>OV702297.1:240387684-245387684 GCA_916181665.1 Avena sativa
ACCATCGCCGAGACTCCTTGGAACCGCGTGTTTAGCCCCCTATCGAACCAAGGGATCGTTGGACCGTCTCTGGGACAAATATCTGACAGAAGGACCTTATGAAGTAGAAGAGGAATACCGCTCGGTGGCGGTAAAGTTGAAAAACACTACTCTTTCCTCATCCTGGATTGTTAAAGGGAAAATCTTAAACACTATAGAGTTGAGGAAGTCAACACAGCGGAGCTAATTTCCATAATTACGACAGAGGAATACATCAAACAAAGTGAGGTAACAAGATATTAGTCACTTTGTTTTTGCATTTCTATAAACTTTTTTGGATCGCTTGTTGTGTTCTTTGCTTTCTCCTTATTTTTCTGATTTTTTTGAGCTACTTTTCTACCTAGTACGGGCGGGCCGTACGAGCGGACGCGCCCATACCAGTGGTCGTTATATGCTCCGCATCCCCTTCTCTTTTATTCTTGTTTTTCCAAATATTGGTACGACCGGGAGGCATGGACGCGCGCGACCGTACTAGTGGTCGTTATGTTGCCAGTAATCCTGCGGTATTTCCGGAGTTATGGTATGACCGTGCAGTACGGGCGCACCCGCCCGTATGGCAGGTCATTATGTTCTCTGTGTTCTCTTGATTCTCCCGGTCTATTACTAAATATATATGTATATATATTTCTAGACGGTACAATGTCGGTACAGGCACACCGTACGAATGGGACCCGCCCGTACTGCCATCCGCGACCGACTTTAGGTACTTTTATTTAGGTTTTATTTCATCTCCTCTTCCTTTCTTACTTTACGTTCACCTTTCAGATCTAGGGTTTATCTTTTTTAGCCTTTTGCTATGGAACCTCAGATCTCACTTGATCGTTCAAGAGCTATGCAGCCTTTTCATATCATGCAGATCTGGACCAAGAAGGGCGAGGCACTTGTTGCTCAAGACAAGAGAAGGGAGATCGAGGGGTACTCTTCATCTTCCTCAACTAGAGAATCTACTCAAGTGGTTCCACTCCCTAACTGGTAGGACATATTTCCACGCAAGTTAGAGATCCTTAGGCATGTGGAACAAAGGAGGAACCATGAAGAACCCCCACTCAATCCTTACAGGTATAACCTTTGCGGATCTTCTCTCAAATATTATCTGAAACCCTCTTCTCAACAAGATGATATTAGAGAAAATATCGAGAACCCTGAAAATATTTCCAAAGCCTGTGTTGAAACTATTGGAGAAGGAGTTGACTCCTACTAGTTGATGGGAAAAGACCTCAAAAAGAGGGTCAATGACATTGATGGTAGTGTTCAACTCTTAACCAATATTATTATGGAGATGGCCGATGTTAGGAAGAATTTAAGAAAAATAAGTAAAGAACATCATGCTAACATCATGGAATTGTCCACTCAATACACGTGTATTGCTCATATCCTCAAGGAAGAAGAGGAAGAAGATGATGATTTCTTCACCCCAAAGAAGGAGTAGGTGCTCGTAAGGATTATTTGATCCCACCGACTTGATCCCAAGCTTGCGAGAGATCTATAACACCTTGTAATGTATCTTCCAATTTTAACATGTTTACTTTACTACATGCATATTAGGTTTTTATTCAAGAGATTTGCATTAGCTGCATCATCTTCAAGTTACCCTTTGTTCAAGAGAAAAAATATATCCATTGAGTTTCGAGACTTCATGATATTTGAAGTTATCTTTTGATTCATGATTATTATATTATATGATTGAACTAGGTTGAGTGTTATGATACTTGTACAACTATTATTATTTTAGGGTCTTCCACACCAATAAAAGTACTGATTGAATTATAAGAAGTAAAATTTGGTAGCATATTATAGTCACAGGTTTGGGTTATAAAATCCATACAAATTCTTGAGCATGATCACATAGCTATGATAAAAAAAGACAAGAAGGAAGATAAGAAAGAAGAAGAGATAAAAGATTTAGTTATCAAGAAAAATTTCAAGGCAGAAGAGAAAAGTACAAGCTTGAAAAAAGAGAGAAAAAGAAGACAAAAAGATATGATCACATGAATCTTCATTACTAAAATCAAGTGCTCAACCATTTTAACTTTATGATTATATGATATGTTCAATCACTAATAGCTTGTTATAATTGCGTTAATACAAAAATGTGTGGAAGCCTCTAAGCCATGTGACGTGTAAAGGTGTGATAAAGCTCCCGATGTAACTATACATCCGATATTGTACTCCTATTACAATTTTTTCCTCATTTATTATAATGGCTCGTGCCTCATAAACATGATGATCTTGTTCATAAGCCATCATCTTGCTTGGGGATGAGCAATAGTCTAGCTTGGGGGAGTTGATGAGTGCAAAATTGGAGCATTTTTACTCATTGTTTTTGCATAAGTAGAGGAGGGTTGTTAGTAATTTATGGCGTTTGCGTGCACCTTTTGTCCTTGTTTCAACAAGATCCAAATTTACTAAGTCTATTGTGAACATATCAATTTAGAATATCATATTATATTGTAATATGATATTTTTAAGTGATGAAAGCCATTTTATTGATTTATATTCGCACTAGGAGGAATTTCTTACACTGATAAGGTTACAGACCACGTAAAGACCAGTGGTACGAGGAGAGCCCACCCGTACCATACGCCCATATGACGTGGTAGCATGAACGCCTCGTAAAATACTTCCACCTCACGAAGACGGATCTAAGATTCGACATTCACAAAAATCTCCAGCCATGAAAAACCACACTAGAAAGGTATCTGAAGGAGAAACTTGGAGAAGCAAAAATCCTTGCTGCTTTACGGATCATTGGAAGACAATGCATCATCCCTACATCATCAACCGCCGCATCACCATCACCATCTCTATCCCCATCTTCCATTCATTAAATCCTGTTGTAATTCCAGATTCAATTGTGGTTTGCACTAGATTCATTCCATTACCTTTATACATCCATTTAATTATAATGATGTTGTTAATGGCTTCCATGTGTGAGTAGTTCCCCTCGTTCTTGGGGAGATGGAGAAACCCTAGCATTATTATGAAATGAAATAAAGATGAACAATTACTTGTGCCTATGATCCATTGATCTATGATGTGTGTTTGATCTCTCCCTTTAGATGGTATGTGTAGTCGGCCACATATCATTTGCCTTCGGGTCTAAAGAAGAGGGAAAAACCCTTTGGACGTTTTTGGAAGTGTGCACGAAGCTATTGTGACTAGAAGAGCGGCTAGCAACCTGCACGGTCGAAGGAGGAACAAAGAGAGATTCACTAAGCTAATTACGATATCCACGGGGAGACTCTTAATTGTGGTGGTTTGTATGGGTGACTGCTCTCAGACATCACATTGGTTATTTAGAGATGACCTCATTCTTGTCTCAACAAAGTGGCTTCTTATGAGCCTTGTAGTGAACATCTTATTATGGAACTCTCTCCACATATCATGACATAATAAATAAGTTATCCTAATTATGATTAATTACAACATGCTAGTGGTGCATCCTACATCCTGATAACATCTTAGCTTTATTGATTTCAACCACAATTCCAAGCGATGTTGTTACTTGATTCCTTTTTACTTGTTTTATTTACTTTTTTGCATTAAAAAAAACCTTTCAACACCCTTTACTTTAAATCAAAAGCAGCTTAGAAGTATCCTTTGGGATATATTGACGAGGGCCATAAAGACCCTAACCAACTAGCTCTTTGTGGGTTTGATACTCTTACTTTGAAACTAGCTACAATCGATATGTGCACTTGCAGTCATCATACGTTTCTCATGAAATATTAAACACTTTCGATCTTGAAGGGCATGAACACCAAATCCCCCCGTTACCTTACAACTGCATAGAATATATTTTGGCTATGTCGTTCATGTTGCTAGGAAAATATTTCTTTTCTGCTATGGAATCCCTTCATATAAGCCACACCATATGGTATCAAGATCATTTAGTTGCCATGCATTCGAGTTTGTGTTGAGTTTCTTGCCACCAAATTTGTTTTTCTTGCCTAAATTCAAAACATTGCACCAAAAATAGACATATTCGTGATTTCGACTGAACTAGAATTTGAGAGTTTTTTGGTAGGTTTTGATCCATAGATCCCCTGCTAAACTCATTGATCTACCTTCCTTTGCATTCCCATAGCCAAATTCCTTAATTTCCCCATCAATTTGAGGTTTTGGTTCGAGTTCTTCCATCCAAAATCATGCCCTAAACGTGTTCTTGATATTTTAGACCCCCAGGCCAGAGTCTCTTCCCCAGGACTCGAATTTCTGGAGTCAGTGACTTCATACCAGAGTCTCAGGCCCCCAAGTCTAGAGTTTCTTCCCCTTTCCTAATAGATTTCAGCCCCCGCACCATTTTATGCATAACTTTTGCATTTGAACTCAGATTTTGGTGTTCTTTAGCTCGTTTAGAACAGAAGGATCTCTACATAGGCATGCATGTTGTTCACTATATCTAGTCCAAAAAATTCTATGAGCAAGGACGGAACAAACAATAAAGGGTAAAGATCAACCACGAAAGGTATGACAATTCTGCGACTTCTCCCCACTTGCATTTCTTTGAAAGCTACACTATCTTTGCGACCTACAAAAACCTATTGAGATTATTTCCTCTTACGATTGGTTGGGATTTGCACATTTGAACCTTGTAGTATTCCAAGCTAAAGTTATATGCGCTATCTCATATAGTTATCTTCTATAGTTGTTGGCACAAAGAAGAGGCAAGTGAAAAAAGAAAAAGACAAAAGAATAAAGAATAAAAGAGAGATAAAAGAGAAAAAATAAAAAGAAAGAAAAATATGAGTGCCATATAGAATAGGAAGCGCAAGTTCGATGAAAATTTTGTAGGTGGTACTTATTATGCAAATCTTGTAGCCCTCCAATTTTATGCAATAGAACTAGCATCTCTCATTGTACTTGTGCAACATGAGCTTATAGTCTTCGCTAGGATTTCATTTGGTTTGTAGCTCACTTTTTCCATTGCAC
Organism: Avena sativa; assembly: GCA_916181665.1. NCBI lineage: Eukaryota > Viridiplantae > Streptophyta > Magnoliopsida > Poales > Poaceae > Avena > Avena sativa. The sequence goes on from OV702297.1 coordinate 240,392,656, forward strand.
AAGTTCAATTTATCCCATTGTATGTGTTTCCTTGAACATAACTCCTATATTGTTAGATTGACTTGTTTTTGCCTTGTGATCGTCGTGGTTCTTTACATGCCTTTACAAATATTGATTTATAGTTGTTTCAATTTGCATGCCAATTTCCATACATAAGCTCCTAATAAGTCATGTGTGTTTGGTGTTTCTTGTGTTTGTTCATACAACGCCTCTGATCCTTTGCATTTGGGTTTCTCCCGGTTCTTACCATTTATCCAATTCTATATACAAGGTGAGATAAGATATAGTTTCCATGAATCCAATTTCCACTATATCACACTTGGTCTTGTGAGAAACATGTATAGGGACTCCAAAACCAAGGATGAATACTACGAGGAATCCATTATGAGCCACGACAACACTGACTCCATAAGCATAGATGACATGACAGAGAACTACTCCAAAATTGGCTCCGCATGCTTGTATGGGAGTATTACACCAACAATGACTCCCCATGTTAGGAGGTGAACCTTAGGCTGGCCGATCTTTCACGATTCTCGGGGATTCACAGTGGATTCTAAGGGAGATAGGGAGAGGATGAACTCGATGAATGCACACACGAAGAACACGCGGGAAAAAACACATGCAACATGAAAACCACGATACAAGACAATGTCTCACATCGATGGCTACCGATCCAACACAATCCCTAGGATCAGTATCGGGCAAGACTCTATCTCAAACCAAAATGGTGAGGGAAAGGATCTTGGTGAGATCTTTATAACTGTTGGAATTATGCCCTAGAGGCAATAATAAAGATGTTATTATTATAATTCTTGTTCATGATAAAGTTTATATTCCATGCTAGAATTGTATTAAGCGGAAACTTTAATACTTGTGTGGTTTGTGAACAACACCGTGTCCCTAGTATGCCTCTATGAACTAGCTCATTGATTAATGATGGTTAAGGTTTCCTAACCATAGACATGAGTTGTCTATTAATAATGAGATCATATCATTGGGAGAATGATATGATGGACAGACCCAAACTAAGCGGAGCAATTAGATCGTGTCATCGTGTTCATCTTTGCGAAGCTTTTCTTATGTCAAATATTGTATTCCTTAGACCATGAGATAATACAACTCCCTGGTATCGGAAGAAAGCTTTGAGGTCATCAAACGTCATCCTATGAGAGGGTGATCATAAAAGTGTCTCTCAGGTGATCGGAAAGTACCTGTTGGGTTGTATGTATCGAGATGGGATTTGTCCCTCCCAAGTCGGAGAGATATGCTTCGGGCCCACTCGGTAATCGATATCAACACCGCTTGCAAGCATGTGGTTAAGGAGTTAATCACAAAGTGATATCGGATTACGGAACGAGTAAAGTACTTGCTGTGAACGAGATTGAACTAGGTATGACGGTACCGACGATCAAATCTCGGGCAAGTAAAATATCGCGAGATGAAGGGAATATATATATGGGATTGATTGAATCCTGGCATCGTGGTTCATCCGATATGATCATCGATGAATGTGTGGGAGTCAATATGGGTTTCCAGACCCCGCTGTTGATTATTGATAGAAGATCATGTCTGCATGTTCTCGAACCCGAAGGGTCACACACTTAACGTGTCTCGACGCTAGGATAGACTGGATAATTGGTTTATGAGTTTTTTTTGGAGTCTCGTATGGGATCCGGGACATCACGAGAGGTTCCGGAATGGTCCGGAGAATAAGATTCATATAAGGCAATGCAGTTTTTGGAGTTCGGAATTGTTTCGGGTTAATCGGTATTATATCGGAAGCTTCTAGAACCTTCTGGAGGGGGACCAACGTGGCCCCACCTGCTGGGAGGGGGCATGGGCCTATGAGGGAGTGCCCTGGCCGCATTGGGCGAGGGGCACAAGGCCCCATAGGGCCCAGCCGGCCAAACCAAGGGGAAACCCTAGGGGAGCTTCTAGAAGGGCGGGGGGGAAACTTGCCCCCCACTCCTCCATCCTTGGATGTCGGCCCTAGGGCTTGGGGGAGGGGCAAGGGCTGGCCGCCCACCCCTCTATATAAAGGGGGCTAGGGGCACACCCCCTCCTACACCTCCTCCTCAAACCCTAGCCGCCCTGCTGTCCTCCTCTCTCTCTCCCTCCCAACTGCGTGTAGGCGAAGCCCTGCTGCAGAAACTCTCCACCACTTTCACCATGCCGTCGTGTTGTAGATCCAATCCGTCTCTCCACCATACTTGCTGGACCGAGGAAGGAGGAGAAGTCGATGTGCCGCACATGTGCATCTCTCGGAGGCATCGCCACTTGCGGTGTTAGATCGGATCGGATCACGAGGAGGAGAAGCGAGTACGACTACATCACCCACGTTCCGACGAATGTTCCGCTGTGCGAATCTTCAAAGGGTATGAAGATCTCATCTAATCCCCCTCGTTGATTGCATCTCCTAGATTAGATCTTGGCTTTCCCGTTCGCATCCGTAGATTTTTTTTGATTTACTATGCTGTGAAACCCTTCAGTGGTATCAGAGCTAGATCTATGCGTAGATGTGTTTCACGAGTAGAACGCAACATGCTTGTTGCGGGCGTTGATGTTTTATGTTGCAAGCCTCTTGTTTGTGTACTTCTTATGACGCGAGATAGTAAGATCGAAGCGGTCCAGGCCAACCTTACGCGACCTCGTTCGCGAGACCGGCTCCGCACTTGACGTGTGGCTTGTTCCACACATGCGGCTGGTGGATGCCAGTTTCTCTCACTATAGTTGTCATGGGATTTACACCGGAGTTTGGCAACCATAATATCACCGTTGTGGCTTTCCGTAGGTAAGAATCGTTCTTAGCTTGCTACTCCCAGGAGCCACGTAAAACATGCAACAACAAAGTAGAGGCGTCTAACTTGTTTTTGCAGGGAGTGTTTTCTGTGATATGGTATGGCCCAAGATGTGATATGTATGTTGTATGCAATGATCATGTTTTGTAATGTTTGATGAGTACACAATCGGCAGGAGCCATATGGTTGTCTTTATAATTGTGTATGACCTGTGTGTCAACTTCTTATATGCCATGTAATAGCTTTACTTTATCGCTAAGTAGTTAGCAATAGTTGTAGTTGCTATTCGTGGTGGAGGCAATCATGGTGGAGTGATGGAGATCATTCCGGCACGCACAAGATGGAGATCATTGCGCGAAGATTGGCTATACCATGTCACATAAAGTTATATGCATGTGATGTTTATCCTTTTATGTATCTTATTATGCTTAGATCGCGACGGTAGCATTATAAGATGATTCCTCACTTAAAGATCAAGATAAAACTGTGTTCTCCCCATGTATGCACCGTTGCGAAAGTTCGTCGTGTTCAAGCATCACGTGATGATCGGGTTCTATAAACTCTATGTTCACATACAACGGGTGCAATCCAGTTTTGCACACGCGGAAATACTTGGGTTTGACTTGACGAGCCTAGCATGTATAGACATGGCCTCGGAACACATGAACCGAAAGGTTAAGCATGAATCATATGAATGATATGATCGACACTTCGTTGTCCACCATTGAAACCACATCTCTTCTCGTGAAGATCGGATTAGGTGTGGTGAATTTGGATCATGTTCACTAAACCACTTGAGGGATGTTGAATTTAGTGGGAGTTCATCTAGTAATTTGATTAAGTTGAACTAGTTATCATGAACATAGTCTAATTTATACTTGCAAATATTGTAGATCAAATGGCTAAGTCCAACTTCAACTTCAACATTTTCGCTGAGAAAGAAAAGCTTAGAAACAATGGGTCTAACTTCACCAACTGGTTCCGCAATCTGAGAATCATTCTCTCTGGCGGTCAAAAGGACTATGTCCTTGAAAATGCGCTAGGTGACGCCCCTGCTGTAGATGCGCCGGCTGATGAGAAAGTTGTCTATCAGTCGCGCAAAGATGATTATGGTGTGATTAAGAGCACCATGTTGTTTGCTATGGAATCGGACCTTCAAAATCGTTTTGAAGACTATCCCGGGCCCTTTGAGATTCTTGAGGAGCTGAAAACTATGTTTCAGACTCAGGCCCGTTCTGAGAGATATGAGATCTCTGAGAAGTTCTTTAACTGCAAGATGGAGGAAGGGAGTTCCGTTAGTGAGCACGCCATAAAGATGTCGGGCAACACTCAACGCCTTGAGCAACTGGACTGCAAGATTCCAGAGGAGCTCAAGATTGACAGGGTTCTGCAATCACTCCCTCCCAGCTACAAAAGTTTTGTAGTGACTCACAATCAGATTGGTTCCACTGATACGATCACCGAGCTCTTCGCAAAGCTGAAGGCTGCGGAGGTGGACATCAAAAAGGATAATCATGTGTTGATGGTCAACAAGCCCCCCACCTTCAAGAAAGGTAAGGGTGCAAAGAAGCCCTTCAAGAAAGGCGGCGGCAAGCGCGTTGCCCCTGCTGAGAAGAAGCTCAAGTCTGGACCCAAGCCAGACACTGAGTGCTTCTATTGCAAGGACAAGGGTCACTGGAAGCGCAACTATCCGAAGTACTTAGCGGACAAAAAGGCTGGCACCATCAAAGGTATATTTGATATACATGTTATTGATGTTTTCCTTACTAGACCTCGTTGTAGTGCCTGGGTATTTGATACCGGTTCAGTTGCTAATATTTGTAACTCGAAACAGGAGCTATGGAATAGACGACGGCTTGCGAGGGATGAGGTGACGATGCGCGTTGGCAACGGATCAAGAGTTATGTGATGGCCGTCGTCACGCTCTCCTTAGTTTTACCTTCGGGATTAGTTTTAAACCTTAGTAAGTGTTATTATGTGCCTGCGTTGAGCCTGAACATTATTTCTGGATCGTGTTTATTGCAAGACGGTTATTCATTTAAATCGGAGAATAATGGTTGTTCTATTTATATGAGTAACATCTTTTATGGTCATGCACCTGTTGTGAATGGTTTATTTCTTCTGAATCTCGAAAGGGATGAAACACACATCCATAACATTGAGGCTAAGAGATGCAAAGTAGATAGTGATAATACTACTTATTTGTGGCACTATCGTCTAGGTCATATTGGTGTAAAGAGCATGAAGAAACTCCATTCTGATGGACTTTTGGAGTCTCTTGATTTTGAATCATTTGACACATGCGAACCATGCCTCATGGGCAAGATGATCAAAACCCCGTTCTCCGGAATGATGGAGCGAGCAACAGACTTGTTGGAAATCATACATACCGATGTATGCGGACCGATGAGTGTTTCGACGCGCGGTGGATATCGCTATTTTCTCACTTTTACCGATGACTTAAGTAGATATGGGTATATCTATTTAATGAAACATAAATCTGAAACATTTGAAAAGTTCAAAGAATTTCAGAATGAAGTGGAGAACCATTGTAACAGAAAGATTAAGTTTCTACGATCCGATCGTGGAGGTGAATATTTGAGTTATGATTTTCTCACGCATCTTAAAGCAAGCGGAATCGTTTCGCAACTCACGCCACCCGGAACACCACAGCGCAATGGTGTGTCTGAACGCCAAAATCGAACCCTATTAGATATGGTCTGATCGATGATGTCTCTTACTGATTTGCCATTATCATTTTGGGGTTATGCATTAGAAACCGCTGCATTCACTTTAAATAGGGCACCATCTAAACCTGTTGAGACAACACCGTATGAACTGTGGTTTGGTGCTAAACCTAAGTTGTCGTTTCTTAAAGTTTGGGGATGCGAAGCTTACGTCAAGAAGTTGATGCCGGACAAGCTTGAACCCAAAGCGGAGAAATGCGTCTTCATAGGATACCCTAAGGAAACTATTGGGTATACCTTCTATCATAGAACCGAAGGCACAATGTTTGTCGCAAAGAACGGTTCCTTTCTTGTGAAGGAGTTTCTCTCGAAAGAAGTGAGTGGGAGGAAAGTAGAGCTAGACGAGGTTGTTGAACCTTCTCTTGAGTTGGAGAGTAGCACAACACCTGAAATTGTTCCAGTGCCGCCTGCACCAACAATAGAGGAAGCTAATGACAAGGATCATGAATCTTTGGATGCTGCTGCTACTGAACGTCGCAGGTCGACAAGGTCGCGTGCCCCTCCTGAGTGGTATGGCAACCCTGTCTTGACTGTCTTGTTGGTAGAAGACAGTGAACCTACGAACTATGAGGAAGCGATGATGAGCCCAGACTCTGAGAAATGGCTAGAGGCCATGAAATCCGAATTGGGATCCATGAGCGAAAACCAAGTATGGACTTTGGTGGACCCTCCTAGCGACCGAAAGGCCGTTGAGTGCAAATGGATCTTCAAGAAGAAAACGGACGCGGATGGTAATGTTACCGTCTATAAAGCACGACTTGTCTCAAAGGTTTTCGACAAGTTCAAGGTGTTGACTACGATGAGACTTTCTCTCCCGTAGCGATGTTTAAGTCCATTCGGATTTTATTAGCAATTGCTGCGTTTCATGATTATGAAATATGGCAGATGGATGTCAAGACTGCGTTCCTCAATGGCAACATTGATGAAGAGTTGTATATGATGCAACCCAAAGGTTTTGTCGATCCTAAGGGTGCTGGTAAAGTATGCAAACTTCAGCGTTCCATTTATGGACTGAAGCAAGCATCTCGGAGTTGGAACCTTCGTTTTGATCAAGTGATCAAGAGCTTTGGATTTGTTCCAAATTGCTACAAAGCTTGTATCTACATGAAAGTGAGTGGGAGCTCGGTGACATTTCTGGTACTATATGTGGATGACATATTGATTATTGGAAATGACATTAACATGCTTAATGACGTGAAGAGTTATTTGAACAAGTGTTTTTCAATGAAATACCTAGGTGAAGCTGCCTATATATTGGGCATCAAAATCTATAGAGATAGACAAAGACGCCTGATAGCGTTAAGCCAGAGTACATACCTAGATAAAGGTCTAAAAAGGTTCAGAATGGATAAGGCAAAGAAAGGTTCAGTGCCTATGTTGTCAGGTAAGATATTGAGCAATGCTCAGTGTCCAGCTACGGTAAATGATAGAGAAGCTATGAGCAAAGTGCCTTATGCCTCGGCCATAGGTTCTATCATGTATGCCATGCTGTGTACTAGACCGGATGTGTCCAATGCTCTTAGTTTGACGAGCAGATATCAAAGTGATCCAGGAGTGGAACACTGGACAGCCATGAAGAACATCCTAAAGTACCTAAATAGGACTAAAGAAATGTTCTTAGTCTATGGAGGTGATGAACAGCTCATCGTAAAAGGTTACGTTGACGCTAGTTTCTACACCGACAAGGATGATTCTAAGTCTCAGACATGATACGTTTATATTTTGAATGGAGGAGCTGTGAGGTGGAGAAGCTGCAAGCAAAGCATGATCGCGGGATCTACAGTAGAAGCGGAATACATGGCTGCTGTAGAAGCGTCAAGTGAAGGAGTTTGGATCAGGAACTTCATCACTGAGCTTGGCGTGGTTCCAAGTGCATTGGACCCACTGGAGATATTGTGTGACAACACTGGCGCCATAGCACTCGCTAAGGAACCAAGATATCATCCAAAGACCAAGCATATCAACCGCAAGTTTCATATAATCCGAGATTATATAGCAGATGGAGATCTGAAGATTAGCAAAGTACATACAGATCTGAATGTCGCAGATCCATTGACTAAACCTCTTCCACGTGCAAAACATGATCAGCACCTTAGTGCCATGGGTGTGAGATTGTTGCCAAATGTAAACTAGATTATTGACTCTAGTGCAAGTGGGAGACTGTTGGAATTATGCCCTAGAGGCAATAATAAAGATGTTATTATTATAATTCTTGTTCATGATAAAGTTTATATTCCATGCTAGAATTGTATTAAGCGGAAACTTTAATACTTATGTGGTTTGTGAACAACACCGTGTCCCTAGTATGCCTCTATGAACTAGCTCATTGATTAATGATGGTTAAGGTTTCCTAACCATAGACATGAGTTGTCGATTAATAATGAGATCATATCATTGGGAGAATGATATGATGGACAGACCCAAACTAAGCGGAGCAATTAGATCGTGTCATCGTGTTCATCTTTGCGAAGCTTTTCTTATGTCAAATATTGTATTCCTTAGACCATGAGATAATACAACTCCCTGGTATCGGAAGAAAGCTTTGAGGTCATCAAACGTCATCCTATGAGAGGGTGATCATAAATGTGTCTCTCAGGTGATCGGAAAGTACCTGTTGGGTTGTATGTATCGAGATGGGATTTGTCCGTCCCAAGTCGGAGAGATATACTTCGGGCCCACTCAGTAATCGATATCAACACCGCTTGCAAGCATGTGGTTAAGGAGTTAATCACAAAGTGATATCGGATTACGGAACGAGTAAAGTACTTGCTGTGAACGAGATTGAACTAGGTATGACGGTACCGACGATCAAATCTTGGGCAAGTAAAATATCGCGAGACGAAGGGAATATATATATGGGATTGATTGAATCCTGGCATCGTGGTTCATCCGATATGATCATCGATGAATGTGTGGGAGTCAATATGGGTTTCCAGACCCCGCTATTGATTATTGATAGAAAATCATGTCTGCATGTTCTCGAACCCGAAGGGTCACACACTTAACGTGTCTCGATGCTAGGATAGATTGGATAATTGGTTTATGAGTTTTTGTTCGGAGTATCGTATGGGATCCGGGACATCACGAGAGGTTCCGAAATGTTCCGGAGAATAAGATTCATATAAGGCAATGCAGTTTTTGGAGTTCGGAATTGTTTCGGGTTAATCGGTATTGTACCGGAAGCTTCTAGAACCTTCCGGAGGGGGACCAACGTGGACCCACCTGCCGGGAGGGGGCATGGGCCTATGAGGGAGTGCACTGGCCGCATTGGGCGAGGGGCACAAGGCCCCATAGGGCCCAGCCGGCCAAACCAAGGGGAAACCCTAGGGGAGCTTCTAGAAGGGGGGGGGGAACTTGCCCCCCACTCCTCCATCCTTGGCCGCCGACCCTAGGGCTTGGGGGAGGGGCAAGGGCTGGCCGCCCACCCCTCTATATAAAGAGGCCTGGGGGCGCACCCCCTCCTACACCTCCTCCTCAAACCCTAGCCGCCCTGCTGTCCTCCTCTCTCTCTCCCTCCCGATTGCGTGTAGGCGAAGCCCTGCTGCAGAAACTCTCCACCACTTGCACCGCGCCGTCGCGTTGTAGATCCAATCCGTCTCTCCACCATACTTTCTGGACCGAGGAAGGAGGAGACGTCGAGGTGCCGCATGTGTGCATCTCTCGGAGGCATCGCCACTTGCGGTGTTAGATCGGATCGGATCGCGAGGAGGAGAAGCGAGTACGACTACATCACCCATGTTCCGACGAACGTTCCACTGTGCGAATCTTCAAAGGGTATGAAGATCTCATCTAATCCCCCTCGTTGATTGCATCTCTTAGATTAGATCTTGGCTTTCCCGTTCGCATCCGTAGAATTTTTTTGATTTACTATGCTGCGAAATCCTTCAATAACTTCATAAGAGCCAACTCAATATGAAGATCTTGTACAACCGAACGCTATGAAGAAAGATCCAAGAGGTAGCGATACTAGGTGCTCCTCATGAAGGAGCATGAGACCAAACTAGATAGAGATCCACAAGGGGTAACTTATTCTAGTTCTAATATCATGTCTAAGCCAAAGGGATAAGCCAAATGGGATATTTATAGTGCTAGGGGAAAAAGGGTAGGTAAAGGGAATATTCCAGGGCATCAAAACCATATCTGTGCATAGACAGGGAATTCCGGTGGTAAGTTTGGCAGTGCCAGAATTCTCGTCAGAAATTCTGGTGGTTGCCGAAACAGTGTGCTGAGGTCAATTCTGGCGCGACACCGCAAACTGGGGTGCTTCGCTAGATCTGGCGCTGGAATGAAGACGATTCCGGCGAGCGTTCTGGTTCACCGGGTCTAGCGCCGGATTTTCCTAGAGTTTCTGGCATGGATTCCAATTCACCAGTTCTGCCGCCAGATTGAGCTAGAACTTCTTCTTGGGAGTGCTTGGTTCCTTCTCTTGGCGTCTCTTTGTGGGGTTCATAGCTGAGGATGCACAAGGTATGGGAATGAAGTAGTAGGAGTTAAAGTTACACGATGTGAGGAGCGAGTTAATCTTATCATGAAGAAGCTTGGCTCATGCTCTAGTCATCGGTTCACTTGGGGGACTTGGTGGTGAAGATGTAGGGACATCCATAGGATGGGCTGCATCAGCTCCCCCTTGGGAAAGATTCATCCTTGACTCTTCACCATATTGATTTTCATCATCTCCATGGAATGGTGAGAGGTTCGCCATATTGACTGCATTTCTTATGAGGTACTTGGAAGTGGGCATGTCGATCAACTTGGCATTTTTATTGATCTTCTTTAATACTTTGAAGGGTCCATCTCCTCTTCGCTTGAGCTTTGAGTCATGCTCATGTGGGAACTGGTCTTTGTATAAGTGGATCCAGACGAGGTCACCTTCTTTGAAGATCATCTCCTTCTTGTTCTTTGTGAGCCTTGATGCTCGAAGAAGAACTTGTTGCTCGATAGTAGCTCTTGTCTCTTCATGTAGTTTTTTCATTATGTGGGTACACTTGTTGATGCCCATGTTTGTGCGTTCATGAAGGGGTAGTGGTAGCATGTCGAGCGCGATCATCGACTCGAATCCGTAGACGACCATGAAAGGACTCTTGATTGCCGTAGATTGCTTGGAGCGGTTGTAGGCGAACTCGGCATGTGTGATGTACACTTACCAATCTTTGAGGTTCTTCTTGATCAATACTCAGATTAGAGTGCCAAGGATTCGGTTGACGACCTCGGTTTGTCCATCGGTTTGAGGGTGCAAAGCGGACGGGAAGATAAGCTTGACACTGAGTTTGGCCACAAGTGTCTTCCACATTTAACTCATAAATTTGACATCACGGTCGATGACAATGGTTCTCGGTACACCATGAAGATGGTCTATTTCCCTTAAAAACAACTTTGCAACAAGTGGAGCATGATCGGTCTTATGACACGGAATGAAGTGTGCCATCTTCGAGAAGCGATCAACTACAACATGATTGAATCATGGCCATGGTTTTATCTAGACAATCCTAGCACAAAGTCCATCTTATGTCCGACCAAGGTGCATATGGAATAGGCAACGACATGTAAAGACCAAATGGGTTAGACTTGGACTTAGCTTGTAAGCACGTTGTGCACCATTGGACGAGGCGCTCCACATCTATCTTCATCTTTGGCCAATAGTAGTGGTTAGCCAACATGTCGTACATCTTGTCATGACCAAACTAGCCCATATAGCCTCTGTTGGGAATATGCCCTAGAGGCAATCATGTATGATGAGATTTCCCATTGTATTCATAAAGATATAAAGTTGTCCTTGTATAAACATCTGATGTGTATCATTGAATATGTGATTCGGTTGTGGAACTATGCATTCATGTTGTTTGTACTAAATGTCCTTGGTCATTGAGGTTGTGCTGGACACACAACTTAGACCAATGTGAAAGTCGGCTTGATGACTTGGTTCCACTTGTCATGGGCATGGTGATGCCATTCTGACTTACACAGACTCGGCTAAAGAGTTTAGCGAGTTGGATTGACCCATATTGAGGTACAACGAACAAGTAGTCATTTGTATATCTCAATCAATGTAATCCTTAGACCTAAGGTTATTGCATAGTCCGAGTTGAGGATCACCGACTTAGGTTCTGTCAAACGCTGATCCGTAACTGGGTAGCTATAAAGGCAGAGTTCGGGTCGACTGAGAATCAAGCTGCGTGATGTGAATAACCAAGATGAGATTTTGCCCCTCCACTTGGAGAGATATTCTCTGGGCCCTCTCGGATGATATGATTCAGAAAGCATGGCCATGCACGACTCGGTTAAGTGTTAACCGAGGCGATCGACTAAGAGTTAGTCGGATGAATCACTTATCTCGGATCGAGAAGAGAGTCGGACTATTTAAGGGATGAAAAATATTCGCCTATAGTCTGACAAGGTATATCGTGAGGCAAAAGGGACTCGGACGTAAGTCGCATTGGAAAGGCAAGTCTTCATGACTCTTTGGTACTTGGGAGTCGGCACGTTCTGCTAGGAGCCGCTACCGACAGATCAATTGAGAGTCAGACTCTAATCGTGTCCAAGTAGCCATGAGCCTGCTGGGTCACACACTTCAGATCTGGAGCAAGTTCAGATTGGATGTGAACTGGAAATTTGGTTGGGTTGGACCCGAGCCTGATTTGGACTGAGTCAGTGAGTCGGACTCACAGGGACTAATATTATATGGGCTTTGGTGAATGGGCCACGAGAGTGGAGCCCACGATCACTCCCTATATATAGTGGAGCACCGTAACCCAGAAAGGTTAATCGTTGTTCGGTTAGGTCATTCCATGTGTTGTAAATCCTAGCTCCATAGCAGTCCTGCCGTCGTATCGAACCTAGCAGTTTGCCGCCGGTGCTCATCCTTGTATGTGTGGATACCAGCAGAGGTGTTGTACGATCAACACCAGGACGATCGGATTGCAAAGGACTGCACTGCATCAACTGACGCACTTCATCAGTAATCCGCAACTGCGTGTCTAGTGGTAAACCTTGTGGCCTTCTACCTCGGCTAGATCTTGGGATCACCATGTTAGAGGAAAAAGTTTTGTTTTATCTCTGCGTGGCCCAACAGCCTCTACCGTGAGACTCTTGGAGTAGCAAAATTTGGAGAGATGACTTTAGAATGCAAAACTTGTTTTGTTTAAAGACAAAACCATTGTGCAAATAGATTTCATCAAACCCTTTGTGAGTGGAGAACTTAGCTAATATTGGACCAAAGAATGGGTCGGAAGCATACAAATTTTTTATGTCATGAAGACCCAAAACATTCACTTCAAGGCGCGCCAGGAGGGTGGTGTTTTTGAGGGAAAGAGCATCCATAACCAAATTATCTTTGCCCTACTTGTATTTTCCAATTTAGGGAAAGGACTCCATAAATTCAACCCACTTTGCGTGCCTTTTTCTCAAATGAGCTTTGTCGGGGCCCTGGCAACCAGGGTGCCATGTCCCCACGGTTGAAAGGTCCGGTGTCAGGGACGTTCCCTCCTCAAGAGGCAGTAGAGCCTCTATAGGTGGCTCGACCGCACGATCCCTCATGAGGCCCCATTTCGTAAGGGAACAACCTCCACAGATATATATCTTATAGGGACCGCACTATGACGCCTCGCCATTCCTCAAAGCTTTGGATGCCTTGGAGCATGCTAGGGGCAGTTTGATGATCTCGCCAGGTGGCCGGGGCATGAGTCAGATCCTGAGAAGGAGCGCACCAACTCTACGGTTCTAATCCACCTCGGTAAGGGAAGACCCGGCATGCCTCCTTTTTGTAGGGATGGGACAAATGACCTCATCGTGGAAGGCTCCTCCCCTTGCCGTTTTGGTGCAAGGATGAAAAGTAGAGAGCGCCAGATAAATACAAATGTTGCTAAAGAAAGCAACTTTACAAGAGGATGGAGGAGTGCACGGCGTCGTAGACATAGTCCACTAAAAGTGGCCTTGTTGACCAGGATCTCGAGTAGTGGCACTATGGTAGCCCTTACTGCCCAAGAATTGGGGGAAGAGGCCCGACGCCACTATATAAGGAGTCATCCTCCTACCTTAGAACAGGTCGATCCCTCAGATCTAAAACCCTAGACTTTCATCCACCATTGTACACTCGTGAAGCATGCGAGTAATACAATAAAGAAGTAGTAGGGGCTTTATCTCCTCACGAGGGTCTCGAACCTGGGTAAAAAACCCCGTGTCACCTCTCTGTCATGTGCTTGCTTCTCCGCCTCCTCCGCCTGTTCAGCCCCCTCATGAACCAAGGGATCGTTGGGCTGAGGCGCACTTCAATACCTTCATCAACCTTGATGCCATGTAGACTCGCGATGAGACCCGTGTCGAGCGCACCCTGCGATGTGCAGCAAGAAAGGCGCAGATGGATCCTGCCCCACGGTGAGTCGCCTCTGAGCAGAACCCATGGACGGAGGACGAAGGGGGCTCTTCCTACCGCCCGTCGCGGGAGCCCTCATCCTCCTCACGCAGCGCCACGTCGCTCTCCCGCATCGCCTCTTTGCAGGGCCGCTCCGAGTGCCTCACGCCGGAGGATGCCAAGCGCATGGTGTACAAGATCCTAGACCACCCTCCGGATGAACCATGCAAAGGAAGGTGGTGCGACCGGCTCACCGATCTCCTCGACATTGCTACCCTCTCTCCGGACGGGCAGGGGATCGGGTCGAGGGGAGAGCAGTGGGGGCTGGGGGCTCGCACCCTGTTTAGCGCCATGAAGATGCCCCCAAGCCCGACAACTACACTCCTCCACTAGCAAACAACTGGCAAATCGTCTGGCCCCCAGCAGCCGCAGCGCCGCCGTGTAGGCATGAGGACTATCTCACCGACAAAATCGCCGCTCCGGGTCAGCAGAACCGCGCGGCCCTCGTCAGCGGCAAGTAGGTGCAGGCCAACGGCTGCCTTGCCTTCACCAAGGAGCTCCACCGTGCAGTCTGGCCCCAGAAGTTCCGCCTAGAGGTGCCGGCACACTATGACTGGACAGACAACCCATGCGAGTTCTTGCAGCTCTACACCATGGGCATCGAGGCTCAAGGAGGCAACAACCGGATCATGGCGAACTGGTTCCCCCTATGCCTGAAGGACGCCTCAAGCACATGGTTGATGAACCTCCATGTGGAGTCCATCGACTCTGTCATGGTGTGGAACACGACAGTACCATCGGGGATGGCTTAAGACGGACACTCATATGCAATCGGTGGCTCCGCAATGGGTTGGATACAAGAACTGCAAACACAGTGATGTACCCAGGTTCAGGGCCCTCTAGGCGAGGTAACACCCCTACTCCTGCAAGATATACTATATCAGGGGCGTACGCCCAATACAAGTGCTCCTGGAGCCATATTCCTCGAATATGCTCATCCCAAAGAGGTAACTCGATGGGAGTCTTTCCTTGTCTCCCTTCTATCGACGGCAATAACCCAGAGCCCATGACATGTGAACATTGTACTCTGGGACTGTCACCTCCGTGAATCTTCTTCTCCTCCTCTGTCCCTCTATCCCTTGTCTATAGCTCTTGGCTCTGTCTAGATTCCTAAGGGAGAGACAAAGTGTTGTGTTGACATTGGGGCTCGCTCTCTCCTTCTAGAGCAAGCCTCTTCATGACTCGGCCTCGTACTAAATGACTCGGCCAAGCCTTAACCTGCAAATAGATAGCATGCTTAACATCATGCGGAAATACCTTTTATGTCTTAACCCGGCCCTCATATAATTCGGCCGGGTCATTTCGTGACCCGGTCAATATCTCGGTGGGCTTTGCCCTTTTACCTTAGCTTGACCCTACCTTGGGTCATCCCCCCAACATTAGTCCCCGAAGCTGGTGCGGTATCAATGACATTAGTCGGCAAGGCCACA
This sequence comes from Avena sativa, assembly GCA_916181665.1. Lineage (NCBI taxonomy): Eukaryota > Viridiplantae > Streptophyta > Magnoliopsida > Poales > Poaceae > Avena > Avena sativa. The sequence goes on from OV702297.1 coordinate 240,408,041, forward strand.
ACATGTTCACCTTATATGGATTTCTTATTCGTATTGCCGACTTATCTTTTCTTCGGCTAATCTTTATTGTGTAGTTTGCTGAGTTATTCGCGATTATTAGCTAGATCCGACTGTCGTGGTATTGCACGGCAGATGCTACTGGGGGTAGCTTATGTAGAGGGAGCAAGGCGACGTAGGAGAATACGGGAGCGAGATTGGCACACGATGTACCCAGGTTCACGTCCCCTCGGTGGAGGATCGCTACGTCCTGCTATCAATCAAGTATATGTTCATAGATTGGTTTACAAGGGAGTCGCCGGAGGCAGTGGGAGAAACTAGATCTAATGATACGTGGGAGAGCCTCCCCCGTGGGGGTGCCCCTGGTGGCTTTATATATGTAGACAGTTAGGGTTTACAAGTATTTGGTGGGCTTCGTATTGAAGTCGCCGTCTTGGGCCTCCAGTCGGCGCCACTCGTCTGGGTCCAATATGCGCCAGTCGCCGTATTCGGCGAGTCGACCCGCTCTGGGATCGGCGATCCAGCTGGCGATTCCGCTTCGTGGGTATACCCCGATTGGTATTCCCCCATCAGTAGTCCCCGAGCGCGTTGTCGATCCGACATGGGCTTGAGGTAGGGCGCGGAGAGTCTTGATGATGGGTCGCGGCGAATCGGCGACGAGCTCCTGAACAGAGAAAATAATCGTGAAGCGGGAAGCGTTCGGCGTGAGCCAGTCGGTGATGGCCAGTTGGCGAAAGACGCAGGATGTCGGAGAAGCCGCCATTGCGGCGAGTCCCTGAACGTGGAGCGTGTCGAGGTAGAGCGACCGACGAGTGCCAAGTCCCCGAGCGCGCCGAGTGGCGAGGTTGGGCGACCGGCGAGTGGCGCTGTCTGTAGCGCGCCGAGTCCCCGAGCACGTTGAGTACGCGGGGGCGAGTCCACGGTGGCGAGTCCCCGAGCGCATTGAGTACGCGAGTGGAGAGTCCACGGTGGCGAGTCCCTAAGCATGTTGAGTACGCGAGGGCGAGTCCGCGGTGGAGAGTCCCCGAGCGCGTTGAGTACGCGAGGGCGAGTCCGCGGTGGAGAGTCCCCGAGCGCGTGGAGTACGCGAGGGCGAGTCCGCGGTGGAGAGTCCCCGAGCGTGTCGAGTACGCGAGGGCGAGTCCGCGGTGCAGAGTCCCCGAGCGCGTGGAGTACGCAAGGGCGAGTCCGCGGTGGAGAGTCCCCGAGCGTGTCGAGTACTCAAGGGAGAGTCCGCGATGGAGAGTCCGTGAGCGTGTTGAGTACGCGAGGGCGAGTCCGCGGTGGCGAGTCCCCGAGTGTGTTGCGACACGGTCGTGGAACCATGCGCACATGTAGTATGCCTAGGAGTAGTCCCCGAGGCTTGAGTTTGCTTGTAGAGGCGACTTGAGGCTCTTTAGAGATGCACATTCTAAAAATAGTAGTGGTTGTTGCCGAGCATGGCGAGTGGCGAGGTCTGGCGACCGACGAGTCCCCGAGCGCGGCGAGCGGCGAGGCCGAGTAACCGATGAGCGCCGAGCCCCTGAGCACGGCGAGTGGCGAGGTCGAGCGACCGGAGAGCAAGGCGACGGGCCCAGAGCGCGGCGAGCGGCGAGGTCGAGTGACCGGCGAGCGCCGAGTCCCCGAGCATGGCGAGCGGCGAGGCCCAGCGACCGGCGAGCGCCGAGTCCCCGAGCGCGGCGAGCGGCGAGGGCGAGCGATCGGCGAGCGCCAAGTCCTCGAGCGTGGAGATCGGCGAGGCCGAGCGACCGGTGAGCGCCGAGTCCCCGAGCGCGGCGAGCGGCGAGGTTGGGCGACCGGCGAGTGCCGAGTCCCCGAGCGCACTGAGTGGCGACGTCGGGTGACCGGCGAGTGGCGCTGTCTGTAGCGCGCCAAGTCCCCAAGCGTGGCGAGCGGCGAGGCCGAGCGACCGGCGAGCGTCGAGTCCCCGAGCGCAGCGAGTGGCGAGGTCGGGCGACCGGCGAGTGCTGCTGTATGGAGCACACTGAGTGGCGACGTCGGGCGACCGACGAGTGGCGCTGTCTGTAGCGCGCCAAGTCCCCGAGCGTGGCGAGCGGCGAGGCCGAGCGACCGGCGAGCGCTGAGTCCCCGAGCCCGGCGAGTGGCGAGAAAGATACCATTTTGACTTTTGCTATGTGGATCGATCGACAGTATGTAAGGTTTATGCGTGTCTTTTCATGAGTAGGAAGACCTCCAGCATTAAACGCTTGCCGGGTAAGAGGGACGCGATGCCATACTGTTGAACCCGAAGACAAGGTCGGCCTTTTGGTACCCAGACTCACTACTTCGACGGACGCGAATAAACAACAGACAAAACTGAAACCGATCCCATGTATGATTTTGGTCCCTAGAAGGGTCATATGCGACTGCATGGTCGGATTTGGATAATGAATGAAGATGCATATATGTTTGGACTCATAGCATGTACTTAGCTTTTAGCATGGCGAGTCCGTGACGGCAAGTCCGCGAGCATGGTGAGTTCGCGATGATTGCGAGTTGGCGAGGGGAGAGTCCTAGTGGCGAGGGGAGAGTCCCGGAGTGTGGCGAGTCCGCGATGATTGCGAGTCGGCAAGGGGAGAGTCCCGGAGTGTGGCGAGTCCGCGATGATTGCGAGTCGGCGAGGGGAGAGTCCCGGAGTGTGGCGAGTCCGCGATGATTGCGAGTCGGCGAGGGGAGAGTCTCCGATTGTGGCGAGTCCGCGATGATTGCGAGTCGACGAGGGGAGAGTCCCCGAGTGTGGCGAGTCCGCGATGATTGCGAGTCTGCGAGGGGAGAGTCCCCGAGTGTGGCGAGTCCGCGATGATGTTGATTGCGCTGTTTTTGTTAGCGAGTCTCTCGTCTTGGCCCGGGGGGCCAGTCGCATGGCGACCCCAAAGATGGCTCTCGGCTGGGCGTTTTTCCTGGACGATCCGAGGCTCGGTTTGCGAGTCCTCATCCGCACTACTTGGCCGTGCGAGTCGCACTATCTAAGGTTGAGGAGGACATGGTGCTGTTTGTGTAGCACAACCATTTGTCTTGGCCCGGAAGGCCAGTCGAGCAAGACGACTCCAATGATGGCTCTCGGTTAGCATTTTTCATGGACGATCCGAGACTCGTTTTGTGAGTCCTCGTCCGCACTAATTGGCCATTGCGAGTCGCTCTATCAAAGGTTGACAAAGGCGAAATGATTTTTTCCGGAGGGAAGAGAAGCCCAATGGTGAGTCCATGCAGCATGGCATGCGACCCTCTCAGGCGACTCGGACGATGAAGGTCCCTTAGCAGGCGCGGCGTACGCATTTGACATAGCGGATGGGGTTGCACGGCGTTTAGCCGGAAAAGTCAGCGCGGCGAACAAGGAGTCTACGCGGCGGAAGGAGGTCGCGCTATGACGAAGTCGACGCGGCGGACATGGGGACGACGCGGCGGACGGAGGTCGTGCTATGGCGAAGTCGACACGGCGGACATGGGGTCAACGCGGCGGACGGAGGTAGCGGTATGGCGAAGTTGACACGGCGGACACGGGGTCAACGGGGAGGACGGAGGTCACGCTATGGCGAAGTCGACGCGGCGGAAGGGCTGCGCGGCCAAGGCCGCGATGGCGATCCCGTGGCAGGCAAATCCGCGCTGGGCGAGTCAGCGAGGGCGAGTGGAGTCCGTGGCAGCCGAGCGACCCAGCTGGCTTCTTCGCGGCTCCACGTGATGTCATGCATATACAAAAAAACAACATATACATTGATGATTAGATCACATAATAATACCGTAGTTGACTCGTATAGTAACTAATACATAAGAAGATAAGACTGAATTAGATAATCCCATTAGTCACGGCCTCATGCGATTTGGCGTGGTGTATGTGTAGCTGTGTGCTTCAAGTGATGGATACCACACTTCACGCAATCGGATGTGCCAATAAGCAGTGCAGAAGTCTCTAATCTTAGTATTGATTCTTTGCACGCTCACGTCAGCGATATTGGCCACGGCGTGGTTGAGCCAGGCCGAAGCAAACCAACTTGGTGATTCACGTGGCCATGACCCCTTGTACCATTCTCAAGTGATATATACATATAAAATATAGGCAAGAGATTAGATCTGATCTAAATAAATAATTTACCCATGGTAATCATTACGGAGAGGGACGATTAGTTTGGACGGATCAAACCAATCAGTTGCTGTCGCCTGCGACCGTGTGTGCGCTGTTTTGCCTGATCAGATTGAATTTTAATCCGAATCAATCTGCTCCGCCCGTGAACTGCATAGACCATCATACGTGATCAAATTTGTACACACCCACGCCACCGAAATCGCTGATGAAGATGTTGCTGGATCCCGCCCGGATCATCACCCTCCAAGCGCCGCTTGCCCCACGATGTGCGCCAACTGTCGTGGTATTGCACGGCTGATGCTACTGGGGGTAGCTTATGTAGAGAGAGCAATGCGACGTAGGAAATACGGAAGAGAGATTGGCACACGATGTACCCAGGTTCACGTCCCCTCGGTGGAGGATCGCTACGTCCTGCTATCAATCCAGTATATGTTCATAGATTGGTGTACAAGGGAGTCGCCGGAGGCGGTGGGAGAAACTAGATCTAATGAGACGTGGGAGAGCCTCCCCCGTGGGGGTGCCCCTGGTGGCTTTATATATGTAGCCAGTTAGGGTTTACAAGTATTTGGTGGGCTTCGTATTGAAGTCGCCGTCTTGGGCCTCCAGTCGGCGCCACTCGTCTGGGTCCAGTATGCGCCAGCCGCCATATTCGGCGAGTCGACCCGCTCGGGGATCGGCGATCCAGTTGGCGATTCTGCTTCGTGGGTATACCCCGATTGGTATTCCCCCATCACCGACTCTTTTTGGCTTCGTCCGAGATCAGTCTCGTCGGCTGAGTCATTCAGATACTTTCCGACTTATTCCTTTTCCTTCCCTCATAAGTTCCATCCTACGTGTCCATAATCATTGCGTGTAGCCTCATTCATTGAGCCGCTACAGTAATTACTGACATGGGGATAGTTATCCATGCGAGCGGTCAATTCTTGCAGTGTATCTTTGACCGCAACAGTCATTGCGGGCGGATCATGGTCTGTGACGTGTAACCGCCTGTGTGGTTCCACTCAACGGTTGCCACCATGCGATACACGCGTGTGCGTCGCAATTACCGTGCCCGCACGATCCCACAACCCGTTGTGGTCTAGGATTATAAATTGGGAAGCAGGGTGAAACCGTCGTTCACTTTCCACTGCTCCCAAACTTCTCATATTCTTCCTAGTGCCTCCGCCGTAGAGCACCCTTGCCACGACCGCGCTACCCGTTGCTTGCGCAAGTTCGCCGCGCAGCGTGCCCACCTCAAGCTTCTACTCCGCTCCGGCCAAGCTCCGCCACTCGCGACCATGCTCTTTTGTCGCTACGACGGGTTCGTGGCAGTCACTGCCTCTCCCTGCCAGAAGCATCTCTTCTTCCTCTGATTCCTCCGACGATCCTATGGACAGTTCACATAGAGTTGTCACCGTCGGGGAGAAGAAGAGGTCGCCACAATCTCCAAACGGGGCTCCTGGCAAGGATCCACGGTGACTCGGAAGGAAATCGAGTGGCTCATTCGGACTCGCCGGATTCCGTCCAATGTAACCTATCGATTACCTGGCAAGGAGCTCTCCCCCATTACCGAGCCGGGTGAGTTTGTAGGATTTGTGTCTCATTTTGCTAGAGAATTTGGCTTACCCCTTAGCGATTTTTCCAAGTAGTTTCTGGAAACCTTTGTCCTCCAACCTCACCACTTGCTGGCTAATGCCTTTGCGTCCCTTTCCGCCTTTATCTCGGTCAGAGAAGGGTATTTCAGCCTCTATCCTTCTGTAGATTTCTGGGCCAAGTTCTTCCAAATTCGGGCCAACGTGGTGCCGAATAAGGGCCTGCCCCCCTCCGAGAAATCACTCACACAGTGTAGCGCTACGTCCGTAACACCTCGGAAGAAGTCAATATTCCCCTGAGTCACCGGTCTTGAGTCGTGCAAGAAATGGCACAAGTCTTTATTCTATGTGAAGAATAGCGATGATGAAGATAAGATCCGATTGCCGACCTTCTTTGTCGGCGTGCCAGCTAGGAAGAATTGGGACCTCGACCTGAAGATGACCAATGCACTTATCGAGTCATTCGAGCTTCAACCCAAGGAGCTGACCCGGGCAGGGCTTTGCGGTGATGACCTTATGGCTACTTTCATTAGCAGCCGAGTCTTCCCGCTCTAGAAGCGCACACATAAATTTTGCTACACAGGCGGCCTTCTGGATCCGAACTGGGTTTCCACGGTCGAGCTTGATGACGACCATATTTAGAAACACATCCGGGCTATCTTCAAGATGGAGATGGCGGAGGATTGGAAGTGGAGCATGAAGCCCTTCACCCGTGATAATCCCCCCTCAAGTAGTTTTATTCCAAGTTATTTTAACTGAGTCATATTTTATATCGGCTTTGCATCGCAACTAATCTGTATGTGTTCTTTTCCTTAGAAATTTGATGAGCAAGCCGCGGAGGACGGCCAGAACCTTGCGCTCACGTTAGGCGAAGATTAGGAGACCTCAGATGTGGGTAAAATGGACTCCGAGGTGTTCATTCCCAAGCCTGACTCAAACCCAGCCGAACTTCGGGTAGGTCCTCTGCTCCCATGGATAAACTCGACAATGATGACTCGGATGAATGCGAGGTCTTAGAGGTATATAACCCAGTGCCTATCTCATACGCCTATCCGGCTCCTTTTTCCCCAGCTAATCCGGCTGGGCGGGTTCATGGCGTCGCTCCCATTGCTATGGGAGGCCAAGGGCCAATCAGGAAACACACCGCCACCTCGGATCCTCCAGCCGAGCCCCGCAATAAACGAATGAAAGTGCCCGCCAAGAGGGCTCCCAGGCCTAAAGTGCCTTCATCTGTTACCTCGTAAGTTTTCTTATCCGAATTAACCTTGTATTTCTTGCTTCTCTCTTTCTTTATCTGTCTCATATTTTCTAACTGTTTTACTTCGGCAGTGCCCCGCTGGACATCCCTTAGAGCGGACCTAGCAGGGCCTTTCCATCACCATCAGCTCGGGGTGATGTCTGGGTTCCAAGCCCATCCCAACGTGAGCCTTTTTTCATGCCGACTAATAACCCACCTTAGAGGGACGGAGAAGATGTTGGCGCGGCTGGTGACACGGATATTGCTATGCTAGATCACCCAACCAAACCAACCACCTCTACCAAGATTGCTGAAGGTAGCGAGCCAACTCCTGTCGAGGTATCTGTTACGTCGGCCTCTACTCAAGATCAAGAGGCTCCTTCTACGGCGCCAAACACTACACCAACCTCTTCCGGGTCTTCCATGACTCAGCCACAAGATCTAGCATGGAAGAGCTCGCGCTCCAAGTCTTAGTCGCCTTCTTTGGCTCCTTCATCTACTGTCGTTGTAGCTCGGCCCACCAAATCGCAACCTGACGCCTAGCCAGCTGCCTCCAAGCAGCAGAAAAGCGGAGCTTCCGCCAAGCCAAGCAGGAAGAAGACCGGGGTAACTTCTTCCCAGCCATCTATTTTATAGATACTCTAGAAGGGCACCTCTGCCTATGCTTCGGCTACAGGTACACAAATGGTGCTTCATAAAAATCCTGCAGCCAAAGTGGTGGCCAAGCAGGCCCAGGTGGATAAAGGCAAAGTGCTGATGCACACGCACAATAGTGAGAGCCTTGGTTCTCTGGCCGAGTATGCCGAAAACTGGACCTCTGCTGACTACATTGATGTTAGCTCTGGTAGCAATCCTGGACCGAAGAGTTTTAGCCTGGCTGACATCAACAACAAGTTTTAGCTTGTGAGCAACTGTCATCGTTGATCCTGATAAAATGAATGAGGTAAATACCTCGGCTTACGCTCTAGATTTTCGCATAATATATCATATAACCATTAGTCCCCAAGCCTCCGGGGGAATGAGTTATCATTCGGCCGGATGCTCCCCTTATTTAGTGCTTTTAGTGTATCTGAGGTTCTATGCCGAATCATTTTAACTTAGGTAACTTTTCTTCTTAGCTTAGAATATCTAGCCACCTATATCCGAGTCAAATTTCACTTGGCTTGGATCATTTTTATTGCTTTGAATATCCGTCCACCTAGATCCAAGTCAAGTTTCACTTGGCTTTGATCTTTAGGTTTAGCTTCGATTATCTAGCCACCTAGATCCGGATCAATCTTAGCTTGGTTCGGATATTTTTATTGCTTTGAATATCCAGCCACCTAGATCCAAGTAAAGTTCTACTTGACTTGGATCTTGAGTTAGCTTCGAATATCCAGCCACGTAGATCCGGATCAAGCTTTGCTTGGTTCGGATCTTTATATTGATTTGAACATCCAACCACCTAAATCCGAGTCAAGTTCTACTTGGCTTGGATCTTGAGTTAGCTTCGAATATCCAGCCACCTAGATTCGGATCAAGCTTTGCTTGGTTTGGATCTTTTTACTGCTTTGAATATCCAGCCACCAAGATCTGGATCAAGGTTTGCTTGGTTCAGATCTTTATATTTCTTTGAATATCCAGATCCGAGTAAAGTTCTACTTGGCTTGGATCTTGAGTTATCTTTGAATATCCAGCCACCTAGATCCAGATCAAGCTTTGCTTGGTTAATATATTTTTATTGCTTTGAATATCAACCACCTAGATTCGAGTCAAGTTATACTTGGCTTGGATCTTGAGTTAGCTTCAAATATCCTGCCACCTAGATCTGGATCAAGCTTTGCTTGGTTCGGATCTTTTTATTGCTTTGAATATCTAGCCACCTAGATCTGAATCAAGTTCTAGTTGGCTTGGATCTTTAGTTAGCTTCAAATATCCAACCACCTAGATCCGGATCAAGCTTTGCTTGGTTCGGATCTTTATATTGCTTTGAATATCCAACCACCTAGATCCGAGTCAAGTTCTACTTGGCTTGGACCTTTAGTTAACTTCGAATATCCGTCCACCTAGGTCCGGATCAAGCTTTGCTTGGTTTGGATCTTTTTATTTCTTTGAATATCCAGCCACATAGATCCGAGTCAAGTTCTACTTATCTTGGATCTTGAGTTAGCTTCAAATATCCACACTGATGATTTCTCTATATTTTTTATTTCTCCAGATTGCTCATAAACGGCGCGCCATCGAGTATCAAAAGCTGCTTTTTTCCCATAGGAAATTGAAGACCAAGTACAAGAAAGTAGTGCCCATTCTGCAGAAGACTGGTAATTTGCTTGTCCCATTACTTTCGACATTCTCTTTTGTTTTGTTCAGCCGAGCTAATTTTTCATTCGCCCTTACGCAGCAAACATAGATATCCAGAACAAGGCGCTTACCGAGAAAGTTGCCAAGCTGGAAGTTAATTCGGCTATTTTAACTCGAACTTTCATATATCATATCTTTGCTGTTTGTGAAACTCCTCATGATATTTTATCTCTGCTCAGTCGAATTAAAAGACTTTCCAGAATCCCACCAAGACTGCACTTATATGCCCTATCTCATGCTGCATTTTCTCGAACAAGCAGGATACCATTCGACAAAGCTCAAGGAGTAGGACAGTGAAATAGCTTGGCATTGTGCCGAGGTTGAGGATCTGAAGAAAACTAAGAAGTTCGAGCTTGAAAAACTAGACCCAGAGTTCTCTAAGGAGAAGAACTGCATGGCCCTCCAGCTGGAGAAAGACAAGGATCTCCTTCAAGTTGCCGAGGCTTCAACCCATTCCTGCATGGACGAGCTTGCAAGGTTGGATAAGAAGCACGTCAGATGAATCGCTGACCTTAGCAGGATAGTTTCGTTTATCCACCATAAGTTTCCTTTCTTTTCTTATTTTTCTTGTCCGACTTATCTTGGACCTTATTGACCATGCCCTCTACTTATTTTTCAGATAATTTTTCGGAGTGCAAATCCCGGAGTGCTGAATGCGTGGTGAATGCTCAGCTTCGCCGTGGCAAAACCAATGACCTAGAGCGTTCTTACTCCATGGAAGATTATTTTATTAGTCTTGGAGCCGCCACCAAACCAATGAAGGAATTCGGCATGGACCTCCATGATGTTGCTATCCGGGTCCAGCGTGTTCTTTGGCCGGATGATGAGAATCTCAGTTTTGCCTTTGGAGAGAATCACTGCATGCCGAAGCACTTGCCGATAAATTGATGGATTGCGAATCTCAGTTTTGCCTTTGGAGAGAATTAGAGGCACGAGCTGGTTCTGATACTGCGTTGTCCTTTGTACTCTCTTGGTACAAAGGCATCTGCCTAGACACCTTGTAGAATCTTCGCACTGGCTCGCGCTGGACCATTGATCCGGATCACATTGCATGTAGGAAAGCTCGTGCCTATCAACTCATTCAATACGCAAATGTTCATGGATGGAATGAAGGGTCAGGATTCCTTTTGGACGAGGTCGAAGGGGATGCTGAGGTGGGATATGATTCGTAGTCCGAGGAATATGTTGATGACAAAGAACACAACTCAGAGGAAGAGTTGAGAAGCTTCGATGAGCATGAAGGATCTTCGGAGAAAGATGCTGAAGTTGAGGCTACCTCCAAGGGTACCAATACTTCCCATAGTTAGTCCGAGGGTCCTTATATTGAGGTGAGGTTCACACCTTGGAAACCCCAACCTCGGAATCTAGTGCTCTGCTTCCGACTGCCGATGATTCATCATATGCTGCTCTCCCGCCGATTATCAACGATTCGACATTAGCCGCTCCTCTGCCGACTACCGATTATCCGACATCAGCTTCTCCTCCGCTGACTACCGAGGATCTAGCATTAGCTGCTCCTTGAGCGCTACAAACTTCAAATTTCTTTAAGTTATTTTACAACTACCAAATATGTAAATATTGAACCCTTTTGGGCGTAGTCCCCGAGTTTCATATTTCTTGTTCTCTCGAATTTGTCATTTGCCCCATGTCTACCATTTCTTGGTGTTCGACTTACGGGTCCGAATTAACAAATCGTACTAACAATACTTAGAAATCTGGAGAATCATCTCAAAACAATCTCACACGATAATTAAAGAATTTAAATATAGGGGTTAGTCAAAACATGAGTTAGCTCGCATACTTTTAGCTCCTTAGTCGTTTTTCATGTGTTCAACAACCTCCGGCCTTTCTCTTGCTTGCCATAAAGCCTATTTTTTGGACAGTAGCAAGTCGAAGAGTTGGCCCTTGTTGCCGATGCATTACTAACTCGGCCTTTGGATAGGGAAATTTAAACCAGCCGATATATAAAAGATAAATGCGTAGAAGATAATTTTAGTAAGGCAGTCCCCAAGTTACAGCTCGAGGTGTCGAGGTTTCATTCATTAGCTCATTGCCGACATATAATCCGACATATGAGAGTTCGAGATACAATTCACTTTGGCTAGGTGAAAAATGGACGAAGTAAATCTACGTTCCATGGCCTCTTTGACTCTTCACCTGACCTGTCCGGCTTAGTCTTCTCCTGTGTTTGAGCATCGATAAGATAATATGCATCATTGTGAAGTGCTTTGCTCAAAATAAATGTACCCTACCATGTAGGTGATAGTTTATGCATGACGGCCATGCGCTGCACGAGCCGAAGCACTAGATCTCCCTCCCGAAAGACTCGAGGATTCACTTTCTTGTGATAACACCTTAGGTATTGTTGATATACGGCAGATCTGGACAATGCCAATTCCCTAACCTCTTCCAGTAGATCAACACCATTTTTCCGGGATATCTCATTTACTTCGGTTTCTGTGTATTAGGTGACTCTAGGCGAGTCATGCAGTATGTCTAATGATAATACAGCTTCTGCCCCATATAGTAGAAAAATGGCGTATAGCCTGTTGATCGATTCGGAGTTGTCCTCAGGCTCCATAACATGGCCAGGAGCTCCTCAATCCAACACCCCGCTGATCTTTGCAGTGGCTCAATGAGCTGGAGTTTTATCCCGGACAATACTAGTCCGTTGGATCTTTCCACTTTCCCATTTGATGCAGGATGTGTGACTGATGCAACAACGAGTCTTATCATATTTCCTCAGCAGAATCGAACAAATGCTCCTTCGGCAAAATTTGTGCGGGGTATGCGCTAGCGCCCTTGACGGGCACTCCAGGACCCGCCTACGCTCGTGAAAACCCAGGTCGGTCCTCCGACCAGATGTGTGGATAACGAGGCCACCTTCACAACCTTCTCCCTTCTATCTTTATCCAAAGTCAGGTAGGGCGGTTCGCTTGAGTAGCTCAACCGTCCCTTTGCCCAGTGCTCATGACGCGCTACGGATATGATGCTATGTGGGTACCCATATCTCAGGATAATATCCTTGAGGAATCTCACTGCTGTGGGCCCCTCACATTTTCTTATTGGCTTCACCTCAATCGGCTTTGTGAATTTATCCACCATGACCAAAATATGAGTCATGTCCCCACGAGTCGGCTTAAATGGTCCAACCATGTGCAATCACCACAAAGTAAATGGCCAAGTGATTGGTACGGTTTTTAACTCGGATGATGGCATATGCCATTTGCTCGCGTATCTTTGATAGCCATTGAATTTTTCAATAGTTCCTCTGCCTCTCGCAAAGTAGTGGGCCAAAAAAACCCATGTCAGAATGCTTTGGTGACTAAGGCTCTGGATGAAGCATGATGACCACATTCACCTTGATGTATCTCTAATAGGATCTCCTGGTCTTCTGTCGGATCAACACACCTCTATTGAACATTGGTTACGCTTCTCTTGTATATCTCGTAGTTTTTTATGGTATATGCCTTGGACCTTCTTTGGATCTGTCAGGCAAGGACTTCATCACTCGACAATATTTCATCTTTCAAAAACAGGAAGATTGGTCGTTCCCATTTTGGTACTTCATGTACCGGGGTATCTATTTCATCAATCTCCATCACAACTGCCGACATAACCTCTGCTGGGTTGAGCTAACTAGTCCCCGAGTTCTGTGAGGCAGTCCTTGGGTGTGCCAACTCAACCCCCGGGTTATTCGGATTAATCCTCCCATCTATGTCCATTGGGTCAAACTCGGACACTGCATTGGTCGGGATACAAATTGATTCGGATTCTAGTGATGGTATAATTGATGGTTTTCTGAGGTGTTCAAGGGCTATGCCTGGTGGAATGGACTGCCTGGATTAGCTGAGTTTTGACAATGTGTCAACCGCATCATTTTCTGCCCTGGGTACATGATGGAACTCACATCCGTCGAAGTACTCGCTTATCTTTTGCACATTAAACCTCTATAATGCCATATTAGCATCCAGTGCATCCCAATGACCTTATACTTGTTGTATCTGACATATGCCAATGTATTTTGTTACCTTTAAACCATGGACCAGTGCCTCATATTTTGCTACGTTATTTGATGCAGCAAAGTGTATTTGTAACACATATTTTAGCTAATCTTTCTTGGGTGAGGTGAGGATTATGCCGGCACCTAATCCATTTTTCAACTTTGAGCTATCAAAGTGCATTCTCCAATAATTTGGATTGGGTAAGGGCAATTCATATTGCATTTCATCCCAATCTAAGAAGCAGTTGGTTGTGAGTACAAGACACATACTGAAATTTGCCGCTTTATTCTGAATGGTGATACAACTGTTGATTTCCACAACAACAGTTGTTGGATATGTTGGGAGACTCCATTTTGGTTCATCCCAAGCTTCTCAAACTCCCTGGAGTGGAACTAGCCGATTCAAGGATAGCTCATTTGGTCTCGGCCTTTTGTGGAACTCTTTCTTTTGGCAGGTTTAGCTGATGTAAGTACTACATAACATTTAGTTTCGCACCCGGTCTGGCTTGTAAAATACTCCGTATGACGAAACTCCTTTTGTAAACTTGGTAGTTTCTCCAGTATGTATGTTCCACCAAGCTCGTAAAAGAACCTTATTTAGGAGTACATTTGTAACTCTACTAGTACTACCTAATTTCTTCCAGAATGTTGTACAGTATACTAGTTGTATAGAAGTTCCATAATTTTGTTTATTTTTTCACTTCAGTTTAGGTCCTATAACAAGCTACTTTAGGTAAGTTGGACATGTAGGTACTACGCTCTTACTACATGCGGTGGATCACGAAGTTTCCAGGTTTACAGGTAAAAACATGTCGCTCATTATGGCATCGCTAGTGATTTGAGAAGGAAGTACTGTACGACAGTGTGCTAGTGTCGATGAAGCTAGCTAGAGTTAGTAGCTGCCACAGAAGAGAGAGAGGGAGGGAGTTTTGCACACGCCGATGCACGTGGAAGCATGTTCCTTCCGAGACAAGCTGGATTTAACTCCCTCGCCGGTCTCCCACCATGCTCATACAAGTCAGTCCGTTCTTCCATCTACTACCGCGCTATGGCCTCTCGCTCCATATTGTTGCCGACCAGCTCCTCGGCTCCATCCTTTATAGGTGGCGGCGAGATTGGTGCGGTAACCTTTTGTAGGGTGGAGGCCATAAGTCATCCCTGTCCTGCGGCTGCAATGGCGGTTTGTGAAATACTACAACACTCGTACATATTCCCTCCATTTCATAATATAAGATGTTTTAGCTTTTTTGAAACGAGTGTATCTAGATTCACTCCAAACTTACATGGTGGAGTTGATGACGCAGTTAAATTTTTATTGTCTATTGCACGGCATTGTCATGTGTAGAGTAGTTCTTATCTAGGGTATGCATCCTTTTTTGTACACAAGGATTTCATGGAAGCTTGGTTTCTGGGCTAGTCCCCATAACTGAGAACAATGGGGATCGGTTCAAATTTGGTAGTTCGACAACGCAAACTTTTCTACATTTGCATATGTTTGACAATCAACATCATGTAGTAATTTGTTAATAATATTACAACTTACTGCAGAAGGAGATAGGGGATGGAGCCAAAAAGAGGATTCTTGATGAAATAGTTTCCAGTTCTATGAATTCTGCTATACCGGATGACTAGGTAAATTAATAGAATGACATATGTTCTTTTGTCCCTCGCAGATGCTTATGTTCTTGCATCCCTCGCAGATGCTTTATTTAAAAGATTTGCCATTTTAATTGATAGAGTAGGACATGCAATTCAATTACATTAAGATAACTACTCTTACAAGTCATAGAATTATAGGGATTGCCATAGGAAATCATCACCTCCAGCATATTGATCTACAGAAGGTGGTATACCAGATACACAACCTTCTTTTCCGTGGGAAGACAATGTCAAGTGCTGGATTTCGAGTTTAAATGCAATCTAGTGCAGGTTCATCAGGACAACCTCTAGCTGCGTCAGTCTCCACAGAGGGTACTTCAGCGCTATGGCAGACACCATTGGAAATTCTTGTTGAAGTTGTTGTTATACTCCTATCAACATGACCACAGATAAGGGCCATTAATGGAAGCTCCGAAATCAATTTTTACAAAATAGACAAGAGGTTATCCCATGTGAACAATTCATAGACAATTCACAGTGCAATTTTAGTGTCTTACATGATCCTTAGACCTTATTAGTCCATCTGTTTGACACCCCTGGGATTAAGGCTAGACAAATCCCAAACCTTCGTCTGAACATAAGCCTAACCTAATCTCGAAAGTGTACAGAGGGAGA
This sequence comes from Avena sativa, assembly GCA_916181665.1. NCBI lineage: Eukaryota > Viridiplantae > Streptophyta > Magnoliopsida > Poales > Poaceae > Avena > Avena sativa. The sequence goes on from OV702297.1 coordinate 240,423,544, forward strand.
ATCGATAACACAATAGTGATCCTATGACACAAAATTATTACAACAAGATCATAACTGAGCAAAGAGCCAAATATTATAAGAAAAGGTCACTGACCACAAGCATCAAACAATGGAGCCAAATAGTATAGCAAACTTAACAAATGGCATAAGAGGCCTAAAGCATAATGATGACGACCAATCCATAGATCCCAGACTGCCGACCGAGAATCCCAAGCTACTCGTCGATGTCGATGCCATCAAGAACTCTTCTTCTATGGTAACACTTACTCTGCTACAAAAGTATCAACAAAGCAAGGGTGAGTATAGGGTGTACTCTGCAAGACTTATGGTCGGTGGAGTTATTTTGCATAAAGCCATCTTTGTTTGTAAGAAAAGAGGGAGAAGAATCTCGACTAATCAAAATATTTTAAAAGGGGATAAGAGAGAGGTATCTCTAGCTTTGATCATCTTTTGATATCCACCGAATCTTCATCAGCTGAACCTACCTAGGATCACCCCCTCGATCCCTAAGGAAGCATCCTTAAGCACACATTGATCTGCCAAGTTTTACGATTAGGTTCAAGTTCTCTATGATCTTAGAATATGCTCCCAAGTCGTCCATAACCATGGACTCGGTTTTCAAAAAGATTAATACCCTTCATGGGTGTACAACTTTACCCACACGTACTAACCGACTCTTAATGGCACTAGATAAGCCCTCTTCCTTGGAAGACCGACAGAGGGTGGTTAGACACGACCTTGACCTTGCTTTCGCCGAGACCATGAGTCATGCACTAGGGAGATGCCACCGTAACGGGTCGAGTCCCAAAGCCGGTCCCTAATGATGTGAACAGGGTTTGATATTATGGAGGACGGGCCTCTCCCATTTCCTGCCACACTTACCTACCTATATGAATGCACCTCCTTCACCTCCTTCAAGAAGATCCAGAATGCGTATGTCGAATGGAATGCCTGAACTATTGGACTCATGGAATATACTAGGCAAGTTAGTTGGTCGAGGGGGTTTCTAGGCCTCCGTGTGGATGTAAGCTCGTCTTGGTTCAAGATGCAAGAACTCAGGTCCTAGTAGTGGCAGGTATGGGATTGTGAAAACCACAACCACCATGGCCTCCCATACAAGGTTTAGCATATTTAACTTCCATCTCTGATCATACCATGTCATCCTATCAAACTAGGTTCATTCGCAGTTCTGATTCATCAACCATATGGACCAGCGGTAACAACTAAGCATGGCTAAGCACAACAGATGTAACAACTCTAGCAATGCTTCACAAGCCAAACCCTAGTTATGCTAGGAGCAGTGGATCAGGGAATGTAGGCTTAAAAGGTAACATGCATCAGATAGGGTTGCTCTATCTTTCGATAAAAGACTTTAGAATCGCATGCACATCGCAAGAATGTAAATACTTTGAAAGCATTGGATTTATATGTATGTGTGGGGCTTCGCTTGCCTTTGCCAGTTGATACCCAGCTAGAGATATTTAGGTACATCATCTGGACTTGTTCATCAAGGTTCCATTGCTTTTCTTTGATGGTGTTGATCTCTGGCTTTGCCCTTGATCTCAAATCGTTGCTCACATTCAACTGTGAGTACTACCGAGAAGAAGCAGAAACACCGAAAAGAGAGAGAAACAATCAACACATGGCATCGATGCAATTCTCAAACAAGGATGGTGATATGACAAGTTAATTTGCATTCAAATAAACCCCTAAGGCATGCTTGACAATTTAAAATTTATTGAAATTGAAACCCTAAACATGCTTGGTCATTTTAAATGGGGTCCGAGGGATCAAAACCCTAATTCGAAGAAACCCCGGATTCATATGAGAGGGGTACATTTAGTTCTTATAATTATCTTGGAATTGAAGTTTCTTAACAATGCATGAGTATAGCTCTATTGTGCAGATCTTATTTTTCTAAACATTTTGATAAATTATTTGTATTTTTCTGATTTAAAATGAATTAGTTGTGAATTTCTCCAATTTTAATTCATTTTAAATCATTTTTGGATTATTATAAAATAATTTACATTTTGGAATTACTTTAACAATTTTATTAAACAGAAAACATTTATGATAATATTTATTTGAATTATGGAGGGGGCCCACATGTCAGGGATTTCCTATATACAGAAATGAATTTACTGAAATTAATAAAAACAAAAGAAATGATATTATGGCATCAGCATGATGTCATGCTGACGTCAGCATGGCCATTTCTCATAGATCGAGCTTGGGCTCGGCGGTAGGGAACATGCGGGCAAGTGAGAGCAGGCGCGCTGAACTCGGGCGACTGCGCTGAGCCATAAAGTGGCGGCGCCACTTCAAAGGGTCACCAGAGCGATGGGAACAATGACGGAGCTCGCGGGTGCTAGTTGGGGAAGCAACCAAGAGGGGGAGAGAGGTAACAGAAGGGGCCACAAGGACCTCTGGCTCACTAGGAGGCCGATGGAGTGGTCGATGAGGCCGGGAACTATCGGACAACGACGAATCGACGACGACAACGGCGATGACCGACGGTGGTTCGAGCTCGATTCCGGTCAGAGGAGGTCATCCTGGCTTGCGTGCTTCACAGAGGAGGACGAGAGCGACAAGGCAGATCCAATGGTGGCCTCAGCTGGCTAAGGGGTGGTCGGAAGTGTCAGGGACGACGGAGACCTCTGGCTAGGGTTTCGACCATGGCGCGGGAAATCGAGAGAGGGAGTAGAGGAGGGGAAATAGGGCAAGGCTAGGGTTCCTCGCGGTGGCCAGAGGGTCTTGTAGGCGACTGCAGGCAGAGGCATGAATCTTGGAGCATGCCGGCAAGGCGGAGCTCGACAGTGAGCTGCTTCGCTCGATCGAGAGGTGCAAGACGACCCGGGAAAAGACGAAGCGATACGCGGGCCGCTTGGGCTGCATATGGGCCGGGGTGGGCTACGGCAAAGCAAGGGTGGCGGGTGCAGGTGGCTACATGTGGGTGGCAGAGAGAGAAGAGAGGGAGTTGGGCTGTGACCCAGATTAGGTTAGGTTTAGTTTTTATTTGCAGAAATGTTTTTCTATTTCTGTTTTCTTTTATCTCATTGTATATTTCATTTGTAATATGTTTTGTACATTTCAAAAATACTAGAGATTTTGTAAACACTTTGAAATACTTCAGAGCCCTTATAAACAATTTGGGTTCCTCAACTTTTGTATTTTTAAGATTCAAAACAAGTTTTGGAGATGGTTGTACTAGGAGAGGAAAATAAGGGTTTTAGGAACCTTTTCTTCAATGAGATTTTATTTAGCAATGATGATGATGCTCATGAATGCACAAATAAATCCTAATTACCATTTAGTTAAACAAGTGGTTGTTACAATTCTATCCCCCTTAAAAGAATCTCGTCCCTAGATACCTAGGTAGGAAGACAGAAGGAACAGGGTTACACTAAACTTCGACGATCTTCTCGAAGAGTTGATCCATGCCACCATGACGAATGGACGAAGCGCTTCATAATCATCGAGGTGGTTACTCACACTAAGGAAGAGAGGGAATGACATGGAACCACAAACTGAGTATCTCATGGTCAACTCATGAATAGATGTTTCATAAACATCTCTAGAGCCGACAAACATGAAACATGCCAAGGTAACGGAGGAAACAAGAGGAGAAGGTTTCAAGGTGACAGATAATTGGTCTTCATAAGGATTGAGACCATGGAGCTTGCAGAAGAGTTTTGACTTCTGAGGGAAGGAGACTTCCAACAGATGGAGAATGATACGCAGACTTCGAGAGGTAAACCTCTACTAAACAACTTAAGTAGAATTTTATAGGTGGAAGAGATAGATACCAACAAAACCAAGTTGTTGAACTACTTTTGACACAGAAGGGTCACTCTTTCATTCAACAAAAGGCCAATATATAAATGTGTTTTGGTAGAGAGGACTCATAGGAGTCACAAAGAACATGTAACAAGAGGAACTTCTGATTACCAAAATCATAGTTGCTCTTTGAACATGGTTGAAACGATGGAACTCTTTATTATCTAGGTTTATCCATATCTTTGCCGAAGATAGTGATATCACTTCTCACCACCAAGATGAATAGTTTATAAGATTCCTGATGACACGAGAAGAAAGAAACTTCATTCTCAGACTCCAAGTACTTGTCATAACAAGACGATTGCCATCATAAAAGGGTCTGGAAGATCGACCGAGAGACATTTAGAAACACTACTTAAAATGTTCTCCTAGATGTTTGAAACATTGATGTTAGGCTACTGAAAAGCTTTGAACCAGTCATCAAGTAAAGGTCGGACTTCGGATGCAAAGGAAACCATAAGCTCAACTCCAATGATAAAGCATAGAAGATGCCTCATGAGGAGTGGTTGTTATTACTGATTCAAGAGAGTATGGCTATAGATCTTCCGGCTAATTGTGCCAACCATTACATCAATCTTTCCAGATGTACAAAGAGACCTATGTCAAAACCTTGAGGGACACCAACCATCATTGCTGTTTGAGATTCAACTTTGGTTAGGTGGAGAGATACTTCAGACTCAGCATATACGAATAGAAAGTGTGCAACATTTACCACAGAGGTAAAGTCACTAGATTCTCAAGTCATTGACTACAATGTCAAGCTCCAAAAGATGAGCTAGATTGTGGAATCCATGTGCTAGCAAGTTATTAGACGACAATTGCACCTACATGAGTTGTTTTCAATGAAACACAATTGAATCCTTGTTAGGAAACATTTAGGAGGATATCAAAGTTTTGTTGGACTTCTTATCTTCCATGAACAAATCAATCAGTGGCTTGGTGTGCTTGGAGGATCTTTTTGAGATGTGAAGGTATCAACCTACCGTATAAAGAATACCTCGCACATGCTTGACTAACTTGGAATGATTCCCGAGGAAACTAAAACAACTCTACTCGAATCCACGGCGACATTTTTCAACATTTGCATGTGAATCGGAGAAGGTTACTTCTAACATCCATACCACATACTTCGAGATGGCACAAAGATGGTTCTAAAAGTTTCCAACATTAATGCCAAATGTTCCATATAAATCTGAGACAACATGGAGAAGTTAAGAATGTCATCGATGGACTCAATACCAAACTTATCTATACACTCCAAAAAGACGGAGTCATATGTTGTATGAACATGGCAAAAATACTGGTCAGACCAAAGAAAATGAAGATGTACCTAGGTGAAACATCACAAGTAGATACACCATCAAGATTGTTTGGAACTAAGTTTGATTTGACGATTGCCCAATTCAAATCAAAGGCGTGGGAAGATAACATATCCACGAAGGACATACTATCTTACTTCAGCACGAACAAAACTAGACATCCCTTTAAGAAGGAACAAAGTTGGATAAATTTTTTGTTTTACAAATCTCCAAGTTGTTGTTTAAGCTCAACCAACTAGCTCAGGGGTACCCAGTACGGATTGATATGTCTAAAACATATCTACTTTCCCGAACACTTTTGCTATTGTTTCTCCTCTAAACTTGTTGATTTGGATACAACTAACACGGACTGGCACTGTTTTCAGCAGAATTACCTTGGTGTCTATTTTTTGTGCAGAAAATCAACTATCAGGGAAAATCCCGGAAAATATGCCAAAAATCCTATTTCACCAGAAGATCCATGGATCCAGAGTACGAGACAGAGTGGAGGCCTAGGGGGCCACACCCCTGCCAGGAGCGGGTGGGCCTAGCCCGCGCCTAGGGGGGTGCGGCCACCCTAGGCACCCCCTCGGGCTCCGTCTTCACCTATAAGTTAACCCTTGACCTAAAAACCGAGGGGGGTTCGTCATTTTTCTAGAAAGAGTTCCGCTACGCCTCCACCACCAAAAGCCGCGATTCGGATCCAGAAACTCCGTTCTGGCATCCTGCCGGGACGGGGAATTTGGGGAGGATCATCGCCATCGTCATCAACAACGCCTCTCCATCAACCATTAAAGTTTCCTTCATCCATGAGTGAGTAATCCCCTACTGTAGGCTATGGGGATGGTAGGGATTGGATGACTTCTATCTTGTAATCGAATAAGATTGTTAGGGCATAGTGCCTAGTATCTCTATTAGTGATATTTGACTTTGTTGCAACTTGTTGTGTTTAATGATTGTCACTAGGGCCCGAGTGCCATGATCTTAGATCTGAACTTATTATCGAATCATTATGATAGTATTGTTTGTGATCTTATCTGCAAGTTGTGTACACATATCATTGTCTGGATCCAAAGGCCCCAAAGGGACAGAAATTGGGACAACTGGAGGGGATGGCTGTGGTGTGAGGATCACATGTGTTCATGGAGTGTTAGTGCTTTTCTCTGGTGCTCTATTAAAAGGAGCACCTTAATTGCCAGTATTTCCCTAGAGGCCCCGCTGCCACGGGCTGCTAGGACAAAATATGTTATGCAAGTTTTCATTGCGAGCACGCATGACTATATATGGAGCACATGCCTAGAATTGTTTAGTACATGGATGCTTATTCTTATTTATCTGCAATGCCCTAGATCTTGAAGTTACATGTTTAGACTCGTATATGCAACGCCCGTCCATCGATCCCTATGCATACCGCGCTCATATCCTACGGTTTGCTGCTACTGTTACCATTGCTCCTGTTTTACTGCTGCTATTGCTTTGCTGTTGCTACTACAAACTGTTGCTACTGATAAACTTCTGTGAGCAAGAACTATTTCCAGGTGCAGCTGAATTGACAACTCAGTTGTTAAGGCTTGCAAGTATTCTTTGGCTCCCCTTGTGTCGAATCAATAAATTGGGTAATACTACCCTCGAATACTGTTGCAATCCCCTATACTTGTGGGTCATCAAGACTATTTTCTGGTGCCGTTTCCGGGGAGCATAGCTTTATTTGTAAGTTCACTTGGATCTACTATTGTTCACTACTACTCCTTTCATCATGGGGATGTCTCGTGATGGAAAGTTTCCTATTTTACCATTCACAACAAGAAGAGGTACAGTCCTAAACACCTCTGTTGCTCTTGATTCACCATCTGTTATAAGTAAGCTTGTTACACCACCACCACATACTCATGCTACACACACTGCTACTACTGCTGAATCTGAAACTAGTTTTGATGCTCATTGACATGGTTATACCCTACGGGTACGTGACTTCAGCATACCTGGTCCAGCCCAAGGAAGGCCCACAGCAGATATACACTGGCCCATGAAGATTTTCGGGTGGCCAAGGCCCATGGCGCCTTCGGATCCTTGGAGAGCAAGACTAGCGGAGATAGGAAATTCAAAGGGGTAAAACCCTAGAACTTGTAACCGACTAGGACTATGCCCGGGACCTGCCTAAGTCTATATAAAGGCCAGGAGGGCACGTCCTAGATCTCTCGACTCATACTCTCGCACACGCATCCACGCCAGATCGAATCTGCGCACCCTGTAACCTTCGGTTCCGCCGTAATCAAGAGCAGACAAGCAGGAGTAGGGTTTTCCCTCCGGGGGCCTGAACCTGGGTAAATCTCGTGTCCCCTGGTTGCTTGTCTGTTAACCGTGCCACGATCTCTAGCATCCCCATCTTCTCCAAAACCCAAGTCCATAACAATGGGCATTGATGAGATTAAACCTCGTCAATTGGCGCCGTCTGTGGGGATTGGGGCTGCTGATTGTGCGATCGTGACGGTTCCGACCCGACCGATCTACAACTCCGCGGCGACGGAGAATCACCTCCTCTTCGGCGCTTTCGACTGCACCGCCCACTCGCCGGCCACCATGAAGAATTTCGAGCCCGTAGGCGACGGACTAGAGATTTTGTTCGGGAGCTTCTGCTTCCAGGTGGGACAAACTGGCACCCTCCGCCTCCCTGTGCGGGTGCCCGTGCCGTCAATCAGGCCCGCCTCATGGGCTCCACACCCCGTGCTACGCACGTCACCATCGACAGATGAGTTCTACAGCAGCAGCAGCTACAACTCGGATCTGTGCGATCCACCTTCGGATGAAGGAACCTACGGTTCCGGATCCGAAAGCTGCGGCAGCAGCCGACCAATCTGTGACGCTATCTATGCGCCGCAGTCATCCAAACCGACGAGGAAACACCTAACCCGCCGCCCAACCGAAACGGCAAAAACGGCGAAAACAGAAGAAGCCAGTCCCCCCCACCCAATGGGGAAAACAACGGCCACGTCATCCAACTTAGCAAAGAAGGATGGGTCCAGGCGCGCCGTGCCGTCGCAGGCGACATCGTCTTACCTGCAGACGCCTCACGTGACCTACTGATGGCATACCACTACCTCCTCATCGAGGAGCACAAGAAACAAGTCAAGATGCAGGAGACGCTCGACAAACGCAAGCAATCAGCCTCTGAGTCCAGCGCGCGACGAGCTGCGCTCTCCGCCATGGCACCCGGCTCTAGCACAAACGGAAACCAGGGAAACAAGCACCGCTCGCGGGTGGAAAACATGGATCCCAAGGAGCGGCGTGACGTGACCCGAACTCTCCACACATCGTTCATGGATATGGATGCCGACGGCAACATCATCCCGAAGATGCCACAAGCTGCAATCATGGCAGCCACTGCGTATCTCGCGGCTCACCCACCTCCGAAGGGGGACCCAAAAAGGGCCATGCATAGATCCGCACTCACCGGACTAGGACTAATCGGAGCTGCGCTCCACGAAGACGCTCCTGCGGAGCCGAAGAAGAAAGCTCTGGCCAGGCGTGACCGGAGCCCCACCCCCTCATCCGAAGAGGAAGAAGAGCACGATCTTCCTCGAAGGAAGAAGAGCTCACACTGCCATAAACGCGACTACGACGCTAGAGACAAGCTTACACAGTGCAAGATCGACAAAGCACGCGCCAAACGCGCATGCTCGTCTGAATCTGAGATGGATGAAGACGAAGGAGAACTCTACGGGGCCCGATGCTTCAGCAGATCTGTTCGGAGAACACAGATGCCACGCAACTTCAAGCTTCCTTCGGATACTCCGAAGTTCAACGGCACACAAGATCCAAAATCCTGGCTCAGTGACCATCTGTCATCCGTCAAGCTTCATGGAGGCAACAAAGAAACCGCCATGCAATGCCTTCAGCTGCAGCTGACAGGCGCGACGCGAGTCTGGCTCAGCAGCCTATCATCAGGATCCATCCGAAGCTGGGAGGAGCTTGCTTACAGCTTCATCCGAAATTTTAAAGGCACCAGCAAGAGGCCCGCCTCAATCAAAGAGTTGCGAGCCTGCACTCAGAGAACGGGTGAATCTATTCGCTCGTACATACTACGCTGGTCTACAACCAAGAACTCCGCATCACACATCTCCGAAGAGAGGGCCATCGACGCCTTCAGGGACGGCGTCAAGCGCCAAGAATTCAAGGAGGAACTTGGGCGTGTAAAGCCCAAGACACTCGACCACCTCATGGAAATCGCCAACAGTTGGGCAGACGGCGAAGATTGCATCCAGCGCGCACAATCAGATGAAGAGGACGACTATGGCCGAAGACGTGAACGCCGCAGCAAGAGGAGATCGCGCGTCTACGAGGACCGCGACGGACCCGACATGGTCGCGGCCGGCTACGCCGACCGCCGTAACAACAACAGCCGCAACAGCGGAGGATACCGCGGCGGAAACTTCCGCGACAATGGACGACCAACACAGTCGTGGCAGCGCCGCGACCGCGACAACGGACCCTCAGCATTCGACAAACTTTCGGGTCCATGCACCATCCACTTCTACATCGACAAACATGATGGCAAAAAGAAAGCCAACCACATGCTCAAGGACTGCCGCGAGTTCCAGAAACTCAGCGACGGCATGGTGCAGATGAGGCAACAAGCCCCAATCCCTGCATTTGGAAATGCACCTGCGCCAATTGAAATAGCACACGGAGCTCCTCCACCGCCGCCTATTGGAGGCCCAAATCAACCAGTCGCACCAGCGCAAAACAATGCCGGGGTCGGATACCCCCCACCAAAGGGAGCACTAAATATGATCCAGAAGGGACGCCCCACAAACAGGGTGCAGAAGAAAATCACCCGACAAATCAACTTGGCCGTGGAAACTCCGCCTGCAATCCCTGAGTACCTCAGCGGATCGGAGTCCTGCATCACATTCACTCGCGCGGATCACCCTTGCCAGATCCCTCGCCCAGGTCATGCTGCCCTGGTGCTAGAGGCGCAGATCGGAGGCTTCGAGATGAGTCGCGTCTTCATGGACGGCGGCAGCGGCATCAACCTAATGTTCGCAAGCACTCTAGCAGCTATGCGGATCCCGCAATGCAGCCTGGAACAATCAGACACAACGTTCCACGGCATTGTCCCAGGAAAGGGCATATTCCCCCTGGGCAAAATAGGGCTCGACGTCATCTTCGGGAAGCCGGACAACTTTCGGCAGGAGCGCCTAGAATTCGAAGTGGTGGACTGGCCGTCGCAATACCACGCCATCCTGGGGCGTGTAGCATTCGCAAGGTTCCTGGCCGTCCCACACTACGCATACCTACTACTCAAGATGCCAGGACCAAGAGGCGTCATCACAGTCCACGGGTGCTTCACCCGATCAGACCAATGCGACAGGGATTTCAACAAAATCTCCCAGTCTTTCGGCATGCAAGACGAGCTCGTAAGGCTCTGCGAGGTGACGGACAATGGGCTACCCCCAGTCACAAGGCAGAACGCACCTGACATGTCCTTCGACTCCACCGTCAACACCAAGAAAGTGCAGGTCCATCCGACGGATGCCTCCAAGACGGCCTTGATCGCCAATGACCTCAACACCGCATAGGAAGGCGCGCTCGTCGAATTCCTCCGTGAACGCTGGGAAATCTTCGCCTGGTGTCCTGCGGACATGCCAGGAGTTCCCAGGGAATTCGCCGAGCACACACTCAATGTCTTTCTAGACACCAAGCCAATCAAGCAGTCCATCCGAAGACTGTCGGAGCCACGGGCCGAAGCTATCGGCAAGGAAATCAACAGATTACTCGCAGCAAACTTCATCCGGGAAATCAAGGAAAGCGAGTGGCTGACAAACACGGTGATGGTCCCGAAGAAGGACACGGACATCCTGCGGATGTGCGTAGACTTCACGTCACTAAATAAGCATTGCCCAAAGGACCACTTCCCTCTTCCACGGATCGACCAGATCATCGATTCGACTGCAGGTTGCGAGAAACTCTCCTTCCTCGACGCCTACTCAGGCTATAACCAGATTCGACTCAAGGTCGAAGATCAAGAGAAAACGGCATTTATCACACCGTTCAGAGTATTCTGCTACAACACAATGCCCTTCAGGCTAAAGAACGCGAGTGCCACGTACCAGCGATGCATGCAGGCCTGCCTCAAGGAACAGATCGGTCGCAACGTCCAAGTCTATGTCGACGACATAGTAATAAAAACCAAGGAGGCAAGGACACTTATCGACGATCTCCGCGAGACGTTCGACAACCTTGATCGCTACAGGATCAAGCTCAATCCAGAAAAGTGCGCCTTCGGCGTCCCCTCGGGTCAGCTGCTCGGGTACTTCATCTCTCAACGAGGGATTGAGGCAAACCCGAAGAAAATCAGAGCCATCATGACAATGGAGAAGCCGAAAAACCTCAAGGGCGTTCAGCAGCTCGCAGGACGAGTAGCGACACTAAGCAGGTTCATCAGCCGCATGGGCGAGAAGGCCCTACCATTCTACCAGCTGCTGCGCAAGGCAGACAAGTTCGAGTGGACACCAGAAGCCAACGACGCATTCGAAAGCCTCAAGCGGCTCCTCTCCACCTCGCCAGTTTTGGTCACGCCAAAGGAGCGCGAACCCCTATTGCTGTACATAGCAGCCACACACCAGGTGGTCAGCACCGTACTCGTGGTCGAACGACCCGAAGAAGGCAAGACCCACGGGGTCCAGCGCCCAATTTACTACCTCAGCGAGGTACTGACACCAACAAAGCAGAGGTACCCTCACTACCAGAAGCTAGCCTACGACATGTTCATGACGGCTCGACGGTTGAGCCATTACTTCCAGGAGGACCAAGTGATGGTCGTCAACGAGGCACCCCTGAACAGTATCCTGAATAATCCAGAGGCAACAGGACGGGTGGCCCTGTGGGGCATCGAACTATCACCCTTGGACATCGTATACGAGAAGCGACACACAATCAAATCTCAAGTCCTTCCAGACTTCCTGGTGCACTGGATGGAGCTTCAGCTGCCAGACACCCCAGACATGTCGCAGTCCTGGACAATGCATTTCGACGGCTCCAAGCGCGAGGCCGGAGCAGGGGCAGGAGTCATACTGACCTCCCCGCAAGGTGACAAGATGAAGTACGTTCTCTGGATGAAATTCAGAGCCTCCAATAACGAGGCCGAATACGAAGCCCTCATCCATGGCATGAGGATGGCAAAAATATGCGGCGCAACGCGCCTGGTCATCTACGGTGACTCCAACCTCGTCGTCTAGCAGACGATGAATGAGTGTGACGCACACGCTAAAAACATGATCGCGTACCGCGCGCTCTACAACACACTCGAAGGAGAATTCGACGGCTGCGAACTTCGGCACGTTGGAAGAGAGAGCAACGAGGAAGCCGATAGACTCGCCAACATCGGCTCCACTTGCGTAAAGGTACCACCAGGTGTGTTCCTCGAACAAATCTGCGTGCCATCCATCAAGCGGAAATTCCCCAAGGGATCACCCGAAGAAGCATAACACTTGGGGGCTACGCTACCCGAAGGACAAGAAGGACCCGAGAAACTGGATACCGAAGTTGCCATGGTCAACCTAATGCAGGTCATGGCAGTCGAAGAAACCTGGACACGCCCATACCTCCAGTTCCTGATAAACGGAGAATTGCCTGACAACCCGACAGATGCCCGGCGCATATCTCGTCGGTCAAAAGCCTTCACCATCATCAATGGCGAGCTATACAAACGCATCATTACGGGTGTACTACAACGGTGCGTCACCATCGACGACGGCAAAGCCATACTCCAAGACATCCATGAGGGCATCTGCGGCCACCATGCAGGCAGCCGCTCCCTTGTCGCCAAAGCTCTACGAGCAGGATTCTACTGGCCAACGGCCATGAGCGACGCGAAGGACATCGTCCGAAGATGCAACGGGTGCCAATGGTTCGCCGACAAACCGCACGCACCTGGGTCCGAACTTCGACCCATACCCATAGCTTGGCCTTTTGCCCAATGGGGCCTCGACATGATCGGCAAACTGATAAAGTCCTCGAAAGGGGGACACGTCTTCCTCCTGGTCGGAGTCGACAAATTCACCAAGTGGATCGAGGTCATGCTAGTCACCAACCAGAAGGGCAAAATCGCCGTCAAATTCTTCGAATCCATTGTCTACAGGTTCAGCGTACCGCATAGCATCATCACCGACAACGGATCGAACTTCATCTCCGAAGAATTCCAGGACTTCTGCGAAGGTCTCGGGATCAACATCACGTATGCCTCAGTGGCACACCCGCAAACAAACGAGCAAGTGGAAAAGGCCAACGGCCTCATCGGCGCCGGCATCAAGAAGCGCCTCATGAGCTCACTCGAGCAAAAAACTGGAAACTGGACGAAAGAGCTACCGTCCGTCCTGTGGAGCTTACGGACTACGCCAAACAGCTCCACCGGCTACACACCGTTCTTCATGGTGCACGGAGCTGAGGCCGTGCTACCAGCCGAAGTCCGCCACCAGGCTCCACGAGTCGTCGCTTACACCGAAGCCGAATCCACGGCTGCACTCGAAGATGCCGTCGACACACTCGACGAAGCACGGGATATAGCAGCAGCTCGATCAGTGGTGTACCAGCAAAGTCTCCGCAACTATCACAGCCGCCGGCTGCGCCCAAGGTCCTTCGTCGAAGGAGACCTCGTCTTGCGACTCAAGCAAAAGCGACCGAATAAATTCGAGTCACCGTGGGAAGGACCCTACGTCATCACCGAAGTCATCCCAGGTGGCGCCTATCGTCTCAAGCATGTGGAGTCTGGAGTCGCATACTCCAACCCATGGAATATCTTGCACCTGCGACGATTCTACCCGTAGCAACCTACCCCCTTTTACTTTCAATAAGGCTTTCAGCCAAGGCTACTCAGCCGAACCATGTACCTCCTCCATTACGATATAAATAAAGCTAAGTGTCTCGCCCCCAAACTTCGGTTGACTATTTTTCTGCAACTTTATTATATGCTACAAACGCACGCGGGGGCTCCCCCCCACCTCACGATTTCATCGACTGAGGACCAAACGTGTACACCTGAGTAGCTGACCACGTCAGGCAAACGAAAAGGACACGTACTCAATCAAAGCACTGCATGCTCACAAACAAGCAAACCTTTACAACAAAGGGCACAAAACGCCCAGCCGAAATATACAAATTTTACATCTATCTATTTATTTTCAGGTCCTACCTATTCTGAAGAATAACCTGAGCACGCTGCTCAAACAAATCTACAATCTGCTCGGCATACTGCCTTACAGCCGCATAATGCGGACGCATGTTCCACTCGCCACCATCCGATCGAAGAGGTGGCCCAGCTGCCACAGCAGCCAAATCTACGTCAGGGCGGTGCACCCTCACAAGAGACAAAGCAGCCTTCACTCCTGCGACGAGCTGCTGCCGCACTAGCTACTTCACATTGCTGGCACTCCGAAACTTCGACAGAAGACCTGCAAGGGTCGTCGGCACGGCATCCAAAGGAAACATGACGTGCAGAACCTAAGAAAGTGAAGTCTGCACCTGGCGGAGCACCCGCGAAACTTGATAAACACGATCCTGCACCGTCGCCAGAACCATGGCGCGATCGCGATCCATATAGAAGAAGCCGCCGGCCTCCATGTCCTGTTGAGTCAAGCAATTGACCCGAACAGCGACACGCTCCTTTTCTTCCCTCAGAGAAAGATTCGCACCTGCGACAATAGCACAAAACAAGAATAAGGCCAGCAGGCTCACCCGAAGAACCGAGCTACAGCCCGAAACAAGGATCAACTTACATTGCAGCTGCTCGGACAGCCGACCCAGCTCCGCCATCAAGTACTCCTCTCTGGCTGCACCACGATCCGCCTTGGACTTCCAAACGTCGGCGCGACCACGTAACCCGAGCAATTCCCTCTCCAAACTGCGCACGCGATCTCGAAGGAAAGCGAGCTGCAAAGAATCATCCAACGATGGTCGTAAGGGCTTTGCGGATGAAGTGTCAACTGGGTCAGCACCCGAAGGAACCTATAGCAGCAGAAAAAAGAAGGCACACAGACATTCAACCAAGGATAGAGCACAACTCGGAGGAATTCATTAAATATATAAGGCCACTACGTGGCACAAAGAAGGTACTCCTCAAGATATTTACAACAAAAGTAGGCTACACACTACCCTACGTCTACTATGCCTAAGGCGCAGGACACTGAGTCGCCTCGGAGCCAGACTGCCTAGCTTTGGCCTCGCCTTGCTGCCGCAGTGCGTACTCAGACAGCAAGTCAATGAGCTTGGGCCCATATCGTCTGCAGCGAGCGGAGTAGGAAGCGAAGGCTACCTCGGATCCATCCGCAGCCGTCGGCATCCGAGAGGTGATCTGGGGCAAGTCCAGCTCCACTCCAGCCGCCAAGGCCATCGCCAGCCCGACGGACGCGCCGATGCCCTTCTGCTTGCGCTTGTACGCCGCAGGCGCTTCGGCTGACAGAGCCTTTGCCAGAGCGTCCACATCATCAAGGGCTGCACCCTTCGGGAAAATCTCCTGGTAGAAGCGACCAAGGACCTCTTTCGCCTTGGCAAGGGAGTTGACGACGGTGCCGCAGCGGTCTTCGACCGCCACAGTGGCATCATCTAGAGCACTCCCGTGCTCCAGAGCACCGCGGTCGAACTCGATGCCTGCGGCATCTGAGACAAAAATGAAGAAAAGCATGAAGAAAGGCAGCATAGAAGAAGACCCGTAGAAAAAGAAACAAGTACAAAAAACTAGCACTCACCCGAAATAGCCTTGGCAGCAGCCATGAGCTTCGCCGCCACCCCTCTTTCACGAGCAGCCGCAACGGTGGCCAGCTGCTCCTCACGATCTGCGGCCTCCTTCTGCAGACGCTCCTTCGCTTCGGCTGCCTGCGTCAGCTCTAGCTCAAGGCGCTCTTTCGCACCGACGGCAGCTTCGGCTTTCTGCTCCGATTGGCCAAGGCTCTTTTTAAGAGCGTCGACCTCACGGAGAGAGTCGTTATGCTCCTCTGCATTTAAGACAAGCAAGTGTCAAAGAACAGGACCAGGATAAACAAGAGAGGTATTAAAAGGCAGATAGATACCTTGAAGCTATCGAAGTTTCGCCTCCAGCGCCAGGCGTTCCTCCACCAGCCGCTTGGCCTCCTGTACAAAAGGCTGCAGAAAAAGGAAATAGCAATAAGAAAAGGACTCGGGGGTTACGCCCCACACAAAGGAGTAAAAACAACATTACCACACGAAGACACTCGGGGGCTTCCCCCGTGACATGAAGTAGAAAACTTACATGCTCCGATGGCGACCCCGAAGCCCCGCCTGCGAAATTCTGAGGCGCAACCACCAACACCTCCCGCACAGGAGGATCTGGAGCGGCGCCACCCGAAGTCACCACCGTCTGAGGAGGAGGCGACGCAATGTTCGACTCCCCCATCATCTCCAGCGCACCATCACTAGAGTCGTGGGAGGATTGCCTGCATACGAAGCCAATCAACACAGGTGCAAACATCATAAAGGGAAAAGGACAACAGTACAACAAGAAAACTTACGAGCCCAGTGCGCTCAGGTCAAAGATAGGAGAAGCCCTTCGGGCCCTCTTCTCCTCTTTCTTCTCTTCCTTCTTCTCCTCCTTCTTTTCTTCCTTCTTCCGCTTTGCTGGCGGGTGCGGCACAACAGCTCGCACAGGAATGGCAGGAAGGGGAGAGGAAGAACCTCCATGACCATCACTATGACGCTCAAGGCCCAGAGGATTTCTGGGAGTCAGAGGAGTCGAGGCATCCGAAGACTCGCTGGAGCTCCGTGATCGCTTGCGCGTATGGTCCTCACTCGACTCGTCGGCATCCTCCGCCGGAGATCGCGCCGACGGAAGCTCGGACACGGAATCAACCACTTCATTATCCGGGGCATTCGGATACCTTTCGGGCAATGGTGGTACCATGCCCGGCACTTTGAAACTCTACAAGATGAGAACGAACTTTGTTACAAACAAAGGAAACAAATACACACCCAACAAAAAAAAGGGGGAGCACTACGTGCACAAATCTACACCTTCGGCACGACCAACGTCGAAGAAAAGGGAGGAGTCAGCGACTTCCCCGGGATTTCTTCTCCGGCCTTGAACTTCAGCAGCGCGTGAAGATCCTTGTCAAGATTCCCCTCGGAGATTTTCTCACTCGAAACCCTCGTCGGATCACGGCGCCCAGAATAAAGAAACATCGGGTGCGCCCTCGCTTGGAGAGGCTGCACCCGACGCTCAAGAAACGTCCGGATGATGTCCACGCCGTTCACCTCTTTCTTCGGAATCAATTGGAGATCATCCACCCGACGATAAAGGGCCTCTATCTCCGCCACTTCACCGTCCAGGATTTGGTTTTTCCAGGATCTTTTCTTCTCAATAAATTGGGAGGGGTCAAAGGGAACAAGACCAAAATCTTGCCCGGGCAAAACGGAGTCACGGATATAAAACCATCGCCTCCGCCAGTACTGGACAGATTCGGACATGGAAAAGGAAAAGAATTGCAGATTGGGACTGAGGGAGATGATGAAACCCCCAATGGGATACACACCATCCGAACCAGATTGCCTCTTCACGGAATAAAGCTTCCGGAAGAGGCCAAAGTGCGGCTCAATGCCAAGCCAACACTCGCAAAATGTGATAAAACACGTAATGTGGAGAAGCGAATTTGGAGACAGATGATGAAGCTGAACCCCATAGAAGAAGAGCAGTCCACGGAGGAAGTCGTGGACCGGAAAAGAAAACCCGCGCACCACGAAGGCAAGAAACATGACCCGGTACCCAGATGGGGGACGGGGGATTACCTCATTGCCAGGGAGCTTGACGGCCGTCGTATCTTGCGGGATCAGGCCCCGCTCGCGCAGCTTGCGGAGATCGCTCTCCCGCGTCTCTGATCGCCGCCAGCCACCATCAGTGACGCGAGCAGCGGCGGTGCCCTTATTGCCTCCGGCGGCGCTGGTTCCAACCACAGATGAAGACTTCTTTGTTTTCCCCATTGCGCTACGGCGGTGGTGGCGATGTCAACGCAGAAAGAACGAAGGAAATGTGGAAGGAAATCTTAGCGCGCAGCAAGAATCGCTCAAGAACAAGGAGGCAGTGAACAGATGAACTGGTGCGGTGAAAACAAACCACGGTCTCCTCCAATGATTATAACAGCGAAGACGACGCACGGCAGCCGTCCATCTAGAAGACCTAACGCCAATGGTAGATCTGGCCGTACACGTGTCAACATCACAACGAACCGTCGTTACCACGCTGTCCACTACACGCGGAAATCGAGGAGACGCCGTAATTATCTCCACGCCGCGCATGACCGGTCAATTCAAAGTCAGCAAGTGGGACCCACGCTTCGTCCAGTCAAGTCATCTCTGGCGTAGCAGACGCTTGAGGTCATCAATCGTCAGCACTGACGTCATCAAAAAGCTATACTAGCACCAACTTCGGCTCCACAACTAAGAGTACTCACTCGAATCTACGATTCGACTAAATACTCGGGGGCTACTCCTATCAGGAGCACTGGCCGCACACCCGATAGAACAAATGAGGACAAATTACTTCTCTGAGTCCTACGTCGAGTCTACGACTCCACTGCGGACTCGGGGGCTACTCCCATAGGGAGGATGGATTTAAGCATCCGAAAATTTTCGAGTCCTGCGGACCTAACGACTGAAACAATGCTTGAACTAAAGTCTCTGTTCGAGTCTACTACTCGAACAGACACTTGGGGGCTACTCCCATAGGGAGCGCTGGTCGCGCACCCTATGAAATATTCGACTACGATCTTACGGATCAGCACGCAAAAACTTTTTGGCAACTTTGCCCCAACAAAACGGCCGAGTGAGCGACAATCTCCTAGGCCACCCGAAGCACCTCCGTGGTGATAAATGTTCGGATGCTGCGTCTGCGACGCAAAGATAAGACCTACAGATATCATCTGATGGCCTGGCAACGCACCTGACTGCGCTCTGCTAGTATGAATCCGTACCAGCAGGTACGATGAAAAATCCCGACGGACGCGTTGGGTACACCAATTAAAATCACTGGAATTCCACTCCTATAAGTCCTCCGCGGCCTGAGTCAAATTACGCCAGCATATGTTCCAGGTCCGGGTTGAGGGACTCGAACCTGAAGAAGATCATGTCGTTTCGTCCTAAGACAGTTAACTGACCCTGATCCGTCGGGTGAGTCAGGCACACGCATCAACAATCCCTACACACATATACTATTAAAATATAGTTGCACCCGAAGGATGGAAGAGTCCTCAGCCGAATCTACGATTCGACTGATCACTCGGGGGCTACTGACATGGTTATACCCTACAGGTACGTGACTTCAGCATACCTGGTCCAGCCCAAGGAAGGCCCACAACAGATATACACTGGCCCATGAAGATTTTCGGGTGGCCAAGGCCCATGGCGCCTTCGGATCCTTGGAGAGCAAGACTAGCGAAGATAGGAAATTCAAAGGGGTAAAACCCTAGAACTTGTAACCGACTAGGACTATGCCCGGGACCTGCCTAAGTCTATATAAAGGCCAGGAGGGCACGTCCTAGATCTCTCGACTCATACTCTCGCACACGTATCCACGCCAGATCGAATCTGCGCACCCTGTAACCTTCGGTTCCGCCGTAATCAAGAGCAGACAAGCAGGAGTAGGGTTTTCCCTCCGGGGGCCTAAACCTGGGTAAATCTCGTGTCCCCTGGTTGCTTGTCTGTTAACCGTGCCACAATCTCCAGCATCCCCATCTTCTCCAAAACCCAAGTCCATAACAATGGGCATTGACGAGATTAAACCTCGTCACTCATGATGTTACTTCTACTGTGCTTGATGCGAGTGGTTCATTAGGTCCTTTCCTAGATGCTACTATGGCTAGTCTAGGAAATACTGAAACTCCTAGTGAAGACACTATTACACCTGTTAGCTCACCTGTGCCTAGAGAGAGATATGATATTAATGATGGTTACATTGGGTTCACTGATGAATTTGTTGAAGAGTGCCGAAACACACATGGTACTAGTGCTATTAAGAGTCTCCTTGCTAGACTACCATTATTCCTAAGTTGTCCTCTGATCCTAAGTTTTCCACCTCTCCCATAGATATTAAAGATAAAGATTATGATTTCTCTCTTGATTTATCCTATTTAGACATTGTTGAGAAAGAACCTTTTTGTGGGACTAAAAATGAGAGTGTTGTGGCTCATATGAATGAGCTTTCTACTATGAGTTTTTTATTCTATGATGATTTTAAGATGCGCATTGTTACTAAGATCTTCCCTTTTTCACTAAAAGGAGAAGCTAGGGCTTGGTTTAATAGATTACCTCCTGGTTCCATTGATAGCCCTGATTGTTTGATTGCTTTTTTCTTCCAAAAATATTTTCCTCTTAGTGCTAGACATGATTCTTTGCAGAGACTTTTTGATTTTAAACAGGGAGGAGAAGAGAAATTGCCCGAGTCATGGACAAGGTTCTGTGCCTTTATTCATGCACATCCTAGATGTCCATTGCCTAAAAATGAGCTTCTAGATATTTATTATAATAGACTAACTGATGAATCTAGGACATACCTAGTGCAACATCCCTAAAATCATGTTTTCAAAGATTTCATATCATGCATGCATGCATATCATTTAGGGATCAAATTCAAACTCATTTTGAAAGAAAACAGAACTTGGGAGCTATGATTTTATGTGATCAAACATTAATCAAATGATACTCTCCAATGGGAGATTATTTGTTTCAAAACCAAACCTTGTTGCTCTCAGATTGTTTTGCTTGATTGCTAGTGCTTAAACCAAAATTTACAAAACAAATATGGATTTAAAACCATTTTCAAAACTTGTTCAAATCAAGTGCTATGTCACTGATTATTTTGTTTGATCAAAAGGACCAAGCTAATACAGAGAGACCACATGATTTTATGCCCAGAAATATGAGTGTTACACTCTACAAAAATCCAGAAAAGATTTGAATTCAAATGGCTTTTGAAATCATTTGAACATGTTTCCTAGAAATTCAATCAGAAAAAGAAAAAGAGTAAAGAAAAGGAAAAAGGCCAGCGTCACTAATCTGGCCCAACACTGGATCCAGCCCTGCAACTAGCCCACCTGGGTTTCCCCCTCTCCCTCTGTTTCTCACCGCGTTCGCGCATACCCCCTCGCTGACAAGTGGACCTACAGCCACGTCACTTCGTCGTCCCCAAAATCCCGCCCGTAGACCACGTCGCCGCTGCCGTTGATGCCGATAATGTCGCGGAGTAATTAGCCTTGATTCTGCGAGCATTTCCTATCGCGCTGCTGCCTACTTAAACCCCTCCCCCTCGCGACCATTTCCCCCAACAAAGCTAGCCAAGAGCGCCACCAGGCTGCCAGTATTTGCTCCTACACCGCCGCAGACAGAGCCAACTCCAGCGAGGTATTCCGGTAAGCCTAGTGCTCACGCCTACTCCTTGTTCACCCTGGAATGATCCTCTGATACTTGCGCACCTCCTGATCCTCTTTGTTCGTCCGCTTGTGATCCAGAGCGTCGACTTCGACGAGTACCGTGGGCATCCGACGCCGTCTCCAACTCCGGCGAGAGATTGAGGTAAAAGCTGACCGCCCCACACCTACTACTTGACCCTGTTACGTTCTCCTGAGCGTTGTGCACTCGCTGATATCCTTGGTTTATGCCAGGGTGGCCAGTAACGTCGCCTTCGTCGCCGTCCGAGCAAACCCGACGCTGTCTCCAACTCCGACGAGCCCCAGCAGCCTCTGCAGCACACCCCCGCCCACACCAGCAACACCTTGAGCTTCGTCGTGATTCAGCGAGATTGGTAAGCCACTGCTCGACCCTTATCCCCCTCTAGAATCACCGATGCGTCGCCGGCAGAAGCGCCGCCGCCACCAACGACCATTCGCATCGCCACTCCTTGGTCAAAGCATCGGCCGCCGTTAGATCTGTATCGTAGGGTGTAGATTAGATCGGGAGTGAACCGTTTTCTTTAGATTTGGCGCGTTGGATCTAACTTGATACGATGGTGCGGAAGCGTGATCCTGAGTGAAGCGGTATTGTCCAATCAGGAGACGCTGCGTGGCTAGGATTTAAATTTAAAAATCTGGATTAGATCTATTAGATGTTAAAACTTGTTTAATTCATAACTTTTGATTCCCACGTCCAAATTTGACAAATTTTATATCAATGGAATCAGGAGAGAAAATCCTTTCCAACTATGCAATGTGTTTAATGTTTTGCCTCTATTAAAATGGTTGTTTTTACAGAAACATGTGAAGGCCTATTTTTTGTATAATAATTATTTGGGAAATGTTTTAATGTTCAAATAAAGTTTGTTTGGCAAGTTTTGAACTTGTTTATGAATCAGTACTGTGCACTTTTCTTGTTTGGTGTAGAAAATCATCACATGGAATTATGCATGCATCCATATATTTTTTCTTGTATTTATTTTGTATGTGATTTTGGTGCTATTATTTTATGTGTAGATTTTGGTGCAAATAGTGATTGTGATTGTGAGGATTGTAACTACTCTCCAAACTACCAAGGCAAGTGGTGCTTCATGATTTATTCCTATGTTTTTAACTATGCATTAGAAATATTTTGCTAAGTCTTGCATGGTTATTTTGAGATATATGCTATGCTTGGGAAATCCTAGTAGTTGTAGAATTGCTAGAAATATTACTAAGTCTTATCAATGCCATGCTTAGCCTAGCTAGTAGCAACCAAGGGTGGTTATATATTCATGCTATGAATAAATATTTCGAAGTCTTTGGACTATGTTTTTGCTTAATAAAACAACTAAGTGAATGAAACACCTGGCTGGAATGGAAAGAATGGGTTATGTTGAGTGGTTACACAAGGCCCATTTCTATGGTTTACCTTGTGTATATCACTTGTGGAAAGCCACCCAGGAACAAAGGGATTTGAGATGCCATATGTTAAGAAGCTTCTAGTGCAGCCACTTGGCAATATGGGCTCTGCCTGAATCATATAGGTTGCAATAACTTAGCCATTTGGACAGTTGGTGGTAGTGGGATGATAGGTTGGAGCGCGTCCATTTGGTCTAAGGGAAGGCTTCTGAAAGGTCCTGTCTTGGTGAAAATCAAGTCTTGTGGGGAAAGTGCACAACCTCTGCAGATGGAAGAGTCTAAGTACTTAGCCATGTCCCTGGTATTGGACAACTTGAGCATTAAGACATGGAAGCTATAAAGAATCTCCTCATCCCAATTTCTAAGTAAAAACTTGTGGGTTAACAAGGGTGAAGGACCCCAATGTCTATTGGTGGTTCCTTGGGAAAGATTTTTGACAAAGAAAAACTAAGTGTTTTCAACTAATAGGCAAAACATATTTTGAGCAAAGCAAGCCTAAGCTACACTTAGCCAAAAATGCATATAGTATTTAGTCCACCAATATTCTACTAAGGTATCACTTGCCAATACTATTCCAATGTATTGACCCACTATGGCTGTAACTTGTGATGTTGCAGGATATTCTGATGATGATTAGGAGTCATGAGTCTACACTCAACATGCTTGCCTGTGGCACATGAAGATGAAGACTTATTTATCTTATTATATATTTGAACTCTTGTATT
The DNA here is from genome assembly GCA_916181665.1 of Avena sativa. Taxonomy (NCBI): domain Eukaryota; kingdom Viridiplantae; phylum Streptophyta; class Magnoliopsida; order Poales; family Poaceae; genus Avena; species Avena sativa. Next base: position 240,447,253 of record OV702297.1, read on the forward strand.
AGGCCTGTGGCGATGGAGTTTGTAAAAGACTATGTTTGTCTCTAGAATGATATGTAATAATGACCTTTGTTTCTGTGTACTTCATCTTAAACTATGGATGCTAGCATTGATCTAGGGACTAGCATTCCAATCACAGGGATCCTTACCTTTATAAAGGGAGGGATCTTACAGATGGTATCAGAGCACTGTGTTGCCTGTAGGATTATGACCCTAGTATTGGAAACCACTAAGGAAGAAAAAAAATTCAACAACTTCCACACTTGTCTTTTCTTCTCATAAACTTTTCTAATCTTCTTTCTCATATCTATTTGTAGATGAACTCCATCAACGAAGCCGTGAAGAAGGGACCACTCATGACTATGACTTTGGAATGTGAGACAGAGTTCCCCAAGGCTCTCAAGGACCTCATGGTTTCCATGGGAATACATGGTGCAGCTGTGTAGAAAGGTTTTCCTGTGATGGATGAAGGAGTAGAGTACTGGTGGGTGCAACTTCACTTGTATAAAAACAAGGAAGACAACCACAAGGACTCAGGATTCTGCATGGTCACCAACTCAGTGATGCACACCACATTCTTTGATTCAGCAAGGGATGCAGCTTGGAAAGCCATCAAAGAACTTGGTGATAGAATCAAGTGCAGAATGCTTAACACCCAGAATGATCTTAGGGAAGAAAAGAAGCATACAAAAGAGTTAAATGCTACCAACCAAAGCTTAAGGAAGGACATCATAGACTTAGCAATGGAGTCTTTTGATCTAGACAAACAGATTGCCTCTAGGGATGCCCTGTTAGCCAACTTGGCAAGTGAGATGGGATTGTAATGTACTTCGTTAGTTGGACCACCACACTTATCATTTTATTTCCCAAATGTTGTTTAAAATAAGTTGAACCTTGGTTGTTTGTAATGGATCCATGTATGCCATGACTTGTCTGATTTGATTGCCAAAGTTATGCATGTGATGCCTTGTCTTATGATTTGTCTTAAATTGTGTTGATTCTAACTTTTTCTATCTTATTAAATAGATGCCTAATGTTACTATCAGCACAACTGAAGAGTTCAAGGGAACTCGTTTTGGCACTCGTATTATTGAGCTCACTAGTCTGCTCAATCTCCCTCTTCCTACTATCATGATGCTTCCCCTCACCAAGTTTGAGAGGAAAGACCTTTGGGGCTTCAAGGTTAATCAGCCAGGACGACAGACTGAGCCAGCCACGGAGGCCATCATTTTCAAGCTCATGCATGATGACAAGGAGAGAGGCCTAGAGGTAGTCATGCAGGATTTGATTGGACGTTTACTAGGGAGACACTCTCGAGAGGTTAGAGGTACTCACTTCCACACCTTTGGTAGACGTGATGATGATGGTGAGGCCATTGACTTGGAGGATACTTCGAGAGATACGGCAGAGCCGATTCGCCTATACCTCCAGGACTTAGAGGTTCTTCTTAGGCACATAGACACTAATAGGACCAACGTCATGCTTAGCAATGACGAACTCCAGGTGCAGCTTCGTGAGAAGGACAAGCTCTTCGCGAAGCAAGATGAGATAGTCAAGGAGATGGAGGCTAAGTTTGAGAGTCAGGATAGAAAGTTCAAGAGTCAAGAGAAGCGAGTCCAAGATAGGAACAAGAGGATTCAAGACATGACTACAGAACTAGAGGCCAAGGACTTCGAGCTCGAGCATCAGCAGACGGTGATTGAGAGGCTTCGTTCACAGAAGAGGGCTCTCAAAGCCAAAGTAGAGACCTTGACCACCAATGTCGAGGAATACAAGAGCACAATGGAGAATGCATGTCTTACATTTGTTGATGAGGAGGTTGATGCCGAGGAGTAGTGATGACTAATCATTTGCCTTTATTTATCATGTCTTTGATTATTGAGTCGCAATGACCATCCAACATGTGGATGGCTTGCTATTGGTGTGTTTACTTTGCAAACTTGTTGTCTATGTCGTTGAACTTTTATAATTATAATGCATGTTTGGTGATTGTTTATGTGATGTATTGTGCATGTTAGAATCTATGGGTATCTCATTCTTACCTCTGTTGAACAACCACAGATGCCTCCCCGATGTGCCAATCCCAACCCCAACAACAACAACATCACTCCTGAGATGCAACAAATGATGACAGCTCATGCAAATGATGACTACGTTCATCCAGAATCAGAACAACAACAACAACAATGACTGAGGCCATCAAAGTTCTCAGGAACTACTGATCCTATGGTGGCCAATGATTGGCTATGCTCTATGAACAAGGACTTGGTAACTGTTGGCTGTACTGATGAAGAGAAAGTCAGATTTGCAGCTCACTTGTTGGAAGGACCAGCAGCCACTTGGTGGGATAACTTCCAGATCACCACTCCCATTGAGGATGTGACATGGGCTATCTTTGAAGATGGTTTCCGTACTGCTCACATCTCATCCGGAGTGATGAGTTTGAAGAAGAAGGAGTTCCATAACTTGAAGCAGCGCCACCGCAGCGTGGCTGAGTATATTGAAGAGTTCAACAATCTGGCGCGATATGCACCGGATGAAGTTGACACTGATGCAAAGAGGAAGGAAAAGTTCCTTGAAGGGTTGAATGATGAATTGAACCTGCAGTTAGCTGTGGCCTATGTTCCCACCTACCAGTCTCTTTGTGACAAGGCTGCTATTTTGGAGAGAAAAATGAAACAGGTGGAAAGCAGGAAGAGAAAGCATTCTGACAAGCACAGCTCGGGATCGTCTCACAAGCGTTCCCATTATGATGACAGTGGGAGTTCTGGATCCCACAGGCATGGGAAGTTCAACAAGCACCACAACCACAACCGTCATCATGACAACAAGCACAATCGTAGTCATGACAATGATAAGTACAAGAATAACAAGAGTGGATATAAGAGCCACCACAGTGGAAATGGAAGTGGCAGTGGAAGCCAGCCTGTCAAGAAGGATCTTATTCAGGTTGAATGTTTCAAGTGCAAGAAGATGGGGAATTATGCAAACGAATGCCCAGAAAAGAAAGTTGAAGGACCCAACAAGCCCAACCCTTTCCAAAAAGGGCAAGTGAACCACATTAATGTGGAGGAAATCTATGAAGAGCCAGATGCTGTGGCTGGTAAGTTCAAACTCAATTCTATTCCAGCACTTGTTCTTTTTGATACTGGAGCATCGCATTCATTCATATCAAAAGCATTTGTTGATAGAAATGGATTTTCAACTGAAAACATTGGGTGTCCAATAAAAGTAAGTTCTCCAGGTAGAGATATGATAGTAAGTCTTGGATGCCGGGATCTAGTGATAGAGTTTGGAAAACATAAGTTTCCAGTGAGTCTGATAATCCTAGATTCCCAAGGACTGGATGTAATTTTGGGAATGGATTGGATGACCAGGTATGAAGGAGTACTAGATTGTGCCAATCATACTGTCTCACTCACAACTCCAGAAAATAAGAGGATCAGATTCAAGACCAACTTTGAGGCAAAAAGGAGTAAGCTAAATTCTCTTAAGGGGGTTAGCATGGACAGTGTGCCTATTGTGAGTGAATATCCGGATGTGTTTCCATAAGAATTGCCAGGAATGCCACCGGATAGAGATGTGGAGTTTCTTATTGATTTGCTACCAGGATCTGGACCAATAGCAAAGAGACCGTACACGATGTTAGTGGATGAGTTGAAAGAACTCAAGAAGCAGCTTGGAGAACAGTTGTAGAAAGGATTTATCCAACCAAGTTCTTCATCTTGGGGAGCACCAATCTTGTTTGTGGAAAAGAAAGATAGAAGTCAAAGGTTATGCATAGATTACCGTTCACTCAATGAGGTGACTATCAAGAACAAATATCCTTTGCCTAGAATCAACGACTTGTTTGATCAGTTAGAAGGAGCTTGTGTGTTCTCAAAGATTGATCTCCGGTCAGGTTATTTCCAGCTCAAGATAAGGGAACAAGACATAACTAAGACAACTTTCACCATAAGGTATGGATTATATGAGTATACCGTGATGCCATTTGGTTTGACCAATGCACCAGCATACTTCATGAATATGATGAACAAGGTGTTCATGGAATTTCTTGATAAGTTTGTTGTCGTTTTCATCGATGACATTTTGATCTACTCCAAGAGCAAAGAAGAGCATGAAGGACATTTACGTTTGATACTTGAGAAGCTTAGAGAGCATAAGCTGTATGCCAAATTCAGCAAGTGTGAATTTTGGTTGAATGAAGTTGGATTTCTTGGACACGTTGTGTCAGGAGATGGTGTAACAGTTGATCCTGCTAAAGTTTTAGATGTAACTGAATGGGAATCTCCCAAGTCAGTGAAAGAGGTTCGAAGTTTCCTTGGCTTAGCAGGTTACTATAGAAGGTTCATTGAGAATTTCTCCAAGGTAGCTAAGCCTATGACAGAATTGCTAAAGAAAGACAAGAAATTTGCTTGGACTGTAGGTTGTGAACTCAACTTCCAAGAATTGAAGAAGAGGCTAGTGACAACACCAGTCTTATGTTTTCCAGATTTGGAGAAAGATTTCCAAGTGTATTGTGATGCATCTCATCATGGATTAGGTGCAGTACTTATGGAAGAAGGGAAAGTTGTGGCTTATGCCTCGAGACAACTCAAAACTCATGAAGTAAACTACCCTACTCATGATTTAGAGTTAGCCTCTATTGTCCATGCACTCAAAACATGGAGACATTATCTTTTGGGAAAGCGTTGTGAAGTGTTCACAGATCACAAGAGTTTGAAGTATATTTTCACTCAGAAAGAAATTAACATGAGACAAAGAAGATGGCTAGAACTCATCAAGGATTATGACTTGAGTTTGCAATACCACCCCGATAAAGCAAATGTTGTAGCGGATGCTCTAAGCCGTAAGGTTTTTGTGAATGGCCTTACTAAGGGAGAATTGCCAGATGATCTGTGTGCCCAATTTAGAGATCTCAGATTGGAGATTGTGCCTGAGGGACATCTCATGACCTTGGATGTTCAACCCACTTTGTTGGACAAGATCAAAGAAGCCCAAAAGACAGATAAGGAAATTGAAGAGATTAAGGAAAAGATTGGCTAAGGGAAAGCCAAAGGATTCCATGAAGACGAATAGGGTACTTTATGGCATGGAAAACGTATCTGTGTCCCACAAGATCTGGAGCTTCGGAAACTGATATTACAGGAAGCACATAACTCACCATATTCTATTCATCCGGGTAACACCAAAATGTACATGGATATGAAGGAAAGATTTTTGTGGAATAATCTCAAGAAGGACATCCCCGAACATATTGCTTTGTGTGATGTATGTCGTAGAGTGAAAGCGGAACACTAGAAACCAGCGGGATTGTTACAACCACTACCTATTCCTGATTGGAAATGGGACAAGATTGGTATGGATTTCATCACCGGATTGCCAAGGACCAGGTCAGGATATGATTCTATTTGGGTAGTAGTAGATCGCCTAACTAAAGTGGCTCATTTCATACCCGTGAAGACAACCTATACAAGTGCTAAGTTAGCCAAGATCTATATGAGTAGAATTGTATGTCTACATGGAGTAACCAAGAGTATTGTGTATGATAGGGGAACTCAATTCACTTCTCATTTTTGGAGGAAACTACATGAGTCATTGGGAACGAGGTTGGAATTCAGCACTGCTTTTCATCCTCAAACTGATGGACAGACAGAAAGGACTAATCAGCTTCTTCAAGATATGTTGAGAGCATGTGCTCTAGACTATGGTGCCAGTTGGGATGAAAGTCTGCCTTACGCAGAATTCTCTTACAATAACAGCTATCAAGCCAGTATTGAGATGGCACCATTTGAGTTTCGGTATGGGAGAAAGTGTACCACCCCATTGCTATGGAATGGTGTGGGAGAAAGAATTTTGTTCGGACCAGAACTAATCAAAGAGGCTGAAGATAAAGTCAAACTAGTTAAGGACAGACTAAAGATAGCACAATCCCGACAAAAGAGCTACGCAGATCCTAAGCATAGAGAAGTCACCTATGAAGTAGGTGATAGAGCTTATCTTAGAGTGTCACCACTTCGTGGAGTGAAGAGATTTGGAGTGAAAGGTAAATTGGACCCAAGGTATGTTGGACCATTCAAGATTCTGAGTCGTAAAGGACAAGTAGCTCATGAGATTGAATTGCCAGAGTCTTTGTTAGCTGTTCATAATGTGTTTCATGTGAGTCAGCTTAAGAAATGCCATCCAAAAGTAGCTTATGAGGTAGAAGAGCCACCGCCGCCAACGACCATTCGCGCCACCACTCCTTGGTCAAAGCATCGGCCGCCGTTAGATCTGTATCGTAGGGTGTAGATTAGATCGGGAGTGAACCGTTTTCTTTAGATCTGGCGCGTTGGATCTAACTTGATCCGACGGTGCGGAAGCGTGATCCTGAGTGAAGCGGTATTGTCCAATCAGGAGACGCCGCGTGGCTAGGATTTAAATTTAAAAATCTGGATTAGATCTATTAGATGTTAAAACTTGTTTAATTCATAACTTTTGATTCCCACGTCCAAATTTGACAAATTTTATATCAATGGAATCAGGAGAGAAAATCCTTTCCAACTATGCAATGTCTGTAATGTTTTGCCTCTGGTAAAATGGTTGTTTTTACAGAAACATGTGTAGGCCTATTTTTGTATAATAATTATTTTGGAAATGATTTAATGTTCAAATAAAGTTTGTTTGGCAAGTTTTGAACTTGTTTATGAATCAGTACTGTGCACTTGTCTTGTTTGGTGTAGAAAATCATCACATGGCATTATGCATGCATCCATATATTTTTGCTTGTATTTATTTTGTATGTGATTTTGGTGCTATTATTTTATGTGTAGATTTTGGTGCAAATAGTGATTGTGATTGTGAGGATTGTAACTACTCTCCAAACTACCAAGGCAAGTGGTGCTTCATGATTTATTCCTATGTTTTTAACTATGCATTAGAAATATTTTGCTAAGTCTTGCATGGTTATTTTGAGCTATATGCTATGCTTGGGAAATCCTAGTAGTTGTAGAATTGCTAGAAATATTACTAAGCCTCATCAATGCCATGATTAGCCTAGATAGTAGCAACCAAGGGTGGTTATATATTCATGCTATGAATAAATATTTCTAAGTCTTTGGACTATGTTTTTGCTTAATAAAACAACTAAGTGAATGAAACACCTGGGTGGAATGGAAAGAATGGGTTATGTTGAGTGGTTACACAAGGCCCATTTCTATGGTTTACCTTGTGTATCTCACTTGTGGAAAGCCACCCAGGAACAAAGGGATTTGAGATGCCATATGTTAAGAAGCTTCTTGTGCAGCCACTTGGCAATATGGGCTCTGCCTGGATCATATAGGTTGCAATAACTTAGCCATTTGGACAGTTGGTGGTAGTGGGATGATAGGTTGGAGCGCGTCCATTTGGTCTAAGGGAAGGCTTCTGAAAGGTCCTGTCTTGGTGAAAATCAAGTCTTGTGGGGAAAGTGCACAACCTCTGCAGATGGAAGAATCTAAGTACTTAGCCATGTCCCTGGTATTGGACAACTTGAGCATCAAGACATGGAAGCTATCAAGAATCTCCTCATCCCAATTTCTAAGTAAAAACTTGTGGTTGAACAAGGGTGAAGGACCCCAATGTATATTGGTGGTTCCTTGGGAAAGATTTTGACAAAGAAAAACTAAGTGTTTTCAACTAACAGGAAAAACATATTTTGAGCAAAGCAAGCCTAAGCTACACTTAGCCAAAAATGCATATAGTATTTAGTCCACCAATATTCTACTAAGGTATCACTTGCCAATACTATTCCAATGTATTGACCCACTATGGCTGTAACTTGTGATGTTGCAGGATATTCTGATGATGATTAGGAGTCATGAGTCTACACTCAACATGCTTGCCTGTGGCACATGAAGATGAAGACTTATTTATCTTATTATATATTTGAACTCTTGTATTAGGCCTGTGGCCATGGAGTTTGTAAAAGACTATGTTTGTCTCTGGAATGATATGTAATAATGACCTTTGTTTCTATGTACTTCATCTTAAACTGTGGATTCTAGCATTGATCCAGGGACTAGCATTGCAATCACAGGGATCCTTACCTTTATAAAGGGAGGGATCTTACACCTAGATAGTTTTTCTGATTGTGTTTTTAGGAAAAGAACTCCTAGAGATGCTGAAGAATTAATGGCTAAGATAAGCAAGAATTATAATGATTGGACTTCAACTGAGCTAAATACACCTGACCCTATTATTCCTGAACTAGTTGTGCCTGAACCAGATCCAATACCAACACCAAAGAAAAGGGGAGTTATTGCATTAAATGATGAAGTGATTAAGGAAGCTAAGAAGTGTCTAAAGGAGAAAGGTATTAGAGCTGAAGATGTGAAGAATCTACCTCCTATAGAAGAATTATGCAAACCAATTCCTCACTCATCTACTATTGAGGTAGACTCTCTCCAACACTTTGATGAAGGTGATATTCCATATGGTAAGCCTCCTGATCAATGTTTAGAGGAATTTGACATTTTTATTGTTAAACAAGGTAATTTTAATAAACAAGTTTAGAATCATTTATTGGAAAACTCTAGAGATATTAATGAGTTGAAAGATATTGTGGAAATAACTTCTAATGATATTAAAATGCTTTGTAAACACTTTCAAATGGTCCAAACCCAACTTGATCAACTTGCTAAGGTACAAAAGGATATGCTAGTTAATGCCTCAGGAGATAAACATGCTTATGGAATTAGAACTAGGAGTGGTATAGATACTCAAGATCCTTTATATCCTGAAGGACACCTAAAAGAATTGAGCAGGATTCTCAACTAGGTGAGAGTAGTGGTAGTCCTCGTAAGAGAAAGAAAAAGAAACATAAAGTAGTTGAGGAACCACTTGAACCTGCTGTAGATCCTAATAGTATATCTGTCTCTGATGCTGAAACTGAGAGTGGTAATGATAAAAATGATGCTCCTGATAAGGAGGAAGTCGAGGAAGAGCCTGAGAAGCACACTAAGAATACTAGGTACACTAAGGAAGATTTTATTGCTAAGAAACATGGTAGTGAGAGAGAACCTTGGGTGCAGAAACCTATGCCTTTTCTAGGTAAGAAACACAAGTCAAAGGAGGAAGAACACTACAACATGTTTTGTGAGTGGATGAAACCTTTATTTTTGCAAATTCCTTTGACTGATGCTATTAAGTTGCCTCCTTATTCAAAGTATATGAAGGATATTGTCTCTAATAAAAGGAAGATTCCTAATGAGAAAATTTCTACTTTGCTTGCTAATTACTCCTTCAATGGTAAGGTTCCAAAGAAACTTGGTGATCCAGGTATACCAACTATTCCTTGCTCTATTAAGAATAATTATGTTAGAACTGCTTTATGTGATTTGGGATCTAGAGTTAGTGTTATTCCTTTTTCTCTCTACAAGAGAATCCAACTAGAAAAGTTGATACCAACTGATATATCTTTGCAAATGGCTGATAAGTCAACTACTATTTCTGTTGGCATATGTGAGGATGTTCCTATTCAAGTGGCTCATAATTTTTTAGTTTTAACTGATTTTGTTGTGCTTGAAATGCCTGAAGATGATAATATGTCCATTATTCTTGGGAGACCTTTTCTTAATACTGCAGGTGCTGTCATCAATTGTAATCATGGAAAAGTAACATTCAATATTAATGACAAAGAGCATACTATTTATTTCCCCAAGAAGGTTGCTAAGAGCTATTGCCTGAATTCCATTGAAAATATTGAGAGCATCAAGGTTGGAGAAATATATTGTCCCATTCCACAAGAAAATTTTGAAACAATTATGATTGGGACCATTGCTATCAAGTATGAGGTCACATAATCACCTTGTGGACTACAAAGTTTTGTTTCATATAAGATTGTTTTGGTAACAATACTTGATCAACCTTGTTAACAAAAGGATTTTAATAAACAAAATAATGTTTTCACTGTGGTTATACTTGCTTTCTTTTACTTTTCTCCTTCCTAGTCTTTGCCTTTTCTTTTGCTAGCTTTGGTTTTGTTAGTTGTTTGCTTGTTAGAGTGTCTTAGAACTTCTGTACTTTGGTTTTTGGTTGCTTTTGCTTCTTCTAAAAAACTGTTTCTGTGAGAAAATCAATTTTCATACCTTGAAAATTGACCAAAAATAAAGTTTCCCGAAAAATCCGAGAAAATTCAAAATAAATTTTTCCTCAAAAAAGGGGCAGAGGTGCACCTGTAGTGACCCAGGGGGGCACCCCAGGCACCCACACCCCTTGTGGGCGCGGCCTTCCTACAGGTGGCGCCTGGGTGGGGTGTGGCCCACCTGGGGCCCTCCAAGGTGCCTTCTCCCAGCCATCTTCTTTCTCTCTCCTTGAAAACACCAAAAAACTTTCTCAAGCTCGAGTTCCTGCTGTTCTTGCTCGCTATTTTCGATCTCCTTGCTCAGCCCATCTTTGTTGTTGATTTTTGGAGGAATTGCTCCTTGAAAAAAAGAGGTCATGGACAACCACACATTTGGTGAATTATTTGAGAGTGATGCACCTAGAAGGGAAAGGCCTTCAAGATCATCCTCCCTAGGCCCTCATACAATGAGGATCTCATTACTTCGCGATTCGGCGATGAGGGAGATGAGGGGGATGCTCACCCTTACATCCTCCCTAGGCCCTCATACAATGAGGATATTGGGGTATCCTTCTTTGAAAGTTTCATGTGAATCGACTTGGCACATGCTCACGCATGCATTTGACTAAACAATAGTCAGTAAGCCTCAATGATTTATTTTGCATCAGAGTTCTTGTATCATTTTCATGCCATAATTAGTCCTGTTTTGTTGCAAGCATGATTATGACAATTATTGCTCTCTCGTTTGTCGCTCCATTTCTATTGCTAGCCTTCACTTGCACTGAGTATGAGATCTACTTGTGCTTCCAACTCCCCAAAACCAATATTGCCAACAATGTCCACCATACCTACCTATTAGCATCAGTTGCTATTTCAGTGCATATTCTATATGCCTTGTTTTCTTCCAAATAAAATGTTTGTCTGTTTTGAGAAAGTTAGTTAGTAAGCTCTCACGAACTTGATGGCACACTTTATTTCTTGCACTTAATAATCCTGAACCATTGTGACATGTCCATGAAAGTTATATGCTTGGAAATTATATGTTGGGAGTTAACAGAACCGTGTTGTCACGGGGAACATTTTCAACACTTATGGATACATATCCATTTGATACCTTGCTCTTTTTTCTGCAGATGTCATCGGTGTGAAATAAAAGGGGAGCTTGTGAGTTCATGAAGTATATATGTGTGTTATAGAAACACCTGGGCCGCTAGCCTAAGCCATACCTAATCATGGTGGAAACTTGCAGCATCACCATAATGAGCATTCTATGAAGCATCCTCAATAAAAAGCTATGCACATAGTAAATAAAAAGATCACTGAGATGCTCATTATCTGCTTGCCTTGTCATTTTGATTATGGGATAGCTCCTGTATCATGTGCAAGGGGTACCCCTTTGGCGGTTCTCTATGATATGCATGTATGTACAATGACAAGAACTTGCAGGTAACCAAAGTTGAGTAGAATGCGGAGCGGCCCTCGTACTCAAGGGACATGGGATTTCCAGTTTATGGTCTGTCAAGCATATAACTCATATTGGACCTCACTTTCACCTTAACCACATGAAGATGCCTATGATAGGGGCAATGAGAGCTCAAAGCTAGCGAGTACCTTACTTTCAGCATTTGGAAGCCTTTCAAACTTTTCAAAACCTTTTCACTTCCTTGTTCAGTCACCACTTATTCTATGAGCACCTTCTTGAGAGCATAGTTGTCATTCTTGTGTTTGTCTCAAAACTTGGCTAATTATGTAATGACTTTGATGCTTGTATCTCTGATATTTTTTACTTCTAGTATTCATGTGAACTTCAGAGGTGCCTTGGCATTTATATGGTGCTCTACAAACAAAGGCAAGCGAGATACCACTCTATCATACCTTATTATGAGCATTGCAATGCTGCTTATGTTTATGTTCCATGCTACTTATTATTATTGAGTTGGTTTCTCTTCATAGCTTGCAATGACTATTGAGTAGACTTAGTTGCATACTTCTTATTATGAATCGTTTAAGTATCTACTCCTGTGCTCAGAATATATACATCATGTGAAGCAAATGTGTTCGTGAAAGTTCTTTTATCACACTCAGTTTTCAACTCAATTGCTTGAGGACAAGCAATAAGCTAAGCTTGGGGGAGTTGATACATCCAAAACGTATCTACTTTCCCGAACACTTTTTCTATTGTTTCTCCTCTAAACTTGTGTGATTTGGATACAACTAACATGGACTGACGCTGTTTTCAGCAGAATTACCTTGGTGTCTAGTTTTTGTGCAGAAAATCAACTATCAGGAAAAATCCCGGAAAAAATGCCAAAAATCCTATTTCACCAGAAGATCCATAGAGCCAGAGTATGAGATGGAGTGGAGGCCTAGGGGGCCCGCACCCCTGCCAGGCGCGAGCGGGCCCAGCCCGCGCCTAGGGGGGTGCGGCCACCCCAGGCACCCGCTCGGTCTCCCTCTTCGCCTATAAGTTACCCCTTGACCTAAAAACCGAGGGGATGGATGTGGTGTGAGATCACATGTGTTCACCGAGTGTTATGCTTTGCTCTAGTGCTCTATTAAAAGGAGCACCTTAATTGCCAGTAGTTCCCTAGAGGCCCCGCTGCCACGGGCTGGCAGGACAGATGTTGTGCAAGTTCTGATTGCAAGCACGCATGACTATATATGGAGCACATGCGTAGGATTGTTTAGTACTTGGATGCTTATTCTTATTTATCTGCAATGCCCTAGATCTTGAAGTAACATGTTTAGACTCGTCAATTCAAGGCCCGTCCATCCATCCCTATGCCTACCGCGGTCATATCCTACTGTTTGCTACTACTATTACCATTTCTCCTGTTTTACTATTGCTGTTGCTTTGCTGTTGCTACTACAAACTATTGCTACTGATAAACTTCTGTGAGCAAGAACTATTTCTAGGTGCAGCTGAATTGAAAACTCAGTTGTTAAGGATTGCAAGTATTCTTTGGCTCCCCTTGTGTCGAATCAATAAATTGGGTAATACTACCCTCGAAGACTGTTGCGATCCCCTTACTTGTGGTTCATCACAGATCCTTGGAGAAAGAAGCGGTTTAAAGAAACAACTTACTCAAGAACCCGACAACACGGTCATGTGGCAACATGGCGATACTTATAGAATACATCCAGAATATCACGGACCACCGATATGTCATATAGATCGAGAGGGAACTTGTCAACACCCGGATTTTTAATCCTAGATGCCAGTTATGCCATACATCGCAATCCCATGATTACCATTTTTGCGAGACATAACATATTTGGATATCACAGTACATCATCCATTACAAACCATACATAAGTTCTTACACCAATAAGGATCTCATGATCCAGTTCTTAATACAACTCAGGCAGCGGAATAACGTAATAATAAAAGTAGCGTAGGCGAAGCTCCATCTTCGGGGTCACAGGCAATGCTGACGATGGGAGATGATCCTAGTTGTCGTAACCTTCCTGGGGTCCTTCGTCCTGATACTCCTCTTCATAGTCTGGCCACGATAATAGCCAGGGACAAAGCCATGAGTACTCTTTAAGTACTCACAAACTAATACTAACAAGTGAAGGGGGTTTTTGTAGTAGGACACTAAGCTCTAGGGTTGTTTTGCAAAAAGCCAGATTTACCTCTACTAAGTTCAGAAGCAAGAAAGCTAGTTGAAGTTTATATCACCTAAGTGGCAACTTGAGTTTCATATCACAACTCTGTTGTGGTCAAGTCAAATTCTCAATTCATTTCACAAGTCATTTTGAAAACATCTGACGGGGAAACAGTATGGCCACTCCAACTGTCCATAACCGCGGACACGGCTATTCAAATAGTTTGACACTCTACAGAGATTGTACACTTTCACCACAACATTCGATACATCCGTCAGGAACAAATCCAGAATTCACCATACTCAGTATGCGGATAATAAATCCTAACCTTTCAATTACACGCCCTAGTATAGGCACCTCTCCTGTGAGTTTGGCCTCGCAACCATGACCAACTGTCATCTTGGGTACTGCACAGGTGGACAATCTTCACAAGGTAGCCTCGGCTCAGACCTTGGCCATGAGGGAACCCATACTAAGGTATATAAGTTTCCAGTCAAGCCCTACCCAATTTTCGGGTATTGTGGTTGTACGGTAAAATTGGAATGGTATCGCATCCAGACAACCATCAGTTTTATAAAGGGCTAAGGCTCATGCCTTAACATTTTCATCATCCAAATCATCTGGTGTTCGGAAACACATGTCAAAACATCTCAGTAGAATGACTCATCATTCTAAGGTTTTCATAACCATTTTCCACCAAGTATTCCCATCTAAAGTTGGTCAAGTTTTATGTAGTACTAGCATCTACAAGTGGGGGTGAGTACTAATGAGGGGTGGTAAACAAGTGGATTTTTAACTAAGTACAATCTCATGCCTTAGGATGACATCAAGATTATCTAGCTTAGGCCAAATTTAATGCTCTTTATGCAACCTTCAATTATCTTCCTAGAATCTACATGTCACTTAAGTAGACTCTAAGTAATAGCTTTGGTAAAGAAATAAAGTATAAAGCTTGCAAGTAAAACTAGGAGGGGGTATCATCAAATATGTCTAATCAAGCATTCTTAGTGCATTGCATAGGTTATCTAACTTTCATAATTGCAAATGTAGCTTGCTCAATCAACTAGTAGTATTAGGCTTGCCTTGTGCAGAGCAGTGGTTGAAGTTCTCCTCGGCTTCTTCTTCGTAGTATCCTCCTTCCTCCTCGTATCCTTGGTCGGTACTAGCGTCTATAAATAAATACGAGGTACACAATCACCAAACAATACTGAACTACTTTCAATCATCACATAAAAGGGTTCTATAGATGATCTAGCATCATCACTAACATTCAAGATTAAAGCATTTGTCTTATTTATTTTATTTTTCGAAAAGTAATTTCTACTAATTGAAAAACTACTTAAGATTTAATATTCTCCAAACCAAACATGGGATCATGTTGACACATGTCATCACCACATATTTTAGTCCATGGGAATGTGATTTAAAGTGGTGTCACAATTTAATAAGGTTTTTATCTTTTATTTTAGTTAATTAAAGTGGCTAGAAATGCCTATGTGGAATTCTTTTATTACTTGGTCACTATTTCTGTAGGTAAACCTATATATTTTTATATATTATGAAAGGTATGGTTAAATGTGATTTTTGAGAGTTGGAATCAACTCAAAAGCTATTATGGTTTAAATTTGAAAAATGTTTGAATGCAGAAAATCTTATGCCTTGTTATTTTTACCAGGGATGATCTACAGATCCAAATGACTTGAATCCAACGGGCTTGGATTCAGCATTCCCAGACCTTTCTAACAAAATTGGTTTCATTCAATTTGGTTCGATGAATCGACCTGGGTTGATTTTTGAAACTGGGTACAGAAGTGTGTTTGAAATAAAATGAAAAAGGTTAAATTCAAATAACTGGGCTGCGCGGGAAGCGATACTGGGCCGGCCTGCTAAGCACAGCGCTTATGCGGGCTGGTTAAGTCGCTGTCCCCACGCGTCAGTGAGACAGGGGGGTGCGATGCGGTATGGGGCGATGTGGTGCGTTCGACCTGGTTCTAATCCAACGGCTAAGGGTCATCGTCGACGTTGGGCAACGCCGGCGAGACAGAAACCTAGCGTGATAGGTGGGGGTCGTTGGGGGCTCACCGGGGCTCAGGCGAAGGTCGGCGAGGTGGGCGAATGACGAAGTCGACGACGGCGAACCTCTTGGTACCGGCAGCTTCTCCTGGGGCGGCTCCAACCGCTGGCTCCCTTCTTCTCCAGAGGCGGCAGGCTCTGGCGAAATTCCGGCGAAGTGCTGCTCGCCTTGCTTCGGGAACGGGGTGGCACGATCAGTGAGGAGAGGGGAGTGAGATGGTGTGCTCAATTCGGCTGGGGGTGGCCTCTATTTGTAGTCATGACGGCAAGACCGAACGGCATGGGCAGGCGACGGTGGCGACATGGCTACGGGCGGCTAGAGGCATGGCCGGCGGTGGCGATCGCTTGTTGGTCTCCTGGCGATGCTCTACGGCTTTAATGCGCATGTAGGGGTGGTACGGTTTGGTCTGGAATGCGCGATGCGCTGCGCGGCAGAGGCGGCTTCTTCGACGGCGAGTGGTGGCTGTGCCGCATGGGGCGGCGAACAGGGATGTCTGGCGGTCTCCTGGGTTGGTGGCGATCATGTATGCACGCGGCGAGGGCGGCGCGTGGTCTGTGGGCGTCGGTCGAGCGTCGCGCCCTGGCGCATGCTCGGCATGGTTGCTGGCGAGCTGGGCGCGGTCTGTGCGTGTGGTCCAGGGTTTGGCAACGCTCGCGGCTGGGACAGGGAGTGGCGGTGGACGGTGGGCTGCCTCCCAGACAAGGTTGGCATGGCTAAATATCCTTCTAGCTTGCTGTCTCCACTGGGTGGCATGGTGAGCTTCGGCTGTTCACCATTGATGTCATTGCCCATCTTACAGTGAGGATAGTGCTTGGTTTAACTTGCCAGATGATCGACTGAGATGGTTGTGAGCTAGAGAGGGGACAAGTTAGGCTTCAATCACTGCTCACAATAGAGTTTAAGATTTTATTGATTTGTGTCTGCAAAGTGTTTGATGAAATGGCCGCAAGAATTCAAGTTTTGAATTTTGAAAATATTTTTGGTGGGTGTGCTAGGTTGGTGCTGGTGAGTCTGCAGATGCTTGGGTTTTGAAAGTTGAGCTTGTTTGAGTGGTTTTTGAAAAAGTGGGATCTTCCCATATGATAAAGATTCAATTTTGAATTGTCATTTAAACTATGCATTTGAAAGTTTCTGGATGATCACAAAGTGGGCCTTGATACTTTGATATGAGTACAATCAAGGGGTGCAAAGATCCAAACAAGTTTCTGTTAAGTTCTTAAAGTTTGGGACAGCCAAAGTAGGCATGGGAGTTAAATTGGTCAAAATTACCATTCCCTTATTTTATTTGTTTTGATTTATTTGTCTTTGGGAAAAGTTTGGGAAATGTTTAGATGATGTTTATTTCACCTAATAATCCATTTACAAGGAAGAAACACACAAACAAGGTGGTTCAAAAGAAATCAAAATTGGAATGCATACACACATGCATGCTTTCATATCTTTATTTAGAAAAGTTTTTGTTAACCCTAAATTTGATGATTAGAGTTTGATGATCCAAGTTTAGTATTTTTGGGATGTTACAAACCTTCCCCCCTCTTAAACAAAATCTCGTCCCGAGATTTGAAAAAGGACGAAAAAGATTACCTAGGATTTGAAGAGATCGGGAAACTCTGTCCTGATGTGATCTTCGCGCTCCCAGGTAGCTTCCTCTTCTGTGTGGTTGCTCCACTGAATCTTGAGAAACTTGATGCTTCGGGTTTAGGTAGTTCTGAAAGCTTCTTCCAAAATACGGATGGGTACTTCGGGATATGTCAGGTCATCGTTGATTTCTATGGTCTAGTGATCGATGTTTTTGAACACTTCGGTCTTCTCTAGGACTTCGAGACACTTGCAAAGTAACGAGATATGGAACACATTATGCACGGCTGACATCTCTTCAGGTAGTTCCAATTGATACGATACTTCTCCTCAACGGTTCAGAATCTTGAAAGGTCCGATATATCTGGGGGCTAACTTTCCTTTGAGTTGGAAACGCTGCATTCCCTTCAATGGAGACACTTTCAGATAAACAAAATCTCCTAGGTTGAAGGCGACACTCTTCTGTCTGGATTGGGCAGTCTTGAGGTGCTCATGAATCTTGTGAACCTTCTCTTCTTCTTCTCGTAGGATGTCGGGTCCGAAAATCTGACTCTCTCCTACTTCCGACCTGTTCAAAGGGGTGCGACACTTCCTTTCGTACATAAATTCAAATGGGGCCATTTGCAAACTATCTTGATAACTGTTGTTGTATGAAAATTCTGCAAACGGCAGACAATCTTCCCACTTAGATCCATATTCTAACACACATGCTCTCAGTATATCTTCGAGTATTTGATTTACTCGCTCCGTTTGTCCATCGGTCTGAGGGTGATACGCGGTGCTGAAATCTAGGCGGGTTCCTAAACCTTCCCGGACTTTCTTCCAGAATCTCGAGGTAAACTGAGTTCCTCGATCCGATACGATGTTCTTGGGGACTCCATGCAAACTAACTATTCTAGCGATGTACAACTCTGCTAGCTTCGAACTCTGATATGTGGTCTTGACGGGTAAGAAATGGGCGACTTTGGACAATCGGTCCACTGTGACCCAGATAGAGTCATTTCCCCTACTAGAAGTAGGCAGTCTAGTGATAAAGTCCATTCCAACGGAATCCCATTTCCATTCCAGAATCTGCAATGGTTGCAACAATACAGCGGGTCTTTGATGTCCTGCCTTGACTCGCTGACATATATCACACTTGGCGATATAGCTCCCGATTTCTCTCTTCATCTTATGCCACCAAAATTGCTCTTTTAAATCTTGATACATCTTAGTTCCTCCGGGATGGATAGAATAAAGAGTATCATGAGCCTCCTTCAGAATAACTTCTTTCAACTCAGAATCTGATGGTACACAAGGCGTCATTTGTACCATAGAACTCCTTCTTCGTCTTCGGTGAATCCGGGTACTGTGCCTGTACCGATACGACGATTGATTCCGTCGATACTAGCATTTCCCTTCTGCGCCTGTTTAATCTAACTGATCAAAGTGGGCTGGTGTTCGATGCTAGCCAAAAATCCTTCACTTACTAATTCTATCGAAAATCTTCCATCTCTTTGTGCAAGCTTGGTTGCTCCTTCAAGATCATGGAGTTCAAGCGGCACGGCAATCTGCTAAGGGCATCTGCTACCACATTGGCTTTACCAGGGTGATAGTGAATGTCCAGATCGTAATCCTTGATTATCTCAATCCATCTTCTCTATCTCATATTCAGCTCCTTCTGAGTGAATATATACTTCAGGCTCTTGTGATCCGTATAGATCTCACAACGATTTCCCATGAGGTAATGCCTCCATGTCTTCAGGGCTAGAACTACGGCTGCGAGTTCGAGGTCATGGGTTGGGTAATTTTGCTCATGTTTCTTCAGTTGTCGAGATAGATAAGATATAACTTTGCCTTCTTGCATTAGCACACATCCGAGACCGATCTTGGATGCGTCACAATACACATCGAAGGGCTTCGTGATATCCGGCATGACCAAGATTGGGGATGAAATCAATCTCCTCTTGAGTTCTTGAAAACTCGCTTCACATTTGTCGGTCCATTCAAACTTCTTATCCTTCTTCAGCAATTGGGTCATGGGTCTACGATACTCGAGAATACTTCTACGAACTTGCGGTAATATCCCGCCAATCCGAGAAATGAATGAACTTGGGTTTGAGTGGTTGGGGCTTGCCAATCTTCTACATCTTTCACCTTTGTGGGATCAACGGCAATTCCTCCGGCTGATACAATGTGGCCAAGGAATCCTACCTCCTGTAACCAGAATTCACATTTGCTAAACTTGGCATACAACTAATGCTCTCTAAGGGTTCCAAGAATGGTCCTTAGGTGTAGCTCATGTTCTTCTTCTGATTTGGAACAAATCAGAATGTCATCGATGAAAACAACGACAAACTTATCCAGGAAGTCCATAAAAATCTTATTCATGAGATTCATGAAATAAGCGGGGCCATTGGTTAATCCAAAATACATGACTATATACTCGTACAATCCATATCTGGTGGTAAAGGCAGTCTTTGGAATATCCTCTGCACGAATTTTGAGTTGATGACACCCAGTTCTAAGATCAATGGTAGAAAACACCTTGGCACAGGTCAACTGATCAAACAGATCTTCTATCTTGGGCAAGGGGTATTTGTTATTGATGGTGACATCATTCAATTTCCGATAATCCGTACACAAACGGTTACCTCCATCCTTCTTGTCCACAAACAGGACAGGTGACCTCCATGGTGACACACTTGGTTGAATCAATCCAATTTCCAACATGGAATCCAGTTGCTTCATCAGTTCCTCTAGTTCCGACGGGTTCATACTATATGGTCTCTGGGCTATGGGTCCAGTTCCGGGGATCAGTTGAATGATAAACTCGATATCCTGATCTGGGGGCATACCGGGCAAAACATCTGGGAATACATCGGGGTATTCACAGACTATCCGGACTTGGTCAATGGTAGGTTGGGCTATACTCTTGTTGCACTTGAATTGACGAGTTAAGGTTTCGGATATATGCTCGACTGATATTCCGGCTATACTGGTCATGGTTATGGCTTTCTTGGCACAGTCAATCAATCCTTTATGTTTGGACATCCAATCCATTCCTAGTACTACTTCCAAACCTTTAGTTCCGAGTACTATCAGGTTAGCATAAAAATCTATGCCATGGATTCAGATAGGGACGGCTTTGCAAATTTGCCTAGCCTTGGTGGTTGAACCGGGAATTTGGACGATGATAACATGCTTCAGTTTTGTTGGTTGAATTTTACTAGTGCATGCAAATTCTTCGGTGACAAATGAATGCGATGCACCAGAATCAAACAACACTCTTGCAAGTACTGAATTAACAGAAAACATACCCAGCAAGACGTCTGGCGCTTCCTGAGCTTCTTCAGCATGCATGAGAAAAAGGCAGCCATTGCGGTTGAGCGAATTCCCTGGGGCAAACCTTCTTCCGGGCTAAAGACGACGCTGCTGCTGAGCTGGGGCATTGTCATTGGGGGCTGCGGCATTCTTCTTGTTGGGGCACTCGTTGGAGTAGTGACCCTTATTTCCACAGTCATAACAAGTCACTTGCGACTTGTCCTTGGCTGCTACAGGCACAACATTGCTTCCAGTCCTCGGGGCAGTGTTGTCGTTGGTGGCAGCATTGTTGGTGTTGAACTTGGGTGGGGCACGGTTTAAATTGCTAGAGTTGCCGGGGTTGTTGTGATTTCCTCCGGGCCTAGGGTTTCCACGGTTGGGATAGGTCGGACGGTTCATTGGGGGTCTGTTGGTTCTTGGGGCAAATCCTGGAGATGGGTTAGGGCGATACTTTGGGGTCTGATGGGTTCCTGGCTAGTGCATCATGCGACGCTTGCGGTTCTCATTGGCTTGGTTGATCTTTCCTTCCATTTGGATGGCAGAGTCGACCAGGGCTTCAATATCGGCAAAGGGGATATTGACTAACACAGTCTGCATCTCATCATGCAGACCATTCAAAAATCTTTCTTTCTTCTTGGCTTCGGTGTCAATCTCATCCGGGGCATACCTCGCTAATGACAAGAATTTGTCACAGTATTCCACTACAGTCATCCTTCCTTGCTTCAGTTCTCTAAACTTGTCTCTCATTCTCTTGATCAAACCCCGTGGCACATGGGTTCTGCTAAACTTGACCTTGAATTCCTCCCAGGTCATCATCTGGCCTCCGGTCATTACACGAACACTGTTCCACCATGCCCTGGCATCTCCGACTAGATAGTGGGTGGCGAACAGAACTTTCTCGTTGGCTTCCACTCCGGCGACTTCTAGGTTATTTTCCATGGTTTGCAGCCAATCATCGGCGTCTAGGGGTTCTTCTGACTTAGTGAAAACAAGCGGGTTGGTATTCTAGAAATTTTTGAGCTTAGATCCACGGTTGTCCTGATTTCCGTGGCCTTGTTTGTTGTGGGCTATCTGAGCTATCTGTTGCAGGGTGGCTAGGTTGGCTTGACATTCCGCTCTTTCAGCGTCGCGGTCAGAAGTCAACATTTGCATAATCTGCAACATCGGGTCCGGGGATGAACCACTTCCTCCACGTGGCATCTGAAGATTGAGATAGATCATGAGAAAAGAGGGAAATTTCTAAGGTTCTGGGATTTTGAAAAGTTTTTATTGTTTGACTCAGATTTTTCTAGCAACTCGCTTTTCATTAATTCATTCATAGCACATGATACAACACACACCACAACAAAGAAAAACAGATGGTTTTAAGAACCATTCTGGAAACTACGATACAGTGGGACCGAATACTACTCACTACGCTAGTGCTCAAGTGCTACTACTCCTCGGAATTGGTGGCTTCGTCATATTCATCATCATCGATGAAGGCAAAATCATCCTCATCGGTGAAGAAGTCCATAGCTTGATCCTCCAGAAAATCATCATCATCGCTGAGATAGGAGTAGGGGTCTCCACGAAGATCCTCTCCGGCATTCTCCCTTTCCTCCAACTACATATCTCTCTCGTGGATGGTCTCCTCCAAAGATGAGATACGGTGGAGAAGACGGGCAATGATGTGCTCCTTCTTGTCGAGATGACGGCGGCGAGACTTGCGATCCTTTGCTAGCATGGAGATGGTTTGATCCTTCGTCTTGATGATGGCAGACTTGTGGTTGGAGTAGTCACGGCAGTTGTCCAACTCCTGCTGACGATCGTACATCATGAAGATAAGGTGTTCCAATTGGGTCTTCAGCTCAGGGTGGTATGGGGCTTCCAGTGGTTGTCCATTAGCATCACGCCTTGGGCAAAACTCAAAGCGGGTTCCCTTGATCTGATTGACGCTCTGCCCACACAGACGGGAAAGATCTTCCTGCATGGCCCTGGCAAGTCCATCGAGCTAGTTGTTCTCTCTTAAGGTAAACTGAATTCCCTCAGCAGTGGGAGGTTCAATCTTTCCTCTGAGACTTGCAACAATGAGCCACTGCAGATCTTCTCCTCCTTGATCACTGAGCTGAGCTCCAAAGAACTAGGGGTGAGGACGCTCCGGAAGTTCTGAAAGCTTGTCCAAATCCCTCTCAAATATAAGGTCTCCTCCATTCCCCAACTGATAAAACTTGTTGTACTTCACGTCCATCTATAAGAATATAGGATGAGTAAGTTAGTAGAGTGATCAAGTGTGTCAAAATTTTATGTATTTTGCAAGAGTTTTTGAGGAACATGAATTTTCATGAAAGAATCAAAGGGATAAGAATGAGAATAAGTTTTTGTAAATATTTGTTTTCCTTGGTTTTGAAACTAAGTTTTTGATTCAAACGTCCAGTCTAACTAGGGTCTCCTATGGTCAGGATGGCTCTGATACCAACTTGTCAACACCCGGATTTTTAATCCTAGATGCCTGTTATGCCATACATCGCAATCCCAGGATTACCATTTTTGCGAGACATAATAGAATTGGATACCACAGTACATCATCCATTACAAACCATACATAAGGTCTTACACAAATAGGGATCTCATGATCCAGTTCTTAATACAACTTCAAGCAGCGGAATACGTAATAATAACGGTAGCGTGGGCGAAGCTCCATCTTCGGGGTCACAGGCAATGCTGACGATGGGAGATGATCCTAGTTGTCGTAACCTTCCTGGGGTCCATCCTCCAGGTACTTCTCTTCATAGTCTGGCCATAGGAAGAGCCAGGGACACAGCCATGAGTACTCTTTAAGTACTCGCAAACTAATACTATCATGTAAAAGGGGTTTTTGATAATAGGACACTAGGATCTAGGGTTATTTTGCAAAAGCCAGATTTATCTCTACTAAGCTGAGAAGCAAGAGAAGCTAGTCAAAATTTTAGAACTCCTAAGTAAGAAACTTGTATTTCATATCACAGCCCTGTTGTGGTCAAGTCAAAGTCTCAATTCATTTCACAAGTCTTTTGAAAACATCTGACAGGGGAACAGTATGGCCACTCCAACTGTCCATAACCGCGGACACGGCTATTCGAATAGTTTGACACTGTGCAGAGATTGTACACTTTCACCACAACATTCGATACATCCGTCAGGAACAAATCCTGAATTCACCATACTCAGTATGAGGATAATCAATCCTAACCTTTCAATTACACGCCCTAGTATAAGCACCTCTCCTGTGAGTTTGTCCTCCCAACCATGACCAACTGTCATCTTGGGTACTGCACCGGTGGACAATCTTCACAAGGTAGCCTCAGCTCAGACCTTGGCCATGAGGGAACTAATACTAAGGTATATAAGTTTCCAATCAAGCCCTACCCAATCTTCGAGTATTGTGGTTGTACGATAAAATTGGAATTGTATCGCATCCAGACAACCATTGGTTTTATAAAGGGCTAAGGCTCATGCCTCAACATTTTCATCACCAAAATCATCTGGTGTTCGGAAACACATGTCAAAACATCTTAGTAGAATGATCCATCATTCTAAGGTTTTCATAACCATTTTCACCAAGTATTCCCATCTAATGTTGATCAAGTTTTATGCTTAGCACTAGCATCTACAAGTGGGGGTAAGCACTAATGGGGGATAGTAAACTAGTGTTGTTTCCACCATGTTCAATCTTATGCCTTAGGATGACATCAAGATTTTCTAGCTTAGGCCAAATTTTATGCTCTTTATGCAACCTTCAATATATCTTTCTAGAATCTACAAGTCACTTAAGTTAACTCTAAGTTAAAGCTTTGATAAAGAAATAAAGTAGAGGGCTTGCAAATAAAACTAGGATTGGTTTATCAAGTGAATATGATCACATATGCTTAAGGCATATAGTTGACATAGTAGCAAGTAAGTATTAGCTTGCCCAATTGCAAGTATAAGCTTGCATAGGCCAACTTGATTAGTAAGGCTTGCTAAAATAGAGTATCTTGCAAGTGTTATCTTTCAGGTATTGGCTTACCTTGTGCAGAGCAGTGGTTGAAGTTCTCCTCGACTTCTTCTTCGTAGTATCCTCCTTCCTCCTCGTATCCTTGGTCGGTACTAGCGTCTATGAATAAATACGAGGTACACAATCACCAAACAATACTTAACTACTTGCATTCATCACACACAAGGGTCCTATAGATGATCTAGCTTCATCACTAACATTACAAAATTAAAGCTTGGTTTAATTCCTTTTATTTTTAGAAAAGTAATTTCTACTCATTGAAAAACTACTTAAGATTTAATATTCTCCAAACCAAACATGGGATCATGTTGACACATGTCATCACCACATATTTTAGTCCATGGGAATGTGATTTAAAGTGGTGTCACAATTTAATAAGGTTTTTCTCTTTTATTTTAATTAATTAAAGTGGCTAGAAATGCCTATGTGGCATTCTTTTATTACTTGGTCATTATTTCTGTAGGTAAACCTATATATTTTTATATATTCTGAAAGGTATGGTTAAATGTGATTTTTGAGAGTTGGAATCAACTCAAAAGCTATTATGGTTTAAATTTGAATAATGTTTGAATGCAGAAAAGCTTCTGCCTTGTTATTTTTACCAAGGATGATCGACATATCCAAATGGCTTGAATCCAACGGGCTTGGATTCATAAATTCCCAGACCTTTCTAACAAAATTAGTTTCATTCAATTTGGTTAACTGAATCGACCTGGTTTGATTTTTGAAACTGGGTACAGAAGTGTGTTTCAAATAAAATGAAAAAGGTTAAATTCAAATAACTGGGCTGCGCGGGAAGCGATACTGGGCCGGCCTGCTAAGCACGGCGCTTACGCGGGCTGGTTAAGTCGCTGTCCCCACGCGTCAGTGAGACAGGGGTGCGAAGCGGTATGGGGCGATGTGGTGCGTTCGATCTGGTTCTAATCCAACGGCTGAGGGTCATCGTCGACGTTGGGCAACGCCGGCGAGACAGAAACCTAGCGCGACAGGTGGGTGTCGTTGGGGGCTCACCGGGGCTCAGGCGAGGGTCGTCGAGGCGGGCGAACGACGAAGTCGATGACGGTGAACCTCCTGGTACCGACAGCTTCTCCTGGGGCGGCTCCAATCGCTGGCTCCCTTCTTCTCCAGAGGCGGCAGGCTCCGGCGAAATTCCGGCGAAGTGCGGCTCGCCTTGCTTCGGGAACGGGGTGGCACGATCAGTGAGGAGAGGGGAGTGAGATGGTGTGCTCAATTCGGCTGGGGGTGGCCTCTATTTATAGTCGCAACGGCAAGACCGAACGGCATGGGCAGGCGACGGTGGCGACATGGCTACGGGAGGCTAGAGGCATGGCCGGTGGTGGCGATCGCTTGGTGGTCTCCTGGCGATGCTCTACGGCTTTAATGCGCGCGTAGGGGCGGTGCGGTTTGGTCTGGAACGCGCGATGATCTGCAAGGCAGAGGCGGCGTCTTCGATGGCGAGCGGTGGTTGTGCGGCATGGGTCAGCGAACGGGGATGTCTGGCGGTCTCCTGGGTTAGTGGCGATCATGTATGCACGCGGCGAGGGCGGCACGCGGTCTGTGGGCATCGGTCGAGCGTGGCGCTCTAGCGCATGCTCGACATGGTTGCTGGCGAGCTGGGCGCAGTCCGTGCGTGTGGTCCAGGGTTTGGCAACGCTCGCGGCTGGGACAGGGAGTGGCGGTGGACGGTGGGCTGCCTCCCAGACAAGGTTGGCACGGCTAAATCTCCTTCTAGCTTGCTGTCTCCACTGGGGTGGCATGGTGAGCTTCGGCTGTTCACCATGGATGTCATTGCCCAGCTTACAATGAGGCTAGTGCTTGGTTTAACTTGCTAGATGATCTACTGAGATGGTTGTGAGCTAGAGAGGGGACAAGTTAGGCTTCAATCACTGCTCACAATAGTGTTTAAGATTTTGATGATTTGTGTCTGCAAAGTGTTTGATGAAATGGCCGCAAGAATTCAAGTTTTGAATTTTGAAAATATTTTTGGTGGGTCTGCTAGGTTGGTGCTGGTGAGTCTGCAGATGCTTGGGTTTTGAAATTTGAGCTTGTTTGAATGGTTTTTGAAAAAGTGGGATCTTCCCATATGATAAAGATTCAATTTTGAATTGTCATTTAAACTATGCATTTGAAAGTTTCTGGATGATCACAAAGTGGGCCTTGATACTTTGTTATGAGTACAATCAAGGGGTGCAAAGATCCAAACAAGTTTTTGTTAAGTTCTTAAAGTTTGGGACAACCAAAGTAGGCATGGGAGTTAAATTGGTCAAAATGACCATTCCCTTATTTTATTTGTTTTGATTTATTTGTCTTTGGGAAAAGTTTGGGAAATGTTTAGATGATGTTTATTTCACCTAAGAATCCATTTACAAGCAAAGAAACACACAAACAAGGTGGTTCAAAAGAAATCAAAATTGGAATGCATACACACATGCATGCTTTCATATTTTTATTTAGAAATGTTTTTGTTAACCCTAAATTTGATTATTAGAGTTTAATGATCCAAGTTTAGTATTTTTGGGATGTTACACTTACTCTTCTTCAAAAGTATCAACGAAGCAAGGGTGAGTACAGGGTGTACTCTACAAGACTTATGGCTGGTGGATTTATTTTGCATAAAGCCATCTTTGTTTGTAAGAAAAGAGGGAGAAGAATCTCGAGTAATAAAAATATTTTAAAAGGGTATAAGAGAGCAGTATCTCTATATTTGATCATCTTTTTATATCCACCGAATTTTCATCAGCTGAACCTACCTAGGATCACCCCCTCGATCCCTGAAGAAGTATCCTTAAGCACACATTGATGTGTCATGTTTTATGATTAGGTTCAAGTTCTCTATGATCTTAGAATCCGTTCCCAAGTCGTCCATAACCGCGGACATGGCTTTTCAAAAAGATTAATACCCTGCAGGGGTGTACAACTTTACCCACACATACTAACCGACTCTTAATGCCACTAGATAAGCCATCTTCCTTGGAAGCCTAGCAGAGGGTGGTTAGACACGACCTTTACCTTGCTTTTGCTGAGACCATGAGCCATGCACTAGGGAGATGCCGTCGTAACGGGTCGAGTCCCGAAATCGGTCCCTAATGATGTGAACATGGTTTGAGATTATGGAGGCCGGGCCTCTCCCATACCCTGCCACACTTACCTACCTGTATGAATGCACCTCCTCTACCTCCTTCGAGAAGAACTAGAATGCGTATGTCAAATGGAACGCCCGAACTATGTGACTCATGGAATCTACTAGGCAAGTTGGTCGAGGGGGTTTCCAGGCCCCCATGTGGCTATACACTCGTCTTGGTTCAAGAGGCAAGAACTCAGGTCCTAGTAGTGGCAGGAATGGGACTGCAAAAACCACAACCATTGTGGCCTCCCATACAAGCTTTAACATATTTAACTTCCATCTATGATCATACCACGTCATCCTATCAAACTAGTTTCATTCGCAGCTCTAATTCATCAACCGTATGGACCAGTGGTAATAGCTAAGCATGGCTAAGAACAATAGATGTAACAACTCTAGCAATTTTTCACAAGCCAAATCCTAGTTATGCTAGGAGGAGAGGATCAGGGAATGTAGGCTTCAAAGGTAACATGCATCAGATAGGGTTGCTCTATCTTTCGATAAAAGACTTTAGAATCACATGCACATGGCAAGAATGTAAATACTTTGAAAGCATAGGATTTATAAGTATGTGTGGGGCTTCGCTTGCTTTTGACAGTTGATACCCAGATATAGATCTTTAGGTACATCAACTAGACTTGTTCATAAAGGTTCCATTGCTTCACCCTAAACATTTTGATATATTATTTGTATTTTTCCGATTTAAAATGAAATAATTATGAATTTCTCCAATTTTAATTCATTTTAAATCATTTTTGGAATATTATAAAATAATTTACATATTGGAATTACTTTATCAATATTAAACTGAAAACATTGATGATAATATTTATTTGAATTATAGAGGGGGCCCACATGTCAGGGATTTCTTATTTACAGAAACGATTTATAGAAATTAACAAAAACAAAAGAAATGATATTATGGCATCAACATGCCGTCATGATGACGTCAGCATGGCCATTGCTCACATATCGAGCTCGGGCTCAGCAGTAGGGTGCGCGCGGGCATGCGAGAGTAGGCATGCTGGACTCGTGTGAGTGCGTTGAGCCATAGAGTGGCGGTGCCGCTTCAAGGGGTCACCGGAGCGACGGGAACGATGATGGCCAACGGCGGATCTCGCAGGTGTTCGTCGAGGAAGCAACTAGGAGGGGGAGAGAGGAAACGGAAGGGGCCACGAGGACTTCTGGCCCACCAGGAGGTCAATTGAGGGGTCGACGAGGCTGGGGACGGTCGAACAGCAACGAATCGACGATAGCAAGAGCGACGAATGACGATGGTTCGATCTTGGTTCCGGTCAGAGGAGGTCATCCTGGATTGCGTGCTTCACGGAGGAGGATGAGAGCGACGAGGCGGATCCGATGGTGGCCTCATCTGGCCAAGGGGTGGTTAGAAGTGGAAGGGATGACAGCGACCTCCGTCTATGGTTTCAACCATGGCGTGGGAAAGCGAGAGAGGGAGAAGAAGAGGGGAAATGGGGCATGGCTAGGGTTCCTCGCTGTGGCTAGGGGTTCTTGTAGGCGACAGCGGGAGTCGGCACGAATCCTGGCGCACGCCTTCGTGGCAGAGCTCGACAGCGATCTGCTTCGCTCGATCGAGAGGTGGAAGACGACCAGGGAAACGATGAAGCAGTACGCGGGCCGCTTGGGCTGTAGATGGGCCAGGGTGGGCTGTGGCAAAGCAAGGGCAACGGGTGCTAGTGGCTATGTGTGGGTGGCAGAGAGAGAACAGAGGGAGTTGGGCTACGGCCCAGATTAGGTTAGGTTCAGTTTTTATTTGCAGAAATGTATTTCTATTTCTGTTTTCTTTTATCTCTTTGTATATTTCATCTGTAATTTGTTTTGTACATTTCAAAAATACTAGAGATTTTGTAAACACTTTGAAATACTTCAGAGCCCTTATAAACAATTTGGGTTCCTCAACTTTTGTACTTTGAAGATTCAAAACAAGTTTTGGAGATGCAAATTAATAGGAGAGGAAAATAAGGGTTTTAGGAACCTTTTCTTCAATGAGATTTTCTTTAGCAATGATGATGATGCTCATGAATGCACCAACAAAACCTAATTAACATTTAATTAAACAAGGGGTGTTACAATATGGTCTTTTTATTGGTGAAACGAAATTTGCTGATACTTTTATTTCAAACATAGCCAAGTCAGACATCTGAATATATCTAATTTTTGTAGATCCTACTTATATATGAAGATGTCTATGCATAACACTCACTTAGTAATCTGTCTACGGATATCTTCCCTCTCCTTGGAAATGCGAAGTGGACGTTTAATAGGGTACATCCATCCATACTATACTATACCTCTAAGTACTTCGTCATCAGGTACATCAACATCCAAATGCTCCATCATATCAAATAAGGATGGGGAATATATCAGGTAAAAAGCTTGCATAGGATCTCTGCCAAGTCCTTTTAAGATGTTTTCCAACTCTTTCTAGAGCTTTACTCTAGATTTATCTAGCCAAATATATAAGGTTTAACTACATGGTCAGAAGCTTTAACTATTTATAGGAGACGTGGCGTACAAACCAAAGCCAAGAAGAATCCAGTGCCTCAATCTAGCAGGCGAAGCGTGGAGATCGCCCAGCTGACCGCCAGCCAGTGCGTCTCATGAAGAATGGCGCGGCCAATTGTGATAGGCCGGCACTTCTGATAGAAAGTCATGGGAAGTTTTTTTAAAAGGCGTGTGGAGAAGTTCTCGTCTTGGTTCTAATCCGGTGGATCTACGGCATAAAATTTGAAGAGACAAGGGCTAGTTGCTCTATTGAAGGAGTTTGGGGTCTCGGCGGAAAATTTTGGCGGGCGCGGGGTGTTTGTCCCAGTGTTTCAACATATTTCCCAGAAATATCAGTGAATATTTTATACCTTGTTTTTCCCTAGTAGACGTTTTTGTTTCGAATCCGGCTGATCCCGAACACGTACATTGGGATTTTAACTATTGAGCCAAAGAAATTAGCCCATCCGACCTCATTATAGCCTAAGACATTCTAATTCGGCCTTTTTGGATCACTTGTCCGCCGCAAACATCTCATGGAATATAGCCCATGGAGAATAGCCCATCAATGCCTACCTGACCCATTTTCTTCAATTTGGCCTTTTTGAGCATTGTTGCCCCACCCCTAAAAAAATCCGCCTATCCATGTTTTTAAGTATAAACTACTACTGTATGTACTATATTATGTATATCATTGTTTAGTTGAGCTTCCAGCAATCATGCATAGAACATGGAATAGCAAATTTAGGAGACAATAAATAAATTATATGCGATGTTAGACTACATTTTTTAACATTTTATAAAAGCATAACATTTTATTTGCATAGTGGCAAGGCATGCAATTTATATATGCTGAAGTCTCGAGTTTGAAGTTCGAATCCTACAACTATAGTGTTGCTATGTAGATTACAATTTTATATGTAGCAATATTTCTATACTGAGAGGCTGATATGGCCGACCCACCTGCCTGCAGCTAGCGCCGATTAATCTTACTATACAAGAGAGGCTGATACGTGGGCCCTAGGAGCAAGACCATACACGTCTGCTGCATCGAGCAACAATACCAAAGTCAAACCGGTAGTGGCGACCGAAAAAATATTCAACATACACACGTTTCCTGTACAGAGGAGGCAGACAAGTGGGACCCAGCAGGCGAAATCATATACAGTGAAGGCATCGAGCAACGTTGCCAAATTCTAAACAGGGAGGCGCGAGCGAGAAAAAAGTCTAGCATGCACATGTTTCTTCTAATGAGAGGCTGACATGGAGGATCCACCAGCTTGTATAAATGGCTGATGCATCGAGCAACGTTGCCAAGTTCGAAACACGGAGGATCTAGCGAGAAAAAATTCCAGCATGCACACGTTTCTTCTAATTGGATACTGACATGGGGGACCCACCAGCCAATATAAACGGTTGCTGTGATGAGAAACGTTGCCAAGTTCGAAACATGGAGGCGCGAGCAAGAAAAAAGTCTAGCATGCTAATGAGCCTAGTCAACTTTAGAGTTTCGTTGCGAAACCCCAAGAGGAAGGTACGATGAGAACAACATGAAGTTTTCCCTCAGTTATGAAACCAAGGTTATCAAACCAGTAGGAGGAAGGAAACAACTCCAAGGTGTTGCTAACAACTTGGAATCCTGCACAACACAAACTCAAGACTTTTCCCCAACTTATAGTGAGGTTGTCAATCTCACTGGTTTGCTAAAAACAAAGGATTAAATGTATAGTGTGGAAGATAGTAGTTTCTTGTAGAAAGTAAACGATAACAATAGATGATGTATCAATGATAAAGATTGGACCGGGGTCCACAGTTCACTAGAGGCATTCTCCTTAAGATAGATAACATGGTGGGTGAACAAATTACAGCGGGGCAATTGACAGATTGAGAAAGCATACCAATGCATATATTAGACATCATGACTCCGATGAGATTTGATTGGGAATTACAACAATATACATACACCATAATCCAACCGCATCTATGACTAATAATCCACCTTCAGGTTATCATCCGATCCCCTTCCAGTATTAAGTTGCAAGCAACAGATAATTGCATTAAGCAGTGTGTGTAAAGTAAACAATACAATTGTTCCATGAACAAAAGATTTTTGTTTTCTCCCTAGTAGCAACAACACATCTACAACCTTAGAGATTTATGTCACTTCCCCAGATTACTAGAGGCATGAACCTACTATCGATCATAAATACTCCCTCTTGGAGTCACAAGCATCTACTTGGCCAAGATAGCTACTAGCAACAGAGATCATGCAAGATCTCAAATAAACACAGACATGATAGAATCAATAATCAATCTAACATAGTATCTCAATATCCATCGGATCCCCGCAAACACAACATGTATGATTAGAAATATATGATCTTGATCATGAACGGAGCTCACAAGATCTAAACATTATATCACAAAGTAGGAGAAACAACCATCTAACTACTGTATGGACCCATACTCCAAGGGTGAACTACTCACGCATCATATCGGGTGCTGGCATGGTGATGAAGAAGGCCTCCGGGATGATCTCTCCCCTCCGGCAGGGTGCTGGGAAGATCTTCAGCTCCCCCCGATCTAGGGACGATGGTGGCGGTGGCTACAGACTGTTTCGTGGAGATCTGATCGGGTGCTTAGGGTTTCTTCATTGGGGTGATTTTATAGGCGAAGAGGCAAGGCAGGGGGCTCCCCGAGGGGCCCACACCTAGGGCCTGTCCGCGCCAGCCCTAGGTGTGTCCACCTCGTGGCCCCACTTTGTCTCCCCTCTGGACTCTATGTTCTCTTCGGTAAAATATTGACTTTGGCTTTTGTCCCGTCCAATTCCGAGAATATTTCCTTACTAGCTTTTATGAAACCAAAAACAGTAGAAAACAGGCATCTGGCACTATGGAATCTTGTTAATAGGTTAGTCCCAAAAAATGTATAACAATACCTCAAAGTGTAGACAAAACATAACAAAGTTGATACTAAACAAGCATGGAACATCAAAAATTATAGATACGTCTACGACGTATCAAGCATCCCCAAGCTTAACTCCTGCTCGTCCTCGAGTAGGTAAGTGATAAAAAGAATAATTTTTGAGGTGACATGCACCATCACAATCTTGATCAAACCATTTGCAAAGCATTGATAGACATGATCAAAATACTCTAAACATGAGCATGAAAGACGTAGTTCTAACAATAATACATAGCAACTATGTTGCAACATGAAAAGATACAAACAAAGATCATGAATAACAATGCATTGAAAGACGTTTGTTTGTTTCACCTATAGAAAACATAGCATAGTGGTATTCAGCTTGTCCTTCATGGAGTAGCAAAACATAAATGCATAGGCCACCTTCAAAGTTCATAAGGGTAACTAGATACAAATAGTTCAAGAACAAGCAATATCAACATTATGAATCAATCAATAAGTTTTGGGACAATGCACATAAAACAAAGAATCACAACTATGCTCTCTTAATTGGTGCATAAAGATAGAAGGTGGAGACTCAATATAAAAGTAGGAAGAAAGGCCTTTCATAAAGGGAAGCAGGTATTTCAAGTTTCATAAAGAGCTTCCAAAAATTATGGTACTTATTAGCTTTCGGCTCTCACTGCCCCTATCATGAGCATCTTGAAGTTATTAAGGTTAAAGTGAAACAAATATTGAGTATATGCTTGACAAATTATAAGTTGGCAATCTCATGTCCCTTGCATACGAGGGCCGTTCCTCATGCTACTAAACTTTAGTCACAAGAAAGTTCTTGTCATTGTAAGTATATGCATATCATAGAGAACCGCCAACGAGGTACCCTTTGCCCCATGACACAGGAGCTATCCCATATCAAAATGACAAGGCAATAGATAATGAGCATCTCAGCGATCCTTTTATTTACCATGAGCATGGTGCATATATTTTTTCTCTTATCTTTTTTCTCTCTATATATTTTTTCTGAGGATGCTTCATAGATTGCTCACTATGGTGATGCTGCAAGTTTCCACCAAGATTAGGCATGACTTAGACTAGCCGCCCAGGCATTTCTCTAACACATATATAATACTCCATGAACTTACAAGCTCCCCTTTTATTTCACACCACCGACATCCATAAACAAAAGATCATGATATCAACTTGGTAATATGTACAGGTGTTGAAAGCGTTCCCCATGATATCATTGTTCTCCTAATTCCCAACTTATAAGTGAAAGCATATACAACATAGATGACACAATGGTTCAAGTTTATTAGTAGCAAGAAAGTAAAGTTTTCCATCAAGTTTGTGAGAGCTTTAATCACTAATTTTCTCATAACAAGTTTAATTTGGAAGATAAATAAAACAAGAATATACTTGGAATTTATAGTGGACACTTTGGAATAACTTGGTTTTTTGGGAGTTGGATGCATGAGTAGATGTAACATCCCAAAAGTACTAAACTTGAATCATCAAATTTAGGGTTAACAAAAACTTTTCTAAATAAAAATATGAAAGCATGCATGTGTGTATGCATCCCATTTTGAATTCTTTTGAATTGCCTTGTTTATGTGTTTCTTTGTTTGTAAAATGTTTCTTAAGTGAAATAAACATCATCTAAACAATTCCCAAACTTTTCTTAAAGACAAATAAATCAAAACAAAGCTAAATGAGTGAATGGTCATTTTGAATTCTTGCGGCCATTTCATCAAACACCTTGTAAATACAAATCAAACAAAATCCAAACACTATTGTGAGCAGTGATTGAAGCCTATCTTGTTCCCTCTCTGGTTGCAACTAGGATTTAGTAGATCATCTAGCTCAATTGCACACCCTTAGCATCACTGTAAGCTTGGCATTGCCATCAATGGTGAGCAGGCCGAATGCACCCTTGTCACCCCCATGTCGATAGCAAGCTAGGAGGAGAAACCAGCCTAGCTAGCATGTTTGGGAGCAAGCCAACATCCCACCGCCACTCCCTGTCCAGCGCTCGAACGTTTCCAGCCACTGGACCACACGCACGAACCATGCCAACCTCGCCAGAAACCATGCCGAGAGCGCGCCCCGTGCGCCACGCTCGACCGACGCCCACAGACCGCACACCGCCCTCGCCGCGTGCATACGTGATCACCACCGTCCCAGTAACCCCGCAGACACGCTCGTTCGCCGCCGCGCGAACCACGCGCGTTGTGCGCCATTAAATCTTCCGTCGGGCACGCGCAGAGCACCGTCGCGTTCCGACCAAACCACACCGCCCCACGTCTCGCCACCGTGTCGTTGAGCATCGCCAGGGAGCACCGCACCGTCCCCCACCGTCGCCCACGCTGATAGCCGTCTGTACCATCGACCATGACGAGCTCACCTTGCGCCCCGTTGGTCCCCTCGCTCCACTATAAATAGAGGCCACCCCTAGCCGAATTGAGCACACCATCTCACTCCCCTCTCCTCACTGATCGTGCCACCCCGTTCCCGGAGCAAGGCGAGCAGCACTTCACCGGAATTTCACCGGAGCCCGCTGCTACTAGAGAAGAAGGGAGCCAGCGATTGGAGCCGCCCCAGGAGAAGCTGCCGGTACCAGGAGGTTCGCGGTCGTCGACTTCATCATTCACCCGCCTCGCCGACCCTCGCCTGAACCCCGGTGAGCCCCCAACGACCCCCACTGGCCACGCTAGGTTTCTGTCTCGCCGGCATTGCCCAACATCGACGATGACTCTCAGCCGTTGGATTAGAACCAGATCGAACGCACCACATCGCCCCATACCTCTTCGCACCCCTCATCTCACTGACGCGTGGGGACAGCCACTTAACCAGCCCTCGTAAGCGCTATGCTTAGCAGGCCGGCCCAGTATCGCTTCCCGCGCAGCCCAGCTATTTGAATTTAACCTTTTCCATTTTATTTCAAACACACTTCTGTACCCAGTTTCAAAAATCAACCCAGGTCGATTCAGTGCACAAAATCGAATGAAACTAATTTTGTTAGAAAGGTCTAGAAGTGATGAATCCAAGCCCGTTGGATTCAAGTCATTTGGATCTATAGATCATCCATGGTAAAAATAACAAGGCAGAAGCTTTTCTACATTCAAACATTTTTCAAATTTAAACCATAATAGCTTTTGAGTTGATTCCAACTCTCAAAAATCACATTTAACCATACCTTTCAGAATATATAAAAATATATAGGATTACTTATAGAAATAATGTTCAAGTAATAAAAGAATGCCCCATAGGCATTTCTAGTTACTTTATTTAATTAAAATAAAAGGGTAAAACCTTATTAAATTGTGACACCACTTTAAATCACATTCCCATGGACTAAAATATGTGGTGATGACATGTGTCAACATGATCCCATGTTTGGTTTGGAGAATATTAAATCTTAAGTAGTTTTTCAATGATTAGAAATTACTTTTCTAAAAATAAAAGGAATTAAACCAAGCCTTAATCTTGTAATGTTAGATATGATGTTAGATCATCTATAGGACCCTTTTTGTGTGATGATTGCAAGTAGTTAAGTATTATTTGGTGATTGCGTACCTCGTATTTATTCATAGACGCTAGTACCGACCAAGGATACGAGGAGGAAGGAGGATTCTACAAAGAAGAAGCCGAGGAGAACTTCAACCACTGCTCTGCACAAGGCAAGCTTTACTAACCAAGTTGACCAATGCAAGCTAACACTTGCAAGATACCCTACTAATGCAAGCTTATACTGATACTTATGCAAGATAATACTTGCTTGTTACCATGACCACTATATGCCTTACGCATATGTGATCATATCCACTTGATAAACCAATCCTAGTTTTACTTACAAGCTTTATACTTTATTTCTTTATCAAAGCTAGTACTTAGAGCTTACTTAAGTAAATTGTAGATATTAGAAAGATAATTGAAGGTTGCATAAAGAGAATAAAATTTGGCCTAAGCTAGATAATCTTGACGTCATCCTAAGGCATAAGATTAAACTTAGTTAAACTACAGTATCTTACCACCCCTCATTAGTGCTTACCCCCACTTGTAGATGCTAGTGCTAAGCATAAAACTTGATCAACTTTATATGGGAATACTTGGTGGAAAAATGGTTATGAAAACCTTGGAATGATGGATCATTCTATTGAAATGTTTTGGACATGTGTTTCCGAACACCTGATGATTTTGGTGATGAAAATGATGAGGCATGAGCCTTAGCACTTTATAAAACTGATGGTTGTCTAGATGCGATACCATTCCAATTTTATCGTACAACCGCAATACCCGAAGATTGGGTAGGGCTTGACTGGAAACTTATATACCTTAGTATTAGTTCCCTCAAGGCCAAGGTCTGAGCTAAGGCTACCTTGTGAAGATTGTCCACCTGTGCAGTACCCAAGATGACAGTTGGTCATGGTTGGGAGGCCAAACTCATAGGAGAGGTGCTTATACTAGGGCATGTAATTGAAAGGTTAGGATTGATTATCCGCATACTGAGTATGGTGAATTCAAGATTTGTTCCTGACGGATGTATCGAATGTTGTGGTGAAAGTGTACAATCTCTGCAGTGTCAAACTATTCGAATAGCTGCGTCCACGGTTATGGACAGTTGGAGTGGCCATACTGTTCTCCCGTCAGATGTTTTCAAAAGACTTGTGAAATGAATTGAGACTTTGACTTGACCACAACAGGGTTGTGATATGATATACAAGTTCCCACTTAGGTGTTATAAAATTTCAACTAGCATTCTTTGCTTCTAAATTTAGTAGAGATAAATCTGGCTTTTGCAAAACAACCCTAGAGCCTAGTGTCCTATTATCAAAAACCCCTTGTACTTGTTAGTATTAGTTTGCGAGTACTTAAAGAGTACTCATGGCTTTGTCCCTGGCTATTCCCGTGGCCAGACTATGAAGAGGAGTACCGGGAGGATGGACCCCAGGAAGGTTATGACAACTAGGATCATCTTCCATCGTCAGCATTGCCTGTGACCCCGAAGATGGAGCTTCGCCTACGCTACCATTATTATTACGTATTCCGCTACTTGAAGTGGTATTAAGAACTGGATCATGAGATCCCTATTTGTGTAAGACCTTATGTATGGTTTGTAATGGATGATGTACTGTGGTATCCAATTCTGTTATGTCTCGCAAAAATGGTAATCCTGGGATTGCGATGTATGGCATAACAGGCATCTGGGATTAAAAATCCGGGTGTTGACAAGTTGGTATCCGAGCCATCCTGACCTTAGGAGACCCTAGTTAGACTGGACGTTTGAATCAAAAACTTAGTTTCAAAACCAAAGAAAACAAATATTTACAAAAACTTATTCTCATTCTTATCCCTTTGATTTTTTCATGAAAACTCATGTTCCTCAAAAACTCTTGCAAAATACATAAAATTTTGACACACTTGATCACTCTACTAACTTACTCATCCTATATTCTTATAGATGGACGTGAAGTACAACAAGTTTTATCAGTTGGGGAATGGAGGAGACCTTATCTTTGAGAGGGATTTGGACCAGCTATCGGAACTTCTGGAGCGTCCGCACCCCGAGTTCTTCGGAGCTCAGCTCAATGATCAAGGAGGAGAAGATCTGCAGTGGCTAATTCTTGCAAGTCTCCGAGGAAAGATTGAACCTCCCACTGCGGAAGGAATTCAGTTTACCTTAAGAGAGAACAACTGGCTCGATGGACTTGCTAGGGCCATGCAGGAAGCTCTTTCCCGTCTGTATGGGCAGAGTATCAACCAGATCAAGGTAACTCGCTTTGAGTTTTTCCCAAGGCGTGATGCAAATGGACAACCACTGGAAGCCCCATACCACCTTGAGCTGAAGACCCAAGTGGACCACCTTAGCTTCATGATGTACGATCGTCAGCAGGAGTTGGATAACTGCCGTGACTACTCCAACCGCAAGTCTGCCATCATCAAAACGAAGGATCAAACCATCGCCATGCTAGCAAAGGATCGCAAGTCTCGCCGCCGTAAGCTCGACAAGAAGGAGCGCATTATTGCCGTCTTCGCCACCGTATCTCATCTTTGGAGGAGACCATCCACGAGAGAGACATGCGGTTGGAGGAAATGGAGAATGCCGGAGAGGATCTTCGTGGAGACCCCTACTCCTATCTCAGCGATGATGATGATTTTCTGGAGGATCAGGCTATGGACTTCTTCACTGATGAGGATGATTTCTCCTTCATCGATGATGATGAAGATGACGAAGCCACGGATTCCGAGGAGTAGTACCACTTGAGAACTAGCGTAGTGAGTAGTATTCGGTCCCACTGTATCGTAGTTTTCAGAATGGTTCTTAAAACCATCTGTTTTTCTTTGTTGTGGTGTGTGTTGTATCGTGTGCTATGAATGAATGAATGAATGAAAAAGCAAGTTGCTAGAAAAATCTGAGTCAAACTTTAAAAACTTTTCAAAGACCCAAAACCTTAGAAATTTCCCTCTTTTCTCACGATTTATCTCAATCTTCAGATGACACGCGGAGGAAGTGGTGAATCCCTGGACCCGATGTTGCAGATTCTGCAAATGTTGACTTCTGACCGCGAGGCTGAAAGAGCGGAACGTCAAGACAACCTAGCCACACTGCAACAAATAGCCCAGCTTGCCCACAACAACCAAGGCCACGGAAATCAGGACAACCATGGATCTAAGCTCAAGAATTTCCAGAATACCAACCCACCTGTTTTCACTAAGTCAGAAGAACCCCTAGACGCCGATGATTGGCTGCAAACCATGGACAATAACCTAGAATTCACCGGAGTGGAAGCCAACGAGAAAGTTCTGTTCGCCACCCACTATCTATCCGGAGATGCCAGGGCATGGTGGAACAATGTTCGTGCAATGACCGGAGGCCAGATGATGACCTGGGAGGAATTCAAGGTAAAGTTTAGCAGAACCCATGTGCCACCGGATTTGATCAAGAGAATGAGAGACGAGTTCAGAGAACTGAAGCAAGGACGGATGACTGTAGTGGAATACCGTGATAAATTCTTGTCATTAGCTAGGTATGCCCCGGATGAGATCGACACTGAAGCCAAGAAGAAAGAAAGATTCCTGAATGGTCTGCATGATGAGATGCAAACGGTATTAGTCAATATCCCCTTTGCTGATATTGAAGCCCTTGTCGACTCGGCCATCCAAATGGAAGGAAAGATCAACCAAGCCAATGAGAACCGCAAGCGTCGCATGATGCATCAACCAGGAACCCATCAGACCCCAAAGTATCGCCCTAACCCATCTCCCGGATTTGCCCCAAGAACTAACAGACCCCTGATGAACCGTCCGACCTATCCCAACCGTGGAAACCCTAGGCCCGGAGGAAATCACAACAACCCCGGCAACTCTAGCAATTTCAACCGTGCCCCACCCAAGTTCAACAACAACAATGCTACCGCCAACACCAACATTGCCCCGAGAACTGGAAGCAATGCCGTGCCTGTAGCAGCAAAGGACAAGTGACTTGTTATGGTTGTGGAAATAAATGCCACTATTCCAACGAGTGCCCCAACAAGAAGAATGCCGCAGCACCCAATGCCAATGCCCCAGCTCAGCAACAGCGTCGTGTTCAGCCAGGAAGGAGATTTGCCCCAGGGAATTCGCTCAACCGCAATGGCCGTCTTTTTCTCATGCATGCTGAAGAAGCTCAGGAAGCGCCAGACGTCGTGCTGGGTATGTTTTATGTTAATTCAGTACTTGCACGAGTGTTGTTTGATTCTGGTGAATCACACTCATTTGTCACAGAAGAATTTGCATGCACTAGTAAAATTCAACCAACCAAACTGAAGCATGTTATGATTGTTCAAATTCCTTGATCAACCACCAAGGCTAGGCAAATTTGCAAAGCCATCCCTATCCGAATCCATGGCATAGATTTTTATGCTAACCTGATAGTACTCGAAACTAAAGGTTTGGAAGTAGTACTAGGAATGGATTGTATGTCCAAACATAAAGTATTGATTGACTGTGCCAAGACAGCCATAACCATGACTAGTACAGCTGGAATATCAGTCGAGCATATATCTGAAACCTTACCTCGCCAATTCAAATGCAACAAGAGTATAGCCCAACCTACCATTGACCAAGTCCGGATAGTCTGTGAATACCCTTATGTATTTCCAGATGTTTTGCCCGGTATGCCCCCAGATCGGGATATCGAGTTTATCAGTGAACTAATCCCCGGAACCAGACCCATAGCCCAGAGCCCCTATAGTATGAACCCGTCTAAGCTAGCAGAACTGAAGAAGCAACTGGATGCCATGCTGGAAATTGGATTGATTCAACCAAGTGCATCACCATGGAGGTCACCTGTCTTGTTTGTGGACAAGAAGGATGGAGGTAACCGTTTGTGTACGGATTATCGGAAGTGGAATGATGTCACCATCAAGAACAAATACCCCTTGCCCAAGATAGAAGATTTGTTTGATCAGTTGACCGGTGCCAAAGTGTTTTCTAAGATTGATCTTAGGACTGGCTATCATCAACTCAAGATTCGTGCAGAAGATTTTCCCAAGACTGCCTTTACCACCAGATATGGATTGTACGAGTATACAGTGATGTATTTTGGATTAACCAATGCCCCCGCTTATTTCATGAATCTCATGAATAAGATTTTTATGGACTTCCTGGATAAGTTTTTCATTGTTTTCATCGATGAAATTCTGATTTATTCCAAATCAGAAGAAGAACATGAGCTACACCTAAGGACCATTCTTGGAACCCTTAGAGAGCATCAGTTGTATGCCAAGTTTAGAAAATGTGAATTCTGGTTACAGGAGGTAGGATTCCTCGGTCACATTGTATCAGCCGGAGGAATTGTCGTTGACCCTGCAAAAGTGAAAGATGTCGAGGATTGGCAAGCCCCAACCACACAAACCCAAGTTCATGCATTTCTCGGGTTGGCGGGATATTATCGCAAATTCGTAGAAGGATTCTCGAGTATCGCCAGACCCATGACCTCGAACTCGCAGCCGTAGTTCTAGCCCTGAAGACATGGAGGCATTACCTGATGGGAAACTGTTGTGAGATCTATACGGATCACAAGAGTTTGAAGTATATATTCACTCAGAAGGAGCTGAATATGAGACAGAGAAGGTGGATTGAGCTAATCAAGGATTACGACATGGACATTCACTATCACCCTGGTAAAGCCAATGTGGTAGCCGATGCCCTTAGAAGATTGTCGTGCCGCTAGAACTCCATGATCTTGAAGGAGCAACCAAGCTTGCACAAAGATATGGAAGATTTTCGAATGGAATTAGTGAGTGAAGGATTTTTGGCTATCATAGAACTCCAGTCCACTTTGATCAGTCAGATTAAAGAGGCGCAAAAAGGAAATGCTAGTATTGACGGAATCAAGCGTCGTATCGGTACAGGCAAAGTACCCGGATTCACCGAGGACAACGAAGGAGTTCTGTGGTACAAAGAACGCCTTTGTGTACCAGCAGATTCTGAGTTGAAAGAGGTGATTCTGAAGGAGGCTCATGATACTCTTTATTCTATCCATCCCGGAGGAACTAAGATGTATCAAGATTTAAAAGAGCAATTTTGGTGGCATAAGATGAAGAGAGAAATCGGAAGCTATATCGCCAAGTGTGATATATGTCAGCTAGTCAAGGTAGGACATCAAAGACCCGCTGGATTGTTGCAACCATTGCAGATTCCGGAATGGAAATGGGATTCCGTTGGAATGGACTTTATCACAGGACTGCCTATTTCTAGTAGGGGAAATGACTCTATCTTGGTCATAGTGGACCGATTGTCCAAAGTCGCCCATTTCTTGCCCGTCAAGACCACATATCAGAGTTCGAAGCTAGCAGAGTTGTACATCGCTAGAAAAGTTTGTTTGCATGGAGTCCCCAAGAACAATTTATCTGATCGAGGAACTCAGTTTACCTCGAGATTCTAGAAGAAAGTCCAAGAAGGTTTAGGAACCCGCCTAGATTTCAGTACCGCTTATCACCCTCAGACCGATGGACAAACGGAGTGAGTAAACCAAATACTCGAAGATATGCTAAGAGCATGTGTGTTAGAATATGGATCCAAGTGGGAAGACTGTCTGCCGTTTGCAGAATTTTCATACAATAACAGTTATCAAGCCAGTTTGCAAATGGCCCCCTTTGAATTCATGTACGTAAGGAAGTGTCGCACCCCTTTGAACTTGTCGGAAGTAGGAGAGAGTCAGATTTTCGGACCCGACATCCTACGAGAAGCAGAAGAGAAGGTTCACAAGATTCGTGAGCACCTCAAGACCGCCCAGTCCAGAAAGAAGAGTTACACTGACAAGAGACATCGAGACCTCGCTTTCAACATAGGAGATTTTGTATATCTGAAGGTGTCGCCATTGAAGGGAATGCAGCGTTTCCAACTCAAGGGAAAGCTAGCCCCTAGATATATCGGACCTTTCAAAATTCTAAACCATCGAGGAGAAGTGTCGTACGAATTGGAACTACCTGAAGAGATGTCAGCCGTGCACAATGTGTTCCATATCTCATTACTTCGCAAGTGTCTCGAAGTCCCCGAGAAGACCGAAGTGTTCAAAAATATCGATCACCAGACCATAGAGATCAACAATGACCTGACCTATCCTGAAGTACCCATCCATATTTTGGAAGAAGCTTTTCAAACTACCCGAACCCGAAGCATCAAGTTTCTCAAGATTCAGTGGAGCAACCACACAAAAGAGGAAGCTACCTGGGAGCGCGAAGATCACATCAAGACTGAGTTTCCTGATCTCTTCAAATCCTAGGTAATCTTTTTCGTCCTTTTTCAAATCTCAGGACGAGATTTTGTTTAAGGGGGGAAGGTTTGTAACATCCCAAAAATACTAAACTTGAATCATCAAACTCTAATCATCAAACTTAGGGTTAACAAAAACTTTTCTAAATAAAAATATGAAAGCATGCATGTGTGTATGCATCCCATTTT
The DNA here is from genome assembly GCA_916181665.1 of Avena sativa. Classification (NCBI taxonomy): domain Eukaryota; kingdom Viridiplantae; phylum Streptophyta; class Magnoliopsida; order Poales; family Poaceae; genus Avena; species Avena sativa. Next base: position 240,491,408 of record OV702297.1, read on the forward strand.
GAATTCTTTTGAATTGCCTTGTTTATGTGTTTATTTGCTTGTAAAATGTTTCTTAAGTGAAATAAACATCATCTAAACAATTCCCAAACTTTTCTTAAAGACAAATAAATAAAAACAAAGCTAAATGAGTGAATGGTCATTTTGACCAATTTAACTCCCATGCTTACTTTGGTTGTCTCAAACTTTCAGAACTTAACAGAAACTTTTCTGGATCTTTGCACCCCTTGATTGTACTCATAACAAAGTATCAAGGCCCACTTTGTGATCATCCAGAAACTTTCAAATGCATAGTTTAAATGACAATTCAAAATTGAATCTTTATCATATGAGAAGATCCCACTTTTTCAAAAACCACTCAAACAAGCTCAACTTTCAAAACCCAAGCATCTGCAGACTCACCAGCACCAACCTAGCACACCCACAAAAAATCTTTTCAAAATTCAAATCTTGAATTCTTGCGGCCATTTCATCAAACACCTTGCAGATACAAATCAAACAAAATCCAAACACTATTCTGAGCAGTGATTGAAGCCTAACTTGTTCCCTCTCTGGTTGCAACTAGGCTTTAGTAGATCATCTAGCTCAATTGCACACCCTTAGCATCACTATAAGCTTGGCATTGCCATCAATGGTGAGAAGGCCGAATGCACCCTTGTTACCCCCATGTCGACAACAAGCTAGGAGGAGAAACCAACCTAGCCAGCAGGTCTTGGAGCAAGCCAACATCCCATCGCCACTCCCTGTCCAGCGCTCGAACGTTTCCAGCCACTAGACCACACGCACGAACCATGCCAACCTCGCCAGCAACCATGCCGAGAGCGCGCCCCGTGCGCCACGCTCGACCAATGCCCACAGACCGCGCGCCGCCCTTGCCGTGTGCATACATGATCACCACCGTCCCAGTAACCCCGCAGACACGCTCGTTCGCCGCCGCGCGGACCACGCGCGCTGTGTGCCATTAAATCTTCCGTCGGGCACGCGCAGAGCACCGTCGCGTTCCGACCAAACCACACCGCCCCACGTCTCACCACTGTGTCGTTGAGCATCGCCAGGGAGCACCGCACCGCCCCCTACCGCCGCCCACGCCGATAGCCGTATGTACCGTCGACCACGACGAGCTCACCTTGCGCAACTATAAATAGCGGCCACCCCCAGCCGAATTGAGCACACCATCTCACTCCCCTTTCCTCACTGATCATGCCACCCCGTTCTCGGAGCAAGGCGAGCAGCACTTCACCGGAATTTCACCGGAGCCCGCCGCTACTGGAGAAGAAGGGAGCCGGCGATTGGAGCCGCCCCAGGAGAAGCTGCCGGTACCAGGAGGTTCGCCATCGTCGACTTCGTCGTTCGCCCGCCTCGCCGACCCTCGCCTGAACCCCGCTGAGCCCCCAACGACCCCCACTGGCCGCGCTAGGTTTCTGTCTCGCCGGCATTGCCCAACCTCGACGATGACTCTCAGCCGTTGGATTAGAACCAGATCGAACGCACCACATCGCCCCATACCGCTTCGCACCCCCTCGTCTCACTGACGCATGGGGATAGCCACTTAACCAGCCCGCGTAAGCGCTGTGCTTACCAGGCCAGCCCAGTATCGCTTCCCGCGCAGCCCAGCTATTTGAATTTAACCTTTTCCATTTTATTTCAAACACACTTTTGTACCCAGTTTCAAAATTCAACCCAGGTCTATTCAGTGCACCAAATCGAATGAAACTAATTTTGTTAGAAAGGTCTGGAAGTGTTGAATCCAAGACCGTAGTATTCAAGTCATTTGAATCTATAGATCATCCATGGTAAAAATAACAAGGCAGAAGCTTTTCTGCATTCAAACATTTTTCAAATTTAATCCATAATAGCTTTTGAGTTGATTCCAACTCTCAAAAATCACATTTAACCATACCTTTCAGAATATATAAAAATATATAGGATTACTTACAGAAATAATGTTCAAGTAATAAAAGAATGCCCCATAGGCATTTCTAGTCACTTTATTTAATTAAAATAAAAGGGTAAAACCTTATTAAATTGTGACACCACTTTAAATCACATTCCCATGGACTAAAATATGTGGTGATGACATGTGTCAACATGATCCCATGTTTGGTTTGGAGAATATTAAATCTTTAGTTTTTCAATGAGTAGAAATTACTTTTCTAAAAATAAAAGGAATTAAACCAAGCCTTAATCTTGTAATGTTAGAGATGATGTTAGATCATCTATAGGACCCTTTTTGTGTGATGATTGCAAGTAGTTAAGTATTGTTTGGTGATTGCGTACCTCGTATTTATTCATAGACGCTAGTACCGACCAAGGATACGAGGAGGAAGGAGGATTCTACGAAGAAGAAGCCGAGGAGAACTTTAACCACTGCTCTGCACAAGGCAAGCTTTACTAACCAAGTTGACCAATGCAAGCTAACACTTGCATGATACCCTACTAATGCAAGCTTATACTGATACTTATGCAAGCTAATACTTGCTTCTTACCATGACCACTATATGCCTTACGCATATGTGATCATATCCACTTGATAAACCAATCCTAGTTTTACTTACAAGCTTTATACTTTATTTCTTTATCAAAGCTAGTACTTAGAGCTTACTTAAGTAAATTGTAGATATTAGAAAGATAATTGAAGGTTGCATAAAGAGCATAAAATTTGGCCTAAGCTAGATAATCTTGATGTCATCCTAAGGCATAAGATTAACTTAGTTAAACTACACTAGCTTACCACCCCTCATTAGTGCTTACCCCCACTTGTAGATGTTAGTGCTAAGCATAAAACTTGATCAACTTTATATGGGAATACTTGGTGGAAAAATGGTTATGAAAACCTTGGAATGATGGATCATTCTATTGAAATGTTTTGGACATGTGTTTCCGAACACCTGATGATTTTGGTGATGAAAATGATGAGGCATGAGCCTTAGCCCTTTATAAAACTGATGGTTGTCTGGATGCGATGCCATTCCAATTTTATCGTACAAACCACAATACCCGAAGATTGGGTAGGGCTTGACTAGAAACTTATATACCTTAGTATTAGTTCCCTCACGGCCAAGGTCTGAGCTGAGGCTACCTAGTGAAGATTGTCCACCTGTGCAGTACCCAAGATGACAGTTGGTCATGGTTGGGAGGCCAAACTCACAGGAGAGGTGCTTATACTAGGGCGTGTAATTGAAAGGTTAGGATTGATTATCCGCATATTGAGTATGGTGAATTCAGGATTTGTTCCTGACGGATGTATCGAATGTTGTGGTGAAAGTGTACAATCTCTGCAGAGTGTCAAACTATTCGAATAGCCGCGTCCGCGGTTATGGACAGTTGGAGTGGCCATACTGTTCCCCCGTAAGATGTTCTCAAAATACTTGTGAAATGAATTGAGACTTTGACTTGACCACAACATGGTTGTGATATGAGATACAAGTTCCCACTTAGGTGTTATAAAATTTCAACTAGCATTCTTTGCTTCTAAATTTAGTAGAGATAAATTTGGCTTTTGGAAAACAACCCTAGAGCCTAGTGTCCTATTATCAAAAACCCCCTGCACTTGTTAGTATTAGTTTGCGAGTACTTAAAGAGTACTCATGGCTTTGTCCCTGGCTATTCCCGTGGCAAGACTATGAAGAGGAGTACCGGGAGGATGGACCCCAGGAAGGTTACGACAAGTAGGATCATCTCCCATCGTCAGCATTGCCTGTGACCCCGAAGATGGAGCTTCGCCTACGCTGCCGTTATTATTACGTATTCCGCTGCTTGAAGTGGTATTAAGAACTGGATCATGAGATCCCTATTTGTGTAAGACCTTATGTACAGTTTGTAATGGATGATGTACTGTGGTATCCAATTCTGTTATGTCTCGCAAAAATGGTAATCCTGGGATTGCGATGTATGGCATAACAGGCATCTGGGATTAAAAATCCAGGTGTTGACAATAGAGATTACTCCATACAAGTGGAGGCTAGCAAAAGACTGGGAGCGACGAACTAAGAGAGAAAAAATAGCCATAATCATGCAGAGTGACAAAACATTATCAATTAAAGAATAAAGTGGTACTACAAGTCAAAAACTAAATGATCACAGAGGCAAAGGTGACTGGTTCAGAGTCATAACATGGTGTGAGCATGTGCCAAGTCAACCCAAACAAAGCATCAAAGGATAATACCACAATATTATGCTTTTGTATGCTAAAACAACACATGATTCTTTCAAGGAACATTAAGAAATCTCAATTGTTTGGAACAAGTCATGCTACAGCAATAATCACTAAGAATAAGGTCAAAGCAACATCTAGCATGACATGATAAAGTCTAAACCACAGTCAAAACAAGCTCCCTTTTGTACCACTATAAGAATGAAACTCTCTACTCTTTTCCAACACCAATCAACTTATTTGAAACAAAAGAGTGAATGCAGGGGTCCAACTAATTTATTCAAGCAAACTAAACAAACAAAAACCAAAAATGAAAACTAAGACGCTCCAAGAACAACGCAACAGTGCATGAAACAATAAAAATGAAGTGTCTAGAAAGAGACATGAGATTTTTATTGATGAAGAAGGGGATGCCTTGGGCATCCCGACGCTTGTACCTCTTGAATATTTCTTGGGGTGAAACAGGGTGGCATCCACAAGCTTGAGATTTTGTGCATTCTTCATATCATCACATCATTTTTCCCCTACACTTGAAAATTTCCTTCATACAGAACTTCACACAATCTTCATTAGCAACTTTAGTGTATTCAAGATAATAAGCCTTTGGTTTTAGTTTCAACACAAGTAAAACTTTCATTATAACACAATTTACTGTAGAAATTTATTTAAAAAGCTCAAGTGATCAAGAAGAACTGAAAAATAAACTGATTAAGATGCAAATGCAAATAATGGCAGAAATCTGTCAAAACAGACCATCAGGTAAAAACCAATTTGTTTGAAGACCTTCCTTTGCTCAAATCGAAAAGTGTTGAACTAACGAAAGTTAGATAACAACCTGGGGAATAAGCTCAGAAAACTACAGCTCAATCCGATATACATATATTTTTTCACGAATTTTTACCGTGAAGCACAAAAATTTGTTTCGGGACAGCAACTTCTCCAAATCTTACTTCTCTCTTGTTAGAGGTTATTCTTGGCACAAAAACCACACAAAAAGGATAATGAGAGGTTATTAAAGAATTAATGACTTCCAAGACTCAATAAAACTATCGGGTTATCTCCTAATTGTGCTTTTCTTTAACGCCTTTTAGCTAGGCTTAATAGTTTGAGAAGATGCTCACATAAGAAATATGAATTGAAGTAAAAGAGAGCCTCAAGAAGCAAATTCAAAACACATTTAAATCTAACCCACTTCCTATGCATAGGAATCTTGTATGCAAATTAATTCACAAAGAACAAAGTGACAGGCATAGGGAGATAGAACACGAGTAACTTCAAATCTTTCAACACATAGAGAGGTGTTTCAGTACCATGAAAACTTCTACAACCATATTTTCCTCTCTCATAATAATTTTCAGTAGCCTCATGAATAAACTCAACAATATAACTATCACATAAAGTATGATTTTCATGATACACAAACACATAATTTTTATCAATCTCAAAAATAGTGGGATTAAAACTTTCAAACCCACTTTTAACAATTTTATAACAAGATGATTGGTCATTCTCAAGAGGTATGGGGTTCCAAGAAGTCAAGACCCCTCCAATCTCATTTTCAATAGTAGTACAATCAATATTATCAACCAATATAGGACCATCATCTAGAGCTTTATCATAAACATTTTCTAAGAAAAACTCTTTCGTACCATGCATTTTGAAATTAGGCGCAAATAAAGGATTATCATAAGATTTATCAAAATAGCATGGATTATCATAGATAACATGAGCACAATTATTATCACGGGTTTTACCCAAAGTAGATGTTTCAAAAGGATCCATAGGAACATAACATTCATCCTCCTTTGGTAAGCATGAGAGACAATCAAATAATGTAAGGGATAAAGAGTTACTCACATTAGAAGGTAGGCATGGGTAGATGCATTCTTCCTCCTTTTGTCCATCACTCTCCTCCTCTTTTTCTTCTAATGAGCTTCCTGTTTCAGCAATTTATTCTTCCATAAGCTCCTGCAAGGCATTAGTCTCTTCCGTTGGTGTGCTAGGTTGGTGCTGGTGAGTCTGCAGATGCTTGGGTTTTGAAAGTTGAGCTTGTTTGAGTGGTTTTTGAAAAAGTGGGATCTTCCCATATGATAAAGATTCAATTTTGAATTGTCATTTAAACTATGCATTTGAAAGTTTCTGGATGATCACCAAGTGGGCCTTGATACTTTGTTATGAGTACATTCAAGGGGTGCAAAGATCCAGAAAAGTTTCCATTAGGTTCTGAAAGTTCGAGACAGCCAAAGTAGGCATGGGAGTTAAATTGGTCAAAATGAACATTCCTTTATTTTATTGGTTTTGATTTATTTGTCCTTAGGAAAAGTTTGGTAAATGTTTAGATGATGTTTATTTCACCTAAGAAACATTTTACAAGCAAGGAAACACACAAACAAGGTGGTTCAAAAGAATTTCAAATTTAATGCATACTCATATGCATGCATTCATAATTTTATTTAACAAAGTTTTTGTTAACCCTAATTTTGATGATTAGAAATTAATGATCCAAGCTTAGTATTTTTGGGATGTTACAAACCTTCCTCCCTTAAACAAAATCTCGTCCCGAGATTTGAAAAAGGACGAAAAGATTACCTAGGATTTGAAGAGATCGGGAAACTCCATCCTGATGTGATCTTCGCGTTCCCAGGTGGCTTCCTCTTCTGTGTGGTTGCTCCACTGAATCTTGAGAAACTTGATGCTTCGGGTTCAGGTAGTTCGAAAAGCTTCTTCCAAAATACGGATGGGTACTTCGGGATAGGTCAGGTCATCATTGATCTCTATGGTCCGGTGATCGATATTCTTGAATACTTCGGTCTTCTCGGGGACTTCGAGACACTTGCGAAGTAACAAGATATGGAACACATTTTGCACGGCTGACATCTCTTCAGGTAGTTCCAATTGATACGATACTTCTCCTCGATGGTTCAGAATCTTGAAAGGTCTGATATATCTAGGGGCTAACTTTCCTTTGAGTTGGAAACGCTGCATTCCCTTCAATGGCGACACTTTCAGATAAACAAAATCTCCTATATTGAAGGCGAGGTCTCTACGTCTCTTTTCAGCGTAACTCTTTTGTCGGGATTGGGCGGTCTTGAGGTTCTCACGAATCTTGTGAACCTTCTCTTCTGCTTCCCGTAGGATGTCGGGTCCAAAAATCTGACTCTCTCCTACTTCCGACCAGTTCAAAGGGGTGCGACACTTCCTTCCGTACATAAATTCAAATAGGGCCATTTGCAAACTGGCTTGATAACTGTTGTTGTATGAAAATTCTGCAAACGGGAGACAGTCTTCCCACTTGGATCCATATTCTAACACGCATGATCTCAGCATATTTTCGAGTATTTGATTTACTCGCTCCGTATGTCCATCAGTCTGAGGGTGATATGCGGTGCTGAAATCTAGGCGGGTTCCTAAACCTTCTTGAACTTTCTTCCAGAATCTCGAGGTAAACTGAGTTCCTCGATCCGATACGATGTTCTTGGGGACTCCGTGCGAACTAACTATTCTAGCGATGTACAACTCCGCTAGCTTTGAACTCTGATATGTGGTCTTGACGGGTAAGAAATGGGCGACTTTGGACAGTCTGTCCACTATGACCCAGATAGAGTCATTCCCCCAACTAGAAGTAGGTAGTCCAGTGATAAAGTCCATTCCTACAGAATCCCATTTCCATTCCAGAATCTGCAATGGTTGCAACAATCCAGCGGGTCTTTGATGTCCGGCTTCTGATTTCTCTCTTCATCTTATGCCACCAAAATTGCTCTTTCAAATCTTGATACATCTTAGTTCCTCCGAGATGGATAGAATAAAGAGTATCATGAGCCTCCTTCAAAATAACTTCTTTCAACTCAGAATCTGATGGTACACAAAGGCGTCCTTTGTACCACAGAACTCCTTCGTCTTCGGTGAATCCGGGTACTTTGCCTGTACCGATACGACGCTTGATTCCGTCGATACTAGCATTTCCTTTCTGCGTCTCTTTAATATGACAGATCAAAGTGGGCTGGAGTTCTATGCTAGCTAAAAACCCTTCACTTACTAATTCCATCCGAAAATCTTCTAGCTCCTTGTGCAGACTTGGTTGCTCCTTCAAAATCATGGAGTTCAAGCGGCACGACAATCTGCTAAGGGCATCGGCTACTACGTTGGCTTTACCAGGGTAATAGTGAATGTCCAGATCGTAATCCTTGATTAGCTCAAGCCATCTTCTCTGCCTCATATTCAGCTCCTTCTGAGTGAATATATACTTTAGGCTCTTGTGATCCGAATAAATTTCACAACGGTTTCCCATCAGGTAATGTTTTCAGGGCTAGAACTATGGCTGCGAGTTCGAGGTCATGGGTTGGGTAGTTTTGCTCATGTTGCTTCAGTTGTTGCGATAGATAAGATATAACTTTGCCTTCTTGCATTAGCACACATCCGAGACCAATCTTGGATGCATCACAATACACATCGAAGGGCTTCGTGATATCTGGCATGATCAAGATTGGGGCAAAAATCAATCTCCGCTTGAGTTCTTGAAAACTCGCTTCACATTTGTCGGTCCATTCGAACTTCTTGTCCTTCTTTAGCAATTGGGTCATGGGTCTGGCGATACTAGAGAATCCTTCTACGAATTTGCGGTAATATCCTGCCAATCCGAGAAATGCACGAACTTGGGTTTGAGTGGTTGGGGCTTGCCAATCTTCTACATCTTTCACTTTGGCAGGGTCAACTGCAATTCCTCCGGCTGATACAATGTGACCGAGGAATCCTACCTCCTGTAACCAGAATTCACATTTGCTAAACTTTGCATACAATTGATGCTCTCTAAGGGTCCCAAGAATGGTCCTTAAGTGTAGCTCATGTTCTTCTTATGATTTGGAATAAATCAGAATGTCATCGATGAAAACAACGACAAACTTATCCAGGAAGTCCATAAAAATCTTATTCATGAGATTCATGAAATAAGTGGGGGCATTGGTTAATCCGAAAGACATGACCGTATACTCATACAATCCATATCTGGTGGTAAAGGCAGTCTTTGGAATATCCTCTGCATGAATTTTGAGTTGATGATAGCCAGTTCTAAGATCAATCTTAGAAAATACTTTGGCACCGGTCAACTGATCAAACAAATCTTCTATCTTGGGCAAGGGGTACTTGTTCTTGATGGTGACATCATTCAACTTCCGATAATCCGTACACAAACGGTTACCTCCATCCTTCTTGTCCACAAACAAGATAGGTGATCTCCATGGGGACGCACTTGGTTGAATTAATCCTATTTCTAGCACGGAATCCAGTTGCTTCTTCAATTCTGCTAGCTCCGACGGGTTCATACTATAGGGTCTCTGGGCTATGGGTCCGGTTCCGGGGATTAGTTCGATGATAAACTCGATATCCCGATCTGGGGGCATACCGGGCAAAACATCTGGAAATACATCGGGGTATTCACAGACTATCTGGACTTGGTCAATGGTAGGTTGGGATATACTCTTGTTACACTTGAATTGGCGCGGTAAGGTTTCAGATATATGCTCGACTGATATTCTGGCGGTACTGGTCATGGTTATGGCTTTCTTGGCACAGTCAATTAATCCTTTATGTTTGGACATCCAATCCATTCCTAGTACTACTTCCGAGTACTATCAGATTTGCATAAAAATCTATGCCATGGATTCAGATAGGGACGGCTTTGCAAATTTGCCTAGCCTTGGTGGTTGATCCGGGAATTTGAACAATCATGACATGCTTTAGTTTGGTTGGTTGAATTTTACTAGTGCATGCGAATTCTTCGGTGACAAATGAATGTGATGCACCAGAATCAAACAACACTCTTGCAAGTACTGAATTAACAGAAAACATACCCAGCACGACGTCTGGCGCTTCCTGAGCTTCTTCAGCATGCATGAGAAAAAGACGACCATTGCGGTTGAGTGAATTCCCTGGGGCAAATCTTCTTCCTGGTTGAACACGACGCTGCTGCTGAGCTGGGACATTGGCATTGGGGGCTGTAGCATTCTTCTTATTGGGGCACTCGTTGGAATAGTGGCCTTTATTTCCACAGTCATAACAGGTCACTTGCGACTTGTCCTTGGCTGCTACAGGCACAACATTGCTTCCAGTCCTCGGGGCAGTGTTGGTGTTGGCGGTAACATTGTTGTTGTTGAATTTGGGTGGGGCACCGTTGAAATTGCTAGAGTTGCCGGGGTTGTTGTGATTTCCTCCGGGTCTAGGGTTTCCATGGTTGGGATAGGTGGGACGGGTCATCGGGGGTCTGTTGGTACTTGGGGCAAATCCTGGAGATGGGTTAGGGCGATACTTTGGGGTCTGATGGGTTCCTGGTTGATGCATCATACGACGCTTGCGGTTCTCATTGGCTTGGTTGATCTTTCCTTCCATCTGGATATCCGCAAAGGGAATATTGACAAACACCGTCTGCATCTCATCATGCAGACCATTCAGGAATCTTTCTTTCTTCTTGGCTTCAGTGTCTATTTCATCCGGGGCATACCTAGCTAATGACAAAAATTTGTCGCGGTATTCCACTACAGTCATCCTTCCTTGCTTCAGTTCTCTGAACTCGTCTCTCATTCTCTTGATCAAACTCGGTGGTACATGGGTTCTGCTAAACTTGACCTTGAATTCCTCCCAGGTCATCATCTGGCCTCCGGTCATTGCGCGAACACTGTTCCACCATGCTCTGGCATCTCCGGCTAGATAGTGGGTGGCGAACAGGACTTTATCGTTGGCTTCCACTCCTGCTACTTCTAAGTTATTTTCCATGGTTTGCAGCCAATCATCGACGTCTAGGGGTTCTTCTGACTTAGTGAAAACAGGTGGGTTGGTATTCTAGAAATTCTTGAGCTTAGATCCATGGTGGTCCTGATTTCCATGGCCTTGGTTGTTATGGGCTAGCTGGGCTATCTGCTGAAGGGTGGCCAGGTTGGCTTGACATTCTGCTCTTTCAGCTTCATGGTCAGAAGTCAACATTTGCAGAATCTGCAACATCGGGTCCGGGGATGAACCACTTCCTCCACGTGGCATCTGAAGATTGAGGTAGATCATGAGAAAAGAGGGAAATTTCTAAAGTTTTGGGTTTTGAAATTTTTTTAAAGTTTGACTCAGATTTCGTAGCAACTTGCTTTTTCATTCATTCATTCATAGCACCCGATACAACACACACCACAACAAAGAAAAACAGATGGTTTTAAGAACCATTCTGAGAACTACGATACAGTGGACCGAATACTACTCACTACGTTGGTGCTCAAGTGCTACTATTCCTCAGAATCTGTGGCTTCGTCATCTTCATCATCATCGATGAAGGCGAAATCGTCCTCATCGGTGAAGAATTCCATAGCCTGATCCTCCAGAAAATCGTCGTCATCGCTGAGATAGGAGTAGGGGTCTCCACGAAGATCCTCTTCGGCATTCTCCCTTTCCTCCAACTGCATGTCTCTCTCGTGGATGGTCTCCTCCAGAGATGAGATGCGGTGGCGAAGACGGGCAATGATGCGCTCCTTCTTGTCGAGCTGACGGCGGCGAGACTTGCGATCCTTTGCTAGCATGGCGATGGTCTGGTCCTTTGGCTTGATGATGGCAGACTTGTGGTTGCAATAGTCACGGCAGTTGTCTAACTCCTGCTGACGATCGTACATCATGAAGATGAGGTGGTCCAATTGGGTCTTCAGCTCGGGGTGGTATGGGGCTTCCAGTGGTTGTCCATTTGCATCACGCCTTGGGCAAAACTCAAAGCGAGTACCCTTGATATGATTGATGCTCTGCCCACACAGACGGGAAAGAGCTTCTTGCATGGCTCTAGCAAGTCCATCGAGCCAGTTGTTTTCTCTCAAGGTAAACTGAATTCCCTCCGCAGTGGGAGGTTCAATCTTTCCTCGGAGACTTGCAACAATTAACCACTACAGATCTTCTCCTCCTTGATCATTGAGCTGAGCTCCGAAGAACTCGGGGTGCGGACGCTCCAGAAGTTCCGAAAGCTGGTCCAAATCCCTCTCAAAGATCAGGTCTCCTCCATTCCCCAATTGGTAAAACTTTCTGTACTTCATGTCCATCTATAAGAATATAGGATGAGTAAGTTAGTAGAGTGATTAAGTGTGCCAAAATTTTATGTATTTTGCAGGAGTTTTTGAGGAACATGAATTTTTAGGAAAGAATCAAAGGGTTAGAATGAGAATAGTTTTTTGTTAATATTTGTTTTTCTTTGGTTTTGGAAAATAAGTTTTTGGTTTAAAAGTCCATTCTAACTAGGGTCTCCTATGGTTAGGATGGCTCTGATACCAACTTGTGAACACCCGAATTTTTCAATCCTCGATGCCTGTTATGCCATACATCGCAATCCCAGGATTACCATTTTTGCGAGACATAACAGAATTGGATACTATAGTACATCATCCATTACAAACGATACATAAGTTCTTACACAAATAGGGATCTCATGATCCAGTTCTTAATACAACATCAAGCAGCGGAATATGTAATAATAACGGTAGCGTAGGCGAAGCTCCATCTTTGGGGTCACAGGCAATGCTGACGATGGGAGATGATCCTAGTTGTCGTAACCTTCCTGGGGTCCATCCTCCAGGTACTCCTCTTCATAGTCCGGCCATGGGAATAGACAGGGACAAAGCCATGTGTACTCTTTAAGTACTCGCAAACTAACACTAACAGATAAAAGGGGGTTTTGGATAATAGGACACTAGGCTCTAGGGTTGTTTTGCAAAAGCCAGATTTATCTCTACGAAGTTCCAAAGCTAATCACAGTTGTATAACTCCTAAGTGGGATCTTGTATTTCATATCACAACCCTGTTGTGGTCAAGTCAAAGTCTCAATCCATTTCACAAGTCATTTTGAAAAGTCTGACGGGGGAACAGTATGGCCACTCCAACTGTCCATAACCGCGGACGCGACTATTCGAATAGTTTGACACTCTGCAGAGATTGTACACTTTCACCACAACATTCGATACATCCGTCAGGAACAAATCCTGAATTCACCATACTCAGTATGCGGATAATCAATCCTAACCTTTCGATTACACGCCCTAGTATAAGCACCTCTCCTGTGAGTTTGGCCTCCCAACCATGACCAATTGTCATCTTGGGTGCTGCACAGGTGGACAATCTTCACAAGGTAGCCTCAGCTCAGACCTTGGCCATGAGGGAACTAATACTAAGGTATATAAGTTTCTAGTCAAGCCCTACCCAATATTTGGGTATTGTGGTTGTACGATAAAATTGGAATGGTATCGCATCCAGACAACCATCAGTCTTAAAAAGGGCTAAGGCTCATGCCTCAACATTTTCATCACCAAAATCATCAAGTGTTCGGAAACACATGTCCGAAACATTTCAATAGAATGATCCATCATTCCAATGTTTTCATAACCATTTTTCCACCAAGTACTCCCATCTAAAGTTGATGAAGTTTTATGCTTAGCACTAGCATCTACAGGTTGGGGTAAGCAATAATGAGGGGTGATAAACTAGGGGAGTTCTAACTAAGTTCAATCTCATGCCTTAAGATGACATCAAGATTATCTAGCTTAGGCTAAATTTTATGCTCTTTATACAACCTTCACATATCTTTCTAGTATCTACCAATCACTTAGGTAAAATCTAGGTAAGAGCTTTGATAAAGAAATAAAGTATAAAGCTTGTAGGTAAAACTAGGAATGGTTAATCAAGTGGTTATGATCATATATGCTTAAGGCATATAGTTGGCATGGTAACAAGCAAGTATTGGCTTGCATTGGTCAACTTGATTAGTAAAGCTTGCTAAATTGCAAGTGTTTGCTTGCAAGGTTAATAGCTTGCCTTGAGCAGAGCAGTGGTTGAAGTTCTCCTCGGCTTCTTCTTCGTAGAATCCTCCTTCCTCCTCGTATCCTTGGTCGGTACTAGCGTCTATAAATAAATACGATGTACACAATCACCAAACAATACTTAACTACTTGCAATCATCACACACAAGGATCCTATAGATGATCTAGCATCATCTCTAACATTACAAGATTAAATCTTGGTTTAATTCCTTTTTATTTCTAGAAAAGTAATTTCTACTCATTGAAAAACTACATAAGATTTAATATTCTCAAAACCAAACATGGGATTATGTTGAAACATGTCATCACCACATATTTTAGTCCATGGGAATATGATTAAAAGTGGTGTCACAATTTAATAAGGTTTTACCCTTTTATTACTTGAACATTATTTCTGCAAGTAAACCTACATATTTTTATATATTCTGAAAGGTATGGTTAAATGTGATTTTTGAGAGTTGGAATCAACTCAAAAGCTATTAGGGTTTAAATTTGAAAAATGTTTGAATGCAGAAAAGCTTTTGCCTTGTTATTTTTACCATGGATGATCTATAGATCCAAATGACTTGAATCCAACGGGCTTGGATTCAGCATTCCCAGTCCTTTCTAACAAAATTGGTTTCATTCAATTTGGTGCATTGAATCAATCTGGGTTGAATTTTGAAGTAGGGTACAGAAGTGAGTTTCAAATAAAATAGAAAAGGTTTAATTTGAATAACTGGGCTGCGCGGGAAAAGTTAACGGGCCGACCTGCTAAGCGCAGTGCTTCCGCGGGCTGCTTAAGTGGGTGTCCCCACTCGTCAGTGAGACAGGGAGGGGCGAAGCGGTACGGGGCAACGTGGGTCATTCAATCTGATTCTAATCCAACGGCTGGGAGTCATCGTCGACGCGAGGCAACGCCGGCGAGAAAGAAACCTAGCGCGGCCAGTGAGGGGTGCTGGGGGCTTCGGTCGAGGGTGGCACTCTGGCGCACGCTCGGCATGGTCGCTGGCGAGGTTGGCATGGTTCGTGCGTGTGGTCCAGGGCTTGGAAACGCTCGCGGCTGGGACAGGGAGTGGCGGTGGACGGTGGGCTGTCTCCCAGACATGCTGGCTAGGCTTGCTTCTCTTCATAGCTTGCTGTCGACATGGGGGTGACAAGGTTGGCTTCGGTTGTTCACCATTGATCGTAATGCCAAGCTCACAGTGGTGCTAGTGTTTAGTTAATCTTGCTAGATGATCTACTGAGCTGGTTGTGAGCTAGAGAGGGAACAAGTTAGGCTTCAATCACTACTCACTATAGTGTTTAGGATTTTGATGATTTGTGTCTCCAACCTGTTTGATGAAATGGCCGCATGAAATCAAGTTTTGAATTTTGAAAAGATTTTTGGTGGGTTTGCTAGATTGGTGCTGGTGAGTTTGCAGATGCTTGGGTTTTGAAAGTTGAGCTTGTTTGAGTGGTTTTTGAAAAAGTGGGATCTTCCCATATGATAAAGATTCAATTTTGAATTGTCATTTAAACTATGCATTTGAAAGTTTCTGGATGATCACCAAGTGGGCCTTGATACTTTGTTATGAGTACATTCAAGAGGTGCAAAGATCTAGAAAAGTTTCCATTAGGTTCTGAAAGTTTGAGACAGCCAAAGTAGGCATGGGAGTTAAATTGGTCAAAATGACCATTCCTTTATTTTATTGGTTTTGATTTATTTGTCCTTAGGAAAAGTTTGGGAAATGTTTAGATGATGTTTATTTCACCTAAGAAACATTTTACAAGCAAGGAAACACACAAACAAGGTGGTTCAAAAGAATTTCAAATTTAATGCATACTCATATGCATGCATTCATAATTTTATTTAACAAAGTTTTTGTTAACCCTAATTTTGATGATTATAAATTGATGATCCAAGTTTTGTATTTTCAGGATGTTACATAGGGCCACGATAGATTCATTAAACGAAGCAGTATAGAATGATCTATGTCATGCGATGTTAAGTAGATCTGACGATCCATGTTGCTCAATCCAGACGAAGCGGTATCGTCCAATAGAATTGTGACACGTAGCCAGACTCGGATTTTAAAACAGAAATTAGATCTATTAGATGATATATTTTATAAAATTCATAACTTTAAATCTACATGTCCAAATTTTACAAACTTTATATCAATGGAATCAGCAAAACAAATACTTTGATTGTTTAGTATTTTACTTCTGTAAAATTGATTGTTTTTGCAGAAACTTGTTTAGGCTTATTTTGTGTATAAAATTTATTCTAGAATTGTTTTAGGGTAAAATCTTTTGTAAATGTATTTTTTGAACCTACTGACCATAGAAACCAAATTTTGGGTTTAAAAATATATTTTGTGACACTTAGGAACTATTCCTTTGAATTAAAGCATTTCTAACTAAATAAAATTGTTGAATATGTTTTAAAAATGCTTTTTAAGTAAAAGCTTTGGAAACTGATTTGATTTAAACTCACTCACCCTAAACACCAAGTTTTAGGATTTAAAAATATATTTGGTGAACTCTAGAAAATTATTACTTTGTTTAAAGGCATTTCTAATGAAATAAAATGTTGTTTGATTTAAAAATGGTTTATAGGTAAAACCTTTTGTAAATGGTTTTAATAATAAACACTTGACCATAAAACACTAACATTTGTGTTTAAAAATATATTTGTCAAACATTAGAAATTATTACTTTGATTTAAATCATTTCTAACAAAACAAAAATGATTTAAAGTGGCGATTTTCACTAAGTTAATTTCAAATGGTTTTGCCACTTTTATAAATGACCAATAGGTGTTTTAAAATGTTTATAACCTATTAGAAACCAAATAAAATAATATTTGGCATGCTTGCATTCATTGCTTTGTTTTTATTAGTCTATGTGATGAATTGCTTGTATGGTAGATTGAATTTATGCCTTGTTTGAATTGTAGTGAAATTTGAAGAGTGTGACTATTGCAAGATCAAGGAGTGAACTTATATTCCCTACCAAAAGGCAAGTGGTGCATCATACTTTGGTCCCATTATTTTCACTATGCATTAGTGATATTTCTAAGTAGGGCTTGCATGGAATTTTCTAAGTATAAACTATGCCATGGGAAATTCTAGTAGATGAAACCTTAGTAGAATTTTCCTAAGTTAAGATTCCTACTACTATCATGCTTAGATTAGCTAGTAGAAAACAAGGGTGGATTATATTCAAGTTATGCAATATTTCTAAGTCAAGGACTTGTGTTTTGTTTAATAAAACAACTAAGTGAATGAATCACCTGGGTGGAATGGTATTGGTTGGATGGATTTTTGTTGAGTGGTTACACAAGGCCAGGGGACTGGTGAACCTTGCGTATCACACTTGTGGAATGCCACCCTGGAACATAGAGATTTGAGATGTCAAATGTTGAGAAGCTTCAAGTGCAACCACTTGGCATTATGGGCTCTGCCTGGATCATATAGGTTACAATAACTTACCCAAATGGATAGTTGGTGGTAGGGGATGATAGGTTTGGAGCACGTCCATTCTGGTCTAAGGGAAGGCATCTGAAAGATCTTGTCTCGATGTATGTCGAGTCTTGTGGGGAAAGTGCACCACCTCTCGAGAGAGTAAATTCTAAGTACTTAGCCGTGTCCCCGACAATGGACAATTTGATCACCAAGACATGGAAGCTATCAAGAATCTCTGCATCCCAATTTCTAAGTTAAAAACTTGTGGTTGAACAAGGGTTAAAGGATCACCAATGCCTACTGATTGATGCCTTGGGTGATTTTGACAAATAAAAACTTAGTGTTTTCAAATGATAAGGAAAATCTATTTTGAGCAAAGCAAGCCTAAGCTCCACTTAACCAAATGCATATAGATGATTGTTACAGCTATACTACCCTAGTATCACTTGCCAATACAATTCAAATGTATTGACCCTTATGGCTGTAACTTATTATGTTGCAGGTTTGTTTGATGTTAGTGAAGTGTGTTTATTAGGATTACAAGTCTACAACCAACATGATTGCCTGTGGCACTTTGAAGATGAAGGACTCCATGCTATATAGTTATTTCTGCTGCATTGTAATGAGATAGACAAATGAGCTATGTAAGATGTAATGAATTATTTTATTCCTGGTTATGAAGTTGTATTATGACCTTTGTTTCTTGATATTACATCTTAACTATGGATGCTAGCTATTGATCCAGGGACTAGCATTGTAAACACAGGGATCTCTACCTTATTAAAGGTTGGGACGTCTACAGATGGTATCAGAGCACTGTGTTTCCTGTAGGATTGTAACCCTAGGATTGGACAAAACCCCTTAGAAAAATAGGAGTTGTATTTGTTCCAAAACTTATTTACAAACAATCTTGTAAACTCTTTCCTCAACCTTCTGGTTTTGATTCTACATCTCTTCTATTTCAAACTTGATGGACAAAACCTCAACATGAGCAAAGACTTCAACATGAGAAAAACTCCACCATGAGCAAAGACTTCAACATGAGCAAAGGACTGCACCAACTCAAATGACTTCAACTTCAACATCACCAAGGACATCAACTTTAGTTCATCAAGGACTTCAACTTGGACATCACTAAAAACTACAAGTGAGACAAGGAATATTACTCAAGACTTGAAGACTAAGGAAACACAACTTAGAAGTAACCATCACCACCTTTGAAGTTTGTGACCAAGATACAAGAATTTCTCCAAGGATACAATGATCTTGTTCAAGAAGGAACAACTAAGAAGAATGGAATGACCTCAATAAAACCATATAGTTGGACCACCATACCAGTGTTTAGTTTAGATCAAACACACCAACTTATGTGGTGTAGCAAAAATATTTTGTTGCCTAAAACTGTGCTTGAAACTTGTTGTTTGAGTGGAATGTTTGATTGTGATTGCTTGCACATTTGTTTGTGTGAATTGTTGTGAGTGATTAGAAATCTTCCTCTAGAAATATTTTGCCTATTCTAATCCCAATCCAACCTAAACAGATGAATTCTCCAAGAGACTCCAACAACAAGAATGGTGACAACAACAACAACCAAGAGATGCACATGAGAGAACAACTACTAGCAAACCAAACCCAGTTGAATCAGCTGACAACTCAGTTTTTAGCCAACAACAATGAGTTAGACCCAAGCATGCAAAAGTTTTTGGAAATAAATCCCAATTGTTGCAAGGGATGACCACTCAAATGATCAACATGAAAGACAACCTTTCCCAAGGAGTTTGTGACAATAATGATGTCAAGGATGATATTATAGAAGGAGCTCAAGCTTGCAATATTTCTGGAGACATGGAACACACTTCCAAAGAGCATGAGGATCAATGCCCTAATTGTATAGAGAAGCATCCAACGAAACAATGCCCCACATCTCAAGTGACTTGTTTCCTATGTGAAGGAAATAATCATGTCCCTATCCAATGCCCCATCTATCGTATAGTTCAACAAATGAAGCAAGATGGAATGCATCAAATGTTTGGAAACCTCCATAAGGGAACAACTTCTACCAAAAAGGATGAAGGCAAAGTCAGAACCATGCCTCATAAGGCCAAATCCAAAGTGACCACCAATTGTTGCTACTCTTGTGAAGAAGAAGGTCATATCTCTAGTAACTGCCCCAAGAAGAGAGAAATATTTCCCACCTTTGAGGTGAGATATGAGGAGCATGAACTAGAAGAACTCCTAGCTTTGGAGATACCCAAAAAGAAGAAGAAGGACATAAGCTAGTTGGAATGTTACAATTGCAAAGAGATGGGACATTATGCAAGAAATTGTCCAAAAAAGAAGAAGTACCAGACAAGCAAGCCTATGAAGGATCTCAGCCTTGTCACATGTTTCAAGTGTGGAAACAAAGGACACTATGCAGATGTCTGCCCAGAGAAGTTTCATCAAGATCCCAAGTAAGCCAAGATGTAATCTAGTGGAAAACTTTTTAACGGTGGTAGTACGGTATTTGTCTTGAAGCCAACTTGTAACCTCCAGCCTTCCCAAATCTCGGGACGAGATTTCTTTTAAGGGTGGTAGCCTGTCACATCCCAAAATTTTCCAAATTTTGAAATGTGAAAAATAAATAGATAAAATAAATAATTGTTGAAATTTAGGGTGAAAAGAAACTTTTTAATTTAAAATGGAAACATCAAAAAGTTCTTGAACAAACTTTGAATAAAAAGGAATTCAACAAAATTCAAACAAAGTGAAATGCATTCATCAATAAATGTAATCTTAAAATTTAAATACTTGGAAAATTAAAGCAAAACCCTAAAACCCTAATGGAATAAATCATTCCAAGGATTTCTCAAAGACTATGGATTTGATCCATATAAAAATTTGTCAACAAACATTTATAAATGATCAAGAATGATAAATAAAAATATTATAAAACCATAGAAATTGATTTCATTCAATTTAGAACCATAGATAAAATCTTATGAAGCTATTAAGATAAAAGGAAAATAATTTCCAAAGCTAACAAGGCTCCTATCTAAAACCCATACCAAATTATGAAAAAATAATCCTAAGGGGATTTAAGAAGATAAATAAATATTAAATAAAATTTTACAAATTGGAATCACCAATTTTGGATCTATAAATTAAAAAGATATGGAATTTATAAGATAAAGAAAGGAATAAATAAATATGGAATATTTAAAAGCCAAATTAAATCTTGGCCAAATCCATAATCAAACAAAGATAATCCAAATCCAAATGAAATAAAGGGATAAAGAATATTCAAAATAAAAGTATATGGAATTAAACCCTATTCCAATTATATTCTAATAAAGACAAAATCCCTAAAGTAAATGATTAATTAAATCATGGGAAAATAATAATTGGAATTTTCCCAAGTGGAATAAAAGTTATTTAATTAACTTAAATTGAATCAAAGAATTATTAGAAATAAAATTTATATGGGATTAAAATCATATTTAATTTTATTTGAATAAAGACAAAAGCCCAATTTAAATGATTAATAAATCATATTAAAAATATTTAAAATAGTTCAAAGTGAATTAATTGACACCCTAATGAATAAATAAAACCTACTGAAAAAGGTTTGGTAAAAATTAAGATTCAAATAATAATTTGAAAAGATAAATAAAAACTTATTTGAATAAAGGCAAGTGCTTATTTTAATAAAGAATAAAACCATAAAAGAATAAAGAAATTATTCTAAAATGATCTTTAAAAATACATGTTGAACAGAATAGAAAATTACATAAAGTTTGGTAAAAATCTATATTAAAATGGTGTTTGAAATCATTTGAAAGAAATCAAAACAGAATAAAAAAAACAGAAAAAGAAAACGAAACAGAGAAAAAAAAATAGAAAGCAACCCAGCCCAACAAGCCTACTAGGCCTAACCAGCCCACTCTCTTCTCCCCCAAATCGTTTTCTGTCACTCACGAAACAACTCGCAGAGGCACTGACTTGCTGACCCCACCGCTCCCCTCTCTCTCGCTGCCGCCAGGCCCCACTGCCCCGTCATCATCTTCTCCACCCACTGACCCCGCCCCCAATTCCTCCTCCACCGTTTCTGCCTAATTTAATCCGCTTAAATTCGTGTTAATGCCACGGCTAATCCTCCCCGTGATCACGCTCGCTTAACCGCCTCCCTCTCCTCTCTCTTTCCCTTCAACCCCCACGCCACCAGAGCCCCCAGGCTACTCTAATTCTTACTCGAACGGCCCCTGTCTCCGACGAGCTTCTCGTCGAATTCCGGCGACACCAAACCCCCCCCCACTGCCCTTGACTCACCCAAGCGTGTTCCCCATCGCCAGGCGCGTCTGCCAGTTCATTCCTCTCGCTCGCGCGTGCCCTGTAGCCTCGGCAACAACCTCGCCCGAGCATCACCGTTGTCTGCATCCGCTCCAGCGACCCTACTGGTAAAACCCGACTGCATCCTCCCCTCTGGTTGATACTCGCATTTTCAGCATCCTTGCGTGCATCTAACTGCATCATCTGTTTGCCTTGGTGTGACCCGTAACCTCTCCCCTGATGATGAATAGAGGCGCCCGACGCCGACGACAACTACGGCGAGGAATCGCCAGCAGCATCGTACGCCCTTGCCCTCGTACGCGTACGTTGAGCTTCCCCACGTCACGACGAGCCTAGTGAGCACCTCCTCCCTCTTCCTTGCTTCCTGCTTTAGCCGGACCACGCAGTCCGAGCGCGCCGCCGCTCGCCTTGACCCAGCACCGCCAGTTCCTGGTCATTATGCTGCAAGCCATTAGATCCAGATCGTAGGGCCACGATAGATTTATTAAACGAAGCGGTATAGAATGATCTGTGTCGTGCGATGTTAAGTAGATCTGACGGTCCACATTGCTTAATCCAGACGAAGCGGTATCGTTCAATATAATTGTGACACGTAGCCAGACTCAGATTTTAAAACAGAAATTAGATCTATTAAATGATAGATTTTATAAAATTCATAACTTTAAATCTACACGCACAAATTTTACAAACTTTATATCAATGGAATCCGCAAAACAAATACTTTCAACCATGCACTTTGTTTAGTATTTTGCTTCTGTAAAATTGATTGTTTTTGCAAAAACTTGTTTAGGCTTATTTTGTGTATAAAATTTATTCTAAAATTGTTTTAGGGTAAAATATTTTGTAAATGGATCTTTTTGAACCTACTGACCATAGAAACCAAATTTTGGGTTTAAAAATATATTTTGTGACACTTAGGAATTATTCCTTTGAATTAAAGCATTTCTAACTAAATAAAATTGTTGAATATGTTTTAAAAATGATTTTTGAGTAAAACCTTTGGAAAATGATTTGATTTAAACTCTCTGACCCTAAACACCAAGTTTTAGGATTTAAAAATATATTTGGTGAACTCTAGAAAATTATTACTTTGTTTAAAGGCATTTCTAATGAAATAAAATGTTGTTTGATTTAAAAATGGTTTATAGGTAAAACCTTTTGCAAATGGTTTTAATAATAAACACTTGACCATAAAACACTAACATTTGTGTTTAAAAATATATTAGTCAAACAATACAAATTATTACTTTGATTTAAATCATTTCTAACAAAACAAAAATGATTTAAAGTGGCCATTTTCACTAACTTAATATCAAATGGTTTTGCCACTTTTATAAATGACCAATAGGTGTTTTAGAATGTTTATAACCTATTAGAAACCACTTTTCCAAATAAAACAATCTTGGCATGCTTGCATGCATTGCTTTGTTTTTATTAGTCTATGTGATGAATTGCTTGAATGGTAGATTGAATTTATTCCTTGATTGAATTGTAGTAAAATTTGAAGAGTGTGACTATTGCATGATCAAGGAGTGAACTTATATTCCCTACCAAAAGGCAAGTGGTGCATCATACTTTGGTCCCATTATTTTCACTATGCATTAGTGATATTTATAAGTAGGACTTGCATGGAATTTTCTAAGTATAAACTATGCCATGGGAAATCATAGTAGATGAAACCTTAGTACAATTTTCCTAAGTTAAGATTCCTACTACTATCATGCTTAGATTATCTAGTAGAAAACAAGGGTGGATTATATTGAAGCTATGGAATATTTCTAAGTCAAGGACTTGTGTTTTATTTAATAAAAAAACTAAGTGAATGAATCACCTAGGTGGAATGGTATTGCTTGGATGGATTTTTGTTGAGTGGTTACACAAGGCCAGGGGACTGGTGAACCTTGTGTATCACACTTGTGGAATTCCACCTAGGAACAAAGAGATTTGAGATGTCAAATATTGAGAAGCTTCAAGTGCAGCCACTTGGCATTATGGGTGCTGCCTGAATCATATAGGTTGCAATAACTTAGCCAAATGGACAGTTGGTGGTAGGGGATGATAGGTTTGGAGCGCGTCCATTCTGGTCTAAGGGAAGGCTTCTGAAAGATCTTGTCTCGATGCATGTCGAGTCTTGCGGGGAAAGTGCAACACCTCTCGAGAGAGTAAAATCTAAGTACTTAGTCGTGTCCCCGACAATGGACAATTTCAGCATCAAGACATGGAAGCTATCAAGAATCTCCTCATCCCAATTTCTAAGTTAAAAACTTGTGGTTGAACAAGGGTTAAAGGATCTCCAATGTCTATTGGTTGATGCCTTGGGTGATTTTGACAAATAAAAACTTAGTGTTTTCAAATGATAAGGAAAATCTATTTTGAGCAAAGAAAGCCTAAGCTCCACTTAGCCAAATGCATATAGATGATAGTTACCACTATACTACCCTAGTATCACTTGCCAATACAATTCAAATTTATTGACCCTTGTGGCTGTAACTTATTATGTTGCAGGTTTGTTTGATGTTAGTGAAGTGTGTTGATTAGGATTACAAGTCTACAACCAACATGATTGCCTGTGGCACTTTGAAGATGAAGTACTCCATGCTATATAGTTATTTTTGTTGCATTGTAATGAGATAGCCAAATGAGCTATGTAAGATGTAATGAATTATTTTATTCCTGGTTATAAATTTGTATTATGACCTTTCTTTCTTGATATTACATCTTAACTGTGGATGCTAGCTATTGATCCAAGGACTAGCATTGTAAACACAGGGATCTATACCTTATTAAAGGTTGGGACCTCTATATTCTATGAACCCACCTTGCCAATAAGAACTAGTTTCAAAGAAACCAACATTGATATAAAGCATGACAAAGCAAGGCAATAACAGACCAACAACTATAGTAGGAACTAATGATAAGTAAAAGCAAACCAAACAAAACTATTTTTTGTATTTTTGATAGAAAGAAAAAAGCAAAAGAAACTAAGAAAAACAAAAACAAAGTAAAGATAATGGTTGTGAGAGACTCCCCTTGCGAGAATCTTCTTTCTCCCTAAAAGGTGACTGACAAGGAGGAAGTGATTCAAGCTGTCCTTAACTCCCTGGCAACGATACAAGAAAACGTCTTGATGAGCCCACTCAACTGCAGAGCTTCGTTGGGAAACCCCAAGAGGAAGGTATGATGAGCACAACAGTAAGTTTTCCCTCAATTATGAAACCAAGGTTATCGAACCAGTAGGAGGAAGGAAACAACTCCAAGGTGTTGCTAATAACTTGGAATCCTGCACAACACAAACTCAAGACTTTGCTCCAACTTATAGCGAGGTTGTCAATCTCACTGGTTTACTAAAAACAAAGGATTAAACTTATAGTGTGCAAGATAGTAGTCGCTTGTAGAAAGTAAACGGTAACAGTAGATGATGTATAAGTGATAAAGATTAGACCGGGGTCCATAGTTAACTAGAGATGTTCTCCTTAAGATAGATAACATGCTGGGTGAACAAATTACAGTGGGGTAATAGACGGATTGATAAAGCATAACAATGCATATACTAGACATCATGTTTCCTATGAGATTTGATTGGGCATTACTACAATATACATAGACCGTAATCCAACTGCATCTATGAATAATAATCCACCTTCAGGTTATCATCCGAACCCCTTCCAGTATTAAGTTGCAAGCAACGGATTATTGCATTAAGTAATGTGTGTAAAGTAAACAATACAATTGTTCCATAAACAAAAGATTGTTGTTTTCTCCGTAGTAGCAACAACACATCTACAACCTTAGAGATTTATGTCACTTCCTGTAAGACCCCACCTTTAAAAAGGTACAACCCCTTGTTATTGCAATGTTAGCATCCACAGTTTAAGATGAAGTACACAAATACAAAGGGCTATATTACATCGTCATTCTAGAGATAAACATAGCCTTTTACAATTCCATAGCCAAAGGCTAGTATAAGAGTTCATAATAAAGATAAATAAAGTAAACTCTTCATCTTCATGTGCCACGGGCAAGCATGTTGAGTGTAGACTCATAACCCTAATCCTCACCAGAGTAACCTGCAACATCATATGTTACAACCACAGTGGGTCAATACATTTGGAATTGTATTGGTAAGTGATACTATAGTAGAATAGTAGTATCTAACATCTATATGAATTTGACTAAGTGTAGCTTAAGCTTGCTTTGATCAAAATAGGTATTTCCTATCAGTTGAAAAACACTAAGTTTTTGCTTATCAAAAACTCCCAAGGAACCACCAATAGACATTGGTGAACATTCAACCCTTTTTTAACCACAAGTTTTTAACTTAGAAATTGGAATGATGAGATCCTTGATATCTTCAATGTCTTGATGCTCAAATTGTCCGTTGCCGGGTACACGGCTAAGTACTTAGGTTTTTCCTTCTCGAGAGGTGGTGCACTTTCCCCACAAGACTCGACATGCATCGAGACGAGATCTTTTAGAATCCTTCCCTTAGACCAAATGGACGCGTTCCATCCTATCACCCTACCACCATCTGTCCATCTGGCTAAGTTATTGCAACCTATATGATCAAGGCAGAGCCCATATGCCATGTGGTTGCACTAGAAGCTTCTAAACACTAAGTATCTCAAATACCTTTGTCCCTGGGTGGCTTTCCACAAGTGTGATACACAAGGTATACCATAGACAGGGGCCTTGCATAACCACTCAACATAACCCAATCATACCATTCCACCCAGGTGATTCATTCACTTAGTTGTTTTATTAAGTAAAAACATAAGTCAGAGACTTAGAAAAATTTCCATAGCATGTATATAATCCACCCTTGTTTGCTACTAGCTAGGCTAAGCATGATAACATAACAAGTATCTTAACTTAGATAAAATTCTACCAAGACTACAACTACTAGGATTTCCCATGGCATAGCATATAGATACTTAGCAAAAATTCCATGCAAGCCTTATACAAAATATCAATAGTGCATAGTCAAAAATAATAGGACAAATACATGAAGAACCACTTGCCTTGGTAGTTGGGGGAGTAGCAACAATCTTCACATTCATAATCAGCACTAGCACAAAAATCTACACATAAAATGATAGCACCAAATTCTCATTCAAAATATTCAAGTCAAAATATATGAATGCATGCAAATGCAATAGAATGAATTTTTCTACACTAAACCATTCAAACAAAACAACACTGAACACAAAACCAATTAATTATAGTCTAGATAAACTTAAATTTGTTTTTGAAAACATTTTCTATATAATTTATGTAGCCAAAATAAGCCTATAATTTATTATGTATAAAATCCCATTTCTATAGAGGCAAAATACATATTTAAGACTATAGTAGTGTAGCATTTATTTTTCTGAATCCAATGATATCTTATTTGCATTTTTTGGATAAACAGAACAAAAGTTATGAATTTTACAAGTTTGAATCTCTAATAGATATAAAAACAAATTTTAAATTAAAACCGCAGACACGTGGCTGTGTCTGGTTGGTCGATACCGCGTCGCGCGGATCGGCCTACGTGGAGCGTTGGATCTAAGTGACTCTGTACGGTTCATATTGAACAAAAATGATTTGTTTAAGTGATCTAACTTAGCCACTGGATCTGGATCTGATGGCTCACAGCGACTTGACCACTAACTGGCGGAGCTGGCGACGGATGTGCGGCGGCGGCGATCGGCCAATGGCGTTCCAGCGGTTTTAGGAAGCAAAGGAGAGGGTGCGGGGCATTACCGGAGTCGCTATGGCGAGGGGGTGCTCGAGGTGGTCTCTGTTTGCCATGGGGCGCACAAGGTCGCTAGGAATTCCTCGCCGGAGATGCTACTAGCGACGGGCGTGATCGTGAATTATCGACGGTGAAGCTACAAGGCACGGGAAGGCAAGAAAAAGACAGCGTTAGACGCGCACTGGAACAATGAGTGTATGAGTGTGAACCAAGGAAGGGGGAGGGCTAGGTTTACCAGGAGAAGTCACCGGAGTAGGGCTCGTCGTCGGGCACGCGCGGTCGTCGACGAAGACGATGCTGCAAGCCACCAAAAGAAGCCCGCAAGAAAAGTTAGATGCGCGGGAGTGTGGCGAACACGCTAGCAGGAACTAGAGGGCAAGGGGCGGGGAGTCCTCACCGGAATCGGTCGTCGGAGAGGTTCGGCACCGCGGCGAAGCAAACGTCAATACGGCCAGCCTGGGGGCGCTCGAGCGTGATTGATTGAGGGGAAATGCTGCGGGGCAGGGGGTGTTAAGTATCCAGAGAGGGGGAGTGAGTTACACTTGCCATCAACGGCAATTACTCGAGACTTCAACGGGAGGAAATGGCCGCGGCGGCGCTGGTCTCGCGCGTCTTTTGGGGAAGAAGATGAGGTGGTAGTGGGGGCCACTTTCAGCGAGAGGTGTACGGTGAGTGCGGGTGAGAGAGAGGGGAGAGGGGGAATCAGCCGGGTGGGCTGGCTGGGCCTGTTCTGGAGTTGGGACGAATAGGTAGCGCTGGCCTTTTCCTATTTCTTTTCTCTTTTTCTATATCTGTTTGGATTTTCAGGAATCATTTTCAAAACCAAATCAAATGAGTTTGAATTCAAAATTTCTCTGGATTTTTAAACAGTGAACCTTGTGCTCAAATGTGTGTCAAAAACCACTGTCTATTCAAATACACTTTGGTTCTTTTAAAAAAATAAAATAAATTCATGCCTTCAGGATATATATATATAATAGGCATAAAATTGGTTTTATTTGAATTTTGATTTGAAAATGTTTGTGTAAGCCAAGAATGCTATGAATGCATGAATGAAAATGTTTGTAAATCATGAATTTTGGGATGTTACACTTCCCTAGATTACTAGAGGCATGAACTTACTATCGAGCATAAATACTCCCTCTTGGCATCACAAGCATCTACTTGGCCAAGATAGCGACTAGCAACGTAGAGCATGCAAGATCACAAATAACACAGACATGATAGTGTCAATAATCAATCTGATATAGTATCTCAATATCCATCGGATCCCTACAAACACAACATGTATGATTACAAATGGATGATCTTGATCATGAACAGAGCTCACAAGATCTAAACATGATAGCACAAAGGAGGAGAAACAACTATCTTGCTACTGTATGGACCCATAGTCCAAAGGTGAACTACTCACACATCATACCGGAGGCTAGAGTGGTGATGAAGAAGGCCACCAGGACGATTCTCCCCTCCGGCAGGGTGCCGGGAAGAGCTTCAGATCCCCCGATCTAGGGACGATGGTGGTGGCGGCTATAGACTATTTCGTGGAGATCTTATCGGGTGCTTAGGGTTTCTGCACCGGGGTGATTATATAGGCGAAGAGGTGAGGCAGGGGACGCCCGAGGGGCCCACACCTAGGGCTGGCGCGCCCTAGGGCCTGGCCACGCTAGCCCTAGGTGTGGCCACCTCGTGGCCCCACTTCGTCTCTCCTCTAGACTATGTGTTCTCTTCGGTAAAATATTGACTTTGGATTTTGTCCCATCAAATTCCGAGAATATTTCCTTACTAGCTTTTCTGAAACCAAAAACAGCAGAAAACAGGCAACTAGCACTGCGACATATTGTTATTAGGTTACTCCCAAAAAATGTATAAAATTAACTCAAAGTAGAGAAAACATAACAAAGTTGATACTAAACAAGCATGGAACATCAAATTATAGATACGTTTACGACGTATCACATGCACATGTTTCTTCTAATGAGAGGCTGACATGAGGGACCCAATATCTTGTATAAACGACTGATGCATCGAGCAACGTTGCCAAGTTCGAAACACAGAGGAGCTAGCAAGAAAAAGTCAAGCATGCACATGTTTCTTCTAATGGGAGACAGACATGGGGACCCACCAGCTTGTATAAACGGCTGATGCATTGAGCAATGTTGCCATGTTCGAAACATGGAGGCGTGAGAGAGAAAAAGTCCAACATGCACACATTTCTTCTAATTAGATGCTGACATGTGGGACCCAAAGCCTGTATAAATGGCTAATGCATCGAGCAACGTTGCCAAATTCAAATCACGGAAGCGCGGACAAGAAAAATTCCAACATACAAACATTCTTCTAATGAGATGCCGACATGTGGGACCTAGCTGCTTGACCAAATGGCAGATTCGTCGAGCAACGCTATCTAGTTTGGAACAGGGTAGCGCTACAGAAGAAAAAAATTCAATCATATACACACAATTCTTCTAATGAGATGTTGACATATAGGACCCACCATCATGAATAAATGGCTAATGCAGCAAGCAACGCTATCAGGTTAACATGGAGGCTCGAGCGAGGGCAAAAAATTCAATAATACACACGTTTCTTCTAATGATAGTATGACATGTGGGGTCCAGCTGCGTGATTATGCATCTGGCAGTGCTATCAAGTTCAGAACAGGGTAGCACGACTTAGGGCAAAAAATCCATCACACACACGTTTCTTCCAATGAAAGGATGGCAGGTGGGCCTAGATGCGTGATTCAATGACAGCGCAATCAAGTTCGAAACAGGGTAGCGGGAGCGAAGGAAAAAATTCCATCATACACACGATTCTTCTAATGAGAGGCTGGCATGTGGGACCCATTGTTGTGATTAATGGCAGATAGATCGAGCAACATTATCGAGTTCATATCAGGGAGGCATGAGCCAAGGGAAAAAATCCATCATGCACATGTTTCTTCTAGTGTGAGGATGACACGTCGGATCCAACAACCTGATTAAATGGCAGATGTATTGTGCGACGCTATTAAGTTCAGAATAGGAAAGGAAAAAATTCCATCATACACACGATTACTCTAATGTGAGGCAGATATGCGGGACCCAGCAGCCTAACTAAACGGAAGAGGCATCAAACACCGTTATCAAGTTCAAATCAGGGAGGTGCAACTGAAAAGTTTGGTTTGCTAGAGTCACTGACGTCCAGGACCCACACGCAAAAAATACTTCGATGAGTCAACATCTCACGAGGAAGCGAAAATCTTACTTCTGCCATGCGCTCGTTGAGCTTCGTCCATGATTTTAGCGGTTTCATCGTAGTTGAGGGGCGCAAAACCGGAAAAATAAGTTTTGGATCAGCCACGGTTGAGCCGAGATTTTTGTCGTGGAAGACGCGCCTTCTACGACGACCGACAGGCCCAATTGTTGAGGAAGGAAACATTTCTTGTAGTGACTCTGCCGCTGAAAGCTCCCCGCCAGAGGCGCCTCCATGGTCCCCAGTCCCGCCATGGATTGGTGCAGGATCAGCTCCTACTCCTGGTAGCAACTCAGTAATATATTGGTAGAGCCAGATATTACAACGGATTACAAGAGAGGTTCACATATGCGTGTTGGTTGTGGTTGTTCCCTAAAGGCTTGCCCCTAGGGAGGCTTATATAGTCATCCGGCCTAGGTTTTACTGGAGAGACCTATCTGTCTACGATACAAAGTCGGTACTAAGTACATCTTGGACTATAAGTAATACTACATGCCTAAATCGGTAAGTCTTCTAGGACTCAGCGTATCTAGAAGTGACCCCGTCTTCTTTCCCTGACTAGGCCACCCGTGGAGCAAACTCTAACCCTTAGTGGGCCACCCTGGTCAGTGAGTCCTGTGGGTATACCCTGAAAGTATATCCCTAACAGTAGCCCTCGAAAGTCTCTAAGATCCAAAGTCAGTCTAGCTTGATGGTTCTTCGGCTTGCATAATCTTGAAGGGCTCCCGAAAACTTCAATCAATGTGTAGTATTCCGAGTATCATCTTAGTCGGATATGAATCTTTAGCTTTTGTTATCTCCATGCTCGTTTCAAACTTGAGACGGAAAGAGTGAGTGACGTCTCTAACAAATGTTTAGGTCTCGTCACATCAATGACAAATATCCTGTCAGTCTAACCATTAGTGGGTCCGCGACACATGGAACTGAGGTGCTATTTCAATGCATGCATGGAGATCGAGGGGCAGAGGCTTCACGAGGAAGTTTCCTGCCTCTATCCTACATTCATGGCGCAAACCCAGCACACTAAGAGCAAATATTGGTGTGGAGGTCAATTTATATGGGATTTTCTGCTCCCCAGATTCATATCTTGCTGCATTTAATCCTCCTTGTACTCCTCGAGTTCGCCAAAAAACCTAGCATCACCACTTATTGACCTTCTCCGACGAGATGGCTGAAACAACATCAGGCTCGGCGGCGGTAGATGACATGCGGGACAGGGGCATTTGGGTCCCCTGTGTAATGGACAACTAGAAGCTCCAAACCCTGGAGGAAGAATGGTACCTCGCCGCTAGCGCATGGTAGAGCGATTTCAACGAAACTATTCCAGCATCACGTGACAGGGAACACGTCCTTTTCATGACGCATGTGGACCGTGGCCTCAGCCTGCTGCCGTCAGAGTTATTCAGCAAGATAATCTGGTACTACGACATCCAACTGCACAATCTCCCCCTATTTCTTTGTTAGAAGTTAGTTCCTTTGCAACTCTTAGTGAGAGTTTTCTCGGAATAAAACTAAGTCTTGCTCTTTTCCAATACTACTTTAGTACCCAGAAGAATTCCATCAGTTCCAGCATTCCTTATACTACCGACACTCTTAGCTTAGTTCATAGGAGAGACCGAGTCTACCCTAGGATCTTAGCTAGTGAGTTGGTTAAAAAGTGGGTCGCCACTTCCATTTGTAACAAGGACATACCATCTCCCGGCAAAATGAAAGGTCTACTGGCTTTCGTTAGTGGTGCTTCCCCCCACAAAGACTCGTGGGATGAAGAGGTGCTGGAACTTCTAGAAGGATTGATCCTCGCCAAGAGGAGGATTGAGTTTTTGATGAGGCATCTGGGCCTGCGCAGCCCCGATTTAATTCACTGATGGCTCGATCGTCGGATTCAGCCATTGCAGTACCATGGAGACCGGTTGATGCACATGGTAACTGGGGACAAGAAGGACAATATGAAGGTCAGTCTGATGTGGATTTACGTGAAGGACTACAAGACCCGAATGCATCTATTTGTCAAGGAGAGGGTGAAAAATAAAATTCCCGAGATCTCCATGCCAATCTTCACAGCAGAGAGAACTCTGACTCCAGTAAGTCTTTTGACTTGTAGTTCTTTTTTGTTCATCACTTCGTCATCCGATTCTGCTTTTGCTGATATTTTTTTTAGCTCAGCAATCTCCTTAGTTGGAGTTAGCCCCTCTAGAGGGTTATCCTTTGGAATACTCAGACGCGACGGAGGACGACGAGGTGGAAGAAGTCTAGGCCTTAGCTTCCAAGAAGAGCAAGGCAAAAGATGATATCACCGCTGGCAGACAAGTGCTGCCATTGGTTAAAAAGTTAGTACATATTATCATTAGTGCTTGTTTTATTTACCTTATGTTATTTTCGAGTCTTATCTAACATGATGTTGTTTGTGTGACTTAGAGCTAAATCAATTCTGAAGAGTAAGTCAAAGCCATAGAGTAAGCCGGCCAAGTCACTGCGTCTGCAGAGACTTGTGCTATCTCCATCTGCACCTCCACCAGTTACAAACACCGCCAAGTATTTAGCGCCGGAGGTTATTACCTATCCACGCGCTGGTAGTGCAAGTGTTGCCCATGAAGATCGAAAGATTTCACAGCCCGAGACCACCACTGGTGGCTCGGAAACTGATAAGGGTGAACCCTCTAAGGGTAATGATCCCATGGATGCATCTTTTGGGAATATGGTGAAATTTACCCGTTTTGCCGCTTCTGGGATGACCAGGAAGAAGAAGGACGAGATTCTCAAGATGGATCAAACCAGTCTCGATAAGTAAGTTATGACTCCAGAAGTAGCGAACCAAGAGACGAATGACGTGAAATTGGAAGGCCTCCTAGAATAGATCTGAGTAAGGGATCAAAAGATCCAAGCTAGAGAAATTCTAGATGAATATGTCATTACTATCTCCCTTGCCGAGAAATTATGGATCATGTTGTAAGGTTTCTGACTCCCGCTTGTAGTATTTTATCATACCCTCTAGCCCCATGCATTAGGTTAGATGAAGATCCTAATGTAGGATCCGAGTTGGTGCTTATAGTGTTGGGAATATGCCATAGAGGCAATCATGTTTGATGATATTCCCTAAAGTATTCATAAAGTTATTAAGTTGTCCCTTGTGTGAACATATGATATATATCATCGAATACATGATTCAGTTGTGGAACTATATATTCATGTTGTTCTTTCAAGTTGTCCTTCGTCGTTGAGGTTGTGACAGACACACAACTTAGACTAATGTGAAGGTGGCTTGATGACTCGGTTCCACTGTTCATGGGCATAGTGATGCTATTCCAACTTGCACGGACTCGGCTAAAGAGTTTAGCGAGTCAGACTGACCCAAAGCTGAGATGCAACAAGCATGTTGTCATTTGAAGTCTCATACAATGGAATCCTTTGACCCGAGGTGATCGCATGATCCGGGTTGTGGATCGCCAACTTAGGTTCTATCAAACGCTATTCCGTAAATGGGCAGTTATAAAGGTAGAGTTCGGGTTGGTTGTGAACTAAGGAGTCAGACTAAGATTTAGTCTAGTGAATTGTATACCATAGATCGAGAAGAGCGTTAAGCTATTAAAAGGATGGCAGCAACTCCCCTATAGCTTAACAAGGTATATCGTGTGGCAAAGAGACTTGGACGAAAGTCACATTGAAGGTTTGTCTTCTGGACTTTACGACACTTGGGAGATGGCACGTCTTGCTAAAGGCCGCTACCATCTATCAACTTGAGACCAATTGTTCATGGGAGTGAGTGAGACTCAAAGCCATGAAGGGATACTTGGAGGAGTATCTCATGTCGTGTCCATGTGTTCGTGAACCTACAGGGTCACACACTTAAGGGTAAGGAGCCCATGTGGATGAGATCCATGTGGTAGTTGGGTTACATCCTAGATGGGCCTCAAGAGTTGAGCCCAACTAGGTCTGTATATAAGTGGACCGACAAGGCATAGTGCCTGACCTCGTCGTCACTTTCTCCACTCCCAAATTGGGTTAGAAAGGATCTAGCAGTCCCCTGCCCGTGCTCCTTCCTGTATGTGTGGATACTGTTAGAGGCATTGCACGTGCGGCGCTGGAGACAAAGGGATCTGGTGAAGGAGTTCGTGGGGATCCAGTGGAGCTGTTCACGAGCTCGATCGGCACTGCATCACCTGGCGCTCTTCATCGATAATCTACACCTACGCATCTAGTGGAAAATCTCGTGGCCTATTACCTAAGCTAGATCTTGGGAGCACCGTGTTAGATAAAAGTTTCGTTTATCGGCCCGTAGCCCAATAGTGGTATCAGAGCAAAATCTTATGGTTTTAGGCTCTTGATCTATGCATATGTGATATGCATGCGGTGGTAGCAGATCGGATCTACTTAGGGTTATGGTGGTCGATCTATGAGATAGATCGGTTTTGTGGAAGATTGATTTGATCAATCGCACTTGGGGTTCATCGAATATCAGGTGTGGCTGGTCCATGATATTGGTCAGATCTGCACAGGGATAAAATTTGAGTAAAAGTGTTTTATCCAATGAAGGAATCCATGGTTCGGAATGTAGATGAGATCTACGATTTTAGAAAAATTGTATCACACTGTCGTAGCGCCTTAGAGGTCGTTGCGTGTTTCACAATGTTGGTAGATATGGTATCTATGCATAACATGCTTTTGCAGGAAGTTGTGAATGGTATGGTTCATGTACATTGTATGTGTGTAATCCATACGTGATTTGCGTATCATGGGTTTGTCAGCCGGCTGGAGCCAAAGTGCTATCAATGTTATTGTATAACGACTTGTGTGTCGGCATGTGATGCCATATTTTTGTATATTCCTTAGTGCTAGTGTAGAATGTTTGGAGGACTTGAAGGACACTACAGCCAAATTCATGACGAACAGATTCATGGAGATGGAGATCCCCATGATGAGAGCCATACCATTTCACATTATAATGAGATTGTTTGTGATATTGTTGTGTCTCTAGTTTTACCTCTATTAGATAGTTGGTAAACTTTAATCCCTCAAAGAAGGTGTAGTCTGTCTCCCCACCAGTGTTCCACCATCACAAGTCAGACGTTCTTGGTTAGTGGGCTCATAAAATTGAGGTGTTGCCAATTCTTTTCGACTAGGTGGGTTCGAGTCGGACTCTTACACGCGGAAGCACTTGGTAAGCTAGATGGATCTATCAAAATGGTTGTGGGGCTCGGGGAGAGGTCGGTCATAGCTGGGGCATGAGATTCCACTCGACCAATAGGAGTCACATGAGATGCAATTGGCAAGAGTTTCCTACCTAGATCACTTTACGGCTAGCGGTGATGCTAAAGCTCACTAGTCGACTTGTTATTTAGGATCTTGAATCACTAAGTGACCATCAAAGGGGTGTTGGTCCTAGTGGGAGCATAAGTATTAATGTGTTTAATACGCTTGCTCTTTTATGAATACATGTCTTAAGTGTTATTGCATTTTATGTTGTAGATAATGGCACCTAGTAGCAGTCTCCCTCAGATATCCGGTTTTGCCTTGAGAACCATTCTTGAGAAAGATAAACTGAATGATACTAATTTCACCAAGTGTTATCGAAATCTGAGAATTGTTCTCAAGCATGAAAAGAAGGACCGAGTTCTAGATAACCCACTTCCATATGATCCGAATAAGAATGCAAGTGTTGTTGTTACAATGCCTACCATCAGACCAAGGATGTGTCCACGGAAATTAGCTACGTTATGCTCGCTTACTTGGAACCGAACTTGCAGCAGAAGTTCGAGAATGTTGAGGCCTATGATATGATTGAAAGTATCAAAAGTATGTTCTAGGCTTATCCTAAGACCAAGAGGTATCGAGTCTCTCAAGCTTTCCTTAGTTGTAAGCTTAAGGATGGCGATCCACTGAGTCCGCATGTAATCAAGATGGTTGGTTACGTGTAGTCTTTGGATAGGATTGGCTACCCTATTAGTGAAGAGTTCACTATGGATATAATTATAAACTCTCTTCCTAGTCCGTATGGACAATTCATATCGAACTACCACATGCATGGTATGGATAAGAAGCTCACTATATTACATGGGATGCTTAAGCAGGCATAGGCTAATCTCAAGAAAGGTACCAATCAAGTGTTGATGGTACAGAATAAGGCTAAGTTCAAGAAGAGTTCTTGGACTAAGAAAAGGAAGACTAAGTCAGGAGGTAACGCTCAAGATTTGATCCCAAGCGCTTCCTT
Organism: Avena sativa; assembly: GCA_916181665.1. Lineage (NCBI taxonomy): Eukaryota > Viridiplantae > Streptophyta > Magnoliopsida > Poales > Poaceae > Avena > Avena sativa. Next base: position 240,528,315 of record OV702297.1, read on the forward strand.
AGGGACAAAGTCTTGATCCACTTGCTCTTATTGCAAGGAGGATGGCCACTAGAAGAGGAATTGTAGCAAGTATTTGGCCGAAAAAGCCAAGAGCGGAGGTGTGACTTCCGGCTCAGGTACACTTGTGTGCAATGTTATAGACATTTATCTTGCTGATGCACCTGGTAGTTCTTGGGTATATGATACCAGATCAGTCATTCATATCTTCAACTCATTACAGGGACTGGTAAGAACTAGAAGCATAGCAAGGGGCGAGGTTGACATTCGGGTTGGCAATAAAGTAAGAGTTGCTGCGTTGGAAGTCGCCATGATGCAACTTCATTTAACTTCAAGATTCTTAATGGAACTAAATAATTGTTATTATGTTCTAGTTCTTAGTCGAAACATCATTTCTGCCTTATGTTTGAATAGACAAGGCTATGAGTCTAATATTAAGAACAATGATTGTTCTATATATTTGAATGATATGTTTCATGACTTTGCACCCGTCCAGGATGGGTTATATGTTTTGAATCTTAGATGGTGGATCAATCTATAACATAAATTTTAAAAGGTTAAAACCAAATGATCTTGTCACATCCCAAGATTTTCCAAATCTTGTTATATGAAAAATATTGAATAAAAGAAAACTTTGTTGATTTTCAGGGTGAGAAGAAACTTTTTGAATTCAATTGGAAACTTTCAAACCTATTTTGATCAAACAAATCCTAAAGGGATTTGAAAAGACAAAACTTTTAATAAAGAAAAATTTAAATATTTGGAATTGCTATTTTGGATCTTTTAAATAAAAAGATTTGGTTTTCAAATGAAATAGAAGTTTTACAAATAAGGATTATTTTGTAAGTCAAATTAAAACTTGGCCAAGCCTTTGAAATAAAATATTTCTATTTGATAAAAATAGTAAAGGTTTATTTAAATAAAATAATAAGGATTTAGTATCCAAGTTTATTAAAAATAAAGGTTTTACTATTTTAATTAAACATCAAAACTTATTTATTTGTTTTAAACAAGTTTTCCAAGTATTCTTTAATTCCAAATAAAACCAACTGATTTGGTTTTGAAAATATTTAGATTTCAAATAAATTAAACCCCATTTTGATTTCATAATTAATGTCCATTTTATTTAATTATAAATGGACCCTAAAACAAAAATTATTATTTTGGGACTTGGAATATTGTTGTTAAACAGAACCAAATTCAATTGCAAAAGTGTGGTGAAAGTTTTGAATAGATTTCAATGCTTGATTGGTTGTTTGAATTTCAAAACAGAAATTAGAAATGGAAAAAGACAAAACATTCAGAAAAAAAAATAGAAACAGACCTGACCCAACTGAGCCAGCCCAACAAGGCCCAGTACCAGCCCACTCCCTCTCTCCCGAGGAAAAACGTTTCGCACCTGTTAACTAACCCGCACTAACACTGAGAGGTGGCCCCTCTTCCCTCTCTCTCCCCCACTGACGAAAGGACCCCACCTGCCACCTCAGCTCATCGTCTCCGCGACGACCTCTTCTCCCTCCCCTCGTCGCTCTTTTTGGCTATGATTCCGCGGTTTAAATTCGCCTTAACGCGCCCACCATTACTCGCAGTGATCACGCACGCTTAAACGCCCACGCCCCCTCTCCATTTCCCCTCAGTCGCCCCACCTTGCCACGCCCCCAGGCCGCCATAATTCCTCTCCGAGCACCTCTGTCTCCGACGAGCTTCCTCCTTGATTCTGGCCCAACCTCACCACCCCTTGCCTTCCTGAGCACACCATCGAGATCCCCACTCCCAGGCACACCTGTCTGTGCCCTCCGTTCAACCGCGGGCGCCCCTAAGGGTCGACTTCGACAACCACTGACCACGCCGCCGCGTCTGCCTCTCTCCGGCGAAGTTCCCTGGTAAGAACCGACCACCCCGCACCCTCTCCTTCATGCATGCAGCTTCGCCTTGATCTTGCGCATCTAACCGTATCCTTGTTTTGCTTCGGGGTGAACCACAGCGTCGCCTCCGACCACGACCAAAGATGCCTGACGCCGTCCTTGACTCCGGTGAGGAATTCCGACAGATCATGAGCGCCCCTCGCCTCCTCGTAACTACGTTGAGCTCCCCCACGCTACTGCGATCACGGTGAGCCATTCCTTCCTTCCCCTAGCATCCTCTAGCGCCAGCTCCGCCGTTGGCCGAACGTCGCCGCTGCGCGCAGCCGTCGAGCGCCGCCAGATATTGGTCAAGGTGACGGTAGCCGTTAGATGAAAATCCAAAGGATGCGATTAGATCACTTAACAGCGAAAGGGTACGTAGTCTGAGCCGTGCGATGTAGTTTAATCCAACTCCCCGCAGAGGCTGATCCACACGAAGCGGTACCGCCCAATAAAAACGCGACGCGTGTCACCATTTCTGTTTAAAAACAAAGTTTGAATCTGATTTAGATGCAGATTTGAAACCCTTGTAACTTTAGTTCCACACGTCCAAAATTTACAAACTTTATATCAATGGAATCAGTGGAACAAGCCCTAGCCAACCATGCATTTTGTTTAGTAAAAAGCCTCTGGTAAAATGTTAGTTTTTGCAGAAACATTTGAATGCTTGTTTAGGTTATAAAAATTATTCAAAAATGTTTTTGAGGTTGAAATCTTTGCAAATTGGTTTGTTGTGAACCTACTGACCCCAGGAACCAACCCATGGTTTTAAAAATGGATTTAGTGAAGATTAGGATGGATTCATTGAATTAGCCCATTTCTAGCCAATTAAAAATATTGATTTTGCCATGGAAATAATTTTGGAGTAAAAACTTTGGAAAAATGATTTGAATCAAACCTACTGACCCTAAACACCAAGTTTTGTGAACTAACAACTTATTTGGTGAAAAACATAAAGTTATAGCTTTGATAAAAACATTTTTCACCACATAAAATAATGAATGGATTTTAAAATGGTTTATTGATAAAACCCTTTTGCAAATGACTTGACACTTTGGAAAATGACCACTTTGAACCTTACAAAGTTTAGAGCCTAGTGGAAACCACCTTTGCAAATAAAACTATCTTGTACATGCTTGCATGCATGACTTTGATCCCATTATTTTATGTGTGTTAATTTGTTTGATTGATTTTGGTTGGAATGCTAGTGATATTGTGTTTGCTTGATTGATTTGTAGTGAAGGTAGAAAAGTGTGAAACTAGAAAGATCAAGAAGAGAACCAACATACCCTACCAAAAAGTCAAGTGACACCATCCAAAGTCCTACTATTTTCATTATACTTAGTGGATTTTGAAACATGCATGAAAAGAATTTCTATACTTATGCTATGCTAAATCCTAATAGGATACCCCTATATATTCCTTGGTGAAAACAATGTAGTTGTAGTATGCTTAGCCCAGCTATATATTGGGATGGGATACATGTTATGATTATATGAAGTATTGAAAAGACTTATGTTTTATATAATAAAACAAGTACTCAATTAACCACCTGGGTGGAAAAGGATACTCAAGCTTTGGACAAGGTGGCAAAAAAAGGAACCATGTTTATATGGCAATCTCTTTTTGTTCTGCACTAAAAGAAAACCACCCAGGAACTTAGAGATTGAACATGTTTCTCGTACAGTGGCTTCCGTGTACAGCCACATGCTAAATGGGCTCTGGCTTAGTCAACTACATAGTGGAAGTCCCATGCATTGGCATCTTCAGGTTAACTTGATTTGTGTAAGGGAACTTGAACCCTACATTGGTGCCTGGTAGACAAGCTAGCATTTTGTATTGGGAGGACTCCTATGGAAAGACTTTGTCACATTCTCAATCTGCCAGTACTCCATCTTGGTGAGTACTTATCTAGTGGCCACTGGTGGCATCAAGATGAGATTGTGTCATGTTGGTAAAGTGTACAACTTCTGCAGAAGATCAAAATTCTAAGTACTTAGCCGTGTCCCCGGTTATGGACAATACTGAGCAACTAAGGCCTGAAGCTATGGAAGATCTCGACATTCCAATTTCTCAAAGTTAAAACTTGAGGGTGACAACAAGGGATTTTGAAACACTTGGTGGATTCCAAGGAGATCAGAAACATTTGACAAAAGATCAAAACTATTTTGAAAAGATAGGATAAAACTATATTGCTTTCTGCAAATGAGCCTAAACCCCACTTAGCCAAATATGCATGTATTGATAGGATCCACTTATATTCAACATAGTAGTGAAACTTGCCAATACAATTCAAATGTATTGACCCTTGTGGCTGTAACTTGTTATGTTGCAGGTTTTGTTTGATTTAGTAAAGTTTGTCGAATAGGATTACAAGTCTACAACCAACATGATTGCCTGTGGCACTTTGAAGATGAAGGACCCCATGCTTATAGATATTTTGCTGCAATGTAATGAATTAGCCAAATGAGCTATGTAGGATGTAATAAAATTATGTTATTCCTGGTTATAAAGTTGTATTATGACCTTTGTTTCTTGATATTACATCTTAACTGTGGATGCTAGCTAGTGATCCAGGGACTAGCATTGTAAACACAGGGGACTCTACCTTATTAAAAGTTGGGCCCTTACAGATGGTATCAGAGCACTGTGTTGCCTGTAGGATTGTAACCCTAGGATTGGACAAAACCCCTTAGAGAAATAGGAGTTGTGTTTGTTCCAAAACTTATTAACAAACAATCTTGTAAACTCTTTCCTCAACCATTTTGGTTTTGACTCTACATCTCTTCTATTTCAACTTGATGGATAGAGCCTACCCCATGGCCAAAGACCTTACCATGAGCTAAGAACATCTTCAACTCTAATGACTTCAACATCTTCAACATTTCCACCAAGGACTCAACCTTAGATATCACTAAGGACTACAAGTGAGAACCAAGAGACATTAGATTGCCCACCAAAGTTATTGATACCAAGTTAAAGTATGGATCATATTGACCTATGAGGTATGATTATACTAAGTTATTATTTTCAAGAAAACTTGTTGTTTCCTTCAACTCATGAGTTAAGCTCATAAGTGGTTAAGTGGATAGTTACTTGTTGATTGTTTGATGGTTTGATTGTTTGATTGAACTTGGTTGTTTTTGAGTTGTGTGTTAAAACTTCTTAAAAACCTATCCACCAATACTTATCCCTATCAAACCAACAGATACCTCCCCGTCGTGCCAACCCCAACCAAAACAACAACAACCTCACCCCTGAGATGCAACAGATGATGGAAGCTCAGACACAGTTGATGCATCAGATGACCACATTCATACAGAATCAGAATAACAACAACAACAACAATCAGAATAATCCTCCAGCACTTGACATGCTCACCAAGTTTCTGAAACTTAGGCCTGCAAGATTCTCTAGAACAACTGATCCAATGGAAGCTGATGATTGGTTACGTTCAGTGAACAAAGACCTAGTGACTGTTGACTGCACTGATGAAGAAAAAGTAAGGTTTGCAGCATTTCTGCTTGAAGGACCAGCAGCAACATGGTGGGACAACTTTCAAATCACCACTCCCCTTGAAGATGTAACTTGGGCTATTTTTGAAGATGGATTTAGAACCACTCACATCTCACCTGGAGTAATGTACTTGAAGAAAAAGGAATTTCATAACCTGAAACAACGTCACCTTAGTGTGGTTGAGTATATTGAAGAATTCAATAATCTGGCACGCTATGCACCGGATGAAGTTGATACAGATGCTAAGAGAAAAGAAAAATTTCTTGAAGGACTTAATGATGAGTTGAACCTGCAGCTAGCTGTTGCCTATGTCCCAACCTATCAATCACTCTATGACAAAAGCCACCATCTTGGAAAACAAGATGAATGAAGTTGAGAACAAAAAAAGGAAGCATAAACTCAAGAATCATTCGGGATCATCAAAGAAGAAGCATTCATACAAAAAGAGCAATGAAGATTCTGAACCACATCAGTATCACCACAACAACAATGGAAGTGAGAATAATGGAAATGATACTGACAATGGAGATAACCTTGGTCAGAACCAACATAACACTTACAGGAAAAAGGACATTAGCCAGTTGCAATGCTATAATTGTAAGGAACTTGGACACTATGCATCAGACTGTCCAGAGAAGAAAAAGAAAAAGGATGCTAGAAGAGCCAATGGAAATGACTCCAATGTGACCCAGAAAGGACATGTGAACCACATTGACATGAATGGAAACTTTGAAGAGATAGAAGAAGTGGATGTCAGGATTTAGAAAACTCAGAAGAGTCAAATAAGGATTCCTTGTCTGGTTATTGTGTTGAACTTTTAGTCAAGTGAACCATCAATGTAACCCTATGAGACTTTATTTTAAGGGTGGTAGTACCCTAGTTATTTTAAGCCTACTTATAACCTTTAGCCTTCCCAAATCTCGGGACGAGATTTATTTTAAGGGTGGTAGCCTGTCACATCCCAAGATTTTCCAAATCTTGTTATGTGAAAAATATTGAATAAAATAAAACTTTGTTGATTTTCAAGGTGAGAAGAAACTTTTTGAATTCAATTGGAAACTTTCAAACCTATTTTGATCAAACAAATCCTAAAGGGATTTGAAAAGAAAAAACCTTTAATAAAGAAAAATTTAAATATTTGGAATTGCTATTTTGGATCTTTTAAATAAAAAAATTTGGTTTTCAAATGAAATAGAAGTTTTACAAGTAAGGATTATTTTGTAAGTCAAATTAAAACTTGGCCAAGCCTTTGAAATAAAATATTTCTATTTGATAAAAATAGTAAAGGTTTATTTAAATAAAATAATAAGGATTTAGTATCCAAGTTTATTAAAAATAAAAGTTTTACTATTTTAATTAAACATCAAAACTTATTTATTTGTTTTAAACAAGTTTTCCAAGTATTCTTTAATTCCAAATAAAACCTACTGATTTGGTTTTGAAAATATTTAGATTTCAAATGGAGATTTTAAATAAATTAAACCCCATTTTGATTTAATAATTAATGTCCATTTTATTTAATTATAAATGGACCCTAAAATAAAATTATTATTTTGGGACTTGGAATATTGTTGTTAAACAGAACCAAATTCAATTGCAAAAGTGTGGTGAAAGTTTTGAATAGATCTGAATGCTTGATTGGTTGTTTGAATTTCAAAACAGAAATTAGAAATGGAAAAAGACAAAACATTCAGAAAAAAATAAAATAGAAATAGACCTGACCCAACTGAGCCAGCCCAACAAGGCCGAGTACCAGCCCACTCCCTCTCTCCCGAGGAAAAACGTTTCGCACCTCTTAACTAACCCGCGCTGACACTGACCGGTGGCCCCTCTTCCCTCTCTCTCCCCCACTGACGAAAGGACCCCACCTGCCACCTCAGCTCGTCGTCTCCGCGATGACCTCTTCTCCGTTCCCTCGTCGCCGTTTCTGGCTATGATTCCGCGGCTTAAATTAGCCTTAACGCGGCCACCATTACTCGCAGTGATCACGCACGCTTAAACGCCCACGCCCCCTCTCCATTTCCCCTCAGTCGCCCCTCCTTGCCACGCCCCCAGGCCGCCATAATTCCTCTCCGAGCACCTCTGTCTCCGACGAGCTTCCTCCTCGATTCCGGCCCAACCTCGCCACCCCTTGCCTTCCTAAGCACACCGTCGAGATCCCCACTCCCAGGCGAACCTGTCTGTGCCCTCCGTTCAACCGCGGGCGCCCCTGAGTGTCGACTTTGACAACCACTGACCGCGCCGCCACGTCTGCCTCTCTCCGGCAAAGTTCCCCGGTAAGAACCGACCACCCCGCACCCTCTCCTTCACGCACGCAGCTTCGCCTTGATCTTGCGCATCTAACCGTATCCTCGTTTTGCTTCGAGGTGAACCACAGCGTCGCCTCCGACCACGACCATAGCCGCCTGACGCCGTCCTTGACTCCGGTGAGGAATTCCGACGGATCCTGAGCGCCCCTCGCCTCCTCGCAACTACGTTGAGCTCCCCCACGCTACTGCGATCACGGTGAGCCATTCCTTCCTTCCCCTAGCATTCTCTAGTGCCAGCTCCGCCGTTGGCCGAACGTCGCCGCCGCGCGCAGCCGTCGAGCACCGCCAGATATTGGTCAAGGTGACGGTAGCCGTTAGATGAAAATCCAAAGGATGCGATTAGATCACATAAGAGCGAAAGGGTACGCAATCTGAGCCGTGCGATGTAGTTTAATCCAACGCCTCACAGAGGCTGATCCACACAAAGCGGTACCGCCCAATAAAAACACGACGCGTGTCACCAGTTCTGTTTAAAAACAAAGTTTGAATCTGATTTAGATGCAGATTTGAAACCCTTGTAACTTTAGTTCCACACGTCCAAAATTTACAAACTTTATATCAATGGAATCAGTGGAACAAGCCCTAGCCAACCATGCATTTTGTTTAGTAAAAATCCTCTGGTAAAATGTTTGTTTTTGCAGAAACATTTGTATGCTTGTTTAGGTTATAAAAATTATTCAAAAATGTTTTTGAGGTTGAAATCTTTGCAAATTGGTTTGTTGTGAACCTACTGACCCTAGGAACCAACCCATGGTTTTAAAAATGTATTTAGTGAAGATTAGGATGGATTAATTGAATTAGCCCATTTCTAGCCAATTAAAAATATTTATTTTTCCATGGAAATAATTTTGGAGTAAAAACTTTGGAAATATGATTTGAATCAAACCTACTGACCCTAAACACCAAGTTTTGTGAACTAACAACTTATTTGGTGAAAAACATAAAGTTATAGCTTTGATAAAAACATTTTTCACCACATAAAATAATGAATGGATTTTAAAATGGTTTATTGATAAAACCCTTTTACAAATGACTTGACACTTTGGAAAATGACCACTTTGAACCTTACAAAGTTTAGAGCCTAGTGGAAACCACCTTTGTAAATAAAACTATCTTGTACATGCTTGCATGCATGACTTTCATCCCATTATTTTATGTGTGTTAATTTGTTTGATTGATTTTGGTTGGAATGCTAGTGATATTGTGTTTGCTTGATTGATTTGTAGTGAAGGTAGAAAAGTGTGAAACTAGCAAGATCAAGAAGTGAACCAACATACCCTACCAAAAAGGCAAGTGACACTATCATCCAAAGTCCTACTATGTTCATTATACTTAGTGGATTTTGAAACATGCATGAAAAGAATTTCTATACTTATGCTATGCTAAATCCTAATAGGATACCCCTATATATTCCTTGGTGAAAACAATGTAGTTGTAGTATGCTTAGCCTAGCTATATATTGGGATGGGATACATGTTATGATTATATGAAGTATTGAAAAGACTTATGTTTTATATAATAAAACAAGTACTCAATGAACCACCTGGGTGGACAAGGATACTCAAGCTTTGGACAAGGTGGCAACAAAAGGAACCATGTTTATATGGCAATCTCTTTTTGTTGTGCACTAAAAGAAAACCACCCAGGAACTTAGAGATTGAACATGTTTCTCGTACAGTGGCTTCCGTGTACAGCCACATGCTAAATGGGCTCTGGCTTAGTCAACTACATAGTGGAAGTCCCATGCATTGGCATCTTCAGGTTAACTTGATTTGTGTAAGGGAACTTGAACCCTACATTGGTGTCTGGTAGACAAGCTAGCATTTTGTATTGGGAGGACTCCTATGGAAAGACTTTGTCACATTCTCAATCTGCCAGTACTCCATCTTGGTGAGTACTTATCCAGTGGCCACTGGTGGCATCAAGATGAGATTGTGTCATGTGGGTAAAGTGTACAACTTCTGCAGAAGATCAAAATTCTAATTACTTAGCCGTGTCCCCGGTTATGGACAATACTGAGCAACTAAGGCCTGAAGCTATGGAAGATCTCGACATTCCAATTTCTCAAAGTTAAAACTTGAGGGTGACAACAAGGGATTTTGAAACACTTGGTGGATTCCAAGGAGATCAGAAACATTTGACAAAAGATCAAAACTATTTTGAAAAGACAGGATAAAACTATATTGCTTTCTACAAATGAGCCTAAACCCCACTTAGCCAAATATGCATGTATTGATAGGATCCACTTATATTCAACATAGTAGTGAAACTTGCCAATACAATTCAAATGTATTGACCCTTGTGGCTATAACTTGTTATGTTGCAGGTTTTGTTTGATTTAGTAAAGTGTGTCGAATAGGATTACAAGTCTACAACCAACATGATTGCCTGTGGCACTTTGAAGATGAAGGACCCCATGCTTATAGATATTTTGCTGCAATGTAATGAATTAGCCAAATGAGCTATGTAAGATGTAATAAAATTATGTTATTCCTGGTTATAAAGTTGTATTATGACCTTTGTTTCTTGATATTACATCTTAACTGTGGATGCTAGCTAGTGATCCAGGGACTAGCATTGTAAACATGGGACTCTACCTTATTAAAGGTTGGGAATATGACTTATTTTTGGCACTGTCTACTTGTTCATATAAGTTGGAAACGCGTGAAGAAGCTCCATGATGATGGCCTCCAAACTTCGTTCGACTTGGAGTCATTCGAGACATGCGAATCTTGCCTACTCGGCAAAATGACCAAGACACCTTTTACAAAGAGTTGTGAAAGGGTGTCTAACTTGTTGGGACTAGTACATAATGAAGTATGTGGTCCAATGAGCACGGCAGCCAGGGGTGGTTATGAGTACTTCATTACCTTCACTGATCATTTGAGTAGGCATGGATATATCTACTTGATGAAACATAAGTCAGAAGCCTTTGAAAAGTTCAAAGAATTCTAGAATGAAGTATAGAATAAAATCGGAAATAAAATAAAGTTTCTTTGGTCAGACCGAGGAGGCGAGCACATGATCCATGAGTTTGATCACCAGTTGTGGAATAGTTCCTCATCTGACTCCGTCGGGAATGCCGAAGAGGAACGGTGTCTCGGAATGGCGGAATTGGACCTTGTTGGATATGGTACGATCAATGATGAGTCATACATATCTACCTTTATCATTTTGGGGTTATTGTCTAGAAACAACAATTTTCACACTAAACAAAGTACCATCTAAATCGGTAGAGAAGACACCGCATGAGATGTCGACGGGCAAAATCCAATATTGTCTTTTCTTAAGATTTTGGGTTGTGAAGCATTTGTCAAGCGACTTTAGTTGGACAAGCTTACAGCCAAATCAAATAAGTGTATTTTCATGGGGTATCCAATGGAAACATTGGGTTACTACTTCTAGAACCGAGCAGAGGGCAAAGTGTTTGTCTCTCGGAACAGTGTCTTCCTTGGGAAAGAGTTTCTGAGTCGGGGAATCAGTGAGAGCACAGTGTAGCTCAAAGAAGTTTGAGAGGAACTAGCTAGTGGTGTCTCGGAAAAAGCCTTGGAGGATGAGTTGGTTGTGGTAGCTAGGACGACAACTGCACCTGAGCCAAGAAGATCTGTTAGATTGCAAAGTGTTCGTGATGTATTACTGTTAGACAGTGACGAACCAGCAACTTATTCAGAAGTGATGGTGGGTTCTGATTCTGAGTCATGGCTTGGAGCCATGAGATCTGAGATAAAGTCCATGGATGAAAATCAAGTTTGGAACTTGGTTGATCTGCCAGACGGTGCAAATGGGTCTTTAACAGGAAAACTGATATGGATGGAAATGTTTCTGTCTCTAAAGCACGTCTTGTCAAGAAGGGGTTCCGTAAGGTTCAAGGAGTAGACTATGATGAGACTTTCTCACCCGTAGTGATGCTTAAGTTAGTTCGGATCATGTTAGCTATAGCATCCTATTTCGATTATGAGATATGGCAGATGGATGTCAAAACAGTTTTCCTTAATGGAAATTTAACTGAGCACGTGTATATGATACAACCGAATGGTTTTTTCGATCTGCCTGTCAGACTATTGGCACTGGGGTACCACGTCCCGTCAAGACATCGGACCAACAAGACATACCCTAGTAGAGTCTTTGAGGAGTGAGACCCTCGCAAGGGGGCCCGAGAAGCACACATCACCTGTAGAGGTCCCAACCTGATAAGGTAGAGATCCCTGTGTTTACAATGCTAGTCCCTAGATCAATAGCTAGCATCCATAGTTTAATATGTAATATCAAGAAACAAAGGTCATAATACAACTATATAACCAGGAATAAAGTAATTCATTACATCTTACATAGCTCATTTGGCTATCTCATTACAATGCAACAGAAATAACTATATAGCATGGATTCCTTCATCTTCAAAGTGCCACAGGCAATCATGTTGGTTGTAGTCTTGTAATCCTATTTAACACACTTCACTAACATCAAACAAACCTGCAACATAATAAGTTACAGCCACAAGGGTCAATACATTTGAATTGTATTGGCAAGTTTCACTACTATGTGGAAATAAGTTGGAACCTATCAATATATGCATATTTGGCTAAGTAGGGTTTAGGCTCATTTTGCAGAAAGCAATATGCTTTTATCCTATATTTTCAAAATAGTTTTGATCTTTTAACAAACTTTTTGAACTCCTTGGCAAACTCCAAGTGCATCTAATCCCTTGTTGACACCATCAAGTTTTACTTTGAGAAATTGGAATGTCGAGATCTTCCATAGATTCAGGCCTTAGTTGCTCAGAGTTGTCCATAACCGGGGACATGGCTAAGTACTTAGAATTTGATCTTCTGCAGAAGTTGTACACTTTACCCACATGACACAATCTCGTATTGATGCCACCAGTGGCCGCTGCATAAGTACACACCAAATGGAGTACCGGCAGATCGAGAATGTGACAAAGTCTTTCCATAGAAGTCTTCCCAATACATTATGCTAGAACAACTACCAGGCACCAATGTAAGGATATATTTCCAATACATAATTCTAGTTAACCTGAATAGGTGCCAATGCAAGGGTCTTCCACTATGTAATTGACTAAGCCAGTGCCCATTTAGCATGTGCTTGTACACGGAAACCACTGTACGAGAAACATGTTCAATCTCTAAGTCCCTGGGTGGTTTTCTTCTAGTGCACATACAAAAATATTGCCATATAAACATGGTTCCCTTTGTTGCCACGTTATCCACAATTGAGTATCCTCATTCCACCCAGGTGGTTCATTGAGTACTTGTTTTATTATACAAAACATATATTTTTTCCAACACTTCATATAATCATATCATGTATTCCATCCTAAGTCTATAGCAGGGCTAAGCATACTACAACTATGATGTTTTCACTAAGGAAGATATAAAGGGTATCCTAATAGGACTTAGCATAGCATAGTAATATAGTATCCCTATCATGCATACTACAAAAATTCTACTAAGTGTAATGAAAATAGTACGACATGGATGATAGTGTCACTTGCCTTTTTAGTAGAGAATATTGGTTCACTCCTTGATCTTTCCAATATCACACTCTTCAAATATCTCTACAATTCAATCAAGCAAGCACATATTCAAACTAGCATTCAAATAATTCACCACATAGTACAATATAATCAAGCAATGCATGCAAGCATGCAAAAGATTGTTTTATTTGGAAAAGTGGTTTCTATTAGGCTCTAAACATTTTAAAGCTCCTATTGATCATTTACAAAAGTGGTAAAACCATTTAAATTCAAGTTGGTGAAAATGGCCATTTAAATCATTTTTGTTTTGCTAAGAATGATTTAAAACAAAGTAATATTTTGTAGTGTTAGTCAAATATATTTTTAAACACAAATGTTAATGTTTATGGTCAAAGTGTTTAATATTAATCCATTTGCAAAAGGTTTCATCCAAATTCCCATTTTTAATTCAAAGCAATATTTTATTTGCTAGAAATGCCTTTAAACAAAGTAATCATTTACTAGGGTTCATCAACTATATTTTTCTAAAATCCTAAAACTTGGTGTTTAGGGTCATAGAGTTTATATCAAACCATTTTCCAAAGGTTTTAGTCAAAAAGCATTTTTATACCAAAATCAATATTTTTTTATTTAACTAGAAATGCTTTTATTCAAAGATTTATTCCTTTGCATCACAAAATATATTTTTAAATCTACAAGTTGGTTTTTATGGTCAGTAGGTTCAAAACAAACCTTTTACAAAATATTTTACTCTAAAATCATTTTTGGAATAATTTTTATTTTCAAATTAGGCCTACACATGTTTTTGCAAAAACAACCAATATTACATAAGCAAATCATTAAACAAAGGGCATGGTTGGGTAGAATTATTTTTCCTGATTCCAATGATATAAAGTTTGCAAAATTTGGACGTGTATATTTAAAGTTATGAATTTTACAAATCCTATCATCTAATAGATCAAATTTCTATTTTTAAAACAATCACTGGCCACGTGTCTGTTTCTAACTAGTGCGTACCGGTTCGTGCGGATTGCGCTATGTGGATCGTTGGATCTAAATAAGGTCGTGCGGCACAGAGCACACAATACCCTTTTGCTTAAAATTTAATCTCAGCCAGGCGTTTCAGATCTAACGGCAACCAGCGCAACTGCCAGGAACTGGCGGCGCTCGACGGCAGCACGCGGCGGCGACGCTCTGTCAGCGACGTCGCCGACGATTTAGGATGCGCGGGAGAGGAACAAGGCCATTAAAGAACTCGTCGTGACAAGGAGAAGCTCGAGGTGGTGTCTGTTTGTCGAGGGGCGCTCGGGAATAGCGGTGATTGCTCGTCAGAGTTCGTGGCGTCGTCGGGCTCGTCTGTTCGTTGTCGGAGGCGAAGATTGAAAGCTCGCTAAGACAAGTGGAGGGCACCGTTAGATGCGCAGGAGTGTAACAAGCACATGATCATCAACGATAGGGGAAGGGAAGGTCGGGTTTTACCAGGGGGCTTTGCCGGAGAAGTGGCAGACGACGGCGGCGTTCAGAGGTTGTCCTTGCCAACGGTTCGGAGCACGCGCGAGCGAGTGAGTGGTACAGGGAGATGCGCAAGAAGATGGGGAGTAGGATCGTGGGTACTGGGAGGCAAGGGGAGGGTCGACATCGTCGGAATCGGCCGGTGAGCTCGTCGAAGCAGTGGTTGCATGGGCTTGCAATTCTTGCAGCCTGGTGGCCGGGAGGGAGTGATGTCTAGGGGGAATGGAGAGGAGGGCAAGGCTCTTAAAATGGCGTGGTCTCTGGAGGAATTAACGTCGCCATTTACACGAATTTACGTCGAGGATTAAACGACAGTGAATGGCAGTGAGGGAGAGGGGAAACGGTCGAAGGGTGGAGACGACGACTGATAGTGTTGGGTCGCGCTGTCAGCGAAAGAGAGGATTACGCGTGGGGTCGTCTTGTCAGCGTCCGAGGGAGTGTGTTTGCACGTGAGAAAACGCTTCGCGGGGAGGGGAGATAGTGGGCTTGCTGGGCTGGACTGGGCCTGGTTAGTGGGTTGGGTTTGTTTCCCCCTTTTTTATTCTGAATCTTTTTGTTTTTCTTTTCCGATTTATTCTGTTTTGAATTTATTCAAATGATTCAAGCATTTGTTTGAATTCAAATGTTTCCCAACTTTCAGTAAGGATTTCATTATGTTTATTAATATTTTCTATAATCCATTTTAGAATATTTATTTTATTCTTTTAGGGTCTATTATTTATTTAAAATAGACATTTGTGTTTATTTTAAATAAGATTTAAATATGTTTTCAAACTCTATTTGAATTCTAATTTTTACCAAACTTTTTTCAATAAATTTTATTTATTCAATAGTGCAAACAATTCACTTAGAATTATTATTTAAAATAATTTAATATGATTTAATGTTCATTTAAATTGGGAATTGTCTTTATTTAAATAAAATTGGATATTAATCAATCCTTATGATTTTATTTAAATAATCCTTTACTCTTTTTATTAATCAATATTCTTTCATTTCATTAGTTTGGCCAAGATTTAATTTGGCTTTTAAATATTCCTTATTGGTTTATTTATTTATTTCTTCCTTTGCCTTATAAAATCCATATCTTTTTATTTAAAGATCCAAAATTGGTGATCCAATTTACATAACTTTATTGAATATGTTTTTATCTTTTAAAATTCCCTTAGGATTTATTTGCTCAAGATTTGGCATGGATCTTAGATAAGGGCTTTATTAGATTTGTAAATTAATTCCTTTTTAACTTATTAAATTCATAAGTTTTTATCTATGGCTCAAAATTGAGTGAAACCAATTTCTATGGTTTTATAGTATTTTTATTTATCATTCTTGATCATTTATAAATGTTTGTGGACAAATTTTTATATGGATCAAATCCATAGTCTTAGAGAGATCTTGGGAATGATTTTCTTCCATTAGGGTTTAAGGGTTTTGGTTTAGTTTTTCCAAGTGTTTAAATTTCAAGATACATTATTGATGGATGCATTTCACTTGATTGAAATTTTGTTTGATTCCCTTTTCATTCAAAGTTTGTTCAAGATGGGTTTGATGTTTCCATTTGGAATCAAAAGTTTCTTTTCACCCTAAATTTCAACAATTATTTATTTTGTTTATATATTTTCACATTTCAAAATTTGGAAAATTTTGGGATGTGACAGGCTACCACCCTTAAAAGAAATCTCATCCCAAGATTTGGGAACTCTAGAGATTACAAGTTGGCTTGAAGACAACTAGGGTACTACCACCCTTAAAAGAAAGTTTTGTAGGGTTACATTGATGGTTCACTTGACTATGGGTTCAATAATTGATATCCAAACAAGGAATCCTTATTTGACTCAACTGAGTTAACTAATTCCTGCCATCCACATCATCTAATTATTCAAGGTTCCATACATGTCGATGTGGTTCACATGTCCTTTCTGGGCCACATTGGAATTGCTTTCATTGGAGTTTCTAGCATCCCTTTTCTTTTTCCTCTCAGGACAGTCTGATGCATAATGTCCAAGTTCCTTACAATTATAGCACTGCAACTGGCTAATGTCTTTCTTCCTGGGATTGCCATGTTGGTCCTGACCAAGGTCATCTCCATTGTTAGTATCATTCCCATTATTATTATCACTTCCACTGTTGTTTTGATGATTCTTATAATGAGTGTGTCCATTTCCTTCATGCTGATGTGGTCCAGAATCTCCCTTGCTCTTTTTGAATGAATGCTTCTTTTGTGATGATCCTGGGTGATACTTGAGGTTATGCTTCCTCTTTCTGTTCTCAACTTGATTCATCTTGTTTTCCAAGATGGTGGCTTTATCACAGAGTGATTGATAAGTTGGGACATAGGCAACAGACAGCTGCAGGTTCAACTCATCATTAAGTCCTTCGAGGAATTTATCTTTCCTCTTAGCATCTGTATCAACTTCATCCGGTGCATAGCATGCCAGATTGTTGAACTCTTCAATGTCCTCAGCCACACTGAGGTGACGCTGTTTCAGATTGTGGAACTCCTTTTTCTTCAAGTTCATTACTCCGGATGAGATGTGAGCTGTATGAAAACCATCCTCAAAAATAGCCCAAGTCACATCCTCAAGGGGAGTGGTGATCTGAAAGTTGTCCCACCATGTTGCTGCTGGTCCTTCGAGCAGATATGCTGCAAACCTAACTTTTTCCTCGTCGGTGCAACCAACAGTCACTAAGTCCTTGTTCACCGAACGTAACCAGTCATTGGCTACCATTGGATCAGTTGTTCGAGAGAACCTTGCAGGCCTCAGTTTCAGAAATCTGGTGAGCATGTCAAGTGCTGGAGGATTATTCTGATTGTTGTTGTTGTTGTTGTTGTTGTTGTTGTTGTTGTTGTTGTTGTTGTTATTCTTGTTCTAATTCTGATTTTGCAAAAACTGCGTCATCATCTTCATCAGTTGATCTTGAGATGTCATCAACTGCTGCATCTCGGGAGTGATGTTGTTGTTGTTGTTGTTTTGGTTGGGGTTGGCACGACGGGGAGGCATCTGTTGTTTTAATAGGGATAAGTAATGATAGATATATCTAAAGAAGTTCTAACACATGACCAAAACAATCAAGTTTAATCAAACAATCAACAAGCAACTATTCACTTAACAACTTATGAGTTTAACTCATGAGTTGAAGGAATAAAACAAGTTTTCTTGATATAATTAACCTAGTATAGTCATACCTCATAGGTCAGTATGATCCATACACTAACATGAT
Source organism: Avena sativa (assembly GCA_916181665.1). Classification (NCBI taxonomy): domain Eukaryota; kingdom Viridiplantae; phylum Streptophyta; class Magnoliopsida; order Poales; family Poaceae; genus Avena; species Avena sativa. Next base: position 240,546,266 of record OV702297.1, read on the forward strand.
ATCAATATATTAGATAGTTGGTAGGCAATCTAATGTCTCTTGGTTCTCATTTTTGGTCCTTAGTGATGTCTAAGTTGAAGTCCTTGGTGAAACTAAAGTTGAAGTCATTGGTCATGGTGGAGGCTTCATCCATCAAGTTGAAAAGGAAGAGATGTAGAATCAAAACCAAAAATGTTGAGGAAAGAGTTTACAATATTGTTTGTAAATAAGTTTTGGAACATATATAACTCCTATTTTTCTAAGGGGTTTTGTCCAATCCTAGGGTTACAATCCTACAGGCAACACAGTGCTTTGATACCATCTGTAGAGGTCCCAACCTGATAAGGTAGAGATCCCTGTGTTTACAATGCTAGTCCCTGGATCAATAGCTAGCATCCACAGTTTACGATGTAATATCAAGAAACAAAGGTCATAATACAACTTTATAACCAGGAATAAAGTAATTCATTACATCTTACATAGCTCATTTGGCTATCTCATTACAATGCAGCAGAAATAACTATATAGCATGGAGTCCTTCATCTTCAAAGTGCCACAGGCAATCATGTTGGTTGTAGACTTGTAATCCTATTTAACACACTTCACTAACATCAAACAAACCTGCAACATAATAAGTTACAGCCACAAGGGTCAATACATTTGAATTGTATTGGAAAGTTTCACTACTATGTGGAAATAAGTTGGAACCTATCAATATATGCATATTTGGCTAAGTAGGGTTTAGGCTCATTTTCAGAAAGCAATATGGTTTTATCCTATCTTTCCAAAATATTTTTGATCTTTTAACAAACTTTTTGAACTCCTTGGCAAACTCCAAGTGCTTCTAATCCCTTGTTGACACCATCAAGTTTTACTTTGAGAAATTGGAATGTCGAGATCTTCCATAGCTCCAGGCCTTAGTTGCTCAAAGTTGTCCGTAATCGGGGACACGGCTAAGTACTTAGAATTTGATCTTCCGCAGAAGTTGTACACTTTACCCACATGACACAATCTCGTCTTGATGCCACCAGTGACCGCTGGATAAGTACACACCAAATGGAGTACCAGCAGATAGAGAATGTGACAAAGTCTTTCCATAGAAGTCCTCCCAATACATTATGCTTGCACAACTACCAGGGACCAATGTAAGGATATATTTCCAATACATAATTCTAGTTAACCTGAATAGGTGCCAATGCAAGGGTCTTCCACTATGTAATTGACTAAGTCACTGTCAACACCCGGATTTTTAATCCCAGATGCCTGTTATGCAATACATTGCAATCCTAGGATTACCATTTTTGCGAGACATAACAGATTTGGATACCACAGTACATCATCCATTACAAACCATACATAAGGTCTTACACAAATAAGGATCTCATGATCCAGTTCTTAATACAACTCAAGCAGCGGAAATACGTAATAATAAAGGTAGCGTAGGCGAAGCTGCATCTTTGGGGTCATAGGCAATGCTGACGATGGGAGATGATCCTAGTTGTTGTAACCTTCCTGGGGTCCTTCATCCTAGTACTCCTCTTCATAGTCTGGCCACTGGAATAGCCAGGGACAAAGCCATGAGTACTCTTTAAGTACTCGCAAACTAATACTAACAAGTGAAGGGGGTTTTTGTAGTAGGACACTAAGCTCTAGGGTTGTTTTGCAAAAAGCCAGATTTATCTCTACTAAGTTCAGAAGCAAGAAAAGCTAGTTGAAATTTTATAACACCTGAGTGGGAACTTGTATTTCATATCACAACTCTGTTGTGGTCAAGTCAAAATCTCAATTCATTTCATAAGTCATATTGAAAACATCTGACGGGGGAACAGTATGGCCACTCCAACTCTCCATAACCACGGGCGCGGCTATTCGAATAGTTTGACACTGCAGAGATTGTACACTTTCACCACAAGATTTGATACATCCGTCAGGAACAAATCCTAAGTTCACCATACTCAGTATGCGGATAATCAATCCTAACCTTTCGATTACACGCCCTAGTATAGGCACCTCTCCTATGAGTTTGGCCTCCCAACCATTACCAACTGTCATCTTGGGTACTGCACAGGTGGACAATCTTCACAATGTAGCCTCAGCTTAGACTTTGGCCGTGAGGGAACCCATACTAAGGTATATAAGTCTCCAGTCAAGCCCTACCCAATTTTCGGGTATTGTGGTTGTACTGTAAAATTGGAATGGTATCGCATCTAGACAACCATCAGTTTTATAAAGTGCTAAGGCTCATGCCTCAACATTTTCATCATCAAAATCATCTGGTGTTCGGAAACACATGTCAAAACATCTCAGTAGAATGACTCATCATTCTAAGGTTTTGATAACAATTTTCCACCAAGTATTCCCATCTAAAGTTGATCAAGTTTTATGCTTACCACTAGCATCTACAAGTGGGGGTGAGTACTAATGAGGGGTGGTAAACAAGTGGAGTTTTAACTAAACACAATCTCATGCCTTAGGATGACATTAAGATTATCTTGCTTAGGCCAAATTTAATGCTCTTTATGCAACCTTAAATTATCTTCCTAGAATCTACAAGTCACTTAAGTAAACTCTAAGTAATATTTGATAAAGAAATAAAGTATAAGCTTGCAAGAAAAACTAGGATTGGGTATCATCAAATGTGTCCAACCAAGCATGCTTAATGCATTGCATAGGTTATCTAACTTTCATAATTGCAAGTGTTAGCTTGCCTTGTGCAGAGCAGTGGTTGAAGTTCTCCTCGGCTTCTTCTTCGTAGAATCCTCCTTCCTCCTCGTATCCTTGGTCGGTACTAGCGTCTATAAATAAATACGAGGTACACAATCACCAAACAATACTTATCTATTTGCAATCATCACACCAAGGGGTTCTATAGATGATCTAGTATCATCATTAACATTACAAAAGTAAAGCCTTTGCCTTATTTATTTTATTTTTACAAAAGTAATTTCTACTCATTGAAAAACTACTTAAGATTTAATATTCTCCAACTCAAACATGGGATCATGTTGACACATCTCATCACCACATATTTTAGTACATGGGAATGTAATTTAAAGTGGTGTCACAATTTAATAAGGTTTAACCTTTTTATTTTAAATAATTAAAGTGACTAGAAATGCCTATGTGGCATTTTTTTATTGCTTGAACATTATTTCTATAAGTAAACCCATATGTTTTTATAGATTCTAAAAGGTATGATCAAATGTGATTTTTGAGAGTTGGAAGCTATTATGGATAAATTTTGAAAAATGTTTGAATGCAGAAAAGCTTCTACCTTGTTATTTTTACCAACGTTGATCTACAGATCCAAATGATTTGATTCCAACGGGCTTGGATTAAGCATTCCAGTACCTGTCTAACAAAATTGGTTTCATTCAATTTGGTTCACTGAATCGAGCTGGGTTGATTTTTGAAACTAGGTACATAACTATGTTTGAACTTAAAAAGAAAAAGCTAAATTCAAACGAGTGGGATGCGCGGGAAGGGTTATTGGGCCGGCCCAGTGTCACTCCGCAGCGCGGGGCTCAACTGACAAGGGGGTCTACCGGTCAGTGGATCTTAACACGCGAAGCGGTACGGGGCGATGTGGTGCATTGGATTAGAAGTGAGATCAACGGCTGAGGGTCGTCGTCGACGATGAACATGTCACCAGCGAGCTCGAACCCTAGCGGCTCGGTGGGGGTGCATAGGGGGCAATACCGGGGCTCCAGTGATGAAGGCGAGGCGGGAAAACGACGAAGTCGACGACGGCGAACTTAGGGATGGTCGTGGCAGCTCCGGAGGTGGTCGAAATCAACGGCTCCCTTCTTCTCCAGAGGCGGCCTGCTCCGGTGCAATTCTGGCAAACTGCTGCTCCTCATGCTCCGGCTAAGGGGTGGAAGTATCAGTTCCGTGAGGGGAGTGAGATGGTGTGAAGAAATCGAGCGGGGGTCGTCTCCTTTTATAGGCTCGACGGCGGGACCGAGAGGGATGGGCAGGCGACGGTGGCGACACGGCTACGGGCGGCTAGGGGCATGTCCGAGGTTGGCGATCGACGGGCGATCTCCTGGCAATGCTCTAGAGCTTGAATGCGCGTGTAGGGGCGGTGGCAATTGGTCGGGTACGTGCGATGTCTGCAAGGCAGAGGCGGCGAACTCCGCGGCGAGCGGTGGCTAAAGGGTGCGGGCGGTGAAACGAACATGTCTGGTGGTATCCTGGGACGGTGGGGTGCATGCTGGCGGGCGGCGAGGGCTCGAGGTGGTCGGGTTGCATGGGAACGACGCGTGCTCTGCGGTGCGCGTAGGCATGGTCGACAGCGGCACGGGCGCGGCGTTCCTGGCGGTTCTGGTCACTGTCTTCGAGCTAGGGCTGGTCGAGAGGGGGCAGTGAGGCATGGGCTGCATGCTAGACAAGGTTGGCACGGCTAGTTCTTCTCCCAGATTGTTGTCCACACTGTGGTGACAAGTGTGCTCTCGGCCTGCTCACCATTGATGACATTGGCAAGCTCATAGTGGTGCTAGAGGTTATTTAAGGTTGCTCGATGATCTACTAAGGCTAGTTGTAACCAGAGAGGGAACAAGGTTGGCCCAAAACACTGCTCAACATAGTGTTTTTGATTTTGTTGATTTGAATCTACAACCTGTTTGATGAAATGGCCGCATGAACTTGAGTTTTGAATTTTGAAAAGATTTTTGGTGGGCGTGCTAGGCATGTGTTGAGGATTATGTGGATGCTTGGGTTTTGAAAATTGAGCTTGTTTGAGTGGTTTTTGAAATAGTGGGATCTTCCCATATGAAATAGATTAAATTTTAAACTGTCATTTAAACTAAGCATTTGAATGTTTTGGATGATCACAAAGTGGGCCTTGGTACCTTGTTATGAGTACTATCAAGGGGTGCAAAGATCTATACATGTTTCTGTTAAGTTCTGAAAGTTAAGGATAGCCAAAGTAAGCATGGGAGTTAATTTGGCCAAAGTGACCATTCACCTAATTTGTTTGTTTTGACTTGTTTGTCTTTGGGAAAAGTTTGGGGATTGTTTAGATGATGTTTATTTCACCTAAGAATCATTTTACAAGCAAAGAAACATAGAACAATGGGAATTCAAAAGAATCCAAGTTTTAATACAAGCACATATGAATGCTTTCGTACTTTTAATTTGAAAAGTTTTTGTTAACCCTAATTTTGATGATTAGAGTTTGATGATCCAAGTTTAGTATTTTTGGGATGTTACAAACCTCCCCCCTTAAACAAAATCTCGTCCCGAGATTTGAAAAAGGTCGAAAAAGATTACATAGGATTTGAAGAGATCGGGAAACTCCGTCCTGATGTGATCTTCGCGCTCCCAGGTAGCTTCCTCTTCTATGTGGTTGCTCCACTGAATCTTAAGAAACTTGATGCTTCGGGTTCTGGTAGTTCTGAAAGCTTCTTCCAAAATACGGATGGGTACTTCGGGATAGGTAAGGTCATCGTTGATCTCTATGGTCCGGTGATCGATATTCTTGAACACTTCCGTCTTCTCTAGAACTTCGAGGCACTTGCAAAGTAATGAGATATGGAACACGTTGTGCACGGCTAACATCTATTCGGGTAGTTCCAATTTATACGACACTTCTCCTCGACGGTTCAGAATCTTGAAGGGGCCGATATATCTGGGGGCTAACTTTCCTTTCAGCTAGAAACGCCGCATTCCCTTCAATGGCGACACTTTCAGATACACAAAATCTCCTATGTTGAAAGCGAGGTCTCGACGTCTCTTGTCAGCGTAACTCTTCTGTCTGGACTGGGCTGTCTTGAGGTGCTCACGAATCTTGTGAACTTTCTCTTCTGCTTCCAGGGATGTCGGGTCCAAAAATCTGACTCTCTCCTACTTTCGACCAATTCAAAGGGGGTGCGACACTTCCTTCCATACATGAATTCAAATGGGGCCATTTGCAAACTAGCTTGATAACTATTGTTGTATGAAAATTCTGCAAACGGCAGGCAGTCTTCCCACTTAGATCCATATTCTAAAGCACATTCTCTCAACATATCTTCGAGTATTTGATTTACTCGCTCCGTTTGTCCGTCGGTCTGAGGGTGATAAGCTGTGCTGAAATCTAGTCGGGTTCCTAAACCTTCTTGGACTTTCTTCCAGAATCTCGAGGTAAACTGATTTCCTCGATCCGATACGATGTTCTTGGGGACTCCATGCAAACTGACGATTCTAGCGATGTATAACTCCGCTAGCTTCGAACTCTGATATGTGGTCTTGATGAGTAAGAAATGGGTGACTTTGGACAATCTGTCCACTATGACCCAGATAGAGTCATTTCCCCTACTAGAAGTAGGCAATCCGGTGATAAAGTCCATTCCAACAGAATCCTATTTCCATTCCGGAATCTGCAATGGTCGCAACAATCTAGCGGGTCTTTGATGTCCCGCCTTGACTCTCTGACATATATCACACTTGGCGATATAGCTTCTGATTTCTCTCTTCATCCTATGCCACCAAAATTGTTCTTTCAAGTCTTGATACATCTTCGTTCCTTCGGGGTCGATAGAATAAAGAGTATCATGAGCTTCCTTCAGAATAACTTCTTTCAACTCAGAATCTGCTGGTACAAAAAGGCGTCCTTTGTACCATAGAACTCCTTCTTCTTCGGTGAATCCGGGTACTTTGCCTGTACCGATACGACGCTTGATTCCGTGGATACTAGCATTTCCTTTCTACGCCTCTTTGATCTAGCTGATCAAAGTGGGTTGAAGTTCTATGCTAGCCAAAAATCCTTCACTCACTAATTCCATTCGAAAATCTTCCATCTCTTTGTGCAAACTTGGTTGCTCCTTCAAAATCATGGAGTTCAAGCGGCACGGCAATCCGCTAAGGGCATCTGCTACCAGGTTGGCTTTACCAGGGTGATAGTGAATGTCCAGATCGCAATCCTTGATTAACTCAATACATCTCCTCTATCTCATATTCAGCTCCTTTTGAGTGAATATATACTTTAGGCTCTTGTGATCCAAATAAATCTCGCAACGGTTTCCCATCAGGTAATGCCTCCATGTCTTCAGGGCTAGAACTACGGGTGCGAGTTCGAGGTCATGGGTTGGATAGTTCTGCTCATGTTGTTTCAGTTGTCGAGATAGATAAGATATAACTTTGCCTTCTTGCATTAGCACACATCGGAGACCGATCTTGGATGCATCACAATACACGTCAAAGGGCTTCGTGATATCCGACATGATTAAAATTGGGGCTGAAATCAATCTTCTCTTAAGTTCTTGAAAACTCGCTTCACATTTGTCCGTCCATTCAAACTTCTTGTCCTTCTTCAGAAATTGGGTCATGGGTCTAGCGATACTCGAGAATCCTTCTACGAACTTGCGGTAGTATCCCGCCAATCCGAGAAATGCACGAACTTGGGTTTGAGTGGTTGGGGCGAGCCAATCTTCGACATCTTTCACCTTTGTAGGGTCAACGGCAATTCCTCCAGCTGATACAATGTGGCCGAGGAATCCTACCTCCTGTAACCAGAATTCACATTTGCTAAACTTGGCATACAACTGATGCTCTCTAAGGGTTCCAAGAATGGTCCTTAGGTGAAGCTCATGTTCTTCTTCTGATTTGGAATAAATTAGAATGTCATCGATGAAAACAACAACAAACTTATCCAGGAAGTCCATAAAAGTCTTATTCATGAGATTCATGAAATAAGCGGGGGCATTGGTTAATCCAAAAGACATGACAGTATACTCGTATAATCCATATCTGGTGGTAAAGGCAGTCTTTGGAATATCCTCTACGGGAATCTTGAGTTAATGATAGCCTGTTCTAAGATCAATCTTAGAAAACACTTTGGCACCGGTCAACTGATCAAACAAATCTTCTATCTTGGGCAATGGTTACTTGTTCTTGATAGTGACATCATTCAACTTTGGGTAATCCATACACAAACGGTTACCTCCATCCTTCTTGTCCACGAACAAGACAAGAGATCTCCATGGTGACGCACTTGGTTGAATCAATCCAATTTCCAGCATGGCATCCAGTTGCTTCTTCAGTTCTGCTAGTTCAGACGGGTTCATATTGTATGGTCTCTGGGCTATGGGTCCTGTTACGGGGATTAGTTCAATGATAAACTCGATATCCCGATCTGGGGGCATACCGGGAAAAACATCTAGAAATACATCGGGGTATTCACAGACTATCCGGACTTGGTCAATGGTAGGTTGGGCTATACTCTTGTTGCACTTGAATTGACGAGGTAAGGTTTCAGATACATGCTCGACTGATATTCCGGCGGTACTGGTCATGGTTATGGCTTTCTTGGCACAGTCAATCAATCCTTTATGTTTGGACATCCAATCCATTCCTAGTACTACTTCCAAACCGTCAGTTCCAAGTACTATCAGATTAGCATAAAAATCTATGCCATGGATTCGGATAGGGATGGCTTTGCAAATTTGCCTAGCTTTGGTGGTTGAACCGGGGATTTGAACAATCATAACATGCTTCAGTTTGGTTCGTTGAATCTTACTAGTACATGAAAATTATTCGGTGACAAATGAATGCGATGCACCCAAATCAAACAACACTCTAGCGAGTACTGAATTAACAGTAAACATACCCAGCACGACGTCTGGCGCTTCCTGGGCTTCTTCGGCATGCATGAGAAAAAGACGGTCGTTGCGGTTGAGCGAATTCCCTGGGGCAAACCTTCTTCCTGGCTGAACACGACGCTGCTGCTGAGCTGGGGCATTTGCATTGGGGGCTGCGGCATTCTTCTTGGAGCACTCATTGGATTAGTGACCCTTATTTCCACAGTCATAACAAGTCACTTGCGACATGTCCTTTGCTGCAACAGGCACAACATTGCTTCTAGTCCTCGGGGTAGTGTTGGTGTTGGTGGTGGCATTTTTGTTGTTGAACTTGGGTGGTGCACGGTTGAAATTGCCAGAGTTGCCGGGGTTGTTGTGATTTCCTCCGGGCCTCGAGTTTCCACGGTTGGGATAGGTCAGACGGTTCATCAGGGGTCTGTTGGTTCTCGGGACAAATCCTGGAGATGGGTTAGGGCGATACTTTGGGGTCTGATGGGTTCCTAGCTGATGCATCATGCGACGCTTGTGGTTCTCATTGGCTTGGTTGATCTTTCCTTCCATCTGGATGGCAGAGTCGACAAGGGCTTCAATGTCAGCAAAGGGGATATTGACCAACACAGTCTGCATCTCATCATGCAAACCATTCAAGAATCTCTCTTTCTTCTTGGCTTCAGTGTCGATCTCATTCGGGGCATACCTAGCTAATGACAAGAATTTGTCACGGTATTCCACTACGGTCATCCTTCCTTGCTTCAGTTCTCTGAACTCATCTCTCATTCTCTTGATCAAAACCGGTGGTACATGGGTTCTGCTGAACTTGACCTTGAATTCCTCCCATGTCATCATCTGTCCTTCGGTAATTGCACGAACATTGTTCGACCATGCTCTTGCATCTCCGGCTAGATAGTGGGTGGCGAACAGAACTTTCTCATTAGCTTCAACTCTGGCGACTTCTAGGTTGTTTTCCATGGTTTGCAGCTAATCATCTACGTCTAAGGGCTCTTCGGACTTGGTGAAAACAGGTGGGTTGGTGTTCTGGAAATTCTTGAGCTTAGATCCATGGTTGTCCTGATTTCCTTGGCCTTGATTGTTGTGGGATAGCTGAGCTATCTGCTGAAGGGTGGCTAAGTTGGCTTTACGTTCTGCTCTTTCGTCTTCGCGGTCAGAAACCAACATTTGCAGGATCTGCAACATCGGGTCCGGGGATGAACCACTTCCTCCGCGTGGCATCTGAAGATTGAGATAGATTGTGAGAAAAGAGGGAAATTTCCAAGGTTCAGGGATTTTGAAAAGTTCTTAATGGTTGAATCAGATTTTGTAGCAACTTGCTTTTCATTCATTCATTCATTCATTCATAGCACACGATACAAACACACACCACAAAACAAGAAAAACAGATGGTTTTAAGAACCATTATGGAAACTACGATATAGTGGGACCGAATACAACTCACTACGCTAGTGCTCAAGTGCTACTACTCCTTGGAGTCGGTGTATTCATCATCCTCATCATCCTCGTCGTCATCGATGAAGGCGAAATCATCCTCATCGGTGAAGAAGTCCATAGCCTGATCCTCCAGAAAATCATCATCATCGATGAGATAGGAGTAGGGGTCTCTACGAAGATCTTCTCCGGCGTTTTCCCTTTCCTCCAACTGCATGTCTCTCTCGTGGATGGTCTCCTCCAAATCCGAGATACGGTGGCGAAGAAGGGCAATGATTCGCTCCTTCTTGTCCAGCTGATGGCGACGAGACTTGCGGTCCTTTCCTAGCATGGCGATGGTCTGTTCCTTCGTCTTGATGATGGCGGACTTGTGGTTGGAGTAGTCACAGCCATTATCCAATTTCTGCCGATGATCGTACATCATGAAGCTAAGGTGGTCCAACTGGGTCTTCAGCTCGCGGTGCTATGGGGCTTCCAGGGGCTGTCCCATAGCATCACGCCTTGGACAAAACTCAAAGCGGGTACCCTTGATCTGGTTGATACTCTGCCCACACAGACGGGCAAGAGCTTCCTGCATGGCCCTGGCAAGTCCATCGAGCCAGTTGTTTTCTCTTAAGGTGAACTGAATTCCCTCGGCAGTGGGAGGTTCAATCTTTCCTCGGAGACTTGCAACAATTAGCCACTGCAGATCTTCTCCTCCTTGATCATTGAGCTGAGCTCCGAAGAACTCGGGGTGCGGATGCTCCAGAAGTTCCGAAAGCTGGTCCAAACACTACAAAAACCAACCCCATAATGCAATACATAAGTTGCAACGCCGTAGATATTCGTTGCAATTTTTTTTCATAGATATATGTGTATGCGTTGCAGGCTAAACCGTTGTTTGTTATACACAAATTGCAACTGAAAGAGAAAACTCTAATAAGCCCAACCCACTAAGCACGGTCAGGTAGTATCCTTTAATCCCACGACACAGCCACGAACAGATGCCCACAACCGGCAACCCCGCTCCTCTCGTACCTAAAACCTAGCCGCCTCCGTCCTCTCCCTCAAGCGCCGCTCGGCCATTGACGAGCAGGTTTCTCCCCACGCCGATGATGGGGCTCACGCTGCGACCTCCCACTCGTTGCTTCCTATATAGATACAGCCCCGTCGATGGGGCTCACGCGAAGCTGGTTCAAGTCAATTCCGCCCAGGTCGCTCTCGCTCATCGCTCTTCTCTCGCCAATCACGTCGCGCCGGCCGGCCGGCCCTTCCTCTTTATCTTCTATACAAACCAGATTTTAGATTGTTTTCAGCCCCGGTCTTGCAGTTGCTAGAAGCCGATCGACGTGCTTGCCGGCTTGATAGGAGCAGCACTTCGGATCAATCTACGGACCTGCTAGACTAATCAATATCGACCGATCGACGTGCTTGCCGGCTTGGACAGGAGCAGCACTTCAGATCAATCTATGGCCCTGCTAGACACTACTGACTAGTAGGTACACACTCTGATCTGCCTTCCTCTCTCTCTCTCTCTCTTCTGAAATTAAATTTTTTCTTAATTTATTCCTTTGTAAAACAGGCCGCGCGAATTATGTGGAGAAACAAAGTATCAATCTGATGCTGGAAAAAGAAGAAAGGACAAAGATTAGAAGCGATTGCTCCGTCTAAAAAGAGTTCTCAGAGATTGATTTATCATGAAAGAGTCTCAAATACCACTAAGTGGATTGGGGACAATAGCACTTGAGAATGATATCTTGGAGAAGATTAATTTTTAAGATGCGATTGAAGATTTTGTGTCAAGAAATACCAGATGGATGATATTTTTTGGTAAAACGTGAGGTTCGTTTTATTACATTAGTGCTATATTTACTTTTTTAGAATGGATACTTATATTTCTACACATTGTATGGAATAGCACAATCTACATTGCTTTACTAGTTATAAATAGTTATGAGTTTGAACAAAAATTTGGACTCCATCTTTTAAGTCACACCGGGCCCCCAAATTCTGGAGACGGGGCTGTATAGATATGATTCAGAGCGAGGATGTCTCGATGGGATGGTTTGACCTCAAATTCTTGTTTGCTTACAATTTAATCTCCTAAATTCACAAATTGTTTGCAGCCAAGTAGATGGATTATGATACTCCACGGCAGTGATTTTTGGAAGATCGGTGTCGGAGAGTGGAAGTACAAGAGGCGCAAGATCACGAACGAAATCCAGGTGCACGTCAGGATCCTCTCTACTTTTCCGTGTTCAGAAACTTTTCTAGGATTTTTGTTCATCCCTGTACATTCCTGTTCTCGGCCGCTTATCACGTGAAATTATAGTTTTTATGATTGGATTGGATACGTATGTCGTAGTAGCATTTGTAGACTCTGCCCTGGTTTGCATCTAGTGGATTTTTAAGTTAGCTCAAGACAGCACAACAACTCCATGCACCTTTGCCGTTGTGCCATAGACTCCTATTGTATCCAGGCTCAGTTTCTGTCGACTATTTAGATCTCCACGGCTCCACCACATAAGTTATGTCCCATCTAGATTTTCTACTCCCTCTGTCTCAAAAAAAGATGTCGCAAGTACGCCTAAATTTAAATATTTTTGACAAATTTGCGAAATCTATTTTTAGACGGAGGGAGTATTTAGTATAGATCGAACTAATTTATAGTTCATATTTTTTTCATGTATCCGGTATAGATATACCATCCTTTTCATGAATTGAGTATACATATATGTTTACTTTTTCATGTATTCAGTATAGAATCTAACCAATACCTTCTTCTCTTGCACATGGCACGCTCTAGAACACATGGTGATTGCCTCAACTCCGAATTTTTTTATGGCTTTTACAACATACTAGACGACCAGTTTATCTGTGGGCACATGTGTCCATATTCGAAATTGGAACACGGAACATAGACCGAGGTTGATCTTTGAGCGTTGATGCATCCAGAATTACATCATGTGTTCTGTTGGTATGGGAACTTTACTTCTTTTGTAATATAATTCATAAGATTTCTTCTGGTCGTTTCTTTGTCATGTGCCTATGAGCATTTTAATCCAAGTTTTTGTTACTCCCTTTTGGCGTATATATGCCCAATTTTCCCTAGTCAGATAGTGATAGCTGACATTACTGGTGTAGATTTATCAGCACTCGGTTGTGGAAGGTGTCTTATATATGCCTTGTACTTGAGAGGGTGCATAAGGATGCCATAGCTTCAGTGTTGTCGGTAGTGGTACCGTCAACAAATATTGAATTTTTTTGGTTGTACTGGACATTGGAAATGTACGAAGAACATTAGATAGTGTTGTCACGGTAATTGCCAAGCACTATCTCTTGTATTTGTTGCTCAAAAAGGATATCAGTTTTGGCATGTCACATGTAAGTATATAACGCATATATTTTGTTCTTCAATTCTAAGTGCACTCGTAATGCCAGTTTGATACTGAGAACAAAATTTGTATTTGCAGGTCACATGCATCAACAAGACCTACTATTTCGATATCGGGACTAGATTTGTTAGGCGAAATATTAGATAAAACATATATAGACTAGGTAGATTATAATATTTTGATGCAAGACTGTAAATTGTCTACTTTCGGGTGATCTTTGTGTATGGAATATGATGTAGTATATAATATAGGACTAGCCAGAATATCATATTTGATGCACAATTGTAAACTGTCTACTTCAGATGATTTTTATGTATGGAATGGTGTTACAGTAATAAATAATGAATCATTTGTGACGCAATTCGTATGTATTCTATGAATTGTGTGCATTGTGGTGTGTCTCATATGAACTATGTTCTCTCGATGAGAGAAAGATTTGCGATATTCTAGAGCGATCAAACCATCTCTCTAGAAAATAGTATTTTGTGGAATAGAATTTTTAGTACTTGTAGGATGCCACTACCAACGCATACATTCGTTGCTTTGATTATGTAGCCACTTTGCAACGTTTATCTCATTGGTTACCAACGCACTTTATATGTGTTGCATTATATCCTTGCAACGCCCAAAAACGCAACACATATTTATCCGTTGGTAAAGTCCCTAGCAACGCCTATATGTACATTTAGATACACATGAATGCGTTGCTATAGAGGGGGTCTTCTTGTAGTGAAATCCCGCTCAAAGATGAGGTCTCCTCCATTCCCCAACTGATAAAATTTGCTGTACTTCACGTCCATCTATAAGAATATAGGATGAGTAAGTTAGTAGAGTGATCAAGTGTGTCAAATTTTATGTATTTTGCAAGAGTTTTTGATGAACATGGATTTTCATGAAATAATCAAAGTGATAAGAATGGGAATAAGTTTTTGTAAATATTTGCTTTCTTTGGTTTTGAAACTAAGTTTTTGATTCAAACGTCCAGTCTAACTAGGGTCTCCTATGGTCAGTATGGCTCTGATACCAACTTGCCAACACACGGATTTTTAATCCCAAATGCCTGTTATGCCATACATCGCAATCCCAGGATTACCATTTTTGCGAGACATAACAGATTTGGATACCACAGTACATCATCTATTACAAACCATACATAAGTTCTTACACAAATAAGGATCTCATGATCCAGTTCTTAATACAACTCAAGCAGTGGAAATACGTAATAATAAAGGTAGCATAGGCGAACCTCCATCTTCGGGGTCACAGGCAATGCTGACGATGGGAGATGATCCTAGTTGTCGTAACCTTTCTGGGGTCCTTTATCCTGGTACTTCTATTCATAGTCTGGCCACGGGAATAGCCAGGGACAAAGCCATGAGTACTCTTTAAGTACTCGCAAACTAATACTAACAAGTGAAGGGGGTTTTTGTAGTAGGACACTAAGCTTTAGGGTTGTTTTGCAAAAAGCCAGATTTATCTCTACTAAGTTCAGAAGCAAGAAAAGGTAGTTGAAATTTTATAACACGTAACTGGGAACTTGTATTTCATATCACAACTCTGTTATGGTCAAGTCAAAATCTTAATTCATTTCATAAGTCATATTGAAAACATCTCACGGAGGAACAGTATGGCCACTCCAACTGTCCATAACCGTGGACGTGGCTATTCGAATAGTTTGACACTCTGTAGAGATTGTACACTTTCACCACAACATTCGATACATCCATCAGGAACAAATCCTGAATTCACCATACTTAGAATGCGGATAATCAATCCTAACCTTTCGATTACACACCCTAGTATAGGTACCTCGCATGTGAGTTTGGCCTCCCAACCATGACCAACTGTCATCTTGGGTACTACACAGGTGGACAATCTTCACAAGGTAGCCTCAGCTCAGACCTTGGGCGTGAGGGAACCCATACTAAGGTATATAAGTCTCCAGTCAAGACCTACCCAATTTTCGGGTATTGTGCTTGTACGGTAAAATTGGAATGGTATCGCATCCAGACAACCATCAGTTTTATAAAGGGCTAAGGCTCATGCCTCAACATTTTCATCATCAAAATCATCTGGTGTTTGGAAACACATGTCAAAACATCTCAGTAGAATGACTCATCATTCTAATGTTTTGATAACCATTTTCCACCAAGTATTCCCATCTAAAGTTGATCAAGTTTTATGCTTAGCACTAGCATCTACAAGTGGGGGTGAGTACTAATGAGGGGTGGTAAACAAGTGGAGTTTTAACTAAGCACAATCTCATGCCTTAGGATGACATCAAGATTATCTAGCTTAGGCCAAATTTAAAGCTCTTTATGCAACCTTCAATTATATTCCTAGAATCTACAAGTCACTTAAGTAAACATGAATGCTTAATGCTTGCAAGAAAAACTAGGATTGCAAGAAATAAAGAAATAAAGTATAAGCTTGCAAGAAAAACTAGGATTGGGTATCATCAAATGTGTCCAACCAAGCATGCTTAATGCATTGCATAGGTTATCTAACTTTCATAATTGCAAGTGTTAGCTTGCCTTGTGTAGAGCAGTGGTTGAAGTTCTCATCGGCTTCTTCTTCGTAGAATCCTCCTTCCTCCTCGTATCCTTGGTCGGTACTAGCGTCTATAAATAAATACGAGGTACACAATCACCAAACAATACTTATCTATTTTCAATCATCACACCAGGGGTTTCTATAGATGATCTAGTATCATCACTAACATTACAAAAGTAAAGTCTTTGTATTATTTATTTTATTTTTAGAAAAGTAATTTCTACTAATTGAAAAACTACTTAAGATTTAATATTCTCCAACTCAAACATGGGATCATGTTGACACATGTCATCACCACATATTTTAGTACATGAGAATGTGATTTAAAGTGGTGTCACAATTTAATAAGGTTTAACCTTTTTATTTTAAATAATTAAAGTGACTAGAAATGCCTATGTGGCATTCTTTTATTGCTTGAACATTATTTCTGTAAGCAAACCCATATGTTTTTATAGATTCTGAAAGGTATGATCAAATGTGATTTTTGAGAGTTGGAATCGACTCAAAAGCTATTATGGATAAATTTTGAAAAATGTTTGAATGCAGAAAAGCTTCTGCCTTGTTATTTTTACCAGGTTGATCTACAGATCCAAATGATTTGAATCCAACGAGCTTGGATTAAGCATTTCAGTACCTTTCTAACAAAATTTGTTTCATTCAATTTGGTTCATTGAATCGAGATGGGTTGATTTTTGAAACTAGGTACAAAACTATGTTTGAACTTAAAAATAAAAAGCTAAATTCAAATGAGTGGGCAGCGCGGGAAGGGTTATTGGGCCGGCCCAGTGTCACTCCGTAGCGCGGGGCTCAACTGACAAGGGGGGGTCTACTGGTCAGTGGCTCTTAACACGCGAAGCGGTACAGGGCGATGTGGTGCGTTGGATTAGAAGTGAGATCAACAACTGAGGGTCGTCGTCGACGATGAACATGTCACCGGCGAGCTCGAACCCTAGCGTCTCGGTGGGGGTGCATTGTGGGTATAACGGGGCTCCAGTGACGACGGCGAGGTGGGCAAACGACAAAGTCGACGACGGCAAACTCAGGTATGGTCGTGGCAGCTCCGGAGGTGGTCGAAATCAACGACTTCCTTCTTCTCCAGAGGCGGCCTGCTCCGGCGCAATTTCGGCGAACTACTGCTCCTCGTGCTCCGGCTAAGGGGTGGAAGTATCAGTGAGGTGAGGGGAGTGAGATGGTGTGAAGTGGTGGGGTGCATGCTGGCGGGCGGCGAGGGCTCGAGGTGGTCGGGTTGCGTGGGAACGGCGCATTCTCTGCGGTGCGCGTCGGCATGGTCGACAGCTGCGTAGGCACGGCGTTCCTGGCGGTTCTGGTTGTTGTCTTCGAGCTAGGGCTGGTCGAGAGGGGTTGTGAGGCATGGGCTGCATGCTAGACAAGGTTGGCACGGCTAGTTCTTCTCCTAGCTTGCTGTCCACACTGGGGTGACAAGTGTGCTCTCGGCATGCTCACCATTGATGGCATTGGCAAGCTCACAATGGTGCTAGAGGTTAGTTAAGGTTGCTAGATGATCTACTAAGGCTAGTTGTAACCAGAGAGGGAAAAAGGTTGGCCCAAAACACTACTCAACATAGTGTTTTTGATTTTGTTGATTGGAATCTACAACCTGTTTGATGAAATGGCCGCATGAACTTGAGTTTTGAATTTTGAAAAGATTTTTGGTGGGTGTGTTAGGCATATGTTGAGGATTCTGTGGATGCTTGGGTTTTGAAAATTGAGCTCGTTTGAGTGGTTTTTGAAATAGTGGGATCTTCCCATATGAAATAGAATCAATTTTAAACTATCATTTAAATAAAGCATTTGAATGTTTTTGGATGATCACAAAGTGGGCCTTGGTACCTTGTTATGAGTACTATCAAGGGGTGCAAAGATCTATACATGTTTTTGTTAAGTTCTGAAAGTTAAGGATAGCCAAAGTAGGCATGGGAGTTAATTTGGCCAAAGTGACCATTCACCTAATTTGTTTGTTTTGACTTGTTTGTCTTTGGGAAAAGTTTGGGGATTGTTTAGATGATGTTTATTTCACATAAGAATAATTTTACAAGCAAAGAAACATAGAACCATGGCAATTCAAAAGAATCCAAATTTGAATACACACACATATGAATGCTTTCATACTTTTAATTGTAAAAGTTTGTGTTAACCCTAATTTTGATGATTAGAGTTTGATGATCCAAGTTTAGTATTTTTGGGATGTTACAGCCACTGCCCATTTATCATCTGGCTATACACGGAAGCCACTGTATGAGAAACATGTTCAATCTCTAAGTCCCTGGGTGGTTTTCTTTTAGTGCACATACAAAAATATAGCCATATAAACATGGTTCCCTTTGTTGCCACCTTATCAACAATTGAGTATCCTCATTCCACCTAGGTGGTTCATTGAGTACTTGTTTTATTATACAAAACATATATTTTTTCAACACTTCATATAATCATATCATGTGTTCCATCCCAAGTCTATAGTAGGGCTAAGCATACTACAACTATGATGTTTTCACTATGGAATATATAAAGGGTATCCTAATAGGACTTAGCATAGCATAGTAATATAGTATCCCTATCATGCATACTACTACTAAGTGTAATGAAAATAGTAGGACATGGATGATAGTGTCACTTTCCCTTTTAGTAGAGAATATTGGTTCACTCCTTGATCTTTCAAATATCACACTCTTCAAATTTCACTACAATTCAATCAAGCAAGCACATATTCAAACTAGCATTCAAACAATTCACGACATAAAACAATAAAATCAAGCAATGCATGCAAGCATGCAAACGATTGTTTTATTTGGAAAAGTGGTTTCTATTAGGCTCTAAACATTTTAAAGCTCCTATTGATCATTTACAAAAGTGGTAAAACCATTTAAATTCAAGTTGGTGAAAATGGCCATTTAAATCATTTTTGTTTTGCTGAGAATGATTTAAAACAAAGTAATATTTTGTAGTGTTAGTCAAATATATTTTTAAACACAAATGTTAGTGTTTATGGTCAAAGTGTTTAATATTAATCCATTTGCAAAAGGTTTCACCCAAATTCCCATTTTTAATTCAAATCAATATTTTATTTGCTAGAAATGCCTTTAAACAAAGTAAACATTTACTAGGGTTCATCAAATATATTTTTCTAAAATTCTAAAACTTGGTGTTTAGGGTCAGAGAGTTTAAATCAAACCATTTTCCAAAGGTTTTAGTCAAAAAGCATTTTTATACCAAAATCAATATTTTTTTTATTTAACTAGAAATGCTTTTATTCAAAGATTTATTCCTTTGCATCACGAAATATATTTTTAAATCTACAAGTTGGTTTGTATGGTAAGTAGGTTCAAAACAATACTTTTACAAAAGATTTTACTCTAAAATCATTTTTGGAATAATTTTTATTCTCAAATTAGGCCTACACATGTTTCTACAAAAACAACCAATATTACAGAATAAAATCATTAAAAAAAGGGCATAGTTGGGTAGAATTCTTTTTCCTGATTCCAATGATATAAAGTTTGCAAAATTTGGACGTGTAGATTTAAAGTTATGAATTTTACAAATCCTATCATCTAATAGATCAAATTTCTGTTTTTAAAACAATCTCTGGCCACGTGTCTGTTTCTAACTGGTGTGTATCGGTTCCTGCGGATTGCGCTCTGTGAATCGTTGGATCTAAATAAGATCGTGCGGCACATAGCACACGATACCCTTTCGTTTAAAATCTAATCTCAGCCAGGCGTTTCAGATCTAACGGCTACCAGCGCACCTGCCAGGAACTGGCGGCACTCGATGGCAGCGCGCAGCGGTGACGCCCTGTCAGCAACGTCACCGATGATTTAGGATGCGCGAGGAGAAGCTCGAGGTGGTGTCTGTTCGTCGAGGGGCGCTTGGGAATAGCGGTGATTGCTCGTCGGAGTTCGTGGTGTCGTCGGGCTCGTCTGTTCGTTGTCGGAGGAAAAGATTGAAAGCTCGCTAAGACAAGTGGAGGGCACTGTTAGATGCGCAGGAGTGTCACAAGAACAGGGGCATCAAAGATAGGGCAAGTGGAGGTCAGGTTTTACCAGGGGCTTCGCCGGAGAAGTGGCAGACGACAGCGGCGTTCAGAGGTTGTCCTTGCTGACGGTTCAGAGCGCGCGCGAGCGAGTGAGTGGTACAAGGAGATGCGCAAGAATATGGGGAGTAGGCTCGTGGATACTGGGAGGAAAGGGGAGGGTCTACGTCGCCGGAATCGGCCGGTGAGCTCGTCGGAGCAGTAGTTTCTTGGGCTTGCAATTCTTGCAGCCTGGTGGCCAGGAGGGAGTGATGTCTAGGGGAAAATGGAGAGGAGGGCAAGGTGCTTAAGATGGCGTGGTCTCTGAAGGAATTAACGTCGCCGTTTACACAAATTTACGCTGGGGATTAAACGACAGTGAATGGCAGTGAGGGAGAGGGGAAATGGTCGCAGGGTGGAGACGACGACTGATAGTGTGGGTCGCGCTGTCAGCGAGAGAGAGGATTGCGCGTGGGGTCGTCTTGTCAGGGTCTGAGGGGGTGTGTTTGCGCGTGAGAAAACTCTTCGCGGGGAGGGGGAGATAGTGGGCTTGCTGGGCTAGACTGGGCCTGGTTAGTGGGTTGGGTTTGTTTCCCCCTTTTTTATTCTGAATCTTTTTCTTTTTCTTTTCTGATTTATTCTGTTTTGCATTTATTCAAATGATTCAAGCATTTGTTTGAATTCAAATGTTTCCCAACTTTCAGTAAGGATTTCATTCTGTTTATTAATATTTTCTATAGTCCATTTTAGAATATTTCTTTTATTCTTTTAGGGTCTATTATTTATTTAAAATAGACATTTGTCTTTATTTTAAATAAGATTTAAATATGTTTTCAAACTCTATTTGAATTCTAATTTTTACCAAACCTTTTTCAGTAGATTTTATTTATTCAATAGTGCAAACAATTCACTTTGAATTATTATTTAAAATACTTTAATATGATTTAATGTTCATTTAAATTGGGAATTGTCTTTATTTAAATAAAATTGGATATTAAGCAATCCTTATGATTTTATTTAAATAATCCTTTACTCCTTTTATTAATCAATAATCTTTGATTTCATTTGTTTGGCCAAGATTTAATTTGGCTTTTAAATATTCCTTATTTATTTATTTATTTATTCCTTTGCCTTATAAAATCCATATCTTTTTATTTAAAGATCCAAAATTGGTGATCCAATTTGCATAACTTTATTTAATATTTGTTTATCTTTTTAAATTCCTTTAGGATTTATTAGCTCAAGATTTGGCATGGATCTTAGATAAGGGTTTTATTAGCTTTGGAAATTAATTCCTTTTTAACTTATTAAATTCATAAGTTTTTATCTATGGCTCCAAATTGAGTGAAACCAATTTCTATGGTTTTATAGTATTTTTATTTATCACTCTTGATCATTTATAAATGTTTGTTGACAAATTTTTATATGGATCAAATCCATAGTCTTAGAGCGATCCTGGGAATGATTTTCTTCCATTAGGGTTTTAGGGTTTTGGTTTAGCTTTTCCAAGTGTTTAAATTTCAAGATACATTATTGATGGATGCATTGCACTTGATTGAAATTTTGTTTGATTCCATTTTCATTCAAAGTTTGTTCAAGATGGGTTTGATGTTTCCATTTGGAATCAAAAGTTTCTTTTCACCCTAAATTTCAACAATTATTTATTTAGTTCATTTATTTTCACATTTCAAAATTTGGAAATTTTTGGGATGTGACATCACCCTTCGCCCTCCACTGTGCTTGCATCACGAGGGATGACTTCGTAGTTTGGGGTATCACGCACTAGATGATGCACCAACATGCGGTCCACGGTGAGGCTGGATCGATTCAGCAAAGAAAGATGTTGCCTATGTAATATCCCAATTTCCGCAACCTTGATCTTTTGTCAAAAAGGAAAAAATCAGGGGGAAACAAAACTTTTGATGCTAAGTGTTGCATTGTTGGTTAATTTCTTGCTTGTGCTTATGCAACTGATTGTATATTAGAAGTTATACTCCCTACCTCAATACTAGTTGACCAAAAACTATTTTACAAAAGAGAAGTATTGGCTCATTCTTCATATTCTGAAATGTTCTGGCATTTTAAACCTGAGCCAAGATGACATTGATAAAACAAATTATTTTGTTAGCTTCTCTTTAACAAAACTATGGAGAACTATATATAATCTCCTTATGTTTTCAAGGCAGAACATCAACTACTCTAACCTTTAGGTTTTTCCAAAACCTTTTCATTCCTAATCTTGGTAGAAATTCAAAGATGTCCTTACCTTACTACAAAACACCACCCCTTCAAAATACCCATGTTTACCTCAAGATAAACCTGATGGTAACATCAGTAGTATCTGATTGTCTAGTTAGATAAATTGCCTTGATCTGCTATCTGATGACTTGCCTTAATCTGTTGATTGTATTGTGTGCTTAGGAACTAGAGTGAGCTAACCTAGTATCTCATCCCTTAGGATCCAATCTATGTTTGAAATCATCAATCTCCATCCAAATATCCTAAGCTAGATCTATCATGAGCCACCAATGTAAACCTCTATTTTACTTAAGCATATTCATACTAAGCTAATCCCTTCTGATAGTCTCCAACTCTATTATATGTTGATCCAAATTCTACAAAGTATAGGCCAACTTCTGACGAGTGGAGCAAGGTCCATCACCGGAGGCATGGGCCGAGTGGATGAGTTGCAGACCTAGGTTTCCACCGATATATATTGTAAGCCACCGGTTGGGATGAGTTGCATTTGTGAAAATCCCCGGCATTTGTAAACACTCCCCGATATAGTGAAGTTTCGCTGGCTAGCGCCCGTGGTTTTTTCCTCTCTTTGTTGGAGAGGTTTTTCCACATTAAATCTATGTCCCCTTGCGATAATTTTGTTTTCATTATTTACTTGTCGTAAGCATAAAAGAGTTAAATTCAATGCTTCCGTTCATACCACCAAAGGCATATTAGATTATGTGCATGCTGATATATGGGGTCCGTCCCGTAAGACTTGTATTGGTGGTGCTAATTACATGCTTACTATTATTGATGACTACTCAAGAAAAGTGTGGCCTTATTTTCTAAAGCATAAATCTGATGTTTTTGATGCTTTTAAGAAGTGGAAAGTTATGGTTGATATCAAATCGAGAATGTAAGGTTCCCAACCTTTAATAAGGTAGAGATCCCTGTGTTTACAATGCTAGTCCCTGGATCAATAGCTAGCATCCACAGTTAAGATGTAATATCAAGAAACAAAGGTCATAATACAACTTTATAACCAGGAATACAATAATTTATTACATATTACATAGCACATTTGGTTATCTCATTACAATGCAGCAGAATATAACAATAGCATGGGGTCCTTCCTCTTCAAAGTTCCACAGGCAGACATGTTGGTTGTAGACTTGTAATCCTAATCAATAAACTTCACTAATATCAAATAAACCTGCAACATAACAAGTTACAGCCACAAGGGTCAATACATTTGAATTGTATTGGCAAGTGATACCATGGTAGTATAATGGAGTGTATCTTCTATATGCATTTGGCTAAGTGGAGCTTAGGCTTGCTTTGATCAAAACATATTTTTCCTTATCATTTGAAAACACTAAGTTTTTGCTTCACAAAATCTTTCCCAAGGCATCTCCCAATAGAAATTGGTGATCCTTTAATCCCTTGTTCAACCACAAAATTTTAACTTAGAAATTGGGATGAGGAGATTCTTGATAGCTTCCATGTCTTTATGCTCAAATTGTCCTTTGCCAGGGACATGGCTAAGTACTTAGATTTTACACTTTGCAGAGGTGGTGCACTTTCCCCACAAGACTTGGTTTCACCAAGACAAGATCTTTCAGAAGCCTTCCCTTAGACCAGAATGGACGTGCTCCAACCTATCCAACCCCTACCACCAACTGTCCATTTGGCTAAGTTATTGCAACCTATATGATCCAGGCAGAGCCCATAATGCCAAGTGGCTGCACTTGAAGTTTCTCAACATTTGACATCTCAAATCTCTTTGTTCCTGGGTGGCCATCCACAAGAGAGATACACTAGGGTAGTCCATAGATATGGGCTCTGTGTAACCACTCAACATAACCCATTCACAACCATTCCACCCAGGTGATTCATTCTCATAGTTGTTTTATTAAACAAAACACAAGTCATAGAATTAGAAATATTTCATAGCATGAATATAATCCACCCTTGTTTTCTACTAGCTAAGCTAAGCATGATGGTAGTCGGAATCTTAACTTAGGGAATTTCTACTATGGTTTCATCTACTAGGATTTCGCATGGCATAGTTTATACTTAGCAAAAATTCTATGCAAGTCCTACTTAGAAATATCACTAATGCATAGTGAAAATAATGGGACAAAAGTATGAAGCATCACTTGCCTTTTTGGTAGAGAATATAAGTTCACTCCTTGTCTTTTCAATGATCACACTCTTCAAATCACTACAATTCAATCAAGCAAGGGCACAATTTCAATCTACCATTCAAGCAACATCACATAAATTAATAGGAACAAAACAATGCATGCAAGCATGCCAAACTTTAATTTATTTACAAAAGTGGTTTATAATAGGTTATAAACATTCTAAAAACACCTAATGATCATTTTATAAAGTGGCAAAATCATTTGCAAAAGATTTCACTTCATAAACCATTTTTAAACCAAGTCATTATTTTATGTGGTTGAAAATGTTTTTAGCAAAGTAATAGTTTTATATTGTTCACCAAATACATTTTCAAATCATAAAACTTGGTGTTTGGGGTCAGAGAGTTTATTCCAAAACATTTTCCAAAGATTTTCTCCCAAAAGCATTTTTACTAAATAAACATTATTTTTATTTGACTAGAAATGGTTTAAATCAAAAGTTTATTCTTTTGCTTCACCAAATACATTTTTGAAACCACAAATTGATTTATATGGTCAGTAGGTTCAAAACAAACCATTTGCCAAAGGTTTTATCCCCAAAATCATTTTAGAACAAATTTTATATTCTAAACATGCCTACACAAGTTTCTGCAAAAACAATCAATTTAACAGAAGCATTTTACTAAACAAAGTGCATGGTCAGAAATTACTTGTCTTGCTGATTCCATTGATATAAAATTTGCAAAATTTGGACGTGTGGTTTGAATGTTATGAATTTTTCAAATTAGAACATCTAATAGACAAGTTTCTGGTTTTTAAAACAAACACAGGCCACGCGTCGTGCTGCGATTGGTCGGTACTGCTTCGTGCGGATCGATAGATGTGAGCCGTTGGATCTAAGTGACATCGCACGGCTCAGAGCACTGCTTACCCTTTCGAGTTAGTTTCTATCCTAATCGTCAGATCGAGATCGGACGGTGCTCAGCATGCTTGCCAGAGATGGGAGGTGCTGGCGGCGGCAGGTGGCGGCGGAGCGGTCAGACGGTGGCGGTGCTGGCGATACAGGAAGCGAGAAATCAAGTGGAGGTTCTCACTGAGTTCGTCGCGGCGTGGAGATGCTCGAGGTGGTCCATGCTGGCGAAGGGGCGCTCGGGTTGATGGGAATCGCTCGCCGGAGTTGCTCCTGGCGATAGGTTCGTTCGGTCGATGTCGAGGATGAGGCTACAAGGCGCGTCAATGCAAAACAAAGGGTGCGTTAGACACGTAAGAGAGTAGGGAGTGTGGGAGCATCAAAGAGAGGGGGCGGCGTGGTCAGAGACTACCTGGAGGCTTCGTCGGAGAAAAAGCAGACGATGGCGCTGCTGGTCATCGTTGTTGCCGACGCTGGGGGGCACGCGCGAGCGAGCTGAGGCCACTAGGAGGTGTGATGGTTGATGGGGAACAAGTCAGCGTGGTCGAGGAAGCAAGGGGCAGCGAGAGGTGGCCGGAATCATCATCGGAGCTCGCCGGAGACAGTGGCAATGCAAAGTAAATTAGGGGCAGCCTGGTGGCTCACTGGCAGCGGGGTTTAAGGAGAAAGGAAGAGGAGAGGGAGGGGATTTATCAGGCGTCATTGCGAGGATTAAACGTCGAGCCATTGCAGCGAATTTACTTCGAGAAGTTAACGGCAGGAAACGGCCGGGAGGAGGGCGTGGTCTACGCGCGCGAGTGAAGACGATGCTGACGGGGCTGTGGGGTCGCTTGGCAGCGAGAGAGGAAGAGAGGGAATGGGGTCCATCTGTCAGTGGCTGTACGGGTGCAAACGCGAGTGAGAAAGAACAGTGGCAGAGGGTTCCCTCGTGGGCTCTTGCTGGGCCAGAAGGGTTTGCTGGGCTGGGTAGGTTTAGTGGGTTGGGTTTGTTTCAATTTTTTTTATATACAAACCTTTTTATTTTCTGATTTTGAATATTCTGATTTGGTTTTCAAACAAATAATTCAAGCAACAAATCAATTCAAACCTCAACCAAAATTGTGTAAATTCAAATACTGATTAACAACATATTCCAAAGTCAAATTTATAATAATTTATTTATTCTTTTTAGGGTCTTTTAATTATTTAAAATAGGCTCTAGTATTAATTAAAATAAGATTTAATAATATTATTCAATCTCCATTTGAATTCAAATCATCACCAAACTTTTGGGTGAGTTTTAATTCTGTTTATCAACATATTTCAAAGTCCAAAATAAAATAATTCTTTTAGGATCTATTAATAATTAAAAAAATAGACCATAGTCTTTAAATCAAATAGGTTTTAATTTATTTTAAAACTCTTTTTGAAATCTAAATTATATCAAAATCTTTTTAGTAGGTTTCATTTGAAAAACTAAAACACTTGGAAATCTTATTTAAAATAAATTAACAAGTTTTAGTGTTTATTTAAAATGGAAAAGCCTTTACTTTAATAAAAATGGATATTAATAAATCCTCATTATTTTATTTAAATAAACCTTTACTCTTTTTATCAAATAGAAATATTTTATTTCAAAATCTTGGCCAAGATCTAATTTGGCTCTATAAAATAATCCTTATTTATATTTCTACCTTTGCTTTTGAAAACCATATCTTTTTATTAAAAGATCCAAAAATAGTGATTCCAACTTTTATAACTTTATTTATTATTTATTTACCTTTGTAAATCCCTTTAGGATTTTATTTGACCAAAATAGGTTTTGATGTTTCCAATTGGAATCAAAAAGTTTCTTCTCACCCTAAATTTCAACAAAATTTTATTTTGTTTATTTATTTTTCACATTACAAGATTTGGAAAATCTTTGGATGTGACAGGCTACCACCCTTAAAATAAATCTCATCCCGAGATTTGGGGAGGCTAGGGGTTACAAGTTGGCTCAAAGCATCTAGGGTACTACCACCCTTAAAAATTTTCCAACTAAATTACATCTTGGTTTGCTTGGGATCTTGTTGAAATCTCTCTAGGCAAACATCTGCATAGTGTCCTTTGTTTCCACACTTGAAACATGTGACAAGGATGAGATCCTTCATAGGCTTTATCTTGCGCTTCATCTTTTCTGGACAATTGCTTGCATAATGTCCTTGGTTACCACAATTGTAACATGTGATAAGATTGAGTTCTTCACGTAACTTCTGTGGACAAGTTGACACATAGTGACCTAACTCTTTGCAGTTGTTGCACCATACTTGGCTAATATCCTTATACTTTTTCTTCTTCTCTAGACATTCATTGGCATAGTGTCCCATTTATTTGCAATGACAACATTGCACATGGCTTTTGTCCTTATTTTTCTTGGGTTTCTCCAAAGCTAAGAGTGCTTCTAATTCATGTTCTTCATATGTTATCTCAAAGGTAAGAAAGTTTCCTAGTCTCCTTGACCTTTTCCTTGGATAATACATATGTCTCCTCTTTGGTCCTTTAAATTGAGTCATATTGCATGGAGGTGCAAGCTAAGATTTTACTTTGTCTTCATCCTTCTTGGTAGACTTGGCTCTCTCATGGTAGTGTGAAATCAGTTGTTGTACTCCACCTTGTTTCCTTTGTTGAACTATGGAATAGATGGGGCATTGGATAGGGACATGATTATTTCCTTCACATAGGTAACAAGTAGCTTGAGATGTGGGGCATTGGTCAATTGGATGTTTCTCTTCACAATTGGGGCATTGATCTTCATGCTCTTTGGAAGTGTGATCCTTGTCTCCACAAACATTGCAAGCTTGGGTTCCTTCTAGAATATCATCATTTTCATCCTTGTTGTCACAAGCTCCTTGGGTAGAGTCGTCTCCCATGTTGATCATTTGATCTGTCACCTTATGCATCAATTGGGTTTGGGTTTCCAAAAACCGTTTTATGGTTGGGTCTAATCCATTGTTGTTGGCTAAAAATTGAGTTGTCACTTGGTTCAGCTGGGTTTGGGTTACTATTAGTTCTCTCATGTTGGTCTCTTGGTTGTTGTTGTTGTCACCATCCTTGATGTTGGAGTTTCCTGGAGTAGTCATCTGTTTGGGTTGGATTGGGATTAGAATAGGCAAAATATTTCTAAGGAATCAATTATAATCACACACATCACAATTTACACAAGCAAAGTGCAAGCAATCACAAACAAGCATTCCACTCAAACAACAAGTTTCAAGCATATTTTTAGGCAATCAAAAATATGTTTGTTACACCACATAAGTTGGTGTGTTTGACTTAAATTAAATATGGTGGTCCATCTATATGGTTCACTTGAGATTTTTCCATCCTTCTTATTTGATTCTTCTTGAATCAGATCTTTGTATCCTTGGGAAAATTCTTGGTCACAAAAACTTCAAAGGTGATGATGATTCCCAAGTTGTGTTTAGTCTTCAAGTCTTGAGCAACATTTCTTGTCTCACTTGTAGTCCTTAGTGATATCCAAGGTTGAAGTCCTTGTTGAGAATAAGGTTGAAATCACTTGAAGATGTTGAAGTCATTAGAGTTGATGAAGTCCTTTGCTTATGGTGAAGTCTTTGGCCATGGGGTAGGCTTTGTCCATCAAGTTTGAAATAGAAGAGATGTAGAATCAAATCCAAAAGGTGAAGGGAAGAGTTTACAAGATTGTTTGTAAATAAGTTTTGGAACAAATACAACTCCTATTTTTCTAAGGAGTTTTGTCCAATCCTAGGGTTACAATCCTACAGGCAACACAATGCTCTGATACCATCTGTAAGGTTCCCAACCTTTAATAAGGTAGAGATCCCTGTGTTTACAATGCTAGTCTCTGGATCAATAGCTAGCATCCACAGTTAAGATGTAATATCAAGAAACAAAGGTCATAATACAACTTTATAACTAGGAATAAAATAATTTATTACATCTTACATAGCTCATTTGGCTATCTCATTACAATGCAGCAAAATATAACAATAGCATTGGGTCCTTCCTCTTCAAAGTGCCACAAGCAGACATGTTGGTTGTAGACTTGTAATCCTAATCAATAAACTTCACTAATATCAAACAAACCTACAACATAACAAGTTACAGCCACAAGGGTCAATACATTTGAATTGTATTGGCAAGTGATACTATGGTAGTATAATGGAGTCTATATTCTATATGCATTTGGCTAAGTGGAGCTTAGGCTTGCTTTGCTCAAAATAGATTTTTCATCATTTGAAAACACTAAGTTTTTGCTTGACAAAATCTTTCCCAAGGCATCTCCCAATAGAAATTGGTGATCCTTTAATCCCTTGTTCAACCACAAAATTTTAACTTAGAAATTGGGATGAGGAGATTCTTGATAGCTTCCATGTCTTGATGCTCAAATTGTCCTTTCCCAGGGACATGGCTAAGTACTTAGATTTTACACTCTGTACAGGTGGTGCACTTTCCCCACAAGACTTGGTTTCACCAAGACAAGATCTTTCAGAAGCCTTCCCTTAGACCAGAATGGACGCGCTCCAACCTATCAAACCCCTACCACCAACTGTCCATTGGGCTAAGTTATTGCAACCTATATGATCCAGGCAGAGCCCATAATGCCAAGTGGCTGCACTTGAAGTTTCTCAACATTTGACATCTCAAATCTCTTTGTTCCTGGGTGGCTATCCACAAGTGAGATACACTAGGGTAGTCCATAGATATGGGCCCTGTGTAACCACTCAACATAACCCATTCACAACCTTTCCACCCAGGTGATTCATTCACATAGTTGTTTTATTAAACAAAACACAAGTCATAGACTTAGAAATATTTCATAGCATGAATATAATACACCCTTGTTTTCTACTAGCTAAGCTAAGCATGATGGTAGTAGGAATCTTAACTTAGGAAATTTCTACTAAGGTTACATCTACTAGGATTTCCAATGGCATAGTTTATACTAAGCAAAAATTCTATGCAAGTCCTACTTAGAAATATCACTAATGCATAGTGAAAATAATGGGAAAAAAGTATGATGCATCACTTGCCTTTTTGGTAGAGAATATAAGTTCACTCCTTGTCTTTGCAATGATCACACTCTTCAAATCACTACAATTCAATCAAGCAAGGGCACAATTTCAATCTACCATTCAAGCAACATCACATAAATTAATAGGAACAAAACAATGCATGCAAGCATGCCAAACTTTGTTTTATTTACAAAAGTGGTTTATAATAGGTTATAAACATTCTAAAAACACCTAATGATCATTTTATAAAGTGGAAAAATCATTTGCAAAAGATTTCACTTCATAAACCATTTTTACCAAGTCATTATTTTATGTGGTTGAAAATGTTTTTAGCAAAGTAATAGTTTTATAGTGTTCACCAAATACATTTTCAAATCATAAAACTTGGTATTTGGGGTCAGAGAGTTTATTCCAAAAGATTTTCCAAAGATTTTCTCCCAAAAGCATTTTTAATAAATAAACATTATTTTTATTTGACTAGAAATGGTTTAAATCAAAAGTTTATTCTTTTGCTTCACCAAATACATTTTTTGAAACCACAAATTGATTTCTATGGTCATTAGGTTCAAAACACACCATTTGCCAAAGGTTTTATCCCCAAAATCATTTTAGAACAAATTTTATATTCTAAACATGCCTACACAAGTTTCTGCAAAAACAATCAATTTAACAGAAGCATTTTACTAAAAAATGTGCATGGTCAGAAAGTACTTGTCTTGCTGATTCCATTGATATAAAATTTGCAAAATTTGGACGTGTCGTTTGAAAGTTATGAATTTTTAAAATTGGAACATCTAATAGACAAGTTTCTGGTTTTTAAAACAAACACAGGCCACGCGTCGTGCTGCGATTGGTCGGTACCGCTTCGTGCGGATCGACAGATGCGAGCCGTTGGATCTAAGTGACATCGCATGGTTCAGAGCACTGCTTACCCTTTCGAGGTATTTTCTATCCTAATCGTCAGATCGAGATCGGACGACGCTCAGAATGCTTGCCAGAGATGGGCGGCGCTGGCGGCGGCAGGTGGCGGCGGAGTGGTCAGACGGTGGCGGTGCTGGCGATGCAGGAAGCGAGAAATCAAGGGGAGGTGCTCACTGAGTTTTATGCGGCGTGGAGATGCTCGAGGTGGTCCTTGCCGGCGAAGGGGCGCTCGGGGTTGATGGGAATCGCTCGCCGGAGTTGCTCCTGGCGACAGGTTCGTTTGGTCGTTGTCGAGGATGAGGCTACAAGGGGCGCCAATGCAAAACAAAGGGTGCGTTAGACGCGTAAGAGAGTAGGGAGTGTGGGATCATCAAATAGAGGGGGCGGTGCGGTCAGAGACTACCTGGAGGCTTCGTCGGAGAAAAAGGAGACGATGGCGCTGCTGGTCGTCGTTGTTGCCGATGCTGGGGGGCACGCGTGAGCGAGCTGAGGCCACTGGGAGGTGCGGTGGTTGATGGGGAACAAGTCAGCGTGGTCGAGGAGGCAAGGGGCGGCGAGAGGTGGCCGGAATCGTCGTCGGAGCTCGCCGGAGACAACGGCAATGCAAAGTAAATTAGGGGCAGCCTGGTGACTCACTGGCAGCGAGGTTTGAGGGGAAAGGAAGAGGAGAGGGAGGGGATTTATCAGGCGTGATTGCGAGAATTAAACGTCGAGCCATTGCAGCGAATTTACTCCGAGAAGTTAACGGCAGGAAACGGCCGGGAGGAGGGCGTGGTCTACGCGCGCGGGTGAAGACGATGCTGACGGGGCTGTGGGGTCGCTTGGCAGCGAGAGAGGAAGAGAGGGAATGGGGTCCATCTGTCAGTGGCTGTACGGGTGCAAACGCGAGTGAGAAAGAACAGTGGCAGAGGGTTCCCTCGTGGGCTCTTGCTGGGCCAGAAGGGTTTGCTGGGCTGGGTAGGTTTAGTGGGTTGGGTTTGTTTCTATTTTTTTTTATGTATAAACCTTTTTCTTTTCTGATTTTGACTATTCTGATTTGGTTTTCAAACAAATAATTCAAGCAACAAATCAATTCAAGCCTCAACCAAAATTTGTGTAAATTCAAATACTAATTAACAACACATTCCAAAGTCAAATTTATAATAATTTTATTTATTCTTTTTAGGGTCTTTTAATTATTTAAAATAGGCTCTAGTATTAAATAAATAAGATTTAATAATATTATTCAATCTCCATTTGAATTCAAATCATCACCAAACTTTTGGGTGAGTTTTAATTCTGTTTATCAACATATTTCAATGTCCAAAATAAAATAATTCTTTTAGGATCTATTAATAATTAAATAAATAGACCATAGTCTTTAAATCAAATAGGTTTTAATTTATTTGAAAACTCTTTTTGAAATCTAAATTATATCAAAATCTTTTCAGTAGGTTTCATTTGAAAAACTAAAACACTTGGAAATCTTATTTAAAATAAATTAACAAGTTTTAGTGTTTATTTAAAATGGAAAAGCCTTTACTTTAATAAAAATGGATATTTATAAATCCTCATTATTTTATTTAAATAAACGTTTACTCTTTTTATCAAATAGAAATATTTTATTTCAAAAGCTTGGCCAAGATCTAATTTGGTTCTATAAAATAATCCTTATTTATATTTCTACCTTTGCTTTTGAAAACCATATCTTTTTATTAAAAGATCCAAAAATAGTGATTCCAACTTTTATAACTTTATTTATTATTTATTTGCCTTTGTAAATCCCTTGAGGATTTTATTTGACCAAAATAGGTTTTGATGTTTCCAATTGGAATCAAAAAGTTTCTTCTCACCCTAAATTTCAACAAAATTTTATTTTGTTTATTTATTTTTCACATTAAAAGATTTGGAAAATCTTGGGATGTGATAGAGAAGAATGTAAAGGTACTTCGTACTAACAATGGTATGGAATTCTGTTCTAATGAGTTTGAGGAGTTTTGAAGTAACGATGGCATGATCAGGCATCCCACCATCTCCTACACTTGTCAGCAGAATGGCATGGCTGAGCGCATGAATAGGACCATCATCTCGAGGGCTCGTTGTATATATTCGAATGCAGGTATGCATAGGCGTTTCTAGGCTGAAGCAGCTAACACAGCGTGTTACATCAGCAACATGTCACCTTCTATTACACTTTAGAAGAAAACTCCCATTCAGGTATGGCTAGGTTCGCCTGCTAATTATTCACAGTTGAGATTTTTGGTTGCACTGCATATGCTCACGTTGATAATGGAAAGTTAGAGCCTAGGGTTGTTAAGTGCATATTCCTTGGTTATGGTTCATGATTTAAAGCATATAAACTATGGAATCCTGAAACTAAAAAGATTTTGCTAAGTAGAAACGTTGTTTTCAATGAGTCCATTATGTATCATGATAGCTTGACATTAGATACCTCACAGGTTTCTGTTGGATAGGAGGGAGTTAGTGTGCAGGTGGAGAACCTGTAGAAAACTATTGATAATGATGCTATTGTTGAAGATACACATGAGGAAAATGTTGATGATATTGTTGTTCAGCACTCACCTACTGTTTTGCAGCAGCCACATGAGTCCATTGCTGCTGATAGACCAAGTTGTAATTATGGTCCTCATCCTCGTTTAATTGAAGAGTGTAATCTTGTTCATTATTCTTTGAGTTGTGCTGAACAGGTGGAGAACGATATTGAACCTTCTACATATAATGAATCCATTGCATCTGTTGACCGCGAGAAGTGGGTTTCTGCTATGCAAGAAGAGATGCAATCACTTGAGAAAGATGGCACATGTGATGTTGTGTGCTTGCCCAAACAAAAGAAGGCGGTACGCTGCAAGTGGATCTTCAAGAAAAAGGAAGCTTTGTCTCCCAAAGAGCCCTCAAGGTACAAGACAAGGTTAGTAGCAAAAGGGTTCAGCCAGATTCCAGGTATTGATTATAATGATGTG
Source organism: Avena sativa (assembly GCA_916181665.1). Classification (NCBI taxonomy): domain Eukaryota; kingdom Viridiplantae; phylum Streptophyta; class Magnoliopsida; order Poales; family Poaceae; genus Avena; species Avena sativa. The sequence continues at coordinate 240,580,376 of OV702297.1, forward strand.
TTCTCCCCAGTTGTAAAGCATATTTCAATTTGCACTTTCTATAGTATTGTGGCTATGCGTGATCTTCAGCTTGAGCAGTTAGATGTCAAGACTACTTTTCTACATGGAGAGCTTGATGAGTAAATATGCATGGACCAACCAGAAGGGTTAATAGTGCCTGGTAAAGAGGATTTTGTCTTCAAATTAAAGAAGTCTCTTTATGGATTAAAGCAATCTCCAAGAGAGTGGTATAAAAGGTTTGATTCGTTTATGATCTCACATGGCTTTTAGAGGTCTAAATATGATAGTTGTGTTTATATTAAGTTTGTTGGTGGATCACCTATATAACTGTTGCTATATGTTGATGATATGTTAATTGCTGCCAAGAGAATGAAGGAAATCACTACTTTGAAGGCACACCTAAGTAGTTAGTTTGATATGAAGGACCTTGGAGCTTCTAAGAAGATCTTAGGTATGGAAATTACCCGAGATAGAAAATCTGGTTTGTTGTTTCTTAGTCACCAAAGTTACATTAAGAAAGTTCTTCATCGTTTTAATATGGATGGTGACAAGTCAGTAAGTACTCCTACTACTCCTCATTCTACATTGTCACTTTCTCAATGTCCTAGTACTGATGAAGAGTTTGAGTACATGTCAAAGGTGCCATATTCTAGTGATGTTGGTTCTTTGATGTATGCCATGGTTTGTTCTCATCCTGATTTATCATATGCTATGAAGTTTGATAAGTAGATACATGGCTAATCCTGGTAAAGAACATTGGAAGGCTGTTCAGTGAGTTTTCAGGTACCTTCTTGGCACTTCCAATGCTTGTTTGAAGTTTGGCAGGACCAGTGAGGGACTTGTTGGCTATGTGGATTCAGATTTTGCTGCCGATTTGGATAAGAGAATATCCCTCACAGGTTATGTGTTTAATCTTGGTGGTTGTGCTATTAGCTGGAAGGATTCGTTGTAGGATGTTGTTGCACAATCTACTACTGAAGCTGAATACATGGCTATTGTAGAAGCTTGCAAAGAATCTTTTTAGTTGAAAGGTTTGTTTGCTGAGCTTTGTGGAGATGATTCTTGCATTACTTTATTTTGTGACAGTCAAAGTGCCATATACCTTACAAAAGATCAGATGTTCCATGAGAGAACTAAGCACATTGATGTCAAGTACCATTTTGTTAGAGACATTGTTGCTCAAAGTAAATTAAAGCTATGCAAGATCAGCACTCATGATAATCCTGCTGATATGATGACTAAACATGTTCCTATTGCTAAGTTCGAGCCTTTGCTCGAACTTAGTTGTTTTAACTGATTAGCCCAAGTGGCTATTGGCGCCGAAAGTATTTGCTTTGTTTGTTCAGGGAGATGGTTGTTGTTGATGCTACAAGAAGGAATTTGTCTCAAGGTGGACTTTGTTATATGTTGATCCAAATTCTACAAAGTATAGGCTAACTTCTGACGAGTGGAGCGAGGCCCATCGCCGGAGGCTTGGACCAAGTGGAAGACCTAGGTTTCCACCGATATACAAACCCCTTGTAAGCCGCCAGTTGGGATGAGTTGCATCTGTGAAATCGCCAGCGTTTGTAAGCTTTCCCCGATATAGTGATGTTTTGCTGGCTGGCGCTCGTGGTTTTTTCCTGTCTTTGTTGGAGAGGTTTTTCCATGTTAAATATGTGTCCCCTTGCTGTGATTTCATTTTCGTTGTTCGTTATTTACTTGTCGCAATTATAACAAACTGAATTAAGACCCAATCTAAGCATGAATCCATTCTACTCATTTAACACTTAAACATCATCTCCTTGATCATGAGTTGGAAACTAGCTTTCTCTCAAAATCATTTACCCTTGTATTCTAGTCTAAAACCCTAAATCTGCCGAAATGGCTAAGTCTGGAATTCTTATCTAGATCCAATCTTTAGAGCTCTACCTATTCCAACCTGTGTGCATTATTGAGAATGAACTTGAACCATCTTGTAGTACATAATTAGTACTACCAAATATCACTCTTGCCTTTGGCTAAAACTTTTTGTCTCCCACTCATCCATGATGGTTTGGTAGACATCATGATAATCTTTTCTGAAATCTAGTCAACATGCCCACCTTGGTAGAAGCTGACATACCTATGATAACACCCCTTGACCAACTCCTGGCATGGTTCTGATCTACTAACCATGGTATGTCATCCCACACTTCCATTGTTTCCAGTGGAACCTGATGCTTCTTAAACCCACTTGGTTTTTAAGGTATCATGAAAATTATGCTATGGCAGTTTTATTTTCAACAAAGTTTGCCATCTCTTCTAGACCACCACCAATACATCCATGCCCAAATCTTCCTGCCATTGTCATATATATGACATGGTCTAACCATCCATATATCCCTTGTACTAAGGTGAGCTATGAGCTCCCTACTCCAACGTTGTTTAGGTGGTATAAAAATAACAAAACCCTAGATCATCCAATCCATCCGTTCTTCCAAAAATCCATCTTTTTTGTCAATACCCAAGGTTATCTTGCTACATACTTTAAGTGTACATCATATACCTTGGATATAACCATCCCTAAATAATTCCCATAATTATTTGGATTATTAAACTATTTAAATTCTTTTAGTGGCCAAATCATCAAAACCTTCTTTCCAAAGGCAAGTTTGTTTTTCTCCGAAATACTTTGCCAACTCAAGGCACAGTTGATGCCCATATATCATATCCTATCATATTATCGCAAAAATAAATATTTTTGAGATGCTCTCTTATTTCTTTTTGCCCTTTTTCATATTTGGCAGAAAAATAAAATATTTTTTTAAAAATACTATCCCTTCTCAATAAATACCAATAAAATTACCCAAAGTGTGATATGCTATTTAAAACTATGTCAAACCAAAAAATCACCTTGCCCAATTTAAAAATATCACCTTAGGTTCTATAAATGATTTCTGCACTCTTTGAATAAATGATTTTTTGTGAACTAAAAATCATCCCAAAAATCCCAAAAAAATTCCTATGATCATATTTTAGTCATATCTATCTCCCAGTACCATTTCCTTACTCTGCCCAAAGCCATTTATTTGAACTCCTACACAATCACCAACTTGATCAATTTTGCAAGATCAATCAAACTCTAATCCAAACACCATCAAACCATCACAAGTATGAGTCCAGCAAACTTGTATAGCACACCTCACACTCTCTGGTCGACACCACTGTAGCAGGGCACTGTTCATCCTTGTCCTTAGTGCATGGAGAGAGTGATAGAGGGAGAGAGAGGCCACTTTGCCCATTTAATTGAAACAACCACCACATCCCTCCCTCTCTGTCCCCCATCGACCAGGACACCTCCTGCCCCTCCTCCACTCAACCTGGCCACCACCAAGCCATCCCTACCCCACTCCCATCTACAAAATAGACATTTCCCCCATTGAGCTTCTCTCTTGCAATAAAAGGGCATGAGACCTCTTGCTCTCCCCTTCTGCCCCCTCATTTCCCCCCTCTGGCTCACAATCCTCTTCCCCGAAGCCCCCTCCTCCTCCCTTGCTCTACCATGCCCTGGAAAAAGAGAGAGAGAAGCATCGGCTACGCCCTTTCGTTTTCTCTCTCTCTCTCTGCATGTCACTCCATCTTGCTCTCCTACATCCCCTTACTCTCTCCCTTGTTGTTGTTTTGCACATGAACACCCCTTGAAGCCTACCCGTGAAGATCCCGAGCCCCTCCTTCGGTGCACACACGCGAGCAGGTCCCCAACGTCGAAACCCCCTGTTTCGCCCCTTGCCGAGCGTGTCCCGGTGCACTGCCGCTCCTCCGCCACACCTCTTTGGCTAACGAGCCCCCTGGTAAGCTCCCCGCACCGCTCAACCCTCTCTAGGGTTTCGGTATCCTTGTTCCCAGTCGAAGGAGGACGACCCACGGACGTCGTCAGATCCAAATCAATCCGGTGGCCCAGATCTCCCCATACCCCTTCAGGGATGGGCGACGCTAGCGGGCCAGCACAGTCATGCCAGCTGTAAGATCCCTCCTTTGTAAAGGAAAGGATCCCTGTGATTGCAATGCTAGTCCCTGGATCAATGCTAGCATCCACAGTTTAAGATAAAGTACACAGAAACAAAGGTCACTATTACATATCATTCCAGAGACAAACATAGTCTTTTACAACTCCATGGCCACATGCCTAATACAAGAGTTCAAATATATAATAAGATAAATAAGTCTTCATCTTCATGTGCCACAGGCAAGCATGTTGAGTGTAGACCCATGACTCCTAATCATCATCAGAATATCCTGCAACATCACAAGTTACAGCCACAGTGGGTCAATACATTGGAATAGTATTGGCAAGTGATACTTAGTAGAATATTGGTGGACTAAATACTATATGCATTTTGGCTAAGTGTAGCTTAGGCTTGCTTTGCTCAAAATAGGTTTTGCCTATCAGTTGAAAACACTAAGTTTTCCTTTGTCAAATCTTTCCCAAGGAACCACCAATAGACATTGGGGTCCTGCACCCTTGTTCAACCACAAGTTTTTACTTAGAAATTGGGATGAGGAGATTCTTGATAGCTTCCATGTCTTGATGCTCAAGTTGTCCAATACCAGGGACATGGCTAAGTACTTAGATTCTTCCATCTGCCAAGGTTGTGCACTTTCCCCACAAGACTTGATTTTCACCAAGACAGGACCTTTCAGAAGCCTTCCCTTAGACCAAATGGATGCGCTCCAACCTATCATCCCACTACCACCAACTGTCCAAATGGCTAAGTTATTGCAACCTATATGATCCAGGCAGAGCCCATATTGCCAAGTGGCTGCACTAGAAGCTTCTTAACATATGGCATCTCAAATCCCTTTGTTCCTGGGTGGCTTTCCACAAGTGAGATACACAAGGTAAACCATAGAAATGGGCCTTGTGTAACCACTCAACATAACCCATTCTTTCCATTCCACCCAGGTGTTTCATTCACTTAGTTGTTTTATTAAGCAAAAACATAGTCCAAAGACTTAGAAATATTTATTCATAGCATGAATATATAACTACCCTTGGTTGCTACTATCTAGGCTAAGCATGGCATTGATAAGACTTAGAAATATTTCTAGCAATTCTACAACTACTAGGATTTCCCAAGCATAGCATATAGATCAAAATTATCCATTCAAGACTAGCAAAATATCTCTAATACATATTTGGAAAAACATAGGAATAAATCATGAAGCACCACTTGCCTTGGTAGTTGGGAGAGTAGCTACAATCCTCACAATCACAATCACAATTTGCACCAAAATCTACACATAAAATGATAGCCCAAATCACATACAAAATAAATACAAGCAAAAAAATATGGATGCATGCAATATGATATGTGATGATTTTTCTATACTCAACAAGACAAGTGCACAATACTGATTCATAAACAAGTTCAAAACTTGCCAAACAACCTTTATTTGAACAATAAAACATTTCCCAAATATTTGTTATACATAAAATAGGCCTACACATGTTTCTGTAAAAATAACCATTTTAACAGAACCAAAACATTAAACAAATTGCATATATGTAAAGGGCTCTCTCTCCTGATTCCAATGATATAAAATTCATCAAATTTGGACGTGGGAATCAAAAGTTATGAATTAAACAAGTTTAAACATCTAATTGATATAAAATCTGATTTTAAATCGAAGGATTGGCCACGCGGCAGCGTCTGATTGGACGATACCGTTTCACACCGGATCACACTCGTGCGCCGTTGGATCTAACTAATCATGCACGGCTCAGATCTGCCCGTACCTCTTCGCTTAGCTTCTAATTTCACCCACTAGATCTAGATCTAACGGTCCTAAGCAACAGACCATCAAGCAGTGGCGACAGGAGGTGGCGCGGTCAGTCAGTGGCGGAGCCAGCGAACTAGGCCGCCCGGGGAGGTGGGAGGATGCTCACCAGAATCGCCATGACGAGGTGAAGCTCGATGTATGCTCGGTTGGCGAAGGGACGCTCGGAGTTGTCGCGGATTGCTCGTCGGAGTAGTCCCTGGAGACGGTAGCTTCTGTTCGTCGACGTTGGCGACGCTTTGGGCCGCGCTAAGACGAGAGAAAGGTTCCGTTAGATGCGCAGGACACTGGGGGTCTCACGCGTATCAAATAGAGGGAGAGGGGAGGATGGGACTTACGGGAAAAGGTCGCCGAAGTTCGAGCAGACATCGGCGGAGTTCAGTCGTTAACGTTGCCGAGGCTACAGACCATGCGCGAGAAAAAGGAAAGCATTAGTAGGTGTGCACGGAGATGTAGAACAAGCCAGCATGAACCATAGGTAGAGGGGAGTGCGGTGCTCACCGGAATTCGTCGGCGAACTCGTCAGAGCAGCGGGGTTGCGGCGAGGAATTCTCGCAGCCTGGGGGCGCTCTGTGTTTGGGGTTTAGGGGAAAATGGAGAGGGGGCAGAGGGGGTTTAAATAGCAAGGACGCGAACGTGATTCACTCGAGCATTGATCGTGAATTGAAGCCGCAAATCAATCCAGAAACGGCCGAGTGATTTGGGGGGAGGAACTCGTCGCCAGGTGGAGACGATGACCATTGCGTGGGCCGCGTTGTCAGCGAGAGAAACAGAGGGGAGGTGGGGTCAGGCGGTCAGTCACTCTGCGGGTTTCATTGCGAGTAAAGAAAAACGGTTCGCGGGAGGGGTTGCTGGGCTAGCTTGGTCAAGTTGGGCCAGATTTGGCTGTTTGCTTTTTTTTTTCTCTTTACTCCTTTTCTTTTTCTGTTTGATTTTCTAAAATTGATTTTCACACTCCATTTCAAATCAGTTTGATTTCAAACCTTCTCTGGACTTTTATATAGTGAATTTTGTATTCAAATAAGTGTCAAACCCTTCTGTTTACTCAAACATACTTGGTCATTTAAAAAAATCAAGCTTTTTATGAGATATAAAATAGGCATAGATTTGGTTTTTAATTTATACTTTGTTTTGAAACTTTGCTCAAGCTTTTGGAAGCATTTAAGTTTGAGTTCAAAATGTTACTGAATACAATAGATACTCTTCTCATTAGAAAGTAGCACTAGGGCTAGGGTATTCATACATAAAATAATGAGCAATATATGCTCCTATTTTTGAAATGATTTTGAAATGAAACCCTAAATGATATGCATGCATGAATGGTATGCAAACTTTGAAAACATGATTTTAGGGATGTTACACCGGCTGGCCACTATCCCCTATGCGTGCAGTAACACCGGTCGGGGCGAATCCCCCTATGTGGCCCAACCACTCGTAGATTTGCCCGCATGTGTCTCTTCCATTTTCTTTTTTGTTTTCCAAATTCCTATATATGAAACTAGATGTTTGATTTATTTCAAAATGAAAATGGAACCTAATCAAATCTTTCCAAATATTATTTTTGTCATGTACCTACATGTTTTGTTAAGCATGCAGTACCCTTGATTAGACCATGGTTTATCTAGATTAAATAAGATAAATCAAATTCCTAAGTGCCCCCTTTTTGCTAATAAATACTTTATGTAAGTTTCACATCCCCAAATGATGTAAACCTTGTTTGTGCAGAAAGGTATAAGTGATGCATTTCATGCCACCCTAGACCCATAGTCTTTTGCTTCCTAGTTTGTCCATAGAAAAAATAACAAAATCATTATATTCTTGCATTTTTGAATTTCTCTAGGTCAAACCAAAGTAGGCATTGACTTAATTCCAAATCATAATAACTCTATAATCCTATTTCTATCAAACCCCAGGAGCTCATATTTTTCCTAGCCACTGTTGGTTTATTAGGAATTAATCTGTTATGTGCACATGTTATTCACTAATAAAATCATCACATTAGATCTGTAACCCCAAAAAGGGTGATTACAATTTATACGGAAATGTATATAAATACCTAACATGTTTAATTGAAATTACATCAAAATCTTCTGTAGTTTAAATCTGACTAAAAGACAATTATCATAAAGTACCGAATTTGGGAATTTCCCAAGGGTATTATAATAATTATCTTGAGGTGATTACAACTCCTGTTGAATCAGTCCATCAAATACTAACTAATCATCCAAGGAAATGATTTTTGAAGCTCCAGAACTATTCTGGTGAATTATTTCCTAAAACTAGAGTTTTAGTCACTAGAAAAATCATAGTAATTTAAAGAAAATTGATAAAATAGTGAAACCAATTTTGTTGGTTTCACTTTATCAATACCTATCCATTGGTATCTTATTTTTACCTTATTATCATATATATTGTTTCCTTTTACGAAAACCCTTCTCCTAGCAAGTTTCTAGACTATATTTTCCTATGAGATCTTCTTCCTAATTCTCCAAGTCATTTCCCAGCCCACCAAATCAACCATCCAGCAAAATACTATTTAATATTAAGTAATTATCCTTTGTTTGTTGTATGTATTGTTGATTATTTGTCTTCTATTTATTGGTGCCTTGTGTGCTTGCATGTGTGACCCTTGACGATGATAGTTGCGACTATTTGACGAAGAGAAGAAGGTGCGTTGATTATTATTATTATTATTGGTATTCCTGGTATTTTAATGAAGAAGTCCGAGGACATCTCGCTGGTCATAGGCAAGCCACCTTCTTTCTCATACGCCTTTGACCTACTATTGTACTTATGCATGTGTTTATCTACTGTTTATGAAAATTGCATGGTTTTACCTTATTGTGTTTTATATGTGGGAATGATTGGCTCCTCCAAACTATTACCATTTTGGTACCATTAGGTACAACCCCTATGATGACACCCATTTGACTTTAGTATGATAGATGGTGTTTAACACCATAACCCCTTGGACACCCCTTTTTAGCCTAAGTAAAAGTATAGGATGGGAAGACCCCGGGATAATGTTTATAAAATGTTTTATGAGAAAACCTTGGAGAGTTTCGACCTACCAAGAGAGTGGAGAAAACAAAAAGGTTATGTTTTACTAAAAGGATGGGACAAAGTAAGGAGGAAAAATGTTTACAAAAAGGCACCTAGTTCTTCGCAGTTTTGCCAGAACAATTAACCCATGCAACCACACTACCCTGAAGTGGGAATGGGGCTTAACCTGAAGTTGCTTCACTTTGATATGGGTATTCGCATGACTACTTATAAGGGATCATCTCCCTCTAATTTCGGCCTTCCTTTACGAAAAGGGTCATCTGTTGGGCAGTCATCGGGAGGAAGCAGGATCACCCATGTGAGTGACCGGGCGATACTATGAGCCCCTCATTAAAAGTGCCAGCTCTGAAGGAGTTGGGTTGCACTCCGGTTGGTCCATGGATCCCGACGTCCCGATATGGAGGGGAAAAACTTAGAGGGTAGGGACCGTGTTGGAGTGGACTTTCTGAAGGTTATGTTTGATTATCCGAGACCCGAATATTTTAGTATGATGACCCGAGGGTGATCCCAGCGGATGTATCAAATCTTGTGGGTATAGTGTACAACCTCTACAGAGTGTAAATCTATTAGAATAGCAGAGTCCTCAGTCATGGACAGTTGGGAATGTTGCTGTAGAGCGGTGTCGGTTTTGTTTTCAAAACTGTTTTCAATAAAATAAGTGTTTTCGAAAACCTGGTGGTCTGAGTGACACCAGACTAGGAGGAGAATAACCCGGTCTGTTGACGACTGTGGCGATGATATAGGGTGACACACTCCTATCGTTTTCCAAATATTTTCAAAAAGGTTTACAAAATGTTTTACAAAAGATTTCAACAAAACCTTGTAGATGCTATATCTACAAGAGAACTATTTTAGAAAAGAAACACCCTTGGAGCCCTCCTACCACTATAGCCATACTGCATATCTCCTTGTTATTAATATTATTTTAAGGTGGTTTGCGAGTACATTCAAAGTACTCACCTGCATTGTCCCTGGCTATTTACTTGGCCAGATTCTCAAAGGAGCGAGGAACAAGGAAGAAGCTAATGTCTATGCGATCTAGGGCATATCTTCGAGTCGGGCACCCTGTCGGGTTTTGGATTGACTCGGGTCCACCACGTTTAGAAGATCCGCTGCTTTTATGTATTTGAGCCCTTAGTGGCACTCTGTAAGCTTATTCATGTAAACATTCTTGTATTCGTTATTGTAAAGGATGAGCACTTTGATATCTGTTGGTTATGCGCCACGATGCACTGATGATGGGATCGTGGTGGTATGCATAAAAGTTATTCCCAGACCGTAAATGTAGGGGTGCCACAAACTTGGTATCAGAGCCATCCTGATTGTAGGAGACCTTAGTTAGCATGGACGTTAGACAGGAAAAACCCTATCTTTTGAAAACTATTTTTGCAAAAGCTTTTTGAAAGATTTCTTATATTATCTTCTCTTACTTAAACTTTTGCAAATGGATTACTCTATATCTTGTCTATTTTCAAATGTTCCGTTTTCAAAAACAATCCTGACTTTTAAACCCTGAAGACGGAGATCACAAGATGATGAGAAGCAAAGACAAGCAAACCAAAGAAGCGACCAACAACAAAAGATACTACAAGACCGCTCTACCAATGGAGTCCTTCATCGCCTCAAATGGACCAAGTACGGCACCGACGACACCAGATGGCAAGACAGAAGCCAATACATCCGTATCGTCCGTACTTAGGATAAGTATCTGTCATGGTATAGCCGATGAGTAAGCCATAGAGGGGTCCTCACAGAGCGTGTTTAGAGATGTGGGGTAAGGTGGGAGGTTAGCGGGTACGAGGTAACATAGCTTACCCAGGTTCAGATCCCACGACGATGGCGGAATCCTACTCTTGCTATAAATCAATATAATGGCAATACATCGAGTTATAAGGATTGGTTCGCTGTGCACAATATGAGTTGAGTTGTCTGATTGTTTCCCTAAAGGCTCCCGCAGGTCTGGCTTATATAGTCGCCAGATCCTGGGGTTACAGGCAAAGTCCTAGCCGGACAGGTTACAGAGTCCTACATGGTACACAACTAGTCTAACTTGTCTTGCACTCCAAAGCTCCGGGTACGCTGGTGACTCCTCTATAGCCTTCCTTTATCCAACATGGGCCTCCCTTCTAGATCCATCTAACTGGGCCGCCCAGCAGGCCATAGGCCTTGCTACCAACGGTAGGCCACACGGGTTTTCCGGATTAGAGACATGCAATGGTGATACCCATTTAGTATATCCCCAACAGTAGCCCCTGAAGAACTCCGAGATCTTGCGCCATCTTGTCTCGTCAGATTGAATGCTTCGTCTAGATGAATGTCGGCAAATTGTCAAGCAATATCTTGTAGTCCTCCCAAGAACCCTGCAATGCTCTCCGTCTTCAACATGTAAGTCGGAGAACTGCTGAATCTTCCATCGTACTCTTCTCATAGTTGGACTGAATCCGTCCATGCCGGAATCTTCAGATGGGATGGTTCACCTGCCTATGTCAGTAGAGAGACATAGACCATAGGTCAGCGATGCCTCGTAACTCACACATGCAGAGAACACAATCATAGCCGTTTTCCCGCACGAAGGATGCGAAACATTGGCGGCGGCGGTGGGAACTTGGCGAAATTTCCGCGCATGCGCACGCTCGCGCTGTCCACACATCAACCATTTGATCAACTTACACGAATCTTGATGCTGAGTACTATAAAATTATGACCGTGGTAATTCTTATCCTTGCACCACATTCTTCATCGCATTGTCTTCTTCCTCCAGCAAATGCCTCCTCGAGCTCTCTGCGCGCATGAACGAAAAACCCTAGCTTCTCCCATCTCACTGCCAGTCCTCCTCTACATCAATGGACAGTAGTAGCACTACACCGTCCATGGCGGCGACGGGCGAAGCTATGGCCAAGACGGAGGGCTCCGTCCATGTACCCCCAGAAGGCGTGGTGGTGCCACGCACCACGGTGGTGGAATCCACCGACGGCGACCAAATTCTAGCGGGGCTGGAACTGCTGGAAGAGGAGGCCGACTCCCACAAAGGGGAATGGCGTGGCTCCGATATTACCGAAGGCGATCTCAAAGATATGCTTGCCGAGGGGTACCTCCCTGTGATGGAGGGGCTGGTCTGGCCGGCGGTGATGGCTGGCGAGGTCATCCCTTCTCCCCAAGCTGGAGAAAAGGTGTACCTCAAAGCCCAACGGGTACGCGGCGTCTCCCTCCCAATCTCTGACTTCTTCCTAGATGTCCTTAGCCACTACCGGGTTCAACCTCAGAACCTTTCTCCGAATAGCATCCTTGCGCTTAGCAACTACGCGACGCTTTGTGAGGGTTACCTAGGAATCAGGCCTAGGTTAGATCTGTTTATATATTTCTTCACCGTCAAGAGGGAAGCCGGAGTGTGCAAGGATGAGCTCAAAAATTGTGGAACTATTAGTTTCAAGATCCGGCCTGGCCGGCGGTTCCCCAGTATTGTAGGCCACGAGTCCTGCAAGAACTGGCAGAGGACGTACTTGTACGGCCTAGATATCCCTCTGGATGGCCAAGCAGGAACGTACTCGGACTTTGTCGATGGAGCTGCCGCTGAAGCCCCGACATGGAGATCCTAGGCCCTCCTTCCCTCCGAAAACGAAGCCTCCCGCGCTGTAAGGAGGATTGATTGGCTCGTAGACACGGGTATGACCAGGTTGGACCTAGCCATGTGCTGGTTCATCAGGCGGATTCAGCCTCTGCAGCACCGCGTGAAGCTGATGCACGAGTATTCCAAGGATAGGAAGGATAGCCTCCACATCTCTAAGGACAACTTTTTGAATGACTCCATCAAGATTTGCCTCAAGGACATAGTCAAGGTGAAGGACATGAAGCGTGGCTTCACCATCACCTACGACATGTTCGAGGGAGGCACGTGTCCAGAGGTACGTGTTTATTTTCCGTGTATGACATATACTCTAGTTCATCCTTCTTGCCTTAACCATTGCATCTAACACTTTGGGATTCACTTAATAGTTGAAGGAACTAGACGAATGTAGCATGGCTGCCAAAGTCTACGACCCTAAGGGAAGGAAGTCATCATCGTGTCCGACGATGATGTCCCGTTGGCACGAAAGTGGAAGAGCTCCACCTCTGACGCTGTCGACAGAGGCAAGAAGAATAAGACGGAGGGTGGAGCCTCCAAGAGATCCACCGTCTCCCTGGAGGCGGAGAAAAGAAGAATGATTGGTATCCCATTGACCAAAGAACCAACCATCGTGTATGCTTCTTAACATCCGACATTGTCTCTTGCTCGTGTTGTTCCTGAACTTACACTTTTCCATGTTTTAGGAAGAAGGCCAGTATGAGTTTGAAGAAGACCTACAAAACATCGGGGGCTTCTAAAAACATCAAAGAAATGTTTAGTTAGTCCTCTCCCGCCATCGCCCCTCCTACTCCAAGCGTCCAGCCTGCTACCACACAGACAAGCTCTCTAGCAAAGGTAACGTCTGGACCTTCCGCCATGGAAGTGGACCCAGGCGTTGCCGTGGAACTTGTTATTGTCGGCGAGCAGGCGACACAAGAAAGCATATCATCTAAAGTGGCTGAAGCTCCGGCTAAGGATGCCACTGGTAATGGTAAGGCGATGGAGGAAGGAGGAACTTCTGCCGCAGGCGGAGCCATTGCACCCAAGACGCCAGCAGAGCCTCCAAAGATCGTCTACCCAGTGCTTACACCGAGTAGCTCAGCTCTGGTTCCTGGTGCAGCGCCGACTTATCTGACATGTGGTCTTGAGGAGATGCTCAAGCAGGCGGATATCCTGCGTGGAAACAGCCTTGCCTTTAGCAAGATAATTGCCAAGAGCACCACCAACCTCAAGATCATTGCACTTGTAAGTTTTATATGACTTTTGCATTTCATATGTAGTATCCCACTATAGCCCCCAAGGATTTAGATGGAAAACCATAGGTCTTTGTGTTTGAATACTCCAAGAGTGACTAAGCTAGAAACTTCGCACTATAGCCCCCAAGTATGTAGTTTGAATAAATTATTCCGACTAGATACTTTTAGAGTAGCATACACAGTGTTTTGTAAATTTCAATACTATAGCCCCCAAGCTTATAGTTGAAACAAAATTAGTTCTGACTAGATGCTTAAATAAAGACTAAGCATATTGCCGAGTTAAAAACTCTCACTGCAGCCCCCAAGCCTCTATGTGGATATTTATCTGGCTAGATGCTCCAAGTAGACTAAGTAACATTGGTATTTTTCGCAGAATGAGAATGCCCGGAGAGGTATCGACACTGAGAAGTTCCATAAGATGCATGCTGACCTTGAAGATGAAAAGGGTAAAACTGCCTTCTTGAAGGATGAAATCAGCAAGAGCAAGAGTCTGTTTTTCTTTGCAATTTCGCACTCAATCTTGGTCTTGCGCCATTAACCTTCGACTAATCATCGTGCGCTGTCATTTCTCTAACATGCAGAAGTTATTGCCAAGGCGAAAGATATTGTCGAGAATTCCAAGCACATACATCTGCTGGATAATGAGAATAGAATCCTCAAATAGGAGATGTCTGAATCCTTGAAGATGCATGAAGATACAATGAAGGCCGTGCCGGAGCCCACCAACACGGAGATCAACCGGCTGAAGGAGGAAATTGTGATCCTCAAGGAGCAGAACAAAGCTGCCGCCAAGCAGAATACGTGCAACCTTGAGGCTTACAAGGTCCTCCAATAAAGAACGAGATTATATGGCGGAGATTATCCAACATGCTGAGGCGAGCATCTTTGGTAAGCAATCTCCGTCTTCTACTTCTGCATGCCAGGTACTATGAACCTTTGTTATGTTGGACTCATGTACTCCATTGCTTGGCCAGAAATGCAGCTCCTATTAGTTTAACCAATACTCCTCCTCCGCCAAAGGAATGAATGGTCCTTGCCGACAACTTCATCACCACCAGCATCAAGCAAGCAAAATAAATTGCCAAGCCCCTGATGTCGTCATTACGGAAACAGCAGAGCCTAAGCAGGCTAGAAAGAGGTGTGGGAGCAAAGCAGGGAAGCATGCGACGGCATCCGTAGGCGGGATTGGATACAAGCAACTGTCGGGGACACAAGAAGTACCCAGGTTCGGGGCCCTCGGGTTGAGGTAAAGCCCCTACTCTTGTCGATCTGACTATAAGGATGATCACTAAGGGCTACAAGGCTCCTCTAGCTGTATCGGGTCTGGCTAGTAGTAAAGGAGAGTCCAACCCTTGCCAAGTTGCCCCTACCGCCCCTTATATAGGCCGAGGCAGCATGGGCAATGATCTGGCCGACTACCGGGTCCCACAGGCGAGCCCCAGCCGGCTAGGTCATCTACAGTGGCCGACATGGGGAGTGTGTACTCACAGTCAAGCCCATGCCGCCACGCCATCTACAGTGGTCGCCGTGCGGGTAGTTACGCACAGTGCCACCTACCGTCTATTGTTGCAACCGTCATCGGTAGAAGTCGTCTGTATGGGCCGAGTGTCTGAGTCTCCTTTCTGTCTTGTCTGATGTCCTGGGCGTACTGCGCATTGTGCCCTACGTCATCTGGTACCTTGCCTATCATGAGTGGCTTGCTAGGGTGGTCTAGCTGGCTGGTCTTCTTGGGCCGGATGGTCGAATCCATCCAGCTACTCTTCTGACCTTGCTTGCTTTATCCGACTGGTTCTTCTGCCGGTTGGCTCTTGATCTGTCTTGATACAGCCGACTGGCGCTCTTGTCGATGGTTTTCATCCGGCTGGCTAGTTTGCCAGTCAGGTCCTGGTTTGTTCCTTCTCTGATCTGTCTTGGAGTTTTTGCGTCCGGCTACTCTCAGCCGGCTGTCGTGCGGGTGCCTTGCATCTTGTCCGGTTAGCATACCTGGGGGCGATCCCCCCGACACTATCCCCCGAGCACGCGTAGATTCTGCCCTCAAGCAAAATGTGTGTGGGCTAAAAAAAGGCTAGGATTTTGAAAATTTTCCCGGTTGAATCTTGGCGGTTGAGCTGCCCCAGCTGTGTCATCCCTGATGCCAGCCACGCGTGATGATGGTCGTGGGATGCCGTGCGTCGTGGGGTCTCGTCGGTTGTCGCTTCGGCAACTGTCCCTGGTGCCTCACCTCCCGCGCTGGGATCTTCTGTGCGTGGTGCGTGGCCGCAAAGGATCCGGACGCCAGTGGAGCCGTGGGGGGTCGCCACGTGGTGGGCCCGCGGTTGGCCTCCCCGGCCCCTTTAAGTAGGGGCAGCGGCGCCGCGCCACTCCTTACTGGTCATTTTCCCCCTCGTCCTCCTTCGACGCCCAGCGCCCTCGCTGCCTCTCCTTCCTCCATCCTTTTTCTATGCTGCCGACGAGCTCACTCCGCCAGCACCACCTCGTCTTTTCTCCGCCGGAGCGACGGGCAACCACTGCTCCTCCGCCGCTCCGCCACCGTCTTTCCTTCCTTCCTCCCTGTCTCCGCCGCACTCCACCGCCGTTGCCATGGGAGAGAGCAGGCAGGCCTGGTGCGGCTCCTCCGTCACGGAGGCGCAGGTAGAGAAGTACCGACGGTCGCGCCTCCTGCCAACCACCGGCGAGGTTGGGGTCCGGCTGGCCACGACTGATGAGATCTCTCCGGCTCCGCAAGCCGGCGAGCGAGTAGTTTTCCTCGCGCATCTCGCGCGCAGCCTGGCCTTTCCGGCCAGCGCCTTCTTCTTGTCCTTCCTTGCCCACTTCGACCTCCGCCTCCACCATCTCGGGCCAAATGCAATCGGAACTTTGGCCCACTTTGTCGCCTTCTGCGAATGCTATCTCGGGATCCAACAGGATCTCGGGCTCTTCTGCCGGCTCTTCTTGATCCGGCCTCAGGTGCAGTTTGCCAATGGCTCGCTGGTGGCCTGCGGTGGCGCCTCCATCTACATCCGGTCAAGTATCGGCTACCCCAAGTTCAAACTGCACGACATAATTAAACTTTGGTAGCAGACGTACTTTAACGTACGGAACTTGGGGACGGAGGACCGGCTGAACCTCCCGACCTTCCAAGACGCCGAGTCTAGCCAGGCGCGCTGGACTAACCGGCGTTGACATGACGCTGAGTTGGGCTAGCCGGCTCATGATGCCCCTGCAGCAGCAAGCACAAAAGATGTGCTATTACTCCGGCCGGCTCGACCCCACCCGGCTCTCCCGCCCTGACCCCTCCTTCGCCAACCTCTACGAGTGGGTTTGGATGATCACAAAGGAGAAGGTCGCTTCCAAATGGAGGTTTGGCATCGCTCCTTACATGCGTGAAAACCGCGCTCCCCGGGTGAGTATATTTATCTGCCTCTCTTTCCTTCTATCGTTCTTGCGCTGTCCGGCTAATTCCCTTATCTGGTCTGACTTGCGTTTTGTTCCGCACATATGTTCCCTTGCATCATCCGGGAGGAGGGCGACGTGCCCCTCCAGGTTTTTATGGCCGACCGCTCCGAGCCGCACCCGCGCTGGAGCAGCTGCGAGGGCTCGGACGGCGAGGAGGGCCTGTTCCCCAGCCGGGGTGATGAAGCGGTGGAAGACCCGCATGGCCCCGAACCGGAGCAGAGTGACGGCATCGCCGCGCCCGAGCCTGTCTGGAAGCGTGCCAGCGAAGGCACTTCCAGCAGCAGCGCCGGACCTGAAAAGCTGGCTGCCCAGCGCACCCGGGCAGCGGGGGTTCCTCCGTGTCCTGGCCGGACCGCGGGCGGCCGGAAAAGATCCATGCTCGTGGTGCAGGGGTAAGTCCTCCACCTTTTTCTCTTTCTCGTTTGTTTCTTTCTTCGTGTCGGCCCGCGGCCTTGCCTCGATCTTGTTTTTGTCCTGACTTTGCCTTTGCTTCCGTGCAGCGCCATTATGTCCTTTGCTGCGAGCCTGGCTCGCAAACGCGCCCGCCGCTTCACCGCCCCGCGATCTTCCTCCTCCGCCGGCTGCCCCCTCGGTGGCTACCCCCACCCCCTTTGACCGAGACCATGCCCCCACCAGAGCCGGCGACCGCGGTCCAGCCGACTGCTTCTATGCCCGAGCGCATGGAGAGCCGGCCGGATGCGGCCTTTGGGTCGGTTGGGCGCTCATCTGCCGACGTGGGGGGCTCGGGCGCAACCAGGGACACGGTCATTGTTGAGGACGTGGACTCCGACGATGAGGCGACCACACAGTGGCAGGCGGCCATCCGCGACGCCCCGGCCGCTCTAGCCAGCCCGCTGGCGCCTCTGCCCGCGGAGGTGGGAGCCTCGCTGCAAACCCTCGAGGTCAACCTCAAGGTCGGACTGGCGGAGGTGAAGCAACTTCGGGCTATGCTAGCTGGCACCAACGAGGAGGCCACCAAGCAGCTGGCAGCGGCGTGCGGGACTGCGTGAAGTAAGTTTTCGTCTTGCGCTCCTTTTCTTCTTATCTTGCTTCCGGTTTTCGGCCTTCTAATTTGCGTTCCTTTTCTTCTTTCAAAGCCATTATGATTTGAGGGCAGCGGGATATTGACCGGCTGAAGCGCTCCAATGCACGCCTTAACCGGTACAATGCCGCCCTCCGGCTCTAGAATAAAGAATGGCACGGCAAGGTCAACCAGCTAGAGGCCACAATCAAGGAGCAGGAGGCGACTCTCGCCAGCCGGGCCAGCGCCTTTGACCTTCTGGACAAGGAGGCCACCCGGTTGAAGGAGAACGCCGAGATGCTCGACAACAAGCTGATGGACATCGGCCTTCTGGTGAAAGGTGAGTCCCTTCGCTGGTGCCGAATGTTTTTATCCGACTGCATTTTCATGGTCGCCTTTTGACTTGCTCTTCTGATCACAAGGCTTCTACCCCCAAGTAGACGCTCTTTCCTACGACTGGGTGCAACAGGTTGCGCCGGGTGAGAAGGCAGCCATCAAGGACCTGGTGGGCCAGCTCGGTGAGGACGCTGCCAACCTGCGCAAGGCCACGACCGGCATCCATGACCTGGTTTTCCCGGGGGAGCTCCTGCCGGAGACCATGGGGGCCATGGCGATCAAGCTGGGCGGCGCGCCAAACGCGATCGACCGGCTGCGCGATCTGGCTGCCCGCGTCGGCTCCGAGATGGCGCTGGCCTTGATGCTCTCGTGGTACAAGGACACCCGTCTCGACAAGCTGGTGGACGGCTTCCGAGCCGGTGCGGAACATGAAGCCATGCGCCGGGCCTACCCAGACCTCTGCTTCGCCACGATCACGATTGCCGGCTATGCCGACATCGACGAGGTGCTCACGGACGGCCAAGGGAGCTCGGGGGCCGATGGCGCGGGAGCGGATGGCGCGAAGGCGTCCTCCCAGGCTAGCGGAGCCGGCGCGGCTCCTCCTCACGGCAAGGGTCCGGCCGCCTAAAGGTGAAGACCTCGGGATGCCGGGTGAAGTTCCAGTTATCTTTCTTCTTTTGGAACTTGTGTTGTTTGAACAATCTGGATCTGAGTGTGCGGGGGCTTCGTCCCCCGATGTTTAAGTAACTTGTCTGGTTGGGTTTGCCTTCGTGCACCCGCTAATGCTTATGCCTTGGTCGATTATTCTTTTCGGCTGGTCCACTCTAGCCGGACTTATCTTGCATTTGTCTTGCGCTTCGCTTCTTCTGGCTTCCTGACGGTCTGTCGACTTGCTCTGGCCGGTTGGTGCACCTGCCAACCGGATACTACATCCTTCTAGTGGGGGCACGCCAGCGCACCCACTGGGTGTAGGCCCCGAGATTCGGAACAGCTGGAGTATCCAGGTGTTCCAAATCTTCAAAAAATTCTTGTTTTTCAAATTTGTCTGCCGAGTGTGACCTGCTTAGCCGGGCGGGGGAGTTGCACCGCGATCCGACTAAGTATGTCCGACTTGCTTTTCTCTATTACTTTCCTTTCTCCTCTCTTTCCATCTTTCCTTCTTCATCTTTCTCTTTCTTTCTTTCCTCTTTCTCTTTCTCATCTTTCTCTTTCTTACTAGGTTTGACTGACGTGTCTGACTAGCTGCAGCTAGCCTACTTGGGTGGGTGGTGCCTTTGTGTTCTGTCTTCCTTTGTCTTTCTCTTTGTCCGGCTGACGCACCCTTCAACTGGACGTCTCCTGCTTACGGTGGGGGTGCGCCAGCGCACCCACTGGGTGTAGCCCCCGAGTTCGGAGTGGCTACCGCAGATAGGTACTTCGAATCTTCACTGCTCTTGATTTTTGACTCGGTGCGATTTGTGCAAAAATAAACATACAAAAATGACTCCTTGTCAATATGTTGCCTTGTTAAATGTCTCTCTATTACCCGACTAGGGTTTTTCTTTTTTTGAAAACTAGTTCGTGCTCTTCTGGACACTTAGTCACTTTCTCGTGTGGGGTGCTGTTTACGATGCACCTTGCCGGACAGCCGGGTTGTGGTCTGGAGCCGGAACCGAAGGGAGCTGACAATACACCGCACACGGTACTAGGGGCTTCGTAGCCAAAAAAGAACCAACTAGGGACATGGCCGGAGATGCCCGATCTGATGCATCTTTCGCCGTTTTTCGTGTGGAATGCTGTCGGGCTTTTTCTCTTGCCAGCCGGGCAGCCGGGTTGCGGTCTGTAGCTGAGACGAAGAGTGGGCCTCTAGCATCATCGCACACTACTCAGTCGGTTTACAGAATTGGCAGGGCGGGCCAGCCGGCGAGCCCCCGAGTAGGGGTCGACGGAAGCAGGAAAAATCATTCCAGGAATTTAATCGGATAAGAACGATAATCTGACTATCCGGCACGGAGCCCCCGAGCATCAGTCGAGGTTCCGTGTCTTTCATTCATTCAGGGATCCGGATACATACACTGATTTTGCGACTAGGTGTAAAATGGTCAGAGGAGGTCCGCGTTCCATGGCCGCTCGGTCTCCTCGTCCGACTTGTCCATCTTGTTCTTGCCCGGCTGCTGCGCATCGATGAGGTAGTAGGAGTTGTTGTTGGGAATATGCCCTAGAGGCAATCACGTATGATGATATTTCCCATTGTATTCATAAAGATATTAAGTAGTCCTTGTATAAACATCTGATGTGTATCATTGAATATGTGATTCGGTTGTGGGACTATGCATTCATGTTGTTTGTACTAAATATCCTTGGTCATTGAGGTTGTGCTGGACACACAACTTAGACCAATGTGAAAGTTGGCTTGATGACTCGGTTCCACTTGTCATGGGCATGGAGATGCTATTCCAACTTACACAGACTCGGCTAAAGAGTTTAGCGAGTCAGATTGACCCATATTGAGGTACAACGAACAAGTTGTCATTTGTATATCTCAATAATGCAATCCTTAGACCTGAGGTTATTGCATAGTCCGAGTTGAGGATCACCGACTTAGGTTCTGTCAAGCGCTAATCCGTAACTAGGCAGTTATAAAGGCAGCGTTCGGGTCGACTGAGAATCAAGCTGTGTGATGTGAATAACCAAGCTGGGATTTTGCCCCTCCACTTGGAGAGATATTCTCTGGGCCCTCTCGTGAGATATGATTCAGAAAGCATGGCCATGCACGACTCGGTTAAGTGTTAACCGAGGCGATCGACTAAAGAGTTAGATGGGTGAATCACTTATCTTGGATCGAGAAGAGAGTCGGACTATTTAAGGGATGCCAAATATTCGCCTATAGTCTGACAAGGTATATCGTGGGGCAAAAGGGACTCGGATACTAGTCGCATTGGAAAGGCAAGTCATCATGACTCTTTGGTACTTGGGAGTCGGCACGTTCTGCTAGGAGCTGCTACCGACTGATCGATTTGGAGTCGGACT
The DNA here is from genome assembly GCA_916181665.1 of Avena sativa. Taxonomy (NCBI): domain Eukaryota; kingdom Viridiplantae; phylum Streptophyta; class Magnoliopsida; order Poales; family Poaceae; genus Avena; species Avena sativa. Next base: position 240,601,899 of record OV702297.1, read on the forward strand.
CTAACCGTGTCCAAGTAGCCATGATCCTCTGGGGTCACACACTTAAGAGCGGGCGCAAGTTTGGATTGGATCTGAACTGGAAATCTGGTTGGGTTGGGCCCGAGCCTGATTTGGACTGAGTCAGTGAGTTGGACTCACAGGGACTAACATTATATGGGCTTTAGTGAATGGGCCGCGCGAGCAGAGCCCACATTCACTCCCAATATATAGTGGAGCACCGTAACCTAGAAAGGTTAATCGTTGTTCGATTAGGTCATTCCATGTGTTGGAAACCCTAGCTCCACAGTAGTCCTGGCACCGTAACGAATCTAGCAGTTCGCCGCTGATTCTCCTCCTTGCACGTGTGGATACCAGCAGAGGTGCTATACGATCTTGGGATCACCTGACGTGCTTCATCAGTAATCCGCAACTGCGCGTCTAGTGGTAAACCTCGTGGCCTTCTACCTCAGCTAGATCTTGGGATCACCACGTTAGAGGGAAAATTTTGTTTTATCTCTGCGTGGACCAATAGTTGTTGTGCAGCGCCTTGCTGATGATGAAGGGGCCCTCCCACGGATGGGACAGCTTGTGCATGCCCTTCATGTCTTGTATCAGCCGGAGCACCAGGTCGCCCTCCCGGAATGTGACTGGATGGATGCGACCGGAGTGACACCGGCGCAACCCTTGCTGGTAGATGGCCATTATGGATAAGGCCAGCTCGCGGGCCTCCTCGAGGAGGTCTACACTGTCCTCCATCGCCTCCTAGTTCTCCTTCTCCGTGTATAGGAGTTTGCGGGGTGAGTCGAACTCAATGTCCACCACGAGAACTGCCTCCGAGCCATAGGTGAGGAAGAACGGGGTGAAGTCGATTGATCTGTTCGGGGTGGTGCGGAGGCTCCACATCACAGCCGGCAGCTCCTCGATCCAGCAGCCGGGTGATTGCTCTAATGGCTCGATCAACCGGGGCTTGATTCCAGCTCGCACGAAGCCGTTGGCTCTTTCGACCTCCCCGTTGGACTGCGGATGTGCGACGGATGCGAGGTCTAGTCGGATCCCTTTGTTGTGGCAGAACCGGGTGAAGACCTCCTTGGCAAGGTTCGTGCCGTTATCGGTGATGATGCTGTGGGGGTAGCTGAACCGGATGATGATGTCGCGAAATAAAGTGACGACCGTGACCCCGTCTAGCTTCCGGATTGGCTTCGCCTCGATCCACTTGGTGAACTTGTCCACCGCCACCAGCAGGTGGGTCATGCAGGCTCAAGCTCGCTTGAAGGGGCCGACCATGTCCAACCTCCAGACCGCGAAGGGCCAAGTGATCGGTATCGTCTTGAGCGCAGAAGACGGCATGTGCCTTAGCCGGCCGAACTGCTGGCACCCATTGCACGCGCGAACCAGCTGGTCCGCGTCCTCCGAAGCAGTTGGCCAGTAGAATCCGTGGCGCATTGCTTTCGACACTAAGTCCTGCGAGGAGGCATGGTGACTGCACTCCCCCTGGCGGATCTCATTTAGCAGCCGGTAGCCAATATATGCATCGACGCACCTCTGGAATACGCCCGTGGCGCTGCGCTTGTACAACTCTTTGTTGATGATGGTGTACGTGTGCGCGTGGCGCCGGATCTGCCTTGCCTCCACCTCGTCATCCGGATGCTCATCATTGAGGAGGTAGTTCATGTAGGGCTGGGCCCAGGATGTTACTTCCCAGATGGTGAAGGCACTGGCCGGCATGATCTGGAGCTCATCCGGGGGGCGTCCGGGTGGGATTCCCGAGTCGGCAGCCCTCGGGCCTTTTGCCTTGCTCGCCAATGGCTTGCCTGAGGAGGAGGCATCCACCGGGTATTTCGAGCTGGAGGTCAAAATAGCGGAGCCCGACTCTTTCGAGCCGGCAGCCCCTGGGTCTGCTACCTAGATGATGGACTCGGACTCTAGAGAGGGAGTGATGCTGGGCTTGCGGAGATGCTCCAAGGATACTCCAGGCGGGATGGCTGCTCTGGTGGATCTGAGTCACGCGAGAGTGTCGACCGCCTCGTTGTTGGTGCGGGGGACGTGGTGGAGTTCGCACCCCTCGAAGCCAGTGCTCAGCAGCTGTAGGTGGAACCGGTACAGAGCCATGTTAGCATCCCTGGTGTCCCACTCGCCGGATACTTGCTGCACCACCAGGTCCGAGTCGCCGAAGTAGAGGATCCAACGGATGTCGATGTCTTTTGCGAGCCGGAGCCCGTGCGCGAGGGCTTCGTACTCGGCGACATTGTTTGACGCGGTGAAGTGGATCTACATCACGTACTCCAGCCAGTCGCCCTTGGGCGAGGTGAGCACGATGCCGTCTCCCAAGCCCCCGCGCATCTTCGAGTCGTCGAAGTGCAACCTCTAGTAGTTGGAGTTTAGGACCGACGACAGGTACTGATTCTCCGCCCAGTCAACGAAGAAGTCTGCTACCGCCTGAGACTTAATGGTGATTCGGGGCTCGTACCGGATGCAGTAGGTGGCCAGCTCGATGGCCCAGTTGGCTACCTGGCCCGTGGCATCCTTGTTGCCGAAGATCTCGCCCAGCAGCGCGGTGGACACGACGGTGAGCGGATGCTCCTGGAAGTAGTGCTTGAGCTTCTTGCAGGCCAGGTACACCCCGTAGCACATCTTCTGGTAGTGGGGGTAATTCTGCTTGGAGAGGGACATCACCTCGCTGAGGTAGTAGACGGGTCGCTGAACCGGCTGTGCCTTGCCTGGATCGCCACGTTCAACCGCCAGGACGACACTGACGACCCGGTTGGTTGCGGCTATGTAGAGCAGCATCGGCTCCTTCGTAGCCGGCGTGGCGAGAACAGGTGCCGTCGACAGCATGCGCTTCAGGTCGTGGAAGGACGTGTCCGCCTGAGCCGTCGAAGTGAACTTGTCCGTATTCTTCATCAGTTGGTACAGGTCCAAGGCCTTCTCCCCCAACCGGCTGACGAATCGGCTGAGGGAAGCCAAACAGCCGGTGAACTTCTGGATACCGAGCAAGCTCTTGGGTGGCTGCATCCTCTCGATGGCCACAATCTTGTCTAGATTGGCCTCGATTCCCTAGCTCGACACGAGGAAACCGAGGAGCTATCCGGCAGGCACGCCGAACACGCACTTCTCCGGGTTCCGCTTCATCTGGTACCGGTGGAGGTTCGCGAATGTCTCACCGAGATCTTCCAGCAGGGTATGCTTCTCCTTTGTCGTGATGACGACATCATCCACATACGCGTGCACATTTCGGCCGATCTGCGAGTGCAAGCATTTCTGCATGCAACGCTGATAGGTAGCACCTGCATTCTTCAGGCCGAATGGCATGGTTACATAGTAGTAATCCCCGTACAGGGTGATGAACGATGTTTTCAGTTGATCAGCCGGATTCAGCTGGATCTGATTATAGCCAGAATTACAATCAAGGAAGGAAATCAGGTCGCAGCCGGCCGTATAGTCAATCACTTGATCAATACGGGGCAGAGCGAAAGGGTCTTTCGGGCAGGCCTTGTTCAGGATCGTGTAGTCGATACACATGCGCCAGGTCTTGTTCTTGTTCAGCACCAGGACTGGGTTGGCCAGCCAGTCCGGGTGGTACATTTCAATGATGAAGCCGACGGCAAGTAGTCGGGCGATCTAATCGCTGATGACCTTTCTCTTGTCCTCCACGAAGCGACGGAGGGGATGCTTGACCGGCTTGGCATCCGGACACACATGAAGCGAGTGCTCGGCGAACTCCCTCGAAACACCCGACATGTCTTTGGGAGACCATGCGAAGATGTCCCGATTCTCACGGAGGAAGTCGACGAGCGCGCTTTCCTATTTGTTGTCCAAGCTGGTGCCGATAGTGACGCACTTGGAGGGGTCAGCCGGGTCGAGCGGGATCTGGCGGGTCTCCTTGGACGGCTGGAACGCCATGTCCAGAGCCGGCTTCATACCAGCCGGCACTTCCTGCTGCAACATAGCAACATTGCGCAACATCTCGCGCTTCTCCTCGGCGATGAGCAGGGCCTCGTCTATGTGGGCGCCTTCTTTTGCGCAAGCCATCGACCGCCTATAGCAGCCGGCCACAGTAATTACACCATTCGGCCCCGACAACTTCATCTTGAGGTATGCATAGTGGGGGAACGCCATGAACTTTGCGAGGGCAGGGCGCCCAAGAAGGACATGGTAGGTGCTGGCGAGGTTGACCACCTCGCCCAAGAACGCCATGAACGCTGGAAGTTCTCTTCCGAACCGAATATGACATCCAGCCGGATCTTGCCGAGAGGGACGCATGGTGGCCCGGGCACGACACCGTGGAACACAGTGGTCGAGGGCTGCAGGTCACACTCCCAGATACCCAGCTTGTCCATGGAGGACCGGTAGAGCAAGTTGAAGCTGCTCCCACCGTCCACCAGCACGCACGAGAACCGGCAGGTGCGCGTTTCAAAGATGACGAGGGAGTCGAGCACCATCGCGTAGCCCCCGGGATTTGGGAGCGAATCCGGCTGGTCGGCCTGGCTCCAGGTGATGGGAGTCTCATACCAGTTGAGGTGTAGCGGGACTGGGGGGACGATGGTGTTCACGTCCGCGCTGCCCTGTTTCCGGCCGCGATTATCAATCGGCTCAGCCTCGAATATGTGGTAGTTCTCGTGCTGCTGGGGTAGCCTCCATTGCCGCGGTTGTTGCCGGCTGCCCTAGCCGGCGGTGGGGGACCACCAGGAGGGGGTGGGAGTATAGGAGGTAACCCGGCCTACTCCTTGATCTGCCTGGTCCAGCTGCACTGCCGAGTGGTGTGCATAGCCGGCTTGGTGCCACTGTGATACTTGCAGGGCCCGTCGAACATTTACTGGAAGGTGAAGGCACTCCTCTGCCTCTTGTCGTTGTGAGCTTGCGTGCCCTGCACCGTGTTAACTTCCCGCTGGTGGTAGCACGAGCTCTACTGCTCAACCAGGCACTTGCCCTGGTAGCGGCTATTTTTGTCGTGCCGTCTAGACGAGCCGACATCACCGTTCTGGCCGGCAGGCTTCTCCCTAGCCGGCTCGGTGGGAACCAGACGTCCTTCCGCATATACCCCGAGAGGCTTCTTCATTTCCGCGTCCGAGGTGGCATACTGGTCGCCGACGGTTATCAGCTCCACCATGGTATTGGGCTCATCGCACAGCAGCCGGTGGCGCAGCATCGTGCCTTCGCGGCACCCTTCGATATCGAAACCGATTGCATGGTTCTCCACCGCCCTTTCGCAGGAGTTGCGTAGCTCGGTCCAGCGGGCGAGGTACGCGTGATCCGACTCGCTGTCTGCCTGGACACACAGAGAAAGATCACGGGGCCTGCCTGGGCGCTTGTACGTGCCATTGAAGTTCTAGATGAAGACTTTCTCGAAGTCTAGCCAAGCGTTGATGCTGTTGGGCGCAAGGCTGTTGAGCCAGGTTATTGCCGAGCTGGTCATCATGAGGGGGATGTAGCGGATCGCTACACGCTTATCGCCGTGAGAGATGCCGACTGCGGTGACATAGTCAGTCAGCCAGTCCTCCGGCTTCATGCTGCTGTCGTACTTGGGGGTGTCCCGGGGCAGGGAGAACTTGTCGTGAAAGGGCTCTTTCCGGATGCATGGTACGAAACACACGGGGCCGGTTGCATACTCCTCCTCGGTGAGGTGAGCTTCCATCAGAAGGTCGATGCGACCGCGCACGTCTGGCTCAACCGGATTGGGAGTTCCCACCTGGCCGGTTAGGCGGGATGGTGGAGGGGGGTTCTGGCCTGTCGAGGAAGGATGGCTCGTTGCACCCTGCTCGCCGCAAGGCTGGCTACTGCCGGACTGGCGATGCTTGGAGCGTGGGGGTTGCTGGCCCGGAGACGCGGAGCACTCGGGCTGACGAGGTCCGCCCCGACTGTTGCCAGCCGGGTGATTCCCCCTAGAGCCGGCTCCATCCTTGAATGCGATCTGAGCAGCCTTGGCCTGCTCGTCGGCCACACGCATTATGTGCTGCATGTGCTGGAACTGGCACAACATCTCGTCCCCCTCCAGGTGAGGTAGGTCCTCCGCGATGGCTCGCGCCGCCCAGACATTCTTGACCACGGTGTCGTAGACAGGCAGGGGGAAGTAGGTGTAGGAAGCCGGCTCGAGGTCATGCTCGAAACAGGCGCCCAGCTCTTCCTCGCGGCGCTGCACGGATCCCAGCTGGCTAGGATCCTCGTTAGCCGGGGTGAGGCCATGCGCGCGATTATACTCGCGGATGTTGCTCTCCATCCGGTACTTGGTGGAGGCTAGGCCTTGGGCCTTCTGGAGCAGACGCTCACGCGCTGCCTCCATCTTGGCCATGGCCGCATTCGGGTCATCCTCGAGGTGCACCGGCTCGCGGAGATCTTCAATGACCTCGTACACCGTGCCCTTTTCGCGCACCGGGGTGAACGGGCCGGCATGGTCGCTGCCACGCTCAAGGGGAGGACGACGGATGTTGCTTGAGCCAGCCATCATCACCTCTATGGCGCCTGGCGCAGTGAGCACGCTGCCGGCTGAGGGCAATGGCTCGGCGAAGGATACAATTTCCCGAGGGAAACTTTCCGGCACGGTGGCGACGTAGACGGGCAGATCGCAGAACAGCGGGATGGAGACGCCTGCCGGAAAGCTGGATCGGGTGAAGCAGCTGGCGTTGTTGATGACGCAGTCGAACTGGCCGAGCGTGAGCACGAGGCCGGAAGCCACGCGCTCGCCTGACGAAGTGCGGAGTCCTGTGCGGAATGTCACTCCGGTCGCCACCATCTTTGCCCCACGGTGGGCGCCAACTGTCATCGATACGGAAAAGGCAGAGCCTAAGCAGGCTATAAAGAGGTGTGGGAGCAAAGCTGGGAAGCGTGGGACGGTGTTCGCGGGCGGGATTGCATACAACCAATCGTCGGGGAAACAAGAAGTACCCAGTTTCGGGGCCCTCGGGTTGAGGTAAAGCCCCTACTCCTGCCGATCTGACTATGACGATGATCACTAAGAGCTGCAAGGCTCCTTGAGCTGTATCGGGTCTGGCTAGTAGTAAAGGAGAGTCCAACCCTTGCCAAGTTGCCCCTGCCGCCCCTTATATAGACCGAGGCGGCGTGGGAAACGATCTGGCCGACTGGCGGGTCCCACAGGCAGGCCCTAGCTGGCTAGGTCATCTACAATGGCCGACATGGGGAGTGTGTACTCACAGTCAAGCCCATGCCGCCACGCCATCTACAGTGGTCGCCGTGCGGGTAGTTACACATAGTGCCACCTATCGTCTACTATTGCAACTGTCATAGGTAGAAGTCGTCGGTATGGGCCGAGTGTCTGAGTCTCCTTTCTGTCTTGTCTGCTGTCCTAGGCATACTGCACAATGTGCCCTACGTCATATGGTACCTTGCCTATCATGCGTGGCTAGCTAGGGTGGTCTAGCCGGCTGGTCTTCTTGGGCCTGATGGTCGGATCCATCCGGCTACTCTTCTGCCCTTGCTTGCTTCATCCGGCTGGTTCTTCTGCCGGTTGGCTCTTGATTTGTCTTGCTCCGGCCGGTTGTCTTGCTCTGGCCGGCTGTCTTGATCCAGCCGGCTGGCGCTCTTGTCGATGGTTTTCATTCGGCTGGCTGGTTTGCCAGCCGGGTCTTGGTTTGTTCCTTCTTCTGATCTGTCTTGGAGTTTTTCCGTCCAGCTAATCTCAGCTGGCTATCGTGCGGGTGCCTTGCATCTTGTCCGGTTAGCCTACCTAGGGGCGATCCCCCCGACACCTGAACATCAACATCAAGGCGGTGGATTCCATCATGAAGTACTCGAAGATTCTGCGCCAAGCCCCCGAGCATATCGTAAGCTGGAAATATTCATGTACCCGGGCTCGTGCAAGAATGTCGCTAGCTATGGTCAAGGCCCACTATGAGGATGCTGACATCGACACGCTGACCTCGGGTCTGCCCGACATAGACGATGACAGCTAGAAGATTGATCACAAAGCTATCTGGTCATCGCTCGCCGGCTATGACACTAGGGTTGCCGAGTTGGTAGATCCAAACACCTTTGTACCTCTCAAGATTATTGATGCCGACCAGCCCAGCTCCTCCGAGTCCCTCAAGACCACCGACTTCGTTGATGATCAGGATGACTCTCCAGCTGCCGACGACGTTACCTCAAAGTCCCATGCGCCAAAGGAATGAAAAAACACTTATGTAATATTTGTTTCCTCTGGATATGTTGGATGTATGCGGAAAAAACTACGGTTTAACCTTAAGGCGGAAAACAATAACTAAATGCTTCCTTCTACTTAAGTTCTAGTTCCAACATGTATATATATATATATTTTAAGCAAGTGATGGCTTATCCATTACTTTGGTTTTTATGCTTGCCTTTTCGTGAGTCAGAAGACTCGTAGTCAGAACTATGCGCTCAGGCGATGATGCCCAATGGCACCGTCAAAAACCTAAGCACAAAATCGCCAATGTCGAGTGCTGAAAGTCACTACTCCAGAATCCACATAAAAACGACAAAGAACGTGTAGACCAGAAAACTTAAGCTAACACCCGTAAGAAGAATTTTCACAAGTGCAAATGCAAAACTTGTGCATAAAGGTTTTATACGATCCAAAAATGAACAATAAAGGAGGTAGAATACTCAAGAATATGAGTGAACCAAAGAGCTTTATTTTATCGATCATATAAGAGGTACACAGTAGATAATAAATATGCTAAGTGTAAAAAGGACGTAGCTATGCTATGTTCCATGGCCGATCAAGCTCCATATAGTCATCATCCAGGTCACGTCACTTACGCTTATGATCCTTGTTTGGTCTATCCTCAAGTTCACGATTGTCAATGAGTTAGTAAGACCCATTGAGTAGCGCCTTGCTTATGATGAACGGTCCTTCCCATGGTGGGGATAGTTTGTGTGACTTCTTCTGCTTAAGTCGGAGCACCAGATCCCCCTCTTTAAACGAGCGATGCCGGACACGGCGACTATGGTAGCTATGTAGCTTCTGCTGGTAGATGGCGGATCTTTGGCATGTCAATACGCGCTCTTCCTTATGAAGGTCCACATCTAGGCGTCTGGATTCTTCAGCGTCATCTTTATCGTAGGCGGAAACTCTTGGTGAATCATGAAGGATGTCGGAAGGCGGGATGGCTTCTGCTCCATATACCATGAAATAAGGGGTGTAGCCGGTAGAACTGTTTGCTATAGTTCGTAAACTCCATAGAATAGGCAGTAACTCCTCCGCCCAAGCTCTAGCTTCTCTATGTAGCGGTGCCTCTATACGTGGCTTGATTCCTTACAGAATTAATCAATTGGCTCACTCAACTTTCCCATTGGACTATGGATATGCCACAGATCTAAGTCAAGTCGGATGCCCTTCTCCCAACAATAGGCTTCCACTTCTCCGAGTGAAAAGTTTCTGCTTTTTTTGGTGATAATGCTATGTGGGAGACCAAATCTCCCTACTAGATCCCAGACAAACCTAAGGGCAGTTGCCCCATCAAGCTTTCTAATGGGTTTAGCTTCTATCCATTTGGTGAATTTATCAACTACTACTAGCAGATGCGTAAACCCACATGGCGCCGTCTGTAATGGACCAACCATGTCTAGATCCCAGACTGCAAATGGCCAAGTTATTGGTATTGTTCGCAATTCTTGAGATGGAACATGTGGTTGTCGGGCATAGTATTGGCATCCCATGCATGTCTCAACTAGCTTGTCGGCATCCGCCTTTGTGTTCAGCCAGTAGAATCCTTGCCGGAAGGCTCTGGAGATCAACGATCGAGGAGCGGCGTGATTGTCGCAATCTCCGAGATGAATCTCATGAAGGATTTCAATACCTTCTTGCTGGGAAACACACTTTAGGTATACACCAGTGGTGCTTCTTTTATAGAGTTGTCCATTGATTATGGTATAGCCCTTCGCTCGACGTACTATTTGCCGACTTTCGACCTCGTCGATGGGCAAAGTTCCATCTATGAGATACTACTTGAACGTTTTTGTCCAAGCCGAAGGGACCTTTGTCACTGTGTGAACGAAAGAGTCAACTCTATCCGGGTTAGATGGATCCGCTCCCTTCACGTATGGTGCCGTAGATGCTCCAGGAAAACGCCAGGCGGAATTGGTTGGAGCACTGATCCAATCTTTGACAGCAGATTAGCCGCCTCATTGTCCTCCCTCTTGACATTCTTGACTTCTTTGCCCTCGAAGCACTTGGCTATTTTGTCTACTTCGTCTCGATATGCCTCCATCATAGGGTTCCAGGTGCTAGCCACATGTTGGGCAAGGAAGTCAGAATATCCATAGCAAACTATGCACTTATTGCCAATATCCTTGGCTACGCGAAGTCCGTGAATGAGTGCTTCATATTCCGCCATGTTATTGGTAGCCTCATAGAGGATCTGCATAACGTAGTGCATCTTTTCCCCTGTTGGTGACTGTAGCAGTACACCAGCCCCGAGCCGTTGAGTAGCTTTGATCCATCAAAGTGCATCACCTAGTATTCTGGCTCTGGTATAGGGGTAGCATTTGGCATTTCCGCCCTATCTGCAACGAAATCCGCCAAGAACTGTGATTTGATAGTGTCGCGCCTCTTGTAGGTGATTTCGAAGGCGAAAAGTTCAATTCCCCACTTTGCAACCCTTCTTGTAGCATCGCTGTTATTGATAATGTCGGATAGTGGAGCTTTGCTCACAACTATGATGGGGTGCTCCTAGAAATAGTGCCTTAGCTTCCGAGAAGCAAGGAACACTCCATAATCTAGCTTATGGTAGTGCGGGTAATGCTGCTTGGACTCCGTCAAGACCTCTCTTACATAGTAAACTGGTCATTGCACTCCGTACTCATGTGTTTGTTCTTTCTGCTCCACCACCACGACGATGCTGATTACCCGGTTGGTGGCCGCCATGTAGATCAACATAGGCTCCATAGGCTCGGGTGCTGCAAGTATAGGTGTCAAGGAAGTACCTCCTTTATCTTCTTGAGTGCAGCATCTGCTTCGTCCGTCCATGTAAATTTGTCCGCCTTCATCAGCAACTTGTACAGTGGCAGAGCCTTCTCACCAAGTCGGCTGACGAATCGGCTTATTGCCACAACGTAGCCTATTAGCCATTGGATGTCCTTCAGGCATGTCAGACGGTTTATGTTTAGGATCGCTTAGATTTTCTCCGGATTGACCTCAATTCCACGCTGGGAAATGATGAAGCCAAAAAAATTGCCGACTAGAACCCCGAAGACGCACTTCTTAGGGTTAAGCATCATGTTGTATTTCCGGAGATTATCAAAGATTTCTTTTCAGTCGGAGATTAAGTTGTTTGACTTTTTAGACATCACCACTATATCATCCACATAGGCGTGAACGTTCGAACCAATTTGATCGTGTAGGCAACGTTGCATAGTCCACTGGTAGGTAGCACCTGCGTTCTTCAGCCCAAAGGGCATCGTGATGTAGCAAAATGTTTCGTAAGGTGTGGTGAACAAAGTGGCCAATTGGTCTGACTTCCTCATATTTTTCTGGTGTTATACTGAGTATGCATCGAGAAAACACAGAAGTTCCAAGCCAGCCGTCGAGTCAATGACTTGGTCAATGCGAGGCAAAGCAAACAGATCTTTCGGGCATGCTTTTTTCAAGCCGGTGTAATCAACGCACATTCTTAATTCTTTGGTTCCCTTTTTGGGGACAAGTATAGGATTCGCCACCCATCGGGTGTGAAGAACTTCTCGGATAAAACTAGCCTTAAGTAACCTAGCTATCTCTCTGTCTATGGCGCGTCTCTTCTTGTCTCTGAAGTGTCGTAGAGGTTATTTCACCGGTTTGCATTTTGGATCAATATTCAAGCTGTGCTCGGCAAGATCCCTAAGTACACCTTTTCATGTCGGCAGGTTGCCAGGCAAAGATGTCCCTATTCTCACGGATAAACTCGACGAGCCCTCTTTGCTATTTAGGGTCCAAGTTCGTCCCAATGGTGGTGGTCCTAGAGGCATCGCCTACCACAAGTTCCACCGGCTTGGTCTTGATGGTGGCCTTGAAGGCGGGATCAAAGTCAGAAATCTGTTTCTTCAATGCCGGCATCTCCGTGGCATCGACCTTGCTCTGGATCTCCTTGAATTCTTCGCTGTAGAGGATAGCTTTTGCAAAGGCTGCTTCTCCAATCTTGCAGTCCCTTGCATTTGTAAAGCTTTTGGATACGGTGATGACACCTTTTGGTCCGGGTATCTTGAGATTGTTGTAGACGAAGCATGGCTTGGCCATGAAGGCGTGGAATATGCCGGGTCCGAATATGACGTGGTACATGCTCTTCAAGGGGATTACTTCAAAGGACATGCATTCTTCGCGGTAATTGTTAACATCGCCAAAAGCGACCTGAAGCGTGATGCACCCAAGGGACCGAGCCTCCCGGCCAGGAACTCCGCCATGGAACACGGTGCTGGTCTGCCTTAGGTTGGTCACCGTCAAGTTCATCTTGTGTAGTGTATCCAGGTACATGATGTTGATGCTGCTTCCACTGTCCACCATGCATTTGGTGAACTCGTTGTCGTCAATCAAAGGGTTGATAACCATGGCATACTGGTTCTCCGTATGGATGAGTTCTGGGTGATCCTCCCTGTCCCAAGTGATTGGAATTTCCGACCAGCGCATGTACTGGGGAACTAGGGGTAGGGTGGCCATCAGTATCCTCATGGAGATTTTCTGTGCCAGACAGTAGGGGTGCCAGGGAAAGTGTGGTAGACGCCAGCCTTCTTCTCGAAGGGGTTCTTGCCTTTGCCATCGCCCTTGTAAGCATGCTTGGGGTTAACATCCTCGTCCATGTCACTTGAATCCTTGGACTCCTCTTCCTTATTCTTCACTTTGCTCTTGCCTCGCGGTCTATTCTTCCGGCTTCGCTTGTAACCGGACTCCAGGTCCTCCTTGAGGTCATTCACGAACTTGCAATGGCGATTGGTGTAAGTAGATTTGCCGTTGGCATTGAGGTGTACAAGGCATGGCATATCTCGGTACTCCTCGTACGTTTGTGGAACACGGAGCGCTTCTAGGGTAGTTTCACTACCTCACTGCTGCCCACGACCAGCCCCCCATCCTTGGCCAAGCTGTTCGCCATCACCTCTTCCTGCAAACATCATGGCGACCATGTCGGAGGTATGCTTTTCTTCTAGCGGGGTCTTCCGCTTGGTGCTGTTGTTCCTCTTAGCTTGGGCTGGGATAGCTGCCGCCAGAAAAGAGCCACGAGCATCATCATCGGTAGTCGTGAACTCACTGGACAACTGGATCATCTAGTTGAGATCGAGCATGTGATTGTCCTGCAGGCGTTTCAACTTATGTCAGAGCAACGTAGCTTTTTCCAACCCATCGATGAAGGGTGCCATGGTGGTATGATTGTGAACTCATGTGCAGGAATTCTTTGTATCCAGCCAACAGTGCAGGGACGCTTATACGTACCCTCGAAGTTTTTGCTGAATGTTTCTTGCATGTCCAACCAGTTGCGGATGGACTTCTCCGGCAAGTCATCAATCCATTTGCGGGCCATGCCCGTCAACATCAGTGGGAGGTACTTGACAGCAATGTTGGGGTTACCCCCGGCAATCTCCACCGTGTTGCCGTAATTCTGCAACCACGTAGCTGGTTTGGCGGTGCCGTCATAGGGCTTAATCGTATTGTTAATCCGGAAACCCTTAGGTAAGTTGCGGTCCGTATTACATGTCCAAAGAAACGTGGTCCCAGGTACTGTCCTTCCCGGGCCTCGTGAATCTTGTCCAAGCGTGAACGTGCATCGTATGGCTCCGGGCTTGCTCTTTTCTTGTTGCCGCTAGGGAATGGGCTGCGTGAACAACACAGGCCCCCTTCGTCATGGTGGCTGATAGGTGGCGACGGAGGCGGAGGTGGCGGTGGGTTAGCCTTCTTGCTGTTACCCTCCTGCGACACCTCGCATTTGTCGCGGTTGCTTGTCGGACGTGGAGGGTCATGGAGTGACCTGCTCTTCTATCCTTGGTTGCGCTCTCCATAGTGACGGGGCTGCTCCGCATGATCACGAATGATGATGCCGCCCTGCCTTGGCGGAGGCATGCTGATAAAATGGTGAGACTTTGGGTCTTCGTGATGTCTGGAGATCGGGGCGATGGAGATGGGCGACGAGGATGAGCCTTGCCTCCGTGGTCGGAGGATATGGGGATAGCATCCTTCCTGTTGCATGCATCCCTCCATCTTCGTTCTGTTGTATCCGTCTAGGACCCGATATCCCGAGGAGATCGCTCCCTTGGCGGCTTAGGATTGCTAGACTGGCAATATGCTGGGTCAGACACTGAGAGGTGGCCTTTTCCTACTGTTTGATCGCCTTCGCTACAAGATCATAGACATGGTTCATAGCTGCGGGTGATCTATCCTTCTCCCGAAGGGTCTTGGCGACGACTAATTTAAGAAAAGGAGTGTGCATGACCTGCCTGCCCTCACTGTCAATGTATGGATTGGCTTGTGGTGGCTTTGGGGGAGCCCATCCTAGGTTTCACCATACACCAGGATCATTGATGACGCGAGCCAGAGCTTTCTTAGCCTTCTGCTGCTTGAGTAGAGTCTTGTACTCGGCCTCCATGGCTCTAACTTTCTCGATTGACTTCTGCGCCTTTGCCAGATCTTGATCTAGCTTTGCGCCTTGATCCACGATGGCCTGTGCTTCCTCCAGCAGCTGCTGGCGCTTCTCGTCAAGGTGGACTACATTCCGTAAATGAGCCACAGTCATGGGCTCGACGAGAAAATTTCCGTACATCACCATATCAGCTAGGGTGATTTGGGAAGCCATAGACATAGATGCCGGAGGCGGCGCATTTGCAGTGTTGAGGTTACTCGGACCGACGTTGAGTTCTTGTGGCTGCTGCACTGATTAGGTGGAGGGGGCATGGCCTTTGCGCGATCATTATCGACAGCAACAGGTAGTCCCTTCCCCTTTTCCAGCGCTTTAGGTGGAGCTTGTACGGGTTGATCATCCTCCACCACACTCCCAATGGCGACGAACACCTCTCAGGATGTGATGGCCTTGTCGGCCTTCTCCTCGCACTTGATGTCCTCCTCCATCTACTGCATAGCAGAGTCGAGTTCCTCTGGGTTGATGTCCATCTCCTCCGAGTCCACGCTGATGTCAGTGTAGAGTGCGTCCAAAACAGAGTCAGAGGGTGCGTGGGCTTCCTCGATGATAGAAGAAGAAGCTGAGGCTGCATGAACGTTCATTGGAGGCGGTGGTGGCGGTGGCTGATGCGGCGGGGTGCCGGGTGCGACCGCGAGCGCTGCTTGAGCTTCTGCATAAGCGATTGCGAAGTTATTGACGGTGTGCACCATGACTTCGAAAGTGAGGTGTCCCGAGGCCTGGAGTCTCCTTAGCGTATGCCGGAGAAGTGTACCGCGGTCCAGCCCTTCCACAAAGTGATAAATATCATCATCATTGGGGTAATGTTCCAGATCGGCCCGTATATGGAGCCACCTGGCTAGGTAATCGCGGGGTTTTTCATCCTCCCTCTAAATGCAATGTGCCAGATCGAAGATAGTAACCACGCCGACGAGCTTGGATCTCTAATTTCTAGACGCATGGGCGAAGCCGGCGGACTTGCAGCAATCTTCCACCGTTATATCATGCACAAGAGCGGTTTGGGTGGGCCTTGATTTTTCCGATCTAGGTCAGCAAACTCCGAAGAGAGATCCAACTTGGATCCTTTCGTGAATGTATCCTGCCCGTAGGTGGTCCGTCCGGGCCTTGACGATCCTCTGACTTCCAGGGAACTAGTGCCCGAGTCGGTTTCGCCGATGAGAGGTGGATGTCCCCAATTGGGACAATCGAGCAGCGGGTTCGTCTTCGCCGGAATCCAGAACTCGTCGGGAGGGACGATCAGAATGTTTCCAGAGAAGAGGACACAACGGATGGCTACGGTTTCACCGATTCCCGCAAAGAGCTTGGACCTCGCTCGTTGTATAGCCTAAAGAGCCTCTTGCCCCATGGTGGGCGCCAACTATCTTGGTATTGCCGACGAGTACGCCATGGAGGGGTCCCTAGTTCATGTTTAGAGACATCGGGTAAGGCGGGAGGTTGGCGTGTACGAGGTAACACGGCTTACCCAGGTTCAAATCCCACGATTGTGGCGGAATCCTACTCCTTCTATAAATCACTATAATAGCAATACGCCGAGTTACAGGGATTGGTTCGCTATGCGCGATATGAGTTGAGTTGTCTAATTTTTACCCTAAAGACTCCTGCAAATCCGTCTTATATAGTCCGCAGATCCTGGAGTTACATGCAAAGTCTCACCAGACAGGTTACAGAGTCCTACATGGTACACAACTTGTCTAACGTGTCTTGCACTCCAAGGCTCCGGGTACGCTGGTGACTCCTCCGTACGCTTCCTTTATTCTGCATGGGCCTCCCTTATGGATCCATCGAATTGTACCGCTCAGCAGGCCATAGGCCTTCCTACCAACGATGGGCCACCCAGGTTAGCCGGATTAGAGACATGCAATGGTGATACCCATTTAGCATATCCCCAACAGTATTCACAAAATAGGATTCCCCTTATGGCGTGTTGTCACCCATTGGTACTTACGGCACACTTTTTTTGCTTATCATGTGCTTGTATGATGATTGTATTGTGTTGCTTGTGTGCCTAGTATTATTCGACCCGAAGGCTTAAACTGTCAACACCCGGATTTTTAATCCCAAATGCTTGTTATGCCATACATCGCAATCCCAGGATTACCATTTTTGCGAGACATAACTGATTGGTACCATAGTTCATCATCCATTACAAACCATAATAAAGGTCTTACAAATAAAGGATCTCATGATCCAGTCTTAATACAATCAACGTAGAGGAATAATATAATAACGGTAGCATGGGCGAAGCTCCATCTTCATGGTCACATGCAATGCTGGCGATGGGAGATGATCCTAGTTGTCATAGACTTCCTGTTTTCCATCATCCTGGTAGTCCTCCTCATAGTCTGGCCATAGGTATAGCCAGGGACAAATCCATGAGTACTCTTTAAGTACTCGCAAAATATCACTAACAAGTAAAGTGGTTCAAGTAGGAATCCTAAGTTCTAGGTTGTTTTGCAAAAAGCCAGGTTTATCTCTAGCTGAGTTCAGAAGTAAAGAAAGCTAGTTTAAGGTTTTATAACACCTAAGTGGGAACTTAAGTTTCACTTTCACAACCCTGTTGTGGTCAAGTCAAAGTCATGATTCATTTCACAAGTCATTTTGAAAACATCTGACGATGGAACAGTATGGCCACTCCAACTATCCATAACCGCCAACGCGGCTACTCGAATAGTTTGACACTCTGCAGAGGTGGTACACTTTCACCACAACATTCAATACATCCGTTAGGAACAATCCTAATTCAACATACTCAGTATGTAGATAATCTTTCCTAACCTTTCAATGACACACCCTAGTATAGGCACCTCCCCTATGAGTTTGGCCTCCCAATGATGACCATCTCTCATCTTGGGAACTGCATAGGTGGTCAATCATCACGAGGTAGCCTCAGCTCAAACCTCGGCCGCAAGGGAACCCATACTAAGATATATAAACTTCCAGTCAAGCCCTACCCAAATTTGGGTATTGTGGTTGTACGGTAAAATTGGAATGGTATCGCATCCGAACACAACCATCATTTTTATAAAGGGGCTAAGCCTCATGCCTCAACATTTTCATCATCAAATCATCTGGTGTTCAAAACACATGTCAAAACATTTCATTAGAATGACTCATCATTCTAAGGTTTTCCTAACCATTTTCACCAAGTATTCCCATATAAAGTGATCAAGTTTTATGCTTAGCACTAGCCACTAAATTTGGGGCTAATCACTAATGAGGGGTGATAATCAAGTGTGACTTATCTAAGTCTAGTCTCATGCCTTAGGATGACATCTAGTTCTATCTACCTTAGGTCAAGTTTGATGCACTTTATGCTACCTATAAAATCTTTCCAAAAATTCACAAGTCACTAAGTAAACATAAATAAGGAGCTTTGATAAAGAAATAAAAGAATCAAGCTTGCTAGTAAAACTGGGATTTAGGATAATCAAGATTGTCTAATCAAAGCATGCCTAATGCATGGCATAAGTTCATTGTTATTGTGGGGCTTGCAAGTATTATCTTGCATGGTTTTAGTTTAGCTTGCTAAAATAGTAGCTTGCATTAGATAACTTGCCTTGGGTAGTGCAGTGGTTGAAGTTCTCCTTGGCTTCCTCTTCGTAGTAGTCTCCTTCCTCTTCGTATCCTTGGTCGGTACTAGAGTCTATATATAAATGCGAAGTACACAATCACCAAACAATACTTAACTACTTATATTTAGCACACAAAGATTCACACTAGATGATCTAGCATCATCACAATCATCACAAGAATTGATGCAATAGTCTTATTTATTTTATTTTAGAAAAGTAATTTCTACTCATTGAAAAGCTACTTAAGATTTAATATTCTCCAATTAAAACATGGGATCATGTTGACACATGACATCACCACATATTCTTAAACTTGGGAATGTGATTTAAAGTGGTGTCACAATTTAATAATGTTTAACCTTATTATTTTTAATTAATTAAAGTTACGAGAAATGCCTATGGGGCATTCTTTTATTACTTGTCTAGTATTACTGCAAGTAAACCTAGATATTTTTATATATTCAGAAAGGCCTGGTCAAATGTGATTTTTTAGGGTTGGAATCAACTCAAAAGCATTTATGGTTGAATTTTGAATTTTTTTGAATATATAAAAGTCTCTGCCTTGTCATTTTTACTATAGGTTATCTATAACTCCAAATGATTTGAATCCAACGGTTTTGGATTAAGAGTTTCCATATATTTATAACAAAATTGGTTTCATGCAATTTGGTTTGGTACAACTCTTTGAATTGATTTTTGAATCAACAGACAAAACTAGGGTTTGAAATAAATTGAAAAATTCTAATTTGAACTAACTGGGTCATGCGGGAAATCTAACTAGGCCGGCCCACTGTGCACAGCGTGCGGGGGATGGTTAAGTGGTGTCCTCACTTGTCAGTGAGGCATGAGGGTGCGAAGGGGTACGGGATGATTACGACTGTAGGATTAGATCAAGGATCAATGGCTCACGACCATCGTCCTCATCGGAACAGAACACAACAGTGGCTAACCCTAGCACGACCAATGGGGGTCTAGGGCGCCTCATCGGGGCTCAAGCGATGGTCGACGATGGGGGCGATTGAAGAAGTCCACGACGACAGTTCTCCTGGTACTGGCGGCTCCTCCTGCGTGGCTCCAATCGACGGCGCCCTTCTCCTCTTGCAGCAGTAGGCTCCGGTGAAATTCCGACGAGGGAGAGCTCGCCTTGCTCCGGCAAGAGGTGGGAAGGATCAGTGAGAGGTGGGGAGTGAAATGGTGTGAATAAAACAAGTGGGGGAGGCCTCCTTTTATAGGCAAGCGAGAGAGGCCGAGCGACATGGGCAGTGCTCGTCGGAGCTGGTGCCACAACGAGCTAACGGCATGGCTGAGACTAGGGGACAGTGCGAGGTCTCCTTGCGCTCGTTCCTAACTTAAATTCGAGGCATGGCGTGGTGTGGTTCGGTCAGGAACATGTGATGCTCTGAGTGGTACCGATGGTGAATTCCGCGACGTGCGGCGACTATGGGGCACGGTCGATGAAACGAGCATGTCTTCTGGTCTCCTGGGACGGTGGTGATCGTGTAGACGGGCGACAAAGGCTCGAGGTGGTCAGGTTGAGTGGGAAGGGTGCATGCACTGCGGTGTGCGTCAGCATGGTCGACAGCGGCACGAGCATGGCGTTTCCGGCGGTTCCTCCCTCTGTCTTCGAGCTAGGGTTGGTCTAGAGGGTGCAGTGAGGCACGGGAGGCATGGTAGACAAGGTTGGCGAGGCTGGCTATGCCATGGTGGACCTTGATGGCATGGTCGAGTACACAGTGGGATAGAGCTTCTTAGATGATGTGGGTGACCTACTAGGAGTGTGGTGAGAGCTAGAGAGGGAACAAGTTTGCACAAACACTGCTCACAATAGTGTTTGTTGTTTTGTTTGATTTGTGCTCAGAAGGTTTTTGATGAATTGGCCACAAGAAATTCATATTTTAATTTTTGGATGAATTTTGGTGGATGTACTGGGCACATACTAGGGAGTATATGGTTGATTGGATTTGTCAAGGTGAACTAGTTTGGAGGGTTTTGAGAAATGGTGATCTTACCATATGAACTAGATTCAATTTTTAAATGTCCTTTGAATAGGGTTGCCAATTGTTTTTGTGGGTTTGCAAGGTGGTCTTGGGTTCAATTTTACTTGGTCTAGCAAGGGGTGAAAAGAATTGGATTTGTTTCTGTTAGAAATCTTGGACTAGAAACACTCAAAGTGGTGTAGTGAACAAGATTGGCAAAAATGACCATTTGCTTATATAGTTAGTTTTTGAATTTCTCTTCAATTGATTCTGCTTGGAAGTGATTTAGATGATGTTTTTTTCATCTTTACACCAATCCTTTCTGTTCAAAACAATAAAATAAGTCCATATAAGCATTCATCACATACACACAAGCCTTCATAGGGATTTTAATTCACAGAAGTTTTTGTTGACCCTAAATTTGAGTGATTGGAATTGATAACCTTGATTAATATTTTTGGGATGTTACATAAACTAACTTTTTGGTGTATCCCGACACGCACGCCCATAACCCCGTAATACGATACCTCTCCTCAGTAGGATGGCTACCTATTAAAAACTTGAACAACGCTTGCACGTGTGTGTTACTTACCCTGCACCCCACCGAATCGATACCCTATTTATAACCCTCACCATAAACCCTCTTTTGTGTAGATGGAACCCATTGAAAAATCCTGGTTATGCGGAGGATTTCCCTCAATCCTTTGGGACTCAATGTAGCTCTACGGATACACCCAACCTACAACTTACACTCTCCACAAAGAACTAGAAACCGGGCAATATATGGGAGAAGTCACCATCCCGCCAAAGTATGAAGCCCCCGAAGAACCTATCCATGCAACAGGACTCCGAATGTTGACTCCCATGCTGGCTATCGAGATGGCCGCCAGAGAGGCACTCTATCGTATCCGAGACGTTCTCCCTGAAATGAGGCAGACCACAACCTTCTATCTACCACTCAAAGGAAGTGTGGATTCATCCGGGCAATCCCATGACCCTCGCATGACTTTCCCTGCCCTACAGCTGCAAGCCCGGTATAGCTATGCCAGAAATGAGTTTCTCGAACTTGTAACCGATGAGTACCGCCAATCCCGGATGGAACTCTGCCGCGTCCAAACCATCTTGACTCGCAAAGAAGCACTAGAAGTCCAGCAAAGGAATCAGGCTCTCCTCAAGAAACCTAAAGAAGCATCCGGAAGGACCCAACCCCGAGGAAGAAAGAAGTGCATCATCCATCACCAATAATTCAAAAGATTCAAAACCCCACATGAAGCCCAAGAATCCTCCACTCGTCCCCCCGAAGGTGAAGATGAAGACAAAGAGGATCCCTCCGAGTAGTCAACAAGACACTCAGAATAAACCTCCCTACTCGTGTAGGAAGAAGCTATGTATTGTCCCTGAACCCATTTGGTAAAACTCTAAGTGCCTCAACGCCCCGCGACACAGACCGATTTTGTAATATCTTAAGTACCCTCGCCACCGACCAGCTCAAACCTGCTAGGTTATGTATGAATCCTGCTTGATGCTATGTCAGCCTGATGCCTCCTTTGCTTGTTTTACCCACGACATTGCATTAGACTGAGCCCGGAATGACCTTATCCTTTAGGACCCCATTATGATGCCGCCAACCAAAAACCGGCATCCTCCCAGCTAGATGCAGCGCTATCCAACCTAGACGTCTCACAAGAAGAAGCATCCACCAGATCGACAAAAGGTAATCATTTCCGGACATACGGTGCAGCGCTCCTCCAACATCAATCTGATATTCCAACATATAAGGTCGGCGACTACACTAGACCTTGTAGTCTCACTTTAAGGGGGAAAGACTGCGTCTTTCCTGCAAAACCCGAAGAACCCCGAGAGACGACCCCTAGCCGACATTACAAGATGTCCATCCCCTAAACCAGAATCCTAGCCCCTACAAGAGGACAACAATCGACACTTCTCCAAAACCAGAAGAAACTCCGAGAAGGTTCTCCAATTCAAAATCGACCGTCCAGCCAACCCCCCGGCATATCAATACCTAGAAGGCCGACAAGCTAACTCAAGCCATGAAGATCGAAGAAGGCTCAACTCGTCGCCTCGCCTCGTGAATAAAGGATCCAGTCGATGCTAAACCTACCTAGAATTGTCCTAATGGGAAAATAATGCATATTTTCTAGTAGCATAAGCTAAATCCCTCCACATGCAGCCACTCTACCCCGACTCATAGCTTACTAAACATGTTGGTAGTATAACTTTTATCATCTAATAAATTCCACTACTAAAAATTGTTAAGACGATGTTCTCTCCCAACCTTACTCCTAAATCTCGGGACGAGATTATTTCAAGGGTGAAAGGTCTATAACATCCCAATTTCTGCAACCTTGATCTTTTGTCAAAAAGGAAAAAATCAGGGGGAAAGAAAACTTTTGATGCTAAGTGTTGCATTGTTTATTAATTGCTTGCTTGTGATGATGCAAATGATTGTATATTCTCAAAAGCTATACTCCCTCCCTCAACACTAGTTGACCAAAAACTAGTTTACAAAAGAGAAGTATTGGCTCATTCTTCATATTCTCAAATGTTCTAGCATTTCAAACCTGAGCCAAGATGACTTTGATGAAACAAAATATTTTGTTAGCTTCTCTTTAACAAAACTATGGAGAACTACATATAATCTCCTTATGATTTCAAGGCAGAACTTCAACTACTCTTACCTCTAGTTTTTTCCAAAACCTTTTATAAAAACCTTTTCATTCCTAATCTTGGTAGAAATGCCAAGATGTCCTTAACTTACTTCAAAACACCACCCCTTCAAAACACCCATGTTTACCTCAAGATAAACCTGATGGTAACTTCAGTAGTATCTGATTGTCTACTTAGATAAATTGCCTTGATCTGCTGTATGATGACTTGCCTTGATCTGTTGATTGTATTGTGTTCTTAGGAACTAGAGTGAGATAACCTAGTAGATCATCCCTCAGGATCCAATCTATGTTTGAGATCATCAATCTCCAACCAAACATCCTAAGCTATATCTATCCTGAGCCACCCAGGTAAACCTCTATTTTACTTAAGCAGATCCATACTAAGCTAATCCCTTCTAATAGTCTCCAACTCAATGAAGTCCCAAACTAAGCATGAAACCATTCTACTCATTTAACACTTAAGCATCATCTCCTTGATCATGAGTTGGAACCTAGCTTTCTCTCCAAATTATCTACCCTTGTATTCTAGTCTAAAACCCTAAATCTACCGAAATGGCTAAGTCTGGAATTCATATCTAGATCCAATCTTTAGAGCTCTACCTATTCCAACCTGTGTGCATTATTGAGAATGGACTTGAACCATCTTGTAGTACATAATCAGCACTACCAAAGATCACTCTTTCCTTTGTCTAAGACTTTTTGTATCCCACTCATCCATGATGGTTTTATAGACATCATGATAATCTTTTCTACAAATCTAGTCAACATGCTCACCTTGGCAGAAGCTCACATCCCTATGCTAACACCCCTTGACCAACTCTTAGCATGGTTATGATCTACTAACCATGGTATATCACCCCACACTTCACTTGTTTCCAATGGAACCTTGTGCTTCTTAAACAAACTTGGTTTATAAGGTATCATGACAATTATGCTATGGTAGTCTTATTTTCAACAAAGTTTGCCATCTCTTCTAGACCAACAACAATACATCCAAGCCCAACCCTTGCTGCCATTGTCATATATATGACATGGTCTAACTACCAATATATCCCTTGTACCAAGGTGAGCTCTGAGCTCCCTACTCCAACCTTGTTTAGGTGGTATAAAAATAACAAAACCCTAGATCATCCAATCCATCTGTTCTTCCAAAAATCCATCTTGTTTGTCAATACCCAATGTGATATTTCTAGATACTTTAAGTGTACATCATCTCACTTGGATATAACCATCCCCAAATAATTCCCATAATTATTTGTATTATTAAACTATTTAAATTCCTTTAATGGCCAAATCATCAAAACCTTCTTGCTAAAGGCAAGTTTGTTTTTCTCCAAACTACTTTGCCAACTCAAGGCACATTTGATGCCCATATATCATATCCTATCTTCCTATCTCAAAAATAAATATTTTTGAGATGCTCTATCATTTCTTTTTTCCCTTTTTCTTATTTGGCAGAAACATAAAATAATTCTTTAAAACTACTATCCCTTCTTAATAAATCCCAATAAAATTACCCAAAGTGTGATATGGTATTTAAAACCATTTCACACCAAAAAATCACCTTTCCCAATGTAAAAATATCACCTTAGCTTCTATAAATGATTTCTGCACTCTTTGAATAAATGATTTTTAGTGAACTAAAAATCATACCAAAAATCCCAAATAATTCCTGTGATCATATTTTGGTCATATCTATCTCCCTGTACCATTTCCTCACTTTGCCAAATGTCATTTATTTGAACTCCTTCATAATCACCAGCTTGAACAATTTTGCAAGATCAATCAAACTCTAATCTAAACACCATCAAACCATCACAAGTATGAGTCCAGCAAACATATATCACACCTCACACTGTCTGGTTGACACCACTGTAGTAGGGCACTGTTCATCCTTGTCCTTAATGCTCGGAGAGAGTCGGAGAGGGAGAGAGAGTCCACTTTGCCCATTTAGTAGCAACAACCATCACACCCCTCCCTCTCTATCCCCCACCGACCAGGACACCTCCTGCCCCTCCTCCCCTCCAACTGACCACAAACAAGCCAGTCCTACCCCACTACCATGTCCAAAATGGACATTTCCCCCATTGGACTTGTCTCTTGCAATAAAAGAGCATGAGACCTCCTGCTCTCCCCCTCTGCCCCTCATTTGCCTCCTCTGGCTCACGCTCCTATTCCCCGAAGCCCCCCTCCCCCTTGCTCTGCTCTGCCCTGGAGAAAGAGAGAACCATCGATCCTCTCCAAGAAGTCGAGCAAGCCTCTGCCCCCTTCTGTTTTCTCTCTCTGCATGTCATTCCATATTTCTCTCCTACCTCCCCTTACTCTCTCCCCTGCTGTTGTTTTGCACAGGAATGCCCCTGGAAGCCTACCCGTGAAGATCCCGTGCGCCTCCTTCGATGCACGTGCGCGTGCAGATCCCCGACATCGAAACCCCCTGTTCCGCCCCTTGCTGAGCGCGTCCCGGTGCACCGCCGCTTCTCCACCACACCTCCGTCACCGATGAGTCCCCTGGTAAGCTCCCCGCACCGCTCAACCCTCGCTAGGGTTTCAGTCTCCTTGTTCCCGGTCGAAGGAGGACGACACACGGGCACTGTCAGATCCAAATTGATCTGGTGGCCCTGATCTCCCCATACTCCTTCCGGGATGGGCGACGCTAGAGGGTCGGCCGAGTCGGGCCGGCTGGCCACTATCCCCCCGCGCGCAGTAACGCTGGTCGGGCCGAATCCCCCTTTGTGGCTCAACCGCGCGCAGATCTAGCCCGCAGGTGTCTCTTCCTTTTTTTCCAAATTTCCATATCTAAAACCGGTTGTTTGGTTTATTTCAAAATGAAATTGGAAACAAACCAAATCTTGCCAAATATTATTTTTTCCATGTATATACATGCTTTGTTAAGCATGCAGTGCCCCCCTTTTTGCTAATAAATACTTTATGTATGTTTCACATCCCCAAATGATGTAAACCCTGTTTGTGCAGAAAGGTATAAGTGATTCCTTTCATGTCACCCTAGACCCATAGTCTTTTGCTTCCTAGTTTGTCCATAGCAAAAATAATAAAATCATTATATTCTAGCCTTTTTGAATTTCTCTGGGTCAAACCAATGCAGGTATTGACCTAATTCCAACTCCTAATAAATCTATATACCTAGTTCTATCAAACCCCAGGAGGTCATATTTTTCCTAGCCACTTTTGATTTATTAGGAATTAATTGTTCTATGCACAGGTTATTCACTAATAAAATCATCACATTGTATCTGTAACCCCAAAAGGGTGATTCCAATTTATACAGAAAGGTATTCTAAATACCTAAGATGTGTAATTGGAATAACTTCAAAAGCTTTTGTAGTTTAAATCTGACTAAAAAGACAAATATCATCTATTACTGACTTTGGGAATTTCCCAAGGGTATTCTGTTAATTATCTTGATGTGATTCCAACTCCTATTGAATCAGTCCATCGAATACTAACTAATCATCCAAGGAAATGATATTTGGAGCCCCAGACCTATTCTAGTGAATTATTTCCTAAAAATAGAGTTTTAGTAACTAAAAAATCATAGTAATTTAAAGAAAATTGATAAAATAGTGAAACCAATTTTTTTGGTTTCACTTTATCACTACCTATCCATTGGTATCATAGTTTTACCTTATTATCATACATATTGTGTCCTTGTACCAAAACCCTTCTCCTAGCAAGTTTCTAGACTATAATTTCCTAAGAGATCTTCTTCCAAATTCTCCAAGTCATTTCCCAGCCCACCAAATCAACCATCCAACAAACTACTATTTCATATTAAATAATTATCCTTTGTCTGTTGTATGTATTGTTGATTGTTTGTTTTGTATTGATTGGTGCCTTTTTTGCTTGCATGTGTGACCCTCGACGACGATAGTTGCAACTATTTGACAAAGAGAAGAAGATGCGTTGATTATTAATATTATTATTATTGGTATTCCTGGTATTTTATTGAAGAAGTCCGGGTACATCTCTCTGGTCACAGGCAATCCACCTTATTTCTCATACGCCTTATTGTAGTTATGCATGTTTTATCTACGGTTTATGAAAATTGCATGGTTTTACCTTATTATGTTTTATATGTGGGAATATTTGGCTCCTCCAAACTATTACCATTTTGGTACCATTAGGTACAACCCATATGGTGACACCCATTTGACTTTAGTATGATAAATGGTGTTTAACACCATAACCCCTTGGAGACCCCTTTTTAGCCTAAGTAAAAGTATAGGATGGGAAGACCACGAGACAATGTTTATAAAATGTTTTATGAGAAAACCTTGGTGAGGTTCGACCTACCAAGAGAGTTGAGAAAAAAAAGGTTTTGTTTTACAAAAAGGATGGGACAAAGGAAGGAGGAAAAATGTTTACAAAAAGGCACCTGGTTGTTTGCAGTTTTGCTAGAACAATTAACCCGTGCAACCACACTACCCTGAAGTGGGAACGGGGCTTAACCCGAATTTGGTTCACTTTGATATGGGTATCCGCAGTACTACTTATAAGGATCATTTGCCTCTAATTCTGGACTTCCTTTTTGA
The DNA here is from genome assembly GCA_916181665.1 of Avena sativa. NCBI lineage: Eukaryota > Viridiplantae > Streptophyta > Magnoliopsida > Poales > Poaceae > Avena > Avena sativa. The sequence goes on from OV702297.1 coordinate 240,629,227, forward strand.
GAAGGGTCATCTGCTAGGAAGTCACCTAGAGGAAGCAGGATCACCCATGTGAGTGACCGGGCGATACTATGAGCCCCTCATTGAAAGTGTCGGCTCTGAAGGAGCTAGGTTACACTCCGGTTGGTCTGTGGATCCCGACGTCCCGATGTTGAGAGGAAAAACTCATAGGGTAGGGCCCATGTCTGAGTGAACTTTCAGAAGGTCATGTTTGATTATCCGATACCCGCATACTTTAGTATGACGACCCGGGGGTGATCCTAGCGGATGTAGAAAATCTTGTGGGTAAAGTCTAAAACCTCTACAGAGTGTAAATCTATTTGAATAGCCGAGTCCTCGGTCATGGACGGTTGGGAAGGTTGCTGTAGAGTGGTGTCGGTTTTGTTTTCAATAAAACAAGTGTTTTCGAATACCTGGTGGTCCGAGGGACACCAAAGTAGCAGGAGGGTAAACCAGTCAGTTGACGACTGTGGCGACGATATAGGGTGACCAACTCCTATCATTTTCCAATGCTTTTAAAAAAGGTTTACAAAATGTTTTACAAAAGATTTCAACAAAACCTTGTAGATGCTATATCTACAAGAGAACAATTTTAGAAAAGAAACATTCTTGGAGCCCTCCTACCACTATAGCCATACTGAATATCTCCCATTGATTAATATTATTTTAAGGTTTTTTCCAGGTACATTCAAAGTACTCACTGGCATTGTCCCTGTCTATTTACTTGGCCAGATTCTCAGAGGAGCGAGGAACAAGGAAGAAGCTAATGTCTATGTGATCTAGGGCGTATCTCCGAGTCGGGCACCCTGTCGGGTTATGGCTTGACTTGGGTCCCCCACGTTTAGAAGATCTGTTGCTTGTATCTATTTGATCCCTCAGTGGCACTCTGTAAGATTATTCATGTAAACATTCTTGTATTCGTTATTGTACAGGATGAGAACTTTGATATCTGTCGGTTATGCGCCACGATGCACTTATCATGGGATCATGGTGGTATGCATAAAAGGTATTCCTGGAACGTAAATTCTGGGGTTCCACAGCCCCTTCCCTCTAGGGTAAATTAAGGGGTAGATGACACAAGGAGGCGGCAGAGCCAGGCACATAACTATGGTGTAAAGAAGCCATGATGGAGCGGAGGCGCAATGACCGTCCAGTACAATACCCGACAGCTGGCAGGCGTCTAGAAGAAGACAAGAGGCAGCCTATGCCACCAGCGCGGGAATGTGGCAACCCTTCCCGCCAAATGTTTTGGGGGAAGAGGACCAGCACTGCTCTATATAAAGGTGCCTCCTTCTACCTTAGAACGGATCGATCCTTAGTGATCCAAACCCTAGAGATCTCATCTCCATTGTACGCACACGAAGCCAAGAGAGCAATACAACATGATGGAGTAGGGGCTTTACCTCCTCACGAGGGTCCCAAACTTGGGTAAAAATACCGTGTCATCTATCTGCCGTGATTATTGCTTTGCCATCACCACCATGTTCAAGGATCCTTGAGAACGTGTGTTCAGCCCCCTCTCGAACCTAGGGATCGTTGGAACCTAGTTCCTTCACGGGACAAATCTCCGACATTTGGTGTGCTAGTTAGGGGCTGAGGCGCACCAAGATACTCTCACCGATAATAACGTCATGGTGGCTCACAGCAAGCCTCGTGACAACCTCTCTTGGCGGGAACAAGAGAAAAGGCTCGGGGGCTCGAGCCATGCCACCCCCATGACCGCACCGGCCCCAGCATGTCGAACCCTGCTCGCGGACAAAGCACCCCTTCGATCCCAGCATCGGACCCAGCATGTCAGACACTGCTCACCCTGGAGGCGGCGTGCCTCATGATGAAGGAGCTCCTACGTTACTCGCCTGTGGTAGGCGGACGAGAAGAGTGGCAAGCCCGTCTCGCGGCCCTGATGGACGTCACCTAGGACAACCCCAAGGAAAAGGAGGCCCGTCCGAGAGACATTGCGCATGGCGCGCCCCCTTTGCCCCCACTCTATGAGGGACCCGGGGGCTCAGGCGTCGTAGGGCTACCCGCCGTGCCGTACCCCGGACGAGGCCAGTCCTAGGGCGAGGTCGCTCGGTCGAAGGAGGACGGCGGGTAACCCTGGCGAGGGGCTGGGGGCGTGAGGCTCGGGTCCTCCATAGAATATCGGTGGTCGGGCTCCAGAACAGAGCGGCTCTCGCCGGAGGCGTGGCCATCAGCTGCTCCAGCTGCCCGACCCTGGTCGAACGCCTTAGCAGGGTGGTGTGGCCAACCAAGTTCAAGCCAGAGATGCCGCCGCGCTATAAAAGAACCACCAACCCCACAGAGTTCTTCCATCTCTACACCACGGGAGTCGAGGCAGCGGGAGGATGACCGCATCCTCGCTAACTTCTTCCCCATGGGCTTAGCAGGGGAGGCCCGTTCCTAGCTCCTCAACCTCCCGGAGGGGTCCATCGGCTCATGGTTAGAGCTTTGTGGAATTTTTGTCTCCATGTTTGGGGACACGGATAGCGGGCATGCACCTGTGACGACCTTAGGACAGTCAGGCAGGGCCCAGACAAAACTCTGCGCAAATACCTGCAATGCTTTGACTAGACACTCATCATAGTTGCAGGGGCTTCTGACACGAAGTTCATCGTGGCCTTCGCTGAGGGTGTCGCCGACACCCAGGTGTTCAGTAGGATTGGCCACCACAGACAGAACCTCGCAACGGTTGATGATCTCCTTGCGTTTGTCGATCATTGTGCCAAGGCGGAAGCAGGCGACCTATTCTCCCGTGGCGAGAAGGAGCCGGAATACACGCCAATTGAGCCGGAGGGAAGTGTTGATCAGAGCGAGAAGAAGGCCACCAGGAAGCGCCTGGCAGGGAAAGGTGCAGGCTAAGCGCCTAACCAAGGCCCGTAATGCGTCTTCCACTAGAGAGAAGGCCATGACACCAGAGAATGCGTCAGACTCAGGAAGGTGAGAGATGAACATGGCATCAAGAGAAGGTGCCAGTGGAGAAATAAGCATGGCAAGGCTACACGCGCCAAGAGCCCGGACCTGTAGCCCCTCGGGAGGCCCATGGGATGGCGGGGGAATCACAAGGCTCGGGCACCTTTGCCCTTCAGGAGGCACAGGACAGGCCACGACTTCACCCTCCCAAGGTTACTCTTGTCCCCACTCTCTCCCCGCTGGGCAATGTCTTTTTCCCTCCCTCGGGGGTAGGGTTTTTGAGAAAGGTAATGCCCTCTTTTACTTACGGTTTCTGATCATTCTTTTCTAGAAACATTTTCATTCTGGTGGTTGTTCCCTTCTTCCCACGCGGTTGTCATGTTCTCGTCTATCCGCCACGCGAGCAGGGTCTGGGATGGTTCCATCGCCGTACCTTTCCCTGTCAACACCGGGGACCCAAAGTGTTGAGATCTGAACTTGCGTACTAGCTCCTGCGATAAGTCACCTCACCCATGGTTCCGGGTGCTTGAAACCCTCGCATGGTGTATAAACGAAACAGGCCAATGCTGGAGGTATGACAGGACCATGGGTGCGTTAGCCCCTGGGTAGGATCGTCGAAATGTGTAGGACCTGGGATCACCCCTCGGGAAGATCACAAGCAGGCACGGGCCCCGTGGCGCTCCCTTGGGAGGCCTACAGGAAGCATGGGAGGCTCAGATCTCCATAGCTCAAACTCTTCAGGGCCTACAGTTTGGAGATATGAACTTTATATTCGTTCCTCGGTCGTAAGTCACCTCGCCCACATCTCCTGACTGCTTGGGAGGCTCCGATCTCCACAGCTCAAACTCTCCAGGGCCTAAAGTGTGGATCTCTGAACTTACGGTTTGTTCCTCGGCTATAAGTCACCTCGCCCATGGATCCTGACCGCGTGGGAGGCACAAATCTCCGCAATTCATACTCTTCAGGGCCTAAAGTGTGGAGCTCTGAACTTACCGTTCGTTCCTCAGCCGTAAGTCACCTCGCCCACGACTCCTGACCTCATGGGAGGCTCAGATCTCCGCAGCTCAACCTTGTCAGAACCTAAAGCGTCGAGCTCTAAACATACGGCCCGTTACTCGGCTGCAAGTTACCTCACCCATGGTTCCTAACCCTTAAAAATTAAAAATAAAAAAACTTTCATACTGGCCATTGGTCTCTCCCCGAGAGGCCAGGTGGCCCAAATTTTGCCCTACGGTTCTCTCCTCGAGAGGCTCACGTAGCGGCTCACGAGGCCTTATCCCTCCTACATCCAAGAGAATATGGGACCAAGAACCCTCGAGCTCTGAACTTACCCTCTGACAGCGGTGGCAAGTTACCTCGTCCTTGGATCCTAACATTACTATGTAGGCATTCCCACAGTTCCACGCAACCCTCTCCTCGAGAGGCCTCGGGGGAAGCACAACTCTTCGACAAAGCACGAATGGATATGGACGGAACATGCATACATAATCGTTCCAGGTCCAGTCAGAACTAACGAACCAAATGTTCACCAAAATAAAAAGGTTTTCAAGGAAAAATCCCCTCAGACCGATGGCTCTGGGGCTCTACCCTTAGGGAGCTGTCTGTTGCTGCCACCTGTGGTGGGCGAACATCCACGAGGAGCACTGCCTTCGTCTTCAGGATTCACATTAGCCTTGGAGGAATCGTCCACTTCAGACCTCTTGAATAGCAGGAAACCTCTCTCACCAAAGTCCCCACAGGATGCTCCATCTCCCGCGTCAGCACCTTCTAGGGGAAGTTAGCATCGTGCGGGTAAAGGGTAGAGAAGACCTACATCATGACGGTTCAAATATATCTTCCAAAACTCGCTGAGGTAGTACCCATGGTAGAGGGCGCCTCACCCTTCCAACTCTACGGTGCTCCCGGGAGAAGAGCTCTAGGTAGGCTCCATCCCCGTCGACATCGGCAAGGGGCCTGGGGTTAAAGCCAGTCACCCCTAAGGTCATCAGGGTGTCATGTGCACGCCTGGTGAGCCTCGGTACATACTACACCGCTCCCTCTCGAGCACCCGGAGGTCTCTCTCCAGTTTATCATGCTCATACCAGCACTTTGGGAGGTCCTCGTGCGTGGACCGAAGCTCCTTTAGGCCATCAAGCTCAACAATTGCCTCGACGTGGTGCTCCTCTGCCTAACGGAGGGATTTCACCAGCTCCCGCCTCTTCTCAGTGAAGCGGGCCTCTTGAGTGCGGGCTCTCTCCTTCCACTTGATCCCAAGGGATCGGCGAAGCTACGAGAGAGTCTCATCGTTAGCTTTCTGCAGTCGCTCCTTCTCCTCGGTCACCTTAGTGTAGCAACGATGAAGGCGATCGTCGAGTTTGGAACTGTGGTGGTCCACATCAAGGGTGCGCTCCTCGACCCTCTAGCGAGTGGTCTCCAATTGTGCATCCCATGCCTCCAAGAGGCTCTTTTCCAGCTCTACCTTGTCCACGCGAATCTGAACAACCTCCTCGCGAAGGGCCATGTTCCTCTAGGAAACCCTTCGCTGGTCTGCTTCAACCTCCCGTTCGGAAAAGGCAAGGGCCCAGTCACGGACCGAGAGGTTTACCACCATCCCACTCAGGTCCGTGAGAGAGGTGCCGACCCTACCCGAAGATGGAGCCGGGCCTCGAGAGGGCTTCAAAGCCCGAGCTTCGCTAGGGGCACAAGAACCACGTGGGTCACTCGCCTCGCCACGATATGCCCATCGCTTCTGGGCCTCCTCAAGAGCAACGCGCTCCAGGTGCAGCCGGCGCAACGCTCCATACAGGCGGTTCTTTTCTGCGGCGAAGTCCGGGACGGACCGCTCAATCTTGGAATGTGTTGCGGCCATGACAACACGAAGAGACTCCGACCGTCCGAGGGAGGGATCTGCTAAGGATGGTAAAGTAAGCTCACTCGGGCTCGGGCTTCCGGAGTCTCGGGGGCTCGCCTCGGGAGGGTCTCCATGGCTGGATCGAGCCGAGGACGCCAATGCACCTTGTGCACCTATAGGATTTTCAATCAGTGGAGCACCATCGCCCACAACCACCAGGTCAAGGCTGTCTCGTCCTGCCTTAGGGAAGTGACTTTGTCTCTTTGGCAGGGAATGAGCATCGTCCCCGTCGTGCCACAAGGCACCGCCAGAACCCGACATTGTTGTGTCCTTCTTCCTCTTCTCCTTTTTCCTCTGTAAAACAACATGATCGGAGGGCTAGAAGGGAGGGAGGAAGGAGAGCCCAAGGAACGGTCAGAAGTTTAGTCACTCCGTGGTGGTTGTCCTCACGAAGGACTAGTTGGCCTTCCGCACTCCTGGGGGCAGGAAAGAGGGCACCTCTTCGGGCCTAGGCCGCTTCCTGGCCGCACAAGCTGCGAGAGCGGAAGGGGATGGCCTCGCCCGAGCCGTGGCCATGTACTCCGCCTGCTCGGTGAGACCATGGACCTCCCCATCGATAAGCTCGGGGGTGTTTTCCTCCTCCTCAGAAGAAGAAGACACGCTCCTGATCATCCTCCCATGACCGACAACTCGTGAGGATCTAGGACCATTGCCCAGCTCTGCCCCCTCATCATCGAGCTTGACTAGAGAGCACTCGCCCCACGTGTCGAAGGTAGGGAGTTCTACACGGATGGCTCCTGCATCGCCCTCCAAGTGCAAGGGGCGTACGCCAGGAGGGAGCTCCGCCACCTAGTCCTAGAGGCCTTCAGAGAGCCTAGCCTTGTCTCGACCGGACGCCAAGGTCCAGAGGCACCTCTAGTGCTCCTAGAGAGGAGAGATCTGCTTCCGCAGATACTCCCACACCACCATGTCTCTGGTCAGACTCAATCTCCTCTGGCATGCCACGCGCCACGCGCCACGCGAGGGGATCGGAGCCATGAAGGCAGAAGCCTCGCGAGCCCATCCAGGGTTCTCCCCCGTTGGGACACGGAGTTGCAGCCATGCTCGTCCGACCTCAACTAGCACCCAGTCATGGTGAAACTCCGACGATCTGGAAAGGGTGGAGATGGGAGATAAATCCACTTCCTCACCGGCGAAGAACCCAATTCCTCCAAGGGTGTCCTCCGGCGAAAGTACAAGGAGGCGGTATAAGTGCCGGAAGAAGGCGTGACACTGACGAAGGACTTGCACTATACGCAAAGGCGGCAAGGAGTGTGACGCTCCGTGGGTACAGGTGGAGCAGCTGGATGCAGTAATGCTCCAGGATTGCTAGGAAGAAGGGCGAGAAAGGGGAAACGAGCCTGGTGGCAATGGAGCACGTGAAGACGACAACGCCGGTAGGACGCCATCCATTCTCCCCAACTCCGGGACACCAGGCCCACTAAGCCCCCCACTCGTCGAGCGAGCGGCCATGAGCTTATCGACCTTCTCTAACCCGTAGCATTTAGAATGGTGGACCGGGGCTGAACTCCCGCGTTTGGCATGGGGAATCCTAAACGGAGGCACCCGTACGAGACTTCTTGGGAGCCATCTTGAAATCTAATGTGGAAGGCGGCAGGAGGGTCAACGGCTGGAGTGGCAACAACGGAGTAGAGGAAGCATCCCGGCTGTTCCAAGGTTTGGAGTTTTATGGGCGGTGTGAGCCCCCAACCCCTTTAAACAAGAGGGACGGTTCCCGCATCGGGCGGGTGCCATGCGCCACGTGGCCACGTGGAAGGCACCAGCAACCACTACTACGAGTCACACCCGAACATGACTGATCGTGGGCCCGGTGTCAGAAGGTCCCTTGAATTGCTCGCCCCTACCCAACGCGTGCAAGCCAAGCGACCGGGGGCTAATGTCAGACTATTGGCACTAGGGGTACCACGTCCCGTCAAGACGTCGGACCCACAAGATATACCCTAGCAGAGTCTTTGATGAGTAAGAACCTCGCGAGAGGGCCCGAGAAGCACATAACATCCTTCTCCATCCACTCTAGTTGCCTCATGACGGACGACTTCGCAGTTCAGGATATCACGTGTTGGGCGACGCGCCAACGGCGGTCCACGGTGAGGCTGGACCTCCTCGGAAAAGCAAGATGCTGCCCCTCCCATCTGGAGTAAAATAAGAGGAAGATGACGCAAGGAGGCGGTAGAGCTAGGCGCATAACTTTTGTGTAAAGAATCCAGGATGGAGCGGCGGTGCAGAAACCGTCCACTACAACACCCAACTGCTGGAAGGAGGCCAGAAGAAGACAAGAGGCAGCATATGCCTCCAGCGCGGGAATGTGGAAACCGCCCTGCCAAATGTTTTGGGGGAAAAGGACCAGCGAGGCTCTATATAAAGGCTCCTCCTACCTTAGAATGGATCGATCCTTAGCGATCTAAACCCTAGATATCTCATCTCCATTGTACCCTAACGAAGCAAAGAGAGCAATACAACAAAGCAGGAGTAGGGGCTTTACCTCCTCACGAGGGTCCCAAAACTGGGTAAAAACACAATGTCATATCTCTGCCGTGATTATTGCTTTGTCATCACCACCGTCGCCGAGGCTCCTTGAAAACACGTGTTTATCCCCTCTCGAACCAAGGGATCGTTGGACCCTAGTTCATTCACGGGACAAATCTCCAATACCGGCTAATGTTGACAAGGTATGCAAACTTCAGAAATCCATTTATGGTTTGAATCAAGCATCTCAGAGTTGGAACATTCTCTTTGATGAGGTAGTAAAATTGTTTGGCCTCATCAAGAGTGATCATGATTTTTGTTTATACAAGAAGTTTAGTGGGAGCAAAGTAAACTTTCTAATATTATATGTGGATGACATATTATTGATTGGAAATGATGTCTAGATGTTGCAAGAAACCAAGGAGTCATTGGAAAGGTGTTTCTTAATGAAGGACTTGGGTGAGGAAACTTATATTCTAGGAATCATGATCTATATACATAGATCCAAGAGTCTCATTAGATTGAGTCAGGGTACATATTTGGACAAAGTGTTTAATAAGTTCAACATGGAATTTTCTAAGAAGGGGTCTTATCGATGTCCCATGGTGTAAAACTTAGCAAGACTCAGTGTACTTCGAGAACTGATGAGCGAAGTCGGATGAGTGATATTTCGTATGCTTCAGCAATCAGATCCATCATGTACACCATGATTTGTACTAGGCCAGATGTTTCCTATGCTCTAATTATTGTGAGCAGATACCAGGCTGACCCTAGAGATATCCACTGGATAGCGGTTAAGACCATCCTAAAGTACTTTAGAAGGACTAATGATGTGTTCCTAGTGTATGGTGGTTAGGATGAACTCAGTGTAAAGGGTTATACATATGCGAGTTATCTCACTGATTTAGATGATTCTCGTTTGCAATTTGGATATGTGTTTATTATAAACGGAGGGTTGTGAGCTAGAAGAGTTCCAAGAAATAGACTAGTCAGCATCTTCAACAGAGGCTGAGTATGTTGCTGCCTCGAAGGCAGCAAAGGAAGCTATTTGGATGAGGAATTTCCTCATGGATATTGGTGTAGTTCAGGGCTAGTCCAATCCATTAGACGAGTATTGTGACAACAATGGTGCTATTGTACAAGCCAAGGAACCTAGACAACACCATAAGTATAAACATATACTCATGCGATACCACCTGATTCGCCGATTTGTGGATCAAAGTGATATCAAGTTATGCAAGGTACACACAAATGCAAATGTTGTTGATCCATTGACAAAGCCACTTCCACAACCTAAGCATGAGGCACACATAAGAGCAATGGGCATTAGATTCCTAGACATGTGATGTCGGGATGATTGACTCTAGTGGAAGTGGGAGACTGTTGGGAATATGCCCTAGAGGCAATCATGATTGATGATATTCCCTAAATTATTCATAAAGTTATTAAGTTGTCCCTTGTGTGGACATCTAATATATATCATTGAATACCTGATTTGGTTGTGGAATTATATATTCATGTTGTTCTTTCAAGTTGTCCTTAGTCATTGAGGTGGTGCTGAACACACAACTTAGACTTATGTGAAGTTGGCTTGATGACTCGGTTCCACTGGTCATGGGCATGGTGATGCTATTCCAACTTGCACGGACTCGGCTAAAGATTTTTGCCAGTCAGACTGACCCATAGTTGAGATGCAACGAGCATGTTGTCATTTGCAGTCTCATACAATGGAATCCTTTGACCTGAGGTGATCACATGATTTGAGTTGTCGATCGCCAACTTAGGTTTTATTAAACACTCTTCCATAACTGGGTAGTTACAAATGTAGAGTTTGGGTTGGTTGTGTATCAAGCTGCATGACATGGATTACCAAGATGGGATTTGCCCCTCCATAATGGAGAGATATTCTCTCGACCCTCTCGTGTGATATAGTTTGGAAGCATGGCCATGCGCTACTCAGTTAAGTGTTAACTGAGGAGTCGGACTAAGAGTTAGTCTAGTGAATTGTATGTTATAGAACGAGAAGAGGGTTAAGATATTAAAGGGATGGCAACAACTCGCCTATAGCTTAACAAGGTATATCGTGTGGCCAAGGGACTTGGACGAAAGTCACATTGAAGGTTTTTCTTCCGGACTTTACGACACTTGGGAGATGGCACGTCTTCCTAGAGGCTGCTACCATCTATCGTCTTGAGACCAAGTGTTCATGGGAGTGAGTGAGAGTCAAAGCCATGATGAGATACTTGGAGGACCATCTATCGACTAGAGGCTGCTACCATCTATCGACTTGAGACCAAGTGTTCAAGGGTAAGGATCCCATGTGGATTATATCCATGTGGTAGTTGGGTTATAGCATAGATGTGACACAAGAGTTAAGCCCAACTAGGTGTGTATATAAGTGGATCAACAAGGGATAGTACCTGACCTAGCCGTCACTTTCTCCACTCCCAAATCGGGTTAGACAAGATCTAGTAGTCCCCTGCTCGTGCTCCTTCCTGTATGTGTGGATACTAGTAGAGGCATTACACGTGCGGATCTGGAGACAAAGGGATCTGGCGAAGGAATTCATGGGGATCCGATGGAGCAGTTCGTGAGATTAATCGGCACCGAATCACCTGGCGCATTTCATCGATAATCCGCACTCGCGTGTTTAGTGGTAAATCTCGTGGCCTATTACCTAAGCTGGATCTTGGGAGCACTGTGTTAGATAAAATTTCCGTTTATCATCCCATGGACCAACATATATGATGCAAGAGAAAGATGTAGCCCCCAGGCTCGTGCTGAAATTTAACTTAGTGTGAATTGCAGCTCGAGTATTAGTTGACATCTGACTGTATATTATATTGACTTACATATTATTGTATCTTACAACCAGGAATTGCTGTAGAATATCTGCAACAAGCGCAAAGAAATCAAAGCTTTTCATCTTAAAAATTCCCAACTTAAGATCGAGAAGGATGAGGCAGAAGGTAAACTTTTCTGACAACCAGCCATAGTTGATATTCTTCTTAGTCGAAATTCTTTTTCGATTGATATTTTGATTCTACCAATTGGAGAATTGCTGAATCATTCAAGAAAGATGGTGGAGGAGGCTGATAACTTCAAGGTCCTCCAAATGTAGAATGATGAGCTTTTCTAGGATCTTGCTAAGCTAAAAGTTGAATAGGAAACCTCCTTGAACAACATCCTAGAGTCAAACAATCATGAGACTGAGAGGCTCAGGAAACTGCTGGCTACCGAAGATAAAAAATTGATGAGATGAAGAAGGAGTTCAACAGGCTACAGGATTTGGTGCAAGCCAGCCAAGAGGAGCTGAATATCTTGTGGGAAGAACATTCCCAATGGAACCACATTATTCTTGGTAATTTTTCCGACCTTTTCTTTTCCTTTTCCATTTTCTGACTTGGCGTCAGATTTTTGACTTTGTTCTTTTCTAGGTACCTCAACCTATCATATTCCTCCAACCCCGAGCCTCGTTTCGGTCGAATCAAGTCAGTCGGAGATTTGGTCTTCGACTTCTTCCAGATTCTTGAAGAAGATGGCGAGTCGGTGAACTTTCCAACTTGAACAAAATGTCAATATTCGAAATGAGGGATAGAGCCAAGGTGATTCCAAAGATGATCGAAGACTGGAAGATGTCTTACACCTGAAATACTGCCCAAACTACTTTGACCATGGTGATGATTCACCATGGTGTTGAGGATATGCTAAATGGGTACCACCATAGCATGTCTCTAATCCGGATAACCCATGTGGCCCACAGTTGGTAGCAAGACCCATGGCCTGCTGGGCGTCCTAGTTAGATGGATCTAGAAGGGGGGGGTCCATGTCGTCTAAAGGAAGGATACGATGGAGTCACCGACATACTCGGAGCCTTGGAGTACAAGACACATAGACTAGTTGGTGCTGGTGTAGGACTCTGTAACATGTCCGGCTAGGACTTTTCCCTGTAACCCTAGGATCTAGCACCTTTATAAGTCGGATCTATGGGAGCCTTTAGGGCACGATACAACTCAACACCTCGCATAGCAAACCAATCCCTGTAACTTGGCGTATTTCCCATATAGTGATTTATAGCAGGATTAGTGTTCCACCACCGTCGTGGAACCTGAACCTAGGTACGCTGTGTTACCTTGTACGCGCCGACTTACCGTCTTCCCCCACACCTCTAAGCATGCACTGTGAGGACCCCTCCATGGCGTACTCGTCGGAAATACCACGACAGTTGGCACCCGCCGTGGGGCAAGAGGCGCTTCAAGCTCTACAACGGGCGAGGTCCAAGCTCTTCACGAGAATCGGCGAAACCATAGCCATCGGTCGTGTTCTTTTCTTTAGCAACGTTCCGATCATCCCTCCCGACGAGTTCTGGTTCCCGGCAAAATCAAACCCCACCCACTGCTCGATTGTTCCAATCAAGGAAATCCACCTCTTCATCGGTGAAACTGACTCAGGCACTAGTTCCCTGGAAGTCAGAGGATCGTCAAGGCCGACACGGACTGCCTACGGGCAGGACATATTCGTAGAAGGATCAAAGTCGGATCTCTCTTTGGAGTTCTCTGGATTAGATCAGAAAAATTCAAGGCCCAACCAAACCGCCCCTATGCAGGATATAATGGTGGAAGATCACTGCAAATCCGTCGGGTTAGCCCTTGCATTTGGAAAGCAGCGATCGCATTTCGTCAGTCGGTAACCATCTTCGATGTATGATACGAGCCGATCTGGAGGGCTACCCAGATAATGATTTCGTCTACCACTTTGTTGAAGGGTTGGATCGCGGCACACTTCTTCGACATACGCTCAAGCGGCAACATGCCATGGGCATCCTTACTTTGATCAGATGATCAACACTTTTAGTAGTTTTGCCACTACTGATGGTGTTTCCCAGGAAGGTCCTATCGCCATACCCGGGCCACCGCCTCCACCAGCCAATGGTCCCCCTTCCTTAGCATCGTCATCCATCATCGAGGAAGCTCCAGCACCCTCCGACCCAGTTTTGGATGCACTGTATGGCGATATGAGTGTAGACTCGGAGGAGAAAGATGTCAACCCAGAAGAACTCGACTCTGCCATGAAGTAGATGGAGGAGGAGATCAATCGCGAGGAGCGGGCCAAAAAGGCCGTCATATCCCACCAGGTGTTTGTCTCCATCTGGAGTGTGATGGAAAAAGATCAAACTGGAGCAGCTCCGCCTAAGCCGCGGGACAACGGGAAGGGACCAGTTAATGACGCTGACAATGGTCAAGCAAAGGCCATGCCCCTCCGCCTATCCTAGTGCAACAGCCGCAGAAACTCCCCACCGGTCCAAGCAACGCCAACCCCACAAATCCGTCCCCACTAGCATTTACATCTGTGGAAGCCCAAATCACTCCAGCTGATAGAGTGATGTACGACAATTTGCTCGTCAAGCCTATGACCGTGGCCCATATACGGAACGTTGTCCAACTCGATGATAAGCGCCAGCAACTACTGGAGGAGGCACATGCCATCGTGGAGCAAGGCACAAAGTTAGATAGATATCTGGCCAAGTCGCAGAAATCAATCGAGGCAGCTAGAGAAATAGAAGGCCAAGAAAGCTTCAGGTCACGTCGTCAATGACCCTGGCGTACGACACAACTTGGGGTGGGCTCCTTCGAAGCCGGCAGAAGCTAAGCCATACATTGACAAAGATGGAAAGAAAGTCATTCCCACGCCCGCCCTCAACTTGGCCGTCGCAAAGACTCTACTGGAGCAGGATAGATCACCCACAACTGTGGATCAGTTCTATGACCTTGTCGTCAAGGCTGTTAAACAACAGGAAAAGTCCACTTCTCAGAGGCTAGAGTCTGACCCCGCATATTGTCAGTCTAGCGCTCCTAAGCAGCAGAGGGCAAGATCTCCTCATGATGTCGGATCTCAAACGGGTTCATCATAGCAAAGACAGAGCGACGCACGCAACAGGGCTGACACTATTCCCATATCTTTCGAGCATGGAGGCAAGGCTCACACTCGTCTCTCACCCCCACCGCCCTGATCTTCCCGAGATCACGAAGACCCAAAAGCTCACCACCGTACGAGCATTCCTCCACCTATATGCCCCCAAGGCGGCATCATCATCCATGACAATGTGGAGCAACCTCGGAATGATGGAGAGCGCAGTGCCAACCACGGGCACAGGAGTAGGTCGCGCCATGACCCTCCACGTCCAAGAAGCAACCACGCCAGGCTAGAGGATTTACAGGAGGGCAATAAAAAGAAAGCTAACCGCCGCCACCTCTGCCTCCGTATCCCCCTAGCATCCACCATGGTAGAGGAGGACTGCGTCGTTCATGCAACCCTTCCGATGGAGGCGACAAGAAAAAAGCAAGCCCAGAGCCATACGATGCACGTTCACAATTGAACAAGATCTAGGAGGCCCGAGAAGGACAATACTTGGGACCACGTTGTTTTGGCCCTGTGATATGGGCCACAACTTACCCTAATGGTTTCTAGATTGACAAGACAATCAAGCCCTATGACGGCACTGCCAGTCCAGCTACATGGTTGCAAGATTACAGCTAAGCGGTTGAGATCACCATGGGAAACCCCAACGTCGCCATCAAGTACCTCCCACTGATGTTGACGGGAACAACCCGCCAATGGATTGACGACTTGCTGGAGAGGTCCATATGTAATTGTTTGAACATGCATGAACCGTTTACATACCAGCATCCCTGCACTATCGGCGATCTGCAGCCTTGCGTCCAGGAAAAGGAAGAGACATCTTGAGCCTACCTCTCCCGATGGTTTGGAAAAGGGCACCTTGCTCCGCCATAAGTTTAAGCGCCTACAGGACAATCACAAGCTAGATCTCAGTCATTTGATATCCTTGGCCAGTGAGTTCACGGCTGCCGATGATGACCCTCACGGCTCCTTGCCGGCAATTGCCATTCCAACCCTAGCCAAGAGGAACAAAAAAAAATAAGTGGAAGAATCTTCCAGAAGAAAAGCTAGCTTCCGACATGGTCGCCATGATGTTTGCAGGCAGAGGTGATGGCGGACAGCATGCCCAAGGCTAGGGGCTGGTCGTGGGAAGCAGTGTGCTAGTGAAACTACCTTGACAGCGCCCCGCATTACCCAGACGTATGAGTAGTACCGCGATATTCCATGCTTCGTACACCTCGATGCCAATGGAAAATCCACTCATACCAACCTCAAGTGCAAGTTCATGAACAATCTCAAGGAAGACCCAGAGTCTGGATACAAGGGAAGCCAGAAGAACCGACTGCAAGGCAAGAGAAAAGGGAAGAAGAAGAAATAGGATTCCAAGGATTCAAGTGACATGGATGAGGACATAGACCCCAAGCATGTTGACAAGAGCAATGTCAAAGGCAAGAACCCCTTCGAGAAGGATGCCCCCGGCTACCACACTTTCCTTGGTACCCCAACCGTCCAAGCATAGAAGACCTCCCCGAGGATAATTATGGCCACCCTACCCCATAACCACATTACATGCACTGGTCAGAAGTTCCTATCACATGGGACAGGAAGGATCATCCCGACCTTGTTCCAAAAGAGAACCAATATGACATGGTCATCAACCCCATGATTGACGGCAGCGATTTCCCTAAGTGCCTTGTGGATAGTGCAAGCAGCATCAACATCATGTAGCTGGATACACTGCACAAGATGAACTTGGAGACCAACCTAAGGCGTACCAGCACCATGTTCCATGGCGTAGTTCCTGACCTTCGGAGTGGTCCTCTTCAAGAGCGTGTACCACATCATGTTCGGACGCGACATCTTCCACTCATTCATGGCCAAGCCATGCTTCATCTACAACAAGATCAAGATACCCGGACCAAACAGTGTCATCACCGATGCGGGAAGCTTTTCAAAGGCAAGGGATTGTGAGATGTGAGAAGTAGCCTTTGCAGAAGACGTCCTCTACGGCGATGAATTCAAGGAGATCTACAGCCACGTCGACGCCTCATAGGAGCTAGCATCAAAGAAACATATTTCTGATTTTGATCCCGCCTTCAAGGCCACCATCGAGACCAAGATGGTGCAACTTGTGGTAGGCGATGCATCCAAGGTCACCGCCATTGGGATGAACCTAGATCCCAAATAGGAAAGCGCACTGGTTGAGTTCCTCTGTGAGAATAGGGACATCTTTGCCTAGCAACCTGCTGACATGAAAGGTGTACCTAGTTAACTTGCCAAGCACAACTTAAACATTGATCCAAAATGCAAACCAGTGAAACAACCTCTATGACGCTTCGGGGACGAGAAGAGACACGCCATTGGCAAATAGATATCTAAGTTACTTAAAGATAGTTTTATCCGAGAAGTCCTTCACGCCCAATGGGTGGCCAATCCCATACTTGCCTCCAAAAGGGAACCAAAGGATTTCTATGTTCACCACACCTTACGGCACGTTATGTTATGTCATGATTCCCTTTGGGCTGAAAAACACTGGTGCTACGTACCAGCGGACCATGCAATGTTGCCTCCATGACCAAATTGGTCGGAACATTCACGCTTATGTGGAAGATATCACGGTGACATTAAAAAGTCAAATGACTTAATATCTGACTTAAAGGAAACCTTTGATAACCTCCAAAAGTATAGCATGATGCTTAACCCCAAGAAATTGCTGGGCTTGATCATTTACCAACATGGAATCGAGGTCAACCCAAAGAAGATCAAGGCCATCCTCAACATCAATATTCCGACATGCCCGAAGGACATCTAGTGGCTCACAGTCTACCTTGTAGCATTAAGCCGGTTCATTAGTCAAGTTGTTGAAGAAGACGAACAAATTCCTATGGATAGATGAGGCGGACGCTACGCTTAAAGAGGTAAAAAGGATACTTTCTTCTACGCCTATACTTGCAGCACCTGAGTCAATGGAGCCTATGTTGATCTACATGGAGGCCACCAACCGGGTTATCAGAATCATCGTCGTGGTGGAGCGGAAGGAACCAACGCATGAGTACGGAATACAACGACAAATTTACTATGTAAGTGAGGTCTTGACGGAGTCCAAGCAGTGTTACCCACACTATGATAAGCTAGCTTATGGATTTTCCCTTGCTTCTCGGAAGCAAAGGAACTACTTCTAGGAGCACCCAATCACAGTAGTGAGCAAGGCTCCACTGTCTGACATAATCAACAACAGATACGCTACAGGAAGGGTGGCAAAGTGGCGCATTTAGCTTGCCGCCTTTGAAATCACCTACAAGAGACGCGACGCTATCAAGTCACAAGCCTTGGCGAATTTCAACACAGATTGGACGGAGATGCCACATGATACTCTCGTACCAGAACCAGAATATTGGGTAATCCACTTTGACAGATCGAAGCTACTCAATATCTTGGGGTTGGTGTGCTACTACAGTCACCAATAGGAGAAAAACTGAACTATGTCCTGCAAACTCACTATGAGGCTCAGAACAACATGGTGGAATATGAAGCACTCATTCATGGACGTCGTGTAGCCAAGGATATTGGCATCAAGCGCATAGTTTGCTATGGAGATTCCAACTTGGTTGCCCGGCAGGTGGCTGGCACCTAGAACACGCAGAACCCTATGATAGCGACATATCGAGACGAGGTAGATGAGATATCCAAGTGCTTTGAAGGCTACGGAGTCAAGTACGTCAAGAGGGAGTAAAATGAGGCAGCTACTTGGATCAGGCCACAAAAAAATTCTGCCAGGCGTTTTTATGGAGCATCTACGGACCCTATTCGTGAAGGGAGTGGACCTCGAGAATCCGGATAGAGTTGACTCATTTGTTAATGCAGTAACAATAGACCCTCCGGCTTGCACAAAACCATTCATCGATTAACTCAAACACGGAATTTTGCCCATCGACGAGGTCAAAATTTGGCAAATAGTACGTTGAGCAAAGGGTTATACTATAATCAATGGGCAGCTCTACAAAAGCAGCACCATAGGTGTATACCTAAAGTGCGTTTCCCAGCAGCAAGATATCGATATCCTTCGTGAGATTCATCTCGAAGATTGCGGGCATCATGCCGCTCCATGATCTTTGGTCTCCAAAGACTTCCGACAAGGATTATACTGGCTGACCACGAAGGTAGACACCGACAAGATGGTTGAGACATGCGTCGGGTGTCAATATTATGCCTGGCAACCACATGTACCAGCTCAAGAATTGAGAACCATACCAATAACTTGGTTGTTTGCAGTCTGTGGGCTTGACATGGTTGGACCTTTGAAGATGACACCATTTGGGTTTATGTATCTACTAGTAGCAGTTCACAAATTCACAAAATGGATAGAAGCTAAACCCATTACAAAGATTGTGAGACCACGGATTTATGGTCCGAGAATCCCTGCTATGCCTAACATTCACGTTTCCCTGATCAGTGAGCCGTGAGCATAACCGACCAGTATCGTTACAACATCCAGAAGTTTACAAGTACAATACTTACATAGTTTCCATTATGGCGATTACAATACAAATAGTAGAAGTCTTTAAGCGCAGAGCCCATGTCATGCCTTAACCTATAGGCGACTGACTGAGAGACGTCCTAGATCGCATAAATGTGAGCTTCTTTATCGCTCCTCGTTCTTCTGGAAATCTGGCCAAGTAAATAGCCAGGGACAAAGCTAGTGAGTACATCGAATGTACTCGCAAACCACCTAAAGATAAACAATAATAACAAGTGGATATGCAATATGGCTGTGGTAATAGGAGGGATCTAAGAGTTGTTGTTTTCTAAAATATTTTCTCTTGTAGATATATCATCTACAAGGTTTTGTTGAGAACTATTATAAAACATTTTGGAAACCCTTTTTGTCGGGGGGATAACCCCCGGGTAGGGAAAGCCAGGCCTAACTAGGCCGGCTCCAGAAGGCACAGGCCGCCTAGCCCTTAAGAAGGACAACTCCAGCTGGTTGGCTAATACCGCTAGGCTGGGCTTAAAGCTTTCCCGACAGGCCCGTCTAGCCCGGTAGCCAGAAGAACTGGCCGGGTGGCCGCCTCCACACGGCTCACCTTGGATACGATGGAGAGCATGGAGGGGGTGATGCTCCTTGCGGGGTACGCCTCTGGCCCCACTTCGTCATCAGGCAGGTTGGCATGCCATTCCGACCAGCGCTACCCGACGAGGATAAATCAAAGTGGTCTGCTGACCCCGAAAAGCAGTCCGGGTGACCGTTAAATCAAGAGTGATGCCCCAAAGGAAGCCCGGGTGACCTCTAAAGAAGAGGATGGCGCTAAAAGAAGGGCGGACTGGGTCCTAGCCCACCGGCTGGGCCCTGCAACCGTCCCTGCCATGTAAACCCATATCCAAACGGTAAACCCTAGAGCCCAAATTGTAATCTGCCCCCCAGGATCAGTATATAAGGGAGGGCAGAGCTGGTGTTCTAGGTAGGCAAAGATAGAGATAGATAGAGAGAGAGAGAGAGAAGGGCTAGTCTCTAGTTTTCATCTTCCTCTAGCTCTCGACAGTAGCTAAGGAAACAGCTCCAGGAGCATTTGTATTGGGCATTTGCCCCTCCATATACTTTATCTTGCAGGAGTAGGGGTGTTACCTCGCCGAGAGGGCCCCGAACCTGGGTACGTCGCTGTGTTTGCAGTTCACTATGCCCAACCCGTTGCGTGAGCCACCGATTGAATCCGAGTGTCCCTCTTTAGCCATCCCCGATGGAACTGTCGTGTTCCACACCACGACAGTTGGCGCCCACCGTGGGGCACAACGCTTCGGCTAGGATCATCTTCCGAATGGGACTTCCACTCGTCACCGGTGAACGTGTGGCCTCCGGCCTCGTCCTCATGTTCGGCGCTTTCAACTGCATCATCGACAACGCCGCATGCTTCACCGGGAACACCTTCCCCGCCAACGGCTCTATCATGCACTTCGGGGACATCTGTGTCTATGTTGCCACCATCGCTGAGGTCTTTCCCAGCTTGGTCTCCTCCATCCTCGACGTGCCTCTCAGCCGCCGCGCCCATAGCCCGACCACTACGAACGGTTGCGTCGAAGTCATGGTGGTAAACGCCTACGAAAACCACCGCCCGCTTTAGGAACGCCGAGGGTAAGGAGAGAGCTCCACGCTCGAGCAAGAGCAAGATTCACTCACTGCCTCCATCCAGCACCTGCACGCTCCAGTCATCGTCGAGGCGGACCCGGAAGCCGCCGCGGCCATGCTCGAAGCCACGCGCCAGAAGCTCCTGGAGGAAGCTACCAAGGTTGCCGCTAACCAGCGCCGACTAAACGCCACCGTGCATGAGTACAACGCTGCCCACGGCTTCGTAAGGCAAGTCCAGCACCAGGGGAGTGACCTCACATCGAAACTGGAATGCGCCACAGACTCACACGCAGGCATGGTGCAGCCCGTTTACAGCCCCCCCACCAAGAACATGAGAGAGGCCGAAGCGGCGGCCGCGGAGCTGAAGCACCTCGAGGGAGAAGAGCTTCGTCGCCAACAGGAGTGTGTCCAGCTCCTCGTCGCCACCGCTAACAAGCAGCAGGCTGAGGGTACCCCCAGCCCGATGGGTAACAACCGAGACATAGTCGTCCGCAAACGCGTGGACCAGACGACGCACGAAGGAAGCTAGCATGAGTAGGCGTCCTCCCCGGGAGGATTCGGACAGAACAGCCGCCCGCGTGGCGAGTCTGGCAATCGTGTCCGCCACAACCGAGACGCCGCTGCTTCTAGCATGAGCTGCGCTCTAGCAGCAGGAGTTTCCCAAGGAAAGAAGGCGCGCTCCCCGGAGGAAGGAGCAGATGCAAACAAGGACTCGCCTGCGTCGCGTCCGAAGGGCCACTCGTCCCCCGAGAACCATCTGACGCGTGCGAGAGCATCGACCTCTTGGTTCAATCACGCATGCTGGAGGAGGAAAGTCCGGCTGGTCCGAAGTGTTTCGGTCCGCACATCCGGAACGAGCCGTTTCCAAAGGGTTTTTTGCTTCCAAGTTGTAACATCCCAAAAATACCAAACTTAGATTATCAAACACTAATCACCAAGATTAGGGTCAACAAAAACTTTTCTAAGTAAACCCATGAAGGCATGCATATGTGTATGCATAGTTTTTGAATTTCTTTAAAACCACTTTGTTTGTGTGATCCATTGCTTGTAAAATGTTTCTTAGATGAAATAAACATCATCTAAAACATTTCCCACACTTTTCCTAAAGACAAGTAAATCAAAACAAATATATTAAGTGAATGGTCATTTTGACAAATTTAACTCCCATGCCTACTTTGGCTGTCTCAAACTTTCAAAACCTAACAGAAACTTTTCTGGATCTTTGCACCCCTTGAATGTACTCATAACAGAGTATCAAGGCCCACTTTGTGATCATCCAGAAACTTTCAAATGCATAGTTTAAATGACAATTTAAAATTGAATCTTCTTCATATGGGAAGATCCCACTTTTCCAAAACCCACTCAAACAAGCTCAACTTTCAAAACCCAAGCATCTGCAGACTCACCAGAACTAATCTAGCAAACTCACCAAAATTCATTTCAAAATTCAAAACTTGATTTCATGCGGCCATTTTATCAAACAGGTTGCAGACACAAATCAAACAAAACAACAAACACTATAGTGTGCAGTGATTCTGGCCTAACTTGTTCCCTAGTTAGCTCACACACACCTCAGTAGATCATCTAGAAAGATTAGCCCAACACTAGCACCCCTGTGAGCTTGCCATTGCCATTAATGGTGAACAGCCGAGCAACCCCATGTCACCCCACTGTGGACAGCAAGCTAGGAGCAGCAGCAAGCCTAGCCAGCATGTCTGGGAGGCAGCCCACCGTCCACCGCCACTGCCTGTCCCAGCCACGAGCATTGCTAAGCCCTGGACCACGCGCACAAGCCACGCCCAGACCATGCCGAGCGTGCGCCAGAGCGCCACCCTCGACCAGCATCCACAGACCGCGCGCCGCCCTCGCCGCGTGCACACACGATCACCACCGACCCATGACACCGCCAGACATCCCCGTTTGCCGCCCCGTGCCATACAACCACCGCCCGCCGTCGAAGACGCCGCCTCTGCCGCGCAGAGCACCGCCCGTTCCAGACCAAACCATACCGCCCCATACCTCGCGACCATGTCGTTGAGTATCGCCAGGAGACACATCACCGTCCCCTACCCTTGACCATGCCATTATCCGCCTGTAACGTCGCCCCCGACGAGCTCACCTTGCGCCCCGACGGTCCCCTCGCTCGACTATAAATAGAGGCCACCCCCGCATGATTTCTTCACACCATCTCACTTCCCTCTCCCCACTGACCGTGCCACACCATTCTCAGAGCAAGGCGAGCACCACATCGCCGGAATTTCACCGGAGCCCGCCGCCTCTGGAGAAGAAAGGAGCCAGCGATTGGAGCCGCCCCAGGAGAAGCCACCGGTACCAGGAGGTTCACCGTTGTCGACTTCGTTGTTCGCCCGCCTTGCCGACCCTCGCCCGTGCCCCGGTGAGCCCCCAGAACCCCCCACTGGCCGTGCTAGGTTTCGTTCTCGCCGGAGTTGTCTCGCATCGACGATGACCCCCAGCCGTTGGATTAGAACACGATCGAACGATCCACATTGCCCCATACCGCTTCGCCCAGCCCCGTGTCACTGACGAGTGGGGACACCCACTTAAGAAGCCCGTGGGAGCACTGCGCTTAGCAGGCCGGCCCGTTAGAATTTCCCGCGTAGCCCAGCAATTCAAATTAAATCTTTTCTTTTTAAATTCAAACACACTTCTGTACCCAACTTCAAAAATCAACCCAGATCGATTCAGTGCACCAAATTGTATGAAAACAATTTTGTTGGAAAGGTCTGTGAATGCTTAATCCAAGCCCGTTGGATTCAAGTCATTTGGATCTGTAGATCACCCATAGTAAAAATAACAAGGAAGAAGCTTTTCTGCATTCAAACATTTTTCAAATTTAAACCATAAAAGCTTTTGAGTTGATTCCAACTCTCAAAAATCACATTTAACCATACCTTTCAGAATATATAAAAAAATATAGGTTTACTTGCAGAAATAATGTTCAAGTAATAAAAGAAAGCTTCATAAGCATTTCTAGCCACTTTAATTAATTAAAATAAAAGGGTAAAACCTTATTAAATTGTGACACCACTTTAAATCACATTCCCATGGACTACAATATGTGGTGATGACATGTGTCAACATGATCCCATGTTTAGTGTGGAGAATATTAAATCTTAAGTAGTTTTCTCAATGAGTAGAAATTACTTTTCTAAAATAAAAAGATTTAAAACAAGCCTTAACCTTGTAATGTTAGAGATGATACTAGATCATCTATAGGACCATTGTGTGTGATGATTGCAAGTAGTTAAGTATTGTTTGGTGATTGTGTACCTCGTATTTATTCATAGACGCTAGTACCGACCAAGGATACGAGGAGGAAGGAGGATACTACGAAGAGGAAGCCGAGGAGAACTTCAACCACTGCTCTGCACAAGGCAAGCTGATATTATACCAATGCAAGCCTAATACTACTAGTGATGTGCAAGCTTATACTGATATTGATGCAAGCTAACACTTGCAAGATACCCTACTGATGCCACAAACCCATACTTGTGATATGAATACTATATGCCTTAAGCATAGGTGATCATACCCACTTGCTAAACCAATCCTAGTTTTATGGCAAGCTTCTTACTTTATTTCTTTATCAAAGCTTACTTAGAGTCTACCTAAGAGTTTGGTAGATACTAGACAGTTGTGCTGAAGGTTGCATAAAGAGCATAAAATTTGGCCTAAGCTAGAAACCTTAATATCAGCCTAAGATATAAGGTTAGACTTAGTGAAACTCCACTAGTTACCACCCCTCATTAGTACTACCCCCACCTGTAGATGCTAGTGCTAAGCATAAAACTTGATCAACTTTAGATGGGAATACTTGGTGGAAAAATGGTTATGAAAACCTTGGAATGATGGATCATTCTATTGAGATGTTTTGGACATGTGTTTCCAAACACTTGATGATTTTGGTGATGAAAATGTTGAGGCATGAGCCTTAGCCCTTTATAAAACTGATGGTTGTCTGGATGCGATACCATTCCAATTTTATCGTACAACCACAATACCCGAATATTGGGTAGGGCTTGACTGGAAACTTATATACCCTAGTATTAGTTCCCTCACGGCCAAGGTCTGAGCTGAGGCTACCTTGTGAAGATTGTCCACCTATGCAGTACCCAAGATGACAGTGGTCATGGTTGGGAGGCCAAACTCACAGGAGAGGTGCTTATACTAGGGAGTGTAATTGAAAGGTTAGGATTGATTATCCGCATAGTGAGTATGGTGAATTCAGGATTTGTTCCTGACGGATGTATCGAATGTTGTGGTGAAAGTGTACAATCTCTGCAGACTGTCAAACTATTCGAATAGCCGCGTCCGCGGTTATGGACAGTTGGAGTGGCCATACTGTTCCCCCGTCAGACCTTTTAAAATGACTTGTGAAATGAATTGCGACTTTGACTTGACCACAACAGAGTTGTGACCTGAATTACAAGATCCCACTTAGGTGTTATAAAATTGGGACTAGCTTTGGAACTTAGTAGAGATAAACCTGGCTTTTTGCAAAACAAGCCTAGAGCCTAGTGTCCTATTATCCAAAAACCCCCTTTTCTTGTTAGTATTAGTTTGCGAGTACTTAAAGAGTACTCATGGCTTTGTCCCTGGCTATTCCCATGGCTAGACTATGAAGAAGAGTACCTCGAAGATGGACCCAGGAAGGTTACGACAACTAGGATCATCTCCCATCGTCAGCATTGCCTGTGACCCTGAAGATGGAGCTTCGCCTACGCTACCGTTATTACTACGTATTTCGCTGCTTGATGTTGTATTAAGAACTGGATCATGAGATCCCTATTTGTGTAAGAACTTATGTATCATTGTAATGGATGAAGTACTATGGTATCCAATTCTGTTATGTCTCGCAAAAATGGTAATCCTGGGATTGCGATGTATGGCATAACAGGCATCTAGGATTGAAAAATCCGGGTGTTGACACAAGTCACACGCCAAAATACAAAGGCACGGTCAAGCCCGAGGATTGGTTGGTGGATTACACCACTGCAGTGGGAATCGCCAAAGGAAACCTCCACCTGGCTGTCCGTTACGTCCCCCTCATGCTCGTCGATTCGGCAAGGACATGGCTCAACAGCATCCCTGACAACAGCATCAACGCCTAGATAGAGTTGGAGGAAGCGTTCATTCACAACTTCACTGGAACATACAAGCGGCCAGGGCGGCCTCGCTAGCTCGCCCTCTACGTGTAAGGCAAGGACGAGTCCGACCGTGCATACCTCATCCGGTGGATCAGCATGCATAACTCGTGCAAAGGGGTGCGTGAGCACCAGGCAATTGACTTCACCAACGGTTGCCGAGACGTCACCATGCAGAAGCACAAGATGAGCCGGGCAAATCCTCAAACCATGGCCCAAGTGACAGCCATTGCAGTCAAGTACGCCATCACTGACGCGGCCATGAAGAAGCCCATCATGGTGGACGACCAAGGCCAAATCGTAACAGACAAGCAGGCAGGGCGCTGCTAACCGGGCGACCATCACCCCAGGCGGCACGACCACGACAACTGCCATGGCAAGAGGAAAGATGACCAAACTGACATCCGATACGGCGCCAAGAAAGTAGCTGCGGTGCACGAAGACCCGGATGCCGGCGGCAGTCGGAGGCAGAGGCTAGATGATAGGACGCCACGGGCCAAGTATACCCCTGGAGTCCATGCTCGATGGGCCGTGCAAGTTCCACAGTGGCGACAACAAACCTGCAAACAAACAACACGCCGCGAGGATGAAGAGGATGGTTACCCACGACAAGTGGGCAACTACCACATCTTCCTTGTGGAGCCAAACACGAAACATGCCAAAAGGAGGCGTGAGGCGGAGGTGAATGCAATCGTTCCCCCTGTTCCCCAATAGCTACATTGGTTGGAACAGGCAATCACCTGGAGCAAATAAGACCAGCCGACTATGCTACCAAGCCCTGGAAGCTACACGTTGGTCCTCGACCCCATCATCATCTCCAAGAAACACTCGTGCCATTTCTCCCATGTACTCATCGACGGAGGCAGCATCATCAACCTCCTGTACCGCAGCAGCCTCGAGCGGCTCGGCATCAGTGAGTCCCAGTTGTAGCCCTCGAGCACTTCGTTCCATGGGGAAGTGCCAGGCCCGTCGCACTCGCCAATCGGCAAGATCCGGTTGGACGTCATCTTCAGCGGAGAGAACAACTTTCGCCGCGAGCCAATTTGGTTCGAGGTGGTGAACCTTTCCAGTTCCTACCACGCCATTCTAGGGCGCCCATCCCTCACCAAGTTCATGGGAGTGCCGCACTACGCGTACCCTCAAAATGAAGCTGCTTGGACCAAAAGGAGTGATCACCGTTGATAGCAGCTACAAGCGTTCGATCGAGTGCACCACAGACGGCTCCAAACTAGCCGAGGCAATGATCATCACTGAGAAGAAGCGTGTCATAATGGAGAACGTGGCATCTCTATAGAAGGATATGCCGGCTGAAGAGACTAAGCCGGATGGAGAATCATAGTTCAAGCCTTCGCAGGGCATAAGGAAGATCCTGCTAAACGAGGAGGACCTGAGCAAGTTCGTCTTGGTCGGAGATGGCCTGGACAACAAATAGGAAAGCACGCTCGTCGACTTCCTCCGTGAGAACCGATACATTTTCGCATGGTGCCCCAAAGAGATGCCAGGTGTCCTGAGGGAACTCGCCGAGCACTCTCTTCATGTTCGATAGGATGCGAAGCCGGTCAAACAATTTTTATGCTGTTTCCCAGAAGAAAAAAGAAGAACCATTGGTGAGGATATCACACGGCTGCTCGCAGCCGGCTTCATCATGGAAGTTTTCCACCCGGAATGGCTGGACAACCCGGTGCTAGTGTGTCGACTACACCAGCCTCAACAAGGCATGCCCCAAGGATCCTTTCGCTCTGCCGCGGATAGATCAAGTCATTGACTCCACTGCTGGATGTGATTTGTTGTCTTTTCTAGAGGCTTACTAGGGTTGTCACTCGATCAAGCTTAATGTAACCGATCAAACAAAGACATCATTCATAACCCCGTATGGGGCTTACTGCTACACCACCATGCCCTTTGGTCTGAAGATTGTAGGAGCAAACTACCAGCGCCGCATGCAGAAGTGCTTGTAGATGCAGATTGGTAGAAACGTGCACGCCTACGTCGACGATGTCGTCATCAAGACCAAGGAATGGCACACACTGCTTGAGGACCTGAAGGAAATGTTCAAAAATCTCCGCCGCTTCCAGATCAAACTGAACCTGGAGAAGTGCGTCTTCGGCGTCCTAGCAGGTAAACTCCTCGGTTTCCTTGTCTCCGAGCAGGGGATCGAGCCGAACCCGGAGAAGATCGAAGCCATCGAGCGCATGGAGCTGCCAAAAAGTCTGCGCGACATACAGAGTTCACCGGGTGCCTGGCTTCCCTCAGCCGGTTCGTCAGCCGGCTGGGTGAGAAGGCCCTCCCCTTGTACCAACTCATGAAGAAGACGGACAAGTTCGTCTGGACAGCTCAAGCAGACGAAGCCTTCTGGGACCTCAAGCACATGCTCACCTCACTTCCTATTTTGAAGGCTCCAGTCACTAAGGAGCCAATTCTGATGTACATCGCTGCCACAAATAGAGTTGTCAGCGTGGTACTGGTAGTGGAGAGGCCAGAAGAGGGGAAGGCCCAACCGATCCAGCGACCCGTGTACTACCTAAGAGAAGTATTGTCGCTCTCCAAACAGAACTACCCCCACTACCAGAAGCTAGTATATGGCGTGTACATGGCCGTCAAGAAGCTCAAGCACTAATTCCAAGAGCACTCCATCCGCGTGGCATTGGCCACGATCACGGAGATTATTGGCAACAAGGACGCCACCAGGCGCGTGGCGAAATGAGCCATAGAGCTCGCTGCACACAACATTCAATATGAGCCAAGGACAACAATCAAATCCCAGGCACTGGCCGACTTCATCGTCGATTGGGCAGACACGCAGTACATGCCACCGGTCCCCGACTCAACATACTAGAAGCTACACTTCGATGGCTCGAAGATGCGAGGGGTACTCAGAGCCGGAATCGTGATAACCTCACCCAAAGGCGATCTGCTGGAGTACGTCCTCCAGATCCACTTCAAGGCGTCCAACAACGTCGCCAAATACGAAGCACTCATCCACGGGCTCAAGATGGCCAAGAATATAGGCATTCAGAGAATACTATGCTTCGGAGATTCAGACCTGGTAGTGCAGAAGGTCTCCGACGAGTGGTACAGAAGGGACGTGAACATGGCCCTCTACCATTTCTTCGTTCCGTAGATGTGCGCCTGCTTTGAAGGGTGCGAGTTCCACCACGTACCAGGGCCAAAAACGAAGCCGCTGATGCCTTGGCCAGGGCCAGCTCAACAAGACAGACCATACCGCCTAGAGTCTACCTCGAGCACGTGCACAAGCCCTCCATCACCCCGTCGCTGGAATCCGACTCCATAGTACTCAACGCAGATCCAGGAATAGCCGATGCCGCGCCACACTCGAGGACTGCCGCGCCGCACCCAGGGATTGCCGTGCCGCACCCGAGGACTGTCTCGCCACACCCAGGGATTATCGCGATGCACCCGGAGACCGCCTCGCCGCACCCGGGGACCGCAGCGCCGCACCTGGTGACTGCCGCTCCGCACCCGGGGACTGCCACACCACACCGGGGGACTGTCTTGTTGCACCCAGGGACTTCCTTGTCTTACCCGGGGGCTTCCGCGTCGCACCCAGGGATTGTCGCGTCGCACCCAGGGACTGTCGCATCCCACCCGGGGACTGCTCCACGGCAGCCAGCGGTCGTTACCAATAAGCTTCCACCCGGGAAACCTCCCAATGTTTCAGATCCAACCATCCGCAAGGAGATCAGGCTCAACATGCAGACGGTGTACGCCATTCGGGAAATACCCGACTGTGCGAAGACATTCATGAACTTCTTGGCCAAGGACGAGCTCCCAATTGACGAAGTGGCAGCACGACAAGTGAGACGAAGAGCAAGCGCATACACCATCATCAACAACGAGCTGTACAAGCGCAGCGTCGGGGGCATCTATCAACGATGCATAAGCCCTGAGGAAGGAACCAAGCTCCTAGCGGACATACACTAGGGATAATACGGCCACCATGCTTCATCAAGAGAAATAGCAGCCAAGGCTCTTCGCCATGGTTTCTATTGGCCGATAGCGCTGAATGACACTTAGGAATTGGTCAAAGCATGCAACGGTTGTCAGCGATTCAGCCAGCTGAAGCACACGCCATCTGCGGCACTCAATACGATACTAATCACTTGGCCAATTGCAGTCTGGGGGCTATACATGGTTGGGCCATACAAAACGTCCCGATCCGGTATGACACACCTGCTCGTAGCCGTAGACAAGTTCACTAAGTGTATCGAGGAAAAGCCCATCAAGAAGCTAGATGGAGCAACGGTGATCAAGTTCTTCATGGACATCATCATCCGATTTGGCCACCCACACAGCATCATCATAGACACCGACACCAATTTCGCCAAGGGGGTTTTCACCCTCTTCTGCAGAGACAAGGACATCCGCCTGGACCTGGCATCGATCGCACACCCATAGTTGAACGGGCAGTGCTAGCATGCTAACGGCCTAGTTCTCTCCGGAATCAAGCCAAGGCTGATTGAACTGCTCATCAGGTCACCCGGATGCTGGATCGAGGAGTTGCCAGCCGTGTTATGGATCCTGCGCACCACCCCGAACCGTTCAACCGGTTTCACACCGTTCTTCCTTGTCTATGGGGAAGAGGAAGTTCTCCCCACGGAAATCCAGTTCGATGCACCCCGCAAACAGCTCTACAGGGAGCAGGAAGCCAAGGAAGCACGGGAGGACAGCGTGGACCTGCCCGAGGAAGCACGAGAGCTGGCTCTGTCCAGGTCAGCAATCTATCAGCGGGATCTGTGCCGCTACCACGCTAGCCGGATCCGGCCTACTTCTTTTTGCGAAGGAGATCTGGTGCTGCGCCTGGTCCAAAGCACAAAAGGAATGCTTAAGTTGTCCCCGCCATGGGAAGGCCCATTCATTGTTATCTGGGCGCTACACAACAACTCATACTATCTGATCCACGCCCAATAGCTGACAAAGAACAAGGTAGATCGCTCGGATGAGGAGACGGAACTCCCATGAAACGAGAGCCTACTCCGGCCATTTTACACTAGAACAAGAAGTGTATGTATCTTCCCTTTCATGTAATAAATGAACAAGATCGGAAGCCTTGGCACAGTCCCAAGGACTTTGTCCCAATTCGCGCACCACATTCATCTCCGTATCGGCTGCCCTAGACACCCGTGATTTCTACAGGCGGCATAGTATTGTACGGGGTGCAAGAGCAAACTCTTTGGTTCCGGCTTCAGACCACAAGCCGGCTGTCGACCCGGCAAGAGCGAAAGCTCGAAGTACCTGCTGCAAGAAAATGCCAAAGCAGATAACAAGGGCGTCTGGGCTAACAGGTCGCGCCTGCACGAGCTAAGCCGACAACAACGCACCAAAGTATCGCGAGGCACGCCAACTCAGCTATTCCTTCGGTTCTAGCAGCCGGCAAGGACAACGCTCGAAAGGCCAATGCTCGCTGAGAAAAGGGGAGCTGCTAACGTCCTAGATCGAAAGGGCACTTTTCCCTTTTTGCGTTTAATCATAACTATAAACGAGCGTGCGTGTAATGAAACTAACCCAAAGCAACGATGTGTCTCGCACGACAAGAGCCACAACTTGACAGGAAATAAGGGGGCAAAGAGCTTCGACCCGGCTGGCTACCCTAGCCGGCACGAACCTCGGGGACTACACCCAGTGGGCGCGTATTGGAGATATGCCCAAGAGGCAATAATAACGTGGTTATTATCATATCTTCATACTTATGATAAATGTTTACATACCATGCTATAATTGTATTAACATGAAACATTAATACTTGTGTGATTTGTAAACATAAAAGAGTCCCTAGTAAAGCCTCTTGTTAAACTAGCTTGTTGGTTAATATATGATCATGGTTTCCTGATCATGAACATAGAGATGTTATTAACAACAGGGTCATATCATTAGTAGAATGATGTGATGGACATACTCCTATAGTTAAGCGTAGCATAAAGATCAAGTCATTTAATTTAGTTCATTTGCTATAAGCTTTCTGATACATAATAACCTAATTCCTTCGAACATGAGATCATGTTAATCACCATCACCAGAAGGATGCTTTGATGACATCAAACACCACACCATAACTGGGTGGCTATAAAGGTGGCATTGAGTGTTCGGAAAGTATGTGTTGAGGCACATGGATCAAGAGTGGGATTTGTCCATCCATATGACGGATAGATATACTCTGGGCCCTCTCGGTGGAATATCATCCAATTAGCTTGCAATCATGTGACTGGCTCACAAGGGATCACATATCATGGGAACAAGAAAAGAGTACTTATCGGTAACGAGGTTGAACTAGGTATGCAGAGATACCGACGATCATAACCTCGGATAAGTAAACTATCGTGAGACAAAGGGAAATTGGTATCGTCATTCGGTCGCAAAGTAATTGTAGAAACATGTGGGAGCCATATGAATTTCCAGATTCCTCTATTGGTTATTGATCGGAGAAGTGTCTCGGTCATGTCCGCATAATTCACGAACCGTAGGGAGACACACTTAAGGATTCGATGTTGTTGAGTAGTTATGGAATGATGAGTAAGAGACCGAATGTTGTTCGGAGTCTCGGATGGGATCCGGGATATCACGAGGAGATCCGGAATGGTCCGGAGAATAAGATTCATATAAGGAAAGTCCTGTTTCGGGGTTGGAGAATGGTTCTGGTGTTTTCATTGGGAATGTTCTAGAAGGTTCCGGAATGTCCGGCACTCCGGAGGGGAAGGGTACATGAATGTGTCATAACAAGTTGGAATGATTTCATCATGTACTAAGTGTCATCTCTGAACAAAATAGAGGGTTTAATCAAATCCTTGTTTGAAAAGTCAAACACCAATTTGAAAGTCAAACGGCTATTTTTGGGAAGTGGAGAGGGAGGTGGAAACCGAGTTGGGGAGGAGTCCCTCCTCCACCGCCTGCCCACATGGGATCCGAGTTGGGGAGGGATTCCCCTCCCCTTGGCCGGCGCCTCCCTCCTATAAGAGGAGGGGCAGGGCTCCCCTCCTAACACACAAGAGCCTCACCTCTAAACCCTAGCAGCCGCCGCCCTCCATAGCCGCCGCCGCCCCCTAGGGTTTCTCCCCTAGCCGCCGACTTGGGCACCTCCAAGCCCTAGCACCTCTTCCTCGGTGTGTCTAAACCCTAGATCGCCGAGGGCTCTCTCATAGTCCACCATACTCGCTCCGGCTTAAGGCAAAGCCCTGCGAGATCTCCCCTCTACTTCCGGTACCACGCCGTCGTGCTGCCGGAATCGCGAGGAGAGTGCTACAACCTCCGCTGCCTGCTGGAACAAGGGAGAGGAAGGTCTTCATCGAGTACCGAACGTGTGACCGACTGCGGAAGTGCTGCCGGAACACAGCGCCGGAAGGATCGTCTACGCGATCTTGAGATCGGAAGTGTACGACTACATCACCCACGAGAATCTGCTCTCGTTAACCGCTTTGGAATCTTCGAGGGTGAGTTCCTCCATCAACTCGTTGCTACAATCTAGTAGATAGATCTTGGCTTGTTTGTTTGTATGCGGTAGAAATTTTTTGTTTTCCATGCTACGAACCCCTACAGCGCGCTCCTGCGCATCCATCAAGTTAAGTCAAGACAGCGACCCCAGTCGGTCCGAACCTCGGGGACTACACCAGTGGGCGTGCTCCTGCGCACCAATCAACTTAAGTCAAGACGGCGAAAGAGCTTCGACCCGGCTGGCTACCCAGTGGGCTCAAACCTCGGGGACTACACCCAGTGGGCGCGCTCCCGCGCACCCATCAACCCAAGATAAAGCGGTCAAGAGCCTCGACCCGGCTGGCAAGCCCAGCCGGCTCGAATTTCAAGGACTACAACTGACGAAGGCATAAAGACAAAAATGACCATGACAAACAAGAATGGCAGATTGAGCACAAGACAAAAGGGGGAACCAAGCCAATAAGCAGAACATGAAGGTTCCGCACAAAATTCAAAGTTTGACATAAAAATTCACCCACAGGCAGCACCAACAAAGGGCAAGTTTGACAAATACTCATGGCATACCAGGGATCAAGGCGCAGGAGCCGGAGTGGCAGAAGGAGCATCAGCAGTAGGAGCAGGAGGCGGGACGGCAGGAGGAGCACCGGCGTCGGCCGCGGGCACTTGGTTGTTGGAGGCAACATCGCCGAAACTCCTGGGAGCCGGGATCTAGTGAAACGGCGCCGGCTCGGAGGGGTCGTGGAAGTCACGCTCCAGATCCACGTAGGTGCCGATCTTCACCCCCCAGGACCGGATCGCCGGAATGTTGTCGTGGAGGCCCTCGTAGCTGGTTCCAAGACGGAAACCATGAGTGAGCACACCTAGATCAGCCCCCGGATACCAGGACTTCACCAGGGCCAGAGCCATCTCCACACCGCCGCGAGCCGCCCATTCCTTGTGGATCTCCATCACGTCGATGCCACGAGACAAGGCAACAGCCAAGTTGGCGATATCATGCACCTCACCCGCCTTCGGCCAGATGTACTGGAAGAGATCGTTAGAAATAGCACGAAGACCATTTCTCTCCTCTGCCAGCACCTTAACCAGGTCCAGGGAGGTCAGATCGCGGCCAGCTTCATCCACCGACAGCTTCTCAAGAGCCATCTCGGCCAACTCATGGTAATGAGCTGCAGGCGAGGACAGTAGTAAGTGGCAAGATTCTTTTCAGCGAGCCATGGTACAAAGGAGGCAAGGAGGATAAAACTTACTAACAACCATCTCATAGATGCTCTGCAGTTGCTGGGTCAGCTCCTCATCTAGGGAACGGAGAGTCTTGATCATCTCCTCCCTTTGGGCAAAAATCGTTTCAAAATTCTTCAGCACCTCCGCCCGGATGTCAGCTGCCTTCTTGCCCCTCTCCACGCCAAACTAAAGCTGGTGCTTGGCCTCGGCCAGTTGGTCGAACTGCACCTGCCGCGTCCTGTTTGACTACTCCAGCCGGGCAACCTCAGCTTTGAGGCGCTCCGCCTCCTTCTCCTTGTCCAGGATCATGGTTGTAGGAAGATAACCGATGGTCAACAAAAAACAGGAAAAGGGAGCCAACCTCCAAGAAAGGTCAGAAGAAGCAATCTTACGGCCTAGATCCCGGGTGTTCTTCACCGACTTCGAAAATGCTCTCTGCAAAGAAAAACGAGTAAGAGACGGAACGTCAAACCGGCTGCAAAAACCGAGTGTAGAAAAAGACAATGGGGAGAGACACCTACCTCCATCAAAGCAGAAATTTTTTGGCCTCGCCAAGGCCCTTCTCCATTCCCTCAACCAGGTGGCGAACCTGGCTGAGTGAGACAGGCGCCGTGCCCAAGAGTTGGGCGAGGATAACACCCGGCGTCAGCACAGCTGGAGCTGGCCTCGAGCCGGTCACCATGACCTCGTCGTCATTAGTGGCCGCACCTAAAGGTGCGGCCACTACTAACTCCCTCCCCGCCGGGTCGAAAGAGCCCAGCTGGCCGCCGCCCGCTGTAGCCGTCTGCACAGCCGCAGCCTCCTCCGTCACCTCCGTGATGACAGGCCCGGCAGAACTGGCTAGAGCATCGCTCCAGGCCAGGTTCACTCCAGCGCCGGGATGGAGGAGGGGGGTCTCGGGGTCCTGCGTGGTGGCGAAAATCTGCCCCAACCGCGAAGATGCGGGCGCTTGGTGTAGCAACCCCGTGGTCGAGGAACCCTGAGGAGCCCCAGGCGGAGACGGCACGGGTGCGGCCGGTGACCTCGTCGCCTCCTCAACCACCGGAGGCGGGGGAGGAGCAACGGCGGCGGCACCAGAGTCACCAAGAGACATCGCCTCGCTGCGTGGGACAAAAGTAAGAAGAGACCCCAGCAGAACCACAAGACAGACAAGGAATATATTGCAAGGGAAGATGCTAACCCAACGATGGATGGTGCAACGACGACTTGGCACGCCCGACGCGTCCTTTTTTGCTCAACAAGAGCCAGCGCAGCAACGGGCGCCGCCCTCTCCCCCAGGCTTTCACCGCGGCCCTCTCCCGACCGGTCTCATCATCGGCGGCATCGACTACAACAAAAGCAAAATCTTAGCCACAGCTCCACGTTCCAGGACGAAGGAAGGAGCTGCAACCGGCAGTTTACCATGAGGATCCGAGGGGCCATCGTCCGACCGGACGGGAAACCTTTCGGGCTCCGTCTGGGGGTACTTCTTCAGCTTCCTGTCCGCCAAGAAGGAGGGGAGCGGTAAGTCTCCCATGACATCTTTGGCTAGCTGCGCCATGAACAACTACTCAAAAAGGGGGCATAAGGCACCCAAGGAAAGCTCCCAAAAAAGAAGATAAAGGCAAGAACGGCAAGAAAACCAGAGAACAACTCACCCGGGGCGGTAGGCGGCCGCGGTGGTACGGCGGGCAGGAGTACGCTCAGGTCGCCTCCATGCGGAACTTGGAGATCATGGAGGTCCAGTTCCGCAGGTCCTGGTAGGGCACATCCTTCCGCGACGTCCGCGTCGGATCGTCGGCGGTCAATAGATGGTACATCTTTTTTGACCGCTTCTGCAGCGGAAGCACGTGATGCTCCATCCACGATAGTGTGACACCCCGGACGGTGAGCCGCTCCATCTCCACCTTCGCCTCCACCTGGGCGGCCATCCGATCGAGGTCCGCCTGAGCGCCCATACCCTTCGTCATCCAGGCTTTCTGCATCGAAGGCACATTGACGAAGGACGGCAGGTAGATCCAGTCCACCTCCGTGGCGTTGCTCACATAAAAATATGAGCATTGCCACAACTTGACGGTGTCGGGAAGCTTGAACCACAACATCTGCGAAGAGGGCCACGGGTAGATGGCGCAGCAGACCGTCTGCGTCAAAGGACCGTCCTTGGCGGTGTTCTGGGCTTTGAAGTGGAAGAACTTGAGAAGTTCGCCACCTCTGGCCACACCCCAAGGTATGATTCGCAATAGGCTGCGTGATGCGACAGCTACGCGATAACATTCGTGCCAAGGTGGTGGAGTTGGAGGTCAAAGAAGACGATGAGTTGAAGGAGAAAGGGGTGACGAGGAGGCCGAAGCCACAGGCGAAGTGCGCAAGGAAGACGACACGCTCCCCTTGCTGAGGGTCCGGAACCTGCTCCCCCTCCGGAGCAAGTCGATGCTTTACCAGCATCGACGAGGGAAGAAATCTACCCTGCCAATACTTGTAAATGAGGTCGTCGGTCATGAAGGACTCGCACCAACCCCCACGCTGCTCCGGCAGCATATCGGTGGAAGGAGCAGCCATGATGGACGGTGTGTGGTGGCTCCGACAACAACAAAGAGGAGGCACAAGGAACGAGATGCGCTGAGAGGTAGGGGAAGAAGATCTGGATGAAGAGGAAGTGTAAACCTCATTCCCCTCCAGAGTTCTATTTGTCCTTGCGGGGGGTACCGTCGCCCCCTCAGCTTCCGCACGACGCGTGGCCATGAGGCACCCCGGCCACATGATGCTATGGCTCTGGATCCTCTGCGCCGTTGCAACCAACCACAGAAGATCCACAGGCGTTACCGGGAGACGAGGCGTGCGCACCCGCCCCGAGAAACCGCTGCGGCAAGTGGCGTGCGCAGTTGTCAAAAACTGACGCAGCGACGCGGAATTCCAACTGACGCGACGTGCACCAGGGCAGCAGTCGTGGCTAACGACATAACCAACCTCATCAAACTGACGCTTCATCTCTAGCTTCACCAGTTGGTCTGTGCCTTCATTGTTTACACCCAGTGGCCAGCCATCGATTCCGCAGCCGGTTAAATCCAGTTAGAAAGCAAAAGAAAAAGCTACAGTCGGACGTGGACAACCAACTACATCAAGACGCAAAAGAGCATGCAAGACCTTAACCATCGGCCAAGTCGATATGCGCTCGGGGACTAGTGTCAGGGGGATAACCCCTGGGTAGGGAAAGCCATTCCCAAGTAGGCCGGCTCCAGAAGGCACATGCCGCCTGGCCCTCAAGAAGGACAACTCCAGCTGGTTGGCTAATACCGCCAGGATGGGCCTAAAGCTTTCCTGGCTGGCCTGTCTAACCCGGTAGCCATAAGAACCAGCCGGGTGCCCACCTCCACCCGGCTCACCTAGGATTCGATGGAGAGCACGGAGGGGGTGATGCTCCTTGCGGGGTACGCCTCTGGCCCCCCTTCGTCATCAGGTAGGATGGCGTGCCGTCACGACCAGCGCTACCCGATGAGGATAAAGCAAAGTGGTCGGATGACCCCCAAAAGTACTCCGGGTGACCGTTAAAGCAAGAGTGACGCCCCAAAGGAAGCCCAGGTGACCGCTAAAGAAGAGGATGATGCTAAAATAAGGGCGGAATGGGTCCTGGCCCACCGGCTGGGCCCTGCAGCCAGCCCTGCCCTATAAACCCATATCCAAACAGTAAAACCTAGATCCCAAATTGTAATCTGCCCCCTGGGATCAGTATATAAGGGAGGGCAGATCTTGGGTTCTAGGTAGGCAAAGATATGGAGAGAGAAGGTCTAGTCTCTAGTTTTGATCTTTCTCTAGCTCTCGACAGTAGCTAAGGAAACAGCTCCAGGAGCATCTGTATTGGGCATTCGCCCCTCCATATAGTTCATCTTATAGGAGTAGGGGTGTTACCTCGCCGAGAGGGCCCTGAACCTGGGTACGTCGCTCTGTTTGCAGTTCACCGTGCCCAACCCGTTGCGTGAGCCACCGATTGCATCTGAGTGTTCCTCTTTATCCATCCCTGATGGCACTGTCGTGTTCCATGCCACGACACTATTTGAAAAGTTTTGGAAAACACTAGGTTTTCCTCACCCTATTTCATCTCCATGGTCCTCAGCTGACCGGGTTATCCTCTTCCTTCTCTGTTGTCCCTCCGACCACCAGGTTTTAGAAAACACTTGCTTTTGAAAATTCATTTTGAAAACAAAACAACACCGCTCTACAGCAACCTTTACAACCATCTATGATCGATGACTTGGCTATTAAAATAGATTTACACTCTACAGAGGTTGTACACTTTACCCACAATATTTGATACATCCACCGGAATCACCACGGGTCATCATACTAAACTATGCGGGTCTCGGATAATTAAACAGAACCTTCAAAAAAGTACACTTCAACAAGGGCCCTACCCTATGAGTTATTCCCCTCAACACCGAGACGTTTGGATCCATGGACTAACTAGAGTGCACCCCAGGTCCGTCAGAGCCGGTACATTCAATGAGAGGCTCATAGTATCACCCGGTCACTCACATGGGTGATCCTGCTTCCTCCAGGTGACTGCCTCGCAGTTGACCCTTTTCATAAAAGGAAGTCTAGGATTAGAGGTAGATGATCCCTTATTAGTATTTGTGTGAATACCCATATCAAAGTGAACCAACATTAGGTTAATCCCCATCCCACTTCACGGTAATGTGGTTGCACGGGTTAATTGTTCTGGCAAAACTGCAAAGAACCGGGTGCCTTTTCGTAAACCTTTTTCCTCCTATCTCTTCCAACCGTTTTTGTAAAGCAGAAACTTTTTATAAACAAGTTCCCACTTCTCTTGATAGGTCGTCCTCACCAAGGTTTTCTCATAAAACATTTTATAAACAAATTCCCGGGGTCTTCCCATGATATACTTTTGCTTAGGCTAAAACGGGGTCTCCAAAGGGTGGTGGGGCTATGCACCACATACATTACCAAGGGAAAAGTAGGAGTCATCAAAGGGGTTGTACCTAATGGTACTAATGGTGGTAATGGTTTGGAGGAGCCAAACATTGCCACATATAAAACATAGTAGTAAAACCATGCCATTTATATGAAAAAATATATAAAACATGCATAAGTTAAATAATAGGATAGGGGCTTATGAGAAAGAAGGTGGATTTCCTGATGATTAGCAATATGGCATAAATGTTCCTTGACTTATTCTTATAAAGCCATAATAATAAAGAAAATCATCTTCTTTGGGTCTTCGATATAATCGCAACTATCGTCGTCTGGGACCATACATGCAAGCAAGCAAGGGCACAATCAACACAAGTCACACCAACACTAATTCAATAGAACAAACAACATACAATGAATACCAATTTTAGTAGTTTGGTAGATTGAGTTCAAAGCAATTGGAATTACTTTTGTGGCATTAGTGGATCTTTTTGTATTTGTCAAATACCACTTATTAGAGGAGGTTGGAACTAAGGTTTGGGTATGTGTGATATAAATGTGCAAACATTCTACCATCAGGTCGGTACTGAAATAACAAAGCCATAGGAGTTGGTTTTACTAATTTAGCACTTTTCTTTAATTAGTTATGAATTTTCTAGTAGAATAAATTCTAGTTTTAGGAAATAATTCGCCAGAATATTTATGGAGTTAAAAAAATTATTTTCTTGGATACTTATGTAGTGTTTGGTGGGCTGATTCACTAGGAGTTTGAATCATCCCCAAAATATTTAACATAATTCCCTTAGGAAATTCCTAAAGGGAATACTAGATGGTATTTGTCTTTTTAACCAGAATTAATATATAGGGTATTTTGATGTGATTCCAGAGACACATGGTAGGTATTTTTAATAACTTTGTTTATAAATTGGAATCAACCATTTTGGATTTACAGAATTGATGTGGTGAATTTATTGGTGAATAAAGTATGCATAAAACAGTTTAATTCACCAAAAAGCAAAGAGAGATCAATAAATATTGGGTTCCTGGGATTTGATAGATGTTGGTATTCTAGTGTGATGGGAGTTGTAATTAGGTCAGTACCTCTTTTAGTTTGACCCGGGGAATTTACTAAAGGAAGGATTGAACTATTTTTGTTATTTTTGCTATAGTTAAAATATAGCTCTCAATGGTATGAGACAAATTCTAGCCGATAGATATTTGAAACAGGAACCAGGGGAAATTGTCTTCATTCAGTTTGGACTTATGAAACTTACTGAAAGAATTATGTTTGGGAAAAGATACCTTTGAGGAGAATAAATCCCCATAATTAATAAAGAGTATTTTGGCAAAGTAAATATTATGCATGTTGTATAAAACCTTCAGGAACATGTAAATATTTATTTTTAATGAAAGGGCACATTTTTCATTTTTTCTTGAATTAAACCTAGAAGTAGTTTTCTGGATGGAATTAGGGAATAAGAAAAGGAGAAGGACAGGGGCTTTCGTGGGCCAAATCTGGCGAAGGAAACGGGCCACAGAGGAGTTCTGGCCCTCCCGAGCTGCGCCCTGCGGGGGAGACGAGGGTTCAAAATCCAGGGGAAGAGCCCATCCCACAGCGACGGTGAGCGGCAAAGTGATATGAACCGCTGGGAAGCGTCGGATTAAAACCTAATCCACGACCCACGGTCGTCTTCAACCTCTGACGCGTCCCGAAGGGGTAGAAACCCTAACGGCGGGCAGAGGGGAACGGGGGAGCTCACCTGAGCATGGAAGACCGTCGGCGAGGACCTAGGGCAACGCGTTGCACTGCGGCGAGTCCGGCGATCGTCGGCAAGGGGGTCTTTGGCATGGACAGATCTCAGACGAGCTCGCTACCGTGAGCAGTTCTCGGTCCTATAGGCATCGACGGGCATTTGCATGCCATCTAGGGGAGGTCAGTGAGGGGACTATGGTTCTGAGTGTCGTAGGGGAGGGGTGTTTACCGAGGTATGAGGTCTGGGAAGTAGGGAGTCACCGGGGAAGCTTCTCTCGGGCGTGCTCCTGTGCGGGGGTCATTGTGTACCTAGGACCAAAAAGAGGGCACAAGGGAGTGGTTCAGATGTAGGAGGGATCGTAGAGGCCACCTGCAAACGAAAGGGAAGAGAAGATCTTGGAGGAGTCTGAGGCTCCTTTCTCTCCTTCTCTCAAGCAGGGAAGATAAAGGGATAGGGGGAGGGTTCTCTGGGGGTGGTTGGTGAGAGGTGGGGAAGCAAATGAGGGTCGGGAGAGTGGGAGGGGTGGTCTCTGGCCAATTTAACAAGGGGAGAGGGCTAGTGGTAGGAAATTTCCTTTTCAGACATGGGGTAGGGTAGGGTTGTCTTGGGAGGCTGCCAAGTGGAGGAGAGGTAGGATGTGAGGTGCCTTGGTTTGGTAGGGGCAGAAAGTGAGTAGGGTGGTGATACAATGGCATTAACAAGATTGGACAAGTAAGGAGGCTTTGTCTCCCTCTCAACAAATGCAAAATGACAAGGAGGTTTGGGCATTGTAGCTTTACAGTGCCACGACCAGAGGGTGAGGTTGGGTGATGAGGAGAGGTGCTTGACAAGTTTGACTAGTGTTTGATTTGGTTTTAAACATTGTTTTGAATACTTTCAAATATTGGCCATAGAGAGGATCATGAGGGATTTCTAAATTTTGATCTAGGCAAGTGGAGATAATTATGTTGGTGGATAGGTGTTACAAATATATACCTCTAGGAATTTATTGAGGTTTTTAGATTATTTTTAGTTCACTAAAAATCATTTATTCAAAATGTGCAGAAATGGTTTTTAGGGGTTTATTGATATTTTTGAATTGGATAAGGTGGGTTTTTGGTGTGGGATGGTCCTAGTTACCATATAACACATTGGGAAAGTTTATTGGGATTTATTTAGAAGGGAAAGTACTTTTAAGTTATCATTTCATGTTTCTGCCATTTAGGAGAGAGGGCATAAAGAAATAATAAAGATTCTCAAAAATATTTATTTTTTAGTTGGGAAGTTAGGATATTATATATAGGCATCAACTATGCCTTGAGTTGGCAAGGTAATTTGGAGAAAAACAAACATGCCTTTATGGTCAAGGTTTTTAGGATTTTGCCAAGAATGGAATTTAAATAGTTTTGGGCTTTAGATAATTATGGGAATTATTTTGCAAATGTTTATATCCAAGGTGGATGATGTCAACTTGAATTATATGCCATACTCAACAATGGGGTTTGAGAATCTATCCTTAAATTGGAAGGACACTAGATTTGGATGATCTAGGGGGTTTGATATTTTTATACCCTCTAATCAAGGTTGGATTAGTGAGCTCAGAGATCACCTTGGTACAAGGGGTAGGTGGATAGTTGATACGTCGAAACGTATCTATAATTTTTGATGCTCCATGCTTGTTTTATATCATTTGTCTTATGTTTTGTCTACACTTTGAGGTATTTTTATACACTTTCTAGAACTAACCTATTGACAAGATGCCGCAGTTCCAGTTGCCAGTTTTCTGCTATTTTTGGTTTCATAAAAGCTATTAAATGAAGATTCTTGGAATTGGACGGGACAAAAGCCAAAGTTAGTATTTTCTCGGAGCAATACGGAAATGCGAAGCAGATACGGAGTAGGGAACCAGGGTGGGCACACCCTAGGGTTGCGCTGGCCCACCATGGCCGCGCCACCAGGGGGTGTGGGCCCTCTAGGCCTCCACCGACCTTGCCCTCTTCGCCTATAAGAAGCCCCCGATGAGAAAACCCTAAAGAATCCATCATACATCCACGAAAATTTCTACAGCCCCGCCGCCACTGAAGAGGAGATTTGGGGGACAGAAGTCTCTGTTCTGGCACCCTACCGGGACGGGGAAGTGCCCCCAAAGCCATCTGCATCGATCTCCACCACCATCTCCATCGCCTTTGCTAATTCCCATGATGAGGAGGGAGTAGGTCTTTCTCGAGACTAAGGGCTCTACCGGTAGCTATGTGTACATCTCTCTCTCTATGCATGATCTTATCCTGATCATGAGCTTTGTAATCAAGTAGATATACTCTGCTACTCAAGTTCTTTAATAGATCTCTGGCTCTTCCCATGTGTGTGAAAGTGACAGCGTGTATACTGTGGTGGCACTTAGGCTAGAGTTTACATAAATACTCAAGTGCTTCGATAGATCTCTGCTCTCCCCACGTGTGTGAAGATGACAGCGTGCACACCGTGGTGGCACTTAGGCTAGAGTTCATAAATCCTTGTCATGAGTTATATTTGGAGTTGTATGTATTTATGAAATTGTGGTGTTTGTTGGAACCATCTAGCGCTCAAGGTGATAGTGGGGGGTTATCTAGATGGGGAAGGTGGACTTTGAGGAGTGCTGTTGTAGCCCTACCATGGATTAGAGTGTTCAACCGGAGAGTAGTTCATTGTAGAATCATGAAGATAATATATTTATTTAGAGTGTTCATTAGTGAAAGTATGATCCATAGGCCTTGTTTCTAAGTATTGAAACACCGTTTACAACTAGACCTGTTGCATGTTTGCTTGCTTCCATCTTTTTGCCTTTAGTCTTTTCCTCCCTGTCAGAAGCTCTTTTCTGGCACCGTTACCACTTATAATCATCCGTACCACTTGTATTTCACTATCTCTTCGCCGAACTAGTGCACTTATCCACCTGACAAGTGTATTGGGTGTGTTGGGGACACAAGAGACTTCTTGTATCTTGATTGCATGGTTTCCTGAGAGGGATACCTTAGACCACTTCCTCCCTGAGTTCTATATACCTTGGGTGATCCACTTAATGGAAACTTGCTGCTGTTCTACAAACCTCTGCACTTGGAGGCCCAACAACTGTCTACAAGAATAGAAGTGCGTAGAAATCAATCTCTTTTCTGGCGCCATTGCTAGGGAGGTAAGGTAAAAG
Source organism: Avena sativa (assembly GCA_916181665.1). Lineage (NCBI taxonomy): Eukaryota > Viridiplantae > Streptophyta > Magnoliopsida > Poales > Poaceae > Avena > Avena sativa. Next base: position 240,673,157 of record OV702297.1, read on the forward strand.
GTACTCACATCCTCTGGTTTGAGTGCTCGAAGTTATTTCCTTTAGATTCTGTAATTTTGTCTTTGTGTTTCTTGTTTTCACTAGTTAGGCTTAATGGAAAACAACAACAAAAATTGAGAGCTTTATAGTGTTTATCTTGAGTTAGGACATGAAGTGTTTGATGAGAAAAATAAAAAACATATGGAACATCATTTGCATGCTAATAGCGATGTTATTAGTATGAATTCTTTGGACACCATTATTGCGAATGCTATGGAAACGTCTAAGCTTGGGGAAGCTAGTTTTTATGAAAATGATCTTTTTAGTTCCCCAGCTTTGGAAGATAGCTATTTTATTGCTTATGATGCTACCAAATGTCCAATATATGATGATTACAATGATGAATATGATATTTTCAGTCCACCTACTATCGAGGAGAAAATTGATTGCGATCACAATTTTCCTCCTAATTTGATGATTATGGTGATGAGAATAATAATGATAGCTATTTTGTTGATTTTGCTCCCACTACAATTAATATGAATGACTATGCTTATGTGGAGAGTAATAATCATTTGATGCATGTGGCTAATGATAAGAATGTTCTATGTGATAGTTATATTGTTAATTTTATTCATGATGCTACTGAAAGTTATTGTGAGAGAGGGAAACAGGGTTTTATGCATCTCAACAATATTAAGTTTCCCCTCTTTATGTTGAAAATCTTGAAGTTGCACTTGTTTTGCTTTCCTATGCTTGTTGCTTTGTGCTTTCATGACTTGTTTCTTTACAAGATTCCTATGGATAGGAAGTGGGTTAGACTTAAATGTGTTTTGTATTTGCTTCTTGATGCTCTCTTTTACTTCAATTCATATTTCTTATGTGAGCGTCTTCTCAAAACTATCGAGCCTGACTTAAAGGCAGTAAAGAAAAGTACTTCTTGGGAGATAACCCAATAGTTTTATTGAGTCTTGGAAGTTAATAGTTCTGTAATAACCTCTCTTTATCCTTTTTGTGTGATTTTTGTGCCAAGAATAAGCTCTAATGAAAGAGAAGTAAGATTTGGGGAAGTTGCTGTCCCGAAACAGATTTTTGCACTTCACTGTAAAAATTCGTGAACAATCTCTGTATGTAGGATTTAGCTGTAATTTTCTGAGTAAATGTCCCAGGTAGTTATCTAACTTTCGTTAGTTCAACACTTTTAGATTTGAGCAACAGATGGTCTTAGAAAAAATCTATTTTTACCTGCTAGTCTGTTTTGACAGATTTCTGCCATTAATTGCATTTGCCTCTTATCGATTTCTTTTTGGTCAATTGAGCTTTTTAAGGGAATTGCTACAGTATCGTGTGTCTTCAATAAAATTTTGGCTGTTTTAAAACTAAACCCCAAAGGTTTATTATCTTTTGAATGCACTAATGTTGCTAATAAAGATTATGTGAAGTTTTGTATGAAGGAAATTTTTCAGGTGTAGGGGAAGAATGATATGATGAGATGAAGAATGGACAAAATCTCAAGCTTGGGGATGCCACCTCATGTCACCCCAAGAAATATTCAAGAGGTACAAGCGTCAAAGCTTGGGGATGCCCAAGGCATCCCCTTCTTCATCAATAAAAATCTCAGGTTTCTTTCTAGACACTTCATTTTTATTGTTTCATGCACTTTTTTGTTGTTCTTGGAGCATCTTTGTTTTTAGTTTTCTTTTGCTTGGTTTGATGCAATAAGTTGTTTGGAACCCAACACACTTATTTTGGAGAGAGACACACTATGTTTCCATTGCCTAGAACACTAGTTTTCATCCTTATTGTTTTGTGAGTGTTCACTTTTGCTAGCACTCCGTTTAGCTTTAGTTTTCTTCTGCTTTGTGCTTAGAAATTTTTAGTTATTATTTGTGGATTTGTGAGACATGATCTTGATTATTATCTTTGTGAGTTGTTTCAAATAAGTCGATTGTTGTTGGAAAAGAGTAGGAAGTTTCATGCCTATAGTGGTACACAAGGGAGCTTGTTTTGACTGTGGCTTAGACTTTATCATGTCATGCTAGTTGTTAATTTGACCTTATGCTTAGTGATTATTGTTGTAGCATGACTTGTTCCAAACAATTAGGATTGCTTAATGTGCCTTGAAATAATCATTCATTGTTTTAGCATACAAAAGCAAAATATTTTGTGGTATTCTCCTTTGATGCTTTGTTTGGGTTGACTTGGCACATGCTCACACCATGTTATGACTATGAACAAGTCACCTTAGCCTCTATGATCATTTAGTTTTTGACTTGTGGTGCCACTTTATGCTTTGATTGATAATGTTCTGTCGCTTTGCATGATTATGGCCATTATTGCTCTCTTAGTTGGTCGCTCCCAGTCTTTTTCTAGCCTCCACCTGTATTGAGTAAGATCTACTCATGCATCCAACTCCTAAGAAACCAAGTTATTCCAAAGAGTTCACTATAAATTCCTATGCATGGCGTATTACACCATTCCAAGTATATTCTTGTTTTATCTATCTTCCAAATTAAACTTGTTATGTGAAAATTAGTGATTAAAGCTCTCAAAAAATTGATGGCACACTATTTTTATTGACCCTAATAAACTTGAACCATTGTGTCATCTATGTTGTATATGCTTGCACTCATAAGTTGGGAATTAGTAGAACCATGCTGTCATGGGAAACACTTTCAACACCTGTAAATATCTACCCAGTTGATATCATGCTCTTTTGTTTATGGATGTCGTCGGTGTGAAATGAAAGGGGAGATTGTAAGTCCATGGAGTTATGTATGTGTGTCAGAGAAACGCCTGGGCTGCTAGCCTAAGCCATGGCTAATCATGGCGGAAACTTGTAGCATCACCATATTGAGCAATCTATGAAGCATTCTTCTTATAAAAAAGAGAGATAGAAAAAAGAGAAGAGAAAAAAGAAAAAAATGAGGAAAGAAGAGAAAAAGGCACCATTTTCCCATGGTAAATAAGAATATTGCTGAGATGCTTATTGTCTGCTTGCCTTGTCATTTTATTATGGGATAGCTCCTGTATTATTGGGCAAGGGGTACCCCGTTGGCGGTTCTCTATGATACACATGTACTTACTATGACAAGAACTTACCGGTAACTAAAGTTGAGTAGCATGAGGAGCAGCCCTCGTACTCAAGGGACATGAGATTGCCAACTTATACTTTGTCAAGCATATACTCCATTTTTGTTCACTTTAACCTTAATCACTTCAACATTCTTATGATAGGGGCAATGAGACCTGAAAGCTAACAAGTACCATAATTTTTGGAAGCTCTTTATGAAACTTGAAATCCCTGCTTCCCTTTGAAGTTCCTTTCTTACACTTTAATATTGAGTCTCCACCTTCTATCCTTAGGAACCAACTAAGAGAGCATAGTTTCTATTCTTAGTTCTATGTGCATTGTCCCAAAACTTATTTATTGATTCATAATGTTGATATTGCTTGTTCTTGAACTATTTGTATCTAGTCACCCTTATGAACTTTGAAGGTGTCCTATGCATTTATGTTTTGCTACTCCATGAGGGACAAGCTGAATGCCACTATGCTATGTTTTCTGTATGTGAAACAAACAAACGTCTTTCAATGCATTGTTATTCATAAATCTTTGTTTATATCCTTTCATGTTGCAGCATAGTTACTTTGTCCTATTGTTAGAACGGCATCTTTCATGCTCATGTTTAGAGTTCTTTGATCCCAGCTTTCAATGCTTGCAAATGGTTTGATCATGATTATGATGGTGCATGTCAACTCAAAAATTATTCTTTTTATCACTTACTTATTCGAGGACGAGCAGGAGTTAAACTTGGGGATGCTTGATACGTCGTAAACGTATCTATAATTTTTGATGCTCCATGCTTGTTTTATATCATTTGTCTTATGTTTTTTCTACACTTTGAGGTATTTTTATACACTTTCAAGAACTAACCTATTGACAAGATGTCATAGTGCCAGTTGCCTATTTTCTTCTGTTTTTGGTTTCAGAAAAACTAAAAAAATGAATATTATCGGAATTGGACAGGACAAAAGCCAAAGTTACGATTTTTCCCAGAGCAATACGGAAACTTGAAGCAGAGACGGAGTAGGGCACCAGGGTGGGCACACCCTAGGGTGGCGCGGGCCACCCTGGCCGCTCCACCAGGGGGTGTGGGCACCCTAGGCCTCCACAGACCTTGCCCTCTTCACCTGTAAGAATCCCCCGATGAGAAAACCCTAAATAATCCATCATACATCCACGAAAAGTTCCGCAGCGCCGCCACCAGCGAAGGGGAGATTCGGGGGACAAAAGTCTCTCTCTCTAAGGGCTCTACTGGTATTTATGTGTTCATCTCTCTCTGGTAAGGGCTCTACTGATGAGGTGGGAGTAGTTCTTCCTCGTGGCTAAGGGCTCTACTGGTAGCTATGTGTTCATCTCTCTCTCTCTATGCATGATCATATTGTGATCATGAGTTTGTAATCAAGTAGACCTACTCTGTGACTCAAGTGCTTTAATAGATCTTTGGCTCTCCCCACGTGTGTGAAAGTGACAACATGCATACGGTGGTGGCACTTAGGCTAGAGTTTACATAAATACTCAAGTGATTCAATAGATCTCCGCTCTCTCCGCGTGTGTGAAAGTGACAGCATGCACGCCGTGGTGGCACTTAGGCTAGAGTTCATAAATATTTGTCATGAGTTATATTTGGAGTTGGATGTCTTTATGAAATTGTGTTGTTTGTTGGAACCATCTAGCGCTCAAGGTGACAGTGTGGGGTTATCTAGATGGGGAAGGCGGACTTTGATGAGTGCTGTTATAGCCCTGCCATGGATTAGAGTGTTCAACCGGAGAGTAGTTCAGGGTAGAATCATGAAGAGAATATATTTATTGAGGGTGTTCACTAGTAAAAGTATGATCCCTAGGCCTTGTTTCTAAGTATTGAAACACCGTTTACAACTAGATCTGTTGCACGTTTGCTTGCTTCCATATTTTTGCCTTTAGACTTTTTCTTCCTGTTAGAAGCTCTTTTCTGGCACCATTACCACTTATAATGATCCATACCACTTGTATTTCTCTATCTCTTTGCCGAACTAGTGCACCTGTACACCTGACAAGTGTATTGGGTGTGTTGGGGACACAAGAGACTTCTTTTATCTTGATTGCAGGGTTGCTTGAGAGGGATACCTTTTACCACTTCCTCCCTGAGTTCGATATACCTTGGGTGATCCATTTAAGGGAAACTTGTTGCTTTTCTACAAATCTCTGCAGTTGGAGTCCCAATAACTATCTACAAGAATAGAAGTGTGGATACATCAATAGTTATATAGATGATCATGGTGCCAAGATTAGGTCTTGGTTGTATTTGAGGTGATCTAGAAGTGATGGCTAACTTTGTTGAAAACAAGGCTGCCATAGCAGATGAGTCATGATGCCTCATAAACCATGTGGGTATAAGAAGAACAAAGGTCCAATGGGAACAAGTGAAGGGTGGATTGATAGACCATGGTCAGGAGTTCAAAACCATGCAAAGAGTTGCTGATGACTGCAAGTGCACAAACCGTTTGTAGCTAGTTTCAAAATAAAGATATTGATCCCACAGGGAGCAGGAGTCTGAAGTCTAATAACTCTTCAAATAAATACTAAAAATATAAATGCTAAATAAAGTTATAAGTAACAAGATAAAATGCATTCGTTGTGTAAAAAGGTGTTTTTGGGTTTTTCATATAAGAGAACAATTAGTAAAGTAAACAGAACTATTTGTGTCGAGGTGCCTAACGAGACTCTCTAAGTCCTAGAGGTAGAGACGTACAACCTCAATCGTCTCTCTAGCAGCGTCATCATACACTATAGCCTCACCTTGCTCGTCATGTCTCCCGAACGTATGAAAGTAGAGGCCCCGGAGCTCGGTGGAGTGTCGTCCGCAGAGGCGTCCAAGTAACTCCTGCATGACTACATCTAATCCCTTCTCCTTGTCATCATGCATCAGCTTGAAGGTGATCTTCTATGTGAGTGGCTCTGTCTGGTGTCCCGGCTATGAGACTCTAAAGCCCCAAAGATCCTTCCTCTCAAACTTGGTGAGCTAAAGTGCCTTAATACTAGGAAGTGGGAGGTTGAGCACATTAGTGAGCTCCACAAGACGAGAACCGAAACGAGTTCCCTTGAACTACTCGGCAGTGCTGATAACAACATTAGGCATCTATTGCATAAGGTAGAGAAAAATTAGAAACAATGCAAATAGAAGGAAAAACACATGATATTGAAAAAAGAGTCAAGCATACATTCAATAATAAAACTTACAAGTAATGGCATACAAATTCTATCACAAGCACTAAGGTTTAATCATAACTTAGACAAAATTTTGCGAGAAAACAACAAGTGTGGTGGTCCAACTAGCGGAGTACGTCACAATTCTCACTCATATGCTAAGTCTATGATATCTTCCCTTAGACGTTTTATGGCGGTATCTAAGTCTTGGGTATACTTCTTCTCCTCCTTAAGGTCATTTTGAGTGTTGAGCATTCTATACTTGAATCTTTCACCAAGCTCCTTGTTAGCATTCCAAGCTGCATTCCTTGCAGAGTCAAAGAATGTTGTATACATTTCTGAGTTGGTGCCCATGTAGAGTCCCAACTCTTTGTGGTTGTCTCCCTTGTTTTTGTACAAGTGAAGTTGCACCCACCAATATTCTTCTCCTTCATCCATCACTAGAAATCCCTTGTACACGGCCTCACCATGTATTCCCAAGCTAACCATAAGGTTTTTGAGTGCTTTGGGAAACTCCGTCTCACATTCTAAAGTCATGGTCATGAGTGGTCCCTTCTTGACGTCTTCGTTGATGGTGGCCATCTACAAATTGATATGAGAAAGAAGATTAGAAGAGGTTTACGAGAAGAAAAAGACAAGTGTGGAATTTGCAAAGAGTTGCATTTTTCCTTAGTGGTTTCCTTAGTCTAATCCAACTTAGGGTCATAATCCTACAGGCAACACAGTGCTCTGATACCATCTGTAAGACCCCACCTTTATAAGGTAAAGGTCCCTGTGATTGCAATGCTAGTCCTTGGATCAAATGCTAGCATCCATAGTTTAAGATGAAGTACACAGATACAAAGGTCGTTATTACATCGTCATTCCATAGATAACATAGTCTTTTACAACTCAATAGCCATAGCCTAGTACAAGAGTTCATAGCATAAAGTCAATAACTATAAGCCTTCATCTGCATGTGCCACAGGCAAGCATGTTGAGTGTAGACTCATAACCCTAATCCTCATCAGAGTAACATGCAACATCATAAGTTAAAGCCATAGTGGGTCAATACATTTGGATTTGTATTGGAAAGTGATACCATAGTAGAGTAGTAGTATCCAACATCTATATGAATTTGGCTAAGTGTAGCTCAGGCTTGCTTTGCTCAAAATAGGTTTTCCTATCAGTTGAAAACACTAAGTTTTTGGTTTGTCAAAACTCCCAAGGAACCACCAATAGACATTGGTGAACCTTTACCCTTGTTCAACCACAAGTTTTAACTTAGAAATTGGGATGAGGAGACCCTTGATAGCTTCAATGTCTTTGATACTCAAATTGTCCGTTGCCGGGGACACGACTAAGTACTTAGGTTTTACCCTCTCAAGAGGTGGTGCACTTTCCCCACAAGATTCGACATGCATCAAGACGAGATATTTCAGAAGCCTTCCCTTAGACCACCATGGACGCGTTCCATCCTATCACCCTACCACCAACTGTCCATCTGGCTAAGTTATTTCAACCTATATGATCAAGGCAGATCCCATATGCCATGTGGTTGCACTAGAAGCTTCTCAACACTAAATATTTCAAAACCCTTTGTTCCTGGGTGGCTTTCCACAAGTGAGATACACAAGGTAAACCATAGACATGGGCCTTATGTAACCACTCAACACAAACCATCATACCATTCCACCCAGGTGATTCATTCACTTAGTTGTTTTATTAAACAAAAACTAAAGTCAAAGACTTAGAAATATTTCATAGCATGATTATAATCCACCCTTATTTTCTACTAGCTAGGCTAAGCATGATAACATAACAAGTATCTTAACCTAGATAAAATTCTACTAAGCCTACAACTACTAGGATTTCCCAAGGCATAGCATATATATACTTATCAAAAATTCCATGCAAGTCCTATTCAAAATATTCACTAGTGCATAGTCAAAATAATAGGACAAAATACATGAAGCACCACTTTCCTTGGTAGTTTGGGGAGTAGCAACAATCCTCACACTCACAATGACCAGTAGCACCAAAATCTACACATAAAATGATAGCACAAAATTCACATTCAAATATTCAAGCAAAAATAAATATGACTGCATGCAAATGCAATGAAATGTTTTTATATACTAACAATCTTAACCAAACAGTACTGAACACAAAAACATCTATTTAAAGTCTAAACAGACTTAAATTTGCCTCAAAACATTTTAATAATTATTTTATAAAGTCAAAATAATTCTATAAAGTGCTCTGCATATAATCCTATTTTTCCGGAAGAAAATACAAATTTAAGCCCACATTAATGTAGGGCTCATTTTTCTGAATCCAATGATATATTATTTGCATTTTTTGGATCAACAGAGCAAAATATATGAATTTTACAAGTTTGCAATTCTAATAGATTGAAAAACAGATTTTAAATCAAAAATCCAGACACGTGGGCGCATCTGATTGGCCCGTACCGCTTCGCGCGGATCGATCAACGTGGGCCGTAAGAATGAAGTCAGATCATGTGGCTCAGATCTGGCGATACTGTTTCGTTAAGTGAATCTATCCACAGCATCAGATCTAGATCTAATGGCTCTAACGCATGCGACCAAAGACGGGCGGCGCGCGTGGCTATTGCAGCGGCGGCACTACTGGCGGCGATGCTCCGGCGATTCCAGAGGGGGATAGGGGCTGTGGTGATGCTTACTAGGGTCAGAAGGATGCTAGGATGCTCGAGGTGTCCTTGGACGGGGGCGAGCTTCTGCGTCTGTGGTAGCTCGTCGGAGTTGTGGGCAGCGTCGAATTGATCAAACGGCGACGGAGGCGACGACCTGGGCCACCTTAGCGCAAACCAGAGGCATCGGCGTGTGCACAAGGACTAGGTTAACAAGTTGGTTTGAATTAGGAGGCGAGGGGCGCTCGTATCTTATTGGGATTGCTCGTCGGAGATGAGGACGCCGTCGGGTGCTCACGGTGCTTGACGAAGACGACGACCTAGGGGTTTATAGGATTAACCCGTGGTGTTAGATGAAGTGCAAGGAACAGGGGATCATCATCGTATGAACGAGGGACGGGCGCGAGCACGACACTCACTGGAATAGCTTGTCGGAGACGCTCGGGTCTGCAGCGGTGCAAGTCCAATTGCGAGCAGCCTAGCGGCGATTGAGCGTGGGTGTGTGGGGGGGGGAATGGCCGCGGTGTAGAGAGGTTTAAGTAGCCAGCGAGGGGGAGGGAATCACACTGTGAATCAATGGCAATTAAGCCCGAATCAAACGCGGCAGTGATAGGGGAGGAAATAGGTGGAGATGGCGTCTGCACGCGGGGTTTGGGGAAGAAGGAGCCGAGCTGGCTCGGGCCCAGTGGCAGTGTCAGCGGGGTAGGGTGAGAGAGAGAGAGTAGAGGGGGAAACTTCCCGGGTGGGCTTTTGGGCATGTTCTGGTGCTGGGCTCAATGTGCAGCGCCTGTTTTTTTTCTTTTAACCTTTTCTTTTTCTGTTTGATTTTTCAGGAATGGTTTTCAAACCTTTTTCAAACTTGTTTGAATTAAAACCACTTCTAGATTTTTGTAATGTGATCCAAGCATTGAAATGGGTGTCAAACATAATTGTCCACTCAAAATTACTTTGGTCCTTTGAAAATAAGAGCAAAACCATGCCTCATATGTATAGTAAAGTGGGCATACAAATGGTTTTGTTTGATTTCAAACTTTGAAATTTTTTGTGCCAACCTTAAATGCTATGAAAATATGAATGCAGTGCATGCTTTTACAATTCATGATTTTTGGGATGTTACAGCAACTCCATAATCTTCCTTCCAACTCCCTGCTAGAGCTTAGTACTCATGCAACTTTGTGCGATGTGTTTATTCGCATTAGGCCAAGTCTCACCCTTTTCCGGTATTACTATGGTACCCGGAAGAACTCCATCATGCCGGTGTTCCTTACACCACTGTCACTCTTAGCTTAGTCCTTAGGAGAAACCAAGTTTATCCTAGGATTAACGCTAGCGAATATGTCAAACACGCTGGGCCGGAACTTTCTTTTACCACAAGGATATTCCGGCCGGTCTTTGTCGACAGTGCCGCTTCCCACCAAAAATCATGGGCCGCGGAGCTGTCGGACCGGTCGGATATCTTGATCCTCGCCAAGAGGCGGATTGAGTTTCTGATGAAGCACAAGGGCCTCTGTGGATCCGACTTGATCCACTGCTGGCTGGATCGCCGGATCCACCCTCTACAGCATCACGGAGATCGCGTCATGCACACATTTACCAGCAAAAGAACGACAGCTTGCTTGTCAGCCCACATCGTATTCCGACGAAGGAATACAAGAGACACATGTAGTATTTGATCAAAGAGAGAGTGGACAAAAAGTTCCGGATGTCTCCATGAAGATGTTCACGTCTACCCATCCTCTGACTCCGGTAAATATTTTGACTCTTCTTTTGCGTTTTGTCATTCTTTTCTCTTTCTTTCTCCAACTATATTTTCATCGATGATTTTTTTACTTTGTCAGCTCGAGAAATTCCCCGAGTCTGAGCTAGCTCGACTAGAGGGCTATCTCTCAAACGATCCGGAGGCGACGGAGGATGACAAGGTGCAAGAAGTTTCTACCTCCTCCTCCAAGAAGCGTAAGGCGAAGGAAGTCGTTATCACTATTGATAGCCAAGTGCTGCCAGTAGTAAAAAAGTAAGTACATTGTCTTTGTTTTCAGTACTTTGTACCTTTCTTTCTTTCGAAAGCAAACCTGATATTCGAATTTTCGTGTTTTAGAGCTAAAGCAGTTTTGAAGAGTAAAGTTAAGCCAGACAGCAAGCCAGGCAAGCCACTGCATCAGCAGAAGCTTGTTTCTCCCCAGCGATGCGGCCGCTGACTCCAACCAGTACCCCATCATTAGCACCAGAGGCTTCCGCCTCTCCTGATGTCGGCAATATCTCAAAAGCCCTGGTCACTGTTGGTGTCCAGGCAACTAACAAGGGTGAACCCGTCAAGGGTAATGATTCCATGGTAATATCTACAGGTCAGTTGGATAAAGTGGCCGCCTCTGCTGCATCCGGCCTAAAACGGAAGAACAAGGAGGAGATCCTCAAGCTGGCTAAGTCCAGCCTTGAGAAGCAAACCCTCACTCCAGAGGCAGCGAGCCAGGAGATGGAGGACGTGAAGCTGGTCAGCCTCCTGGACCAATTTTTTGTCCGAGATGCGAAGATAGAGTCGGGCGAACTCCCAGCAACGGAAGTTTCGTCCCTCTCCCTTGCCGAGAAAGTGTTTCACAACACTAAACTTGGATTTCAGAAGTTGCACCTGGAAGACATTGTAAGTTTCCAATTCTTATTTGAAGTATTTTATTATCATATCCTCTAGACCCCAAGCATAAAGTCGGATAAACATCGTTGAATCCGAGTTGATGCTTATAGGATGCAAAAGAACGATGTAGTGTAGCCCCCAAGGCTCGTGCTGTATTTTTACTTAGTTAAATTTGCAGCTCGAGTCTTAGTAGCCGTCTGACGGTATTTTGTCTCTAAAGCTACAGAAAATTGCATCTTCCAACTAGGAATTGCTCAAGAATATATGAAATAAACCTAAGGAAATCAAAGCCCCGCATCTTGACAATTCAAAGTTAAAAGTTGAAAAAGATGAAAAAGAAGGTAAAATTTTCCGACTTCCTCCTTCTCATTTAGCTATTGTCATAGTCAAACTTGTTCTATCTAACTGATATTTTTCCATTTGCAGAATTGTTGTGTGAATCCATCAGGATGGTGGAGCAATCCGAGAACTTCAAGGTCTTGGAGATGGAGAATGTTGAGCTCCGGGACAAGCTTGAGAAGCTTACTATTGAGTCGGGGAAATCCATAGCTGTTGTCCTGGAGTCAAGCAACCATGAGACCGTGAGGCTCGAGAAGCTGATAGCCCTCCGAGATAAACTATTTGATGATCTCTATAAGGACTTCGATAGTCAGAGGGATCTAGCCCAGGCCAAAGAGAGTGAGCTGAACAACCTCCGTGAGGAGCGTGCTTAGTGGAATCATTCTGTGCTATTTAAGATTTTTGACTTACATTATTCGATTGATTTTTCAAATTTATTTTTTAGTCAAATTTGGAGTTTTGGTTCTTTCACAGCCCCCTCAACCTTTCCGACTCTCCTACCTCCGAACCTCACCTCGAGCACATAAAGCTTGTCGGAGATATTTTGTTTGACTTCTGCCAAACTCTTGAAGAGGCTGGAGAGTCGGTCAAACTTTCCAACTTGCATAAGATGTCAATGCAAGAGGTGAGGGACAAGGCAAAGGAGATTCTGAAGCTTATTGAAGACTGCAATATCTCCTATGCTCGGACTACTACACAGACTGCCCTTACCATGGTGATGAGCCACCATAGCGATATGGAAATCTGGCACGTCACCAAGGGTATCGCCAATGAGGAAGATGAGGGTAACCTGCTGAATATCAAAGCTATCCAAGATCCCTATGTAGGTTACGCTTGCCATGTGGCGGATATGACCAACTACATGACGCCATTCTTCGAATTCATCGCTGTGCCTCCCTCGCCTCAAGTGCCAGAAGACAGCCTCACTGAAACAGCTTCTGAGCCCGAGGTCTAGGGCGATAACGTTGTCGCTTCCAGCGCTCCACTCTCTTCGTCACCACCACCTGATTCTGCACAATAAACATTTTATAATGCATTATTCTGAACTTGGGCATGTAATGATGGAAACAATATTTTTATTGTGCTTATCTGTAAGAACTGATGCTTTTACTATCGTAGCACTTTGTTTGTATATATTTTATGTGTGTGCTTGAAAATTTATGAAGCACTTTTTTATGCTTATACTTGTCGTTTTATCTGGCTCTCTACCTCTTCCCTTTTATGAGCCAGCCAACCATTAGCATAGAAACTTTGCCGAGCAACGGAGCTCAATTGCTAAACCAGTTTAAACTCGGAAACAAAGCCGACTTCCAGTACCAACAATTCATTACTCGGAAGATACCCGTGTCTAAGCAATCAGATAAAAAACCAAAGATAAATAATAAATTGAATTTTTTACCCTAGGGTAACCTTTTTTAGATATTCAAAAATCATAACCAAAATGAACATGAGCATAAAGTACTTTCCAGCATTCTGGTATTTATGAAAATGACATGCTCTTTTTGAAATAAGATGGCAAAAAACTTCTCAAAGATAATATATGAGGAAACCAACACTTTATTTCACTTTGAACATGTACATATATGATTCCAAGGAAATATAACTAAGAATATAAGGGACATAGCTGTGCAATATTCCATGGACGGTCTATATCATCTGGGTCTGTACTGCCGCTATCTCCCTTTCTTTTCCGAGTATCTGGTCATTCCTTGAATGGTCTCATATCGGTTAAATAATATGACCCATTATGCATAACCCTGCTGATCATAAAATGTCCTTCACAAATCGGGGAAAGTTTGTGCTTCTTTCTTGCACAAGCCAGAGAACTAAATCGCCCTGCCTGAAAGAACGGTTTTGTACTCTCAGACTATGATACTTACGCAACTTCTGCTAATAGGCTATAGATCTCTGCTCAGCAACGACGCGAACTTCTTCGATTATATCGAGATCATCCTGTCGAGAAACTTCTTCATCTTCTTCGATATACGCTTTGACTTGTGGAGACTGATGAATTAGATCACTAGGAAGAACTACTTCTGCACCAAAGACCAAGAAGAAAGGAGTGTATCCGGTTGATCTGTTGGGAGTTGTACGTAAGCTCCATATTACAGATGATAATTCTTCCACCCAAGCCCCCGCGGTACGACAAAGTGGTGCCTTAAGACAAGGATGGATTCCTTGTAAAATAAGATCGTTAGTTCTTTCGACTTGTCCATTAGCTTGTGGATGTGTCGTGGTGGTGGCACGGCAGATGCCATGGGTAGGCTAAAGTATGGGGCCAATGGATGCTAGAGGGATCTGGGGAGGGAAGATGCAGTTGATTCTACACACAGAAGACAAAGGTAAAGATCTTTATTTCTCCTTCCTTGGGCTACAAGTGCTCCTTGAGTTGTGTTCAAGGAGGAGAGAAGAACTTTACCAGCCTAACGGTACTAAAAATGAGCCGATCCCCCCTCAGGGTCCAAGCCTCCCCTTATAAAGGAGAGCCTTGGGTTCCTTTAGGGCTGATGTGGCAAGCATACTCGAGGAATATGCTTGTCCCAATATAGTAGTTCGGCGCCCTCCTTTCCTTGTCGCTCTCCTAATGACGGCAAGGTTCCAGAGGGCCCCTCCTGCGTGCCTCGGGCTTCAGGACTGTCACCTCCGTGACCTCCTTCTGCCTCTCTGTCGCTCTGCGCCTTTGTCCCTAGTGCTTGGCTCCACTCAGATTCTCCCTAGCCTGCGGCTAGACTTTGACTTTAGGCTTCTCCTTCTCCTGCAAGCTTCGTGTCATTCGGCCCTGCCTCGCGTTACTCGGCTTGTCCTTCACCTGCATCAAGATTACTCGGGCTAAGCCGGCCGACTTACGCAGTATCTCGGCCGGACAATGCCTTGCCATTACTATAAGGGTCCTGCCCTTTCCTATCTCGGCCGACCTCTATAGGATTCGGCCGACTCAGACTATAACTCGGAAACTAGACGGGGAACACCCTTTCGTCTTTCCCCGTCTTTACCCTATCCGCGGTTACCTCCCCAACATTAGTCCCCGAAGCTGGTATGGCCCCGCCGATAACCTCGGCCGGGCCGTATCAGTTTCATGACACTCGTTCTGCATTGTTTCCGAGTTAGCTCTTTCTCGTTCGAGGTATCATCGTATCTTCTCGCGTACGCCTCGTCCTACGTGTCATCCCCATCATTGTTTCTCTAGTTTTTTGTTCCTCTACAGTATTTACTGACAGGCTACAGTTACTACTGCGCCTGTCGCGCCGGCGCTGTGACACCTCGTGTGTCGTTTCCATTGGGGATCGTGACCTCCTTTGTCACCGTGTGGTCCTTGGTGCGGTTTCGCTCAACAGCGGTCGTGCGGTGCACACGATCTACATGGTCAACCGCCACACCCACGATCCCACTACTTCGCAGGCGGCTCGGTTATAAAGAGGGGTACGGCACTGGGGAATTCACTTTCCCCTTTTCGCTCGCCCGCGCCCTTCTTCTTCCTCTCGCTTCTGCGCCCGTTCACGGCTCCGCCACCGTGCGTTCATCTGAATCTCCGACGGCGAGGACTCCGTCGCACTGCTCCATCTGCCTCGTCCTTGTTCGCTAGCTCCGGCGTCGTCGCCGGTGAGTTCTTTCCGGTCCCATCGCCTAGGCTTTCCTCTAGATTCCTCTGTTTCCCTTTCGTTTTCGCGCGGTGGTTCCTTTGCTGCTCCGCCGCTGTTTCTATGTAGAATCACGACGGGCCCCTGTAGTTCTAAACTTTCCTCCGCCGCTAGTTCTTCCTCCGCTGATTTCTCCGGCGAGCCCATGTCTAGCTTCTTCAGCGGTGCCCTAATAGAGGATGACGATGCTGGCTCTGGGCCCGAGCGAGGCTCGTGGTAGGGCTCCTCCGTTACACGCCGCGAGATTGAGTGGCTTATCCGGACTCGGAGGATTCCCGCCGAGGTCTCCTGTCGCTTACCCGGCAGCGAGTCCTCTCCGGATCTTAGGGAGGGCGAGTATGTAGTTTTCATGTCGCATTTCTCGCGAGGCTTTGGTCTCCCTCTTAGCGACTTTGCTAGGGAATTTCTCGACTACTTCGGCCTTCAGCCGCATCACCTTCCTGCAAATGCCATCGCCTCTCTCTGCTTTTATCTCTACCTCGGAGGGATACTTCGGCCTATGGCCGTCCGTGAATGTCTGGTCGATGTTTTTCCAGATTCGTTCTAACGTTGTCCCTGACAAGTCTCTGCACCCTTCCGAGAAACTGCTTACTCAATGTGGAGCAGCGTCCATTACACCTCAGAGGAAGTCCGTATTTCCTCGTGTTACGGGGCTAGAGTCATGCAAGAAGTGGCACAAGTCCTTCTTCTATGTCAAGAACACGGGAACGGAGGACAAGATTCGGCTCCCTGCCTTCTCCATTGGTACGCCCTCCAAGGTGAATTGGACTTATAATCCGAGGAAGAGTCACGCCTTGGCCGAGGCTTTTGAGATTCGGCTTAAGGAGCTGATCCGCGCCGGGTTACGTTGCGAGGATTTGATGGCTACCTTCATCAGTAGCCGAATCTGCCCATTCCAGAAAAGGACGCACAAACTCTGCTACATGAGCGGTCCTCTTGACCCCAACCGAGTCTCGACCGTGGAGCTGGACAACTATCTCATTTTTAAGCGTGTCCGAGCTATGTTCAAGACGGAGATGCCTGAGGACTGGGCTTGGGTTTTGAAGCCGTTCACCCGCGAGCGTCCCCCTCCCGAAGTAAGCTTAACCATTAACGCTTTGTTTTCCAATTGTTTTCGTAACTGTTTTCGCTAATTTTCATGTTTCTTGTCTTACAGAGGTTTGCAGAGCAGAAGGACGAGGATGCCGAGGTTTTGTCGCTTCCGTGGCCTGCGGACCGGAACACCCCGGATATTGGGGAGCCGAACTCCGAAGAGTTCGTCCCCAAGTCGGATCTCGCTCCGGCTCGTGCTCGTGGCAAGACCTCGGTCCACGAGGAGGAAGGTGATTCGGACGAGGTCCAAGTTCTAGAGGTAGTTGCCGCAATGCCCATTTCTTATGCATTTCCGGCTTCTACTTTCCCAGCTAATCCGGCCGGTCAGGTTCACGACGCCGAGCCTATTGCTTCCCGGCCCCCTGTTACCTCGGGGAAACGTGGGGCTCCTGCTGGTGCCTCAGAGGCGGCCCCCAAGAAACGAATGAAGAAATCCGCTCCGAATCCTCCCAGGCGCAAGACCATGCCTGGAGTCGCAGGGTAAGTTCCTTTTGCTCGTATTTCTTGTTTCTCTCTTTCTGCTTTTGAACCTGACGCCCTTCTTTCTTTTTTATTTTTGCAGTGCCCCACTTTCTGTTAAGCCCGGCGGTCCTAGCATGACTAGCCGTGTGACTCGGCAGCCGTCTCCTCCGCCTGCTGAAGATACCAGGATTCCCAGTCCTGCTCGTGCTGCATCTCCTCCAGCTCCGAATCGGTCGGCCCCTCCCCACGATGTGCCTGAGACTCCTCTTGTTGACGTTGATTCCACTCGGCCCTCCGAGATTTCCACCAAACCAGTTGCCTCCTCTGTGAATCCGAGCGTCTCTACCGAGCCTCTTTCTACCCCCGTGGTTTCTATAGTAACTCCAGCCCCGGCCGAGGACGTCAATATCTCGGCGCCCTCTGCGACCGTGACCCCTCCGGCTCCTAAAGGCACCGTTCCATTGCCGAGGTATCAGCTCCTGCTGATGCCTCTTCTAAAGCAAGAAAAGTTGTTGCCACCAAGGCTTCCACTTCCCAGAAAGGTCTTGTCGGCTCTTCTCAGCCAAGTATCGCCGATGTGCTGCGCAAAGGAACTGCCTCCACCAAAGCCTCCGTTACTCCGGCCGCCGGTACCTAGCTTGCTCTTCATAAAAGCCCTGCGGCCGCGGTGGTTACACAGCACGTCCGGGGTAAAGTCCTAACTCGGACGGCGAGTGGGAACAACCTCGGCTCACTGGTGGAATATACCAATAACTAGAATGCTGTCGATCAGTTTGAGGGTAATCCAAGCAGTCAGCCGTTTCAGCTTTCTGACATTAGCAGCCGCTTGCATCAAGCCGCCAAGATCGTCCTTGATAGTAACAAGATGAATGAGGTAATTGCTGTTTTACAGAGTTTTGATTAATTCTCCAGATGCTACTATATATACTCTAGTCCCCGAAACTTGCAAGCGAATAACTTGTTATTCGCTTGTAAGTTTTATGATGCTCTACTTAATTCGATTTAACTTTAGGGTTCGAACCTATATCCGACTAGATCTGCCTTAAACTTTGCTTGATTTTTGTCTAGCTGATCTTTGAATATCCAGCCACCTAGATCCGGGTTAAGTTTTGCTTGACTCGGATCTATTTTGGCTTTGAATATCCAGCCACTTAGATCCGGGTTAAGTTTTGCTTGACTCGGATCTGTTTTGGCTTTGAATATCCAGCCACCTAGATCCGGGTTAAGTTTTGCTTGACTCGGATCTGTTTTGGCTTTGAATATCCAGCCACCTAGATCCGGGTTAAGTTTTGCTTGACTCGGATCTGTTTTGGCTTTGAATATCCATTCATCGTTTGCTCTATTGCTCAGGTTGCACATGACCGGCGGACTGCTGAATTTCAAAGATTGCTTTTTTCGCACAGAAAATTGGAAGAAAAATATGAGAAAGTTATTCCTGTGGTGAAAAAAGCTGGTAAGTGGACAATTCTTTTCGTCATCTTCGACATTCTTATTGTTTTGTATGCGAGATGTCGGCTCACTTTGTTGGTGAACAGGTAACATCAATAATCCTAACATCCGTCTTGAGAAGAAAGTCAAGAACCTGGAAGGTTAGTTTCCCTTTTACCTTATACATTTCCCTCTTTAAAATGTGCGCTAAGTCTCTTTTATCTCGCTTGGCTTTGGAAAATCCGAGTTACAAACCTTTGCAGCATCTCACCAAGATTGCACGCCCATGCCTGATGTGATGCTGCATTTTTTAGAACAAAGCGCTACTCATTCAGCGCAGCTAAAAGAAAAGGACGATGAAATAGCTCGCCTGCGTGCCGAGGTGGAGGCCCTTAAGCTCTCTCAAAAGTTCGAGCTAGAAAAGGTCGACCAGGAGTTCTCTGAGGAGAAAAATTGGCTAGCTCTGCAACTGCAGAAAAATAAAGAGCTCCTTGAGGTTGTCGAACTGAAAACTCGGGGAATGAGCAAGGAGATCGCTCGTTTTGAGAAGAGCAAGATTGACTGGGCTAAAGACCTTCAGATAATGCAGAGTTATATTCATCGTAAGCTTCTTAGCGCGGCCGGATTATCTTTTTCTTTTTTCCCACTTTCCCCCTGACGCGTTCGTGTTTTGCGCAGATCATTTTCCAGAAGCTAAGACTGTGAGCTCTAAAGCGGTTCTTAGTGCTCATGTGCGCCGAGGTGTTCCTGTTGACGCGGACTCGGAGTACTCGATGGAAGATTTCCTGGTTGCTGTCGGCGCTGCAGTTGGTCCGATGAAGATTATGGGCAGGGATTTGGTGCAGGCAGCTATCCGAGCCTATCACGTTCTCTGGACGAATACTTCTGGGACTCCTGATATCAATGAGGTCCAACTGCTGGTCAAAAGATTAATGGCGTCCGAGAGGCAACTAAGTCTCTGGAGGGAATCAGCCGGACGAGCTGGCGCTGATATGGCTCTCACCGTTATCATGTCATGGTATGAAGATATTTCTCTTGATATCTTGAGAAATTTGCGCACTGGTTCCCGTTGGGTTGAGGACCCCACCTTTGTCGCTCTTCGGCAAGCTCGCGCCTTCCAACTCGTTGATTATGCCGACGTGCATACCTGGAACGAAGGTCCGAGTTTCCTTCCTAACCCGGACGACGAGGTCGTAGTTGAGGATGCATCGGATAACAACTCAGCTGATCAAGGAGAAGATGAGGATGACTCGGCTACTTCTGGTGATTCCAGTTCGAGCTCGGATGGCAGCGGCGACGCGCGATCCTCATCCAAAGGTACTGGGCATTCTACTGCACAAACTGACGCTCCTCAGCAGCCTCGGGCTTCCTCCGAAGTCGCTCCTGGGTCTGTGGAGGGCGAGGCAACCTCTGCCGAAGTTCCACCTACCTCGGAGTGCCCAGCCCCTGACCAAGTTATTGCCTCTCCATCTAAAAACCTCTAAGTCATTTCTTATCCCCGGTATGCCTGGTGTATGATGTACGTGGAATATTTGTTCGTCTTCTGGATGGTATGAATTTCTTTTGCCGTGTGCTGCTGAGACATATTTGTTCGTAATTGTTACCACTTTGGTTAAGTGGTCTTTTTCGTCCGAATCTTTGCTTTGGTGGCCTGCAATTTCTTGATTTTGGGATATATATTTTCCTTTGTATTCCCGTGGTTTAGCCCATTGATCTAGGCGTGGACTTCAAATATCATACGAGATCGAGCTGTTCTTACTTTGAGTGTCGAAGTTTGATACCTTCCTTGTATCAAAGGCTAACCACTACTTCGGCACAATATATGGCAGTCCCCGAGTCACTGCCTATAGCGCCGAAGTCTAGTGTGTAAACCAAATTTCAAAAATAATATAAGACGGTTGCCGAGTCGCTGCTCAAGGTGCCGAGGTTTAGTACATAACATAAAATTGAAATAATATATGCCAGTCCCCGAGTCACTGCTCTGGATGCCGAGGTTCAACACAACATAAAATTGAAATAACATATGGCAGTCCCCAAGTCACTGCTCTGGATGCCGAGGTTTAATACATAATATGAAATTGAAATAACATATGGCAGTCCCCAAGTCACTGCTCTGGATGCCGAGGTTTAATACATAATATGAAATTGAAATAACATATGGCAGTCCCCGAGTCACTGCTCTTGATGCCGAGGTTTAATACATAATATGAAATTGAAATAACATATGGCAGTCCCCGAGTCATTGCTCTGGATGCCGAGGTTTAATACATAATTGGTGCTTGATCTTGATATACTACTTTACAATGTGTCACTGATGACTGCTACGAGTAAAATGGACGAAGTAAAGCTACGTTCCATGGCCTTTTCGTTTCTTCGCCGGCTTTGTCTGCCCTGTTTTTTCCAGGGGATTGAGCATCGATTAGGTAATAGGCATCATTGTGCAATGCTTTGCTCACGACGAATGGTCCTTCCCATGGAGGTGACAGCTTGTGCATGCCGGCCGTGCGTTGCACCAGTCGGAGAACTAAATCCCCTTCTTTGAACACTCTTGGGTTCACCTTCTTTCTGTGATATCGTCGCAAGTTCTGCTGATAAATAACTGATCTTGATAGCGCTAGCTCTCTGGCTTCTTCTAGCAGATTGACAGTATCTTGCCGAGCTACTTCATTTACTTCTGAAGTTGTATATTGAGTAACTCTTGGCGAGTCATGTACTATGTCGGCTGGAAGCACGGCTTCTGCCCCGTATACCAGAAAGAATGGTGTATAACCTGTTGATCTGTTCGGAGTAGTCCTGAGGCTCCATAATACTGCTGGTAGTTCCTCAATCCAACATCCTGCCGACCTTTGCAACGGTTCAACGGGTCGTGGTTTTATTCTGGACAATACTAGTCCATTAGACCTTTCCACTTGCCCATTAGATGCTGGGTGAGCCACAGAGGCAACATCTAATCTTATGTGTTTCTCTTGGCAAAATCTAGCGAAAGCTCCTTCTGCAAAGTTTGTGCCGTTATTTGTAATAACACAGTACGGGTACCCATATCGTAAGATAATATCTTTGAGGAATTTCACTGTTGTGGGCCCATCGCATTTTTTTATTGGTTTCACTTCAATCCATTTTGTGAACTTGTCCACCATAACCAACATGTGGGTCATCCCCCCTCGGGCCGGCTTAAATGGTCCCACCATATCTAAGCACCACACAGAAAACGGCCAAGTAATGGGTATCGTTTTTAACTCGGACGATGGCATGTGTATCTTGGTTGCATATCTCTGACAACCATTGCATTTTTCAACCATCTCTTTGGCTTCTTTCAACGCCGTTGGCCAATAAAACCCATGCATGAATGCTTTGGCCACTAAGGCACGAGATGAGGCATGATGTCCACATTCTCCTTGATGTATATCTAGGAGGATCTCCTGGCCTTCTGCCGAACTCACACACCTTTGCAATACACTTGTGATACTTCTTTTATATAGCACATTATTTATGATTGTATAAGCTTTAGCTCTCCTTGCTATCTGTCTTGCTAACACCTCATTACTCGGCAAAATCGCATCTTTAAGGAAAGAGAATATGGGTTGCGCCCATACCGGTGTGACTTTCTCTGGTGTGGTCTCACTGTCTATTTCCATGTTTTCTGCCGACATAACTGCCTCGGCTTTCTTCATAGTTATGCTTACCTCTGCTGTCTTCCTTTTGGGGAATTCCGGGTTATATTGCTGGTCAATTTCCATCGGCACATTATCTTCCGCTGAATTTGTCGGAATAAAGATGGATTCGGACTCTTGTGATGGAGTTATCGATGGTTTCCTGAGGTGCTCTAGGGCTATACCTGGGGGAATTGACTGCATGGTTGATCCTAGCTTTGACAACGTGTCTGCGGCATCATTTTCTTCCCGAGGTATGTGGTGAAATTCACACCCTTCAAAGTATCCACTGATCTTTTGCACATGAAATCTATACAAAGCCATATTATTATCCAGTGCGTCCCAATTGCCTGAGACTTGCTGTACTACTAGATCTGAGTCCCCATAGCATAAGATTCGGCGTATGCCGTTCTCTTTTCCTACCTTCAAGCCATGGACCAGTGCTTCATATTCGGCTACGTTGTTTGACGTGGCAAAATGTATTTGCCGCACATATTTCAGCTGATCTCTTTTGGGCGAGGTTAACACTATTCCTGCCCCCAAACCATTTCTTAGTTTGGAACCGTTGAAGTGCATCGTCCAATAATTCGGGTCTGGTAATGGTGGCTCATACTGCACCTCGGCCCAATCTACGAAGAAGTCGGCGACCGCCTGAGATTTGATTGCATCTCTCCTATCAAATTGCGGAGCATATGGTGACAATTCAATTGCCCATTTTGCTATTCGGCCACTTGCATCTTTATTGCTCAATATGTCGGCTATGGGTGCTTCACAAATCACTTTGATGGGGTGCTCTTCGAAGTAATGTTTAAGTTTCTTTGCCGACATGTACACTCCATGAGCCATCTTCTGATAATGTGGGTAATTTTGCTTTGAAGCGGATAACACCTCGCTCAAATAATACACCGGCCTCTGTACCGACTTATCGTTTTCGAGTCGTTCTACGACGACTACAGCACTCACTACTCTGTTGGCAGCCGCTATATAGAGTAACATAGGCTCTTTTGATAATGGAGAAGCCAAAATGGGTGCTGTGACCAACATCCTTTTCAACTCATGAAATGCACTGTCTGCTTGTGGAGTCCAAATGAACTTATCTGATTTCTTCATCAGTTGATAGAGTGGTAGTGCCTTCTCTCCCAGCCGACATACAAACCGGCTGAGCGAGGCTAAACATCCCATGAACTTTTGTACGTCATTTAGACACCTTGGCAACTCCATTCTTTCTACTGCCTTTATCTTGGTTGGGTTGGCCTCTATACCTCGGCTAGATACAAGAAAACCGAGTAATTTTCTTGCTGGCACGCCAAACGTGCATTTTTCCGGGTTAAGCTTCATTCGGAACCTTCTCAGGTTCGCGAAAGTCTACCGTATATCATCCAGTAGCGTTTTGCTTTCCTTGGTTTTGATGACCACGTCATCCACATATACTTGTACATTTTTTCCTATCTGGTCGTGTAGACATTTTTGCATGAATCTCTGATACGTTGCTCCTGCGTTTCGCAGGCCGAATGGCATTGTGCGATAGCAATAATCCCCGTATGGGGTAATAAACGCAGTCTTTATTTGATCGGCCAGATTTAACGGTATCTGGTGAAAACCAGAATACGCGTCTACAAATGACAATAACTCACAACCAGCGGTCGAATCAATGACTTGGTCTATTCTAGGTAATGGAAAAGGATCTTTTGGACACGCCTTGTTCAGGTTCGTGTAATCGATACACATTCGCCATACAATGGCTAAATTCGGATCATCTTTCTTCTTTTCTACTAGCACCGGATTTGACAACCAATCCGGATACAGCACCTCCATGATGAACCCGGCCGCAAGGAGCCGAGCTATTTCATCCCCTATTATTTTTCTCCTATCTTCGGCGAAGCGGCGGAGAGGTTGCTTCACCGGCCTTGCTCCTGGCCTTACATTCAGAGAGTGCTCAGCCAACTCCCTCGGGACACCTTGCAGATCCTGAGTTGACCATGCAAAGATGTCCCGATTCTCACGGAGGAAGTTGGTGAGCTCGCTTTCCTATTTAGCATCTAGGCCTGCACCAATAGTAACAGTACGCTCTGGGAATTGCTCATCTATCTGAAACTTCTTTGTTTCTTTAGTCGGCTGAAAGGAGACACTTCCATGTGGATTGGCTAGTGCCGGCATATTCAGCTGTGCTGACTGAGCGACGGCTGCTACCTCCTGAATCCTTCTTTTTTCTCTTGCTATAACCAATGATTCGGCCAAATTTAACCCGGCTGAAGCACATTCCATTGACTTCTTGTAATCCCCTGCTACTCTTATCACTCCTTGTGGTCCGGGTAGCTTCATTTTCAGATAACTTACATGACAGCTGCCCATGAATTTGGCCAACGCGGGCCGTCCGAGTAAAGCATGATAACAACTCTCTAGATCCACCACTTCAAACTCTAAGTTTTCTGCTCTGCAGTTATCTCTTGTGCCGAATAACACATCCACTCGGACCTTACCAATGTGTTCGCATGAAAGCCCTGGCACTATCCCATGGAAAGTGGTCCTCGTGGATTGCAGCATGTTCTGTGATATTCCGAGTTTATGCATGGTATCTTTTTACATGATGTTGATACTGCTCCCATTGTCAATGAGAACCTTTGAAAATTTCACATTAATGCTTGGTCCAACAAATGTTGGATCCAACACGAGTGCATACGACCCCGGACTCGACATTATCTTGGGGTGATCCTTTCTGCTCCAAGTTACTTCTTGATCTGACCAAGGCATATACCTTGGCACTGCCGGCATAACTGCATTTACTTCCATATGCTGGCGCTGCACACTCTGCTTGTCTTGATGTTCCGTCATGAACACGCAATAAGACTGATGATGTTCTCTGTAATCATTGCGTCCAGTATTTCCTGGATTTGTCCTTCCATCCTGGCTTTGGTTCATCACTTGATGTACCGCATCTCTCCGGTCCGAGTTATCGTATCTCGGGGGAGGAGGCGGTAACATCAATTGTTGTGCATTTGCTCTAGTCAAATGTGGCTGATGCTGCTGATGTACTTGAAGGGGCGCTGCCTGAATGCCTGCGGGGTTTCCCATTGCATTTTTCATCCATGCACATTGGCGGGTCGTATGGTTAGCTGGCCTGGCTGGGTTGGACGTGTGAAATTTACACGGCTGATCTAACATAGATTCGAACGTGTACTTCGGCCTCTCCTGCCATTGCTTCTTTTGTTCTGGGGTCCACTGTCTTTTTCCTTCATTCCTTGGTGTCCACTGCTGAGGACCATTCTTTTGCCGTTGAGTCGTTCCGTGACTCGGCTGATCCTGCGCTACCGCTGCCACTTGGGCCGAATTATATCTATAATCCGTCCTTTCTTCTCTTCTTCTTCCTCTAAAGTCATTGCGCCTAGATGACCCGGCCAAATCTCTTGCATACTGGTCTTGTTGCTCCCGATGATCTTCCGACATTAATTCTGGTTGCGTTGGATCTCCCAATGCATAGGAGTCCGCTATTCTGATGGTTTATGCCAATGTGGTTGGCATATCTCTTTGTAGTCGTTGCCATAATACACTGGCATAACGGCATCCTTGAGCGAACCAAGCTATTGCTTGCGACTCTATAACTCCTTCACATGAGTTTCTCAGGTTACACCACCGAGTTAAAAACTCTCTGTCCGTTTCATTCGGCCTCTGATTGCACATGGCTAACTGTTGCGGCATGTTTGGCCTCTTGTATGTGCTGGTAAAGTTGCTAACGAACATTTCTTCAAAATCCAACCAACAGTTGATACTGCCTGCTGGTAGATTGTTCAGCCATACCCTAGCTGGTCCTTCCAACATTTGTGGGACATACCGTACTGCCCATCGTAAGTTCCCACCTGCTATTTTCACCGCAGTGGCATAATCAATCAACCAGTCTTGTGGTTTGGTGCTCCCATTATATGTTTTCGTGCCTCTTGCTAGCTGAAAGTTCGGCACAGGTGGTTCGCCCATGATCCGTGGCCCAAAGCACGTCGGACCCGGTGGACCCTGTTCTTCCAGCAACTCGGACCGCTATAGCCGGTCTAGCTTTACTCTGGCATCATTTGATGGCAAATCTCTGTACAGAATTCTGTCTTGCATTCCATAGTGATTATTTCCACCATGGATCGCATATTCCATCTCGGAATAACCATCATTGTACCTTTCATTCATTTGATTGTGGCGAGCTGGTCTTGCTTCTCTTTCCTGCCGAGGTTCATGTCTTGGCTGCGGGTTGAGTGGTGGTTCTCTCCTTACTTCAACCGGGGTATTGTTCTCGTGATTGCCTCTTCCGAGTTCTCTTCTGCCGAGGTCTCCATTGCCTCGGCTTCCGCCGTCTTTCTCAATACGGCCGGGATTATTATCACCACTGTTACCTCGGCTTCCATTGCCTCTGTTCTCGTTTGCTTTCCCGGCTATCGCTGGGTCATACGGAACGATTTGCTTGTTTCTCTTTCCTGAAGTTACTGCTTTGTCCTTTCGTGCATTGTTTCCGGGTGAGGATGCTGCTACCACGGACAAGGCAGGTTCTGCTCCAGCCGAGTGAACCATTCACGAGGCCCCTGGCCTCGCTGGGTCTGCCCTGAGCATTTCTTTGTTTTGCTGGTTCGCGATGCGCACCAGCTCATTCACTCTTTCTTGCTGTTTCTGTGGGGCTTCGCCGGTCAACCCCTCTAACTCTAATGCTGCGGCATTTGCTGCTCTCAGGTTCTTTGCCGGGGTACTGTACCTCGGCAAGCCCAAATCAACTGATTCTTCCTTATGAGCATCATGCTCCTTGTTGATATCATCTATGAGGTTCTTACCTCTTAATCTCAACTCATCGACCCGTTCGGGGGCGACGTCAAGCTTATTAGCTTTGGCATATTCTCGCAGGGTCCTGTTTAGAGACTCCGGCAGGGCCGACACCTTTTTTGCCTCTACCAACACCTTTTGCCTGGTTTCTTCTAACTCTTCCTGAGCATTTGCCGGATCAAGTATCGGCGCTACAGGTGTAGTCAAGTTTTCTATGGTTGCCTGAAGAATGTTTTCTGGTCTTTCCAGAGGTGGCCCTCTTACTCTTGGTGCTTTTGGGGTGGTGTCCTGTACTTCGGCCTGGTTGGTCACTGGAGGGATTACCTCGGTGGGTGGTGCGGTCTGCCTGGGCACGATCTGCACGCCTGCGGCAGGGTCTCTGGTTGATCCGGCACCCTCTACTCCCGCTTGCACTCCGGCTGCGACCATCACCTCGATGCTGCTCACCGGATGCGCTCCGCAAGGGAGGCTCGCAGCGCTGAGTGGTGGCTCTCCTGCAACAACAACTTGGTGAGGATAAATGTCGGAGATGTCGACACCGACGTAGACCTTGTGCCTGCCCAAGCTGATGAAGACACCGTTGCACGGGGGAGTTTTTCCCCTGAAGCTGCCCGCATTGTCACTGACGTAGTCACAGAGATCGAATCTCTGGACCAGGCCAGAAACAACGCGCTCGCCAGTGTTGATGAAATTTCCCGTCCGGATCATGACTCCAGCTAGCACCGCTGCTGGCCCCACGGTGGGCACCAACTGTCGTGGTGGTGGCACGGCAGATGCCATGGGTAGGCTAAAGTATGGGGCCAATGGATGCTAGAGGGATCTGGGGAGGGAAGATGCAGTTGATTCTACACACAGAAGACAAAGGCAAAGATCTTTATTTCTCCTTCCTTGGGCTACAAGTGCTCCTTGAGCTGTGTTCAAGGAGGAGAGAAGAACTTTACCAGCCTAACGGTACTAAAAATGAGCCGATCCCCCCTCAGGGTCCAAGCCTCCCCTTATAAAGGAGAGCCTTGGGTTCCTTTAGGGCTGATGTGGCAAGCATATTCGAGGAATATGCTTGTCCCAATATAGTAGTTCAGTTCCCTCCTTTCCTTGTCGCTCTCCTAATGACGGCAAGGTTCCAGAGGGTCCCTCCTGCGTGCCTCGGGCTTCAGGACTGTCACCTCCGTGACCTACTTCTGCCTCTCTATCGCTCTGCGCCTTTGTCCCTAGTGCTTGGCTCCACTCAGATTCTCCCTAGCCTGCGGCTAGAGTTTGACTTTAGGCTTCTCCTTCTCCTGCAATCTTCGTGTCATTTGGCCCTGCCTCGCGTAACTCGGCTTGTCCTTCACCTGCATCAAGATTACTCGGGCTAACCCGGCCGACTTACGCAGTATCTCGGCCGGACAATGCCTTGCCATTACTATAAGGGTCCTGCCCTTTCCTATCTCGGCCGACCTCTATAGGATTCGGCCGACTCAGACTATAACTCGGAAACTAGACGGGGAACACCCTTTCGTCTTTCCCCGTCTTTACCCTATCGGCGTTACCTCCCCAACAGGATGCGTGACTGATGCATATCGAGTCGGATCCCTTGTTCTTCACATAATTCGGCAAGTTCTCCCATGGAAAAATAGCTCTCGTTGTCAGTGAGTATTCTATGCGGATATCCAATCAGATGATCACATCCTCGACAAACTTTTTGGCTGAGGCTCCATCGCAACTTGTTACGGCTTTAGCCTCAATCCATTTTGTGAATTTATCCACCATCACTACTAGGTGAGTAAATACACATTTTGCCGTGTGAAATGCCTCTACCATATCAAGCCCCCAGACTGCAAATGGCCATGTAATAGGGATTGTTCGTAGCTGTTCAGCCGAAACATGTGCCTGATGGGCGTACTTTTGGCAGCCTTTGCACGTCTTGACTAGTTTGTCGGCATCCCCCTTAGCTGTAAGCCAAATGAATCCGTGTCTAAAAGAAATACATCGTCTTCGTGGATTTCTCATAAAAGAAATCCATGTCTAAAGGATCTAGATGCAGCATGGTGACCACACTCGCCTTCGTGGATTTCTCATAAGATTTACACTCCTTCTTACAGAGAAATACATCGCTGAAAAACCACAAAAACACTCTGCTTATAGAGCTCACCATTTATTATTATGTAGGATTTCGCTCGTCAGACGATCTGCCGGCTCAGGACTTCGTCTTTGGGTAATTTTCTGTCTATTAGGAAATCCATATAGGGTTTTGTCGAGCTAGGAATTACAGCCAGAACTGCTATTAAAGGTGAGTCGGATTTTGTCGGGTAGTCCTCATCAACTCCGGTTATGGATTTGACCTTTAAATTCTCTAAAAAATCACCATCTGGTACTTGTTTCCATGCATAGCCTATCCTTGATAGAGAATCTACTTCCTCATTTTCTGCTCGAGGGATGTGTTGAACTTCAAAACCCTCGAATGATTTATATAATTCATCCACTCCAGCTTTGTATGATGCCATGTGCTTGTTTGCATTACAGATGTCGGATACTTGCTGAGCAACCAAATCCAAGTCTCCATAACACATGAGTCTTGTTACGCCAATGTATTTGGCCATGTGTATTCCATGTAACAATGCTTCATACTCGGCAATATTATTGGTCGCCATGAAGTGTATTTGTAACACATAGAATAGCTTATCTCCTTGGGGTGATTTGAGCACCACGCCAGCCCCCGAGTCTCCTCGTGCTTTTGATCTGTCAAAATGAAGGGTCCAAAATTCCGAGTCTGCGGGACTTGTATTTTCTGTTGTCTCTGTCCAATCAACAACGTAATCGGCAAGCATTTGGGACTTGATTGCTGTACGCGGCTTGTACTTAATGTCGAAAGATTCAAACTCTATTCCCATTTTGCGACAAGTCCTATGGCGTCGCGATTATTGATTATATATCGTAGGGGACTAGTACTCGCCACTGTGATCTTATGCTCTTGAAAGTAGTGTCATAGCTTTCTTGATGCGAAGAACACTCAATAGGATAGCTTTTTAAGATGTCGATACCATTGTTTCGACTCTGTCAGAACCTCACTCAGGTAATACGTTGGACGCTGCACTTTATGCTCGTGGACTTCTTCCTCGCGCTCCACTATTGTTACCACACCTATAACCTTGTTGGTCGCTGCAATGTAGAGTAACATAGGATCCTGAGGTTCTCGCACTGCGAGAGCTGGTGGGTTTGAAAGTAGGTCTTTCAAACATTGTAGGGCAGCATAAGCTTCTTGGTTCCAAAAAAATTTGTCGGTTTTCTTCAAGAGTTTGTATAAAGGTGCGGCTCTTTCTCCGAGCTGGCTGACGAACCGGCTCATTGTTGCGATACAACTAGTGAGACGTTGCACGTCCTTCAGGCGAGTTGGCCTGGTGATGTTGAGTATAGCCTTGATTTTGTCCCGGTTCACCTCTATGCCTCGCTCAGAGACAATGAAACCTAACAATTTTCCGGCTGAAATTTTCGTAGACTAGCAAATGTTTTCTCCAAGTCGGAAATTAAAGTTCCCTTCTTTTTAGACATAACTGCTATGTAGTCTACGTATACATGGACATTGCATCCGATTTGATCGTTGAGAGAACATTGCATAGTACATTCATATGTTGCTCCTGCATTCTTTAAGCCAAAAGGCATAGTTTGTAGCAGAAGGTTCCAAAAGGAGTGACGAAAGATGTCTTAATTTGATCCGACTCTTTCATCGGTATTTGGTGATATCCGGAATATGCGTCGAGAAAACAGAGTAATTCTAACCCTGACGTCGATTCGATAACTTGATCGATTCTTGGCAAAGGGAACGGGTCTTTTGGGCATGCCTTGTTCAAAGAGGTATAATTAACACACATCCTTTTTAGGGACGAGTACATGATTTGCCACCCAATCTGTATGGATGACCTCTATTATGAATCCGGCTAATTCTAGTCGGGCCAATTCCTTGGCTATTGGTTTGCACCTTTCATCACCAAACTGTCGTAAAGACTGTTTGATGGCTTTAGCGTCAGGGTACACATTAAGAGAGTGCTCGACAAGTTCCCTAGGTACTCCGGTCATGTCAGAAGGCTGCCATGCGAAGATATCACTATTAGCTTTGAGGAATTTGATGAGCATGCTTCCTATGCAAGGTCTAATCCTACCCCTATGTTAGTCATCTTGGAGGGATCATCTTCCTTCAGTGACGTCTTCTTCCTCTCTTCCGCCGCCTTGAACTGTATGCTTGGCTTCAGCACGTCGTTCTTCATAGCGGGCACCTCGGATGGGTTGATGGTCTTCTTGATATCATGGTACTCCTAGGCGTGTAGCACGGCTTCGGCAAAGGCAACAAATCCTTCGTCGCACTCTCGCGCTTTCTTTGGATTTCCCCGGATGGTGATGACGTCCTTTGGACCTAGAAGTTTTATCATATTGTAGATGTAGCAGGGAAGAGCCATTAATGCCCAGTAAGTCGGACGTCCGAAGATGGTGTGGTAAGCACTTTTGAACTGTACCACCTCAAAAGAGAGTGGCTCGGTCCAGTAATTTTCTCGGGTTCTGAATGTCATGTCGATAGTAATCTCACCTAGAGAATCCGCCTGTCTTCCTAGTACAATGCCATGGAAAGTTACACTGTTGTAACTCAACTGGTTTTCGTGGATCTTCATGCGGTGGTGTGTCTTGATGTAGAGGATGTTAATGCTGCTTCCATGAGAGTTTTAGAGAACTCATAGCCATCAATAAGAGGATTGATGACCAAAGGATATTTTCCCCGACGATGTGTTTTCCTCGGGTGATCTAGGCGATCAAAGGTGATGGTTACATCTGACCAATCCATAAATTGTGGAACAGCCGGAATCGTGGCATTGAGCTCACGGAAAACCGCCTTCTTGGCCTTAGCCAGTTGAGATCCAAGGAAGCAGACGTATGCGTCTTTCTTAGTTGGAAAATACTTCTTTCCATCTGACTTGGGTTGTGTGGCATCCGCTTCTTCCATGTCGGAATATTCCTTGGACTCATTGCCTTTCTCGGAATATTTCTTTCCTTTTTGTCGCTTGGCTCTGTAGCCAGCGGATTCATCTTTTTTTATGTCATCATTGAAACATCACTCGGTATTTGTGTGTGTAGATCCTCCATTACTATCCAAGTGGTGGACACAGGGATTGTTGGCAATGTCGGCCCTGGTATAGGTTCTTCCGGGTTGCTATTCTCCTCTGCCCTGGATTCGGGTAGTTCCGTGGCCTCGACCCCGTCCACCTCCGTTCCCTCCTCGTCCTCTGGATCCGAACGTTGCGTTGATAGCCATGTTGTCTGGAGCCGGTTTATCTTCCGAGGTCTTCTTGCGCTTCTGAGCTTGTTGTTTTGGCTGTTTGGCCGCATTGGGATTGACAAGAATATTTAGCAGCCCTTCTGAATCATCATCAGCATCAGCATACTTGCTTGCCGTCTCTATCATTTCTCCCAAATCTATGACGTGGTCACGCTTCAATATGTGACGCAAAAGTCCGACTGGGAGTCCTGTGATGAAAGCTGCTATCGCATTCTGCTTGTTTACTCCTTCACAGGAGTTCTTCGTGTCAATCCAGCGTCCGAGGTAATCCCGACAAGTTTCTCCGGGTCTTGGAGTGCAATGCTGCAAGTCTCTTACTATGCAGGGCCTCCTGTATGTTCCCTCGAAGTTTGAAAAGAATGCATTTTGCATATCATACGAGTTATGAATTTAATTTTTTTGCCGTTCATTGAGCCATGATCGACCCGTCTTCCGTATCATAAGCGGGAGATATCGGACTGCGACCAGGCTGTTTCCTCCTTTGGCGATGCAACACGCCTGGAAAAATCCTGGAGCCAAGTATATGGGCGAGTCGCGCCGTCATAGGGCTGGATGTGTTTGGCGATACCAAAGTCAACCGAAAATTTTGTCTGACGGATGCATGGGCCAAAGCACTTGGGTCCCACGTATACGTCTTCTTCCTCATACTACCGCGCCTCTATGTTTAACTCAAGGCGGTGGCGACCGTCATTTGGTGAGAGAGATCTGCGCCTTGGAGGCTCATGGCTTCTACGCGGCAGAGTCGGATTTCTTCTTCTATTCTCACCATTGCCGCCTCCGCCCCTGCGGCTTCCATGGCTACGACAGGATCCTTCATGGTTGCTGCCTGGGGGCGATGGTGGCCCTGGTGGATTGTTTCCAGCTGGGTTACGCGGTGATGGTGGTGGTGGTGGAGCCTCATTATGATGACTCTGATGCTGGTTTCTTCGGGCTTCGTCCCTACTTGAATCAAAACGATCCGGATCATCTCTTCATCCGGCATTGCCAGCCGGATGTCTTGGTGGTGGCATTCTTAGCCGATCTTGTTCTCGTTGGCGCCTCACTTCTAGGTCTTCTCTGTGGCAGTTGTTTTGCCAATGATGGCGTTGATGGGGAACCATTGCCCTGATGGAATCTTCGGACGCAGCCGAAATAACTCTTTCCCAGTCACGTGCGGGCCTGCGAGAGTGGCCGTTTGAGCCGGTTCTTGAATTCTCTTCTTCTCCCCGGGGATGATAGCGTTGATCTGTATCCCTGCTAGGTCTTTCTTAAGCGCTTTGGTCGGCACCAGTGTGGAAAAATGTTGACTTTGAGGCCAGCTTGCCACTGAATGACGCGGAAGTTTTCTGCAGCTTCAATCCTTTGTCTAGCAATGCAATGCATTGTCGGACCTGCTCTGGAGACGGATTATTGGCGAGTATAGCTTGAGCCGCTGCAGCATTTTCCAACGGTGTGCTGTAGACTCAGATCTTCTCTGTAGTTTTTCCATCGAATAGATCTGTGTGGATATCCGGGTTCTTGTTGGCAAGAACCGGACCTCCTCTTGTCTTGTTTGGTAGTCGCTTAAAATCTGACTGATATTTGGCAGGATCACTGTCTAACTGATGCTTAAGCTCGACGATGCACGCGGCCTCTTTGAGTAAAACAAACGATGTTTTTCCAAGTCCTCAGCCCTTTTCTCCAGTGAATCCAGAGTAAGATCCGAAGCCGTTCGGATTGGAATTGTTAGAGCATCTCCATAAATTTCATGTGTACCCTTTGTGATGATGTCCGACTCTGCCGGTGATGTATTCTTGTTCTTGTTCTTATTCTTTGACCGTCTAGTAGCCTTAACATGCCTACCGGTGGCAAAGATGGCTTTTGGTCTGGTACCGGGGGATAAAATTCCGTCGGTACTTTCCGTAGTGGTTGGCTTGTAGACCTTGGACGAATCTCCGGTATCCATGTCATCCTACGAGGTCTAGATTTCATCCATGCTATCATATGGACTAGGGTTTTTTTTGGCTCACATTGCATTGGCTTGGAGGCGTGTTCTTCTTCGTACTCCTCCATCTCCTTCTCGAAGTCCCGTAGTTCCTGCGACGTTATTGACTCCTGAGGGGAGACAGGTAAGTCGGCATTTTCTTCGATTGCGTCGAGAACCGAATCGCTGCCGGCTCCAGCATTGATAGAGTCGGACCCAGAGCTTACGTGGTACACGAAACAGTGCTTCTTCTTGTTCATATTCTTGAGGTAGTGGCATAGCTAGGTTTCCGCCTCCTCCATCTCAAAGCTTTCCTTAATATCAGCGATTGCTTAGTAATCGGTGTTGGGGCATCTCGTCATCTTCTTTATCTTGATCCTCAAGAGTGCATTTTCTGCTACGGCTTCAGTAGAACTAAATCGATAGCGGATATATTCCTCATTTGTGTATCCAATCTCAACAGGGAGATCAGACCCGAATTTTTCCTCCACCGCTTCTTCCACTACAGGAGTGGGCTGGGTAGGTTAAATTTCTTCCGGGATCTTGAACTCTTCCGCCTCTATGGATAGAGTAGATCCAGATTTTTCTTTTGCCATGGTCATCACCTCAAGGGTGGGTTGGGCGGGTTCAGTGAAACCGAGATAAATATCGATCTCGCCGATAGAGATGATCGTGTGGTCATCACGGGTTTTCGAGCCGGCATCCAAGTCTCGTCGAGTAGAACGAGAGGGACATCACTGGCGTAGACCACGCGACCCATGGCGATTGTTTTGCCGATTCCTGCACCTGCAGATTCCGCCAGGAACGAATCTCCAAAATTCACCTGCCCCATGGTGGGCACCAACTATCGTCGGACCTGTCACATCCCAAGATTTTCCAAATCTTGTAATGTGAAAAATAAATGAATAAAATAAAACTTTGTTGATTTTCAGGGTGAGAAGAAACTTTTTAATTCCAATTGGAAACCTTCAAACCTATTTTGATCAAGATAAATCCTAAAGGGATTTAAAAAGATAAACCATTAATAAAGGAAGTTTTAAATATTTGGATTTACTATTTTGAATCTTTTAATAAAAAGATTTGGTTTTCAAAAGCAAAGGATAGAAATAAATAAGGATTATTTTATAGAGCCAAATTAAACCTTGGCCAAGTTTTTGAAGTAAAATATTTTGTTTTGATTAAAAGAGTAAAGGTTTATTTAAACAAAATAATGAGGATTTATTAATATCCAGTTTTATTAAAAATAAAGGCTTTTCACATTTTAAATAAACACTAAAACTTATTAAATTATTTTAAATAAGTTTTCCCAAGTATTTTATATTCTCAAATAAAACCTACTGAAGTATTTTTGGTTTTATTTTATATTTCAAAATAAAGATTTTAATAAAACAAATCCTATTTGGATTATTAACTAAGGTCCATCTTATTTAATTATTAATGGACCCTAAAACAAAAATATTATTTTATTTTAAACAAGTTCTCCAAGTATCTTTTATTTTAAAATAAAACCTACTGATTTGGTTTTGAAAATATTTAGATTTCAAATGGAGATTTTATTAAATAAATTAAAACCCGTTTGATTTAATAACTAATGGCCATTTTATTTAATTATAAATGGACTCTAAAATAAAAATATTATTTTATTTTTGGAATTGGTTTATGTTGTTAAACAGAACCAAAACTCAATTGCAAAGTGTGATGAATGTTTGAATTGATTTGAATGTTTGATTTGTTGTTTGAATTTCAAAACAGAAAATAGAATCAGAAAAAGGAAAAAGCATTCAGAAGAAAAAATATAGAATTGGACTCAGCCCAACTATCCTAGCCCACTAAGCCCAGCAGCCCAGCTCCTCTTCCCCCCGAAGCGTTTTCTCTCACACACGAAACGACCCGTGCAGTGAATGACAATCGGGACCCACTCTTCCTCTCTCCATCTCGCTTACGCTAGGACCCACCGCCAGCTCACCGTCTTCAACCCCGCGACGACCTCTTCTCCCTCCCCTCGTCATCATTTCTGGCTGTGATTCCGCGGTTTAAATTCACCTTAATGCGCCCACCATTACTCACCGTGACCACGCCCATTTAAATGCCAGCGTCTCCCCTCCATTTCCCCTCTGTCTCCTTCCCCAAGTGCGCCCCCAGGCTGTCGAATTTCGCTCAACACCACCCTCTGTCCGACGATGTTCCGGCGTGGATTCCGGTAGGCCCACGCCACCCCTTGCCTCCTAGAGCACGCAGCTGTGATCCCCATCGCCTGGCGAACCTTTCCGCATCGCCAGCTCACCCGCGCGAGCTCTGCAAGCTCGACAACGTCTTCCCCGAGCCAGCGCCGCCGTCTGCTCCAACTGCGGCGACGTCCCCCCGGTAAACCCGACCACCCCTCTCTTCCCCGTGGACACGATAATGATCTCCATGCCCTTGCGAACCTAATGGTGTCTCCCTTTCGTCCTAGGGTGCCCCCATCCTCGCCCTCGACGACCTCCAGAACCGCCAGACGCCAGCAAGAACTGCGGCGAGCCATTACCCTCACCTCCGTGTGCCCCTTGACGAACCAACAACACGTTGAGCTTCCCCAGGCATCTGCGAACACGGTGAGCATATTACTCTCCTCCCTCGCTTCCTGTAGCATCGACTCCACCGTCATCTGACCGTCGCCGCCGCGTGCAGCCGTCAAGCGCCGCCCGTCCTTGGTCTAGATACTTTGAGCTGTTAGATGCGAATCCTGCGGTTGTGTTACGTTCACTTAGGCGAAAGGGTATGCGACGATCTAAGCCGCACATGCCCCTTTTAATCCTACGGTCTGTGTTAGTCGATCCACACGAAACAATTTCGACGAATAGGAAACAGACGCGTGTCCCAGAGTTGGTTTTAAAAACAGAATTTGATCAATTAGACTTGTGATTTTGTAAATTACACAACTTTTAAACCACACGTCCAATTTTTGCAAAATTTATATCAATGGAATCAGTGAGACAAGCCCTAGACAACCATGCCATTTGTTTAGTAAAAAGCCTCTGGTAAATTGTTTGTTTTTTCAGAAACATTTGTATGCTTGTTTAGATTGTGAAAATGGTTCAAAAATGATTTTGGGGATAAAATCTTTGGCAAATGGTGTGATTTGAACCTACTGACCATAGGAAACACTTTGTGGTTTCAAAAATGTATTTGGTGAAACAAAAGAATGATTCTTTGATTTAAAACCATTTCTAGTCAAATAAAAATATAGTTTATTTATTAAAAATGGTTTTGGAAGAAAACCTTTGGGAAATGTTTTGTTTTAAACTGTCTGACCCCAAACACCAAGTTTTATGGTTTTAAAACATATTTGGTGAATCCTATAGATTAATGCCTTAGTAAAAACATTTTTACACCACATAAAATGATACCTTGTTTTAAAAATGGTTTATAAAGTGAAACCTTTTGCAAATGACTTTGCCACTTTATAAAATGACCATTATGTGTTTTCAAATGTTTATGAACCATTAGGAACCACTTTTTCAAATAAAACAAAGCTTGGCATGCTTGCATGCAATACTTTGACTTTATCATTTTATGTGTTGTTTTGCTTGATTGGTAGATTGGGTTTGTGCCTTGCTTGATTGAATTGTAGTGACTTGAAGAGTGTGATTGTTGCAAGGACAAGGAGTGAACCTATACCCTCTACCAAAAAGGCAAGTGATGCTTCATACTTTTTGTCCCATTACTTTCACTATGCATTAGTGATTTTTCTAAGTAAAACTTGAGTGGAATTTTGCTAAGTATAAACCTTGCTATAGGAAAACCTAGTAGATGAAACTTAGTAGAAATTTCCCTAAGTTAAGATTCCTACTACTATCATGCTTAGCTTAGCTAATAGAAAACAAGGGTGGAATATACATTCATACTATGGAAAAATTTCTAAGTCTGAGGACTTGTGTTTTGTTTAATAAAACAACTAAGTTAATGAATCACCTGGGTGGAATGGTAATTGCTTGGTGGTTTTTGGTTGAGTGGTTCACAAGGCCCATGTTTATGGTTGACCTTGTGTATCTCACTTGTGGATGGCCACCCAGGAACAAAGAGATTTGAGA
Source organism: Avena sativa (assembly GCA_916181665.1). Classification (NCBI taxonomy): domain Eukaryota; kingdom Viridiplantae; phylum Streptophyta; class Magnoliopsida; order Poales; family Poaceae; genus Avena; species Avena sativa. Next base: position 240,711,379 of record OV702297.1, read on the forward strand.
TGTCAAATGTTGAGAAGCTTCAAGTGCAGCCACTTGGCATTATGGGCTCTGCCTGGATCATATAGGTTGCAAGAACTTAGCCATATGGACAGTTGGTGGTAGAGTTTGATAGGTTGGAGCGCGTCCATTTTGGTCTAAGGGAAGGCTTCTGAAAGATCTTGTCTTGGGAAACCAAGTCTTGTGGGGAAAGTGCACCACCTCTGCAGAGTGTAAAATCTAAGTACTTAGCCATGTCCCTGGTAAAGGACAATTTGAGCATCAAGACATGGAAGCAATCAAGAATCTCACCATTCAAATTTCAAAGTTAAAAACTTGTGGTTGAACAAGGGTTAAAGAATTTTCAATCTTTTGATCGGGAGAAATGATTTTGTCAAAGCAAAAACTTAGTGTTTTCAAATGATAAGGAAAAATCTATTTTTGAGCAATGCAAGCCTCAACTTCACTTTGCCAAATGCATATAGATGATAGACTCCACTATACTACCATAGTATCACTTGCCAATACAATTCAAATGTATTGACCCTTGTGGCTGTAACTTGTTATGTTGCAGGTTTGATTGATTTAGTGAAGTGTGTTGATTAGGATTACAAAGTCTACAACCAACATGTCTGCCTGTGGCACTTTGAAGATGAAGGACCCCATGCATATAGATATTCTGCTGCAATGTAATGTAATAGCCAAATGAGCTATGTAAGATGTAATAAAATTATGTTATTCCTGGTTATAAAGTTGTATTATGACCTTTGTTTCTTGATATTACATCTTAACTGTGGATGCTAGCTATTGATCCAGGGACTAGCATTGCAATCACAGGGATCCTTTTTCCTTTACAAAGGAGGGATCTTACATATGGTATCAGAGCATTGTGTTGCATGTAGGATTTTTAAACCTAGGATTGGACAAAACCCTTAGAAAAATAGGAGTTGTATTTGTTCCAAAATTTATTTACAAACCATCTTGTAAACTCTTTCCTCAACCATTTTTGTTTTTGATTCTACATCTCTTCTATTTCAAAATTGATGGAAAAACCTACCCCATGGCCAAAGACTTCATCATGTGCAAAGGACTCCATCAACTCTAATGACTTCAACATCTTCAACTCTAATGACTTCAACATCTTCAGCATATTCACCAAGGACTTCAACCTTAGATAGCACTAAGGACAAGTGAGACAAGAAATCTTGCTCAAGATTTAGAGACCAAGGAAACACAAATTAGAGGGAACCATCATCACCTTTGAAGTTTTGTGACCAAGAGTTTCCCAAGGAAACCATGATCTCATGCAAAGAAGAATCAACCAAGAAGGATGGAAAGATCTCAAGTGAACCATATAGATGGACCACCATACTTAGTTTAAGACAAACCCACCAACTTATGTGGTGTAACAAAAATATTTTTGGTTGCCTAAAAATATGCTTGAACTTTGTTGTTTGAGTGAATGTTTGTTTGTGATTGCTTGCACATTGCGTGTGTGAGTTGTGATGTGTGTGATTAGAATTATTCCCTTAGAAATATTTTGCCTATTCTAATCTCCACTCAATCCAACCAGATGACTTCTCCAAGAGACACCAACATCAAAGTTGATGACAACAACAACAACCAAGAGGACAACATGAGAGAACTCATAGCAACCCAAAACCAGTTGAGCCAAGAGACAACTCAGCTTTTAGCCAACAACAATGGACTAGACCCAGCCATACAAAGGATTTTGAAACTTCAATCCCAATTGTTGCAAGGATTGGTTACTCAAATGATCAACATGGGAGAAAACTTTTCCCAAAGAGCTAATGACAACAAGGATAACAAAGATGCTATTCTAGAAGGAACCCAAGCATGCAATATTTATGGAGACAAGGATCATGCATCCAAGGAGCATGAAGATCAATGTCCCAAGAAGAGAGAAAGACTTCCCACCTTTGAGGTGAGGAATGAAGAACATGAACTAGAAGAACTCCTAGCTTTGGAGAGACCCAAAAAGAAGAAGAAGGACATAATCCTGTTGCAATGTTACAATTGCAAAGAGAAAGGACACTATGCTAGTGAATGCCCAGAAAAGAAGAAGAACCAAGGAAACAAACAAGAGGAAATGATACCAAAGGAAAATAAAGATATTAGCCAAGTGTGGTGCAACGACTGCAAAGAGCTAGGACATTATGCAAGCAACTGTCCAGAAAAGATGAAACACAAGATAAACAAGCCTATGAGGGATCTTAGCCTTGTCACATGTTTCAAATGCAAGGAACTAGGCCACTATGCAAACTTCTGTCCAGCAAAGTTACACCAAGATATCAAGCAAGCCAAGATGTAATTTAGTTGGAAAATTTTTAAGGGTGGTAGTACCCTAGTCGTTTTGAGCCTACTTGTAACCCTAGCCTTCCCAAATCTCGGGACGAGATTTATTTTAAGGGTGGTAGCCTGTCACATCCCAAGATTTTCCAAATCTTGTAATGTGAAAAATAAATGAATAAAATAAAACTTTGTTGATTTTCAGGGTGAGAAGAAACTTTTTGATTCCAATTGGAAACCTTCAAACCTATTTTGATCAAGATAAATCCTAAAGGGATTTAAAAAGATAAACCATTAATAAAGGAAGTTTTAAATATTTGGATTTACTATTTTGAATCTTTTAATAAAAAGATTTGGTTTTCAAAAGCAAAGGATAGAAATAAATAAGGATTATTTTATAGAGCCAAATTAAACCTTGGCCAAGTTTTTGAAGTAAAATATTTTGTTTTGATTAAAAGAGTAAAGGTTTATTTAAACAAAATAATGAGGATTTATTAATATCCAGTTTTATTAAAAATAAAGGCTTTTCCCATTTTAAATAAACACTAAAACTTATTAAATTATTTTAAATAAGTTTTCGCAAGTATTTTATATTCTCAAATAAAACCTACTGAAGTGTTTTTGGTTTTATTTTATATTTCAAAATAAAGATTTTAATAAAACAAATCCTATTTGGATTATTAACTAAGGTCCATCTTATTTAATTATTAATGGACCCTAAAACAAAAATATTATTTTATTTTAAACAAGTTCTCCAAGTATCTTTTATTTTAAAATAAAACCTACTGATTTGGTTTTGAAAATATTTAGATTTCAAATGGAGATTTTATTAAATAAATTAAAACCCATTTGATTTAATAACTAATGGCCATTTTATTTAATTATAAATGGACTCTAAAATAAAAATATTATTTTATTTTTGGAATTGGTTTATGTTGTTAAACAGAACCAAGATTCAATTGCAAAGTGTGATGAATGTTTGAATTGATTTGAATGTTTGATTTGTTGTTTGAATTTCAAAACAGAAAATAGAATCAGAAAAAGTAAAAAGCATTCAAAAGAAAAAATATAGAATTGGACTCAGCCCAACTATCCTAGCCCACTAAGCCCAGCAGCCCAGCTCCTCTTCCCCCGAAGCGTTTTCTCTCACACACGAAACGACCCGTGCAGTGAATGACAATCGGGACCCACTCTTCCTCTCTCCATCTCGCTTACGCTAGGCCCCACCGCCAGCTCACCGTCTTCAACCCCGCGACGACCTCTTCTCCCTCCCCTCGTCGTCATTTCTGGCTGTGATTCCGTGGTTTAAATTCACCATAATGCGCCCACCATTACTCGCCGTGACCACGCGCATTTAAACGCCAGCGTCTCCCCTCCATTTCCCCTCTATCTCCTTCCCCAAGTGCGCCCCCAGGCTATCGAATTTCGCTCAACACCACCCTCTGTCCGACGACGTTCCGGCGTGGATTCCGGTAGGCCCACGCCACCCCTTGCCTCCTAGAGCACGCAGCTGTGATCCCCATCGCCTGGCGAACCTTTCCGCATCGCCAGCTCACCCACGCGAGCTCTACAAGCTGGACAGCGTCTTCCCCGAGCCAGCGCTGCCGTCTGCTCCAACTGCGGCGACGTCCCCCCGGTAAACCCGAACACCCCTCTCTTCCCCGTGGACACGATAATGATCGCCATGCCCTTGCGAACCTAACGGTGTCTCCCTTTCGTCCTAGGGTGCCCCCATCCTCGCCCTCGACGACCCCCAGAACCGCCCGACGCCAGCAAGAACTCCGACGAGCCATTACCCTCACCTCCGTGCGCCCCTTGACGAACCAACAACACGTTGAGCTTCCACAGGAGTCTGCGAACACGGTGAGCATATTACTCTCCTCCCTCGCTTCCTGTAGCATCGACTCCACCGTCGTCTGACCGTCGCCGCCGCGCGCAGCCGTCAAGCGCCGCCCGTCCTTGGTCTAGATACTTTGAGCCGTTAGATGCGAATCTTGCGGTTGTGTTACATTCACTTAAGTGAAAGGGTATGTGACGATCTAAGCCGCACAGGCCCCTTTTAATCCTACGGTCTGTGTTAGTCGATCCACACGAAACGTTTTCGACGAATAGGAAACAGACGTGTGTCCCAGAGTTGGTTTTAAAAACAGAATTTGATCAATTAGACTTGTGATTTTTTAAATTACACAACTTTTAAACCACACGTCCAATTTTTGCAAACTTTATATAAATGGAATCAGTGAGACAAGCCCTAGCCAACCATGCCAGTTGTTTAGTAAAAAGCCTCTGGTAAATTGTTTGTTTTTGCAGAAACATTTGTATGCTTGTTTAGATTGTGAAAATTGTTCAAAAATGATTTTGGGGATAAAATCTTTGGCAAATTGTGTGATTTGAACCTACTGACCATAGGAAACACTTTGTGGTTTCAAAAATGTATTTGGTGAAACAAAAGAATGATTCTTTGATTTAAAACCATTTCTAGTCAAATAAAAATATAGTTTATTTATTAAAAATGGTTTTGGAAGAAAACCTTTGGGAAATGTTTTGTTTTAAACTCTCTGACCCCAAACACCAAGTTTTATGGTTTTAAAACATATTTGGTGAATCCTATAGATTAATGCCTTAGTAAAAACATTTTTACACCACATAAAATGATACCTTGTTTTAAAAATGGTTTATAAAGTGAAACCTTTTGCAAATGACTTTGCCACTTTATAAAATGACCATTATGTGTTTTCAAATGTTTATGAACCATTAGGAACCACTTTTTCAAATAAAACAAAGCTTGGCATGCTTGCATGCAATACTTTGACTTTATCATTTTATGTGTTGTTTTGCTTGATTGGTAGATTGAGTTTGTGCCTTGCTTGATTGAATTGTAGTGACTTGAAGAGTGTGATTGTTGCAAGGACAAGGAGTGAACCTATACCCTCTACCAAAAAGGCAAGTGATGCTTCATACTTTTTGTCCCATTACTTTCACTATGCATTAGTGATTTTTCTAAGTAAAACTTGCGTGGAATTTTGCTAAGTATAAACCTTGCTATAGGAAAACCTAGTAGATGAAACTTAGTAGAAATTTCCCTAAGTTAAGATTCCTACTACTATCATGCTTAGCTTAGCTAATAGAAAACAAGGGTGGAATATACATTCATTCTATGGAAAAATTTCTAAGTCTGAGGACTTGTGTTTTGTTTAATAAAACAACTAAGTTAATGAATCACCTGGGTGGAATGGTAATTGCTTGGTGGTTTTTGGTTGAGTGGTTCACAAGGCCCATGTTTATGGTTGACCTTGTGTATCTCACTTGTGGATGGCCACCCAGGAACAAAGAGATTTGAGATGTCAAATGTTGAGAAGCTTCAAGTTCAGCCACTTGGCATTATGGGCTCTGCCTGGATCATATAGGTTGCAAGAACTTAGCCATATGGACAGTTGGTGGTAGAGTTTGATAGGTTGGAGCGCGTCCATTTTGGTCTAACGGAAGGCTTCTGAAAGATCTTGTCTTGGGAAACCAAGTCTTGTGGGGAAAGTGCACCACCTCTGCAGAGTGTAAAATCTAAGTACTTAGCCATGTCCCTGGTAAAGGACAATTTGAGCATCAAGACATGGAAGCAATCAAGAATCTCATCATTCAAATTTCAAAGTTAAAAACTTGTGGTTGAACAAGGGTTAAAGAATTTTCAATCTTTTGATTGGGAGAAATGATTTTGTCAAAGCAAAAACTTAGTGTTTTCAAATGATAAGGAGAAATCTATTTTTGAGCAATGCAAGCCTCAACTCCACTTTGCCAAATGCATATAGATGATAGACTCCACTATACTACCATAGTATCACTTGCCAATACAATTCAAATGTATTGACCCTTGTGGCTGTAACTTGTTATGTTGCAGGTTTGATTGATTTAGTGAAGTGTGTTGATTAGGATTACAAAGTCTACAACCAACATGTCTGCCTGTGGCACTTTGAAGATGAAGGACCCCATGCATATAGATATTCTGCTGCAATGTAATGTAATAGCCAAATGATCTATGTAAGATGTAATAAAATTATGTTATTCCTGGTTATAAAGTTGTATTATGACCTTTGTTTCTTGATATTACATCTTAACTGTGGATGCTAGCTATTGATCCAGGGACTAGCATTGCAATCACAGGGATCCTTTTTCCTTTACAAAGGAGGGATCTTACAGATGGTATCAGAGCATTGTGTTGCCTGTAGGATTTTTAAACCTAGGATTGGACAAAACCCTTAGAAAAATAGGAGTTGTATTTGTTCCAAAATTTATTTACAAACCATCTTGTAAACTCTTTCCTCAACCATTTTTGTTTTTGATTCTACATCTCTTCTATTTCAAACTTGATGGAAAAACCTACCCCATGGCCAAAGACTTCATCATGTGCAAAGGACTCCATCAACTCTAATGACTTCAACATCTTCAACTCTAATGACTTCAACATCTTCAGCATATTCACCAAGGACTTCAACCTTAGATAGCACTAAGGACAAGTGAGACAAGAAATCTTGCTCAAGATTTAGAGACCAAGGAAACACAAATTAGAGGGAACCATCATCACCTTTGAAGTTTTGTGACCAAGAGTTTTCCCAAGGAAACCATGATCTCATGCAAAGAAGAATCAACCAAGAAGGATGGAAAGATCTCAAGTGAACCATATAGATGGTCCACCATACTTAGTTTAAGACAAACCCACCAACTTATGTGGTGTAACAAAAATATTTTTGGTTGCCTAAAAATATGCTTGAACTTTGTTGTTTGAGTGAATGTTTGTTTGTGATTGCTTGCACATTGCTTGTGTGAGTTGTGATGTGTGTGATTAGAATTATTCCCTTAGAAATATTTTGCCTATTCTAATCTCCACTCAACCCAACCAGATGACTTCTCCAAGAGACACCAACATCAAAGTTGATGACAACAACAACAACCAAGAGGACAACATGAGAGAACTCATAGCAACCCAAAACCAGTTGAGCCAAGAGACAACTCAGCTTTTAGCCAACAACAATGGACTAGACCTAGCCATACAAAGGATTTTGAAACTTCAATCCCAATTGTTGCAAGGATTGGTTACTCAAATGATCAACATGGGAGAAAACTTTTCCCAAAGAGCTAATGACAACAAGGATAACAAAGATGCTATTCTAGAAGGAACCCAAGCATGAAATATTTGTGGAGACAAGGATCATGCATCCAAGGAGCATGAAGATCAATGTCCCAAGAAGAGAGAAAGACTTCCCACCTTTGAGGTGAGGAATGAAGAACATGAACTAGAAGAACTCCTAGCTTTGGAGAGACCCAAAAAGAAGAAGAAGGACATAATACTGTTGCAATGTTACAATTGCAAAGAGAAAGGACACTATGCCAGTGAATGCCCAAAAAAGAAGAAGAACCAAGGAAACAAACAAGAGGAAATGATACCAAAGGAAAATAAAGATATTAGCCAAGTGTGGTGCAACAACTGCAAAGAGCTAGGACATTATGCAAGCAACTGTCCAGAAAAGATGAAACACAAGATAAACAATCCTATGAGGGATCTTAGCCTTGTCACATGTTTCAAATGCAAGGAACTAGGCCACTATGCAAACTTCTATCCAGGAAAGTTACACCAAGATCTCAAGCAAGCCAAGATGTAATTTAGTTGGAAAATTTTTAAGGGTGGTAGTACCCTAGTCGTTTTGAGCCTACTTGTAACCCTAGCCTTCCCAAATCTCGGGACGAGATTTATTTTAAGGGTGGTAGCCTGTCATATCCCAAGATTTTCCAAATCTTGTAATGTGAAAAATAAATCAATAAAATTGTTGATTTTCTGGGTGAGAAGAAACTTTTTGATTCCAATTGGAAACCTTCAAACCTATTTTGATCAAGATAAATCCTAAAGGGATTTAAAAAGATAAACCATTAATAAAGGAAGTTTTAAATATTTGGATTTACTATTTTGAATCTTTTAATAAAAAGATTTGGTTTTCAAAAGCAAAGGATAGAAATAAATAAGGATTATTTTATAGAGCCAAATTAAACCTTGGCCAAGTTTTTGAAGTAAAATATTTTGTTTTGATTAAAAGAGTAAAGGTTTATTTAAACAAAATAATGAGGATTTATTAATATCCAGTTTTATTAAAAATAAAGGCTTTTCCCATTTTAAATAAACACTAAAACTTATTAAATTATTTTAAATAAGTTTTCCCAAGTATTTTATATTCTCAAATAAAACCTACTGAAGTGTTTTTGGTTTTATTTTATATTTCAAAATAAAGATTTTAATAAAACAAATCCTATTTGGATTATTAACTAAGGTCCATCTTATTTAATTATTAATGGACCCTAAAACAAAAATATTATTTTATTTTAAACAAGTTCTCCCATGTATCTTTTATTTTAAAATAAAACCTACTGATTTGGTTTTGAAAATATTTAGATTTCAAATGGAGATTTTATTAAATAAATTAAAACCCATTTGATTTAATAACTAATGGCCATTTTATTTAATTATAAATGGACCCTAAAAATAAAAATATTATTTTATTTTTGGAATTGGTTTATGTTGTTAAACAGAACCAAAATTCAATTGCAAAGTGTGATGTATGTTTGAATTGATTTGAATGTTTGATTTGTTGTTTGAATTTCAAAACAAAAAATAGAATCAGAAAAAGGAAAAAGCATTCAGAAGAAAAAATATAGAATTGGACTCAGCCCAACTATCCTAGCCCACTAAGCCCAGCAGCCCAGCTCCTCTCCCCCCTGAAGCGTTTTCTCTCACACACGAAACGACCCGCGCAGTGAATGACAATCGGGACCCACTCTTCCTCTCTCCCTCTCGCTGACGCTAGGCCCCACCGCCAGCTCACCGTCTTCAACCCCGCGACGACCTCTTCTCCCTCCCCTCGTCGCCGTTTTTGGCTGTGATTCCGTGGTTTAAATTCACCTTAATGCGGCCACCATTACTCGCCGTGACCACGCCCATTTAAACGCCAGCGTCTCCCCTCCATTTCCCCTCTATCTCCTTCCCCAAGTGCGCCCCGAGGCTGTGGAATTTTGCTCAACACCACCCACTGTCCGACGACGTTCCGGCGAGGATTCCGGTAGGCCCACGCCACCCCTTGCCTCCCAGAGCACGCAGCTGTGATCCCCATCGCCTGGCGAACCTTTCCGCATCGCCAGCTGACCCGCGCGAGCTATGCAAGCTCGACAGCGTCTTCCCCGAGGCAGCGCCGTCGTCTGCTCCAACTGCGGCGACGTCCCCCCGGTAAACCCGAACACCCCTCTCTTCCCCGTGGACACGATAATGATCGCCATTCCCTTGCGAACCTAACGGTGTCTCCCTTTCGTCCTAGGGTGCCCCCATCCTTGCCCTCGACGACCTCCAGAACCGCCCGACGCCAGCAAGAACTCCGGCGAGCCATTACCCTCACCTCCGTGCGCCCCTTGACGAACCAACAACACGTTGAGCTTCCCCAGGAGTCTGCGAACACGGTGAGCATATTACTCTCCTCCCTCGCTTCCTGTAGCATCGACTCCACCGTCGTTTGACCGTCGCCACCGCGTCCAGCCGTCAAGCGCCGCCCGTCCTTGGTCTAGATACTTTGAGCCGTTAGATGCGAATCCTGCGGTTGTGTTACGTTCACTTAAGCGAAAGGGTATGCGACGATCTAAGCCGCACAGGCCCCTTTTAATCCTACGGTCTGTGTTAGTCGATCCACACGAAACGTTTTCGACGAATTGGAAACAGACGTGTGTCCCAGAGTTGGTTTTAAAAACAGAATTTGATCAATTAGACTTGTGATTTTGTAAATTACACAACTTTTAAACCACACGTCCAATTTTTGCAAACTTTATATAAATGGAATCAGTGAGACAAGCCCTAGCCAACCATGCCAGTTGTTTAGTAAAAAGCCTCTGGTAAAATGTTTGTTTTTGCAGAAACATTTGTATGCTTGTTTAGATTGTGAAAATTGTTCAAAAATGATTTTGGGGATAAAATCTTTGGCAAATGGTGTGATTTGAACCTACTGACCATAGGAAACACTTTGTGGTTTCAAAAATGTATTTGGTGAAACAAAAGAATGAATCTTTGATTTAAAACCATTTCTAGTCAAATAAAAATATAGTTTATTTATTAAAAATGGTTTTGGAAGAAAACCTTTGGGAAATGTTTTGTTTTAAACTCTCTGACCCCAAACACCAAGTTTTATGGTTTGAAAACATATTTGGTGAATCCTATAGATTAATGCCTTAGTAAAAAACATTTTTACACCACATAAAATGATACCTTGTTTTAAAAATGGTTTATAAAGTGAAACCTTTTGCAAATGACTTTGCCACTTTATAAAATGACCATTAGGTGTTTTCAAATGTTTATGAACCATTAGGAACCACTTTTTCAAATAAAACAAAGCTTGGCATGCTTGCATGCAATACTTTGACTTTATCATTTTATGTGTTGTTTTGCTTGATTGGTAGATTGAGTTTGTGCCTTGCTTGATTGAATTGTAGTGACTTGAAGAGTGTGATTGTTGCAAGGACAAGGAGTGAACCTATACCCTCTACCAAAACGGCAAGTGATGCTTCATACTTTTTGTCCCATTACTTTCACTATGCATTAGTGATTTTTCTAAGTAAAACTTGCGTGGAATTTTGCTAAGTATAAACCTTGCTATAGGAAAACCTAGTATATGAAACTTAGTAGAAATTTCCCTAAGTTAAGATTCCTACTACTATCATGCTTAGCTTAGCTAATAGAAAACAAGGGTGGAATATACATTCATACTATGGAAAAATTTCTAAGTCTGAGGACTTGTGTTTTGTTTAATAAAACAACTAAGTTAATGAATCACCTGGGTGGAATGGTAATTGCTTGGTGGTTTTTGGTTGAGTGGTTCACAAGGCCCATGTTTATGGTTGACCTTGTGTATCTCACTTGTGGATGGCCACCCAGGAACAAAGAGATTTGAGATGTCAAATGTTGAGAAGCTTCAAGTGCAGCCACTTGGCATTATGGGCTCTGCCTGGATCATATAGGTTGCAAGAACTTAGCCATATGGACAGTTGGTGGTAGAGTTTGATAGGTTGGAGCGCGTCCATTTTGGTCTAACGGAAGGCTTCTGAAAGATCTTGTCTTGGGAAACCAAGTCTTGTGGGGAAAGTGCACCACCTCTGCAGAGTGTAAAATCTAAGTACTTAGCCATGTCCCTGGTAAAGGACAATTTGAGCATCAAGACATGGAAGCAATCAAGAATCTCATCATTCAAATTTCAAAGTTAAAAACTTGTGGTTGAACAAGGGTTAAAGAATTTTCAATCTTTTGATTGGGAGAAATGATTTTGTCAAAGCAAAAACTTAGTGTTTTCAAATGATAAGGAAAAATCTATTTTTGAGCAATGCAAGCCTCAACTCCACTTTGCCAAATGCATATAGATGATAGACTCCACTATACTACCATAGTATCACTTGCCAATACAATTCAAATGTATTGACCCTTATGGCTGTAACTTGTTATGTTGCAGGTTTGATTGATTTAGTGAAGTGTGTTGATTAGGATTACAAAGTCTACAACCAACATGTCTGCCTGTGGCACTTTGAAGATGAAGGACCCCATGCTTATAGATATTCTGCTGCAATGTAATGTAATAGCGAAATGAGCTATGTAAGATGTAATAAAATTATGTTATTCCTGGTTATAAAGTTGTATTATGACCTTTGTTTCTTGATATTACATCTTAACTATGGATGCTAGCTATTGATCCAGGGACTAGCATTGCAATCACAGGGATCCTTTTTCCTTTACAAAGGAGGGATCTTACAGATGGTATCAGACCATTGTGTTGCCTGTAGGATTTTTAAACCTAGGATTGGACAAAACCCTTAGAAAAATAGGAGTTGTATTTGTTCCAAAATTTATTTACAAACCATCTTGTAAACTCTTACCTCAACCATTTTTGTTTTTGATTCTACATCATTTCTATTTCAAAATTGATGGAAAAACCTACCCCATGGCCAAAGACTTCATCATGTGCAAAGGACTCCATCAACTCTAATGACTTCAACATCTTCAACTCTAATGACTTCAACATCTTCAGCATATTCACCAAGGACTTCAACCTTAGATAGCACTAAGGACAAGTGAGACAAGAAATCTTGCTCAAGATTTAGAGACCAAGGAAACACAAATTAGAGGGAACCATCATCACCTTTGAAGTTTTGTGACCAAGAGTTTTCCCAAGGAAACCATGATCTCATGCAAAGAAGAATCAACCAAGAAGGATGGAAAGATCTCAAGTGAACCATATAGATGGACCACCATACTTAGTTTAAGACAAACCCACCAACTTATGTGGTGTAACAAAAATAGTTTTGGTTGCCTAAAAATATGCTTGAACTTTGTTGTTTGAGTGAATGTTTGTTTGTGATTGCTTGCACATTGCTTGTGTGAGTTGTGATGTGTGTGATTAGAATTATTCCCTTAGAAATATTTTGCCTATTCTAATCTCCACTCAACCCAACCAGATGACTTCTCCAAGAGACACCAACATCAAAGTTGATGACAACAACAACAACCAAGAGGACAACATGAGAGAACTCATAGAAACCCAAAACCAGTTGAGCCAAGAGACAACTCAGCTTTTAGCCAACAACAATGGACTAGACCCAGCCATACAAAGGATTTTGAAACTTCAATCCCAATTGTTGCAAGGATTGGTTACTCAAATGATCAACATGGGAGAAAACATTTCCCAAAGAGCTAATGACAACAAGGATAACAAAGATGCTATTCTAGAAGGAACCCAAGCATGCAATATTTGTGGAGACAAGGATCATGCATCCAAGGAGCATGAAGATCAATGTCCCAAGAAGAGAGAAAGACTTCCCACCTTTGAGGTGAGGAATGAAGAACATGAACTAGAAGAACTCCTAGCTTTGGAGAGACCCAAAAAGAAGAAGAAGGACATAAGCCAGTTGCAATGTTACAATTGCAAAGAGAAAGGACACTATGCCAGTGAATGCCCAGAAAAGAAGAAGAACCAAGGAAACAAACAAGAGGAAATGATACCAAAGGAAAATAAAGATATTAGCCAAGTGTGGTGCAACAACTACAAAGATCTAGGACATTATGCAAGCAACTGTCCAGAAAAGATGAAACACAAGATAAACAAGCCTATGAGGGATCTTATCCTTGTCACATGTTTCAAATGCAAGGAACTAGGCTACTATGCAAACTTCTATCTAGGAAAGTTACACCAAGATCTCAAGCAAGCCAAGATGTAATTTAGTTGGAAAATTTTAAGGGTGGTAGTACCCTAGTCGTTTTGAGCCTACTTGTAACCCTAGCCTTCCCAAATCTCGGGACGAGATTTATTTTAAGGGTGGTAGCCTGTCACATCCCAAGATTTTCCAAATCTTCTAATGTGAAAAATAAATGAATAAAATAAAACTTTGTTGATTTTCAGGGTGAGAAGAAACTTTTTGATTCCAATTGGAAACCTTCAAACCTATTTTGATCAAGATAAATCCTAAAGGGATTTAAAAAGATAAACCATTAATAAAGGAAGTTTTAAATATTTGGATTTACTATTTTGAATCTTTTAATAAAAAGATTAGGTTTTCAAAAGCAAAGGATAGAAATAAATAAGGATTATTTTATAGAGCCAAATTAAACCTTGGCCAAGTTTTTGAAGTAAAATATTTTGTTTTGATTAAAAGAGTAAAGGTTTATTTAAACAAAATAATGAGGATTTATTAATATCCAGTTTTATTAAAAATAAAGGCTTTTCCCATTTTAAATAAACACTAAAACTTATTAAATTATTTTAAATAAGTTTTCCCAAGTATTTTATATTCTTAAATAAAACCTACTGAAGTGTTTTTGGTTTTATTTTATATTTCAAAATAAAGATTTTAATAAAACAAATCCTATTTGGATTATTAACTAAGGTCCATCTTATTTAATTATTAATGGACCCTAAAACAAAAATATTATTTTATTTTAAACAAGTTCTCCAAGTATCTTTTATTTTAAAATAAAACCTACTGATTTGGTTTTGAAAATATTTAGATTTCAAATGGAGATTTTATTAAATAAATTAAAACCCATTTGATTTAATAACTAATGGCCATTTTATTTAATTATAAATGGACCCTAAAAATAAAAATATTATTTTATTTTTGGAATTGGTTTATGTTGTTAAACAGAACCAAAATTCAATTGCAAAGTGTGATGAATATTGAATTGATTTGAATGTTTGATTTGTTGTTTGAATTTCAAAGCAAAAAATAGAATCAGAAAAAGGAAAAAGCATTCAGAAGAAAAAATATAGAATTGGACTCAGCCCAACTATCCTAGCCCATTAAGCCCAGCAGCCTAGCTCCTCTCCCCCCTGAAGCGTTTTCTCTCACACACGAAACGACCCACGCAGTGAATGACAATCGGGACCCACTCTTCCTCTCTCCCTCTCGCTGACTCTAGGCCCCACCGCCAGCTCACCGTCTTCAACCCCGCGACGACCTCTTCTCCCTCCCCTCGTCGCCGTTTTTGGCTGTGATTCCGTGGTTTAAATTCACCTTAATGCGGCCACCATTACTCGCCGTGACCACGCCCATTTAAACGCCAGCGTCTCCCCTCCATTTCCCCTCTGTCTCCTTCCCCAAGTGCGCCCTGAGGCTGTCGAATTTTGCTCAACACCACCCTCTGTCCGACGACGTTCCGGCGAGGATTCCGGCAGGCCCACACCACCCCTTGCCTCCTAGAGCACGCAGCTATGATCCCCATTGCCTGGCGAACCTTTCCGCATCGCCAGCTGACCCGCGCGAGCTATGCAAGCTCGACAGCATCTTCCCCGAGCCAGCGCCGCCGTCTGCTCCAACTACGGCGACGTCCCCCCGGTAAACCCGACCACCCCTCTCTTCCCCATGGACACGATAATGATCGCCATGCCCTTGCGAACCTAACGGTGTCTCCCTTTCGTCCTAGGGTGCCCCCATCCTCGCCCTCGACGACCTCCAGAACCGCCCGACGCCAGCAAGAACTCCGGCGAGCCAATACGCTCACCTCCGTGCGCCCCTTGACGAACCAACAACACATTGAGCTTCCCCAGGAGTCTGCGAACATGGTGAGCATATTACTCTCCTCCCTCGCTTCCTGTAGCATCGACTCCACCGTCGTCTGACCGTCGCCGCCGCGCGCAGCCGTCAAGCGCCGCCCGTCCTTGGTCTAGATACTTTGAGCCGTTAGATGCGAATCCTGCGGTTGTGTCACGTTCACTTAAGCGAAAGGGTATGCGACGATCTAAGCCGCACAGGCCCTTTTAATCCTACGGTCTGTGTTAGTCGATCCACACGAAACGTTTTTGACGAATAGGAAACAGACGCGTGTCCTAGAGTTGGTTTTAAAAACAGAATTTGATCAATTAGACTTGTGATTTTGTAAATTACACAACTTTTAAACCACACGTCCAATTTTTGCAAACTTTATATAAATGGAATCAGTGAGACAAGCCCTAGCCAACCATGCCAGTTGTTTAGTAAAAAGCCTCTGGTAAAATGTTTTTTTTTGCAGAAACATTTGTATGCTTGTTTAGATTGTGAAAATTGTTCAAAAATGATTTTGGGGATAAAATCTTTGGAAAATGGTGTGATTTGAACCTACTGACCATAGGAAACACTTTGTGGTTTCAAAAATATATTTGGTGAAACAAAAGAATGATTCTTTGATTTAAAACCATTTCTAGTCAAATAAAAATATAGTTTATTTATTAAAAATGGTTTTGGAAGAAAACCTTTGGGAAATGTTTTGTTTTAAACTGTCTGACCCCAAACACCAAGTTTTATGGTTTGAAAACATATTTGGTGAATCCTATAGATTAATGCCTTAGTAAAAACATTTTTACACCACATAAAATGATACCTTGTTTTAAAAATGGTTTATAAAGTGAAACCTTTTGCAAATGACTTTGCCACTTTATAAAATGACCATTAGGTGTTTTCAAATGTTTATGAACCATTAGGAACCACTTTTTCAAATAAAACAAAGCTTGGCATGCTTGCATGCAATACTTTGACTTTATCATTTTATGTGTTGTTTTGCTTGATTGGTAGATTGAGTTTGTGCCTTGCTTGATTGAATTGTAGTGACTTGAAGAGTGTGATTGTTGCAAGGACAAGGAGTGAACCTATACCCTCTACCAAAAAGTCAAGTGATGCTTCATACTTTTTGTCCCATTACTTTCACTATGCATTAGTGATTTTTCTAAGTAAAACTTGCGTGGAATTTTGCTAAGTATAAACCTTGCTATAGGAAAACCTAGTATATGAAACTTAGTAGAAATTTCCCTAAGTTAAGATTCCTACTACTATCATGCTTAGCTTAGCTAATAGAAAACAAGGGTGGAATATACATTCATACTATGGAAAAATTTCTATGTCTGAGGACTTGTGTTTTGTTTAATAAAACAACTAAGTTAATGAATCACCTGGGTGGAATGGTAATTGCTTGGTGGTTTTTGGTTGAGTGGTTCACAAGGCCCATGTTTATGGTTGACCTTGTGTATCTCACTTGTGGATGGCCACCCAGGAACAAAGAGATTTGAGATGTCAAATGTTGAGAAGCTTCAAGTGCAGCCACTTGGCATTATGGGCTCTGCCTGGATCATATAGGTTGCAAGAACTTAGCCATATGGACAGTTGGTGGTAGAGTTTGATAGGTTGGAGCGCGTCCATTTTGGTCTAACGGAAGGCTTCTGAAAGATCTTGTCTTGGGAAACCAAGTCTTGTGGGGAAAGTGCACCACCTCTGCAGAGTGTAAAATCTAAGTACTTAGCCATGTCCCTGGTAAAGGACAATTTGAGCATCAAGACATGGAAGCAATCAAGAATCTCATCATTCAAATTTCAAAGTTAAAAACTTGTGGTTGAACAAGGGTTAAAGAATTTTCAATCTTTTGATTGGGAGAAATGATTTTGTCAAAGCAAAAACTTAGTGTTTTCAAATGATAAGGAAAAATCTATTTTTGAGCAATGCAAGCCTCAACTCCACTTTGCCAAATGCATATAGATGATAGACTCCACTATACTACCATAGTATCACTTGCCAATACAATTCAAATGTATTGACCCTTGTGGCTGTAACTTGTTATGTTGCAGGTTTGATTGATTTAGTGAAGTGTGTTGATTAGGATTACAAAGTCTACAACCAACATGTCTGCCTGTGGCACTTTGACGATGAAGGACCCCATGCTTATAGATATTCTGCTGCAATGTAATGTAATAGCCAAATGAGCTATGTAAGATGTAATAAAATTATGTTATTCCTGGTTATAAAGTTGTATTATGACCTTTGTTTCTTGATATTACATCTTAACTGTGGATGCTAGCTATTGATCCAGGGACTAGCATTGTAATCACAGGGATCCTTTTTCCTTTACAAAGGAGGGATCTTACAGGCTTCAGTAGGACTAAATCGATAGCGGATATATTCCTCATTTGTGTATCCGATCTCAACAGGGATATCAGACCCGAATTTTTCCTCCACCGCTTCTTCCACTACAGGAGTGGGCTGGGTGGGTTAAATTTCTTCCGGGATCTTGAACTCTTCCGCCTCTATGGACAGAGTAGATCCAGATTTTTCTTTTGCCATGGTCATCACCTCAAGGGTGGGTTGGGCGGGTTCAGTGAAACCGAGATAAATATCGATCTTGCCGATAGAGATGATCGTGTGGTCATCACGGGTTTTCGAGCCGGAATCCAAGTCTCGTCGAGTAGAACGAGAGGGACATCACTAGCGTAGACCACGCGACCCATGGCGATTGTTTTGCCGATTCCTGCACGTGCAGATTCCGCCTGGAACGAATCTCCAAAATTCACCTGCCCCATGGTGGGCACCAACTATCATCGGATTGTCGACAAGTACGCCACAGGGGGTCCTAACGGCGTTGAGAAGATGGGGTGTGAGACGTCGGATGTTCCAGGAGCGGTGAGCACAAGTTTACCAGGTTCAGATCCGACTGCGGTGATCGGATCCTACTCCTTCTAGCAACCCAGTAATATATCGGCATAAGCCGGATGTTACTGCGGATTAGCAGAGAGGTTTGCCTGTGCGAGTTGTGATCGTAGCTATTGCTATGGTTGTGCCCTAAAGGCTCCCATAGGGCTGGTTTATATAGTCACTAGGACCTAGGGTTACCGGAGAGACCTATCCGGCTACGTTACAGAGTCGGTAACTAGATACAGCTTGGACTACAAGTAACACTACATGCCTAAGTCGGTAACTCTTCTGGGCTGTGCCGTAGCCAAAACCGGTTCCTCCTCTTTCTCTGACTGGGCCGCCCATGAAGCAAAGCTCTAACCTGTTGGTGAGCCACCCTGGTCAACGAGTCCTCTGGGTATACCTGGAAAGTATATCCCCAACATCCTCCACTCTTCTTGAGGCTTCACCCTCTTACGAGTGCCAGTGGTAGGCCTCTAGCGGGGCAACGCCGGTTCCTTGCTAGCACCTCCACCAATGTTAGGTATTTCCTGACGCTTGTGCGTCCTGGGGTCCATCATGATGAACTTGACCGTCTCCACACACCCTTTTCCATGTGTCTTGGGGCCTTCCGTCTCTTCTTGCATTCTCTTAATTGCCGCCCAGTCGATCTTCGGGGGATCATAAATGTCGCGGCTGATGTAAACGTCACTCTAGCCTTCATCAAGATCGATGTTGTAGAAGCTTGCCTCGATGTATTCTTTGTACCTTGATGACCGACAAGTATAGGGGGTGTATCGTAGTACTTTCTATAAATAGGAGTGTTGATCCCAACGAGGAGCAAAAGGTGTTGACTAGTGGTATGGAGCAAGAAATCTCTGTAAATACTTAGCAAACGGATTTTTAGGTGTTTTCTGATAAAGCAACAAAACAAAGTGAAAGTAATAAAGACAACGAACAACTGCAGCAAGTGGTCCAATCCTTTCTTAGCAAAGGACAAGCCGGTGTAAATACTTATAAGAACCAAACGTTCTCGAGGACACATGGGAATTCTGTCAAGTGCTTTCGCTTCAAATAGCTGAGTACTCTTCTTTGGTGTTGTAAGTGTTGTGTAGGTGAACCTGTGCTAATGTACCGACCTTACTTGGACTAATACATACTTGTGATTAAACCCCCTGCAAGCATCCGCAACTATAGGAAAGTAATTAATATATAAACCTAACCATAGCCTTAAACTCTGAGATCCTACGCTCCCTTATGCAATGGTGTCCTAACGGGGGTTTAGGTTTCTGTCACTCCGGAAAACCCCACAATTAGTAGACAAATACACAATGCATTCCCCTAGGCCCATAAATGGTGAAGTATCATGTAGTCGACGTTCACATGACACCACTAGAAGAATAGAACCACAACTTAAATACTAAACCATTGAATAATATCTCAACATAAATCCACTACTAACAACATGACTTCTCCCATGTCCTGAAGAACTAAAGGAACTACTCACAAGACATCATATGGATCAAGATCAAAGATGATATGGTGATGAATAACAATCTGAACATAAACAATAATCCAATGGTTCCACTCACAAGCATCAACTACAATAGTAATCAACACCGGGAAAGTTTCCCCTCAGATCTATGCAAGTATTCAATACAATTGTTACAGTGGGATGGAGTGGTGATGATGTTGCTGGTGGAGATGATGGTGTGGATGATGATGATGATCCCGATGAAGTATAGCTTGATGATGGTGTTGATGGCGACGATCTCCCCTCTCCGGGAAGGAATTTCCCCAGCAGAAATCTGTCTGCCAGAGAGCTCTTTCTCTCTCAGTGTTTTCTGCCCCGCCGAGGCGGCGGAATCTTTCTATGGTCCCCCCCCCCCCCCGTGTTTTAGGGTTCCGGGATAAAGATATAGGCGAGAGGGCGGAGTTGGAGGCCAGCCAGGTGGGCCACACCCACCCTAGGCGCGGCCCAGGGGGGCCCGCTCCTGGGGGGTTTGGTCCCCCTGTGGCCCAACTCCGCCCCCTTCTGGCTTCCTTCGTATTCTGGGAAAATATAATTTTCCATGATTTTTCTAGATTTTTTTCTAATCTTCGTGAAATTGCATGAAAACACCTCTTTTTCCATCAGAATCCTGACTCCGACAGTCCATCCTCCAAGAATCATCCAACATGCAAGAATAGAGGAAAAGACATAAGTAACACCTCATAATAATACACATATCAATGAATAGATGCAAATTATGATATAGAATGGTGATGCAAATTGGACGTATCAATTCCCCCCAAGCTTAGACCTTCGCTTGTCCCCAAGCGAAAATTGAGATCAGTAAACATGTCCACGGGTTTATGGAATGAAGTGTCGATAAAAGATTACGGACAAGAAGCATCACACTTACCATTACACAACTCAGAGAAGAAAGAAACTCACCATTATATAACTTAGCTTGCAACAAGTACATGAGTCACAATAGAGATGCATAAAGATAAATCATAATTGGAATTGGCAAACTTTCTTCTTGGTAAGAGAACGGCTGGCAAACAGTTTCACAAATAAAGCCTTTGTAGAAGTCTTCAAAAATAGGAGAACTCTTTGCTCGAAAAGGTTTTTCACAATGATGGCTTTCAAAGTAATACTGAATAGATAAGTGTCTTGTGCAAACAAGGAAGATAGAGAACATGAGTGAATAAATCATCATATGAATGCTTGCAAAACAACAACTCAAATGCTTGCTGGAGATAGGGAGAAAGTAGGTTTACTGACTCAACTTAGAAATAGGAGAAAGGTCCCTTCATAGAGGGAAGCAGGGATTTCAAGTCAAAAAGAGCTTCCAAAAGATTATGGTACTTACTAGCTTTGTGCCCTCATTGCCCATGTCATAATCATCTTGAGATGATTAGGGTTAAAGTGCAGAAGGATGGAGTATATGCTTGACAAAATATAAGTTGGCAATCTCATGTCCCTTGAGTACGAGGGCCACTCCTCATGCTACTCAACTTTTGTTACCGGTAAGTTCTTGTCATTGTAAGTACATGTGTATCATAAAGAACCGCCAACGGGGTACCCCTTGCACATGATACAGGAGCTATCCCATAATCAAAATGACAAGGCAAGCAGACAGTGAGCATCTGAGTGATCTTTTTATTTTCTATTTGCATAGGTTTTTCTTGAGGATGCTTCACAGATTGCTCACTATGGTTATGCTGCAAGTTTCCACCATGATTAGGCATGGCTTGGGCTAGCGTCCTAGACGTTTCTCTAACACACATACATAACTCCATGGACTTACAAGCTCCCCTTTTATTTCACACCGACGACATTCGCAAACGAAAGAGCATGATATCAACTGGATATGTATCCATAAGTGTTGAAAGCGTTCCCCATGACAGCACGGTTCTGCTAATCCCAACGTATAGATGCAAGCATATACAACTTCGATGAAACAATGGTTCAAGTCTATTAGGGCCAAGAAAATAGGGTGTGCCATCAAGTTCGTGAGAGCTTTACTAACTAGTTTTCACATAAAAAAATAGTTTTTTTAATTCGAAAGATAGATGGAGCTTGAGAATTTGCTTGGAACAGCAATAATTCTAATAGGTAGATATGGTGGACACAAATGGCACAGGTTTTGGTTCAAAGGGGTTGGATGCATGAGAAGTATGCCTTCTCAAAACAGGTTTTTGGCTAGCAAGGCTAGGTAGCAAGCAAAAGAGTTGAAAGAAACAAGCAAAACTACAAGTGATAAAGCCAAACATGCAATCTTCCTTGAAGACACAAAAGATCATAAATAAAGAAAACTAAGCATATGATCCAATCAAGAAAGAAAATAAATGTTACAAAATACCTGTAAGCTTTTTCTCTTTTCCTTTCAAACCTCAAAAAGTGTTGCTACTGATCAGAGCTCGGTTTGCCAAAACCAATTTAGATTTACTTGATGCTCCCAAAGTGATGCCAATACTAATCAACAAGATCAATCATATCATAGAGATTGCAAACTAAAATAAGAAGTGCAAAAAGTAGAAGATGAAACTTCTCATTAATATTACATAAAGGCAATCACACCAAGGGATACATAGATAACCAACTAAAGGAGAGATACTTCCACAATGCAAACCAACCTATAAGATAACTTCTCTACCAAAGATACGAATCTGCTAAAAATGTAAAAGATAAAAGATAATGATGTGATACCGCGGCACTCCCCCAAGCTTGGATCAAGCCATGGGGATGCCAAACCTGATGACGAATTACTACTTCGGTGGTGGTGTTCTCTTGATAAGCTCCTCAATCAGTTTCCACAAATCCTCAATCTCGAAGGTCAGAGTACGAATCAACTCCGAATTTTTCTCAATGCGATTCATGATCATATCGGGCCGCGAGTCCTAGTCCTTGCTATTCTTTCCCCACTCTTCCTTCTTAGTATGTTCCTTCCCTACATGGTTAGAACGAGGCAGATCCCAAACCGAGGGCAAGTTCCCTTTGGGCACCTGTTGGTATTGTTGCTCATGCATAAGAGTATGGAAGGGATTCTTGGTACGTGGAGGAGGTGACCATGGAGCGAGGATATGACGTGGGGTTTTCCCTCCTGTAGACATCCGTGATGTCCTCCTAAGCTTGGTAGGTTTTACCACCACTCCAATGATTGCAATGGTGGCGCGGGTGTCCGGATGCTTGGCCTCCTCCATGTCTTCCTCATCCCCCACCAAAATCTCCTCCTCCTTGGGGTTCTCAGGATCATCTTCCTCGGGCTTCTTGCCTTTGTCATTGGCGGAGTCCATGGTGCTCTAAACTTGAGAAGATTTCCTGACAGAAATAGATCGAAACGAAAACACGACGAGAAAACAATGCACAAACCACTGGGGATCCGGGGGGTTATATATTACAACATTTCAAAGCATAAGGAAGGTACTGATGTGAACACGAGGCAGAGACGGAGCTCGGGGACTCACACCCCCTCCAGGCGCGGCCAGTTGGGTCTCGCGCCTGGGGTGGGTGTGGCCACCCCAGCCTACGTTTCCTCCTCTATTTCGTTTCATAGCCTTCTATATGTAATAAAAACATCAAAAATATAAAAATATTGGATTTTCACGAACCTTCTGTTTTCACCACTTTTATCCAATCAAAGACGAACTTTGTAGATTCCTTTTCTCCTTCTCCTGGAAATTTCTTTCATGCAAGGCATTACACAAATCTCAATGGCAACATTAGTGTAAGAAAAAACAATAAACCTTTAGGTAAACACTTCAACTGAAATCCATCAAAACAAAGCTACTGTAGCAACTCCTTTCCAAAAACCCAAAAGAATCTGGAAGGGAATCAATATGAGAGGCAAATGCAAATGATGGCAGAAATCTGTCAAAACAGACCAACAGGTAAAGATTGATTTTTTCAAAAACCTTCTGTTGCTCAAATCAAAATGTGCAAAACTAATGAAAGTTGGATAACAACTTGGAGAACAAGCACAAAAAAATATAGCTCCATCCGAAGTACTGAGCTCCCTCACTAATTTTCTAATGCACCACAAAATCTGTCCCAGGACAGCCACTTTTCACAACTCCTCAACTTCACAAAAGTAGTTGAACTTGGGACAAAAACCAAAACAAAAAGGATAAGGAGCGGTTATTACTGAGGTAATAACTTCCAATACTCGACAAAACTATTGGGTTATCTCCCAGAAGTACTTTTCTTTAATTCCTTTAAGTTAGGCTTGATAGTTTCAAAGATGCTCACATAGGAGATATATATCTAGAGTGAAAGAGAGCATCAAGAAGAAAATAACCAACACATTTAGTCTAATCCACTTCCTATGCATGGGGGTATCATGAGAAAACAAATTTTTGAAACAAAAAGCCATTAACATAGGAAGACAAAACAAATGCAACTTCAAAGCTTTCAACATAAACCATGTTTCCCTCTCTCATAATAACTTTCAGTAGCACTTTGAATAAAGTTGACAACATAAATGTCAAAGGAAACAACTTTATCATCAGAATGAGCATACTTACAATCACCAAAAAGAAGTCCAAGGTCATAAACTAGATCAATAGAAGCAAGTTGTTCCATCCTGAAATCTTTATTAGGAAAGCTATTTTCACAAGGAGCTTTAGCAAATTTAGAAAAGTTAAACTCATAAGAATCTCCATCAAACTTAGTTCAAACTTTTTCCTTTTTACAATCTATAATAGTTCCACAAGTGTTCAAGAAGGGTATACCAAAAATGATAGGGCAAGTTTTGCTAGATACTGAATTAACCACTGGAAAATTAGCAGGATATTTAATATCACCACAAAGAACCTCCGCATCTCTTACAATACCAATAGGGCAAATGGTTTCCTTATTAGCAAGGTGAATAACCACATCAATGTCACCAAGATCACAAGGACCAATTTCATGCATAATTTCCCTGTAAAGCTCATAAGGAATAGCACTAGAACTAGCACCAATATCACATAAACCATAATAGCAATGATCACCAATTATAACAGAAAGCCCAGGGACACTAGCTTTTCTATCCTTACTAGGATGAGAAATAATATTAGAAGCATCTTCACAGAAGACAACGTGCTCATCCTCTATATTTCTAGTGATAAGATCCTTCACTACCACAGGTTCATAATTTATTTGCTCATCAGGTTCCACAGTTTTCTTTGTACCTTTGTTATTCACACTAATCATCATAGAATACTTGTCGTGGTATTGCCGACGAGTATGCCATGGAGGGGTCCTCACAGTGCGTGTTTAGAGACGTGGGGTACGACGGACGGTTGACGGGTACGAGGTAACACAGCTTACCCAGGTTCAGATCCCACAACGGTGGTGGAATCTTACTCCTGCTATAAATCACTATAATGGCAATACGCCGAGTTATGGGGATCGGTTCACTGTGCGAAGTATGAGTTGAGTTATGCCCTAAAGGCTCCCATAGGCCTGACTTATATAGTCGCCAGGTCCTAGGGTTACAGGGAAAAGTCCTAGATGGACAGGTTACAGAGTCCTACACAATATACAATCAGTCTAACGTGTCTTGCACTCCAAGGCTCCGGGTATGTCGGTGACTCCTCCATAGCCTTCCTTTATCCGGCATGGGCCTCCCTTCTGGATCCATCTAACTGGGCCACCCAGCAGGCCATAGGCCATGCTACCAACTGTGGTCCACCCGGGTTATTCGGATAAGAGACATGCTATGAGGATACCCATATAGCATATCCCCAATAGTAGCCCCCGGAGAACTCCGAGATCTTGCGCTGTCTTTCCTCTTCAGGTTGAATTCTCCGCCTAGATGGATGTCGGCAAATCGTCAAGAAATATCTTGTAGTCCTCCCAAGAACCCTGCAAGGTTTCTCCGTCTTCAATTTGTAAGTCGGAGCATTGTTGAATCTTCCATCGTACTCTTCTCGTAGCCGGACTAGATCCATCCATGCCGGAATATTCCAATGTGATGGTTCACCTTCTAGTGACAGCTAGGATGACGTAGACATAGGTCAGCAACACCTCATAACTCACACATGTAGATAACACAATCATGTCCGTTTTTCCCGCGTGAAGGATATGAACCGTTGGCGGCGACGGTTGGGAACGTGGCAAAATTTCCGTGCATGTGCCCGCACACGTCGTCCACGCGTCGACCATTCGATCACTTTGCACGAATCTTGACGCCATGGGTTATAAATTACAACTGCGGTGGACTTTTACTTTTCACCACATTCTTCCCTTGCGCATTCGTCTTCCTCCTGCGAGAACCTCCTCGAGCCCTCCGCACGCATGTGAAAAACCCTATCCTCCCAATCTCCCCAGTCACCACTCTCCCCCTCCAATGGCAAGCAGCATCACTAACCTGTCCATGGTGGCGACGGCCGATGCTGCGGCGAAGCCGACCAGCACTGTCCATGAGCCCCCAGAGGGCCTGGTGCTGCCCAAGTCTGCGGTGGTTGAATCCACCGGCGGTGACCATAATCTAGCGGCGCTAGAGCTGCTGGAAGAAGAGAGAGATTCGCACAATGGGGATTGGCGCGGCTCAGACATCACGGACAACGACATCAAGGAGCTGCTCGTAGAGGGTTACCTTCCTGCGACGGAGGGGCTCGTCTGGCGGGCCGCGCCGGCCGGCGAGGTCACCCCTTCTCCCCATGTCGGAGAGAAGGTGTTCCTCAAAGCACAATTGGTATGCCGCATTTCCCTGCCCATCTCCAACTTCTTCCTAGCTGTCCTCAACCATTACCGGGGTCAACCTCAAAACCTTTCCCCCAATAGCATCCTCACGCTTAGCAACTACGCGGCACTTTGTGAGGGTTACCTAGGGATTAGGCCTAGGTTACATATCTTTATCTACTTCTTTACCGTCAAGAGGGAAGCCGTAGCCAGCAAGTATGAGCTCAGGAACTGTGGGACGATTAGATTTAAAATCCGTCTTGGCCGGCGGTTCCCCGACATCGTCGGCCATGAGTCATGCAAAAACTGGCAATGAACGTACTTCTATGGCCCAGATATCCCTTTGTCTGGCTGAGAAGCGACGTATCGAGACTTTGTCGATGGAGCCGCTACCGAAGCCCCGACATGGATATCTCGTGCCATAAGGCGGATAGAGTGGTTTGTGGAGACGGGTCTAACCGGATTGGACCTAGCCATGTGCTGGTTCGTCAGGCGGATCCAGCCTCTGCAGCACCACTCGAAGATGATGCATGAATACACCAAGGAGAGAAGGATAGCCTCCGCATCTCCGAGGACAACTTCTCTAGCGACTCCATCAAGCTCCGCCTTAAGGAAATTGTCAAGGTGAAGGACAGGAAGAGTGGCTTTGCCATCATCTACGACATGTTCGAGGAGGTCAAGTGCCCAGAGGTACCTATTTATTTCCCGTGTATGACATATACTCCAGTTCTTCCGTCTTGCCTTTATCATCTTATCTAACACTTTGTGATTTCACTTAACAATTTAAGAGTCTAGAGGAAGACGACATGGCTGTCCAAATATATTATCCAAAGATGAAGGAAGTCACTGTCGTGTCCAACGACGATGCTCCGTTGGTGCGTAAGCGGAAGAGCTCCACCTCTGATGTTGCCGACGGAGGCAAGAAGAAGAAGAAGAAGAAGACGGAGGGTGGAGCCTCCAAGAAGACTACTGCCGCCCTGGAGGCGGGGAAGAGAGAGATTACCGGGATCCCTTTCACCAAAGCACCCACTGTTGTGTAAGTATCTCATCCTCCGACATTGTCCATTGCTCGTACGATTCCTATACTTATACTTTTTGCATGTTTCAGGAAGAAAGCCAGTGTCAGTTTGAAGAAGACCTCCAAAACTTTGGGGGCTTCTAAAAACATTAAAGATATGCTGCATCATGATGTGTCCCACCACGCATCTCCCGCCATCGCCCCTGTCACTCCCAACGCCCAGCCTACACCTGCTCCGACAAGCTCTCCGGCTAAGGATGCATCTGTCCCTTCCGCCATGGAAGTGGACTCAGTTGCCTCTGCGGATATCGCCATTGTCGGCGAACAGGCAACGCAAGAAAGCACCGCAACCAAAATGGCTGAAGCTCCAGCTAAGGATGCCATCGGTAGCGACAAGGCGATGGTGGTGGGTGGAACATCTTTTGAAGGCGGCACCTCTACACCCAGGATAACCACAGAGCTCCCAAAGATAGTCTACCCAGCGCTTACGCCCAGTAGATCTACTCTGGCTCCTGGTGCAGTGCCGACATCTCCAACATGCGGTCTGGAAGAGCTTCTCCGACAAGCAGGTATCTTGCGAGGAAACAACCTTTCCTTCAGCAAGTTGTTTGCCGAGAGCTCTACCAACCTCAAGATCATCGCACTTGTAAGTTTTATTTACCTTTTACATTTCATATGAGTATCCCACTGTAGCCCCCAAGGATTTAGATGGTAAACCATAGGTTTTGCATCTGAATGCTCTAAGAGTGACTAAGCTAGAAAACTTCTCACTATAGACCCCAAGTATATAGTTTGAATGAATTATTCCGACTAGATACTTTCAGAGTAGCATACGCGGTTTTTGTAAACTTTAATATTGTAGCCCGCAAGCCTCTAGTTGTAACTGAATTAGTTCCGAATAGATGCTTAAAGAAAGACTAAGCATATGACTGAGTTAAAAACCTTATACTGTAGCCCTGAAGCTTCTAGTTGAAAACTGAATGAGTTTCGACTAGATGCTTAAAGAAAGAGTAAGCATATGACTGAGTTAAAAACATTATACTGTAGCCCCTAAGATTCTAGTTGAAAACTGAACGAGTTCCGACTATATGCTTAAAGAAAGACTAAATCATATTGCCAAGTTTAAAACTCTCATTGTAGCCCCCAAGCCTCTAGGTGGATAGTTATCCGACTAGATGCTCCAAGTAGACTAAGTGATTTTAATCATCTTTCCACAGAATGAAAATGCTCGGAGAGGTGTCTCCAATGAGAAGTTCCACAAGATGTGCGTGGAGTTGGAAGCTGAAAAGGGAAAACTGCCTTCTTGAAGGATCAAATCACCAAGAGCAAAAGTCTATTTTTCCTTTCATTTTCGTACTCCGACTTGGTCTTGTGCCAGCACTCTCCGAGTACTCACTTTGTGTTCTCATTTCTCTGACTTGCAGAAACCATTGCCAAGGCCAAGGATATTGTTGAGCAATCCAAGCACATTGAGTTGCTGGATAGCGAAAACAAAATCCTTAAACAGGAGAGAAAGGATACGCTGAAGATGCACGAGGACTCCATGAAGGCCCTGCAGGAGTCCGCCAACACGGAGATGAACCGCTTGAATGGGGAGATTGCAATGCTGAAAGAGAAGAAGAAAGATGTCGATGAGAAAAATCAGCGTAATCTTGAAGCATACAAGATCCTCCGACAAGAACAGGACTCCATGGCGGAGACGCTCCAGCAAGCGGATGCGAGCATCTTTGGTAAGTGAATCTCTGTCTTGTACTACTGTAAGTCAGGTACTTTGAATTTTTTGGTTATTGAACTCATGTGCTCCCTTGTCGGAATTTCAACTCCTATTGGTTTAACCCAATCGCCTCCTCTGCCTAAGGAATGCATGGTCCTCGCTGGCAACTTCATAAGAACCGCCATTAGGGAGGCCAAGGAGATAGCCAAGCCCCTCCAAATCAATATCAAAGCGGTGGATTCCGTGTTGAAGTTCTCAGACTTCCTGCACCAAGCCCCCAAGCGTATTTTAAGCTGGAAAGCTTCATGTACATGGGTTGGTGCAAGGATGGCACTATCGATGCTCAAGGCGCACTATGAAGATGCCGACATCAACGTGGTAACTTCCGGTCTTCCCGACGTAGATGATGACGGCCAGAAGATTGACCATAAGGCTATCTGGTCATCTCTCGCGGGCTATGACACAAGGGTTGCCGAGTTGGTCGACCACAATGTCTTAGTACCGCTCGAGATCATTGACGGCGATCATCAAGGCTCCTCCGAGTCCCTCAAGACTCCCGACTTCAAAGAGGATGGCTCTCCTGCTACCGACGACGCTGCTTCCAAGTCTCATGCGCCAAGGAATGAAAAAACAATATGTAATATTTGTTTTCTCTGGAATTTGTGTATGCGGAAAAACTAACCTGTTAACTTAAGGCGGAAAAAACAATAGTTGTATTTTCCTGCTACTCAAGAACTGGTTCCAGCATGTAATTATTTTTTAAGCAAGAGCTGGCTTATCCATTACTCTGGTTTTTATGCTTAACCTTTCCTGAGTCGGAAGACTCATAGTCGGAACCATACGCTCAGGTGATGATGCCCAATGGCACCGTCAAAAACCTAAGCACAAAATCGCCGACAACAAGTGCCGAAAGTCACTACAACAGAATCCACATAAAAACAACAAAGAACGTGTAGACCAGAAAACTTAAGCTAACGTCCATAGGCGGAATTTTCACAAGTGCAAATGCAAAGCTTGCGCATAAAGGTTTTATACGATCCAAAAATGAACACTAAAGGAGGTAAAAGACTCAGAAAAATGAGTGAACAAGAGAGCTTTATTTCATTAATCATATAAGAGATACAGAGTAGATAAAAAATATGCTAAGTGTAAAAAGGACGTAGTTGTGATATGTTCCATGGACGATCAAGATCCGGGTAGTCATCATCCGGGTCACGTCGCTTACGCTTATGATCTTTGTTGGGTCTATCCTCAAGTTCACGATTGTCAATGAGGTAGTAAGACCAATTGAGCAGCGCCTTGCTTATATTGAACGGTCCTTCCCATGGCGGGGATAATGTGTGTGAATTATTCTGCTTAAGGCGGAGCACCAGATCCCCCTCTTTAAATGAGCGATGCCGAACACAGCGACTATGGTAGCTACGTAGCTTCTGCTGGTAGATGGCGGATCTTTGGCATGCCAAAATGCGCTCTTCCTCGAGAAGGTCCACATCTAGGCGTCTAGATTCTTCAGCGTCATCCTCGTCGTAGGTGGCAACTCTTTGTGAATTGTGAAGGATGTCAGAAGGCAGGATGGCTTCTGCTCCATATACCATGAAGTAAGGGGTGCAGCCGGTGGATCTGTTGGGTGTAGTTCGTAAACTCCACATCACACATGGAAATTCTTCCGCCCAGGCTCCAGCTACTCTATGTAGCGGTTCTTCTAGGCGTGGCTTGATTCCCTGCAGAATGAATCCATTGGCTTGCTCAACTTGACCATTGGACTGTGGGTGTGCCACAGACGCTAGGTCAAGTCGGATGCCCTTGTCCCAACAATAAGCTTCCACTTCTCCGAGTGACAAGTCGCTGCCGTTATCGGTGATGATGTTGTGTGGGAGACCAAATCTCACCACTAGATCTCGGACGAACCTAAGGGCAGCCCCGTCAAGATTTCTAATGGGTTTAGCTTCTATCCATTTGGTGAATTTATCAACTGCTACTAGCAGATGCATAAACCCACATGGTGTCGTCTGTAATGGACCAACCATGTCCAGCCCCTAGACTGCAAACGGCCAAGTTATTGGTATTGTTCGCAATTCTTCAACTGGAACATGGGGTTGTCTGGCATAATACTGGCATCCCATGCATGTCTCAACTAGCTTGTCGGCGTCCGTCTTTGCAGTATGCCATAGAATCCTTGCCGGAAGGCTTTGGAGACCAATGATCGAGGAGCGGCATGATGCCCGTAATCTCCGAGATGGATCTCATGTAGGATTTCAATACCTTCCTGCTGGGAAAAACACTTAAGGTATACACCAGTGGCACTTCTTTTGTAGAGTTGTCCATTGATTATGGTATAGCCCTTTGCTCGACATAGTATTTGCCGTCTTTCGACTTCGTCGTCGGGCAAAGTTCCGTGTATGAGATATTCCATGAACGGTTGTGTCTAAGCCGGAGGGACCTTTGTCACTGTGTGAACAAAAGAGTCAACTCTATCCGGGTTGTCGATGTCTGCTCCCTTCATGGATGGTTTTCGTAGATGCTCCAAGAAAACACTAGGCGGAATTTGTTTGCGCCTTGATCCAAGCTTTGACAGTAGATCAGCTGCCTCATTTTGCTCCCTAGGCACATAATTAACTCCGTAGCCCAAGAAGCTCTTGGCTATCTCGTCCACTTCATCATGATATGCCGCCATCATAGGTTCCGCGCATTCCAGGTGCCAGCCACCTGCTGGGCAACCAAGTCGGAGTCTCCACAGAAAACTATGCGCTTGACGCCAATATCCTTGGCTATGCGTAGTCCGTGAATGAGTACTTCATACTCCGCCATGTTGTTTATAGCCTCAAAGTGGATCTATAGAACGCGGTGTAGCTTTTCCCTGGTTGGTGACTGTAACAGTACACCAGACCCCGAGCCATTGAGTAGCTTTGATCCGTCAAAGTTCATCACCCAGTATTCTGGCTCCGATATTGGGGTAGCATCTGGCATCTCCGTCCAATCTGCAATAAAATCTGCCAAGGCTTGTGACTTGATAGCGTCGCGTCTCTTGTAGGTGATCTTGAAGGCTGCCAGTTCTATGCCCCACTTCGCGACCCTTCCTGTAGCGTCATTATTGTTGATGATGTCGGACAGTGGAGCCTTTCTCACCACTGTGATATGGTGCTCCTGGAAGTACTTCCTTAGCTTCCGAGAAGCAAGGAACACTCCATAAGCTATCTTCTGGTAGTGCGGGTAACCCTTCTTGGACTCCGTCAAGACCTCGCTTACATAGTAAACTGGTCGTTGAACTCCTTACTCATGCCCTGGTTCTTTCTGCTCTACCATGACGATGATGCTGATTACCCGGTTGGTGGCCGCCATGTAGATTAACATAGGCTCCATAGGTTCAGGTGCTACAAGGATAGGCGCCGAGGATAGTGTCTCCTTTAGCTTCTTTAGTGCTGCATCTGCTTCGTCTGTCCATGTAAATTTGTCCGCCTTCTTCAGCAACTTGTATAGCGGTAGAGCCTTCTCTCCAAGTCGGCTGATGAACCGACTAACCGCTACAACGCAACCTGTTAGCCGTTGTATGTCCTTCAGGCATGTCGTACGGTTTATGTTTAGTATGGCCTTGATTTTCTCCGGGTTCACCTCGATTCCACACTCGGAAACGATGAAGCCCAACAATTTGCCGGCTGGAACCCCGAAGACGCACTTCTTAGGGTTAAACATCATGTTGTATTTCCGAGGTTATAAAAGGTTTATTTTAAGTCGGAGTTAAGTCATTTGACTTTTTAGACATCACCACTATATCATCCGCATAGGCATGAACGTTCCGACCAATTTGATCGTGTAGGCAATGCTGCATTGTTCACTGGTGGGTAGCACCTGTGTTTTTCATCCCAAAGGGCATCATGACATAGCAGAACATGCCGTAAGGTGTGGTGAACGAAGTGGCCAATTGGTCCGACTTCCTCATCTTGATTTAGTGGTATCCTGAGTATGCATCAAGAAAACACAAAAGTTTCGAGCCAGCCGTTGAGTCAATGACTTGGTCAATGCGAGGCAAAGCAAACAGATCTTTGGGACACGCTTTATTCAAGCCAGTCTAATCAACACACATTCTTAATTCTTTGGTTCCCTTTTTCGGGACAAGTACAGGATTCGCCACCCATCGGGTGTGAAGGACTTCTCGGATAAAACTAGCCTTAAGTAACCTAGCTATCTCCTTGCCTATGGCGCGTCTCTTCTCGTCTCCGAAGCATCGTAGAGGTTCTTTCACCGGTCTGAATTTTGGATCAATATTCAAGTTGTGCTCGGCAAGTTCCCTAGGTACACCTTTCATGTCAGCAGGTTGCCAGGCAAAAATGTCCCTATTCTCACGGAGGAACTCGACGAGCGCGCTTTCCTATTTGGGATCTAGGTTCGTCCCAATGGTGGTGGTCTTGGAGGCATCGCCTACCACATGTTCCATGGGCTTGGTTTCGATGGCGGCCTTGAAAGCTAGGGCGGAGTCAGAAATCTGCTTCTTTGACGCCGGCATTTCCGAGGCATCGAACTTGCTCTAGATCTCCTTGAATTCTTCGTTGTAGAGGACAGCTTCCACAAAGGCTACTTCTCCAATCTCACGGCCCCTTGCCTTGGTAAAGCTTTCGGATACGGTGATGACACCGTTTGGTCCGGGTATCTTGAGCTTGTTCCATGAAGGCGTGGAAGATGTCACGTCCGAATATGAAGTGGTACACGCTCTTGAAGGGGACCACCTCAAAGGTCATGCATTCTTGGCGGTAATTATTAACATCGCCAAAAGCAACTTGAAGTGTGATGCACCCAAGGGACCAAGCCTCCCGACCAGTAACTAGCCATGGAAGATGGTGCTGGTCCGCCTTAGGTTAGCATCCGTCAAGTTCATCTTGTGCAGTGTATCCAGGTACATGATGTTGATGCTGCTTCCACTATCCACCATACATTTGGTGAACTCATTCCCATCAATCAGGGGGTTGATGACCATGGCGTACTAGTTCTCTATAGGGATGAGGTCTGGGTGATCCTTCCTGTCCCAAATAATTGGAATCTTCGACCAGCGCTGGTACTAGGTAACTGGGGGTAGAGTGGCCATCAGTATCCTCATAGAGGTCTTCTTTTGTCGGATAGTAGGGGTGCCAAGGAAAGTGTGGAAAACGGCTGCCTTCTTCTCGAAGGGGTTCTTGCCCTTGCCATCGCTCTTGGCGACGTGCTTGGAGTCAACATCCTCATCCATGTCACTTGAATCCTTGGACTCCTCTTCCTTTTTCTTCCCCTTGCCCTTGCCTCGCGTGTCTGTTCTTCCGACTTCACTTGTAGCCGGACTCCGGGTCCTCCTTGAGATGGTTGACGAACTTGCAATGGTGATTGGTGTGAGTGGCTTTGCCATTGGCGTCGAGGTGTACGAGGCACGGCATATCACGGTACTCCTCGTAGGTTTGGGGAACGCGGAGCGCTGTCGAGGTAGTTTCACTGCCTCGCTGCTCCCCACGACCAGCTCCCCGTCCTCAGCCACGTTGTCCGCCATCACCTCGTCTTGCAAATGTCATAGCGACCATGTCGGAAGTTTGCTTTTCTTCTAGTGGGTTCTTCCGCTTGGCCTTGATGTTCCTCCGAGCTTGAGTTGGAATGGCCGTTGCCAGCACGGAGCCGCGAGCATCATCGGCGGCGGCAGCGAACTCACTGGCTAGCTGAATTATCTTGTTGAGATGTAGCTGGTGATTGTCCTGCAAGCGCTTCAACTTATGTCGGAGCAACATGCCCCTTTCCATCCCATCTATGAAGGCGGCCATGGAGGTTTGAGCGTCCACTCCTGCGCAGGAATTCTTCATATCCAGCCAGCGAGAGAGGTAGGCGCAAGATGTCTCGTCTTTCTCCTGCATGCACCGCTGTAGATCGCCAACAGTACAGGGACGTTTATACGTACCCTCGAAGTTCTTGGTGAATGCTTCTTGCATGTCCAACCAATTTTATATGGATCTCTCTGGCAAGTCATCAATCCATTGTCGGGCCGTGCCCGCCAACATCAATGAGAGGTACTTGACGGCGACGTTGGGTTACCCCCGGTGATTTCTACCGTGTTGCCGTAATCCTGCAACCATGTAGCTGGCTTGGCGGTGCCGTCATAGGGCTTGATGGTATTGTCAATCCGGAAACCTTTTGGGTAAGTTGCGGACCGTATCACAGGTCCAAACCAACATGGTCCCAGGTATGGTCCTTCCCGGGCCTCGTGGATCTTGTCCAGACGTGAACGTACATCGTATGGCTCCGAGCTTCTGTTCTTCTTCTTGCCATCAGGGGATGGGTTGCGTGAACGACGCGGGCCTCCTCCACCATGGTGGCTGCTAGGTGGCGACGGAGGCGGAGATGGCGGTGGGTTAGCCTTCTTGCTGTTACCCTCCTACGATGCCTCACTCTTGTCGCGGTTGCTTGTCGGACGCGGAGGGTCATGGCATGAATTGCTCTTGTGCCCTTGGTTGCGCTCCCCATCATGACGGGTTTCCTCCTCGTTGTCGCGGATGATGATGCCACTCTTCCTTGGCGGGGGCATATCCGTACGACAGTTAGCCTTGGGGTCCTCGCGATGTCAGGGAGAGTGGGGTGGTGGAGATGGGCGAAAAGGTTGAGCCTTGCCTCCATGGTCAGAGGATATGGGGATAGCGTCCTTCTAGTTGTGCGCATCCCTCCGTCTTTGTTCTGACGAACCCGTCTAGGACCGAACATCAAGAGGAGATAGATCGCTTGGTGGATTATGCTGGCTAGACTGGAAAAACGATGGTTCGGACTCAAGCCTCTGAGAGGTGGCCTTTTCCCGCTGTTTCACCACTTTGGCCACAAGGTCATAGACCTGATCGACAACTGCGGGTGATCTATCCTATTCCAGAAGGGTCTTGGCGACGGCGAGGTTGAGAAGAGGAGTGGGCATCACCTGCCTGCCTTCACTGTCAACGTATGGCTTGTCTTGTGCCGGCTTCGAGGGAGCCCATCCTAGGTTTTGCCATACACCAGGATCGTTGATGATGCAAGCCAGAGCTTTCTTAGCATTCTGCTGTTGTAGCAGAGTCTTGTACTCGTCCTCCATGGCTCTAGCTTTCTCTATTGACTTCTGCGCGTTTGCCAGATCTCGATCCAGCTTAGCGCCTTGCTCCCCGATGGCTTGCGCCTCCTCCAACAGCTGTTGGCGCTTCTTGTCAAGCTGGACTACATTGCGAATATGAGCCACGGTCATGGGATCGACGAGGAGATTGTCGTACATCACTCTATCAGCGGGAGTGACTTGGGAAGCAGTAGACGTAGATGTCGGAGGCGGCGGGTTTGCGGTGTTGTTGTTGCTCGGACCGGTGCCGAGTTCCTGTGGCTGCTGCAGTGGGTTAGGCGGAGGGGGCATGACCTTTGCGCGATCATTGTCGGCAGCAACAGGTGGCCCCTTCCCTTTGTCCAACGCTGTAGGCGGAGCTCGTCGGGGTTGATCTTCATCCATCGAAGTCCCAATGGCGATGAACACGTCTCGGGACGTGAGGGCATTGTTGGCCTGCTCGTCGCGCTTGTAATCCTCCTCCATCTCCTGCATGGCAGAATCTAGCTCCTCCGTCCTGAAGTCTATCTCCTTCGAGTCGGCGCTGATGTCCGCATAGAGTGCGTCAAGCATGGAGTCGGAGGGTGCCGGGGCTTCCTCGATGATGGGCAGTGGTGGTGCAACAGCAGCGACGATGACTGGAGGTGGTGGTGCAGCTGCGGCGACGACGACAAGAGGTGGCGGTGGTGGTGGCTGAGGCGGAGGCGCTCCTCCAATGAGCGCAAGATCTGTCTGAGCTTCCTCCTCAGCCTCCGCGTAGTTGTTGATGGTGTTCACCATGCTTTCCAAAGTGAGGCATCCTGAAGCCTGCTACTGCCTTAGCATATGCCGAAGAAGCGTACCTTGGTCCAGTCCTTCCACAAAGTGATACATAGCATCATCATTGGGGTAATGAGCCAGATCGTCCCGTATACGGAGCCACCTGGAAAGGTAATCACTGGGGTTTCGCCCTCTCTCTGAATGCAATGTGCCGTATCGAAGATGGTCACCACTCCGACGAACTTGGATCTCTGTTGTCCACACGCACGGGCGAAGCCAGCGGACTTGCACCGATCTTCTACCGTTATATCCTACACATGGGCGGTTTGGGTGGGCCTTGAATTTTTCCGATCTTTGCCAGCAAACTCCAAAGAGAGATCCAATATCGATCCTTCCATGAACGTATCCTGCCCGTAGGAGGTTCGTGTGGGTCTTGACGCTCCTCCGACTCCCAGGGAACTAGTGCCCAAGTCGGTTTCGCTGATGAAGAGGTGGATTTCTCCGATGGGGACGATCGAGCATCGCGTAGGGTTCGTTTTCGCCGGGATCCAGAACTCATCAGGAGGGACGATCGGAACGTTGCCGGAGAAGAAAACGCGACCGATGGCTACGGTTTCGCCGATTCCTTCGAAGATCTTGGACCTCACTCGGTATAGAGCCTGAAGTGCCTCTTGCCCCACGGTGGGCGCCAACTGTCGTGGTATTGCTGACGAGTATGCCATGGAAGGGTCCTGACAGTGCATGTTTAGAGACGTGGGGTAAGGCAGACGGTTGACGGGTATGAGGTCACACAGCTTAGCCAGGTGCATATCCCACAATGGTGGCAGAATCCTACTCCTGCTATAAATCACTATAATGGCAATACGCTGAGTTACAGGGATCGGTTCGCTATGCGAAGTATGAGTTGAGTTATGCCCTAAAGGCTCCCATAGGCCCGACTTATATAGTCGCCAGGTCCTGGGGTTACAGGGAAAAGTCCTAGCCGGACAGGTTACAGAGTCCTACACAGTATAAAATCAGTCTAACGTGTCTTGCACTCTAAGGCTCCGGGTATGTCGGTGACTCCTCTGTAGCCTTCCTTTATCCGGGATTGGCCTCCCTTCTGGATCCATCTAACTAGGCTTCCCAGCAGGCCATAGGCCATGCTACCAATTGTGGGCCACCCGGGTTATCCGGATAAGAGACATGCTATGAGGATACCCAGATAGCATATCCACAACAATACTCCTTTACCTTAGCTGGGAAAAGTATTTTCTCAACATATTGTTCAGGATAAATATGATCAATACTGCAAACAGTAGTATTTCTAACAAGAACATAACTAACAACATCTTTATATGGTGCATGGTACTTATTCCACTTCTTTTTAGGAATTTCTATGTAAGAGGCAATAGCCTGAAAACAATTGGCAATACTTTGGGAGTCAAGACCAAATTCATTAGTAATATCACAGAAGTCATCAGTTCCCACAAAAGATTTTATGCATTCATAATCATAGTTTATACCTGACTTTCTTCCTTTGTCATTCTCCCAAGCTTCAGTGTTCTCTTGACTATGGTCTAGGAGCTCCCATTTAGCTTCTTCCTTCATACGTGTGAATGATCCAGCACAAGAAGCATCTAGTAAATCTTTATCATGAAAAGAAAGCCTAGCATAAAATTTATTTATAATAATATTGGTAGGGAGTTCATGAATAGGGCATTTAAGCATTAGTAACTTCAATTTCCCCCAAGCTTGAGTTGTACTCTCTCCATCCCGAGGCCAAAAGTTATATATCAGATTTCTATCCTTAAGAATCTCACTGGGAGGATAGAATTTAGAATAAAAGAGAGGTACTATTTCCTCCCATTCCATGGATTGTCCATTCTTTAGTAGCTTATACCATTCTTCAACTCTCCCTTTCAAGGATATAGAGAGTAACTTCTTCTTCACCTGTTCAGTTGTGATACCTGCACACTTAAAAAGCCCGCTGCGGTGACCCAGCATACCACTGCATGATGTAGTACACTATAGTCGTCGACATAACACAAATGAAACACTGTTCACTAGTATTACATCCCTCAGAGTGGTACAACAGAAACACAGCAGGTCCAAGACATGACTATAGGTTACAACTCAACTCTTTACACAAGATCCAGAGAACACTCTAGGTTAAAGAGAGAGAAAGAAACTTCTTACAAAGAAGAATTATAAATAATCAACTCAAATCTAATATACTAAAAGACTAGTATCTAAACTATTGAGGCTTTCATTGCTGCTATTGCAATACTCTACAGAAGTAGGTTCTATGGCTAGAGATTCTATTCTTATCTAATCCGAAACTTCGTCTTCACTTGAGTTGATCTATATGTTGACTTCCTTGACTTCATTGAAGAGCTTTAGCTTTTGATGATGATTTCTAGATCATGACTTGATGTAGACGTCGTCTTAATGGCTTCAGAATCTAGCAAGGGTTAAGAAGATACTTTGAGTATGAGCGTACTTAGCAAGTTCACTAGAAAAGGAGTGTTTGATGCACTATATCTACAGCCACAGACCGTAGGTCGTAGGCAATGCAAGTTTTTGTAAACATTTCTTCAAAGGTTGCTTTTATTCTGAAAAGCTATGTTCGTCAGCCTTCAAGGGTTTACCAGAACTTTCATGGAGTTCCTTTCCCGCCGCGTTCGCAGCTCCTTCCCGGAATAGGGAGTAACAAGTTACAGTTCTTACATTCTGCAGAGGTGCGTCACTTTACCCATGAGAGATCTTAGCTTTGTTGCACATCCGAATTGCAGGTTCGTTCACACTTCCTTTATGTGAGGCCCAGACTAAGATCCAAGCCAATCACTGCCTTCTCCGAGACCCCGCATGTCTCCTTGGTGTATGCCAGCACACCTATTGAATTACGGCAATTGGTAGTACAGACCGTTCAGATGCCGGAACTATCATGGGACGTTGAGGGCTCCCACCCATATGCTGCATATCCTCTATGAATTACCATATAATATGCATGCTACAAGTGATAACAGCCACGACCCGGACATCCGGCTCCATGCGAGAGGGAAAAGATACAGCTGACTTCTTCGTCCCATTCCAAATCTCATGGTTAACGCGTGATATACGACACAAGAATCACTGACGACATTGGTTATTTAGTCCTAGATAATATGTTCATTTACCAATGAAACTCTTATAGTAGGTTATTACCTCATGGTAAATAACCTATAATCACATTATTATGAAATTAGCGTTTTCTGTCCTTTTTCAAATGCAGGTGATGACAACACGGGATTTGCAAAATACTTTACAGAAAATAATCAAAGGACATGAGAAAGTGTGAAGTTGCCTTTTGTGATTGCAAGATTATGCACTCACGGTCTTCAAGACAATATAAGATCCAATATCTGAAATCAGCATCATTGGTCCGGTAAGGACTAATGTTTAAAGAAGCAAGATGCTATTATGCATAAGTAATGTAATGCATTTTCGTAAACTCGAATCCCGGGGTTAACGTTGTTCTAAGGTTTGGATACTGGAAATGGTTACTTTAGAATATGTTGTCCTTTTTAGATAAGTTTCATACTTGTGCTTCTTATTAAGGATTCTAAGTGTGTGTGAAACAACATGTAATTACAATATCATAAAACAATGAGATACACACAAATGTGAAATGATACTCAAGATTGCTTATACTATAATTGTTCACCTTCAAAAAAATTACTTTACAAGTAATGTTACTTATAAAGAACTTAAGTGTTAACAATCCTAAATATATAAGTAAAGCATGAAGTGATGTGATTATGATTAATTATCATATGTTGACGGAAGTGGCAAAAGAATAACATTTGAAGAAAAGATTTCTTTTCTAAGGTCTAAACAATCTTGGTGGTTAATCAAATGTGATTGAGATTGTTTGTGTTTGCTTGAATAGTTTGGACTTGAGATGCTTTATAACTTAATTATAACAGACTAAAGTTAACTATAAAACATATAACAAAGTCTTTAGCATAGTATTTGAAGTATGGTAGACTAAACTTAACGTTAAAGACATGGATGGGCTTCAGGTGAAATGTTTATAATATTTGTATCTTGTTTAATTTATAGTGTTTTCTTTAGAGTTAATTAGGGATGGTACTACTTTTATTTGGTATAGTGGTTTCTTAATTGTATAATGGAATAAAATAATTTATATTTTTATAAAGGTGTGGTTATGATTTGTAATCAAGGTAGTAACAT
This sequence comes from Avena sativa, assembly GCA_916181665.1. Lineage (NCBI taxonomy): Eukaryota > Viridiplantae > Streptophyta > Magnoliopsida > Poales > Poaceae > Avena > Avena sativa. The sequence goes on from OV702297.1 coordinate 240,752,549, forward strand.
CACTTAACTATTTATGGACTCACTATAGTGTTTTAGTTTGTTTACAAACTTGTGGTTGAAGTAAGTTATGAGGTTTTATTTAATCCCAATTATTCTTGAAGATTTTATACTTAATAAAGATCTTTTTAGAAAATAATTACATATATATAGTTGAAGGTTAATTCAATAAAATTGTATTTAAATGGTGTTAAACCATTTTGACTTCATAATGTTAGTATTTAAGACTAATACTATTTATTAGACTTAATTGGCTATTTTTAGAAATATTAGCAATTTTTTATTTACCTTAATATGAATAATTGCTTAAGGAAATAGGTTTAAATGCAAATTGTTAAAGTGTTTAAATTTTTATTTACCTCAAAAGTAGAATATTATATTTTTTAACATGTAGGTATTATTTTTGTGATCATTTTCGTATATTGCATTTATTTTTATGATTTATAAATAATAAGATATGATTTTTATAATTTTTTATGATTTATGATTTATATTTTTTAACATTTACCAATATTAAAATATGAATTATCAAAATATGAATTATTTATATTGTTAACATAATAATGTTTGATAATAGTTTTAAGTTATAGATTTTCTTTTTGTACAAATTTTTATATATTATACACATTTTTCTGAATTACAAAACAAAAGATATTAATTAAACAAGATTTAATCCTTTTATTTCATTTCTGGAATATTGATATTTGAATTTATATTGTGTTTATCAATTTTTACTAAACAGATAATACTTTTCTTACCGAGGCAAGACCTACCCAAGGTCACTGACCAGTGGGGTCAGTACCACGTTGGATGCCACATGGGCAAAGGACTAGTCAACAATGGACCTGGTCAAAGATGACACAGGCGTGATGTCACAATGACATCAGCACGAACTTGAAATCTTTTTACACCCAGAACTAATCTAACCAGAGATATCAACAAGTGGGCCCGTGGCCAAGTTGGTTGCCACGCGGGCTCACCGGAGTTTCGTCGGAATTGCTTTCGGCACGGCGGCAGAGAGTACAGGAGAGGACGCGTGTGTGCTTGTTCGAATCTGTACAGCGAGGGGAGCAAGCTAGAGGAGGCGCCGTTGGTTTTTGGTCACTGGCGAGTGGAGCACGACGGCGACTGGCGGCAGTGCACGGCGACGGACGCCGGTGGCTCGGTACAGGAAGCAAACAGAGTAAAGGAGGGCAGTAGCACACTCAGCAACTCACCAGGAAGCTCGTGGGAGGCTCGATGGAGGCTATCGTGGCCGAAATCGGGGTGGACGGCGGCGGCCGGACTTCGGGAAGACAAGGTTTCCACATCGATTCAAGGCACCCTTCTCAATTTCTTCGGCTAGGAGACTCAGGGAGGTATGACGGTGCTCATAGTATGCTTATTCTGCCACGAGGGAGGCTAGAACGCCTGGAATCGACAGGAATCCGAGGCTAGGGTTTTAGTCTAGGACCTAATTCGAAGAGGAAGAAGAGATTGGGGATAAGGACGAGGGGAGGCGAGTGTGGCGGTCTTATCTCCATCTTCCGAATACGACAGACGATAGCGGGCATCACGGCGCGAGGCCGCCGGCGGACGACATCAGCCAGCCCGACGCAGCTGCTTCACTGCTGTGAGGAAGACGAGGAGGGCAGGCTGGGCTGGTCTTGGGCTGTGCTTGGGCCACTGTTGGGTTGCTATGGTTACTTGTGGGCGACGGATAAGTGAGAGGGGTAATGGGCCATGGGCCAGATTTGACTGCTGCCTCTACTTCTTTTATTTTTTCTGGTTCTCACCCTTTTCTGTTTTCTGTTTTGTTTTTAGGTTTGAATATTACAGATTTGCTTGAGATTCCTTTATAGAATTTGTTTTCTAGATAATTGCAGTATATAAAAATGTATTTCAAATTCTGGTATGAATTTAGTATTTTGATGGCATACTTTATTTATTATTTTCTAACATTATAATTTTAGAGATAATCTTTTATTAAATATAATAAGTAGGATTTAGGGTTTTTTAGGATTTGTTTAAGATCTTAGATATTAACTATAACATTGTTTTTACTTTTATTTGAAGTAATGAAGTTTTAAAATGTTTAATAATAGTCATAGGGTTTATTTTTATGTATTTACTCACATAGTAAAATATAGGGTGGTTTATAATTATTGTATCCCCACTTATTCCATGCTCACATGGAATGAGTGGTTAGAGAAATGGATCAAGGAATTTTCCTAATGAATATGGATTGATTATTTATGATATGTTGATGATACAACTCATTCATAAGTTTAGGGTTTTGAATTGCAAATGCTTACCCTAGGGTTTAGGGTCCTTATTATACTTATATTATTTTGTTGATGTGAATAAGGATTAATGGCTAAACATTTTGTTTTTATGTTTGTGATCTTTAGTGATATCACTCTTCAAAATAGTAAGGTTATTCTCTAAATTTTCTTATGGAAAATAATTGATAAAGATAACTCCTAAGCACATATGGTTATGATAATTAGGAATGACAAAGATGTTCTTAAGTGATTTTCTATAGGAAAATATTCCTATAAAGTTTTATGGAAATAAGATGATAGATCAATCAGATGAAATGGATATTATATTTGGTTAAAGATTTAGGGTTTAGTGTTTACCAAGAATTCCTATCTTCCATAATTCACAATCCTGGACTTCTAATTAAGGAATTCCTTTCCTAGATATACTACTTCTCCATATCCATCATCATGGGTTAACATGATGAGCTTTACTTCTCAAGAATATTTTTATCCACCTTTTATTCTTCTCATTCCATTTATAAATCTAATGAGCTTGACACTAAAGCTTTTCATAATCTTTTCATATCCATACTTGGTTATATCAAATACTCTACTGCTGATAATCTCCAATCCAACAAGTGGTTATTTCTAACTCCATACATACTCTTCCTTAATCATCCATCACTATCATTACTTCAATGGATGTATATAAATCAAATTCTACTTCACCTCAAGTGCTTAGTATTTCCAAAGAGGAGAATATTACTTCTTTAATCCAATGTTGCTCTAACATCATCTTAATCATACTATCTTGTTTCTACTAAACTCCAATATCTAACATTCCAAACTCACATTATATGAATGTGACTTGGAATGGCTAACCTAGGATAATATATCTAGACTAGGGTTCAATCATGTTCTATTCACCAATGTCACTTATACATGATATAAGCATTCAAACTTGGTGAGTAAAGCATGATCATTACAATCCTATTTGTTAACATATTATTATATCTTCTACATAACTCTTCTATCTATTCAAGAGTGAGTTAACTCCATCAAGTATTATAATGATTTCATTCTCTTCCAACACTCCCATCCTATTAGTTGATATTTAAATCTATCATTACCACTTACCTCTTCTTACTTATTTCTTTATAGGCCTTAAGGGAATGCTATGATATGGTCAAGAGTTGATAGATCAAGAATTGATAGGTTAATAATTGGTGAATCAATAGTTGATTACTCAACATTGATGAACAATAGATATTAAAATAGGGTTATTAGAGATGATGAAGATTGATATGGAAAGAAAGATGTATGGTGAATGATCTTGACTTGGTTTATTTCCTACTCAATCTCACTAAAGAGTTAAGATTGTATCACCATGATACTCATGGTATAATTAGATTAAGATAGATCATGATTCAGTTGTTACCTTCTTATTACATAAGTTATGTTTATAACATGGTATTCATGAGTTGTGTAATGAATACTAGGATATGATTACTTAAGGATCAAATATAAATCATTAAGTAATGTATTAGGTTTTAACATGTATTACATTTGATCTACTGTAAGATCCCTCCTTTATAAAGGAAAAGGATCCCTGTGATTGCAATGCTAGTCCCTGGATCATTGCTAGCATCCACAGTTTAAGATGAAGTACACAGCTACAAAGGTCATTTATTACATCCATTCCAGAGATAAACATAGTCTTTACAACTCAAGGCCACAGGCCTAATACAAGAGTTTGAATAAGTAAATAAATATAAGTCTTCATCTTCATGTGCCACAGGCAGACATGTTGAGTGTAGACTCATGACACCTAATCCACATCAGAGTAACCTGCAACATCACAAGTTACAGCCACAGTGGGTCAATACTTTGGAATAGTATTGGAAAGTGATACCTTAGTATATTTTAAGTGGACTAGATACTATATGCAAATTTGGCTAAGTGTAGCTTGGCTTGCTTTGCTCAAAATAGGTTTTTCCTATTAGATGAAATCACTAAGTTTTTCTTTGTCAAAACTTTTCCCAAGGAACCACCAATAGACATTGAGATCCTTCACCCTTGTTCACCCACAAATTTTTACTTAGAAATTGGGATGAGGAGATTCTTGATAGCTTCCATGCCTTGATGCTCAAGTTGTCCATTGCCATGGACTTGGCTAAGTACTTAGATTTTTCCATCTGCAGAGGTTGTGCACTTTCCCCACCAGACTTGGTTTCACCAAGACAGGACCTTTCAGAAGCCTTCCCTTAGACCAAATGGACGCGTTCCAACCTATCATTCCCACTACCACCAACTGTCCAAATGGCTAAGTTCTAGCAACTTATGTGATCCAGGCAGAGCCCATTTTGCCAAGTGGTTGCACTAGAAGCTTCTTAACACTTGGCCTCTAAAATCTCTTTGTTCCTGGGTGGCTTACCACAAGTGTGATACACAAGGTAAACCATAGCCATGGGCCTTGTGTAACCACTCAACCAAAACCACCATTCAAGTCCCTTTCCACCCAGGTGATTCATTAACTTAGTTGTTTTATTAGGCAAAACATAAGTCCAAAGACTTAGAAATATTTTTATCATAGCATGTATATTTCACCAACCCTTGTTTGCTACTAGCTAGGCTAAGCATGGCATAGATAGTAACTTAACTTAGAAATTTCCTAGCAATTCTACAACTACTTAGGATTTCCCACATGGCATATAGGCAAAATAATAACATGCAAGACTTAGCCAAATATTTCTAATGCTTAGTATAAAATATATGGATAGAAATATTCATGAAGTACCACTTGCCTTGGTAGTTGGGAGAGTAGCACTCTTCACAATCACAATCACTAGCACCAAAGTCTACACAAAGAATGGTAGCAACAAATTACACACAAAACATATACAATCAAACAAAAATATATGCATGCATGCAAAATGCTAAGTGATGATTTTCAAAACTCAACTAAGCAAGTGCAAGGTACTGATTCACTAACAAGATAAAAACTTGCCAATCAACCAATATTTATACCCTAAAACAATTCCTAAACATTTCAAATACTCAAATTAGTCCTACACAAACTTCTGCAACTAAAACCTTTTTGACAGAAGCTAAACATTAAACACATTGCATATTATGAAAGAGCTTGCTCTCCTGATTCCAACGGTATAACATTTGTCAAAATCTAACGTGGGAATCAAAAGTTATAGCTAATTCAAATTTGGATATAAATCAGATTCAAATTCTGTTTTTAAAACCAAACCCTAGCCACGCGTCTCTTTCCTATTGGTCGATACCGTTTCACTCAGGATCACGCTTCCGCGCCGTCAGATCAATTTAGATCCAACGCGCCAGATCAAAAGAAAACGCTTCGCTCCAGATCTAATTTAAACCGCGAGATCTACATCTAACGGCTGCTGTTGCTTTAACCATAGCCCAGCGGCGCTAGCGGCGGCGACTGGCGGCGGCGTGTCTGTCAGTGGCGGTGCCGGCGTTCTAGGTCGCCCGGGGAGGGGAGAGGATGCTCACCAGAACCGCCGTGACGAGGTGAAGCTCAACGTGTCTCTGGTTGGCGAAGGGGCGCTCGGAGTCGTCACGGATTGCTCGTCGGAGTTCGCGAACGCGTCGGGTACGGCTGCTTGTCGACGTTGGCGAGGTTCTGAGCCGCGCTAAGACAAGAGGAGGGCACCGTTATATGCGCAAGACGCTGGGGATCTTAGGCGTATCAACCAGAGGGCAAGGGGCGGCTGGTACTTACGGGGAGTGTTCGCCGGAGTTCGAGCAGAGAGCGGCGGCACTCAGTTGTTGTCGCTGCCGAGGCTACAGACCATGCGCGAGCAAAAGGGAGGTGTCAGTAGATGCGCACGGAGCTTCAGAGCATGATAGTATGAACCATGGACAGAAGGGGGTGCGGTGCTCACCGGAATTCGTCAGCGAGGTCGTCGGAACAGCGGAGTTGCGGCGAGAAATACTCGCACCCTAGGGGCGCTCTATGGTTGGTGAGTGAGGGGAAATGGCCGCGAGAGGGAGGGGTTTAAATAGGCAGGAGCTCGACAAGAAACTCCTGGCGAATCAATGTCAATTACACCGCGGAATCAACGCAGCAACGGCCAGCGGCGACGTGTTCATGCGCGGAATTTGGGGAAGACAATGATGACGTGGACAGGGCCCAGCTGTTTGCGAGAGAACCAGAGAGGTGGTGGGGTCCGGGCGTCAGCGGCTCTGTGGGTGCGTCTGCGCGTGAGAGTGAGAGAGAGAGAACCCAGGTGGGCTAGCTGGGCTGGATCTGCTGATGGGCTCAAAGTCTGGCGCTAGCCCTTTTCATTTTCTTTATTCCTTTTCTATTTCTGATTTGATTTTCTGGAATGAATTTCAAATGATTTCAAACTCAAATTGAAATCAAATCTTTTCAGGAATTTTGTAGGGTGCAACATTCATATTTCTGGGCATAGAAACATGTGGTCTCTCTGTTCAAGCTTGGTTCTTTTGAATAAACAAATAAACAGTGCTATGGCACTTGATTTGCAAATAATTTGAAAATGGTTTTGAAACCATATTTATTTTATATACTTTGTCCAAACTCCACACTCAAACCAATCAACAAATAAGCAAACAAACTTGGTTTAAAAACACTTATGTTCTCAAATGAGGATGGTCATTTGATTTAAGTTTGCTCACATAAAATGATAGCACTATGTGCTTCTGTTTTCTTGAAAATGGTTTGAAAATGATCTCAACATTTTATGCATGCATGAATGATATGCAATCTTTGAAATCATGATTTTAGGGATGTTACATCTACCCTTAGATCAAATCTCCCTTACCCAAAATAAGGTTGTAACAAAGGATATTGAAACTTATCGCAGTCAACTTGATGATCTTCTTCAATTCCATCAAGTTGAGAGAAGCTTCAATCACTTTGACAAGTTTTTATTTAAAAGCACGAAAATTATTCGGATTTTCTATGCATGAATGTTGGGATGTTACACCCGCATAATTCATGGATAAAAAGCAAATGATCACTAGGGTGGACAGTTCCATCCCCTAAATAATAATTATCCATAACACGATCAACAATACTTTTAGGTATCTTAAAAGGATCTATCTCAACAGGCGGTGGTTCATCTACTACCCTAACAGTGGTACTAGTTTTCCCAAATAGAAAACCAAGTGGGTTATCCATATTGGAAACAAAGTAAGAAACAGTAATAAAAAGCAATACTCACAGTAGAATTTTACTTTACCAGTTCCACTCTTCAATAGCACTTCACTCCCCGGAAATGGCGCCAAAAAATAGTCATGATGACCCACAAGTATAGGGGGTGTATAGTAGTACTTTCGATAAATAGGATTGTCGATCCCAACAAGGAGCAGAAGGTGTTGACTAGTGGTATGCAGCAGGAAATCTCTGTAAATACTTAGCAAACAGATTTTTAGGGGTTTTCTAATAAAGCAACAAAACAAAGTGGAAGTAATAAAGACAACGAACAACTGTAGCAACTGGCCCAATCCTTTCTTAGCAAAGGACAAGCCGGTGTAAATACTTATAAGGACCAAAAGTTCTCGAGGACACATGGGAATTATGTCAAATAGCTGAGTACTCTTCTTTGGTGTTGTAAGTGTTGTGTGGGTGAACATGTGCTAATGTACTGACCTTACTTGGACTAATACATACTTGTGATTAAACCCCCTGCAAGCATCCGCAACTACAGGAAAGTAATTAAGATATAAACCTAACCACAGCCTTAAACTCTGAGATCCTACGCTCCCTTTTGCAATGTTGTCCTAATGGGGGTTCAGGTTTCTGTGACTCCGGCAACCCCACAATTAGTAATCAAATACACAATGCATTCCCCTAGGCCCATAAATGGTGAAGTATCATGTAGTCGACGTTCAAATGACACCACTAGAAGAGTAGCACCACAACTTAAATATTAAACCATTGAATAATATCTCAACACAAATCCAATACTAACAACATGACTTCTCCCATGTCCTCAAGAACTAAACGAACTACTCACAAGACATCATATGGATCAAGATCAAAGATGATATGGTGATGAATAACAATCTGAACATAAACAATAATCCAATGGTTCCACTCATAGGCATCAACTACAATAGTAATCAACATCGGGAAAGTTTCCCCTCAGATCTATACAAGTATTCAACACAATTGTTACAGCGGGGTGGAGTGGTGATGATGGTTCTGGTGGATATGATGGTGTGGATGATGATGATCCCGATGAAGTCTAGCTTGATGATGGTGTTGATGGCGACGATCTCCCGTCTCCGGGAAGGAATTTCCCTGGCAGAAATCTGTCTGCCGGAGAGCTCTTTCTCTCTCGGAGTTTTCCGCCCCGCAGAGGCGGCAGAATCTTTTTGTGGTCGCCCCTGTGTTTTAGGGTTCCGGGAGAAAGATATATGCGATAGGGCGGAGTCGGAGGCTGGCCAGGTGGGCCACATCCACCCTAGGCGCGCCCTAGGGAGGGCCCGCGCCTGGGGGGTGTGGGCCCCCTGTGGCCCAACAACGCCTCCCCTTCTGGCTTCCTTATTCTTCTGGGAAAATATAATTTCCATGATTTTTCTGGTATTTTTCTTATCTTTGCGAAATTGCATCAAAACACGTCTTTTTCCATCAGAATCCTGACTCCAGCAGTCCATCCTCCAAGAATCATGCAACATGCAAAAACAGAGGAAAAGACATAAGTAACACCTCATAATAAGACACATATCAATGAATAGAGGAAAATTATGATATAGAATGGTGATGCAAATTGGACGTATCATACCTCGAGCTAAACCTCTCCACCTCCTCATTGCCGTCCTCCATAGACGGGCTGCTAGAAAGGTCCCAAGGAGCAATGAGCTCCAGGGGTTCTCCATGGCCTGGACAGGATAGTGCATGGCTATATTTGTTCCTGGTGATTTTGATTAGAGAAAGGCACAATGGCAATATATAAGAGGGGTCAGAGTTCAGTAAAACTCACGAGAAACACCAAATTCACGCCCAAGAAAAGAATCCTAACATAATAGGAAAAGAAAACACTATTTTGGAGGAGTCCTTCCGCGTAAAGACAAACTATACGGTCGCTGCCCGTATAGCTCCGGCCGTATAGTTGGTTCCTGGCAGATATTTCCAAATATCTCAAGTCCAGATCAGTTATTGTAACATCCCAATTTCAGCAACCCTGGTCTTTTGTCAAAAAGGAAAAAATCAGGTCGAACAAAAACTTTTTCTGAATTAAGTGTTGCAATGCTTGCTTACGTTTTTGCTTGTGTTCATGCAACTGATTGTGTATTAGGTGATATACTTCCTATCTCAACACTAGTTTACAAAAGCTACTTCACAAAAGAGAAGTCTTAGCTTATCTTACATATTCTCAAATGTTTTGACAATTCAAACTTGAGGCAAGGTGACTTTACAAAAACCAAATATTTCACTAGTGTCCCTTAGCAAATCTATGGAGACCTATATATTATCTCCTTATGTTTTCAAGATAGAACTTCAACTACTCTTACCTCTAGTTTTTCCAAAAACTTTCCTAAAACCTTTTCACTCCAACCTTGGTAGAAATACCAAGAGGTACTTATCTTAGTTCAAAACACAACCTCTTCAAAACACCCATGCTTACCTCAAGCTAGGCTTGAGTATGACTTTAGTAGTAGCTTGACAAGTTTGATAAGATGAGTTGCCGCTATTTGATGAATTGCCTTGATTTGTTGTCTGATGAATTGCCCTGATCTGCTAATTGGCTTGTTTGTGTGGGAACTGGAGTGAGCTAATCTAATAGCTCATCCCTTAGGACCCAATCAATGTTTGTGATCATCAATCTCAAACCAAGCATCCAAATCTGGATCTATCATAGGTCACTTAAGTGGCCATCTCATCTCCTAATTCGATCAATCCAGGGATAATCCCTTTTGATAGCTTCCTACTCAATAAAGACCCAATCCAAGCATGGATCGCCTCTACAAAATACATACCTCAACATCAACTACTTTATGGGAAGGATAAACCCTGGCCACTCTCTCAAATTGCTTCCCCTTGTAATCTAGTCTAAACCCCTAAATCTGCCAAAATGGCTAAGTCTGGATTTCTTATCTGGATTCAATATTTGGAGCTCTACCTATTCCAACCTCTGTGCATTCGTGATAATGTACTTGAACCATCTTGTACTATATATTATTACTACCAAATATCACTTTTGACCTTGGATAAACCATTCTGGTTCCCACTCATCCATGATGGTTTTGTAGTCAAGATAATAATCTTTTCTGCAAATCTTATCATCGTGCCTACTTTGGCAGAAGCTCACATCCATATGCTACCTCCCCTTGACCAAATATTTGCATTATTATGATCTACTAAACATGGACTGTCAATCCCCACTTTACTTGTTTCCATTGGAGTTTTGTGCTTCTTAAACCCACATTGTTTATGAGGCATCATGATGTATCTGTTATGGCCGCCTTATTTTCAACAAAGTTTGCCATTACTCCTAAACCACCTCAGTTAGAACCAAGCCCAAATCTTGCTTCCATGATCATCTATACAACTTTTTATAGCTATCCATCTATCTCTTGCACCTAGGTGAGCTCTGAGCTCCCAAATCCAATCCTGTTTTGATGGTATAAAATTATCAAAACCCTAGATTCTCCCAAATATAGTTTCCATCCTTTTTCACCACAATTATTCAAAAAACCAAGATAGAATTAAGGTATAGATCAAGTTTACATCATCTACCTTGATTATGATAATCCCCCAAATAATTCCCATAATTATTTGGATCCTCAAACTATTTAAATTCCACTTTTGGCAAAATGCTAAAATCTATAAAGGCAAGTTTGTTTTTCTCCAAATCACCTTGAAAACTCAATGCACATTTGAGTTATATATATCATACCATACCTTCTAAAATAAAAAATAAATATTTTTGAGATTCTTTATTATTTCTTTTTGCCCTTTTTCTTAAAGGGCAAAAACAAGAAACAATTCCTTAAAAATACTTTACTTTCTAAATAAATTCCAATACAATTCTCCAATATGTAATATGGTATTTAGAACCATTTAACATCAAAAACAAACCTTTTCTAATGTAAAAATATCACATTAGCTTCTATAATCTACTTCTGCACTTTTTGAGTAAATGGTGTTAAGTGGACTTTTAAATCATGGAAAAATCTGAGACAATTCCTAGAAGGGTATCTTGACCTCTTATATCTACCAGAACCATTTCCCCATCTTGCCAAAGACAAGTTTTGAGACTTCTTTCATAACCCATCCTTTTGCCAAAATGAAACCTCTAGTTTGCAAACATTAAAACTTCACCAAACCAACACCAATCATGGTCAAGCAAGTTTACACAACACCCCACCTTCCCTTGGTCGTGGTGACCACTATAGCAAGTGCTCCCTTGTACTTTTTGCCCTTTAAGCATGTGAGGGAGAGAGAGGAGCATATCTTGCAAATCTTTCAAATAAAAGGGGCAGCAGCCACACCACCCCTTCCTCCACTCAGTGCTCGAATCATAGACCCTACCACCCCTCTCTCCACCTCCCTCATTGCCCAACCCCTAGACAGAACCCTCCCCCTTTCCCTAGTGGACATTGTCCACCATGGACCTCTCCCCTCCATGTTAAATAGCCCGAAGCCACCCCAGCTCTATCCTTTGCCCTCATTCGGCCCTAATACTCCCCACTTACCTCCCCCTAAGCCCCCACCCTCTCCCCAGCTCTGCCTAGCCCGAGGGAAGAAGAAGAGCAAGCTCTCGGCCTCCAAGAGAAATCGAGCGTAGCCTCTCCTTTGATCGCCTCCCTCTGCATGTCACCTAGGGAGGACCCCTCTGGAGCTCCTGCATCTAACCGTGCCCCTTACCCATGCTCATATCAACCCTACGGGTGCCGACATGAAGCTCCCGAGCGTCTCCCGCAGGCGCCGACGCGCGAGACCTCATCTGGTGATGAACCCCACCTTGCTGCCCCTCTCTGTGCTCACCGTGGTGTACCGCGTCGCCTTACCCCCTCCACGTCGCCTCTCCGACCCCTAGTAAGAGCCGTCACCGCCCTTGCTCCCGCCTAGGTTTCGGTCTCCGTCGCCATGTCGCGAGCTGGAAGACGACCCTGAGCCATCGGATCCGCTCTAATCGGATGGCTCAGGAGCCTCCATACCCCTTCGATCGCTCCCTATGGCTGACCAGCGGGCCCCCACTGTCAGCGTTTTAAAACACAACGTATGCATGGCTATGCCTGGGTGGGCCAAATCGTCCTCCCGCGGAGCAGTTCGCTCCAGATATTAGCCCAGTTGGCCCATTCCCTTGTGTTTTATAATTTATCTACAGATCTGAAGATTATCAGCTTGGTTTAATTCAATATGAAAATGTAAAACAACCCCAATTTCCTAGATCTAATTTTTCTATGGTATCTGAGTGTCCTCCCTAACAAGTAGTACCAATACTTTGCGTAAGAGTAAATTGTACTTTCTCTGAGATTTAATCAACTAACATGTATCTATTGCACTAAATAATTCACCTAGTGAAATATACATATCCAAATGGAATGAATATAAATTCATCTGTTACATAATTGAAATACCCAACAAATGGACTTGGTCCAATGTCAAGGTGAATTAGGCTTTGCTAGTAATACAAATAACAAAACAACAATTATCTTCCTTTAAGAAATAATTGGGGTAAAACCAAATGAGGTATTGACCAAATACCAACTCCCTGCACACATGGATATCAATATGCTCCAAAACCCAGAAGCCCAAATTTTACTAAACAAACTACTCAATTTTGGTGAATTAATATTTTCTATGTATAGCTAGTTCACAAATAAAATCATTACTATGGCTATGTAAATCCAAATGGTTTGATTCCAATTTCTATACAAATGTATTATCCATACCTAACAAGTGTCTTTGGAGTCAACTCAAAATCCCCTACATATTAAATCCGATGAAAAGAACAAATAGCATCCAGTACTGACTTTGGGATTTTCCTAAGGGCATTGTGATAATTCTTTCAAGTTGATTTAGACTCCTCTTGAATCAGTTCATCAAATCCTACCTAATAACCCAATGAAATAATTTTTGGAGCTCCAAAACTTTTCTGGTGAATTATTTCCTAAAACTAGAGTTTTAATCACTACAAAATCCATTATAAATCAATGGTAATTGATAAAATAGTGAAACCACTTTTTTGGTTTCATTTTATCAATATCTATCTGATGATACAATTTTTATACAATGATATCCTACTGTATATGTCCTTGGTCCAAAACCCCTCGTCTATCTAGTTTCTAGACTATAAAACCCACATAGATCTGATTCAAATGTACCAAGACACTTTCCAATCTCCCTAAATCCATTACTCCCAAACCCTACTGATTGGTAACTTGTATACCCTGTTTTTTTACTATATGCTATGATGCTTGTAAGGCTGGTATTGATTGTGATGTTGTTCCTTGCATGTTTGCTCGATGACGGTGATAGTTGCGATTGTGTGACACCGAGAAGAAGGAAGAATCGGGTTATTCTTATTGTTATGATTATAGGTATTCTGGTTTTCTAAAAAAGTCAAGACACATCTGGCTGTTCACAGGCAAGCCACCTTCTTTCTCATAAGCCTTTGTCCTATTTTTATACTCATGCATGTTTCATGTACTTGTTTATATAAATTGCATGATTTTACTAGTATTATTATTTATGGTAGTGGCTTGTCTCCTCCAAGTCATTACATGTTTGTACTACTGGTATAATACCTTTAAGGACACCTATTTTCCCCTAGTAGATAGATGGTGTATAACCCCTTGCCCCTTTGGAAACCCCGTTTTAGCCGAAGCAAAACTATGGGATGGGAAGTCCCCGGAAAAGCTTACAAAAATGTTTTATGAGAAAACCTTGGTGACGCTTGGCCTACCAAGTGAAGTGGAAAATGAGAAAGGTTTTGATTTTACAAAAAGGTTGGACAAATGATGGAGGAAAAATGTTTATGAAAACACGTCGGGCTGTGCAGTTTTAATGCTTGAACAATTAACCCGTGCAACCACATTACTCTGGAATTGGACGGGGCTGGGCTAGAAGTTTGTCTAATCTGGTAGGTGCCTCACACTACTACAGGGGCAAACAATCCCTGGAGGGTGGGCTTTCTCCGGACAAACGGTCCATGTGTAGCATCGACCGGGAGAAGGAACGAAGGGTCTACGGACCTCCACGCGATACTATGAACCCCTCGTTGAAAGCGCACACCCGTCAAGGTGCAAAATGCGCTCTAGTTGGCTTGGTAACTATATATGGCATCTCGGTTTTGAGGGGATTAAAAGTCATAGGGTAGGCACTCGTATCGGAGCGGGCATCCAGAAGGTCTTGATCGGTTATTTGACCCACGATCGGTGTAGATCAGGGACGGGTAATCGGATGGTGTGGGTACAGTGCACAACCTCTGTAGAGTGTAAATCTATTAGAATAGCCGAGTCCTCGGCCATGGACGGTTGTGATGGCTGTTGTACAATGATTATGGTTTTTATTTCAAAAAGTACTTCAGAAAAGCACTGGCTTGAAAATGTTTTGACCATGGGATGGTCGGAAAAATGGAGGAAGGATTTTGGTCATGGGATGACCGGAAGGAAAACAAATGGGTGACCCAAATCCTAGTGTTTTCTTAAGACTTTTCAAAACGGTTTTCAAAATGTTTTACAAAAGTTTTTCAACAAAGGTATAGAGATATGCTATATCTACAAGAGAAATTAGTTTATAAAAGAGCCTCTTATGGAGCTATCCTACCACATCCATATTGCATATCCTTTGTTATTGTTTTCTTAAAGTGGTTTGCCATTACATTCAAAGTATTCACCGGCATTGTCTTTAGCTATTTACTTGGCCAGACTTTCATATGATCGAGAGAAACGATGGAGATGCTGACGTCTATGCGAGCTAGGCCATCTTCCTAGTTAGTCGCCTGTAAGTTAAGGCATGACATGGGCTCTGCGATTGAAGACTTCCTCTATTTGTGATGTAATCGCCATACTAGACTTAATGTAAGTTTTGTAATCGTTACTTTATAGATGTTGTAATGATACTCGTCGGTTATGCTCACGTCTCACTGATCATGGGAACGTGAATTGTATGCATAACGGGTATTCTCGGACCGTAAATCCGGGGTGCCACAGTTAGATTACTGACTAGGAACCGACAAAACCTTTTTTTATATCAATATATATAAATAAGAACGAAAAAGTGTCGATAATACAGAAGCTTTAACGACCAAATATACGGCGGGAGATTTTTCTTCGGCCGTACGTATAGATACTACACACCGAAAAATATTTCGCAAGGGGGTATAGTACCTTTAAAGACCAACTATACAGCGGGAGATTTTTCTCCGGCCGTATAGTTGCACCCGTATAGTTACAAAAAACCCACAAAATCTTCAGAAAAACAAGAGGAATTCAAAGGCAAAAAAATTTAGAAGCAGAAACTGTGAAGATAAAACACTTATTAGAGTAAGAAAACTTACCTTTCACTTACCATTTATTCAGTCGGGAATGACAAGCTCCTCCAACAATATGGACTTCTTCTTTTTAGGAGGAATTGAACTTAGTTAATATAATAATTCTTGAAATTGAAAATCACCAGGAATAAATCTCCTCTCAATAAGATTGGTGTTTTGCTGGCAAATATAGATGCTACATCCGCTACCTTTGCTTCTTGTCTCTACATAATTTGCAACTCAAATTCTTGAAGTAAAAGGATCCAACAGATCAGTCTTGGCTTATGAATCTTCCTCTCGAAGGTTTCTTTTAAACCATCACGATCTGTATGAACTCTTATGTTTGCATCAACTTTATAAGAATGAAATTTATCGCAAGAGTAAAATACAACAAAGAGTTCTCTTTCTTCCTTAGGATAATTATTTTCAGCACTATTGAGAGTTCTACTAGCATGATGTATAATATTAAATATGCGACCTATATGTTGTCCCAGAGTTACCCCTAAAACATCATCACTAGCTTCACATATTAAATCAAAAGTCATATCCCATATAGGTGGTTTAATGGTAGGGGCATTAGATACAGGATATTTAAGTTTATCAAAGGAAATAAGGCATTTATCATCAAAATTAAATCTTACTCCCTTTTGCAACAAATTAGTTAAAGGTTTAGAAATTCCAGAGAAATTTCGAATGAACCTTCTATAAAAATCCACATGACCAAGAAAACTTCTTATACCTTTTATGTCCCTTGGTTGTGGCATTCTCTCTATTGCTTCAACTTTAGCCCTATCTACTTCAATGCCCTTACCTGATACCTTATGTCCAAGGATTATGCCTTCTTTGACCATAAAATGGCACTTCTCCTAGTTTAAACAAGATTGGTTTCTTTGCAACGCTGCAAAATTATTTTTAGATTATCCAAGCAAATAGTAAACAAAGTTCCATAGATAGAAAAATCATCCACAAATACTTCCATTATCAGTTCTATAAAATCTGCGAAAATAGCAGTCATGCATCTTTGAAAAGTAGCTAGAGCATTACATAAACCGAAAGGCATGTGTCGGTAAGCATGTAAACCATAAGGACTAATGAAAGTTGGTCATCAGGATGAACAACTATTTGGGAAAAACCAGAGTATCCGTCCAAGTAACAAAAAATGAGTGTGGGTTGATAACGTCTCAAAAGTTTGATTTATGAACGGTAAAGGATAATGTTCTTTTCTAGTTTTGTTATTTAATTTCCTGAAATCTATGCACATCCTATGTCCAACAATAGTTCTAGTAGGTATCAATTCATTGTTTTCATTAGGAAAAATAGTAAAGTCGCCTTTCTTAGGAACACAATGAACATAACTTACCCATTCTCTTTCTTTTACATTATAGATTATACCTGCATCAAGTAGGAGTACTATTTATTTTCTTACCACTTCCCTCATTTCAAGCTTTAGCCTTCTATCAAATTCTGCAGTTGGTTTAGCACCTTCCTCCATAAATATTCGATGGACGGTAATTATGGGACTAATGCCATTTGAATCATCCATTGAATACCCAAAGGCCTTGCGATGCTCCTTAAGTACCTTCATGAGATCTTCTTCTTCATCCCCTAAAAGTTTAGCACTAATAATAACAGGTAATTTATAAGTATTATCCAAAAAATTATATTTAAGATTATCTGGTAAAGTTTTTAATTCTGGGGTGGTAATTATTCATCCCCTCTCTTTTCTGGATATTCAAAAGCCTCATCATTTGGAGGTCCTAAAATGGAAAGTGAATCAAATTCACTTTCAAATTATTATAGAGACATGTCCTCCATAATTATTTCTTCACAATTTTAGTCTTCATTTATTTCTTCTTCTTGATTACTTAAGAAAAGAGCTGCCATCTCCTCAATAGTTTTATCTTTCTCTTCTTCTTATATAAGTAGAGGTTTGTCATTAAATTTGGAAAAGTGGAGCTCTTTTTCCCAAGCTTAAGGGATACAATCTCCTTTTTTAAATCGATTGTGGCACCTACATTGCTCAAAAATTTCTTCCAAATATAACTGGGCAAAGAGTGTCAGCTGGCATATCAACAACTACAAAATCGTTAGGGAAATTTTTATTGCTAATTGTGATAGTTACATCTTGAACTACTCCCATTGGAATTCTAATATTTTTATTGGCTAAAATGATTGTCATATCAGTATTTTTGTATTGTAGCTGGTGCTATCTCTTCTTTGATTTCTAAATAAAAATCATAAGATATAACATTAACTTTGGTGCCAAGATCACATAAACTGTAATGCGAGGTTTCTTTAAATATGCAGGGAAGAATATTCTTACCCACATCTTTTATCTTAGTTTTACCTTCAACCAATACGGAAGTCTCTTCATCAATTTCAACTATGTTACAATGTGCATACATAGCCATAATTGCTTCATTGGTCACGTCTTCATCTTGGTTTCATCTAGATCTTCGTCAACTTTTGGCACACTTTCCTCTTCTTTCTTCTCATGTACTGCCTTGACATGTTCATATTCCAAAATATGCTTATGTGCAGTTTTAGGGAAAGTTATCTCATACATTGGTTCTAGGGAGGCCAATGTTGCTTTAACTTCTCTTTTCTTCTTAGGTTCGGGTGGTGGATCATACTTGTCTGAACCATATTTTGGAGCTTTGATGTGTTCTGTAAAAGCTTTATCAACTTCCAACACAAGATCTGAATCTAAATAAATTTCTTTAGATAATTCATTAACATGGCCCTTCTTATTATAGTCATCAATACAATCATGATCTATTTCTGTGCCTCCTTCACTTCCTAGACCAAAATTCCATGAAACTCTATGATCACGAATTCTATTAAGTAAATCCCAAGCTTTAGTTATGGGTAAATCCATAAAAGCTCCTCTTGTGCAAGAGTATAGTTCAATTTTATTAGGTTCAATTAAACCTCCATAAAAGATATGCAATAAATACCATTCAGGCAAATCATGATGAGGACATTGATTAAGTAAATCTTTAAATCTTATATAAGATCTTACTAGTCCTTCATTAGGACGGTTACTCCAAGTCATTATAAGACGCCTGATTCCAAAAGATTTTGATAAAGGATAATATTTGGATAGAAATTCACTAAATTATCCTAGGTAGTAGTGGATTATGAGGGTAAAGATCTATACCATGAGAGAGTTGTACTTGTTAAAGTTTGACTAAATAGTTTCATCCTTACCTCATCAGCAGTATACCCCGGTAATTGGAAAGTGCCACATACGTCTTTAAAACATGCAATATGCTTATATGGATCAGGATCTTCTTCATCTCTAGTAAATTTCTTGTTGTGTAGAATACCAAGTAGTAGAGGATTTATTTAAAAAACCCTTGTCTTCTCTTTAGAGTTGCCTCTTTTATAAATATTATAGGGCTTCCCAAAGTGTCTTAGTGGGTTAGCACTAGTCAATGATCAAACTCCATTATGTTGGTGGAAACCTGTAACTCAAAACAAAACTTAACAAAACTAAAGTGGATAAGCAAAAACTTAAAGACCTACAACGCTTAGCTCCCCGGCAAAGGTTCCAGAAAATAGCTTGATGACTGCAAGTGCACAGATCGTTTGTAGCTAGATTCAAAATAAAGATATCGATCCCGCAGGGAGCATGAGTCTGAAGTATAATAACTCTTGAAATAAATACTAAAATTATAAATGCTAAATAAAGTTCTAAGTAACAAGATAAAATGTGTGTCTTGTGTAAAAAGGTGTTTTGGATTTTTTGTATAAGAGAACAATGAGTAAAGTAAACAAAACTGAATACAGAAAGTAAGTATCGTGTATGTAAAAGAGATTTGAATCTTCAGTGGGGAAAAGCGTTCTCAGGGATTAGCGGATACACCACTATCATTATAAAGGGCTAAGGTAAAAATTAGCATCATGAACATTCTCAACTTTGTATGTGTGCGAGGAACTCCATATTTGTACAAATAGGTAGCAACCACTGCTCACATCATCCTCATAACCACAACAGACAGCAATCAACATCAATTGAATTACTAAGCTATGAAGGGACTTAATCCCACAGGACGTATCCCATGGAATTGATAGTGTTTTGTGAGTTTCCTCGGTTCCCAAGTTGATACATAAGGGGTGCCAACAGCTTTATTGTCACTGGAAGTGCTAACACACCTCCGTATACCAACAAGTAGTTCCCTCCATCAAGACCCCACAAGAGGAAAATATTGAGAGTGTAGTGACCTTGGATCAATAAAGATCCTAAGTCCCCGTGATTTACATGCTAGTCCCTGGATCATTAGCTAGCACTCACAGTCAATGAATATCATGTAAAACACAAAGTCATTATTACACGGAGAATCCATACTATGAATTTTATTACAAATTTCCTTAGCATTAAGCTAGCTCAAATAACAGCGGAAACATAAAAGCAGCTTGAGTCCATCAACGCCCCAGGCTTGTCGAGTGTAGACTCGTGATCCCTACGCACCTTTCAATAGTCGGATTCTGCACATAAGACGTGTATCCAACAAGTTGGGTCAATACTTTGAATGCATTGGAAAATTACACCAAGGAAAGGAAAGACTAACTCTACATGGAGGGCTAGTTAGGCTGTAGAGTTTATTTCCTCAAAGCTAGTTTTTATTAAGTATGGAGAAGAAGAGAAGATTTTTCCTACTTTGTAAACTTTTGTTTAAGTAATATATGGTCGAATGACACACGAGGATATTACTCACCAAGTGTCCAAACAACCTCACACTTGTATTTACGCACCAAGTTTCCAAAACCCTCCCAATAGCGATATAAATCACGCCTTGGGTTTTTAGAAAAAATTTAAGTTTTGAAAGAAAGAGAGAGGAAGATCCTTTAGAGGCTCCATCCTTCAGATGCTCAAGTGTTCTTTTCCGTGAACTCGGCTGATCGATCAGATTGCAATACTCTCGAGAGTTTGTGCACTTTACCCACAATCCACGATCAAGTCCTTTTACAGAGAAGACCATGGCGATGCTTTCCCTTAGTATCCCCTCTACCTTCTGGATCCAACCGTGCCAAAAACCTCCAAATGTTGGTACCCAGGTGAGGTTCCCACTAAGTACTAGGCCAAGACAGAGCCCATATGTATTATGGTTGCATTGGAAGCTTCTGAATTCTGAAACATGGCAGAATTCTTTGATTCCTGGGTGGCCGTCCTCCACCAAAATCTCACTCGTTGACCCAACAACCATTCCGCCCAGAAGAAAACTTAGTTTTATTTTGAAGTGGATTTGAGAAGAAAAGTTTGCTCAAGAGAGCCTTTATACTGAGAAGAAATTCATTGTCTTTTGAACCCCCCAACGGTACTTTACATATATATAGCATAGCAAGAATACTTAGCAAAAACAGGGGTAACCTATTAGGAGGGGAAATCCTAAGTACAGAGCTACTCATGGCATACTACAAAATCATCGCACTTGCAAAATAATACTAAGGAAAGAAATTCTACTAGAACATCCTACACATGCATACTATAGAATTTTGAAGATCACATGCATAGAATCAAAACTAGGAAAAATATTATGAACAAGTGGTGTAACTTGCCTTGATCCGAGCAGCACTCTACACAACAGTACTCCTCAGCGCACTCCGAACAATCTAAGGAAACACAAACATAGATCTAATCACAACTTGCACAAAATATGCCACATAGATAATATGCATGCATGCAACATGGTAGTTATGCAATATTTGTTTTCTAAATTGACCAAGGTAATCTAATTGGATCGTAATTGTTCTAGGGATGTTATTAGTATTGATTACCCATGGGTTTAAATTAATTTGGGTCACTACTCTAATTCATAGGCTGATAAGGAGATCCAACCATCTAATTAGCCCCGAATCAGATCTAATGTTCTTAAGCAAGATTTTATAATTTTTTTCAGTAGGTATTGTAAAAACAACGTCAACACAACAAGAATCAACTGAAACAGGGTTTTAATTATTTTTCAATGGATTAAACACACTAATCTAGAGATCAATTTCTACACAGAAAATATTACTGCAAACTCGTAAAATTATTACGGATCTGTGTTCTACACAATTTTGTGAATCCAACGGTATGTCATACGTAATTTTTGGCCAAGTGGTTGAATTTCTACGAATTTTGCATGTTAAATATGTTTTCTACCTATTTAGAAAAACATAGATCTACTAAACTGGGACTGCCACGCGTCGGGACCCGATTGGCGCCCTCGGGCGCGGTGCTGACTACGCACGCTGACGCGGCCCTTGCCATGAGGCGCTACGCGATAGGCGTGTACACCTTCGTCCGCCCCTTCTAATCTAGGCCGTTGACTGTCGATCTAGTGGACGGGGTAAGGTGGCAACTCACCACGGCGGCGTCGATGGCGAGACGGCAGCAGCGCTGTCGGGTCTTGATGCTTGGCGGCGATCCGGTGGCTCCTTGAGGCAGTGGGGTGGTCGACGGCGATCAGCAGCTCCTCGCGGTTCGCTTGGCACGGTCGTCGGCGAACGTCGCTTCCTCGTACAGCTCCTGTGGCCCGTTATTCCTCGCGAGCTCCGGCGGAACAACAGCGGGAAATCAAGGCGGCTGTGCTGCGTCAGACAAGGGGAAAACGAAGGGCGGCTGTGACGATTTCGACAGGAAGAAAAACAGGGGAAAAGGAGCTCCCTAGGCTTCACCTACCGAAGCTTCGGCGGCGGCTACTCCGGCGTGGTCGCGGCGAGGCAGCCCGGTGGTGATGGATCAGGAAAAAGTTAGGGTTTCGAACGGCGGGGTTGCGGGGTTTATAAAGACGAAGAAACTTGGCGTGGGGGCACGGATTCCTCTCCGAATTGGCCAGAATCCGTTCAGCACACGGCGGCGCGCGATATCTGCGGGGAGGAAGGGGATGACAGGTGGGGCCGGGTGTCAGCGGGAGCGGGCAGTGCGGGCTGGTGCTAGGTTGCGCTGGCGGGCTGGCAACTTGCGCTAGCGCCTAGGCGACGCGCGCGCTAGTGGGCTGGCGCAGCCGGCCTAGTAGGTTAGGCGGTAGGTTTTTTATACTTTTATCTTTTCCATTTCTGTTTCACTAATTCTTTAATAACTTTTGCATATCAAGTCCAAAAGCAATGAAACCAGTTTCTATTTTTTTGTAAAAAGGAGGTGGTCATCATAGAACCATAGATTATTATCCTTACATAACTTTTAGAAGGATCAAGCACGATTAAATCATTTTTGCTCACATAGGGAAATCTTTATTAGGGTTTTGGTAGGTTTTTGATGTTAGGGTTTTGATGCAACTTCATTTGTAGGATGCAATGATGCAAGGATGATGCATGCTTCTGGTAACATCCCATAATAAAATCTGGGATGTTACAAACCTACCCCCCTTAAGAAGAATCTCGTCCCCAAGATTCGGGTTGGCTAGAAAATAGTTGTGGATGATCTGCCTTCAAATCTTCTTCACGCTCCCACGTGGCTTCTTCCTCGGAATGGTGGTTCCATTGTACTTTGCAGAATCTTATGGTCTTGGTACGGGTTATCCTTTCGGCTGTTTCCAGTATTTTGATGGGCTTTTCCTCATAGGTAAGGTCATTCTCCAATCGAACCTCCTCCAGGGGAACTGTATCTCTTAGCGGTGTTTCGGCCATTTCCGGGTGGCACTTCTTTAGTTGTGACACATGAAACACATCATGAACTGTCAGTCCTTCTGGTAACTCCAACTGATAAGCAACATCTTCTCTATAGGCCAGAACCTTATATGGTCCTATGAATCGTGGGGCTAACTTACCCTTGATTCCAAACCTCTTAACTCCTCACAGTGGTGAAACTCAGAGGTACGCACGGTCCCCTATTTTATAAGCCACATCTTTGCTCTTGGAATCAGCATAACTCTTTTGTCGGGATTGGGCTACCTTTAGCCTATCCTGAATCTTCCGTACCTTTTCTTCGGCATCCTTGATCAATTCAGGTCCAAAAATACTACGTTCACCCACTACACTCCATAACAGCGGAGTCCTACACTTCCTGCCATATAGAACTTCAAACGGAGCCATCTTGATACTTGTCTGGTAGCTGTTGTTGTATGAGAACTCAGCATATGGCAGGTTATCATCCCAACTACACCCATAGTATAGTATGCAAGCTCTCAACATATCTTCCAGAATCTGGTTCACCCTTTCTGTTTGGCCATCTGTTTAAGGGTGGAAAGCAGTACTGAATTCTAGTCTGGTTCGAAGAGACTCATGTAACTGTCGCCAAAACTTTGAAGTGAATTGGGTGTCTCTATCTGATACAATTCCCTTAGGGACACCATGCATGCTTACAATCCTTGACATATATATCTTGGCAAGCTTAGCACTTGTATATGTGGTCTTTACGGGGATGAAGTGAGCCACCTTGGTAAAGTGGTCCACCACTACCCAGATAGAATCAAATCCTGAACGAGTCCGGTGAAACCCCATGATAAAATCCATGCCTACCTTATCCCACTTCCAGTTAGGTATAGGTAGCGGTTGTAGCAATCCGGCCGGTTTCTGATCCTCGTCCTTAACTCTATTGCATACGTCACATAGAGAAATATACTCGGCAATTTCTCTTTTTAGGTTATTCCACCAAAATCTATCCTTCACATCCATGTACATCTTGGTGTTACCTGGATGAATTGAGTAAGGTGATTCGTGAGCTTCTTGTAAAATCAACTTCCTGATATCAGGGTCATTGGGAACGCACAAACGCTTCCCATACCAAAGGGTTCCTTGTTCGTCTAGACGAAATTCTTTTGTCTTTCCTTCACTTATTTTGGCTCTTATTTCTTCCAATTCTTTATCTCCCTTTTTTGCTTCCTTGATTCTCCCTTGAAAAGTAGACACTATTTCCATAGTCGCTCCATGTCCTTTCGGAACTATTTCTAGCCTGAGATCCTTGAATTGCTTGCATAACTCCTCTGGAAATTCCCATGCGGTAAGTCCATTCACATATACCTTACGATTTGCCTCTCCGGGGTGGTACAGTAAATCCAAGTCATAATCCTTAATCAGTTCAAGCCATCTTCTTTGCCTCATATTCAACTCCTTTTGGGTGAAGATGTACTTCAAACTCTTATGATCTGTGAACACATCACAATGTTTGCCCATGAGGTAGTGTCTCCATACCTTGAGTGCATGTACAACAGACGCAAGTTCCAAATCATGTGTGGGGTAGTTATGTTCGTGGTTCTTGAGTTGTCGAGAGGCATAGGATACCACTTTTCCATCTTGCATCAATACACTTCCAAGTCCTTGTCGAGAAGCGTCACAATAGACTTGAAAATCCTTTTGGATATCAGGCAGACACAGAACCGGTGCCGCTATGAGACGTTTCTTCAACTCTTGAAATCTTGCTTCACATGCCTCGGTCCATAGGAATTTCTTTTCCTTCTTTAATAGTTCTGTCATGGGTTTTGCTATTTTGGAAAAGTTTTCAATGAACCTCCGGTAGTATCCTGCGAGGCCCAAGAAACTCCTAATATCTCCCACATTCTTGGGTGACTCCCATTCCTTTATGGAAGCTACCTTACTAGGATCTACGACGACTCCTTTTCCCGACACAACATGACCAAGGAATCCCACTTCCTTTAACCAGAATTTGCATTTGCTAAACTTGGCATACAACTTGTGTTCTCTTAGTTTATCCATAATTAGGCGCAAATGCTTCTCATGTTCCTTCTCATCCTTGGAGTATATGAGTATATCATCTATGAATACCACGATAAACTTGTCCAAATATTCCATGAACACCTTGTTCATCATGGTCATGAAGTATGTCGGGGCATTGGTTAGACCAAACAACATCACGATGTACTCATACAATCTGTATCTTGTGGTGAAGGTTGTTTTGGGCACATCATGTTCTCGAATCTTTAGCTGAAAGTAGCCTGATCGCAGATCGATCTTTGAGAAGACACTGGCTCCCTTTAACTGGTCAACAAGTCATTGATGTTAGGCAGAGGGTACTTATTCTTGATCGTCACTTCATTCAGCGAGCGGTAGTCCACAACCAGCCTCTTGGCTTTATCCTTCTTTTCCACGAATAGGACAAGTGCTCCCCAAGATGACACGCTGGGTTGAATGAATCCCTTGTCCAATTGTTCCCTAAGCTGTTTCTTGAGTTCCTTCAACTCGTCCACATCCATCTTGTACGGTCTCTTAGCTATCGGCCCTGTGCCCGACATCAAGTCAATGAGGAACTCGATATCACGGTCGGGAGGCATCCCGGGTAACTCTTCCAGAAAGACATCTGGGTATTCCTTCACAATAGGTACATCCTCCAAGCTAACCCCCTTAAGAGAGTTCACCATGACTTCCTTAAGTGCGAAATTTGACTTGATACGAATCCTCTTCCCTTCCGGTGTTGTGAGCGTGACAGTCCTTTTGGCACAATCTATGACTCCTTCATATTCGGTCATCCAATTCATGCCCAAGATTATGTATAAACCTTGTGACTCCAGACCTACTAGACTTGTGGGAAAGATGTGTGTCCCCATCCTTAGTTCTAAACCCCGGCAACCAGAGTTTGACACTATTTCTCCTCCAGGAGAACTTACCCTTAGAGGAGAGTTTATAGTCTCCGTAGGTATCTTGCCTCTATCCATAAATACCCTTGATATGAATGAATGCGATGCACCGGTATCAAAAAGAACAACTGCGGGAATAGAATTGAGCTTGAACTTACCAATCACGGAGTCCAGTGCATCACAAGCATCCTCCATAGAGACATGATTCACCGTGGCTTTGACAAACGGATTTGGCTTCTTCCCATTTCCATTGCGATGGTTGTGTCCATTTCCATTCCCATTGCCATTGCCATTCTTCTTCTCGGGGCAAGTGGTTGCATAGTGCCCTGTCTTGTTGCACTTAAAGCATGTCACCTCACTGAGATCCTTTCCATTGCTGTCATTTCCATTGAGGTTTTTATGCCCATTGTGTTTGTGGCCGCCATGGTGATGACCGTTATGGTTGTGGCCATTATTGTTATAAGGTGGCGGTGAGGAAGTGCGCTGCTTCTGGTACGGAACAGAGTGCTTGTGAGGGTTAGACTTCCTCTTGCGGTTTTCTATGCTCTTTCTTTTGGATTCAACCACAATGACTCTGTCCAAGAGTTCTTGAAAGTTGTCAAATTTCTGAGCCACAAGTTGTATAGATATCTCATCATTGAGTCCTCTTAAGAATTCCTCCTGCCTCTTGGCATCAGTGGAGACGTCATCGGGTGCATAACTGGCTAGCTTGTTGAAAAGCTCACCATACTCGGTGACATAACGGTGCAGCTGGTGTAGGTCGCGAAACTCGTGCATTTTCAGAGTCATGACACCAGCAACCACATGATGGGTGCGGAAAGCTAACTCGAACTGGTCCCAAGTGATAGCATCAATATCCGGGTGGGTGACTTGGTAGTTATCCCACCATTATGCAGCAGGTCCTTCAAGCTGGTGCGTGGCATAACGTACCCTGTCGGCTCCGACAGCTTGCACAGTATCCAACGTCTTGTTAATTGTACGGAGCCAGTCATCTGCGATGATTGGTTTTGTGCTGCTAGTGAAGGTAGGTGGGTTCAAACTCAAAAACCGAGTCAAGCGATCCTGTTGAGGTGGTGGTGGAGGTGGGGGTGGCGGAGGTGGCGCGTTGTTGTTTTTTTGCATGTTCCGAGTGAGCAGTTGGATCAGCTGGTTCTGAGTGGCCAGAAGTTGTGCAATTTCTGGAGGAATTTCAGTGTTCGCACGTCTTGGCGGCATCTGTGGGGTTTGAGAGACAAGTTAAGAAATAGACAGAATGACTAAGTAGTAAACTCCTACCCTTATGAAAACACATAGGCACACAAGGCACACAAGACACAAAAGCACAAACTTAACACAGAAATCATCCAACTTTAACTAACCAAATATGTCTTGGTATTTATTACAATTGCGAATAACGTTCTACTATAGAATCTAAAGGTGGTCCAACTACTACACATCTTCCACGCCTTCCTCTTCCTCGTCCTCGAACGAGTAGCCTTCCTGCTCTAGGGTTGTCTTGTACAGCTCCATCTCCTTTGTGGTGTCTTCAAGCTTCTCTTGGAGGTTCTTTATCTCATCTGGCAGCTTCTTGGTAGTGGCTTCTAGCTGCTCCTGAAGTCCCTCCTTCTCGCCTTGTAGTTCCTCCACTAGACTTGACTTCTTTGCGGCTTCAAGTTGCTTTGCCAAGTCCCGCTTGGAAGCACGCACATCATTGATTATCTTGCAAAGGCCTTCAGTTTGCACTTCAGTTCCCTCAATCTCCTGCTTGAGTTCCCTAACCCTCTTGTTTTTATTTATCACCCTCTTCTCTTGGTTAGCGAACTTCTTTTCTTCGTCCTGGAACTTTATCTCTTGGAGCTTCATTGCCTCCTCCTGCTGCTTGATCATTTCCTCCTTCTCCTTGATGAGAGCGCATAGCTCATCGTTCCTTGACGAGGAAGCTACCTTTTTCAAGGTCATGGATTTGGCACTCCAAGTCTTGATATTGGGTCCTTCGGCGCTTGGTAGAAGTCCTTTCCTCAAAGGTTAACTCCATGGGAATTCCTTCCTCATCTCGTCTTCCAAAAAGACCACCGCAGTGTCCTTGGAGAGCCTCATGATGGAATCCACATAGGCGACCAATGAGCTGCTGAAAGCTGATGCTAAGGGCCTTCTCCTTGGAGTCGCTAACAATGTGGATTGCTATGTCTTCCTCTGGGTTCTTGCCTCGCTCTTGTCCTGGCTGGGTGACTTTGACTCCCCAATAGCCGTCCTTGTGGAGTTTCTTCATTGTGCTTCCCTAGATTGTTGGCAGGGGAAGGTCCAAACGCGTGAGAAGGTCCATGAGGCATCTACCAAAGCGAAGGGGCTCGATGTGCGCGACGGTGTCGTAGAGGAAGCTTGTCATCCTTAAGTTAGAAGAGTGAAGATTAGATACTTAAAAAAAGTAGAGGAAAGCAGGTACTAGAAGTGCGAAAATAAATTAGAAGGAAAAGCAAGTAAGGGACATAAGTTAGAAGGTTCCAATCCTAGGGTCACGTCCTACAGGCAACGATGTGATCTGATACCATCTGTAGTGACCTTGGATCAATAAAGATCCTAAGTCCCTGTGATTTACATGCTAGTCCCTGGATCATTAGCTAGCACTCATAGTCGATGAATATCATGTAAAACACAAAGTCATTATTACACGGAGAATCCAGAGTATGAATTTTATTACAAATTTGCTTAGCATTAAGCTAGCTCAAATAACAGGGGAAACATAAAAGAAGCTTGAGTCCATCAACGTCCCAGGCTTGTCGAGTGTAGACTCGCGATTCCTACGCACCTTTCAATCTTCGGATTCTGCACATAAGACGTGCAGCCAACAAGTTGGGTCAATACTTTGAATGTATTGGCAAATTACACCAAGGAAAGGAAACACTAACTCTACATGCAAGGCTAGTTTAGGCTGTAGAATTTATTTGCTCAAAGCTAGTTTTTCTTAAGTATGGAGAAGAAGAGAAGATTTTCCCTACTTTGTAAACTTTTGTTTAAGTAATATATGGTCGAATGGCACACGGGGATATTACTCACCAAGTGTCCAAACAACCTCACACTTGGAAATTACGCACCAAGTTCCCAAAACCCTCCCAATAGCGATATAACTCATGCCTTGGGTTTTTAGAAAAACTTTAAGTTTTGAAAGAAAGAGAGAGGAAGATCCTTCAGAGGCTCCATCCTTCAGATGCTCAAGTGTTCTTTTCCGTGAACTCGGCTGATGGATCAGATTGCAATACTCTCGATAGTTTGTGCACTTTACCCACAATCCACGATCAAGTCCTTTTACAGACAAGACCATGGCGAGGCTTTCCCTTAGTAGCCCCTCTACCTTCTGGATCCAACCGTGCCAAAAACCTCCAAATGTTGGTACCCAGGTGAGGTTACCCACTAAGTACTAGGCCAAGACAGAGCCCATATGTATTGTGGTTGCACTGGAAGCTTCTGAATTCTAAAACATGGCAGACTTCTTTGATTCCTGGGCGGCCGTCCTCCACCAAAATCTCACTCGTTGACCCGACAACCATTCCGCCCAGAAGAAAACTTAGTTTTATTTTGAAGTGGATTTGAGAAGAAAAGTTTGCTCAAGAGAGCCTTTATACTTAGAAGAAATTCATTGTCTTTTGAACCCCCCAACGGTACTTTACATATATATAGCATAGCAAGAATACTTAGCAAAAACAGGGGTAACCTATTAGGAGGGGAAATCCTAAGTATAGATCTACTCATGGCATACTACAAAATCATCGCACTTGCAAAATAATACTAAGGAAAAATATTCTACTAGAACATCCTACACATGCATACTATAGAATTTTGAAGATCACATGCATAGAATCAAAACTAGGACAAAAATTATGAACAAGTGGTGTAACTTGCCTTGATCCGAGCAGCACTCTACACAACAGTACTCCTCAGCGCACTCCGAACAATCTAAGGAAACACAAACATAGATCTAATCACAACCTGCACAAATATGCCACAGAGATAATATGCATGCATGCAACATGGTAGTTATGCAAGATTTGTTTCTAAATTGACCAAGGTAATCTAATTGGATCGCAATTGTGCTAGGGATGTTATTATTATTGATTACCCATAGGTTTAAATTAATTTGGGTCACTACTCTAATTCATAGGCTCATAAGGAGATCCAACCATCTAATTAGCCCCGAATCATATCTAATGTTCTTAAGCAAGATTTTATAATTTTGTTCAGTAGGTATTGTAAAAACAAAGTCAACACAACAAGAATCAACTGAAACAGGGTTTTAATTATTTTTCTATGGATTAAACACTATAATCTAGAGATTAATTTCTACATAGAAAATATTACTGCAAACTCGTAAAACTATTACGTACACAGTTTTGTAAATCCAACGGTATGTCATACATAATTTTTGGCCAAGTGGTTGAATTTTGCAATTTAAATATGTTTTCTGCCTATTTAGAAAAACATTGATCTATTTCTAAACTGGGACTGCCACGCGTCGGGACGCGATTGGTGCGCGCGGGCACGGTGCTGACTATGCACACTGACGCGGCCCTTGCCACGCGGCGCTACACGATAGGCGCGTACCCCTTCGTCTGCCCCTTCTAATCTGGGCCATTGAGTATCGATCTAGTGGACGGGGTAAGGTGGCAACTCACCGCGGCGGTGTCGATGGCGAGACGGCGGCGGTGCTATCGGGTCGTGAAGCTTGGCGGCGATCTAGTGGATCCTTGAGGCAGTGGCGTGGTCGACGGCGATCAGCAGCTCCTCGCGGTTCGCTTGGCACGGTCGTCGGCGAACGTCGTTTCCTCGTACAGATCCTGTGGCCCGTTGTTCCCCGCGAGCTCCGGCGGAACAACGGCGAGAAATCAAGGCTGCTATGCTGCGTCAGACAAGGGGAAAACAAAGGGGAGGTAAGGGTCGAGCGTGAGGATTTCGACAGGGAGAAAAATAGGGGAAAAGGAGCTCCCTAGGCTTCACCTACCGAAGCTTCGGCTGCGGCTACTCCGGCGTGGTCGCGGCGAGGCAGCCCGGTGGCGATGGATCGGGAAAAAGTTAGGGTTTCGAACAGCGGGGTTGCGGGGTTTAAAAAGACGAAGAAAACTTGGAATGGGGGCACGGATTCCTCTCTGAATCATCCAGAATCCGTTCAGCACACGGCAGCGCGCGATATCTGCGGGGAGTCAGCCGGAGCGGGCAGTGCGGGTTGGCGCTGGGCTGCGCTGGCGACTTGCGCTAGCGCTTAGGCGATGCGCGTGCATTAGTGGGTTGGCGCAGCCGGCCCAGTAGGTTAGGCGGTAGATTTTTTATACTTTTATCTTTTCCATTTCTGTTTCACTAATTCTTTAATAACTTTTGCATATAAGTCCAAAAGCAATGAAACCAATTTCTAATTTTTGTAAAAAGGAGGTGGTCATCATAGAACCATAGATTATTATCCTTACATAACTTTTAGAAGGGTCAAGCACGATTACATCATTTTTGCTCACATAGGGAAATCTTTATTAGGGTTTTGGTAGGTTTTTGATGTTAGGGTTTTGATGCAACTTCATTTATAGGATGCAATGATGCAAGGATGATGCATGCTTATGGTAACATCCTATAATAAAATCTAGGATGTTACAGAGAGGTCGACTTCTCCCAATATCAAGATGAAGACAATCTAACACATGGTCACAGCGATGAATATCATAATAAACTTTATCTTATTTCAATCTCATGCTAGAGTTTCTCCTTCTCCCCAAGAACTAATGATCTACTTAGACATGGAGGCAATCAACATCATGTCAAAGACAATGGAATCTATCATAGATGAATAGTACTTGTATAAATCCACAACGAGTATGGAAATTACAACAAGATCTAGACAAGATGTAGATGAGATGGATGGAGATGGTGGTGATGCAGCAGTTGATGATGAAAATTGATGCCTTAGCCTCCTAGATCTGCACAAGGCAAAGATGGATCCCCGATGGATGAGTTCCCCCTATATATGCCTTCCGGAGGTGAGGTTTCGGCGATTTCTAGCTGTTTTGTATGCGTCTCTCCAATCCAGCTGCATGGGGTGAAACTATTTGAGGAGGTGGTGTCGGCGCCAACTATATGATGGGAACTATACGGCCAGAATATTTATTCCCGCCGTATAGTTGGTCGTTAAACCTACCGTATCCTCCAATTGCTTCGGGTTTCTTATATTGTTATTAATATTTCCCAAATAAGCAATTTGCATTATTTTTGGATCCTTTTCACTCAAATATTACTGGTCCAAGAATTGTGTTCATCGTATCAATCATCTGATCTGATCCTAGTGAAAATAAACATAAAAGGTGCGCTCGAACGCTGTAAAATACCAAGATCCTACCACTACAATTCAAAATAATAATATAAAACATGATGCAAATATGAACTCATCAGTTGATCAAGGGGGTGGAATATGGATGTGAGCCTTTGCCAAAGTAGGTAAGATGATAAGATTTGCAGAAAAGATTATTATCTTGACTACAAAACCATCATGGATGAGTGGGTCCAGGAATGGTTTAGCCAGTAGCATGAGTGGGCTTTGGTAGTACTAATGATGTACTGCAAGATGCTTCAAGTACATTCTCAAGCATGCACATAGGTTAGAGTGGGTGAAGTCTCGAATATTGAATCCATATAAGGATTTCAGACTTTGTCATTTTGGTAGATTTAGGGTTGTAGACTAGATTACAAGTGTAGTAGATTTTGAGGGAAATCTAGGTTCAAAACTCATGATCAAAGAGATGATGTTGAAGTGTTAATTAAGTAGTAAGGATTCATGCTTAGATTGGGTCTTCATTGAGTTGGAGACCATCAGAAGGGATTAACTTAGTATAGATCTGTTTAAGTAAATTAGTGGTTCATCTGAGTGGCTCAAGTTAGATATAGCTTATGACTCTTGGTTAAAGATTTGGAGATATCAAACATTGATCTAGTCCTAAAGGATGAGATACTAGACTAGCTCACTCTAGTTCCTAAGGACACAAGACAATCATCAGATCAAGGCAAGTCATCAGACAACAGATATAGGCAATTCATTTAGCTAGACAATCAAATACTACTGAATTTACCATCAAGTATAACTTGAGGTAAGCATGGGTATTTTTAAGGGGTTGTGATTTCAAGTAAGGTAAGGACCTCTTGGTATTTCTACAAAGATTGGAATGAAAAGTTTTTATGAAAGGTTTTGGAAAACCTAGGGATAATAGTAGTTGAAGTTATGTCTTGAAAACATAAGGAGATTATATATAGTTCTCCATAGTTTTTCTAAATAGAAACTAGTTAAATAGTTTGTTGTATCAAAGTCATCTTGGCTCAAGCTTGAAATGGCAGAACATTTGAGAATAGGAAAGATGAGCCAAGACATCTCTCTTGTAAAATATTTTTAGTTAACTACTGTTGAGGTAAGGAGTATATCCTATAATACACAAGAAATTGTATAAGAACAAACAAACAATTAACAAATATTGCAGCACCTACAAGAATTTTTTTTTGTTCCCCCTGATTTTTTCCTTTTCACAACAAATCAGGGTTGCTAAATTTGGGATGTTACAGTCCTTTCCCCTTTAAAATAATCTTGTCCCGAGATTAGGGAGGAGTAGAGTTAGGTACAAACATGGGCTTAACAAGTTTCAACAGTGGGATTATTTATATGATAAGAGTTTTAGTATAAATAGATTTGGTCAGGTACGGGTACGGGCTGATTGGCTGCGGGTTGAGCGGTTTGGATTAAGATAGTGGAAAAGACGCAGTATTTTCCCCTTAGGACGATTCTAGGTAGGTTTAGCATCGACTGGATCCTTTCTTCATGAGGCGAGACGACGGTTTGAGCCTTCTTCGATCTTCATAGCTGGAGTTAGCTTTTCGGCCTTATGCATCTTGATATGTTGGGAGGGTTGGTTGGATGGTCGACTTTGTGATGGTGGACCTTTCCCATAATATCTTCGGATTCTGGAGAAGGGCCGATTGTATTCCTTCATGCGGGGCCTATGATTTTGGGTTCGGGGGTGGGTATCACCTGATGACTAGGAGTGGGCTTTCTCGAGGTTATAATGGTTTCGCGGGAAAGACACGGTCTTTCCCCCTTAGAGCGAGACTACAAGGTTTGGTGAAGTCGTCCACCTTCTTTGTTGGAGTCATAGGTTGAGGTTGGAGGAGAGCTGCACCGTTCATCCAGGAATTGTTATGTTCTATCGATCTTGTGCATACGGCACCTTGAGGGGCGTCTTAGCTAGATAACGCGGTATCTGGCTAGGAGGGTGCCAGTTTTTAGCTAAAGGTCTAGGAATGCGGTTTTATGGGGTATGGTCTTTCCCGGTTGAGTATGATGCAAGGTCATGGGTAAAACATGCAAGGAAGGCATCATAAGTGTATATCATCCAATCATAGGGTTTTACAAAACGGGTTTCGAGAGATAACTGTCTCTACCCTATGTTGTAAGGGTGAGTTCTGGGTGCGAAAGACTACTCGATGGGTACTTCTTGTTTATTTTTGCCATCCTTGGGTGGGGATATTAACTTCGGTTACTACAATTCCTCGGGGTGTGGGACATAGTCAATCTTTGGCAGTAAAGGGCGAGGTTCGCGCCTTCTCCGGGGACTGCTTTGACTGGTGTATGTTTATAAGATATAGTAGAGAAGGGTCCTCGCGACATCTTTAGAGAGTCTCGACTCTTTTGGGTTGCTTTCTATTCATTGGAGAGTAGTAGTGGCAGTGTCGGGTAGTCTTGTCGTCTTGATTCTGAGCTTGATAGTGGGAGGATCAAGAAGACATCCGACAATTATTGACAAGGTCTAACTTCTGTTCCTCTAATGACTCTCGAGGTGGGGCTTGTGGCCGATACATGGATTGGAGATCTTCCTGAGTTATCTCCGCATAGCGGTCTTCTAGAACTGAGTGGAAAGAGGTAGTATTTCCACCTTAGAGCTTTACTTAGGGTCATCGAGGCTGAGGTAGATCCTTTGTCTTGGAGCATTGGTGTGTCGCTTGAGTTGAGGTATTCGAGTATCTCCTCATTGCAACTACCCTGCGGTGGTGGTTACCTAACTAAGTTGTAAGGGTTAACTCTAGGTAGGTTTAGCGGTTAGCGACGCTTATTTCTTCATCCTCAGTCGGGGTAGAGGCATCTAGCTTCAGGGAGTTTGTATTCACTTGTCTCTTTGTGTTGCTCTAGCTTGATGAGGGAGTAGACTCATTGTCCTCGGGCATCCTTATCTTGAGGGTTTTGGGGCATTTGTTTTATGGTGAGGACTTCCCATGAGTTCTGTAGAAGGTTGAATCAGATCGTCGTTCCAGTTAGAGCGACTGAAAGTAGAAATAGGAAGGGGTTGGCATAGAGTTCTTTATGTGGCCATCTTTCTGAGGAGAGGTTTAAGTTTATTGGTTTAAGAGGGTTAGCGTCGGGATACACAAAACAGGGTGGTCATAAAATAGGATCTTGTGATCCGAGGTAGACAAGCAACACATTTCATGCAATCCTATGAGCACATGACAAGCAAAAAAATGTACCGTAGGTACCAAGGGGTGTTGACTACGTGCCATATGGGTAATCCTATATTCAAGATACCTATCCTAAGTACGGACATTACTAGGGTATTGATTTAGGTCTTGCCATCTGGGTTTTTTGGGTCGTACTTGATCCCTTTGCGTTGATAAAGGACACCGTGGGTGAGGCGATCTTGTAGTGTACGTATTTGGGGTTAGCTTCATTTTGGTTTGCTTTCCTCCGTGTCTTATGTTCTCGGGATCTCCGTCTTCCGGGTTTTGGAGTTGGACTTGTTTATGAAAACAGAAAATTTGAAAGTAGACGAGATATAGGGTAAACCCTTTTCAGAGGTTTAAGCTATAGTCAGTGTTTTGGGAAATAGGGGGTTGTCCTGTCTAACGTCCATTCTAACTAAGGTCTCCTATAGTCATGATGGCTCTGATACCAAGTATGTGAGACCCCGGATTTTTGGTCCGAGAATCTCCGTTATGCCTGCAACTCACGTTCCCACGATCAGTGATCCATAAGCATAACCGACCAGTATCATTACAACATCCAGAAGTTTACATGTACAAAACATACATAGTTTCCATTATGGTGATTACAACACAAATAGCGGAAGTCTTCAAGCGCAGAGCCCATGTCATGCCTTAACCTATAGGCGACTGACTGGGAGACGGCATAGCTCGCATAGACGTTAGCTTCTTCATCGCTCCTCGTTCTTATGGAAATCTGGCCAAGTAAATAGCCAAGGAAAAATCCGGTGAGTACATAGAATGTACTCTCAAAGCACCTTAAGATAAACAACAATAACAAGTGGATATGCAATATGGCTGCGGTAATAGGAGGGCTCCAAGAGTGGTTCTTTTCTATAATATTTTCTATTGTAGATATATCATCTACAAAGTTTTGTTGAGAACTGTTATAAAACATTTGGAAACCCTATTTGAAAATTTTTGGAAAACACTAGGATTAGGTCACCATATTTCATCTCCACGGTCCACAACTGACCGGGTTATCCTCTTCCTTCTCTGGTGTCCCTCGAACCACCAGGTTTTAGAAAACACTTACTTTTTCGAAACTTGTTTTAAAAACAAAACAGCAGCGCTCTACAGCAACCTTCCCAACCGTCCATGACCGAGGACTAATCTATTAGAATAGATTTTACACTCTACAGAGGTTGTATACTTTACCCACAAGATTTGATACATCTGATAGGATCATCCCCGGGTCGTCATACTAAAGTATACGGGTCTCGGATAATCCAACAGAACCTTCAGAAAGTACACTTCAACACGGGACCTACGCTATGAGTTGTTCCCCTCAACACCGGGATGTCTGGATCCACGGACCAACGGAGTGCGACCCAGCTCCTTCAGAGCTGGAACTTTCAATGAGAGGCTCATAGTATCGCCCGGTCACTCACATGGGTGATCCTACTTCCTCCAGGTGACTTCCTCATAGTTGACCCTTTTCATAAAGGAAGCCCAGAATTACAGGGAGATGATCCCTTATAATTAGTTGTGCGGATATCCATATCAAAGTGAACCAACCTTTGCTTAAGCCACATCCCACTTCAGGGTAATGTGGTTGCACGAGTTAATTGTTCTGGCAAAACTGCAAAGAACCGGGTGCCTTTTGTAAGCCTTTTCCTCCTCTCTCTTCCAACCATTTTGTAAAATAGAACTTTTATTTTTATCTAAATTCTCTTGGTAGGTATCCTCACCATGGTTTTCTCAGAAAACATTTTATCAACAAATTCCCAAGGTCTTCCCATCCTATACTTTTGCTTATGCTAAAATGGGGTCTCCAAAGGGTGGTGGGGCTATTCACCACATACATTACCAGGGGAAAAGTAGGAGTCATCAAAGGGGTTGTACCTAATGGTACTAATGGTGGTAATGGTTTGCACGAGCCAAACATTCCCACATATAAAACATACTAGTAAAACCATGCCATTTATATGAACAAGTATATAAAACATCCATAAGTATAATAGTAGGACAGGGGCTTATGAGCAAGAAGGTGGCTTGCCTGATGGTCAGCAATATGGCATAAATGTCCCTGGACTTCTTCTTATAAAGCCATAATAATAAATAAAACCATCTTCTTCGGGTCTTTGATATAATCGCAACTATCGTCGTCGGAGACCATACATGCAAGCAAGCAAGGGCACAATCAACACAAGGCATATCAACACCAATTCAATACAACAAACAACATACAATGAATACTTGTAACATCCCAATTTCATCAACCCTAATCTTTTGTCAAAAAGGGCAAAAATCAGGGGGAATAAAAACTTTTTCTTATTAAGTGTTGCAATGTTTTCTTACTTGTTTGCTTGTGTTCATGCAACTGCTTGTGTAATAGATGATTTACTCCTTGCCTCAACCCTAGTTGATAAGAAATCTATTACAACAGAGATGTCTTGGCTCATCTTTAATATTCTCAAATGTTCTGACAATTCAAACTTGAGTCAAGATGATTTTTATACAACAAATTATTTTATTAGTTCTATTAACAAAACTATGGACTCCTAGATATAATCTCCTTATGTTTTCAAGACGGAACTTCAACTACTCTTACCTCTAGATTTTTCCAAAACCTTTCCTAAAACCGTTTCACTCCAACCTTGGTAGAAATACCAAGAGGTACTTACCTTACTTCAAAGAACAACCTCTTCAAAACACCCATGCTAACCTCAAGCTAGGCTTGAGGGTGACTTTATTAGTAGCTTTACAAGTTTGATAAGATGAGTTGCCTTGATATGCTGTCTGATGGATTGTGTTGATCTGCTGATTGACTTGTTTGCTTAGGAATTAGAATGAGTTAATCTAGTAGCTCATCCTTAGGGATCAAACCGAGAATTGAGATCATCAATCTCAAACTAAGAAATCCCAAACTAAATCCATCTCGAGTCACTCAAGTTAATCCCAAATCTACTTAACCAGATCAATCATAAGCTAATCCTTTGTATTAGCATCCAACCCATTAGAGACCAAATACAAGCATGGATCCTATCTACTTAACTAACACTTCAGCATCATCTCCTTGATCATGATTTTGGAACCCAAATTTCCCTCAAA
Organism: Avena sativa; assembly: GCA_916181665.1. Taxonomy (NCBI): domain Eukaryota; kingdom Viridiplantae; phylum Streptophyta; class Magnoliopsida; order Poales; family Poaceae; genus Avena; species Avena sativa. The sequence continues at coordinate 240,791,372 of OV702297.1, forward strand.
ATCATCTACACTTGTATATAGTCCAAATCCACAAGTCTGCCAAATTTGGCTAAGTCTGGAATCTTTAACTAGATTCACTCTTTGGAACTTCACCCACTCTAATATGTGTGCATTCTTGAGAATGTACTTGAACCATCTTTTAAGTACATTGTTAGTATGACCAAACCCCACTCTTTCCCTTGGCTAAGTCATTTTGTTTCCCACCCATCCATGATGGTTTTGTAGTCAAGATAATAAGCTCCCACGATGGCTAAGTCAGCAAATCTTATCATGTTTCCTATTTTGACAGAAGCTCCCAGCCTTATGCTACCACCCCTTGACCAAATATTTGCATGGTTATGATCTACTAACCATGTTCTATCAAACCCATCATGTTTTCTTGAGTAGGAGTCAAGAGTTTAGGGGGGAATAAAACTTTTAAAGTTGCTTTCTTATGTTGTTTGCTTACTTAGAATGCATGATCCTTGTGTTGCCATGGTATCATTACTATTGCCATGCTTGTGATGCTTTTTTGTTAACATTCTTAGGATTTAGAACAATGTTTGGTAACCACTAGGATCACCTTAGTCTGAAATATTGGAAGCTAAAGAAAAATCCCAAGTATTTGTCTAAGTCCATTATATCTTGTCATGTTACATTTTTGGATCTATGGTAAGATCAAACCTAAAACCCTTTTGGCTATGCAAGCACATGGATTTATACCTTGTTATGATTTCTTCAAATCCCACCCCTAAGCCTGGCTAAAAACTAACCCTAAGCCATTTGCATGCAAGTGAATTGTTCACTAGTTGAAACTCATGCCAGGACCACCTTATTTTTGGCCATCTTTGGAGGATGCTTGAAAGCACTTGGGATCGATCTAGGAAGCAAACAAGGGCTGGAAGTACTCACCTTACATCCCTCTACATCCCCACATCCCTCCCTCTGCAATTGGAGGCTTGAGCTCGAAGAGTCCATCAAGTAAAACCACCACCCGAGCCCCCTTGCCCTAGATCACCCCAACCCCCTGCCCACCCTCTCCACACCTGCTGCAACACATGCACCTGGCCTAGCATGACTCCAAACGTGGCAGAGTGCACCACACCACCACCCCGTTCGCCCCTTGCACTCCCAAGCCCGAGAGAGAGAGAGACTGGGCGGCAGATCGCCCAAATCCTGCTTTACCTCTCCCTGGCCGAGCCCGCCTCCCCTCTGCCGTGCCTGGGCCCGCACCACGCGCACACATTCCCTAGGAACCACCCTCTCCCCTCCACTCGCTCACCCGCGACCCTAGCTACCCCTAACCCGAGCTGGCCACATCGCACGTGCCCGCTGCACCCCATCCCCTGGTGCGAAACGACGTTGTCCGCATGTAGAGGGAGACCTCTCCTCTCCCTCTCAACCACCCTCACACTGATAGCCATGCTGCACTGGCCTATCTCGCACTCTGTCGAGCGTGACGACCCGTCGAACATCTCACGTGCACCTCCCCCATTATTACTTCCGCTCCCTCCGAGGCCACTCGCCGCAAATACTCGTGCCCAGTGGCTCTTCACTACCCGGATACACTCCACCGCTGCCACGCTGAGCCAATCCCGCCTCGCAGCTACCTCGCCACACCCCACCTGCACCCGATGCACCATAGACACCTCCCCTTGTGGTTAAGGCCCTGGATCCGGCCCCAACGCATGCCACCATCGCCATTCCACTCCCCACCAACCTCCACTTCACCCCCACAGCGGAGCCGATCCTGCTCGGTTCCTGCCGCCCTCACCGCTCGCCGCTTCGCCACTGCACCAGAACGAGACGGTTAAGGTTATCGTCGCTGGCTAACCCCCACCCCTCTATCTTTCCACCTCGCCATGATCGCCTCACGAACACCGACCTAACCACTCTTGCCTCATTGCCAGGAATGCCAGGAGCAGCGACGAGGACCGAGCCGCCCCATGACTGTCTGCGATGTTGAGAGCGACCAAGGACCCTTCGCCGCCCCTCATTCGACCCCTCAGCTTCGACCACGTCGAACCTCGCCCGTCTCTAACTCTTCTCTGCCCCTAGGTAAGCCTCCACGGCTGCCTCCCGCAGCTTCTAGGGTTCCCATCACCGGCGTCACCTCCCTAGGAGGAACACGAGCCCCTCGATGTCGGATATATTGAGATCCAATGACCTACAGCGTCCCATACCCCTTCGATGCCTGCTGCTGCTGACATGAGGGGCCCCTGCCGGGGATTTGAAATCCCCAGCTCCTGCATGCACCTCCGAGCAAATGGGCTGGCCCAGCCTCTAAGCGGGCGGCGACTCAAGCCTCAGCAACCTCTGCTTTTCCTTTTTTCTGTTAATTAAAATCCCAGAAATTATGTGCTGTAGCTTTAAATACACCAAAAAACCCTTGTGCCAACTTTTGGAATAATTCAAATTTTGTATAATGGCCTTTGTAAATCCTCATCAAATAGCACTAGTGGTTTGGTAAAAGAGTACCTCAGGAATAACTAAGAATTTCTATGGTAAATTGATGTTATTCACACCCTTTTATTCATAGTAATGTTTCTATAACTCAGAAAAATATGAAACCACTTTTTATGACTTGATTTTGAACCTACCTATCCAGAAAAATTGGAATCACACAGTTAGGAGTTGTTTACCCCTTGTTATCAATTTAGAAGTTTATGGATAGAAGCTTATTTCAAAAATTCTAGAAGCTTCTGTGAAATTCCTTTTGGGGTAATTCCAACTCCTGGAGATGTGTCTGTGCTAGCACTACCTCCTTCCAAAAGGATTTAATTTTATCTGCTGTAGATCAGTACATAGAATTTTTTTGTAATTCCTAGTGTTGCTTGTAGTAATTAAAATTCTAAAAATCAACCATAATAGCTACAAATATGAATCCAGTTGGGTTGGACTGGTAATCACAATATCGTCCCAGTAATATAATTTTTGGTGACTGTTCACTTATAGAACCTAGTAGAGCCACTTGTTTGCTTACTAATCTAGTGTTCACCATTAAAATTACCATAATTGTTTTGTTTGCCCTTTTTAGTTGATTATAGTGGCTTTGGCTTGATATGTTCTATAGCTGCAAGGGTGTGGTTTGATTTGTCAAGTTGAGTATCTGATTTGTATTGATGCTTGTATGCTTGTATTGATTTATGGATTGCTTACTTGCATGTATACTCGATAACAATGATAGTTGTGATTGTGTGACGCCGGGAAGAAGGAAGCATCGGATTTATTTCTGTTACCTTGTTATCGATATTCTAGTATTCTAAAGAAGTCACGGGACATCTCGCTGGTCATAGGCAAGCCACCTTCTTGCTCATAAGCCTTGTCCTAATGATTTACTTATGCATGCTTTACCTACTATTTATTGAAATTGCATTGTTTTTATTATACGATGAGCTATATATGGTAGTGGCCTGGATCCTCCAAGTCATTACATGTTTGTACTGCTAGTATAATAACTTGATACCACCTACTTGTACTTAGTATGATAGATGGTGCATAACACCATACTCCTTTGGAGACCCTGTTTTTAATCGAAGCAAAACTATGGGATGGAAAGACCTGGAAAAGTTTTATAAAAAGGTTCTGCAGATAAACCTTGGTGAGGTTCGACCTACCAAGAGAATTCTGAGAAAGGAAAAAAGGTTTGGTTTCACAAAATATGCTGAAAAGAAAATGGAGGAAAAAGGTTATGAAAATCCACCCGGTTCTTTGCAGTTTTGCTAGAACAATTAACCCGTGCAACCACATTACTCTAGAATGAGACAAGGGCTGGGATGGAAGTTTGTGTATTATAGTATAGGTGGCTCATGACTACTACAAGGGACCTTGGTCCCCGGAGGTTGGGCCTTCTTCTGTAAAGGCCCATGTGGAACATCAGCCTAGAGAAGGAACGAACTGTCTAAGGGCAGCCATGCGTTACTATGAACCCCTCATTGAAAGCGCCCACTTTGTGTAGTGTAAAATGCACTCTGGTTGCCTTGTGAACTATATAGGACATCCCGGTTTTGAGGGGATTAACACTCATAGGTTAGGCATTTATACTAGAGTGGGCATCCGGAAGGTTTTGATCGGTTACTTGACCAACGGTCGGTGTACATTCGGGAAGTGTAATCGGATGGTATGGGTAAAGTGTACGACCTCTACAAAGTGTAAATATATTCGGATAGCCGTGTCCTTGGTCATGGACGGTTGGGAAGGTTGCTATAGAGTGGTGCTGGTTTTGATTTCAAAAAGGATTTTCGTAAAAGCAATGGCTTTGGAAATGTCTTGACCATGAGATGGTCAGAAAGGATATACGTTTTGACCATGAGATGGTCGGAAAGGAAGAAAAGAAGTTTGGTCATGGGATGACCGTAAGGAAGAAAAAATGGGTGACCCCCAACCTAGTGTTTTCCAAAAACTTTTCAAAAAGGTTTCCAAATGTTTTACAAAAGTTTTTCAACAAAGATATAGATATATGCTATATCTACAAGATAAACTAATTTATAAAAGAACCTCTTATGGAGCCATCATACCACATCCATATTGCATATCCTTTATTATTGTTCTCTTAAGGTGGTTTACGAGTACATTCAAAGTACTCACCGACATTTTCCCTGGCTATTTACTAGGCCAGACTTTCAGAAGCAAGAGGAACGATGGAGATTGCTGATGTCTATGCGAGTTAGGCCGTCTTCCTAGTTCGTTGCCTATAGGTTAAGGCTTGACATGGGTACTGCGAATGAAGACTTATGTTGATGACTGTAATCGCCATAATGGCAATGATGTATGTTTTTGTACTCGTTACTTTCTAGATGTTGTAATCATACTTGTTGTTTATGCTCACATCTCACTGATCACGAGAACATGAATTGCAGGCATAACAGGGATTATTGGACCATAAATCTAGGGTCCCACAAACTTGGTACCAGAGCCATCCTGACTGTAGGAGACCTTAGTTAGTATGGACGTTAGACATGCTAGTCCTATTCTCGAAAAACACCTACTTTCGAAAACTATTTTCTCAAGAGATTTTCGAAAGATTTCTTATCTTATCTTCTCTTATTTGAACCTTTGAAAATGGATTACTCTATATCTTGTCTATTTTCAAATATTCCGTTTTCAAAAACAAGCCCGACTTCGAAACCCTGAAGATGGAGATCCCGAGATGACAAGAGAAGCATGGACAAGCAAACTACAGTAGCGACCAAAGACGAAAGCCACTACAAGATCGCCCTACCAACGGATTCCTGCATCAATGGATCAAGTACGGCATCAATGACACCCGATGGTAAGACTAAAATCAATACCCCCGTAACGTCCCTTAGGATAAGTATCCCCAATGTAGGATTCCCCTTATGGCGCGTAGTCACCTCTTAGTACCTATGGTACGCCTTATTTGTTTGCCATGTTCTTATATGATGTTTGGAATGTGTATCTTGTTTGCCTTGGATCATCCGATATGAGAACCTAGACCACCTAAATGGCGTATCTCGATAACAACACCCCCTCATGCCATAAACTGAAACTTCTCCTCAGCAGGATGGCCACATAGAGAAATCTCTGACAACCCCTACTCGTTCTTTATTTCTAACCGCTCCCAAAGGAACGACGACCCCATTCAACCCTTGACCGAATCAGCAGGAAGTCCTCACCAAGAATCGAATTCCACAAAATACGAAAGATAAGGATGCCCAAAGACAAGGAGTCTACTCCATCAGCGAACCCAAGCAACACAGAGACTTCAAGATACGACATCCTCGCGGAAGAAAAAATACCTCCACCCCAACTCAATACCAAGAAGAAGCATCGTTAACAGCTAAAACTACCCCAAGTTAATATTGAGGTTTTGTTAGGTAGCCACCATAGCAAGGTAGTCACAACAAGGCGTCGCTCGAAGACCCCAATTCAAGTGTCACACCACTGCTCCAAGATGAAGGATCTTCCCCATCCTCGACGACCCCAAGCAAACCTCTAAGGTGGAAAGACTGCGTCTTTCCACTCAATTTCCAGAATGCCGCCTATGAAAAGATACTCCAGGAAGATCTTCAATCCAAGAACCTGCTCCAAGAACCACCTCGATAGTCGTCAGAGGAACATAGAACATACCTCATCAACAATCTTTAGAAGTCTGCTTGATCCTCCCAATACCCACGACCCTCACCCCTTACTGCCGGAGTTTTGAATATCCCTCACACCCCGAGGAAGTGAAGTAACCAAAGTGAGTACCCAAAACTAGCACGGCCACAAGATTCAGGGAGAAATCTCGACATAGTCCTTCGTACCCTACCAACTCACTCTTCCAACCTATAGTAAGTGATGGATCGCCTCGAAACCTGTTCAGTAAGGCTTCAAGTACCCTTTCCGTTGGCCGACGCAAATCTGCTGAATTCTGGATGAACCCTGTTGGATGATATGCAAGTATGATGCCCTTCTCTGTGTGTTTTACCCATGATGTTGCATCAAAATTAGCTCGCAATGAACTCATCATATAAGATCGCCTCTCTAGCCCGTCAACTGCAAATGGCATCCTCCAACCTATCAGACCCCTAACTATCCCAGAACTAACTACCAGGAGCTAGTTAAATGACTTTCACGATAAAATTACTACCCGAGAAGTGGTGCCAGCGTCCCTCATGAAGCGGATCATGCAAGGAGATAACCCCCTCTAAACGAAAGGTGCAGCGCCTCTCTAGGGTTCCCATCACCGGCGTCACCTTCCTGGGAGGAAGACGAGCCCCTGGCCGTCAGATCTATTGAGATCCAACGACCCACAGCTCCCCATAACCCTTCGATGCCTGTTGCCGCTGAAGTGCGGGGCCCCCGCCAGAGATTTGAAATCCCCAGCTCCCGCGTGCACCGTCGAGCAAATGAGCTGGCCCAGCCTCTAAGCGGGCCACGACTCAAGCCTCAGCAACCTCTGCTTTTCTTTTTTCTGTTAATTAAAATCCTAGAAATTATGTGATGTAGCTTTAAATCCACCAAAAAAAACATGTACCACCTTTCAGCATTATTCAAATTTTGTATGATAGCCTCTGTAAATCCTCATCACATCACACTGGTGGTTTGGTAAAATATTACTTGAGGAATTACTGAGAATTTCTATGGTAAAATGATGTTGTTCACACCATTTTATTCATAGTAATGTTTTTGTAACTCAGAAAATTGGAATCACAAAATTAGGAGTTGTTTAACGCCTATCATCAATTTAGCAAGTTATGGACACAAGATTCTTTCAAAAATTCTAGAAGCTTCTGTGAAATTCCTTTTGGGTAATTCCAGAAGGATTTAATTTTATTTGTTGTAGATCTGTACAGAGAATTATTTTGTTATTCCTAGTGTTGCTTGTAGTAATTAAAATGCTAAAAATCAACCATAATACCTAAAAATATGAATCCAGTTGGGTTGGATTGGTAATCCCAATATCATCCCATTAATATAATTTTTGGTCACTGTTCACACACAGAACCTGGTATAGCCAATTGTTTTCTTGCTAATCTAGTGTTCACCATTAAAATCACCATAATTGTTTGGTTTTCCCTTTTTAGTTGATTCCAGTGGCTTTGGCTTGATATGTTTTGTAGCTACAAGTGCGTGGTTTGATTTCTCAAGTTGAGTATTTGATTGCTGGATTGCTTACTTGCATGTATACTCGATAACGGCGATAGTTGCGATTGTGTGATGCCGAGAAGAAGGAAGCATCGGATTTATTTCTATTACCTTGTTATCGGTATTCCGGTATTCTAAAGAATTCATGGGACATATCATTGGTCACAGTCAAGCCACCTTCTTGCTCATAAGCCTTGTCCTAGTAATTTACTTATGCATGCTTTACCTACTATTTATCGAAACTGCATTGTTTTTATTATACAATGAGCTATATATGGTAGTGGAATGACTCCTCAAAGTGATTACATGTTTGTACTTATAGTAAAATACCTTGATCACACCTACTTGTCCCTAGTATGATAGATGGTGCATAACACCATACACCTTTGGAGACCTTGTTTTTAGCCGAAGCAAAACTATTGGATGGGAAGACCCAGAAAAGTTTTATAAAAATGTTTTGCGGATAAACCTTGGTGAGGTTAGACATACCAAGAGAAGTTTGAGAAAGGAAAAGGTTTTGGTTCAACAAAATATGATGAAAATAAAATGGAGGAAAAATGTTATGAAAACGCACCCAGTTCTTTGTAGTGTTGATAGAACAATTAACTCGTGCAACCACATTACTCTGGAATGGGATAAGGGCTAGGCTGGAAGTTTCTATATTTTGGTATAGGTGCCTCACGACTATTACAAGGGACCTCGGTCCCCGGAAGTTGGGCCTTCTCCTGCAAAGGCCCATGTGGGACATCGTCCTAGAGAAGGAATGAACTGTCTAAGGGCAGCCAGGCGTTACTATGAGCCCCTCATTGAAAGCACCTACTTTGTGTAGTGTAAAATGCGCTCCGGTTGGCTTGTGAACTATATAGGGTGTCCCGGTTTTGAGGGGATTAACACTCATAGGGTAGGCATTTATACTAGAGTGGGCATCCGGAAGGTATTGATAGGTTACTCGACCCACGATAGGTGTAGATCAGAGCAGTATAATAGGATGGTGTGGGTAAAGTGTACAACCTCTGCAGAGTGTAAATCTATTCGAATAGCCGTGTCCTTGGTCATGGACGTTTGGGAAGGTTGCTGTAGAGCGGTGCTGGTTTTGATTTCAAAAAGGATTTTTGTAAAAGAAATGGCTTTGAAAATATCTTGACCATGGGATGGTCGAAAAGGATATATGTTTTGACCATGGGATGGTCGGAAAGGAAGAAAAGAAGTTTGGTCATGGGATGACCGGAAGGAAGAAACAAATGGGTGACCCCCAATTCTAGTCTTTTCTAAAAGGTTTCCAAATGTTTTACAAAAGTTTTTAAACAAAGGTATAGAGATATGCTATATCTACAAGAGAAACTAATTTATAAAAGATCCTCTTATGGAGCTATCTTACCACAGCCATATTGCATATCCTTTATTATTGTTCTCTTAAGGTGGTTTGCGAGTACATTCAAAGTACTCACGGGCATCCCTGGCTATTTACTTGGCCAGGCTTTCAGAAGCAAGAGGAATGTTGGAGATTGCTGACGTCTATGCGAGCTAGGCCATCTTCCTAGTTAGTTGCATTTAGGTTAAGGCTTGACATGGGCTCTGCCAATGAAGAATTCTGATATTGATGATTGTAATCTCCATAATGGCAATGATGTAAGTTTTTGTACTCATTACTTTCTACATGTTGTAATGATACTTTTCGGTTATGCTCACGGCTCACTGATCATGGGAACGTGAATTGTAGGCATAACGGGGATTCTTGGAGCGTAAATCCGGGGTCCCACAATACTCATTTTAGTAGTTTGGTATATTGAGTTCAAAGCAATTGGAATTACTTTGGTGGCATTAGTGGATCTTTTTGTATTTGTCAAATCCCACTTATTAGAGAGGTTTGGAACTAAGGTTTGGGTCCGTGTTATATAAATGTGCAAACATTGTATCATCAAGTATGTACTGAAATAACAAAGCCATAGGAGTTGGTTTTACTTATTTAGCACTTTTCTTTAATTAGTTATGAATGTTCTGGTAGAATAAATTCTAGTTTTAGGAAATAATTTTCCATAATAGTTTTGGAGTTCGAACAATTATTTCCTTGGATACATAGGTAGTGTTTGGTGGAATGATTCACTTGGAGTTGGAATCATCCCAAAATATTTACCAGAATGCCCTTAGGAAATTCCTAAAGGTAGTACTGGATGGTATTTGTATTTTAAACCATAATTAATGTATAGGGGATTTTGATGTGATTGCAGAGACACATGGTAGGTATTTAAAATACCTTTCTGCAGAAATTGGAATAAACCATTTTGGATTTATAGAATTGATGTGGTGAATTTATTGGTGAATAAACTATGGACAGAACAGTTTAATTGACCAAAAAGCAAAGAGAGCTCAATAAATATGGGGTTCCTGGGATTTGATAGATGTTGGTATTCCAGTGTTATGGGAGTTGGAATTAGGTCAGTACCTATTTTGGTTTGACATGGGAATTTACTAAATAAAGGATTGAATTGTTTTTGTTATTTTTGCTACAGTTAAAATATAGCTCTCAATGTTATGAGACAAATTCCAGCTGACAGATATTTGAAATAGGAACCATGGTAAATTGGCTTCATTCAGTTTGGACTTATGAAACTTACTGAAAGAATTATGTTTGGCAATAGATACCTTTGAGGAGAATAAATCCCCATAATTAATAATGAGTATTTTTGGCAAAGTAAATGTTCTGCATGTTGTATAAAACCTTCAGGAACATGTAAATATTTATTTTTTAACAAAAGGGGGTATTTTTAATTTTTTTTCTTGAATTAAACCTAGAAGTAGTTTTCTGGATGGAATTAGGGAATAAGAAAAGGAGAAGGGAAGGGGCTTTCGAGGGACAGATCTGGCGAAGGTAACGGGCCGTAGAGGATTTCCGGCCCACCCGGGCTGCGCCCTGCATGGGAGACGATGGTTCGAAATCCAGGGTTAGAGCCCACCTGCCAGCAATGGTAAGAGGAAAAGCGGTATGAGCCACTTGGCGCCGTCGGATTAAAACTGAATCGACAACCCACAGTCGTCTTCAACCTTTGACACGGCCAGAAGGGGTAGAAACCCTAATGGCGGTAAGAGGGGAACATGGGATCTCACCTAAGCGCGGAAGGACACCGGCGAGGACGTAGGGTGATGCGGCGCGCTGCCGCGAGTACGGCGATGGTTGGTAATGGGGTATTTGGCGCGGATGCAGATCATGCGCGAGCTCGCTACCATGAGCAGTTCTCGGTCCTATAGGCGTCGACAAGCGTCTGTATGCCAACTGGGGGAGGTCAGTGAGGGGACTATGGTTCTCAGGGGTAGGAGCCCGAGGAAGTAGGGAGTCACCGGGGAAGCTTCTCTCGGGCGTGCTCTGGTGCGGGGTCCTCTGTGTACCTAGGACCAGAAAAGAGGGCATGAGGGAGTGGTTCAGATGTAGGTGGGATCATAGAGTCCACATGTAAACGAAGATGAAGAGCGGAGGGAGAACCACGAGTATATCTTAGAGGAGGTCGAGGCTCCTTGCTCTCCTCCTCTCGAGCAGGGTAGAGCAAGGGGGAGGGGGAGGGTGCTCTTTGGGTGGTTGGTGATAGGTGGGGAAGCAAATGAGGGCCATGAGAGGGGTGGGGTGGTCTCTGGCCTATTTAACAAGGGGAGAGGGCTAGTCCTAGGAAATGTCCATTTTACACATGGGGTAGGGTTGTCTTGGGAGGCTGCCAGGTGGAGGAGAGGGAGGCTGTGGGGTGCTATGGTCTGGTAGGGGCAGAGAGGGAGTGGGGTGGTAATGAAATGGCATTAACAAGATGGGACATGGAAAGGAGGCTTTGTCTCCCTCTCAACAAATGCAAAATGACAAGCACTAGGGTTGGGGAACTATAGCTCTATAGTGCCACGACCAGAGGGTGAGGCTGGGTGATGAGGAGAGGTTCTTGACAAGTTTGACTAGTGTTTGATTTGGTTTTAAACATTGTTATGAATACTTTCACATATTGGCCATAGTGATGATCATGAGGGATTTATAAATTTTGATCTTGGGAAGGCAAGATAATGATGCTAGTGGATAGGTGTTACCAATATATACCTCTAGGAATTTATTGAGGTTTTTTAGATGATTTTTAGTTCACTAAAAAATATTTATTCAAAATGTGCAGAAATGTTTTTTAGGGGTTTATGTGATATTTTTGAATTGGACAAGGTGGGTTTTTGTTTTGGGATGGTCCTAGTTACCATATCACACATTGGGGAAGTTTATTGTGATTTATTTAGAAGGGAAAGTATTTTTATGTTATTAGTTCATGTATCTGCCATTTAGGAGAGAGGGAAAAATAAATAATAAAGAATCTCAAAAATATTTATTTTTGAGTTTGGTAGTTAGGATATGATTATGGGCAAGGTTTTTACGATTTTGCCAAGAATGGAATTGAAATAGTTTTGGGCTCCAAATAATTATGGGAATTATTGGGAAAATGTTTACATCCAAGGTGGATTATGTCAACTTGAATTATATGGCATACTCAACAATGGGGTTTGTGTTGGGGATATACTTTCTCGGTATACCCACACGACTCGCTGACCAGGGTGGCCCACCAACGGGTTAGAGATTTGCTTCATGGGCGGCCTAGTCAGAAAAAGAGGAGGAGCCATTTCTGGCTATGACATGGCCCAGAAGAGTTACTGACGTAGGCCTGTAGTATTACTTGTAGTCCAAGCTGTATATAGTTACCGACTTTGTAACATAGCCGGATAGGTCTCTCCTGTAACCGTAGGTCCCGGTGACTATATAAACCGGCCCTATGGGAGCCTTTAGGGAATAACCAATCTTACTACCTCAAACTACTCGCGCAGGAGAACCTCTCTTGTAATCCGCTGTAACATCTGGCTTACGCCGATATATTACTGGGTTGCTAGTAGGAGTAGGATCCGATCACCGCAGTCGGATCTGAACCTGGGTAAACTTGTGCTCACCGCTCCTGGAACATTTGACGTCTCACACCCCATATTTCCAAGGCCACTAGGACTACCTATGGCGTACTTGTCGACAATCCGAAGACAGTTGGCGCCCACCATGGGTGAGATGACCTTTGAAGTTTTGTTCCAGGCAAAATCTGCTCGTGTAGGAATTGGCGAAACTATCGCCATGGGTCGCGTGGTCTACGCGAGTGATGTCCCTCTTGTCCTTCTCGACGAGACCTAGATTCTAGCTTCAAAACCTGTGACGACCTAAACGATCATGTCTATGGGCAAGATCGATATTTATCTCGGTTTCGCTGAACCCGCCCAACCCACCCTTGAGGTGATGACCATGGCGGAAGAAAAATTCGGATCTACTTTGTCCGCAGAAGCGGAAGAGTTCAAGATCCCGGAGAAAAATGAACCCACCTAGCCCACTCCTGTAGTGGAAGAGGAGGTGGAAGAAAAATCCGTATCTGATCTCCCTGACAAGATCGGGTACACGGATGAAGAATACATTCGTTATTGATCCGGACCAGCCGATGTCGTAGCAGAAAAAGAACTCTTGAGGAGCAAGATAACAGAGATGACGAGACGCCCCTACATCGATTATGAAGCAATCACCAACATCAAGGAGAACTTCGAGATGGCAGAGGCGGAAACCAAGTTGTACCACTACCTCAAGAACATAAACAAGAAGAAGCATTGTTTCGTGTACCACATAATCTTTGGATCCGACTCTATCGATGCTGGAGCTGGCAGCGATTCAATCCTAGACGCAATCGAAGAAAACGCCGACTTACCTGGCTCCCCTCAAGAGTTAATAACATAGAAGGAACTTCGAGACTTCGACAAAGAGATGGAGGAGTACGAGCAAGAACACGCCTCCAAACCAACGCAAGGTGACCCGGAAAATTCTCCTAGTCCATATGATAGCATGGATAAAAGCTACACCTCGCAGGATGATATGGATACCGGAGATTCCTCCAAGGTCCACAAGCCAACCACTATGGAAAGTACCGACGGAAGTTTATCCCCCGGTACTGGACAAAAAGTCATCTTTGCCACTAGTACGCACGTCAAGGCTACTGGGCGGTCAAAGAAGAACAAGAATTCGACACCGGCAGAGCCGGACATCGAGGAAACCAACGAAGAAAAAGTTGATGGAGAGATCGAGATGGGGAATCAGGATGGAGATCTGATTAATACCACGCTGATCGACCCTCCTGTGGATGGACACGTCGTCACCAAGGGTGCACGTCAAATTTACAGAGATGCTCTCACGATTCCAATCCCAACAGCTTCGGATCTTACACCGGAGGCCATGGAGAAAAGGGCTGAGGACCTACAAAAGCACCGTCTGTTTCTGCTCGAAGAAGCCACGCGCATCGTCGAGCATAGACAACAGTTAGACAGTGATCCTGACGAGGTTTAATCTTGTCAATGCCCATTGTTATGGACTTGGGTTTTGGAGAAGATGGGGATGCTGGAGATCGCGGAACGGTTAGCAAACAAGCAACACGGGGACACGAGGTTTACCCAGGTTCAGGCCTCCGGAGGGAAAACCCTACTCCTGCTTGTCTACTCTTGATTACGGCGGAACCGATGGTTACAGGGGTGCGGAGATGCAAATCTGGCATGGAGGTGTGTATGCGATGGTATGCGAGAGAGCCTTCCTCTTCATGACCTCCTAGCCTTTATATAGAGATAGGCTGGTCCCAGGCACAGATCGAGTCGGTTACAAGTTTTAGGGTTTGCCCCTTTGAATATTCTATCTACTCTAGTCTTGTTCTCCAAGGAACCGAAGGCGTCATGGGCCCTAGCCACCTGGCGCATGTGTTCGTGGGCCTTCCTTGGGCTGGAATGGGTATGCTAAGATCATGTACCCATAGGGTATAACCATGTCAGTAGCCCCCGAGTGTTCATTCGAATCGTAGATTCGGCTGAGGACTCTTCAATCCTTCGGGTGCAGATATCTCTGTCTGTCTAGAGAATGATTTGAGTGTGTAGGGATTGTTGATGCGTGTGCCTGACTCTCCCGACAGATCAGGGTCAATTAACTGTCTAGGACAAAACAACACGATCTTCTTCAGATTCGAGTCCCTCGACTCGAACCCGGAACATATGCTGGCGTAATTCGACTCATGCCGCGGAGGACTTATAGGAGTGGAATTCCAGTGAATTGAAATGATGTACCCAATGCGTCCGTCAGGATTTTTCATCGCGCCTGCTGGCACGGATTTTTACTAGCAGAGCACAGACGTGTGCGTAACCAGGCCATCAGATGGTATCTATAGGTCTTATCTTTGCATCGCAAATGCACCATCCGAATGTTTATCACAGCGGAGGTGTTTCGGGTGGCTAAGGAGGATGCTACTCACTTAGCGTTAATTGGGGAAGAGTTGCCGAAAATTTTTTGCATGTTGATCCGAAGGATCGCAGTGGAAGAATTCATAGGGTGCGCGACCAGCGCTCCCTATGGGAGTAGCCCCCGAGTGTCTGTTCGAGTCGTAGACTCGAGCAGAGACTTTAATTCGGCCGTTGTTTGGCTTTAGGTCCGTAGGACACAAATTTTTCGGATGCTTGAATCCATCCTCCCTATGGGAGTAGCCCCCGAGTCCGTAGTGGAGTCACAGACTCGACGTAGGACTCGAAGAATAGTTCTATGACATATTGCTTTGCTTATTTTCGGGTGCGCGGCCAGCCCTCCTGATAGGAGTAGCCCCCGAGTAGTTAGTCGAATCATAGATTCGAGTGAGTACTCTTAGATGTGTAGCCGAAGAATTGTAACCGTTGCTAGTATAGCTTTTGATGACGTCAGTGCTGACGATCAGTGACCTCAAGCGTCTGCGGCGCCAGAGATGGCGTGACTGGACGAACATGGGTCCCACCTTATGACTTTGAGTTGACTGGTCACGTGTGGCGCGGAGATAATTATGGTGTCGCCTCGATTTCCGAGCGTAGTGGACGGCGTGTGAGCGATGGTTCGCTGCTGTGCTGGCACGTGGATGGTCAGATCTTGATGTTGGCTCTAGGTCTCCCCGATGGACGATCGTCGTGCATCGTCCTCGTCCTTATAATCATTGGGGAAAGGTGAGTTTGTTTTCACCGCAGCCATCTTCTTGAGTTTTCCTTGCTGCGTGCTGGAATTTCTTCAAACTTTTCCATCTTTGATTCTGCATGTCCATCACTGTCGCCGCCGCACTGCGATGGGGAAGCCCAAGAAGCCATTCTGCAGTTGGTACCAGTGCTGCCGCTGGCGAAAAAAAGGGTTCCGCCGCCACCCGCGTCACCTATGGTGGCTAGCGGCGATCGGAGACGCGTGAGGGTGATCTCCACAAGCTCCGTGAGCGGGGTCTTATCCCACAGGATAGGGAGGCCATCAGAATCCCCGGCAACGAGGTAATTCCCCGTCCTCCCGCTGGGTTTCGGGTCATGTTCATTGCGTTTGTCCTTCGGGGCCTTTCTTTCCCAGTCCACGATTTTCTCCGTGGATTGCTTTTCCTTTATGCGTCCAGCTTCATCATATCTCGCCAAACTCTCTTCTTCATGTCGCCTGCTTCATCACGTTCTGCGAGTGCTGGCTCGGTATCCAGCCGCACTTTGGCCTCTTCCGGAAGCTCTATTCCATGAAGAGGCAATCTGGTTACGATGGTGTTTATCCCATTGGCAGCTGCATCATTTCCCTTAAATCCAATTTGCTCTTCTTCTCCTTTTCTATGTCCGAATCTGTCCAGTACTGGCCGAGGCGATGGTTTTACATCCGTGACTCCACAGTGGCCGGACAGAACTTTGTTCTTGCTCCATTTGACCCCTCCCAGAAAATCGAGCCGAAAAGATCGTGGAAGAACCACATCTTAGATGGCGAGGTGGTGGAGATAGAGGGGCTCTATCCTCGGGTGGAGGATCTTCAGTTTATTCCAGATAAAGAGGTGAACGATGTGGATATCATCTGCACCTTCCTCAAACGTCGGGTGCAGCCGCTCCAGGCTAGGGTGCACCCGATGTTCCTTTATTCTGGTCGCCACGATCCGACTAGGGTTTCGGCTGAGGAATTCTCCAGAGGGGATCTCGACGGGATTCTTCGGCCGCTACTGAAGTTCAAAGCTGTAGAGGATCTCCCGGGGAAGTCGCTGACTCCGCCCTTCGCTGCCTCTCGTCCGGTTCTGCAGGTGTAGATCTGGGACGTGCGTGTAGCGCTTTTTTCGACTGCGTTTTCCTTGAATTTGCTTGTGTGCTGAAAAATTTGCTTCTTTTGCGCAGGAGTTCAAGGTATCGGGCATGTCACCGCCACTACCCGAACTGTTTCCGGATGCACCGGACAATGAGGTAGTGGACTCCATGTCTTATCTTCCTTCGGCGCGATCGCTGGCTGAGGAAACTTTTGAGTCTAGCGAGGAGCAGACTCGAAAGCGGACGCGGAGCTCGAGCGAATCGTCAGATGCTTCGACTCCGACTCCTCGGAATCCGACGTGCCTTGAGCGTCACAGTGGGGGTCATGATGGCTCTTCTTCTCCTATTCCTGCCGTTCCCGTGCGGGCCATAGCACCACGGCCACCGGCGAAGTGGAAGAAGGAAGAGAAGAAAGAAGAGAAGAAAGAAGATAAGAAGGGCCCTATCTTCGATTTGAGCGAGCTCGACTCGTAAGTTTTTGTCAATTGCTTTTTGCTTTCTCTTGTCTTTTTGCTTGTACTTGGCTGACTTTTTCTATTTTAGCCACTCCACCAATGGCTCCTTCAGTGATGGCGCTCGGGTGATGATGGATGAGTCGAAGGTTATTCCTCCTCCTCCTTAGACGGTGGCCACCTCTGAGGGCGCTGCTCCGAACCCTTCTCCGCAGGAGGCTCGGGTGGTTGTCCCCTAGAAGACTTTGGCTGGACCTTCGGAGTCACCGTCCAATCATGTAAGTTTCTTTGTTCTTGCTGCGAGGGGAGCCCCCGAGCGTTTTCGGATGATATGCTGATCACTTGGATTTTTGCTTCATGTCTCGGGGGGAGCCCCCGAGCGTTTTCTCGTATGTGCAATCTGTCTTGCTCGTTCTTTGCGCGCAACCCCCGAGCCTTTCTTTTGATGAGTGGTGTCTTTTTGCAGCCTTTAGTGCAATGCGCCAACCAACTGGTGCAGCAGCACTTGGTGTTGGAGGCCAGCTTCAAGGTATGTTCATGGGTTGGTCTTTTTTCGTCTTTTTCTATTTTCTTTTTTCTTCGATCTGACCAGTGTTCTGCTGTTTGCAGAGGACAACAATACCACCCTCCGCGATCTTGATGCTCTCAAAAAGAGCCTTGGGCGAGCGGAGAAGAAGGCCGAGGACGCCGTTGGTGCGAAGGAGCGCCTCGAGCAGGAGCTAGCCAACGCAGCTGCGGCCAAGGAGCGCCTACAGCAGGAGGCTACGGACCGCGAGGAGCAACTCACCGCCGCTGCGATCTCCCGCGAGAAGGAGGTAGCCGGCAAGCTGATGGCGGCTGCCAAGGATATTTCGGGTGAGTGGTTTCGTCTTTTCCTTTTTCTGCTTCCTTGTCTTTTCTTGTTTTGCTCTTTATTCATGTTGCCTCTTCCGTTTGTTTAGATGCCGCAGGCATCGAGTTTGACCGCGGTGCTCTGGAGCACGGAAGTGCTCTGGATGATGCCACTGCGGCGGTCGAAGACCGCTGCAGTACCATGGTCGGCTCACTCGCCAAGGCCAAGGAGGTTCTTGGGCGCTTCTACCAGGAGCTCGTCCCCAAGGGTGTCGCCCTCGAGGATGTCGACTCGCTGGCGGATGCGCTGTCAGCCGACGCGCCTATAGCGTACAAGCGCAAGGAGAAAGGCATTGGTGCATCCATGGGGCTGGCGATGGCCCTGGCGTCTGGAGCGGAGCTGGATCTTGATCAGGTCACCTCCTAGATGCCAACGGCTGCGGACGGATCTGAGGTAGCCTTCGCCCTCTACGCTGCCCGCTGTAAGCGTTATGGTCCGAAGTTGATTGAGTTGCTGGCTGAGTATGCGTTGAGGCAGCAGGGGGAGGCCAAGAGCAGGCAATCCGGCTCCCAGGCTACTCAGGATGCAGCTTCTTAGGCCTTGTAGTTGTAGGATAGCTTTTGTTTCTTGTGTTGTAATTATGTCTATGAACAGTCCTTGTGCCATGCAATGGATTTTGCTGCATAGAATGAATCTCCGAGTTCTTTGTCCATTCGTGTGTTTGTTCATATCGCTGCCTTCTTTTCCCTAGGGGCCTTCGGGTGATGATCTCGTTGACACTTCGGCTGCGCCGCAGTTGCGGACATCTTTGGATGGTGCGTCGCAACTTGTGTTTCTGCGTGATCGCATCCGTAGTCTTGAGAAGGAATTTCTTGGAGTGCGCGGGCATGCCGATGTTTGGAAATCAAAGACAGAGCGAGGCACTGCCAGATAGGAGTTCTTGATGGGGAGTTGCGTCGTCTGGCCGAACAGCTTCAATGTAAGTTTTTCGAGCTGCTGCTCATTTGTTCGGATGCGGCTGTTGTCCTGTCATCTTACTTTGCCATTGTTGCAGGTGCTAACCTTGTTCCTAAGGAGGAAAAGGAGCGTGTTGCTGTTCGGATAAACTGCTTCACCCAGTAGGACATGGAGGCCGGCGGCTTTTTTTGGATGGACCGCGAGCGTGCCAAGGTCCTTGCGACTGTGCAGGATCGTGTTCACCAGGTGTCGCGGGTGCTGCGTCAAGCGAAGACTTCATTGGCGTCGGTTCTGCACGTGATGTTTCCCTTGGATGAGGCACCATCGACTATTTGGGGCCTGCTGGAGAAGTTTCGAGATGTGCATCATGTTAGGGAGCTGGTGCGGCAGCAGCTTGTTGCAGGTGTGAAGGTTGTGCTTTCTCTTGTTCGGCTACATCGTCCTGATGTAGATCTTGCTGTTGTGGTAGCTGGGCCGCCTCTTTGGCCGGATGGTGGTATGTGGGATATGCGGCCACATTATGCGGCTGTAAGGCAGTACGCCGAACAAATTCTAGATCTCTTTGAGCAGCGTGCGCAGGTGATTCTTCAGAATAGGTAGGACCTATAGAAAAGACATATGTAAAATTTCTATGTATTCGACTGGGAGTGTTGTGCCCTTTGCTGTAAAGGCTTATTGTTGTTAGCACGTGGTGCTTTGTTTGTATGCGTGCCCTTTTCGTCAGCCTGACGTGGTCAGCTACTCAGGTGTACACGCGTTAGTCTCAGTCGACGAAGTCGTGAGGTGAGGGGAGCCCCCGAGTGTGTTGTAGTATGAGGAAAAATGCGAATAATAGAAAAAAAATTTGGGGCGAGACACTTAGCTTTATTCATATCGTAAGGAGGAGGTACATTGTTCGGCTGAGTAGCCTTGGCTGAATAGCCTTATTGAAAGTAAAAAGAGGGAGGTATCTAGGGGTAGAAGCGTCGCAATTGTGCGACGTTCCATGGGTTGGAGTATGTGACTCCAGACTCCACGTGCTTGAGGCGATAGGCGCCACCTGGGATGACTTCAGTGATGATGCAGGGTCCTTCCCAGTGTGACTCGAGCTTCTTCGGTCGTTCTTGCTTGAGTCGCAAGACTAGGTCTCCTTCGACGAAGGACCTTGGGCGCAGCCGACGGCTATGATAGTTGCGGAGGCTCTATTGATAGACCGCTGATTGAGCCGCGGCGATGTCGCGTGCTTCGTCGAGTGTGTTGACGGTGTCTTCGAGTGTGACCGTCGATTCAGCCTCGCTGTAGGCGACGACCCGTGGGGCCTTGTGACGTACCTCTGCGGGCAGCACGGCTTCGGATCCGTGCACCATGAAGAAGGGCGTATAGCCAGTTGAGTTGTTTGGCGTTGTGCGCACGCTCTAGAGAATGGAGGGTAGCTCTTGCGTCTAGGCTCCTGCGAGTCGCTGGAGTGGGCTCATGAGGCGTTTCTTGATGCCGCCACCGACAAGGCCGTTGGCCTTTTCCACCTTCCCGTTTGTTTGCGGGTGCGCCACGGATGCGTAGGTGATGTTGATTCCGAGGTCTTCGCAGATGTCCTGGAACTCTTTGGAGATGAAGTTCGACCCATTGTCGGTGATGATGTTATGCGGCACGCCGAACCTGTAAACAATGGATTCGAAGAACTTGACGTCCGTTTTGCCCTTTTGGTTAGTAACGGGCATAGCCTCGATCCACTTGGTGAATTTGTCGACTGCGACCAGGAGGTAGACGTGGCCTCCTTTCGAGGACTTGGGCAGTTTTTCGATCATGTAGAGGCCCCATTGGGCGAAGGGCCAGGCCAGGGGTATGGGCCTGAGCTCCGACCCTGGTGCGTGTGGTTTATCTACGAACCTCTGGCACCTGTTGCACCTTCGGACGATGTCCTTGGCATTGTTCATAGCCGTTGGCCAGTAGAACCCATCTTGTAGAGCTTTGGCGACAAGGGCGCGGCTGCCCGCATGATGGTCGCAGATGCCCTCGTGGATGTCTTGCAGGATGGTTTTGCCATCGCTGATGGTGACGCACCTTTGGAGTACACCCGAAATGCTGCGCTTGTACAGCTCGCCATTGATGATGGTGAAGGCCTTGGACCGGCGAGATATGCGCCGGGCATCTATCGGGCTGTCAGGCAGCACTCCATCTATCAGGTACCTGAGGTACGACCTTGTCCATGTTTCCTCGACTGCCATGACCTGCATCAGGTTGACCATTGTGACCTTTGTGTCAAGTTTTTCGGGTCCTTCCTGACCGTCGGGTAGTGCAGCCCCCGAGTGCTCTGCTTCTTCAGGTGATCCCTTTGGGAATTTCCTTTTGATGGATGGCACGCAGATCTGTTCAAGGAACACACCTGGTGGCGAGTCTGTCGGCCTCTTTGTTGCTTTCTCTCCCAACGTGCCAAAGCTCGCAGCCGTCAAAGTATCCTTCGAGTGTGTTGTAGAGTGCACGGTACGCAATCATGTTGGCGGTGTGTGTGTCGCACTCGTTCATCGTCTACTGGACGACGATGTTCGAGTCTTCGTAGATGACCAGGCGCGTCACACTGCGGATGAGGGCCTCATACTCGGCCTCGTTGTTGGAGGCTCGAAATTTCATCCGGAGGACGTACTTCATCTTGTCGCCCTGCTCCGGCCTCGCGCTTAGAGCCGTCGAAGTGCATCATCCATGACTGTGTCATGTCCGGTGTGTCTGGCAGCTGCAGTTCCATCTAGTGGACGAGGAAGTCCGGAAGGACCTGAGACTTGATCGCGTGGCGCTTCTCGTAGACGATATCTAGAGGTGACAGCTCGATGGCCCACAGGTCCACACGTCATGTGGCCTCCGGGTTGTTCAGGGGTGCCTCGTTGACGACCATCACTTGATGCTCCTGGAAGTAGTGGCTCAGCCGACGAACCTTAATGAACACGCTGTAGGCGAGTTTCTGGTAGTGAGGGTACCTCTGCTTTGTCGGTGTCAATACCTCGCTGAGGTAGTAGATTGGGCATTGGACCCCGTGGGTCTTACCTTCTTTGGGTCGCTCAACCACCTGTACGGTGCTTACCACCTGGTGTGGCTGCTATGTACAGTAGTAAAGTCTCGCGCTCCTTTGGCGTGACCAAGACGGGCGAGGTAGAGAGCAGCCGCTTTAGATCTTCGAATGCGTCGTCCGCTTCGGGCATCCACTCGAATTTGTCTACCTTGTGTAGCAGCTGATAGAACGGCAGAGCTTTTTTGCCCATGCGGCTGATGAACCTGCTCAATGCCGCGATTTGCCCGGCAAGCTGCTGGACGCCCTTGAGGTTCTTTGGCTTCTCCATGGCCATTATGGCCCGGATTTTCTTCGGGTTCGCCTCGATCCCTCGCTAGGAGATGAGGTAGCCTAGCAGCTGACCAGATGGGACGCCGAAGGTGCATTTTTCTGGGTTTAGCTTGATCTTGTATCGATCAAGGTTATCGAACATCTCGCGGAGATCGTCAATGAGCGTCTTGGCCTCCCTTGTTTTGATGACTATGTCGTCGATATAGACTTGGATGTTGCAGCCGATCTGGTCCTTCAGGCATGCCTGCATGCACCGTTGGTACATGGCGCCTGCGTTCTTCAGCCCGAAGGGCATTGTGTTGTAGCAGAACACTCCGAACAGCGTGATGAACGCCGTTTTCTCCTGATCTTCGACCTTTAGTCGAATCTGGTTGTACCTGAGTAGGCATCAAGGAAGGAGAGTTTCTCGCATCCTGCAGTCGAATCGATGATCTGATTGATCCGAGGGAGAGGGAAGTGATCCTTCGGGCAGTGCTTGTTCAGCGATGTGAAGTCCACGCACATCCGCAGGATGTTCGTGTCCTTTTTTGGGACCATCACGGTGTTGGCGAGCCACTCACTCTCCTTGATCTCCCTGATGAAGTTTGCGTCAACTAGTCTGTTGACTTCGACTCAGATTGCTTTAGCCCGTGATTCGGACAGTCGTCGGATGGACTGCTTGACGGGCTTGGCATCTGGAAAAACGTTGAGTGCGTGCTCGACGAATTCCCTGGGAATTCCTGGCATGTTCGCAGGACACTAGGCGAAGATTTCTCAGCGCTCACGGAGGAATTCGACGAGCGCGCTTTCCTATGCAGAGCTGATGTCGTTGGCAATCAGCGTCGTCTTGGAGACATCCGTCGGGTGGACCTGCACCTTTTTTGTGTTCACAGTGGAGTCGAAGGACATGTCTGGTGCGTTCTGTCGTGCGACTGGGGGTGCCCCATTGTCTGTCATCTCGCGGAGCCTTATGAGTTCCTCCTGCATGCCGAATGACTGGGAGATGCTGTTGAAGTCCCTGTCGCAGTGGTCCAATCGGGTGAAGCTCCCGTGGACCGTGATGACGCCCTTGGGTCCTGGCATCTTGAGTAGCAGGTACACGTAGTGCGGTACCGCCAGGAATCATGCGAATGCCACACGCTCGAGGATGGAGTGGTATTGTGATGGCCAGTCCACCACTTCAAACTCGAGTCGCTCGCACCGGAGGTTATCCGGCCTGCCAAAGATTATGTCGAGCCATATCTTTCCCAGGGGGAATACGCCCTTCCCTGGGACGATGCCGTGGAACGTTGTATCGGATTGTTCCAGGATGCATAGCGGGATCCGCATTGCTGCCAAGATACTGGCAAAGATCAGATTGATGCCGCTGCCACCGTGCATGAAGACGCGGCTCATGTCGAATCCTCCGGTCTGCGCCTCGAGCACCAGGGCAGCATGACCTGGGCGAGGGACCTGGCAAGGGTGATCCGAACGGCTGAACGTGATGCAGGACTCCGATCCGCTGAGGTACTCAGGGATGGCGGGCAGAGCGGTCATGGCCAGATTAATCTGGCGGTTGATTTTCTTCTGCACCCAATTTGTTGGGCGCCCTTTTTGGATCATCAGTGATCCTTTCGGCGCGGGGTACCTGTGCCCACCATTATTCTGCGCAGGTGCGATTGGGTGGTTTGAAGGTCCCGCAGGGGGTGGTGGAGGAGCTCCGTGTGCGATCTCACCTGGTGCGGGTGCGTTCCCGTACCCAGGGTTCAGGGCTTGTTGCCTCATCTGAGCCATGATTTCGCTGAGTTTCTGGAACTCGCAGCAGTCCTTGAGCATGTGGCTTGACTTCTTTTTACCATCCTGTTTGTCGATGTAGAAGTGGATGGTGCATGGACCCGACAGTTTGTCGTATGTCGAGGGTCCATCGTCACGGCCTCGATGTTGCGATGCCTGCATTGGGCGTCCTCCGTCACGAAAGTTGCTTCCGTGGTATTCGCCGCTTCTACGGTTGTCGTTGTTGCGGCGGTCGGCGTAGCCAGCCGAGACCATGTCGGGTCCATCGCGATCATCGTAGACGCGCGATCTTATCTTGCTACGGCGCTCACGTCACCGGCCGTAGTCATCTTCCTCCTCCGAGTGCGCTCGGTGGATGGAGTCTTCGCCATCGGCCCACCTGTTGGCGATGTCCATGAGGTGGTCGATTGTCTTGGGCTTGACGCACCCAAGTTCTTCCTTGAAGTCCTGGTGTTTGACGCCGTCCTTGAAGGTGTCGATAGCTCTCTCCTTAGAGATATGCGCCACGGAGTTCTTGGTGTTGGACCAACATAATATGTATGAGCGAATGGATTCGCCCGTTCGTTGGGTGTAGGCCCGCAGCTCCTCGATCGAGGCTGGCCTCTTGCTGGTGCCCTTGAAGTTTTAGACGAAATTGTACGCCAGTTCCTCCCAGCATCAGATGGATCCCGAGGATAGGCTGCTGAGCTAGATCCGGGCTGCGCCTGTCAGCTGTAGCTGAAGGCATTGCATGGCGGTTTCCTTGTTTCCGACGTGTAGCTTGACGGACGACAGGTGGTCGCTGAGCCACGCCTTGGGGTCATGTGTGCCGTCGAACTTCGAAGTGTCCGAAGGAAGCTTGAAGTTCCGCGGCATCCGTGTCCGCTGGACGGATCTGCTGAAGCATCGGGCTCCGTAGAGTTCTCCTTGGTCGTCGTCCTCCTCGGATTCGGACGAGCATGCGCGCTTGGCGCGCGCTTTGTCGATCTTGCGCTGGGTGAGCTCGCTTCGAGCATCGTAATCGCGGCTGCGATGGCACGAGCTCTTGTACCTTCGAGGAAGGTCATGCTCTTCATCCTCGGATGAGGGCGTGGGGTTGCGGTTGAACCTGACCGCAGTCTTCTTCTTTTGCTCCGCAGGAGCTTCTCCATGGAGCGCAGCTCTAACGAGTCCGAGTTCGGTAAGTGCAGACTTGTGCATGGCCCTTTTCGGGTCCCCCTCCGGAGGTGGATGGGACGCGAGGTACGCGGTGGCTGCCATGATCGCAGCTTGCGGCTTCTTCGGGATGACGTTGCCATCGGAATCCATCTCCATGAAGGATGCGTTGAGGGCCCGAGTCACCTCACGACGTTCCTTGGGATCCATGTTCTCCGTGCGAGAACAGTGCTTGTTTCCATGGTTGCCGTGCGAGCTGGAGCCAATTCCCATGGCAGAGAGCACAGCTCGTCACGCACTGGACTCCGAGGCTGCTTGCTTGCATTTGTCAAGCACCTCTTGCATCTTCACCTGCTTCTTGTGCTCCTCGATTAGGAGCATGTGGTATGCCATCAGCAGGTCCTGTGAGGCACCCACGGGCAGGATCTTGTTGCCTGCTACGGCTTCGCGTGCTTGACCCCATCCTTCCTCGCTGAGGTGGATGACCCGATCGATGTCATCCCTGTTGGGCGGGGGGGACTGGCTTCTTCTGTTCTCGTCGTTTCTACCCTGCGGGTTAGGTGGCGGGTTGGGTGCGTGATGTTCTGCGTCGCTCGGGATGACTACGGTGCATTGGTAGCGCTCGTAGATTGGATCGCTATTGCCGCAGCTTTCGGATCCGGAACCGTAGGTCCCTTCCTCGGATGGTGGCTCGCACAGATCTGAGTTGCAGCTGCTGCTGTCATAGGACTCATTTGTCGATGGCGATGTGCGTAGCACGGGGTGTGGGGCCCATGAAGTGGTCATGTTCGACGGCAGGGGCACCCGCTCTGGGAGGCGAAGAGTGCCGGTCTGCCCCACCTGGAAGCAAAAGCTCCCAAACAGGATCTCGAGTCCGTCGCCAACGGGCTCAAAGTCCTTCAGGGTGGCTGGCGAGTGGGCGGTGAAGTCGAAAGCGCCGAAGAGGAGATGACTCTCCGTCGCCGCGGAGGTGTAGATCGCTTTGGTTGGGACCGTCACAATCGCACAATCAGCGCCCCCAGTTCCCACAGACGCGCCAATTGACGAGGTTTAATCTCGTCAATGCCCATTGTTATGGACTTGGGTTTTGGAGAGTATGGGGATGCTGGAGATCGCGGAACGGTTAGCAAACAAGCAACACGGGGACACGAGGTTTACCCAGGTTCAGGCCCCCGGAGGGAAAACCCTACTCCTACTTGTCTGCTCTTGATTATGGCGGAACCGAAGATTATAGGGGTGCACTGATGCAAATCTGGCGTGGAGGTGTGTATGCGGTGGTATGCGAGAGAGACTTCCTCGTCGTGCCCTCCTATCCTTTATATAGAGATAGGCAGGTCCCAGGCACAGATCGAGTCAGTAACAAGTTCTAGGATTTTCCCCTTTGAATATTCTATCTACTCTAGTCTTGTTCTCCAAGGACCCGAAGGAGTCATGGGCCCTGACCACCCGAAAGTCTTCATGGGCTAGCGCATGTGTTCGTGGGCCTTCCATGGGCTGGACTAGGTATGCTAAGATCGTCTACCCGCAAGGTATAACCATGTCAGATCCTGCCAAATATCAGTCAGATTTCAAGAGACACCCAAACAAAACAAGGGGAGGTCCATTCCTTGCCAACAAGAACCCGGATATCCACAAGAATCTATTCGACGGAAAAACAGGAGAAAACATCCGAGTCTACAACACGCAGTTGGAAAACGCTGCTGCGGCTCGAGCATACTCGCCAATAATCTGTCTCCACAGCAGGTCCAGTAGTGTGTTGTGTTGCTGGACAAAGGATTAAAGCAGCAGAAAACGGCCCCGTCATTTAGTGGCTAGAGGGCCTCAAAGTCGGAATTTTGCCACACTAGCGCTGATGGAAGGCTCTGAAGGGATGCGGATCAACGCTATCGTCCCCGTGGAGAAGAAGAGAATTCAAGAACCGGCTAGAATGGCCACTCTCGCCGACCATCGCGTGACTGAGCAAGAGTTATTCTGGCTGCGTCCAAAGATGCCATCAGGGCAATGGTTCCTCATCAGGACCATCGTCGGCAAAACAACCTCTATAGAGAAGACCCGGAAACATGACGCCAATAGCAAGATCGGCTAAGGATGCCACCACCGAGCCATCTGGCTGATATGCCGGACAAAGAGATGATCCGGATCGCCCTGAATCAAGTAGAGAGGGAGCCCAAAGAAAACGGCATCGGAGTCAGCATAATGAGGCTCCACCGCTACCACCACGTAACCTAGCCGGAAATAATACACTAGGGCCACCATCGCCTCCTGGCAGCGACCATGAAGGATCCCGACGTAGCCATAGAAGCCACAGGGGCGGAGACGGAAATAGTGAGAGGAGAAGCAGAAATCCGACTCCACCGTGCAGAAGCCATGAGCCTCCATGGCGCAGATCTCTCTTGTTGAATGACGCTCGCCATCGCATCGAGTCAAACATAGAGGCGCGACGGTACAAGGAAGAATATGTGTACGTGGGACCCAAGTGCTTTGGCCCACGCATACATCAGACCAAATTTACGGTTGACTTTGGTATTGCCAAACACATTCAGCCCTACGATAGTGCTGCTCGGCCAGATACCTGGCTCCAGGATTTTTTCCAAGCCTGCTACATCGCCAAAGGAGGAATCAGCCTGGTTGCAGTCCAATATCTCTCGCTTATGCTGAGGAAGATGGCTCGATCGTGGCTCAATGAACTACCAGAGAACTCAATTCATAACTGGTATGATATGCAAAGTGCATTATTTTCAAACTTAGAGGAAACATACAGGAGTCCCTGCATAGTCGGAGACTTGCAGCGTTGCACACAAAGACCCGGAGAAACCTGGCGGGATTACCTCGGACGCTGGATTGACACGAAGAACTCCTGTGAGGGAGTAAACGAGCAAACTGCGATAGAAGCTTTCATCGTAGGACTCCTAGTCGGACATTTGCGTCACAGACTGAAGCGTGACCACGTCACAGATTTGGGAGAAATGATAGAGACGGCAAGCAAATAAGCTGACGCCGATGATGATACAGAAGGGCTGCTAAATATTCTGGCCAATCCCAATGCAGCCAAACAGCCAAAACAACAAGCTCAGAAGCGCAAGAACACCTCGAACGAAAAACCGGCTCCGGAAAATGCAGCTATTAACGCAACATTTGGATCTGGCGGACGAGGAGGACGCGAGGCGGCCGGGGTAGAGGCCGTGGAACTTCCCGAATCCAGGCAGAGGCGATTAGCAACCCAGAAGAACCTACACCTAGGCTGACATTGCTAATAATCCCTATGTCCACCACTTGGATATTAACGGAGGATCTACCCACACAAATTTTGAGTGTCGTTTCACTGACGACATCAAGAAAGACAAATTTACTAGCTACAGAGCCAAGCGACGAAAAGGAAAGAAAAATTACGAGAAAGGAAAGGAGCCCAAGGAAGATTCCGACGTGGAAGAAGCGGATACCACCGCAAAGCCCAAGTCAGATGGAAAGAAGAATTTTCCGACCAAGAAAGACTCATACATCTGCTTCCTTGGATCCCAACCTGCCAAAGAAAAGAAGGCGGTTCTTCGTGAGCTCAATGACACGGTTCCGGCTGTTCCAGAATTTCTAGACTGTTCGGATGTAACCATCACCTTTGATCTCTCAGATCACCCGAGCAAAACACATCATCGGGGAAAGTACCCTCTGGTCGTCAATCCTCTTATTGATGGTTATGAGTTCTCTAAAACACTCATGGATGGTGGAAGCAGCATTAACATCCTCTACATCGAGACACTTCACCACATGAAGCTACACGAGAGCCAGTTGAGTTACAACAGTGTACCTTTCCATGGCATTGTACCAGGGAGACAGGCGGATTCTGTGGGTGAGATTACTTTGGACGTGACATTCGGAACCCGAGACAATTACCGGACTGAGCCACTCTCTTTTGAGGTGGTACCGTTCAAAAGTGCTTACCAGGCTATCTTCGGGCGTCCGGCTTACTGGGCATTCATGGCTCGTCCTTGTTACATCTACAATATGATTAAACTTCCAGGTCCAAAGGGCATAATCACCATCCGGGGAAATCCGAGGAAGGCGTGAGAGTGCGACGAAGGATCTGCTACCTTCGCCGAAGCCGTGCTGCATGCCCAGGAGTACCAGGAGATCAAGAAGACCATCAACCCGTACGAGATGCCCGCTATGAAGAACGAGGTGCTGAAGCCAAGTTTGCAGTTCAAGGCGTCGGAAGAGACGAAGAAAACGTCACTGAAGCAATACGATCCCTCCAAGACGACAAACATAGGGGTAGTCTTAGACCGCGCATAGGAAAGCGTGCTCGTCGAGTTCCTCAAAGCTAATAGTGACATCTTCGCATGTCAGCCTTCTTACATGACCGGAGTATCCAGGGAATTGCCGAGCACTCTCTGAATGTGTTCCCTAACGCTCTACTTGTCAAACAGTCCTTATGACAGTTTGGTGATGAAAAGCGCAAAGCGATAGCCAAGGAATTAGCCCGACTAGAGTTAGCCGGATTCATAAGAGAGGTCATCCATACAGATTGGGTGGCAAATCCTATACTCGTCCCTAAAAAGGACACCATTGATTTAAGGATGTGTGTTGATTATACCGCTTTGAACAAGGCATGCCGAAAAGACCCATTCCCTTTGCCAAGAATCGATCAAGTTATCGACTAAATGGCAGGGTTGGAACTACTATGTTTTCTCGATGCATATTCCGAATATCACCAAATACCCCATGAGAGAGTCAGATCAAATTAAGACGTCTTTCGTCACTCCTTTCGGAAACTTTAGCTACAAACCTATGCCTTTTGTCTTAAAGAACACATGAGCAACATATCAACGTACTATGCAACGTTGTCTCAATGACAAAATCGGACGCAACGTCCATGTATACGTAGACGACATAGTAGTTATGTCCAAAAAGAACGAAACTTTAATTTCTGACTTCGAGGAAACATTTGCTAGTCTACGAAAATTTAATATGGAGCTAAATACGAAGAAGTGTTTGTTTGGAATTCTAGCCGAAAAATCGCTAGGTTTCATCGTCTCCGACTCAGGCATAGAGGTGAACCGGGACAAAATCAAGGCTATACTTAACATTACCAGGCCGACTCGTCTGAAGGACGTGCAACATCTCACTGTTTGCATTGCAGCAGTGAGTCGGTTCGTCAGCCAGCTCGGCGAAAGAGACGCACCTTTATACAAGTTTGTCTGGACCCAGGAAGCCGAAAATGCCCTGCAAAGTTTGAAAGACCTACTTTCAAACCCACCAATTCTCGCAGCGCCAGAACCTTAGGATCCTATGTTACTCTACATTGCAGCGACCAATAAGGTCATAAGTGTGGTAACAGTAGTGGAGCGCGAGGAAGAAGGCGACGAGCACAAGGTGCAGCGTCCAACTTATTACCTAAGTGAGGTCCTGATAGAATCGAAACAACGGTATCCACATCATCAAAAGCTAGCCTATGGAGTGTTCTTTGCATCCAAAAAGCTACGCCACTATTTTTAAGAGTACAAGACCACAGTGGTGAGCAGCTGTAACATACCACCTTTTGTGTAATTTTAATAAAAACATGTTTGAGCATACCATGCATGTATTATACTTGCACTTTGGTTTAAAAAAACAAACACAAACAAAACCCTAGTTATTTTCTCTCTCAAACCATCCAAATGGTTTTTATACTTTGAAAATTATAAAAACCAATTGTGCCCAAAATGGTTTACAAGGGCCCCTTAGTGTTTCAGTTATTTTATAAAAGTTCTTGTATTTTGAAAACACTCAAAACAGTTTGGAATTTGAAATCACAAACATAAATTGAAAAACAGAAATAGAAAATGTTTTCTGTAAATAAAAACAGGTTTCTAACCTATCTGGGTCGAGCCCACTTCTCTTCCTCTCTCTCTTCGTGGCTCGCGCGCGCCGATGTAGCCCAAGAACCATCCCAACCTGGCCCAAGGGCACCCCACCCCGGTCGCGTACCCCTTCGGCCCTTTGTTCCTCGTCGTCTTTGACGACGACGGGAAGCAGCTAGGTGGCAGCGCCGGCGCCGTCGATCCCGCCGCTCGATCGCCGCCGTCCGCCGACCTGGAAGGTTGGATAAGAACTCCACGCTACCCCTACCTCGAACCTATCCCCTTCTCCTCTTCCCAGAGACCTCCCGCTCGCGTTCCTCTCCTCTGGCTGAAACCCTAGTCGCTCGTCCCGCCGTCTCCGGCCGCCCCGAGCCTCGTCGTTGCCCCAAGGAATCGGCCGCGGGCGCTAAGGAACGTCGCCATCGACCTCGCCCCCAAGCTTCGGCCACCGTGGTCTCCCTCGATTCCGGCGTCACCCGTGCTCGCCTCGCCTCCCCAACACCACCGTCGTGCTCCTGGTGAGCCACCGGTGCTCAAGCACCACCCTGTTTACCCTCTTTCCCTCTATATCTGCTTCCCCGTGTGCACCTTCCGCCGCTGCTGGCTATCAACGTTGTCGACGCTCAGGCAACCAATCTTCAGCGGCACCGCCTCTATTAGGCTTCCCACATCACGCTCGTTCGAACACATCCTTCCGTGTAGCCCAGCAAGCCCTCTAGGGCCGCCAGCCGCTGTCGTCTGTGTGTTCTCCAGCGAGCCTGCGTGGCAGGCCGTGGCGCTGACCAAATCGTGCCTGCGTGGCTAGCTGACGCATCCCGGACCCCACCTCTCTATGACTGGGGCTAGACCTAGCCCTAGTGAAAAATAACCACACCCTTGCGCTAACGTCAGCATTCGGTTCAACAGTCTTTTGTCAATAGATAGAGTAATCCTATTTGATGCATGTTTCCCTTTATGAACTATATTACCTTATCCACTGCTCCTAGCATAACTAGGGTTTGGCTTATGAGCATCGCTAGTGCCACAGTTTAGTCAAGCTTAGCCATGCTTAGTGGTCTGACGCTGATCATTCAGGTGATGCACCGGAGATGTGAATAAATCCAGTATGGTAGGATGTGGTGATGTGATCAGAGATGGATCATAAACATGCTAAGGCTTGTATGGGAGGCCACGTGGGTTGTGGTTTTTGTAGTCCCATACTTGCCACCCCTAGGACCCGAAGTTCTTGCCTCTTGAACCAAGACGAGCATACAACCACACGGGGGCCTGGAAACCCCCTCGACTCACTAACTTTCCTAGTAGATTCCATGAGTCACATAGTTCGGGATTTCCATTTGACATGTGCATCTTGGTTGTTCTTGAATGGAGGTGAAGGAGGTGCATTCATAACAGGTAGGTAAGCATGGCCGGTAACAAGAGATGCCCGACATCCATAATCTTGAACCCCGCACACATCATTAGGGACCGGCTTCGGGACTTGGCCCGTTACAGCGGCATCTCGCTAGTGCGTGACTCATGGTCTCGATGAAAGCAAGGTAAAGGTCATGGTCAACCACTCTCTGTCGGCCTTCCAAGGAAGAGGGCTAATAATTTGACATTAAGAATCGGTTGGTACGTGTGGGTAAGTTGTGCATCCCTACAGGGTTATTAATCTTTTCGAAAAGCCGTGTCCACGGTTATGGACGACTTGGGGACGGGCGTGAAGATCACAGAGAACTATAACCGAATGATAAAACTTGTCAACTAATGTGAGATCCGGAGTACTTCCTTGGGGTTGTTTGAGGGGGTAGTCCGGGAAGAGAGGTTCAGGTTATGATGGTACTTGGTGGATATCGAAGATGATTCTAAGAGCTAGAGTTGTAGTCTTCTTATCCCCTTTTGAAAATGATCTGACTAGATGAGTTTCTTCTCCCTCTTGTTTTGAAAACAAAAGATGGCTTTATGCAAAATAACTCCACTAGCCATAAGTCTTGCAGAGTACATCCTGTACTCATCCTTGCTTCGTTGATGTTTTCTATATATGAAGCTACTCCAACTGAAGGTGGTTTCTACATCGAAGTCGACGAGTAGTCAGGGTTCCCGGGCAGCAGCCTAGGATCTATGGAAGGGTCGCTACTTCTGTTTATGGCCTCTTAGGACTTTGCTAAGTTTGTTGTTTTGAACAACTTTTTTGCTTCCGTTGTTTGTTGTAATGATGGGTCTGTGACCCCTGGTTTGTATGACTGGTTTGTAACTCTCTTAAGAGTTTACCTTATTAATGTATGGTTTGTATGTTCTGTAATGTTACCGATCTTCCCTGCGTGCTTCGGAATTTAGGTTAGGCTTATGTTAGATGAAGATCTGGTATTTTTCTAGCCCTGATCCCGGGTCGTGACATATTTTGGTATCATAGCAGGCGATGCCTGTAGGAAACCCTTCTAGCTGGTCGATGTTGAGTCTAGAGTTTGATAAAACTACTTGAAAGCTAAAAACTATTTGCAAAACTCTAAATAGGACTCTTTTTACTCCTCATCCAAGGTTGTTCTATTGTTGAGCTTATCTTATCTCATTTGCTTTGCAAGGTTTTCACTTCTTGTCTATCATTTCAAACTTTTAGGATATACGGGTTTGGGTTGTTTTCCTAGTACTCCGTACTTGGTTGCAAGGCTCAGAGTTTCCAAGATAAATCTGTGCACCTGAGCATTGTTTTTCAGCTTTGCTAAGGATACCTCTAATCCCGCTCTCTAATATTATGTGACTTGTTGGTATCATATCATGCTTGCATTCCATTGTTATTGTTTATATCTAAGTTGGTAGCATACACGTTTCGTATGCTTGTTCTACTGCCATACTTAATGCACTGATATAATCTTTATCCACATGTTCACCTCTACCATGATATTTTGATATGGTTTTCGTCATCCTTTGATGTACCCTTTTTGGTGAATCCATTCTCATGGTTTCTATTTTCTCCTTAGGATGTCGTCTGGTACTCGTGGTTCTGTTGGCCGTCGAGCAAACAATAATGCTGATCAGGAACATCCGCCACCTCCCACAATGGCCGAGGTTCTCAACAACATTGAGACCAACCGTGTGAGGAATGAACGCCTTCTGGAGCATGTGGCGCAGAACATTGAACATCATCCTGACGACTGTGTCACACTTGGAGATTTCATCCTCTCTTTTCCTCCAATCTTCACCCACTCCAAGGAGCCCCTTGAAGCTGATGATTGACTCCACGCCATAGAGCGCAAGTTCAGTGCTCTTCGTGTCCATCCCACTGACCGCGTCAACTTCGTGACCTATCAATTGGAAGGTGAGGCTGGTGTTTGGTGGGAAGGTTTTCTGAATCTGCAAGCTCAGGGACATGTTGTTACCTGGGAAGAGAATGTTGCGGCACTCCGTGCCTCTTATATCCCTAATCCCGTCATAAATCTCAAAAGGAGGGAGTTTCTGGATCTGACTCAGGGGCGCAAGGATATTGAAACCTATGGGCGTGAGTTTACTTGCCTGGCTCGTTATGCAACTAGGGATGTGATCAATGATGAATATAAGTACGAGCTGTTCCCTAAGGGACTTAACCCTGCACTTCACTATGAGTTGCTGCCCTTCAATTTCCAGTCTTTCCAGGACTTGCATAATGAGGCTCTTACTCTGGAGCATGGAAGGAAGGACATGGAAGTCTCTCAGAAGCGTGAAGAAGGAAATTCTCATTCTTCCTCCTCTGGTAACAAGAAGCGTCGTGTATTTGTTCCATATAGTGTTGTGCCTTGTGCTCCTTTTGCACCCAAATCTTCTGGCAATGCTTCTCGTCAGCCACAGTCAAATACTGGTGGAGCAAACTATCATCCTCCTGCTGGTTCTCACACTGGAGTTACATGTTACTCATGTGGTCAGCCTGGTCACTACTCAAGGGAGTGTTCTCAAAGGGCTGTCAGGCGCAATGATCAGCAGGCAAAGAAGAATGATAAATCTCAAGGTGCTGGACGTGGTCGTCTGACCCATGTCACTGTTGAGGAAGCTCAGGAAGATCCACGTGTCATTCTGGGTACCCTCCATGTCAATTAAATTCTCACAACAGTCTTGTTTGTCTCTGGAGCATAGCATACATTCATATCACAAGATTTTGCGCAAATGCAAGATATCAACTTTCAAGCTATGGACTCTCCTCTAGAGATTAGAACTCCTGGGTCTCGTTGGCAGACCATCTGGGTTACTCATGGGGTTGAGATAGATATAGCATATCAGAAGTTTCCCACTTCCCTTATTACACTCAATTCAACTGAGATAGATGTCATTCGGGGCATGGACTAGTTAACCAAGTATCAAGCCGTCATTGACTGTGCACTTAGAACATTTTCTGTGACCTCTCCTACTGGCATAACTATCAAGTATTGGACTGATGGTTCAAAGTCTCCGTCAGCAGTTCTTAAACCTTTCTCAGAGTTGTATGCCATGGATGTCCTACCTACTCTCGAGGTCCAAGATGTCCATGTAGTCTATGATTTCCTGGATGTCTTTCCTAAAGAGTTGCCTGGCATGCCACCTGATCGAAGTGTGGAGTTTGTCATAGAGCTTGTTCCTGGAACTGCTCCTATCTCCAAAACACCTTACCGCATGCCTCCTCATGAGTTGGTTGAGTTGAAGAAGTAACTTGAAGAGCTGGAAGGCCTAGGATACATCCAACCTAGCACATCCTCTTGGGTTTGCCCTACCATCTTTGTCAAGAAGCGGGATACAAATATTCCAAGATTGGTGGTTGATTACCGTCCACTCAACGCGGTGACAATAAAGAATAAGTACCCACTTCCCCGGATAAATGACCTCTTTGATCAATTAAGTGGTGCCACTGTCTTTTACAAAATGGATTTAAGGTCAGGGTATCATCAAATCAAGATCAGAAAAGAGGATATCCCAAAGACAACATTCACAACTCGTTATGGTCTTTAAGAGTATATAGTGATGTCCTCCGGGTTAACCAATGCCCCTGCCACATTTATGAGGCTCATGAACTCCGTCTTCATGGAGTATCTCGTCAAGTTTGTCTTGGTATACATTGATGACATTCTAATCTACTCCAAGACCGAAGAAGAGCATGACGAACATCTACGTTTGGTATTAACTAAACTTCGTGAACATCGCCTCTACGCCAAGTTTTCCAAATGTGAGTTATGGTAACAAGAGCTCGTCTACCTTGGTGATGTTGTGTCTGCAAGTGGTGTTTCTGTCATACCAGATAAGGTTCAGACCATTCTGGAATGGAAGTCACCTGCTTCTATCAAGGAAGTTCGAAGTTTTCTTGGAATGGCTGGATATTACCGCCGATTCATCGAGAACTTCTCCAAGATAGCCAAGCCTATGACTAATCTTCTTAAGAAAGATAAGAAGTTTGAATGGTCAGAAAAGGCTGAAGAAAGCTTCCAAGATTTGAAAACTAAGCTAACCACCGCTCTTGTGCTTGTCCTTCCGGACACAAGCAAGGACTTCGTCATCTATTGTGACGCTTCTCTCCAAGGGCTCGGTTGTGTGTTGATGCATGATGGTCATGTAGTGGCCTATGCTTCTCGGCAGTTGAAGCCACATGAGAACAATTATCCAACCCATGATCTCGAACTTGCGGATGTTGTTCATGATCTTAAGCAATGGCGACATTACCTCATCGGTAACCGTTGTGAACTTTACTCGGATCATCAAAGTTTGAAGTATCTCTTTACCCAAGAAGATCTGAATCTCAGTCAAAGACGATGGTTGGAACTCATCAAAGATTATGATTTGGGTCTCAACTATCAACCCGGCAAAGCCAACGTCGTTGCTGATGCGCTAAGTCGGAAGTCTTATTGCAACAATCTGATGATTTCACAAGCCCAACCTGCTCTCTACGAGGAAATCAAGCGTCTTAACCTTGTTGTGGTTCCTTGTGGATTCCTGGCTAACCTTGAAATAAAATCTTCTCTCGAGGACCAAATCAAGGAAGCTCAAAAACAAGATGGTGAGATCACTAAGATCAAAGAACGTGTTGCAAGTGGTGAAGCTAAATGATTCTCCATTAATGATCAAGGTACTCTCTATTTTGGTAACCGGCTA
The DNA here is from genome assembly GCA_916181665.1 of Avena sativa. NCBI lineage: Eukaryota > Viridiplantae > Streptophyta > Magnoliopsida > Poales > Poaceae > Avena > Avena sativa. The sequence continues at coordinate 240,828,386 of OV702297.1, forward strand.
GTGGTTCCAAACAGTCGGAAAATCAAAGATCTAATCCTATTAGAAGCTCATGAATCCCCTCTGTTTATTCATCCTAGTCATACCAAGATGTACTGATATCTCCGTCAAAGATTCTGGTGGAGTGGAATGAAACCAAAAATCGCTCGCTTTGTTGCAGAGTGCGATGTTTGCCGTCGTGTGAAGGCTGAACACCAAAGGCCTGCTGGACTTCTACAGCCATTGAAAATTCCTGAGTGGAAATGGGATTAAATTGGTATGGAGTTTATCACTGGACTCCCAAGGACACAAGCAGGAAATGATGCTATATGGGTAATAGTTGATCGGCTATCCAAAGTTGCTCATTTCCTTCCGGTTCGAGAAAATATCCGTGCTAGTCAAATGGCTGATCTATACATCTCTCGGATCATCATTCTTCATGGTGTTCCCAAGATAATCATCTCAGGTCGTGGAAGTTTGTTTACTTCCAAATTCTGGCAAAGTTTGCAAGAAGCAATGGGAACTCATGTCTCCTTCAGCACAGCTTATCATCCTAAAACCGGTGGTCAAACTGAAAGAGTGAATCAAATTCTTGAAGACATGCTCAGAGCGTGCGTCATATCCTTTGGAAAGAACTGGGAGAAATGTCTTCCTTTTGCGGAGTTCTCCTATAGCAACAGTTTTCAATCCAGTTTGGGCATGGCGCCTTTCCAATTCCTGTATGGGAGAACATGTCGAACACCGTTGAACTGGACAGAAACCAGCAAAATACAATTCTTTGGTCCGAACATGATCCAAGAAGCAGAAGATCAATTTCGCATAACTCAAGAGCGTCTGAAGGACGCTCAATCCCGTCAGAAGACCAACTATGATCGTCATCACCTTGATGTTCATTATGAAGTTGGTGATCAAGTTTACCTCCGGGTCAATCCTCTTAAGGGTGTCCATCGATTCGGTATCAAAGGCAAATTGGCTCCTCGCTACGTTGGTCCCTTTCGCATTCTCTCCAAGCGAGGTGGTGAGCTTGCCTACCAATTGGATCTACCTTCAACTTTTCCAGAGGTTCATGATGTCTTTCATGTGTCTCAACTCAAGCGTAGGTTCAAAGATCCCATTCGTGGTGTGGACCATGAAACTTTGGATCTTCAAGATGATCTAACCTACCAAGAATACCATGTTCGTATTCTTGATAAAACCGAGCGCAATACTCGTCGCCAAACCATCAAGTTCCTAAAAGTTCAATGGTCTCATCACTCTGAGTCAGAAGCAACCTGGGAATGCGAAGATCGTCTTCGATCTGAGTATCCTGCCTTCTTTTCTAAAACCTAGGAATCTCGGGTCGAGATTCTTGTAAGTGGGGTAGAGCTGTAACATACCACCTTTTGTGTAATATTAATAAAAACAAGTTTGAGCATAGCATGCATGCATTATACTTGCACTTTGGTTTAAACAAACAAACACAAACAAAACCCTAGTTATTTTCCCTCTCAAACCATCCAAATGGTTTTTATACTTTGAAAATTATCAAAACAAATGGAGCCCAAAATGGTTTATAAGGGCCCCTTAGTGTTTCAGTTATTTTATAAAAGTTCTTGTATTTTGAAAACACTCAAAACAATTTGGAATTTGAAATCACAAACATAAATAGAAAATGTTTTCTATAAATAAAAATAGGTTTCTAACCTATCTGGGCCGAGCCCACTTCTCTCCCTCTCAATCTTTGTCGCTTGCACGCGCCGCAACAGCCCAAGAGCCAGCCCAACCTGGCCCAAGAGCAGCCCACCCCGGCCGCGTACCCCTTCAGCCCTCTGTTCCTCATCGTCTTCGACGACGACGGGAAGCAACTAGGTAGCAACACCGGCACCGTCGATCCCGCCGCTCGATCGCCGCCGTCCGCAGAACTGGAAGCTTGGATATGAACGCCACGCCACCCCTGCCTCAACCCTATCCCATTCTCCTCTCCCTAGAGACCTTCCCCTCGCGTTCCTCTCCTCTGGCCGAAACCTTAGCCACTCGTCCCCGCCGTCTCCGGCCGCCCCGAGCCTCGCCGTTGCCCCTGGGAGCTAAGCCTCCCCGCCAAAGGAATCAGCCGCGGGCGCTAAGGAACGTCAACATCGACCTCGCCCCCCTCCCCCCCCCCCCCCCCGCAAGCTTCGGCCACCGCATTCTCTCTCGATTCCGACATAGCCCGTGCTCGCCTTGCCTTCCCGACACCACCTTCGTGCTCCTGGTGAGCCACCGGTGCTCAAGCACCAACCCGTTTGCCCCTTTCCCTTTGTATCTGCTTCCCCGTGTGCACCTGTCGCCGCCGCTACTCGCTGTCGTTGTTGTCGATGCTCCGGCGACCAATCTTCAGCGGCACTGCCGCTATTAGGCTTCCCGCATCGCGCTCGTTCGAACACACCCTTCCGCGTAGCCCAGCGAGCCCTCTAGCACCGCCAGCCACCGCCGTCTGCGTGTTCTCCGGTGAGCCTGCGTGGCAGTGACGTGGTGTTGACCAAGTCGTGCCTGCGTTGCTAGCTGACGCGTCCCAGACCCCACTTGTCTGTGAATGGGGCTAGACCAAGCCCTAGTGAAAAATAACCACACCCTTGCGCTGACGTCAGCATGAGGTCATCATCTCTTTTCTTTTATTAATGTTTTGTAAATTCATTTCTGGAATTAATAAATACCTTGTGGGCCTAGTCTGTCAGGGTTTTAATCTTTTTGGAAAATAATTTCTGAAATTATTAAACTTATGACATGTGGGTCTAGATGTAAAATAATTTATATAATATCTAAAAAAATGTTTAATTAATTTAAAATGATTTATAAATGGATTAAAATTGAGAAAAATCATAGCTAATTCATTTTAAATCAGAAAAATACAAATAATATACCAAAATGATCAGAAAAATGAAACCTATATAACTAAGCTATAATAATACATTGTTAAACAACTTTGATGGCAAGTTTAATTAGAAGAACCAATTAAACCCCATAGGTGATTCCGATAATCCCCCTGTTTTAGGGTTTGGACCTCTCGGACCCCGTTTAAGATGACCAAGCATGTTCTAGGGTTCATTTCAACACTATTTAACTTGTCATATCATCCATATTGTATGAGAATTGCACATGTCATGTGTTGAGTGTTGTTTTTCCTTTTCTGGTGATTGGTTCTTCGCGAATAGGAACTGAACCCGAGGCTGAAGTCAATGCCACCAAACAGCAGTACCAGTCCAACAACGGACAAGGCAAGCAAAGCCCCACTCATACATATGAATCCTATGTTTACAAAGTATTTCATTCTTGCCATATGCATTTGGTTCAATAGTCTTTTATCAGTAGATAGAGTAATCCTATCTGATGCATGTTTCCCTTTGTGAACTATCTTACCTTATCCACTGCTCCTAGCATAACTAGGGTTTGGCTTATGAGCATCGCTAGTGCCACAGTTCAGTCAAGCTTAACCATGCTTAGTGGTCTGATGCTGATCATTCAGGTGATGCACCGGAGATGTGAATGAATCCAGTATGGTAGGATGTGGTGATGTGATCAGATATGGGTGATAAACATGCTAAGGCTTGTATGGGAGGACACGTGGGTTGTGGTTTTTGTAGTCCCATACTTGCCACCCCTAGGACCCGATGTTCTTGCCTCTTGAACTAGCACGAGCGTACAACCACAGGGGGGCCTTGAAACCCCCTCGGCTCACTAACTTTCCTAGTAGATTCCATGAGTCACATAGTTCAGGCTTTCTATTCGACATACGCATCTTGGTTGTTCTTGAATGGAGGTGAAGGAGGTGCATTCATAACAGGTTGGTAAGCGTGGCCAGGAACAAGAGATGCCCGGCATCCGTAATCTTGAACCCCGCACACATCATTAGGGACCGGCTTCGAGACTTGACCCGTTACGGCGGCATCTCCCTAGTGTGTGACTCATGGTCTCGGCGAAAGCAAGGTAAAGGTCATGGTCAACCACTCTCTGTCGGCCTTCCAAGGAAGAGGGCTAATAATTTGGCAGTAAGAATAGGTTGGTACGTGTGGGTAAAGTTGTGCACCCCTGCAGGGTTATTAATCTTTTTGAAAAGCGATGTACACGGTTATGGACGACTTGGGAATAGACGTGAAGATCATAGAGAACTATAACCGAATGATAAAACTTGTCAACTGATGTGAGATCCGGAGTACTTCCTTGGGTTGTTTGAGGGGGTAGTCCGGGAAGAGAGGTTCAGTTGATGATGGTACTTGGTGGATATCGAATATGATTCTAAGAGCTATAGTTGTGGTCTTCTTATCCCCTTTTGAAAATGATCTGACTAGACGAGTTTCTTCTCCCTCTTGTTTTGAAAACAAAATATGGCTTTATGCAAAATAAATCCACTAGCCATAAGTCTTGCGGAGTACATCCTGTACTCAGCCTTGCTTCGTTAATGTTTTCTATAGATGAAGATACTCCAACTGAAGGTGGTTTCTACATCGAAGTCGACGAGTAGTCGGGGTTCCCGGGCAACAACCTAGGATCTATGGAAGGGTCGCTACTTCTGTTTATGGCCTCTTAGGCCTTTGCTAAGTTTGTTGTTTAGAACAACTTGTTTGCTTCCGTTGTTTGTTGTAAAGATGGGTCTGTGACCCCTGATTTGTATGACTGGTTTGTAACTCTCTTAAGAGTTTACCTTATTAATGTATGGTTTGTATGTTCTATAATGTTATCGATCTTTGCTGCACGCTTTGGAATTTAGGTTAGGCTTATGTCAGATGAAGATCTGGTATTTGTCTAGCCTTGATCCCGGGTCGTGACAGCACCGCTCCCCTGCGAGACATAATCAATAACCATGACGCCACAGGACGTGTCGCAAAGTGGGGAATAGAGCTTGCAGCTTTCGACATTGAGTACAAGCCACGTAAAACAATCAAATCCCAAATACGGGCCGACTTTGTCGTTGATTGGACAGAGACGGCGGAAAACACAAGCCCTCTAGACTCGGAATTTTGGACCATTCACTTTGACGGATCAAAAACACGAGGAGGCTCGGGGGCAGGCATGGTGCTCAAATCACCCCAAGGAGATAAGTTGTTCTATGTGTTGCAAATATACTTTACGACAACAAACAATATTGCCGAGTATGAAGCATTGTTGCATGGAATACGCATGGCCAAAAACGTTTGCATAACAAGACTCATGTGTTACGGTGACTCGGATTTAGTTGCTCAACCAGTATTTGATATCTGCCACGCAAACAAGCACATGGCAGCATACAAAGTTATTGTGGATGAACTATCTAAATCGTTCGAGGGTTTTGAGGTTCAACACATCCCTCGAGCAGAAAATGAGGAAGCAGATGCTCTATCAAGGATAGGCTCTGAGCGGAAACAAGTATCGGATGGCGCTTTTAGAGCATCTAAGGGTCCCCTCAATAGTAGGAGTTGATGAGGACTATCCGACGAAATCTGACTCACCTTTAATAGCAATTTTGGATGTAATTACCAACTAGATAAAACCCTATCTGTATTTCCTATTAGACGGAAAATTACCCGAAGACGAAGTCCTGAGACAGCAGATCGTCCAACGAGCAAAAGCTTATACTATAATAAATGGTGAGCTCTATAAGCGGAGTGTTTCTAGCGTTTTCCAGCGATGTATTTCTTCGGAAGAAGGAGTGGAAATCTTGCGAGAGATCCACGAAGGTGAGTGTGGTCACCATACTGTGGCCAGATCCTTAGTGGCAAAAGCTTTTCGACACGGATTATTTTACTTACAGCTAAGGCGGATGCCGATAAACTGGTCAAAACATGCAGAGGCTTCCAAAAGTATGCCCATCAGGCTTATGTTCCAGCCTAACAGCTGCGAACAATCCCTATTACATGGCCATTTGCGGTCTGGGGGCTTGATATGGTAAGGCCATTTTGTATGGCAAATTGTGGATTTACTCACCTACTAGAAAGTTCTTTGACGACGTGATCATCCGATTCGGATATCCGCACAGTATAATTATTGACAATGGGAGCAATTTTTTCATGGGAGAACTTGCCGAGTTCTACGAAGAACAAGGGATCCGACTCGATATTGCATTAGTCGCACATCCACAAGCTAATGGACAAGTCGAAAGAACTAACGGTCTTATTTTACAAGGACTCCGACCTTGTCTCAAGACACCGATTCGTCGGGCCACGGGTGATGAGGATCGATCTCGTCAATGCCCATTGTTATGAGCTTGGGTTTTGGAGAAGATGGGAATGCTGGAGATCACAGGACGGTTAACAGACAAGCAACCAGGGGACACGAGATTTACCCAGGTTCAGGCCCCCGGAGGGAAAACCCTACTCCTGCTTGTCTGCTCTTGATTACGATGGGACCGAAAGTTATAGGGGTGCACAGATGCAATCTGGCGTGGAGGTGTGTATGCGGTGGTATGCGAGGTTCCCTCCTCGTCGTGCCCTCCTAGCCTTTATATAGAAGTTGGCAGGTCCCAGGCACAGATCGAGTCGGTTACAGGTTTAGGGTTTGCCCCTTTGAATATTCTATCTAATCTAGTCTTCCTCTGCAAGGATCCGATGTAGTCATGGGCTTGGGCCACCCAAAAGTCTTCATGGTCCGTGTATATTTTCATGGGCCTTCCTTGGGCTGGACCAGGTATGCTGATATCGTGTACCCGTAGGGTATAACCATGTCATTAGCCCCTGAGTGTTCAGTCGAATCGTAGATTCGGCTGAGGACTCTTCAATCTTTCAGGTGCAACTGTTTTTTGTTCATCAGAGAATGATTTTAGTATGTAGGGATTGTTGATGCATGTGCCTGACTCTCTCGATAGATCAGGGTCAGTTTATTGTCTTAGGACAAAACAACTTGATCTTCTTCAGATTCGAGTCCCTCGACTCGAACCCGGAACGAATGCTGGCGTAATTCAACTCAGGCCGTTGAGGACTTACAGGAGTAGAATTCCAGTAATTTTCGAATGATGTACCCAACGCGTCCGTCGGGATTTTCATCGCTCCTGCTGGCACGGATTATTACTAGCAGAGCACGGTCGTGTGCGTTGCCAGGCCATCATATGGTATCTGTAGGTCTTATCTTTGCGTCGCCGACACAGCATCCGAAATTTTATCACCGCGGAGCTGTTTTAGGTGGCCAAGGAGGATGTTTCTCACTTAGCATTAATCACGGCAAAGTTGCCAAAAAGTTTTTGCTTTCTGATCCGAAGAATCGCACTCAAAGAATTCATAGGGTGCGCGACCAGCGCTCCCTATGGGAGTAGCCCCCGAGTGTCTGGTCGAGTCGTAGACTCGAGCAGAGACTTTAATTCAGTCTTTCTTTATTTCAGGTCCGTAGGACACAATTTTTTCGGATGCTTGACCAGTCCTCCCTATGGGAGTAACCCCCGAGTCCGTAGTGGAGTCGTAGACTCGACGTAGGACTCGAAGAATAGTTCATTGGCATAGTACACTATTCATGCTTTGGGTGCGTGACCAGCGCTCCTGATAGGAGTAGCCCCCGAGTAGTTGCTCGAATCGTAGATTTGAGTGAGTACTTTAGCTGTTTGGGCCGAAAATTTGTAACCATTGCTAATATAGCTTGGATGACGTCAGTGCTGACGATCGGTGACCTCAAGCGTTTGCAGCGCCAGAGGTGACATGACTGGACGAACATGGGTCCCACTTTCTGACTTGGAGTTGACTGGTCATGCGCGACGTGGCTATAATTACGGCGTCTCCTCGGTTTCCGTGCTTAGTGGACGGCATGCGAGCGACAGTTCGCTGTTGTGCTAACACGTGGACAAATTTACAAAGTGGATTGAGGCTAAACCCATAACAAGTTGCGATGGAGCCACAACCAGAAAGTTCGTTGAGGACGTGATCATCCATTTCGGATATCCGCACAGTATAATTATTGACAACGGGAGCAGTTTTTTCATGGAAGAACTTGCCGAAATCTGCGAAGAACAAGGGATCCGACTCGATATTGCATTAGTCGCACATCCACAAGCTAATGGACAAGTCGAAAGAACTAACGGTCTTATTTTACAAGGACTCCGACCTTGTCTCGAGGCACCGATTCGTCGGGCCACGGGGGCTTGGGCGGAAGAATTACCATCTGTGATATGGAGCTTACGTACAACTCCTAACAGATCAACCGGATATACTCCTTTCTTCTTGGTCTATGGTGCAGAAGCAGTTCTTCCAAGCGATCTAATTCATCAGTCTCCACAAGTCAAAGCGTATATCAAAGAAGATGCAGAAGTTTCTCGACAATATTATCTTGATATAATCAAAGAAGTATGTGTCGTTGTTGAGCAGAGATCTATAGCCTACCAGCAGAAGTTACACAACTATCATAGTCAGAGATTTCAAAACCGCTCTTTCAGAAAAGGCGATTTGGTTCTCTGACTGGTGCAAAAAAGAAAGCACAAACTTCCCGAGTTAGGAAGTACCATTTATGATCAACAGAGTTCTGCATAGTGGGTCGTATTATTTAACTAATATGAGACTAGTCAAGGAAAGACCAGATACTCGGAAGAGAAAGAGAGCTGGTGGTAGCACAGACCCGGATGAAATAGACCGTCCGTGGAATATTGCACAGCTACGTCCCTTCTATTCTTAGTTATATTTCCTTGTAATCATATATGTAAATGTTCAAAGTGAAATAAAATATTGGTTTCCTCATGTGTTATCTTTCAGAAGTTTTTTGCCATCTTATTTCCAAAAGAGCATGTCATTTTAAAAAATCCCAGAATGCTTGAAAGTACTTTATGCTCATGTTCGTTCTTGTTATGATTTTTGAATATCTAAAAAATGTTACCTTAGGGTAAAAAATTCAATTTATTGTCTATACTTTGGTTTTTTATTTGATTGCTTAGACGCGGGCATTTTTCGAGTAATGAATTGTTGGTACTGGAAGCCGGCTTTGTTTCCAAGTTTAAACTAGTTTTGCAATTGAGCTCCATTGCTCGGCAAACTTTCCGTGCTAACTGTTGGTTGGCTCATGAAAGGGACGAGGCAGAGAGCCATATAAAACAACAAGTACAGGCAAAAAACTAAAAAGTGCTTCAGAAATTTTCAAGCACACAGATAAAATATAAACAAGCAAGAGTGCTATGATAGTAAAAGCATCATTGTTTTACAGACCAGCACAAATAAAATTATTGTTTCCATCATTACATTGCCGAAAACTTCAGAATAAATGCATAAAAACTGTTTATGCTGCAGATCCAGGTGGTGGTGTTGAAGAAGGTGGAGAGATAGAGTCGACAATGTTGTCACCCTGAATCTCAGACTCGGAAGCTGCAAGGCTATCGTCTGGCTCTTGAGGCGAGGGAGGCACGGCGACAGATTTGAAAAATAGCTTCGTATAATTGGTCATCTCCGCCACACGGCAAGCATAACCTGCACAGGAATCTTGGATTGCCCTGATGTCCTATGGGTTGCCCTCATCATCCTCCTCGGTGATACCTTTGGTGACATGCCAGATTTCCATCTTGTTGTGGTGGCTCATCACCATTGTAAGAGCAGTCTGGGCAGCAGTCCGAGCGTAGGAGATCTTCCAGTCCTCGATAAGCTTTGGAATCTCCTTGGCCTTATCCCTCACCTCTTGCACTGACATCTTGTGCAAGTCGAAAGCTTGACCGACTCGCCAGCCTCTTCAAGAGTCTGGCAGAAGTCGTACAAGATATCTCTGACAAGATTGATGCGCTCGAGGCAAGGATCGGAGGTAGGAGATTCGGAAAGATTCAGGGGGTTGGGAAAGAACCAAAAGTCAAAATTAAACTGAATTTTTTTTTGAAAAATCAATGTAAAATGTAAGTCGGAAATCTTACCTAGCACAGAATAATTCCACTAAGCATGCTCCTCGCAGAGGCTGTTCAGCACGCTTTCTGTAGCCTGGGCCAGATCCCTCTGACTATCAAGGTCCTTCCGAAGATCATCCACTTGTTTGTCTCGGAGGGCCAGCAGCTTATCGAGCCTCACGGTATCATGGTTGCTTGAGTCCAGGACAACGGCTACGGATTTATCTGATTAAATCGTTAGCTTCTCAAGCTTGTCTCGGAGCTCAGCATTTACCAGTTCCAAGACCTTGCAGTTCTCGGATTGCTCCACCATCTTCCTGGACTCGCACAACAGTTCTGCAAAGGGAAAATATCAATCGGGCAAAACAAGTTTGACTATGACAATCTCTAATTGACAAAAAGGAAGCCGAAAAATTTACCTTCTTCATTATTCTCAACTTGCAACTTTGAATTCTCAAGGCACAAGGATTTGATCTCCTTGCATTTATTACAAATTTTCTTGAGCAATTCCTGGTTGGAAGAAAACGGAAATACCGTCAGACGGTTACTAAGACTCGAGCTGGAAATTTTTTGTACAGCACGAGCCTTGGGGGCTACACTACATTATTCTTTTGCAACCTAAAAGCATCAACTCGGATCCAACGATGTTTATCCGAATTTATGCTTGGGGGCTAGAGGATATGATAATAAAATAAATGCAAATAAGAATCGGAAACTTACAATGTGTTCCAAGTGCAACTTCTCAAATCCGAGTTTGGTGCTGTGAAACACCTTATCGTCAAGGGAGAGGGAGGGAACATGCGTCGTTGGGAGTTCGCCAGACTCTATCTTAGTATCCCGGACCAAAATTTGGTCCAGGATGCTAACCATCTTGACATCCTCCTGCTCCTGGCTCGCTGCCTCTGCGGTTAAGGTTTGCTTCTCAAGGCTGGACTGAGCCGGCCTGAGGATCTCTTCTTTCTTTTTCATCTTTAGGCCAGAGACAGTAGAGCCGGCCACTTGATCTAAACCTCTTGTAGAAATTACCATGGGATCATTACCCTTGACTGGTTCACCCTTGTTAGTTTCCTGATCACCAATGGTGACCAGGGCTTGCGAGATGTTGCCAGCATCAGGAGAGGAAGAAGCTTCCTGTGCTGATGGAGGACTAGATGGAGTCGGTGGCGGCATGACAGGGGAAATGATAAGTTTTTGCTGATGCAGTTGCTTGCCCGGTTTGCTGTCAGGCTTGGTCTTACTCTTCAAAACTGCTTTAGCTCTATAACATGAAAATCCAAATATCATGCGTGTTCTGGAGAGAAAGAAAGGTACAAGGTACTAAAAACAAAAGATATGGTTCTTACTTTTTAACTACTGGCAGCACTTGGCTACCAGCAGTGATAACAACTTGTTTTGCCTTGCGCTTCTTGGAGGCGGAGGCGGGAACTTCTTGCACCTCATCATCCTCCGTCGCCTCCGTGTCGTCTGAGAGATAGCCCTCTAGTGGAGCTAGCTCAGACTCGGGGGATTTCTCGAGCTGACAAAGTCATTGATGAAAATAGAGTCGGAGAAAGATAGAATAGAAAAACTAACAAAACGCGAAAGCAGAGTCAAAATATTTACCGGAGTCAGAGGATGGTTGGACGTAAACATCTTCATGGAGACATCCAGAACTTTTTGTTCTACTCTTTCCTTGATCAAATATTGCATACGGGTCTTGTAGTCCTTCACCGGAAACCGGCTCCAACTGACTCGCATCTTGTCCTTCTTGTCGCTGGTGATCTGGTGCATGAGGTGGTCTCCATGGACCTGGAGAGGCTAAATCCGGCGCTCTAGCCACCAGTGGATTAAATCGGATCCATGGAGCCCCATGTGCTTCATCAGAAACTCAATCCACCTTTTGGCGAGGATCAACATATCCGACAGCTCCGGCGCCTCCGCGTCCCATGACCTTTGGTGGGGAGCGGCACCGTCGGTGAACGCCGGAAGACCTTCCACCTTTCAAGGAGCCGGAATATCCTTGTGATAAAAGAAGGTTCCGTCCTAGCGTTTGACGGATTCACTAGCGTTAATCCTAGGATAAACACGGTTTCTCCTAAGTACTAAGCTAAGGGTGCCGGTGGTGTAAGGCACACCGGCGCTAATAGAGTTCTTCCGGGTACCATAGTAGTATCGGAAAAGGGTGAGACTTGGCCTAATGCCAAGAAACCCCTCGCATAGAGCTGAGTGAGTGTTAAGCTCAAGTAGAGAGTTGGGAGGGAGGTTATGGAGCTGCACACCACAATGATTAAGGACCTCGACGAAGAAGTCCGATGGTGGAAGGCTGAGGCCATGGTCGATGTGCGTGCCGAACAGCACCCTCTCACCGTCAAGCGGCGCGGGAACGACGTGACCAGAAGGGCTCCGCCACGCGCTGACAACAATGAAGCTTTCATCCTCCATGACCTGGAGTTCGGCGTCGTCCATGATGCTGGGGACCCAGAGGCCCCACATCTTCTCCTCCACCGCCGAGGAACCCGCTGTCATTCCTGAACCAGATGTAGATGCCATTGCTTTGGAAAGATTATGGATTGGTGGGGGAAAGAGATTTTCTCGCGGCGTGTAGATGGGAATGGCTGCAGAGTCCTCGAGGAGTACGAGGAGGCAATGAATGAACCGGTGGAGAGATAAATATGAGAGAAGGGTTTTCTCCTCTCTCTTATTTACCTTTGTGCCAAGATTCGTGCATTGATTCGCATGATTAGTGCCACGCGTATAGGAGAGAGGGAGGTAGATTCCCCGTGACTCTTCCGCCCCTCAATTTGCGGGTAAGCATTGAAACGGCATTATGTTCAGTAAGGAACGGACCCACCAACGGTCGTGTCGATGGGACTCTTGTCAGTGACAAGACCTGGTCTGAAAAGTTGTTAGCATGCATGCCGTAGTAAAATCCGGCACATGTTTCAAACTGAGCAAGGAAAAGATTAAAGTCAGAACAAAACATATATGGCTCAATTTACTCGGAATCCTACACTACTAAATGAAGTTTTCGGGAACCCTTCAAGATTCAGAAGACGGACAAACCATCAAGGTAGATGATTTATCCGATTTTGGATCTTGGAGACTTCCGGGGGCTACTGTTAGGGATATACTTTCCGGATATACCCACAGAACTCGCTGACCAAGGTGGCCCACCAATGGGTTAGAGATTTGCTTCACGGCCAGCCCAGTCAGAGAAAGGGGAGGAGCCAGTTCCGGCTACGACAAGGCCCAGAAGAGTTACCGACTTAGGCTTGTAGTATTACTTGTAGTACAAGATGTAACTAGTTACCGACTCTGTAACATAGCCGGATAGGTCTCTCCTGTAACCCTAGGTCCCGGTGACTATATAAACCGGCCCTATGGGAGCCTTTAGCGCATAACCAATCTCACTACCGCAACCTACTCGCATAGGCTAACCTCTCTTGTAATCCGATGTAACATCCGTCTTACACCGATATATTACTGGGTTGCTAGCAGGAGTAGGATCCGATCACCGCAGTCGAATCTGAACCTGGGTAAACTTGTGATCACTGCTCCTAGAACATTCGACGTCTCACACCCCATCTTTCCAAAGCCACTAGGACCCCCTATGGAGTACTTGTTGACAATCCGACGATAGTTTGAGAATCTATCCTTAAAATGGATGGAAACTAGATTTGGATGATCTAGGGTTTGATATTTTTATACCCTCTAAACAATGTTGGATTAGTGAGCTTAGAGATCACCTTGGTACAAGGGGTAGGTGGTTAGGTATACCAAGTTATATATATGATCATGGTGCCAAGATTTTGTCTTGGTTGTATTTGAGGTGATCTAGACATGATGGCTAACTTTGTTGTCGTGGTGGTGGCACGCCAGATGCCATGGGTAGGCTTAAGTTGGGGGCCAATGGATGCTAGTGGGATCTGGGGAGGGAAGATGCAATGATTTCTACACACAGTAAGTTAAAACACATATCTTTATTCCATCTCAATGGAGTTACAAGTGCTCCTTGAGTTGTATCAGATAGAGGAGGAAGAAGGTTATATTATGAGTCCTCTAGAGTAAAAAATGAATCGATCCCCTCTCCAGGATGCTCTGCCTCTCCTTATAAAGGAGTCCCTTGGTTCTTCCTAGGGCTGACATGGCAAGCATATTCTTGGAATATGCTTCTCCCAAAGTGGTAACTCGACGGACCTCTTTTCGTGTCCCCCCTCTATCCACGGCAAAAACCCAGAGCCCATCTCATGTGAGCCTCGGGCCTGAGGACTGTCACCTCCATGACGCTCATCTGCTCCTCTATCGCTCTGCTTCTTCTCTCTAGCGCTTGGCACTGTGCAGATTCCTCACCGACAGCTGCTAGGGTTTAACTTTGGGAACTTCCTTCTTCCGCAAGCCTCGCGTAACTCGGCCCTGCCTCATGTGACTCGGCTCGACCTTCACCTACATCTAAGTTAATCAACAGCGCCTGGCCCACATGACCCATATGTCGGCCGAGTCATGTTTCAATTGTGTGATTCAGGAAAGGTCGTGCCTTATTCGGCCGATCCTTGCATAACTCGGCCGAATCACGCCATGATCCGGCCCTAGATATGAAGGGTTCCTTTCCCTTTCTCAGCTATCTGGACCCTACCTGGGGTCATCCCCCAACATTAGTCCCCGAAGCTGGTGCGGTCCTGCCGTATAGCTCGGCCAGGCCACATCAGTTTCCAAATACTCACTCTTCCTATATCTTTGTCCGACAAATTTCTTAGCCGGTGTTCCACTTAAATTATCTTACTTTCCCTCATCCTCTTCCACTGATATGCGACCCGTTCTCCAAGTCATTCTCTTTCGTCCGGGTTATCCCTTTAGCTTCCTCAGTAAGCCTCATCCTACGTGCACCAATCATTTCTTTTTGTCTCATTTTCTGTATTGCTACAACATACGCTGACACGCTACAGTAATTACTACGCCCGTCTCGTCGATGTAGTGACGCTTCGATCGTCGCAACGGTCATGGCGCCTGATATCCTCTTGCGCCGTGTGAACCTAGATATGGCTCCAGTCATCATTTGTGGATGTGCGATACACGCGTTCCTACGGTTACCGTGGCACATCCACGATCCCACTAGCGTTCACCGTACGCGGTTATAAGTAGGGGAGTGGGGATGGGTTGATTCACTTTCCCCTTCCCCACTTCCTTCATCTTCCTCCTTGCGCCGCCACAGTCGTTGTTGCGCTCTAGCATCTGCACCGCTGCACCTCCGCCTCGACAACCATGCCGCCGTTGTTCTGCTCTCGCGAGCGCACTCATGCGCTTCCGTTCTAGCGTCCACGCTGCTGCTCTTCTCCGTAACGTGATGCGCCCCCTCTTCTTGGTCCTCGCCCTAGGCATTCCTCTTCTGTTTTAATATTTGGCAGCAGTTTTTTTCGCTCCGCCGTCCCCTTCGTCGTCGTTGCGACGGGGCCTTGGGTCTCGAGGCCACTCCCCGCCACCAGCGACCCCTCCTCAGTTAGCTCCTCCGAAGATCCCATGTCGAGCTCGCTCAACGGCGCCATCATCAGCGAAGAAGAGCTCATGGTGGGCCCGAAGCATGGCTCGTGGCAAGGGTCCACCGTCACTCGTCGGAAATCGAGTGGTTACGCAAGACACACTAGGTTCCCACCGAGGTACAGTGCCGCTTACCCGGCAAGGAATTTTCCCCCGTCCTTCAGGACGGTGAATACGTAGTTTTTATGTCGCACTTTGTCAGAGGGTTCAGTCTCCCTCTTAGCGACTTTGCTAGGAATTTCCTTGACTACTTCGGCCTTTAGCCGCATCATCTGCCGGCTAACGCCATAGCATCTCTCTCGGCCTTTATCTCGGCTTTTGAGGGATACTACGACCTTTGGCCTTCAGTAGATGTTTGGTCGAAGTTCTTTCAAATCCGAGCTAATGTAGTGCCGGATAAGTCTCTTCATCCTTACAAGAAGTCTTTAACTCAGTGCGGGGCTGCTTCTATCACACCCCAGAAAAATTCCGTGTTCCCTCGAGTTACAGGTCTAGAGTCTTGTAAGAAATGGCATAGGTCATTTTTCTATGTAAAGAACACTAGAACGGAGGACAAGATTTGGCTTCCTGCCTTCTCCTTCGGTCCTCCTTCAAAAAAGAACTGGCTCTATAATCCGAAGAAGACCCACGCTCTTGCCGAAGCATTCGAGCTTCGGCTAAAGGAATTAACTCGGGCTGGGATTCATGGCGAAGATCTGATGGCCGCATTCATTAGTAGCCGAATCTGCCCCTTCCAACTTCGCTCCCATAAGCTTTGCTACATGAGCGGTCCTTTGGACCCCAACCGAGTTTCCACGGTTGAACATGATCACGTCCAGATCCAGAAGTGCATCCGGGCTATTTTTAAAACCAAGATGCCTGAAGAATGGGTTTGGGGAATTAAACCCTTTTCTCGTAGCAACCCCCCTCCTCAGGTATTTTGGATGTGAATTGTTTCATCCGAGTCATTCCCATTGAATATCGTGCTAACTTTTGTCCGCCCTTACTGCAGATATTTTCCGAGCAAACCACGGAAGATGTCGAGGTGCTGGCTCTCCCTTGGGTGGCTGATCGCAGTATCCCGGGCAATGGGGAACCTGACCCAAAGGAATTTATTCCTAAGCCTGAGGCTGCTCCTACTTGCACCCGAGGTAGAACCTCAGCTCATACTTATGAAGGTGATTCGGACGACGTCCAAATTCTCGAGGTAGTTGCTGCGGTGCCTATATCTTACGCATTTCTGGCTCCTTCTGTCCCAGCTAATCCAGCTGGTCGGGTCCATGAAGTCGTTCCCCTTGCTTCCAAGGCTCTCGTTCCATCGAAGAAGCGCGCTGCCTCGAACGATCCTTCTGATGCAGCTCCTAAAAAGCGAACTAAGAAATCCTCCCAACATATTCCCAAGTGCAGAACTATTGTGGGAATTTTTGGGTAAGTCTCCCTGCATGTTTTAACTCATATTTCTTGTTTCTCTCTTTCTTTTTCTGAATTAGTTTCTATTTTTTCTTTGACAGTTCCCCTCTTTCTGTCAAACCCAGTGGTCCGAGTATGACGTCTCACGTGACTCGGCCACTTTCGCCATCGCGTTCATAAGAACTTCGTGTTCCTAGTCCTCCTCGTGACAGTTCTGCTCCTTTACCGACTAACAACTCTCCTCGACGAGATAGGGACGAAGTTCCCCCTGAGGTTGACGTTGTTGTGACTATGCCGGATTATCCCAATGATATGGCCATTTCTTCCAAGGTCCCCATAGTTTCCCCGGCTGAACCCATCTCCGTCGAAGTTCCTGCTACCTTGGCCGCTGCCGAAGTCGCTCCTGCCTTAGCTTCTATTGAAGCTAACGCCCCCTCTATCGCGGATGTTACTGTTTTGAGTACAATCTCTTGCCCTACGGCTTTGCCTGCTACTGAAGTTTCTGTTAAGACCAAGAAGAATGTCTTTGCCAAACTTACATCATCTCGGAATGGAAAACTCGGTCCTTCTCAGCCGACCGTCACCGACATGCTTCGCAAAGGGGCTTCTACGGTCAAGCCTAGGTCTGCCGCCGACACACGACTTGTGATTCACAAGAGTCTGGCCGCTGAGGTTGCAGCACAACAGGCACAAGAAGCCAAGGGCAAAGTCTTGACACGCACGGAAAGTGGAAATAGCCTCGAATCATTGATAGAGTATGCAAATAATTGGAATGTTGCTGATCATGTTGAAGGCAACCCTAGTAACCAATCCTTTCATCTTTCCGATATTAGCACTCGATTGCACATGGCTTCTAAGGTTGTTCTTGAAAGCAATAAGATGAACGAGGTATGCGCTTCAATTTACACTTCGTCTTTTACTTAGAAGATATTATATGCCTACTAGTCCCTGAGCTTGCAACCGAATAACTTGTTATTCATTTGGAAGCTTTCCTTGCTTAAAATATAGCTACCTGCTTGCGCAATAGATAGTTTTTGATGTGCATGTTTTGAATTAAAACACATCTAGCCACCTAGATCCGATTCAAGTTTTACTTGATTCGGATCTTTTTTAGTTTTAGCTTTGAATATCCCGCCACCTAGGTCCGGTTCAAGTTTTTCTTGATTCGGATCTTTTTCGTTTTAGCTTTGAATATCCAACCACCTAGATCCAAGTCAAGTTTTCCTTGATTCGGATATTTTTTATTTTTATCTTTGAATATCCAGCCATCAAGATCCGAGTCAAGTTTTCTTGATTCGGGTCTTTTTTAGTTTTAGCTTTTAATATCCAGCCACCTAGATCCGAGTCAAGTTTTACTCGATTCAGATCTTTCTTATGGTTTCCTTTATATAACTTGGTGTTATTTTAGGTTGCTCATAATCGGCGTACGGTCGAATTCCAGAAGTTACTTTTCTCGCATAGAAAGCTTCAAGATAAATTCGACAAAATGGTTCCTGTTGTGAAGAAGACTGGTAAATTATTCGGCTTTTAGTGCCCTTTGTCTTTGTACAAGACCCAGTTTCTCGGCTAATTTCTGGTGTATTGTTGTGCAGCTAACATTAATAATCTAAATATTCGGCTTACGAAGAAGGTTTCCACCCTTGAAGGTTAGTTTCCCCTCCATCCTTTATTCGTCTATTTTTGTTCCAAGTAAATTTCGAGTGTCTTATTATATCCCATCTTCGGCTCAGCAAGCAGGGACTCACTCGTCGCATCAAGAGTGCATACCCATGCCTGATATGATGCTGCATTTTTTAGAGCAAGCAGGGACTCACTCGGCGCAACTTAAGGAAAAGGATGACGAGATAACCCGGCTCCGTGCCGAGGTTGAATCCCTGAAGATTCTTAGAAATCCGAGCTAGAAAAAGTTCATCAAGAATTTTATGAGGAGAAGAACCGACTAAGCCTTCAGCTTCAGAAGGACAAGGAACTTCTTGATGCTACCGAGCTAAAAAATCAGGCGCTGACTGAGGAGATGACTCATCTTGAGAAGAAAAGGGCTGGCTGGGCCTTGGATCTCCAGAAGATATTGCGATATATCCATCATAAGATCACTTGTCTTTTTTTCCTCTTGGTTACTAGTCGAGTCATTCTTTGCTCATTATTTCTTATGACTCATTTGATGACCTGTCTTACAGATCATTTTCCAGAAGCCGAAGTTGTGAGCACTAAAGCTGTAATTGCTGCCCGTGGCCACCGAGGTGTTCCCAATATCCCGGGTCAGGAATATTCTCTAGAAGATTTCCTAATTGCCGTGGCTGATGCTATTGAGCCAATGAAAATCATGGGAAAGGATCTGGTGCAAGCGGCTATTCGGGCCTACCATGTACTCTGGCCGAATGAGCCAAATATTATGAAAGTGGAAGTGCTCGTGGTGAAGTTGATGGAGTCTCAGACTCGATTGAATCTTTGGAGAGAATCTTACAGACGAGCCGGAGCTGATATGGCGCTTACTTCTGTTTTGTCATGGTACGAGGATATCTCCCTCGATACCCTGATGAATTTGCGCACTGGCTCTCCTTGGGTTGAAAATCCGGATTATGTTGCTCGCCACCAAGCCCGTGCTTATCAGCTTATTGAATATGCTGATGTTCATCACTAGAACAAAGGGCCGAGTTTCCTCTCTGACGATGTCGAAGATAACATGAGGCTGCGGATGATGATAATCCGACGGAGATTCTGGTGATGAAGGTAAATCGGATGAAAATTCCGGAAGTTCTGATGAGTCCAGTGGTAGTTCAGGAGGGAATGCCGAGGCTCGATCCTCCTCCAAGGGGACTGAAGCTTCCCAAGCCCAAGGTGGAGTCTCACAGTGAACAGCCCCTTCCCAAGATAACGTTGCTACCTCGGTCGATGCCGAAGTAACTTCTGCGGAGGCTCAGGCAAACCTTTCTTCTGAAGTTGTTCCTTCTACCGAAGCCGACGGACCCTCTGTTGTAGCCGAGATACCAATGTCGGAAACTTCCGCTACTGTTGTTGTTCCTCCTACGGATGATTTGGCAACCACTAATGCCTGAAGTGAAAAAACTTTCATTTATTTAAGTCCCCGGTATGCCGGGTGTATGTTGTCCTAAGACATTCTGCCTCTTTCGCTACCATGTGATCGGTATAACTTTGGAATCATATGCTATAGTAATTGTCATGTTATTATTGTTCTGGTTGATTTTGCGTGATACGTATCCTTGTTTGCAAAATTTAGGTTTCATAAGTTTGAATCAAACTTCCATGTGTTTGATTTTCGGTCGGCTCTTACTTCGTCCGTCTTACTTCTTTCGTCCATTCTTATTTGCAAGATTTTAGTCTCATAAGTTTGAATCAAGGACTATGACTCCTATGTCCATATGTCGGTTGGAATTACAACTCGTCTGAGTCATAGAATATTTAGATAGGATAAATGGGGTATTTCCCGAGTTATCTCTTGAATTGCCGAGGTTATCATTCGTACGATAATAGTAAAATCATGGGACAGTCCTCGAGTTATTTCTCCGGTCGCCGAAGTGATCATTCAAATTACACATAATCAGTGACAGACATTACGGGGTAGTCCCCGAGCTACCGCTTGGGCTGTCGAGGTTTCATACATAATCATAATGACACACAATATAGGGCAGTCCTCGAGTCAGTGCTTGAGCTACCGAGGTTTCATACATAACCATAATGACACACAATACAAGGAAGTCCCCGAGTCAGTGCTCGAGCTACTGAGGTTTCATACATAATCATAATGACACACAATACAAGGCAGTCCCCGAGTAAGTGCTCGAGCTACCGAGGTTTCATACATAACCATAATGATAAACAATACAGGGGGAGTCCCCGAGTCACTGCTCGAGGTACCGAGGTTTCATTAATTCATGTCTAATACATCAATTTGATACATAATATTACTGGATACGATACACTTCCTCTAAGTGTAAAACGGGCGAAGTAACGCTACGTTGAACGGTCTTTTTGACTTGTCTCCGGATTTATCTGCCTTGTTCTTTTTTGGCGCTTGAGCATCGATTAGGTAGTATGCATCGTTGTGCAATGCTTTGATCATGATGAATGGCCCTTCCCATGGGGGGAGAGTTTATGCATACCGGCCGTGCATTGCACCAGCCGAAGAACTAGATCTCCTTCCTTGAAAACTCTTGGATTTACTTTCTTGCTATGATACCGTCTGAGGTCTTGTTGATAAATAGCTGATCTTGATAGTGCCAATTCTCTTGCTTCTTCTAGTAGATCCACATCATCTTGCCGAGATACTTCATTTACCTCGGCGCTCGTATATTGGGTGACTCTTGGCGAGTCATGCATTATGTTGGCTGGAAGTACAGCTTCTGCCCCATATACGAGAAAGAACAAGGTGTATCCCGTTGATCTATTCGGGGTAGTCCTCAAGCTCCAAAGTACCGTTGGGAGTGCCTCAATCAAACATCCTGCCAACCTCTAAAGTGGTTATATCAGCCGAGGGTTTATTCTGGATAGTACTAGTCCATTTGATCTTTCTACTTGCCCATTTGATGTCGGGTGAGCCACTGAAGCAATATCGAGTCTTATGTGCTTTTCTTGGCAGAATCGAGCAAAGGCTCCATTAGCAAAGTTTGTGCCATTATCAGTGATAATACTGTGTGGGTATCCATATCTCAGAATGATATCCTTGAGGAACTTTACCGTTGTGGGCTCGTCACATTTTTTATCAGTTTTACTTCTATCCACTTTGTGAATTTGTCCACCATGACCAAAATGTGAGTCATGCCGCCGCGAGCCGGCTTAAATGGACCTACCATATCTAAACACCATACTAAGAATGGTCAAGTGATTGGTATTGTTTTTAACTCGGCTGAAGACATATGTATTTTGCTGGCGTACCTCTGGCAGCCATTACACTTTGTTACCAATTCTTCTGCTTCCTTCAATGCACTTGGCCAGTAAAACCCATGCCTGAATGCTTTGTCCAAGGGCTCTGGATGAGGCATGGTGCCCACATTCTCCTTGATGTATATCCAAGAGGATCTCTCATCCCTCTGCCGAGTCAACGCATCGTTCCAGCACATTTTTCACGCTTCTCTTATAAAGATCATTACTTATGATTGTGTAAGCTTTCGCTCTTCTTATTTGCCTAGCAAGGACCTCATTATCCGGCAGGACCTTATTTCTAAGAAACGAGAATATGGGTTGTGCCCATCCTAGTATGACTTTTTCTTGGAAAATTGTTTTGTCAATTTCCAGTACTTCTGCCGACATAACATCCGCCAGCTTATCCCCCTCCGTTTTGGGTTAAGCAAATCAGTCCCCGAGTAATTCGGCTCATGGACATTTTCAATTTCTATTGGGACGCACTCGGATTTCTGATCTGACGAGAGGCTAATTAACACGGATTCTGGTGAAGGTATGATTGATGGCTTTCTCAGGTGTTCTAGGGCGATGCCAAGCGGAATTGACTGTCTGGTTGATCCGAGTTTTGACAGCGTATCCGCAGCATCATTCTCTACCTGAGGTATGTGATGAAATTCACATCCGTCAAAATAGCCACTAATTTTATGTACATAAAACCGATATAAGGACATGTTTGCATCCAACACGTCCCAATTCCCTGACACTTGCTGGACTACTAGGTCCGAGTCTCTGAAGCATAGAATTTGGCGTATGCCAATTTCCTTTGCCATCTTTAAACCATGAACAAGTGCCTCATATTCAGCTATATTATTTGATGCAACAAAATGTACCTGCAACACATATTTCAGTTGATCCTTCTTCGGAGAAGTTAACACTATTCCTGCCCCTAACCCATTTCTTAGCTTGGATCCATCAAAATACATCGTCCAATAGTTCGGATCGGGTAGTGGTGGTTCATACTGTATCTCGGCCTAGTCGACTAAAAAATCGGCGATTGCCTGAGATTTGATTGCATCTCTTCTATCAAACTGCGGGGCATAATGGGATAACTCAATCGCCCATTTTTCTATTCGGCCACTCGCATCTTTGTTGCCCAATATCTCGGCTATAGGTGCTTCATAGATCACCTTTATGGGATGTTCCTCGAAATAATGTTTAAGCTTCTTTGCTGACTTATACACTCTGCAAGCCATTTTTTGGTAGTGTGGATAGTTCTGCTTTAAAGCGCATAACACTTCACTTAGGTAATACACCGGTCTTTGCACCAACTTACCTCCCTCATCGCGTTCCACGACTATTACTGCACTTACAACTCTATTTGTTGATGCCACGTAGAGCAACATAGGTTCTTTTGATAATGGAGAAGCTAAGATGGGTGTTGTAGCGCTGTCAGCCTGAGGTGTCCAGGTGAACTTATCGGATTTCTTCATTAATTGATATAAAGGCAATAATTTTTCACCTAGCCGACTCACGAACCGACTTAAGGATGCAAGACATCCTGTAAATTTTTGAACATCGTTTAGGCATCTCAGCAGTTCCATTCTTTCAACCGCACAGATCTTAGTCGAATTCGCCTCTATACCTCGGCTAGATACAAGGAAACCGAGTAATTTTCTGGGAGGCACACCAAAGGTATATTTTTCCAGGTTAATCTTCATTCAGAATCTTCTCAGGTCCGCGAATGTCTGCTGGATATCTTCCAGGAGCGTATGGCTCTCTTTGGTTTTTATAACCACATCATCAACATATACTTGAACATTTCCAACCTGATTATGCAGACATTTTTGCATACATCTTTGGTATGTGACTCCTGCATTGCGCAGGCTGAATGGCATGGTGCGATAGCAAAAAGCCCCGTAGGGGGTAATAAATCCAGTTTTCATTTGATCTTCCGGATTTAACGGTATCTGGTGAAAATCAGAGTACGCGTCTACAAATGACAACAGCTCACAACCTGTGGTTGAATAAATGACCTGATCTATCATAGGTAAAGGAAAAGGATCTTTGGGACACGCCTTGTTAAGGTTCGTGTAATCGATACACATTCGCCAAACGACAACTACGTTTGGATCATCCTTTTATTTTGTACCAACACCGGGTTAGATAACCAATCCGGATGAAGCACTTCCATGATGAACCTGGCTGCAAGGAGCCGAGCTATCTCATCCCCGATGATATTTCTCCTGTCTTCGGCGAAGCGGCGGAGAGGTTGCTTCACCGGCCTTGCTCCTCGCCTAACCTGCAAAGAGTGCTCGGCCAACTCCCTGGTTACTCCTTGCAGATCTTGTATGGACCATGCAAAGATGTCCCGATTCTCACAAAGGAAGTTGGTGAGCTCGCTTTCCTATTTGTCATTTAGTGCGCTCTGGGAATTGATCGTCAATCTGGACCTTCTTTGTCTCCTTAGTCGGCTGGAAGGATACACTTCCATGTGGATTGGCAATTTCCCGCATGTTAAGCTGTGCTGACTGAGCTAAAGTTGTGACCTCTTGAATTCTCCTTCTCTCCCTTGCAATTACCAAAGATTCGGCCAGGTTTGATTTGGCTGAAGAACATTCCATTGATTTCCTGTAGTCTCCTGCTATTGTTATTACACCTTGTGGTCCCGACATCTTCATTTTTAAGTAACTAATGTGACAGTTGGTCATAAACTTGGGCAATGTCGGCCGTCCGAGTAAGGCATGATAACAGCTTTCCGGATCCACCACCTCAAATTCCAGATTTTTAGCTCTGCAATTCTCTCTCGTGCCGAATAATACATCTACTCGGACCTTGCTAATGGGTTCGCAGGACAGTCCCGGCACTTTCCAATGAAACGTTGTCCTAGTCGATTGCAGCATATTCGGAGTTATCCCAAGCTTATGCATTGTGTCTTTGTACATAATATTGATGATGCTTCCATTATCTATCAGCACTTTTGAGAACTTCACATTAATACTAGGCCCAACAAATGTCGGATCTAGCACTAAAGCATACGACCCTAGGTTTGGCATGATCTTCGGGTGATCCCTTATGCTCTAGGTAACCTCCTGATCTGACCATGGTATATACCTCGGAACTACCGGCATAACTGCATTCACTTCCATATGTCGGCGTTGTATGCTCTGCCTATCTTTTTGTTCTGTGGTGAACACACGGTATGATTGGTGATGTTCCCTATAGTCATTGCGTCCATTATTTCCGGGGTTTCCTCTACCATCTTGATTCTGATTTTCCACTTGGTGAACTACATCCCTCCGATCCTGACTCTCGTACCTCGGAGGTGGTGAAGGTAGCATCAGTTGTTGTGCATTTCCTCCCATGAGCTGTGGCTACTATTGATGATGCGCTTGATGTTGCGGCGCTCGCATTGCTGCCGGGTTTCCCATTGCGCTCATCATCCAGGCGCATTGGCGAGTAGAGTGGTTCGCTGGCTTGGCCGGGTTAGACGTGTGAAATTTACACGGATGATCTAGCATCAACTCAAATGTGTACTTCGACCTCTCTTGCCATTGTTTTTTCTGCTCAGGTGTCCACTGTTTCTTCTCGTCGTTTCTCGGTGTCCACTGCTGAGGACCATTCTTCTGACGCTGATTGATTCCAAGACTCGGCTGATCCTGCACGACTACTGCAACTTGATTTGAACTATATCTGTAATCCGGCCTCTCATCCCTTCTTCTACCTCGGTATTCATTGCACCGAGATGAACCCGCACCATCTCGAGCGTAATGGTCCTGCTGCTCAAGATGCTGAGCCGACATAAGCTCGTTTTGAGTCGGATCACCCAAGGCATATGAATCTGCTACTCTGATAGTCTCCGCCAATGTGGTGGGCATATCTCTTTGTAGCCTCTGCCACAACACACTTCCATAACTGCATCCTTGAGCGAACCAGGCAATTTCTTGAGATTCTATAACTCCTTCACATGAATTTCTGAGGTTACACCACCGACTTAAGAACTCTCTATCAGTCTCATTCGGTTTCTGCTTGCACATTGCGAGTTATTGTGGCCTGTTTGGCCTCTTGTATGTACTGGTGAAGTTACTGACAAACATTTCCTCAAAATCCAACCAGTAGTTGATACTGCCTGTTGGCAAATTATTCATCCAAACCCTGGCCAGACCTTCCAACATCTGGGGCACGTATCTCACATCCCATCTCAAATTTCCACCTTCTATTTTTACTACTATGGCATAATCAATTAGCCAATCTTGTGGTTTTGTACTTCCATTGTACGTTTTTGTGCCTCTTGCTAACTGGAAGTTCGGGATGGGTGGTTCTCCCATAATCCGAGGTCCAAAACATGTCGGGCTAGGCGGACCCTGCTCTTCCAATAACTCGGACTAATATAGCCTATCCTGCTTCAATCTTGCGTTAGTTAACGGCAAGTTTCTATAGATAATTCTTTCCTGTATTCCATAACGATTTTTCCCACCATGCTCTGCATTTTTCCATTTCTTAAAAACCATCGTTATATATGTCATTTGCTTGGTTATGTGGAACTTGTCTTGCGTCTCGGTCTTGCCAAGGTTCATGTCTCAGCTGATGATCTTGCAGAAGGTATCTCCTTCCTTATGTCGGGTTATTGTTCTCTGGGTTTCCCCTTTCGAGATTCCCATGCTCTCTGTTGCCGCGGACGGGGTTTCTGTCACCGCTATTACCTCGGCTTCCATTGACCCTATTTTCTTTCTGGCCACTGCCGGGTCATACGGGACAATTTGCTTGTTTCTTTATCCTGAAGTTACTGCTTTATCTTTCCGTGCACCGTTTCCGGGTGAGGATGTCGTCGCCGCAGATAATGCGGGGGCAACCCCTACCGAATGAACCATGCGCGAAGCTCCTAGCTTTGTCGGTTTAGCCATGAGTATCACCTCATTTTGCTTGGTCGCGATGCGTACCAGCTCATTCAATCTTTCTTGTTGTCTCTGCCGGGCTTCCCTGGTCAGTCCTTCCAATTCTAAGGCTGCCGCATTCGCTGCCCTAAGGTTCTTTGCCAGGGTGCTGTACCTCGGCAAGCCTGGGTCAGCCGAATCGCCCTGCTGAGCTTCATTCTCTTTGTTGATGTCATCCATGAGGTTCTTTCCTCTCAATCTCAGATCATCCACTCGGCCAGGGGCCGTATCTAGCTTGTTTGCCCTGGCATATTCTCATAGAGTCCTGTTAAAGGACTCCTGCAGTGCCGACACTTTCTTTGCCTCTTCTAACATTTTCAGCCTAGTCTCTTCTAATTATGCATGTGTGTTTGCGGGGTTAACTATCGGTGCTACAGGTGTTGTTAAGTTATCTATGGCTGCTTGCAGGATATTCTCTGGCCTCTCTAGAGGTGGCCACCTTACCCTTGGTGCCTTTGGAGTTACCTATTGAACCTCGGATGCTCCGGTTGCTGGTGGATCTGCTGCTGCTGGCTTTGTGGCTATCGGCTTAGCTGCCGCCGGGTTCTTGCTTGGCCCTGCTCCTTCTCCTGCCGCTGGTGCCGGATCCGTCATCATCACCTCAACACTGCCCGCGGGGCGAGTGCCACGCTGACCGCTGGCAGCACTGAGGGGAGGATCTCCTGCGAGGAAGACTCGGAGCGGATAGACACAGGAAGTGTTGACGCCGACGTAGATCCTGTGAGCGCCTAGGTTGATGAAGATGCCATTGCGCACGGGCGGCTTCGCATCGAAGCTGCCTGCGTTTTCGCTGATATAGTCCCAGATGTCGAATCTCTAGACTAAGCCGGAGACGGTGCGCTCTCCCATGCCGATGAAGTTTCCCTCCCGGATCTTGACTCCAGCTAGCACCGCTACTGGCCCCACGGTGGGCGCCAACTGTCGTGGTGGTGGCACGGCACATGCCATGGGTAGGCTTAAGTTGGGGGCCAATGGATGCTAGTGGGATCTAGGGAGGGAAGATGCAATGATTTCTACACACAGTAAGTTAGAACACAGATCTTTATTCCACCTCAATGGAGTTACAAGTGCTCCTTGAGATGTATCAGAGAGAGGAGGAAGAAGGTTATAGTATGAGTCCTCTAGAGTAAAAAATGAATCGATCCCTTCTCCAGGATGCTCTGCCTCTCCTTATAAAGGAGTCCCTTGGTTCTTCCTAGGGCTGGCATGGCAAGCATATTCTTGGAATATGCTTGTCCCACAGTGGTAACTCGGCGAACCTCTTTCCGTTTCCCCCCTCTATCCACGGCAAAAACCCAGAGCCCATCTCATGTTAGCCTCGGGCCTGAGGATTGTCACCTCTGTGACGCTCCTCTACTCCTCTTCCGCTCTGCTTCTTGTCTCTAGGGCTTGGCACTGTGCAGATTCCTCACTGATAGCTGCTAGGGTTTGACTTTGGGAACTTCCTTCTTCCGCAAGCCTTGCGTAACTCGGCCCTACCTCGCGTAACTCGGCTTGACCTTCACCTGCATCTAATTTAATCAATAGCGCCTGGACGACATGACCCATACGCCGGCCGAGTCATGTTTCAACTACGTGATTCAGGACAGGTCATGCCTTATTCGGCCGATCCTTGCATAACTCGGCCGAATCATGCCATGATCCCGCACTAGATATGAAGGGTTCCTTTCCCTTTCTCGGCTATCTTGATCTAGCCAAAAAGATTATTTTCTTGACTACAAAATCATCATGGATGAGTGGGTCCATGAATGGTTTAGCCAGTGGAAAGAGTGGGATTTTATAGTACTAATGATGTATTGTAAGATGGTTCAAGTACATTCTCAATAATGCACATAGGTTAGAGCAGGTGGAGTCTCAAAGATTGAATCCAGATAACAATTTCAGACTTTGTCATTTTGGCAGATTTAGGGTTGTAGACTAGATTACAAGTGTAGTTGATTTTGAGGGAAATCTAGGTTCCAAACTCATGTTCAAGGAGATGATGTTGATGTGTTAATTAAGTAGAAAGGATTCATGATTAGATTGGGTCTTCATTGAGTTGGAGACCATCAGAAGGGATTAACTTAGCATAGATCTGCTTAAGTAAATTAGAGGTTCACCTGAGTGGCTCAAGATAGATCTAGCTTAGGATGCTTGGTTCAAGATTTGGAGATCGCAAACATTGATATAGTCCTAAAGGATGAGGTAGTAGACTAGCTCACTATAGTTCCTAAGAACACAAGACAATCATAAGATCAATGCAAGTCATCAGACAGCAGGTCAAGGCAATTCATTTAGCTAGACAATCAGATACTATTGAAGTTACCATCAAGTCTAACTTGAGGTAAGCATGGGTATTTTTAAGGGGTTGTGATTTGAAGTAAGGTAAGGACCTCTTGGTATTTATACCAAGATTGGAATGAAAAGGTTTTGGAAAACCTAGAGATAAGAGTAGTTGAAGTTCTGTTTTGAAAACATAAGGATATTATATATAGTTCTCCATAGTTTTTCTAAATAGAAACTAGTGAAATAGTTTGTTGTATAAAATTCATCTTGTCCCAAGCTTGAAATGGCAGAAAATTTGAGAATAGGAAAGATGAGCATCCTAGCGCCAGCCCGGGTACATGAAGTTTTCCAGCTTAAAATACGCTCGTGGGCTTGGTGAAGGATCTCCGAGAACTTCATGATAGAGTCCACCGCCTTGATGTTGATGTCCAAGGGCTTGGAAATTTCCTTAGCCTACGCGATCGCGGTATTGATGAAGTTGCCGGAAAGAACCATGCACTCCTTCAGCAGAGGAGAGTTGTCACCCACGTTAGCCAGGCCAATGGGTGTTGCATTTCCGACAAAGAAATTGAGGGCATGAGTTCACCAAATCACCATAAAGTACGTGACTTACAGAAACAAAAGACGGAGAAAGCTTACCAAAGATGTTGCTCACAGCTTGCTGGAGAACCTCCGCCATGGGATCCCATTCCTTTCGGAGAGTCTTGTATGCCTGAAGGTTGCGAGCATTCTACTCGTTGGAACCTCTCTTCTGCTCCTTGAGGATCACGATCTCTTCCTTAAGGCCGTTCATCTCTATGTTGGCAGATTCTTGCATGGCAGCTAGTGCTTCTTCATGCATCTTAAGGATATCTGCCCTCTCCTGCTTCAAGATCTTCTTTTGCTGTCAAGCTCCTGAATATGCTTCGAATGCTCGAAAATTTACTTGGCTTTGGCGATAGCTTCAGCAAGTCGGAGAAATAACAAAGCATAATGAGTAGTGGGAAGATGAAGGCACAAGATCAAGTCAAGAATAAAACTGAGAAGAAAACATACTCTTGTTATTGGTTATATGTTCATTCAAATAGGCGGTTTTACCCTTTTCAGCATCAAGATCCTTGCGCATCTTGTGGGACTTCTCGTTGGTGGTAACCCTCTGCGCATTCTCATTCTACAGAAACAATAGTTACTTAGTATACTTGGAGCATCTAGCTAGAATTATTTGGTTCCACCTAGAAGCTCGGGGGCTACAGTACGAGTTTTTAAACTTAGAGCTATGCTTATTCTTTCTTTAAGCATCTAGTAGGAACTATTTTTGTTTCAACTAGATGCTTGGGGGCTACAGTATTGAAAATTACAAACACTGCGTATGCTACTCTAGAAGTATCTAGTTGGAATTATTCATTCAAAATACATACTTGCGGCCTACAGCATAAAGTTTCTTACTTAGTCACTCTTAGAGCATTCAGACCAAAAGACATATGGTTTTATGTCTAAATCCTCGGGGTCTATAGTGGGATATTATATATGAAATGCAAAGGCATAGAAAACTTACTTAGGCAAGGATCTTGAGGTTGCTGTAACATCCCAACTTCAGAAACCCTGATTTATTGTCAAAAAGGCAAAAATCAGCGAGAACAAAAACTTTTCTTATTAAGCATTGCAATGTCTTCTAACTTATTTGCTTGTGTCCATGCAACTGTGAGTATTATATTATATACTCCTTACCTCAACTATAGTTGTCAAAAAGTATTTAACAAAAGAGATGTCTTGGATTACCTTTCATAGTCCCAAATGTTCTGACAATTCAACTTGTGCCAACATGATTTTGAGACAACAAAATAGTTTACCAGTTTCTATTAACAAAATTATGGAGACCTATATATAATCTCCTTATGTTTTCAAGACAAAACTTTCAACTACTCTTGTCCCTAGGTTTTCCAAAACCTTTCCTAGAACCTTTTTATTCCAAACTTGGTAGAAATACCAAGAGGTCCTTATCTTTCTTAAAATACCCAACCACTTCAAAATACCCATGCTTACGTCAAGCTAGCCTTGATGGTAACCTTAGTAGTAGTTGATAAGTTTGATAGATGAATGCCTTGATCTGATGTCTAATGAATTGCCTTGATCTACTGATTGTCATGTGTGCTTAGGAACTAGAGTGAGATAATCTAGTAGCTCATCCCTTAGGACCCAATCTATGTTTGTGATCATCAATCTCAAACCAAGCCTCCCAAACTGGATCTATCACCAGTCCCTTAAGTGACCCTCCCATCCCCTTAACAAGATCAATACTGAGCTAATCCCTTTTATTAGCATCCAACTCATCAAAGACCAAATACAATCATGGATCCCCTCTACTTAATCTATACTTAAACATCATACACTTGATGATAAGAATAAACCCTTGTTTCCTTCCCTCTTTCATAATAGTCCAAATCCACAAGTCGCCAAATTTGGCTGTCTGGAATCTTTAACTAGATTCAATGTTTGGAACTCCCTCTACTCCAATCTGTGTGCATTCTTGATAATGTACTTGAAACATCTTGTAGTAAATCATGTTTAATACCAAATCCCACTCTTGCCCTTGGATAAACTAATCTTGGACCAACTCATCCATGATGGTTTTATAGTCAAGTAAATAACATTTTCTTCAAATCTTATCATCTTTCCTACTTTCGAAGAAGCTCACATCCATATTCCACCTCCCTTGACCAACTATATGCATGGTTATGACATACTAACCATGGTCTATCTATCCATACTTCACTTGTTCCCATTGGAGCATTGTGCTTCTTAAACCCACATGGTTTATGAGGCATCATGACTCATCTGTTATGGCAGCCTTGTTTTCAGCAAAGTTGGCCATCACTCCTAGATCACCATAAATGCAACCAAGCCCAACTCTTGCTGCCATGCTAATGTATATAACTTGGTCTATGCATCCATATATCCCTGGTACTAAGGTGAGCTCTGAGCTCCCTAATACAACCATGTTTAGATGGCATAAAATTATTAAAACCCTAGATCCTCTATCCCTTGTCTCCTCGCAAATTGAAGTTGTTCTTCTAAAACCCAAGGGTGTAAATAAGTAATTCAGCATGTGGACATCATCTAGCTTGGATATTAAGATTTACCAAATATTATCCATATTTATTTCTACCCTCAAACTATTTAAATTTCTACTTTCTCAAAACCGCCAAAACACCCTCTAGTGAATAAACTTTCTTTTTCCTCCAATCACATCATCGACTAAATACACATTTGAGGCTTATATATTCTTACCTATAGTCCCACTTCAAAAATAAATATTTTTGAAGTGTTCCAATAATTATTTTTCCCCTTTTTCTTAAATGGTAGAAATGGAAAAATAATGGTTTTAAATACTTTTATTCATCAATAAATCTTAGGAAAATTCTCCTAAGTGTGTATTCATTTTGGGACCTTCCCATACAAAAAATAGAAGTGTACAATTCAAAAATATGAAACCAATTCCTAAAAACCACTTCAACACTTTTGAAATAAACAATATAATTGTGATCTAAAATGATCCAATATATCCCAAATAACTCTGATATACAATGACCATACCTATATACCAGTACCCTTAAATCATATTGACAAGAACTTGGAGAAATTCCTTCATAATCAATAATATGGCGAACACTTGGCTAAGATCCAAATCATGAGCTAAACTCACCAAACCCCCATCCAACCTACCACACACTTCTCTCCAGCATCCAACACTAACTCCTAGTCGTGACCACTATAGCAGTACTGCAGCTATGCCCTATCCTTGTCCTATTGTGCTTGGAAGAAAATAATTAAAAAGGGGATAAGCATGTCTTGCCACATCACCCCATTACAGCTACCCCACCCCCTCCCCTCCTCATGTCCCAACCAGGGAACCCTCATACCACTCCCCACGCCCACATCAACCACCCCTGGTTTTCCCACCCTCTCCCATGGCCCTCTTATGGACCTTGTCCACCATGAGCCTCTCCCCTCAAAATAAAATGGCCCAGCCCACCCCAGCCCCGACCCTTCGGCTCATTTGCTTCCTCCCCCGCTACTCACCACTCCAGAGCCCCCTCACCCTTTCCCTTGCTCCCCATACCCAGGAACCCGAAGCTCTCTCCCATGGAGATGCAAGAAAGAATAAATTCGTGTTGGGGCCACACTGCCCCTTTCCTCCCCATTTCTTCTCTGGCGTAAACCTCTAGACGAGCCCGAGCTAACCTGACCCTAATCTCTGACATGCAGGCACTCGAGGATGTGTTCCGGCGAACTCCTTCAAGCACACCGCAGCCATCTTTACACAACCCTGTTCACAAAGCCAAATACCACTTCGTGAAACCTCTTCATGGTCGCCATCACATGCCGCTTCGATTCCCCTCCTTACAAACCATAGTAAACCCTCTAGTGAGCTCCCTCGTGCCCCTCAGCTCCCGCGGCTAGGGTTTCCTTGTCGCGGCGGGCCAGAGGAAGGAGACAACATGCGGGCCATCGATCTACACTAGATCCAACGGCCCTTTTCACCTCATAATGCTTCGCCACCCACACACTCGCTGGTGACGTGATAGTCCGGACCAGCCAGTTGGTCGCAACATGGCCCAACTATGTCTTGGGTTCTGGCCTACAGTGCCCCTTTTCCATTTTCTTATTCCCTTTTTCTAGATTCTAAAAGTTACAGTTTAGTTTAAATAGTTTTAAAAAAATGAAAAATACATCCAAATGTCTAGATCTGAATTTTACCTTATATTTAGGTGTTTTCGCTATCAGGTAGTATCTTTGGTTGACGCAAATAATATCCATATTAATTATAGTAAATCATTCACCCAGATGTATACTTTTACCTATAAATTCTTTTAGAGGTTTTTATAAATCCAAATGGAGTGAGACCTGTGTGTACTAAAAGGTACCTCAGGTACCTAGAAGGCCACCTTGACCTCATACTAACTTGCTTAGTAGTTTGCCAGTAGCCAAAGTGACAAAAACAATTAAATATGGACTTCAAGAATTTCTCTAGAACAAACCATGATAGGTCTAGACCTAATTACAACTCTCATGGATGAAGCATATCTTTACCTATGAAAACCTAGGAGCTCAAAATTTATTGAGCTCTGGTTGAATTTTATATATTTAAACATCTCTGTCTAGAGTTGTTTCACTAAATAAATCACTCCATTAGTTCTGTATATCCAAAAATAGTAATTCCAATTTCAAAAGAAAGGTATTCCAAATACCTAGCATGCGTCCTTGGAATGATATGAAAACACATATAGAATTAATCTGATGAAAAAGACAAATAGCTTGAAGAACTGACTTTGGGAATTTCCCAAGGACATTCTGTTAATTATCTTGAAGTAATTCCAACTCTCAAAAATCATAAATAGAAATATAAAAAATAACCTTGGAGGAAATATTTAATTGAGATATAAAGAATTTCTAGTGATTTATTCGCTTAAACCAGGGTTTATCTCACTAGAAAATTCATATCTAATTATAGAAAATTGATAAAATAGTGAAACCAATTTTGTTGGCTTGGATATAACAATACCTACCTGATGATATTATTTTTGTATATTGATATCATACAGAACCAAGCCTTGGACTTAAACTCCTTAATCAAGTGATTTATGCCACATAAATCTTAATAGAAAATCCCCTAATGCAACCAAAGCCTTTTCTTGGTTTCCATAACCAAATTATCAATACCTACTGAAGTAAATACTATCTTGTGTACTTGTTCGCTGTATTGTATTGGTCATTGTATAATTTGTGTTGATTGTACCCTTGTTTGTTTGCTTGTATGTATTTCGACGATGATAGTTGAGATTATATCGGAGACCCAAGGATGATGGCTATTCTTATTGGATATTATGGTATTCTAAGAGGAAGTCCAGGGACATGTTGCCATATTTCTGATCCTAAGTCAAGCCACGTTCTTTCTCATATGCCTTGGTCTTACTATTTTACTTATGCATGTTTTACGTACATGTTTATATAAATAGCATGATTTTACTAGTATGTCTTATATGCTGGAAGGTTTGGCTCCTACAAACCCTTATCACCTTAGTACCATTAGGTACAACCCTTTGATGCCACCTACTTTCCCATTGTAATATATGTGGTGTATAATACCACCGCCCCTTGAAGACCCCGTTTTACCCATATTAAAAGTATATGATGGGAAGACCTTGGAAAAGGGTTTATACAAAAAATTATTAGAAAACCTGGCAAGGTTTGGCCTTCCAAGAGAGTTTGAGAAATAAAAAGTTTTTGGTTTTACAAATAATGTTGAAGTGGAGCAGGAGGAAAAATGTTTACAAAAACGCACTCGGTTCTTTGCAGTTTTGCCAGAACAAATAAATAGTGAAACCACATTACCTTGAAGTGGGATGGGGATTAACCCAAAGTTGGTTCACTTTGATATGGGTATCTGCACAACTACTTATAAGGGAACATCTCCCTCTAATTCCGGGCTTCCTTTATGAAAAGCGTCAACTGCGGGGCAGTCACCTGGAGGAAGCAGGATCACCCATGCGAGTGACCGGGTGATACTATGAGCCTCTCATTGAAAGTGCCGGCTCTGAAGGATCTAGGTTGCACTATGGTTGGTCCGTTCATCCAGACGCCCTGGTGTTGAGGGGAACAACTCATACGGAAGGGCTCATGTTGGAGTGGACTTTCCGAAGGTTCTGGTTGATTATCCGAGACCCACATACTTTAGTATGATGACCCGGGGGTGATCCAGGCAGATGTATCCAATCTTTTGGGTAAAGTGTACGACCTCTATAGAGTGTAAATCTATTCGAATAGCCGAGTCCTCGGTCATGGATTGTTGGGAAAGTTGCTGTTACGGTGTCGTTTGAACGGATTTAGATGGTGCCCTATTTAAAGTGAATGCGGCTTTTTCTAATGCATAACCCCAAAATGATAACGGTAAATCTGTAAGTGACATCATAGAACGAACCATATATATAAGAGAGTTCGATTATGACGTTCGGAAACACTATTACGTTGTGGTATTCCTGGCGGTGTCAATTGTGAAAGTATTCCGCATTCCTTCAAATGCTCGCCAAACTAGTAACTTATATATTCACCTCCACGATCAGATCGTAGAAATTTAATCTTCTTGTTACGTTGATTCTCCAATTCACTTTGAAATTCCTTAAACTTCTCGAAAGTTTTGAAATTATGTTCCATGAAATAAATATACCCATATCTACTCAAGTCATCCGTGAAAGTAAGAACATAACGATAACCACTGCGCGATGCTACACTCATCGGGCCACACACATCGGTATGTATGATTTCCACTAAGTCTATAGCTCGCTCCATCATACCAGAAAATGGAGTCTTAGTAATTTTTCCCATCAGGCATGCTTCGCATCTTTCAAGTGATTTTAAATCAAGTGGTTCAAGAAGTCCATCGAAATGGAGTTTCTTCATATGCTTCACTCCAATGTGACCAAGACGACAGTGCCACATGTATGTATAATTATCATCCAATTTCAAATGTTTAGCATCTATATTATGAACACGTGTATTAATACTATCGAGATTTAATAAGAATAGATCATCTATCAACGGTGCATGAACAAAAAATATATTACTCATATAAATCAAACAACCATTTTCTCGGACTTAAACAAGTAACCATCTCATAATAAACATGAGCCAGATATGATGTTCATGCTCAACGCAGGTACCAAATAATAATTATTTAAGTATAAAACTAATCTTGATGGTAGATGAAGAGGTAGCATGCCGACCGAGATCACATTAACCTCTGATCCATTTCCTACGCACACCATCACCTCGTTCTTCGCTAGTCTCCGTTTATTCTGCAGCACCTGTTTTGAGTTACAGATATGAGCAACCGAACCAGTATCAAATACCTAGGCACTACTATAATTACTAGTAAGATACACATCAATAACATGTATATCAGATATACCTTTCTTCTTGATGTTGTCGTTCTTCAGATTCGCCAATTACTTGGGAAAATTCCGCTTCCAGTGACACTCTGATTGCCTTGTCTTCTTCGCCGGTGCGGTAGCTTTCTTACCACCCTTCTTGAAGTTTCCCTTTTTCTTAGGCTTGCCTTGATTCTTGAAATTTTTGGTCTTATTAACCATCAACACTTGGTGCTCTTTCTTGATCTCCACTTCTATAGACTTCAACATAGAGAAGAGTTCTGGCAACGTCTTATCCATGCGCTGCATGTTGTAGTTCATCACAAAGCTCTTGTAACTTAGTGGTAGTGATTGGAGGACACGATGTATCCCCAAAGCATTATGAATTATTATGCCCAAGATCTAGAGCTTATTGGCGTGCCCAGACATCTTAAGCACATGGACACTGACGGAGCTACCTCTTCCATCTTGTAGTTAAAGAACTTTTCAGAAGCTTCATAACTCTCAACTGCCGCATGAGGCTCAAATATCATTTTGAGTTCACGGACAATATCATGTGGGTCAATGTTCTTAAACCTCTTTTGACACTCTGATTTCAAACCATACAAGATAGCACACTGAACTGTGGAGTACTGATTCTTCCGAGTATGGTAAACATTTTTCATCTCATCGGTAGCACCATCTGCAGGTGGGTCAATTGGCGGTGCATCCACCAAATAGATCAACTGATCAGCATTGAGGACAATCCTGAAATTGTGAAACCAATCCGCGAAGTTGCTTCCATTCTTTTTCAACTTTTCTTTCTCTTGGAACGCATTGAAATGGATGGTAGGGGCTGCCATGATCCAACACATTCGCAATAGTTTAGACTAAGTTTATGACAAATTGAGTTCTAAATAATAGTTAAATTAATCTAGGTGAACTCCCACTCAAAACAATATCCCTCACATTGTTTTAGTGATCACACGAACCAAATCAACTACATCAAGTCTGATCATCACGATAGATGATGTAGTTTCAAAGGCGAACAATCAACATGTTCATCATATCTACTCTATGACTCATGCTTTACCTTTCGGTGATCCGTGTTCCGAGACCATGTTTGTACATGTTAGGCTCGTCAAGATTAACCTTAGTTTCTGCATGAGCAAATTTGGCTTGCTCCCGTTGTATACACACGTAGAATCTATCGCACCCGATCATCACGTGGTGCTTCGAAACAATGAGTCTTGGCAACGGTGCTAACTAAGGACAAACACTTTGTTACTTGATATTTTGTGAGAGGGATCATCTTATAAAGCTATCGTCGCGATCTAAGCAATACAAGATGCATAAAAGGATTAAAATCACATGCAACTCATAATATGAGATATGATATGACCTTTCTTCTTGTGCTTCTGATCTCCATCTTCAAGAACGAACATGATCTCCATCATCACCGGCGTGGCGTCAAGGTCAATGGCACCTCTGCATGGTTGTTGTCCACCAGCATCAATAATTACAACTAGTTTCAATAATAGACACGCAGGTCTTAACAAAATTAAAATACAACCATAAGGCTACTGCTGGTTGCCGACTTACAATAAGGATCATTGCATACATCATATATAATCACAATCATGGACATATCACATCACTCCACACCCCTGCAAAACAAAGTTAGACGCCTCTAATTTTCTTTGCATATTTTACGTGGTTTGGGGCTTTCAATAAGTACCGTTCTAACTAACGAACAAGAACCACAATGTTGACGCATCAACTATCAAGTGCCCTTGTAAATTGATTCTTCACTATGATGGGAGAGACAGACACCCGCAAAGCCATTTATGCAATACACGTTGCATGTCGAGCGTGGAGCAAGTATCATGAACGATGTCATATAAGGTTAGCCCGGGCCTCTTCATCCCACCATCCCGCAAGATGCAAAGTATACAAGAAGCAATTGATAATAAAAGCACCACCATCCACAATGACCATTGTGTTCTACTCGTGCAACAGATCTACATTTAGACACAGCTCTAATACCACTTTACGGGTTCGTAGCATGGAAAATAAAAAAATTCTATCGCATGAACACACACAAGCCAAGATCTATCTACTAGATTGTAGAAACGAGTCAATAGAGTACTCACCCTCAAAGATTCCAAAGTGGTTAACGAGAGCTGATTCTCGTGGGTGATGTAGTCATTCACTTGCCG
This sequence comes from Avena sativa, assembly GCA_916181665.1. Lineage (NCBI taxonomy): Eukaryota > Viridiplantae > Streptophyta > Magnoliopsida > Poales > Poaceae > Avena > Avena sativa. The sequence continues at coordinate 240,867,183 of OV702297.1, forward strand.
ATCTAAAGATCGCATAGACGATCCTTCCGGTGCCGCGTTCTGGGAGTGCTCCCATAGTCGGTCACACGTTTGGTACTCGATGAATACCTTCCTCTCCCTTGTTCCAGCAGGCAGCGAAGGTTGTATCTCTCTCCTCGCGATTAGGACAGCACGACAGTGTGGTGTCAGAGTTTAGAGTGGAGATCCCGCAAGGCTTCACCTAAGAGAAGAGAGTATGGTGGAGTAGAAGAGGGCCTCGGAGATCTAGGGTTTAGAGGGTGCCGAGGGGTTGGTGTGGCCGGCGGCTAGGGAAAGGACATTGCCCTAGTCGGCGACTTGGAGGAGGGCCTAGGCGGCGTCTAGAGAGGGGGCTGCGGCCGGCTAGGGTTTGTGTTGTGAGGGGTAGGGGGCTCACTACCCCTCCTTATATAGGTGGGAGAGGAGGTTTGGGGGAGGATAGTCCTCCCCCAACTCCTCTTCTAGGCTGGCACAAGGGAGAGGGAGGAATCCTCCCTTTGGTAGGATTCCTTCCCTCCCACCACTTGGAAATCAAAGTCCCACTTTGACTTTTTCAAACTTGCCTTATTTTGACTTTCAAATTAGAGTTTGATTTTTCTCTTCCAAGTGTCCATCCATGTGACCTAGGACATGATGCAACCATTCCACTTTGTCATGACACATCCATGTACCCTTCCCCTTCCGGATCGGTGAGCTTTCTAGACCCTTCTAGAACATTCCAGTGAAACAACCGAAACCATTCCCGAACTCTGGAATTGGACTTTACTTATATGAATCTTATTCTCCGGACCATTATAGATCTCCTCGTGATATCCCGGATGCCATCCGAGACTCCGAACAACATTCGGTCTCTTTACTCACTTTCCATATCTACTAAACAACATCGAATCCTTAAGTGTGTCTCCCTACGGTTCGTGAATTATGCAGACATGACCGAGACTCTTCTCCGATCAATAACCAATAGGGGAATCTGGAAATTCATATGGCACCCACATATTTCTACGATTACTTCATGATCGAATTAACCATTTAGATACGATACCAATTTCCCTTTGTCTCGTGATACTTTACTTATCCGAGGTTTTATCGTCGGTATCTGTGCATACCTAGTTCAACCTCGTTACCGATAAGTACTATTTAATCATTCCTGTGATATGTGATGCCTTGTGAGATAGTCACATGCTTGCAAGCTAATTGGATGACATTCCACCGAGAGGGCCTAGAGTATATCTATCTGTCATATGGATGGACAAATCCCACTCTTGATCCATGTGCCTCAACACATACTTTCCGAACACTCAATGTCACCTTTATAGCATGATCTCATGGTCAAAGGATTTAGGTTACTATGTATCTGTAAGATTATAGCAAATGAACTATTGAAATGACTTGATCTTTATGCTATGCTTATCTATAGGAGTATGTCCATCACACCATTCTCCTAATGATATGATCTTGTTGTTAATAACATCTCAATGTTAATGATCAGGAAACCATGATCATCTATTAACCAACAAGCTAGTATTACAGAGAGGCTTTACTAGGGACTCTAAAAAGTTTACAAATCACACACGGATTAATGTTTCCGGTTAATACAATTATAGAATGAATGTAAACATTTATCATGAACACAAAGTAGAATAATAACTACTTTTATTATTGTTTCTTGGGCATATCTCCAACAGTCTCCCACTTGCACTAGAGTCAATAATCAAGATTACATGGTAATATACCAAACACCCATGGCGGTTTGGTGTTGGTCATGTTTTTCCCTCAGGAGAGGTTTAGTCAACAGATCAAGAGTGTGATTTGTCCATCCCGAAGATGGAGAGATATACTCTAGGACCTCTCGGTTATATAACAGTGATATATCTTAAGAGAAAGTGATAAGATCACTGGAATGTTATATCACGGGAACAAGAAATGAGTACATCTCGGTAATGAGATTAAACTAGGTATGGGGATACCAATGATTGAATCTCGGACATGTAATATATCTCGAGATAAATGTGTTTAGTTGCAGCGTTAATGGTTCACACGATAACTAGAGTCATCGTTGAATGTGTGGGTCAATGCGGATCTCCAGGTCCCACTACTGATTATTGATCGGAGAGGGGTCTCGATCATGTCTACATTATTCTCGAGCCATAGGGTGACAGAATTATGGTATACCGACACGATTTGGAGCAAATAAGATGCCAGAGAAAGAATATGAAAGCGCTGGAATTATTTCAATAGAGACCAGAATTGTTTCGTGAGAAATTGATCAAATTGGTTCTGCATGTGATATTGAAATCGTGCAAGGGTTTTATGTGAATGTTTGTTAATTAAAGTAATTAACAAAATTCTGAATAAAATAAATAAAATGGTTTTATTAATTGAGAGGTGCATTGATTCTGGTGGAAAATTAATGCATGTGTGGGGGGAATTTTGATTGGAGGTGTTTTATGTGAGTGGGTGCTCCACCCACATGAATGAGAAGAGGTGGGGGCACCCACCATGGCACCACATCATGTCCTTTTTCTTCCCCCTCCCCCTATAGAAGCCACCCCTCTCACTCCATCTCACAAACACCTCTTGACGAAGGATCTCTCTCCCCTCTAGAATATTCCCCATGGTCTCGGCTTAGCGAGATACATGTTCCCGGTGGATTTTTCTGGAGCAAGGATTTGCTGCTTCCGCTTCTTTGATGGAGAAAGGACTCGGAGGTTGTCGGGGTACTGGATGTGTGTGTGACCATGGATGTGCTGCTGGTTTACGGTGCTGAACTTGCTAGTGCTGGCCCAACTAGACTTGCTCGACTTAATCACGATCTTGAGATTGGCAAATGAACGACTACATCATCCATGAGAACCAATATCGCAATTCTTTGTCGGTCTTCGAGGGTAATTTCTCTATGGATGTATATCCACATGTTGCTTGTATCTAGATTGATTGATCTTGGTGCGCAATTGTTCTTATAGTAGGAAATTTTATTTTCTATGTTGCGAACCCAACATTCATTACCTTCACTGATGATTTGAGTTGGTATGGATATATCTACTTGATGAAACATAAGTTGGAAGCCTTTAAAAAGTTCAAAGAATTCCAGAATGAAGTACAAAATCAACTCGGCAAGAAAATAAAGTTTCTTTGGTCGCACCGAGGGGGCAAGTAAATGAGCCATGAGTTTGATGACCATCTGAAAAGTTGCAGAATAGTTCCTCAAATTACTCCGCCGAGAACACCGCAAAGGATATGGTGTCTCGGAATGCCATAATTAGACCTTGTTGGACAGGGTACAAGCAATGATGAGTCGGACAGATCTGCCTTTATCATTTTGGGGTTATTGTCTAGAAACTGCAGCGTTCACACTAAAAAAAGTAGCATCAAAGTCAGTAGGTAACACACCGGATGATATATGGATAGGTAAAAATCTGAGTATGTGTTTTCTTAAGATTTGGGGTTGTGAAGCTTTTATCAAGCGACTTCAGTCAGACAAGCTCACTTATTTGTGTGGGGTATCCAAGGGAAACCTTGGTTTACTACTTCTACAACCGAGAAGAGGGCAAAGTGTTTGTCGCTTGGAACGGTGTATTCCTTGAGAAAGAGTTTCTTAGTCGGGGAGTCAGTGGGAGCACAGTGTAGCTCAAAGAAATTCGAGAGGAACCGGATAGTAGCATGTCGATAAAAGACTTAGAGGTGGAGACGGTCGTGGTAGCTAAGCTGGCAACTGCACCCCCGAACCGCAAAGATCTTCTTGATTGCAAAGTGTTTGTGATGTATTACTGTTCGACAGTGATGAGGCGGCAACTTATTCAGAAGCAATGGTGGGAACTGATTCCGAGTCATTGCTTGGAGACATGAGATCTGAGTTAATGTCCATGGATGAAAATCAAGTTTGGAACTTGGTTGATCTGCTAGACGCTGCAAGACTCGCGAGTGCAAATGGGTCTTTAAGAAGAAGACCGATATGGATGGAAATGTTTCTATCTATAAAGCACGTCTTATCATTAAGGGGTTCCGACAGGTTCAAGGAGTTGACTATGATGAGACTTTCTCACCTGTAGCGATGCTTAAGTCAGTCCAGATAATGTTAAATTTAACCCAGGACGTGTATATGATACATACTAACGGTTTTGTTGATCCAGCTAGTGCTAACAAGGTATGCAAACTTCAGAAATCCATTTATGGATTAAAGCAAGTATCTTCGAGTTGGAACATTTGTTTTGATGAGGTAGTCAAATCATTTGGCTTCATAAAAAGTGATCATGGTTCTTGTTTATACAAGAAGTTCGGTGGGAGCAAAGTAAACTTTCTGAGCTTGCATGTGGATGACATATTACTGACTGGAAATGATGTCTAGTTGTTGCAAGAAACCAAGGAATCACTAGAAAAGAGTTTCTCAATGAAAGACATGGATGAGGCAACTTATATTCTAGGAATCCGGATCTATAGAGATAGATCAAAGCGGCTCATTGGATTGAGTCAGAGTACATATTTGGACAAAGTGTTGAAGAAGTTCAACATGGAATTGTCTAAGAAGGGTTTCTTATCGATGTCCCATGGTGTAAAACTTAGCAAGACTCAATGTACTTCGACAACTGATGAGCAAAGTTGGATGAGTGCGATTTTGTATGCTTCAGCAGTCGGATCCATCATGTATGCCATGATTTGGACTAGGCCAGATGTTTCCTATGCTCTAAGTGTTGTCAGAAGATACTAGGCTGACCATGGAGAAATCCACTGGCAAGCGTCTAAAAATATACTTAAGTACTTGAGAAGGACTAAGGATATGTTCCTGGTTTATGGAGGTGATGATGCACTCAGTGTAAAGGGATACACAGATGCAAGTTATCTCACTGACTCGGATGATTCTCGTTCGCATTCTAGATATGTGTTTGTAATAAATAGAGGGGCTGTGAGCTGGAAGAGTTCCAAGCAAGAGACTGTGTCTGTGTCTACAATAGAGGTTGAGTATATTGCCGCCTCGGAGGCAGCAAAGGAAGCTATTTGGATGAGGAATTTCCTCATGGATCTTGGTGTGGTTCAGGGCTCGTCCATTCTATTAGACATGTATTGTGACAACAATGGTGATATTGCACAAGCCAAGGAACCTAGAAAACACTAATAGAACAAACAAATACTCATGCGGTACCACGTTATTCGCTAGTCCATGGATCAGGGTGATATCAAGTTATGCAATTACACACGGATGCATATATTGCAGATCTGTTGACAAAGCTGCTACCACAACCGAAGCATGAGGCGCACCTGAGAGCTATGGGAATTAGATGCCTAGACATGTGATGTCAGAAGATTGACTCTAGTGCAAGTGGGAGACTGTTGGGAATATGCCCTAGAGGCAATCTGTCGCGTCTCGCCAACGCCAATGTTAGAGCCGTGGATACCGGGGTGCCACTTCACCACGTTGAGCAAGACCCGCACCAAAGGGTCTCCGCTCTCACGAGGCAACATGCTTCAGGAGGGGCCCAATCAAATGGGCCTCTTAGGGGCGTACGCCTCATGAGGGAGTGAACCTCCGGAGGGAGTTTTCCATGTGCTCGTACGGTCTTCGAGCCTCGGATACCCCAAAACACCTCCAGGGAATAACAGTAACCTTGCCCAGGGGAGTTCAAACTATGACCCCGATAGGAAGTACCGTTTCCCTGCGACATTGGTCGCCTCGGTAAGGAAGACTGGGTCCTCGCCTCTTTCTGTAGGGAAGAAGACGGTCGACTTCATGGTGGAAGACCCCTTCATTGCCGTTTTGGTGATAGAGGGGGTAAAGCAGAGGGCGCCAGATAAATACAAGCGTCGTTGATGAAGGATACTTTACAGGTGGACGGAGCTGAGTCAGGCAAGCTGAACCAAGTCCACCCAAAATTAGAATCCTGATACCTTCGATCCGGATTACGGATGTAGTATAGCTCTTTTTGCCTAGTAGACCTAGGTTTATCGAATCCTCGAGAAGTAGAAAGCAAAGTGAGATTACCTTAATGGACCTTCGAGAGTTTTAGAATTCCTATTGTGTTTTCACCGGACCATGAGTTTGCAATCTTGTTGTTGTGGATGGAGAGAGAGGGCCTAGGGTATTTGGTTTTCACCTGTAGCTGTGCAAAAAATCCGATGGGAATAATAGATAGCAATAAAGTACTCAAGTAACTGTTAGAGAAAGATAATTATATGTGGGCAGTGCATCCATAAATGTTACCGCCTCCACAACCGCTTATGGAAATAACCTACTAGTCTCATCCATGGAAGAAAGAGAACTAACGATATGCATAGTGATGTCACCGTTAATCCCAAGTAAGTTCCTCACATACAACCATACTACCCTTTCTGTCACTGGGGTTCCTATCATGCAGATCAGTCGTTACTCACACTCCCTTTACCTGGATCAATCCTTGGGGTCTTGGGTACCTGACAAGTCCTTAGATTGAGACAAGAGAGGGTACTACAATCATCAAGTCATACAAACTAATTCATGATCCCATCTATGATAAATAACATGCACAAAAAGCTACATGGCTAGGCTGAAGGCCTTAGCCCAAGGACAATTACTCAAACAAAGAGATGAAATCGAAAATCATAAACATTGTAATAGAGATCATAGAGTTGAAAACAAATAGTCTTACAATGTCGCCAATTGGATATGAGATCTACTATTACAAGTGGTGGAAGATGGCTATGGTGGTGGAGAAGGGTTTAGAGGTTTAGATCTAGATCTATTCCTCCGGCGTGGCGGCAGGGAGAGTTGAGGATTAAAGAAGCGATGTTGTGGAGTAGAGGGCATGTTTCTCTTCCCCTGAAGACTCTTTATATAGGGGTCCCTTCACGAAAGTTGTTCTGTTTGAAATAAGGAGGTCGGTGCAAACTATACGGCCGCAACTATACGGAGGCGGGCCATATTGTTGGTCGTTAAACTTGCAGTTGCCTCCTCACGGCTCCTGGTTTCCTTGGCGTGTTGGAAATATCGTATCTTTGGCATTTATGTAGTGATTCCCTTCATATACGTCATTATCTATGCAGGCAAAAAAAGCAAAAAGGATTGCATACCCCTCTGATCATTAGGCATTAGTGGCAGTAAATAGAGAGATATTTCACAAAATATATGAATAATATCTAGTTTAAATGCGGACGTGGATGGCTATATTTCACAGCCATCAACCTCCCCAAGCTTAAACTTGATTGTCTTTGAGCAAGAAAATCAAAATCAAAAGGGAACTCAACATTTAAACTGAAACAATGAGATGATGATCTTACTCATGATTGGTAGTCTCATGTTTCCTCCACTTTATTAATCTAAAAAACTTTAGCATAGATAGAGTAATGGCAAGCATATCATACGGGTTTCATGAATCCTTATAGCACAGCAAAATTATTATAAGCATGGATGATTTAAAAGTGTAAACTTTATTCCATATGTAATTAAATCATAGGCTTGCGTTTGAACAATAAAGTGTAATCATGTAAAATTAAGATTGTTAGAGTTTGTCATGAAAAGCATATATACTAGAGTATCTTAATTCTCCCACATCAGTAAATCAATACTTTTCAAGCACTACTTTTCTATTCATTGTCCTTCAAGAATTTTAGTTCTTAAGTACTGGAGAGCATGCCAAAAAATTTCATTAGTTTATCAGACTGATATGCACTACCAGGAAAAGGCACATCCGTGACGCACCTAAAAACAACATCCGTAGCTCACAAGCAGTGCGCCACTATCTACGCACTATGCCTAAGTTTTAGCCGTAGCGCACTACCTAGTGCGTTACGGGTAAAAAGTTACCTGTGGCGCACCACCTAGTGCGGCACAGGAAGGTTTCCATATGCGCCACACCTATGTTTTTTGAAAAAAAAATGCAGAAAACACCCTTGTTTTGGATTGCAAAAGCAATCCGGTCCGTGCTCCGCCGTCGTGTCGCCTCGCCGGAGCATGGCCGTCGCCACGACCTACCACTACATGGAGGTGCGGGAGGCCGTGGCCATGGTAGTCCTTACCGGCATCGAGGCAGTAGATGGTTGGAGAAAGGGAGGTAGGAAGAGAGGGAGGAAGAGAAGAAGAGAGGGAGGAAGGTAGGTAGGTGAGGAGAAGGAGGCCGCCATCGCCTGTCGTCGCTGCAAGGAGGAGGAGGCCGATGTCGCCCGTCATCGCTGCGAGGAGGAGGAGGAGGCCGCTGTCACTTCAAGGAGAGGAAGACACCGAAGCAAGGACGCCAGATCAAGGTGGCCAGAGAGAGGTGAAGGGGAAGGAGGAGAAGGAGAAGCGGGGTGGTGATTCAAATTTGAATCCCGTCCAAGCTTATCCGTGGCGCACTAGGTGGTGGTGCGCTATGGGTAAATTGCCCTCTATTTTTTTCTGCAGAAAAAACGGTCATTTGATCGTAACTTTTTACTCTTTTCGAATTTAAAAAATCTAAAAAATCTATAAACGTATGCGAAATCTCGTTATCGTCATTTTGGTATATTAAACGTATTATTTTGATATCGTATGCAAGAGTTATGGCCATTTTACCGTGGCATAACTTTTTTTGCAGAAAAAATTGAAATTGTTGTTTGTTAATTTTCCCAAAAACTAGACCACATTATCTACCTAAATATGAAAAGATTTTATTTTTTGAAGTGTTTTTCATTTTATTTTATTTTTTGTAAGACTAAAAAGCCGATCCACAGGGAGGGGAGTGGAGTTGGTGCAGGCCACTTAGCCGTAGGGCACTAGGGCAGAGTGCCCTACGGCTAAGTTGACCCAGCTGCTGCAACACACAACCCCGTAGCGCACTAGGGCGGAGATCCCTATGGCTAAGTTTCACACCCGTAGCGCACCTTGACCGAGTGCGCTACGGGTATGTGGTCTGTGGGCACATGTGCCCTGGCCCACACATAGATGGCGCACCACGCCCATGTGCGTCACGCTTACGGCAGTTAGCCATAGCGCACCTGTGGGCAGTGCGCCACGTCTATTTTATCCGTGGGGAACTTCAACCACGTTAGCTATGGATGTGCGGATTACCTATAACCCTTTTCCTAGTAGTGATGGACACTCATGACATCACTAAGGTTTTTGTTCCTTTTGCATAATGATTACTCATATCAGCTAGAGGAGTGATTTTATCATGTTACACCTACCTAGAAGTGCCAAGAATATTACCCATTATAGCATTACTGCTACCAATGTTTAATCAACTCATAGCCGAAATCTAGGAGTTTCCTCCATCAAGATCGTCTGTAGGCCAGTGGAGTTTTTGGCATCCCATGAAGTTTGACACGCATAAAAGCTATATCATTCTTATGATTTACAAGTTAAACTTTGGTATGCTCACAAAAACTGCTAAACATTAATTCAATTGATCAAATCTTTTCAAAGAGAGCTATCAAGTCAATCATTATTTTCTATGGTGTCGAGTGTCTCTGTGAATAAGCTTTCAAGACTAAACAATACAACACCCAAATCTTCCATTTGTGAGAATTTTTCTTATTTCAATTGTTTAGCAAAATTTTAGGCAAGACTTGGTTAACTACAAGAGCTGGAACAAAACGTACCTAGGTAAATACCCATGCAAACAAAATTTTACTATAATATAGACACTCACTCCACCGATATAACATCTAAACATTACTAAAACTAGCATGGGTTTCTCAAACTTCAAAAGTGTGGAGTCATAAGGCATACCTCTCATGTTTGGTTCCACTTCTCTCTTCCCTTTTTATTTGTTTCTTGAAAACTCGAAGCCAATCACTCTCCTGCAAATCAACGAGAACTTTGAGGCGGAAAGAAAAAGTGAGAGGGAAAATAAAGATAAACGGAGAAATCTTTTTGTGGTTTTTGAGAAGGGGAATTAAAGAATAGAAAATTGGCGGCAAAGCTCGTCTTGAAAATCTCAAAAAAAATAAAACAACTAAGATAAAGTGTTGGGGAAACCAACATGAGTGCTTATAAACTCAAATAAAAGAATAATCTCGAAATTAAGATAAATCAAAATCAAAATCAAAATATAAAACAGATGGAAAGCCTCCCCAAGCTTAGGCTTTCGCAAGCCCTTAAAATCACTGTGGTAGGGGGGAAAAGTTGTAACTCCATTCCGCAAATTGAGTTGAAAGGTTACTTGTTGTTTCTCAGAGGTTCAGGGCGAGATTGTGCATTCCCTCCATATTTCCTCCAAGTTCATGAAAATCTTGATATGTAGCGAATCGGTTTGGTGGCTGCTGCTCCTGATGAGGGACTTCTTGCTCCTCCTCTTGGTCCTCGTCCTCCTCCGGAATCTGTTCCTCGGGTTGGTGTTTCTCAACCTGCAAGTCATAAAGCACACGCCCTTCCTCGATAGAGAAAAGATAATTAGGCAAAGGAGCAGGGTAGATACGCCTAGCTCCAGCAATATGCATATAATAAACACCACCTCTCCTAGTAAGAATTCCACAAGCCCTCAAAGTAGAGTAACCAACACGTCGCTCACCTAGCACTGGTTATAACTCACCTAAGTCGAAGCCCAATGCATTGGCAAGCACGGTGATGACACCTCCACAAGTGGTTGGTCCTTGGCTTTGGTGGGATTGGTACTCCAAGTAGCGCACAAGTATTGCGCCCAAGTGAAGTGACAGGTTGTCATAGTTGAAAATAGCTTTTGCGACGACTAATATGTCCTCTTTGTTGAGTCTTGTAAACTCATTATGCGCCTGCAGGGTGTTAGCAATAACATAGAACAAATAACAAATAGCAGGATGTTTAATATTCTTCCCTCTGCTAACTCTAGAAGTAAGGCTTATTGTATTATAACAAAGTTCAGGGGAAGGTTCATGTTGAATATAAACTAGACGGGCATGCGCGCTTCGCCGCGCCGTTTGCCTTTCGCTTCCGCCATGTATTGTGGTGTGCGTTTTGTTGTGTTGCGTGCATCACATCCTAGTACAACGTGGCCATCATTGTGGGTATGTTTGTTGCCACATGTCCGCTATGTTGTTGCAATCCCTTTGTTGTTGTAATCACTCTGTAGTAATGTGCAATCGGTTATCCAATATGAAAATGAAATCTTATCCAGATAAAAAAACTATAGCAATATAAAAAATGAACAATATGATTCCCATTGCTACCAAAGATGACATAAACATAAGTAGCAGGCAGTTGCCGAGCCAAAAAAGGTGTGCATCACAACATGTAGATTCTTCCTAAAATTGGAAGAATTGCCGCCACAATTTAAGGAGTGAATCTTGAGGCACCAGCTTCTCCAATGCCGCCACTTAATTAGAAGAACTACTGACTATGATACAACAATCCAAATTCCCTAAAAACTCAAAACAATTAGCATCAATATCTGCAAACAGGGAAAAAAAGTAGCAAGTACTACTCTCGTAAAGTAAATACAAATTATGAGTGACTATGGTTACACGAGAGAATGAAAATAAGTTGCTTCTCTAGGCATACAGAATGAAGAATACTTTAAAAATGTTTTATGGGCACCAACAAATATAGCTATGCTTGTTGCAGGCTGATTGCTATTCATTCACCAAGAAAGACCTAAAACATGTAGTCAATTGATAATTACCGTGAAACACAAGCATTGAAGAATGCAGAATGCACATTCAAAGGTAGTCCGAGCACATTAACTGATGTTCAAACTTATGGCTCATTCGACCATGTATCAGGATGCACCATATAATATATAATTATCTGGTTAGAATATATATGTAAGTTGCAGAATTATTCATATCAAAGCTGAGGCATTAATCGGATGCAATTAACGCAAGATTTATAGAAATTTGTCTTGATCAAAAGGAACACAAGAAAAAAAAGACTACATAGCTACTCGAGTAAAACCAAAGGACCAAAAAACCAACTTCAAGTATGAAGGACTACGTAATCTGATTATTCATGAAAGACAATTTAGATGAGAAAGCAACACCACATTTTTAAATGTTACATGCATTTGAAAGAAAAATTATGTTAGTAATGAACTTGCAGCAATAATGCAGAAAAGTGCATCAGGCCATTAATAAGTGACATGTATCAAGTTTTGATACCATCTAACAGTCTTCTGCACAGCATACCGAAAACTCTTAAGAACACATGTATCCATCATACAATAAAAATGAACGCTCATCAAACTCAAACAAATAGGAAATAAGTTTGGAACAATAGATTCATTTTTTGTCGTATTGTTACTCTCCACAAGGTCAAACCAATATAAAAAGAGCTAGGATTAACAAAACTATTTATTCAGTGACGGGGAAAAAGGCAGGAGTAATAAATTTATTTTTTATTTGACTGGAAGAAACTTTAGAATTCACTACCAAATTATGTGTGTTAGGCAATCTCTGCATCCATCGCCCATTGAAGCTTCTTCTACTCGGTAAAACAGTCATCCTCCAGATCCATGTATACTTGTTGATCTAAACGATCCTCCCTTGCTCAAGACCAAACAACTCACAAAGCATGTCTGAAGCCTACACTGATGTAATTAGCAAATTGGTAATGTACTGGATTTGTGTATATTCAAACAAAACTTTCGTAGGAGTACTGCAACATAACTTTATCCAGCCCAATCAATACTAACTGACACAAATTAGCACTACAACTTACATAAAGAGGACACTGCCAGGGCTAGACCAACATATGGAGATAAATCCGTCGGACACAACTCATAGCATCTCGGCTTACTCTGATCGACCTATAGCAAGAGGTAACACCTTAGAAGGACATAATTAGTAGTGAAAAAAGGAAAAAACTTTTAAAATGATCTTAGTTTTGAGAAACAAACTGTTAGTTCCTTACGTTTTATTTGGTGAGAAAGGATGGCATCAGTATACATGGATTCTACGGCAATCTCGCCCAACAGCTCCAATATAGAAAATTTAGGGGAAAAACTATAGGTTGCCTAAAAAGAGTTGACCCATATATGATATGTTGATAAACACTGCACAGTATTGTAGTCTGATTGAATTCAGAATTGTCTTATTACCTAATGTTAGCTTACATCTTCCACTCTAAAACAACTGAGGATAGTTCACCTTTCCCTCTATTGCTAAATAAACCATCAACAAATTAAGAGTTGGCTGGTTTCTCAAATAACTTTGTTCTGTAAAACACAAAGATAGTCTTAGTAAACTATAAATACTGAGATAATTTTCTTGAACTGATCTAACTCCCACATGATGTACTAGTACTAAATAACTAAAAGTTATCAAATGTAGAGATTACGGCATGCTATTATATAAGTTGCAAAGTTGGATTGCCATCCGACAGAGGATGAGTCCGGTGGCAGTGATAATCTCCATAAACATCCAAGAACCTTGGTTTATTGTCAGGCATACACACCAAGGGTTTGGCTCCTCTGCAGTTGGGTTACTACTATATAGGTTTTCATTCAAATCCAAAGGTGCTCATTCCTTCTCCTTAATTATGTTTTTAATTCGAAAGAAAACTTACATTGATCTAGAGATGTTGTGGCAGCGGTCCTCGGGCTACCCGTGCATCTGCGAGTTTGGTTGTCCACGAAGGAGAAGCCGGCATCATGGTCAGTCGTGAGCACGGTGCAGCGCCGGCAGAGGTTGGGAGCTGTCACATCCCAAGATTTTCCAAATCTTGTAATGTGAAAAATAAATAAACAAAATAAATTTTTATTGAAAATCAGGGTGAAAAGGAACTTTGTTCTAAATAGAAACTTAAAAATCACATCTTGAACAAACTTTAATTAAAGTTGAATTCAAAAAATCCAAATCAAGAGAAATGCATTCCTCAATGAATGAATCTGGAAATTTAAACACTTGGAAAATAAATCCAAACCCAAAACCCTAATGGAATAAAATAATTTACAAGTTATCTCCAAGCCTATGGATTTGATCCATATAAAAATCTATCATCAAACATTTATAAATAATCAAGAATGATAAATAGAAATCTATTAAACCATAGAAATTGGTTTCACTTAATTTGGAGCCATAGATAAAATCTTATGAATTTAAATAAGATAAGGAAAAGTAATTTCCAAAGCTAATGAAACACTTCTCTAAAAACCATACCAAATGGTGAGCAAATAATCCTAAAGGGATTTAAAAATATAAACAAATATTAAACAAGATTTTACAAATTGGAATCACCAAGTTTGGATCTCTAAATAAAAAGATATGGATTTTATAAGATGAAGAAAGAAATATTAAATAAGGAATATTTAAATACCAAATTAAATCTTGGCCAAGACCATAAGCAAATGGAATGAATATAATCCAAATCCAAATAAAATAAAAGGATAAAGAATTTCCAAAATAAAATAAAATGGCATTAACCATTCTATCCCTATTTTAATAAAGACAAATCTCTAATAAGAATAATTATATAATGCATGAGAAAATAGTATTTTGGAATTTACCCAAGTGAAATAAAAGTTGTTTAATTCAACCTAATTAAGATTAAAGAAAACTTCCAAATAAAAATTAGGGAATTAAAACTATAATAAATTCCATTGGAATTAAAACAAATACCCAATTCAAATAATTTATGAATCATATCAAATACTTTCCAAATAATTCAAGATGAATTATTTGACACCCTATTAAACAAATAAAAACCTACTAAAAAGATTTGGAAGGATTTAGAAATTTAAATGGAGATTTAAAAATATTATTAAATCCTATCTAATTAAAACTAGAGCCTATTTTGAATAATTAAAAAACCTTAAAAAGAATAAATAAATTATTCTAAAAATGATTTCAGAATGTTTTATTAATCAGTATTTGAACCTACACAAATTTTGGCATAGGTTTGAATCCAAATAAGTGTTTGAATTACTTATTCAAAATCAAAACAGAATTAAGGAAATGGAAAAGGAAAAACAAACTGAACAAAAAAATGTGTAAAGGACTCAGCCCAGCCGGCCAGCCCAACAAGGCCCAACAGCCCACTTCCTCTCTTCTCCGGCTGAAAACGTTTCGAACCAGAGAACACACCCACTCCGCCACTGACTGCCAGGACCCACCTTCCCCTCTCTCTCACTCACTGTCAAGCGGGCCCTGCGACCACGTCAGCGTCTTCAACCACGCGCGACTAGTTCTTCTCCTTCTCTCCCGTTTTTGCTAGAAATCCGCGGATTAAATTCACCTTAACTCCGCGAGTAATCGCTACTGCAACTACGCCCTACTAATCACCCCTCTCTCCGCTTCATTTCCCCTCCGACACCACGGCAAAAGAGCCCCCAGGCCGTCCCCATTAACACCTACACCGCCGCTGCTTCCGACGCTTTTCGGCGGCAATTCCGGCCAGCCCACGCCTCCCCTTGCTCCCTGGCGCACACGGGCGTGCACCCCATTGTTCACTGCATCTCCCAGTACCGCCCGTCTGACCGCGCGTGCCCTAGAACCTCGACTTCGTCCACGTCTGAGCGCCGCCGTGGTATGCCATAACTCCGTCGAGCATTCGAGGTAAAATCCGATCGCGCCTCTCCTTCTCTTTCACACATGCGTTCTCACCACGAGCTTGCGCATCTGACTGCATCCTTTACTTGCTCTGGCATGTACCGTAGCGTCACCTTAGTCTTCAACCGAGAGCAACCGCCGCCAGAGAGAACTCCGGCGAGAGATTTACAGCAACCTCGTGCGCCCCTTGCCTTCCCGCGAGTACCTTGAGCTTCGCCGTGATCTCCTGAACCTAGTGAGCATCTCCTTACTCTTCCTTGCTTCCTCTAGCGCCAGCTCCGCCGCTAGCCGAGCACTGCCGCCACGCGCCACCGTCGTCGCGTCGCCAGTTAGTCGCAAGTCGATGATAGCCGTCCGATCCAGATCGTAGTGACGCGATAGATTCATTTAACTAAAAGGGTATGGATGGATCTGTGCCGCATGATCGTCATTAGATCCAACGCCTCATGTTGCTGATCCACGCGAAACGGTATCAGCGAGTAAGAATACGACATGTGGCTTAGACTTTGTTTTAAAAACAGAAACTTCCTATTAGATGATCAATTTTGAAAAATCCATAACTTTCAAACCACACGTCCAAATTTTACAAATTTTATATCAATGGATTCAGAAAGACAAGCCCTAGCCAACCATGCACTTTGCTTAGTAAAAAGCTTTTGTTAAATTGATTGTTTTTGTAGAAACTTATGTATGCATGTTTAGAATATAAAAATTGTTCTAAAATGATTTTTGAAATAAAACCTTTGGAAAATGGTGTGTTTTGAACCTACTGACCATAGGAAACAAATTGTGGTTTCAAAAATGTATTTGGTGAAACAAAAGAATAAACTTTGGATTTAAACCATTTCTAGTCAAACAAAAGTAATGTTTATTTATTAAAAATGCTTTTGGTAGAAAATCTTTGGGAAATGTTTTGGAATAAACTCTATGACCCCCAACACCAAGTTTTATGATTTTAAAATGTATTTGGTGAACCCTATAAAAATTATTGCTTTGCTAAAGGCATTTTCAACCACATAAAATAATGACTTGATTTAAAAATGGTTTATGAAGTGAAAACTTTAGCAAATGATTTTGCCACCTTATAAAATGACCATTAGGTGTTTTCAAATGTTTATGACCCATTAGAAACCACTTTTACAAATAAAACAACCTTTTGCATGCTTGCATGCATTGTTTTGTTGCTATCATTTTATGTGACGAATTGCTTGAATGGTAGAATGAAATATTGTATGCTTGATTGAATTGTAGTGATTTGAAGTGTGTGAACATTGCAAAGATCAAGGAGTGAACTCATACTCTCTACCAAAAAGGCAAGTGATGCTTCATACTTTTGTCCCATTATTTTCACTATGCATTAGTGATATTTCTAAGTAGGACTTGCATGGAATTTTTGCTAAGTATAAACTATGCCATGGGAAATCCTAGTAGATGAAACCTTAGTAGAAATTTCCTAAGTTAAGATTCCTACTACTATCATGCTTAGCTTAGCTAGTAGAAAACAAGGGTGGAAATATATATTCATGTTATGGAAAATTTCTAAGTCTGAGGACTTGTGTTTTTTTTAATAAAACAACTAAGTTAATGAATCCCCTGGGTGGAATGGAAGGTATGGTTTGTGTTGAGTGGTTACACAAGGCCAGGGGACTGGTGAACCTTGTGTATCTCACTTGTGGATGGCCACCCAGGAACAAAGAGATTTGAGATGTCAAATGTTGATAAGCTTCAAGTGCAGCCACTTGGCATTATGGGCTCTGCCTGGATCATATAGGTTGCAATAACTTAGCCAAATGGACAGTTGGTGGTAGGGGATGATAGGTTGGAATGCGTCCATTTTGGTCTAAGGGAAGGCTTCTGAAAGATCTTGTCTTGGTGAAACCAAGTCTTGTGGGGAAAGTGCACCACCTCTGCAGAGTGTAAAATCTAAGTACTTAGCCATGTCCCTGGCAAAGGACAATTTGAGCATCAAGACATGGAAGCTATCAAGAATCTCCTCATCCCAATTTCTAAGTTAAAAACTTGTGGTTGAACAAGGGTTGAAGGATCACCAATTTCTATTGGGAGATGCCTTGGGAAAGATTTTGTCAAGCAAAAACTTAGTGTTTTCAAATGATAAGGAAAATCTATTTTGAGCAAAGCAAGCCTAAGCTCCACTTAGCCAAATGCATATAGATGACAGACTCCACTATACTACCATAGTATCACTTTCCAATACAATTCAAATGTATTGACCCTTGTGGCTGTAACTTGTTATGTTCAAGGTTTGTTTGATATTAGTGAAGTGTAATGATTAGGATTACAAGTCTACAACCAACATGTCTGCCTGTGGCACTTTGAAGATGAAGGACCCCATGCTATTGTTATATTCTGCTGCATTGTAATGAGATAGCCAAATGAGCTATGTAAGATGTAATGAATTATTTTATTTCCTGGTTATAAAGTTGTATTATGACCTTTGTTTCTTGATATTACATCTTAACTGTGGATGCTAGCTATTGATCCAGGGACTAGCATTGTAAACACAGGGATCTCTACCTTATTGAAGGTTGGGACCTCTACAGGAGCTCACATAGAGGAACTGCAGGACTGGAACACAAGATCATTAAGGAGATTAGAAGTCTAGGAGACCATCTTCATTGTATGCCCGCCTACCTTTTAGGAAGAGAACTCATTGGTTAACTACGAATAAGATTGACAACCTATTGATGCGCGTTGAGCTAAGCCTTTCTTACCAGCTGCAGAAGCTTATTTTCTGCAACTACTCTATGATGACCTACAGCGGCGCCACCCTGCTGGTGTTGTGCGTGCGGACTTCGCATGAGTGGATGTGCCGACAACCGAGTTGGCCGGCTGCCGGCGAGAGGAGCCTAAGTGAGAACCACCGCCATCAAGGTGTTCTTTCCCATTAGTCATAGAATTAAGCAGGAGGAAGGAGAGTCTTTAGATTGAACTGGACGGTAGATTTTAAGAGCTACAACACATGTACAGTACTAACACAACTACAGAGGAGCCAAACCCACACACGGAGGGAAACAAAATAAATAAAAATCCATAAACAAAGGATGCACGAACCTGAAACTTTTGGATTGAGTTCCACTCCGAAATTTTCAACCTTAGTTTATGTGTTTTTTCAGATCAAGAACCAAAGAACCTAGGAAAATCACATTAAGTTAACGATGGGCTGAACTTTCCTGTAACAACAACATGCACCACCATGGGCCTGCCCTTCCGGGACCGCAAAGAGGTCCTCTGAACTGTAGGTAAGGGGAAGGCGCAGGGAGATCAAACCCCAGATGTAAATCGGCCCTATCCCAAGGCAATAAATCATGAGGCAAACATCGCCAGGACATGAAGGAGACAACACCAAGAAATTAAGAAGGAAAACATGTGCATGCCCCAAGCAGATCCGCAATTGAACACACAGGAAAGGAATCAAATCGCCGGAATTTTTTGATCTGGAAAATTAGAACCGGCGAGAAGGAAAGCAAGAAACATGGATTTATTAGAAGCAAAAGACAGGGACAGTGGCCACCTAAAAACTGGTCACCTGAAGGTTATTTGGGGGAGGAGCTCGATGCCCAACGTTACCGCGACCGACGACGGAGACGGTGGAGACGAGAAGCCAGGAACCAGAGCTGATTTGCCTATTCCTCCATAAGGACAGATGCTCTAAACTACCTCTGGCTGCATGAACCGACGGAGGAGGAAGGAAGAGGAGGCGTCGGGGAGGCGGGATAGAGGAGGAGCTGCAAGGGCGAGAGGATAGGAAAGGGGGAAAAGAGTCTCGATGTGATCTGTGTTATCGCCCTGGTCAAAGAAGAGACGCCGCACACACACGACCCTGGATCAACGTGTGTCAGACCACCGTCCACGGCAGCGAGAGGCGACACAGCGGCAACACAAAGAAAGGGCCACAAGCAGACACATCAGAACGCATCGCGCACCGCAAGAGCCTTGAGAATCCTTCATGCCGCTCATGCTTAAGTAATTAAGTAATTACACTGTAGGGGATTCCCCTACGGTAAAAGTGTCAAAAAAAACTGCGCGCAGAGGATTAGGATCATTGTTGGGTAAACCAAAACAATTGCACCATTCATCAAGTGTTAGAGAATAATTGTTGTTCATCAGTCAGAAAGAAATCCTATCCTCGCCATGCCATGCCTTAATGTTGCTTTCCAAAGAGCTAAGAAATTCAATGGTTAACTGACGATAGGTTGGTGCATCATGGAATACAAAGGTTTGCAGACCAACTCTACTACAAAGTAAATTAAAGTCATTAGAAATACCTAGTTGGTTCAAAGTGACGGGGCAAGCCCACTTGGTTGCGTTGACTTCTCAGTTTTAGATGCGGCAAAAGCACGTGTGTGTATCCTCGTGTTCATCTTCTAAAATAATAAAAGAGACAAATATAAATTTTTTTATCCAACAGTAATAGTCATGGCATAATCCTCATCATTGCACACTAAAGAATCTCCTTAACTTATTAATCTAGGCAAGATAATCAAGGCAATAGTTCAAATATAAGTCTCACCTTAGATTTATAATGATAATAGATCAGAGATAAATTTGCAAAAAGTAATTGGAGGATCGGAGGAGAAACATAAAAGCTGTATCATTCTTATGATTTACATGTCTCACTTGTGTGCGAGGAATTCGAATGAAACGAGCAGGGGTGAAGGTCCCTTGAGGTTTTGAGAGAGTTTGGAGGTAGAAGAGAGAAAAAGGATTATGTTTTTGATTGTTTGGGTACCTCCCCGAGCGTTTAAGTGGTCGGACGTAACTATACGGCGGCAACTATACGGCGGGAAAAGGGCGTTCCGGCCGTATAGTTGGTCTGACGACAAAATTTTAGGGTTTCCTAGGGTTTCTGTCTAGCGGCTGTAACTATTTGGCAACAACTATATTTCCGGAAATTTTGTTCTTGCTGTATAGTTGGTCGCCAAACCTTCTGTACTCTGGTATGAAAAATTGTCGATGGGTAACATAACTATATGGCCACAACTATACAACGGGAAATTTTATTCCCACTGTATAGTTGGTCATTAACCTTTCTGTACACATCAAAAAAATTCTATTTCTTCGTAGATTACTTTCTATACTCAAACTTAGCGAAACACCTTGTTTTGTCAGAAAAAAAGACAGACTAAAATTTCAACCAACTATGGCATATATAAAACTAGAATTTTTAGTACTGCTAAATCTCTTCCTCTCACTGGAGTTTTTTAGCACTCTTTATTTATACAAAACTTAGACTATATGTTAAAAACTTATCTCAAACCATTATTTCACATGGGTTGCCTCCCATGCAGCGCTCTTTTATGGTCAATAGCTTGACCTTGATATCGTTCACTTAGGCCATATGAGTGGAACACCCACTCCGAAGTAATTGGCCTTCAAAGTGATGGCCTCCTTATCATCTTGCTTGGCTTTTTCCTAGGGAAATGAATAACAAAAGGATCCCTTGAAGGCAATTGAAGCTTCAAGTTCCCTTCATGCAAATTGATCAAAGCCTTAATAGTTCTTAAGAAAGGATGCCTAATATAGTAGGGGCAGTAGCATCTTCAGGCATATCAACAATAACAAAGTCAATAAGTGCAGGACATCCTTTAATGTAAACTAAAGTATTTTCCTTTATGCCTACTGCTTGTTTATAGGTAGAATCTGCTAGATGTAATTTCAGTTTGGTTATTTCAAAAGAGCCATATTTAACTTGTTAAAATGACTCTTTAGAATTGTTGAAACACTTGCACCTAGATCACATAGTGCAACTATTTCATTGGTACCAATCTTAATCTTAATGGTAGGCTCGAATATATCATCTAGCTTAACAGGCAATTTTCAGCAAATTTATTGTATTCTTATTCAAGCTCACGTACCTTTATTGCTACCTGATTAACGAAGTGTTGATACATGGATTCTTCATTTCCTTTGGTTACTGGAATCTTAACATTGATTCTTTTTATGAGTTCTTCAAAAGTGTAGTTTGGTGAAGGAGCATTTATATAATCAAGTTCTTCGGGCTCCTCCATTTGGATTCTTATCATCTTGAGCTCTTCAACTGGATTGGCTCAGCTTTTCCTGCAAATTTTGCTAGAATGGGAGTTTGACTCTCGGTTGTCTTACCTAGCTGTGCCTCAACGATCCTTGTTCTTTCTTGGAGGTCCTGCAAATCATTTATTAAACTAACAGCTTTGTTAGATAATTTACCAAGCATAGCATCATGATTCTCCGTAATTTTGACTAGAATATTGTTTTGCTCATTTTGTGAGTCCATAAAAGCTTTAAGTGTTTCTTGGAGACTAGTATTGCTTGATTCCATATTATTATTAGAGCTACCTACTGGACTAGAGTAATGTTTCTGAATGTTTGGATTGTAATTCTTTTTCCAACCAGGGTTATAGTTATTACGAGCTATGAAGTCTACTTCTTCAATAGTTGGTTCTAGAGTAGTTCTTACCGGGGTTTCCTTACCTTTAACGGTTAATATAAGCTCATCCAACTTGGCATTAAGTTCTTCATTCTCTTTAGGTGTGACGGAGTTCACCTTCTTCGTGTTTGATCTTTCTACATGCCATTGGGCATGGTTGTCTTACATATTTTCTAGCAGCTGCTTTGCTTCAGTAATTTTCTTACCCATAAATGTTCCTCCAGCTGCAGTATCTAGCATAGGCTTAGAAACAGGGTTAACAGCATTATAAAATAAATGGATAATTAACCAATCTTCCATACCATGGATGGGACAGTTTCTCATGCATTCTTTCATTCTCTCCCATGCAAGCTCTAGTGGCTCACGCTCTTCCTGTCCAAAACCAGTAATATTAGATCTGAGTTGCATAGTCTTTGCAGGTGGAAAGAATTTAGTCATAAATAAATAAGTACATTCCACCCATGATGAAATAGTATTTCTAGGCAAAGATAGCAACCATTATTTTGCTCTTCCTCTTAGAGAGAAAGGAAACAAGTGCAATTTGACCACATCGGGGTCAACATCTTTAATGCGCATCATATCACATATTTCAGTGAAAGTATTCAAGTGCATACCTACATCTTCTACAGCAGATCCTCCAAATTGATTCTATTGAACCAAACATAAATAGTGGGGCTTAATTTCATAATATTCAGAACTAATTGCTGGATAAGTAATAGGAGTATGCAAATAATCATTGTTAGGAGTTGCAAACTCCCCAAGCTTCTTTTCAGCCATACTTCCTATTTTTTGTATTTTCTTAAACAAGTACTAATGATGATAAATCAATAATTAAAAAGACTAACTAATTTTTTTGGTTTTTCAAATAATAACTGAAATCAAACTAACAAAATTAAAAATGAGAATTTAAAACTAGCAAGGTTCCTATTAACCTCACCAGGGTAGCTATTGCTTCGCCGGCAACGGCGCTAGAAAAAGGGTTGATACCCTCGATCCGGATTACGGATGTAGTATAGCTCTTTTCCCTAGTATACCTAGGTTTATCGAATCCTCGGAAATCAGAAATCAAAAAGAGATTACCTTAACGGACCTTCGAGCATTTTAGAATTCCTATTGCATTTTCACTGGACCAAGAGTTTGTGATCTTGTTGTTGTCGATGGAGAGAGAGAGGGCCTAGGGTATTTGGTTTTCACCAGTAGTTGTGCAAAACATCTGATGGGAATAATAGATAGTAATAAAGTACTCATGTAATTGTTAGAGCAAGATAATTATATGTGGGCAGTGCATCCATAAATGTTATCGCCTTCACAACCCCTTATGGCAATAACCTACTAGTCTCATCCATGGAAGAAAGAGAACTAATGATATGCATAGTGATGTCACCGTTAATCCCAAGTAAGTTCCTCACGTACTGTCGTACTACCCTTTCTTCAGCTAGGTTCCTATCCTGCAGATCAGTCGTTACTCGCACTCCCTTTACTTGGAGCAATCCTTTGGGTCTTGGGTACCTGACAAGTCCTTAGATTGAGGCAAGAGAGGTACTATAATCATCAAGTCATACAAACTAATACATGATCCCATCTATGATAAATAACATGCACAAAAAGCTACATGGCTAGGCCTAAGCCCTTAGCCCAAGGAGAATTGCACACACATAGAGATGAAATCGACAACCATAAACATTGTAATAGAGATCATACAGTTGATAACAAATAGACTTACAATGTCGCCAATTGGAGACGAGATCTACTATTACAGGTGGTGGAAGATGGCTATGGTGGTGGACAAGGGTTTAGAGGTTTAGATCTAGATCTATTCCTCTGGCGTGGCGGCAGGGAGAGTTGAGGATGAAAGAAGCGATGTTGTGGAGTCAGGGTCCTGTTTCTCGTCGCCTGAAGACTCTTTATATAGGGGTCCCTTCATGAAAGTTGTTCTGTTTGGCCCAAGGGGTTCGGTGCAAACCATACTGCCACAACTATATGGTGGCGGGTAGTATAGTTGGTCATTAAACTTGCAGTTGCCTCCTCACAACTCCTGGTTTCTTTGGCGTGTCGGAAATCTTGAATATTTGGTATTTATGTAGTGATTTCCTTCATAATACGTCATTATCTGCACAAGCAAAAATAGCAAGAAAGGATTGCATACCCCTCTGATCATTAGTCATTAGTGGCAGGAAATAGAGAGATATTTCATCAAATATATGAATAATATCTAGTTTAAATGCGGACGTGGATGGCTATATTTCACATCCATCACATCCTAGAGGAGCCATAATATTTGTGCAGGTCCTTGAGGAGAGCACTATGGACGCCCTTCCCTCCAAAGGGCTGGGGCAAAGGCCCGATGCCTCCCTATATAAAGGCTCCTCCTCCTACCTTACAAAGGATCGATCCCCGGCGATCTAAACCCTAGAGACCTCTTCTCCATTGTACCCTTGCAAAGTCAAGCGAGCAATACCTCGAACCTCGATAAAAAATATTGTGTCACCTCTCTGCCGTGAATCCCGCTTCTCGGTTGCCACCATCACCGAGGCTCCTTGAGAACACGTGTTCAACCCCCTCACAAACCAAGGGATCGTTGGACCCTAGTTCCTTCACGGGAAAAATCTCCGACATTTGGCGTGTCAGGTAGGGGGCTCATGCGCGCTCTCAAGATCTTCATCAATCTCGTCCACATGTTGGATCGCACCGAGACCCGTGCTGAGCTCGCCCTCCACCGTGCGGTGACCAGGGTGCAGACCAAGCCAGCCCCACGACACGCCCCCTCTGAGGAGGACAAGTGGACTGAGGACGACGGAGACTCCACCTACCTCCCGTCTCGAGAGTCCCCGTCCTCCTTGCGCGGAGCCACCTTGCTCTCCCGCACCGCATCCACGCATGGAAACACCAAGAGCCTCACGCATGAGGCGGCCTGGTGCATGGTGCAGGAGCTCCTAGACCACTCACTAGCTGACCTAGGCAAGGAGAGGCGGTGGGACATGATCAGTGATCTCCTCCACGTCGCAACGCTCTCCCCACAGGAGCAGCGGGCCCAGGAAGAAGACCTGGCACAGGGGTTGGGGACTCATCGATGGCCCGGCGTCGTGATGGTGCCCCCAAGTCTGGCTAGGCGCTTTCGCTAGGAACCAACAACTGCCAGATCGTCTCGCCCCCATGGTCGTGGCTACACTACATGGGCGCGAGGACCGAATCGCTAAGGAAATCGTCGTGGCACGCCAGGAGAATCGCGTGGCTTTCGCCAGCAGCAAGGCGGTGCAATGGCTGCCTCAACCTCATAAAGGCGCCCCACCGTGTGGTCTAGCCTCACAAGTTTCGCCCAGAGACCCCAGCGCGTTATGACAGAACGACCAACCCGTGCAAGTTCATGTAGCTTTACACCACGGGCATCGGGGCTACGGGGTGCGGCAACCGCATCATGGCAAACTGGTTCCCCCTGTGCCTGAAGAAAACGGCCAGCACCTCGTTGATGATCCTGCTAGAGGAGTCCATGGACTCATGTGCCAAACTCAGCTCCCTCTTCATTGCCAACTTCAAGGGAAGCTACAAGCGCCCGCTCACGTACTTCGACCTCCACCAGGTGCGCCAGGTGCCTGGAGAGACCCTCTTCAATTTCATGCAGAGGCTCAGCCTATTTCGCAACAAGATCCCAAAGATATCAGACTCCAACGTCATCACCGTTTTCTCCGAGGGAGTTAAGGACGTCAAGATGAGGGAGAAGATCGTCATCGGCAGCGAGAACCTCAACACGGCAACCGACCTCTTTGTCATGGCTGAGAAGTGCGCCATGGCGGCTAGGTGGATATTCGACCTTGTCGAGGCGGAAATCACCCCTAAGTCCTCGGGCTCGTCCAAGGGAAAAAACAAGGACTCCAAGCGCAAAACCGTCGTTGTAGTCGCCGCCGAACCGGACCGAAAGAGTCCTCGCGAGGAGCGCCATGAATAAGAAAGGGACGACAACGCGTACTACCACTTCCACAAGAGGAAGGACACCCCACCAATGACTGCTAGGAGCTCAAGAGGCTTCACGACCTGCGTGGCAGCCAGAGAAAGGGGAGATCTGGTGGAGAGTGTGGTGAAGCTAGAGGTGGCCACTCCCAAGGTCGCGACACCCTGTAGATGGGCCTTCAAGCCAACCCTGTGCAGCAGCACCCTCCACGGGAGGAGAAAGGCCGTGCTGAGGACCCTAGGGGCTATCAAGTTCCACAGGGAGCTGTCACTTGTATCCTTGTTGGCTCCCAGGCACCTCTCTCCAACCGGCACTTCAAGATGCTCACTCGCGAGGTTGTTGTCGCAAGGCCATGAGTTCCGTCCCAGAAGCTCAAGTGGTCTTAGTGACTAATCACTTTCGACGCCCATGACCACCCCGTCTCCACAGGCCCATGGGCACACTCCCCATGATCTGCACCCCCAGCATCAACAACATCACAGTCACGAAAACTCTCATCAACGGGGGCGTCAGACTGAACATGGTCTCCACCGAGACGTTCGCCCATCTTCAAGTGCCCTACGAGAGGCTGGCGCCGACCATGCTATTCTCTAGGGTGATGGACGGAATCACTACCCCCATAGGGTAGGTGCATCTCCTCATCATGTTCGGGACGGCCGACAATTACCGCATCGAGCTCGTCGACTTCGATGTGGCCCGCATCAAGCTCCCGTACAACATTATCCTCAGTTATCCTGCCATCGCCAAGTTCATGCCGGCAACAAACCACGCTTAAAACATCCTGAAGATGCCCGGAGGCAACGGTGGGATCATTATGGTCAGCCGTGACGAAGTGGAGGCCCTGCGCTCCCTCGAGAACATCTACAAAGAAGGGGCCGCCACCTACCCTAAGGACGTGGATGCGCTGGATTACTTCTAGGGCTCCTCGATGAGAAGGCAGATGGCCGCCTAGGAGAACGCCATGGCCAAGAGGGCAGCAGTCGTGCAGTTTCCACCTTGCGAGGGGAAGGTGAAAGGATCGTATGGGCACCTAGAGGGGGTGTGAATAGGTGCTACTTCAAATTTTCTTCTTTTTCAAATTAAGGTCTGACAAGAAAGGTAAATTTTCTAGATTATGCAACTAAGGTGAATTTACCTATATGTCAAACAAGCACTAGCTAGCACAACACTAAGCAAGAACAAGTAAATAAAGTGCGGTAAAGGATAGAAGTAACCAAAGTGGTGGACGCGGAGACACAAGGATTTGTTTCCCGTAGTTCCTTCCTTTTGAGGGGAAGTACGTCTAAGTTTAGAGAGGGGGTGGTTTCAAACCACCAACTCCACGAGAGGCCTCCCTTGTTCTCCGATGAATCTCACCCCAACGGGATCGATTCACCTTCCACTATATCGGCAACCTTCGAGGTGGAAGCCGGTACCTTTACAACAAGTTCGGGGCACACATCCACAACTTAATTGGAGGCTCCCAAATACAAGCAAGCTGTCAAAACAATCAAATACAAGCTTGTAAGAACCAAATCTAGAACTAGGGTTTCCAAAGAAAAAACTAGAGCAAGGGGCCCTCAAGTGAATGAGGGGGAATGAAGATCTCTCTTGGTGAAGTAGTAGATCAAGGGCTCCTCCTTTGATTCTCCAAAGATCAACGACTTTAGATGGTTGAGTGAAGAGATCTTGGCGATTTGGTGGCTCAAATGGACGGGGTGTTCTTAAATGAGACGAGCAACTTTTCCCAAGGTAGGTGGAGGGGTATTTATAGAACTTGGAGAAGATCTGCCCGTTGGGCATTAAATGCACCGGTACTACCGGTAATTAAGCGGTAGTACCGGACACAACCGGTACTACCTGTCAGGTTCTAGACCAGGTACCGGGTATGCGCCACATGGTTGAGACAGCCTCAGTCACCCCCGGACCAACCAAGCGGTGCTACCACTAAGCATTAGTACTGGTCCTGAGAAGCGGTACTACCGGTCGAGGCAGTAGTACCAGCTCCAGGTACCGGTTGGTACTGAGAGGGAGGGAGAGTTCTTGTCCTCCCTCAGTGTTGCCCGGTACAGCCAAGCGGTACTACCATGGTCAAGCGGTAGTACCGCTTGGTTCAAGCGGTACTACCGGTTGGGGCGGTAGTGCCCCCCGCGGTACTGGCTGGTACATAGGATTGACGAGACCTTTCCTTCTCAATCAGATGCGACCGGTACAAGGAAGCGGTAGTATCGGTGCCAAGCGATAGTACCGGTTGTAACTTCCGGTACTACCGGTCAGCACTGGTGACTTTGGCAAGTGCCAATTGTGGGCAATGTATTTTTAGTGCCACAACCTTAAAGACCTGAGATACACTTAGCGCACGATTAAACCGATAGGTGTGTTATCATCAAACATCAAAATCATAAGAATAGGAAGTGCACTTTCAATCTCCCCCTTTTTGGTGTTTGATGACAACACACCTTTGCAAGATAATATTAGGAAGATAATCATGGCTTTTGTAAAATAGAGACGGGGCTCCCCCTGGATGAATAGGATCAATCCTCCCCCTCTATTTTACAAACCCAACAAGATTGCGCAAATATAGATAATAGCATTTGAACTCATACCTTTGCACAAAAAATTGTGATGAGAAAAATATTGGCAATGGATAACGCATATCATCACAAGTTGGATCTGTGAAATACCCACATAGTCTCAACATACATAGCACGAGTAGTTCCAAAATAGTTAGTACATAGAGTTCACACATAATATGAGGCACATAAAGTTCACAAGAAATTAAAAGATCAAAGCAAGAGTGAGCTTGTGACTTTCCCATGCAACACCCGCATGCCTAAGGTGCACCTTCTCCCCCTTTGGCATCAATACGCTAAAAAGGGACAAGAGCAAGACTAACGCCCCGAAAGTCAATCCTCATCATCATCATTGTCCTCCTCATAGGTTGGTGGAGCACAGTACGAGGAAGAGACATCATCATCCCAATGGCTGTGCTTGGAGAACCATTGGTCTTTTGGAGTGATGTTGTTCTCGGAACCCGTGGAGGTGGTCAATCCTTGAGCTTCCATCATTTCTTTTTGACAAGCACAAGCTTTCTTGGCATAGACATGAGCCTCATACATGCGCTTTTGATTGTCAACTTGGAAGCAAAACACCTTCGTGAGCTTGGCCTCAATCCTCTTTGCCCATGATGGCTGGGCATTCTTGCGACGGGAGACAACATAATCAGCATCACGACCACTGTCAGCATCCTCAGAATAAGCCTCAATCACATTGCCATATTCATCCACCTCATCACCCTCCACATTGCGAGGCTTAGCATGCTTTTTGATCTTAAGGGCCTTGGACTGGTGCACAACTAGAGGACGAGAGGAAAAGGTCCTGGAAATGGGAGAACACTTGGCAACAATGAGATCCATGATGTAGGGATCGAATGGGGGAACCCTTCAAGAGTGAGCCACAGCGACCATCTCATTCCATATAAAGTCCATCACATCAAGAGGGGTGCTAGAGTCGCGGTTGAGGAAGGTGTTGAGCAACAGATCAACTGAATATCCATGAATCTCATATTTGTTGCCAGCACAAGGAGTAACGGTTTCACGGAAGATGCAGTGGAGAATGTCATAAGTGGGGAGAAGATCCTTGATCTTGCCAACAACACCGCGGCCCCGGATATAGAGAGGTGCAAGAACCTCCTTCTTGGAGGGGTGCTCATGCATGTGCCAGCGGAAGCCAGAAGGAATGTCATGGTCACAATCTTCATACCCCAGAATTTCAGCAAATTCAGCAAGAGTAGCCTCCTTAATTGCACCTTGAGTCATCCAAGTGATTTTCCGAGTTTTGTTTGTTGAGAAGTGAGCAGTGGCATAAAACTGTGTAATGAGAAGAGGCTCATAATCATGCTAAAATTCTATAATGGGAGCAATCCAAGGTGAGAGCAGATTTATTTAGCCTCAGCAAAATAATCAAGATTCTTGTTGATGTGTTCCATATCAATCCACAGTTGCGGCATAACCATTTGAACATTCTTCAGAAGGACTTCCTTGTATACGCACTCTTGGAAGTCAACGTAGAACAAACTATCTTCCCTACCCTCATCACGGGCGCGGCCATAGGGATTGTTAACCCTCAGGGAGTGGAACTCAGAATCAGATATATCAGACAGTAACTTTGGCCCTGATGGCCCTGAGCTGAAACTCTTGGAGCGCCCTGAGGAAGGGGGACAAGGAGGGGAAGCACTGCCACGACCAGCAGACCGCTTGGTGACCCCCTCACGACCCCCATGGCCACCTCGAGAAGCAGGAATCTTCATGCGACGGCTAGGCTGAGGCATGAATTCTTCTTCTTCGGACTCCGTCTCTTCCTCTTCAATCTCATGACTTGCCTTGGAGCGTTTACGAGCACCCCTAGAATCACTTGCACCTGTGATAGTAAGAGGGAGAACAGCAGGGGGTAAGGGCATAAGAACCCAAAGCAAACCAAAAAGAATCCAAGCTTTAGCGAAGTGTTGTGGTTAGTTGGGACCAGTACTACCGGTGCCGGGAAGCGGTAGTACCGGAAAAAATTTCTGGTACCGCTTCCCGGCACCGGTAGTACCGGAAAAATTTTCCGGTACTACCGGTCGGGTGGATACACGCCCAGCCAAGGTAGGGCACGGTCCCAAATTGGCCTCAACACATCCTAAATCAATGATTCTTCTAGATAACAAGGAGTGTATGCCGGTACAACCTCACAACAAGTCACTTTATTCAAGAATCTAAGCAAGACCTAGACCCAATGAAGAAAACAAGAGTGAGAGAGATAGGGGCGGTTGTACCGGAATCCATGGCAATGGAGAAGGATTGGGAGCCTGCAAGGAGTCCAAATCCGAGGAGGATCCGGTGAGAGGAGAGCGCGCCGAGGCTCCGGTGGCGTCAAGAGCTCTGGTGGCGGCGGCGGTATGTGTGGGGAGCAGGGGATAATGAGGCACTGAAGGGTGCCCCCCTCCCCCCCCCCCCCCCCGCGTGACCAACCTATACCAGAAACACTGACCAGTAGTACTGGTGCTGGAAGCGGTAGTACCGGTTCAGCAACCGGTAGTACCGGACATACGACCTGTAGTACCGCTCCTGGAGAAGTTTCCAGGATACGACCTAGGAACCACCCAGGTCCGGTAGTACCGCTCCTAATCCGGTAGTACCCGTTCCACCTGATTCCAAAGTCAAGGACAATAGAGGGGTTCTTGTGTGGATTGGATGAGGTTTTTTTTTCGAGGAAGTAGAAAGGCTTGGGTTGAGATAATCACACTGTGTGAAGCACATGCACTCTGAAATAGGGATAAAGATATCAAAAACCAAAGGAGAGTGCATGAAACTAAGATCAACAAAGAATCAATAAATGACAAACACGATTAAACGCCAACCTCTCGAATGAGAGAGGACGGTGGCCTAGGCCACCATGTTTGAGTATACTCGGCTTGGCACCACGAAGATATATCTTAGGTCCATTACCGAAACTCATCATTTAAGCTCACATATCACAAAATGATATTAAGAGGAATGATTTTTATCGCTTTGGGCATAATGGGGGGAGGGATAGTCCAATCAATTAGGACCGCACTCCCCCTATATCCATGCCTGCACCTAAACGAAATAAGAGTCAAGACATAGGTGAGTATGCAAGGTAATCAAGTCAAGCTCCTTGAATCTATGTTATTTCATTCATTACTCAAATAGGAAAACCTTGCTTCATCAAATGGCTTCGTGAAGATGTCAGTAAGTTGATCTTTGGTTGACACATATAATAGATCAATATCACCTCAAGCAACATGATCCCTAATGAAG
Organism: Avena sativa; assembly: GCA_916181665.1. Classification (NCBI taxonomy): domain Eukaryota; kingdom Viridiplantae; phylum Streptophyta; class Magnoliopsida; order Poales; family Poaceae; genus Avena; species Avena sativa. Next base: position 240,898,732 of record OV702297.1, read on the forward strand.
TGATGACGAATATCAATATGCTTTGTCCTTGTGTGATCCACCGGGTTATAGGCAATCTTGATGGCACTTTCATTGTCACATAGAAGAGGCACTTTGTCACAAAGGACACCGTATTCCTTTAAAGTTTGCCTCATCCATAGCAATTGGGTGCATGCACTAGCAGCTGCCACATACTCGGCTTCGGTGGTGGAGAGAGATATACAATTTTGCTTCTTAGAAGACCAACATACAAAGGACCTACCAAGGAATTGGCAAGCCTTGTATGTTGATTTTCTATCATCCTTATCACCAGCCCAATCTGAATCCGTGTATCCAAAAGAGCAAATGTTGAACCTCGAGGATACCAAAGACCATAATATGGGGTATGAACTAAATATCGAAAGATTCTCTTGAGCGCCATTAAATGGCTTTCTTTAGGAGCCGCTTGATATCTTGCACACACACCTACACTCAACACAATATCGGGTCTAGATGCACAAAGGTAAAGCAAAGAACCAATCATAGACCGATATACCTTTTGATCCACATCTTTACCATTTGGATTTTGTTCTAGATGAGTCTTTGTAGCCATGGGAGTAGGAGCTCCATTTAAATCTTGCATATTGAATCTCTTGAGAATATTTTGAGTATACTTGGCTTGGTTGAAGAATGTCCCTCCTCTAACTTGCTTGATCTGAAAACCAAGAAATACTCTCAACTCCCCCATCATAGACATCCGGAACCTACTAGTCATAAGCTTTGAGAATTCATCATTAAAAGCTTTGTTAAATGAGCCAAATATAATATCATCAACATATATTTGGAATACAAAAAGCTCCCCATTGACCTTCTTAGTAAAAAGAGTGGGATCGATTTTCCCAACCTCAAATCCACGGTCAAACAACAACTCTCTAAGCTTCTCGTACCACGTGCATGGGGCTTGTTTGAGCCCATAGAGCGCCTTATCAAGTTTGTAGACATGGTTTGGGAAGTTGGGATCCTCAAATCATGGGGGTTTCTTTACATACACCAACTCATTCAATGGACCATTAAGAAAAGCAATTTCTACATCCATTTGTTGCAACTTAAAGTTATGATGTGCCGCATAAGCAAGAAGGATACGGATGGACTCAAGACGAGCCATAGGTGCATATGTGTCTCCATAATCAATGCCTTCAATTTGAGAGAACCCTTGTGCAACCAATATTGCCTTGATCCTTACTATAATTCCATGCTCATCTTGCTTGTTCTTGAATATCCACTTGGTGCCTATAACATTGCGGAAATCCTTTGGCTTCTCAACTAAATTCCATACTTTGTTTCTCTCAAAGTTGTTTAGCTGTTTGTGCATTACTTCTAACCAATCCGAATCTTCAAGAGCTTCCCACACTTTCTTTGGTTCAATCATGGAGATGTGTGCTTGGTGCTCACTAAACCTCTTCAATTGTGCTCTTGTGTAAATGCCTCTCCTTATGTCACCAACCACATTTTGTAGAGAGTGGTCTCTTAATTCCAACATCATCTCCGTTCTAGCTTCACGATGAGTGTGGATCTCCTTGTTGTTTCTTGGGGGACCCTCTTCATCATTTTGGTCCTCGTCTTGACCATCATATTGACCTTGATCAACATGGGAATCATTCTCTTCATTAAGAGGCAAAGATTGACCTTGGTCTTGATCTGGCACATTTCTAGCATTGATTTGAGCTTGTCTTAGGGCACTTTGTATGGATCTCCCTTGTGTAATTGACTTGGCACCGCTTGACATTCGGGAGATTGGAGACTCAAGCTCATCCTCACTAGAGTTGTCACCATGATCAACATGTTGAGGGTCCATAGCTTGTCTTTGGCTTGGATCATTGTCCTCCTCGGTGGATGGAGCTTGTTGATGTTGTGAAGATGAGGGCTCCACTTGAGTAGAGCATAGTTCTTCTCGATCCGCCATCAGGGGTTCCTCAACGAGGCGGATATATCCCACACCCATTCTTCCTATGGCATCCTGAGGCATTTCATCATCTGCATCACAAGCATCAACATGCCTCCCTTGGGGACCATCATATTCTTCAAAGGTCACACTACAAGATTCTATGACGTCTTCAAAGAGCTTATCATAGATTCTATAAGTGTGAGATTCGAGACCATAGCCAACAAAAATACCCTCTAATGCTTTAGCCTCGAATTTGGACAAACGAACATCTTTTATGAGATAGAAACACTTACAACCAAACACCCGGGAGTAATATATGTTGGGCTTGTTACCGATAAGTATTTCATATGGAGTCTTGTTGATTTCTTTGCGGAGGTAGAGCCAGTTTGATGCATGGCAAGCGGTGGAGATGGCTTCGGCCCAAAAGTTGTATGGAGATTTAAACTCCGCCAACATGGTCCTAGACATCTCGATAAGAGTCCGGTTCTTCCTATCAGCAACACCATTTTTTGAGGGGTATATGCAACATAATATTGATGTTTTATCCCCTCATCACCAAGGAAATCATTCAAGGTGTAGTTCTTGAACTCGGTGCCATTTTCGCTTCTTATTATCAACACGGGGACATTGTATTGACGTTGAACCAAGTTGATGAAGTCGATGAAGGTCTTTTGGGTCTCACTTTTCAACTTGAAGAAATAAACCCATGAGTATCTTGAAAAGTCATCAACAATCACCAAACAATATTTCTTCCCACCAAGACTTTCATGAGATGGAGGACCAAAGAGATCCACATGAAGGAGCTCCAAGATCCTCGTTGACTTGACGCGGTTTTTTGGCTTGTCGGGAGCATCATGCATCTTTCCTAGAACACAAGCCCTACAAACACGATCTTTGGCAAAGGAAACATTTTATTTTAGTCCAAAAATATGGCCCTCATTATGGAGACTTTGCAAAGTTCTCATATTGACATGGGCTAGTCGGTGATGCCATAACCAACCACATAGGCCTTTCCGAATAAGCACATCGCACTTGTAGTGGTTTGCCCCCGAAAAGTCTACCACATACAAGTCATGTTTGACGTACCCAACGAAAGCGACCTTGAGAGACTTGCTCCACATGAGGACCACAATATCATCATCAATAAAGACGGCAAAGCCCATCTTTCCAAGAGCACGGACCGAAAGTAAATTGTAACCAAGGGTCTCAACAAGTATGACGTCCACGAGTGTAATATCGTGGGCAACCACTACCTTGCCGAAACCCATTACCTTAGAATTTGACTTGTAGGCATATGTCACGGTTATTTGATCATCATTTGGCCTTAAATCCTTGACAATAGACGAGCTTCCGGTCATATGACTTGTGCAACGACTATCAAGTACCCATTTTGACCCGCCAGAAGCATATGCTAGAAAAGATCAATCTAATTTTTAGGTACCCATTTTTCAATGGGTCCTCTTTTGTTAGCAACAAGGGTCTTGGGGACCCAAATAGACCAAACAATATAACCATTATATGGGCCAACATATTGTGCATACACATCACCATAATAATCACGCATTAGAACATAGTGAGGGTTAGCACTTCCTTCAAAATCATCATGAGACATAGTTTTACCACTTGTGGTCTTACTATCCACAATGGCCATGTTCTTCTCTTGTGCGGGCTTGGCCTTCTTCTTCTTGTTGTTCTTCTTCTTGGCTTTGGAGACAAAACCAATGCCCCCTGTCTCACCACTAGGCCTTTGCTTACTCAAAAGATCAACAATGGACTTGTTACCTTGTGGAAATGTGGCCTTGGCTAGCTCCCCCTTCAACCTAGCATTTTCTTCAAGAATAGTTGTACTACTAGAAGTAATGAAATTACTAGGTGAAGGAATATTGGTCAATTGAGTTTGAAGCGTTTCATGGGACTTTGTGAGTGACAAGAGTTCACTTTCCAAAGCCTTGTGAGTCTTGTTAAGCAAACTAAAGTCCTCGGCAAGTTTTTCATGAACCACACCAAACTCAATCTTGTCCTTTTTAGCCCTCTTGTATTTATAAATAGCATGATCACATTCTTTGATGAGTCTATTAACAATTATGTCATTGGCCTCATCAAGCCCTTCAAGTTTTAGTTCAAGAGACATCCTAGTCTCTTGTTCTTCTTCTAGAGAATTATTTAGGGCTTCTATCTCAATCATGTGTTCACTCCCCAGTTTACATCTGACATCAAGAAGCTCGTGTGTGTGGGAAAGTTGATCTAAGATGTTCCCAAAATGTATCTTGGCCTCTCCTTGTAAGTTAGCCACAAACTCATCAAAAGCAATTAATTCTCTTTTTACTTCAAGAGACATCTCATCATCAAATTCATCATTGGCTAAGGGAGTGGAGTGAGATGATGAGGATACCTCCGTTCCTCTTGCCATAAGGCAAGTGACATTCTTGTTGGGAGTATTGTCATTTGGAGAATCGAAGAGTGAGAATGTCGGAGTAGATGTAGTGGCTAGAGCAGCCACACCACTTGATGTTTCCTCTTCCTCATCTTCATCACCTTCATTGTCGGAGGAGAATTCTTCACGAGTGATCAACACAATTTTGCCCTTCTTCTTATTGATTGGATTCTTATTGATGAAGGGTTTCTGTAAGGATCTTTGGAAGTTATCATGTTTTCCCCCATGATCTTCTCTCTTCTCATAGGGACAACCCGACACAAAGTGATAGCGGTCACCACAATTCAAGAAATTTCTCAATTTAGTGACACTTTCTCTTCTACCATTTGGGTTGTTGCTTCGTTGCATTTCCATCTTGGCCTTGGCGAGGTTCTTCCAAAAGTTCTTTGCATAGAAAGCCATATATTGACCATGAGCAATCTTGACATCATCGGCGTGGCTCATGGAGAGGCCTTCATCACTATCATCTTCATCCCCATGTTCCACAACTTTGGCCTTCAATGCAAGGTTGACAGCATTGCTCATTCCAAGGGCTCGAGCACGGGCATCTTTGGCATTCTTGGTGGCAACCTTGAAAGAGGCCATCTATTGCATAACTTCATTGGAGGTCATGAGGTGGTAGTTGTGTCTTCCTTGTAGGCTCTTCAAGTCGGTGGGCTCAAAGGGCATGAGTGCACTCACATATTTCCTTTTTATCCAAGCATCATCCACATGTGAGTCACCCACATTCCTAAAAGCGGTGGCGGTGGTCTTGAGCCTACAATACATGTCTTCATGATCTTCACCTTCCTTCATGTAGAAGCCTTCGGCTTCATTGCTTAGTGCATCATACCGGTTCCTTCTCATGCTCTCATTCCCAACAAACAACATTGTGAGAGCATCCCAAGCTTCCTTGGTGGTGTTGAGGTGCTCAATGTGTGGGTAATCCTTTGTACCCAATCATTGTTGAATCATGTGCAAGGCGGTGGCATTGAGTTGACTATTGACAACTTCTCTTCTTGTCAAGTTGTTTGGATCCCCAATATAGAGTCCTTGTTCAATGATGTTCTAGAGTTCAATGCAAGAGCTGTGCACATGAGTTTTCATTAGAGATTGCCATTGAGCGAAAGTAGATGCTTCAAGCTTTGGTGGGTCTCCTCTATTGTTTATACGAGCGTGATGAATTGGAGGGTCGGGAGTGTACCAACCATGAGAGTCATGGTGCTCTCCCTTCTCACCAACCCTTTTTGTGGAGGAGTTAATGTTGCCTTGATTATCCCCCACCACCTTATCTGTGGGAGATTTCGGGGCATTCTCTTTGGATAATCGTGGTAGTTCCTCTTGAGGAGAAGTGGATGATAAGCCAACCTTATCTTTAACAAGTTGCTCAAGTAACTTGTGAAATTGTTTGATCTCGTTGGCCATGGTGGAGCTCAATCTTGTTTCCAAGTTATTGAGATCATCCATGGTCACCGTGGTAGGCTCACCACCACCTTCCCCATCGTTTATACCCATATACTCTTAGGCGGTAAAGCCCGAATAAAGAGCGGAGGATCTGATACCAATTAAAAGGATCGTATGAGCACCTAGAGGGGGGTGAATAGGTGCTACTTCAATTTTTCTTCTTTTTCAAATTAAGGTTTGACAAGAATGGTATATTCTCTAGATTATGCAACTAAGGTGAATTTACCTATATGTCAAACAAGCACTAGCTAGCACAACACTAAGAAAGAACAAGTAAGTAAAGTGCGGTAAAGGATAGAAGTAACCAAAGGGGTGGATGCGGTGACACAAGGATTTCTTTCCCGTAGTTCCTTCCTTTTGAGGGGAAGTACATCTACATTTGGAGAGGGGGTGGTTTCAAACTACCAATGCCACGAGAGGCCTCCCTTGTTCTCCGATGAATCTCACGCCAACGGGATCGATTCACCTTCCACTATATCGGCAACCTTCGAGGTGGAAGCCGGCACCTTTACAACAAGTTCGGGACACACATCCACAACTTAATTGGAGGCTCCCAAATACAAGCAAGCTGTCAAAACGATCAAAGACAAGCTTGTAAGAACCAAATCTAGAACTAGGGATTCCAAAGAAAACACTAGAGCAAGAGGCCCTCAAGTGAATGAGGGGGCAATGAAGATCTCTCTTGGTGAAGTAGTAGATCAAGGGCTCCTCCTTCGATTCTCCAAAGATCAATGACTTTGGATGGTTGAGTGAAGAGATCTTGGCGATCTGGTGGATCAAATGGACGGGGTGTTCTTAAATGAGACGAGCAACTTTTCCCAAGGTAGGTGGAGGGGTATTTATAGAACTTGGAGAAGATATGCCCATTGGGCATTAAATGCACCGGTACTACCGGTACTCAAGCGGTAGTACCGGACCCAACCGGTACTACCGGTCAGGTACTGGACTAGGTACCGGGTATGCGCCACATGGTTGAGCCAGCCTCAGTCACCCCCGGACCAACCAAGCGGTAGTACCGGTCCTGAGAAGCGGTACTACCGGTCGGGGCAGTAGTACCGGCTCCAAGTATCGGTTGGTACTGAGAGGGCGGGAGAGCTCTTCTCCTCCCTCGGTGTTGCTCGGTACATCCGAGCGGTACTACCGTGGTCAAGCGGTACTACCGCTTGGTGCAAGCCGTACTACCGGTTGGGGCAGTAGTGCCACCCCGCGGTACCGGGTGGTACTGAGGATTGACGAGACCTTTCCTTATCAATCAGATGCGACTGGTACAAGGAAGCGGTAGTACCGGTGCCAAGCGGTAGTACCGGTTGTAACTTCCGGTACTACCTGTTAGCACTGGTGACTTTGGCAAGTGCCAATTGTGGGCAATGCATTTTAGAGCCACAACCTTAAAGACCTAAGATACACTTAGCGCACGATTAAACCGATATGTGTGTTATCATCAAACATCAAAATCATAAGGATAGGAAGTGCACTTTCAGAAGGTCCTGGTCGGCACTCGGGCCTTCCGGAGCGGCCAAGCCTCACCGCCAGCTACCCCTCGGGAGCACCAAAGAGCCTCCAGAAGAATTCCTCGACCCGGGGGCTATCGACTTCCCGATGGACTGCACCCAGCACGCGGACAACACCGACAACCCTCCGGAGGGCAGCTAGGCGATCAGCCGGGCAGGATCTCATGATAGCGAGAAGGCATACAAGACTCTCCAAGCAACACGCCTGACTCCATGACTTTTCGAAGATGTCCCTTGAGAAACTCTCATCCCCCTTTGTAGCCTTACTTTTAGTAAGATCATGTGCAAGCCACGGCGGTGTTGTAATAAGCTTGCACTCTCAGCAGTTTTTTGATCTTGTTCTCCGCGCACGCTTTTCCATTTGGTTTTTCCTCGTAAAGCTCTTCTCTGGAAACCTACCTAACTAGGTTCCCTCACATGCACCTCGCGATCAGGGGGCTAGGCATGATGCCCGACACTGGTCACTCCCCAGCATCATTAGAGCCTAAAGTGTTGAGCTCTGAACTTATGGCTCATTCCTTGGCCGCAACTTACCTCACCCACGGTCTCTGGTGCTTTTGTTCCTCGCGTGGCACATGTATCGAACTCCAGTGGTACATGTGTTTTTCCCTATGGCCCTCTCCTCGAAATGTCTACGGGGCGGCTTGTGAGGGATCATCCCCCTCCATTCACCATCCAGGATCTAAAGTGTGAGCTCTAGACTTACGGATTGGGTCCGGATATGAGTTAGCTCACCCACGCTCATGGACCCCAAAAAGGAAAACCCCTTTCTAAAAACGGCTCATGAGGTCCCGTTGCTCCGCCATCTTGTGCAGGCCCTAAAGCGTGAGATCTGAACTTATGGACTAGGTCCAGCGACAAGTTATCTCACCAATGGTTCCTGATATTTGAAAAATGGTTCGTGAGGCCCTGTTCCTCCGCCAGCTTGTCCAGGCCCTAAAGCCTAAGCTCTCAACTTACAGACTGGGTTCGGCGATGATTTACCTCACCCACGGTCCCTGATACTTAAAAACTCCCCTTTTTAGCAATGGCTTGCGCGACTCTATTCCTCTGAGTTTGTCCAGGACTTAAAGGGTCGAGCTCTAAACTCATGGCCCTTCCCTTGGCCACAAGTTACCTCACCTGCAGTTCCTGGCCCTTAAAAAACAAAATAAACCTTCGTGTGGGCTGCCAGACCCTTATCGAGAGGCTAGCCGGTGCAACACTTTTCATATGGTTTTCTCCTTGAGAAGCTTACGGGGCGACCTTGGAGATACCCTCACCAGTGGTTAACTCCGCAGGTCCTAGAGTGTGATCTCTAAACTTGCAGGTCTAAAGAGAAGTAAGTTACCTCACCTGTAGGACCTAGACTTCAAAATGCTTCAAATAAGGACCTTTCAGGTCCCCAGCAAAAGGCGTCCTCACGCAACGGTCATCCCCTCGGGAGGCACCTTCGAGAGGCATGCGAGGCGAAGTTCCTCCGTGTCGCAGTCGCTGCTCATACCATGTCAGGTATCGTCCCTCCAGTACTCCACCCGAACACCAGCGGGCCCACGCCTGGGTAGCCGCATCCAGGCTTGCTTCCTTACCCTTGGGAAGTGCGCATCATCTTTTGCCCCGCTCAGCTAAGACACAAGGGTGCCCAAAACCCTCACAATGTTGCGTCCCCACTAAAGGGAGTGGGCCGGACCAAATCCCTCCACAAGAGTGTGCGTGGGAATCCCTCTTTAAGCGAACTGCTCAGTTCCGCTACGGCTAGAAGGCTACGACCGAACCGCCTGGGCCACCTAAGGTCCCAAGGCCTAAGTTATCCCCAGCAAGAGCCAAGAGCAACCCTCCTCAAGGAACATGCCTATAACATCGCCTCACGAGGGCGCAGGCCCGGGCCACTCAGCCCCTTGACAAAAGCATTCGGCAGCTCAGGTGGACCATCACAGAGAAAAAGAAAAACGAACAAACTTCACTGGCTTCCCCAAGCTGGCGCTCCACCGTGCAAGTCCCAAACAAAGAACTCTAGGCACAACAAGAACATACAAAAGAGAGCACCCGATACAGGGTTCCACTTGGAGATGTTCATTACAAGACACGCTCACGAGAACAAGGCAAAAGGATCTACAACACGGCCATTCCTAGGGCAGGGGGCCATGCCCCATCTGCGGCCCCGCAACAGCAGCGCCCCTCTGTCCCACCAGACTCTCATAGGCAATGGGTATAGTCGACGCGGCATGACATCGGTTCATATAACACCACCTGGAAATCCTTCTCGGTGTCGCACCTGAACCACAAAAGGAGCCGTGGCCGATCTCGTGGTCGCGTATGAAGCTCTTCCAGCCAGAGGTTAAGTACATCTCCCCCGGCGAGGGAGTACTGACTCCCACGGACCACTCTCCACTACCCTCGGAATGCCTCGGGCACACGCGCCCCCCATAGCAGTCTGTGCCGTAAGGGTGAAGCGCGTGGGGAGGCGCACCCTAGAGGACCAGTTATCCTCCTTCAGGACGAGAATGAAATCGGCCACCGGTTCAGAGTCGCACCAGTTTTTGGCCTTCGGGGAAAGGCGATCCCCCACCTCGGGTGAGCTGAAAGGACAACCGTAGTATGGGTAGGTCTGACCATGCCTGGAGGCGCACACCTCGTCCATCCCAGGAGTTGTGGAATGACTCCTGTGTGGCCGGGAGCTTCCCCGTGTGGTTGAGCCTGGTGGTGCTTTGTCGAAGGATCCTCCTCCTCCCGGACATTGTCGCCTTTACCTTTTCTATGGCTAAGAAACGCCGAGGCACCATGAAGAAGATGAAGCTTCTACACAGACGCACTAAAAGGGAAGAGGAATAGCGATGGCGGGGAGTGACGGATACCTTCCCCACCTCCCTGATTTAACTGCGCCAGTTGAAAAGACGCGTCACTATGCCACGCAAGCAATTTTAACTGCTGGACCCCAAGTGTCATCACGTCGTGGGAGCAACTCCTAGTGTAGGAACAGTGCGCTCTGAGTCCAAGGACGAGGATGTGCAGCCGTTTGGCCTTCACGGCCGAGATTCGAGCGCGCCAGGTCTTTGTTGACCAAACGAGCATGGGGTCTTTCCCACGGTCAAGGGCAACTTACCCTTTCGAGCCCACAGAAGGACACGTGCAGGTCAAGAGCCCATGTGCTACTGTCGGAACCTTGGCAACCGGGGTGCCACGTCCCCGCGTTGAGCAAGCCCCGCGCCAAAGGGTCTCCGCTCTTAAGAGGCAACACGCTTCAGGAGGGGACCAAGTCGAATGAGCCTCTTGGGGGTGTATGCCTCGGGAGGGAGTGAACCTACAGAGGGAGTGTTCCACATCCTCGCATACGGTTTTCAAGCCCCGGATACCCCGGAGGACCTCCAGGGAAGAACAGTATCCTTGCCCATGGGACTTCAAACTATGATCCCAAAAAGAAGTACTGTGTCCCTATGACACTGGCCACCTCGGTAAAGAATACTGGGTCCTTGCCTCTTTCTACAGGGAAGGGGATGGTCGACTTGTTGGTGGAATATCCCTTCATTTCCCTTTTTGTGATAGAGGGGATAAAGTAGAGGGTGTCGGATAAAGACAAGCGACATCGACGAAGGACACTTTACAGGGGGACGAAGCTGAGCCGGACAAGATGAACCAAGTCCATGCAAATTAGCCTCCTAGACCGGGTCCTCAAGGAGCGGCACTGTGGACACCCTTCCTGTCCAAGGGATAGGGAAGAGGCATGACGCCACCTATATAAAGGCTCCTCCTCCTAACTTAGAAATGATCGATCCCCAGCAATCTAAACCCTAGAGACATCCTCTCCATTGTACCCTCGTGAAGCAAAGCGAGCAATACAACAAAGTAGGAGTAGGGGCTTTAACTCCTCACGAGGGACCTGAACCTGGGAAAAAACACCATGTCACCTCTCTGCCATGAATCGTGCTTCACCATCGCCACCATCATCGAGGCTCCTTGAGAATGCGTGTTCAGCCCGCTCATGAACCAAGGGATCGTTGGACCCTAGTTCCTTCACGGGACAAATCTCTGACAGCGAACATCGGGGATGTTGGACACCCCCTATTTGTTCGGTAGTGGGCATGAAGGCGTTCAGGCCTCAACGTCGATGTAGAAACCGGCTGATACGAGCACACAACACACATAAAGCACACATAGTCATTTATTACCTAGGTTCGGGCCACCCTTTTGCTAACAGCCATACGTCCTACTTTGGTGGATTATCTAGAGTGGATCGAGGTACAATATGATGGTATCAATGGTGCTAGGGAGCCGATTTCTCTCTAGCTTCTACACTTCCCGGGCTTCCTCTTCACTTCTCTTATTGTTTCTTCTCTTCTTCCTCTCTAGAGTGGAGAAGGACATCAACTCTAGCTCTCTCTTTCTCTTGGTTCGTCTCAAACTATCCTCTTAGAATTCTCTTCTCTCTAGCTCTTGGATCCTCAAGCCTTCCAACCCTAACCTTTGTAACTTTTCTCCCTCCCTCTCAGTGGCCAAGTACATCCTTTTATACTACAAGGGGTCACTGCAAGGGCCAGCATGGAGCACCTCGAGGGAGTTCCCGGGCTCAATCGCGGCGTGCCACATGGTCTTTAGGAAGATGGGCAGTGCCTATGGCCAATGGATGGCCACTGTGAAAGGATACGGATGTCGCCTAGAGGGGGGTGAATAGGCGATTAAAACTTTTCCTAGAGTGGCTCAACAAAGGTGGAATAAAACTAGTGTTTACTTTGTAAAGCACAACCTAGAAACAACTAAGGTTTACCTATGTGCACCAACAACTTATGCTAAGCAATACAAGCAACAAAGTGATAGAAAGATATATATTACTTCAAGCACGAAGGCTATCACAATGTAAAGTGCATAAGTAAAGAGCTTGGGTATAGACATAACCGAGGCACACGGGGACACCGATATTTTACCGAGTTCCTCCCAACATGGAGTACGTCTCGTTTGGAGAGGGGGTGGTATCAAACCACCAATGCCACAAAAGGCCTCCCTTATTCTCTGATGAATCTCACCCCAACGGGATCGATCCATGCTTCCACTATCGGTGCACTTGCCGGTGGCAACCGAAACCTCTCACAAGGTAGGGACACTTCTCCACAACTTAATTGGAGGCTCCCAACAAACGCCACAAAAGGCCACAATGCCACCAAGGCCACAAACCGTCTAGGGTTCCAAGAACCCAAGAGGGACAAGCTCCAATGAGCAACTCAAATCAAATCCTCCGAGGAGAACTCAAACTGATGCACCGAATGCAAATGGCAAGAACACCACAAAGGTGCTCAAATCCCTCACTCTCAAGTTCCAACAAAGCTACTAAAGCTATTGGGGGAACAAGAGAGGAGGAATCAAAGAGAGACACAAAATCCCCCAAAATCTAGATCCCCAAAGATACACTCACAAGGAGATGAATCGGTTAGGTCAAAACGTGGGGCTAGATCTCCTCTCTCTTCCACTCAAAAATGGGCAAGAATCATCAGAGGGAAAAGATTAGGCAAGCTTCAAGATCTAGAGCAAGTGTGGACAAAGTTTAGCCTAATAGATAAGAGAGAAGCTAAATAAACTGAAAACGGACAATGCTTAAATAGAGGGGGTCAGCGAGCGGGGGCGCGGGCCAGGCACAGCGCGCAGTGGGGCGAGCGAGGCGCGCGGGGCCAGCTCGCGGGTCAACGCGCAAAGATGCGCCGGTGCTGCACGGGATTTAGATCAGAGCGAATCTGGGAGAAAATCTGGGCAAATAAACTGGGCCGGCCGGTAGTACCGGCCCACCCGGGCGGTACTACCGGGCCGGTCCGGTAGGACCGGAAAAAGGTACCGGGCCAGACTAAAGGCGAGCGGGCTGAGTCAGGCGCGTCCGGTACTGGGCCTGGTAGTACCGGACGGCCCAGAACACTGTTTTTCTTTTTTCTTTTTAGAATTAAAACGGCAAATATTCAAACGGTCATAACTTTTAAACGGTAGCTCCGATTGACCCGATTCTAATTGCGTTGGATAGAGGACGACAAAAGCTACCCTATAAAAAGTGAAAATATTGGTTATCACCAAGTGAGAAAGTATCAAGTAGAATAATGTGGGATACCTCACTTGGTGAGAAACCGAAAAACCGCATAAATCAAAATCGTAACAAGATACATATGGGAGATCCGATTTTGATGAACAAGAGCTTGTTATGGAGATTACCACAAGCTCTATATCCTCACATGGATAAGACCAAATAACAACCAAATGCGATGATGCAAGTATGCAAAGGTTTGAGCTCTCTCCGAACGATGTGACCGAATTACTCATACGAGAGCCCCTCTTGATAGTACGGTTATCTATCCTAAACCCGGTCTCCTACACACAACAAGAGACCGGCAAAAGGGAAAACCTATCAAGATTATTCCTTTGCCTTGAGCATTCCACTTGAGCTCGATGTAGACGGTCTTGCCCTTCTCAAGATGGAACGCCTTTCTTAATTCCTCATCATCGACCTCGCATATTGATCTTGCACGACAAATCTTCTTTGTATTTCATCGACCTTGAAGCCAACACATGCTCCAAACGTTGCCAATGGACAAATCCTACAAGTATAACTTAATACACACATTAGTCCATAAAGATTGTCATTAATTACCAAAACCACACATGGGGGCCCAACATGTTCTTTCACACGGGCGATGCGCATGCGCACTTGATGGCTGCATGACAGCTTAGGCTCTGAGCTGACCATCATATTGGTGGCGCACTGCAGTGGACTGCAGCATCATGATGGTGTCCAGTGATGCTGGAGAATCGCCAGTTCCCAATGTCGGGCCTGACATGTCTTTTTAGGTTCAGTTGACTCCGGTTCCCGGGTTGCGCCTGGCCAAGGAGAAGCATTCACATGGTCCTTCAGAGGCTCAGGCGAGGCCACTTCTCAGCTTTGCTATCCCCAACAGTGCCCTTACCCTCCTTCCGGGGTATTTCCCAATGTTGGCGGATTGGGTCTCGTCTCGTAGCATTCATCTCTCCCATAGGTACCTACATCATAGCTGATATTTAGTCTTCATAGGCTCATTATGCCAAGCCCATACCTGCTTGGAACATACGGTCCTCACATCCTTCGGACGTCCTCGTCAGCTAGGCCTTGCAATCCCTGAGCCGCTGACCGATGGGTCCTGGCCCACATGCTACGACGCAATGCGAGGGACTCCCAATCTCATTACCCTGACAGAAGCCCCCGGGCGAGGGCCGGCAAATTGTCGAAGATGCATCCGTGTAATGCTTGACACGGCTCAACGAGGAGGCCATTGTCAAGCTTCGCTCTTTAACAACGTGTGGGTACAGTCTGTGTCGTGGGGGGCATGACGAGACTGGATGGCATGCTTTCCTATCCTGCAGAACTTGCGTGCGCGTGCTTGCACACTCAAGTGGCTGCGGGACTGGCCAGCCATACCTTGGCTTTCGCGGCAGGGCACATTGACTGCACCCACTTTGGTACCTGCAAAGTAATTTTTTGGGGGTGCGACTTTTGCCATCCTGTGAGTCGGCGAGGTAGGCAGCAATCGATCCCGTTCCTTTTTATAAATGGGAGGGAAGGTGGAGGGCATTCTCCACTTTCCCCCGCACCCCTTCCCTTCCAACTTCCTGCTTGGCAGCAAAGACGAAGGCGTCGGGCATCTCTGGTAGTCATCGCCAAGACGACAATCCTCCTTCTCCCGTGGGAGAGGTGACTCCAGCTTCATCGGAGGGTCCATGACACAGGCATAAGCAGCAATGCCAAGTCCGCCATAGTGCCTCTGCCGCTGGTGTAGTTCTCCCATAGTCTAATGCGGAAGTCCGGCCCGCTATGACCGCCGCTAGGAGATGTCCTCCTAGTCGTTGTTCTCCTTATTCAAGGCGCGGACGCATCCCCCTCGCCGGGGTTGCTATGGGTGGTGGGAGCCTGACAGGTACTCTCCTCCTCCGCCGCTTCGTAGTGGTACAAGGTATGATGAAATGGCAGGCCTTATTGGCTTCGAGTTTCTAGTCTTCCTCCCGGTGAACTTCAAGTGGTGGTTGCACCTGCCGGATTTGTTTGCTGAGGATATCAAAGAGCATCCCTCGTGCGACCTCCGGATACACGAGGCTAGCGACGACTAGCCCATCTTGGACCTCCAGAGGTGGGTGGATGGCACCGGCAATCTGTACCTGTGTGTTGGTTGGTAGGACTTCGCGGGCCATTATGAGCTAAAGGTCGGCTATGCCCTAAAGTTCTGCTATCATGGCTGGGGCCGCTTGTCAATAAAGATCCGCTGAAGCTATTACCTGCCACTTGTCTACAACTCTGATCTCAGCGACGCCTGAAGGCGGCGAGGCGCCATACCGAGTGGGTGATGTAGTCTTGTGCAAGGTGGAGGAGGGTTGCGGGTTCCTCCCTTGCACCATCGACTTTCAGTCCTCTCTTTTATGCTCGGAGTCTCCCCCGAGCCATTTGCTAAATTGTATATTTCTGAAATGTAATGTTGATTGGTCATTATTAATTTATTTATCATTGCCTTTGCATTGTTTGCTTATTTTACCTTATTATGCTCATGGCTTCCTTTGACTCATTCGTCTCATATCGCCCTCGCGCCATTGTTCGTCTTCTCGGATACCTTGCTCCGACTCCCTGGTTCTATCCTTGCGGTCGACTCAAGTCTTTCTTGCGGGGCTAGCCTCCCCTGAGAATCGCGTAGCTATTACTACTCCCCTTTGGCGGTGAGTTTTACACCCTTGCCCTTACCGAGGCCATGCCTTGGCCTCTCCTTGATCATCCATCTGTTGAATGTCCTAAAACATGATGAACACACCTTATGGCGTTGATTGCCACAGGTTTAAAACAGGTTGTCGTGCACTTGATCACGGTGCACGGCGTTGCCAACTCGGGGACATAACGTGGGAGGTGTGTCTTTGCGATTTAGTGCTTGTCGGCAATGCCTAGAGCACAAAGCTCATACCTCAGAGCGGATCATGAGAGTACAACATTTCCTAGCCTGACAGTCTCGTTAGCCACGTTAGGTCCAGAGAAAGATCCAAAGGAATGCAAAATCTCGAAAAAGGATTCCAGTTGCCGGGAGCACTATGCTTGCTCCCAGGCTTTCAGTTGTCGATGGAACCTCCACTCACACCTGGGATTTTTAATTGTCAGGAGCACCACGCATGCTCCCAGGATTTGAGTTGAAGGGGGAACCTCCACTCACACGCAGGATTTTTAGTTACCGGGAGCACCACACATGCTCCCGGGCTTTGAGTTGCCGGGGGAACCTCCACTCACACCCAGGCATTTTAGTTGCCGGGAGCACTGATAGCTCCAAATTTTATCACTTTTTACTATCGATTTTCTTCTTGTTTATTGTTGGATTTCACTAAAGATTACCCCATTCCACTAACGTTAATGTCGCAGTTAGTGAAGCCATGGTTTCTTGTGATGGTTTTCATGTAATGAACATTTATTAAAGATATAATAGCATTTATGAGCTAATTACAACTAAAGAAGAAAAATCCCCTATTGGATCCCCCTTCATTGGAGGCGTACAGTGTGCATAACGTCCAACGGTATGGTCAGGATGAGACCATACTATCCGTCTGTACTACACGCCATTGGGGCCTCTATATCAATAGAAGCAACTTTCATAAAGGGGAGACGACAAAAAAGAGAACACAACCGCCATAAACCTCATCCAAAGAGACGAGATCATATCTAGAAGAGGAGAAGAATATCCGCTCATTCCTCGACGGCCTTCATCTCTTTAACCACAAACTCCACCATCATCCCCATCACTACTTATAGAGAGAGAGATTGGAAATTGTAAGATTAGGGTTTGACACTTTGATCTACCTTTGGTTTATATTCGAGTTGATCTTTAAAAACTATTGTGGTTTGCTATGATAACTTTGAGATGATTTCCATTTGCAATATAATTATGCCGTTGATTTGTCTTCCTCTCATGTATGAGTAAATCCCCATAGGCGTGGGAGATGTAGGGAATTGGTGAGATGTGTGTGCCTTCTTTATATTCATCCATTTGTGATTGTGGTAGTGTTTATTAATTTGTGAGAATGATTATCTATGATTGCCTAATGCTTGTTATCTAATTTAAGGGCCCAGGTAACATGATCCAAAGATCTCATAGTTATGAAATTGTGTGCTAGCGAATCGGGGACCCCCGAGTGACACGGCTGATATCAATGAGGATCTAGCACAACTCGAGGACAAGGAACCATCAATATTAAAGCCTTGATCTGGTCGCAAGACCTTAATTAACATGTTGACCATTGCCGTTGTAACAGATAAATGGATCATTGGGACTAGTAAGAATTGGCCATGAGGAATCCTAGTCGGTATATGGGTTGCTTGCCTTCTGACTTACAAATAAGAAATATCACAATCACTTATTCCACTTTATCCATTTGGCACTTTCACTATCACCATGAGTCGTTTCTCTCTGCGCCTAACTTCTCATCTGTAGGACCTCCAAACATCTTTCTCATATTTTTTTTATGCAATTTACTCTTTATTTATTTCCTACGCAATTTTCCTCTATCTTTTACTCATAACCCTCCACCACAATCAATTGTAGTCAATTCACTCAAGACCGGTAACACCTTGAGTGGGATAGAAACGCCACATAAAAATGCTTGTCGAAGCTCCTTGTTGGGATCGATAAAAAACTAGAATTAATAATTCCACGAAAACATTCTCTGAGGAACCTATGCACTTGCAGGCCATCAAGATATTTTCTGGCGCCGTTGCTAGGGATCTAAGCTCTAAGTGTTGTTTCTTGAAAATGCAGTTGCTGTCACCATTCATGATCTCCATTGAAGAAATAGGTAACACTCGATCAGGAAAAACTTATTTACCTCCATATATTAATCGTGTTCCGATTGAGAGACGCCTAGAGTTTATTGAAAGATTTTCTAACTAAAGTACTGTAGACATGAACATTTTGATTCCATTGATGGCACACTTGACCATCACCAGAGGGTCCAAACCTGAGCTACCATTGGGAGAATATGGGAATCCATCCAGGCACTTAAGGAAGATGCCTATTCTTTGTCCTGAACATGAAGGCCACAAATTTGAAATATATCCTAAGCTAATTTATATGATGAAAGAAATTGCTTTCATAGGAAAATAAGACGAAGATCTTAGTGACCACTTGACAAGGGTCCATGACCTCTGCGCTACACTTAAACTAGCAAGTTTGCCAATAGAGTTTGTACTCCTTAAACTTTTTTGCTGGTCCCTGAAAGATAATGCTTTTGCTTGGTTACAATCATTACCCAATCATACTGTAAAAATCTAGGAAGATCGCATCCGTGAATTCATGCATAAATTTTGTTCATTCATAAAAATCATGAAAATTAAACGTATCATAACAAACTTCCTCCAAAGAGTTGGAGAAAACTTTTATCAAGCATGGAATAGTTTTTATGCAATGATTATAAAAGTCCCAAATCATGGATTCCATGATCATTTAATTATCCAATATTTTTACAATGGGCTTAATGATGAAACAAAAGATATGATTGATCTATCTGCAGGTGGAGCTATATGTAACCTAACGTTGCCAGAATGTGTATAAAAATTCGAGGTAAGATCCTTTAATGATGAACAATACAATCCAGCTGAGGATGTTGAAGCACGAAAAGATATGATCCACATACCCTCAGATCGTATCCCCGAGGTTAAGAAGTCCATGGAAGAAAAAGTTCTAGCCTCGGAACTTGTTAACGAAACTAAAGTTGACATTCTTCAAACCTATGTAATGGAAGGTGATATAAATCTTGTCATGCAAAAGTTTAGGTATCAACAAAAACAGTTCCGTGAGAAAAATTACAAACGTCTTATGACACAAGAAAAAATACAAGAGACCTAACCGAAGTCTTTGATGACTTGGGTCATGCTACAAAACATTTAGATGGATATCTAAGTATTGTCAAAACATAATGTGATCTAATAATTGAAACCCAAAATTTGATTTTAAACCAAGGAAGTTTCAATATTGTTTATACTAACATTGTTACTAGATGTGGTACAGAAACGCAGGAACCACAAGGACCACCTTAGTATCAAGAAGAACAAGCCCGCAAGGCAAAAGAGACTCAAGAGATGATTCAGGGAGAAGTGGACCTAGTGGATTATCAAGATGACATCGACTACGAATCCCAGAAAATAAAACATGAGGCTTCTAAGACAAGACAAGAAGAAGAAGCAGAAGATAAACATAAACTATATGATTCAGATGCTGAGACAATCGACTCAAGGGAAGAAACCATTCTCAGAAAGGAGCAAGAAGAGCAAGTCATCACCCCACATGAAGGGCATGCCAATAAGCAAAAGTAAGCGACAAGGAAAACTAAGAAAGATGCTCCGCCAGTGCCAAAGGTAAAAGAGAAAGTAATACCACTACTAGGAAAAAGCTCATCAGTGGCGCACCATTTTTCAACTTCTGTGGCGCATATGGGATGCGCCACTATTATCGCGCCACTAAAGTGTAGTTCTATGGATCATATTGAAATGCGCCACAGAAGTCTCAAAACCTTCTGTGGCACATATTGCCAATATGCGCCATAGATTTTTTTTTCAAATTTCAAAAAAAAACGGCCAGGTCTGGCTGAAGGTGGGCATCGCCGGAGGAGGAAAAGGAGGGTGATTATGGCCAGAGGAGGAGGAGGAGGAGGTCGCTGGTGGAGGAGAGGAGGAGGCCTCCGATGGAGGAATGGCTCACCAGAGGAGGAGGTCGCTGGTGGAGGAGAGGAGGAGGCCGTCGGTGGAGGAGGGGATCGCCGGAGGTGGAGGTGGAGGTCGCCGGTGGAGGACAGGAGGGGATCACCGGGGTGGAGGAGGAGGGAGGAGGAGGAGGAGCTCACCGGGGTGGAGGAGGGAGCAGGAGGAGCTCACCGGGGTGGAGGAGGAAGCAGCAGGAGCTCACCGGGGTGGAGGAGGAGGAAGGAGAAGGTGAGAAAGAAGGGGAGGAGAAGGAGAGAAGAAGGGGAGCAGGATAATTGTGGAGGAGGAGAAGGGTGGAGGAGTGGAAGAGGATAAGAGAGGTAGAAGGGGCGGCGGGATTCAAATTTTGAATCCCACCCAAGACTTCTGTGGCGCATATGGGAGAAATGCGCCACAGAAATTTCTCCCCCTTTTTTGCAAGAAAAAATCTTCTTTTTGCCATAACTTTTTACTCTTTCTGAATTTGGGGAATCTGTAAAACTCTAGACATTGAAATCGAGTAGGAAATTTCGAGACGATCATTTTGGTATATTAAACTTTTTTTCTGACATCGTATGCAAAAGTTATGGCCGTTTTATTGTGCCATGACCTTTTTTGCAAAATACATCAAAATTCATGTTTTTTATTTTTCCCAAGAACTATACCCCAAATACAACTACATCTCAAAGGAATTATTTTTTTTATTTTTTTATCATTTTCATTTTTTTACAAAAGTTAAAAGGTGATCCACGGGGGGGAAGGGGGGCGGGGGTTGAAAATCTGGTTTTCCATGTTCTGTGGCGCATATATAGATAATGGTGGTCAACTGAATTCTGTGTTGGGGCCTACCCTCAATTTCTGTGGCGCATATATCCATATGCGCCACCGAAGTTGGAACTTCTGTGGCAAATATGGACATATGCGTCACAGAAAGTGAGGGAGCCCAACCCCGGTGACGGATCCACCAAACTTCTGTGGCGCATTGTTTCCCTATATGCGCCACAGAAGTGTGAAGATTTCTGTGGCATATTGCCTAAAATGCGCCACTGGAGTTTATCTGTGGCGCATGGTCACACATATACGTCACAGAAGATTTGTCTATCTATAGCTGGTTTCCTAGTAGTGTACCCACCAAAAAGAAAATTTCTTATCCTAATCGAGTTTAATATGAACCGGATAAAGAAATTTATGATTCTTTTTCCGATGCATTGGGAAGTCTTTGCCTATAACTTCCTTGAACAGATTCTATTCAAGTTCCTACTTATAAAAAGTTTATGCGAGATATTCTTAGTAGAAAAAAGAAGGTAACTAAGACTGTAGAAGTAAAGACAAGCTTTGGAGATAAGCTGCCTGCTAAGCTTGGGGACCCAGGTATACCAACCATCTCCTACGCAATTGGAAAGACTAATATATTTAACGCTCTTTATGATTTAGGAGCAGGTGTTAGTGTCATGTCTTATTCTTTATTTAAGAAATTGAACTTAGAAGAGTATTCTCCCACTTTAATCACTTTACGAATGAAGGATAAAATAACCCAATAACATGTCGATATGATCGAACATGTTCTACTTAGAATAGACCAACACGGTATACCAACTGATTTTATTATTCTTGATGTTCCTGAGAACGACAAATTTTTATCATTCTTGGAAGACCTTTTCTTAGCACAAATGGAGCTAATGTACACTGTTCTAGCGGTAAGATTATCTTCAATATATATGATGATCAGATTGTTCGGTACTTTTCAAAGAAACCGGAGCATAATGGAAAATACGTTCAACCTCCTAAGCGTATTCAAGCAGCAAAAACAAAAGACGAAGAATAACTTGGAGTAAACGCTGATGGTATGGAGATTTGATAAAACCTAAAACTCTAGAATAAAATATTTAGTGGGAGTTAACCCATTCTCAATAAATTAAGTTTAAGTTTTTATTATTCTTGTTATTATTATTATATTGTGTGTACTAATAAATTTGTATCGAGTATTGAATTATTCAGATAACTTACCTTAGAAGATTTTAAGAAGCAAGAGAAAAATGAAGGGAAGAATTAAAATTGGGTTCACACACGGTAACGAGTAACGGTACGGTCAGACGCGCCCGTATCACACGCCCATACTGAACCTCGACGAAATTGACGAAGCTCGCAGTACCGATAATGAGCAACAGTACGACCAAGACCCGCCCGTACCGTCTACATGTACAAGACCCTCTAGATTTGATCTCAAACATTAACCTTGATCCAACGATGATGACCACCGGGACGGGCGGGATGTGCCCATACGACCCGCCCGTACCGACTACGTCTCTAGGTAAAGACCGACGGCGGCTTGCTCCTAGCCACCCTTCTTCTTCTTGTTGTTCCTCTTTCTTTCTTGCTCTTTCTCTCTCCACCTCAAACCCTAGCCTCCTAGAACCCTTGATTCTTCATCGATTTTGTGTTTTTGAGTGGGGGAATCTTCACGTCGGTACGTTTCTCATCTGATCCACACTTTATTTTCTGAAATCCATGGTTGAATTCCTCACATTAGCTATCTAGATGAATTCATCATATTTCGAGATAATTATTGATTCCTCACGTTAGGATTTATTACTTCTGCCTGCAATCGTTTGTTTATGTGATAGAAACTTGACACCCATATTTTCTTTGCAAATTTCACAGCATAATGCATAACATTGGAAGAATTCTCCACAAGGGCAAGGGCACGGTAGGGGCCTTGGGCTCCTCTATGCCACCGGGATCAAAGAAGAGGCGTTCGTAGGCGTATAACTTGAGGGTCGACATGAGCCGAGACTTTGAGAGGGTGAGAGAACACAAGGTTATACCTACCAAGTGGGTAAACCACGAGTTCCTCTCTCGCCAAGGTCTCTTGGAGGACTTCGAGCAGATGACTAAGCATGCGGGAATGATCCCCTTCTACTACTCCATCGACACCTACAATCTCTCCATGTTCGAGTTCCTGTCATCATTCCATGATGATCTTGAAGCCTAGGAGCAGAATTGCACTATAAGTTTTGTGCTCAATGGGCAGCTCTGCAGCCTCTCCTTTTATGAATTTTATGATTGTTTTGGGTTCTCCCATGAGGGGGAGCTTGATATTAATGACAATGTGCATGTGGAGGCAATGCAATCTTGGGAGAAGATTTTTGTCCATAGGAACACTGATTATTTGCGCAAGAAGAGCACAACCATCCAGAATCCCACTATCCGTTATTTTCACAGTTTCTTAGTGAACTCTTTTTTTTGGGAAAGGAGCCGTCGAGGCAATGGCAGGCCCCGAAATGAGTGTAATTCATATGGCTTTGCACCCCGAGATGGAGAACAAGGTAAATTTGGGTTCTTTACTCATCCAGCAGTTTTCCTGCCAAAGGGGAACGTCTTCTGGGGACATCCGTTGTGGAGGCTTGATCACACAGATCGCTTACGCAAGTGGTTTTGTCCTGCCATAGGAAAGATCAGCCGTGGCTGGCAGTAAGACTATATGTTATCCACATGGCTAGCACCAAATTCATGGGGGCCCAATGCTCCCTTCATGCTTAACAGTTTTATTTTGAGCATAACAGTGATCTCCACCAAGTTTTGCTTCCTTTTATCCAAGATTTTGGTTTGCCAGGTAAATAGAGTTGGGTAATCATAGAGGAGGTGCAGCAGGTACTGATCCTCTCAGGGAGGATTGCACCGCAGCAACTGGCCAACAGCAGCAAGGGAAAGGAGGAGAATATTTTAACGCAGGAGGCTGAAACGACTATGGTCAGTAGCACCATCACAATCAGCCTTTCCCTCAATACCAGCAACAAGGTATGCCTCCACCACATTCAAGATTCAACTATGTCCCAAGAAGTTATTTTGACCAGGTGGTACATCACATCCATAACACTAAAAATTCATTGCAAGATGCGAACGCCAACATAGTCGACCTCACTCAGAACTTCACATCTTTAATGACTTATTTTTCAAGCAACTACCCAAACTACCCACACTACTAGCCACCACGTGAAGGTAGTGGCAACTTTTGATTCCAGATAGGCCAAGACCCTAAGTTTGGGGAGGTTAAACTCCTCCCATCTTTCATCCATATTTTTCATCCTTCTTTTGATTTAATTTATTTTCCATCTCAGTGCATTTTTACTTTCAGTTTTGCATTGATAAAAAGAAAATCTTCATTTGTGCGAATTTCTCTCTTCTCTTGTTGATTTTTCCACTTATTGCTCGTTTCTAGTGATTTAGCTATGAAGATGAACACAAAGAGTTGGCTCAATCAAGAGACAAGCAAGCAAGAGGAGGTATCACATTTTTGTTTTCCCTCTTCCTGTAAGTTTATTCATGAACATTTTATGTTTGTTCAGTTGCACTTGAGTTCTACTCCGTGCACCAATCGTTATCTTTTAGGACTTGATCTTAAAGGTTTTTATAACTACTTTGGTTAAGACTTGCAACAATTATTATCAGTTTGAAAACAACCCTTTGGATTAAATTCCAAAACTTTTAAGAACAATAGAAAATGTATATCGAAAACTTTGGTGCCATGTTTTTGTCTCAAGGGCTTAATCTTAGTAGTACTCAACCCCACATACTGATCATTGACTTCAGGACACCTACTGAAAAAGAATTGTTTGATAGAATAAACTTTTTACGATGGGAGAGGGAGATACAAAAACCTATTTTACCTAGCTAAAAAAGAGAAAGAGCAAACAATTATATGTTTCTCATATACACCTTTAGGATGCTAACAATTCCGCTGGACTCTAAACGATCTATGGTATAACCCTGGATTTCGGCTATGAGTTGATAACATAAGCGGCATATGTGTCGGTATATGGGCAAAATTATTAGTACTCTCAATGTTGTGTAAGCATGTATAAAAATAAAATAATCATTGATCCTTGAAAGAGGTAGAAAAAGAAAAATAAGATAGGAGATGAAAACATTATGTACTTTTCAAGAGCTTTGGTATCACCTCACCACCTAAGATGAATAATTAGAGTTCTTGAAAAATAAGGGAAAGACGAGGTGTTTGATAGCTACGATTATCAAAGTGGGTGTTAATGAAAAAACTTTAAGATTATCCTTCTTTTGACATCTACTTGTGCACCCTTAACTTTGACTCAAGCGATCCCACTTAAAACATTTTTACTCTCATAATAAGAAAGGTGTCGAAATGAAATTGATTTACAAGCCTAGCCAATTTTTGACAATCGCATTTGAGTTTTAAGAATTACTAGTTGAATCTACGTGTTTTTATCAACACACACATCAAGTACATGCAAACATAAAATCCACACAAATATCTATGTATATAGAAAAATGATAGACCCATGGTATTCTAAATTCATTATTATTTTCATTTTGCATATTTCGACAACATATGCGTATTGCATGTTCTTTGCCAGAAAACAAAAAGAATATAGAGACATTGACCAATAATTTCTTGTATTAATTTGCAAATCATTCAAAAACTTTCCAAACTAAACAATCTATCAATATTACACTGTATAATTAGGGAGAACTATCGGCTACCGAAAGTCAAATTTAAAGGCAGTGTAGAAAGACTGGAGTGACTTGATCTTCACTGTGTCTATTGCATCCTGATGGAGTGTCATAGTGTGGGAAATATCTACCCAATTACTGAGGGACCAATTCTCAAAATTGTGTGCTCCTTAAGCTGCAAAATAGAGCTTTGAACGGACAAACTTGTAGGGAATGCACAAGTATGTTCTCTTGAATAAGTCTTAATCGATAGCCCAAAATTGTGTCAGTGTTCATAATATTAGTATGAAAAGGTGAGACTATAATAAAATTATAAAGGGATAATGACAGTTCGCCTTTTGCTCAACTCCGAGATATCTTTGGCAATATGAATGATATAGGGACAGGATGGGATTAATAATTATGAATGAGCGTACATGGATCTTCACGAATTGCCCTAGCAACAAAAATACACCTTCACCACCTCCGCTGATGACCATTCCATTGTAGTTTCTGCTCGAGCATAAGAAAATAATAAATTCAAACTAAAAGTTGAAATAATCATTAGTAGCACATAATTAAAAAACACAACTCTCTTTGGACCTTGACTAAATGTCTGCACATGCCACAAGAAGGTTATATGTTAAAAATATGCATGTAAAACTATGAACATCATTTAGTAGTATTGGCAGTACTAACATGTACGAGCTTAGATCAACTACTTTAACACTGATACGGTTCATTTGGAGCACTCTCATTCTTGGCATGCCTGATAGTGTTATAATGTCAAACCGTGTCCTTTACCCTACACAATATATGCATGTTCGAGATCACGTATTTGAATATTTTTTGAAGCTCCAACCATAAAGATCAAAATGATATTTTTGTATTATCTATCGGACTTTAGTTGCAGTGAAAAGAGTACAATTCCCGAATCTCTAAAAAATGGAAGAGTCAGAACAAGAACATGATGAAGGAGAAAGAATCAAAATCAATCTTTAGATTTTTCATATCCTAAATATATGTATTGGATATAAACTGTATAAGTGAGAATTGACTGTTTCTGATTCATCTATGTGGGGGTCCGTAATGTACGATCGGCATAAGAACAGAGCAGCCAATTTAATCATACAAATTTACTTCTCTGCTTAGTACCGGCAGGCGACGAACTCGAACAATACTGAGGAGATAAGCAGATGCACCACCAGTTCGCCATAGTTTCATCATCGCTTGGCATGCTTACTGACTTGCTTCAAACTCTCATCTGTACACTCATGTGCTGCATTTTCCACCTTGGGGTGGAATCATCAAGAATATATTCAGGTAAGACCAAAAATAGATGCTTCATTGCAGGTTATTCAGAACTTGTAAACTGAAAACTTGGTTGAGAATTTCATCAAGCATATAGAAGGTGTATTAGTGTATACATCAGTAGCATATTTATTTTCTCTAATAGCAAGTGTGCGGTGCCAGTGAGTTGAGTAGTTGTTGCCAAAATCAGAGAGGGACTAAATCCAAGATTACAGATTGAGGAATGATGATTCTTCTCAGAGTCTCCTCCTTACCATGACTCTTTTCTGGCACCTAGACCTAGTTTGATCTACAGAACCGTCTGAGCACACAACTACTACCGCCTCTCTTGCCATCCTACCAACACGCATGTGCACAGGCTGAGTCAGCTAGCTGGCATCGGGCAAGGGAGGAGGCGTACTCATGGTAGTCATCAACACGCGAGGTTGGGTGAACCAGGCAGTGTGTAAGGTCGGGGAAAACTGGTGCGGAGAGACCACGAGCTAGCTAGCGGCGGTGTGACATAATAGGGAGAGGAGGCATCATGCCGCGATGCACCCGCATGCAGTAGCTGCAGAGCGGCGTGCGGCGCTCGGGGAGGTTCCGAGCAGCGCTCAGGGCTCAGGGATGTCCTCGGTGGTGCTCGGGCAGGTTCCGAGCGGCAGCGGTGCCGGGACCTCCGGCGGCGAGCAGAGAGGTAGAGGGCTGTTTCGCGCTGGATCCCACCGATGTGAGCAGGGATATCCGGGAATGCCGCACATGGGAACATTCAGGCCTGATCCATCCGCCGGATCCAGATCGGTTGAGCGCCCACCAGCCAGGCTGCTCGGGTCAGATTGGTTGAGCGCCCACCAGCCAGGATGCTCGGGTTGCTAGAGGTGCGGCATAGGCCGTTGAACACCTTGGACACGCCATACGTGGAAAGCGCCGGAGGGCTAGCGGGGGCAGGGGATTCGCACCGGCGGCGAGGAACCTGGATGCGCAAGGGGGTGGCGGAGACGATCCCGACGTGCAGCACCGGCTCGAGGAAGCAGAGGATGGAGTTCATGGCGTCAGGGAAGGGAGCTCGAGAGGCAGCTCGTCGGCGGCGCCATATAGCTCAGGGTCGGCGGCGGAGAGGCGGGGCACGGGGCGGCCGAACGGGGATGCCTCGGAGGGCGTGAGGTGCAGGAGCGCCACACGACGAGGAAGTTGTCGGGGTCGTAGACGCGGACGACGCCGAATGTTGCCTCCTCCGCCTCTCGCCGTGCCCGAGCTAGTGCGGCAAGGAGACAGGATCCCGTCGTCTCCGGGCGGCCGCGGCGAAGGAAGGGGAGCAGTTGGCCATCGTGAGCAGAGTTTTGGGAATCAGGGGGGCAGGAACGAGCGACGCGCAAGGTATGGCGGAGGGGATTTTTTTTGGGCACCGCTAGAAATCGGCATCCGATGTGTGACTTCCCATCGGACCAGCCCTATGCCATAGGATTGGAAACGAGGGGATCGTCCGATCTGCTAGCAAGGCCCGCGTTGGTTTTCAATTGGAAAATGATATCCCTCCCCCGGGATATCACGCGCGCATCCCGGGTGGTGTAGTGCTGGGCATCGTTATCCTGGCCCTACATACCTTATCTCTTTCCGTAGGTACGTTTTCTGTCTTTTGAGAAGTTCTCTCCGTGAGCATCTCTCAGAAGCGCCGTCGCTCATCCTCACATGCACCCTGCTACGCTCGTCCTCACACGTGCCCTGCACCACCGCAGCTGTCCGCTCGCCGCTTGGGCTACCTCGTCTCCGACCCGCCTCCATTTGCCAGCACTCGGCAAGGAGCTCCCGCCATCGGCAATGGATTTCATGGTGTAGGTGCTCTTGTGGGATGTACAGGGGCGGACGAGGGCGCCGCCACTGCTACTGGACACTCGTCGTGGAGGCGCCGCCGCCCGCGCTGATGGTGCACCGTGCAGGAAGCTCGCCGGAAGTCGTATGGGCCAGGTCACGGTCGTCGTCGACCTCCCCGGGCCGCAACCATGGCAAAGTCAGGGTGGTTGCGCCGCCAGCGCATCTTCAAGAGAACGACGACTCTGCTCATAGCGGCACCTGCGTTTCTCCCCGCGGAAGCCGGCAGTGCTACCCATGGCGGGCGGAGTTGCTCCCTGCTACGACCGCTCTTGCTACCCGCGGAGGCCCACGTTGCTTCCCGAGGCGTCTAGCTACATGTTTTGCTATCTACGGGGTCCAGGGTTGCTACATATGCTGACTGATAATGCTACATTGGGTCGACGATGTTGCTACCGACGACAACGGATTTTGCTATCTTTTTTGAGGCGAAGCAGGGAAGCTAATTTTGCTACATACTCTTTTATAATTTGCTATGTACTCGTTTCTTTTTTGCTACATTGGTCTTCTCCAAATGCTACCATCTTTTTTATATAAATTCTCACTACAAATTCTGGTTGGTTCCCCGACGATGCTCCGTCGAACTTGACATTTTGCTACACTAACATAAATTATTTGCTACAATTATTCTTTGATTTTGCTACACTAGCGCAAAGTTTTTGCTACAAGGTCTCCGACGAGGTCTCCGGCGAGTCTCCGATGAGTTCGGGTTTGCTACATTAGGACAACTTTTTTGCTACACGGTTGCCGACGAGGTCTCCGGCGAAATCTCCGGTGAAATCCTGTATGTTTTTTATTTTCTGGACCGAACCGTTTTTTGCTACATGTAGCAAAAGCAAGATTTTTTATAGCAAAAATAGATGGTTTTGTAGCAAAAGCGGTATTAAGTGTATTTTTGAGGACACGTGGCGGCCTGAGGACTCGGGGAATCGGGGGGAGTTATCCCCCGGGGGACGCGTAGGGCTTCCCTTTTCAATTGTGAGTTGATTGCTTCTTTATAACTGCTCTCATTAACTACTCTTGGCAGTTGATTTTCTTCGGTTGTTGACTGCCTCCTAATAATTGCTACCGTAATTCCCGTCCGAATAAATATCTAACATCTCCTTCCTTTCTTCCTCCTCGGAGCAGTTTCTTTCATGGAACAAGGGAAGATGACATATGAGGTTGAGTTTCATTGAAAGGTCGTGAAGCACAAATTTTAATGTGAGAAGCATGAGACTAGTATGTTAGTAGCTTTGAAATTTTGGATGATTCAATTGTTTAAGCTTTGGAAGCAATAAAATTTAGTTGAAGGAACCGCGTGCGATGATGGTCGGAATAAAATTTTGGATGTTTTTCCAAAGACATGTATCATTGGAAGCACTATTTTTTTTTGTACCAGTCCTAGTTGAACTCTCGGAAGCACATCCCTTGATTGTAAAAAAAATAGTGCTCCCAATGATACAAAATTTTGCTTCCGACGGAATCAAAAATTTCTTTTGCTGAAATCAAAATTTGCTCCGATTTTTAGGCGTTTGTAACATTTGTTTTGAACATATCACAATTATGCTTCTACCAAGCAGATCACTTGCTTTCTTAGTTACTAAATTTTTCTTTAGTTTAGTAACCTATACATACACACTTGCTTTTTTTTTTACTAAAATTTGCTTCAGCTTAGTAAACCTGTACATACATCATATTTTTGTCTAAATTATCCACAAACCAGCAAAACAAAAAATTTCTTTCACATAAAGGATTATATTATACGTGCTTCGAACAAATACAAGATGTGCTTCCAAGAAAAAGAAATGTTGCTACTAGTACTGTTGAATAATTAATTTTCTTATGGAAACATATTTTTCAAATAGAAATAGATTATGTATCTTTTATTGTTTCAACTACTAGTACTAGGTGCTTCATACATAGAAATCAAAGCTCCGGTTCCAGTGTATGTTGCAACTACAACTAATCAACTGTGAGGACGGCGATGCATGATGTCAATTATTCCATCCCATATGCTCCAACTTCATTCACATGGTCACATCAATTTTGGCGCTTTGCTGATATAGCTCACACACAAGCACGTCATATTGTAGTCGTCACCATGCTCATCGTAAGAAAATCCGATGACGACGCCAGACACCTGTAACATCCAAAAATACTAAACTTGGATCATCAAACTCTAATCATCAAAATTAGGGTTAACAAAAACTTTTCTAAATAAAAAATATAAAAGCATGCATGGTGTATGCATTTCATTTGGAATTCTTTTAAACCACCTTGTTTGTGTGTTCCTTTGCTTGTAAATGGATTCTTAGGTGAAATAAACATCATCTAAACAATTCTCAAACTTTTTTTAAAGACAAATAAATCAAAACAAAGCTAAATGAGTGAATGGTCATTTTGACCAATTTAACTCCCATGCCTACTTTGGCTGTCTCAAACTTTCAGAACCCAGCAGAAACTTTTATGGATCTTTGCACCCCTTGATTGTACTCATAACAAAGTATCAAGGCCAACTTTGTGATCATCCAAAAACATTTAAATGCATAGTCTAAATGACAGTTCAAAATTGAATCTTTATCATATGGGAAGATCTCACTTTTTCAAAAACCACTCAAACAAGCTCAACTTTCAAAACCCAAGCATCTGCAGACTCACCAGCACCAACCTAGCACACCCACCAAAAATCTTTTAAAAATTCAAAACTTGAATTCTTGCGGCCATTTCATCAAACACCTTGCAGATACAAATCAAACAAAATCCAAACACTATTGTGAGCAGTGATTGAAGCCTAACTTGTTCCCTCTCTGGTTGCAACTAGGCTTTAGTAGATCATCTAGCTCAATTGCACACCCTTAGCATCACTGTAAGCTTGGCAATGCCATCAATGGTGAGCAGGCCGAGTGCACACTTGTCACCCTCATGTCGACAGCAAGCTAGGAGGAGAACCAAGCCTAGCCAACATGTCTAGGAGGCAGCCCACCGTCCACTGCCACTCCCTGTCCACCGCTCGAACCCTGCCAGCCACTGGACCACGCGCACGGACCATGTCAAGCTCGCTAGCAACCATGCCGAGAGCGCGCCTCGTGCGCCACGCTCGACCGACGCCCACAGACCGCGTGCCGCCCTCGCCGCGTGCATACGTGATCACCACCGTCGCAGTAACCCCGCAGACATGCTTGTTCGCCGCCGCGTGGACCACGCGCGCTGTGCGCAATTAAATCTTTCGTCGGGCACGCGTAGAGCATCGTCGCGTTCCGACCAAACCACACCGCCCCACGTATCGCTACCGTGTCGTTGAGCATCGCCAGGGAGCACCGCACCGTCCCCTACCGTCACCCACGCCGATAGCCGTCTGTACCGTCGACCACGACGAGCTCACCTTGCGCCCCCTCGGTCCCCTCGCTCCACTATAAATAGAGGCCACCCCCAGCCGAATTAAGCACACCATCTCACTCCCCTATCCTCACTGATCGTGCCACCTTGTTCCCGGAGCAAGGCGAGCAGCGCTTCGTCGGAATTTCACTGGAGTCTGCCGCTGCTAGAGAAGAAGGGAGCCAGCGATTGGAGCCGCCCCAGGAGAAGCTGCCGGTACCAGGAGGTTCGCCGTCGTCGACTTCGTCGTTCGCCTGCCTCGCCGACCCTCGCCTGAACCCCGGTGAGCCCCCAACGACCCCCACTGGCCGCGCTAGGTTTCTGTCTCGCCGGCGTTTCCCAACGTCAACGATGACTCTCAGCCGTTGGATTAGAACCAGATCGAACGCACCACATCGCCCCATACCGCTTCGCACCCCCTCGTCTCACTTACGCGTGGGGACAGCCACTTAACCAGCCCGCGTAAGCGCTGTGCTTTGCAGGCCGGCCCAGTATCGCTTCCCGCGCAGCCCAGTTATTTGAATTTAACCTTTTTCATTTTATTTCAAACACACTTCTGTACCCAGTTTCAAAAATCAACCCAGGTCGATTCAGTGCACCAAATCGAATGAAACTAATTTTGTTAGAAAGGCCTGGGAATGCTGAATCCAAGCCCGTTAGATTCAAGTCATTTGGATCTGTAGATCATCCTTGGTAAAAATAACAAGGCAGAATCTTTTCTGCATTCAAACATTTTTCAAATTAAAACCATAATAGCTGTTGAGTTGATTCTAACTCTCAAAAATCACATTCAACCATACCTTTCAGAATATATAAAAATATGTAGGTTTACTTATAGAAATAATGTTCAAGTAATAAAAGAATGCCCCATAGGCATTTCTAGTCACTTTATTTAATTAAAATAAAAGGGTAAAACCTTATTAAATTGTGACACCACTTTAAATCATATTCCCATGGACTAAAATATGTGGTGATGACATGTGTCAACATTATCCCATGTTTGGTTTGGAGAATATTAAATCTTAAGTAGTTTTTCAATGAGTAGAAATTACTTTTCTAAAAATAAAAGGAATTAAACCAAGCCTTAATCTTGTAATGTTAGAGATGATGTTAGATCATCTATAGGACCCTTTTTGTGTGATGATTGCAAGTAGTTAAGTATTGTTTGGTGATTGTGTACCTCGTATTTATTCATAGACGCTAGTATCGACCAAGGATACGAGGAGGAAGGAGGATTCTACGAAGAAAAGGCCGAGGAGAACTTCAACCACTGCTCTGCACAAGGCAAGCTAACACTTGCAAGATACCCTACTAATGCAAGCTTATACTGATACTTATGCAAGATAATACTTGCTTGTTACCATGATCACTATATGCCTTAAGCATATGTGATCATATCCACTTGATAAACCAATCCTAGTTTTACTCGCAAGCTTCTTACTTTATTTCTTTATCAAAGCTCTTACTTAGAGTTTACTTAAGTGAATTGTAGATACTAGAAAGATATGTGAAGGTTACATAAAGAGCATAAAATTTGGCCTAAACTAGATAATCTTGATGTCATCCTAAGGCATAAGATTAAACTTAGTTAAACTCCACTAGTTTACCACCCCTCGTTAGTACTTACCCCCACTTGTAGATGCTAGAGCTAAGCATAAAACTTGATCAACTTTAGATGGACATACTTGGTGAAAATGGTTATGAAAATCTTGGAATGATGGATCATTCTATTGAAATGTTTTGGACATGTGTTTCCGAACACCTGATGATTTTGGTGATGAAAATGATGAGGCATGAGCCTTAGCCCTTTATAAAACTGATGGTTGTCTGGATGCGATACCATTCCAATTTTATCGTACAACCACAATACCCGAAGATTGGGTAGGGCTTGACTGGAAACTTATATACCTTAGTATTAGTTCCCTCACGGCCAAGGTCTGAGCTGAGGCTACCTTGTGAAGATTGTCCACCTGTGCAGTACCCAAGATGACAGTTGGTCTTGGTTGGGAGGCCAAACTCACATGAGAGGTGCTTATACTAGGGCGTGTAATTGAAAGGTTAGGATTGATTATCCGCATACTGAGTATGGTGAATTCAGGATTTGTTCCTGACGGATGTATTGAATGTTGTGGTGAAAGTATACAATCTCTGCAGAGTGTCAAACTATTCGAATAGCCGCGTCCGCGATTATGGACAGTTGGAGTGGCCATACTGTTCCCCCGTCAGATGTTTTCAAAAGACTTGTGAAATGAATTGAGACTTTGACTTGACCACAACAGGGTTGTGATATGAAATACAAGTTCCCACTTAGGTGCTATAAAATTTCAACTAGCATTCGTTGCTTCTAAACTTAGTAGAGATAAATCTGGCTTTTGCAAAATAACCCTAGAGCCTAGTGTCCTATTACCAAAAACCCCTTTCACTTGTTAGTATTAGTTTGCGAGTACTTAAAGAGTACTCATGGCTTTGACCCTGGCTATTCCCGTGGCCAGACTATGAAGAGGAGTACCTGGAGGATGGACCCCAGGAAGGTTATGACAACTAGGATCATCTCCCATCTTCAACATTGCCTGTGACCCCGAAGATGGAGCTTCGCCTACGCTACCGTTATTATTACGTATTCGCTGCTTGAAGTTGTATTAAGAACTAGATCATGAGATACCTATTTGTGTAAGACCTTATGTATGGTTTGTAATGGATGATGTACTGTGGTATCCAATTCTGTTATGTCTCGCAAAAATGGTAATCCTGGGATTGCGATGTATGGCATAACAGGCATCTGGGATTAAAAATCCGGGTGTTGACAAGTTGGTATCAGAGCCATCCTGACCATAGGAGACCCTAGTTAGACTGGACGTTTGAATGAAAAACTTAGTTTCAAAACCAAATGAAAAAAATATTTACAAAAACTTATTCTCATTCTTATCCCTTTGATTCTTTCATGAAAATCCATGTTCCTCAAAAACTCTTGCAAAATACATAAAATTTTGACACACTTGATCACTCTACTAACTTACTCATCCTATATTCTTATAGATGGACGTGTAGTACAGCAGGTTTTATCAGTTGGGGAATGGAGGAGACCTTTTCTTTGAGAGGGATTTGGACCAGCTCTCGGAACTTCTGGAGCATCCGCACCCCGAGTTCTTCGGAGCTCAGCTCAATGATCAAGGAGGAGAAGATTTGTAGTGGCTAATTGTTGCAAGTCTCCGAGGAAAGATTGAACCTTCCACTGCGGAAGGAATTCAGTTTACCTTAAGAGAGAACAACTGGCTCGATGGACTTGCCAGGGCCATGCAGGAAGCTCTTTCCCGTATGTGTGGCAGAGTATCAACCAGATCAAGGGTACTCGCTTTGAGTTTTGCCCAAGGTGTGATGCAAATGGACAACCACTGGAAGCCCCATACCACCCTGAGCTGAAGACCCAATTGGACCACCTTAGCTTCATGATGTACGATCGTCAGCAGGAGTTGGATAACTGCCGTGACTACTCCAACCAAAAGTCTGCCATCATCAAGACGAAGGATCAAACCATCGCCATGCTAGCAAAGGATCGCAAGTCTCGCCGCCGTTAGCTCGACAAGAAGGAGCGCATTATTGCCCGTCTTCGCCACCGTATCTCATCTTTGGAGGAGACCATCCACGAGAGAGACATGCAGTTGGAAGAAAGGGAGAATGCCGGAGAAGATCTTCGTGGAGACCCCTACTCCTGTCTCAGCGATGATGATGATTTTCTGGAGGATCAGGCTATGGACTTCTTCAACGATGAGGATGATTTCGCCTTCATCGATGACGATGAGGATAATGAAGCCACAGATTCCGAGGAGTAGTAGCACTTGAGCACTAGCGTAGTGAGTAGTATTCAGTCCCACTGTATCGTAGTTTCCAGAATGGTTCTTAAAACCATCTGTTTTCTTTGTTGTGGTGTGTGTTGTACCGCGTGCTATGAATGAATGAATGAAAAGCAAGTTGCTAGAAAAACCTGAGTCAAACTTTAAAAACTTTTCAAAGACCCTGAACCTTAGAAATTTCCCTCTTTTCTCATGATCTATCTCAATCTTTAGATGCCACGAGGAGGAAGTCGTTCATCCCCGGACCCGATGTTGTAGATTCTGCAAATGTTGACTTCTGACCGCGAAGCTGAAAGAGCGAAACGCCAAGCCAACCTAGCCACACTACAACAGATAGTCCAGCTTGCCCACAACAATCAAGGCCATGGAAATCAGGACAACCATGGATCTAAGCTCAAGAATTTCCAGAATACCAACCCACCTGTTTTCACTAAGTCAGAAGAACCCCTATACGCCGATGATTGGCTGTAAACCATGGAAAATAACCTAGAAGTCGCCGGAGTGGAAGCCAACGAGAAAGTTCTGTTCGCCACCCACTATCTAGCCGGAGATGCCAGGTCATGGTGGAACAGTGTTCGCACAATGACCGAAGGCCAGATAATGACCTGGGAGGAATTCAAGGTCAAGTTTAGCAGAACCCATGTGCCACCGGGTTTGATCAAGAGAATGAGAGACGAGTTCAGAGAACTGAAGCAAGGGAGAATGACCGTAGTGGAATACCGTGACAAATTTTTGTCATTAGCTAGGTATGCCCCAGATGAGATCGACACCGAAGCCAAGAAGAAAGAAAGATTCCTAAATGGTCTGCATGATGAGATGCAGACGGTGTTAGTCAATATCCCTTTTGCTGATATTGAAGCCCTTGTCGACTCTGCTATCCAGATGGAAGGAAAGATCAACCAAGCCAATGAGAACCGCAAGCGTCGCATGATGCATCAGCCAGGAACCCATCAGACCCCAAAGTATCGCCCTAACCCATCTCCCGGATTTGCCCCAAGAACCAACAGACCCCCGATGAACCGTCCGACCTATCCCAACCGTGGAAACCCTAGGCCCGGAGGAAATCACAACAACCCCGACAACTCTAGCAATTTCAACCGTGCCCCACCCAAGTTCAACAACAACATTGCTACCTCCAACACCAACACTGCCTCGAGAACTGGAAGCAATGTTGTGCCTGTAGCAGCAAAGGACAAGTCGCAAGTGACTTGTTATGACTATGGAAATAAAGAACAATATTCCAACGAGTGCCCCAACAAGAAGAATGCCGCAGCCCCCAATGCAAATGCCCCAGCTCAGCAGCAGCGTCGTGTTCAGCCAGGAAGAAGGTTTGCCCCAGGGAATTCACTCAACCGCAACGGCCATCTTTTCCTCATGCATGCTGAAGAAGCTCAGGAAGCACCAGACGTCGTGCTGGGTATGTTTTCTGTTAATTCAGTACTTGCACGAGTGTTGTTTGATTCTGGTGCATCGCACTCATTTGTCACCGAAGAATTTTCCTGCACTAGTAAAATTCAACCCACCAAACTGAAGCATGTTATGATTGTTCAAATTCCCGGATCAACCACCAAGGCTAGGCAAATTTGCAAAGTCGTCCCTATCCGAATCCATGGCATAGATTTTTATGCAAATCTGATAGTACTCGGAACTAAAGGTTTGGAAGTAGTACTAGTAATGGATTGGATGTCCAAACATAAAGGATTGATTGACTGTGCCAAGAAAGCCATAACCATGACCAGTACCGCCGGAATATCAGTCGAGCATATATCTGAAACCTTACCTCATCAATTCAAATGCAACAAGAGTATAACCCAACCTACCATTGACCAAGTCCGGATAGTCTGAATACCCCGATGTATTTCCAGATGTTTTGCCCGGTATGCCCCCAAATCGAGATATCGAGTTTATCATCGAACTAATCCCTAGAACCGGACCCATAGCCCAGAGACCCTATAGTATGAACCCATCAGAGCTAGCAGAACTGAAGAAGCAACTGGATGCCATGCTAGAAATTGGATTGATTCAACCAAGTGCGTTATCATGGAGGTCACCTGTCTTGTTTGTGGACAAGAAGGATGGAGGTAACCGTTTGTGTACGGATTATCGTAAATTGAATGATGTCACTATCAAGAACAAATACCCCTTGCCCAAGATAGAAGATTTGTTTGATCAGTTGACCGGTGCCAAAGTGTTTTCTAAGATTGATCTTAGGACTGGCTATCATCAACTCAAGATTTGTGCAGAAGATATTCCCAAGACTGCCTTTACCACCAGATATGGATTGTACGAGTATACAGTCATGTCTTTTGGATTAACCAATGCCCCCGCTTATTTCATGAATCTCATGAATAAGATTTTTATGGACTTTCTGGATAAGTTTGTCGTTGTTTTCATCGATGACATTCTGATTTATTCCAAATAAGAAGAAGAACATGAGCTACACCTAAGGACCATTCTTGGAACCCTTAGAGAGCATCAGTTGTATGCAAAGTTTAGCAAATGTGAATTCTGGTTACAGGAGGTAGGATTCCTCGGTCACATTGTATCAGCCGGAGGAATTGCCGTGGACCCTGCCAAAGTGAAAGATGTAGAAGATTGGCAAGCCCCAACCACTCAAACCCAAGTTCGTGCATTTCTCGGATTGGCGGGATATTACCGCAAATTCGTAGAAGGATTCTCGAGTATCGCCAGACCCATGACCCAATTGTTGAAGAAGGACAAGAAGTTTGAATGTACCGACAAATGTGAAGCGAGTTTTCAAGAACTCAAGAGAAGATTAATTTCAGCCCCAATCTTGATCATGTCGGATATCACGAAGCCCTTTAATGTGTATTGTGATGCATCCAAGATCGGTCTCGGATGTGTGCTAATGCAATAAGGCAAAGTTATATCTTATCTATCTCGACAATTGAAGCAACATGAGCAAAATTACCCAACCCATGACCTCGAACTCGCAGCCGTAGTTCTAGCCCTGAAGACATGGAGGCATTACCTGATGGGAAACCGTTGTGAGATCTATACGGATCACAAGAGTCTGAAGTATATATTGACTCAGAAGGAGCTGAATATGAGACAGAGAAGATGGATTGAGCTAATCAAGGATTACGACCTAGACATTCACTATCACCCTGGTAAAGCCAATGTGGTAGCCGATGCCCTTAGCAGATTGCCGTGCCGCTTGAACTCCATGATCTTGAAGGAGAAACCAAGCTTGCACAAAGAGATGGAAGATTTTCGAATGGAATTAGTGAGTGAAGGATTTTTGGCTAGCATAGAACTCTAGCCCACTTTGACCAGTCAGATTAAAGAGGCGCGGAAAGGAAATGCTAGTATTGACGGAATCAAGCGTCGTATCAGTACAGGCAAAGTACCCGGATTCACCGAAGACGGAGGAGTTCTGTGGTACAAAGGACGCCTTTGTGTACTAGCAGACTCTGAGTTGAAAGAAGTGATTCTGAAGGAGGCTCATGATACTCTTTATTCTATCCATCCCGGAGGAACTAAGATGTATCAAGATTTAAAAGAGCAATTTTGGTGGCATAAGATGAAGAGAGAAATTGGAAGCTATATCGCCAAGTGTGATATCTGTCAGCGAGTCAAGGCAGGACATCAAAGACCCGCTGGATTGTTGCAACCCTTGCAGATTCCGGAATGGAAATGGGATTCCGCTGGAATGGACTTTATCACTGGACTACCTACTTCTAGTAGGGGAAATGACTCTATCTGGGTCATAGTGGACCGATTTTCCAAAGTCGCCCATTTCTTGCCCGTCAAGACCACATATCAGAGTTCGAAGCTAGCAGAGTTGTTTATCGCTAGAATAGTTAGTTTGCATGGAGTCCCCAAGAACATCGTATCGGATCGAGGAACTCAGTTTACCTCGAGATTCTGGAAGAAAGTCCAAGAAGGTTTAGGAACCTGCCTAGATTTCAGTACCGCATATCACCCTCAGACCGATGGACAAACGGAGCGAGTAAACCAAATACTCGAAGATATGCTGAGAGCATGTGTGTTAGAATATGGATCCAAGTGGGAAGACTGTCTGCCGTTTGCAGAATTTTCATACAATAAAAGTTATCAAGCCAGTTTGCAAATGGCCCCCTTTGAATTCATGTACGGAAGAAAGTGTCGCACCCCTTTGAACTGGTTGGAAGTAGGAGAGAGTCAGATTTTTGGACCCGGCATCCTACGAGAAGCAGAAGAGAAGGTTCACAAGATTCATGAGCACCTCAAGACCGCCCAGTCCAGACAGAAGAGTTACGCCGACAAGAGACGTCGAGACCTCGCCTTTAACATAGGAGATTTTGTCTATCTGAAGGTGTCGCCATTGAAGGGAATGCAACGTTTCCAACTCAAAGAAAAGTTAGCCCCCAGATATATCGGACCTTTCAAGATTTTGAACCGTCGAGGAGAAGTGTCGTATCAATTGGAACTACCCGAAGAGATGTCATCTATGCACAATGTGTTCCATATCTCATTACTTCACAAGTGTCTCGAAGTCCCCGAGAAGACCGAAGTGTTCAAGAATATCGATCACCGGACCATAGAGATCAACAATGACCTGACCTATCCCGAAGTACCCATCCGTATTTTGGAAAAAGCTTTTCGAACTACCCGAACCCGAAGCATCAAGTTTCTCAAAATTCAGTGGAGCAATCACACAGAAGAGGAAGCTACCTGGGAGCGCGAAGATCACATCAGAACCGAGTTTCCCGATCTCTTCAAATCCTAGGTAATCTTTTTCGTCCTTTTTCAAATCTTTGGACGAGATTTTGTTTAAGGGGGAAGGTTTGTAACATCCCAAAAATACTAAACTTGGATCATCAAACTCTAATCATCAAAATTAGGGTTAACAAAAACTTTTCTAAATAAAAATATGAAAGCATGCATGGTGTATGCATTTCATTTGGAATTCTTTTGAACCACCTTGTTTGTGTGTTCCTTTGCTTGTAAATGGATTTTTAGGTGAAATAAACATCATCTAAACAATTTCCAAACTTTTCTCAAAGACAAATAAATCAAAACAAAGCTAAATGAGTGAATGGTCATTTTGACCAATTTAACTCCCATGCCTACTTTGGCTGTCTCAAACTTTCAGAACCCAACAGAAACTTTTCTGGATCTTTGCACCCCTTGATTGTACTCATAACAAAGTATCAAGGACCACTTTGTGATCATCCAAAAACATTTAAATGCATAGTCTAAATGACAGTTCAAAATTGAATCTTTATCATATGGGAAGATCCCAATTTTTCAAAAACCACTCAAACAAGCTCAACTTTCAAAACCCAAGCATCTGCAGACTCACCAGCACCAACCTAGCACACCCACCAAAAATCTTTTAAAAATTCAAAACTTGAATTCTTGCGGCCATTTCATCAAACACCTTGCAGATACAAATCAAACAAAATCCAAACACTATTGTGAGCAGTGATTGAAGCCTAACTTGTTCCCTCTCTGGTTGCAACTAGGCTTTAGTAGATCATCTAGCTCAATTGCACACCCTTAGCATCACTGTAAGCTTGGCAATGCCATCAATGGTGAGCAGGCCGAGTGCACACTTGTCATTCCCATGTCGACAGCAAGCTAGGAGGAGAACCAAGCCTAGCCAACATGTCTGGGAGGCAGCCCACCGTCCACCACCACTCCCTGTCCACCGCTCGAACCCTGCCAGCCACTGGACCACGCGCACGGACCATGCCAAGCTCGCCAGCAACCATGCCGAGAGTGCGCCCCGTGCGCCACGCTCGACCGACGCCCACAGACCGTGCGCCGCCCTCGCCGCGTGCATACGTGATCACCACCGTCCCAGTAACCCCGCAGACACGCTCGTTCGCCGCCGCGCGGACCACGCGCGCTGTGCGCCATTAAATCTTCCGTCGGGCACGCGCAGAGCACCGTCGTGTTCCGACCAAACCACATCGCCCCACGTCTCGCCACCGTGTCGTTGAGCATCGCCAGGGAGCACCGCACCGCCCCTACCGTCGCCCACGCCGATAGCCGTCTGTACCGTCGACCACGACGAGCTCACCTTGCGCCCCGTCGGTCCCCTCGCTCCACTATAAATAGAGGCCACCCCCAGCCGAATTTAGCACACCATCACACTCCCCTCTCCTCACGGATCGTGCCACCCCGTTCCCGGAGCAAGGCGAGCAGCGCTTCGCCGGAATTTCACCGGAGTCTGCCGCTGCTGGAGAAGAAGGGAGCCAGCGATTGGAGCCGCCCCAGGAGAAGTTGCCGGTACCAGGAGGTTCGCCGTCGTCGACTTCGTCGTTCGCCCGCCTCGCCGACCCTCGCCTGAACCCCGGTGAGCCCCAACGACCCCTACTGGCCGCGCTAGGTTTCTGTCTCGCCGGCGTTGCCCAACATCGACGATGACTCTCAGCCGTTGGATTAGAACCAGATCGAACGCACCACATCGCCCCATACCACTTCGCACCCCCTCGTCTCATTGGCGCGTGGGTACAACCACTTAACCAGCCCGCATAAGGGCTGTGCTTAGCAGGCCGGCCCAGTATCGCTTCCCGCGCATCCCAGTTATTTGAATTTAACCTTTTTCATTTTATTTCAAACACACTTCTGTACCCAGTTTCAAAAATCAACCCAGGTCGATTCAGTGCACCAAATCGAATGAAACTAATTTTGTTAGAAAGGCCTAGGAATGCTGAATCCAAGCCCGTTGGATTCAAGTCATTTGGATCTGTAGATCATCCTTGGTAAAAATAACTAGGCAGAACCTTTTCTGTATTCAAACATTTTTCAAATTAAAACCATAATAGCTTTTGAGTTGATTCCAACTCTCAAAAATCACATTCAACCATACCTTTCAGAATATATAAAAATATGTAGGTTTACTTACAGAAATAATGTTCAAGTAATAAAAGAATGCATTTCTAGTCACTTTATTTAATTAAAATAAAAGGGTAAAACCTTATTAAATTGTGACACCACTTTAAATCATATTCTCATGGACTAAAATATGTGGTGATGACATGTGTCAACATGATCCCATGTTTGGTTTGGAGAATATTAAATCTTAAGTAGGTTTTCAATGAGTAGAAATTACTTTTCTAAAAATAAAAGGAATTAAACCAAGCCTTAATCTTGTAATGTTAGAGATGATGTTAGATCATCTATAGGACCCTTTTTGTGTGATGATTGCAAGTAGTTAAGTATTGTTTGGTGATTGTGTACCTCGTATTTATTCATAGACGCTAGTACCGACCAAGGATACGAGGAGGAAGGAGGATTCTACGAAGAAGAAGCCGAGGAGAACTTCAACCACTACTCTGCACAAGGCAAGCTAAAACTTGCAAGATACCCTACTAATGCAAGCTTATACTGATACTTATGCAAGCTAATACTTGCTTGTTACCATGACCACTATATGCCTTAAGCATATGTGATCATATCCACTTGATAAACCAATCCTAGTTTTACTCGCAAGCTTCTTACTTTATTTCTTTATCAAAGCTCTTACTTAGAGTTTACTTAAGTGAATTGTAGATACTAGAAAGATATGTGAAGGTTACATAAAGAGCATAAAATTTGGCCTAAGCTAGATAATCTTGATGTCATCCTAAGGCATAAGATTAAACTTAGTTAAACTCCACTAGTTTACCATCCCTCATTAGTACTTACCCCCATTTGTAGATGCTAGTGCTAAGCATAAAACTTGATCAACTTTAGATGTGAATACTTGGTGAAAATGGTTATGAAAACCTTGGAATGATGGATCATTCTATTGAAATGTTTTGGACATGTGTTTCCGAACACCTGATGATTTTGGTGATGAAAATGATGAGGCATGAGCATTAGCCCTTTATAAAACTCATGGTTGTCTGGATGCGATACCATTCCAGTTTTATCGTACAACCACAATACCCGAAGATTGGGTAGGGCTTGACTGGAAACTTATATACCTTAGTATTAGTTCCCTCACGACCAAGGTCTGAGCTGAGGCTACCTTGTGAAGATTGTCCACCTGTGCAGTACCCAAGATGACAGTTGGTCATGGTTGGGAGGCCAAACTCACATGAGAGGTGCTTATACTAGGGCGTGTAATTGAAAGGTTAGGATTGATTATCCGCATACTGAGTATGGTGAATTCAGGATTTGTTCCTGACGGATATATCGAATGTTGTGGTGAAAGT
The DNA here is from genome assembly GCA_916181665.1 of Avena sativa. Taxonomy (NCBI): domain Eukaryota; kingdom Viridiplantae; phylum Streptophyta; class Magnoliopsida; order Poales; family Poaceae; genus Avena; species Avena sativa. The sequence continues at coordinate 240,942,685 of OV702297.1, forward strand.
GTACAATCTCTGCAGAGTGTCAAACTATTTGAATAGCCGCGTCCGCGGTTATGGACAGTTGGAGTGGCCATACTGTTCCCCCGTCAGATGTTTTCAAAAGACTTGTGAAATAAATTGAGACTTTGACTTGACCACAACAGGGTTGTGATATGAAATACAAGTTCCCACTTAGGTGTTATAAAATTTTAACTAGCATTCGTTGCTTCTAAACTTAGTAGAGATAAATAAGGCTTTTGCAAAATAACCCTAGAGCCTAGTGTCCTATTACCAAAAACCCCTTTCACTTGTTAGTATTAGTTTGCGAGTACTTAAAGAGTACTCATGGCTTGGTCCCTGGCTATTCCCCTGGCCAGACTATGAAGAGGAGTACCTGGAGGATGGACCCCAGGAAGGTTACGACAACTAGGATCATCTCCCATCGTCAGCATTGCCTGTGACCCCGAAGATGGAGCTTCGCCTACGCTACCGTTATTATTACGTATTCCGCTGCTTGAAGTTGTATTAAGAACTGGATCATGAGATCCCTATTTGTGTAAGACCTTATGTATGGTTTGTAATGGATGATGTACTATGGTATCCAATTCTGTTATGTCTCGCAAAAATGGTAATCCTGGGATTGCGATGTATGGCATAACAGGCATCTGTGATTAAAAATCCGGGTGTTGACAACACCCTCAATGGAGCATGGAGCCATGGAGTCGTCGGCATGTTGCAATACTAAAGTGCGTCTATGGTCAAAATCAGTAACGTTAGCCGAGGATGTCCATGACCTTATTAAGATATAAGATTGAAACCACGATACTGCTTCGGAATATCAAACAATCAGTCTTACCATTCCTCGCACAGTAGATGAACCATCTTGGCACTCTGGTGGAGAATTTCAGGGCAGGGTGAGGTGGAGGAGGTGCTTCTTTTAGGTGGAGTAGTGCCTCCGAAGAGCTTGGTCGCCAATGTCCTGGTGGCGGCGCGGTGGACATTGCAGCGGCAGAAGCGTGTGAGGGGATGCGATTCGGGGAAGAGGCAATGGGAGCCTTAACCGGTGTCTATTAAACTAGAATCATGCATGTCTCAATCAGTGGAGGCATTAATGTCATGGTGTGTATTAATTGGTAAAAAATTGGATTCGGTAGAAGCAACATGAAGCGTCAGATTTTGGAAGCGATCGATATCGCTGGAGTGGTCCGACGAAACGATTCCACCGGCCTCAGTTATATAGTATTTACCATTTTTTTTACCGGGAGGTACCACTTGGTGGTGGCAGGTCTGGTAAAATCTTATAACAGCCAGGGGCAAATCCGTCATTTCAATAGCAGATGGAATAATTTGGCTAGCAACGAACGGTTCCAATCTTTTTAATAATACTAGCTGAATACTTGTGCGTTGCTACGGGTTGATTTTTATTGAATAACCCAGTTTACTCTCATTCGACGCTATCCACCGACCTCGTCTTCAACTCTTCTGCACGGGGAGGCTTACCGACGCGCTCCATGCGCTCGATGAGGAGGCGGGGTGTGGGCGACGGAGGCAAGGCATGAGGGAGATGCTCTCCTCAAAGTTGGGGGCTTGAGAATCGGTGATGGAGTAGGTGGAAGAGGAGGGGCCTCGAGGGGCCGGCGGTGGCCAAGCGCTGTAGAGGCGGCGATGATCGAAGCTTGGGGCTCGAGAAGAGCTCCGGGAGAAGCTTCGGAGGCCTAGAGCGGCCAGCGGCACGGCCGGACATGGTCACGACGACTGGCGCGAGAGGAGGAATGGATGGACCACCAGAGCTAGATAAAATGGGAGGACCTTATTCTGACTTAGTACGGGCATTTTCTAAAAAGTACATATAGCTAATTTTGTTGTCCCAGCTGGTCTAGTTGGACACGGTCGAATTAGCCCATGAGCCGGTCTAGCCTGGCCTAGCTGGAGTCAAACCCAGCAAAAAGACTTTTAGTTTAGTACTTGACACACATCTAATATTGAAACGGATGGCCGTCGTTAATGGATCCATAGGGCCACAATCGATCAGCTTTGTGGATTCTCATAAAATATCAAAAGCTTTACGGATTACAGATCGGTCGGTTTTCACAGACCATGTCCGTAACCAGCTCCTGATTTTTTGGATGATTGTTACGGATCTCCACATGGACCTGTGCTCCTCGATTCAAAGCATGAACAGTCACCCAGGCGGGTGAAATCAAAGGCGCTGCACAAACATTAGTCTAGCAGCAGCGGAGCTGATATTTACACAGTTGGTCCGGAGTCCGTGGTTGGGGTGCCATGAATGGGAGCACTCTTACGTGCATGTATCATGGCAGCAAGATGCCTGGCAGCAGTGATCTCTTGGTGACAAGTGACAACAAGCGTCGTGGCCGATGCGGTGGTAAAAGGATCAACTGATCACGATCAGGAGACGCAAGATCAAACTAAGCTTATATGCTATGGCATACCCCATAAATATGGGCTTACGTGCAGCGCCTTTAAGTGCATCATCATCTAATTAATCATGTATTATACCGCATCTATATAGGGTATACTACAGATGGGTGGCATAGCCTTTGGGTCTGCAAGTGGGACGCAGAAGTATACGCTTCTTCCCTCATTTGCAAATTTCCGTGATAGCAGGAATTGTTTTGCAAAACGACTGAACCATTGACCATCTCCCTCCTCTGCGATTTTAGATCGGAGGAGTTCCGCGACCGTTGCCGGAAGCGCCGACTAAGACGCCGCCACCGAGAGTTGGTGCGCAGGAGGGCGCTTGCCACCACCACAGGGCCACGTTTGATTCCGCCGGCTGCCGCTGTGGTCACGGGGCATCGCCATCCGGGCGAGGCCACACGCGCCCTTTCGTTGACGCCAGAGGTCGAGGTCGCGCGCCATGGGGCCGCTCTCGCAGGGGAAGCCACGTCGTTGGTTGCGAGCAGAGTCCCTCCCTGCTCCGGTAGTCGGCCAACTCTCCGGCCGCCGCACCTCTGCTCCGTCCCGGCTGACATCGCTGTTGACGCTGGCCTCCAAGATCCATGCGATCCCGACGTCCGCGCTCGCCAAGCTCCAACCATCCTACCTCCTCCTCATGGCCAAGCTACGCCGTCCTCCAAGATCCGTTGCGATTCCGACGTCCGCGCTCGCCAAACTCCTCCTCATGACCACAACGAAGCATAGGCACAGCGCCGGTGGAGAAGCGAGCGGGATGTATTTTTTTCCCATAATCACTTACCAGTGGCATGGCGGGTAAATAACTCAAAACTTCAAGGGCAAAAATGTCTTTTATGGCAGACGGAAATTTTGTATTGACGAACGGTTTCAATCTTTTTTATAATATATATAGACTAGTAAAATGCCCGTGCGATGCAACGGTATACATATTCTAATTGTTTAACACCAATTGTCTCTAACATATACTCTTATATGATCCCGTACACATCATGCAGCATGTCTTCTTATCTTCCTCATTTTAATCATGCACATGAAGCAGCGGTGTTTTTTTCTTCCCATTTGTTGGCATATGTAAATCAGCGTTATATAGTGTGTACAACCCTTTTAAAACATGGTATATTTTTCTTCCCATTTGTTCGCATGTGTAAATCAGCGTTAAATAGTACTCCCTCTGTCCTAAAATACCCTGCATTATGGGTTTAGTCAAAGTCAAACTTTATAAAGTTTGGTAGAATATATAGAAAAAACTATAAACATCTATAGCACCGAATGTATATATTATGAAAATATATCTTATAACGATTCTAATGGTAAACGATTCTAATGGTACTTATGTTGTATTATAGGTGTACATAAATTTTATGACAGAGGGAGTATGTACAACCCTGGCAGCTAGTGGCTACCATGTCTTCACGTGCACGCCTCCCTGATCACCTTGAGAATCTAAAGAAATGCTATTTAAATATCATCTAATTAATTAAGTGAAGTTTTATAAAAAAAAGCCAAGACGGGAAATAAAATACATGGGGACTACTCTCGCAACCTGACAGAACTCAAATGCTTCGCCCCATCCAACAATTTGCAGCTTCAACCTTGATCGTGCTTATTAATCAGCATGGAGCTCATGCTTTGCAAGACTAACATTCCGCTCATTCCAAATCTCACAAGATATGAAAACGGCAAGATAGACCATGACCTTTCGGCAATGCCCATAACCATATACTATGAAGAACTACCACTCATTGAAGGTAACAAAAGGAGAACATGAAGTGGTATGAGATGGTTCGAGCCCCAACCAAGCAATGATGCCATTCCATATGCGCAATGATTGACGGAACTTAAACATGATGTCAACTGGTATCAAACCTTCACATATTGATGCGAAGAATGTGCAACATGATCTCGCTAAGAAACTTATATCGATATCAGTTTTCCAACATAAACGGTATCAAAGCCATTACAAAAATAAAAGGTTCTAACCATGCTATCCACAGTGGACATACATCAATCATCTATAAAAAGAAACAACACCGTCAGAATAGGGCTATTTACCAGCTTGTGTTGGCATAAGTTCCACATCGGAAAGATGCAGATTTACGTATACACATATATGTACACATTTCATAATTAAAAAACGATAGCTTAATATATACTTCACATCGTCAAAAATTAAAGTTGCTTGCAGTATACATAGATGCTTAATAGCTAAAGATGAGAACCTCCATTAGAATTTTATATAGGTGACACAATATCAGCTCACGACTCATGGAAAAAATGAGGAACCTAAAGTTTCGAGTAAGCTATGTGATCTTACTGATGGGGCCATGTTGTGTAGCTCTATGGAAAAAGAGCTAGTTTTTGTCCCCCAATGGTTGGCTTTACAGAAGCGTCCCAGCAACCGGTATTTCAAAAGAATGAATGAATCTAGTGGCTTGTAGACCATCCATTTCTGGCATGTGAATATCTTGTCAAGAAGATACGGTTACCATTCAGTAGAAGAGTGGAAGAAAGGTGAATGTATAATATGATTTTTTCATTTGGTCTCATAGGGTTGTCTTGATATACCAATAATGATTTAAATTGCAAATATAAAGGTAACCTGCCGTGACGGTAAAAAATTGATTTTCCTAGTGCATGGTGACTGGAGAGATATAAGCCATAAGAAGAGAGAACAACTAATCATTGTTGACAACACGAAATAAGCCACGAAGCTTGGATCTATTTGAAAAGGTCAATCTATGAGCTAAACCAATCAATGATTGGTATACCCTTAACTGTTAATTCTTTACCAAATTCAGGTGGTTGTATATCCCATCACCTAACAGGTAAAGCTTTTTGCTCCATTTATTTGTGCTTGATGTTCAGTTCAAGCAACGAATGCAGTTGGAGGCCAGAAAATTTGACGTAAACTTAGCATCCACATCTTAGAAGACGGTAGTTGAGCATGAACACCCGACTACATATGGATAAACTTATGAGGTGAACATGAGGACCAAAACTAATGCTAATCATATAATTTTAGAAAATTAACATTTTTTTGTCTTACCATCGGGATAAGATCTGTAATGCACGGATTGCTTCCACTTTGTTATTTGTCGTCTATTGTGTAGCCTAGCGGCACCAACATTGATTTTGCCACCATTATATTGACTTTGTTATTTTTAGAAGGAGGATTATTGCCTTAATGCTACTTAGAAAATGCTTGGATTTCTTGTTAAGTGATTTTTCCTCAAAAGCTTTGCATGTTTTCCATCTCTCCTGAATGCCAGCCCTTGAGACTGATGTCCTTACACCCCGGGAACTGGAAATCCATTCAGCTTGACTATTCAGTTCAAAGATCATTTAACCATCATCTTGTTCGTCATCTATGCTCCTAACACTTAGACCATTAGGTTAGTAGCAATAGGGACAGACGAGAATGTCGTACTTTTGGCTTGAAAACACAAGAACCTTCTATACCACTGATAGTGAAATCCTTGTGATAATTTTAATGTTGATCCTTCATTCTCGTTGCTAACCACAGTTTGAGTACCATCCATCAATTCCGCCTAAATATTTGCGAAAATTCAGTAAAATAGTTACCCAATTTCATAAATTATAGTGGACCTTCTTTAGTTAACTAATATCTTAACTATATCTTCTAGATGAATCAATAACTGGAAGTGAAAGAAAACATACCAATTGCATGCAAATCGCAAGGACAAGCCATGTCCCACCATATTTTCTTGCATGGTCAGTACTGGTTTGCATATACCTCTTGAACATAAATGGCAAGGACTTCTGTGAACATAAGTTTATCCATATATGTAGAAGATCTCCATGCCCTTGGAGTAATGCAGAAGAAACGGTATTAGAAGGAAACATGATTCGAACACATATATATCATTGCATTCTAGTGAGTAATCAAAGATTAAAAGGTATATATGAGCCTACTACCTACAAAAAATTCAGGATGTGGAAAGAAGTGCGTAGTGGAAATATTAGAATCAGAAAATCAAAACTGCAAGTGTACATGAGAGGGGAAGTAAACAAGAACTAATTTCTTTGTTGTTCGTCCACATAGAAAGGATCTGGTGGCATATCAACAGAGAATGAGCTATGAATGTAAGATTTAGGCGATGCACAGCTTCTGGACTAACCTTCAGAAAAGAATATTCTAGGGCGGTGACAGAACTCTAGGCTTAGGTTTGGAGATGGACTCTGTGGCGATAGCTCTGCTCCGTGGCATCGACGATGGCTCTGGCTCTGTGGTGGCAATAACACAGCCTCCATGGTGGCTCCACCTACGGACATGGCCACGACAGTTGGCCATCAATGGTGGCGGGCCGCCTCCACGCGCAGCAACAACACGAGGCAGTAGTCTCCCCTCTGAATCGTGAGTGACGCTCTGCGCGCAGCCTCGAGCGTGAGGAGGGCGATGTCATATCCTTCTACAATTTAACGAAGCAAGGGTAATCATAATCTAAAGAAGCTGCGCACAATAAAAACAGAGGAAGCCTTGTGAAGGAATCACTGCAAACAAGGGAACATCAGAGCTGATTCAAACCAAAGAATTATGACTCATATCATTCTCTTTGATTTAAACTGTAAACATGTGGCAGGAAAACACCAACAATTCCCTCAAGGAAACAAACCTACAAATAGCTTGAAGGAAAAGGCATATGTAATTTCAGAAGTAACATTGAAACCGCAACACACTTTTCGCATTTTCAGAAAAGCAACAACTACATCACAAAAATTGTATTCAGAAGATTACTTTAGTCATCAGAAGTCAGAACAAGCATAACAACCTGATCTTGGCAGGTATGACGGCGAGGACAATAGTAACATGGGGTGCTTATGATATTCCCTACGTAGAAATATATATGTTTTGAGCATGGATTCAATCAGCTATGCATTTCGCATGATTACCATCCTATAAAGCATATACATGGTGAACACTATTGGAGGCTTCAAAAACATATTACCACAATTATGGTGCATACTTCTCAAGGTCACATTTTAAATACATGGATCAAGAAACAGCAAGAATCCAAAAATAGAATAAGAAACAGCTAAAATAAGACACTCGAGGAAAATCTCAGTTGTCGCATGAATACATATTTCCTCTAATACATATATCATCTAATATGCTCTGAGCTAAAAGTGATGCAGCATTGCTTGATATTCTTCGTCACAAGTAAAAAATTACATCTTATCTATTCGCCATTTTATCTACAAGCTTGAGACCAACATGAAACAGGGGAGACACGGTTAGTTCAGTTGAAACTAGAGCAGAGAACATCATAACAAGAAGCCATGCTGCTTCTAGTTACTGCTGCTGATTTGTTACCTCTAGTAACGAGGCTTCAAAAACATATTACCATTACAATTATGGTGCATACTTCTCAAGGTCACATTTTAAATACATGGATCAAGAAACAGCAAGAATCCAAAAATAGAATAAGAAACAGCTAAAATAAGACACTCGAGGAAAATCTCAGTTGTTGCATGAATACATATTTCCTCTAATACATATATCGTCTAATACGCTCTGAGCTAAAAGTGATGCAGCATTGCTTGATATTCTTGGTCACAAGAAAAAAATTACATCTTATCTATTTGCCATTTTATCTACAAGATTGAGACCAACATGAAACAGGGGAGCCACGGTTAGTTCAGTTGAAACCAGAGCAGAGAACATCATAACAAGAAGCCACGCTGCTTCTAGTTACTTCTGCTAATTTGTTACCTCTAGTTACTTCTCCCCGATCACTTGTCACCGTCCACAACATCCGACATCAGATTGAGAAAATCCCCCCGCAATGGCATGCCAATTCCGTTGTAAGCAGGCACACGGAAGTAACACAGCATCCTAAAGAGACCGATCGACTGTGTAAATGTTCATTAAACTGCACATACTACTAGCTCGGCATACTCACCTTGATACTCTTGACAGCCGGCTTATTGGCCACTTGAGGTGGTGGTGGATCCTCGCCTTCGGACTCCGGCAACCTCAGTGACACAAATAAAAAGTTATTAGAATGCAAAATCTGCGGGCAACATGTTTAGAGAATCTTATAGAACAAGAGTATAAAAAAATACCATAATGAGTGGAGCTACATTTTGAAAGAAAGGAAGAACGAGGTTGGTAGGTGCATTTGCTTAAGGTTGAGAATCTTTTGACAGATACTTAGGTTGTACTTGGTGTTGACATGTGATCATTGTCCTCAAATTGATTAGGTACCTAGAGTTAAAACACTTGAGCTTGTGCCGGCAAGCTTTATTATATTTATGATTCAGCTCATATATAGAACAATGTGAAAGAAAAAGAAACAGAAAGAAACTTGCTGCGATGTATGGGTCTACACAAACAGCACAATTTGCATAGATGAAGTGGTACTTCATTTTTATTTTTATTTTGCGACAGGTACCTCGTTAGTTCCGGTGAGGGATAAACACGGAAATCTCAGCGGTCCATATTACAACATCCTTCTCGGTCATAGAATCGAATAGATTCTTACCCAAGTCAGTGTCACCACTTCTCCAAATTCCCATACAAATTCAGAAAAAAATTGCATATAAAGGGATCCTTGAGACACCCAGATTTAAGAATAATGGAGTGTACCTGCATTTCCCGAGAGCAGAAACCGCCCAGCCAAACCACATAGGACAGTGGCAAAGGTAAGGTGGTCTCGTCAGGCAGAACCTCACTACTGATCATCCTAAGAAATTTCTGCATACATAATCCTGCTTCACCAGACCCTCATACGCAGTCTATAGAATATTGCACAACATGAAATCTCTTAGCAGCATAGAAGAGAACATGTTTCGTGCTTCCTCCATGACGCACAACAGATGCAAGTGTCCATAAACACCCAGGCCTTGAGAGCCCTACAGACGGGACACATAGGCAACATGGGGAACCAGTGGTCGATGCAGGCATCGTGAAACACATGGCCGCAGGGGCGGCAACGTTCACCACTGCTCGCCTGGGCACGACGCCTCGAGGCAAACGATGCAGGCCGGGAGCACAGCGGATAGTCTATCGCGGGGGATCGAAGCAGGGGGAGGCCGATTTAGTGGGAGGAGAGGCCAATGGGGCGGGGCGGAAGCTGGTCTGGCGAGAAGCAGTACCGTTGCCCTCCAACCACCATCTTGACGCCGAACGGAGGCGGGGATGGTGGATCGGGGCGAGGTGGGGGAAGGCGGGAGCGTCCGAGATGTGGTGTGTTGTCGGGGCGGAGGATGGGAGGAGTGTAGGAGACGTGCGCGTGATTTTTGGATCGAAACAGGGAAACTTACAACTGGGCTACCTTTTACTACGGGCGTGATTTTTGTGCTGGTTTCTGTGCGGGATGCACTCGCGCGGAGGATGTTGGACGAAACGTTCGACGGAGTGGTAGAAAATGGAACACCCAAATTCTTTTTAGATAGTAGAGATAGATTAGCTATCAAGTTATTTGCGTTTAGGAATTGAACTTAAGTACAATAGTTTCATGTTCAAAGTTGTAGGATTTGAGACAATGAAATACGATACAACCTCGAACTTGTAAGTCTTTTGTCTTGATTCAATTCCTCTCTATTATTCATTATAGCTTTGTCACTTGAGGGCGAGTAATAGCTAAGCTTGGGGAAGTTGATAGCTCCAAATTTCATCACTTTTTACAATCTATTTTGTTCTTGTTTATTGCTGGATTTTATTGAAGATTACCCCTTTCCACTAATGTTAATGTCGCAATTAGCGAATCCTTAGTTTCTTGTGATGGTTTTCAGGTAATGAACATTTATTAAAGATCTAATAGCATTTATGAGCTAGTTACACCTAACGAAGCAAATCCCCAATTGGACCCCCCCCCCTTCATTGGAGGCGTGCAGTGCTCATAACGACCAATAGTATAGTCGGGACGCGCCCATACCGTCCTCCGGTACTACACACCATCGGCTCCGCTATATTAGTAGAGCAACTTTCGTAAAGGGGAGATGACGAAAAAGAGAACACAACCGCCGCAAAACTCATCCAGAGAGAGGAGATCAGATCTGGAAGGGGAGAAGAACATCCCCTCATTCATAGACGACCTTCATCTCTTCAACCACACATTCCACCATCATCCCCATCACTACTTAGAGAGAGAGAGAGAGATTGGCAATTGTAATATTAGGGTTTGACACTTTGATCTATCTTTGATTTGTATTCAATTTGATCTTCAAATACTATTGTGGTTTGCTACAATAACTTTGAGATGATTTCCATTTGCAATACAAGTATGCCTTTGATTTGTCTTCCTCTCATGTATGAGTAAATCCCCATAGGCATGGGAGATGTAGGGAATTGGTGAGGTGTGTCATGCCTTCTTTGTATTCATCCATTTGTGATTGTTTTAGTGTTTATTAATTTGTGAGAATGATTATCTATGTTTTTCTAATTCTAGTTATCTAATTTAAGGGCCTAGGTAACATGATCCAAAGATCTCTTAGGTATGAACTTGTATGCTAGCGAATGGGAAACCCCCGAGTGACATGGCCGGTATCAATGAGGAGCTAGCACCACTCGAGGACAACAAGGAACCATCAAGATTAAAGCCTTGATCTGGTCGCAAGACCTTAATTAATGTGTTGGCTGTAACATCCCAATTTCAGCAACCCTGATCTTTTGTCAAAAGGCAAAAATTAGGGGGAACGAAAACTTTTTATTATTAAGTGTTGCAAGGTTTGCTTACTTGCTTGCTTGTGTTCATGAAATTGATTGTGTATTAGGTATTATACTCCTTACCTCAACCCCAGTTGACAAAAACTTTTTGCAAAATAGATGTCTTGGTTCCTTTTTCATATTCTCAATTGTTCTGACATTTCAAAATTGAGCCAAAATAACTTTGCCACACCCAAATATTTTACTTGTTCTATTAAGAAAACTATGGAGACCAATATTGTAAGATCTCACCCAATAAGGTAGAGATACCTATGATTGCAGTGTAGTCCCTGGATCGTTTTGCTAGCACCCGCAGTTTAAGATGAAGTATACAAAAACAAAGGTCATTATTACATCGCAAATCCAGGAGTACAATAGTTCTTACAACTCACTTAGCCCACGGCTAACTTATTTAGAGTTCTCAATACATAACAAAGTCTTCATCTTGATGCGCCATAGGCAAGCATGTCGAGTGTAGAATCGTAACCCTACTCATCATTAGAGTAACCTGCAACATGATAAGTTATAGCCACAAAGGGTCAATACAGTTGGATTTATATTGGCAAGTGATACCATAGTTGTATAGTAGAACCTAACAACTACATGAATATGGCTAAGTGTGGATCTAGCTAGCTTTGAAAAAAGCAAGTTTTATCCTACTAGTTTGAAAATACTAAGTTTTTCTTTTACAAAACATTAAGGTACCACCAATAGACATTAGTGAACCTCTACCCTTGTTCACCCACAATTTTAAGTTAGAGAAATTGGGATGAGGAGATCCTTGAACTATTCCAATGTCTTGACGCTCAGAAGTTGTCCATAACCGGGGACACGTAATTACTTAGGTTTACCCTCTCGAGAGGTGGTGCACTTTACCCACAAGACTCTACATGCATCGAGACGAGACTTTTCAAAAGAAATCCCTCAGACCACCATGGACGCGTTCCATCCTAACAATTCTATCACCTTCTGTCTGTTTGGCTGAGTTCTCACAACTTAGTCGGTCAAGGCAGATCCCATATGCCATGTGGTTGCACTAGAATCTTTGTGACACAAACATCTCAAATCTCTTTGTTCCTGGGTGGCCATCCACAAGTGTGATACACCAGGGTAAACCATAGAAATAGGCCCTGAGTAACCACTCAACATAATCCAACAAGTCCCAATCCACCCAGGTGTTTCATTGATAAAAGGTTGTTTTCTTAATAAAAAAATATAAGTATATAAACTTTCCATACCATAATAACATGAATATCCACCCACGAATTCTAATAGGAAGACTAAGCATTCTAGCATACTATGTCTCTTATCTTAGGAAAATACTACCAAGATATAATCTATAGGATTTCTATAGCATAGCAATTTAATTGAAACTGTCATGCAAAGTCCTACTAAAATAACACTAATGCAATAGGTAAAATAATAGGACATATGATGCACTTGCCTTGGTAGCTAGGAGAGTAGGTACAATCCTCACAGCAACAAACTTCACAATCCACACAATCTACACAACATAATCAAACAACAAAATATACAACTCAATATGGCACTCAAAACTAATATGAATGCATGCAATTATGCAATAATATGAATGCCACACTTTTAAAACCAAATTCTATAGTACATAAGATAAAGTACACTTCCTAAAGGCTAAAGATCACACGTTCCACCTAAAAATAATTTATACAATAATTTTTATAGTCAAAATAGCCCTAAAGTGTCTCTGCCTAAAACTCAAATTTTACAGAAGCTACTGAACAAAATAAGGCCACGGTAATAAAGTTCACATTTTTCTGAATCCATAGACACTAAATTTGCATTTTTCTGAATTTTGGATCAAAAGTTATGAATTTTACAAGTTTAAACATCTAGCAAATCATTTCTGGATTTTAAACAGAAAACCAAGACACGTGGCGTAACCCTACTAGCCGGTATCGCTTCGTGCGAATCAAGCGCGTGCACCGTTAGATCTAAGTCAGATCGCACGGCTCAGATCAGCCGGTACCCCTTCGCTAAATGAATCTATCCTAACCCTAGGATCTGGATCTAGCGGTCCTGAGTGCTTGGCCAAAACTTGGAGGCGCTGATGGCGTGTGCGGCAGCGACGCATCTGGTGACGGTGCACCAGCGGTGCTAGGGGTAAGGGGAGGTTGCAGGGTGGTTACTGAAGTCGCAGGGGTCGAAGCGGTTGCAGTGTAGGTCGTGGTCGAGGAAGGGGCACACAAACTCGTCGGTAGTCCCTCGCCGGAGTTGCGTTGGGCGTCGGTTGCTCACAAACAAAGACAAAGCCAAGCCCCTGGGGCATGAACAAGTCAACAGAGAGGGTTAGCAGATGTGTCCGAAGATGATGAATGCTGCAGCGTAAAGTAGGGGGCGAGGAATGGTCAAAGCTCACCGGAATTCGTCTCCTAAGTTCATCGGAATGGCGGCGGCTCGAGCTGGAATTCACGGAGCCTGGGGGCTCTCGGGTGGTGCGGTGTGGGGGAAATGGATAGGGGGCAGTGGTGGTTAAGTAGCATGGGTCGGGGGAGAAATGGAGCCGTGAATGAAGCACATTTGCACGAAATCAATCGGGGAAGAAACAACAACGAGGAGAGGGCTCGGTGGCATGTGATTGAAGACGACGAAGGTGACGTGGCGGTGGGGCCCGATCATCAGCGGGTGGGTGCGGGTGTATGCGGTGAGAAAAGATAAGAGGGGGAGAAGGGGGATCCGGGTGGGCTGCTAGGCCAGGGGTGCTGGGTGGGCTGGTTTGGCTGGTAGGTAGAGTTTTTTCTTCTAAATCCTTTTTCTTTTTCTGTTTCTATTTTCTAATAAGGATTTGAACTAGAAATTCAAATCCAAATTAAATAAAACTTTCACCAAAAATTTGAGAGGTGAACCTAGTGTTCAAAAATGTTTTAAACACCTCAAACCGCTTAACAAAAGATTTTAGGTAAAATAAAAATAAAAACACAAGCTTCACTCCTTGCATATAAAGGGGGTTTTTAAATAGGGTTTTGCTAGGTTTAAAACTTTGAAATTTTTTGTGCAATGCACACATGCCATGATGATATGAATGCACTGAGAATGTTTTGGTTTAATGAAAATTTGGGATGTTACAAATCTAACCCCCTTAAGATGAATCTCCCCCTCGAGATTCGGATTGGCTAGCAAATAGGTGAGGGTGATCTTTCCGAAGTTCATCTTCTCTTTCCCAAGTTGCTTCCTCTTTAGTGTGATGGTTCCACTGTATTTTTTGCAAAACTTGATTGTCTTAGTACGAGTGACTCTTTCTGCTATCTCCAGAATCTTGATAGGTTTCTCTTCATAAGTGAGATCATTTTCTAACTGAACTTCTTCTAGTGGTATAGTGTCTTTTAACGAAGTTTCTTCCATCTTTGGATGACACTTTTTCAACTGGCTAACATGGAACACATTATGAACTCTGACAGAGATTCTGGTAATCCTAGCTCATGGCCACTTCTCCTTTGAGGCTCAAAATCTTAAATGGTCCTACATAACGAGGTGCTAATTTCCCTTTGACTCCAAATCTCTTCACACCACGAAGTGGTGAGACTCTGAGATAAGCTCTATCACCTACCTCATAGGTGACCTCTATACGTTTTGGATCTGCATATCTCTTTTGTCAGGATTGAGCTATCTTTAGTCTATCATTTACCATCCTGACTTTCTCTTCTACTTCCTTGATCAGGTCTGGTCTGAATAAGTTTCTTTCTCCTACTCGATTCCATAATAATGGTGTAGTACACTTCCTTCCATAAAGGAATTCAAACGGAGCCATCTCTATGCTCGATTGATAGTTATTATTGTATGAAAACTCTACGTATGGCAGACTTTCGTCCCAACTAGATCCATAGTCTAGCGCACAAGCTCTCAACATATCTTCCAAAATCTAATTGGTCCTTTCTATCTGTCCATCAGTCTAAGGGTAAAATGCAGTGCTGAATTCTAGTCTAGTTCCCAAAGTCTCATGCAGTTGTCGCCAAAAATTCAAAGTGAACTAATTTCCTCTATCTGACACAATACTCTTAGGTACTCCATGCAGACATACAGTTCTGTTCATATAGATCTTGGCTAATTTAGCACTTATATAGGTGGTCTTTACGATTATAAAATGAGCCACTTTTGTTAAGCGATCCACAACAACCCATATAGAATCGTATCCAGGTCTAGTACTTGGCAGTCCTGTGATAAAATCCATATCGATTTTATCCCTGTTGGTATTGGAAGTGGTTGTAATAACCCTGCTAGTTTCTGATGCTCCGCCTTTACTCGACTACACACGTCGCACAAGGCAATGTGCTCTACGATATCTTTCTTTAGAATGTTCCACCAAAATCTTTCCTTCACATCCATGTACATCTTCGTGTTGCTAGGATGAATAGAATATGGTGAATTATGTGCTTCTTGCAGGATCAATTTCCGAAGCACAGGATCTTGTGGAATGCAGATACTCTTCCCATACCATAAGGTTCCTCGATCATCTTCATGGAATCCCTTTGCTTTTCGTTTACCAATTTTACTCTTAATTTCCTATATTTCCTTGTCCAATTTTTGCGCTTCTTTGATTTTATCCAATAGTATTGGGTGTACTTCCAGGGACATAAGATATCCTTCAGGAACTATCTCTAATCTTAGCTCCTTAAACTGAGCACCCAAATATTCTGGAAATTCTCCTTTGATGAGGCCATTCACATAAACCTTGCGGCTTAATGCATTAGCTATGACATTTGCTTTCCTGGGATGGTATTGCAAACTTAAGTCTTAATCCTTGATAAGTTCTAGCCATCTTCTTTGTCTCAGGTTGAGTTCCTTCTAAGTGAAAATGTATTTTAGATTCTTGTGATCAGTGAACATTTCACAATGCTTTCCCATAATATAATGTCTCCATGTCTTTAGTGCATGTACAATAGAGGCCAACTCTAATTCATGTGTAGGATAGTTTACTTCATGATTCTTGAGTTGTCTTGAGGCATATGCTACCACTTTTCCTTCTTGCATTAACACACCACCCAGTCCTTGGTGAGATGCATCACAATAAACTTGAAAATCTTTCTCTAGATTTGGCAAGCATAACACTGGTGCAGACACTAATCTCTTCTTCAACTCTTGAAAACTAGTTTCATATGCTTCAGTCTAGTCAAACTTCTTCTCTTTCTTTAATAAATCAGTCATCGGCTTTGCTAATTTCGAGAAATTCTCGATGAACCTTCTATAGTATCCTGCCAAGCCTAGGAAACTACCGACCTCTTTAACTGTTTTGGGAGGTTCCATTCTGTTACAGCTGACACCTTTGCGGTATCGACTGCTTTACCATTCCTAGACACAACATGTCCATGAAATACAAATTCATTCAGCCAAAATTCACATTTACTAAACTTGGCATACAACTTGTGCTGCCTGAGTTTCTCAAGAATCAAACACAAATGTTCTTCATGTTCCTCATTGCTCTTGGAATAAATCAGTATATCATCAATGAATACCACAACAAACTTGTCAAGAAACTCCATGAACACTTTGTTCATCATGTTCATGAAATAAGCCGATGCATTAGTTAGTCCAACCTGCATCATTGTATACTCATACAGTCCATATCTAGTGGTAAAAGCAGTCTTTGGTATATCTTGTTCTCTAATCTTTAGTTGAAAGTAACCCAATCGAAGATCAATTTTTTAGAACACACGAGCTCCTTCTAACTGATCAAAGAGATCATTAATTCTGGGTAGGGGATATTTGTTCTTTATGGCCACTTTGTTAAGTGATCGATAATCTATGCATGGCCTCTGACTTCTGTCTTTCTTCTCAATGAACAAAACTGGTGCACCCCAAGACGAAGAACTCGGTTGGATAAATCCCTTCTTCAACTGTTCTCCAAGCTATTTCTTGAGCTCTTTTAACTCATCCACTGACATTTTGTAAGGTCTCTTTGCTATGGGTCCACTTCCTGGCAGTAAGTCTATCAGAAACTCCACATCCCTATCTGGTGGCATGACAGTAATTATTCTGGAAACACATCAGGGTACGCTTTCACTATTGGAACATTGTCTAGGCTAACTCCCTAAAGAGAATTTAGCTTACTTCCTTTGGGTTCAAAGTTAGACTTGAACCTAATCCATTTCTTTTGTGGGGTTGTGAGTGTAACAGTTCGTCTGGCACAGTCTATCACTCCCTCATAACGACTCATCTAGTCCATGCCTAATATTACATCCAATCCTTGGGATTCTAGGATTATTACACTAACTGGAAACTTGTACTTTCCAAACTCTAGGACTAGTTGACGACATCCAAAATTTACTATGACCTCTCCACCCGGGGAGCTTACTTTAATAGGACATCCAATTGTTTCAGTTGGTAGTCATTTTTTTTCTACAAATGATCTTGAAATGAATGAATGCGATGCGTCGTTATAAAAAAGAATAAGTGCTGGAAAGGAATTAATCTTGAACTTACCAATCACAGCATCAGACTCTTCTTGGATTTCCTCCACATTGATGTGATTCACATGACCCTTTTGAAAAGGATTTGGCTTGTTCGCCCCATCATTCTTCTTTTTTGGGCATTCATTAGCATAGTGCCCTGTTTTCTTGCACTTGAAACATTCAACCTGACTGATGTCTCTCTTGGCTGGCTGATTCCCATTGTCATGTCCATTATGGTGATTCTTGTATCCACTTTTGTTGTTTCGGTAATCCCCATTGTTGTGTCCATGATGTTTATTGCCATCGTGGTGGCGGTTATTGTTGTGGTGGTTGCACTGTTCAAAAAATAGGCCGAATCAGCGATTAATAGGCCGATTAATCGCTACTAGGGACCTGACCATGTCGATTACCGCTAATCCTTTGTGTTAATCGTTTAGACCGATTAATAGGTCCGACACTCCGATTACCAGGTATGTTCCCGATTAATCACTACACTTGGTCAAAAAAGTTGCAAAATTATCAACACATATCGTCCATCTATCCGCTAGCCCGCCCCAATGAAGTAGGTTTTGTGAAGCTCCCGTTCGATCCAAACCTCCAGGAGCTTGATTTCCGCCATCACCAACTAGTTCCTTGTCGTTGTTGACCAGCTCCTCGTAGTTGCCGATCAGACCTCAGATACAAGAGCTCGAGCACCTTAAGGATCTCACCCGGGAGCTTAAGTATGAGGATTCGTACGTGTTTTAGGTGCTAATTTTTGTAGGCTACACCGATTAATAGCCGACCGATTAAATCAGTTAATTGTCCGAATTCCGATTAATCGCTACTCCCAAGCCAACCGAGCAGCTAACGATTACCGATTTCCTTAACATTGGGTGATTGTTATGATTTTCGTGCTTGTGGGATCCAGAACTTCCACTACCTTCACCATAAGAACGCTTGTGAGATGATCCTAATCCATGCTTATCAAAATGGTGTTTCCTCTTCCTATTCTCTACTTGCTTCATCTTGCTTTCTAAGATGGTAGCTTTTTCACACAGAGACTAATAGGTTGGAACATAAGCAACTGACAGTTGCATGGACATCTCATCATTCAGCCCTTCAAGGAACTTTTCCTTCATCTTTGCATTTGTGTCAACATCATCTGGTGCATAGCACGAAAGATTGTTGAACTCTTCAATATATTCAGAAACACTGCGGTGGCATTGTTTAAGGTTGTGAAATTCCTTTTTCTTCAACCCCATTACTCCAGAAGAGATGTGAGTAGTGCGGAATCCATCCTCAAACATTTCCAAAGTCACTTCTTCAATAGGATGAGTGACTTGAAAGTTATCCCACCAAGTAGCTACTGGTCCTTCCAGTAAGTGTGCTGCAAATATGAATTTCTGTGCATCAGTGCAACCAACTGTGACCAAGTCCTTGTTCACGGAACATAGCCAAGCATTTTCTACCATGGGATCAGTTGTACCAGAAAACTTAGCAGGTCTCAACCTTAGAAACCTTGTAAGCATATCAAGAGCTGGTGGGTTGTTCTGGTTGTTATTATTGTTATTATTATTGTTGTTTTGATTCTGGTTCTGGTTTGCCATAAACTGAGTCATGATCTGCATCAACTGTGTCTGTGTAGTCATCAACCGTTGCATCTCATTGTTGTTGTTGTTGGCACGACGAGGAGGCATCTGTGGTTTCAATAAGGATAAGTAAATATAAATAACCCCATAGATCCTAATATGCACAATACAACATATAACAACAATCAACAATCAAGCAAGCACAAGATAAAATTTAGAGTTCAAAACATCATGATCACAAGTTTGCAAAGATAAATAGCATACTAGCATAGTCATCCACAAGTTGGCATGATCAATGCGACTCGATAATAAAACAATAAGATAGATAGATAACACTACTACTCCATGTCAACTTCCTCCTCCACTAGCGCAAGTCCTGCTGCGGCGAATCCGGCCTTGTATTCCTCCAAGCTTGTAGTCAAAGCATCAACCTTTGCCTGTAGCTCTCTCTTCTGTGAGCGCATCCTCTCTATCTGTTGGGGATATGCTATATGGGTATCAACATAGGATGTCTCTAGTCTGGATAACCCGGGTGGCCCACAGTTGGTAGCAAGGCCCATGGCCCGCGGGGTGGCCCAGTTAGACGGATCCAGAAGGGAGGCCCATGCCGGATAAAGGAAGGCTATGGAGGAGTCACCGACGTACCCGGAGCCTTGGAGTGCAAGACACGTTAGACTAGCTGTATATTGTGTAGGATTCTGTAACCTGTCCGGCTAGGACTTTGTAACATCCCAAAAATATCAAACTTAGATCATCAAAATACTAATCATCAAGTTTAGGGTTAACAAAAACTTTTCTAAATGAATTCATGAATGCATGTATATGTGTATGCATGGATTTTGAATTTCTTTAAAAACCACCTTGTTTGTGTGAGCCATTGCTTGTAAAATGTTTCTTAGGTGAAAATAACATCATCTAAAACATTTCCCACACTTTTCCTAAAGACAAGTAAATCAAAACAAATATATTATTTGAATGGTCATTTTGGCCAATTTACCTCACATGCCTACTTTGGCTGCCTCAAACTTTCAGAACCCAACAGAATCTTTTTTGGATCTTTGCACCCCTTGAATGTACTCATAACAGAGTATCAAGGCCCACTTTGTGATCATCCAGAAACTTGCAAATGCATAGTTTAAATGACAATTCAAATTTGAATCTTCTTCATATGGGAAGATCCCACTTTTTCAAAACCCACTCAAACAAGCTCAATTTTCAAAACCCAAGCATCTGCAGACTCACCAGAACCAATCTAGCAAACCCACCAAAATTCATTTCAAAATTCAAAACTTGAGTTCATGCGGCCATTTCATCAAACAGGTTGCAGACACAAATCAAACAAAACATCAAACACTATAGTGTGCAGTGTTTTGAGCCTAACTTGTTCCCTAGTTAGCTCACACACAAACCAGTAGATCATCTAGAAAGATTAGCCCAACACTAGCACCCCTGTGAGCTTGCCATTGCCATTAATGGTGAACAGCCGAGAACACCCATGTCACCCCAATGTGGACAGCAAGCTAGGAGCAGCAGCAAGCCTAGCCAGCATGTCTGGGAGGCAGCCCACCGTCCACCGCCACTGCCTGTCCCAGCCGCGAGCTTAGCCAAGCCCTGGACCACACGCACAAGCCGCGCCCAGACCATGCCGAGCGTGCGCCAGAGCGCCACCCGCGACCAGCGTCCATAGACCGTGCGCCGCCCTCACCGCGCGCACACACGATCACCACTGACCCAGGACACCGCCAGACACTCCCGTTTGCCGCCTCGTGCCATACAGCCACCGCCCGCCGTCGAAGACGCCGCCTCTGCCACGCAGAGCGCCGCCCGTTCCAGACCAAACCGCACCGCCCCATGCCTCGCGATCATGTCGTTGAGCATCGCCAGGAGACACAGCACCGTCCCCTACCCTTGCCCATGCCATTAGCTGCCTGTAACGTCGCCCCCGACGAGCTCACCTTGCGCCCCGACGGTCGCCTCGCTCGACTATAAATAGAGGCCACCCCCGCACGATTTCATCACACCATCTCACTCCCCTCTCCCCACTGACCGTGCCACACCATTCTTAGAGCAAGGCGCGCACCACCTCGCCGGAATTTCACCGGAGCCCGCCGCCTCTGGAGAAGAAGGGAGCCAGCGATTGGAGCCGCCCCAGGAGAAGCCACCGGTACCAGGAGGATCGCCGTCGTCGACTTTGTCGTTCGCCCGCCTCACTGACCCTCGCCCGTACCCCGGTGAGCCCCCAGCACCCCCCCACTGGCCGCGCTAGGTTTCGTTCTCGCCGGAGCTGTCTCGCGTCGACGATGACCCTCAGCCGTTGGATTAGAACTAGATCAGACGACCCAAGTTGCCCCATGCCGCTTCGCCCAGCCCCGTGTCACTGACGAGTGGGGACACCCACTTATGCAGCCCGCGGGAGCACTGCGCTTAGCAGGCCGGCCCGTTAGAATTTCCCGCGCATCCCAGCAATTCAAATTAAACCTTTTTCTTTTTAATTTCAAACACACTTCTGTACCCAACTTCAAAAATCAACCCAGATCGATTCAGTGCACCAAATTGGATGAAACCAATTTTGTTGGAAAGGTCTATGAATGCTTAATCCAAGCCCGTTGGATTCAAGTCATTTGGATCTGTAGATCATCCCTAGCAAAAATAACAAGGCAGAAGCTTTTCTGCATTCAAACATTTTTCAAATTTAAACCATAAAAGCTTTTGAGTTGATTCCAACTCTCAAAAATCACATTTAACCATACCTTTCAGAATATATAAAAACATATAGGTTTACTTGCAGAAATAATGTTCAAGGAATAAAAGAATGCTACATAAGCATTTCTAGCCACTTTAATCAATTAAAATAAAAGGGTAAAACCTTATTAAATTGTGACACCACTTTAAATCACATTCCCATGGACTACAATATGTGGTGATGACATGTGTCAACATGATCCCATGTTTAGTTTGGAGAATATTAAATCTTAAGTAGTTTTTCAATGAGTAGAAATTACTTGTCTAAAATAAAAAGACTTAAACCAAGCCTTAACCTTGTAATGTTAGAGATGATGCTAGATCATCTATAGGACCCTTGTGTGTGATATTTACAAGTAGTTAAGTATTGTTTGGTGATTGTGTACCTCGTATTTATTCATAGACGCTAGTACCGACCAAGGATACTACGAGGAGGAAGGAGGATACTACGAAGAGGAAGCCGAGGAGAACTTCAACCACTGCTCTGCACAAGGCAAGATTTACTAACTAAGTTGACCAGTGCAAGTCAACACTTGCAAGATACTATCCCAGTGCAAGCCAACACTTGCAAGACACCCTATTGTTGCCACAAACCCATGCTTGTGATATGAATACTATATGCCTTAAGCATATGTGATCATACCAACTTGCTAAACCAATCCTAGTTTTATGGCAAGCTTTTTTTTACTTTATTTCTTTATCAAAGCTTACTTAGAGTCTACTTAAGAGTTTGGTAGATTTAGACAGCTGTGCTCAAGTTTGCCCTAAGAGCATAAAATTTGGCCTAAGCTAGAAACCTTGATCTCAGCCTAAGATATAATGTTGGACTTAGTGAAACTCCACTAGTTACCACCCCTCATCATTATCACCCCCAACTGTAGATGCTAGTGCTAAGCTTAAAACTTGATAAACTTTAGATGGGAATACTTGGTGGAAAAATGGTTATGAAAACCTTGGAATGATGGATCATTCTATTGAGATGTTTTGGACATGTGTTTCCAAACACTTGATGATTTTGGTGATGAAAATGTTGAGGCATGAGCCTTAGCCCTTTATAAAACTGATGGCTGTCTGGATGCGATACCATTCCAATTTTATCGTACAACCACAATACCCGAATATTGGGTAGGGCTTGACTGGAAACTTATATTCCTTAGTATTAGTTCCCTCACGGCCAAGGTCTGAGGTGAGGCTACCTTGTGAAGATTGTCCACCTGTGCAGTACCCAAGATGACAGTGGTCATGGTTGGGAGGCCAAACTCACAGGAGAGGTGCTTATACTAGGGCGTGTAATCGAAAGGTTAGGATTGATTATCCGCATACTGATATGGTGAATTCAGGATTTGTTCCTGACGGATGTATCGAATGTTGTGGTGAAAGTGTACAATCTCTACAGAGTGTCAAACTATTCGAATAGCCGCGTCCGCGGTTATGGACAGTTGGAGTGGCCATACTGTTCCCCCGTCAGACTTTTCAAAATGACTTGTGAACTGAAGTGAGACTTTGACTTGAACACAACAGAGTTGTGACCTGAATTACAAGATCCCACTTAGGAGTTATAAAATTGTGACTAGCCTTGGAACTTAGTAAAGATAAACCTGGCTTTTTGCAAAACAACCTTAGAGCCTAGTGTCCTATTATCCAAAAACCCCTTTACTTGTTAGTATTAGTTTGCGAGTACTTAAAGAGTACTCATGGCTTTGTCCCTGGCTATTCCCATGGCCAGACTATGAAGAGGAGTACCTGGAAGATGGAACCCAGGAAGGTTACGACAACTAGGATCATCTCCCATCGTCAGCATTGCCTGTGACCGCGAAGATGGAGCTCCGCCTACGCTACCGTTATTACTACGTATTCCGCTGCTTGATGTTGTATTAAGAACTGGATCATGAGATCCCTATTTGTGTAAGAACTTATGTATCGTTGTAATGGATGAAGTACTATGGTATCCAATTCTGTTATGTCTCGCAAAAATGGTAATCCTGGGATTGCGATGTATCGCATAACAGGCACCTAGGATTGAAAAATCCGGGTGTTGACAAGTTGGTATCAGAGCCATCCTGACCATAGGAGACCCTAGTTAGGTTGGACGTTGAACCAAAAACTTAGTTTCCAAAGACCAAAGAAAACAAATATTTACAAAAACCTATTCTCATTCTTATCTCTTTAATTCTTTCATAAAACCTCATGTTCCTCAAAAACTCTTGGAAAATATATAAAATTTTGACACACTTGATCACTCTGCTAATCTACTCATCCTCTATTTTTATAGATGGACGTGAAGTACAACAAGTTTTATCAACTCGGAAATGGGGGAGACCTTATCTTTGAGAGGGATCTGGATCAGCTTTCGGAACTTCTGGAGCGTCTGCACCCTGAGTTCTTCGGAGCTCAGCTCAATGATCAAGGAGGAGAAGATCTGCAGTGGCTAATTGTTGCAAGTCTCCGAGGAAAGATTGAACCTCCCACAGCGGAGGGAATTCAGTTTACCTTGAGGGAAACCAACTGGCTCGATGGACTTGCCAGAGCAATGCAGGAAGCTCTTTCTCGTCTGTGTGGGCAGAGCATCAATCAGATCAAGGGTACTCGCTTTGAGTTTTTCCCGAGACGTGATGCCAATGGACAACCACTGGAAGCCCCATACCACCCCGAGCTGAAGACTCAATTGGACCACCTCAGCTTCATGATGTACGACCGTCAGGAGGAGTTGGACAACTGCCGTGACTATTGCAACCACAAGTCTGCCATCATCAAGACGAAGGATCAGACCATCGCCATGCTAGCAAAGGATCACAAGTCTCGCCGCCGTCAACTCGACAAGAAGGAGCGCATTATTGCTCGTCTTCGCCATTGCATCTCATCTCTGGAAGAGACCATCCACGAGAGAGACATGCAGTTGGAGGAAAGGGAGAATGCCGGAGAAGATCTTCGTGGAGACCCTTACTCCTATCTCAGCGATGACGATGATTTTCTGGAGGATCAGGCCATGGACTTCTTCACCGATGAGGATGATTTCGCCTTCATCGATGATCCTGAAGATGATGAAGCCACAAACTCCAAGGAGTAGTAGCACTGAGCACTAGCATAGTGAGTAGTAGTCGGTCCCACTGTATCGTAGATTTCAGAATGGTTCTTAAAACCATCTGTTTTTCCTTGTTGTGGTGTCTGTTGTACTGTGTGCTATGAGTGAATGAATGAAAAAGCCAGTTGCTAGAAAAACCTGAGTCAAACTCCAAAAACTTTTCAAAAACTCAAAACCTTAGCAATTTCCCTCTTTTCTCATGATCTATACCAATCTTCAGATGCCACGTGGAGGAAGTGGTTCAGCCCCGGACCCGATGTTGCAGATCCTGCAAATGTTGACTTCTGACCGCGAAGCTGAAAGAGCCGAACGTCAAGCCAACCTAGCCACTCTGCAACAGATAGCCCAGCTAGCCCACAACAACCAAGGCCATGGAAACCAGGACAACCACGGATCTAAACTCAAGAATTTCCAGAATACCAACCCACCCGTTTTCACCAAGTCGGAAGAACCCCTAGACGCCGATGATTGGCTGCAAACCATGGAAAATAACTTAGAAGTAGCCAGAGTGGAAGCCAACTATAAAGTCTTGTTCGCCACCCATTATCTAGCCGGAGATGCCAGGGCATGGTGGAACAGTGTTCGTGCAATGACCGGAGGCCAGATGATGACCTGGGAGGAATTCAAGGTCAAGTTTAGCAGAACCCATGTGCCACCAGGTTTGATTAAGAGATTGAGAGACGAGTTCAGAGAGTTGAAGCAAGGAAGGATGACTGTAGTGGAATACCGTGACAAATTTTTCTCATTATCTAGGTACGCCCCGAACGAGATAAACACCGAAGCCAAGAAGAAAGAAAGATTCCTGAATGGTCTGCATGACGAGATGCAGACGGTGTTAGTCAATATCCCCTTTGTTGATATTGAAGCCCTTGTCGACTCTGCTATCCAAATGGAAGGAAAGATCAACCAAGCCAATGAGAACCGCAAGCGTCGCATGATGCACCAACCAGGAACCCATCAGACCCCAAAGTATCGCCCCAACCCATCTCCAGGATTTGCCCCACGAACCCACAGACCCCCTATGACCCGTCCGACCTATCCCAACCGTGGAAACCCTAGACCCGGAGGAAATCACAACAACCCCGGAAACTCTAGCAATTTCACCCGTGCCCCACCCAAGTTCAACACCAACAATACTACCACCAACCCCAACACCGTTCCGAGGACTGGAAGCAATGTTGTGCCTGTCGCAGCCAAGGACAAGTCACAAGTGACCTGTTATGACTGTGGAAATAAAGGCCACTATTCCAATGAGTGCCCCAACAAGAAGAATGCTACAGCCCCCAACGCCAATGTCCCAGCTCAGCAGCAGCGTCGTGTCCAGCCAGGGAGAAGATTTGCCCCAGGGAATTCACTCAACCGCAATGGCCGTCTTTTTCTCATGCATGCTGAAGAAGCTCAGGAAGCGCCAGACGTCGTGCTGGGTATGTTTTCTGTTAATTCAGTACTTGCAAGAGTGTTGTTTGATTCTGGTGCATCACATTCATTTGTCACCGAAGAATTTGCCTGCACTAGTAAAATTCAACCAACCAAATTGAAGCATGTGATGATTGTACAAATTCCCGGATCAACCACCAAGGCTAGGCAAATTTGCAAAGCCGTCCCTATCCGAATCCATGGCATAGATTTTTATGCTAACCTAATAGTACTCGGAACTAAAGGATTGGAAGTAGTACTAGGAATGGATTGGATGTCCAAACATAAAGGATTGATTGACTGTGGCAAGAAAGCCATTACCATGACCAGTACCACCGGAATATTAGTCGAGCATATATCTGAAACCTTACCTCGCCAATTCAAGTGTAACAAGAGTCTAGCCCAACCTACCGTTGACCAAGTTCGGATAGTCTGTGAATACCCCGATGTATTTCTAGATGTTTTGCCCGGTATGCCCCCAGATCGGGATATCGAGTTTATCATCGAACTAATTCCCGGAACAGGACCCATAGCCCAGAGACCCTATAGTATGAACCCGTCAGAACTAGAAGAACTAAAGAAGCAACTGGATTCCATGCTAGAAATCGGATTGATTCAACCGAGTGCATCCCCATGGAGATCACCTGTCTTGTTTGTGGACAAGAAGGATGGAGGTAACCGTTTGTGTATGGACTATCGGAAGTTGAATGATGTCACCATCAAGAACAAGTACCCCTTGCCTAAGATCGAAGATTTGTTTGATCAGTTGACTGGTGCCCAGGTGTTTTCTAAGATTGATCTTAGAACTGGCTATCATCAACTCAAAATTCGTGCAGAGGATATTCCAAAGACTGCTTTCACCACCAGATATGGATTGTATGAGTATACAGTCATGTCCTTTGGATTAACCAACGCCCCCGCTTATTTCATGAACCTCATGAATAAGATTTTTATGGACTTCCTGGATAAGTTTGTCGTTGTTTTCATCGATGACATTCTGATTTATTCCAAATCGGAAGAAGAACATGAGCTACACCTAAGGACCATTCTTGGAACCCTTAGAGAGCATCAGTTGTATGCAAAGTTTAGCAAATGTGAATTCTTGTTACGGGAAGTAGGATTCCTCGGTCACATTGTATCAGCCGGAGGAATTGCCGTTGACCCTGCCAAGGTGAAAGATGTAGAAGATTGGCAAGCCCCGACCACTCAAACCCAAGTTCGTGCTTTTCTCGGATTGGCGGGATATTACCGCAAATTCGTAGAAGGATTCTCAAGTATAGCCCGACCCATGACCCAATTACTGAAGAAGGACAAGAAGTTTGAATGGACAGACAAGTGCGAAGCGAGTTTTCAAGAACTCAAGAGGAGATTGATTTCAGCCCCAATCTTGATCATGCCGGATATCACGAAGCCCTTCGATGTGTATTGTGACGCATCCAAGATTGGTCTCGGATGTGTGCTAATGCAAGAAGGCAAAGTTATATCTTACCTATCGCGACAACTGAAGCAACATGAACAAAATTACCCAACCCATGACCTCGAACTCGCAGCCGTAGTTCTAGCCCTAAAGACATGGAGACATTACCTGATGGGAAACCGTTGTGAGATTTATTCGGATCAGAAGAGCCTAAAGTATATATTCACTCAAAAGGAGCTGAATATGAGGCAGAGAAGATGGATTGAGCTAATCAAGGATTACGACCTGGACATTCACTATCACCCTGGAAAAGCCAATGTGGTAGCCGATGCCCTTAGCAAATTGCCGTGCCGCTTGAACTCCATGATTTTAAAGGAGCAACCAAGTTTGCACAAAGAGATGGAAGATTTTTGAATGGAATTAGTAAGTGAAGGATTTTTGGCTAGCATAGAACTTCAGCCCACTTTGATCAGTCAGATTAAAGAGGCGCAGAAAGGAAATGCTAGTATCGACGGAATCAAGCGTCATATCGGTATAGGCAAAGTACCCGGATTCACCGAGGACGAAGAAGGAGTTCTGTGGTACAAAGGACGCCTTTGTGTACCAGCATATTTAGAGTTGAAAGAAGTTATCTTGAAGGAGGCTCATGATACTCTTTATTCTATCCATCCCGAAGGAACTAAGATGTATCAAGATTTGAAAGAGCAATTTTGGTGGCATAAGATGAAGAGAGAAATCGGAAGCTATATCGCCAAGTGTGATATATGTCAGCGAGTCAAGGCAGGACATCAAAGACCCGCTGGATTGTTGCAACCTTTGCAAATTCCGGAATGGAAATGGGATTCTGTAGGAATGGACTTTATCACTGGACTACCTACTTCTAGTAGGGGAAATGACTCTATTTGGGTCATAGTGGACAGATTGTCCAAAGTCGCCCATTTCCTGCCCGTCAAAACCACCATCAGAGTTCGAAGCTAGCCGAGTTGTACATCGCTAGAATCGTTAGTTTACACGGAGTCCCCAAGAACATAGTCTCGGATCGAGGAACTCAGTTTACCTCGAGATTCTGGAAGAAAGTCCAAGAAGGTTTAGGAACCCGCCTAGATTTCAGTACCGCTTATCACCCTCAGACCGATGGACAAACGGAGCGAGTAAACCAAATACTCGAAGATATGCTTAAAGCATGTGTGTTATAATATGGATCCAAATGGGAAGACTGTCTGCCGTTTGCAGAATTTTCATACAACAATAGTTATCAAGCCAGTTTGCAAATGGCCCCATTTGAATTTATGTACGGAAGAAAGTGCCGCACCCCTTTGAACTGGTCGGAAGTAGGAGAGAGTCAGATTTTCGGACCCGACATTCTACGAGAAGCAGAAGAGAAGGTTCACAAGATTCGTGAACACCTCAAGACAGCCCAATCCCGACAGAAGAGTTACGCCGACAAGAGACGTCGAGACCTCGCCTTCAACATCGAAGATTTTGTTTATCTGAAAGTGTCGCCATTGAAGGGAATGCAACGTTTCCAACTCAAAGGAAAGTTAGCCCCCAGATATATCGGACCTTTCAAAATTTTGAACCGTCGAGGAGAACTATCGTATCAACTGGAACTACCTGAAGAGATGTCAGCTGTGCACAATGTGTTCCATATCTCGTTACTTCGCACATGTCTCGAAGTCCCCGAGAAGACCGAAGTGTTCAAGAATATCGATCACCGTACCATAGAGATCAATGATGACCTAACCTATCCCGAAGTACCCATCCGTATATTGGAGGAAGCCTTTCGAACTACCAGAACCCGAAGAATCAAGTTTCTCAAGATTTAGTGGAGCAACCACACAGAAGAGGAGGCTACCTGGGAACGTGAAGATCACATCAGAACGGAGTTCCCAGATCTCTTCAAATCCTAGGTAATCTTTTCGTCCTTTTTCAAATCTCGGGATGAGATTTTGTTTAAGGGGGGAAGGTTTGTAACATCCCAAAAATATCAAACTTAGATCATCAAAATACTAATCATCAAGTTTAGGGTTAACAAAAACTTTTCTAAATGAATTCATGAATGCATGTATATGTGTATGCATGGATTTTGAATTTCTTTAAAAACCTCCTTGTTTGTGTGAGCCATTGCTTGTAAAATGTTTCTTAGGTGAAAATAACATCATCTAAAACATTTCCCACACTTTTCCTAAAGACAAGTAAATCAAAACAAATATATTATGTGAATGGTCATTTTGGCCAATTTACCTCACATGCCTACTTTGGCTGTCTCAAACTTTCAGAACCCAACAGAATCTTTTCTGGATCTTTGCACCCCTTGAATGTACTCACAACAGAGTATCAAGGCCCACTTTGTGATCATCCAGAAACTTGCAAATGCATAGTTTAAATGACAATTCAAATTTGAATCTTCTTCATATGGGAAGATCCCACTTTTTCAAAACCCACTCAAACAATCTCAATTTTCAAAACCCAAGCATCTGTAGACTCACCAGAACCAATCTAGCAAACCCACCAAAATTCATTTCAAAATTCAAAACTTCAGTTCATGCGGCCATTTCATCAAACAGGTTGCAGACACAAATCAAACAAAACATCAAACACTATAGTGTGCAGTGTTTTGAGCCTAACTTGTTCCCTAGTTAGCTCACACACAAACCAGTAGATCATCTAGAAAGATTAGCCCAACACTAGCACCCCTGTGAGCTTGCCATTGCCATTAATGGTGAACAACCGAGCACACCCATGTCACCCCAATGTGGACAGCAAGCTAGGAGCAGCAGCAAGCCTAGCCAGCATGTCTGGGAGGCAGCCCACCGTCCACCGCCACTGCCTGTCCCAGCCGCGAGCTTAGCCAAGCCCTGGACCACACGCACAAGCCGCGCCCAGACCATGCCGAGCGTGCACCAGAGCGCCACCCGCGACCAGTGTCCACAGACCGCGCGCCGCCCTCACCGCGCGCACACACGATCACCACTGACCAGGACACCACCAGACACTCCCGTTTGCCGCCCCGTGCCATACAGCCACCGCCTGCCGTCGAAGACGCCGCCTCTACCGCGCAGAGCGCCGCCCGTTCCAGACCAAACCGCACCGCCCCATGCCTCGCGATCATGTTGTTGAGCATCGCCAGGAGACACAGCATCGTCCCCTACCCTTGCCCATGCCATTAGCTGCCTGTAACGTCGCCCCCGACGAGCTCACCTTGCGTCCCAACGGTCGCCTCGCTTGACTATAAATAGAGGCCACCCCCGCACGATTTCATCACACCATCTCACTCCCCTCTCCCCACTGATCGTGCCACACCATTCTTAGAGCAAGGCGTGCACCACCTCGCCGGAATTTCACCGGAGCCCGCCGCCTCTGGAGAAGAAGGGAGCCAGCGATTGGAGCCTCCCCAGGAGAATCCACCGGTACCAGGAGGATCGCCGTTGTTGACTTTGTCGTTCGCTCGCCTCGCCTACCCTCGCCCGTACCCCGGTGAGCCCCCAGCACCCCCCACTGGCCGCGCTAGGTTTCGTTCTCGCCGGAGCTGTCTCGCATCGACGATGACCCTCAGCCGTTGGATTAGAACTAGATCAGACGACCCACGTTGCCCCATACCGCTTCGCCCAGCCCCGTGTCACTGACGAGTGGAGACACCCACTTACGCAGCCCGCGGGAGTACTGCGCTTAGCAGGCCGACCCGTTAGAATTTCCCACGCAGCCCAGCAATTCAAATTAAACCTTTTTCTTTTTAATTTCAAACACACTTCTGTACCCAACTTCAAAAATCAACCCAGATCGATTCAGTGCACCAAATTGGATGAAACCAATTTTGTTGGAAAGGTCTGTGAATGCTTAATCCAAGCCCGTTGGATTCAAGTCATTTGGATCTGTAGATCATCCCTAGCAAAAATAACAAGGCAGAAGCTTTTCTGCATTCAAACATTTTTCAAATTTAAACCATAAAAGCTTTTGAGTTGATTCCAACTCTCAAAAATCACATTTAACCATACCTTTCAGAATATATAAAAACATATAGGTTTACTTGCAGAAATAATGTTCAAGGAATAAAAGAATGCTACATAAGCATTTCTAGCCACTTTAATCAATTAAAATAAAAGGGTAAAACCTTATTAAATTGTGACACCACTTTAAATCACATTCCCATGGACTACAATATGTGGTGATGACATGTGTCAACATGATCCCATGTTTAGTTTGGAGAATATTAAATCTTAAGTAGTTTTTCAATGAGTAGAAATTACTTGTCTAAAATAAAAAGACTTAAACCAAGCCTTAACCTTGTAATGTTAGAGATGATGCTAGATCATCTATAGGAACCTTGCGTGTGATGTTTACAAGTAGTTAAGTATTGTTTGGTGATTGTGTACCTCGTATTTATTCATAGACGCTAGTACCGACCAAGGATACTACGAGGAGGAAGGAGGATACTACGAAGAGGAAGCCGAGGAGAACTTCAACCACTGCTCTGCACAAGGCAAGATTTACTAACTAAGTTGACCAGTGCAAGCCAACACTTGTAAGATACTATCCCAGTGCAATCCAACACTTGCAAGACACCCTATTGTTGCCACAAACCCATGCTTGTGATATGAATACTATATGCCTTAAGCATATGTGATCATACCAACTTGCTAAACCAATCCTAGTTTTATGGCAAGCTTTTTTTTACTTTATTTCTTTATCAAAGCTTACTTAGAGTCTACTTAAGAGTTTGGTAGATTTAGACAGCTGTGCTCAAGTTTGCCCTAAGAGCATAAAATTTTGCCTAAGCTAGAAACCTTGATCTCAGCCTAAGATATAATGTTGGAATTAGTGAAACTCCACTAGTTACCACCCCTCATCATTATCACCCCCAACTGTAGATGCTAGTGCTAAGCTTAAAACTTCATAAACTTTAGATGGGAATACTTGGTGGAAAAATGGTTATGAAAACCTTGGAATGATGGATCATTCTATTGAGATGTTTTGGACATGTGTTTCCAAACACTTGATGATTTTGGTGATGAAAATGTTGAGGCATGAGCCTTAGACCTTTATAAAACTGATGGTTGTCTGGATGCGATACCATTCCAATTTTATCGTACAACCACAATACCCGAATATTGGGTAGGGCTTGATTGGAAACTTATATTCCTTAGTATTAGTTCCCTCACGGCCAAGGTCTGAGCTGAGGCTACCTTGTGAAGATTGTCCACCTGTGCAGTACCCAAGATGACAGTGGTCATGGTTGGGAGGCCAAACTCACAGGAGAGGTGCTTATACTAGGGCG
This sequence comes from Avena sativa, assembly GCA_916181665.1. Lineage (NCBI taxonomy): Eukaryota > Viridiplantae > Streptophyta > Magnoliopsida > Poales > Poaceae > Avena > Avena sativa. The sequence continues at coordinate 240,975,693 of OV702297.1, forward strand.
TGTAATCGAAAGGTTAGGATTGATTATCCGCATACTGAGTATGGTGAATTCAGGATTTGTTCCTGATGGATGTATCGAATGTTGTGGTGAAAGTGTACAATCTCTGCAGAGTGTCAAACTATTCGAATAGCCGCGTCCGCGGTTATGGACAGTTGGAGTGGCCATACTGTTCCCCCGTCAGACTTTTCAAAATGACTTGTGAACTGAAGTGAGACTTTGACTTGAACACAACAGAGTTGTGACCTGAATTACAAGATCCCACTTAGGAGTTATAAAATTGTGACTAGCCTTGGAACTTAGTAAAGATAAACCTGGCTTTTTGCAAAACAACCTTAGAGCCTAGTGTCCTATTATCCAAAAACCCCTTTACTTGTTAGTATTAGTTTGCGAGTATTTAAAGAGTACTCATGGCTTTGTCCCTGGCTATTCCCATGGCCAGACTATGAAGAGGAGTACCTGGAAGATGGACCCCAGGAAGGTTACGACAACTAGGATCATCTCCCATCGTCAGCATTGCCTGTGACCCCGAAGATGGAGCTCCGCCTACGCTACCGTTATTACTACGTATTCCGCTGCTTGATGTTGTATTAAGAACTGGATCATGAGATCCCTATTTGTGTAAGAACTTATGTATCGTTGTAATGGATGAAGTACTATGGTATCCAATTCTGTTATGTCTCACAAAAATGATAATCCTGGGATTGCGATGTATGGCATAACAGGCACCTAGGATTGAAAAATCCGGGTGTTGACAGACTTTGTCTATAATCCTAGGATCTGGAAACTATATAATCCGGACCTATGGGAGCCTTTAGGGCACCAATCAACTCATACCTCGCACAGCGAACCGATCCCTATAACTCGGCGTATTGCCATTATAGTGATTTATAGCAGGAGTAGGATTCCGCCACCGTCGTGGGATCTGAACCTGGGTAAGCTATGTTACCTTGTACCCCCCAACCTTCCGCCTTACCCCACGTCTCTAAACATGCTCTGTGAGGACCCCTCCATGGCGTACTCGTCGGCAATACCACGACAGTTGGCGCCCACCGTGGGGCAAGAGGCGCTTCAAGCTCTATAACGGGCGAGGTCCAAGATCTTTGCGGGAATCAGAGAAACCATAGCCATTGGTCATGTTCTCTTCTCCAGCAACGTTCCGATCGTCCCTCCCGACGAGTTCTGGATCCCGGCAAAGACGAACCCCACCCGCTGCTCGATCGTCCCAATCGGGGACATCCACCTCTTCGTCGGCGAAATCGACTCGGGCACTAGTTCCGTGGAAGTTGGATGAGCGACACGACCCGCACGGGCTTCCTACGGGCAGGATACGTTCGCGGAAGGATCGATGTCGGATCTCTCTTCGGAGTTTGCCAACATAGATCGGAAAAATTCAAGGCCCATCCAAACCGCCCTATGCAGGATATAATGGTGGAAGATCGCTGCAAGTCCGCCGGCTTCGCCCATGCGTCTGGACAACATATATCCAAGTTCATCGGTGTGGTAACTATCTTCGATTTGGCGTGTTGCGTTCAGAGAGAGGGTGAAAACCCCCGCGATTACCTAGCCAGGTGGCTTCGTATACGGGCCGACCTGGAGCATTACCACAACGATGATGCCATGTATCACTTTGTGGAAGGACTGGACCACGGAACACTTCTCCGACATACTTTAAGGCGGCAACAGGCCGCAGGTCTCCACTTTCGAAGGCATGGTGAACACCGTCAACAACTTCGCGGCCGCGGATGCAGAAGCTCAGGCAGCACTCGCAGTCCTACCCGGCGCCCCTCCGCCTTAGCCACCGCCACAACCGCCTTTGGTCGTCGTCTCTGCTGTCGCACCACCGCCTCCAGTCGTCATCACTGCTATCGCACCTCCACCGCCTATCATTGAAGAAGCCCCGGCACCCTCTGACTCCATTCTTGACGCACTCTACGCCGACATCAGTGCTGACTCGGAGGAGATAGACTTCAGCTTGGAGGAGTTAGACTCTGCTATGCAGGATATGGAGGAGGATTTCAAACGCGACGAGAAGGCCAACAACGCCGTCACATCCCAAGAGATGTTCGTCGCTATGGGGACCGTGATGGAGGAAGATCAACCCGAACAAGATCCGCCTAAAGTGCTGGACAAGGGGAAGGGACCACCTATTGCTACTGACAATGATCGCGCAAAGGCCATGCCCCCTCCGCCTAACCCAGTGCAGCAGCGGCAGGAACTCAACGTCGGCCCGAGTAACAACAACACCGCAAACCCGCCGCCTCCGGCATCTACGTCTGCTGCTGCCCAAATTACTCCAGCTGATGGAGTGATGTACGGTAATCTGCTCGTCGAGCCCATGACTGTGGCTCATATTCGGAACTTAGTCCAGCTCGACAAGAAGCGCCAGCAGCTGCTGGAGGAAGCAGGCCATCGCGGAGCAAGGCGCAAAGCTAGATCGAGATCTGGCCAACACGCAGAAGTCAATAGAGAAAGCTAGAGCCATGGAAGCCGAGTACAAGACTCTGCTCAAGTAGCAGAAGGCTTAAAAGCTCCGACTCGCATCATCAACGATCCTGGTGTACGGCGAAACGTAGGATGGGCTCCCTCGAAGCCGCCACAAGCAAAGCCATACATTGATAGCGAAGGCAGGCAGGTAATGCCCACTCCTATTCTCAACCTATCCGTCGCCAAGACCCTTCTGGAGCAGGATAGATCACCCGCAGCTGTGGAACAGGTCTATGACCTTGTGGCCAAGGCGGTGAAACAACAGGAAAAGGCCACCTCTCATAGGATTGAGTCTGACCCGGCGTTTTTCCAGTCTAACATTCCTAAGCCGCCAAGGGACCGATATCCTCATGATGCTGGGTCCTAGACAGGTTCATCAGAACGAAGACGGAGGGATGCGCGCAACAGGAAAGGAGCTATTGCAAATTTGTCAATGATCTCAAGGAGGGCCCGGAGTCCGGCTACAAGCAAAGTCGGAAGAACATACCGTGAGGCAAGGGCAAGGGGAAGAAGAAGGAAGAGGAGTCCAAGGATTCCAGTGACATGGACGACGATGTTGACCCCAAGCACGCTGCCAAGAGCGATGGTAAGGGCAAGAACCCCTTTGAAAAGAAGGCCCCCGTCTACCACACTTTCCTTGGCACCCCAATGGTCCGGGCACAGAAAACCTCGCTGAGGATACTGATGGCCACCCTACCCCCAGTCCCCCAGTACCTCCGCTGGTCGGAGATTCCAATCACTTGGGACAGGAAGGATCACCCAGACCTCATCCCTACAGAGAACCAGTACGCCATGGTCATCAACCCCCTGATTGACGGCAATGTGTTCACCAAGTGTATGGTGGATAGTGGAAGCATCACCAACATCATGTACCTGGATACGCTGCAAAAGATGAACTTGATGAAGGCCAACCTAAGGTGGACCAACACCATGTTCCATGGCGTAGTTCCTAGCCGGGAGGCTCGGTCCCTGGGGTGCATCACGCTTCAGGTCGCTTTTGGCGATGTTAATAATTATCGCCAAGAACGCATGACCTTCGAGGTGGTCCCCTTCAAGAGCGTGTACCACGTCATCTTCAGAAGCAACATATTCCATGCCTTCATGGACAATCCACGCTTAATCTACAACAAGATCAAGATACCCGGACCAAATGACATCATCACCGTATCCAGAAGCTTTACCAAGGCAAGGGACTGCGAGATTGGAGACGCAGCCTTTTGCAGAAGCTGTCCTCTATAGCAAAGAATTCAAGGAGATCCAGAGCAAGGTCGATGCCACGGAGTCGAAGAAGCAGATTTCTGACTCCGCCCCATCCTTCAAGGCCGCCATCAAAACCAAGCCGGTGGAACTTGTGGTAGGCGATGCCTCCAAGATCACCGCCATTGAGACGAACCTGGACCCTAAATAGGAAAGCGCGCTCGTCGAGTTCCTCCATGAGAATAGGGACATATTTGCCTGGCAACCTGCCGACATGAAAGGTGTACCTAGGGAACTTGCCGAGCACAGCTTGAACGTTGATCCAAAATTCAAACAGGTGAAACAACCTCTACGATGCTTCAGAGATGAGAAGAGACGTGCCATAGGCAAAGAGATAGCTAGGTTAATTAAGGCTAGTTTTATCCGAGAAGTCCTTCACACCCGATGTGTGGCCAATCCTATATTTTTCCCCAAAAAGGGAACCAAAGAATTAAGAATGTGCGTTAATTACACCGGCTTGAACAAAGCGTGTCCCATAGATCCGTTTGCTTTGCCTCGCATTGACCAATTCATTGAATCGACGGCTGGCTCGGAGATTTTGTGTTTTCTCGATGCATACTCAGGATACCACCAGATTAAGATGAGGAAGTCGGACCAATTGGCCACTACGATCACCACACCTTATGGCATGTTTTGCTACGTCACGATTCCCTTTCGGCTGAAAAAACGCAGGTGCTACGTACGAGCGGACTATGCAACATTGCCTACACGATCAAATTGGTCGGAACGTTCACTCCTATGTGGACAATATAGCGGTGATGTATAAAAAGTCAAACGACTTAATCTCCGCCTTAAAAGAAACCTTTGATAATCTCCAGAAATACAACATGCTGCTTAACCCTAAGAAGTGCGTCTTCAGGATTCCAGCCGGCAAATTGTTGGGTTTCATTGTTTCCCAGCACGGAAATGAGGTCAACCCGGAGAAAATCAAAGGACATCCTAAACATAAACCATTCGACATGCCTGAAGGACATACAACGGCTTACAGGCTATGTTGCAGCAGTTAGCCGGTTCATCAGCCGACTTGGAGAGAAGGCTCTGCCGCTACACAAGTTACTGAAGAAGGCGGGCAAATTTACATGGACGGATGAAGCAGATGCAACACTGAAGCAGCTAAAGGAGATACTCTCCTCGGCACCTATACTTGAAGCACCTGAGCCTATGGAGCCTATGTTAATTTACATGGCGGCCACCAACCGGGTAATCAACATCGTCGTCGTGGTAGAGCGGAAAGAACCAGGGCATGAATACAGAGTTCAACGACCAGTTTACTATGTAAGCGAGGTCTTGACGGAGTCCAAGCAACATTACACGCACTACTAGAAGCTAGCTTATGGAGTGTTCCTTGCTTCTCGGAAGCTAAGGCACTACTTCCAGGAGCACCCTATCACAGTTGTGATAAAAGCTCCACTGTCTGACATCATCAACAACAACGACGCTATAGGAAGGGTCATGAAGTGGGGCATTGAACTTGCCGCCTTTGAGATTACCTACAAGAGACACGACGCTATGAAATCACAGGCCTTGGCGGATTTCATTGCAGATTGGACGAAGATGCCAGATGCTACCCCTATGCCAGAGCCAGAATACTGGGTGATGCACTTTAACGGATCAAAGCTACTCAACGGCTCAGGGGCTGGTGTACTGCTATAATCACCAACTGGGAGAAGCTACACTATGTTCTTCAGATCCACTTTGAGGCTACAAACAACATGGAGGTGTATGAAGCACTCATTCATGGACTACGCATAGCCAAGTATATTGGCATCAAGCACACAGTTTGCTGTGGAGATCCCGACTTGGTTGCCCAGAAGGTGGCTGGCACCTGTAATGCGCAGAACCCTATGATGGCGGCATATTGAGACGAAGTGGACGAGATAGCCAAGAACTTCTTAGGCTATGAAGTCAAGTATGTCCCAAGGGAGGAAAAAGAGGCGGCTGATCTACTGTCAAATCTTGGGTCAGGTCACAAACAAATTCCGCCTGGCATTTTTCTGGTGCATCTATGGACACCATCCGTGAAGGGAGCGGACCCCAAACATCTGGATAGAGTTGACTCTTTCGTTCACACAGTGACAAAGGTCCCTCCATCTTGGACAAAACCGTTCATGGAGTATCTCGTACACGGAACTTTGCCCATCGACGAGGTCGAAAGTCAGCAAATAGTACATCGAGCAAAGGGCTATACCATAATCAATGGACAGCTCTATAAAAGAAGCACCACTGGTGTATACCTCAAGTGTGTTTCCTAGCAAGAAGGTATTGAAATCCTTCATGAGATCCATCTTGGAGATTGCGGGCATCACGCCGCTCCTCGATAATTGGTCTCCAAAGCCTTTCGGCAAGGATTCTACTGGTTGACCACAAAGGTGGACGCCGACAAGCTGGTTGAGACATGCATGGGATGCCAGTATTATGCCTGACAACCACATGTTCTAGCTGAAGAATTGCGAACAATACCAATAACTTGGCCATTTGCAGTCTGGGGGCTAGACATGGTTGCTCCATTACAAACGACACCATGTGGGTTTATGCATCTGCTAGTAGCAGTTGATAAATTCACCAGATGGATAGAAGCTAAACCCATTAGAAATCTTGATGGGGAAACTGTCCTTAGGTTTGTCCCGGATCTAGTGGTGAGATTTGGTCTCCCACATAGCATTATCACCGACAACGGCAGCAACTTGTCACTCGGAGAAGTGGAAGCTTATTATTGGGAGAAGGGCATCCGACTTGACCTAGCATCTGTGGCTCATCCATAGTCCAATGGCCAAGTTGAGCGAGCCAATGGATTAATTCTGCAGGGAATCAAGCCACGTCTTGAGGCATCGCTACATAGAGCAGCTGGAGCCTGGGCGGAGGAATTACCATCTGTGCTGTGGAGTTTACGAACTACACCCAACAGATCTACCGGCTACACCCCTTATTTCATGGTATATGGAGCAGAAGCCATCCTGCTAATACGTCAGAAACGTATATATAATTTTTGATGCTCCATGCTTTTTTAGTATCTACTTTGATGTGCTTTGTCTACACTTTGAGGTGCTTTTTACATTTTTCTGGTACTAATCTATTAACAAGTTGCCACAGTGCCAGTTGCCTGCTTTCTTCTGTTTTTGGTTCTAGAAAAGCTAGTAAGGAAATATTCTCAGAATTGGATGGGACAAACGTCAAAGTCAATAACTTTCCGTGGGGAACAAGAAGTCCAGATGGGAGACAGAGAGGCATGCCAAGGCAGCCACACCCCCTAGGCACGTGTGGGCCCTGCCCCGCGCCTAGGTAGGGTGTAGGGCCCCTGGCCACCGCCACCGCCTCGGCCTCCCCCTTCGCCTATAAGAAGCCCCCGATGCCTAAACCCTAAGTACCTGATCAATTTTCCACGAAACCTTCTATAGCCGTCGCCACTGTCGTCCCTAGATCGGGAGGGGGGTCTGAAGTTCTTCCCGGCACCCTGTCGAAGGGGAGATCATCCCAGAGGCCTTCTCTCCGGTATGATGCGTGAGTAGTTCCACCTTGGACTATAGGTCCATGTAGTAGCTAGATGGTTGTATCTCCTCCTTGTGCTTTCATGTATAGATCTTGTGAGCTCCGTTCATGATCAAGATCTAATCTATTTGTAATCATGCATGTTGTGTTTGCAGGGATCCGATAGATATTGAGATTATTATGTTTGTTTGATTAATGGTTTTGTCTTTATGATTCTATCATGTCTGTGTTGTTTGTGATCCTGCATGCTCTCCGTTGTTAGTAGCTATCTTGGCCAAGTAGTTGCTAGTGACTCCAAGAGGGGGTATTTATGCTCGATAGTGGGTTCATGCCTCTAGTTTCCAAGGGAAGTGACCGAAATCTCTTCGGTTGTAGTGCTGTTGCTACTAGGGAGAAAACAACGGTCTCTTGTTCATGGAACATGTGGACTATTTACCTTACACACTTTGCTTAAAGCAGTTGTCTGTTGCTTCCAACTTAATACTGGAGGGGGTTCGGATGATAACCTGAAGGTGGACTTCTAGTCATAGATGTAGTTGGATAGCGGTCTATGTATCTTGTTGTATTGCCCAATCGAATCTCATAGGATATTTCTTACTAGTAATTGCAGTGTTATGCCTTGCTCAGTTCCTGTCAATTGCCCTGCTGTAATTTGTTTACCCTTCATGCCATGTTGTTTATCTAAGGAGAGCACCTCTAGTGAACTATGGACCCCGATACCTCTAGCAAACCATTATGTTCCACACAATACATTTAATACTTTGTTACAGCAACCGGTGAGATTGACAACCTCACTGTTAGTTGGGGCAAAGTCTTGAGTTTGTGTTGTGCAGGTCTCCGTGTTGCTTGCAACACTCGTGTGACGTTTCCTTCCTCCTACTGGTTCGATAACCTTGGTTTCTTACTGAGGGAAACCTTGCTGCTTCACACCTTGCTCTTGGGGTTCCCAACGAAGCGCTCCTACATCAACTCAGCGCTACATCAAGCTTTCTGGCACCGTTGCTGGGGAGGCTAAGGACGTCTTCACTAGGGGAGTCCTCCACTTCCTCTCTCTTTACTTTGTTTGTTCATTTTTCTTGGTTTTGTTCGCCTCTTTTAAACCCCCCCCCAAAAAGTTAGTTTAGTTTGGTTTTCTTTCTTTATCCAAAAACACAAAAAAATTAGTTCTTGCTCTAGCTCCTGCTGCTGTTTTTGGCTTGCCCACCTTTGCCAAAATGAACTCTGCTGAGAACACCAAGTTGTGTGACTTCACTAGCACCAACAACAATGATTTCCTTAGCACACCTATTTCTCCACCTGCTCCTAATGCTACCTTTTATGAAATTAAGCCTGCTTTGTTGAATCTTGTGATGAGAGAGCATTTTTTTGGTGCTAGGTCTGATGATCCTGCTGCCCATCTCAATAGCTTTGTTGAACTTTGTGAGATGCAAAAGTATAAGGATGTAGATGGAGATATTAATAAGCTCATGCTTTTTCCTTTCTCCTTGAGAGGAACAGCTAAAGAATGGTTGCTATCCTTGCCTAAAAATAGTATTGGCTCTTGGACTAAATGTAAAGATGCTTTTATTGGAAAGTACTATCCTCCTGCTAAGATTATATCTATGAGAAGTGACATTATGAAATTTAAACAACTTGATAGTGAACATGTTGCTCCATCTTGGGAAAGAATGAAATCTTTGGTTAAGAATTCCCCCACTCATGTACTCACTGCTTGGATGATTATCCAGACTTTTTATGCAGGTTTGAACTTCTCCTCAAGAAATCTGTTGGATTCAGCTACTGGAGGTACCTTCATGGGCCTCACTTTGGGTGTTGCAACAAGGCTCCTTGATAATACGATGGTTAACTACTCTGAATGGCATGTTGAGAGAGCTCCACATGGTAAGAAGGTAAATTCCATTGAGGAAACTTCCTCTTTGAGTGAAAAGATTGATATTATTATGGCTATGCTTGTTAATGGGAAAGCTCCTCTAGATCCTAATAGTGTTCCCTTAGGCTCCTTGGTTGCTCAAGAAGAGCAAGTTGATGTGAACTTCATTAAAAACAACAATTTCAACAATAATGCTTATAGGAGTAATTTTGGTGGTAACAATTATAGGCCTTATCCTCCTAATAATGGCAATTCCTATGGAAACTCTTACAATAATGCTAGAAGTGCCCCCTCTGAGCTTGAGGTCATGCTCAAAGACTTTATTAGTAAATAAACCACTTTCAATAAGGCTATAGAGGAAAAGCTTTTAAATGTTGAGAAAAATATATCCTCTTTGTCTGAAGCTCAAACTTCCTTGGTTAATAAAATGGCTGCTAAACCTGAAACTATGGAAAGTACCGTTGCTTCCACTCATTCCATACAAGTTACTATTGATGAAAATGACGCTATTGATGAAATCACCTGCCTTCCAACATCCTTCACGATTCACCAAGAGTTGCCGCCTACGACGAAGATGACGCTGAAGAATCCAAATGCCTAGATGTGGACCTTCTCGAGGAAGAGCGCATATTGGCATGCCAAAGATCCGCCATCTACCAGCAGAAGCTACGCAGCTACCATAGTCACCGCGTTCGGCATCGCTCGTTTAAAGAGGAGGATCTAGTGCTCCGACTTAAGCAGAAGAAGTCACACAAATTATCCCTGCCATGGGAAGGACCGTTCATCATAAGCAAGGCCCTGCTCAATGGGTCTTACTACCTTGTTGACAATCATGAACTTGAGGATAGACCCAGCGATGATCATAAGCGTAAGAGACTTGATCCGGATGATGACTACCCGGAGCTTGATCGGCCATGGAACATAGCACAACTATGTCCTTTTTACACTTAGCATATTTTTAATCTATTGGGTACCTCTTATATGATCAATGAAATAAAGCTCTCTGGTTCACTCATATTCCTGAGTCTTTTACCTCCTTTAGTGTTTATTTTTGGATCGTATAAAACCTTTATGCGCAAGCTTTGCATTTGCACTTGTGAAAATTCTGCCTACGGGTGTTAGCTTAAGTTTTCTCGTCTACACGTTCTTTGTTGTTTTTATGTGGATTCTGGAGTAGTGACTTTTGGCACTTGAAGTCGGCGATTTTGTGCTTAGGTTTTTGACGGTGCCATTGGGCATCATCACCTGATCGCATGGTTCCGACTATGAATCTTCCGACTCATGAAAAGTCAAGCATAAAAACCAAAGTAATGGATAAGCTAGCACTTGCTTAAAAAATATTTACATGCTGGAACTAGTACTTTGAGTAGAAGGAAATTACAACTATTTTTTTTCTGCCTTAAGTTAACATAGTAGTTTTTCCGCATACACAAAACTAGAGGAAAAAAATATTACAAAGTGTTTTTTATTCCTCTAGCGCAGGAGACTTTGAGGCAACATCGTTAGCAGCAGGAGAGCCATATTGATCATCTTCAAAGTCGGTGGTCTTGAGGGACTCGGAGGAGCTTTGGTGGTCGCCGTCAATGATCTCAAGAGGCATAAAGACGTTGTAGTCGACCAACTCGGCAACCCTGGTGTCAAAACCCGCGAGCGATGCCTAGATAGCCTTGTGATCAATCTTCTGGCCTTCATCGTCTATGTCAGGAAGACCCGAGTTTACCGTGTCAATGTCGGCATTTTCATAGTGCGCCTTGACCATTGCCAGCGACATTCTTGCACCAGCCTGGGTACATGAAGCTTTCCAGCTTACGATACGCTCGGGGGCTTGGCGCAGAAACTCCGATTACTTCATCACGGAGTCCACCACCTTGATGTTCATATTGAGGGGCTTGGCAATCTCTTTGGCTTGCTTGACGGCGGTGCTGATGAAGTTGACGGAAAGAACCATGCATTCCTTTGGTGGAGGAGGCGAATTGGTCAAACCAATAGGAGCTGCATTTCTAACAAACAAAGGAGCACATGAGTTCAATAACACAAAAAGTTCAGAGTACCTGGCTTACAGAAGTACAATACGGAGATCGCTTACCAAAGATGCTCGCCTCCACTTGCTGGAGTGTCTCCACCATGGAGTCCCGCTCTTGTCGGAGAATCTTGTAAGACTCAAGGTTGCGCTGATTTGCTCATCTGCAGCTTTCTTCTACTCCTTGAGGATTGCAATTTTCTCCTTTAAACGGTTCATCTCCGTGTTGGCGGACTCCTGCAAGTCCTTCATGGATTCTTCGTGCATCTTCGGAGTGTCAGCCCTCTCCTGCTTGAGGATCTTGTTCTCTCTATCCAACAACTCAATGTGCTTGGATTGCTCGACAATATCCTTGGCCTTGGCGATGGTTTCTGCAAGTCGGAGAAAGAACAACACACAATGAGTAGTAGGAGAGTGATGGCACAAGACCAAGTTTGATTGCAAAATTGAAAGGAAAAACAAACTTTTGCTCTTGGTGATTTGTTACTTCAAGGAGGCAGTTTTACCCTTTTCAGCTTCCAGCTCAGTGCGCACCTTGTGGAACTTCTCGTTGGCGACGCCTCTCCGAGCATTTTCATTCTGTGGAAAAAAGGTTACAATTACTTAGTCTACTTGGAGAATCTAGCCGGATAATTATCCATCTAGATTCTTGGGGGGCTACAGTGAGGTTTTTTAACTTGGAAAAATGCTTAGTATTTCTTTAAGCATCTAGTCGGAACTCATTCGGTTTAAACTAGAGGCTTGGGGGCTACAGTATTGAAATTTACAAACACTGCGTATGCTACTCTAAAAGTATCTAGTCGGAAAATTCGTTCAAACTAAATACTTGGGGGCCACAGTGCAAAGTTTTCTATCTTAGTCACTCTTAGAGCATTCAGATGCAAAGACCTATGGTTTTCCATCTAAATCCTTGGGGGCTACAGTTGGATACTCATATGAAATGCAAAAGGCAAATAAAACATACAAGTGCGATGATCTTGAGGTTGGTGGCGCTCTTGGCAAATATCTTGCTGAAGGAAAGGCTATTTCCTCACAGGATATCCGCTTGCCTGAGAAGCTCCTCAAGGACGCAAGTCGGAGAAGTTGGCGCTGCACCAGGAGCCAGAGTTGAGCTACTCGGCGTAAGCACCGGGTAGACAATCTTTGGAAGCTCTGTTGACGTCCTGGGTGCAGTGGCGCCGCCTTCGGCAGACGTTCCGCCTACCACCATCACCTTACCGCTACCGATGGCATCCTTAGCCGGAGCTTCAGCCATTTTGGACGTGGTACTTTCCTATGTCGCTTGCTCGCCGACAAGGAAAAGATCCACGGTGACACCTGGATCCACTTCCATGGCGGCAGGGCCAGATGCTACCTTAGCTAGAGAGCTTGTCAGTGCAGCAGCATGCTTGACACTGGGAGTGGTAGGGGCGATGGTGGTAGACGCTTGGTGCAACATATCTTTAATGTTTTTAGAAGCCCCCGATGTTTTGGAGGACTTCTTCAAACTCAAACTGGCCTTCTTCCTGAAACATTCAAAAGTATAAGTACATGAATAAGACGAGCAATGGACAATGTCGAAAGATAAGAAGCTTACACAACAGTGTGTGCCTTGGTAAAAGGGATGCCTGTAATTCTTCTTTTAACTACCTCTAGGGCGGTAGTGGACTTCTTGGAGGCTCCACCCTCTGTCTTCTTCTTCTTGCCTCAGTCGGCAGCGTCAGAGGTGGAGCTCTTCCTCTTATGCGCCAACAGCACATCGTCGTCGGACACGATGGTGACTTCCTTCATCTTGGGGTCGTAGATTTGGACAGCCATGCTATCCTCCTCTAGACTTTTGAGTTGTTAAGTGAAATCTCAAAGTGTTAGATGAAATGGTAAAAGCTAGACGGAAGAACCGGAGTACATGTTATACACAGAAAATAAACATGTACCTCTAGGCACTTGCCCTCTACGAACTGTAAGGTTCCCAACCTTTAATAAGGTAGAGATCCCTGTGTTTACAATGCTAGTCCCTGGATCAATAGCTAGCATCCACAGTTAAGATGTAATATCAAGAAACAAAGGTCATAATACAACTTTATAACCAGGAATAAAATAAATCATTACATCTTACATAGCTCATTTGGCTATCACATTACATTGCAGCAGAATATCTATAAAGCATGGAGTCCTTCATCTTCAAAGTGCCACAGGCAATCATGTTGGTTGTAGACTTGTAATCCTATTCAACAAACTTCACTAACATCAAACAAACCTGCAACATAATAAGTTGCAGCCACAAGGGTCAATACATTTGAATTGTATTGGCAAGTTTCACTACTATGTAGAAATAAGTGGATCCTCTCATTTACATGCATATTTGGCTAAGTAGGGTTTAGGCTCTTTTGCAGAAAGCAATATAGTTTTGTCCTATCTTTTCAAAATAGTTTTGATCTTTTGTCAAAATCTTTCTAATCTTCTTGGAAAACTCCAAGTGCTTCAAATCCCTTGTTGTCACCATCAAGTTTTAACTTTGAGAAATTGGAATGTCGAGATCTTCCATAGCTTCAGGCCTTAGTTGCTCAGTATTGTCCATAACCGGGGACACAGCTAAGTACTTAGAATTTTGATCTTCTGCAGAAGTTGTACACTTTACCCACATGACACAATCTCATCTTGATGCCACCAGTGGCCGCTGGATAAGTACTCACCAAGAAGGAGTACTGGCAGATTGAGAATGTGACAAAGTCTTTCCATAGAAGTCCTCCCAATACACAATGCTAGCTTGTCATCCAGGTACCAATGTAGGGTTTCAAGTTCCCTTACACAATTCTAGTTAACCTGAAGATGCCAATGCATGGGTCTTCCACTATGTAGTTGACTAAGCCAGAGCCCATTTAGCATGTGGCTGTACATGGAAGCCACTGTACGAGAAACATGTTCAATCTCTATGTCCCTGGGTGGTTTTCTTCTAGTGCACATACAAAAAGAGATAGCCATATAAACATGGTTCCTTTTGTTGCCACTTTGTCCAACCTTGAGTATCCTTGTCCACCCAGGTGGTTCATTGAGTACTTGTTTTATTATATAAAACATATAACTTTTCAACTCTTCATATAAACATAACATGTATCCCATCCCAAATATATAGCAGGGCTAAGCATACTACAACTACAATGTTTCCACTAAGGGAGATATAAGGGTACCCTATTAGGATTTAGCATAGCATAAAATATAGTAGTCATTGTCATGCATGTTACAAAATCCACTAAGTGTAATGAAAATAGTAGGACTTGGATGATAATATCACTTGCCTTTTTAGTAGAGAATGATGGTTCACTTCTTGATCTTGCAAATATCACACTCTTCTAATTCCACTACAATTCAATCAAGCAAACATAGATTCAACTAGCATTCCATCCAATTTATCACACATAAAATAATAGAAACAAGGTCATGCATGCAAGCATGAAAAAGATAGTTTTATTTGCAAAAGTGGTTTCTACTAGGCTCTAAACATTATAAAGTTCAAAGTGGTCATTTACAAAGGTGGTAAAACCATTTGCAAAAGGTTTTATCTATAAACCATTTTTAAATCAATTCATTATTTTATGTGGTTGAAAATGCTTTTAGCAAAGCAATATTCTTTAAAGAGTTCACCAAATATATTTTAATTCTCAAAACTTGGTGTTTAGGGTCAGAAGGTTTGAATCAAAACATTTCCCAAAGGTTTCACTCAAAATAATTTCTATATCATAATCAACTTTTTTTATTTGACTAGAAATGTGCTAATTCAATTATTTATTTCCTAACTTCACAAAATACATTTTTAAATCCATAAGTTGGTTCCTAGGGTCAGTAGGTTCAAAACAAACCATTTTGCAAAGATTTCACATTAAAATTATATCTAGAACAATTTTTATATTCATAATAAGCCTACACAAGTTTCTGTAATTTCAACCAATTTTCGAGAAGCAAATCATTAAACAAAATACATGGTTGCAAAGTACATGATCTGCTGAATCCATTGATATAAAATTTGCAAAATTTGGACGTGTAGAATTAAAGTTATGAATTTTACAAGTTTGCAATTCAAATAGAACATTTTCTGTTTTTAAAACAGAGTCAGTGCCACGCGGCGTGATTCTATTTGCCGGTACCGCTTCGTGCGGATCAGCCTCTGTGGACCGTAGGATTCCACTTAAATCGCATGGTTCAGATTAACGCATACCCCTTCGACCAAATCTAATCATAGCCACAGGATTTGGATCCGACGGGCTCAGTGTGTTTGACCACGAACTGGCGGCGCTAGCGGCGGCTGGCGGCGGCGCACGCTCGGGCGGCGAGCTTGCCGACGATGCAGGGAGCGGGGAAGAGGGGTAATTGGCTTACAACATTCGCGTGGTCGAGGTGAAGCTCGAGGTGGCGTTGGCTTGGCGAGGGGCGCACCAGAGAGGCGACGATTGCTCGCCGGAGTTGCTGCGAGCGGCGAGTGTCTCTGGAGGTCGTCGAGGGCGAGGCTGCAGATCGTGCCGAGGCAAAACAAAGGTGTGGTTAGACGCGTACGACTGTGGGGAGTATGAGAGCATCACTGCGAGGGCTCGGGGCGGTCTGGGCTTACCAGGGGGAGTCGCCGGAGAGACGCCCGAAGACGGTGGCGCTCTGATGTGGACGAAGCTGAGCTTCTAGAGCACGCGGGAGCGAGCTGGGGCTATGGGCAGACGCGCAAGGGACTGGAGAGCAAGCTTGCATGCTCGGGGAGTGGAGAGGCGATGGGGTGTGGCCGGAATTTGTTGGAGAAGGTCGCCGGAGCAGCGGCAGTGCAAAGCCGATTCGAGGCAGCCTGGTGGCAGAGGGAAGGCACTGTTTAGGGGGAAAGAGAGAGCAGAGAGGGGTGCTTATACATGCGTGATCACAACGAGGTTTTACTCAGCCAATTACGCGTATTGACGCCGGCAATAACTCGGCAGCAACGGTAGGGCAACGTGGT
Organism: Avena sativa; assembly: GCA_916181665.1. Taxonomy (NCBI): domain Eukaryota; kingdom Viridiplantae; phylum Streptophyta; class Magnoliopsida; order Poales; family Poaceae; genus Avena; species Avena sativa. The sequence goes on from OV702297.1 coordinate 240,991,761, forward strand.
CGCGAGATTGAAGACGACTCCGTGGCAGTGGGGTCCATCTGGCAGTGAGGGAGAGAGAGAGGGCGTTGGGTCCATTGCTCAGCATCTCTGCGGGTGTGTTCGCGCGTAGAAAACGTTTCGCTGAGGGGGGGGGGGGGGGGAAAGATGGGCTGCGAGTTAGGCTTGTTGGGCCTGTTTGCTGGGCTGGTTTGATTCACCTTTTTTATACAGGAAGCTTTTTCGTTTTCCATTTGGAATTTCTGTTTTGATTTTATTCAAACACCCAAATGAATTCAAACCTTTGCCAAACTTTGTGTAGATTTTAATTCTGTTTATCACACAAATCAAAGTCCAAAACAAAATAATTTTTATTCTTTTTAGGATCCATTTAATAATTAAATAAATAGACCTTAGTCATTAATTCAAATAGGATTTTATTTATTTTAAAACTCTATTTGAAATCTAAAATAATATCAAAACCACTTCAGTAGGTTTTATTTGAATAAATAAAACACTTGGAAAACATATTTAAAATAAATTAACAAGTTTTAGTGTTTATTTAAAATGGAAAAGCCTTTACTTAAATAAAATTGGATATTAATAAATCCTCATTATTTTATTTAAATAAACCTTTACTCCTTTTTATCAAAAATAAAAATATTTTATTTCAAAAGCTTGGCCAAGATTTAATTTGGCTCTATAAAATAATCCTTATTTATAATTCTACCTTTGCTTTTGAAAATCAAATCTTTTTATTAAAAGATCTAAAAATAGTGATTCCAACTATTTTAACTTTATTGTTTATTTATCTTTTTAAATCTCTTTAGGATTTTATTTGATCAAAATAGGTTTGGATGTTTCCAATTGGAAAAAGTTTCTTCTTATTTTGTTTATTTATTTTTCACATTTCAAAATTTGGAAAATTTTGGGATGTGACACGAACATGTCGTAGGTGATGGCGAAGCCACGCTTCCTGTCCTACACCTTGACGATTTTCTTGAGGGGGAGCTTGATGGAGTCACTCGAAAAGTTGTCCTCGGAGATGCAGAGGCTATCCTTCCTATCCGTAGTATACTGGTGCATCAGCTTCGTGCGGTGCTGTAGAGGCTGGATCCGCCTGACAAACCAGCTGTAGCACCCCGGGAAAAAAAACCTCTACTAGAAAATCGCTTGTTGTTTTATATTTATGCATCATCATTATATCATCATGCATTTGTTTGCCTAAAACTATTTTCTAAAAACCCTATTTTTTCTTTCTACTTACTCCCTCTTATTTCAAAGTATAAGGTCCAGTCTGTCCAGATCTTATATTTGTCTAAAAACTATTTTTAAAGGTTTATCAAATAAAATTATTAAACACTATTTTGTCCGGGGAAACAGTCCGACCGGTCAGGCCAGAGGCCCAACCGGACCAGACCATCTACTACCCGGCCCAAACTAGACAAACCGTAGAACTACCCTTCCTCAAACCCTCACCCTAGACCAACCAAATCCCTGCCTACTCCCTACTTCCTCTCTCACCCCGCCGCTGTAGCACACACCAATGCACGCACACAACACCCCATGTGCACCCCGCATGATCCCCACTCGTTCCTGATCGACCCGACCCAGTCCACCACTCCAACCACACCACCTCGCACGCTCCCTCTCTCCCCTCTGGCCCCACCACTGGAATCCCTGCCCGACCTGGTCAACCACCGAGCCGGGCGTTGCCCCACCCCTCGCGATCCCTCATCCCAAGCCGCCATCTACCCCGCGTACGCCGCCTCCCTCGTTCCCCTCCTCCCCTGATTGAGCCTCTGTCCGCCGCCGCCTCTTCTTTCCTTCCTCAGCAACTCCCTCCTGTCCCAGATTCCACCAAGCCGCCGTTGCTTGGCTCTCCACCTCCTCGTCGGCCTGCCGCGACCTCCTCTAGCCTCGCAGCGCCGCCGTCCTCCCCGACCTCGACCTCGAGCCCTGCCGCCCGAGCGCCGCGGTTGTCCCTGAGCCGCCGTCGCCTCCATGCTCGCCTCTGCTTGCTGGGCCAGCGATCTCTACTTCGCCGGCCTCCCTCCGTGTGGTCTCCTCCGGCGAGCCGCATCCTTGCATCCGGCGCCTCTCTCCGTTCCAAGTTGCCGCCGCGCCTGCGAGCTGTCGTTGTCAGGAGCCGCACCATCTCTCCTCTCCTCGTCGTCGGCATCGTCCCTAGCTGCCGCGACCTGCGTTGCTGCAGCGCTTCCCAAGGCCGCTGTCGCCATCGTCGTGGTAGCCTTCTGCGTCTCTGCATCGTGGATGTCTGCCTCCTGCTGTGGGCATGCCTACAAGCTTCTCAGGCCTGCAGCGCGTCCTCGACGAGTTCATGTGTGCTGTCGTATTTGAACATGCGTGTATGTTTATTCAGTTGCCGATGACAGTGTATCGCCTCCGGTGCCGCGGTATTATCCGCCCAATTAAGTTTATCTGGTCGCAATATTTTCTCGAACCCGCCATCAGTTGGACTGAGATCGACGCCTTGACAAGTCTAGACCCGGAGTACCATCACGGTGCCCCTAGGAGACCGTTGAAAGCTACCATCGATCTCAAAAGAGAGGACCTCGACAAGATCTTCTTCACGGAGCGCCAAGATCGCCTCACGGATTCCGAAGACCGATTCCCCAAACCCTCGGAACCCCAAGATCGCCATTCGATGTGTGACCCCTATCCTAGACCCCTCATATTTTTATAATATGTGATATTGATCTTGTTGCATATTAAATGAACATGTATGCATACATATTGTGGGTGTTTGGGGGTATTTAGATGATTCACCTCATAATAAATATGGGTCCATATGCGGGCGAATCTAGTCTAATATTGGCTCCATTTAAAATTGTGTAGCGAACGGGTGACATGTTTTGCCTTGTTGAGACAACATTTAAATTGTGGGGTATCTAAACAACATGAACAATCTATTTAATTGTCGGGACCCCGGTTCTGCTTAATTTTGCCTAGTTACATCGCATCTTTGCCATGTCATACATCATACATGCATCATGCCCGACCTTTTGTCGTAGTATTAAACAGTGCATCCGGTGTCTGTGCTAGTGTTTTGCTTCTTCACGGACTAGGCCGATGAGTTGATGCGAGTGTCGACCCGATCTTTGAATGAACCTTCGGCATCATTTTTCAGGCGAGCATTCTCCCCCTTTCTACCTATTTTACCTTTATAGTCTTTATTCCTTCCTGTTGATCTATTGCTATCTGTGTTGCGATGTTCTAGTTTTCGTACCCGTGATATCCCTTGCAGCCTTATATTGCCTTGAACACATCCTATTACCTGTTGCTTGTTAGATAGTTGGACTTGCGTGTCGTAGTCGCTTGCTCAAGTGTTGTTGCGTGTCGTCAAGTACTACAGTTGTTGGAAGACTGCCATATGCTTTATGTTGGAGATGATTATAACTTTAATTATCGTTTAATAACTAAAATTGAAGTAAGTAAATAATGCAGAGGCACATGTGGGAAATAGATGTTATTTTGTTTTTAACCGTCCACTTGTGTCCCGTAGGACCCCGAGTACTTGATACCTGTTCTTTGAATATTCGCACTATCCGCATGTGGGACCATGAATCCCCCTAGCCAGAGCTTGAGTCATATTTATTTCTTGGGGCCACAAAGTAGTTTGGGGCTTTATTACTATCCTGTACTTATGCCATGCTTTACTGCTTATTTACGATTGCGCGTGGAGCGCCTGTACTGTTTAGGAACAAATGTGGAATGTTTTCGCAGTATCGACAAGCCCAGTCCCACTTTCGGGTTCCCGGTCGTTTACAGCCATTGGCACAAACCTCTGAGTCCGTCTCGGAGCCGGCCAACTTCGTCGCGGGTAGCTTGGTGGGGTGGCCCCCTGAAATTTATATGAATCTTGCAATTGCTCTGTCGTGATGCCTCGTTGGGTTTTTATTGGTTTTTCTCGAGGTTGATCGTGCGTGTGTTGCTATTTGTGCCCCCCTGCAGGGCAAAACTTTATGAAAGCCGTGTCCGCGGTTATGGACGACTTGGAGCACAGTATCTCGATCATAGAGAACTATAACTAAAGTAGTGCTATAAATTTGACTTTATAATGACTAGTAATCAGCTTCACTATAATGGAATGGCTAAATAAAAGTGCCAACAATTGCTGGTTTGGATTGTCACCTGTTACCATTGTATCTGACTAGTAAGTATTGCAACTACAACGGAATGGCTAAATAAAAGTACCAACAACTGCTGGGTTTTGGGATACCTCATGCTATATGTATCTGACTAGTAAGTACTACAACTACAACAGAATGGTTAACTAAAACTGCCCACTACTTATTATATCATGATGACTCATGCTACCTATATTTGACTAGTAATTGCTGTAACTATAACGGAATGAATAAAACTGTCAACTGTGTGAGTTCCTCGGTTGACTTCCTCGTTTGGTCTCGAGGGGGAATACCAGGATGGGTATGTTTGGTGTTAGAATCAGGTTGGATCCGAGTAGGTCTTTCTTATCCCTATCTGATAGCCGCCAGTTGTACTGAGTCTCTATAGGTTGTTTAGTGCATGCTGCGCTGCCGCTTCAGTCCATCATACCTATGTAGGCGAGGACCGCCGAATTCTAGTCTCGCCGTGTACTGGCCTCAGTACTAACCGCTCTCTTTTTCCTTTGCCCTTTGTCAGCACCCCTTTTGTTTAAGCAGGTTTTGAGATCGACGTCGTTAGCAGGGTTACCCTTCCGGCTTGGCCTGGGCAGGGTTATGGACGCCATTGGTTATTTTTCAGGGCTCTTAGCCCAATTTGCATCTTGTCCGTATTCGGACGCTGTATCGTTTTAAAGGTGATTTGGATCTTTGTACTGTATATTGTATCCTTGACTCGATGAGTCGCTGTTGTATATATCTGTTCTGTGGGTTCCATCGTGGACTATTGTGTAATGGTATTACTTCGTTTTCCACCCGCACGAAAGTGCCTGGTGGGCACCTTTGAATCGTTTCTATGCGGGTTTGGCGGGAATCGCTGAAACTTGCATAGGGTCGATTCTGAGGGTGTTACACCAGCACATGGCTAGGTCCAACTTGGTCAGACCCGTCTCTATGAACCACTCGATCAGCCTTATGGAGCGGGAAGCATCGTTGTCGGAGGGAAGGGTGGCCTGGGTTCTCCATGTCATGGCTTCAGCGGTGGCCCCGTCGACGAAGTCCGGGTATGTTGCTTCTCGGCTAGCCAGAGGGATATCTGGGCCGTAGAAGTACGTCCGCTTCCAATTCTTGCAGGACTCGTGTCCTACGATGTCGGGGAACCGCCGGCCAGGCCGGCTCTTGAAGCTAATTGTTCCGCAATTCCCGAGCTCATCCTTGCTCACTCCGGCTTCCCTCTTGACGGTGAAGAATTAGATGAACAAATCTAACCCAGGCCTAATTCCTAAGTATCCCTCACAAAGAGCTACATAGTAGCTCAGCGCTAGGATGCTATTTGGAGAAAGGTTCTAAGGCTGAACCCGGTAATGGTTGAGGACAACAAGGATGAAGTCGGAGATCGGGAGAGAGACCCCGCGTACCATTTGCGCTTTGAGGTACACCTTCTCTCCGGCTTGGGGAGAAGGGGTGGCCTTGCCGCCGGTGCCTCCTGACAGACAATCCCCTCTGTCACGGGGAGGTATCCTTTAGCGAGCAGCTCCTTGAGATCACTATCGCTGATATCGGAGCCGCGCCACTCTCCCTTGTGGGAGTCACTTTCCACCTCCAGTGGCTCCAGCCCCGCTGGAATATGGTCGTCGCCGGTGGTTTCCACCACCACGCCCTCTGGGGGCACGTGGACGGAGCCGGCCGGCTTGTCCGTGGTCTCGTTTGTCGCCGCCATGGACGGGGTAGAGCTGCTGCTCGCATTGTAGTAGGAGGGAAGGTGACTAGGAGATTGGGAAGAAACTAGGGTTTTTTGCGTGCGCTGGAGATCTCGAGGAGGTGTTCGCAGGAGGAAGACGATGACACGGGGGAGAATGAGGTGAAAAGATAAAATCTACCATGGTTGTAATTTATAACCCACAGCATCAAGATTCGTGCAAAGCGATCGAATGGTTGCTGTGTGGACAGCGCGTGCGCAGAAATTTCGCCATGTTCCCACCGCTGCCGCCAACTGTTCTTATCCTTCGCGCGGAGAAAATGGACATGATTGTGGTCTCTGCATGTGTGAGTTACGAGGCGTCGCTGACCTATGGTCTACATTTCTCTTGCTGACACGGGCAGGTGAACCATCCCATCGGAAGATTCCGGCAAGGACGGATCCAGTCCGGCTATGAGAAGAGTACGATGGAAGATTCAATAGTTCTCCGACTTACAGGTTGAAAACGGAGATCATTGCAGGGTTCTTGGCAGGACTACAAGATATTGCTTGACAATTTGCCGACATTCACATAAATGGAGCATTCAACCTGAAGAGGCAATACGGCGCAAGATCTCGGAGTTATCCGGGGGCTACTGTTGGGGATATGCTATATGGGTATCATCATATCATGTCTCTAATCCGGATAACCCAGGTGGCCCACAGTTGGTAGCAAGGACCATGGCCTGCGGGGCGGCCTAGTTAGATGGATCCAGAAGGGAGGACCATGCCGGATAAAGGAAGGCTACAGAGGAGTAACCGACGTACCCGGAGCCTTGGAGTGCAAGACACGTTAGACTAGTTGTATACTGTGTAGGACTCTGTAACCTGTCCGGCTAGGACTTTTCCTATAACCCTAGGATCTGGCGACTATATAAGCCAGACCTATGGGAGCCATTAGGGTACCAATCAACTCATACCTCGCATAGTGAACTGATCCCTGTAACTCGGCGTATTGCCATTATAGTGATTTATAGTAGGAGTAGGATTCTGCCACCGTCATGGGATCTGAACCTAGGTAAGCTGTGTTACCTTGTACCCGCCAACCTTCCGCCTTACCCCATGTCTCTAAACACTCTTTGTGAGGACCCCTCCATGGCGTACTCGTCGGAAATACCACGACACTATCACCTCGCGATCCGCATCAAGCTCGAGGTCCTCAAGCTCCAACTTAGTCTCCAAATCCTTAATCTTCTTGTTCCTCTCTTCGATCCTCTTCACTTGGCTCTTGAATTTCTTCTCATGCCCTTCAAACTTCTCCATCTCCTTGATGTGCTTCTCTTGATCCTCGAAGGCCTTGTCCTTCTCCTTAAGTTGGACACATAGCTCATCATTGCTAAGCATCACATTAGTCATATCAGTATCAAGGTGCCTAATGAGGCTCTCTAAGTCCTGGAGGTAGTGTCGCACATGCTTGATGGTCTCTTTAGTGGCCTCATTCAACACAGTAGGATCTCCATCCTCGTCGCGTCTCCCAAAGAAATGGAAGTAGTGGTTCTTGAGCTCGGCAGAGTGACGTCCACATAGGCGTCCTATTAGCTCCTGCATGGCGATGTCGAGGCCTCTCTCTAAGTCATCGTGGAGTATCTTGAAGCCAATTTCCTCCGCTGGAGGCTCTGTTTGGCGTCCTGGCTGAGTAACCCTGAATCCCCACAAGTCCTTCCTTTGAAACTTCCTGAGCTGAAGTCCCTTGATGGTAGGGATTGGAAGAGCGAGCACATTGACGAGATCCAAAATGCGAGTCCCACACTACTATGAAAATAGCTATAGGTAATCCACACATCCATGACGCACGTGCTAGTGGTGCCCCACGGATAAAATAGACATGGTGCACTGTCCACAGGTGCCCTATGGCTAACTGCCGTAAGCGTGGCGCACATGGGGGTGGTGCGCCACGCCTATGTGTGGGCCAGGGCACAGGTGGCCGCATCACACATACCCGTAGCGCACTTGGTCAAGGTGCGCTACGGATGTGAAACTTAGCCGTAGGGCACTCTAACCTAGTGCGCTACAGGAATGTGTGCTGGAGCAGCTGGGTCAACTTAGCCGTAGGGCACTAGGACAGAGTGCCTTACGGCTAAGTGGCCTGCACCAACTCCATCCCACCCCCGGATCGCCTTTTTAGGTTTTGCAAAAAATAAAAGAAAATGATAAACACTTCAAAAATAAATCATTTCATATGTAGGTACGTAATGTGGTATAGTTTCTAGGAAAATTAGTTTCCACTTTTTCTGAAAAAAAAAGTCATGCCACGGTAAAATGGCCGTAACTTTTGCATATGATGTCGAAAAAAATCGTATAATATACCAAAATGACGAGAACGAGATTTCGCATCCGCTCGCAACGACCTGCGGTGGTTTAGCGATTATTTAGATTTTCAAAATTCGAAAAGAGTAAAAAGTTACGGTCAAAAGACCGTTTTTTCCTACAAAAACAAATAGAGGGCAACTTACCCGTAGCGCACCACCACCTAGTGCGCTACGAGTAAGTTGGGCGGGATTCAAAACTTGAATCCCCACCCCGCCCACCTACCCCTCCTCTCTTCCCTTCATCTTCTCCTTTTCATTCTCCTCCCTCCTCCTTTTCCTTCTCTCTTCTCCTCCTCCTTTTCCTTCTCTCTTCTCCTCTTCCTCCTTTTCCTTCTCTTCCTTCCCTTGCACTGACGATGGCGACGGTGGCCTTCTCCTCCTCCTTGCTCCAGCATCCTCCTCTCCTTGCAGTGACGATGGTGACAACGACCTTCTCCTCCTTGCAGTCACGTCGAGCGACGATGACCTCCTTCTCCTTGTAGACTCCTCCTCCTTACAGTCACGACGAGCGACGACGAGCGCCGATGACCTCCTTCTCCTTGCAGTGACCTCGTCCCTTCTCCCGCCATACCTCCTTCTCCCTCCCTTCCTTGATGCCGGCGAGGATTAGCACGTCCACGGCCTCCCACACCTCCCTGCGGTGGTAGGTCGTGGCCACAGCCACCATGCTCCAGCGAGGCGACATGACGGCGGCAATGCGGACCCGATTGCTTTTGCAATTCAAAACGAGGGTGTTTTTTGAATTTTTTTGTTTTTCGAAAAAACATCTGTGGCGCACCTGTACCCCTACCCGTGGCGCACCTGATAGTGCGCTACGCCTATCCCCATATAATCGTAGCGCACCAGGATAGTGCGCTACGGGCAATTTTTAGCCGCATCGTACGCTTAGTAGCGCACCACTAGTGCGCCATGGATGGGCTTTTTAGGTGTGCCACGAACAACCCTTTTCCTAGTAGTGCCAAAGCGAGTTCCCTTGAATTCCTCGGGAGTGCCGTAGACAAAGTTCAACATCTTTTGCTTAGGATGGTGAAAACATAGAGATAACACGAAGAAAACATAAAGTATTAATAGATGCAAAAATTTAAAATAAAAGCCAATAACATCCAACAAAACATTAGTCCACAAGTAACGGCATACATTATTCAACTCAAGCATCAAGGTTCAAACACAACTTAGAATTTTTTTTGCCATACCACATAGGTCGGTATGATCAAATTATTAACGTGAGAAAATGCCAAGTGTGGTGGTCCAACTATTAGGATACGTCGTATCCTTCACTCACTAGTCAAGGTAGCTATCTGGGCATCCTTGGTGGCAATCTGCTTGTCTTGATCACAAGACTCACACGCCAAGTCTATAATATCTCTCCTTAGCTGTTTTATAGTGTTCTCTAAGTCTTGGGTATATTGTATCTCCTCTCTAAGGTCCTTCTGAGTGTTGAACATTCTACACTTAAGTCTTTCTCCAAGTTCTTCTATGGCATTCCATGCTGCATTCCTTGCAGAGTCAAAGAATGACATATGCATTTCAGAGTTGGTGACCATGCAAAACCCCGTTTCATTGTGGTCATCCTCCTTATTTTTATATAAGTGGAGTTGCACCCACCAATACTCTTCTCCTTCATCCATCACCGAAAATCCCTTGTACGCGGCTTCACCATTTATCCCCAAGCTGATCATGAGGTTCTTGAGTGCCTTGGGAAATTCCATCTCACATTCTAGTGTCATGGTCAACAGTGGTCCCTTCCTGATGGATTCGTTGATGGCGGCCATCTACAAATAGAGATGAGAAAGAAGATTAGGCGAGGTTTTATGAGATGAAAAGAAACAAAGTGTAAAAATTCATAGTGGTGTTGTATTTTTCCTAGTGGCTTTCTTAATCTAATACATCTTAGGGTCACAAACCTATAGGCAACACAATGCAATAATACCATCTGTAATATCTCACCCAATAAGGTAGAGATCCGTGTGACTGCAGTGCTAGTCCCTGGATCGTTTTGCTAGAACCCACAGTTTAAGATGAAGTACACAGAAACAATGGTCATTAATACATCGCAAATCCAGGAGTACAATAGTTCTTACAACTCACTTAGCCCATGACTAACTTATTTACAGTTCTCAATACATAGCAAAATAATAAAGTCTTCATCTTCATGCGACATAGGCAAACATGTCGAATGTAGAATCGTAACCCTACTCATCATCAGAGTAACATGCAACATGATAAGTTATAGCCACAAAGGATCAATACAGTTGGATTTGTATTGGCAAGTGATACCATAGTTGTATAGTAGAAGCTAACAACTACATGAATATGGCTAATTGTGGATCTGGCTGGCTTTGCAAAAAGAAAGTTTTATCCTACTAGTTTGAAAATACTAAGTTTTTTGCTTTTACAAAACACTAAGGTACCACCAATAGACATTAGTGACCCTGTACCCTTGTTCACTCAAAGTTTTCACTTAGAGAAATTGGGATGAGGAGATTCTTGAATTGATTCAATGTCTTGACGCTCAGACGTTGTCCATAATAGGGGACACGGCTAAGTACTTAGGTTTACCCTCTTGAGAGGTGGTGCACTTTCCTCACAAGACTCGACATGCATCGAGACGAGACTTTTCAGAAGCAATCCCTCAGACCACCACTGACGCGTTCCATCCTAACAATTCTACCACCTTCTGTCCGTCTGGCTGAGTTCTCACTACTTAGTCGGTCAAGGCAGAGCCCATATGCCATGTGGTTGCACTCCAAGCTTCGCAACACAAGCATCTCAAATCTCTTTGTTCCTAGGTGGCCATCTACAAGTGTGATACACCAGGGTAAACCATAGAAATGGGCCCTGAGTAACCACTCAAATTTATCCAACAAGTCCCAATCCACCCAGGTGTTTCATTGATAAAAGGTTGTTTTCTTAATAAAAAATATAAGTATATAAACTTTCCATACCATAATAACATGAATTTCAACCCACGAATTCTAATAGCAATAATAAGCATTCTAGCATATGATGTCTCTTATCTTAGGAAAATACTACCAAGATATAATCTATAGGATTTCTATAGCATAGCAATATAATTGAAACTATCATGCAAAGTCCTACTAAAATAACACTAATGCAATAGGTAAAATAATAGGACATATGATGAAATATCACTTGCCTTGGTAGCTAGGAGAGTAGGTACAATCCTCATAGCAACAAACTTCACAAGCCACACAATCTACACAACATAATCAAACAACAAAATATACAACTCAATATGGCACTAAAAAATAATATGAATGCATGCAATTATGCAATAATATGAATGCCACACTTTTAAAACCAAATTCTACAGTATAGAAGATAAAGTACACTTTCTAAAGGCTAAAGATCACAAGATCCACCTAAAAATAATTTATACAATAATTTTTATAGTCAAAATAGAACTAAAAATGTCTCTGCCTAAAACTAGAATTTTATAGCATCTAATGAAGAAAATAAGGCCACAATAATAAAGTTCACATTTTTTGAATCCATAGACACCAAATTTTGATTTTTCTGAATTGTGGATCAAAAGTTATGAATTTTACAAGTTTAAACATCTATCAAATCATTTCTGGATTTTAAACAGAAAACCTAGACACGTGGCGTAACCCTACTGGCCGGTATCGCTTCACCCGGATCAAGCGCGCACACCATTAGATCTAAGTCATATCGCACATCTCATATCAGCCAGTACCCTTCCACTAAATGAATTTATCCTAACCCTAGGATCTAGATCTAGCGGTCTTGTGCGCTTGGCCAAAACTTGGCGGCGCTGATGGCGTGTGCGGCGGCGGCGCGTCTGGTGACGGTGCACCGATGGTGCTAGGGGTTAAGGGGAGGGTGCAGAGTGGTTACCGAAGTCATGGGGTCGAGGCGGTTGCGGTCGAGGAAGGGGCGCACGAACTCATCGGTAATCCCTCGCCGGAGTTGCGTCGGGCGTCAGTTGCTCCCAAACAAAGACAAAGCCGAGCCCCTAGGGCATGAACAATCCAAAGGAGAGTGTTAGCAGATGCGCCCAAAGATGACGAACACTGCAGTGTAAAGTAGGGGCGAGGGGTGGTCGAAGCTCACAGAATTCATCGCTGAAGTTCATCGGAACAGCGGCGGCTCGAACTAGAATTCGCGGATCCTGGGGGATCTCGGGTGGTGTGGTGTGGGGGGAAATGGAGAGGGGGCAGTGGTGGTTAAGTAGTGGGGGTCGGGAGAGAAATCAAGTCACAAATCAAGCGCATTTTTGCGAAATCAATCGGGAAAGAAACGGCTGCGAGGAGTGGGCTCGGCGTAGCGTGATTGAAGACGACGACGGCGACGTGGCGGTGGGGCCAGATCGTCAGCGGGTGGGTGCGGGTGTGCACAGTGAGAAAATAACAGAGGGGGAGAGGGGAGAGCCGTGTGGGCTGCTAGGCCGGGGTCGCTGGGTGGGCTGGTCTGGCTAGCAGGTAGACTTTTTTCTTCTAAATCTTTTTTCTTTTTGTGTTTCTATTTTCTACTAAGGATTTGAACTAGCAATTCAAATCCAAATTAATTCAAACTTTCACCAAAAATTTGAGAGGTGAACCTAGTGTTCATAAATGTTTTAGACACCTGAAACCACTTAACAAAATATTTTAGGTAAAATAGAAATAAAAACACAAGCTTCACTCCTTGCATATAAAGGGGGTTTTTAAATTGGGTTTTGCTAGGTTTAAAACTTTGAAAAATATTGTGCAATGCACACATGCCATGATGATATGAATGCAATGAGAATTTTTGGTTTAATGAAACTTTGGGATGTTACAAATATATAATCTCCTTATGTTCTCAAGACAGAACTTCAACTACTCTTACCCCAGGTTTTTCCAAAACTTTTCCTAAAACCTTTTCACTCCAATCTTGGTAGAAATTCCAAGAGGTACTTACCTCACTTCAAAGCATAAACTCTTCAAACACCAATGCTTACCTCAAGATAGGCTTGAGGATGACTTTAGTAGTAGTTTTACAAGTTTGATAAGATGAATTGCCCTGATCTGTTGATTGCCTTGTTTGTTTAGGATAAAGAGTGTGCTAACCTAGTAGCTAATACCTTAGGACCCAATCTATGTTTGTGATCATCAATATCAAACCAAGCATCCAAATCTGGATCTATCCTAAGCCACTAAAGTGGCCATCTCACCTCCTAATCAGATCAATCCATGGATAATCCCTTTTGATAGTTTCCAACTCAGTGAAGACCCAATCCTAGCATGGATCGCCTCGATTCAATATATACCTCCACATAACACTTGATGGGAAGGATAAACCATTGCCACTCTCTCAATCATTGGAACTTCACCTACTCAAATATGTGTGAATTCTTGAGAATGTACTTGAACCATCTTGTATTGCATCTTTAGTACTACCAAATCCCACCTTTGCCTTGGGATAAACCATTCTGGTTCCCACTCATCCATGATGGTTTTGTAGTCAAGATAATAATCTTTTCTGCAAATGTTATCATCTTGCCTACTTTGGCAGAAGCTCACATCCATATGCTACCTCCCCTTGACCAACTCTTTGCATGGTTATGATCTACTAACCATGGCCTATGAACCCATACTTCACTTGTTTCCATTGGATCTTTGTGTTTCTTTAACCCACATGGTTTATAAGGCATCATGATGTATCTGTTATGGCAGCCTTAATTTCAACCTCAAATACATCCAAGCCCAAATATTGCTTCCATGATCATCTATATAACTTGGTCTATCCATCCATATATCCCTTGTACCAAGGTGAGCTCTAAGCTCCCTAACCCAACCATGTTTTGGTGGTATGACAATAACAAAACCCTAGATCATCTAATCCTTGTTCTTTTCCAAAACCAACTCCTTTTTGCAATAACCAAGGTTGGCATTGATTAATACTTCATGTTGACAACATCCACATTGGATATAATCATCCCCAGATAAGACCCATAATTATTTGGATTATTAAGCTATTTAAATTCCATTTTTGGCAAAACCCTAGAATCTTTGTCTATAAAGGCAAGTTTGTTTTTCTCCAAATCACTTTGCCAACTCAATGCACATTTGAGTTCTATACATCATACCCACCTTCCCATCTAAAAATAAATATTTTTGAGATTCTGTATTAATTCTTTTTGCCCTTTTTCTTAAATGGCAGAAACCAGAAATAATTCCTTAAAAATACTTTTCCATGTCAATAAATTCCAATAAATATTCCAAAGTGTGATATGGTATTTAGTACCCTTTCACACCAAAAACTCACCTTTTCCTATGTAAATTTATCAATTTAGCTTTCATTTCTGCACTTTGGGATTAAATGGATTTAAGTGGGCTAATACCCCATAGAAAAATCCCAAATAAATCCTAGGGGAGTATCTTGACCATGTTCATCTACCAGTACTTTTCCCTCAGCATGAATAAGACAAGATTCTTGATTTCCTTCATAACCACCAATTTTGGCAATTTTGGTCATCTAGCAAAAACTACTAGAAAACTCCGTCTAAAACATCTCAAATCTTATCAAGGACTCCTCCATAGCAACCCTAGCCCCTCTGGTCGACTAGCACTGTAGCACTACATTAGGACCCACCATTTTATTTTTGTCTCATGTGCTTGTAAGAGGGGGAGAGAGGCACATCTTGCAAAAATCTCCACACCAACAGCCACCCCTCCCTCTCCACTCAGTGCTCGACTCAAAAGGCCTAGACCACCCCTCTCCACCGTCCCCCTTGCCCAACCCCTGGCCAGCACCCTCCTCCTTTTCCCTAGTGGACAAGGTCCACCACGGACCATCCCTCCCTCGGTATAAATGGCCAGAGCCACCCTAGCCTCCCCCTCTGTTTGTCTTTTGCTCCCTATAACACCACCTACCACACCCCGAGCCCCAGACCCATCTCTCTGTCTCTCCCTCGCAAGGTAGAACAGACATATTCCACCTCAGGTTGCAAGGAGAAACTCGACGGTGCCGAGCCTGTGCTGCACCGTTGCCCCTCATTTTTTTCTAGCGAGGTCGCCTCTTCAATCCCCTTCTCACCATGTTCTTCTTTTTACATAGGACTATCGCAACTTCCGCCCCTAGTAAGGTCCCGAGCGTGCTCGTCTGCATGCGGGCTCAGAGCCTCGCCTCTGCCTCAAACCTTCCTCTTCCGCCCATCCCTGGACTCGACAATGACAGCCGCCTCACCTCTGCGCCTCCCCCACCGTCGGAACGACCTCAGGTAAGGTCCATGCTCCACCCCAATGCCGCTAGGGTATCCTCCCCACTCTGTCTGTTGTGGGAGGTTGATGACCATCGGCCATCGGATCCTCTCTAATCGGACGGTCCAAGGGCCCTGATACCCCTTCGCCTCTTGCGGTCCCTGACGGTCGGGCCCCGCCCCTCAATTTTGAACACCGGTTGCCCGCGCTGTGCCACGCCGGGTGGGCCGAATTTCACCCCACTAGCCCATCTTACCCTCAGATCCAGCCTGCAAAACAAATTGTTTTAAACTTTTTCTCAGATCCAAAAAACTGCTTAGTTGGTTTAAATACAAAATAAATTGAGAAATGACTCACTTTGGTCAGATCCAAATTTATTTTGGTAACCACCTGTTCAGTCAAACATGCAGTACCCTTTATTAGACTATACTTAATCTAGATTAAATAATATAAATCAATTTCATAAATGCCCCCTTTTAGCTAATAAATAGTTTCTGTGAGTTTCACATCCCCAAATGAGGTAAAACTTGTTTTTACAGAAAGGTATAAGTGAGGCCTTTCATGTCCCCATACTCATTTCCTTCCTAGTTTGTGCATAATAAAAATAACAAAATCAGGCCATTCATGACTTTAGAAAATTCCCTAGGTCAAAAAAATTAAGTTTTGACCTAATTCCAACTCTTGGTATACTTAAGTACTAATATATATCAAACCCCAGAAGTTCATAATCATTGAGCATTGGTAGATTTATTAGGAATTAAACTATTTTGTGCATTGGTTTATTACCTAAGAGATTCACTACAGTAGCTCTCTAAATCCAAAAGGGATAATTCCAATTTCTACAGAAATATATTTTAAATAACTAATATGGTTCTTTGGAATCACATAAAAAGCTTTTGTAGATTAAATATGGTGAAAAAGATAAAATACTTCCAGTATTACCTTTGGGAATTTCCTGAGGGCATTATGGTAATTATTTGAAGTTGATTCCAACTTCTCTTGAGTCAGTCCATGTAATACTACTTAATCGTCCAAGGAAATAATTTTTAGGGCTTCAGAACTATTCTAGTGAATTATCTCCCAAAACTAGAGTTTTATTCACTATAAAATTACTATAAATCAATGGTAATTGATAAAATAGTGAAACCCCCTTTGTTGGTTCCATTTTATCAATACCAATCTGATTATATCATTTTAATACAATGATATCATACTAAATATGACCTTGATCTAAAAACCCTATCCTACCTAGTTTCTAGACTATAGAACCCATATGGATTCCTCAAAATGTTCCAAGACAAGCCCAAATCTTTCTAATTACATCATTCTCAAACCCTACTAAAGTGTTACATGTATTACTTGTTTGTTTGTTGTATGGTATCAAGGTGTGTATGCCCTGTTTGTTTCACTTGTAGAGAAAACCCTACCGCCGTCAAACAGAAAAGGGTCATCGCCGGCTCTTTGGTGCTCACCGACAACCACCTCGCCGATGGTAAGTCCTCATCGCCGACGCCTTTGTAATTCGCCAGTGGTAGTATGCATCTACCGCCCGCGAGAACCTACAAATGCCGGGGGTAAGTCTTCATCACCGACGCCTTTATATTTCGCTGGTGGTAATATGCTCTAGCGCCAGTGAGCACATACAAACGTCGGGGGTAAGTACGCATCGCCGGCGCCACCACAATTCACTGGTGGTAGTTTAGTATAGGTGAAAGATAATTTTCCAGGGATTGAACTATTATTTCACCAGGGGTAATATTACCAGGAGTTAAAAAAATAAAATAAAAATACACACATAATACACTGTAATATTGATAGAATACACACAACAGATACAGGGAATACACATATGTTCGAACCATGCATCAATGACATTCAAACAGTTCACACAAGTGTAGAAGGTGACCATATATGACATAATATTACAAGTCTCTGGAGTTGCATGACACATTAAAAAAGTTTCACACATTCAAACAGTTCATAGTTCACACAACAGATACCTACTGGACTCCAACTAGCAAATAGACTAGAGAGGCGGCGGTGGCTACGAGCATCATCACGACGAAGGGGGTCAATCGGCTCCTCCACATATCCGTCCTCCGCCGCGCTAGAAACCTCGTGTAGGGAGTTTATGCCTCCTCCAAAGTGGCATAGCCCTTGTAACTATTCCCGCAGAAACGGTAGACCTGCCTCCTACAATCCTCGCAGTCGTTGTAGACTCCGGGAATCCTGCCCTCGTACACGACATACCACGGCATCTGCGTGCACATCTGAGCTTGTTGTCCACATACATGAGCATGGTGCAAGGAACACTTTGCTCCTGTGAAGAAAGATGCATGTGTTGGTCAGAGAGGGGTAGCGACGAAGTAATTAACTTGCGTAGAGGCTCAATTAATTACCATGAGAGCGTCGAGATCGGCTCGCGTCGAGGGACCGAGGCAGGGCATGCAAGTGACCTAGGGGCTACTGGCTTCCCCCATGGCCAGTGAATCCTCCCTAGCACCTGCATTAGCGCCGGCGGCTGGAGTCACCAATATAGGCGCATCTTGAGCCCGTGTAGCAGGAGACCGCATGTTGCCCGAGTTGCTGCCGCCTAGGATGATCACCAGGAGTGGTCTCGTTTGGCCGTTGGCAAAGTAAGTGGAGATCGACTCCACCATTCCAGGAATGATCTCATTGAACCGGCTGGCCGCCACGTCATCGACCTTGCTGGCCACCTCTTCCTGGACCCTGGTTTATACCTTGGCATGGACCGTGACTTGGACGCGCTGCTCAAAGGTTGCTTCCAAGTTGGCCACCTTCTCCAATAGAGTCGCGTGCTCCCGGTACTTCTTTGCGTGCAGCGAGTCCTTGGTGGTGGGCACGTCCAATCCATAATCGACAAGCTGGCGACCTCCTCCTGCGCCGGGGACATGGCCTCTTGCCGGCCTCTTCAACGACGACTGATCCTTCACGATGTTCAAGCCCCTGATAAAAGGGTTGTCCCACAGGACTTTGCCCGTCGATGTCTAGGACGAGGAGCCAGACTTGTTAGCTTCTTTCGCGAACTGCAAGAAGTAGCGTGAATAATTTTAGAGATGGAGTTGTGGTGAGCAGTATGAAACTGGTAAGCTGGTAAAATTGCTTACCACTGCATTCTCAACTTGCACCACCTTCGGGTCGGTGACCAAGACAACACCCTCCACCATTTTAGGGCTCATGACAAGTTTCCCATCCATCTCTTTATGGTACTAGGACCTGACAAATGCCCTGAAGAGCGGGTCCTTGTACTTGGCCTAAGGGTTCTCGATGCCCTTCTCTGCGTAGGTCTGGTCCTCCTTCTGCCACTTGTCCGCCTTGACGTCGTAGCCACGACAACCGAGACGGTAGCGATCGACGTTCTTCTCCGCCAGCTCCTTTCCCTAGGCCGACTGATCCTTGGTGTAGGCCAGGTCCTCGTTTTCCAGGAAGCGCGTGTAGTCCTCGGGCGTAAGCCGCGGGAAGTGGCGCTTGATCTCTTCCCATGGATCGTCGTCAGCAATCATCCTCCTTAGCATGGTTTTATATCCGCTAAGTTTCTTGGTGAACCTGTCGAGGGAGAACGTGTTCACGATGTTCTCCTTGGGATCCAGGATCGTGAAGCCCTTGGGGAACAGGTACCGCATGTGCAGCCGCAAGAGGAGTTTGTCCGGCAGATGCTTCTTCTTCTTCATTTGGAGTTTCGTCTCCTTAACATTGACGATGTCCCGAAGGATATCTCCCAGCTCGAGGCCGTACCCCCTCGCCAGATGCTTCGGCTCCGTCGGGATACCGGTCTTGGGGTCCACCGTTGTGAATGTCTCCTTCGTGGTGCCGATTGTGTTCGGTCGCCGCTTCTTCCATTCCCTCTTGGCCGACGTTGTTGTCTCCGAGCCACCCCCGACGAAGCCACTATCAGTGGTCTCGTCGCCCCTCTCACGACCACCATCAAGGCGGTCATCGACGCCCATCTCCTCACCACCATCATCGGTGGTCTCGTCGTCTTCTTCGCCCCTACCTCCTCCAGCTCTATCTCCTAGGACATGAGCCTGTAGTGCTCCTCTAAGTGTCACTGGTCCCGATCATCTTCGTTGCGGTTTCCAGAAGATCACATGTCTATACCGAGCACTACACAAGGAAAAAGAAAAGATTTTAGATACACAAATTCATGGCGAAAATCCGGCATGACCTTTGCTAAAAATGGTCATGCCTGGGTGCCAAAAATTCGCCGGAATAGATATTAATCGACATTCCGGCAAAACATTGGCACTCAATATACCTGCACAACATTCAGCTACAGCCACCATATTTGGAACCAAAATAGGGGCAGCCGTAGCTAAACCACCATAATTTCAACCACCATGTCACGAAAACAGGTTCATGTATGTTCATACAACCAGAGCATTACACACATTCATTTTTAACAGGGACAGACATTCATTAACTATGACCAGAGCATTACACACATATATCATAAGAGCAATGTATCATTACTGTTCATGTCTGTCAAGGTAAAAACAACATAAGACATCATCCATAGATTGCTTTAACTATTAATACTACAAGCAGTGATTCTAAATAACAAGACACTCAAGAGGGAATACCAGCAGCCATCTACCACTACTTGGAGCATCTAACCTACCAAGGAATGCAGATTAAGAAGTGTAGATATGCTCTCAAGAGGGAATATATCCTTGTATGAGGTGCAGATTAAGAAGAACATGGAGACCGTGATGCTGGAACCAGTAGATATTTGCAATTTTCATCTTTGATTGGACTTAAACAAAAGATATTTTCTACTCAGCGTAAAGCATGCTGCTAGTCGGCCTAGTTGGCACAAGATATTTGCAATTTTCAGCTTTGATTGGACTTAAACTTGAAATGGCACATCTAAAGTCAAATGCTCAACTCACTGCAAGAACCACCACAATAGATGCTTCATCCAAGATAAATGCAGATAACAGCGATGAATAACAACATGGCCATTACAAACCAACGGACTGCATAATTATGCAAACAGGTTCTGAACTTTTAGAACCGCAAGGTCAAGAAAATGTCATAAGAACAGATCGTACAAGATTAGGAAAAAAAAGTATGCTGCCTTTCCTTGGACTAAACACACGTGCTCAACTCACTATAGGAACCACTACATCAAATTAGATGCTTCATCCAGGATAAATGCAGCTAACAGCATTAGCAGCAGTTGGAGGGTTTGACCTAGCACTAGCAGATCAATCAAAATCTTAAGTCTCTTTGACTGCACTAGCTCTAGCAGCTACTTGACTGTCATGCAGAGAGTCTCGTAGTTGATCCATGCCAAAGCAAAAACGTCACGTCATGTGCTATCGACGCAGCAGATGGAGGGTTTGACCTAACCTAAGAGGAGGTGAACTTGGTGACGGCCTTGGAGCCCTCGGAGACGGCATGCTTGGCGAGCTCCCCAGGGAGGATGAGGCGGATGGAGGCTTCTAGTCTAGGGTTTATGATGGGAGATTCTGGGGAGGGGGAGGGGGAGAGGGATGGAGGAGGGGATGGGCATGTAGGAGGGACGGGGCGCGGGGTGTGTCGTGGGGTACCGTCCGAATTGGAGCCATGGACGGGAGAGGGGGAAGGTGGTACCTGCGGGTGGCCAGCAGACGGGACGACAACGGTGACGCGGTGGTATCCTCATCCTCCACCTCCAGGCGGTCTCCTCCTCCTCTGGGCCTCGTCCACGGTGGTCTCCTTCTCCATGGGGGCCTCCTCCTCCTCCGAGAAGTCAACGAGGGGGGCGCGACTCCGTCCACGGGCTCCTGCGAGGTGGAGATGGTTAGGCAGTAGAGGGCGAGGGGGAGAGAGGAAGGGAGGGAGAGGGGGACGGGGGTGACACACCTCACTGATGGCGGACGGTGACGGATCGACAGGGACGACGACGGGCGTGCGCTCGAAATAGTGGACGGTGGCAGATTGGCGCTCGAGACGGGTGGGGATCGATCTGATCGGGAGCTAGAGAGGGAGGACAAAACATTATCCCGCGGGTGGGACCCATAGGAACCTTATCCCCCGTGTTTTCACCAATACGACATTGGTAAAGTTAGGGTCACTGGAAGGTGGGGCCAGCCCATGCTACCCCTGGCGTTTGGTCCAAATTCACCGGTGGTATTGTTAGGGTCACTGCCAGGTGGGGCCAGTGCACTTCCGTGACGTTCCATCGGAGGGCAAACACACATAAAATGATAGAGCACTTCCATCGGAGGCAAACACACATAAAATGATAGCCCAATTCCGTCGGAGGCAAACACACATACAATGAGAGAGCAATTCCGTTGGAGGCAAACACACATAAAATGATAGCGCACTTCCGTCAGAAGCAAACACACATAAAATGATAGCGCACTTCCGTCGGAGGCAAACACACATAAAATTATAGCACAATTCCGTCGGAGGCAAGCACACATAAAATGATAGCGCAATTCCGTCAGAGGCAAACACACATAAAATGATAGCGCAATTCCGTCAGAGGCAACAAACACATCATAAAATGATAGCGCAATTCCGTTGGAGGCAAAGACACATAAAATGATTGCACAATTACGTCTGAGGCAAGCACACATAAAATGATAGCGCAATTCTGTCGGAGGTAAACACACATAAAATGATAGCACAATTCCGTCAGAGGCAACAAACACACATAAAATGATAGCGCAATTCTGTCGGAGGCAAACACACATAAAATGATAGCGCAATTCCATCAGAGGCAAGCACACATAAAATGATAGCGCAATTCCGTCGGAGGCAAACACACATAAAATGATAGCACAATTCCGTCAGAGGCAACAAACACACATAAAATGATAGCGCAATTCTGTTGGAGGCAAACACACAATGATAGTGCACTTCCGTCGGAGGCAGACGCAAATAAAATGATAGAGCAATTCCATCAGAGGCAAACACACATAAACTAATAGCCTAATTCCGTCGGAGGCAACAAACACACATAAAATGATAACGCAATTCCTTCGGAGGCATCAAACACACATAAAATGATAGCGTAATTCCGTCGGAGGAAACAAACACACATACAATGATAGCTCAATTCCACCGGAGGCAACAAACGCACATAAAATGATAGCGCAATTCTGTCGAAGGCAAACACACATAAAATGATAGCGCACTTCCGTCGGAGGCAAACACACATAAAATGATAGCTCAATTTCGTCGGAGGCCACAAACACACATAAAAATGATAGCGCAATTCCGTCGGAGGCAACAAACACACATAAAATGATAGCGCAATTCCGTCGAAGGAAAACACTTATAAAATGATAGCACACTTCCGTCGGAGGCAAACACACATAAAATGATAGCGCAATTCCGTTGGAGGAAACAAACACACGTAAAATGATAGCGCAATTAACGTCGGAGGCAACAAACACAAATAAAATGATAGTGCAATTACGTCGGAGGCAACAAACACACATAAAATGATAGCACAATTCCGTCGGAGGCAACAAACACACCTAAAATGATAGCGCAATTCCGTCCGAGGCAAACACACATAAAATGATAGTGCACTTCCGTCAGAGGCAAACACACATAAAATGATAGCGCAATTCCGTCGGAGGCAAACACACATAAAATGATAGAGCACTTCCGTCGGAGGTAAACACACATAAAATGATAGCGCAATTCTGTCAGAGGCAAACACACATAGAATGATAGCGCAATTCCGTCGGAAGGCAACAAACACACATAGAATGATAGCGCAATTCCGTCAGAGACAAACACACATAAAATGGCGCAATTTCATCGGAGGCAAACACAAATAAAATGAAGTCTAAGTTAGTTGCAACGATCCTTCGCTTCCATAGGAGTTTAATAGTATAGTACACACTTATACATAAAATCATTAATAAGAGATACACGTAAAATGATGAGTGTTAATTTCTCGACCACACAAAAATCTTACTGTTTCTTGTTTGCACTTTGATTCTTCTTATTTACCTTCTGCTTGGTCTTTGTTGACTTGATCCTGCCAGTCTCATCGTCGTGACTCCTTGTGTATGGAGTTGTTTTAGCTGACGACCTAGGTAGCGTGGTCCTTTGTCTTCTTTTTGTGTATGTTGCATCGTCTTCATCGGTTTCTTCCATCATCGAGTCTCCGATGAGTCCGTAAAAGTCTTTCTCGTTGGCGACTCCATTCATTTCGACGAGGGCCCTTTTGCCTCTCCTCACGATGACATGGCTAGGGCTTGACGGGTCGGTAATGAAGAAGCATTGCTCAACGTGCTTAGCCAGTACCCATGGCTCATTTTGGCGGTGGGTTTATTCGTCTTGGATTTGTTGGGCATACGCATGGTGGTGAAATACTCATCTTCTTTTCTGACATCTGTAGCCCATCTGACACGAAACATCGGTAGCTTCTCCCCGACGTAGCCGAGCTCACAAATTTCCTCGATCATTCCGTAGTATCTTTTGTTCTCTTCACCCGTGTAAGACTCCATCGTCACACCCGAGTTCTGATAGTCGCTTCTTTTGTATATCTCCTTTGTGTAGAATGTGTAACCGCTGATGTCGTATGCTTGATAAGTCATGAGGTTTGGCGCGGGCCCGTAAGACAAGGACATTGTGATTCTGTCCGCGACGCTTGTCATTGGCGGGGGATTGGCATCAATATGGTCTTTGAACCAGCGCGCAAAAGAGGAGTTGTGCGCTCTAAATACCTCTTCTTCCGTCATCGGCCTATTAGCATTGTTCTCGATCATGGTTTTGTGCTTTTCCACCCAAGGCGTGACATCGTCCATGTGCCGTAGCTCTACTAAGTGGGCCCTGTCAAAGTCTGCTCTCCTATCAAACTGATCGACGTACATTTACTTCTTACCGGTGCGGTGGCCTACTCCCTCAAACCTGTCTAGGTGCTTGTTCGTGGGCAAACCAATCGGACGTGGGTTTTCCTTGTTAAGATAATTCTTACAGAAAGAGACGCACTCCTCGGTGAGAAAGCCCCAGACGATGCTTCCATACGGATGTGCCTTGTTATGGATGTATCCTTTGATGATTCCGTTCATTCTTTCTAACCCCATCATGTTGTGAAGGAACGGAGGCCCGAGATCCTCGATATCGTCCATTATATGCAACAGCAGGTGGACCATGATGTCGAAGAATGCGGGCGGGAAGTACATCTCCATCTCGGATATGATGGTGACGATTTCTTCCTGCAGCCTCCTAAGTTTCTTGATGCTTGTCGACTTCCGAGTGATGACGTCGAAGAAGTTACAGAGGCTAGTCAGTGTTGCACGGACGTGTGGTTCCATGATCCCTTGGATTGCAACCGGAAGTATCTGCGTCATCATGATGTGACAGTCATGAGACTTCATCCCGCTGAAGATTCCTTTTGTCAGGTCCAGCCATCTACATATCATCCCCGTGTAGTCTAAGGGATACTTGGTTCCGAGGAGGCAACCGATCATATGTTCGAGCTCGTTAGGATATAGAGTGAAGCAGGAGGGGCGCGGGGTTTCACTCCTCTTCGCCCTTTTTCCCTTAGGATCTTCCGTCTCCTCCTCAACCGGCTGCTTCCCCGCCCTTTTGCGCTTTGTCTCCTCAACCATAGAAGAAGACGGGGGGGTGAAGCTCTTCTCTGATATTCAGGGCCTTTAGGTCGTGTCTTGCTTTCGGCCCGTCTTTGGTCCTATCCAGCATGTTTAGCAGAGTGCCAAGAAAGCTTTCGCACACGTTCTTCGTGATATGCATGACATCAAGGCTATGAGGCGTACCGAGGATCTTCCAGTACGACAAGTCCCAAAACACGGGCCTCCTTTTTCATACCCCCATGAGTGGGCCGTGTTCCTTTTCCTTCTTATCTCATCGCTTCCGCTTATGCTTCTTTATCTTACCAGGCGAAGGGTAGTGTTTCCAGCTTTTCAACAAAGCATCGATCTCCTCGCCTTTACGCTTAGGCGGAGGTACTTCGAGCTCATCCTTGCCGTTGAACATATATCCACGCTTCCTCCACGGGTCATTCTCGGGTAGCCATATCCGAGTCCTCTTGTATACGGTTTTCGAAGACCCAGGATCCTTACCAAGATGAAGAAATGGCGTCCTTTCCATGCACCTCACACAAGCCTTGTGTCTATGGCACACCTGGCACGCGATATATCCGTATCTGAGATAGTCTTGTACCGTCGTGATCAGCGCTGCTTTTAGACGGAAAGTTTATTGGACGTGAGCGTCCCATGTTTCTACCCCTTCGTCACACACAATCGCTAGCTCCTCCTTCAATAGCTCGAGATACAGGTTGATATCGCTCCCTAGATGCGTCGGCCCTTGTATTAGCATGCTCATGTGTATGTAGTTCTTTTTCAGGCATAGCCATGGGGGGAGGTTGTACATCCATACAAACACGGGACTGGTGCTATGCTTACTGCTCTGGTTGCCGAACAGATTGAGTCCATCGGTGCTTGCACTCGTTGTCTAATGCTTTCCACTGGCTTGCATCCGAAGGGTGTGTCAACATTGGGTTTTCAACCTGCATTAGATCCTTCATCACCGCCTCCTTCCTTTCCGCGTGCCAACGCATGAGCTTCGCTTCCTTGGAGTCGGCAAAGTACCGCTAGATACAGGGCCTGAGCGGGAAGGACCACACAACTTTTCGAGGAGCTTTTCTTGTCCCTCTCTTGTATCGAGGCTCGCCGCACCCTGGGAACGTGGTCAAGTCCTTGTGATTTTTCCGATAAATCACGCAGTCACTGATGGAGGCGTGGTATTTTTCATGCGGTAAATCGAGAGGGCACACCACTTTCTTGGACTCCTGTATGCTACCTGCCAATGTGTTATCTTTAGGTAAGTTCTTCTTCAAGTATAGGAAGAGTTCGTCTGCGCTTGCGTCGTTCCATCCGTATCTTGCCTTCATATCTAGAAGATCGAGAGTTACTCTCAAGTGGGTTTCCTCTGGCCCACGACCTGTGTCGTACAACGGAGTTCTTGAGTCTACCTCAAGTTGATCCAGCTTAGACTTCCGTCTACCGGCGAATCTGGGGTCAGTCGATGCATTGCCGAGAAGAATTTCCTGAACATGAGGGTCGTGCACGGCCACGGTTAGCGGGGTATTCCTACTCCTATCCTTGTTGTCCACATGTTCTTCTTCGTCTTCCCAACCTTGTTCATCACCGTCGTCATCATGTGCAACATCCCATTCTTCCTCCTCCTCATCATCTTCATTTTCGTGTTGAACGACATCCTCTTCCTTATGGTCATCGTCATCATCCATCCACTGAGTGTAGCCCTCCATGAAACTATACCTGAGAAGGTGCTCATTCACCGTGCGTGACAAGGGGTCAAACAATGACGATAGTTTGCATTTTCTACACGGACATATTATTTCCAAGCGGTTATTTCGATACATGTCGGCAGTAGCGCGTTCCACGTATCTATCCACCACGCTTTCCTTCATCTCGATGACCATCGTCGCCTGCACAATAATAGAATAGATTAGAACCGTCGCCTCGGCTGCTTTCATGGAAAAATTCGGCATGACCTTTGCTAAAAATGGTCTCATCGGAGTGCCAGAAATTCGCCGAAATGGAAGTTAATCGACATTCCGGAAAAACATTGGAAACTCATTGTACATGCACATTCCACCAGAAAAACAACACAAAAAGGTCCACATATGCGTGCAACCACTTTTAACCATCACAAGTGACATCACCGGTGACTTGCCGCCAACTCATGCACATTCCACCACATTATACCTATTATTTGTTGCGAGGTCCAAGAGCACCGAAGAGACGCCAAACATCGACCGAAGAGAGAGAGAGAGAGAGTGTGTGTGTTGTCAGGACCTTATGCTCGAGATGTAGATTCTACCAATAGAGAGAAGTGGGAAAGGTGGTGGGGGAGATAGATCTAGATCTTGCTAGGTAGATCTACTAATGCATGCGAGGGGAGCGAAATCTCCTCAAATATATTAAACTTTGTTGGTTGAATTAGCTAAAATAGGTGGGGAGAAGTGGGGGAATGAGCTAGCAAAGCTTGGGGTTGAGTCTACAATAAAGGGGAGCTAGTGGTGAGTGAGGAGGTGTTGGTAGGTGGCTTGTTCGACCTTGTAATAAGTCCCAGTTACCACTGGCGAACTATACCCTACACGCCGGTGGTAGTCGTTTTCCACCAGCGGAAAGCACCAAAGCGCCGGCAGTAATAACACGACCCAATGGCCCACCCGTCCCCCCATGCATCCCCGGTGAGCGCAAGAGCTTTCGCCGGTGCTATAAGGATGTATCCCCGGCGAGCAAGGGCCATTTCGCCAGCGGTAAGTGGTGGCCCATCCGGGGGGCACGCGGCACACACTATCCCTGGCGTGCGCGGGCCATGTTCGCCGGATCTAATTGGGCTAGCCCCAGCGTGTACCGTCCATTTCGCCAGCGGTAAGTGGCGACCGATCCGGGGACACGGGCCCACCCTATCCCTGGTGTGCATAGACCATGTACGTCAGCGGTACTTCTGGTATCGCCGGCGTGAATAGTGCATGTTGCCGGTGGTAACATTATGCAGGCCTGGAAGCCCTTATCGCCGGTGAGCCCCAACCCACTTCGCCGGCGGTAAGTATTGCTGCTATAAGGTTTTCTCTACTAGTGATTATGGTCTTGTTTGATTGCATGTATGACCCACGATGATGATAGTTGCGATTGTTGTTGGAGATATGCCATAGAGGCAATAATAAATGTAGTTATTATTATATCTTTGTGTTTATGATAAATGTTTACATTCATGCTATAACAGTATTAACCAGAAACATTAATACTTGTGTGATTTGTAAACTAAATTAGAGTCCCTAGTAAAGCCTCTTTATAATACTAGCTTGTTGATTAATAGATGATCATGGTTTCTTGATCATGAACATTTGAGATGTTGTTAATAACAAGGTCATATCATTAGGAGAATGATATGATGGGCATACTCCTATAGATAAGCGTAGCATAAAGATCAAGTCATTTTAATAGTTCAATTGCTATAAGCTTTCTGATACATAGTAACCTAATTCCTTCGACCATGAAATCATGCTTATCACCATCACCGGAAGGATGCTTTGATGACATCAAACACCACACCATAACTGGGTGGCTATAAAGGTGGCATTGAGTGTTCGGAAAGTATGGGTTGAAACACATGGATCAAGAGTGGGATTTGTCCATCCATATGACGGATAGATATACTCTGGGCCCTCTCGGTGGAATGTCATCCAATTAGCTTGCAAGCATGTGACTGGCTCACAAGGGATCACATATCACGGGAATTAGAAAAGAGTACTTATAGGTAACGAGGTTGAACTAGGTATGCAGAGATACTGACGATCAAAACCTCGGATAAGTAAACTATCGTGAGACAAAGGGAAATTGGTATCGTATGTAAGTGGTTCATTCGATCGCAAAGTAATCATAGAAATATGTGGGAGCAATATGAATTTCTAGATTCCTCTATTGGTTATTGATCGGAGAAGTGTCTCGATCATGTCCGCATAATTCACGAACCGTAGGGAGACACACTTAAGGATTCGATGTTGTTTAGTAGATATGGAATGTTAGTAGGGATACCGAACATTGTTTGGAGTCTCATATGGGATCCGGGATATCACGAGGAGATCTGGAATGGTCCGGAGAATAAGATTCATATAAGGAAAGTCCTGTTTCGGAGTTGGGGAATGATTCTGGTGTTTTCATCGGGAATGTTCTAGAAGGGTCCGGAAGGTCCGGCACTCCGGAGGGGAAGGGTACATGAATGTGTCATGACAATATGGAATGGTTGCATCATATACTAGGTCACTTGGATGGGCAAAATAAAGGGAGAAATCAAATCCTAGATTGAAAGTCAAACGCCAATTTGAAAAAGTCAAACGACAAGTTTGCTTGGTGGAGGGAGAGTAGGAAACCTACTTGGGGAGGAGTTCCTCTCCCTCCACCCGCCGGCCAAGGAGGAAGACTTGGGGGAGGACTTCCTCCTCCCAAGCCGCGCCCTCCCACCTATATAAGGAGGGGCAGGGCTGCCCCTCTTCCCTACACCCAACACACCCAAAACCCTAGCCCTAGCCGCCGGCCACCTCCAAGTCGCCGCCGCCTCCTAGGGTTTCTCCAAGTCGCCGACTTGGGGCTTCCCCAAGCCCTAGCCACCGGCCAAGCTTTCCCCTTTGGTGCCTCTAAACCCTAGATCACCAAAGCCTCTCTCATAGTCCACCATACTCGCTTCGGTTTAAGGAGAAGCCCTGCGAGATCTCCCATCTACTTCTTGTACCACGCCATCGTTCTGCCGGAATCGCGAGGAGACTGCTACAACCTCCGCTGCCTGCTGGAACAAGGGAGAGGAATGTCTTAATCGAGTACCGAACGTGTGACCGACTGCGGAAGCGCTGCCGGAACGCAGCGCCGGAAGGATCGTCTACACGATCTTGAGATCGGCAAGAGTACGACTACATCACCCACGAGAATCTGCTCTCGTTAACCGCTTTGGAATCTTCGAGGGTGAGTTCCTCTATCGACTCGTTGCTACAATCTAGTAGATAGATCTTGGCTTGTTTGTTTGCATGCGGTGGAAATTTTTTATTTTCCATGCTACGAACCCCTACAGTGGTATCAGAGCCGTGTCTATATGTAGATCTGTTGCACGAGTAGAACACAGTGGTCATTATGGGCGGTGGTGCTTTTATTATCAATTCCTTTTTGTGTACTTTTCATCTTGCGGTATGATGGGATGAAGCGGCCTGGGCTAACCTTACATGACATTGTTCATGAGACTTTCTCCACGCTCAACATGCAACTTGTATTGCATAAGTGGCTTTGCGGGTGCCTGTCTCCCCCATCATAGTATAGATCCAATTTACAACGGGCACTTGATAGTTCAAACATCAACATTGTGGTTCTTGTTCGTAAGTTAGAGCGACACTTATTGAAAGCCCCAAACCACGTAAAATATGCAAAGAAATTAGAGGCGTCTAACTTTGTTTTGCAGGGGTGTGCTGTGATGTGATATGGCCATGATTGTGATTATATTTGATGTATGAAATGTTCCTTATTGTAAGTTGGCAACCGGCAGGAGCCATATGGTTGTCTTTAAATTCTGTTAAGACCCGCGTGTCTATTCAAAGTAGTTGTAATAGTTGAAGCTGGTGGACGACAACCATGAAACGGCGCCATTGACCTTGACGCTATGCCGGTGATGATGGAGATCATGTTCGTGCTTGAAGATGGAGATCGGAAGCACAAGAAGAAATGCCATATCATATCACATATTATGAATTGCATGTGATGTTAATCCTTTATGCATCTTGTATTGATTAGGTAAAGACGGTAGAATTATAATATGATCCCTCAAGCACATAAATTTCAAGTTTTAAAGTGTTCATCCTTAGTAAGCACCCTTGCTAAAGCTCGTTGTTTCGAAGCACCACTTGATGATCGGGTGTGTTAGATTCTGCGAGTGTATACAACGTGAGCAAGCCAGATTTGCTCATGCGAAAGCTAAGATTTGATCTTGACGAGCCTAGCATGTACAAACATGGTCTCGGAACACGGATCACCGAAAGGTAAAGCATGAGTCATATAGTATATATGATGAACATGTTGATTGTTCGCCATTGACGCTACATCAACTCTCGTGATGATCGGTTTTGATGTGGTGGATTTGGGTCGTGTGATCACTAAAACAATGTGAGGGATATTGTTTTGAGTGGGAGTTCACTTAGATTAATTTAACTATTAATTAGAACTCAATTTGTCATAAACTTAGTCTAAACTATTGCAAATATGTTGTAGATAAATGGCGGCCCCTACCATCAATTTTAATGCGTTCCTAGAGAAAGAAAAGTTGAAAAACAATGGAAGCAACTTCGCAGATTGGTTACGCAATTTGAGGATTGTCCTCAATGCTGGTAATTTGACCTATGTGCTGGATGCACCGCTGGGTGACCCGCCTGCAGCTGATGCTACCGATGAAGTAAAGAATGTTTACCTCAATCGGAAGAATCAGTACTCCACAGTTCAGTGTGCTATCTTGTATGGTTTGGAATCGGAGCTTCAGAAAAGGTTTGAGAACCATGACCCACATGATATTGTCCGTGAACTCAAAATGATATTTGAGGCTCACGCGGTAGTTGAGATTTATGAGGCTTCTGAAAAGTTCTTTATCTGCAAGATGGAAGAGGGCATCTCCGTCAGTGAGCACGTGCTTAAGATGTCTGGGCACGCAAACAAACTCCAAAGCTTGGGTATAGTGATTCCTAATGCTTTGGGGATTTACCATGTCCTCCAATCACTGCCACCAAGTTACAAGAACTTTGTTATGAACTACAATATGCAAAACATGAACAAGATGTTGCCAGAACTCTTCTCCATGTTGAAATCTGCAGAAGTGGAGATCAAGAAAGAGCATCAAGTGTTGTTGGTCAATAAGACCACCAAATTCAAGAAAGGCAAGCCTAAGAAAAAGGGAAACTTCAAGAAGGGTGGTAAGAAAGTTGCTGCACCGGCGAAGAAGACCAAGGCTGGACCTAAGCCTGATACTGAGTGCTTTTATTGCAAGGGAGAAGGTCACTGGAAGCGGAATTTCCCTAAGTACTTGGCGGATTTGAAGAATGGCAACATCAAGAAGAAAGGTATAACCGATATACATGTTATTGATGTGTATCTCACTAGTACTCATAGTAGTGCCTGGGTATTTGATACTGGTTCGGTTGATCATATTTGTAACTCGAAACAGGTGCTGCAGAATAAACGGAAGCTAGCGAAGAACGAGGTGACGATGCGCGTTGGAAATGGATCAAAGGTTGATGTGATCACAGTCGGCACGCTACCTCTTCATCTACCATCGGGATTAGTTTTATACTTAAATAATTGTTATTTGGTGCCTGTGTTGAGCATGAACATTATATCGGGATCATGTTTACTGCGAGACGGTTACTTGTTTAAGTCTGAGAATAATGGTTGTTCGATTTATATGAGTAATATGTTTTATGCACATGCACCTTTGATAGATGGTCTATTCTTATTGAATCTCGATAGTGGAAATACACATATTAATAACATTGAAGATAAATGTTTGAAATTGAGCGATAACTCGACCTATATGTGGCACTGTCGTCTTGGTCACATTGGAGTGAAGCGTATGAAGAAACTCCATTCCGATGGACTTCTTGAATCACTTGATTTCGAATCACTTGAAAGATGTGAAGCATGTCTGATGGGTAAAATGACTAAGACTCCATTTTCTGGTATGATGGAGCGAGCTACGGACTTGTTGGAAATCATACATACCGATGTGTGTGGTCCAATGAGTGTAGCATCGTGCGGTGTTTATCGTTATGTTTTTACCTTCATGGATGACTTGAGTAGATATGGGTATATCTATTTCATGAAACATAAGTCCAAAACTTTCGAGAAGTTTAAGGAATTTCAAAGTGAGGTAGAGAATCAACGTAACAAGAAGATTAAATTTCTATGATCTGATCGTGGAGGTGAATATCTAAGTTACGAGTTTGGAGAGCATTTGAAGAAATGCGGAATACTTTCACAATTGACACCGCCGGGAACACCACAGCATAATGGTGTGTCCGAAAGTCGTAATCGAACTCTCTTAGATATGGTTCATTCTATGATGTCACTTACAGATTTACTGCTATCGTTTTGGGGTTATGCATTAGAAACAACCGCATTCACTTTAAATAGGGCACCATCTAAATCCATTGAAATGACACCATATGAATTATGGTTTGGGAACAAACCTAAATTGTCGTTCCTTAAAGTTTGGGGTTGCGAAGCCTATGTAAAGAAGTTACAGCCGGACAAGCTTGAACCCAAATCGGAAAAATGCGTCTTCATAGGATACCCGAAGGAAACTATTGGGTATACCTTCTATCATAGATCCGAGGGTAAAATATTCGTTGCTAAGAATGGATCCTTTCTAGAGAAAGAATTTCTCTCGAAAGAAGTGACTGGAAGGAAAGTAGAACTCGATGAGGTTATTAAACCTTCTCTCGAACTTGTGAGTAGCGCAGCACCGGAAGTAGTTCCTGTGGCGCCTACACCAATAAGAGAGGAAGATAATGATGATGATCATGAAACTTCGGTTGAAGTTGCTACAGAACCTCGCAGGTCAAAGATAACTCGTACCACTCCTGATTGGTATGATCCCGTTATGAGTGTCATGTTGGTGGACAACACTGATGACCCTGCGACATATGAGGAAGCGATGATGAGCCTAGATTCCAATAAATGGCAAGAAGCCATGAAATCCGAGATTGGATCCATGTACGCAAACCAAGTATGGACTTTGGTGGACTTACCGGATGGCCGGAAGGCTGTCGAGAACAAATGGATTTTCAAGAAGAAAACAGATGCTAATGGTAATGTAACTGTCTATAAAGCTCGACTTGTCGCAAAAGGGTTTCAAAAAATTCAAGGAGTTGACTACGATGAGACTTTCTCACCGGTAGCGAAGCTAAAGTCTGTGAGGATTATGTTAGCAATCGCTGCATATTATGATTATGAGATATGGCAGATGGATGTCAAAACGGCGTTCCTCAATGGCGACATTGATGAAGAGTTGTATATGATGCAACCCAAAGGTTTTGTCGATTCTAAAGATGCTAACAAGGTATGCAAACTTCAAAGGTCCATATATGGATTGAAGCAAGCATCCTGAAGTTGGAATCAACGTTTTGATAAGGTAATCAAAAGTTTTGGTTTTATACAAACTTATGGAGAAGCTTGTATTTACAAGAAAGTGAGTGGGAGCTCTGTAGCATTCTTAATACTATATGTAGATGACATATTGTTGATTGGGAATGATGTAGACCTTCTTAATAGTGTCAAGGAATATTTGAATAATAGTTTTTCAATGAAAGATCTTGGCGAAGCATCTTACATATTAGGCATGAAGATTTATAGAGATAGATCAAGACGCCTAATATCATTGTCACAAAGTACATATTTGGACAAAGTTCTAAAGAGGTTTGGAATGGAAGATAGCAAGAAAGGGTTCTTGCCCATGTTGCCCAATACGACCTTGAGTAAAACTCAAAGTCCAGCAACGACAGAATATAGAGAAAGGATTAGTAAGACTCCCTATGCCTCGGCCATAGGATCTCTAATGTATGCCATGCTATGTACTAGACCCGACATTGCATATGCTGTTAGTTTGACTAGCAGATATCAAAGTGATCCAGGAGTGGATCATTGGACAGCGGTCAAAAACATCCTTAAGTACTTGAGAAGAACTAAGGATATGGTTCTTTCTTATGGAGGTGATGAACAACTCGTTGTTAATGGTTACACCGATGGTAGTTGGAATACCGATCCAGATGATTCTAAATCTCAATCTAGATATGTATTTACTTTGAATGGTGTAGCAGTTAGCTGAAGGAGTGCAAAGCAAAGCGTTGTGGCGAGATCTTCAATTGAATCAGAATACATAGCTGCTTCGGAGGCTTCACAAGAAGCGATATGGATGAAGGAGTTCATTACAGAGCTCGGTGTGGATCCAAGTGCGCTGGACCCAATGTCTATCTGCTGTGATAACATGGGCGCCATAGCCAATGCGCAAGAACCAAGGTCACACAAGAAGCTGAAGCACATCAAGCTACGTTTTCACGCTATTCGAGAACATGTCCAAGATGGTGACATAAAGATTTTCAAAGTACACACAGATCTGAATGTGGCGGATCCGTTGACTAAACCTCTCCCGAGGGAAAAACATGACCAACACCAAACTGCCATGGGTGTTCGGTATATTACCATGTAATCTAGATTAGTTGACTCTAGTGCAAGTGGGAAACTGTTGGAGATATGCCCTAGAGGTAATAATAAATGTAGTTATTATTATATCTTTGTGTTTATGATAAATGTTTACATTCATGCTATAACAGTATTAACCAGAAACATTAATACTTGTGTGATTTGTAAACTAAATTAGAGTCCCTAGTAAAGCCTCTTTATAATACTAGCTTGTTGATTAATAGATGATCATGGTTTCTTGATCATGAACATTTGAGATGTTGTTAATAACAAGGTCATATCATTAGGAGAATGATATGATGGACATACTCCTATAGATAAGCGTAGCATAAAGATCAAGTCATTTTAATAGTTCAATTGCTATAAGCTTTCTGATACATAGTAACCTAATTCCTTCGACCATGAGATCATGCTTATCACCATCACCGGAAGGATGCTTTGATGACATCAAACACCACACCATAACTGGGTGTCTATAAAGGTGGCATTGAGTGTTCGGAAAGTATGGGTTGAAACACATGGATCAAGAGTGGGATTTGTCCATCCATATGACGGATAGATATACTCTGGGCCCTCTGGGTGGAATGTCATCCAATTAGCTTGCAAGCATGTGACTGGCTCACAAGGGATCACATATCACGGGAATTAGAAAAGAGTACTTATAGGTAACGAGGTTGAACTAGGTATGCAGAGATACCGACGATCAAAACCTCGGATAAGTAAACTATCGTGAGACAAAGGGAAATTGGTATCGTATGTAAGTGGTTCATTCGATCACAAAGTAATTGAAGAAATATGTGGGAGCCATATGAATTTCCAGATTCCTCTATTGGTTATTGATCGGAGAAGTGTCTCGATCATGTCCGCATAATTCACGAACCGTAGGGAGACACACTTAAGGATTCCTTTTGTTGAGTAGTTATGGAATGATGAGTAATAGACCGAATGTTGTTCGGAGTCTCGGATGGGATCCTGGATATCACGAGGAGATCCGGAATGGTCCAGAGAATAAGATTCATATAAGGAAAGTCATGTTTCAGAGTTGGGGAATGATTCCGGTGTTTTCATCGGGAATGTTCTAGAAGGGTCCGGAAGGTCCGACACTCCAGAGGGGAAGGGTACATGAATGCGTCATGACAATATGGAATGGTTGCATCATGTACTAGGTCACTTGGCTGGGCAAAATAAAGGGAGAAATCAAATCCTAGTTTGAAAGTCAAACGCCAATTTGAAAAAGTCAAACGACAAGTTTGCTTGGTGGAGCGAGAGTAGGAAACCTACTTGGGGAGGAGTTCCTCTCCCTCCACCCGCCGGCCAAGGAGGCCGACTTGGGGGAGGACTCCCTCCTCCCAAGCCGCACCCTCCCACCTATATAAGGAGGGGCAGGGCTGCCCCTCTTCCCTACACCTAACACACCCAAAACCCTAGCCCTAGCCGCCGGCCACCTCCAAGTCGCCGCCGCCTCCTAGGGTTTGTCCAAGTCGCCGACTTGGGGCTTCCCCAAGCCCTAGCCGCCGGCCAAGCTTTCCCCTTTGGTGCCTCTAAACCCTAGATCACCAAGGCCTCTCTCATAGTCCACCATACTCGCTTCGGCTTAAGGCGAAGCCCTGCGAGATCTCCCCTCTACTTCCGGTACCACTCCGCCGTGCTGCCGGAATCGTGAGGAGAGTGCTACAACCTCCGCTGCCTGCTGGAACAAGGGAGAGGAAGGTCTTCATCGAGTACCGAACATGTGACCGACTGTGGAAGCGCTGTCGGAACGCAGCGCCGGAAGGATCGTCTACACGATCTTGAGATCGTCAAGAGTACGACTACATCACCCACGAGAATCTGCTCTCGTTAACCGCTTTGGAATCTTCGAGGGTGAGTTGATCTATCGACTCGTTGCTACAATCTAGTTGATAGATCTTGACTTGTTTGGATGCGGTAGAATTTTTTTGTTTTTCATGCTACGAACCCCTACAATTGTCTAACAACAAGAAGAGGGATATTATTCATATTATGTATTCTGGTTTTCTCGAGAAGTCCAGGGACATTTATTTCTGCTGATCAGGCAAGCCACCTTCTTGGTCATAAGCCCTTGTCCTTCTATTTTTACTTATGCATGTTTATTTCTACATTTATGCAAAGAGGATTATTTTATTGTTTAAATGTTGTATCTGGTAGTGGATTGGCTCCTCCAGCTAATTACCATTTGTACTATTAATTACAACCCCCTTTGACGACACCTACTTGCCCCTAGTATGGTAGATGGTGTATTACACCATGCCCCTTTGGAAACCCAGTTTTAGCCGAAGCAAAACTATGGGATGGGAAGACACACCAGAAAAGCTTACAAAAATGTTTTATGATAAAAACTTGGCGAGGTTTGGCCTGCCAAGTGAGTTCAAAAAGGAAAAAGTTTTTGGTTTTTACAAAAAGTTGGTCGAAACATGGTGGAAAAAGGTTTAGGAAAACGTCCCGGGCTATGCATTTTTGCCAGAACAATTTAACCCGTGCAACGACATTACTCTGGAATGGGACAGGGCTGGGCTGGAAGTTTGTCTATTCTAGTATAGGTGCCTCCCAACTACTAAAATAGATGTCAATCTCTGGAGTCTGGGTCTTCTCCTGTAATGGTCCATGAAGCGTCGACCAGGAGAAGAAACAAATGGTCTGTGGGCCGCTGGGCGTTACTATGAGCCCCTCATTGAAAGCACCCACTTTGTGCAGTGTAAAATGCACTCCGGTTGGCTTGGGAACTATATAGGGCATCTCGGTTTTGAGGAGAAAGACTCATAGTGTAGGCGCTTATACTAGAGTGGGCATTCCGAAGGTCTTGAACGGTTACTTGACCCATGATAAGTGTAGATTAGGGCAGGGTACCCGGATGGTATGGGTAAAGTGTACAACCTCTACAAAGTGTAAATCTATTCGAATAGCCGAGTCCTTGGTCATCGACGGTTGGGAAGGTTGCTGTACAACGGTGCTGGATTTGATTTCAAAAAGGATTTCATAAAAGCAATGGTTTTGGAAATGTTTTGACCATGGGATGGTTGAAAATGATATATATTTTGACCATGGGATGGTCGGAAAGGAAGAAAAGAAGTTTGGTCATTGGATGACCAGGAGAAAGAAACAAATGGGTGACCCAAATCCTAGTGTATGCTAAAACATTTCAAAAAGGATTCCCAATGTTTTACAAAAGTTTTTCAACAAAGATATAGAGATATACTATGTCTACAAGAGAGAACTAATTTATAAAAGAACCTCCTATGGAGCCATCCTATCACATCTATATTGCATATCCTTTATTATTGTTCTCTTAAGGTGGTGTGTGAGTACATTCAAAGTACCCACCGACATTGTCCCCGGCTATTTACTTGGCCAGACTTTCAGAAGCAAGAGGAACGATGGACATTGCTAACGTCTATGCGAGCTAGGCCGTCTCCCAGTCAGTCACCTGTAGGTTAAGGCACGACATGGGTTTTGCGCTTGAAGACTTCTGCTAGTTGTGTTGTAATCACCATATTGGCAATACTGTAATTTTTGAAATTGATAATTTATGGATGTTGTAATTATACTGGTCGGTTATGCTCACGTCGCACTGATCATGGGAACGTGACTTGTATGCATAACAGGTACTCTCGGACCGTAAATCCGGGGTGCTACGGAAATGGTATCAGAGCCATCCTGACTGTAGGAGACCTTAGTTAGCATGGACGTTAGACAGGATGACCCCTATTTCTAAAAACACTAGCTTTCGCAAACTATTTTCCCAAAATCCTTTTGAAGGATTTCTTATCTCATCTTCTCTAACTTAAATGATTTGAAAATGGATTACTCTATGTCTCGTCTACTTCAAAAGTTCCATTTTCAAAATCAAAGTCCGATTTGGAGACTATGAGACGGAGATCCCGAGATGAAGAGACACCGAGACAAGCAAACCAAAGGAGCTACCAACAACGAAAGACACTACAAGATCGCCCTACCAACAGAGTCCTTCATCGCCCCCAAATCGATCAAGTACGACACTGATGACAACAAATGACAAGAAAGAAGTCAAGACCCCCATAATGTTCGTATTTAGGATAATCATCCTTAATATAGGATTCCCCTTATGGCGTGTAGTCACCCCTTAGTAACTATGGTAGGCCTTGTTTGTTTGTCATGTGCTTGTATGATGCTTGGAATGTGTTGCTTGACGGCCTCGGATCACTCGATCCTATTGTATGACCACCATGTTGGTGTATCCCGACACTAACCTTCATACACCATAACTGGAAACCTCTCCTCAGTAGGATGTCCACATAAAGAACTCCCCGAAAACCCCTACTCGTGCCTTAGTTCTACTCGCCCCAAAGGAGCAACGATCCTATTCGACCCTCTGTCGAATCAACGGTAATTCCCCGCCATAACAAAAACGCCCTAAGAATCCTGAAAATAAGGATGCCTAAACATAGCGAGTGTACTCCGTCATCAATCCCAAGCAACACAAAGTGTTCAAGTAAAGACCACCCTCGCTGAAGAAAAAATTCCCTCACTTCGACCAAGGACCAAGTAGAAGCATTGCTAACCACTAAAAACAACCCCAAGTTAACCCTTATGGATTAGCTAGGTAACCACCGTAGCAAGGTAGTCGCAATAAGGCGTCACACGATGACGTCAATTCAAGTGTCACGCCAATGCTCCAAGACGAAGGATCTACCCCAACCTCGACAACCTCAAGTAAAGCTCTGAGGTGGAAAGACTGCGTCTTTCCACTCATTTCCAAAAGACCTACTGCTAGAAGATACCGCAAGAAAATCTCTCCTCCAATAACCTGCCCCACGTTCCACTGCAAGAGTCGTCAGAGGAAATCGAAACCATACCTGCGCCTACTACTACCTGTATACCTTGATGAATCTGCATCTATATACCTACCTTCACATCTAAAACCAAAACTCTACAAATGGCTCCTTCCCACTCAGAGAGCATCATTGGAAAAAGTTTTTGGGCCTTTGAAGAGCAACTGCATGATCTACTGAAGATCATCCGTCGTCCCCCGCCTATTATCGAAGGGGCAGAGCTTCCTCGCAGCAATTCAAGCATACCTCAGTGGGTCATCAAGGCCACCATTCTAGCTCGTGAGATCGACCTCAAGACCATCATCTTTACCTTCCTTGACCACAACTGGGTAGATGGAGTCATATGAGCGATACAACATATCATGGCACGCCTCTGCAAGATCCATAAAAAAGGGCTAAAAGACACCGCTCACCACTTGTTCGGGAACCGCGACAAGGATGTACTCCCCACTGAATCCTTCCTCACTTGCTGCAATGGAAATCAGCTAGAGAATATGGAATACCTACTGCAGTGCCATCAGTAAGACCTCGATAAGACCCTTCGTCAGAACATCCTCATGCGTATGGATCTTGCCATACTTCGCACCCAGGAGAAGAGTCTACAAGAATCCAACCCTAGTCTAGAAAGTAAAGTGCCATATCTATCCTCATCAACTTCTGAAGCTGTTAACTCCGAGACTGAAAATGATGAGTTATCCTTCTATGAGTATCAACCTATCTTTCAGTTGCCACACCTAGAAGATACACCTATCGAAGAAAACATGAAAGAAGGTGATACGTTGGAAACGTATCTATAATTTTTGATGCTCCATGCTTGTTTAGTATCTACTTTGCTTTACTTGTCCACACTTTGAGGTGCTTTTTACATGTTTTCTGGTACTAACCTATTAACAAGTTGCAACAGTGCCAGATGCCTGTTTTTGGTTTCAGAAACGTTAGTAAGAAATATTTTCGGAATTGGACGGGACAAAGGACAAAGTCAATTACTTTCCGTGGGGAACAAGAAGTCCAGAGGAGAGCCGGAGGGGCTAGCCAGGGGGGCTAGACCCACCCTAAGCGCCGGTGGGCCTAGCCCCTCGCCTGGCTAGGGTTTGGTGACCCTGGCCGCCGCTTCGGTCTCCCCCTTCGCCTATAAGAAGCCCCCGATGCAAAAACCCTGAGTACCCGATCAAATATCCATGAAACCGTCTATAGCTGCCGCCACCATCCTCCCTAGATCGGGGGGATCTGATGTTCTTCCCGGCACCCTGCCGGAGGGGAGATCATCCCGGAGGCCTTCTCTCCGGTATGGTGCGTGAGTAGTTCCACCTTGGACTATGGGTACATGTAGTAGCTAGATGGTTGTATCTCCTCCTTTGTGCTTTCATGTATAGATCTTGTGAGCTCCGTTCATGATCAAGATCTAATCTATTTGTAATCATGCATGTTGTGTTTGTGGAGATCCGATGGATATTTGAATTATTATGTTGGTTTGATTAATGGTTTTGTCTTTATGATTCTGTCATGTCTGTGTTGTTTGTGATCTTGCATGCTCTCCGTTGTTAGTAGATATCTTGGCCAAGTAGTTGCTAGTGACTCCAAGAGGGGGTATTTATGCTCAATAGTGGGTTCATGCCTCTAGTTTCCAAGGGAAGTGACAATAATCTCTTCGCTGTAGATGTGTTGTTGCCACTAGGGAGAAAACAACGGTCTCTTGTTCATGGAACATGTGGACTTTTTACCTTACACACTTTGCTTAAAGCAGTTGTCTGTTGCTTGCAACTTAATACTGGAGGTGGTTCGGATGATATCCTGAAGGTGGACTTCTAGTGATAGATGTAGTTGGATGGCGGTCTATGTATCTTGTTGTATTGCCCAATCAACCTCATAGGATCTTTCTGACTAGTAATTGTATTGTTATGCCTTGCTTAGTTCCTGTCAATTGCCCTGCTGTAATTTGTTTACCCTTCATGCCATGTTGTTTATCTAAGGAGATAACCTCTATTGAACTATGGACCCCGGTCCAATCTTGACCATTGATACATCTTCCACTGTTACTTGTTTACTTGCTGCAAATCATTACCTTCCACACAATACGTTTAATTCTTTGTTACAGCAAACCGGTGAGCTTGACAACCTCACTGTTCGTTGGGGAAAAGTCTTGAGTTTGTGTTGTGCAGGTCTTCGTGTTGCTTGCAACACCTGTGTGACGTTTCCTTCCTCCTTCTGGTTCGATAACCTCGGTCTCAACTGAGGGAAAACTTGCTGCTTGCTGCTTCACACCTTTCTCTTGGAGTTCCCAACAGGCTGTGCATAGACAGTCGTTAGAAGGGACGACTCTCATTCTCACTGCTGAAGAGCTGAATATCCCCCATACCCCCAAAGAACGTCAGTAGCCGAAGTCAGTGCACAACCCAAGAAGGGTGACAAGATTCAAGCAGTACCCATGGAGTAGTTTTTCTCACCCCTCGACTCACCCTTGTGGCATAAGGTAGAGTACATATCGTCCCAGAACCTGTTTTGTAAAACTCTAAGTGCTCCGACTACATGACAGTCCAGACCTATTCGGTAATATCATCCGTTGGCCAGCACAAATTTGCTAAATTCTGAATGAACCCTGTTTGATGATATGCAAGTATGATTCCCTTATTTACGTGTATTACCCACGACGTTGCATCAGACTTAGCTCAGAAGGACCTCCTCCTATATCACCGCCTCTCTAGCCCGTCAACCGCAAGGGGCATCCTCCAACATATCAGACCCCTACCTAGCCTAGAACTAACTACTAGGAAGCTAGTTGAACATCCTTCCCGCTACGACTACTACCTCAAGAAGTGGCATCAACATCTTTCATGAAGCGGCTTATACAAGGTCGACAGAATATAACCACCTCTGGACGATAGGTGCAGTGCTCTCCCCCAACATCATCACACGACTTCGATAAAGAAATTTTGCTCTAAGGAGGAAAGACTTCTTATTTCCCACCCAAAACCCCATAAAACCCTGGACTCGAACCCTAGTCATCATTAGGTGACAACCACCCTCTAAATAAAAATCGTTGACCCTGCCTGAA
Source organism: Avena sativa (assembly GCA_916181665.1). Lineage (NCBI taxonomy): Eukaryota > Viridiplantae > Streptophyta > Magnoliopsida > Poales > Poaceae > Avena > Avena sativa. The sequence goes on from OV702297.1 coordinate 241,034,745, forward strand.
GGACAATAATCGACACTACTCCAACATCAGAAGATACTTCAGGAAAGTTCTCCATCGCAGAATCGACCATCCAGCCAGCACTTCCGGCGCTTTAAGACCAAGGAGGCAGAGAAAATGACGTCAATAATAAATAATCAAAGAAAATTGAATGTGTCGTCTCTCCTCAGCAGAATGATTGGAGTCTACAGTACCCCGACCTAGAATTGTCCTAAGGGGAAAAGACTGTGTCTTGTCCACTTGCTTAATCTAAACGCCCAATCTGAAGCCACTAAGCTCCGACCCATAGTTGGCCATGCATGTTTGTTGTAAAACCAGTTAACCTCTAATAATTTCCTCCGCTAAAATTGTTAAGCGGATGTTATCACCCAAACCTACTCCTTCCTAATCACGGGATGAGATTATTTTAAGGGGAAAAGGTCTGTAACATCCCAATTTCAGCAACCCTGATATTTTGTCAAAAAGGAAAAAATGAGGGGGAACAAAAACTTTTTATCATTAAGTGTTGCAAGGTTTGCTTAATTTATTGCTTGTGTTCATGCAACTAATTGTGTATTAGGTGATATAATCCTTACCTCAACCCCAGTTGACAAAAACTATTTTGCAAAAGAGATGTCTTGCTTCCTATTTCATATTCTCAATTATTTTGACATTTCAAACTTGAGCCAAGATTATTTTTCCACACCCAAATATTTTACTTGCTCTATTAACAAAACTATGGATACCATTATATAATCTCCTTATATTCTCAAGAAAGAACTTCAACTACTCTTACCCCTAGGTTTTTCCAAAACCTTTCCTAAAACCTTTTCACTCCAATGTTGGTAGAAATACCAAGAGGTACTTACCTCACTTAAAAGCACAACCTCTTCAAAACACCCATGCTTACCTCAAACTAGGCTTGAGGATGACTTTAGTAGTAGTTTGACAAGTTTGAAAGATGTATTGCCCTAATATGTTGATTGCCTTGTTTGTTTAGGAGCAAGAGTGAGCTAATCTAGTAGCTCATCCCTTAGGACCCAATCTATTTTTGTGATCATCAATCTCAAACCAAGCATCCAAATCTAGATCTATCCTAAGCCACTAAAGTGGCCATATCACCTCCTAATCAAATCAATCCAAGGATAATCCCTTTTGATAGTTTCCAACTCAGTGAAGACCCAATCCAAGCATGGATCCCCTCTATTTAATCTATACCTCCACATCAACCATTTGATGGGAAGGATAAACCATTGCCACTATCTCAATTTGTTTCCCTCTTGTAATCTAGTATAAAACCCTAAATCTGCCAAAATGGATAAGTCTAGAATCTTTAACTAGATTCAATCTTTGGAACTTCACCTACTCTAATCTGTGTGCATTGTTGAGAATGTACTTGAACCATATTGTAGTACATCTTTTGTACTACCAAATCCCACCTTTTCCTTGGGATAAACCATTCTGGTTCCCACTCATCCATGATGGGTTTGTAGTGAAGATAATAATCTTTTCTACAAATCTTATCATCTTGCCAACTTTGACAGAAGCTCACATCCATATGCTACCTCCCGTTGAACAAATCTTTGCATGGTTTTGATCTACTAACCATGGTCTATGAACCCATACTTCACTTTTTTCCATTAGAGCTTTGTGTTTCTTAAACCCACATGGTTTATGAGGCATCATGATGTAACTGTTATGGCAGCCTTAATTTCAACAAAGTTTGCTATCTCTTCTAGACCACCTCAAATACATCCAAGCCCAAATCTTGCTTCCAAGGTCATCTATATAACTTGTTCTATCCATCCATCTATCCCTTGTACCAAGTTGAACTCTAAGCTCCCTAACCCAACCATGTTTAGGTGGTATGACAATAACAAAACCCTAGATCCTCTAATCCTTGTTCTTTTCCAAAACCAACTCCCTTTTTGCAATAAACAAGGTTGGCATTGATGGATACTTCTTGATGAAAACATCCACATTGGATATAATCATCCCAGATAATCCCCATAATTATATGGACTATAAGCTATTTAAATTCCATTTTTGGCAAAACGTAGAATCTTTGTCTATAAAGGAAAGTTTGTTTTTATCCAAATAACTTTGCCGAATCAATGCACATTTGAGTTCTATACATCATACATCACCTTCCCATCTCAAAAATAAATATTTTTGAGATTCTGTATTAATTCTTTTTGCCTTTTTTCTTAAATTGCAGAAACCGGAAATAATTCCTTAAAAATACTTTTCCATCTCAATAAATTCCAATAAAATCCCCCAAAGTGTGATATAGTATTTAGTACTCTTTCACACCAAAAACTCACCTTGTTCTATGTAATTTTATCACTTTAGCTTCTATAATTCATTTATGCACTTTTTGATTATATGGATTTAAGTGGGATAATACCCCATCGAAAAATCCCAAATAAATCCTAGGGGAGTATCTTGACCATGTTCATCTACCAGTACCTTTACCTTAGCATGACTAAGACAAGATTCTTGATTTCCTTCATAACCACCAATTTTGGCAATTTTGGTCATCTAGCAAAAACCACTAGAAAACCCCCTCCAAAACATCTCAAATCTTGCCAAGGACTGCTCCACAGCAACCCTAGCCCCTCTGGTCGACTAGCACTGTATAACTATAGTACAACCCACCCTTTTATTTTTGTCTCATGTGCTTGTAAGAGGAGGATAGAGGCACATCTTGCAAAAATCTCCACACCAACAACCACCCCTCCCTCTCCACTCAGTGCTCGACTCAGAGGCCCACACCACCCCTCTCCACCGTCCCCCTTGCCCAACCCCTGGCCATCACCCTACTCCTTTGCCCTAGTGGAAAAGGTCCACCATGGACCATCCCTCCCTCGGTATAAATGGACAGAGCCACCCTAGCTCCCCCTCTTCTTGTCTTTTGCTCCCCATAACACCACCTACCACACCCCAGATCCAGCTCTCTATCACTCCCATGCAAGGTAGAAGAGACATCATCCACCTCGGGTTGCAAGGAGAAACTTGGCGGTGCCGAGTATGTGCTGCACTGTGGCCCCTCATTTTTGTTCTGGTGAGGATGCCTCTTCAATCCCCTTCTCACCCTGTTCTTCTTTTTGCACAGGACCGTCACAACTGCCTTCCCCAATGAGCTCCCGAGCGTGTTCGTCTTCATGCAGGCTCAGAGCCTCTCCTCTGCCTCAAACCTTGCCATTCCTCCCATCCCTGAACTCGGCATCGACCGTCGTCTCACCTCTGCGGCTCCCCTGCCATCGGAACGACCTCAGGTAAGGTCCTTGCTCCACCCCAGCGCCTCTAGTGTTTCCTCCCTTCTCTCTATCGCGATAGGACGACGACCATCGACCATCGGATCCTCTATAATCGGACGGTCCAGGGGCCCCGATACCCCTTCGCCTCTCGCAGTCCCTAACGGCCGGGCCCCGCCCTGCAATTTTGAACCATGATAGCCCGCGCAGTGCCACGCCGGGTGGGCCAAATTTCACCCCACTGGCCCATCTTACCCTTAGATCTAGCCTGCAAAACAAATTGTGTTAAACTTTTCCTCAGATCCAGAAAACTTCTTAGTTGGTTTAAATACAAAATAAATTGAGAAATGACTCAATTTGGTCAGATCCACATTTATTTTGGTAACCACCTGTTTAGTCAAACATGCAGTACCCTTGACTAGACTATAGTTTATCTAGATTAAATAATATAGGACTGTTCTGGGTAATACTACAAACTTCTCTTGTAGAAAGATGTATGCAGCCTTGGCTCCATCTGATAGAGCTCCTGTACCTTTTGATTGGATTTGGAAAGCCTGTGTTCAGGGTAAAAACAAGTTTTTCTTTTGGCTGCTACTACATGACAGATTGAATACTAGAGACACCTAACTAGGAAAAAATTTCATGTTGAAAACAAGGCCTGTGTACTCTATCAGGATCTCTATACTGAATGCTACCTTCACCTCTTTTTCCAATGTGAATTCAGTCAATGTTTCTGGTGGAGAATAAATATTGAATGGAATATAGACTACCCTATTCTTCAGATGATGGCGGATGGGAGGAAAAGATTCAAGCTTAAATGATTTAAGGAAATTCTCATCTTGGGATGTTGGGCTATTTGGAATCACAGGAATAAATTCATATTTGATGATTATTATATCTCCCATTCTGAATGTTTCAGATTCTTTAAGGAGGATTTTGGACTGATTATGCATAAAGCCAAACCTAGCCTTAAAGAGGGTATGCAACAATGGTTGGATACTTTGTAATTTATCAGGGACTTTCTTTGTATATGTATATATTTATAAATGAAAAATGACGCAGTAGGGAGTTTTCCCTACTATTTTTGGTCAAAAAAGATTAAATAATATAAAGCAATTTCATAAATGCCCCTTTATCTAATAAATACTTTCTATGAGTTTCACATCCAAAAATGAGGTAAACCTTGTTTGTAAAGAAAGGTATAAGTGAGGCCTTTCATGTCACCCTGGCCCCATACTCATTTCCTTCATGGTTTGCGCATAATAAAAATAAAAAAATCAGACCATTCATGTCTTTAGAAAATTCCCTAGGTAAAACAAAATTGAGTTTTGACCTAATTCCAACTCCTAGTATACTTAAGTACTAATATCTATCAATTCCCAGGAGTTCATAATTTTTTGATTATTGGTAGATTTATTAGGAATTAAACTGTTTTGTGCATGGTTTATTAACTAAGAAATTCACTACAGTAAATCTGTAAATCCAAAAGGGGTTATTCCAATTTCTACAGAAAGATATTTTAAATACCTAACAAGAGTCTTTGGAATCACATCAAAATCTTCTGTAGATTAAATATGGTGAAAAAGACAAAATGCTTCTAGTATTTCATTGGGGAATTTCCTGAGGTCATTCTGTTAATTATTTTAAGTTTATTCCAAATCCACTTGAATCATTCCATCAAATAATACTTAATCGTCCAAGGAAATAATTTTTGGAGCTCTAGAACTATTCTGGTGAATTATCTCCCAAACTAGAGTTTTATTCACTATAAAAACTACTATAAATCAATGGTAATTGATAAAATAGTGAAACCCCTTTGTTGGTTCCATTTTATCAATACCAATCTGATGATATCATTTTTATACAATGATACCATACTAAATATGACCTTAATATAACAACCATATCCTACCTAGTTTTTAGACTATATAACCCATATGGATTCCTCCAAATGTTCCAAGACAATCCCCAATCTTTATAATTCCATCATTCTCAAACTCTACAGAAGTGTTACATGTATTACTTTTTTGTTTGCTGTATAGTATCAAGGTGTGTATGCCCTGTTCTATTATGGTCGTGTTTGATTGCATGTATGACCCGTGACGAAGATAGTTGCGATTGTCTGATGATGAGAAGAGGGATATTATTCATATTGGGTTTTCTTGTTTCCTCAAGAAGTCTAGGGACATTGATTGCCATATTTCTAATGATCAGACAAGCCACCTTCTTGGTCATAAGCCCTTGTCCTGCTATTTTTACTTATGCATGCTGTAGGGATTCGTAGCATGGAAAAAAAAAATTTCTACCGCATGCACACAAACAAGCCAAGATCTATCTACTAGATTGTAGCAACAAGTCGATAGAAGCACTCACCCTCGAAGATTCCAAAGCGGTTAACGAGAGCAGATTCTCGTGGGTGATGTAGTCGTACACTTGCCGATCTCAAGATCGCGTAGACGATCCTTCCGGCGCTGCGTTCCGGCAGCGCTTCCGCAGTCGATCACACGTTCGGTACTCAATGAAGACCTTCCTCTCCCTTGTTCTAGTAGGCAGCGGAGGTTGTAGTTCTCCCCTCGCGATTCCACCAGCACGACGGCGTGGTGACGGAAGTAGAGGGAAGATCCCGCAGGGCTTCACCTAAGCCGGTGCGAGTTATGGTGGATCTAGGGTTTCCCGGTGATCTAGGGTTTAGAAGACCGAGAGGAGGAGGAGGTGTCGGCGGCGGCGACGGACCGGCGGCGGCGCGAGGCGGCGGTGGCGGCTTGGCGCGGCGACGGCTTGGGTGTGGGAGGGCTAGGGCTTGTGTGTTTGGGGCAGCCCTCCCCCTCTATTTATAAGAGGGGGGTTAGCCTTGGGAGGGTGGGTATTAATCCAAACCCAAACCCAAGTTGGATTGAGGGAAGGACTCTCTCCTTCTTCCACTTGGAAACCATTGTTCCAGTTTGACTTTTCAAACTTCCCGTTTGACTTTTCAAACATCCCATTTGACTTTCAATTTAGAGCTTTAATTCTCTCTTGCAAATGTCCACACCAAGTGACCTAAGATATGATCCAATCATTCCACTTACCCATGACACATTCATGGACCATTCCCCTTCCAGACCGGTGAACCTTCTAGACCCTTCTAGAACCTCTCCGATGAAAACATCGGAATCTTTCCCGAACTCTTGAATCGGACTTTCCTTATATGAATCTTATTCTCTGGACCATTCTAGATCTCCTCGTGATATCCCGGATCCCATCCGTGACTCCGAACAACATTCGTTATCCCTACAAACATTCCATATCTACTAAACAACATCGAATCCTTAAGTGTGTCTCCCTACGGTTCGTGAATTATGCGGACATGACCGAGACACTTCTCCGATCAATAACCAATAGAGGAATCTGGAAATTCATATGGCTCCCACATATTTCTACGATTACTTTGCGATCCAATGAACCACTTACATACAATACCAATTTCCCTTTGTCTCAGGATAGTTTACTCATCCGAGGTTTTGATCGTCGGTATCTCTGCATACCTAGTTTAACCTCGTTACCGATAAGTACTCTTTTCTCGTTCCCGTGATATGTGATCCCTTGTGTTCCAGTCACATGCTTGCAAGCCAATTGGATGACATTCCACCGAGAGGGCCCAGAGTATATCTATCCGTCATATGGATGGACAAATCCCACTCTTGATCCATGTGCCTCAACACATACTTTCCGAACACTCAATGCCACGTTTATAGCCACCCAGTTACGGTGTGGTGTTTGATGTCATCAAAGCATCCTTTCGGTGATGGTGATTAACATGATCTCATGGTCGAAGGAATTAGGTTACTATGTATCAGAAATCTTATAGCAAATGAACTATTGAAATGACTTGATCTTAATGCTACGCTTATCTATAGGAGTATGTCCATCATACCATTATCCTAATGATATGATCTTGTTGTCAACAACATCTCAATGCTCATGATCGGGAAACCACGATCATCTATTAACCAACAAGCTAGTATTACATAGAGGCTTTACTAGGGAATCTAATTTAGTTTACAAATCACACAAGTATTAGTGTTTCCGGTTAATACTGTTATAGCATGAATGTAAACATTTATCATAAACACAAAGATATAATAATAACCACTTTTATTATTGCCTCTAGGGCATATCTCCAACAGTCTCCCACTTGCACTAGAGTCAACTAATCTAGATTACATGGTAATATACCGAACACCCATGGAGGTTTGGTGCTGGTCATGTTTTGCCCTCGGGAGAGGTTTAGTCAACGGATCCGCCACATTCAGATCTATGTGTACTTTGCAAATCTTTATGTCACCATCTTGGACATGCTCTCGAATAGCGTGAAAACGTAGCTTGATGTGCTTCAGCTTCTTGTGTGACCTTGGTTCTTGCGCATTGGCTACGGCGCCCATGTTATCACAGTAGATAGACATTGGGTCCAGCACACTTGGAACCACACCAAGCTCTGTAATGAACTCCTTCATCCATATCGTCTCTTGTGAAGTCTCCGAAGCAACTATGTATTCCGATTCAGTTGAAGATCTCGCCACAATGCTTTGCTTTGCACTCCTCCAACTAACCGCTGCACCATTCATAGTAAATACATATCCAGATTGAGATTTAGAATCATCCGGATCGGTGTTCCAACTAGCATCGGTGTAACCATTAACAATGAGTTGTTCATCACCTCCATAAGAAAGAACCATATCTTTAGTTCTTCTCAAGTACTTAAGGATGTTTTTGACCACTGTCCAATGATCCACTCCTGGATCACTTTGATATCTGCTAGTCAAACTAACAGCATATGCAATGTCTGGTCTAGTACATAGCATGGCATACATGAGAGATCCTATGGCTGAGGCATAGGGAGTCTTACTCATCCTTTCTCTATCTTCTACCATTGCAGGACTTTGAGTTTTACTCAAGGTCGTATTGGGCAACATGGGCAAGAACCCTTTCTTGCTATCTTCCATTCCAAACCTATTTAGAACTTTGTCCAAATATGTACTCTGCGACAATGATATTAGGCGTCTTGATCTATCTCTATAAATCTTTATGCCTAATATGTAAGCTACTTCGCCAAGATCTTTCATTGAAAAACTATTATTCAAATAATCCTTTACACTATTAAGAAGGTCTACATCATTCCCAATCAACAATATGTCATCTACATATAGTATTAAGAATTCTACAGAGCTCCCATTCACTTTCTTGTAAATACAAGCTTCTCCATAAGTTTGTATAAAACCAAAACTTGAGATTACCTTATGAAAATGTTGATTCCAACTTCGGGATGCTTGCTTCAATCCATATATGGACCGTTGAAGTTTGCATACCTTGTTAGCATCTTTAGGATCGACAAAACCTTTGGGTTGCATCATATACAACTCTTCATCAATGTCTCCATTGAGCAACGCCGTTTTGACATCCATCTGCCATATCTCATAATCATAATATGCAGCGATTTCTAACATAATCCTCACAGACTTTATCTTTGCTACTGGTGAGAAAGTCTCATCATAGTCAACTCCTTGAATTTGTCGAAACCCTTTTGCGACAAGTCGAGCTTTATAGACAGTTACATTACGATCAGCATCTGTTTTCTTCTTGAAAATCCATTTGTTCTCGACAGCCTTCCGGCCATCCGGTAAGTCCACCAAAGTCCATACTTGGTTTTCGTACATGGATCCAATCTCGGATTTCATGGCTTCTTGCCATTTATTGGAATCTGGGCTCATCATTGCTTCCTCATATGTCGCAGGGTCATCGGTGTTGTCCACCAACATGACACTCATAACGGGATCATACCAATCAGGAGTGGTACGAGTTCTCGTTGATCTGCGAGGTTCCATAGTAACTTCAACCGAAGTTTCATGATCAACATCATTAGCTTCCTCTCTTATTGGTGTAGGCGCCACAGGAACTACTTCTGGTGCTGCGCTACTCGCAAGTTCGAGAGAAGGTTCAACAACCTCGTCGAGTTCTACTTTCCTTCCAGTCACTTCTTTCGAGAGAAACTCCTTCTCTAGAAAGGATCCATTCTTGGCAACGCAGATTTTGCCCTCGGATCTATGATAGAAGGTATACCCAATAGTTTCCTTCGGGTATCCTATGAAGACGCATTTTTCCGCTTTGGGTTCAAGCTTGTCGGGATGTAATTTCTTTACATAAGCTTCGCAACCCCAAACTTTAACTAACGAAAATTAAGGTTTCTTCCCAAACCACAATTCATACGGTGTCGTTTCAACGAATTTAGATGGTGCCCTATTTAAAGTGAATGCGGCTGTTTCTAATACATAACCCCAAAACGATAGAGGTAAATCTATAAGTGACATCATAGAACGAACCATATCTAAGAGAGTTCGATTACGACGTTGAAACACACCATTACGTTGTGGTGTTCCCGGCGGTGTCAATTGTGAAAGTATTCCGCATTTCTTCAAATGCTCGCCAAACTTGTAACTTAGATATTCACCTCCATGATCAGATCGGAAAATTTAATCTTCTTGCTACGTTGATTCTCTACCTCACTTTGAAATTCTTTAAACTTCTCGAAAGTTTTGGACTTATGTTTCATGAAATAGATATACCCATATCTACTCAAGTCATCCGTGAAGGTAAGAAAATAGCGATAACCACCGCGCGATGCTACACTCATTGGACCACACACATCGGTATGTATGATTTCTAATAAGTCCGTAGCTCGCTCCATCATACCAGAAAATGGAGTCTTAGTCATTTTACCCATCAGACATGCTTCACATCTTTCAAGTGATTCAAGAAGTCCATCGGAATGGATTTTGTTCATACGATTCACTCCAATATGACCAAGACGACAGTGCCACATATAGGTCTGAGTTATCACTCAATTTCAAAGTTTAGCTTCAATATTATTAATGTGTGTATTACCACAATCGATATTCAATAAGAATAGACCATCTATCAAAGGTGCACGTGCATAAAACATATTACTCATATAAATCGAACAACCATTATTCTCGGACATAAACAAGTAACCATCTCGCAATAAACATGATCCGGATATAATATTCATGCTCAACGCAGGCACCAAATAACAATTATTTAAGTATAAAACTAATACCGATGGTAGATGAAGAGGTAGCGTGCCGACCGCGATCACATCAACCTTTGTTCCATTTCCAATGCGCATCGTCACCTTGTTCTTCGCTAGCTTCCGTCTATTCTGCAGCACCTGTTTCGAGTTACAAATATGAGCAACCGAACCAGTATCAAATACCCAGGCACTACTACGAGTACTAGTGAGATACACATCAATAACATGTATATCGGATATACCTTTCTTCTTGATGTTGTCGTTCTTCAAATCCGCCAAGTACTTAGGGCAATTCCGCTTCCAGTGACCTTCTCCCTTGTAGTAAAAGCACTCAGTATCAGGCTTAGGCCCAGCCTTGGTCATCTTCGCCGGCGCGGTAACTTTCTTACTGCCCTTCTTGAAGTTTCCCTTTTTCTTAGACTTGCCTTGCTTCTTGAATTTGGTGGTCTTATTGACCAACAACACTTGGTGCTCTTTCTTGATCTCCACTTCTGCAGACTTTAACATGGAGAAGAGTTCGGGAAACGACTTGTCCATGTTTTGCATATTGTAGTTCATCACAAAGTTCTTGTAACTTGGTGGTAGTGATTGGAGGACACGGTGAATCCCCAAAGTATTAGGAATCACTATACCTAATCTTTGAAGCTTGCTTGCGTGCCCAGACATCTTAAGCACGTGCTCACTGACAGAGCTGCCCTCTTCCATCTTGCAGTTGAAGAACTTTTCAGAAGCCTCATAACTCTCAACTGCCGCGTGAGCCTCAAATATCATTTTGAGTTCACGGACAATATCATGTGGGTCATGGTTCTCAAACCTTTTCTGAAGCTCCAATTCCAAACCATACAAGATAGCACACTGAACTGTGGAGTACTGATTCTTCCGAGCGAGGAAAATATTATTTACCTCATCGGTAGAATCAGCTGCATGTGGGTCACCCAGTGGTGCATCTAGCACATAGATCAAATTACCAGCATTGAGGACAATCCTCAACTTGTGGAACCAATCCGCGAAGTTGCTTCCTTTGTTTTTCAACTTTTCTTTCTCTAGGAACGCATTAAAATTGATGGTAGGGACCGCCATTGATCTACAACATATTTGCAATAGTTTAGACTAAGTTTATGACAATTTGAGTTCAAATTAATCTAGGTGAACTCCCACTCAAAACAATATCCCTCGCATTGCTATAGTGATCACACGAACCAAATCCACCACATCAAAACCGATCATCACGAGAGTTGATGTAGCTTCAATGGTGAACAATCAACATGTTCATCATATCTGCTATATGACTCATGCTTTATCTTTCGGTGATCCGTGGTCCAAGACCATGTCTGTACATGCTAGGCTCGTCATGATCAAACCTTAGCTTCCGCATGAGCAAATCTGGCTTGCCCATGTTGTATACACTCGCAGAATCTAACACACCCGATCATCACGTGGTGCTTCGAAACAACGAGCTTTAGCAACGGTGCTTACTAAGGATGAACACTTTATAACTTGAAATTTTTGTGATTGAGGGATCATCTTATAATGCTACCATCGCAAACTAAGCAATACAAGATGCATGAAGGATTAATATCACATGCAATTCATAATATGTGATATGATATGGCCTTTCTTCTTGTGCTTCCGATCTCCATCTTCAAGCACGAACATGATCTCCATCATCACCGGTATGGCGTAAAGGTCAATGGCATCGCTTCATGGTTGTCGTCCACCAGCATCAACTATTACAACTGCTTTGAATAGACACGCAGGTCTTAACGGAATTAAAAAAACAACCATATGGCTCCTGCCGGTTGCCGAATTACAATAAGGAACATTGCATACATCATATATAATCACAATCATGGCCATATCACATCACAACACACCCCTGCAAAACAAAGTTATACGCCTCTAATTTTCTTTGCATATTTTACGTGGTTTGGGGCTTTCAATAAGTTTTGTTCTAACATACGAACAAGAACCACAACGTTGATGTTTGAACTATAAAGTGCCCATTGTAAATTGAATCTATACTATGATGGGAGAGACAGACACCCGCAAAGCCACTTCTGCAATACAAGTTGCATGTTGAGCGTGGAGCAAGTCTCATGAATGATGTCATGTAAGGTTAGACCGGGCCGCTTCATCCCATCATACCGCAAGATGCAAAGTACACAAAAGTCAATTGATAATAAAAGCACCACCGCCCACAATGACCATTGTGTTCTACTCGTGCAACAGATATACATATAGACACGGCTCTGATACCACTATAGGGATCGTAGCATGGAAAACAAAAAAATTCTACCGCATGCACACAAACAAGCCAAGATCTATCTACTAGATTGTAGCAACGAGTTGATAGAAGCACTCACCCTAGAAGATTCCAAAGCGGTTAACGAGAGCAGATTCTCGTGGGTGATGTAGTCGTACACTTGCAGATCTCAAGATCGCGTAGACGATCCTTCCGGCGCTGCGTTCCGGCATCGCTTCCGCAGTCGGTCACACGTTCGGTACTCGATGAAGACCTTCCTCTCCCTTGTTCTAGCAGGCAGCAGAGGTTGTAGTTCTCCCCTCGTGATTCCGGCAGCACGACGACATGGTGACGAAAGTAGAGGGAAGATCCCGCAGGGCTTCGCCTAAGCCGGTGCGAGTTATGGTGGATCTAGGGTTTCTCGGTGATCTAGGGGGTTTAGAAGACCGGGAGGAGGATGAGGTGTCGGCGGCGGCTAGGGCGGCGGCGACGGACCGTCGGTGGCGCGAGGTGGCGGCTTGGGTGTGGGAGGGCTAGGGCTTGTGTGTTTGGGGCAGCCCTCCCCCTTTATTTATGAGAGGGGACAGCCTTGGGAGGGGTGGGTTTGAATCCAATCCCAAACCCAAGTTGGATTGAGAGAAGGACTCTTTCCTTCTTCCACTAGGAAACCATTGTTCCAGTTTGACTTTTCAAACTTCCCGTTTCACTTTCAATTTAGAGCTTTAATTATCTCTTGCAAATGTCCACACAAAGTGACCTAAGATATGATCCAATCATTCCAATTACCCATGACACATTCATGGACCATTCCCCTTGCGGACCGGTGAACCTTCTAGACCCTTCTAGAACCTCTTCGATGAAAACATCGGAATCTTTCCCGAACTCCGGAATCGGACTTTCCTTATATGAATCTTATTCTCCGGACCATTCCAGATCTCCTCGTGATATCCTGGATCCCATCCGAGACTCCAAACAACGTTCGGTATCCCTACTAACATTCCATATCTACTAAACAACATCGAATCCTTAAGTGTGTCTCCCTACGGTTCGTGAATTATTCGGACATGATCGAGACACTTCTCTGATCAATAACCAATAGAGGAATCTAGAAATTCATATGGCTCCCACATATTGTTATGATTACTTTGCGATCGAATGAACCACTTACATACGATACCAATTACCCTTTGTCTCACGATAGTTTACTCATCCGAGGTTTTGATCGTCGGTATCTCTGCATACCTAGTTCAACCTCGTTACCTATAAGTACTCTTTTCTAATTCCCGTGATATGTGATCCCTTGTGAGCCAGTCACATGCTTGCAAGCCAATTGGATGACATTCCACCGAGAGGGCCCAGAGTATATCTATCCGTCATATGGATGGAAAAATCCCACTCTTGATCCATGTGCCTCAACACATGCTTTCCGAACACTTAATGCCACCTTTATAGCCACCCAGTTACGGTGTGGTGTTTGATGTCATGTAAGGTTAGACCGGGCCGCTTCATCCCATCATACCGCAAGATGCAAAGTACACAAAAGTCAATTGATAATAAAAGCACCACCGCCCACAATGACCATTGTGTTCTACTCGTGCAACAGATATACATATAGACACGGCTCTGATACCACTGTAGGGATCGTAGCATGGAAAACAAAAAATTTCTACCGCATGCACACAAACAAGCCAAGATCTATCTACTAGATTGTAGCAACGAGTTGATAGAAGCACTCACCCTAGAAGATTCCAAAGCGGTTAACGAGAGCAGATTCTCGTGGGTGATGTAGTCGTACACTTGCAGATCTCAAGATCGCGTAGACGATCCTTCCGGCGCTGCGTTCCGGCATCGCTTCCGCAGTCGGCACACGTTCGGTACTCGATGAAGACCTTCCTCTCCCTTGTTCTAGCAGGCAGCAGAGGTTGTAGTTCTCCCCTCGTGATTCCGGCAGCACGACGACATGGTGACGAAAGTAGAGGGAAGATCCCGCAGGGCTTCGCCTAAGCCGGTGCGAGTTATGGTGGATCTAGGGTTTCTCGGTGATCTAGGGGGTTTAGAAGACCGGGAGGAGGATGAGGTGTCGGCGGCGGCTCGGGCGGCGGCGACGGACCGTCGGTGGCGCGAGGCGGCGGCTTGGGTGTGGGAGGGCTAGGGCTTGTGTGTTTGGGGCAGCCCTCCCCCTTTATTTATGAGAGGGGGACAACCTTGGGAGGGGTGGGTTTGAATCCAATCCCAAACCCAAGTTGGATTGAGAGGATTCTTTCCTTCTTCCACTAGGAAACCATTGTTCCAGTTTGACTTTTCAAACTTCCCGTTTCACTTTCAATTTAGAGCTTTAATTATCTCTTGCAAATGTCCACACCAAGTGACCTAAGATATGATCCAATCATTCCACTTACCCATGACACATTCATGGACCATTCCCCTTGCGGACCGGTGAACCTTCTAGACCCTTCTAGAACCTCTTCGATGAAAACATCGGAATCTTTCCCGAACTCCGGAATCGGACTTTCCTTATATGAATCTTATTCTCCGGACCATTCCAGATCTCCTCGTGATATCCCGGATCCCATTCGAGACTCCAAACAACGTTCGGTATCCCTACTAACATTCCATATCTACTAAACAACATCGAATCCTTAAGTGTGTCTCCCTACGGTTCGTGAATTATTCGGACATGACCGAGACACTTCTCCGATCAATAACCAATAGAGGAATCTAGAAATTCATATGGCTCCCACATATTGTTATGATTACTTTGCGATCGAATGAACCACTTACATACGATACCAATTACCCTTTGTCTCATGATAGTTTACTCATCCGAGGTTTTGATCGTCGGTATCTCTGCATACCTAGTTCAACCTCGTTACCTATAAGTACTCTTTTCTAATTCCCGTGATATGTGATCCCTTGTGAGCCAGTCACATGCTTGCAAGCCAATTGGATGACATTCCACCGAGAGGGCCCAGAGTATATCTATCCGTCATATGGATGGACAAATCCCACTCTTGATCCATGTGCCTCAACACATGCTTTCCGAACACTTAATGCCACCTTTATAGACACCCAGTTACGGTGTGGTGTTTGATGTCATCAAAGCATCCTTCCAGTGATGGTGATTAACATGATCTCATGGTCGAAGGAATTAGGTTACTATGTATTAGAAAGCTTATAGCAAATGAACTATTGAAATGACTTGATCTTAATGCTACGCTGATCTATAGGAGTATGTCCATCATACCATTCTCCTAATGCTATGATCTTGTTGTCAACAACATCTCAATGCTCATGATCAGGAAACCACGATCATCTATTAACCAACAAACTAGTATTACATAGATGCTTTACTAGGGACTCTAATTTAGTTTACAAATCACACAAGTATTAATGTTTCCGGTTAATACTGTTATAGCATGAATGTAAACATTTATCATAAACACAAAGATATAATAATAACCACTTTTATTATTGCCTCTAGGGCATATCTCCAACATGTTTTATCTACTTTATGCAAAGAGCATTGTTTTACTATTTAAAGGTTGTATCTGGTAGTGGTTTGGCTTCTCCAGCTAATTACCATTTGTACTATTAAGTACAACCCCATTTGACGACACCTACTTGCCCCTAGTACGGTAGATGGTGTATAACACCATGCCCCTTTGGGAACCCAGTTTTAGCCTAAGAAAAACTATGGGATGGGAAGACCCCGGAAAACCTTACAAACATGTTTTATGAGAAAACCTTGGTGAGGTTTGGCCTGCCAAGTGAGTTCAAAAAGGAACAAGGTTTTGGTTTATACAAAAAGGATGGTCGAAATATGGAGCAAAAAGGTTTACGAAAACGCCCCGGGCTGTGCAGTTTTGCCAAAACAATTTAACCCGTGCAACCACATTACTCCGGAATGGGACAGGGCTGGGATGGAAGTTTGTCTATTCTAGTATATGTGCCTCACAACTACTACCAGAGATGTTAATCTCTGGAGGCTGGGTCTTCTCCTATAATGGTCCACGAAGCGTCGACCAGGAGAAGAAACGAATGGTCTACGGGCTGACATGCGTTACTATGAGCCCCTCATTGAAAGAGCCCACTTTGTGTAGTGTAAAATGCGCTCCACTTGGCTTGGGAACTATATAGGGCATCTCGGTTTTGAGGGGTAAGACTCATAGGGTAGGCAGTTATACTAGAGGAGGCATTCCAAAGGTCTTGACCGGTTACTCGACCGACGATCGGTGTAGATCAGGTCAGGGTACGCGGATGGTGTGGGTAAAGTGTACAACCTCTGCAGAGTGTAAATCTATTCGAATAGCACAGTCCTCGGTCATGGACGATTGGGAAGGTTGTTGTACAGCGGTGCTGTATTTGATTTAAAAAAGGATTTCAGAAAAGCAATGGTTTGTGAAATGTTTTGACCATGGGATGGTCGAATAGGATATATGTTTTGACCATGGGATTGTCGAAAAGGAAGAAAAGAAGTTTGGTCATGGGATGACCAGGAGAAAGAAACAAATGGGTGACCCAAATCCTAGTGTATTCTAAAACTTTTCAAAAAGGTTTCCCAAGGTTTTACAAAAGTTTTTCAAAAAATATATAGAGATATACTATATCTACAAGAGAGAACTAATTTATAAAATAACCTCCTATGGAGCCATCCTACATAGCTATATTGCATATCCTTTATTATTTTTCTTTTATGGTGGTTTGCGAGTACATTCAAAGTACTCATCGGTATTGTCCCTGGCTATTTACTTGGCCAGACATTCAGAAGTAAGAGGAACGATGGAGATTGCTGATGTATATGCGATCTAGGCCGTCTCCTAGTCAGTCGCCTGTAGGTTAAGGCATGACATGGGTTCTGCACTTGAAGACTTCTGCTAGTTTTGCTGTAATCGCCATATTGGAAATACTGTAAGTTTTGTAATTGACAATTTATGGATGTTCTAATGATACTGGTCGGTTATGCTCACGTTGCACTGATCATGGGAACGTGACTTGTATGCATAACAGGTACTCTCGGAACGCAAATCCGGGGTGCTACACTAACCATTGCCGTGGTAACAGACAGATGGATCATTGGGACTAGGAAGAATTGGCCATGAGGATTCCTAGTCAGTATATGGGTTTCTTGCCTTATCACTTACAAATAAGAATTATCACAATGACTAATTGCACTTTATCCATTTGGCACTTTCACTATCACCATGAACCGTTTATCTCCATGCCTAACTTCTCATCTGCAAGACCTCCAAGCACTATTCTCGTATTTACTTTTATACAATTTACTCCTTAATTAATTCCTACGCAATTTTCCTATATGTTTTACTCATAACACTCCACCATAAGAAATTGCAGTCAATTCAGTCAAGACCAGTGATTGATGACCCACAAGTAGTATTACCCAATTTATTGATTCGACACAAGGGCAGCCAAACAATACTTGCAAGCCTTAACAACTAAGTTGTTAGTTCAGCTGCACCTAGAAATAGTTCTTGCTCACAGAAGTTTATCAATAACAACAGTTTGGTAGTAGCAACAGCAACAGTAACAACAACAGTGAAACAGGAGCAATAGTAACAGTAACGGTAATAGTAGGATTCGAGTGCGGTAGGCATAGGGATGGATGAACGGGCGTTGCATGGACGAGTCTAAACATGTAACTTCAAGAACTAGGGAATTGCAGATAAATAATAACAAGCATCCAAGTACTAAACAATCCTAGGCATGTGCTCCAAATATATTCATACGTGCTCGTAATGAGAACTGGCACAACATATTCTGTCCAGCCATCCCATGGCAGCGGGGCCTCTAGGGAACTATTGGCAATTAAGGTGCTCCTTTTAATAGAGCACCAGAGAAAATCATTAACACTCCGTGAACATATGTGATCCTCACACCACAGCCATCCCCTCCAGTTGTCCCAATTATTGTCACTTTGGGGCCTTTGGATCCAGACAATGATATGTGTACACAACTTGCACATAAGATCACAAACAATACTATCATAATGATTCAATAATAAGTTCAGATCTGAGATCATGGTACTCGGGCCCTAGTGACAAGCATTAAGCACAACAAGTTGCAACAAAGTCAAATAGCACTAATAGAGATACTAGGCATTATGCCCTAACAGATCTTATTCGATTACATGATAGAACTCATCCAATCCCTACCATCCCCAAGCCTACAGCGGGGGATTACTCACTCATGGATGAGGGAAAAATCGGTGGTTAATGGAGATGCGTTGGTGATGACAATGGCGATGATCCTCTCCAAATTCCCCGTCCCGGCAGGGTGCCAGAACGGAGTTTTTGGATCTGAATCTTGGTTTCTCATGGTGGCGGCGGAGCGGAAATCTTTTTGGAAAACTATCGAAACCCCCTGTTTTTAGGTCAGAAGGCAACTTATAGGCGCGGAGGGAGGCCGAGGAGCTGCCTGGGGTGGCCAGACCTCCCCCAGGCGAGGGGTCAGTGGGCCCGTGCCTGGGGTGGGTCTGGGCCCCCCGGGCCCTCTCTCTGTCTCCCCTTCCGGCTCCGTGGATCTTCTGGTGAAAAATAGTTTTTGGCATATTTTCCGGGATTTTTCCTGATAGTTGATTTTCTGCACAAAAACAAGACACCAAGGTAATTCTGCTGAAAATAGCGTCAGTCCGTGTTAGTTGTATCCAAATCACACAAGTTTAGAGGAGAAACAATAGCAAAGTGTTCGAGAAAGTAGATATGTTTTGTATGTATCAACTCGCCCCAAGCTTAGCTTATTGCTTGTCCTCAAGCAATTCAGTTGAAAACTGAGTGCGATAAAAGAACTTTCACGAACACTTTGCTTCATATGATTGTCACATCCCAAATTTTTCCAAATTTTGTAATGTGAAAAATAAATAAACAAAATAAATAATTGTTGAAATTTAGGGTGAAAAGAAACTTTTTATTTCTATAAAGAAACTTAAAAACCCATCTTGAACAAATTTGAATAAAATGAAATTCAACAAATTTCAATCAGGAGAAATGTATTCATCAATAATGTGTGTTGAAATTTAAACACTTGGAAAAGTTAAACCAAAACTCTAAAACCCTAAAGGAAGAAAATCATTCCAAGATTAATCTAAGACTATGGATTTGATCCATATAAAATCTGGTCAACAAACATTTATAAATGATCAAGGATGATAAATAAAAACATTATAAAACCA
Organism: Avena sativa; assembly: GCA_916181665.1. Lineage (NCBI taxonomy): Eukaryota > Viridiplantae > Streptophyta > Magnoliopsida > Poales > Poaceae > Avena > Avena sativa. The sequence goes on from OV702297.1 coordinate 241,054,490, forward strand.
TAGAAATTGGTTTCACTTAATTTGGAGCCATAGATAAAAACTTATGAATTAATTAAGATAAAAGGAATTAATTTCAAAGCTAATAAAGCTCCTATCTGAAATACATACCAAATTGTGATCAAATTAATCCTAAAGAGATATAAAAGGATAAACAAATATTAAATAAGATTTTTCAAATTGGAATCACCAAGTTTGGATCTTTAAATAAATAGATATGGATTTTATAAGATAAAGAAAGAAATAATAAATAAGGAGTATTTAAAAGCCAAATTAAATCTTGGCCAAATCCATAAGAAAATGAAAATAAAGATAATCCAAATAAAATAATAGGATAAAGATTATTCCAATAAAATTATATGGCATTAAACCATATTCTAAATTATATATGGATAAAGATAAAATTCCTAATAGAGATGATTAATTAAATCATGAGAAAGTAATAAATGGAAATTTATCAAATTGGGTTAAAAATTTATCAAATTAACTTAAAAGAATTATTTGAATAAAAATTTATATGGTATTAAAACCATAATCAAATTTTATTTAATTGACGACAAATACTCATTTTAAATGATTAATAAATCATATTAAAAACATTTCAAATAATTAAAAGTGAATTATTTGAAAAGGATTTGATAAAATTTAGAATTTAAATAAAAGTTGGAAAACATATTAAAATCATATTTAAATAAAGACAAAAGGGCCATTTTAAATAAATAATTAAACCATGTGGGAATAAAAGAAATATTCCAAAATTATCTTTAAAATACATGTTTGAATAGAATACAAAATTTCTAAAAGATTGGTAAGGATTTGAATTCATATGGTTGTTTGAAATGTTTAAACAAATTCAAAACAGAAAATGAAAATGGAAAAAGAAAAAAAATTCAGAATAAAGAAAAAAAAGGAAACAACCCAGCCCATCTAACCTAGCCCATCAGGCCCAGCTAGCACATTTCCCCTCTCCCCCGCAGAAAATGGTTCACACCGCAAAATTGACCCTCTCAGACGCTAACCGCTGGACCCCACTCTTTCTCTCTCTCTCTCGCTGACGCACCGGCCCCACGCCACATCATCGTCGTCTTCGCGCGACCAATTCCTCCCCTTTTCTCGCTGTTGTTCCTGCGTTGATTCCTCGACTTGAATTTGCTTTAACGCTGTACTAATTCTGCCCCGTGACCTGGCCCTCATAAACGCCCACCTTCCCTCTCCCTTTCCCCCAGTCCTCACACCATCCGAGCCCCTAGGCTGCCCGTATTGCTTGCGACAACACCTCTGCTCCGACAATCTCGCCTAGCCAATTCCGGCGAGCACGAATGTAACATCCCAAAAATATCAAACTTAGATCATCAAAATACTAATCATCAAGTTTAGGGTTAACAAAAACTTTTCTAAATGAATTCATGAATGCATGTATATGTGTATGCATGGATTTTGAATTTCTTTAAAAACCACCTTGTTTGTGTGAGCCATTTCTTGTAAAATGTTTCTTAGGTGAAAATAACATCATCTAAAACATTTCCCACACTTTTCCTAAAGACAAGTAATTCAAAACAAATATGTTATGTGAATGGTCATTTTGGCCAATTTACCTCACATGCCTACTTTGGCTGTCTCAAACTTTCAGAACCCAACAGAAACTTTTTTGGATCCTTGCACCCCTTGAATGTACTCATAACAGAGTATCAAGGCCCACTTTGTGATCATCCAGAAACTTGCAAATGCATAGTTTAAATGACAATTCAAATTTGAATCTTCTTCATATGGGAAGATCCCACTTTTTCAAAACCTACTCAAACAAGCTCAATTTTCAAAACCCAAGCATCTGCAGACTCACCAGAACCAATCTAGCAAACCCACCAAAATTCATTTCAAAATTCAAAACTTGAGTTCATGCGGCCATTTCATCAAACAGGTTGCAGACACAAATCAAACAAAACATCAAACACTATAGTGTGCAGTGTTTTGAGCCTAACTTGTTCCCTAGTTAACTCACACACAAACCAGTAGATCATCTAGAAAGATTAGCCCAACACTAGCACCCCTGTGAGCTTGCCATTGCCATTAATGGTGAACAGCCGAGCACACCCATGTCACCCCAATGTGGACAGCAAGCTAGGAGCAGCAGCAAGCCTAGCCAGCATGTCTGGGAGGCATCCCACCGTCCACCGCCACTGCCTGTCCCAGCCGCGAGCTTAGCCAAGCCCTGGACCACGCGCACAAGCCGCGCCCAGACAATGCCGAGCGTGCGCCAGAGCGCCACCCGCGACCAGCGTCCCCAGACCGCGTGCCGCCCTCACCGCGCGCACACATGATCACCACCGACCCAGGAGACCGCCATACATCCCCGTTTGCCACCCCGTGCCATACAGCCACCGCCCGCCGTCGAAGACGCCGCCTCTGCCGCGCAGAGCGCCGCCCGTTCCAGACCAAACCGCACCGCCCCATGCCTCGCGATCATGTCGTTGAGCATCGCCAGGAGACACAGCACCGTCCCCTACCCTTGTCCATGCCATTAGCTGCCTGTAGCGTCGCCCCCGACGAGCTCACCTTGCGCCCCGACGGTCGCCTCGCTCGACTATAAATAGAGGCCACCCCCGCACGATTTCTTCACACCATCTCACTCCCCTCTCCCCACTAATCGTGCCACACCATTCTTAGAGCAAGGGGCGCACCACCTCGCCGGAATTTCACCGGAGCCCGCCGCCTCTGGAGAAGAAGGGAGCCAGCGATTGGAGCCGCCCCAGGAGAAGCCACCGGTACCAGGAGGATCGCCGTCGTCGACTTCATCGTTCGCCCGCCTCGGTGACCCTCGCCCGTACCCCGGTGAGCCCCCAGCACCCCCCACTGGCCGCGCTAGGTTTCGTTCTCGCCGGAGCTGTCTCGCGTCGACGATGACCCTCAGCCGTTGGATTAGAACTAGATCAGACGACCCACGTTGCCCCATACCGCTTCGTCCAGCCCCGTGTCACTGACGAGTGGGGACACCCACTTACGCAGCCCACGGGAGCACTGCGCTTAGCAGGCCGGCCCGTTAGAATTTCCCGCGCAGCCCAGCAATTCAAATTAAACCTTTTTCTTTTTAATTTCAAATACACTTCTGTACCCAACTTCAAAAATCAACCCAGATCGATTCAGTGCACCAAATTGGATGAAACCAATTTTGTTGGAAAGGTCTGTGAATTCTTAATCCAAGCCCGTTGGATTCAAGTCATTTGGATCTGTAGATCATCCTTAGCAAAAATAACAAGGCAGAAGCTTTTCTGCATTCAAACATTTTTCAAATTTAAACCATAAAAGCTTTTGAGTTGATTCCAACTCTCAGAAATCACATTTAACCATACCTTTCAGAATATATAAAAACATATAGGTTTACTTGCAGAAATAATGTTCAAGGAATAAAAGAATGCTACATAAGCATTTCTAGCCACTTTAATCAATTAAAATAAAAGGGTAAAACCTTATTAAATTGTGACACCACTTTAAATCACATTCCCATGGACTACAATATGTGGTGATGACATGTGTCCACATGATCCCATGTTTACTTTGGAGAATATTAAATCTTAAGTAGTTTTTCAATGAGTAGAAATTACTTGTCTAAAATAAAAAGACTTAAACCAAGCCTTAACCTTGTAATGTTAGAGATGATGCTAGATCATCTATAGGACCCTTGTGTGTGATGTTTACCAGTAGTTAAGTATTGTTTGGTGATTGTGTACCTCGTATTTATCCATAGACGCTAGTACCGACCAAGGATACTACGAGGAGGAAGGAGGATACTACGCAGAGGAAGCCGAGGAGAACTTCAACCACTGCTCTGCACAAGGCAAGCTTTACTAACTAAGTTGACCAATGCAAGCTAACACATGCAAGATACTATCCCAGTGCAAGCCAACACTTGCAAGACACCCTATTGTTGCCACAAACCCATGCTTGTGATATGAATACTATATGCCTTAAGCAAATGTGATCATACCAACTTGCTAAACCAATCCTAGTTTTATGGCAAGCTTTTTTTACTTTATTTCTTTATCAAAGCTTACTTAGAGTCTACTTAAGAGTTTGGTAGATTTAGACAGCTGTGCTCAAGTTTGCCCTAAGAGCATAAAATTTGGCCTAAGCTAGAAACCTTGATCTCAGCCTAAGATATAATGTTGGACTTAGTGAAACTCCACTAGTTACCACCCCTCATCATTATCACCCCCAACTGTAGATGCTAGTGCTAAGCTTAAAACTTGATAAACTTTAGATGGGAATACTTGGTGGAAAAATGGTTATGAAAACCTTGGAATGATGGATCATTCTATTGAGATGTTTTGAGAATGTGTTTCCAAACACTTGATGATTTTGGTGATGAAAATGTTGAGGCATGAGCCTTAGCCCTTTATAAAACTGATGGTTGTCTGGATGCGATACCATTCCAATTTTATCGTACAACCGCAATACCCGAATATTGGGTAGGGCTTGACTGGAAACTTATATTCCTTAGTATTAGTTCCCTCACGGCCAAGGTCTGAGCTGAGGCTACCTTGTGAAGATTGTCCACCTGTGCAGTACCCAAGATGACAGTGGTCATGGTTGGGAGGCCCAACTCACAGGAGAGGTGCTTATACTAGGGCGTGTAATTGAAAGGTTAGGATTGATTATCCGCATACTGAGTATGGTGAATTCAGGATTTGTGCCTCACGGATGTATCGAATGTTGTGGTGAAAGTGTACAAGCTCTGCAGAGTGTCAAACTATTCGAATAGCCGCGTCCGCGGTTATGGACAGTTGGAGTGGCCATACTGTTCCCCCGTCAGACTTTTCAAAATGACTTGTGAAATGAATTGAGACTTTGATTTGAACACAACAGAGTTGTGACCTGAATTACAAGATCCCACTTAGGAGTTATAAAATTGTGACTAGCCTTGGAACTTAGTAAAGATAAACCTGGGTTTTTGCAAAACAACCTTAGAGCCTAGTGTCCTATTATCCAAAAACCCCTTACTTGTTAGTATTAGTTTGCGAGTACTTAAAGAGTACTCATGGCTTTGTCCCTGGCTATTCCCATGGCCAGACTATGAAGAGGAGTACCTGGAAGTTGGACCCCAGGAAGGTTACGACAACTAGGATCATCTCCCATCGTCAGCATTGCCTGTGATCCCGAAGATGGAGCTCCGCCTACGCTACCGTTATTACTACGTATTCCGCTGCTTGATGTTGTATTAAGAACTGGATCATGAGATCCCTATTTGTGTAAGAACTTATGTATCATTTTAATGGATGAAGTACTATGGTATCCAATTCTGTTATGTCTCGCAAAAATGGTAATCCTGGGATTGCGATGTATGGCATAACATGCACCTAGGATTGAAAAATCCGGGTGTTGACAAGTTGGTATCAGAGCCATCCTGACCATAGGAGACCCTAGTTAGGTTGGACGTTGAACCAAAAACTTAGTTTCCAAAGACCAAAGAAAACAAATATTTACAAAAACCTATTCTCATTCTTATCTCTTTAATTCTTTCATAAAACCTCATGTTCCTCAAAAACTGTTGCAAAATATATGAAATTTTGACACACTTGATCACTCTGCTAATCTACTCATCCTCTATTTTTATAGATGGACGTGAAGTACAGCAAGTTTTATCAACCCGAAAATGGGGGAGACCTTATCTTTGAGAGGGATCTGGATCAGCTTTCGGAACTTCTGGAGCGTCCGCACCCCGAGTTCTTCGGAGCTCAGCTCAATGATCAAGGAGGAGAAGATCTGCAGTGGATAATTGTTGCAAGTCTCCGAGGAAAGATTGAACCTCCCACTGTGGAGGGAATTCAGTTTACCTCGAGGGAAAACAACTGGCTTGATGGACTTGCCAGAGCAATGCAGGAAGCTCTTTCCCGTCTGTGTGGGCAGAGCATCAATCAGATCAAGGGTACTCGCTTTGAGTTTTCCCAAGACGTGATGCCAATGGACAACCACTGGAAGCCCCATACCACCCCGAGCTGAAGACTCAATTGGACCACCTCAGCTTCATGATGTACGACCGTCAGCAGGAGTTGGACAACTGCCATGACTATTGCAACCACAAGTCTGCCATCATCAAGACGAAGGATCAGACCATCGCCATGCTATCAAAGGATCGCAAGTCTCGCCGCCGTCAGCTCGACAAGAAGGAGCGCATTATTGCCCGTCTTCGCCACCGCATCTCATCTCTGGAAGAGACCATCCACGAGAGAGACATGCAGTTGGAGGAAATGGAGAATGCCGGAGAAGATCTTCGTGGAGACCCTTACTACTATCTCAGCGATGACGATGATTTTCTGGAGGATCAGGCCATGGACTTCTTCACCGATGAGGATGATTTCGCCTTCATCGATGATCCTGAAGATGATGAAGCCACAAACTCCGAGGAGTAGTAGCACTGAGCACTAGCGTAGTGAGTAGTAGTCGGTCCCACTGTATCGTAGATTCCAGAATGGTTCTTAAAACCATCTGTTTTCCTTTGTTGTGGTGTGTGTTGTACTGTGTGCTATGAGTGAATGAAAAAGCCAGTTGCTAGAAAAACCTGAGTCAAACTCCAAAAACTTTTCAAAAACTCAAAACCTTAGCAATTTCCCTCTTTTCTCATGATCTATACCAATCTTCAGATGCCACGTGGAGGAAGTGGTTTAGCCCTGGACCCGATGTTGCAAATCCTGCAAATGTTGACTTCTGACCGCGAAGCTGAAAGAGCCGGACGTCAAGCCAACCTAGCCACTCTGCAACAGATAGCCCAGCTAGCCCACAACAAGCAAGGCCATGGAAACCAGGACAACCACAGATCTAAACTCAAGAATTTCCAGAATACCAACCCACCCGTTTTCACCAAGTCGGAAGAACCCCTAGACGCTGATGATTGGCTGCAAACCATGGAAAATAACTTAGAAGTAGCCGGAGTGGAAGCCAACGAGAAAGTCTTGTTCGCCACCCATTATCTAGCCGGAGATGCCAGGGCATGGTGGAACAGTGTTCGTGCAATGACCGGAGGCCAGATGATGACCTGGGAGGAATTCAATGTCAAGTTTAGAAGGACCCATGTGCCACCAGGTTTGATTAAGAGAATGAGAGACGAGTTCAGAGAGTTGAAGCAAGGAAGGATGACTGTAGTGGAATACCGTGACAAATTTTTGTCATTAGCTAGGTATGCCCCGGACGAGATAGACACCGAAGCCAAGAAGAAAGAAAGATTCCTGAATGGTCTGCATGACGAGATGCAGACGGTGTTAGTCAATATCCCCTCTGTTGATATTGAAGCCCTTGTCGACTCTGCTATCCAAATGGAAGGAAAGATCAACCAAGACAATGAGAACCGCAAGCGTCGCATGATGCACCAACCAGGAACCCATCAGACCCCAAAGTATCGCCCCAACCCATCTCCAGGATTTGCCCCAAGAACCAACAGACCCCCTATGACCCGTCCGATCTATCCCAACCGTGGAAACCCTAGACCCGGAGGAAATCACAACAACCCCGGCAACTCTAGCAATTTCACCCATGCCCCACCCAAGTTCAACACCAACAATACTACCACCAACCCCAACACCGCCCCGAGGACTGGAAGCAATGCTGTGCCTGTCGCAGTCAAGGACAAGTCACAAGTGACCTGTTATGACTATGGAAATAAAGGCCACTATTCCAATGAGTGCCCCAACAAGAAGAATGCTACAGCCCCCAACGCCAATGTCCCAGCTCAGCAGCAGCGTCGTGTCCAGCCAGGGAGAAGATTTTCCCCATGGAATTCACTCAACCGCAATGGCCGTCTTTTTCTCATGCATGCTGAAGAAGCTCAGGAAGCGCCAGACGTCGTGCTGGGTATGTTTTCTGTTAATTCAGTACTTGCAAGGGTGTTGTTTGATTCTGGTGCATCACATTCATTTGTCACCGAAGAATTTGCCTGCACTAGTAAAATTCAACCAACCAAATTGAAGCATGTGATGATTGTACAAATTCCCGGATCAACCACCAAGGCTAGGCAAATTTACAAAGCCGTCCCTATCCGAATCCATGGCATAGATTTTTATGCTAACCTAATAGTACTCGGAACTAAAGGATTGGAAGTAGTACTAGGAATGGATTGGATGTCCAAACATAAAGGATTGATTGACTGTGCCAAGAAAGCCATTACCATGACCAGTACCACCGGAATATCAGTCGAGCATATATCTGAAACCTTACCTCGCCAATTCAAGTGTAACAAGAATCTAGCCCAACCTACCATTGACCAAGTTCGGATAGTCTGTGAATACCCCGATGTATTTCCAGATGTTTTGCCCGGTATGCCCCCAAATCGGGATATCGAGTTTATCATCGAACTAATTCTCGGAACAGGACCCATAGCCCAGAGACCCTATAGTATGAACCCGTCAGAACTAGAAGAACTAAAGAACCACCGGATTCCATGCTAGAAATCAGATTGATTCAACCAAGTGCGTCCCCATGGAGATCGCCTGTCTTGTTTGTGGACAAGAAGGATGGAGGTAACCGTTTGTGTACGGACTATCGGAAGTTGAATGATGTCACCATCAAGAACAAGTACCCCTTGCCTAAGATCGAAGAGTTGTTTGATCAGTTGACTGGTGCCCAGGTGTTTTCTAAGATTGATCTTAGAACTGGCTATCATCAACTCAAAATTCGTGCAGAGGATATTCCAAAGACTGCTTTCACCACCAGATATGGATTGTACGAGTATACCGTCATGTCTTTTGGATTAACCAATGCCCCCGCTTATTTCATGAATCTCATGAATAAGATTTTTATGGACTTCCTGGATAAGTTTGTCGTTGTTTTCATCGATGACATTCTGATTTATTCCAAATCGGAAGAAGAACATGAGCTACACCTAAGGACCATTCTTGGAACCCTTAGAGAGCATCAGTTGTATGCAAAGTTTAGCAAATGTGAATTCTGGTTACAGGAAGTAGGATTCCTCGGTCACATTGTATCAGCCGGAGGAATTGCCGTGGACCCTACCAAAGTGAAAGATGTAGAAGATTGGCAAGCCCCAACCACTCAAACCCAAGTTCGTGCTTTTCTCGGATTGGCAGGATATTACCGCAAATTCGTAGAAGGATTCTCAAGTATAGCCCAACCCATGACCCAATTACTGAAGATGGACAAGAAGTTTGAATGGACAGACAAGTGCGAAGCGAGTTTTCAAGAACTCAAGAGGAGATTGATTTCAGCCCCAATCTTGATCATGCTGGATATCACGAAGCCCTTCGATGTGTATTGTGACGCATCCAAGATTGGTCTCGGATGTGTGCTAATGCAAGAAGGAAAAGTCATATCTTACCTATCGCGACAACTGAAGCAACATGAACAAAATTACCCAACCCATGACCTCGAACTCGCAGCCGTAGTTCTAGCCCTAAAGACATGGAGACATTACCTGATGGGAAACCGTTGTGAGATTTATTCGGATCACAAGAGCCTAAAGTATATATTCACTCAAAAGGAGCTGAATATGAGGCAGAGAAGATGGATTGATCTAATCAAGGATTACGACCTGGACATTCACTATCACCCTGGAAAAGCCAATGTGGTAGCCGATGCCCTTAGCAAATTGCCGTGCCGCTTGAACTCCATGATTTTAAAGGAGCAACCAAGTTTGCACAAAGAGATGGAAGATTTTCGAATGGAATTAGTAAGTGAAGGATTTTTGGCTAGCATAGAACTTCAGCCCACTTTGATCAGTTAGATTAAAGAGGCGCAGAAAGGAAATGCTAGTATCGACGGAATCAAGCGTCGTATCGGTACAGGCAAAGTACCCGGATTCACCGAGGACGAAGAAGGAGTTCTGTGGTACAAAGGACGCCTTTGTGTACCAGCAGATTTGGAGTTGAAAGAAGTTATCTTGAAGGAGGCTCATGATACTCTTTATTCTATCCATCCCGGAGGAACTAAGATGTATCAAGATTTGAAAGAGCAATTTTGGTGGCATAAGATGAAGAGAGAAATCGGAAGCTATATCGCCAAGTGTGATATATGTCAGCGAGTCAAGGCAGGACATCAAAGACCCGCTGGATTGTTGCGACCTTTGCAAATTCCGGAATGGAAATGGGATTCTATAGGAATGGACTTTATCACTGGACTACCTACCTCTAGTAGGGGAAATGACTCTATTTGGGTCATAGTGGACAGATTGTCCAAAGTCGCCCATTTCCTGCCCGTCAAAACCACCTATCAGAGTTCGAAGCTAGCCGAGTTGTACATCGCTAGAATCGTTAGTTTACACGGAGTCCCCAAGAACATAGTCTCGGATCGAGGAACTCAGTTTACCTCGAGATTCTGGAAGAAAGTCCAAGAAGGTTTAGGAACCCGCCTAGATTTCAGTACCGCTTATCACCCTCAGACCGATGGACAAACGGAGCGAGTAAACCAAATACTCGAAGATATGCTTAGAGCATGTGTGTTAGAATATGGATCCAAATGGGAAGACTGTCTGCCTTTTGCAGAATTTTCATACCACAATAGTTACCAAGCCAGTTTGCAAATGGCCCCATTTGAATTTATGTACGGAAGAAAGTGCCGCACCCCTTTGAACTGGTCGGAAGTAGGAGAGAGTCAGATTTTCGGACCCGACATCCTACGAGAAGCAGAAGAGAAGGTTCACAAGATTCGTGAACACCTCAAGACAGCCCAATCCCGACAGAAGAGTTACGCCAACAAGAGACGTCGAGACCTCGCCTTCAACATCGGAGATTTTGTTTAACTGAAAGTGTCGCCATTGAAGGGAATGCAATGTTTACAACTCAAAGGAAAGTTAGCCCCCAGATATATCGAACCTTTCAAAATTTTGAAACGTCAAGGAGAAGTATCGTATCAACTGGAACTACCTGAAGAGATGTTAGCTGTGCACAATGTGTTCCATATCTCGTTACTTCGCAAATGTCTCGAAGTCCCCGAGAAGACCGAAGTGTTCAAGAATATCGATCACCGTACCATAGAGATCAATGATGACCTAACCTATCCCGAAGTACCCATCCGTATATTGGAGGAAGCCTTTCAAACTACCAGAACCCAAAGCATAAAGTTTCTCAAGATTCAGTGGAGCAACCACACAGAAGAGGAGGCTACCTGGGAATGCGAAGATCACATCAGAACGGAGTTCCTAGATCTCTTCAAATCCTAGGTAACCTTTTCGTCCTTTTTCAAATCTCGGGACGAGATTTTGTTTAAGGGGGGGCAGGTTTGTAACATCCCAAAAATATCAAACTTAGATCATCAAAATACTAATCATCAAGTTTAGGGTTAACAAAAACTTTTCTAAATGAATTCATGAATGCATGTATATGTGTATGCATGGATTTTGAATTTCTTTAAAAACCACCTTGTTTGTGTGAGCCATTGCTTGTAAAATGTTTCTTAGGTGAAAATAACATCATGTAAAACATTTCCCACACTTTTCCTAAAGACAAGTAAATCAAAACAAATATGTTATGTGAATGGTCATTTTGGCCAATTTACCTCACATGCCTACTTTGGTTGTCTCAAACTTTCAGAACCCAACAGAAACTTTTCTGGATCTTTGCACCCCTTGAATGTACTCATAACAGAGTATCAAGGCCCACTTTGTGATCATCCAGAAACTTGCAAATGCATAGTTTAAATGACAATTCAAATTTGAATCTTCTTCATATCGGAAGATCCCACTTTTTCAAAACCTACACAAACAAGCTCAATTTTCAAAACCCAAGCATCTGCAGACTCACTAGAACCAATCTAGCAAACCCACCAAAATTCATTTCAAAATTCAAAACTTGAGTTCATGCGGCCATTTCATCAAACAGGTTGCAGACACAAATCAAACAAAACATCAAACACTATAGTGTGCAGTGTTTTGACCCTAACTTGTTCCCTAGTTAGCTCACACACAAACCAGTAGATCATCTAGAAAGATTAGCCCAACACTAGCACCCCTGTGAGCTTGCCATTGCCATTAATGATGAACAGCCGAGCACACCCATGTCACCCCAATGTGGACAGCAAGCTAGGAGCAGCAGCAAGCCTAGCCAGCATGTATGGGAGGCAGCCCACCGTCCATCGCCACTGCCTGTCCCAGCCGCGAGCTTAGCCAAGCCCTGGACCACGCGCACAAGCCGCGTCCAGACCATGCCGAGCGTGCGCCAGAGCGCCACCCGCGACCAGCGTCCCCAGACCGCGCGCACACATGATCACCACCGACCCAGGAGACCGCCAGACATCCCCGTTTGCCGCCCCATGCCATACAGCCACCGCCCGCCGTCGAAGACGCCGCCTCTGCCGCGCAAAGCGCCGCCCGTTCCAGACCAAACCGCACCGCCCCATGCCTCGCGATCATGTCGTTGAGCATTGCCAGGAGACACAGCACCGTCCCCTACCCTTGCCCATGCCATTAGCTGCCTGTAACGTCGCTCCCGACGAGCTCACCTTGCGCCCCGACGGTCGCCTCGCTCGACTATAAATAGAGGCCACGCCCGCACGATTTCTTCACACCATCTCACTCCCCTCTCCCCACTGACCGTGCCACACCATTCTTAGAGCAAGGCGCGCACCACCTCGCCGGAATTTCACCGGAGCCCGCCGCCTCTGGAGAAGAAGGGAGCCAGCGATTGGAGCCGCCCCAGGAGAAGCCACCGGTACCAGGAGGATCACCGTCGTCGACTTTGTCGTTCGCCCACCTCACCGACCCTCGCCCGTACCCCGGTGAGCCCCCAGCACCCTCACTGGCCGCGCTAGGTTTCATTCTCGCCGGAGCTGTCTCGCGTCGACGATGACCCTCAGCCATTGGATTAGAACTAGATCAGACGACCCACGTTGCCCCATACCGCTTCGCCCAGCCCCTTGTCACTGACGAGTGGGGACACCCACTTACGCAGCCCGCGGGAGCACTGCGCTTAGTAGGCCGGCCCGTTAGAATTTCCCGCGTTGCCCAGCAATTCAAATTAAACCTTTTTCTTTTTAATTTCAAACACACTTCTGTACCCAACTTCAAAAATCAACCCAGATCGATTCAGTGCACCAAATTGGATGAAACCAATTTTGTTGGAAAGGTATGTGAATGATTAATCCAAGCCCGTTGGATTCAAGTCATTTGGATCTGTAGATCATCCTTAGCAAAAATAACAAGGCAGAAGCTTTTCTGCATTCAAACATTTTTCAAATTTAAACCGTAAAAGCTTTTGAGTTGATTCCAACTCTCAAAAATCACATTTAACCATACCTTTCAGAATATATAAAAACATATAGGTTTACTTGCAGAAATAATGTTCAAGGAATAAAAGAATGCTACATAAGCATTTCTAGCCACTTTAATCAATTAAAATAAAAGGGTAAAACCTTATTAAATTGTGACACCACTTTAAATCACATTCCCATGGACTACAATATGTGGTGATGACATGTGTCAACATGATCCCATGTTTAGTTTGGAGAATATTAAATCTTAAGAAGTTTTTCAATGAGTAGAAATTACTTGTCTAAAATAAAAAGACTTAAACCAAGCCTTAACCTTGTAATGTTAGAGATGATGCTAGATCATCTATAGGACCCTTGTGTGTGATATTTACCAGTAGTTAAGTATTGTTTGGTGATTGTGTACCTCGTATTTATCCATAGACGCTAGTACCGACCAAGGATACTACGAGGAGGAAGGAGGATACTACGAAGAGGAAGCCGAGGAGAACTTCAACCACTGCTCTGCACAAGGCAAGCTTTACTAAATAAGTTGACCAATGCAAGCTAACACTTGCAAGATACTATCCCAGTGCAAGCCAACACTTGCAAGACACCCTATTGTTGCCACAAACCCATGCTTGTGATATGAATACTATATGCCTTAAGCATATGTGATCATACCAACTTGCTAAACCAATCCTAGTTTTATGGCAAGCTTTTTTTACTTTATTTCTTTATCAAAGCTTACTTAGAGTCTACTTAAGAGTTTGGTAGATTTAGACAGCTGTGCTCAAGTTTGCCCTAAGAGCATAAAATTTGGCCTAAGCTAGAAACCTTGATCTCAGCCTAAGATATAATGTTGGACTTAGTGAAACTCCACTAGTTACCACCCCTCATCATTATCACCCCCAACTGTAGATGCTAGTGCTAAGCTTAAAACTTGATAAACTTTAGATGGGAATACTTGGTGGTAAAATGGTTATGAAAACCTTGGAATGATGGATCATTCTATTGAGATGTTTTGGACATGTGTTTCCAAACACTTGATGATTTTGGTGATGAAAATGTTGAGGCATGAGCCTTAGCCCTTTATAAAACTGATGGTTGTCTGGATGCGATACCATTCCAATTTTATCGTACAACCGCAATACCCGAATATTGGGTAGGGCTTGACTGGAAACTTATATTCCTTAGTATTAGTTCCCTCACGGCCAAGGTCTGAGCTGAGGCTACCTTGTGAAGATTGTCCACCTATGCAGTACCCAAGATGACAGTGGTCATGGTTGGGAGGCCAAACTCACAAGAGAGGTTCTTATACTAGGGCGTGTAATTGAAAGGTTAGGATTGATTATCCGCATACTGAGTATGGTGAATTCAGGATTTGTTCCTGACGGATGTATCGAATGTTGTGGTGAAAGTGTACAATCTCTGCAGAGTGTCAAACTATTCGAATAGCCGCGTCCGCGGTTATGGACAGTTGGAGTGGCCATACTGTTCCCCCGTCAGACTTTTCAAAATGACTTGTGAAATGAATTGAGACTTTGATTTGAACACAACAGAGTTGTGACCTGAATTACAAGATCCCACTTAGGAGTTATAAAATTGTGACTAGCCTTGGGACTTAGTAAAGATAAACCTGGCTTTTTGCAAAACAACCTTAGAGCCTAGTGTCCTATTATCCAAAAACCCCTTACCTGTTAGTATTAGTTTGCGAGTACTTAAAGAGTACTCATGGCTTTGTCCTTGGCTATTCCCATGGCCAGACTATGAAGAGGAGTACCTGGAAGATGGACCCCAGGAAGGTTACGACAACTAGGATCATCTCCCATCGTCAGCATTGCCTGTGATCCCGATGATGGAGCTCCGCCTACACTACCGTTATTACTACGTATTCCGCTGCTTGATGTTGTATTAAGAACTGGATCATGAGATCCCTATTTGTGTAAGAACTTATGTATCGTTGTAATGGATGAAGTACTATGGTATCCAATTCTGTTATGTCTCGCAAAAATGGTAATCCTGGGATTGCGATGTATGGCATAACAGGCACCTAAGATTGAAAAATTCGGGTGTTGAGAACGAACCTCCCCGTTGCCCCCAGAGCACACGAGCGTGATCCCCAGCCTCTTGCGCATCTCCCTGTGCCACCCGTTCAGCCGTGCGAGCACCGTGACGTCGGCAACAACCACGACAGAGCACCGCCGCCATCGAGAGCAACTCCGTCGACCTCTCCCCGGTAATCCCGACCGTCCCCTCCTCTCTGGATGATAGTCGCATGTTCAGAATACTCGTGCGCATCTAACAGCATCAATATTTTGCCTTAGCACGCACCACAGCGTCACCAACGACGATAGCCCCAGCACACCGCCGCCAGAAGCTTCTCCGGCGAGAAATTGCCGTCAACTCCAAGCGCCCCCTGCCTTCCCGCGAGCAAGTTGAGCATCAACAATGCACTGCGATCACTGTGAGCTACCTCTCTCCCTCTCTTGCTTCCTGAATCGCCAGCAACTCCACCGTCTGACCGTGCTGCCGCCACTCGCCGCCGCCAGCGGCGCCACTTTGTGGTCGATCAGATCAGGACCATCTGATTTAGATCTGACGCATAGAAACAGATGACTTACCGAAGGGGTAAGAACTCATCTGTGCCGCATGATCTGTTTTAAATCTAACGCTCCACGTTAACTGATCCACGTGAACCGGTATGAGCCAATGAAAACATTCCACGTGGCCAGCCTTCGATTTAAAAACCAGATTTTGTTCTATTGAATGTTCAAACTTGCAAAAATCATAACTTTAAATCTACACGACCAACTTTTGCAAATTTTATATCAATGGAATCAGCAAAACAAATACTTTCTAACCATGTACTTTGTTTAGTAATTTGCTTCTGTATACTTAGTTGTTTTTGCATAAACTTGTGTAGGCATAATTTGAATATAAAAATTGTTCTAGAAATGTTTTTAAGGTAAAATCTTTGGTAAATGGTTTGTTTTGAACCTACTGACCATAGAAACCAACTTATGGATTTAAAAGTGTATTTTGTGAAGCTAAAGAATAAATTTTTGAATAAAAGCATTTCTAGTTAAATAAAAATATTGTTTATGTTTTAAAAATGTTTTTTTGTGTAAAACCTTTGGAAAATGATTTGATTTAAACTCTCTGACCCTAAACAACAAGTTTTAGGATTTAAAAATATATTTGATGAACCCTATAAAATTATTAATTTACTAAAAGGCATTTCCAACAACATAAAATATTGCTTTGGTATAAAAATGGTTTATAGGTAAAACCTTTTGCAAATGGTTTTAATAATAAACACTTGACCATAAAACACTAAAATTTGTGTTTAAAAATGTATTTGTCAAACACTAGAAAATAATACTTGATTTAAATCATTTCTAGCAAAACAAGAATGATTTAAATGGCCATTTTCACTAACTTAATATCAAATGGTTTTGCCACTTTTATAAATGACCTATAGGTGTTTTAAAATGTTTATAACCTATTAGAAACCACTTTTCCAAATAAAACAATCTTTGGCATGCTTGCATGCATTGCTTTGTTTTTATTATTTTATGATGAATTGCTTGAATGGTAGATTGAATTTGTGCCTTGATTGAATTGTAGTGAAATTTGAAGAGTGTGACTATTACAAGATCAAGGAGTGAAATTATATTCTCTACCAAAAAGGCAAGTGGGGATTGATACTTTTGTCCCATTATTTTCACTATGCATTAGTGATATTTCTAAGTAGGACTTGCATGGAATTTTCTAAGTATAAACATTGCCATGGGAAATCCTAGTAGATGAAACCTTAGTAGAATTTTCCTAAGTTAAGATTCCTACTACTATCATGCTTAGCCTAGCTAGTAGAAAACAAGGGTGGATTATATTCATGCTATGAAATATTTCTAAGTCAAGGACTTGTGTTTTGTTTAATAAAACAACTATGTGAATGAATCACCTGGGTGGAATGGAAAGAATGGTTTGTGTTGAGTGGTTACACAGGGCCCATATTTATGGCTTACCCTAGTGTATCTCACTTGTGGAATGCCACCCAGGAACAAAGAGATTTGAGATGTCAAATGTTGAGAAGCTTCAAGTGCTGCCACTTGGCATTATGGGCTCTTCCTGGATCATATAGGTTGCAATAACTTAGCCAAATGGACAAATGGTGGTAGGGGATGATAGGTTGGAACGCGTCCATTCTGGTCTAAGGGAAGGCTTCTGAAAGATCTTGTCTCGATGCATGTCGAGTCTTGTGGGGAAAGTGCACCACCTCTGCAGAGTGTAAAATCTATGTACTTAGCGGTGTCCCCGCCAATGGACAATTTGAGCATCAAGACATGGAAGCTATCAAGAATCGCCTCATCCCAATTTCTAAGTTAAAAACTTATGGTTGAACAAGGGTTTAAGGATCACCAATTTCTATTGGGAGATGCCTTGGGAGTTTTCGCCAAACAAAAACTTAGTGTTTTCAAAGGATAAGGAAAATCTATTTTGAGCAAAGCAAGCCTAAGCTCCTCTTAGCCAAATGCATATAGATGATAGATACCACTATTCTACCATAGTATCACTTGCCAATACAATTCAAATGTATTGACCCTTGTGGCTGTAACTTATTATGTTGCAGGTTTGTTTGATGTTAGTGAAG
Organism: Avena sativa; assembly: GCA_916181665.1. NCBI lineage: Eukaryota > Viridiplantae > Streptophyta > Magnoliopsida > Poales > Poaceae > Avena > Avena sativa. The sequence goes on from OV702297.1 coordinate 241,072,323, forward strand.
TTTGTGTTGATTAGGATTACAAGTCTACAACCAACATGATTGCCCGTGGCACTTTGAAGATGAAGGACTCCATGCTATAGTTATTTCTGCTGCATTGTATTGAGATAGCCAAATGAGCTATGTAAGATGTAATGAATTATTTTATTCCTGGTTATAAAGTTGTATTATGACCTTTGTTTCTTGATACATCTTAACTATGGATGCTAGCTATTGATCCAGGGACTAGCATTGTAAACACAGGGATCTCTACCTTATTAAAGGTTGGGACCTCTACAATGATGTAAATATTCTCAGCATAGGAGTAGATGCTTAGACAATTCATAATAAGGAGTATGCAACTAAGTCTACTCAATAGTCATTGCAAGCTATGAAGAGAAACCAACTCAATAATAATAAGTAGCATGAAACATAAACATAAGCAACATTGCAATGCTCATAATAAGGTATGATAGAGTGGTATCTCTCTTGCCTTTGTTTGAAGAGCACAATATAAATGCCAAGGGACCTCTGAAGTTCACATGAAGACTAGAAGTAAAGATATCAGAGATACAAGCATCAAAGTCATGACATAATTAACCAAGTTTTGGAACAAACACAAGAATGACAACTATGCTCTCAAGAAGGTCCTCATAGAATAAGTGGTGACTCAACAAAGTTGTGAAAATGGTTTTGTGAAGGTTTGAAAGGCTTCCCAATGTTGAAAGGAAGGTACTCATTAGCTTTGAGCTCTCAATGCCCCTATCATAGGCATCTTCATGTGGTTAAGGTGAAAGTGAGGTCCACTCTGAATCACATGCTTGACAAACCATAGATTGGAAATCCCAAGTCCCTTGAGTACGAGGGTCGCTCCGCATGCTACTCAACTTTGGTCACCTAAAAGTTCTTGTCATTGTAAATACATGCATATCATCGAGAACCGCCAACGGGTACCCCTTGCACATGGTACAGGAGCTTTCCCATAACCAAAATAACAAGGCAAGCAGACAATGAGCATCTCAGCAATCTTTTTATTTACCATATGCATAGATTTTTATTGAGGACGCTTCATAGATGCTCATTATGGTGATGCTGCAAGTTTCCACCATGATTAAGCATGGCTTAGGCTAGCGGTCCAGGCATTTCTCTAACACAATGTATAAGCTCCATGAACTCACAACCTCCCCTTTTATTTCACATCGTCGACATCCATAAACAAAAGAGCAAAGTATCAATTGGATGAGATATCCAACAGGTGTTGAAAGCATTCCCCGTGATAGCACGGTTCGACTGACTCCCAACATATAATAAGCAAGCATATAACTTTCATGGACTAGTCACAATGGTTCAGAATTATTAAGCGCAAGGATTAAATTGTGCCATCAAGTTCGTGATAGCTCTACTAACTAACTTTCTCAAAACAGACAAACATTTTATTTTGGAAGAAAACACGGTATATGGAATATGCACTGAAATAGCAAATGATGCTAATAGGTAGGTATGGTGGACACATCTGACAATATTGGTTTTGGGGAGTTGGAAGCACAGGTAGAGAACGTACTCAGTGCAAGTGAAGGCTAGCAATAGAGACGGAGCAACAAACGAGAGAGCAATAGCTGTCATAATCATGCTTGCAACAAAACATGACTAACTATGGCATGAAAGTGATACAAGAACTCTAAGGCAAAATAAATCATCAAGGCTTACTGACTATTGATTAGTCATATGAGGATGAACAGTCATAGGAGGATACCACAATATCATACCAAAGTATGAATAAAACAATGCAAGCAAACATTCATATGACATGCTACAGACTATTAGCAAGCTGGAGATAATCATAGACAAGCAAGAACTACTAAGCATCCATAATGACATACACCTTACACAAACAGGCTAAGCATGCTCACAATGATGAGTATATGTACAAAAATGAAACAAAATAGAGTTTGTTACCAACCTCTTACAACACCTTGAGTTGTCTTAATCTTCATTATTTCCGTTCACTTGTGTGACTTGAATAATTAACATGAAACCAAAATCCACTGAGGACAGCTGAACTCTACAAAGAATTCACAAAACCAAAGAAGAACAACAAATATTTTTGGCGTTTTCGAATTTTTTTAGAAACAAGCAAACAAAGAAAAACCAAACAAAAACAAAGCAAACCAAACAAAGCAAAATCTTTTTGGATTTTTCTTTTAAGGAAAACCAAGGCAAAGAAACAAATAAAAAAACCAAGAGAAACAACAATTTTTTTTTGGTATTTTTGGGTTTTTGAGAAAGAAGAAACAAGAACCAAAAAGAAAGCGAAACAATGAATATACAAAGAACCGACCGAACATGATATATAGATGAGCATGACGTCGGTGTACCTACCCCCAAGCTTAGGCTTTTGGCCTATGTGGGGCTCAATCCCATGGTGCCTAAGTAGATGCACCTCCGTAGTATGTCGAGGAAGCTCCCTCGTCCTGGTACGAGCTCGAGGCCTCCCCTGTATAATGTAACGCGGGGTCATATGCGGGCGCTTCCTCCTGATAGTGCCTGTGGAAGTTGAGAGAGCGCACCTTGTCATCCGTATCTGCCTTCGTGCGTGACCAAGGTCCCTGAGAAATAATGAGCAAAGTGGTTTTGGGTAGAGGGATCTGTCTCTCTCTTCCCTGTCAGTAAATAGCATTCTATAAACCAAGTTCTCAAGAGTAGAGCAAGAGGTGACAAAGTGGTGTGCCTTCATGGCAACGAGATCAAGCCTTAGAGGAACCAAAACTGTATCATGTGGATCAACAACAATGTCCAAGGCAGCAGCGATACGAGTAGCAATAATTCCCCCGTAAATGGGTCCCTTAGCAGCTAAACGACGAGCAATGAGGGAACCAAGATTATACTTATCCTCACCATAGAGCGCAGCAGGTAAGAAGGCCAATTGATAGTTGGATATATTACTAGTGTTCTCCCTACCAAGAACATTGGTGGTAAGATAGTAGGTAAAGTACCTCATGGCTGGAAGTTGAATATTCTTTATCTTCCCACGTTGAGCTCTACGGTCATCATGATTGGTTATTCCTCGGTAAAGCTCTAACGGATCAGCTAGAAGATCTGTAATCCTCTTTGATGACCCATTTGTACCAAGTCCCAGGGCCTTGCAAAATTTCTACAAAGACATAGAATGAGCCCTGCCATAAAGTCTAAAAGACACAGAAGGATTGGACAAACTATTGGTGAAGGAGAAACTCTCCACAAATGTTTTAGTAAGTAAAGCATATTGTGCACTCTCATATTGCATGAAAATTGTTAGACCAACCCTCTTAATCAAAGCCATGAAATCGTTAAGAATCCCAGCAGCTCGCAAGAAAGTTTGACAAGGAAAGGTGGAGGGTTGTTCATCCCCTTCATCTCCCTCGTCACCAAACCGCTGAGTGATGAGATCCTCATTGTATGAGGGTCTGGAGTTGGTAGATGACCTTGGGATCCTTGTCCTTCTAGGTGCATCACTCTCAAAAATGTCACCAAAGGTGTGGTGGTCCATGACTTCCCTATTCTGAAATTTTTAAACAACCATCAAACCAAGTGATTTCTAAGTTGATAAATGAGCAACTACTATAGGAACTCTCTAGAGGACTACACATGCATCAAAACAAAGTTTCTAAGCATAGAACAAACATGCATGCTTAAACAACCGGTCACCTATAGCAGCAAAATACTCAAGATACAATCTACCAATCACAAATATAATTGGACAAGTGGAGGAGGCACATGACAAGGAGCAATCCCTCCAAAAATAAGCACTTGAGATGGGCTCAACAAGGAGATCGAAAATCGCGAGCAAGAAAAAAAAGAACTCGAGCTTGAGCAAGTTTTTCGGTGTTTTTCGAGAGAGAGAAAGAAGGTGGCTTTGAGGAGGCAGACTGGAGGGGCCCAGGTGGGCCAGACCCCCCTAGGCGCCACCCCTAGGTAGGCCGCGCCTACCATGGGTGTGGGGCCTAGGGGTGGCCCCCTAGGTCATCTCAGGTGCCACTCTGCCCCTTTTTTCGAGGAAAAATTTATTTTGAATTTTTTGGGATTTTTCGGGAAACTTTATTTTTGGCTAATTTTCAGGGTATGAAAATTGATTTTCTCGTAGAAACGGTTTTTTAAGAAGAAGCAAAAGCAAACCAAAAGCCAAACTACAGGTTCTCTAGGAAACTCAAACAAGCAAACAACTAGCAAAACTAAAGCTAAAGCAAATACTAGGAAGGTGAAAGGAAAAAGAAAGTAAGTATAACCAAAGTGGAAACATTATTTTTTTCATAAAAATCCTTTTGTTAACAAGGTTGATCAATTCTTGTTACCAAAACAATCTTATATGAAACAAAACTTTGCATTCCACAAGGTGATTATGTTACTTCATATTTGATAGCAATTGTCCCAATCATAATAGTTTCAAAATTTTCTTGTGGAATGGGACAATATATTTCTCCAACCTTAATGCCCTCAATATTTTCAAAAGAATTCAGGAAATAGCTCTTAACAACCTTCTTGGGGAAATAGACAATTTTCTCTTTGTCATTAATATTGCATGTTACTTTTCCTTGATTGCAATTGATGACAACACCTACAGTATTAAGAAAAGGTCTCCCAAGAATAATAGACATATTGTCATCTTCAGGCATTTCAAGCACAACAAAATCAGTTAGAACCATGCAATTATGAGCAACTTGAACAGGAACATCCTCACATATACCAACAGGAATAGTAGTTTGCAAGAATAAAGGTTGGTCAACCATTTGCAATTATGAGCAACTTGAACAGGAACATCCTCACATATGATCAACCATTTGCAAAAGATATATCAGTTGGTATCAACTTTTCTAGCTAAGTCTCTTATAGAGAGAAAAAGGCATAACACTAACTCCAGCTACCAAATCACATAAAGCAGTTCTAACATAAATATTCTTAATGGAGCAAGAAATAGTTGGTATACCTGGATCACCAAGTTTCTTTGGAACCTTACCATTGAAGGAGTAATTAGCAAGCAAAGTAGAAATCTCCTCATTAGGAATCTTTCTTTTATTAGAGACAATATCCTTCATATACTTTGAATATGGAGGCAACTTAATGGAATTTGCAAGAATAAAGGTTTCATCCACTCACAAAACTTGTTGTAGTGTTCTTCCTCCTATGACTTGTGATTCTTTCCTAGAAAAGGCATAGGTTTCTGCACCCAAGGTTCTCTCTCTTTATCATGTTTATTAGCAATAAAATCTTCCTTGGTGTACCTAGTGTTCTTAATGTGTTTCTCAGGTTCTTCCTCACCTTCCTCCTTATCAGGAGACTCATCAATATTATCACTCTCATTTTTAGCATCAGAAACAGATATACTACTAGGATCTACAATAGGTTCAAGTGGTTCCTCAACTACTTTATGTGTCTTTTTCTTTCTCTTACGAGGACTACTACTATCCTCACCTTGTTGGGAATCCTGCTCTATTCTTTTAGGGTGTCCTTCAGGATATAAAGGATCTTGAGTAGCTGCACTACTCCTAGTTCTAATTCCATAAGCATGTTTATTTCCTGAAGCATTAACTAGCATATCCTTTTGTACCTTAGCAAGTTGATCAAGTTGGGTTTGAACCATTTGAAAGTGTTTACAAAGCATTTTAATATCATTAGAAGTTCTTTCCATAATATCTTTCAACTCATGGATAGCTCTAGAGTTTTCCAATAAATGATTCTGAACTTGTTTATTAAAATTCCCTTTTTTAACAATAAAAGTGTCAAGTTCCTCTAAACATTGATCAGGAGGCTTACCATAAGGAATATCACCTTCATCAAAGTGTCGGAGAGAGTGTACCTCAATAGCAGATGAGTGGGGAATTGGCTTACATAATTCTTCTATAGGAGGTAGATTCTTCACATCTTCATCTCTAATACCTTTCTCCTTTAGACACTTCTTAGCTTCCTTCATCACTTCATCATTTAATGTAATAACTCCCCTATTCTTTGTTGTTGGTGTTGGAACTGGTTCAGGAACAACTGGTTCAGGGGAAATAGGCTCAGGTATATTCAACTTAGTTGAAGTCCAATCATCATAATTCTTGCTTATCTTGGTCATTAATTCTTCAACATTTGTAGGAGTCCTTTCCCTGAAAACACAATCAGCAAAGCTATCTAGGTAGGTCCTAGAATCATCAGTTAGTCCATTATAATAAATATCAAAAAGCTCATTCTTAGGTAATGGACATCCAGGATGTGCATGAATCAAGGAACAGAATCTTTTCCATGACTCAGGCAATTTCTCTTCTTCTCCCTGTTTAAAATCAAAAAGTCTCTGCAAAGCAGCATGTCTAGCACTGGGAGGAAAATATTTATGGAAGAAAGAAGCAATCAAGCAATCAGGGCTATCAATGGAACCAGGAGGTAATATATTAAACCAAAGGGAAGATCTTAGCGACAAAGTACTTGCGCATTTTAAAATCATCACAGAACAAAGAACCCATAGTAGAAAGCTCATTCATATGAGCCACAACACTCTCATTTTCAGTCCCACAAAAAGGTTCTTTCTCAACAATATCTAAATAAGATAAATCAAGAGAGAAATCATAGTCTTCAGCTTTAATATCTATGGGAGAAGTGGCAAACTTAGATCATAGGACAACTTAGGCATAATAGTACGTCTAGCAAGGAGACTCTTCATAGCACTAGTACAATGTGTGTTTCGGCACTCTTCAACAAATTCATCAGTGAGATCAATGTAACCATCATTAATATCATAACTCTCACTAGACTCAGGTGAGCTAACAGGTGTAATAGTGAATTCACTAGGAGTTTTGCTATTCCCTAGACTAGCCATAGTAGCATCTAGAAAAGGAACTAATGAACCACTCGCATCAAGCATAGTAGAAGTAACATCATGAGCATCAAAAGCAGTTTCAGATTTAGCAGTAGTAGCAGTGTGTGTAGCATGAGTATGTGGTGGTGGTGTGACAAGCTTACTTATAACAAACGGTGAATCAAGAGCAACATAGGTGTTTTGGACTATACCTCTTCTTGTAGTGGATGGTAAAATAGGGAACTTTCCATCACGAGACTTCCCCATGATGAAAGGAGTAGTAGTGAACAATAATAGATCCAAGTGAACCTACAAATAAAGCTATGCTCCTCGGCAACGACGCTAGAAAATAGTCTTGATGACCCACAAGTATAGGGGATCACAACAGTCTTCGCGGGTAGTATTACCCAATTTATTGATTCGACACAAGGGGAGCCAAAGAATACTTGCAAGCCTTAACAACTGAGTTGTCAGTTTAGCTGCACCTGGAAATAGTTCTTGCTCACAGAAATTTATTAGTAGCAACAGTTTGGTAGTAGCAACAACAAAACAACAGCAACAGTAACAACAACAGTGAAACATGACCAATAGTAACAGTAACGGTAACAGTAGGATTCGAGTGCGATAGGCATAGGGATGGATGAATGGGCGTTGCATGGATGAGTCTAAACATGTAACTTCAAGAACTAGGGCATTGCAGATAAATAATAACAAGCATCCAAGTACTAAAAAATCCTAGGCATGTGCTCCAAATATAGTCATATGTGCTCGCAATGAGAACTTGCACAACATCTTCTGTCCAGCCAGCCCGTGGCAGCGGGGCCTCTAGGGAACTACTGGCAATTAAGGTGCTCCTTTTAATAGAGCACCGGAGAAAAGCATTAACACTCTATGAACACATGTGATCCTCACACCACAGCCATCCCCTCTGGTTGTCCAATTATTGTAACTTTGGGGCCTTTGAATCCGAACAATGATATGTGTACACAACTTGCAGATAAGATCACAAACAATACTATCATAATGATTCAATAATAAGTTCAGATCTGAGATCATGGCACTCGGGCCCTAGTGATAAGCATTAAGCACAACAAGTTGCAACAAAGTCAGATAGTACTAATAGAGATACTAGGAACTATGCCCTAACAGATATTATTCGATTACATGATAGAACTCATCCAATCCCTACCATCCACAAGCCTACTTCGGGGGATTACTCACTCATGGATGAGGGAAACATCGGTGGTTGATGGATATGCATTGGTGATGATGATGGCGATGATCCTCTCCAAATTCCCCGTCCCGGCAGGGTGCCAGGATGGAGTTTCTGGATCCGAATCTTGGTTTCTCGTAGAGGCGGTGGAGCGGAACTATTTCTGGAAAACTATCGAACCCCCCTGTTTTTAGGTCAGAAGGCAACTTACATGCGCGAAGGGAGGCCGAGGACCTGCCTGGGGTGGCTAGAACTCCCTAGGCGCGGGGTCAATGGGCTCGCTCCCGGGGTGGGTCTGGTCCCCCCAGGCCCCCTCTGTGTCTCCCCTTCTGGCTCCGTGGATCTTCTGGTGAAAAATAGTTTTTAGCATATTTTTCGGGATTTTTCCTGATAGTTGATTTTCTGCACAAGAACAAGACACCAAGGTAATTCTGCTGAAAATAGCGTCAGTCTGTGTTAGTTGTATCCAAATCACACAAGTTTAGAGGAGAAACAATAGCAAAGTGTTTGAGAAAGTAGATACATTTTGGACGTATCAGTGACACCTTGAGTGCGACAGAAATGCCGCATAAAATCACTTGTTGAAGCTCCTTGTTGGGAATGATATAAAAACTGGAATTAATACTTCCGTGAAAATAATTTTCTGAGGAACTTGTGCACTTGCTGGCCATCAAGAATGATGCATGCTCCCGGGCTTTTAGTTGGTTGGGTGGATGCGAGAAGTTTTTAGCTTACTCGGAGAGCCACTAGTACTAGAGTTGTCATCGGAATAAGGTTTCGAAAAGGATTGCAGCCTCCTCCCGGGCGATCCAGGAATAGGAATAAAAGGTTGGTCTGAATCTGACAAAGGGTTAGTGTGATTCATGGGAAAGAGGTGGCTCCCAGTTTGAACAGTTGTTCAGAGCCCAACATTTCTAACCATCGAATATTCTTTCCCATTCTAGCATCTAGGATATTCTATTGATAGAATCACGATGAACACTGCGCACAAGGACGATATACACCCGATACTTTATGGATGTGGCTCGAAATTATAATTATTTTCTATGCTTTACATATTATTGTATAATTTTACATTGTGATGATATGTCATTCTAATAGTACCAGTACAGTAGTAGCATTATCTGAGTTGCAAGGCACGTGCAACCCAATACTAGTATTGAGGAGTACACTATAGAACGTATTGGCGTGCCAGGATAGCCCCCTTGATCTTTGCCCCACCCGTCTATCTATGGACGGATGCATGGTTTTGGCAGTGCGCATGACCACTACGTGCTCCCTTTGTTGCCAACCGATGTCGAGCGCGCACTCTAGGCGGGCTCCGTGCTTGTCGCGATAATATTTCGACAAAATAGTTAAAGTACCAACAACACAATATTGTAGCAAGACAATATTGTTACAACAACTACAATGCATGATGTGGCAGTTATATAACAATAATTATAACAGAACATTACTCTACTCGTCATCGTCCCAATCACAGCCGTCGGTGTCCTCCGATGACTCGTCAGCAACTCCCTCCTCATAGATATGCGCCCTCGCCTCGTCGCAGTCCTCCTTCTCCTCCTCGTAGTCCCATGGGTCAACATCACTCTCCTGCGCTTCTTCCTCCAACTGCTCCATGAATGCCTCCATGTTGCCCGATTCGGAATCGTCCTTGTCGCTGGCTCCTCTATTACTCCTGGCCTTCTTCATGGTGGTATCGTAGGCCTTCCTCTGGCGCTCCTTCGTCCTGGTAGTTGCTTGGTGCTCCTCCGTCTCTACCGGTGCAACACGCTTCTCGGACGTGGCGGGTATGATGAGTACATATTTGCATCATGTTTTACATTATTATTGCATTATAGTAGTAGGATCTTGGTATTTTACGGTGTTCGTGCGCACTTTTGATGTTTATTTTCACTAGGATCAAATCAGATGATGGATACGATGGACACAATTCTTGGAACGGTTATATTGGAGTGAAACGGAGCCAAAAACAACATAAATTGCTTATTAGGAAAGTATTAATAACACCAGAAGAAAACCCTAAGAAATTGGAGGATAAAGAAGGTTTAATGACCAACTATACGGTACGAATAAATATTTCGGACGTATAGTTCCGTCGTGTAGTTGGCGCCGACACCGCCTCCTCAAATAGTTTCACCCCGTGCAACTGGATTGGGGAGACGACATACAAAACACCCAGAAATCGCCAAAACCTCACCTCCAGAAGTCATCTGGAGGGGAAACTCGTCCATCGGGGATCCATCTTCGTCCTACGCATATCCAGGAGGCTAAGTGTCACATCCTAAAATTCTCCTAATTTTGGAATGTGAAATAAATAAATAAGTTTGATTGATTGTTTAACTATGTTGAAAATTCTCAAAGAGAAGAAACTTTTTGAATAGAAAATCCTCTCCACCTTGAATTCAAAATCTTATATTCTTTTGTTATGACCTAAGTAGCCATAGAGGCAAAAGGGCATGGATTAATTATGGATTATTGAATTGGTGTGCAAGATTTCAAAATGAAAATCATGAAGCATTCATAAGCATTTCATTACATCCATGCAAGGTTCTCACAAACTGAATCCAAATCCCGGTATCTAAATCCTATAGTTGATTCGCCCAATTGTTCCTAAAGGTAATTAAATTGGTTTTATAAAAACCCATTGTTGCTAAGGCATCGATTATTGATAATTATAGCCTAAAGATATCCAATTAATATTACAAAATTTTAGAAACAAAATTGAGCTCATTTGGAGCTATTATGAAAAAGTTATGGAATAAATACAAATAAATAAATATATAAATAAAATGGAATATACAAGGATTTATAAATCCACTACTTCCAAACTAGTAAAAATATTACAAATTTGATCCTATAATGATCTATTCGATTTTAGAAAAAATTTAGAAACAAGAATCATGTCATTTGGAGTTCGTATGCAAAAGATATGAGGGAAACAAGTAAATAGAAAAAGAAAAAGAAAAAAAAACCTAAACGGGCCGGCCCAGTCGGACCGACCGGAGCAGCTACACGTGCGCACGTACGACCAGATTTGCTTTAAAAAGCATGCAAAACGAGTTTTGTCAAACCTATCTCTGTTCAAACTGCTATAACTTTTTATCTACAACTCCGAATCGACTTCCGTTTATTTCTACTTGTTCCCTACTCCAAAACCTATCTCCCCACCATCCTAAACCTCCATATAAACTCGTGGAGCCACGGCTGTACGAGTTTCTTTCCTCGAAATCCCGAATCTACACATGGCCGAATCTTATTTCGCTTTTTAACCCATCTAGACTTCGTCGTTTGCCTTTGGTCAAAAAACGAAAGTTGTAGGAATCGTCGAAATCTTTCAATCCCGACAAACTTCACCTATTTTCATCTACCACAGCCGGAGAATTTCGTTTCACAATATTTCAGATCTTACGGTGTAAATCCAAGATGTACTCGCGCTCGTTTCTTCAAATCTAAATTCCTTTGGTGAGAATGTAGGAATAATGATTCCCCACAACTTTCATGTTCTGAGTTTTTCAATTTGACCTATGGATTTGTCTCTCTAACACAGATCTATTTCTTGTCTATTCTGAGTCTAAATCGGGTCAATCTCTTCTTCTAACCACCGGATCTTATCCAAACGGTCGAGATCCAATCAAACCGGTGCGTGCCATGTTGTCATCCCGGTCAGCTTCCTCATCAACGCCACGTCAACGTCAGGTCAACATCTAGTCCCAGTCAGCATGCAAAGTCAACCTGTCCAGTCAGCGGAATATTCCCTGGAATATTCCGTTCGAATTTAAAATTGCATATTATAGATCTAACTTGTAAAATTCATTAGAAATTCATACCACGTCCAAAAATTGCATATAATATATCAAATTGAAGATAATTTTACGTAGAATCATCTTATCAGAATAGATCCAACTTTTACTGTACGTGGTTACTACGGTAATTTAATTAGTTTTAATAGTCTTTTAGGTTAATAAATTTATAAGAAATTATCTGTAACTCCGAAAAATATGAACAATATATCAAATTGAAGCTACTATAATTTACATTAATAATATCTGGTTGGATCTAGCCTTTGCGGATTATTTACCCCGTAGTAATTTAATTAGTTTTAATGGCTTTAGAAATCATTAAATTCATAGTAAATTAATTGCATATCACAAAAATATAAATGATATACGGATGGAAAGCTGGTTCTATGTAGATCACCAATATGTAATTAGTTTAGCCTTTTACTGTAAGGTTTTGCCGTGAAGATTTAAATGGATTAATGGCTTATTTAGAGTAATAAATTCATAAGAAAATAAATACGATTCATAAAATTGCAAATAATATGTTCCTGGATTCACAATTCCGTGGAGATTACAGATATAATTTTTGTTTGATTTTAGGCAATAGAAACTATATGAATTATTTAAAACCCATTAAACACTATTTAAATCATACAAAAATATCTATAACTCCGATTAGGGTGAATCCAATGCTTACTGGTTCGTATTAACGTCCTCTATCCAGTAAACCCAAGAAACAAATTTAATTCGACAGTTAGAATAGGCGTTGCAAAAGAACTATTAAAAACCCTATATTGGCAAGTAATTATTAATAACAAGTACTCCATTGCATTAATTGGCCTCTTGCATGCATCATATACTTCAATATTGTTTAGAGAACTAAAGTAAAAACCATTGTGACTTATTAAATTGTCATGCATGCATTTGTTGCATTTGTTTGATCTCTATGTGCTATTGTTTATGATTGTATGCAATTGTTTGCTCGATTGATTGCGAGGAGTGCAACGTGTGTGATTGTAACTACTATGATTGCAAGTATTATGGTTATGATGAGCGCAACCATTATATCTATGAGGATTGTGAGGATTATCTAATCGACTACATCTACAACAAAGGCAAGTGGTGCTATCTTGGTCATAAATGTCCTATTGTTTTCCTATGCATTGTAGATGCTTTTGTAGAATTGCATCTGTAGGAATTGATGTGTATATGCTATGCTATGTCCTATTATATGGTAGGGTTTTCCTGTAGATGAACCACCGTTGGTAGATGTGCTTAGCCATGCTATAATGAACGAGGGCTGGGTTACATCACTGATGTTGATTCTAAATGTGTTGGTTTGCAAAAACTAAAACAACTTAATCAATGAATCTCCTGGGTGTGATGGGATTGATAATTTTTGGTGGTATCATTGCGGAAAGGCACCCAGGACACTGAGAAATGATTGGTTTCTTTGTTTGGAAGCTTTCGTGTGCAACCATGTGCCAATAATGAAATGGGCGGTTGGTTGAACTCAGTAGGTTATGGTAACTGGAACCCGCGTATCTAGAGATGTAGATAGTGTAGGTTGGACCGGTGCGCGTCAGGATTGGGGAGCTACTTCCTGAACGGTTCCTTCTTGGACTTCTCCCTGTCATCACCCAATATGAGAGTGGTGGTATGAGCTGGGCTGGCTAAGTCACATGGGTAAAGTGTACTAACCCCTGCAGGGTGTATAAACTAATCGATTAGCCGTGTCCCCGGTTATGGACAATTTGAGCTACCTGATACTGATGCTATGATATTTCTCACTCATCCTTATTTCTTAATTACTTAAAACTTGTTGGGTGAACATAACTGGGTAGGAGCACCTGGGAGTGAACTAGAGTGTCCTATTTATCGTATTAGAAAACTACTTTGTTACAAATGTTAGGATAAAACTGTTGCTTTATGCAAATGAGCCTGAACTCCACTTGGCCAAATAAGCATGTAGTTGATAGACCTGTTGTTAACCACTTTAGCCTACTTGCCATACATTCAATATATTGCCCATTCGTGGCTGCAACGTTTCATGTTGCAGGTTATATCGTATCTGAGTGATCGTTCATAGGTCGCGAGACTCCACTCAACAATTGTTCGCCTGTGGCACATTTGAAGGATGGAGATCTACCTTGTATTCGTTTTCTGCTGTGTACTTGAATAAATAATGTAAATTCTGGATCATATTCGTTGTATTATTATGCACAGTTATATTTGGTATCATTTTGTACTGTGTGTGCCAGTGAACCGATCCAGGGATTGGTACTATACACATGAACTCAGCCTTATCAATCGAGGGTGTTACAAGATGGTATCAGAGCTGTGTGTTGACTGTAGGATCGTGACCTTAGAAATGGATTAGAAATAAAAGAAATCTATTAGGGGAACTATCATATTTTCTACTTATTAGATGTTCTTATATTCCTTGTCTATCTTTTCTATAACCTCTTCTTGTTCAAAATTTATAGTTGTCATTCTTATGATACCTATATGAGGGTTAGCATATAAGTAAAACAATAAATAATATGACATAAATAAACATCTCACCAAGTTTGGTTACTTTTGGACCACCATATTTTATCTCTTTAGGAGATCATCGCTATCGTGTTAGCATATTGTTCTTACCAACTTATGTGGTATGACAAAATAGGTTGCTTGCTTGTTTGTACTGAACCATATCGTGTGATGCCTTGTTTAGGATCTGTTGTTTTGAAACTCTAAAGTTGCTGGAGTTTTCGTGTGGTTTTAAAATTATTTTAATGGTGTGAATTGATTGAAATTCGTGGAATAACTGCTGCAGTTTTCTGCCTGACCTGTTGTACCGCGCGATTTTTCATATTTTATTGGTACCTCATAAAAATCTAAAACAATAGGATCTGGAGCGTAATTACCTGTAGTATATGCACAAAAATTGGCTAAAATTCATGACGCGTTTAAGTCGGTCAGAAAATTTCGTGAAACCTGCTGTACCATTTTGACAGATTTTGTTTATTGCTTATATATTGCTCTATTTTACTCTAGTATTGTTCCCAATGCTTTCAAACTATTTTGTGGTTATATACTACTAAGTTTATACACCTGTAATGTTATTATGAAAGTGTTTGATTGTGTGTTGATTTCCTATGATTGTTTCCTTGTTTGTGACATTGATTGCTTTATATAGTTATGGGTAGGATTATTTCTTTAGTCGTTTCTTTCCTATAGAATCTATCCTTCCCTATCTTGAACCGTTGGATATATAATGATGTGGTAAGTGGAAGGTTTGACAACACAATGCATTTAGGAAGGAGAATGCTTTATCTAATGGAAAAAAAGAGATGTGGAAGTATGAAGTGTTGAAATGATGTTATGTAGTAGATTACGCAACCTGAAAGTTGGATTATCGATAGTTTAGTTTTAGTAGTAGCTTTGTTGACTGAATACATGGGAGTATACATAGAGCATTAGTTCGTGCCCATGGAAACATTCTTAAAGGCAAGTGAGAATGCCCGAGTGATAGAAAAACGTGATTCACCTATCCTCATACAGGGTAATGATTTGGGTGCATGATGTATTGATCACCATTCCTACTACTCTTATTATTCGCTCTTGTACTGTTGGATTTGAGAATCTTGAGTGCCCTTTTCAACCTTAGCAGAGAGTCGACGTTGAGCCTAAACCCTAGAATGGTATATTGTTACACCTTCTAAAAGCACCCAGTGCTTAGCGTAGGAATATACGGTAAGAATGAATCTCAACCATGATTAATGGGTACCGTGAAGTAAACATCCCCTAATTGACCACCATGAGAGTTTTGCTAGTTTAAGAAGAGCTTTCTCGAAAACTATCAATCATGATGTTTAGAATGTGCTAGAGACATTGTGCCAATAAAAGTCTAAAGGAGAACCAATCTGAGCTAAGTGAATCCTCGAGAAATGACCTAGTCAATTTTATTTTAAGGGTGGTAGCATCCTAATGGATCCCGAACCTTTCTTTCTTTCTAGCCTTCCCAAATCTCGGGACGAGATTTATTTTAAGGGTGGTAGTCTGTCACATCCCAAAATTCTCCTAATTTTGGAATGTGAAATAAATAAATAGGTTTGATTGATTGTTTAACTATGTTGAAAATTCTCAAAGAGAAGAAACTTTTTGAATAGAAAATCCTCTCCACCTTGAATTCAAAATCTTATATTCTTTTGTTATGACCTAAGTAGCCATAGAGGCAAAAGGGCATGGATTGATTATGGATTATTGAATTGGTGTGCAAGATTTCAAAATGAAAATCATGAAGCATTCATAAGCATTTCATTACATCCATGCAAGGTTCTCACAAACCGAATCCAAATCCCGGTATCTAAATCGTATAGTTGATTCGCCCAATTATTCCTAAAGGTAATTAAATTGGTTTTATAAAAACCCATTGTTGCTAAGGCATCGATTATTGATAATTATAGCCTAAAGAGATCCAACTAATATTACAAAATTTAAGAAACAAAATTGAGCTCATTTGGAGCTATTATGAAAAAGTTATGGAATAAATACAAACAAATAAAGATATAAATAAAATGGAATATACAAGGATTTATAAATCCACTACTTCCAAACTAGTAAAAAGATTACAAATTTGATCCTATAATGATCTATTCGATTTTAGAAAAATTTAGAAACAAGAATCATGTCATTTGGAGTTCGTATGCAAAAGATATGAGGGAAACAAGTAAATAGAAAAAGAAGAAAAAAAACCTAAACGGGCCGACCCAGTCGGACCGACCGGAGCAGCTACACGCGCGCTCCTACGTGACCAGATTTGCTTTAAAAATCGTGCAAAACGAGTTTTGTCAAACCTATCTCTGTTTAAACTGCTATAACTTTTTATCTACAACTCCGAATCGACTTCCGTTTGTTTCTACTTGTTCCCTACTCCAAAACCTATCTCCCCACCGTCCTAAACCTCCATATAAACTCGTGGAGCCACAGCTGTACGAGTTTCTTTCCTCGAAATCCTGAATCTACACATGCCCGAATCTTATTTCGCTTTTTAACCCATCTAGACTTCGTCGTTTGCCTTCGGTCAAAAAACGAAAGTGTCAACACCCGGATTTTTCAATCCTAGATGCCTGTTATGCCATACATCGCAATCCCAGGATTACCATTTTTGCGAGACATAACAGAATTGGATACCATAGTACTTCATCCATTACAAATGATACATAAGTTCTTACACAAATAGGGATCTCATGATCCAGTTCTTAATACAATTTCAAGCAGCGGAATACGTAGTAATAACGGTAGCGTAGGCGAAGCTCCATCTTCAGGATCACAGGCAATGCTGACGATGGGAGATGATCCTAGTTGTCGTAACCTTCCTGGGGTCCATCTTCCAGGTACTCCTCTTCATAGTCTGGCCATGGGAATAGCCAGGGACAAAGCCATGAGTACTCTTTAAGTACTCGCAAACTAATACTAACAGGTAAGGGGTTTTTGGATAATAGGACACTAGGCTCTAGGGTTGTTTTGCAAAAAGCCAGGTTTATCTCTACTAAGTTCCAAATCTAGTCACAATTTGATAACTCCTAAGTGGGATCTTGTAATTCAAGTCACAACTCTGTTGTGGTCAAGTCAAAGTCTCAATTTATTTCACAAGTCATTTTGAAAAGTCTGACGGGGGAACAGTATGGCCACTCCAACTGTCCATAACCGTGGACGCGGCTATTCGAATAGTTTGACACTCTGCAGAGATTGTACACTTTCACCACAACATTTGATACATCCGTCAGGAACAAATCTTGAATTCACCATACTCAGTATGCAGATAATCAATCCTAACCTTTCAATTACACGCCCTAGTATAAGCACCTCTCCTGTGAGTTTGGCCTCCCAACCATGACCACTATCATCTTGGGTACTGCACAGGTGGACAATCTTCACAAGGTAGCCTCAGCTCAGACCTTGGTCGTGAGGGAACTAATACTAAGGAATATAAGTTTCCAGTCAAGCCCTACCCAATATTCGGGTATTGTGGTTGTATGCTAAGATTGGAATGGTATCGCATCCAGACAACCATCAGTTTTATAAAGGGCTAAGGCTCATGCCTCAACATTTTCATCACCAAAATCATCAAGTGTTTGGAAACACATGTCCAAAACATTTCAATAGAATGATCCATCATTCCAAGGTTTTCATAACCATTTTGTTCCACCAAGTATTCCCATCTAAAAGTTGATCAGGTTTTATGCTTAGCACTAGCATCTACATGTGGGGGTAGTACTAATGAGGGGTGGTAACTAGTGGAGTTTCACTAAGTCCAACCTTATATCTTAGGCTGATATCAAGGTTTCTAGCTTAGGCCAAATTTTATGCTCTTTATGCAACCTTCAGCACAACTGTCTAGTATCTACCAAACTCTTAGGTAGACTCTAAGTAAGCTTTGATAAAGAAATAAAGTAAGAAGCTTGCACATAAAACTAGGATTGGTTTATCAAGTGAGTATAATCACATATGCTTAAGGCATATAGTAGTCATATCACAAGTATGGGTTTGTGGCATCAGTAGGGTATCTGGCAAGGGTTAGCTTGCACATTCACTAGTAGTATTAGGCTTGCATCAGTGTCAATATTGTAGGGGTTCGTAGCATGGAAAACAAAAATTTTCTACCGCATGCAAACAAACAAGCCAAGATCTATCTACTAGATTGTAGCAACGAGTCGATAGAGGAACTCACCCTCGAAGATTCCAAAGCGGTTAACGAGAGCAGATTCTCGTGGGTGATGTAGTCGTACTCTTGCCGATCTCAAGATCACGTAGACGATCCTTCCGGCGCTGTGTTCCGGTAGCGCTTCCGCAGTCGATCACACGTTCGGTACTCGATGAAGACCTTCCTCTCCCTTGTTCCAGCAGGCAGCGGAGGTTGTAGCACTCTCCTCGCGATTCCGGCAGCACGACGGCGTGGTACCGGAAGTAGAGGGGAGATCTCGCAGGGCTTCGCCTTAAGCCGGAGCGAGTATGGTGGACTATGAGAGAGCCTTGGTGATCTAGGGTTTAGACACACCAATTAGAAGGGGCTAAACCAGCGACTAGGGCAATTAGAAGCTCTAACTCGGCGGCTTGGGAGAAATCCCAAGGCTGTGGCTAGGGTTTAGGTTTAGAGGGAGGGAACTTGTGTGTCTAGGAGGGGAGCCCTGCCCCTCCTTATATAGGTGGAGGGAGGCGCCGGCCAAGGGGAGGGAGTCCCTCCCCAACTCAGATCCCTAGTGCGCCGGTGGTGGAGGAGGAACTCCTCCCCAACTCGGTTTCCCACTTCCTCTCCACTTTCCAAAATAGCCGTTTGACTTTTCAAATTGGCGTTTGACTTTCCAAACTAGGATTTGATTAAACCCTTTATTTTGTACAGCGATGACACCTAGTACATGATGCAATCATTCCAACTTGCAATGACACATTCATGTACCCTTCCCCTCCGGAGTGCCGGACATTCCGGAACCTTCTAGAACATTCTTGCTGAAAACACCGGAACCATTCTCCAACCCCGAAACAGGACTTTCCTTATATGAATCTTATTCTCCGGACCATTCCGGATCTCCTCGTGATATCCCGGATCCCATCCGAGACTCCGAACAACATTCGGTCTCTTACTCATCATTCCATAACTACTCAACAACATCGAATCCTTAAGTGTGTCTCCCTACGGTTCGTGAATTATGCGGACATGATCGAGACACTTCTCCGATCAATAACCAATAGAGGAATCTGGAAATTCATATGGCTCCCACATATTTCTACGATTACTTTGCGATCGAATGAACCACTTACATACGATACCAATTTTCCTTTGTCTCATGATATTTTACTTATCCGAGGTTATGGTCGTCGGTATCTCTGCATACCTAGTTCAACCTCGTTACTGATAAGTACTCTTTTCTCGTTCCCGTGGTATGTGATCCCTTGTGAGCCAGTCACATGCTTGCAAGCTAATTGGATGACATTCCACCGAGAGGGCCCAGAGTATATCTATCCGTCATATGGATGGACAAATCCCACTCTTGATACATGTGTCTCAACCCATACTTTCCGAACACTCAATGCCACCTTTATAGCCACCCTGTTACGGTGTGGTGTTTGATGTCATCAAAGCATCCTTCCGGTAAAGGTGATATGCATGATCTAATGGTCGAAGGAATTAGGTTACTATGTATCAGAAAGCTTATAGCAAATGAACTATATTAAATGACTTGATCTTTATGCTACGCTTAACTTATAGGAGTATGTCCATCACATCATTCTCCTAATGATATGACCCTGTTGTTAATAATATCTCTCTGTTCATGATCAGGAAACCATGATCATATATTAACCAACAAGCTAGTTTAACAAGAGGCTTTACTAGGGACTCTTTTATGTTTACAAATCACACAAGTATTAATGTTTCCGGTTAATACAATTATAGCATGGTATGTAAACATTTATCATAAGTATGAAGATATGATAATAACCACTTTATTATTGCCTCTTGGGCATATCTCCAACAGTCTCCCACTTGCACTAGAGTCAATAATCTAGTTTCAAACCTTTGTGTATTCAACACCTATGGCTTTGTGGTGTTGTATGTACACGATTGCTAGTGGTCAACTGATCTCCGGATCTGACACTTCCAGGTCCGTGTGTAATTGCATGTCTTTGCGTCTCTACGCATCACTCATTCTCTAATGAGATGTCTTTGTATAATTTTGGTCCTTCGGTGAGACCTTTAGTTCTTTGGGGTTAAAACATGTTGATAATATTGTCGTAAAATATATCTTCATAGTATTATCCCGCTGTGAACTACACCTAGTTTGAAAACAAACTACTTGACACAAATGCCCTCTTTAGCTGCTATTATAGCAGTCATATACTTAGCCTTTTGTTGTAGTATCTGTCACAATGTCTTAACTTTGGAACTCATCCAAATCCATTATGGAACTTACTTTCCATTATATTGTGCCACCCTTAGTTTAGATTGAGATAAACTTAATTTGTACTCTGTGACAAAACTAGTATCAATGTAGTACTTTTACAATGAACTAACCATCTATTTGTCACTTCTACAAAATAATATATTCTTAGTTCTTCCAAAAGATCATAAGAATATCCTTACTATCGTCCAATGATCATCTTATGAATCATTCTGGTATATGCTCATAACATCTAGAGCATAGGACATATCTGGATTTGTACATATCACAGTATGATTGATATAAATACTCTTTTTGATTTCATACATCAAGTATCAATCTATACTTGAATCTTTGTTTCACTTACCAAGTGTCAATACACTTGAATATATCATCAATATTGAACTCATTCAATCCTTTCTGTGTGACAAGAACCTTTCTTGTAGTTTCTATATTGAACTCATTCAATACATCATCTATGTACTTTCGGCACAACCATATTAGCGTCTATTGATGCCAAATATTTGGGTTTTGCCTAAGTCTTTCATTAGGATGAAATTCTTAATATGTGTTAATAAAAGATACATTATTTCTAATCAACAATATGTCCTCCACATAATGTATTAGAAATATGTCTTAGCGCTCCCACTTAATTTCTTGCAAACGCAAGCATCTTCATCGTCTCTGATGAATTTAAACTCTTTTAACAATTTCATCATTGTGAAGATTCCAACTCCGCTATGCTTACTTCAACCATTGAAGTTTGCATATGCATTTAGCATCCTTTGAATTAACAAAACCCTTTGGACTGTGTCATGCACACGTCCTAGGTAACCCTTCTTTTAGAAGAACTTGTTTTGTTTATTCAACTACCACATAACAAAAATTATATGTAGTGGTTGCTACATTAATCCGTCTAGACTAAATATCTCTATGAAAGATCAAAATCTTGTCATAGTCAACCTTTGAACATTTTTGTGAACTCTTTTCCCAACATGTCGACTATTTCATAGATGTGAAACATCCATGTCTACTTCTTTATAGATCCAAACACAACTGTAAGGTCTTACACCTTTCTCGAGGGTCCTTCAAGTTCAAAACTTGATTTCTCGTGTATGGAACTATCACGGATTTTATGGCTTCAAGCCATTTGACGGAGTCAGGGCCCATCATCGCTTCTTTGCATGTAGTCCATTCATTATTCTCAAACAATGATTCAACCCTCAAATCTTGGTATTTGATTGTTTACTCGACCTACTTGGTTCAATAGAAACTTAGACCTCCGTGACCGCAACCTTTGAGGCACGTGAGCCATGAGCATTGTTGCTGCCTCCGGTACACTTTTCGGCGCTGTGCAACTCTACACATATAGCTAAGGTTCCTTTAACCTTATCAAAGTTCTATTGTCCTCCCACTTATCTTTTCACGAAAAATTCCTTCTCAAAGAAACTTGACGTTCTAAGCGACAAACACTTTTGTCTCCGGTGTTTATGGAGGAATACTTAACAGTAATACAAAGACAGGTTTATCCGACTTTGGTTGCAAACATCTTTCTTATGCATAGCATACCAATGTTTAAGAAAGGACTACTTGGGTTTTATCCCAAACCATAACTTTATATGGTGTCATTTTAGCGGATTATGATGGAGCTCTTTTCAGTGGAAAACTGTAGTCTCTAAAGCTTTTAATCTTTAAAATATAATGGCAGTTTTATGAATTACACCTTTGATCTTACCATGTCAAACAAGGTTTTAATTACATATCTCGAACGCTCCATACTCTTATGGTGTTTCAGGAAATGCAAATCCACAGAACGATTCCTTAAATCTTAGGTATTATGCTAAACTTGTAACTCAAATATCTTCCTTTATGATCTTTATCATAAACTATTTATATTCTTATTACAATGATTTTGCACTTCATCTTGAAAGACTTTGAACTTTTTCAAATGTTTCATACTTCATCCTTATTAAGTAAATATTCATATATTCACTCAAATTTTCGGAGAAAACATATGAAGTTGAAATTCATCGCTGTTGACTACACATAATGGACTTTGTACAACAATATGTACAAGTTCCAATAAGCTAGTCATTCGTTCCCTTTTGGCCTATGAACGAAGTTTTAATTATCTCTAGGAAAGTTTCACAAGCGTCATGTGATCAAAATCAAAAGACTCCAAAATTCCATCCTCATGGAGTTTCTTCATGTTTTCTTTCAAATATAATTTAAACGGCGATGTCACTTCCTAAGTGATCTTTCAATCAATTTGTCTTTCGACATTTTTAGCACTAGTTTTATGGATGTGATTTCTCCAACGAGATTTGTGAATCATCCATCTTTTATGGATTACGGCAATTATTTGAACAACCCTTTTGTTCTCATAATACCTGATAAAACAAATCTTGAAGGCAAGCTTTGATGTTTAACGACCAACACAATAACACTTTATTTGTTCTCGATGAACATCATCACATATTCTTTTGCTAGTTACTTAGGCCATTGTAGTTCATGAATTGTGTTGTTTCGTATGACGATTCACACCAACAAATTCAGTATCAAATACTTAAGAACCACATTGTTTAATAAGCAAAGAATATAGCCATAACATGTATATCTTCTATATACTTAAACTGAACAATTCTAGTCTTTTCTGCCATATATTTATGAGATTCTCTATCAGTATTTCCTTTTCTGTTTGAAAGAATCTATCAACATCAATAGTGGAGTCATACATATGACACATAGTCCAAAGCGTGTATATTTAAATACCAATGTCTTTGGACTTGCACTTTGAAGTAGATCATCATCATCAAATGTTTGGTGTGCTTTCAATTCCATTCTTTAGTAATCTCTTAGTGTGGTAAATATTTTACCTACATCAAATATTCACCCTTATCATGGATTTATTCATGATCAAGCTACTTTTAGCTTATAAAGATGAATCACGAGTATAATGTTGCTCTCCAAAACCTTTTGGTGGATTAGGACAACTAGTGTCTCCAACCTTTTGCAAATTCTCATCAAATATGAGAACATGACTTTTGCCATATTATACTCTATCATGTTGTAACCAAAACTTCGTTTCAGATATCACAATATCTTCCACTCATCATGGTTTCTGAAACAACTCTTTCAGATCCTAGATAACCTTGATATTAAGACAATCCTTTGAATATCAAGAATCATGGAAACAAACATGATACTCATACACTAACTCTTGGAATTGTCACTCTTGTTTTAATACCAATTATTAAACTTCATGGAGTAACCAGAACTTACT
The DNA here is from genome assembly GCA_916181665.1 of Avena sativa. Lineage (NCBI taxonomy): Eukaryota > Viridiplantae > Streptophyta > Magnoliopsida > Poales > Poaceae > Avena > Avena sativa. The sequence continues at coordinate 241,096,312 of OV702297.1, forward strand.
GAAAGTTTGCAATAGGACTTTTAAACTTTAGATTAACACTTCAAAACAATACGATACCAGTTCGTAAAGTAACTAACCAGAATTCTATAGTTCTATCATCTCAATTAAAACTAAGCGCAAGGTGGTAAACGGATGCCAATGACTACAACAACTATGCAAATTCACTTTGATTTAATTTATGATAAATAGTGTTCAACTTTTAATCATATTGCCGTTGAACTCCCACTCAAAACAATATCCCTCACATTGTTTTAGTGATCACACGAACCAAATCCACCACATCAAAACCGATCATCACGAGAGTTGATGTAGCTTCAATGGCGAACAATCAACATGTTCATCATATCTACTATATGACTCATGCTTTACCTTTCGGTGATCCGTGTTCCGAGACCATGTCTGTACATGCTAGGCTCGTCAAGATCAACCTTAGCTTCCGCATGAGCAAATCGGGCTTGCTCACGTTGTATACACTCGCAGAATCTAACACACCCGATCATCACGTGGTGCTTCGAAACAACGAGCTTTAGCAACGGTGGTTACTAAGGATGAACACTTTAAAACTTGAAATTGTGTGCTTGAGGGATCATCTTATAATGCTACCGTCGTTAACTAAGCAATACAAGATGCATAAAAGGATTAACATCACATGCAATTCATAATATGTGATATGATATGGCCTTTCTTCTTGTGCTTCCGATCTCCATCTTCAAGCACGAACATGATCTCCATCATCACCGGCATTGCATCAAGGTCAATGACGCCGCTCCATGGTTGTCGTCCACCAGCTTCAATTATTACAACTACTTTGAATAGACAAGCGGGTCTTAACAGAATTTAAAGACAACCATATGGCTCCTGCCGGTTGCCAACTTACAATAAGGAACATTGCATACATCATATATAATCACAATCATGGCCATATCACATCACAGCACACCCCTGCAAAACAAAGTTAGACGCCTCTAATTTTCTTTGCATGTTTTACGTGGTTTGGGGCTTTCAATAAGTGTCGTTCTAACTTACGAACAAAAACCACAACATTGATACTAGTATTGTCAATCACCCGTTGTAAATTGAATCTTAACTATGTTGGGAGAAACAGACACCCGCAAAGCCACTTATGCAATACGAGTTGCATGTCAAGCGTGGAGCAAGTCTCATGAACGATGTCATGTAAGGTTAGCCCGGGCCGCTTCATCCCACCATCCCGCAAGATGCAAAGTACACAAGAAGCAATCGACAATAAAAGCATCAACGCCCACAATGACCATTGTGTTCTACTCGTGCAACAGATCTACATATAGACACGACTCTGATACCACTGTAGGGGTTCGTAGCATGGAAAACAAAAATTTTCTACCACATGCAAACAAACAAGCCAAGATCTATCTACTAGATTGTAGCAACGAGTCGATAGAGGAACTCACCCTCGAAGATTCCAAAGCGGTTAACAAGAGTAGATTCTTGTGGGTGATGTAGTCGTACTCTTGCCGATCTCAAGATCGCGTAGACGATCCTTCCAGCGCTGTGTTTCGGCAGCGCTTCCGCAGTCGGTCACACGTTCGGTACTCGATGAAGACCTTCCTCTCCCTTGTTCCAGCAGGCAGTGGAGGTTGTAGCACTCTCCTCGCGATTCCGGTAGCACGACGGCGTGGTACCGGAAGTAGAGGGGAGATCTCACAGGGCTTCGCCTTAAGCCGGAGCGAGTATGGTGGACTATGAGAGAGCCTTGGTGATCTAGGGTTTAGACACACCAATTAGAAGGGGCTAAACCAGTGGCTAGGGTAATTAGAAGCTCTAACTCGGCGGCTTGGGAGAAATCCCAAGGCTGTGGCTAGGGTTTAGGTTTAGAGGGAGGGAACTTGTGTGTCTAGGAGGGGAGCCCTGCCCCTCCTTATATAGGTGGAGGGAGGCGCCGGCCAAGGGGAGGGAGTCCCTCCCCAACTCGGATCCCTAGTGGGACGGCGGTGGAGGAGGAACTCCTCCCCAACTCGGTTTCCCACTTCTTCTCCACTTTCCAAAATAGCCGTTTGACTTTTCAAATTGGCGTTTGACTTTTCAAACTAGGATTTGATTAAACCCTTTATTTTGTACAGCGATGACACCTAGTACATGATGCAATCATTCCAACTTGCAATGACACATTCATGTACCCTTCCCCTCCGGAGTGCCGGACATTCCGAAACCTTCTAGAACATTCCTGCTGAAAACACCGGAACCATTTCCAACCCCGAAACAGGACTTTCCTTATATGAATCTTATTCTCCGGACCATTCCGGATCTCCTCGTGATATCCCGGATCCCATCCGAGACTCCGAACAACATTCGGTCTCTTACTCATCATTCCATAACTACTCAACAACATTGAATCCTTAAGTGTGTCTCCCTACGGTTCGTGAATTATGCGGACATGATCGAGACACTTCTCCGATCAATAACCAATAGAGGAATCTGGAAATTCATATGGCTCCCACATATTTCTACGATTACTTTGCGATCGAATGAACCACTTACATACGATACCAATTTCCCTTTGTCTCACGATATTTTACTTATCCGAGGTTATGATCGTCGGTATCTCTGCATACCTAGTTCAACCTCGTTACTGATAAGTACTCTTTTCTCGTTCCCGTGGTATGTGATCCCTTGTGAGCTAGTCACATGCTTGGAAGCTAATTGGATGACATTCCACCGAGAGGGCCCAGAGTATATCTATCCGTTATATGGATGGACAAATCCCACTCTTGATCCATGTGTCTCAACCCATACTTTACGAACACTCAATGCCACCTTTATAGCCACCCTGTTACGGTGTGGTGTTTGATGTCATCAAAGCATCCTTCCGGTAAAGGTGATATGCATGATCTCATGGTCGAAGGAATTAGGTTACTATGTATCAGAAAGCTTATAGCAAATGAACTATATTAAATGACTTGATCTTTATGCTACACTTAACTTATAGGAGTATGTCCATCACATCATTCTCCTAATGATATGACCCTGTTGTTAATAACATCTCTATGTTCATGATTAGGAAACCATGATCATATATTAACCAACAAGCTAGTTTAACAAGAGGCTTTACTAGGGACTCTTTTATGTTTACAAATCACACAAGTATTAATGTTTCCGGTTAATACAATTATAGCATGGTATGTAAACATTTATCATAAGTATGAAGATATGATAATAACCACTTTATTATTGCCTCTTGGGCATATCTCCAACAAATATAAGCTTGCATAGTTACTAGCTTGCATTGGTATAATATCAGCTTGCCTTGTGCAGAGCAGTGGTTGAAGTTCTCCTCGGCTTCTTCTTCGTAGTATCCTCCTTCCTCCTCGTATCCTTGGTCGGTACTAGCGTCTATGAATAAATACGAGGTACACAATCACCAAACAATACTTAACTACTTGCAATCATCACACACAAGGGTCCTATAGATGATCTAGCATCATCTCTAACATTACAAGGTTAAAGCTTGGTTTAAATCTTTTTATTTTTAGAAAAGTAATTTCTACTCATTGAAAAACTACTTAAGATTTAATATTCTCTAAACCCAATATGGGATCATGTTGACACATGTCATCACCACATATTGTAGTCCATGGGAATGTGATTTGAAGTGGTGTCACAATTTAATAAGGTTTTACCCTTTTATTTTAATTAATTAAAGTGGCTAGAAATGCTTATGGAGCATTCTTTTATTACTTGAACATTATTTCTGCAAGTAAACCTATATATTTTTATATATTCTGAAAGGTATGGTTAAATGTGGTTTTTGAGAGTTGGAATCAACTCAAAAGCTTTTATGGTTTAAATTTGAAAAATGTTTGAATGCAGAAAAGCTTCTGCCTTGTTATTTTTACTATGGGTGATCTACAGATCCAAATGACTTGAATACAACGGGCTTGGATTAAGCATTCACAAACCTTTCCAACAAAATTGGTTTCATTCTAATTGGTGCACTTAATCGATCTGGGTTGATTTTTGAAGTTGGGTACAGAAGTGTGTTTGAATTTAAAAAGAAAAGGTTTAATTTGAATTGCTGGGCTGCGCGGGAATATCTAACGGGACGGCCTGCTAAGCGCAGTGCTCCCGCAGGCTGCTTAAGTGGGTGTCCCCACTCGTCAGTGACACGGGGCTGGGCGAAGCGGTATGGGGCAACGTGGATCGTTCGATCTAGTTCTAATCCTATGGCTGTGGGTCATCGTCGATGCGAGACAGCTCCGGCGAGAACGAAACCTAGCGCGGCCAGTGGGGGGTGCTGGGGGCTCACTGGGGTACTGGCAAGGGTTGGCGAGGCGGGCGAACGACGAAGTCGACGACTGCGAACCTCCAGGTACCGGTGGCTTCTCCTGGGGCGGCTCCAATCGCTGGCTCACTTCTTCTCCAGAGGCGGTGGGCTCCGGTGAAATTCCGGCGAGGTGGTGCTCGCCTTGCTCTGAGAACGGTGTGGCACGGTCAGTGAGGAGAGGGGAGTGAGATGGTGTGAAGAATTCGTGCGAGGGTGGCCTCTATTTATAGTCGAGCGAGGGGACCGTCAGGGCACATGGTGAGCTCGTCGGGGGCGACGTTACAGGCGGCTAATGGCATGGGCAAGGGTAGGGGCGGTGCGGTGTCTCCTGGCGATGCTCAACGACATGGTCGCGAGGCATGGGGCGGTGTGGTTTGGTCTGGAACGGCCGGTGCTCTGCGCGGCAGAGGCGGCGTCTTCGACGGCGGGCGGTGGCTGTATGGCACGGGGCGGAAAATGGGGATGTATGGCGGTCTCCTGGGTCGGTGGAGATCGTGTGTGCACGCGGTGGGGGCGGCGCCCGGTCTGTGGACGCTGGTCGAGGGTGGCGCTCTGGCGCACGCTCGGCATGGTCTGCGCGCGGCTTGTGCGCGTGGTCCATGGCTTGGAAACGCTCGCGGCTGGGACAGGGAGTGGCGGTGGACGGTGGGCTGCATCCCAGACAAGGTTGGCATGGCTAGTTCTTCCTCTAGCCTGCTGTCGACTATGGGGTGGCATTGAGGTGCTCGGCTGTTCACCATTAATGACAATGGCAAGCTCACAGGGGTGCTAGTGTTGGGATAATCTTTCTAGATGATCTACTGAGTTGTGTGTGAGCTAACTAGGGAACAAGTTAGGCAAGAATCACTGCACACTATAGTGTTTGTTGTTTTGTTTGATTTGTGTCTGCAACCTGTTTGATGAAATAGCCGCATGAAATCAAGTTTTGAATTTTGAAATGAATTTTGGTGGGTTTGCTAGATTGGTGCGGGTGAGTCTGCAGATTCTTGGGTTTTGAAAGTTGAGCTTGTTTGAGTGGGTTTTGAAAAAGTGGGATCTTCCCATATGAAGAAGATTCAATTTTGAATTGTCATTTAAACTATGCATTTGAAAGTTTCTGGATGATCACAAAGTGGGCCTTGATACCTTGTTATGAGTACATTCAAGGGGTGCAAAGATCCAGAGAAGTTTCTGTTAGGTTTTGAAAGTTTGAGACAGCCAAAGTAGGCATGGGAGTTAAATTGGTCAAAATGACCATTCACTTAATATATTTGTTTTTATTTACTTGTCTTTAGGAAAAGTGTGGGAAATGTTTTAGATGATGTTCATTTCACCTAAGAAACATTTTACAAGCAATGGATCACACAAACAAGGTGGTTTTTAAAGAAATTCAAAATCCATGCATACACATATGCATGCATTCATGAGTTTATTTAGAAAAGTTTTTGTTAACCCTAATCTTGATGATTAGTGTTTGATGATCTAAGTTTGGTATTTTGGGATGTTACAAACCTTCCCCCCTTAAACAAAATCTCGTCCCGAGATTTGAAAAAGGACGAAAAGGTTACCTAGGATTTGAAGAGATCGGGAAACTCCGTCCTAATGTGATCTTCGCGCTCCCAGGTAGCTTCCTCTTCTGTGTGGTTGCTCCACTGAATCTTGAGAAACTTGATGCTTCGGGTTCTGGTAGTTCGAAAGGCTTCTTCCAATATACGGATGGGTACTTCGGGATAGGTTAGGTCATCGTTGATCTCTATGGTCCGGTGATCGATATTCTTGAACACTTCGGTCTTCTCGGGGAATTCGAGACACTTGCAAAGTAACGAGATATGGAACACATTGTGCACAGCTGACATCTCCTCTGGTAGCTCCAGTTGATACGATACTTCTCCTCGACGGTTTAGAATTTTGAAAGGTCCGATATATCTGGGGGCTAACTTTCCCTTGAGTTGGAAACGCTGCATTCCCTTCAATGGCGACACTTTCAGATAAACAAAATCTCCTATGCTGAAGGCGAGGTCTCGACGTCTCTTGTCGGCGTAACTCTTCTGTCGGGATTGGGCTGTCTTGAGGTGCTCACGAATCTTGTGAACCTTCTCTTCTGCTTCTCGTAGGATGTAGGGTCCGAAAATTTGACTCTCTCCTACTTCCGACCAGTTCAAAGGGGTGCGACACTTCCTTCCATACATGAATTCAAATGGGGTCATTTGCAAACTGGCTTGGTAACTATTGTTGTATGAAAATTCTGCAAATGGCAGACAGTCTTCCCATTTGGATCCATATTCTAACACACATGCTCTCAGCATATCTTCGAGTATTTGGTTTACTCGCTCCGTTTGTCCATCGGTCTGAGGGTGATACGCGGTACTGAAATCTAGGCGGGTTCCTAAACCTTCTTGGACTTTCTTCCAGAATCTCGAGGTAAACTGAGTTCCTCGATCCGATACTATGTTCTTGGGGACTCCATGCAAACTAACGATTCTAGCGATGTACAACTCTGCTAGCTTCGAACTCTGATAGGTGTTTTTGACGGGCAAGAAATAGGCGACTTTGGACAATCGGTCCACTATGACCCAAATAGAGTCATTTCCCCTACTAGAAGTAGGTAGTCTAGTGATAAAGTCCATTCCTACAGAATCCCATTTTCATTTCGGAATTTGCAAAGGTTGCAACAATCCAGCGGGTCTTTGATGTCTGGCCTTGACTCGTTGACATATATCACACTTGGCGATATAGATTCCGATTTCTCTCTTCATCTTATGCCACCAAAATTGCTCTTTCAAATCTTGATACATCTTAGTTCCTTCGGGATGGATAGAATAAAGAGTATCATGAGCCTCCTTCAAGATAACTTCTTTTAACTCAGAATCTGATGGTACACAAAGGCGTCCTTTGTACCACATCACTCCTTCTTCGTCCTCGGTGAATCCGGGTACTTTACCTGTACCGATACGACGCTTGATTCTGTCGATACTGGCATTTCCTTTCTATGCCTCTTTAATCTGACTGATCAAAGTGGGATGAAGTTCTATGCTTGCCAAAAATCCTTCACTTACTAATTCTATTAGAAAATCTTCCATCTCTTTGTGCAAACTTGGTTGCTCCTTAAAAATCATGGAGTTCAAGCGGCACGGTAATCTACTAAGGGCATCGGCTACCACGTTGGCTTTACCAGGGTGATAGTGAATGTCCAGGTCGTAATCCTTGATTAGCTCAATCCATCTTCTCTGCCTCATATTTAGCTCCTTCTGAGTGAATATGTACTTTAGGCTCTTGTGATCCGAATAAATCTCACAACAGTTTCCCATCAGGTAATGTCTCCATGTCTTTAGGGCTAGAACTACGGCTGCGAGTTCGAGGTCATGGGTTGGATAGTTTTGCTCGTGTTGCTTCAATTGTCGCGATAGATAAGATATAACTTTGCCTTCTTGCATTAGCACACATCCGAGACCAATCTTGGATGCGTCACAATACACATCAAAGGGCTTCGTGATATCCGGCATGATCAAGATTGGGGCTGAAACCAATCTCCTTTTGAGTTCTTGAAAACTCGCTTCACATTTGTCGGTCCATGCAAACTTCTTGTCCTTCTTCAGCAATTGGGTCATGGGTCGGGCGATACTAGAGAATCCTTCTACGAATTTGCGGTAATATCCCGCCAATCCGAGAAAAAGCACGAACTTGGGTTTGAGTGGTTGGGGCTTGCCAATCTTCTACATCTTTCACTTTGGCAGGGTCAACGGCAATTCCTCCGGCTGATACAATGTGACCGAGGAATCCTACTTCCGCTAACCAGAATTCACATTTGCTAAACTTTGCATACAGCTGATGCTCTCTAAGGGTTCCAAGAATGGTCCTTAGGTGTAGCTCATGTTCTTCTTCTGATTTGGAATAAATCAGAATGTCATCGATGAAAACAACGACAAACTTATCCAGGAAGTCCATAAAAATCTTATTCATGAGGTTCATGAAATAAGCGGGGGCATTGGTTAATCCAAAAGACATGACTGTATACTCATACAATCCATATCTGGTGGTAAAGGCAGTCTTTGGGATATCTTCTGCACGAATTTTGAGTTGATGATAGCCAGTCCTAAGATCAATCTTAGAAAATACTTGGGCACCGGTCAACTGATCAAACAAATCTTCTATCTTAGGCAAGGGGTACTTGTTCTTGATGGTGACATCATTCAACTTCCGATAATCCGTACACAGACGATTACCTCCATCCTTCTTGTCCACAAACAGGACAGGTGATCTCCATGGTGACGCACTTGGTTGAATCAATCCGATTTCCAACATGGAATCCAGTTGCTTCTTCAGTTCTTCTAGTTCTGACGGGTTCATACTATAGGGTCTCTGGGCTATGGGTCCTGTTCTGGGGATTAGTTCGATGATAAACTCGATATCCCGATCTGGAGGCATACCGGGCAAAACATATGGAAATACATCGGGGTATTCGCAGACTATCCGAACTTGGTCAATGGTAGGTTGGGCTATACTCTTGTTACACTTGAATTGGCGAGGTAAGGTTTCAGATATATGCTCGACTGATATTCCAGTGGTACTGGTCATGGTGATGGATTTCTTGGCACAGTCAATCAATCCTTTTGGACATCCAATCCATTCCTAGTACTACTTCCAAACCTTTAGTTCCGAGTACTATTAGATTAGCATAAAAATCTATGCCATGGATTCGGATAGGGACGGCTTTGCAAATTTGCCTAGCCTTGGTGGTTGATCCGGGAATTTGTACAATCATCACATGCTTCAATTTGGTTGGTTGAATTTTACTAGTGCAGGCAAATTCTTTGGTGACAAATGAATGCGATGCACCAGAATCAAACAACACTCTTGCAAGTACTGAATTAACAGAAAACATACCCAGCATGACGTCTGGCGCTTCCTGAGCTTCTTCAGCATGCATGAGAAAAAGACGGCCATTGCGGTTGAGTGAATTTCCTGGGGCAAATCTTCTCCCTGGCTGGACACGACGCTGCTGCTGAGCTGGGACGTTGGTATTGGGTGCTGTAGCATTCTTCTTGTTGGGGTACTCGTTGGAATAGTGGCCTTTATTTCCATAGTCATAACAGGTCACTTGTGACTTGTCCTTGGCTGTGACAGGCACAACATTGCTTCCAGTCCTCGGGGCAGTGTTAGGGTTGGCGGTAGCATTGTTGGTGTTGAACTTGGGTGGGGCACGGTTGAAATTGCTAGAGTTACCGGGGTTGTTGTGATTTCCTCCGGGTCTAGGGTTTCCACGGTTGGGATAGGTCGGACGGGTCATAGGGGTCTGTTGGTTCTTGGGGCAAATCCTGGAGATGGGTTGGGGCTATACTTTGGGGTCTGATGGGTTCCTGGTTGATGCATCATGCAACGCTTGCGGTTCTCATTGGCCTGGTTTATCTTTCCTTCCATCTGGATGGCTAAATCGACAAGGGCTTCAATATCAACAAAGGGGATATTGACTAACATGGTCTGCATCTCGTCATGCAGACCATTCAGGAATCTTTCTTTCTTCTTGGCTTCGGTGTCTATCTCGTCCGGGGCATACCTAGCTAATGACAAAAATTTGTCACGGTATTCCACTACAGTCATCCTTCCTTGCTTCAACTCTCTGAACTCGTCTCTCATTCTCTTGATCAAACCTGGTGGCACATGGGTTCTGCTAAACTTGACTTTGAATTCCTCCCGGGTCATCATCTGGCCTCCGGTCATGGCACGAACACTGTTCCACCATGCCCTGGCATCTCTGGCTAGATAATGGGTGGCGAACAGGACTTTCTCGTTGGCTTCTACTCCTGCTACTTCTAAGTTGTTTTCCATGGTTTGCAGCCAATCATCAACATCTAGGGGTTCTTCTGACTTGGTGAAAACGGGTAGGTTGGTATTCTGGAAATTCTTGAGCTTAGATCCGTGGTTGTCCTGATTTCCATGGCCTTGGTTGTTGTGGGCTAGCTGGGCTATCTGTTGCAGACACCTTCTTGTCCACAAACAGGACAGGTGATCTCCATGGTGACTCACTTGGTTGAATCAATCCGATTTCCAACATGGAATCCAGTTGCTTCTTCAGTTCTTCTAGTTCTGACGGGTTCATACTATAGGGTCTCTGGGCTATGGGTCCTTTTCCGGGGATTAGTTCGATGATAAACTCGATATCCCGATCTAGAGGCATACCGGGCAAAACATATGGAAATACATCGGGTTATTCGTAGACTATCCGAACTTGGTCAATGGTAGGTTGGGCTATACTCTTGTTACACTTGAATTGGCGAGGTAAGGTTTCAGATATATGCTCGACTGATATTCCGGTGGTACTGGTCATGGTGATGGATTTCTTGGCACAGTCAATCAATCCTGTATGTTTGGACATCCAATCCATTCCTAGTACTACTTACAAACCTTTAGTTCCGAGTACTATTAGATTAGCATAAAAATCTATGCCATGGATTCGGATAGGGACGGCTTTGCAAATTTGCCTAGCCTTGGTGGTTGATCCGGGAATTTGTACAATCATCACATGCTTCAATTTGGTTGGTTGAATTTTATTAGTGCAGGCAAATTCTTCGGTGACAAATGAATGCGATGCACCAGAATCAAACAACACTCTTGCAAGTACTGAATTAACAGAAAACATACCCAGCATGACGTCTGGCGCTTCCTGAGCTTCTTCAGCATGCATGAGAAAAAGACGGCCATTGCGGTTGAGTGAATTTCCTGGGGCAAATCTTCTCCCTGGCTGGACACGACGCTGCTGCTGAGCTGGGACGTTGGTATTGGGTGTTGTAGCATTCTTCTTGTTGGGGCACTCGTTGGAATAGTGGCCTTTATTTCCACAGTCATAACATGTCACTTGTGACTTGTCCTTGGCTGCGACAGGCACAACATTGCTTCCAGTCCTCGGGGCAGTGTTAGGGTTGGCGGTAGCATTGTTGGTGTTGAACTTGGGTGGGGCATGGTTGAAATTGCTAGAGTTGCCGGGGTTGTTGTGATTTCCTTCGGGTCTAGGGTTTCCACGGTTGGGATAGGTCGGACGGGTCATAGGGGGTCTATTGGTTCTTGGGGCAAATCCTGGAGATGGGTTGGGGCAATACTTTGGGGTCTGATGGGTTCCTGGTTGATGCATCATGCGACGCTTGCGGTTCTCATTTGCCTGGTTGATCTTTCCTTCCATCTGGATGGCTGAATCGACAAGGGCTTCAATATCAACAAAGGGGATATTGACTAACACTGTCTGCATCTCGTCATGCAGACCATTCAGGAATCTTTCTTTCTTCTTGGCTTCGGTGTCTATCTCGTCCGGGGCATACCTAGCTAATGACAAAAATTTGTCACGGTATTCCACTAAGTCATCCTTCCTTGCTTCAACTCTCTGAACTCATCTCTCATTCTCTTGACCAAACCTGGTGGCACATGGGTTCTGCTAAACTTGACTTTGAATTCCTCCCAGGTCATCATCTGGCCTCCGGTCATGGCACGAACACTGTTCCACCATGCCCTGGCATCTCTGGCTAGATAATGGGTGGCGAACAGGACTTTCTCGTTGGCTTCTACTCCTGCTACTTCTAAGTTGTTTTCCATGGTTTGCATCCAATCATCGACATCTAGGGGTTCTTCTGACTTGGTGAAAACGGGTAGGTTGGTATTCTAGAAATTCCTGAGCTTAGATCCGTGGTTGTCCTGATTTCCATGGCCTTGATTGTTGTGGGCTAGCTGGGCTATCTGTTGCAGAGTGGCTAGGTTGGCTTGAAGTTCTTCTCTTTCAGCTTCGCGGTCAGAAGTCAACATTTGCAGAATCTGAAACATCGGGCCCGGGGCTGAACCACTTCCTCCACGTGGCATCTGAAGATTGATATAGGTCATGAGAAAAGAGGGAAATTTCTAAGGTTTTGGGTTTTTGAAAAGTTTTTAAAGGTTTGACTCAGATTTTTCTAGCAACTTGCTTTTTCATTCATTCATAGCACACCGTACAACACACACCATAACAAGGAAAAACAGATGGTTTTAAGAACCATTCTGGAAACTACGATACAGTGGGACCGACTACTACTCACTACGCTAGTGCTCAGTGCTACTACCCCTTGGAGTCTGTGGCTTCATCATCTTCAGCATCATCGATGAAGGCGAAATCATCCTCATCGGTGAAGAAGTCCATGGCCTGATCCTCGAGAAAATCATCGTCATCGCTGAGGTAAGAGTAAGGGTCTCCACGAAGATCCTCTCCGGAATTCTCCCTTTCCTCTAACTGCATGTCTCTCTCGTGGATGGTCTCTTCAAAAGATGATATGCGGTGGCGAAGACGGGCAATAATGCGCTCCTTCTTGTCGAGTTGACGGTGACGAGACTTGCGATCTTTTGCTAGCATGGCGATGGTCTGGTCCTTCGTCTTGATGATGGCAGACTTGTGGTTGCAATAGTCATGACAGTTGTCCAATTCTTGCTGACGATCATACATCATGAAGTTAAGGTGGTCCAATTGAGTCTTCAGCTCGGGGTGGTATGGGGCTTCCAGTGGTTGTCCATTTGCATCACGTCTTGGGAAAAACTCAAAGCGAGTACCCTTGATCTGATTGATGCTCTACCCACACAGACGGGAAAGAGCTTCCTGCATTGCTCTGGCAAGTCCATCGAGCCAGTTGTTTTCCCTCAAGGTAAACTGAATTCCCTCCACAGTGGGAGGTTCAATCTTTCCTCGGAGACTTGCAACAATTAGCCACTGCAGATCTTCTCCTCCTTGATCATTGAGCTGAGCTCCGAAGAACTCGGGGTGTGGATGCTCCAGAAGTTCCGAAAGCTGATCCAGATCCCTCTCAAAGATAAGGTCTCCTCCATTCCCAAGTTGGTAAAACTTGCTGTACTTCACGTCCATCTATAAAAATAGAGGATGAGTAGATTAGCAGAGTGATCAAGTGTGTCAAAATTTTATCTATTTTGCAATAGTTTTTAAGGAACATGAAGTTTTATGAAAGAATTAAAGAGATAAGAATGAGAATAGGTTTTTGTAAATATTTGTTTTCTTTGGTTTTTGAAACTAAGTTTTTGGTTCAACGTCCAACCTAACTAGGGTCTCCTATGGTCAGGATGGCTCTGATACCAACTTGTCAACACACGGATTTTTCAATCCTAGATGCTTGTTATGCCATACATCGCAATCCCAGGATTACCATTTTTGCGAGACATAACAGAATTGGATACCATAGTACTTCATCCATTACAAATGATACATAAGTTCTTACACAAATAGGGATCTCATGATCCAGTTCTTAATACAATTTCAAGCAGCGGAATACGTAGTAATAACGGTAGCGTAGGCGAAGCTCCATCTTCAGGGTCATAGGCAATGCTGACGATGGGAGATGATCCTAGTTGTCGTAACCTTCCTGGGGTCCAACTTCCAGGTACTCCTCTTCATAGTCTGGCCATGGGAATAGCCAGGGACAAAGCCATGAGTACTCTTTAAGTACTCGCAAACTAATACTAACAGGTAAGGGGTTTTTGGATAATAGGACACTAGGCTCTAGGGTTGTTTTGCAAAAAGCCAGGTTTATCTCTACTAAGTTCCAAATCTAGTCACAATTTGATAACTCCTAAGTGGGATCTTGTAATTCAAGTCATTCCAAGGTTTTCATAACCATTTTGTTCCACCAAGTATTCCCATCTAAAAGTTGATCAGGTTTTATGCTTAGCACTAGCATCTACATGTGGGGGTAGTACTAATGAGGGGTGGTAACTAGTGGAGTTTCACTAAGTCCAACCTTATATCTTAGGCTGATATCAAGGTTTCTAGCTTAGGCCAAATTTTATGCTCTTTATGCAACCTTCAGCACAACTGTCTAGTATCTACCAAACTCTTAGGTAGACTCTAAGTAAGCTTTGATAAAGAAATAAAGTAAGAAGCTTGCACATAAAACTAGGATTGGTTTATCAAGTGAGTATAATCACATATGCTTAAGGCATATAGTAGTCATATCACAAGTATGGGTTTGTGGCATCAGTAGGGTATCTGGCAAGGGTTAGCTTGCACATTCACTAGTAGTATTAGGCTTGCATCAGTGTCAATATAAGCTTGCATAGTTACTAGCTTGCATTGGTATAATATCAGCTTGCCTTGTGCAGAGCAGTGGTTGAAGTTCTCCTCGGCTTCTTCTTCGTAGTATCCTCCTTCCTCCTCGTATCCTTGGTCGGTACTAGCGTCTATGAATAAATACGAGGTACACAATAACCAAACAATACTTAACTACTTGCAATCATCACACACAAGGGTCCTATAGATGATCTAGCATCATCTCTAACATTACAAGGTTAAAGCTTGGTTTAAATCTTTTTATTTTTAAAAAAGTAATTTCTACTCATTGAAAAACTACTTAAGATTTAATATTCTCCAAACCCAATATGGGATCATGTTGACACATGTCATCACCATATATTGTAGTCCATGGGAATGTGATTTGAAGTGGTGTCACAATTTAATAAGGTTTTACCCTTTTATTTTAATTAATTAAAGTGGCTAGAAATGCTTATGGAGCATTCTTTTATTACTTGAACATTATTTCTGCAAGTAAACCTATATATTTTTATATATTCTGAAAGGTATGGTTAAATGTGATTTTTGAGAGTTGGAATCAACTCAAAAGCTTTTATGGTTTAAATTTGAAAAATGTTTGAATGCAGAAAAGCTTCTGCCTTGTTATTTTTACTATGGGTGATCCACAGATCCAAATGACTTGAATCCAATGGGCTTAGATTAAGCATTCACAAACCTTTCCAACAAAATTTGTTTCAGTCTAATTGGTGCACTGAATTGATCTGGGTTGATTTTCGAAGTTGGGTACAGAAGTGTGTTTGAATTTAAAAAGAAAAGGTTTAATTTGAATTGCTGGGCTGCGCGGGAAAATCTAACGGGTCGGCCTGCTAAGCGCAGTGCTCCCGCGGGCTGCTTAATTGGGTGTCCCCACTCGCCAGTGACACAGGGCTGGGAGAAGCGGTATGGGCCAACGTGGATTGTTCGATCTAGTTCTAATCCTACGGCTGTGGGTCATCGTCGACGCGAGACAGCTCTGGCGAGAACGAAACCTAGCGCGGCCAGTGGGGGGTGCTGGGGGCTCACCGGGGTACTGGCGAGGGTTGGCGAGGCAGGCGAACGACGAAGTCGATGACGGCGAACCTCCTGGTACCGGTGGCTTCTCCTGGGGCGGCTCCAATCGCTGGCTCCCTTCTTCTCCAGAGGCGGCGGGCTCCGGTGAAATTCCGGCGAGGTGGTGCTCGCCTTGTTCTGAGAACGGTGTGGCACGGTCAGTGAGGAGAGGGGAGTGAGATGGTGTGAAGAATTCGTGCGGGGGTGGCCTCTATTTATAGTCGAGCGAGGGGACCGTCGGGGCGCACGGTGAGCTCGTCGGAGGCGACGTTACAGGCGGCTAATGGCATGGGCAAGGGTAGGGTGCGGTGCGGTGTCTCCTGGCGATGCTCAATGACATGGTCGCGAGGCATGGGGCGGTGTGGTTTTGTCTGGAACGGCCGGTGCTCTGCGCGGCAAAGGCGGCGTCTTCGACGGCGGGCGGTGGCTGTATGGCACGGGGCGGCAAATGGGGATGTCTTGCGGTCTCCTGGGTCGGTGGTGATCGTGTGTGCACGCGGTGAGGGCGGCGCGCGGTCTGTGGACGCTGGTCGAGGGTGGCGCTCTGGCGCACGCTCGGCATGGTCTGGGCGCGGCTTGTGCGCGTGGTCCATGGCTTGTCAACGCTCGCGGCTAGGACAGGGAGTGGCGGTGGACGGTGGGCTGCCTCCCAGACAAGGTTGGCACGACTAGTTCTTCCTCTAGCCTGCTGTCGACTATGGGGTGGCATTGAGGTGCTCGGCTGTTCACCATTAATGACAATGGCAAGCTCACAGGGGTGCTAGTGTTGGGCTAATCTTTCTAGATGATCTACTGAGTTGTGTGTGAGCTAACTAGGGATCAAGTTAGGCAAGAATCACTGCACACTATAGTGTTTGTTGTTTTGTTTGATTTGTGTCTGCAACCTGTTTGATGAAATGGCCGCATGAAATCAAGTTTTGAATTTTGAAATGAATTTTGGTGGGTTTGCTAGATTGGTGCGGGTGAGTCTGCAGATGCTTGGGTTTTGAAAGTTGAGCTTGTTTGAGTGGGTTTTGAAAAAGTGTGATCTTCCCATATGAAGAAGATTCAATTTTGAATTGTCATTTAAACTATGCATTTAAAAGTTTCTGGATGATCACAAAGTGGGCCTTGATACCTTGTTATGAGTACATTCAAGAGGTGCAAAGATCCAGAGATGTTTCTGTTAGGTTTTGAAAGTTTGAGACAGCCAAAGTAGGCATGGGAGTTAAATTGGTCAAAATGACCATTCACTTAATATATTTGTTTTGATTTACTTGTCTTTAGGAAAAGTGTGGGAAATGTTTTAGATGATGTTCATTTCACCTAAGAAACATTTTACATGCAATGGATCACACAAACAAGGTGGTTTTTAAAGAAATTCAAAATCCATGCATACACATATGCATGCATTCATGAGTTTATTCAGAAAAGTTTTTGTTAACCCTAATCTTGATGATTAGTGTTTGATGATCTAAGTTTGGTATTTTTGGGATGTTACAGAAAGTTGTAGGAATCGTCGAAATCTTTCAACCCCGACAAACCTCACCTCTTTTCATCCACCACAACCGGAGAATTTCGTATCGCAATATTTCAGATCTTACGGTGTAAATCCAAGATATACTCGCGCTCGTTTCTTCAAATCCAAATTCCTTTGGTGATAAGGTAGGAATAATGATTCCCCACAACTTTCATGTTCTGAGTTTTTCAATTTGACGTATGGATTTGTCTCTCTAACACAGATCTATTTCTTGTCTATTCTGAGTCTAAATCGGGTCAATCTCTTCTTCTAGCCACCAGATCTTATCCAAACAGTCTATTCTGATGTCTTATCCAAGCTTCCTCATCAACTCCACGTCAACGTCAGGTCAACATCTAGTCCCAGTCAGCATGCAAAGTCAACCTGTCCAGTCAGCGGAATATTCCCTGGAATATTCCGTTCGAATTTAAAATTGCACATTATAGATCTAACTTGTAAAATTCATTAGAAATTCATACCACGTCCAAAAATTGCGTATAATATATCAAATTGAAGATATTTTTACGTAGAATCATCTTATCAGAATAGATCTAACTTTTACTGTACGTGGTTACGGCGGTAATTTAATTAGTTTTAATGGTCTTTTAGGTTAATAAATTTATAAGAAATTACCTGTAACTCCGAAAAATATGAACAATATACCAAATTGAAGTTACTGTAATGTACATTAATAATATCTGGTTGGATCTAGCCTTTGCGGATTATTTACCACGTAGTAATTTAATTAGTTTTAATGGATTTAGAAATCATTAAATTCATAGTAAATTAATTGCGTATCACAAAAATATAAATGATATACGGATGGAAAGCTGGTTCCATGTAGATCATCAATATGTAATTAGTTTAGCCTTTTACTGTAAGTTTTTGCCATGAATATTTAAATGGATTAATGGCTTATTTAGAGTCATAAATTCATAAGAAAATAAATACTATTCAGAAAATTGCAAATAATATGTCCCTGGATTCACAATTCCGTGGAGATTACAGATATAATTTTAGTTTGATTTTAGGCAACAGAAACTATATGAATTATTTAAAACCCATTAAAAACTATTTAAATCATACAAAAATATCTATAACTCCGATTAGGGTGAATCCAACGCCTACTGGTTCGTATTAACGTCCTCTATCATGTAAACCCAAGAAACAAATTTAATTCAACATTTAGAATAGGAGTTACAATAGAACTATTAAAAACCCTATATTGGCAAGTAATTATTAATAACAAGTACTCCATTGCATTAATTGGCCTCTTGCATGCATCATATACTTCAATATTGTTTAGAGAACTAAAGTAACAACCATTGTGACTTATTAAATTGTCATGCATGCATTTGTTGCATTTGTTTGATCTCTATGTGCTATTGTTTATGATTGTATGCAATTGTTTGCTCGATAGATTGCGAGGAGTGCAACGTTTGTGATTGTAACTAATATGATTGCAAGTATTGTGGTTATGACGAGTGAAACCATTATATCTATGAGGATTGTGAGGATTATCTAATCGACTACATCTACAACAAAGGAAAGTGGTGCTATCTTGGTCATAAATGTCATATTGTTTTCCTATGCATTGTAGATGCTTTTGTAGAATTGCGTCTGTAGGAATTGATGTGTATATGCTATGCTATGTCCTATTATGTGGTAGGATTTTCCTGTAGATGAACCACCATTGGTAGATGTGCTTAGCCATGCTATAATGAACGAGGGCTGGGTTACATCACTGATGTTGATTCTAAATGTGTTGGTTTGCGAAAACTAAAACAACTTAATCAATGAATCTCCTGGGTGTGATGGGATTGATAATTTTTGGTGGTATCATTGCGGAAAGGCACCCAGGACACTGAGAAATGATTGGTTTCTTTGTTTGGAAGCTTTCGTGTGCAACCATGTGCCAATAATGAAATGGGCGGTTGGTTGAACTCAGTAGGTTGTGGTAACTCGAACACGCGTATCCAGAGATGTAGATAGTGTAGGTTGGACCGGTGCGCGTCGGGACTGGGGATCTACTTCCCAAACGGTTCCTTCTTGGGCTTCTCCCTGTCATCACCCAATATGAGAGTGGTGGTACGAGTTGGGCTGGCCAAGTCACATGGGTAAAGTGTACTAACCCCTGCAGGGTGTATAAACTAATCGATTAGCCGTGTCCCCGGTTATGGACAATTTGAGTGACCTGATACTGATGCTATGATATTTCTCACTCATCCTTATTTCTTAATTACTTAAAAATTGTTGGGTGAACATAACTGGGTAGGAGCACCTGGGAGTGAACCAGAGTGTCCTATTTATCGTATTGGAAAACTACTTTGTTACAAATGTTAGGATAAAACTGTTGCTTTATGCAAATGAGCCTGAACTCCACTTGGCCAAATAAGCATGTAGTTGATAGACATGTTGTTAACCACTTTAGCATACTTGCCATACATTCAATGTATTGACCATTCGTGGCTGCAACGTTTCATGTTGCAGGTTATATCGTATCTGAGTGATCGTTCATAGGTCGCGAGACTCCACTTAATAATTGTTTGCCTGTGGAACA
Source organism: Avena sativa (assembly GCA_916181665.1). Taxonomy (NCBI): domain Eukaryota; kingdom Viridiplantae; phylum Streptophyta; class Magnoliopsida; order Poales; family Poaceae; genus Avena; species Avena sativa. The sequence continues at coordinate 241,115,783 of OV702297.1, forward strand.
TTTGAAAGATGGAGATCTACCTTGTATTCGTTTTCCGCTGTGTACTTGAATAAATAATGTAAATTATAGATCATATTCGTTGTATTTATGATGCACAGTTATATTTGGTATCATTTTGTACTGTGTGTGCCAGTGAACCGATCCAGGGATTGGTACTATACACATGAACTCAGCCTTATCAGGCGAGGGTGTTACACTAAGGCATCGATCTTCATCGTCAACCGCTGCATCACCACCATCTCCTTCCATCCCATCTACATCTTGTCTAGATCTTGTTGTAATTTCCGTACTCGTTGTGGATTTATACAAGTAGTATTCATATATGATAGATTCCATTACTTTTTCCATGATGTTGATCGCCTCCATGTCTGAGTAGATCATAAGTTCTTGGGGAGATAGAGAAACCCTAGTATGCGATTGAAATAAGATAAAGTTTATTATGGTATTCATCGTTGTGATTGTGTGTTAGATTGTCTTCATCTTCATGTTGGGAGAAGTCGACCTCTCAATATTTGTATCTTGTGGGGACTTGATGGAGGAAAGTACTTGTTGGTATACGAAGGTGTGTTAACACTTAGAGTGACTATAAAGTTGTTGGAACTCCTTATGTATCAAATTGGGAATCGAGAAAACTCACAAATCACTATCCATGACATAGGATACGTTCTGCGGTATTAAGTCCCTTAATAGCGTAGTAAGTCAATTGACGTCGATTGCTATCTTCTGTGGTTATGAGGATGATGTGTGCAGTGGTTGTTTCCTATTTGTCCAAATACGGAGTTCCTCCCACACATACATAGTTTAGAATGTTCATGATAATAATGTTTACCTTAGCCCTTTATAATGCTAGTGGTGTATCCGCTAATCCCTAAGAACGCTTTCCCCCGCTAATGTTTCAAATCACTTTTACATACGCAATACTTTCTTTATGTATTCAGTTTGGTTTACTTTACTCATTGGTCTCTTATATAGAAAACCCAAAAATACCAATTTACACAACACTCGCATTTTATCCTATTAATTAGAACTTTATTTAGCATTTCTATTTTTAGTATTTATTTCAAGAGTTGTTAGACTTTAGACTCCTGCTCCCTGTGGGATCGATATCTTTATTTCGAAACTAGCTACAAACGATTTGTGCACTTGCAGTCTTCAGGCTATTTTCTGGCGCTGTTGCTCGGGAGCTAAGCGTTGTAGGTCTTTTAGTTTTTGCTTATTTATTTCAGTCTTGCTAAGTTTTGTTTTGTGTTACAAGTTTCCACCAACATGATTGAGTTTGAGAATTTGACTAGTGCTAACCCAGTCAGCCACTTTAGGAAGCCCTATGATATTTATAAAAGAGACAACTCCAACAAGAAGACAAGGGGGTTTGAAATAAATCCTCTACTACTTGGTGTTCTACGCAAGAAACAATTTACTGGAGATGAAGAAGATCCTGATCCATATGAACATATTGCATGCTTCAAAGATATATGTGGCACTTTTCAACTATCGGGGTATTACCGCCAATGAGCTAAGGGTTAAACTTCTTAGTCAGACTTTGACTAGCATAACTCTCTCATGGTATAGATCTTTACAAGCCACTACTAGCTGGGATAATTTAGCTTGTGAATTTCTATCCAAATATTATCCATTATCAAAATATTTTGGAATCAGGCGTCTTATAATGACTTGGAGGAACCGTCCTAATGAAGGACTAGTAAGATCTTATATAAGATTTAAAGATTTACTTAATAAATTTCCTCATCATGATTTGCCTGAATGGTATTTATTGCATATCTTTTATGACGGTTTAATTGAACCTAATAAAATTGAACTAGACTCTTGCGCGAGAGGAGCTTTTATAGATTTACACATAACTAAAGCTTGGGCTTTACTTAATAGAATTCGCGATCATATAGTTTCATGGAATTTTGGTCTAGGAAGTGAAGGAGGCATAGAAATATATTATGATTGTATGCATGACTATAATAATAAGGGTCATGTTAATGAATTATCTAAAGAGGTTTATTTAGATTCAGATCTTGTGTTGCAAGTTGTTAAAGCTTTTACAGAACATATCAAAGCACCAAAAGAGGGTTTGTCCAAGTATGACCCACCACCCGAACCTAAGAAGAAAAGAGAAGTTAAAGTAACATTGGCCTCCCTTGAACCAATGTATGAGATACCTTTCCCTAACACTGCACATAAGCATATTTTGGAATATGAACAGGTTAAAGAAGTACAAGAGAAGAAAGAAGAGGAAAGTGTGCCAAAAGTTCAAGAACATCTAGATGAAACCCAAGATGAAGAGGTAACCAAGGAAGCAATTATGGCTATGTATGCACATTGTAACATAGTTGAACTTGATGAAGAGACTTCCGTATTGGTTGAAGGTAAAACTAAGGTAAAAGATGTGGGTAAGCCTATTCTTCCCTACATATTTAAAGAAACCTTGCATTACTGTTTATGTGATCTTGGCACCAAATTTAATGTTATATCTTATGATTTTTATTTAGAAATAAAAGAAGAGATAACACCGGCTACAATAGAAAATACTGATATAACAATCATGTTAGCCAATAAAAATCTTAGAATTCCAATGGGAGTAGTTGAAGATGCAATTGTCACAATTAGCAATAAAAATTTCCCTATCAATTTTGTAGTTGTTGATATGCCAGCTGACACTCTTTGCCCAATTATATTTGGAAGAAACTTTTTGAGCAATGTACGTGGCACAGTCAATTTCAAAAAAGAGATTGTATCCCTTAAGCTTGTCAAAGAGGAAAAAGAATTCCACTTTTCCAAATTTAAAGACAAACCTTTACTTATACAAGAAGAGAAAGAGAAAACTATTGTGGAGATGGCAACTCTTTTCTTAAGTAATCAAGAAGAAGAAATAAATGAAGACTCAAATTGTGAAGAAATAATTATGGAGGACAAGTCTCTAGAAGAATCTGAAAGTGAATTTGATTCACTTTCTATTTTAGGACCTCCAAATGATGAGGATTTTGAAGATCCAGAAAAGAAGGGGGATGAATAATTACCACCCCCAGAATTAAAAACTTTACGAGATAATTTTAAATATAGATTTTTGGATAATACTAATAAATTCCCTGTTATTATTAGTGCTAAACTTTCAGGGGATGAAGAAGAAGATCTCATGAAGGTACCTAAGGAGCATCCCAATGACTTTGGGTATTCAATGGATGATTTGAAGGGCATTAGTTCCATGATTACCGTCCATCGAATATTTATGGAGGAAGGTGCTAAATCAGTTGCAGAATTTAATAAAAGGCTCAAGCCTGAAATGAAGGAAGTGGTAAGAAAAGAAATAGTACGCCTAGTTGATGCTGGTATAATCTATCCTATAAAAGAAAACGAATGGGTATGTCCTCTTCATTGTGTTCCTAAGAAAGGCGACTTTATTGTTGTTCCTAATGAAAACAATGAATTGATACCTACTAGAACTATTGTTTGACATAGGATGTGCATAGATTTCAGGAAATTGAATAAGGTAACTAGAAAAGATCACTATCCTTTAACGCTCATAGATCAAACTTTAGAGAGGTTAGCAAATCACACTCATTTTTATTACTTGGACGGATACTCTGGTTTTTCCCAAATAGCTGTTCATCCTGATGACCAACTTAAGACAACTTTCATTAGTCCTTATGGTTTACATGCTTACCCGACGCATGCCTTTTGGTTTATGTAATGCTCCAGCTACTTTTCAAAGATGCATGACTGCTATTTTTGCAGATTTTATAAAACTGATAATGGAAGTATTTATGGATGATTTTTCTGTCTATGGAACTTTGTTTACTAGTTTCTTGGATAATCTCAAAAGAATTTTGTAGCATTGCGAAGAAACCAATCTTGTTCTAAACTGGGAGAAGTTCCATTTTATGGTCAAAGAAGGCATAGTCCTTGGACATATGGTATCAGGTAAGGGTATTGAAATAGATAGGGCTAAAGTTGAAGCAATAGAGATAATGCCACAATCAAGGGACATAAAAGGTATATGAAGTTTTCTTGGTCATGTGGGTTTTTATAGAAGGTTAATTAGGAATTTCTCTGGAATTTCTAAACCTTTAATGAATTTGTTGCAAAAGGGAGTAAGATTTAATTTTGATGATAAATGCCTTATTGCCTTTGATAAACTTAAATATGCTTTATCTCATGCCCCTGTCATTAAGCCACCTATTTGGGATATGACTTTTGATTTAATATGCGAAGGTAGTGATGATGCTATAGGAGTAAATCTGGGACAACATATAGGTCGCAGATTCAATATTATACATGATGCTAGTAAAACTCTCAATACTGCTCAAACGAATTATGCTAAGGAAGAAACAGAACTCGTTGTTGTATTTTTCTCTTGCGATAAATTTCGTTCTTATACAGTTGACAGAAAAGTAAGAGTTCATATAGATTGTGATGGTTTAAAAGAACTCCTCGAGAGGAAGATTCATAAGCCAAGACTATTCCGTTGGATCCTTTTACTTCAAGAATTTGAGTTACAGATTATGCAGAGACAAGAAGCAAAGGTAATGGATGCAGCATCTATATTTGCCTAGAAAGACACTAATCTTATTGAGAGAGACTTTAGTCCTGGTGATTTTTGTTTACGAGAATTATTAGATGAACTAAGGTCAATCCCTCCAAAAGAGAATAAATCCTTGTTGTTGGACGAGCTTGTCACTCCCAGCTAAATAAACGGTAAGCGGAAGGTAAGTCTTCTTACTCTAATAAGTGCTTTGTCTTCACAGTTTCTACTTCTAAGTTTTTTGCCTTTGAATTCCTCCTATTTTATGAAGTTTTTGAGGGGTTTTTATAACTATACGAGGGCAACTATACGGCCGGAGAAAAATCTCCCGCCGTATAGTTGGTCGTTAAGGTACTGTATCCCCTGCGAAATATGTTTCAGTGTGTAGTAACTATACGGGCCCAGCTCTATGGCCGGAGAAAAATCTCCCGCCGTATAGTTGGTCATTAAAGCTTCTATATCATCGCCCCTTTTTCTATATTATTTATATTAATTCTATAAAAAATAACAAACGTTTTGTTGGTTCCTAGTCGGTAATCTAACCGACCTGGACTCGAAATATTTTGAAATATCTGCCCGGAACCAACTATACGACCGGAGCTATACGGGCTGCCGTCGCATAGTTGGTCGTTACGCGGCAGGAATCCTCCAAAATCGTGATTTCTTTTCCTATGCCGTTAGGATTATTTTTTTTGGGCGTGAATTTGGTGTTTCTTGTGAGTTTTACCGACCTTTGACCCCTCTTATATACTTCCATTGTGCCTCTCTCTCTAATCATAATCACCCAGAACTAATCCACGTCTTCTTCTCATGTTAGGCAAGGACCAGGAAGCTAAGGAGAGAAGTCCCTATGGAGGTTGGGAGCAATAGGAAGAAGGACAAGGAGATTAGGGGCATCCCTATGGATCTTTTTGACGCCGACCATGAACGTCGTAAGAGGTAGTTGAAATCTCTAGAGTTGAAGATCGTAGTAATGGAGAAGGAGGCGCCAGGGACACCCAGGCATCTTTGGTGGCTGCGATTTTATCTTGATAAACTCGATGAAGATATCAAGCAGACCATTGAAGCAGGATTTCTATGAGTCTTATGGCGATACAAACCCTCCAAACCAACAATGAGCTCATTAAAGAACAAGTGAAAGTGCTCGAGCATAATAATCTTTTCTACAAGTTGCCTATTCAAGAACTGGAAGTTGTCAATCAATCCCTCTGTCTCAATCTAGCCCGTGCAGAAAAGATACCATGTGCCATGGCACCACACTCTGCGAATAAATCACGGTATCAAATAATCAGAGGGATTATTTGATCCCAGCATGGGAATATCTTTAAGAACTTTTAATCTATCTTATAAGTTTTATTACTATTCTAGTTTTGCATTAGTTCAAGCTAATAAATAAAGTTTGCATCATTAGAATTCCCTTCAGGAATAGTTGATCCCTTTTATGAAATTCTGAGTTTATTATAATATATGGAGCATTATTGAGTTTGAGTTTGTCTTATTGGATATATGAATGGTTTGAGTAGAATTTTACTTGCACTTGATGATAGCAATAGAACTCTTTCAAACCATTGGTATTAACGGAACATACAAAGATAATTTGATCAATATGTTATAGGTCAATGGTTTTTTTACAAAAAGGAGAAACTATCTAATTAGTTAAGTTTAAAAAATAAAAATCTTGAACAACGGAGAAATTAAAAGTGCTATCAAATAGAGTGAGAACAAGTTGAGGTAGAATATTCAAGTTACAAAGATGCTTCATATATATTTGGAATTTGGTAATTGACATCGTTAAACTTTGGACTCCTACATGAGGTGGAATGTATGGCTAGCTCCTTTGCACAGCACTTAAACACAAGTGTGAGCTCGATTATATATAAAGAAATAAGAAAAGAAAGAGAAAGAAAAAAAGCGAAGGTGAAAAGAGAAAATAGGCATATACCACTATATTGTAGTAAGACAAAGAGACGCCTGAGATTTTGAATCCCAAGTAAATATGTTAATCATAAAACACTTGGGACTACCTTACAAACTCATTCGGTCGAACCGAATACTTTTACATCATGCTGAGAGTATTCTTTTGTGAACTGTTAATTGCTAAGGTGTGGCAGCATGCTAATATTATTCGGATGGTTCAAGTAAGGTATTATTCATGAACTTATTTATATGTATCCTATATGACAAACACATGTTGCAACTGCCTCCTTTATTTTATCGACTCGGCTTCATGAATACGAGGATCACATCATTTCAGCTAAACTTGCTCGGGACGAGCAAGAATCTAAGGTTGGGGAAGTTGATGAGTGCATATTTGCATCATGTTTTACATTATTATTATTGCATTGTAGTGGTGGGATCTTGGTATTTTATGGTGTTCGCGCGCACTTTTTATGTTTATTTTCACCAGGATCAAATCAGATGATGGATATGATGGACACAATTCTTGGACCAGTTATATTGGAGTGAAAAGGATCAAAAACAACTTATTTGGTAAATATTAATAACACCAGAAGAAAACCCGAAGCAATTGGAGGATACATAAGGTTTAATGACCAACTATATGGCGGGAATAAAAATTCTGGCCATATAGTTCCCGCCGTATAGTTGGCGCTGACACCTCCTCCTCAAATATTTTCATCCCGTGCAACTGGATAGGGGATATGACATATAGAACACCCAGAAATCACCGAAACGTCACCTCCGGAAGGCGTCTGGAGGGGAAACTCATCCACTAGGGATCCATCTTCGCCCTACGCATATCCAGGAGGCTAAGGCATCGATCTTCATTGTCAACCGCTGCATTACCACCATCTCCATCCATCCCATCTACATCTTGTATAGATCATGTTATAATATCCGTACTCGTTATGGATTTATACAAGTACTATTCATCAATAATAGATTCCATTAATTTTTCCATGATGTTGATTGCCTCCATGTCTGAGTAGATTGTTAGTTCTTGGGGAGATGGAAAAACCCTAGTATGAGATTGTAATAAGATAAAGTTTATTATTATATTCATCGTTGTGACCATGTGTTATATTGTATTCATCTTGATGTTGGGAGAAGTCGACCTCTCAATATTTGCCTCTTTTGGGGACTTGATGGAGGGAACTACTTGTTGGTAGATAGAGGTGTGTTAGCACTTCCTGTGACTATAAAGATGTTGGCACTCCTTATGTATCAACTTGGGAATCGAGGAAACTTACAAAACACTATCCATGCCATGGGATACATCCTGCGGGATTAAGTCCCTTAATAGAACAATAATTCAATGGATGTTGATTAATATGTGCTATGGTTATGAGGATGATGTGAGCAGTGGTTGATGCCTATTTGTCCAAATATGGGGTTCCTCCCACACATACATATTTGAGAATGTTCATGATAATAATCTTTACCTTAGCCCTTTATAATTCTAGTGGTGTATCCGCTAATCCCTGAGATCGCTTTTCCCCACTAAATTTTCAAATCTCTTTTACATATGTGATACTTACTTTCTGTATTCAGTTTTGTTTACTTTACCCATTGTTCTCTTATACTGAAAAACCAAAAACACCTTTTACAAAACACTCCATTTTATTTAGTTACTTAGAGCTTTATTTAGCATTTCTATTTTTAGTATTTATTTATAGAGTTATTGGACTTCAGACTCCTGCTCCTTGTGGGATCAATATCTTTATTTCGAAACTAACTACAAACAATCTGTGCACTTGCAATCATCAGGGTATGACAAGCTTCGATGTCTTGGTGTCCTCAAGCACCGATGTTGATGGATCCAGGCGTGGTTCGACACATCATGGTGTTGTAGATGGTTGCCGGCGGGCACAAACGATGCCGCGACGAGCAGGTGACGCAGGACGGCTAGCCACCGGCAAGGATCTGCCACTTCCACGATGCGGTTCCATCCTGCGTGAGGAAGTTGTTCGGAATGCGTGATGGCGGGTACGTAGAGTTGGGTGCCTATGCGAGGAGCATATATAATCGTAGTTTAGTCACATAAAAATTGTACTACATCATAAAATATCTACGTAATGAGAGTGTAGTCATGTAACAAATCATAAAATGCGCCCTCTGTCAGCGTCGGGAAGTGTATAGTGTGTGCCTGTGAACGTAGAGTTCAACGTATCAGCATGTTGTGTCCATGCAGCATTTTCTAAGTTGCAAGGCACGTGCAACCCGATAATAGTATTGAGGAGTACATTATAGATAGATATTGGTGTGCTAGACTATCTAATTAAAGTCTCCTTGATGCAGTTGTGCCCTGCAGCAGAAGACCAATAAAGAAACACGCAACAAAAAACCTCATTCAGCTGGCCGCATTTGGTATCATCTCCAGCACATGCTTCACTCATTTCCTCGCCATCTCGCTCGCACATAGGTCCTTCTAGCAGTCATAGATTGATCAACCCTATCCCCCAATCCATCGGGACGTGATGGTGGAATCTTGGCCCAACAGGCGGCATGGCGGATGGAGCAAGGTTGGCGCCGACGTCTTCGACGAGATCTCTATGCATACGGACACTACCAGCATCGTTCAGCTGGCCGCATGCTCCGAAGAGTTGAACCTCCGAGTCACTAGTGGAAAAGGTAGGAGATGCTCCAACTACGGTTGCGGGACATTGGTCACCTACCACAAGATCACGTGCCCGCATGGCCCGTGCAACTATATGGAGGATGGCTGCATGTTCGCCGGTAGCGCTCCTCGCCCACCTATCTGAAGCTCACTCGATCAGGGTGCGCAGTTTCTGCTACGGCAAAACAGGAATGTACACCTCTAAGCCTCTTCGAGCAATAGGCCTGCAGACAGTAGATATCATCAGATCCGGGGACAATGCTACGGTGTTCACGGTGTGATTTGACATGCGGCAATTGCTACACGTTGTATCCGTCGTATGCGTCAGGTCGGCGGCGTGCTTGACGCTATAGTACCTGGTGAAGTTTTGGTCATCAACCATGATTGAGGGTAGAAGGTTCAAAAATTCCAGGCTATGCGTGCTAGAGAGCACCGCGTCGCCAGATGGCGTCCTGTTCGATGAGCTACAGTGGCTCCTACCGGTGCCGATGTCGCACCTGGTTGCTCGTCGACCGTTGGTGTTCACCCTAGAATACATTCTTCGCATTGACAAGATTCATGAGTGAGATAAACACGTCTTAATGTTCGTTTTGAGTACTTGCACTGCTAGAAAAACTTACTACATGTTCTTAGTAGTTGTACTTGGGAGTATTTTTACAGTAATAACCATCTACTGGTCCTTGTTCAGATCTACCTATCGAGTGCAAAATATGGTTTCGCTTTCCTTTTGAATTAGGCCTTGCTACATCTATTGAATTTCAATGTGTTTATTGCTGAATTTGTCAATTCTTTTGGTCATTGTCTATGTACTGTTAATCGGTCAGTTTGTGATGCTGTTGAATCTATCAAGTGCTGCTGAATATGAACTCGGAATCTATCGATATTTTTTTGAACTTATTCTGTAGTGATGAATCTGTTAAATGTCATGTCGTTACTATTAGTAAAATATTTTGTACAACTAACTATGATGTAATTGGAGTACTTGTTTAGATCAAGTGCAGTAGATTATCTTGCTTTTATTTTGAAACTTAGCATTGTCACAATTATCTAGATGCGTCTTGGGAATTTTGGGTTGCATATAGGGGTCACACAGACATTGATGTAAGGAGGAGGTATTCACATAGAAGAAGACTTGATCGTCAATTTTGCTTGCTCCAATGATCAAGTCTGTTCGGAGAACAGGGCAAATTGACCATGCGACAAGGTTTTTTGAGCTGGAACAAGAACCGATTTTATCTATACTGCTATTTAATTTCAAGCAGGAAAGCTACTGAATCTCTCAATTATTTTGTCCTTGCTATTACTAAAGCATATTGTGGAACTAATATTTATGTACTAGTACGTGTTTAAATCGAGGGAAGTAGATAGTCTTGCTTTTATTTTGAAACATGGTCTTGTCACAATCTAGGTGAGACTTGGGCATTGCGGGTTGCATACGGGGGTCGCACACGCATTTGATGTGAGAAGAAGGTACTTGAAGAAGACTTGATCGTCAGTTTTGCATGCTCCAATGGTCGAGTGTGTTTGGAGAAAAGGGCAAACTAATCGGGTGACAAGGTTTTAAGAGCTGAAACAAGAATTGGATCTATCCGTACTGCTATTGTATTTCACTGTATGTATTGCTGAATCGCTCACTTTGAAATGCTGATGAATTCGTCAAGTGCTGCTGAATGTGAACTACGAATCTGTCGATAATTTTTCTATCTTATTCTGTACTACAGAGTTTATATAAATATCTACCAAAAAGAATTATCGATTTTCTTTCCACCCTCTTTGAGGTCTTTGTTTTGAATCCGGTCGAGCCACAGCAAAATGCAATTCTTATATACCAGGAGAAGAAATCTAGCTCATTCAGCCCCTCTTTATCTTAAAACATTTTAATTTGGCCTTTTAGTGGTAAGGGGACTGCTGACCACATCCCAAGGAAATTTGAGAAAGGATCCCATGGAGAATGGCCTATGGAATATAGCCCATGTAGATCAGCCCATGTAGAATATCCAAACTTTTTTTATTTCAGCTTTTGGGCATTGCCCCCCACCTCTCAATATTAAAAAACTCTACATGTAGATTTTTTTACAACGCTTGCAGTTTTTAGTTTAGCTACCAGGAGCGCCGCCTTATTATTTTATGGGATATAAAAATGGTCAAAAAAGTTGTTTTAAGGAGACAAGTCCCTAAGTTATAATAGTAAAGCTTAACGATTCTATTGTATTTGTTTTTTCTGTCGTAGTGGCAATGCAACCAGTCGACCGATGGTGAGGTCTCGAGTTCGAATCCTAGGCAATTTGTGTTAATATAGAGTTATCTTTTTTGTACTCTCAGGCTAACATCTGGGACCCAGATTAACTGCTACTGCATCTAGTAATGTTGCCAAGGTCAGGACGGCGGACTCGACCCGAAAAAATAGTCCAACATATATACACATGTTTAATTCAAATAGAGGTTGACATGTGGGACCCAGCATAGACAAGTTTAATTCAAATAATGGCTGACATGTGGGACCCAGCAGAGACATCTTTCCTGCATAGAGAAGGTTGACATGTGGGACCAAGCATAAACACGTTTCCTGTACATAGAAGGATGACATGTGGGACCCAGCATTGGAGTATAGATTAAATTTTTTTGTATTCTATAAAGCTGATATCTGGGGCCCAGATAAACTTCTAATACATCATAGACACGTTTCCCCTCAAAAAAATCCAGCAATGTTGCCAAGGTCATAACGGAGGACTCAACCCGAAAAAACAGTCCAACATACATACGTTTCTTTCAAATAGAGGCTGACATCTAGGACCCAGCATAGACATATTTCCTGCGTAGAGGTTGCTAACATCTAGGACCTAGCTACGGACCAAAGTCAGAACAATGGAGGCAACCAAAAAAAGTCCATCATAGCATGTTTCATTCACGTAGAGGATGACATGTGGTACCCACCATAGAGACCTTATATAGGTCCTCCATCGAGCAACATTTCCAAGTTTGAATAAGGTAGGCGCGAGCGAGAAAAAATCCAACATGCACACGTTCTTCTAATAAGATGCTGACATGTGGGACCCAGCAACGTGACCCAAACGGCAGATTCATCGAGCAATGCTATCTAGTTCGGAACATGGTAGTGTAGGGGTTCGTAGCATGGAAAATAAAAAATTTCTACCGCATGAACACACACACACAAGCCAAGATCTATCTACTAGATTGTAGCAACGAGTCGATAGAGTACTCACCCTCGAAGATTCCAAAGCGGTTAACAAGAGCGGATTCTCTTGGGTGATGTAGTCGTTCACTTGCCAATCTCAAGATCGTGTAGATGTTCCGGCAGCTCCCGCAGTCGGTCACACATTCGGTACTCGATAAAGACCTTCTTCTCCCTTGTACTAGTAGGCAGCGGAGGTTGTAGATCTCTCCTCGCGATTCTGGCAGCACGGCGGCGTGGTGTTGGAGTTTAGAGGGGAAATCCCACAGGGCTTCGCCTAAGTCGGAGAGGGTATGGTGGAGTAGAAGAGGGCCTCGGTGATCTAGGGTTTATAGGACGCTGATGGGGTGCTGTGGCCGACGGCTAGGGGCTAAGGGTTTGCCCCAAGTCGGCGACTAGAGGAGATCCCCTATGTGGCGGCGGTTTTGAGAGGGGGCGACGAAGCTAGGGTTTTGGGGTGAGGGGTAGGGGGCGCCCAACCCCTCCTTATATAGGTGGGATAGTCAGTTTGGGGGGAGGGGAATCCTCCCCCAACTCCTCTACTAGGCCGGTGCAAGGGAGAGGGAGGAACCCTCCCTTAGGTATGATTCCTTCCCTCCCTCCACTTGTGTACCAATGTTGGTGTTTGACTTTTTCAAACTTGCTTTTTGACTTTCAAACTAGAGTTTGATTTATCTCTTATAATTTTCAGCCAAGTGACCTAGGACATGATGCAACCATTCCACTTTGTCATGACACATCCATGTACCCTTCCCACTTCGGATCGGTGGACCTTCTAGACCCTTCTATAACATTCCGGTGAAAACAATGAAACCATGCCTGAACTCCAGAATTGGATGTTCCTTATATGAATCTTATTCTCTGGACCATTCCGGATCTCCTCGTGATATCTCGGATCCCATCTGAGACTCCGAAATACATTCAGTCTCTTTACTTACTTTCCAAATCTACTAAACAACATCGAATCCTTAGGTGTTTCTACCTATAGTTCGTGAATTATGTAGACATGACCAATAACCAATCAATAACCAATAGAGGAATCTAGAAATTAAGATGGTTCCCACATATTTCTATGATTACTTCGTGATTGAATGAAACATTTACGTATGATACCAATTTCCCTTTGTCTCACGATACTTTACTTATCTAAGAACTGATCATCGGTATCTCTGCATACCTAGTTCAACCTCGTTACCGATAAGTACTCTTTACTTGTTCCTATGATATGTGATCCCTTGTGATCCAGTCACATGCTTACAAGCTAACTGGATGACATTCCACCGAGAGAGCCCAGAGTATATCTACCTATCATATGGATGGACAAATCCCACTCTTGATCCATGTGCCTCAACACATACTTTACGAACACTCAATGCCACATTTATAACCACCTAGTTACGAAGTGGTGTTTGACGTCATCAAAGCATCCATCCGGTGATGGTGATTAACATGATCTCATGGTCGAAGGATTTAGGTTACTATGTATCTGAAAACTTATAGCAAACGAACTACTGAAATGACTTGATCTTTATGCTATGCTTAACTATAGGAGTATGTTCATCATACCATTCTCCTAATGATATGATCTTGTTGTAAATAACATCTGCATGTTCATGTTCAGGAAACCATGATCATCTATTAACCAACAAGCTAGTATTACAAAGAGGCTTTACTAGGGACTCTAACAAGTTTACAAATCACACAAGTATTAATGTTTCCGGTTAATACTATTATAGCATGAATGTAAACATTTATCATAAACACAAATATATAATAATAACTACTTTTATTATTGCCTCTTGGGCATATCTCCAATAGTCTCCCACTTGCACTACTCAATAATCTTGATTACATGGTAATATACCGAACACCCATGGCTGTTTGGTGCTGATCATGATTTTCCCTCGGGAGAGGTTTAGTCAACGGATCTGCCACTTTCAGATATGTGTGTACATTGCAAATCTTTATGTCACCATCTTGGACATGTTCTCGAATAGCGTGAAAACGTACCTTGATATGCTTGAGCTTATTATGTGACCTTGGCTCCTGCGCATTGGCTATGGCACCCATGTTATCACAGTAGATAGCCGTTGGGTCCAACACACTAGGAACCACACCAAGCTATGTAATGAACTCCTTCATCCATATCGCCTCTTGTGAAGCCTCTGAAGCAGCTATGTATTCCTATTCAATTGAAGATCTCGCCACAACACTTTGCTTTGCACTCCTCCAGCTCACTGTTGCACCATCCAATGTAAATACGTATCCAGATTGAGATTTAGAATCATCTGGATCGGTGTTCAAACTAGTATTAGTGTAACCATTAACAACGAGTTGTTCATCACCTCCATAAGAAAGAACCATATCCTTAGTTCTTCTTAAGTACTTAAGGATGTTTTGGACCGCCATCCAATGATGAACTCCTGGATCACTTTGATATCTGCTAGTCAAACTAACAGCATATGAAATGTCCGGTCTAGTACATAGCATGCCATACATGATAGATCCTATGGCTGAGGCATAGGGAGTCTTACTCATACTCTCTCTATCTTCTGCCTTAGCGGGACTTTGAGTTTTACTCAAGGTCATATTGGGCAACATGGGCAAGAACCCTTTCTTGCTATCTTCCATTCCAAACCACTCTGTGAAAGCGATATTAGGCGTCTTGATGTATCTCTACAAATCTTTATGCCTAATATGTAAGCAGCTTCGCCAAGATCCTTCATTGAAAAACTAATCTTTGACACTTTTAAAAGGTCTACATCATTCCCAATCAACAATATGTCGTCCACATATAGTACTAGGAATGCTACAGAGCTGCCACTCACTTTCTTGTAAATACAAGCTTCTACATAAGTTTGTATAAAACCAAAACATTTGATCACCTTATCAAAACGTTGATTCAAACTTCGGGATGCTTGATTCAATCCATAAATGGATCGTTGAAGTTTGCATACCTTGTTAGCATCTTTAGGATCGACAAAACCTTTGGGTTGTACCATATACAACTCTTCATCAATGTCTCCATTGAGGACCATCGTTTTGACATCCATCTGCCATATATCATAATCATAATATGCAGCGATTGCTACCAAAAACCTCACAGACTTTAGCTTTTCTACTGGTGAGAAAGTCTCATCATAGTCAACTCCCAGAAATTGTCGAAACCCTTTTGCGACAAGTCGATCTTTATAGACGGTTACATTACCACCAGCATCCGTTTTCTTCTTGAAAATCCATTTGTTCTCGACAGCCTTCCGGGCATCCGGTAAGTCCGCCAAAGTCCACACTTGGTGTTCATACATGGATCCAATCTCGGATTTCATGGCTTCTTGCCATTTATTGGAATCTAGGCTCATCATCGCTTCCTCATATGTCGTAGGGTCGTTGGTGTTGTCCACCAACATGACACTCATAATGGGATCATACCAATCGGGAGTGGTATGAGTCCTCATCGACCTGCGAGGTTCCGTAGAAACTTCGATCAAACATTCATGATCTCCATCATGAGCTTCCTCTCCTATTGATGTAGGAGCCATGGGAACTACTTCCAGTGCTGCGCTACTCTCAAATCCGAGAGAAGGTTCGACAACCTCGTCGAGTTCCACTTTCCTTCCAGTCACTTCTTTCGAGAGAAACTCCTTATCTAGAAAGGATCCATTCTTGGCAACGAAGATTTTGCATTCGGATCTATGATAGAAGGTATACCCAATAGTGTCCTTCGGGTATCCTATGAAGACGCATTTTTTATCTTTGGGTTCAAGCTTGTCGGGCTATAACTTCTTTACATAAGCTTCGCAACCCCAAACTTTAAGGAACGAAAATTTAGGTTTCTTCCCAAACCATAATTCATACGGTGTCGTTTCAACGGATTTAGATGGTGCCCTATTTAATGTGAATGCGGCTGTTTCTAATGCATAACCCCAAAACAATAATGGTAAATATGTAAGTGACATCATTGAACGAACCATATGTAAGAGAGTTCAATTACGACGTTCGGACACACCATTACGTTGTGGTGTTACCGGTGGTGTCAATTGTGAAAGTATTCCGCATTTCTTCAAATGCTCGCTAAACTCGTAACTTAGATATTCACCTCCATGATCAGATCGTAAAAATTTAATCTACTTGTTACGTTGATTCTCTACTTCACATTGAAATTCCTTAAACTTCTTGAAAGTTTCGGACTTATGTTTCATGAAATAGATATACCCATATCTACTCAAGTCATCCGTGAAAGTAAGAACTACCGCACGATGCTACACTCATTGGGCCACACACATCGGTATGTATGATTTTCAATAAGTCCATAGCTCTCTCCATCATACCAGAAAATGGAGTCTTAGTCATTTTTCCCATCAGACATGCTTCACATCTTTCAAGTGATTCAAGAAGTCCATAAAAATGGAGTTTCTTCATACGCTTCACTCCAATGTAACCAAGACGACAGTGCCACATGTATGTAGAATTATCATTCAATTTCAAACGTTTAGCATCTATATTATGAACATGTGTATCACTACTATCGAGATTCAATAAGAATAGACCATCTATCAATGGTGCATGACCATAAAAGATATTACTCATATTGTAACATCCCAGATTTTATATTAGGATGTTATTAGTTCCATGCATCATCCTTGCATCATTGCATTCTACAAATGAATTTTTACAACAATCCTAAACACCTAAACCTAGCAAAACCCTAATAGTGTTTGCCATGTATAAGCATTACTGTAGTGGTCAAGTATTGACCCTTCTAAAAACCTTGTGAAACATTAAACTATGGCCCTATGTTGACCACCTTAATTTTATAAAAATTTAGAAACAATTTTCATCAAGTTTGGGCTTGGTAGGCAAAACTTATTTAGGTTTTATTAAAACAGAAAAAGAAAATGTTAAAAGGGAAAAAAAGTGGGCAACCTACCTAACTGGGCCGCAGCGCCAGCCCACCCGTGCCCACGCGGCAGCCAGCTTGCCCGCGCCAGCCGCCGCAGCCTAGCACCGGCCCGCTCTGCCAATCCCGCTGCTGCCACCGACAGGTGGGGCCATGCTGCCATCCCCCACCTCTAGCCAGAGTCCCTGAAGAACACGGTTCTTATTCAAATCCGCGCGATTAATCCGTCCCCTGATCGAATCCGTGACCTCTACGACACAAAATCCTTCCCTCTTATACCGCTACATCGGCTCCCCTCGCTGCCCTCGTTTCTCTCAAACCCTAGCCCCAATTTCGCAAGTTTTCCGAACTCGCCGGAGCAGCCGCCGTCGGAGCTCGAGGTTGGCGACTCTCCAGGGCACCTCGAGCCCTGTTACACCTTCCACCCTTCTCGCCCCGACCTACCCTAACCGCCCGTCTAATTTGTTGCTTCCAAAACGCAGGAGGTCACCGGCGATTGCTCGCCAGAGCCGTCGGACCCGAGAAGAGGAACGGCCGATGGTGGGAGAAGGAGGAGGAGAGGGACCGCGCTGAGACCGCTAGGGGATTCGCCATCGACGTGCGCATCAGGGGCCATCTTCGTCGCCTTCACTAGGGCCGCTAGGACCTCTGACCACCGTCGACTCCGCCGCCGCCGCCGTCGTCTCCATCGCCGCCACCACCACAGGTCAGTGGAGCCGCCTCGGCCGTCCGATTGAAATCCTGCGGGCCAGATTAGAAGGGGGGAACGAAGGGGTATCGGCCAACCACACCACGCCGCGTGGCAAGCGTGTCGTCACCGCGCCGCGTCACCCGCCTGGCCAGCTGGCCCAACCAGAAGCCGCCACTTGGCAATGTTCTAAGTTAGGGGGTCAGATCTGTTTGCAGATTTAGATTCAAACTTGCGAAAATCATATAAAATTTAATATTTGGCCAAATTTAGCTTGTAATATACCGTTGGATTCCTAATTTTATGTAGAATCCAAATCCGCAATAATATCCCAGGTTTACAGTAAGGTTTTAGGTGTAGATTTTAATCATTAGATTAGAGTGTTTATCCTATAGAAAATTAATTAAAATTCAGTTTTAATTGATTCTTGTTGCAATAACTTTGTTCCCACAATGCCTACTGGACAAAATTGTAAAACCTTTCTTAAGATCATTAGATCTGGTTCCGGGCTAATTAGATGGTTTGATCTCCTATAATCCTAGGAATTGTTTTAGTGATTCAATTAGATCTAAACCTTTGGGAAATCAATCCTAGTGACACCCTTACACTATTGCGACACAATCTTGCTACCTTGGTCAATTTAGAAGAACCAACCTTGCATAAAATACCATGTTGCATGCATGCATGATTTTCTTTGTGATATGTTTTGAGCAAGTTGTGATCATATCTATGTTTGTGATTCGTTAGATTGTTCGGAGTGCGCTAAGGAGTGCTATTGTGTAGAGTGCTGCTCGGATCAAGGCAAGTTACACCACTTGTTCATAACTTTTGTCCCAGTTTTGATTCTATGCATGTGATCTTCAAAATTCTGTAGTATGCATGTGTAGGATGTTCTAGTAGAATTTTCCTTAGTATTATTTTGCAAGTGCGATGATTTTTTAGTATGCCATGAGTAGCTCTATACTTAGGATTTACCTCCTAATAGGTTCCCCTGTTTTTTCTAAGTATTGCTTTCTATGCTATATATACAAAGTACCGTTGGGGGGTTCGAAAGACAAAGATTTTTTCTAAGTATAAAGGCTCTCTAGAGCAAATTTTTCTTCTCAAAACCACTGCAAAATAAAACTAAGTTTTCTTCTGGGCGGAATGGTTGTCGGGTCAACGAGTGAGATTTTGGTGGAGGACGGCCGCCCAGGAATCAAAGAAGTCTGCCATGTTTCAGAATTCAGAAGCTTCCAGTGCAACCACAATACATTATGGGCTCTGTCTTGGCCTAGTACTTAGTGGGAAACCTCACCTGGGTACCAACATTTGGAGGTTCTTGGCACGGTTGGATCCAGAAGGTAGAGGGGCTACTAAGGGAAAGCCTCGCCATGGTCTTGTCTGTAAAAGGACTTGATCGTGGATTGTGGGTAAAGTGCACAAACTCTCGAGAGTATTGCAATCTGATCGATCAGCCGTGTTCACGGAAATAGAACAACATTGAGCATCTGAAGGATGGAGCCTCTGAAGGATCTTCCTCTCTCTTTTCTAAAACAAGTTTTAAAAACCCCAAGGCGTGAGTAATATCTCCAATGGGTGGGATTTTGGGAACTTGGTGTGTAATATCCAAGTGTCACTTGGTGCGTAATATCCAAGTGTTTGGTTGGTTGGACACTTGGTGCGTAATATCCTCGTGTGCCACTTGACCTTATGTTATCTAAGCAAATGTTTACAAAGTAGGACAATCCTCTCTTCTTCTCTCTACTTAAGAAAACTAGCTTTGAGCAAATGAACTCTACAGCCTATACCAGCCTTGCATGTAGAGATAGTCTTTTCTCTCCTTGGTGTAATTTGCCAATACATTCAAAGTATTGACCCAACTTGTTGGCTGCACGTCTTATGTGCAGAATCCGAAGATTGAAAGGTGCGTAGGGATCTCGGGTCTACACTCGACAAGCCTGGGGCGTTGATGGACTCATGCTGCTTTTATGTTTCCGCTGTTATTTGAGCTAGCATAATGCTAAGCAATTTTATAATAAATTCATACTCTGGATTCTCCGTGTAATAAAAACTTTGTGTTTTACATGATATTTCATCGACTGTGAGTGCTAGCTATTGATCAAGGGACTAGCATGTTAATCACAGGGACTTAGGATCCTTATCGATCCGAGGTCACTATAGATGGTATCAGAGCACATCGTTGCCTGTAGGACGTGACCCTAGGATTGGAACCACCTCTAACCTTTGCGCCATACTTGCTTTTCTACTAAGTTATTTTCCGCACTTCTAGTATCTGCTTTCCTCTACTTGTTTAAGTATCTAACCTTCATTCTTCTAACTTAAAGATGACAAGCTTCCTCTACGACACTGTCGCGGACATCGAGCCCCTTCGCTTTGGTGGATGCCTCATGGATCTACTCACACGTTTGGACCTTCCTCTCCCAACAATCCAGGGGAGCACAATGAAGAAACTCCACAAGGATGGCTGTTGGGGAGTCAAGGTCATCCAGCCAGGGAAAGAGCGAGGCAAGAACCCGGAGGAAGACATAGCAATCCACATTGTTAGCGATTCCAAGGAGAAGGCCCTTAGCATCAGCTTGCAGCAACTCATTGGTCGCTTATGTGGACGTCATCATGAAGCCCTCCAAGGACACTGCGGCGGCCTCTTTGGGAGATGAGATGAGGAAGGAATTCCCATGGAGTTAACCTTTGAGGAAAGAATTTCTACCAAGCGCCGAAGAACACAATATCAAGACTTGGAGTGCCACATCCATGACCTTGAAAAGGGTACCTTCCTCGAGATGATGAAGAACGACGAGCTATGCGCCCTAATCAAGGAGAAGGAAGAAATGATCAAGCAGCAGGAGGAGGCAATGAAGCTCCAAGAGATAAAATTCCAGGACCAAGAGAAGAAGTTCGCTAACCAAGAGAAGAGGGTGATAAATAAAAACAAGATAATTAGGGAACTCAAACAGCAGATCGATGGAGCTGAAGTGCAAACTGAAGGCCTTTGCAAGATAATTAATGATGTGCGTGCTTCCAAGAGGGACTTGGCAAAGCAACTTGAAACCACGAAGAAGTCAAGCCTAGTGGAGGAGCTACAAAGCGAGAAGGAGGGACTTCAGGAGCAGCTAGAAGCCACCACCAAGAAGCTGCAAGATGAGATTAAGAACCTCCAAGAGAAGCTTGAAGCCACCACAAAGGAGATGGAGTTGTACAAGACAACTCTAGAACAGGAAGGCTACTCGTTCGAGGACGAGGAAGAGAAAGGCGTGGAAGATGTGTAATAGTTGGACCACCTTTAATTCTATAGTAGAACGTTTTTCGCAATTGTAATAAATACCAAGACAAGTCTGGTTTAATTAAACTTGGTTGTTTTCTGTGTTAAGCTGTGTTGTTATGTCTTGTGTGCCTTGTGTGCTTGGTGTGTTTTCATAAGGGTAGGAGTTTACTACTTAGTCTTTCTGTCTATTGCTTAACTATTATCTTAAACCCCACAGATGCCGCCAAGATGAGCGAACTCCGAAATCCCGCCAGAAATAGCACAACTTTTGTCCACTCAGAACCAGCTGATCCAACTGCTCACTCAGAACATGCAAAACAACAACAACAACCCGCCACCACCACCACCTCCGCCACCTCCTCAACAGGATCGCTTGACTCGGTTTTTGAGGCTAAACCCACCTACCTTCACTAGCAGCACTGAACCAATCATCGCTGATGACTGACTGCGTACGATCAACAAGAAGCTAGACACCGTGCAAGCTATCGGAGCCGACAGGGTGCGTTATGCCGCACACCAGCTTGAAGGGCCTGCTGCAGAATGGTGGGATAACTACCAAGTCACCCACCCGGATATTGATGCTATCACTTGGGATCAGTTTGAGTTAGCTTTTCGCACTCATCATGTGGCTGCTGGTGTCATGACTCTGAAGAGGCGCGAGTTTCGCGACCTACACCAGCTGCACTGTTCTGTCGCCGAGTATGGAGAGCTTTTCAATAAGCTAGCTCGTTATGCACCCGATGATGTTTCCACTGATGCCAAGAGACAGGAGGAGTTCTTAAGAGGGCTCAATGATGAGATATCCATTCAGCTTGTGGCTCAGAAATTTGACAGCTTTCAGGAACTCCTGGACAGAGCCATTGTGGTTGAATCAAAGAGGAAGAGCATAGAAAACCGCAAGAGGAAATCTAACCCTCACAAACACTTTGTTCCGTACCAGAAGCAGCGCAATTCCTCACCACCACCTTATAACAATAATGGCCACAACTATAATGGTCATAACCATGGTGGCCACAAACACAATGGGCATAGGAACCGCAATGGGAATGGCTGCAATGGAAAGGATCTCAGTGAGGTGACATGCTTTAAGTGCAACAAGACAGGGCACTATGCAACCTCTTGCCCCGAGAAGAAGAATGGCAATGGCAATGGGAATGGAAATGGACACAACCATGGCAATGGAAACGGGAAGAAGCCAAATCCGTTTGTCAAAGCCATGGTAAATCATGTTTCTATGGAGGATGCTTGTGATGCGCCAGACTCTGTGATTGGTAAGTTCAAACTCAATTCTATTCCCGCAGTTGTTCTTTTTGATACTGGTGCATCGCATTCATTCATATCAATGGTATTTATGGATAGAGGCAAGATACCAACGGAGACTATAAACTTTCCTCTAAGGGTAAGTTCTCCCGGGGGAGAAATAGTGGCAAACTCTGGTTGCCGGGGACTAGAACTAAGTATTGGGACACACATCTTTCCCACAAGTCTAGTAGTTCTAGAATCACAAGGATTAGACATAATCTTGGGCATGAATTGGATGACCGAATATGAAGGAGTCATAGATTATGCCAAAAGAACTGTCATGCTCACAACACCGGAAGGGAAGAGAATTCATATCAAGTCGAATTTCGCACTTAAAGTAGTCATGGTGAACTCTCTTAAGGGGGTTAGCTTGGAGGAGGTACCTATTGTAAAAGAGTACCCGGATGTTTTCCCAGAAGAGCTACCCGGAATGCCACCCGACCGTGATATCGAGTTCCTCATTGACTTAATGCCAGGCACGGGGCCGATAGCTAAGAGACCATACAAGATGGATGTGGATGAGTTAAAGGAACTCAAGAAACAGCTTAGGGAACAATTGGACAAGGGGTTCATCCAACCCAGCGCATCATCTTGGGGAGCACCCGTCCTATTTGTGGAAAATAAGGATAAGACCAAGAGGCTGGTTGTGGATTACCGCTCGTTTAAGAATAAGTATCCTCTGCCCAACATCAATGACTTGTTTGACCAGTTAAAGGGGGCAAGTGTGTTCTCAAAGATCGATTTGCGATCAGGCTATTTTCAGCTAAAGATTCGAGAACAGGATGTGCCCAAAACAGCATTCACCACAAGATACGGATTGTATGAGTACACCGTAATGTCGTTTGGTCTGACCAATGCCCCAACATACTTCATGACCATGATGAACAAAGTGTTCATGGAATATCTGGACAAGTTTATCGTGGTATTCATAGATGATATACTCATATACTCTAAGGATGAGAAGGAACATGAGAAACATCTGCTCCTTATCATGGAGAAGCTAAGAGAACACAAGTTGTATGCCAAATTCAGCAAGTGCGAGTTCTGGTTAAAGGAAGTGGGATTCCTTGGTCATGTTATGTCAGCAAAATGAGTTGCCATAGATCCTAGTAAGGTAGCTTCCGTGACGGAATGGGAGTCACCCAAGAATGTGGGAGATATTAGGAGTTTCTTGGGCCTCGCAGGATATTACCGAAGGTTCATTGAAAACTTTTCCAAGATAGCAAAACCCATGACGGAACTATTAAAGAAGGAAAAGAAATTCCTATGGACCGAGGCATGTGAAGCAAGGTTTCAAGAGTTGAAGAAACGCCTTGTAACGGCACCAGTTCTGTGTCTGCCTGATATCCAAAAGGATTTTCAAGTCTATTGTGACGCTTCTCGACAAGGACTTGGAAGTGTATTGATGCAGGATGGGAAAGTGGTATCCTATGCCTCCCGACAACTTAAGAACCACGAACACAATTATCCCACACATGATTTGGAACTTGCATCTGTGGTTCATGCACTCAAGGTATGGAGACACTACCTCATGGGCAAACACTGTGATGTGTTCACAGATCATAAAAGTTTGAAGTACATCTTCACCCAAAAGGAGTTGAATATGAGACAAAGAAGATGGCTTGAGCTAATTAAGGATTATGACTTGGATTTACAGTACCATCCCGAAAAGGCAAATGTGGTGGCTGATGCCTTAAGTCGTAAGGTGTATGTGAATGGACTTATAGCAGGGGAACTTCCAGAGGATTTATGCAAACAATTCAGGGATCTCAGGCTAGAGATAGTCCCGAAAGGGCACGTAGCGACTATGGAAATAGTGTCCACCTTCCAAGAGAGAATCAAGGAAGCACAGAAGGGAGATAAAGAGTTGGAAGAAATAAGAATCAGGATAAGTGAAGGAAAGACTAAAGAATTTCGTTTGGATGAACAAGGAACCCTCTGGTATGGGAAGCGTTTGTGCGTTTCCAACGACCCCGATATCAGGAAGATGATTTTACAAGAAGCTCATGATTCTCCATACTCAATTCATCCAGGTAACACGAAGATGTACATGGATGTGAAGGATAGATTCTGGTGGAATAACCTAAAGAGAGATATTGCAGAGTATATTTCTCTGTGTGATGTATGCAATAGAGTTAAAGCCGAGCATCAGAAACCGGAAGGACTACTTCAACCACTACCTATACCCGACTGGATGTGGGACAAGGTAGGCATGGATTTCATCACGGGATTGCCCCGGACTTGTTCTGGATTTGATTCTATCTGGGTAGTGGTGGACCACTTTACCAAGGTGGCTCAATTCATCCCCGTAAAGACCACATATACAAGTGCTAAGCTTGCTAAGATATACATGTCAAGGATTGTAAGCCTACATGGTGTTTGTAACACCCTCGAATCAGCCCTATGCAAGTTTTAGCCCTTTCCGCCAAACCCGCATAGAAACGATTCAAGGACGCCCACCAGGCACTTGCGTGCGGGTGGAAAACAAAGTAATATCATTACACAATAGTCCTCGATGGAACCCACAAAACATATATATCCAAAAGCGACTCAAAGAGTCAAGAATACAGATTTACAGTACAAAGATCCAATCACCTTGAAAATGATAGAGCGTCCGACTATGGACAAGATGCAAATTGAGCTAAGAGCCCTGAAGAATAACCAATGGCGTCCATAACCCTGCCCAGGCCAAGCCGGAAGGGTAACCCTGCTAACGACGTCGATCTCAAAACCTGCTTAAACAAAAGGGGTGCCGACAAAGGGCAAAGGAAAAAGAGAGCGGTCAGTACTGAGGCCAGTACACGGCGAGACTAGAATTCGGCGGTCCTCGCCTACATAGGTATGGTGGACTGAAGCGGCAGCGCAACATGCACTAAACAACCTATAGAGACTCGATACAAATAGTGGCTATCAGAGAGGGGTAAGAAAGACCTATCCGGAACCATCCTGATACTACCACCAAACATACACATCCTGGTATTTCCCCCTCGAGACCAAACGAGGAAGTCAACCGAGGAACTCACACAGTTGGCAGTTTTATTTATTCAGTTATCGTGGCAGCAATTACTAGTCAGGTATAGATAGTCGTCCTGATATAATAAGCAGTGGGCAGTTTTAGTTAACCATTCCGTTGTAGTTGCAACACTTACTAGTCAGATACAATAAGCATGAGATATCCCAAACCCAGCAGTTGTTGGTACTTTTATTTAGCCATTCCGTTGTAGTGGAGCTGATTACTAGACATATCGGATACAAGTCAAATTATAACAGTAAACTTTAGTTGTAGTTGTCTATGATCGAGAACTGTGCTCCAAGTCATCCATAACCGCGGACACGGCTTTTCGAAAAGATTTAACCCTGCAGGGGTGCACCAAAGTATCCACACGCACTTCGACCCTTTTTGCTAGATCAGTTAACATACACCCATCGGTATGTCGGCGGGGCCTAAGTCATGACGTTTCCCAAACCCAAAGCAAGTACATGGGGGCCACCCCACTAAGCTACCCGCAACGAAGTCGGCCGGGCTCCGAGACGGACTCAGGGTTTGCGTCAGTGGCTGTAAACGACTGGGAACCCGAAAGTGTGACTGGGCTTGTCGATACCGCGAAAACACTCCGCTTCCCTAAACAGTACAGTGTGCAGTACTTCGCACAATTTAAATAAAGCAGTAAAACATGGCATAAGTACAGAATAGTAATAAAGCCCCAAACTACTTGTTGCCCCCAGTACAATACTTTGAAATCAGGTACTAATCGATGGGGGTGCCTACACACCCCACCTGTGGTTAGCGCGCTCGATCTCGGAACAGGTGTCAAGAACTCGGGGTCCTACGGGACACCAGTGAGCGGTTGGAAACCAAATATTGTATATCACCCACCGGTGCCTCTGCATTTACCTACTTCAATTTTAGTTGTTAAACAGTAATTAAAGCCATGATCATCTCCAACATTAAACATGCGGCAATACTCCAACAACTGGGGTACTTGACGACACGCAATAGCACTTGAGCAAGCGACCACGACGCGCAAGTCCAACTATCTACCACACAACAGGTAATAGGATGTGTCCAAGGCAATATAAGGCTGCAAGGGATATCACGGGCACGAAAACTAGAGCATCGCAACACAGATAGCAATAGATCAACAGGAGGGAATAAAGACTAAAAATGCAAAATAGGTAGAAGGGGAAGGGATGCTCGCCTGAAAACATTGCTGAAGGTTCATCCGAAGATCGGGTCGACACTCGCATCAACTCAACGGCCTTACCCGCGGAGAAGCAGAACACTAGAATAAACACCGGATGCACTATTTAATACTACGGCAAAAGATCGCTCATGATGCATGTATGACATGGCAAGATGCGATGCAATTAGGCAATATTAAGCGGAACCGAGGTCCCGACAACTAATTAATAGGTCCATGTTGTTTAGATACCCGCCATTTAAATGTTGTCTTAACAAGGCAAAATATAGCACCGGTTCGCTACACCAATTTAAATGGGACCAATATAAGACTAGATATGCCCGCATATGGACCCCATATTTAATTATGAGGTGAATCGGCATAATGCCCCCAAACCCACAACATGCATGCGAGTATGAGCAATTTAATATGCGACAGACGATAATGTCAGATTATAAAAATAATGGGGTCTCGGTTAGGGAATCACATTAGGGTTCGGCGAACTGGGGCTCCGAGGGGTTCGGGGTCGGGTCTCAGGGACCGGATCTGGGGTTCGGGCTCGGCGGGATCGTTCTCGGATAACAGAGTAGATCTTGGCGTTCCGCGAAGAAGGACTTGGTTCAGCGTCGGGGCGCATCGGATTCATCCTGGTCGGTGTCGATCTTGTTGTTGCGAAGATCTTGTCGGGTCCGCGCCATCGAGTCGGTCTTGGCATTCGGGGTGAAGAACGTGGCGTCCTCGAGGAAGTACTTGGCGTATCTGTGTCGACGACCTGGGCGTCCGGTTTCTCGGGCATCAGATCCAGGAAGAAGTACTTGTCGCATCTACCGTCTTCGGGTTTGCTTCAATCGGGTCCAAGACGAGGTACTTGTCGTCCCATGTAGAAATCTTTGTCGATCTGTGGCGATGATTTCGGGTTCGGGTCTTCGGGGTACATGAGGAGAACTTGGCGTTCCGAGGGGTTCGGTCTTCGAGGTTTGTCCATCTACGCCATGTCGGAGATCTTGAGGTTTCGGCTCGATCGAAGGTGCAGTGCTTGAGTTTCGACGCAGGCGATCTTGAATTAGGCATCGACCTTGTGCGGGTCTTCGGGTCCTCGTCTCGGTCGATCTCGGTCTCTCGAAGTGGCCGGATGAACCACAACATCGGGGAGTGACGCCACAACAGACAACAAGGAAAACTCTTGTGAACCTGTGCTGCCACGAGACACACACAGAGGCCTCACGCACACAAGCCCGGCCAGGAAAACATCAGGGGCGTGGCGCAGCAGGCGGACAAGGTGGGGTGCTGTCGCACGGCTCCTGCGGACGGAAGACGGCGAGGGCGCGGCCAAAGGGGCGGGTCGGGGTCGCGGCCACGAGCGCCGGAGGTGCGGGTGACGAGGCGCCGAGAGGAGCAGCGAGCGTGCAGAGGAGGGTCAAGGACGGGCGGCCATGGAGGAGGCGCCGACGGGCTCGGGGTGCACGCGGGACGGAGGCGAGGGTCGATGCAGAGGCGGCGGGAGTCTTGCGCGACGCAGGCGGCGCGCTGGCGCGGGATGGCGGCGGCGGAGGAGCACTGGCACCGAGGAGGGGGAAAAGCGGCGAGGCGGTCGCGGGCTCGGGGTGGAGCGAGGAGAGCGGGGGGGGGGGGGGTGCGGAGCGAGGTGGTCAGAGGCGAGACCGGCGCGGGCGCGGCCGGCGAGGAAGACCGGAGGCGAGGAGGACGGGGCTAGGTGAAGCGGAGAGGCGATGCGGGGCTTCCAGGGGCGGCGGAGGACGCAGAGGAGGCGGAGTGGCCGCGGTCGGTGGCGTCTGCGGGCTGGAGGCCGAGGGCGGCGACGGAGAGGAGGGCACCCGGCAGGGGAAGGGGAGGCCGGAGGGAGGAGGCCGGGCGGCGACCTCGGCGACGCGGCCAGAGAAGAGGAGAGGCAGGGCGCGTCGGGTGGGGTGGGGGAAGGTTCGATGCGGGGGAGGCGTGCCTGGGGGTGGGGGCCACGTGTGGAGAGGGGAGTGACCAGGGGGGTTGCGGCCGGCCGGTCGCGTGGTGAGTGGGTCGGGGCGGCAGGGTGTGGGGGCTGTGGGGCCAGGGCGGGAGGCAGGTGGGGAGATCCCGAGGCGGGGCTGGTGGGTCTGGCGGTCGGGTCAGGTGGGCGGGAGAGGGGCGTGTGATGCGCCAGGCTGGCCAGGGGAAGGGACGGTCGGCTGTGTGGGGCTGAGGTGGCGCGAGGTGAGTGGTGGGGTTTGTGCCGGGGGTGATGTGGCGAGCTGTGGTTGGCCGGGGTGATGTGGAGGGTGATGGGTAGATGGGGGTTGGGTAGGAAAAGGGTTTAGGGTTTCTGATTTTTGTACTGGGAGTGGCCGACTGGGTCGGATCGGCCCGGTACGGCTGCCCCTAAAAATAAAATAAATATTTTATTATTTAAAACGGGGCTTTTGAAATCCATTGGTAGACGAAACAAAATAATCCGGAGACCCGGGTTTTGGTTTTGAAATAAAGGCGGGGTATTTTGAAAACAAAAATATGTTTTTCAAAAATAGTTTCAGACAAACAAATGCATGATGATGACGATGCTCAAATGCAATGTGGCATGATGACATGAGCATGCGGTCATGATGATGCAATGCACAAAAACAACGCGATTTTCTAGTAGTGGTTTTTGCGGGATGCCACAATTCGACACCACTAACAATGGATCTCGCCCTCGAGATCCGCCTCATGGTACCGGAAGGAAGGTCGGCGATCTGCGTCTTCTCGCCTCGTGTAGATCCTCGCGACACCACTAACAAGAGGTCGTTGTCCGTGATCGTCGAGAGAACACTCCGGGAACAAAAGGTCGAAGGTAGAGGTATCAACAAATAAGGCCACCTCTAGCTCCGATTGAAAGGGGAACCGATGCATTCTCATCCACTTCAATTTACAAAAAGCAAATAGAAGGGGTAGTCGGCATGGGGGCCAATCCATCACGCATCCAAACTATTACTCTGCACAATCAGTAGAAAAGCGTGCAACCATTCTCGGAATCAGACTGAAGATCTCGACAACCAAGGTTCGGAATAGAGGGTGATGCGGCTCTGCATCAGATCTGGCGTAGATGATGTGGTCGCGTCGGAAAACACCGGAAGGCACGAGAAGGATCAAAGAGAAGTCCACCAGACGAAGGATTTCTCGGATAGCATGAAGACCAGATGTAGCAACACCGTTACCAAAGGAGGAAGCGAAACCCTGAAGGTACGATGGAACCCAACCACGAGAAATCCTGGACTCGAAGAGGGAGAAGAGAGCGGATTCAAAACACGCAGAGGTGAGAGAAGAGAAGCAGAGGGGTAAGGAGTAAAAACAGATCTAATCAGATCTATCCAACCGATTTTGCAAAAATAGTTTTGACACTCTACTTCGGCCGTTAGCTAGGTTATCCTACAGGCTGGACTTGTGGGGTATCGCAACTGCTGAGCTCTGATACCACTCTGTAACACCCTCGAATCGGCCCTATGCAAGTTTTAGCCCTTTGCGCCAAACCCGCATAGAAACGATTCAAGGACGCCCACCAGGCACTTGCGTGCGGGTGGAAAATGAAGTAATATCATTACACAATAGTCCTCGATGGAACCCACAAAACATATATATCCAAAAGCGACTCAAAGAGTCAAGAATACAGATTTATAGTACAAAGATCCAATCACCTTGAAAATGACAGAGCGTCCGACTACGGACAAGATGCAAATTGAGCTAAGAGCCCTGAAGAATAACCAATGGCGTCCATAACCCTGCCCAGGCCAAGCCGGAAGGGTAACCCTGCTAACGATGTCAATCTCAAAACCTGCTTAAACAAAAGGGGTGCCGACAAAGGGCAAAGGAAAAAGAGAGCGGTCAGTACTGAGGCCAGTACACGGCGAGACTAGAATTCGGCGGTCCTCGCCTACATAGGTATGGTGGACTGAAGCGGCAGCGCAGCATGCACTAAACAACCTATAGAGACTCGATACAAATAGCGGCTATCAGAGAGGGGTAAGAAAGACCTATCCGGAACCATC
The DNA here is from genome assembly GCA_916181665.1 of Avena sativa. Lineage (NCBI taxonomy): Eukaryota > Viridiplantae > Streptophyta > Magnoliopsida > Poales > Poaceae > Avena > Avena sativa. The sequence goes on from OV702297.1 coordinate 241,146,426, forward strand.
CTGATACTACCACCAAACATACCCATCCTGGTATTTCCCCCTCGAGACCAAACGAGGAAGTCAACCGAGGAACTCACACAGTTGGCAGTTTTATTTATTTAGTTATCGTTGCAGCAATTACTAGTCAGGTATAGATAGTCGTCCTGATATAATAAGCAGTGGGCAGTTTTAGTTAACCATTCCGTTGTAGTTGCAACACTTACTAGTCAGATACAATAAGCATGAGATATCCCAAACCCAGCAGTTGTTGGTACTTTTATTTAGCCATTCCGTTGTAGTGGAGCTGATTACTAGACATATCGGATACAAGTCAAATTATAACAGTAAACTTTAGTTGTAGTTGTCTATGATCGAGAACTGTGCTCCAAGTCGTCCATAACCGCGGACACGGCTTTTCGAAAAGATTTAACCCTGCAGGGGTGCACCAAAGTATCCACACGCACTTCGACCCTTTTTGCCAGATCAGTTAACATACACCCATCGGTATGTCGGCGGGGCCTAAGTCATGACGTTTCCCAGACCCAAAGCAAGTACATGGGGGCCACCCCACTAAGCTACCCGCAACAAAGTCGGCCGGGCTCCGAGACGGACTCAGGGTTTGCGTCAGTGGCTGTAAACTACTGGGAACCCGAAAGTGTGACTGGGCTTGTCGATACCGCGAAAACACTCCGCTTCCCTAAACAGTACAGTGTGCAGTACCTCGCACAATTTAAATAAAGCAGTAAAACATGGCATAAGTACAGAATAGTAATAAAGCCCCAAACTACTTGTGGCCCCTAGTACAATACTTTGAAATCAGGTACTAATCGATGGGGGTGCCCACACACCCCACCTGTGGTTAGCGCGCTCGATCTCGGAATAGGTGTCAAGAACTCGGGGTCCTACGGGACACCAGTGAGCGGTTGGAAACCAAATATTGTATATCACCCACCGGTGCCTCTGCATTTACCTACTTCAATTTTAGTTGTTAAACAGTAATTAAAGCCATGATCATCTCCAACATTAAACATGCGGCAATACTCCAACAACTGGGGTACTTGACGACACGCAACAGCACTTGAGCAAGCGACCACGACGCGCAAGTCCAACTATCTACCCCACAACAGGTAATAGGATGTGTCCAAGGCAATATAAGGCTGCAAGGGATATCACGGGCACGAAAACTAGAGCATCGCAACACAGATAGCAATAGATCAACAGGAGGGAATAAAGACTAAAAATGCAAAATAGGTAGAAGGGGAAGGGATGCTCGCCTGAAAACATTGCTGAAGGTTCATCCGAAGATCGGGTCGACACTCGCATCAACTCAACGGCCTTACCCGCGGAGAAGCAAAACACTAGAATAAACACCGGATGCACTATTTAATACTACGGCAAAAGATCGGGCATGATGCATGTATGACATGGCAAGATGCGATGCAATTAGGCAATATTAAGCGGAACCGGGGTCCCGACAACTAATTAATAGGTTCATGTTGTTTAGATACCCGCCATTTAAATGTTGTCTTAACAAGGCAAAATATAGCACCGGTTCGCTACACCAATTTAAATGGGACCAATATAAGACTAGATATGCCCGCATATGGACCCCATATTTAATTATGAGGTGAATCGGCATAATGCCCCCAAACCCACAACATGCATGCGAGTATGAGCAATTTAATATGCGACAGACGATAATGTCAGATTATAAAAATAATGGGGTCTCGGTTAGGGAATCACATTAGGGTTCGGCGAACTGGAGCTCCGAGGGGTTCGGGGTCGGGTCTCAGGGGCCGGATCTGGGGTTCGGGCTCGGCGGGATCGTTCTCAGATAACAGAGTAGATCTTGGCGTTCCGCGAAGAAGGACTTGGTTCAGCGTCGGGGCGCATCGGATTCGTCCTGGTCGGTGTCGATCTTGTTGTTGCGAAGATCTTGTCGGGTCCGCGCCATCGAGTCGGTCTTGGCATTCGGGGTGAAGAACGTGGCGTCCTCGAGGAAGTACTTGGCGTATCCGTGTCGACGACCTGGGCGTCCGGTTTCTCGGGCATCAGATCCGGGAAGAAGTACTTGTCGCATCTACCGTCTTCGGGTTTGCTTCAATCGGGTCCAAGACGAGGTACTTGTCGTCCCATGTAGAAATCTTTGTCGATCTGTGGCGATGATTTCGGGTTCGGGTCTTCGGGGTACATGAGGAGAACTTGGCGTTCCGAGGGGTTCGGTCTTCGAGGTTTGTCCATCTACGCCATGTCGGAGATCTTGAGGTTTCGGCTCGATCGAAGTTGCAGTGCTTGAGTTTCGACGCAGGCGATCTTGAATTAGGCATCGACCTTGTGCGGGTCTTCGGGTCCTCGTCTCGGTCGATCTCGGTCTCTCGAAGTGGCCGGATGAACCACAACATCGGGGAGTGACGCCACAACAAACAACAGGGAAAACTCTTGTGAACCTGTGCTGCCACGAGACACACAGAGAGGCCTCACGCACACAAGCCCGGCCAGGAAAACATCAGGGGCGTGGCGCAGCAGGCGGACAAGGCGGGGTGCTGTCGCACGGCTCCTGCGGACGGAAGACGGAGAGGGCGCGGCCAAAGGGGCGGGTCGGGGTCGCGGCCGCGAGCGCCGGAGGTGCGGGCGACGAGGCGCCGAGAGGAGCAACGAGCGTGCAGAGGAGGGTCGAGGACGGGCGGCCATGGAGGGGGCGCCGACGGGCTCGGGGTGCACGCGGGACGGAGGCGAGGGTCGATGCAGAGGCGGCGGGAGTCTTGCGTGACGCAGGCGGCGCGCTGGCGCGGGATGGCGGCGGCGGAGGAGCACTGGCACCAAGGAGGGGGAAAAGCGGCGAGGCGGTCGCGGGCTCGGGGTGGAGCGAGGAGAGCGGGGGGGGGGGTGCGGAGCGAGGTGGTCGGAGGCGAGACCGGCGCGGGCGCGGCCGGCGAGGAAGACCGGAGGCGAGGAGGACGGGGCTAGGTGAAGCGGAGAGGCGATGCGGGGCTTCCAGGGGCGGCGGAGGACGCAGAGGAGGCGGAGTGGCCGCGGTCGGTGGCGTCTGCGGGCTGGAGGCCGAGGGCGGCGACGGAGAGGAGGGCGCCCGACAGGGGAAGGGGAGGCCAGAGGGAGGAGGCCGGGCGGCGACCTCGGCAACGCGGCCAGAGGAGAGGAGACGCAGGGCGCGTCGGGTGGGGTGGGGGAAGGTTCGATGCGGGGGAGGCGTGCCTGGGGGCGGGGGCCACGTGGGGAGAGGGGAGTGACCAGGGGGGTTGCGGCCGGCCGGTCGTGTGGTGAGTGGGTCGGGGCGGCAGGGTGTGGGGCCTGTGGGGCCAGGGCGGGAGGCAGGTGGGGAGATCCCAAGGCGGGGCTGGTGGGTCTGGCGGTCGGGTCAGGTGGGCGGGAGAGGGGCGTGTGACGCGCCAGGCTGGCCAGGGGAAGGGACGGTCGGCTGTGTGGGGCTGAGGTGGCGCGAGGTGAGTGGTGGGGTTTGTGCCGGGGGTGATGTGGCGAGCTGTGGTTGGCCGGGGTGATGTGGAGGGTGATGGGTAGATGGGGGTTGGGTAGGAAAAGGGTTTAGGGTTTCTGATTTTTGTACTGGGGGTGGCCGACTGGGTCGGATCGGCCCGGTACGGCTGCCCCTAAAAATAAAATAAATATTTTATTATTTAAAACGGGGCTTTTGAAATCCATTGGTAGACGAAACAAAATAATCCGGAGACCCGGGTTTTGGTTTTGAAATAAAGGCGGGGTATTTTGAAAACAAAAATATGTTTTTCGAAAATAGTTTCAGACAAACAAATGCATGATGATGACGATGCTCAAATGCAATGTGGCATGATGACATGAGCATGCGGTCATGATGATGCAATGCACAAAAACAACGCGATTTTCTAGTAGTGGTTTTTGCGGGATGCCACAGTGTTCCCAAGGGAATTGTGTCAGACAGAGGCACCCAGTTTACTTCAAAGTTTTGGCGACAACTACATGAGTCTCTTGGGACCCGACTAGAATTCAGTACTGCCTTCCACCCTCAGACAGATGGCCAAACAGAAAGGGTGAATCAAATTTTGGAAGATATGTTGAGAGCTTGCGCACTAGACTATGGGTCTAGTTGGGACGATAACCTGTCGTATGCTGAGTTCTCATACAACAACAGCTACCAGACAAGTATCAAGATGGCTCCGTTTGAAGTTCTATATGGCAGGAAGTGTAGGACTCCATTGCTATGGAATGGAGTTGGTGAACACAGTCTTTTTGGACCTGACTTGATAAAGGATGCCGAAGAAAAGGTACGACAGATTCAGGATAGGCTAAAGGTAGCCCAATCCCGACAGAAGAGTTACGCTGATTCCAAGCGCAGAGATGTGTCCTATGAAATAGGGGACTGTGCGTATCTCCGAGTTTCACCCCTACGAGGAGTTAAGAGGTTCGGAATCAAGGGCAAGTTAGCCCCATGATTCATAGGACCATATAAGGTTCTGGCCTGTAAAGGGGAAGTTGCCTATCAGTTGGAGTTGCCGGAAGGACTGACTTTTCATGATGTGTTTCATGTGTCGCAACTAAAAAAGTGTCACCCGGAGATGGCCGAAACACCGCTAACAGATACCGTTCCCCTAGATGAGGTTCAATTGGAGAATGACCTTACCTATGAGGAAAAACCCATCAAAATACTGGAAACAGCCGAAAGGATTACCCGCACCAAGACTATAAGATTCTGCAAGGTATAATGGAACCACCACTCCGAGGAAGAAGCTACGTGGGAGCGTGAAGAAGACATGAGGGCAGAGCACCCACACCTATTTGCTAGCCAACCCGAATCTTGGGGACGAGATTCCTCTTAAGGGGGGTAGGTTTGTAACATCCCAGATTTTATATTAGGATGTTATTAGTTCCATGCATCATCCTTGCATCATTGCTTTCTACAAATCAATTTTTACAACAATCCTAAACACCTAAACCTAGCAAAACCCTAATAGTGTTTGCCATGTATAAGCATTACTGTAGTGGTCAAGTATTGACCCTTCTAAAAACCTTGTGAAACATTAAACTATGGCCCTATGTTGACCACCTTAATTTTATAAAAAATTAGAAACAATTTTTATCAAGTTTGGGCTTGGTAGGCAAAAGTTATTTAGGTTTTATTAAAGCAGAAAAAGGAAAATGTTAAAAGGGAAAAAAAAGTGGGCAACCTACCTAACTGGGCCGCAGCGCCAGCCCACCCGCGCCCACGCGGTAGCCAGCTTGCCCGCGCCAGCCGCCGCAGCCTAGCACCGGCCCGCTCTGCCAATCCCGCTGCTGCCACCGACAGGTGGGGCCATGCTGTCATCCCCCACCTCCAGCCAGAGTCCCTGAAGAACACGGTTCTTATTCAAATCCGCGCGATTAATCCGTCCCCTGATCGAATCTGTGCCCTCTACGACACGAAATCCTTCCCTCTTATACCGCTACATCGGCTCCCCTCGCTGCCCTCGTTTCTCTCAAACCCTAGCCCCAATTTCGCAAGTTTTCCGAACTCGCCGGAGCAGCCGCCGTCGGAGCTCGAGGTTGGCGACTCTCCAGGGCACCTCGAGCCCTGTTACACCTTCCACCCTTCTCGCCCCGACCTACCCTAACCGCCCGTCTAATTCGTTGCTTTCGAAACTTAGGAGGTCACCGGCGATTGCTCACCGGAGCCGTCGGACCCGAGAAGAGGAACGGCCGACGCTGGGAGAAGGAGGAGGAGAGGGACCGCGCTGAGACCGCTAGGGGATTCGCCATCGACGTGCGCATCGGGGGCCATCTTCGTCGCCTTCACTAGGGCCACCAGGACCTCCGACCACCGTCGACTCCGCCGCCGCCGCCGTCGTCTCCATCGCCGCCACCACCACAGGTTAGTGGAGCCGCCTCGGCCGTCCGATTGAAATCCTGCGGGCCAGATTAGAAGGGGGGAACGAAGGGGTATCGGCCAACCACACCACGCCGCATGGCAAGCGCGTCGTCACCGCGCCGTGTCACCCGCCTGGCCAGCTGGCCCAACCAGAAGCCGCCACTTGGCAATGTTCTAAGTTAGGGGGTCAGATCTGTTTGCAGATTTAGATTCAAACTTGCGAAAATCATATAAAATTGAATATTTGGCCAAATTTAGCTTGTAATATACCGTTGGATTCCTAATTTTATGTAGAATCTAAATCTGCAATAATATCCCAGGTTTACAGTAAGGTTTTAGGTGTATATTTTAATCATTATATTAGAGTGTTTATCCTATATAAAATTAATTAAAATTCAGTTTTAATTGATTCTTGTTGCAATAACTTTGTTCCCACAATGCCTACTGGACAAAATTGTAAAACCTTGCTTAAGATCATTAGATCTGGTTTGGGGCTAATTAGATGGTTTGATCTCCTATAATCCTAGGAATTGTTTTAGTGATTCAATTAGATCTAAACCTTTGGGAAATCAATCCTAGTGACACCCTTACACTATTGCGACACAATCTTGCTACCTTGGTCAATTTAGAAGAACCAACCTTGCATAAAATACCATGTTGCATGCATGCATGATTTTCTTTGTGATATGTTTTGAGCAAGTTGTGATCATATCTATGTTTGTGATTCGTTAGATTGTTCGGAGTGCGCTAAGGAGTGCTATTGTGTAGAGTGCTGCTCGGATCAAGGCAAGTTACACCACTTGTTCATAACTTTTGTCCCAGTTTTGATTCTATGCATGTGATCTTCAAAATTCTGTAGTATGCATGTGTAGGATGTTCTAGTAGAATTTTCCTTAGTATTATTTTGCAAGTGCGATGATTTTTTCGTATGCCATGAGTAGCTCTATACTTAGGATTTACCTCCTAATAGGTTCCCCTGTTTTTGCTAAGTATTGCTTGCTATGCTATATATACAAAGTACCGTTGGGGGGTTCGAAAGACAAAGATTTTTTCTAAGTATAAAGGCTCTCTAGAGCAAATTTTTCTTCTCAAAACCACTGCAAAATAAAACTAAGTTTTCTTCTGGGCGGAATGGTTGTCGGGTCAACGAGTGAGATTTTGGTGGTGGACGACCGCCCAGGAATCAAAGAAGTCTGCCATGTTTCTGAATTCAGAAGCTTCCAGTGCAACCACAATACATTATGGGCTCTGTCTTGGCCTAGTACTTAGTGGGAAACCTCACCTGGGTACCAACATTTGGAGGTTCTTGGCACGGTTGAATCCAGAAGGTAGAGGGGCTACTAAGGGAAAGCCTCGCCATGGTCTTGTCTGTAAAAGGACTTGATCGTGGATTGTGGGTAAAGTGCACAAACTCTCGAGAGTATTGCAATCTGATCGATCAGCCGTGTTCACGGAAACAGAACAACATTGAACATCTAAAGGATGGAGCCTCTAAAGGATCTTCCTCTCTCTTTTCTAAAACAAGTTTTAAAAACCCCAAGGCGTGAGTAATATCGCCAATGGGTGGGATTTTGGGAACTTGGTGTGTAATATCCAAGTGTCACTTGGTGCGTAATATCCAAGTGTTTGGTTGGTTGGACACTTGGTGTGTAATATCCTCGTGTGCCACTCGACCTTATGCTATCTAAGCAAATGTTTACAAAGTAGGACAATCCTCTCTTCTTCTCTCTACTTAAGAAAACTAGCTTTGAGCAAATGAACTCTACAGCCTCTACCAGCCTTGCATGTAGAGATAGTCTTTTCTCTCCTTGGTGTAATTTGCCAATACATTCAAAGTATTGACCCAACTTGTTGGCTGCACGTCTTATGTGCAGAATCCGAAGATTGAAAGGTGCGTAGAGATCGCGGGTCTACACTCGACAAGCCTGGGGCGTTGATGGACTCATGCTGCTTCTATGTTTCCGCTGTTATTTGAGCTAGCATAATGCTAAGCAATTTTGTAATAAATTCATACTCTGGATTCTCCGTGTAATAAAGACTTTGTGTTTTACATGATATTTCATCGACTGTGAGTGCTAGCTATTGATTCAGGGACTAGCATGTTAATCACAGGGACTTAGGATCCTTATCGATCCGAGGTCACTACACATATAAATTGAACAACCATTGTTCTTGGACTTAAACAAGTAACCATATCGCAATAAACATGATCCAGATATAATGTTCATGCTCAACGCAGGCAACAAATAACAATTTTTTAAGTATAAAACTAATCCCGATGGTAGATGAGAGGTAGCGTGGTGACCACGATCACATCAACCTTTGATCCATTTCCTACGCGAATCGTCACCTCGTTCTTCGGTAGTGTCCGTTTATTCTGCAGCACATGTTTCGAGTTACAAATATGAGCAACCGAACCAGTATCAAATACCCAGGCACTACTACGACTACTAGTAAGATACAAATCAATAACATGTATATCAGATATACCTTTCTTCTTGATGTTGTAGTTTCTCAGATCCGCCAAGTACTTGGGGCAATTCTGCTTCCATTGACCATAAACCTTGCAATACATGCATATATCTTTAGGACTAGCACCAACTCGGGCTTTCTTCTTAGGCACACCAACTGGTTTGTTGCCTTTGAAGTTACCCTTGAGCTTATCCTATTTCTTTATGTCCACTTCAGCCGCCATGAAAGTGGTAGCAAGTTTAGTGAGCGATCCAATCGCACCACTTATCTTGTAATTCAGTATAAACCTTTTATAACTGGGTGTAAGCGATTGTAGAACTCTATCTATCACAAGATCAACTGGGATTTCATATCCTAGTACCTTGAGAGGTTGAACAAAGTACATCATCATATCGATGTGAGTGTTCATAGGGTTGTGTTCGTTCATCATATGGCTGAAGAACTTGTTGGAGATCATATATCTCTCAACATGGATTTGGATATCAAACATGTCTTTGAGTTCATTCACCATGGTAGCAGCGATGCTAAGTTCAAAGATTTCTTAGAGCTCTTGCTCCATTGACATACGGATCGCATATTTCACAATATTGTAGTCATCATGCTTTGTGTTATACATAATGCGCTCATCTTGAGATGCAATATTTTTAGGTGGGTCACTGATGACTGCAAACGCACAGATCGGATGTAGCTAGTTTTGAAATAAATATATCGATCTCACAGGCAGCAGGAGTCTCAAGTCTAAGATTCTTGAAGTAAATACTGAAAATAGAAATGCTAAATAAAGTTCTAAGTGACAAGATAAAATGCGAGTAATGTGTAAAAAGGTGTTTTTGGGTTTTTGGTATAAGAGAACAATACATAAAGTAAATAAAACTGAATACAGAAAGTAAGTATCACGTATGTAAAAGAGATTTGAAACTTCAGGGGGAGAAAGCATTCTTAGGGATTGGCGGATACACCACTAGCACTATAAGGAGCTAAGGTAAAGATTATTATTAGGAGCATTCTTAACTATGTATGTGTGGGAGGAACTCCGTATTTGGACAAAGAGGCTGCAACCACATCAGACAACAATCAACATCAATTGAATTACCGTGCTATTAAGGGACGTAATCCCACAGGACGTATCCCATGGCATGGATAGTGTTTTGTGAGTTTCCTCGATTCCCAAGTTGATACGTAAGGGGTGCCAACATCTTTATAGTCACTGTAAATGCTAACATCCCTCCGTCTAGCAACAAGTAGTTCCCTACACCAAGTCCTCACAAGAGGAAAATATTGGAGAGGTCGACTTCTCCCAACATCAAGATGTAGACAATCTTACACATGGTCACAGTGTTGAATATCATAATAAAATTTATCTTATTTCAATCTCATACTAGGGTTTCTCCATCTCCCTAAGACCTAATGATCTACTCAGACATGGAGGCAGACAGCATCATAGTAACAGTAATGGAAGCAATCATTGATGAATAGTACTTGTATAAATCCACAACTAGTGCAAGAATTACAAAAAGATTTAGATGGAATGGATGGAGATGATGGTGATGATGAAGATACAGCGGTTGATGAAGATGGAGATTGATGCCTTGGCCTCCCAGATCTGCGTAGGGCGAAGATGGATCCCTAGGGAAAACTCCCCCTCCAGATGCCTTCCACAGGTTAGGTTTTGGTGATTTCTGGGTGTTCTATATGTCGTCTCTCTGAACCAGTTGCATTATTAATATTCCCCAAATAAGCGATTTACGTAGTTTTTGGCTCCTTTTCTCTCCAGTACAACAGCTCCAAGAATTGTGTCCTATGGATCCATCATCTAATATGATCCTGATGAAAATAAACATAAAAAGTGTGTGCGAACACCGTAAAATACCAAAATCCTACATCTATAATGCAAAATAACGATGTAAAACATGATGTAAATATGCACTCATCAACTTAACCAACCTTAGACTCTTGCTCGTCCTGAGCAAGTTTAGCTTAATGGATGTGATACTCATATTCATGAAACTGAGTCGATCAAATAAATGAGGCAGTTGCAGCATGTATTATCATAAAGGATACATATAAATAAATTTATGAATAGTACCTTACTCGAACCATCCGAATAATATTAGAAGGCTTCCACACCTTAGTAATTAATAGTTCATAAAAGATTATTATCAAGATGATGTAAAAATATTTGGTTCAACCGAATGAGTTAGTCAGGTAGTCCGAGGTTTTTTTAGGATTAACATATTCACTTGGGATTCAAAATCTCAAACATCTCTTTGTCTTACTATAATATAGTGGAATATGCCAATTTGCTCTTTGCACATTCGCTTTTTTTCTTCATCTTTCTTTTTCTTCTTTTCGTATATATATTTGCGCTCACACTTTTGTTTAAGTGATGTGCAAAGGAGCTAGCCATATAATCCACTTCATGTAGGAATTTCAAAGTTTAACGATCTCAATTATCAAATTCCAAATATATATGAAGCATATTTATAACTTGAGTATTCTACCTCAAACTTTTTCTCACTCTATTTGATAGCACTTATAATTTCTCCTTTGTTCAAGGTTTTTCTTTTTCATTTAATTAATTAGATAGTTTCTCCTTTTTGTAAATCAAACCAATTACCTACAACATATTAATCCAACTATCTTTATATGTTCCATTAACACAAATGGTGTGGAAGACTCCTATTAATATCATCAAGTGCAAGTAAAATCATACTCAAGTTATTCATATATCTAGTAGGACAAACTCAAACTCAATAATACTCCATATATGATAGTAAGCTCAGAATTTCATAATAGGGATCAACTATTCCTGAAGGGAATCTAATGATGCAAACTTTATTTATGATCTCGAACTAATGCAAAAACTAAAATAAAAAACTTGTAAGATAGTTTACAAGGTATTAAAACCTCCATAAGCTTGGAATCAAGCCAAGCGGGATCAAATAATCCCTTGCGATTATTTGATACCGTGCTTCGTTGAAGGTCACTATGGTGCCATAACACGTGGTATGTTCTCCTCATGGGCCAGCCTGAGACGAAGGGATTGATTGATGGCCTCCAGTTCTTTTATGCGTAGCTTGTAGAGAAGGTTATTCTTCTCCATCACTTTCAATTGCTCTTTGATGATCTCATTGTTTTCTTTGGAGGGTCTGTATCGCCCTGAGACTGATGGTGAAACCTGCTTCAGTGGTTTTCTTGATATCTTCATTGAGTTTATCAAGATAAACTCACAACCACCGGAGATGCATAGGCGTCCCTAGTGCTTCCTTGTTTATTTCTTCAATATTCAACTCGAGGGCCTTCAACTCCTTCTTCTGGCGTTCTTTGTCGTTGTCGAAGAACTCCAAGGAGGTGATCTTGATCTCCTTGCCTTACTCGCTATTGCTTTTGATCTCCATAAGAACTCCTCTCCTTGGCCTCTTGGATCTTGGTGGCTCTATGTTGTATGTCCTCTTGTATGAACAAGAAGTAGATTTGTTCCTGGTGATTTGTGATTAGATAGAGGCACAATAGGGCAGTATATAAGAGCAGTCAGCGGTCGGTAAAACTCGCGAGAAACACCAAATTGTCGTCCAAGAAAACAATCCAAACCGACTAGAAAAAGAAATCGTGGATTTGGAGGAGTCCTGCGCCATAACGACCAACTATACGGTTGCGGCCCGTATAGTTGCAGCCGTATAGTTGGTTCCGGGCAGAAACTTCCGATTTTTTATAGCCCAGGTCAGTTAGATTACTGAATACGAACCAACAAAACGTTTTTTGGTAAATAATAAAAAAAACAGGTCGAGGCTACTCAATCTTTGACGACCAACTATACGGCGGGAGATTTTTCTCCGGACATATAGTTGTGTCCGTATAAATACCGCACCTCGAAATTTCTTTTGCGAAAGGATACAAAACGTTTAACGACCAACTATATGGCGGGAGATTATTCTCCACCCGTATAATTGCGCCCGTATAGTTACAGTATCCAAAACAAATTTGCAAAGGAGATACAAAACGTTTGACGACCAACTATACGGCGGGAAAATTTTCTCCGGCCGTATAGTTGTGTCCGTATAGTTGTAGAAACCCCTTAAAAACTTTAGAAAAATTAGAGGAATTCAAAGGAAAAAAAATTTAATGATAGGAACTATAAAAACAAAGCACTTATTAGAGTCAGAAAACTTACCTTCCACTTACCGTTTATTTAGTCGGGAGTGACAAGCTCCTCCAACAACAAGGACTTCTTATTTTTGGGAGGATTTGGCTCTAGCTCATATAATAATTCTTGAAAGCAAAAATCATCAAGACTAAAACTCCTCTCGATAAGATCGATGTCTTGTTGGGTAAATATAGATGATGCATCTGCTACCTTTTCTCCTTGTCTCTGCATAATCTGCAACTCAAATTCTTGAAGTAAAAGGATCCAACGGATCAGTATTCTCTTATGAAACTTTCTCTCGAGGAGTTATTTGAAACCATCATGATCCATATGAACTCTTACTTTTGCATCAACAATGTAAGAACAAAACTTATCACAAGAGAAAATACAGCAAAGAGTTCCTTTCTTCCTTAGGATAATTCTTTTGAGCACTATTTGGAGTTCTACTAGCATATGTAAAATATTAAATCTGTGACCTTTGTGTTGCCCCAAAGTTACTCCTACATCATCATCACTAGCCTCGCATATTAAATCAAAATTCATATCCCATATAGGTGGTTTAATTATGGGAGCACGAGATAAAGTATTTTTATGTTTATCAAAGGCAATAAGACACTTATCATCAAAGTTGAATCTTACTCCTTTTTGCAATATATTAGTCAAAGGTTTAGAAATTCCAGAGAAATTCCTAATGAACCTTCTATAAAATCCTACATGACCAACAAAACTTCTTATACCTTTTACATCCCTTGGTTGTGGCATTCTTTCTATTGCTTCAATTTTAGCCCTATCTACTTCAATACCCTTACCTGCTACTTTGTGTCCAAGAACTATGCCTTCTTTGACCATAAAATGGCACTTCTCCCAGTTTAAGACAAGATTGGTTGCTTCACAATGCTGCAATATTCTTTTGAGATTATCCAAGCAACTAGTAAACGAAGTTCCATAGACAGAAAAATCAACCATGAATACTTCCATTATAAGTTCTATAAAATCTGCAAATATAGCAGTCATGCATCTTTGAAAAGTAGCTGGAGCATTACATAGACCACAAGGCATACGTCGATAAGCATGTAAACCATAAGGACTAATGAAAGTTGTTTTAAGTTGGTCTTCGGGAACAGATATTTGGGAGAAACAAGAATATCCATCCAAGTAACAAAAATGAGTATGGTTTGCTAACCTCTCTAAAGTTTGATCCATGAATAGTAAAGGATAGTGATCTTTCCTAGTCTCCTTATTCAATTTTCTGAAATCTATGAACATCCTATGTCCAACAACAGTTAGTAGGTATCAATTCATTGTTTTCATTAGGAACAACTGTAAAGCCGCCTTTCTTAGGAACACAATGAACATGACTTACTCATTCACTTTCTTTTATAGGATAGACTATATCTGCATCAAGTAGGCATACTATTTCTTTTATAGATGCGATGGATGGAGATGATGGTGATGATGAAAATGCAGCGGTTGATGAAGATGGAGATCGATGCCTTGGCCTCCTAGATTTGCGTAGGGTGAAGATGGATCCCTAGGGCAAGTTCCCCCTCTAGATGCCTTCCAGAGGTTAGGTTTTAGCGATTTCTAGGTGTTTTGTATGTCTTCTCTCCGAACCAGTTGCACGGGGTGAAACTATTTGAGGATACAGAGGCGGCGTCAACTATACGGCAGGAACTACACGGCGGCCCGCCGTATAGTTGGTCGTCAACTCTTCTGTCTCCACCTCTCGCTTCGGGTTCTCTTCTGGTATTATTAATATTCCCCAAATAAGCAGTTTATGTATTTTTTTGGCTCCTTTTCTCTCCAATACAACTGCTCCAAGAATTGTGGCCTCTGGATCCAACATCTGATCTGATCCTGGTGAAAATAAACATTAAACATGCGCACGAATGCCGTAAAATACCAAAATCCTACATCTATAATGCAAAATAACAATGTAAAGCGTGATGCAAATATGCACTCATCAGTCACCTAGCGGTGCATCTAGCACATAGGTCAACTGACCAACATTGAGGACAATCCTCCAATTGCGGAACCAATCTGCAAAGTTGCTTCCATTGTTTTCAACTTTTCTTTCTCTAGGAACGCATTAAGTTTGATGGTAGGGGCCACCATGATCTACAACATATTTGCAATAGTTTAGACTAAGTTTATGAAAAATTTAGTTCTAATTAATACTCAAATTAATCTAGGTGAACTCCCACTCAAAACAATATACCTAACATTGTTTTAGTGATCACACGAACCAAATCCACTATATCAAGTCTGATAGTCACGAGATATGATGTAGTTTCAAAAGCGAACAATCAACATGTTCATCATATCTACTATATGACTCATGCTTTACCTTTCGGTGATCCGTGTTCCGAGACCATGTATGTACATGCTAGGCTCGTAAAGATTAACCTTAGTTTCCACATGAGCAAATATGGCTTGCTCCCATTTTATGCACACGCAGAATCTAACACACCCAATCATCACGTGGCGCTTCGAAACAACGAGTCTTGGCAACGGTGCTAACTAAGGACGAACACTTTATTACTTGATATTTTGTGAGAGGGATCATCTTATCATGCTACTATCGCGATATAAGGAATACAAGATGCATAAAAGGATTAACATCACATGCAATTCATAATATGTGCTATGATATGGCATTTCTTCTTATGCTTCCGATCTCCATCTTCAACAACGAACATGATATCCATCATCACCGGAGTGGCATCAAGGTCAATGGCACCGCTCCATGGTTGTCGTCCACCAGTATAAACTATTACAACTACTTTGAATAATAGACACGCAGGTCTTAACGAAATTAAAAGACAACCATAAGGCTCATGCCGGTTGCTGACTTACAATAAGGATCATTGCATACATCATATATAATCACAATCATTGCCATATCACATCACAACACACCCCTGGAAAACAAATTTAGATGCCTCTAATTTTCTTTGCATATTTTATGTGGTTTGGGGCTTTTAATAAGTACCGTTCTAACTTATGAAAAAGAACCACAACGTTGAGCAGGAACTATCAAGTGCCCATTCAAAATTCAATCTTCACTATGATGGGAGAGACAGACACCCGAAAGCCACTTATGCAATACAAGTTGCATGTCGAGTGTGGAGCAAGTCTCATGAACGATGTCATGTAAAGTTAGCCCGGACCGCTTCATCCCACCATCCCGCAGGATGCAAAGTACACAAGAAGAAATTGATAATAAAAGCACCACCGCCCACAATGACCATTGTGTTCTACTCGTGCAACAGATCTACATATAGACACGGCTCCGATACCACTAAGGGGTTCATAGCATGGAAAACAAAAAATTTCTACCGCATGAACACACACAAGCCAAGATCTATCTACTAAATTATCAGAACGAGTCGATAGAGTACCCACCCTTGAAGATTCAAAAGCGGTTAACGAGAGCGGATTCTTGTGGGTGATGTAGTCATTCACTTGCCGATCACAAGATCACGTAGACGATCCTTCCGGCGCTATGTTCTGGCAGCGCTCCCGCAATCGGTCACATGTTCGTTACTCGATGAAGACCTTCCTCTCCCTTGTTCCAGTAGGCAGCAGAGGTTGTAGATCTCTCCTCGCGATTCCAGTAGCACAAAGGCGTGGTGTCAGAGTTTAGAGTGGAAATCCCGCAGGGCTTCGCCTATGCCAGAGCGGGTATGGTGGAGTATAAGAGGGCCTCAGCAATCTAGGGTTTAGAGGACGCCGAGGGGGTGGTGTGGCTAGGGGCTAGGGTTTTCCCCAAGTCGGAGACTAGAGGAGATCCCCTAGGTGGCGGCGGTTTAGAGAGGGGCGGCCAAGCTAGGATTTTGGGGTGAGGGGTAGGAGGCGCCCAACCCCTCCTTATATAGGTGGGAGAGGCGGTTTTGGGGGAGGGGAATCCTCCCCCAACTCCTCTACTAGGACGGCAAAAGGGAGAGGGAGGAATCCTCCCTTAGGTAGGATTCCTTCCCTCCCTCCACTTGGCTACCAATGTTCGCATTTGACTTTTTCAAACTGGCCTTTTGACTTTCAAACTAGAGATTGATTTCTCTCTTATAATTGCCCAGCCAACTGACCTAGGACATGGTGCAACCATTCCACTTTTTCATGACACATCCATGTACCCTTCCCACTCCGGATCGGTGGAGCTTTTAGACCCTTCTAGAACATTCAGGTGAAAACACCAAAACCATTCCCGAACTCCGGATTGGGATTTCCTTATATGAATCTTATTCTCCGGACCATTCCGGATCTACTCGTGAAATCCCGTATCCCATAAAGACTCCGAACTACATTCGGTCTCTTTACTCACTTTCCATATCTACTAAACAACATCGAGTCCTTAAGTATGTCTTCCTATGGTTCGTGAATTATGAATACATGACCGAGACTCTTCTTCGATCAATAACCAATAGAGGAATCTGGAAATTCATATGGTTTCCACATATTTCTGAGATTACTTCGTGATCGAATGAACCATTTACATATGATACCAATTTCTTTTTGTCTCGCGATACTTTATTTATCCGAGGTCTGATCGTTGGTATTTCTGAATACCTAGTTTAACCTCATTACTGATAAGTACTCTCTACTCATTCCTGTGATATGTGATCCCTTGTGAGCCAGTCACATGCTTGCAAGCTAACTGGATGACATTCCACTGAGAGGGCCCATAGTATATCTATCCGTCATATGGATGGACAAATCCCGCTCTTGATCCATGTGCCTCAACACATACTTTCCAAACACTCAATGCCACCTTTATAAGCACATAGTTACGAAGTGGTGTTTAATGTCATCAAAGCATCCATCCGGTGATGGTGATTAACATGATCTCATGGTAGAAGGATTTAGGTTACTATGTATCTAAAAACTTATAGCAAACGAACTATTGAAATGACTTGATCTTTATGCTATGCTTAACTATAGGAGTATGTTCATCACACCATTCTCCTAATGATATGATCTTGTTGTAAATAAAATCTCAATGTTCATGATTATGAAACCATGATCATCTATTAACCAACAAGCTAGTATTACAAAGAGGCTTTACTAGGGACTCTAACAAGTTTACAAATCACACAAGTATTAATGTTTCTGGTTAATACTATTATAGCATGAATGTAAACATTTATCATAAACACAAAGATATAATAATAAATACTTTTATTATTTCCTCTTGGGCACATCTCCAACAGGTAGAGCTAGAGAAGAAAAAAATTCCATCATATACACACTATTGTTCTAATGCGAGGCTTACATGTGGGACCCACCAGCCAGTATAAACGGCTGATGCATCGAGCAATGTTGCCAAGTTCAAAACACGGAGGCGCGAGCGAGAAAAAGTCCTACATTCACGCGTTTATTCTAATGAGATGCTGACATGTGGGACCCAGTAGCATGACCAAACGACAGATTCGTCGAGCAATGCTATCTAGTTAGGAACAGGGTAGCGCTGGAGAAGGAAAAAAATCAATCATATACACATGATTCTTCTCATGAGATGCTGACAGATGGGACCCATCAGCCTATATAAATGACTGATGCAGTGAGCAATGCTATCAAATTAACATAGAGGCATGACCGAGGGAAAAAATTCCATTGTACACATGTTTATTCTAATCAGAGTATGACACATGGGGCCCAGCTGCGTGATTATGCATCTGGCAGAGCTATCAAGTTTGGAACAGGGTAGCGCGACCGAGGGCAAAAAATCCATCATACACACGTTTCTTCTAATGAGAGGATGATAGGTGGGCCCAGATGCGTGATTAAACGGCAGTGCAATCAAGTTCGAAATAGGGTAGTGGGAGCGAAGGAAAAATTGCATCATACACATAATTCTTCTAATGAGAGGCTGGCATGTGGGACCCAACATCTTTATTAATATGGCAGATAGATCGAGCAATGTAATCGAATTCATATCAGGGAGGCACGAGCCAAGGGAATAAATCCATCATGCACACGTTTCTTCTAGTGTGAGGATGACACGTGGAACCCAGCTCCCTGATTAAACGATAGATGCATCAAGCGATGCTATCAAGTTCAGAACAGAGAAGGAAAATAATTCCATCATACACACGATTAATCTAATGTGAGGCAGACATGCGAAACCCAGCATCCTGACTAAATAGGAGAGGCATCAAACAACATTATCGAGTTAAAATCAAGCAGGCACGACCGAAAAGTTTGGTTCGCTAGTGTCACTGATGTCTGGGACCCACATGCAAAAAAATACTTCGGCGAGTCAACATCTTGCGAGGAAGAGGAAATCTAACTTCTGCCACGCGCCTTTCGAGCTTCGTCAATGTTGTTAGCGGTTTCGTCGTAGTAGAGGGGCGTGAAACCGGAAAAAAAGTTTTGCATTGGCCATGATTGAGCCAAGATTTTCATCACGAAAGACGCTCCTTCTATGATGACCGACGGGCCCAATCGTTGCGGGAGGAAACATTAGTTGTAGTGTCTACCTAGGTCTATAACATAAAGTAATAACTTGATGATCCAACATGCATTTTCACACCAAGTCAAACTTCATGTACAAATCTAGTCAATCAAGAATATCAAAGAAAAACCAATAAATCCACATGTGGTACATATAAAACACAATATTCTAAGCCTAGAGTATATTAATTGAGTATAGCATCTCTAGAATTCAGGCTTAGTTTTGTATTATATGACACCTCCTAGTATACGTTTACATCGTGATACTTAGCACTTAAATGGTCAAACTATTCTTAGCCTCATAATTTACCCAAATTGCTCAAGAGCAACATGATAATTTTAAGCAAAGTGGTCACAATTTGGTTTTGACTTACTTTTTGTCTCTCTTTTGGGACTTCTAATGACTACTTACCTTCATGTTTATGATAAACCAGACTAACATGATATCTTGGAAAAGGCTTACACTATACTATTTAATTCCTGAAACTAAAGATTATCGGAATTTTATGACATCTATGACTTCTATCATAGTTCTACCATGTTATTTTCTTACTTCTACTTCAAGATAATTTAATAATTAGTTGTCACATTGCAACTTATATAATGGTTTAGTAGCTAATCTCACCATAACCTTGTTATGTTTTACCTCTACATCATGATTTAAGAGCTAACCTCACCATGATGACTCTACTTCTTATTATGCTATCATTGATCATTAGAACAATTTCACTCCTTCATGTAGAATTCTCAAGTGATTCCCACATGATTTACTACCTGCTAAAACTATACATGCTCTAATGGTCTGTAACATCCCAGCATTTAGGAACTCACGAAGGGTAGATTTAGGAATTTGGAATATTGCATGCATTCATCTGTGAAAATGTGGGTACATTTTTCGCCAAATAAAAACCTAAAGTGATCAAGGTTTCTTTCATACTTTGAGATTAGATTTAGTCTTAAAGTATGATTGCTATAGACTTTGATATGATCTTTGAGGAATTATGTGTTTTGGGAAATGAAATTTGAATTTAAAACTCGAGTGTTTGAATTATAATTCAAATGATTTTTGAATAATGTTTGAATCTTGATTTAATTAAGAGTTAACCAATTTAACTCAAACTTTATTTAAAGAAACCAATTGAAAATATGAAGATCTATTTCATATTTTCATTCAATAAATAATTTACAAAAATGTAACTTATTAAAATCATCCACAATCTTCACCATAGCAAATAAATAAAGAATAAGAATATTTCTTTATTGATAATAGTATAATCTTTATTACAAGATAATAAAATGAAGCTTACAAAAGAATAGAACAAAATTACAAAAGAATAAAGAAGATTACATATGACTATTCTACAAATAAACCTAAACTAAAATCTTCATTTCCAATCTGTACCTGCAAAATAAACAGAAACTGAATAGAAAAAGAAAAGTTAGGATTAGCATTGTTTTACTCCCAGACTTGTCAGTGAGGTGCACTGATCAAGGTTCATCATAGAGTAAACTTATAAGAGGGGCAAGTTTCACCAGCCAAGTAAAAGTAATAAGATAAGAGTAACTTTCAAAATTCTGAAGATATCCACATCTGTGCAGCAAGCACACAAGCAACACACACACGAAACTACATGGTGTGTGTTGTCAACACCACAGCAGCAGCAAAACCAAACAAAACTGTCAACACTGATGTGGGAAACCAATCCCCACATCATTCCTTTGCTCTTACACATCAAGCTCAGCAGCCAGCAGCTAAACCAAGCACAGCAGCCAGCAGCCAAACGAACCAAAGACCAGGATCACATCACCAGGATGGTGAAATAAGGAGGGGGAAGATCAGGTGGATAGCAAGACCAAGGTCAAGCCATCAGGATCAGGAGATGATGGGCTAGATCAAGGACAAGCCAGGAGCTAAATATACCAGGGGAGCACAAGATCAACCACAAGATCAAGCTACCAGAAGATCCACCACTAGCAACCACAACATCAAGTGACAGTGGTGAGTACATAGACCATCACATGATCTATCTGTCTAAGATTAGACAAGCATACATGATCTGTATCACATTCAAACTCTCAGAAAGCACCCAAGTGGGGTGAATACATCACTGAGGTTTTAAACTCTAAAAGCAAACATCAAAGTACAAAGATCCAACCAAAGCTCAGAACAACATCATTGATTTGGCTATCAAGCTATATTTCAATTCAAGAATAAATATAGCTAGATTTAACTTCTAGGCACATCCCTAAGATAAGGGTAGCACCTTAGAAGTTAATCTTTTGGATCCATATAAATGATCAAGCCTACTATCAATTTTTCCAAGCTTTGATTCAAGAAACAGTAGCTGGTACCACTACCAGAACTATCCATATGAATCAACTAGATAAAGCCTAATCCCTAAGCCTCAGACCAACATCATTGGTCTTGGGGATTTCAGAAAAGAACATTTCTACTTATCTTTTAATGCCAAGCTTGCCTTAAGCTTAAACCAACCCAAACAATGGATTAGAATAAATCTTGTGTGCCATACAAAGATGGTGTCACAAGAACAATTCTACATGAATCAGAATAAGAATTCAGTCTTCACAGTTTCAATCAATCTACCAATCATTTTCCTGTCATTACAGGAATCATAATTAGAACATTCCTATATATATATTCACTGTTTGAGATCATTGTGATCTCAAACCACACATGAATTTCAAGACAACAGCACTAAGACAATGATTTCATCACACCATACCCATTATCATTAACCAAGTAATGACAGCGGTAAGTTATCAAACCCACTGACTTTACCAAGCATTGATTTCAGATCAACTATATCATCTAAATCATATGAAATCTAAACATAAAATCATCTAATAAGCCACCAGAACCATTATAGTTCATCTTAAGCAGCAAGCCTCAAGCTAATATCATTCAGCATGCTTAGCGACCATCAACACATGATCTAATTCATCCAGTATATAATCAACAATAGGATATGAACCCTAAATGGAACAAATTATCTTAATCAGGATAAGACAGTAACCAGAGAGGTCACTACCAACATCTAGTATAGGATGAGATAACATAGATAGCACGAGGGGAGAGGAAAAGAACTCACCAAAGGTCCTCGCTGCAGACTAGAAGGGGAAGCAGAGGTGGCCGACGACCATGGCGGCACGGGGAGCACCCCCAGGGGGCGCTGTGACCCATAAAACGCCACGGCGATGACCATAGCCACGCCTAGAGGTGAGGTGAATCACCACGACACGCGACAGCAGCGGCGGTGCCAGGATCCACGCCAACCCTAAACCCTAGGGTTCGGGTCGGCATCGATCTATCGCAGGAGAGCTCCATACTCAAATCTAGTTAGACGGGAAGGAGGGGCATAGTCGACAACCTCCTCCTATATCGCGGTAGCGACCAGAATGGTCCATGACGGTGGGAATCGTCGGTGGCGACATCACCGACCACGGGGTCGGGGATGGAGGAGGAGAGGAGTGAACTCGAGGGTGAGAGACAGCGAGTGAGTGGGCTGAGTGGGCTAACACCCTTCGGGGTGGCTGTTTTGACTATGCCTAATGGGACACATGGGCCCAATAATAATAAGCCAGCCCAAAAACCTTAGGGCCTGTTTTTAATAAATAGAAAAGACCAAAATTCCCTTGAACTTAATCAAATTCTAGAAAATAAAATAAAAGTCCAAAAAATTATAAATAAAATATTTTTGGATTCCCAAAAATCCAAACTATCCAAATAAATTAAGATATAAAATTTTAGACATTTAAATTTTATTTAGAATTTTGTAGATTATATATTCCTTATGGAATTTTACAAAATTATTAAAAGATGATAAAAATAAATAAAAATCACTTTCATTATATATTAATATTGTAGTATTTTTGAAAAATATTAAATAAATATTTAATAAGAATTTTTTATATTTAAGTGATAATTCCTAAAAGAATTATTAAATCAAAACCAAATAAAAGGAAATAAAATAAAAGAATACTATATTCTATTATAAATATTACAAATTAATATTTATACCTCCTTTATTATTTAAAAAGAATTTTTATAATAATGGGGAAAATGCATATCAAATTAAATGATGCATGACATTACTTTGCATAATCATTTTGCTTCTTTAAATATTGTCCTTACCGGGCAATAATGATGTTTTTGTAGACATAGAAGCTCAAGGTCCAGTGCAAGCATCAGACTTCACTACCTTGCCATCACAAGGCAAGTTCATCACTTGCTCATATCCTTTGAAGAGTCTTTATCAAAGTATTTGCAAATTGTGTGTTATCATATATACTCTAAGATAAAGAAAATATTAATCTCACAAATAACAAAATCATAGATATCATCCTAAGTGATGATATAATGGAGCAATAGAACTTAGGGTTCTATTTGCAACAATGATGATCAATTAGGGACTTAATAACCCCTGACATCAGTAATTCTAGCGCCGTATAATACGCATTAGCCATGAGATTTGGAATGGGACAAAGAATTCAGATGTATCTTCTTCCTCTCGCATGAAGCCGGATGTGCAGGTTGTGGCTGTTATCCTTGTAGCATGCAAATTAATTGGTAATTCGTAGAGGATATGCA
The DNA here is from genome assembly GCA_916181665.1 of Avena sativa. NCBI lineage: Eukaryota > Viridiplantae > Streptophyta > Magnoliopsida > Poales > Poaceae > Avena > Avena sativa. The sequence goes on from OV702297.1 coordinate 241,169,934, forward strand.
GCATATGGGTGGGAACCCTCATCGTCCCATGATAGTTCTGGCATCTAACGGTTTGTACAAACCATTGCCGTAATTCATTATGTGGGCATGGTGTACACCAAGGAGGCATGCGAGGTCGCGAAGGGGGAAGTGATTGGCTTGGACCAACTACTGGGCCCCACATCATGGAATTGTGGACGGGAAAGTACGCCCGGTTGTGCAACAAGAAGTTGATCTCTCATGGGTAAAGTAACGCACCTCTGCAGAGTGTAAGAATTGTAGTTTGTTACTCCCTATTCCGGGAAGGAGCTACGAACGCGGCAGGAAAGGAACTCTATGAAAGTTCTTGTTAACCTGTGAAGGCTGATGGTCATAGATTTTTTATATAATAAAATCAATCTTTGAAGAAATATTTATAAAAACTCCATAGTGCCAAGGACTTATAGTCCGAGGTGGTAGTTAGAGCATCAAACTTCCCACCTTGCATATAATGAACTTGTTGGGTAGCACTATTACTCATCCTTTCCTTTGATCCCTTGCTTAGACTCTGAGGATCCCAAAGACGTGCCAATGTATGCAGCTGAATGTCAAGAAGATGTGTTCTACGAGGAGCCTGACCTGTCAGGAGGTGTTGAAGGAGTGGATTACAAAATCCGCTATGGTGTCGACGATCACGAATCCAACTAAGTATCCTAGTTGGTAGTAGCCAACGAAGCCGAGCAGCATGAACTATATAGAATAAGCTGCTGAGCTCAATCCTAGTCGGAGTTGCTACTTTTAAATTCCACTGAAACACTTTATATTTTGGTTTGTAAGTTAAAACGTTTTGAAGTCCTAAACTTCTAGTATTGTAATAATAATAATGTGTGAATGTTTGTAATATGGACCCGCAATGTTTCTGTTGTACCACTCTGAGGGATGTGATATTGAGTTCTGTGGGTGTCATGTCAACGACTATAGTGTACTACACATGCAGTGGTATGCTGGGTCACCGCATGGTCCTCATTATGTTGTTTATTGTTAATAACTAAAAATAAGATTCCACTGTCTTACTTGAATTCTATGGTTAGACTATACCATCTATATTTCTTCAAGTGATGTCTTAAACTTGATCCTAATATACTGTAACCAATTAACTTTCCTAAAGTATCTTGGTGGGTTATATCTCCTTCGTAGGACACTAAATAGCACTTTACTTCAAGAAGATAGATAACTACTCCTAAGAAAGATGATTTAGGAATCTAGAGAAAAAGTTATCCTCAAGTGGATACTCACCACAAGTCATAAGAATATTTGGTTTATATAATATGGCTTCCTATACTCACTACCCAACTTACAGTTCTCCTAAAAGGGTTTTAATCCTAAGGTCAAAGCATATGCTATAATACCAGATGTGGTGACCCATCATACCACTACATGATGTAGTACGCTATAGTCATTTACATAACACCAATGAAACACCATTCACTAGTATTACATCCCTTAGTGGTAAAACAGAAACACAACAGGTCCAAGACATGACTATAGGTTACAACTTGACTCTTTACAAAAGATCCAGAGAACACTCTAGGTTAAAGAGAGAGAAAGAAACTTCTTACAAAGAAGAACCAAAACTAATTAACTCATAAATATCATGCTAATAAGATTAGCATCTAAATATTTGGCTTGCATTGCTTCTATTGCAATACTCTATAGAGTAGGTTCTATGGCTAGAGATTATATTCCTATCTAATCAGTAACTTCGTCTGCACTTCTGTGGGTGTATACGTTGACTTTCTTGACTTCATTGAAGAACTTGAGCTTTTGATGATGATTCCCTTGAGTATAAGTTGATGTAAACGTTGTCTGTATTGGCTTCCAAATCTAGCAAGGGTTAAGAAGATACGTTGAGTACAAGCGTACTCAGTAAGTTCACTAAAAAGGAGTGTTTGATGCACTAGCTATATCCATAACCGTAAGTCGTAGGCTATGAAGGTTTTCTAAAACATTTCTTCAAAGGTGGCTTTTATTCTGAAAAGCTATGTCTGTCAGTCTTCACAGGTTTACCAGAACTTTCATGGAGTTCCTTTCCTGCCACGTTCGTAGCTCCTTCCTAGAACAGGGAGTAACAAGTTACAGTCCTAACACTCTGCAGAGGTGCATTAGTTTACCCATGAGTGACCTTAGCTTTGTTGCACATCCGAGTTATAGGCTCGTTCACACTTCCTTGTTATGAGGCCCAAACTAAGATCCAAGCCAATCACTGCCCTTCTCCGTGACCCCGCATGTCTCCTTGGTGTACGCCATGCCCACATATTGAATTACGACAATGGTTAGTACAGACCATTTAGATGCCAAAAGTACCGTGGGACATTTAGGGTTCCCGCCCATATGCCGCATATCATCTATGAATTACCAATTAATGCATGCTCCAAGGATAACATCCACGGCATGAGCATCTGGATACATGCGGAAGGAAGAAAATGCAGCTGATTTCTCTGTCCCATTCCAAATATCAAGGTTAACGCATAATATACGATGCAAGAATCACTAGCGACATTAGCTGTTATGTCCTAGGTAATATGTTCCTTTACCACCGTAACTTTGATAGTAGGTTATTACCTCTTGGTAAATAACCTATAATCATATTATTATGAAAATAGTGTTTTCTGACCTTTTTAAAATGTAGGTGATGACAACACTAGAGTTGCAAAATATTTGATAGAAAATAATCATAGGACAAGAGTAAGTGTGAACTTCGAGACAACAGAAGATCGAATATCTGAAAACAACATCATTGGTCTAGTAAGGACTAATGTTTAAAGAAGCAAGATGCTATTAAGCATAAGTAATGTAATGCAACTTTGTAAACTCGAGTTCCTGGAATAACATTGTTGATCTAGGGTTTGGAAACAGGAAATGTTTTCTTTAGAATATGTTTCCCTTTTATATAAGTTTCACATGTTTTCTTCTTATTAAGGCTTGTGAGTGTGTCTGAAACAAAATGTAAGTATAATAAGTAGTATACAATAATAAAGAACACAAATGTGGAATGTTACTCAAAGACTTCTTACATAGAGATTGTTCACCAATTAGAGCATTTATGAAAACGCTTATGTATTTCTTTGTAATGTATCTTAAAATAATAACTATTGAAGAAAAGCATATCTTACAAAGTAAAGATATTTATACTTGTAAATAGGTATTATTAAGGTTTTTATGTTAATTCCAGTTATTATGAAAGAAACATGGTTTTAATTAAGTTAAGTGGATTAATATATACTTAAGACTTATTCATTCTTGATTTTAGATGTTATGATAATTTGTTCACTTTTTAATGTCTCCTATAGGTTAATTAAGAGTGGTAATACTTCTCTTTGAGTAATGGTTTCTTAACATTATGATGGAATGAACTTATTCGTCTCCTTAAAGATGAATGGTGATAATTTATAAACATTAAAACAATATTACTTAACTAATTATGAATTATCTTTGGATTTTTAGTATGTTTACAAATTTGTGGTTGAAGTAATGGTAAAAGTTTTATTAGGTCAAAAATCCTTTTAGAAAATAATATACACTTATTGATGAATGATAATTCAACAAAATTGTATTTAAAATGTTTCAAACTATTTTGATTTCATATATCAATAATTTAAGATTAATATTATTTTAGACCTTTAATGGACAATATTAGAGGTATTAGCAATTTTATACATACTTTTATGAATTACCAAAGAAGGAAATAGGTTTGAATTCAATTTATTAGGGTATTAAATTTTTACTTACTTCAAAAGTGGAATTTTATATTTTTAACATGTAGATATTATTTTATGATCATTTTGGTATATTATAAGTATTTTTATGAATTTTAAATATTAAGATCTGATTTTTATAAGCTTTATTACTTTATAAATACTTAATAAATAACAAATATTTAGTTAAGTTTTATATTAGTATATGTTTAGAGTTTTACATTATAGTTCTTATTTTTCTAAGAATTTTAGTACATTATTTATATTTTTCTCATTTACTAATATTAAAATATGAATGCTCAAAGTATTATTACTTATAAAATATTTATTAAATAATAATTATTTAAATAGTTAACACAATAATGTATGATAATAAATTTAAATTGTAGATTTTATTTTTTAAACATTTTCATATATTAAACATGTTTTTCTGAATTGTAAAACAAAAGATATTGAATTTATAAGATTCAATCATTTTCTGAAATTAAAATTAAATAACTAAATGTGTTTATGATGTAAGACTGATGTCAGCATGAGGTGCGGGGTTTTTTCTCACCGATACTATTCCTAGCCCTAGTCGCAGAAAGGTGGGCCAGTGGCCACGTTGGCGTGCCACCTTAGTGAAGTGGGACCCGCAAAGGATTGATTGGATCAGCTATGTGTGCAATGACATCATCTTGACGTTATCCCGCTGGTGGTGGTCCACTGGTGGGCAACGGAGGCGATCCCGCGCAAACTAGCAAGTGCGGTTGGTGTCGTTGGACATATGGGGCCAAGGCAAACCTAGTGGTGGTAGTGCCACCCACTTTTGGTCATCGGAGCTTGGTCAACGGCGGTGCCTACGGGTGCACATCGGGCGAGCGATTCAACGTGAGAGGAGGATGGTTGAGGAGTGCCTGAGTGTAACATCCGAAAAATATTAATTAAGATTATCAATTCCTAATCACCCAATTTTAGGGTTAACAAAAACTCTTGTTAATTAAAATCAATATGAATCCATGTGTGTGTGATGAATGCTTACAATGCCATGCTTGATTGCTATGAATGGCAAGGACTGATTTAAAGATGAAAACAACATCATCTAAATCATTTCCATGCTGAATCAAATGAAGAGAAAATCAAAAATAAGATATATAAGCAAATGGTCATTTTGACCAAAGTTAACCACTAGACCACTTTGAGTGTTCCTAGTCCAAGTTTTCTAACAGAAACAAATCTAATTCTTTTCACCCCTTGCTAGACCAAGTAAAAGTGCACCCAAGCCCACTTTGCAAACCAATAGAAACATAATTCAAATCTATTCAAATGACAATTCAAATTTGAATCAAGTGTAGGTACTAAGATCACCATTTCTCAAAAACCACTCAAACCAGTTCACTTTGACCAACCCAAGCAGCCAGATACTACCAAGCATGTAACCAAAGAACTCACCAAAATTCATCCAAAAATTCAAAACTAAATTTCAGGCGGCCATTTAATCAAACACCTGGTGAGCACAGTAATCACTGCCTAACTATCACTATTTGTGATTAAAGCTTTTTCCAATTCTTTTCCCCAATTCTCACCCCTTGTCCCCTAGTGAGCACACTTGCATTGAACAAGATAGCAAAGCTACCATTGCACCAGTTCCATGCCACCTGAGCCCCTCTTGCCAGCCGATCATGGCCAGCATGTTGGAGCAACGGTGGCACCCGGCCACGATGTCCAGGAGGAAGCTCACCGTCCATCGCCACCCCATGTCAAACCCTCGAACGTAGCTAGGCCCTAGACCACAGAGGAAACACCGCGATGACTGTCTCTCCACCGTGCCGAGAGCGCGCTAGAGCGCCGCATCCGACCAGATCGCGTGCACCGCGTCTCTCCCTCACTGCAAGTGCACACACTCTCCTTAACACCATCTAGCTCCCAGACATCCCCGTTCGCCGCCGCGCGACCCGTAGCCACTGTACGTCGTCAAAAATGCCGTCGGTGCCGCTCAGAGCACCAACCTGTTCTGACCATTCTAGACCGCCCCTTGCCACGCCATTAAACCCTTGAGGATCGCCAGGAGACCGCGCACTGGCCTACACCCTCCGCCATGCCATTAGCTCGCTGTGCCGTCGACCCCATCGAGCTCCGCCCATGCTGCACTGCCTCTCTCGCTCAGCTATAAAAGGAGGAAACCCCCGCCTCAATTCTTTACACCACTCCTCACCGAACAACACTGACCCTTCCTGAGAGCAAGGCGAGCTCCGTAGTGCCGGAATTTCACCAGAGTCCGCCGCTGTAGAGGAGGGGAAGGGCCGTTGATTGGAGCCACCCTAGGAGCCGCCGCGACCACCGTTTGAACCGCCGTCATCGACAACATCATTCGCCCCCATCGCCGACCCTAGTTGTAGCCCTGGTGAGCCTCTCATGACCCCCACCGACGCGTTAGGGTTTAGACCTCGCCGGAGTTGTTCGTCGTTGATGATGAACCCCAGCCGTTAGATTAGGTTCTAATCATAGGGCCTGGATTGAAGGGTACTGCTTCGAGTAGACAGAGTCGCTGACGTGTGGGACCGCTCTGGTAGCAGCCCACTGCGCGTGCTCTGTGCAGTTGGGCCGGCCCAGTACACTCCCGCGCAACCTAGTAGATTCAAATATAGATTTTCCAATTTAGTTCAAACTTAGTTCTGTGAGTAGATTCAAAAATCAATTTAGAAAGTTTTACTGAACCAAATTGCATGAAACCAATTTTGCTAGGAAGGTATTGAAGTTATTAATCCAAGACCATTGGATTCAAACCATTTGGAATTATAGATCACCTATAGAAAAAATAACAAAACAGATAATTTTCTACATACAAACATTTTTCAAAAATCAACCATAAATGCTTTTGAGTTGATTCCAACTCTCGAAAATCACTTTTGACAAGATCTTTCTGAGTATATAAAAATATTTATGTTTACATGCAGTAATCTTGGACAAGTATTAAAAAAATGCCCCATAGGCATTTCTAGTCACTTTAATTAATTAAAATAATAAGGTTAAACGTTATTAAATTGTGAAACCACTTTAAATCATATTCCCAAGTATTAAAATATGTGGTGATGACATGTGTCAATGTGATCCCATATTTTAATTGGAGAATATTGAATCTTAGGTAGTTTTCAATTAGTAGAAATTACTTTTCCAAAATAAAATAAATAATACTAAGCCATTAATCCTTGTGATGGTTGTGATGATGCTAGATCATCTAGTGTGCTAAACAGAAGTAGTATTGTTTGGTGATTATGTACCTTGTATTTATTTATAGATGCTAGTACCTACTAAGCATACGAGGAGGAAAAGGACTACTACGAAGAATAAGTAGAGGAGAACTTCAACCACTGCACTACTCAAGGAAAGCTAACACTTCCATGATAACTATGCAAACTAGAGGCCTTAGGCATATTTGGTTATACCACTTGATTATACCAAATCCCAGTTTTACTTGCAAGCTTTATTATGTTATTTGTTTATCAAATTCTTTATTACTTCTAGTTAGTGTTGTTTGGAAAGATATTTAAAGGTAGCATAAAGATCATAAAACTTGGCATAAGTTAGTTAGAAGTAAATGTCATACAGAGGCATGAGATCTAGATTTGGATAAGTCACACTTGATTAGCACCCCTCATTAGTGATTACCCTCCATTTTAGTGGCTAGTGCTAAACATACAATTTGATCACTTTAGAAGGGAATACTTGGTGAAAATGATTATGAAAACCTTAGAATGATGAGTCATTCTAATGAAATGTTTTGACATGTGTTATGAACACCAGATGATTTTCATGATGAAAATGTTGAGGCATGAGCCTTAGCCCTTTTATAAAACTGATGGTTGGTTTCAGATGCGATACCATTCCAATTTTCGTACAACCACAATACCTGAATTTGGTTAGGGCATGACTTGAAGTTTATATATCTTAGTATGGGTTCCCTTGCGGAAGAGGTTTGAGATGAGGCTACCTCAGGATGATTGTCCACCTGTGCAGTTCCCAAGATGACAGATGCTCATGGTTGGGAGGCTAAACTCATAGGGGAGGTGCCTATACTAGGGTGTGTAATTGAAACATTAGGATTGATTATCCGCATACTGAGTATGGTGATTCAGGATTATTCCTGACGGATGTATCGAATGTTGTAGTGAAAGTGTACCACATCTGTAGAGTGTCAAACTATTCGAATAGCCGTGTCCACGGTTATGGACATTTGGAGTGGCCATACTGTTCCGTCGTCAGATGTTTTCAAAATGACTTATGAAATGAATTATGACTTTACTTGACCACAACAGGGTTGTGAACATGAAAACTAAGTTCCCACTTAGGTGTTGTAGAACATTAAACTAGTTTTCTTTACTTCTAAACTCAATTAGAGATAAACCTGGCTTTTTGCAAATAAATCTAGAGCTTAGGATTCCTACTTGAACCACTTTACTTGTTAGTGATAGTTTGCGAGTACTTAAAGAGTACTCATGGCTTTGTCCCTAGCTATTCCTATTGCCAGACTATGAGGAGGACTACCAGGATGATGTACAGCAGGAAGTCTATGACAACTAGGATCATCTCCCATCGTCAGCATTGCCTATGACCCTGAAGATGGAGCTTCGACCATGCTACCCTTGTTATATTATTCCTCTATGTTGATTGTATTAAGACGTGATCATGAGATCCTTTATTTGTAAGACCTTTATTATGGTTTGTAATGGATGATGAACTATGGTACCAATTTGTTATGTCTCGCAAAAATGGTAATCCTGGGATTGCGATGTATGGCATAATAGGCATCTAGGATTAAAAATCCGGGTATTTACACTGTCAACAACTCACCAGGTTTGAAGTGGAGTTGTTGGCGTGAACGGAGGTGGTCAGAATCGTTGGGAACCACGGCAGCTAGAATTCGGGAAGGAGGTCACAATTGGAACACCTAGGGCTTCTCTAGCACGATCTAGTAGGGGAAATTGAAATTGGACCACACGAGGAGCACATCGCGGTTCTTAGACAAGCAAGGGGAGCTCAGGTTCATAAGGGACGGTGAGGCCCCCGCAGCTAGGGTTTCGGAGGAAGAGGAAAACAAAGAGAGATAGGAAGAAATGAGGATGAGGACGAGAGGAGAGGGTTCCGTGGCGTTCTTATCCTCTCCAGGTGATGGCAGAGAGTATCGTGACGCGTGGTGTTGATGAACAGTATGGCAGCGCCACCGAGCTGCTTCCGGCTAGAGGAGGAAGATGACGACATGATGTTTTGTAGATAGCTCCCTGGCATGTTTCAAATCTTTTTTCACCCTGTCGTCCTCTACTGGTCCCACCCATCAGTGACTCATGAACTTGTTCTTGGGATGCTTCTAGGACGTAGTAGAGTGAGTGGGAGGAAGCTATTGTTACACGCTAGCGTCAGGTAGAGGGGTGAGGTAATGGGCCTCAGGCCAGAAACTGGTTTCTCCTATTTTTTCCTTGTTCTTTATTCTTTTATATTTTTGTTTTTGTAAACGTTTTCAAAAAAAATCATGATTTAAATTTTCCTAAACTTTTTTAAGACATTAAAATATTACCGAGTTTATTGCAACTATTCAACTTTTATAATTTTTGTCATTTTCATACCTTATATTTATTTAAAAGGTTCTTTTTATTAAATAGTATTATTAAGAATTAGGGTTTTAGGGTGTTTGGTTTATTACCTAGGAATGATCCAAATATGTTTTTATTTTATTTGGATTAGTGAAGCTTTAAATGATTTGGAAAGACTAAATTAGACTTAAAATCTATTTGATACTTGAAATTCTACTATAATGACTTTGAATATTGGAGTTGTTTAATATTGAGAACCAACTATTTAAATCTTTACCACTTAAGGGTTTTAAATTATCCTTTGCAATCTCCCTTGTGGTTCTCTAAGGATGATAAGTGACTTCATTATTGAAATTAAAATAAATATGAAATAAGATTAGGCTATATCTATATACCTTTCTGTAATGATACTAAGTAGGAGTAAAATAACTTGATCTACTTAAATAACTAAAGACTACCTCTTATTCTAAATAGTTTCCTCCTTAACTAGTGTGGTTAACATATAATGCTTTATAATTAGCATTATTTATATGATTATTGTAGTTCATTTACCATGTGAAAATTGTTTAGGATTCGAAGAGTGATATAGATAATGATTTTGATAGTGATATAATCTTGATTAATAGCTTCTCAGGGATTCCTACCTTCCCTACTTCAGAATCCTTGATTCCTACTTAAGGAATTTCTTTCCTAGATATACTACTACTTCATATCTATCATCATGTATTGACATGATGAGCTTTACTACTTATACTCTTACCAATGATTTCTCCTTCTAAATTATCCTTCTAATTCCATCTATAAATTACTATGAGTTTTACACTAAAGCTCTACATGGTCTCCTCATAGTATAACTCCTACTTCTAGAATGTTTCTAATGAATCTAATTCCACTTAAATGATTACTCTCTTACTTCACAAACTACTTTGTAATCTCATGTACAATTCTCAGAAGCTTGTCACTAAATCTTTTCATATACTTCTCATATCTACACTTGGTTATATCAAACTACTATAATAATGATAATCTCCAATCCATTAAATAATTAGTTCTAACTCCATTCATCACTAATATTTGTCCAATAGATTTTTATATCAATTACCACTTCACTTCATGTGTTGACTATTCTCTAAGAGGAATAATACTACTTTAACTCAATGCTTCTCTAGTATGAGCTTGGGCATACTATCTTAACTTTAGTTACCTCCAATAACTCATACTCCAACTTCACATTATACCATTGTGATTTTCTATGCTAAATTTTAAGATTATATAGCTAGCCTAGGGTTAATTATGTTCTATCCACCAATTTCACTTATGCATCAAATAATCAATCACTCGCAGTGACTCAAACATGATCATTATAAACCTTTCATTATCTATGGCTTAGGTTTCCAATTGTCTATTCAAGGCTTCTTTAATACAACATTATAGTTGTATTATTATTATCTTCTTACAATTTCCATTTAACTAAGAGATACTATTCATTGTCTATGCCTATTTGATCCAATAAGATTACTCTTTGGTAACTATCTTCAAAACTCATTCTTATGATACTCTTTGTTACCACATATATCTTTATTTCAAATAACTCTTCTATCAATTTATAAGTGATATAACTCCAACAACTATCTTATTGAATTGATTCTCTTGTCACATCCCAAGATTTTCCAAATCTTGTAATGTGAAAAATAAATGAATAAAATAAAACTTTGTTGATTTTCAGAGTGAGAAGAAACTTTTGATTCCAATTGGAAACCTTCAAACCTATTTGATCAAACAAATCCTAAAGGGATTTAAAAAGATAAACAATTAATAAAGAAAATTTTAAAAATAGAAAAAAACTATTTTTGGAACTTTTAATAAAAGGATTTGGTTTTCAAAAGAAAAGGTAGATTTATAAATAAGGATTACTTTATAGAGCCAAATTAAACCTTGGCCAAGTTTTTGAAATAAAATGTTTTGTTTTGATACAAATAGTAAAGGTTTATTTAAATAAAATAATAAGGATTTAATATCCAATTTTATTTAAGTAAAGTCTTTTCCCATTTTAAATAAACACTAAAACTTATTTATTTATTTTAAATAAGTTTTCCAAGTATTTTATATTCTCAAATAAAACCTACTGAAGTGTTTTTTGTTTTATTTAAACTTCAAATATAGTTTTAAAAATAAATCAAACCCTATTTGATTTAATAACTAAGGTCCATTTTATTTAATTAATAAATGGATCCTAAAAAGATTAAAAATATTATTTTGTTTTGGACTTTGATTTGTGTTGATAAACAGAGTGAAACTCAATATAAAGTTTAGTGGAAGTTTATTTGATTTGGTTGTTTGATTTGTGATTTTAATTTCAAAACAGAAATTGAATTGGAAAAAGGGAAAAGTTTCAGAAGAGAAAAAAATAGAATCAAACCAACCCAACCCAGCAAGCCCACTAGGCCCAGTGAGCCCACTCCCTCTCACCCCGCAGAAAAACGTTTCGCACTCCGCAACTCAACCACTTAGCGACTGACCGGTGGACCCCGTTCCCTTTCCTTCTCTCTCGCTGCCAGAGGACCCCACAGCCACGCGGTCATCTTCCCCACCCGCGACTTGTTCTTCCCCAGACACCGCTGCCGTTCATGCCGTTAAACGCTCGCTTGATTACGCCTTAATGTCGCGTTAATACCTCGCTGTGACCACGCAGTGATAAACGCCAGCACCTCCTCTTTCTTTCCCCTCTGTTGCCCCACCTTAGCGCGCCCCCAGGCCGCCCTAATTCCTCTCCGAGCACCTCTGTCTCCGACGACTCTCCCTGCCGATTCCGGCCGGACCTTGCCGCCCCTTACCTCCCCGAGCACACGGGCAAGTTCCCCAGTCCCTGGCGCATCTTTCTGCATCCGCAGCTTGCTCGCGCGTGCCTCTGAGCCTCGACAACAACGACTCCAAGCGCCGCCACCGTCTGTTTCAACTCCGGCGAGTGCCCAGGTAGCATCCGTCCGCCCCTTCCCCTCTTGTTGACACACGCAAGTTCTACTCTCCCTCGCGCGTCTAACAGACCCCTTGTCTCGTACTTCTGTACCTTGTAGCCCCGCCCCAACGTCGACCAGAGCGTGCCCGACGCCGAGCGAACTCCGGTGAGCAATCCAGGGCAACCACGAGTGCCCGTCGACCCAAGAAGACTACGTTGAGCATCAGCACGAACCTGCGAACACGGTGAGCATACTCCCTTCCTTCCTCTCTTCCTGCATCGCCAGCTTCGCCGTCGTTTGATCGTCGCAGCCGCGCGTAGCCGTCGAGCGCCTCCCGTCCTTGGTCAAGATAGTTGAGCCGTTAGATGCGAATCCTGCGGTTGTGTTAGGTTCACTTAAACGAAAGGGTATGTGATGATCTAAGCCGCACAGGCCCCTTTTAATCCTGTGGTCTGTATCGCTCGATCCACACGAATCAGTACCGCCCAATAAGAAACAGCCACGTGGCTCAGGCTTCGATTTAAAACAGATTTGAATCTATTAGATTTGTTATTTTGTAAATTGCACAACTTTTATTCTACACGTCCAAATTTTGCAAATTTTATATCAATGGAATCAGTGGAACAAGCCCTAGCCAACCATGCCATTTGTTTAGTAAAAAGTTTCTAGTAAAATGTTTGTTTTTGCAGAAACTTATGTATGCTTGTTTAGGATGTAAAAATTGTTCAAAAATGATTTGGATAAAATCTTTTTGCAAATGGAGTGTTTTGAACCCACTGACCATAGGAAACACTTTGTGGTTTCAAAAATGTATTTGGTGAAACAAAAGAATGATTATTTGAATTAAAACCATTTATAGTCAAATAAAAAAATATAGTTTATTTATTAAAAATGGTTTTGGAAGAAAACTTTTGGGAAATGTTTTGTTTTAAACTCTATGACCCTAAACACAAAGTTTTATGGTTTGAAAACATATTTTGTGAACCCTATAGATTAATGCCTTAGTAAAAACATTTCTACACCACATAAAATGATACTTTGTTTTGAAAATGGTTTAGGAAGTGAAATCCTTTGCAAATGACTTTGCCACTTTATAAAATGACCATTAGGTGCTTTCAAATATTTATGACCCATTAGGAACCACTTTTTCAAATAAAACAAAGCTTGGCATGTTTGCATGCATTACTTTGACTTTATCATTTTGTGTGATGAATTGCTTGAATGGTAGATTGAAATATTGTTTGCTTGATTGATTTGTAGTGACTTGAAGTGTGTGAACATTGCAAAGATCAAGGAGTGAACCTATACTCTACCAAAAAGGCAAGTGATGCTTCATACTTTTGTCCCATTACTTTCACTATGCATTAGTGATTTCTCTAAGTAAAACTTGCATGGAATTTTGCTAAGTATAAACCTTGCTATGGGAAAACCTAGTAGATGAAACCTTAGTAGAAATTTCCTAAGTTAAAATCCCTACTACTATCATGCTTAGCTTAGCTAATAGAAAACAAGGGTGGAATATATATTCACACTATGGAAAAATTTCTAAGTCTGAGGACTTGTGTTTTTGTTTAATAAAACAACTAAGTTAATGAATCACCTGGGTGGAATGGTAATTGCTTGGTGGTTTTTGGTTGAGTGGTTACACAAGGCCCATGTTTATGGTTTACTTTGTGTATCTCACTTGTGGATGGCCACCTAGGAACAAAGAGATTTGAGATGTCTGATGTTGAGAAGCTTCAAGTGCAACCACTTGGCATTATGGGCTCTGCCTGGATCATATAGGTTGCAAGAACTTAGCCATATGGACAGTTGGTGGTAGGGTTTGATAGGTTGGAACGCGTCCATTTTGGTCTAAGGGAAGGCTTCTGAAAGATCTTGTGTTGGTGAAACCAAGTCTTGTGGGGAAAGTGCACCACCTATGCAGAGTGTAAAATCTAAGTACTTAGCCATGTCCCTGGTAAAGGACAATTTGAGCATCAAGACATGGAAGCTATCAAGAATCTCATCATCCAAATTTCTAAGTTAAAAACTTGTGGTTTAAACAAGGGTTAAAGGATCTTCAATCTTTGATTGGTAGATGCCTTGGGTGATTTTTATCAAGCAAAAACTTAGTGTTTTCAAATGATAAGGAAAAATCTATTTTGAGCAATGCAAGCCTCAACTCCACTTAGCCAAAAGCATATAGATGATAGACTCCATTATACTATCATAGTATCACTTGCCAATACAATTCAAATGTATTGACCCTTGTGGCTGTAACTTGTTATGTTGCAGGTTGATTGATTTAGTGAAGTGTGTTGAGTAGGATTACAAAGTCTACAACCAACATGTTTGCCTGTGGCACTTTGAAGATGAAGGACCCCATGCTTATAGATAGTCTGCTGCAATGTAATGTAATAGCCAAATGAGCTATGTAAGATGTAATGAAATATTTTATTCCTGGTTATAAAGTTGTATTATGGCCTTTGTTTCTTGATATTACATCTTAACTGTGGATGCTAGCTATTGATCCAGGGACTAGCATTGTAAACACAGGGGACTCTACCTTATTAAAGGTTGGGAACCTTACAGATGGTATCAGAGCATTGTGTTGACTGTAGGACTTGTAAACCTAGGATTGGACAAAACCCTTAGAAAAATAGGAGTTGTATTTGTTCCAAAACTTATTTACAAACAATCTTTTAGTACTTTTTCCTCAACCATTTTGGTTTTGATTCTACATCTCTTCTATTTCAAACTTGATGGAAAAACCTACCCCATGGCCAAAGACTTCACCATGTGTAAAGGACTTCTTCAACTCTAATGACTTCAACTTCTTCAACTCTAATGACTTCAACATCTTCAGCATATTCACCAAGGACTTCAATCTTGGATGTCACTAAGGACAAGTGAAACAAGGAAATCTTGCTCAAGATTTGGAGACTAAGGAAACACAAGTTAGAAGAAGGCCATATCACCTTTGAAGTTTTGTGATCTAGAGTTTTCCCAAGGAAACCATGATCTCATGCAAGAAGAATCAACCAAGAAAGAAGGAAAGATCTCAAGTGAACCATATAGATGAACCTCATATTTAGTATAATTCAAACCCACCAACTTATGTGGTGTAACAAAAATATTTTTGGTTGCCTAAAATATGCTTAAAACTTGTTGTTTGAGTGTTTGTTTGTGATTGCTTCCACATTGCTTGTGTGAATTGTGATGTGTATGATTAGAATCCTTAGAGATATTTTGCCTATTCTAATCCCTACTCAACCCAAACAGATGACTACTCCAAGAGACTCCAACATCAAGGATAATGATGAAAACCACAACCAAGAGGACAACATGAGAGAACTTATAGCAACTCAAAACCAGTTGAGCCAAGAGACAACTCCGCTTTTAGCCAACAACAATGGACTAGACCCAGCCATACAAAGGATTTTGAAACTTCAATCCCAATTGTTGCAAGGATTGGTTACTCAAATGATCAGCATGGGAGAAAACTTTTCCCAAAGGGCTAATGACAACAAGGATGACAAGGATGTTATTTTAGAAGGAACCAAAGCTTGCAATATTTGTGGAGACAAGGATCATACATCCAAGGAGCATGAAGATCAATGCCCCAAGAAGAGAGAAAGATTTCCCACCTTTGAGGTGAGGTGTGAAGAGCATGAACTAGAAGAACTCCTAGCTTTGGAGAGACCCAAAAAGAAGAAGAAGGACAAAAGCCAGTTGCAATGCTACAATTGCAAAGAGATGGGACACTATGCCAATGAATGCCTAGAAAAGAAGAAGAGCCAAGAAGACAAACAAAAGCTAGTGAAACTCAAGATGAGGAAGGATATTAGCCAAGTGATGTGCAACCACTGCAAAGAGTTAGGACATTATGCATCATATTGTCCAGAGAAGCCACCTCAAGACATCAACCTTTTCACATGTTTCAAGTGTGAAAACAAAGGCACTATGCAAACTTCTGTCCAGGAAAGTTACATCAAGATCCCAAGCAAGCCAAGATGTCAACTAGTTGGAAAAATTTTAAGGGTGGTAGTACCCTAGATGCTTTGAGCCTACTTGTAACCACAGCCTTCCCAAATCTCGGGACGAGATTTATTTTAAGGGTGGTAGCCTGTCACATCCCAAGATTTTCCAAATCTTGTAATGTGAAAAATAAATGAATAAAATAAAACTTTGTTGATTTTCAGAGTGAGAAGAAACTTTTGATTCCAATTGGAAACCTTCAAACCTATTTGATCAAACAAATCCTAAAGGGATTTAAAAAGATAAACAATTAATAAAGAAAATTTTAAAAATAGAAAAAAAAACTATTTTTGGAACTTTTAATAAAAGGATTTGGTTTTCAAAAGAAAAGGTAGATTTATACATAAGAATTATTTTATAGAGCCAAATTAAACCTTGGCCAAGTTTTTGAAATAAAATGTTTTGTTTTGATAAAAATAGTAAATTTTTATTTAAATAAAATAATAAGGATTTAATATCCAATTTTATTTAAGTAAAGGCTTTTCCCATTTTAAATAAACACTAAAACTTATTTATTTATTTTAAATAAGTTTTCCAAGTATTTTATATTCTCAAATAAAACCTACTGAAGTGTTTTTGCTTTTATTTAAACATCAAATAGAGTTTTAAAATTAAATCAAACCCTATTTGATTTAATAACTAAGGTCCATTTTATTTAATTAATAAATGGATCCTAAAAAGATTAAAAATATTATTTTGTTTTGGACTTTGATTTGTGTTGATAAACAGAGTTAAACTCAATATAAAGTTTAGTGGAAGTTTATTTGATTTGGTTGTTTGATTTGTGATTTGAATTTCAAAACAGAAATTGAATTGGAAAAAGGAAAAAGTTTGAGAACAGAAAATAAATAGAATCAAACCAACCCAACCCAGCAAGCCCACTAGGCCCAGTGAGCCCACTCCCTCTCACCCCGCAGAAAAACGTTTCGCACTCCGCAACTCACCCACTCAGCGACTGACCGGTGGACCCCGTTCCCTTTCCTTCTCTCTCGCTGCCAGAGGACCCCACAGCCACGCGGTCATCTTCCCCTCTCGCGACCTGTTCTTCCCCAGACACCGCTGCCGTTCATGCCATTAAACGCTCGCTTGATTACGCCTTAATGTCGCGTTAATACCTCGCTGTGACCACGCAGTGATAAACGCTAGCACCTCCTCTTTCTTTCCCCTTTGTTGCCCCACTTTAGCACGCCCCAGGCCGCCCTAATTCCTCTCCGAGCACCTCTGTCTCCGACGACTCTCCCTGCCGATTCCTGCCGGACCTTGCCGCCCCTTACCTCTCCGAGCACACGGGCAAGTTCCCCAGTCCCTGGTGCATCTTTCTGCATCCGCAGCTCGCTCGCGCGCGCCTCTGAGCCTCGACAACAATGACTCCAAGCGCCGCCACCGTCTGTTTCAACTCCGGCGAGTGCCCAGGTAGCATCCGTCCGCCCCTTCCCCTCTCGTTGACGCACGCAAGTTCTACTCTCCCTCGCACGTCTAACAGACCCCTTTTCTCGTACTTCTGTACCTTGTAGCCCCACCCCAATGTCGACCAGAGCGTGCCCGACGCCGAGCGAACTCCGGTGAGCAATCCAGGGCAACCACGAGCGCCCGTCGACCCAAGAAGACTACGTTGAGAATCAGCACGAACCTGCGAACACGGTGAGCATACTCCCTTCCTTCCTCGCTTCCTGCATCGCCAGCTTCGCCATCGTCTGACCGTCGCAGCCACGCGCAGCCGTCGAGCGCCGCCCGTCCTTGGTCAAGATAGTTGAGCCGTGAGATGCGAATCCTGCGGTTGTGTTAGATTCACTTAAACGAAAGGGTATGCGACGATCTAAGCCGCACAGGCCCCTTTTAATCATGTGGTCTGTATCGCTCGATCCACATGAATCGGTACCGCCCAATAAGAAACAGCCACGTGGCTCAGGCTTCGATTGAAAACAGATTTGAATCTATTAGATTTGTGATTTTGTAAATTGCACAACTTTTATTCTACACGTCCAAATTTTTCAAATTTTATATCAATGGAATCAGTGTAACAAGCCCTAGCCAACCATGCCATTTGTTTAGTAAAAAGTTTCTGGTAAAATGTTTGTTTTTGCAAAAACTTATGTATGCTTGTTTAGGATGTAAAAATTGTTCAAAAATGATTTTTTGGATAAAATCTTTTTGCAAATGGAGTGTTTTGAACCCACTGACCATAGGAAACACTTTGTGGTTTCAAAATTGTATTTGGTGAAACAAAAGAATGATTCTTTGAATTAAAACCATTTCTAGTCAAATAAAAAAATATAGTTTATTTATTAAAAATGGTTTTGGAAGAAAACTTTTGGGAAATGTTTTGTTTTAAACTCTCTGACCCTAAACACAAAGTTTTATGGTTTGAAAACATATTTTGTGAACCCTATAGATTAATGCCTTAGTAAAAACATTTCTACACCACATAAAATGATACTTTGTTTTGAAAATGGTTTAGGAAGTGAAATCCTTTGCAAATGACTTTGCCACTTTATAAAATGACCATTAGGTGCTTTCAAATGTTTATGACCCATTAGGAACCACTTTTTCAAATAAAACAAAGCTTGGCATGTTTGCATGCATTACTTTGACTTTATCATTTTTGTGATGAATTGCTTGAATGGTAGATTGAAATATTGTTTGCTTGATTGATTTGTAGTGACTTGAAGTGTGTGAACATTGCAAAGATCAAGGAGTGAACCTATACTCTACCAAAAAGGCAAGTGATGCTTCATACTTTGGTCCCATTACTTTCACTATGCATTAGTGATTTCTCTAAGTAAAACTTGCATGGAATTTTGCTAAGTATAAACCTTGCTATGGGAAAACCTAGTAGATGAAACCTTAGTAGAAATTTCCTAAGTTAAAGATCCCTACTACTATCATGCTTAGCTTAGCTAATAGAAAACAAGGGTGGAATATATATTCACACTATGGAAAAATTTCTATGTCTGAGGACTTGTGTTTTTGTTTAATAAAACAACTAAGTTAATGAATCACCTGGGTGGAATGGTAATTGCTTGGTGGTTTTTGGTTGAGTGGTTACACAAGGCCCATGTTTATGGTTTACTTTGTGTATCTCACTTGTGGATGGCCACCCAGGAACAAAGAGATTTGAGATGTCAAATGTGGAGAAGCTTCAAGTGCAACCACTTGGCATTATGGGCTCTGCCTGGATCATATAGGTTGCAAGAACTTAGCTATATGTAAAGTTGGTGGTAGGGTTTGATAGGTTGGAACGCGTCCATTTTGGTCTAAGGGAAGGCTTTTGAAAGATCTTGTCTTGGTGAAACCAAGTCTTGTGGGGAAAGTGCACCACCTCTGCAGAGTGTAAAATCTAAGTACTTAGCCATGTCCCTGGTAAAGGACAATTTGAGCATCAAGACATGGAAGCTATCAAGAATCTCATCATCCAAATTTCTAAGTTAAAAACTTGTGGTTTAAACAAGGGTTAAAGGATCTTCAATCTTTGATTGGTAGATGCCTTGGGTGATTTTTGTCAAGCAAAAACTTAGTGTTTTCAAATGATAAGGAAAAATCTATTTTGAGCAATGCAAGCCTCAACTCCACTTAGCCAAAAGCATATAGATGATAGACTCCACTATACTATCATAGTATCACTTGCCAATACAATTCAAATGTATTGACCCTTGTGGCTGTAACTTGTTATGTTGCAGGTTGATTGATTTAGTGAAGTGTGTTGAGTAAGATTACAAAGTCTACAACCAACATGTTTGCCTATGGCACTTTGAAGATGAAGGAACCCATGCTTATAGATATTCTGCTGCAATGTAATGTAATAGCCAAATGAGCTATGTAAGATGTAAT
Source organism: Avena sativa (assembly GCA_916181665.1). NCBI lineage: Eukaryota > Viridiplantae > Streptophyta > Magnoliopsida > Poales > Poaceae > Avena > Avena sativa. The sequence goes on from OV702297.1 coordinate 241,190,019, forward strand.
GAAATATTTTATTCCTCGTTATAAAGTTGTATTATGACCTTTGTTTCTTGATATTACATCTTAACTGTGGATGCTAGCTATTGATCCAGGGACTAGCATTGTAAACACAGGGGACTCTACCTTATTAAAGGTTGGGAACCTTACATCTCTACAAGCACCCCATCCTATAGATGGTATCTAAATCCAGCATTCCTACTTACCTCTTCTTACTTCTTTCTCTAAAGGTTTTAAAGTGAATGCTATGACAAGAAAAAGAGTTGATATATCAAGAATTGATAGGTTAATAATTTATAGATCAAGGATTTATCACTTCACATTGATGATCAACATATATTAGAATAAGGTTCAATAGAGATGATAGGAATTGATATGGAAAGAAAGATATGTGGTGAATGGTCTTGACTTAATTTCCTTCATACTCAATACAACTAAAGAGTTAAGGTTAAGTGTTACCATGATGGTCATGGTAGGAATAGATAAGAATAAGATAGATCAAGATTTAGTTATTAAATTCTTGTTACTTGAGTTATATACTTAACTTGGTATCTAAGAGCTGTTTTAATGAATACTATGATATGATCTCTAAAAGATAGGGTATTAATCATTGAGCAATTTGTTGGGGTTTTAGTTTCATTGTATTTGATCTACCCTTATATCAAATCATCTTTACCCAAAATGAGTTGTTAGCAAAGGTCATATTGAAACTTAGCACAGTTAACTTGATGATCTACTTCAATTCCATCAACGTAAGAGAAGCTTCAATCACTTTGTCAAGTTTTATTCAAGAGCGCAAAAATTATCCAGATTTTCTATGCATGAACGCAATGCACACATCTGAGTTCAGCTTATTTCTAAGCTCTAATGATGGGATCTTATATCCTCTCCCGCGGCTTCCAAGGCAGCATCCTCAGGCGCGAGGCGTCCTTGCTCCGCCAAGGAGAACAGGTCAGCCAACACACACAATTCATGGGTGCTCTTGACGGGATGCATGTTAAGATCTTGATGCATCTTGCTATCGCACATGTTCATGCTGAACGCGCCAATAATGGCGACGTCATCAGCCTCCGAGATGGTGTGTGCGATCTATGAGAATCACAACATGAAATCTCGCAGCCGCTCACCACTCCTATGGACCACTGTGTGGAGCTGAATGAGTGTCCTCGGGTTCTTGAAGGCTCCCTGGAACGCGATTACAAAACGAGTACACAACTCGGTCCAGGAGAGAATGGACTCCTTAGGGAGATGCATGATCCAGGACAAGGTCGTTCCCTTTAGGGCAATTGGAAACCAATTGGCCATGACCTTCTCATCAGCACCCGTAGCCACTATTGGGCTGGACTAGATAGCCAGAAACTCCTTCGGGTTGGTATTGCCTTCAAACTTGACGAGGATAATGGGCAGAACTTTGGCGGCCACGCCACCTTCCGTAAGGCAGGGAGATGGCAGGGCAGCCACTTCCGTATCCCAAATCCATTTTTCTCGCCTCAGCCACACCCTGCGGGTTTGGGATGGCCCTGCTCGCAGCCTGTCGAGCAGCTGCAACAGGTAATCTCGAACTATTGCCTCGTTCGCCATGGCGGAATCGCCTCGTAGCCCTTCAGCATGCCTATGCATGGGGTTAGCATATGATCCCATAGAAACATGATCTTTCTCCGCAGGTCTCAGGGCTCCAGCCCACAATTGTCCAGCGGCATGGTCATTGATTCTCCTTCCACTATCGTGGGGTCCAGCAGCCCCTGGCCCGGGGCAGCGTTCCGGGAACACAGCATCGAGGTAGCATTTTGCAGGGGGCCTGCATTGGTGATGGGAGCACGCTCCACCCTACGTCTCGGCCCCAGGTTGGACTAGGAGCGAGCATGGACAGGCTCCTGATACATCCTGATGAACTCTATCTACACGTCGACATCGTCCCTCCATGCCATGTACTCCGTCGGCACTGGAGCTGGTGGATTTCGAGCTATGGTGCGGCCAGAAGCGACTACTTCAGCCAAAGCTCAATTCCCAGAGAGGTGGGACTGGGGCTGGCGAATAGTATTTGGCACGGTGAGGTGAGTCCCGACGCGAGATGGGGTCACTGCATGCTGGGTCGATGCTTGACGCTCCGTCTCGGGGTCGGCTCCTCCGGCCCCGGCCGGTGCGGTTCCTTCTGGCAAATGGCCCCCTACGGCAGAGTCTCCTACACCACCGGGGAGAGACATTGTGCCGGAGGCGCCTATTACGTTGATCTTCTAGTGGGATGCCTCCTGCGTCGCCTGGCGACGGAGCCTCTTGCGCAGCCGCGCCTTCGCCATCATGCTCGCCTCGCTCAACAGCAGGGTGCAGTTTCTGTGGTGTGGTAGCTCTTGGCCCTAGACGCATGTCGGCGTTTGTGATGGCGCGCGCTGTCCATGAGGCTCAGCATCCAAGCCCCCAGTCTGGGGAAGGGCGTGGGAGCGATTCCGTGCAGGGGGAGTTTGTCGTGGCAGGGCCGGTCCCGGCGCCAACACCTCTCCTTGGCGCCATGGCAGGCAATGGCACGGTTGATGTCGATGTTAAACATGAAGAACAAATGGACGTCGATGACGATGACGATGACGATGAATATCATGAAGTTGTTGATGCTGAAGATGATCGCCAAAGACGAAAATGCGAGCGCCCCCTAGCTAGCGTGCGAGATGTCGCGTCTCGCCAACACGGACATCGGGGATGTTGGACACCCTATATTTGTCTGATAGTGGGAACAAAAGCGTTCCGGCCTCAAAGTCGACGTAGAAACCGGCTGATACGAGCACACAACACACACAAAGAAAACCCAGTCATTTTTACCTAGGTTCGGGCCGCCCTTTGGCTAACAACCCTACGTCCTGCTTTAGTAGATTACCTAGAGTGGATCAAGGTACAAGAGGATGATCTCAATGGTGCCAGGGAGCCGCTTTCTCTTTACCTTCTACACTTCCCGAGCATCCTCTTTCTCACTTCTCTCACTTTTTCCTCCCTTCTTCCTCTCCGGTGTGGAGACGTACATCAACTCTACCTCTCACTTTCTCTCGGTTCGTCTCAAACTCTCCTCTCAAAATTCTCTTCTCTCTAGCTCTCGGATCCTCAAGCCTTCCAACCATAACCTTCACAACTTTTCTCCCTCCCTCTCAATGTCCAAGTGCCTCCTTTTATAATACAAGGGGTCACTACAAGGGCCAGCATGGAGCACCATCGAGGGCAATCCTAGGATCAATCACACAGTTCCACGCGGTTTTCAGGCAGATGGGCGGTGCCTGTGGCCAATGGATGGCCACGAGTGGTGTGCAGGCGCACTTGATGGATCCACGACAGCTTGGGTTCCGAGCTGTCCATCATGTCGGTGGAGCGCTACAGTGGACTGCAGTGTCATGATGGTGTCCAGCGAGGCTGCTGCGTCGCCAGTTCCCAATGGAAGGCCTGACATGTCTTTTCAGGCTCAGTTGACTCCGATTCATGGGATGCGCCTGGCCCAGGAGAAACGTTCCCATGGTCCTTCCCAGGCTCAGTCAAGGCCGCTCCTTGTCTTGGGGCCAGATCACCTTGTGCTTGTTGTTGTCCTTTCCTCCTTGTCCATGCCTGGCTGGAAAACTGGGGCTCATCTCGTAGCATTCGTCTCACCCGTAGGTACCTACATATAGCCGATATTTAGTCTTTATAGGCTCATCATGCCAAACTCATACCTGCTTGGAGCATACGGTGCTCGCATCCTTGCTACGTCCTTGTCTGCTAGGCCTTGCAATTGTTGAGCTGCTAACCGGTGGGTCCTGGCACACGCGCTGCGGCGCAATGCGAGGGACCCCCGATATCATTACACTGACACAATAACAAACCTATGGATCATAAGAACCTTTATTACATGAAATTAAAAAATCACTAAGAAGATGTGATAGTGTAGCGGCTTGAGGATGTCCTAATCTTTGATGCCATAGATCCACCGAAGCAACCATGGATGAGGGTTGGGCGGTGGTGTTGGGAATATGCCCTATAGGCAATCATATATGATATAATTCCCATTGTATTCATAAAGTTATTAAGTTATCCTTGCATTAACATCTGATGTCTATCATTGAATTTGAGATTTAGTTGTGGAACTATATATTCATGTTGTTCATACTAAATATCCTTGGTCATTGAGGTTGTGCTTTACACACAACTTAGAATAATGTGGAAGTCAGCAGATGACTCGGTTCCACTTTTCATGGGCATGGTGATGCTATTCCGACTTACATGAATTCGGCTAAAGAGTTTAGCGAGTCGGATTGACCCATATTGAGATACAACAAACAAGTCGTCATTTGTATGTCTCAATCAATGTAATCCTTATACCTGAGGTTATTGCACAATCCGAGTTGAGGATCACCGACTTAGGTTCTGTCAAATGCTAATCCGTAACAGGGCAGTTATAAAGGCAGAGTTCCGGTCGACTGAGAATCAAGATGCATGATGTGGATAACCAAGATGGGATTTTCCCCTCCAACTGGAGAGATATTCTCTGGGACCACGTGTGTGATATGATTCGAAAAGTATGGACATGTGCGACTTGGTAAGTTTTAACCGAGGAGATCGACTAAGATTTAGTTGGATGAAACACTTATCTCGGATAGAGAAGAGAGTCGGACTATTTAAGGATAATTATTATTCGCTTATAGTCCTACAAGGTATATCGTGAGGCAAAAGGGACTCAGATGCAAGTCGCATTGGAAAGGCATGTCGTCATGACTCTTTGGTACTTGGGAATTGGCACGTTCTTCTAGGATCCTCTACCGATTGATTGATTGAGAGTCTGAGTCCAATCGTGTCCAAGTTGCGATGAGCCTATGGGGTCACACACTTAAGAGCAGGAGCATGTTCGGATTAGATCTGAACTAGAAATCTGTTTGGGTTGGAACCAAAGCGGATATGGACTGAGTTAGTGATTCGTACTCACAGTGACTAATATGTGCTTTAGTGAATTGGCCACGAGTGAGTGGATCCTACTTTCACTCCCTATATATAATGGGGCACACATACCTAGAGAGGTGCTGCGATTACGTTAATTCCATGTGTTGGAACCCTAACTCCAGTTTAGTCCTGTTGTATAACGAACCTAGTAGTTCACCGCCGACGCTCCTCCTCTTACGTGTGGATACCAGCAGCAGTGTTGTATGATCAGAACTACGACGATCGTGATCAGATCGTATCATGAGGACTACAGTGCAGCAATAGACACGCTACATCAGTAATCTGCAACGGCGCGTCTAGTGGTAATTATCGTGGCTTATCACCTCAGCGAGATCTTGGGATAACCACGTAGGTTAAATTTTTTTGTTTTATCTCTACATGGCCCAACAGGTGGTGGGAGAATCGTTGATGGAATATAGGTCTCCGGAACTATTGAAGCGTGCGATCTCTGCCTTGTTCAGGTAATCCTTTACAGACAGGCCAAACGAGTTAAATTCGATGGAGACAAGGTTATCATGAGTAAATTGACGGACAAAAATTAAGTTTTTGATGATAGTAGGTGCAACAAGAAAATCTCGAAGAAGGAGGGGTTTAGAAGCGGAAGGAATATGTGTTTGAACAATATAGTGAATAGGAATCAAAGAACCATCTCCAAGAGTAATAGAATAAAAAGGTGAAGAAGTGCACGATCACAATATATTACGCTAAGAAGACATGTGACTAGAAGCACCGGAGTCGAAAATCCAATCCAAACCTGAGTTTCCTTGAGCAGCGAAATTGTTCACGAACGGGAGGAAAGCATCTTGGTCCCATCTTGGCATTGGTGCAAGATACGAAGTCAGTGGAGATGGTAGTGCTGGAGCGTTCATTGGTGGATATAGTTGGTACATCGGATAGTGGCCGCCTGCTGAGGTGTTGTATTTTTTTGGTGGTGGGGCACCGTAGGAGTAGTAGGATGGTGCAGCAATGTAGGCCTATGGAGGAGGATGAGATCTGAGAAGTCGAGGAGAGCCGGTGTAAGGGAGCATGCTCGGCATCCAGGATTATGAGTAGGCTGGTGGAGCACTAGTCGGAGAGGGGGCAGCCCAAGGCATGAACCAGTCATGCATGAGTCCTATCCATGGGAGGGTGCCGGATGGGCGACATAGGAGGCGTAGGAGCCGGGGCCGATGATGCTGATGAACATCATGGAGGTCGGTAGATCGTTCTAGTGCCGCGATAGTTATGACTAGGGTGCCAGCCGGGAGGTAGTTGCACTGATGTCCGAGGAGGTGGCGCATTTGGGGTAGGTACGAGCGCTCGTGGGATGGCTGCAAAATCTTGGGTGCGATTGTCATGGTATTGCCGACGAGTACGCCATAGAGGGGTCCTCACAGAGTGTGTTTAGAGACGTGGGGTAAGGCGGAAGGTTGGTGGGTACGAGGTAACATAGCTTACCCAGGTTCAGTTCCCACAACGGTGGCGGAATCCTACTCCTGCTTTAAATCACTATAATGGCAATACGCCGAGTTACCGGGATTGGTTTGCTGTGCGCGGTATGAGTTGTGTTGATCTAACTTGTGCCCTAAAGGCTCCCATAGGTCCGACTTATATAGTCGCAAAATCCTAGGGTTATAGGTAAAGTCCTAGCCGGAAAGGTTATAGAGTCTTACACGGTATACAACTAGTCTAACGTGTCTTGCACTCCAAGGCTCCGGGTATGTCAGTGACTCCTCCGCAGCCTTCCACTCTTGATCCATGTGCCTCAACACATACTTTCCGAACACTCAATTACACCTTTATAGCCACCCAGTTATGGTGTGGTGTTTGATGTCATCAAAGTATCCATCCGGTGTGGTGATTAGCATGATCTCATGGTCGAAGGAATTAGGTTACTATGTATCAGAAAGCTTATAGAAAACAAACTATTGAAATGACTTGAATTTTATGCTACGCTTATCTATAGGAGTATGTCTGTCAACACCCGGATTTTTAATCCCAGATGCCTGTTATGCCATACATTGCAATCCTAGGATTTCCATTTTTGAGAGACATAACAGATTGGTACCATAGTTCATCATCCATTACAAACAATAATAAAGTCTTACAAATAAAGGATCTCATGATCCAGTCTTAGTACAATAAACGCAGCGGAATAATATAATAACGGTAGCATGGGCGAATCTCCATCTTCAGGATCACGGGCAATGCTGATGATGGGAGATGATCCTAGTTATCGTAGACTTCACGTTGTCCATCCTAGTAATCCTCCTCATAGTCTGGCCATAGGAATAGCCAGGGACAAAGCCATGAGTACTCTTAAAATACTCGCAAACTATCACTAACATGTAAAGTGGTTCAAGTAGGAATCCTAAGCTCTAGGTTGTTTTGCAAAAATCCAGGTTTATCTCTAACTGAGTTTAGAAGCAAAGAAAACTAGTTTAATGTTTTATAACACCTAAGTGGGAACTTAGTTTTCATGTTCACAACGCTGTTGTGCTCAAGTCAAAGTCACAATTCATTTCACAAGTCATTTTGAAAACATCCGATGATAGAATAGTATGGCCACTCCAACTGTCCATGACCACGGACACGGGTATTTGAATAGTTTGACACTCTGCAGAGATGGTACATTTTGACCACAACATTCGATACATCCGTCAGGAACAATCCTGATTCACCTAACTCAGTATGCGGATAATCAATCCTAACCTTTCAATTACACATCCTAGTATAGGCACCTCCCCTATGAATTTGGCCTCCCAACCATGACCATCTGTCATCGTGGGAACTGCACAGGTGGACAATCATCACGAGGTAGCCTCATCTCAAACCTCGGCCGCAAGGGAACCCATGCTAAGATATATAAACTTCCAGTCAAGACCTACCCAAACATGGGTATTGTGGTTGTACGGTAACATTGGAATGGTATCGTATCCGAACACAACCATCAGTTTTATAAAATGGCTAAGGCTCCTGCCTCAACATTTTCATCATCAAATAATCATGTGTTCATAACACATGTCAAAACATCTCATTAGAATGACTCATCATTCTAAGGTTTTCGTAATCCTTTTCACCAAGTATTCCCATCTAAAGTGATCAAGTTTTATGCTTAGCACTAGCCACTAGAGTTGGGGGGTAATCACTAATGAGGGGTGGTAATCAAGTGTAACTTATCTAAGTCTAATCTCATGCCTTAGCATGACATCTAGTTTTATCTACCTTACGCCAAGTTTTATGCTCTTTATGCTACCTATAATATCTTTCCAAAATTCACAAGTCACTAAGTAAACATAACTAAAGAGCTTTGATAAAGAAATAAAAGAATAAGGCTTGCAAGTAAAACTGGGATTTGGTATAATCAAGTGGTATAAGCAAATATGCCTAATGCATCTTGCATAGGTTAATTAGTAGGTTTAGGCTTTCAAGTAAGGCTTGCATGGTTTATCTTAGCTTGCCTTGAGAAGTGAAGTGATTGAAGTTCTCCTCTGCTTCCTCCTCGTAGTAGTCTCCTTCCTCTTCGTACCCTTGGTCGATACTAGCATCTATAAATAAATACGAGATACACAATCACCAAAAAATACTTAACTATTTCTATTAGGAACACAAGGTTCACACTAGATGATCTAGCATCATCACAATCATCACATGGATTAAAGACTTATTCTTATATATTTTATTTCAGAAAAGTAATTTCTACTAATTGAAAACTACTTAGATTTAATATTCTCCAATTAAAACATGGGATCATGTTGACACATGTCATCACCACATATTCTAATACTTGGGAATGTGATTTAAAGTGGTGTCACAACTTAATAATGTTTAACATTATTATTTTAATTAATTAAAGTGACTAGAAATGCCTATGGGGCATTCTTTTATTACTTGTCCATTATTACTGCAAGTAAACCTAGATATTTTTATATATTCAGAAAGGTCTTATCAAATGTGATTTTTGAGAGTTGGAATCAACTCAAAAGCATTTATGGTTGATTTTTGAAAAATGTTTGAATGCAGAAAAGTCTCTGCCTTGTTATTTTTACTATAGGTGATCTATAATTTCAAATGGGTTGAATCCAATGGGCTTGGATTAAGGATTTCCATATCTTTATAACAAAATTAGTTTCATGCAATTTGGTTTAGTTAATATCTTTGAATTGATTGTTGAATCAACGGATAGAACTAGGTTTGAAACTAAAATGAAAAATCTAAATTTAAACTAACTGGGTCACGCGGGAACTAAACTGGGCCGGCCCACTACACACAGCGCGCACGGGGGCTGGTTCAAGTGGTGTTCCCACTCGTTAGTGAGACAGGGGGTGGCGAAGGGTTATGGCTGATTACGACCGTAGGATTAGATGCAGGATCAACGGCTCACGGCCATCGTCCTCATCGAACAACACACGATGGGGACGAATGAGGTTGTCGACGATGGCGGTTCTCCTGGTACTGGAGGTGTCTCCTGGGGTGGCCGCAATCGACGGCGCCCTTCTCCTCCAGCAGCGGCAGTCTCCGATGAAATTCCAGCTGCCTGGTGCTCGTCTTGCTCCAGGGAAGAGGTGGGGTGGTTCTAAGAGAGAGGGGAGTGAGATGGTGTGGATAAATGGTGCGGGGGAGGCCTCCTTTTATAGGCGAGCGAGAGAGGCCGAGCAGTATGGGCAGAGCTCACCGGGCTCGGCGTTACAGCGAGCTACTGGCATGGCGCGGGGGCTAGGACGGTACGCGGTCTCCTGGCGATGCTCAACGACTTGATGGCGCGACAAGGGGCGGTGTGGTTTGGTCTGGAATGTGCGGTGCTATGCGTGGTACCGACAGCGAACTTCGTGCCATGTGGCAGCTACGGGGCATGGTCGAGGAAACGGGCATGTCTGGTGGTCTCTTGGGTCGGTGGTGATCGTGTAGATGGGCGGTGAGAGCGAGGCGTGGCGTGTGCGAGCGTGTCGGGCGCGGCGCTCTAGCATGCTCTCGGCATGGCAGGGATGAACTGGGTGCGGCGTGGTCTCTGTGGTCCACGGCTTGGCAGTGCTCGAGGGCTGGACAGGAGGTGGCGGTGGACGGTGGCCTGCCTCATGGACATGGTGGCTAGGTGCGGCGAACGCTCCTGCTAGCTTTCCACGGTCGGCTAGCAAGGGGTGGCTCGGGCATGCACGACATGGTGCAATGGGTAGGGTTCTAGCTGGTTTAATGCAATGGTTGTTACTAGGGGAGACTGATGACCCACAAGTATAGAGGGTGTATCGTAGTACTTTCGATAAATAGGAGTGTCGATCCCAACGAGGAGCAAAAGGTGCTGAACATTGGTATGGAGCAGGAAATCCCTATGAATACTTAGCAAACGGATTTTTAGTGGTTTTCTGATAAAGCAACAAAACAAAGTGCAAGTAACAAATAACAAACACAGCAAGTGGCCCAATCCTTTCTTAGCAAAGGACAAGCCGGTGGAAATACTTATAAGGAACAAACGTTCTCGAGGACACATGGGTATTCTATCAACTGCTTTCGCTTCAAATAGCTGAGTACTCTTCTTTGGTGTTGTAAGTGTTGTGTGGGTGAACCTGTGTTAATGTACCGACCTTACTTGGACTAATACATACTTGTGATTATACCCCCTATAAACATCCGTAACTACAGGAAAGTAATTAAGATATAAACCTAACCACAGCCTTAAACTCTGAGATCCTACACTCCCTTGTGCAAAGATGTCCTAACGGGGGTTCAGGTTTCTGTCACTCCGGCAACCCCACAATTAGTAGCCAAATACACAATGCATTCCCCTAGGGCCATAAATGGTGAAGTATCATGTAGTCGACCTTCACATGACACCACTAGAAGAATAGCACCAAAACTTAAATACTAACCATTGAATAATAAATCAACACAAATCCACTAATAACAACATGACTTCTCCCATGTCCTCAATAACTAAACGAACTACTCACGAGACATCATATGGATCAAGATCAAAGATGATATGATAATGAATAATAATCTGAACATAAACAATAATCCAATGGTTCCACTCACAAGCATCAACTACAATAGTAATCAACACCGGGAAAGTTTCCCCTAAGAACTAAAGCAATATCCAACACAATTGTTACAGCGGGACGAAGTGGTGATGATGGTGCTGGTGGAGATGATGGTGTGGATCATGATGATGATCCCGATGAAGCCTAGCTTGACGATGGTGTTGATGGCGACGATCTCCCCTCTCCAGGAAGAAATTTCCCCGGCATAAATCTGTCTGCCAGAGAGATCTTTATCTCTCGGTGTTTTCCGCCCCGCAGAGGCAGCAGAAATCTATCTATGGTCACCCCCCAGCCTTAGGGTTCCGTAGGGAAGATATAAGCGAAGGGGCGGAGTCGGGAGCCGGGCAGGTGGGCCACACCTGCCCTAGGCGCGGCCCAGGGTGGACCCACACCTAGGAGGGTGTGGGCCCCCTGCGGCCCTTCTTCGTTCCTCCTTCTGGCTTCCTCTGTCTTCTAGAAAAATATAATTTCCCATATTTTTATGGTATTTTTCTGATCTTTGCGAAATTGCATCAAAACACCTTCTTTTCCATTAGAATCCAGACTCCGGTAGTCCATTCCCCAAGAATCATCCAACATGCATAAACAGATGAAAATCCATAAGTAATACCTTATAATAAGACAAATATCAATGAATAGAGGTAGATTATGATATAGAATGGTGATGCAAATTGGGCGTATCAACTCCCCCAAGCTTAGACCTTCGCTTGTCCCCAAGCGAAAACTGAGCTCAGTAAACATGTCCACAGGTTTATGGAGTGAAGTGTCGATAAAAGAATACGAACAAGAAGCATCACACTTACCATTACACAACTCATATAAGAAAGCAACTCACCATTATATAACTTAGCTTGCAACCAAGTACAACAGTCACAATAGAGATGCATAAAGATAAATCATAATTGGAATTGGCAAACTTGTTCTTGGTCAGAGAACACCTAGCAAACAGTTTCACAAAAAGCTTTTTGTAGAAGTTTTTCAACATGAGCACTCTTTGCTCAAAAAGGTTTTTCAATGAAGGCTTTCAAAGTAATACTCAATAGATAAAAGTTTTGTGCAAACAAGGAAGATAGAGGACATGATTGAATAAATCACCAGATGAATGCTTGAAACACAACAACTCAAATGCTTGCTGGAGATAGAGAGGAAGTAGGTTTACTGACTCAACTTGGTAAATAGGAGAAAGGTCCCTTCATAGAGGGAAGCAGGGATTACAAGTCATAAAGAGATTCCAAAAGATTATGGTACTTACTAGATTTGATCCCTCATTGCCCCTATCATAGGAATCTTGAGATGATTAAGGTTAAAGTGCACAAAGGTGGAGTATATGCTTGACGAAATATGAGTTGTCAATCTCATGTCCATTGAATATGAGGGCCACTCCTCATGCTACTCAACTTTGGTCACCGGTAAGTTCTGGTCATTGTAAGTACATGTGTATCATACAGAACCGCCAATGGGGTACCCCTTGCACATGGTACAGGAGCTATCCCATAACCAAAATGACAAGGAAAGAAGACAATGAGCATCTCAGCGATCTTTTTATTTACTATATACATAGCTTTTTATTGAGGATGCTTCATAGATAGCTCACTACGGTGATGCTACAAGTTTCCGCCATGATTAGGCATGGCTTAGGCTAGCGACCCAGGCATTTCTCTAACACAAAATACAGACTCCATGGACTTACAAGTTCCCTCTTTATTTCATACTATTGGCATCCATTGACAAACAGCATGATATCAACTGTGTACAAAGTACAGGTGCAATGTTGAAAACGTTCCTCGTGACAGCATGGTTCTGCTAATTCCATAGTATAGATACGGGCATATACAACTTCGATGGCACAATGGTTAAAGTCTATTAGGGGCAAAGAAATAAGGTATGCCATCAAGTTTGTGAGAGATTTACTAACTAGTTTTCACATAACAAAATACTTTTTAATTCGAAAGTTAGATGAAGCTTGAGAATTTGCTTGGAATAGCAAAAGCTACTAGGTAGATATGGTGGACACAAATGGCAAAGGTTTTGGTTCAAAGGGATTTGGAAACATGAGAAGTATACCTTCTCAAAACAGGTTTTTGGCTAGCAAGGCTGGGTATCAAGCAAGAGAGTAGAAAGAAACAAGCAAACATACAAGTAATAAAGCCAAACATGCAATCTTCCTTGAAGACACAAAAGATATTAAATGAAGAATACTAATCTTATGAGCCAACGATAAATAAAACAAATGATACAAAATTCCTGTAAGCTTTTTTTTCTCTTTCAAACCTCAAAAAGTAATGCTACCGACCGGAACTTGGTTTGCCAAAGCAAATTTAGATCCATTTGATGCTCCCAAAGTGATGCCAATACTAATTAACAAGATCCATCATATAATAGAGATTACAAACTAAAATAATAAGTGCAAAAAGTAAAAGATGAGACTTCTCATTAATATTCCAATAAAGGCACTCACACTAAGGGATACATAGATAATTAACTAAGGGAGAGATACTTCCACATGCAAACAAAACTATAAGATAACCTCTCTAACCAAGATATGAATCCACTAAAAAGGTAAAAGATAAAATATAATGGTGGTGATACCGCGGCACTCCCCCAAGCTTGGAACAAGCCAAGGGGATGCCAAACCTGATGACGAATTACTCCTTCGGTGGTGGTGGTGTTCTCTTATCTAGGGTAAGGAGATCCTCCAGCATCTTACGAATCCTGTGATTCTCTTCTTGAAGTATATCCACCATCTTCAAAGCACAGTATTTATCACAAAACTCGTGAGTGGTTCGAAGGGCTTCCACTTCCTCTGGGCAGTATCTGAAATCTGGACCGAAGGCTATGATTCCCTGCATGTTATGAGAAAAAGCATCCCTAGTGTTAATTGCTCCTACCAAAGTAGGTTTCCTTTCCCTTGTGGAGGTTTGTTCTTCCAACTTTATCTCCTCCACGGGCTTATAGCCTTTGTCGTTGGCGGAGACCATGGTGCTCTAAACTTGAGAAGATTTCCTGACAGAAATAGATCGAAACGAAAACACGATGAGAACATGATGCACAAACCTCGGGAGATAAAGGGGGTTATATATTGTGAAGTTTCAAAGCATAAGGAAGGTTTTGACACGGAAATGAGGCGGAGTCGGAGCTCGGGGGTGGCACACCCCCTCCAGGCGCGGGGCAAGGTGGGCCCGCGCCTAGGGTGGGTTTGGCCACCCCGGCCTCCGGTTCCTCCTCTTTTTCGTCTCGTAAATTCCCTTATGTATTAAAAACATCAAAAATATAAAAAAATTGGGGTTTCACGAACCTTCTATTTTCATCACTTTTACCTATTCAAAGACGAACTCTACAGACTCCTTTTCTCCTTCTCCTAGAATGTTACTTTCCTCACAAAGCAATACACAAACTTCAATGGCAACATTAGTGTAAGCAAAACAACAAACCTTTAGGTTCACACTTCAACTGAAATTCATCAAAGCAAAGGCTTCTATAAGAGGCAAATGCACATGATAACAGAAATCTGTCAAAACAGACCAGCAGGTAAAGATTGATTTTTTCGAAAACCTTCTGTTGATCAAATAAAAATGTGCAGAACTAATGAAAGTTGGGTAACAACTTGGATAACAAGCTCAGAAAAATACAGCTCCATCCGACGTACTGAGCTTCCTCACGAATGTTTACGGTGCAGCACAAAAATCTGTCCCAGGACAGACACTTTTCACAACTCCTCTACTTCACAAAAGTAGTTGAACTTGACACAAAAACCAAGACAAAAAGGATAAGGAGCGGTTATTACAGAGGTAATAACTTCCAAGACTCGATAAAACTCTTGGGTTATCTCCCAACAAGTAATTTTCTTTTATTCCTTTAAGTTAGGCTTGAAACTTTCAAAGATGCTCACATAGGAGATATATATCTGGAGTCAAAAAGAGCATCAAGAAGCAAATAACCAACACACTTGAGTCTAACCCACTTCCTATGCATGGGAGTAGCATGAGAAAATGAATTGTTGAAACAAAAATCCACAAGCATAGGAAGACAAAACAAATGCAACTTCAAAGCTTTCAACATAAAACAGGGAAACTTAACATTATTGAGATGCATAAAACCATGTTTCCTTCTCTCATAATAACTTTCAGTAGCACTTTGAATAAAGTTGACAATATAATTGTCACTAGCAACAACTTTATCATTTGATTAAGCATACTTACAGTCACCAAAAAGAGGTCCAAGGTCATAAACCGGATCAACAGAAACAAGTTGTTCCATCCTAAAATCTTTATTAGGCAAGCTGTTTTCACAAGGAGCTTTAGCAAATTTGGAAAAGTTAAACACATAAGAATATCCATCAAACTTAGTTAAACCTTTTTCCTTCTTACAATCAATAATAGCTCCACAAGTGTTCGAGAAAGGTCTACCAAAAATAATAGGACAAGTTTTTGCTAGCTGCTGAATTAAGCAGTATAAAATCAGCGGGATACTTAATCTTACCGCAAAGAACCTCCACATCTCTTACAATACCAATAGGGAATATGGTTTCCTTATTTGCAAGGTGAATAACCACATCAATGTCCTCAAGCTCACAAGGACCAATTTCATGCATAATTTCCCTATAAAGCTCATAAGGAATAGCACTAGAACTAGCACCAATATCACATAAACCATAGTAGCAATGATCACCAATTTTAACAGAAAGCACAGGAACACTAGCTTTTCTAGCCTTACTAGGATGAGAGATAATATTAGAAGCATCTTCACAGAAGACAATGTGCTCATCCTCTATATTTCTAGTGACAGGGTCTTTCACAATAGCTACCATAGTTTCAATATTCAAATGCTCATCAGGCTCCACAGTTTTCATTGTACCTTTGTTATTTGCACTAATAATCATAGAATAATCCTTTACCTTAGCTGGGAAAGGTATTTTCTCAACATGAGGTTCAGGAACAATATGATTAGTAGTACAAACTTCAGTACTTCTAACAGGAACATGATTAACAACATCTTTATAAGGAGCATGGTACTTATTCCACTTCTTTTTGGGAATTTCTATGTAAGAGGCAAAGGGCTTAAAACAGTTGGCAATACTTTGGGAATCAAGACCAAACTCATTGCTAATATCACGAAAGTCATTAGTTCCCATAAAAGATTTAATGCATTCATAATCATAGTTTATACCTGACTTTCTTTTTTTGTCATTCTCCCAAGCTTCAACATTTTCTTGAATACGGTCTAAGAGATCCCATTTAGCTTCTTCCTTCATACATGTGAATGATCCAGCACAAGAAGCATCTAGTAAATCTTTATCATGAAGAGAAAGCCTAGCATAAAAGTTATTGATAATAATATTGTTAGGGAGTTCATGAATAGGACTTTTAAGAATTAGTAACTTCAATCTTCCCCAAGCTTGAGCTGTACTCTCTCCATCACGAGGCCAAAAGTTATATATTAGATTTCTATCCTTATGAATCTCATCGGGAGGATAAAATTTAGAATAAAATAGAGATGCCATTTCCTCCCATTCCATGGATTGTCCATTATTCAGCAGCTTATACCATTCTTTAGTTCTCCATTTCAAGGATATGGAGAGTAACTTCTTCTTCACCTGTTCAGTTGTGATACCTGCACACTTAAACAACCCGCATAATTCATGGATAAAAAGCAAGTGATCACCAAGATGGACAGTTCCATCCCCTAAATAATAATTATCCATAACACGGTCAACAATACTTGTAGGTATCTTAAAAGGATCTATCTCAACAGGTGGTGGTTCATCTACTACCCTAGCAGTGGTAGTAGTTTTCCCAAACAGAAAACCAAGTGGGTTATCCATATTGGAAACAAAGTAACAAGCGGTAACAAAAGGAATACTCACAGTAGAAGTCTCCTTAACCAGTTCCACTCTTCAATAGCACTTCACTCCCCAGCAACGGCGCCAGAAAATAGTCTTGATGACCCACAAGTATAGGGGGTGTATCGTAGTTGTAACATCCCAGATTTTTATTAGGATGTTATTAGTGTCATGCATCATCCTTGCATCATTGCATCCTACAATTGAAAAGTTGAAATAAAAATCCTAACACCTAAACCTAGAAAAAAACCCTAATAATGGTTGCCATTTGTAAACATTATTATAGTGGTCAAGTTGACCCTTCTAAAAAACCTTGTAAAACATTAAACTATGGCCCTATGTTGACCCCCTTAATTTTATAAAAATTTAGAATCAATTTTCATCAAGTTTGGGCTTGGTAGGCAAAAGTTATTTAGGTTTTATTAAAACAGAAAAAGGAAAATGTAAAAGGGAAAAAATGGGCAACCTACCTAACTGGGCCGCAGCGCAGCCCACCAGCGCCCACGCGGCAGCCAGCCTACCCATGCCAGCCGCCGCAGCCCAGCACCGGCCCACTCAGCCAATCCTGCTGCTGCCACCGACAGGTGGGACCATGCTGTCATCCCCCACCTCCAGCAGAGTCCCTGAAGAACACGGGATTGATTCAAATCCGCGCGATTAATCCGTCCTCTGATCGAATCCGTGCCCTCTACGACACGAAATCCTCCCCTCTTATACCGCTACATCGGCTTCCCTCGCTGCCCTCGTTTCTCTCAAACCCTAGCCCCAATTCCGAACTCGCCAGAGCAGCCGCCGTCGGAGCCCGAGGTTGGCGACTCTCCAGGGCACCTCGAGCCCTGTTACGCCTTCCACCCTTCTCGCCCCGTCCTACCCTCACCGCCCGTCTGATCCGTTGCTTCCGAAACGCAGGATATCGCCGGTGATTGCTCGCCGGAGCCGTCGGACCCGAGGAGAGGAACGACCGATGCCGGGAGAAGGAGGAGGAGAGGGACCGCGCTGAGACCGCTTGGGGATTCGCCATCGACGTGCGCATTGGGGGCCATCTTCGCCGCCTTCGATAGGACCGCCAGGACCTCCGACCACCGTCGACTCCGCCGCCGCCGCCGTCGTCTCCATCGCCGCCACCACCACAGGTTAGTGGAGCCGTCTAGGCCGTCCGATTGAAATCCTGCAGGCCAGATTAGAAGGGGGGACGAAGGGGTATTGGCCAACCACGCAGCGCCGCGTGGCAAGCGCGTCACCGCCGCGCCGCGTCCCCCGCCTGGCCAGCTGGCCCAACCAGAAGCTGCCACTTGGCGCGTTCTGAGTTAGGGTCAGGCTAGATTGTTTTGATTTTTGCAGATTAAGTTTAATATTGTGAAAATCATAGAAAATTAACTACTTGGCCAATTTTAGCTTATGATGTACCGTTGGATTCCTAATTTTGAGTAGAATCCAAATCTGCAATAATATCCCAGGTTCACAGTAAGGTTTTAGGTGTAGATTTGAATCATTAGATTAAAGTGTTTATTCTATAGAAAAATAATTAAAATTCTATTTTAATTGATTCTTGTTGCAATAACTTTGTTTCCACAATACCTACTGATCCAAATCATTAAGCTTTGCTTAGGATCATTAGATCTAGCTTGGGGCTAATTAGATGGTTAGATCTCCCTATAATCTTAGGATTTGTTTTTGGTGATTCAATTAGATCTAAACCTTTGGAAAATCGATCCTAGTGACACCCTTACACTATCACAACACAAACTTGCTGCATTGATCAATTTAGAAGAACCAACCTTGCATAAAATACCATGTTGCATGCATGCATGATTTTCCTTGTGATATGCTTTGAGCAAGTTGTGATCAGATCTATGTTTGTGATTCGTTAGATTGCTCGGAGTGCGCTAAGGAGTGCTATTGTGTAGAGTGCTGCTCGGATCAAGGCAAGTTACACCACTTGTTCATAATTTTGTCCCAGTTTTGATTCTATGCATGTGATCTTCAAAATTCTGTAGTATGCATGTGTAGGATGTTCTAGTAGAATTTTTCCTTAGTATTATTTTGCAAGTGCGATGATTTTGTAGTATCCCATGAGTAGCTCTATACTTAGGATTTTCCCTCCTAATAGGTTACCCCTATTTTTGCTAAGTATTGCTTGCTATGCTATATATACAAAGTACCGTTGGGGGGTTCGAAAGACAAAGAATTTTTTCTAAGTATAAAGGCTCTCTAGAGCAAACTTTTCTTCTCAAATCCACTTCAAAATAAAACTAAGTTTTCTTCTGGGCGGAATGTTTGTCGGGTCAACGAGTGAGATTTTGGTGGAGGATGGCCGCCCAGGAATCAAAGAAGTCTGCCATGTTTCAGAATTCAGAAGCTTCCAGTGCAACCACAATACATTATGGGCTCTGTCTTGGCCTAGTACTTAGTGGGAAACCTCACCTGGGTACCAACATTTGGAGGTTCTTGGCACAGTTGGATCCGGAAGGTAGAGGGGCTACTAAGGGAAAGCCTCGCCATGGTCTTGTCTGTAAAAGGACTTGATCATGGATTGTGGGTAAAGTGCACAAACTCTCGAGAGTATTGCAATCTGATCGATCAGCCGTGTTCACGGTAACAGAACAACCATGAGCGTCTGAAGGATGGAGCCTCTGAAGGATCTTTCTCTCTCTTTTCTAAAAACAAAGTTTTGAAACCCCATGGCGTGCGTAATATTGCTAATGGGTGGGAATTTGGGAACTTGGTGTGTAATATCCAAGTGACGCTTGGTGCGTAATATCCAAGTGTTTGGTTGTTTGGACACTTGGTGCGTAATATCCTCGTGTGCCACTCGACCTTATTTTATCTAAGCAAATGTTTACAAAGTAGGACAATCCTCTCTTCTTCTCTCTACTTAAGAAAACTAGCTTTGAGCAAATGAACTCTACAGCCTATACCAGCCTTGCATGTAGAGATAGTCTTTTCTCTCCTTGGTGTAATTTGCCAATACATTCAAAGTATTGACCCAACTTGTTGGCTGCACGTCTTATGTGCAGAATCCGAAGATTGAAAGGTGAGTAGGGATCGCGGGTATACACTCGACAAGCCTGGGGCGTTGATGGACTCATGCTGCTTTTATGTTTCCGCTGTTATTTGAGCTAGCATAATGCTAAGCAATTTTTGTAATAAATTCATACTCTGGATTCTCCGTGTAATAAAGACTTTGTGTTTTACATGATATTTCATCGGCTGTGAGTGCTAGCTATTGATCCAGGGACTAGCATGTTAATCACAGGGACTTAGGATCCTTGCCGATCCGAGGTCATTACAGTAGTACTTTTGATAAGTAGGAGTGTCAATCCCAATGAGGAGCAGAAGGTGTTGAACAGTGGTATGGAGCAGGAAATCCCTGTGAATACTTAGCAAACGGATTTTTAGTGGTTTTCTGATAAAGCAACAAAACAAAGTGCAAGTAACAAAGAACAAACACAGCAAGTGGCCCAATCCTTTCTTAGCAAAGGACAAGACGGTGTAAATACTTATAAGGAACAAACATTCTCGAGGACACATGGGAATTCTGTCAAGTGCTTTTGCTTCAAATAGCTGAGTACTCTTCTTTGGTGTTATAAGTGTTGTGTGGGTGAACCTGTGCTAATGTACTGACCTTACTTGGACTAATACATACTTGTGATTAAACCCTCTGCAAACATCTGTAACTACAGGAAAGTAATTAAGATATAAACCTAACCACAGCCTTAAACTCTGAGATCCTACACTCCCTTGTGCAAAGGTGTCCTAACGGGGGTTCAGGTTTCTGTCACTCTGGCAACCCCACAATTAGTAGTCAAATACACAATGCATTCCCCTAGGGCCATAAATGGTGAAGTATCATGTAGTCTACGTTCACATGACACCACTAGAAGAATAGCACCAGAACTTAAATACTAACCATTGAATAATAACTCAACACAAATCCACTAATATCAACATGACTTCTCCCATGTCCTCAATAACTTAACGAACTACTCACGAGACATCATATGGATCAAGATCAAAGATGATATGATAATGAATAATAATCTGAACATAAACAATAATCCAATGGTTCCACTCACAACCATCAACTACAATAGTAATTAACACCGGGAAAGTTTCCCCTAAGAACTAAAGAAATATCCAACACAATTGTTACAGCAGGACGGAGTGGTGATGATGGTGCTGGTGGAGATGATGGTGTGGATGATGATGATGATCCCGATGAAGCCTAGCTTGACGATGGTGTTGATGGCGATGATCTCCCCTCTCCAGGAAGGAATTCCCCCAGCAGAAATCTGTCTGCCGGAGAGATCTTTCTCTCTCAGTGTTTTCCGCCCCGCAGAGGCGACAAAAATCTATTTGTGGTCGCTCCCCAGCCTTAGGGCTCCATAGGGAAGATATAGGCGAAGGGGTGGAGTCGGGAGCCAGGAAGGTGGGCCACACCTGCCCTAGAGTGACCCAGGGTGGGCCCGCGCCTAGGGGGTGTGGGCCCCTTGTGGCCCTTCTTTGTCCCTCCTTCTGGCTTCCTCTGTCTTCTGGAAAAATATAATTTTTCCATATTTTTCTTGTATTTTTCTGATCTTTGCGAAATTGCATCAAAACGCCTTCTTTTCCATCAGAATCCAGACTCCGGCAGTCCATCCTCCAAGAATCATTCAACATGCATAAACAAATGAAAAGCTATAAGTAATACCTCATAATAAGACAAATATCAATCAATAGAGGTAGATTATGATATAGAATGGTGATGCAAATTGGGCGTATCAGAGACAAGGGTGATCAAAGGAGACAAATGTTTGAATGATCACTGCTCAAAACAGTGAAATTTGGCCAAGTTTGATTTGATGAAATGGCCGCAAGAAATCTATATTTGAATTTTTTGATGAAAATTGTTGGGTGCATTGGTCACACACTGGGTAGTATCTGGTTGTTTGTATTTGTCAAGGTGAACTGGTTTGGTTGAGTTTTGAGAAATGGTGATCTTACCATATGAATTAGATTCAATTTTGAATTGTCCTTGGCATAGATATGCAAAATGATTCTGTGGGTTTGCAAGGTGGGCTTGGGTTCACTTTTACTTGGTCTAGCAAGGGGTAAAAAGAATTGGGTTTGTTTCTGTTAGGAATATTGGACTAGAAACACTCAAAGTGGTCTAGTGGTTAACTTTGGTCAAAATGACCATTAGCTCATATAGTTTGTTTTTGAATTTCTACTGATTTGATTCTGCTTGGAAATGATTTAGATGATGTTGTTTTCATCTTTAAACCAATCCTTGATATTCATAACAATCAAACATGTCCATACAAGCATTCATGCATTCATCACATACACACATGCATTCATATTAATTTAAATTTACAAAAGTTTTTGTTATCCCTAATCTTGGGTGATTAGAACTTAATAACCTTGATTAATATTTTTGGGATGTTACAAACCTTACCTCCTTAAACAAAATCTTGTCCCGATATTTGAGAAAAAATAAATCTAGGATTTAAATAGATCTGGAAACTCGGTCCTAATGTAGTCTTCCCGCTCCAGGGTAGCTTCTTCTTCAGTGTGGTTACTCCACTGGATCTTGAGAACCTTGATACTCCGGGTCCTAGTGGTTCTGAAGGCTTCCTCCCAAATTTGAATGGGTACTTCGGGATATGTTAGGTCCTCGTTGATCTCTATGGTTCTATGATCAATATTCTTGAAAACTTCGGTCTTCTCCGGGACTTCTAGGCATTTGCGAAGTAACAAGATATGAAACACATTATGCACGGTTGACATCTCCTCTGGCAGTTCTAGTTGATACCATACTTCTCCTCAGCGATTCAAAATCTTGAATGGTCCGATATATCTGGGGGCTAACTTTCCTTTGAGTTGGAAACGTTGCATTCCCTTCAAAGGTGATACTTTGAGATACACAAAATCTCATATATTGAAGGCTAGGTCTCGACGTCTCTTGTCGGCATAACTATTATGTCAAGATTAGATGGTCTTGAGGTGCTCAAGGATCTTGCGCACTTTCTCTTTAGCTTCTCGTAGGATGTCGGGTCCAAAAATCTGACTCTCTCCTACTTCCGACCAATTCAAAGGGGTACGACACTTCCTTCCATACATGAATTCAAATGGGGCCATTTGCGAACTGGCTTGGTAACTGTTGTTGTATGAAAATTATGGGAAAAGCTGGCAGTCTTCCCATTTTTATCCATATTCTAACACACAAGCTCTCAACATATCTTTGAGTATTTGGTTTACTCACTCCGTTTGTCCATCAGTATAAGGGTGATAAGCTGTGCTGAAATCCAGTCGGGTTCCTAATCCTTCTTGGACTTTCTTCCAAAACCTCGAGGTAAACTGGGTTCCTTGATCCGACACAATGTTCTTGGGGACTCCATGTAAACTGACTATTCTAGCAATGTACGAATCTGCTAGCTTCGAACTCTGATAAGTGGTCTTGACTGGTAAGAAATGGGCTACTTTGGATAGTCTATCCACTATGACCCAAATAGACTCATTTACCCTACTAGATGTAGGCAAACCGGTGATAAAATCCATTCCTACTGAATCCCATTTCCATTCCGGAATCTGCAATGGTTGCAAAAGTCCTGCGGGTCTCTGATGTCCGGCCTTGACTCTCTGACAGATATCACATTTGGCTATGTAGCTTTCGATTTCTCTCTTCATCTTATGCCACCAAAATTGCTCCTTTAAATCCTGATACATCTTTGTTCCTAAGGGGTGGATAAAATAAAGAGTATCATGGGCTTCTTTCAAAATAGCTTTTTTCAACTTTGAATCTCCTGGCACACAGATACGTCCTTTGTACCACAAAACTCCTTCTTCATCTTCGGTGAATCCGGGTACCTTCCCTGTACCAATACGACGTTTGATTCCATCAATACTAGCATTTACTTTCTGCACATCCTTGATTTGACTGATCAAATTGGGCTGAATTTCTATGCTAGCCAAAAATCATTCACTTACTAGTTCTATTCTGAAATCTTCCAAATCCTTGTGCAAACTTGGTTGGTCCTTCAGAATCATGGAGTTCAAGTGACACGGCAATTTGCTAAGGGTTGTGATCAATCTCTTCTTGAGTTCTTGAAAACTCGTTTCACATTTTTTCCGTCCATTCAAACTTATTATCTTTCTTCAACAATTGGGTCATGGGTCTTGCAATGCTCGAGAATCCTTCTTCAAACTTGCGGTAATATCCCGCTAATCCGAGAAATGCACGAACTTGGGTTTGAGTGGTTGGGGCTTGCCATTCTTCAACATCCTTAACCTTGGCAGGGCCAACAGCAATTCCTCCTGCCGACACAATATGTACGAGGAATCCAACTTACTGTAACCAGAATTCACATTTGCTAAACTTGGCATAGAACTGATGCTCCCAAAGGGTTCCAAGGATGGTCCTTAGATGTAGCTCATGTTCTTCTTCTGATTTGGAGTATATCAGAATGTCGTCGATGAAAACAACGAAAAACTTATCCAGGAAGTCCATAAAAATCTTATTCATGAGGTTCATGAAATAAGTGGGGGCATTGGTTAATCCAAAAGACATGACAGTGTACTCATACAGTACATATCTGGTGGTAAAGGCAGTCTTTGGAATATCCTCTACGCGAATCTTGAGTTGATGATAACCAGTTCTAAGATCAATCTTAGAAAACACTTTGGTATCGGTCAACTGGTCAAACAGATCTTCTATCTTCGGCAATGGATACTTGTTCTTGATGGTGACATCATTCAGCTTCCGATAATCCGTACACAAACGGTTACCTCCACCTTTCTTATCCACAAACAATACATGTGATCTCCATGGCGACGCACTTGGTTGAATTAGGCCTATCTCCAGCATAGCATCCAGTTGCTTCTTCAGCTCCACTAATTCAGATGGGTTCATACTATAAGGTCTCTGAGCTATGGGTCCGGTTCCAGGGATTAGTTCAATGATAAACTCGATATCCTAATCTAGGGGCATACCGGGCAATATATCTAGGAATACGTCTGGGTATTCACAGACTACTCTAACTTGGTCAATGGTTGGTTGGGCTAGACTCTTGTTGCACTTGAATTGACGGGGCAAGGTTTCAGATACATGCTCTACTGATACTCCAGCGGTACTAGTCATGGTTATGGCTTTCTTGGCATGGTCGATTAAATCCTTTATGTTCCGACATCCCATCCATTCCTAGTACTACTTCCAAACCTTTGGTTCCAAGTACTATTAGGTTAGCATAAAAATCTATGCCATGGATTCTGATAGGTACGGCCTTGCAAATTTGTCTAGCTTTGGTGGTTGAACCAGGGATTTGAACTATCATAACATGCTTCAATTTTGTTGGTTGAACCTTACTAGTGCATGCAAATTCTTCTATAACAAACGAGTGCGATGCTCCAGAATCAAACAACACTCTTGCAAGTACTGAGTTAATAGAAAACATACCCAGCACGACATCTGGCGCTTCTTGGGTTTCTTCAGCATTCATGTGAAACAGACGACCATTGCGGTTGAGCAAGTTCCCTGGGGCAAATCTTCTTCTAGGCTGAACACGGCACTGCTGCTGAGCTGGGGCATTCACATTAGGGGCTGCTGCAAGCTTCTTCGGGCACTCATTGGAGTAGTGACCCTTGGTTCCGCATTCATAACAAGTCACCTGAGACTTGTGTTTTCCTGCAATAGGCACGACATTGCTTCCAGTCCTTGGGGCATTATTGGTGTTGTTGGCGACATTGTTGTTGTTGAGATTGGGTGGTGCACGGTTGAAATTGTTGGAGTTGCCGGGTGATACGTTGGAAACGTATCTATAATTTTTGATGCTCCATGCTTGTTTAGTATCTACGTTGTTTTGCTTTGTCTACACTTTGAGGTGCTTTTTATATGTTTTTTGGTACTAACAAGTTGCAACAATGCTAGTGCCTGTTTTCTGCTGTTTTTGGATTCAGAAAAGTTAGTAAAGAAATATTCTCGGAATTGGACGGGACAAACATCAAAGTCAACTACTTTCCATGGGGAACAAGAAGTCCAGAAGGGAGACGAGGAAGCGTGTCAGGGCGGCCAAACCCCCCTAGGCGCGGACAGGGGTGGGCCCGTACCTAGGTAGGGTTTGACCCCCCTGGTCGCCTCCTCGGCCTCCCCCTTCTCCTATAAGAATCCCCCGATGCAGAAACCCTAAGCACCCGATCAAATATCCACGAAACCGTCTGTAGCGGCTGCCACCATTGTCCCTAGATCGGGGGAATCTGAAGTTCTTCCCGGCACCCTGCCGAAGGAGAGATCATCCCGGAGGCCTTCTCTCCAGTATGATGCGTGAGTAGTTCCACCTTGGACTATGGGTCCATGTAGTAGCTAGATGGTTATATCTCCTCCTTTGTGCTTTCATGTATAGATCTTGTGAGCTCCGTTCATGATCAAGATCTAATCTATTTGTAATCATGCATGTTGTGTTCGTGGGGATCCGATGGATATTGAGATTATTATGTTGGTTTGATTAATGGTTTTGTCTTTATGATTCTATCATGTCTGTGTTGTTTGTGATCTTGCATGCTCTCCGTTGTTAGTAGCTATCTTGGCCAAGTAGTTGCTAGTGACTCCAAGAGGGGGTATTTATGCTCAATAGTGGGTTCATGTCTCTAGTTTCCAAGGGAAGTGACAATAATCTCTTCGGTTGTAGATGCGTTGTTGCTACCAGGGAGAAAACAATGGTCTCTTGTTCATGGAACATGTGAACTGTTTACCTTACACACTTTGCTTAACGCAGTTGTCTGTTGCTTGCAACTTAATACTGGAGGGGGTTCAGATGATAACCTGAAGGTGGACTTCTAGTCATAGATGCAGTTGGATGGCGGTCTATGTATCTTGTTGTATTGCCCAATCAAATCTCATATGATCTTTCTCACTAGTAATTGCATTGTTATGCCTGGCTCAGTTCCTGTCAATTGCCCTGCTGTAATTTGTTTACCCTTCATGCCATGTTGTTTATCTAAGGAGAGCACCTCTAGTGAATTATGGACCCTGGTCCAATCTTTATCATTGATACATCTTCCACTGTTACTTGTTTACTTGCTACAAACCATTACCTTCCACACCATACGTTTAATCCTTTGTTACAGCAAACCGGTGAGCTTGACAACCTCACTGATTCATTGGGACAAAGTCTTGAGTTTGTGTTGTGCATGTCTCCACGTTGCTTGCAACACCTTTGAGACGTTTCCTTCCTCCTTCAGGTTCGATAACCTCAGTCTCTACTGAGGGAAACTTGCTGTTGTGCTCATCACAACTTTCTCTTGGGGTTCCAACAAAGTGTCCCACATCAACACTGGGTGCATGCATCAAGATTTCTGGCGTCGTTGCCAGGGACACAGCTTCGACCTTTTCCTCCCCGTCGAGTACCATCACCGGGGTTGTTATTGTGGTTTCCTCCAGGCCTTGGGTTTCCTCCTCCACGGTTGGGAAAGGTTGGACGGGTCATCGGGGGTCTATTATTTCTTGGGGAAAATCCTGCAGACGTGTTGGGGCGATACTTTGGGGTATGGTGGGTTCCTGGTTGATACATCATTGGACGCGTGCGGTTCTCATTGGCTTCGTTGATCTTGCCTTCCATCTGAATGGCAGAATCCACTAAGGCTTCAATGTCAGCAAACGGAATATTGACTAATACTGTCTACATCTCATCATGCAGACCATTCAAGAATCTCTCCTTCTTCTTTGCTTCAGTGTCAATCTCATCTCGTGCATACCTAGCTAATGACCAAAATCTATCACAGTACTCAAGTACTTTCATCCTCCTTTGCTTCAATTCTCTGAATTCATCTCTCATCCTCTTGTTTAAACCCGGTGGCACATGGGTTCGGCTGAACTTGAGTTTGAATTCATCCCAAGTCATCATCTATCATCCATTCATGGTGCAAACGCTATTCCACCATGCTCTTGCATCTCCTGCCAGATAGTGAGTGGCAAACAATACTTTCTCATTGACCTCCACTCTTGCGACTTCTAAGTTGTTCTCCATGGTCTGCAGCCAGTCATCGGCATATAATGGCTCTTCAGACTTACTAAAGATGGGTGAATTGGTGTTCTGAAAGTTCTTGAGCTTGGATCCATGGTTGTCCTAGTTTCCATGGCCTTGATTGTTATTGGCCATCTGAGATATGTGTTGAAGGGTGGTTAGGATGGCTTGACGTTCGGCTCTTTCAGCTTCACGGTCTGAAACCAAAGTTTGCAAGATTTGCAGCATTGGGTCTGGGGATGAACTGCTTTCTCCGCGAGGCATCTGAAGATTGAGATAGATCATGATACAAGAGGGAAATTTCTAAGGTTCGGGGTTTTGTTTTTGAAAAAGGTTTTAAATTTTTACTCAGGTTTTGCCACTAGCAACATGCTTCTCATTCATTCATAGCACAGAATATAAACACACACCACAACAAGGAAACAAGTGGTTTTAAGAACCATTCTGTGAAACTACGATACAATGGGACCGGATACAACTCACTAACGCTAGTGCTCAAGTACTACTACTCATCAGAATTTGTGGCTTCATCATCATCAATGAAGAAGGAATCATCATCATCAGTGTGGAAGTCCATGGCTTGGTCCTCCAGAAAGTCATCATTGTCAATGAGGTAGGAGTAAGGGTCTCCATGGATATCTTCCCCTGCATTCTCCCTCTCCTCCAGCTGCATGTCATCTCATGGATGGTCTCCTCCAAGTCTGACACTCTATGACGAAGGAGAGCAATGATGTGATCCTTCTTGTCACGAAGACGGTGAAAGGTCTTGTGCTCCTTTGCAGTGATGGCGATGGCCTGGTCCTTCTTGACGGTGATGGCATAGTTGTAGTTGGCGTATGCGTGGCCATTGTCCAACTCCTTTTGCCTATCATACATCATGAATTCAAGATGATCCACGTGATGCTTCAGCTCCGAGTGACCTAGTACCTCCAATGGCTGTCCCATAGCATCATGCCTTGCGTATAACTCAAAGCGGTTACCCTTGATCTAATTGATGCTTTGCCCACACAGACGGGCAAGAGCTTCCTGCATAGCCCTGGCGAGTCCATCTATCCAGCTATTCTCTCTTAAAGTGAACTAGATTCCCTCTGAGGTGGGGTCTTCAATCTTCCCTCTGAGACTTGCAACAATCAACCATTGCAATTCTCCTCCTTCCTGATCGTTGAGCTGTGCTCTGAAGAACTTAAGGGGGCGGGCGCTCCAGAAGTTCTGAGAGTTGGTCCAAATCACACTCAAATATGTGCTCTCCTCCATTGCCCAGCTGATAGAACTTGCTATACCTCACGTCCATCTATTAGAATGTAGGATGAGTAAGTTAGTAGAGTGATCAAGTGTGTCAAATTTTATGTAAGATTTTGCAAGAATTTTTGAGGAACATGAATTTTCTTGAAAGACTCTAAGTGATAAGAATGAGAATAGGTTTTCATAAATACTCACTTATTTTGTTTTGAAAGTAGGTTTTTGATTAAGCGTCCATTCTAACTAGGGTCTATGGTCAGCTTGGCTCTGATACCAACTTGTGAACACCCAGATTTTTAATCCCAGATGCCTGTTATGCCATACATCGCAATCACATAATTACCATTTTTGCGAGACATAACAGATTGGTACCATAGTTCATCATCCATTACTAACCATAATAAAGTTCTTACAAATAAAGGATCTCATGATCCAGTCTTAGTACAATCAACGCAGCGGAATAATATAATAACGGTAGCGTGGGCGAAGCTCCATCTTCAGGGTCATAGGCAATGCTGATGATGGTAGAGATCCTAGTTATCATAGACTTCCTATTGTCCATCATCCTGGTAATCCTCCTCATAGTCTGGCCATAGGAATAGCCAGGAACAAAGCCATGAGTACTCTTTAAGTACTTGCAAACTATCACTAATAAGTAAAGTGATTCAAGTAGGAATCCTGAGCTCTAAGTTTTTTTGCAAAAATCCAGGTTTATCTCTAACTGAGTTTAGAAGCAAAGAAAACTAGTTTAATGTTTTACAACACCTAAGTGGGAACATAGTTTTCATGTTCACAACCCTGTTGTGGTCAAGTCAAAGTCACAATTCATTTGACAAGTCATTTTGAAAACATCTAACGACGGAACAGTATGGCCACTCCAACAGTCCATAACCGCGGACGCGGCTATTCGAATAGTTTGACACTCTGTATAGGTGGTACACTTTCACCACAACATTCAATACATCCTCAGGAACAATCCTGATTCACCATACTCAGTATGCAGATAATCAATCCTAACCTTTCAATTACACATCCTAGTATAGGCACCTCCCCTATGAGTTTGGCCTCCCAACCATGACCATCTGTCATCTTGGGAACTGCACAGGTGGACAATCATCACGAGGAAGCCTCAGATCAAACCTCGGTCGCAAGGGAACCCATACGAAGATATATAAACTTCCAGTCAAGCCCTACCCAAACTCGGGTATTGTGGTTATATGGTAACATTGAAATGGTATCACATCCGAACACAACCATCAGTTTTATAAAAGGTCTAAGGCTCCTCCCTCAACATTTTTAGCATCAAATAATCAGGTGTCATAACACATGTCAAAATATGTCATTAGAATGACTCATCATTCTAAGGTTTTCGTAATCCTTTTCACCAAGTATTCCCATGTAAATTGATCAAGTTTTATGCTTAGCACTAGCCACTAAAGTTGGGGGTAATCACTAATGAGGGGTGATAATCAAGTGTGACTTATCTAAGTCTAATCTCATGCCTTAGGATGACATCTAGTTCTATCTACCTTAGTCCAAGTTTTATGCTCTTTATGCTACCTCTAATATCTTTCCAAAATTCACAAGTCACTAAGTAAACATAAATAAAGAGATTTGATAAAGAAATAAAAGAATAAGGCTTGCAATTAAAAATGGGATTTGGTGTAATCAAGTGGTATAAGAAAATATGCCTAATGCATCTTGCATTGGTTAATTAGTAGGTTTAGGCTTGCAAGTAAGGCTTGCATGGTTTAGCTTAGCTTGCCTTGAGCAGTGCAGTCATTGAAGTTCTCCCCTACTTCCTCCTCGTAGTAGTCTCCTTCCTCTTCATATCCTTGGTCGATACTAGCGTCTATAAATAAATACGAGGTACACAATCACCAAACAATACTTAACTACTTCTATTAGGCACACAAGGTTCACACTAGATGATCTAGCATCATCACAATCATCACATGGATTAAAGACTTATTCTTATTTATTTTCTTTTAGAAAAGTAATTTCTACTCATTGAAAACTATTTAAGATTTAATATTCTCCAATTAAAACATTGGACACATGTCATCACCACATATTCTAATACTTGGGAATGTGATTTAAAGTGGTGTCAAAATTTAATAAGGTTTTTTAAAGTGACTATAAATGCCTATGGGGCATTCTTTTATTACTTGTCCATTATTACTGCAAGTAAACCTAGATATTTTTATATATTCAGAAAGGTCTTATCAAATGAGATTTTTGAGAGTTGGAATCAACTCAAAAGCATTTATGGTTGATTTTTGAAAAATGTTTGAATGTAGAAAAGTCTCTGCCTTGTTATTTTTACTATAGGTGATCTATAATTTCAAATGGGTTGAATCCAACGGGCTTGGATGAAGGATTTCCATATCTTTCTAACAAAATTAGTTTCATGCAATTTGGTTCAGTTAATCTCTTTTAATTGATTGTTGAATCAACAGACAGAACTAGGTTTGAAACTAAAATGAAAAATCTAAATTTAAACTAATTGGGTCGCGCGGGAACTAAACTAGGCCGGCCCACTGCGCACAGCGCGCGCGGGGGCTGGTTTAAGTGGTGTCCCCACTCGTTAGTGAAACAGGGAGTGACAAAGGGGTATGGGTTGATTACAACCGTAGGATTAGATGCAGGATCAACGGCTCACGGCCATCGTCCTTATCTGAACAGTACACGACAGTGACGAATGTGGTTATCGACGATGGGGGTTATCTTAGTACTGGCGGCGTCTCCTGGAGTGGACGCAATCGATGGCGCCCTTATCCTCCAGCAGCAGCGGTCTCCGATGAAATTCCGACTGCCTAGTGCTCGCCTTGCTCCGGGGAAGAGGTGGGGTGGTTCTGAGAGAGAGGGGAGTGAGATGGTGTGGAGAAATGGTGTGGGGGGAGGCCTCCTTTTATAGGAGAGCGAGAGAGGCCAAGCGGTATGGGCAGAGCTCGTTTGGGTCGGTGTTACAACGAGCTACTGGCATGGCGCGGGGGCTAGGACGGTGCGCGGTCTCCTGGCGATGCTCAACGACTTCATGGCGCGGCAAGGGAGGGTGTGGTTTGGTTTGGAACATGTGGCGCTGTCACATCCCAAGATTTTCCAAATCTTGTAATGTGAAAAATAAATGAATAAAATAAAACTTTGTTGATTTTCAGGGGGAGAAGAAACTTTTTGACTCCAATTGGAAACCTTCAAACCTTTTTGATCAAACAAATCCTAAAGGGATTTGAAAAGTTAAACAATTAATAAAGAAAATATTTTGAATAAGTGGAATTACTATTTTGAATCTTTTAATAAAAGTTTTGGTTTTCAAATGAAAAAGGATATATTTATAAATAAAGATTATTTTATAAAGCCAAATTAAACCTTGGCCAATATTTTGAAATAAAATGTTTTGTTCTGATTGAAAATAGTAAAGGTTTATTTAAATAAAATAAAAAGGATTTAATATCCAATTTTATTTAAGTAAAGGCTTTTCCCATTTTTAATAAACACTAAAACTTATTTATTTATTTTAAATAAGTTTTCTAAGTATTTTACATTCTAAAATAAAACCTACTGAAGTGTTTTGGTGTTATTTTAGATTTCAAAATAAAGATTTTAATAAAACAAATCCTATTTGATTTAATGACTAAGGTCCATTTTATTTAATGATTAATGGACCCAAAAATAAAATGTTATTTTATTTTAAACAAGTTTTCCAAGTATCTTTATTTTCAAATAAAACCTACTGATTTGGTTTTGAAAATATTTCGATTTCAAATGGAGTTTTAAAATAAATTAAAACCCATTTGATTTATTAACTACTGTCCATTTTATTTAATTATATATGGACTCTAAAATAAAAATAATATTTTATTTTTGGATTTTGGTTTATGTTGTTAAACAGAACCAAATTCAATTGCAAAGTGTGTTGAATGTTTTGAATTGTTTGAATGTTTGATTGTTGTTTGAAATTTCAAAACAGAAATAGAAATAGAAAAGGATAAAACTTGCAAGCCCAGCAAGCCCATTTCCAGCCCACCAACGCACCCCTCTGCGAATCGTTTTTCACCCACACCCGCACCCGCAGAACCAATGACAAGTGGACCCTCCCCCTCACTTCCTCTCTCGCTGACCAGCCGACCCCACCCCTCCTGTTCATCGTCCTCACCCGCGGTGACAGCGCCTCCCTCCTCGACCGTTTCTGGCGGAATTCCTCGGCGTCAATTTTCCTTAACGCGGCCACCATTACTCGCAGTGACCATGCACATTTAAACGCCAGCGTATCCCCTCCATTTCCCCTCTGTCTCCTCCCCCAAGTGCGCCCCCAGGCCGCCCTGATTCTTCTCCGAACCTTACTGCCACCGACGAGCTTTTCCCTCGATTCCGGCCGTGTCCTGCCACCCCTCGCCTCCTTGACCACACTCACATACTCTCCTAGCCTTGGCGCTTCTCCCGGCGCTTTCCATTCACCCGCGGGCACACCAGAACATCGGCAACGACAACAACCGCCACCGCCACCGTCTGGCTCTTCTCCGATGACCTCCCCCAGGTAAGCTAGACCACCCCGAGCCTTCTCGAGCATGCTCGCGTGTACACACACCCTCCCGCGTTTAACCATGTACTTATTTTGCTTCGGCACGAATCCCAACCTCGCCCTCGATGACCTCCAGAGGCACCCGCCGCCCACAGCAACTTCGCCGAGCAATCGCCAGCACCTGCGAGCGCCCCTTCGTTTGCAACCAACACGTCGAGTTTCCCCACGTCCTTGCGATCACGGTGAGCCTCTCCTCCTCTTCTCTCACTTCCTAGAACGGCCGGACCGCCTCGGACAGAGCCGCGCCGCCAGTCGCCGCCGCGCAGCGCCACCAGTTACTGGTCAAGCGACTATGCGTTGTTGGATTGTCATCTAGTGGCTGAGATTAGATTAGGTCGAAGGGGTATGCGATGATCAGATCCGCACATATCACTTTTAATCCTACGGTCTGTGTTAGTCGATCCACACGAAACGGTATCTGCAAATAGGAACACGACGCGTGTCACCAGATTGTTTAAAACAGAAATTTGAATCTGATTTAGATGCAGATTTGAAACTCTTGTAACTTTTGATCCACATGTCCAAAATTTGCAAACTTTATATCAATGGAATCAGTGGAACAAGCCCTATCCAACCATGCCTTTTGTTTAGTAAACAATTTCTGTTAAAATGTTTGTTTTTGCAGAAACATTTGTATGCTTGTTTAGATTGTAAAAATTGTTCAAAAATGATTTTAGGGATAAAATCTTTGGCAAATGGTGTGATTTGAACCTACTGACCATAGGAAACACTTTGTGGTTTCAAAAATGTATTTGGTGAAACAAAAGAATGATTCATTGATTTAAAACCATTTCTAGACAAATAAAAATATAGTTTATTTATTAAAAATGGTTTTGGAAGAAAACTTTTGGGAAATGTTTTGTTTTAAACTCTCTGACCCCAAACACCAAGTTTTATGGTTTGAAAAATTATTTGGTGAATCCTATAGATTAATGCCTTAGTAAAAATAATTCTACACCACATAAAATGATACTTTGTTTTAAAAATGGTTTATAAAGTGAAACCTTTTGCAAATGACTTTGCCACTTTATAAAATGACCATTAGGTGTTTTCCAATGTTTATGACCCATTAGGAACCACTTTTTCAAATAAAACAAAGCTTGGCATGCTTGCATGCACTACTTTGACTTTATGATTTTATGTGATGTTTTGCTTGATTGGTAGATTGAGTTTGTGCCTTGCTTGATTGATTTGTAGTGACTTGAAGAATGTGATTGTTGCAAGGACAAGGAGTGAACCTATACTCTACCAAAAAGGCAAGTGATTCTTCATACTTTTTGTCCCATTACTTTCACTATGCATTAGTGAATTTTCTAAGTAAAACTTGCATGGAATTTTGCTAAGTATAAACCTTGCTATAGGAAAAACTAGTAGATGAAACCTTAGTGGAATATTTCCTAAGTTAAAATTCCTATTACTATCATGCTTAGCTTAGCTAATAGAAAACAAGGGTGGAATTATATTCACACTATGGAAAATTTCTAAGTCTGAGGACTTGTGTTTTTGTTTAATAAAACAACTAAGTTAATGAATCACCTGGGTGGAATGGTAATTGCTTGGTGGATTTTGGTTGAGTGGTTCACAAGGCCCATGTCTATGGTTGACCTTGTGTATCTCACTTGTGGATGGCCACCCAGGAACAAAGAGATTTGAGATGTCAAATGTTGAGAAGCTTCAAGTGCAGCCAGTTGGCATTATGGGCTCTGCCTGGATCATATAGGTTGCAAGAACTTAGCCATATGGACAGTTGGTCGTAGAGTTTGATAGGTTGGAGCGCGTCCATTTTGGTCTAAGGGAAGGCTTCTGAAAGATCTTGTCTTGGGAAACCAAGTCTTGTGGGGAAAGTGCACCACCTCTGCAGAGTGTAAAATCTAAGTACTTAGCCATGTCCCTGGTAAAGGACAAATTGAGCATCAAGACATGGAAGCAATCAAGAATCTCATCATTCAAATTTCTAAGTTAAAAACTTGTGGTTTGAACAAGGGTTAAAGGATTTTCAATCTTTGATTGAGAAAAATGATGTTGTCAAGCAAAAACTTAGTGTTTTCAAATGTTAAGGAAAAATCTATTTTGAGCAATGCAAGCCTCAACTCCACTTAGCCAAATGCATATAGATGATAGACTCCACTATATTACCATAGTATCACTTGCCAATACAATTCAAATGTATTGACCCTTGTGGTTGTAACTTGTTATGTTGCAGGTTTGATTGATTTAGTGAAGTGTGTTGATTAGGATTACAAAGTCTACAACCAACATGTCTGCCTGTGGCACTTTGAAGATGAAGGACCCCATGCTTATAGATATTCTGTTGCAATGTAATGTAATAGCCAAATGAGCTATGTAAGATGTAATGAAATTATGTTATTCCTGGTTATAAAGTTATATTATGACCTTTGTTTCTTGATATTACATCTTAACTGTGGATGCTAGCTATTGATCCAGGGACTAGCATTGTAAACACAGGGGACTCTACCTTATTAAAAGGTTGGGAACCTTATAGATGGTATCAGAGCATTGTGTTGCCTGTAGGATTTGTAAACCTAGGATTGGACAAAACCCCTTAGAAAAATAGGAGTTGTATTTGTTCCAAAACTTATTTACAAACAATCTTGTAAACTCTTTCCTCAACCATTTTTGGTTTCAACTCTACATCTCTTCTATTTTCAACTTGATGGACAAACCTACCCCATGGCCAAAGACTTCACCATGTGCAAAGGACTTCATCAACTCTAATGACTTCAACTTCTTCAACTCTAATGACTTCAACATCTTCAACTCTAATGACTTCAACATCTTCAGCATGTTCAACAAGGACTTCAACCATGGTTGTCACTAAGGACAAGTGAGACAAGGAAATTTTGCTCAAGATTTGGAGACTAAGGAAACACAACTTAGAAGAATCCATCATCGCCTTTGAAGTTTTGTGACCAAGACATGAGAAAATTTTCTCCAAGGATACAAAGATTTTGTTCAAGGAGAATCAACCAAGAAGGATGGAAAGATCACAAGTGAACCATATAGATGGACCACCATATTTTGTTTAAGTCAAACCCACCAACTTATGTGGTGTAACAAAAGTATTTTTGGATTGCCTAAAAATATGCTTGAAACTTGTTGTTTGAGTGGAATGTTTGTTTGTGATTGCTTGCACATTGCTTGTATGAATTGTGATGTGTGTGATTAGAATTATTCCCTTAGAAATATTTTGCCTATTCTAATCCCAATCCAACCCACACAGATGACTACTCTAAGAGACTCCAACATCAAGGTTGATGACACCAACAACAACCAAGAGGACAACATGAGAGAACTTATAGCAACCCAAAACCAGTTGAGCCAAGAGACAACTCAGCTTTTAGCCAACAACAATGGACTAGACCCAGCCATACAAAGGATTTTGAAACTTCAATCCCAATTGTTGCAAGGATTGGTTACTCAAATGATCAACATGAGAGAAAACTTTTCCCAAAGAGCTAATGACAACAAGGATGACAAATATGCTATTCTAGAAGGAACCCAAGCTTGCAATATTTGTGAAGACAAGGATCGTGCATCCAAGGAGCATGAAGATCAATGCCCCAATAAGAGAGAAAGATTTCCCACCTTTGAGGAGCATGAACTAAAAGAACTCCTAGCTTTGGAGAGACCCAAAAAGAAGAAGAAGGATATTACTCAAGTGCAATGTTACAATTGCAAAGAGAAGGGACACTATGTCAGTGAATGCCCAGAAAAGAAGAAGAGACAAGAAGACAAACAAAAGCTAGTGAAACCCATGATAAGGAAGGATTTTAGCCAAGTGATGTGCAACCACTGTAAAGAGTTAGGACATTATGCATCATATTGTCCAGAGAAGCCACCTCAAGATCTCAGCCTTGTCACATGTTTCAAATGTGAAAACAAAGGACACTATGCAGATTCTTGCCCAGAGGAGTTTCCCCAGGATCCCAAGAAGGCCAATATGTAATTTAGTTGGAAAATTTTTTAAGGGTGGTAGTACCCTAGATGCTTTGAGACAACTTGTAACCCCTAGCCTCCCCAAATATCGGGACGAGATTTATTTTAAGGGTGGTAGCCTGTCACATCCCAAGATTTTCCAAATCTTGTAATGTGAAAAATAAATGAATAAAATAAAACTTTGTTGATTTTCAGGGGGAGAAGAAACTTTTTGATTCCAATTGGAAACCTTCAAACCTTTTTGATCAAACAAATCCTAAAGGGATTTGAAAAGTTAAACAATTAATAAAGAAAATATTTTGAATAAGTGGAATTACTATTTTGAATCTTTTAATAAAAGATTTGGTTTTTAAATGAAAAAGGATAGATTTATAAATAAAGATTATTTTATATAGCCAAATTAAGCCTTGGCCAATATTTTGAAATAAAATGTTTTGTTCTGATTGAAAATAGTAAAGGTTTATTTAAATAAAATAAAAAGGATTTAATATCCAATTTTATTTAAGTAAAGGCTTTTCCCATTTTTAATAAACACTAAAACTTATTTATTTATTTTAAATAAGTTTTCTAAGTATTTTACATTCTCAAATAAAACCTACTGAAGTGTTTTGGTGTTATTTTAGATTTCAAAATAAAGATTTTAATAAAACAAATCCTATTTGATTTAATGACTAAGGTCCATTTTATTTAATGATTAATGGACCCTAAAATAAAATGTTATTTTATTTTAAACAAGTTTTCCAAGTATCTTTATTTTCAAATAAAACCTACTGATTTGGTTTTGAAAATATTTAGATTTCAAATGGAGTTTTAAAATAAATTAAAACCCATTTGATTTATTAACTAGTGTCCATTTTATTTAATTATAAATGGACTCTAAAATAAAAATAATATTTTATTTTTGGATTTTGGTTTATGTTGTTAAACAGAACCAAATTCAATTGCAAAGTGTGTTGAATGTTTTGAATTGTTTGAATGTTTGATTGTTGTTTGAAATTTCAAAACAGAAATAGAAATAGAAAAGGATAAAACAATCAGACAGAAAAAAATGTGAAATGGAATCGACCTAACCAGTCTGGCCCAGCAAGCCCATTTCCAGCCCACCAACGCACCCCTCTGCGAATCGTTTTTCACCCACACCCGCACCCGCAGAACCAATGACAAGTGGACCCTCCGCCTCACTTCCTCTCTCGCTGACCAGCCGACCCCACCCCTCCTGTTCATCGTCCTCACCCGCGGTGACAGCACCTCCCTCCTCGACCGTTTCTGGCGGAATTCATCGGCGTCAATTTTCCTTAACGCGGCCACCATTACTCGCAGTGACCATGCACATTTAAACGCCAGCGTATCCCCTCCATTTCCCCTCTGTCTCCTCCCCCAAGTGCGCCCCCAGGCCGCCCTGATTCTTCTGTGAACCTCACTGCCACCGACGAGCTTTTCCCTCGATTCCGGCCGTGTCCTGCCACCCCTCACCTCCTTGACCACACTCACATACTCTCCTAGCCTTGGCGCTTCTCCCAGCGCTTTCCATTCACCCGCGGGCACACCAGAACATCGGCAACGACAACAACCGCCGCCGCCACCGTCTGGCTCTTCTCCGACGACCTCCCCCTAGTAAGATAGACCACCCCGAGCCTTCTCGAGCATGCTCGCATGTACACACACCCTCCCGCGTTTAACCATGTACTTATTTTGCTTCGGCACGAATCGCAACCTCGCCCTCGACGACCTCCAGAGGCACCCGCGCCCACCACAACTCCGGCGAGCAATCGCCAGCAGCTGCAAGCGCCCCTTCGTTTGCAACCAACACGTCGAGTTTCCCCACGTCCTTGCAATCATGGTGAGCCTCTCCTCCTCTTCTCTCGCTTCCTAGAACGGCCGGACCGCCTCGGATAGAGCCGCGCCGCCAGTCGCCGCCGCGCAGCGCCGCCAGTTACTGGTCAAGCGGCTATGCGTCGTTGGATTGTCATCCAGTGGCTGAGATTAGATTAGGTCAAAGGGGTATGCGATGATCAGAGCCGCACCGATCACTTTTAATCCTACGGTCTGTGTTAGTCGATCCACACGAAACGGTATCTGCAAATAGGAACACGACGTGTGTCACCAGATTATTTAAAACATAAATTTGAATCTGATTTAGATGCAGATTTGAAACTCTTGTAACTTTTGATCCACACGTCCAAAATTTGCAAACTTTATATCAATGGAATCAGTGGAACAATCCCTAGCCAACCATGCCTTTTGTTTAGTAAAAAGTTTCTGTTAAATTTTTTGTTTTTTCAGAAACATTTGTATGCTTGTTTAGATTGTAAAAATTGTTCAAAAATTATTTTAGGAATTAAATCTTTGGCAAATGGTGTGATTTGAACCTACTGACCATAGGAAACACTTTGTGGTTTCAAAAATGTATTTGGTGAAACAAAAGAATGATTCATTGAGTTAAAACCATTTCTAGACAAATAAAAAGATAGTTTATTTATTAAAAATGGTTTTGGAAGAAAACTTTTGGGAAATGTTTTGTTTTAAACTCTCTGACCCCAAACACCAAGTTTTATGGTTTGAAAACTTATTTGGTGAACCC
The DNA here is from genome assembly GCA_916181665.1 of Avena sativa. NCBI lineage: Eukaryota > Viridiplantae > Streptophyta > Magnoliopsida > Poales > Poaceae > Avena > Avena sativa. The sequence goes on from OV702297.1 coordinate 241,230,166, forward strand.
TATAGATTAATGCCTTAGTAAAAATAATTCTACACCACATAAAATGATACTTTGTTTTAAAAATGGTTTATAAAGTGAAACCTTTAGTAAATGACTTTGCCACTTTATAAAATGACCATTAGGTGTTTTCCAATGTTTATGACCCATTAGGAACCACTTTTTCAAATAAAACAAAGCTTGGCATGCTTGCATGCACTACTTTGACTTTATGATTTTATGTGATGTTTTGCTTGATTGGTAGATTGAGTTTGTGCCTTGCTTGATTGATTTGTAGTGACTTGAAGAATGTGATTGTTGCAAGGACAAGGAGTGAACCTATACTCTACCAAAAAGGCAAGTGATTCTTCATACTTTTTGTCCCATTACTTTCACTATGCATTAGTGAATTTTCTAAGTAAAACTTGCATGGAATTTTGCTAAGTATAAACCTTGCTATAGGAAAAACTAGTAGATGAAACCTTAGTGGAATATTTCCTAAGTTAAAATTCCTATTACTATCATGCTTAGCTTAGCTAATAGAAAACAAGGGTGGAATTATATTCACACTATGGAAAATTTCTAAGTCTGAGGACTTGTGTTTTTGTTTAATAAAACAACTAAGTTAATGAATCACCTGGGTGGAATGGTAATTGCTTGGTGGATTTTGGTTGAGTGGTTCACAAGGCCCATGTCTATGGTTGACCTTGTGTATCTCACTTGTGGATGGCCACCCAGGAACAAAGAGATTTGAGATGTCAAATGTTGAGAAGCTTCAAGTGCAGCCAGTTGGCATTATGGGCTCTGCCTGGATCATATAGGTTGCAAGAACTTAGCCATATGGACAGTTGGTCGTAGAGTTTGATAGGTTGGAGCGCGTCCATTTTGGTCTAAGGGAAGGCTTCTGAAAGATCTTGTCTTGGGAAACCAAGTCTTGTGGGGAAAGTGCACCACCTCTGCAGAGTGTAAAATCTAAGTACTTAGCCATGTCCCTGGTAAAGGACAAATTGAGCATCAAGACATGGAAGCAATCAAGAATCTCATCATTCAAATTTCTAAGTTAAAAACTTGTGGTTTGAACAAGGGTTAAAGGATTTTCAATCTTTGATTGAGAAAAATGATGTTGTCAAGCAAAAACTTAGTGTTTTCAAATGTTAAGGAAAAATCTATTTTGAGCAATGCAAGCCTCAACTCCACTTAGCCAAATGCATATAGATGATAGACTCCACTATATTACCATAGTATCACTTGCCAATACAATTCAAATGTATTGACCCTTGTGGCTGTAACTTGTTATGTTGCAGGTTTGATTGATTTAGTGAAGTGTGTTGATTAGGATTACAAAGTCTACAACCAACATGTCTGCCTGTGGCACTTTGAAGATGAAGGACCCCATGCTTATAGATATTCTGCTGCAATGTAATGTAATAGCCAAATGAGCTATGTAAGATGTAATGAAATTATGTTATTCCTGGTTATAAAGTTATATTATGACCTTTGTTTCTTGATATTACATCTTAACTGTGGATGCTAGGTATTGATCCAGGGACTAGCATTGTAAACACAGGGGACTCTACCTTATTAAAAGGTTGGGAACCTTACAGGCGCTATGTGCGGTACCGATGGCGAACTTCGTAGCGTGAGGCAGCTAGGGGCACGGTCGAGGAAACGGGCATGTCTGGTGGTCTCCTGGGTCGGTGGTGATCGTGTAGATGGGCGGCGAGAGCGAGGCGTGGTGTGTGCGAGCGTGTCGAGCGCGGCGCTCTAGCATGCTCTTGGCATGGCAGGGATGAACTAGGTGCGGTGCATTCTCTATGGTCCATGGCTTGGCAGTGCTCTAGGGCTGGACAGGGGGTGTCAGTGGACGGTGGCCTGCCTCCTGGACATGGTGGCTAGGCACGGCGAATGCTCCTGCTACCTTGCCATGGTCGGCTGGCAAGGGGTGGATCGGGCATGCACGACATGGTGCAATGGGTAGGGTTCTAGCTGGTTTAATGCAATGGTTATTACTGGGAGACAAGGGTGATAAAAGGGAGACAAAGGTTTGAATGATCACTGCTCAAAACAGTGAAGTTTGGACATGTTTGATTTGTGTCTCCAGGTGTTTGATGAAATGGCCGCAAGAAATCTATATTTGAATTTTTGGATGAAAATTGTTGGGTGCATTGGTCGCACACTGGGTAGTATCTGGTTGTTTGGATTTGTCAAGGTGAACTGGTTTGGTTGAGTTTTGAGAAATGGTGATCTTACCATATGAACTAGATTCAATTTTGAATTGTCCTTGGCATAGATTTGTATAATGTTTCTGTGGGTTTGCAAGGTGGGCTTGGGTTCACTTTTACTTGGTCTAGCAAGGGGTAAAAAGAATTGGGTTTGTTTTTATTAGGAATCTTGGACTAGAAACACTCAAAGTGGTCTAGTGGTTAACTTTGGTCAAAATGACCATTAGCTCATATAGTTTGTTTTTGAATTTCTACTGATTTTATTCTTATTGGAAATGATTTAGATGATGTTGTTTTCATCTTTAAACCAACCCTTGTTATTCATAACAATCAAACAAGTCCATACAAGCATTCATGCATTCATCACATACACACATGCGTTCATATCGATTTAAATTAACAAAAGTTTTTGTTAACCCTAATCTTGGGTGAATAGAACTTGATAACCTTGATTAATATTTTTAGGATGTTACAAACCTTCCCTCCTCAAACAAAATCTCGTCCCAAGATTTGAGAAAAAAGAAAACTAGGATTTAAAGTGATCTGGAAACTCGGTCCTAATGTAGTCTTCTCGCTCCCAGGTAGCTTCTTCTTCAGTGTGGTTAGTCCACTGGATCGTGATAAACTTGATACTTCGGGTCCTGGTGGTTCTGAAGGCTTTCTCCAAAATACGAATGGGTACTTTGGTATATGTTAGGTCCTCGTTGATCTCTATGGTTTGGTGATCAATATTCTTGAAAACTTCGGTCTTCTCCGGGACTTCTAGGCATTTGCGAAGTAACGAGATATGAAACACATTTTGCACGGCTGACATCTCCTCTGGCAGTTCCAGTTGATACAATACTTCTCCTCGGCAATTCAAAATCTTGAAGGGTCCGATATATCTGGGGGATAACTTTCCTTTGAGTTGGAAATGTTGCATTCCCTTCAAAGGTGATACTATGAGATACACAAAATCTTCGATATTGAAGGATAGGTCTCGACGTCTCTTGTCGGCATAACTCTTCTATCTAGATTCGAAGGTCTTGAGGTGCTCACAGATCTAGCGAACTTTCTCTTCGGCTTATCGTAGGGTCTCAGGTCCGAAAATCTGACTCTCTCCTACTTCCGACCAATTCAAAGGCGTACAACACTTCCTTCCATACCTAAATTCAAATGGGGCCATTTGCAAACTGGCTTGGTAAATGTTGTTGTATGAAAATTCTGCGAAAGGCAGATAGTCTTCCCATTTTGATCCATATTCTAACACACAAGATCTCAACATATCTTTGGGTATTTTGATTACTCGCACCGTTTGTCCATCAGTCTGAGGGTGATAAGCTGTGCTGAAATCCAGTCGGGTTCCTAATCCTTCTCGGACTTTCTTCCAAAACCTCAAGGTAAACTGGGTTCCTCGATCCGAAACAATGTTCTTGGGGACTCCTTGTAAACTGACTATTCTAGCAATGTACAACTCTGCTAGCTTCGAACTTTGATAAGTGGTCTTGACTGGTAAGAAATGGGCGACTTTGGATAGTCTATCCACTATGACCCAAAAAGAGTCATTTCCCCTACTAGATGTAGGCAAAGCGGTGATATAATCCATTCCTACTGAATCCCATTTCCATTCCGGAATATGCAATGGTTGCCAATGTCCTGTGAGTCTCTGATGTCCGGCCTTGACTCTCTGACAGATATCACATTTGGCTATGTAGCTTCCAATTTCTCTCTTCATCTTATGCCACCGAAATTGCTCCTTTAAATCCTGATACATCTTTGTTCCTCCGGGGTGGATAGAATAAATAGTATCATGGTATTCTTTCAAAATATCTTGTTTCAACTCTGAATCTGCTGGCATACAGATACGTCCTTTGTACCACAAAACTCCTTCTTCATCTTCGATGAATCCGGGTACCTTCCCTATACCAATATGATGTTTGATTCCATCGATACTAGCATTTCCTTTCTACGCCTCCTTCATTTGACTGATCAAAGTGGGTTGAAGTTCTATGCTAGGAAAAAATCCTTCACTTACTAGTTCCATTCTAAAATCTTCCAACTCCTTGTGCAAACTTGGTTGCTCCTTCAGAATCATGGAGTTCAAGCGACACAGCAATCTGCTAAGGGCATCTGCTACCACATTGGCTTTACCGGGGTGATAGTGACTGTCAAGGTCATATTAAGCTCCTTCTGGGTGAAAATATACTTCAGGTTATTGTGACCCGAATAAATTTCACAATGCTGCTAGTTCAACGTCATGGGTAGAGTAATTCTGCTCATGCTGCTTCAGTTGTCGGGATAGATAAGATATGACTTTGCCTTCTTGCATTTGCACACATCCGATATCAATCTCTCCTTGAGCTCTTGAAAACTTGCTTCACATTTGTCCGTCCATTCAAACTTCTTATCTTTCTTCAACAATTGGGTCATGGGTCTTACGATGCTCGAGAATCCTTCTACAAACTTGCGGTAATATCCTGCTAATCTGAGAAATGCACGAACTTGGGTTTGAGTGGTTGGGGCTTGCCATAATTCAACATCCTTAACCTTGGCAGGGTCAATAGCAATTCCTCCTGTCGACATGATATGCCTGAGAAATCCTACTTCCTGTAACCAGAATTCACATTTGCTAAACTTGGCATACAATTGATGCTCCCTAAGGGTTCCAAGGATGGTCCTTAGGTGTAGCTCATGTTCTTCTTTTGATTTGGAATAGATCAGAATGCCGTCCATGAAAACAACGACAAACTTATCTAGGAAGTCCATAAAAATCTTATTCATGAGGTTCATGAAATAAGTGGGGGCATTGGTTAATCCAAAAGACATGACAGTGTACTCATATAGTCCATATCTGGTGGTAAAGGCAGTCTTTGGAATATCCTCTGCGCGAATCTTGAGTTGATGATATCCAGTTCTAAGATCAATCTTAGAATACACTTTGGCACCGGTCAATTGGTCAAACAGATCTTCTATCTTCGGCAGTGGATACTTGTTCTTGATGGTGACATCATTCAGCTTCCGATAATCCATACACAAACGTTTACCTCCATCTTTCTTATCCACAAACAATACAGGTGATCTCCATGGCGACACACTTGGTTGAATTAGACCTATCTCCAGCATAGCATCCAGTTGCTTCTTCAGCTCCACTAATGCAGATGGGTTCATACTATAAGGTCTCTAAGCTATGGGTCCGGTTCCAGGGATTAGTTCAATGATAAACTCGATATCCCGATCTAGGGACACACCGGGCAATATATCTAGGAATATGTTGGGGTATTCATAGACTACTCTAACTTGGTCAATGGTTGGTTGGGCTAGACTCTTGTTGCACTTGAATTGACGGGGCAAGGTTTCAGATACATACTCTACTGATACTCTAGGGTACTAGTCATGGTTATGGCTTTCTTGGAATAGTCGATTAATCCTTTATGTTTCGACATCCAATCCATTCCTAGTACTACTTCCAAACCTTTGGTTCCAAGTACTATTTGATTAGCATAAAAATCTATGCCATGGATCCTAATTGGTATGGCCTTGCAAATTTGTATAGCTTTGGTGGTTGAACCAGGTATTTGAACTATCATAACATGCTTCAATTTTGTTGGTTGAACCTTACTAGTGCATGCAAATTCTTCTCTAACAAACGAGTGCGATGCTTCAGGTTCAAACAACACTCTTGCAAGTACTGAGTTAACAGAAAACATACCCAGCACGACATCTGGCGCTTCTTGGGCTTCTTCAGCATTCATGTGAAACAGACGGCCGTTACGGTTGAGCGATTTCCCTGGGGAAAATCTTCTTCTAGGCTAAACACGGCGCTGCTGCTGAGCTGGGGCATTAACATTGGGAGCTGCTACAAGCTTCTTGGGGCACTCATTGGAGTAGTGACCCTTGGTTTGGCGTTCATAACAAGTCACCTGAGACTTTTCATTTCCTGCAACAGGAACGGCATTGCTTCCAGTCCTTGGGGCAGTATTGGTGTTGTTGGTGACATTGTTGTTGAACTTGGGCGGTGCATGGTTGAAATTGTTGGAGTTGCCGGGGTTGTTGTTGTGGTTTCCTCCAGGCCTTGGGTTTCCTCCTCCACGGTTGGGATAGGTTGGACGGGTCATCGGGGGTCTATTGTTTCTTGGGGAAAATCCTGCAGATAGGTTGGGGTGATACTTTGGGGTATGGTGGGTTCCTGGTTGATGCATCATTCGACGCTTGCGGTTCTCATTGGATTGGTTGATCTTGCCTTCCATCTGAATGGCAGATCCAGTAAGGCTTCAATGTCAGCAAACGGAATATTGACTAATATCGTCTGCATCTCATCATGCATACCATTCAAGAATCTCTCCTTCTTCTTGGCTTCAGTGTCAATCTCATCTAGTGCATACCTAGCTAATGACAGAAATTTGTCACGGTACTCAACTACGGTCATCCTCCTTGCTTCAATTCTCTGAATTCATCTCTCATCCTCTTGATTAAACCCGGTGGCACATGGGTTTGAATGAATTTGAGTTTGTATTCATCTCAAGTCATCATTTGTCCTCCATTCATGGTGCGAACGCTATTCCACCACGCTCTTGTATCTCCTGCCAGATACTGGGTCAAACTATTTTCTTGAATTACGTATTTGCCTTAGGCTAGTCATAGTGAGAGTGTCTTAAATGGTAACATGCATGTACATGCAATGCCAAGTAAGCAAATTGATGACATGGCATGATAATAAATGAAGAAAGAGAAGAAGGTATTAACTTAGTTGGTTACCATAACATCACACATACCAATACCATATGAGTCTACAATCTAATTAATTAGTCCATACATGACATCACACACATGTTACTATCCACTATAAAGATAGTAACATAAACTAGTAACATGTATATGTTACTAGTCTAAGTTACTTAGCACTATGACCAGCCTTATAAACCACAATGGAGATAGTAATATCTACTCAGGTTATAGCTTCATGAATGCTCACGGTTGTCTATAACATAGAGATTCAATAAGCCTGTAACTTAGAGAAATATTTACTTTTTTAAGGAACATTTACTATTTTATGTAGTATTGAGTTCGAAAAGCTAGAAAAAGCGCGCGCGTTCCTAAGCGCGCTCTGCAATCGCTGATGTTGCTGCACGTGGCGTCTGGAGTGTGTTGCCCTTAGCCTTCCTCGCGTGACACTTGGTGACTACAGAGAGAGGGATGGAGGTCCTTTTTCCCTTTCTTTTTTTAGATTCAAACACAAAAAATGCGATATCTTTTAAATGAATCATCCAAACGAGATCTGTTTTTACAATTGTGCTAGTCGCGTCAAGATCTACAAAACTAGATCCCATATTGATAGGTTTTGAAGAACTTTTTTTTGCACGACCCTTTGACCCTACGTTGCACTGCCTTCGGTTGTGGTGTACGGCATGATGTACGAAACGATGTCCTGACAGTGCATTGTGCGTATTGCTTTTTGGTATTATATTGCACTGCCTTCGGACGCAGTGCTTGGCGTGGTATGCTGGAAGTGCACTACTCATGCACTGCCTTTTTGTGTTGTGTTGTGTTGCCTTCGGTCGCAGTGCATGTGACAATGTTTTGGCAGTGCATCGGTCGTGTACTGTCTGTTCATACTGTGTTGCACTGCCTTCGAGCGCAGTGCACAACGTGGTATCCTGTTAGTGCATTACCCGTGCACTACCTTGTTGTGTTGTGTTGCACTGCCTTCGGTCACAGTGCACGAGACAATGTCTTGCCAGTGCACACTGGTGGAGAACGTGCCATGCTTCCCGGTTGGTAAGGGTCTTTAATCCCGGTTGCCCAACCGGGACGGGGCAATCGGGACTAAAGCCCCCACCTGTAACATCCCTAAAATCATGATTTCAAAGATTGCATATCATTCATGCATGCATAAAATGTTGAGATCATTTTCAAACCATATTCAAGAAAACAGAAGCACATAGTGCTATCATTTTATGTGAGCAAACTTAAATCAAATGACCATCCTCATTTGAGAACATAAGTGTTTTTAAACCAAGTTTGTTTGCTTCTTTGTTGATTGGTTTGAGTGTGGAGTTTGGACAAAGTATATAAAATAAATATGGTTTTAAAACCATTTTCAAATTATTTGCAAATCAAGTGCCATAGCACTGTTTATTTGTTTATTCAAAAGAACCAAGCTTGAACAGAGAGACCACATGTTTCTATGACCAGAAATATGAATGTTGCACCCTACAAAATTCCTGAAAAGATTTGATTTCAATTTGAATTTGAAATCATTTGAAATTCATTCTAGAAAATCAAATCAGAAATATAAAAGGAATAAAGAAAATGAAAAGGGCCGGCGCCAGACTTTGAGCCCATCAGCAGATCCAGCCCAGCTAGCCCACCCGGGCTCTCTCTCTCTCAGTCTCACGCGTAGATGCACCCACAGAGCCACTGACGCCCGGACCCCACCCCCTCTCTGGTTCTCTCGCAGACAGCTGGGCCCCGTCCATGTCATCGTCGTCTTCCCCAAATTCCGCGCATGAACATGTCGCCGCTGGCCGTTGCTGCGTTGATTCCGCGGCGTAATTGACATTGATTCGCCAGGCGTTTCTTGTCGAGCTCCTGCCTATTTAAACCCCTCCCTCTCGCGGCCATTTCCCCTCACTCACCAACCACAGAGCTCCCCCAGGCTGCGAGTATTTCTCGCCGCAACTCCGCTGTTCCGACGACCTCGCCGACGAATTCCGGTGAGAACCGCACCCCCTTCTGTCCATGGTTCATACTATCATGCTCTGCAGCTCCGTGCGCATCTACTGACACCTCCCTTTTTCTCGCGCATGGTCTGTAGCCTCGGCAGCGACAACAACTGAGCGCCACCGCTCTCTGCTCGAACTCCGGCGACCTCTCCCCGTAAGTACTAGCCGCCCCTTGCCCTCTGGTTGATACGCCTAAGATCCCCAGCGTCTTGCGCATCTAACGGTGCCCTCCTCTTGTCTTAGCGCGGCTCAGAACCTCGCCAACGTCGACAAGCAGCCGTACCCGACGCGTTCGCGAACTCCGACGAGCAATCCGTGATGACTCCGAGCGCCCCTTCGCCAACCAGAGACACGTTGAGCTTCACCTCGTCACGGCGGTTCTGGTGAGCATCCTCTCCCCTCCCCGGGAGACCTAGAACGCCGGCACCGCCACTAACAGACACGCCGCCGCCAGTCGCCGCTGCTAGCGCCGCTGGGCTATGGTCAAAGCAACAGCAGCCGTTAGATGTAGATCTCGCGGTTTAAATTAGATCTGGAGCAAAGCGGTTTCTTTTGATCTGGCGCATTGGATCTAACTTGATCTGACGGCGTGGAAGCGTGATCCTGAGTGAAACGGTATCGACCAATAGGAAAGAGACGCGTGGCTAGGGTTTGGTTTTAAAAACAGAATTTGAATCTGATTTATATCCAAATTTGAATTAGCTATAACTTTTGATTCCCACATTAGATTTTGACAAATTTTATACCGTTGGAATCAGGAGAGCAAGCTCTTTCATAATATGCAATGTGTTTAATGTTTAGCTTCTGTCAAAAAGGTTTTATTTGCAGAAGTTTGTGTAGGACTAATTTGAGTATTTGAAATGTTTAGGAATTGTTTTAGGGTATAAATATTGGTTGATTGGCAAGTTTTTATCTTGTTAGTGAATCAGTACCTTGCACTTGCTTAGTTGAGTTTTGAAAATCATCACTTAGCATTTTTCATGCATGCATATATTTTTGTTTGATTGTATATGTTTTGTGTGTAATTTGTTGCTACCATTCTTTGTGTAGACTTTGGTGCTAGTGATTGTGATTGTGAAGAGTGCTACTCTCCCAACTACCAAGGCAAGTGGTACTTCATGAATATTTCTATCCCTATATTTTATACTAATCATTAGAAATATTTGGCTAAGTCTTGCATGTTATTATTTTGCCTATATGCCATGTGGGAAATCCTAAGTAGTTATAGAATTGCTAGGAAATTTCTAAGTTAAGTTACTATCTATGCCATGCTTAGCCTAGCTAGTAGAAAACAAGGGTTGGTGAAATATACATGCTATGATAAAAATATTTCTAAGTCTTTGGACTTATGTTTTGCCTAATAAAACAACTAAGTTAATGAATCACCTGGGTGGAAAGGGACTTGAATGGTGGTTTTGGTTGAGTGGTTACACAAGGCCCATGGCTATGGTTTACCTTGTGTATCACACTTGTGGTAAGCCACCCAGGAACAAAGAGATTTTAGAGGCCAAGTGTTAAGAAGCTTCTAGTGGGAATGATAGGTTGGAACGCGTCCATTTGGTCTAAGGGAAGGCTTCTGAAAGGTCCTGTCTTGGTGAAACCAAGTCTGGTGGGGAAAGTGCACAACCTCTGCAGATGGAAAAATCTAAGTACTTAGCCAAGTCCATGGCAATGGACAACTTGAGCATCAAGGCATGGAAGATATCAAGAATCTCCTCATCCCAATTTCTAAGTAAAAATTTGTGGGTGAACAAGGGTGAAGGACCTCAATGTCTATTGGTGGTTCCTTGGGAAAAGTTTTGACAAAGAAAAAATAGGTGATTTCAACTAATAGGAAAAACCTATTTTGAGCAAAGCAAGCCAAGCTACACTTAGCCAAATTTGCATATAGTATCTAGTCCACTTAAAATATACTAAGGTATCACTTGCCAATACTATTCCAAAGTATTGACCCACTGTGGCTGTAACTTGTGATGTTGCAGGTTACTCTGATGAGGATTAGGTGTCATGAGTCTACACTCAACATGTCTGCCTGTGGCACATGAAGATGAAGACTTATATTTATTTACTTATTCAAACTCTTGTATTAGGCCTGTGGCCTTGAGTTGTAAAGACTATGTTTATCTCTGGAATGGATGTAATAAATGACCTTTGTATCTGTGTACTTCATCTTAAACTGTGGATGCTAGCAATGATCCAGGGACTAGCATTGCAATCACAGGGATCCTTTTCCTTTATAAAGGAGGGATCTTACAGATGGTATCAGAGCACTGTGTTGCCTGTAGGATTATGACCCTAGGATTGGAAACCACTAAGGAAAAAAATTTAGCAACTTCTACACTTGTCTATTCTTCTCGTAAAACTTTTCTAATCTTCTCTCTCATGTCTATTTGTAGATGAACTCCATCAACGAAGCCGTGAGGAAAGGACCACTCATGACAATGACTTTGGAGTGTGAGACAGAATTCCCCAAGGCTCTCAAGGACCTCATGGTTGCATTAGAGATACAAGGTGCAGCTGTGTACAAAGGTTTTCCTATGATGGATGAAGGAGTGTAATACTGGTGGGTGCAACTTCACTTGTATAAAAACAAGGAAGACAACCATCAGGAAAAAGGATTCTGCATGTTCACCAATTCAGTGGTGCACCATACATTCTTTGAATCAGCAAGGGATGCAGCTTGGAAGACCATCAAAGAACTTGGTGATAGAGTCAAGTGCAGAATGCTCAACCTCCAAAATGATCTCAAGAAAGAGAAGGAACATACTCAAGAGTTGGAAGCTACCAACCAAACCTTAAGAGGAGACATTATAGACTTAGTGATGGAGTCATGTGAGCAAGATAGGCTGATTGCTTCTAGAAACATTGTGTTAGCCAACAGATCCAGTGAGATAGGATTGTAAACGTACTTCGTTAGTTGGACCACCACTATCACCTTATTTTCCAAAATGTTGCTTTAAAATAATATTGAACCTTGGTTGTTGTAATGGTTTCATGTATGCATGACTTGTGTGTTTTGCTTCCCAAGGATATGTATGTGATGTTTTGTCTTTTGTTTTATCTTGATTTGTGTTGTTCTAACATTTCTATCTTATAAATAGATGCATATTACCATCAGCACTGTTGAGGAGTTCTAGGTTACCCGCTTTGGTCCTTGTATCGTTGAGCTTACTACTTTGCTCAATCTCCCTCTTCCCACCATCATGGTGCATCCCCTCACCAAGTTTGAGAGGAAGGACCTCTGGGGCTTCAAGGTCAACCAGCCTGGACGCCAGACTGAGCCTACCACGGAGGCCATCGTCTTCAAACTCATGCACGATGACAGGGAGGGAGGCCTTGAGGTAGTTATGCAGGATCTGATAAGACGTCTGCTAGGGCGACACTCCCGACAAGTTAGAGGTACCCACTTCCACGTCTTTGGGAGACGTGATGAGGATGGAGAGTCCATCGACTTCAAGGACGATTCGAGGGACGCAGCAGAGCTGATACGCCTGTACCTCTAGGTGACGAGGTTTGATCTCGTCAATGCCCATTGTTATGGACTTGGGTTTTGGAGAAGATGGGGATGCTGGAGATCGTGGCACGGTTAACAGACAAGCAACCAGGGGACACGAGATTTACCCAGGTTCAGGCCCCCGGAGGGAAAACCCTACTCCTGCTTGTCTGCTCTTTGATTACGGCGGAACCGAAGGTTACAGGGTGCGCAGATTTGATCTGGCGTGAGTCGAGTTCTAGGTCTATCGCTGGTAGCCCCCGAGTGATCAGTTGAATCATAGATTCGGCTGAGGACTCTTCAATCTTTCGTGTGCAACTCTGTCTTTCAAGAGGATGTGTAGGGATTGTTGATGCGTGTGTCTGACTCACCCGACGGATCAGGGTCAGTTAACTGTCTTAGGACGAAACAACACGATCTTCTTCAGGTTCGGGTCCCTCAACCCGTACCTGGAACATATGCTGGCGTAATTCGACTCAGGCCGCGGAGGACTTACAGGAGTGGAATTCCAGTGATTTTAATTAGTGTACCCAACGCGTCCGTCGGGATTTTTCATCACGCCTGTTGGCATGGATCTATACTAGCAGAGCGCAGTCAGGTGCGTTGCCAGGCCATCAGATGATATCTGTAGGTCTTATCTTTGCGTCGCAAACGCAGCATCCGAAGGTTTATCACCGCGGAGGTGTTTCGGGTGGCCAAGGAGGATGTTACTCACTTAGCATTAATTGGGGCAGAGTTGCCGAAAAGTTTTGCGTGCTGATCCGAAAGATCGCAGTCGAAGATTTCATAGGGTGCGCGACCAGCGCTCCCTATGGGAGTAGCCCCCAAGTGTCTGTTCGAGTCGTAGACTCGAGCGGAGACTTTAGTGCAAGCATTGCTCAGTTGTTTAGTCCGTAGGACTCGAAAATCTTCGGATGCTTAAATCCATCCTCCCTATGGGAGTAGCCCCCGAGTCCGTAGTGGAGTCGTAGACTCGACGTAGGACTCGAAGATCTTTGTGTGTGCATGACCGGCGCTCCAGTTTGGAGTAGCCTCCGAGTGTCTGGCGGAGTCGTAGACTCGGGCAGAGACTCGAGTCTTGTATCTTGTAGACGCAGTGGACAATCTTGCGGGTGTACCGCTGACCCGGAAGTACATCGGGTGCGCGACCAGCGCTCCTGATAGGAGTAGCCCCTGAGTGTCTAGTCGAGTCACAGACTCGAGTGGAGACTCATGCGAGGACAAATCACTGACCCGGAAGTGCATCGAGTCAGCGTCTCATGCATAAGGAGCCAAGAATCGATGATGCAGTCGGAGTTGACGTGGCGGAATCGTGCGGCGTTTAGCCGGAAGGACTCGACGTTGCGGATGAAGTCAACACCATTGCTTCTGTCGGGTGAGCGACCAATGACGTGTCTTCGTAGCATCAAGCGATGCAACCATCCAAGGAGGGACTCGACTCGGGTCTTGATTGTATGGCGTAGCCAGGTCTTTTGTCGACTCCTGTTGGAGGACCTAATAGAATAGCTCGACGCGGTCGATGTCCTTGTAAGCTGCAGAAAACATAAAGAATTGTGAAGTACTTGTATCTTGTAAAGAATATTTGCCTGTCGGCTTGTTCAGTAAGATTCTGGTGCCGATCGAGCCGACACTTTTGCACTGTATGCTAGGCCTTTTCGTTAGCCTGATTACCCTTAGTCTCAGTACCTTGCCGAGGAACTCGGAGTTCAAGGATTCGACGATCAAGCAGAATCAGCTACTCGGGCTGTCGCGTTCGAGGTGCTCGAGTGCTTGGAGCCGATGGCACATTAGGTTACTCGAAGAAGGCGCAGCCCCCGAGTGTTTCGAGTGCGAGTTAAAAAAGGAAATCATCTCTAAGTAGAGGGAAACTTAGCTTTATTGGTAGTTGTCGTGGACGGAGTCGACGCGGTAGCGGGTCACACGGCGGACGTAGTCGACGCGGCGGACCACGGTCATAGCAGCGACGGGTTCCTGGGGTCGATGGCGGTAGCGAATTCCGCATCCGAAGATTGTCGCGGTCGAAGACCGCACGGGGTCGCCACATCCGAAGGATGTATCGGGTCATCGCAGCCGAAAACCGCATTGGGTCGCCGATGTCGAGGGAGCCCCCGAGTCGTGGTCGCTGAAGCCGATGCGGCCAGTTGCGGCAATCAAAGATCGCGTCGGGTCGACGCATCCAAAAGATGCAGTAGGTCACCGCAGCCAAAGGCCATAGTGGGTCACCAGAGTGGATGGATCCTGATGACAGGCTGCTAAGCCAGACCCGCGCCGCGCCTGTCAGCTGCAGCTGAAGGCATTGCATGGCGGTTTCTTTGTTGCCTCCGTGAAGCTTGACGGATGACAGATGGTCACTGAGCCAGGACTTTGGATCTTGCGTGCCGTTGAACTTCGGAGTATCCGAAGGAAGCTTGAAGTTGCGTGGCATCTGTGTTCGCCGGACGGATCTGCTGAAGCATCGAGCCCCGCAGAGTTCTCCTTCGTCTTCATCCATCTCAGATTCAGACGAGCATGCGCGTTTGGCGCGTGCTTTGTCGATCTTGCGCTGTGTAAGCTTGTCTCTGGCGTCGTAGTCGCATTTATGGCGGTTATAGCTCTTCTTCCTTCGAGGAAGATCGTGTTCCTCTTCATCTTCGGATGAGGGAGTGGGGCTCCGGTCGCGCCTGGCTGGAGCTTTCTTCTTCGGCTCCGTAGGAGCGTCTTCGTGGAGCGCAGATCCGATTAGTCCTAGTCCGGTGAGTGCGGACCTATGCATGGCCCTTTTCGGGTCCCCCTCCGGAGGTGGGTGAGCCGCGAGATACGCAGTGGCTGCCATGATCGCAGCTTGTGGCGTCTTCGGGGTGATGTTGCCGTCGGCGTCCATATCCATGAACGATGTGTGGAGAGTTCGGGTCACGTCACGCCGCTCCTTCGGGTCCATGTTTTCTACCCGAGAGTGGTGCTTGTTTCCCTGGTTTCCGTTTGTGCTAGAGCCGGGTCCCATGGCGGAGAGCGCAGCTCGTCGCGCACTGGACTCAGAGGCTGCTTTCTTGCGTTTGTCGAGCGTCTCCTGCATCTTGACTTGCTTCTTGTGCTCCTCGATGAGGAGGTAGTGGTATGCCATCAGCAGATCACGTGGGGAGTCCAGAGGTAGGACTATTTCGCCTGCGACGGCGCGGCGTGCTTCGGCCCATCCTTCTTTGCTAAGTTGGATGAGGTGGCCCCTGTTGTCCCCGTTTTCGCCGTTTTCGTCCTGCGGGTTGGGGTTGGGCGGCGGGTTAGGCGTTTCCTCGTCGGTTTGGATGATTGTGGCGCACAGATAGCGCCTGCAGATTGGTTGGCTGCTGCCGCAGCTTTCGGATTCGGAACCGTAGGTCCTTTCATCCGAAGGTGGATCGCACAGATCGGAGTTGCAGCTGCTGCTGCTGTAGAACTCATCTCTTGATGGTGACGTGCGTAGCACGGGGTGTGGAGCCCACGAAGCGGGCCTGATTGACGGCACGGGCACCCGTTCAGGGAGGCGGAGGGTGCCAGTTTGTCCCACCTGGAAGCAGAAGCTCCCGAACAGAATTTCGAGTCCGTCGCCTACGGGCTCGAAATCCTTTATGGTGGCCGGCGAGTGGGCGGTGAAGTCGAAAGCGCCGAAGAGGAGGTGATTCTCCGTTGCCGCGGAGTTGTAGATCGATCGGGTCGGAACCATCACGACCGCACAATCAGCAGCCCCAATTCCCATAGACGGCGCCAATTGACGAGGTTTGATCTCGTCAATGCCCATTGTTATGGACTTGGGTTTTGGAGAAGATGGGGATGCTGGAGATCGTGGCACGGTTAACAGACAAGCAACCAGGGGACACGAGATTTACCCAGGTTCAGGCCCCCGGAGGGAAAACCCTACTCCTGCTTGTCTGCTCTTTGATTACGGCGGAACCGAAGGTTACAGGGTGCGCAGATTTGATCTGGCGTGAGTCGAGTTCTAGGTCTATTGCGGGGATACCTCCTCGTTGAACCCTCCTAGCCTTTATATATGGGGAGGCTAGGTCTCAGGTACTGACACGATTAGGTTACAAGTTGTATTCAAACTCTAGTCTTGCTCTCCAAGGATCCGAAGGCGTCATGGGCCTGGGCCACCCGAAAATTTTCATGGGCCGGCGTATATCTGCCGTGGGCCTTCCTTGGGCTGGACTAGGTATGCTGAAGTTATGTACCCGTAGGGTATAACCATGTCACCAGGACTTAGAGTCTCTCATTAGGCACGTGGACACAGACAGGACCAATGTCATGCTTAGCATAGTATTCTCCCTTTGGGTCTAGGACTTCTGCATCCAAGAATCCCGCCAATTCCTCCTGAATTGCTCGTACGCGATCCTTTGGCAGAAGACCATCCCGTAGATGTTCGAGCTGATTTAAAAAAAGGAGTCAACCTATATGAATGAAACTAAATGCAATTTCATGGTAATAAAAAACTATAGAAATTGTTTACATACGTTAAATTGCTCTAGATTTCTTCCCTTCTCACAGCATGCATGTACCGATTATGCAATCTTCGCATTATTGTTGGAAGATTCTTT
Source organism: Avena sativa (assembly GCA_916181665.1). Classification (NCBI taxonomy): domain Eukaryota; kingdom Viridiplantae; phylum Streptophyta; class Magnoliopsida; order Poales; family Poaceae; genus Avena; species Avena sativa. Next base: position 241,247,102 of record OV702297.1, read on the forward strand.
ACCTTCTCAGGTCTGACGAGAGGTTTGTCGTACTGGTATTTGTATGATACTTCACCCACGGGGAAGTACTGTAACTGGGATAAGTAGTGGGCAATACTCATACCTTGAGCAGCGGCCGCTTCTCTGTATAGTGCAACTACATCTGGATCGTACTGCTCTTCGGCCACATATTTGCTCGACCCCACATTGGTATGGGAAATCACCTTGAGAGGGGCTCAAGATTGTTTTGTTTGTTCTCCGAGCTGGCAACAGATTTCCTGCTTGCACCAGTACTGCTCTTCGATAGTTGTTGTGCCGCATGTGACTTGAGAATAGAGCGCTCATAGTCTGATGACAGCTTTGGCTTGGGTTGGTGAATGCTCTTTAGCATTTTGAACACTCGGGCTTTTTCTTCTTTGGTGCTGGGTAACTCTGGCTCTTTCGACCACCTCATCTTAGCGAAAAACACTATCGTTTCCGCCTCAACGACCGTCGTAGTCTCCTCTTCAGTACAGTCATAAGCTCTCTTGGGAGGAACCTTTGGTACTTTTGGAAGAGGCTCATGTTTACGTGTCGGTGATCGCTTACCACTCCGTAGATTAGTGGTGGTACGCTTGTCCTTTTTTCCTGAGGCGTCGGCGATGGCTGCTGTGGTGGCGACGTCTGCGCCAGAGACTGGTGAGGCGACGGAGACGAGTGAGGCGACGGAGCCGGGTGAGGCGACGGAGATGGGTGAGGCAACGAAGATGGCTGCCGCGGCGGCGATGACCGCGCTGGAGACAGGTGATGCGGCGGCGAAGATGGCCTTGGCGTGTGATTTAGAAGCACGATACATTCCTTTGGTCATAGAATGGTGATGTTTGTTGCTTCTCCCAGTTCAGTCACATCCCCTTCACCTGCAGGGTACTCAAGCTTCAAACCTTGAAAGGTGGGCATGATTTCATCCAGCCCAACAACAGCGTAGCCATGTGGAATTGGACGACAATGGTAAGTTGGTGCGGGTACAATTGGTAAGGCATAGCCGACCGCCACCTTCATTGATATGTTCACAACTTTGACATGTAGCTCACAGTGTGTCATCTGTGTGATATCATCCACTGGGTAGCCAACACGAGTCATCGTGAGTGCACCATCGTCATTGTCATCACCCGGGACCTCGGTGGAAGCCACACTGCTTTTTTGATTATTTGATAGGCCGGTAGCATCGAATGCAGGTTCTACCACCATGTGCTGCTGAGATGGGCCGGTAGTACCTTGATGGCTAAGTGCGTTAATTTGATCTTGTTGTTGCTTTATTCATTCTTAAATTATATGCATTGGCTCTTTCTGAATATCTGCTTCAACTTCCGCATTGTCCTTTCTCCTCTTACGGCTTCTATCAGGATATTTCTTCCTCTCTTCAGGAAACCCAGTGCTCCATGGTTGGGAGCCTATTGTGCCTCGTGTTCGTCCATCATGTTCCTTATTTCCAAGGGCGAGTGTGAGCTCATCATTCTCTCTATCGGGAATGAAGTCCCCATCTACAACAGCCTTTACTGCTTTTCTTATGTTCTCGATTGGCAAGGGGTCTTCTTTATGTTTTATGTTATATATACACTTCCCTTCCGAGTCCAACATGCCCCCATGCCTGTAAAACCAATTCTTTGCATGTTCGATCCAATTGTCTGTCTCTGGGATGATCTTCTTAGCACGCAGTTCATCCTCAAGTTTCTTCCACTTAGGAATGCCAGCACTGTAGCCACCTTGCCCCATAGTATGGTGATACTTCTTGTTAGCAGCATTTAGCTTATTCGTTTCAGACATTTTCTTAGCTTTTTCTGATGTCTTGTAATTCAAAAACGCAGCCCAGAATGGTTTTAACTTCTGATACTGAATCTTATCGAAATCCGGAGTCTTCTCTTTCACGACATAGTCAAGGTGCAATCGTTTCTTCTAGTTGGTGAAACACTGGGCCATCTTCTTCAAAGCCCACTCCTTAAACTTCATCTGCATGGCTTTGGCATGTTCCAAGGCATCCTCAACTAGATCCTCTGCATTTGGATCCAGCTCTACCTTCGGTAGGGTGAAATTAAGAATGAGCCTCTTCCACAGTAAATCTTTGGCCATAGTAGGGAGAAATAAAGATGTTCCTCTTCTTCCGCATTAGCAGGCCTATTCCAATTTCGAATGACAATCAGGACAAAGTCCCTAATGATTACTCCGCATTGTGCCAGAAATTTATTTGCCACAACAAGGGGAGCCATCGGTTTGCCGTCGTCACCGACTTCTTCGATCTTGAACCTCTCATGGTCTTCCAACTTTTTGGTTGGGCCTTGTAAGGTTCCCAACCTTTAATAAGGTAGAGATCCCTGTGTTTACAATGCTAGTCCCTGGATCAATAGCTAGCATCAACAATTAAGATGTAATATAAAGAAACAAAGGTCATAATACAACTTTATAACCAGGAATAAAATAACTTATTACATCTTACATAGCTCATTTGGCTATCTCATTACAATGTAGCAGAATATAACAATAGCATGGGTTCCTTCATCTTCAAAGTGCCACAGGCAGACATGTTGGTTGTAGACTTGTAATCCTAATAAATAAACTTCACTAATATCAAACAAACCTGCGACATAACAAGTTACAGCCACAAGGGTCAATACATTTGAATTGTATTGGCAAGTGATACTATGGTAGTATAGTGGAGTCTATCATCTATATGCATTTGGCTAAGTGGAGCTTAGGCTTGCTTTGCTCAAAATAGTTTTTCCTTATCATTTGAAATCACTAAGTTTTTGCTTGACAAAATCACCCAAGGCATCTCCCAATAGAAATTGGTGATCCTTCAATCCCTTGTTCAACCACAAGATTTTAACTTAGAAATTGGGATGAGGATATTCTTGATAGCTTCCATGTCTTGATGCTCAAATTGTCCTTTACCAAGGACATGGCTAAGTACTTAGATTTTTCACTCTGCAGAGGTGGTGCACTTTCCCCACAAGACTTGGTTTCACCAAGACAAGATCTTTCAGAAGCCTTCCCTTAGACCAGAATGGACGCGTTCCAACCTATCAATCCCCTACCACCAACTGTCCATTTGGCTAAGTTATTGCAACCTATATGATCCAGGCAGAGCCCATAATGCCAAGTGGCTGCACTTGAAGCTTCTCAACATTTGACATCTCAAATCTCTTTGTTCCTGGGTGGCAAACCACAAGTGAGATACACTAGGGTAGTCCATAGATATGGGCCCTGTGTAACCACTCAACATAACCCATTCACAACCATTCCACCCAGGTGATTCATTCACATAGTTGTTTTATTAAACAAAACACAAGTCATAGACTTAGAAATATTTCATAGCATGAATATAATCCACCCTTGTTTTCTACTAGCTAAGCTAAGCATGATGGTAGTAGGAATCTTAACTTAGGAAATTTCTACTAAGGTTTCATCTACTAGGATTTCCCATGGCATAGTTTATACTAAGCAAAAATTCCATGCAAGTCCTACTTAGAAATATCACTAATGCATAGTGAAAATAATGGGACAAAAGTATGAAGCATCACTTTCCTTTTTGGTAGAGAATATAATTTCACTCCTTGTCTGTATAATGATCACACTCTTCAAATCACTACAATTCAATCAAGCAAGGCACAATTTCAATCTACCATTCAAGCAAACATCACATAAAATAATAGAATCAAAACAATGCATGCAAGAATGCCAAACTTTGTTTTATTTACAAAAAGTGGTTTATAATAGGTTATAAACATTCTAAAACACTTATTGGTCACTTTATAAAGTGGCAAAACTATTTGCAAAATATTTTACCTATAATCCATTTTTAAACTAAATCATTATTTTATGTGGTTGAAAATGCCTTTATCAAAGCAACAATTTTTATATGGTTCACCAAATACATTTTTAAATCATAAAACTTGGGGCTTGGGGTCAGAGATTTTATTCCAAAACATTTCCCAAAGATTTTCTCCCAAAAGCATTTTAAATAAATAAACATTATTTTTGCTAGAAATGGTTTAAATCAAAAGTTTATTCTTTTGCTTCACCAAATATGTTTTTGAAACCACAAATTGATTTCTATGGTCAGTAGGTTCAAAACAAACCATTTGCCAAAGGTTTTATCTCAAAAATTCATTTTAGAACAAATTTTATATTCTAAATATGCCTACACAAGTTTCTACAAATTCAACCAATTTTCCAGAAGCAAAACATTAAACAAAGTGCATGGTCAGAAAGTACTTGTGTTGCTGATTCCATTGATATAAAATTTACAAAATTTGGATGTGTGGTTTGAAAGTTATTAATTTTTCAAATTGGAACATCTAATAGGAAAATTTCTGTCTATTTAATCAAATGCTGGCCACGTGGCGTGATTTCACTGGCTGATACCGTTTCGCTCGGATCAACCTCTCTGGTGCGTTGGATCTAAACAGATCGTGCGGCTCTGGTCCAAAGATACCTCTTCGCTTAGTTTCTTTCGCGTGCGTTGGATCTACATCCTATGGCTGTCGATCAAGCAACCATCAAACGACGGCGCTGGTGGCGGCAGGTGGCGGCGCACGGTCAGACGGTGGTGGTGTCGATGCTACAGGAAGCGAGAGAGCGAGGGGAGATGCTTACCAAGTTCACGGGGCCATGATGATGCTCAACATGGTGATAGCTCGTCGAGGGGCGCACGGTGGTGACGACAATCGCTCGCCGGAGTTGCTCCTGGCGACGGGTGCGCTCAGGCGTCGTCGGGGATGGGTGTCTGGGGTGCAAGCGAGTAAGGAAACGTGTCAGGAGGGTGCGCAAGTTCGTACAGGTTGAAGTGGAACTCACCATAGGGCAAGGGGCACACGGAGTCGACAACAGTAGCTTGCCGGAGCTGGTGCAGACGATGGTGGTTCCCAGACGAAGATGAAGGCGAGGCTGTGGGGCACGAGCAGGCATGTGGGAGGTACTGGAAGAAGTGCACAGTAGTGGTGAACGATCTCGTAGCATCCAAGGGGCAAGGGGAGGCAGGTACTGGTCGGAATTGAAGAAAATGCCCGCCGGAGCAAGGAGAGGTTTCGGGTGAAATCGGTGTGGCTTGGTGGCGTAGAGGATCTGGCGAGTGAGGGGAAAGAGAGAGAGGACGCAGGCGCTTTAGTACGCGTGATTGAGGGGACGTTTCCTGGCATGGTTAAAGAGTATTCACGCCGGCATTCATATAGCTGCAACGGCCGGCGAGGCGTGGTCAACGGGGTGGGTGAAGACGATGACGACGTGGTCGTGGGCCTGGTTAGTCAGCGAGAGAGGAAGAGGGGAGGTGGGGTCCGAACGTCACTGAGGGTGTGGGTTCAATCCGCAGTGAGAAAAACGTTTCAGGGGAGGGGGTGTGCGGTGTGCTGTTGGGCTAGATGGGTCTTGCTGGCCTGGGTCGACCTTGTTCATTTTTTTTATTCTGAATGATTTTCTGTTTTTCCATTTCTAATTTCTGTTTTGATTTTGCTTAATTAATTCAAACATCAATTTGAATTCAAACCTCAACCAAAATTTGTGTAGGTTTAAATACTGATTAGTAATATAATCTGAAGTCAATTTTTGGAATAAATTTTTATTCTTTTTGGGGTCTTTTTAATTATTCACAAAGGCCCTTGTTTTAAATCAAATAAGATTTAATAATATTTTCAAACACCATTTAAATTCTTAAACCTTCCAAATCTTTTCGGTAGGTTTTTATTTGTTTAATAGGGTGTCAAATAATTCATCTTGAATTATTTGGAGATGTTTTTAATATGATTTATTAATCATTTAAAGATTAGATTTGTCTTTATTCAAATGGAATTTGGTTTAAGCCATTTTATTTTATTTTGGAAATTCTTTATCCAATATTTTATTTGGATTTGGATTATAATCATTCCACTTGTTTATGTATTAGGCCAAGATTTAATCTGGTCTTTAAATATTCCTTATTTAATATTTCTTTCTTCATCTTATAAAATCCATATATTTTTATTTATAGATCCAAACTTGGTGATTCCAATTTGTAAAATCTTATTTGATATTTGTTTATCCTTTTAAATTCCTTTAGGATTATTTGCTCACCATTTTGTATGGATTTTTGATAAGTGCTTTATTAGCTTTGGAAGTTACTTTTCCTTATCTTATTAAATTCATAAGATTTTATTTATGGCTCCAAATTAAGTGAAACCAATTTATATGGTCTTATAACATTTCTATTTGTCTTTCTTGATCATTTGTGAATGTTTGTTGACAAATTTTTATATGGATCCAATCCATAGGATTGGGGATAACTTGGAAATGATTTTATTCCATTAGGGTTTTAGAGTTTTGGTTTATTCTTCAAGTGTTTAAATTTCCAGATGCATTTATGATGAATGCACTTTGCTTGATTTGAATTTTAGTTGGATTCAAACATTAACCAAAGTTTGTTCAGGATGGGATTTTAAGTTTCCATTCAGAAACAAAAGTTTCTTTTCACCCTAAAAATCAACAATTATTTATTTTGTTTATTTATTTTTCACATAACAAGATTTGGAAAATCTTGGGATGTGACAGGCTACCACCCTTAAAATAAATCTCATCCCGAGATTTGGGGAGGCTAGGGGTTACAAGTTGGCTCAAAGCAACTAGGGTACTACCACCCTTAAAATATTTTCCAACTAGATTACTTCTTGGCTTGCTTGGAATCTTGTTGAAACTTCTCGGGACACTTGTCTGCATAATGTCCTAGCTCTTTGAATTTGAAACACATCACTTGGCTATTATCCTTCTTATTCTTTGGTATCAATTCTTCTTGTTTATTTCCTTGGTTCTTCTTCTTTTCTGGGCAATCACTTGCATAGTGTCCCATTTCTTTGCAATTATAACATTGCAACTGGCTTATGTCCTTCTTCTTCTTTTTGGGTCTCTCCAAAGCTAGGAGTTCTTCTAGTTCATGCTCTTCATACTTCACCACAAAGGTGGGAAATCTTTCTCTCTTCTTGGGGCATTTACTAGAGATATGACCTTCTTCTTCACAAGAGTAGCAACACTTTGTGATCAATTTGGATTTGGCCTTATGATGCATAGTTTTGACTTTGCCTTCATCCTTCTTGGTAGAAGTTGTTCCTTCATGAGGGTTTTCAAACTGTTGTTGCACTCCACCTTGTTTCCATTGTTGAACTATGGAATAGATGGGGCATTGGATAGGGACATGATTATTTCCTTCACATAGGAAACAAGTAGCTTGAGATGTGGGGCATTGATTAGTTGGATGTTTCTCTTCACAATTGGGGCATTGATCTTCATGCTCCTTGGAAGTGTGATCCTTGTCTCCACAAATATTGCAAGCTTGGGTTCCTTCTAGAATATCATCCTTGACATCCTTGTTGTCATAAACTCCTTGGAAAGAGTTGTCTCCCATGTTGATCATTTGAGTGGTCATCCGTTGCAGCAGTTGGGATTGAATTTCCAAAATCTTTTGTATGGTTGGGTCTAATCCATTGTTGTTGGCTAAAAACTGAGTTGTCACTTGGTTCAACTGGGTTTGGTTTACTAGTAGTTGTTCTATCATGTTGACCTCTTGGTTGTTGTTGTTGTCATTCTTGATGTTGAAGTCTCTTGGAGAAGTCATCTGTTTGGGTTGGGTTGGGATTAGAATAGGAAAAATATTTCTAAGGAATCAATTCTAATCACACACATCACAATTCACACAAGCAAAGTGCAAGCAATCACAAACAAGCATTCCACTCAAACAACAAGTTTCAAGCATATTTTTAGGCAACCAAAAAAATATTTTTGTTACACCACATAAGTTGGTGGGTTTGACTTAAACTAAATATGGTGGTCCATCTATATAGTTCTCTTGAGATTTTTCCATCCTTCTTGTTTGATTCTTCTTGAACAAGATCTTTGTATCCTTGGGAAAATTCTTGGTCACAAAAACTTCAAAGGTGATGATGATTCCCAAGTTGTGTTTCCTTAGTCCTCAAGTCTTGAGCAACATTTCTTGTCTCACTTGTAGTCCTTAGTGATATCCAAGGTTGAAGTCCTTGTTGAGAATAAGGTTGAAATCACTTGAAGATGTTGAAGTCATTAGAGTTGATGAAGTCCTTTGCTCATGGTGAAGTCTTTGTCCATGGGGTAGGCTTTGTCCATCAAGTTTGAAATAGACAAGATGTAGAATCAAAACCAAAAGGTTGAGGAAAGAGTTTACAAGATTGTTTGTAAATAAGTTTTTGGAACAAATACAACTCCTATTTTTCTAAAGGGTTTTGTCCAATCCTAGGGTTACAATCCTACAGGCAACACAATGCTCTGATACCATCTGTAAGGTTCCCAACCTTTAATAAGGTAGAGATCCATGTGTTTACAATGCTAGTCCCTGGATCAATAGCTAACATCCACAGTTAAGATGTAATATCAAGAAAAAAGGTCATAATACAACTTTATAACCAGGAATAAAATAACTTATTACATCTTACATAGCTCATTTGGCTATCTCATTACAATGCAGCAGAATATAAGAATAGCATGGGGTCCTTCATCTTCAAAGTGCCACAGGCAGACATGTTGGTTGTAGACATGTAATCCTAGTCAATAAACTTCACTAATATTAAACAAACCTGCAACATAACAAGTTACAGCCACAAGGGTCAATACATTTGAATTGTATTGGCAAGTGATACTATGGTAGTATAGTGGAGTCTATCATCTATATGCATTTGGCTAAGTGGAGCTTAGGCTTGCTTTGCTCAAAATAGTTTTTCCTTATCATTTGAAATCACTAAGTTTTTGCTTGACAAAATCACCCAAGGCATCTCCCAATAGAAATTGTTGATCCTTCAATCCCTTGTTCAACCACAAGATTTTAACTTAGAAATTGGGATGAGGAGATTCTTGATAGCTTCCATGTCTTGATGCTCAAATTGTCCTTTACCAAGGACATGGCTAAGTACTTAGATTTTTCACTCTGCAGAGGTGGTGCACTTTCCCCACAAGACTTGGTTTCACCAAGACAAGATCTTTCAGAAGCCTTCCCTTAGACCAGAATGGACGCGTTCCAACCTATCAATCCCCTACCACCAACTGTCCATTTGGCTAAGTTATTGCAACCTATATGATCCAGGCAGAGCCCATAATGCCAAGTGGCTGCACTTGAAGCTTCTCAACATTTGACATGTCAAATCTCTTTGTTCCTGGGTGGCAAACCACAAGTGAGATACACTAGGGTAGTCCATAGATATGGGCCCTGTGTAACCACTCAACATAACCCATTCACAACCATTCCACCCAGGTGATTCATTCACATAGTTGTTTTATTAAACAAAACACAAGTCATAGACTTAGAAATATTTCATAGCATGAATATAATCCACCCTTGTTTTCTACTAGCTAAGCTAAGCATGATGGTAGTAGGAATCTTAACTTAGGAAATTTCTACTAAGGTTTCATCTACTAGGATTTCCCATGGCATAGTTTATACTTAGCAAAAATTCCATGCAAGTCCTACTTAGAAATATCACTAATGCATAGTGAAAATAATGGGACAAAAGTACGAAGCATCACTTGACTTTTTGGTAGAGAATATAAGTTCACTCCTTGTCTTTGCAATGATCACACTCTTAAAATCAATAGAATTCAATCAAGTAAGGCACAATTTCAATCTACCATTCAAGCAAACATCACATAAAATGATAGGATCAAAAAAATGCCAAACTTTGTTTTATTTACAAAAAGTGGTTTATAATAGGTTATAAACATTCTTTTGCTTCACCAATAAATAATCATTATTTTTATTTGACTAGAAATGGTTTAAATCAAAAGTTTATTCTTTTGCTTCACCAAATATGTTTTTGAAACCACAAATTGATTTATATGGTCAGTAGGTTCAAAACAAACCGTTTGCCAAAGGTTTTATCTCAAAAATTCATTTTAGAACAAATTTTATATTCTAAATATGCCTACACAAGTTTCTGCAAATTCAACCAATTTTCCAGAAGCAAAAAATTAAACAAAGTGCATGGTCAGAAAGTACTTGTCTTGCTGATTCCATTGATATAAAATTTACAAAATTTTGACGTGTGGTTTGAAAGTTATGAATTTTTCAAATTGGAACATCTAATAGGAAAATTTCTGTCTATTTAATCAAATGCTGGCCACGTGGCGTGATTTCACTGGCTGATACCGTTTTGCTCGGATCAACCTCTCTGGTGCGTTGGATCTAAATAGATCGTGTGGCTCTGGTACAAAGATACCTCTTCGCTTAGTTTCTTTCGCGTGCGTTGGATCTACATCCTATGGCTGTCGATCAAGCAACCATCAAACGGCGTCGCTGGCGGCGGCAGGTGGCGGCGCGCGGTCAGACAGTGGTGGTGTCGATGCTACAGGAAGTGAGAGAGCGAGGGGAGATGATTACCAAGTTCACGGGGCCATGACGATGCTCAACATGGTGATAGCTCGTCGAAGGCACCCGGAGTCGACAATAGTAGTTCGTCGGAGCTGGTGCAGACGACGGTGGTTCCCATACGAAGACGAAGGCGAGGCTGTGGGGCACGAGCAGGCATGTGGGAGGTACTGGAATAAGCACACTGTAGTGGTGAACGAGCTCGTAGCATCCAAGGGGCAAGGGGAGGCAGGTACTGGTCGGAATTGAAGAAAATGCCCGCCAGAGCAGGGAGAGGTTTTGGGTGAAATTGGTGCGGCCTGGTGGCGTAGAGGATCTGGCGAGTGAGGGGAAAGAGAGAGAGGACGCAGGAGGTTTAGTACGCGTGATTGAGGGGCCGTTTCCTGGCGTGGTTAAAGCGTATTCACGTCGGCATTCGTACAGCTGCAACGGCCGGCGAGGCGTGGTCAGCGGGGTGGGTGAAGACGATGACGACGTGGCCGTGGGCCTGGTTAGTCAGCGAGAGAGGAAGAGGGGAGGTGGGGTCCGAACGTCAGTGAGGGTGTGGGTTCAATCCGCGGTGAGAAAAACGTTTCAGGGGAGGGGGTGTGCGGTGGGTTGTTGGGCCAGATGGGTCTTGCTGGGCTAGGTCGACCTTGTTCATTTTTTTTATTCTGAATGATTTTCTCTTTTTCCATTTCTAATTTCTGTTTTGATTTTGCTTAATTAATTCAAACATCAATTTGAATTCAAACCTCAACCAAAATTTGTGTAGGTTTAAATACTGATTAGTAATATAATCTGAAGTCAATTTTTTGAATAAAATTTTATTCTTTTTGGGGTCTTTTTAATTATTCACAAAGGCCCTTGTTTTAAATCAAATAAGATTTAATAATATTTTCAAACACCATTTAAATTCTTAAACCTTCCAAATCTTTTCAGCAGGTTTTTATTTGTTTAATAGGGTGTCAAATAATTCATCTTGAATTATTTGGAGATGTTTTTAATATGATTTATTAATCATTTAAAAATTAGATTTGTCTTTATTCAAATGGAATTTGGTTTAAGCCATTTTATTTTATTTTGGAAATTCTTTATCCAATATTTTATTTGGATTTGGATTATAATCATTCCACTTGTTTATGGATTAGGCCAAGATTTAATCTGGTCTTTAAATATTCCTTATTTAATATTTCTTTCTTCATCTTATAAAATCCATATCTTTTTATTTATAGATCCAAACTTGGTGATTCCAATTTGTAAAATCTTATTTGATATTTGTTTATCCTTTTAAATCCCTTTAGGATTATTTGCTCACCATTTTGTATGGATTTTTGATAAGTGCTTTATTAGCTTTGGAAATTACTTTTCCTTATCTTATTAAATTCATAAGATTTTATTTATGGCTCCAAATTAAGTGAAACCAATTTATATGGTCTTATAACATTTCTATTTGTCTTTCTTGATCATTTGTGAATGTTTGTTGACAAATTTTTATATGGATCCAATCCATAGGCTTGGGGATAACTTGGAAATGATTTTATTCCATTAGGGTTTTAGAGTTTTGGTTTATTCTTCAAGTGTTTAAATTTCCAGATGCATTTATGACGAATGCACTTTGCTTGATTTGAATTTTAGTTGGATTCAAACATTAACCAAAGTTTGTTCAAGATGGGATTTTAAGTTTCCATTTAGAAACAAAAGTTTCTTTTCACCCTAAAAATCAACAATTATTTATTTTGTTTATTTATTTTTCACATAACAAGATTTGGAAAATCTTGGGATGTGACAGGCCTCGTCCGCTCTTTTCAGTAGATTTGTTCGATCCAGAGGGCTAAAAGAAGTAAGATCATCGTTAATATTTCTATATTGACAGCAGATGATTAATTAATGAATTAATTATATTACATGCACCTCACCGGAGCGGTCGTCTTCTTGATCACAAAAGGCATCACCTTCTCCCTCGCTGAAGGCATCACGTTCAACCTCAAAGAAGTCGTCTCTTCCGGCAAAAAGAGGATCACCCTCACTGGAGTTGTTCAGAAATGTCGATACATCTATATTTTCTTCCCCGCGGATCACACCTTGGATCAACTCTTCCTTTTCTTCGTCTCTGTTGTGTGGTTTCATATTTTCTGCATAGATGGAAAAGCGAATAAGTCAAAGCAGCTAAGGCACAAGGTTAGGTAGGGTGTTGAGAGACATAAACCCTAATTCGGAGAAACCCTAATATATACATACACAATAATAAAAATGAAGAGAAACCCTAAACCTAGCTACGGGGATACAGGCGGCGGAGGTCGTCGGGATCAGAGAAGACGAGGTCAATGCCGCATGGGGTGGACTGGAGCGACGGAGATGCGGGCGGCGGAGGTCATCGAGATCGGAGAAGACGAGGTCGATGCCGCATGGGGTGGACCGGAGCGACGGGGATGCGGCAAGCCTGACGGCGCGGCGGCGCTGACTACGACGGGCAGCCTGACGGCAGGGCGACGGCGTCTCCCTGTGTGTGTGCGAGTTGCAGAAAAATTTGGTAGATAATTTATATTTTTCTCATTTATGAATATTAGAATATGGATTTTCAAATTATTAATACTTATAAAATATTTATCAAATAATAATTATTTAAATAGTTAACATAATAATGTATGGTAATAGATTTTAGTCGTACATTTTATTTTTCTAAAAAATCATATATTAAGCATATTTTTCGGAATTAGTAAACAATAGTTATTAAATTTATAAGATTTATTCATTTCCTATTGGAAAAATAGTATATACAAAATATGATAATATACATATACATATACAAAATATGATAATATATAAAAAATATGATAATATACATATACATATACTACATCTAAATACACCTAAAAAATATGATCATCTAAATACACGTAAATCATCTAACAACTAAATTTAAATATATACATCTACATACATGCATATGCATATATATATACACACCTAAAAGGGAAGGATTTATCAAAAAAAACTAAAAGGGAAGGGGGCCGCACGGCCCTCTCGGGTGTGCACGGTATCTGCGGCGGCGGTGGGCGCGGGCGGCGCTATGGCAGTCGGGGAGGAGAGGGAGAGGCGGCGGGCGGTGCCGTACACGACAGAGACGCATGCGGCGGTGGCGGCGCTGGACACGCGCGCGCGGCCGGAGACGGAGGTCGACGGAGGCAGAGTGCGCGGCGCTGGACAGAGACGGATGTGTTGTGGCGATCGGGGAGGAGGGAGAGGCGGCGAGCGGTGCTGGATACAGCGACTGGAGACGCAGGCGGCGGTGGTGGCGCTGGATGACACACGCGAGTGGCCGGAGACGGAGGACGGAGGCAGCCGGAGGGCGCGGCGATGGACGGAGACGGAGGGCGATGGCAGCAGCGGCGCTGACGAAGAAGGGGAGCGCGCAAGGACGGGGCAGCCTGTCGGCGTCGTGGGGATCGGGGCGGCGGCAGCGTCTCCCAACTCTGTGTGCATGTCGGGGGTTGTAGAGAATGGAGGGGAAGGAGAGAAACGGGCGTGCGCCATTTATAAAGAGAGGGGCCATACGTCCCGGTTAGTGCCACCAACCGGGACTAAAGGTTCATACGTCTCGGTTGGAGCCACCAACCGGGACGTGTACTCCACCTTTTTTCATTTTCGGCTGAGCCCAAGCGGCACGCGCAGGAGGCCTTTAGTCCCGGTTGGAGCCACCAACCGAGACAAAAGGTCCTGTTTTCAAAAAAATCACAAATTATCTCTCTATTCCCGCCTTATTTTTTATTTTGGGGTTTAAATTTGTAATGTTTTTTAAATGATAATTAATTTGAAATTTAGGATAACTTTAAACATAAAAAGTGTTTGAATTTGAATAATTAATTCAAAACCATTTTCTGTTTTTAAAAATAATTAATGTAACCATTTAAACTATGAACCATCTAAAATTAAAAATGAATTAACTTATATTTTTTATATATTAATTTGGAATTTATAAAAAATTTAAACATAAAAAGTGTTTGAATTTGAATAACAAATTCAAACCATTTTCTGTTTTTAAAAATAATTAATGTAACCATTTAAACTATGAACCATTTAAAATTAAAAATGAATTAACTTATATTTTTTGCATATTAATTTGGAATTTAGAAAAACTTTAATCATAAGAATTGTATGAATTTGAATAACTAATTCAAAACCATTTTGTGTTTTTTAAATAATTAATGTAACCATTTAAACTATGAACCATTTAAAATTAAAAATGAATTAACTTATATTTTTTGCATATTAATTTGGAATTTAGAAAAACTTTAAACATAAAAAGTGTTTGAATTTGAATAAATAATTCAAAACCATTTTCTGTTTTTAAAAATAATTAATGTAACCATTTAAACAATGAACCATTTAAAATTAAAAATGAATTAACTTATATTTTTTATATATTAATTTGGAATTTAGAAAAACTTTAAACATAAAAAGTGTATGAATTTGAATAACTAATTCAAAACCATTTTATATTTTTAAAAACAATTAATGTAACCATTTAAACTGTGAACCATTTAAAATTAAAAATGAATTAACTTATATTTTTGAATATTAATTTGCAATTTATAAAATCTTTAAACATAAAAAGTGTATGAATTTGAATAACTAATTCAAAACCATTTTCTGTTTTTAAAAATAATTAATGTAACCATTTAAACTATGAACCATCTAAAAAGTGTTTGAATTTGAATAACTATGAACCATTTAAAATTCTCCGAGCTGGGCAGAATGCGAGGGAAGAAATGGGTGGGAAGAAAATTTAATTATGATAGAACTGGAATTAAATTACATAACGTAACTAACACTAAGTTACATAAAGCACGACTGAAAATTAAGATACGTAGAAGAACTTAAAATTAAGATATATGGCCAGATTAAGTCACCATCGGCCGAACTTGTTTTGGAACATTGGAGTGATTCAATCATGCTCCTGCCTACACCTATAAGATATATGGTCGTCGTTGTCGTTATCGGGGTCGCCGTAGTTGAACCTTGATGGCTGAGTACGAGTGGGATGGACTTGAGGGTAGTGTAGGCGGGGGTTAGAGTCGGCGGCCGTGTCATAGGCCATGACGCTCTGGAGAGTCCGGCCGCGCCACCACAGCCGACGGCCGGCCTCGTTGAAGTTTGGAGGAGGTGGGCCGTCCTCCTCGTGCCTGGCAGGCGCCCTCTCACACCGATCCCCGAAGAAGGCTTCCTAAGTCGGGAAATAGTCGGGATGCCAGTTGGAATTCCTCCACTGCTCTGGCGTGAGCTCGAAGTAGTAGTGGTTCGTGATGTCCATCCGGCACGCCACACCTAGAGGGACAGGAGGAACCGGCACTCCTCCGGCACTCAGCATCCAGCCGATGGGAATGCAGTAGCCCGGCGGGCAGGGGTAATTCGAGGTGCAAAGCGCCTTCGCCTCCCTGGGGGTTAGTCGTACGGTGGAAGCCATGGGAAAGAGTGATGAGGTTGCATATATGAGTCTAGAGATGTGCAATGACAATGGAGGCCAATCCTACATATATATAGTGAGAAATGGAGGGAAGAAAATTGCGGGAAGAAATGGCGAGTAGAAATGGCGGGAATAAATGGCAGGAAGACAGAGGCGCGAATTTTTTACCAACCGGGACTAAAGGGGCTTATTTTTTTACCAAGTCTGGTATTTTTCCTTGATAGGTCATTTGGACCCGGGATGGACGGAAATGTTTGAGATATCCCGGTTGGGAGATAGTCCATTTAAGGTGGTCTAGTATTTTAGAAAAATGAGACGGTAGCATTCTGAAACAGCATTTTGGTGGTTGCTTCATAAAACAACCCGTTTTTTGCGCTCGGAAAATGCAAAATGGCTTTTCCAGGCGACGAAAAGGAAAACTTCCTCCTGCAACATTGTTCTCCATCCCAATGTCCACATGCATGCATAATATGGGCATAGCATCACAAACTATGCCGCGTTTCAGCACATAACATCGGCCATTTGGACCGAAAGCCATGAAACCTTGAACATGATAGGTCATTTTGTGAAGGTTTTTTCAATACATGACTAATATACCAAGTTTGATATTTTTTCTTTCAACTATGTCACATAATATGACACCACGCGAAGGATTTACATTGTTCGGACTTTTTTTTGAATTTCTTATGTCCGTTTTGATTTTTTCCCTTTTCGAACTAAGGTCAAACCTGCGTGCATGAAGATAGGGGACGGGCATCATTAGAAATTGCATTGGATCTCTGAAGAAACCACATATTGCGAGTCTAAAAATGATTTTTTCAAAAAATTATGGGCATTAGATCATGTACCTGTAGTACAAATCGGACCCACTTCCTACAGATTCGACATACATTTGTCCTTTTTACCCGGGATGGACAAAAATGTTTGAGATATCCCGGTTGGGAGATAGTCCATTTAAGGTGGTCTAGTATTTTAGAAAAATGAGACGGTAGCATTCTGAAACAGCATTTTGGTGGTTGCTTCACAAAACAACCCGTTTTTTGCGCTCGGAAAATGCAAAATGGCTTTTCCAGGCGACGAAAAGGAAAACTTCCTCCTGCAACATTGTTCTCCATCCCAATGTCCACATGCATGCATAATATGGGCATAGCATCACAAACTATGCCGCGTTTCAGCACATAACATCGGCCATTTGGACCGAAAGCCATGAAACCTCGAACATGATAGGTCATTTTGTGAA
Source organism: Avena sativa (assembly GCA_916181665.1). Classification (NCBI taxonomy): domain Eukaryota; kingdom Viridiplantae; phylum Streptophyta; class Magnoliopsida; order Poales; family Poaceae; genus Avena; species Avena sativa. The sequence goes on from OV702297.1 coordinate 241,264,148, forward strand.
GGTTTTTTCAATACATGACTAATATACCAAGTTTGATATTTTTCCTTTCAACTATGTCACATAATATGACACCACGCGAAGGATTTACATTGTTCGAACTTTTTTTTTAATTTCTTATGTCCGTTTTGATTTTTTCCCTTTTCGAACTAAGGTCAAACCTGCGTGCATGAAGATAGGGGACGGGCATCATTAAAAATTGCATTGGATCTCTGAAGAAACCACATATTGCGAGTCTAAAAATGATTTTTTCAAAAAATTATGGGCATTAGATCATGTACCTGTAGTACAAACCGGACCCACTTCCTACAGATTCGACATACATTTGTCCTTTTTACCCGGGATGGACAGAAATGTTTGAGATATCCCGGTTGGGAGATAGTCCATTTAAGGTGGTCTAGTATTTTAGAAAAATGGGATGATAGTATTCTAAAACAGCATTTTGGTGGTTGCTTCACAAAACAACCCGTTTTTTGCGCTCGAAAAAAGGAAAATGGCTTTTCCATGCGACGAAAAGGAAAATGTCCTCCTACAACATTGTTCTCCATCCCAATGTCCACATGCATGCATAATATGGGCACAGCATCACAACCTATGCCGCGTTTCACCACATAACATCGGTCATTTGGACCGAAAGCCATGAAACCTCGAACATGATAGGTCATTTTGTGAAGGTTTTTTCGAGACATGATCAATATACCAAGTCTGGTATTTTCCCTTGCAACTATGTCACATAATATGACACCGCGCAAAGGATTTACATTGTTCGTACTTTTTTTGAATTTCTTATTCTCGTTTTGAATTTTTCCCTTTTCGAACTAAGGTCGAACCTGCGTGCATGAAGATAGGGGACGAGCATCGTTAGAACTTGGATTGGATCTTTGAAGAAACCACATATTGCTAGTCTAAAAATGATTTTTTCAAAAAATCACGGGCATTAGATCATGTACATGTAGTACAAACCGGACCCACTTCCTACCAATTCGGCATACATTTGTCCTTTTTACCTAGGATGGACGGAAATGTTTGAGATATCCCGGTTGGGAGATAGTCCATTTAAGGTGGTCTAGTATTTTAGAAAAATGGGACCGTAGCATTCTGAAACAACATTTTGGTGGTTGCTTCACAAAACGACCAGGAAAGGAAAATGGAAAATGGCTTTTCCATGCGACGAAAAGGAAAACTTCCTCCTGCAACATTGTTTTCCATCCCAATGTACACATGCATGCATAATATGTGCACACCATCACAAACTATATCGCGATTCAGCACATAACATCTTTCATTTGGACCAAAAGCCATGAAACCTCGAACATGATAGGTCATTTTGTGAAGGTTTTTTCAAGACATGATCAATATACCAAGTCCGGTATTTTTCATTGCAACTATGTCACATAATATGGCACCACGCGAAGGATTTACATTATTCGGACTTTTTTGAATTTCTTATGCCTATTTTGAATTTTTCCCTTTTCGAACTAAGGTCGAACCTGCGTGTGAAGATAGGGGACGAGCATCGTTAGAACTTGCATTGGATATCTAAAGAAACCATATATAGTGAGTCTAAAAATGATTTTTTCAAAAAATCATAGGAATTAGATCATGTACCTGTAGTACAAACCGGACCCACTTCCTCCCGATTCGGCAGACATTTGTCCTTTTTATCCAGGATGGACGGAAATGTTTGAGATATCCCGGTTGGGAGATAGTCCATTTAAGGTGGTATAGTATTTTAGAAAAATGGGACGATAGCAATCTGAAACAGCATTTTGGTGGTTGCTTCACAAAACGACCCTTTTTTACGCTCGGAAAATGGAAAATGACATTTCCATGCAACAACAAGGAAAACTTCCTCCTGCAACATTGTTCTCCATCCCAATGTCCACATGCATGCATAATATGGGCACAGTATCACAAATTATGCCACGATTCATAAATAGAGGAAAAGGGTTCATCTTTAGTCCCGGTTGGAGGGATTTCGGTAGGCTGGGCCAGGCAGCACTAATGATAGGGGTGAGTGTTGACATTATGTCGTGCGTCTTGTACCTTGTTTCGGATGGTGTCACCAACCGGGACTAAAGATGAACCTTTAGTCCCGGTTGGAGACACCAACCGGGACAAAACACGAGTCAACACTAATAATAGGGGTGAGTGTCGACATTATGTCGTGAGTGTCGACACTATGTCGAGCTGCTTGTACTATAAATAGGCATCCTTGTGAGTCCAGTCCTCCAGCCAGATTGAGGCATCTCCAAGATTGTTTTCGAGAGCAGGGACACCACTACGGCCAGTTTCAGGGAGATGCCGCTGGAGCCTAGTCCTCCAGCATCTCCAAGAAACTGGTCATAGGGGCACTCCCTAATATGTGAAATTAGTTAGCTCCCAGGCGTATTGATCTAGTTAGAGAAGTTACAAGCTTCAAGATGGTGTGCGAGACCAGGGACACCACTACGACCAGTTTCAGGGAGATGCCGTCGGAGCCCAGTCCTCCGGCATCTCCAAGAAACTGGTCATAGAGGCGCTCCCTAATATGTGACCACGCGCATTTGGAGATCATATCTTAATGGTAAGTACGAATCGGGACAACTTTTTCATAGTTCGGGAAATTCATTCTGCGAATCGGGACTAAAGGCCCCCTTTAGTCCCGGTCCAGCCACAAAACGGGACTAACACTCAAGTCATTTATTAATATTAAAAACCGAGACTACAAAATCGGGACTAAAGGCCCCCTATATATAGTCCCGTTCAAGCCACAAACCGGGACTAACACTCAATACATTTATTTAACTTGGAAAATTGCAAACATCATAAAATATCCTTCACAAAATGAGCTATCATGTCTCCTGGCATTTAGGTTCACAATATGCAGCCGACCGGCCAGACATGAACTAGAGGTACACAATATGAGCATGAAATTCTTGGTGTGTATCCTTCCTTATGATCGCTTCGGACGTAACCATGGAGCATGTTCTTTACTTAACAGAATGCTTGGGTCAGTTTTCACTGTGAAGGGTGGAATTTCATAAAACTTATTATAATCTTCTGACATGTCTATCTTGTCCTTGATTCCCATGATGTTTCTTTTCCCTAAAAGAACTATGTGACGCTTTGGCTCATCATATGATGTATTCGTTTGCTTATTTTTTTATTTTTTTGGTCTGGAGGACATGTCCTGCACATAGAAAACCCGAGACACATCATTGGCTAGGACGAATGGTTCATCTCTATAACCAAGATTGTTGAGATCCATTGTTGTCATTCCGTACAACTGGTCTATCTTTACACCTTTCCCATTCAGGTTGACCCATTTGCAGCGAAACAAAGGGACCTTAAAAGAGACTCCATAGCCAAGTTCCCATATCTCATCTATGTAACCATAGTATGTGTCCTTTTGCCCATTCTCGTCCATTGCATCAAAGCGGAAACCACTGTTTTGGTTTGTGCTCTTTTTATCTTGGACGATCGTGTAGAATGTATTCCCATTTATTTCGTACCCTTGGAAATTCAATATAGTAGAAGATGGTGACGCGGCCAACAAGTATAGCTGATCTCCAACAATGGTGTCATTCAAGAGATGTGTCCGCATCCAACCGCTGGAATACTTCATGTGTTCATCTGTAATCCATGAGCCTGGCTTCCCCGGGTTTTTGGAGCGTACAATATTCTTGTGTTCCTCGATATACGGAGCTGCCAAGGTGGAATTATGTAGAACTGTGTAGTGTGCTTTAGTGAAAGAATCCCCGTCCCTACATATCATTGCTTTCTTTCCCAGTGTGCCTTTTCCACTTAGTCTTCCCTCATGCCGCGAGTCAGGAACACCAATCGGCTTAAGATCAGGAATAAAGTCAACACAAAACTCAATGACCTCCTCTGTTCCATATCTCTTGGAGATGCTTCCTTCTAGTCTAGCACGGTTATGAACATATTTCTTTAAGACTCCCATGAACCTCTCAAAGGGGAACATATTGTGCATAAATACAGGATCGAGAATGGCAATATCTTCCACTAGGTGAACCAGGAGATGCGTCATAATATTGAAGAAGGATGGTGGGAACACCAACTCAAAACTAACAAGACATTGTACCACATCCTTCTGTAACCTTGGCAGAATATCTGGATTGATTACCTTCTGAGATATTGCATTGAGGAATGCACACGGCTTCACAATGGGTACTCGAACATTTTCCGGTAGTAGCCCCCTCAATGCAATCGTAAGCAAATGCGTCACAATCACGTGACAGTCATGAGACTTCAGGTTTTGGAACTTTTTCTCTGCCATATTTATTATCCCCTTTATATTAGATGAGAAGCCAGACGACACCTTGATACTGTAAAGGACTTTAAAAAATATTTTCTTCTCTGCTTTGGTAAGAGCATAGCTGGCACGACTTAAGTGACGCCCTTTATCCGTCTTGTTCTGTGTATGCATGTTCTTTGGGTCTTTCATAATTTGTTGGTCCTCCCGTGCTTCTGGTGTATCTTTTGTCTTCCCATACACGCCTACGAATCCTAGCTGGTTCACGCAAAGATTCTTCGTTCCGTGCATCACGTCGATTGAAGAGCGGACACATAGGACTTTCCAATATGGCAGCTCCCAAAATATATATTTCTTCTTCCACATGGGTGCGTGTCCGGTAGCGACGTCGTTCGGAACTGATTGACCGTCGGACCCTTTACAAAGATTACTTCTATGTCCTTGACCATACAAAATACATCATCACCAGCAGGGAGTTCAGGCTTCTTCCGGTGATCTGCCTCACCATTGAAATGCTTGCCTTTCTTTCTTACGGGATGATTGGTCGGAAGAAATCATCGATTCTCTAGGTACACAACCTTCTTGCATTTATGCAAATATGTACATTTAGTCTTATCTAAATAGTGCGTGCATGCCTTATATCCCTTGTTTGTCTGTCCTGAAAGGTTACTAAGAGCAGGCCAATCATTGATGGTTACGAAAAGCAACACTCGTAGGTCAAATGGCTCATGTTTGTTCTCATCCCACGCATGTACACCTGGTTTGCCCCACAACTATAAGAGTTCTTCAACTAATGGCCTTAGGTACACATCCATGTCGTTGCCCGGTTGCTTCGGGCCTTGGATGAGTACTGGCATCATAATGAACTTACGCTTCATGCACAACCAAGGAGGAAGGTTGTAGATACATAGAGTCACGGGCCAGGTGTTGTGACTACAGCTCTGCTCCCCAAAAGGATTCATGCCATCCGTACTTAGACCAAACCATAAGTTCCTTGCGTCACCTGCAAAGTCCGGAAAGTCTCTCTTGATTTTTCTCCACTGCAACCCACCAGCAGGGTGTCTCCACTTCCCGTCTTTCTTACGATCTTCTTTGTTCCATCGCAACAACCTGGCATGCTCTTTGTTTCTGAACATGCGTTTCAACCTTGGTATTATAGGAGCATACCACATAACCTTAGCAGGAACCCTGCGGTGACCTAGCATACCACTGTATGATGTAGTACACTATAGTCGTTGACATAACAAAAATGAAACACCGTTCACTAGTATTACATCCCTCAGAGTGGTACAACAGAAACACAGTAGGTCCAAGACATGACTATAGGTTACAACTCAATTCTTTACACAAGATCCAGAGATCACTCTAGGTTAAAGAGAGAGAAAGAAACTTCCTACAAAGAAGAATCAGGAAATAAACAACTTAAAAACTATCATACTAATAGGACTATTATCCGAACTATTGGTCAGGCATTACTGCTATTGCAATATACTAAAGAAATAGGTTCTATGGCTAGAGATTATATTCCTATCTAATTAGTAACTTCGTCTTCACTTGATTGATGTATATGTTGACTTTCTCGACTGCATTGAAGAGCTTGGGCATTTGATGATGATTCCTGGAGTATAACTTGATGTATACATCGTCTTAATGGCTTCAGAATCTAGCAAGGGTTAAGAAGATACATTGAGTACGAGCGTACTCAGCAAGTTCACTAGAAAAGGAGTGTTTGATGCACTATATCTATAGCCACAGAACTTTCATGGAACTCAGCAGGGTCATAGGCAATGCAAGTTTTCTTCAACATCTCTTCAAAGGTTGCTTTTCTTCTGAAAAGCTATGTCCGTTAGCCTTCACGGGTTTACCAGAACTTTCATGGAGTTCCTTTCCCGTCGCATTCATAGCTCCTTCCAAGAACAGGGAGTAAAAAGTTATAGTTCTTACACTCTGCAGAGGTGCGTCACATTACCCATGAGAGATCTTAGGCTTTGTTGCACGACCTGGATTATGTTCCTGTTCAAACTTCCTTGGTTTGAGGCCCAACTTAACATCCAAGCCAATCACTTCCCCTTCTGAACCTCGCATGCCTCCCTGGTGTACACCATGCCCATATATTGAATTACGACAATGGTTTGTACAGATCGTTAGATGCCAGAACTATCGTGGGACGTTGAGGGTTCCCACCCATATGTTGTATATCCTCTACGAATTACCAATTAATATGCACGCTACGAGTGATAACAGCCACGACCTGCACATCCGGCTACATGCGAGAGGAAGAAGATACAGCTGACTTCTCTGTCCCATTCCAAATCTCATGGTCAACGCGTAATATATGGCGCAAGAATTACTGGCGACGTTGGTTATTAAATCCTAGGTGAAAAAGTCCTAAACAGTGGTATTCCAACTACCAGATTTAATAGATTAGCTAATCACCATGGATCAGTAACCAATAGTTCACATTATTATAAAAATAGTGTTTTCTGACCTTTTTCAAATGCAGGTGATGACAACACTAGATTTGCAAAATACTTTACAGAAAATAATCAAAGGGCATGGGCAAGTGTGAACTTGCCTTTTGTGATTGCAAGATTATGCACTCACGGTCTTCGAGACAATATAAAAGATCCAATATCTGAAATTAGCATCATTGGTCTGGTAAGGACTAATATTTAAAGAACAAAGATGCTATTATGCATATGTAATGTAATGCAATTTGATAAACTCGAATCCGGGAATAAACGTTGTTCTAGGGTTTGGATTCTGGAAATGGTTTCTTTGGAATGTGTTGCCCTTTTAGATTAAGTTTCACACTTGTGCTTCTTATTAAGGCTTGTGAGTGTGTGTGAATAACATGTATTTATACAACAATAAGATCCACTAATATGAAATGCTACTCTAGATTGTTAATACTATAATTGTTTATCTTTAAATTTTTACTTTACAAGTAATGTTACTTATGAAGAACTTAAGTGATATCAATTCTAAGTATATAAGTAAAGTATAAAGTAATGTAATTATGATTAATTGTCATCTGTTGACTTAGATGGCAAAAAGAATAACATTTGAAGAAAAGATTTCTTTTCTAAGTTCTAAACAATCTTTGTGGTTAATCAGATGTGGTCGATGTTGTTTGTGCTTGATTGAATAGTTTGGACTAGCGATGCTTTACGACTTAATTATAATAGACCAAAGTTAACTATAAAACACATAATAAAGTCTTTAGCATAATATTTAAAAGTATTGTAGATTAAAGTTAACTTTAAAGACATAAATGGACTTAAGGTATATTGCTTATGTTATTTGTACCTTGTTCACTTTATAATGTTTCCTTAAGGTTACTTAAGAATGGCATTACCTCTAGTTGGTATAGTGGTTTGTGAAGATTATAATGGAATATAATCATTTACCTTTTTATAGATGAGTGGTTATAATTTATAAACAAGGAAAAAATATTACTTAACTACTTATGGATTTACTATAGTGTTTTGATATCTTTGTAAACTTGTGGTTGAAGTAAATGGAAAAGATTTAACTTAGTCACAATTTATTCTTTGAGGATTTTATAATGGATAAGAATCCTTTTTAGAAATAATCTACACTTATGGTTGAAAGATAATTCAATAAAATTGTATTTAAAAATGTTTTGAACCATTTTGACTTAATATTATCAATATTTAAGACTAATACTATTTATTAGGCTCAATTGACTAATTTTAGAAATATTAACAAATTTTATTTAACATTATATGAATTAACAATACAGAAATATGTTTAAATTTAAGTTGATAAAGTGTTTTAAATTTTTATTTACCTCAAAATTGGAATATTATATTTTTAAAATGTAGGTATTATTTGTGTGATCATTTTGGTATATTACATTTATTTTTATGATTTATAAATAATAAGATATGATTTTTATAAGATTTATTACTTTATAAATACTTAATAAATAATAAATATTTAATTAAGTGAAATAATAATGCATGAGTATAGTTTTAAATTATAGTTCTTATTTTTCTAAGATTTTTGGTATTTTATTTATGTTTTTAATATTTACCAATATATGAATTATCTAAGTTTTGTTACTTATAAAACCTTTATTAAATATTATTTATTTAAATAATTATCATAATAATATTTGATAATAGTTTTAAGTTGTAGATTTTATTTTTCTGAAAATTTTCATATATTACACATAATTTTCTGAATTATAAAACAAAAGATATTAAATTTACAAGATTTAATTATTTTATTTCATTTCTAGAATATTGATATTTGAATTTATATTTTTTACCAATATACTAAACAAGGAGTACTTTTCTTACCGAGGCTAAACCTACCCAAGGTCACTGACCAATGGGGTTAGGACCATGTTGTACACCACATGGGCAGTGGGCTAAGTCAAGGAAGCTGACGTGGCTTGGATCTGACGCAGGCATGACGTCACGCCTACGTCAACCGATGATGATCCTCAGATCATCAATCGATCCTTCGATTGAGTGTATGCGAGGATGTGTGCTTGAGCTATCTAGATGGAGCGTGATGAGGCGAGTGCGATGGTAGCGGCGCCGCCCAAATATAGTCACCAGAGGATGACCGGCGGCGAGCTTTTGCGGCGATGCAATCGAAATCCCCGTGGGTCGATAGCTACGACACGCGAGCAACCAATCGGATAGGACCACGAGGTTCAGGTGCTCACCAGGATCACGATGAAGGGCTCAGCGAGACCAGAGGTGGTCTATTATGATGCTAATCGACGATGATCTGCGACGTCTGGCGGCGGTGGACACTTCGATCCCGTCGATTGGGGTTGCGCTGGATTATGTGATTTGTCGAAGATGAACAAGAATAATATGGGGAGAACATTGGCGTCCTCCGTTGGTCCTAGGGTGGTCGGAGACGGCGAGGGGGTAATCTCCGGCGAGCTCGGTTTACAGCGGATAAGGGAGAACAAGGGAGAAAAGGAATTGGAGTTCGTTCTCCGCGGGTACAGGGTCCTTATAGGCTCAAAGATCGGTGGATCGCATCTTAGGGCACAACGGTAATCACGGCAACGGCGAACGGCTCCGGCGGAGCCATGCTGCTGCTGCTCCATGTCGTCCTTCTGTCCGAACAAAGAAGAAAGGAGGAAAACGGATGAAGGGGTACTGGTCTGGTCTTGGGCTGTGCTACGGCCCCTGTTGGATCGTTGTGGCTGACTGGGGCGACGAATAAGGTACAGGGAAATGGGCCACGGCCAGTTTCTAGACTGAGTCCATTTTTTTTACTCTTTTCTGTTTTCTGTTTTCCTTTCTTGTTTTGTATTTACACCTTTGTTTTAAGATTTGTATTTTTCATTTACTTTGAAATCTTTCTTTATAGAATGTATTTGTTAAACAATTGCAGCAACAATGAATGTATTTCAAATTCTGGGATGAATTTAGTATTTTGATTGCATAATTTATTTATTATTTTCTAACTTTATAATTATAGAGATGTTCTTTTATTATATAGAATAAGTAGGATTTAGGGTTTTAGGATTTGTTTAAGATCTTAAAAATTAACTATAACATTATTTTTACTTTTAATTGGAGTAATGAAGTTTTAAAATGTTTAGTAATACTCATAGGGTTTAATTTTATGTATTTAATCACATAATAAAGTATAGGGTGGTTTATAATTATTGAATCCCCACTTATTCCATGCTCATATGGAATGAGTGGTTAGAGAAATGGATCAAGGAAATTTGCCTAATGAATATATATTGAATATTTATGAGGTGTTGATGATAAAACTCATTAATAAATTTAGGGTTCTGAATTGTAAATGCTTACCCTAGGGTTTAGGGTTTTTATTATACTTATATTCTTTTGTTGATGTGAATAAATATGAATGGCTAAACAAATTGTCTTTATGTTTGTGATTTTTAATGATATCACCATTTAAATTAAAATAGTGGGATTGTTTTCTAGGCTAACTTACGAGAAAGAATTGATATTTATGGTTTACAAGCACATAGGATTATGATATTTTGTAGTGGCAAGATATGCTTGAATGATTTTCTATAGGAAAACATTCCTATAGGCCATTGTGAAAATAATAGGATTGATCAAACAGATGAGATAGATATTAAGTTTGATTATAAATTTATGGTTGAGTGTTTATCAAGAATTCCTATTTTCCATAATTCACAATTCTCGACTTCTACTTAAAGAATTCCTTTCCTAGATATACTATTTCTTCCTATCCATCATCATGTCTTAACAAGATGAGATTTACTTCACAAAATATTCTTATCCACCTTTTATTCTTCAAAATCCATTTATAATTCCAATGAGCTTGACACTAAAGATTTTCATAATCTTTTCATATCCATACATGGTTATATCAACTACTCTACTGCTGATAATCTCCAATCCAACAAGTGATTACTTCTAACTCCATTCATACTCTTCCTTAAGCATCCATCACTATCATTACTCCAATGGATGTATACATCAAACTACTTCACCTCAAGTGCTTACTATTCTTTAAGAGGACTACTATTACTTCAATAACTTCATGCTACTCTAGATTCATCTTAATCATACTATTTTATATCTACTTAATTTTAATATCTTATATTCAAACTTCACATCATATAATGGTGACATAGCATGGCTAACCTAGAATAACATATCTATACTAGGGTTCAATCATGTTCTATCCACCAATGTCACTTATACATGATATAAGCATTCAATCTTGGTGACAAAAGCATGATCATTACAATCCTTTTATCATATATGGCTTAGGTTTCCAGTTGGCTAATCAAGGCTTTCATTCACACAACATTATAGTTGTATTATAATTATCTTCTCAGTATCTATTACTGAGAAGAAGATATTATTTATTGACTATGCCTACTTAATCCAATAGGATTACTCCTTGGTAACTATCTTCAATATCCATCCTTGTAATCCTTTTTGTTACCACATATATCTTTATTTCAAATAACTCTTCTATCCATTCAGGAATGAGTTAACTCCATCAATTATCATATTGATCCTATTCTCTTCCAACACTCCCATCCTATATATAGATGATATCTGAATCTAGCATTACCACCTACCTCTTCTTACTTCTTCTCTAAAGGATTTATAGTGAATGTTATGGTAAAGACAAGAGTTAATAGATCAAGAATTGATAGTTTAAGAATTTGTGAATCAATAGTTGATTACTCAACATTGATGAACCACAAATATAAGGATAGGATTCAATAGATATGATAAGGATTGATATGAAAAGAAAGATATATGGTGAATAATCTTGACTTTGGTTTCTTTCCTACTCAATCTCACTAGAGGGTTAAGGTTAGGTATTATCATGATACTCATGGTATAAGTAGATAAGATTAAGATAGGTCAAGATTTAGTTATTAAATTCTTGTTACTTGAGTTGTATTCTTAGCTTGGTATTCATGAGTTATTGTAATGGATACTATGATATGATCACCTAAGGATCAAATATAAATCATTAAGTAATGTATTAGGGTTTAATTTTATTACATTTGATCTACCCTTAGATCAAATCATGTTTACCCAAAATAAGGTTTTAGCAAAGGTCATATTGAAACTTATCATAGTCAACTTGATGATCTATTTCAATTCCATCAAGTTAAGAGAAGCTTCAATCACTTTGACAAGATTTATTCAAAAGCGCGAAAATTATTCGGATTTTCTATGCATGAATGCAATGCACACATCTGTGTTCAGCTTATTTCTAAGCTCTAATGCTGGGATATTACAGACTCTCCCCCTTAAAATAAACTTCGTCCTCGAAGTTCGTACACTCTTTCGTTTCAGAGTAAGGAATTGTCTTGCAATGATTACAATATGTCTCAACTCCATGGTAACCTCAATGGGAATAATTGTAGTATTCCATATCCAAATATTTTCCTTGAATTCACACCATACTTGACAATCTTTAACTTGGTGTCTCCAATACTCCAAAGTTATTTTTACTTTAGACCCTTAGGGATATATCCTTATTACAAAATCCTCAATCTGGGGTCTCTTCTTTAGTTCGTCTCCCTGATTAGGTATCCTAATCCAATTCCCTTACTTGATCATCGAACTTCCTTACTGTATTATGTAAAGTCTAGGAAGTCTCACTAAATAGAGTTTTCAATTTCTACTAGACACTAGGTGTGGCCAAAAGACTAATCTTTAATTTATAATTGCATGAGTTGTACTGGTAATCCTTCCGAATATTGGTTTTGAACTCATTTAGTCCATACCCATTGGAATTTCTTGTTTCTCTACACATGTCCAATTGGATGTGTTATGTTACCTCTTAAGGATCTCTTAAGAGTGATTTCCTTTAGAATTAGTCTATTGGGACTATTCTATTTTATTACTTAAGCTTTTACCTTATCAGGATTTTAGACAATCTTTTGTTACTATCATAAGTACTTTTATAATAATGACTTTCTTTTAACCTTATGAAAATAAGGCTTAATGTTGGCATAGGTTAGTATTTCCTCTTCAACCTTTACTTGGAAAGTCAGATAACAATACTTCCACAAATTATTTACTCTTCCCCTTAGGGTTTACTAATGGTCTCTAAAGTGCCTTATAAAGTAACCATTGGCTTTATAACTAGAATGTAGGACTTTGTCTAGCTTATTCTCTTCCTAGTTAGGGTCTTATGAAAGATTATACGGTGTATCCACACAATTTTGGATCTCCGAAGTGAATCTTTCAGCATTATTTGTCTTACTTACTATTTGGACATTTTCGCTTTGATAGGTCCATTTTTGCGAAGAGTCTCGAAAGACGACCGCATAAAATTTTATATTCCTTTAGGTCTTACTTATCTTAGGCCAAGTTTTATGCTCTTTATGCAACCTTTAAAATGATCTGGTTAGCTATGTCAACCAACACCGGCTGCGGACAAGATACCAATTGTGGATCAAATACCAGCTGCGAATCATCCTAGGTTGTAGGTATTACCCTACGACTTCCAACATCCTTATGGAATTCTCTCTAAACTGTCAGAGCTTGAATACCATTTTTTCCCCAAAACTTCGTATTTGCATTTATTCATGATGCTTCCATGAACTTGGTACAATTACTTTATTTACTTCCTATCAACATCACCTATTTTAGGTGAACTCTAAGTTTATTACTTCTTGTTGCTCCATACATCTTCTACACTAATCTTCCTTCTTATTACTGTTTAGTAATTATCTGAACTTGATCCATCCTCCAAATTGTGTTGATACTCCTTATACTTGTTTCATGCTTCATGCAGGTCTTCATCTTGATCTTTGGATTTCGTCACTCCCTTACACGAATTACCATTCCTATCTAGGTATATAACATCAAGTAGTAACTGGATGTTGCAACATGCATTTGCACATCAAGTCAAACTTCATGTACAGATCTAGTCAACAAGAAGATCCAAGACAAACCAATAAATCCAAATGTGGTACATATAACACACAATATTCTAAGCCCAGAATATATTAGTTGAGTATAGTATCTCTAGAATTCATGCTTAGTTGTGTAGTATATGACACCTCCTCGTATAGGTTTACATCGTGATACTTAGCACATAGGGTCAAACTATACTTTGTCTCAATATTTACCCAAATTGCTCAATTGCAACATGATAATTTTTAAGCAAAGTGGTATCAATTTGGTGTTTATTACCTTTGGTCCCTCATTTGGAATGACTAGCTATAACCATCCTTACTTATTTTAATAAGCTAACCTCACATGATCACTCCAAATGACTAATCAAATTCTATTTGCTAACTTAAATCAAAGATTATTAGAAATTTTTAGCACCTATAACTTCTATCATAGCTCTACCATGTTATTTTCATACTTTACTTGAAGATAATTTATTAATTACTTGTCATATTTACACTTATATCATGGTTTTGGAGCTAATCTCACCATGATCTCATTATGTTTTACCTATATATCATGATTTAAGAGCTAATCTAACCATGATAACTTTACTTCTCACTACACTATTATTAAGTCATAACATAATTGCACTTCATCACGTAGAATTCTCAAGTGAATCCCACATGATTAGTACTCATTACATCAACATTTATCCTAATGATATTCATCAGGTTATCTTTGGTTACCAACTGAGACTAAGATTTTACTGCTCTTACTTAAATTCTAGGGTTAGGCTACACCATTAAGACTACTTCCATATGATGTCTTACACTTTCCTACAGTATCTTGGTGGTTTATGTATCCCTCGGAAGACACTAAAGAGCACTATACTTGAGAAAAGATAAAATAATTACTCCTAAGAAAGAATGACTTAAGTATCTAGTGACAAAGTTATCCTCAAGTGGATACTCATCACCAGTCATAAGATCATTTGGTTTAGATAAGATGGCACCTATAGTCACTATCCAACCTACAGATCTTCCTAAAAGGGTTTTAATCCTAAGGTCAAAGCATATGCTCTGATACCAACTGCGGTGACCCACCATACCACTGCATGATGTAGTACACTATAGTCGTTGACATAACACCAATGAAACACCGTTCACTAGTATTACATCCCTCAGAGTGGTACAACAGAAACACAGCAGGTCCAAGACATGACTATAGGTTACAACTCAATTCTTTACACAAGATCCAGAGATCACTCCAGGTTAAAGAGAGAGAAAGAAACTTCCTACAAAGAAGAATCAGGAATAAACAACTCAAAAACTATCATACTAATAGGACTAGTATCTGAACTATTGGTCAGGCATTACTGCTATTGCAATACACTAAAGAAATAGGTTCTATGGCTAGAGATTATATTCCTATCTAATCAGTAACTTTGTCTTCACTTGAGTTGATGTATATGTTGACTTTCTTGACTTCATTGAAGAGCTTGGGATTTTGATGATGATTCCTGGAGTATAACTTGATGTAGACGTCGTCTTAATGGCTTCAGAATCTAGTAAGGGTTAATAAGATACGTTGAGTACGAGCGAACTCAGCAAGTTCACTAGAAAAGGAGTGTTTGATGCACTATATCTACAGCCACAAACCGTAGGTCGTAGGCAATGCAAGTTTTCTTAAACATTTCTTCAAAGGTTGCTTTTATTCTGAAAAGCTATGTCCGTCAGCCTTCACGGGTTTACCAGAATTTTCATGGAGTTCCTTTCCCGCCGCGTTCGTAGCTCCTTCTCGGGACAGGGAGTAACAAGTTACAGTTCTTACACTCTGCAGAGGTGCGTCACTTTACCCATGAGAGACCTTAGGCTTTGTTGTACGGCCGGGATTATTTTCCCGTTCAAACTTCCTTGGTTTTAGGCCCAACCTAACATCCAAGCCAATCACTGCCCCCTTCGTGACCTTGCATGCCTCCTTGGTGTACACCATGCCCACATATTGAATTACGGTAGTGGTTTGTACAGACCGTTAGATGCCAGAACTATCGTGGGATGTTGACGGTTCCCACCCATATGCTGCATATCCTCTACAAATTACCAATTAATATGCACGCTACGAGTGATAACATCCACGACCTGCACATCCGCTTACATGCGAGAGGAAGAGGATACAGCTAACTTCTTTGTCACATTCCAAATCTCATGGTCAACGCATAATATACGACGCAAGAATCACTGGCGACATTGGTTATTAAATTCTAGGTGATATAGTCCTGAACAGTGGTATTCCAACTGCCAGATTTAATAGATTAGCTGATCTCCCTGGATCAGTAACCAATAGTTCACATTATTATCAAAAATAGTGTTTTTTGACCTTTTTCAAATTCAGGTGATGACAACACTAAATTTGCAAAATAATTACATAAAATAATCAAAGGGCATGAGCAAGTGTGAACTTGCCTTTTGTGATTGCAAGGTTATGCACTCACGGTCTTCGAGACAATATAAAAGATCCAATATCTGAAATTAGCATCATTGGTCCGGTAAGGACTAATGTTTAAAGAAGTAAGATGCTATTAAGCATATGTAATGTAATGCAATTTGATAAACTCGAATCCCGGAATAAACGTTGTTCTAGGGTTTGGATTCTGGAAATGGTTTCTTTGGAATGTGTTGCCCTTTTATATTAAGTTTCACACTTGTGCTTCTTATTAAGGCTTGTGAGTGTGTGTGAACAACATGTATTTATACAACAATAAGATCCACAAATATGAAATGCTACTCCAGATTGTTAATACTATATTTGTTTATCTTTAAATTTTACTTTACAAGTAATGTTACTTATGAAGAACTTAAGTGTTATCAATTCTAAGTATATAAGTAAAGTATAAAGTAATGTGATTATGATTAATTATCATCTGTTGACTTAGGTAGCAAAAAGAATAACATTTGAAGAAAAGATTTCTTTTCTAAGGTCTGAACAGTCTTTGCGGTTAATCAGATGTGGTCGATGTTGTTTGTGCTTGCTTGAATAGTTTGGACTTGAGATGCTTTACGACTTAATTATAATAGACCAAAGTTAACTATAAAACACATAATAAAGTCTTTAGCACAATATTTAAAAGTATTGTAGACTAAATTTAACTTTAAAGACATAAATGGACTTAAGGTATATTGCTTATGTTATTTGTACCTTGTTCACTTTATAATGTTTCCTTAAGGTTACTTAAGAATGGCATTACCTCTAGTTGGTATAGTGGTTTCTCAAGATTATAATGGAATAGGATCATTTACCTTTTTATAGATGAGTGGTTATAATTTATAAACAAGGAAATAAGATTACTTAACTACTTATGGATTTACTATAGTGTTTTGATATCTTTGTAAACTTGTGGTTGAAGTAAATGGAAAAGATTTAACTTAGTCACAATTTATTCTTTGAGGATTTTATAATGGATAAGAATCCTTTTTAGAAATAATCTACACTTATGGTTGAAAGATAATTCAATAAAATTGTATTTAAAATGTGTTTAACCATTTTGACTTAATATTATCAATATTTAAGACTAATACTATTTATTAGGCTCAATTTACTAATTTTAGAAATATTAACAAATTTTAATTAACATTATATGAATTAACAATTAAAGAAATAGGTTTAAATTTAAGTTGATAAAGTGTTTTAAATTTTTATTTACCTCAAAAGTGGAATATTATATTTTTAACATGTAGGTATTATTTGTGTGATCATTTTGGTATAATACATTTATTTTTATGATTTATAAATAATAAGATATGATTTTTATATGATTTATTACTTTATAAATACTTAACAAATAATAAATATTTAATCAAGTGAAATAATAATGCATGGGTATAGTTTTAAATTATAGTTCTTATTTTTCTAAGATTTTTGGTATTTTATTTATACTTTTAATATTTACCAATATTAAAATATGAATTATCTAAGTTTTATTACTTATAAAACCTTTATTAAATATTATTTATTTAAATAATTATCATAATAATATTTGATAATAGTTTTAAGTTGTATATTTTATTTTCTGAAAATTTTCATATATTACACATAATTTTCTGAATTATAAAACAAAAGATATTAAATTTACAAGATTTAATTATTTTATTTCATTTCTAGAATATTGATATTTGAATTTATATTGTTTTTACCAATATACTAAACAAGGAGTACTTTTCTTACCGAGGCTAAACCTACCCAAAGTCACTGACCAGTGGGGTCAGGACCATGTTATACACCACATGGGCAGTGGACTAAGTCAAGGAAGCTGACGTGGCTTGGATCTGACGCAGGCATGACGTCACGCCGACGTCAGTCGATGATGATCCTTAGATCATCGATCGATCCTTCGATTGAGTGTATGCAAGGATGCGTGTTTGAGCTATCTAGATGGAGCGTGTTGAGGCGAGTGCGATGGTAGCGGCGCCGCCAAAATATAGTCACCGGAGGATGACCGACGGCGAGCTTTTGCGGCGATGCAATCGAAATCCCCGTGGGTCGATAGCTACATCATGCGAGCAACGAATCGGACAGGACCACGAGGTTCAGAGGCTCACCAGGATCAAGATGAAGGGCTCGGTGAGACCGGAGGTGATCTATTATGATGGTAATCGACGATGATCTGCGACGTCTGGCAGCGGTGAACACTTCGATCCCGTCGACTGGGGTTGCGCTGGATTGTGTGATTTGTCGAAGATGAACAAGAATAATATGGGGAGAACATTGGTGTCCGCCGTTGGTCCTAGGGTGGTCGGAGACGGCGAGGGGGGTAATCTCCGGCGAGCTCGGTTTACAGCGGATAAGGGAGAACGAGGGAGAAAAGGAATTGGATTTCATTCTCCGCGGGTACGGGGTCCTTATAGGCTCAAAGATCGGTGGCTCGCATCTTAGGGCACAACGGTCATCACGGCGACGGCGGACGGCTCAGGCGGAGCCACGCCGCTGCTGCTCCCTATCGTCCTTCTGTCTGAACGAAGAATAAAGGAGGAAAAGGGATGGAGGGGTACTGGGCTGGTCTTGGGCTATGCTAGGGCCCATGTTGGATCGTTGTGGCTGCCCGGGGCGACGAATAAGGTAGAGAGAAATGGGCCACGTCCAGTTTCTGGACTGAGTCCATTTTTTTACTCTTTTTTGTTTTCTGTTTTCCTTTCTTGTTTTGTATTTACACCTTTGTTTTAAGATTTGTATTTTTATTTACTTTGAAATCTTTCTTTATAGAATATATTTGTTAAACAATTGCAGCAACAATGAATGTATTTCAAATTCTGGGATGAATTTAGTATTTTGATTGCATACTTTATTTATTATTTTCTAACTTTATAATTATAGAGATATTCTTTTATTAAATAGAATAAGTAGGATTTAGGGTTTTAGGATTTGTTTAAGATCTTAAAAATTAACTATAACATTATTTTTACTTTTAATTGGAGTAATGAAGTTTTATAATGTTTAGTAATACTCATAGGGTTTATTTTTATGTATTTAATCACATAATAAAGTATAGGGTGGTTTATAATTATTGTATCCCCACTTATTCCATGCTCATATGGAATGAGTGGTTAGAGAAATGGATCAAGGAATTTGCCTAATGAATATAGATTGAATATTTATGAGGTGTTGATGATAAAACTCATTAATAAATTTAGGGTTCTAAATTGTAAATGCTTACCCTAGGGTTTAGGGTTCTTATTATACTTATATTATTTTGTTGATGTGAATAAAGATTAATGGCTAAACACATTGTCTTTATGTTTGTGATTTTTAATGATATCACCATTTAAATTAAAATAGTGGGATTGTTTTCTAGGCTAACTTATGAGAAAGAATTGATATTTATGGTTTATAAGCACATAGGATTATGATATTTTGTAGTGGAAAGATATTCTTAAATGATTTGCTATAGGAAAACGTTCCTATAAGCCATTGTGAAAATAAGAGGATTGATCAAACAGATGAGATAGATGTTAAGTTTGATTATAAATTTATGGTTGAGTGTTTATGAAGAATTCCTATTTTCCATAATTCACAATTCTTGACTTCTACTTAAAGAATTCCTTTCCTAGATATACTATTTCTTCCTATCCATCATCATGTGTTAACAAGATGAGCTTTACTTCACAAAATATTCTTATCCACCTTTTATTCTTCAAAATCCATTTATAATTCCAATGAGCTTGACACTAAAGCTTTTCATAATCTTTTCATATCCATACTTGGTTATATCAACTACTCTAATGCTAATAATCTCCAATCCAACAAGTGATTACTTCTAACTCCATTCATACTCTTCCTTAGGCATCCATCACTATCATTACTCCAATGGATATATACATCAAACTACTTCACCTCAAGTGCTTACTATTCTTTAAGAGGACTATTATTACTTCAATAACTTCATGCTACTCTAGCTTCATCTTAATCATACTATTTTATATCTACTTAATTTTAATATCTTATATTCAAACTTCACATCATATAATGGTGACTTAGCATGGCTAACCAATAATAACATATCTATACTAGGGTTCAATCATGTTCTATCCACCAATGTCACTTATACATGATATAAGCATTCAATCTTGGTGACAAAAGCATGATCATTAGAATCCTTTGATCATATATGGCTTAGGTTTCCAGTTGGCTAATCAAGGCTTTCATTCACACAACATTATAGTTGTATTATAATTATCTTCTCAGTATCTATTACTGAGAAGAAGATATTATTTATTGACTATGCCTACTTAATTCAATAGGATTACTCCTTGGTAACTATCTTCAATATCCATCCTTGTAATACCTTTTGTTACCACATATATCTTTATTTCAAATAACTCTTCTATCCATTTAGGAGTGAGTTAACTCCATCAATTATCATATTGATCCTATTCTCTTCCAACACTCCCATCCTATAGATGATATCTGAATCTAGCATTACCACCTACCTCTTCTTATTTCTTCTCTAAAGTATTTACAGTGAATGTTACGGTAAAGATAAGAATTGATAGTTTAAGAATTTGTGAATCAATAGTTGATTACTCAACATTGATGAACCACAAATATAACGATAGGATTCAATAGAGATGATAAGGATTGATATGGAAAGAAAGATATATGGTGAATGATCTTGACTTTGGTTTCTTTCCTACTCAATCTCACTAGAGGGTTAAGGTCGGGTATTACCATGATACTCATGGTATAAGTAGATAAGATTCAGATAGGTCAAGATTTAGTTATTAAATTCTTGTTACTTGAGTTGTATTCTTAGCTTGGTATTCATGAGTTATTGTAATGAATACTATGATATGATCACCTAAGGATCAAATATAAATCATTATGTAATGTATTAGGGTTTAATTTCATTACATTTGATCACCCTTAGATCAAATCATGTTTAACCAAAATAAGGTTTTAGCAAAGGTCATATTAAAACTTATCATAATCAACTTGATGATCTATTTCAATTCCATCAAGTTAAGAGAAGCTTCAATCATTTTGACAAGATTTATTTAAAAGCGCGAAAATTATTCAGATTTTCTATGCATGAATGCAATGCACACATCTGTGTTCAGCTTATTTCTAAGCTCTAATGCTGGGATGTTACAAACCCTTTTCCGGAGGGGCTCTCCCTCAACATCATCAGGGTCATCTTGTCTGATATTATACCGCAATGCATTGCATACCGGGCATTTATCTAAATTGTCATACTCCTTACCACAGTAGAGGATGCAGTTATTAATGCATGCATGTATCTTCTGCACATCTAATCCTAGAGGGCAGAGAGTCTTCTTTGCTTCGTACGTACTCGCGGGAAGTTCGTTATGTTTTGAAAACTTCGGCTTCATTATTTTCAGCATCTTTTCAAATGCGGAGTCAGTTAGACCACACTCTTCCTTCCATCGCAGCAATTTCAGTGTGGTACCGAGATTTGTGTTGCCATCTTCGTAATTTGGGTACAACAATTTCTTGTGATCTTCTAACATGCCCTCCAACTTCAACTTCTGCTTTTCTGTTTCACAATCTTGCTTTGCATTATAAATGACCCTACCAAGTTCATCAGCGGACTCATCTGATGCCCGTTCTTCACCTCCTTCCTCTTCATTGTCTTCCATTGCAGTATCACTATATTTAGGAAACATATGATGATAGTTGTTATCATCATCTTCTTCTTCATTGTCTTCCATCATAACCCCTATAGTGAAATGACCAATTCACATCGACACATGCATTGTATCAATGACAGAGAAAAGATAAGATTGCTAACCTCGATCGAGGAAAATAAAGAGGAGAAAGCTCAAGTGCGCCTCGGGCACCTCCTATATTTTTGTTCTGTGAGAAATTGAATGGGATCATTCACTCAAACATTTCATCAAACACCTCGCATGCATGCATAGGAAAAAAATAAACTAGCACACCTCTCACACCTTCCACCAAAAAAACAGAGGGGAGGCAGAGGGCGGGCTCATACGTCCCGGTTTATAACACAAACCGGGACTTAAGGTGTGTGGCAGGCCACGTGTCTGGCGCCCACACTTTAGTCCCGGTTTTTGACGCATGCACCCCTACCAACCGGGACGCATGACTCCGGCCACCGTGCCCGTTTAAATCGGGACGCATGCCAGCATTAGTACCGATCCGTGCGCAACCAAGACTAATGATGCTGAGGGCGCGAATGGATAGCCTGTTTTCTACTAATAGCACCGGCCGTGCACTACCTATTTATACTGTCTTGTACTGTCTTGGATCGCATTGCATGGGATGATCCGGTGATATTTTACAGTTTTTTTACGGTGGACTCCTCTTTTTACTTATACTGCTTACGTATTTTTTTACCACATACGTGTAATAGCTACGTATTTTTTTACCATATACGTCACAAACAGAACAGTAGCGTGGCCACATAGCTATTGGGAAGAGCAGGACGGGACTGCTACGTGCATGAGTCCCTGGATATAACCACTTGCGTTCGCCGTCCTCTCCAGAGCACACGCGTGTGCGCTAGTCTCCCTCAATATAACCACTTGCGTTCGCACACGTACGAGCTCAGTCCCTGGACCATGGTTAGCGATATGCATGTGCGATCCCTAGAATCGATCGAGCGCAGAGTTTGAGAAAGATGAGGAAGAATGAAAAAGACCTGAGCGCTTCTTTATTGCCGTGCGTTGACACGCGCATCATGTTCATTTGTCCCACACCGGCCCTGATCGCCTCTTCTCTTTTTAACTCCCGATTATTTCATTATGTCAAAGCTCCCGGCCAGATCAGCTGCCCCATTTTTTATCCTGATTTATGAAAAAGTAAATCGACAATCAACGAGAGGGTTCATAAGCTTGTATTTCTTTATGGAAACAGGGTTGCTCCGGTACAACCCCTCGCTCCCTCCTAAACTCGTAGAAGTTCGTCTACATATATATCTAAACTCGTATATAAATGGAGTATATATACATGCATACCGATAACGACGTATAGGCATCTGGCCTGCGCACCACTGCCGCACAGGACACTGACCCGCTTACACACTCCCGCACCGATCACCATCGCCCCGGCCATCATCGCAATCGCCATCTCTAGCGACCATCGTCACAACCGCCATCCACGCCATGATTCTTCTTTGCCGCAGTCTTGCAGAATCTGCCAGACAGTCTTGTACAATCTGCAATATGTTCGAGCAACATGTCCGGCGACACCCAGTTGCTTCTGTTAAAATTTCGTCGTTCGGAACTACTCGCCAAAAAAATACATCAGACAGTCTGTCGTGACGCCGGACATGTTCCTGGACCGGCCGGCCGGTCAACGTGCCGCCACCATGGTTGCGCGCCGCCTCCATGCCGCTGCCAAGTCTACATGCCGCCGCCGCAACGCCGGCTGTGCGACCGTGTCGCCTCCACAAGGCCAGGCCGAGATACCGCCACCACCTCGGCGGACCCAACCGCCACCACTACCAGCTTGCGGCCATAGCCGTCGCCAGCGATGATCCGTCGTGCAGCCGTATTAGTACATATATGTTGCTAGAAAGACGTATAATTAGGTTGAGCTATATGAGTTTTGTACAAGACTATGTTTATACCTGTTTATACTAATAATGAAAGGGTATCAAGCGATATGGGCCGTCCTTGTGTTTGAGATTATCAGAGTTTGGTACGAGTTTAGGGGTGGAGGTTATACTGGATCAGACGTCTTATGGAAAATGTATTAATCTGGATGTTTAGAAATCTCACATTTACGTTAGATTTGCATGCATCTACACAGTAAAACACGTCTACTAGACTATGACAGTTCATATGAATCAGAGAGAGTACTGTCTAGAGGCAACATTTTGAATGAGTGGCAAATGCTTTTGGGAAAAGATGGGGCAATAGGCGTGCAAAAGATGAAAGGCCTAACCCCAGAATATTCTCGGTGAGCTGTGGCGGATAATAAAGGACATAAAAGTTTGCAAGGAATAACCCTAGGGATTATATGCCGTGGCAAGCATGCACGCAAAGGAAGTTTGCATATACTTAGCCAGGCTTTCGAAAGAAAGCTGTATGATGTGAGATGCAGGGAATTAGTAGGAGCAAACCCCCCAATACATCCCAATTGCCCCCAGCTGCTAGATCTCCTCGGAAAAGATCACTGCACTGCTTTTTCCCCTCCTCTCTGCTTTGCCCTTCTTTATTCCCCCTCTTTGCCTTTTGAAATCCAGGCATTAACAAAAAGCACTCCCCTCTTCTGTATCCTGACACTTGCTTTGCGCTGTTGATCAGTCCAAACATTAAATCTAGTTCAAGCTACCACTGCGGTGTTTAAATCAGCTGGTTCAGCGCGAAATTTAATTGAGTAAAATTACATTTTAAGACGAAATTATTATTTGTAAACCAGTCAATCTGCGCATTTCTTCACTAAGGTTTCTAAAGTGTGCAGCTTCTGCACTAATAGGTTCATGAGGGGCTCAGCTACGTGATACCATTAGATTAAGAACCAACAAGTAGTAGGATCACCAGGTCAGAAATTTCTCAACAACATAAGAAAAAAGAGAGTCTCCGGAATTTCAAAACTGGTTCAAACTGTCAGAGCACAGTATGAGTGTGACAAATATCTGGTTAATTGTAAGTGGGTGACGTACTGACCTTAACTAATCCTTGTTTTCACCACATGCTTATGTCTTGATGCATATGCGGGTGCTGCCACTATAGTAAAGTAATGCAAGGTGCTTTTTAGGCGGGCCAGCGAGGGTGAGGGGGCGCGGAGCTTTGGCCTGCGCCACGCCCTTCTTATTCTGGCTGCCAGCTGCAACTGTAGCCTGCAGAAGGCAAGGCACCACATCGTTCTCTCTGGCGCCTTTTTCTGCAATCCGATTGCTTCTGCTGTCCTAGCTAGCTCTCCCTCCGTCCCTCGTCGTATTCACCCCACTCCCACTCCCAACTTGTCTGCCTGCCATTACACACTGCAGCTTAGCGGTATCAGTAGCCTCCAGACCACACATCCAGTCCACCTATAGAGAAAAGAGAGAGAGAGAGAGAGGGGGGGGGGGGGGGGGGGGGAAGACGAAAGAGAAAGAGAGCGTGTGAAGATGATGCTCTGTGATCTCTCTTCTGACCGGGAGGCCACCGGATCCAACTCCCACGGTGGTGACATTGCCGTCAGCAACCATGTCCTCTTAAGCCCTTTCTTTGCGACGGCAGAGACGATGACGCTGCTATCGATGCCCCCACCGCTGCTGCTGGAGGAGCCCGCCAGGGCCAAGAGGAAGAGGAGCCAGCCAGGAAACCCAGGTAACTATTAACCCTAGACTAGATCTACACCAATTGCGCCCTGGACGTACGCAGTGACTCTTTGTTGCATCAATCAAGAGCTAGCTAGGCAGCTAATTAATCTGTTCTTGTGGTTTGTGTGGGGGAATGGAACGGAAGACCCTGGCGCGGAGGTGATCGCGCTGTCGCCGCGGACTCTGGTGGCGACGAACCGCTTCGTGTGTGAGATCTGCAACAAGGGCTTCCAGAGGGACCAGAACCTGCAGCTGCACCGCCGTGGCCACAACCTCCCCTGGAAGCTCCGGCAGCGTAGCCTGGCGCTGCCGCCCAGGAAGTCCGGCCCCGGCGACGCGCCACGGAAGCGCGTCTACGTCTGCCCCGAGCCCACCTGCGTCCACCACGATCCGGCAAGGGCGCTCGGCGACCTCACGGGGATCAAGAAGCACTTCTCCAGAAAGCACGGCGAGAAGCGATGGAAGTGCGAGCGGTGCGGCAAGCGCTACGCGGTGCACTCCGACTGGAAGGCGCACGTCAAGAACTGCGGTACCCGCGAGTACCGATGTGACTGCGGAATATTATTCTCGAGGTATATATATACTATATACATAAACATGTTGTGGCCTGTGGGTTCTCTCGACGCAGCTGCCCTTTGCATCTCTCTTCCGTTAGGATCATATTGAACTTTGATCTTAATTATCAACCACGGTCGAATATGTCCTGGTCAAATACTTGTAAAAAGATCTGCATTTTGTTTCGAACGGTCAAGCACTTAATTTTGGCTGTCCATGCAATGCATAAGGCCATGTGCAAGGTACTCGCTCCGTCCCAATATACATTGTTTTATCAAAGTCAAACTTACAATGTTTGACCAAGTAGTTTGATATAAATATAAATTTATATAATAGAAAAATAATATTATTAGAATTGGCTTAGTGTATACTTTCATATTATATAAATTTTATATCATATAAATTTATATTATTTTATATAATCTTGGTCAAATTTTGCATAATTTGACTTGCACGTAAAATTATGCGTAACCTAATATAGGATAGAAAGGGTATATACATATGTCAAGTGACCAAACACGCATTGATGAAATTAAACACTTGTAATTTGTAGGTGGCCTGTCTATAGTGTTGGATCGTTTTCATACATCCGTTTCTTGGCACACACTGCCTGGATTAGAAATTAATGGGTGCAGTTTCAAGCAGTAGTAATATAAAGGATACATGCATGGTGGGGACCTGTTAGAGTAACTGAGGAAGATGCACGGTAGGAGTAGTATATGAACTGAACACACCGGGAATACATCACATCTCCAGCTATCATCTACTCCGTACATGCGAATGCTTGACTATTTAAATGATAAATATCTCTCTCTATCTCTCCCTCTCTCACACACAAAATAATATGGCAGGAACTTTTCGTCACCAAAGTTTAATGCAACTTTAGATGCATGCATGCAATCCATTACAAATAAAACTTCTCATTGATTATTTCCTCTTGTCATACATAATATGATTAGCATGCATATCCATGCAGGAAGGACAGTCTGCTGACCCACAGGGCCTTCTGTGATGCCCTAGCTGAAGAGAGTGCAAGGCTACTCGCAGCTGCAAACGACAGCAGCACTATCAGTACCACCACATGCAACAACAAGGGCGACAACAACAATTTAATCATGACCAGCAACAGTTCACCACTCTTCCTCCCTTTCTCCAGCCCAGCTCCCCTGCAAAACCCTAGCCCCCGTTTGTTTCTCTCCCAAGAACCTCAACATCACCATTTGTTCCCTCCGTTCCAACCCATGTCATACATTGATGACCTCCCTATCACCTCTACTATCATCGGTAACAGCGGATCCACGACAGTCAGCCCCGATGCGGTCACTTACGGGCTCACCCGAGAAGGTTTGGTGACTATGCACGCCAGCGGAGGCGGCCTCACCAGGGACTTCCTCGGCATTGACGATGCCAGGGAGGTCGAAGAGCTGCAGCTGCCTCTGTGTGCCACCGCATACCAGGGACGCTCCATCACGACCGCCACCTGCTGCGCCACCGACCTAACTAGGCACTACTTCTGCCGGCTGCCGCCGGTGAATGAGACGTGGAGCCACAAATTCTAGTGAACAACTCAACAAGCGGACCCAACCATGCGTCCAAGACTTGACAAACCGAAAAATAGTTTCTTCCCACGCTACCTAGCTCATGTCCATGCCAATTTTCTTCATCTTTATTGCTTGGTTATTTTCCTGTGTACTATTTTTCATATAAATAGAGAGGGTACGCCTATTCGAACTTTATGATGCGTTCATGGATCAAACTTGTGTTCTTTTTCATGATTTTTCATGTGAGAGATGTGTGGCCTCCTCATGTTTTCTATTGTACGTTTTTCTAGTGGAAGAAGACACATTCGTCCATGATCTGTTGCGTTATTTGCTTCGTGATGGATGCATGCACTATCTAGGAACTCGCCAGGCTAGCAAGTCGTTTGGTTTCTCATTGCCTGCATGAGCAAACCTTGAGGAATCAACAACCCCCAGAAAATTTACCAGGCGCCTAGTGGAGAAGGCCCATGTAGTGCCGGCCCCTAAGGTCTCTAGTCCCGGTTTTAAAACTGGATCTGGTCAAGTGGAACTAGAGGTCCGAGCATTAGTCTCGTCCCATTTACCAGGACAAATGGTCCTTCACGTGGCCACCGCGGAGCGCGCGGGATGCATTCTTATTTGTTCTGGTTGGTGTTACGGGCCACGACAAATGTTTCTCTGCCGCGATAGCATTTTTGGCGCTTTTTTTGCCGCGGCCGATAACATTTTGTATTCTTTTTATTTATTTATTTTTTTCATTTTAAAAATAGTTTTCGAATATTTCTATTACTGTTCAAAAAGTCGTCTGATATGCCGATTTATCGCTTATCACTGTGTGACCGATAACTAATCAATTTATCTCCCGATAAATCAGCCGATACACCCAAAAATCACTAATTTCAGTCTCACCGAGAAGTTAACGATAAACAATATCCTCAACATTAATTTCTATGCTACCATACCATACACATTCGTGTATATATAAGATAACTTGACTTGTGACGTTAAGTATACAAATATATACAATTTTGATAGTTACATGAAGATCACAATTACCGGGACTAGAGCCCATCTATTCGATTACACGGCCGGGGATCATCAGAAGAGCCTATTTACACTAAATTCTACAATGTCCTCTACCAACTCTTTTATCAAAAATCCAGTCATCTCCTCTGCAATTCCTAGTAGGCGATGCTCTGGTAGGAGCTTATCTCTCATGACCTTGAACTATACAAGAAAAGGAGATCAATATCCATTATGATAACAGAAGATGACGATAATAAAATTAAATTATGAATGTATGGTTTACGTTGACGCTAAAAACTTTCTGCTCAGAGGTAAACGTTTGAATGAACTCGCAAACGTAGAATCCACATAGATTCGTCTCCTGTGGCTGCCTCGCGTACTTTACGAGGATAGAATTCAATCAAAATAGTAATCTAGTATCATAATTTTATTAAAACTAGAAGTAAAGAGATACGCGAACATATCACGTACTACTTACCGAGACCAGAGTACATGTTAAATTCTTACTAAATGAATCAAATGTTGCAGTCTTGAACATTTTCCAAACCCTGTCCGGGAAATAAAATGAATGAATGAGTTATGCATTATTACCTGATATCTAAGAAATCAATGAATAGAGAGAATAGAGACCAATATAGCACGGATGATTGAAATTACCTCTGAAGCATGTCCTGCATGCTGCGGAACTCTTCCATGTCTTTATTTAATAAGTCGAAGACTTCAACTATTCTCTTATCAAGTTGAATGTCTAGCAGAATTCAGTGAAACCTGCACACGTTTATATATATATGCCAGTAACTCGTCAATTGCACTTAACATCGAGTAAGCAAAAGTGAGTGTGTACAACAGAGTAAGACCCTCACTTAAAGTTATAAGGAAACAGTACGTGGTCACGGAAATATTGCTCCGTTAGAAATCTTAGAATACTATTCACCGTCTCTTCGGGTTTCTCCGTTAACGTCTGTATATGTATTTTATGTGGATCAATGAACCCAACACCATAGACATTTTTTCTTATACATTCCAACATCTTTATTCTGCATAATAGAGTACAAAAGGATATAATGAAGATGATTACATGCAATAAACTGAACAACTAAAAGAATTGAATTCAACAACTTACATACAATAGCAACTCATGATATATTTGTCGAGGTCGTAGAAATTGTATAACTGGAAGAGTTTTGGAAACTCAACATGCATCTGCTCGGGTCGGAAGTAGTACTCATGTGGGACTTCCTCTATGATCATTGTTCTGTCCTGCTTTACGACTCTCAGGTACCATTCATGGAGATTCCACAGTTGTGTTGGAAGTTCTCGCAACTTCTCTTTGCTGACCAAATCCATCCCTGGGACATATCTAGCGACTACAACAGCCTTGGGTAACTTGTCATCTTGGAAACCCAACAATTCGGCAATAGTCACATTCATAGCGACCGCCAACTGTGCAGCTGCTTCCATATCTATTGGCTCCTCCCGTCGTTGGGGAACGTTTTTGGATGACACCTTGAGGGGTTGGATCGATTGTTTGGCATGTTGTCCAAGCTAGGGAACGTCTGATCTTTTACTGCTTGCACTTTTACTTGATTTTCTGCCGCTTGCACTTCTACTAGATTTTCTCTTCGTCACTTCCTTTTGAAGTGTGCGTAGACAGTCATTTGGCTTATGGTGCAACTCATATTGCGATTTTGTGTTCAGAAAATCTAGTGCATACGCTTTTTACTTCTCGGTGTATACCAGAGCGGGCTCAAGTTTCTTCTTTTCAAAATGCGCATCACATTTGGCCTTTGCGATCGCTGCGGTTTCCTCGTCAGATCGTAAGGTCTGATGGGAAGATTCTTATGAGGTACTATTGGAGGGGCAATATTTTTTGGTTTTGGATGCTGCGTCGGTTAGTAATTATCGACGGAGCACGCATCCTCTTATTTTCCTTAGCAGGCTGACCCTGCGGCGAAGATGGCTGACCCTGCGGCGGAGATCGAGATGGACTCAGGCTGTGGTGGTCATAGTCATGGGGTGGGATTCTTGGAGCTGAAGGTGACATGCGATGACTCAGAGGCGGTGTTAGCCTTGGCGTCGATCCTGGAAGCTTGATGTTGTTCTTGTCCCATAGAATGATACCACCTAGTACTTCTCCGAGTGTCCTCTCACCTTTAGGTCCAGGGATGTCAAGCTCCATTGAGTCCCACCCTGTTACGATTTGATCCACCCTAACTTTAGCATAGCCAACTGGAATCTCATGGCCATGCCATCATGCATCAGGTGCACAAGGTACAGCACATCCGACCGCCACCTTAACGAATATGTTCTTCACCTTCTGATGGAGCTCACAAGATATCTGCTGCTTGATTCTATCCATGGGGTAGCCGGGACCGCCATCTATCATCCGTGCATCATGAGCCTTGATCTCTGATTCATCCATGCTGCTTCTCCGGTGAGCTGGGTCGGTGGTAATATCGAGTGTAGGATTTTGCAGCCATGATACTCCTCTAAGTTTGTCAATCAGCTGCTACTGCTTGTCAATTCTTGCTAGCAACTGGTTGAACATGTCTCCCTCCTCCTCCTGTTGCTGCTTTGCTCTCGCTCGGCTTCTATAAGTATCTTTGTATTTGGGAAACCCAATATCCCACGTATAACTAGGGCCAAGGCCTCGTACTCATCCTCCGTGTTTGTCATTCCCGAGGACCTTTGTCAGCAAGTCTTTCTCTCTATCGGGATGGAACTTTGTTTCCCCTCTTTAATTTCTTTCACCACTTTCAGCCATGTCTCCCTGGGTATACTAATCTCTTCGCTGCAGGCAAGGTCCCCTATAATATCATCATACTCACTCCCATGCCCAAGGAACCAATTTCTTGCCCTCAAATTCCATTCTTCGTGCATTGGTTATGGAATGATCCCTTGATCACATAGCTCTTTCTCCTTTTTTGCACTTTGGCATGGCAATCGCGTAGCCCCTGGCCCCAGGCGATGGTGTTATTTCTTTTTTGCAACATTTATCTTGTTTTTTCTAACTTTTTCGTAGCATCTTCTGACTTCTTGTAATTCACAAATGCATCCCAGTGAGGCTACTTCTTCTATAGATAGCCTTAAAATTTTGGAGCAGTATTGTCCTTGTGATACTTTGGCCATAATGCTTTCTTCCAGTTCCGGAATAGTTTGGCCATCTTCTTAAGAGCGGCTCCTTGACTTTCTTCCTCACTGCATCTGTGTCGGCATCATCCTCATATTCTGGAAGTGTGAAATGTGCCATGAGGTCATTCCAAAGACCCTCTTTGTACCTTTTGGCGACATACTCGCTCTCTTCTTCCCTTTGGGCTTATGCCACTCTCGAACGATGATCGGGATGCGATCCCTAACCATAACACCAAATTGTTGTTTAAATACATTTGCAGCCTTTTTGGTTTCCAATGGTTCACCTAGTGCTGGTATCGCCGTAATTGTATACCACGTAGATGTAGGCAACTTTTTGGTCGGGCCTCGCTTGGAATTTTTCTTGATGTGGAGGCCTAAGAGAAGAAACATTTGTCAATATAATATATATACAACTCGGTATATATAGCTACTCCCGAACATCATATATTTAGAGATCATCGAACATCATATATATACCTCCCTGGTCTTCGTTAAGGGTCCATGGGCTTCTCCATCATCGAAGTTGTTGGGTCCTCCATCATCGGAGCAGACGGCTTCTCCCTCTCTTTATTTGACCTCCTCTCCCTCACCGAATGGGTTCAGATACCTCGAGGGAGATTCGAATGGATCAGCGTCATGGATTATATCCTCGAGAATTTCTTCTTGTGCTAGGCCTCTGCAGATTGGAATAGGTGGATCCATAGTTTCTGCAAAATGCGAGGTGCACACAATATTATTTCAAAATGCACACAATATTTTAACATAGCAAAAAATATTTCTATACACAAATATTTAAATGCAGTAATATTTTTCAATGCAATAATTATTTCTATGCAAAATATTCCCATACAAAATATTTCTATATACATATTATTTCTATATAATAATATTTCTATACAAATAATATCTCTATATAATATTATTTCTATATAATATTATTTCTATACAAATAATATTTTTACATACATATTTCTATATAATATTATTTCTATACAAATAATATTTCTATACAATACTATTTCTATACAAATAATATTTCTACATAGATATTTCTATATAATATTATTTTTGTACAAATAATACTTCTATACAATATCATTTCTATATAATATTTCAACTAAAATTTATACAATATTTATATATACATATTTCTATATAAAATTATTTCTATACAATATTATTTTTATAATATTATTTCTATATAATATTATTTATATAATAATATTTGAACTAAAATACCTAGTTAATTTATCAACTAAAATACCTAACTAAAAATTGTCAACTAAAATACCTAACTAAAAATTATCAACTAAAATACCTAACTAATAATTATTAACTAATTAAAATACCTAACTAAAATTTATCAACTAATTAAAATACCTAGCAGTGGCGGGGGAGGCACGGTGGCGGTCACGTTGGCGCGGAGGGACGCGGTGGCGTACAGCGACGGAGGCCGTGGCAGTGGCGGCCAATGCAGAGGGGTGCAGGGAGGCGCGGTGGCGGTGGCGGCCGACGATTTGGGCAGCCTGGCGGCACTCTTTTCGTTGGTGGCCTCCAATTCATGGTCGGTGGAGCGCACTGGGGGAGGAGGCCACATAATAAATACCCCCCTCTAGTCCCGGTGCTTGGCACCAGCCGTGACTAAAGGGGGTCACTATTCCCGGCTGGTGCAACACATCGGGACTAAAGGGGGTGGTTTTTCGGCACCCGCATGCTGTCCACCCCCTTTAGTCTCGGCTAGTGAGTTTGGCCGAGACTAAAGGCCCAAATTTGCGTGCGCTGTGCTGATTTTTTTTAAAATTTGAATTTATATTTTTTAAACATTTAAATTATATATTTTTTGCATACTTATGAATTTGAGAAAACTTTCAACATGAAAAGTGCTTGAATTTGAATAACTAATCCAAATCCATTTTCTGTTTTATAAAATAATTATTTTAACTAGTCAAACTATTAACAATTTTGCCATTATCAATTTAAAAATGCATTAACTTTTATATTTTGCATATTTTTGAATCTCACTAAACTTTCAACATAAAAAGTGCTTGAATTTGAATAAGTAATCCAAATAAATTTTTGTTTTCTAAAATAATTATTGTAACTAGTCAAACTATTAACCATTTTGCCATTATCAATTTAAAAATGCATTAACTATTATATTTTGAATATTTTTGAATCTCCCTAAACTTTGAAGATAAAAAGTGCTTGAATTTGAATAAGTAATCCAAATCCTTTTTTGTTTTATAAAATAATTATTTTAACTAGTCAAACAATTAACCGTTTGTTTTCCCGCCTTTCCCTCTAACCGAGCCACTAACCGGGACTAAAGATATTTTCCGCCATTTCCGACCACTTCCCGCCATATTTTCCCGCCCCTTCCCTCTAACCGGAGCTTTTAGACCCGGTTGGAGCAACTAACCAGAACTAAAGATATTTCCCGCCATTTCCCACAAGTTCCCGCCATGTTTTCCCACACTTTCCCTCTATATCTAGGCCGACCGCGCAATGGCTATCCACACATCCACACCTTCCTCTCTCACAATAATGGACACCCCATACTGGGCCATTCTGACTCTCAACAAAACCGAGGCGTTGTGCGCCTCCATCTACCCATGCCCCTGGGCTACCGGCTGCATGCCGACTGGATGCTGAGCGCTAGAGGGGTTCTTATCCCTTTTGTGCTTCAAGGTTCCACCCGCCAGGCGGCCATCATGAACCACTTCTACCTTGAGCTCATGCCGGAGCAG
The DNA here is from genome assembly GCA_916181665.1 of Avena sativa. NCBI lineage: Eukaryota > Viridiplantae > Streptophyta > Magnoliopsida > Poales > Poaceae > Avena > Avena sativa. The sequence continues at coordinate 241,298,542 of OV702297.1, forward strand.
CGGATGGATCCCCATTGGGATCCCGACAACTACGACACCTGGAATGCCTTCTTCTCTAACAAGCGGGAAAGGGAGCTCGCTAGGTACGAGGGTGATGGCCCGCCCCCGGTGAACCACAACGAAGCCGGCTATCGTCTGTGGTGGGCGAATCATACTATTGTCTGCGTGATGCGCTACATCACTAGGGGATATCATCCTCGCCTGCAGTGCCCGCACTTTGACCCTACATAGATCCACAAGAAGGGTGGAGGTGGTGAAAGCCACGAGCGTAGCGGCGTTGTCATCTGGGAGCCTCCTCCCCATGCATTGTGAATTGGCGGCTATGGATGGGCTAATAATTCAGCCGCGTGCGCCTAGGAACGACAACGATGACGAAGACGAAGACGACCCTAAAGCTGTGTACTATAGGGATAAATATGAGCATGACTAAAGGGGGGCATTTAGTCCCGGTTTTTTAATATTAATAAATGTATTTACTATTAGTCTAGGTTTGTGGCTGGAGCAGGACTATAGGGGGGCCTTTAGTCTCGATTCCGTAGTCCCAGTTAGGAAACCGGGACGGATGAACCGTTTCCTACTACGACTTTCTCGAAGTATGAAGATGTTGTTCTATTCTTGTGACGGGGAGATAACTAATTTCACATATTAGGAAGTGCCTCTATGACCAGCAATGTGCTGGGGAGCTAACTAATCATTTTTTAGACTCACAATGTGATGTTTCTTTAGAGATCCAATGCAAGTTTTAACGAGGTGCATCCCCTATCTTCATGCCTGCCGTTTTGACAATAGTTTGAAATGAATTTTTTTTGAAACAGGCACAAGAAATTTAAAAACGGTCCGAACAATGTAAATCCTTCTCATGGTGTCATAATATGTGACATAATTGAAGGAAAAAACCAAACTTGGTATATTGATTATGTCTCAAAAAACCTTCACAAAATGACCTATCATGTTCGAGGTTTCATGGATTTCGGTCCAAATGACCAATGTTATGTCCAGAATCGCGACATAGTTGGTGATATTGTGCCTATATTGTGCATGCATGTGCATCTTGGGATGGCGAATAGTGTTGCAGGAGGAAGTTTTCCTTCTTGTCACACGGAAAAGCCATTTTTCATTATTTCGAGCGCCCAAAACGCTGTGTTTGTGAAGCAACCACCAAAATTCTATTTCAAAATGTTACCATGCCATTTTTAAAAAATACTAGACCACCTTACATGGAAGATATCCCAACCAGAAGATCTCAAACCTTATATTCTTCCTGGAAAAAAAAGACCAATGTCTGCTGAATCTGTAGGAAGTGGGTCCGGTTTGAACTACATGTACATGATATAACGCTCATGATTTTTTGAAAAATCATTTTTAGACTCACAATGTGATGTTTCTTTAGAGATCCAGTGCAAGTTTTAACGAGGCTCATCCCCTATCTTTATGCTCGCCATTTTGACCATAGTTTGAAACAGGCACAAGAAATTCAAAAATGCTCTGAACATTATAAATCCTTCGCGTGGTGTCATATTATGTGACATAGTTGCAAGGAAAAATACCAAACTTGGTATATAGTTTTTGTCTCAAAAAGACCTTCACAAAATGACCTATCATGTTCGAGGTTTCATGGCTTTCGATCATATTTACCATAGTTTGAAACGGGATGGCAAACAATATTACATAAAAGATTTAATACATTATTACACATCACCAATATCCCTACTAGTGTTGTGGTTTTCTTCTGCGTCGCAGCCATGGAGAATCTTTATAATTTAACAGGATGTCTGGGTCAGTTTTCACTTTAAAGGGCGGGATATCATGAAACTTATTATAATCTTATGACATGTCTGTCTTGTCATCCACTCCCACGATGTTTCTTTTCCCTATAAGAACTACGTGGAGCTTTTGACGAGGTTCCGACTTGTCAATGCCCATTGTTACAGACTTGGGTTTTAGAGAAGATGGGGATGTTGGAGATCGCGGAACGGTTAGCAAACAAGCAACACGGGGACACGAGGTTTACCCAGGTTCAGGCCCCCGGAGGGAAAACCTTACTCCTGCTTGTCTGCTCTTGATTACGGTGGAACCGAAGGTTAGATGGGTGCGCAGATGCAATATGGCGTGAGGTGTATATGCGGTGAGTTGAGGCCCTCCTCGCCGTGCCCTCCTAGAATTTATTTAGATAGGCAGTTCCCGGGCATAGGTCGAGTCGGTTATAGATTAGGGTTTCCCCCTTTGAAATTCTATCTACTCTAGTCTTGTTCTCCAAGAATCCGAACGCGTCATGGGCTTGGGCCACCCAAAATCTCTGCGGGCCACGTATCTTTGTCGTGGGCCTTCCTTGGGCTGGACTAGGTATGCCAATGTTGTGTACCCGTAGGGTATAACCATGTTAGTATCCCCCGAGTGCTTAGTCGAATCACAGATTCGCCTGAGGACACTTCAATCTTTCGGGTGTAGTTTAGGTCTGTTTATAAGAGAAAACAATTTAGTTCATAGGGATTGTTGATGCGTGTGCTTGACTCATCCGACGGATCAGGGCCAGTTAACTGTCATAGGACAAAACAACACGATCTTCTTCAGACTCGAGTCCCCGGACTCAAATCTAGAAAAGATGCTGGCGTAATTCGACCCAGGCCGTTGAGGTCTTATAGGAGTTAAATCCCAGTGGTATTCAGGTGATATACCCAACGCGTCCGTCAGGATTTTTCATCGTGTCTGTTGACACGGTATTTTACTGGCAGAGCGCAGTCAGGTGTGTTACGAGGCCATCAGACGATATATGTAGGTCTTATCCTTACGTCGTAGACACAACATCCGAAATGTTATCACCGTGGAAGTGTTTCGTGTGGCCAAGGATAATGTATCTCACTTAGCATTTATATGGGCAAAGTTTCTAGAAAAAGTTTGTATTTTGATCCGAAGGATCACAGTCGAGAAATTCATAGGGTGCGCGACCAACGCTCCCTATGGGAGTAGCCCCCGAGTGTCTGTTCGAGTCACAGACTTGAATAGTGACTTTAGTTCAATTGTTTTTAGTTTCGGTTCGAAGGACACAATTTTTTTGTATGCTCGATCAATCCTCCCTATGGGAGTAGCCCCCGAGTCCTTAGTGGAGTCATAAACTCGACGTGGGACTCGAAGATAGTTTAGAGGTGCAGTACCTTAATTATGTCTCAGGTGCGTGGCCAGCGCTCCAGATAGGAGTAGCCCCCGAGTAGTTGCTTGAATCGTAGATTCCAGTGAGTACATGATTTGTTAGCCGAAGATTTCTAGCCGTTGCTAGATTGGTTTTGATGATGTCAGTGCCGACGATCGGTGATCTCAACCGTCTGCGGCGCCAAAGATGACGCGACAGGACAAACATGGGTCCCACTTCCTGACTTGGAGTTTACTAGTCATGCACGGCGTGGCGAGAATTATGGCATCTCCTCGGTTTCCGTGCGTAGTGGACGGCGTTCGGGCGACGATTCGTTGTTGTGCTGACACATGTAGGGTTGGATTTTGCTTGCGCGTTAGGGCTTTTGGATCGACGGTCCTTGTTTATCGTCCTCGTCTTTTATAATCGTAGGGAAACTGTGATTCTATTTCACCCCTTTCCATTTACTTCCGACATTGCCTCCATTTTCATGAGCATTGCCCTTCTTGCGCGCACTAGAAGTTCTCCGGTCGTTTCCTTCTTCATTTCTCCGCGCTCATCGTTGCACTCGCCGCTGCACGATGGCAAAATCGAGAGTCTCCTGGAGCTGGCTCGATCACCGCCGGCGGCGGCAAAAAGGTTGCCACGACCGCTCGCATTACCGATGGCGGATGGAGGCGCATGGAGGAGCGCGATACTAATCTGCGCAAGCTGCGCGAAGCGGGGCTGATCCCACATAACAAGGAGGACGTGAAGCTTCATGGTGATGAGGTAATCCCCCATCCACCCGTAGGGTTTCGGGTGATGTTCGTCAACTTCGTTCTTCATGGGCTTTCGCTTCCCGTCCTTGATTTTCTTCGTGGACTTCTTTTCTTTTATGGAATCCAGCTTCATCATCTCTCTCCCAATTCTCTCCTCCACATCGCTTATTTTATCACTGTCTGCGAGTGCTAGCTCGGTATCGAGCCGCACTTTGGCCTCTTCCGAAAGCTCTATTCCGTGAAGAGGCAGTCTGGCACCGGCGGGGTCTATCCGTTCGACAGCTGCATTATCTCCCTTCGATCTTCCGTTCTTTTCTTTCCTTTTTCAATGTGCAAGTCCGTCCAGTACTAGCGGAAGAAATGGTTTTATATCCGCGATGCCAAGGTGGACGGACAAGATTTCGGAGGGCGAGGTAGCGGAAGTGGAGGAGCTCTACTGTCGGGTGGAGGCGCTCCATATGGTTGCCGAGAAAGAGGTCAATGGTGTGGATATTATCCGCACCTTCCTCAAGCGTCGGGTGCAGCCGCTCCAAGCTAGGGCGCATCCGATGTTTCTCTACACTAGCCATAATGACCCGACAAGGGTTGCACCCGAGGAGTTGTCCAAGGGAGATCTTGATAGAGCTCTTCGGCCGCTGCTGAAGTTCAAGGCCAATGAGGACCTCCCAGGGAAGTCCTTGACCGCCCCTTTAGTTCTTTGAATGAAGTTCCTCATGTGTAAAATTGCGTCATGCGCGTTGCGCCTTTTTTGAGTGCTGTTTACTTATGAATATTCTTGCTAATCATGATTTTTGTCTTTTGGTGTGCAGGAGCTCAAGGTAGCTGGCATGATGCCTCCGTTGCCTGAGAAATTTCCGACTGCACCGGACAACGAGGTTGTGGATTCTGAGTCCGAACTTCCGCTGGCGCAGTCTCCAACCCAGGAAGCCCCCGAGCCGATCGAGGGGCAGGGCCGAAAGCTTTCCCGGAGCGAGTCTTCGGATGCGTCGACACATCCAACTCCCCGGGGCCCTTCCTTCTTGGAGCAGCATGGTGAGGATCAAGGTGCGTCTTCTGCACCTTTCCCTGCTATGCCGCTTCGGGCGATGGTGCCACAGCCGCCGGCCAAGAAGAAGAAGAAGGAGAAGATAGCACTTGTCTTCAACTTGTCAAATATTCACTCATAAGTTGCTTCGCACGTGCTTTGTTCTGTCACTTGTGTTTGTGTAATGTAGCTTTTCGTCTTGAACAGTATTTTTCTTGTAGCCAATCCTCAGAGGGTTCTCTTAGTGAGGGCACTCAAGAGGTCGTAGGGGAGTCAAAACTGACGGCTCCTCCCTCTCAGGTGGTGGCCAACTCTGAGGACGATGAGCCGAACCTCTCCAAGCATGAGGCTCGGGTAATTGTGACTCAGAAGACCGCTCGTGGAACTTCGGAGTCCCCGCCTGAACACGTAAGTAGTCTGCACCTTTGTCTTGTAGAGGGGATCCCCCGAGCCCTTTTTCGAATGACCTGTTGGTCAATTTTACTCTTTTGGGGCATAGCCTCTGATCCCTTTCTGAGCCCTTTACAAAGACGAAGATGACCCTAAAGTTGTGTACTATAGGGATAGATATGAGCATGACTAAAGGGGGGCCTTTAGTCCCGGTTTTTTAATATTAATAAATTTATTTACTGTTAGTCTAGGTTTGTGGCTGGAGCAGGACTATAGGGGGGCCTTTAGTCTCGATTAGTCCTAGTTAGGAAACCGGGACGAATGGACCATTTCCTACTACGACTTTCTCGAACTATGAAGATGTTGTTCTATTCTTATGATGGGGAGCTAACTAATTTTACATATTAGGGAGTGCCTCTATGACCAGCAATGTGCCGGGGAGCTAACTAATCATTTTTTAGACTCACAATGTGATGTTTCTTTAGATATCCAATGCAAGTTTTAACGAGGTTCATCCCCTATCTTCATGCCCGCCGTTTTGACAATAGTTTGAAATGGAATTTTTTCGAAACGAGCAAAAGAAATTCAAAAACGGTCCAAACAATGTAAATCCTTCTGATGGTGTCATATTATGTGACATAGTGGAAGGAAAAGACCAAACTTGGTATATTGATTATGTCTCAAAAAAAACTTCACAAAATGACCTATCATGTTCGAGGTTTCATGGATTTCGGTCTAAATGACCAATGTTATGTCCAGAATCGGGACATAGTTGGTGATATTGTGCCTATATTATGCATGCATGTGCATCTTGGGATGGCGAACAATGTTGCAGGCGGAAGTTTTCCTTCTTGTCGCACGGAAAAGCCATTTTTTATTTTTTCGAGCGCCCAAAACGGTGTGTTTGTGAAGCAACCACCAAAATTCTATTTCAAAATGTTACCATGCCATTTTTTAAAAATACTAGACCACCTAAAATGGAAGATATCCCAACCAGAAGATCTCAAACCTTTCCATTCTTCCTGGAAAAAAAGACCAATGTCTGCCGAATCTATAGGAAGTGGGTCCGGTTTGAACTACATGTACATGATATAACGCTCATGATTTTTTGAAAAATCATTTTTAGACTCACAATGTGATGTTTCTTTAGAGATCCAGTGCAAGTTTTAACGAGGCGCATCCCCTATCTTCATGCCCGCCATTTTGACCATAGTTTGAAATAGGCACAAGAAATTCAAAAATGGTCCGAACAATGTAAATCCTTCGCGTGGTGTCATATTATGTGACATAGTTGCAAGGAAAAATACCAAACTTGGTATATGGTTTATGTCTCAAAAAGACCTTCACAAAATGACCTACATGTTCGAGGTTTCATGGCTTTCGATCATATTGACCATAGTTTGAAACGGGATGGCAAACAATGTTACATAAAAGATTTAATACATTATTACACATCACCAACAGCCCTATCTAGTGTTGTGGTTTTCTTCTGCATCGCAGCCATGGAGAATCTTTATAATTTAACAGGATGTCTGGGTCAGTTTTCACTTTAAAGGGCGGGATATCATGAAACTTATTATAATCTTATGACATGTCTGTCTTGTCATCCACTCCCACGATGTTTCTTTTCCCTGTAAGAACTACCGTGGAGCTTTTGACGAGGTTCCTACTCGTCAATGCCCATTGTTACAGACTTGAGTTTTGGAGAATATGGGGATGTTGGAGATCGCGGAACGGTTAGCAAAAAAGAAACACGGGGACACGAGGTTTAGCCAGGTTGAGGCCCCCGGAGGAAAAACCCTACTCCTGCTTGTCTGCTCTTGATTATGGTGGAACCGAAGGTTAGAAGGGTGCGCAGATGCAATCTGGCGTGAGGTGTATATGCGGTGAGTTGAGGCCCTCCTTGCCGTGCCCTCCTAGCCTTTATATAGATAGGCAGGTCCCGGGCGTAGGTCGAGTCGGTTACAGATTAGGGTTTCCCCCTTTGAAATTCTATCTACTCTAGTCTTGTTCTCCAAGGATTCGTAGGCGTCATGGGCTTGGGCCACCTAAAATCTCCGCATGCCGCGTATCTTTGTCGTGGGCCTTCCTTGGGCTGGACTAGGTATGCCAATGTTGTGTACTCGTAGGGTATAACCATGTTAGTATCCCCCGAGTGCTTAGTCAAATCACAGATTTGGCTGAGGACTCTTCAATCTTTCGGGTGTAGTTTAGGCCTGTTTATAAGAGAAAACAATTTAGTTCATAGGGATTGTTGATGCGTGTGCCTGACTCATCCGACGGATCAGGGTCAGTTAACTGTCATAGGACAAAACAACACGACCTTCTTCAGACTCGAGTCCCCGGACTCGAATCCAGAATAGATGCTAGCGTAATTCGACCCAGGCCGTTGAGGTCTTATAGGAGTTAAATCCCAGTGGTATTTAGGTGATGTACCCAACGCGTCCGTCAGGATTTTTCATCGCGTCTATTGACACGGTATTTTACTGGCAGAGCGCAGTCAGGTGCGTTACCAGGCCATCAGACGATATATGTAGGTCTTATCCTTGCGTCATAGACACAGCATCCGAAATATTACCACCGCGGAAGTGTTTCGGGTGGCCAAGGAGAATGTTTCTCACTTAGCATTTATATGGGCAAAGTTGCCAGAAAAAGTTTGTATTTTGAATCGAAGGATCAGAGTCGAGAAATTCATAGGGTGCACGACCAGCGCTCCCTATGGGAGTAGCCCCCGAGTGTCTATTCGAGTCGCAGACTCGAATAGAGACTTTAGTTCAGTTGTTTTTAGTTCCGGTCCGAAGGACACAATTTTTTGGATGCTTGATCAATCCTCCCTATCGGAGTAGCCCCCGAGTCCTTAGTGGAGTCGTAGACTCGACGTGGGACTCGAAGATAGTTTAGATGTGCAGTACCTTAATTATCTCTCAGGTGCGCGACCAGCGCTCCTGATAGGAGTAGCCCTCAAGTATTTGCTTGAATTGTAGATTCGAGTGAGTACATGATTTGTCAGCCGAAGATTTCTAGCCGTTGCTAGATTGGTTTTGATGATGTCAGTGCCGACAATCGGTGATCTCAACCGTATGCGGCGCCAGAGATGACGCAACAGGACGAACGTGGGTCCCACTTCCTGACTTGGAGTTGACTAGTCATGTGCGGCGTGGCGAGAATTACGGCATCTCCTCGGTTTCCGTGCGTAGTGGACGGCGTTTGGGTGACAATTCGTTGCTGTGCTGACACATGTAGGGTTGGATTTTTCTTGCGCGTTAGGGCTTCTGGATGGATGGTCCTTGTTTATAGTTCTCGTCTGTTATAACCGTGGGGAAACAGTGATTCTATTCCACCCCTTGCCATTTGCTTCCGCCATTGCCTCCATTTTCATGAGCATTGCCCTTCCTGCACGCACTAGAAGTTATCCGGTCGTTTCCTTCTTCATTTCTCTGTGCTCATCGTCATACTCACCGCCGCACGATGGGCAAATCGAGAGTCTGCTGGAGCTGGCTCGAGCACCGTTGACGGCGGCAAAAAGGTTGCCACGACCGCTCGCATTACTGATGGAGGATGGAGGCACACGGAGGCGCGCGATACTAATCTGCGCAAGCCACGTGAAGCGGGGCTGATCCCGCAGAACAAGGAGGACGTGAAGCTTCCTGGTGATGAGGTAATCCCCCATCCACCCGTAGGGTTTCGGGTGATGTTCTTCGCCTTCGTTCTTCATGGGCTTTCGTTTCCCGTCCTCAATTTTCTTCATGGACTTCTTTTCTTTTACAGAACCCAACTACATCATCTCTCTCCCAATTCTTTCCTCCACATCGTTTGTTTTATCACTGTCTGTGAGTACTGGCTCGGTATCGAGCCGCACTTTGGCCTCTTCCGGAAGCTCTATTCCGTGAAGAGGCAGTCTGGCACCAGCGGGGTTTATCTGCTCGGCGGCTGCATTATCTCCCTTCGATCTTCCATTCTTTTCTTTTCTTTTTCAATGTGCGAGTCCGTCTAGTACTAGCGAAAGCAATGGTTTTATATCCGTGACGCCAAGGTGGACGGACAAGATTTCGGAGGGCGAGGTAGCAGAAGTGGAGGAGCTCTACCGTCGGGTGGAGGCGCTCCATATGGTTGCCGAGAAAGAGGTCAATGGTGTGGATATTATCCGCACCTTCCTCAAGCGTCGGGTGCAGCCGCTCAAAGCTAGGGCGCATCCGATGTTTCTCTACACCGGCCATAATGACCCGACAAGGGTTGCACCCGAGGAGTTGTCCAAGGGCGATCTTGATAGAGCTCTTCGGTCGCTGCTGAAGTTCAAGGCCAATGAGGACCTCCCGGGGAAGTCCTTGACTGCCCCCTTTAGTTCTCTGAATGCAGTTCCTCAGGTGTAAAATTGCGTCATGCGCGTTGCGCATTTTTTTGAGTGCTGTTTACTTATTAATATTGTTGCTAATCACGATTTTTGTATTTTGGTGTGCAGTAGCTCAAGGTAGCTGGCATGATGCCTCCGTTGCCTGAGAAAATTCCGACTGCACCGGACAACGAGGTTGTGGACTCTGAGTCTGAACTTACGCTGGCGCAATATCCAACATAGGAAGCCCCCGAGCCGAGCGAGGGGCAGGCCCAAAAGCTTTCCCGGAGCGATTCTTCGGATGCGTCGACACCGCCAACTCCCTAGGACCTTCCTTCTTGGATCAGCATGGTGAGGATGAAGGTGCGTCTTCTGAACCTTTCCCTGCTGTGCCGCTTCAGGCAATGGTGCCGCAGTCGCCATCCAAGAAGAAGAAGAAGAAGGAGAAGATAGCTCCTATCTTCAACTTGTCAGATATTGACTCGTAAGTTGCTTCGCACGTTCTTTGTTCTGTCACTTGTGTTTGTGTAATGTAGCTTTTTTGTCTTGATCAGTATTTTTCTTGCAGCCACTCCTCGGAGGGTTCTCTTAGTGAGGGCACTCAAGAGGCCGTAGGGGAGTCAAAACCGACGGCTCCTCCCTCTCAGGTGGTGGCCAACTCTCAGGACGATGAGCCAAACCTCTCCAAGCGAGAGGCTCGGGTATTTGTGACTCAGAAGACCGCTGGTGGAACTTCGGTGTCCCCGCCTGAACACGTAAGTAGTCTGCACCTTTGTCTTGTAGGGGGGAGCCCCCGTGCCCTTTTTCGGATGACATGTTGGTCAATTTTACTCTTTTAGGGCGTAGCCCCTGAGCCCTTTCTGATGATTGTTTTTGCTTGTGTTTTGTTTTGGAGCCCTTCGTGCATAGTGCTAATCTCCTTATCCAGCAGCATCTGGCGCTGGAGGCCAACATGCGGCAGCTGCAAGGTTAATAATTTGATCATCCTTCTGTGATTCGGCTGTCCCTGTCGTCTTTGCTTCTGTTGATCCTTTTGTTCTTGATGTTTGCAGATGAAAATAATGCAGCTCTCCTCCAGCTGGACGCTCTTGAAAAGAGCCTTGGTCGAGCAGAGAAGAAGGCTACATATGCTGCAGAGGCGAAAGAGCTCCCGCAGAAATAGGTAGCTGACACTACTAAAGCTCAAGAGCGCCTGCGAAAGGAGTCTCCTGATCGCGAGGAGCAGCTTGCTGCTACAGCTGCCACTCATGAGAAGGAGATGGCCGATAGGCTGATGGCTGCGGCCAAGGATTTCTCCGGTGAGTATCTTTCACCTGCTTTGGTCTTGTATTTTTTTGGCTGCTTCTTGTCTTCAACTTATTTGGGTCTTTTCTTCTTTGTCTCAGATGCGTCCGGCATCATGTTTGATCTCGATGCGCTGGAGCATGGAGATGCTCTGGATGATGCCACCGCAGTGGTCGAAGATTGCTGCGGTACTGCTGCTGGCTCCTTGGCGAAGGCTAAGGAAGTGCTCCGACGCTTCTACAGGGAGGTCGTTCTCAAGGGCGCTACTCTTGAGGATGTCGATGCTCTGGCGGATGCTCTGTCGGAGGATGCTCTGGTAGCCTACAAGCACAAGCAAAAGGGAATCAACGCCTCCATGGGGTTGGCCATGGCCATGGAATCCGGAGCCGACCTGGATCTGCCGCACATCACCTCCTAGATGCCAACTGTTGCAGACGGCTCAGAGGTAGCGTTCGCCCTCTTTGCCTCGCGCTACAAGCGTTACAGGCCGAAACTTATTGATCTGTTGGCGGAGTATGCGACGAAGCAGCAGGAGGAGGCCAAGAGCAGGCAGTCTGGTTCTGAGGCCACTCCGGATGCTGGTGCCTAGGCTCTAGTGTTGTAGTTAGGATAGTTTATCCTCTTCCTTTTGTATTTTAAGCTTTTGTTGATGAACAATCTCACCATAAGCCACGCGGTGGTCTTTGATGTATATATAAATTATGTTTCGAGTTGTCTCCAGATATGTTTGTGATGTTCATATCCTTACTTGTTTGCCTTTAGGTTCCTTCGGGTGAGACTCTTGTTGATACTTTGACTGTCCCTAAGCCGCGACCATCTCTGGATGATGCGTCACATCTTGTTTTTCTTCACGACCGCGTCCACAGCTTGGAGAAGGATATTGACGAGGTTTAATATCGTCAATGCCCATTGTTATGATCTTGGGTTTTGGAGAAGATGGGGGTGCTGGAGATCGCGGAACGGTTAACAGACAAGCAACCAGGGGACACCGGATTTACCCAGGTTCAGGCCCCCAGAGGGAAAACCCGACTCCTGCTTGTCTGCTCTTGATTACGGCAGAACTGAAGGTTACAGGGGTGCGCAGATGCAATCGGGCATGGAGGTGTGTATGCGGTGAGGTGAGAGAGATATCCTCCTTGTCGTGCCCTCCTAGCCTTTATATAGAGATAGGAAGGTCCCGGGCACGGATCGAGTCGGTTACAAGTTTAGGGTTTGCCCCTTTGAATATTCAATCTGTTCTAGTCTTGCTCTCCAAGGATCTGAAGACGTCATGGGCTTGGGCCACTCGAAAATCTTCATGGACCGCGTATATTATCGTGGGCCTTCCTAGGGATGGACCAGGTATGCTAATGTCGTGTACCCGTAGGGTATAACCATGTCAGTATCCCCCGAGTGTTCAGTCGAATTGCAGATTCGGCTGAGGACTCTTCAATATTTCGGGTGCAGATGTTTCTGTTTAGAAAAGAATGATTTTAGTGTGTAGAGATTGTTGATGCATGTGCCTGACTCTCCTGACGGATCAGGGCCAGTTCACTGTCTTAGGACAAAACAACACGATCTTCTTCAGATTCGAGTCCCTAGACTCGAACCCGGAACGGATGCTGGCGTAATTCGACTCAGGCCGTTGAGGTCTGACAGGAGTCGAATCCCAGTAGTTTTCAAATGATGTACCCAACGCGTCCGTTGGTATTTTGATCGCGCCTGTTGACACATATTTTTACTAGCAAAGCACAGTCGGGTGCGTTACCAGGCCATCAGATGGTATGTGTATGTCTTATCTTTGCGTCGTAGACACAACATCCGAAATTTTATTACCGCGGAGGTGTTTCGGGTGGCCAAGGAGGATGTTACTCACTTAGCGTTTGTTGGGGCAAAGTTGCCAAAAAGGTTTTGCATTCTGATCTGAAGGATCGCAGTCGAACAATTCATAGGGTGTGCGACCAGCGCTCCCTATAGGAGTAGCCCCTGAATGTCTGTCCAAGTCGTAGACTCGAGCAGAGACTTTAATTCAGCCATTGTTGGCTTCAGGTCCAGAGGACACAATTTTTTCGGATGCTTGAATCAATCCTCCCTATGGGAGTAGCCCCCAGTCCGTAGTGGAGTCGTAGACTTGACGTAGGACTCGAAGAATAGGTCATTGTCGTAGTACCTTATTCATGCTTCGGGTGCGTGGCCAGCGCTCCTGATAGGAGTAGCCCCCGAGAAGTTGCTTGAATCGTAGATTCGAGTGAGTACTTTAGCTGTTTAGCCGAGGTTTTGTTACCATTGCTAGTGTGGTTTTGATGACGTCAGTGCTGACGATCGGTGACCTCAATCGTCTACGGCGCCAGAGGTGACGTGACTGGACGAATGTGGGTCCCACTTTCTGACTTGAAGTTGACTGGTCATGCGCGACGTGGCGAGAATTACGGCATCTCCTCGATTTCTGTGCGAAGTGGACGGCGTGCGAGCGACGGTTCGATGTTGTGCTGACACGTGGACGGTTGGATTTGATTCTGACGTTAGGGCTTCCAGATGAACGGCCCCTATTCATCGTCTTCGTCCTTATAACTGTGGGGAAAACTGTAGTTTGTTTTCACCCTAGCCATTTGCTTTCTACTGCTTCCATTTTCTTGAGCGTTTCCTGTCGCGCGCTGGACGTTCTCCGATCATTCCCTTCCTCGTTCTTGCACTTGCACCGCCGCCATCGACGCGACGTGATGGGGAAATCGAAGAAGGCCTCCACCGGAGCGGGCACAAGTGCTGCTGCCGGCGGCAAGAAAGGCACCACCACTGCTCGTGGCACCGATTGTGGGTGGCGGCGTTCGGAGACGCGCGAGGGCGACCTGCGCAAGTTGCCTGAGTCGGGTTTGATCCCGCAGGACAGGGACGCCGTTAGGGTCCCCGGCGATGAGGTAATTCCCCGTCCCCGTGTGATGTTCGTTGCGTTTGTTCATCACGGCCTCTCGCTCCCAGTCCACGATTTTCTCCGTGGACTATTGTTCTTCTATGGCATCCAACTCCACCATCTTTCGCCCAATTCTCTTCTCCACATCGCTTGCGTCGTCACTTTTTGCGAGTGTTGGCTCGGTATCAAGCCACACTTTGGCCTCTTCCGGAAGCTCTATTGCGTAAAGAGGCATTCCGGCTCGGACGGAGTTTATCCGATCGACAACTGCGTCATTTCCCTTCGATCCACTTTTCTTTTCTTCTCTTTTCTATGTCTAAGTCCGTCCAATACTGACGGAAGAAGTGGTTTTATATCTGCGACTCCACAGTGGACGGGCAAGACTTTGGCCTTGCCCCTTTCAACTCCACCCAGGAGATCTTGAAGAAGAGATCCTGGAAGAATCATATCATGTAGGGCGAGGTGGAGGAGATAGAGGAGATCTACCGTCGGGTGGAGGCCCTCCAGGTGGTTCCGGAGAAGGAGGTGAACGGTGTGGATGTCATCCACACCTTCCTCAAATATCGGGTGCAGCCATTCCAGGCTAGGGCGCACCCGATGTTCCTTTATACTGGCCGCCATGACCCGACGAGAGTTGCAGCTGAAGAGCTCTCCAAGGGGGCCCTCGACAGAGTTCTTTGGCCACTGCTGAAGTTCATTTCCGACAGGGACATTCCGGGGAAATCGCGGACCACCCGTTCAGTGCTGCTCGACCGGTTCCGCAGGTGTAGATCTGCGACGTGCGCGTAGCGCTTTTTTCGAGTGCATTTCCTCGTAATTTTCTGTTCTGAAATTTTTTCTTCATTGTGCAGGAGTTCAAGGTACCTGGAATGGTGCCTCCACTACCCGAACGGTTTCCGGATGAGCCAGACAACAAAGTCGTGGACTCCAAGTCCGAGCTTCCGCCGGCGCAGTCGCCCACTGAGGAGGCCCCCGAGGCGAGCGAGGGGCAGACCCGAAAGCGGGCACGGAGCTCGAGCGAATCTTCGGATGCCTCGACTCTGCCAACGCATAGGGACCCACCGTTCCTTGTCCGCCATAGTGGAGGTGACGGTACTTCTTCCTCTCCCATCTCAGCTGTTCCTGCGTGGGCTATAGCACCGCAGCCACCGGCGAAGAGGAAGAAGGAAGAGAAGAAAGGCAACAGGGCGCTGCCTGTTTTTGACTTGAGCGACATGGACTCATAAGTGTCTTCGGATACGATTCGTTATTTTCTTGTATTCTTTTCTTCTTTCTTTTTGACTGATATGTTCCTTGCAGCCACTCCTCTAAGGGATCTTTTAGTGATGTCAATCAGGTGACAGTAGGGGAGTCGAAGATGACGCCTCCTCCCTCTCAGACGGTGGCCACCTCTAGGGTTGACGCTTCGAAGCCTTCTCCGCAGGAGGCTCGAGTGATCATCTCCCAAAAGACTACATCCGGACCTTCGGAGTCTCCGTCTGAGCATGTAAGTTGTTTCCACTTTTGCTGTAGGGGGGGCCCTCGAGCCTTATTTTCGGATGATCTTCTGATTTTGCCTCTTTTCTGCGTGTCTCGAGGGGATCCACCGAGCATTATTCATGTGCTAGATGTCTTTGCTCGTTTCTTGGGCGCAGCCCCCGAGCCCTTTTGTGATACTTGTTTCTTCTTGCAGCCCTTTGTGCATAGTGCGAACCTGCTGGTGAAGCATCACCTGGCGTTGGAGGCTAGCCTGCGGCAGCTTCAAGGTACATGCTGAACTAATCCTCTACTTTTTCGTGTACTTGCTAGCTTGTTGAGCTCATGTACGTTGTTATTTTTCCAGATGAGAATAATACTACCCTCCGCGAGCTTGATGCTCTCAAAAAGAGCCTTGGGCGAGCAGAGAAGAAGGCCAAGGATGCCGTTGGGGTGAAGAAGCGCCTTGAATAGGAGTTGGCTGATGCCACGGCGGCCAAGGAGCGCCTGTAGCGGGAAGCCACGGATCGCGAGGAGCAGCTCGCCACCGTTGCGGCTGCGTGCGAGAAGGATGTGGCCAAAAACCTGATGGCTGCTGCCAAGGCTGTCTCTGGTGAGTGTTTTTGCCTTTGTTTGGTTTTTTCGGTTGCCGCGTCCCTGTGCCCTTATTCAATTCTTACTGTTCCTTTATTTTTCTCTAGATGCCGCAGGGATTGAGTTCAATCGTGGTGCCCTGGAGCATGGTAGTGCTTTAGATGATGCCGCAGTGGCGGTCGAAGACCGCTACAGTACTACGGTTGGCTCCCTTGCCAAGGCCAAGGAGATCCTTGGGCGCTTCTATAAGGAGCTCGTTCCCAAGGGCGCTGCCCTTGAGGATGTTGATTCTTTGGCGGATGCGCTGTCCGCGGATGCACCTGCGGCCGACAAGCGCAAGCAGAAGGGCATCGGCGCTTCCATGGGACTGGCCATGGCCATGGCGTCTGGGGAGGAGCTGGATCTTCACTAGGTCACCTCCCAGATGCCAACGGCTCCCGATGGTTCTGAGGTAGCCTTTTCTTTCTACGCTGCTCGCTGTAAGCGCTATGGGCCGAAGCTTATTGACCTTCTGGCGGATTATGCGGCGAAGCAGCAGGAGGAGGTCAAGAGAAGGCACTCTGGCTCCGAGGCCACTCAGGATGAAGCTGCTTAGGCTTTGTCTTTGTCTTCTACTTTCGTTGTAATATCTTGATGAACAATTTCCTATGCCATGCAGTGGCTTTTTGTTGTAGATAATGAGCCTTCGAGCTTTTTCTCAATCGTGTGTTGTTCATATCCTTGTCTGTTTTCCTTTAGGGACCCTCGGGTGAGGACCCCGTCGATACTTCGTCTTCTCCGCAGCCGCGACCATCCTTGGATGATGCGTCGTAGCTTGTTTTTCTTCATGACCGCGTCCGCAGTCTTGATAAGGAGTTACTTGGCATCCGAGGCCATGCGGACGTTTGGAAGTCGAAGGCGGAGCGAGGTATCGCCAGAGAGGAATATCTGATGGGGGAGCTGCGGCAGTTGGCCGAGCAGCTGCAGTGTAAGTTTCTTCGAGCTGCTTCTCATTTTCGGATGCGCCTGTTTTGCGAGTCATCTTACTTTGTAGTTGTTGTAGGTGCCAACCTTATTCCGAGGGAGGAGAAGGAGCATGTTGCAGTTCGGATCAACTGCTTGACCCAGCAGGATATGGAAGCTGGTGGCTTTTTCTGGATGGATCGCGACCGTGCCACGGTCCTTGCAACTATGCAGGATCGTGCTCATCAGGTGTCGCGGGTGCTGCAGCAGGTGAAGACTTCCCTGGCGTTGATTCTGCATGTCATGTTTCCCCTTGATGAAGTGCCGCCGACTCTCTGGGGCTTGCTGGCGAAGTTTTGTGACGTGCGTCATGTTAGGGAGTTGGTGCGGCACCAGTTGGTTGCGGGGGTGAAGGCCGCCCTTTCCCTCGTGCGGCTGCATCGCCCTGATGTGAATCTTGCGGCTGTAGCGGCTGGGCCACCCCCTCGGCCAGATGGTGGCCTATGGGACATGCGCCCGCACTATTCGGCTGTGAGACAGTATGCCGAGGAGGTTGTGGATCTTTTTGAGCATCGTGCGCAGGTGATCCTTCAGAATAGGTAGGACCTATAAAAATATAGATGTAAAACTTGTATGTATTTTGACTGGGCGTGTTGCGTCCTTTGTTGTAAAGGTTAATTGTATTAGCACATGGTGCTTGGTTGTATGCATGCCCTTTTCGTTAGCCTGATGTGATCAGCTACTCAGGTGTACATGCGTTATCCTCAGTCGACGAAGTCGTGAGGTGAGGGGGAGCCCCCGAGTGTGTTGTAGCATAAATAAATGCGAGAAAAAGATAAATTTTAGGGCGAGACACTTAGCTTTATTCATATCGTAATGAGGAGGTACATTGTTCGGCTGAGTAGCCTTATTGAAAGTAAAGGGGGGTAGCTAGGGGTAGAAGCGTCGCAATTGTGCGATGTTCCATGGGTTGGAGTATGCGACTCCAGACTCCACGTGCTTGAGGCGGTAGGCGGCACCTGGGATGACTTCGGTGATGACGTATGGTCCTTCCCAGGGTGACTCGAGCTTTTTTCGGCTGCTCTTGCTTGAGTCATAAGATGAGGTCTCCTTCGACGAAGGACCTTGGGCGCAGTCGATGGATGTGATAGTTGCGGAGGCTCTGTTGGTAGACCACCGAGCGAGCCACGACGATGTTGCGTGCCTTGTCGAGTGTGTCGACGGCGTCTTCGAGTGCGGCCATCGATTTGGCTTCGCTGTAGGCGACGACTCGTGGGGCCTTATGGAGTATTTCCGCAGGCAACACGACTTCGACTCCGTGCACCATGAAGAAAGGCGTGTAGCCAGTTGAGCTATTTGGCGTTGTGCGCAAGCTCTAGAGGACGAAGGGTAGCTCTTCTGCCCATGCTCCTGCAAGCCGCTCAAGTGGACTCAGTAGGCGTTTCTTGATGCCGCTGCCGCCGAGGCCGTTGGCCTTTTCGACCTGCCCATTGGTTTGCGGGTGTGCCACGGAGGCATATGATATGTTGATCCCGAGGCCTTCGCAGAAGTCCTGGAATTCTTTGGAGATGAAGTTCGACCCGTTGTCTATGATGATGCTGTGCGACACGCCGAACCTGTAGACTATGGATTCGAAGAACTTCACGGCCGTTTTACCCTTTTGGTTGGTAACGGGCATGGCTTCGATCCACTTGGTGAACTAGTCGACTGCGACCAGGAGGTAGACGTGGCCTCCTTTTGAGGACTTGGGAAGTTTGCCAATCATGTAGAGGCCCCATTGGACGAAGGGCCATGCCAGGGGTATGTGCCTGAGCTCCGATCCTGGTGCGTACGGTTTATCTGAAAACCTCTGGCAGCCGTTGCACCTTCGGACGATGTCCTTAGCATCATTCATGGCTGTTGGCCAATAGAACCCAGCTCGTAGAGCTTTGGCGATGAGGGCGCGGCTGCCCGCGTGATGGCCGCAGATGCCCTCGTGGATATCTTGGAGGATGGTTTTGTCGTCACTGATGGTGACACACCTTTGGAGTACACCCGAAATTCTATGCTTGTACAGCTCGGCATTGATGATGGTGAAGGCCTTGGACTGGTGAGATATGCGCCAGGCATCTGTCGGGTCATCAGGCAGTTCCCTGTTTATCAGGTACCACAGGTACGACCGCGTCCATGTTTCCTCGATTGCCATGACCTGCATCAGGTTGACCACCGCGGCCTCTATGTCGAGCTTTTCGGGTCCTTCCTGTCCTTCGGGAAGCGCAGCCCCCGAGTGCTCTGCTTCTTCGGGTGATCCCTTGGGGAATTTCCTTTTGATGGAAGGCATGTATATTTGTTCAAGGAACACACCTGGTGGAACCCGTGTGCAGGTGGAGCCGATATTTGCGAGTCTATCGGCTTCTTTGTTGCTTTATCTTCCAACATGCCAAAGCTCGCAGCCGTCAAAGTCTCCTTCAAGTGAGTTGTAGAGCGTGCGGTATGCGATCATGTTGGCAGCGTTTGCATCGCACTCCTTCATCGTCTGCTGAACGACAAAGTTCGAGTCATCATAGATGAATTGGCGCGTTGCGCCCCCGCAGATCTTGGCCATCCTCATGTCGTGGATGAGGGCCTCGTATTTGGCTTCGTTGTTGGAATCTCAAAATTTCATCCGGAGGACGTACTTCATCTTGTCGCCCTGCGGGGATGTCAGTATGACCCCGACTCTTGCTTCGGCCACGCGCTTGGAGCCATCGAAGTGCATCGTCCATGACTGTGTCATATCCGGGGTGTCCGGTAGCTGTAGCTCCATCCAGTGGACGAGGAAGTCTGGTAGGACCTGAGACTTGATCGCATGGCGCTTCTCATAGACTATGTGTAGAGGGGACAACTTGATGCCCCTCAGGGCCATGCGTCCTGTGGCTTCCGGGTTGTTCAGGATGCTGTTCAGATGTGCCTCGTTGACGACCATCACCTGATGCTCCTTGAAGTAGTGGCTCAACCGACGAGCCATCATGAACACGCCGTAGGCGAGTTTCTGGTAGTGAGGGTACCTCTGTTTTGTTGGCGTCAATACCTAGCTGAGGTAGTAGAATTGGCATTGGACCCCATGAGTCTTGCCATCTTCGGGTCATTCGACCACGAGCACGGTGCTTACCACCTGATGCGTGGCTGCTATGTATAGCAGTAGAGGCTCGCGTTCCTTTGGCATGACCAGGACGGGCGAGGTGGAGAGCAGCCGCTTCAGATCTTCAAATATGTCGTCTGCCTCAGGTGTCCACTCGAATTTAGCTGCTTTGCGTAGCAGCTGGTAGAAAGGCAGAGCCTTCTTACCCATGCGGCTGATGAATCTGCTAAACGCCGTGATGCGCCCAGCGAGCTGCTGGACACCTTTGAGGTTCTTTGGTTTCTCCATTGCCAGTATGGCCCGGATTTTCTTCGGGTTCGCCTCAATTCCTCGTTGGGAGATGAAGTAGCCATGCAGTTGGTCTGATGAGACGCCAAAGGCGCACTTTTCTGGGTTCAGCTTGATCTTGTAGTGATCAAGGTTGTCGAACATCTCGCGGAGATCATCGATCAACGTCTTGGCCTCCCTTGTCTTGACTACTATGTCATCGACATAGACCTGTATATTGCGGCCAATCTGGTTCTTGAGGCATGCCTGGTACGTGGCACCTGCATTCTTCATCCCGAAGGGCATTGTCTTGTAGCAGACTACCCCGAATGGCATGATGAACGCCGTTTTCTCCTGGTCTTCGACCTTCAGTCGAATCTGATTGTAGCCGGAGTAGGCATCGAGGAAGGAGAGTTTCTCGCATCCTGCAGTCGAATAAATGATCTGATAGATCCGAGGGAGATGGAAGTGATCCTTCGGGCAGTGCTTGTTGAGCGACGTGAAGTCCACGCACATCCGCAGGATGTCCGTGTCCTTTTAGGGACTAGCATAGTGTTGGCCAGCCACTCACTTTCCTTGATCTCCCTGATGAAGTCAGCGTCCAGCAGTCTGTTGACTTTGATTCCGATGGCTTCGGCCCGTGGATCGAACAATCGTCGGATGGACTGCTTGACGGGCTTGGCGTCTGGAAACACATTGAGTGCGTGCTCGGCGAATTCCCTGGGAACTCCTGGCATGTCCGCAGGACACCAGGCAAAGATTTCCCAGCTCTCACGGAGGAATTCGACGAGCGCACTTTCCTATGTGGGGCTGACGTCGTTGGCGATCAGCGCCGTCTTGAAGGCGTCTGTCGGGTGGACCTGCACCTTCTTTGTGTTGACTATTGGTCGAACGACATGTAGGTGCATTTTTCCTTGAAACTAGGGGTGCCCCATTGTCTGTCACTTCTTGAAGCCTTGTGAGCTCCTCCTGCATGCCGAATGACTGGGAGATTCGGTTGAAGTACCTGTCGTAGTGGTTGGATCGGGTGAAGCTCCCCTGGACCGTGATGACGCCCCTAGGTCCTGGCACATTGAGTAGCAGGTACGCATAGTGTGGTACTGCCAGGAATCTTGCAAATGCCACGCGCCCGAGGATGGCGTGGTATTGTGATGTCCAGTCCACCACTTTGAACTTGATCCGCTCACACCGAAAGTTGTCGGGTTTGCCGAAGATGACGTCGAGCCATATCTTTCCAGGGTAAATATGCCCTTCCCTAGGACGATGCTGTGGAAAGTTGTGTCGGATTGTTCCAGGCTGCACATTGCTGCTAAGGTGCTAGAGAACATCAGGTTGATGCCACTGCCGCCGTCCATGAAGACGTGGCTCATCTTGAACCCTCCGATCTGTTCCTCGGGCACCAAGGCAGCATGACCTAGGCCAGGGATCTGGTGGGGGTGATCCGAACGACTGAATGTGATGCAGGACTCTAAACTGCTGAGGTACTCAGGGATGGCGGGTGGAGCGGTCACGGCCAAGCTGACCTGGAGGGTGATCTTCTTTTGCACCCTGTTTATTGGGCGCCCCTTTTGGATCATGAGTGACCCTTTCGGCGTGGCGTACCCGTTTACACCGTTGTTCTGCATGGGTGCGACCGGGTGATTCGAAGGTCCCACAGGTGGTGGCAGAGGAGCTCCGTGGGTGATGTCGCCTGGTGCGGGCGCGTGTCCGAACCCAGGGTTCAAAACTTGCTGTCTCATCTAGGATAGGCTCTCGCTGAGTTTCTGGAACTCGCGGCAGTCTTTGAGCATGTGGCTGGCCTTCTTTTTGCCATCCTTCTTGTCGATGCAGAAGTGGATGGTGCATGGTCCCAACAACTTTTCATATGCCGAGGGCTCGTTGTCAACACCCGGATTTTTCAATCCTAGATGCCTGTTATGCCATACATCGCAATCCCAGGATTACCATTTTTGCGAGACATAACAGAATTGGATACCATAGTACTTCATCCATTACAACGATACATAAGTTCTTACACAAATAGGGATCTCATGATCCAGTTCTTGATACAACATCAAGCAGCGGAATACGTAGTAATAACAGTAGCGTAGGCGGAGCTCCATCTTCGGGGTCACAGGCAATGCTGACGATGGGAGATGATCCTAGTTGTCGTAACCTTCCTGGGGTCCATCTTCCAGGTACTCCTCTTCATAGTCTGGCCATGGGAATAGCCAGGGACAAAGCCATGGGTACTCTTTAAGTACTCGCAAACTAATACTAACAGGTCAGGGGTTTTTGGATAATAGGACACTAGGCTCTAAGGTTGTTTTGCAAAAAGCCAGGTTTATCTTTACTAAGTTCCAAGGCTAGTCACAATTTTATAACTCCTAAGTGGGATCTTGTAATTCAGGTCACAACTCTGTTGTGTTCAAGTCAAAGTCTCACTTCAGTTCACAAGTCATTTTGAAAAGTCTGACGGGGGAACAGTATGGCCACTCCAACTGTCCATAACCACGGACGCGGCTATTCGAATAGTTTGACACTCTGTAGAGATTGTACACTTTCACCACAGCATTCGATACATCCGTCAGGAACAAATCCTGAATTCACCATACTCAGTATGCGGATAATCAATCCTAACCTTTCAATTACACTCCCTAGTATAAGCACCTCTCCTGTGAGTTTGGCCTCCCAACCATGACCACTGTCATCTTGGGTACTGCACAGGTGGACAATCTTCACAAGGTAGCCTCAGCTCAGACCTTGGCCGTGAGGGAACTAATACTAGGGTATATAAGTTTCCAGTCAAGCCCTACCCAATATTCGGGTATTGTGGTTGTACGATAAAATTGGAATGGTATCGCATCCAGACAACCATCAGTTTTATAAAGGGCTAAGGCTCATGCCTCAACATTTTCATCACCAAAATCATCAAGTGTTTGGAAACACATGTCCAAAACATCTCAATAGAATGATCCATCATTCCAAGGTTTTCATAACCATTTTTCCACCAAGTATTCCCATCTAAAGTTTATCAAGTTTTAAGCTTAGCACTAGCATCTACAGTTGGGGGTGATAATGATGAGGGGTGGTAACTAGTGGAGTTTCACTAAGTCCAACATTATATCTTAGGCTTAGATCAAGGTTTCTAGCTTAGGCCAAATTTTATGCTCTTAGGGCAAACTTGAGCACAGCTGTCTAAATCTACCAAACTCTTAAGTAGACTCTAAGTAAGTGTTGATAAAGAAATAAAGTAAGAAGCTTGCCATAAAACTAGGATTGGTTTAGCAAGTTGGTATGATCACATATGCTTAAGGCATATAGTATTCATATCACAAGCATGGGTTTGTGGCAACAATAGGGTGGCTTGCAAGTGTTGGCTTGCACTGGGATAGTAGCTTGCAAGTGTTAGCTTGCATTGGTCAACTTAGTTAGTAAAGCTTGCCTTGTGCAGAGCAGTGGTTGAAGTTCTCCTCGGTTTCCTCTTCGTAGTATCCTCCTTCCTCCTCGTAGTATCCTTGGTCGGTACTAGCGTCTATGAATAAATACGAGGTACACAATCACCAAACAATACTTAACTACTTGCAATCATCACACACAAGGGTCCTATAGATGATCTAAAATCATCTCTAACATTACAAGGTTAAGGCTTGGTTTAAGTCTTTTTATTTTAGACAAGTATTTTCTACTCATTGAAAAACTACTTAAGATTTAATATTCTCCAAACTAGACATGGGATCATGTTGACACATGTCATCACCACATATTGTAGTCCATGGGAATGTGATTTAAAGTGGTGTCACAATTTAATAAGGTTTTACCCTTTTATTTTAATTGATTAAACTGGCTAGAAATGCTTATGTAGCATTCTTTTATTCCTTGAACATTATTTCTGCAAGTAAGCCTATATGTTTTTATATATTCTGAAAGGTATGGTTAAATGTGATTTTTGAGAGTTGGAATCAACTCAAAAGCTTTTATGGTTTAAATTTGAAAAATGTTTGAATGCAGAAAAGCTTCTGCCTTGTTATTTTTGCTAAGGATGATCTACAGATCCAAATGACATGAATCCAACGGGCTTGGATTAAGCATTCACAGTCCTTTCCAACAAAATTGGTTTCATCCAATTTGGTGCACTGAATCGATCTGGGTTGATTTTTGAAGTTGGGTACAAAAGTGTGTTTGAAATTAAAAAGAAAAAGGTTTAATTTGAATTGCTGGGCTGCGCGGGAAATCCTAACGGGCCGGCCTGCTAAGCGCAGTGCTCCCGCGGGCTATGTAAGTGGGTGTCCCCACTCGTCAGTGACACGGGGCTGGGCGAAGCGGTATGGGGCAACGTGGGTTGTCTGATCTAGGTCTAATCCAACGGCTGAGGGTCATCGTCGACGCGAGACAGCTCCGGCGAGAACGAAACCTAGCGCGGCCAGTGGGGGGTGCTGGGGGCTCACCGGGGTACGGGCGAGGGTCAGCGAGGCGGGCGAACGACGAAGTCGACGACGGCGATCCTCCTGGTACCGGTGGCTTCTCCTGGGGCGGCTCCAATCGCTGGCTCCCTTCTTCTCCAGAGGCGGCGGGCTCCGGTGAAATTCCGGCGAGGTGGTGCGCGCCTTGCTCTAAGAATGGTGTGGCACGGTAAGTGGGAAGAGGGGAGTGAGATGGTGTGAAGAAATCGTGCGGGGATGGCCTCAATTTATAGTCGAGCGAGGCGACCGTCGGGGCGCAAGGTGAGCTCGTCGGGGGCGACGTTACAGGCAGCTAATGGCATGGGAAAGGGTAGGGGACGGTGCTGTGTCTCCTGGCGATGCTCAACGACATGATCGCGAGGCATGGGGCGGTGCGGTTTGGTCTGGAACGGGCGGCGCTCTGCGCGGCAGAGGCGGCGTCTTCGACGGCGGGCGGTGGCTCTATGGCACGGGGCGGCAAACGGGAGTGTCTGGCGGTGTCCTGGGTCAGTGGTGATCGTGTGTGCGCGCGGTGAGGGCGGCGCGCGGTCTGTGGACGCTGGTCGCGGGTGGCGCTCTGGCGCACGCTCGGCATGGTCTGGGCGCGGCTTGTGCGCGTGGTCCAGGGCTTGGCTAAGCTCGTGGCTGGGACAGGCAGTGGCGGTGGACGGTGGGCTGCCTCCCAGACATGCTGGCTAGGCTTGCTGCTGCTCCTAGCTTGCTGTACACATTGGGGTGACATGGGTGTGCTCGGCTGTTCACCATTAATGGCAATGGCAAGCTCACAGGGGTGCTAGTGTTGGGCTAAACTTTCTAGATGATCTACTGGTTTGTGTCTGAGCTAACTAGGGAACAAGTTAGGCTCAAAACACTGCACACTATAGTGTTTGATGTTTTGTTTGATTTGTGTCTGCAACCTGTTTGATGAAATGGCCGCATGAACTCAAGTTTTGAATTTTCAAATGAATTTTGGTGGGTTTGCTAGATTGGTTCTGGTGAGTCTGCAGATGCTTGGGTTTTGAAAATTGAGCTTGTTTGAGTGGGTTTTGAAACAGTGGGATCTCCCGTATGAAGAAGATTCAAATTTGAATTGTCATTTAAACTATGCATTTGCAAGTTTCTGGATAATCACAAAGTGGGCCTTGATACTCTGTAATGAGTACATTCAAGGGGTGCAAAGATCCAGAAAAGTTTCTGTTAGGTTCTGAAAATTTGAGACAGCCAAAGTAGGCATGTGAGGTAAATTGGCCAAAATGACCATTCACATAATATATTTGTTTTGATTTACTTGTCTTTAGGAAAAGTGTGGGAAATGTTTTAGATGATGTTATTTTCACCTAAGAAACATTTTACAAGCAATGGCTCACACAAACAAGGTGGTTTTAAAGAAATTCAAAATCCATGCATACACATATACATGCATTCATGAATTCATTTAGAAAAGTTTTTGTTAACCCTAAACTTGATGATTAGTATTTTGATGATCTAAGTTTGATATTTTTGGTATGTTACACTCGTCGTCGTGGCCGCGACCATGTCGGGTCCGCCGCGATCGTTGTAGACGTGCGATCTTCGCTTGCTGCGGAGCTTGCGTCGGTGGTCGTAGTCATCTTCCTCATCCGAGTGTTCTCGATGGACAGAGTCCTCGCCATCTGCCCACCTATTGGCGATATCCATGAGGTGGTCAAGTGTCTTGGGCTTGACGCGCCCAAGTTCTTCCTTGAAGTCCTGGCGCTTGACGCCATCTTTGAAGGCGTCGATTGTTCTCTCCTCGGAGATGTGTGCCGCGAAGTTCTTGATATTGGACCAGCGTAGTATGTACGAGCGAATGGATTCGCCCGTTTGTTGAGTGCAGGCCTGCAGCTCTTCAATCGAGGCTGGCCTCTTGCTGGTACCTTTAAAGTTTCACATGAAACTGTAGGCCAGTTCCCAGCTTCGGATGGAGCCCGAGGACAAGCTGCTGAGCCAGATCCAGGTTGCTCCTATTAGTTCCAGCTTGAAGTTTCTCGTCATCCGTGTCCGTCAAACAGATATGCTGAAGCATCGAGCTCTGCAGAGTTCTCCTTCGTTGTCATCCTCTTCGGATTCGAATGAGCACATGCGCTTGGCGCGTTCCTTGTCGATCTTGCGCTGAGAGAGGTCGCTTCGAGCATCGTAGTCGCGGCTACGACGTCCTAGACTCTTGCGTCATCGAGGTAGGTCGTGTTCATCCACGTCGGATGAGGGTGTGGGACTGCGGTTGAATCTGACCACATCTTTCTTTTTCGGCTCCGCAGGAGCTTCCTCATGGAGCGCATCTCCAATGAGTCCGAGTCCGGCTAGTGCGGACTTGTGCATGGCCCTCTTTAGGTCCCCCACCAGAGGTGGATGGGACGCAAGATATGTGGTGGCTGCCATGATCGCAGCTTGCGGCGTCTTCGGGATGACATTGCCGTTGGCATCCATCCCCATGAAGGACGTGTTGAGAGTTCGGGTCACCTCGTGACGTGCATCAGGATCCATGTTCTCTACGCGAGAGTGATGCTTGTTGGCATTGTTGCCGTGCGAGCTGGAGCCGCTAACGGCGGAGAGCGCAGCTTGCCGCGCACTAGACTCCAAGGCCGCTTGCTTGCGTTTGTCGAGTACCTCTTGCATCTTCACCTTCCTTTTGTGCTCTTCGATGAGGAGCAGTTAGTATGCCATCAGTAGGTCCCGTGAGGCACCCACAGGCAGGATCTTGTTGCCCGCCATGGCTTCGTGTGCCTGGTTCCATCCTTCCTCGCTGAGGTGGATTACTCGATTGGCATCAGGGTCGTCCTCGTTGGGCGGGGTGGATGGTTGCCTCCTATTTTCGCCGTTTCTACCCTGTGGGTTGGGTGGCGATACGTGAGCACCCGAACCTGGTGGTTGTTGCTCGTTTTTTGCTTTGTATGACCACGGCGCATTGGTAGCATCTGCGGATTGGATCGCTGCTGCCGCAGCTTTCGGATCCGGAACCGTAGGTCCCTTCATCCGACGGGGGATCGCACAGATCTGAGTTGTAGCTGCTACTATCGTATGACTCATCTGTCGATGTGGTCGTGCGTAGCACATTGGGATGCGGGGCTCATGAAGCGGGCCTAATCGATGGCAGTGGCACCCGCTCTGGGAGGCGGAGAGTGCCGGTCTGTCCGACCTGGAAGCAGAAGCTCCTGAACAGGATCTCGAGCCCGTCGCGTATGGGCTCGAAGTCCTTCATGGTGGCTGGCGAGTGAGCGGTGAAGTCGAAGGCGCCGAAGAGGAGATGACTCTCCGTCACCGAGGAGTTGTAGATCTCTTTGGTCAGGACCGTCACGATCACACAATCAGCGCCCCCGATTCCCACAGACGGTGCCAATTGATGAGGTTTAATCTCATCAATTCCCATTGTTATGAGCTTGGGTTTTGGAGAAGATGGGGCTGCTGGAGATCGCGGAATGGTTAACAGACAAGCAACCAGGGGACACGAGATTTACCCAGGTTCAGGCCCCCAGAGGGAAAACCCTACTCCTGCTTGGCTGCTCTTGATTACAGCGGAACCATAGGTTACAGGGGTGCGCAGATGCAATCTAGCGTGGAGGTGTGTATGCGGTGAGGTGAGAGAGATATCCTCCTCATTGTGCCCTTATAGCCTTTATATAGAGATAGGAAGGTCCCGGGCACGGATCGATTCGGTTACAAGTTTAGGGTTTGCCCCTTTGAATATTCTATTTGTTCCAGTCCTGCTCTCCAAGGATCCGAAGACGTCATGGGCTTGGGCCACCCGAAAATATTCATGGACCGCGTATATTCTCGTGGAACTTCCTTGGGATGGACCAGATATACTTGGTGTTCGAGGCCATGCGGATGTATGGAAGTCGAAAGCTAAGCGAGCCACTTCCACGGAGTTATTTTTGATGGGGGAGCTGCGGCACATGAGGGAGCAAGTTCAATGTGAGTCTTCACGAACTGCCATTTTTTTCGGATGCACTTTTCTTGTGGTTCGTCTTGTTCTTGTGTTTGGTGCAGGCGTCAATCTTGTTCTGAAGGAGGAGAAGGAGCGCATTGCTATTCGGATGAATTGCCTGACCCAACAGGATTTAGAGGCTGGCGGCTTCTTCTGGATGGACCGTGATCGGGCCATCGTGTGCACCAGGTTTCTCGGGTGCTGAGGCAGGCGAGGATTTCCCTGGTGTCCACTTGGTCCGTCATGTTTCCCCTGGATGAGGCACCTTCCAACCTTTGGGGTCTGCTTGCGAAGTTTCGGGACGTGGGCCACGTCAAGGAGTTGGTGCGGCGTCAGCTAGTCGCTGGGCTGAAGGACGCTCTTTCACTTGTTCGGCTGCATCACCGTGATGTGGATCTCGCGGTAGTGGCGACTAGGCCTCCCCTTTGGCTAGATGGTAGTCTTTGGGATATGCACCCGCATTATGTGGCTGTAAGGCAGTATGCCGAAGAGATCGTTGATCTGTTCGAGCAACGGGCAAGTGTGATACTCCAGAATAGGTAGGTCCTATAAAGAAAACAAATTGATGTAAAATTTGTATGTATTCGAGTGGGCTTGGTGTGCCATTTGTAAAGTTTATTTGTATTAGCACGTTGTGCCTTGTTTTATGCATGTCTTTTTTGTTAGCCTGACGTGGTCAGCTACTCAGGTTGTATGCTTTTGTTCTCATTCGACGAAGTTGTGAGGTGAGGCCTAACCCCCGAGCGTGTTATAGTGAAAAATAAGGAAAAAAATTCGGCCGAGGAACTTAGCTTTTATTCATATCGTAACAAGGAGGTACATTATTGGGATGAGTAGCCTTGGATGAGTATCCTTATTGAATGTAAAGAGGTAGCTATGGGTAGAAGCGTCACAGTTATGCGACATTCCATGGGTTGGACTATTTGACTACTGACTTGACATCCATGAGGCGGTAGGCGCCTCCTGGGATGACTTCGGTGATGATGTAGGGTCCTTCCCACGGTGACTCGAGCTTCTTCGGCTGTAACATCCCAAAAATCTTGATCATGATTATCAAATTCAAATCACTAAAATTAGGGTTAACAAAACTTTGATTAAATAAAAACCAAATGAAAGCATGTGTGTATGTGATAATTGAATGTATGCATGAATGGACTTGTGTGATTAACCTAAATAGCAAGGAATGGTTTGAATATGAAAATAACATCATCTAAAACTTTTCCAAGCAGAAACAAATCAAGAGAAAATCAAAAACAAAACAAATAAAGAAAATGGTCATTTTTGCCAATCTTGCCCACTAGGTCACTTTGAGTGTTTCTAGTCCAAGATTTCAAGCAGGAACTTTTCCATTTCTTTTCATCCCTTGCAATACCAATTAAAAGTGAATCAAAGCCCACCTTTCAAACTTACATAAACATTTGGCAACTTGATTCAAATGACAATTGCAAATTGAATCTATAACATATGTGAAGATCACACATTTTCAAAACCCAACCAAACCAGTGCCCCTTGACCAATCCAACTAACCCAAGACTCCCTAGTATGTACCTAGCAAACCCACCAAGTTTGAATCCAAAATTAAAATTTGAATTTCTTTCGGCCATTTCATCAAACACCTTGTCAGCAGCAAACAAACAAACATCAACCACTATTAGTAGCAGTAATTTTGGCCAACCTTCTCCCCTTTCTAGCTCACTCTACACTCTCAGTAGATGATCAAACTAATCTAACTAACCTTAGCATCACTGTGAGCATGCATAGCCATCAATGGTGACCATGCCGAGAGCAACCTTGCCACCCCCATGTCTCCAGCGAGCTAGGAGAAGCTCTAGCTTCGCCAACCTTGTCTGGGACATGCAGCATCGTCCACCGCCACCCCCTATCCAACGCCCGAGCCTTTCTAGCACCTGGACCACACGACAAGCTCGCGCCCAGTTTCTCTGCGTGCGTTCCAAGAGCGCGCCAGTGCGCCATCAGCGACACGAGCCCACAGACCGTGCGCCGCCCTCGGCACTTGCGTGCGTGATCGCCAGCACCCCAGCAACCCGCCAGACAACCCCGTTCGCTGCCGCGCAAACCATGGATGTTGTGCACCATTAAACTTGTTGTCAGACCCGCCAAGAGCGCCTCGACATTCCGACCATTCCTCACCGCCCCACGCCGCGCCATCAAGCCGTTGAGCTTCACCAGGAGGCAACGCACCGTCCCCTATCGTCGCCCATGCCAATAGCACCCTGTGATGACGAACACGACGAGCTCCACCCGCGCCCGTCGGTCCCCTTCAGGCACTATAAAAGGAGGCCACCCCCGTTCAATTTGAGCACACCATATCACACCCCACCTCTCACTGATCACACCCACTCACTCTCGGAGCAAGGCGAGCACCAGGTGGCCGGAATTTCACCGGAATTCGTCGCTGCAGAGGAGGAGAGGTGCCGTCGATTAGAGCCACCCAAGGAGGAGCTGCCGGTACCAGGAGGATTGCCTTCATTGACTTCGTCGTTTGCCCCCATCGCTGACCATTGCCGGAGCCCCGGTGAGCCCCCATCGACCCCCATTGGCCGCTCTAGGGTTCAACCTCTCTGCGTCATGTTCAGGCGTGGACGATGAACCACAACCGTAGGATTAGAACTAGATCGCACGACCTAGATCATCCCATACCCCTTCGCCACTCGCTGTCTCGCTGACGAGTGGGGTCGTTCACTTAACTAGCCCGGGCGAGCGCTGTGCGTAGTGGGCCGGCCCAGTTAACCTCCCGCGCGACCCATTAGTTCAAATCTAGGTTTATTCTTTTAGTTTCAAACATAGTTCTGTCCCTAGATTCAAAAATCAATCCAGAGATATTCACTAAACCAAATTGCATGAAACTAATTTTTCTAGAAAGGTACTGGAATTCTTAATCCAAGCCAGCTGGATGCAAACCAATTGGAGTTGTAGATTAGCCATGGTAAAAATAACAAGGCAGAAGCTTTTCTGCATTCAAACATTTTTCAAAATTCAACCACAAAAGCTTTTGAGTTGATTCCAACTCTCAAAAATCACATTTAACTAGACCTTTCTGAATATATAAAAATACCTAGGTTTACTTGCAAAAATAATGGACACGTAATAAAAGAATGCCCCATAGGCATTTCTAGTCACTTTATTTAATTAAAATAAAAAGGTTAAACCTTATTAAATTGTGACACCACTTTAAATCACATTCCCATGTACTGAAATATGTGATGATGACATGTGTCAACATGATCCCATGTTTTAGTTGGAGAATTTTAAATCTTAACTAGTTTTTCAATGAGTAGAAATTACTTTTTTCTAAAATAAAATAAATAAGACATGTGCTTTAATCTTTGTGATAATAGTGATGATGTTAGATCATCTAGTGTGCCCCTTTGTGTGCTAAATAGAGTAGTTAAGAATTGTGTGGTGATTATGTACATCATATTTATTTATAGAACCTAGTACCGACCAAGGATACGAGGAGAAGGAGGATACTACGAGGAAGAAGCCGAGGAGAACTTCAACCACTGCTCTGCACAAGGCAAGCTAACAATTGCAACTTAGCAAGCTTACACATTGATGACACACCCTCCTAGTTTTACTTTTAAGCTTAGTACTTTATTTCTTTATTAAAGCTTTCTCTTAGAATTTACTTAGTGACTTGTAGATTCTAGAAAGATAATTGAAGGTAGCATAAAGAGCATAAAACTTGGCCTAAGTTAGATAATCTTTATGTCATCCTAAGGCATGAGATTGAACTTAGATAAGATACACTGGCTTATCACCCCTCATTAGTGTTTATCCCCCACCTGTAGATGCTAGTGCTAAGCATAAAACTTGACCAACTTTAGATGAGAATACTTGGTGAAAATAGTTATGAAAACCTTAGAATGATGAGTCATTCTAATGAAATGTTTTGACATGTGTTCTTGAACACCAGATGATTTTGATGATGAAAATGTTAAGGAATGAGCCTTAGCCCTTTATAAAACTGATGGTTGTCTAGATGCGACACCATTCCAATTTTACCGTACAACCACAACACCCGAAAATTGGGTAGGGCTTGACTGGAAATTTATATACCTTAGTATGGGTTCCCTTGCGGCCAAGGTTTGAGCTGAGGCTACCTTGTGAAGATTGTCCACCTGTGTAGTTCCCAAGATGACAGTTGGTCATGGTTGGGAGGCCAAACTCACAGGAGAGGTGCCTATACTAGGGCGTGTAATTGAAAGGTTAGGATTGATTATCCGCATACTAAATATGGTGAATTCAGGATTGTTCCTGACGGATGTATCGAATGTTGTGGTGAAAGTGTACAATATCTGCAGAGTAACTATTCGAATAGCCGCGTCCGCGGTTATGGACAGTTGGAGTGGCCATACCGTTCCGTCGTCAGATGTTTTAAAAATGACTTGTGAAATGATTTATGACTTTGACCCTACCACAACAGAGTTGTGATATGAAATTTAAATTCCCACTTAGGTGTTACACAACTTTCAATTAGCTTTCTTTGCTTCTAAACTTAGTAGAGGTAAATCTGGATTTTTGCAAAACAACCTAGAGCTTAGGGTCCTACTCAAAACCACTTCACTTGTAGTATTAGTTTGTGAGTACTCATGGCTTTGTCCCTGGCTATTCCTGTGGCCAGACTATGAAGAGGAGTATCAGGAAGACGGACAATAGGAAGGATACGACAACTAGGATCATCTCCCATCGTCAACATTGCCTGTGACCATGAAGATGGAGCTTTGCCCATGCTATCATTATTATTACGTTATTCTGCTGCTTGAATTGTATTAAGACTGGATCATGAGATCCTTATTTGTGTAAGACCTTATGTATGGTTTGTAATGGATGATGTGCTGTGATATCCAATCTGTTATGTCTCGCAAAAATGGTAATCCTGGGTTGCGACGTATGGCATAACAGGCATCTGGGATTAAAAATCCGGGTGTTGACAAGTTGGTATCAGAGCCATCCTGATCATAGGAGACCCTAGTTTAGAATGGACATTTGAATCAAAAACTTAGTTTCAAAACCAAGAAAGTGAGTATTTATGAAAACTTATTCTTATCACTTAGACCCTTTTATGAAAATTTATGTTCCCCCAAAAATTCTTGCAAAGTTACATAAAAATTGACACACTTGATCACTATACTAACTTACTCATCCTATATTATTGTAGATGGACATGAAGTACATTAAGTTTTATCAGTTGGGGAATGGAGGAGACCTCATCTTTGAGAATGACTTGGACCATCTTTTAGAGATGCTGGAGTGTCCGCACCCCGAGTTCTTCGGAGCTCAGCTCAATGATCAGGAAGGAGAGGGTTTGCAGTGGCTAGTTGTTGCAAGTCTCTGGGGAAGGATTGAAGCCCCCAACTCCGAGGGAATTCAGTTCACCTTGAGAGAGAACAACTGGCTCGATGGACTTGCCAGGGCCATGCAGGAAGCTCTTGCTCGTCTATGTGGGCAAAGTATCAATCAGATCAAGGGTACCCGCTTTGAGTTTCACCCAAGGCGTGATGTTATGGGGCAACCACTCGAGGCCCCATATCACCACGCGATGAAGAGTCAATTGGACCACCTCAGCTTCATGATGTATGACCGTCAGAAGGAGTTGGACAATGCCCGCTCCTACGCCAACCACAAGTACGCCATAACTGCCAAGAAGGATCAGACCATTGCCATGCTAGTGAAGGATCACCAGTCTCATCGCCATCAGCTCGACAAGAAGGAACGCATCATTGCCTGTCTTCGCCACCGGATCACGGGTTTGGAGGAGACCATCCACGAGAGAGATATGCAGTTGGGGGAGAGGGAGAATGGAGGGGAAGACCTTCGTGGAGACCCCTACTCCTATCTCAGTGATGATGATGACTTTCTGGAGGATCAGGCCATGGACTTCTTCACTGATTAGGATGACTTCGCCTTCATCAATGATGATGAGGATGATGAGGACACTGACTCCGAGGAGTAGTAGCACTTGAGCACTAGCGTTAGTGAGTTGTATTCGGTCCCACTATATCGTAGTTTCATAGAATGGTTCTTAAAACCATCTATTTTCCTTTGTTGTGGTGTGTGTTTTTACGTGTGCTATGAATGAATGAAAAGCAAGTTGCTAGAAAAATCTGAATCAAACTTTAAAACCTTTTCAAAACCCTGAACCTTAGAAATTTCCCTCTTTTCTCATGATCTATCTCAATCTTCAGATGCCTCGCGGAGGAAGAACTTCATCCCCGAACCCAATGTTGCAAATCTTGCAAATGTTGGTTTCTGAACGCGAAGCCGAAAGAGCCGAACGTCAAGCCAACTTATCCACCCTTCAACAGATAGCTCAGATGGCCAACAACAACCAAGGCCATGGAAATCAGGATAACCATGGATCTAAGCTCAAGAATTTCCAGAACACCAATCCACCCATTTTCACTAAGTCAGGAGAGCCCCTAGATGCAGATGATTGGTTACAAACCATGGAAAACAATCTAGAAGTTGTAGGAGTGGAAGCTAACGAGAAAGTGTTGTTTGCTACCCACTACCTGGCCGGAGATGCAAGAGCATGGTGGAACAACGTTCATGCGATGACAGGAGGTCAGATGATGACTTCTGAAGAGTTCAAAGTCAAGTTCAGCAGAACCCATGTGCCACCGGGTTTGATCAAGAGGATGAGAGATGAATTCAGGGAACTGAAGCAAGGAAGGATGGCCGTGGTGGAATACCATGACAAATTCTTGTCATTGGCTAGGTATGCACCGCATGAGATAGACACTGAAGCCAAGAAGAAGGAGAGATTCATGTATGGTTTGCATGATGAGATGCAGACAGTGTTAGTCAATATCCCATTTGCTGATATTGAAGCCTTAGTGGATTCCGCCATTCAGATGGAAGGCAAGATCAACCAAGCCAATGAGAACCGCAAGCATCGCATGATGCATCAACCAGGAACCCATCATACACCGAAGTATCGCCCCAACCCATCTCCAGGATTCGCCCCAAGAACCAACAAAACCCCGATGAACCGTCCGACCTATCCCAACCGTGGAAACCCAAGGCCCGGAGGAAACCACAACAACCCCGGTAACCCCAACAATTTCAACCGTGTACCACCCAAGTTCAACAACAACAATGTTGCCACCAACACCAACACTTCCCCAAGTACTGGAAGCAATGCTGTGCCTATTGCAACAAAGGACAAGTCGCAAGTGACTTGTTATGAATGTGGAACCAAAGGTCACTACTCCAATGAGTGCCCCAAGAAGATTGTTGCATCCCCCAATGCAAATGCCCCAGCTCAGCAGCAACGTTGTGTGCAGCCTGGAAGAAGGTTTGCCCCAGGGAATTCGCTCAACCGCAACGGTCGTATCTTTCTCATGCATGCTGAAGAAGCCCAAGAAGCGCCAGATGTCATAATGGGTATGTTTTCTATTAACTCAGTACTTGCCAGAGTGTTGTTTGATTCTGGAGCATCGCACTCGTTTGTTACTGAAGAATTTTCATGCACTAGTAGGATTCAACCCACCAAATTGAAGCATGTTATGATAGTTCAAATACCTAGTTCAACCACCAAAGCTAGAAAAATTTGCAAAGCCATACCTATCCGAATCCATGGCATAGATTTTTATGCTAATCTAATAGTACTCGGAACTAAAGGTTTGGAAGTAGTACTAGGAATGGATTGGATGTCCAAACATAAAGGATTAGTTGACTATGCCAAGAAAGCCATAACAATGACTAGTACAGCCGAAGTATCAGTCGAGCATGTATCTGAAACCTTGCCCCGTCAATTCAAGTGCAAAAGAGTATAGCCCAGCCAACCATTGACCAAGTACGGATAGTCTATGAATACCCTGATGTATTTCCAGATGTTTTCCCCAGTATGCCCCCGGATCGGGATATCAAGTTTATCATTGAACTAATCCTTGGAACCAGAACCATAGCCCAAAGACTATATAGTATGAACCCGTCTGAACTAGTAGAACTAAAGAAGCAACTGGATGCCATGCTAGAAATAGGATTGATCCAACCAAGTGCGTCGCCATGGCGATCACCTGTATTGTTTGTGGATAAGAAAGATGGAGGAAACTATTTGTGTACGGACTATCAAAAGTTGAATGATGTCA
Organism: Avena sativa; assembly: GCA_916181665.1. Lineage (NCBI taxonomy): Eukaryota > Viridiplantae > Streptophyta > Magnoliopsida > Poales > Poaceae > Avena > Avena sativa. The sequence goes on from OV702297.1 coordinate 241,335,184, forward strand.
CCATCAAGAACAAATACCCGTTGCCCAAGGTAGAAGACCTGTTTGACCAGTTGACTGGTGCCAAAGTGTTTTCTAAGATTGATCTTAGAACTGGCTATCATCAACTAAAGATTCGTGAAGAGGATATTCCAAAGACTGCCTTTACCACCAGATATGAATTATACGAGTATACTGTCATGTCTTTTGGATTAACCAATGCCCCCGCTTATTTCATGAACCTCATGAATAATATTTTTATGGACTTCCTGGATAAGTTTGTTGTTGTTTTCATCGATGACATTCTGATCTATGCCAAATCAGAAGAAGAACATGAGCTACACCTAAGGACCATTCTTGGAACCCTTAGAGAGCATCAGCTGTATGCCAAGTTTAGCAAATGTGAATTCTGGTTGCAGGAGGTAGGATTCCTCGGACATATCGTATCAGCTGGAGGAATTGCCGTTGACCCTGCAAAGGTGAAGGATGTTGAAGATTGGCAAGCCCCAACCACTCAAACCCAAGTTCGTGCATTTCTCAGATTAGTGGGATACTACCGCAAGTTCGTAGAAGGACTCTTGAGTATCGCAAGACCCATGACCCAATTGCTGAAGAAGGACAAGAAGTTTGAATGGACGGACAAATGTGAAGCGAGTTTTCAGGAACTCAAGAGGAGATTGATTTCAGCCCCAATCTTGATCATGCCAGATATGACGAAGCCCTTTGATGTGTATTATGACGCATCCAAGATCGGTCTCGGATGTGTGTTAATGCAAGAAGGCAAAGTTATATCTTATCTATCCCGAAAACTGAAGCAGCATGAACAGAATTATCCAACCCATGACCTTGAACTAGTAGCCATAGTTCTAGCCCTAAAAACATGGAGGCATTATCGTATGGGAAACCGTTGTGAGATTTATTCAGATCACAAGAGCCTTAAGTATATATTCACTCAGAAGGAGCTCAATATGAGGCAAAGAAGATGGATTGAGCTAATAAAGGACTATGATCTGGACATTCACTATCACCCTGGTAAAGCCAATGTGGTAGCAGATGCCCTTAGCAGATTGCCGTGCCGCTTGAATTCCATGATTCTGAAGGAGCAAGTTTGCACAAGGAGATGGAAGATTTTAGAATGGAATTAGTGAGTGAAGGATTTTTGGCTTGCATAGAACTTCAACCCACTTTGAGCAGTCAGATCAAGGAGGCGCAGAAAGGAAATGCTAGTATCAAGGGAATCAAACCGTCGTATCGGTATAGGAAAAGTACCCGGATTCACCGAGGATGAAGGAGTTTTGTGGTACAAAGGATGTCTGTGTGTACCAACAGACTCAGAATTTAAGCAGGATATTTTTAAAGAGGCCCATGATACTCTTTATTCTATCCACCCAGGAGGGACAAAGATGTATCAGGATCTGAAGGAGAAGTTTTGGTGGCATAAGATGAAGAGAGAAATCAGAAGCTATATATCCAAGTGTGATATTTGTCAAAGAGTCAAGGCGGGACATCAGAGACCCGCAGGACTGTTGCAACCCTTACAGATTCCAGAATGGAAGTGGGATTCAGTTGGAATGGACTTTATCACCGGATTGCCTACTTCTAGTAGGGGAAATGACTCTATTTGGGTCATAGTTGACAGATTGTCCAAGGTGGCCCATTTATTACCAGTCAAGACCACCTACGAGAGTTTGAAGCTAGCGAAGTTATACATCGCTAGAATCTTCAGTTTGCACGGAGTCCCCAAGAACATCATATCGGATCGAGGAACTCAGTTTACCTCGAGATTCTAGAAGAAAGTCCAAGAAGGACTAGGAACAAGACTGGATTTCAGCACAGCGTATCACACTCAAATCGATGGACAAACGGAGCGAGTAAATCAAATACTTGAAGATATGTTGCGATCATGTGTGCTAGAGTATGGATCTAAATGGGAAGACTGTCTGCCGTTCGCAAAATTCTCTTACAACAACAGTTATCAAGCTAGTTTGCGAATGGCCCCATTTGAATTCATGTATGGAAGGAAGTGTCATACCCCTTTGAATTGGTCGGAAGTTGGAGAGATTCAGATCTTTGGACCCGACATCCTACGAGAAGCAGAAGAGAAAGTTCACAAGATCCGTTAGAACCTCAAGACCGCCTAGTCAAGACAGAAGAGTTGCACCGACAAGAGATGTCGAGACTTCACTTTCAATATCGGAGATTTTGTGTATCTCAAAGTGTCGCCTTTGGGAATGCAGCGTTTCCAGCTCAAAGGAAAGTTAGCCCCTAGATATATCGGACCCTTCAAGATTCTGAATCATCGAGTAGAAGTATCATATCAACTTGAACTTCTAGAGGAGATGTCAGTAGTGCATAATGTGTTCCATATATCGCTACTTCGCAAATGCCTAGAAGTCCTGGAGAAGACTGAAGTTTTCAAGAACATTGATCACCGCACCATAGATATCAATGATGACCTGACGTATCCCGAAGTACCCATTTGTATTTTGGAGGAAGCTTTCAGAACCACCAGAACCCGAAGCATCAAGTTTCTCAAGATTCAGTGGAACAACCACACTGAAGAAGAAGCTACCTGGGAGCAAGAAGATCACATCAGGACGAAGTTTCCCAATCTCTTTAAATCCTAGGTAATATTTTTTATTCTTTTTCAAATCTCGGGACGAGATTTTGTTTAAGTAGGGAAGGTTTGTAACATCCCAAAAATCTTGATCATGATTATCAAATTCAAATCACTAAAATTAGGGTTAAAACACTTTGATTAAATAAAACCAAATGAATGCATGTGTGTATGTGATAATTGAATGAATGCATGAATGAACTTGTGTGATTAACCTAAATAGCAAGGAAATATCTAAAACTTTTCCAAGCAGAAACAAATCAAGATAAAATCAAAAACAAAAAAAATAAAGCAAATGGTCATTTTTGCCAATCTTGCCCACTAGGTCACTTTGAGTGTTTCTAGTTCAAGATTTCAAGCAGGAACTTTTCCATTTATTTTCACCCCTTGTAAGACCAAGTAAAAGTGAATCAAATCCCACCTTTCAAGCTTACAGAAACATTTGACAACTTGATTCAAATGACAATTGAAAATTGAATCTATAACATATGTGAAGATCACACATTTTCAAAACCCAACCAAACCAGTGCCCCTTGAACAATCCAACTAACCCAAGACTCCCTAGTATGTACCTAGCAAACCCACAAAGTTTGAATCCAAAATTCAAATTTGAATTTCTTTCGTCCATTTCATCAAACACCTTGTCAGCAGTAAACAAACAAACATCAAACACTATTAGTAGCAGTAATTTTGGCCAACCTTGTCCCCTTTCTAGCTCACTCTACACTCTCAGTAGATGATAAAACTAATCTAACTATCCTTAGCATCACTGTGAGCATGCATAGCCATCAATGGTGACCATGCCGAGAGCAACCTTTCCACCCCCATGTCTCCGGCGAGCTAGGAGAAGCTCTAGCTTTGCCAACCTTGCCTGGGACACGTAGCACCGTCCACCGCCTCCCCCTGTGCAACGCCTGAGCCTTGCCAGCCCCTGGACCACACGAAAAGATCACGCCCAGTTTCTCTGCGTGCGTGCCGAGAGCGCGCCAGTGCGCCATCAGCGACACGAGCCCACAGACCACGCGCCTCCCTTGCCGCTGGCGTGCGTGATCTCCAGCACCCCAGCAACCCGCCAGACAACCCCGTTCGCCGCCGCGCGGATCGTGGATGTTGTGCGCCATTAAACTTTCCGTTGGACCTGCCGAGAGCACCGCAACGTTCCGACTGTTCCTCACCGCACCACGCCGCGCCATCAAGCCGTTGAGCTTCGCCAGGAGGAAACGCACCATCCCCTATCGTCGCCCATGCCAATAGCACATTGTGCCAACGACCACGGCGAGTTCCACCCGTGCCCGTTGGTCCCCTTCAGGCACTATAAAAGGAGGACATCCCCGTTCGATTTGAGAAAACCATCTCACTCCCCACATCTCAGTGATCACACCTACTCACTCTCGGAGCAAGGCGAGCACCAGGTGGCCGGAATTTCACCGGAGTTTGCCGCTACAGAGGAAGAGAGGCGCTGTCGATTAGAGCTGCCCAGGAGGAGATGCCGGTACCAAGAGGATCGCCATCGTTGACTTCATCATTCGCCCCCATCGTTGACCATTGCCGAAGCCCCGGTGATCCCCCGTCGACCCCCACTGGCCATGCTAGGGTTCAACCTTGTCGTGTCCTGTTCAGGCGTGGACGATGAACCAAAGTCGTAGGATTATAACTAGATCACACGGCCTAGATCGTCCCGTACCCCTTCACCACTCGCTGTCTCACTAACGAGTGGGGTTGTTCACTTAACCAGCCCCCGCACCCGCTGTGCGTAGTAGGCCGGCCCAGTTAACCTCCCGCGTGACCCATTAATTCAAATCTAGGTTTATCTTTTAGTTTCAAACATAGTTCTGTCCCTAGATTTAAAAATCAACCTAGAGAGATTCACTGAACCAAATTGCATGAAACTAATTTTGCTAGAAAGGTACTGGAATTCTTAATCCAAGCTAGTTGGATTCAAACCAATTGGAGTAGTAGATCAGATTTAACTAGACCTTTCTGAATATAAAAAAATACCTAGGTTTAATTGCAGAAATAATGGACAAGTAATAAAAGAATGCCCCATAGGCATTTCTAGTCACTTTATTTAATTAAAATAAAAAGGTTAAACCTTATTAAATCGTGAAACCACTTTAAATCACATTCCCATGTACTGAAATATGTGGTGATGACATGTGTCAACATGATCCCATGTTTTAGTTGGAGAATATTAAATCTTAAGTAGTTTTTCAATGAGTAGAAATTACTTTTCTAAAATAAAATAAATAAGACAAGTGCTTTAATATTTGTGATAATAGTTATGATGCTAGATCATCTAGTGTGACCCTTTTTGTGCTAAATAGAGTAGTTAAGAATTGTGTGGTGATTGTGTACATCTTATTTATTTATAGACACTAGTACTGACCAAGGATACGAGCAGGAAGGAGGATACTACGAGGAAGAAGCTGAGGAGAACTTCAACCACTGCTCTTCACAAGGCAACCTACACTTACAACTTAGAAATCTTACACCTTGATGACACACCCTCCTAGTTTTACTTGCAAGCTTAGTACTTTATTTCTTTATTAAATCTTTCTCTTAGAGTTTACTTACTGACTTGTAGATTCTAGAAAGATAATTGAAGGTAGCATACAGAGCATAAAACTTGGCCTGATTTAGATAATCTTGATGTCATCCTAAGGCATGAGATTGAACTTAGATAAGATACACTGGCTTATCACCCCTCATTAGTGTTTATCCCCCACCTATAGATGCTAGTCCTAAGCATAAAACTTGATCAACATTAGATGTGAATACTTGGTGAAAATAGTTATGAAAACCTTAGAATGATGAGTCATTCTACTGAAATGTTTTGACATGTGTTCTTGAACACCAGATGATTTTGATGATGAAAATGTTAAGGCATGAGCCTTAGCCCTTTATAAAACTGATGGTTGTCTGGATGCAATACCATTCCAATTTTACGGTACAACCACAATACCCGAAAATTGGGTAGGGCTTGACTAGAAATTTATATACCTTAGTATGGGTTCCCTTGCGACCAAGGATTGAGATGAGGCTACCTTGTGAAGATTGTCCAACTGTGCAGTTCCCAAGATGACAGTTGGTCATGGTTGTGAGGCCAAACTCACAGGAGAGGTGCCTATACTAGGGCATGTAATTGAAAGGTTAGGATTGATTATCCGCATACTGAGTATGGTGAATTCAGGATTGTTCCTGACAGATGTATCGAATGTTGTGGTGAAAGTGTAAAATATCTGCAGAGTGTCAAACTATTCGAATAGCTGCGTCCATGGTTATGGACAGTTGGCGTGGCCATACTGTTCCATCGTCAGATGTTTTCAAAATGACTTGTGAAATGATTTATGACTTTGAATTGACCACAACAGAGTTGTGATATGAAATTCAAATTCCCACTTAGGTGTTACACAACTTTCAATTAGCTTTCTTTGCTTCTGAACTTAGTAGAGGTAAATCTGGCAATTTGCAAAACAAGCTAGATCTTAGTATCCTACTCAAAACCACCTCACTTGTAGTATTAGTTTGCGAGTACTTAAAGAGAACTCATGGATTTGTCCCTGGCTATTCTCGTGGCCAGACTATGAAGAGGAGTATCAGGAAGACAGACAGCAGGAAGGTTACGAAAACAAGGATCTTCTCCCATCGTCAGCATTGCCTGTGACCATGAAGATGGAGCTTCGTCCATGCTATCGTTATTGTTACATTATTCCGCTGCTTGAATTGTATTAAGACTGGATCATGAGATCCTTATTTGTGTAAGACCTTATGTATGGTTTGTAATGGATGATGTACAGTGATCTCCAATCTGTTATGTCTCACAAAAATGGTAATCCTGGGATTGCGATGTATGGCATAACAAGCATCTGGGATTACAAATCCGGGTGTTGACATCAGCCGCTCTTGCTTGAGTCGTAGGACGAGGTCTCCTTCGACAAAGGACCTTGGGAGCAGCCGACAACTGTGGTAGTTGCGGAGGCTCTGCTGGTAGACCGCTGAGCGAGCCGCGACGATGTCGCGTGCTTCATCGAGTGTGTCGACGGCGTCTTTGAGTGCGGCCGTTGATTCGGCTTCGCTGTAGGCGACGATCCGTGGGGCCTTATGGCGTACCTCTGCAGGCAGCACGGCTTTGGCTCCATGCACCATAAAGAAGGTTGTGTAGCCAGTTGAACTATTCGGTGTAGTACGTAGGCTCCAGAGTACAGAAGGTAGCTCTTCCACCCCGGATCCCGCGAGCCTTTCGATGGGCATAGCAGATGTTTCTTCATGCCGCTCCCGATGAGGCCGTTGGCCTTTTCGACCTGTCCGTCGGTCTGCGGATGCGCCACGGAGGCATATGATATGTTGATTCCGAGGCCCTCGCAGAAGTCCTGGAATTACTTCGAGATGAAGTTAGAGCAGTTGTCCGTGATGATGCTATGCGGCACACCGAACCTATAGACTATGGACTCGAAGAACTTGACGGTCATTTTGCCGCTTTGGTTGGTGACGGGCATGGCCTCGATCCACTTGGTGAACTTGTCGACTGCGACCAGGAGGTAGACGTGGCTTCCTTTTGAAGATTTGGGCAGTTTGCCGATCACGTCGAGGCCCCATTGGGCGAAGGGCTAGGCTAGTGGTATGGGCCTTAGTTCTGATCCTGGTGCATGCGGCTTGTCTGCGTACCTCTGGCAGGCGTTGCACCTTCAGACGATGTCCTTAGCATCGTTCATGGCCGTTGGCTAGTAGAATCCAGCTCGCAGAGCTTTGGTGACTAGGGCGCGGCTACTTGCATGATGGCCACAGATGCCCTCGTGGCTGTCTTGAAGGATGGTTTTGCCGTCACCGATGGTGACGCACCATTGGAGTACACCCAAAATGCTGCGCTTGTACAACTCGCCATTGATGATGGTGAAGGCCTTGGACCGTCGAGATATGCGCCGGGCGTCTGTCGGGTCATCGAGCAGTTATGTGTTTATCAGGTGCCGAAGGTACGGCTGTGTCAATGTCTCTTCGACTTCCATGACCTACATCAGGCTGACCAGCTCGGCCTCGGTGTTGGGCTTTTTGCGTCCTTCATGTCCTTCGGGTGGCGCAACCCCCGAGTGTTCCGCTTCTTCGGGTGATCCCTTGGGGAATTTCCTTTTGATAGAGGGTACACAGATTTGTTCGAGGAACACACTTGGTGGCACCTGTGCGCAGGTGAGCCGATGTTGGCGAGTCTATCGGCTTCCTTGTTACTTTCTCTTCCGACGTGCCGAAGCTCGCAACCGTCAAAGTCTCCTTGGAGTGAGTTATAGAGAACGCGGTACACGATCATGTTGGCGCTATGAGCATTGCACTCGTTCATCGTCTGCTGGACGACAAGGTTTGAGTCATCGTAGATGACTAGGCGCGTTGCGCCATAGATCTTGGCCATCCTCATGCCGTGGATGAGGGCCTCGTATTCGGCTTCGTTGTTGGAGGCGCAAAATTTCATCCGAAGGACATATATCATCTTATCTCCTTGAGGGGACGTCAGTATGACGCCAGCTCCTGCTCCGGCCTCGCGCTTGGAACTGTTGAAGTGCATCGTCCACGACTGCGTCATGTCCTGAGTGTCCGGTAGCTGGAGTTCCATCCAGTGGCCTAGGAAGTCAGGGAGGACCTGGGATTTGATGGCCTTGGGCTGCTCATAGACTATGTCTAGAGGGGATAGCTCGATGCCACACAGGGCTACGTGTCCCATGGCTTCAAGGTTGTTCAGGATGTTGGACAATGGCGCCTCGTTAACGACCATTATTTGGTGCTCCTGGAAGTAGTTGCTCAGCTATCGAGCCATCATGAATACGCTGTAGGCGAGATTTTGGTAGTGAGGGTACCTCTGCTTTCTTGGTGTGATTACCTTGCTGAGGTAGTAGATTGGGCGTTGGACCCCATGGGTATTGCCCTCTTCGGGTCATTCGACCACGAGTACAGTGCTTACCACCTAGTACGCTCCTTTGGCGTGACCAGAATAGGCGAGGTGGAGAGCAGTCGCTTGAGGTCTTCGAATGCGTCATCTACTTCGGGTGTCCACTCGAATTTGTTCGCCTCACGCAATAGCTGGTAAAAGGGAAAGGCCTTCTCGCCCATGCGACTGATGAATCTGCTCACCGCTGCAATGCGTCCAGCTAGCTGCTGGACTCCTCTAAGGTTCTTCGGTTATCCATGGTCAGTATGGCCTGGATTTTCTTCGGATTCGCCTCGATGCCCCGCTGGGAGATGAAGTAGCCAAGTAATTGGCCAGATGGGACGCTGAAGGCGCACTTTTCTAGGTTCAACTTGATCTTATAGTGATCAAGGTTATCAAACGTCTCGCGGAGATCGTCGATTAGTGTCTTGGCTTCCGTGGTCTTGATGACTATGTCGTCGACATAGACTTGGATGTTGTGACCGATCTGATTTTTTAGACACGCCTGCATGCACCTCTGGTATGTGGTGCCTGCGTTCTTCAGCCCGAAGGGCATGGTGTTGTAGCAGAACACTCCGAACGACGTGATGAACACCGTTTTCTCCATCTTTGACCTTTAGCCAAATCTAGTTGTAGCCTGAGTAGGCGTCGAGGAAGGAGAGTTTCTCGCATCCTGGAGTCAAATCAATGATCTGATCGATCCTCGGTAGAGGGAAGTGGTCCTTTGGATAGTACTTATTGAGCGATGTAAAGTCTACTCACATCCGCAGGATGTTCGTGTCCTTTTTGGGGACCAGCACGGTGTTGGCCAGCCACTCACTCTCCTTTATTTCTCGGATGAAGTTGGAATCGAGCAGTCTGTTGACTTTGATTCCAACAGCTTCAGCTCTTGGTTCGGACAGTCCTCGGATCGACTGCTTGACTGGCTTTCTTTCGGGAAACACATTGAGTGCGTGCTCGGCGAATTCCCTGGGAACTCCTGGCATGTCCGCAGGACACCAGGCGAAGATTTCCCAGCGCTCATGGAGGAATTCAACGAGCGCGCTTTCCTATGCGGGGCTGAGGTCGTTGGCAATCAACTCCATCTTAGAGGCATCCGTTGGGTGCACCTGCACCTTTTTCGTGTTGACTGTGGAGTCGAACGACATGTCAGGTGAGTTTTTCCTAGAGACTGGGGGTGCCCCGTTGTCCGTCACCTCTTGGAGCCTCGTGAGTTCCTCCTGCATGCCGAACGACTGGGAGATTCTATTGAAGTCTCTGTCATAGTGATCGGACCGGGTGAAGCTTCCCTGGATGGTGATGACGCCCCTGGGTCCTGGCATCTTGAGTTGAAGGTACACGTAGTGCGGTACTACCAGGAATCTTGCGAATGCCACACGCCCGAGGATGGCGTGGTACCGTGATGGCCAGTCCACCACTTCGAACTCCATCCGCTCACGCCTGAAGTTTTCGGGCTGGCCGAAGATGACGTCGAGCCATATCTTTCCCAGGGGATATATACCCTTCCCTGGGACTATGCCGTGAAATGTCGTGTCAGATTGTTCCAGGCTGCACAGCGGGATCCACATCGTTGTGAGGGTGCTGGGAAACATCAGATTGATGCCGCTGCCGCCGTCCTTGAAGATGCGGCTCATTTCGAATCCTCCGATCTACGCCTCGAGCACCAGGGCAACATGACCTGGGCGAGGAATCTGGAGAGTGTGATCCGAACGATCGAACGTGATGCTGGACTCCGGACCGCTGTGGTACTCAGGGATGGCAGGTGGAGCAGTCATGGCCAGGCTGACCTGCTGGGTGATCTTCTTTTGCACCCTGTTGGTAGGTCGTCCCTTCTGGAACATCAGGGCCTCTTTTGGCGGTGGATATCCTCATGTTCTGTTGTTTGGCGCAGGTGCGATTGCTGGATTCGACGGTTCCAAAGGGTGGAGATGGAGGAGCTCCGTTGGCGATATCACCTGGTGCAGGTGTGGGCCCAAACCCAGGGTTCACGATCCGGCGTCGCATTTGGGTGAGACCCTCGCTGAGCTTTTGGAACTCGCGGTAGTCATTTAGCATGTGGCTGGCCTTCTTTTTGCCATCTTGCTTGTCAATGTAGAAGTGGATGGTGCAAGGACCAGACAATTTGTCGTATGCCGAGGGCTTGTCATCACGCTGCGACGCTGTCATGTTTGTGTAGGGAGCCCTCCATCGCGGAAGTTGCCTCCACGGTATCCGCTGCTGCGGTTGTCGTCGTTGTGTCGGTCGGCGTAGCCAGCCGCAACCATGTCGACTCCGTCACGATCATCGTAGACGCATGATCTTCGTTTGCTGCGGCATTCGCGTCTGCGGCCGTATTCATCCTCGTCATTCGAATGCATTCGGTGGAGGGAATCTTCGCCCTCTGCCCAGCTGTTGGCAATGTCCATGAGGTGGTCGAGCGTCTTGGGCTTGATGCACCCAAGTTCTTCCTTGAATTCCGGGCGCTTAACACTGTCCTTGAAGGCATCGATCGTCCTTTCCTCGGAGATGTGCACGATGGAGTTCTTGATGTTGGACCAGCGTATGATGTACGAGCGAATGGATTCGCCAGTACGTTGGGTGCATGTGCGTAGCTCCTTGATCGAGGCTGGCCTCTTTCTGGTGCATTTGAAGTTGCGGATGAAGCTGTACGCCAGCTCCTCCCAGCTTCGGATGAGAGGTGATCGCTGAGCCAGGCCTTCGGGGCCTGCGTGCCGTCGAACTTCGGAGTGTCCAAAGGGAGCTTGAAATTTTTCAGTATTCGTGTCCGCCGAACGGATCTGCTAAAGCATCGGTCTCCACACAGCTCTCCATCGTCATCCTCGTCGGATTCGGTTGAACACGCGCGTTTGGCGCGTGCCTTGTCGACCTTGCGCTGGGCAAGGTCGTTTCGAGCGTCGTAGTCGCTGCTGCGATGCCTTGGGATCTTGCGACGTCGAGGCAGATCGTGCTCGTCCTCGTCGGATGAGGGTGTGGAGCTTCGTCGTGGAGCGCAGCTCCGACAAGTCCGAGTCCGGCTAGCACAGACTTGTGCATGGCACTCTTCGGGTCACCCACCGGAGGTGTATGGGACGCGAGGTACGTGGTGGCTACCATGATCGCAGCCTGCGCCATCTTCTGTATGATGTTGCCGTTGACGTCCATTGACATGAAGGACGTGTTGAGGGTCCTCGTGATGTCGCGGCGTGCGGCAGGGTCCATGTGCTTCGTGCGAGAGCGATGCTTGTTGGCGTTGTTGCCATGCGAGCTGGAGCCGCCAGCAGCAGAGAGCGCAGCTCGCCACGCGCTAGACTCCGAAGCCGCCTTCTTGCGTTTGTCGAGATCCTCCATTAGCTTCACCTGCCGGTTATGCTCGCCGATGAGGAGGAGATGGTATGCCATCAACAGATCCCGTGAAGCATTCACAAGTAGGATGATGTTGCCCGCCACGGCTTCGTGTGCCTGGCGCCATCCGTCCTTGTTGAGGTTGATCTTATGGTAGGCGTTGACGTCGCCCTCGTTGGGCTGGAGGGGTGGATCTCCCTCGTTTCCTCTATTCCCAGCCTGCGGGTTGGGCGGTGGATTGGGTGGTGGGTCGGGTGCACTCGAACCTGGTGGCAGTTCCGATTCACCCTGGATAACCACGATGCATTGGTAACGCCCGCGGATCGGGTCGCTGCTGCCACAACTTTCGGATCTGGAACCGTAGGTTCCTTCGTCTGAGGGAGGGTTGCACAGATCTGAGTTGCAGCTGCTGTTGTCGTATCACTCAACTGTCAGTTTCGACGTGCGTAACATGCTGGTGGGTGGGACCCATGAAGCGGGCCGGATGGATGGTGGCGGCACCCGCTCTGGGAGGCGGAGGGTGCCAGTCTGCCCCACCTGGAAGCAGAAGCTCCTGATCAGAATCTCGAGCCCGTCGCCCACTGGCTCGAAATCCCTCATGGTGGCTAGCGAGTGGGCGGTGAAGTCGAAGGTGCCGAAGAGGAGATGACTCTCCGTTGTCAACGAGTTGTAGATCGCTCCGGATGGGACCATCACGATCGCACATTCAGCGCTCCCAGTTCCCACAGATCGTCAATGCCCATTGTTACGGACTTGGGTTTTGGAGAAGATGGGGATGTTGGAGATCGCGGAACTGTTAGCAAACAAGCAACACGAGGACACGAGGTTTACCCAGGTTCAGGACCCCGGAGGGAAAACCCTACTGCTGCTTGTCTGCTCTTGATTATGGCGGAACCGAAGGTTACATGGCGTGAGGTGTGTATGTGGTGAGTTGAGGCCCTCCTCGCTGTGCCCTCCTAGCCTTTATATAGATAGGAAGGTCCCGGGAGTAGGTCGATTCGGTTATAGATTACGTTTCCCCCTTTGAAATTCTATCTACTCTAGTCTTGTTCTCCAAGGATCTGAAGGCATCATGGGCTTGGGCCACCGGAAAGCTCCGCATGCCGCGTATCTTTGTCGTGGGCCTTCCTTGGGCTGGACTAGGTATGCCAATGTTGTGTACCCGTAGGGTATAACCATGTCAGCTTTGGCTCAACAGACGATGTATTCTTCTGCTGAGTTCTTTTTCTTGGTTTGGTAGACATGACCTTCACATATAAAACGAGAGCCACATCGTTCTCTAGGACGAATGGTTCGTCCATGTATGCAAAATTGTTGAGATCCGCAGTTGTCATGCCATACTTTTCATCTACATGTACCCTACCTCCTGTCAACTTGACCCATTTGCACCGAAACAAAGGGACCTTAAAAGTAGGTCCATAGTCAAGTTCCCATATCACCTCTATGTACCCATAATATGTGTCCTTCTGCCCATTTTCATATGTTGCATCAAAGCATCGTGGTTTTTGTTGGTGCTCTTTTTATCTTGGGTGATCATGTAAAATATATTCTCATTTATCTCGTACCCTTGGAAAGTACATATATTTAAAGATGGTAACCTAGCCAACAATGACAGCTGATCTCCAACAGTGGAGTTATTCATGAGATGTGTCTGCAACCAACTACCGAAAGTAGTCTCGTGTTCTACTTTAATCCAGGAGTTAGGCTTCCCCGAGTTTTCGGAGCGTAGAATATTCTTGTGTTTCTCGATATACGGAGCCACCACGTTGGAATTTTGTAGAACTGTGTTGTGTGCTTGACTGAAAAATGTCCATCCCTACATACCGTTTCTTTCCTTCCTAGTGTGCCTTTCCAGTAAGGCTCCCCTCATACCGAGATTCAGGAACACCAATCGGCTTAAGGTTAGAAAGAAAGTCAACACAAAACTCAATGACCTCCTTTGTTCCATAGCCCTTGGATATGCTTCCTTCTGGCCTAGCATGGTTATGAACATATTTTTTAAGACTCCCATGAACCTCTCGAACGGGAATATATTGTGTAGAAACACAGGACCAAGAATTCTAATCTCTTCGACTAGGTGAACTAGGAGTTGCGTCATAATATTGAATAAGGATGGAGGGAACAACAACTCAAAGTTGACCAGACATTAGACCACATCAATCTGTAACCCTGATAGACTTTTTGTATCGATTATTGTAACACCCTAGTATTAGTGAATTATTATTTAGGGTTTGATTGTGCATTCGTTATCATCATCTCATTAAAATGCTTGCAAGAAAAATAACCACAAAACCCTAAACCCTAATCTTCTCCCTCTCTTGGCAAGAATTCAAATGGTTTATGTATTTTGAAAACTACAAAATGAATGGAGCCCAAATGGAATAAAAAGGGTCCCACACTATTTTACTATGTTTTATAAAATCCTCCTGTGTTTTAAAAGCACTTAAAACATATTTGAAATGAAATTACAAAGAGGAAATACAAAATAGAAATGGAAAAAACAATTTCTCAGAAAAAATAAGCAATCCTAGCTAACCTGGGCCGAGCCCACCCTGTCCCTCCTTTGCCGCACAGCGCAACACCCTGCAGCCCAGCCGTAGCCTAGTAGGCCCAATACCAGCTGTCTTCCCCAGGTCGTCGTCCACCTCTTGATCCACCAAAGCTGCTCGCTGTCGGCACGCCGCCGGCCGCCCCGCGTGGAGACGCTTGCCGCCGCCCCTGGAGAGGATAAGGAGCACCCGGGCACGCCTCTCCTCCCTCATCCCCTATTCCTTCTCCCTCTGGATCTCTCTCTCTCTCTCTCTCTCTCTCTCTCTCTCTCCGTCACGACCATGAGAACCAGGACGAGCACGCGGGTCTCACCGACCCCTTTTCCCTCTCTCTCTCTCTCGCTCTGTAGCCATCGCTCGCCGACGACCTACAAGCTCCACCGCCGCTGCCCGCCATGCGCTCTGCTCCGATGACCATTAGCAAGCGGCTCCGCCGCGATTAGGTAGCCCGCGGTGCCCTGGTTCGAGTAGGCTTAGTAGCGCAGCCCCGCATCACCTCTATCACCGTCCCGCGCCACTGTCTGGTGTTTCTCCGGCGAGCTGGCGTGGTTCCTGACCACGTGGGTCCTTCATGGACCTGAGGCCCCACCATTCATCCTCTCGGGCTAGGCTCTGCCCCGGTGGAAATAAACTCAGACCCTGTGCTGACCTTTGACTGCCCGCGTGGCAGCTGAGGTGGCCTCGGGCCCCTCGGTCAGCCACTGTGGGTACCCTAAGCCCCAGTGAGAAACGACCCTCCCCCTCTGGTGATACCATATTGATGCAATAAACCCTTTAAATAATTCCAGAGTTTGATTAAATATTGTAAATTCAATAACTTTTAATTTATAAATCAGAAAAATAAAAATAATATATCAAAATGTTCAGAAAAATGAAACCTAGCTATTTAAGCTATCATCATGCATTGTTCAACAACTTAAATGACAAGTATAATTAGAAGAACATAGTAACCCCTCTCATATACTCCAGAGTTTCCACGAGTTAGGGTTTTCACCCTTCGAAACCCCGATTAAACTGCCGAGCATGTTTTAGGATTTCAATTCAATGCAATTCAACTTGTCATATCATAATTCTTGTTTGAGAATTGCTTCGATGCCATGTGTTGATTGTTTCCCTCTCTTTCCGGTGTTTTGGTTCTTCTTTGGTAGAACACGATATCGAGATCAAGATCGAAGACTAAGGACAGGACCATCAAAGATCGACGAGCAATACTTGACCAACTGTAACAAGTCAAGTACAAGGTTCCCGAAGATCTTCTTATCCGTTATCAACTGGCAAAAGGCAAGCATAGCCCCACCATGATGTGATCCTATGATTTTGAAAGAATTTCAATTCCTTCCATGATGCATACGATTCTACTGTGGTCTTTTATGGATATATAGAGTATCATATTTGTTGCATTACTCCCTTGAGCTCATATTACCTGATCCACTGCTCCTAGCATAACTAGGTTTGGCCTGTGTGCACTACTAGAGCTAATATTTGTGTCTTGCTTAGCCATGCATAGCAGTCAGTTCTGGTCCATCCATATGATGTATCAGATGCAGAGAATCTAGTATGACAGGAGAACATGATGAGATGAGATCAGAGGTGATATGAAGTTAAACATGCTAAGGCTTGTATGGGAGGCCACAGTGGGATGTGGTTTCTCTAGTCCCATGCTCGCCACCACTAGGACCTGAGTTCTTGCCTTTGGAACCAAGACGAGCGTACAACCACACGGGGCATGGACAACCTCACGAGTAACTAACTTGCCTAGTAGATTCCATGAGTCACATAGTTCGGGCGTTCCATTCAACATATGCATAGAAAATCTTTTGAAAGATTTGCCGGGTGAAGGTGCATTCATAACAGGTAGGGAAGCGTGGACCGGGTTGCTTGGGGTTTATGGCGCCCTGGTAAACCAACCTCGCCTCACATCTTTAAGTACTGGCTTCGGGATTTGACCCGTTACGGCGGAACCATACTTATTGCGTGACTCATGGTCTCGGCGAAAGCAAGGTAAAGGTCGTGTCTAACCACCCTCTGCTGGCCTTCCAAGGAAGAGGGATATTAATAGAGGCATTAAGAGAAGGTTAGTACGTGTGGGTAAATTTATACACCCGTGCAGGGTAATAATCTTTTTGAAAAGTCGTGTCAACGGTTATGAACGACTTGGCGACTGGACTCAAGATCATAGAGAACTTTAACCTAATCATAAAACTTGGAAAATAAACGTGTGCTTAACGATGCTTCCTCATGGGTACGAGGGGGTGATCCTAGTTAGAGTTCAGATGATGATGATTTGGTGGATATCAAAAGATGATGATCAATATTTTTCGGAGATGCCGCTCTCTTATCCCCTTTTAAAATACTCTGAATAGACGAGCTTCTTCTCCCTCTTGTGTTTATAAACAAAAGATGGCTTTATGCAAAACAACTCCACCAGCCATAAGTCTTGCAGAGTACACCTTGTACTCACCCTTGCTTTGTTGATACTTTTGGCAGAGTAAGTGCTCCCCTGAAGACAAGTTCTGTACTACATCAAAATCGACGAGTAGCATGGGGTTCCCGGCCAGCAGCCTGGAATCTATGGGCTGGGACGTCGTCATTATGCTTCAGGCCTCTTAGGCCATTTTTTAAGTTTGCTATACTTAATAGCATAATTTGCCTTCCGTTGTTTGATGTTTGTGGTCAGTGACCTCTGCTTGTAGTAATTTTGTTCTCTACTCAGTAATGAGTTTGCTGTAATAATTTTTTGTGTCGTAGGGTCAATGCCGTGTTACCGATTCTTCACTAGATATTCTCGAGCTCAAGGTTAAGCTTATGTCAGACGGAGGTCTGGGATTTGTTTAGCCCTGATCCCGGGGGTGTCACAGGTTTTGGTATCAGAGCAGTACCGGTCATAGGAAAACCTTGCTATTGGTCGATGTTGAGTCTAGTACTTGTGAAAAACTATTTTAAAAGATGAAAAGTATTTGCAAAAACTCTATTATGCTTCTTGTTCTTCTTATCCAATTTTTCTCTAACTCTAGGTCATCTTATCTTGTGTTGATTTTGGAAAAGTTTTGATATCTCTTCTAGTCTTTAAAATCTTAGGTGCCTTCTAGGAATGTCGTTTCTCAACCAGTTGACCTAGTGTTGAGTTCTCTAGAGTTGTGTGTGTTGTGAATTCCTTGTTCCCCTTGCTCTGTTTCATCTGAGAGATTCCTTTCTATCATGATCTCTCTATCTTTTGGACCCACAATATTATATTGTTGGATCTATAGTGTTCTGTTCTAGGCTTCGAGGTTTCCTTTCGCCTCGAGTGCCTCCTTTTCGTTTGTTGGGTACTTTAGAAATCGTTTCTTCTTCTGGAAGCTACCTCGTGATCACTATCTTGCACTGTACACTATGTCACTCAAGAAGTAGTTACTCCTCTCTCGGGTTTTAAGCCTTGGACTTGAACCGAAGGTCCCGAATTGTGCTAGATTCTAGTGTTCTGAATCTTGTACATGAAGCTGACCTTTAGCCCAAGATCCAATCCTTTGACCCCTGTCGTTAATGTTCACACATTACCTCAGGATGGCTGGTATTACCATTCTATCCTTCAAGCCTGTGGTGTTTGTCGCGATTGAACTGGGACAATTAAGGACTTCCCCTACCACCTGCTATGGAAGATGTTCTTTAATGGAACCAAATAGATCACGATAAGAGTACTCCTCGTGAGTATCGCATCTATACTCGTGACTCTGCCACACCTTACCCTTTATTTGCATTGGTTTTCGGAACGTTGTTGACTTATGCATCCACATCTTGGGATTCTATCCTAAGTATGTTCCTTTTCCCTTGTTCTCTTCCGACCTTTGTTTACCGGTTGGTAGCCAAGTAGTAACTTGCATTGGTGTCTTACGATGCAAGATACTCTTGTGGTCCGTCATGACAAACCATTTTGAGATGTCAGGAGAAACAAACTCCAATACCTTGTCATATCTAGGACCAGGTCAAAGTGTTGTAATCCGCAGATTAAGAGGCATTGACTGTCTTATATATGTTCTACCTTAGAGTGTCATACTCTTTCATACTAAGAGGTCATGCCTGAGATTCATGACCTTCTTAATGAAGTAATACTCTCACTCATCTTTACCCACCCTTCCTCGAGCTTTCGCGCTCATGAGTGATGCGTGTGCGTAATAATGTGGCCATCTGAGATTCTTAACAATTATTATTGTTTTGCACTCTAAGGACATTTGAGTCATTCTTAGCGTGATTGGTTACCCTTATCACTAAGAAAAGGATGATTGTGCTACCAAGTCCGCTATTCTGGTACATCTCTTCCGTCAAAGAGTTAGGCGTGTGCCAAAACTCTAAGACTATGTATTCTTTCCTTACCAAGCAAGTTTCCTCTTGAACAAAGTGACATATCGGTGGTGCATGATACTCTAGATGTCTACTAGAAGAATCGCCATATTGCCACAAGACCATGTTGTCAAGTTCTTGAGAAAGCAAGTTCTCTGAACTGCTCTTTTCTCCAAGGATTTGTATTGGATACCCCTGAATTAGTTGGTTGAGCTTAAACAACAACTTGGAGAGTTGTAAGACAAAAGTTATGTCCAACTCTGTTCCTTCGTAAAGGGATGTCTAGTTTTTCTCGCGTTGAAGAAAGATAGCATTTCCTTTGTGGATATGTTATCTTCCCCACCTTTTATTTGATTTGGGTTATTGTCAAATCAAACTCAGTTCCAAGGACTATCTTGATGTTGTTTCTACTTGTGATGTTTCACTTGAGTACATCTTCGTGTCCTTTGATCTGACCAGTATTCTTGCCTTGTTAAGGCAACATATGAGTCCATTCTCTTGGATTGTCCTAATAAGTTTTTTTGTGGAGTCCATCAACAATATCCTTATCTTCTCCATGCTAGACAAGATTCATATGTAACAATTGGCATTAATGTTGGAAACTTTTGAGAACCATCTTCGAGTCATCTCGAAGTAAGTGTTCTGGATGTTAGAAGTAACCTTCTCTGGTTCATGTGCAGTTGTTGAAAGATGTCGCCGTGGATTTGAGTAGAGTTATCTCTGTTCCTTAAGGACACATGTGTGTTTGATTGTCTTAACCTTATGTGTACGCAGTTATCTCTCGATAAGTTGCTAATACACGAGTTTATCAATTTAGCTCATCTTTTTGGAGCTTAATACCTTAGTCCATATCTTGAGAATCTAGTAACTTTACCTTTGCGGTAAATGCTGCAAACTTTCTATTCGGACATGCTGAGTCAGAAATATCATTTCACCTAACCAAAGCTGAATCTCAAGCAGCAATGATGGTTGGTGTTCCTCAAGGTTTTGACATAGGTCACTTTGTAAGTCTGGCAAGATTGATGTAATGGCTGACACACTTAGCCGGAAATACCTTTTGTCATATTCTCCTGATCCAGCAGTAAGAACCGATCTTCATGAGGATTACTCTATAATTTGATTATAGGAGTTGTGCTCATGGTTTCCTTTATCTACGAAGTCCGACCTTTACTTGATGTCCGCTCTCCCAAACATCAAGGAGAACATTTAAAGTAGTGCTGCTAAATGTCTCTCGGTCGATCCTCCAGACCTTTTATGTTGGCAACAGTTTTGTTGTGACAAGTACTTGAAGTTTGAGAACAAAGTTTCTTTCTTCTCGTGTCATCAGGAATCCTTTTCATTATTTATCTAGTGGTGTAAAGTGATATCGTGATCTTTGGCGAAGATTTTGATATACCTGGATGAATAAAGAGTTTCCTTCGTTTTCTCAACCATGTTTTAGAGTGACTATGATTTTGGTAATTAGAAGTTCCTCTTGCTACGTGTTCCTTGCGACTCTTATTTGTCCTCTCCACAAAACACCTCTCTGTTTTAAGACTTCTGTTGGATGAAAGAGTGAACCTTATGTGTTAAAAGTAGTTCAACAACTTGGTTTTGTTGATCCACATCTCTACAACCTGAACTCTCTACTTAACCCTTTAGTAGAGGTTCCCTATCGAAGTTTGTGGTCATGTTCTTTCTGTTGAAGCCTTCCTCTTCAGAAGCTTAAACCTTCTGAGTTGCATGGTCTAAATCCTTATGAAGACCATCTATCCAACAACTTGAAAACATCCCCTTGTGTTTCCTCCGTTACCTTGACATGTTTCATGTTCGTCATCTCAGAGTTGTTTCTAACACTCCATCCATGAGTTGACCATGAGATACTCCGTGTGTTGTTTATTATGTCTCCCTCTTATCTTTAGAGTGACCCTGTTTCTTTCTCTCTCCGTCTCTTTTCCTACCTTTGGAATCTTGGGTCGAGATTCTCGTCAAGGGGATAGAGCTGTAACACCCCAGTATTAGCCAATTATTATTTAGGGTTTGATTGTGCATTCATTATCATCATCTCATTAAAATGCATGCAAGAAAAATAACCATAAAACCATAAACCCTAATCTTCTCCCTCTCTTGGCAAGCATTCAAATGGTTTATGTATTTTGAAAACTACAAAACGAATGGATCCCAAATGGAATAAAAAGGGCCCCACACTATTTTACTATGTTTTATAAAAGCCTCCTATGTTTTAAAAGCACTTAAAACAGATTTGAAATGAAATTACAAAGAGGAAATACAAAACAGAAATGGAAAAAAACAATTTCTCAGAAAAAAGCAACCCTAGCTAACCTGGGCCGAGCCCACCTTGTCCCTCTCTTCTCTGCCGCACAGCACACCACCCCGCAGCCTAGCCGCAACCCAGTAGGCCCAATACCGCTTCGTCGTCGTCCCTGGGTCGTCATCCACCTCTCGATCCACCGAAGTTGCTCGCTGTCGGCACGTCGCTGGCCGCCCCGCGTGGAGATGCTCGTCGCCGCCCCCCTGGAGAGGATAAGGAGCACCCAAGCACGCCTCTCCTCCCTCAACCCCTCTTCCTTCTCCCTCTGGATCTCTCTCTCGCGCGTGCGTGGCAAGCCAGACACCGCTCATCGCTGTCGCTCCTGGCCTCCCCTCACCTATATGATACCGCCGCGAGCACCGCCGTGAAGCTAGCTCCCTCCCCGCCAACAGAATCGACGCGGAGTGCCCCGAATCCCCGGAATCGAGCATGTCTTCTCCGTCACCGACGCCGGTGGCCATTGCCATTTACGCAGTTCAGGACCTTCCCGCGCCTCCCCGTCACGACCATGATCACCAGGGTGAGCACGCGGATCTCACCGACCCCTTTTCCCTCTCTCTCTTGCTCTGTAGCCATCACTCGCCGAGGACCTGCAAGTGCCACCGCCGCTGCCCGCCATGCGACCTGCTCCAATGACCATTAGCAAGCGGTGCCGCCGCGATTAGGTAGCCCGCGGTGCCCTGGTTCGAGTAGGCCTAATCGCGTAGCCCCACATCACCTCTGTCACCGTCCCGCGCCGCCGTCTGGTGTTTCTCCGGCGATCTGACATGGTTCCTGACCATGTGGGTCCTTCATGGCCCTGAGGCCCCACCAGTCAGCCTCTGGGGCTAGGCTCTGCCCCGGTGGAAATAAACTCAGACCCTGTACCGACCTTTGACTACCCGCATGGCAGCTGAGGTGGCCTCGGGCCGCTCTGTCAGCCACTATGGTTAGCCTAAGCCCAAGTGAGAAACGACCCTCCCCCTCTGGTGACGTCATATTGATGCAATAAACCCTTTAAATAATTCCAGAATTTGATTAAATATTTTAAATTCAATAATTTTTAATTTATAAATCAGAAAAATAAAAATAATATATCAAAATGTTCAGAAAAATTAAACCTAGCTATTTAAGCTATCATCATGCATTGTTCAACAATTTAAATGACAAGTATAATTAGAAGAACATAGTAACCCCTCTCATATACTTTGGAGTTTCCCCGAGTTAGGGTTTTCACCCATCAGAACCCTGATTAAACTGCCGAGCATGTTTTAGGGTTTCAATTCAATGCAATTCAACTTGTCATATCATCAATTCTTGTTTGAGCATTGCATCGATGACATGTGTTGATTGTTTCCCTCTCTTTCTGGTGTTTTGGTTCTTCTTCGGTAGAATACGATATCGAGATCAAGATCGAAGACCAAGGACAAGACCATCGAAGATCGACGAACAATACTTGACCAACTGTAACAAGTCAAGTACAAGGTTCCCGAAGATCTGCTTATCTGTTATCAACTAGCAAAGGCAAGCATAGCCCCACCATGATATAATCCTATGATTTCGAAAGAATTTCAATTCCTGCCATGATGCATACGATTCTATTGTGGTCTTTTATCGATAGATAGAGTATGCTATTTGTTGCATTACTCCTACCTGATCCACTGCTCCTAGCATAACTAGGTTTGGCTTGTGTGCACTACTAGAGCTAATATTTGTGTCTTTCTTAGCCATGCACAACTATCAGTTCTGGTTCATCCAGATGATGTATCAGATGCAGAGAATCTAGTATGACAGGAGAACATGATGAGACGAGATCAGAGGTGATGTGAAGTTAAACATGCTAAGGCTTGTATGGGAGGCCACAGTGGGATGTGGTTTTTCTAGTCCCATGCTCGCCAACACTAGGACGTGAGTTCATGCCTTTGGAACCAAGACGAGCGTACAACCACATGGGGCCTGGACAACCTCACGATTAACTAACTTGCCTAGTAGATTGCATGAGTCACATAGTTCGGGTGTTCCATTCGACATATGCATAGAAAATCTTTTGAAAGATTTGTCGGGTGAAGGTGTATTCATAACAGGTAGGGAAGCGTGGACCGGGTTGCTTGGGGTTGATGGCGCCCCTGGTAAACCAACCTCGCCTCACATCTTTAAGTACCGGCTTCGGGATTTGACCCGCTACGGTGGAACTATAATTATTGCGTGACTCATGGTATCGGCGAAAGCAAGGTAAAGGTTGTGCCTAACCACCCTCTGCCGGCCATCCAAGGAAGAGGACTATTACTAGTGGCATTAAGAGAAGGTTAGTACGTGTGGGTAAAGTTGTACACCCCTACAGGGTAATAATATTTTCGAAAAGTTGTGTTCACGGTTATGAACGACTTGGCGACCGGACTCAAGAACATAGAGAACTTTAACCTAATCGTAAAACTTGGGAGATCAACGTGTGCTTAAGGATGCTTCCTCATGGGTACGAGGGGGTGATCCTAGTTTGAGTTCAGATGATGATGATTTGGTGGATATCAAAAGATGATGATCAATATTTTTCGGAGATGCCGCTCTCTTATCCCCTTTTAAAATACTTTGAATAGACGACCTTCTTCTCCCTCTTGTTTTATAAACAAAAGATGGCTTTATGCAAAACAACTCCACCAGCCATAAGTCTTGCAGAGTAAACCCTGTACTCACCCTTGCTTTGTTGATATTTTGGCAGAGTAAGTGCTTACCTGAAGACAAGTTCTGTACTACATCGAAATCGACGAGTAGCTTGGGGTTCCCGGCCGGCAGCCTGGAATCTATGGGCTGGGACATCGTCATTATGCTTCAAGCCTCTTAGGACATTTGTTAAGTTTTCTATACTCAATAGCATAATTTGCCTTCCGTTGTTTGATGTTTGTGGTCAGTGACCTCTGCTTGTAATAATTTGGTTCTCTGCTCAGTTATGAGCTTGCTGTAGTAAATTTTTGTGTCGTAGGGTCACTGCCGTGTTACCGATTCTTCACTAGATATTCTCGAGCTCAAGGTTAAGCTTATGTCAGACAGAGGTCTAGGATTTGTTCAGCCCTGATCCCGGGGGTGTCACAATTACCTTCTAAGAAATTACATTGAGGAATGCACATACCTTCACAATGTCCAGTCGAACATTTTTCGGTAGAATTCTCCTCAATGCAACTGGAAACAATTGTGTCGTAATCACGTGGCAGTCATGAGACTTTAGGTTTTGGAATTTTTTTCCTTTATATTCGATGAGAAGCCAGACGGGACCTTGATACTGAAAAGGCATCAAAAAAGATTTCCTTCTCCTCTTTGGTAAGAGCGTAGCTAGCAGGCCCTTCAAACTGGCCCGGGTGCATGCTAGATCGTCCTTTATGATATTCCTGGTCCTCCCGTGCTTCTGGGGGATCTTTTGACTTCCCATACAAGCCCAGAAAGTCTGGAATATTCACGCAAAGATACTCCGTCAGGTGCATCACATCGATTGTAGAGCGGGCCTCATGGACATCCCAATAGGGTAGCTCCCAAAATATAGATTTCTTCTTCCACATGGGTGCGTGTCCATCAGCGTCTGTCAGAATTGGTTTTCCTCCATGACCCTTTCCAAATATTACATTTAAATCCTTGACCATAACAAATACATCAACACCAGTACGGGGGACATGCTTCGTATGGGTTTCTGCCTTGCCATTGAAATGCTTGTATTGTTTCATTAAGGGATGCCTAGGAGGAAGAAAATTATGATTTTACGGGTACATTCTTCCTACATTTTTTTATAGATATACTTTCAATCTCATCTAAATAGTGCATGCATGCAATGTATCTCTTGTTTGTATGTCCTGAAATTTTACTAAGAGCAGACCAATCTTTGATGCTTACAAACAGCAACTCTCGTAGGTCCAATATGTGGTGTTTGTGCTCATCCCACACCGTAAACCTGGTTTGTCCCACAACTGTAAAAGTTCATCAACTAATGGACTTAGGTACACATCAAGGTCGTTGCCGAGTTACTTCGGGCCTTGGATGATCACTGGCATCATAATGAACTTCTGCTTCATGCACAACCAAGGATGAAGGTTGTAGATACATAGAGTCACGGGCCAGGTGCTGTGACTGCAGCTCTGCTCCCCAAAAGGATTCATGACATCTGTACTTAGAACAAACAATAAGTTCCTTGTGTCACCAGCAAAGTCCGAAAAGTCTCTCTCAATTTTTCTCCACTGTCGACCATCAGCGGGGTGTCTCAACATCCCATCTTTATTATGGTCTTCCATGTGCCATCACAACAACTTGGCATGCTCTTTGTTTCTGAACAAACATTTTAACCGTGGTACTATAGGAGCATACCATATAACCTTGGCAGGAACCCTCTTCCTAGGTGGCTCACCCTCAACATCACCAGGGTCATATTTTCTTATCTTATACCGCAATGCAGAGCATACTGGGCATTTATCCATATTCTCGTACTTCTCACCGCGGTAGAGGATGCAGTCATTAGGGCATGCATGTATCTTCTGCATGTCTAGTCCTAGAGGGCAGACAAGCTTATTTGCTTCATACGTACTAACGGGCAATTCATTCTTTCTTGGAAGTATCGTCTACATTAGTACCACCAACTTTTCAAATCCCAAGTCAGTCACACCGGTCTATTCCTTCCACTTCAGCAATTCCAGTGTGCTATCCAGCTTCTTCTGGCCATCTTCACAAGTTGGGTGCAGGAATTTGTTGTGGTCCTGTAACATCTACTCGAACTGCAACCTCTCCTTTTATATGTCGCATCCTTGCTTTGCATTAGAAATGACCCGACCAAGATCATCAACGGGCTCATCTGGTGCCCGTTATTCACCTCTTTCTTATTCATTGTCTTCCATTGTGGTATCAGCGTATTCAGGGAACATGGGTCGGTAGTTTCCATCATTGTTCTATTCTTCATCGTCGTCTTCCATCATAACCCCTCTTTCTTCGTTCTTGGTCCAAACATTATAGCCAGACATGAAACCGGACCGAAGTAGGTGGCTCTGAATGACTCTCGAGGAATTGTGAGCCAGCTCATTCCAACATTCAGCACATGGACAACACATAAAGCCATCATGTTGCTTGTTTGCCTCGTCCACAAGGAGAAAAGAATGCACGCCTTCTCTATAAGCGCCAGAGCGTTGGACACCGTACATCCATGGATCGCTCATCTGCATCATACAACTATATATCAAACGCAATCACGATGCTAAACTTAGTACCACACAGTCTAATAAATGGGAAAATAGTTGCTAACCTTTTAGGACACTTGGAAACAAAGATGAGAAAACTTAAGTGTGGCTTGAGAACCTCATATCATGTTTGTCTTGTATGAACTCAAGTCTCGCATCGCTCTAACGGGCATTTCACCGAACACCACTAGTGCATATGAAAAAACACTAGCACAAACCTATACCACTTCCCACCAGGAAAAAACAGGAGTGAGTGGAGGAGTGGCATATATAGGGCCAGCCCATTTGTCCCGGTTTGATATACAAGCCGGGACAAATGGGGGTGCCCACAGCGCGCAGCAGGCCTCAGACCCATTAGTCCCAATTTGTATCTCAAACCGGGACCAATTGTTCCAATCGGCCTTGGACTAATGGTTTCGATGGGTTTGGGCCATCTGGTTCGGACATTAGTCCCGGCCGTGGGCATTTCACCGAACACCACTAGTGCATATGAAAAAAAACTAGCACAAACCTATACCACTTCCCACCAGGAAAAAACAGGAGTGAGGGGAGGAGTGGCATATATAGGGCCAGCCCATTTGTCCCAGTTTGATATACAAACCGGGACAAATGGGGGTGCCCACAGCGCGCAGCAGGCCTCAGACCCATTAGTCCCAATTTGTATCTCAAACCGGGACCAATTGTTCCAATCGGCCTTGGACTAATGGTTTCGATGGGTTTGGGCCATCTGGTTCGGACATTAGTCCCGGCCGTGGGCATTTCACCGAACACCACTAGTGCATATGAAAAAAAACTAGCACAAACCTATACCACTTCCCACCAGGAAAAAACAGGAGTGAGGGGAGGAGTGGCATATATAGGGCCAGCCCATTTGTCCCAGTTTGATATACAAACCGGGACAAATGGGGGTGCCCGCAGCGCGCAACAGGCCTCAGACCCATTAGTCCCGATTTGTATCTCAATCCGGGACCAATTGTTCCAATCGGCCTTGGACTAATGGTTTCGGTGGGTTTGGGCCATCCGGTTCGGACCATTAGTCCTGGCCCTAGCCACGGCCAGGACTAATGGAACGAACAAAATTCCTCTTTCTACTAGTGCCACCTGTCTATGTTGATTCGTCCTTCAAGATTTGTGCATTGTATGAAATCTTTGTGAAACATTGTTTCTTTAAGATCCGTGCATGAAACTCGGCTGAAACTTTAAATCCTCCTCGAATCAGATCCGGTAGGTAGCTAACCTAGCAAAAAACCTTTCCCCATGGAATCATGTAACATCCCAAAAATATTAATCAAGATTATCAAGTTCCAATCACCCAAGTTTAGGGCTAACAAAAACTTTCGTTATTAAAATCAATATGAATGCATGTGTGTGTGATGAATGCATGAATGCTTGATATTGCCATGTTTGATTGCTATGAATGGCAAGGGTTAATTTAAAGATGAAAACAATATCATCTTGATCAATTCCAAGCAGAATCAAATGAAGAGAAAATCAAAAATAATCAATATAAGCAAATGGTCATTTTGACCAAAGTTAACCACTAGACCACTTTAAGTGTTTCTAGTCCAAGTTTTCTAACATAAAAAAATCCAATTCTTTTCACCCCTTGCTAGACCAAGTAAAAGTGAACACAATCTCACTTTGCAAACGAACAGAAACAGATTCCAAACCTATTCAAATGACAATTCAAAATTGAATCAAGTGTAGGTACTAAGATCACAATTTCTCAAAAACCACTCAAACCAGTTCACCTTGAAAAACCCAAGCAACCAGATACTACCAAACATGTGACCAGAGCACTCACCAAAATTCATCCAAAAATTCAAAACTAAATTTCATGCGGCCATTTCATCAAATAGATGGTGAGCACATGTAACATCCCAGCATTAGAGCTTAGAAATAAGCTGAACACATATGTGTGCATTGCATTCATGCATAGAAAATCTGAATAATTTTCGTGCTTTTAAATAAAAACTTGACAAAGTGATTGAAGCTTCTCTTAACTTGATAGAATTGAAGTAGATCAACAAGTTGACTGCGATAAGTTTCAATACGACCTTTGATAAAACCTTATTTTGGGTAAACATGATTTGATCTAAGGGTAGATCAAATGGAATAAAACTAAACCTTAATACATTACTTAATGGTTCATATTTGATCCTTAAGTAATCATATCCCAGTATTCATTACACAACCCATGAATACCAAGTTATAAATATAAATTAAGTAATAGGAATGAAATCATTATGATAATTGATGGAGTTAACTCACTCCTAAATGGATAGAAGAGTTATCTGGAAGACATAATTATATGATTTAATAAAGAAGATTATAAGGATGAATTCTGAAGATAGTTACCAAGGAGTAATCCTATTGGATCAAGTAGGTATAGTCAATGAGTAATATCTCATAGATAGATAGGGATACTAAGAAGATAACTATAATACAATCGTAATGTTGTATCGATTGAGGACTTGATTAGCCAACCAGAAACCTAAGCCATAAATGATCAAAGGATTATAATGATCATGCTTAAGTCACCAAGATTGGATGCTTATATCATGTATAAGTGACATTGGTGGATAGAACATGATTGAACCCTAGTATAAGATAATGGAGTATTATTGAGGTGGATGACTAAGGAAAGGTATGAGTGGAGTTAGAAGTAACCACTTGTTGGACTGGGGATTACCAACAATAGAGTAGTTGATATAGCCAAGTGTAGATATAAATGATTATGAAAGGCTTTAATGACAAGCTCATTGGATTTATAAATGGCTTTAGAAGCATAAAAGGTGGATAAGAATATTCTTGTGAAGCAAAGCTCATCATGTTAACACATGATGATGGATATAGAGAAGTAATATATATCTAGGAAAGGAATTCCTTAATTAGAAGTCCATGTTTATGAAGTATGGAAGGTAGGAATTCTTGGTAAACACTCAACCCCAAATCTATAATCAAGCTTAACATCCATCCCATCTGTTGGATCAATCATTTTGTTTCCACAATGGTTGATAGGAATAATTTCCTACATCAAATCACTTAGCCACATCTTTGTCATTTTCAATCATCATTATCATAGGTGCTTATGAAACTATAGTTATCAATTCTCTCTCATAATTCATTTCAAATAATAACTATTTATTTTAAGAAGGTGATATCCATATTGACCACAAACATAAAGACTATATGTTTAGCCATTCATCTTTATTCACATTAAACAAAGTCTTTGATTCATCTCTCTAACCATTTATTCCATAGGAGCATGGAATAAGTAGGAATACCATAATTATAAACTACTCTATATTTTACTATGTGATTAAATACATAAAAATAAACCCTATGACTATTACTAAACATTTTAAAACTTCATTACTCCAAATAAAAGTGAAAATAATGTTATAGTTAATTTTTAAGATCTTAAATAAATCCTAAAGTCCTAAACCCTACTTACTCTATTTAATAAAAGAATGTCTCTATAATTATAAAGTTATAAAATAATAAATAAAGTATGATATCCAAATCCTAAATTCATACCAGAATTTGAAATATATTTTTTATACTGCAAGTATTCAGCAAATAAAATTCTATAAAGATGTTTCAAACCAAATATAAGAATGTAAATATGGAAATAAAACAGTAAACAGAAAAAACCAAAGGAAGAGAGGCATCAGTTGAATCTAGCCCATAGCCCAGCTTTCTGTTCCCTTTCCTGTCGCTCATGTGCATCACACCACGGCCCACCTGGCCCAGCACCAGCCTGCCAGTAGCTCATACCCCTTTATGCTCTAATCTTTGTCGTCTTCCTCGCCAGCGTAGCTGCTGCCTAGCGTTCCGACCACCGTCGATCCCCACCGCATCAAGGTGCACGTCGTTGTCGTCAGGGGAAGGATAAGGAGGCCACGGCGATGTTTCCCCTCAGTCTCATCCTCATTTTCCCCTTCTTAGAAACCCTCCTCTTTGACTTCTCTCAGTAGACAAAACCCTAACCGCCATGGCTCGAGCTAGAGCTTGCTCCCGGCCTCCCCTTGCCATTCTGAGGCCACCATGATGACTGCGGTGCTCGACTTCGTCATTTGCCCCGAAGAACGCTGGTCAGGGAGGTCCCTAACTACGGGATTTGATCCATCTTCTCCAACCCCGACGCTGTTTGTCGACGTCAATCGCCGCCGTCTCCAACTGCACCTTGCTTCCTCGACCACTTCTCTGCATTCCCAGTGAGCTGACGGTCCTCTAGAACCTTACCTTTTTCTCTATCCGCCCTTGGATCTTTCTGGCCTCGAGCGCCGCCGTGCTGTATCTGCTTCGTTCACCGCCGACGAGGCTCCTGGCCACGCCTAGACTCTACGCCACCCTAGTTAGGTTGCCCAGGTTCATGCGCTTCCGATCCACTAACATTCGCATCCACTCGCGCATCGTAGCGCCGCCGCTAGATGGTCGCCGGCGACAGCCACCGTCCACCCTGTAGACCAGACCAAGTCAAACCTGGTGTGGGTCTCGTTGTTGATGTGGCTTGCCAACGTGGCCACGGACCCACAAGTTCATCTCTGTGGCTAGGATCGTTCTGAGTGTAAAATGGATTAATGGTCCATGCCAACGTGGCACATCAACGTGGCCCTAAGCCCCACATGTCTATGACTTGGGTATATCCAGTCTAGGTGTAAAATGTTCAGTGTATGTTTAGGAAATAATTAAAACAATACAAATTTAAATAACAATATTCCATAAATGAAATAAAATGATTAAATCTTGTAAATTGATATCTTTAGTTTTATAAACCAGAAAAATACATATAATATATGGAAATGTTTAGAAAAATAAAATCTACAACTTAAAAATATTATTATGATAATTATTTTAATAAATATTATTTAATAAATACTTTATAAAGTTTTAATACTTTGATAATTAATATTTTAATAATGGTAAATGTTAAAAATCGAAAATGAAATACCAAAAATCTTAGAAAATAAGAATTATACTCGAACATTATAATTATACATTATTACTTCACTTAATTAAATATTTATTATTTATTAAGTATTTTTAAAGTACTCCCTCCGATCCTAAATAAGTGTCACGGTTTTGAACTAACTCTAGTTCAAAATGGCGACACTTATTTAGGATTGGAGGTAGTAATAAACCTTATTAAAATCATATCTTAGTATTTATAAATCACACAAAGAAATGTAATATACCAAAGTGATCACAAAAATAATACCTACAAGTTAAAAATGTGATATTCCACTTTTGAGTTAAATAAAAAGTTAAACACTTTCATAACATGAATTTAAACCTGTTTCTTTAGTTAATAATTCCTAAAATGACAAATAAAATTTGTTAATATTTCCTAAATTAACCAAATAAATAGTATTAATCTTAAATACTAATATTATGAAGTCAAAATGATTTAACACTATTTAAATACAATTTTATTAAATTATCTTTCAACCATAAGTATAAATTATTTATAAGAGACCTTATCTAATTTAAAATCTCCAAGAATAATTATAATAAGATAAAACCCATTCTTTATATTAACCACAAGTTTATAAACAAATCAAAACACTATAAGTGAGTTCATAAGTAGTGCATAATATTATTTACTTATTCATAAACTATAACCACACCCTTATAAGGAGATAAATTCCTTTATACCATTATAATGTAAAGAAACCATTACCAACTAAAAATAATACCATTCTTAAGTAACTTTAAAGAAAAATTATAAAGTGAACAAGGTAAAAGTAAAACAAGCATTTCGCCTAAAGTCCATCTATGTCTTTAAAGTTAAATTTAGTCTACAATACTTTAAATATAATACTAAAGACTTTATTATATGTTTTATAGTTAACTTTGGTCGGTTACAATTAAATTAAAAAGCATCTTAATACCAAACCAACCTAGTTAAAAACCAAGATAGATAAGTCTCAAATACTACTAATTTCATTATTCTAGTAAAGGCAATTCTTTCTGACTTAAAGACTATAACTAGAAAGAACACCTCATAAGATTAACTTAAAAGCTTAAATGCTTCTGCCAAATTGAGTAAGATTTTCTTCAAAGGTTATTCGTTTTGCCACTTCAGGAAAACAAATAATAACTAATCACAATCACTTTACTTTATACTTTACTTGTATAATATGATTGTTAATACTTAAATTCTGTATAAGTGAAATTACTTGTAAAGTAAAACTTGAAGATAAACAATTAAGATGTAAGCAACCTTGAGTAGCATTCCATACTGTGTATTTTGTTGTTGTATAAATATATGTTGTTCCACACACTCACAAGCCTTAATAAGAAGCACATGTGTGAAACTTAATCTAAAAGGGCAACACATTCCAAGGAAACCCTTTCTAGTACCCAAACCCTAGAACAACGTTATTATCGGGATTCACGTTTATCAACTTGCATTACATTACTTATGCATAAAAGCATCTTGCTTCTTTAAACATTACTCCTTACGGGACCAATGATGCAGATTTCAGTTATTGGATCTTTTATATTGTCTCGAAGACCGTGAGCGCATAATATTGCAATAACAAAAGGCAAGTTCACACTTGCTCATGTTCTTTGATTATTTTCTATAAAGTATTTTACAAATCCAGTGTTGTCATCACCTGCATTTGAAAAAGGTCAGAAAACACTATTTTCATAATAATGTAATTATAGGATATTTACCATGAGGTAATAACCTACTATAAGAGTTTCGGTGGTTAAGGAACATATTATCTAAGACTTAACAACCACGGTCTCCAGTGATTCTTGGGCCGTATATTACGCGTTGACCATGAGATTTGGAATGGGACGAAGAAGTCAGCTGTATCTTTCCCTCTCGCAAGTAGCTGGATGTGCGGGTCGTGGCTGTTATCACTCATAGCGTGCATATTATTTATGGTAATTCGTAGAAGATATGCAGCATATGGGTGGAAGCCCTCAACGTCCCATGATAGTTCCAACATCTGAACAGTATATACAAACCATTGCCGTAATTCAAAATGTGGGCATGGTGTACACCAAGGAGACATGCGGGGTCGCGGAAAAGGCAGTGATTGGCTTGGATCTTAGGTTGGGCCTCAAATCAAGGAAGTTTGAACGGGGACATACTCTCGGCCGTGCAACAAAACCTAAGGTCTCTCATGGGTAAAGTGACGCACCTCTGCAGAGTGTAAAAACTGTAACTTGTTACTCCCTATTCTGGGAAGGAGCTGCGAACGCGGCGGGAAAGGAACCCCATGAAGGTTTTGGTAAACCCGTGAAGGCTAACGGACATAGTTTTTCACAATAAAATAAACCCTTGAAGAAATGTTTACGAAAACTTGCATTGCCTATGACCTACGGTCTGTGGGTGTAGATATAGTGCATCAAACACTCCTTTTCTAGTGAACTTGCTGAGTACGCTCGTACTCAAATTATCTTCTTAACCCTTGCTAGGTTCTAAAGCCATTACAGACGACGTCTACATCAAGTTATGCTCCAGGAATCATCATCAAAAGCTAAAGATCTTCAATGGAGTCAAGAAAGTCAACATATACATCAACCCAAGTGAAGACTAAGTTGCTGATTAGATAAGAATAGAATTTACAACCATAGAACCTACTTCTGTAGACTATTGCAATAGCAGCAATGCAAGACAATAGTTCAGCTATTAGTTTTATAAGTATGGTAGCTATGAGTTATTTATTCTTGATTCTTCTTCGTAAGAAGTTTCTTTCTCTCTCTTTAACCTAGAGTGTTCTCTAGATCTTGTGTAAAGAGTTGAGTTGTAACCTATAGTCATGTCTTGGACCTGTTATGTTTCTGTTGTACTACTCTGAGGGATGTAATACTAGTGAACGGTGTTTCATTGGTGTTATGTCAACGACTATAGTGTACTACATCATGCCGTGGTATGCAGGGTCACCGTAGTTGGTATCAGAGCATATGCTTTGAGCTTAGGATTAAACCCTTTTAGGCAGATATGTAGGTTGGATAGTGACTATACAAGCCATCTTATCTAAACCAAGTGTTCTTATGACTTGTGATGAGTATCCACTTGAGGATAACCTTGTCACACATAAGTCAGATGTTTAAGTCATTATTTCTTAGGAAGTAATTATTTTGTCTTTTCTCAAGTAAAGTGCTCTTTATTATCCTCCAAGGGAGACATAAACCACCAAGATACTGTAGAAAAGTGCAAGACATTAATTGAAGTAGTCTTAATGGTGTAGCCTAAACCTAGAATTCATATAAGACAGTGGAATCTTATGGTTAGTTAATAACCAAAGACAACATGATGAATATCATTAGGATAAATGTGGATGTAATGAGTAGTAATCATGTGGGATTCACTTGAGAATTCTACGTGATGAAGTGCAATTATGTTATGACTTAATAATAGTGTAGTGAGAAGTAAAGTTATCATGGTTAGATTAGCTCTTAAATCATGATAAAGAGACAAAACATAATAAGATCATGGTGAGATTAGCTCTCAAACCATGATGTAAGTGTAAGTATGACAAATACTTAGTGAATTATTTTGAGGTAGAAGTAAGAAAATACCATGGTAGAGCTATGATAGAAGTTGTACATGCTAAAAATTTCTAATAATGTTTATTTTAAGTTATCAAATAGAATCTGAATAGTCATTTGGAGTGACCATGTGAGGTTAGCTACTAATAAATGATAAGTTGGTTATATTATCCATTCCAAGAGAAAGACTAAAGGTTAGTCAAAACCAAATTGAGACCACTTTGTTTAAAATTATCCTGTTGCAATTGAGCAATTTGGGTAAACATTGAGACAAAGTATAGTTTGACACTATGTGCTAAGTATCACAATGTAAACCTATATGAGGAGGTGTCATATACTACACAACTAAGACAGAATTCTAGAGATATTATACTCAACTACCCTATTCTGGGCTTAGAATATTGTGTGTTATATGTACCAAATTTGGATTTATTTGTTTTCCTTGGATCTTCCTGATTGACTAGATCTGTACATGAAGTTTGACTTGGAGTGCAAATGCATGTTGCAACATCCAGTTACTACTTGATGTTATAGACCTGGATATGAATGGGAATTCGTGTAAGGGAGTGACGAGTTCCGAAGACCAAGATGAAGACGTACCTGAAGGGTAAAGCCAAATATGAGGAGTATCAATCCAATTTGGAGGATAAATCAAGATCAAATTATTGTTTGTCCATCATAAGAAGCAAGATTAATGTAGGGAATATAAGTAACAACAAGAAGTAATAAACTTAAAGTTCAATCAAATTAGGTAATTTTGCTAAGAAGTTAATAAAGTAGTTGTACCAAGTTCATGGAAGCATCATGAATAAGTGCAAAGAAGAAGTTTTGGAATCCAAAATAGTATTCAAGATCTGACAATTCAGAGAGAATGCTGGAAGTATGTCGGAAACCATAGGATAATACATACACCCTAGGATGGTTCGCAGCTGGTAATTATCCGCAGCTGGTATTTGATCCATAGCCAGTAATTGATCCACAGTTGCTATCTTGACCATAGCCGATGTTGGTTAACATAGTTAACCAGATCATCTTAAAAGTTGCATAAAGAGCATAAAATTTGGCCTAAAATAAGTAATACACAAAGGAGTATAAAAATTGAAAGCGACCGTTTTTTTTCGAGACTCTTCGTGAAGTCAGGTGCATCAAAGCGAAAATATCCGAATAAGTAAGTAAGACAAATAATGCTGAAAGATTCACTTCGGAGATCCACAATTGTGTGGATACACCGTACAATCTTTCATAAGAACAAATTAGGTCAAGTATAAGCTAGACAAAACTCTACATTCTACTTATAAAGCAAATAAATACTAAATAGGCAGTTTGAAGACTATTAGTAAACCCTAAGGGGGAGAGTAAACATTATAAATGAAAGTTGAAGAAGTACTATTGGTGATAATGAAATATTATCTAAAGCTTAATAAGGTAAAAGCTTGAAGGTGATAAAAGATTAAACCTAACAGCCTAAGTCTAGAGGAAACAACTCTTATGTGATCCTTAATAGTGGATAATAACATCCAATTGGACAAGTATAGAGGAACAAGAAATTCCAATGGGTTTGGACTAAATGAGTTCAAATCCAATTTTGGAAGGATCACTAGTACAACTTATATAGTGACAAATCAAAGATTAGTCTTTTGACCACACTATTGATTAATAAACTTCAAAACCTATTTTAGTGAGACCTCCTAGACTTTGCATAATATAGTAAGGAAGTTTGATGGTCAAGTTAAGGAATTGTATTAGGATCCTAATTAAGAATAATAAACTAAATAAGAGAACCCAATTTAAGGAGTTCCTAATAAGGACATATCCCTAAAGGAGTAAAGTTAAAATAACTTTGGAATATTGGAGACACCTAGTTGAAAATTGCCACGTATGATGAGGATTCAGGAAAAAGAATTGGATATGGAATACTACAATTATTTCCATTGAGGTTAACAAGGAGTTGAGACATATCATAATCATTGCAAGACAATTCCTTACTCCGAAACATGAGAGTGTGAACTTCGAGGACGAAGTTTATTTTAAGGGGGAGAGTGAATAACATCGCAGCATTAGAGCTTAGAAATAAGCTGAACACAGATGTGTGAATTGCATTCATGCATAGAAAATCTGAATAATTTTCGTTCTTTTAAATAAAAACTTGTCAAAGTGATTGAAGCTTATCTTAACTTGATGGAATTGAAGTAGATCATCAAGTGGACTGCGATAAGTTTCAATATGACCTTTGCTAAAACCTTATTTTGGGTAAACATGATTTGATCTAAGGGTAGATCAAATGGAATAAAACTAAACCTTAATACATCACTTAATGGTTCATATTTGATCCTTAAGTAATCATATCCCAGTATTCATTACACAACCCATGAATACCAAGTTATAAATATAAATTAAGTAATAGGAATAAAATCATTATGATAATTGATGGAGTTAACTCACTCCTAAATGGATATAAGAGTTATCCGGAAGACATAATTATATGAGGTAACAAAGAAGATTATAAGGATGAATTATGAAGATAGTTACCAAGGAGTAATCCTATTGGATAAAGTAGGTATAATCAATGAGTAATATCTCATAGATAGATAGGGATACTAAGAAGATAACTATAATACAATTGTAATGTTGTATTGATGAAGTACTTGATTAGCCAACCAGAAACCTAAGCCATAAATGATCAAAGGATTATAATGATCATGCTTAAGTCACCAAGATTGGATGCCCATATCATGTATAAGTGACATTGGTTGATAGAACATGATTGAACCCTAGTATAAGATAATGGAGTATTATTGAGGTGGATGACTAAGGAAAGGTATGTGTGGAGCTAGAAGTAATCACTTAATGGACTGGGGATTACCAGCAATAGAGTAGTTGATATAGCCAAGTGTAGATATATATGATTATGAAAGGCTTTAATGACAAGCTCATTGGATTTATAAATGGATTTAGAAGCATAAAAGGTGGATAAGAATATTCTTGTGAAGCAAAGCTCATCATGTTAACACATGATGATGGATATAGAGAAGTAATATATATCTAGGAAAGGAATTCCTTAATTAGAAGTCCAGGTTTATGAAGTATGGAAGGTAGGAATTCTTGGTAAACACTAAACCCCAAATATATAATCAAGCTTAACATCCATCCCATCTGTTGGATCAATCATTTTGTTTCCACAATGGTTGATAGGAATAATTTCCTACATCAAATCACTTAAGCCATCTTTGTCATTTTCAATCATCATTATCATAGGTGCTTATGAAACTATAGTTATCAATTATCTCTCATAATTCATTTCAAATAATAACTATTTATTTTAAAAACGTGATATCCATATTGACCACAAACATAAAGACTATATGTTTAGCCATTCATCTTTATTCACATTAAACAAAGTCTTTGATTCATCTCTCTAACCATTTATTCCATAGGAGTATGGAATAAGTAGGAATACCATAATTATAAACTACTCTATATTTTAATATGTGATTAAATACATAAAAATAAACCCTATGACTATTACTAAACATTTTAAAACTTCATTACTCCAAATAAAAGTGAAAATAATGTTATAGTTAATTTTTAAGATCTTAAATAAATCCTAAAGCACAAAACCCTACTTACTCTATTTAATAAAAGAATGTCTCTATAATTAAAAAGTTAGAAAATAATAAATAAAGTATGCTATCCAAATCCTAAATTCATACCAG
The DNA here is from genome assembly GCA_916181665.1 of Avena sativa. NCBI lineage: Eukaryota > Viridiplantae > Streptophyta > Magnoliopsida > Poales > Poaceae > Avena > Avena sativa. Next base: position 241,373,599 of record OV702297.1, read on the forward strand.
AATTTGAAATATATTTTTTATACTACAAGTATTCAGCAAATAAAAGTCTATAAAGATGTTTCAAACCAAATATAAAAATATAAATATGGAAATAAAATAGTAAACAAAAAAAACCAAAGGAAGAGAGACATTAGTTGAATCTAGCCCATGGACCAGCTTTATGTTCCCTTTCCTGTCGCTCATGTGCGTCACACCGCGGCCCACCTGGCCCAGCACCAGCCTGCCAATAGCCTATACCCCTCTAGGCTCTAATCTTCGTCGTCTTCCTAGCCGACGAAGCTGCTACCTGGCGTTCCGACCGCCGTCGATCCCCACCGCATCAAGATGCACGCCGTCATCGTCAGAGGGAGGATAAGGAGGCCACGGCGATGTTTTCCCTTGGTCTCATCCTCATTTTCCCCTTCTCAGCAACCCTCCTCTTTGACTTCTCTCAGTAGACGAAACCCTAACCGCCATGGCTCGAGCTAGAGCTCGCTCCCGGCCTCCCCTTGCCAATCTGAGGCCACCATGATGACCGCGGTGCTCGACTTCGTCATTTGCCCCAAAGCACGCTAGTCAGGGAGGTCCCTAACTGCGGGATTTGATCCATCTTCTACGACCCCGACGTCGATCGTCGACATCAATCGCCACCGTCTCCAACTGCACCTTGCTTCCTCGACTACTTCTCTGCATTCCTGGTGAGCTGATGGTCCTCTAGGACCTTACCTTTTTATCTATCCTCCCTTGGATCATTCTGGCCTCGAGCACTATCGTGCTGTCTCCGCTTCGGTCACCGCCGGCGAGGCTCCCGGCCACCCCTAGACACTACGCAATCCTAGTTAGGTTGCCCAGGTTCATGCGCTTCCGATCCACTAACATTCGCATCCACTCGCGCATCATAGCGCCGCCGCTAGATGGTCGCCGACGATAGCCACTGTCCACCGTGTCGACCAGGCCAAGTCAAACCTGGTGTGGGTCTCGTTGCTGATGTGGCTTGCCAACGTGGCCATGGACCCACAAGTTCATCGCTGTGACTAGGATCGTTCTGAGTGTAAAAATGATTAATGGTTCATGCCAACGTGGCACATCAACGTGGCCCTAAGCCCCACATGTATGTGACTTGGGTATATCCAGTCTAGGTGTAAAAAGTTTAGTGTATGTTTAGGAAATAATTAAAACAATACAAATTTAAATAACAATATTCCAGAAATGAAATAAAATGATTAAATCTTGTATAATTGATATCTTTAGTTTTATAAACCATAAAAATACATATAATATATGGAAATGGTTAGAAAAATAAAATCTATAACTTAAAACTATTATTAATTATTATTATGATAATTATTTAAAAAAATATTATTTAATAAATACTTTATAAAGTTTTAATACTTTGATAATTAATATTTTAATAATGGTAAATGTTAAAAATCTAAAATAAAATACCAAAAATCTTAGAAAAATAAGAATTATACTCTAACATTATAATTATACATTATTAGTTCTCTTAATTAAATATTTATTATTTATTAAGTATTTTTAAAGTAATAAACCTTATTAAAATCATATCTTATTATTTATAAATCACAAAAAGAAATGTAATATACCAAAGTGATCACAAAAATAATACCTACAAGTTAAAAATGTGATATTCCACTTTTGAGTTAAATCAAAAGTTAAACACTTTCATAACTTGAATTTAAACATGTTTCTTCAGTTAATAATTCCTAAAATGACAAATAAAATTTGTTAATATTTCCTAAATTAACCAAAAAAATTAGTATTAATCTTAAATACTAATATTATGAAGTCAAAGTGATTTAACACTATTTAAATACAATTTTATTAAATTATCTTTCAACCATAAGTATAAATTATTTTATAAGAAAATCCTTATCTAATATAAAATCTCCAAGAATAATTATAATAAGATAAAACCCATTCTTTATATTAACCACAAGTTTATAAGCAAATCAAAACACTATAAGTGAGTTCATAAGTAGTGAATGATATTATTTACTTATTCATAAACTTTAACCACACCCTTATAAGGAGATAAATTCCTTTATACCATTATAATGTAAAGAAATCATTACCAACTAAAAATAATACCATTCTTAAGTAACTTTAAAGAAAAATTATAAAGTGAACAAGGTATAAGTATAACAAGCATTTCGCCTAAAGTCCATCTATGTCTTTAAAGTTAACTCTAGTCTACAATACTTTAAATATAATACTAAAGACTTTATTATATGTTTTATAGTTAACTTTGGTCTGTTACAATTAAATTAAAAAGCATCTTAATACGAAACCAACCCAGTTAAAAACCAAGATAGATAGATCTCAAATACTACTAATTTCATTATTCTAATAAAGGCAATTCTTTCTGACTTAAAGACTATAACTAGAAAGAACACCTCATAAGATTAACTTAAAAGCTTAAATGCTTCTGCCAAATTGAGTAAGATTTTCTTCAAAGGTTATTCGTTTTGCCACTTCAGGAAAACAAATAACAACTAATCAGAATCACTTTACTTTATACTTTACTTGTATAATATGATTGTTAATACTTAAATTCTGTATAAGTGACATTACTTGTAAAGTAAAACTTGAAGATAAACAATTAAGATGTAAGCAAACTTGAGTAGCATTCCATGCTATGTATTTTGTTGTTGTATAAATACATGTTGTTCCACACACTCACAAGCCTTAATAAGAAGCACATGTGTGAAACTTAATCTAAAAGGGCAACACATTCCAAGGAAACCCTTTCCAGTACCCAAACCCTAGAACAATGTAACTCTCGGGATTCACATTTATCAACTTGCATTACATTACTTATGCATAAAAGCATCTTGCTTCTTTAAACATTAGTCCTTACGGGACCAATGATGCAGATTTCAGTTATTGGATCTTTTATATTGTCTCGAAGACCGTGAGCGCATAATATTGCAATAACAAAAGGCAAGTTCACACTTGCTCATGTCCTTTGATTATTTTCTGTAAAGTATTTTACAAATCCAGTGTTGTCATCACCTGCATTTGAAAAAGGTCAGAAAACACTATTTTCATAATAATGTGATTATAGGTTATTTACCATGAGGTAATAACCTACTATAAGAGTTCCAGTGGTAAAGGAACATATTATCTAAGACTTAACAACCACTGTCGCCAGTGATTCTTGCGCCGTATATTACGCATTGACCATGAGATTTGGAATGAGACGAAGAAGTCAGCTGTATCTTTTCCCTCTCGCATGGAGCTGGATGTGCGGGTCGTGGCTGTTATCACTGAAGGGATACGGGTAGGCTACACTAGCGCAAATCAAAATTTTCTACCGCGTAAACTAGGATTAATGTTATCATAGATCACGGGATTACCACTAGACGTGCAGTTGCGGAATTGATGAAGCGTGTCGAGGCAGTGCAGACGTTCCAGGTCTCCTCCTTGTCCTCGTCCCACAAGAAGCTCCCCTTGCGCGGCTCGTCCAAGTGCCACAAAAGCAGCACCTCCGAGGTATCCACACATGCGGGGTGGAAGCGTCAGACGCCAGACTGCTAGGTCCGCGCGTGCAACACAGGCGTGAGGAGTGGCTGCTGGGAATGATCTGAGGTCTAACCCTGGCCAGCTCACCCCACCCTCTCTTATATAGGCGTCCCTAGTGGGCTTCTACATTAGCAGCCCATTAGTAGCCTAAGCCTGGTCTAATTCGGATCCAATCCTCATTAGGCTTCCAGCCCCTTAAGTGTGTGTCCCTATAGGTTCATATGCGTATAGACATGACACGAATACACTTATTCTGTCAATAGTTGGTAGTGGCCTCTAGCAAGACGTGCCAACTCCTAAACGCATACAAAGATCATATCAGACGAACCATCACAAGGTTTAGTACATGTCTTTCCCTTTGCCTCACGATATTTGGTCTAGCTCCAAGATGACCTCCCTTTCTCGATACTGCGATTCAGAATCCCTTTACTAGGTTAACTCTTAACCATATGTAGCACGACCATGCATTTCTGGATTCGATCACTCGAGGGGCCCAGAGATATCTCTCTCAAGTAGAGAGGGGCAAATCCCATCTTGATTGACCATGCCTTGCAGCATGCTTCAGGACAAACCCGAAAGCTACCTTTATAACTACCCAGTTACGGTATCCTTTGATAGCCCCAAAGTAGGTCGATCCACATCTCAAGTACATGCGACAATCTCAGGTCTAAGGACAAAATGTACACGATATGTAGAGAGAGAGCTGCAACTAATTGCCAGTATCAGGTTGGGTCAGTCCAACCCCATGTTCATAACATGTGTCCACATCATTGGTTTGACATCTCCATGTCTATGACTTGCGCAACATAGTCATCAACCAATCAATGTGCTAGTCTAATATTCACGTGTGTTCTCACATGAACTCCGACTAGGGACGACTCTTAAATAACCATACAAGTAAAGAGTTTCACAAACAATTCACATAATTGCCAATCAATACAAGTTGCCTGATATGGATATTCAAGGAACATTACAATAACTCATGGATACATATGAAATATAATCATCTCTATGATTGCCTCTAGGGCATATTTCCTTCAGTCTCCCACTTGCACTAGAGTCAATCTAAAATGTATCTAATACCAATTGCTCTTGTGTGCGCTTCATGCGCGGGCTGTGGGAGAGGCTTAGTCAAGGGATCAGCAACATTTGAGTCTGTATGTATTTTGCATATCATGACACTACCATCCTCAACGAACTCTCGAATCTGATGGTAACGCATGCGAATATGTTTGTTCTTCTGGTGCTGTCTAGGTTCCTTGGCTTGTGCAATAGCACCATTGTTGTCACAATAAACGTCCAAGGGATTGGACGTGTCCTGAACCACACCGAGAGCAATCAGGAAATTCCTAGTCCAAACAGCTTCCTTTATTGCCTCCGAGGCAACAATATATTCAGCTTCTGTTGAAGAGGAGGTCAATGTCTCTTGCTTGGAACTTTTCCAGCTCACAACACCACCATTCATGACAAACACATAACCTGATTGCGATTTCGAATGATCTGCGTCGTTAAGGTAACTCGCATCTGTGTAACCCTTTACACTGAGTTCATCCTCACCTCCATAAACTAGGAGCACATCCTTAGTCCTTTTCAATTACTTAAGGATGTTCTTTACCGCTGTCCAGTGACCTTCACCTGGATCAGGCTGGCATCTGCTCGTAACACTTAGAGCATAGGAAACATCTGGGCGAGTACATATCATTGCATACATAATGGATCCAATAGGCGAAGCATATGGAACTCTGCTCATGCGCTCACGCTCATCAGTAGTCGAAGGACATTGAGTCTTGCTGAGTTTTATGCCACGAGACATGGGCAAGAACCCCTTCTTAGCCTCTTCCATGCTGAACCGTTTCAACACTTTGTCAATGTATGTACTCTGGCTTAATCCAATTTGCCTCCTTGATCTATTTCTATAGATCTTTATGCCCAGAATATATGCCGCTTCTCCCAAGTCCTTCATCGAAAAACTATTTTTCAATGAGGTATTAACAGACCCGAGCATAGGAATGTCATTTCCAATCACCAATATGTCATCTACATATAAGATTAGAAATACCAGCGCTCTCCCACTTTCCTTCTTGTAAACACAATGTTCTTGTTCGTTTTTGATGAAGCCAAACTCCTTTACAACTTCATCAAATCAAATATTCCAACTTTGAGATGCTTGCTTCAGCCCATAAATGGACTTCAGAAGTTTGCATACCTTTCTAGCATTGTTTGGACCGACAAAACATTCGGGCTGCATCATATACACGTCCTCAGTTAGGATTCCATTTAGGAAAGCCGTCTTGACATCCATCTGCCATATTTCATAGTCAAAATGTGCAGCAATGGCTAGAATTATCCGTATAGAATTAAGCATCGCTACGGGCGAGAAAGTCTCGTCGTAGTCAACTCCTTGAACTTGTCGAAAACCTTTTGCAACAAGTCGAGCTTTATGGATGTGAACATTTCCATCCATATCAATCTTCTTATTATAGATCCATTTGCACTCGATGGCTTTAAAACCATCAGGCAGGTCAACCAAGTTCCAAACTTGATTATCCCCCATGGACTCTATCTCGGATCTCATGGTGATCAGCCATTTCTCAGAGTCTGGGTCCACCATCGCTTCTGCATAGGTCGCAGGCTCATCATTGTCTAACAATAATAATTCCCGTGCTTCGTGGAGCCTCGCCGACCTTCGTGGTTGTGGTGCTTCTGTTGCCACGGGTTCCTCAACTTGTTCTTCTACAATAGCATCACTCGTAGAAGCATCCCCAATTGGCTCATCTTGAACTTCTTCAAGTCGCACCGGCCTTCCACTTGTTCCCTTTGTGAGAAACTCTTTCTCTAGGAAGACACCACTACGAGCAACAAACACTTTGCCATCCTCTCGGTTGTAGAAGTAATACCCTAAGGTTTCCCTCGGATATCCCACGAAAATGCACTTATCTGATTTGGGTGTTAGCTTGTCCGATTGAAGTCGCTTGACAAATGCATCACAACCCCAAATCTTTAGAAAAGACAAACTGGGATTCTTTCCAGTCCACATCTCATATGGTGTCTTAACTACGGATTTAGATGGTACCCTATTAAGTGTGAAAGTTGCCGTTTCTAGAGCGTAACCCCAAAATGATAATGGTAAATCCGACTGGCTCATCATAGATCGAACCATGTCCAACAAAGTTTGATTACGCCGTTCGGAGAACCCGTTTCTTTGAGGCGTTCCGGGCGGCGTAAGTTGTGGAACAATTCCGCAACTCTTAAGATGATCGCTAAATTCGTGACTCAAATATTCACCTCCATGATCAGATCGCAAGGCCTTTATTTTCTTGCCATGTTGATTCTCTACTTCACTCTGAAACTCTTTGAACTTTTCAAAAGTTTCAGTCTTATGCCTCATCAAGTAGACATAACCATATCTACTGAAATCATCAGTGAAAGTAATGAAGTAGTGATATCCTCCTCTGGATGTCGTGCTCATTGGTCCACATACATCAGTATGTATGAGTTCCAACAAGTCTGTCGCTCTCTCGGGTAAACCCGAAAAAGGCGACTTGGTCATCTTTCCAAGTAAACAAGCTTGACATGTCTCGTATGATTCAAAAACAAACGAAGTTAGAAGACCATCACCATGTAGCTTCTTCATGCGCTTTTCACTTATATGCCCCAAATGACAATGCCATAAATAGGTAGGACTCAAATTATTAGGCCGAAGCCTTTTAGCACTAACATTGTAAACAGATGCATCATTAAGATTTAAAATAAATAACCCATTCACAATGGGAGCATTAGCCATAAACATATCATTCTTAGAGATTACACAACCATTGTTTGCACTCGCGAATGAATAACCATCCCTCATCAAACATGAAGGTGATAAAATGTTTCGACCCATACTAGGAATGTAATAACAATTATTCAACTCCATAATAAATCCTGACGGAAGGTGAAGTTGCATGACGCCGACGAACAATGCAGCAAGCCTTGCTTTATTTCTGACGCGAAAATCCACTTCGCCTTTCTGCACTTCTCTAGTCCTTATTAGCCCCTGCATCGAATTGCAAATATGAGCAACCGATCCGGTATCAAATACCCAAGAGTTAACATAGGAATCAGCGAGAAGAATGTCCACAACATTTACAACAAGCGTACCTAAGTGGGAAGTACTCTTACTTCCACTCTTCTTCAAAGAAGCCTGGTACTTGATGCAGTTTCTCTTCCAGTGGACATGTTCATGACAAAAGAAGCACTCAGTGTCTTCTACATGTCCAGCCTTTTAGGCAGATCTGTAGGTTGGATAGTGACTATAGAAGTGATCTTATCTAAACCAAATGTTCTTATGACTTGTGATGAGTATCCACTTGAGGATAACCTTGTCACACATAAGTCAGATGTTTAAGTCATTCTTTCTTAGGAAGTAATTATTTTGTCTTTTCTCAAGTATAGTGCTCTTTAGTATCCTCCGAGGGAGACATAAACCACCAAGATACTGTAGAAAAGTGCAAGACATTAATTGAAGTAGTCTTAATGGTGTAGCCTAAACCTAGAATTCATATAAGACAGTGGAATCTTATGGTTAGTTAATAACCAAAGACAACCTGATGAATATCATTAGGATAAATGTGGATGTAATGAGTAGTAATCATGTGGGATTCACTTGAGAATTCTACATGATGAAGTGCAATTATGTTATGACTTAATAACAGTGTAGTGAGAAGTAAAGTTATCATGGTTAGATTAGCTCTTAAATCAGGATAAAGAGGCAAAACATAATAAGATCATGGTGAGATTAGCTCCAAAACCATGATGTAAGTGTAAGTATGACAAATACTTAGTGAATTATTTTGAGGTAGACGTAAGAAAGTACCATGGTAGAGCTATGATAGAAGTTATAGATGCTAAAAATTTCTAATAATGTTTAGTTTAAGTTATCAAATAGAATCTGAATAGTCATTTGGAATGACCATGTGAGGTTGGCTACTAATAAATGATAGGTTGGTTATATTATCCATTCCAAGAGAAAGACTAAAGGTTAGTCAAAACCAAATTGAGACCACTTTGTTTAAAATTATCCTGTTGCAATTGAGCAATTTGGGTAAACATTGAGACAAAGTATAGTTTGACACTATGTGCTAAGTATCACAATGTAAACCTATATGAGGAGGTGTCATATACTACACAACTAAGCTGGAATTCTAGAGATATTATACTCAACTACTATGTTCTGGGCTTAGAATATTGTGTGTTATATGTACCACATTTGGATTTATTTGTTTTTCTTGGATCTTCCTGATTGACTAGATCTGTACATGAAGTTTGACTTGGTGTGCAAATGCATGTTGCAACATCCAGTTACTACCTCATGTTATAGACCTAGATAGGAATGGAAATTCATGTAAGGGAGTGACGAGTTCCGAAGACCAAGATGAAGACCTAGCTGAAGGGTAAAGCCAAATATGAGGAGTATCAATCCAATTTGGAGGATAAATCAAGCTCAAATTATTGTTTATCCATCATAAGAAGGAAGATTAATGTAGGGAATAGAAGTAACAACAAGAAGTAATAAACTTAAAGTTCAATCAAAGTAGGTAATTTTTCTAAGAAGTTAATAAAGTAGTTGTACCAAGTTCATGGAAGCATCATGAATAAGTGCAAAGAAGAAGTTTTGGAATCCAAAATGGTATTCAAGATCTGACAATTCAGAGAGAATGCTAGAAGTATGTCGGAAACCATAGGATAATACATACACCCTAGGATGGTTTGCAGCTGGTAATTATCCGCAGCTGGTATTTGATCCATAGCCAGTAATTGATCCACAGTTGGTATCTTGACCTTAGCCGGTGTTGGTTAACATAGTTAACCAGATCATCTTAAAAGTTGCATAAAGAGCATAAGATTTGGCCTAAGATAAGTAAGACAAAAAGGAATATAAAAATTGAAAGCGACCGTTTTATTTTTCGAGACTCTTCGTGAAGTCAGGTGCATCAAAGCGAAAATATACGAATAAGTAAGTAAGAAAAATAATTCTGAAAGATTCACTTCGAAGATCTACAGTTGTGTGGATACACCGTACAATCTTTCATAAGAACAAATTCGGTAAAGTATAAGCTAGACAAAACTCTACATTCTACTTATAAACCCAATAAGTACTAAATAGGCAGTTTGAAGACTATTAGTAAACCCTAAGGGGGAGAGTAAACATTATAAATGAAAGTTGAAGAAGTACTATTAGTGATAATGAAAGATTATCTAAAGCTTAATAAGATAAAAGCTTTAAGGTGATAAAAGATTAAGCCTAACAGCCTAAGTCTGGAGGAAACAACTCTTAAGTGATCCTTAAGAGTGAATAATCACATCAAATTGGACAAGTATAGAGGAACAAGAAATTCCAATGGGTTTGGACTAAATGAGTTCAAATCCAATTTTGGAAGGATCACTAGTACAACTTATATAGTGACAAATCAAAGATTAGTATTTTGACTACACTATTGATTAATAAACTTCAAAACCTATTTTAGTGAGACCTCCTAGACTTTGCATAATATAGTAAGGAAGTTTGATGTTCAAGTTAAGGAATTGGATTAGGATACATAATTAAGAATAATAAACTAAATAAGAGAACCCAATTTAAGGAGTTCCTAATAAGGACATATCCCTAAAGGAGTAAAGTTAATATAACTTTGGAATATTGGAGACACCCAGTTTAAAATTGCCAAGTATGATGAGGATTCAGGGAAAAGAATTGGATATGGAATACTAGAATTATTTCCATTGAGGTTAACAAGGAGTTGAGACATTTCGTAATCATTGCAAGACAATTCCTTACTCTGAAACATGAGAGTGTGAACTTCGAGGACGAAGTTTATTTTAAGGGGGAGAGTCTGTAACATCCCAGCATTAGAGCTTAGAAATAAGCTGAACACATATGTGTGCATTGCATTCATGCATAGAAAATCTGAATAATTTTCGTTCTTTTAAATAAAAACTTGTCAAAGTGATTGAAGCTTCTCTTAACTTGATGGAATTGAAGTAGATCATCAAGTTGACTGCGATAAGTTTCAATATGACCTTTGCTAAAACCTTATTTTGGTTAAACATGATTTGATCTAAGGGTAGATCAAGTGGAATAAAACTAAACCTTAATACATTACTTAATGGTTCATATTTGATCCTTAAGTAATCATATCCCAATATTCATTACACAACCCATGAATACCAAGTTATAAATATAAATTAAGTAATAGGAATGAAATCATTATGATAATTGATGGAGTTAACTCACTCCTAAATGGATAGAAGAGTTATCTGGAAGACATAATTATATGAGGTAACAAAGAAGATTATAAGGATGAATTCTGAAGATAGTTACCAAGGAGTAATCCTATTGGATCAAGTAGGTATAGTCAATGAGTAATATCTCATAGATAGATAGGGATACTAAGAAGATAACTATAATACAATCGTAATGTTGTATTGATGAAGGACTTGATTAGCCAAGCAGAAACCTAAGCCATAAATGATCAAAGGATTATAATGATCATGCTTAAGTCACCAAGATTGGATGCTCATATCATGTATAAGTGACATTGGTGGATAGAACATGACTGAACCCTAGTATAAGATAATGGAGTATTATTGAGGTGGATGACTAAGGAAAGGTATGCGTGGAGTTAGAAGTAACCACTTGTTGGACTGGGGCTTACGAGCAATAGAGTAGTTGATATTGCCAAGTGTAGATATAAATGATTATGAAAGGCTTTAATGACAAGCTCATTGGATTTATAGATGGCTTTAGAAGCATAAAAGGTGGATAAGAATATTCTTGTGAAGCAAAGCTCATCATGTTAACACATGATGATGGATATAGAGAAGTAATATATATCTAGGAAAGGAATTCCTTAATTACAAGTCCAGGTTTATGAATTATGGAACGTAGGAATTCTTGGTAAACACTAAACCCCAAATCTATAATCAAGCTTAACATCCATCCCATCTGTTGGATCAATCATTTTGTTTCCACAATGGTTGATAGGAATAATTTCCTACATCAAATCACTTAAGCACATCATTGTCATTTTCAATCATCATTATCATAGGTGCTTATGAAACTATAGTTATCAATTCTCTCTCATAATTCATTTCAAATACTAACTATTTATTTTAAAAAGGTGATATCCATATTGACCACAAACATAAAGACTATATGTTTAGCCATTCACCTTTATTCACATTAAACAAAGTCTTTGATTCATCTCTCTAACCATTTATTCCATAGGAGTATGGAATAAGTAGGAATACCATAATTATAAACTACTCTATATTTTACTATGTGATTAAATACATAAAAATAAACCCTATGACTATTACTAAACATTTTAAAACTTCATTACTCCAAATAAAAGTGAAAATAATGTTATAGTTAATTTTTAAGATCTTAAATAAATCCTAAAGCCCTAAACCCTACTTACTCTATTTAATAAAATAATGTCTCTATAATTATAAAGTTAGAAAATAATAAATAAAGTATGCTATCCAAATCCTAAATTCATACCAGAATTTGAAATATATTTTTTATACTGCAAGTATTCAGCAAATAAAATTCTATAAAGATGTTTCAAACCAAATATAAAAATATAAATATGGAAATAAAATAGTAAACAGAAAAAACCAAAGGAAGAGAGGCATCAGTTGAATCTAGCCCATGGCCCAGCTTTCTGTTCCCTTTCTTGTCGCTCATGTGCGTCACACCGCGGCCCACCTGGCCCAGCACCAGCCTGCCAGTAGCCCATACCCCTTCAGGCTCTAATCTTCGTCGTCTTCCTCGCCGGCGAAGCTGCTGCCTGGCGTTCCGACCGCCGTCGATCCCCACCGCATCAAGATGCATGCCGTCATCGTCAGAGGGAGGATAAGGAGGCCACAACGACGTTTCCCCTCGGTCTCATCCTCATTTTCCCCTTCTCAGCAACCCTCATCTTTGACTTCTCTCAGTAGCCAAAACCCTAACCGCCATGGCTCGAGCTAGAGCTCTCTCTCGGCCTCCCCTTGCCATTCTAAGGCCACCATGATGACCGCGGTGCTCGACTTCGTCATTTGCCCCAAAGCACGCTGGTCAGGGAGGTCCCTAACTGCGGGATTTGATCCATCTTCTCCGACCCCGCCGCCGTTCGTCGACGTCAATCGCCGCCATGTCAACTCCCGGATTTTTCAATCCTAGATGCATGTTATGCCATACAGCAATCCCAGGATTACCATTTTTGCGAGACATAACAGAATTGGATACCATAGTACATCATCCATTACAAATGATACATAAGTTCTTACACAAATAGGGATCTCATGATCCAGTTCTTAATACAATATCAAGCAGCGGAATATGTAATAATAACGGTAGCGTAGGCGAAGCTCCATCTTCGAGGTCACAGGCAATGCTGAGGATGGGAGATGATCCTAGTTGTCGTAACCTTCCTGGGGTCCATCCTCCAGGTACTCCTCTTCATAGTCTGACCATGGGAATAGCCAGGGACAAAGCCATGAGTACTCTTTAAGTACTCGCAAACTAACACTAACAGGTAAAAGGGGTTTTTGGATAATAGGACACTAGGCTCTAGGGTTGTTTTGCAAAAGCCAGATTTATCTCTACGAAGTTCCAAAGCTAATCACAATTGTATAACTCCTAAGTGGGATCTTGTATTTCATATCACAACCCTGTTGGGGTCAAGTCAAAGTCTCAATTCATTTCACAAGTCATTTTGAAAAGTCTGACGAGGTAACAGTATGGCCACTCCAACTGTCCATAACCGCGGACGCGACTATTCGAATAGTTTGACACTCTGCAGAGATTGTACACTTTCACCACAACATTCGATACATCTGTCAGGAACAAATCCTGAATTCACCATACTTAGTATGAGGATAATCAATCCTAACCTTTCGATTACACGCCCTAGTATAAGCACCTCTCCTGTGAGTTTGGCCTCCCAACCATGACCAACTGTCATCTTGGGTACTACACAGGTGGACAATCTTCACAAGGTAGCCTCAGCTCAGAATTGGCCGTGAGGGAACTCACATTAAGGTATATAAGTTTCCAGTCAAGCCCTACCCAATATTCGGGTATTGTGGTTGTACGATAAAATTGGAATGGTATCGCATCCAGACAACCATCAGTTTTAACAAGGGCTAAGGCTCATGCCTCAACATTTTCATCACCAAAATCATCAAGTATTCGGAAACGCATGTCCAAAACATTTCAATAGAATGATCCATCATTCCAAGGTTTTCATAACCATTTTTCCACCAAGTACTCCCATCTAAAGTTGATCAAGTTTTATGCTTAGCACTAGCATCTAGAGGTGGGGGTAAGCAATAATGTGGGGTGATAAACTAGGGGAGTTCTAACTAAGTTCAATCTCATGCCTTAAGATGACATCAAGATTATCTAGCTTAGGCCAAATTTTATGCTCTTTATACGACATTCACATATCTTTCTAGTATCTACCAATCACTTAGGTAAAATCTAGGTAAAAGCTTTGATAAAGAAATAAAGTATAAACCTTGTAGGTAAAACTAGGAATGGTTTATCAAGTGGTTATGATCATATATGCTTAACGCATATAGTTGGCATGGTAACAAGCAAGTATTGGCTTGCATTGGTCAACTTGATTAGTAAAGCTTGCTAAATTGCAAGTGTTTGCTTGCAAGGTTAATAGCTTGCCTTAAGCAGAGCAGTGGTTGAAGTTCTCCTCGGCTTCTTCTTCGTAGAATCCTCCTTCCTCCTCGTATCCTTGGTCGGTAGTAGTGTCTATAAATAAATACGATGTACACAATCACCAAACAATACTTAACTACTTGCAATCATCACACACAAGGATCCTATAGATGATCGAGCATCATCTCTAACATTACAAGATTAAAGCTTTGTTTAATTCCTTTTTATTTCTAGAAAAGTAATTTCTACTCATTGAAAAACTACTTAAGATTTAATATTCTCCAAACCAAACATGGGATCATGTTGACACATGTCATCACCACATATTTTAGTCCATGGGAATATGATTTAAAGTGGTGTCATAATTTAATAAGGTTTTACCCTTTTATTTTAATTAAATAAAGTGACTAGAAATGCCAATGGGGGATTCTTTTATTACTTGAACATTATTTCTGCAAGTAAACCTACATATTTTTATATATTCTGAAAGGTATGGTTAAATGTGATTTTTGAGAGTTGGAATCAACTCAAAAGCTATTAGGGTTTAAATTTGAAAAATGTTTGAATGCAGAAAAGCTTCTGCCTTGTTATTTTTACCATGGGTGATCTATAGATCCAAATGACTTGAATCCAACGGGCTTGGATTCATCATTCCTAGACCTTTCTAACAAAATTGGTTTCATTCAATTTGGTGCAATGATTCGATCTGGGTTGAATTTTGAAGTTGGGTACAGAAGTGAGTTTGAAATAAAATAGAAAAGGTTTAATTTGAATAACTGGGCTGCGCGGGAAAAGTTAACGGGCCGGCCTGCTAAGCGCGGTGCTCCCGCGGGCTGCTTAAGTGGGTGTCCGCACTCGTCAGTGAGACAGGGAGGGGCGATGTGGTACAGGGCAACGTGGGTCGTTCGATCTGATTCTAATCCAACGGCTGGGAGTCATCGTCGACGCGAGGCAACGCCGGCGAGAAAGAAACCGAGCGCGGCCAGTGAGGGGTGCTGGGGGCTCACCGGGGTGCAGGCGAGGGTCGGTGAGGTGGGCGAACGACGAAGTCGACGATGGAGAACTCAGGGGTGGTCGCAGCAGCTCCTGGGGTGGACGAAATCGATGGCGCCCTTCTTCTCTAGAGACGGCAGGCTCCGGTGAAATTCCGGCAAGGTGGTGCTCGCCTTGCTCCAGGAACGGTGTGGCACGATCAGTGAGAAGAGGGGAGTGAGGTGGTGTGAAGAAATCGACTGGGGGTGGCCTCTATTTATAGTCGAGCGAGGGGACCAACGGGGCGCACAGTGAGCTCATCGGGGGCGATGTTACAGGCGGCTATTGGCATGGGCGACGGTAGGGGGCGATGGGGTGTTCCCTGGCGATGCTCAACAACATGGTTTTGAGGCATGGGGCAGTGTGTCTTGGTCTGGAACATGCGACGCTCTACGCGGCAGAGGCGGCATCTTCGACGGCGAGCGGTGGCTATGCGGCACGGGGCGGCGAACGAGGATGTCTGGCGGTCTCCTGGGTCGGTGGGGATTGTGTAGGAACGCGGCGAGGGCGGCGCTCTGGCGCACGCTCGGCATGGTCGCTGGCGAGGTTGGCATGGTTCGTCCGTGTGGTCCAGGGCTTGGCAACGCTCGCGGCTGGGACAGGGAGTGGCGGTGGACGGTGGGTTGTCTCCCAGACATCCTGGCTAGGCTTGCTTCTCTTCCTAGCTTGCTATCGACATGGGGGTGACAAGGTTGGCTTCGGCTGTTCACCATTGATGGTAATGCCAAGCTCACAGTGGTGCTAGTGTTTAGTTAATCTTGCTAGATGATCTACTGAGCTGGTTGTGAGCTAGAGAGGGAATAAGTTAGGCTTCAATCACTGCTCACTATAGTGTTTAGGATTTTGATGATTTGTGTCTGCAACCTGTTTGATGAAATGGCCGCATGAAATCAAGTTTTGAATTTTGAAAAGATTTTTGGTGGGTTTGCTAGATTGGTGTTGGTGAGTCTGCAGATGCTTGGGTTTTGAAAGTTGAGCTTGTTTGAGTGGTTTTTGAAAAAGTGGGATCTTCCCATATGATAAATATTCAATTTTGAATTGTCATTTAAACTATGCATTTGAAAGTTTCTGGATGATCAGAAAGTGGGCCTTGATACTTTGTTATGAGTACATTCAAGGGGAGCAAAGATCCAGAAAAGTTTCCATTAGGTTCTGGAAGTTTAAGACAGCCAAAGTAGGCATGGGAGTTAAGTTGGTCAAAATGACCATTCCTTTATTTTATTGGTTTTGATTTATTTGTCCTTAGGAAAAGTTTGGTAAATGTTTAGATGATGTTTATTTCACCTAAGAAACATTTTACAAGAAAGGAAACACACAAACAAGGTGGTTCAAAAGAATTTCAAATTTAATGCATACTCATATGCATGCATTCATAATTTTATTTAACAAAGTTTTTGTTAACCCTAATTTTGATGATTAGAAATTGATGATCCAAGTTTAGTATTTTTAGGATGTTACACGCCGTCTCCAACTGCACCTTGCGTCCTCGACCACTTCTCTGCATTCCCGGTGAGCTAACGGTCCTCTAGGACCTTACCTTTTTCTGTATCCGCCCTTGGATCGTTCTGGCCTCGAGCGCCGTCGTGCTGTCTCTGCTTCGGTCACCGCCGGCGAGGCTACTAGCCACCCCTAGACACTACGCCACCCTAGTTCATGCGCTTCCGATCCACTAACATTCGCATCCACTCGCGCATCGTAGCGTTGCCGCTAGATGGTCGTCGGTGACAGCCACCGTCCACTGTGTCGACCAGACCAAGCCAAACCTGGTGTGGGTCTCGTTGCTGATGTGGCTTGCCAACGTGGCCACGGACCCACAAGTTCATCTCTGTGGCTAGGATCGTTCTAAGTGTAAAAAGGATTAATGGTTTATGCCAACGTGGCACATCAACATGGCCCTAAGCCCCACATGTCTATGACTTGGGTATATCCAGTCTGGGTGTAAAAAGTTTAGTGTATGTTTAGGAAATAATTAAAACAATACAAATTTAAATAACAATATTCTAGAAATGAAATAAAATGATTAAATCTTGTAAAATTGATATCTTTAGTTTTATAAACCAGAAAAATACATATAATATATGGAAATGTTTAGAAAAATAAAATCTACAACTTAAAACTATTATCAAATATTATTATGAGAATTATTTAAATAAATATTATTTAATAAATACTTTATAGTGTTTTACTACTTTGATAATTAATATTTTAATAATGGTAAATGTTAAAAATCTAAAATAAAATACCAAAAATCTTAGAAAAATAAGAATTATACTTTAACATTATAATTATACATTATTACTTCACTTAATTAAATATTTATTATTTATTAAGTATTTTTAAAGTAATAAACCTTATTAAAATCATATATTATTATTTATAAATCACAAAAAGAAATGTAATATACCAAAGTGATCACAAAAATAATACCTACAAGTTAAAAATGGGATATTCCACTTTTGAGTTAAATAAAAAGTTAAACACTTTCATAACTTGAATTTAAACCTGTTTCTTCAGTTAATAATTCCTAAAATGACAAATCAAATAAGGTAATATTTCCTAAATTAACCAAATAAATAGTATTAATCTTAAATACTAATATTATGAAGTCAAAATGATTTAACACTATTTAAATACAATTTTATTAAATTATCTTTCAACCATAAGTATAAATTATTTTATAAGAGAATCCTTATCTAATATAAAATCTCCAAGAATAATTATAATAAGATAAAACCCATTCTTTATATTAACCACAAGTTTATAAACAAATCAAAACACTATAAGTGAGTTCATAAGTAGTGAATAATATTATTTACTTATTCATAAACTTTAACCACACCCTTATAAGGAGATAAATTCCTTTATACCATTATAATGTAAAGAAACCATTACCAACTAAAAATAATACCATTCTTAAGTAACTTTAAAGAAAAATTATAAAGTGAACAAGGTATAAGTATAACAAGCATTTCGCCTAAAGTCCATCTATGTCTTTAAAGTTAACTTTAGTCTACAATACTTTAAATATAATACTAAACACTTTATTATATGTTTTATAGTTAACTTTGGTCTGTTACAATTAAATTAAAAAGCATCTTAATACCAAACCCACCCAGTTAAAAACCAAGATAGATAAGTCTCAAATACTACTAATTTCATTATTCCAGTAAAGGCAATTCTTTCTGACTTAAAGACTATAACTAGAAAGAATACCTCATAAGATTAACTTAAAAGCTTAAATGCTTCTGCCAAATTGAGTAAGATTTTCTTCAAAGGTTATTCGTTTTGCCACTTCAGGAAAACAAATAACAACTAATCACAATCACTTTACTTTATACTTTACTTGTATAATATGATTGTTAATACTTAAATTCTGTATAAGTGACACTACTTGTAAAGTAAAACTTGAAGATAAAAAATTAAGATGTAAGCAAACTTGAGTAGCATTCCATACTGTGTATTTTGTTGTTGTATAAATACATGTTGTTCCACACACTCACAAGCCTTAATAAGAAGCACATGTGTGAAACTTAATCTAAAAGGGCAACACATTCCAAGGAAACCCTTTCCAGTACCCAAACTCTAGAACAATGTTATTCTCGAGATTCACGTTTATCAACTTGCATTACATTACTTATGCATAAAAGCATCTTGCTTATTTAAACATTAGTCCTTACTGGACCAATGATGCAGATTTCAGTTATTGGATCTTTTATATTGTCTCGAAGACCGTGAGCGCATAATCTTGCAATCACAAAAGGCAAGTTCACACTTGCTCATGTCCTTTGATTATTTTCTGTAAAGTATTTTACGAATCCAGTGTTGTCATCACTTGCATTTGAAAAAGGTCAGAAAACACTATTTTCATAATAGTGTGATTATAGGTTATTTACCATGAGGTAATAACCTACTATAAGAGTTCCGGTGGTAAAGGAACATATTATCTAAGACTTAACAACCACTGTCGCCAGTGATTCTTGCGCCGTATATTACGCATTGACCATGAGATTTGGAATGAGACGAAGAAGTCAGCTGTATCTTTTCCCTCTCGCATGGAGTTGGATGCCCAGGTCGTGGCTGTTATCACTCGTATCATGCATATTATTTATGGTAATTCGTAGAGGATATGCAGCATATGGGTGGGAGCCCTCAACGTCCCACGATAGTCCCGACATCTGAACGGTGTCTACAAACCATTGCTGTAATTCAAAAGGTGGGCATGTTGTACACCAAGGAGACATCCGGGGTCACGGAGAAGGCAGTGATTGGCTTGGATCTTAGGTTGGGCCTCAAATCAAGGAAGTTTGAACGGGGACATACTCCCGGCCGTGCAACAAAACCTAAGGTCTCTCATGGGTAAAGTGACGCACCTCTGCAGAGTGTAAGAACTATAACTTGTTACTCCCTGTTCCGAGAAGGAGCTGCGAACGCGGTAGGAAAGGAACCCCATGAAGGTTCTAGTAAACCCGTGAAGAATGACGGACATAGTTTTTCAGAATAAAAGCAACCCTTGAAGAAATGTTTACGAAAACTTGCATTGCCTACGACCTATAGTCTATGGCTGTAGATATAGTGCATCAAACACTCCTTTTCTAGTGAACTTGCTGAGTACACTCGTACTCAAATTATCTTCTTAAACCTTGCTAGGTTCTAAAGCCATTACAGACGATGTCTACATCAAGTTATGCTCCAGGAATCATCATCAAAAGCTAAAGCTCTTCAATGGAGTCAAGAACGTCAACATATACATCAACCCCAGTGAAGACTAAGTTGCTGATTAGATAAGAATAGAATTTCCAACCATAGAACCTACTTCTGTAGAGTATTGCAATAGCAGCAATGCAAGCCAGTAGTTCAGCTATTAGTTTTATAAGTATGGTAGGTATGAGTTATTTATTCTTGATTCCTCTTCGTAATAAGTTTCTTTCTCTCTCTTTAACCTAGAGTGTTCTCTAGATCTTGTGTAAAGAGTTGAGTTGTAACCTATAGTCATGTCTTGGACCTGCTATGTTTCTGTTATACTACTCCGAGGGATGTAATACTAGTGAACGGTGTTTCATTGGTGTTATGTCAACGACTATAGTGTACTACATCATGCAGTGGTATGCTGGGTCACCGCAGTTGGTATCAGAGCATATGCTTTGACCTTAGGATTAAACCCTTTTAGGCAGATCTGTAGGTTGGATAGTGACTATAGAAGCGATCTTATCTAAACCAAATGTTCTTATGACTTGAGATGAGTATCCACTTAAGGATAACCTTGTCACACATAAGTCAGATGTTTAAGTCATTCTTTCTTAGGAAGTAATTATTTTGTCTTTTCTCAAGTATAGTGCTCTTTAGTATCCTCCGAGGGAGACATAAACCACCAAGATACTGTAGAAAAGTGCAAGACATTAATTGAAGTAGTATTAATGGTGTAGCCTATACCTAGAATTCATATAAGACAGTGGAATCGTATGGTTAGTTAATAACCAAAGACAACCTGATGAATATCATTAGGATAAATGTGGATGTAATGAGTAGTAATCATGTGGGATTCACTTGAGAATTCTACATGATGAAGTGCAATTATGTTATGACTTAATAACAGTGTAGTGAGAAGTAAAGTTATCATGGTTAGATTAGCTATTAAATCATGATAAAGAGGCAAAACATAATAAGATCATGGTGAGATTAGCTCCGAAACCATGATGTAAGTGTAAGTATGACAAATACATAGTGAATTATTTTGAGGTAGAAGTAAGAAAATACCATGGTATAGCTATGATAGAAGTTGTAGATGCTAAAAATTTCTAATAATGTTTAGTTTAAGTTATCAAATAGAATCTGAATAGTCATTTGGAGTGACCATGTGAGGTTAGCTACTAATAAATGATAGGTTGGTTATATTATCCATTCCAAGAGAAAGACTAAAGGTTAGTCAAAACCAAATTGAGACCACTTTGTTTAAGATTATCCTGTTGCAATTGAGAAATTTGGGTAAACATTGAGACAAAGTATAGTTTGACACTATGTGATAAGTATCACAATGTAAACTTATATGAGGAGGTGTGATATACTACACAACTAAGCCGGAATTCTAGAGATATTATACTCAACTACTATATTCTGGGCTTAGAATATTGTGTGTTATATGGACCACATTTGGATTTATTTGTTTTTCTTGGATCTTCCTGATTGACTAGATCTGTACATGAAGTTTGACTTGGTGTGCAAATGCATGTTGCAACATCCAGTTACTACTTGATGTTATAGACCTAGATAGGAATGGGAATTCGTGTACGGGAGTGACGAGTTCCGAAGACCAAGATGAAGACCTACCTGAAGGGTAAAGCCAAATATGAGGAGTATCAATCCAATTTGGAGGATAAATCAAGCTCAAATTATTGTTTGTCCATCATAAGAAGGAAGATTAATGTAGGGAATAGAAGTAACAACAAGAAGTAATAAACTTAAAGTTCAATCAAAGTAGGTAATTTTGCTAAGAAGTTAATAAAGTAGTTGCACCAAGTTCATGGAAGCATCATGAATAAGTGCAAAGAAGAAGTTTTGGAATCCAAAATGGTATTCAAAATCTAACAATTCAGAGAGAATGCTAGAAGTATAACAGAAACCATAGGATAATACATACACCCTAGGATGGTTTGCAGCTAGTAATTATCCGCAGCTGGTATTTGATCCATAGCCAGTAATTGATCCACAGTTGGTATCTTGACCATAGCCGGTGTTGGTTAACATAGTTAACCAGATCATCTTAAAAGATGTATAAAGAGCATAAAATTTGGCCTAATATAAGTAGGATACAAAGGAGTATAAAAATTGAAAGCGACCGTTTTTTTTGAGACTCTTCGTGAAGTCAGGTGCATCAAAGCGAAAATATCCGAATAAGTAAGTAAGACAAATAATGCTGAAAGATTCACTTCAAAGATCCACAATTGTGTATATACACCGTACAATCTTTCATAAGAACAAATTAGGTAAAGTATAAGCTAGACAAAACTGTACATTCTACTTATAAAGCAAATAAATACTAAATAGGCAGTTTGAAGACTATTAGTAAACCCTAAGGGGGAGAGTAAACATTATAAATGAAAGTTTAAGAAATACTATTGGTGATAATGAAAGATTATCTAAAGTTAATAAGGTAAAATCTTGAAGGTGATAAAATATTAAACCTACCAGCCTAAGTCTAGAGGAAACAACTCTTAAGTGATCCTTAAGAGTGAATAATCACATCCAATTGGAAAATTATAGAGGAACAAGAAATTCCAATGGGTTTGGACTAAATGAGTTCAAATCCAATTTTGGAAGGATCACTAGTACAACTTATATAGTGAAAAATCAAAGATTAGTCTTTTAACCACACTATTGATTAATAAACTTCAAAACCTATTTTAGTGAGACCTCTTAGACTTTGCATGATATAGTAAGGAAGTTTGATGGTCAAGTTAAGGAATTGTATAAGGATACCTAATTAACAATAATAAACTAAATAAGAGAACCCAATTTAAGGAGTTCCTAATAAGGACATTGTCGTGGTATTGCCGACGAGTACGCCATGGAGGGGTCCTCACAGTGCGTGTTTAGAGACGTGGGGTAAGGCAGACGGGTGACGGGTACGAGGTAACACAGCTTACCTAGGTTCAGATCCCACAATGGTGGCGGAATCCTACTCCTGCTATAAATCACTATAAGGGCAATACGCCGAGTTACAGAGATAGGTTCGCAGTGCGAGGTTGTCTGAAGTTGTATAAGATTGTGCCCTAAAGGCTCCCATAGGCCCGACTTATATAATCGTCAGGACCTAGGGTTACAGGTAAAAGTCCTAGCCGGACAGGTTACAGAGTCCTACACCGCCTATTACTAGTCTTGTGTATCTTCCACTCCAAGGCTCCGGGTACGCTGGTGACTCCACCGTAGCCTCCCTTTATCCGGAATGGGCCTCCCTTCTGGATCCACCTAACTGGGCCGCCCAGCAGGCCATAGGCCATGCTACCGACTATGGGCCACCTAGGTTAGTCCGATGAGAGACATGCTATAAGGATACCCATACAGCATATCCCCAACAGACATATCCCTAAAGGAGTAAAGTTAAAGTAACTTTGGAATATTGGAGACACCCAGTTTAAAATTGCCAAGTATGATGAGGATTCAGAGAAAAGAATTGGATATGGAATACTACAATTATTTCCATTGAGGTTAACATGGAGTTGAGACATATCGTAATCATTGCAAGATAATTCCTTACTCCGAAACATGAGAGTGTGAACTTCGAGGATGAATTTTATTTTAAGGGGGAGAGTCTGTAACATCCCAGCATTAGAGCTTAGAAATAAGATGAACACAGATGTGCGCATTGCATTCATGCATAGAAAATCTGAATAATTTTTGCGCTTTTAAATAAAAACTTGCCAAAGTGATTGAAGTTTCTCTTAACTTGATGGAATTGAATCAGATCATCAAGTTGACAGCGATAAGTTTCAATATGACCTTTGCTAAAACCTTATTTTGGGTAAACATGATTTGATCTAAGGGTAGATCAAATGGAATAAAACTAAACCTTAATACATTACTTAATGGTTCATATTTGATCCTTAAGTAATCATATCCCAATATTCATTACACAACCCATGAATAGCAAGTTATAAATATAAATTAAGTAATAGGAATGAAATCATTATGATAATTGATGGAGTTAACTCACTCCTAAGTGGATAGAAGAGTTATCTGGAAGACATAATTATATGAGTTAACAAAGAAGATTATAAGGATGAATTCTGAAGATAGTTACCAAGGAGTAATCCTATTGGATCAAGTAGGTATAGTCAGTGAGTAATATCTCATATATAGATAGGGATACTAAGAAGATAACTATAATACAATCGTAATGTTGTATTGATGAAGGAATTTATTAGCCAACCAGAAACCTAAGCCATAAATGATCAAAGGATTATAATGATCATGCTTAAGTCACCAAGATTGGATGCTCATATCATGTATAAGTGACATTGGTGGATAGAACATGATTGAACCCTAGTATAAGATAATGGAGTATTATTGAGGTGGATGACTAAGGAAAGGTATGAGTGGAGTTAGAAGTAACCACTTGTTGGACTGGGGATTACCAGCAATAGAGTAGTTGATATAGCCAAGTGTAGATACAAATGATTATGAAAGGCTTTAATGACAAGCTCATTGGATTTATAAATGGCTTTAGAAGCATAAAAGGTGGATAAAAATATTCTTGTGAAGCAAAGCTCATCTTAACACATGATGATGGATATAGAGAAGTAATATATATCTAGGAAAGGAATTCCTTAATTAGAAGTCCAGGTTTATGAAGTATGGAAGGTAGGAATTCTTGGTAAACACTAAACCCCAAATCTATAATCAAGCTTAACATCCATCCCATCTATTGGATCAATCATTTTGTTTCCACAATGGTTGATAGGAATAATTTCCTACATCAAATCACTTAATCACATCTTTGTCATTTTCAATCATCATTATCATAGGTGCTTATGAAACTATAGTTATCAATTCTCTCTCATAATTGATTTCAAATAATAACTATTTATTTTAAAAAGGTGATATCCATATTGACCACAAACATAAATACTATATGTTTAGCCATTCATCTTTATTCACATTAAACAAAGTTTTTGATTCATCTCTCTAACCATTTATTCCATGGGAGTATGGAATAAGTAGGAATACCATAATTATAAACTACTCTATATTTTACTATGTGATTAAATACATAAAAATAAACCCTATGACTATTACTAAACATTTTAAAACTTCATTACTCCAAATAAAAGTGAAAATAATGTTATAGTTAATTTTTAAGATCTTAAATAAATCCTAAAGCCCTAAACCCTACTTACTCTATTTAATAAAAGAATGTCTCTATAATTATAAAGTTAGTAAATAATAAATAAAGTATGCTATCCAAATCCTAAATTCATACCAGAATTTGAAATATATTTTTTATACTGCAAGAATTCATCAAATAAAATTCTATAAAGATGTTTCAAACCAAATATAAAAATATAAATATGGAAATAATATAGTAAACAGAAAAAACCAAAGGAAGAGAGGCATCAGTTGAATCTAGTCCACGGCCCAGCTTTCTGTTCCCTTTCATGTCGCTCATGTGTGTCACACCGCGGCCCACCTGGCCGAGCACCAGCCTGCCAGTAGCCCATACCCCTTCAGGCTCTAATCTTCGTCGTCTTCCTCGCCGGCGAAGCTGCTGCCTGGTGTTCCGACCGCCGTCGATCCCCACTGCATCAAGATGCACGGTGTCGTCATCAGGGGGAGGATAAGTAGGCCACGGCGATGTTTCCCCTCGGTCTCATCCTCATTTTCCCCTTCTTAGCAACCCTCCTCTTTGACTTCTCTCAGTAGCCGAAACCCTAACCGCCATGTCTCGAGCTAGAGCTCGCTCCCGGCCTCCCCTTGCCATTCTGAGGCCACCATGATGACCGTGGTGCTCGACTTCGTCATTTGCCTCGAAGCAGGCTGGTCAAAGAGGTCCCTAACTACGGGATTTGATCCATCTTCTCCGACCCTGACGCCGTTCATCGACGTCAAACGCCGCCATCTCCAACATCACGTTGCTTCCTCGACCACTTCTTTGCATTCCCGGTGAGCGGACGGTCCTCTAGGACCTTACCTTTTTCTCTATCCTCCCTTGGATCATTCAGGCCTCGAGTGCCGCCGTGCTGTCTCCGCTTCGGTCACCGCCGGCGAGGCTCCCGGCCACCCCTAGACACTACGCCACCCTAGTTACGTTGCCCAGGTACATGCGCTTCCGATCCACTAACATTAGCATCCACTCGCGCATCGTAGCGCCGCCGCTAGATGGTCGCCGGCGACAGCCACCGTCCATCGTGTTGACCAGACCAAGTCAAACCTGGTGTGGGTCTTGTTGCTTATGTGGCTTGCCAACGTGGCCATGGACCCACAAGTTCATCTCTGTGGCTAGGATCATTCTAAGTGTAAAAAGGATTAATGGTACATGCCAACGTGGCACATCAACGTGGCCCTAAGCCCCACATGTCTATGACTTGGGTATATCCAGTCTAGGTGTAAAAAGTTTAGTGTATGTTTAGGAAATAATTAACACAATACAAATTTAAATAACAATATTCCAGAAATGAAATTTAAATAACAATCTTGTAAAATTGATATCTTTAGTTTTATAAACCAGAAAAATACATATAATATATGGAAATGTTTAGAAAAATAAAATATACAACCTAAAACTATTATTAAATATTATTATGATAATTATTTAAATAAATATTATTTAATAAATACTTTATAAAGTTTTAATACTTTGATAATTAATATTTTAATAATGGTAAATGTTAAAAATCTAAAATAAAATACCAAAAATCTTAGAAAAATAAGAATTATACTCTAACATTATAATTATATATTATTACTTCACTTAATTAAATATTTATTATTTATTAAGTATTTTTAAAGTAATTAACCTTAGTAAAATCATATCTTATTATTTATAAATCACAAAAAGAAATGTAATATACCAAAGTGATCAAAAAAATAATACCTACAAGTTAAAAATGTGATATTCCACTTTTGAGTTAAATAAAAAGTTAATAACTTTCATAACTTGAATTTAAACCTGCTTCTTCAGTTAATAATTCCTAAAATGACAAATAAAATTTGTTAATATTTCCTATATTAACCAAATAAATAGTATTAATATTAAATGCTAATATTATGAAGTCAAAATGATTTAACACTATTTAAATACAATTTTATTAAATTATCTTTCAACCATAAGTATAAATTATTTTATAAGAGAATCCTTATCTAATATAAAATCTCTAAGAATAATTGTAATAAGATAAAACCCATTCTTTATATTAACCACATGTTTATAAACAAATCAAAACACTATAAGTGAGTTCATAAGTAGTGAATAATATTATTTACTTATTCATAAACTTTAACCACACCCTTATAAGGAGATAAATCCCTTTATACCATTATAATGTAAAGAAACCATTACCAACTAAAAATAATACCATTCTTAAGTAACTTTAAAGAAAAATTATAAAGTGAACAAGGTATAAGTATAACAAGCATTTCGCCTAAAGTCCATCTATGTCTTTAAAGTTAACTTTAGTCTACAATACTTTAAATATAATACTAAAGATTTTATTATATGTTTTATAGTTAACTTTGGTTTGTTACAATTAAATTATAAAGCATCTTAATACCAAACCCACCCAGTTAAAAACCAAGATAGATAAGTCTCAAATACTACTAATTTCATTATTCCAGTAAAGGCAATTCTTTCTGACTTAAAGACTATAACTAGAAAGAACACCTCATAAGATTAACTTAAAAGCTTAAATGCAGCATATGGGTGGGAGCCCTCAATTTTCCATGATAGTTCCGGCATATGAACGGTCTGTACAAACCATTGCCGTAATTCAAAAGGTGGGCATGGTGTACACAAGGAGACATGCGGGATCACGGAGAAGGCAGTGATTGGCTTGGATCTTGGGTTGGGACTCAAATCAAGGAAGTTTGAACGGGGACATACTCCCAGCCGTGCAACAAAACATAAGGTCTCTCATGGGTAAAGTGACACACCTCTATAGAGTGTAAGAACTCAAACTTGTTACTCCCTGTTCCGGGAAGGAGCTGCGAACGCGGCGGGACAGGAACCCCAAGAAGGTTTTGGTAAACCCGTGAAGGCTGACGGACATAGTTTTTAGAATAAAAGCAACCCTTGAAGAAATGTTTATGAAAACTTGCATTGCCTACGACCTACGGTCTGTGGCTATAGATATAATGCATCAAACACTCCTTTTCTAGTGAACTTGCTGAGTACAATCGTACTCAAAGTATCTTCTTAACTCTTGCTAGGTTCTAAAGCCAGTACAGACGATGTCTACATCAAGTTATGCTCCAGGAAGCATCATCAAAAGCTAAAGATCTTCAATGGAGTCAAGAAAGTCAACATATACATCAACCCAAGTGAAGACTAAGTTGCTGATTAGATAAGAATAGAATTTCCAACCATAGAACCTACTTCTGTAGAGTATTGCAATAGCAGCAATGCAAGCCAGTAGTTCAGCTATTAGTTTTATAAGTATGGTAGCTATGAGTTATTTATTCTTGAATCTTCTTCGTAAGAAGTTTCTTTCTCTCTCTTTAACCTAGAGTGTTCTCTGGATCTTGTGTAAAGAGTTGAGTTGTAACCTATAGTCATGTCTTGGACCTGCTATGTTTCTGTTGTACTACTCTGAGGGATGTAATACTAGTGAACGGTGTTTCATTGGTGTTATGTCAACGACTATAGTGTACTACATCATGTAGTGGTATGCTGGGTCACCACATCACAGTAATTACTGGCTAACTTCTACTGTTCTTGATCAATGCATTGTCCAATTCTTGTCCCCAATTCTCTCCCGTTGGCTCCCTCAGTGACCACACTTGCATTGAACAAGATAGCAAGCTACCCCTTGAACCATTGCCATGCCACCCGAGCCCCCCTTTCTAGCCGACCATGGCTAGCCCGCAGTAGCAAACGCCGCGCCCGTCCACGATGTCGAGGAGGCAGGCCACCGTCCACCGCCACCCCCTGTCCAACCATCAAGCACAGCCAGGCCCTGGACCACTGGGAACAACCTTGCCCATTTCTTTGTCTGCCATGCCGAGAGCGCGCCAGAGCGCCCCAACCGAAAAGCACGCACACGCCGTGCCTTGCCCTCGCTGCGCATGCATGCACTCACCGCGACACCTGCTACCCCTAGACATGCCCGTTCGCTGCCGCACGACCAGGAGCACTTGTGCGTCGTCGAAAATGCTGTCGGTGCCGCTCAGAGCATTGAACCGTTCCGACCAACCTCGACCGCCCCGTGCTGTGCCATTAAGCCCTTGAGGATCGCCAGGAGACCACGCACCGGTCTACACCCTTCGCCATGCCGTTAGCTCACTACATTATCGTCACTGACGAGCTCTGCCTGTGCCGCACTGCCCCTCTCACTCGGCTATAAAATTAGGCCACCCCAGCCTCAATTCGCCACACCACCTCACTCCCCAGTCCTCACAGAACCCCACCGACCCTTTCTCGGAGCAAGGCAAGCACCAGGCTGCCGGAATTTCACCAGAGTCCGCCGCTGCAGAGGAGGAGAAGGGCCGTTGATTGGAGCCGCCCCAGGATCTGCCGTGACCACCGTTTGAACCGCCATCATCGACAACGTTGTCCCCCCCCTCGCCGACCCTAGCTGGAGCCCTGGTGAGCCTCACATGACCCCCACCACCGCGTTAGCGTTTAGACCTCGCTGGAGTTGTTCGTCGTGGACGATGAACCTCAGCCGTTAGATCAGATTCTAATCGTAAGGCCTAGATTGAAGGATACCGCTTCGCGTAGCTAGAGCCGCTGATGCGTGGGACCGCTTTGGTAGCAGCCCGCTACATGCGCTGTGCAGTTGGGCCAGCCCAGTTTAGTTCCCGCGCTCAGCCCAGTAATTCAAATATAGATTTTCCAATTTAGTTCAAACTCTAGTTCAGGCAGTAACTTTAAAAATCAATTAAGAGATATTTACTAAACCAAACTGCATAAAACCAATTTGTTAGAAAGGTATTGAAATTTTTAATCCAAGCCCGTTTGATTCAAACCATTATCAATTATAGATCACCTATACCAAAAATAACAAGACGGAGACTTTTCTACAGTAAAACATTTTTCAAAAATCAACCATAAATGCTTTTGAGTTGATTCAAACTCTCAAAAATCACATTTGACCAGATCTATCTGAATATGTAAAAATATTTAGGTTTACATGCAGTAATATTGGAGAAGTATTAAAATAATGCCCCATAGGAATTTCTAGTCAATTTAATTATTTAAAATAATAATGTTAAACCTTTTTAAATTGTGACACCACTTTAAATCACATTCCCAAGTATTAAAATACATGGTGATGACATGTGTCAACATGATCCCATATTTTATTTGGAAGCTTTATTCTTTTTAATTCTTTATCAAAGTTATTTTTTACTTCTAGTTAGTGTTTTGTGAGTTTTGGAAGATATTATAGGTAGCATAAAGAGCATAAAACTTGGCCTAAGTTAGTTAGAACTAGATGTCATAATGAGGCATGAGATTAGATTTGGATAAATCAGACTTGGTTAGCACCCCTCATTAGTGATTACCCTCAATATTAGTGGCTAGTGCTAAGCATAAAAGTTGATCACTTTAGATGGGAATACTTGGTGAAAATGATTATGAAAACCTTGGAATGATGAGTCATTCCAATGAAATGTTTTGACATGTGTTATGAACACAAGATGATTTGATGATGAAAATGTTGAGGCAGGAGCCTTAGCCCTTTATAAAAACTGATGGTTGGGTTTGTATGTGATACCATTCCAATTTTACTATACAACCACAATACCCGAATTTGGGTAGGGCTTGACTGGAAGTTTATATATCTTAATATGGGTTCGCTTGCGGAGGACGTTTGAGCTGAGGCTACCTCATGATGAATGTCCACCTGTGCAGTTCCCAAGATGACAGATGGTCATGCTTGGGAGGCCAAACTCATAGGGGAGGTGCCTATACTAGGATGTGTAATTGAAAGGTTAGGATTGATTATCCGCATACTGAGTATGGTGATTCGGGATTGTTCCCGACGGATGTATCGAATGTTGTGGTGAAAGTGTACCACATCTATAGAGTGTCAAACTATTCGAATAGCCGTGTCAGCGATTATGGACAGTTAGAGTGGCCATATTGTTCCGTAGTCAGATATTTTCAAAATGACTTGTGAAATGAATCATGACTTTGACTTGACCACAACAGGGTTGTGAACATGAAAACTAAGTTCCCACTTAGGTGTTATAGAACATTAAACTAGTTTTCTTTACTTCTAAACTCAGTTATAGTAAACCTGCCTTTTTTAAATAAACCTAGAGCTTAGGATTCCTACTTGAACTACTTTACTTATTAGTGATAGTTTGTGAGTACTTAAAGAGTAATCATGGATTTGTACCTGGTTATTCCTATGGACAGACTATGAGGAGGACTACCAGGATGATGGACATCAGGAAGTCCATGACAACTAGGATCATCTCCCATCGTCAGCATTGTCTGTGACCCTGAAGATGGAGCTTCGACCATGCTACTATTATTATTATTCCGCTGCGTTGATTGTATTAAGACTAGATCATGATATCCTTTATTTGTAAGACCTTTATTTGTAAGACCAATCTCTTATGTCTCGCAAAAATGGTAATCCTGGGATTGTGATGTATGGCATAATAGGCATCTGGGATTAAAAATCCGGGTGATGACAAGTTGGTATCAGAGCCATCTTGACCATGGAGACCCTAGTTAGAATGGACGCTGGAATCAAAAACTTAGTTTCAAAACAAAAGAAGTGAGTATTTATAAAAACCTATTCTCATTCTTATCACTTAGATTCTTTCAAGAAAATTTATGTTCCTCAAAAATTCTTGCAATCTTACATAAAATTTGACACACTTGATAACTCTACTAACTTATCCTACATTCTTATAGATGGACGTCAAGTATAGCAAGTTCTACCAGTTGGGCAATGGAGGACAGCTCATCTTTGAGCGTGATTTAGACCAACTCACGAAACTTCTTGAGCACCCACACCTCAAGTTCTTCGGAGCACAGATCAATGATCAGCAAGGAGGAGAACTACAATGGCTGATAGTTGAAAACCTCAGAGGCAAAATGGAGGCACCCACCTTAAAGGGGATTCAATTCAGCTTAATAGAGAACAACTGGCTAGATGGACTCGCCAGGGCTATGCAGTAAGCTCTTCCCCGTCTATGTGGGCAAAGCATCAACCAAATCAAGGGCACTCGCTTTGAGTTCTATGCAAGGCGTGATGCTATGTGACATCCATTGGAGGTGCCATACCACCCGGAGCTGAAGCATCAGGTGGATCATCTCAGCTTCATGCTTTATGATAGGCAGAAGGAGTTGGACAACGCACGCGCCTACGCCAACCACAACCATGCCATTGCAGTCAAGAAGGATCATACCCTCGCCATCCTTGCGAAGGAGTGCAAGTCATTTCGTCGTCTGCGTGGCAAGAAGGATCGCATCATTGCTCGCCTTCATCACAGAGTGACAAACTTGGAGGAGACCATCCATGAGCGGGACATGCAGCTTGAGGAGAGGGAGAATACATGGGAAGATATCCGTGGAGATCCCTACTCCTACCTCAGCGATGATGATGACTACCTGGAGGACCAAGCCATGGACTTCCACACTAATGATGATGATTTTGCCTTCATTGATGATGATGAAGCCACCGATTCTGATGAGTAGTAGCACTTTAGCACTAGCATAGGTGTGAGTTGTATTCAGTCCCACTATATCGTAGTTTCACAGAATGGTTCTTAAAACCATCTGTTACCTTAGTGTGGTGTGTGTTTGTATTGGGTGCTATGAATGAATGAATAAAAATCAAGTTGCTAGTTGGCCAAACCAGAGTCAAACTCAAAGTTTAAAAGTTTTCAAAAACAAATCCATGAACCTTAGAAATTTCCCTCTTGTCTCATGATCTGTCTCAATCTTCAGATGCCTCGTGGAGGAAGCAGCTCATCTCAAGACCCAATGTTGCAAATCTTGCAAATGTTAGTTCCTGACCATGAAGCTGGAAGAGTTGAACATCAAGCCAACTTAGCCACCCTTCAACATATAGCTCAGATGACCCATAACAATCAAGGCGATGGAAACCAGGACAACCATGGATCCAAGATCAAGAACTTTCAAAACACCAATCCACCCATTTTTAGTAAGTATGAAGAGCCATTAGATGTTGATGACTGGCTGCAGATCAGGGAGAACAACTTAGAAGTTGCAGGAGTGGAATCCAATGGTAAAGTACTGTTTTCCACCCATTATCTGGTAGGTGATGAAAGAGCTTGGTGGAATAGCATTCGCACCATGAATGGATGACATATGATGGCTTGGGATGAATTCAAACTCAAGTTCAGCCGAACCCATGTGCCACCGGGTTTGATTTTCGCGTATGAGGGATGACTTCAAGGAGCTGAAGCAGGGAAGAATGACTGTGGTAGAGTACCGTGACAGGTTTCTAACTCTGTCTAGCTATGCCCCTGATGAGATTAGTACTGAAGCCAAGGAGAAGGAGAGATTCTTCAATGGTCTGCATTATGAGATGCAGACATTGCTGGTCAACATCCCTTTTGCTGACCTGGAAGACTTAGTGGATTCTGCAATCCAGATGGAAGGCAAGATCAACCAAGCCAATGAGAATTGCAAGCGCCGAATGATGAATCAACCAGGAACCCACCATACCCCAAAGTATCGCCCCAGCCCATCTGCAGGATATGCCCCGAGAAACAATAGACCCCCTATGACCTGTCAGAACTATCCCAACCATGGAGGAGGAAACCGAAGGCCCGAAGTTAACCACAATAACAACCTCGGCAACTCCAACAATTTCAACCGTGCACCGCCCAAGTTCAACAACAACAACAATGCCAACAACACCAATATTGCCCCAAGGATTGGAAGCAATGATGTGCCTGTTGCAGGAAAAGAAAAGTCTCAGGTTACTTGTTTTGAATGTGGAGTCAAGGGTCACTACTCCAATGAGTGCCCCAAGAAGCTTGCGGCATCCAATGTGAATGCCCCAGCTATGCAGCAGCGCTGTGTTCAGCCCGGAAGGAGGTTTGCCCCAGGGAACTCACTCAACCGCAATAGCCGTCTGTTTCACATGAATGCTGAAGAAGCCCAGGAAGTGCCAGATGTCGTGCTGGGTATGTTTTCTGTTAACTCGGTACTTGCAAGAGTGTTGTTTGATTTCGGAGCATCGTACTTCTTTGTTACAGAAGAATTTGCATGCACTAGTAAGATACAACCAACAAAATTGAAGCATGTTATGATAGTTCAAATACCTGGTTAAACCACCAAATCTAGACAAATTTGCAAGGTCGTACCTATCAGAATCCATGGAATATATTTTTATGCTAATCTAATAGTACTTGGAACCAAAGGTTTGGAAGTAGTATTAGGAATGTGTTGGATGTCGAAACATAAAGGATTAATCGACTGTGCCAAGAAAGACATAACCATGACTAGTACCACTGGAGTATCAGTAGAGCATGTATCT
Source organism: Avena sativa (assembly GCA_916181665.1). Classification (NCBI taxonomy): domain Eukaryota; kingdom Viridiplantae; phylum Streptophyta; class Magnoliopsida; order Poales; family Poaceae; genus Avena; species Avena sativa. The sequence goes on from OV702297.1 coordinate 241,408,027, forward strand.
GAAACCTTGCCCCATCAATTCAAGTGCAACAAGAGTCTAGCCAACCAACCATTGACCAAGTCAGAGTAGTCTGTGAATACCCTGACGTATTCCCATATGTATTGCCCGGTATGCTCCCATATCGGGATATCAAGTTTCTCATTGAACTAATCTCTCGAACTGGACCCATAGCTCAGAGACCTTATAGTATGAACCCATATGAATTAGTGGAGCTAAAGAAGTAAGGAGATAGAACTGATTCAACCAAGTATGTCTCCATGGAGATCACCTGTTTTGTTTGTGGATAAGAAAGATGGAGGTAACTGTTTGTGCATGGATTATCGGAAGCTGAATGATGTCATAATTAAGGAAAAGTACCCACTACCGAAGATAGAAGATCTATTTGAACAGTTGACCGGTGCCAAAGTGTTTTCTAAGATTGATCTTAAAACTGGTTATCATCAACTCAAGATTCGCGCAGAGGATATTCCAAAGACTGCCTTTACAACCAGATATGGACTGTATGAGTATACTGTCATGTCTTTTGGATTAACCAATGCCCCCGCTTATTTCATGAACCTCATGAATAAGATTTTTATGAACTTCCTGGATAAGTTTTTCGTTGTTTTCATCGACAACATTCTGATCTATTCCAAATCAGAAGAAGAACATGAGCTACACCTAACCCTTAGGGAGCCTTAGTTGTATGCCAAGTTTAGGAAATGTGAGTTCTGGTTATAGGAAGTAGGATTCCTAAGACATATCTTGTCGGCAGGAGGAATTGTTGTCGACCCTGCCAAAGTTAGGGATGTGGAAGAATGGCAAGCCCCAACCACTCAAACCCAAGTTCGTGCATTTCTCGGATTAGCGGGATATTACTGCAAGTTCATAGAAGGATTTTCGAGCATCGCACAACCCATGACCCAATTGTTGAAGAAAGATAAGAAGTTTGAATGGACGGAAAAATGTGAAGCAAGTTTTCAAGAACTCAAGAAGAGATTGATCTCAGCCCCAATCTTGATTATGCCGGATATCACGAAGCCTTTTGATGTGTATTGTGACGCATCCAAGGTTGGTCTCGGATGTGTGCTAATGCAAGAAGGCAAAGTCATATCCTATCTATCCCGACAACTGAAGCAACATGAGCAGAATTACCCTACCCATGACCTTGAACTAGCAGCCGTAGTTTTAGCCTTGAAAACATGGCGTCATTACCTCATGGGAAATTGCTGTGAGATTTATTTAGATCACAAGAGTCTGAAGTACATTTTCACCTAGAAGGAGATAAATATGAGGCAAAGGAGATGAATAGAGCAAATCAAGGACTATGACCTTGAAATTCACTATCACCCCGACAAAGCTAATATGGTAGCAGATGATCTTAGCAGATTGCCGTGTTGATTGAACACCATGATTCTGAAGGAGCAACCAAGTTTGCACAAGGAGTTGGAAGATTTCAGAATGGAACTTGTAAGTGAAGGATTTTTTGCTAGCATAGAACTTCAACCCACTTTGATCAGTCAGATCAAGGAGGCACAGAAAGGAAATGCTAGTATCGACGGAATCAAACGTCGTATCGGTACAGGGAAGGTACCCAGATTCATCGAAGATGAAGAAAGAGTTTTGTGGTATAAAGGACGTATCTGTGTGCCAGCAGATTCGGAATTAAAGCAAGCTATTTTGAAAGAAGCCCATGATACTCTTTATTCTATCCACCCTGGAGGAACGAAGATGTATCAGGATTTGAAGGAGCAATTTTTGTGGCATAAGATGAAGAGAGAAATCAGATGCTACATAGCCAAGTGTGATATCTGTCAGAGAGTCAAAGCGGGACATCAGAGACCTGCATGAATTTTGCAACCATTGTAAATTCCGGAATGGAAATGGGATTCAGTTGGAATGGATTTTATCACCGGTTTACCTACATCTAGTAGGGGAAATGACTCTATTTTGGTCATAGTGGATAGACTGACCAAAGTCACCCATTTCTTACCTGTCAAGACCACTTATCAGAGTTCGAAGCTAGCAAAGTTGTACATTGCTAGGATAGTCAGCTTGAATGGAGTCCCCAAGAACATTGTGTCGGATCGAGGAACCCAGTTTACCTCGAGATTTTGGAAGAAAGTCCAAGAAGGATTGGGAACCAGACTGGATTTCAGCACAGCTTGTCACCCTCAGACTGATGGACAAATGGATCAAGTAAACTAGATACTCGAAGATATGTTGATATCTTGGGTGTTAGAATATGGATCAAAATGGGAAGATTGTCTGCCATTCGCAGAATTCTCATACAACAACAGTTACCAAGCCAGTTTGCAAATGGCCCCATTTGATTTTATGTATCGAAGGAAGTGTCGTACCCCTCTGAATTGGTCGGAAGTAGGAGAGAGTCAGATTTTCGGACCTTACATCCTAAGAGAAGACAAAGAGAAAGTTCAAAAGATCCATGAGCACCTTAAGACTGCCCAATCCAGATAGAAGAGTTATGCTGACAAGAGACGTCGAGACCTAGCCTTCAATATCGGAGATTTTCTGTATCTGAAAGTATCACCCTTGAAAGGAATGCAACATTTCCAACTCAAAGGAAAGCTTGCCCCCAGATATATCGGACCCTTCAATATTTTGAATCGCCAAGGAGAAGTATCATATTAACTGGAACTGCCGGATGAAATGTCCGCCATGCATAATGTGTTTCATATCTCGTTACTTCGCAAATGCCTAGTCCTGGAGAAGACCAAAGTTTTAAAGAATATTGATCATAGAACCATAGAGATCAACGAGGACCTAACATATCCTAAAGTACCCATTTGTATTTTGGAAGAAGCATTCAGAACCACCAGAACCCAGAGTATCAAGTTTCTCAAGATCTAGTGGAGTAACCATACTAAAGAAGAAGCTACCTGGGAACAAGAAGATTACATTAGGACTGAGTATCTAGATCTCCTTAGTTCCTAGTTTTCTTTCTCTTAAATCTCGGGAAGAGATTTTGTTTAAGGGGGGAAGGTTTGTAACATCCCAAAAATATTAACAAGATTATCAAGTTCCAATCACCCAAATTTAGGGCTAACAAAAACTTTTGTTATTAAAATCAATATGAATGCATGTGTGTGTGATGAATGCATGAATGATTGATATTGCCATGATTGATTGCTATGAATGGCAAGGATTGATTTAAAGATGAAAAAAATATCATATAGATCATTTCCAAGCAGAATCAAATGAAGAGAAAATAAAAAATAAGCAATATAAGAAAATGGTCATTTTGACCAAAGTTAACCATTAGACCACTTTGAGTGTTTCTAGTCCAAGTTTTCTAATAGAAACAAATCCAATTCTTTTCACCCGTTGCTAGACCAAGTAAAAGTGAACCCAAGCCCACTTTGCAAACCAATAGAAACAGATTCCAAACCTATTCAAATGACAATTCAAAATTGATTCAAGTGTAGGTACTAAGATCACCATTTCTCAAAAACCACTCAAATCAGTTCACCCTGACAAACAAAAGAAACCAGATACTACCAAGCATGTGACCAGAGCACTCACAAAAATTCATCCAAAAATTCAAAAATAATTTCATGCGGCCACTTCATCAAACAGATGGTGAGCACAGTAATCACTGCCTAACTTCTACTATTCTTGATTAATGCATTGTCCAATTCTTGTCCCCAATTCTCTCCATTTGTCTCCCCCAGTGACCACACTTGCATTGAACAAGCTAGAAAGCTACCCCTTGCACCAGTGCCATGCCACCCGAGCGCCCCCTTGCCAGCCGACCATGGCTAGCCCGCAGGAGCAAATGCCGCGCCCGTCCACGATGTATAGGAGGTAGGCCACCATCCACCGCCACCCCCTGTCCAACCCTCGAGCATAGCCAGGCCCTAGACCACTGAGAACAACCGCGCCCATTTCTCTGTCTGCCATGCCGAGAGAATGCCAGAGAGCCGCAGACGACACACACGCACATGTCTCTCTGGCCCTCGCCGCGCATGCATGCAATCACTGCGACCTAGCTACCCCCCTAGACATGCTCGTTCGCCGCTGCACGACTAGGAGCACCTGTGCATCGTCCTGTTCCGACCAACCTCGACCGCCGCGTGCCATGCCATTAAGCCCTTCAGGATCGCCAGGATACCGTGCACCGGCCTACACCCTTTGCCATGCCGTTAGCTCACTGCATCGTCGTCACCGACGTGCTTTACCTCTGTCGTACTGCTCCTCTCGCTCGGATATAAAAGGAGGCCACCCTAGCCTCAGTTCACCACACCACCTCACTCCCCACTTCTCACAGAACCCCACTGACCCTTCCCCGGAGCAAGGCGAGCACCAGGCTGCCGGAATTTCACCGGAGTCCACCGCTGAAGAGGAGGAGACGGGTCGTTGATTGGAGCCGCCCCAGGACCCTCCGTGACCACAGTTCGAACTGCCATTGTCGACAACATCGTTCGCCCCCCTCGCCGACCCTAGTTGGATCCCTGGTGAGCCTCTCACGAGCCCCACCATCGTGTTAGGGTTTAGACCTCGTCGGAGTTGTTCATCGTCGACGATGAACCTCAGCCGTTAGATCAGATTCTAATCGGAAGGCCTAGATTGAAGGATATTGCTTCGCGTAGCTAAAGCCGCTGACACGTGGGACCGCTCTGGTAGCCGCCTGCTGCGCGTGTGCTGTGCAGTTGGGCTGACCCAGTTCAGTTCCAGCGCTCAGCCCAGTATTTCAAATATAGATTTTCCAATTTAGTTCAAACTCTAGTTCAGGTAGTAACTTTAAAAATCAATTCAGGGAGATTTACTGAACCAAATTGCATGAAACCAATTTTGTTAGAAAGGTATTGAATTTTATTAATCTAAGCCCGTTGTATTCAAACCATTTGCAATTATAGATCACTTATAACAAAAATAAAAAGATAGAAACTTTTCTACATTCAAACATTTTTCAAAAATCAACCATAAATGCTTTTGAGTTGATTCCAACTCTCAAAAATCACATTTCAACAGATCTATCTGAATATGTACAAATATTTAGGTTTCCATGCAGTAATCTTGGATAAGTATTAAAAGAATGCCCCATAGGCATTTCTAGTCACTTTAATTATTTAAAATAATAATGTTAAATCTTATTAAATTGTGACACCACTTTAAATCACATTCCCAAGTATTAAAATATGTGGTGATGACATGTGTCAACATGATCCCATATTTTATTTGGAGAATATTAAATCTTAATTAGTTTTCAATGAGTAGAAATTACTTTTCTAAAATAAAATAAATAAGACTAAGCCTTTAATTCATGTGATTATTGTGATGATGCTAGATCATCTAGTGTGAATCCTTGTGTTCCAAATAGAAGTAGTTAAGTATTTTTTGGTGATTGTGTACCTCATATTTATTTATAGACGCTAGACCGACCAAGGATACGAGGAGGAAGGGGACTATGAAGAAGAAGAAGGAGAGAACTTCAATCACTACACCATTCAAGGAAAGCTAAGATAAACCATGCAAGTCTTACTTGCAAGCCTAAACCTACTAGTTAACCTATGCAAGATGCATTAGGAATGCTTTGGTTATGCAACCTTGATTATACCAAATCCCAGTTTTACTTGCACGCTTTATTCTTTTTATTTCTTTATCAAAGTTCTTTTTTACATCTAGTTAGTGTTTTGAGAGTTTTGGAAAGATATTATAGGTAGCATAAAGAGCATAAAACTTGGCATAAGTTAGTTAGAACTAGATGTCATAATGAGGCATGAGATTAGATTTGGATAAATCACACTTGATTAGCACCCCTCATTAGTGATTACCCTCAATATTAGTTGCTAGTGCTAAGCATAAAAGTTGATCACTTTAGATGGGAATACTTGGTGAAAATGATTATGAAAACCTTGGAATGATGAGTCATTCCAATGAAATGTTTTGACATGTGTTATGAACAAGATGATTTGATGATGAAAATGTTGAGGCATGAGCCTTATCCCTTTATAAAAACCCATGGTTGAGTTCGGATGCGATACCATTCCAATTTTACTGTACAACCACAATACCCGAATTTGGGTAGGGCTTGACTGGAAGTTTATATATCTTAGTATGGGTTACCTTGCGGAGGAGGTTTGAGCTAAGGCTACCTCATGATGGATGTCCACTTGTGTAGTTCCCGAGATACCAGATGGTCATAGTTGGGAGGCCAAACTCATAGGGGAGGTGCCTATACTAGGATGTGTAATTGAAAGGTTAGGATTGATTATCCGAATACTGAGTATGGTGATTCAGGATTGTTCCTGACGGATGTATCAAACGTTGTGGTGAAAGTGTACCACCTCTGTAGAGTGTCAAACTATTCGAAGAGCCGCGTCCGCGGTTATGGATAGTTGGAGTGGCCATACTGTTCCGTCGTCAGATATTTTCAAAATGACTTGTGAAGTGAATCATGACTGTGACTTGACCACAACAGGGTTGTGAACATGAAAACTAAGTTCCCACTTAGGTGTTATAGAACATTAAACTAGTTTTATTTACTTGTAAACTATGTTAGAGTAAACCTGCCTTTTTACAAATAAACCTAGAGCTTAGGATTCCAACTTGAACTACTTTACTTGTTAGTGATAGTTTGCGAGTACTTAAAGAGTACTCATGGCTTTGTCTCTGGCTATTCCTCTGGCCAGACTATGTGGAGGACTAACAGGATGATGGCATGACTATGTGGAGGACTACCGGGATTATCTCCCATCGTCAACATTATCTGTGACCCTGAAGACGGAGCTTCGACCATGCTACTATTATTATTATTCCTCTACGTTGATTGTATTAAGTCTGGATCATGAGATCCTTTATTTGTAAGACCTTTATTATGGTTTGACAAGGATGATGAACTATGGTACCGGTCTGTTATGTGTCGCAAAAATGTTAATCCTGGGATAGCGATGTATGGCATAACAGGCATCTGGCATTAAAAATCAGGGTGTTGACAAATCAACACATATGTGCCTTAATTCTAGCCTTCCGGGTGGGTTATATTTTTCAATTGGTTTTGGAACACTGGACTATCTGAACAGACTGAGACAACCGGTGGAAGTTTCGAGTTTCACTTTTCTTCGGTATCCCCCCATTTTCTAACATTGATAAACAAAACTTGATACCGATTCGTTTTTAAGACCGTATGAACCCATCGAAAGCCTATATGGTCCTCTTACACATATACTTACCGTACACGTATACTCACGTGCCTGCGGGAGGCAAAAACCGGGAGGTATATAGCAGCAGGAACAAAATATTAAAAAATGGCATTTAAAGACGTAGATCATGATAACGGAAGGTGAGATCAACCGGTTGGAACATGGAGTATACCCTACTCGACTAACTACACATATACAGGGTTATACATAGCCTGGATATAGGTTTTGGCGTATTTAAAAGAAATTGGCCTATGCAAAATTAATTTTTACGGGGGAGACTGAAGCACACCTCTTCGAGTTTACTATTGGTAGAGTTGATTTTATGGATTTTATAGAGCATGATTGGCTAGAAATGATCACCATTCAGTTCCATATAATTTTGGTTCGCATCATGTTACGTGCGCTTCTTCCTATGCTCAATATGTGCTTCCTTTTCGTGTGAGGTGATGAAACTCTAACTTCATAAAAGCATAGCGAAGTGTTGAATTGAAGTTCAACAATTGTACCTGGAGTTATACTTAGACCATCTATGATTGCTATCCTATTTTGGGCAGAAGATTTTGGAAATGGGGCAGATGTTCTCGTGATTTGAGGAGCAAAACGTCCGACACTTTACCTGATGACCCATTTTGCAGCACAACTATTCCAGGTCCTGCCCCATAATGGGGCACCGCTATCATGCCACCACCTCTACTTTTCATCATATTTTCATACACATTTCATCTAAAATGATTGGAAAGTTTCAAAATGATCCCACATCTCTAAAAAACTAAGATACAATCATGAATTCCACATAGCATAGTTGATTACATAGTTCAAAGCATATGGTAACATAAAACGAAGATTTCTTAGTTGAAAGCATAATAGTAAAATGCAAACTTGACCAAATAGTATGATCACTTCTCATTGACGTTGTTGGTGTCTCCTTTATGGGTAGTGGCATTGGCATCTCCTTCTTGCACATTGGGATTACCATGTCCCATGCCACTAGTAATGCTTTCTCCCATGTAAGGTGCAATGTCAACACACATGGTAGCTCCCATGGCACTCATGAAGCTTCCGACTCCCATGCTAGATCCAATTACATCACCCATGTATCCTCCCATTGGATGCATAGTAGCATGGACCATTTGTCATTTCTTTTACATAACATATTCACGACACATTTCAACATAAGCATTTTGTTGGGCACACATATTGTAATGTCCTTAAACATGAGTTGCGGCTAGGTATCCCTTGTCTTGTGTCCCTCTTCCCATGCCACCTTCCTCTCCTCCATGGCCACCTTCCTATTCTCGGTTTGGGCCTTGAGCTCCTCAGCCACCACCGTCCTCTCCTCGGTCGCCACTCTCCTCTCCTTGGTTGCCACCTTACATTGCTCGGTCTCCTTGATCTCCTCTATATTTTTAGTTTTTATTTCCTTCCTCTCCTCAGCCATCTTCTTGAGGCTCTCTATAAGTATATTAAAATATTTTATATGTCATCATCCCGACCTTCTTGCCCTTCATCTTCTTTTTGGCAACCTTTCTTCCATTGGGTTTCTTGGTCTTGGCTATTATGTTTTGGTGTTGGGCTTCCCTAAACACTTTTCCCAAATATATCTAGATCTAGATCTAAAAAATCGAACAAAACTCGCCTCTCCTCTGGCTTCCACTCTCTTATTTCCATGTGGCACCGACTCTCCTCCCGAGGTATTTGTTTGCCACCATTTCTTCAAAGATTCCCAATGCCTCACTAAAATATGCGTGGTCACATCTATCAAGTGTTTGACAAAATTCACTAAAAGGATGTTTTACCTCAATTTTACTCTACTGGGCGTTCTTATCTGCCACCGTTTGATAGGTCTATCTGTTCGTTAAGGTCGAAGCCACTTCAACACACCAGCCGCCATCGTCGTCCCTCCGATAAGATCTATTTCCTAGTGGACACCACTTTGATGATTTCTACTTCTTCCTCTACAATCCGAAGACACTCCCTTCGCCTTTTCTATCCGATATGTAAGACCTTGACCCTAAATTATTTTCATATAAACGTAAAATACATTTTGTGTATATAAAATCATTCATACCGCATACATACTTTGGGGGTTATGGGGTACTTTGTCGATTCACCTCATAATTAAATATGGAGACTATATGCATACTAATCTAGACTTATATTGAATCCATTCAAATTTGTGTAAAGAACTGGTGACATATTTTTCCTTGTTAATACAACATTTAAAATGCGGGGTATCTAAACAACATGAACCTATTAGTTGATTATATGGGACCCCGGTTCTGCTTAATATTGCTTAATTGCATCGCACCTTTGCCATGTCATGCATCATGCCCGATCTTCTGCCTTAGTATTAAATTGTGCATCCGGCGTTTCTTCTAGTTCTATGCTTCTGCACGAATAAGGCTGATGACTTGATGCAAGTGTCGACCGATGTTCGGATGAACCCTCGTCAGTGTTTCTCATGCGAACATTCTCCCCCTTTCTACCTATTTTATATTTAAAGTCTTAATTTCTCCTGTTGATCTATTGATATCTATGTTGCGATGCTTTAGTCTTTTCATATCCATTATACCCCATGCAGCCTATATTGTCTTGGACACCTCCTATTACCTATTGTTTCATAGATAGTCAGCCTTGCGAGTCGTAGTTGCATGCTCAGGTGCTGCTTTATGTCATTGATGTTCCACCGTTGTTTGGGGTTGGCACATGCTTAATGGTGGAGATGATCATGGCTTTAATTACACCTTGTTAATTAAATGTTGGGAATAGATATAATTAATGAAGAGGCTTAGAGGGGTAATAGTTGAGATCTGGTTATTATGCCGCCCCCCTTGTCCACCTAGGACCCGAGTTCTTGACACCGGTTCCGAGACTGGGCGTGCTAACCACATGTGGGGTGTATGGGCACCCCTATTTGCATAGTACTTGATTTCAACGTAATGTACTAGGACCACAAACTAGTTTGGGGTTTTACTACCATGGTATCCCATGTTTATTATTTGTTGCTCGATGAGCATTTACTACTATACTGTTTAGAATGTGGGTCATTATATTGAGAATTATACCTATCGCATCTGATCTCTTGCCCGATCTCGCAACCTCTGGGTCCGTCTTCAGATCTCAGCGGACTTTGTTACGGGTAGCTTAGTGGGGTGGCCCCCATGTACTAGCTTTGGGTCTAGGAAAACATCATGTTCGATGCCCCGCCGACATACCGATGGGTGTATGTTAATTGATCTAACAACAAGGGTTGAAGTGCGTGTGGAAACTTTGGTGCACTCCTGTAGGGTTAAATCTTTTCGAAAAGCCATGTCCACGATTATGGATGACTTGGAGCATAGTTTCTCGATCATAGAGAACTATAACTAAAGTTTATTGTTATAAATTTTACTTGTATCTGATATGACTCGCAAGTTGGATAACCACCATAGAAATAATAATAAAATTGCCAACCGTGTGAGTTTCCTCGGCAATACTTCCTCATTTGGTCTTGAGGGTGATATACCAGGATGGGTATGTTTGATGGTAGTATCAGGTTGGTTCCACATAGGTCTTTCAACTCTCTCTGATAGCCGACAGTTGTATCAAGTCTCTATAGGTTGTTTAGTGCATGCTTCACTGCCGCTTCAGTCCACCATACCTATGTATGTGAGAGCCACCAAATTCTAAGTCTCGCCATGTACTAGCCTCATTACTGACCCCTCCCTTTTTCATTTGCCCTTTTTTGGCACCACTTTTGTTTTAGCAGGTTTGAGATCGATGTCGTTGAAGGGAATATGCCCGAGAGGTAATAATAAAGTGGTTATTATCTTATTTAGTGTTTATGATAAATGTTTATTTTGCATGCTATAATTGTATTAGTCGGAAACATTAATACATGTGTGTTTAATAAGAAAATAAAGAGTTCCTAGTTATCCCTCTCATATGAACTACCTCGTTGATTAAGAAGATGATCAAGGTTTCCTGATCATGGACATTGGATGTTGTTAATAACAAGGTCACAGCATTTGTGGAATGATGTGATGATCATTCATCTGAAGTATAGTAATACGATTAAAGTTATTATGTTTAAATTTCTATAACATCATTACAAAGTAACTTTATTCCTTAGACGATGAGATCATGTCAATCACTAACACGGGAAGAGTAGCTTGATAATATCAAACGTCACACCATAATAGGGTGACTATAAAGGTGAATTCAGATACTTTGATAGTGTTATGTAGAGGGTCATGGATCAAGAGTGGGATTTGTCCATCCAAATTATAGAGATATATACTCTGGGCACTCTCGGTGATATCACATTGATATAGCTTGCAAGCAAGTGATGGGGATCACTAGAATGCTATATCACGAGAATGAGAAAATAGTACATGTCGATAACAAGATCAAACTAGGTATGGGGATACCGATGATCGAATCTCAGACATGTAAAATCTCATGAGAAAAAGGGATCTAGTTACAATGTTAAAGGTTCACACGATCATAAGAAGTCATCGTTTAATGTATGGGAGTCAGTACGGATCTCTAGGTCCGGCTACTGATTATTGATCGGAGAGGGGTCTCGATCATATATGAATTATTCGTGAATCGTAGGGTGACACACTTAAGGGATACCGACACCATTTGGAGAAAATGAAATTCCATAGAAATAATATCAAAGCGTTGGAATTATTTCAATGGACGCCGGAATTATTTCGGGTGAAATTGTTAAAATTGATTGTGCATGTGAAATTGAAATATAGTAAGAGGTTTTATGTGAATTTTTGTTAATTAATGTAATTATCAAAATTCTGAATAAAATAAATAAAATATTTTTATTAAATGAGAGATTGCATTAAATTTGGTGAAAATTTAATGAATTTGAGTGGAGGAGTTTTTATGTAGTGGAGGCATGTTTCTATGAGTGGGAGCTCTACCCACATGAATGATGGAAGAGGTAGGGGCACCTCCATGGCCGCCGGCCATGGGAGGGGGTGACCCCATCTCCCTATAAAAGGCCTCCCTCCTCTCCTCTCATCTTACACCTCCTCGCGAAGGATCTCTCTCGCCTATAGAATATTCCCCATGGCCTCGGACTAGCGAACTACATGTTCCCGATAGCTTTTTCTGGAAGGATTTGCTGCTTCCGCTGCTTAGCTCGAGCGAGGACTCGGAGTTTGTCGGGGTACTAGACGTGTGTGCGATCACAGATGCACCACCTCTTTGTGGTGCTGGACTTTCTGGTGGTGGACCTGCTGGACTTCATCACGATCTTGACATCGACAAGTGAATGACTACATCATCCATGAGAACCAATCTTGTAAAAATTTGTCGGTCTTTGAGGGTAAGTTCACTATGGATGTATATCTGTAACATCCCAAAATTTATGAATTACAAAAACATGCATTGCATTCATGTACTCATAGCATTCTTGACTTGCAAAAAAAATTTCAAATCAAAACTCCAAATAAAAGAAATTTTATGCCTATTATTTATATATCATTAAGGCATGGTTTTATTTTATTTTCAGAGGATCAAAGTGTATTTGAGTAAATAGAGGTGTTTGACACACATTTGAGTGCAAAGTTCACTGTATAAAATCTAGAGAATATTTGAAATCACTTATTTGAATTAGGGTTTAAAAATCATTTCTGAAAAACCAAATAGAAAAAGAAAAGGCAAAAAGGAAAAAATAAACAGGCGATGCACTTTTGGCCCAGCCTCAGATCCAGCCCAACAGCCCACCCAGCCGTTTCCCCCTCCCCTCTCTCTCTCTCACCCGCGCTCACCTTACCCTGCAGCCACTGCCACTGGGCCAAAGCCAACTCAGCTCCTTCTTCCCAAAATCCCGCGCCTAGACCCCGTCGCCACTGCCGTTCACTGTCGTTGATTTCACGGCTTAATTGCCGTTGATACGGCGAGTAATCTCGCGCCTACCTCTGCCTACTTAATCCCCACACCACCACGGCCATTTCCCCTCAACTCCCCTCACCAGAACGCCACCAGGCTACGCGCAATTGAGCTCGAAAATCCGCTGTCCTAAGAACTCCGACAAGGTATTTGGGTGAGCACCATCCACCCCGTCCCCTCTCGTTCATGCTGTCGCATTTCCCTTCACCTTGCGCATCTCACCGTTTCATTGTTTCGTCCTGTACTGGCCTAGGTCATCGGCTTCGTCAAACACCGAAAGCACCCGACGCCGTCCTCATCTCCAGCGAGCAATTCCGGTAGGATACGATCGTGCCATGCTTTCTGATTCAAACTATATTTTTCTATTGAACCTTGCGCATGTCCTGATACACTTGGTTTGCACTAGGGTGATCCAGAGCATCATCGTCGTCTCCGCCAACCCATGCCCGACGCTGCTCGCAACTCCGACGAGCTCCACCCACCGTAGTAGCCCACCCCCGTTCGAACCAAGGACACGTTGAGCTTCCTCACAACCTTGCGACGCTGGTAAGCATCACCACCGCCCCCAACTCCCTCTAGAATCGCCGGAGTTGCACCACCAGTAGAGCCGCTGCCGCAGTAGCCACACGCGCCTCCCATCTGTGGTCGCTTGCGTTGTCACCCTTAGATCTAGATCCAACGGTCGAAATTAGAATTAGATGCGAAGGGGTACGCTTAGATCTGGACCGCACATCATCATTTAGATCCTATGGCTCTCGTTGATCGATCCAACCGAACCAGTACGGTCCAATCAGACACAGCCACGTGTCTGTGTTTTTGTTTCAAATTTGTTTTTGAATTTATTAGGAGTTTAAACTTGTAAAATTCATATCTTTTGTTCTGTTTATCCAAAAAATGGAAATAATATATCATTGGATTCGTAAAAATAAATCCTACATTACCGTGGTCTTAAATTTGTATTTTGTTTCAGGAAAAATAGAAATTTATGCAGAACACTTTGCAGGCCTATTTTAACTATATAAAATGTTTATAAAATGAATTTAAAGCAAATTTAAGTTTGTTTATACTTTAAATAGATGGATTAGTGTTCAGTACTGTTTTATTTTACTTGTTTAGTATATAAAAGCCATTTCATTGCATTTGCATGCATTCATAATATTTTTGCTTGAATATTTGAATGTGAATTTGGTGCTATTATTTAAGTGTAGATTTTGGTGCCAATGGTGGTTTTGAGTGTGAGGATTGTTGCTACTCCCCCAACTACTACCAAGGCAAGTGGTGCTTCATGTATTTTTCCTATTATTTTGACTATGCACTATTGATATTTTGAATAGGGCTTGCATGGAATTTTTGCTAAGTATAAAACTATGCTATGCCTTGGGAAATCCTAGTAGTTGTAGTCTTGGTAGAATTTTCTCTAAGTTAAGATACTTGTTATGTGATCATGCTTAGCCTACCTAGTAGTAAACAAAGGTGGATTATATTCATGCTATGGAAAAATTTCTAAATCTTTGACTTGTGTTTTGACTAATAAAATAACTAAGTGAATGAATCACCTAGGTGGAATGGTATGATGGTTTATGTTGAGTGGTTACACAAGGTCCATGTCTATGATTTACCTTGTGTATCTCACTTGTGGAAAGCCACCCAGGAACAAAGGGATTTGAGATACTTAGTGTTTAGACGCTTCTAGTGTAACCACATGGCATATGGGCTCTGCCTAGATCATATAGGTTGCAATAACTTAGCCAGATGGACAGTTGGTGGTAGGGTGATAGGATATAACGCGTCCATGGTGGTCTAAGGGAAGGCTTCTGAAAGATCTTGTCTTGATGCATGTCGAGTCTTGTGGGGAAAGTGCACCACCTCTCGAGAGGGTAAAACCTAAGTACTTAGTCGTGTCCCCGGCAACGAACAATTTGAGCATCAAGACATTGAAGCTATCAAGGATCTCCTTATCCCAATTTCTGAGTTAAAACTTGTGGTGAAACAAGGGTTAAAGGTTCACCAATGTCTATTGGTGTTTCCTTGGGAGTTTTTTACGAACAAAAACTTAGTGTTTTCAGCTGATAGGAAAAAACCTATTTTGAGCAAAGCAAGCCTATGCTACACCTGGCCAAATTCATATAGATGTTAGATACTACTATTCTATTATGGTATCACTTGCCAATACAATTCTAAATGTATTGACCCTTGTGGCTATAACTGATGATATTGCAGGTTACTCTGATGGAGATTAGGGTTATGAGTCTACACTCAACATGCTTGCCTATGGCACATGAAGATGAAGACTTTATTTTATTTACTTATGATATGAACTCTTGTATTTTCCTTTGGTTATTGAGTTTTAAAAGACTATGTTATCTCTGGAATGATGATGTAATAATGACCTTTGTATCTATGTACTTCATCTTAAACTATGGATGCTAGCATTTGATCCAGGGACTAGCATTGTAATCACAGGGAACTTTACCTTATAAAGGTGGGGTCTTACAATATCCACTCGTTTCTTCTATCTAGATAGATAGATCTTGGTGCATAGTTTTTCACATCATAGGAATTTTTTTATTTCTATGCTACAAACCCAACAGTGGTATCAGAGCCGGATCTATGCGTAGATGCTTTGCATGGGTAGTACACATATGGTTATATAGGAGCTGATGGTCACGTTATTGCTTCTTATGTGTATTTTGGATATTGATGGCATAGTGGGATGAAGCGGTCCGGACAAACTTTACATGTCCTCACACATGAGACTTGTTCCACGCTTGACATGCAACTAGTTTTGCATAAGTGGCTTACGGGTGTTTGTCTCTCATATTATAGTAAACTAGAAAATACCCCGCGCGTTGCTGCGGGAATTTGTTATCGTTTTCTAAGCACATAGGGTGAAAATTGAATGAACAATATAAACGAATATCATGCATAAGCTGGTATTATATTTGTGTTATTTACATGAATTTATAGCCTAAACAATACTTTTAGCAGGATCTGTTAGATCTTGCTGGTATTGCTGGTAGTGGTCTCTTATTTGGTTACTGCTTCCTGGATATGTAGTTTCCCTAATTTCTGTGTAGTGAACAATGGATCTGATGGATGATAAATTGATAATGGATGGTTTGGTCACTAGATATTGGTCTTGCAGCAGACTCACATTTGAAAGTTAAAAGCATCTGTGTGTTTTCTTTTGAGATTCTCGTGCTGGAAAACAAAAGAAGACGATAACACATTATGTGAAGGAATATGTGTACAATGTTAATCAATGTAGATACACTGAGCCAAAAACTAAATACAGTAAAACCAGGCGGTTATACAAAAATTTATAAAGATTTAATTGTTGGATGAAAACCTGTAACTATGACATTAGAAACACCATAATCGCTATGAATAAATTCATTTACTTGTATTGAAAAACAACAACAGTTACTTTTCTCTGTAATAAATATAGAGAAAATCATGTTGGTACATGTCTAGTCAAAATAGATGAATTCTTGTTTGCGAGCAACACATTATCTTGACCTAAGAATAATTACCTGAGTTTTTAAAATGATTAGGATCTAATCACGATATTTCTTAAAAATTCTGCATATAGCACATGCAGAGTTGTGTCATGGTCATATCACGATATTATTATTGAAATTTGGCATCTAGCGTATACAGATTTATATGTGTTATGAAAATAACATGCACACTGACTCATCTGGACGGAATAGAGAAAATATCGTCATGGCACTGTAGAATAAGATGACAGTAAATAAGCATTATAGTGGAGGACATTCGGAGATAGAGAAAGAACAATTCCAATCAATGAACCCTGCATAAAAAAACCTTCCTTCCTTCGCAACAACAGACATTCAGAGATAGAGAAAGAACAATTCCAAACAATGAACCCTGCATAATAAAACCTTCCTTCCTTCGCAACAACGATCAGATGGCCAGAAAAGAATGTGTAAAGAAAAGGGAGAAAACACTTGCCACAAATCTAGCAAAATAATCGCCTGTATCAGGTGGATCTAGATGAGGGCAAAACAATAGAAAACAATAAACAGCAACCGAGGACTCTTTCACATCGGCAGGCTGGTAGTAGTGAGAATACCCACAGTGTCATTCATTCGCTTCTGGAAGGGATTGATCATTTTCTGCAACATCTAAATGATCATTTCCAACATTTTTACAAATCTAATGCATTGTTCTGCCATCTTTAAATTGGGTACTGGACATATTATGGAAACCAATTTCTGCAACTTGGTAGAAATTAGCACTAAAAGGGTGGGTATGTCCTCCTTGATGAGCTCGACACTCCTAAATTTTGTGTTGGATTTTTGGCATCATGTGTGAGCTCCGCTGCGATGTTCACGGTGCGAACATGATCCGCCAGAGTTGTTCAGGATACACAATGTTCCCTACGAAGTGTCACCTGCGGAAAGCACACACGTATTCAGAACTCAGGACATGTATCAGCTCAAGGCAACGTAATAACCTGACAATGAACAACATATACTCTAGCAGAGAACGATTGGGAAAGGGTACCGGCTAGAAGATGATGAGCGAAGACATTTTGTCCAGTCAAGAACGTTGGTTATCTCGTGGGCGGCAAAATCTCAAGGAGGGTCGGGCCTCGTGGATGGGGAGGACGGAGGGAAGAGCCTCCGAGGCATGGGCAAGAGCACCATGTGTGCATGTGTGGGTAGAACGGGAATGGAGGAGGTGTGTTTCTTAAATTAGTGAGCAACTCATCGCTTACTCATGGAGTTCTTCAGGGGAGAAGATGGCAAGGAAATAAATACCAAGAAACTAAATCTCCAGCCGGATTTGAACATGTACGCACAATCAATTAGAGAAATTCCGAGCCAGATGAGGTGCCAGGACAGATTAGAGAAAGCAACAATTGAAAGAAATTAAATACAACCTGTATGCAATCAAATCGGCATATGGGAAGAATCCAAATCCAGCCTTGTGTCAACCTGTTAGATTGGGAGAATACGGTGAGTCAAGAGTATAGAATCCAATCAATCCAATAAAGATAGGTAATTAGAATAAGAAAATAGGGAGCGAACATGTACCAGTAGCGTGGAGTTTGCTGGTGGACCTTGTGAGGAGAGAAATCTGGCATGGATGATGGGCTGATTTTTATCATGAAAGCGGCGGCGGCTGATGAGATCCATAGAGAAATTTATAGTCAATGAATGGTAAGTATTAATTAGGCGTTTCATTAGCAATTGTGAGGAGGAAGAGGAAGGTTTTGGCTATAGAGGAATGAGAGGTGGTCGCGAGGAGGACGGAAGGATTCAGCGACGGCGGAGGAGTTAGTGGGAGCGATTACTATATCAAGTTTTTTTGGAAGGGATAACGTGGAGCGAGTCCTCCAGCGATAATTGACCTGCAAAATAATAGAGGCGACGAAGCGGGTAGACGCGACGCGAGGTTGCAGAACTAAACGCATGGGAAAAGAGGGTGACATGGCTGCACGAGAAGCTAGGAAAATAAGGTAGTGGGGGTTGCTATTTAGATATAGAAGATATCTTATTTACAACAAGTTGTCAATAATTTAATTATTATTGTTGTGGTTCCATGTTCGTAGGTATCAACGGTTATATCTCCAAAGCCCTTAGCCACATAAAAACATGCAAAAGGTAAATTAGAAACATTTAGTTTTTGGTTTTGCCAGGAAAGCACTATGATATGGTAGTATTATAATTTGTACTATAGATTGATACTATTGAAAATTATAATATGCCAAACTGTAAATTCCATAGACCTTGGCCTTAAACATATAGGAATGATAAATATAATGCCACGATGCACAAGATAGTGATCAAGTGCGAGAACCATATCATATCACTTTTAGCATATGATGTTTATATGCATCTTATATTGCTTGTTTGGCGCTTTAGTAGCATTATAAGATGATCCATCATTTAAATATCAAGATAAAATATGTTCTTCCTTAAGTATGCACCATTAATAAAGTTCTTCGTTTCGAGACACCACGTGATGATCAGGTGTGATAGACTCTACGTTCGCATACCACGGCCGTAAGACAGTTTTACACATACGAATACTAAGGTTCTTACTTGGAGATCCTAGCATGTACAGACATGGTATCAGAACACGAACCGAAAGGTAAATCATGAGTCATATAGTTGATATGATGCCTATATTGATGCTCGCCTTTGAATCTGCACCAATTCACGTGATGATAGGTCCTGGTGTAGTGGATTTGGTTCGTGTAATCACCAAAACGACTCGAGGGATGTTGGTTTTGAGTGGGAGTTCAAGTAGTAATATGATTAAAGTTGAACTAAATTTATCATAAATTAAATCAAAGTGAATTTGCATATATTGTTGTAGTCATTGGCATATGGTTTCTACCTTCTGCTTAGTTATAATTGAGATAATAGTATAGGGTTCGTAGCATAGAAAACAAAAAATTTCCTACGATGGGAACAACTAAGTACCAAGATCTATCTACTAGATACAAGAAACGGGTGGATATACATCCATAGAATACATACCCTCGAAGACCTAATAGCGTTAACGAGGTTGTACTCGTGGATGATGTAGACGAACGCTTGCCGATCTCAAGATCGTGATGAAGTCCATCTAGTCCAGCCGGTCCAGCACCATCAAGTCTAGCACCGCAAAGCAGTGGTGCATCCGTGATCCCACACACGTCCGGGTACACCGACCACCTCCGCTCCCTCGCTCCAGCGAAGCAGCAGAAGCAAAAAATCTTTCTAGAAAAATCCACCGGGAACATGTATCTCGCTGATCCGAGAGCATGGGGAAATTCTAAAGGGGCAGAGAGATCCTTCGTGAGGAGGTGTAAGTTGAGAGGAGGAGAGGGGGGGCTTTTATAGGGAGAGGGGGAACCCCAAGGGGCATGGCGCCCAGCCATGGTGGCTGCCCCCACCTGTTCCACATTCATGTGGGTGGAGCTCCCACTCAAAATGAAAAGCCTCCACTCCCATAAAAGAGCCTCCACTAAAAAATCCACTCACATGCATTAAATTTCCACCAAATTTAATGCAAGCTCTCATTTAAATAAAACTCTTTTATTTATTTATTCAGAATTTTTTAATTACTTTAATTAACAAACATTCACATAAAACCCCTTGCTAGTATTCAATTTCACATGTAGAACCAGTTTCAGCAATTTCAACCGAAACAGTTTAGGTGTCTTGTGAACTAAATTCCTGCGCTTTCCTTTTTCTTTATCTGGCATAATATTTTCTCCAAATGGCGTCGGTATGCCTAAAGTGTGTCACCCTACAGTTAGCGAATAATGTAGACATGATCGAGACCCCTCTCTGATCAATAATCAGCAGCAGGACCTGGAGATCCGTACTGACTCCCACATATTGAATGATGACTTCTGTGATCGTGTGAACCTTATACGCATGTAACTCAATCCCTTTGTCTCGTGATATATTACCTGTCCGAGATTTGATCATCGGTATCTCCATACCTAGTTTGTTCTTGTTACCGACATGTACTATTTTCTCGTTACCGTGATATAACATTCTAGTGCTCAAATCACTTGCTTGCAAGCTAACTAATGTGATATCACCGAGAGGGCCCAGAGTATATCTCTCCTTCATCGGGATGGACAAATTCCACTATTGATCCATGAGCCTCTACATAACACCTTCATAGCACTGAACCCATCTTTATAATCACCCTGTTACGGTGTGACATTTCATGTTCTCAAGATACTCTTCCGGTGTTAGTGATTGACACGATCTCATGGTCTAAGGACTAAGATTACTTCGTATGATGTTATATCAATATAAACACAATGACCTTGATCATAATGCTATACTTCATATGAATGTTCATCACACCATTCCAATAATGTTGTGACCTCATTATTAACAACATCCAATGTCCATGATCAGGAAACCTTTGATCATCTTGTTAATCAACGAACTAGTTTATAAGAGAGGCATAACTAGGAACTTCCTTTTTGTTTATTAAACACACATGTATTAACATTTCCGCATTAATACAATTATAGCATGAAAAATAAACATTTATCATAAATAAGGAATACAATAATAACCACTTTATTATTGCCTCTCGGGCATATTCCCTTCAAATAGAACTATAGAATTCTGGATATTTACTTTACGATCTGGTATCGTATTGTTTTGAGTGTCAATTTAAAGTTTAGAATTACAATTGAAAACTTTCAACTAATTATAGTAACTCCATGAAGTTTAATAAGTAGTATTAAATCAAGAGTAACAATTCCAGTGTTAGTATCTAAAGTATTATGTTTTTTCCTCCATGATCCTTGATATTCAAAATATGTTTTAGCATCAAGGTTCTAGGAGCTAAAAGGATTTTTTGAGAAACCATTATGTGTGGAAGATATTGTAATATCTGAAACAATGTTTTTGGTTGCAATATGATAGAGTGTAATTTAGCAAAATACATGTTCTCATATTGTTTCAGAATTTGTGAAGGTTGGAGATGCTAGGCTCCCTAATCCTCCAAAAACGTTTTGGGAACTAACATTATACTCATGATTCACCTTTATGAGATATAGTATCTTGATCATGAAAGTTGTCATGATAAGGATGAATAGAATATATAGATAAAATATTTACTACACTAAAAGATTACTAAAGAATGGATTTTTAAAGAATGCCAAACATTTGATGATGGTGATCCACTTCAAAGTGCAAGTCCAAAGTATTCTTATTTGACTATACACGCTTTGGAATATGTGTCATGTGTATGGCACCACTATTGATTTTGATAGATTCTTTCAAAAGAAAAGGAAATGTTGAAAGAGAATCTATAAAATATTTGGCAGAAAATAAAAGGTTGGAAATGTCCAACTTAGGTATATAGATGATATACATGTTATGTTTGTATTCTTTGCTTGTTAAACAATGTGTTTCTTGAGTATTGGATACCGAATATGTTGGTGTGAAATGTCATACAGAACAACACAATTCATGAATTGCAATGGCCTAAGTAACTAGCAAGATAATATGTGATGATGTTCATCAAAAACAAATAAAGTGTTTTAATAATTGTTAATTTGATTAGGTATTATAAGAACAAAGGTTGCTCAAATAATTACCATATTCCACATAAGATGGATGATTTAGTCTAGTTGGAGAAATCATGTCCATAAAAACTCATGCTAAAAATGTCACAAGACAAATGATTGAAAGATCACTTACGATGTGATGTTGCTATTTGAATTATATTGGAAAGAAACACATGAAGAAACTCCATGTTGATGGAATTTTGGAGTCTTTTAGTTTTGATCAAATGATTCTTGTGAGACTTTCCTAGAGATAATTGAAACATTGTTCAAAGGCCAAAGAAGAATGAACGACTAACTTGTTGGAATTTGTACATGTTGATGTATGTAGTCCATTATGTGTAGTCGTGAGCGATGGATTTCAACTACATATACTTTCTTCGGAAATTTAAGTGAATATATGTGTATATTTACTTAATAAGGAATAAGTGTGAAATATTTGAAAATGTTCAAAGACTATCACGATCAAGTGGAAAATCATTGTAACAAGAAAATAAAGATTTTATGATTGTATCATAAAGGAAGATATTTGAGTTACAAGTTTAGCAAAACACCTAAGAATTGAGGAATTGTTCCATGGATTTGCATTTTCCAAAACACCATAGGAGTATGGAGTGTTCGAGATATGTAATAAAACCTTGTTTGACATGGTAAGATCAAAGTTGTCATTTATAAAATTGTCACTATATTTTAAAATATTAAAGCTTTAGAGACTACCACT
Organism: Avena sativa; assembly: GCA_916181665.1. Taxonomy (NCBI): domain Eukaryota; kingdom Viridiplantae; phylum Streptophyta; class Magnoliopsida; order Poales; family Poaceae; genus Avena; species Avena sativa. Next base: position 241,430,843 of record OV702297.1, read on the forward strand.
TTTACACTAAAAAGAGCACCATCGTGATCCGTTGAAATGATACCATATAAGTTATGGTTTGGGATAAAACCCAATTTGTAATTTTTTATATTTTGGTATGCTAGGCATAAGTAAAATGTTTACAAGAAAATTCGGATAAGCACGTCTTCGTAGGTTATCCCAAAGAATTTATTGGGTATTCCTCCATAACACCAAGGACAAACGATTTTGTCGCTTGGAACGTGATACGTCGGAAACGTATCTATAATTTTTTATGTTCCATGCTTGTTTAGTATCTACTTTTCTTTGCTTTGTCCATACTTTGAGGTTGTTTTCATATGTTTTCTAGTACTAACCTATTAACAAGTTGTAAAGTGCCAGTTGCCTGTTTTCTGCTATTTTTGTTTCCAGAAAAGCTAGTAAGGAAATATTCTCGGAATTGGATGGGACAAAAGCCAAAGTCAATATTTCATCGAGGAGAACACGGAGTCCAGAGGAGAGACGGAGGGGCGCCACAGGGCGGCCACACCCCCCAGGCGCGGGCCCACCCTAGGTTGTGCCTGGGTAGGGTGTGGGCCCCCTGGCCGCCTCCCAGCCTCGCATATTCGCCTGTAATAAGCCCTTGATGCTTAAACCCTAAGTACCGGATCAATATTCCATGAAACCGTCTGTAGCCGCCGCCACCATCGTCCCTAGATCGGGGGGATCTGAAGCTCTTCCCGGCACCCTGCCTGAGGGGAGATCATCCCGGAGGCCTTCTCCTTCATCATGCCAGCCTTCGGTATGAAGAGTGAGTAGTTCCACCTTGGACTACAGGTCCATGTAGTAGCTAGATGGTTGTATTTCCTCCTTTGTCTTTCATGTCTAGATCTTGTGAGATCCTTTCATGATCAAGATCTCATCTATTTGTAATCATGCATGTTGTGTTTGCGGGGATCCGATGGATATTGCGATTACTATGTCAGATTGATTAATGGTTTTGTATTATTGATTCTATCATGTCTGTGTTGTTTGTGATCTTACATGCTCTCCATTGTTAGTAGCTATCTTGGCCAAGTAGTTGCCAGTGACTCCAAGAGGGGGTATTTATGCTCGATAGTGGGTTCATGCCTCTATTTAATCAAGGGAACTGACATAAATCTCTAAGGTTGTAGATGTGTTGTTGCCACTAGGGATAAAACAACGGTCTCTTGTTCATGGAACAAGTGGATTGGTTACCTTACATACTTTGCTTAAAGCAGTTATCTGCTGCTTGCACCTTAATACTGGAGGGGGTTCGGATGATAACCCAAAGATGGACTTCTAGTCATAGATGCAGTTGGATGAAGGTCTATGTATCTTATTATATTGCCCAATCAAATCTCATAGGATATTTATGTCTAGTATTGCATTGTTATGCCTTTCTCAGTCCTGTCAATTTCCTTGCTATAATTTGTTTACCCAGCATGCCATGTTTGTTTATCTACGGAGAACACCTCTAGTGAACTATGGACCCCAGTCTAATCTTTACCATTGATACATCTTCCACTGTTACTGTCTACTTGTTGCAAACCATCATCACCTTCCACACCATACAGTTAATCCTTTGTTACAGCAGACGGTGAGATTGACAACCTCACTGTTAGTTGGGGCAAAGTCTTGAGTTTGTGTTGTAAAGGTTTCCATGTCGCTTGCAACACCTTTGAGACGTTTCCTTCCTCCTAATGGTTTGATAACCTCGGTTTCTTACTGAGGGAAGACTTGATATTGTGATGCATCATACCTTGCTCTAGGGGTTTCTCGATAAAGCGCTCCATGTTGACGCAGCGCCATCAGAACGTCAAATTTCTTAAGAATTTTTAGCAAAATTTAAGTGGGAGGACAATAGAATTTTGATTAGGTTGATGAACCTAAGCAACATGTGCTAAGTAGCGCAGGACCGGAAAGTGTCCCAGAGGCGGCCATAATGCTCATGGTTCTCTTGGTTACAAAGGTTGTGATATCGGAGATTTGAGTTTCTATTGAACCGAGCAGGTCGGGTGACAATGAAATAGTAAGATTTGAAGAACAAGTCAACATTGTTTTGAAAATGATGAACATACTACATGCAAAGAAGTGATGATGGGCCACGACTCCATCAAATGACTAGAAGTCATGAAAGAATCTGTGATAGTTTCCATACACGAGAAATCGAGATTTTTAACTTGGAAGACCCTCTAGAAAGGTGTAAGGCCTATCGGTCGTATTTGGATCTATACAGAAATAGACATGGATGTTTCACATCTATGAAATAGTCGACATGTCGGAAAAGACTTTACGATAATGTTCAAGGAGTTGAGTATGACAAGATTTGATCTTTCAAAGCGATATTTAGTCTAGAAAAATTATTGTAGCAACCACTACATATAATTTAGGTATATGGTAGTTGAACAAACAAAACAAAGTTCTTCTAATAGAATGGTTACCTAGGACATGGTAATGATACAGTCCAAAGGGTTTGTTAATTCAAAGAATGTTAAAAAGGGCATGCAACCTTCATTGGTTAAACTAAGCATAACGGAGTTAGAATCTTTACCCTGATGAAACTGTTAAAAGAGTTTAATTTCATCGGAGACAGTGAAGATGCTTGCATTTGCAAGAAATTAATTGGGAGGGTTGAGACATATTTCTAATACATTATGTGAAAGACATATTGTTCATTGGAAATGATGTATCTTTTGTTGACATGGGTTAAGAATTTCATTAAAATTTGATTTTTATGAAACACTTAGGCATAACACAAATATTAGGTATCAATGTCTATATGGATAGATTTTAGGTGATAATATGGTTGAGCCGGAATTACATAGATGAGATAATGAAAGAGTTCAATATGGAAACAACAAGAAAGGTTCTTGTCGCATGGAAAAGGATTGAATCAAGATTCAAGTGTATTGACACTTTTTACGTGAAACAAGATTCGACTATTTTGACACTTGGTGAGTGAAATCACAAGAATATTTTGTTCAATCATACTGTGATATGTACACATCCAGATATGTCCTATGCTCTAAACATTATGAGCATATACCAGAATGACTCATAAGATGATCATTGGACGATAGTAAGGATATTATTATGATCTTTGGAAGAACTAAGAATATATTTATGTAGAGGTGACAAACAGTTACAAATAATTCATTGTAAAGTGTTACATTGATACTAGTTTTTTCACAAGATACAAATTAAGTTTATCTCAATTTAAACTATGGGTGGCACAATGCAATGGAAAGAGGGTATTCCATGATGCATTTGGATGAGTTTGTTAGCAGCAAAAGGCTAAGTATATGACTGCTATTGTAGCAGCAAAAGAGGGTATTTTTGTCAAGTAGTTTGTTAGCAAACTAGGTGTGGTTCACAGTAGGCTATCACTTTGAAGATATATTGTACGAAAATAGTATCGACATGATTTAACCCCAAGGAACTAAAGGTCTCACCAAAGGACCAAATTTATACAATGCGATCTCATTGGAGAATGAGTGATGCATAGAGACGCAAAGACATGCAAATACACACGGACCTGAAAGTGTCAGATCTGAAGATTATGTTTACCACTAGCAAACACGTATATACAACACTAGAAAGCCATAGGTGTTAAATGTGCAAGTTTTTCAAACTAGATTATTGACTCTAGTGCAAGTGGGAGACTGAAGGGAATATGCCCGAGAGGCAATAATAAAGTGGTTAATATCTTATTCATTGTTTATGATAAATGTTTATTTTGCATGCTATAATTGTATTAATCGGAAACATTAATACATGTGTGTTTAATAAACCAATAAAGAGTTCCTAGTTATGCCTCTCATATAAACTAGCTCGTTGATTAACAAGATGATCAAGATTTCCTGATCATGGACCTTGGATGTTGTTAATAACGAGGACACAACATTGGTGGAATTATGTGATGAACATTCATCCGAAGTATATTAATAAGATCAAATTTATTATTTTTAAATTGCTATAACATCATTAAAAAGTAACTTTAGTCCTTAGACCATGAGATCATGTCAATGACTAACACATGAAGAGTATCTTGTTAACATCAAACGTCACACCATAATAGGGTGACTATAAAGGTGGGTTCAGATACTATAATAGTGTTATGAAGAGGATCATGGATCAAGAGTGGTATTTGTCCATCCAAATGACGGAGAGATATACTCTAGGCCCTCTTGGTGATATCACATTGATATAGCTTGCAAGCAAGTGATGGGGATCACTAGAATGTTATATCGCGGGAACGAGAAAAATTACATGTCGGTAATGAGATCAAACTAGGTATGTGTAGTGACCTTGGATCAATAAAGATCCTAAGTCCCTGTGATTAACATGCTAGTCCCTGGATCAATAGCTAGCACTCACAGTCGATGAATATCATGTAAAACACAAAGTCTTTATTATACGGAGAATCCAGAGTATCAATTTATTACAAATTTGCTTAGCATTAAGCTAGCTCAAATAACAGCGGAAACATAAAAGCACCTTGAGTCCATCAACGCCCCAGGCTTGTCGTGTGTAGACTCGCGATCCCTACGCACCTTTCAATCTTCGGATTCTACACATAAGACGTGCACCCAACAAGTTGGGTCAATACTTTGAATGTATTGGCAAATTACACCAAGGAAAGAAATGACTATCTCTACATGCAAGGCTAGTTTAGGATGTAGAGTTCATTTGCTCAAAGCTAGTTTTTCTTAAGTAGAGAGAAGAAGAGAAGATTTTCCCTACTTTGTAAACATTTGCTTAGATAAAATAGGGTCTAATGGCACACGAGGATATTACTCACCAAGTGTCCAAACAACCAAACACTTGGATATTACTCACCAAGTTCCCAAAACCCTCCCAATAGCGATATGACTCACGCCTTGGGTTTTTAGAAAACTTGAAGTTTTAAAAGAGAGAGAGAGAGAGAGAGAGAGGAAGATCCTTCAGAGGCTCCATCCTTCAGATGCTCAATGTTGTTCTATTTCCGTGAACACGGCTGATCGATCAGATTGCAATACTCTCGAGAGTTTGTGCACTTTACCCACAATCCACGATCAAGTCCTTTTACAGACAAGACCATGGCGAGGCTTTCCCTTAGTAGCCCCTCTAACTTCTGGATCCAACCGTGCCAAGAACCTCCAAATGTTGGTACCCAGGTGAGGTTTCCCACTAAGTACTAGGCCAAGACAGAGCGCATATGTATTGTGGTCGCACTAGAAGCTTCTAAATTCTGAAACATGGAAGACTTCTTTGATTCCTGGGCGGCCGTCCTCCACCAAAATCTCACTCATTGACCCGACAACCATTCCGCCTAGAAGAAAACTTAGTTTTATTTTGAAGTGGATTTGAGAAGAAAAGTTTGCTCAAGAGGGCCTTTATGCTTAGAAAAATTCATTATCTTTCGAACCCCCCAACGGTACTTTACATCCATATAGCATAGCCAGCAATACTTAGCAAAACAGGGGAACCTATTAGGAGGGGAAATCCTAAGTATAGAGCTACTCATGGCATACTACAAAATCATCGCACTTGCAAAATAATACCAAAGGAAAAATTCTACTAGAACATCCTACATATGCATACTACAGAATTTTGAAGGTCACATGCATAGAATCAAAACTGGGACAAAAATTATGAACAAGTGGTGTAACTTGCCTTGATCCGAGCAGCATTCTACACAATAGCACTCCTCAGCACACTCCGAACAATCTAACAAAACACAAACATGGATCTAATCACAACTTTGCACAAAATATGCCACAGAGATAATATGCATGCATGCATCATGGTATTTATGCAAGATTGGTTTTCTAAATTGACCAAGGTAGTATAATTGGATTGCAATTGTGTTAAGGGTGTTATTAGTATAGATTTCCCATAGGTTTAAATTTATTTGGGTCATTAATCTAATTCATAGGCTTAATGGGAGATCCAACCCTCTAATTAGCCCCAAATCAAATATAATGCCCTTAAGCAAGGTTCTATAATTTTTTTCAGTATGTGTTACGGAAACAAAGTCATCACCACAAGAATCAACTAAATCAGAATTTTAATTATTTTTCCATAGATTAAACACTCTAATCTAGAGATTAAATTCTACACCACAAACCCTTCTGTAAACTTGAAATTTTATTGCAGATCTGTGTTCTACATAAATTTATGAATCCAACGGTATATTATAAGCTAAATTTGGCCAAGTAATTATTTTTCTATGAATTTCGCAAGTTTTAACACAAATCTGCCAATTAGATCTTCTCCTAAATCGAGAACTTGCCAAGTGGCAGAACCTGATTGGGCCAGCTAGGCAAGGCGGTGGAGACGCAGCGCGGTGCTGACGCGGCTTGCCACGCGGCGCAATGCGGTTGGATGGTACCGCTTTGCCCAGCTTCTAATCTGGGCCGCTGCTTGCTGATGTGACGGGTGCGAGGGGGGCGACTTACTGTGCTTGCGACGGCGTCTAGGGGAGACAGACGGCGGCAGTACGGTCGGTGGCGGTTCTCGGCGATAGTCCAGCGGGTTCCCGAGGCGGCGGAGTGGTCGACGGGGTGCAGCTGGTCCTCGCGGTCACGCTCGCGTCCTCGGCGTGGTCCCTCTCCTCCTCTATCTCCCACGGGTGGCAGTTACTCTTCTCGGTTCCGATGGGCTCCTGCGAGCAATTGCCGGCGACCCTCTGCGATTCGGAAGAAGCGAGTTAGATGGGAGGGTCTGGTAGATGGAGGCGAGTAGTAAGGAAGGTAGATCAGGGCTCGAGGTGTTCTGGAAGGTCACCAACCTCGAGCTCCGACGGCGGATGGCTCGGGCGAGATCGGAACAGGCGCTAGGGTTTGAGAAAAATGAAAACAACGGTGGGGGATGAAACAGCGGTATAAGAGGGGAAGATTTCGTGAAGAAGGGGGCACAGATTTATACGAGGGACGGAGAATCGCGCGGATTTGAACTCGGTTTCTTCTCGTGTTCGTCAGAGACTCCTGCTGGAGGTGGGGGATGACAGTGCGGGCCTACTTGTCGGTGGCAGCGGCAGTGCGGGCTGGCGTTGCGCTGCGCTGCGCGGTAGATGGTTAGTGGGCCTGGTTCGCTGGCCCGGTTAGTTAGGTTGTTTAGTTTTTTTTATTCATTTCTTTTCCAATTCTGTTTTACTAATTCGTTAATAACTTTTGCATACTAAGGCCAAATTTAGTAAAACTAGTTTCTAAATCTTTGTAAAAATGAGGTGGTCTTCTTAGAAACAGAGGATATTATTTTTACCTAGTTTTTAGAAGGGTCAGAACAAGATTACGTTATTAATGCACATAGGGAGGAATTAATTTTAGGGTTTTGTCTGGGGTTTGTGGTGAGGTGTGATGCAATTCTCTTGTTTGAATGCAAGTGGTGCAAGGAATGATGCATGCTTCTAATAACATCACATAATAAAACCTGGGATGTTACAAACCTACCCCCCTTAAGAAGAATCTCGTCCCCGAGATTCGGGTTGGCTAGCAAATAGGTGTGGATGTTCTGCCTTCAAATCTTCTTCACGCTCCCACGTGGCTTCTTACTCAGAGTGGTGGTTCCATTGTACCTTGCAGAATCTTATAGCCTTGGTGCGGGTAATCCTTTCGGCTGTTTCCAGTATTTTGATGGGTTTTTACTCATAGGTAAGGTCATTTTCCAATTGAACCTCATCTAGGGGAACGGTATCTCTTAGCGGTGTTTCGTCCATCTCCGGGTGACACTTATTTAGTTGTGACACATGCAACACATCATGAACAGTCAGTCCTTTTGGTAACTCCAACTGATAAGCAACTTCTCCTCTACGGGCCAAAACCTTATATGGACCTATGAATCGTGGGGCTAATTTACCCTTGATTCCGAACCTCTTAACTCCTTTCAGGGATGAAACTCGGAGATATGCACGGTCCCCTATTTTATAAGCCACATCTCTGCGCTTGGAATCAGCTTAACTCTCTTCTGTTGGGATTGGGCTACCTTTAGCCTATCCTGAATCTGTCGTACCTTTTCTTCGGCATCCTTGATCAATTCAGGCCCAAAAATACTACGTTCACCAACTCCACTCCATAACAGCGGAGTCCTACACTTCCTGCCATACAGAACCTCAAACGGAGCATCTTGATACTTGTCTGGTAGCTGTTGTTGTATGAGAACTCAGCGTATGGCAGGTTATCGTCCCAACTAGACCCATAGTCTAGTGCGCAAGCTCTCAACATATCTTCCAGAATCTAGTTCACCCTTTCTGTTTGGCCATCTGTCTGAGGGTGGAAGGCAGTACTGAATTCTAGTCGGGTTCCAAGAGACTCATGTAGCTGTCGCCAAAACTTTCAAGTAAACTAGGTTCCTCTGTCTGACACAATTCCCTTGGGAACACCATGTAGGCTTACAATCCTTGACATGTATATCTTAGCAAGCTTAGCACTTGTATACATGGTCTTTACGAGGATGAAGTGAGCCACCTTGGTAAAGTGGTCCACCACTACCCAGATAGAATCAAATCCAGAACGAGTCTGGGGCAATCTCGTGATGAAATCCATGCCTACCTTATCCCACTTCCAGTCGGGTATAGGTAGTGGTTGAAGTAATCCAGCCGGTTTCTGATGTTAGGCCTTAACTCTATTGCATACATCACAGAGAGAAATATATTCGGCAATTTCTCTTTTTAGGTTATTTCACCAAAATCTATCCTTCACATCCATGTACATCTTTGTGTTACCTGGATGAATTGAGTAAGGTGAATCGTGAGCTTCTTGTAAAATCAACTTCCTGATGTCGGGGTCATTGGGAACGCACAAACGCTTCCCATACCAAAGGGTCCCTTGTTCGTCTAGATGAAATTCTTTTGTCTTTCCTTCACTTATCTTGACTCTTATTTCTTCCAACTCTTTATCTCCCTTTTGTGCTTCCTTGATTCTCTCTTGGAAACTAGACACTATTTCCATAGTCGCTACGTGTCCTTTCAGAACTATCTCTAGCCTGAGATCTTTGAATTGCTTGCATAAATCCTCTGGAAGTTCCCCTTCGGTAAGTCCATTCACATAAACCTTACGACTTAAGGCATCGGCCACCATGTTTGCCTTTCCGGGGTGGTACTGTAAATCCAAATCATAATCCTTAATTAGTTCAAGCCATCTTCTTTGTCTCATATTCAACTCCTTTTGGGTGAAGATGTACTTCAAACTCTTATGATCTGTGAACACATCACAATGTTTGCCCATGAGGTAGTGTCTCCATACCTTGAGTGCATGTACCACAGACGCAAGTTCCAAATCATGTGTGGGGTAGTTGTGTTCGTGGTTCTTAAGTTTTGGGGAGGCATAGGATACCACTTTCCCATCTTGCATCAACACACTTCCAAGTCCTTGTCGAGAGGCGTCACAATAGACTTGAAAATCCTTTTGGATATCAGGCAGACATAGTACTGGTGCCGTTACGAGGCGTTTCTTCAACTCCTGAAAGCTTGCTTCACAAGCTTCGGTCCATAGGAATTTATTTTCCTTCTTGAACAGTTCCGTCATGGGTTTTGCTATTTTGGAAAAGTTTTCAATAAACCTTTGGTAATACCCTGCGAGGCCCAAGAAACTCCGAATATCTCCCACATTCTTAGGTGACTCCCATTCAGTCACGGAAGCTACCTTACTGGGATCTACGGCAACTCCTTTTGCCGACACAACGTAACCAAGGAATCCCACTTCCTTTAACCAGAATTCGCATTTGCTGAATTTGGCATACAACTTGTGTTCTCTTAGTTTCTCCATAATTAGGCGCAGATGTTTCTCATATTCCTTCTCATACTTAGAGTATATGATTATATCATCTATGAATACCACGATAAACTTGTCCAAATATTCCATGAACACCTTGTTCATCATGGTCATGAAGTATGCTGGGGCATTGGTTAGACCAAAAGACATCACGGTGTACTCATACAATCCGTATCTTGTGGTGAAGGCTGTTTTGGGCACATCCTGTTCTCGAATTTTTAGCTGAAAGTAGCCTGATCGTAGATCGATCTTTGAGAAGACACTGGCTCCCTTTAACTGGTCAAACAAATCATTGATGTTAGGCAGAGGATACTTATTCTTGATCGTCACTTCGTTCAACGAGCGGTAGTCCACAACTAGCCTCTTGGTTTTATCCTTCTTTTCCATGAACAGGACGGGTGCTCCCCAAGATGACGTGTTGGGTTGAATGAATCCCTTGTCCAATTGTTCCCTAAGCTGTTTCTTGAGTTCCTTCAACTTGTCCACATCCATCTTGTACGGTCTCTTAGCTATCGGCCCCGTGCCCGGCATCAAGTCAATGAGGAACTCGATATCATGGTCAGGAGGCATCCCAGGTAGCTCCTCCGGAAAGACATCTGGGTATTCCTTTACAATAGGTACATCCTCCAAGCTAACACCCTTAAGAGAGTTCACCATGACTTCCTTAAGTGCGAAATTTGACTTGATGTGAATCCTCTTCCCTTCCGGTGACGTGAGCGTGACAGTCCTATTGGCACAATCTATGACTCCTTCATATTCGGTCATCCAATTCATGCCCAAGATTATGTCTAATCCTTGTGATTCTAGAACTACTAGACTTGTGGGAAAGATGTGTGCCCCAATCCTTAGTTCTAATCGCTGGCAACCAGAGTTCGCCACTATTTCTCCTCCAGGAGAACTTACCCTTAGAGGAGAGTTTATAGACTCCGTAGGTATATTTCCTTTATCCACAAATACCCTTGATATGAATGAATGCGATGCACCGGTATCAAAAAGAACAACTGCGGAAATAGAATTGAGCTTGAACTTACCAATCACGGAGTCTGGTGCGTCACAAGCATCCTCCATAGAGACATGATTCACCGTGGCTTTGACAAACGGATTTGGCTTCTTCCCGTTCCCATTGCCATGGTTGTGTCCGTTTCCATTCCCATTGCCATTGCCGTTCTTCTTCTCGGGGAAAGTGGTTGCATAGTTCCCTGTCTTGTTGCACTTAAAGCATGTCACCTCACTGAGATTCTTTCCACTGCCATTCCCATTGCGGTTTTTATACCCATTGTGTTTGTGGCCGCCATGGTGATGACCGTTATGGTTGTCGCCATTATTGTTATAAGGTGGTGGTGAGGAAGTGCGCTGCTTCTGGTACGGAACAGAGTGCTTGTGAGGGTTAGATTTCCTCTTGCGGTTTTCTATGCTCTTTCTTTTGGATTCAACCACAATGGCTCTGTCCAAGAGTTCCTGAAAGTTGTCAAATTTCTGTGCCACAAGCTGAATGGATATCTCATCATTGAGTCCTCTTAAGAATTCCTCCTGCCTCTTGGCATCAGTGGAGACATCATCGGGTACATAACGGGCTAGCTTATTGAAAAGCTCTCCATACTCGGTGACAGAACGGTGCAGCTGGTGTAGGTCGCGAAATTCGCGCCTTTTCAGAGTCATGACCCCAGTTGCCACATGATGAGTGCGAAAAGCTAACTCGAACTGATCCCAAGTAATAGCATCAATATCCGGGTGGGTGACTTGGTAGTTAGCCCAGCATTCCACAGCAGGTCCTTCAAGTTGGTGTGCGGCATAACGTACCCTGTCGGCTCCGACAGCTTGCACAGTGTCTAGCTTCTTGTTAATTGTACGGAGCCAGTCATCTTCGATGATTGGTTCAGCGTTGCTAGTGAAGGTAGGTGGGTTCAACCTCAAAAACCGAGTCAAGCGATCCTGTTGAGGTGGTGGTGGAGGTGGTGGTGGCGGAGGTGGCACGTTGTTGTTTTTGTTGTTTTGCATGTTCTGAGTGAGAAGTTGGATCAGCTCGTTCTGAGTGGCCAGAAGTTGTGCAATTTCCGGAGGAATTTCGGTGTTCGCACGTCTTGGCGGCATCTGTGGGGTTTGAGAGACAAGTTAAGAAATAGACAGAAAGACTAAGTAGTAAACTCCTACCCCGATGAAAACACACATGGCACACAAGGCACAAAGCACAAAAGCACACACACCTAACACAGGATTCATCCAAGTTTAACTAACCAAAAGTGTTTGGTATTTATTACAATCGCGAATAACGTTCTTCTATAGAATTAAAGGTGGTCCAACTATTACACATCTTCCATGCCTTCCTCTTCCTCGTCCTTGAACGAGTAGCCTTCCTGCTCTAGGGTTGTCTTGTACAACTCCATTTCCTTTGTGGTGGCTTCAAGCTTCTCTTGGAGGTTCTTTATCTCATCCTGCAGCTTCTTGGTAGTGGCTTCTAGCTGCTCCTGAAGTCCCTCCTTTTCGCTTTGTAGCTCCTACACTAGACTTGACTTCTTCGCGGCTTCAAGTTGCTTTTCCATGTCCCTTTTGGAAGCACGCACATCATTGATTATCTTGCAAAGGCCTTCCGTTTGCACTTCAGTTCCATCGATCTCCTGCTTGATTTCCCTAATCCTGTTGTTTTTATTTATCACCCTCTTCTCTTGGTTAGCGAACTTCTTCTCTTGGTCCTGGAACTTTATCTCTTGGAGCTTCATTGCCTCCTCCTGCTGCTTGATTATTTCCTCCTTCTCCTTGATGAGGGCGCATAGCTCGTCGTTCCTTAACATCTCGAGGAAGGTACCCTTTTCAAGGTCATGGATGTGGCACTCCAAATCTTGATATTGGGTCCTTCGGTGCTTGGTAGAAGTCCTTTCCTCAAAGGTTAACTCCATGGGAATTCCTTCCTCATCTCGTCTTCCAAAGAGGCCGCCGCAGTGTCCTTGGAGAGCCTCATGATGACATCCACATAGGCGACCAATGAGCTGCTGCAAGCTGATGCTAAGGGCCTTCTCCTTGGAATCGCTAACAATGTGGATTGCTATGTCTTCCTACGGGTTCTTGTCTCGCTCTTTTCCTGGCTGGATGACTTTGACTCCCCAACAGCCGTCCCTGTGGAGTTTCTTCATTGTGCTCCCCTGGATTGTTGGGAGGGGAAGGTCCATGAGGCATCCACCAAAGAGAAGGGGCTCGATGTCCACGACGGTGTCATAGGGGAAGCTTGTCATCTTTAAGTTAGAAGAATGAAAATTAGATACTTAATCAAGTAGAGGAAAGCAGATACTAGAAGTGCGTAAATAACATAGTAGAAAACCAAGTAAGGCGCATATGTTAAAGGTGGTTCCAATCCTAGGGTCACGTCCTACAGGCAACGATGTGCTCTGATACCATCTGTAGTGACCTTGGATCAATAAAGATCCTAAGTCCCTGTGATTAACATGCTAGTCCCTAGATCAATAGCTAGCACTCACAGTCGATGAATATCATGTAAAACACAAAGTATTTATTACACGGAGAATCCAGAGTATGAATTTATTACAAATTTGCTTAGCATTAAGCTAGCTCAAATAACAGCGGAAACATAAAAGCAGCTTGAGTCCATCAACGCCCTAGGCTTGTCCAGTGTAGTCTCGCGATCCCTACGCACCTTTCAATCTTCGGATTCTGCACATAAGACGTGCAGCCAACAAGTTGGGTCAATACTTTGAATGTATTGGCAAATTACACCAAGGAAAGAAAAGACTATCTCTACATGCAAGTCTAGTTTAGGCTGTAGAGTTCATTTGCTCAAAGCTAGTTTTTTTTAAGTAGAGAGAACAAGAGAAGATTTTCCCTACTTTGTAAACATTTGCTTAGATAAAATAGGGTCGAATGGCACACGAGGATATTACTCACCAAGTGTACAAACAACCAAACACTTGGATATTACTCACCAAGTTCCCAAAACCTTCCGAATAGCGATATGACTCACGCCTTGGGTTTTTAGACAACTTTAAGTTTTAAAAGAGAGAGAGGAAGATCCTTCAGAGGCTACATCCTTTAGATGCTCAATGTTGTTCTATTTCCGTGAACACGGTTGATCGATCAGATTGCAATACTCTCGAGAGTTTGTGCACTTTACCCACAATCCGCGATCAAGTCCTTTTACAGACAAGACCATGGCGAGGCTTTCCCTTAGTAGCCCCTCTACCTTCTGGATCCAACCGTGCCAAGAACCTCCAAATGTTGGTACCCAGGTGAGGTTTCCCACTAAGTACTAGGCCAAGACAGATCCCATATGTATTGTGGTCGCACTGGAAGCTTCTGAATTCTGAAACATGGCAGACTTCTTTGATTCCTGGGCGGCCGTCCTCCACCGAAATCTCACTCGTTGACCCGATAACCATTCCGCCCAGAAGAAAACTTAGTTTTATTTTGAAGTGGATTTGAGAAGAAAAGTTTACTCAAGAGAGCCTTTATACTTAGAAAAATTCATTGTCTTTCGAACCCCCCAACAGTACTTTACATACATATAGCATAGCCAGCAATACTTAGCAAAACAGGGGAACCTATTAGGAGGGAAAATCCTAAGTATAGAGCTACTCATGGCATACTACAAAATCATCGCACTTGCAAAATAATACCAAAGGAAAAATTCTACTAGAACATCCTACACATGCATACTACAGAATTTTGAAGGTCACATGCATAGAATCAAAACTGGGACAAATATTATGAACAAGTGGTGTAACTTGCCTTTATGTGAGCAGCACTCTACACAATAGCACTCCTCAGCGCACTCCGAACAATCTAACGAAACACAAACATGGATCTAATCACAACTTTGCACAAAATATGCCATAGAGATAATATGCATGCATGCATCATGGTATTTATGCAAGATTGGTTTTCTAAATTGACCAAGGTAGTATAATTGGATTGCAATTGTGTTAAGGGTGTTATTAGTATAGATTTTCCATAGGTTTAAATTTATTTGGGTCATTAATCTAATTCATAGGCTTAATGGGAGATCCAACCCTCTAATTAGCCCCAAATCAAATATAATGCCCTTAAGCAAGGTTCTATAATTTTGTTCAGTAGGTGTTGCGGAAACAAAGTCATCACCACAAGAATCAACTAAATCAGAATTTTAATTATTTTCCATAGATTAAACACTCTAATCTAGATATTAAATTCTACATCAAAAACCCTTCTATAAACTTGAAATTTTATTGCAGATCTGTGTTCTACATAAATTTATGAATCCAACGGTATATTATAAGCTAAATTTGGCCAAGTAATTATTTTTCTATGAATTTTGCAAGTTTTAACACAAATCTGCCAATGAGATCCTCTCCTAAATCGAGATTTTGCCAAGTGGCAGAACCGGATTGGGCCAGCTAGGCAAGGCGGGTAGCGACGCAGCGCGGTGCTGACGCGGCTTGCCACGCGGCCCAACGCAGTTTGCCGGTACCGCTTTGCCCAGCTTCTAATCTGGGCCGCTGCTTGCTGATCTGACGGGTGCGAGGGGGCGGCGACTTACTGTGCTGGCGACGGCGGCGAGGGGAGACAGACGGCGGCGGTACGGTCGGTGGCGGTTCTTGGCGACAGTCCAGCGGGTTCCCGAGGCAGCGGAGTGGTCGACGGGGTGCAGCTGGCCCTCGCGGTCACGCTCACGTCCTTGGCGTCGTCCCTCTCCTCCTCTATCTCCCACGGCTGGCAGTTCCTCTTCTCGGTTCCGATGGGCTCCGACTAGTAATTGCTGGCGACCCTCTGCGATTCGGAAGAAGCGAGTTATATGGGAGGGTCTGGTAGATGGAGGCGAGTAGTAAGGAAGGTAGATCAAGGCTCGAGGTGTTCTGGAAGGTCACCAACCTCGAGCTCCGACGGCGGACAACTCCGGCGAGATCGAAACAGGCGCTAGGGTTTGAGAAAAACGAAAACAACGGTGGGGGCTGAAACAACGGTATAAGAGGGGAAGATTTTGTGAAGAAGGGGGCACGGATTCGTACGAGGGACGGAGAATCGCGCGGATTTGAACTCGATTTCTTCTCGTGTTCGTCAGAGACTCCTGCTGGAGGTGGGGGATGACAGTGCGGGACCACCTGTCAGTGGCAGCGGCAGTGCGGGCTGGCGCTAGCTGCGTTGCGCTGCGCTGCACGGTAGATGCTTAGTGTGCCTGGTTCGCTGGCCCGGTTAGTTAGGTTGTTTAGTTTTTTTTATTCATTTCTTTTCCAATTCTGTTTTACTAATTCTTTAATAACTTTTGCATACTAAGGCCAAATTCAGTAAAACTAGTTTCTAAATCTTTGTAAAAATGAGGTGGTCTTCTTAGAACCAGAGGATATTATTTTTACCTAGTTTTTAGAAGGGTCAAAACAAGATTCCCTTTTTAATGCACATAGGGAGGAATTAATATTAGGGTTTTGTCTGGGGTTTGTGGTGAGGTTTGATGCAATTTCTTGTTTGAATGCAATTGGTGCAAGGAATGATGCATGCTTCTAATAACATCACATAATAAAACCTGGGATGTTACAGTATGAGGATACTGATGATCAAATCTTGGACATGTAAAATATCGCGAGACAAAGGGATTTAGTTACAATGTTAATGGTTAACACGATCACAATAAGTCATCGTTGAATGTGTGGGAGTCAGTACGGATCTCTAGGTCCTGCTTCTTATTATTGATCATAGAGGGTTCTTGTAAGATCCCTCCTTTGTAAAGGAAAGGATCCTTGTGATTGCAATGCTAGTCCCTGGATCAATGCTAGTATCCACAGTTTAAGATGAAGTACACAGAAACAAAGGTCATTATTACAAGTCATTCCAGAGACAAACATAGTATTTTACAACTCCATGGCCACAGGCCTAGTACAAGATTTTAAATATGTAATAAGATAAATAAGTCTTCATCTTCATGTGCCACAAGCAAGCATGTTGAGTGTAGACTCATGACTCCTAATCCTCATCAGAATAACCTGCAACATCACAAGTTACAGCCACAGTGGGTCAATACATTGGAATAGTATTGGCAAGTGATACCTTAGTAGAATATTGGTGGACTAGATACTATATGCATTTTGGCTAAGTGTAGCTTAGGCTTGCCTTGCTCAAAATAGGTTTTGCCTATTAGTTGAAAACACTAAGTTTTCCTTTGATAAAATCTTTCTCAAGGAACCACCAATAGACATTGGGGTCCTTCACCCTTATTCAACCACAAGTTTTTACTTAGAAATTGGGATGAGGAGATTCTTGATAGCTTCCATGTCTTGATGCTCAAGTTGTCTAATACCAGGGACATGGCTAAGTACTTAGATTCTTCCATCTGCAGAGGTTGAGCACTTTCCCCACAAGACTTGATTTTCACCAAGACAGGACCTTTCAGAAGCCTTCCCTTAGACCAAATGGACGCGCTCCAACCTATCATCCCACTACCACCAACTGTCCAAATGGCTAAGTTATTGCAACCTATATGATCCAGGCAGATCCCATATTGCCAATTGGCTGCACTAGAAGCTTCTTAACATATGGCATCTCAAATCCCTTTGTTCCTGGGTGGCTTTCCACAAGTGAGATACACAAGGTAAACCATAGAAATGGGCCTTGTGTAACCACTCAACATTACCCATTCTTTCCATTCCACCCAGGTGTTTCATTCACTTAGTTGTTTTATTAAGCAAAAACATAGTCCAAAGACTTAGAAATATTTATTCATAGCATGAATATATAACCACCCTTGGTTGCTACTAGCTAGGCTAAGCATGGCATTGACAAGACTTAGAAATATTTCTAGCAATTCTACAACTACTAGGATTTCCCAAGCATAGCATACAGCTCCAAATTACCATGCAAGACTAGCAAAATATTTCTAATGCCTAGTTAAAAAAACATAGGAATAAATCATGAAGCACCACTTGCCTTGGTAGTTTGGAGAGTAGCTACAATCCTCACAATCACAATCACTATTTGGACCAAAATCTACACGTAAAATAATAACACCAAAATCACATACATAATAAATACAAGCAAAAATATATGGATGCATGCATAATGCCATGTGATGATTTTCTACACCAAACAAGACAAGTGCATAGTACTGATTCATAAACAAGTTCAAAACTTGCCAAACAAACTTTATTTGAACATTAAAACATTTCCCAAATAATTGTTATACACAAAATAGGCCTACACATGTTTCTGTAAAAACAACCATTTTAACAGAGGCAAAACATTAAACACATTGCATAGATGGAAGGGATTTTCTCTCCTGATTCCATTGATATAAAATTTGTCAAATTTGGACGTGGCATTCAAAAGTTATGATTTAAACAAGTTTGACATCTAATAGATGTAATTCAAACTTTTTAAAACAAATCTCGTGCCACGCGGCGCTTTCTAACTGGCTGGTACCGCTTCGCGCTGGATCACGCTTCCGATCCGTTAGATCTAACTAAAACACGCGGCTCAGATCTCTCCTTACCCCTTCGACTAGGTTCTATCGTGCCTGTCCGATCTACATCGCACGGCTCTCAGCGACTGACCAACAAGTGGCAGCGCTGGCGGCGGCGACAGGCGGCGGCGTGCTCTGTCAGCGGCGGAGTCGGTGAACTAGGTCGCGCGGGGAGGTGGGAGGATGCTCACCAGAATCGCCATGACGAGGAGATGCTCAACGTGTGCTTGGTTGGCGAAGGGGCGCTCGGAGTCGTCGCGGATTGCTCGTCGGAGAAGTCCCAGGTGATGGTGTTCTCTGTTGGCGACGGAGTCGACATTCTGGGACACGCTAAGACAAGAGAAGGGTGTCGTTAGATGCACAGGACACTGGGGGTCTCATGCGTATCAAACAGAAGAAGAGGGGAAGCTGGGACTTACGGGGAACGGTCGCCGCAGTTCGAGCAGAGGGTGGCGGAGCTCAGTCGTTGACGCTGCCGAGGCTACAGATCATGCGCGAGCAAACAGAAAGTGTCAGTAGGTGCGCACGGAGATGTAGAAGAAGCCAGTATGAACCATAGGCAGAGGGGAGCACGGTGCTCACTGGAATTCGACGACGAACTCGTCGGAGCAGAGGGCGTCCAGAGAGAAATTCGAGCAGCCTGGTGGCTCCGGTGAGGTGTGGTTTGGGGAAAAAGGAGGAGGGCGGCATGGTGCTCAAGTAGGCGAGGACGGGGGCGTGAATTACTCAGGCATTGAATGGGAATTGAAGACGCAAATTAAACAGGAAACGGCTGAGTGATTTGGGGAAGAACTCGTCGCCGGGTGGAGACGATGGCCGTTGCGTGGGCTGCGTTGTCAGCGATAGAAAAGAAGAGGGGTGGGTCCAGACAGTCAGCGACTCTATGGGTGTGGGTGCAAGTAAAGAAAAACGATTCGCGGGAGGGAGTTGCTGGGCTAGCTGGGCTGGGTTGGGCCAGATTGGCTGTTGCTTATTTTTTTTCCTCTTTACTCCTTTTCTTTTTCTGTTTGATTTTCTAGAAATGGTTTTCAAACTCTATTTCAAATCAGTTTGATTTCAAACCTTCTCTGGATTTTTGTACAGTGAACTTTGTACTCAAATAGTGTCAAACACTTCTGTTTACTCAAACATACTTGAGTCATTTGATAAATAAAATAAAACCAAGCCTTTATGATATATAAAAATAGGCATAAATTTGGTTTTATTTCGTACTTTGTTTTGAAACTTTTCTCAAGCTTTTGGAAGCACTTAAGCTTGAATTCAAAACATTACTGAATACAATAAGTACCTTTCTCAAAAGAAGGCAGCACTAAGGTTAGGGCATACTCACATAAAATAATGAGCAACATATGCTCCTGATTTTGAAATGGTTTTGAAAAGGAACTCTAAATGATCATGGATGCATGGATAATATGCATGAGTTTTGAAACATGATTTTAGGGATGTTACAAATCTAACCCCCTTAAGGTGAATCTCGCCCTCGAGATTCGGGTTGGCTAGCAAATAGGTGAGGGTGGTCTTTCCGAAGATCATCTTCTCTTTCCCAAGTTGCTTCTTCTTCGGAATGATGGTTCCATTGAACTTTGCAGAATTTGATAGTCTTAGTCTGAGTAACTCTTTCTGCAGTCTCAAGAATCTTGGTAGGTTTCTCCTCATAAGTGAGGTCACTCTCTGATTAAACCTCTTCCAAAGGTATAGTATCCTTCAAAGAAGTTTCTTCCATTTCTAGATGACATTTCTTAAGCTGACTCACATGAAACACATTGTGAACAGCTGACAAAGACTCTGGCAATTCAATCTCATAAGCTACTTCTCCTTTACGACTCAGAATCTTGAATGGTCCAACGTATCTTGGGGCAATTTACCTTTGACACCAAACCTCTTCACCTGTAAGGTTCCCAACCTTTAATAGGGTAGAGATCCCTGTGTTTACAATGCTAGTCACTGGATCAATAGCTAGCATCCACAGTTAAGATGTAATATCAAGAAACAAAGGTCATAGTACAACTTTATAACCAGGAATAACATAATTTATTACATCTTACATAGCTCATTTGGCTATCTCATTACAATGCAGCAGAATATAATAATAGCATGGGGTCCTTCATCTTCAAAGTGCCACAGGCAGACATGTTGATTGTATACTTGTAATCCTAATCAATAAACTTCACTAACACCAAACAAACCTGCAACATAACAAGTTACATCCACAAGGGTCAATACATTTGTATTGTATTGTATTGGCAAGTGATACTATGGTAGTATAGTGGAGTCTATCATCTATATGCATTTGGCTAAGTGGAGCTTAGGCTTGCATTGCTCAAAATAGATTTTCCTAATCATTTGTAAACACTAAGTTTTTGCTTGACAAAATCATTCCCAAGGCATCTCCCAATAGAAATTGGTGTTCCTTCAACCCTTGTTCAACCACAAGATTTTAAATTAGAAATTGGGATGAGGAGATTCTTGATAGCTTCCATGTCTTGATGCTCAAATTGTCCTTTGCCAGGGACATGGCTAAGTACTTAGATTTTACACTCTGCAGAGGTGGTGCACTTTCCCCACAAGACTTGGTTTCACCAAGACAAGATCTTTCAGAAGCCTTCCCTTAGACCAGAATGGACGCGCTCCAACCTATCAAACCCCTACCACCAACTGTCCATTTGGCTAAGTTATTGCAACCTATATGATCCAGGCAGAGCCCATGTTGCCAAGTGGATGCACTTGAAGCTTCTCAACATTTGACATCTCAAATCTCTTTGTTCCTGGGTGGCCATCCACAAGTGAGATACACAAGGTAAACCATAGAAATGGGCCTTGTGAACCACTCAACACAAACCATTCCTTCCATTCCACCTAGGTGATTCATTCACTTAGTTGTTTTATTAAACAAAACACAAGTCCTTGACTTAGAAATATTCCATAGCATGAAATATAATCCACCCTTTTTTTCTACTAGCTAAGCTAAGCATGATAGTAGTAGGAATCTTAACTTAGGAAATTTCTTCTAAGGTTTCATCTACTAGGATTTCCCATGGCATAGTTTATACTTAGCAAAAATTCCATGCAAGTCCTACTTAAAATATCACTAATGCATAGTGAAAATAATGGGACAAAAGTATGAAGCATCACTTGCCTTTTTGGTAGAGAATATAAGTTCACTCCTTGATCTTTGCAATATTCACATTCTTCAAATCACTACAATTCAATCAAGCAAGCAACATTTCAATCTACCATTCAAGCAACATCACATAAAAATAATAGAAACAAAACATTGTATGCAAACATGTCAATCTTTGTTTTATTTATAAAAGTGGTTTATAATAGGTTATAAACATTCTAAAACACTTATTGGTCATTTTATAAAGTGGTAAAACTATTTGCAAAAGATTTTACCTATAAACCATTTTCAAACCAAATCATTATTTTATGTGGTTGAAAATGCCTTTATCAAAGTAGAAATCTTTATAGGGTTTACCAAATACATTTTTAAATCATAAAACTTGGTGCTTGGGGTCAGAGAGTTTATTCCAAAACATTTCCCAAAGGTTTTCTTCAAAAAGCATTTTTAACAAATAAACAATATTTTTATTTGACTAGAAATGGTTTCAATCAAAAGTTTATTCTTTTGCTTCACCAAATATTTTTTTGAAATCACAAATTGATTTCTATGGTCAGTAGGTTCAAAACAAACCATTTGTCAAAGATTTTATCTCAAAAATCATTTTAGAACAATTTTTATATTCTAAACATGCATACACAAGTTTCTGCAAAAACAATCAATTTAACAGAAGCATTTTACTAAACAAAGTGCATGGTCTTGATGATTCCATTGATATAAAATTTGCAAAATTTGGACGTGTGGTTTGAAAGTTATGAATTTTTCAAATTGGAACATCAAATAGATCAATTCTGTTTTTATTCAAACAAACAGGGCCACGCGTCGTGTTGTTATTGGTCCGTACCGCTTCGTGCGGATCGACAGATGCGAGCCGTTGGATCTAAGTGTAATCGTGCGGCTCAGGGCACCACTTAGCCCTTCGGGTTAGTTCTAAACTTAACCGTCAGATCAAGATCCTATGGACCTCACTACTTTGACCAAGAAGCAGCGGCGCTGGCGGCGGCTACTGGCGGCGCACGGTCAGACGGTGGCGTTGCTGGCGATGCAGGAAGCGAGAGAGGGTGGGGAGGAGCTTACCAGGTTCGCGGGGTCGTGGTGGTGCTCGAGGTGGTTTCCTTCTGTCAAGGGGCGCACAGAAGCAACCGGGATTCCTCTCCAGAGTAGCTTGCTGGCTCGGGCACGCACGGCTGTGGTCGAAGGCGAGTTTCTGGAACGCGAACGAGCAAAACAACGCGTCAGGAAGATGCACACGGGTTAAAGGATCACGGTAACACTCACCAGTGAGCAAGGGGCGCACGAGGTCGTCGGCTATAGCTCGCCAGAGTCGAGTTCATCATCGGTGGCGCTCAGACATGGACAGAGCCGAGGCTGCGGGGCATGCGCGGGCGAGCTGGCGCTAAGGGGAGGTTCGCCAGGAGATGGCGAGCAAGTGAGCATGCAGTGGGAGGCGAGGGGCGATGGATACTGACCGGAATCGATGGAAACGCTCGCCGGATTTAGTGACGGTGCGGGGGAAATTGGAGACAACCTGGGGGCGTAGAGGGTCTGGCGAGTGAGGGGAAAGAGAGAGGGGACGCAGGCGATTAAGAAGGCATGGTCAGGGGGAGGATTAACTGCACCATTACTCGTGAATTTAACTCGCGAAATCAATACAGGGAACGTTCGAACGAACTGGTCATGAGGAGGAAGACGCTGACGTGGTCGTGGGGTCCATTTGGCAGCGAGTGAGAGACAGGAGGAGTGGGGCCTGCTAGTCGGCGACAGAGTGGGCTCTTTCTGTGGTGAGAAAACGTTTTGGGGAAGAGAGGGAGAGGTGGGCTGCGAGTGGGCTTAGTGGGCTAGCTAGGCTGGGCTAAGTCTTATTATATTTTTTTATCTGATTGTTTTTTTCTTTTTCCAATTCTATTAATCTGTTTTGGTTTTGTTTAATTAATTCAAACAACAATTTGATTTTAAACCTCGACCAAAATTTGTGTAGATTCATATACTGATTAATAGCAAATCCCAAAGTCAAATTTAGAATAATATATTTATCCTTTTTAGTGTCGTTTAGTTATTTAAAATAGGCTCCAGTATTAATTAAATAAGATTTAATAATATTTTTTTCAATCCCCATTTGAATTCAAATCACCACCAAACTTTGGTGAATTTTTAATTCCGTCTATCAACATATTTCAAGGTTCAAAATAAAATAATTCTTTTATTCTTTTAGGATCTATTAATAATTAAATAAATAGTCCAAAGTCTTTAATTCAAATAGGTTTTAATTTATTTTAAAAACTCTTTTTGAAATCTAAATAATATCAAAATCTTTTCAGTAAGTTTCATTTGAAAAACTAAAACACTTGGAAATCTTATTTAAAATAAATTAACAAGTTTTAATGTTTATTTAAAATGGAAAAGCCTTTACTTTAATAAAAATGGATATTAATAAATCCTCATTATTTTATTTAAATTACTCTTTTTATCAAATAGAAATATTTTATTTCAAAAGCTTGGCCAAGATTTAATTTGGCTCCATAAAATAATCCTTATTTATATTTCTACCTTTGCTTTATGAAAACCATATCTTTTTGTTTAAAGATCCAAAAATAGTGATTCCAACTATTATAACTTTATGTATTATTTGTTTATCTTTTTAAAATTCCTTTAGGATTATTTGCTCACCAATTGGTATGGATTTCTAAATGGTTGCTTTATTAGCTTTGGGAAATCAATTTCCTTATCTTATTAAATTCATAAGATTTTTATCTATGGCTCCAAATTAAGTGAAACCATTTATATGGTCTTATAATATTTCTATTTGTCATTCTTGATCATTTTGAAATGTTTGTTTGACAAATTTCTATTTGGATCAAATCCATAGGCTTAGAGATAACTTGTTTGACAAATTTCTATTTGGTAGCCTGTCACATCCCAAGATTTTCCAAATCTTGTAATGTGAAAAATAAATGAATAAAATAAAACTTTGTTGATTTTCAGGGGGAGAAGAAACTTTTTTATTCCAATTGGAAACCTTCAAACCTTTTTAATCAAACAAATCCTAAAGGGATTTGAAAAGTTAAATAATTAATAAAGAAAATATTTTGAATAAGTGGAATTACTATTTTGAATCTTTTAATAAAAGATTTGGTTTTCAAATGAAAAAGGATAGATTTATAAATAAAGATTATTTTATAAAGCCAAATTAAACCTTGGCCAATATTTTGAAATAAAATGTTTTGTTCTGATTGAAAATAGAAAAGGTTTATTTAAATAAAATAAAAAGGATTTAATATCCAATTTTATTTAAGTAAAGGCTTTTCCCATTTTTAATAAACACTAAAACTTATTTATTTATTTTAAATAAGTTTTCTAAGTATTTTACATTCTCAAATAAAACCTACTGAAGTTTTTTGGTGTTATTTTAGATTTCAAAATAAAGATTTTAATAAAACAAATCCTATTTGATTTAATGACTAAGGTCCATTTTATTTAATGATTAATGGACCCTAAAATAAAATGTTATTTTATTTTAAACAAGTTTTCCAAGTATCTTTATTTTCAAATAAAACCTACTGATTTGGTTTTGAAAATATTTAGATTTCAAATGGAGTTTTAAAATAAATTAAAACCCATTTGATTTATTAACTAGTGTCCATTTTATTTAATTATAAATGGACTCTAAAATAAAAATAATATTTTATTTTTGGATTTTGGTTTATGTTGTTAAACAGAACCAAATTCAATTGCAAAGTGTGTTGAATGTTTTGAATTGTTTGAATGTTTGATTGTTGTTTGAAATTTCAAAACAGAAATAAAAATAGAAAAGGATAAAACAATCAGACAGAAAAAAAATGTGAAATGGACTCGACCTAACCAGTCTGGCCCAGCAAGCCCATTTCCAGCCCACCAACGCACCCCTCTGCGAATCGTTTTTCACCCACACCCGCACCCGCAGAACCAATGACAAGTGGACCCTCCCCCTCACTTCCTCTCTTGCTGACCAGCCGACCCCACCCCTCCTGTTCATCGTCCTCACCCGCGGTGACAGCGCCTCCCTCCTCGACCGTTTCTAGCGGAATTCATCGGCGTCAATTCGCCTTAACGCGGCCACCATTACTCGCAGTGACCATGCACATTTAAACGCCAGCGTCTCCCCTCCATTTCCCCTCTGTCTCCTCCCCCAAGTGCGCCCCCAGGCCGCCCTGATTCTTCTCTGAACCTCACTGCCACCGACGAGCTTTTCCCTCGATTCCGGCCGTGTCCTGCCACCCCTCGCCTCCCTGACCACACTCACATACTCTCCTAGCCTTGGCGCTTCTCCCGGCACTTTCCATTCACCCGCGGGCACACCAGAACGTCGGCAACGACAACAACCGCCGCCGCCACCGTCTGGCTCTTCTCCGACGACCTCCCCTGGTAAGCTAGACCACCCCGAGCCTTCTCGAGCATGCTCGTGTGTACACACACCCTCCCGTGTTTAACCATGTACTTATTTTGCTTCGGCACGAATCGCAACCTCGCCCTCGACGACCTCCAGAGGCACCCGCCGCCCACAGCAACTCCGGCGAGCAATCGCCAGCACCTGCGAGCGCCCCTTCGTTTGCAACCAACACGTCGAGTTTCCCCACGTCCTTGTGATCACGGTGAGCCTCTACTCCTCTTCTCTCTCTTCCTAGAACGGCCGGACCGCCTCGGACAGAGCCGCGCCGCCAGTCGCAGCCGCGCAGCACCGCCAGTTACTGGTCAAGCGGCTATGCGTCGTTGGATTGTCATCCAGTGGCTAAGATTAGATTAGGTCGAAGGGGTATGCGATGATCAGAGCCGCATAGATCACTTTTAATCCTACGGTCCGTGTTAGTCGATCCACACGAAACGGTATCTGCAAATAGGAACACGACGCGTGTCACCAGATTGTTTAAAACAGAAATTTGAATCTGATTTAGATGCAGATTTGAAACTCTTGTAACTTTTGATCCACACGTCCAAAATTTGCAAACTTTATATAAATGGAATCAGTGGAACAAGCCCTAGCCAACCATGCCTTTTTTTAGTAAAAATTTTCTGTTAAAATGTTTGTTTTTGTAGAAACATTTGTATGCTTGTTTAGATTGTAAAAATTGTTCAAAAATGATTTTAGGGATAAAATCTTTGGCAACTGGTGTGATTTGAACCTATTGACCATAGGAAACACTTTGTGGTTTCAAAAATGTATTTGGTGAAACAAAAGAATGATTCATTGATTTAAAACCATTTCTAGACAAATAAAAATATAGTTTATTTATTAAAAATGGTTTTGGAAGAAAACTTTTGGGACATTTTTTGTTTTAAACTCTCTGAACCCAAACACCAAGTTTTATGGTTTGAAAACTTATTTGGTGAACCCTATATATTAATGCCTTAGTAAAAATAATTCTACACCACATAAAATGATACTTTCTTTTAAAAATGGTTTATAAAGTGAAACCTTTTGCAAATGACTTTGCCACTTTATAAAATGACCATTAGGTGTTTTCCAATGTTTATGACCCATTAGGAACCACTTTTTCAAATAAAACAAAGCTTGGCAAGCTTGCATGCACTACTTTGACTTTATGATTTTATGTGATGTTTTGCTTGATTGGTATATTGAGTTTGTGCCTTGCTTGATTGATTTGTAGTGACTTGAAGAATGTGATTGTTGCAAGGACAAGGAGTGAACCTATACTCTACCAAAAAGGCAAGTGATGCTTCATACTTTTTGTCCCATTACTTTCACTATGCATTAGTGATTTTTCTAAGTAAAACTTGCATGGAATTTTGCTAAGTATAAACCTTGCTATAGGAAAACCTAGTAGATGAAACCTTAGTGGAATATTTCCTAAGTTAAAATTCCTATTACTATCATGCTTAGCTTAGCTAATAGAAAACAAGGGTGGAATTATATTCACACTATGGAAAATTTCTAAGTCTGAGGACTTGTGTTTTTGTTTAATAAAACAACTAAGTTAATGAATCACCTGGGTGGAATGGTAATTGCTTGGTGGATTTTGGTTGAGTGGTTCACAAGGCCCATGTCTATGGTTGACCTTGTGTATCTCACTTGTGGATGGCCACCCAGGAACAAAGAGATTTGAGATGTCAAATGTTGAGAAGCTTCAAGTGCAGCCACTTGGCATTATGGGCTCTGCCTGGATCATATAGGTTGCAAGAACTTAGCCATATGGAAAGTTGGTGGTAGAGTTTGATAGGTTGGAGCGCGTCCATTTTGGTCTAAGGGAAGGCTTATGGAAGATTTTGTCTTGGGAAACCAAGTCTTGTGGGGAAAGTGCACCACCTCTGCAGAGTGTAAAATCTAAGTACTTAGCCATGTCCCTGGTAAAGGACAAATTGAGCATCAAGACATGGAAGCAATCAAGAATCTCATCATTCAAATTTCTAAGTTAAAAACTTGTGGTTTGAACAAGGGTTAAAGGATTTTCAATCTTTGATTGAGAAAAATGATTTTGTCAAGCAAAAACTTAGTGTTTTCAAATGTTAAGGAAAAATCTATTTTGAGCAATGCAAGCCTCAACTCCACTTAGCCAAATGCATATAGATGATAGAATTCACTATATTACCATAGTATCACTTGCCAATACAATTCAAATGTATTGACCCTTGTGGCTGTAACTTGTTATGTTGCAGGTTTGATTAATTTAGTGAAGTGTGTTGATTAGGATTACAAAGTCTACAACCAACATGTCTGCCTGTGGCACTTTGAAGATAAAGGACCCCATGCTTATAGATATTCTGCTGCAATGTAATGTAATAGCCAAATGAGCTATGTAAGATGTAATGAAATTATGTTATTCCTGGTTATAAAGTTATATTATGACCTTTGTTTCTTGATATTACATCTTAACTGTGGATGCTAGCTATTGATCCAGGGACTAGTATTGTAAACACATGGGACTCTACCTTATTAAAAGGTTGGGAACCTTACATACATACATCACACAAAGCAATATGTTCGGCGATGTCCTTCTTTAGATTATTCCACCAAAATCTTTCTTTCATATCCATGTACATTTTGGTGTTACCCGGATGAATGGAATATGGTGAGTTGTGTGCTTCTTGTAAAATCCGTTTCCGAAGCTCCGGATCCTGTGGAACACAGATACGTTTTCCATGCCATAAAGTACCCTGTTCGTCTTCATGGAATCCTTTGGCTTTCCCTTTGCCAATCTTTTCCTTGATCTCTTCAATTTCCTTATCTGTCTTTTGGGCTTCTTTGATCTTGTCCAACAAAGTGGGTTGAACATCCAAATTCATGAGATGTCCCTCAGGCATAATCTCCAATCTGAGATCTCTAAATTGGGCACACTGATCATCTGGCAATAGTAAGGCCATTCACAAAAACCTTATGGCTTAGAGCATCCGCTACAACATTTGCTTTACCGGGGTGGTATTGCAAACTCAAGTCATAGTCCTTGATGAGTTCTAGCCATCTTCTTTGTCTCATGTTAATTTCTTTCTGGGTGAAGATATACTTCAAACATTTGTGATCTGTGAACTCTTCACATCGCTTTCCCAAAAGATAGTGTCTCCATGTTTTGAGTGCATGGACAACAGAGGCTAACTCCAAATCATGAGTAGGGTAGTTCACTTCATGAGTTTTGAGTTGTCTCGAGGCATAAGCCACAACTTTCCCTTCTTGCATAAGTACTGCACCTAATCCATGATGAGATGCATCACAAAACACTTGGAAATCTTTCTCCAAATCTGGCAAACATAAGACTGGTGCTGTCACTAGCCTCTTCTTCAATTCTTGAAAGCTGAGTTCACAACCTTCAGACTAACCAAATTTCTTGTCTTTCTTTAGCAATTCTGTCATAGGCTTAGTGTCAACACCCGAATTTTTCAATCCTACATGCCTGTTATGCCATACATCGCAATCCCAGGATTACCATTTTTGCGAGACATAACAGAATTGGATACCATAGTACATCATCCATTACAAATGATACATAAGTTCTTATACAAATAGGGATCTCATGATCCAGTTCTTAATACAACATCAAGCAGCGGAATACGTAATAATAACGAAGCTCCATCTTCGGGGTCACAGGCAATGCTGACGATGGGAGATGATCCTAGTTGTCGTAACCTTCCTGGGGTCCATCTTCCAGGTACTCCTCTTCATAGTCTGGCCATGGGAATAGCCAGGGACAAAGCCATGAGTACTCTTTAAGTACTCGCAAACTAATACTAATAGGTAAAGGGGGTTTTTGGATAATAGGACACTAGGCTCTAGGGTTGTTTTGCAAAAGCCAGATTTATCTCTACTGAGTTCTAAAGCTAGTCACAATTTTATAATTCCTAGCCGGGAACTTGTATTTCATATCACAACTCTGTTGTGGTCAAGTCAAAACCTTAGTTCATTTCAAAGGTCATTTTGAAAAGTCTGACGGGGGAACAGTATGGCCACTCCAACTGTCCATAACCGCGGAAGCGGCTATTCGAAAAGTTTGACACTCTACAGAGATTGTACACTTTCACCACAATATTCGATACATCCGTCAGGAACAAATCCTGAATTCACCATACTCAGTATGCGGATAATCAATCATAATCTTTCGATTACACGCCCTAGTATAAGCACCTCTCCTGTGAGTTTGGCCTCCCAACCATGACCAACTGTCATCTTGGGTACTGCACAGGTGGACAATCTTCACAAGGTAGCCTCAGCTCAAACCTTGGCCGTGAGGGAGCTAATATTAAGGAATATAAGTTTCCAGTCAAGCCCTACCCAATATTCGGGTATTGTGGTTGTACGATAAAATTGGAATGGTATCGCATCCAGACAACCATCAGTTTTATAAAGGGCTAAGGCTCATGCCTCAACATTTTTATCACCAAAGTTCTCAAGTGTTTGGAAACACATGTCCAAAACATTTCAATAGAATGATCCATCATTCCAAGGTTTTCATAACCATTTTTCCACCAAGTATTCCCATCTAAAAATTTGATCAAGTTTTATGCTTAGCACTAGCATCTACAGGTGGGGGTAGTAATGATGAGAGGTGGTAACTAGGGGAGTTTCAACTAAGTACAACCTTATGTCTCAAGGCTGATGTCAAGGTTTCTAACTTAGGCCAAATTTTGTGCTCTTTATGCAACCTTCAGCATCTTTCCAAAATCTACTAGTCACTTAAATACACTCTAAGTGAGCTCTGATTAAGAAATAAAGTAAGAAGCTTGCAAGCAAACTAGGATTGGTTTTTCAAGTGGGGGTGATCACTTATGCTTAAGGCATATAGTAGGTGTAGTAACAAGTATGGGCTTGCATAGGTATAGTCTTATCTTGCACAATATCAGTATAAGCTTGCTAAAGTAGAGTGTCTTGCAAGTTTTAGCTTCCCTTGTGCAGAGAAGTGGTTGAAGTTCTCCTCGGCTTCTTCTTCGTAGTATCCTCCTTCCTCCTCGTATCCTTGGTCGGTACTAGCGTCTATGAATAAATACGAGGTACACAATCACCAAACAATACTTAACTACTTGCAATCATCACACACAAGGGTGCTATGGATGATCTAGCATCATCTCTAACATTACAAGGTTAAGGCTTGATTTAATTCCTTTGATTTTTAGAAAAGTAATTTCTACTCATTGAAAAACTACTTAAGATTTAATATTCTCCAAACCCAACATGGGATCATGTTGACACATGTCATCACCACATATTGTAGTCCATGGGAATGTGATTTAAAGTGGTGTCACAATTTAATAAGGTTTTACCCTTTTATTTTAATTAATTAAAGTGGCTAGAAATGCTTATGTAGCATTCTTTTATTACTTGAACACTATTTCTGCAAGTAAACCTATATATTTTTATATATTCTGAAAGGTATGTTTAAATGTGATTTTTTAGAGTTGGAATCAACTCAAAAGCTATTATGGTTTAAATTTGAAAAATGTTTGAATGCAAAAAAGCTTCTGCCTTGTTATTTTTACCATGGGTGATCTATAGATCCAAATGACTTGAATCCAATGGGCTTGGATTCAGCATTCACAGTCCTTTCCAACAAAATTGGTTTCATTCAATTTGGTGCACTGGATCAATCTGGGTTGATTTTTGAAGTTGGGTACAGAAGTGTGTTTCAATTGAAATAGAAAAAGGTTTAATTTGAATAACTGGGCTGCGCAGGAAAAGTTACTGGGCCGGCCTGCTAAGCGCAGTGCTCCCGCGGGCTGCTTAAGTGGGTGTCCCCACTCGTCAGTGACACGGGGCTGGGCGAAGCGGTATGGGACGACGTGGATCGTTCGATCTAGTTCTAATCAAACGGCTGGGAGTCATCGTCGACGCGAGACAACTCCGGCGAGAACGAAACCTAGCGCGGCCAGTGAGGGTCGCTGGGGGCTCACCGGGGTACTGGCGAGGGTCGGCGAGGCGGGCGAACGACGAAGTCGACGACGGCGAACTCAGGGGTGGTCGCGGCAGCTCTTGGGGCGGCTCCAATCGCTGGCTCCCTTCTTCTCCGGCAGCGGCAGGCTCCAGTGAAATTCCGGCGACGTGGTGCTCGCCTTGCTCTGAGAATGGTGTGGCACTATCAGTGAGGAGAGGGGAGTGAGATGGTGTGAAGAAATCATGCTGGGGTGGCCTCTATTTATAGTCGAGCGAGGGGACCGTCGGGGCGCACGGTGAGCTCGTCGGGGGAGATGTTACAGGCGGCTAATGGCATGGGCAAGGGTAGGGGACAGTGCGGTGTCTCCTGGTGATGCTCAACGACATGGTCTCGAGGCATGGGGCGGTGTGGCTTGGTCTGGAACGGGCGGTGCTCTGCGCGGCAGAGGCGGCGTCTTCGACGGCGGGCGGTGGCTGTACATAATGGGGCGGCAAACGGGGATGTCTAGCGGTCTCCTGGGTCGGTGGGGATTGTGTATGCACGCGGCGAGGGCGGCACGCGGTCTATGGGTGATGGTCGAGGGTGGCGCTCTGGCACACCCTCGGCATGGTTTGGGCGCGGCTTGTGCGCGTGGTCCAGGGCTTGGCAACGCTCGCGGCTGGGACAGTGAGTGGCGGTGGACGGTGGGCTGCCTCCCAGACATGCTGGCTAGGCTTGCTGCTGCTCCTAGCTTGCTGTCGACTATGGGGTGGCAAGAGGGTGCTCGGCTATTCACCATTGATGGCAATGGCAAGCTCACAGTGGTGCTAGTGCCTGGCTATTCTTCCTATATGATCTACTGAGTTGTGTGTGAGCTAAATGGGGAACCAGTTAGGCAAGAATCACTGCTCACAATAGTGTTTGATGTTTGTTTGATTTGTGTCTACAACATGTTTGATGAAATGGCCGCATGAAATCAAGTTTTGAATTTTGAAATGATTTTTGGTGGGTTTGCTAGATTGGTGCTGGTGAGTCTGCAGATGCTTGGGTTTTGAAAATTGAGCTTGTTTGAATAGTTTTTGAAAAAGTGGGATCTTCCCATATGATAAAGATTCAATTTTGAATTGTCATTTAAACTATGCATTTGAAAGTTTTTGGATGATCACAAAGTGGGCCTTGATACTTTGTTATGAGTACATTCAAGGGGTGCAAAGATCTAGAAAAGTTTCTGTTAGGTTCTGAAAGTTTGAGACAGCCAAAGTAGGCATGTGAGTTAAATTGGTCAAAGTGACCATTCATTTCATATATGTGTTTTGATTTACTTGTCTTTAGGAAAAGTGTGGGAAATGTTTTACATGATGTTTATTTCACCTAAGAAACATTTTACAAGCAATGGAACAAACAAACAAGGTGGTTTTAAAGGATTTCAAAATCCATGCATACACATATGCATGTTTTCATGATTTCCTTTAGCAAGTTTTTGTTAACCCTAATTTTGATGATTAGATTTTTATGATCCAAGTTTAGTATTTTTGGGATGTTACAAACCTTCCCCCCTTAAACAAAATCTCGTCCCGAGATTTGAAAAAGGACGAAAAGATTACCTAGGATTTGAAAAGATCGGGAAACTCCGTCCTGATGTGATCTTCGCGCTCCCAGGTAGCTTCCTCTTCTGTGTGGTTGCTCCACTGAATCTTGAGAAACTTGATGCTTTGGGTTCGGGTAGTTCGAAAAGCTTCTTCCAAAATGTGGATGGGTACTTCAGGATAGGTCAGGTCATCGTTGATCTCTATGGTCCGATGATCGATATTTTTGAACACTTCGGTCTTCTCGGGGACTTCGAGACATTTGCGAAGTAACGAGATATGGAACACATTGTGCACAGCTGACATCTCTTCAGGTAGTTCCAGTTGATACGATACTTCTCCTCGACGGTTCAGGATTTTGAAAGGTCCGATATATCTGGGGGCTAACTTTCCTTTGAGTTGGAAACGCTGCATTCCATTCAATGGCGACACTTTCAGATAAACAAAATCTCCTATGTTGAAGGCGAGGTCTCAACGTCTCTTGTCGGCGTAACTCTTCTGTCGGGATTGGGCGGTCTTGAGGTGCTCACAAATCTTGTGAACCTTCTCTTCTGCTTCTCGGAGGATGTCGGGTCCAAAAATCTGACTCTCTCCTACTTCCGACCATTTCAAAGGGGTGCGACACTTTCTTCCGTACATGAATTCAAATGGGGCCATTTGCAAACTGGCTTGGTAACTATTGTTGTAGGAAAATTCTGTAAACGGCAGACAGTCTTCCCACTTGGATCCATATTCTAGCACACATGCTCTAAGCATATCCTCGAGTATTTGATTTACTCGCTCTGTTTGTCCATCGGTCTGAGGGTGATACGCGGTACTAAAATCTAGGCGGGTTCCTAAACCTTCTTGGACTTTCTTCAAGAATCTCGAGGTAAACTGAGTTCCTCGATCCGATACTATGTTCTTGGGGACTCCGTGCAAACTGACGATTCTAGCGATGTATAACTCTGCTAGCTTCGAACTCTGATAGGTGGTTTTAACGGGCAAGAAATGGGCGACTTTGGACAATCTTTCCACTATGACCCAAATAGAGTCATTTCCCCTACTAGAAGTAGGTAGTCCAGTGATAAAGTCCATTCCTACAGAATCCCATTTCCATTCCGGAATTTGCAAAGGTTGCAACAATCCAGCTGGTCTTTGATGTCCTGCTTTGACTCGCTGACATATATCACACTTGGCGATATAGCTTACGATTTCTCTCTTCATCTTATGCCACCAAAATTGCTCTTTCAAATCTTGATACATCTTAGTTCCTCCGGGATGGATAGAATAAAGAGTATCATGAGCCTCCTTCAAGATAACTTCTTTCAACTCTGAATCTGCTGGTACACAAAGGAGTCCTTTGTACCACAACACTCCTTCGTCCTCGGTGAATCCGGGTACTTTGCCTGTACCGATACGACACTTGATTCCGTCGATACTGGCATTTCCCTTCTATGCCTCTTTAATCTGACTGATCAAAGTGGGATGAAGTTCTATGCTAGCCAAAAATCCTTCACTTACTAATTCCATTCGAAAATCTTCCATCTCCTTGTGCAAACTTGGTTGCTCCTTCAAAATCATGGAGTTCAAGCGGCACGGCAATCTGCTAAGGGCATCGGCTACCACATTGGCTTTACCAGGGTGATAGTGAATGTCCAGGTCGTAATCCTTGATTAGCTCAATCTATCTTCTCTGCCTCATATTCAACTCCTTCTGAGTGAATATATACTTTAGGCTCTTGTGATCCGAATAAATCTCACAACGATTTCCCATTAGGTAATGTCTCCATGTCTTCAGGGCTAGGACTACGGCTGCGAGTTCGAGCTCATGGGTTAGATAGTTTTGATCGTGTTGCTTCAGTTGTCGAGATAGATAACATATAACTTTGCCTTCTTGCATTAGCACACATCCGAGACCAATCTTGGATGCGTCACAATACACATCGAAGGGCTTCGTGATATCCGGCATGATTAAGATTGGGGCTGATATCAATCTCCTCTTGAGTTCTTGAAAAGTCGCTTCACACTTGTCTGTCCATTCAAACTTCTTGTCCTTCTTCAGCAATTGGGTCATGGGTCTGGCGATACTCGAAAATCCTTCTACGAATTTGCGGTAATATCCCGCCAATCCGAGAAAAGCACGAACTTGGGTTTGAGTGGTTGGGGCTTGCCAATCTTCTACGTCTTTCACTTTGGCAGGGTCAACGGCAATCCCTCCGGCTGATACAATGTGACCGAGGAATCCTACCTCCTGTAACCAGAATTCACATTTGCTAAACTTGGCATACAACTGATGCTCTCTAAGGGTTCCAAGAATGGTCCTTAGGTGTAGCTCATGTTCTTCTTCTGATTTGGAATAAATCAGAATGTCATCGATGAAAACAACGACAAACTTATCCAGGAAGTCCATAAAAATCTTATTCATGAGGTTCATGAAATAAGCGGGGGCATTGGTTAATCCAAAAGACATGGCTGTATACTCGTACAATCCATATCTGGTGGTAAAGGCAGTCTTTGGAATGTCCTCTGCATGATTTTTGAGTTGATGATAGCCAGTTCTAAGATCAATCTTAGAAAACACCTGGGCAGCGGTCAACTGATCAAACAAATCTTCTATCTTGGGCAAGGGGTACTTGTTCTTGATGGTGACATCATTCAACTTCCGATAATCCGTACACAAACCGTTACCTCCATCTTCCTTGTCCACAAATAAGACAGTGATCTCCATGGTGACGCACTTGGTTGAATCAATCCAAGTTCTAGCATGGAATCCAGTTGCTTCTTCAGTTCTGCTAGTTCCGACGGGTTCATACTATAGGGTCTCTGGGCTATGGGTCTGGTTCCGGGGATTAGTTCTATGATAAAATCGATATCCCGATCTGGGGGCATACCGATCAAAATATTTGGAAATACATCGGGGTATTCACAGACTATCCGGACTTGGTCAATGGTAGGTTGCGCTAGACTCTTGTTACACTTGAATTGGCGACGTAAGGTTTCAGATATATGCTCGACTGTTATTCCGGTGGTACTGGTCATGGTGATGGCTTTCTTAGCACAGTCCATCAATCCCTTATGTTTGGACATCCAATCCATTCCTAGTACTACTTCCAAACCTTTAGTTCCGAGTATTATTAGATTAGCATAAAAATCTATGCCATGGATTCGGATAGGGACGGTTTTGCAAATTTGCCTAGCCTTGGTGGTTGATCCGGGAATTTGCACAATCATAACATGCTTCAGTTTGGTTGGTTGAATTTTACTAGTGCAGGCAAATTCTTCGGTGACAAATGAATGCGAGGCACCAGAGTCAAACAACACTCTTGCAAGTACTGAATTAACAGAAAACATACCCAGCACGACGTCTGGCACTTCCTGAGCTTCTTCAGCATGCATGAGAAAAAGACGGCCATTGCGGTTGAGTGATTTCCCTGGGGCAAATCTTCTCCCTGGCTGGACACGACGCTGCTGCTGAGCTGGGACAATGGCATTGGGGGTTGTAGCGTTCTTCTTGTTGGGGCACTCATTGGAATAGTGGCCTTTATTTCCACAGTCATAACAGGTCACTTGTGACTTGTCCTTGGCTGTGACAGGCACAGCATTGCTTCCAGTCCTCGAGGCAGTGTTGGTGTTGGCGGTAGCATTGTTGGTGTTGAACTTGGGTGGGGCAAGGGTGAAATGGCTAGAGTTGCCGGGGTTGTTGTGATTTCCTCCGGGTCTAGGGTTTCCACGGTTGGGGTAGGTCGGACGGGTCATAGGGGGTCTATTGGTTCTTGGGGCAAATCCTGGAGATGGGTTGGGGCGATACTTTGGGGTGTGATGGGTTCCTGGCTGATGCATCATGCGGCGCTTGCGGTTCTCATTGGCTTGGTTGATCTTTCCTTCCATCTGGATAGCAGAGTCGACAAGGGCTTCAATATCAGCAAAGGGGATATTGACTAACACCGTCTGCATCTCGTCATGCAGACCATTCAGGAATCTTTCTCTCTTCTTGGCTTCGGTGTCTATCTCGTCCGGGGCATACCTAGCTAATGACAAAAATTTGTCATGGTATTCCACTACAGTCATCCTTCCTTGTTTTAGCTCTCTGAACTCGTCTCTCATTCTCTTGATCAAACCTGGTGGCACATGGGTTCTACTGAACTTGACCTTGAATTCCTCCCAGGTCATCATCTGGCCTCCGGTCATTGCACGAACACTGTTCCACCATACCCTGGCATCTCTGGCTAGATAATGGGTGGCGAACAGGACTTTCTCATTGGCTTCCACTCCAGCGACTTCTAAGTTGTTTTCCATGGTTTGCAGCCAATCATCGGCATCTAGGGGTTCTTCTGACTTGGTGAAAACGGGTGGGTTAGTATTCTGGAAATTCTTGAGCTTAGATCCATGGTTGTCCTGATTTCCGTGGACTTGGTTGTTGTGGGCTAGCTGGGCTATCTGTTGCAGAGTGGCTAGGTTGGCTTGACGTTCCGCTCTTTCAGCTTCGCGGTCAGAAGTCAACATTTGCAAGATCTGCAACATCGGGTCCGGGGCTGAACCATTTCCTCCACGTGGCATCTGAAGATTGATATAGATCATGAGAAAAGAGGGAAATTTCTAAGGTCTTGGTCTTTGAAAAGTTTTTAAATGTTTGAATCAGATTTTTCTAGCAACTTGCTTTTTCATTCATTCATAGCACAGAGTACAACACACACCACAACAAAGAAAACAGATGGTTTTAAGAACCATTCTGAAAACTACGATACAGTGGGATCGATTACTACTCACTACGCTAGTGCTCAGTGCTACTACTCCTCGGAGTCTGTGGCTTCATCATCTTCAGCATCATCAATGAAGGCAAAATCATCCTCATCGGTGAAGAAGTCCATGGCCTGATCATCCAGAAAATCATCGTCATCGCTGAGATAAGAGTAAGGGTCTCCACGAAGATCCTCTGCTGCATTCTCCCTTTCCTCCAACTACATGTCTTTCTCGTGGATGGTCTCCTCCAGAGATGAAATGCGGTGGCGAAGACGGGCAATAATGCGCTCCTTTTTGTCGAGCTTACGGCGGCGATACTTGCGATCCTTTGCTAGCATGGCTATGGTCTGATCCTTCATCTTGATGATGGCAGACTTGTGGTTGCAGTAGTCACGGCAGTTGTCCAACTCCTGCTGACGATCATACAACATGAAGCTAAGGTGGTCCAATTGAGTCTTCAGCTCGGGGTGGTATGGGGCTTCCAGTGGTTGTCCATTTGCATCACGCCTTGCGCAAAACTCAAAGCGAGTACCCTTGATCTGATTGATGCTCTGCCCACACAGACGGGAAAGAGCTTCCTGCATTGCTCTGGCAAGTCCATCGAGCCAGTTGTTTTCCCTCAAGGTAAACTGAATTCCCTCCACAGTGGGAGGTTCAATCTTTCCTCGGAGACTTGCAACAATTAGCCACTTCAGATCTTCTCCTCCTTGATCATTGAGCTGAGCTCCGAAGAACTCGGGGTGCGGACGCTCCAGAAGTTCCGAAAGCTGATCCAGATCCCTCTCAAAGATAAGGTCTCCTCCATTCCCAAGTTGGTAAAACTTGCTGTACTTCACATCCATCTATAAAAATAGAGGATGAGTAGATTAGCAGAGTGATCAAGTGTGTCAAAATTTTATGTATTTTGCAAGAGTTTTTGAGGATCATGAATTTTTAGGAAAGAATCGAAGAGATAAGAATGAGAATAAGTTTTTGTAAATATTGGTTTTCTTTGGTTTTGAAACTAAGTTTTTGATTCAAGCGTCCAGTCTAACTAGGGTCTCCTATGGTCAGGATGGCTCTGATACCAACTTGTCAACACCCGGATTTTTCAATCCTAGATGCCTGTTATGCCATACATCGCAATCCCAGGATTACCATTTTTGCGAGACTTAACAGAATTGGATACCATAGTACATCATCCATTACAAACGATACATAAGTTCTTATACAAATAGGGATCTCATGATCCAGTTCTTAATAGAACATCAAGCAGCGGAATACGTAATAATAACGGTAGCGTAGGCGAAGCTCCATCTCCGGGGTCACAAGCAATGCTGACGATGGGAGATGATCCTAGTTGTCGTAACCTTCCTGGGGTCCATCTTCCAGGTACTCCTCTTCATAGTCTGGCCATGGGAATAGCCAGGGACAAAGCCATGAGTACTCTTTAAGTACTCGCAAACTAATACTAATAGGTAAAGGGGGTTTTTGGATAATAGGACACTAGGCTCTAGGGTTGTTTTGCAAAAGCCAGATTTATCTCTACTAAGTTCTAAAGCTAGTCACAATTTTATAATTCCTAGCCGAGAACTTGTATTTCATATCACAACTCTGTTGTGGTCAAGTCAAAATCTTAGTTCATTTCAAAGGTCATTTTGAAAAGTCTGACGGGGGAACAGTATGGCCACTCCAACTGTCCATAACCGCGGACGCGGCTATTCGAATAGTTTGACACTCTGCAGAGATTGTACACTTTCACCACAATATTCGATACATTCGTCAGGAACAAATCCTGAATTCACCATACTCAGTATGCGGATAATCATTCCTAACCTTTCGATTACACGCCCTAGTATAAGCACCTCTCCTGTGAGTTTGGCCTCCCAACCATGACCAACTGTCATCTTGGATACTACACAGGTGGACAATCTTCACAAGGTAGCCTCAGCTCAAACCTTGGCCGTGAGGGAGCTAATACTAAGGAATATAAGTTTCCAGTCAAGCCCTACCCAATATTCGGGTATTGTGGTTATACGATAAAATTGGAATGGTATCGCATCCAGACAACCATCAGTTTTATAAAGGGCTAAGGCTCATGCCTCAACATTTTTATCACCAAAGTTCTCAAGTGTTTGGAAACACATGTCCAAAACATTTCAATAGAATGATCCATCATTCCAAGGTTTTCATAACCATTTTTCCACCAAGTATTCCCATCTAAAAATTTGATCAAGTTTTATGCTTAGCACTAGCATCTACAGGTGGGGGTAGTAATGATGAGGGGTGGTAACTAGGGGAGTTTCAACTAAGTACAACCTTATGTCTCAAGGCTGATGTCAAGGTTTCTAACTTAGGCCAAATTTTGTGCTCTTTATGCAACCTTCAGCATCTTTCCAAAATCTACTCGTCACTTAAATACACTCTAAGTGAGCTTTGATAAAGAAATAAAGTAAGAAGCTTGCAAGCAAACTAGGATTGGTTTATCAAGTGGGGGTGATCACTTATGCTTAAGGCATATAGTAGGTGTAGTAACAAGTATGGGCTTGCATAGGTATAGTCTTAGCTTGCACAATATCAGTATAAGCTTGCTAAAGTATAGTGTCTTGCA
The DNA here is from genome assembly GCA_916181665.1 of Avena sativa. NCBI lineage: Eukaryota > Viridiplantae > Streptophyta > Magnoliopsida > Poales > Poaceae > Avena > Avena sativa. Next base: position 241,471,351 of record OV702297.1, read on the forward strand.
AGTTTTAGCTTGCCTTGTGCAGAGCAGTGGTTGAAGTTCTCCTCGGCTTCTTCTTCGTAGTATCCTCCTTCCTCCTCGTATCCTTCGTCGGTACTAGCGTCTATGAATAAATACGAGATACACAATCACCAAACAATACTTAACTACTTGCAATCATCACACACAAGGGTCCTATGGATGATCTAGCATCATCTCTAACATTACAAGGTTAAGGCTTGATTTAATTCCTTTGATTTTTAGAAAAGTAATTTCTACTCTTTGAAAAACTACTTAAGATTTAATATTCTCCAAACCCAACATGGGATCATGTTGACACATGTCATCACCACATATTGTAGTCCATGAGAATGTGATTTAAAGTGGTGTCACAATTTCATAAGGTTTTACCCTTTTATTTTAATTAACTAAAGTGGCTAGAAATGCTTATGTAGCATTCTTTTATTACTTGAACACTATTTCTGCAAGTAAACCTATATATTTTTATATATTCTGAAAGGTATGGTTAAATGTGACTTTTGAGTGTTGGAATCAACTCAAAAGCTATTACGGTTTAAATTTGAAAAATGTTTGAATGCAGAAAAGCTTCTGCCTTGTTATTTTTACCATGGGTGATCTATAGATCCAAATGACTTGAATCCAACGGGCTTGGATTCATCATTTACAGACCTTTCCAACAAAATTGGTTTCACTCAATTTGGTGCACTGGATCGATCTGGGTTGATTTTTGAAGTTGGGTACAGAAGTGTGTTTGAATTGAAATAGAAAAAGGTTTAATTTGAATAACTGGGCTGCGCGGGAAAAGTTACTGGGCCGGCCTGCTAAGCGCAGTGCTCCCGCAGGCTGCTTAAGTGGGTGTCCCCACTCGTCAGTGACACGAGGCTGGGCGAAGCGGTATGGGACGACGTGGATCGTTCGATCTAGTTCTAATCTAACGGCTGGGAGTCATCGTCGACGCGAGACAACTCCGGCGAGAACGAAACCTAGCGCGGCTAGTGAGGGTCACTGGGGGCTCACCGGGGTACTGGCGAGGGTCGGCGAGGCGGGCGAACGACGAAGTCGACGACGGCGAACTCAGGGGTGGTCGCGGCAGCTCTTGGGGCGGCTCCAATCGCTGGCTCCCTTCTTCTCCGGCAACGGCAGGCTCCAGTGAAATTCCGGCGAGGTGGTGCTCGCCTTGCTCTGAGAAAGGTGTGGCACTATCAGTGAGGAGAGGGGAGTGAGATGGTGTGAAGAAATCATGCTGGGGTGGCCTCTATTTATAGTCGAGCGAGGGGACCGTCGGGGCGCACGGTGAGCTCGTCGGGGGCGATGTTACAGGCGGCTAATGGCATGGGCAAGGGTAGGGGACGGTGCGGTGTCTCCTGGTGATGCTCAACGACATGGTCTCGAGGCATGGGGCGGTGTGGTTTGGTCTGGAACGGGCGGTGCTCTGCGCGGCAGAGGCAGCGTCTTCGACGGCGGGCGGTGTCTGTACGTCATGGGGCGGCAAACGGGGATGTCTGGCGGTCTCCTGGGTCGGTGGGGATTGTGTATGCACGTGGCAAGGGCGGCGCGCGGTCTGTGGGTGATGGTCGAGGGTGGCGCTCTGGCACACGCTCGGCATGGTCTGGGCGCGGCTTGTGCGCGTGGTCCAGGGCTTGGCAACACTCGCGGCTAGGACAGTGAGTGGCGGTGGACGGTGGGCTACCTCCCAGACATGCTGGCTAGGCTTGCTGCTGCTCCTAGCTAGCTGTCGACTATGGGGTGGCAAGAGGGTGCTCAGCTATTCACCATTGATGGCAATGGCAAGCTCACAGTGGTGCTAGTGCCTGGCTAATCTTCCTAGATGATCTACTGAGTTGTGTGTGAGCTAAATGGGGAACCAGTTAGGCAAGAATCACTGCTCACAATAGTGTTTGATGTTCGTTTGATTTGTGTCTACAACATGTTTGATGAAATGGCCGCATGAAATCAACTTTTGAATTTTGAAATGATTTTTGGTGGGTTTGCTAGATTGGTGCTGGTGAGTATGCAGATGCTTGGGTTTTGAAAATTGAGGTTGTTTGAATAGTTTTTGAAAAAGTGGGATCTTCCCATATGATAAAGATTCAATTTTGAATTGTCATTTAAACTATGCATTTGAAAGTTTTTGGATGATCACAAAGTGGGCCTTGATACTTTGTTATGAGTACATTCAAGGGGTGCAAAGATCTAGAAAATTTTCTGTTAGGTTCTGAAAGTTTGAGACAGCCAAAGTAGGCATGTGAGTTAAATTGGTCAAAGTGACCATTCATTTCATATATGTGTTTTGATTTACTTGTCTTAAGGAAAAGTGTGGGAAATGTTTTAGATGATGTTTATTTCACCTAAGAAACATTTTACAAGCAATGGAACAAACAAACAAGGTGGTTTTAAAGGATTTCAAAATCCATGCATACACATATGCATGTTTTCATGATTTCCTTTAGAAAGTTTTTGTTAACCCTAATTTTGATGATTAGATTTTTATGATCCAAGTTTAGTATTTTTGGGATGTTAAACTTAGCTACCTTGGAGAAATTTTCAATGAATCTTCTGTTGTATCCTGCCAAGCCAAGGAAACTATGAACCTCTTTTACTGACTTGGGAGATTGCCATTCAGTTACAGCTGAAACTTTAGCGGGATCAACTTCTACACAATCTCCTGACACAACGTGTCCAAGAAATCCAACTTCATTCAGCCAAACCTCACACTTGCTGAATTTGGCATACAGCTTATGCTCTCTAAGCTTCTCAAGTATAAAATGTAAATGTCCTTCATGCTCTTCTTTTCTCTTGGAGTAGATGAAAATGTCATCGATGAAAACAACAACAAACTTATCAAGGAATTCCATGAACACCTTGTTCATCATATTCATCAAGTATGCTGGTGCATTGGTTAAACCAAATGGCATCACGGTATACTCATACAATCCATACCTTGTGGTGAAAGTTGTCTTAGGTATGTCTTGTTCTCTTATCTTGAGCTGGAAATAGCCTGACCAGAGATCAATCTTTGAGAACACACAAGCTCCTTCTAACTGATCAAACAAGTCATTGATTCTAGGCAAAGGGTATTTGTTCTTGATAGTCACCTTATTGAGTGAACGGTAATCTATGCATAACCTTTGACTTCTATCTTTCTTTTCCACAAACAAAACTGGTGCTCCCCAAGATGAAGAACTTGGTTGGATAAAACCTTTCTGCAACTGTTCTCCAAGCTACTTCTTGAGTTATTTCAACTCATCCACTGACATCTTGTACGGTCTCTTTGCTATTGGTCCAGATCCTGGTAGCAAATCAATAAGAAATTCCACATCTCTATCTAGTGGCATTCCCGGCAATTCTTCCGGAAACACATCCGGATATTCACTCACAATAGGCACACTGTCTATGCTAACCCCCTTAAGATAATTTAGCTTACTCCCTTTTGATTCAAAGTTAGACTTGAACCTAATCCTTTTCTTTTCCGGGGTTGTGAGTGCAACAGTACGATTGGCACAATCTAGTACTCCTTCATACTTGGTCATCCAATCCATTCACAAAATTACATCCAGTCCTTGGGAATCTAGGATTATTAGACTCACTGGAAACTTATGTTTTCCTAACTCTATCACTAGATCCCGGCATCCAAGACTTACTATCATATCTCCACCTGGAGAACTTACTTTTATTGGACACCCAATGTTTTTAATTGGAAACCCATTTCTATCAACAAATGCTTTTGATATGAATGAATGTGATGCACCAGTATCAAAAAGAACAAGTGCTGGAATAGAATTGAGTTTGAACTTACCAGCCACAGCATCAGATTCCTCATAGATCTCCTCCACATTAATGTGGTTCACTTGTCCCTTTTGAAAAGGGTTGGGCTTATTGGGTCCTTCAACTTTCTTTTTTGGGCATTCATTTGCATAATGCCCCATCTTCTTGCACTTGAAACATTCAACCTGACTAAGATCCTTCTTGACAGGCTGGCTTCCACTGCCACTTCCACTGTGGTGGCTCTTATATCCACCTTTGTTATTCTTGTACTTATCGTTGTCATGACTACGGTGGTGCTTGTTGTCATGATAACGGTTATGGTTGTGGTGCTTGTTGAATTTCCCATGCTTGTGGGATCTAGAACTCCCACTATCATCATAATGGGAACGCTTGTGAGACGATCCCGAGCTGTGCTTATCAGAGTGCTTTCTCTTCCTGCTTTCAACTTGTTTCATCTTGCTCTCCAAAATAGCAGCCTTGTCACAAAGAGACTGGTATGTGGGAACATAGGCCACAGCTAACTGCAGGTTCAATTCATCATTCAACCCTTCAAGGAACTTTTCCTTCCTCTTAGCATCAGTGTCAACTTCATCCGGTGCATATCGCGCCAGATTGTTGAACTCCTTAATATATTCAGCCACGCTGCGGTGGCGCTGCTTCAAGTTATGAAACTCTTTCTTCTTCAAACTCATCACTCTGTATGATATGTGAGCGGTACGGAAACCATCTTCAAAGATAGCCCATGTCACATCCTCAATGGGAGTGGTGATCTGGAAGTTATCCCACCAGGTGGCTGTTGGTCCTTCCAACAAGTGAGCTGCAAATCTGACTTTCTCTTCATCAGTACAGCCAACAGTTACCAAGTCCTTGTTCACAGAGTGTAGCCAATCATTGGCCACCATAGGACCAGTAGTTGCTGAGAACTTTGCTGGCCTTAGCCTTAAGAACCTGGTAAGCATGTCAAAACCCGGTGGGTTGTTCTTATTGTTGTTGTTGTTCTTGTTATTATTGTTGTTATTGTTATTCTGGATGAACATGGTCATCATTTGCATCAACTGAGTCTGAGCTGTCATCATCTGCTGCATCTAAGGGGAAATGTTGTTGTTGTTGGGGTTGGGATTGGCACGTCTGGGAGGCATCTGTGGTTTTCAATAAGGATAAGAATGAGATACCCATAGATGCTATCATGCACAATACATCACATAACAAATCACAATCATGCATCATAGTAGTAAAGGTTCAACAACACAGACAACAAGTTTTTGGAAAAGTAAACACACAAATAGCAAGCCATCCACATGTTGGATGGTCATTGCGACTCAATAATCAAAGACATGATAAATAAAGGTAAATGAGTAGTCATCACTACTCCTTTGCATCAACCTCCTCATCAACAAATGTAAGACCTGCATTCTCCATAGCGGTATTGTATTCCTCGACATTGGTGGTCAAGGTCTCTACTTTGGCTTTGAGAGCCCTCTTCTATGAACGAAGCCTCTCAATCACAGTCTGCTGATGCTCGAGCTCGAAGTCCTTGGCCTCTAGTTCTGCAGTCATGTCTCGAATCCTCTTGTTCCTATCTTGGACTCGCTTCTCCCGACTCTTGAACTTTCTATCCTGACTCTCAAACTTGGCCACCATCTCTTTGACTATCTCATCTTGCTCTGCGAAGAGCTTGTCCTTCTCACGAAGCTGCACCTGGAGTTCGTCATTGCTAAGCATGACGTTGGTCCTATCAGTGTCTATGTGCCTAAGAAAAACCTCTAGTCATGGAGGTATAGGCGAATCGGCTCTGTCGTCTCTCTCGAAGTATCCTCAAAGTCAATGGCCTCACCATCATCATCACGTCTACCAAAGGTGTGGAAGTGAGTACCTCTAACCTCTCGAGAGTGTCTCCCTAGTAAACGTCCAATCAAATCCTACATGACTACATCTAGGCCTCTCTCCTTGTCATCATGCAGGAGCTTGAAGATGATGGCCTCCGTGGCTGGCTCAATCTGGTGTCCTGGCTGATTAACCTTGAAGCCCCAAAGGTCTTTCCTCTCAAACTTGGTGAGGGGAAGCATCATGATAGTAGGAAGAGGGAGATTGAGCAGACTAGTGAGCTCAATAATACGAGGGCCAAAACGAGTTCCCTTGAACTCTTCAGCCGTGCTGATAGTAACATTAGGCATCTATTTTATAAGATAGAAAAAGTTAGGATCAATACAATTAAAGTTAAATCACAAGAGGAAGAATCACATGCATATCATTGTCAAGCAACACTCAAATCATGACATACATAATACAAGCAACCTAGTTTCAATATAACTTAGTCAAAATTTTGGAAATATAAAGATGAGTGTGGTGGTCCAACTAATAAGGCTCAATTCATCTTTCACTTTCTAATCTAAAGGCTAACAATGCATCCTTCTATCAAAAGAGATGAGAAAAGAAGATTAGAAAAGTTTACTAGAAGAATAAGACAAGTGTGGAAGTTGTTGAAATTTTTTTCCTTAGTGGTTTCCAATCCTAGGGTCATAATCCTACAGGCAACACAGTTCTCTGATACCATCTGTAAGATCCCTCCTTTGTAAAGGAAAGGATCCCTATGATTGCAATGCTAGTCCCTGGATCAATGCTAGCATCCACAGTTTAAGATGAAGTACACAGAAACAAAGGTCATTATTACAAGTCATTCCAGAGACAAACATATTATTTTACAACTCCATGGCCACATGGCTAGTACAAGAGTTTAAATATTTAATAAGATAAATAAGTCTTCATCTTCATGTCCCACAGGCAAGCATGTTGAGTGTAGACTCGTGACTCCTAATCCTCATTAGAATAACCTACAACATCACAAGTTACAGCCAAAGTGGGTCAATACATTGGAATAGTATTGGCAAGTGATACCTTAGTAGAATATTGGTGGACTAGATACTATATGCATTTTGGCTAAGTGTAGCTTAGGCTTGCCTTGCTCAAAATAGGTTTTGCCTATTAGTTGAAAACACTAAGTTTTCCTTTGATAAAATCTTTCCCAAGGAACCACCAATAGACATTGGGGTCCTTCACCCTTGTTCAACCACAAGTTTTTACTTATAAATTGGGATGAAGAGATTCTTGATAGCTTCCATGTCTTGATGCTCAAGTTGTCCAATACCAGGGACATGGCTAAGTACTTAGATTCTTCCATCTGCAGAGGTTGTGCACTTTCCCCACAAGACTTGATTTTCACCAAGACAGGACCTTTTAGAAGCCTTCCCTTAGAGCAAATGGACGCGCTCCAACCTATCATCCCACTACCACCAACTGTCCAAATGGCTAAGTTATTGCAACCTATATGATCCAGGCAGGGCCCATATTGCCAAGTGGCTGCACTAGAAGCTTCTTAACATATGGCATCTCAAATCCCTTTGTTCCTGGGTGGATTTCCACAAGTGAGATACACAAGGTAAACCATAGAAATGGGCCTTGTGTAACCACTCAACATAACCCATTCTTTCCATTCGACCTAGGTGTTTCATTCACTTAGTTGTTTTATTAAGCAAAAACATAGTCCAAAGACTTAGAAATATTTATTCATAGCATGAATATATAACTACCCTTGGTTTCTACTAGCTAGGCTAAGCATGGCATTGACAAGACTTAGAAATATTTCTAGCAATTCTACAACTACTAGGATTTCCCAAGCATAGCATATAGCTCCAAATTACCATGCAAGACTAGCAAAATATTTCTAATGCCTAGTTAAAAAAACATAGGAATAAATCATGAAGCACCACTTTTCTTGGTAGTTTGGAGAGTAGCTACAATCCTCATAATCACAATCACTATTTGCACCAAAATCTACACATAAAATAATAACACCGAAATCACATACATAATAAATACAAGCAAAAATATATGGATGCATGCATAACGCCATGTGATGATTTTCTACACCAAACAAGACAAGTGCACAGTACTGATTCATAAACAAGTTCAAAACTTGCCAAACAAACTTTATTTGAACATTAAAACATTTCCCAAATAATTGTTATACACAAAATAGGCCTACACATGTTTCTGTAAAAACAACCATTTTAACAGAGGCAAAACATTAAACACATTGCATAGATGGAAGGGATTTTCTCTCCTTATTCCATTGATATAAAATTTGTCAAATTTGGATGTGGCATTCAAAAGTTATGATTTAAACAAGTTTGACATCTAATAGATCTAATTCAAACTTTTTAAAACAAATCTCGTGCCACGCGGCACTTTCTAACTGGCTGGTACCGCTTCGCGCTGGATTGCGCTTCCGAGCTGTTAGATATAACTAAAATGCGTGGCTCAGATCTCTACTTACCCCTTCGACTATGTTCTATCGTGCCCGTCCGATCTACATCGCACGACTCTCAGCGACTGACCAACAAGTGGCGGCGCTGGCTACGGTGACAGGCGGCGGCGCGCTTTATCAGCGGCGGAGCCGGTGAACTAGGTCGCGCGGGGAGGTGGGAGGATGCTCACCAGAATCGCCGTGACAAGGAGATGCTCAACATGTGCTTGGTTGGCGAAGGGGAGCTCGGAGTCATCGCGGATTGCTCGTCGGAGAAGTCCCTGGCGACGGTGTTCTCTGTTGGCGATGGAGTCGACATTCTGGGCCACGCTAAGACGAGAGAAGGGTGTCGTTAGATGCGCAGGACACTGGGGATCTCATGCGTATCAAACAGAGGAAGAGGGGAAGCTGGGACTTACGGGGAACAATCGCCGGAGTTCGAGCAGAGGGTGGCGGAGCTCAGTCGTTGACGCTGCCGAGGCTATAGATCATGCGCGAGCAAACAGAAAGTGTCAGTAGGTGCGCACGGAGATGTAGAACAAGCCAGTATGAACCATAGGTAGACGGGAGCGCGGTGCTCACCGGAATTCGACGACGAACTCGTCGGAGCAGAGGGCGTCCAGAGAGAAATTCGAGCAGCCTGGTGGCTCCGGTGAGGTGTGGTTTGGGGAAAAAGGAGAAGGGCGGCATGGTGCTTAAGTAGGCGAGGACGGGGGCGTGAATTACTCAGGCATTGAACGGGAATTCAAGCCGCGAATTAAATAGGAAACAGCCGAGTGATTTGGGGAAGAACTCGTCGCCGGGTGGAGATGATGGCCGTTGCGTGGGCTGCGTTGTTAGCGAGAGAAAAGAAGAGGGGGTGGGTCCAGACAGTCAGCGACTCTATGGGTGTGGGTGTGAGTAAAGAAAAATGATTCGTGGGAGGGAGTTGCTGGGCTAGCTGGGCTGGGTTGGGCCAGATTGACTGTTGCTTTTTTTTTTCCTTTTTACTCCTTTTCTTGTTCTGTTTGATTTTCTAGAAATGGTTTTCAAACTCTATTTCAAATCAGTTTGATTTCAAACCTTCTCTGGATTTTTGTACAGTGAACTTTGTACTCAAATAAGTGTCAAACACTTCTGTTTACTCAAACATACTTGAGTCATTTGATAAATAAAATAAAACCAAGCCTTTATGAGGTATAAAAATAGGCATAAATTTGGTTTTATTTCATACTTTGTTTTGAAACTTTGCTCAAGCTTTTGGAAGCACTTAAGTTTGAATTCAAAACATTACTGAATACAATAAGTACCTTTCTCAAAATAAGGCAGCACTAAGGTTAGGGCATACTCACATAAAATAATGAGCAACATATGCTCCTGATTTTGAAATGGTTTTGAAAAGGAACTCTAAATGATCATGGATGCATGGATAATATGCATGAGTTTTGAAACATGATTTTAGGGATGTTACAGGTCTCGATCATGTCGGCATTATTCGTGATCCATAGGGTGACACACTTAAGGGATACAAACACCATTTGGAGCAAATGAAATTCTAGAAAAATAATATCAAAGCGCTGGAATTATTTCAATGGACACGGGAATTGTTTCGGGTGAAATTGCTGAAATTGGTTCTGCATGTGAAATTGTAATGTAGTAAGGGGTTTTATATGAATGTTTGTTATTTAATGTAATTAACAACGTTCTGAATAAAATAAATAAAGGAGTTTTATTAATGAAAGATTACATTAGATTTGGTGAAAATTTAATGGATTTCAGTGGGAATTTGACAGGAGGAGTTTTTATGTGAGTGGACGCATGTTTTTGTGAGTAGGAGCTCCACCCACATGAATGATGGAAGAGGTGGGGGAACCTCCATGGCCTCCGTCCATGGGAGGGGGCTACCAACACCTCCCCCTATAAAAGGCATCCCTCTCTCCTCTCATCTTACACCTCCTCGCGGAGGATCTCTCTCCAACTCTAGAATATTCCCCATGGCCACGGACTAGCTAGGTACATGTTCCCGGTGTATTTTTCTGGAAGGATTTGTTGCTTCCGCTTCTTTGGTGGAGCAAGGACTGGGAGGTTGTCGGGGTACCAGACGTGTGTACAATCATGGATGCACCACTGCTTTGCGGTGCTGGACTTGCTGGTGCTGGACCTGCTGGACTTCATCACGATCTTGAGATCGGCAAGTGAAAGACTACATCATCCATGAGAACCAATCTCGTAACATGTTGTCAGTCTTCAAGGGTAAGTTCTCTATGGATGTATATTCACTAGTTTCTTGTATCTAGATAGATAGATCTTGGTGCTTACTTATTCACCTCGTAGGAATTTTTTTGTTTTTTATGTTGCGAACCCAACAATCGTTAGCAGGGTTACCTTTCCGGCTTCTCCTGGTGCGGTGACCCAGCATACTACTGCATCATGTAGTACACTATAGTCGTTGACATAACACCAATGAAACACCAATCACTAGTATTACATCCCTCAAAGTGGTACAACAGAAACATAGCAGGTCCAAGAAACAACTATATATTACAACTTGACTCTTTACAAAAGATCCAGCGAACACTCTAGGTTATAGTGAGAGAAAGCTATTCTTATAAAGAAGAACCAGAAATAACAACTCATAACTTACATGATAATAGACTAGTATCTAAACTATTGGGCTTGCATTGCTGCTATTACAATACTCTACAGAAGTAGGTTCTATGGCTAGAGATTATACTCCTATCTAATCAACAACTTTATCTTCACTTTAGTTGTTATATATGTTGACTTCATTGAAGGATTTGAGATTTTGATGATGATCCCCTTGAGAATAAGTTGATGTAGACATCGTATTTATTGGCTTCAGAATCTAGCAAGAGTTAAAAAGATACGTTGAGTATGAGAGTGCACAACAAGTTCACTAAAAAGAAGTGTTTGATGCACTAGCTACATCCACAAATCATAGGTCGTAGGCCATGCAGGTTTTCGTAAACATTTCTTCAAAGGTTGCCTTTATTCTGAAAAGCTATGTCCGTCAGCCTTCATAGGTTTACCAGAACTTTTGTGGAGTTCCTTTCCTGCCGCGTTTGTAGCTCCTTCCTGGATCAGGGAGTAACATGTCACAGTTTGTACACTCTGCAGAGGTGCATTACTTTACCCATGAGAGATCAAATCCTTGTTTCATAACTGGGAAATCTTTCCCGTCCACACTTCCTATGGTGTGGGGCCTAGAATATGATCCAATCCAATCACTGCCCTTCCCTGCAACCCCACATGGAACACGACTCCCCAAGCAGGAATACCTCCGTTAACCCCCTTATAAGCAAATATAACATGAGTAACCCCTTGGAGACTCGAGTGAGCAGATCATGTCCCTAGAAACACCCACCGAACTCGCATATCTACCTCTGACAGCCCCTCACGGATAATCTAGACACCAATATCACGGAGACATAAGGGTCCCCACCCATGCCGAGTCCTCATACAGAATCTATAGCTTCACGATAAGGTCATCCGTTCATGTGAAACAAAGAAGATCAAGCTGACTTCTCCATCCCATACCAAATCTCATGGTTAATGCGTGATATATGGAGCAACAATCACTGGCGACATTGGTTCTTAAGTCCTAGATGATATATTCCAGTACAATGTGGTTTCCATTGCCGGTCTTAATAGATTAATTGATCACGCTGGACCAGTAACCAATAATTCATATTAATTATGAAAATTGAGTTTTCTGACCTTTTCGAAATGCAAGTAATGACAAAATTGGATTTGAAAATAGAAAATAACCAAAGGACATGAGTAAGTGTGAACTTGCTTTTTTTGATTGCAAGATTATGCACTTACGGTCTTCAAGACAATAGAAGATCCAATATATGAAATCAGCATCATTGGTCCGGTAAGGACTAATGTTTAAATAAGCAATATGGTATCATGCATATATAATGCCATGAATTTTATAAAACTCCCAAAGTGAATCCCCAATAGTATAGGTGAGTTAAACTTAGGTGAATTTTTAAGAGTTGGTTTATCTTCAATTTTTACTTCACAAGAAAAGGCATTTATAAGGAACTTAAGTTTTCACATACAAGATATAAAAATGGAGTAAAAACTAATCTATAATTTAGGTTAACTACCATCTGGTAGCTAGGATGAAAGTCCATGAGTTAAGTTATTAAGGGTTGAAAGAACTATCATAGAGTTGTTGTTTCAAGTGGCAAAAAGAATAATATTTGAAGAAACTACTGTTTAGGTTAGGTTAATCAATATGTAAGGTTACTAGGGTTTACATTAGGGTTTTTTATGGTTACAAATGATGTTGAGTTATTATACTTTAATTAGTTGTATAAGTGATCAAAGTTAACTAAAAAAACATGAATAAACTTTAAATAAGATGTTTATGATTGCTTAGACCAAAGTTACCTATAAAACTATAAGTGAATCTTAAGGTGTAATGTTTTTAAAACATTATCAAGTTTTAAGGTTTTGAATAGTATTGTTGTTAATGTAGAATCATTCATTGTCAGTTTAAATGAATGAGGAGTTTGAGATTGGATGTGTTATTAGGAAAATAATATGCAACTTACTAATGAGAGCATAATTATATGATCTTAGTACTTCTCTAGGACTTGAGGGCATGTTAATAATGATTAAGAGATAAAGATCACTCAGCCATAATATAGATGAATGATGTATAATGTTAGTCTAAAGGTTGTTGTGTTTAAGTTGAATTTAAAGTTCAATGGAATTATTATAAACTTAATGGTTTACACTTAAATTTTATTATAGATTCAAGTTATGGCTTTGAAATTACTATTTAGATGTAAAATATTTAAGGTTTTGTATAAAATTATGATTATTTATTATTTAAGAAATGTTTTTAAATAATTAACAAAAATAGGTAGTTTATAAAATATATAATGGTTTATTACTTTAAAATCTTTAAAAACCTTTGTAATAAGATATTTAATATTTTCTAGTAAAATATATTTATTCAAGATCTTAAAAATGATTTTTATTTATTTTTAAGTATTATTTTCATTTTTATAAAATTCCACAAAGTATTAAATGTCTTTGAATATTTGTTTCAAGTTTTATTTCTAAAAAATAAGTTAGTATTTTTATAAAGTAGTAGTTTTAAATTTATATACAAGAATGAGTTTTATCTATTTTTAGGACTTCTCCTTATTTTATTAAATTTCATTCATGATTTTTGTAGCTTTTAATATTTAGTTTTATTTTATTTAGATTTAATAAGTAATGTTATATTTTTCTCAAGTAGAGATTATTTTTGTGAACACTTTAATATATCATATGTATTTTTAGGATTTTTCTATATTTTCTAGAGTTAAAAGAAGCTCGAGATATTTTGGTAATTTTCTATTTTACTTCTTTTGTTTATTTTCCAATTCCTTCTTTTTTCTGGGCTTGACCCACAAGCCTCAGCCCCATAGGTTGATTGGGCCTACTCGTCCCAATTGGGCTCAGGTCGAACACCACATGGCCCATCTTGTTGTCTATCCTCTCTCTCTCACTCACTTTCCCCTTTGTTCCTCTCACACACGCATGCACGCTCACGCTCTCGTTCCTATCTGGTTCTAGTTGTCGGTGTTGCTCGCCGATTCCGGCTGCACCAACTATTGCGGTCACCGCCACCGGTCGCTAGAGCTCCACCTCCTTATATCCGACCCGTCCAATCTGATTAATCTCTAAGGTTCTATCGAGCTCGCCCCCCTGCTCTTTTTGGCGCCAGGGTTTCGGTCTTGGAGCCGCCGTGTGCTAGTGATCCCATGGTGCTCTCCTGGTGGAACAATGGTGTTGTCCTGGTGTTTGCTATGCTGCGGTTTGGCTCTACAAGGGTTTAGCACTACGGTACTCCTCGTGCCGCCATTACTGACGCGTTGTGCTACGCTGCCTCGACATTACCTCGGTTTGCTTCCTCTTCTACTACAAAGCAAGGACCCGACGTAACTTTTCCTACTCCTATTAGTCTCACTATTTGTCTCATTCTATGGATCCTTATTGCTGCTACATGCAACTTTGGTTACGACTTGTGCCCTGTTTTGGGTTCTACTCTCCCCACTATAAGATTGAAAGTTGATGTTTAACATATATATGATGTGCTTATGGCTAGTTGTTTATTCTGTTGAATTGGATTCTGTTTGGAATCTATTATAGAATGTGGGTATCATATTTATCAGCTGCTAGTAGATATAATTGTGTTTATAGCCTTCACTGACACATGTGATAGTGAAGTTGTCTTCCTAATCCTTAGTTTTGTATCTAAGAAATCTGCTCCCTGAGCAGATATGTCTTTCCAAGAACTTGCTATATGTGGTGAGATTGTTAATATGATAATAACCTTCTCCAAACATTTGGAGTATTTATACTTAGGAAAATGATTTAAATAGGACCCTTTGTCTATAATTGTTAGTGGTTGCTAAGCTGTAGCTTGGCTTGGTAAACCTAGGCCTGGTGACACTTGTTGCTAGGTTGCTGCTGAGATCATAAGGATGATTTACTACCTAGATAACTAAAAATGTATGTTATTTAGTATTTGTGGTCTTGGTGTTTCTCCTGTCAGTGGTGAACAATGGTGTGGTTATACTGAATATTGTTTGATATTCCTGATGGCCTATTCATTGCATTATCTGCTTAGGCTTTGTGAGGACCGGAATTTAACCTCCAGACCTCCTATGCATCTCGTCAATCCCAAGATCAAGTTGATGACACAGCGAAATTAATACCATTGCATAACATTCAAAAATAATTATTACAAAGTTTGAATAGTAATATACACGTAGTATAATGTCTTGTGACATTTATTCCAACCAGAAACATAGCGTAAATAAAATGCGCAGCGACTCCATCTTAGCCACAGGAAGTCGATGTAGTCCACAAGGCCTCACTCATCAGTGTCATCATAGTAGTCGTAGTCCTCCCCTTCAAAGTATTCTGAATTTCAAGAAAAGTATTGCCATGAGTACATATAGTACTCAACATACCCCTTATGCAAACCTGATATAACTACATGTGGCTTTATGTGGAGGTCATATGGTTCTTTTGCATAAAAGCCAATTTTATTTGCAAATGATAGTAGTTTTGATAAAAGAAGGTTTTAGACAAAAACATGTTTTATCATCAATGTGGTGTTTCTCATCATTGTGGTTGTCCTCAACAACTCACCTACTTCATCATATTCCAAGAAAAGGATAGAGGCGAAGAGGGAAGTAGCAAGACAGGTTCCTGTATATCAAGAAGGATTCACGTGTCGTCCATGACCGTGGGCAGGGATATTCGAATAGTTTTAACTCTACAGAGGTCGTACACTTTTCCCACATGACACAACCCCGTCTTGTCGCCCACCAGTGGCCGCTGGTTTAGTACACACCATTTGGTGTACCGGAAGATCGGGATCGTGACAAGGTCTTTTAGCTAGATTCTCCAAAGATGTGACGAGTCCACCGGGTATGGCGCACGGAACTGAGAGTATGTCCCCAAACCGGTCCCCCATCTGTGCCGAAGGCTCCCCCGTAGGCAAACACCTCATCAGCGGTACAGCGACATCGACACCTAAGGCTGACTAACCTACTTAACCAAGCCAGTGCCCATTATAGCATGTGGTTGTACGGTGGTCACAATATTCAAATCCAAGACTTATTAGGCCCTCATACGGCACGGATGACGGATTTCTCCCTCCATCTAGTGAAGGGCGGCCAATCACTCCATCCCTTGATCCAGCTGTCGCCCGCGCCAGTGTTTAGATGGTAAGTTTCACCTAGAGTAGAATAGAGTAGAAGGAAGCAACAATAGCTATCTCAGCGAGCTCAACAAGTTTCAAAAGTGTATATGCGACCCGAGGGTCATCCAATTCCTCTAAAGAGGGAAGATCAAGAATCCTAAAAATTATAGAGCATGGCTAAGCAATCTACTCTAACAGGATTACTACATAATCCCTACTCAGGGTAGTATATGGCAACAGGTGTATCAAGGTATGTGTGTAACCAAAATAGCAGTAATATTTGTAAAAACAGTAAATAAGATGCACTTGTAAAACACGGGATAGTTATGAAAGGGGCATGCCTTCATTGTTGTTGTTCTGCTCTTCCTCGTAGTCTTGATTCTGATCGAACTCGTCACTCCCTACTCGTCATAACGATAAAACGCACATAAATACAAACTTCAAATAATAATATATATACATTATTGCCTCCTCATAATCACAAATAACATCCTCATAAAAAGATCCAAATAGGCTTGCGACGTTTGAACGGTTTGGGATATAAGAGTCGGTCTACGGTTCTCGACGAATAATAATATATATACATTATTGCCTCTAGGGTTGGCATATTTTAAATACGCAGTGCACACATATTCTAGCTAGCCATGCAATCATGCATACATATGAAAATAAAAACATGCAAAAGCTACTGTGAGCTATACATGCTATAAAAGAATGAATAAACTAGACTAGATGAAAATAACTAGTGCATTCGATAATGGGTAGCATCTAAATCCAAAAACATGCACTTAGCAAGTAATATTGACAGTAGCACTAATCAAGATTTGCCACAACCAGAGATGCTCTACGTACTATAGTCCGACCAACATACTGACAATTGCATATATAGCTAGTCAGGCGTACACTAGTACAGAGCAAAACAATAAGGAGGCATAGCCTGTAACTCTACTGTACAAATTAGAACTAATTAACTATGTGCAAATGAGCAGTAACTAGCAAGTACGTGTAATCATTATGCGGCCACTTCTACCTAACTCGTATCCAAATTAGCTGATGGCTCAGTTCCAGGAGATGCACAAATTCATACTAGCGTACTTGACAACCTAAATAGCTAGCAACTCCACTTGTCCAAAATCGATCATATGCATACGTATGTGCAGTGCTAGAACCAATAGCTTTTCAAAATAAACAGATAACATAGCAGATATTCGTAACTAACAATACCGATGGATTCCTAAGATACTCTAGGACGTTTATTAGTAAGTTGAGATCAAACTCATCGGATGTGTTCTTGCTAGTCTAATATGCTCATGCCACTGTATGGCATCCGGTTCACCGGCAACCGCGCAAACTAAAAAACTAAGAGCAACGACCATGTCTAGGAGGTAGCCAAGAACGTAGGTAGTAGCTGGGTGTAAGGGTTTCAGTTGGTTCTCACCGAGTGCAACACAGTCGTCTGTGAAAGTCGGCAAACCGAGCTGGAACGACGGCGAAGTATGTCATAGGTGATCCGCGGCTTGTCCTTCTAGTTCCATGAATCAGCCCTCCTCCTCCTCTTGTTTCTTGTGGCGCAACAGCTTCTCCTCCCGTGGCCACATTCGTCGGGAACGGGAGCGGCGTTCGGCGGTGGCCTCGCAGAGCTTCGCGAGATTAGATCCGTTTTTCGAGTTAGGGTTCTAAGTTGCGGCGGTGGGGTGAAAAGAAAGGAGGCCGACGCCCTGGGATCTTTTTATGTGCCAAAGGGGAGCGTTATTTGCGGCTGAATTGCGAGTCGGTTGAGCGCTGTCATTGATCTGGTTTGGTTGGGCCTCAATGGTCTGCTCGGCTAGGTTGTCTACCTAGTTGGGCTGTGCACCGGTAGGCATGAAGGGAATATGCCCGAGAGGCAATAATAAAGTGGTTATTATCGTATTCCTTGTTTATGATAAATGTTTATTTTACATGCTATAACTGTATTAATAAGGAAACGTTAATACATGTTTGTTTAATAAACAAAAAGAAGTTTCTAGTTATGCCTCTCTTATAAACTAGCTCGTTGATTAACAAGATGATCAAAGGTTTTCTGATCATGGACATTGGATGTTGTTAATAACGAGGTCACAACATTAGTGTAATGGTGTGATGAACATTCATCTGAAGTATAGCATTATGATCAAAGTCATTGAGTTTATATTGCTATAACAACTTACAAAGTGATCCTAATCCTTAGACCATGAGATCATGTCAATCACTAACACCGGAAGAGTTTCGTGATAACATCAAACGTCACACCGTAATAGGGTGATTATAAAGATGGGTTCAGAACTACTAAAGTGTTATGTTGAGGCCCATGGATCGAGAGTGGAATTTTTTCGTCCCGATGATGGATATATATGTTGTGGGGCCTCTCGGTGATATCACATTGATTAGCTTGCAAGCAAGTAATTTGATCACTAGAATGTTATATCACGGGAACAAGAAAAGAGTGCATGTTAGTAACGATATCAAACTAGGTATGGAGATACAGATGATCGAATCTCGGACATGTAATATATCGCGAAACAAAGGGATTGAGATACTAGCGTAAAAGGTTCCGACGATCACAAGAAATTCATCATTGAATGTGTGGGAGTCAGTATGGGTCTCCAGATCCCGCTTCTAATTTTTTATAGGAGAAGGGTCTCGATCATGTCTGCATTATTCGCGAACCGTAGGGTGGCACACTTAAGCAACACCAACATCCAATTGGAGCAAAAGTTTCATGCCGAAAAGAATAACAAGCGCAGAAATTTATTTCACTAGATACCGAAACGGGTTTTCGGGTGAAATTGCAGAAAGTGTTTTTGCATGTGAAATGAAATACTATCAAAGGGTTATATGAGAATGTTTGCCATTAAAGTAATTGACAAAATTCTGAATAAATAAAAGGAGTTTTATTAAATGAGAATTTGCATTAAATTTGGTGGAAATTTAATGGGAATTTGAGTGGGTTTTTGAGTGGAGGAAATTGAAAGGCATTTGAGTGAGTGGAGTGTTCACCCACATGAATGAGGGAGAGGTGGGGGAAACCCCATGGCTGGGAGCCATGCCCCTTGGGTTCCCCGCCCCTCTCCCCTATAAAAGGCCCCCTCTCATCCTCTCAAAGCACACCTCCTCGTGAAGGATCTCTCTCCCCCTCTAGTATTTATCCCTCATGGTCTCGGACTAGCGAGATACATGTTCCCGGTGGATTTTCGGCAAGAAAGAGTTGTGCTTCTACTGCATCGCTGGAGCGAGGAGGCGGAGGTTGCTCGGTGCCTCGGACGTGTGTGCGAGCACGGATGCGCCATTGGTTTGCGGTGCTAGGACTTTCTCTCGATCTTGAGATTGGCAAGAGATTGTCTACATCAACCATGAGTTTGGACTCGTTAAGCTTTGTCGGTCTTCAATGGTATGTTCTCTATGGATATACATCCACCCGTTGTTTGTATCTAGTAGACAGATCTTGGTACATAGTTATTCCCATCGTAGGAATTTTTTTTGTTTTCTATGCTGCAAACCCTACAAGGCAAAACATGAAAAGAAATCGACGAGAGAGTGATATAGTACCACATCGTTCTATACGGGAGAGAAGAGTTATAGGAGAGAAGAGATACACGACGTTCTAGTGCTGCCATGCATGGCATGCATGCACGTGCATGTGTGGCTATAACCCAAAATCCAAATAGAAAATCAAAGGGCTACATTAGAAACGATTTTGCAAATCAAAACCAGATCCAAGTATTCTCTTGGTTAAACTAATTCCAAATAGTTTGGAATTAATTTCTAGAAACTACGAATAAAATATTCTATTATTTTATTAGACTGCAACATCCTTCGCTTTAAAAAAAATTAAACCCGTAAAAATCAGGATGTTACAATTCTACCCCTCTTACAAGGAATCTCGACCCCGAGATTCGGCCTAAGAGAATAGATTTGGGCATTCCTCGCGGAGAGCCTCTTCTCGTTCCCATGTTGCTTCCTCCTCGGTGTGATTACTCCACTGAACTTTACAGAACTTGATCACATTCCTTCTAGTTGTCCTTAACTGTTTATCGAGAATTTTGACCGGATACTCTTCATATGTTAAGTCATCTTGAACATCTATGGCATCTAAAGATGTTTTCCGAGCCTCTTCCTCCGGCTTAGCAAAACATTTGTTCAACTAGGACACAGAGAATATGTTATGCACCTTGGATAATTTCTTCGGTAAATCCAACTCATATGCGGCCTCACCACGACGGGATGTGATTGTAAAGGGTCCAATATATCGTGGTTCCAAATTTCCCTTGAGTTCAAAACGACGCATTCCGCGAAGTGGGGATACCCTCAAGTACACATCATCACCCTTCTTAAATGCCAAATCATGACGACGTTTGTCGGCGTAAACTTTCTGTCTAGATTGGGCTGTTCGTAGCCTTTCCCGAATCATCCTTACTTTCTTATCTGCCTCCTCTAGGGTATCAGGTCCAAACACTTGGTTCTCTCCCACCTCATGCCAATTGAGTGGAGTGCGGCACTTCCTTCCATACAAAAATTCAAATGGAGATATTTCCAAGCTTGCCTGAAAGCTGTTGTTATAAGAAAACTCTACATACGGCAAACTCTTGTCCCAAGTGCGCTGACAAGTCAATGCGCATGCCCTAAGCCACTACTAGGAAAACGCTCGTTAGTGGCGCATGCGGAAAAGCCATCCGTGGCGCACTAGAGCCTTGCGCTGCGGCTATCTCCTAGCCATGGCGCACTGCCTGGTGGACCACGGTTGTGTCGAGATAGGCGTGGCGCACATGCCAGTGCGCCATGGAAAGTTTTCCAGGTGCGCTACGGAACTTATCCTCTGTGGCGCATGTGGCAGTGCGCCACTAGCCTGCGCAGGTGCGCTTTAGACACTGTGTGCCACAAAAGCTGTGCCATGTGCGCCACAGGTGTTTTTTTGTTTTTTTAATTTCAGAGCCAGATGATATACAATACATATTATATACAATATTACATGCAGATATACACACAGATATAAGATATACAGTTATATATAAATACACAATTTTCAAAACAAGATTGAAACAAATACATATAGATAAGTCCCATACATGAATACATAAGTTATACATTGTTTTGTTCAATTTACAAAGTAGTTGGTGAGATGCGAATACATGTGTCTCAAACAAGTTAGAGCTCGGAAGCTCACCTAGACATCTAAACTAGCTAGACACAAACGCGGGATAAACAACCAAAGACGATAAGCATGATCACCGCGACGAAGGTGTAGGTCTTCATCCGGTTCCTCGTCCTAACTCCCGCTAGATAGCGCGTGTATCTAGCTTCCGCCTCCAACATAGTGTTGTACCCTTTGTAGCTATTGCCGCTGAAACGGTGCACCTATCTCCGGCAGTCTTTCCAATCATCGTAGACTTCGGGAACCCGTCCCTTGTACACGACATACCATGTCATCTACAAGTTGACAATAATAATTAACCGGTGATTGAAAAAAAACATGTATAATTAAAGTCGCATATGAAGATACACGTATAGAAAGTACTCCTAAATCGAATAGACCAAACTCAAAAAGCATGATTCATATATAACTAGGTTGTTCGACACAGGAATATGCTACGATGGAACTGTCCGCCAAGTAGGATGCACAACACCTGGACCTGTGCATAGCACAAGGCGGACAATCCCATCGCAGCACATTCATATATATAGTATGCCACGATATTTCAATCATCGGCATTCTCAAAAAAGACCAAAGTAACTCAAAACTCATGCCTCATATATAACTAGGTCGTTGGACACATGAATATGCTATGACGGAACAGTTAGCCAAGTAGGATGCACAACACCTGGACTTGTGCATATCACAAGGCTAACTATCCCGTCGTAGCACATTCACATATATAGTGTGCCACAACATTTCAATCATCGGCATTATTCTCTAAAAAGACCAAAATAACTCGAAAAGAATGCCTCGTATATATATACATAGGTCGTTGGACACATGAATATGCTATGATGGAACTGTGAGCCAAGTAGGATGCACAAGACCTGGAATTGTGCATATCACAAGGCTCACAATCCCTTCGTAGCACATTCACATATATATTGTGCCACAACATTTCAATCATTGGCATTATTCTTGAAAAATACCAAAGTAAATCAAAAATAATGCCTCATATATATACATAGGTCCCTGGACACAGGAATATGCTACGAGGAACGGTGAGCCAAGTAGGATGTACAAGACCTAGACTTGTGCATATCACAATGCTCACAATCCCGTCGTAGCACATTCACATATATAGTGTGCCACGACATTTCAATCATTGACATTATTCTTGAAAAAATACTAATAAAGTAAGGAAAAAAGAAGGACCAAAGTGAGGAAAGGACCAAAGAGTAAGCAAAAAAACCAAGCATTGATTGATATATAATAATAATAAGCAAAAGAAGTAAGCGATGATTCATAAACCTGATAATATAAGTAGTAGCATGTACACTTGTCCACACACACACAAAGGTCATCTATAGTTTGGAACTACAACTAGGCCAACATCAAGCCTTCTGGCTCGGCTTAGGGAACGGGAGGACGCCTTGTCTCGTCATGAACTTCCTATAGTCACCCTGCATCTCTAGGCGATCTTCTATGTCATGGTTATTCGGAATATTTCCTCCATAGAATATCCCCCCGAAGTCATGACATCACGAAAGATGATTGCCCCAAACTGCTGCTAGATGCGATACGTCTCTTTTCTAATATCTGAATCAGTGATCTTGGCCTTTGCTTCGGCCCACTGTTTGAGATGATCTAGCAGCGTAGAATTCTGTTGGTCTAGTAGGAATGCCCTCATGTGATGGAGTGCGTAGTAGGATTCCTTCTTACTGCTTTCCGTCTACTTCACGCAGGGGAACTCCGTTACGTGGTTGAAGATGTGTCTGCCGAACATGACCTTCGTATGCACGAAGGTGGTGCCTTCCGTCGAGGCATAGCCAGTGAGAGCATTATCCAGAACTTCCTTGATCTTGTCGTAGTTTTTCTTCTTTTCTAGACTCCCCGAGTCGAAATACGTGGCATGGGAATGCTTCGGCGATAAGGATATGAGCGTGCAGTGTTCATCTCTGCGCAAAAAATTCAAATGGAATGTGTTAGAAAAAGAATGATGATAATATAATAAAGCCAATCGACGGTGGCGAGTGACGACTTACTCGGGAAAGTAAGGCACGAGAATGTATTCCTTTGTCTTGTTCGCCATGAAGATTCTTTTTAGGTACGAGGCCACGATACGTCGTTCAGCGAGGGAACCCAAGCAGCCGTCACGCATGTAGTAGGGGTCCACTATAGCGATGTCCGGTGTGTTCTCTCTAATGATCAACATGGCCAGGCTAAGAGAAAACAGGCGTACCATGGTATAGTGCAGCGGGTATAGGTGGAACATATTGAAGATGTCGTTGAACCGCAGGAAGAACAAATCCTCAGGGGCATTGTCGACGAAGCCCAAGCCTGGTGGCACCTTAACCACGAATACCGGGTGCGAGGGATCTTTCTTCGCTAGAAGGCGTCTCTCTATCGTCAGCATGCCGTCATGCACACTCTGCAGTTCCGAACTGGCGAGCCTCCGCAAATTCTTAGGTAGCATGGGCTCACCCGCCACATGAATCCTCCACATAATACCCTCCGGTCTTGGTGGCCCGTCCCGAAACCTGATCGGATTCGCAGTTGACGCCACCGGCTGGCTCAAGCTGCTAGATTTTCTTTTCCTACCCTTTTTTCCTTTTGGAGAGCGGGCATGCACCGCAATCTGAGCACCGGCCGCCCTATGTAGTGTGTCAGGGCTTAGAATAAAGGGTTGGTTGGTTGTATCAGCTGGCTCTGTAAAGGCGCAAGCTAGAGGCATTTTTTCTGAGAACCAAACAGACTCTTGGTGATAGTTGGTTTCTCTGTGCGGCCACCAGCTAGGTCTTCATTGCTAAACTGAGTGTTGAAGAAGTGATCATTCCAGTCTTCGTCGTCCTCGGCTGGATCCTGCGCCATGTGCATATCATCAACATGATCATCCGACGCACCGTGTGGAGGTGACGGCG
Organism: Avena sativa; assembly: GCA_916181665.1. Taxonomy (NCBI): domain Eukaryota; kingdom Viridiplantae; phylum Streptophyta; class Magnoliopsida; order Poales; family Poaceae; genus Avena; species Avena sativa. The sequence continues at coordinate 241,495,209 of OV702297.1, forward strand.
AGGGCGGTAAGGGGGCCTTGCCAGCGCTTGTCGCTAGCACGACAGGCGGTGTTGTTGTCTGTGGCATGATGGCCCCCGCCGTCCCCAAACGGATCATGCTCTTTTGCCATTGCAAGAATAAGCCGAAGCAACTTCCGAGGACAGCCGGCTCTTCTTCCTCCGCTCCTGGGGGTTGAATGGTAGGTTCTAGGTCGTCGCAGCCCCTTGCACCCGACTAATTTTAACCCTGTGCACGCTATCTGGCATCGGCCTTGAGTGGAACATGCGCTGCAAGGGTTGAACGATGGTACCCTTGGCAACATCCCTCAGCTCGTTGTTCACGTAGCATAAGAGAGTGCAAGGAACATTCGTCTGTGGAAAACATGTACGGCGTCGTCAGAGATGCCATAAGAGTAATAGATGGCGTGAAAGGCGATAAAGCAATTTGTTTACCGTGATGGCGTCGAGATCGGCTAATGTCGAGGCACCGCATATGGCGACGGGCGTGCAAGAGACGGAGGGGCTGCTTGATGGCGCGGTGCTGGCCTCCGGTGTATTCTCCCTACCGGGTGCTTGGAGCTCCGGTGCCACCGTAACGATGGCAAGGGGGCCACCAACATGTCCGACACCGCGGTGATGGCAGGGAGAGTCACCAAGACATGTGGCGCCGCGGTGCTAGCGGGTGGAGTCACGAACATGTAGTTCGCCTGATTCATCGGCGCCGCGTTGTTCGACTGGCTGCTGACCATGCTTGGAATCGGGCGTGGCCCTACTCGACCACCCGCACTCCAGTACGATATTGACTCCACCAAGGTAGGCAGGATGGACGTGAGGGTGATTGCCAGGTTGTCTTGGACGATCTGCGGGATCCATGCCACTTGTTCCTTAAGTTCTTGAACCTCGCGGTTTTCCTCCTCGCTCCTTCCCGACGGCGCCACACGCGTCCTCAGCGGTGTACCAAAATGATCCACCCAATTCTTACCCCCGTGGCCGGCCAGACGGCCAGCCGACGACGGCTTCTTCATAACCGGCTCTATTTTCTTGGCCCGGTTCATCGCCCTGTTAAAAGGGTTATCCCACCAGGTGGCCGCCGTTGACCCCTAGGATGAGGAACCCTGGGATACATGACTAGCAACAAGTTCCTCCTCCTGCAGAAGAAGTAACAGTTAATCTTTTAGAAACTAGACTTCATCGATTAGACTGCAATCGAGTTGATCCGCAGTAATTAGATTACTTACCACAATTTCCTCGAATTCCTTCACCGCAGGATCCACGGTGAGTTGTTTGGTTTTTCGGTCCACATGGTAACGGGCCTTGATGATGTTTCGAATCTGCCCGGGTTCGAATTTCGCAAAGGGGCTTTCTATCCCCTTAGATCTATACTCTTCGTCCTCCTTATTCCATTTGGCCTCCGCGGTTCTGTATCCACCAGGTCCAAGATGGTGATGACCTATATTCATCACCTGCAGCACCTTTCCCCGATTACTATTGGCCAGGGCTCTTTCGGATTCACACCTCTCCTTAAACTCACAGAACTGATCTTCGGTGATCTGCGAGTCAATCTTCTGGATCTCCTCGAGACTTTTGCCTTCTTTATAGATCTTCTTCTTTATCCGGGTTCTCCAGATGGCCAGGGCAGTGCTCATCTTTGTGAGGGCGGATTTGTTTACTTCATTCCAATGATAATTTGTGTTCTGATACTCAGAGGGGAACTTGTATCTTGTGTGCAGCTTCTCGAAGAGGAGTGTGCGCAAGTGGCCATTATCTTTATGCCGGAGATTCTAGGTGTTGATCAAGATGGTTGTCCGGGTGATAGCCGCCACTTGCCCACCATACCCTCTAACGACAAGGTCGGGCTCCAAAGGAACCCCTGCTGGGCTCACTTCGATAATTTCCTCCCTGATGGTGCCGACCGTGTTCGGGCGCCGTTCCTTCGGCTTCTTCCTCTTCTTAGGAGGATTGCTACCACTCCCTATGCCCTCGCCGCCATCAGTGGTTTGATCACCCGCCGTTCCTTCGTCTTCTTCCTCCACGTCTTCCATCTCATCATCCTCGCTCTCCGAATGATGGTATTCTTCATCGTCTTCTAGCTGCTGGGCCGCCTCCCAGAATGTCAATTGTTTATTCGGAGGTCTGAGTTCTCCTTCAGCGCTGATGCGCTTAGAACATCCAGCCTCGTCGTTGTCACACATCTTTGCACTATTAAAAAACAAAATAATTGGTTAAATGCATGGGAAAATCCGGCATGACCTTTCCTAAATTTCTTAAACTAGTAGTGCCCGATTTCTGCCGAAACGGAAGTTAATCAACATTCCGGCAAAAATTGGGACTCATTTCATACAAGAACCTGCATACACGACATAATAAAGTGCTTCGTACAAGAACAAGCACAATGAATATAAGTAGTGTCAAAGCCTACACTGGCTTAGCTCTGCAGATGTTTTCAGGCTAACAAAGCTTCAGAGTCCAGATCATACCAGCCAGAACCTGAGGTGAAGATGTTGATACCAGTCTACCTTAAAATTTCAAAACAAGAATAGCCTATTCCTCCGTATCTCATATGTGTTTCATAATTATAGGAATTGGTTCCATAACCAACCGGAGTTACCGGATCCAATTGGTTGGCACTTAAATACTCCAGTTGTGGCCATAAATCCCCTGCAGTTCCGAACGCTTCGCGCAATAGTCCTCAATTAGAAAAGTCTAAAAATGAAACCCTTTATTTTGAAAAACAAAGGGCAATGAATCAGGTCCGACAACGGGTTTTCCAACAGGCCGTACAAGGAGCTCTAGGAACTCTGAATAGTTGTTTGAATACCGAGTTATAAAGTTAGGCCAGCAGCCCCGAAATTTAATAAAAAATAGAATAAGGATATACAAACAAGAACTAATCCCAGCGAAAAGGCAGAATAAATGGGGTTGTTAAGTAATACTACTCCTAGACCCCTCAAAATTGACTTGCATCTTCCCTTATCACACTACATTTTCTCTTCCTTATTCCATTTCACTGAGCTAAGCAACACTTTTGCACGTATTCACCCGAGATATTCTAGAAATTGGTCATATTGATCTGGTGCGCGCCCCACTCCGTCATCAGTCCTGTGTTGCCTATGCTTGCGCCCCAAAACGGGATAAGGGGCGGATGTAGCCAAGTGGATCAAGGCAGTGGATTGTGAATCCACCATGCGCGGGTTCAATTCCCGTCGTTCGCCCATCGCATTATTGCAAATTCCAAAAATGCAATTTTCCAACCAAGCCTTTCGTGGTTCAAAAACGCAGAATCTTGTCTCAATCATCATTTGTCAGGACTTTTCGGGGTAAGTTCTTTGGCTTGGACAGGGCATTTAGTGCATGTTGCTATTTCCGCATCCAGAATGAATCAAATCTCCCCAAGTAGGATTCGAACCTACGACCAGTCGGTTAACAGCCGACCGCTCTACCACTGAGCTGCTGAGGAACAGGGGGGATTCGGCCTCCTAGAGTTCAACTCCCATTCTCAACCCATGAACAATATGAGTCTGAAGCTTCTTTCGTAACTCCTAGAATTTCTTCGTAGTGGCTCCGTTCCATGCCTCATTTCATAGGGTTTCAAGTGCTACAACAATAACAAAAATGAGAATACACCATAACCAAGTGCTTCTGATCATAACCAAGTGCTAGCTTCCAAACAACTATCTCAGAACTTAACTAATGCTTGATGATATCAAATGACAACATGCAAATGATGACAGCAAGCAAATACAACATGACATCTCAGAACTTAGCAAATGACAGCATGCAAATGATGACAGCCATATGCTACAGATACTCTATTTCAGAACTTAGCAAATGACAGCATGCAAATGATGATATCCATATGCTACAGATACTCTATTTGAGAACTTAGCAAATTTCAGAACTTAGCAAATTTTAGAACCATATGCTACAGATACTCTATTTCTGGTGTTCCCAGCTGCCATTGGCACAAACTGTAGGATTCACAACTACATGCACCGCTCAATCGGGTCAATTTACTGAATTTTTCCATGACAAATGGATGGTGTTGGGAAGACTGAAATTTTCCTACCCTATGCTCTTCACCAAGATGATTCATAACCTTATAGCAGAAAACAACTCTGCGCACTCGTGCAGTCCATTTTGCCGGACATAATTGAAACATGACATCTTGGCAATTCCAAGTAGCAACTTTTCTTCCTGTACTGTCAAGTAGTTGTGCAGACCATAATTTGCCTTCGTTTGGAACATGTCAAAGTTGCATTCATTAACATTTAGCAACGCGCGCTGCTTTAAACTAAGATATACAAGGGAATCAACTTGTCTGAGGCTGTGGTGGCCATGTGAGTAGATGGGATCTCCAGAGATAGAGATTCTTCTGTCTGTCAGTTTGTTGTGCCTTATTTTTCAAGTTTCTCATGTAATTTAGCACCTGTACATATGCTACTGAAGGATGAAACCGTAGATTTCTTACAGAAACATGCAGCATTTTTACATTCTAATATATGGAATTGTGCAAGCTAGAACCCATTCCAGTCACGTTTATGATTCACAAGTTTCTTATGTTCTAAATGATCAAAGGGTGCATTAGAAGAAGTGAAGTGTCTATTAATAATCATATCCATTTGTGGTGGATCGTGCTTCAGTTAGAAGAGACGTGCCACCAAAGCAACAGTGTTGCATCACAATTGAGATAAAGGTGCAACTGTCAGAAGTTGAGAACCGGATTGAAAGTCTGTTCGAAGGTGAAGCCATCTGTTCCATCAACATACACCTCAGCTGGATGACTTGGTGAAGAAATCATGGGTTGCAAGATGCAGGCTGTGATCAGTGCCCCGTGGTGGAGTCGAACATTCACTTGGCCTGCACTGCAAAGACTCTCACTACCCAACCCTAATCTGAACCCTAACCTCTAATCTGAACCCTAACCATGGCCTGCAGAGAGAGGGGAGAGAGGGAGAGAGAGGGAGAGAGGGGAGGGGCGACGCTCACCTCTGAGATGAGGACAATGATGGCGGGCGGACGACGATGGTGGGTGGGCGGGCGGACGACGATGGTTGGCGGGCGGGTGAGGGCTCCTCCACGGACTCCTCCTCGGACGCACATGGGCCTCCTCCTCCTCGGATCGAGCTAAGCGTGCAGGCCTCCTCCTGCTCCACGGCCTCATCCTCAAGCGGTGGCGGCTGGCGAGGTGGCGGATCGAGAGCACAGCGACACAGGGCTCGGGATCGGGCTTGATTGAGATGGTGTCTGAGATGGCATGAGAGGCGGACGTGGCGCGGTTGACCAGTCGTGCCCAGATAGGCGTAGCGCACTTGGGCATAGTGCGCTACGGATATCTGTAGCGCACTTGGGCATAGTGCACTATGCCTATCGGCTTTTATCGACTATATAAGATGGATGTAGCTCCATTGTCTAACAACTACAGTAACCTATCCCACTGGTTCTGCCCTTAGCTCTATTCTCAAGCTATGAGCACCCAGGTTCGAATCCTGGTACCCACCTTTTATAACTTTATTTCAAAAATACTTTTAAATGTTCCAAAAAATGTCCCAAAGTGGTGATATATGCCATAGAAGTTTTGTTTTGTTTTTAAAATACTTTTAAATATTCCAAAAATGCCCAAAAGAGATAATATATGTCATAAAATTGGTACAAGTATGATTGAAAGTATAACTAAATTTCATAATAATTTGTCCATGAATATTACTATCTTTTTCGACCACGCGTTTTATAATATTTTTTGACCTAGCTTTTTACAATCTTTTTTCCCTTCTTTGTCGCTGTTGAATAATTTAGCCCTGGCACTTTAATGTTTCTTCTTTCGAACGGGCTACCTTTTTTGGGTAGGGTTGTCCTTTTTCTTCTTGTGATGTATGTTGCTGCATCGTAGTCGTCGTCATCTTCAATCTTTGGATCGCCGTACTGGTCGAAGTCTTGCTCGTTGGCGACTCCATCCATTCCGATGATATTTCTTTTTCCTCTCCTCACGACAACACGACTAGGCTTTGTCGGGTCGGTAATGAAAAAACATTGGTCCACTTTGGTAGCCAGTACCCATGGTTCATTTTTCGCGGCCACATTCGCACCGGCGGCCTTGGATTTGGCCGCTTCGGGTATAACCATGGTTGTGAAATACCGGTCTTCTCTTTCGACGCTCTTTGCCCATCTAACACGGAACATCGGCACCTTTTCTCCATATTAGTCGAGCTCCCAGATCTCCTCGATTATTCCGTAGAATCTTTCCTTCACGTTGTCATCGGTGTAGAATTTCGACATTACGCCTGAGTTCTGATAATCACACTTCTTGTCCTTTTCCTCCGTGTAGAATGTGTAGCCATTGATATCATATGCCTGATAGGTCACCAGGTTTTGCATCGGTCCCTGCGACAAGGTGACTCTAATCTTTTCCGTGTCACAAGAATGCGATCGCGAGGGATTATCAAGGAGCATCTGCCTAAACCAACGCGTGAAATCTGAGTTGTGCTCTTTGATTATTTCTCCCTGCGTCCTCTGTATGCCCCGGTCATTGTACTTCTTCTCGATTAACCTTTTGTGCTTCTGTACCCAAGGATCGACCAGTTATAAATGTTGTAGCGCGACGAGGTTTGCTCGATCAAAGTCTGCGCGACGAAAATCGAAGTCTGCATGCAGTATGTGACGACCCTCTTGGTGACCAGATCCATTGAGCTTGCCAAGGTGCCTGTTGACGGGAAGACCGATAGGGTTCTCGAGTCTGGATAATTCGTGCAGAAAGAGATGCACTCTTCGGCTAGAAAGCCCTTGGCTATGCTTTCCACTGGCTAGCATCTGAAGGGTGCGTCAGCAGCTCATCCTTTTCGGGGTCATCGTCATCTCCTAGCTTCTTCCTTTCCGCATGCCATCGCATGAGCTTCGCTTCCATAGGGTCCGCGAAATAGCGCTGCAGACGAGGAGTGATAGGAAAGTACCATACCACTTTTCGAGGTGCTTTCTTCCCTTTCTTGTATCGACTCACGCCGCACACCGGACATGTGGTTTTCTCCGCGTCCTCGCCCCGATAAATGATGCAATCGTTGATGCATACGTGATATCTAACGTGCGGTAGATCGAGAGGACAGACGATTTTCTTGGCGTCCTCGATACTAGTTAGACACGTGTTCCCCTCCGGGAGACTATCGTGCTAGAATGCCATCATATCGTCGAAGCTTGCGTCGCTCAATTTGTGTTTTGCCTTCATCTCCATAGCCTTGAGCGTTACATTCAAACAGGTATCATCAGGCCTGCATCCTTCATACAATGGAGTAACCGCGTCTTTCTCAAGTTGCACAAGCTTGGCTTTCTCTCTAGCGGCAGCCCTGGCGTTACTCATCTGCTTGAGAAGCAGCTCTTACACATAAGGGTCCCGCACCCATCCTGACGTTGTTCCATCGTCGTCTGCTCCTCCGGCATCTAGATCATCATCATCCCGGTCTTCTTCCGCACCTTCACCATCTCCAGGAGACTCTTCATCATCTCGCCCGTTCTCGCCGTGATGATCATCGTCATGTTGCCCACCTTCACCGTCTCCATCGTCTTCATCATCGCTTATCCAACGAGTGTATCCATCCATGAAACCATGGCGGAGTAGGTGCGCCTGCAGATTCCCGAAATCTGGGTCGATCACCCAGTTGAGTTTGCATCTTCTGCACGTACATCTTATCTCCATCTTGTTATTTCGTATCATGTCGGCCGTCGCACATTTGAAAAATCTAGCCACAATGCCTTCGCTCATTATGAGCACCATTTTTGCCTGCACGGTGTACACGGTACAATTAGAAGTCTATTAGAACCACATAATGAATGCATGCATGCATGCAATGGTCGATAGAAAATTTCGGCATGACCTATCCTAAAATTAGGACCTTTGCGAAATGCCAAACTCTTGCCAAAATGGAAATGAATCAACATTTTGGCAAAACAAATGGCAACTTGTTCACACACAAACACAATAGAGAGACCGATCCATACACACATGAACATATCATTATCCTCTCCATACACACATGCATGCATATGAGCATCGATACTCTCCATATATATACACACACATGAACATCGACCCTCTCCATACACACATCATGAGCATCAATCATCTACATACATATGAGCATATCATCCATATACACATGAACACATCCTTGCATGGACAACTTACCGAGATGAGAGACCGAGATTGCGAGAAGATGGAAAGGAGAGGTGCGCGCGAGACCGGAGAAGGAGATGAGAGACCGAAGAGCTTTCTCTATTATGTATGTAACATCCAAGGCAAGTTCCACATGCTAAAAATGGTGAATGAGTGGAGAAATTGAGGTGGGAAGGAGAAGGATCCCGACTAGATCTAAGGAGGAAGAAGGGGAAAGTGAAGTGTGGGGTGGTGGATGATCACATGATCACATGTTGTGCATATGCATGGTCGACACATCCGTGGCGCACATGGCCCTAGTGCACCACAGGGAAAAATCACATCCGTGGCACACATGCCAGAGTGCGCCACGGATGTTTATGCCCATTTAAGGAGCAGAGGGGGCTTCACATATGCGTAGCGCACTTGCCACATGTGCGCTACGGCTATCCCTAACAACCGTAGCGCACCTCCCCCATGTGCGCTATGGGTATGCGGCATGCGGCCAGCAGGGCCCTGGCCCACACATATATGTGGCGCACTATGACCATGTGCACCACGGTTGTTCTAGTTACTAGTAGGGCATTGCCCACAGGTGAGCCACGCCTGTTTTAGCTGTGGGGCACTTCAACCATGTGAGCCACGGATGTGCTGATTACCTATAGCCGTTTTCCTAGTAGTGAGCATGTCTTCCAAGATCTGATTCACTCGTTCAGTCTGTCCATCCGTCTGTGGGTGATAAGCCGTGCTAAATTCAATTGTGTCCCTAATACCTCATGTACCTTCTTCTAAAACCTGGAGGTAAATTGGGTACCTCGATCAGACACTATCTTTTTAGGAACTCCATGTAGGCAGACAATTCTGGCCATGTATAATTCGGCCAGTTTCTCACCCTTATATGTAGTCTTCACTGGAATAAAATGAGCTGACTTGGTCAATCGATCTACGATGACCGAAATAGAATCATATCCTGACGATATCCTAGGAAGTCCTGTAATGAAATCCATCCCGATTTATTCCCATTTTGACTCGGGAACTTTGAGTGGTTGAAGTAATCCTGCAGGCTTCTGATGCTCAGCCTTGACTCTTCGACATACATCACAGTGAGACACATATTCCGCAATCTCTCTCTTCATGCTAGACCACCAGAAACTGTCTCAAAGATCATGGTACATCTTTGTACTCCCTGGGTGTATGGAGTATGTTGATTCGTGTGCCTCCTTCATAATCGAATCCTTAAGCTCCTTTTGGTCCGGTACCAACAGACGATTGCGAAACCAAATGCTTCCTTTTTCATCCTCCTTGTACTCAGGTGTTTCCCCTAACTTGATCTTCGCTCGAATCTCTTCAATTGCCTTGTCATTTTTTTGAGCTTCTCTAACTTGATCTGCTAGAGTAAACTTCACTTCTAGCACCTCTTCGTTCTCAGCGATACTAACATTCAGGTTCAACTTTCTGAATTCCTCATGCAACTTTGGTTGAGATTTCTGAATCGTCAGGTTATTTCAATAAACCTTTCTGCTCAACGCATCCGCTACGACATTAGCTTTACCAGGGTGGTAATTCACGCCAATGTTATAGTCCTCGATTAATTCCAACCATCTCCTCTATCTCAGATTCAAATCAGGCTGAGTGAAAATATAGTTTAACCTCTTGTGGTCCGTATATATCTCGCAACGATTACCAATAAGGTAATGTCTCCAAATCTTCAGGGCATGCACTAGAGCAGCCAATTCCAAATCATGGGTAGGATAGCTCACCTCATGCGGGCGTAACTGTCTCGATGCATAGACCACCACTTTGCCCTACTGCATGAGTACACAACCCAAACCTTGCTTGGAAGCATCACAATAAGCTTTAAAATCCTTTCGGATATCAGGTAAGATCAGAACTAGAGCAGACGTTAATCTCTTCTTGAGCTCTTGAAAACTAGTCTCGCAAGCTGGTGTCCACTCAAACTTTTTGTCCTTCTTGATCAACTGCGTCATCGGGCACGCAATCCTCGAGAAATCTTCTATGAAGCGGCGATAGTATCTAGCAAGTCCAAGGAAGCTGCGTATCTCTGACACATTCTTTGGTTGCTCCCAATTAAGTACTGACTCCACTTTAGCTGGATCCACTGCTACCCCTTTAGCGGAGATGACATGACCAAGAAAGTCCACTTGCTTCAACCAAAACTCACACTTTCTAAACTTGGCATAGAATTGATGTTCTCTAAGCCTTCCGAGAACAATCCAAAGGTGTTTCTCATGTTCTTCTTCCTTATGAGAGTAAATCAACACATCATCAATGAACACCACAACGAACTTATCCAAGCAGTCCATGAAAACTTTACTCATCAGGTTCATGAAGTAAGATGGTGCATTTGTCAGCCCAAATGACATCACTAGAAACTCATATAGACCATAACAAGTAACAAAGGCTGTCTTAGGTATGTCTTGTGGTCGGATCTTCAGTTGATGATATCCTGACCTGAGATCTATCTTAGAGAACACTGAAGCTCCCTTCAACAGATCCAATAGATCATCAATCCTTGGCAGAGGGTATTTATTTTTGATGGTTCCTTCATTCAGGGCACGGCAATCCACACACATACGCATGGTACCGTCTTTCTTTTTCACAAACAACACCGGTGCTCCCCAAGGTGAGGTGCTCGGTCTAACATATCCCTTCTCCACGAGCTCCTGAATTTGCTTCTTCATCTTAGCTAGCTCATCTGCCGGCATTCTATATGGTCTCTTTGCAATAGGTGCGGTGCCTGTAACTAACTCAATAGCAAACTCTATCTCACGGTCTGGTGGAAGACCTGGTAACTCCTCCAGAAAAACATCTGGGTATTTCCTAACCACTCTAACATCAGACACATCCATCTCCTTCAGGCTGTTCAGGATACTATCCACTGCGTTTTGGGATGCTAACTCCGGTTTATAGTCCACCACAGTTCCATCAGGACTGGTCAGTGTTACCGCTCTAAGGCCACAATCTAGCATAGCCTTATGTCTTGTTAACCAGTTCATGCCTAGAATGACATCTAACCCTTTAGAGTCTAACACTATAAGGTTTTCTAGAAACTCTACTCCTTCGATCGTTATGATCACTTTAGGACACCTTAAACCTGTCCTAAGAATTCCCCAAGGTGATTGTACTGCCATCTCCCGACTCATACCCTTAGTTTTCAAATGATGTTTTTCAACAAATTGCATGGAAACAAACGAATGGGAATCTCTAGAATCAAAAAGCACTGAACCATAGCATGATTTGATTGGGAACATACCAAGAAAAACATCTGAGACTTCATGAGCTTGTTCGGCCGTGACATGGTTAACTTGACCACGCCCTGGCTGTCCTAACGCATGAGCTGCGCCTCCTGGGGTAGGCAGTATGCCTCATCCATGCCCCGATGCTGGTGTCTTGGCTGTAGAACCCAAATTGAACTTCACTGGTGTCGGCCCGTGTTCTTCTGCTCGGGAACGCTGCAGAAAAGTCTCCCTCTACGCCACCGTTGTAGCATGATTTTCTAGCAGTGTTGGCATGGTTTCCTCCGACTTCAGCTCTCGGAGTACGATATGCATTGTGCGAATAGTTGTGATTAGTATTCGCCGGCTTGGGATCTGGTGCATGATAACCTGGGTTGTTATTATTCTTCTAGCGCGAGCTCCCTGCCCCATGACCCTGTGGTGCCTTGCGCTTGCGGTGTTCCTCTAGTTCCCTCTTGGAGTTCTCTTGCGGAATTGCCTTGTTGACCAAACTCTGGATGTTGAGGAAATCATGGGACACCAACCTATCCTTCAGACCTTGGTTCAATCCCCTCAGAAACCTTGCAGTCTTCTCCGCTTCAGTAGGAATATCCGCCTTCCCATAGCGAGATAATTGTGTGAATCTGTCCTAGTATTCAGAAACTGACATCTCCCCCTGAACTAGAGCTCGGAATTCATCCCGCTTTAGTTCCATGAGACCAGCAGGAATGTGTGTAGTGCGGAAAGCCTCTGCAAACTCATTCCAGGTAATCCCCTCAGCATCATCATGTGCATCATAATAGTTCTCCCACCAATCCGCAGCTACACCCTTGAGTTGGTGCGCAACAAATCTCACACGGTCCTGAGCATTGACATTCAACAGATTGAGCTTCCGACGAATGTCCTTCAACCAATCATTAGCCTCAATAGGGTCAGCTGACTCCCCAAAAGTAGGTGGCTTTGTCCTCATGAACTCATCTAGCTTGGACTGCGGTGGCGGCTGGTTCTGATTCTGATTCTGGTTCTGGTTCGTCAGATTAGCGGCCATCTGCTGTAACAACTAGGTCTGCATCAGCATCACTTGCGCCATGTCCGGTGATGGCGGCTGCTTTCCCTCATCCTTGGTGTCCGTATCAGTGTCATGGACTTCACCTTCGGGGATGTTCCCCTGGAAAGCTAGTCCACGACCGCGTCCACGTCCATGTGCTCCGCGACCACGACCTCTGTTGGCATTCATCCTGTTGTCGTTCACATTAGAATTACATAAGAGGGAATATTGACTAACCCAACACCAATTATTTTCAAACACGGCAGAGAGACAAATAGAATAACAAAAGTTTCCAATCCAAAATAAATAGTTTCCAAAGCTCACACACGAAGATTCAAAATAGTATTAGCTATACCATATATATGGATTGGTATAGTCTACTAAACACACATCCAATATAGAAAATAGCTAACATCTGCTCACATAATATTAAATAAAGGGCTCTCTCATGGTCTTCTATAGAATACTCGCCAGGTAGCCATACTACTATGGTGATGCATAAGGTGCTCAGGTGGTATGAAGAGCAGCTACTGGAGGCTTAGCTACATTAGCTCCTAGCATAGTAGGGTTCCTCTCATCTGCCTCGGGTTCCTCCGATGACTGATCGGTTTGATCCTCTTGTGTTGATGGTAGGGTTGGACTACCAAGCAGTGGTGGCGAGATGGCTCTAGGCGTAAGGCGAGACTTCTTCACGTGGTGGCGCGTCTTCTTTGCTGCAACTCGCATGCGTCCAAAGTACATGATCCTCCGTAGCGGTGCACGTGGTGCAGGGTCTTGCGACGACTCCTCTATTGCTTCACCTGTGGACACGGTCTCCATTGGGACGTCTGCCACATGTGGTGCAACAACAACCTCTTCTACCACGACCTCTAGCTGACAAGTCAAAGGTACTGCCATCTACGCATATTTGAATAAGACAAGTATGATCAGTATTAACATTTGAAAGAGCCAAAATAAGAGAGACAAGTTACAGCAATGAAACATATTTTTATTTGTAACATATAGCTTTAGTATAAAGTACGATACTAGGGCTTTCTATTCTAACTAAGGCCACGCGACTAGGTCAACATCAGCACTGATACCACTTCTGTGAGGACCAGAATTTAACCTCCAGACCTCCTGTGCATCTCGTCAATCCCAAGATCAAGTTGACAACATAGCAAAATGAATACCATTGCATACCATTCAAAAAATAATTATTACAAAGTTTGAATAGTAATAGCCACATAGTATAATGTCTTGTTACATTTATTACAACCAGAAACACAACAGAAATAAAATACGCAGCGACTCCATCTCAGCCACAGGCAGTCGATGTAGTCCACGAGGCCTCACTCATCAGCGTCATCATAGTAGTCGTAGTCCTCCCCTTCATAGTATTCTGAATTTCAACAAAATTATGGCCATGAGTACATAGAATACTCAACATACCCCTTTTGCAAACCTGATATAACGACATGTGGGTTTATGTGGAGGTCATATGGTTCTTTTGCATAAAAGACATTTTTATTTGCAAATGATAGTAGTTTTGATAAAAGCAGGTTTTAGATGAAAAGATGTTTTATCATCAATGTGGTGTTTCTCATCATTGTGGTTGTCCTCGACAACTCACCTACTTCATCATATTCCAAGAAAAGGATAGAGGCGAAGAGGGAAGTAGCAAGACAGGTTTCTATATGTCAAGAAGGATTCATGTGTCGTCCATGACTGTGGACACGGCTATTCGAATAGTTTTAACTCTACAGAGGTTGCACACTTTTCCCACATGACATAACCCCGTCTTGTCGCCCACTAGTGGCCGCTGGTTTAGTACACACCATTTGGTGTACCGGCAGATCGGGATCGTGACAAGGTTTTTTAGCTAGATCCTACAAATAAGTGACGAGCCCACCAGGTATGGCGCATGAAACTTAGATTATGTCCCCAAACTGGCCCCCCCATCTGTGCCGAAGGCTCCCCCGTAGATAGACACCTCGTCAGCGGTAAGGCGACATCGACACCTAAGGCTGACTAACCTACTTAACCAAGCCAGTGCCCATTATAGTATGTGGTTGTACGGTGGTCACAATCTTCAAATCCAAGACTTATTAGGCCCTCATGCGGCACGAACGAAGGATTGCTCCCTCCATCTAGTGAAGGGCGGCCAATCGCTCCTTCGCTTGATCCAGTTGTCGCCCGCGCAAGTGTTTAGATGGTAAGTTTCACCTAGAGTTGAATAGAGTATAAGGAAGCAGCAATAGCTATCTCAGCGAGCTCAACAAGTTTCAAAAGTGTATATGCGACACGAGGGTCATCCAATTCCTCTGAAGAGGGAAGATCAAGGATCCTAATTATTATTGAGCATGGCTAAGCAATCTAATCTACCAAGATTACTACATAATACCTACTTAGGGTAGTATATGGCGACAGGTGTATCAAGCTATGTGTGTAACCAAAATATAAGTAATATTTGTAAAACAATAAATAAGATGCACTTGTAAAACATGGGATAGTTATGAAAGGGGCATGCCTTCGTTGTTGTTGTTGTTCTGCTCTTCCTCGTAGTCTTGATTCTGATCGAACTCGTCACTCCCTACTCGTCATAACGATAAAACGCACATAAATACAAACTTCAAATAATGACAAATAAGATCCAAATAATAAGATCCAGATAAAAAGATCCAAATAGGCTTGCGACGTTTGAACGGTTCGGGATATAAGGGTCGGTCCACGGTTCTCGACGAATAATAATATATATACATTATTGCCACTAGGGTTGGCATATTTTAAATACGCAGTGCACACATATGTTAGCTAGCCGTGTAATCACGCATACATATGAAAATAAAAACATGAAAAGCTACTGCGAGCTATACATGCAATGATAGAATGCATAAACTAGACTAGATGAAAATAACTAGTGCATGCGATAATGGGTAGCATCTAAATCGAAGAACATGCACTTAGCAAGTAATATTGATAGTAGCACTAATCAAGATTTTCCACAACCTGAGATGCTCTACGTACTAGACTGACAATTTTGTATATAGCTAGTCAGGCGTACACTAGTGCAGAGCAAAATAATAAGGAGAACATACCATATAACTCTACTGTACAAATTACAACTAATTAACTATGTGCAAACGAGCAGTAACTAGCAAGTACGTGTAATCAGTATGCGGCCACTGCTACCTAACTCATGGCCACTGCTACCTAACTCATATGCAAACTAGCTGATGGCTCAGTTCCAGAAGATGCATAAATTCAGACTAGCGTACCTGACAACCTAAATAGCTAGCAACTCCACTTGGCCAAAATCGATCATATGCATACATATGTGCAGTACTAGAACCAATAGCTTTTCAAAATAAACAGATAACGTAGCAGATATTCGTAACTAACAATACCGATGGATTTCTAAGATACTCTAGGATGTTTAGTAAGTTGAGATCAAACTCATCGGACGTGTTCTTGATAGTCTAATATGCTCATGCCACTGGATGGCATCCGGTTCACCGGCAAACGCGCAAAATATAAAACTAAAAGCAACGACCATGTCTAGGAGGTAGCCAAGAACGTAGGTAGTATCTAGGTGCAAGGGTTTCAGTTGGTTCTCACTGAGTGCGACACAGTCGTCCGTGGACCGAGCTGAAACGACGGCGAAGTACGTCATAGGTGATCCACGGCTTGTCCTTCTGGTTCCACGAATCAGCCCTCCTCCTACTCTTGTTTCTTGTGGCGTAGCGGCTTCTCCTCCCGTGGCCTCCCGTGGCCAGATTCGTCGGGAACGCGAGCGGCGTTCGGCGGTGGCCTCGCAGAGCTTTGTGAGATTAGATCCGTTTTTCGAGTTAGGGTTCTAGGTGACGACGGTGACGTGAAAAGAAAGGAGGCCGATGCCCTGGGAGCTTTTTATGTGCCAAAGGAAGCGTTGCTTGCGACTGAATAGGAGACGGGAGTCGCACGCAGTAGCGCTGTATGTACGCTACACGAACTCCTCTCGTGCGAGTCGGTCGAGCGCTGGCGTTGAGCTGGTTTGGTTGGGCCTCGATGGCCTGCTCGGCTGGGCTGCTCGGCTGGGCTATCTACCTAGCTAGGCTGTGCACCGGCAGTCAAAACATGAAAAGAAATAAACAAGGAAGAGATAGTATCACATCGTTCTATACAGGAGAGAAGAGATACACGACGTTCTAGTGCTTCCATGCATGGCATGCATACACGTACATGTGTGGCTATAACCCAAAATCCAAATAGAAAATCAAAGGGCTACTTTAGAAACGATTTTGCAAATCAAAACCAGATCCAAATATTCTCTTGGTTAAATTAATTCCAAATAGTTTAGAATTAATTTCTAGAAACTCCGAATAAAATATTCTACTATTTTATTATATTGCAACATCCTTCGTTTTAAAAAAATTAAACCCGTAAAAATCAGGATATTACAGGCTTGATAATCTTTCCAATGATTTCTAGTGTCTAGACTAGATAAGTGGCATAGACTTGATGCTTGTGAACTACAGTTGAAAAACAATGATTCATTCTTTACTGTTAGCTTATTTTGTTGTAGCTAACCTATGATAAATAACTTGTATAAATGATTCCTAAAACTATTAGGAAGATGATTTGAATTCGTTAATAAGTGAGATTGTGACCATATATGTAACTATCAACATGATAATTGGCTAATTATAACTGATTCCTAGGATTTGGCTAGGAAGATAATGTTCTTTTATTTGGGATCATGTGTTTGTCTCATTAGCAAGGATTTTACTCAGTAGGTACCATTGTTGTGCCTCCATTGGAGTGTGCATAATGGTACCCTATTGTGCATGATCTGTTGTTCTTAGTGGCTTTACTTTATAAGATCATACACCTGATGATTCAATGATGAAAAAGTAAGGGGGTTATTTCCTTGCCAATGATGTAGAAATTGAGGCCAACATATTATAAAGGAACAGATGCTATGGTTGGCCCTCTATATACCCTATGATGATCCTTGCATCCAGATGCATGCATATCTGAGGGTTATTCCCTCCACTACTATTTGCTCCTAATAAATCTAATAAGTACACATGCTAAGGAATGATTTTGGTGGTCAACCCGTGGTTGTTGAGTTGTTGCTGTTGCTGACCTTGGCACCTAGAACTCCTCTTGGTGCTCCTAATGTTGATATTGATCACCTTTCTTGTGTTCCTTATTGATCTACTAGCTAGTTCCTCCTGGTTGCTGCTTTCCATGTGGAATGTTTCCCCCTCCTAGGTCTTGGATGGCTTTTCTAGCAACCAGCTGTTGGTGATGTGGTGGTGTGGTTTTCTTGGATATGAAGTGAAATGGATATCTCTGGTACTAGTGTTGTATTGTGGTTGTTGCTTTATTTATGGTGTGCTCCGATGGATTGGGTGAAATGCTTGAGTCCTAGCTTGGGTGGAGAGATGAATAGTACTCTAGCAGTTGTGTTGTGGCTGCTCCCTCCCTTATCTACTTCCTGAACTTTCCTTGTTGTGGTGACACCAAAGCTGCTGCATGCAATGTGTAAGCTACTAGCCTGCTTACATGTGGGACCTATGCTGGTTCAAGTTTCATGGCTATAGATCTTTTCTGGTGGATGTGATCAAGTGAAAATGTGGGGTTTTACCTTTTTTCCTTTTACATGTCCTTGGTGAAACTTGCTCCTGCATCAGCCTGTGATGCACTAGTTTGAGGCTACACATTTGATGATAAGAATAGATTCTCCAACTTGGTATCTTTTAAATACTTGATGATGATAATGGGCAGTGCCAAGTCTGAGAATATCACTAACATTAACCGTTTATTTTTTTATTTGGTTTGTCTATTTTCTTTTGGTTGTGTTGCAGGGATTAAGGTGGAGAAGAAATAAGATACCATATGAAGGAGATTAAAGAATAGTAGCTTAGGTTTTTCTTTTTTATTTTCTTATTGATGTAATTCTTTCTTTAAAAGATGGAATTTGTAAATTACCTTGTATTATCGTATGTATTAATAAAGTTATAACTTTATCTTTTATTAGTCAATTGTAAAGAAAATGTAATTTATTATATTGTAATAAAGTTAAATTTCCTTCTTTTTGTGATTGAAATCTAGTAAATATTTATATCTTATATAAAAATATTATTAATTATAAAGAATATATTATTTATTGATAATTGTATATCAATTATGGAATGCTATAAATATCCATAACACATATTCATTATCATATTTCAATTTGTGAATTTCCTAAATTCATTTGAATTAAAATTTTAAATTCAAATACATGTTTGAATTGTTTTCCCCTCAAAACACAAAGATTCAATAGGTGTCATGTCAAAATCCATCACACTAATCCGATGCTTCCACTAGAATAAGAGAGATCTTGATCCCTCTACACTCTTTTAGTTTTGCGCAAAAATTCCCTATATTTTCCTATGCATGAATGCAATCCACACACATATGGACTCACTATTTCCATGTGGTAATCCTGGGATGTTACAGTCTCTCCCCCTTAAACTCAACTTCGTCCCCGAAGTTCGTACTCTATTTCAGTTCAGAAGGTAGAACTGATATTTCCAGACCGTGATGGTTCTCAAAATCCATGATGAAGATAATTGATGTAACTTCATTTAAAATTTTCCTTGAATCCTCTTCTGATTTGAAATGTCCAACTAGTAATCCTATTGGATCGAGGAAATACTTTTGGATTCTGCACTTCTGCCCTGATCAGGTCCTTTTGAGTGTATTTGGATTCAAACATCTATCTAAGAAGTGTCTAGGTTTTTTAGAAACTCTCACTAGGGTAAGATTCTGATTTAGACATTAGCTAACTATAACCTTGGTTGTAATATTAAACTATTTATATTATACTTAGCCCTATGGCTTACTAAAAATGCTTTGGGATTATTTAGTCCAACCCACTTATAGTTTTCGATTCCTTGTTATAAGTATGTTTTGGTACTCTATATTCAAATTAAGAGTATTTTGATTCTTGTTTACCTTCTATTTGGATTGTCAAAGTTAAACTACCTTATCTGTATAGAGCTTTTGATCTTATCAAGATTTAATAGATTCCTTAACAACCTTTTCATTACTTCTCCAATTTCCTTTTATTGCTAAGCTGAAGGTCTTCCTTTTACTATCTTGAGGTATAATTCTCAATTTCCACATTGTCATACCTACGAGAGTCCTATTAACCTTATGAAAATAAGGTCTGGCTAAATTATAGTTTAGGATTTCTCTAAATATCAAATTTCAATATGTCTATATTGTTCACTCTCCCCCTTAGGGTTTCTCAAAACTTTCTAACTCCTGTATATACAAATATATGTTTATATGGTTAGAACATTAGTCTATTTTCAAGCCTAACTTCGCAAAGCATGACAAAAAACAATCGCCTTAATTTCATACTTCGTTAGATCTTACATAATTTAGGCCAAGTTTTATGCTCTTTAGGATATATAAAGGTGATCTAGTTAACTGAACCAGCAAAATACCAGCTGCGGATCCTTCTAGCATGTATGGACTATGAATTAAACTATAGTATTTTAAATTTCTATTGATATTCTCTCTGAGATTTCATAGCTTGAGTACCATTATTCTTCCAATTCTTGTTATTTGCGATATTACATGATACTTTCATGAACCTTATTATTACCTAATCAACACTTTAGTAACATCACCTACTTCAGGTAAACTTAAATTCATCAGTTTATGTTGCTCCATACCTTTCCTACATTAGCCTCTCTCCTTATGACCAACTCATAATGATTTGAACTTGATCCATTCTTCAATGTGCTTATTATTTGACTTCACTCTTCATGCAAGTCTTCATATTGTCACTTAGAACTCGTCACTCCCTTACACGAATTCCCTTAACTATCTGAATCTACAACATCCTGTAATAACATGATAATGCAACATGCGTTTGCACACCAAGTTAAACTTCATATATAGATCTATTCAATCAAGAAGATTCAGTAAAAACTAGAAATTTCAATAAGAACCAAACATATACCATGTATTATATATAGGTTACAGACAAACTAAACCTCCCAACTATAACTAGTCGCCTCACATATTACAATACCTATCTACATTACAAGAACTTTCCTATGTAGGTGAGTATATCCACATTTATTTCAGAAAACCTCTCAAATACTACAATATGCATTACCCAATATATACATTATTCAAGCATTCTACTTTATAGATTACTTTCCATTCTTACTTTCATCCCTCTTCTAGAGTTTCCTGGAGTTCCGTACATGATGACATGAAGTCCGTCGACTGCCTTATAGAGCATAAGAGCATTTAGAAGACACCTAGATTGAGGTTAGTCATTGAAAAATGACTACAATTTGCGTGATTTTCTTTAGGATTCTCCTATGTCTCTTCCAATGCCTTCTCAAAGTAAGATGGTTCCTTCTCCTTTTCCTTGATCCATTCGTACAAATTGGTATAATAACTACCAGGACATTCTTCTAGGTCAATAGGATTGGTATTACCTGTAGGGTTTGTAGCATGGAAAACAAAAAAATTATATCGCATGATCACACAGAATCAAGATCTAATCTATGGAAAATCCAAGATCTAATCTATGAGATCGGTGCAACAAGATTATAGAGAACTAACCCTCATAGATCCAAGGCGTTTAACGAGATCAGATTCTCTTGGTTGATATAGTCGATCACTTTCCGATATCAAGATCATGTAGACGATCCTTCCGGCGCTGCGTTTCGGCAGCACTTCCGCAGTCAATCACACGTATAGTAGTCAATCAAGACCTTGCTATCCCTTGTTCTAGTAGGCAGTAGAGGTAGTAGATCCCCTCGGAATCCCAACAGCATGACGGTGTGGTACTGGTGGTGGAGGAGGAATCCTCGAAGGGCTTCGCCAAATCCTGAGCAGGGCGATGAAGGAGGGAGGAGGGAGGCGCCTAGGATTTAGGTGCAAGGTGGTGCCCAGGACTAAGGTCCCATGGGGAGGCACCCCACCCCTCCTTATATGGTAGAGGGGCCGGCGGCCAAGGCCTCCCTACACTAGCCTAGTTGCCCCCAACTCGGCTAGGAAGGAGAGAGTCCCTCCCCAACTCGGCTAAGAAGGGGAGAGTCCCTCCCCAAACTAGGATTTAACTTTTCAAACTAGGATTTGACTTTTCAAACTAGGATTTACCTATTCCTCCTAGTCCTTGGATCTTCTTGAACATTCTAGAAGCTTCTGGTCAAAACACCGAAAACATTTCCGAACCCTGGAAATTGATTTTTCTTATATGAATCTTATTCTCCGGACCATTCCGGATCTCCTCGTGATGGCATGGATCCAATCCGAGAGTCCTAACAACATTCGGTTAACAACTCACATTTCATATCTACTTAAACAACATCGTATCCTTAAGTGTGTCTCCCTATGGTTCGCGAACTATGCAGATATGATCGAGACACCTCTCTGATCAATAACCAATAGAGGGATCTAGAAATCCATATGGCTCCCACACATTTCTACGATGACTTCGTGATCGAATGAACCATTTACATATGATACCGATTCCCTTTGTCGCACGATACTTTACTTATCCGAGGTTTGATCATCAATATCTCTATACCTAGTTCAACCTCGTTACTGATAAGTACTATTTACTTGTTCCATGATATGACATCCCTTATGACCTAGCAACATGCTTGCAAGACAATTGGATGACATTTCACCGAGAGGTCCCAGAGTATATCTATTTGTCATATGGATGGAAAAATTCCACTCTTGATCCATGTGCTTCCACACATACTTTCAGAATACCTAATGCCACCTTTATAACCACCCAATTATGGAAGTGGTGTTTGATGTCATCAAAGCATCCATCCGGTGATGGTGATTAACATGATCTCATGGTCGAAGGATTAGGTTACTATGTATTTGAAAGCTTGTAGCAAACAAACTCTAAATGACTTGATCTTATGCCATGATAACTATAGGAGTGTGTCCATCACATCGTTCTCCTAATGACATGATCTTATTATTAATAACATCTAATGTCCATGATCAGGAAACCATGATCATCTATTAATCAACAAGCTAGCTTAACAGGAGGCTTACCTGGGACTCTTTTATGTTTACAAAACACACAATTATTAATGTTTCCGGTTAATACAATTATAGCATGGGATGTAAATATTTATCATAAACACAAAGATATTATAATAACCACTTTATTATTGCCTATTGGGCATATCTGCAATAATATCCCACTTGCACTAGAGTCAATAATATAGTTTGATAAAGTTTGTGCATTCAACACCTATGGCTTTCTGGTGTTGTATATACATGATTTCTAGGGATAAACATAATCTTCAGATCTGACACTTCTAGGTCCGTGTGTATATGCATGTCTTTGCATCACTCATTCTTCAATGAGATGGAATTGTATAACTTTGGTCCTTTTGTGAGACCTTTAGTTCCTTGTGGTTAAACCATGTCGATACAATTGTCGTACAATATATCTTAATTTTGCTGCTACAATATATCTTAATTTAGTTCCATGTCGTTAAACCTTTAGTTCCTTGGTGAATGAGTCCTCTTTTGCTGCTACAATAGCATTCATATACTTAGCTTTTTCTTGTAGTATCCATCACAATGTCTCAAATTTGGAACTCATCCAAATCCGTTATGGAACTTCCTTTCCATTACATTGTGCCACCCATTGTTTAAATTGAGGTAATCTTAATTTGTATATTGTGACAAAACTAGTATCAATGTAACACTTTACAATGAACTATCTATCTATTTGTCACATCTACATAAATAACATATTCTTAGTTCTTCCAAAGATCATAAGAATATCCTTACTATCGTCCAATGATCATCTTATGAGTCATTGTGGTATATGCTTATAACATTTAGAGCATATGACATATCTAGATGTGTACATATCATAGTATGATTGATAAAAATACTCTTGTGATTTCATTCACGAAGTGTTAATACACTTGAATCTTGATTTAATCCTTCTTGTGCGACAATAACCTTTCTTGTTATTTACATACTGAACTCTTCCAATATCTCATCTATATACGTTTGGCACAACCATATTGGCGCATCAATCTATCCATATAGACATTCATGCCTAATATTCGGGTTGTGCCTAAGTCTTTCATCGAAATGAAATTCTTAACACGTGTCAATAAAAGATACATCATTTCCAATCAACAATATGTCTTTCACATAATTCATTAGAAATATGTCTTAGTGCTCTCACTTAATTTCTTGCAAATACAAGGATCTTCATCGTCTCCGATGAAATTAAACTCTTTTAATAGTTTCATCACGGTGAAGATTCCAACTCTACGATGCCTACTTCAACCATTGAAATTTGCATACTCTTTTAGCATCCCTTGAATTAAAAAAACCTTTGGATCGTGTCATGTACACGTCTTAGGTAACCATTCTATTAGAAGAACATTGTTTTGTTTGTTCAACTACAATATACCAAAATTATATGTAGTGGTTGCAACATTAATCCGTCCAGACTAAATATCGCTATGAAAGATCAAACCTTGTCATAGTCAATTCATAGATGTGAAACATCCATGTCTATTTCTACACCTTTTTGGAGGCACATATATGGAACTATCATGGATTTTATGACTTCAAGCCATTTGACGGACTCAAGGCCCATCATCGCTTCTTTGCATGTAGTCAGTTCACCATTGTCAAACAATAATAATTTACTCTCAAATCCTAGTATTTGATTGTTTACCCGGCCTACTTGGTTTAATAGGAACTTAGACCTCCGTGACCATAACCTTTAACACATGTGATCCATGAGCATTGGTGCTGCCTCCGGGACAATTTCCGGCGCTACGCAACTTAGCACATATAGCTAAGGTTCAATAACCTTTATCAAAGTTCTATTGTCCTCCCACTTAACTTTTCACGAAAAAATCCTTATCAAGAAACTGGTATTCTAAGCGACAAACACTTTTGTCTTCGGTGTTATGGAGGAACACCCAAGGGTTATTCGAAATAACATACAAAGACATGCTCATGCGACTTTGGTTGCAAACATCTTACATATTCCTAGCATACCAAAATTTTAAGAAAGGAAATTTGGGTTTTATCCCAGAACATTACATATATGGTGTCATTTCAACGCATCTCGATGGAGCTCTTTTCGGTGTAAAAGCGGTAGTCACTAAAGCTTTTAATCTTTAAAATACAATGGCAGTTTTATAACTGACACCTTTGATATCACCATGTCAGACAAGGTTTCATTACATATCTCGAACACTCCATACTCTTATGGTGTTTCGAGAAATGCAAATCCACGGAACGATTCCTAAAATCTTATGTGTTATGCTAAACTTGTAACTCAAATATCTTACTTGATGATCCAATCATAAACTCTTTATGTTCTTGTTACAATGATTTTCCACTTTATCTTGAAAGTCTTTGAACTTTTTCAAATATTTCACACTTCTTCCTTATCAAGTAAATATGCACACATATTCACTCGTGTTTCCAGAGCAAGCATATGAAGTTGAAATCCATCGCTCACGACTACACATAATGGACTACATACATCAATATGTACCAATTCCAATAAGTTAGTCGTTCGTTCTTCTTTGGCCTTTGAACGAAGTTTCAATTATCTCTAGGAAAGTCTCACAAGCATCATTTGATCAAAATCAAAAGACTCCAAAATTCCATCAACATGGAGTTTCTACATGTTTTCTTTCCACTATAATTTAAACGGCGATGTTACTTCTTAAGTGATCTTTCAATCATTTGTATTTTGACATTTTTAGCATTAGTTTTATGGATGTGATTTCTCCAAGTAGATTTGTAAATCATCCATAATATATGGAATACAGAAATTATTTGAACAACCTTTTGTTCTCATAATACCTGATCAAAATAACAATTATTGAAACAAATATTGAAGGTAAGCTTTGATGTCAACGAGAAACACAACAACACCTTGTTTGTTTTTGATGAACATTATCACATATTATTTTGTTGGTTACTGAGGCCATTGCAGTTCATAAATTGTGTTGTTTTGTATGACAATTCACACCAACAAATTCGGTATCCAATATCCAAGAACCACATTGTTTAACAAGCAAAGAATAAATCCATAACATGCATACCATCTATATACCTAAGCTGGACTTTTCAATATTTTGTATTTTTCTGCCAAATATTTTTGAGATCCTCTTTCAGCATTCCCTTTTCTTTTTAAAATAATCTATCAACATCAATAGTGGTGACATACATATGACACATAGTCCGAAGAGTGTATAGTCAAATACTAATACCTTTGGACTTGCATTTGAAGTAGATCACCATCATCAAATGTTTGGCATTCTTTCGAATTCCATTATTTAGTAATCTTTTAGTGTAGTAAACATTTTACCTACATGTTTTATTCATCCTTATCATGAAAATTTTCAAGATTAAGCTAATATAGCTTATAACAGTGAATCACGAGTATAATGTTGCTCTCCAAAATCTTCTGGAGGATTAGGACATCTAGCATCTCCAACCTTCGCAAATTCTCATCAAATATGAGAACATATATTTTGCCAAATTATACTCTATCATGTTGCAACCAAAACATTGTTTGATATATCGCAATATCTTCCACACATGATGGTTTCTGAAACAATTCTTTCAGCTCCTAGATAACCTTGATATTAAAACAATCTTTTGAATATCAAGAATCATGGAGGCAAACATGATACTTTAGATACTAACACTGGAATTGTTATTCTTGATTTAATACTAATTATTCAACTTCATGGAGTAAATGGAGTTTTCTGAAAGTTTGCAATACGACTTTTAAACTTTAGATTGACACTCAAAACAATACAATACCATTTTGTAAAGTAACTATCCAGAATTCTATAGTTCTATTATCTCAATTATAACTAAGAGTAAGGTGGTGAACGGAAGCCAATGACTACAAAAATTATGCAAATTCACTTTGATTTAATTTATGATAAATATAGTTCAACTTTAATCATATTACAAGGTGAACTCCCTCTCAAAACAACATCCATCGAGTTGTCTTGGTGATTACACGAATCAAATCCACTACACCAAGTCCGATCATCATGAGAGATGATGTAGCTTCAAAGGCGAACATTCAACATGTTCATCATATCATCCATATGACTCATGCTTTACCTTTCGGTATTCCGTCTTCCGTGGCCATGTCTGTACATGCTAGGCTCTTCAATATTAACCTTAGTATACACATGTGCAAATCTGGCTTGCACCCATTCTATGCACACGTAGAATCTATCACGCCCGATCATCACGTGATGCTTCGAAACGATGAGTCTTAGAAATGGTGCCTACTAAGCGAGAACACTTTATTACTTGATATTTAGTGAGAGAGATCATCTTATAATGCTACTGTCACGATCTAAGCAATACAAAATGCATCAAAAGGATTAACATCACATGCAATTCATAATATGTGATATGATATGGTCTTTCTTCTGCCTTTGATCTCCATCTCCCAAGAACGAACATGATCTCCATCATCACCAACGTGGCGTCAAGGTCAATGGCGTCGCTTTATGGTTGCCCATCACCAACAGCAACTATTACAACTACTTGGAATAAAGCGATTACATTATGAATAGACATTCAGGTCCTAACGAATTTAAAGACAACCATAAGGCTCATGTCGGTTTCCAACATGCAATAAGGATCATTTCATACATCAAATATAATCACAATAACATCATGGCCATATCACATCACATCACATGCCCTGCAAAAAAAAGTTAGACGTCTCTAATTTTCTTTGCGTGTTTTATGTGGATTGGGGCTTTCGAATAAGAACTGTCCTTACCTATGAACAAGAACCACAACGCCGATACAAGTATTGTCAAGTGCCCGTTGTAAATTGAATCTTAACTATGGTGGGAGAGACAGACACCCGCAAAGCCACTTGTGCAATACCAGTTGCACGTTGAGCGTGGAGCAAGTATCATGTGCAATGACATGTAAGGTTAGCCCAGACCGATTTATCCCACCATCCCGCAAGATGCAAAGTACATGTAAAGCAAGAGAAAAAAAGCATCAACGCCCACAAAACCGTTGTGTTCTACTCGTGCAACAGATCTACGCATAGAGTCGGCTATGATACCAATGCAGGGTTCGTAGCATGGAAAACAAAAAAAATTCTATCGCATGAACACACAAAATCAAGATCTAATCTATCCCAAAGCCAACATCTAATCTACGAGATCGGTGCAATGAGATTGTAGAGAACTAACCCTCGTAGATCCAATGCGTTTAACGAGATCAGATTCTCATGGTTGATATAGTCGATAACTTGCCGATCTCAAGGTCGTGTAGACGAACCTTCCGGCGCTGTGTTTCGGCAGTGCTTCCGCAGTCGATCACACGTACGGTAGTCGATGAAGACCTTCCTCTCCCTTGTTCCAGCAGCAGCAGAGGTAGTAGATCCCCTCGAAATCCCAATAGCACGATGGTGTGGTGGTGGTGGAGCAAAAATCCCTGCAGGGCTTCGCCTAAGCCGGAGCAGGGCGATGGCGGAGGGAGGAGGGAGGTGTATAGGGTTTAGGGGAAAGGTGGCAACAAGGACTAAGGTCCCATGGGGGGCTCCCCACCCCATCTAATATGGGAGAGGGGCCGGCGGACAAGGCCTCCCTGCCCTAGCCGAATTGCCCCCAACTCGGCTAGGAACGGGAGAGTCCCTGCCCAACTCAGCTAGGAGAAAGATAGAGTTGTAAACTTGCCTTTCAAGTTTTCCTATCCTTCCCAAACTAGGATTTGACTTTTCAAACTAGGATTTGAGTTTTCAAACAAGGGTTTGATCCTTTCCTCATAGTCCTTGGCCGAGTTGACCTAGCGCATGATGCGGCCAGCCCCTTAGGGCATGCCACATCCCAAGTGCCCCCTTCCGGGGTTGTGGACATTTCAGAACATTCTAGAAGCTTCCGGTCAAAACACCGAAAACATTTCCGAATCCCAGAAATTGACTTTCCTTATATGAATCTTATTCTCCAGACTATTCCGGATCTCCTCTTGATGTCCTGTATCCAATCTTATTCTCCAGAACATTAGGTCTCCAACTCACATTCCATATCCCACTCAAACGAACAAAATCCGCGAAGAATCAAGAGTTCTAGGTGAATTTTGATAGGTTTGGAGAGAGAATATGAGAGAAATAATGGGATGGAGGAGAATCCCTAGCTGCCCCGGGGCGTTTAAGTGGTCTCGGCAAACTATACAGTGGGAGCTATACGGCCGGGTTAAGTAGCTCCCGCTGTATAATTGTGGCGGCGGCGAGGGTTAGGGTTTCTCCACACCAGATCACAACTATACGGACGCAACTATACGAGGCCAGACCAAAATGGTCCTGTCGTATAGTTGGTCATTAAACCTTTTGTATCCGAGACCCTTATTTTGAGAATTTTTTCGATAACTATACGGCCATAACTATACGGCTGGGATAAATATTCTCGCCGTATAGTTGGTCGTTACAACTCCTGGAACATGCTTTTTCACCCAAATTTTTAGAGATTCACTATTTAATCTGGACAATATGATTAAGCTAGTGTCTACATGTAAAACTCAAACTTTATTTTCTACACTAAATCTATGCTCATTCAGTCGGTATTTTTACTACTTTTTGACAGCTGCATCTTCACGGGCGCGCTTCTGCAAAAATGTCTGTAAAAGAGTTGTAGGAATGCGATGAACTTTTTATTATTTAACTTTATTTTATTGATTTGATGGGTTGACTCCTATTAAGAATTTTATTAAGAGCGGTTGAATATCTCAACCTTTTTTCTGTTCTCGAATTCTTACCTTGGGTTTTCTTTTATTAAAGGCACTTACCACATGAACTCGTTTTGCCGGTGAAACATACCTTTCTCCTGCTTCTAGTTTATTTGGAAAATACCAGATGATTTTAGCATCATAAACATTGAAGATTATTTTTTCTTCAACACAATCAACTAACGCTCCTGCGGTGCTAAGAAAAAGTCTTCCAAGTATTATAGATAATTTTTTATCCTCTGGCATTTTAAGAATAATAAAATCAATAAAAATAACATGCTCATCTATTCTAAGTAGAACATCCTCAATCATACCAATGGGTTGTTTAGTGGACTTATCAGCCATTTGTAAAGTGATAGTATTAGGGAAATACTCCCCAAATACTAACCTTTTATAGTAGAAATCTGACATTACACTAACTCCTGCACCTAAATCACACAAGGCATTATGAATATCTCCTGATTTGGTATTTGAGCATGAATATTTGGTATTTCAGGATCTCCTGATTTAGACAATAGCTTCCCATTAGCAGAGTAACTAGTCACCATGGCAACGGTTTCATTCATCTCTTTCTTTCTATTTAGAATATCACGGAAAAATTTAAAATAGGTAGAAATTTTTATTGCATCCGTAAATAGAATTTCTAGACAAAAATCACTTAATACTTTTGTGAAAGAGTCATAGATTACCTGATCCGGTGCTTCCTTTTGCGATCGGGATATGAAAGTTTCTTTTCTCCGTTACGAATTCATTTTCTCTGTTACGTGCCTTCTTTTTTCTCCAAAAAACTACTAATACAAGCTAATATGATGCCTTCCGTAAATCATGAGAATTCCGCCGATGGTTACCAATGGCCGTCCCCAACCGCGGCTATCTCATCGCTGTCCCGTATTGCCGCCGACTTACCTACACGTAGCAGGTCGGCACCGCGGTGACTCCACGTCGACGAGGCGGACCTGCGGTGCTCCACGAGCACGGAAACCTAGTCGGCCTTAGCCGTGGGCGTGCCCAGCAAGGAAACACCCGACACGTCGACCGACCTGCATATCATCGTATGGTTCTCGCCTGGTGCTTCCGGTTCTGCAAGGAACCTCATACATAACGCACGATGTAGTCAGTTAAGATTGATCTTGTAGGATTCCCGCAAAAAAATAGATTGATCTCATAGGAAACTTCAGTTACATGTCGTTAACTAGGTGCAGATGATACGATCATATGAATTTCAACTCGGCCTCACTTTTATGTTAGAATGAGATATACTATTTTTTTCTTGCTTGGGTACTCACCACCGGACCTTGATTTATTGAGCAGCCAAACATCTTCTACATGGATGTCATTATGCTTGTGGACTGATATCTGCCACATCTAGGCGGGGTGATGCACGATTTGATGGTACCTTTTTTTTTTTGAGGGAGCGGTTTGATGGTAGCTAGATGGTGGCTCTCCAGCTGCTCGTCGCCCTAATGCTCGCCACCTTTTTTAGATATAAATCCTGGCGACCTAGGAAAGTCGCGTATGAGGTGATCGAGTGCACGGAGTTGATGGCATTTACGACACTCGAAGGGGTGCATCCCCAGGTGTTTCGAGTGCGATTAAAATAAACAACTATTCACTATTGGTAGAGAAAACTTAGCTTTGTTGGTAGTTGCCATAGATGAAGCCGATACAAACACGGATGAAGTCAACATGGCATCCGTTTGGATGGAGGACGAAGTCGATGCGGCAGCGGGATGCTGGAGGCGATGATGGCAGTGGGTCGCTGCAACAAGATTTTGGCGGGTCGCCCCAGCCGAAAATTTTGGTGGGCTGCCGCAGCCAATGATTTTAGCGGGTCGCCGGAGACAAAAAACGAATTGGGTAGCCAGAGTCGAAGAACGTATGAGGTCGCCGGAGTCGAGGGAGCACCCGAGTCGCTAGAGCCGAAGACCGCAGCGGGTCGCTGGAGTCGAAAGAGCCCTGAGTCGCTGGAGCCAAAGCCTGTAGCAGGTCGTCGGAGTCTATGAAGCCCCCGGGTCGTTGGAGCCGAAGACGGCAGCGGGTCGCCAGAGCCGACGCGGTGGACGTAGTCGAGGTCTATAGAGTCGTGCAGTGGACGGTAATCGATGCAACCGTCGGGTCACCGAATTTGGAGCCGATGCTGCAGATGCGTTTACGCATCGCTGGAGCCGTTATAACCGGCAGGTTACGGTCGCAGAAACCGATTCGACCGGTCGGTCGGACGGAGTTGATTCAGTGGATGAAATCACGTGGCGGACGTAGTCAATATGACGGACCGGATTCGACGCTGCCCTCAGGTTAGAGTCGATGCAACAGATAGGATTGCGGGTTGACACGGTGGGCAAAGTCGATGCGGCCTCGTCCCATCCCCGTGATCCAATTCCTGAACGTGTGGTGCATGATTGCAGAAGATAAATGTGCGATAGATTAGATTGAAAGTAAATAATTGATCAATGCATGAGAAGGCTTGAGATTAAATAGGAAAGTAGAAATAAAATAACACGACTACATGCGATGGTCAGAGTGGTGCAAGTTTGCCCATGAAAATAGCACGTGGTCAGTCTTAGAATTTGGAGCCAATGCCTTTTCTCTTTCACGTGGAGTAATTAGTACCTTCTCTTGCTAGTCCTTGTATGAACCATACTTGGACCCGCCGCCGCGACTTGACGTGGAGTAAAAAGAGAATCCGAAAGTATTAGAGCATTCACTATATGCAAAAAATCACACCTTAAGTCCCATGTGGTAATATTTGTAGTCTACCTTTGTTAACAATAAAATACATGTCTAGTCTTTTCTATCAGTTCAAACTTTTGGTTCAGATGACTAGTGCATCAATTTAATATGGTATCAGAGTCATCACGGCAAATGTCTTCTTCCACCTCCGTCGTTGCTGCTCCTATCCCAGTTACCTCCTCCGTCACCGTGAAGCTGAACCATGGCAACTTCATGGCAACATCATGCTATGGCGTGCCCAGATGGTGGCTCACCTACGCAGCCACTCCCTCCTCTGCTACATGGATGGCTCCATCGACGCTCCTACAGCCACCATCACCGAGTCTGTCGGCATTGGCGCTGATCGGATCACATCCGAGATCGTCAATCCTGACTACTCTACTTGGTATGTCCGGGATCGGACGGTGCTGAGCGACTTCTTCGCCATCGTCACAGAGGAGGTGCTCGCCACCATCATGGGCGCCGCCACGGCCCGTCAGGCGTGGCTCATCCTAGAAGGTATGTTCGCATCCAGGTCTCGTGCTCAAGTTATTCAGATTCGTGCACAGCTCACTGCCGCCAAGAAGAGAGGCACCTCGGCGGCTGACTATTTCCGTCAGATGAAGACACTGGCGGACACACTGGCAGCAATCGGCCAGCCGCTTCGCGAGGAGGAGGTGATCGCCTACATCCTCGTTGGTCTCGGACCAAACTACGACGCGCTGGTGACATCGCTCACCACCCACAACGACGATCTCTCCCTCGACGAGGTCTACTCCCACCTCCTCTCCTTCGAGCATCGCCATGATCTGCACGACGCCGAGCTCACCCTCGGCACTGGCGGCGGCCACTCCGCCAACTTCACCGGACGCCAGTAAGGTGGCGGTCGTCCGGGCAACCCCAACGGAGGGGGCTCTCAAGGCGGAGGACGCGGCAACTTCGGTGGCCGCGGACGTGGCAAAGGCCGTGGAAATGTAGGACATGGCGGACCACCTCAAGGCCGCGGCAATGGAGGTCAAGGCCAAGGAAGTGGCGGGATGCAGAACGGTGCACCATGACCAGTGTGCCAAATCTGCAACAAAATCGGACATAGCGCCATTCGCTGCTACAACCACTACAACCATGCCTACAACGACGACAAGTACTCGGCCAACCACGCCGCCACCAGCTCCTACAACATCGACAACACATGGTACATGGATACAGGGGCGACCGATCACATCACTAGTGATCTAGATCACCTCGCTGTTCGTGAAGTCTACAACGGCAATGATCGAGTCCACGTCGACAATGGAGTAGGTTTGCATATATCTCATGTTGGTCATGGTACTTTAAACACTATTGCCAAACCTCTTGATCTCCGAAACATTCTCCATGTTTCACCAATAACCAAAAATCTTCTTTATCTTCACAAACCTACAAGAAATAATGTTGTTTTTGTCGAAATTCACCCATATCACTTTGTTGGTAAGGATCTGGCGTCGAAGAAAAGGGTCTTCAAGGTAGGTGTGAGTCCGGCCTCTACCCCATCAATGCATCAGGAATAAACGCCAACAAGTGTGTCATGTTCTCGGTGAAATCCAGCAAGGAGCAATGGCATCGGCGCCTAGGTCATCCGTCGTCTCAAATAGTTTCATCTATCTTGAGTTTAAATAAACTTCCCGTTTGTAATTCGGTGCATGCACAAGTGTGTAATGCGTGTCAGATGGCCAAGAGCCATCAACTTCCTTTTCCACATTCAAACCATGTTTCTACGTCTCCTTTGGAGCTTATTTATACTGATATTTGGGGTCCTGCTATTTTTTCTATTGGTGGTTTCAAGTACTATGTGAGCTTTATTGACGACTTCACTAAATACACATGGATATACCCTATTTACCTTAAATCCGATGTTGAACCCACCTTCCTTCGTTTTCAAAAAAGAGTTGAACTTCTCCTGAATACAAAAATTAGAAGTGTTCAATCGAATTGGGGTGGCGAGTATCGTCGTCTCCACAAATATTTTCTTGACAATGGAATCATCCATTATGTGTCTTGTCCACACATTCACCAACAGAACGGATCAGCTGAGCAAAAATATCGCCACATAGTCGAAACTGTCCTATCCCTCCTTGCTCATGCTTCCATGCATGTTAAATTCTGGGATGAAGCTTTTACTACTGTCGTGTATCTCATCAATCGCATGCCTACTCGAATCATAGACAATGCTACTCCCCTAGAACATCTCTTAGGCAATAAAGCAAAACCAAATTATGATCTCCTTAAAAGCTTTGGGTGTGCGTGTTGGCCTTGTCTCGGTCCCTATAACTCACGCAAGCTGTCTTATCGCTCCAAGAAATGTGTTTTCATTGGGTACGGTAGTGATCATAAGGGTTACAAGTGCCTAGACGTTGCCACGGTACAAGTCTATATTTCTCGCAATGTCGTTTTTTTATGAAAACGTATATCCCTTCTCACGACAGTATTCTGTCTCCTTCAAGGACTTTGGCAATTTTGTTTCAAGTACCACTAACCTCATGACTAATGTGCACGATCAGCTTTTTGATGTTGCCCTTGCAGGACCTCCTCATGATGGTTCAACGCCTGGACAAGGTGATCACGTGGATCATAATGCAGCTGATGCCGATCCTGATACGAGCGAGCCGAGCACGCCCGGCTCCGCGTCCTCCTCTGGATCGATTGGGACAGCCCAGGAGTCTGCTCCAGCCACGCCATCTTCGACTTCTTGTGCGCCGACCGGAGCATCCCAACAACCACCGCCTGCGGTGGATCGCCCGCATGCCATGCGCACGCTTCTGCGCGATGGCATCTCGCTGCCTAAGAAGCGAATGGATGGTACAGTCACGTACATGACTGTGCGTTCAGATGACCTCGAGCCTGTCTCGTTACTAATGCTATGCAGAACCCACGCTGGAAGGCCGCCATGGATGCTGAGCTAGCCGCTCTTCACCGCAACAACACATGGTGCCTCGTTCCTGCTCCTCCTGGTGCAAATCTGTAACATCCCAGGTTTTATGTTAAGATGATTATTAGAAGCATGCATCATCCTTGCATCATTGCATCCTACAAATAAATTTTACAACAAAATCCTAACACCAAACCTAACAAAACCCTAATAAAGATTTCCATATGTAAGCTTTATTGTTGTAGTCAAGCTTGACCCTTCTAAAAAACTATGTAAAAACATTAAACTATGGTCCTAAGATGACCACCTCATTTTTTACAAAAATTTAGAAACAAGTTTCACCAAGTTTAGACTTGATTTGCAAAAGTTATTGGAGTTTTACTAATAACAGAAATTGAAAAAAATAATAAAGGGAAAAATAAAGGGGCAACGGCCTAACCTAACTGCGCCGGCTGCGCCAGCCCACCCGTGCGACAGCAAGCTAACCAGCGCCGCGCCAGCCCGACACCGCCTGCCTCCGCTGACAGCCGGGACCCACAGGGTCATCCCCTACCTCGAGCAGGAGTCCTCCAGCAGCACGAATTCGAACGGATTCCGGTAGGATTCGCGGCCGTTATCAAACCCCTCGCCCAAGGATCTGCCCCATATAACCCCCGCCACCCTTGGCCTCACCTCGCCCAATTTCTTTTCCTTGCGAAACCCTAGCAAATCGACGTCTCGCGCCGCCGCCGTCGGGTCGATTTCACCGAGACGTTCGGGACTTCCCCTTGCTCCTTTCTTCCTCTAGAGCCTTCCCTCGTTCACCACTGATTCGCCCCGTACACTTTTCCCTCTCTCTACTGCAGCAAATCATCGGGAATCGCTCGCCGAAGTGTCGCCGGAGCTCACGGGGACCGGCAGAGCCATGCGTCTGGACGAGGAAGAGAAGGCCGAAGCCAGTCTCGCGATCGAGACTGCGAGGAGGAGCCGCATGCCGTCGTCTGCTCCGCTCCCTCGGGAAGCCACCGGACCGCCGCCAAGCACCGCTGCCCGACACCGCCGCCGTCGTCTGCCTCGCCTCGCCATCGACGCCGCTGGTAAGTCGTCGCCATCGCTTCCCTCTGTTGGATCTGCTAGCGACGGCCCAGATTAGAAGGGGCGAGCGAAGCGGTACACGCCAATCGCGTGGCGCCGCGTGGCAAACCACGTTGACACCGCGCCCGTGCCGCGTCACCCCCCCACCTTGCCTAGCTGAGCCAATCAGGCGCTGCCACTTGGCGCGTTTCGAGTTAGGGTTAGACTAGTTCGGTCAATTTTGCAAATTTGAGTTAAATATTGCGAAAATCATATAAAATTAAATATTTGGCCAAATCTAGCTTATAATATACCGTTGGATTTATAATTTTATGTAGAACCCAGATATGCAATAAAATTCCAAGCTTACAGTAGGGTTTACGGTGTAGAATTTAATCATTAGATTGGAGTATTTAATTCGTAGAAAATAATTAGAACTCCGTTTTAGTTGATTCTTGTTGTGTTGACTTTGTTTCCGCAATACCTACTGGACAAAATTATGAAACTTTGCTTAAGATCATTAGATCTAATTTGGGGCTAATTAGATGGTTGGATCTCCTATTAATCCTATGAATTATATTAGTGACCCAAATAGATTAAAACCTATGGGAAATCAATCCTAGTAACACCCTTAACATTATTGCAATCCAATTATGCTACCTTGGTCAATTTAGAAAGACCAATCTTGCATAAAATACCATGTTGCATGCATGCATGATTATCCCTGTGACATGTTTTGTGCAAGTTGTGATCAGATCTATGTTTGTGATTCGTTAGATTGTATGGAGTGAGCTAAGGAGTGCTATTGTGTAGAGTGCTGCTTGGATCAAGGCAAGTTACACCACTTGTTCATAATTTTGTCCCAGTTTTGATTCTATGCATGTGATCTTCAAAATTCTGTAGTATGCATGTGTAGGATGTTCTAGTAGAATTTTTCCTTAGTATTATTTCGCAAGTGCGATGATTTTGTAGTATGCCATGAATAGCTCTATACTTAGGATTTTCCCTCCTAATAGGTTACCCCTGTTTTTGCTTGCTTGCTATGCTATATATACAAAGTACCATTGGGGGGGTTCTGCAGCGACAGGGCGACGAGGACGGTCGGAGGGGCGGCTCGCGGGACGGCAGGGTTGGACGCAGGAGGCGCGGCGGCAGGCGGACGAGGCAAGGGCCCGTGAACACAGGGGCGCGCGGAGAGGCCGGGAAGAGGGGACCGCGCGCGGAGAGGCCGGGAAGAGGGGACCGCGCGGCGGTTGCACCTGGGGACAGAGGCCGGCGAGCTCGCACGAGCGGAGCTCCTGGCGGCGCGAGGTCGATGATTCCGGGGCTAGGGCGGCCAGAGGATGGCGAGGTCGAGAGGGGAGAGGGCGGCGGCAGAACACGCAGGAGGGTCGAGGTGGCAACGACGGGGACCCAGCGGCGGAGAGAGGAAGCCCGCGGCGGCAGGACGGGCAGGAGGGCATGCAGACAGAAGGACCCGCGAGAGGGGAGGAAGGAGCAAGCCGGCGGCAGGGTCCTTGGCGAGCATAGGAGAGAGGCAGGCGGGGATGGTGGCATAGAGGCGGCGTCGGATGGAGGAGGAAGACGCGAGGGGAGCTGGGCTTGGCGAGGAACATGGTCAGGGGAAGAGAGAGAGGAGCGGTCGTGGGCTCGCGCGGCAGGTGGGTGGGTCCCACGGGATGGATGGGGACGTGGCATCGGTAGCAGGGCTGGCGACGGCTGGGAGGGAAAAGATGGGGTGAGGTCTAGGGTTTTGGGAAGGTAGGGATTAGGGTTTGGTTGGAGGTGGCCGGCTGGGCTTTTGGGCCTGGCTAGCTGCCTCCCAAAAATAATATAAACTTTTTATTTAATATTTAAAAGATGTTTGTAATTAGTTTTTAGACAAATAAACTATCCAGATAGATCCGGGGTTTGTATTTTGAAATAAAGAAGGGGAGTATTATAAAAAAATAGGATTTTGTATTATACTTTTATGACAAGGTATGCATGATGATGTCATGATGATGCACAAAACAAAAACACGGATATTTTGTAGTAGTGGATTTACCCGGAGTGCTACAATTCGACACCACTAACAATGGATCTCGCCCTCGAGATCCGCCTCATGATACGGGGAAAAAGGCCGGCGATATGAATCTTCTCGCTCCGTGTAGATCCTCGCGACACCACTAACAAGGGTTGTTTATTCGTCTTGAAATCGGCGACACCACCAATAAGAGGTCGTTGCTCTCGTTCGTCGAGAGAACACTCCATATAAACAAAGGAGAAGGTCGAGGTCCAGAAATGGGAAGGCCATCAACTTCTGTGAAATGAGTATAATTTCTTAATCCACTGATTCAATATACAAGAGCGAATGATAAGAGTAGTCGGATGGTGATCAGTCCATCGCGCACTCAAAGCATTACTCTGCACATGAATAGGGGAATTATGCAACCAACTCTCGGAATCAGACTAAAGATCTCGACAAGCGAGGTTTGGAAACAAAGGAGGGATGGAGATTCTCATCAGATCTGATGCAGATGACTTCGTCGTATCGGAAAACACCGGAGGATAGAAAGAAAAAATTTAGTGAATTTTCGGTCCACTAAAAGGTATAATAGATGAAAGATTCATCCGATAGCATGAATGTCGAATGTGGAAGCACCGTTACAAGAGGATGGAAGCGAAACCCAACCACGAGAAACCCTGGACTCGAAGAAAAGATAAGAGAGTAGATTCAAAACACGTCGAGATAAGAGGAGAATAGCAGAGGGTAAGAAGTAAAAGCAGACCTAATCAGATCTATCAAACCGATTTTTCAAAATAGTTTTGACACTCTACAACGTCCGTTAGCTAGGTTGTCCTACAGGCTGGACCAGTGGGGTATCATAACTGCTGAAATCTGATACCACTCTGTAACACCCTCAGAATCGGCCCTATGCAAGTTTTAGCGGTTCCCGCCAAACCCGCATAGAAACGATTCAAAGGTGCCCACCAGGCACTTTCGTGCGGGTGGAAAACGAAGTAGTATCATTACATAATAGTCCTCGATGAAACCCATAGAACAGATATATACAACAGCGACTCCATGAGTCAAGAATACAGATATACAATACAAAGATACAAATCACCTTTAAAATGATACAGCGTCCGAGTACGGACCAGATGCAAATTGGGCTAAGAGCCCTGAAGAATAACCAATGGCGTCCATAACCCTGCCCAGGCCAAGCCGGAACGGTAACCCTGCTAACGACGTCGATCTCAAAACCTGCTTAAACAAAAGGGGTGCCGACAAAGGGCAAAGGAAAAAAGAGAGCGGTCAGTACTGAGGCCAGTACACGGCGAGACTAGAATTCGGCGGTCCTCGCCTACATAGGTATGGTGGACTGAAGCGGCAGCGCAGCATGCACTAAACAACCTATAGAGACTCAATACAACTGGTGGCTATCAGATAGAGATAAGAAAGACCTATTTGGATCCAACCTTTAACTATCACCAAGCATACCCATCCTGGACTTTCCCCCTCGAGACCGAACGAGGAAGTCAACTGAGGAACTCACATAGTTGGCAGTTTTATTCATTCTGTTATATTTGTGGCAATTACTAGTCAGATAGAGATAGCATGAGTCATCATGATATAATAAGCAGTGGGCAGTTTTAGTTAACCATTCCGTTGTAGTTGTAGTACTTACTAGTCAGATACATATAGCATGAGGCATCCCAAAACCCAGAAGTTGTTGGTACTTTTATTTAGCCATTCCGTTGTAGTTGCAATACTTACTAGTCAGATACAATTAGCATGAGATATCCCAAACCCAGCAGTTGTTGGTACTTTTATTTAGCCATTCCGTTGTAGTGAAGCTGATTACTAGTCACATCGGAAACAAGTCAAATTATAACAGTAAACTTTAGTTATAGTTGTCTATGATCGAGAACTATGCTCCAAGTCGTCCATAACCGCGGACACGGCTTCTCGAAAAGATTTAACCCTACAGGGGTGCACCAAAGTTTTCACACGCACCTACACCCTTGCTGTCAGATCAGGTAGGTACAAGATCACAAAACATACACCCAATGGTATGTCGACGGGGTTTCTGACACGATGTTTCCCAGACCCAAATCAAGCACATGGGGGCCACCCCACTAAGCAACCCGCAACGAAGTCGGTCGGTCTCTGAGACGGACCCAGAGGTTTGTGACAATGGCTGTAAACGACTGGGAACCCGAAAGTGTGACTGGGCTTGTCGATACCGCGAAAACATTCCACGTTGGTTCCAAAACAGTACAGGCGCTCCACGCGCAATCGTAAATAAAGCAGTAAAGCATGGCATAAGTACATGATAGTAATAAAGCCCCAAACTACTTGTGGCCCTCGGTACAGTACTTTGAAATCAGGTACAAATCAATGGGGGTTCCCACACACCCCACCTGTGATTAGTGCGCTCGATCTCGGAACAGGTGTCAAGAACTCGGGGTCCTACGGGACAACAGTGAGCGGTTAAAAACCAAATATTGTCTATTACCCACCGGTGCCTCTGCATTTACCTACTTCAATTTTAGTTATTAAACGATAATTAAAGCCATGATTATCTCCAACATTAAACATAAGGCATTACTCCAACAACTATGGAACATCGACGGCGCGACGCAACACCTGCGCAAGCAACTACGACTCGCAGGGCGGACTATCTACCAAACAACAGGTAATAGGATGTGTCCAAGGCAATGGAATGGCTGCAAGGGATATCACGGGTACGAAAACTAGAGCATCGCATCACAGATAGCAATAGATCAACAGGAGGAAATAAAGACTATAAAAGTAAGATAGGTAGAAAGGGGGAGAATGCTCGCCTGAAAAACATTGCTGAAGGTTCATCCAAAGATCGGGTCGACACTCGCATCAACTCATCGGCCTAATCCGTGAAGAAGCAAAGCACTAGCAGAAACACCGGATGCAATATTTAATACTACGACAGAAGATCGGGCATGATGCATGTATGATGTATGGCATGGCAAAGATGCGATGCAATTAGGCCATATTAAGCGGAACCGGGGTCCCGATAATTAATTATTAAGTTCATGTTGTTTAGATACCCCGCAATTTAATGTTGTCTTAACAAGGCAAAATATAGCACCGGTTCGCTACACAAATTTAAATGGCCCAATATCAGACTAGAAAAGCCTGCATATGGCCTCCATATTTAATTATGAGGTGAATTGGCATAGTGCCCCCAAACCACTAAACATGCATGCGAGTATGAATAATTTAATATGCAACAGGTGATAAATATCATATTATAAAAATAGGGTCTTAGAGAGGGGTCACACATTGGGGTCGAAGATCTTTGGGTCCGAAGGTGTTTGAGGAATCAGGCCTGGTCTCGCCGGGATCGGTCTTCGGGTTCGGGAACAGGCCTTCAGGGTAGGAGTAACTGATGTAGTCGGTCTACAACTTGTCGTTCGTTCAAGCTTCAACACACCACCGGAGATCATAGCCATAGAGGTAAACTGACATAGATCACAGGCAGCAATCTGGACCAAAGACCAAAGGAAGATTGTGATCATCTACAAGTGTAACACTACCCTCATGAAACAAACGTACATAGACCTAAAAAAAGCAACCACTAGGCATGCGCACTGGGACAGAGTAGGCAGGTACTGCAGCCAGTGTTTGCGCTCGCAACGGAGCGGCCGTACGGTGCTGCAGCGACAGGGCGACGAGGACGGTCGGAGGGGCGGCTCGCGGGACGGCAGGGTTGAACGCAGGAGGCGTGGCGGCAGGCGGACGAGGCAAGGGCCCGTGAACATAGGGGCGCGCGGAGAGGCCAGGAAGAGGGGACCGCGGGACGGTTGCGCCTGGGGACAGAGGCCGGCGAGCTCGCGCAAGCGGAGCTCCTGGCTGCGCGAGGTCGATGATTCTGGGGCTAGGGCGGCCAGAGGATGGCGAGGTCGAGAGGGGAGAGGGCGGCGGCAGAACACGCAGGAGGGTCGAGGTGGCGACGACGGGGACCCAGCGGCGGAGAGAGGAAGCCCGCGGCGGCAGGACGGGCAGGAGGGCATGCAGACAGAAGGACCCGCGAGAGGGGAGGAAGGAGCAAGCCGGCGGCAGGGTGCTTGGCGAGCATAGGAGAGAGGCAGGCGGGGATGGTGGCATAGAGGCGGCGTCGTATGGAGGAGGAAGACTTGAGGGGAGCGGGGCTTGGTGAGGAAAGGGGTTAGGTGAAGAGCGAGAGGAGCGGGTGTGGGCTCACGCGGCAGGTGGGTGGGTCCCACGGGATGGACGGGGAGGTGGCATCGGTAGCAGGGCTGGCGGCGGCTGGGAGGGAAAAGATGGGGTGAGGTCTAGGGTTTTGGGAATGTAGGGATTAGGGTTTGGTTGGAGGTGGCCGGCTGGGCTTTTGGGCCCGGCTGGCTGCCTCCCAAAAATAATATAAACTTTTTATTTAATATTTAAAAGATGTTTGTAATTAGTTTTTTGACAAATAAAATATCCAGATAGATCTAGGGTTTGTATTTTGAAATGAAGAAGGGGAGTATTATAAAAAAAATAGGATTTTGTATTATACTTTTATGACAAGGTATGCATGATGATGCACAAAAAAAAACACGGCGATTTTGTAGTAGTGGATTTACCCGGGGTGCTACAGGTTCGAAAGACAAAGAATTTTTCTAAGTATAAAGGCTCCCGAGAGAAAACTTTTCTACTCAAATCCACTTCAAAATAAAACTAAGTTTTCTTCTGGGCGGAATGGTTGTCGGGTCAACGAGTGAGATTTTGGTGGAGGACGGCCGCCCAGGAATCAAAGAAGTCTGCCATGTTTCAGAATTCAGAAGCTTCCAGTGCAACCACAATACATTATAGGCTCTGTCTTGGCCTAGTACTTAGTGGGAAACCTCACCAAGGTACCAACATTTGGAGGTTCTTGGCACGGTTGGATCCGGAAGGTAGAGGGGCTACTAAGGGAAAGCCTCGCCATGGTCTTGTATATAAAGAGGACTCGATCGTGGATTGTGGGTAAAGTGCACAAACTCTCCAGAGTATTGCAATCTGATCGATCAGCCGTGTTCACGGAAACAGAACAACATTGAGCATCTGAATGATGGAGCCTCTAAAGGATCTTCCTCTCTCTTTTCTAAACAAAAGTTTTTAAAACCCCATGGCGTGAGTAATATCGCCAATGGGTGGGAATTTGGGAACTTGGTGTGTAATATCCAAGTGTCGCTTGGTGCGTAATATCCAAGTGTTTGGTTCTTTGGACACTTGGTGCGTAATATCCTCGTGTGCCACTCGACCTTATTTTACCTAAGCAAATGTTTACAAAGTAGGGAAAAATCTTCTCTTCTTCTTTCTACTTAAGAAAATTAGCTTTGAGCAAAAAGAACTCTACAACCTATATTAGCCTTGCAAGTAGAGATAGTCTTTTCTTTCCTTGGTGTAATTTGCCAATACATTCAAAGTATTGACCCAACTTGTTGGCTGCACGTCTTATGTGCA
Organism: Avena sativa; assembly: GCA_916181665.1. Lineage (NCBI taxonomy): Eukaryota > Viridiplantae > Streptophyta > Magnoliopsida > Poales > Poaceae > Avena > Avena sativa. Next base: position 241,538,532 of record OV702297.1, read on the forward strand.
GAATCCGAAGATTGAAAGGTGTGTAGGGATCGCGAGTCTACACTCGACAAGCTTGGGGCGTTGATGGACTCAAGCTGCATTTATGTTTCCGCTGTTATTTAAGCTAGCCTTATGCTAAGCAAATTTGTAATAAATTTATACTCTAGATTCTCCATGTAATAAAGACTTTGTGTTTTACATGATATTTCGTCGACTGTGAGTGCTAGCTATTGATCCAGGGACTAGCATGTTAATCACAGGGACTTAGGATCCTTACCGATCCGAGGTCGCTATAGATGGCATCAGAGCACATCGTTGCCTGTCGGATGTGACCCTAGGATTGGAACCACCTTTAACTTATGTGCCTTACTAGCTTTTCTACTATGTTATTTTCCGCACTTCTGGTATCTGCTTTCCTCTACCTAAGTAACTAATTTTTATTCTTCTAACTTAAAGATGACAAGCTTCCTCTACGACACCGTCGCGGACATCGAGCCCCTTCGCTTTGGTGGATGCCTCATGGACCTTCTCACGCGTTTGGACCTTCCCCTCCCAACAATCCAGGGGAGCACAATGAAGAAAGTCCACAAAGGACGGTTGTTGGGGAGTCAAAGTCATCCAGCCAGGAAAAGAGCGAGGCAAGAACCCGGAAGAAGACATAGCAATCCACATTGTTAGCGATTCCAAGGAGAAGGCCCTTAGCATCAGCTTACAGCAGCTCATTGGTCGCCTATGTGGACGTCATCATGAAGCTCTCGAGGGACACTGCGGCGGCCTCTTTGGAAGACGAGATGAGGAAGGAATTCCCATGGAGCTAACCTTTGAGGAAAGGACCTCTACCAAGCGCCGAAGGACCCAATATCAAGATTTGGAGTGCCACATCCATGACCTTGAAAAGGGTACCTTCCTTGAGATGTTGAAGAACGACGAGCTATGCACCCTCATCAAGGAGAAGGAGGAAATGATCAAGCAGCAGGAGGAGGCAATGAAGCTCCAAGAGATAAAGTTCCAGGACAAAGAGAAGAAGTTCGCTAACCAAGAGAAGAGGGTGATAAATAAAAATAAGAGGATTAGGGAACTCAAGCAGGAGATCGATAGAACTGAAGTGCAAACCGAAGGCCTTTGCAAGATAATCAATGATGTGCGTGCTTCCAAGAGGGACTTGGCAAAGCAACTTGAAGCCGCGAAGAAGTCAAGTCTAGTGGAGGAGCTACAAAGCGAGAAGGAGGGACTTCAGGAGAAGCTAGAAGCCACTACCAAGAAGCTACAGGATGAGATAAAGAACCTCCAAGAGAAGCTTGAAGCCACCACAAGGGAGATGGAGTTGTACAAGACAACCCTAGAGCAGGAAGGCTACTCGTTCGAGGACGAGGAAGAGGAAGGCGTGGAAGATGTGTAATAGTTGGACCACCTTTAATTCTATAGTAGAACGTTATTCATGATTGTAATAAATACCAAGACAATTCTGGTTTAGTTAAACTTGGTTGTTTTCTGTGTTAAGTTTTGTTAATGTGTCTTGTGTGTCTTGTGCGCTTGGTGTGTTTTCATAAGGGTAGGAGTTTACTACCTAGTCTTTCTGTCTATTTCTTAACTTTTCTATCAAACCCCACAGATGCCGCCAAGACGCGCGAACACCGAAATTCCTTTGGAAATAGCACAACTCTTGGACACTCAGAACCAGCTGATCCAACTGCTCACTCAGAACATGCAAAACAACAACAACAATCCTCCACCACCACCGCCATCTCCACCACCAACTCAACAGGATCGCTTGACTCGGTTTTTGAGGCTGAACCCACCTACCTTCACTAGCAGCGCTGAACAAATCATCGTTGATGACTGGCTACGTACAATCAACAAGATGCTAGACACCGTGCAAGCTGTCCGAGCCGACAGGGTATGTTATGCCGCACACTACCTTGAAGGACCTGCTGCAGAATGGTGGTATAACTACCAAGTCACCTACCCGGATATTGATGCTATCACTTGTGATCAGTTTGAGTTAGCTTTTCGCACTCATCATGTGGCTGCCGGTATTATGACTCTGAAAAGGCGCGAATTTCGCGACCTACACCAGCTGCACCGTTCTGTCACCGAGTATGGTGAGGTTTTCAACAAGCTAGCCCGTTATGCACCTGATGATGTTTCCACTGATGCCAAGAGACAGGAGGAGTTCTTAAGAGGACTCAATGATGAGATATCCATTCAGCTTGTGGCTCAGAAATTTCACAACTTTCAGGAACTCCTGGACAGAGCCATTGTGGTTGAATCAAAGAGGAAGAGCATAGAAAACCGCAGGAGGAAGTCTAACCCTCACAAGAACTCTGTTTCGTACCAGAAGCAGCGCAATTCCTCACCACCACCTTATAACAATAATGGCCACAACCATAACGGTCATCACCATGGCGGCCACAAACACAATGGGCATAAAAACCGCAATGGGAATGGCAGCAATGGAAAGGATCTCAGTGAGGTGACATGCTTTAAGTGCAACAGGACAGGGCACTATGCAACCTCTTGCCCCGAGAAGAAGAATGGCAATGGCAATGGGAATGGAAATGGACACAACCATGGCAATGGAAACGGGAAGAAGCCAAATCCGTTTGTCAAAGCCACGGTGAATCATGTTTCTATGGAGGATGCTTGTGACGCACCAGACTCCGTGATTGGTAAGTTCAAGCTCAATTCTATTTCCCAATGACCCCGATATCAGGAATTTCGTCTGGACGAACAAGGAACCCTCTGGTATGGGAAGCGTTTGTGCGTTCCCAATGACCCCGATATCAGGAAGATGATTTTGCAAGAAGCTCACGATTCACCATACTCAATTCACCCTGGTAACACAAAGATGTACATGGATGTGAAGGATAGATTTTGGTGGAATAACCTAAAGAGAGAAATTGCAGAATATATTTCTCTGTGTGATGTATGCAATAAAGTTAAAGCCGAGCATCAGAAACCGGCAGGACTACTTCAACCACTACCTATACCCGACAGGAAGTGGGATATGGTAGGCATGGATTTCATCACGGGATTTCCTCGGACTCGTTCTGGATTTGATTCTATCTGGGTAGTGGTGGACCACTTTACCAAGGTGGCTCACTTCATCCCCATAAAGACCACGTATACAAGTGCTAAGCTTGCTAAGATATACATGTCAAGGATTGTAAGCCTACATGGTGTTCCCAAGGGAATTGTGTCAGACAGAGGCACCCAGTTTACTTCAAATTTTTGGCGATAACTACATGAGTCTCTTGGGACCCGACTAGAATTCAGTACTGCCTTCCACCCTCAGACAGATGGCCAAATGGAAAGGGTGAACCAGATTCTGGAAGATATGTTAAGAGCTTGCGCACTAGACTATGGGTCTAGTTGGGACGATAACCTGCTATACACCGAGTTCTCATACAACAACAGCTACCAGACAAGTATCAAGATGGCCCCGTTTGAAGTTCTGTATGGCAGGAAGTGTAGGACTCCGCTGCTATGGAATGGAGTTGGTGAATGCAGTCTTTTTGGACCTGAATTGATAAAGGATGCCGAAGAAAAGGTACGACAGATTCAGGATAGGCTAAAGGTAGCCCAATCCTGACAGAAGAGTTATGCTGATTCCAAGCGCAGAGATGTGGCTTATAAAATAGGGGACCATGCGTATCTCCGAGTTTCACCCCTACGAGGAGTTAAGAGGTTCGGAATCAAGGCAAGTTAGCCCCACGATTCATAGGACCATATATGGTTCTGGCCCGTAGAGGAGAAGTTGCTTATCAGTTGGAGTTACCGGAAGGACTGACTGTTCATGATGTGTTTCATGTGTCACAACTAAAGAAGTGTCACCCGGAGATGGCCGAAACACCGCTAAGAGACACCGTTCCCCTAGATGAGGTTCAATTGGAGAATGACCTTACCTATGAGGAAAAACACATCAAAATACTGGAAACGGCCAAAAGGATTACCCGCACCAAGACTATAAGATTCTGCAAAGTACAATGGAACCACCACTCCGAGGAAGAAGCTACGTGGGAGCGTGAAGAAGACTTGAAGGCAGAACACCCACACCTATTTTCTAGCCAACCCGAATCTCGGGGATGAGATTCTTCTTAAGGGGGGTAGGTTTGTCACATCCCAGGTTTTATATTAAGATGATGATGGCGATACGCCTACCGGGGTATACCCAGCAGGACGTTTCCGACTGGCCCAGGAACTGGCGAGTGGGCCTGCAAGACGGCGACTGGATCGAGACCTGGCGTGGATCCAAGCGACTGGAAGCTGAAGGCCCAGAAGAGTAGATAGGCCCAGTCGGATTAGGTTAAACGAGTACCGAAACCTTAACAGATTCGGTTGAGATTTGTAAACCCTAGGGAGGGTGAGTCTATATAAACCTCCCTACAAGGCGTGTAAATATACGTTCCATCATCCACCCAAGCGACTCGCCGCCTAGCCGTCGAGCTCGCCCCATTGTACCTCCATCATAATACAATCTAGCAGGAGTAGGTATTTACCCTCCAGGGGGCCGAACCTGGGTAAAACCCTGTGTCTCCGCCCTCATCTCGCACCGCAGATGGCTGGCCGCCCTTGCCATTTGTTCTGCTACTCGCTGCTGATTGCAGCATCTGCCGTGGTCATTCCCACGACAGTGGCGCCCACCGTGGGGCCTGGCCGGTCTGGCCGGTGTTCTGCGGCGAGATCCAATCTGCCCATCAACGAGTCGGTCGCCACCGGCCGCATGATAGCGATCGGCGAGATGCTCCAGATCTTGCCGAGCAGCTACGTCCCGTCGGCGCGACCCATCACGCACAACATGATCTTGCCGGTCGGCATGATCAGCCTCTTCGTCGGCCTCACCGACGTCATCATCTCGGAGGACTCGGCTCGCATCCGCGAGTCGCCGCCACGCGACCGGCTCTCCGAGAGCCAGGTCCGCACGATCCATCGCCTCGCCTCCGAGTACAACTCGGCCCACAGCAACGTGGTCGAAAACTCCACGGCCGCGGAAGACGCGGCCCTCAACAACGACGCCGACTCGGTGACCCCGGCGTCACTCGCCGGATCCATCATCGTGGCTTCGCCCGCAGGCTCCATCACCCAGGTCTCCAATGTGGGAGACTTCCAGGATCCCTCCATCCTTGGGATCTTCGACTTCGACTCCGGGTCGGAAAACTCCGCCGATCTCCGCGACGGGACCGGTCGCCACGCCACGACCTACATGGCGACTGGCACCGATCCGCCGGAGGATCCCTTCTCCACCCCGATCCCTCCTAACGCCACAGCAACGGAGGTCGAGGAACTCCGCCTAAAGCTGGTGGAGGCAGTCCGCAAGGAGCAAGCCGAGCGTGAAAAATTTCGTCTCGACCAGGTGATGGCGCAGGAGCTGTCGTGCTACCACCAGCAGCGAATCAGGTCGCGCTTGAACCCCACCGTCCAGGGGCGCGCCCTGAACTTCGACGACGAGAACGACCCGGCCCGCGTGGCCGAGCGCGCGATCTGCGAGAACGCGCCACCAGGAGGAAGCGCCCGGCCCCCACCAGGGTCGAGAAGAAAAATGGGACCTGGAGGATGTGTATCGACTACACAAACTTAAACAGCGCCTCCCCGAAGGAGCAATTCGTCCTCCCGCGGATCGACCAAATAATCGATTCCACCGCGGGCTCGGAGTCGCTGTGTTTCCTCGACGCCTAATCTGGGTACAACCAGATCAAAATGGCTGTCGAGGACGAGGAAAAGACGGCGTTCATCATGCCATTCGGAGCCTTCTGCTACACCGCCATGACCTTCGGCCTCAAGAACGCCGGGGCGACCTACCAGCGGTGCATGCAGGAATGCGTTGTGAGCCAAATTGGCCGCAATATCCACGTCTAAAATCCGCTCGCCAGGGCGATCTACTCGCCGACCTGGCGGAAACATTCGCCAACCTGCGGAAATACAAGATAAAGCTAAACCCAGGCAAATGCACCTTCGGCGTACCAGCAGGGCAGCTCCTGGGGTACGTTGTCTCCAAGCGTGGGATCGAGGCGAACCCCACCAAGATCGACACAATCGCTCGACTCGGCAAACCCGAGTGCCTGCGCGACGTCCAGAAGCTGGCCGGGCGAGTCGCGGCTCTCAGCCGCTTCATCCCCGATTGGGCAAAAAGGCGATGCCCCTATAGCGCCTGATGGGAAAGAACCCCACCTTCCAGTGGGACAAGGAGGCGGACGACGCACTCCGCGACCTCAAGAAGGTGCTACTCGCAGCACCGCTACTCGCCGCCCCCGTCGACAAAGAACCCATGCTGGTCTATGTCGCGGCTTCCGAGCGTGTCGTCAGCGCCGTCATGGTCGTCGAGCGGCCGGAGGAAGGAAAGGAGCGCCCGGTACAACGACCGGTGTACTATATCAGCGAGGTCCTCACCGAGTCGTGCCAGCGGTACCCGCAATACCAGAAACTGGTATACGCAGTCTTCAGAGCACAGCGGCGACTGCCGCACTACTTCCAGGAGCACCCGATCACGGTCGTCTCCTTAGCACCGTTGCAGGACATCATCCGCAACTGTGAGGCGACCGGGCGAGTTGCCAAGTGGGCCGTCGAAATCGGCATCCACAACATCAAGTACGAGCCACGAAAAGCGATCAAGTCGCAGGCTCTCGCGGACTTCATCACCGACTGGGAAGAAGCCCAGCAGCCGGAAAAGCTGCCATACCTCCACTACTGGAGCCTGCACTTCGACGGCTCCAAGAACGCGGACGGCGGAGGAGCAGGGATCGTGCTGACTTCCCCGAAGGGCGACAAGATCCTCTACGTCCTCTACCTCGACTTCACCCCCTGCACCAACAACATGGCCGAGTACGAGGCACTACTCCACGGCATGCGAGCTGCCAAGGAGATGAACGTCAACCACCTACGCTGCTACGGAGACTCCGACCTCGTCGCTGGGCAAGTCGTTGGCACCTCCGACGCCGTCTCTCCCACCATGGCGGCGTACCGCCAGGCAGTAGACAAGCTGGGTGGACACTCCGCAGGCTACTCCGTCGAGTGGATCGATAGGCAGAAGAATGAGGAAGTCGACGCACTCTCTCGCATCGGGTCGGCTTGACTCGCACCACCCGCCGTCGTCTTCCTCGACACGATCACTAAGCCGTCTGTCTCTACCCCAAGGGAGATCGACATCAGAGTCCCGCTGCAACCAGAGGCAGCCCTGGTCGCACTCATCGCCGAGCCAGAAGACTGGACCAGGCCAAACATGGCCTACCTGTAGGGAGGCACCTTGCCGACAGACGAAACAGACGCCCGGATGCTAACGCGACGTTGCAAATCCTTCGTCATCATCGACGGCGAGCTCCACAAATGCAGCGTGACTGGTGTGTTCCAACGCTGCGTCCAACCCGCCGAAGGATCCAAGATCCTCCACGGCATCCACTCCGACGACTGCGGCCACCACGCCGGAGCCCGCTCTCTGGTCGCAAAGGCTATGCGACACGGCTTTTACTGGCCCACCGCACACGCCAACGCGGTCGACATTGTCCAGCGGTGCGCCGTGTGCCAGAAGTACGCCAACCAGACACACATGCCGAGCTCAGTACTCAAGACAATCCCCATCACATGGCCATTCGCCGTATGGGGCATGGACATGGTAGGCCCCTTCAAAAAGGCCCCCTTTGGCTTCACCCACCTCCTGGTCGCGGTCGACAAGTTCACCAAGTGGGTGGAGGCCAAGCCAGTCCGGAAATGCGACGGGAAGACCGCCACAAAATTCCTACGTGAGCTCATATATCTCTACGGGTTCCCAAACAGCATCATCACGGACAACGGCACCAACTTCGCCAAAGGATCCATGGCCGAGTTCTGCGAGGAACACCACATCTGGCTTGACCTCGCGTCAGTCGCCCACCCGGAGTCCAACGGCCAGGCGGAACGGGCCAACCAGAGCATCCTCCACGGCCTGAAGCCGCGGCTCCAAGTACCACTCGAGCGCACCGCCGGGTGCTGGGTCGAGGAGCTACCCTCCGTCGTCTGGGGTATCCGTACCTCGGTCAACAGGTCGACATGGTTTACCCCCTTCTTCATGGTGTACGGCGCCGAGGCAGTCATGCCCACCGACCTCGAGCACGACTCGCCAAGGGTCGTCCACTACACGGAGGCTACGAACGAACTCGCACGTCAGGATAGAGTCGATCAACTCGACGAGGCACGCGACTTGGCTCGCTCATGCACTGCCATCTACCATCAAGGACTACGCCACTACCACAGCCGGCGGGTGAAAACTCACACCTTCCAAGAAGGCGACCTGGTGCTGCGCCTCATCCAGGACAAGAAGGGCATGCACAAGCTCTCCCCCCCATGGGAGGGACCATCCGCCATCGGGCGAGTACTCGGCAATGACGCCTACTACCTCATCGACGTTCGCGGGGACGGCAAACTCGACGTCAATCGACCATGGAATATAAACCTCCTACGGAAGTTCTACTCCTAGAACTCCACATATGTATCCCCCAGTCGCTATGAAATAAAAATATTGGTTACCGCAAATTGCGTCTACTCTCCGTGTCTTGTGCCACTCGCACTCGTAGTAACAGCACCAAGCTAACTGCAGGAGTCAACCTCTGGTACAGCGATCGGCACGGCCAAGTAGTGCGCTACAAAGGCACTGGGTTACCCCAGGTCTTGTAACGTCCATGAAAAATGCCTACCCGGAGCCCCATTGGAGTCGCCTAGCTCGACTGGCTTAACGAGCCAAGACAACTGCCTTCGCTCCTCACAGCGACCATGATCCTCCGCATCCTCGACACAGCGACTCGAATGGCCAAGTACCACGCTCGGGGACTGACAACCAGTTCAGCGCGAGCGGCTAGGGAAAACACCAAGTATGAGAGCATGCCCAGGACTCGCCATGAGACTGACCCGACGGGCCAGGCAGGAGTGATGCGCTCACTCTAACGCGCCAAGTCCTCACCCACCCTAGAGTCGCGCCTAGAACAACCAAGTACCACGCTCGGGGACTCGGCTACCCGACCTCGTTCGCACAAGGGAAAACGGTGAAGTACAGAGCACTCATGGGAGTCGCCTTGCGACTGGCTTTCCGAGTTCGGGCGAGTCGACCTCAATAACAAAACGTTCAAAACCGCAAACACATAACAAACGAGGTAAACCCCATAAAAAGGGCGGATGCGCTCGGGGACTCGTTCAACCCTCAATCACCAACACAAGACAATCCAGAAAATAAGACGATATCTCATTATAGCATATCACAAATGTCACCAAATAAAAAGTATGCCCAACGGCAGAACTGCTACTAACGCCCCAGGGCACAATGTTTTACTCCGCAGGCTTTGACGAAGACTCGCCGCCACCCCTGCGGTTGCGAATGAAGGGAGTGTACGGGTTTGACGGGTACGTCGTCAGCTCACCCGCCATCGCCGCACGGAAGGGATGCTCGATCTTGAAGTCCCGGTGCTGCGGCTCGGGGTCGTTGGGTGCGACGATCGTCTCCTAATAAGGAAGAAGATTGCCCATCGCCCAGACGCGATCGGAGTATACCGCGGCGCGGTCCGTCAGCTTCAGCACCTCAGCGATCTCCACCGAGCCCGTCGACGATGGGTAGCCACTCGTCACGTCGTCCAGATCGAAATCTTCCGGGAAGTGGGCGAGCCCAAGGCTCAGCGCCGTCGCCGCCCCGCACCGGAACGCCGACCGCATCATGAACTCGACAACTGATGGCGCCTTCTCCAAGTACCGCCACACTTCGACGAGGTTGCTGGGAATCACTTCCGTGGGCGACATCTCTTGAAGATACGCCCGAATACAAGTCGCCGACAGCGTGGCCGAGTCGACCAGAGTGGCCACACACTACCGCGCGTCGAATGACTGCGCCTCTTCCACGCTATCAATAATCCGACCTGTCGACAGGAGTGGTAGTGAGTACATCAAACATCACACAATGGAAAAATTATAGGCAGAGGTGGCACACATACCAATCAAAGGGCGGGAGAGCTCCGTGATGAAGTTTTGAAGAGAGGAGTAGTCGTCTTGAAGCCCAGCAACAAGCGCGTCGGAGACCTTACGCTCCTCAGCGGCGGCCGTAACAGCAGCCTTGGCTCGCCCATCCATCGAGCTCGCCAACTCCTTCGCGTCCGCAAGCTCGCGCTCAAGGTCGGCGATCCGCTTCTCCGCCAAATTCAACGCCGATTGCGCCGCCGTTAGCTCACTCACCGGGACAAGGCCCTGGCAAACCTCTTCTGCCTTCACAGCAATCGCTTGGAGTCCCTTGTTCGCCTCTTGAACGGTGACAAGTTCCTTCTCCGCGCGACACTTCGCAGCAAGCCGGTCGGCTGATTCACGCTACAAACCCTGTGCAAAAGTCAAACAGTTAGCAAAAACGAAATCCTAAAGTGCCCACTCGCTGAAATTCAGCGACTGGACACTCGGGGACTGGAGATCAAAAATCCTAAGTGCCTACTCGCTGAAATTCAGCGACTAGACACTCGGGGACTGGCGATCAAAAATCCTGAGCACCCACCCGCTGAAATTCAGCGAATGCGCACTCGGGGACTAGGCGCAAGAAATAAAAGCAAAACACCAAAAGAATCTAACCATTGCAATTCAGTGGCCCGATCCTCGGGGACTGGACATACCTGGATGGTTGCGCCCAGCATGCCATGAAGTTGTAGTGCGTCCACGGATGTGAGAAGAGCCGGAGTGTGCCCGCGACGCTGCTCAACCTCCGTCTCGGCGACCCCAGGTGCGCGGCTCGATGGCGTGGTACCACTCGTCGTGGCCGCTCTGGCCATGAAGCGGGGGAAGGTCGCGATGGATGCGCCGGCACCAAAAGAGGCTGGCTCGGCCATCCCAGGCGAGGAAGCACCCGCCGCAGGATCACTCGGAGCAATCGTCGTGTCGTCAGACACCGTGACGACTTCGTCGCTCTTGGCCTTCTTGGCACTATCTGTGGGGGCAGCGACCTAATCAGCCTTCCTCTTCCGAGAGGGGGCCTCCTCGGCGACGACTGGCGACACCTTGGCCACGGACGGATGGCCTATCTTTTTAACCCCAGTCCTGCCAATTGAGTATATGAGCAAAGTGGTTCGACTACAATGAAAAATAAAGCAGGTGAATAAAACTCACTTGGCGACTGGAATGAACCGCAGCCCCGTGCGGATGCCAGCCGGCTTCTCCAGTTCGGGGCCTAGTCGTCGACTGAGGCCCATCTCCAGGACATCGTGCGCCCAAGACACAGACGGACTCTTTGTCGATGAGGGCGCGACAGGAGCCTCCACAACGTCTTCGGCAGGAACTCTCCTGGGAGGCGAAGCTTCCGCGGCTGGAGCGACCCCTGACCCAGAGACTGGGGCGAATGGGGGAGGAATCGAGGCCAGAGGCACCTCACTCAGGACGGTGGTGGCATCTGGTGCTGCCGTCGTCTGTAGCGCTTCGTCCCTGGCCGGGTTGATGCCGTCGGAGCTACTCGCGGAACGAGGCGAAGATGCTTGTTTCGCCGGCTTCGTCTTCCTCTTCGGAGGGGCCTTCACTTCTTTATTCTTCTTCTTTTTCGACGGAGTAGCCTCGTGACGCGAGGTGTGCTCGGGGAGCTCGTCGTCGTCATCGTCATGACGTTCGAGGCTTCTTCTCGCTTCGAGCTCACGCTGACGCTGTCCGCGAGTTTTGCGAACCAGCAGGGCGACCTCTTCCTCGGACTCGTCGTCGTCGCTGCTCCTGTCACTCTCGATGTCGTCCCTCGCAGGAGGCGATTCGCCCCCGTCCTGGACGGACGAGCTCGAATTCTCGTCGTCCGCAGGCGGAAGCCACCCTTCCACCACTTGAAATAACTGCAATAGGCATGAGACAGTATCAGTATAACCGCGACAGCATCAACTGTGATTGCGAATGATAGAAAAATGACTTACCGTCGGGGCTGGATGCTTCGCGGTGTAGGGGGCGACCCCAGCCTTCGTGTCCAGGTACACCGCCTGGGTGATCTTATTCAACGACGGGAGGTAGTCCTTGAGTTGCCACTTGGCGAGGTAGGATTTCGTCGAGTCCTCCCGGCCCGTGTACTCGTACATATAATGGTCACGGCAGGCCAGGGGAACGAGTCGCCGCCCGAGCCAGCAGTTGTACAAGTTGATGGTCTGAAGACCCTTCTTCTTCAGGCCGCGGATGGTTTGAAGCATCTCATCCACGACCATCCGCTGGTCCGTTGGAAGCTTGCCGACTTGGAGTCGGCGCGGCTCGGGCCGGTCGGCGGAGTATCTCGGAATCGCTACCTCGCCATCTGGAGTTGCCTCGGTGACGTAAAACCAAGACTTATTCCACTCACTCGCCGCCTTGGCAGGTAGCATCAGGTCAAAAAAAGGAGGCCTTCAACTTCAACTGAAACGTCAGGCCGCCTGCACCGAGCATTGGGCCGCCTGCTTCTTCGCGACTGATCCTCCCATGGAACAGATCTTGCCACAGGGGGAAGTAGGGCCTGAAGCCCAGGTAGCACTCGCAGAACGCCACGAAAATGGCGAGCTGCTCGATGCTGTGCGGGCCCAGGTCCGATGGCTGGATCCCGTAGAAGGCGCAGAAGCGCCGGAAGAAGAGGGATGTGGGGAATCCCAGCCCCCGTTCCAGGTGGCTGGTGAAGCAGACGAATTCTCCCTCGCGCGGGTCCGGAGTCACCTCTCCGGCCGTGGGGATGCGCCACCTGCCGGCGCGCAGGATCCCGGCCTCCTCGAAAGACGCCAGTAGCGCTCTCGTACACTTGGACCTGCCCCATGGTTCGGTGGAGGGGGCCATTGGCGGAAAGGTTCGTGGGGGTCGGAGGATTTTGGATCGGCTGGATTGCGATGTGGAGGAGAACGGAGGTGTGCGCAATCGGAGGAAATGACAAGGAGATGGTTCTCCGATCGCCTACCATTCCATTTATATAGCGGTTGTTACCCGCCAAATCAGGGAGCCGTTACTACGCGGTGATTACGCCAAAGGTTACCGTTGGATTACCCCAACGGCTAGTTTTGACTGCATTTGACGGTCCAACTTCAACCACTCGGCTCGCCGACCCGACCACGACAACAGTGACTGAATATTTCGCCGACCCGTTCGCCAGGCTGCGACCAGAATGACTAGTTTTTTCCTTTATTCAGGAGCCCGCCACCGATTCGACTAGATGTCTGCATTGGACCCGTATGCTCCGACTGCCAGCAACCACCTGCGCCCAATCGACGACGGCCTCCGGGACTACTGATGGGGATACGCCTACCGGGGTATACCCAGCAGGACGTTTCCGACTGGCCCAGGAACTGGCGAGTGGGCCTGCAAGACGGCGACTGGATCGAGACCTGGCGTGGATCCAAGCGACTGGAAGCTGAAGGCCCAGGAGAGTAGATAGGCCCATTCGGATTAGGTTAAACGAGTACCAAAACCTTAATAGATTCGGTTGAGATTTGTAAACCCTAGGGAGGGTGAGTCTATATAAACCTCCCTACAGGGCGTGTAAACATACGTTCCATCATCCACCCAAGCGACTCGCCGCCTAGCCGTCGAGCTCGCCCCGTTGTACCTCCATCATAATACAATCTAGCAGGAGTAGGTCTTTACCCTCCCGGGGGCGAACCTGGGTAAAACCGTGTGTCTCCGCCCTCGTCTCGCACCGCAGATGGCTGGCCGCCCTTGCCCTTCGTTCTACTACTCGCTACCGATTGCAGCATCTGTCGTGGTCATTCCCACGACAAATGATTATTAGAAGCATGCATCATCCTTGCATCATTGCATCCTACAAATAAATTTTACAACAAAATCCTAACACCTAAACCTAACAAAACCTTAATAAAGATTTCCATATGTATGCATTATTGTTGTAGTCAAGCTTGACCCTTCTAAAAAACTATGTAAAAACATTAAACTATGGTCCTAAGATGACCACCTCATTTTTTACAAAAATTTAGAAACAAGTTTCACCAGGTTTGGACTTGATTTGCAAAAGTTATTGGAGTTTACTAAAAACAGAAATTGAAAAAAAAATAAAGGGAAAAATAAAGGGGCAACGGCCTAACCTAACTGGGCCGGCTGCGCCAGCCCACCCGCGCCCGCGCGACATCAAGCTAACCAGCGCCGCGACAGCCCGACACCGCCTGCCTCCACTGACAGCCGGGACCCATAGGGTCGTCCCCTACCTCGAGCGGCCGTTATCAAACCCCTCGCCCAAGGGTCTGCCCCATATAACCCCCGCCACCCTCGGCCTCACCTCGCCCAATTTCTTTTCCTTGCGAAACCCTAGCAAATCGACGTCTCGTGCTGCCGCCGTCGGGTCGATTTCACTGAGACGTTCGGGACTTCACCTTGCTCCTTTCTTCCTCTAGAGCCTTCCCTCGTTTACCACTGATTCGCCCCGTACACTTCTCCCTCTCTCTACTGCAGCAAATCATCGGGAATCGCTCGCCGAAGTGTCGCCGGAGCTCGCGGGGACCAGCAGAGCCGTGCGTCTAGACGAGGAAGAGAACGCCGAAGCCAGTCTCGCGATCCAGACCGCGAGGAGGAGCCGCACGCCGTCGTCTGCTCTGCTGCCTCGGGAAGCCACCGGACCGCCGCCAAGCACCGCTTCCCGACACCGCCGCCGTCGTCTGCCTCGCCTCTCCATCGACGCCGCTGGTAAGTCGTCGCCATCTCTTCCCTCCGTTGGATCTGCTAGCGACGGCCCAAATTAGAAGGGGCGAGCGAAGCGGTACACGCCAATCGCGTGGCGCCGCGTGGCAAACCACGTTGACACCACGCCCGCGCCGCGTCACCCCCCACCTTGCCTAGCTGAGCCAATCAGGCGCTGCCACTTGGCGCGTTTCGAGTTAGGGTTAGACTAGTTCAGTTCAATTTTGCAGATTTGAGTTAAATATTGCGAAAATCATATAAAATTAAATATTTGGCCAAATCTAGCTTATAATATACCGTTGGATTCATAATTTTATGTAGAACCCAGATCTGCAATAAAATTCCAATCTTACAGTAGGGTTTTCGGTGTAGAATTTAATCATTAGATTGGAGTATTTAATTCGTAGAAAAATAATTTGAACTCCGTTTTAGTTGATTCTTGTTGCGTTGACTTTGTTTCCGCAATACCTACTTGACAAAATTATAAAACTTTGCTTAAGATCATTAGATCTAATTTGGGGCTAATTAGATGGTTGGATCTCCTATTAATCCTATGAATTATATTAGTGACCCAAATAGATTTAAACCTATGGGAAATCAATCCTAGTAACACCCTTAACAATATTGCAATCCAATTATGCTACCTTGGTTCAATTTAGAAAGACCAATCTTGCATAAAATAGCATGTTGCATGCATGCATGATTATCCTTGTGACATGTTTTGTGCAAGTTGTGATCAGATCTATGTTTGTGATTCGTTAGATTGTACGGAGTGCGCTAAGGAGT
Source organism: Avena sativa (assembly GCA_916181665.1). NCBI lineage: Eukaryota > Viridiplantae > Streptophyta > Magnoliopsida > Poales > Poaceae > Avena > Avena sativa. The sequence goes on from OV702297.1 coordinate 241,553,889, forward strand.
GCTATTGTGTAGAGTGCTGCTCGGATCAAGGCAAGTTACACCACTTGTTCATAATTTTGTCCCAGTTTTGATTCTATGCATGTGATCTTCAAAATTCTGTAGTATGCATGCGTAGGATGTTCTAGTAGAATTTTTCTTTAGTATTATTTCGCAAGTGCGATGATTTTGTAGTATGCCATGAATAGCTCTATACTTAGGATTTTCCCTCCTAATAGGTTACCCCTGTTTTTTCTTGCTTGCTATGCTATATATACAAAGTACCGTTGGGGGGTTCGAAAGACAAAGAATTTTTCTATGTATAAAGGCTCCCTAGAGCAAACTTTTATTCTCAAATCCACTTCAAAATAAAACTAAGTTTTCTTCTGGGCGGAATGGTTGTCGGGTCAATGAGTGAGATTTTGGTGGAGGACGGCCGCCCAGGAATCAAAGAAGTCTTCCATGTTTTAGAATTCAGAAGCTTCCAGTGCAACCACAATACATTATGGCCTCTGTCTTGGCCTAGTACTTAGTGGGAAATCTCACCTGGTTACCAACATTTGGAAGTTCTTGGCACGGTTGGATCCGGAAGGTAGAGGGGCTACTAAGGGAAAGCCTCGCCATGGTCTTCTCTGTAAAGAGGACTCGATCGTGGATTGTGAGTAAAAGTCAACAAACTCTCGAGAGTATTGCAATCTGATCGATCAGCCGTGTTCACGGAAACAGAACAACATTGAGCATATGAATGATGGAGCCTCTAAAGGATCTTCCTCTCTCTTTTCTAAACAAAAGTTTTTAAAACCCCATGGCGTGAGTAATATCGCCAATGGGTGGGAATTTGGGAACTTGGTGTGTAATATCCAAGTGTCGCTTGGTGCGTAATATCCAAGTGTTTGGTTGTCTGGACACTGGGTGCGTAATATCCTTGTGTGCCACTCGACCTTATTTTACCTAAGCAAATGTTTACAAATTAGGGAAAAATCTTCTCTTCTTCTTTCTACTTAAGAAAATTAGCTTTGAGCAAAAAGAACTCTACAACCTATATTAGACTTGCAAGTAGAGATAGTCTTTTCTTTCCTTGGTGTAATTTGCCAATACATTCAAAGTATTGACCCAACTTGTTGGCTGCACGTCTTATGTGCAGAATTCGAAGATTGAAAGGTGCGTAGGGATCGCGAGTCTACACTCGACAAGCCTGTGGCATTGATGGACTCAAGCTGCTTTTATGTTTCCGCTGTTATTTGAGCTAGCCTTATGCTAAGCAAATTTGTAATAAATTTATACTCTGGATTCTCCGTGTAATAAAGACTTTGTGTTTTACATGATATTTCATCGACTGTGAGTGCTACCTATTGATCCAGGGACTAGCAATTTAATCACAGGGACTTAGGATCCTTACCAATCCGAGGTCGCTACAAAATCTCATCGACAACCATTGGGTGTTTAAAGTCTAGCATAACCCTGACGGCAGTATCGAGCGCTTTAAAACTAGCCTCGTTGCCAAGGGTTTCAAGCAGCGCCACGACATCGATTACGACGACACCTTCAGCCCGGTGATCAAGCCGACCGCCATCCGAGTACTTCTCTCTCTCGCCAAACCCACATAGTTAAAAAAAAGATTCTGCGGCCTGCACCGAACCCACGCTAAGGACTAAAATATCCTAGACGTGAGGGGGAGTGTTAAGAATATAATAAACACCTAGCCCTTTCCATCAGTTTGGACTTTTGGTTCAGATGGCTAGTGCATCAATTCAATAACCTTATATGAATTGTCCATAAGCTTTGTAACATGCCAAAAATATTAATCAAGGTTATCAATTCCAATCACCCAAATTTAGGGTTAACAAAAACTTTTGTTAGTTTAAATCCATATGATTGCATGTGTGTATGTGATGAATGTATGAATGCATGAATTGTAGTGGCCTTGGATCGATAAGAATCCTAAGTCCCTGTGATTAACATGCTAGTCCCTGGATCAATAGCTAGCACTCACAGTCGATGAAATATCATGTAAAACACAAAGTCTTTATTACACGGAGAATCCAGAGTATGAATTTATTACAAAATTGCTTAGCATTAAGCTAGCTCAAATAACAGCGGAAACATAAAAGCATCTTGAGTCCATCAACGCCCCAGGCTTGTCGAGTGTAGACTCGCGATCCCTACGCACCTTTCAATCTTCGGATTCTGCACATAAAACGTGCAGCCAACAAGTTGGGTGAATACTTTGAATGTATTGGCAAATTACACCAAGGAGAGAAAAGGCTATCTCTACATGCAAGGATAGTTTAGGCTGTAGAGTTCATTTGCTCAAAGCTAGTTTTCTTAAGTAGAGAGAAGGAGAGAAGATTGTCCTACTTTGTAAACATCTGCTTATATAAAATAAGGTCGAGTGGCACACGAGGATATTACGCACCAGGTGTCCAAACAACCAAACACTTGGATATTAGGCACCAAGTGACACTTGGATATTACACACCAAGTTCCCAAAATCCCACCCATTGGCGATATTACTCACGCCATGGGGTTTTAAACTTTGCTTAGAAAAGAGAGAGGAAGATCCTTCAGAGGGTCCATCCTTCAGACGCTCATTGTTGTTCTGTTACCGTGAACACGACTGATCGACCAGATTGCTATACTCTCGAGAGTTTGTGCACTTTACCCCAAATCCATGATCAAGTCCTTTTACAGACAAGACCATGGCGAGGCTTTCCCTTAGTAGTCCCTCTACCTTCTGGATCCAACCGTGCCAAGAACCTCCAAATGTTGGTACCCAGGTGAGGTTTCCCACTAAGTACTAGGCCAAGATAGAGCCCATAATGTATTGTGGTTGCACTAGAAGCTTCTGAATTCTGAAACATGGCAGACTTCTTTGATTCCTGGGCGGCCGTCCTCCACCAAAATCTCACTCGTTATCCCGATAACCATTCCGCCCAGAAGAAAACTTAGTTTTATTTTGAAGTGGATTTGAGAAGAAAAGTTTGCTCTAGGGAGCCTTTATACTTAGAAAATTCTTTGTCTTTCGAACCCCCCAACGGTACTTTGTATATATAGCATAGCAAGCAATACTTAGCAAAAACAGGGGTAAACTATTAGGAGGGAAAAATCCTAAGTATAGAGCTACTCATGGCATACTACAAAATCATCGCACTTGCAAAATAATACTAAGGAAATATTCTACTAGACCATCCTACACATGCATACTACAGAATTTTGAAGATCACATGCATAGAATCAAAACTAGGACAAAATTATGAACAAGTGGTGTAACTTGCCTTGATCCGAGCAGCACTCTACACAATAGCACTCCTTAGCGCACTCCGAACAATCTAACGAATCACAAACATAGATTTGATCACAACTTGCTCAAACATGTCACAGAGATAATCATGCATGCAATCAACATGGTATTGATGCAAGATTGGTTCTTCTAAATTGAAGAGATAGCATAATTGAGTTGCAACAGTGTTAACGGTGTTACTAGGATTGATTTCCCATAGGTTTAAAACGATTTGGGTCACTAATAATTCATAGGGTAAAAAGGAGATCAATCCATCTAATTAGCCCCAAATTAGATCTAATGATCTTAAGCAAAGTTTTAAAATTTTATCCAGTAGGCATTGTGGAAACAAAGTTATTGCAACAAGAATCAACTAAAACAGAATTTTAATTATTTTTCTATGATTTAAGTACTCCAATCTAGTGATTAAATTCTACACCGACAACCCTACTATAAACTTGGAATATTATTGCAGATCTGGTTTCTACATAAAATTATGAATCCAACGGTATAGTATAAGATAAAATTGGCCAAATATTCAATTTTATACGAATTTCGCAAGTTTTAAATTGAATCTGTAAATAGATCTGACCCCCTAACTTAAAACATTGCCAAGTGGCGCAGCGCGATTCGCGCGTACCGCTTCGCGCGCCTTCTAATCTGGGCCACTGGTGGCAGATCTAACGGCGGGAGGGGGCAGTGGCTTACCGCGGCGGTGCTGACGGCGAGGCGGCGGCGGCGCTGTCGGGTGGTGAAGCTCGGCGATGATCCGGTGGCTTCCCGAGGCAGCGGGGCAGACGACGACGTGCGGCTCCTCCTCGCGGTCTCGATCGTGAGACTGGCGTCCCCGTTCGTTTCCTCGTCCAGCCGTGGTGCTCCGCCGATCTCCACGAACTCCGGTGAGGCGTCGGCGAGGAATCGAGCGTGATTTAGTGCTCTGTAGAAGGGGAAAATTGGTCAAGGGAGACGGTGAAGCATGGGGAGTACAACCAACAGCGAGGGAGGGTTCGGGGTGGCGCAAATCGCCGGATCGTCAACCTTCCCGAGCGCGACGCCGGCGAGGAAGAGCGGTAGCGATTCGGCGAGGCTTGAGCTAGGGTTTTTGAGGGGAAAGCAACGGGAGGGGTCGGCTTATAAGGGGCCAGAGACTTGGGGAAGGGGGTGGCCGAGTCCGTTGCGATTTGGGGTCCAACGCGGCGGGGGAAAACGTGCTCGCCGCGGTCTCTGGAGAACGACGACGGGGTGGGACCCCCGCGTCAGCGGCTGCGGCCTACGGCTTGCGCTCTGCTGGGCTGCGCTGGCAGTTTGGTGATGCGTGCGTTAGCAGGCTGGCACAGCCGGCCCAGTTAGGTTAGGTTTCCCTTTTTTTTCCTTTTATCATTTATCAATTTCTGTTTTAGTCAAACCCAAATAACTTTTGCATACTAAGTCCAAATTTGATGAAATTTGTTTCTAAATTTTTATAAAAGTATGGTGGTCAACATAGGACCATGGTTTGATGTTTCACAAAGTTTTTTAGAAGGGTGAAGCTTGTTACAACAATAATGCCTACATAAAGAAATCTTTAATAGGGTTTTGATAGGCTTAGGTGTTAGGATTTTGTTGCAAATTTTTATTTGTAGGGTGCAATGACACAAAGATGATGCATGCCACTAATAACATCCTAATATAAAATTTGGGATGTTACAAACCTACCCCCCTTAAGAAGAATCTCGTCCCCGAGATTCGGGTGGGCTAGCAAATAGGTGTGGGTGTTCTGCCTTCAAGTCTTCTTCACGCTCCCACGTAGCTTCTTCCTCGGAGTGGTGGTTCCATTGTACCTTGCAGAATCTTATAGTCTTGGTGCGGGTAACCCTTTCGGCTGTTTCCAGTATTTTGATGGGTTTTTCCTCATAGGTAAGGTCATTCTCCAATTGAACCTCATCTAGGGGAACGGTGTCTCTTGCGGTGTTTCGGCCATATCCGGGTGACACTTCTTTACTTGCGACACATGAAACACATCATGAACAGTTAGTCCTTCCGGCAACTCCAACTGATAAGCAACTTCCCCTTTACGGGCCAGAACCTTATATGGTCCTATGAATCGTGGGGCTAACTTGCCCTTGATTCCAAACCTCTTAACTCCTCGTAGCGGTGAAACTCGGAGATACGCACGGTCCCCTATTTCATAGGCCACATCTCTGTGCTTGGAATCAGCATAACTCTTCTGTCGGGATTGGGCTACCTTTAGCCTATCCTGAATCTGCCGTACCTTTTCTTCGACATCTTTTATCAATTCAGGTCCAAAAAGACTGCGTTCACCAACCCCATTCCATAGCAGTGGAGTCCTACACTTCCTGCCATATAGAACTTCAAACGGAGCCATCTTGATACTTGTCTGGTAGCTGTTATTGTATGAGAACTCGGCATACGGCAGGTTATCGTCCCAACTAGACCCATAGTCTAGTGCGCAAGCTCTCAACATATCTTCCAAAATTTGATTCACCCTTTATGTTTGGCCATCTGTCTGAGGGTGGAAGGCAGTACTGAATTCTAGTCGGGTCCCAAGAGACTCATGTAGTTGTCGCCAAAACTTTGAAGTAAACTGGGTGCCTCTGTCTGACACAATTCCCTTGGGAACACCATGTAGGCTTACAATCCTTGACATGTACATCTTAGCAAGCTTAGCACTTCTATATGTGGTCTTTACGGGGATGAAGTGAGCCACCTTGGTAAAGTGGTCCACCACTACCCAGATAGAATCAAATCCAGAACGAGTCCGGGGCAATCCCGTGATGAAATCCATGCCTACCTTATCCCACTTCCAGTCGGGTATAGGTAGTGGTTGAAGTAGTCTTGCCGGTTTCTGATGCTCGGCTTTAACTCTATTGCATACATCACACAGAGAAATATATTCCGCAATTTCTCTCTTTAGGTTATTCCACCAAAATCTATCCTTCACATCCATGTACATCTTCGTGTTACCTGGATGAATTGAGTATGGCGAATCATGAGCTTCTTGTAAAATCATCTTCCTGATATCCGGGTCATTGGGAACGCACAAACGCTTCCCATACCAGAGGGTTCCTTGTTCATCCAGACGAAATTCTTTAGTCTTTCCCTCGATTATCCTGATTCTTATTTCTTCCAACTATTTATCTCCCTTCTAGGCTTCCTTGATTCTCTCTTGGAAGGTGGACACTATTTCCATAGTCGCTACGTGTCCTTTTGGAACTATTTCTAGCCCGAGATCCCTGAATTGCTTGCATAAATCCTCTGGAAGTTCCCTTGCGGTAAGTCCATTCACATACACCTTACGACTTAAGGCATCAGCCACCACGTTTGCCTTTCCGGGATGGTACTGTAAGTCCAAGTCATGATCCTTAACTAGTTCAAGCCATCTTCTTTGTCTCATATTCAACTCCTTTTGGGTTAAGATGTACTTCAAACTTTTATGATCTGTGAATACATCACAATGTTTGCCCATGAGGTAGTGTCTCCATACCATGAGTGCATGAACCACAGACGCAAGTTCCAAATCATGTGTGGGGTAATTGTGTTCGTGGTTCTTAAGTTGTCGGGAGGCATAGGATACCACTTTCCCATCCTGCATCAATACACTTCCCAGTCCTTGTCGAGAAGCGTCACAATAGACTTGAAAATCCTTTTGGATATCAGGCAGGCACAGAACTGGCGCCATTACAAGGCGCTTCTTTAACTCTTGAAAACTTGCTTCACATGCCTCGGTCCATAGGAACTTCTTTTCCTTCTTCAATAGTTCCGTCATGGGTTTTGCTATTTTGGAAAAGTTTTCAATGAACCTCCGGTAATATCCTACGAGGCCCAAGAAACTCCTAATATCTCCCACATTCTTGGGTGACTCCCATTCCTTCACGGAAGCTACCTTACTAGGATCTACAGCAACTCCTTTTGCTGACACAACATGACCAAGGAATCCCACTTCCTTTAACCAGAACTCGCACTTGCTGAATTTGGCATACAACTTGTGTTCTCTTAGTTTCTCCATAATAAGGCGCAGATGTTTCTCATGTTCCTTCTCATCCTTAGAGTATATGAGTATGTCATCTATGAATACCACGATAAACTTGTCCAAATATTCAACACTTTGTTCATCATGGTCATGAAGTATGCTGGGGCATTGGTTAGACCAAATGACATTACGGTGTACTCATACAATCCGTATCTTGTGGTGAATGCTGTTTTGGGCACATCCTGTTCTCGAATCTTTAGCTGAAAATAGCCTGATCGCAGATCGATCTTTGAGAACACACTTGCTCCCTTTAACTGGTCAAACAAGTCATTGATGTTGGGCAGAGGATACTTATTCTTAATCGTCACTTCGTTCAACGAGCGGTAGTCCACAACCAGCCTCTTGGTTTTATCCTTATTTTCCACAAATAGGACAGGTGCTCCCCAGGATGATGCACTGGGTTGGATGAATCCCTTGTCCAATTGTTCCCTAAGCTGTATCTTGAGTTTCTTTAACTCGTCCACATCCATCTTGTATGGTCTCTTAGCTATTGGCCCCGTTCCTGGCATTAAGTCAATGAGGAACTCCATATCACGGTCGGGTGGCATTCCGGGTAGCTCCTCTGGAAAGACATCTGGGTATTCCTTTACAATAGGTATCTCCTCCAAGCTAACCCCCTTAAGAGAGTTCACCATGGCTTCCTTGAGCGCAAAATTTGACTTGATACGAATTCTCTTCCCTTCCGGTGTTGTGAGCATGACAGTTCTTTTGGCATAATCTATGACTCCCTCATATTCGGTCATCCAATTCATGCCCAAGATGATGTCTAATCCTTGTGATTCTAGAACCACTAGACTTGTGGGAAAGATGTGTGTCCCAATCCTTAGTTCTAATTCCCGGCAACCGGAGTTTGCCACTATTTCTCCCCCAGGAGAACTTACCCTTAGAGGAAATTTTGTAGTCTCCGTAGGTATCTTGCCTCTATCCACAAATACCCTTGATATGAATGAATGCGATACACCGGTATCAAAAAGAACAACTGCGGGAATAGAATTGAGTTTGAACTTACCAATCACAGAGTCTGGCGCATCACAAGCATCCTCCATAGAAACATGATTCACCGTGGCTTTGACAAACGGATTTGGCTTCTTCCCGTTTCCATTGCCTTGGTTGTGTCCATTTCCATTCCCATTACCATTGCCATTCTTCTTCTCGGGGCAAGAGGTTGCATAGTGCCCTGTCCTGTTGCATTTAAAACATGTCACCTCACTGAGATCCTTTACATTGTTGCCATTCCCATTGCGGTTTTTATGCCCATTGTGTTTGTGGCCGCCATGGTTATGACCATTATGGTTGTGGCCATTATTGCTATAAGGTGGTGGTGAGGAATTGCGCTACTTCTGGTACGGAACAGAGTGCTTGTGAGGGTTAGACTTCCTCTTGCGGTTTTCTATGCTCTTCCTCTTTGATTCAACCACAATGGCTCTGTCCAGGAGTTCCTGAAAGTTGTCAAATTTCTGAGCCACAAGCTGAATGGATATCTCATCATTGAGCCCTCTTAAGAACTCCTCCTGTCTCTTGGCATCAGTGGAAACATCATCGGGTGCATAACGGGATAGCTTGTTGAAAAGCTCACCATACTCGGTGACAGAACGGTGCAGCTGGTGTAGGTCGCGAAACTCGCGCCTCTTCAGAGTCATGACACCAGCATCCACATGATGAGTGCGAAAAGCTAACTCAAACTGATCCCAAGTGATAGCATCAACATACGGGTGGGTGACTTGGTAGTTATCCCACCATTCTGCAGCAGGTCCTTCAAGCTGGTGTGCGGCATAACGCACCCTGTCGGCTCCGACAGCTTGCACGGTGTCTAGCTTCTTGTTGATAGTACATATCCAGTCATCAGCGATGATTGGTTCAGTGCTGCTAGTGAAGGTAGGTGGGTTCAACCTCAAAATCCGAGTCCAGCGATCCTGTTGAGGTGGTGGCGGAGGTGGTGGTGGTGGCGGGTTGTTGTTGTTTTGCATGTTCTGAGTGAGCAGTTGGATCAGCTGGTTCTGAGTGGCCAAAAGTTGTGGTATTTCTGGAGGGATTTCGGAGTTCGCACGTCTGGGCGGCATCTGTGGGGTTTAAGAGATTAGTTAAGAAATAGACAGAAAGACTAAGTAGTAAACTCCTACCCTTATGAAAACACACCAAGCACACAAGGCACACAAGACATAACAACACAGCTTAACACAGAAAACAACCATGTTTAACTAAACCAGATTTGTCTTGGTATTTATTACAATCGCGAATAACTTTCTATTATAGAATTAAAGGTGGTCCAACTATTACACATATTCCACGCCTTCCTCTTCCTCGTCCTCGAACGAGTAGCCTTCCTGCTCTAGAGTTATCTTGTACAACTCCATCTCCTTTGTGGTGGCTTCAAGCTTCTCTTGGAGGTTCTTAATCTCATCTTGCAGCTTCTTGGTGGTGGCTTCTAGCTGCTCCTGAAGTCCCTCCTTCTCGCTTTGTAGCTCCTCCACTAGGCTTGACTTCTTCGCGGTTGCAAGTTGCTTTGCCAAGTCCCTCTTGGAAGCACGCACATCATTGATTATCTTGCAAAGGCCTTCAGTTTGCACTTCAGCTCCATCGATATGATGTTTGAGTTCCCTAATTCTCTTGTTTTTATTTATCACCCTCTTCTCTTGGTTAGCGAACTTCTTCTCTTGGTCCTGGAATTTTATCTCTTGGAGCTTTATTGCCTCCTCCTGCTGCTTGATCATTTCTTCCTTCTCCTTGATGAGGGCGCATAGCTCGTCGTTCTTCAACATCTCGAGGCAGGTACCCTTTTCAAGGTCATGGATGTGGCACTCCAAGTCTTGATATTGTGTTCTTCGGCGCTTGGTAGAAATTCTTTCCTCAAAGGTTAACTCCATGGGAATTCCTTCCTCATCTCGTCTCCCAAAGAGGCCGCCGCAGTATCCTTGGAGAGCTTCATGATGACGTCCACATAGGCGACCAATGAGTTGCTGCAAGCTGATGCTAAGTGCCTTCTCCTTGGAATCGCTAACAATGTGGATTGCTATGTCTTCCTCCGGGTTCTTGCCTCGCTCTTTTCCTGGCTGGATGACCTTGACTCCCCAACTGCCGTCCTTGTGGAGTTTCTTCATTGTGCTCCTCTGGATTGTTGGGAGAGGAAGGTCCAAACGTGTGAGTAGGTCCATGAGGCATCCACCAAAGCGAAGAGGCTCGATGTCCGCGACGGTGTCATAGAGGAAGCTTGTAATCTTTAAGTTAGAAGAATGAAGGTTATATACTTAAACAAGTAGAGGAAAGAAGATACTAGATGTGCGGAAAATAACTTAGTAAAAAAGCAAGTAAGGCACATAAGTTAGAGGTGGTTCCAATCCTAGGGTCACGTCCTACAGGCAACGATGTGCTCTGATACCATCTGTAGTGGCCTCGGATCGATAAGGATCCTAAGTCCCTGTGATTAACATGCTAGTCCCTGGATCAATAGCTAGCACTCACAGTCGATGAAATATCATGTAAAACACAAAGTCTTTATTACACGGAGAATCCAGAGTATGAATTTATTACAAAATTTCTTAGCATTAAGCTAGCTCAAATAACAGCGGAAACATCAAAGCAGCTTGAGTCCATCAACGCCCCAGGCTTGTCGAGTGTAGACTCGCGATCCCTACGCACCTTTCAATCTTCGGATTCTGCACATAAAACGTGCAGCCAACAAGTTGGGTCAATACTTTGAATGTATTGGCAAATTACACCAAGGAGAGAAAAGGCTATCTCTACATGCAAGGCTAGTTTAGGCTGTAGAGTTCATTTGCTCAAAGCTAGTTTTCTTAAGTAGAGAGAAGGAGAGAAGATTGTCCTACTTTGTAAACATCTGCTTAGATAAAATAAGGTCGAGTGGCACACGAGGATATTACGCTCCAGGTGTCCAAACAACCAAACACTTGGATATTACGCACCAAGTGACACTTGGATATTACACACCAAGTTCCCAAAATCCCACCCATTGGCGATATTACTCACGCCATGGGGTTTTAAAACTTTGTTTAGAAAAGAGAGAGGAAGATCCTTCAGAGGCTCCATCCTTCAGACGCTCATTGTTGTTCTGTTACCGTGAACACGGCTGATCGACCAGATTGCGATACTCTCGAGAGTTTGTGCACTTTACCCACAATCCACGATCAAGTCCTTTTACAGACAAGACCATTGCGAGGCTTTCCCTTAGTAGCCCCTCTACCTTCTGGATCCAACTGTGCCAAGAACCTCCAAATATTGGTACCCAGGTGAGGTTTCCCACTAAGTACTAGGCCAAGACAGAGCCCATAATGTATTGTGGTTGCACTAGAAGCTTCTGAATTCTGAAACATGGCAGACTTCTTTGATTCCTGGGCGGCCGACCTCCACCAAAATCTCACTCGTTGTCCCGACAACCATTCCGCCCAGAAGAAAACGTAGTTTTATTTTGAAGTGGATTTGAGAAGAAAAGTTTGCTCTAGAGAGCCTTTATACTTAGAAAATTCTTTGTCTTTCGAACCCCCCAACGGTACTTTGTATATATAGCATAGCAAGCAATACTTAGCAAAAACAGGGGTAACCTATTAGGAGGGAAAAATCCTAACTATAGAGCTACTCATGGCATACTACAAAATCATCGCACTTGCAAAATAATACTAAGGAAATATTCTACTAGACCATCCTACACATGCATACTACAGAATTTTGAAGATCACATGCATAGAATCAAAACTAGGACAAAATTATGAACAAGTGGTGTAACTTGCCTTGATCCGAGCAGCACTCTACACAATAGCACTCCTTAGCGCACTCCGAACAATCTAACGAATCACAAACATAGATTTGATCACAACTTGCTCAAACATGTCACTGAGATAATCATGCATGCAATCAACATGGTATTTATGCAAGATTGGTTCTTCTAAATTGAAGAGATAGCATAATTGAGTTGCAACAGTGTTAAGGGTGTTACTAGGATTGATTTCCCATAGGTTTAAAACGATTTTGGTCACTAATAATTCATAGGGTAAAAAGGACATCAATCCATCTAATTAGCCCCAAATTAGATCTAATGATCTTAAGCAAAGTTTTAAAATTTTATCCAGTAGGCATTGTGGAAACAAAGTTATTGCAACAAGAATCAACTAAAACATAATTTTAATTATGTTTCTATGATTTAAGTACTCCAATCTAGTGATTAAATTCTACACCGAAAACCCTACTGTAAACTTAGAATATTATTGCAGATCTGGGTTCTACATAAAATTATGAATCCAACGGTATATTATAAGCTAAAATTGGCCAAATATTCAATGTTATACGAATTTCGCAAGTTTTAAATTGAATCTGCAAACAGATCTGACCCCCTAACTTAAAACATTGCCAAGTGGCGGCTTCTGGTTGGGCCAGCTGGCAAGGTGGGGGGGTGGCGCGGTGCCGACGCGCCTTGCCACGCGGCGCAGCGCGATTCACGCGTACCGCTTCGCGCGCCTTCTAATCTGGGCCACTGGTGGCAGATCTAACGGCGGGAGGGGGCAGTGGCTTACCGCGGCGGTGCTGACGAGGCGGCGGCGGCGCTATTGGGTGGTGAAGCTCGGCGACGATCCGGTGGCTTCCCGAGGCAGCGGGGCAGACGACGACGTGCGGCTCCTCCTCGCGGTCTCAATCGTGAGACTGGCGTCCCCGTTCGTTTCCTCGTCCAGCCGTGGTGCTCCGCCGATCTCCGCGAACTCCGGCGAGGCGTCGGCGAGGAATCGAGCGCGATTTAGTGCTCTGTAGAAGGGGAAAAAGCGGTCAGGGGAGACGGTGAAGCATGGGGAGTACAACCAACAGCGAGGGAGGGTTCGGGGTGGCACAAATCTCCGGATCGTCAACCTTCCTGAGCGCGACGCCGACGAGGAAGAGCGGTAGCGATTCGGCGAGGCCTGAGCTAGGGTTTTTGAGGGGAAAGTAACGGGAGGGGTCGGCTTATAAGGGGCCAGAGACTTGGGGAAGGGGGTGGCCGAGTCTGTTGCGATTTGGGGTCCGACGCGACGGGGAAAACGTGCTCGCCGCGGTCTCTGGAGGACGACGACGGGGTGGGTCCCCCGCGTCAGCGGCTGCGGCCTGCGGCCTGCGCTCTGCTGGGCTGCACTGGGCTGCGCTGGCAGCTAGGTGACGCGCGCGCGTTAGCGGGCTGGCACAGCCGGCCCAGTTAGGTTAGGTTTCCCTTTTTTTCCTTTTATCATTTATCAATTTCTGTTTTAGTCAAACCCAAATAACTTTTGCATACTAAGTCCAAATTTGATGAAATTTGTTTCTAAAGTTTTATAAAAGTATGGTGGTCAACATAGGACCATGGTTTGATGTTTCACAAAGTTTTTTAGAAGGGTCAAGCTTGTTACAACAATAATGCCTACATAAATAAATCTTTATTAGGGTTTTGATAGGCTTAGGTGTTAGGATTTTGTTGCAAATTTTTATTTGTAGGGTGCAATGATGCAAAGATGATGCATGCCACTAATAACATCCTAATATAAAATTTGGGATGTTACATGAATGAACTTGTTTGGTTGTTGTGAATAGCAAGGAATGGTTTAAAGATGAAAACAACATCATCTAAATTATTTCCATGTAGAATCAAAACAATAGAAATTAAAAAAAGCAAACAAAACAAGCAAATGGTCATTTTGCCAATCTTGCTCACTAGACCACTTTGAGTTTTCCTAGTCCAAGATTTCAAACAGAAACAAATCCATTTCTTTTCACCCCTTGTTAGACCAAGTGAAAGTGAAACCAAGCCCACTTTGCAAACCCACATTAACATTTGGCAACCCAATTTAAATGACAGTTCAAAATTAAATCTAGTTCATATAAGAAGATCACCATTTCTCAAAACCCAACCAAACTAGTGCACCTTGACAAATCCAATCAACCAGAGACTACCTAGTATGTGACCATTGCACCCACCAAGTTTCATCCAAAAATTCAAATTCAAATTTCTTTAGGCCATTTCATCAAACACTTGGAGACAGAAAATCAAACTGGCCAAACTTTACTGTTTTGAGCAGTGATCTTTGCAACCATTGTTCACCATTGATCACCCCTGTCTCCCCCAGTGCCAACCAACACATTGAACTAACCTAGACCCCTACCATTGCCCCATGTCGTGCCAACCCGAGAGCATCCTTGCCAGTCGACCATGGCTAGCTAGCCAGATCAAGCGCCGCGCCTAGACACCGTGTCCAAGACGCACGCCATTGTCCACCGCCACCCCTGTCCAGCCCTCGAGCCCTGCCAGCCACTGGACCATAGAGAACGCACGCGCCCATTTCTCTATGACCATGCCGAGAGCGTGCCAGAGCGCCGTGCTCGACACACTCGCACAGACCGCGTCCCGCCTTCGTCGCCCGTCTACATGATCACCACCGTCCCAGGAGACCACCAGACAACCCCGTTCGCCGCCACGCGACAAGGAGCGCCTGTGCGTCATAAAAAATGTAGTCGGTGCCGCTCAGAGTGTCGACGCGTTCCGACCAAATCACACTGCCCCTTGCCGCGCCATCAAGTCGTTGAGCATCGCCAGGAGACAGCGCACCGTCCCCTAGCCTCAGCCATGCCGTTAGCTCACTGTAATGCCGACTCCGACGAGCTCAGCCCGCACCCTTTGGTTCCCTCGTCGCATTATAAATAGAGGCCTTCCCCGTTTGATTTCTTCACACCATTCCACTCCCCACCTCTCACTGATCATGCCCACTTATTCCCGGAGCAAGGCGAGCGCAACATCGCCGGAATTTCGCCGGAGCTTGCCTCTTCTGGAGGGAAGGGCGCCGCTGATTGGAGCCACCCTAGGAGGAGCCACCCCAGGAGGATCCACCAGTACCAGGAGAACCGCCGTCGTCGACTTCGTCGTTCGCCCCCTCACCGACCATCGCCTAAGCCCTGGTGAGCCGCCATAGACCCCCACTGGCCGCGCTAGGGTTCATGCCCATCGAGTTCTGTTCAATGAGGACGACGACTCTCAGCCATAGATCTTACATCTAATCCTACGGTCGTAATTGCCTCGTACCCCTTCTCACCCCCCATTCCCACTGACGTGTGGGGTCAACCACTTAACCATCCTGCGCGCGCTATGCGCAGTGGGACGGCCCAGTTAGCACTCCCGCTCGACCCAGTTCATTTGAAATTAGATTTATCTATTTAGTTTCAAATCTAGTTCTAGCAGTATATTAAAAATTCAATCCAGAGAGTTTTACTGAACCAAATTGCATGAAACTAATTTTGTTAGAAAGATATGGAAATTGTTAATCCAAGCCCATTGGATTCAAACCATTTGGAATTACATATCACCTATGGTAAAAATAACAAGGCAGAGACTTTTCTACATTCAAATATTTTCAAAATTCAACCATAGAAGCTTTTGAGTTGATTCCAACTCTCAAAAATCACATTTGATAAGACCTTTATAAATATGTAAAAATATCTAGGTTTACTTGCAGTAGTAATGGACAAGTAATAAAAGAATGCCCTATAGGAATTTCTAGCCACTTTATTTAATTAAAATAAAAAAATTAAACCTTATTAAATTGTGACACCACTTTAAATCACATTCCCAAGTACTGAAATATGTGGTGATGATATGTGTCAACATGATCCCATGTTTTAATTGGAGAATATTAAATCTTAAGTAGTTTTTCAATGAGTATAAATTACTTTTCTAAAAGAAAATAAATAAAACTATTGCCTTAATCGTTGTGATGATTATGATGATGCTAGATCATCTAGTGTAAACCCTTGTATGCTAAATAGAAGTAGTTAAGTATTGTTTGGTGATTGTGTACCTCGTATTTATTTATAGATGCTATTACCGACCAAGGATACGAAGAGGAAGGAGACTACTACGAGGAAGAAGCCGAGGAGAACTTCAACCACTTTACTGCACAAGGCAAGCTAAGCTAAACCATGCAAGTCATACTTGCAAGCTTAAACCTACATGATAACCTATGCAATGCATTAGGCATGCCTTGGTTATACCACTTGATGATACCAAATCCCAGTTTACTTACAAGCTTTAGTATTTTTTTCTTTATCAAAATTTCTTGTTTACTTTTAGAAAGTGCTTGTGAAGTTTTGGGAAAGATTTAGAGGTAGCATAAAGAGCATAAAACTTGTCCTGATTTAGGTATATCTTGATGTCATCCTGAGGCATGAGACTGAACTTAGATAATTCCCAGTGATTATCACCCCTCACTAGTGTTTACCGCCAACTTTAGTTGCTAGTGCTAAGCATAAAACTTGATCACTTTAGATGGAAATACTTGGTGAAAATGATTATGAAAACCTTAGAATGATGAGTCATTCTAATGGAATGTTTTAACATGTGTTAGTGAACACAAGGTGACTTTGATGATGAAAATGTTGAGGCATGAGCCTTAGACCTTTTATAAAACTGATGGTTCTCTGAATGCGATACCATTCCAATTTGTACCGTACAACCACAATACCCGAAATTGGATAGGGCTTGAATGGAAGTTTATATACCTTAGTATGGGTTCCCTTTGCGGCCAAGGTTTGAGCTGAGGCTACCTCGTGAAGATTGACCACCTATGCAGTTCCCAAGAAGACAAATGGTCATGGTTGGGATGCCAAACACATGGGAGAGGTGCCTATACTAGGGCGTGTAATTGAAAGGTTAGGATTGGTTATCCGTCTACTAAGTATGGTGAATTCAGTATTGTTCCTGATGGATGTATCGAATATTGTGGTGACGGTTATGGACAGTTGGAGTGGCCATACTGTTCCGTCTTCAGATGTTTTCAAAATGACTTGTGAAATGAATCATGACTTGACTTTACCACAACAGGGTTGTGATATGAAAACTCAAGTTTCCACTTAGGTGTTATAAAACCTTAAACTAGTTATCTTTGCTTCTAAAATCAGCTAGAGATAAACCTAGATTTTTGCAAAACAACCTAGAGCTTAGTATTTCCTATTCAAACCACTTACTTGTTATTGATAGTTTGTGAGTACTTAAAGAGTACTCATGGCTTTGTCCCTGTCTATTCCCATGGCCAGACTATGAAGAGGACTATCAGGAGGATGGACCGCAGGAAGGTTACAACAACTAGGATCATCTCCCATCGTTAGCATTGCCTGTGACCATGAAGATGGAGCCTCGCCCATGCTACCATTATTATATTATTTTGCTGCTTTGATTGTACTAAGACTGGATCATGAGATCCTTTATTTTGTTGTAAGACCTTGTTTATGGTTTGTAATGGATGATGAACTATGGTACCAATTTGTTATGTCTCGCAAAAATGGTAATCCTGGGATTGCGATGTATGGCATAAAAAGCATCTGGGATTAAAAATCCGGGTGTTGACAAGTTTGTATCAGAGCCATCCTGACCATAGGAGACCCTAGTTCAGAATGGACGCTTGAATCAAAAACTTAGTTTCAAAACAAAAGAAGTGAGTATTTATGAAAAACTTATTATCATTCTTATCACTTAGATTCTTTCACAAAAAATCATGTTCCTCAAAATTCTTGAAAACTTACATAAAATTTGACACACTTGATCACTCTACTAACTTACTCATCCTAAATTCTTATAGATGGACGTGAAGTATAGCAAGTTCTATCAGTTGGGAAATGGTGGAGATCTCATCTTTGAGCGTGATTTGGACCAACTCTCGGAACTTCTGGAGCGCCCGATACCGAGTTCTTTGGAGCCCAGCTCAACAATCAGGAAGGAGGATAATTGCAATGGATGATTGTTGCAAGTCTTAGAGGGAAGATTGAAGCCCCCACCTTAGAGGGAGTCCAGTTCACCTTAAGGGAGAACAACTGGCTAGATGGACTTTCCAGGGCCATGCAGGAAGCTCTCACCCGTATGTATGGGCAAAGCATCAATGAAATCAAGGGCACCTGTTTTGAATATTATCCAAGGCGTGATGTTATGGGACATCCACTGGAGGTACCACGTCACCCAGAGCTGAAGCATCAAGTGGACCACCTCAGCTTCATGATGTATGACTGACAGAAGGGGTTGGACAATGCCCGTTCCTATGCCAACCACAACTATGCCATCGTAGTCAAGAAGGACCAGACCATCGCCATGCTGGTGAAGGATCTCTAGTCTCGTCATCGTCATCTTGACAAGAAGGATCGCATTATTGCTCGCCTTCGTCACAGGGTGACAGACTTGGAGGAGACCATCCACGAGAGGGACATGCAGCTTGAGGAGATGGAGAATGTAGGGGAAGACATCCGTGGAGACCCCTACTCTTACCTCATTGATGATGATGACTTCTTGGAGGATCAAGCCATGGACTTTTTCACTGATTAGGATAACTTTGCCTTCATTGATGATGATGATGAAGACACCGATTCCGAGGAGTAGTAGCACTTGAGCACTAGCGTTAGTGAAGTTGTATCCGGTCCCACTGTATCGTAGTTTCACATAATGGTTCTTAAAACCATCTGTTTCCTTGTAGTGGTGTGTTTTGTATCGTGTGCTATGAATGAATGAAAAACAAGTTGCTAGTTAGCAAAACCTGAGTCAAACTCAAAGATTAAAAAACTTTTCAAAAACAAAACCCTGAACCTTAGAAATTTCCCTCTTTTCTCATCATCTATCTCAATCTTCAGATGCCTCACGGAGGAAGCAGTTCATCTCCAGACCCAATGCTGCATATCTTGCAAATGTTGGTTTTGGACCACGAAGCTGAAAGAGCCGAACGTCAAGCCAACTTAGCCACCTTCAACACATAGCTCAGATGGCCAACAACAATCAAGGCCATGGAAACCAGGACAACCATGGATCAAAGCTCAAGAACTTTCAGAACACCAATCCACCCGTCTTTAGTTAAGTCTGAAGAGCCCCTAGATGCAGATGATTAGCTGCAGACCATGGAGAACAACTTAGATGTCGCAGGAGTGGAGGCCAACAAGAAAGTACTGTTTGCCACCCACTATCTGGCAGGAGATGCAAGAGCTTCGTGGAACAGCGTTCGCGCCATGACTAGAGGACAAATGATGACTTGGGATGAATTCAAGCTCAAGTTTAGCAGAACCCATGTGCCACCGCGTTTGATCAAGAGGATGAGAGATGAATTCAGATAATTGAAGCACGGGAGGATGACCGTAGTTGAGTACCGCGAGAAATTTTTGTCATTAGCTAGGTATGCACCAGATGAGATTGACACCGAAGCCAAGAAGGAGAGATTCATGAATGGTCTGCATGACGAGATGCAGACAGTGTTAGTCAACATCCCATTTGCTGACATTGAAGCCTTAGTGGATTCTGCCATTCAAACGGAAGGCAAGATCAACCAAGCCAATGAGAATCGCAAGCGTCGAATGATGCATCAACCAGGAACCCACCATACCCGAAAGTATCGCCCCAACCCGTCTACAGGATTTGCCCCAAGAAACAATAGACCCCCGATGAACCGTCCAACCTATACCAACCATGGAGGAGGAAATCCAAGGCCCGGAGGAAACCCCAACAACAACCCCGGCAACCCGAGCAATTTCAATCGTGCACCACCCAAGTTCAACAACAACAATGTCGCCAACAACACCAATACTGCCCCGAGAACTGGAAGCAATGTTGTGCCTGTTGCAGGAAAGGACAAGTGTCAGGTGACTTGTTATGAATGCGGAACCAAGGGTCACTATTCCAATGAGCGCCCTAAAACGAGTGCAGCAACCCCCAATGTGAATGCCCCAGCTCAGCAGCAGCGTTGTGTTCAGCTTGGAAGAAGATTTGCCCCTGGGAATTCTGAAGGGTTTCGCAGCATAGTAAATCAAAATTTTCTACGGATGCGAACGGGAAAAGCCAAGATCTAATCTAGGAGATGCAAACAACGAGGGGGGATAGATGAGATCTTCATACCCTTGAAGATTCGCATAGCGGAACGTTCAACGGAACATGGTTGATGTAGTCGTACTAGCTTCTCCTCCTCGCGATCCGATCCGATCCAACACCGCAAGTGGCGATGCCTCCGAGATATGCACACGTACGTAACCTTGACGTCTCCTCCTTCATCAGTCCAGCAAGTGGGGTGGAGAGAAATATTGGATCTACAGCACGACGGCGTGGTGCAAAGGTGGAGAGTTTCTGCGGTAGGGTTTCGCCTACGCGCAATCGGAGAGAGAGAGATCTAGAGGGCAGCAGTATGGCGGCTAGGGTTGAAGGAGTAGGGGAGGAGGGCTGCGCCCCTGCCCTCTATATATAGGGGGCTGGCCGGCCCCCTTGGCCCCTCCTCCAAGCCCTAGGGCGGCGGCCCCAAGGGTTGGAGTGGGGGCAAGTTTTCCCCCTCCTTCTAGAAGGTTTCCCTAGGGTTTTGGCCGGCTGGGCCTATGAGGCCTTGTGACCCTGGCCCAATGCGTCCAGGGCACTCCCTCGTAGGCCCACGCCCCCTCCCGACAAGTGGGGCCACGTTGGTCCCACTCCGGAAGGTTCTAGAAGCTTCCGGTACAATACCGAACAATCCGAAACAATTCTGAAATCCAAAAACTGATTTCCCTTATATGAATTTAATTCTCCGGACCATTTCGGAACCTCTCGTGATGTCCTGGATCTCATCCGAGACTCCGAACAAAAACTTATAAACCAATTATCCATTCTATCCTAGCGTCGAGACACGTTAAGTGTGTGACCCTACGGGTTCGAGAATATACAGACATGATCTTCTATCAATAATCAATAGCGGGGTCTGGAAACCCATATTGACTCCCACATACTCATCGATGATCATATCGGATGAACCATGATTCCAGGATTCAATTAATCCCATATATATTCCCTTCGTCGCGTGATATTTTACTTGCCCGAGATTTGATCGTCGGTATCGGCATACCTAGTTCAATCTCGTTCACAGCAAGTACTTTACTCGTTCTGTAATCCGATATCACTTTGTGATTAACTCCTTAACCACGTGCTTGCAAGCGGTGTTGATATCAATTACCGAGTGGGCCCGAAGTATACCTCTCCGACTTGGGAGGGACAAATCCCATCTCGATACATACAACCCAACAGGTACTTTCCGATCACCTGAGAGACACCTTTATGATCACCCTCTCATAGGATGACGTTTGATGACCTCATAGCTTTCTTCCGATACCAGGGAGTTGCATTATCTCATGGTCTAAGGAATACAATATTTGACATGAGAAAAAGCTTCGCAAATATGAACACGATGACACGATCTAATTGCTCTGCTTGATTTGGGTCTGTCCATCATATCATTCTCCCAATGACATGATCTCATTATTAATTGCCAACTCATGTATATGGTTAGGAAACCTTAACCATTATTAATCAATGAGCTAGTCCATAGAGGCATACTAGGGACACGGTGTTGTTCATAAACCACACAAGTATCAAAGTTTCTGCTTAATACAATTTTAGCATGGAATATAAACTTTATCATGAACAAGAATTATAATAATAACATTTTTATTATTGCCTCTAGGGCATAATTCCAACAGTCTCCCACTTGCACTAGAGTCAATAATCTAGTTTACATCTGGCAACAATCTAACACCCATGGCACTAAGGTGATTATCATGTTTTGCTCGTGGAAGAGGTTTAGTCAACGGATCTGCGACATTCAGATCCGTATGTACTTTGCTAATCTTCAGATGTCCATCTGTTATATAATCTCGAATTATATGAAACTTGCGGTTGATATGCTTGGTCTTTGGATGATATCTTGGTTCCTTAGCCAGTGCTATGGCGCCAGTGTTGTCACACAATATCTCCAGTGGGTCCAAGGCACTTGGAACCACACCAAGCTCAGTGATGAAGTTCTTGATCCAAACTCCTTCACTTGACGCTTTTGCAGCAGCCATGTATTCCGCTTCTACTATAGATCCCACGATCACGCTTTGCTTGCAGCTTCTCCAGCTCACAGCTCCTCCATTCAAAATATAAACGTATCCTGTCTGAGATTTAGAATCATCCTTGTCGGTGTCGAAACTAGCATCGACGTAACCTTTTACGACGAGCTGTTCATCACCTCCATAGACTAAGAACATTTATTTAGTTCTATTTAAATACTTTAGGATGTTCTTCACGGCTGTCCAGTGTTCCACTCCTGGATCACTTTGGTATCTTCTCGTCAAACTAAGAGCATTGGACACATCCGGTCTAGTACATAGCATGGCATACATGATAGATCCTATGGGCGAGGCATAAGGCACTTTGCTCATAGCTTCTCTATCGTTTACCGTAGCTGGACACTGAGCCCTGCTCAATATCTTACCTGACAACATAGGCACTGAACCTTTCTTTGCCTTATCCATTCTGAACCTTTTCAGAACTTTGTCTAGGTATGTACTTTGGCTTAAAGCTATCAGGCGTCTTTATCTATCTCTATAGATTTTGATGCCCAATATATAAGCATCTTCCCGTAGGTCTTTCATTGAAAAACATTTGTTCAAATAACTCTTCACGTTGTTAAGCATGTCAATTTCATTTCCGATAATCAATATGTCATCCACATATAGTACCAAAAATGTCATTGAGCTCCCACTCACTTTCTTGTAGATACAAGCTTCGTAGCAATTTGGAACAAATCCAAAGCTCTTGATCACTTGATCAAAACGAAGGTTCCAACTCCGAGATGCTTGCTTCAGTCCATAAATGGAACGCTAAAGTTTGCACACCTTATCAGCATCCTTAAGATCGACAAAAGCTTCGGGTTGCATCATATACAACTCTTCATCAATGTTGCCATTGAGGAACACAGTCTTGACATCCATTTGCCATATTTCATAATCATGAAACGCAGCAATTGCTAATAAAATCCGAATGGACTTAAACATCGCTATGGGAGAGAAAGTCTCATCGTAGTCAACACCTTGAACTTGTCGAAAACCTTTCGCGACAAGCCGTGCTTTATAGACAGTAACATTACCATCCGCGTCCGTTTTCTTCTTGAAAATCCATTTGCACTCAACGGCCTTTCGGTCGCTAGGAGGGTCCACCAAAGTCCATACTTGGTTTTCGCTCATGGATCCCAATTCGGATTTCATGGCCTCTAGCCATTTCTTAGAGTCTGGGCTCATCATTGATTCCTCATAGTTCGCAGGTTCACTATTGTCTACTAACAAGACAGTTAAGACAGGGTTGCCGTACCACTCAGGAGGGGCACGCGACCTTGTCGAACTGCGACGTTTAGTAGTAGCATCGTCCGAAGCTTCATGATCCTTGTCATTAGCTTCCTCTATTGTTGGTGCAGACGGCACTGGAACAATTTCAGGTGCTGCGCTACTCTCCAACTCAAGAGAAGGTTAAATAACCTCATCTATCTCTACTTTCCTCCCACTCACTTCTTTCGAGAGAAACTCTTTCTCAAGAAAGGATCCGTTCTTTGCGATAAACACTTTGCCTTCGGATCTGTGATAGAAGGTATACCCAATCGTTTCCTTAGGGTATCCTATGAAGACGCATTTCTCCGCTTTGGGTTCGAGCTTGTCCGGCATCAACTTCTTGACGTAAGCTTCGCATCCCCAAACTTTAAGAAACGACAACTTAGGTTTCGCACCAAACCACAGTTCATACGCTGTCGTCTCAACGGATTTAGATGGTGCCCTATTTAAAGTGAATGCAGCGGTTTCTAATGCATAACCCCAAAATGATAATGGCAAATCTGTAAGAGACATCATTGATCGCACCATATCTAATAGATTTCGATTCCGGTGTTCAGACACACCATTACGCTGTGGTGTTCCGGGTGGCGTGAGTTGCGAAACTATTCCGCTTGCTTTAAGATGCGTGAGAAAATCATAACTCAAATATTCACCTCCATGATCGGATCGTAGAAATTTAATTTTCCTGTTACGATGGTTTTCCACTTCATTCTGAAATTCTTTGAACTTTTCAAAAGTTTCAGATTTATGTTTCATTAAATAGATATACCCATATCTACTTAAGTCATCTGTAAAAGTGAGAAAATAGCGATAACCGCCGCGCGTCGAAACACTCATTGGTCCGCATACATCGGTATGTATGATTTCCAACAAGTCCGTTGCTCGCTCCATTATTCCGGAGAACGGGGTTTTGATCATCTTGCCCATGAGGCATGGTTCGCATGTGTCAAATGATTCAAAATCAAGAGACTCCAAAAGTCCATCAGAATGGAGTTTCTTCATGCGTTTTACACCAATATGACCTAGACGGCAGTGCCACAAATAAGTCATATTATCACTATCTACCTTGCATCTCTTAGCCTCAATGTTATGGATGTGTGTTTCATTGCTTTCGAGATTTAGAAGAAATAAACCATTCATAGCAGGTGCATGACCATAAAAGATGTTACTCATATAATAGAACAACCATTATTCTCCGATTTAAATGAATAACCGTCTTGTAATAAACACGATCCAGATATGATGTTCATGCTCAACGCAGGCACATAATAACATTTATTGAGGTTTAAAACTAATCCCGAAGGTAAAACTAAGGAGAGCGTGCCGACGGCCATCACATCAACTCTTGATCCATTGCCAACGCGCATCGTCACCTCATCCCTCGGTAGCCGCCGTCTATTCCGTAGCTCCTGTTTCGAGTTAAAAATATTAGCAACTGAACCAGTATCAAATACCCAGGCACTACAATGAGGGCTAGTAAGGAAAACATCAATAACATGTATATCAAATATACCTTTGATGGTGCCAGCCTTCTTGTCCGCTAAGTACTTCGGACAGTTGCGCTTCCAGTGACCCTTGTCCTTGCAATAGAAGCACTCAGTGTCCGGCTTAGGTCCAGGCTTGAGCTTCTTCTCAGCAGGGGCAATGCGCTTGCCGCTGCCCTTCTTGATGGATTTCTTTGCACCCTTACCTTTCTTAAAGCTGGGGGGATTGTTGACCATCAACACATGATTATCTTTCTTGATGTCCACCTCCGGAGCTTTCAGCTTAGCGAAGAGCTCAGTGATCGTATCAGTGGAACCAATCTGATTATGAGTAACTACAAAACCTTTGTAGCTAGGAGGGAGTGATTGCAGAACTCTGTCAATCTTGAGCTCCTCTGGAATCTTGCAGTCCAGTTGCTCAAGGCGTTGAGTGTAGCCCGACATCTTAATGGTGTGCTCACTAACGGAACTCCCTTCCTCCATCTTGCAGTTAAAGAATTTCTCAGAGATCTCATATCTCTCAGAACGGGCCTGAGTCTAAAACATAGTTTTCAGTTCCTCAAGAATCTCAAAGGGCCCGGGGAACTCCTCAAAACGATTTTGAAGGTCCGATTCCATAGCAAACAACATGGTGCTCTTAATCACACCATAATCATCCTTGCGCGACTGATAAACAGCTTTCTCATCAGCCGGCGCATCTACAGCAGGGGCGTCACCTAGCGCTTTCTCAAGGACATAGTCCTTTTGTCCGCCAGCGAGAATGATTCTCAGATTGCGGAACCAGTTGGTGAAGTTAGACCCATTGTTCTTAAGCTTTTCTTTCTCAGCAAAAACGTTGAAGTTGAAGTTGGACTTAGCCATTTGATCTACAAAATTTGCAAGTACAATTTAGACTATGTTCATGATAACTAGTTCAACTTAATCAAATTACTAGATGAACTCCCACTAAATTCAACATCCCTCAAGTTGTTTAGTGAACATGATCCAAATTCACCACACCTAATCCGATCTTCACGAGAAGAGATGTGGTTTCAATGGTGGACAACAAAGTGTCGATCATATCCTTCATATGACTCATGCTTAACCTTTCGGTTCGTGTGTTCCGAGGCCATGTCTGTTCATGCTAGGCTCGTCAAGTCAAACCCAAGTATTTCCGCATGTGCAAAACTGGCTTGCACCTGTTGTATGTGAACGTAGAGTTTATAGCACCCAATCATCACGTGATGCTTGAACACGACGAACTTTCGCAACAGTGCATACATGGGGAGAACACAGTTTTATCTTGATCTTTAAGTGAGGAATCATCTTATAATTCTATGATTGTGATCTAAGCATAATAAGATACATAAAAGGATAAACATCACATGCATATAATTTTATGTGACATGGTATAGCCAATCTCCGCTCAATGATCTCCATCTTGTGTGTGCCAGCATGATCTCCATCACTCCACCATGATTGCCTCCACCACAAATAGCAACTACAACTATTGCTAACTACTTAGCGATAAAGTAAAGCTATTACATGGCGTATAAGAAGTTGACACATAGGTCATACACAATTATAAAGACAACCATATGGCTCCTGCCGGTTGTGTACTCATCGACATGCAAGTCGTGAAACATTACAAAACATGATCATTGCATACAAAATACACTTCACATCTTGGGCCATACCATATCACAGAAACACTCCCTGCAAAAACAAGTTAGACGCCTCTACTTTGTTGTTGCATGTTTTACGTGGCTTATGGGAGTAACAAGCTAAGAACGATTCTTACCTACGGAAAGCCACAACAGTGATATTATGGTTGCCAACATCCGGTGTAAATCCCATGACAACTATAGTGAGAGAAACTAGCATCCACCAGCCGCATGTGTGGAACAAGCCACACGTCAAGTGCGGAGCCGGTCTCGCGAACGAGGTCACGTAAAGTTGGCCTGGACCGCTTCGATCTCACTATCCCGTGTCATAAGAAGTACACAAACAAGAGGCTTGCAACAGAAAACATCAACGCCCGCAACAAGCATGTTGCGTTCTACTCGTGAAACACATCTACGCATAGATCTAGCTCTGATACCACTGAAGGGTTTCGCAGCATAGTAAATCAAAATTTTCTACGGATGCGAACGGGAAAAGCAAAGATCTAATCTAGGAGATGCAAACAATGAGGGGGGATAGATGAGATCTTCATACCCTTGAAGATTCGCACAGCGGAACATTCAACGGAACGTGGTTGATGTAGTCATACTAGCTTCTCCTCCTCGCGATCCGATCCGATCCAACACCGCAAGTGGCGATGCCTCCGAGAGATGCACACGTACGGCACCTCGACGTCTCCTCCTTCATCGGTCTAGAAAGTGGGGTGGAGAGAAATATTGGATCTACAGCACGACGGCGTGGTGCAAAGGTGGAGAGTTTCTGCGGCAGGGCTTCGCCTACGCGTAGTCGGGAGAGAGAGATCTAGAGGGCAGCAGTATGGCGGCTAGGGTTGAAGGAGTGGGGGAGGAGGGCTGCACCCCCGACCTCTATATATAGGGGGCTGGCCGGCCCCCTTGTCCCCTCCTCCAAGCCCTAGGGCGGCGGCCCCAAGGGTTGGAGTTGGGGGCAAGTTTTCCCCCTCCTTCTAGAAGGTTTCCCTAGGGTTTCCCTAGGGTTTTGGCCGGCTGGGCCTATGAGGCCTTGTGACCCTGGCCCAATGCGGCCAGGGCACTCCCTCGTAGGCCCACGCCCTCTCCCGACAAGTGGGGCCATGTTGGTCCCACTCCGGAAGGTTCTAGAAGCTTCCGGTACAATACCGAACAATCCGAAACAATTCCGAAATCCAAAAACTGCTTTCCCTTATATGAATCTTATTCTCCGGACCATTCCGGAACCTCTCGTGATGTCCTGGATCTCATCCGAGACTCCGAACAAAAACTCATAAACCAGTTATTTATTCTATCCTAGCATCAAGACACGTTAAGTGTGTGACCCTACGGGTTCGAGAATATGCAGACATGATCTTCTATCAATAATCAACAGCGGGGTCTAGAAACCCATATTGACTCCCACATACTCATCGATGATCATATCGGATGAACCATGATGCCAGGATTCAATTAATCCCATATATATATTCCCTTCGTCGCGCGATATTTCACTTGCCCGAGATTCGATCGTCGGTATCGGCATACCTAGTTCAATCTCGTTCACAGCAAGTACTTTACTCTTTCCGTAATCCGATATCACTTTGTGATTAACTCCTTAACCACGTGCTTGCAAGCGGTGTTGATATCAATTACCGAGTGGGCCCGAAGTATATCTCTCCGACTTGGGAGGGACAAATCCCATCTCGATACATACAACCCAACAGGTACTTTCCGATCACCTGAGAGACACCTTTATGATCACCCTCTCATAGGATGACGTTTGATGACCTCAAAGCTTTCTTCCGATACCAGGGAGTTGCATTATCTCATGGTCTAAGGAATACAATATTTGACATGAGAAAAAGCTTTGCAAAGATGAACACGATGACACGATCTAATTGCTCTGCTTGATTTGGGTCTGTCCATCATATCATTCTCCCAATGACATGATCTCATTATTAATTGACAACTCATGTCTATGGTTAGGAAACCTTAACCATCATTAATCAATGAGCTAGTCCATAGAGGCATACTAGGGACACGGTGTTGTTCATAAACCACACAAGTATCAAAGTTTCCGCTTAATACAATTCTAGCATGGAATATAAACTTTATCATGAACAAGAATTCTAATAATAACATATTTATTATTGTCTCTAGGGCATAATTCCAACAAATTCGCTTAACTGCAATGGCCGTCTGTATCACGTGAATGCTGAAGAAGCCCAAGATGTCATGCTGGGTATGTTTTCTGTTAACTCAGTACTTGCAAGAGTGTTGTTTGATTCTGGAGCATCGCACTCATTTGTTACGGAAGAATTTGCATGCACTAGTAAGATTCAACCAACAAAATTGAAGCATGTTATGATTGTTCAAATACCTGGTTCAACCACCAAAGCTAGACAAATTTGCTAGGCCGTACCTATCAGAATCCATGGCATAGATTTTTATGCTAATCTAATAGTACTCGGGTACTCAGAACCAAAGGTTTGGAAGTAGTACTAGGAATGGATTAGATGTCAAAACATAAAGGATTAATTGACTGTGCCAAGAAATCCATAACCATGACCAGTATAGCCGGAATATCAGTAGAGCATGTATCTGAAACCTTGCCCCGTCAATGCAAGTGCAACAAGAGTCTAGCCCAACTAACTATTGACCAAGTCAGAATAGTCTGCGAATACCCCGATGTATTTCTAGATGTTTTGCCCGGTATGCCTCCACATCAGGATATCGAGTTTATCATTGAACTAATCCTTGGAACTGGACCAATAGCCCAGAGACCTTATAGTATGAATCCATCTGAATTAGTGGAGCTAAAAAAGCAACTGGATGCTATGTTGGAGATGGGACTAATTCAACCAACTGCATCGCCATGGAGATCACCTGTCTTGTTTGTGGACAAGAAAGATGGAGGTAACCGTTTGTGTACGGATTATCGGAATCTGAATGATATCACCATCAAGAACAAGTACCCACTGCCGAAGATAGAAGACTTGTTTGCCCAGTTGACCAGTGCCAAAGTGTTTTCTAAGATTTATCTTATAACTGGTTATCATATACTCAAGATTCGTATAGAGGATATTACAAAGACTGCCTTTACCACCAGATATGGATTGTATGAGTACACTATCATGTATTTTGGATTAACCAATGCCCCCGCTTATTTCATGAACCTCATGAATAATATTTTTATGGACTTCCTGGATAAGTTTGTCGTTGTTTTCATAGATGACATGTTGATCTATTCCAAATCAGAAGAAGAACATGAGATACACCTGAGGACCATCCTTGGAACCCTTAGGGAGCATCAGTTTTATGCCAAGTTTAGCCTGATTCCTCGGACATATTGTGTCAGCCGGAGGAATTGCTGTTGACCCTACAAGGGTTAAGGATGTTGAAGAATGGCAAGCCCCAACCACTCAAACCCAAGTTCTTGCATTCCTCGGATTAGTGGGATACTACCGCAGTTTGTAGAAGGATTCTCGAGTATCGCAAGACCCATGACCCAATTGTTGAAGAAAGATAAGAAGTTTGAATGGACGGGCAAATGTGAAGCAGGTTTTCAAGAACTCAAGAAGATATTGATCTCAGCCCCAATCTTTATCATGCCGGATATTGCGAAGCCTTTTGATGTGTATTGTGATGCATCCAAGATCGGTCTCGGATGTGTACTTATGCTAGAAGGCAAAGTCATATCCTATTTATCCCAACAACTGAAGCAACATGACCAGAATTATCCTACCCATGACCTTGAACTAGAAGTCGTAGTTTTAGCCTTGAAGACATGGCGGCATTACCACATGGGAAACCGTTGTGAGATTTATTCGGATCATAAGAGCCTGATGTATATTTTCACTCGGAAGGAGCTGAATATGAGGCAAAGGAGATGGATAGAGTTAATCAAGGACTATGATCTGGACATCCACTATCACCCCGATAAGGCCAATGTGGTAGCAGATGCCCTTAGTAGATTGCCGTGTCGATTGAACTCTATGATTCTAAAGGAGCAACCAAGTTTGCACAAGGAGTTGAAAGATTTTAGAATGGAATTAGTAAGTGACGGATTTTTGGCTAGCATAGAACTTCAACCCACTTTGATGAGTCAAATAAAGGAGGCTCGAAAAGGAAATGCTAGTATCGATGGAATCAAACATCGTATCGATACAGGAAAGGTACCCGGATTCACCGAAGATGAAGAAGGAGTTTTGTGGTACAAAGGTCGTATCTGTGTGCCAGGAGATTCAGAGTTGAAGCAAGATATTTTGAAAGAGGCCCATGATACTCTTTATTCTATCCACCCCGGAGGAACCAAGATCTATCAAGATTTGAAGGAGCAATTTTTATGGCATAAGATGAAGAGAGAAATCGGAAGCTATATAGCCAAGTGTGATATTTGTCAGAGAGTCAAGGCGGGACATCAGAGACCCGCAGGATTATTGCAACCATTGCAGATTCCGGAATGGAAATGGGATTCAGTTGAATGGATTTTATCACCGGTTTGCCTACATCTAGTAGGGGGAATGACTCTATTTGGGTCATAGTAGACAGACTGTCCAAAGTCGCCCATTTCTTACCAGTCAAGACCACCTACTAGAGTTCAAAGCTAGCAGAGTTGTATATTGCTAGAATCGTCAGTTTTCATGGAGTCCCTAAGAACATCGTGTCGAATCGAGGAACTCAGTTTACCTCGAGATTTTGGAAGAAAGTCCAAGAAGGATTAGGAACCAGACTGGATTTCAGCACAGATTATCACCCTTAGACTGATGGACAAACGGAGCGAGTAAACCAAATACTCAAAGATATGTTGAGAGCTTGTGTGTTAGAATATGGATCTAAATGGGAAGATTGTCTGCCTTTCGCAGAATTTTCATACAACAACAGTTACCAAGCCAGCTTGCAAATGGCCCTATTTGAATTCATGTATGGAAGCAAGTGTCGTACCCCTTTGAATTGGTCGGAAGTAGGAGAGAGTCAGATTTTCGAACCCGGCATCCTACGAGAAGCAGAAGAGAAAGTTCACAAGATCCGTGAGAACCTCAAGACCTCCCAATCCAGACAGAAGAGTTATGCCGACAAGAGACGTCGAGAACTAGCCTTCAATATCGGAAATTTTGTGTATCTCAAAGTGTCACCTTTGAAAGGAATGGAACGTTTCCAGCTCAAAGGAAAGTTAGTCCCCAGATATATCGGACCCTTCAAGATTTTGAATCATCGAGGAGAAGTCTCGTATCAACTAGAACTGCCAGAGGAGATGTCAGTCGTGCATAAAGTGTTTCATATCTGGTTACTTCGCAAATGCCTAGAAGTCCTTGAGAAGATCAAAGTTTTCAAGAACATTGATCACCAAACTATAGAGATCAACGATGACCTGCCATATCCTGAAGTACCCATCCGTATTTTGGAGGAAGCTTTCAGAACCACCAGGACCCGGAGTATCAAATTTTCAAGATTCAGTGGAGTAACCACACTATAGAAGAAGCTACGTGGGAGCGTGAAGACTACATTAGGACGGAGTTTCCTGTTCTCTTTAAATCCTAGTTTTCTTTTTATCAAATCTCGGGACGATATTTTGTTTAAGGAGGGAAGGTTTGTAACATCCCAAAAATATTAATCAAGGTTATCAATTCCAATCACCCAAATTTCGGGTTAACAAATTTTTTTGTTAATTTAAATCCATATGATTGCATGTGTGTATGTGATGTATGTATGAATGCATGAATGAACTTGTTTGGTTGTTGTGAATAGCAAGGAATGGTTTAAATATGAAAACAACATCATCTAAATCATTTCCAAGCAGAATCAAAACAATAGAAATTCAAAAAACAAACAAAACAAGCAAATGGTCATTTTTGCCAATCTTGCTCACTAGACCACTTTGAGTGTTCCTAGTCCAAGATTTCAAACAGAAACAAATCCATTTCTTTTCACCCCTTGCTAGACCTAGTGAAAGTGAACCCAAGCCCACTTTGCAAACCCACCGAAACATTTGGCAACCCTATTCAAATAACAATTCAAAATTGAATCTAGTTCATATGAGAAGATCACCATTTCTCAAAACTCAACCAAACCAGTGCACCTTGAAAAATCCAATCATTGCACCCACCAAGTTTTATCCAAAAATTCAAATTCAAATTTCTTTCGGCCATTTCATTAAACACTTGGAGACAGAAAATCAAACTGGCCAAACTTTACTGTTTTGAGCAGTGATCTTTGCAACCATTGTTCACCATTGATCACCCATGTCTCCCCCAGTGCCAACCAACACATTGAGCTGGAAACGTTCCATTCCTTTGCTATAAGAATGATAGGCACCTGAAGTGTGAGACCCTGGAGTATGGCTTAATAGAATTGATAGTATACCCATACCAATAAGTTACAACTTCTTTTCCAGAAGCTCATTCAAAAAGAACCTCCAGGTTAAGCAAGCTTGGACTGGAGCAATTTTAGGATGGATGACCAACCGGAAAGTGGGTACCGGGGATGCGCTTGAGTGAGGACAAAGTGCACATAAATCACTTGGTCTGTGAGGTTAATCTAGAGATCCTATTGAGCTGCCAGGAGTGACAGCCACTGGTCGGGAGAGGCCAAGTTTCTACAAAGTGGTATCAGAGCCGACCCTCGCGGTTACATGGGCGTGTGTGGGTCATTGGTGGATATGTGGTTCATGGCCCATGTGGCCCAGAGTGGACATGGCATGGCACATGTGTCAGCAATCTACGCATAGACAAATGCCAAGAGAGGACGTTCCTGGCTTGTGGTTGATCGACGAGGGCGTCGATCTTCTAAGAGTGGGTGTATGTGAGACCCTGGCTCATGGATTAATAGGATTGATAGTATAACCATACCAACAAGTTGCAACTTATTTTCCGGAAGCTCATTCAAAAAGAACCTCCAGGTTAAGCGTGTTTGGCCTCGAGCAATCTGAGGATAGGTGACCAACCGGGAAGTGGGTACGGTGCGCACGAGTGAGGATAAAATATGTAGAAAAGACTAGTGTTGGTCTGTAGGGTTAATCTAGAGATCCTATTGAGCTGCTATGAGTGACAGCTGCTGGTCCGGAGAGGCCAGGGTGTTACACGAAGGGTTATGCCCATGTCAATCATCATCTCCACAATCAACAAGGTCACCCATGGAGCTCTTCATATTTTTCTTTGTGCGCTATCACGGTTTCTCCATTTATCATCATTCTCAAACTCGGCCAAACAATGGTGCAGTGAAAGCTTTCCTTTTCTTAACCTTGTTTCCTGTCTTGTTCACACGTCCCCTAAATATACTTTGTGCCATGTTGTTCTACTTATGATAATAGGAAAATGTTATCCACATAGAACACACATAATATATGAGTTTCGTGAAAGCAAACACTCACCCCATCTTCATCATTGGCGCCACTTTGGTTTATGCATTTCACATTTTTCAAATACGCCGACACTTTTGACAATGAACTGATATAACACCCCATTGATGATGAAAGGAAGCGACGGTTATTGCCATGTGGGTTGCGACCATCAAAGAACTCCTTCACCCTTTCCCAATATGTGTCTTTCGGTTGCTCTGCGCCCACGGCCGGATCAAGACCTAATTTTTCCATGCCAAGATAATCAAGAGGTCTTATTTGTTGGTGTAGTTTCCTGTTCTTCATACCATTTGGGTTGAGTACACAAAGCCCTCCTCAATCTCATCAAGTGCTTCCACATAATATTCTTTGTATAGAGTTTCTTGTGAACTAAAAATCTTGATAAGATGGCACAGGCATACTCTCCAAAAAATATTTATCATCCAAACTAGTAACATGAAAATAGGGCAAAAATTAATATAAATTGCTACCATACACCACTACAATCATCCATGTTTGAATCATGAAAAAAGAGGACGACGAAAACTTTGTGACGTTCCATCGAACACGTCTTGTGCGGGCGGTGGGACGAACGGTGGCGGAAGATCATCCATCGCGGGTTCCTGTAGCGGGATGAACAATGGTGGCATCTCCATATCCGCGGCGAAATTGGCCTTGCATCTCCATATCCGCGGCGAAATTGGCCTTACCACGACTGCATAAGGCCATCTCCATCTTTGTCTTTGTATAATAAAGAATGTTATTTTATTTATTTATCATTGTATTCTATTTTATTTATAAAACTTTCTATAATTGTGGGGAATTTAAATTCATAGTCAAAAATTATTTGAATTATATGAACACATATTTAAATTATGGATTCAAATTGTTTCCCCAAATAACATTAAAATCAACATAGGTCATGTCAAAATTCATAGCACTCACATGAAGACCTAATCTTCAGTCATCAGAGTAAGAGAAATCTTGATCACTTTGTCTTTCAAAGTTTTGTGAAAATTTTTCCCATATTTTCATACAGATGAATGCAGATGCACAAACCCAACTGCTACCCTTCAATTGGTCCTAAATGTTGGGTTGTTACAGGGAACACCGCCGCCGCCATAAGACCAGGGCTGCCTCCCTAGGTCCCGCACGCAGATGATCACCAACACCGTCCCAATCGCCACCGGTGATCCGCCGCCACTATGCAACTCCCAGCATCATTCGGTGCCAGTCCTACCGCCACCACGACCCTCGCTAGCGGTAGCAACGACAAGGGAGGCCGCCGGACCTTGGGTTTTTGAAGGCTAGGGTTTCGCCTCGGTGCCGCGGGGCGGGGGGGGGGGGGGGGGGGAGGTAGTTCTGTTGATTGTGAGATGAAGAGAGAGTGGAGATGATTCTAGGGTTGTTGTCTACGGAGTAACAAGGATGGGGAGGAATATGATCAGCTGGATGGAAGTCCAGTGGTTGGAAAAATCTCTGGTAGTTTAAGAAAATCTCGGTCACATGCAGTAGGTGCGAGACCATCATTTTAGGCATGTCGCTAGTCTCCGTCCATGGATTTGCTGCATCCGCTTGCATGCATGCACAGGATGATCGTTAGTTTATTAGCTCATGCATCTGGAAGTCCGAAGCTAAGTCCCTGGACCATGGCTAGCGACATGCATGTGCAATCCCTAGAATTGGTCGAGCGCAGAGTTTAAGAAAGATGAGGAAGAAGGAAAAAGACCTGAGCGCTTCTTTATTGCCGTGTGTTGACACGCGCATCATGTTCGTTTGTCCCACACCCTCTCCTCTTTTTAACTCCAAACTAGAACACTATATTATGTCAAGCTCCCGGTCAGATCAGTCTTTTTTACCCTGATTTATGAAAAATAAAATCGACAATCAACGAGAGGGTTTATAATAAGATTTTATATCTTTATGGAATACTCACAATCTACAATATCACAATGAAATAGTTTTTGGCAAAAGATGGGGCAGTAGACATGCAAAAGATGAAAAGCCTAACGCCAGAAAATTCTCAATGGGATGTGGATGATAATAAAGGTAATAAAAGCTTGCCAGGATTATATCCCGTGGCAAGCATGCACGCAAAGGAAGTTTGCATATTCTTAGCCAGGCTTTCGAAAGAAAGTTGGAAGATGCAGGGAATTAGTAGGAGCAAACCCCAATATATCCCAATTTCCCCCAGCTGCTAGATCTCCTCCCAAAAGATCACTGCACGGCTTTTTTCCTCCTTTGCGTTGCCCTTCTTTATTCCCCTTATATGCCTTTCGCAATCCAGGCATTAACAAAAAGTACGCCAATATTTTGCATCCTGACACTTTCTTCTTGCTGCTGATTCCGTTAAGCTGGTCTGCGGGAATATGTAATCAAAGTTTGTCTCTCGGAATACCTGGACCGGCCTCTCTAGTCTTATAATATGAAATCTTTGCAGACTGTGCATTGAGCAAAGGAAAAGAATTTGTTCACAAAGGAGTGCATCACAAGATTCCAAAAGCTACCCGCTGGCAAGAATGGGGAGGCAAATGATGAGTTGAACAACAACTGCATCAACACGTCCTACTGCACCTTGACGCAGAGAGCAGTGTTGCAGATTCACCGTTTGAACAGCATCAGCGCACAGGCAACCGATCAATCATCATATAATCATCGGCCGGCACGGCGACACTATTATTATTGCATGAACGGTGCATGCCTTACTTTCAATTGCATCAAGGGTTTTGGTCCTAGGATCCCAGGAGCAGCAGGATTTGGAGAGGTGGTCCGGGAAGCCAAAGGCTCCCTCCCACATGTGGGAGGAGGGCACATATGTCCCTCTGCATCATCGCCGCGCACAATCACTGATGATGCTCGAAGTGCGTGATGGGCAGGGAAGCAGCAAACCTCAAGATCCATTCGAATTGGTCAGCACCTCCCAAGGTTCTTCCTGGATGCATGTGTTAAAATACGTGTACATATAGGAGTTATAATATACTAGGATTATAGACTTTTTTAAACTCCAAGTCCATCCCCTCCTATGTACTCATATATATATATATATATATATATATATATATATATATATATATATATATATATATATATATATATCCATGAGGGTCAGATCAATACAACAACAAAATATTAGGATTTCTATATTTTTCACGTGATATTAGAGCGGTTAGTCTCACGACGCCGATCTTAAACCTTCCATCACTTCCGCGTCGCACGCCGCCCCCGGGGAGATCAATCCCTTCTTCTCAGGGGCGCGGCATCCGGTCTCGATCAAAGATGAAATCGGTTATTTAGATTAGATCAGATTAGATCCAAAATTCTATAGTTTCATAGATTAGATCCGATTAGCCAAATAAATTCTAGATCCCATGTCTCCACGATCCCTAAATCCCGTTGAAAAATCCGTGCAAACTTGGTGCTTCAATTAGCTTTCAAACCGCTTCCGTCCAAGCTCAAGGACACACGACGATCAACATTACGATCCCGAAATTCCAGCGAAAATTGGTGGCACTCACGATGGCCACCTCCCACCGCCGTGGCGCACACGGCCATGCACACGCGCCACCATCCATCAGTGTCAGGCGCAGAGCCTCCATGGCGTGGCTCTCAACATCTAGTTCAGATGGCTATTGTGGACCGAGTTAGTATATCCAACGGCTACATTAATCCTGGCGATGTGGCTCAAAGAGAAGGCAGAGAATTACTTGTGGGGGCTGGCTGTTACTGATGCTTCGTGGCTCTCTAACATCTAGTTCAGATGGCTATTGTGGACCGAGTTAGTACCAATGGCTACATTAATTCTGGCGATGTGGCTTAAAGGGAAGGCAGAGAATTACTTGTAGTGGGGGCTAGCTATTTAGATATAGTAGTAGATAAGAGTGTAAAAAACAAAAACAAAATAATGATGTGGCATAGCTGCATGATAGTGGGAACAGGTGACAGCCAATAGGAAAAAAATGGATGATGTGGGATGCTTGCATCTTGAGAGAAATCAACTTAGTGGGTTGCTCCTATTTAGATATTTTAGATGCCTGACAAAAACAAGAATCTACGTATATGGCTTGTACATGTATATTTAGGTGAAAATATTTTCTAGCCTCGTAGTTACCATGCCCTAAACCTAAATGTGAATAACCATATCAAATCTAGCCACTAGACATGACACAAAAAATCACTAGATTACAATTTATACTAGTCAGTAACCACAGAACATGTCACTAAGTTATGTGGATGAGGCAGATGCATTTGTCGGAATGAGGGACGAGGGGCAGGCAACATTTGTCGGAAGATGCGTTCTAGGGTCAGCGGCATTGTATTTGCATTGGGCTCTTACTAGGTCTCATTTTAAGTTGCTTTGGGCTTGGGAACTATTGACGGAATGTTCGGAGTTCAGTTCTTTTTCTAGAATAAATCCCCCGATGCTTCCAATGCCTGTATGGCCTGCGGGCGGAGTATTGGGTGACATAATTGCATTTAGTTTTGAAGTAAATTGCGACTGAAGGTCTGAAAACTATTGCCGGTGTGTCCAGTTAGCCCCAGTAATATTAAAATGCACATATGGGTGCTATAAGCACAATTAATGAGTCACTTCAGGTCCTACCATATGCCAAATCAGGTCTGACCTGCAGGCATGCTGGGTTGACCACTGACTTGTAGGCTGAGCATCCATGTTGGCCAACTGATGGGTTGGAAAACTAAGTAAAAATGACCTTGAAAGTTCTCTCTCATTTCACGGTCCTTATTTAATTCCCCAACCTGAGTTGTCGGTAGTGATTCGAAGGATGCTGGCTAATCGGTGATTCTAGGGCTGGAGCTCTGGCGAGCAGTGAAGGAAGGGGCATGGCTGGACATGGTAGTATGTCCGCAGAAGAGCTTCGAGATTGAAAATCGCAAACGTGAAAGCAGTGGCGGGTGTATCTCGTTGGAGTCGACAAAAACCTGGAAATTTGTTAATTTGGTGAATGTGAACACCGATGCTGACTGCCTTCTCATGACCTAGAGCAGCAGCCCAGCTCTTGCAGCTCCTTGTTGTCGGGTGTGGCACATCCAGACATGTGGCGACCACCTTCATCGAACTGGTCGGTGATGATGGTGGAGTTGTTGAGCCTCATGCTGAGTGAGAATGAAGACCTAATGGGTTGTTTTACAAATAATCCTGTGATCCGGTCGGGGCTGCCATGCCGACTTTGCGGCTTGTCAAAAGTGCCACAGGAGTGCCAGTCAGAGGCAAGTTGGGCTCAATAGAACCTCCTATGAATCGGTTATTGCACTTCTAGGACCTAGGTATGCAGTTTTTAAGTATTAGCACTAGCTGGTACCTTCAAATTGAATTAGGACCTCCGATGCGGACGTGGCGTTTGGCTCCCAAGAGCGTATGCTCCTGATGAACAGTAAATTCGCAAAAGTTATAAAATTCAAAGAAACCTGATTTTTTTTGACGTTGTGCATGTTTGTGTCTTTTACATTTCTGCAGAGTTTCGTGAAAGAAATCAAAAGCGGTGCTGTAAAAAAGAGTTCTTTGGAGCACCCATTTTGTTTTTTTGCGCAAGTTGCAACAAATATTCCCTTTTCCTGAAAATTTATATGTGAGCATGGGACATGGATGTGTTAACATTTCAGAATTTTTTGACATTTGGAATGTCCTTTATATTTAGGCAGGAGCATGTTCTCCAGGAGCCGTTCTTAATTATTTTTATGCTTGTGCCTTCACTGTTATCATTCTGATTTACTGGCATCGGGTTAATTTGGGTAGAATAAGGGTTTGAACTTCAAATGCCTGGGATAGGGCACTTACCTCATCTGGCTGCGGCAGGGCCTAATCCTTGTCGTGGTGATGAGGCTTTGAGAACTCACATAAAAAAATCCGAAATTCTGAACTTAAACCATGTATTTCTTTAAATTCCAGAATTTCTAGTGATATTAAACCATGTCTCTGGTCTTTACAGGTTAAGCCAAGTCCATCTCTGAAACTTCTGAAGCTGCCAGATGGGTACCCTCCTGGTTTAGATAACGTTCATTTGAGTTTGCTTAATCAGCTCCGTGAGTTCTGGCACAATTCTCATGGCGCCATCTTAGTCGATGATAAGGTATATCTACATCGTAATATATTAGAACCTGGACACCTGGTCTAGAAGTTTTTTTTCTTGCGCATCTCCACTTAAGTTCTCACTTCCTATTAAAAAATAATATCGTTCGAAAATAAGTGTCGCAGATAGTGTGTAGATACATGCGTACCTAGACAAATCCGTGACACTTGTTTCCGAACGGAGAAAGTAAAACTTAGTTCTCACTGAAAATGTGTTTTTTTGCTTCAATTTGTTTTTCCTACTCATTTCTTGTTGGATTCAGCATGACTGAGTTCTAGTTTGTTTTTGCGGTGGACTGAATTCTAGTTAGAGTAGGGTAATTTGCTTCACTTTCCGACCCTGAACATATTGCAGAAGTAAAAATTCCATCTGTATGCAAAACAAATTTAAATTGCCAACTAGTCCACTTTTCAAGTGGTTTTAGAGTTAAAGCCAGTTCAGGATTGAAAGGTTCTTCCTCTCTCGAAATTTAACAATTGAACTCATCTATTCTACAGGAGCGTGTAATTAAGACCATTCTTTTCGCTATGTCCATATTGCCTGATGTCTGCCGTCCACTTCTCATTGTCTCCACTTCCGCTTCTCTCGCATTGTGGGAGGCTAAGTTCAACCGTTTGGCACCATCCATCAATGTAGTTGTGTATAATGGGGAGAAAGACGTGCGCATAACAATTCGAGATTTGGAGTTCTATGAGAAGGGTTCTGTGATGTTGCAAGTTCTCTTGTCCCACCCTGATGCTATCATAGAGGTAATAGTATTCTGTTACTCCCAGCTCATGTAGTTTACTGTAAAGGCATGGCAAAGATAACTCTGTTTCTTACTTGAACATATGGAGTCCTGAAATTGAGTCATCATATTTATGTATAAATAAACCTTTTGCTTTCCTTAATTTTTTCCATTATAACACAGGACATTGAAACCATGAAATGCATTGGTTGGGAGGCGGTCATAGTTGATGATTGTCAAAGCTCAAGATTTTTAAAATGCCTTGAACAACTTAAGTGTCTTCACACTGATTTTAGGATGGTTCTCTTGAGTTCTCCACTTAAGGTGCTGTCAAGAATTTTACCCTGTAAAGTATCTGTTTTATAATTTGGTCGTGTTAACTCTGGTTGTTTTGCAGGAAAATATTCTTGATTACGTCAACTTGCTATCTTTCCTTGGCTCTGAAGGAAATGATATTTCTAGCATTTCAGATGTTGATTTATCTAAGGACATACCTGGTACCATAGCGATGCTGAAATCAAAACTCACACTTCATGTTGCATTTGAGCGGAAAGGGGACTCGTCAAAATTTGTGGAGTATTGGGTTCCTGCTTGCCTTTCAAGGGTGCAGCTAGAAATTTACTGTCATACCTTACTATCAAACTCACCAGCACTTCAATCACATTCAAAAACTGATAGTGTTGGTGCTCTTCGTGACATTCTTATGTCCCTCCGAAAGGTTAGCTTTTGACATTTCTGAGCATGTGTGGTACTTTTTTATTTTCACAGTACGGCGTTAGCTGGAATCTTCAACGATACTCATTGTGCATAGCACTGTCTTACTTTACTATCTTACTATGCAACAGTGCTGTGACCATCCTTATCTAGTAGATGAAACGCTGCAAGTCTCACTTATCAAGGGCCACCCAGCAACTGATATCCTAGATATTGGAGTGCATGCAAGTGGGAAGCTACTGCTTCTTGACAAAATGCTCCGAGAAATCAGGGAAAAAGGGCTGAGAGTTATTATTCTTTCCCAGGTGACCTTTTTGTGGTACCATGCCTGTAAATAAGATGTCTTACTTTCAGTTTTTGTCATAGCACAACTTTTGCATAATAATTTGTTATGGGTGATTCATGTACTACTTTTATCCAAAGAGTTTGCTATCCTTGGTATTTTTACCTTTCTGAAGGATGCATTGATTTATTTTTGGAAACTGAAGCATGCGTTGATGATTTCCTCCACTTCCATTTTGTAAATGTTATGCACACGTGTTATCAACTTCTCACAGGAGGAAAAGTTTCAAGCTGTCTTTTTTCGTGCACATCATGTCAAATCTTGAAGTATATAATATTTGGGACATCTGACTTGCCTCCGTTGCAAAATCAAGAGCGCATAAAGACTGGTGATATTTCACTGGAGTACGGTTATTCACATTAGAATTGAGCCATGCGGTTAATAGCCATTTTTTTTATCATATAAACCATAGTTACTGAATTCGCTAGAATGCGCTTCGACCCTGACCCTGATCGATTGATCTAGATCAGTGTTTGAAATTGCTCAGATTGGTCAGAGTTCGCACCCCGAGTCATCGATCTGCAAACAGAAAAATAAAATCGTTCTCCCCAGGCGCTAGGACCATGCACATGAGAACTACAACGGTGGTGAAGGCCTGGTCGATGGCCCGTCATTTTCGTGCAGTGGCAGCTCCCCCTGCTCGCTGTGGACGCGAGCACAGAGGACATGTCTTCTCTCTTCGGTGTTGCTGAAGCTGACAAACAAGCTCGTGGTTCACGTGATCGACGCGTCAGGGTTGGAGTGACCTTGGTGTTGTTGCGACGAAGTCAAATTTGACTGATCGTAAGCACGACCGCTGACTTTTGATGGTGTCGCTTGCTCCGGTGGTGTGCTTTCCTGTTTGTGTTGTTGTTGTGGCTCCTCCCTATCTACCAGGAGTATAAGCAGGAGGGCTCATAGTAGCCTCGGAAATGGCAGGGTGCGAACCAGATCTCCAGTTCGCTAATGAGAGCTGTATACCCCATAGTGAACGTGATCTCCAGTTCGCGAATCGGAGGTGTATACCCATAGTGAACCCAATATGTAGAATTTAGTGAATTGCGAACTGCGATTTCAAATTGCAAATCGGGTAACTATGGTTTAGATACCAAGAAAACTCTCGAGTGGCAGCGCAGTCGGCACTTCGCGGTCTCCAATGTATACCCCATGTTTGAAGCAAGGGGGCTGTTCAAACCAGCATCAATCTTCTCTTCAGATTTCCATTTCGTGTCACCTGTTGGAACTAACTTAGCATTCAGTGGGAGCCGGGTGTCGGGTGTCAAAGACATGGTACTGCTGGTTTCTGAGGGAATATATTCTT
Source organism: Avena sativa (assembly GCA_916181665.1). Lineage (NCBI taxonomy): Eukaryota > Viridiplantae > Streptophyta > Magnoliopsida > Poales > Poaceae > Avena > Avena sativa. The sequence continues at coordinate 241,596,915 of OV702297.1, forward strand.
AGACATCTTCGCCATGGCCTGCTGGCTTTGGCTTATCTTGAAACAATTGAACACACAGATTTTGACACTATAGCCCCTAGTGTTAGATCTTGGCTCATCCTGAAAGAAGTCCATAGATTCAAGGAGATGTCTCTGACCCTCTTCAGGGGCTCGGCTGACTCTTTCTACCGCGTAGTCTTTGTCAGTTGTCTTTTCTTGCTTGAACCTTTCCTGCCCCCTTATAGTTTTTCACTAAAAAGGCATTGTTTGCTTCCATTTGCTCCTTTTGATGTAGAAGTGTATGAATGCATGGTTACACCTGCAGAAAACTCACACTTCTGCATTTCATTTTGGAAAAAAACATAGATATACAAAATGGAGAACTTGTACACATGCAAAAATTGATGTATTTTATTGTACTAATATTGTAGTACGACATTATAATAATATTTCTTTTGTACAATGTACACTTTTTATTTATGTTTTGGAACAAAGAGAGTACGTGCTCAAACATGTTGTACATGTGTTTCTTTTCAAGCATGTTTGTGTGAAACCATATTTTCCTTTTAATTGCTGAATGTATATCCCTTATTAAGCTCATTGTTTGGAGAGTTTTTGATTCATCAGTGTTAGAATTCAATATGGCGATCTCCTGTGGTTTCCCAAGCTATCAGTCCAATATGATGTTACTTTCTTCGTTTTGCAGTCTGGTGGTGGGGCTGGCAACCCAATGGGTGACATTTTTGATGATTTTGTCCGTCAAAGATTCGGTCTCGAGTCATATGAACGCGTGGAGCGTGGTTTGCATGAGCGAAAGAAACAGAGTGCAATGAGTATGTTCAATGACAAGACCAAGGGTCGTTTTATTTTCTTGATTGATAGTCGTGCATGTGTCCCAAGCATTAAACTATCATCAGTTGATGTCATCATCATATATGGTAGTGATTGGAATCCCACAAATGACTTGAGAGTCCTCAAGAAGATCAGCATAGAGTCACAATCTGAACATGTGCCCATTTTTCGTTTGTATTCTTCTTGTACGGTGGAGGAAAAGGCTCTTATACTTGCAAAGCATGATCATAATGTTGATAGCAATATCCAGAATATAAATCCTATCTCGAGCCATTCTCTTCTTAGTTGGGGTGCATCATTTCTCTTCAGTAGACTAGAGAAGCTCAAAAACAATGTGTACTCAAGTAAAGATTCTCATGCTGAAGAACTGTTCATGGACAAAGTAATTTTGGAGTACTTAACGAAGTTATCCACTGAAGTTGATGCCAGCACTAAAATGAACAATGCAGCTATATCACAAGCTCATCTGCGTGGTCCTTCTTATTCTAGCGATAGTGCTGTAGTAGGTGAGAGAGAGGGTGTGTCTGCACCTGATGGTGATCTGCAAAAGTTCTGTACTTTCTGGGTAAATTTGCTAGATGGGAAGTCTCCTCGATGGCAATATATATCTGAGCCAGGACAAAGATGCCGTAGAAAGATACAAAACATGGAAGAAGGGAAAATACCTGCCAATGAAACTGGAGAAGGCAGTATGAAACGTAGAAAAAATGCCGGAACCTTGGATTCATCTGCGAATGTTGTAGCTGGCAAAGACAAGGACTCCATATTGCCTGAAATCAAGACAACATCTAGTTCTCAGCAAATATCAGTTGATGACACATGGCAGGAACAAGGTATATCACTACTGTAACAGTAATTAATAGATCTGTTTTTGGTGTGAATAATGCATTGGTCTAATTCTGTCCATTTTGTAGGGGTGGAAAACCTTCAGGGCACACAAAAAGGTCTTCATGTCCAATTGAAGCCAGAGCTCTCAAAGCTATATAGATTGTTGGAACTACCGGTATGGCTAAACATAATAGCTCATTTTTCTCTTGATGTTTACTCTTTTTTTACTAATTTTGGTAAAATATTCAATGTGGCTACTTGTGGCTAATATTTCTGTGCTTTCAAGACGCACTTGCTTTAATTCTTGCCATGTCACATGCACCTAGTTATAGTTTCTTGCCAAGTTGGATCCAATTTTATAGCTTTTTAAAGCTTGCTTTAGTGCTTGCTGTGTCATCTTCAATCCATTGATGGTTAGTAGTTACAACTGGCTAATTTAATTTTATTATACTGTGCTTTTAGTACCATATTATGAGTCTTGTTAGCATCTCTGGTGTTAGTGTTGGGCTGCTGGCAATGCCGAACTGATATCATTACTTGAGTTCTTTTTCCTCCGGACAGTTGAGATTTTATTTAGGAGCATTGAACTTCATTATTCTGTCATATTGAATTTCACCTTTTAGTAGTGTTACCAAGTGTTTAATATATTCATCAAAAGTAGTACTCCCTCCGACCCATATTAGTTGACTCAAATTTTTCTAGATTTGGATGAATCTAGACTCTATTTAGTATATAGGTTCATCCAATTTTTGACAAATCCAAGTCAACTAATATGGGTCGGAGGGAGTAGCATTAGTTTGGCAGCATTGCAACTGCTGTAAGATCTAAAAAAACTGCTGTAAGGATACTAAGAATCAAATACATCCTGAAGAGAAGTAAATTTTTGGTTGTTTTGAACTGATCAGCAATCATATACTGTGCTTAAACCAAAGAGAGCAGTATTCTGAATGATTGCTGCACTATGTGTAGCAATAAATACACACATAAGCTATCAAAAAGTAGTTGGCCATACCATTTCAGCAAAGTCGAAAATTCCTGAATCCACGTGATTTCATATACTCCTAATTTTGGTATGTGAGCTAATTGTATTCTCTTATCGAATGGTCACATTGTGCAGGGGAGTGTTATATGTTTATGTGAGGAACTTCTTGAGTATACGTTGAAGAATCACCAAGTCAGTCAGGAGCCAAAGGGCATATTGCATGCATTCAACATTGCACTGGTTAGAGAAGAACCTCCTGCAATTTTTTACTTCATGTTCAGTGTTAAATGTTATTGTTCTTTTTCATGAATGTTTTCCTTCTTTTCATGCTTTACTTTAGTGCTGGCGTGCTGCTTCTCTCTTAAAGCATAAGGTTAATCGTAGAGAATCACTATCGCTTGCTGCAAAACACCTGAACTATGAGTGCAATGAAGATCTCGCTGAGTTTGTTTATGAGAAGCTAAGGATCCTAAAGAAGAAGTTTTCACGTAGAGTAGGTGAAACAAGCAAGCATAATCGATCAACTTCAGTAAAGAACATATCACCAAACCAGCAGGAGGTTTCAACTAAATTGGGAAATGATGAATCAATCCCTAACCAGGTAGCATATGTTGACGGCAATTTACAAAACGGATCAAATCAAGAGGATCCACATGATTTATTGATTGAGGCGATGGTACCAAGAGAGAAGGAACTTCTGTCTGTTCCAGAATTTCATGAAAAACATTTGTCGAAGGATGTACTTCTTAACAGAATCGTGGAAAAAAAAATTAATTTAGTTAACATGGTTTTCTCCTTAAGGGAAAAGAATATCCATGATAAACAAGCAAACGAGGTCGCCCTGTTCACCATGAACAGGCAGAAGGGAGTGTTGAAACTGAGAGAAGCATGCAAAATAGTTGTGGAGCATCTTCGTAGGTCTTATGCTGGCCCAGATGACAGTGATGCTAAAATAAAGCTAATAGTTGAATGGTTCACTATGCTCCTATATGCGTTTCTGGAGCACATCAGGTACCAGCATGAGAAGCTTGACTTGAAGCAATCAGCAGTGTGGGCAGAGGAGTTGCTCTTGAAGGGAAAATATCTTCAGGACGCAAAACTTGGCCAACTAGATCATACTTTTGACCAAGACATTCCTTTACCAGATTCCGGTTTTGTTATGGAGGAATTCAACCACTTCAGTTGCTGTGTTGATACCGCTACTTTGGCAAACTGTCCGCAGTCTTTGGACGATACGTCTGTGATGGAAATTACATTGGTTCGAAATGTGATTCCACCTGAAGTTATCAATGCAGGAGCAGCGAGCAATGGGTCTGCGGAAACTTTTATCCAGACTGAAAGAAGGCAAGAATCTGAAGATAATGGTTTGACAGAGAAGAGGATCAAAAATAGTTCTGATTGCATTGACTCACAAGGAGGGGCGTCTCTGGCTGTTCAAGACACATCTGTTCAACACACATCTAGTTCTAGTCCTGCAATTGACAGTTGGATTAATCAGGTATGGCATGGATTGTTGCACATACCTGCACAATGTTGTTTTCTTGCTTATGCAATGTTCTTATTGTGATACTATGAGGTCTTATATTCAGTTCTTTGGATTGGTGTTCTTCATATGCAAGTCTTTAACATATTGAAGCTTCGGTTCAGTTTTCATGATACATTTTATGGTTTGTAGATCTCATTTAAGTTCTTTGTGATATAGCATCTAGGATGTTTTTTTTGCCCTTTCCACAAGTCTTTAACATATTGAAGCATCGGTTCAGTTTTCATGATACATTTTATGGTTTGTAGATCTCATTTTTTTTTTGCCCTTTCCACATACCAGTGTGGACATAGTTGCTTGCTGATCATGGACTGTGCAGCATACTATGCATAGAAGGTAGAACTCTGTAGAATGTTCTATCAAATATAGTGGACATCCCAGTTGATGCATCTTAGACTTTATGTTTCTGTTAGTTAGTGCTGCATGTTTTGATACTTTATTATGTATGGTTGCATTAGTATTCCTTTTGTTCATGTTTACTGTATCCATTATGATACTAGAATAACAACTAATCATATGTACTGGTAACATATACCAGGATTCTTTAACTGGTGATCGTGGAAGCACTGAACATGTTGAGGGAGAGACTGATGTGGGTTCACAACTATTACTGGGCGGTACCGATCATCATTTAGGAGATGCCGAAATGGAAGTTAACACCAGTAATAGAGACAGTACTCTTGCAGATCCACCTCACTTGGAACCACAAACTCTGGCTCCTGTGCCTAGCCAGGCTTTTGAACAAATGTCTCAGGAAGTTGAAACTCGGACAAATCTTGTGATGCAGTCAACCCAATCAAGTATGGTGCCAGCACAGCTTTTGCAAAGAGAGGCGGTACAAGCAGGTCTTTCTGGTGAAGCACCAACCCAGATATTGCAACTTGAAATGCAACCATCAGTGCCTAGGGAAGTTGATAATCAGACAGATCTGATAATTCAGTCAGCCCAACCAAGTATGGTGCCAGCTCACCATTCAGAAGGAGTAGAACAAGCAGCCCTTTCTCGTGTACCATCAGCTCAGCGTTTGCTATCTGGAATGCAGCCATCAATTCCAGTATCCAGTGTTCTGGTTGAAAGAACGCACTTTGATCGGAGTCAGCAAAGTAATCAACCCGAGGATGCACTGGGTTCTTCGGCACAACTCTTTTCGGTGGCATCAATATTGTTTAATCATCCACCAGTTGGCGATGAACCATTGAAAAATGAGTTGCACAGATTAAGGTTATACATTGACTCGCTTAATAAAACCCACGAACTGAAGGTTTGCTATTTCTTCTAGCTCATGTATATCTTGGTTGTGGTTGTGATTTTCTTATGGGAGTTTGGGATTCATCATGTTTCCATTTTTTTTTCTCAATTATGGTTAGCAATCACAACTTCGGAGCGATTGTAGCCAAGAAATAGAGAAGGTGAAGCAAAAGTATGATTTGTTACTTCAAGAGCAAGAGTCCACTCATTTTCAGCAAAGGAAGACACTCGATGGTTTGTGTGAGAAAGTTCTCCTCAACCAGTCACTAGCTGATGATTTTCGGGCTAAATTCATATCCTCTTCTGGAGCACAAGGTATTGACTATAAGCAATCACATCTGATGTCCTCCGAGCTAATCTTTCCTTATAGCATGATCTTTGTATTCAAGTTGACCAGATCTACAATATGGTAGTATTTTTTATTCTCCATTGGCTGGAGGGAGATTTTATAATTTGCCACGTTTTACTTAGGACCTTTATAATTTACCACACATTAGTTGTCCTTCTATGATTTGCCACACATTATACCAATTCCTTGCTAATTTGCCCTGTTTCAACTTATACAGATTTATTAATTTTTCTAACTCCAAAATACATTGTGAAATACAGTAATTTAATACTCATGTGACAAATAGCAACTAGCTTTACCGAACCAGGTCAGATCGATCAACCAAAGAGCTAGTTTTGGAAAAAAATAGTTGGCCCATCTCTGTTCGTGGGAAGGAGAAGACGGGAGCGCCGCCGCGACCAGTCGGCCACCACGGACAGTCCAGGCGCAATGCCCGTCCTCCTAGCGGTGACCACGGACGGCGCACCCAGCACAAACGATGGAGGAGGTGCAGAGTTGGCTGCCTGCCGGCAACACCGACTGGACAAGGTCGGAAGCCCTCCTCGAGGCAGCGCCTCCTGCTGCTAGAGGTGGGCGCCGTGGATTGCAGGTCGGCACTGTTGCGCAAACGCGAATTGAAGATTGCAAAGATTCAAGAAGAATTTTTTGTGACAATGTTTCCAACCAAACTAGTGGTTGGATTCAGAAGAAGGGGATCTCCTGAAGAAGAGAAGGGCTCCATGACTTCCTCAAATGCAGGGCTTCAGCTTAGACGATGTACACGTTTGGTCAAATGACAGAGTTAAATAAATAAATAAGTGTGTAAAAATAAAAATATGGCAAATTAGCAAGGAACCAAAGTAATGTGTGGCAAATGATAAAAGACCAAGTAATGTGTGGCAAATTATAAAGGTCCTAAGTAAAATGTGGCAAATTATAAATTCTTCCGCTGGAGTAGTTATGGTTATGTCCTTTTTGTTTGATTTGCATAATTACAGTTGCATATGATATGTTACTCCCTCCGATCCATATTACTTGTTGTTGAAATGGATGTATCTAGCACTAAAACATGTCTAGATACATCTATTTTAGTGACAAGTAATATGGATCAGAGGGAGTACTTCCAATGTTATTCAAATGCTTATCATGGCAAGTCTTGCACGAAAAAATATATATTTTCTATCATGGTGCTGGATAGGCCATTCATGTTAATTCAATTGATTCTTAAAAATTCGTTGTTGACCTCTAATACTCATTTTCTGTCTGCAGGTAGAGCCCACAGCCCAGTTTCACAGCAAGTTCTGACGAGGCCTTCAGCGGTGGCGTCGATTACATCACATGCGTCGTCGTCAGCTAGTCGACCACCAGTGCGGATACGTCCTGTCCAAACATTGCATGTTGATCGACCATCATCATCATCGCCATCTCCACAAATGGTCCGACCTCACCCCTCTGCACCAGGCAACCTTATCAGATCGACATCAGTTGCTTTTAGTCACACGCCAGTTCTGCCACGGGGAAGCTTTGGAGTACAGAGTGAACTGGCACGTGCACCTGCTCCTCATCTTCAGCGCAGGTTATCTCCACGGGTGCATTCTATGGCCCCTGCAAATCAACCGCAGCTTCCAACTAGGCTGGAGTGCAGCACATCTGCAAGGGCACAGTCGATTCCTGTGACTCCAGTAAATATAGGACAGTCAAGCTTGCACCCATGTTCAAACCCGATTGTACCAGCACCCTTGTGCCTGTCAAGTTCACATCCAGCACACCCGCCATCGCCAGGATCTTTAGTTCCAAATCCAGCTCTGCAATTAACGTCACCACCAGGTTTCACTAGAGTGTCTAGTGTGTCCTCGGTCACAATGGATGTGCTGCCAAGTAGGAGAGTTGGGCCTTCCCCATCGGGCACGCTGCAGTCAGATTCTGATTCCGTATCGTTGGATGGATGGCTTATAGGAAGTCTTGGGTTGAGCAGTGACCCCCGAGGTTCGGCGGCTCCTAATGATGTGGTATGCTTGTCAGATGATGAATGAAAGCAATGGAAGCAATGGAGGGAGGGCAGTAGACTAACAAGTAGAGTTAGCCCGCTTGAACGCATAGAAAATCTGACTCGGAATGGCCTATTAACCCATTGATCTGGCTGTTGATAGTATGTTCTCGTGCTGTTTGTGCCAAACCCTGTCCTGTATGTGCTTGATAATGATGGTCCACAAGCCGCTGTAGGTTAATATGTACGTGTATGGTGCACATGACTGTTGTTTGTCTGTTGAAGCCTGGTGATGATGTACTACATGTCATGTTAGTACCGTGAATCTGTGATTGCAACTTTTGCGTTTCCTACATCAACTTAATTGAACTATGTCCTGAGAGAAGCTCGCATTTTGTTTTAGATGAACTTAGTCTTTAAAGGAAGCTATGCATGAGTTGAACAAACCTGGCAGCTGCCTCCATACAGAAAATTTAGCTGCCGTGCCGTAGCTCTGTAAGGCCGGCACCTGGATGGGTGGGGAATCCTATCTAGGATAGGGAATCCGATATAGGAGTGAAGTTTTTAATAGAACCAATGTTTTTAATCGATTAGGTTAGGGAAAACGATAGGGATCCTCCGGGGGATTGAAGAAAACGATCCCCTGGGTGGCTTCCGCACGCGTTCTCCGTCTCCCCCATCGCCATCCCCCGCTGCCAGGAGCTCGAGGCCTCCTAGCTTGGCTCCTCCTCCACTGGCGCCCCGCTCCGGCCCCACCCTAGCTTGGCTCCTCCACTGGCGTCGCACCTTCTCGCCTCCCCTCCTGCCTCCTCCTCCTTCCCTTCCCCATCCTCGTCCCCTCCGCGTCCTGCCTTGCGACCATCTTGGTGCCGCTGTGCTCCCTACCTGGTGGGCCTCCACCGTGCAGCGAGCGCCGCTATGCCGTCGGGACCCCTGCAGCGGGCATCAATGGGTTGGTCCCTCCATGGCCTCTCTGATCCATCGTTTGTGTTTGTCAGGCGGTGTTTGCTACTTTACTTTTTTGTCTGTGTTTGCTATGAGCGTTTTGCTATATTAGCATATTATTTTTGCTATGTATTCATATATTTTTTGCTACTTTCGTATAATTTTTTGCTACAACCAATCTCTACGGTTTTGCTACGAGATCTCCGGCGAGGAATATCCGACGATGTCCCTTTTGCTACATTAGAAAAAGATATTTTGCTACAACCGTTTTGTGGTTTTGCTACAATAGCGCAAAGTTTTTGCTACAAGATCTCCGGCGAAATTCTCCGGTGAGGTCTCCGGCGAGTCTCCGGTAAGGTCGGGTTTGCTACATTAACACAACCTTTTTGCTACATGGTCGCCAGCGAGATCTTCGGCGAAATCTCCGGCGAGGTCCAGTCTAATTTTCTATTTTTTAGACCAAACTGTTTTCTACTACATGTAGCAAAAGCGGACTAGTTGTAGCAAAAACGGGACTTTCTGTAGCAAAAGCGGGATTTTGACCTAAAAAAGAGGACACGTGGTTGGTTGGGGACCCGGGGATAAAAATCACAAATCCCCGGGGGACGCCTAGTACTGTCCTTAGGTTAGAGCCATCATCTGTATTTGGCCGTTCTGATAAAGACAATATCATCTATTCCTCTACATACTGGTTTATTAAGTTATTATGTATTTTGAGATAAATTTTAACAAACTTTTTTTTGGCTAAATTACTACTTTTGGTTCAGTTTAACATGCACGCATGTCACAAAAATTACAGTTCAAAAAGCTTCTTTAAAAAATGAATCCAATGGTTTAGGCTTTATGACATATATCTCATATTTATTTGACAAAGTTGATAATTAAAGTTTTTCTTACGGACGAGCCTGTTAAACTAAATCGGAGGGAGTAGTCAAAGTCTTACCTTAAAATGCGTAATAGTATATATATAATATTAAATTGTTTGAGGTCTTGATGGTCTAGTATGTCTTTTTTATTTCCGATTCTACCCCTGCATTGATAGGCTGAGTTTAGAAAATTTACATCCATTGCCACCAATAAGTGATACCCCTATGAGCGGCGAGGACACCGGCGGCGAGTTCCTGACCTTCCTCATCAGGTCAGAGCAGATCAAGACTCAACAACTGATTCCGTCGGAGAGGCATTCATAGACATCTTTGATGACGGTAATAGGCCGCTGGCGCACGCGGGAATCAAGATTCAAGAGGCGTTGTCGGGTGTGGGTACACCTGTGGTGGTGCCAGTGGTTGCTGAGCTGTTCCGCCTAATACCCTTGTTCCGCTGCTGACTCGGGCGCGAACACAACCACATGCGTCCCATCGCTTGCATCTCCTAACCACGCGGCCTGGCAAGTTACATACAACTAAATCCGACCTAGCCAATGATGCGGGTGCACCACCATGCACGAAACTTATAGTAGGGCGATCGGGAGGCGATCACGTAGAAGCTATGGTATTTTTTGTCGCGGGTGTGTTCTTCCTTCATGCCGGTGGCATGATCGCGACTACGGGATCTTGTCTGCTAGGGCAGAGTGTGTTTCTCACATCTTGTGTGCTACGTGATAGTAAGTGAGGCGATGGTAGAGGGCTTCTTTGATGACGGGGACAAATGAGAAGGGGTCCTCGAGTAGGACCTCACCAAGGACGCCAGCGAAGGCGGGCACGGGCCTGGAGGAGGCATCACCTGGACTTTCGGCCAAATTGGGTGGCCTGGTTCTCATGGAGAAAGAGGCGGTAGGGCTCGTAGTGGAAGATGATGATCCGATCTTGATCTCTAACCCTAAGTGGGTGGCATTCGGGAAGGCATGTATGTCGAGGAATCTTAACATTGCAGCTCTGGATCACACCATGCATCGGGCTGGGATTTGCATCACACAACTAAATTGCCCGAGGTTGGAGGGAATATATTTGTGGTCAAGTTTGGACCGAAAGGTGACTGGAAACATGTTTGGGATATGCTATATGGGTATCCTCATAGCATGTCTCTTATCCGACTAACCCGGGTGGCCCATAGTCGGTAGCATGGCCTGTGGCCTGCTGGGCGGCCCAGTTAGGTGGATCCAGAAGAGAGGCCCATGTCGGATAAAGGAAGGCTACGGTGGAGTTACCAGCGTACCCGGAGCCTTGGAGTGCAAGATACACAAGACTAGTGATAGACGGTGTAGGACTCTGTAACCTGTCCGGCTAGGACTTTTCCCTGTAACCCTAGGATCTGGCGACTATATAAGTCAGGCCTATGGGAGCCTTTAGGGCACAATCTCATACACAACTTAGTACAGATTCATACAACCTCGCACAACGAACCTATCTCTGTAACTTGGCGTATTGCCCTTATAGTGATTTATAGCAGGAGTAGGATTCCGCCACCGTCGTGGGATCTGAACCTGGGTAAGCTGTGTTACCTCGTACCCGTAAACCGTCCGCCTTACCCCACGTCTCTAAACACGCACTGTGAGGACCCCTCCATGGCGTACTCGTCGGCAATACCACGACAGTTGGCGCCCACCATGGGGCAAGAGGCGCTTCAGGCTCTTCAGCGGGCGAGGACCAAGATCTTCGCAGGAATCGGCGAAAACGTATCCATCAGCCATGTTATCTTCTCCGGCAACATTCCGATCGTCCCCCCTGACGAGTTCTGGATCCCGGCGAAGACGAACCCTACGCGGTGTTCGATCGTTCCTATCGGAGACATCCACCTCTTCATCGGTGAAACCGACTCGGGCACTAATTCCCTGGGAGTCGGAAAAGCATCAAGACCCGCACGGACCGCCTACGAGCAGGATACGTTCGCGGAAGGATCGATGTCGGATCTCTCCTCGGAGTTTGCCGGCAAAGATCGGAAAAATTCAAGACCCACCCAAATCGCCCCTGTGCAGGATATAAAGGTGGAAGATCACTGCAAATCCGTCGGCTTTATCCGCGCGTCTGGACAGCAGAGGTCCAAGTTCGTCGGAGTGGTTACCATCTTCGATCTGGCGCGCTGCGTTCAGAGAGAGGACGAAAACCCCCGCGACTACCTCGCCAGGTGGCTCCGTATACGGGCCGACCTGGCCAATTACCCCGATGATAAAGCTTTGTATCACTTCGTGGAAGGACTGGACCGCGGCACACTTCTCCAACATTCTTTACGTCGGCAGCAGGCAACAGGACGCCTTACCCTAGAAGAGATGGTGAGCACCGTCAACAGCTACGCGGCAGCTGACGCGGCAGCCCAGATGGAGCTTGCGCTCAGAGACGGAGAACCTCCGGTTCCGCAGCCGCCGCCACCGCCTCCGGCCGCCATCGTCGTAGAAGCACCACCACCTCCAGTCATGTCGAGGCCGTTGCACCTCCACCGCCCGTCATCGAGGAAGTCCTGGCACCCTCCGACTCTGTCATTGATGCGCTTTATGCTGATTTCAGTGCAGATTCAGAGGAGGTAGACTTCAGTCCAGAAGAGCTAGACTCCGCTATGCAGGAGATGGAGGAGGAGTACTCGCGCGACGAGCAAGCTAACAACACCGTCATGTCTCGAGGGGTGTTCGTCACCATTGGGACAGCGATGGATGAAGATCAACCCAGGCAAGCTCCGCCTACGGTGCTGGAAAAGGAGAAGGGGCCACTAATTGCTGCCGACGATGATCGTGCAAAGGTCATGCCTCCTCCGCCTAACCCAGTGCAGCAGCCACAGGAACTCGACACCGGTCCGAGCAACAACAACACCGCAAAATTGCCGCCTCCAGCATCCACGTCAGCAGAATCCCATGTTACTCTAGCTGATAGAGTGATGTACGCCAATCTCCTCGTCGAGCCACTAACCGTTGATCATATCCGGAACGTGACTCAGCTTGACGAGAAGCGCCAACAGCTGCTGGAGGAGGCGCAAGCCATAGCGGAGCAAGGCGCTAAGCTAGATCGAGATCTGGTCAACATGCAGAAGTCCATAGAGAAAGCTAGAGCAATGGAGGCCGAGTACAAGACTCTGCTGTAGCAGCAGAAGGCTAAGAAGGCTCCGGCTCGCGTCATCAACGATCCTGGTGTACGGCGCAACCTAGGATGGGCTCCCTCGAAGCCGGCACAGGCCAAGCCATACATCGATAGTGAAGGCAAGCAGGTGATGCCCACCCCACTCCTTAACCTCGCCGTCGCCAAGACCCTTCTGGAGCAGGATAGATCGCCTGAAGCAGTAGAACAAGTCAATGACCTAGTGGCCAAGGTGGTAAAGCAGCAGGAAAAGGCCACCTCTCAGAGGCTTGAGTCTGACCCAGCGCTCTGCCGATCTAGCTAGTACAAACCGCCAAGGGACAGATCTCCTCATGATGTCGGATCATAGACGGGTTCATCAGAACGAAGACGGAGGGATGCGCGCAACAGGAAGGATGCTGTCCCCATATCCTCCGACCACGGAGAAAAAGCCCGACCTCGCCGCCCATCGCCACCTCCCCGATCCCCCTGACGTCAGGAAGATTACAAGGCTCACCACCGCACGGATATGCCCCCTCCAAAGCAGTGTGGCATCGTCATCCGCGACAACGCGGCGCAGACCCGTCATGATGAAGAGCGCCACCAAGGACACAAGAGCAGGTCACACCACGACCCTCCGCGTCCGACAAGCAACCGTGATAGGCGTGAGGCGTCGCAGGAGGGTAACAGCAAGAAGGCTAACCCACCGCCACCTCCGCCTCCGTCGCTGCCAAGCAGTCACCATGGCGGAAGAGGCCCGCGTCATTCATGCAGCCCATCCCCTGTTGACAATAAGAAGAAGAACCCGGAGCCGTACGATGCACGTTCGCGAATTGATAAGATCCACGAGGCCCGGGAAGGACCATACCTGGGACCACGTTGTTTTGGACCTGCAATACGGTCCGCAACTTACCCCAAAGGTTTTCGGATCGACAAAACCATCAAGCCGTATGACGGCACCGCTAAACCTGCCACATGGTTGCAGGACTACGGCAACACGGTGGAGATTGCCGGAGGAAACCCCAACGTCGTCGTTAAGTACCTCCCGTTAATGTTGGCAGGCACGACCCGTCAATGGATCGACGACTTTCCGGAGAAATCTATCTACAACTGGCTGGATATGCAAGAAGCATTCACCAAGAACTTTGAGGGTACATACAAGCGTCCCTGCACTGTGGGCGATCTACAACGGTGCGTGCAAGAGAAAGACGAGACGTCTCATGCCTACCTCTCCCGCTGGCTGGATATGAAAAATTCCTGCGTAGGAGTGCACACTCAGACCGCCATGGCCGCCTTCATCGATGGGTTGGAAAGGGGTACGTTGCTCCGGCATAAGCTAAAGCGCTTGCAGGACAATCATCAGCTTGACTTGAATCAGATGATTCAGTTAGCTAGTGAGTTCGTAGCTGCCGACGACGATGCTCATGGCTCTTTGCCGGCAACGGCCGTTCCAACCCAAGCTCGGAGGAATAGCAGTACAAAGCGGAAAACCGCTCCAGAAGAAAAGCAATCTACCGACATGGTCGCTATGACTTTTGCAGGATGAGGAGAAGGCGAACAACGTGGCCGAGGAAGGGGAGCGGGCCGCGGGCCGCGGGCAGCAGCGAGGAAGTGAAACCACCTCGGCGCCGCTCCGCGTTCCCCAAACCTACGAGGAGTACCGCGATATGCCGTGCCTCGTACACCTCGACGCCAACGACAAGGCCACCCATACCAATCGACAATGCAAGTTCGTCAACGACCTCAAGGAAGACCCGGAGTCCGGCTACAAGCAAAGTCGGAAGAACAGACCGCGAGGCAAGGGCAAGGGGAAGAAGAAGGAGGAGGAGTCCAAGGATTCAAGTGACATGGACGAGGACGTTGACCCCAAGCATGCCGCCAAGAGCGACGACAAGGGCAAGAACCCCTTCGCAAAGAAGGCCCCATTCTACCACACTTTCCTTGGCACCCCCACCGTCCGACAACAGAAGACCTCTCTAAGGATCCTGATGGCCACTCCCCCCAGTTCCCCAATACCTGCGCTGGTCGGAGGTTCCAATAACTTGGGACAGGATGGACCACCCAGACCATGTGCCCACGGAGAACCAGTACGCCATGGTCATCAACCCATTGATTGACGGCGTGGAGTTCACCAAGTGCATGGTGGATAGTGGAAGCAGCATCAACATCATGTATCTGGATACACTGCAGAAGATGAACTTGATGGAGGCAAACCTAAGGCGGACCAACACCGTGTTCCATGGTGTAGTTCCTGGTCGGGAGGCTCGGTCCCTTGGGTGCATTACGCTTCAGGTAGCCTTTGGCGACGTTAATAATTACCGCCAAGAGCGCATGACCTTTGAGGTGGTCCCCTTCAAGAGCGTGTACCACGTCATATTCGGCCGCGGCATATTCCACACGTTCATGGCCAAGCCATGCTTCGTCTACAACAAACTCAAGATACCCGGACCAAACGGTGTCATCACTGTATCCGGAAGCTTTACCAAGGCAAGGGACTGCAAGATCAATGAAGCAGCCGTTGCAGAAGCTGTCCTCTACAGCGAAGAATTCAAGGAGATCGAGAGCACAGTCAATGACTCAGAGATGCCCGCGTCGAAGAAGAAGATCTCCGAATCCGCTCCTGCATTCAAGGCCGCCATCGAGACCAAGCCGATGGAACTTGTGGTAGGCGATGCCTCCAAGACTGTCGCCATTGGGATGAACCTGGATCCCAAATAGGAAAGCGCGCTCGTCGAGTTCCTCCGTGAGAATAGGGACATCTTTGCCTGGCAACCTGCCGACATGAAAGGTGTACCTAGGGAACTTGCCGAGCACAGCATAAACATAGATCCAAAATGTAAACCAGTGAAACAACCTCTACGACGCTTTGGAGATGAGAAGAGATGCGCCATTGGCAAAGAGATAACTAGGCTACTTAAGGCTGGGTTTATCCGAGAAGTCCTTCACACCCGATGGGTGGCCAATCCTGTACTTGTCCCCAAAAAGGGAACCAATGAATTAAGAATGTGCGTTGATTACACCGGCTTGAACAAAGCATGTCCAATAGATCCGTTTGCTTTGCCTCGCATTGACCAAGTCATTGACTTGACGGGTGGCTCGGAACTTTTGTGTTTTCTCGATGCATACTCAGGATACCACCAGATCAAGATGAGGAAGTCAAACCAATTGGCCACTTCGTTCACTACTCCATACGACACGTTTTGCTATGTCACGATGCCCTTTGGGCTGAAAAACGCAGGTGCTACCTACCAGCGGACAATGCAACGTTGCCTTCACGACCAAATTGGTCGGAACGTTCATGCCTATGTGGACGATATCGCGGTGATGTCTAAAAAGTCAAACGACTTAATCTCTGACTTAAAAGAAACCTTTGATAATCTTCGAAAATACAACATGATGCTAAACCCTAAGAAGTGCGTCTTGGGGGTTCCAGCCGGCAAATTGTTGGGCTTCATCGTTTCCCAGCACGGAATCGAGGTCAACCCGGACAAAATCAAGGCCATCTTAAACATAAACCGTCTGACAAGCCTAAAGGACATTCAACGACTAACAGGTTGTGTTGCAGCAGTTAGTCGGTTTGTCAGCCGACTTGGAGAGAAGGCTTTGCCGCTGTACAAGTTGCCGAAGAAGGCGGACAAATTCACATGGACAGACGAAGCAGATGCAGCATTGAAGCAGCTCAAGGAGATTCTTTCCTCAGCGCCCATCCTTGCAGCACCCGAGCCTGGAGAGCCCCTGTTAATTTACATGGCGGCAACCAACCGGGTTATTAGCATCGTCGTCGTGGTAGAGCGGAAGGAACCAGGCTACGAGCACGGAGTTCAACGACCAGTTTACTATGTGAGTGAGGTCTTGACGGAGTCCAAGCAGCGTTACCCGCACTACCAAAAGATAGCTTATGGAGTATTCCTCGCTTCTCAAAAGCTGAGGCATTACTTTCAGGAGCACCCAATCACAGTAGTGAGCAAGACTCCACTGTCCGACATTATCAATAATAGCGATGCTACAGGAAGGGTCGCGAAGTGGGGCATTGAACTTGCCTCCTTCGAGATCACCTACAAGAGGCGCGATGCTATCAAGTCACAAGCTTTGGCGGATTTTATTGCAGATTGGACGGAGATGCCAGATGCTACTCCGCTGCCAGAACCAGAGTACTGGGTGATGCACTTTGACGGATCAAAGTTGCTCAATGGCTCGGGGGCTGGTGTACTGCTACAGCCACCAAAAGGAGACAAGCTGCACTACGTTCTGCAGATCCACTTCGAGGCTACAAACAACATGGCGGAGTATGAAGCACTCATTCACGGACTACGTGTAGCCAAGGATATTGGCATCAAGCGCATAGTTTGCTGTGGAGATTCCGACTTGGTTGCCCAGCAGGTGGCTGGCACCTGGAACGCGTGGAACCCTATGATGGCAGCATATCACGACGAAGTGGACGAGATAGCCAAGAGCTTCTTGGGCTACGAAGTCAAGTATGTGCCTAGGGAGCAAAACGAGGCGGCTGATCTACTGTCTAAACTTGGATCAGGGCGCAAGCAAATTCCGCCAGGGGTTTTCCTAGAGCATCTACGCACACCATCCGTGAAGGGCGCCGACATCGACAACCCGGATAGAGCTGACTCTTTCGTCAACATGGTGACAAAGATCCCTCCGGCTTGTACAAAACCGTTCATGGAGTATCTCGAACACGGAACTTTGCCCGACGACGAGGTCGAAAGACGGCAAATAGTACGACAAGCAAAGGGTTATACCATAATCAATTGGCAACTCTATAAAAGGGGCACTACTGGTGTATACTTAAAGTGCGTTTCCCAGCTAGAAGGTATGGAAATCCTGCGCGAGATCCATCTCGGAGATTGCGGGCATCACGCCGCTCCTCGATCATTGGTCACGAAAGCCTTCCGGCAAGGATTCTACTGGCTGACTGCGAAGGCAGACGCCGACAAGTTGGTTGAGACATGCACGGGATGCCAGTATTATGCCCCACAACCACATGTTCCTGCTGAAGAATTGCGAACAATACCAATAACTTGGCCGTTTGCAGTCTGGGGGCTAGACATGGTGGGACCATTACAAACGGCACCGTGTGGATTTACGCATCTGCTTGTAGTAGTTGACAAATTCACCAAATGGATAGAAGCTAAACCCATTAGAAAGCTTGATGGGGCAACTGCCCTTCGGTTTGTCCGGGATCTAGTGGTGAGATTTGGTCTCCCACACAACATCATCACCGACAACGGAAGCAACTTGTCACTCGGAGAAGTGGAGGGCTATATATAGAGGGGTGGACGAAGGCATCCGACTTGACCTTGCATCTGTGGCACACCCACAATCCAATGGTCAGGTTGAGCGAGCCAATGGATTAATTCTGCAGGGAATCAAGCCACGTCTTGAGGCACCGCTACACAGAGAAGCTGGAGCCTAGGCGGAAGAATTGCCATCTGTGCTGTGGAGTTTATGAACCACACCCAACAGATCCACCGGCAACACCCCTTACTTCTGATGGGTTTCACAGCATAGTAAATCAAAAATTTTCTACGGATGCGAACGGGAAAGCCAAGATCTAATCTAGGAGATGCAAACAATGAGGGGGATTAGATGAGATCTTCATACCCTTGAAGATTCGCACAGCGGAACGTTCGACGGAACGTGGGTGATGTAGTCGTACTCGCTTATCCTCCTCGCGATCTGATCCGATCTAACACCGCAAGTGGCGATGCCTCCGAGAGATGCACACGTGCGGTACCTCGACGTATCCTCCTTCCTCGGTCCAGCAAGTATGATGGAGAGACGGATTGGATCTACAACGCGACGGCGCGGTGCAAGTGGTGGAGAGTTTCTGCAGCAGGGCTTCGCCTACGTGAAGTCGGGAGGGAGAGAGAGAGGAGGGCAGCAGGGCGGCTAGGGTTGTGGAGGAGGTGTAGGGGGAGGGTGCGCCCCAGCCCTCTATATATAGAGGGGTGGGCGCCAGCCCTATCCCCTCCCCCAAGCCCTAGGCCGGCGGCCAAGGAGGGAGAAGTGGGGGGCAAGTTCCCCCCTTCTAGAAGCTCCCCTAGGGTTTCCCCTAGGTTTGGCCGACTGGGCCCTATGGGGCCTTGTGCCCCTGGCCCAATGCGTCCAGGGCACTCCCTCATAGGCCCATGCCCCCTCCCGGCAGGTGGGGCCACGTTGGTCCCCCTCCGGAAGGTTCTAGAAGCTTTCGGTACAATACCGATTAACCCGAAACAATTCCGAACTCCAAAAACTGCATTGCCTTATATGAATCTTATTCTCCGGACCATTCCGGAACCTCTCGTGATGTCCCGGATCCCATCCGAGACTCCGAACAAAAACTCATAAACCAATTATCCAATCTATCCTAGCGTCAAGACACGTTAAGTGTGTGACCCTTCGGGTTCGAGAATATGCAGACATGATCTTCTATCAATAATCAACAGCGGGGTCTGGAAACCCATATTGACTCCCACACATTCATCGATGATCATATCGGATGAACCACGATGCCAGGATTCAGTCAATCCCATATATATATTCCCTTCGTCTCGCGATATTTTACTTGCCCGAGATTTGATCGTCGGTACCATCATACCTAGTTCAATCTCGTTCACAGCAAGTAATTTACTCGTTCCGTAATTCGATATCACTTTGTGATTAACTCCTTAACCACATGCTTGCAAGCGGTGTTGATATCGATTACCGAGTGGGCCCGAAGTATATCTCTCCGACTTGGGAGGGACAAATCCCATCTCGATACATACAACCCAACAGGTACTTTCCGATCACCTGAGAGACACCTTTATGATCACCCTCTCATAGGATGACGTTTGATGACCTCAAAGCTTTCTTCCGATACCAGGGAGTTGTTATCTCATGGTCTAAGGAATACAATATTTGACATAAGAAAATCTTCGCAAAGATGAACACGATGACACGATCTAATTGCTCCGCTTAGTTTGGGTCTGTCCATCACATCATTCTCCCAATGATATGATCTCATTATTAATCGACAACTCATGTCTATGGTTAGGAAACCTTAACCATCATTAATCAATGAGCTAGTCCATAGAGGCATACTAGGGACACGGTGTTGTTCACAAACCACACAAGTATTAAAGTTTCCGCTTAATACAATTCTAGCATGGAATATAAACTTTATCATGAACAAGAATTATAATAATAACATCTTTATTATTGCCTCTAGGGCATAATTCCAACAGTCTCCCACTTGCACTAGAGTCAATAATCTAGTTTACATTTGGCAACAATCTCACACCCATGGCACTAAGGTGCTGATCATGTTTTACACGTGGAAGAGGTTTAGTCAATGGATCTGCGACATTCAGATCTGTATGTACTTTGCTAATCTTCAGATCTCCATCTGCTATATAATCTCGGATTATATGAAACTTGCGGTTGATATGCTTGGTCTTTGGATGATATCTTGGTTCCTTAGCGAGTGCTATGGCGCCAGTGTTGTCACACAATATCTCCAGTGGGTCCAATGCACTTGGAACCACGCCAAGCTCAGTGATGAAGTTCCTGATCCAAACTCCTTCACTTGACGCTTCTGCAGCAACCATGTATTCCGCTTCTACTGTAGATCCCGTGATCACGCTTTGCTTGCAGCTTCTCCAGCTCACAGCTCCTCCATTGAAAATATAAACGTATCCTGTCTGAGATTTAGAATCATCCTTGTCGGTGTCGAAACTAGCGTCGACGTAACCTTTTACGACGAGCTGTTCATCACCTCCATAGACTAAGAACATTTCTTTAGTCCTATTTAGGTACTTTAGGATGTTATTCACGGCTGTCCAGTGTTCCACTCCTGGATCACTTTGATATCTGCTCGTCAAACTAAGAGCATTGTACACATCTGGTCTAGTACACAGCATGTCATACATGATAGAACCTATGGCCGAGGCATAAGGCACTTTGCTCATAGCTTATCTATCATTTACCGTAGCTGGACACTGAGCCTTGCTCAATATCTTACCTGACAACATAGGCACTGAACCTTTCTTTTCCTTATCCATTCTGAACCTTTTCAGAACTTTGTCTAGGTATGTACTCTGGCTTAAAGCTACCAGGCGTCTTTGTCTATCTCTATAGATTTTGATGCCCAATATATAAGCAGCTTCACCTAGGTCTTTCATTGAAAAACACTTGTTCAAATAACTCTTCACATCGTTAAGCATGTTAATATCATTTCCAATAATCAATATGTCATCCACATATAGTACCAGAAATGTCACAGAGCTCCCACTCACTTTCTTGTAGATACAAGCTTCGTAGCAATTTGGAACAAATCTAAAGCTCTTGATCACTTGATCAAAACGAAGGTTCCAACTTCGAGATGCTTGCTTCAGTCCATAAATGGAACGCTGAAGTTTGCATACTTTATCAACATCCTTAGGATCGACAAAACCTTCGGGTTGAATCATATACAACTCTTCATCAATGTTGCCATTGAGGAACGCAGTCTTGACATCCAACTGCCATATTTCATAATCATGAAATGCAACAATTGCTAATAAAATCCGAATGGACTTAAACATCGCTACGGGAGAGAAAGTCTCATCATAGTCAACACCTTGAACTTGTCGAAAACCTTTTGCGACAAGTCGTGCTTTATAGACGGTAACATTACCATCCGCGTCCGTTTTCTTCTTGAAGATCCATTTGCACTCAACGGCCTTTCGGTCGCTAGGAGGGTCCACCAAAGTCCATACTTGGTTTTCGCTCATGGATCCCAATTCGGATTTCATGGCCTCTAGCCATTTCTCAGAGTCTGGGCTCATCATCGCTTCCTCATAGTTCATAGGTTCACTGTCTTCTACCAACAAGACAGTCAAGACAGGGTTGCCGTACCACTCAGGAGGGGCACGCGACCTTGTCGACCTGTGACGTTCAGTAGCAGCATCGTCCGAAGCTTCATGATCCTTGTCATTAGCTTCCTCTATTGTTGGTGCAGGCGGCACTGGAACAATTTCAGGTGCTGCACTACTCTCCAATTCAAGAGAAGGTTCAATAACCTCGTCTAGCTCTACTTTCCTCCCACTCACTTCTTTCGAGAGAAACTCCTTCTCAAGAAAGGAACCGTTCTTTGCGACAAACACTTTACCTTCGGTTCTGTGATAGAAGGTATACCCAATAGTTTCCTTAGGGTATCCTATGAAGACGCACTTCTCCGCTTTGGGTTCGAGCTTGTCCGGCATCAACTTCTTGACGTAAGCTTCGCATCCCCAAACTTTAAGAAACGACAACTTAGGTTTAGCACCAAACCACAGTTCATACGGTGTCGTCTCAACGGATTTATATGGTGCCCTATTTAAAGTGAATGCAGCGGTTTCTAATGCATAACCCCAAAATGATAACGGCAAATCAGTAAGAGACATCGTTGATCGAACCATATCTAATAGAGTTCGATTCCGGCGTTCAGACACACCATTGCGCTGTGGTGTTCCGCGTGGCGTGAGTTGTGAAACGATTCCGCTTGTTTTAAGATGCGTGAGAAAATCATAACTCAAATATTCACCTCCACGATCGAATCGTAGAAACTTAATCTTTCTGTTACGATGGTTCTCCACTTCATTCTGAAATTCCTTGAACTTTTCAAATGTTTCAGATTTATGTTTCATTAAGTAGATATACCCATATCTACTTAAGTCATCGGTAAAAGTGAGAAAATAGCGATATCCACCGCGCGTCGAAACACTCATCGGTCCGCATACATCAGTATGTATGATTTCCAACAAGTCCGTTGCTCGCTCCATCATTCCAGAGAACGGGGTTTTGATCATCTTGCCCATGAGGCATGGTTCGCATGTGTCAAATGATTCAAAATCAAGAGACTCCAAAAGTCCATCAGAAGGAGTTTCTTCATGCGCTTTATACCAATATGACCTAGACGACAGTGCCACAAATAAGTAGTATTATCACTATCTACTTTGCATCTCTTAGCCTCAATGTTATGGATGTGTGTTTCATCCCTTTCGAGATTCAGAAGAAATAAACCATTCACAACAGGTGCATGACCATAAAAGATGTTACTCATATAAATAGAACAACCATTATTCTCCAATTTAAATGAATAACCGTCTTGCAATAAACATGATCCAGAAATAATGTTCATGCTCAACGCAGGCACATAATAACACTTATTAAGGTTTAAAACTAATCCCGAAGGTAAAACTAAGGAGAGCGTGCCAACGGCCATCACATCAACTCTTGATCCGTTGCCAACGTGCATCGTCACCTCATCCCTCGCAAGCCACCGTCTATTCCGTAGCTCCTGTTTCGAGTTACAAATATTAGCAACTGAACCAGTATCAAATACCCAGACACTACAACGAGGGCTAGTAAGGAAAACATCAATAACATGTATATCAAATATACCTTTGATGGTGCCAGCCTTCTTGTCCGCTAAGTACTTCGGATAGTTGCGCTTCCAGTGACCCTTGTCCTTGCAATAGAAGCACTCAGTGTCTGGCTTGGGTCCAGACTTGAGCTTCTTCTCATCAGGGGCAACGCGCTTGCCGCCGCCTTTCTTGAAGGGCTTCTTTGCACCCTTACCTTTCTTGAAGGTGGGGGGCTTGTTGACCATCAACACATGATTATCCTTTTTGATGTCCACCTCCGCAGCCTTCAACTTTGCGAAGAGCTCGGTGATCATATCAGTGGAACCAATCTGATTGTGAGTCACTACAAAACTTTTGTAGCTGGGAGGGAGTGATTGCAGAACCCTGTCAATCTTGAGCTCCTCTAGAATCTTGCAGTCCAGTTGCTCAAGGCGTTGAGTGTAGCCCGACATCTTTATGGCGTGCTCACTAACGGAACTCCCTTCCTCCATCTTGCAGTTAAAGAATTTCTCAGAGATCTCATATCTCTTAGAACGGGCCTGAGTCTGAAACATGGTTTTCAGCTCCTCAAGAATCTCAAAGGGCTCGGGATAGTCTTCAAAACGATTTTGAAGATCCGATTCCATAGCAAACAACATGGTGCTCTTAATCACACCATAATCATCTTTACGCGACTGATAGACAACTTTCTCATCAGCCGGCGCATCTACAGCAGGGGCATCACCTAGCGCATTCTTAAGGACATAGTCCTTTTGACCGCCAGAGAGAATGATTCTCAGATTGCGGAACCAGTTGGTGAAGTTAGACCCATTGTTTCTAAGCTTTTCTTTCTCAGCAAAAACATTGAAGTTGAAGTTGGACTTAGCCATTTGATCTACAATATTTGCAAGTACAAATTAGACTATGTTCATGATAACTAGTTCAACTTAATCAAATTACTAGATGAACTCCCACTAAATTCAACATCCCTCAAGTTGTTTAGTGAACACGATCCAAATTCACCACACCTAATCCGATCTTCACGAGAAGAGATGTGGTTTCAATGGTGGACAACGAAGTGTCGATCATATCATTCATATGACTCATGCTTAACCTTTTGGTTCTTGTGTTCCGAGGCCATGTCTGTACATGCTAGGCTCGTCAAGTCAAACCCAAGTATTTCCGCGTGTGCAAAACTGGCTTGCACCCGTTGTATGTGAACGTAGAGTCTATAGCACCCGATCATCACGTGATGCTTGGATACGACGAACTTTCGCAACGGTGCATACACGGGGAGAACACAGTTTTATCTTGATCTTTAAGTGAGGAATCATCTTATAATGCTACCGTCGCGATCTAAGCATAATAAGATACATAAAAGGATAAACATCACATGCATATAACTTTATGTGACATGGTATAGCCAACCTTCGCGCAATGATCTCCATCTTGTGAGTGCCGGCATGATCTCCATCACTCTACCATGATTGCCTCCACCACGAATAGCAACTACAACTATTGCTAACTACTTAGCGATAAAGTGAAACTATTACATGGCGTATAAGAAGTTGACACACAGGTCATACACAATTATAAAGACAACCATATGGCTCCTGCCGGTTGTGTACTCATCGACATGCAAGTCGTGAAACATTACAAAACATGATCATTGCATACAACATACACATCACATCTTGGGCCATACCATATCACAGAAAACACTCCCTGCAAAAACAAGTTAGACGCCTCTACTTTGTTGTTGCATGTTTTACGTGGCTTATGGGAGTAGCAAGCTAAGAATGATTCTTAACTACGGAAAGCCACAACGGTGATATTATGGTTGCCAAACTCCGGTGTAAATCCCATGACAACTATAGTGAGAGAAACTGGCATCCACCAGCCGCATGTGTGGAACAAGCCACACGTCAAGTGCGGAGCCAGTCTCGCGAACGACGTCGCTTAAGGTTGGCCTGGACCGCTTCAATCTCACTATCCTGCGTCATAAGAAGAACACAAAAAAGAGGCTTGCAACAGAAAACATCAACGCCCGCAACAACCATGTTGCGTTCTACTCGTGAAACACATCTACGCATAGATCTAGCTCTGATACCACTGATGGGTTTCGCAGCATAGTAAATCAAAAATTTTCTATGGATGCGAACGGGAAAGCCAAGATCTAATCTAGGAGATGCAAACAACGAGGGGGATTAGATGGGATCTTCATACCCTTGAAGATTCGCACAGCGGAATGTTCGACGGAACGTGGGTGATGTAGTCGTACTCGCTTCTCCTCCTCGCGATCCGATCCGATCTAACACCGCAAGTGGCGATGCCTCCGAGAGTTGCACACGTGCGGCACCTCGACGTCTCCTCCTTCCTCGGTCCAGCAAGTATGGTGGAGAGACGGATTGGATCTACAATGCGACGGCGCGCTGCAAGTGGTGGAGAGTTTCTGCAGCAGGGCTTCGCCTACGTGAAGTCGGGAGGGAGAGAGAGAGGAGGGCAGCAGGGCGGCTAGGGTTGTGGAGGAGGTGTAGGGGGAGGGTGCACCCCAGCCCTCTATATATAGAGGGGTGGGCGCCAGCCCTATCCCCTCCCCCAAGCCCTAGGCCGGCGGCCAAGGAGGGAGAAGTGGGGGGCAAGTTCCCCCCTTCTAGAAGCTCCCCTAGGGTTTCCCCTAGGTTTGGCCGGCTGGGCCCTATGGGGCCTTGTGCCCCTGGCCCAATGCGTCCAGGGAACTCCCTCATAGGCCCATGCCCCCTCCCGGCAGGTGGGGCCACGTTGGTCCCCCTCCGGAAGGTTCTAGAAGCTTTCGGTACAATACCGATTAACCCGAAACAATTCCGAACTCCAAAAACTGCATTGCCTTATATGAATCTTATTCTCCGGACCATTCCGGAACCTCTCGTGATGTCCCGGATCCCATCCGAGACTCCGAACAAAAACTCATAAACCAATTATCCAATCTATCCTAGCGTCAAGACACGTTAAGTGTGTGACCCTTCGGGTTCGAGAATATGCAGACATGATCTTCTATCAATAATCAACAGCGGGGTCTGGAAACCCATATTGACTCCCACACATTCATCGATGATCATATCGGATGAACCACGATGCCAGGATTCAGTCAATCCCATATATATATTCCCTTCGTCTCGCGATATTTTACTTGCCCGAGATTTGATCGTTGGTACCATCATACCTAGTTCAATCTCGTTCACAGCAAGTACTTTACTCGTTCTGTAATTCGATATCACTTTGTGATTAACTCCTTAACCACATGCTTGCAAGCGGTGTTGATATCGATTACCGAGTGGGCCCGAAGTATATCTCTCCGACTTGGGAGGGACAAATCCCATCTCGATACATACAACCCAACAGGTACTTTCCGATCACCTGAGAGACACCTTTATGATCACCCTCTCATAGGATGACGTTTGATGACCTCAAAGCTTTCTTACGATACCAGGGAGTTGTATTATCTCATGGTCTAAGGAATACAATATTTGACATAAGAAAATCTTCGCAAAGATGAACACGATGACACGATCTAATTGCTCCGCTTAGTTTGGGTCTGTCCATCACGTCATTCTCCCAATGATATGATCTCATTATTAATCGACAACTCATGTCTATGGTTAGGAAACCTTAACCATCATTAATCAATGAGCTAGTCCATAGAGGCATACTAGGGACACGGTGTTGTTCACAAACCACACAAGTATTAAAGTTTCCGCTTAATACAATTCTAGCATGGAATATAAACTTTATCATGAACAAGAATTATAATAATAACATGTTTATTATTGCCTCTAGGGCATAATTCCAACAACTTCATGGTATATGGAGCAGAAGCCATCCTACCTTCCGACATCCTCCACGACGCACCAAGAGTTGCCGCCTACGACGAAGATGACGCTGAAGAATCCAGACGCCTAGATGTGGACCTTCTCGAGGAGGAGCGCGTTTTGGCATGCCAAAGATCCGCCATCTACCAGTAGAAGCTACGCAGCTACCATAGTCGCCGCGTTCGGCATCGCTCGTTTAAAGAGGGGGATTTAGTACTCCGACTTAAGCAGAAGAAGTCACACAAATTATCCCCGCCATGGGAAGGACCGTTCATCATAAGCAAGGCGCTTCTCAATGGGTCTTACTACCTTGTCGACAATCGTGAACTCAAGAATATACCCAACAAGGATCATAAGCGTAAGCGACGTGACCCGGATGATGACTACCCAGAGCTTGATCGGCCATGAAACATAGCACAGCTACGTCCTTTCTACACTTAGCTTCTTTTATCTAATTGTGTACCTCTTATATGATCAATGAAATAAAGCTCTTTGGTTCACTCATACTGCTGAGTCTTTTACCTCCTTTAGTGTTCATTTTTGGATCATATAAAACCTTTATGCACAAGTCTTGCGATTGCACTTGTGAAAATTCTGCCTACGGGCGTTAGCTTAAGTTTTCTGGTCTACACATTGTTTGTTGTTTTCGTGTGGATTCTGGAGTAGTGACTTTTGGCACTTATTGTCGGTGATTTTGTGCTCAGGTTATTGACGGTGCCATTGGGCATCATCACCTAAGCGTATGGTTCCGACAACGAGTCTTCCAACTCACGAAAAGTCAAGCATAAGAACCAGAGTAATGGATAAGCCAACACTTGCTTAAAAATATATACATACTAGGAATTAGTTCTTAAGTGGCAGGACTTAACAATCATTTTGTTCTGCCTTAAGATAACATCACCAAGTTTCTTCCGTGCACACACCAAAGGTGAAACAAAAATTACAAAGTGTTCTTCATTCTTTGGGCGCAGGAGACTTGGAGGCCGCATCATCGCTAGCCGGAGAATCACCCTCAACATCGGCGCTGTGATGAGACTCAGAGGAATCTTGGTTGACGCTATCGATGGTGTTCCTGGGCATGAAGACGTCAACATCCACCAACTCGGCAACCCTAGTGTCATAATCCACGAGTGATGACAGGATGGCTTCGTGATCGATCTCCTTGCCGTCATCATCTACGTAGGGGATGCCAGAGGTCACCGTGTCAATGTCGGCATCTTCATAGTGTGCCTTAACCATAGACATCGCCATCCCTGCGCCAGCCCGTGCACATGAAGCTTTCCAGCTCGCGACACGCTCAGGGGCTCGGCGCAGAATCTCCGAATACTTCGCCACAGAGTCTGAGGCCTTGATATATATATCTGGAGGGGTTTATCAATCTCTTTGGCTTGGGTGATGGCGGTGTTGACGAAGTTGCCGACAAGAACCATGCATTCCTTGTCCGAAGGAGGCGAGCGGGTTAAACCCATAGGCGCTGAAAATTCCGACAAGGATCGCATGAGTTCAATAAACTCTAAAGTATCCAGACTACAGAAATACAAGGCGGAGGAAACTTACTGAAGATGCTGGCCTTAGCCTGCCAGACGGTGTCCGCCAAGGATTCCTTCTCTTGTTGGAGGAGCTTAAACGCCTCGCTATGGTGATGGTTTTGCTCATCAGCAGCTTGCTTCTGATCTTTTAAGATCGCAAGCTCCTCCTTCAAGCGATTGATCTCAGCGGAGGCGGAATCTTGCAGGGCTTTCATGGAATCCTCGTGCATCTTCAGCATCTCCTTCCTCTCCTCCTTCAGGATCTTGTTCTCGCTGTCCAGCTGCTGGATATGCTTGGACTGCTCGACAATGTCCTTGGCCTTGGCGACATGTTCTGCAAGTCGGAGAAAACCACGTACACAGTGAGTACTCGGAGATTATGGGCACAAAAGTAAGACGGAAATGCGCAAAAAGAAAACAGACTCTTGTTTTTGATGATCTGTTCCTTCAAGATGGCAGTTTTACCCTTTTCGGCTTCAAGATCTGCGCGCATCTTCTGATACTTGTCGTTGGCCATGCCCCTCCGAGCATTCTCATTCTGTGGATACAAATACAAAGTTAAGTCGTTGTTTGGTCTGCTTGGAGCCCCTAGTCGGAGATTTTCCACCTAGATGCTCGGGGGCTACAGCGAGAGTTTTTAACTTATCAATATGCTTTTCTTTTCTTTAAGCATCTAGTCGGAACTAATTCAGTTACAACTAGAGGCTTGGGGGCTACAGCATTGAAAATTATGAACACTGTGTATGCTACTCTTAAAGCATCTAGTCGGAGTAATTCAGTCCATCTAAATGCTTGGGGGCTACAGTGAGAGTTTTTTCTAACTTTGTCACTCTTAGAGCATATAGATACAAAACCTATGGTTTTTCGTCTAAATCCTCGGGGGCTACAGTGGAATACTCATATGAAATGCAAAAGGCAAAGTAAAACTTACAAGTGCAATAATCTTGAGGTTTGTAGCACTCTCGGCCAGCATCTTGCCAAAGGAAATGCTATTTCCCCGCAAGATATCTGCTTGTCGGAGCAGTTCCTCAATATCGCACGTCGGAGATGACGACACTCCTCTAGGAACCATAGTTGTGTTACTCGGCAGGAGCCCCGGGTAAACTATCTTTGGGAACTCGAAGGGTTTCTGGGGAGTAGGGGCGCCGCCTTCGGCAGAGGTACCAGCTCCCACCACCGCCTTGCCGCTACCGATGGCATCCTTAGCCGGAGCTTCAGCCATTTGAAGAGCAGCGCTCTCCTGCGTCGCCTACTCGCCGACAACAGCGAGTTCGGTAGAGGCGCCAGAACCCACTTCCATGGCGGAAGGGCCTGGTGCCTTCTGGACTTGAGAGCTTGTCAGAGGAGAGGAGGGCTTGACGGCAGGAGTAGCAGGGGCGATGATGGGGGAGGAGTCGCGATGCAACATATCTTTGATATTTCTAGAAGCCCCAAGAGTCTTGGAGGACTTCTTGAGGCTGGTTGTGGCTTTCTTTCTGAAACGTGCAAAATGCATAAGTACAGGAATAAGACAGATAAATAAGACAATGTCGGAGAATGAGAGACTTACACTAGGGGGGGGGCGCTTTGGCAAAAATCCCGGTGGCTTTTCTCTTTTCCGCCTCCAGGGCGGCAGTACTCTTTTTGGAGGCTCCACCCTCCGTTTTCTTCTTCTTGACTCCGTCGACAACGTCAGAGGTGAAGCTCTTCCGCTTTCGCGCCAACGGGACATCGTTGTCGGACACGACCGTGACTTCCTTCATCTTTGGATCATAGATTTGGGCAGCCAGGTTGTCCTCATCTAGATCGTTAAGCTGTTAAGTGAGAAATCACTGTGTTAGATAAGATGGCACTGGCAAGACAGAGAAACTGGAGAAATGTCATACACGTAAAATAAATACCTACCTTTAGGCACTTGCCGTCTACATACATGTCGCAGGTGATGGTGAAGCCGCGCTTCTTATCCTTCACCTTGACGATGTCCTTCAGACGGAGCTTGACGGAGTCGCTCGAGAAGTTATTCACGGAGATCCGGAGGGTATCCCTTCGATCACTATTGTACTCGTGCATGAACTTCACGCGGTGCTACAGAGGTTGGATTCGCCTGATGAACCAGCACATGGCTAGGTCCAAGCCGGTCAAACCCATCTCTATGAACCACTCGATCCGCCTTGTTGCGCGTGAAGTGTCGAGGTCGGAGGGAAGAGAGGCATGGGATCTCCATGTGGAAACTTCAGCGGCAGCTCCATCCACGAACTCCGGGTACGTCACTTCTCGGCCCGCCAAAGGAATGTCGGGGCCGTAGAAGTACGTCCGCTGCCAGTTTTTACACGACTCGTGGCCGACGATGTCGGGGAACCGCCAGCCAGGTCGGATCTTGAAGCTTATGGTGCCGCAGTTCCTAAGCTCCTCCCTACTGTGTCCGGCTTCAAGTTTGACGGTGAAGAAGTGCACGAACAAGTCTAACCTAGGCCTAATCCCTAGGTAACCCTCACAAAGTGCCGCGAAGTTGCTAAGCACTAAGATACTATTGGGGGAGAGGTTATGGGGTTGAACCTTGAAGTGGTTCAAGACGGACAAAAAGAAGTGGGAGATGGGCAGGGAAACGCCGCGTACCAGCTGAGCCTTGAGGTACACCTTTTCTTCGGCTTGGGGAGAAGGTGTCACCTTGCCGGCCGGTGCCGCCCGCCAGGCGAGCCCCTCCGCCGCAGGGAGGTAGCCTTCGGCGACCATCTCTTGGATGTCGCGGCCGGTGATGTCCGAGCCGCACCAGTCGCCCTTGTGCGAGTCTGGCTCTTCTTCTAGAGGCTCTAGCGCCGCCAGATTGTGGTCACCGCCGGTGGTTTCAATCACCGCTGACGCGGGGATGACCAGGCCCTCTGGGGGCACGACGACGGAGCTCTCCGGCTTCGCCGTGGCTTCGCTCGACGCTGCCATCGACGGGGAGGAGCTGCTGCTGGCCATGGAGGACTGGGAGGATGCGACTGATGCAAAGAGAGGCTAGGGTTTCTTCGAGGTTTTCCGCAGAGATCTCGAGGAGGCGTGTGGCTGGAGGAAGAAGATGATGACGCGAGAGAATGGGGTACAAAAGTGGCAAGTGTCCCACGGTTACTATTTATCTTACTCCGCGTCAAGATTCATGCAGCTAATCAGACGGTTGCCACGTAGACGACGTGTTCGTGGACGTGCGCGGTAATTTTGCCACGTCTCCAACCGCCTCCCCCAACGGTTCGTATCGCTCGCGCGGGAAAATCGGGTATGATTGCGTTCTCTACATATGTGAGTTACGAGGCGTCGCTGACCTAAGCCTACGTCGTCATAACTGACATGGTAGATGAGCCGTCGCATCGAAGATTCCGGCATGGACAGATTTAATTCGACTACGGAAGAGTACGATGGAAGATTCAGCATTTCTCTGACTTACTCATAGAAGACGGAGAAACCTTTGCAGGGTTCTTTGGGAGGACTACAAGATATTGCTCGACGATTTGCCAACATCCATCTAGACGGAGCATTCCACGAGAAGAGGCAAGACGACGCAAGATCTCGGAGTTCTCCGGGGGCTACTGTTGGGGATATGCTATATGGGTATCCTCATAGCATGTCTCTTATCCGACTAACCCGGGTGGCCCATAGTCGGTAGCATGGCCTATGGCCTGCTGGGAGGCCCAGTTAGGTGGATCTAGAAGGGAGGCCCATGCCAGATAAAGGAAGGCTACGGTGGAGTCACCAGCGTACCCGAAGCCTTGGAGTGCAAGATACACAAGACTAGTGATAGACGGTGTAGGACTCTGTAACCTGTCCGGCTAGGACTTTTCCCTGTAACCCTAGGATCTGGCGACTATATAAGTCGGGCCTATGGGAGCCTTTAGGGCACAATCTCATACACAACTTAGTACAAATTCATACAACCTCGCACAGCGAACCTATCTCTGTAACTCGGCGTATTGCCCTTATAGTGATTTATAGCAAGAGTAGGATTCCGCCACCGTCGTGGGATCTGAACCTGGGTAAGCTGTGTTACCTCGTACCCGTCAATCGTCCGCCTTACCCCACGTCTCTAAACACGCACTGTGAGGACCCCTCCATGGCGTACTCGTCAGCAATACCACGATAGTTGGCGCCCACCATGGGGCAAGAGGCGCTTCAGGCTCTTCAGCGGGCGAGGACCAAGATCTTCTACTACTACTACTACTACTACTACTACTACTACTACTACTACTACTACAATTGCTACTGCTACTGCTGCTGCTGCTACTGCTGCTGCTCCTGCTCCTGCTGCTGCTGCTGCTACTGCTCCTGCTCCTGCTCCTGCTCCTGCTGCTGCTGCTGCTACTGCTACTGCTACTGCTACTACTACTGCTACTGCTACTGCTACTGCTACTGCTAGTACTCCTACTACTGCTAGTACTGCTACTACTGCTGCTGCTGCTACTGCTACTACTGCTTCTACTACTCCTACTGCTTCTACTACTACTACTACTACTACTACTACTACTACTACTCCTACTACTACTGCTACTACTACTACTGCTACTACTACTACTGCTATTACTACTACTGCTACTACTGCTACTACTGCTACTACTACTACTGCTACTACTACTGCTACTACTACTACTTCTACTACTACTTCTACTACTGCTACTACTACTGCTTTATTTACTATTGTGCGTGGAGTGCCTGCACTGTTTAGGAACCCCATGCCACGTTTTTGCTGTATCCCCAAGCCCAGTCACACTTTCGGGTTCGCAGTTGTTTACAGCCGTCGCCACACACCCTGGGTCTGTATCAGAGACGACCGAATTTGTTGCGGGTAGCTTAGTGGGGTGGCCCCCTAAAGTATTATATGAATCTTGCAATTGCTCTGTCGTGATGCCTCGTTGGGTTTTCATTTGGTTTTTTCTGAGGTTAATCGTGCGTGTGTTGCTATTTGTGCCCCCCTGCAGGGTAAAACTTTCTAAAAGCCGTGTCCGCAGTTATGGACGACTTGGAGCATAGTATATCGATCATAGCCAACTATAACTAAAGTAGTGCTATAAATTGTCCTTTCGAATGACTAGTAATCAGCTTCACTATAACAGAATGTCTAATAAAAGTACCTACAACTGCTGGTTTTTTTAATGTCTCATGGTATATGTATCTGACTAGTAAGTATTACAACTACAATGGAATGGTTAACTAAAACTGGCCACTACTTATGTTATCAGGATGACTCATGTTATCTATATCTGACTAGTAATTGCTGCAACTATAATGGAATGAATAAAACTGCCAACCGTGTGAGTTTCCTCGGCTTGACTTCCTCGTTTGGTCTCGAGGGGGAAATACCAGGATGGGTATGTTTGGTGGTAGTATCAGTTTGGATCCGAATAGGTCTTTCTCATCTCTCTTTGTTAGCCGACAAATGTATTGAGTCTCTATACGTTGTTTAGCGCATGCTCCGCTGCCGCTTCAGTCCACCATACCTATGTAGGCAAGGACCGCCGAATTCTAGTCTCGCCGTGTAATAGCCAAAGTACTGACCGCTCTCTTTTTCTTTTGCCCTTTGTCGGCACCCCTTTTATTGAAGCAGGTTTGAGATCGACATCGTTAGCTGGGTTACCCTTCCGTCTTGGCCTGGGCAGGGTTATGGACACCATTGGTTATTCTTTAGGGCTCTTAGCTCAATTTGCATCTTGTCCGTAGTTGGATGATGTATCGTTTTCAAGGTGATTTGGATCTTTATATTGTATATCTGTATTCTTGACTCATGGAGTCGTTATTGTATATTTTTTTGTGGGTTCCATCGTGAACTATTGTGTAATGATATTACTTTGTTTTCCACCCGCACACAAGTGCCTGGTGGGCACCTCTGAATCGTTTCTATGCGGGTTTAGCTGGAACCGCTAAGACTTGCATAGGGACGATCCTGAGGTTGTTACAAACTGGTATCAAAGCCCAGCAGTTACGATACCCCACTAGTCCAGCCTTTAGGATAACCTAGCTAATGGACGTTGTAGAGTGTCAAAACTATTTTGCAAAATCGGTTGGATAGATTTGATTAGGTCTGCTTTTACTCCTTACCCCTAGGTTATTCTCCTCTTACCTTTGCGTGTTTTGAATCTACTCTCTTATCTGTTATTCGAGTTCAGGAATTCTCGTGGTTGGGTTTCCGTCGTACCTTCAGGGTTTCGCTTGCTCCTATTGTAACGGTGCTTCGACATTTGACCTTCGTGCTACCTGAGGAATCTTTTGTCTGTTGTACCTTTCAGTGGACCCAAAAATACA
The DNA here is from genome assembly GCA_916181665.1 of Avena sativa. Lineage (NCBI taxonomy): Eukaryota > Viridiplantae > Streptophyta > Magnoliopsida > Poales > Poaceae > Avena > Avena sativa. Next base: position 241,631,553 of record OV702297.1, read on the forward strand.
CTAAACTTTTTCTTTGTATCATTCGATGTTTTCCTTCACGACGACCTCATCTACATCAGATCTGATGAAGAGCCTACTTTATCCTTTTGTTTCTGAATCTCGATTGACAAGATCTTCAGTCTGAATTCCGAGAGTTGGTTGGATAATTCTCCTATTCATGTGCAGAGTAATACTTTGGGTGCGCGATGGAATGATCACCATCCGACTAATCTTATCATTCGCTTTTGTGCATTGAATGGAAGATCGATGCAATTTTACTCCTTCCGTGGAAGTTGGAGGTGGCCTTACCTTTTGAGACCTTTTCCTTCATCCGTGTTTCGTCGGAGTGTTCTCTCGAGGAACGTGAGCTATGACCCCTTGTTGGTGGTGTTGCTGATTTCAAGATGGAGAAAGAATCCTTGTTAGTGGTGTCGTGAGGATCTACATGAAGCGAAAGGTTTCATATGGTCGGCCTTCTTCCCCGTACCATGAAGCGGATCTCGAGGGCGAGATCCATTGTTAGTGGTGTCAAATTGTAGCACCCCGGATAAAACCACTACTAGAAAATCGCATGTACTATCTTTGTGCATCATCATGACATCAACATGCATCTATTTATCTAAAACTATTTTGCTAAAAGCCTTATTTTTATTTTCTACAAATACCCCTTCTCTATTTCAAATATAAAACCATGTTCCTCTCGGATCCTTATTTTTGTCTAAAAGATATTTATAAATGTTTTGTTTTCAATAAATGAAAAGAAAATAAATAATATAAATATTTTTTCGGGGAAGGCAGTCGGCCAGGCCCAAAGGCCCAGCCAGCCACCTACCACCCCTCTAACCCTAATTGCAAACCCTAGCTACCCCATCCCACTTGCCCCGCCGCCGCTCCATCCAACCCCCGGTCAACCCTGGGCTCCACCTAACTAGCCGCCAACACGCCCCCATCTCCCGCCGCTTCCACCACATAGACCCCGCTCAGCCCGAACCCACCTGCAGCGTCGCCTACGCGACCTATCCCGACCCAACACGCATGCGAGACCCCGACCGTTTCCCCTGGACCGTCCTACTCCACCCCGTCACTCTGGGTCCCACCCTCTCCTTTCCCTCGATCATCTCCCATCCTGTCACCCGCAATCCCCATCCCCTCTCCCTTCCCGCGACACCTTCCTTCTCTATCTGATTCCCGCCGCCTCTTGCCTTCCCCAACGTCACCGAGCGCCTCCGCCGGGTCCCTCCCCGCCAGCTCCGGCCCACGCCCGCCAGCGAGCGACCCCGGAGTCGGCTGCTGCATGCGCCCGCTTCCCGGCCCTGCCCGCCTCTGCCCCATCCGACGCTGCCGAAGCTCCGTCACGCCTCCTTGCTGTCGACCCTGGACGCGTCCGTGTCCATGCCTCTACCTCCTCGCTCCTCCTCCGTTGTCCCGTTCCCCCACGTCAGGCTCCGGCCGCTAGCCGCTCTTCCCCTATACCGACCGTGGCTTGCCTACCCCTTCCCGCGACCACCTGCCGCAGCTCTCTGGAGCCTCCCGAGCTGCCGCCTGCGCCTCAACGGCCGCCACCAGGGGCTCCCCTCTCCTGCGCTGCTCGTCGACCGACCGACGCCATCACCGGCGCCCTACCCTGTGGCCGTCTTCCCCATGCTGTCCCCTCTCAGGCTCACGCCAGCCCCACCTCGTTCGCCGCCGCCACTGCGTCCCCGTGCGCCGCGGTTTCCAGCAACCTCTGCATCGTCTTTCACCGTGCCATGTCTCGCAAGCTCCTCTCCAAGCGTGGTATTTTTCTGTTTGCTGCACACAGAGGTTCATACTCCAGCGTACAGTGCATGAGTGCCCTTTAAATACTTGTATACATGTATGTTGGTGTAGCTCTGATCATATATTTGATCCTTTTGTCTATGAGGTGATGCTACCAAGTCCTTTCACTACAAGTGGGTGCCTACTGTCCCTTAAGCCGAGAATCCCGACAAGAACCATGTCACAAAACGCCAAGTTCTCCTCCCCGAGTTCATGACCCGAAGATCATCTACATGGAATCCGAAGCCCGATCCAAGAACGATCCCGCATCCGAAGATCCAAAGACCGATCGTCGCAACCCCAAGATCGCCGATACCAACGTGTGACCCTAAGCCCATATATAACATAATATATATGTTATTGCATTTAAATGTTCATGCTTGCACTCAAATCATGTGGTTTGGGGGATTTTGCCAATTCACCTCATAATTAAATGTGGAGCGTATATGCGGGCGATTCTAGTCTTATATTGGCTCCATCTAAGTTTGTGTAGCAAACCGGTGCCATATTTTGCCTTGTTAAGCCAACATTTAAATTGCGGGGTATCTAAACAACTTGAACCTATTAAATAATTGTCGGGACTTTGGTTCCGCTTAATATTGCATAATTGCATCGTATCTTTGCCATGTCATACATCATACATGCATCATGCCCGGTTTTCTACTATAGTAATAAATAGTGAATTTTGTGTTTCTTCTAGTGCTTTGCTTCTTCACGGATTAGGCCGATGAGTTGATGCGAGAGTCGACCTGATCTTCGGATGAACCTTCGGCAATGTTTTTCAGGCGAGCATTCTCCCCCTTTCTACCTATTTTACATTTATAGTCTTTATTTCCTCCTGTTGATCTATTGCTATCTATGTTGCGATGCTATAGATTTCGTACCCCGTTATACTTCCCTGCAGCACTTATATTGCCATGGACACATCCTATTACCTGTTGTTTGGTAGATAGTCGGCCTTGCGAGTCATAGTTGCTTGCGTAGGTGATGTGTCGCGCCGTCGATCTTCCACAGTTGTTGGAGTAATGCCGCATGTTTAATGTTGGAGATGATCATGTATTTAATTACCGTTTAATAACTAAAATTGAAGTAGGTAAATAATGCAGAGGCACATGTGGGCAATAGATATTATTTGGTTTTTAACCCTCCACTTGTGTCCCGTAGGACCCCGAGTACTTGATACCTATTATTTGAATATTCACACTATCCGCATGTGGGACCATGAATCCCCTTAGCCAGAGCTTGAGTCATATTTTTTTTCTTGGGGACACAAAGTAGTTTGGGGCTTTATTACTATCCTGTACTTATGCCATGTTTTACTGCTTTATTTACTATTGTGTGTGTAGTGCCTGTACTGTTTAGAAACCCCATGCCACGTTTTCGCTGTATCGACAAGCCCAGTCACAATTTCGGGTTCCCAGTTGTTTACAGCCGTCGCCACACACCCTGGGTCCGTATCGGAGACGGCCGACTTTGTTGCGGGTAGCTTAGTGGGGTGGCCCCCTAAAATATTATATGAATCTTGCAATTGCTCTGTCGTGATGCCTCGTTGGGTTTTCATTTGGTTTTTTCTGAGGTTGGTCGTGCGTGTGTTGCTATTTGTGCCCCCTGCAGGATAAAACTTTCTGAAAGCCGTGTCCGCGGTTATGGACGACTTGGAGCACAGTATCTCGATCATAGACAACTATAACTAAAGTAGTGCTATAAATTTTCCTTTGGAATGACTAGTAATTAGCTTCACTATAACGGATGGCTAAATAAAAGTACCAACAACTGCTGTTTTTTAATGTCTCATGGTATATGTATCTGACTAGTAAGTATTACAACTACAATGGAATGGTTAACTAAAACTGGCCACTGCTTATGTTATCAGGACGACTCATGCTATCTATATCCGACTAGTAATTGCTGCAACTATAATGGAATGAATAAAACTACCAACCGTGTGAGTTTCCTCGGCTTGACTTCCTCGTTTGGTCTCGAGGGGGAAATACCAGGATGGGTATGTTTGGTGGTAGTATCAGGTTGGATCCGAATAGGTCTTTCTCATCTCTATCTGTTAGCCAACAAATGTATTGAGTCTCTATAGGTTGTTTAGCGCATGCTCCGCTCTCGCTTCGTTCGACCATACCTATGTAGGCGAGGACCGCCGAATTCTAGTCTCGCCGTGTACTAGCCTCATTACTGACCGCTCTCTTTTTCTTTTGCCCTTTGTCGGCACCCCTTTTATTGAAGCAGGTTTGAGATCGACGTCGTTAGCAGGGTTACCCTTCCGGCTTGGCCTGGGCAGGGTTATGGACGCCATTGGTTATTCTTTAGGGCTCTTAGCTCATGTCCGTAGTCGGATGCTATATCGTTTTCAAGGTGATTTGGATCTTTGTATTGTATATCTGTATTCTTGACTCATGGAGTCGTTATTGTATATATTTGTTTTGTGGGTTCCATCGTGAACTATTGTGTAATGATATTACTTCATTTTCCACCCGCACGCAAGTGCCTGGTGGGCACCTCTGAATCGTTTCTATGCGGGTTTGGCGGGAACAGCTAAGACTTGCATAGGGCCAATCCTGAGGGTGTTACACATAGTAACCTAAATCCTTAGACCATGAGATCATGTTAATCACCTTCACCAGATGGATGCTTTGATGACATCAAACACCACTTTGTAACTGGGTGGTTATAAAGGTGGCATTGAGTATTCTGAAAGTATGTGTTGAGGCACATGGATCAAGAGTGGGATTTGTCCATCCATATGACATATAGATATACTCTGGGCCCTCTCGGTGGGATGTCATCCAATTAGCTTGAAAGCATGTGACTGGCTCACAAGGGATCACACATCACAGGAACGAGAAAAGAGTACTTATCGGTAATGAGGTTGAACTAAGTATGCAGAGATACCGACAATCAAACCTCGGATAAGTAAAGTATCGCGAGACAAAGGGAAATTGGTATCATATGTAAATGGTTATTATATCATGAAGTAATCATAGAAATATGTGGCAGCCATATGAATTTCCAGATTCCTCTATTGGTTATTGATCGGAGAAGAGTCTCGATCATGTCTGCATAATTCTCGAACCGTAGGGAGACACACTTAAGGATTCGATGTTGTTTAGTAGATACGGAATATGATTAAGAGATCAAATGTTGTTAGGTGTCTCAGATAGGATCCAAGACATCACGAGGAGATCCGGAATGGTCCGAAGAATAAGATTCATATAATGAAAGTCCAATTCCGGAGTTCGAGAATGGTTTCGGCGTTTTCACCAGAATGTTTTAGAAGGGTCTAGAAGGTCCATCACTCTGGAGTGGGAAGGGTACATGGATGTGTAATGAGAAAGTGAAATGGCTACATCATGTCCTAGGTCACTTGGCTGGGCAATGGGAAGAGAGAATCAAACTCTAGTTTGGAAGTCAAACGCCAATTTGAAAAAGTCAAATCCCAACATGGTTGCCTAGTGGAGGGAGAGAAGGAATCCCACTTAGGTAAGGATTCCCTCCCTACCTTGCCGCCGGACACAAGGTGGAGTTGGGGGAGGACCCCCCCAAACCGCCTCTCCCTCTCATAAATAGAGGGGAGGGCCCCCCTTGCCACACTTGAAACCCTAGGTTGGCCACCACCCCCTCTAGTTGAAGACACCATAGATCTCCTCTAAACAGTCGCCGTCTAGGTAATCCCTAGCCGATGGCTACCTCCACCCCCCGGCCCTCTAAACTCTAGATTGCCGAGGCTCTCTCTGCTCCACCATACCCGCTTCGGCTTAGGCGAAGCCCTACGGGATTTCCCCTCTACTTCCGATAGCACGTCGTCGTGCTGCCGGAATCGCGAGGAGAGATCTACAACCTCTGCTGCCTGCTTGAACAAGGGAGATGAAGGTCTTCATCGAGTACCGAACGTGTGACCGACTGCGGGAGCACTGCCGAAGCAAGGTGCTGGAAGGATCGTCTTCGCGATCTTGAGATCGGCAAGCGAACGACTTCATCAACCACGAGAATCCAATCTCATTAACCTCCTTGGATCTTCGAGGGTTAGTACTCTATCAAATTGTTGCACCGATCTAGTAGATTAGATCTTGGCTTGTGTCTGTTCATGTGGTAGTATTTTTTTGTTTTCCATGCTACGAACCCCTAAAGTGGTATCAAAGCCATGTCTATGCATATATCTATTGCACGAGTAGAACATAATGGTTATTGTGGGCGTTGATGATTTTGTTGTCGATTTCTTTTTGTGTACTTTGCATCTTGCGGGATGGTGGGATGAAGAGGCTCGGTCTAACCATACATGACATCGTTCATGAGACTTGCCCCACGCTCAACATGCAACTTGTATCGCATAAGTGGCTTTTCCGGTGTCTGTCTCTCCCACCATAGTAAATATTCAATTTACAACGGGCACTTGACAATACTTGTATCAATGTTGTGGTTCATGTTCGTAAGTTAGAACGGTTCTTATGCGAAAGCCCCAACCACGTAAAACATGTAAAGAAAGATTAGAGGCGTCTAACTTGTTTTTGCAGGGCTTGTTCTATGATGTGATATGGCCATGATTGTGATTATATATGATGTAAGCAATGATCCTTATTGTAAGTTAGCAACCGACAGGAGCCTTATGGTTGCCTTTAAATTTCGTTTAAGACCTACGTGTCTATTATTCATAGTTGTAATAGTTGATGCTGGTGGACGACAACCATGGAGCAGCGCCATTGACCTTGACGCTACACTGGTGATGATGGAGATCATGTTCGTGTTTGGAGATGGAGATCGAAAGCACAAGAAGAAAGGCCATATCATATCACATATTATGAATTGCATGTGATGTTAATCCTTTTATGCATCTTGTATTGCTTAGATCGCGACAGTAGTATTATAAGATGACCCCTCTCACTAAATATCAAGTAATAAAGTGTTCATACTTAGTAGGCACCGTTGCTAATACTCGTTGTTTCGAAGCATCATGTGATGATTGGGTGTGATAGATTCTACGTGTGCATACAACGGGTGCAAGCAAAATTTGCACATTCTTGTACTGAGGTTAACCTTGACGAGCCTAGCATGTATAGACATGGTCTCGGAACATGGAATACCGAAAGGTAAAGCATGAGTCATATAGATGATATGATGAACATGTTGATTGTTCGCCATTAAAACTACATCATCTCTCGTGATGATTGGACTTGGTGTAGTGGATTTGGTTCATGTGATCACTAAAACAATGTGAGGGATATTGTTTTGAGTGGGAGTTCAATATTAATATAATTAAAAGTTAAACATTATTTATCATAAATTAAATCAAAGTGAATTTGCATAGTTTTTGTAGTCATTGACATCCGTTCACCACCTTACGCTTAGTTATAATTGAGATAATAGAACTATAGAATTCTGGATAGTTACTTTACAAACTGGTATCATATTGTTTTGAAGTGCTAATCTAAAGTTTACAAGTCCTATTGCAAACTTTCAGCAAGTTCTGTTTACTCAATGAAGTTTAATACTACCTCCGATCCTAAATAAGTCTCTCCATTTTGAACTAGAGTTAGTTCAAAACCATGAAACTTTTTTAGGATCGGAGGGAGTAGTTAGTATTAAATCAAGAGTAACAATTCCAGTGTTAGTATCTAAAGTATCATGTTTGTCTCCATGATTCTTGATATTCAAAAGATTGTTTTAATATCAAGGTTATCTAGGATCTAAAATAATTGTTTTAGTAACCATCATGTGTGGAAGATATTGTGATATCTGAAATGATGTTTTGGTTGCAACGTGATAGAGTATAATATGGCAAAGTTTATGTTCTCATATTTGATGAGAATTTGCAAAAGGTTGGAGACACTAGTCATCTTAAACCTCCAAAAGGTTTTAGAGAGCAACATTATACTCGTGATTCATCGTCATAAACTAAAGCTTGATCATAAAAATTGTCATGATAAGGATGAATATAAGATGCAGGTAAAATGTTTACTACACTAAAAGAATACTAAAGAATGGAATTCGAAAGAACGCCAAACATTTGATGATGGTGATCTACTTCAAAGTGTGAGTCCAAAGATATTAGTATTTGACTATACACGCTTTGGACTATCTGTCATATGTATGGCACCACTGTTGATGTTGATAAATTTGTTTGAAAGGAAAATGAAATGCTGAAAGAGAAATCTAAGAAATATTTGGCAGAAAAGGAAAGACTAGAATTGTTCAGCTTAGGTATATAGATGATATGGTTGTATTCCTTGCTTGTTAAACAATGTGGTTCTTAAGTATTGGATAATGAATTTGTTGGTGTGAATCGTCATACGAAACAACACAATTCATGAACTGCAATGGCCTAAGTAACTAGCAAGAGAATATGTGATGATGTTCATCAAGAACAAATAAAGTGTTGATGTGTTTCTCGTTGATATCAAAGCTTGCCTTCAAGAATTGTTTTATCAGGTATTATGATAACAAAAAGGTTGTTCAAATAATTTCCGTATTCCATTAAAGATGGATGATATACAAGTCTAGTTGGAGAAATCACATCCATAAAATTAGTGCTAAAAATTTCGAAAGACAATTGAAAGATCACTTAAGAAGTGACATCGCCGTTTAAATTATATTGGAAAGAAGACATGAAGAAACTCCATGATTGATGCATTTTGGAGTCTTTTGATTTTTGATCAAATGACATTTATGGAACTTTCCTAGAGATAATTCAAACTCCGTTCATAGGCCAAAAGGGAACGAATGACTCGCTGATTGGAACTTGTACATATTGTTGTATGAAGCCCATTATGTGTAGTCGAGAGCGATGGGTTTCAACTTCATATGATTTCTCCAAAAATTTGAGTGAATATATGAATATTTACTTAATGAGGATGAAGTGTGAAACATTTTAAAAAGTTCAAAGACTTTCAAGATGAAGTGAAAAATCATTGTAACAAGAAAATAAATAATTTATGATAGGATCATAAAGGAAGATATTTGAGTTACAAGTTTAGCAAAACATCTAAGATTTGACGAATCATTCCATAGATTTATGTTTCCCGAAAACACCATAGAAGTATGGAGTGTTCGATACATGTAATGAAACCTTGTTTGACATGGTAAGATCAAAGGTGTAATTTATAAACTTACCATTATATTTTAAAGATTAAAGCTTTAGATACGACTGTTTTTTCATTGAAAAGAGCTCCATCATGATATGTTGAAATGACACCATATAAAGTTATGGTTTGGGGTAAAACCCAAGTTGTACTTTCTTAAAAATTGGTATGCTATGCATAAGTAAATGTTTACAACCAAAGTCGGATAAGCGTGTCTTTGTAGGTTATTTCGGATAACCTATGATTATTCCCCCATAACACCGAAGACAAAAGTGTTTGTCGCTTAGAACGTCAAGTTTCTTAAGAAGGAATGTTTCATGAAAAGTGAAGTGGGAGGACAATAGAAATTTGATAAGGTTAAAAGAACCTTAGCTATATGTGCTGAGTTGCGCAGTACCGGAAAGTGTTCCAGAGGCAGCAACAATGCTCATGGCTCACGTGTCTCAAAGGTTGTGGTCACGAAGGTCTAAGTTCCTATTGAACCAAGTACTTTGGATAAACAATCAAATACCAAGATTTGAGAGTTAAATCATTGTTGTTTGACAATGATGAACCAACTATATGCAAATAAGCGATGATGGGCCCTAGCTCCGTCAGATGGCTTGAAGCCATAGAATCCATGATAGTTCCATACACGAGAAATCAAGCTTTGAACTTGGAAGACCCTCTGGAAAGGTGTAAAACCTTACAGTCGTATTTGGATCTATAAATAAATAGACATGTATGTTTCACATCTATGAAATAGTCGACATGTCAGGAAAAGAGTTTACGACAATGTTCAAAGGTTGACTATGACAATATTTGATTTTTCATAGCGATATTTAGTCTAGACGGATTAATGTAGCAACCACTACATATAATTTTGTTATGTGGTAGTTGAATAGACAAAACAAGTTCTTCTAATAGAATGGTTACCTAGGACATGTCCATGAAACGATCCAAAGGATTTTGTTAATTCAAAGGATGCTAAAAGCGTCTGCAAACTTCAATGGTTGAAGTAAGCATCAAGGAGTTGGAATCTTCACCGTGATGAAATTGTTAAAAGAGTTTAATTTCATCGGAGACGATGAAGATGCTTGCAGTTGAAAGAAATTAAGTGGGAGCGCTAAGACATATTTCTAATGCATTATGTGAAAGACATATTGTTGATTGGAAATGGTGTATCTTTTATTAACACAAGTTAAGAATTTCATCTTAATGAAAGACTTAGGCAAAACCCGAATATTTGGCATCAATGTCTATATGTATAGATTGAGGCACTAATATGGTTATGCGAAAGGTACATAGATGAGATATTTAATGATTTCAATATGGAAATGACAAGAAAGGTTCTTGTCACACAGAAAGGATTAAATCGAAATTCAAGTGTATCGACACTTGGTAAGTGAAACAAAGATTCAAGTATTTTTTATACTTGATGAATGAAATCACAAAGAGTATTTTTAATCATACTGTGATATGTACACATCCAGATATGTCCTATACTCTAAATGTTATGAGCATATACCATAATGATTCATAAAGATGATCATTGGACAATAGTAAGGATAATCTTATGATCTTTTGGAAGAACTAAGAATATGTGTTCTTGTAAAGGTGACAAATAGATAGATAGTCCATTGTAAAGTATTACATTGATACTAGTTTTGTCACAAAGTACAAATTAAGTTTATCTCAATTTAAACTATGGGTGTCACAATGTAATGGAAAGGAAGTTCCATAATGGATTTGGATGAGTTCCAAATTTAAAGACATTGTGACAGATACTACAACATAAGGCTAAGTATATGACTGTTATTGTAGCAGCGAAAGAGGGCATTTGTGTCAAGTAGTTTGTTATCAAACTAGGTGTGGTTCATAGCGGGCTAAGTATTATGAAGATATATTGTATAACAATTATCGGCATAGTTTAATACCAAGGGAACTAAAGGTCTCACCAAAGGACCAAATTTATACAAAGCCATCTGATTGGAGAATGAGTGATGTGTGGAGATGCAAAGACATGCAATTACACATGGACCTGAAAGTGTCGGATCTGAAGATCAGTAAACCACTAGCAATCATGTATATACAACAACGGAAAGCCATAGGTGTTGAAAGAACATAGGTTTGAAACTAGATTATTGTCTCTATTGCAAGTGGGAGACTGTTGGAGATATGCCCAAGAGGCAATAATAAAGTGGTTGTAATCATATCTTTATGTTTATGATAAATGTTTACATCCCATGCTATAATTGTATTAATCGGAAACTTTCAATACTTGTGTGATTTGTAAACATAAAAGGGTCCCTAGTAAAGCCTCTTGTTAAACTAGATTGTTGGTTAATAGATGATCATGGTTTCCTTATCATGAATATTGAGATGTTGTTAACAACAAGGTCATATCATTAGGAGAATGATGTGATGGACATACTCCTATAGTTAAGCGTAGCATAAGATCAATTCATTTAAATAGTTCACTTGCTATAAGATTTTAAATACATAGTAACCTAAATCCTTCGATCATGAGGTCATGTTAATCACCATCACCAGATGGATGCTTTGATGACATCAAACACCACTTCCTAACTGGGTGGTTACAATGGTGGCATTGATTATTCTGAAAGTATGTGTTGAGGCACATGGATCAAGAGAGAGATTTTTCCATCCATATGACGGATAGATATACTCTGGGCCCTCTCAGTGGAATGTCATCCAATTAGCTTGCAAGCATGTGACTGGCTCACAAGGGATCACATATCACATGAACGAGAAATGAGTACTTATCGGTAACAAGGTTGAACTAGGTATGCAAAGATACCGACGATCAAACCTCAGATAAATAAAGTATCGCGAGACAAAGGGAAATTGGTATCGTATGTAAATGGTTCATTCGATCATGAAGTAATCGTAGAAATATGTGGGAGCCATATGAATTTCCAGATTCCTCTATTAGTTTTTTGACCTTTTCTCACTACAGGGGAACCCCCCACAACCCTTTATTCAAAACTTGAACAACGTGTAGTCTTGCCCAACAGGTAAACAAAGGTAAAACTATGAAACTATACATCTAATTACAATCAGGGAAAGCTATACAACTATACCGTTATGAATCAGGGCAAGCTGTCAATCCATGATGACAATCAATCCCTTAACTTCTGCTTCAACCTAAACTTTAACATGCTCAAATCATATATGAAACCACATTTCCATCCCCTAAACATTGTCCTTTGATGATGAACGATCCAATTGTTCCTTTACTTCCATATATTCCAGCAAGCCAATGTGACTATTTTAGTAAAACAGGGACCAGTAAAAGCCTTTTTAGCCATGATGAAAGAATCATTAATTGATGAATCCATCCACTGAATCTGGATATAATTCCAAACCCGAGAGCTGAAAAGGCACTAAAAAAATAGATGCTTCCAATCCTCCCTAACCTGTGCTTGACAAAGCACACAATCATGATCCTCAGTGACTTCCCAGTGCCTCCTAATTAACATATCCTTGGTATTGATCCTGTCATGGAGAATCAGCCACAAAAAGAAACGATGCTTGGACATACATTTGCTTTCCCAAATTAGTTTGGAGACAGTGTCATTCTGAATATGCTTAAAACTATGTAAGTAGTAAGCTTTTGCTCTATACACCCCCTGGTTCAGCTGACATACCCATTTGTCACTATCTGTAGTAATATGAGTATTAATAAGAAGTTCCTGAAGTTGCAAGTACTCCAAGTAGGCCTCATCTGACAAAGGTAAGTTGAAAGCCTCATGCAGGTGCTGGAGTGTGCAGATATCATTTATAGAAGCCAATTTATCCCTTGCAAAAGAGTATAATCTCAGAAATTGGGCTGACAGAAGAAAGTCAGTCCACATATCATCCCAAAATAGAATGGTGAATCCTGTACCCACTATGCATTTGGATCAACCCCTCCATTCATTTGTTAAACTTAACACAGCACGCCACCAGAAGGATCCACTCAATGTTACATCATGTGGAACAGATTCATAGTAATATGTATTCCTTATTAGCTTGACCCATGGCAAATCAGCATCATTATAGAATTTATCAAGATACTTTTGTTGGGAATATGCCCTAGAGGCAATCATGTATGATGAGATTTCCCATTGTATTCATACAGTTATTTAGTTGTTCTTGTATAAACATCTGATGTGTATCATTGAATATGTGATTCGGTTGTGGAACTATGCATTCATGTTGTTTGTACTAAATATCCTTGGTCATTGAGGTTGTGGTGGACACACAACTTAGACCAATGTGAAAGTTGGCTTGATGACTCGGTTCCACTTGTCATGGGCATGGAGATGCTATTCCAACTTACACAGATTTTGCTAAAGAGTTTAGCGAGTCGGATTGACCCATATTGAGGTACAATGAACAAGTTGTCATTTGTATGTCTCAATCAATGTAATCCTTAGACCTGAGGTTGTTGCATAGTCCGAGTTGAGGATCACCGACTTAGGTTCTGTCAAACGCTGATCCGTAACTGGGCAGTTATAAAGGTAGAGTTCGGGTTGATTGAGAATCAAGCTGCGTGATGTGAATAACCAAGATGGGATTGTGCCCTCCACTCGGAGAGATATTCTCTGGGCCCACTCGGAAGATATGATTCGGAAAGCATGGCCATGCACGACTCCGTTAAGTGTTAACCGAGGCGGTCGACTAAGAGTTAGTTGGCTGAATCACTTATCTTGGATCGAGAAGAGAGTTGGACTATTTAAGGGATGACATATATTCGCCTATAGTATGACAAGGTATATCGTGAGGCAAAAGGGACTCGGACGTAAGTCGCACTGTAAAGGCAGGTCGTCATGACTCTTTGGTACTTGGGAGTCGGCACGTTTTGCTAGGAGCCGCTACCGACTGATCGATTGAGAGTTGGACTCCAATCGTGTCCAAGTTGCTAAGAGCCTGCGGGGTCACACACTTGAGAGCAGGAGCAAGTTCGGATTGGATCTGAACCGGAAATCTGGTTGGGTTGGACCCGAGCCTGATTTGGACTGAGTCAGTTAGTCGGACTCACAAGAACTAATATTATATGGGCTTTAGTTAATGGGCCGCGCGAGTAGAGCCCATGTTCACTCCCTATATATAGTGGAGCACTGTAACCCAGAAAGGTTAATCGTTGATCGGTTAGGTCATTCCATGTGTTGCAAACCCTAGCTCCACAATAGTCATGCCGTCGTACCGAACCTAGCAGTTCGCCGCCGGTGCTCCTCCTTGCACGTGTGGATACCAGCAGAGGTGCTGTAAGATCAGCACCAGGATGATCGGATCGCAAAGGACTGCACTGCATCAACTGACGCGCTTCATCAGTAATCCGCAACTGCGCGTCTAGTGGTAAACCACGTGGCCTTCTACCTCAGCTGGATCTTGGGATCACCACGTTAGAGGATTTTTTTTGTTTTATCTCCGCGTGGCCCAACAGCTTTAAAAGCAGAGCTCTATTATACACCTTTAAATCCACAACCCCAAGACCTCCTTTATCCTTAGGTTTACATACCATGTCCCATGCTGCTAGGGAATTAACCTTTTCTTGATGTTTATATTTCCTCCATAAGCATCTTCTCATGGCCTTATCAATTACCTCAATTACACTAGTTGGAATTTGAAGAGTGCACATGAAAAAGGTAGGAAGGGAGGAAAGCATAGAATTGACTAAAACAAGACTGTCTCCAGAAGACAAGAAGGAGGCAGTAGCAGATAGTCTCCTCTCCAATCTATCAATGATTGGAGAAAAATCCTTGACCTGAGGTTTAGTTGTGCCCATGGGCAAGCCCAAATATGTGAAACGCATGGTCCCAAGCTGGCATTGGAATACCTCAGCCACATGCTCTGCTTCACTCTTTGAGAGATTAATGGGAATCAGAGAAGATTTGTGATAATTTACCTTTAAACCAGTGAAAGCTACATACTGTTATAGCAATTCTTTGAAAACAAGAAGCTGGTTATCCTCAGCAAGAAAAATTAACAGAGTGTCATCTGCATACTGTAATATAGGAAATTTCCCTTGTCTATCAATTGGCAGTTTTAATCTGCCCGCATCATGTGCAAAATTCACAATGCTCTGAAGAAGATCACCACCCAGAACATACAAAAGAGGGGATAGGGGATCTCACTGTATGACACCCCTCCTGCAAGCAAAAGTCTGGCCAGTTACTCCATTGAACAGAACAGAAGAAGAACCAGAAGCCAGGATATCCTTCACCAACTTAATGATGTGAGTAGGGAACCCTTTGCACTCAAGAATTTGAAGGATTGAATGATGCTCAATTGTATCAAAAGCCTTTTCAAAATGAATTTGAATCACCATAATTTTTCTCTTCGACTGCTAGTATTGATGCAGATATTCAAAAGACCAAGCTAAACAATCTTGAATTGTTCTTTCTTTTATAAATCCATACTAATTATCATGAATACATCTAGTGATGTCCTCTTGAAATCTATTAGCATATAGCTTGGTGATGAATTTGAGGCAATTATTGGTCAAAGAGATTGGCCTAAAATCATTTACTGTTTCAGGGGACTGCTTTTTTGGGATAAGGGTAATAGAAGATCCATTTATACTTTCCAGAGAAGTTTTACCATTATCGAAATCCATACATAAATTTATGAAATCATCCTTCACTATGTGCCAACATTTCCTTACAAAGAATCCATTAAAACGATCAGGCCTAGGTGCCTTGTCTGGTTTTAGTCCCTTGACAACTCCTTCAATCTCATCAACTGTAAAAGGATCTGCCAAACCAGCTAAATTATCCACTACTGGGAGTAACGCAGCTAAATCAAGACTATTGTTTGTTGGAAAAGAAACTCCCATTCCGCCCTTATAACACTTCTAGAATGCAGTCGCCTTTTGATGATGATCTACAACCCTGACACCATTCTCATCCTGGATTTCAGTAATTGTGTTGCACCTGTACCTTTCAGTAGCTTTAGCATGGAAAAACTTAGTATTTTCCCCACCCAAAGTAACCCATCTGATAATGCATCTCTTTTTCCAATAATCAGACTGTCTACACATCAATTTCCTCATCTGACACTTGACAATGTTCCTCAAGTTGAATCCAGGTAGAGATAAACTCCTTTGATCCTCCAGCTGATCCAAAAGAAAAATGACAAAATTGAACTTTTCAATGAGAGATTTTATATGTGACAATCCTTTCCCCCATTTTTTAAGAGCATATCTTAGGTTTTTTTAGTTTGGCAGCAAAGATGAATGCAACATATTTCTTTCTCACCGGCTCCTTTCAAACCCTGTCAACTAACTCAAAAAATCCTGGATGTTGTACCAGAAGTTTTCAAAACGAAATATCTTTGACTTGGGAATCAGAGTTGAAATTTGCACCACACAGGGAACATGATCAGATGTGGTCTTGGCCAAGGTAAGAACCATAGTGTTTGGATATTTAAGTGTCCAATTGCATGAAGTAAAGAACTAGTCCAACTGCTCCAGTAAAGGCCAAGACTGCATACTGGACCAAGTGAAATTTCTCCCTTTAAGTGGCAGTTCAATTAATCCTAAATGACTGATAATATCATTGAATAAAAATATGTCATTCATGTCTACTCCTGGCCTGTTCCTATTATCCTGTGATATCGTGAAATTAAAATATCCTAGAAACAACCAGTATTCATTTGGGTGAATGACCATATTAAACAACCAGGCAACAAAGTTATCTCTGTCAATTCCTTGACATGGTCCATACACAGTGACTAAGTTCCATTTTTCAGCATTATGCATGGAAGTAAAGTTCATGACAATACCAGATTTGTGAACTTCAGCAACCTGTCCAGCAAAAATGGAACTGTTCTAGAAGACAATTATGCCTCCAGAAGCACCAACTGATGGAGAAAACACAAATCTATCAAATCTCTTAGGGCAGAAACTTCTAATGAAAGAGTGATCAAAAGTTTCACACTTAGTTTCCTGTAAATAGACAACCGCAACTCTGCTCTCATCAATCTTATTATAAACAATAATTCTTTTATCTTTGTCATTTATGACCCTCACATTCTAATTGAGAACCAACCAATCCCAAGAATTATTATGTGAATTATCCATTAAAACCAAAAGATAACATCATAATGAAGCCACTCATTCCAAACAAGCAACCAGTAGAGATAATAACCATGTCCAATACAAAAAGTGCAGGCAATAGATAATTCCATGATAACTGATACAATCAAAATTCCACACACCAGAATAGTCTTAATAAAGTAATAATTAAAACATTATTAAGGTAGCTATGGCCCAGAAGAAAGACCAACACAAAAGCTTGCCACTTATTCATTGGAACCCTCTGCATCCTTGTTTGGTTTTGGAGTAGCATTAAGCTTCTCCACAGTTAAATCTTCTTTAGGAATTTCAAGAATCCCACCAGCCTGCTGCAGAATATTTATAGCAATATTGGGTGGGACTGAAAAATGTTGCTTCTCTTGAGTGGGCCCCTCCAAAGGCTTTGCTGACCTGGCTTTCTTCCTTGACTTGGGCTGATCAGTCAGAGGTTGCAGTTTATAACCATTGTTCTTGATAGTGCTTCTGGTACTGCGCCTCTCAGAGTTGTTGACAATCAGTGGCTCCTTAGGCTCCTTTGGCTTTCTTCCCCTCTTCCTTTTTGGTGTCTCTTCAACAGTATTTGAACAAGAGGCAAGATCCTCATTTGAGTATGACTATACTGGTGAGCAACATCAATCTGAGGCAAAGAAACAAGGTTTTCAATGTCCTTCTCCCCATTGGTGAGTAGGAGTGGAAATGGTGGCAACCAAAAGGATTTTCATGCTGGCATCATACATCATATTATGTGGCAGCTTATCTACCATTGACAATGGCAAAGAGAAAATCTTATCCGTTGATTCTCCATTACACATCATGACAAAATCAGGCATCAGAACAGTTAAAATCTGCATATTGTTCTCAGGTTGAAACTGATTATGCTGCCCTGCAGGCACAATTGCCAACTCTTGCCCTTGCTGAATAAAATTGTCCTGTTGATCCACAATAGCATGCTACACTGCACCTTCTCCTTGTATAAACTAAACAGAGGAGCCTAAAGCATCTGACAGTGAGAAGGTGATAGAAGACTGCTACTATTGTACTAGAGGAACAAGCCCTGCATTGTTAGCAGCATGTTTCTGATGCCACTCACCCCAAACAGGTAAGTCTGGTTGCATATTGTCAAGGATGAATGCATCCTCCTCATCATCATCAGGCAAACCCTGATCCTGACCAGGCAAAGGATGTGGATTCCCATTAAGCGGCTCTAGAGATTCATCACCTGACAGTGCATCCCCCTGCTCACTTAACAAGATGTTGCAAGGAACAGTCCAAGAAACCACAACACCACCATATCACTGTGGTTCACAGACCACAATTGATTTAGGGATATCCTTGGGTCCTCCATAGCTACATTTGATTAAAGTTCTGGTAGGACATGGATCCTCATGAAACCATCCTCTCATCTTGCCAAATTTAGCCATAGTTTCCCTCAGGAAGTCCTCTGTACGGTAATCCATTGGCAGATTTAACAGCATAATCCCAACATGTTCTAGTGTAAGTGGTTGCTCTAAAATTTGGGCCAGCATCATGCCTAGTGAATTCTAAGGTTCTTCCATTGCCAAAAGGAATAAGAGGTTTACCAGAACTTTCGTGGAGTTCCTTTCCTGCCGCGTTCGTAGCTCCTTCCCGGAACAGGGAGTAACAAGTTATAGTTCTTCTTCAGGTGGGAATGGTCAGAACTTTTGTGTCAATTCCTGATGTGCATGCTGCAAAGCAAGGCTTTTCACAACAAGGCCTGGAGCTCTGGGAAATCTATTTTGCTCCTCATATTCAGAAGGACTCTTCTGCAAAAGTCTCTCTCATGTGTGACATTCCTGTAAGTTGGTTTAATTTTATTACTCTCATGCTTGCTACTCCTGAGAAGTTTAATTGGGTCAGGAGCTTTCTTACTTCTCCTTTATGGGAAATTATCAAAGAACCTATTGCTGAGGAGAATTCAATATCTTTCATCATCCCTAATGAAAGCATTTCAAAGATGGCTCCTCCTTGTCTGGGCTTTGAGGCTAAGCAGTCCTCTTGCTCTCCTTCCACTCCTTCCAGAAAGAGAAAGGGCAAGGAACCTCTAGTTGAAACTGAGGTGAGAAGAAGTCCTAGAATTTTTGAGTTGAATGGGGGTTTCAAAAGTCACTTAAACTGCTTAATTGCTGATTGCCTGGTTTGCAATGCTGTTCCACCTTCCTTAAATCCTAAAGTGGTTAAAAATCTTGCTGCCTCTTTCTGCAAGGTAAAGGATGGTGACCTGGAGAAAAGACTACTCAAGAAGGGGAAGGCCACTGAAGTGGCAGTCAAGGCTCCTCCAAAAGGCACCATCAAAGGAAATGGTTCATCAAGCCTGAGAATTGGAGGCAAAAAGAAATCTGGGGCTTCTGGTACCTGTGGTCAGCAAGCCAAGAAGAAACCCCCCACTTAAGTGCTTTAATGTATCACAATATGTCTTTTGATGGAGCCTTGTTGGCTCCCTGTTATGAAACATGTTCTAGTGTTCTTTTGATGTTTTTGCTACTTAATGTTGAACCTGGCAGTGAGGTTATGGTATGGAATGCCTTTTGTCCTTTTGGTTGTGGTCTTTTCTGTTGGATGATTACATTGCTTGTATCACCCCATCACTCAACATACATCTGGTTTCTTAATGGATAACAAAAGAATTTGGAAGATTCTGAACTGGAACATCAGGGGAATTAACTCAGAAAAATGGGTTGCTCTCAGAAATAAAATTGATGAATATGGATGTGATATTATTTGCCTCCAAGAAACCAAGAGGGAAGATTTTGATATCTCTTATATAAGAAAGTTCCGCCCCCCAAATTTACCAATTTTGAATTCCTTCCCTCCAGGGGAGCTTCTGGGGGTTTGATCACCATTTGGAATAGCTCTCTGTTTTCTGGGCACCTTTCCTTCCATAATGAGTTCTCCATCTCCATCGCCTTGACATCTCTCTTGTCCAATGAAACCTGGATCCTCACCAACATTTATGGACCATGCTTACCTGAAAAAAGGCAGATTTTTTAGAATGGTTTGGAAATATTGACATGCCTGAAGATTTGGACTGGCTCATTGTGGGTGATTTCAATTTTTCTAGAAAACCATCTGACAGAAATAGACAGGGTGGGGATGTGAATGATATGCTGCTTTTCAATGAAGCCATTAATAATCTGGGTCTCATTGAATTACCCCTTAAAGGTAGAAAGTTCACTTGGAGTAACATGCAAAAAGAACCCCTTCTGGAAAGGTTGGATTGGTTTTTTACATCTGCCTCCTGGACTCAAAGCTTTCCTTCAACTTTTGTTACTCCTCTTACCAAACCTACCTCTGATCATCTTCCTTGTGTCATCTCCATTGGCACAATGATTCCAAAAGCTCAGGTTTTCAGATTTGAGAATTATTGGATGCATCATAAGGATTTTAAAGCAATTGTTCAAAATGCCTGGAACATCCCTGTTGGATTCCATGATTCTGCCAAAATAATTAATGCTAAATTCAAAAATGTTAGAATGGGACTGAAGCTCTGGGCAAAAAATCTGCCTTGCCTGAAATCTCAAATTTGCAATGTCAATGCCACCATTGATCTCTTAGATGTCCTGGAGGAAATGAGAACTCTTACCATTCTGGAATGGAATCTTAGAGATCTCCTAAAAAATCTTATTATCTCACTTTTACAAGATCAAAATGCTTATTGGAAGCAAAGAGGGAAAATTAAATGGGTCAAGTTGGGTGATGAGAACACAAAATTCTTTCATTCAAGAGCTACCATAAGTTTCAGGCATAACTACATCTCCAGGCTCAAAGATGATTCTAATGAAGAGATTCATGATCATTGTGGTAAAGATGATCTACTTTGGAAGGCCTTCAAAAATAGAATGGGATCATCTGATAAGCCTGAAATGTACTTCAATCTTAGTGATTTGGCAGGTGAATTCTTAAGACAAGAGGAAAAGGATGTTTTGGAAGAACCCTTCTCTGATGATGAGATTGAAGGTGTAATAAAAGAACTTCCTAATGACAAATCCCCTGGACCAGATGGCTTCAACAATGAATTCATTAAACAATGCTGGCCTATCGTTAAGGAGGATGTTAAACAACTCCTTGTGGATTTCTATGAGGGCCAGACTTCTTTGGAAAGCATTAATGCCTCTTTCATCACCCTCATTCCAAAAAATGAAGCCCCTTTGACACCTGCTGACTTTAGGCCTATTTCTCTGCTAAACAGTGTCTTCAAGATTATTACCAAACTTCTGTCCAACAGACTTCAAAAAGTTATCCTCAAACTTGTCCACAAAAACCAGTATGGTTTCCTCAAACAAAGGTCTATTCAGGACTGTTTAGGTTGGGCATTTGAATTCCTTGATCAATGCCACAAGTCCAAAGAAGAAATCCTAATTCTTCAGCTTGATTTTGAAAAGGCTTTTGATAGAATCGAGCATTCAACAACTATTAATAATCTCAAAGCCAAAGGTTTTGGTGAAAACTGGAACTTGGATTCAGTTGATCTTTGGTTCTGCTTCTTCCTCTGTTTTGTTAAATGGAGTGCCTGGGAAAAAGTTTTACTGCAGAAGAGGTGTAAGGCAAGGGGATCCTTTATCCCCTCTCCTGTTTGTCTTGGCTCTGATCTTCTTCAAAGCATCCTCAATAAAGCCATGAGCCTTGGACTTCTCTCCCTCCCTCTTGAGGGTGTGTTTTGTCCTGATTTCCCTGTTGTGCAATATGCAGATGACACTCTTTTAATCCTTAAAGCTGACTCAGAGCAATTATTGTGCCTTAAGGATCTACTTCATACTTTTGCTCTCTCCACTGGACTCAAAGTCAATTATTCTAAATCTAGTATGATGCCAATCAACATGGATTCTGAGAGGCTTGGGCACTTTGCCAGTACACTTTCATGCCTCCCTGGCTCATTACCTTTCACCTACCTTGGATTGCCTTTAAGCATCAATAAGCCTACAGTGGAACATTTTCTGACTATTATTCAGAGAGTTGAGAGAAGATTGTGTGGGATTGCTGATTTTCTAAATTATGGGGGAAAATTGCAATTGGTTAAATCTGTCTTATCTTCCCTTCCCATATATTATATGAGTTGTTTTGATCTTCCTGTCACTATTAAAGATCAGCTGATTAAGTATATGAGACAATGCTTGTGGAGGAAGAAAACCACTGATGTTCAAGCTAGAGGTCAAGCCCTTGTAGCATGGAATAAAGTTTGTAGACCAAAGAACCATGGAGGTTTGGGGGTACTAGACCTTAATGTTCAAAACTCAGCACTTCTTTTGAAAAATTTGGATAAATTCTATAACCACAAGGACATCCCATGGGTTCATCTTGTCTAGAACACTTATTATTGCAACGGTAAACTGCCCGGAAGATGTCTGGAGGGATCTTTTTGGTGGAAGGCACATCTGAAATTGGTTGATATATTCAAAGGAATTGCAAAGTGCTTGGTGGGAGATGGAAAATCGACCCTTCTCTAGAATTTTATGTGGAATGATGGATGTCTACAGCATAAGCTTCCTCATCTTCTTTCTTATGCAAAAAATCCTCACATCTCCGTTTATGAGTTCTTACAGACGGCCAACATGCAAGATCACTTTTTTCTCCCTCTGTCACAACAAGCTTACCATGAATATCAAAGCCTTGAGCAAATTCTCAGTGATGGAATGCAGGGAGAAGCAGATAATTGGAGTTATATCTGGGGAAGTGCTATTTTCTTTATCTGGTTATCAGTCTGTGCAACCACACTTTTCCTGGTTGTGGAAGTCCTCTTGCCAGCAAAAACATAAGTTCTTCTTCTGGCTTTTGCTCCTTGATAGGATAAATACCAGGAATCTTCTGAAAAGGAAAAGATTTTCTCTGGACTCGTATGACTATGTGTTTCATGGTTGCACAAGTGAGGAAACTATTCTACACTTATTTTGGGGCTGTCCTTTTGCAAAGGCATGCTGGGCTGAAATTTTCCCTGTCCATGATTTTGATCACAATCTTTTCGAAGCTTTGGCCAGTATTAAAAAAGGCCTAAAAGTCCCTTTTGCAATGGAAATTATCGTCCTAGGAGCTTGGGGCATATGGATGTGCAGAAACAATGAAATCTTCAACAACAAGCATGCTTCCCTTGAGGAATGGAGGGCTATTGTTTCTCAGGAATTAAGATGGGTCCTGTGTAGAATTAAGAAAAAGAATTACCAGGGCCTCAAAGATTGTATTAGCAATAATTTAGATAGGAGATAGCTGCTCATAGTGTTATCCCCCTTTTGAGGTGGCTTGAGACTTGTAAATAACTACTTGTAACTCTCTGTGATTTATAAAAATTGCAGTGGGGTTCTATACCCTACTGTTTCACCCTTAAAAACAAGTTACATTTCTTACACTCTGCAGAGGTGCATTACTTTACCCATGAGATACCTTAGCTTTGTTGCACATCCGAGTTGCATTCTTGTCCACACTTCCTTGGTGTGGGGCCCAAACTAAGATCCAAGCCAATCATTGCCCCCTTCGCGACCCCGCATGTCTCCTTGGTGTACGCCATTCCCACCCATTGAATTACGACAATGGTTAGTACAGACCATCAGATGCTAGAACTATCGTGGGACGTTGAGGATTCCCACCCATGTGCTGCATATCCTCTACGAATTACCAATTAATGCACGCTACGAGGATAACAGCCACGACCTGCACATCTGGCTACATGCGAGAGGAAGAAGATACAACTGGCTTCTCCGTCCCATTCCAAATCTCATGATTAACGCATAATATACGGCACAAGAATCACTGGAGACATTGGTTGTTAAGTCCTAGATAATATGTTCCTTTACCACCGGAGCTTTCATAGTAGGTTATTACCTCATGGTAAATAACCTATAATCATTTTATGATGAAAAAAGTGTTTTCTGACTTTTTTGAAATGCATGCGATGACAACACTAGATTTGCAAAATACTTTATAGAAAATAATCAAAGGACATGAGCAAGTGTGAACTTGCCTTTTGTGATTGCAAGATTATGCATTCACGGTCGTCAAGACAATAGAAGATCCAATATCTGAAATTAGCATCATTGGTCCGGTAAGGACTAATGTTTAAAGAAGCAATATGCTATTATGCATAAGTAATGCTATGCATTTTGTAGAACTCCAAAGTGTATCCCCAATACTTTAAGTGAAGTGAACCTAGGTGATTCCTTTAAGAGTTGGTTCATCTTTAGATTTTACTTCACATGAAATGCATTTATAAGGAACTTAAGTCTTGATATACAAGATATAAAAGTAGAGTGCAATAGTAATCTAAGATTGAGATTAGTTGCTATTTGGTGATTATGATGAAAGTCTATGTATTGCATTTTTTAAGGGTTAAAGGAAATTATTATAGAGTTATTGTTTGAAGTGGCAAAAAGAATAACCTTCGAAGAAAAGGTTTCTTTGATAAGGTTTAAACAATCTTTATGGTTAATATAATGTGGTTGATGTTTCTTGGCATTTGCTCGATTAATTTGGTCTTGGGATGCTTTAGGTCTTAATTGGAAACAGACCAAAGTGAACTATAAAATACATAATGAAGTTTTTTAACATGGTGTTTACAATCTTGTGGACTAAAGTTAATTTTAAAGACATAAATGGGCTTAAGGTGTATTGCTTATGATATTTGTATTTTGTTAGAGTTTAAAGTTATGTGAGGTATGGTCAAAAGGTAAAGATCATTTCCCTACAACAGGATTAAATGATGCATAACATTGTTATTGGTTTAAATTTGATTTAAGGTTTAAAAATTGTTTTATAAAATTCATACTTTATACTTAAGTTTTATTATGAACCCTAATTATGGTTTTAGAATTTAGTACTTAGTCTTAAAGGATTTAATATTCATAAAGAAATGTGATTATTTCTTATTTTAGGAAATAATTTTAAAGGGTTAACAAATAATTATCTCAATTTAATAAAATAGAATAGTTAGAATTTAATTCCTAAGAATCTAAAGATGTTTTGAAATAATATATTTAGTATTTTTCTGGTAAAATATATTTATTTAATATCTTAAAAAATGATTTATTTATTTATCTTTAAGTATAATTCTTATGTTTACAAAATTCCATATAGGATCAAATGTCTTTAAATATTTACTTCAAAGTTTATTTATAAAATAGTTAAGTTAGTATTTTTATAAAATAGTAGATTTATTTTTATACACAAAATGATTTTATTACTTATTTGTATATTTTATTATATTGTTATAATTTATTGAGAACTCTAATGGCTTTAATATTTAGTGGTATTTTATTTACCTCAAAAAAGTAGTTTTATATTTTTATTAGGTAGATATTATTTTTATGAATATTTTGATATATCATACGTGTTTTTAGGAGTTTTGTACATTTTTCTAGAGCCTATAGAACTTAGAGGGCATTTTTGGGTAATTCCTTTATTTTATTTTATTGTAATCTGGCCTATGGAGTTGGGCACATGGGCCGGCTCGGCCTAACTAAATCTGGCTTGGGGCCATCTTGACCCCCACCATCTCTCTTGCCCTCACGCAACACACATCACGCACACCCACAACAATGCAACCCAAGTTCTCTCTCTCTCTCTCTCTCTCTCTCGATTCCCCTCTGTCTCTCTTCCCCGCACACGACCAAGACGTCGTCCGCTGCCCTGGCTAGCTACTATCTATCTCCGACGCTGCCCCTACGTGGATATGACCCGACGACCCCTTCTACCTCGAATCCCTGCGGGCATGGAGCTCTGTACCCACGTATCGAGCTCTTGTGGCCCCCTGTTGATCCACCGCCGCCGTTCTCAGTGCTGGTGGATGATGACCACCAGGGCGCTGCCATACACTAGTGAGCTTGCCTCCTGGATCCTCCAACATCACCCAATGGTTGCCTTCCTTGCCTACTGCAACATTCACGCCTCTATTCGGATCTACGGGAGCCCTAGGGTTCATCGGCTGAATTGGTCGCTGTCGGCCACCACTGCTTCCTCTTCCCGATTCTAAGCGAGGACCTCCGGTTAGTGGGTACCTTTCTTCCCCTTTCTTTTCAATTTCAGTTTTTTCCCTTTCTGTCGATCACGGTGACCAACTTCTAATATATGGTACTCTAGCGGTGGGGTTGCGATGTTGTTCTATATATAGCTAGATGGTGTTGAACTACCAAATTTCCCTAAATAATTCTGGCTTCTTAGTTTATATGTTGTGATTACTGCAAAACTAGAGTAGTTGGAATTTTTAGGTAATACAATGACAAATGATTTTTCTCATGTTATATATTGGTCATGCATGATTGTGTTTGTTAATCGGCGTGTTGTTTTAACTTGGATGATTATTTACCCCTAGCAGTTATGGTTTAAACTGGATTATGGTAGTGCTAATTTGTTAGCTATAGGAACGCTACTGTTGTTTGATTAAATTGTGGTGCCCTTCCAGGTTTCATATTCTGGTAGAAATATGCCCAGATGTTATTTATAAGTTAGTTTATATAAATTTAACAAAGGCCAATGTTGTCTTACTTTTTACATAGATGTATACCTACTATGATCCTTGAATTCATGCATAACTTCAGTACATGAGTGTGTACAAACTCTTGTAGACATATTGAGTTGTGTGAAAATATTCTACCTACTGATTATTCAGGTTATTACTATTTTTGATAAGTGGATTCTGTTGGATGATACACCTTGGTGACATGTTTGATTTGGTTACTTGGATGCTTCTATGAATGACTTAAAAGCATATGGTTTAATTGTTCACTGATTCTTGTTTGTGCAATCGCATTGGTTTAGATGCTGCCCAATTGATAATTGCTAGGGTGTGGTGTTATTGCTAAAGGATCATTTGTATTCATATCTTAGTATTAAGATAACTACATTTGATATCTAGTAGAATTTCTGGTAATAACATTTATGTATATGTGATATTGCTTGTAGATGGAATGTTGTTAAGTGTGGTAATTCAATCTAGATGACTTAATCATGCCTAGCATGTGTGACTCTTATTAATATATTGATTCTACTGATTTGAATCTAGGCAACATTGTAAATCTCAATGTTGTTTTGAGATGACAGGCACTAGTGATTTAATAGTTATATAATTATATCTTGATATTTTGTGGATATTTTCTGTGGATTTTAAGCTGGGTAAAATGATGTTTGAATGAAATGATTCCTAAGTTGGTGGTTAGGGAAATGATTTGGATTCATTTGGTGTGCCCTGTTTGTATTGTCAACTTGACAAAATTCATTGGGAATGATTTATTAGATCTTAAATGGTGGCTTCTGCTAGCTGTAGAATCCTACTGTGGTGCCTCAAATGAGTGTGCACAGTAGAGGTATCTATAACAAGATGATCTGCTGCTATAAGTTTGGCTGCACTAGATGAAACTATCCTTTGTATGAATAAATGATTGAAATATTTGAAAAGAATCTCTGTCTATGATGCTAAAGCTGAGATTAGGATCTATAGTAAGAAGAGATACTACAATTCCCTTCCAAGATCTATGATGAGACTAGCATAGTTTTCCTATGCTGGACTAGGAGCTCATTTCCTTTCCAATTCCTTTGCTAAAATACATTGACAAGAATAAAGGCTATACGTGGTTATGGAGATCATCACCTGTAGTTGTGTGGAGGCTGCACTTGATAGAGATCTAGTTCAGATGCTGCTGTATCTAGATATCCTGCTCACCTCTCCTTTTACTACTTCATCCACTATAGCAGCTATAGCCTGGCCTTCTCCACCTTGTCCTTGCCATTGGATGGCTTCTTACAACAACCATGGTGTAAGTGATGTGGTGGTGATCTGGCTAATGTCTTGGTTGGTGAGATATGGATGAATTGGTGTGAATCTGATGAGAACTAATGGTAAGATGGTTTCTTGCTATTCTGAGTGTTGTAGCTAGTGTTCAGCAGAGTGTCCTCTCTATGCTTCGTCTGATACTTATCCCCTATCCTGATTGCTTCCTGTATTGATAGCACCACATACATGCATGTATGTATGAGCTGCTTGCACTGTTCTGGATTAGTGCAAGGCAAAAATATCTTAATTCCACTCTTCTACTTCTACTTCTGTGGTGAAACTTGCCCCATAAATTACTGCCAATGAGGTTGTACTGAGGCAACTTATCTGATTAAGGACAGATACTATGATTTGGTGAAACTTGCCCCTTTTTAAGATTAGCTCAGTGATGTACTGAATAGTGCATTACACTTTTAAACTAACATCACTAAACCAAACTAACCCCCTTTATTCCTTATTTTCTGTTCTTTTGTTTTTTTTGCAGGAAATAAAACAAAGAAGAAAGAAGATACCAGATTTAGTTTAGGTTTTCTTTTTTACATTATTGTAATTTATTTTATATTTGAATAATGTAGAGACATTGTATTTTTCTATTTCATTTAATAAAGTTTACTTGTTTTTTTTCATTTATAATCAGCTGCAAACAATGTAATATATCGATTCTTGTAATAAAGAATTCTTTTAGTTATTCCATTTATGTAATTCCTTTTTCTATTTATTTGTTTCCTGTAATGTACTTTAAGTCTTCTATTGTGAAAGAACAATAATACTATATGTAAATATTATTATTGTAATAATTTTATTTTATTGAATTGTTTCCATTTACTCAATTGTAATTATGATTATATATTCATATTATATTATATAATAATTCTTTTCTTTTCTTTATTTTAATACTTTTGATTTAATTATATCTTAATCATAAATAATCTCTCAAGGATGTATTTATAATTGTAACACTATTTCTAATTATAATTTTATTCTTTGCAATTCAAATATATGTTTTGAATATTCAATTTTGAATTGCTTTCCCCTTAAACACAGAAATACTGTAGAGGTCATGTTAAAATCCATCACACATGCTCTTATGTTTCCATCAGAACAAGAGAGATCTCGATCTCTCTATAGCTTCTTTAGTTTTGCGCAAAAATTCCCCGGATTTTCTGATGCATGAATGCAATGCGTAGACATGTGTCCTGTCTATTTCGAGGTGCTAATACTAGGATGTTACAGTGTCAAAACAACGTTCCTCAATGGTGACATCGAAGAAGAGTTGTATATGGTACAACCAAAAGGTTTTGTTGATCCTAAAGATGATAACAAGGTATGCAAACTTCAACGATCAATTTATGGATTGAAGAAAGCATCCTGGAGCTGGAATCAACATTTTGATAAGGTGATCAAATTTTTTGGATTTATACAAACTTATGGAGAAGCTTGTATTTACAAGAAAGTGAGTGGGAGCTCTGTAGCATTCCTAGTACTATATGTGGATGACATATTGTTAATTGGGAATGACATAGAACTTCTTAAAAGTGTCAAAGCCTATTTGAATAATAGTTTTTTAATGAAAGATCTTGGTGAAGCTTCATACATTTTAGGCATCAAGATTTATACAGATAGATCAAGACGCTTAATAGCGATTTCACATAGTACATATTTGGACAAGGTTCTAAAGAGGTTTGGAATCGAAGAAAGCAAGAAAGGGTTCTTTCCCATGTTGCCAAATACGACCTTGAGTAAAACTCAATGTCCAGCTACGATAGAAGATAGAGAGAGGATGAGCAAAATCCCCTATGCCTCGGCCATAGGTTCTATCATGTATGCCATGCTGTGTACAAGACCGAATATTGCACATGCCGTTAGTTTGACCAGCAGATATCAAAGTGATCCAGGAGTGGAACACTAGACAACGGTCAAAAATTTCCTAAAATACTTGAGAAGGACTAAGGATATGGTTCTTTCTTATAGAGGTGATGAAGAGCTTGTTGTAAATGGTTACACCGATGCTAGTTGGAACACCTGATCCGGATGACTCTAAGTCACAGTCTGGATACATATTTACTTTGAATGGTGCAGTAGTGAGCTGGAGGAATGCTAAGAAAAGCGGTGTGGCGAGATCTTCAACTGAATCAGAATACATAGCTGCTTCGGAGGCTTTACAAGAAGCAATTTGGATGAAGGAGTTTATTACATATCTTGGTGTGGCTCCTAGTGCATTGGACCCAATGGCTATCTATTGTGACAACATGGGTGCCATAGCTAATGCGCAGGAGCCAAGGTCACAGAAGAAGCTGAATCATATCTGTAACATCCCGAATTTTTCCTAATTTTGGAATGTTAAAATAAAATTATTAAGTTGATTGGATTGTTTAATCTTGTTGAAATTTTGAATGAAAAGAAACTTTTGTTGTTATTTGATATTTTACTAAGCCACATTAAAAGAAGAG
Organism: Avena sativa; assembly: GCA_916181665.1. Taxonomy (NCBI): domain Eukaryota; kingdom Viridiplantae; phylum Streptophyta; class Magnoliopsida; order Poales; family Poaceae; genus Avena; species Avena sativa. The sequence goes on from OV702297.1 coordinate 241,661,691, forward strand.
GATTACTATGACTACCAAGTTTTGAACAAATCCAAGACAATTGTTTGTTTTCTCATCGGTGAACCTTCCATTAATACAAGTTCTTAAGTTAAATCACCGTTTGCAAAACCCTATTTTGAAATTACCAAAAACACTCCTACAAGACTGCAAACAAGGTTTTATGAATCTATTTGTTTAAATATGAAAACTATTGCTATAAAGGGTCCTATGATGATCTACATAATTTTAGAAAATTTTGGAGACAAGAATCAACTCATTTGGTGATCATATGAAAATGATATAAAGGAAATAAGAAAATAGAAAAAAGAGAAAAGAATAAACAAAAAAAAACTAACCTACCCCGCGGACCACCCCGGCCCAGCCCACTCCCTCCTCTCCTCTATTTGCCGCCGCTCCCCACCAGCGAGCAGCGCATAGCACGGTGGGCCAGCCCAAAGCCAGAGAGCACCAGGCCCGCTCCCCTCCCCTCTCTCCATGACAGGTGGGTCCCACCCAACCTTCTTCTTCCCCATGGAGGTAGAGAGGCCTCGACGAGCACGGCTCGAATTCATTCGGTTTTCCTTCAAATCCATGCGGACCATCCCCTCGTCTCCCCTTACCTCTGATCCTCTTCCCCATCCTCGCTCGCGTCTCCTCACCCAATTTCCCCCCTCGCAGGCGCACCAGAGCGAGCTCCCGAGCCCACCGGAGCATCACCGGATTCGCACCGCTCCAGCTGCCTTTCGCCACCTCTACAGGAAGCGAAGGACCGCATCGAGACACCCATCGAGATCGCCTTGACGCGCCACCTCCTGTCTTCTACTCCGCCGTCTCCGACCGCCAAAATCGTCGGCATCGTCGCCACCTGGAACCACACCGCCGCCGGTGACATCATCGTTTGTGAAGCCAGGAGGCTTCTGTTTGCGACCGTCAGATCCAAGAAGAACGGTGCAGATTAGAAGCTTTCCCAAACCGGTACCAACCAACAAGATTGCGCCACGTGTTGACCTCGTCAGTGTGCCCCAGTGCCACGTCCTCGGCCAGGTCAGACCCCGCGCTTAGTCAACGCTGATGCAATAAAAATAATAGATCTAATTTTAAAATTACAGAAAATTGTGCAACCTTGCAAAAATCATATAAAAATATTTACAAGTCCAAAAATTATAAATAATATATCTACGGATTCAGAAAATTGTTTAGAATAATAATGAGATTCGATCTAACGTTTACCGTACATATTCACTCTAATAATCTGTTTAGTTTAATAGTCTTTTTAGACTAAATAAATCATAGTAAATCATTTGTAGATCCAAAAATACAAATAAAGTATATGGATCCATAATTTCATATACAACATTAATATACTCTTAGATACAATTTTTGAAATATAAAAATTGCTGTAGTAATTTAATTACTTCTAATGGCCATTTAAATTATTAAATTCATAATAAATTATTTATAGATCAGAAAAATATAAATAATATGTCTCTAGATTCACAATTTCACGCAGAACACAGATCTGGTCTTAGATATAATTTATGATGAATTAAATAGTTTGAATGATTTAAACTGTATTAAATAGTAATTAAATCATAGAAAATGATTTTTAACTCCAAATTTAGTAAAACCAATTTATACTGTTTAGTTATGATCATATCTATCCAGTAAAGTATACAAAAAATTATTTGGCATTGTTTTATCAGATGATCTTGCAGAAAGTCTAAATTGCATTGTTATAGTAATTAAGTTCTACAAAATATTTATAGATCCTTTTTGCGTGTTTCCAATTGCTACCGGCTCTAATTTGAGATACCTATAAAGTGGTATTTAATTCACAATTTAATAATACGAAAACACCAGAATTTGAGTAAAGTGACTTAAACCCTGTTTAAATTAATATAGTTCATTAATAAATTGTTTTATGCATTAAATTCTTTTAATATGCTTCATGTGTTATAATAGTGTTAAGAATACTAAAATACAACAAGTGTGACATTGTAAATTATCATGCATGCATATGATCCCCATTGTTTTGTTGTATGTTTGTATTGTTGCTAAGTTTGCAATTGTTTTGCTTGTCCACACGATAGATTATTCGGAGAGTGCGATTTCTGCGAAGAAATACAATCATCACCCATATTATCAACATAAGGCAAGTTACACCACTTGTTCATATTTTGTCCCAGTTTTGATCCTATGCATGTTAGATGTTCAAATTCTGTAGTGTGCATGTGTAGGATGTTCTAGTAGATTTTTTCTTAGTATTATTTTGCAAGTGCGATGATTTTGTTGTATGCCATGAGTAGCTATATACTTAGGATTTTCCCCTCCTAATAGGTTACCCCTATTTTTGCTAAGTACTACTTTCTATGGTATATATATAAAGTACCGTTGGGGGCTCGAAAGACAAGAAAATTCTCTAAGTATAAAGGCGCTCTTGTGCGATAATTTCTTCTCAATTCCACTTCAAAAATAAAACTAAGTTTTCTTCTGGGCGGAATGGTTGTCGGGTCAATGAGTGAGATTTTGGTGGAGGACGGCCGCCTAGGAATCAAAGAAGTCTGCCATGTTTCAGAATTCAGAAGCTTCCAGTGCAACCACAATACATATGGGCTCTGTCTTGGCCTAGTCCTTAGTGGGAAACCTCACCCGGGTACCAACATTTGGAGGTTCTTGGCACGGTTGGATCCAGAAGGTAGAGGGGCTACTAAGGGAAAGCCTCGCCATGGTCTTGTCTGTAAAAGGACTTGATCGTGGATTGTGGGTAAAGTGCACAAAGTCTCGAGAGTATTGAAATCTGATCGATCAGCCGTGTTCACGGAAATAGAACAACATTGAGCATCTGAAGGATGGAGCCTCTCAAGGATCTTCCTCTCTCATTTATAAACAAAGTTTTGAAACACCATGGCGTGAGTAATATCGCCAATGGGTGGGATTTTGGGAACTTGGTGCGTAATATCCAAGTGTTACTTGGTGAGTAATATCCAAGTGTTAGGTTGTTTGGACACTTGGTGAGTAATATCCTCGTGTTCCATTCGATCCTATTTTATTTACTCAAATGTTTACAAAGTAGGGTAAAACTCTTCCTCTTTTCTCCATACTTAGAGAAAATTAGCTATATGCAAATGAACTCCAAAGCCTAAACTAGCCTTGCAAGTAGAGTTAGTCTTATTCCTTCCTTGGTGTAATTTGCCAATACAATCAAAGTATTAACCAACTTGTTGGCTGCATGTTTCATATGCAGAATTTTGGAGATCGTTGAAAGGTGCGCTAGGATCGCGGGTCTTCACTCAACCTGCCTATGGCATTGATGGGACACCAAGTTGTATTTATATCGCTTCTGTTGTAACAATGTAAACTCTGGATTATTCGATTCATGTAATAAAGACTTGTGCTTTACATGATATTTCATCGATTGTGAGTGCTAGCTATTGATACAGGGACTAGCATGTTAATCACAGGGACTTAGGATCCTTCTCGATACGAGGTCACTATAATATCAAGCTACATTTTCATGCTATTCGCGAGCATGTACAAGATGGTGACATAAATATTTTCAAAGTAGACATAGATCTGAATGTGGCAGATCCATTGACTAAACCTCTCCCTAGGGAAAAACATGAACAACACCAGAACGCCATGGGTGTTAGGTATATTACAATGTAATCTAGATTATTGACTCTAGTGCAAGTGGGGGACTATTGGAGATATGACAAAGAGGCAATAATAAAATGGTTATTATTATATCTTTGTGTTTATGATAAATGTTTACATCCCATGCTATAATTGTATTAGCAGGAAACATTAATACTTGTGTGTTTTGTAAACATAAAAGAGTCCCTAGTAAGCCTCTTATTAAACTAGCTTGTTGATTAATATATGGTCATGGTTTCGTGATCATGAACATTGGATGTTATTAATAACAAGGTCATATCATGTAACATGCCAAAAATATTTATCAAGATTATCAAATTCCAATCATCAAAATTAGGGTTAACAAAAACTTTTGTTGATAAAAATCATTATGACTGCATGTGTGTATGTGATGAATGTATGAATGCATGAATGGACTTGTGTGATTGTTGTGAATAGCAAGGAATGGTTTAAATATGAAAACAACATCATCTAAATCATTTCCAAGCAGAATCAAAACAATACAAATTCAAAAACAAACAAAATAACCAAATGGTCATTTTTGCCAATCTTGCTCACCGGCCACTTTGAGTGTTTCTAGTCCAAGATTTCATATAGAAACAATTCCATTTCTTTTCACCCCTTTCTAGACCAAGTAAAAGTGTACCAAAGCCTACCATTCAAACCCACAGAAACATTTGGCAACTTGATTCAAATAACAATTCAAAATTGAATCTATATCATATGTGAAGATCACCAATTCTCAAAAACCAACCAAACCAGTGCACCTTGACAAAACGAACTAACCAAAGACTACCTAGTATGTGACTAGTACACCCACCAATTTTCATCCAAAAATTCAAATTCAAATCTCTTTCGGCCATTTCATCAAACACCTTGCAAACACAAAACAAACAAAACATCAAACACTATAGTGTGCAGTGTTTGTGCCTAACTTGTTCCACCTCTAGCTCACAACACACTCTTAGTAGATCATCTAGTTCATTTAACAAGCTCTAAATCAATGTAAGCTTTACATTGCCATCAATGGTGAGCATGCCGAGCCCCAAATGGCCACCCCATTTTTGACAGCAAGCTAGGAGCAGCTCTAGCCTCTCCAACCTTGTCTGGGACACTGACCACCGTCCACCGCCACCCCCTGTCCAACACCAAAGCACTGCCAGCCCCTGGACCACTCAGCCCGAGCGTGCCCAGCTTCTCTACAATCACGTCGAGAGCGCGCCAGAGCGCCGCACTCGACACGTGAGCACAGACTGCGCGTCGCCCTCGCCGCTCGTGTGCGTGATCACCACCGCCCCAGGAACCGCCAGGACATGCTCGTCCGTCGCCGCATGAGCAGGACAACCCATGCACCATTAAAACCCCGGCCGGAGCCGCCCAGAGCATCGCAACGTCCGACCAATTCGCACCGCCCCACGCCTCGCGACCATGCTGTTGAGCTTTGCCAGGAGGTAGAGCACCGTACCCTACCGTCGCCCATGCCATTAGCTCACTGTGATGACGACCACGACGAGCTCCACCGGCACCCTTCGGTCCCCTCGCTGCACTATAAATAGAGGCCACCCCCGTTCGATTTCAGCAAACCAACACACTCCCCTCTCTCTCTCAAAACCACCCCACCTCATCCCCAGAGCAAGGCGAGCAGCAGATCGCCAGAATTTTGCCGGAGTCTGCCGCAGAGGAGGAGAAGAGGAGCCAGCGATTGGAGCCGCCCTAGGAGAAGCCACCGGTACTAGGAGGTTTGCCGTCATCGACTTCATCGTTCGCCCCCATCGCCGACCCTCGCCTGAGCCTCGGTGAGCCTCACACGACCCCCACTGGCTGCGCTAGGGTTCATCTCATCGGCGCTGCCCGACGGAGACGACAAGCCCCAACCGTTAGATTAGATGTTGATCCTACGACCCAAATCACCCCATACCCATTCGCACCCCCTGTCTCACTGACTGGTAGGGACATTCACTTAAACCCAACCACGCGCGCGCTGTGCGCCGTGGGCCGGCCCAGTTAAGTTCCCGAGTGACCCAGTAATTCAAATTTAGGTTTATTAATTTAGTTTGTAACTTAGTTCTGTCAAAAATCAAACCAGTGAGATTCAATGAACCAAATTGCATGAAACTAATTTTGCTGGAAAGGTACTGAAATTATTAATCCAAGCCCGTTGGATTCACACCATTTAGATTTGTAGATCACCAATAGTAAAAATAAAAAGGCAGAAGCTTTTCTGCATTCAAACATTTTTTCAAAATTCAACCACAAAAGCTTTTGAGTTGATTCCAACTCTCGAAAATCACATTTGACAAGACCTTTCTGAATATATAAAAATATCTAGTTTTACTTGTAGAAATAATGGTCAAGCAATAAAAGAATGCCTCATAGGCAAGTCTAGTCACTTTATTTGATTAAAATAAAAGGGTTGAATCTTATTAAATTGTGTCACCACTTTAAATGACATTCCCATGTACTGAAATATGTGGTGATGACATGTGTCAACATGATCCCATATTTTAGTTGGAGAATATTAAACCTTAAGTAGTTTTTCAATGAGTAGAAATTACTTTTCTAAAATAAAATAAATAAGAAAAGTGCTTTAATCCTTGTGTTAATAGTGATGATGTTAGATCATCTATTGTGAACCTTTGTGTGCTAAATAGAGTAGTAAGAATTTTTTGGTGATTGTGTACCTCGTATTTATTTATAGACGCTAGTACCGAACAAGGATATGAGGAGGAAGGAGAATACTACGAGGAAGAAGCTAAGGAGAACTTCAACCACTGCTCTGCACAAGGCAAGCTATCTAAGAAAGCTTATACTTGCAATTATGCAAGCATCACTATACAAGTTAACTTAGAAAGCTACTATCTTAGCAAGATAAGCCAAACCATGCAAGTCTTACTTGCAAGCTTACACCATCTGATACCCAATCCTAGTTTTATTTGCAAGCTTAGTTATTTTTATTTCTTTATGAAAGCTTTCTATGGGAGTTTACTTAGTGACTTGTAGATTCTAGAAAGATATTTAAATGTAGCATAAAGAGCATAAAACTTGACCTAGGTTAGATAAATCTTGATGTCATCCTGAGGCATGAGATTGAACTTAGATCATTCACATTTGATTACCATCTCTCATTAGTGTGTATCCCCACTTGTAGATGCTAGTGCTAAGCATAAAACTTGGTCACTTTAGATGGGATTACTTGGTGAAAATGGTTATGAAAACCATAGAATGATGAGTCATTCTACTAAAATGTTTTGACATGTATTCTGGGAACACCAGATGATTTTGACGATAAAAATGTTGAGGCATGAGCCTTAGCCCTTTATAAAACTGATGGTTGTCTGGATGCGATACCATTCCAATTTTACTGTATAACCACAATACCCAAAATTTGGGTAGGGCTTGACTGGAAGTTTTGAGCTGAGGCTACCTTGTGAAGATTGACCACCTGTGCAGTTCCCAAGATGACAATTGGTCATGGTTGGGAGGCCAAACTCATAGGAGAGGTGCCAATACTAGGGCATGTAATTGAAAGGTTAGGATTGATTATCCACATACTGAGTATGGTGAATTCAGGATTATTCCTGACGGATGTATCGAATATTATGGTGAAAGTGTTCCACCTCTGCAGAGTGTCAAACTATTCGAATAGCCGCGTCCACGGTTATGGACAGTTGGAGTGGCCATACTGTTCCGTCGTCAGATGTTTTCAGAATGACTTGTGAATTGAATCATGACTTTGAGTTGACCACAACAGGGTTGTGATATGAAACTCAAGTTTCCACTTAGGTGTTATGAAACTTTCATCTAGCTTTCTTTGCTTTTGAACTCAGTTAAGGTAAATCTGGCTTTTTGCAAAACAACCTAGATCCTAGTACTTCCTACTCAAAACCACTTCACTTGTTAGTATTAGTTTGCGAGTACTTAAAGAGTAGTCATGGCTTTGTCCCTGGCTATTCCCATGGCCAGACTATGAAGAGGTCTATCAGGAGGATGGACCGCAGGAAGGTTACGACAACTAGGATCATCTCCCATCGTCAGCATTGCCTGTGACCATGAAGATGGAGCTTCGCCCATGCTACCATTATTATTATGTTATTCTGCTGCTATGATTGTATTAAGACTGGATCATGAGATCCTTTATTTGTTGTAATACCTTATGTATTATTTGTAATGGATGATGTACTGTGATATCCAATCTATTATGTCTCGCAAAAATGGTAATCCTCGATATATGGCATAACAGGCATCTGGGGTTAAAAATCCGGGTGTTGACAAGTTCGTATCAGAGCCATCCTGACCATAGGAGACCCTAGTTTAGAATGGACATTTGAATCAAAAACTTAGTTTCAAAACCAAGGAAGTGAGTATTTATAAAAACTTATTCTCATTCTTACCACTTAGATTGTTTCATGAAAATTCATGTTCCTCAATTTTTTTGCAAACTTACATAAAATTTGACACACTTGATCACTCTACTAACTTACTCATGCTACATTCTTATAGATGGACGTGAAGTATAGAAAGTTCTATCAGTTGGGGAATGGAGGAGACCTCATCTTTGAGCGTGACCTGGACCAGCTCTCGGAACTTCTGGAGTGTCCGCACCCCGAGTTCTTTGGAGCTCAGCTCAACGATCAGGAAGGAGAGGAACTACAATGGTTGATTGTTGCAAGTCTCTGAGGAAAGATTGAAGCCCCCACCTTAGAGGGAATCCAGTTCACCATTAGAGAGAACAACTGGCTAGATGGACTTGTCAGGGCAATGCAGGAAGCTCTTGCCCGTCTGTGTGGGCAGAGTATCAATCAGATCAAGGGTACCCGCTTTGAGTTCTGCCCAAGGCGTGATGTTATGGGACAACCACTATGTAACACCCTCGCCTGATAAGGCTGAGTTCATGTGTATAGTGCCAATCCCTGGATCGGTTCACTGGCACACACAGTACAAAATGATACCAAATATAACTGTGCATCATAAATACAACGAATATGATCCAGAATTTACATTATTTATTCAAGTACACAGCAGAAAACGAATACAAGATAGATCTCCATCCTTCAAATGTGCCACAGGCGAACAATTGTTGAGTGGAGTCTCGCGACCTATGAACGATCACTCAGATACAATATAACCTACAACATGAAACGTTGCAGCCACGAATGGTCAATACATTGAATGTATGGCAAGTAGGCTAAAGTGGTTAACAACATATCTATCAACTACATGCTTATTTGGCCAAGTGGAGTTCGGTCTCATTTGCATAAAGCAACAATTTTATCCTAACATTTGTAACAAAGTAGTTTTCCAATACGATAAATAGGACACTCTGGTTCACTCCCAGGTGCTCCTACCCAATTATGTTCACCCAACAAGTTTTAAACAATTAAGAAATAAGGATGAGTGAGAAATATCATAGCATTAGTATCAGGTCGCTCAAATTGTCCATAACCGAGGACACGGCTAATCGATTAGTTTATACACCCTGTAGGGGTTAGTACACTTTACCCATGTGACTTGGCCAGCCCAGCTCGTACCACCACTCTCATATTGGGTGATGATAGGGAGAAGTCCAAGAAGGAACCGTTCGGGAAGTAGCTCCCCAATCCCGACGCGCACCGGTCCAACCTACACTATCTACATCTCTGGATATGCGGGTTCGAGTTACCACAACCTACTGAGTTCAACCAACCGCCCACTTCATTATTGGCACATGGTTGCACATGAAAGCTTCCAAACAAAGAAACCAATCATTTCTCAGTGTCCTGGGCGGCATTCCCCACCAAAATCCACACTCGATGACCCAATCAATGCCATTCCGCCCAGGTGGTTCATTAAAACATGTTGGTTTGTCATTTAGCAAAACATAAGCCTTTCAAAACATATAACTTTCATGATGTGATTCCCTTCCTCGTCTAAATAGCATAGCTAAGCAATCTACCAATACAATGGCTCATAAAAAGGAATACTAGGGAATAATATGGGATATAGCATAGCATATACACATCAATTCCTACAGATGCAATTCTACAAAAACATCTGCAATGCATAGGAAAACAATAGGACATTTATGACCAAGATAGCACCACTTGCCTTTGTTGTAGATGTAGTCGATTAGATAATCCTCACAATCCTCATAGATATAATGGTTTCACACGTCATAACCATAATACTTGCAATCATAGTAGTTGCAATCACACACGTTGCACTCCTCGCAATCTATCGATCAAACAATTGCATACAACATAAACAATAGCACATAGAGATCAAACAAATACAACAAATGCATGCATGAAAATTTAATAAGTCACAATGGTTGTTACTTTAGTTCTCTACACAATACTGGAGTATACGATGCATGCAAGAGGCCAATTAATGCAATGGAGTACTTGTTATTAATAATTACTTGCCAATATAGGGATTTTAATAGTTCCATTGTAACGACTATTCTAACTGTAGAATTAAATTTGTTTCTTAGGTTTAATGGATAGAGGACGTTAATACGAACCCGTAGGCGTTGAATTCACCCTAATCGGAGTTATATATCTTTTTGTATGATTTAAATAGTGTTTAATGGTTTTAAATGATTCATATAGTTTCTGTTGTCTAAAAATCAAACTAAAATTATATCTGTAATCTCAACGGAATTGTGACTTCAGCGACATATTATTTGTAATTTTCTGAATAGTATTTATTTTCTTATGAATTTATTACTCTAGATAGGCCATTAAACCATTTAAATCTTCACGGCAAAACCTTACAGTAAAATGCTGAACTAATTGCATATTGATGATCTAAATAGAACCAGCTTTCCATCGGTATATCATTTATATTTTTGTGACAAGCAATTAATTTACTATGAATTTAATGATTTATAAAGCCATTAAAACTAATTAAATTGTGACAGGTTAAATAATCCGCAAAGGCTAGATCCAACCAGATATTATTAACGTACATTACAGTAGCTTCAATTTGATATATTATTTATATTTTTCGGAGTTACAGATAATTTCTTATGAATTTATTAACCTAAAAGACCATTAAAACTAATTAAATTACTGCAGTAACCACGTCCAGTAAAATTTGGATCTATTCTGATAAGATGATTCTACGTAAAATTATCTTCAATTTGATATATTATACGCAATTTTTGGATGTGGTATGAATTTCTAATGAATTTTACAAGTTAGATCTATAATATGCAATTTTAAATTCGAACGGAATATTTCAGAGAATATTCCGCTGACTGGACAGGTTGACTTTGCATGCTGACTGAGACTAGATGTTGACCTGATTTTAACGTGGCGTTGATGAGGAAGATGACCGGGCTGACGACATGGCATGCACCGGTTTGATTGGATCTCGACCGTCTGGATAGGATCCGGTGGCTAGAAGAAGAGATTGACCCGATTTTGGGTCAGGATAGACAAGAAATAGATCTGTGTTAGAGAGACAAATCCGTAGGTCAAATTGAAAAACTCAGAACATGAAAGTTGTGGGGAATCATTATTCCTACCTTCTCACCAAAGGAATTTGGATTTGAAGAAACGAGCGCGAGTACATATTGGATTTACACCGTAAGATCTGAAATATTGCGATACGAAATTCTCCGGCTGTGGTGGATGAAAAGAGGTGAGGTTTGTCGGGATTGAAAGATTTCGACGATTCCTACAACTTCCGTTTTTTGACCGAAGGAAAACGACGAAGTCTAGATGGCTTAAAAAGCGAAATAAGATTCGGGCATATGTAGATTCGGGATTTCGAGAAGAAAAACTCGTACAACTATGGCTCCACGAGTTTATATGGAGGGTTGAGACGGTGAAGAGATAGGTATTGGAGTAGGGAACAAGTAGAAACAAACGGAAGTCGATTCGGAGTTGTAGATAAAAAGTTACGAGAGTTTGAATAGAGATAGGTTAGAGAAAAACTGATTCACACGGATTTTAAAGCACTCCACCGATCGATCCTGTACCTGTCCAGCCGGCTGGCTCGGTCCGGTCGGACCGGGTGGGCCAGCCCGTTTAGTTTTTTTTATACTTGTTTGCCTCATATCTTTTGCATACGAACTCCAAATGATATGGTTCTTGTTTCTAAATTTTTCTAAAATTGAATAGATCATTGTAGGATCAAATTTGTAATCTTTTCACTAGTTTAGAAGTAGTGGATTTATAAATCCTTGTATATTTCATTTTATTTATATCTTTATGTGTTTGTATTTGTTCCATAACTTTTTCATACTAGCTCTAAATGAGCTCAATTTTGTCTCTAAAATTTTGTAATATTAATTGGATCTTTTTAGGCTATAATTTAGCAATAATCGCTGTCTTAGCAATAGTGGGTTTTATAAAGTCAATTTAATTTCCTTTAGGAACATCTAGGCAAATCAACTATAGGATTTTAGATACCAGGATTTGGATTCAGTTTGTGAGAACTTTGCATGGATGAAATGCTTATGAATGCTTCATGATTTTCATTTTGAAATCTTGCACACCAATTCTACAATCCATAATCAATCCATGCCCTTTTTCCTATATGGCTACTTAGGTCTTAACAAAATAATATAAGATTCTGAATTCATGGTTGAGAGGATTTTCTATTCAAAATGTTTCTTCTCTTTGAGAATTTTCAACATAGTCAAATAATCAATCAAACTTATTTATTTATTTCACATTCCAAAATTAGGAGAATTTTGGGATGTGACAGACTACCACCCTTAATAGAAATCTCGTCCCGAGATTTGGGAAGACTAGAAAGAAAGAAAGGTTCGGGATCCATTAGGATGCTACCACCCTTAAAATAAAATTGACTAGGTCATTGCTCGAGGATTCACTTAGCTCAGATTGGTTCTCCTTTAGACTTTTATTGACACAACGTCTCTATCACATTCTAAACATCATGATTGATAGTTTCCGAGAAAGCACTTCTTAAGCTAGCAAAACTCTCATGGTGGGCAAATAGGGAACGTTTACTTCAGGTGCCCATAATTCACGGTTGGGATTCATCCTTACCGTACATTCCTACGCTAAGCACTGGGTGCTTTTAGAAGGGTGTAATAATATACCATTCTAGGGTTTAGGCTCAACGTCGACTCTCTGCTAAGGTTGAAAAGGGCACTCAAGATTCGCAAAGCCAATAGTACAAGAGCGAATAATAAGAGTAGTAGGAATGGTGATCAATCCATCCTGCACCCAAATCATTACCCTGTATGAGGATAGGTGAATCACATTTTTCTATTACTTGGGCATTCTCACTTGCCTTAAAGAATGTTTCCATGGGCACGAGCTAATGCTCTATGTATACTCCCATGTATCCAATCAACAAAGCTACTACTAAAACTAAGCTATCGATACTTCAACTTTCAGGTTGGGTAATCTACTACATAACATCATTTCAACACTTCATACTCCCACATCCTTTTTTCCATTTAGATAAAGCATTCTTCTTCCTAAATGCATTGTGTTGTAAAACCTTCCACTTACCACATAATTATATCTCCAAGGGTTCAAGATAGGGGAGAATAGATTTTATAGGAAAGAAACGACTAAGGAAATAATCCTACCCATAACTATATGAAGCAATCAATGTCACAAACAAGGAAACAATCATAGGCGATCAACACACAATCAAACACTTGTATAATAACATTATAGGGGTATAAACTTAGTAGTATATAGCCAAAAAATAGTTTGAAAGCATTGGGAACAATACTAGAGTAAAATAGAGTAACATATAAGCAATAAACTAAATCTGTCAAAACGGTACAGCAGACTTCACGAATTTTTCTGACCGACCTAAACTCGTCAGGAATTTTAGCCAATTTTTGTGCATGTACTACAGGTAATTATGCTCCAGATCCTGTTTTTTTAGATTTTTCTGAGTTACCAGTAAAATATGAAAAATCGTGTGGTACAACAGGTCATGCTGAAAACTGCAGCAGTAAAGTCACGAATTTCAATCAATTCACACCACTAAACTAATTTAAAAACCTCATCACAATTTCAGAAACATTAGAGTTCAAAACTAAATGATCCTAAACAAAGCATCAAACAAAATAGCTCGATACAACCAAGCAAACAACCTATATTGTCATACCACATAAGTTGGTAAGAACAATATGCTAACACGATAGCGATGATCTCCTAAAGAGATAAAACATGGTGGTCTAGACCTAACCAAACTTGATGAGATGTTTAGTTATATCATACTATTTGTTCTTTACTTGTAGGCCAACTCTCATATAGTGATTTGCTTTAAAGAAAACTACTAATAACATTTTCCAATTCTTGTAGTTTTTATGGTAGATCACTTCTTCTACTAATCAAATGAAGGGACATCTACAAGTTTGAACAAGGAGAGGTGTTGAAAAATGATAGACAAGGAATATAAGAACTCTAATAAGTATAAAATATGATAGTTCTCCTAATAGAGGCCTTCTATTGCTAATCCATTTCTAAGGTCATGATCCTACAGTCAACACACAGCTCTGATACCATCTTGTAACACCCTCGCCTGATAAGGCTGAGTTCATGTGTATAGTGCCAATCCCTGGATCGGTTCACTAGCACACATAGTACAAAATGATACCAAATATAATTGTGCATCATAAATACAACGAATATGATCCAGAATTTACATTATTTATTCAAGTACACAGCGGAAAACGAATACAAGATAGATCTCCATCCTTCAAATGTGCCATAGGAGAACAATTGTTGAGTGGAGTCTCGCGACCTATGAACGATCACTCAGATATGATATAACCTGCAACATGAAACGTTGCAGCCATGAATGGTCAATACATTGAATGTATGGCAAGTAGGCTAAAGTGGTTAACAACATATCTATCAACTACATGCTTATTTGGCCAAGTGGAGTTCGGGCACATTTGCATAAAGCAACAGTTTTATCCTAACATTTGTAACAAAGTAGTTTTCCAATACGATAAATAGGACACTCTGGTTCATTCCCAGGTGCTCCTACCCAATTATGTTCACCCAACAAGTTTTAAACAATTAAAAAATAAGGATGAGTGAGAAATATCATAGCATCAGTATCAGGTCGCTCAAATTGTCCATAACCGAGGACACGGCTAATCGATTAGTTTATACACCCTGTAGGGGTTAGTACACTTTACCCATGTGACTTGGCTGGCCTAGCTCGTACCACCACTTTCATATTGGGTGATGATAGGGAGAAGTCCAAGAAGGAACCGTTCGGGAAGTAGCTCCCCAATCCCGACGCGCACCGGTCGAACCTACACTATCTACATCTCTGGATACGCGGGATCGAGTTACCACAACCTACTGAGTTCAACCAACCGCCCATTTCATTATTGGCACATGGTTGCACACGAAAGTTTCCAAACAAAGAAACCAATCATTTCTTAGTGTCCTGGGCGGCATTCCCCACCAAAATCCACACTCGATGACCCAATCAATGCCATTCCGCCCAGGTGGTTCATTAAAACATGTTGGTTTGTCATTTAGCAAAACATAAGCCTTTCAAAACATATAACTTTCATGATGTGATTCCCTTCCTCATCTAAATAGCATAGCTAAGAAATCTACCAATACGATGGCTCATAAACAAGGAATACTAGGGAATAATATGGGATATATCATTGCATATATACATCAATTCCTTCAGATGCAATTCTACAAAAACATCTGCAATGCATAGAAAAACAATAGGACATTTATGACCAAGATAACACCACTTGCCTTTGTTGTAGATGTATTCGATTAGATAATCCTCACAATGCTCATAGATATAATGGTTTCACTCATCATAACCACAATACTTGCAATCATAGTAGTTGCAATCACACACGTTGCACTCCTCGCAATCTATCGATCAAACAATTGCATACAACATAAACAATAGCACATAGAGATCAAACAAATACAACAAATGCATGCATGAAAATTTAATAAGTCACAATGGTTGTTACTTTAGTTCTCTACATAATACTGGAGTATATGATGCATGCAAGAGGCCAATTAATGCAATGGAGTACTTGTTATTAATAATTACTTGCCAATATAGGGATTTTAATAGTTCCGTTGTAACGACTGTTCTAACTGTAGAATTAAATTATTTTTCTTAGGTTTAATGGATAGAGGACGTTAATACGAACCCGTAGGCGTTGGATTCACCCTAATCGGAGTTATAGATCTTTTTGTATGATTTAAATAGTGTTTAATGGTTTTAAATGATTCATATAGTTTCTTGTGTCTAAAAATCAAACTAAAATTATATCTGTAATCTCCACGGAATTGTGATTTCAGGGACATATTATTTGTAATTTTCTGAATAGTATTTATTTTCTTATAAATTTATTACTCTAAATAGGCCATTAAACCATTTAAATCTTCACGGCAAAACCTTACACTAAAATGCTGAACTAATTGCATATTGATGATCTACATGGAACCAGCTTTCCATCTATATATCATTTATATTTTTGTGACAAGCAATTAATTTACTATGAATTTAATGATTTATAAAGCCATTAAAACTAATTAAATTGCGACAGGTTTAATAATCCTCAAAGGCTAGATCCAACCAGATATTATTAAAGTACATTACAGTAGCTTCAATTTGATATATTATTCATATTTTTCGGAGTTACAGATAATTTCTTATGAATTTATTAACCTCAAATACCATTAAAACTAATTAAATTACTGCAGTAACCATGTACTGTAAAATTTGGATATATTCTGATAAGATGATTCTACGTAAAATTATCTTCAATTTGATATATTATACACAATTTTCGGACGTGGTATGAATTTCTAATGAATTTTACAAGTTAGACCTATAATATGCAATTTTAAATTCGAACGGAATATTCCAGAGAATATTCCGCTGACTGGACAGGTTGACTTTGCATGCTGACTGGGACTAGATGTTGACCTGATGTTGACGTGGCGTTGATGAGGAAGATGACCGGGATGACGACATGGCACACACCGGTTTGATTGGATCTCGACCGTCTGGATAGGATCCGGTGGCTAGAAGAAGAGATTGACCCGATTTTGGCTCAGAATAGACAAGAAATAGATCCGTGTTAGAGAGACAAATCTGTAGGTCAAATTGAAAAACTCAGAACATGAAAGTTGTGGGCAATCATTATTCCTACCTTCTCACCAAAGGAATTTGGATTTGAAGAAACGAGCGCGAGTACATCTTGGATTTACACCGTAAGATATGAATATTGCGATACGAAATTCTCCGGCTGTGGTGGATGAAAAGAGGTGAGGTTTGTCGGGATTGAAATATTTCGACGATTCCTACAACTTTCGTTTTTTGACCGAAGGCAAACGACGAAGTCTAGATGGGTTAAAAAGCGAAATAAGATTCGGGCATATGTAGATTCGGAATTTCGAGAAGAAAAACTCGTACAGCTATGGCTCCACGAGTTTATATGGAGGTTTGAGACGGTGTAGAGATAGGTATTGGAGTAGGGAACAAGTAGAAACAAACGGAAGTCGATTCGGAGTTGTAGATAAAAAGTTACGAGAGTTTGAATAGTGATAGGTTAGAGAAAAACTGATTCGCACGGATTTAAAGCACTCCACCGATCGATCCTGTACCTGTCCAGCCGGCTGGCTCGGTCTGGTCGGACCGGGTAGGCCGGCCCGTTTAGTTTTTTTCCCCTCATATCTTTTGCATACGAACTCCAAATGATATGATTCTTGTTTCTAAATTTTTCTAAAATTGAATAGATCATTGTAGGATCAAATTTGTAATCTTTTCACTAGTTTGGAAGTAGTGGATTTATAAATCCTTGTATATTTCATTTTATTTATATCTTTATGTGTTTGTATTTGTTTCATAACTTTTTCATACTAGCTCCAAATGAGCTCAATTTTGTTTCTAAAATTTGGTAATATTAATTGGATCTTTTTAGGCTATAATTTAGCAATAATCGCTGTCTTAGCAATAGTGGGTTTTATAAAGTCAATTTGATTTCCTTTAGGAACATCTGGGAAAATCAACTATAGGATTTTAGATACCAGGATTTGGATTCAGTTTGTGAGAACTTTGCATGGATGAAATGCTTATGAATGCTTCATGATTTTCATTTTGAAATCTTGCACACCAATTCTACAATCCATAATCAATCCATGCCCTTTTGCCTATATGGCTACTTAGGTCTTAACAAAAGAATATAAGATTCTGAATTCATGGTTGAGAGGATTTTCTATTCAAAAAGTTTCTTCTCTTTGAGAATTTTCAACATAGTCAAATAATCAATCAAACTTATTTATTTATTTCACATTCCAAAATTAGGAGAATTTTGGGATGTGACACACTAGAGGCACCATATCACCCTGAGCTGAAGAACCAAGTGGACCACCTTACCTTGATGATGTATGACCGGCAGAAGGAGTTGGATAATGCCCGCTCCTATGCCAACCACAAGTATGCCATCGCTGTCCAGAAGGACCATACCATCGTCATGCTAGTGAAGGATCGCAAGTCTCGTCGCCGTCAACTTGACAAGAAGGAGCGCATCATTGCCCGTCTCCACCACAGGATCAGAGAGTTGGAGGAGACTGTCCACGAGAGGGACATGTAGCTTGAGGAGAGGGAGAATGCAGGGGAGGATATCCGTGGAGACCCCTACTCTTACCTTAGTGATGATGATGACTTTCTGGAGGATCAATCCATGGACTTCTTCATCGATGAGGATGAATTCTCCTTCATTGATGATGATGGTGAGGATGACGAGGACACCGATTCCAAGGAGTAGTAGCACTTGAGCACTATCGTTAGTGAGTTGTATTCGGTCCCACTATATCGTAGTTTCACAGAATGGTTCTTAAAACCATCTGTTTTTCCTTGCTGTGGTGTGTATTTGTATCGTGTGCTATGAATGAATGAATGAATGAAAAACAAGTTGCTAGAAAAATCTGAGTCAAACTTTGAAAACTTTTCAAAAACAAAACCCCGAACCTTAGAAATTTCCCTCTTTTATCATGATCTATCTCAATCTTCAGATGCCTTGCGGAGGAAGCACTTCATCCCCGGACCCAATGTTGCAGATCTTGCAAATGTTGTATTCTGACCACGAAGCTGAAAGAGCTGAACTTCAAGCCAACTTGACCACCCTTCAACACATAGCTCAGATGGCCAACAACAACCAAGGCCATGGAAATCAGGACAACCATGGATCAAAGCTCAAAAACTTTCAGAACACCAATCCACCCATCTTTACTAAATCTGAAGAGCCCATAGATGCCGATGATTGGCTGCAAACCATGGAGAACAACTTAGAAGTTGCAGGAGTTGGAAGCCAACGAGAAAGTACTGTCAGGCGATGCAAGAGGGTGGTGGAACAGCGTTCGCGCCATGACTGGAGGACAAATCATGACTTGGATGAATTCAAACTCAAGTTCATCAGAACCCATGTGCCACTGGGTTTGATCAAGAGGATGAGAGATGAATTCAGAGAACTGAAGCAAGGTGGATGACAGTAGTTGAGTACCGTGACAAATTTTTGTCATTGGTTATGTATGCACCGGATGAGATTGACACTGAAGCCAATAAGAAGGAGAGATTCTTGAATGGTCTGCATGATGAGATGCATACCGCGTTAGTCAACATTCCATTTGCTGACATTGAAGCCTTAGTGGATTCTGCCATTCAGATGGAAGGCAAGATCAACCAAGCCAATGAGAACTACAAGCGTAGAATGATGCATCAACCAGGAACCCACCATACCCCAAAGTATCACCCCAACCCGTCTCTAGGATTTTCCTCGAGTACCAATAGACCCCCGATGAACCGTACAACCTATCCCAACCGTGGAAACCCAAGGCCTGGAGGAAATCACAATAACCCTGGCAATTTCAATCATGCACCGCCCAAGTTCAACAGCAACAATGTCGCCACCAACACCAATACTGCCCTGAGAACTGGAAGCAATGTTGTGCCTGTCGCAGTCAAAAGACAAGTCTCAAGTGACTTGTTATGAATGTGGAACCAAAGGTCACTATTCCAATGAGTGCCCCAAGAAGACTGCATCAGCCCCCAATGTGAATGCCCTAGCTCAGCAGCAGCATCGTGTTCAGCCTGGAAGAAGATTTGCTCTAGGGAATTCGCTCAACCGCAATGGCCGTCTGTTTCTCATGAATGCGGAAGAAGCCCAAGAAGTGTCAGATGTCGTGCTGGGTATGTTTTTTGTTAAATCAGTACTTGAAAGACTGTTATTTGATTCTGGAGCATCGCACTCGTTTGTTACAAAAGAATTTGCATGCACTAGTAAGATTCAACCAACGAAATTGAAGATTGTTATGATAGTTCAAATACCTGGTTCAACCACCAAAGCTAGACAAATCTGCAAGGCCGTACCTATCTGAATCCACGACATAAATTTTTATGCTAATCTAATAGTACTCAGAACTAAAGGTTTGGAAGTAGTACTAGGAATGGATTGGATGTAGAAACATAAAGGATTAATCGACTGTGCCAAGAAAGCCATAACCATGAATAGTACATCCGGAATATTAGTAGAGCACGTATCTGAAACCTTGCCCCGTTAATTCAAGTGCAACCAGAGTCTAGCCCAACCAACCATTGACCAAGTTAGAATAGTCTGTGAATACCCTGATGTATTTCCAGATGTTTTGCCCGGTATGCCCCCAGATCGGGATATCGAGTTTATCATTGAACTAATCCCTGGAACCGGACCCATAGCCCAGAGACCGTATAGTATGAACCCGTCTGAACTAGTGGAGCTGAAGAAGCAACTGAATGCTATGCTGGAGATAGGATTGATTCAACCAAGTGCGTTGCCATGGAGATCACCTGTCTTGTTTGTGGACAAGAAGGATGGAGGTAACCGTTTGTGTACGGATTATCGGAAGTTGAATCATGTCACCATCAAGAACAAGTACCCACTACCGATAGAAGACCTGTTTGACCAGTTGACTGGTGCCAAAGTGTTATCTAAGATTGATCTTATAACTGGTCATCATCAACTCAAGATTCGCGCAAAGGATATTCCAAAGACTGCCTTTACCACCAAATATGGACTGTATGAGTACACTGTCATGTATTTTGGATTAACCAATACCCCCGCTTATTTCATGAACCTCATGAATAAGATTTTTATGGACTTCCTGGATAAGTTTTTCGTTGTTTTCATCGATGACATTCTGATCTATTCCAAATCAGAAGAAGAACATGAGCTACACCTAAGGACCATCCTTGGAACCCTTAGGGAGCATCAGCTATATGCCAAGTTTAGAAAATGTGAATTCTGGTTACAGGAGGTAGGATTCCTCGGACATATTGTATCAGCCGGAGGAATTGCCGTTGACCCTGCAAAGGTGAAGGATGTGGAAGAATGGCAAGCCCCAACCACTCAAACCCAAGTTCATGTATTTCTCGGATTAGCGGGATATTACCGCAAGTTCATAGAAGGATTCTCGAGCATCGCAAGACCCATGATCCAATTGTTGAAGAAGGATAAGAAGTTCGAATGGACAGACAAATGTGAAGTGAGTTTTCAAGAACTCAAGAAGAGCTTGATATCAGCCCCAATCTTGATCATTTCGGATATCATGAAGCCTTTTGATGTATATTGTGACGCATCCAAGATCGGTCTCGGATGTGTGCTTATGCAAGAAGGCAAAGTTATATCTTACCTATCCCGACAACTGAAGCAACATGAGCAGAATTATCCTACCGATGACCTTGAACTAGCAGCCGTAGTTCTAGCCCTGAAGACATGGAGGCATTACCTTATGGGAAACCGTTGTGAGATTTATTCGGATCACAAGAACCTGAAGTACATTTTCACTCAGAAGGAGCTGAATATGAGGCAAAGAAGATGGATAGAGCTAATCAAGGATTATGATCTGGACATCCACTATCACCCCAGTAAAGCCAATGTGGTAGCAGATGCCCTTAGTAGATTTCCGTGCCGCTTGAACTCCATGATTCTGAAGGAGCAACCAAGTTTGCACAAGGAGATGGAAGATTTTAGAATGTCATTAGTAAGTGAAGGATTCTTGGATAGCATAGAACTTAAACCCACTTTGATCAGTCAGATCAAGGAGGCACAGCAAGGAAATGCTAGTATCGACGGAATCAAACGTCGTATCGGTATAGGAAAAGTACCCGGATTCACCGAAGATGAAGAAGGATTTTTGTGGTACAAAGGACGTATCTGTGTGCCAGCAGATTCCGAATTGAAGCTATTTTGAAAGAATCCCATGATACTCTTTATTCTATCCACCCTGGAGGAGCGAAGATGTACCAAGATTTGAAGGAGCAATTTTGGTGGCATAAGATGAAGAGAGAAATTGGAAGCTACATAGCCAAGCATGACATTTGTGAGAGTCAAGGAGGGACATCAGAGACCCGTAGGACTGTTGCAACCATTGCAGATTCCATAATGGAAATGGGATTCAGTTGGGATGGACTTTATCACCGGATTGCCTACATCTAGTAGGGGAAATGACTCTATTTAGGTCATAGTTGATAGACTATCTAAGGTAGCCCATTTCTTACCAGTCAAGACAACTTACCAGAGTTCGAAGCTAGCAGAGTTGTATATTGCTAGAATCGTCAGTTTGCACGGAGTCCCCAAGAACATCGTGTCGGATCGAGGAACTCAGTTTACCTAGAGATTTTGGAAGAAAGTCCAAGAAGGATTAGGAACCCGACTGGATTTCATCACAACTTATCACCCTCAGACTGATGGACAAACGAAGCGAGTAAATCAAATACTCGAAGATATGTTGAGAGCCTGTGTGCTAGAGTATGGATCTAAATGGGAAGATTGTCTACCGTTCATAGAATTTTTGTACAACAACAATTATCAAGCCAATTTGCAAATGGTCCCATTTGAATTCATGTATGGAAGGAAGTGTCGTACCCCTTTGAATTGGTCGGAAGTAGGAGAGAGTCAGATTTTTGGACCCGATATCCTACAAGAAGAAGAAGTGAAAGTTCACAAGATCCGTGAGCACCTCAAGACCTCCCAATACAGAGAGAAGAGTTATGCCGACAAGAGACGTCGATACCTCGCTTTCAATATCAAAGATTTTGTGTATCTCAAAGTGTCGCCTTTGAAAGGAATGCTATGTTTCTAGCTCAAAGGAAAGTTAGCCCCCAGATATATCGGACCCTTCAAGATTCTGAATCGTCGAGGAGAAGTATCGTATCAATTGGAACTGCCAGAAGAGTTGTCAATAGTGCATAATGTGTTCCATATATCATTACTTCGCAAATGCCTAGAAGTCTTGGAGAATACTGAAGTTTTCAAGAACATTGATCACCGAACTATAGAGATCAACAATGACCTGACGTATCCCGAAGTACCCATTCATATTTTGGAGGAAGCTTTCAGAACCACCAGGACCCGGAGTATCAAGTTTCTCAAGGTCCAGTGGAGCAACCACATCGAGGAAGAAGCTACCTGGGAGCAAGAAGATTACATCAAGACAGAGTTTCCTGATCTCTTTAAATCCTAGTTTTCTTTTTCTTCTTTCTCAAATCTCAGGACGAGATTTTGTTTAAGGAGGGAAGGTTTGTAACATCCAAAAAATATTGATCAATATTATCAAATTCCAATCATCAAAATTAGGGTTAACAAAAACTTTTGTTAATAAAAATCATTATGAATGCATGTGTGTATGCGATGAATGTATGAATGCATGAATGGACTTGTGTGATTGTTGTGAATAGCAAGGAATGGTTTAAAGATGAAAACAACATCATCTAAATCATTTCCAAGCAGAATCAAAACAATAGAAATTCAAAAACAAACAAAATAAGCAAATGGTGATTTTTGCCAATCTTGCTCACCAGGCCACTTTGAGTGTTTCTAGTCCAAGATTTCAAACAGAAACAATTCCATTTCTTTTCACCCCTTGCTAGACCAAGTAAAAGTGTACCCAAGCCTACCTTTCAAACCCACAGAAACATTTGGCAACTTGATTCAAATGACAATTCAAAATTGAATCTATATCATATGTGAAGATCACCAATTCTCAAAAACCAACCAAACCAATGCACCTTAAGAAAACCAACTAACCAGAGACTACCTAGATGTGAGTAGTACACCCACCAATTTTCATCCAAAAATTCAAATTCAAATCTCTTTCGGCCATTTCGTCAAACACCTTGCAAACACAAAACAAACAAAATATCAAACACTATAGTGAGCAGTGTTTGTGCCTAACTTGTTCCCTCTCTAGCTCACATCACACTCTTAGTAGATCATCTAGTTCATTTAACAAGTTCTAGCTCACTATAAGCTTGATATTGCCATCAATGGTGAGCATGCCGAGCCTCAAATGACCACCCCATTGTCGATAGCAAGATAGGAGTAGCTCTAGCCTCGCCTACCTTGTCTGGGACACTGACCACCGTGCACCGCCACCCCTATCCAACGCCAAAGCACTGCTAGCCCCTGGACCACTCAACCCGAGCGTGCCCAGCTTCTCTGCAAGCATGTCGAGAGGGTGCCAGAGCGCCATACTCGACACACGAGCACAGACCACGCGCTGCCCTCACCGCTCGCGTGCGTGATCAACATTGCCCCAGGAACTGCCAGGACATGCCCGTTCGTCGCCGCACGACCAGGACAGCCCGTGTGCCATTAAAACCCCCCACCGGACATGCCCAGAGCATCACAACATTTCGACCAATTCGCACCCCCACGCCTCGCGACCATGCCATTGAGCTTCGCCAGGAGGCAGAGCACCGTCCCCTACCGTCGCCCATGCCATTAACTCAGTGTGACGATGACCACGACGAGGTCCACCCGCGCCCTTCGGTCCCCTTGCTGCACTATAAATAGAGGCCACCCCGTTCGATTTCAGCACACCAACACACTCCCCTCTCTCTCAGAACCACCCCACCTCATATCCGGAGCAAGGTGAGCAGCAGGTCGCCAAAATTTCGCCGGAGTCTGCCGTGGAGGAGGAGAAGGGGAGGCAGCGATTGGAGCCGCCCCAGGAGAAGCCACTGGTACCAGGAGGTTCGCCGTCGTCGACTTCATTGTTCGCCCCCATCGCCGACCCTCACCTGAGCCTCGGTGAGCCTCACACGACCCCCACTGGCCACGCTAGGGTTAATTCTCGCCGGCGCTGCCCGACGGAGACGACAAGCCCCAGCTGTTAGATTAGATGTTGATCCTACAACCCAAATCACCCCGTACCCCTTCGCACCCCCTGTCTCACTGACTGGTGGGGACATTCACTTAAACCCAACCATGCGCACGCTATGCGCCACAGGCCGGCCCAGTTAACTTCCCGCGCGAC
Source organism: Avena sativa (assembly GCA_916181665.1). NCBI lineage: Eukaryota > Viridiplantae > Streptophyta > Magnoliopsida > Poales > Poaceae > Avena > Avena sativa. Next base: position 241,686,602 of record OV702297.1, read on the forward strand.
CCAGTAATTCAAATTTAGGTTTATTAATTTAGTTTCAAACTTAGTTTTGTACCTAGATTCAAAAATCAAACCGGGGAGATTCACTAAACCAAATTGCATGAGACTAATTCTTCAGGAAAGGACTGAAATTCTTAATCCAAGCCCGTTGTATTCAAACCATTTAGATTTGTAGATCACCTATAGTAAAAATAACAAGGCAGAAGCTTTTCTGCATTCAAACATTTTTTCAAAATTCAACCACAAAAGCTTTTGAGTTGATTCGAACTCTCAGATATCACATTTGACAAGACCTTTCTGAATATATAAAAATATCTAGCTTTACTTGTAGAAATAATGGTCAAGCAATAAAAGAATGCCTCATAGGAAATTCTAGTCACTTTATTTAATTAAAATAAAAGGGTTAAACCTTATTAAATTGTGACACCACTTTAAATCACATTCCCAAGTACTAAAATATGTGGTGATGACATGTGTCAACATGATCCCATATTTTAGTTGGAGAATATTAAATCTTAAGTAGTTTTTCAATGAGTAGAAATTACTTTTCCAAAATAAAATAAATAAGACAAGTTCTTTAATCCTTGTGTTAATAGTGATGATGCTAGATCATCTAGTGTGAACCTTTGTGTGATAAATAGAGTAGTAATAATTGTTTGGTGATTGTGTACCTCGTATTTATTTATAGACGCTAGTACCGAACAAGGATATGTGGAGGAAGGAGAATACTACGAGGAAGAAGCCGAGGAGAACTTCAACCACTGCTCTGCACAAGGCAAGCTATCTAAGCAAGCTTATACTTGCAATTATGCAAGCATCACTATACAAGTTAACTTAGCAAGCTAAGCCAAACCATGCAAGTCTTACTTGCAAGCTTACACCATCTGATACCCAATCCTAGTTTTATTTGCAAGCTTAGTTATTTTTATTTCTTTATCAAAGCTTTCTATGGGAGTTTACTTAGTGACTTGTAGATTCTAGAAAGATATTTAAATGTAGCATAAAGAGCACAAAACTTGACCTAGGTTAGATAAATCTTGATGTCATCCTGAGGCATGAGATTGAACTTAGATCATTCACATTTGATTACCATCCCTCATTAGTGTTTACCCCCACCTGTAGATGCTAGTGCTAAGCATAAAACTTGATCACTTTAGATGGGATTAATTGGTGAAAATGGTTATGAAAACCTTAGAATGATGAGTCATTCTACTGAAATGTTTTGACATGTATTCTGGGAACACCAGATGATTTTGATGATGAAAATGTTGAGGCATGAGCCTTAGCCTTTTATAAAACTGATGGTTGTCTGGATGTGATACCATTCCAATTTTACCGTACAACCACAATACGCGAAATTTGGGTAGAGCTTGACTGGAAGTTTATATACCTTAGTATAGGTTCCCTCGCGGCCAAGGTTTGAGCTGAGGATACCTTGTGAAGATTGACCACCTGTGCAGTTCCCAAGATGATAGTTGGTCATGGTTGGCAAGGCCAAACTCATAGGAGAGGTGCCTATACTAGGGCGTGTAATTGAAAGGTTAGGACTGATTATCCGCAAACTGAGTCTGGTGAATTCAGGATTTGTTCCTGACGGATGTATCGAACATTGTGGTGAAAGTGTACCACCTCTGGAGAGTGTCAAACTATTTGAATAGCCGCATCCGTGGTTATGGACAGTTGGAGTGGCCATACTGTTCCATCGTCAGATGTTTTCAAAATGACTTGTGAATTGAATCATGACTTTGAGTTTACCACAACAGGGTTGTGATATGAAACTCAAGTTCCGACTTTGGTGTTATAAAACTTTCAACTAGCTTTCTTTGCTTTTGAACTCAGTTAAGGTAAATCTGGTTTTTTTGCAAAACAACCTAGAGCCTAGTACTTCCTACTCAAAACCAATTCACTTGTTAGTATTAGTTTGCAAGTACTTAAAGAGTACTCATGGCTTTGTCCCTGTCTATTCCCGTGGCCAGACTATGAAGAGGACTATCAGGAGGATGGACCGCAGGAAGGTTACGACAACTAGGATCATCTCCCATCGTCAGTATTGCCTGTGATCATGAAGACGGAGCTTCGTCCACGCTACCGTTATTATTACGTTATTCTGCTGCTTTGATTGTATTAAGACTGGATCATGAGATCCTTTATTTGTTGTAAGACCTTATGTATGGTTTGTAATGTATGATGTACTATGATATCCGATCTGTTATGTCTCGCAAAAATGGTAATCCTGGAATTGCGATGTATGGCTTAACAAGCATCTAGGATTAAAAATTCGGGTGTTGACATATCATTAGGAGAATGATGTGATGGACACACACCCTTAGTAAGCATCACATCAGATCAAGTCATTAAGTTCATTTTGCTACAAGCTTTAAGATACATAGTAATCCTTAGACCATGAGATCATGTTAATCACCATCAGATGATGAGTTCTTTGATAACATCAAAAACCACTTCCGTAACTGGGTGGTTATAAAGGTGGCATTGGATATTCTGAAAGTATGTGTTGAGCCACATGGATCAAGAGTGAGATTTGTCCATCCATATGACAGATAGATATACTCTAGGCCCACTCGATGGAATGTCATCCAATTGGCTTGCAAGCATGTGACTAGGTCACAAGGGATGTCATGTCATGGAATGAGTAAAGAGTACTTATCGGTAACAACGTTGAACTAGGTATAGAGATACCGACAATCGAACCTCAGATAAGTAAAGTATTGCGCGACAAAGGGAATCAGTATAGTTTGTAAATGGTTCATTCTATCATGAAGTTATCGTTGAAATATGTGGGAGCCATATGGATTTCTAGATCCCTCTATTGGTTATTGACCGGAGAGATGTCTCGATCATGTCTGCATAGTTCGCGAACCATAGGGAGACACGCTTAAGGAATCGATGTTGTTTAAGTAGATATGGAATTGAGTTGGAGACCGAATGTTGTTCAGAGTCTTGATTGGATCCTGGACATCACGAGGATATCCGAAATGGTTCAGAGACTAGGATTCATATAAGCAAAGTCAATTTCCAGGGTTCGGAAATGTTTTCGGTGTTTTGACCAGAAGCTTCTAGAAGGGGCATCACCCTGGGAGGGGTCACTTGGGATGCGGCATGCCCCAGGGGGCTGGCCGCACCAAGCCCAAGGGCAAATTGGCCAAGGACTAGGAAGATGGGTTCAAACCCTAGTTTGAAAAGTCAAATCCTACTTTAGGAAGGAAAGAGAAAACTTGAAAGGAAAGTTACCAACTCTTCTCTTCGTGGCCGAGTTGGGGAGGGTATCTCCCCTTGCTAGCCGAGTTGGGGGGGACTCGGCTAGGGCAGGGAGGCCCTTGGCTGCCGGGACCCCACCTATATAAATAGGGGTGGGGGCGCCACCCCTTGGCCATTTTTTCCTGCGTGCCTAAACCCTAGGCTCCACCCCTCTCTCTTCCACCACCCTGCTCTAGCTAGGCGAAGCCCTGTGATACATCGTATAATTTTTGATGTTCCATGCTTGTTTAGTATCTACTTTGCTTTGCTTTGTCTACACTTTGAGGTGTTTTTATATGTTTTCTGGTACTAACCTATTAACAAGATGCCACAGTGCCAGTTGCCTGTTTTCTTCTGTTTTTGGTTCCAGAAAGGCAGAAAATCAATATTCTCGGAATTGGACGGGACAAAAGTCAAACTCAATATTTTACCGTGGGCGTCACGAAGCCAGAAGGGGAGACGGAGAGGTGCCAGAGGGCCACCACACCCCAGGCATGGGCTAGGGTGGACCCGCGCTTAGGCAGGGTATGGCCCCTCCGGCCGCCTCCCAGCCTTGCCTCTTCGCCTATAAGAAGCCCCCCAATGCAGAAACACTAAATAATCCATCATACTTCCAGAAAAACCTCCGTAGCACCTCCGCCACCTAAAGGGACATTCGGGGGATAGAAAGTCTCTGTTCCGGCAGCCTGCCAGGACGGGGAAATGCCCCCGGAGCCATCTCCATCGATCTCCATCGCCATCTTCATCACCGTTGCTGATTCCCATGATGAGGAGGGAGTAGTTCTTCCTCGAGGCTAAGGGCTCTACCGGTAGCTATGTGTTCATCTCTCTCTCTATGCATGGTCATATTGTGATCATGAGCTTTGTAATCAAGTAGATCTACCTTGTTACTCAAGTGCTGCATTAGATCTCTGCTCTCTCCATGTGTGTGAAAGTGATAACGTGCACTCCATGGTGGCACTTAGGTTTGAGTCTACATAAATACTCTCTGTGCTAGATCTATGCTTTTCCCCACGTGTGTGAAAGTGACAGCGTGCATACCGTGTGTGGCACATTGGCTAGATTGAATGTTTGTTATGAGTTATATTTGGAGTTGGATATCTCTATGAAATTGTAGTGTTTGTTGGAACCATCTAGCGATCAAGGTGACAGTGTGGGGTTATCTTGATTGGGGAAGGTGGACTTTGAGGAGTGCTGTTATAGCCCTACCATGGATTAGAGTGTCCAACCGGAGAGTAGTTAAGAGTAGTATCATGAAGAGAATATATATATGAGAGAGTGTTCACTAGTGAAAGTATGATCCCTAGGACTTGTTTCTAAGCATTGAAACACCGTTTGCATCTAGATCTGTTGCATGTTTGCTTGCTTCCATCATGTTGCCTTTAGTCTTTACCTCATCGTCAAGCTATTTTCTGGCAGCGTTACCACCTATATTTCACTATCTCTTCGCCGAACTAGTGCACCTATACACCTGACAAGTGTATTAGGTGTGTTGGAAACACAAGAGACTTCTTGTATCTTGATTGCAGGGTTGCTTGAGAGGGATACCTTTGAACACTTCCTTGCTGAGTTCAATAAACCTTGGGTAATCCACTTAAGAGAAACTTGCTGCTGTTCTACAAACCTCTACACTTGGAGGCCCAACAACTGTCTACAAGAATAGAAGTGCGTAGACATCACCCTGCATAAATCTCTCCTCCTCCACCACCACCACACTGTCGTGCTGTTGGTATTCCAAGGAGATCTACTACCTCCGCTTCCCTGCTGGAACCGGGAGAGGAAGGTCTTCATCGACTCCGTATGTGTGACCGACTACGGAAGCGCTGCTGGAACGCGGCGCCGGAAGGATCGTCTACACGATCTTGAGATCGACTACATCAACCACGAGATCTAATCTCGTTAACACTTTGGATCTATGAGGGTTAGTTCTCTACAATCTCATTGCACCGGTCTCGTAGATTAGATCTTGGATTTGCCATAGATTAGATCTTGGTTTTGTGTGTTCATGCGACAACTTTTTTTCCATGCTACGAACCCTACATATCTAGGATACAACTATCAGAGGGTGTGGACAAATCCAAACGAAAATTACTACACAGTGGTAAATTTTCTATTGATTCAATGTATAGAGCTTTGATCCAACCTGATATTCCAGTCGATGACAATAGTAAAATTTGGAAGATGAAAATACCCCTTAAAATGAAGATCTCCGCTTGGTATCCCCATAAAGGGGTTATTCTCACAAAAGATAATCTTGTTAGGAGGAATTGGCATGGAAGTACACAATGCGTTTTTATCACAATAATGAGACAATACGCCATTTATTCTTCCAATGTAAATTTGCTCGTGCTATTTGGTCAACCATACAAGTAGTCTCTGGTTTATCTCCTCCAAGTTCGGTAGTCAATGTATTTGGCAACTGGATGAATGGGATTATGGATAAATATGAGACTTTGTTTAGGGTGGGAGCACTTGCCATTATTTGGTTGCTTTGGCTATGTACAAATGACAAGATTTTTAATAATATTGTGTCTTCTCCTCTGCAGGTTATCTATCGAGCCACGGCGATCCTCCGATCTTGGACTACACTCCAACGTTTGGAGTTCCACGACTTGTTTAGGGAGGTCTGTATGCGGTTGGAGGACACGGCGAGGGATGTCTTCTCCCGTTATGGATGGCAGCGTGATCTACGGATAGACCTCCCATAGCTAGTTTGGAGAACTTCGTTTTGTTTAACTTTATTTGCAACTGTCGTACTTTCACTTTGGTTGAGTTGTGTGGTTAATCGGCTATGTGCATCCTAGCTATGCATAGGCCGGGTGTAAACTTACTATCAAGTAATAAAGCGCCCATTTCCAACAAAAATGCAACAAGAACCCAACTTTGTCGATTCGGTGGCGTGCAACACGGAAACGTACTGCATGGATTCCAGCAAGCTGTAAACTTCGTCCCTGCTGGACGACGGTGGCACGATAGTTGGAGCCCCTCCTCCATCGATTCCAAAACAAGGACAATTCGATCTATATGCTCCACGATGAACCCTAGCCCAGACATTGAATTCTCGATCTAGCCAGCCGCCTCGGTGTCTAGACTACTCCGCTGCCAACATGGACGCTGCTCTAGTGCTCTCCGCCCATCGCCTCTGATATGGTGCTGCCAGCGACGACTCTAACACCCTACTTCCTAGTGATATCTCCCTCTCCTTCTCCATGTGTCATCCAATTCTTTTCTTTTTTCTTGTTAAATTGAACGTCTGCATATGGAGTATATTCAGATGGTTTTGGATGATTTAGTAATGCTTTAGTTGAATTATTGGCCGATCTCTGATTCTTTGGATTACATGTCTAGTTAGTATGTGGATGATAAGGAACTGATGCTCTGTAGTAGGTGTATCATCATTAGGAACCATATGAATCTATGAAATCTTGTTTAGGTAAATTGTAACCTTTTTTGGTAGATTATTAAAGGATATTTACTTTCTAGAATTTTTGAAGAGGAAATCGTGTGTTGCAAGGAAGGAAAGCATCAAACTAGAAGAGCTAGGAACATGATCTCAACTATGAGAAGAGCTAGCACTAGTTGATAGTTCATTGCATTTTTGGTTAAGTTCTACATGTTTACTTAATTTTTAGATGAGTTACTGAATATATCTATTACTTAATACTCCAAACATAGATGAATTTTTTTTCTCTGTTATTATCAGTGTTTCAAGGAATTTTTTGAAGGCTGGAATCCAAACATAGCTAAATTTGGAACCTCATATGTCACATTGTTTGAGATTTGTAGGAGAATTTGGATCTTCTGGCCATTTATTATTTGTGGAACTAAAGAAATAATAGAGCCAAAGGTATGCCATTACTGATTGTAAGCTCAAATTAACTCTTCACTCATCATTATTTTTGAACTGCCGAAGGCATTTCTGAAACTCCAGAAGATTGAACAACTGCTATTTCATTTTTCTTCAATGCCACTTGCTCATGTCCCGGTATCTTGTCACTTTGCTTCAATGCCACTTGCTACAGAAAACTATCTGTATCCACTTGCTGTTAGATGGTGACAGTCCTCAAATCCTATCAATAGACCCCATTCCTAACCTCCAGTACTCCTATGTTAATATTGGCTACACTATTTTGAACATTCCTTTGCCTAGGCTACCTTTTATATTACTTGAATTATATTGGTTGGTATATAGTGAAGTTCCCTTGCCTAAAATTTAGATTTAGATTAACTGAAACTAGTGTTTCTATGTTTTAGAAAGTTCTAGAATCTGACTATATTTTGTGGTAGTGCTTCTTGTGTATAGGAGTAGATTTTCTCTATATGTTTTAATATGTTCTAGAATCTATCCTTTTAACTTGATGACTTCTTCATTAAAATGTTCTATAATCTGTCCTTTTTGTCTAGATGGGATAGTGACATTCAACAATAATCTGGCAACTTGGGCAACAAAAAATAATTGCTATTTTTTTTATTTAGAAACACTCACTGGATCAGAAGATTGACTTCAAATGACAGGTAAATGACTCAAAATTGCTAAAACTTAACACCTAGAAACTGTTTAAATATACTCCTTGTTGGTGAGTAGTACAATTAGTTACATGAATATCACATGAACTTTATTTGGTAAACCATGTTTTGACCAGTGTTGGCAGAACTACATAGAGTAGGCTAAGGATTTTACTGTTCTTCTCTGATTTATCTCTGAAGAATTTACTGGTTATGTTTGCTATTTGGTCACTATTTTTTCAAATAAATTATGACACTCTTTTTAATTGGTCTTAAGATGGATCTATCTTAGACTTGTTTTAACATGCCTTTACTGACCTTCTGTTTAATTGGTACCAGAAACATTGGCACATGGAGCATCTCATGAAGTCACATCCAGGCACATTAAGCAATGAAGTGAAGTATGAGGCACTTAAAGCCTACATTTCAAAGGAATGGTGGTCTGAAAATAAATGGTACCTTGTCTATTTCAAGTTCATGGTTCTTGAATAAGCAATGTAGTTCCAAAAACAAATTCTAGGTGAGTTTTGTATTTGAAATAATTACTAAAATACCTCCAGGTTTCTTTCATAATCTTACCATGTTTGTTATGTCAAGAAAATAATCTCAATGTTTTTCTCCATATGCTAATTTTTTTGTTCTTCTCTGATTTATCTCAGAAAAAATGTTAGAAACTGAAATGTTATTTGTCCCCATTTCCTTTTGTCATTCTATTATAGAAACATTATCATTTTTGTAGAGATCATAAACATTCATACATGCACCACTAGATCAGGGTTGGAACATGATAGTAGAAACTTGCAGAGATCATAAAATTCATACTTGTCCTGTAAGATGATAGCAGAAAGAAATCATTTTTTTGCAGAGATCATACAAATTCATACATGTCCTATAACAAGATAGAAGAAACAAATCTTTATATCTGGGCTGGCTCATTAGATTCCTCCTGCTTTTGTTCTTCATGGATAGGAGAACAATTTTTCTGTAGTTTTGAACCTGTAGACTGTCTTTAGATCCTTCTATTTATGAACCTTGTGCTCATCCTGTAGGAGCAGCAGCGAGATCCACCGGTGACATGGGAGAAGCAACACACATCTGGGTGAAACTTCAGTGAAGGTGTCGATCTCAAGTGGGGAATCAGCAACCGAAGTGGGAGGAGATGATATGGATTCCATCGATCCATGGCTTCCCGGCATGCGGATGATGGAGGGTGTGGAGGGCTCGGGACCTGGAAGAGGAGGACGGAGGGCATGGAGGGCCAGAGACCTAGAAGAGGAGGACGGAGAGCGCGGGCACCGGCGGCAGACAGCGCGGTGTCCCCACCTAGTTCATCGCTGCATTTGAGAGCCGTAGAGACGGAAGCCGCGCAGGCCTCGTGCGAGGTGTTAGCGGAGGCGAGGATGCGTGATGGGTGGGCGAGTGGAAGGAGGCCGGCAAGGATGGTTGAGGTCCTCGATGACGTGGTGTGTGGCAGAGACCAAGATCCAAGATGGTTGTTTGAAACTTGAAATTGAGGCTTCATTTGAAGCATTTTGAATGGTTTATGGATTTTTTTTTGCAAAAATGTAATTGAACTAGCCCTCCCGACATCTTTTTTGGGACAGAGGGAGTAGTTCAAATGGTAATTCATATAATCTCTCCGTCTCGAATTAGATGTCGAATATTTATCTACATGTTTAGATACATCTAAATTTAGACAAAACACTAACATCTAATTCGAGATGGAAGGAGTACAAGAGATAAAACTACTTTTTTAAATTATACCTTTTTTAGTAACATGCATATATATATTTGGATCCGAGCGACTAGTTCTTGGAGGGTTGCAAACACTCCACTTTTAAAGTACTACATCCGTTCCATATTAACTGTCGCAGATTTGTCTAGTTACACATGTATGTACATAAATTTGTGACAGTTAATATGAAACAGATGGAGTAGAAGCTTAAATGACAAATGATAATTCAAGATCATGTCACCATGTTATGATGTATGTGTTTCCACCTCTACATGTTACTTGGTACAAACAAGTTCGTCCATACATGAGGAAACATTGTACCTTAAACAACAAATGCCAATGGTATTCTATGAGATTTATAAATTGCTGCTATACATGATGAAATATGATGAACTCCAGTTAATTTCATTTCTTGTGCTCATTTCTTTGGATGTCATTTGAAGAGCGAAATTTTTTCACTGAAAATGGTAGTACTATAATATTTTCCTAAGTGACTTTGAGATTACTGGCAGAGTCCACATGCAAAGGTCCTGTAGTTACACCAAAGTAGGAACTCCCTAGTGTACTGCCTGGGTGCTAATTCTGACTCCCCAGGTTTCTACTTTTTACCATCACTAATAGAAAACAAGCCTTTGGTTTAGAGTTGTGGTGGCTTCTAGTCCCGACCATGTCTGGAACCGGGATTAGTGTGAGCACTAGTTCCGATTCGTCCCCTTTGCAACGGCTAGAAGGCAGCAATTGCCTAGTCCCGGTTCATTGGGGAGCTCTAGTCCCGATTGGTAATACCAGCCGGGACTACAGGTTTGACGCCAATGACTAGGACCCAGGAGAACATATAGTCCCGGATGGTGTAACAGACTGGGTGATCTAGTGCCGGTTTGTAGGAAAACCCGGGACTAATGTTTCTCCTATATATTCCTTCCTTCGACCCTGCACAAACCCATGGCCATTTTCTCCAAGCTAGTTCAAGTTCATCCCCATTTTTTGTCCAAAGTTTGTCAAGATTTGGTGGCATCCATCAATCCAAGCTTCTAAAATGTTAGCAACTTACATCTTTCATCTTTCATTATTAGTTTAGCTCAATGCTCTAGAAGTAGAGAGGGATTTCATGCTTAGAAGTAGAGGGAATTTTATATGTGTAATTTTAAGAAAATTTTGATTATGCAAAAAGTTACTGAAAGTTGAGATATGTATTTTTTAGAGTTTCGGAGCTCAAAATTGAATAAGATTTTCACTGCTAGACCAATAATTAAAAGTCAACATTTTATATGTTAACAGTTTTGTCCAATTCAAAAATTGGTGTATGTAAAATTATATATATATATGTCGTACACACTAAATTTTTAGATTTCAAAAAGTAAATGTAGTAAAAATGATCCAAACTTTTTATATGATACAAAGTTTTAATTATAATGCAGATGAGCCGGAAATGGATGTACGACGCTCTCCGAATGTCTGACGCGTTCATTAAAGGCGTGCATTCCTTCCCCTATTTGGCTGAGGAAAACAAGTGGAATGGTTTTATATGTTGTCCGTACCGTGTTTGTCGGAATGAGAAGGATTACTCTTCCTCAAAAACCATTCACATCCACCTCATTCAGTCAGGTTTCATGTCCAGCTATAATTGTTGGACAAAGCACGAAGAAAGAGGGGTTATGATATAGGACACCAAAGAAGAAGAGAACAATGACAACTATCCAATGTTTCCTGAATACGGTGGTACTGCAATAGAAGACAATGAACAAGAAGGTGAAGAATGGGCATTAGATGAGACCGCTTATGATCTTCTCCAGGCCATTCTTGATGCACGGAGCAAATGCGAAAATGAAAACGAGAAGAAGTTGGAGCGCATGTTAGAGGATCACTGATACATCCATTTTGCATCACTATTTTATATCATAATTTGCTGTTATTCATTGATATATTTCATATTAAGAGGTGATACTTATGTTATTTCATCTATTTTGCATGTTGGATGACTTTTGGAGGATGAACTGCCGGAGTCAGGATTCTGATGGAAAAAGCGGTGTCCAGATGCAATATTCATGAAGATCAGAAAAGTCCAGAAAATATATGGAAATCCCTATTTTTCAAAAAACGAAGGAGGTCAGAAGGAGGAAGAGAGATCGGCCACAGGGGGCCCACACCACCCCCTGGCGCGCCCCTGGCCCGCGCCACCAGTGGTGTGGCCACCCTGGCCCACCTCTGGCATCGCCCTTTCGCCTATAACATCCCCTCGAAACCCTAAGACTCGGGGAGTGACCATAGAAAGATTTCGCCTCCTCTGGGCAAAAACTACAGATAGAGAAAGAGCTCTCCGGCAGCGAGAATTCTGCCAGGGAAATTCCTTCCTGGAGAGGGGAGATCGTCGCCATCAACACCGTCATCAAGCTAGAATTCATCAGTATCATCATCATCCTCACTATCATCTCCACCAGCACCATCACCACCACTCCATCTCGCTATAACAATTGGTTTAAATCTTGCATAATTCCTGGTGTTGATTACTTTTGTAGTTGATGCTATTGAGTGGAACCATTGAATTATTGTTTATGTTCAAATTGTTATTTATCAATATATCATATCTTATCTTGATCCATATGATGTCTCATGAGTATTTCGTTTAATTCTTGAGGACATGGGATAAGCCATGTTGTTAATAGTGGAACTGTGTTGAGAAATATTCAATGGTTTGATATTTAAGTCGTGGTGTTATTCTTCTAGTGGTGTCATGTGAACATTGACTACATGATACTTCACCATTTATGGGCCTAGGGGAATGCATTGTGTATTCGGATACTAATTGTGGGGTTGCCGGAGTGACAGAAACCTGAAGCCCCGTTAGGAAAACTTTGCACAAGGGAGTGTAGGATCTCAAAGTTTAATGCTATGGTTAGGTTTTTATCTTAATTACTTTCTTTTAGTTGCATATGCATGCAAGGGGTTTAATCACAAGTATGTATTAGTCTAAGTAAGGTCGGTACATTAGCATAGGTTCATCGACACAACACTTATCCAACCAAAGAAGATTAATCAACTATATGAAGAAAAAGCACTTGACAGTATTCCCATGTGTCCTCGAGAATGTCTGGTCCTCATAAATAATACAACCAGCTTGTCATTTGCTAAAGAAAGGATTGGGCCACTTGCTGCAATTATTATTGTATTTTATTGTCTCGCACTTTATTTCTTTGCATTATCAAAACCCCCTAAAAATTCGTTTGCTAAATATTTACAGAGAATTCCTGATCCAAACCACTACTCACACCTTCTTCTCCTCGTTGGGATCGACACTACTATTTATCGAAAGTACTATGATACACCCCCTATACTTTTGGGTCATCAAGACTATTTTCTAGCGCCATTGCCGGGGAGTGAAGCGCTATTTAAGAGTGGAACTGGTAAGGAAATTTCTACTTTGAGTATTGTTTTTATTTCTGTTTGCTACTTTGTTTCCAATATGGATAACTCACTTGGTTTCCTATTTGGGAAAGCTACTACCACTACTAGGGTAGTATATGAACCACCACCTACTGAGATAGATCCTTTTAAGATACCTCCAAAAAATGTTGATCGTGTTATGGATAACTACTATTTTGGAGATGGAACTGTCCATCTTGGTGATCACTTTCTTTTTATACATGAATTATGCGGGTTGTTCAAGTGTGTAGGTATTACAACAGAACAAGATAATAAAAAGTTACTCTCTATATCATTGAAATGTAGATCTGAAGAATGGTATAATCTGCTGAAGAATGGACAATCCATGGAACAAGAGGAAATTGTACCCCTCTTTTATTCTAAATTCTATCCTCCTAGTGATATTCATAAAGACCGGAATCAAATGTATAACTTTTGGCCTCGTGATGGAGAGAGAGTACGACCCAAGCTTGGGAGAGATTGAAGTTACTAATGCTTAAATGTCCTATTCATGAGCTCCCTAATAACATTATTATTAATAAATTTTATGCAACACTTTATCTTCATGATAAGGATTTATTAGATACTTCTTGTGCTGGATCATTCACAAGTATGAAAGAAGAAGTTATATGGGATCTTCGAGATCGTATTCAAGAAAATACTGAAGCATGGGAGAATGACAAAGGAAGAAAGTCAGGTATAAATTATGATTATGAATGCATTAAATCTTTTATGGGAACCGATGACTTTCATAATATTATTATTGAGTATGGTCTTGATTCTCAAAGTATTTCAAATTATTTTAAGGCCCTTGCCTCTTATATTGAAATTCCCAAAAAGGAGTGGAACAAGTACCATTCACCATATAAATATATTATTAATTGTGTCCCTGCTAGAAATACTGAAGTTTGTATTATTGATCATATTTTGCCTGAACCTTATTTTGAGAAAATACCTTTCCCTGCTAAGGTAAAGGAACATTCTATTATAGCTAATGTGGTTAACAAAAGTACAAAGAAAGCTATAGCACCTGATGAACAAATAAATATTGAACCTCAAGTAGCAATTGTGAAGGACGTTGTCACTTAAAATATAGAAGATGGGCACATTATCTTTTGTGAAGATGCTTCTAATATTGTTTCACATCCTAGTAAAACTAGGAGAGATAGTATCCCTATGATTTCTGTTAGAATTGGTGACCATTGCTATTATGGTTTATGTGATATTGGTGCAAGTTCAAGTGATATCCCTTATTAGGTTTACAAATAAATTATGCATGAAATTGGTCCTTGTGAACTTGAATACATTGATGTGGTTATTCACCTTGCTAATAGAGAGACCGTCCGTCCAATTGGTATTGTAAGAGATGTGGAAGTTCTTTGTGGTAAGACTAAATATCCTGCCGATTTTCTACGACTTGGTAAGGAAGCTAGTAAAACATGTCCTATCATTTTTGGTAGACCTTTCCTGAACACTTGTGGGGCTATTATAGATTGTAGGAAGGAGAAAATTTTAACTAAATTTGATGGAGAATCTTATGAGTTTAATTGTTCTAATTTTGCTAAAACGCCTTATGAAAATGAATTGCCTAATGAGGATTTTAGAGTTGAACAACTTGCTTCTATTGATCTAGTTTTTGACCTTAAACCTCTTTTTGACGATTTTAATTACGCTTATTTTGGTGATAAGAATGTTTCTTATGATAGTTACATTGTTAATTTGTGGTGACCCATCATACCACTGCAGGATGTAGTACACTCTAGTCATTGACATAACACCAATGAAACATTGTTCACTAGTATTACATCCCTCAGAGTGGTACAACAGAAACACATCAGGTCCAAGACATGACTGTAGGTTACAACTCGACTCTTTACAAAAGATCCAGAGAACACACTAGGTTAAAAAGAGAGAAATAAACTTCTTACAAAGAAGAATCATGAATAATCAACTCATAACTATCATACTAATAGACTAGTATTTAGACTATTGGGATTGCATTGCTGCTATAGCAATACTCTGCAGAAGTAGGTTCTATGGCTAGAGATTATATTCCTATCTAATCAGCAATTTCATCTTCACTTTAATGGACATATTTTTTGACTTCATTGACTTTATCGAAGAATTTGTGATGTTGATGATGATTCCCTTGAGCATAAGTTGATGTAGACGTCGTCTGTATTGGCTTCAGAATCTAGCAAGGGTTAAGAAGATACGTTGAGTACGAGCGTACTCAGCAAGTTCACTAGAAATGAGTGTTTGATGCACTATATCTACAGCCACTGACCATGGGTCCTAAGCAATGCAGGTTTTCAAAAACATTTCTTCAAAGGTTGCTTTTATTCTGAAAAGCTATGTCCGTTAGCCTTCACATGTTTACCAGAACTTTCATGGATTTCCTGTTCTACCATGTTCGTAGCTCCTTCCTGGAATAGGGAGTAACAAGTTACAGTACTTACACTCTATAGAGGTGCGTTACATTTCCCATGAGAGATCAACTCCTTGTTGCACAACCGGGCATCTTACCTGTCCACAATTTCATGATGTGGGGCCCAGTAGATGATCCAAGTCAATTACTGCCCTTTCCGCGACCCTGTATGTCTTTACGATCCTTCGGGGCTGGCTCACCTCCGTTAGCCCCCTTTCGGGCAGGCTAAAACCATGATGAGTTCCCAAAGACTCTATGAGCTGGTGATGCCCCTGGCAAGTACCATATAGGTCCGGATATACCTCTGATAGCCGCTCATAGATAATAGACACCAAAATCATGGGGCCTAAGGGTGCACACCCATATGTTGGATCCGCGCAAGGAATCACAATGTCACATTAAGGTCGTCTTGCCTACATAAAAAAGGAAAATGATACAGCTGATCTCTCCGTCCCATTCCAAATCTCATGGTTAACGCGTAATATATGGCACAAGAATCACTGGCGACATTGGTTGTTAAGTCCTAGATAATATGTTCCTTTACCACCGGAACTTTCATAGTAGGTTATTACCTCATGGTAAATAACCTATAATCATATTATTATGAAAATAGTGTTTTCTGACCTTTTTGAAATGCAAGTGATGACAACATTGGATTTGAAAAATACTTTATAGAAAATAATCAAAGGACATGAGCAAGTGTGAACTTTCCTTTTGTGATTGCAAGATTATGCACTCATGGTCTTCGATACAATATAAGATCCAATATCTGAAAACAACATCATTGGTCCGGTAAGGACTAATGTTTAAAGAAGCAAATCGCTATTATGCATAAGTAATGTAATGCAATTTGATAAAATTGAATCCCCGGAATAAACGTTGTTCTAGGGTTTGGATACTGGAAATGGTTTCTTTGTAATGTGTTGCCTTTTTAGTTAAGTTTCACACTTGTGTTTCTTATTAAGGCTTGTGAGTGTGTGTGAAACAACATATAATTATAATATCATACAACAATAAGATACACAAATGTGGAATGCTACTCAAATACTGCTTACATAAGAATTGTTTTATCTTCAAAATTTACTTTACAAGTAATGGCATTTATAAGGAACTTAAGTGTCAACCATCCTAATATACGAGTAAAGTATAAAGTAATGTGATTATGATTAATTTTCATCTATTGACTATGATAAAAATCCTTGAGTGTAGTCGTTAAGAGTTAGAGATATTATTAAAAAAATTGTTGTTTGAAGTGGCAAAAAGGATAACCTTCGAATAAAAGGTTTCTTTTCTAAGGTTTATACAATATTTATGGTTAATAGAATGTGGTCGATGTCTTTTGGTGTTTACTCGGTTAGTTTGGTCCTTGATATGCATTAGGTCTTAATTTAAATAGACTAAAGTAAACTATAAAATACATAGTGAAGCCTTTAACATGGTGTTTACAACCTTGTATACTAATGTTTAACTTTAAGGACATTGATGGACTTAAGGTGCAATACTTATGATATTTGTACTTTGTTCACTTCATAATATTTTCCTTAAAGTACTTAAGAGTGGTGATACTTCTATTTTAGTAGTGGTTTATTCATATTAGAATGGAATAGAAACATTTATCTCCTTATAAAGGTGTGGTTATGGTTTATGAATAAGTAAACAATATTATTTACTACTTATAGATGTATGATATTTCTTCAAAAATTGTAATTAAGTTGTTTTAGATTATATGAATTTCACACTATCAATATTTCAGTTAAATACTATTATTAGGCCTTAGGTGTATAATTTTAGAAATATTAGCAAATTTTATTTACCCTATTATGAATTATCAATTAAGGAATTAGATTTAAATTCAAGTTATTAGACTATTAAAGTTTTACTTACTTCAAAATTGGAATGTTATATTTTTAACATGTAGATATTATTTTTGTGATCATTTTAGTATATTACATTTATTTTTGTGATTTATAAATAATAAGATATGATTTTTATAATTTTTTATTTAATAAAGACTTAATAAATAATAGATATTTAATTAAATGAAATAATAATACATGATTATGGTATTAAGTTATAGTTCTTATTTTTCTAAGAATTTTAATATATTATTTATATTTTATTATTTACTATTATTAAAATATGAATTATCAAAGTATTATTACTTATAAAATAATTATTAAATAATATTTATTTAAATAGTTAACATAATAATGTTTGATAATAAAGTTAAATTATAAAATTTATTTTTCTAAACATTTTCATATATTAAACATATTTTTCTGAATTATAAAACAAAAGTTATTGGATTTACAAGGTTTAATCATTTTATTTAATTTTTGGAAAATATTTATATTTGAATTTATATTGGTTTATCTATTTACTAAACAGACAATAACTTTTTATACTCGGACTAAACCTACCCTAGTCACAGATAGGTGGGGTACTGGCCACGTCGGTATGCCACCTAGGCGTGGACTAGTCAAATGGGTGGACTAGGTCAACACGTCGACGTGGCGATCAGTGACATCACTATGACGTCACCTTGCCGGTGGCATGGCAGACGACGGCGAGGATGGCGATAGAGGGTACGGGAGCGGGCGTGCGTGCGCTGGTTCGAACCGGAACAACGAGGCGCGCAAGCTAGTGGTGGCGCCGTTGATTTTAGGTCTTTGGTGCTTAGTCGACGACGAGCTTATGCGGCGGTTACGATCAGAATCATATGGGGAGGCCACTACGACGAGCAAGCAACGAGTCTAAGAGTAATAGGGTACTCAGGAGCTCACTAGGAGTGCGATGAAGGGCTCGATGAAGCGAATCATGGCCGGAATCAATGGGAATCGTGTCGGCCAGACTTCAGGAAGGAGAGGTGGCAGAGCTCGATTACGGGAACGCCTGGATGATTCCTTCCACGAGGTGAACCAGGGAAGCAAGGTGGTTCCATCGGTGGCCCCAGCGGAGCTTAGGACGACCGGAGACGACGAGGATGACGACCACCGGCGGTTAGGGTTTCGGCCTAAGGGGAAATTTGGGAGGCAGAGGAAGAGAATGGGATAAGGATGAGGGAGCAGAGCTCCGCGGTGTTCTTATCCTCGCCAAGTGTTCGTGGCGGGCATCACGACGCGCTGTTGATGATGACGGCGATATCGAGCGGCGGTGGATCCTCCAACGAGCTGCTTCTGACACACGAGGAAGACGACAATGGGCATTGTGCGGAAAACCCCCTAGAAATTCTTTACTCTCAACCCGCGATCCCTCCTCTGGTCCCATATGTCAGTAACTGTGGGAGGTAAGTTGGGCTGATGTTGGGCCATGGTAGTTTGGTGGGTACTGCGCGTGAGTGGCAGATAGAGAGAGAGGAAATGGGCCTCGGCCAGAAACTATTTTTTTCTTGCTTTTCCTTGTTCTTTATTCCATTCTATTTCTGTTTTGTTTTCTAATTTTGTATTTGCACATTTGTTCAAATATTTCTTTATAGAAATTACTTATTAAGTAGTTGCAGCAATAATAAATTGTAGTTAGAGTCATTTTGTGAGATTTTATTATATAATATTATATTTTCTTTATTTTCTTAATATAGGTATTTTTATTTTTAATATTTTGGAGGACCTTGGTTATGAATTTCATTTTTATAATAAACAATAACTTATTAAAAGATATATTACTACTCATTCTTAGAACTCGATTGTAATTAACTTATAGATTTTCAAGGAAACTTTTATATGGTGATCCTTCATTATTATATGATACATAAAATTTTAAGGAATTAATATGGTTAATATTATTCCCATGATCTTAAGTGATATCAAGATAAATAGTTTGTTATAAATTGCATAGAAGTTAGGGTTTAAAATTATAAATGGCTATCATGAGTTTTAGGAGATTTAATATACATATACCCTTTTATTAATGTGAATAAAGATTAATGGTTAAAACATATTGTCTTTATATTTGTGATCATTAATGATATCACTTTTTAAAATAGAAATTTATTTTCTGGAATGACTTATGGAAAAGAATTGATAAAGATAACTCGTAAGCACATATGGTTATGATAGTTGTAAATGACAAAGATATGCTTAAGTGATTTGCTATAGGAAAATATTCCTATAACCCAATGAGAAATAGGATGATGGATCAAAACATATGAGATGGATACTATGTTTGGTTATAGAATTAAGGTTGAGTGTTTACCAAGAATTCCTAATTTCCATACTTCATAATCCTTAACTCTTAATTAAGGAATTCCTTTCCTAGATATACCATTTCTTCATATACATCATCATGTGTTAACTCTCTTACTTCACCATCTACTTTGTAATCTCACTTATAGATCTCAGAAGCTTGTCACTTAAGCTTTTCATAATCTTCTCATATCTATACTTGGTTATATCATCTACTCCACTAATGATAACTTCTAATCCATTAAGTAGTTACTTCTAACTCCTTTTATATACTTCCTTTATCCTCCATCACTAATATTACTCCAATAGATGTATATATCCAATTCTAATTTCCTCAAAATCTTACTATCCTTGAAGAGGATTAACACTACTTTAATAACTTCATGCTACTCTAGCTTCAGCTTAGTCATACTATCTTATCTCCCACTTATCTCCAGTAACTCATACACCAACTTCTCATTATACCATTGTGACTTGTCATGACTAACCTAGGATAACATATCTATACTAGGGTTTAATCATGTTTTATCCACCAATGCCACTCACACATGATATAATCATTCACTCTTAGTGACTTCAGCATGATCATTATAATCCTTTGATCATTTATGGCTTAGGTTTCCAGTTGGCTAATCAAGGCTTCATCAATACAACATTACAGTTGTATTATAATTATCTTCTTAGTATCTCTTACTGAATAGAAGATATTATTCATTGACTATACCTACTTGATCCAATAGGATTACTCTTAGTAACTATCTTCAGAATTCATCCGTGTAATCTTCTTTGTTACCACATATATCTTTATCTTAGATAACTCTTCTATCCATTCAGGAGTGAGTTAACTCCATCAATTATCATATTGATTTGATTCTCTTCAGTCACTCCCATCCAATAGATGATATCTAGAACTAGCATTACCACCTACCTCTTCTTACTTCTTTCTTTATAGGCTTAAAGTGATTGTTATGGTAAGAACAAAAGTTGATAGATCAAGAATTAATAGGCTAAGACTTGATAGATCATTAGTTGATTACTCAACATTGATGAACAATGGATATTAGAATCTGGTTTAAAAGAGATGATAAGTATTGCTATGGAAAGAAAGATATGTGGTGAATGGTCTTGACTTGATTTCCTTCCTACTCAACAAGTGATAAGGAATTGGTGGTTAAGAACTACCATGATGCTCATGGTAGGAAATGGATAACAATAAGATAGATCAATATTTGGTTATTGGATTCTTGTTACTTGAATTATATTCATAGCTTGGTATTCATGGGTTACTGTAATGAATACTATGGAATGATCACTTAAGGATCATATATTAATCATTAAGCAATGTATTAGGGTTTAATTTTATTACATTTGATCTACCGTTAGATCAAATCTCCTTTACCCAAAATAAGGTTTTAGCAAAGGTCATATTGAAACTTATCGCAGTCAACTTGATGATCTACTTCAATTCCATCAAGTTAAGAGAATCTTCATTCACTTTGACAAGTTTTAATCAAAAGCGCGAAAATTATCCGGATTTTCTATGCATGAATGCAATGCACACATCTAAGTTTAGCTTGTTTTTAAGCTCTAATGCTGGGATGTTACAGACTCTCCCCCTTAAAATAACTTCTGCCTCGAAGTTCATACACTCTTTCATTTCAGAATGAGGAATTAACTTGTATTGGTTGCAACAATTTTCAACTCCATAGTAACCTCAAATGGGGATAATTATAGTATCCCATATCCAGTTTTCCTTGAATTTTCATCATACTCAATAAGCTTCAACTTGTTGTCTCCAACACTCCAAAGTTCCTTTTACTATCATACCTTAGGGATACGTCCTTAATATAAACTCTTTAAATTGGAGTCTCTCCCTTAGTTCATTTCCCTTATTAGGTATCCTATTCCAACTCCTTTACTTGTTCATCGAGCTTCCTTATTATACTATGTAAGGTCTAAGAAGTCTCACTAAAACAGGATTTTAGATTTTGTTAGACAATAGTTGTGGCCAAAATACTATATTTGGTTTGTCTTTGAATGGTTTATACTGATAGTCTTATCGAAGATTGGTTTTGAACACATTAGTCCATACCCATTAGAATTTCTTGTTCCTCTACACATGTCCATTTGGATGTGATTTATTCCCTCTCAAGGATCACTTAAGAGTTATTTCCTCTAGAATTGGTCTGTTAGGATTAATATATTTTATCACCTTCAAGTTTTTACCTTATCAAGCCTTAGATAATCTTCTGTTATCACCATAAGTACTTCTTCAACTTCCATTTATTAATTGCCTTAAGGTTTGAGTACTACTATCTTGAGGTAAACTTTGATCTTTCATCGTAACATACGTTTGAAAGTATTTCTTTAATGATGTCTTCTTTTAACCTTATGAAAATAAGGCTTAATATTGTTATAGGTTAGTACTTTTTCTCCAACCTTTACTCGGAAATTCACATAACAATACTTCCATTTACTGTTTACTCTCCCCCTTAGGGTTTACTAATGGTCTCTAAACTACATATAAAGTAGCCATTGGATTTATAACTCGAACGTTGGTCTTTGTTCAACTTATACTCTACCTATTTATGGTTTCACGAAAGAGCTTACGGTATACCCACACAATTGTGGATCTCCGTAGTGAATCTTTCAACATTATTTGTCTTACTAGCTATGTGGACATTCTTGCTTTGGTAGGCCTGATTTCGCGAAGTGTTTTGGAAAATAGTCTCTTTATTTTTTATACTCCTTTATGTCTTTCTTAAGTTAGGCCAAGTTTTATGCTCTTTATGAAATACTTAGACAATCTGGTTAACTAAGTCAACCAAATACTAGCTGCGGATAAATACCATCTGCGAACCATCCTAGGTTGTATGTATTACCCTACGGGTTTTCGATGTACTGTTGGCATTCTCTCTGAATTTTCAGATCTTGAAAACCATTTTGGTTCCAAAACTTCTTATTTGCACTTATTCATGATACTTCCATGAACTTGGTTCAATTACTTCATTAACTTCTTAACAACATTACCTATTTTGGGTGAAATTAGTTGCATCATTTCTTGTTTCTCCATACATCTTCTACACTAGTCTTCCTTCTTCTTGCTGGCTAATAATGATCTAAACTCGATCCATCCTTCAAATTGCGTTGTTACTCCTTATACTTAGCTTCATTCTTCAAGTAAGTCTTCATCTTGATCTTCAGAACTCGTCACTCCCCTACACGATTTACCTTTTTCTATCTAGGTCTATAACATCAAGTACTTGATGATGCAACATGCATTTGCACACCAAGTCAAACTTCATGTACAGATCTAGTCAATCAAGAAGATCCAAGAAAAACAAATAAATCCAAATGTGGTACATATAACATAATTTTCTAAGCCCAGAATATAATAGTTGAGTATAATATCTCTAGCATTCAGGCTTAGTTGTGTAGTATATGAAACCTCCTCATATAGGTTTACATTGTGATACTTAGCACTTAGAGTCAACTATTCTTTGTCTCAACATTTATCCAAATTGCTCAATTGCAATAGGATAATCTTAATCAAGGTGGTCTCAATTTGGTTTTGACTAACCCTTTTGTCTTATTTTTGGAATGACTACCTATAAGCAACCTTTCTTTATTTAGTAAACTAACCTCACATGAACTCTCAACATGACTAATAAGTTCCCATTGAACACCTATAACTAAATTTTATCAGGAATTATGACACCTATGACTTCTATCATGGTTCTACCATGCTATTTTCTTACTTCACTTTGAAGATAATTTACTAATTACTTGTCATATTTACACCTTCATCATGGTTTTGGAGCTAATCTCACCATGACCTTGTTATGTTTTACCTATACATCATGATTTAAGAGCTAATCTCACCATGATGACTTTACTTCTTATTGTATTATTATTATTATTATTATTTTTAACATAAATTTCACTCCTTCACATAGAATTTTCAATTGAATTCCACATGATTTACCACCCATTACAACTATACATGTTCTAATGGTCTTCATTACGTTTTCCATTGTTATCAATTAACAATAAGATTTTACTATCTTAATTGAATTCTATGGTTAGGCTACACCATTTGTATTTCTTCAATGATATCCTAAAATTGATCCCACTCTACTACGACCAATTGACTTTCCTAAAGTATCTTGGTGGGTTAAATCTACTTCGGAAGACACTAAATAGCACTTTACTGACAGAAGATGGATGACTACTCTAAGAAAGATGACTTTAAGCATCCAACTTAAGTGTGACAAGGTTATCCTCAAGTGGATACTCATCACAAGCCGTAAGAATATTTGGTTTAGATAAGATGGCTTCCTATAGTCACTATCCAACCTACAAATCTTCCTAAAAGGGTTTTAATCCTAAGGTCAAAGCATATGCTCTGATACTAGCTGTGGTGACCCAGCATACCACTACATCATGTAGTACACTATAGTCATTGACATAACACCAATGAAACACCGTTCACTAGTATTACATCCCTCAGGGTGGTACAACAGAAACATAGCAGGTCCAAGACATGACTGTAGGTTACAACTCGACTCTTTACAATAGATCCAGAGAACACTCTAGGTTAAAGAGAGAGAAATAAACTTCTTACAAAGAAGAATCAGGAATAATCAACTTATAATTTTCAAGCTAATACACTAGTATTTAAACTATTGGGCTTGCATTGCTGCTATAGCAATACTCTGCAGAAGTAGGTTCTATGGCTAGAGATTATATTCCTATCTAATCAGCAATTTCATCTTCACTTTAATGGATATATTTTTTGACTTCATTGACTTTATAGAAGAATATGAGCTATTGATGACGATTCCCTTGAGCATAAGTTGATGTAGACGTCGTCTGTATTGGCTTCAGAATCTAGAAAGGGTTAAGAAGATACGTTGAGTACGAGCGTACTCAGCAAGTTCACTAGAAAGGAGTGTTTGATGCACTATATCTACAGCCACAGACTATAGGTCGTAGGCAATGCAGGTTTTCAAAAACATTTTTTCAAAGGTTGCTTTTATTCTGAAAAGCTATGTCCGTCAGCCTTCACAGGTTTACCAGAAATTTCATGGAGTTCCTTTCCTGTCGCGTTCGTAGCTCCTTCCTGGAACATGGAGTAAGAATTTACAGTTCTTACACTCTAGAGAGGTGCCTTACTTTTTCCATGATAGATCAACTCCTTGTTGCACAACCGGGCAGCTTACTCGTCCGCAATTCCATGATGTGGGGCCTAGTGTTGGGACACGTAGAGATATGTCACATCCCAAGATTTTCCAAATCTTGTAATGTGAAAAATAAATGAATAAAATAAAACTTTGTTTGATTTTCAGGGCCAGAAGAAACTTTTTGAATCCAATTGGAAACCTTCAAACCTATTTGGATCAGATAAAATCCTAAAAGAATTTAAAAAGATAAAACATTTAATAAAGGAAAATAAAATATTTTGGAATCACTATTTTGGATCTTTTAAATAAAAGGATTTGGTTTTCAAATGAAATAGAAGTTTTACAAATAAGGATATATAGAGCCAAATTAAAACTTGGCCAAGCCTTTGAAATAAAATATTTCTATTTGATAAAAATAGTAAGGGTTTATTAAATAAAATAATAAGGATTTAATATCCAAGTTTATTAAAAATAAAAAGGTTTTTACTATTTTAAAGAAACACTAAAATTTATTTATTTTAAATAAGTTTTCTAAAGGAGTTTTCTAAAGGAGTTTTTAAATAAGTTTTCTATTGATTTGGTTTTAAAAATAATTAGATTTCAAAAGGAGTTTTTAAATAAAACAAATCCTATTTTGATTTATTAAAACATGGTCTATTTATTTAGTTAATAATGGACCCTAAAATAAAATTATTATTTTGGTTTTGGAATTTTGGTTTATGCTACTAAACAGAACCAAATTCAAAGTTACAAAGTTTGAATTGTTTGAATTGATTTGAGTATTGTTTGATTGTTTGAATTTCAAAACAGAAATAGGAAATAGAAAAAGAAAAGCTTGATGTACAAAAAAAATTATGAGAAGGAACCAGCCCAGTCGACCCAACCCAGCAGCCCAACTAGGCCCAGCAAACAGCCCAGTTCCCCTCTCCCGCAGAAAACGCTTCACACTCGCTCCCTGACCCGCAGAGCCAATGACTGGTGGACCCTTCCCCTCACTTCCTCTCTCACTGCCAGGTAGACCCCACTCCCTCCTGTTCATCGTCCTCACCCGCGGTGACAGCGCCCCCTCTCCTCGACCGTTTCTGGCGAAATTTGCGAGCATCAATTGGCATTAACGCAGAAGTTAATCGCTCCTGCGACCGCGCATTCTTAAACGCCTGCGCCTTCTCCTCCTTTCCCCTCAAACACCGCAGAACAAGAGCCCCCAGGCCGACGGAATTTCGAGCTGCAACGCTACTACTCCGACCACCGTCTCTCCTCGATTCCGGCCGAGCCTCTCCACCCCGTGCCTCCCCAAGTACACAGACACACTCCCGTGTGCTCCTGCCCGTGTGCTCCACTCGCCCACGCGCATCCCCTAGCATCGACAAGCACGACACAGAGCGTCGCCGCCGTCTGTCTCGTCTCCGTCGAGCTCCTCTGGTAATCCTCGACCGCCCCTAGCCTTCCTATTGATGCTCACATCATCTCCAGTTCAGTCCGCGTCTAACCGTACCGTCCATTTGCCTTGGGGTGAACTGCAGCATCGCCCCGTCGTCAACCAGAGCCGCCAGACGCCGTTGCAAACTCCGGCGAGGAATTGCTGCAGACCCAGAGCGCCCCTTGCCACGCCGACCACACGTCAAGCATCACCACGTCCTCGCGATTCTGGTGAGCATCTCCCCTACTCCTCTCGCTTCCTGTTCTCGCCGTTACACTGTAGCCAGAGCACCGCCGCCGCGCGCCACCGTCGTCGCGCCGCCAGTTCTTGGCCAGGCATTAGTAGCCGTCCGATCCAGATCCGAGGCACGCGATTGATTGACTTATCAAAGGGGTAAGATAGATCCTGTGCCGCACGATTCCCTTTTAATCCAATGGCCTACAACGCGTGATACACCTGAACCGGTACCGTCCTATAGGAAAGCGACGCGTGGCCAGTTTTGTTTAAAAATAGAAATTTGAAAACAGATTTGGTTGCAGATTTGAAAACCCTATAACTTTTGATCCACACGTCCAAAAATTGCAAACTTTATATCGTTGGAATCAATGGAGCAAACCCTAGCCAACCATGCCTTTTGTTTAGCAAATAGTTGCTGTTAGATTGTTTGTTTTTGCAGAAACTTTTGTATGCTTGTTTAGATTAGAAAAATGATTCAAAAATGTTTTTGAGGTTGAAACCTTGGCAAATTAGTTTGTGATGAACTTGCTGACCTAGGAACCAGCCCATGGATTTAAAAAATGGTTTTTGTGAAGTTTAGGAATAAAACTTGATTTAGCCATTTCTAACCAAATAAAAAAATAGTGGTTTTGTATGGAAAATGTTTTTGGATGTAAAAACTTTGGGAAAATGTTTTGGACCAAACCTACTAACCATAAACACCAAGTTTTGAGAAACAACAACTTATTTGGTGAACAACCTAGAGTTGTTACTTTGATAAAAATATTTTCCACCACATAAAATGATGATTGGATTTAAAAAAATGGTTTATGGATAAAACCCTTTTTGCAAATGACCTTGCCACTTTGGAAAATGACCACCTTGAACCTTACAAATTTAGAAGCCTAGTGGAGACCACCTTTGCAAATAGAACCATCTCTTGCATGCTTACATGCATGACCTAGATCCCATTGTTTTATGTGAGTGAATTGTTTGATTGATTATTGGTTTGGAATACTAGTTGATATTGTGTTTGCTTGATTGATTGTAGTGAAGTTACGAAAGTGTGAGACTAGCAAGATCAAGGAGTGAACCAACATTCCCTACCAAAAAGGCAAGTTACACTATCATCTAAAAGTCCTACTATTTTCATTATACTTAGTGGATTTTGAAACATGCATGAAAATAATTTTATACTTATGCTATGCTAAATCCTAATAGGATTCCCTATACATTCCTTAGTGAAAACAATGTAGTTGTTACATGCTTAGCCATGATATATTTTGAAAAGAGACACATGTTGAGATTTTATGGAATTGAGAAAAGGACTTGTGTTTTTTTATATAATAAAACAAGGACTCAATGAACCACCTGGGTGGCCAAGGATACTTTGAGTTTTGGAGAAGGTGGCAACAAAAGGAACCATGTCTATGGCAATCTCTTTGTGTTGTGCTCCAAAAGAAACCACCCAGGAAACTTAGAGATTGAACATGTTTCTCCAATTGTGGCTTTCATGTGCAACCACATGCTATTATGGCTCTGGCTTAGTCAACTACATTGGGAAGACCCATGCATTGTCTTCGGTTTACTGGACATGGGGACCTGGAATCCTACATGGGTGCTGAAGACAAGCTAGCAATGGTGTATGGGAGGACCCTTTGGAAAGACTTCGTCACATTCTCAATCTGCCGGTACTCCATCTTGGTGAGCACTAATCCAGTGGCCACTGGTGGCAACAAGATGGGATTGTGACATGTGGGTAAAGTGTGCAACTTCTGCAGAAGATAATAAAATCTAAGTACTTAGCCGTGTCCCCGGTTATGGACAATACTGAGCAACTAAAGTTTGAAGCTATGGGAAATCTCGACATTCTAATTTCTAAAAGAAAACTTTTAAAACTTGATGCACTTGGGGGTACCAAGGAGCTCAAGAGATTTTGATAAAACTTGATGCACTTGGGGGTACCAAGGAGCTCAAGAGATTTTGATAAAACTTGATGCACTTGGGGTTACCAAGGAGCTCAAGGGATTTTTGACAAGGACTTGAACACTTGGGAATTTTACCAAGGAGTTCAAGGGATTTTGAAAAAAGAGATTTGACAAAGGACCAAAACCATTTTGAAAAGATAGGATAAATTTTGCTTCTGCAAATGAGCCTTAAACCCTACTTAGCCAAAAATGCATGTAATGATAGGATCCACTTATATTCTACATAGTAGTGAAACTTGCCAATAAAATTCAAATGTATTGACCCTTGTGGCTGTAACTTGTATTGTTGCAGGTTTGTTTGTTTTAGAGAAGATTGATTGATTAGGATTACAAAGTCTACAACCAACATTTGCCTGTGGCACTTTGAAGATGAAGGACCCCATGCTTATAGTTATTCCGCTGCAATGTAATGTAATAGCCAAATGAGCTATGTAAAGATGTAATAAAATTTATGTTATTCCTAGTTATAAAGTTATATTATGACCTTTGTTTCTTGATATTACATCTTAACTGTGGATGCTAGCTATTGATCCAGGGACTAGCATTGTAAACATAGGGGACACCACCTTATGTTAATGAAGGTTGGGACACTCCCTCTACAGATGGTATCAGAGCATTGTGTTGCCTGTAGGATTTGTAAACCTAGGATTGGACAAAAACCCTTAGAAAAATTGAAGTTGTTCTGTTCCGAAACTTACTTACAAAACACTTGTAAACTCTTTCCTCAACCATTTTGGTTTCAACTCTACATCTCTTCTATTTCAAATTGATGGAAAAACCTACCCCATGGCCCAAGACCTCACCATGTGCAAAGGACTTCTTCAACTCTAATGACTTTAACTTCTTCAAATCTAATGACTTCAACATCTTCAGCATATTCACCAAGGACTACCAACTTGGATATCACCAAGGACTACAAGTGAAACAAGGAAATCTTGCTCAAGATTTAGAGACTGAGGGAATGCAAAAGTTAGAAGGAGCCCACATCACTTGAAGCTTTGTGACCAAGGAGTTTTCCCAAGGAAACCATGATCTCATGTAAGAAAAAGCAACCAAGAAAGATGGAAAGATCACAAGTGAACCATATAGATGGACCACCATATTTTGGTTAAGTCAAAAACACCAACTTATGTGGTGTAACAAAAAAAAATATTTTGTTGTCTAAGTATGTGCTTGAACTTTGTTGTTTGAGTGAAAAGTTGTTTGTGAATGTTTGCACATTGTTTGAGTGAATCGTGATGTGTGTGATTAGGATTATTTCCTTAGAAATATCTTGCCTATTCTAATCTCCATTCAACCCCAAACAGATGACTACTCCAAGAGACTCCAACATCAAGGTTGATGACACCAACACCAACCAAAAGGACAACATGAAAAAGCTCATAGCAACCCAACACCAGTTGAACCAAATGACAGCTCAATTCATAGCCAACACCAATGGTGAAGATCCAACCCTGCAAAAGTTTTTGGAAGACCAAGCCCAATTGATTCTTAAAGTGACTGATCAAATGGTCAACATGGAAGAAAACTATTCCAAAAGAGTTTGTGACAACAGGGATGACAGAAATGTTATTCTAGATGGAGCCCCAGCTTGCATTATTTGTGGAGACAAGGATCATACTTCCAAGGAGCATGGAGATCAATGCCCTAATTATGAAGAGAAACATCCTGTTGGATAATGTCCCACCTCCCAAGCTACTTGTTATTTGTGTGAAGGAAACAATCATATTCCTATCCAATGCCCCATCTACTCCATTGTTGAACAAAGGAAACAAGGTGGAGTGAAACAAATGATTGCAAACCATCCAGAAGGATCCAAGTCTACCAAGACGGTTGATGACAAAGGAAAAGGACCACTTATACCTCCAAGAAAAACAACCCAATTCAAAGGATCAAATAAGAGGAATGTGAATTTTCTAAGGAGCAATAAAAGGTCCCAGAAGCATGTAGACATTCCTACCTACCAGATAACATATGAACAACATGAACTAGATGCACTTCTAGCTTTGGAGAAGCCCAAGAAGCAAAAGAAGGACAAGAGCCATGTGCAATGTCATAAATGTAAGGAAATGGGACACTATTCCAGTGAATGCCCAGAGAACCAGAAGAATAAGGAGATTGGCCAAGTGGTGTGCAACAACTGCAAAGAGTTAGGCCATTATGTGGCAACTTGTCCACAAGAGCTACGTAAAGAACTCAAAGACATCAACTGTTTCAACTTCAAGAACCCAGGGCATTATGCAAGCAACTGTCCAGAAAAGATGAAGAACAAGTTGAACCAAGCCTATGGAGAAACTCAACCTTGGCCCATGAGTCAAGTATGGAAACAAAGGACACAATGCAAATGTTTTCTTAGAGAAGTTTCCCCAGGATCCCAAGAAGGCCAATATGTAATTTTGTTTGAAATTTATTTTAAGGATGGTAGTACCCTAGTTGTTTGAGCCTACTTGTAACCCTAGCCTTCCCAAATCTCGGGACGAGATTTATTTTAAGGGTGGTAGCCTGTCACATCCCAAGATTTTCCAAATCTTGTAATGTGAAAAATAAATGAGTAAAATAAAACTTTGTTTGATTTTCAGGGCCAGAAGAAACTTTTTGAATCCAATTGGAAACCTTCAAACCTATTTGGATCAGATAAAATCCTAAAAGAATTTAAAAAGATAAAACATTTAATAAAGGAAAATAAAATATTTTGGAATCACTATTTTGGATCTTTTAAATAAAAGGATTTGGTTTTCAAATGAAATAGAAGTTTTACAAATAAGGATTTATAGAGCCAAATTAAAACTTGGCCAAGCCTTTGAAATAAAATATTTCTATTTGATAAAAATAGTAAGGGTTTATTAAATAAAATAATAAGGATTTAATATCCAAGTTTATTAAAAATAAAAAGGTTTTTACTATTTTAAAGAAACACTAAAATTTATTTATTTTAAATAAGTTTTCTAAAGTCTAAACCTAATGATTTGGTTTTAAAAATAATTAGATTTCAAAAGGAGTTTTTAAATAAAACAAATCCTATTTTGATTTATTAAAACATGGTCTATTTATTTAGTTAATAATGGACCCTAAAATAAAATTATTATTTTGGTTTTGGAATTTTGGTTTATGCTACTGAACAGAACCAAATTCAAAGTTACAAAGTTTGAATTGTTTGAATTGATTTGAGTATTGTTTGATTGTTTGAATTTCAAAACAGAAATAGGAAATAGAAAAAGAAAAGCTTGCTGTACAAAAAAAATTATGAGAAGGAACCAGCCCAGTCGACCCAACCCAGCAGCCCAACTAGGCCCAGCAAATAGACCAGTTCCCCTCTCCCGCAGAAAACGCTTCACACTCGCTCCCTGAACCGCAGAGCCAATGACTGGTGGACCCTTCCCCTCACTTCCTCTCTCACTGCCAGGTAGACCCCACTCCCTCCTGTTCATCGTCCTCACCCGCGGTGACAGCGCTCCCTCTCCTCGACCGTTTCTGGCGAAATTTGCGAGCATCAATTGGCGTTAACGCAGCAGTTAATTGCTCCTGCGACCGTGCATTCTTAAACGCCTGCGCCTTCTCCTCCTTTCCCCTCAAACACCGCAGCACAAGAGCCCCCAGGCCGACGGAATTTCGAGCTGCAACGCTACTGCTCCGACCATCATCTCTCCTTAATTCCGGCCGAGCCTCTCCACCCCGTGCCTCCCCAAGTACACAGACACACTCCCCAAACCCAGGCGCACCTGCCCGTGTGCTCCACTCGCCCGCGCGCATCCCCTAGCTTCGACAAGCACGACACAGAGCATCGCCGCCGTCTGTCTCGTCTCCGTCGAGCTCCTCCGGTAATCCTCGACCGCCCCTAGCCTTCCTATTGATGCTCACATCATCTCCAGTTCAGTCCGCGTCTAACCGTACTGTCCATTTGCCTTGGGGTGAACTGCAGCATTGCCCCGTCGTCAACCAGAGCTGCCAAACACCGTTGCAAACTCCGGCGAGGAATTGCTGCAGACCTAGAGCGCCCCTTGCCACGCCGACCACACGTCAAGCATCACCACGTCCTCGCGATTCTGGTGAGCATCTCCCCTACTCCTCTCGCTTCCTGTTCTCGCCGTTACGCCGTAGCCAGAGCACTGCCACCGCGCGCCACCGTCGTCGCGCCACCAGTTCTTGGCCAGGCATTAGCAGCCGTCCGATCCAGATCCGAGGCACGCGATTGATTGACTTATCGAAGGGGTAAGATAGATCCTGTGCCGCACGATTCCCTTTTAATGCAACGACCTACAGCGCGTGATCCACCCGAACCGGTACCGTCCAATAAGAAAGCGACGCGTGGCCAGTTTTGTTTAAAAACAGAAATTTGAAAACAGATTTGGTTGCAGATTTGAAAACCCTATAACTTTTGATCCACACGTCCAAAAATTGCAAACTTTATATCGTTGGAATCAGTGGAGCAAACCCTAGCCAACCATGCCTTTTGTTTAGCAAATAGTAGCTGTTAGATTGTTTGTTTTTGCAGAAACTTTTGTATGCTTGTTTAGATTAGAAAAATGATTCAAAAATGTTTTTGAGGTTGAAACCTTGGCAAATTAGTTTGTGATGAACTTGCTGACCTAGGAACCAGCCCATGGATTTAAAAAATGGTTTTTGTGAAGTTTAGGAATAAAACTTGATTTAGCCATTTCTAACCAAATAAAAAAATATTGGTTTTGTATGGAAAATGTTTTTGGATGTAAAAACTTTGGGAAAATGTTTTGGACCAAACCTACTAACCATAAACACCAAGTTTTGAGAAACAAAAACTTATTTGGTGAACAACCTAGAGTTGTTACTTTGATAAAAATATTTTCCACCACATAAAATGATGATTGGATTTAAAAAAATGGTTTATGGATAAAACCCTTTTTGCAAATGACCTTGCCACTTTGGAAAATGACCACCTTGAACCTTAAAAGTTTAGAAGCCTAGTGGAGACCACCTTTGCAAATAGAACCATCTCTTGCATGCTTACATGCATGACCTAGATCCCATTGTTTTATGTGAGTGAATTGTTTGATTGATTATTGGTTTGGAATACTAGTTGATATTGTGTTTGCTTGATTGATTGTAGTGAAGTTACGAAAGTGTGAGACTAGCAAGATCAAGGAGTGAACCAACATTCCCTACCAAAAAGGCAAGTTACACTATCATCTAAAAGTCCTACTATTTTCATTATACTTAGTGGATTTTGAAACATGCATGAAAATAATTTTATACTTATGCTATGCTAAATCCTAATAGGATTCCCTATACATTCCTTAGTGAAAACAATGTAGTTGTTACATGCTTAGCCATGCTATATTTTGAAAAGAGACACATGTTGAGATTTTATGGAATTGAGAAAAGGACTTGTGTTTTTTTATATAATAAAACAAGGACTCAATGAACCACCTGGGTGGCCAAGGATACTTTGAGTTTTGGAGAAGGTGGCAACAAAAGGAACCATGTCTATGGCAATCTCTTTGTGTTGTGCTCCAAAAGAAACCACCCAGGAAACTTAGAGATTGAACATGTTTCTCCTATTGTGGCTTTCGTGTGCAACCACATGCTATTATGGCTCTGGCTTAGTCAACTACATTGGGAAGACCCATGCATTGTATTCGGTTTACTGGACATGGGGACCTGGAATCCTACATGGGTGCTGAAGACAAGCTAGTAATGGTGTATGGGAGGACCCTTTGGAAAGACTTCGTCACATTCTCAATCTGCCGGTACTCCATCGTGGTGAGCACTAATCCAGTGGCCACTGGTGGCAACAAGATGGGATTGTGACATGTGGGTAAAGTGTGCAACTTCTGCAGAAGATAATAAAATCTAAGTACTTAGCCATGTCCTCGGTTATGGACAATACTGAGCAACTAAAGTTTGAAGCTATGGGAAATCTCGACATTCTAATTTCTAAAAGAAAACTTTTAAAACTTGATGCACTTGGGGGTACCAAGGAGCTCAAGAGATTTTGATAAAACTTGATGCACTTGGGGGTACCAAGGAGCTCAAGAGATTTTGATAAAACTTGATGCACTTGGGGTTACCAAGGAGCTCAAGGGATTTTTGACAAGGACTTGAACACTTGGGAATTTTACCAAGGAGTTCAAGGGATTTTGAAAAAAAGAGATTTGACAAAGGACCAAAACCATTTTGAAAAGATAGGATAAATTTTGCTTCTGCAAATGAGCCTTAAACCCTACTTAGCCAAAAATGCATGTAATGATAGGATCCACTTATATTCTACAAAGTAGTGAAACTTGCCAATACAATTCAAATGTATTGACCCTTGTGGTTGTAACTTGTATTGTTGCAGGTTTGATTGTTTTAGAGAAGATTGATTGATTAGGATTACAAAGTCTACAACCAACATTTGCCTGTGGCACTTTGAAGATGAAGGACCCCATGCTTATAGTTATTCCGCTGCAATGTAATGTAATAGCCAAATGAGCTATGTAAAGATGTAATAAAATTTATGTTATTCCTGGTTATAAAGTTATATTATGACCTTTATTTCTTGATATTACATCTTAATTGTGGATGCTAGCTATTGATCCAGGGACTAGCATTGTAAACACAGGGGACACCACCTTATGTTAATGAAGGTTGGGACACTCCCTCTACAAGATAAAACAAAGTGGTGATCCCAAGATCTAGCTGAGGTAGAAGGCCATAAGGTTTACCACTAGATGCGCAATTACTAATTACTGATGTACCGCGTCAGTTGATGCAGTGCAGTCCTTAGCGAACCGATCGTCCTGGTGATGATCGTACAACACCTCTGATGGTATCCACACATACAAGGAGGAGCACCGGCGGCGAACTGCTAGGTTCGGTACGTCGGCTGGACTGCTGTGGAGCTAGGGTTTCCAACACATGGAATGACCTAACCGATCAACGATTAACCTTTCTGGGTTACCGTGATCCACTATATATATGGAGTGAACGTGGGCTCCACTTTTGTGGCCCATTCACCAAGGCCCATATAATACCAGTCACCGTGAGTCCGACTCACTGACTCAGTCTAAATCCGGCTTGGGTCCAACCCAACTAGATTTTCGTTTCAGATCAAATCCGAACTTGCTCCCTCTCTTAAGTGTGTGACCCCGCAGGCTCATGGCTACTTGGACACGATTAGAGTCCGACTCTCAATCGATCAATCGGTAGCGGCTCCTAGCAGAACGTGCCGACTCCCAAGTACCAAAGAGTCATGACGACTTACCTTTCCAATGTGACTTATGTCCGAGTCCCTTTTGCCTCACGATATACCTTGTCAGACTATAGGCGAATAATTGTCATACCTTAAATAGTTCGACTCTCTTCTCGATCCGAGATAATTGATTCACCCGACTAACTCTTAGTCGATTGCCTCAATTAACACTTAACCGAGTCGTGCATGGCCATGCTTTCCGAATAATATCATCCGAGAGAGCCCAGAGAATATCTCTCCAAGTGGAGGGGCAAAATTCCATCTTGGTTATTCACATCACACAGCTTGATTCTCAGTCGACCCGAACTCTGCCTTTATAACTACCCAGTTATGGATCAGTGTTTGACAGAACCTAAGTCGGTGATCCTCAAGTCGGACTATGCAATAACCTCAGGTCTAAGGATTACATTGATTGAGATATACAAATGACAACTTGTTTGTTGTACCTCAACATGGGTCAATCCGACTCACTAAACTCTTTAGACGAATCTGTGTAAGTCGGAATAGTATCTCCATGCCCATGACAAGTGGAACCGAGTCATCAAGCTGACTTTCACATTGGTCTAAGTTGTATACCCAGCACAACCTCAATGACCAAGTACATTTAGTACAAACAACATGAATGTATAGTTCCACAACCGAATCACATATTCAATGATACACATTATATGTTTATACAAGGACAACTTAATATCTTTATGAATCCAATGGGAAATATCATCATACATGATTGCCTCTAGGGCATATTACCAACAGTCTCCCACTTGCACTAGAGTCAATCTTCCGACATCAGATGTGTAACCATCTAATGCCCATGGCTCTCAGGTGTGCCTCATGCTTCGGCTGTGGTAACAACTTTGTCAACGAATCCGCAATATTTGCATCCATGTGTACCTTGCATAACTTCATATCACCCTGATCCACGAATTGGCAAATCAGGTGGTACCGCATGAGTATGTGCTTGTTCTTCTGGTGTTATCTAGGTTCCTTAGCTTGTGTAATAGCACCATTGTTGTCACAATACACGTCTAATGGATTGGACGATCCCTGAACCACACCAAGATCCATGAGGAAATTCCTCATCCAAACAGCTTCCTTCGCTGCCTCTGAGGCGGCAATATACTCAGCCGATGTTGTAGATGTAGACACAGTCTCTTGCTTGGAACTCTTCCAGCTCACAACACCTCCGTTTATAATAAACATGTATCCGGATTGCGAATGAGAACCATCAGAGTCGGTAAGATAACTCCCATCTATGTAACCCTTTATACTGAGTTCATCTTCACCACCATAAACCAAAAACATATCCTTAGTCCTTCTCAAGTACTTTAGGATATTTTTAGCCGCTGTCCAGTGGATTTCTCCAGGATCAGCCTGGTATCTGCTCAGAACACTTAGAGCATATGAAACATAAGGCCTAGTACAAATCATGGCATACATGATGGATCCGACTGTAGAAGCATATGGAATCGCACTCATCCGACTTCGCTCATCAGTTGTCGAAGGACACTGAGTCTTGCTAAGTTTTACACCATGGGACATCGGTAAGAACCCCGTCTTAGAAGATTCCATGTTGAACTTCTTCAACACTTTGTCCAAATAAGTACTCTGACTCAATCCAATGAGCCTCCTTGATTTATCTCTATAGATCCAGATTCTGAGGATGTATGTTGCCTCACCCAAGTCTTTCATTGAGAAACTCTTTTCCAATGATTCCTTGGTTTCTTGCAACATCTGGACATCATTTCGAATCAATAATATGTCGTCCACATATAAGGTCAGAAAGTTTACTTTGCTCCCACTAAACTTCTTGTATAAACAAGAATCATGATCACTCTTGATGAAGCCAAACGATTTGACTACCTCATCAAAGCGAATATTCCCACTCCGAGATGCTTGCTTCAACCCATAAATGGATTTCTGAAGTTTGCACACTTTGTCAGCATCAGCCGGATCGACAAAACCCTTGGGATGTATCATATACACATCCTCGGTTAAATTTCCGTTAAGGAAAGCCGTTTTGACATCCATCTGCCATATCTCATAGTCAAAATAGGCTGCTATAGCTAACATGATCCGAACTGATTTAAGGATCGCTACGGGCAAGAAAGTCTCGTCGTAATCAAATCCTTGAACTTGTCGGAACCCCTTGATTACAAGACGTGCTTTATAGACGGAAACATTTCCATCCATATCAGTTTTCTTCTTAAAGACCCATTTGCACTCGACGGGTCTTGCACCGTCTGGCAGATCAACCAAGTTCCAAACTTAATTTTCATCCATGGAATTTAACTCGGATCTCATGGCTCCAATCCATGACTCGGAATCATATCCCACCATTTCTTCCGAATAATTTTCCGGCTCATCACTGTCTAACAGTAACACATCACGAACACTTCGTAATCTCGCCGATCTTCGTAGTACAGTTGCTGCTGCTGGCTCATCTACCACGACCGGCTCAATCTCCAATTTTTTTCCGACTCGCTACTAGGCGGTTCCTCTCGAATTTCTTTGAGCTGCACCATGGTCCTACTTACTCCCCGACTGAGAAACTCTTTATCAAGGAAGACACCGTTCCGAGCGACAAAAACTTTGCCCTCTTCTCGGTTGTAGAAGTAGTAACCCAAGGTTTCCTTCGGATACCCCACAAAAATACACTTATCCGACTTGGCCGTAAGCTTGTCCGACTGAAGTCGCTTGACAAATGCTTCATAACCCCAAATCTTAAGAAAAGACAAACTCGGCTTTCTGCCTGTCCACATCTCATGCGGTGTCTTCTCTACCGAATTTGATGGTACTCTGTTTAGTGTGAACGCCGCTGTTTCTAGACAATAACCCCAAAATGATAAAGGCAGATCTGTCTGACTCATCATTGATCGTACCATGTCCATCAAGGTCCGATTCTGCCTTTCCGAAACACCGTTACTTTGCAGCGTTCCTGGCGAGTAAGTTGAGGAACTATTCCACAAATTTTCAGATGGTCATCAAACTCATGGCTCATGTACTCGCCTCCTCGGTCCGACTGAAGAAACTTTATTTTCTTGCCGAGTTGATTCTGTGCTTCATTCTAGAATTCTTTAAACTTTTCAAAGGCTTCTGACTTATGTTTCATCAAGTAGATATATCCATACCGACTCAAATCATCAGTGAAGGTAATGAATTACTCATAACCACACCTGGCTGTCGTGCTCATTGGTCCACATACATCACTATGTACTAGTCCCAACAAGTCGGACGCCCTCTCGCAACTCTTTGCAAAAGGTGTCTTGGTCATTTTGCCGAGTAGGCAAGATTCGCACGTCTCGAATGACTCCAAGTTGAACGAAGTTAGGAGTCCATCATCATGGAGCTTCTTCATGCGTTTCCAACTTATATGACAAAGCCGACAGTGCCAAAAGTAAGTCATATTCAGATCATTTGGTTTTAACCTTTTAACATTTATGTTATAGACCGACTCACCATCAAGATTCAAAATAAATAACCCGTCCTGGACGGGTGCAAAGACGTGAAACATATCATTCAAATACAAAGAACAACCATTATTCTTGATATTCGACTCATAGCCTTGCCTCATCAAACATGAAGCAGAAATAATGTTTCGACTGAGCACTGGAACATAATAACAATTATTTAGTTCCATAATGAATCCGGAAGGTAAATGAAGTTGCATCATGCTGACTTCCAATGTAGCAACTCTTGCTTTGTTGTCGACTCGAATATCAACCTCGCCTCTTGCTACGCTCCTAGTTCTTACCAGTCCCTGCAACGAGTTGCAAATGTGAATAACTGATCCGGTATCATATACCTAAGAACTATTAGGTGCATCATCAAGATAAATGTCTATAACATTTCAAACAAGTGTACTTGAGTCGGAAGTCATACCTCCACTCTTGGCTTTGTCAGCCAAGTACTTGCTGCAATTCCTCTTCCAGTGGCTATCCGCCTTGCAGTAGAAGCAAGTGGATCTGGCTGAAGGAGATGGCTTAGTCCCTAAGGAAGCGCTTGGGACCGGGTCCTGAGCCTGCTTTCCTCCCGACTTAGCCTTCTTCTTAGTCCAAGAACTCTTCTTGAACTTAGCCTTATTCTGTATCATCAACACTTGACTGGTTCCCTTCTTGAGATCCGCCTCTGCCTGCTTGAGCATCCCGTGTAATTCAGTGAGCTTCTTATCCATACCATGCATGTGGTAGTTCGAAATGAACTGCCCATATGTACTAGGAAGAGAGTTTAGAAT
Organism: Avena sativa; assembly: GCA_916181665.1. Taxonomy (NCBI): domain Eukaryota; kingdom Viridiplantae; phylum Streptophyta; class Magnoliopsida; order Poales; family Poaceae; genus Avena; species Avena sativa. Next base: position 241,726,372 of record OV702297.1, read on the forward strand.
TATATCCGTAGCGAACTCTTCTCTAATGGGGTAGCCAAGCCTTTCCAGAGACTGCACGTAACCAACCATTTTGATCACATGCGGACTCAGTGGATCACCATCCTTAAGCTTGCAACTCAGCAAAACCTGAGAGACTTGATACCTCTCAGTCTTCGCCTGAGCCTGGAACATACTTTTGAGGCTTTTGATCATATCGTAGGCCTCAACATTCTTGAACTGCTTTTGCAAGTCCGGTTCCATGTGAGCAAGCATAAGACAGCTAATATCCGTGGACTCATCCTTAGCCCGACGGTAGGCATTGGTGGCAGCGACAATCGCATTCTCATTCGGCTCATCTAGAAGTGGGTTGTCTAGGAGATGGTCCTTCTTTTCTTGTTTGAGAACAATTCTCAGATTTCGATACCAGTTGGTAAAATTAGTGTCGTTCAGTTAATCTTTCTCAAGAATGGTTCTCAACACAAAACCGGATATCTGAGAGTGACTGCTACATGGTGCCATGATCTACAATAGAAATATGCAAAACACTTAAGACATGTATTCATAAAAGAGAAATCATATTAAACACTTTAATATTATATGCTCCCACTAGAACCAACACCCCTTCGATGGTTTCTTAGTGATTCAGGACCCTAAATAAGCAAGTCGGCTAGTGAGCTTTAGCATCACCGCTAGCCGCCAAGTGATCTAGGTAGACAACTCCTTATCAATCGCATCTCATACGAATCCTATTGGACGAGTGGCATCACATGCCCCGGCTCCCATCCGACCTTTCCCCGATCCCCACAATTGTTGTGATAGACCCATCTAGCTTACCGAGTGTTTCCGCAGTAAGAGTCCGACTCGAATCCACCTAGTCGGAAAGGATTGACAGCGCCTCAATTTTATGAGCCCACTACCAAAAATGTCCGACTTGTGATGGTGCAAACACTGGCGGGAAACCCGACTAGACCTTCTTTTGAGGGATTAAATTTTACCGACTATCTAATAGAGGTAAAACAGAGACATATCAACAACACAAAATAAAGCAATTATAATGTGAAATGGTATGGCTCTCTTCATGGCGATCTCCATCTCCACAAAGCCTGTAATCTGACTCGTGCCAACTCTTGTCACTTGCCGTCTTACTCCATGTCGCCGACATGTACAACGCTTTGCATGCCATTCGGGTTCTCCAAACAACTACACTAGCTTAGTAAAGTAAATTACAAGGAGAATCCGACACACAGGTCGTTATACAATAATATGACAGCACCTAGGCTCCATCTGGCTGATAAAACCGTGATTCGCAGATCACGTATGGATTACACACATACATCACATGCACATGAACCATAACATTCACAATTTTCTGCAAAAACAAGTTATGCATAGATACAATATCTACCTAAGTTGTGAAACTCGCAACGACGTCTAACGCGCTACGACAGGGCGAAGCTGGCGGTCCCATCTACGAACCGGACATGGATTCCGACCATTATTCCGATTCGATCAAACTCTTTTGATCTTCGATCACCGCTTCTGGATTTCCGTGTCACAGTCTACCCCAATGGCGGAAGCCGACCGGTAGGGGTATGTCGTTCCACGACCTCAGCAGTATGATCACATAAATCAGATCTACCATTCCCCGAGTACAGTTGATCCAATCAACCTCGTACAAAACCGATCTATCTCATAGATCGACCACCAAAATAGCACATAGATCTCATCTACAGCCAACCGCATATCACATATGCGAGATCTCGAGCCTAAAACCAGAAGCTATCGTTCTGATACCACTGTTGGGCCACGTAGAGATAAAACAAAACTTTTTCCCTCTAACGTGGTGATCCCAAGATCTAGCTGAGGTAGAAGGCCATGAGGTTTACCACTAGACGCGCAGTTGCAGACTACTGATGTAGCGTGCCAGTTGATGCAGTGCAGTCCTTAATGATCCGATCGTCCTGGTGCTGATCGTACAACACCTCTGCTGGTATCCACACGTACAAGAAGGAGCACCGGCGGCGAACTGCTAGGTTTGGTACGTCGGCAGGACTGCTGTGGATCTAGGGTTTCCAACACATGGAATGACCTAACCGATCAACGATTAACCTTTCTGTGTTACTGTGCTCCACCATATATAGGGAGTGAACATGGTCTCCACTTTCGTGGCCAATTCACCAAGGCCCGTATAATACCAGTCACCGTGAGTCTGACTTACTGACTTAGTCCAAATCCGGCTCGGGTCCAACCCAACCATATTTCCGGTTCAGATCCAATCCAAACTTTCTCCCGCTCTTAAGTGTGTGACCCCGCAGGCTCATGGCTACTTGGACACGATTAGAGTCCGACTCTCAATCGATCAGTCGGTAGCGGATCCTAGCAGAACATGCCGACTCCTAAGTACTAAAGAGTCATGATGACTTGCCTTTCCAATTTGACTTACGTCCGAGTCCCTTTTGCCACATGATATACCTTGTCAATCTATAAGCGAATAATTATCATCCCTTAAATAGTCTGACTCTCTTCTCAATCCGAGATAAGTGATTCACCCGACTAACTCTTAGTCGATCGCCTCGGTTAACACTTAACCGAGTCGTGCATGGCCATGCTTTCCGAATCATATCATCCGAGAGGGCCCAGAGAATATCTCTCCAAGTGGAGGGGCAAAATTCCATCTTGGTTATTCACATCACGTAGCTTGATTCTCAGTCGACCCGAACTCTGCCTTTATAACTGCCTAGTTACGGATCAGGGTTTGACAGAACCTAAGTCGGTGATCCTCAACTCGGACTATGCAATAACCTCATGTCTAAGGATTACATTGATTGAGATATGCAAATGGCAACTTGTTCATTGTACCTCAACATGGGTCAATCCGACTCGCTAAACTCTTTAGCCGAATTTGTGTAAGTCGGAATAGCATCTCCATGCCCATGATAGGTGGACGAGTCATCAAGCCGACTTTCACATTGGTCTAAGTTGTATGTCCAGCACAACCTCAATGACCAAGGACATTTAGTACAAAAAACATGAATGTATAGTTCCACAACCGAATCACATATTCAATGATACACATTAGATGTTTATACAAAGACAACTTAATATCTTTATGAATACAATGGGAAATATCATCATACATAATTGTCTCTAGGGTATATTCCCAACACCCAATAGATGATCCAAGCCAATCACTGCCCTTTCCGTGACCCCATATGTATGCACAATCCTTCGGGGCTGGCTCACATCTGTTAAGCCCCCTTTCGGGTAGCTAAAACCCTGATGAGTTTCCAAAGACTCTATGAGCTGGTAATGCCCTGGCAAGTACCATATAGGTCCGGCTATACCTCCAACATCCACTCATAGATAATCTAGACACCAAAATCGTGGGGCCTAAGGGTGCCCACCCATATGTTGGATCCGCACAAGGAATCACAACGTCACGTTAAGGTCGTCTTGCCTACATACAGAAGGGAAATGTAACATCCCAGCATTAGAGCTTAGAAATAAGCTGAACTCAGATGTATGCATTGCATTCATGCATAGAAAATCCGAATAATTTTCGCGCTTTTGAACAAAACTTGTCAAAGTGATTGAAGATTCTCTCAACTTGATGGAATTGAAGTATATCATCAAGTTGACTGCGATATATTTCAATATGACCTTTGCTAAAACCTTATTTTGGGTAAATATGATTTGATCTAAGGGTAAATCAAATGTTATAGAACTAAACGAACAACACATTACTTAATGTTTGATACCTGATCTTTAAGAGATCATATCATGGTATTCATTATAATAACTCATGAATACTAAGTTAAGAATATAACTCAAGTAATAAGAATGCAATAACCAAATCTTGGTTTAGCTTATTCTTATCCATTTCTACCATGACTATCATGGTAATACAACCCTAACTCTTTAAGAGTAGGAAGGAAACCAATTCAAGACCATTCACAACATATCTTTCTTTCCATACCAATCCTTATCATCTTATTTCAACCTTTTTTCTAATATCTGTTGAACATCAATGTTGAGTAATCAACTATTGACTTAACAATTCTTGATCTATCAACTCTTGTCTTTATCATAGCATTCACTTTAAAACCTTTAGATACAGAAGTAAGAAGATGTAGTGGTAATGCTAGTTTTAGATATCATATATAGGATGGGAGAGTTTGAAGAGAATTAAACCAATATGATAGTTGATGGAGTTAACTCACTACTAAATGGATAGAAGAGTTATCTTAAATAAAGATATATGTGGTAACAAAGAAGATTATAAGGATGAATTCTAAAGATAGTTACCAAGGATTAAATCCTATTGGATCAAGTAAACATAGTCATTGAATAATATCTCTTAGACAACTAGAGATACTAAGAAGATAATTATAATACAACTGTAATGTTGTAATGATGAAGCCTTGGTTAGCCAACTGGAACCCTAAGCCATAAATGATCAAAGGATTGTAATGATCATGCTTAAGTCACTAAGAGTGAATGATTATATCATGCATAAGTGCCATTGGTGGTAGAACATGATTAAACCCTAGTATAGATATGTTGTCCTAGGTTAGTTATGACAAGTCATATTAATATAATGTGAAGTTGGAGTATGGGTTACTGAGGAAAGTAAAGATAAGATAGTATGACTAAGCTAATGCTAGAGCAACATTGAGTTACAGAAGTAGTATATTCCTCTTTGAGAATACTAAACACTTGAAGGAAGTAGGAATTGATATATATATATATATTGGAGAAATATTAGTGATGGATGATAAAGGAAGTGTATGAATGAAGTTAAAAGTAACTACTTGTTGGATTGAAGCTTACCATTAGTAGTTTGATATAATCAAGTGGAGATATCAGAAGTTTATGAAAGTCTTTAGTGACAAGCTTCTGATATTTATAAGTGAGATTACAAAATAATTTGTCAAGCAAGAGATAAATCATGCAAATGGAATTGGATTAATTAGAAGCATCCTAGAGATGATAATTATCTCTATGAGGAGATCATATAGAGCTTTAATGTCAAGCTCATTGGATTTACAAATGGATTTAGGAGGAGAAATTATTGGTAAGAATATTCTTGTGAAATAAAGCTCATGATGATAGATGTGAAGTAGTAGTATATCTAGGAAAGGAGTTCCTTAATTAGAAGTCAAGAATTATGAATTATAGAAGATAGGAATTCTTGGTAAACACTCAAACTTAAATCTATAATCAAGCTTAATACCTATATCATCTATTTGATCCATCATCCTATTCCCTAATGGCTTGTAAGAATACTTCTCTATAGCAAATCACTTAAGAACATCCTTGTCACTTCAAAACATTAAAATCATATGTGCTTATACACCATAAATATCAATTCTTTATCATAAGTCACTATAGAAAACAATCCTACCATCTTACTATAGATGAGGATCTCATTCATGATCACAAACATGAAGGCAATATGTATTAAACCTTAATGTTATCAAAAACTGTAAATTAATATAAGTATAGTAAAACTCCTAGAACTTAATTTACAATTGAAAACCCTAACTTCTACTTCATTCATAATTATCAATATATATATGATGCTAAAACCAAGGCTATTGCAATCATTATTCACCACCACATTAAGGCATTGACTGCATAAAGTAATCATTATATGAAGCCCTATATAATGATTTTATAGATATATTAAAACCACAAATATCAATAGATAAATAAAGGTATAATTGAAAGGAGGTTTATAAATAAGAAACAAAATCTTAAATCCTAAAGTTTTAATTTTCTCATCTACATCTCACAAATACATAGTAGAATAGTTTAATGTCTTACAAAAATCTAGGACAATTGAAATAATAAGAAAAACTTATTTGTAAAGGTTTTGTAAAAAAAGGATATAGAAAAAGATAAGAAAAGGAAAAAATAGAAGGAACTAGTTTCTGGCCGTGGCCCATTCTCTCTTACCTCTAAGTAACGCTCGCGTGCAGCAGTAATAGCTTTTCCGCTCGCCTGATAGAGGACCACCTAGACCATGGACAGCCCAGCGTCGGCCCATACCCTTTCGACGCATCTGTTCGTCATCTTCCTCGCATCACCAATGGCCTCCGATGCGGCGAAGCAGCTCGCTGGCGGCTGCACCGCCGTCGCCCGCGCTAAGATGCGCGCCGCCGCTCTCTAGGACCTATAAAATGTATCCTTGCCGTAGTGGAGAATCTCTACATGCCATATTCCTTCCTCTCTCTCGAAATTCCTCTCTGGCCGAAACCCTATCCATAGCCTCCGGCGGGAGCAGACCTTTCCGAGCTCACCTTGCCCAGTTGAGTACCCCATGAGGTTCGTCTCGTCACCTTGGTACTCCACCTCGAAGGAATCATCCCTGCATGGTCTCTACTGACGTTGCCTTCCATTTCTTCCCGAGCCACGACCACCACCGATTCGCCATCCTCAGGTCTTCCTCGCCAACGTCAACCTTAGCGTCATGCTCCTAGTGAGCTACTGATTCCTCCAGCACCTTCCATGCCCTTCCTATTACTTTGCATCAACGTCGCACCGTGTTTCATCATCGGCCGTCGTAGTAGGTCATCGCCGGAGTAGGTCAGTAACCATTTCCGGGCGGCGCAACCACTGTTCGACTCCCCGCATCTCGCTGAATCTAGAGCCCCTGCTCTTCTAGTCCCGTGCGCCTCCAATCACTGACTTGAGCGTCATTTGTGAGGAATTCCATTGATGAGGTCATGGTGACGTCATCATGAGCCAATAAACCATTTTATTTTGTTTAATAATTTCTATAATTCATTTCTGGAATTTAAACAATTTAGTGGGCCCATTTGTCATTGAATGTGAGTAGAAACAGGCCTAGTAACAAATGTATTAACTAATCTTGACATGTGATGTGGCCACTGGCCCACTAGTTAGTGACTGGGGCTAGAACCAACCCCGGTGTAAAAAAACCCCACCTCGTGCTGACATCAACATTATCACATAAAATCATTTAGTTATTTATTTTAAATTCCAAAAAATGAATAAAGCTTATAAATTCAATATCGTTTGATTTATAACTCAGAAAAATAACTATAATATATAAAAAAATTCATAAAAATAAAATCTATATCTTAATTTTATTATCAAACATTATTATGTTAGCCATTTAAATAATTGTTATTTAATAAAGATTTCATAAGTAATAAAACTTTGAAAATTCATATTTTAATATTGGTGAATGAGAAAAATATAAATAATATACCAAATTTCTTAGAAAAATAAGACCTATAATGTAAATATATAAAAATATATTAATATGTCACTTGACTAAATATTTAATATTATTTAAGTGTTTATAAGGTAATAAATATTATAAAAATCATATTTTAATATTTAAAATCATAAAAATATTTATAATATACCAAAATGATCACAAAAATAATAGCTGCATGTTAAAAATATAAAATTCCACTTTTGAAGTAAATAAAAACCTAATACTCTTATACCTTGAATTTAAACCTATTTCCTTAATTGATAATTCATGTAAGGATAAATAAAAATTGCTAGTATTTCTAATATTTTACATCTAAGGCCCAATAATAGTATTTGACTTAAATATTGATGGTATAAACTTCATGTAGTCCAAAACATCTTAATTACAATTTTTGAAGAAATCTCATTCATCTATAAGTAGTTAATAATATTGTTTAATTATTCATAAACCATAACCACACCTTTATAGATAAATGTTTCTATTCCATTATAATATTAAAAAAACCCCTACTCAAATAGAAGTATTATCACTCTTAAGTAACTTTAAGGAAAACATTATTAAGTGAACAAAGTACAAATATCATAAGCATTGCACCTTAAGTCCATCTATGTCCTTAAAGTTAAACTTTAGTATACAAGATTGTAAGTACCATGTTAGGCTTCACTATGTATTTTATAGTTTACTTTAGTCTATTTCAATTAAGAACTAGTGCATCTCAAGACCAAACTAACCGAGTAAACACCAAAAGACATCAACCATATTCTATTAACCATAAATATTTTTTAAACATTAGGAAAGAAACCTTTTCTTTGAAGGTTATTCTTTTTGCCACTTCAAACAACAAATTGTGTAATAATGTCTCTAACACTTATCAAATGAACTCAAGGAAATTATCATAGACAACAGGTGACAATTAATCATAATCACATTACTTTATACTTTACTTGTATATTAGGATTGTTAACACTTAAGTTCCTTATAAATGCTAATACTTGTAAAGTAAGATTTGAAGATAAGGCAATTCTTATATAAGTATTCTTTGAGTAGCATTCCACATTTGTGTATCTTATTTTTGTATGATATTATAATTACATGTTGTTTCACACACACTCACTGTAACATCCCAAAAATATTAAACTTGGATCATCAAACTCTAATCATCAAAATTAGGGTTAACAAAAACTTTCCGAACTAAAAATATGAAAGCATTCATATGTGTGTGTATTCAAAATTTGGATTCTTTTGAATTTCCATGGTTCTGTGTCTCATTGCTTGTAAAATGATTATTAGGTGAAACAAAAATCATCTAAACAATCCCCAAACTTTTCCCAAAGACAAACAACTCAAAATAAAGAAATGAAGTGAATGGTCATTTTTGCCAAATTAACTCTCATGCCTACTTTGGCTATCCCTAGTTTTCAAAACTCAACAGAAACATTTGTGGATCTTTGCACCCCTTGTTAGTACTCATAATAAGGTACCAAGGACCACTTTGTGATGATCCAAAAACATTCAAATGCTAAGTTTAAATGACAGTTTAAAATTGAATCTATCTCATATGGGAAGATCCCACTATTTCAAAAACCACTCAAACAAGCTCAATTTTCAAAACCCAAGCACCCACAGAATCCTCAACACATGCCTAGCACACCCACAGAAAATCTTTTCAAAATTCAGAAGTAAGTTTCTTGCGGCCATTTCATCAAACATCTTGCAGATTCAAATCAAACAAATCACAAACACTATAGTGTGCAGTAAATTTGGCCTAACTTGTTCCCCCTCTGGTTGCAACTAGCCTTAGTAGATCATCTAGCTCTTTTAACTAACCACTAGCACCACTGTAAGCTTGCCTTGCCATCAATGATGAGCAGGCCGAGCCTCACCATGCCACCCCAAGGTGGACAACAAGCTAGAGGAAGAACTAGCCATGCCCACCTTGTCTGGGAAGTCGCCAGCACCTCACCGCCGCTCACTATCCCCTCCCCAAGCCAGTGCAAGCCGTGGACCACCAAGAACGCTGCGCGCCCAGTTCCACTGCGACATGCCGAGCCCGTCCAGAACGCCGCACCCGGCACGCATGCACACGCCGCCCCTCGACCGCATCCCGTGCCCACCGCTAACACGCCAGACAACCCCGTTCGCTGCCCGTGCCTCACAGCCACCGCTCGCCGTCGAAGACGCCGCCTCTGCCGCGCAGAGCACCGCACGTTCCCGACCGATTGCCACCGCCCCTAAGAGCGCATTCAAGTCCTAGAGCATCGCCAGGAGACCGCGCGTCGATCGCCAACCTCAGCCATGCCTCTAGCCGCCCATAGCCATGTCCCCACCGTCGCCTGCCCATCACTCTCGGTCTCGCCGTTGAGCCTATAAAAGGAGGCCACCCCTAGCCGTTTGAAGCACACCATTCCATCCCCCTCACCTCACTGATCGTTCCACCCTCTAGCCGGAGCACGAGGAGCAGAAGCTCGCCGGAATTGCGCCAGAGCAGGCCGCCTCTGGAGAAGAAGGGGGTCGTTGATTTCGACCACCCCGGAGCTGCCTCGACCGTCCCTGAGCTCGCCGTCGACCACTCGTTCATTTGCCCGCCTCGCCGACGTCGCTGGAGCCCTGGTATGCCCCCTATGCACCCCCACTGAACTGCTAGGGTTTGAGCTCGCCGGTGACATGTTCATCGTCGACGATGATCCCTAGTCGTCGATCTCCCTTCTAATCCAACAAACCACACAACCCCGTACCGCTTCGCGTGTTATGAGCCAATAATTGGTGGAACCCCCTGTCAGCTGAACCCCGCGCTGCGGAGTGACACTGGGCTTGCTCATTAACCTCTCCCGCGCAACCCAACCGTTTGAATTTAGATTTTTCTATTTTAATTCAAACTCAGTTCTGTACCTAGATTCAAAAATCAACCCAGCTCGATTTAGTGAACCAAAATACATGAAACTAATTTTGTTAGAAAGGTAATGAAATGCTTAATCCAAGCCCATTGGATTCAAATCATTTGGATCTGTAGATCAACCTTGGTAAAAATAACAAGTCAGAAGCTTTTCTGCATTCAAACATTTTTCAAAATTCAACCATAAGAGCTTTTGAGTTGATTCCAACTCTCAAAAATCACATTTGATCATACCTTTCATAATATATAAAAACATATGGGTTTAATTATAGAAATAATGTTCAAGTAATAAAAGAATGCCACATAGGCATTTCTAGTCACTTTATTTATTTAAAATAAAAAGGTTAAACCTTATTAAATTGTGACACCACTTTAAATCACATTACCATGTACTGAAATATGTGGTTATGACATGTGTCAACATGATCCTATGTTTGAGTTGGAGAATATTAAATCTTAAGTAGTTTTTCAATGAGTAGAAATTACTTTTCTCAAATTAAAATAAATAAGACAAATGCTTTAATCATGTAATGATAGGTGATGATGCTAGATCATCTATAGTACATCTTTGTGTGATGATTGAAAATAGTTAAGTATTGTTTGGTGATTGTGTATCTCGCATTTATTTATAGACGCTAGTACTGACCAAGGATACGAGGAGGAAGGAGGATACTACGAGGAAGAAGCCGAGGATAACTTCAACCACTGCTCTGCTCAAAGCAAGCCTATACTTGCAACCTTGCAAGATATTAACTTAGCAAGTTAACCCTTGCAAGATATCCTACTTATGCAAGCTAATACTTGCTTGTTACCATGCCAACTATATGCCTTAAGCATATGTGATCATACCCACTTGATAACTCAATCCTAGTTTTACTTACATGCTTTACTCTTTATCAAAGCTTTCTCTTAGAGTTTACTGAAGTGACTTGTAGATTCTAGGAAGATAATTGAAGGTTGCATAAAGAGTTTTAAATTTGGCCTAAGCTAGATAATCTTGATGTCATCCTAAGGCATGAGATTGAACTTCATTAATCTCCACCTGTTTACCACCCCTCCTTAGTACTTAACCCCACTTGTAGATGCTAGTGCTAAGCATAAAATTTGATCAATTTTAGATGGGAATACTTGGAGAAAATGGTTATGAAAACCTTGGAATGATGAGTCATTCTACTAAAATGTTTTGACATGTGTTTCCGAACACCAGATGATTTTGATGATGAAAATGTTGAGGCATGAGCCTTAGCCCTTTATAAAACTGATGGTTGTATGGATGCGATACCATTCCAATTTTACCGTACAACCACAATACCCGAAAATTGAGTAGGGCTTGACTGGAAACTTATATACCTTTGTATGGGTTCCCTCACGGCCAAGGTCTGAGCTGAGGCTACCTTGTGAAGATTGTCCACCTGTGCAGTACCCAAGATGACAGTTGGTCATGGTTGGGAGGACAAACTCACAGGAGAGGTGCCTATACTAGGGCGTGTAATTGAAAGGTTAGGATTGATTATCCGCATACTAAGTATGGTGAATTCAGGATTTGTTCCTAACGGATGTATCGAATGTTGTGGTGAAAGTGTACAATCTCTGCAGAGTGTTAAACTATTCGAATAGCCACGTCCGCGGTTATGGACAATTGGAGTGGCTATACTATTCCCCCGTCAGATGTTTTCAAAATGACTTGTGAAATGAATTGAGATTTTTACTTGACCACAACAGAGTAGTGATATGAAATTCAAGTTCCCACTTAGGTCTTCTAAAATTTCAACTAGCTTTCTTTGCTTCTGAACTTAGTAGAGGTAAATCTGGCTTTTTGCAAAACAACCCTAGAGTTTAGTGTCCTACTACAAAAACCCCCTTAACTTGTTAGTATTAGTTTGCGAGTACTTAAAGAGTACTCATGGCTTTGTCCCTGGCTATTCCCATGGCTAGACTATGAAGAGGAGTACCAGGATGATGGACCACAGGGAGGTTACGACAACTAGGATCATCTCCCATCGTCAGCATTTCCTGTGACCCCGAAGATGGAGCTTCGCCTACACTACCTTTATTATTACGTTATTCCGCTGCTTGAGTTGTATTAAGAACTGGATCATGAGATCCTTATTTGTGTAAGACCTTATGTATGGTTTGTAATGGATGATGTACTGTGATATCCAAATATGTTATGTCTCACAAAAATGGTAATACTGGGATTGCGATGTATGGCATAACAGGCATCTGGGATTAAAAATCCGGGTGTTGACACTCACAATCCTTAATAAAAAGCACAAGTGTGAAACGTATCTAAAAGTACAACATACTCTAAAGGAACCATTTCCAATTCCCAAACCCTAGATCAACACTTATACCGGGGATTCACATTTATCAATTGCATTACATCACTTATGCATGATAACATCTTGCTTCTTTAAACATTAATCCTTACCGGACCAATGATGCTGATTTCAGATATTGGATCTTATATTGTCTAAAAGATCGTGAGTGCATAATTTTGCAATCACCAAAGGCAAGTTCACACTTGCTCATGTCCTTTGATTTTTTTCTATCAAATATTTGCAAACTATTGTGTCATCACCTGCATTTCAAAAAGGTTGAAAACATTATTTTCATAATAAACTTGAAGTATCCGTTACTGATCCAGGGTGATCAGTTGTCTGGCAGTTGGAATACCACTGCCCAGGAATATATCATCTTGGACTTAACTACCAATGTCGCCAGTGATTCTCGCACCGTATATTACGCGTTAACCATGAGATCTATATGGCTCTAGGGAAGTTAGCTGGATCGGCTCCCTCTCGCATGCATTAGACAGTGTTCTGGGCATTTGTAAGTTGCAGATCATGGGTATAGCTGTTTTATACGGGGAAAGGTATATCGTGGATCTGGCTTACAAAAGACAGATTTCTAGTGTTAATAGTTGTTGTGTGTATCCAACTAAGGTATAGCCGTTCTATATGGGGAAAAGTCTCCCTTGAGTGTGGACATACAACAATTGCGCTGTATGTGGGGACGCGGAGAAGGACAGCGATTGGCTTGGATCTTAGACTGGGCCCCACATGAACGAATTGTGGACGGGAAAGTACGCCCGATTGTGCAACAAGGCTAAGGTCTCCCATGGGTGAAGTAACGCACCTCTGCAGAGTGTAAGAACTATAACTTGTTATTCCCTGTTCCGGGAAGGAGCTGCGAACGGTGCAGGAAAGGAGCTCCACAAAATGTCTAGTAAACCTGTGAAGGCTGACGGACATAGCTTTTCAGAATAAAAGAAACCTTTGAAGAAATGTTTATGAAAACCTGCATTGCCTATGACCTATGGTCTGTGGCTATAGATATAGTGCATCAAACACTCCTTTTCTAGTGAACTTGCTGAGTACGCTCACACTTAACGTATATTCTTAACCCTTGCTAGATTCTGAAGCCATTAATACGACGTCTACATCAAGTTATGCTCTAGGAATCATTATCAAAAGCTCAAGCTCTTCAATGAAGTAAAGGAAGTCAACATATCTAAAGTGAAGACGAAGTTACTGATTAGATAGAAATATAATCTCTAGCCATAGAACCTATTTCTGTAGAGTATTGCAATATCAGCAATACAAGCCAAATAGTTAGATGCTAATATTATTAGCATAATAGTTATGAGTTGATTATTTCCGATTCTTATTTGTAAGAAGTTTAATTCTTTCTCTTTAACCTAGAGTGTTCTCTCGATCTTATGTAAAGAGTCGAGTTGTAACCTATAGTCATGTCTTGGACCCGCTGTGTTTCTGTTGAACCACTCTGAGGAATGTAATACTAGTGAACGGTGTTTCATTGGTGTTATGTCAACGACTATAGTGTACTACATCATACAGTGGTATGCTGTATCACCAGAACTGCTATTAGAGCATATGCTTTGACCTAAGGATTAAAACCCTTTTAGGAAGATCTGTAGGTTGGATAGTGACTATAGAAAGCTATCTTATCTAAACCAAATATTCTTATGACTTTTGATGAGTATCCACTTGAGGATAAACCTTGTCACAAAATGCTTAAGTCATAATTCTTAGAGTAGTTATCCATATTCTCTCAGTGAAGTGCTATTTAGTGTCTTCCGAAGGAAATATAACCCGCAAAGTTACTTTAGGAAAGTTAATTGGTCACAGTAGATTTGGATCAAGTTTCGTATGTAAATTGAAATAATACAAATGGTGTAGCCTAACCCTAGAATTCAAGTAAGGCAGTAAAAATCTTGTTGTTAATTGGTAACAATAGACAACATAATAAAAACCATTAGAGGATGTATAGTTATAATGGGTAGTAAAACATGTGGGATTCACTTGAGAACTCCACATGAAGGAGTGATGGGGGAATACCAATCAGGGTATACCCACGAAGCGGGGTCGTCAGCTGGATTGAGCCGACTGAAGCATGGCCCAGGGCGGATCGACTCGCCAAGTGCGGCGACTGGCGTATACTGGTCCCATACGACTGGCGCCGACTAGAGGCCCAAGACGGTGACTTCAATACAAAGCCCACCAAATACTTGTAAACCCTAATTGACTGCATATATAAAGCCACCAGGGGCACCCCTACGGGGCATCTTCGTCCACAATAGATTAGATCTAGTCTCTCCCTCCGTATATGGCGGCTCCCATGTAAACCAATCTATGATCATATACTGGATTGATAGCAGGACGTAGCGATCCTCCACCGAGGGGACGTGAACCTGGGTACATCGTGTGTCAATCTCGCTTACGGATTCTCCTACGTCGCCTTGCTCCCTCTACGTAAGCTACCCCCAGTAGCATTTGCCGTGCAATACCACGACAGTTGGCGCCCACCGTGGGGAAAGCGGTGCTTGGAGGGTGATAATCCGGGCGAGATCCACTACCACCAAGAGCAGCCAAATTGCGGCCGGCGCGCTGTCTGATCGCCGCTCGTCGTGAGATCGGCAGATGCGCTGCACCGAAGAAATAACCCAGTGCATGTGGAAAAGCACGATCGGTTGCATAGTTGCTGGATATTCTATTCGATCCATTCATTCTCTATTTCATCGATTGCTTTCATTATTTTATTTGGATCTAATATATTGCATATGTGACACGTACGGATTTCTTGGAGAGTTGAATCAACTGATGACCGGATGGGAGCATGCGCACCATCGGTGCATATAATCAGAGAGGCCGTATGGTTCGCACGGCAACCTCACCTATACAATATGCAAGAGGTCTGCACGCACATGGACGTAGTTCTATTGGCAACAGCTGTTATCAAGTCGGCAAGTTGGATCAGGTGTCGAGCTAAATTTGCCTCGCACAACAGAGAAGCACGCGATCCTGATGGGTTTTCCCTATTCAATCTAATTTTTCTCGCATCGATTTCTATGTGAATCATTTATTTTCTATGAATCTAATTTTTACACGTTTATTTGAAATATATGCACCATATGACACTGAGCTATGTCACCGGGAGGAGATGGAGTTTAGCCCGATGGATCAGCGGCGGACTCGCCATCATGGACTCTCCATGCCTGAGAACTCGCCAGTCGCAACTCACCACTCTCGCATACTCGCCTAAACCCGGACTCGCTACGCTTGGGGACTCGCCTCTCGCGGACTCGTCTGAACTTGCTGTACTAACAGCTAAGTTTCTTTACACGTGTACATGCTATGCTATGAGTCCAAAACATATATGCATCTCCATTCATTCTTCAAAGCCTACCACACAGTCGCATACGATCCTTTTCAGAGACCAAAATCATACTTCGGATCGGTTTTAGTTTTGTTTGCTGTTTATTCGTGTCCGTGGAAGTAGTGAGGCTGGGTACCAAAAGGTCGACCTTGTCTCCGGGTTCAACAGTCTGGCATCGTGTCCCTGTTACCCGGCAAGCGTTTGATGTTGGAGGTCTGTCTACTCATGAAAAGACACGCATAAATCTTACAGACTACCGTCGATCCACATAGAAAAAGTGCATTTTCTTCAACATCTACAATTTGCACGTCTTACAAATATTCAATATATTTCATAAATACACCTTATTGCAGTCGTACTTTTTCCTCCTCAGCAAAACGGTGTCTTTCTCGCCACTCGCCGCACTCGAGGACTCGGTGCTCACCGGTCGCTCGACCTCGCCACTCGCCGCGCTCGGGGGCTCCGCGCTCGCCGGTCGCTCGGCCTCGCCGCTCGCCGCTCTCGGGGACTCGGCGCTCGCCGGTCGCTCGACCTCGTCGCTCGCCGCGCTCGGGGACTCGGCGCTCGCCGGTCGCTCGACCTCGCCACTCGCCGCCGGTCGCTCGGACTCGCCGCTCGCCGCGCTCGGCGGCTCGGCGCTCGCCGATCGCTTGGCCTCGCCGCTCGCCGCGCTCAGGGGCTCGGCGCTCGCCGATCGCCGCTTTCGGGGGCTCGGCGCTCGCCGGTCGCTCGGTCTCGCCGCGCTCGGGGACTCGGCGCTCGACGGTCGCTCGCCACTCTCCGCACTCGGGGACTCGGCGCTCGCCGCTCGTCGCACTCGGGGACTCGACGCTCGCCGGTCTCTCGGCCTCGCCACTCACCGCGCTTGGGGGCTCGGCGCTCGCCGGTCGCTCGACCTTGTCACTCGCCGCGCTCGGGGACTTGGCGCTTGCCGATCGCTCGACCTCATCAGTCGCCGCGCTCGGGGACTCGGCGCTCGCCGGTCGCTCGACCTCGCCGCTCGCCGCGCTCGGGGACTTGGTGCTCGCCGGTCTCTCGACCTCGCCACTCGCCGCGCTCGGTGGCTCAGCGCTCGCCGGTCGCTCGACCTCGCCACTTTCCATGCTCGGTAGCAACCACTACTATTTTCAGAATATGCATCTCTAAAGAGCCTCAAGTCGCCTCTACAAGCCAACTCGAGCCTCGTGGACTACTCCTAGGCATGTTGCATGTACGCGTGGTTCCACGATCGCGGCTCGCCCTCGTCGACTCACCACCGCGGACTCTCCCCCACGTACTCAACACGTTCGGGGACTCGCCACCGCGGATTCGCCCTCGCGTACTCAACATGCTCGGAGACTCGCCACCGCGGACTCGCCCTCGCGTACTCAACACGCTCGTGGACTCTGCGCGGTCACTCGACCTCGCCACTTGCCGTGCTCGGGGACTCGGCACGCTTCATGTTAGGGTACTCGCCGCAACTGGCGGCTTCACCGACACCCTGCGTCTTTTGCCAACTGGCCATCACCGATTGGCTCACGCCAACCGCCTCCCGCTTCACGGTTCTTTTCTCTGTTCAGGAGCTCGTCGCCGATTCGCCACGACCCATCGTCAAGACTCTCCGCGCCCTGCCTCAAGCCCGCGTCGAATCAACAACGCGCTCGGGGACTACTGATGGGGGAATACCAATCGGGGTATACCCACGAAGCAGGGTCGCCAGCTGGATCGAGCCGACTGAAGCATGGCCCAGGACGGATCGACTCGCCAAGTGCGGTGACTGGCGTATACTGGTCCCATACGACTGGCGCCGACTAGAGGCCCAAGACGCCGACTTCAATACAAAGCCCACCAAATACTTGTAAACCCTAACTGGCTGCATATATAAAGCCACCAGGGGCACCTCCACGGGGGATCTTCGCCCATAATAGATTAGATCTAGTCTCTCCCTCCGCCTATGGCGGCTCCCATGTAAACCAATCTATGATCATATACTGGATTGATAGCAGGACGTAGCGATCCACCACCGAGGGGATGTGAACCCGGGTACATCGTGTGCCAATCTCGCTCCCGGATTCTCCTACGTCGCCTTGCTCCCTCTACGTAAGCTACCCCCAGTAGCATCTGCCGTGCAATACCATGACAAGGAGTGAAATTATGTTAAGAATCAATGATAGTGTAATGAGAAGCAAAGTCATCATGGTGATATTAGCTCTTAAATCATGATGAATAGGTAAAACATAAGAAGATCATGGTGAGATTTGCTCCGATACGATGATATAGGTGTAAATATGACAAGTAATTAGTAAATTATCTTGAAGTAGAGTAAGTATAGAACAAAGTAGAACCATGATAGAAGTCATAAATGTATAAATCTCTCATAATCTTTGGTCTAAGTCATTTAATAGGTTATTGTTAGTTTTTTAGAGATCATGTGAAGTTAGTTTACTAAATAATGAAAGGTTGGATATAGTTAGAGATTCTAAAGGAGAAATAATAAGTTGGTGTAACTATTTAGAGACCACTTTGATTAGAATTATCCTATTGCAATTGAGCAATTTGGGTAATATTAAAACAAAAAGTAGTTTGATCATCTAAGTGCTAAGTATCATGATGTAAACCTATACGAGGAGGTGTCATATACCACACAACTAAGCCTGAATTCTAGATATACTATACTCAACTACTATATTCCGGTCTTAGAATATTGTGTATTATATGTACCACATTTGGATTTATTGGTTTTTCTTGAATCTTCTTGATTGACTAGATCTGTACATAAAGTTTGACTTGGTGTGCAAATGCATGTTGCAACATCCAGTTATTACTTGATGTTATATACCTAGATAGAAAAGGGAATTCGTGTAAGGGAGTGACGAGTTCCAAGGACCAAGATGAAGATTTACATGAAGAATGAAGCCAAGTATAAGGAGTATCAACACAATTTGAAGGATGGATCAAGTTCAGATCATTACTAGTCAACAACAAGAAGGAAGATTAATGTAGGAAATATAAGGAGCAACAAGAAGTGATGAAATTAATTTCACCCAAAATAGGTAATGTTGCTAAGAAGTTAATGAAGTAGTTGTACCAAGTTCATGGAAGTATCATGAATAAGTACAAAGAAGAATCTTTGGAACAAACTGGTATTCAAGCTTTGACAATTTAGAGAGAATACCAGAAGTACGTTGGAAACCATAGGATAATTCATACACCCTAGAATGGTCCACAGCTGGTATTCGATTGACTTAGTTAACCAGATCATCTTAATATTCCATAAAGAGCATAAAACTTGGCCTAAGTTAAGAAAGATATGAAGGAGTATAAACATTAAAGCGATCGTCTTTCGAGACTCTTCGCGAAATTAGGCCTATCAAAGAGAGAATGTCCAAACAGAAAGACAAATAATGTTGGAAGATTCATTTCGGAGATCCACAATTGTGCGGGTATACCGTAAGCTCTTTTGTAAAACCTTCAATAGGTAAAGTACAAGCTGGACAAAGACCAACATCCCAGTTATAAAGCCAATGGTTACAATATAGTTAGTTTAGAAACCATTAGAAAACCCCAATGGGGAGAGTAAACAATAGAAATTGAAGTATTGCTATCTGAATATCTGAGTAAAGGCTAGAGAAGAAGTACTTAAGGTAATAACAGAAGATTATCTAAATCTTGATAAGGTAAAAGCCTGAAGGAGATAAAATAAACTAATCCTAAACGACTAATTCTAGAGGAAACAACTCTTAAGTGACCCTTAAGAGGTAATAAAGCATATCCAATTGGACATGTGTAGAGAAACAAGAAATTTTGGGTATGGACTAAATATGTTCAAAACCAATCTTCGGTAAAACTACCAGTATAAATCATAAAATGACAAATAAAAAACTTATTCTTTTGACCACAACTATTGTGTAATAAAATTTAAAACCCGGTTTTAGTGGGGCTTCCTAAACCTTACATAATATAGTAAGGAAGCTCGATGATCAAGTGAATGAGTTAGATTAGGATACCTAATCAGGGAAATGAACTAAAAAAGAAGAGAGACTCCAATTTAAGAATTTTATAATAAGGACATATCCCGAAGGGACTATAGTAAAAGGAACTTTGGGTATTGAAGACACAAGTTGGAGGTTGTCAAGTATGTTGAGAATTCAAGGAAAAGATCTGGATATGGGATACTACAATTATTCCCATTTTGAGGTTACCATGGAGTTGAGAAATGCCATAATCAATACAATTCAATTCCTTATTCCGAAACTAAAGAGTGTACAAACTTTGAGGATAAAGTTTATTTTAAGGGGGAGAGTCTGCAACATCCCAGCATTAGAGATTAGAAATAAGCTGAACTCAGATGTATGCTTTGCATTCATGCATAGAAAATCCGAATAAATTTTGCGGTTTTGAACAAAACTTGTCAAAGTGATTGAAGCTTCTCTCAACTTGATGGAATTGAAGTATATCATCAAGTTGACTACGATAAGTTTCAATATGACCTTTGCTAAAACCTTATTTTGGGTAAATATGATTTGATCTAAGGGTAGATCAAATGTAATAGAACTAAACCAACAACTTTGATACCTAATCTTTAAGATATCATATCATGGTATTCATTATAAAAACTCATGAATACTAAGTTAAGAATATAACTTAAGTAATAAGAATGCAATAACCAAATCTTGGTTTAGCTTATTCTTATCCATTTCTACCATGACTATCATGGTAATACAACCCTAACTCTTTAGTTATATGGAGTAGGAAGGAAACCAATTCAAGACCATTCACAACATATCTTTCTTTCCATATCAATCCTTATCATCTCTTTTCAACCTTTTTTCTAATATCTGTTGAACATCAATGTTGAGTAATCAACTATTGATTTAACAATTCTTGATTTATCAATTCTTGTCTTTATCATAGCATTCACTTTTAAACCTTTAGAGAAAGAAGTAAGAAGAGGGAGTGGTAATGATGGTTTCAGATATCATCTATATGATGGGAGAGTTTGAAGAGAATTAAACCAATGTGATAGTTGATGGAGTTAACTCACTACTAAATCGATAGAAGAGTGATCTTAAATAAAGATATATGTGGTGACAAAGAGGATTATAAGGATGAATTCTGAAGATAGTTACCAAGTATTAAATCCTATTGGATCAAGTAAACATAGTCATTGAATAATATCTCTTAGACAAATAGAGATACCAAGAATATAATTATAATACAACTATAATGTTGTATGATGAAGTCTTGTTTAGACAACTGGAACACTAAGCCATAAATGATCAAAGGATTGTAATGATCATGCTTAATTCACTAAGAGTGAATGATTATATCATGCATAAGTGACATTGGTGGATATAACATGATTAAACCCTAGTATAGATATGTTATCCTAGGTTAGTTATGACAAGTCATATTAATATAATGTGAAGTTGGAGTATGGGATACTGAGGCAAGTAAAGATAAGAAAGTATGACTAAGCTGATGTTAGAGCAACATTGAGTTAGAGAAGTAGTATATTCCTCTTAGAGAATACTAAACACTTGAAGGAAGTAGGGATTGATATATATATATCTATTGGAGAAATATTAGTGATGGATGATAAAGGAGGTGTATGAATGAAGTTAAAAGTAACTACTTGTTGGATTGAAGGTTACCATTAGTAGTTTGATATAATCAAGTGGAGATATCAGAAGTTTATGAAAGGCTTTAGTGACAAGCTTCTGTGATTTATAAGTGAGATTACAAAGTAATTTGTGAAGCAAGAGAGAAATCATTCAAATGGACTTGGATTCATTAGAAGCATTCTAGAGATGAGAATTATCTCTATGAGGAGATCATATAGATCTTTAATGTCATGCTCATTGGATTTACAAATGGATTTAGGAGGAGAAATTATTAGTAAGAATACTCTTGTGAAGTAAAGCTCATGATGATAGATGTGAAGTAGTAGTATATCTAGGAAAGGAGTTCCTTAATTAGAAGTCAAGAATTATGAAGTATAGAAGATAGGAATTCTTGGTAAACACTCAACCTTAAATCTATAATCAAGGTTAATACCTATCTCATATGTTTGATTCATCATCCTATTCCCTAATGGCTTGTAAGAATACTTATCTATAGGAAATCACTTAAGCACATCCTTGTCACTGCGAAACATTAAAATAATATGTCCTTATACACCATAAATATCAATTCTTTATCATAAGTCACTGTAGAAAAAATCCTACCATCTTACTATATATGAAGATCTCATTCATGATCACAAACATGAAAGCGATATGTATTAAACCTTAATATTATCCAAAACTATAAATTAATATAAGTATATTAAAACTCCTAAAACTTATGGTAAACATTTACAATTGAAAACCCTAACTTCTACTTCAGTCATAATTATCAAAATATATATATGATGCTATAACCAAGGCTATTGCAATCATTATTCACCACCACATTAAGGATGGCATCAAGTGGTGATCATCATCAAGGTTGAGAAGGGCAAGTTCAAGATAAAAATCTCGAGAAGATCATTTGCTTGAAGCTTGTCATCCATATTGGTGATAATGGACATGTGAAGACATGTATTAATGAAGCTATCCAATAGTGGTGTATGGGGGAGCAAATTAGGAGTCTTCATGAAGCAACAATGATCAAGTGGTGCATCCCGTCTTGGATAGAGATTGAAGTTTTGTCATCAAGATCAAGCGGGATGCACAAGGCAAAGGTATGGCCTTGCTAGGTTTTCCTTTTACCGGTCTCAAGGTGGTTGTTGGGAGACCGGGTTATAGGATACATAGCCGCACTATTAAGAGGGGCTTTCGGTTGGGTAACTTGATCACATCGTCATAGGGAGCTCAATCCTTTTAATTATTTGCATATTCCTATTTTGTTGCTTCTTGGTGTTTCTCCATGTGAGGTTCTTGAGCTTGTGGCTAGCTCTTCAACAAGCCCAAGTTCATCGAAATCGGAATTCGTATGCATCTTCTATGGCATTTTCGAGTTTGAAGGTTTTATCGGTTCTTCTTACAGGGAGGCTTCTTACCTTTCTTCATTTGGTTCTATCCTTCTCTATTGGACTATGATCTTTCTCTGCACCATCTTTTAAGGCTTGTTTTCCTCGTCAAAAAAGCCCAAGATCATCGAAATCGGAGTCCGGACGCAAAAGTTATCGCCGTTTTCGTGTGCCCTGTTTGGTTCCACCGGGAATTCCGGCGGACCAAGTCTGTGGCCGGAAATTTCCGGCAAACCACCGAAAAACTGTTCTGTATGCTGTTTCGGTTTGTACCGGAACTTTTGGTTTTGACCAGAAATTCCACCGGCTGATCCGGCGGCGCCGGTTTCGTCGCTGGAACGTGTTCGCCCAGCGCATCTTGCTTCCAATGGTCATCCCCCTTGAAGGGGTATAAAAGGGGGGCTTCTTCCCCAAAGTTCTAAGGCTATTGACCACGTTTTGACCTCCATTCTTGACCCCCTTGAGCTTTCTTCCTCTTCCTTCCCTCCTATGATTCTTGCATCGTTTTGAGGGCTTTGAAAGAGGAGATCTAGATCTACAATCCCCATCAATCAATTCCTTCTCTAAGTGAGGGGAACCCATTGGATCTAGATCTTGAAGTCATTTGTTGGTTTCCACCATTGTTCTTCCTCTCTAATTCCTCCCTAGCACTTGTTGCTTTGGTGGGATTTGAGAGTGGAGGATTTGAGCACCCTTGGTGTTCTTGCTTTGTATTCTTGCATAAGTGTTGAGCTCTCCATTGCAATTTGTTCGAGTGAGAGACCGTGAGCTTGTTACTCTTGGAGGGTGACCTCCTAGTTGGCTTGCCGGTTGGTACCGTGATGTCCAATTCGTGGAAGATTGTGAAGAGACCCGGGCTTCTCCTTCATGGAGCTTGTGAAGTGGTTGTGGAGCTTGCCATTTTCGGAGTGGAGGAAAAGCTAGCCATAAGGAAAGGGCCTATTTCTTTGTGGGATAGACTCGGAGAAGAAGGTGATCCTTCGTGGAATTGGGAAATCCTTCGTGGAATCTCACATCTCTCCAACGTGACATACCTTACTTGTAAGGGAACACGGGAATACATCTTCATCTCCGCGTGCCTCGGTTATCTCTATATCCGATCTTACTTTCCTTGTGATAGCCAACGACTTGAAGTACTTATATCTTTCTTATCACTTGTGGTATATTTATCTTGTGCTATCTTGCTTAGCTTAACTTGTTATTGGTGCACTTAGTTGAGCCTAGTGTATTTAGGTTTTGTTCTTGTAAAATAAACGTTAGTTTAATTCCAAATTCTATCAAGCCAAAACCGTAATAGTTTTGAAATTTCCTATTCACCCCCTCTAGGCGACATCTCTATCCTTTCAATTGGTATCAGAGCAAGGTATATCCTTGTTTAGGCTTCACCGCCTAGAGTGTAAAGATGTCGGCTAGGAGTTAGTGGACAATGACACAATTATCTTTGATGCCACAAATTATGCTTTGTGGAGAAATTGCTTGCTTTGTAATCTTAGGACCTTGTGTCCAAATATTGAGTGATTTCTAGATGTAGGTTTTTCTCCTCCGATGGATCCTCAAAATCTATCTTTAGCGGATGAGAAAAACTAACATCTCGAAGCTCAAGTATCTAATGAGACTATTTTCTCTTTGAGCCCCACAGTTAATTTGTTCTTGGCGATTGTAAAGCGCAAGTCGTCTCATGAGAATTGGACCAAGCTTAAAGAAACATTTGGTGGTTCCATTTCTAATATTGTTGGTGGTTTCTCCGAGGAGATCTCTTTTCCTTCACATCATGAAGAGATCCAAGTTGCTTCCACCTCCGGCCGCGATGAGTTCTCATCCTCACCCACTTCACCAACTTGGGTCAAGACACAAGGTAAATATATGGTGAGTGGTATTGGGAATTGCAATGTTGATATTGTGCTCGCTAATGATGATCCTTCATCTCTATCCCATTTCAATGTTTCTTCTTTGGACTTAAGCACTTCTTGCAACAATAATGCTATATCCCCTTTTGTTGCTAGTCCTTGTATATCATCTAGAAATTATTTGAGTACTAGTGTAGATGATATGCTTAATTTGCCTTGTTCCCATGAAAAAAATGCTTCTATTTCCTATAGTTGTTTATCTAACAATGTAGAGGAAATCAAACATTCTATGGAGCAAGACATGATCATGAATGAAGATTCAATAATATCCTCATCTTCATCCTCCCGTGCTCACATGTGCCTTATGGCAAGAGGATCAAAGGTATCTCCTACTTTGGATCACAATATATCTTCTAAAGATAACAGAAATGATAATGATGATAGTGATGATGACATTGATGAGGATACTAGTGCTCTCTTGCTTGAGTTGACTTTTTTGTGTACCTCTCTTCGTGGTAATAATAAGGCTGTTACTTGTCTCAAACACGTTATGGACACCATAACTAAACAAATGGGAACCATAGAGGAGTTGGATTTCCAACTTTATGATGGGAGTCGGAGATTCAATCTCCTTAAGCAAGAGCTTGCCGAGGAGAAGCACACTAATTTTCTCCTCACATAAAAAAATGAATCTGATGAGCTTGAAAAGGAAAATTCCATTAATGTTGCTTGTGCTACTAACTCTACTTCTTGTGAAGCATCTACCCTGAAGGAGAACGTTGAGCTAAGCGCTCAACTTGAGTTGATAACTAGCAAGTATAGGAAATTGGAAGAAAGTCATGAAAAGCTTTCGGGCTCTCATAAGGATGTTATAATCTCCCAAGAGATAAAGTTAGCTCGTGAGGCAAGTATTACCAAGGTAACATCTTGTGAGCCTCTTTTGGACATTAGCACAACTTCTACTCAAAATGCTATTATGCCATGTGCTAGTCCTAGTAATCCATCTAGCCATACTATTGATAAACCTTGTGTTGGATTACTTGCTTTGCCTTGTTGCTCTAACAATGAAGCTGTTGGGCCACATAGAGATAAAACAAAACTTTTCCCTCTAACGTGGTGATCCCAAGATCTAGCTGAGGTAGAAGGCCACGAGGTTTACCACTAGACGCGCGCAGTTGCGGATTACTAATGAAGCGCGTCAGTTCATGCAGTGCAGCCCTCACGATCCGATCGTCTTGGTGTTGATCATACATCACCTCTGCTGGTATCCCCATGTATAAGGAGGAGCACCGGTGGCGAACTGCTAGGTTCAGTACATTGGCAGGACTACTGTGGATCTAGGGTTTCCAACACATGGAATGAGCTAACCGATCAACAATTAACCCTTCTGGGTTACTGTGCTCCACTATATATAGGGAGTGAACATGGGCTTCATTTTCGCGACCCATTCACTAAATCCCATATAACAATAGTCACCGTGAGTCCGACTCACTGACTTAGTCGAAATACGGCTCAGGTCCAACCCAACCAGATATCCGGTTCAGATCCTATCTGAACTTGCCCTCGCTCTTAAGTGTGGGACCCCGCAGGCTCTTGGCAACTTGGACACGATTAGAGTCCGACTCTCAATCGATCAGTTGGTAGCGGCTCCTAGCAGAACGTGTCGACTCCCAAGTACCAAAGAGTCACGCCGACTTGCCTTTCCAATGCGACTTGCGTTCGAGTCCCTTTTGCCTCACGATATACCTTGTCAGACTATAGGCGAATATTTCTCATCCCTTAAATAGTCCGACTCTCTTCTCGATCTGAGATAAGTGATTCACCCGACTAACTCTTAGTCGATCACCTCGGTTAACACTTAACCTAGTCGTTCATGGCCATGCTTTCCGAATCATATCATCCGAGAGGGCCCAGAGAATATCTCTCCAAGTGGAGGGGAAAAATCCCGTCTTGGTTATTCACATCACGCAGCTTGATTCTCAGTCGACCCGAACTCTGCCTTTATGACTGCCTAGTTATGGATCAGCGTTTGATAGAACCTAAGTCGGTGATCCTCAACTCAGACTATGCAACAACCTCAGGTCTAAGGATTACATTGATTAAGATATACAAATGGCAACTTGTTCGTTGTACCTCAATATGGGTCAATCCGACTCGCTAAACTCTTTAGCCGAATCTGTGTAAGTCAGAATAGCATCACCATGCCCATGACAAGTGGAACTGAGTCATCAAGCCGACTTTCACATTGGTCTAAGTTGTGTGCCCAGCATAACCTCAATGACCAAGGATATTTAGTACAAACAACATGAATGTATAGTTCCACAATCGAATCACATATTCAATGATACACATCAGATGTTTATACAAGGACAACTTAATAACTTTATGAATACAATGGGAAATATCATCATACATGATTGCCTCTAGGGAATATTGCCAACATAAGCTTCTAATTCCTCTAGTACTTGTATTTCTACTAACCATGTGGAGGAAATCAAAGAGCTCAAGGCCCAAGTCACTTCCTTGAGGAATGACTGGGAAAAGAGTCATGAAGGGAAATCCACACTCAATAATATTTTGAGTGTGCAAAAATCCCCCAATGATAAAAGTGGACTTGGATTTAACTCCAATAACAAGAACAAGTCTAAGAGAAACAAGAATAAGGGCCAAAACCAAGTCAAGAGTTCGGCCAAGATTATTTGCTTCAAGTGCAAGGTCGAAGGACATCATGTAAGATCTTGTCCATTGAAGAAAAAGCACTTGAGTGAGAAGCGACAAGGGAAGCGGCCACAAGTACAAGGTCAAGCCCAAGTTGAAGTTAGGCCACTTCTGAAGAAGAATCAAGATAATGCTCCCCAAGCCAAGAAATTAATGAAGAAGAGAAAGGGGGGAACTTGTTGCTACATATGTCGTGTGAAGGGGCACTTTGCCTCTTCATGTTCAAACGATACCTTCTCTAATCCTATCATTATTAATGATGATTATTCTCTTGGGAAGGATAAGGATGGCAATGTGTTTGCCAAGTTTGTTGGAACTCAAAGTGGTGTCAAGAAAAGAACCATTTGGGTTGCCAAACCTATTATGACTAACCTCTTAGGACCCAACTTAGTTGGGGACCAACAAGCTCAAACTTGATCAATAGGTGTTTTTGGAGGGCATTGGAGACTTGGCTAACTCATGAAGAATTAAGGGATCCTCCTATATTATATTTGATCAAGCGAAGTCATAAGGATTATCATTTCCCTATCTTATATCCAATGTGCCTCTTCGCGGTAACTTGTACTTAACTCATTTATTTTGTAAGTTACTTTCCCCCTTTACATGTTTTGGTTTGGTACCAATTATGTGTTTGTATTTGGTGTGCCTCATGCTTGATTATTTTGTGTATTCAAGTATGTATAGGTGTTTGGCACATCATTTACTCGTGTGTTTTGCTTGGAGCCTCTAATGGATCTTGATGATATCTTATTTGGCTCTTTTTGAGTGGTTAATGGAACATCCCATTTTGGGGCAGTGACATGCCTCGCGCATCTCTCAAACCTTAAATGTCTGTACATGAGTACTACCACTTAGTATTGATTTTGCAAGCTTATCTAGTCACTATGTGGTGTGTCATACTCATGAGAAATTCAAATTCTAAATGTCCATTAATTCTCTCTAGTTGAGGTTGCTTTGCCTCTTATTAAGAAAAAAAATGAATATCACATTATGGGGGAGTAATATGCTTCTTTTGCATATCAAAATCCTAGGAAATGTGAACATATGAGGTAGTGCCACTTAGAGTTGATATTGTTGATTATCTTGTTTCTAGGTGGCATGTTGGCTCAAACAAGGTCCTATTTTTGTTAGAATATTTTATTGCTTTTCTTTTCGGTCTTTGTTTGAGTAAGAAATTCTTGATTCGGTCTTCCTCAAGTACATATCTCTATATCTTATTTGGGAGACCATTTGCTTCAAGTTATTATATCATTTCTTTGCATGATTGTGTGACTAGATTCAAGCTATCAAGAATCTCTATCTTTGCATAGTGCTTAATATTTTTATTCCTATCCTATGCTTTTTATTGTGAAGATTTATCTTTAATATCCGTGCAATATACCACCGGAAATCAATTCCAATACACTCATTGTCTTCGACAATTGATATACTTATGTGTGGTAGCATTTGTGGATCATCTTCACCTTGGATTTCACCTCTTATTGCCTTATTTTCTTTCCAAAATTTTTTGTGGCTCCCATTGTCTTCCTTGGCTTTTGAACATCTCTTTGATGATGTTCTTGATTATTATAAAATGTGTTTTAGTGGAAGACAAAACTTTTCTTCTCGGAACCTTGTGCCATTGTGAAAATTGTTAAGGGTTTGGTTTATTTGTTGAAACCTTGATCTTTTGGGAGTTTGTTATATCATTCTTTCTTCTCTATTTTATTTGCTTAAATGAGATAAATCATTGAGTATTTTTGTTTTTATTTCATCTTTTTTCTCAATAGTTTTTGCTTAGTTCATTGGTTGAACTTTGTTGAACAAATCTTGTGTTGATTTGATTCTTTGATATAGTTTGGGCAACATATGTGTTTTGTCACATCTTGAATGCCTTCTTGAATATTTTGGTGTTTTTCCAAATTATATCTTCTTTGGATATTGAAAGTCTCCATGTGTTTGTTTTCTTTTATCTAATATATAGGGTATACTCCATGAAATCCTTAAATGGCTAAGATGTGCATGAAATTCAAATTTCATCTCTAAATATGTACATATTTTTATGGAGTGTGTCCTATGTGTTATGGTTAGTCTAACCACTTTGGACCCAATAAGTTTGGGGACCAAGACGTACTTGAATGTTGTTTTAGGTAAATTGGAGATGCAGTGGATGCTTGTATCGTCTATAAGGAAAGTGTTGTCACCACATGATAACTGGATCCAAGCTAGGATGATCGAAAAATTCTTATCTACTACATCATACCATTGCTATCTCGGTAATAAGTATCTTATTCATGCATAGTATTCTTTCATCCAATCTCTTGTAGGTTGCATCTTGGCATGAACTTATCCGTTTGTAAATGTTGCGGTTCTTGCAAGGATCTTTGAAAGACTTCTTTATCCTTATTGCTTATGTGAGTAATTTGAGATGATGCATATAATGGGGAGTATATAAAATCATGTTCATGATTCACCAATTCCAAATATGCCTTCTAGCAATTTGTATCATATCAATTCCTCAAGGTACTCTCATGTGAAATATTTTTGAAATTGCTTTGAATCCTTCCTTTTGCTACTTGTTTCCTTATTCAAAGTATCCCAACTAGCATTTGTTCCCTTAGTGTTAGTTGTGATGTTTTTGAGGTTTTTCTTTTTTCTTTGGTGAAGTTCATTGGTATACCACAAGAGAAAATATAGCCATGGGCTATATCTGCACTTAAGCAAAAAATATCATGTTTGGTATATCTTATCACTTCCTCTTGGATATCATGTTTTCTTATTTTATTAACCTCTTATGTATGGTTGTTTATTTGTGGATTATTCTCATGTTTTGTTCACTTATAAACTTATATACATGAGTGTGTTAATCTCTTGCCTTGATATCATTGCTCTTTTCCGACCATATCTCTTATCCTCTTGGTTTTTAATGGTATTGGTAAGATCTTGATTTATGAGTGCTTGGTTTACTTTTATTGCATCTTCACGCACTCATATCTCATATTTGGTTTCTTTTGGACTTAATCTTGTCTTGACAAGTGTATTTATTTATATCTACTCCTTGTATCTTGGTTGTGTTCTAAATAATATAGAGGGAGTGAGGATTCCATGTTTGTGCATATTGTATTCAAATACAATAATTTATGCACGAACCTTGGGGAGCTTCCTTATTTCATTTAGATCACTATTTGTCCATTTGTTTTTTTGGATCATTGGATTGCTTGCTTCATCCGTTGAAGTTTCTTCACCGTTTTATAATTGTAGCAATCTTTGATCCTCAATATAGCTTGATTTCCTCCAAATATTCATCATTGGATACGTGCATTTGATTTCACTCAAATTATGAGAAATGCACACCTTGGGGATAAACACGGTCCCAAGGTGGCCTTTCTAGGTTTTCCTTTTACCGGTCCCAAGGTGGTTGTTGGGATACCGGGTTATAGGATACATAGCCTCACTATTAAGAGGGGCTTTCGGTTGGGTAACTTGATCACATCGTCATAGGGAGCTCAATCCTTTGCATTATTTGCATATTCCTATTTTCTTGCTTCTTGGTGTTTCTCGATGTGAGTTTCTTGAGCTTGTTTCTAGCTCTTCAACAAGCCCAAGTTCATCGAAAACGGAATTCGTATGCATCTTCTATGGCGTTTTCGAGTTTGAAGGTTTTATCGGTTCTTATTATAGGGAGGCTTCTTACCTTTCTTCATATGGTTCTATCCTCCTCTATTGGAGTATGATGTTTCTCTGCACAATATTGTAGGGCTTGTTGTCCTCATCAAAACAAGCCCAAGATCATCGAAATCGGAGTCCGGACACAAAAGTTATCGCTGTTTTCGTGTGTCCTGTTTGGTTCCAGCGGAATTCTGGCGGGAATTCCGGCGGACCGAGTCTGTGGCCGGAATTTCCGGCGACCGACGGAATTTCCGGCAAACCGCCAAAAGATTGTTCTGTATGCTGTTCGGTTTATATCGGAACTTTCGATTTTGACCGGAAATTCCGGCGGCTGATCTGGTGGCGCCGGTTTCGTCGCCAGAACGTGTTCGCCCAGCGCATCTTGCTTCCAACGGTCATCCCCCTTGAAGGGGTATAAAAGGAGGGCTTCTTCCCCAAAGTTCTTGTAACATCCCTAAAATCATGTTTCAAACTCATTCATATCATCCATGCATCCATGATCATTTAAAGTTTCATTTCAAAATCATTTAAAAAACAAGAGCATATATTGCTCATTATTTTATGTATGAATACTTTAGCCTTTGGGCTACTTGCTAATGAGTAAGGTGCAAATATTTATTCACTAGTGTTTTGTATTCAAACATAAGTGATTTCAAAAGCTTGAATAAAGTTTCCAAACAAAGTGTGAAATAAAACCAAGATTATGCCAATTATTATATCACATAATGGCTTGGTTTTATTCTATTTCTCAAATGACCCAAGTTGGTTTTTATAAACAGATAGGTTTGACACTTATTTGAGTGCAAGATTCACTGTACAAAATTCTAGAGAAGATTTGAAATCAAACATATTTGAAATTGGAGTTTGAAATAAGTTTTAGAAATTCAAATAGAAAAAGAAAAGGGAATAAGGAGAAAAAATAAGCCAAACAGCTAAACAGGCCCAACCAGCCCAGCTCGACCCAACCTAGCCCAACTACCCCTCCCGCAAATCATTTTCCTCTACCCGCAGACACACCCCTAGAGTCGCTGACGCAAGGACCCCACCTCCCCTCTGTTCCTCTCACTGATAACGCGGCCCGCGCAACGGCCTTCTTCTCCACCCCGGCGACGTGTTCTTCCCCAAATCACGCTGAGCGTTTCCTGGTTAATTCACGTCGTCAATTCCCGTTGAATGATGGAGTGATTCACGACCCCGTCTCGCCTACTTAAACCCCCTCTGCCCCCTCTCCATTTCCCCCCCCAGATCCCGAGCACAGAGCGCCCCCAGGCTGCCCGTAATCGCCCTTGCACCGCCGCAGACAGAGCCCACTCCGACGACCAATCCCGGTGAGCTCCGTGCGCGCCTTCCTCTCTGATTCATGCAGACAGCTTCGCAACATCCTTGCGCTCCTACTGACTCCCTTAGTTCAACCTGTACTGCCCCAGGTCGTCGACTCCATCAAGCACCGCAAGTTCCCGACGATGTCTCCAACTCCGACGACAAAATTCGGTGAGCCTCGTGTTCCCCTCCGTCTCTGAATCACACGAACGCCTTCGCCTGCATCTAGCGCATCTGCTAACGCCTTTAGTTTGAATCCTCGTGCCCCAAAACGTCACCTTCGACTCCGACAGAGAGCATCCGACGCCGCCAGCAACTCCGACGAGCTTGTGCTGCTGTGTCCGTGCGCCCCTTGTCAAGCCATCGCCATGTTGAGCTTCAGTACATTGCCGCGAGTCTGGTAAGCATCTTCGACGACCCTAGAACCCCCTGTAGCCACCGCACCACCGTGGACAGAGCCGTCGCCGCCTGTCACCGCCGCTAGCGCCGCCACTAGAAGGTCAGGTTGCTTAGGATCATTAGATCTAGATCCTGTGGATACGATAGATCCTAGGCGAAACGGTAAGATTAGATCTGGGCCGCGCGTTTAAGTTAGATCTGACAGCTCACAGACGCGATCCAGAGCGAACCGGTATGCACCAATCAGAACATGACGCGTGGCTAGGATTTAGATTTAAAATCAGAATTTGAATCTATTAGATGTTTGATTTTGTTTTAATCATAACTTTTGATTTCCACGTCCAAATTTGATGAATTTTATATCAATGGAATCAGGAGAGAAAGCCCTTTTCATTTATGCAATGTGTTTAATGTTTTGTTTCTGTTAAAATGGTTATTTTTACAGAAACATGTGTAGGCCTATTTTGTGTATATTAATTATTTGAGAAATGTTTTAGTGTTCAAATAAAGTTTGTTTGGCAAGTTTTGAACTTGTTTATGAACCAGTACTGTGAACTTGTCTTGTTGAGTATAGAAAATCATCACATGTCATATTGCATGCATCCATGTATTTTTGCTTGTATTTATTTTGTATGTGATTTGGTGCTATCATTTTATGTGTAGATTTTGGTGCAAATAGTGATTGTGATTGTGAGGATTGTTGCTCCCCCAACTACCAAGGCAAGAGGTGCTTGAAAATTTTATTCCTATGTTTTTAAAATATGCATTAGAAATATTTTTGCTAGACTTGCATGGATAAATTTTGGTTTATATATGCTATGCTTGGGAAATCCTAGTAGTTGTAGAATTGCTAAGTTAAGATGTTTATCTATGCCATGCTTAGCCTAGATAGTAGCAACCAAGGGTGGTGAATTATTCATGCTATGATAAAATATTTCTAAGTCTTTGGACTTGTGTTTTTACTTAATAAAACAACTAAGTGAATGAATCACCTGGGTGGAATGGTTGTGAATGGGTTATGTTGAGTGGTTACACAAGGCCAATTTCTATGGTTTACCTTGTGTATCTCACTTGTGGAAAGCCACCCAGGAAAAAAGGGATTTGCGAGGCCAAATGTTAAGAAGCTTATAGTGTAGCCACTTGGCAATATGGGCTCTGCCTAGATCATATAGGTTTCAATAACTTAGCCATTTGGACAGTTGGTGGTAGTGGGATGATAGGTTGGAGCGCGTCCATTTGGTGTAAGTGAAGTCTTCTGAAAGGTCCTGTCTTGGTGAAAATGAAATCTTGTGGGGAAAGTGCACAACCTATGCAGATGGAAGAATCTAAGTACTTAGCCATGTCCCTGGTATTGGAAAATTTGAGCATCAAGACATGGAAGCTATCAAGAATCTCCTCATCCCAATTTCTAAGTAAAACTTGTGGTTGAACAAGGGTGAAGGACCCCAATGTCTATTGGTGGTTCCTTGGGACAAGTTTTGACAAAGAAAAACTTAGTGTTTTCAACTAACAGGCAAAACCTATTTTGAGCAAAGCAAGCCTAAGCTACACTTAGCCAAAATGCATATAGTATTTAGTCCACCAATATTCTACTAAGGTATCACTTGCCAATACTATTCCAATGTATTGACCCACTGTGGCTGTAAGTTGTGATGTTGCAGGTTATTCTAATGATGATTAGGAGTCATGAGTCTACACTCAACATGCTTGCCTGTGGCACATGAAGATGAAGACTTATTTATCTTATTACTTATTTAAACTCTTGTACTAGGCTTGTGGCCATGGAGTTTTAAAACACTATGTTTGTCTCTGGAATGACTGTAATAATGACCTTTGTTTCTGTGTACTTCATCTTAAACTGTGGATGCTAGCATTGATCTAGGGACTAGCATTGCAATCACAGGTATCCTTTCCTTTACAAAGGAGGGATCTTACAGTTCTAAGGCTCTTGAGCACGTTTTTGACCTCCATTGTTGACCCCCTTGAGCTTTCTTCCTCTCCCTTCCCTCCTATGATTTTTGCATCTTTTTGAGGGCTTTGGAAGAGGAGATCTAGATCTACAATCCCCACCAATCAATTCCTCCTCTAAGTAAGGGGAACCCATTGGATCTAGATCTTGGAGTTTTTTGTTGGTTTCCACCATTGTTCTTCCTCTCTAATTCCATTGGTGGGATTTGAGAGTGGAGGATTTGAGCACCCTTGGTGTTCTTGCTTTGTATTCTTGCATAATTGTTGAGCTCTCCATTGCGATTTGTTCGAGTGAGAAACCGTGAGCTTGTTACTCTTGGAGGGTGACCTCCTAGTTGGCTTGACGGTTGGTACCGCGTTGTCCTCTTCGTGGAAGATTGTGAAGAGACCCGGGCTTCTCCTTCGTGGAGCTTGTGAAGTGGTTGTGGAGCTTGCCATCTGCGGAGTGGAGGAAAAGCTAGCCATAAGGAAAGGGCCTATTCCATCGTGGGATACACTTGGAGAAGAAGGTGAGCCTTCATGACATTGGGAAATCCTTCGTGGAATCTCACACCTCTCCAACATGACGTACCTTACTTGTAAGGGAACACGGGAATACATCTTCATCTCCACGTGCCTCGGTTATCTCTATATCCGAGCTTACTTTCCTTGTGATAGCCATCGAGCTTGAAGTACTTATATCTTGCTTATCACTTGTGGTATATTTATCTTGTGTTATCTTGCTTAGCTTAACTTGTTGTTGGTACACTTAGTTGAGCCTAGTGTATTTAGGTTTTGTGTTTGTAAAATAAACGTTAGTTTAATTCTGCATTCTATCAAGACAAAACCGTAATAGTTTTGAAATTGCCTATTCACCCCCCTCTAGGCGACATCTCTATCCTTTCACTAATATTTTACATCTAAGGCCCAATAATAGTATTTGACTTAAATATTGATGGTATTAAGTTCATGTAGTCCAAAACATCTTAATTACAATTTTTTGAAGAAATCTCATTCATCTATAGGTAGTAAATAATATTATTTATTTATTCATAAACCATAACCACAACTTCATAAGTAGATAAATGTTTCTATTCCATTATAATATTAAGAAACCCCTACTCAAATATAAGTATTATCACTCTTAAGTAACTTTAAGGAAAACATTATGAAGTGAACAAAGTACAAATATCATAAGCATTGCACCTTAAGTATATCTATGTCCTTAAAGTTAAACTTTAGTATACAATATTGTAAGTACCATGTTAAAGTCTTCACTATGTATTTTATAGTTTACTTTAGTCTATTTCAATTAAGACCTAGTGCATCTCAAGACCAAACTAACCGAGTAAACACTAAAAGACATCGACCATATTCTATTAACCATAAAGATTGTTTAAACCTTAGGAAATAAACCTATTCCGTTATTCTTTTTGCCACTTCAAACAATTTTTTTGTAATAATGTCTCTAACGCTTAACAACTAAACTCAAGGACATTATCATAGCCAACATGTGACAATTAATCATAATCACATTACTTTATACTTTAATTTTATATTAGGATTGTTAACACTTAAGTTCCTTATAAATGCCAATACTTGTAAAGTAAGATTTGAAGATAAGGCAATTCTTATATAAGTAGTCTTTGAGTAGCATTCCACATTTGTGTATCTTATTGTTGTAAGATATTATAATTACATGTTGTTTCACACACACACTCACAAGCCTTAATAAAAAGCACAAGTGTGAAACGTATCAAAAAGTACAACATACTCTAAACGAACCATTTCCAATTCCCAAACCCTAGATCAATGCTTATACTGGAGATTCGTGTTTATTAATTGCATTACATCACTTATGCATAATAGCATCTTGCTTCTTTAAACATTAGTCCTTACCGGACCAATGATGCTCATTTCAGATATTGGATCTTATATTGTCTCAAAGACCGTGAGTGCATAATCTTGCAATCACAAAAGGCAAGTTCACACTTTCTCATGTCCTTTGATTATTTTCTATCAAATATTTGAAAACTATTGTGTCATCACCTACATTTAAAAAAGGTCGAAAACACTATTTTCATAATAAACTTGAAGTATCGGTTACTGATCCAGGGTGATCAGCTGTCTGGCAGTTGGAATACCACTGCCGAGGAATATATCATCTAGGACTTAACTACCAATGTCGCCAGTGATTCTCGCACCGTATATTACGCATTAACCATGAGATCTATATGGCTCTAGGGAATTTAGATGGATCGGCTCCCTCTCGCATGCATCGGACACTGTTCTGGCATTTGTAAGTTGCAGATCATGGGTATAGCCATTTTATATGGGGAAAGGTCTACCTTGGATCTGGGCTTACAAAAGACAGATTTCTAGTGTTAATGGTTGTTGTGTGTATCCAACTAAGGTATAGCCGTTTTATACAAGGAAAAATCTACCTTGAGTGTGGACATACAACAATTGCGTTGTATGCGGGATCGCGGAGAAGGACAGTGATTGGCTTGGATCTTAGACTGGGCCCCTCATCAAGGAATTTTGGACGAGAAAGTACGGCCAGTTGTGCAACATGGCTAAGGTATCTCATGGGTAAAGTAACGCACCTCTGCAGAGTGTAAGAACTGTAACTTGTTACTCCCTGTTCCGGGAAGGAGCTGCGAACGCTGCAGGAAAGGAACTCCACGAAAGTTCGGGTAAACCTGTGAAGGCTGACGGACATAGCTTTTTAGAATAAAAGCATCCCTTGAAGAAATGTTTACAAAAACCTGCATTGCCTACGACCTATGGTGTGTGGCTTTAGATATAGTGCATCAAACACTCCTTTTCTAGTGAACTTGCTGAGTACGCTCGTACTCAACGTATCTTCTTAACCCTTGCTAGACTCTGAAGCCATTTAGACGACGTATACATCAAGTTATGCTCCAAGAATCATCATCAAAATCTCAAGCTCTTCAATGAAGTAAAGAAAGTCAACATATACATCAACTAAAGTGAAGATGAAGTTACCGATTAGATAGAAATATAATATCTAGCCATAGAACCTATTTCCGTAGAGTATTGCAATAGTAGCAATACAAGCCAAATATTTAGATGCTAATCTTATTAGCATAATAGTTATGAGTTGATTATTTCTGATTCTTCTTTGTAAGAAGTTTAATTTTTTCTCTTTAACCTAGAGTGTTCTCTGGATCTTATGTAAAGAGTCGAGTTGTAACCTATAGTCATGTCTTGGACCTACTGTGTTTCTGTTGTACCATTCTAAGGGATGTAATACTAGTGAATGGTGTTTTATTGGTGTTATGTCAACGACTATAGTGTACTACATCATGAAGTGGTATGCTGGGTCACCACAGAAAATGATACAGCTGACTTCTCCGTCCCATTCCAAATCTCATGGTTAACGCATAATATACGGCGCAAGAATCACTGGAGACACTGGTTGTTATGTCCTAGATAATATGTTTCTTTACCACTGGAACTTTCATAGTAGGTTATTACCTCATGGTAAATAACCTATAATCATATTATTATGAAAATAGTGGTTTCTGACCTTTTTGAAATGCAGGAGATGACAAAACTGGATCTATAAAATACTTTACAGAAAATAATCAAAGGAAATGAGCAAGTGTGAAGTTGCCTTTTGTGATTGCAAGATTATGCACTCACGGTCTTTGAGACAATATAAGATCCAATATCTAAAAACAACATCATTGGTCCGGTAAGGACTAATGTTTAAAAAAGCAAGATTTTATTATGCATAAGTAATGTAATGCAATTTTATAAACTCGAGTCCCCAGAATAAACGTTGTTCTAGGGTTTGGGTACTGGAAATGGTTTCTTTGTAATGTGTTGCCTTTTTAGTTAAGTTTCACACTTGTGTTTCTTATTAAGGCTTGTGAGTGTGTGTGAAACAACATGTAATTATAATATCATACAACAATAAGATACACAAATGTGGAATGCTACTCAAAGACTGCTTACATACAAATTGTTTTATCTTCAAAATTTACTTTACAAGTAATGGAATTTATAAGGAACTTAAGTGTCAACCATCCTAATATACAAGTAAAGTATAAAGTAATGTGATTATGATTAATTGTCATCTGTTGACTCATAAAAATCCTTGAGTGTAGTTGTCAAGAGTTAGAGATATTATTACAAAATTTGTTGTTTGAAGTGGCAAAAAGGATAAATTCGAAGAAAATGTTTCTTTTCTAAGGTTTAAACAATATTTATGGTTAATAGAATATGGTCGATGTCTTTTGGTGTTTACTCGGTTAGTTTGGTCCTTGCGATGCATTAGGTCTTAATTGAAACAGACTAAAGTAAACTATAAAATACATAGTGAACCCTTTAACATGGTGTTTACAATCTTGTATACTAAAGTTTAACTTTAAGGACATAGATGGACTTAAGGGGCAATACTTATGATATTTGTACTTTATTCTCTTCATAATATTTTCCTTAAAGTACTTAAGAGTGGTGATACTTCTATTTGAGTAGTGGTTTATTAATATTATAATGGAATAGAAACATTTATCTCCTTATAAAGGTGTGGTTATGGTTTATGAATAAGTAAACAATATTATTTACTACTTATAGATGAATGAGATTTCTTAAAAAATTCTAATTAAGTAGTTTTAGATTATATGAATTTCACACTATCGATATTTAAGTCAAATACTATTATTAGGCCTTAGGTGTATAATTTAGAAATATTAGCAAATTTTATTTACCCTATTATGAATTATCAATTAAGGAATTAGATTTAAATTCAAGTTATTAGAGTATTAAACTTTTACTTACTTGAAAAGTGGAATGTTATATTTTTAACATCTAGATATTATTTTTTGTGATCATTTTAGTATATTACATTTATTTTTGTGATTTATAAATAATAAGATATGATTTTTATAAAATTTATTATTTAATAAAAACTTAATAAATAATAGATATTTAATTAAGTGAAATAATAATATATGATTATGGTATTTATAGTTCTTATTTTTTAAGAATTTTTATATATTTTATATATTTTATCATTTACTATTATTAAAATATGAATTATCAAAGTATTATTACTTATAAAATCTTTATTAAATAATATTTATTTAAATATTTAACATCATAATGTTTGATAATGAAGTTGAATTATAGATTTTATTTTTTAAACATTTTCATATATTAAACATATTTCTGAATTATAAAACAAAAGGTATTGAATTTATAAGGTTTAATCATTTAATTTAATTTTTGGAAAATATTTATATTTGAATTTATATTGTTCTATCTATTTACTAAACAGACAATACCTTTTTATACTCGGACTAAACCTACCCTAGTCACAGACAGGTGGGGTACTGGCCACGTCATTATGCCACCTAGGCGTGGACTAGTCAAATGGGTGAAATAGGTTAACACGTCGACATGGCGACTAGTGACATCACTATGACGCCACGTCGGCGGTGGCATGGAAGAGGACGGCGAGGATGGCGATAGAGGGTACGGGAGCAGGCATGTGTGTGCTGGTTCGAACCAGAACAACGAGGAGAGCAAGCTAGTGGTGGCGCCGCTGATTTATGGTCATCGGAGCTTAGTCAACGGCGAGCTTATGCGGCGGTTACGATCAGACTCATACGGGGAGGCCACTACGAAGAGCAAGCAACGAATCTAAGAGTACAAGGGTACTCACGAGCTCACCAGGAGCATCATGAAGGGCTCGGCGAAGCGAATCGTGGACGGAATCGATGGGAATCGCATTGGCCGAACTTCGGGAAGGAGAGGTGACAAAGCTCAATTATGGGCACGCACGGCTAATTCCTTCCACGAGGTGAACCTGGGAAGCAAGGTGGTTCCGTAAGTGGCCTCAGCGGAGCTTAGGACGACCGAAGACGGCGAGGATGATGACCACCGGCGGTTAGGGTTTCGGCCTGAGGGGAAATTTGGGAGGCAGAGGAAGAGAATGGGATAAGGATGAGGGAGTATAGCTCCGCGGCGTTCTTATCCTCCCCAAGTGTCGGCGGTGGGCATCATGTCACGCTGCTGATGACGACGACTGCATCGGGCGGCGGCGGATGCTCTAGCGAGCTTCTTGTGACGCACGA
The DNA here is from genome assembly GCA_916181665.1 of Avena sativa. Classification (NCBI taxonomy): domain Eukaryota; kingdom Viridiplantae; phylum Streptophyta; class Magnoliopsida; order Poales; family Poaceae; genus Avena; species Avena sativa. The sequence continues at coordinate 241,767,149 of OV702297.1, forward strand.
GGAAGACGACAACGGGGATTTTGTGGAAAACCCCCTAACAATTCTTTAATCTAAACCCTCGACCCCTCCTCTGGTCCGATCTATCATTCACCGTGGGTGGTAAGTTGGGCTGATGTTAGGCCCAGGTAGTTTGGTGGGTACTGCGCGTGAGTGGCAGATGGAGAGAGAGAGGAAATGGGCCTCGGCCAAAAACTATTTTTTCTTTATTTTCCTTGTTCTTTATTCCATTCTACTTCTGTTTTGTTTTCTAATTTTGTATTTGCACATTTTTTCAAATATTTCTTTATAGAAATTACTTATTAAGTAGTTACAACAATAATAAATTGTGTTAGAATTATTTTGTGAGATTTTATTATATAATATTATATTTTCTTTATATAGGTCTTTTTCTTTTTAATATTTTGGAGGACCTTGGTTATTTAATTTAATTTTCATAATAAACAATAACTTATTAAAAGATATATTACTACTCATTCTTAGAACTTGATTGTTATTAACTTATAGATTTTGAAGGAAACTTTTATATGGTGATCCTTCATTATTATATGATACATAAATTTTAAGGAATTAAGATGGTTAATATTATTCCCGTGAGCTCAAGTGATACCAAGATAAATAGTTTGTTATAAATTGCATAGAAGTTAGGGCTTAAAATTATAAATGGTTTTCACGAGTTTTAGGAGATTGAATATACATATACCCTTTTATTAATGTGAATAAATATTAATGGTTAAAACATATTGTCTTTATATTTGTGATCATTAATGATATCACTTTTTAAAATAGAAAGTTATTTTCTGGAATGACTTATGGAAAATAATTGATAAAGATAACTCTTAAGCAGATATGGTTATGATAGTTGTAAATAACAAAGATATGCTTAAGTGATTTTCTATAGGAAAATATTCCTATAACCCAATGAGAAATATGATGATGGATAAAAACATATGAGATGGATACTATGTTTGGTTATAGAATTAAGGTTGAGTGTTTACCAAGAATTCCTAATTTCCATACTTCATAATCCTTGACTCTTAATTAAGGAATTCCTTTCCAAGATATACTATTTCTTCATATCCATCATCATGTGTTAACATGATGAGCTTTACTTCACAAGATTATTCTTATTAGTAGTTCCTCCTCCTAAATCAATTTGTAACTCCAATGAGCTTGACACTAAAGCTATACATGATATCCTCATAGATATAATTCTCATCTCTAGAATACTTATTATGAATCCAAGTCCACTTGAATGTTTACTCTCTTACTTCACCATCTACTTTGTAATCTCACTTATAGATCTCAGAAGCTTGTCACTTAAGCTTTTCATAATCTTCTCATATCTATACTTGGTTATATCATCTACTCCACTAATGATAACTTCTAATCCATTAAGTAGTTACTTCTAACTCCTTTTATATACTTCCTTTATCCTCCATCACTAATATTACTCCAATAGATGTATATATCCAATTCTAATTTCCTCAAAATCTTACTATCCTTGAAGAGGATTAACACTACTTTAATAACTCCATGCTACTCTAGCTTCAGCTTAGTCATACTATCTTATCTCCCACTTATCTCCAGTAACTCATACACCAACTTCTCATTATACCATTGTGACTTGTCATGACTAACCTAGGATAACATATCTATACTAGGGTTTAATCATGTCCTATCCTCCAATGTCACTTATACATGATATAATCATTCACTCTTAGTGAGTTGAGCATGAACATTATAATCCTTTGATCATTTATGGCTTAGGTTTCCAGTTGGCTAATCAAGGCTTCATCAATACAACATTATAGTTGTATTACAATTATATTCTCAATATCTCTTACTAAATAGAAGATATTATTCATTTACTATACCTACTTGATCCAATAGGATTACTCCTTGTAATTATCTTCAGAATTCATCCTTGTAATTGTGGCACCCCGGATTTACGGTCCGAGAATAGCCGTTATGCATATAATTCATGTTCCCATGATCAGTGAGCCGTGATCATAACCGACTAGTATCATTACAAAATCCATATAGTAACGAGTGGAAATTTGCAAAATGGCCATTATGGCAAATACAACACAATTAGCAGAAATCTTCAGCGCAGAGCCCGTGCCATAACCTACAGGCAACTGACTGGGAAGACGGCCTAGCTCGCATAGACGTCAACACCTTCGATACTTCTTAACATCTGCAATCTGGCCAAGTAAATAGCCAGGGACAATGTCGGTGAGTACTTTGAATGTACTTGCAAACCACCGAGATAAGGTAACAAAGATAATGCATATTTGGTTATGGCGAGTTAGCTCTACACTATAGTTGCTTTTGAAAGGCCTAACATTGGCATCTCTATATCTTTGTTGAAAACAAGTTTTTAGAAAAATATGCCTCCTTTTTAAAAATCCGGACATCTCCACGTCCTTGTTAAAAAGATTTAAAACAGTTTTGTAGTAAAACCCCTTTTAAATGTCTTCGACCATCTCTGGTCAAAACCAATCTCATTCTTATATTTTCTCGTGACCAAATCACATCCTTTATTTCATCTAAACATAATGGAACGGTCCTCCTAACACTTAACATTCCAACCGTCCTTGACCGTGGACACGTCTATTCGAATAGATTAGACTCTACAGAGTTTGCGCACTTTACCCACAAGAATCAATACATCCGCCGGGATTACAACCACGGCCCGCTACACACTATAGACGGGGGTTCAAAAAATCAAACCTAGCTTTTCATTTGTCCATCCCTAGCAAAGGCGATTTTCCTTTTGGGTTTGTTCTCCCCGGCACGAGTATGCGGCACTATGGCCTTAGTCCTCCCTGCAGCACTTCCGTATACCCAAACCCTCAGCTTGGCAATATACAATTGTTGACTCCACTTCCTTCCCTACGCCTAAAACATACCGTCCGCGGGAGACCCAATTGTTGCACCGACTCTTCCGCCGAAGCGGGCGATGGAGGCCCCAGATCCATAGACCAGGGGTAGAGTCCACTCGGGCTTCCAGGGATTGCTCCCGTTAAGCAAGTACAAGCAGCCCCGGCTAAGGACAACAACTACGAGCTAAGCCCCAACGCCTGGGGTAATGTGGTTGCACGGATGAATTGTTCCGGACATTGGCATAGAACATCCCTTCTCTTTCTCTTACATAACTTTCTCTTCATCCTCATCATATCTTCTTTTGGTGAAACTTCCACTTGGGAACGATGCCTTTTTCCCAAGGGTTTTATTTTTTGAAAACTTTATAGTAGGGTAAAACCCAAATTAGTTTTATCATTGGAAATCTGTGGGTTCCAAGAGGGAAGATGCTAATCATCTTAGCCTCGATCTAAAGGGGTAAAAGTAGGTGCCAATGGTGTGGGTGTCCTAAGGGACACTTATCCATAACTTGGAGGAGCCAAGTTACTCACGTCTTTTTATTTGAAACAAACCATGCCTTTAATCATGCAATTCATAAACGAGATATAAAACAATTGATAAGCAGGAGTAGGTTAGTATAGGTGTTCAGGAAGGGTGGCTTTCCTGTGACCAGCGAGATGTCCCTTGATGGTGTTAGATAACCAGAATACCAATAATAACAATAATAAGAATAACCTGATCCTCCCTTCTTCTCGGTGTCACACAATCGCAACTATCACCGTTATCGAGCATACATGCAAACAAACAATACACCAATCAATACAAGGCATACAAGCATCAAACTATTAGCAAACAAAGAATAAACTAATGATAAACCTTAGTAAGATGTTTGGAGATTTGATTTGATTGGATCGGGAGAAGATTTGGAGGCATTAGGGAAAGGATCCCTTTGGATTTAAAGCCTAGGAACTAAATAAGAGAGGTTTTTGACCAAGGGCTTGATCTATATGATACCATTATATAAAAATGATACCATCAGATAGGTATTGATAAAATGAAACCCACAAATGTCATTTCACTATTTTATCAATTTCCTAGGATTTATAATGGATTTTATAGTGATTAAAGCTCTAGTTTTAGGAAATAATTCACCAGAACTGTTCTGGAGTTCCAACAATTATTTCCTTGGGTTATTTGGTAGTAGTTGATGGACTGAATCAAGAGGAGTTGGATTCAGCTCAAAGCAATTACCATAATGCCCTTGGGAAATTTCCAAAGACAGTACTGGCTGGGATTGGTCTTTTTCCTCAGATTTATTTTGCAGAAGAGTTTTAGTTGATTGCAAGGACACATGTTAGGTAATGAAAATAACTTTCTGTAGAAATTGGAATCCACCTTTTTGGTGTTACAGAGCTACTGCAATGATTTTAATAGTGAATAAACCATGCACAAAAGAGTTTATTTCACTAAAATTCAACAGAGACTCATAAAAATATGAGTTGATGGATTATGAAGGATATTGTTGTGTGTGTTCAAGGGGAGTTGGATTTATGTCAGAACCTCACTTGGTTTGACCTAAGGAACTTCCTAGACAAAAAGGACCTAATTTTGATATTTTTGCTAACTGAAAACTAAGAAGCAAACTAAGGTGGGGCCAGTGGGATATGAAAGGTATGGTCAGTACCTTTCATCACTAATTGGGTTTGGGTTAATTGGATTTGTAAAAGTTTCTGGAGAATTTGTTTAGTGTTCTGGACAGATCTTGGTAGAAGATTTATCATCTTTATTTTAAACATCATTTTGGTACAGATCTAGGTCTGCATGTTAGGCAAGACATCCAGGTACTCTAGGAAATTTAGATCTGGCCATTTGCATTCATTTTGCATTTTAAAAATTATTTAATCCAAAAAGGCTAGAAACAGATCTGGGAAAACAAAAAGAAAAAGGGGGAGAAGGGTCATCAGGCCAGATTTGCTAGGGAAACGGGCTGTCCAGGGTGAACTCGGCCCAGCGGCGATGGGCGCACGCTGGCGGCGCATAGCCAGATGCGGCCCAGCCGCTGGCCCGTAGAATGAAGGGGTAAGGGCGACCCTAGGCCATTAGATCTAGGACAGATCGACAGTCAGGGTTCATCGTCCTCGTGCAGTCTGCCAGATGGCATCGAAACCCTAGCTGACAACGGGGAGAGGCGGGGAGGCTCACCGGGGGATCCAGGGCGGTCGTGGAGGCGACGGGGCGATGCGGTCATCGACTGCGACTCCGGGAATGGGCGGAACGGGCGGTGTTGATGTCGGGGAGGAGCTCGCGCGACGGTGGCCAAAGTGGAGCTCGTCGGAGTTCATTGGGAAGGCTCCAGGAGCTGCTGCATGTCAAAGAAAAGGGCATGGTTAGCACCCGAGGAGCAAGGGGAGTCCATTGGGGTGACATGCAGAGGGAGAGGAGGGCTGAGGGAGGAGCCTAGCTCAAGCAGAGTGAGGGGACCAAAGCTTCTCTTCCTCCTTCTTTCGAGCAGGGCAGAGCAAGGGAAAGAGAGGGGAGCTCTAGGGAGGTAAGTGGAGGAGAGAGGGGGCAAATGAGGGAAGAGGGGTGCGCTGGGGTGGCCTGTGGCCTTATAAACAAGAGAGGGGGTGGGCAAGGTTCATTTGGAGATGGGCAAGGTGGGGGCTATCCATTGGCTGCTTCGGGGTAGTGCTGACGGTGGTGTGGGGCCTGTAGCTTGACCAGAGAGGGAGAGGGGAGTGGTGTAGCTGCTATCCCTTTATTACAAAGATCTTTGCAAGATTGCCTCTCTCTCTCTCAAGCACATGGTACAATAGAGGTGATAGGTACTATAGTGCTACCGTGCACACGACCAGAAGGGAGTGATGATGCTGTGGAGGAGTGCTGTGGAAGATTTGAGATGGTTTGGCTTTGGTTTGAATCAAGTTTGCTTTGGTTTAGCAAAAATTGATAAAATGGGTGCTTGTGAAGAAAGTTGCAAGTGTTGCATTGAGGAAAGTGTGGAAATGGTACTGGTAGGTGGTGTAGGTCAAATAATCTCTCCATGATTTAAATGGGATTTTTCTAGAGATTATAATCCCATTTAAATGCACTTCTTCAAAAAGTGTTGAAGTAGATTATGGAATCAAGAATGATATTTTTACATTGGATAAGCTTGGTTTTTGCTTTGATATGGTCCTAAATACCATAACGCACATTGTAGAATTTTATTGGAATTTATTGAGGTGGAAAAGTATTTTTGGGGAATTATTTCTTGTTTCTGCCTTTTAAGAAAAAGGGCAAAGAGAAATGATAAAGAATCTCAAAAATATTTATTTTTGAGTTGAAAAGATGGGATATGATAGATAGGAATCATGTGCCTTGAGTTGGAAAGGTGATTTGGAGAGAAACAAACTTGCCTTTGAAGACAAGGTTGTTGAGGAATTGGGTAAGTGAAGGAAATAAAATAGTTCAACAATCCAAATAATTGTGGGAATTATTTGGGGATGCTTATCCAAGGTAGATGATGTAAACTTGATGTAGGCATCAAGGTCAAACTTGGTTCTGAAGAAAAGTGGTGAAAAGGGTGGAAACTAGATTCTTCGAGGATCTAGGGTTTGGTTCTTGTGATGCCATCTAAACAGGGTTGGATTAGTGAGCGCAGAGCTCACCTTGGTACAAGGAGTAGATGGATGGATATATCATGTCATATATATGACCATGGAGACATGGGTTAGGCTTGGTTGGATTTGGGGTGGTGTAGAGGAGATGGCAAACTTTGTTGAAAATAAGGCTGCCATAACAGATACATCAGGTAGCCTCCTAAACCATGTTGGTTTAGGGAGCACAAGGCTCCAATGTAAACAAGTGAAGTGGGGGTTGATAGAACATGATTAGTAGATCATAATCGAGCAAGTATTTGGTCAAGGGGAGGTGGCATATAGATGTAAGCTTCTGCCAAAGTAGGCAAGATAATAAGATTTGGAGAAAAGATTATTATCTTGGCTACAAAACCATCATGGATGAGTGGTAAATAGAATGGCTTAGCCAAGAGTAAGAGTGGTATTTGGTAGTACTAAATATACACTACAAGATGGTTCAAGTACATTCTCAAGTATGCACATGGGTTGGAAAAGGTAGAGCTCTAAAGATTGAATCTAGATAAGAAATCCAGACTTGGCCATTTTGGCAGATTTGGTGATTTTGACTAGTGTTCGAGAGGGAAACACTTGAGAGGGTGGCAAATGTTTATCCCTTCCCTCAAGTGGTTGATGTTGAGGTATAGATTGAAGAGAGGGGATCCAAACTTGGATTTGGTCTCCACTAGGTTGGAAACCCTCAAGAGGGATTATCCCTGGATTGAGATAAGCATGAGATGAGATGATCACTTGAGTGTCTTAGGATAGATCTAGACTTGGATGCTTTCTTTGAGGTTGATTATCACATGCATAGATTGGGTCCTAAGGTATGAGCTAGTAGATTAGCTCATTCTAGTTCCTAAGCAAACAAGGCAGTCAGCAGATCAAGGCAATTCATCAGACAACAGATCAAGGCAGTTCATCAACCAACAGATCAAGGCAATTCATCTTATTACTTATCCTACTAGTACTAGGGTTACCATCAAGCCTAGCTTGAGGTAAGGATGGGTATTTTGAAAAGTGGTTTTGCTTTGAAGTAAGATAAGTACCTGTCACATCCCAAAATTTTCCAAATTTTGAAATGTGAAAAATAAATAAACAAAATAAATAATTGATGAAATTTAGGGTGAAAAGAAACTTTTTGTTTCCAAATAGAATCATCAAAGACCCATCTTGGACAAACGTTGAATGAAAAGGGATTTAAAAAGATAAACAAATATTAAATAAAATTTTAAAAGTTGGAATCACCATTTTTGGATCTTTAAATAAAAAGATATGGATTTTATAAACAGAGGAAGAAATAAATAAATAAGGACTATTTAAAAAAACAAATTAAAACTTGGCCCAGCAAATAAAATAAAATATTTTGTTTAATAAAAAGAGTAAAGGATTATTTAAATAAAATCATAAGGATTTATTAATATCCAATTTTATTTAAGACATTTCCCATTAAATGAACAGTAAAACATAATAAAGTATTTTAAATAATAATTCAAAGTGAATTATTTTGAATAAATAAAACCTACTGAAAAAGGTTTGGTAAATTGTAGAATTCAAATAGAGTTTCAAAACATATTTAAAACCTATTTGAAATAAAGACAAATGTCTATTTTTAAATAAATAATAGACCCTAAAAAGAATAAAAGAAATATTCTAAATTGGACCTTAGAATATATTAATAAACAGTATTAGAATATACTCAAAGTTTGGCAAAGGTTTAAATTCAAATGGAGTTTGAATTACTTGAATAAAAATAAAAACAGAAATTCAAAATAGAAAAATAAAAACATTCTGTATAAAAAAATGAAACAAAGCAACCCAACCCATCTAGCCCAGTCCGGCCTAGTAGACCAGCCCACCTTTCCCCCTCTCGCGAAGCGTTTTCCACCCAGTAGCTCACCCGCGCAGTCGCTGACCCATAGACCCCACACCCACTCTCTCTCTTGCTGACGACACGGCCCCACTGCTGCGTCATCGTCTTCCTCACCCCGCGACCAGTTCCTTCCCCCTCGTCGCCGTTTGCTGCCTCTAATTGCTCGCATCAATTCGAATAAATGGCCGATTAATTTCTCCCAGTAACCTCGCCCATTTAATCGCCCACGCTCCCTCCTTCTTTCCCCTCAACCCTCACACGACCGGAGCCACCAGGCTGCCTTGATTTCTGCTCGCAACGCCACTGACCCGACGACCTTCACCGGCCGATTCCGGCCAATCTAGACCCCCTACCTCCTGGCTTCCACGAGTATGTTCGTAAACACCAGACGCATCTGCCAGTAGCTCCAGCCCGTTCGTGCGTGCCCCAGAGCGTCGGCAACGACCAAGCCAAACGTCACTGTCCTCTGCCGCAAGTCCGGTGAGTCTTAACTCTCAACCTCATGCGCGCCTTGACTTGTGAATCACACCACCTAGTTCGCCTGCTTCCTGTGCATCTCCAGGTGCCCTCCAATAAATCGCACGTGGCCTACAGGCTCGCCTCCGTCTCCAACAGAAGCACCTGGCACCGCCGCAAACTCCGGCGAGCAATAGCCACTGCTCCCGTGCGCCCCTCGAGTAGCTGAGGCCACCTTGAGCTTCACTGCAACCACGCAAGCATGGTGAGCATCCTCTCCCTCTCACGCGCGACCTAGTTCCTCGAAAACCTCCCCGTCTAAGCGCGCGCCACCGTCCGCTGCCGCCAGCGCCGCCAGTCCATGGTCAGGTTGCTGTGATCCATAGGATCTTGATCTGTTGGCTAGGATAGATTAGTTGGTCGAAGGGGTAAGTTGTCATCTGCACCGTGCGTTGTTAGTCAGATCTGACAAACAGTGTTGACCGATCCGCACGAACCGTTACCGACCAGTAAGATTGAGCCACGTGGCCAGGGTTAGTTTTAAAACAGAAATTTTGATCTATTAGATATACAAACTTGCAAAATTCATAACTTTTAATCCTCATGTCCAAATTTTGCAAATTTATTATAATTGAAATCAGGAGAACAAAACCTTTCCAACCATGCACTTTGTTTAATTATTTGCTTCTGTAAAATTGGTAGTCTTTGCAGAAACTTGTTTAGGCCTATTTTGGATATAAAATTTGTTCTAAAAATGTTTTTAAGTTAAAATCTTTCGTAAATGGTTTGTTTTGAACCTACTGACCCTAAGAACCAACTTGTGGATTTAAAAATATATTTGGTGACACTTAGGAATTTAATCTTTGAATAAAAGCAATTCTAGCTAAATAAAATATTGATTATGGTTTAAAAATGCTTTTAAAGTGAAACCTTGTGGAAATGATGTGGTTTAAACTCTCTGAACCTAAACACCAAGTTTTGGGACTTGAAAACGTATTTGATGAACCTTAGTAAATTATTACTTGTTAAAAACATTTCTAGCAAATAAAAATATTGTTTGACTTAAAAATGGAATTTTGGTGGAACCTTTTTACAAATGGATTAATATTAAACCCTTAAATCTTAAACACTAACATTTGTGTTTAAAGAATATATTTTGCTAACCCTACAAATTATTACTTTTATTTAAACCATTTCTAGCAAAACAAAATGATTTAAATGGCCATTTTCACCAACTTGAATTTAAATGGTTTTACCACTTTTGTAAGTGACCAATATGAGCTTTAAAATGTTTAGAGCCTACTAGAAACCACATTTCCAAATAAAACAATCTTTTGCATGCTTGCATGCATTGCCTTGTTTTTGTTATTTTATGTGGTGAATTGTTTGAATGCTAGTTGAATATGTGTTTGCTTGATTGAATTGTAGTGAAGATAGAAGAGTGTGATATTTGCAAGATCATGGAGTGAACCAATATTCTCTACTTAAAAAGGCAAGTGACACTATCATCCATGTCCTACTATTTTCATTACACTTAGTGGATTTTTGTAACATGCATGATAGGACTACTATATTTCTATGCTATGCTATATCCTATTAGGATATCCTTATATCTTCCTTAGTGAAAACAATGTAGTTGTAGTATGCTTAGCCCTGCTATATATTTGAGATGGGATACATGATATGATTATATGAAGTGTTGGAAAAATATATGTTTTATATAATAAAACAAGTACGCAATGAACCACCTAGGTGGAAAGAGGATAATCAAGTTTTGGACAAGGTGACAACAAAGGGAACCATGTTTATATGGCTATATTTTTGTATGTGCACTAGAAGAAAACCACCAGGGACTTAGAGATTGAACATGTTCCTCGTACAATGGCTTCCGTGTATAGCCACATGCTAAATGGGCTCTGGCTTAGTCAACTACATAGTGGAAGGACCATGCATTAGCATCTTCAGGTGAACTAGAATTGTGTATGGAAATATATTCCTACATTGGTGCCTGGTAGACAAGCTAGCATTGTGTATTGGGAGGACTTCTATGGAAAGACTTTGTCACATTCTCGATCTGCCGGTACTCCATTTGGTGAGTACTTATCCAGCGGCCACTGGCGGCGTCAAGACGAGATTGTGTCATGTGGGTAAAGTGTACAACTTCTGCAGAAGATCAAATTCTAAGTACTTAGCCGTGTCCCCGATTACGGACAACTCTGAGCAACTAAGGCCTGAAGGTATGGAAGATCTCGACATTCCAATTTCTCAAAGTAAAACTTGATGGTGACAACAAGGGATTAGAATCACTTGGAGTTTTCCAAGGAGTTCAGAAAGATTTGTCAAAAGATCAAAACTATTTTGAAAAGATAGGATAAAACTATATTGCTTTCTGCAAATAAGCCTAAACTCTACTTAGCCAAATATGCATGTAATGATAGATTCCAACTTAATTTCCACATAGTAGTGACACTTGCCAATACAATTCAAATGTATTGACCCTTATGGCTGTAACTTATAATGTTGCAGGTTTGTTTGATGTTAGTGAAGTGTGTTGAATAGGATTACAAGTCTACAACCAACATGATTGCATGTGGCACTTTGAAGATGAAGGACTCCATGCTATAGTTATTTCTGCTGCATTGTAATGAGATAGCCAAATGAGCTATGTAAGATATAATGAATTATTTTATACCTGGTTATAAAGTTGTATTATGACCTTTGTTTCTTGATATTACATCTTAACTGTGGATGCTAGCTATTGATCGAGGGACTAGCATTGTAAACACAGGGATCTCTACCTTATTAAAGGTTGGGACCTCTACAGTACCATCTTGGTATCTCTACCAAGATTGAGATGAAAAGGTTTTAATAAGGTTCTGGAAAAACCTAGAGATAAGGGTAGTTGAAGGTTTTGTCTTGAAAACATAAGGAGGTTATATATATGTCTCCATAGTTTTGGCAATAGAAACTAGTAAAATATTTGGTTGTGTCGAAGTCATCTTGGCTCAGGTTTTTGAAATGCTGGAACATTTGAGAATATGAAAGATGAGCCAAGACATCTCTTTTGTAAAATAGTTTTTGTAAACTAGTGTTGAGATGAGGAGCACATAACTAATACACAAGCCATTGCTTGAGCACAAGCAAACAAGTAAGCACCATTGCGAGAAAAAGTTTTTGTTCCCCTGAGTTTTGCCTTTTGGGACATTTAATCAGGGTTGCTGAAATTGGGATGTTACAGTAATCTTCTTTGTTACCACATATAACTTTATCTCAGATAACTCTTCTATCCATTCAGGAGTGAGTTAACTCCATCAATTATCATATTGATTTGATTCTCTTCAGTCTCTCTATAACATCCCTAAAATCATGATTTCAAAGTTTGCATATCATTCATTCATGCATATAGTTTTGAGATAAATTTCAAACCAAATTCAAAAAAACAGAAGCACATAGTGCTATCATTTTATGTGAGCAAACTTAAATCAAATGGCCATCCCCATTTGAGAGCTTGAAGGTTTTAAACCAAGATTGTTTGTCCCCCTTGTTGATTGGTTTGAGTGTGGAGTTTGAACAAAATTTTTACAAAATAGAAATGGTTTCAAAAACCATTTTCAAACATTTGCAAAACAAGTGCAATGTTCCTGTTATTTTGTTTTTCCAAAAATAACCAAGCCAACTCAAAGTGACCACATGGTTTTATGCCAAGTTTTATGACTATTGCACACTGCAAAAATCCCAAAAAGATTTGAAATAAAATAGCTTTTGAAATCATTTGAAAATCATTCCTGAAAATCAATTTAGAAAAAGAAAAGAGAAAAGAATTGGAAAAGGGCCGGCGCCAGGAATTTGGCCCAGCAACAGACGCAGCCCAACTAGCCCACCCGAGCCACCTCTGTCTCTCTCGCACGCGCGGACGCACCCAGCAAGTCGCTGACACTCAGACCCCACTTCCCCTTTACTCTATTCGCTGACAAGCGACCCCCGTCGACGACGTCATCGTCTTCCCCAAAATTCCGCGCATGAACTCCGCCGCTGCCCGTTGCTGCTTTGATTTCGCGAGGTAATTGGCATTGAATCACTGAGCGTTTCTTGTCAAGCCTCTGCCTATTTAATCCCCTCTCTCTCGCGGCCATTTCCCCTCAACCAATTCCCTCTCCATGCCACCAGGCTGCTCGAAACTCGCCAGACGCCGCCGCTGTCCCGACGATCTCCGGCAGCAATTCTGGTGAGTCCCGACCGCCCCTGTGCCCCTGATTCAAACGATTATGCTCAGCATGAGCTCGTGCATCTCCTGACACCCGTCGCTTGCCTGCTCGTGACCCAGGACGCCGTCCCCGTTCGTGCCCGCAACCGACCGAGCCGCCACTCAACTCCGGCGACCAATTACGGTAAGCAGAGCGCGCCCCTTGCCCCCTCTTGCATACTAGGTTGTTCGCCTTCGTCTTGTGCGTCTTCTAATCCCTCTGGTTCATGCTAGGGCAACGCGAAACCTCGGCAACCAACTCGACAGCAACCACCCGACGCCGTGCTCAACTTCGATGAGGATTTCCGGCCGTGCTAGTACGCCCCTGTCCAAGCAAAGACCACGTTGAGCTTCCTCGTGACCGTGCGAGTCTGGTAAGCCATGCCACACACCCCAGCCCATCCTGTATTCGCCGGACCATCACCGCCAGTAGCGCCGCCGCCGCCAGCAACCATTTGCGCCGCCCACCCTTGGTCGCACGCTTAGCAGCCGTAGGATCTAGATCCAGAGCTCTAGATTAGATCCGCATCGAAGGGGTAAGTGACAATCTGGGCCGTGCGCTTTAAGTTTGATCTGACGGTCCACGCTGGTCGATCCACGCGAAGCGGTACCGACGAATCAGAGCGCGACGTGTGGCTAGGGTTTAGTTTAAAAACAGAATTTGAATCAGATTTAGATCCAATTTTGAAATAGCTATAACTTTTGATCCACACGTTAGAATTTGACAAATTTTATACCGTTGGAATCAGGGAGACAAGCCCTTTATGTTTATGCAATGTGTTTAGTGTTTACTTTCTGTTAAAATGACTTTATTTGCAGAAACTTGTTTAAGACTATTTTGAGTATAGAAATTGTTTAGGAAATTATTTTAGTGTCAAATAAACTTGGTTTAGCAAGTTTTTGACTTGTTTATGGTTCAGTACTATGCACTTGCTTGGTTGGGTTTTAAAAATCATTCCTTAGCATCTTGCATGCATGCATATATATATATTTTTGATTGTATATGTTTTGTATGTGATTGTGGCTATATTTTATGTGTAGATTTTGGTGCTAGTGATTGTGATTGTGAAGAGTGCTACTCTCCCCACTACCAAGGAAAGTGGTACTTCATGAATATTTCCATCCCTATATTTTCATACAAGCATTAGAAATATTTTGCTAAGTCTTACATGTGTTACTATTTTTGTCAAATGCCTTGATGTGAAATCCTAAGTAGTTGTAGAATTGCTAGGAAATTTCTAAGTTAAGTTACTATGCCATGATTAGCCTAGCTAGTAGCAAACAAGGGTTGGTAAAATATACATGCTATGGTGAAAATATTTCTAAGTCTTTGGACTTATGTTTTTCTTAATAAAACAACTAAGTCAATGAATCACCTAGGTGGAATGGGACTTGATTGGTGGTATTTGGTTGAGTGGTTACACAAGGCCCATGGTTATGGTTTACCTTGTGTATCTCACTTGTGGAAAGCCACCCAGGAACAAAGGGATTTTAGAGGCCAAGTGTTGAGAAGCTTATAGTGCAGCCACTTGGCAATATGGGCTCTGCCTGGATCACATAAGTTGCTAGAACTTAGCCATTTGGACAGTTGGTGGTAGTGGGAATGATAGGTTGGAGCGCGTCCATTTGGTCTAAGGAAATGCTTCTGAAAGGTCCTGTCTTGGGAAACCAAGTCTGGTGGGGAAAGTGCACAACCTCTGCAGATGGAAAAATCTAAGTACTTAGCCAAGTCCATGGCAATGGACAACTTGAGCATCAAGGCATGGAAGCTATCAAGAATCTCATCACTCCAGCGTCTAAGTAAAAACTTGTGGGTGAACAAGGGTGAAGGACCTCAATGTCTATTGATGGTTTCTTGGGAAAGTTTTGTCAAAGAAAAACTTAGTGATTTCAACTAATAGGAAAAACCTATTTTGAGCAAAGCAAGCCAAGCTACACTTAGCCAAATTTGCATATAGTATCTAGTCCACTTAAAATATACTAAGGTATCACTTGCCAATACTATTCCAAAGTATTGACCCACTGTGGCTGTAACTTGTGATGTTGCAGGTTACTCTGACGAGGATTAGGTGTCATGAGTCTACACTCAACATGTTTGCCTGTGGCACATGAAGATGAAGACTTATATTTATTTACTTATTCAAACTCTTGTATTAGGCCTGTGGCCTTGAGTTGTAAAGACTATGTTTAAACTCTGGAATGGATGTAATAAATGACCTTTGTATCTGTGTACTTCATCTTAAACTGTGGATGCTAGCAATGATCCAGGGACTAGCATTGCAATCACAGGGATCCTTTTTCCTTTACAAAGGAGGGATCTTACACTCTCCCATCCAATAGATGATATCTAGAACTAGCATTACCACCTACCTCTTCTTACTTCTTTCTTTATAGGCTAAAAGTGATTGTTATGGTAAGAACAAAAGTTGATAGATCAAGAATTAATGGGCTAAGACTTGATAGATCATTAGTTGATTACTCAACATTGATGAACAATGGATATTAGAATCTGGTTTAAAAGAGATGATAAGTATTGATATGGAAAGAAAGATATGTGGTGAATGGTCTTGACTTGATTTCCTTCCTACTCAACAAGTGATAAGGAATTGGTGCTTAAGAACTACCATGATGCTCATGCTAGGAAATGGATAAGAATAAGATAGATCAAGATTTGGTTATTGGCTTCTTGTTACTTGAATTATATTCATAGCTTGGTATTCATGGGTTATTATAATGAATACTATGGAATGATCACTTAAGGATCAAATATTAATCATTAAGCAATGTATTAGGGTTTAATTTTATTACGTTTGATCTACCCATAGATCAAATCTCCTTTACCCAAAATAAGGTTTTATCAAAGGTCATATTCAAACTTATCGCAGTCAACTTGATGATCTACTTCAATTCCATCGAGTTAAGAGAATCTTCAATCACTTTGACAAGTTTTAATCAAAAGCGTGAAAATTATACGGATTTTCTATGCATGAATGCAATGCACACATATAAGTTTAGCTTGTTTTTAAGCTCTAATGCTGGGATGTTACATAATTTTATTCATAATGCTACTAAAAGTTATTATGAGAGGGGGAAACATGGTTTTATACTTCTCAACAACATTAAGTTTCCCCGATTTATGTTGAAAGTGCTGAAGTTACACTTGTTTTGTCTTCCTATGCTGGTAGCCTCTTGTTTCAATAATTTGTTTTCTTACAAAATTCCTTGGCATAGGAATTTGGTTAGACTTAAGTGTGTTGGATATTTTCTTCTCGATGCTCTCTTTTACTTCAAATCCATATTTCCTATGTGAGCATCACTGAAATTATCATGCCCATCTTAATGGCTATAAAGAAAGAGCTTTTGGGAAACAATCCTTTATAGTTTGCTTTTGGTTTTTGTTTCTTTGAGTCTTGGAAGTAATTACCTCTATAATAACCTCTCCTTTTCCTCTTTGTTTGGTTTTTGTGTCAATATTATCTTCTATTAAGAAGGAGGTGAGATGTGGGAAGTTTCTGTCCTGGAACATATTTTTGTGCTTCAATGTAAACAATCGTGAAAAATCCCAGTACGTCAGATTGAGATGTAATTTTCTGTGCATGTGTCCCAAGTTATTATCTAACTTCCATTATTTTTGCACTTTTTGATTTTAGAAACAGAAGATTTTAGAAAAAATCAATATTTACCTGCAGGCCTGTTTTGACAGATTTCTGCCATTTTTGCATTTGCCTCTTAAATCGATTTCCTTTTGAATTCTTTTGGGGGTTTTGAAAGGAGTTGTTATAGTAGATTATTTATTGATGTAATTTAGTTGAAATTGAACCCAAAGGTTCTTTATCTTGCATACACTAATGTTGCTAATGAAGATTGTGTGAAGCTTTGTATGAAAGAAATTTTCAAATGTTGGGAGAGAATGATGTAATGAGATGAAAAATGGTCAAAGGCTCAAACATTATATTTCTAGAGATTCTTATAATGAAGATATTGATATTATTCAAGTGGTGACTCCGGAAGAATTTATTAAAGACTAAAGTCAGGAATCTGTAGAGTCCGTTTTCGAATAGGTAACAGTTCTCGTAAGAAAGGGTCGTGAAAAAATTCCCAATATATATTTTTGCAGTTTTTATTTCATATGGACGATACTGAGTCGAAAGAGGGAAGGAAATGGTGCCCGGGTGGCCAAACCAACCTATGGCGCGGGCCCACCTGGCCGCGCCACGAGGTGTTGTGACCACCACGGAGCCCGTCTCCGTCCCGTTTTCTCCAAGAATCTTACTTTTGTCTTTAAAAATTGTATTATATAACCCCCTGGAACCCCCAAGGTCCGTGTATCATGTTCTCATCATTTTTTTGTTTCGATCTGTTCTGTTCAGATGTCGTTCCAAGGTTCTTTTTCGGAGGACTATGAGTTGCGACGCCAGCGCGAGCTCCTACGTGATCTTGAGCAAGGAACTTTCATTGGATGGGTGGAAGAAGAAATGATCACAGCTAGGCGTGAAGACATGGATCAGAGCGTAAAGAACATGTCAGCAGGCATGGAGGGACATATTGTTGCAGGATCAAGGGCAAGAAACCCTACTCTTGTAGGGGCAATTAACACTAGACATGCATTTTCTCATAATATGCAGGGGATGATGACCTTAGTTCCAAACATCAGCTCCTGCCCTGCGGCTGTGGAAGCCCTTCGATCCACTGATGAGTTTTCTGATAAGTACCGCGTCCTAAGGAGAAAGGTGGATAAACTTCAACAGGAGAATAACAGGCTTCACAAGATGCCGGAGGATTTCCTCACTCTGATCATGATAACACCACCACCATCAAAGGAGTAATTCGTCATCAGGTTTTGGCATCCCCTTGGTTTGTTCCAAGCTTGGGAGAGTGACATGGTATCACATCATTATCTTTCATCTTTTTAACTTTTCAGTAGAGTCATATCATGAATAGAGAAGTTATCATATAGGATGGTTTGCATTGTGGAAGTATCTCTCCTCTAGTTGGTTATTTATGTATCCCTTGGTGTGAGTGCCTTTATGGAATATTAATGAGAAGTTTCGTCATTTACTTCTTGCACATCTTATTTTAGTTTTCAAATTCTATTATATGATTGATCTTATTGTTAGTATTGGTATCACTTTGGGAGCATCGAGTAAATTTAGTTGGTTTTGGCAAACTTAGCTTTGGTCAGTAGCAACACCACAGGATTTGAAAGGAAAAGAGAAAAGTACTTACAGTTATTTGATTTAATCTTCTTTCTTTCTTGTTTAGCTCATAAGATTAGTATTCCCAAGTTAAGTTCTTTTATGTTTTCAAGGAAGATTGCTTATTGTTTCTACCACTTGTATGTTTGTTTGTTTTCATCAACTCTTATGCTTGCTACCTAGCCTTGCTAGCCAAAAACCTATACTAAGAGGGAATGCTTCTTGTGCATCCAATCCTTGAACTAAAACCTATGCCAGTTGTGTCCACCATATCTACCTATTAGCATTATTGCTATTCCAAGTAAATTATCAAGTTTCATCTATCTTTCAAATTAAAAATTCTTTTATTATGTGAAAACTAGTTAGTAAAGCTCTCACGAACTTGATGGAACACTTTACTTTATTGCACCTAATAATCTTGAACCATTGTGTCATCTATGTTGTATATGCTTGCACTTATAAGTTGGGAATTAGCAAAACCATGCTGTCATGGGGAATTCTTTCAACACCTTAAATATCTACCTAGTTGATATCATGATCTTTTTTTTACGGATGTCGGCGGTGTGAAATAAAAGGGGAGCTTGTAAGTCCATGGAGTTATGTATATGTGTTAGAGAAACGCCTGGGCGGCTAGCCTAAGCCATGCCTAATCATGGTGGATAACCATAGTGAGCAATCTGTGAAGCATCCTCAATAAAAACCTATGCAAATAGCACATAAAAAGATCGCTGAGATGCTTATTGTATGTTTCCTTGTCATTTTGATATGGGATAGCTCCTGTGTCATGGGTCAAGGGGTACCCCGTTGGCAGTTCTCTGTGATACACATATAATTACAATGGCAAGAACTTGCTTGTGACTAAAGTTGAGTAGCATGAGGAACGGCCCTCGTACTCAAGGGACATGAGATTGCCAACTTATGATTTGTCAAGCATATACTCCATATTTGTTTCACTTTAACCATAATCACCTCCAGATGCTTATGATAGGGGCAATGAGAGCTCAAACTAGTAAGTACCATAATCTTTTGGAAGATCTTTATGAAACTTGAAATCCCTGCTTCCCTCTACGAAGAGTCTATATTTTAATTTTTAGTTGAGTCAATAAGACTATTCCTTTCTATCTCAAGCAAGCATTTGAGTTGTTGTGATTCAATCATCCATATGATGATTTATTCAATCTTGTTTCTTATATTCCTTGTTTTTCACATTGCTCTTATCTGAATGAATACTATTGTGAAAGCTATCTTTGTAAAAATCTCATTATGTTTGAATAAGAGATTCATGCTTTATAAACTCCATTATACAAGATTTTCTCAAAACTAAGTATGATTTTTCAACTATTCACTAACCAAGAACAAAGTTTGTCATTACCAATTATGATTTTCTTTATGCATCTCTATTGTGACTCCCATACTCGTTGCAAGTTAAGTTATATAATGGTGAGTTGTTTTCTATTATGACTTGTGCATTAATGAATGTGATGCTTCTTTGTAACATCCCAAAAATGTTAATCAAGATTATCAAGTTCCAATCACCAAAGTTTAGGGCTAACAAAAACTTTTGTTATTAAAATCAATATGAATGCATGTGTGTGTGTGGTGAATGCATGAATGATTGATATTGCCATGTTTGATTGCTATGAATGGAAAGGATTGATTTAAAGATGAAAACAATATCATCTAGATCATTTCCAAGAAGAACCAAATGAAGAGAAAATAAAAAATAAGCAATATAAGAAAATGGTCATTTTGACCAAAGTTAACCACTAGACCACTTTCAGTGTTTCTAGTCCAAGTTTTCTAACATAAACAAATCCAGTTCTTTTCACCCCTTGCTATACCAAGTAAAAGTAAACCCAAGACCACCTTGCAAACCAACAGAAATAGATTTGAAACCTATTCAAATGACAATTCAAAATTGAATAAAGTGTAGATACTAAGATTACCATTTCTCAAAAACCACTCAAACCAGTTCACCTTGACAAACCCAAGCAACCAGATACTACCAAGCCTGTGACCAGAGCACTCACCAAAATTCATTCAAAAATTCAAAACTAAATTTCATCCGGCCATTTCATCAAATAGATGGTGAGCACGGTAATCACTGCCTAACTATCACAATTTGTGATCAAAGCTTTGTCCAATTCTTGTCCCCAACTTACTCCCCTTGTCTCCCCTAGTGATCACACTTGCATTGAACAAGCTAGCAAGCTACCCCTTGCACTAGTGCCATGCCACCCAAGCCCCCCTTGCCAGCCGACCATGGCTAGCCCACAGGAGCAAATGCCACGCCCGTCCACGATGTCCAGGAGGCAGCTCACCGTCCACCGCCACCCCTTGTCCAACCCTCGAGCAAAACCAGGCCCTGTACCACTGGGAACAGCTGCGCCAATTTATTCTCTGCCATGCCGAGAGCACGCTAGAGCGCCGCAGCCGACACGTGCGTACACGCTGCGCTTCGCCCTCGCCGTGCATGCCTGCACTCACCACGACACCAGCTACCCCCTAGACATGCCCGTTTGCCGCCATGCGACCAGTAGCAACTATGAATCGTCGAAAACGCCATTGGTGCCACTCAGAGAATCGATCCGTTCCAACCAACCTTGACCGCCCCGTGTCGCGCCATTAAGCCCTTGAGGATCACCAGGAGACCGCGCACCGGCCTACGTCCTCCGCCATGCCGTTAGCTCACTACACCATCGTCACCGACAAGCTCTACCTGTGCTGCACTGCCCCTCTCGCTCGGCTATAAAAGGAGGCCACCCCCGCCTCAATTCTACACAACACCTCACTCCCCACTCCTCACAGAACACCCCTGACCCTGTCCCGGAGCAAGGCGAGCTCCGCATCACAGGAATTTGGCCGGAGTCTGCCGCTTCCGAGGAGGAGCGGAGCCGTTGATTGGAGCCACCCCACGAGCCACCATGACCACCGTTCAAACCGCCATCATTGACAATGTCATTCAGCCCCATCGCCGATCCTAGATGGAGCCCTGGTAAGTCGCTGCGTACCCCCACCGTTGTCGTTACGGTTTGTCCTCGCCGGTGATGTTTGAACCGTCGTCATTGACAACGTCGTTCGCCCCATCGCCGGCCCTAGTTGGAGCCCTGTTAATCTGCCGCGTACCCCCACCGTCGCCGTTAGGGTTCATTCTCGCTGGTGCTATTCGACGAAGATTATAAACCACAGCCGTAGGATCCAAGTCTAACCACAAGGCCCAGATCGAAACTTACCGCTTTGCGTAGTTAGAGACGTTGACGCCTGGACCCCCCTGTCAGCAGCCTGCTGCGTGTGCTGTGCAGCTGAGACAGACCATTAACATTCCCGCGCTCAGCCCAAAGATTCAAATAGATATTTTCCAATTTATTCAAACTCTGTTTCAGTCCGTAGATTCAAAAATCAATTCAGAGAGTTTTACTGAACCAAATTTCATGAAACCAATTTTGGTATTGAAAATATTAACCCAAGACCGTTGGATTCAAACCATTTGCAATCATAGATCACCTATACCAAAAATATTTACACAAAGACTTTTACACACTGAAACATTTTTCAAAAATCAACCATAAATGCTTTTGAGTTGATTCCAATTCTCAAAAATCACATTTGACCAGATCTAACTGAATATGTAAAATATTGAGGTTTACATGCAGTGATCTTGGACAAGTATTAAAAGAATGCCCCATAGGCTTCTCTAGTCACTGTAATTATTAAAAATAATAATGTTAAACCTTATTAAATTGTGACACCACTTTAAATCGCATTCCCAAGTACTAAAATATGTGGTGAGGACATGTGTCAACATGATCCCATATTTTATTTGGACAATATTAAATCTTAAGTAGTTTTCAATGAGTAGAAATTACTTTTCTAAAATAAAATAAATAAGACTAAGCCTTTAAATCATGTGATGAGTGTGATGATGCTAGATCATCTACTGTGAAACCTTGTGTGCCAAATAGAAGTAGTTACTTATTGTTTGGTGATTGTGTACCTTGTATTTATTTATGGGTCATCAATCACAAAAAAAATAGTACCCAAATTGCAAAGATGGCAACATAAAGATCGATACCACACTGGAATTACTGTAATGGAAGGCAGAGAATGGTTTATCTGACAAGGGATTTGAGAAACTAATGAAAATTTGGAAGAAGAAGCTTCCAAAGGATACAAAATTGCCTGTCTGTACATACGAGGCAAAGAAGGTTGTCTGCCCTCTAGGACTAGAGGTGCAGAAGATACATGCATGCATTAATGACTGCATCCTCTATCGTGGTGAGGAGTACGATAAATTGGACGCATGCCCAGTATGCTGTGCATTGCGTTATAAGATCAAACAAGATGACCCTGGTGATGTTGAGGGAGAGCAGCCCCCCAGGAAGAGGGTTCCTGCAAAGGTCATGTGGTATGCTCCTATAATACAATGGTTGGAACATTTATTTAGAAACAAAGAGCATTCCAAGTTGTTGCGATGGCACAAAGAAGACCGCAAGAAGGCCTCAATGTTAAGACACCCCGCCGATGGGTCGCATTGGAGAAAAGTCGATAGAGAATACCTGAGCATTGCAGATGACGCAAGGAACTTAAGGTTTTGTCTAAGTATAGATGGAATGAATCCTTTTGGGGAACAGAGCTGTATTCATAGCACCTGGCATGTAACTCTATGTATTTATAACATGCCTCCTGGGTTGTGCATGAAGCGGAAGTTCATTATGATGTCAGTCCTTATCCAAGGCCCGAAGTAACCCGATAATGACATTGATGTGTACCTAAGGCCATTAGTTGAAGAACTACTACAATTGTGGCGCGACGAAGGTGTACGCATGTGGGATGAGCAAAAAGAATCCATTTGACCTACGAGCGTTTCATAACCATCAATGATTGTCCTGCTCTTAGTAACCTTTCAGGACAGCCAAACAAGGGATACAATGCATACACGGATTATTTAGATGATACTGAAAGTATATATTTGGATAAATGTAAGAAGAATGTGTACCAGGGGAATCGTCGATTTCTTTCCGCCAGGCATCCCGCAAGAAAGAAAGGCAAGAATTTGAATGGTGAGGTAGATGTAGCATCCTGTCTGTCTAACATCTGTAATGCTACATGGTTCCTAATAAAATGCTACTTCCTACATATTATTCTTGCATTATATCATCATTATATCATGCTCATGTCACCATGCCGCATTGCATTTGAGCATCATATAAAACCCCTTTTGTTGGTTCTTACCCCATATGCATTAATATTGTATTACTTGTATTTGCCTCTTGATATATTGTAGTTGGTTCTTGATATATTTTTTAATGCCCAAGTTGAGTTGGGGGCATATCTTTTGTTAACTCCACCACCTTTCTTTGGCATCACCTTACAATTCCACCATCCTAATGATATATGAGCCTTGCAATTATATTTGGCATTTAAATCTATCTCATATGGTTGGAATGGATCCACTTCTATCTCTACTTGCTTCCATATATGATACATGTTGTTTTCACAATATTGGATATGGGAAGCCAGGTGGCCACCTTTGCATGCTATGTTTGTAGTTTTCTCTTTCAATCTTCTATACGGTTTATATTTTAATGCAAGCCCATTATGAATATAATTGTGACTATATTTATTAGTGGATCACACACTAGTTGGTCACTTTATATTCATTCATGCTTTATTCCATATTTACCATGTGGGGAAGCAAGCTCATCTTTTCTTTTTTGCATTGGCCTTATTCAATTTTGATGCATGTATGTATATATTTCCATGTGTGCAAATAGTTGTTTTCACAACTACTAGTGGCATTTATTACATCATGCATGGGCCATGCAACCATGTCCCATTTTCCCTCCATGTGGGCATTATTTGGGTTTGAATGGAACTTGGTCGAATCACATATCTACAAGTGGATCAAATTCAAATAAACCTACATGTACCGAAGTGGTTTTCCCTGCTTGATCTCTTTTGAGTTATTTGAGCTTGTGATTTTTGGAGCCTTTTTGTATTGCTTGTTTAAATAACACAAACCTGAACAAAAGAGTCTAATTCAAACCAGTTTTACCTAGCTTTCTACCCCTTTTCTAGCTACTCCCCATCGCTAACCCCTGGCGCCACTTGTTTTCAACCTGGAACCTCCTTGTGGTTTGGTTCAAACCAGTGCCATGTTTCTCTTCCTAGCTAGGTGTCTCCGTCTCCTACTCTACTCCTCCTGACGTCGTCCTCTTCTCCCTCTCTCTCTCACTCACAAGAAACGGAAAGTGACATCGGGCAGGTCGCCGTCTCTCTCTCCGTCCCCCGTCCACATCACGCTCGGAAGCCATCCTTCTTATCCCCTGCCTTGAGCTCTAGAACCCTAACCCCTTCCCTGCCACCGTTCTCCACCTCTGCTTTCCCCACCTCTACTTCCTGTTTTTTCCCATGGCGCCGCCTTGCTGATACTCCTCTTGCCGAGCCCCCTGTTTCATCGCCAACCTGGTAAGCTTCGGGATCGATTCCCCTGTCTATGTCACCTTACTCTGCCAACATCGCATGTTGATCTTTTTCCGCCGTGGCCTCAGTTGCCGTTGCATAAGGAGGGCGTACCTGGTGCCGCCGTTGGCCCGCGGCTCACCCCGACGCCTCCTAGAACCGCGAGCTCCCCATCCGCACCACCCCTCGGTGAGCCTCTCCTCCAGCGTCCTTCTCTGTAGTGGTCCCAACCTTTAATAAGGTAGAGATCCCTGTATTTACAATGCTAGTCCCTGGATCAATAGATAGCATCCACAGTTAAGATGTAATATCAAGAAACAAAGGTCATAATACAACTTTATAACCAGGAATAAAATAAATTATTACATCTTACATAGCTCATTTGGCTATCTCATTACAATGCAGCAGAAATAACTATAGCATGGAGTCCTTCATCTTCAAAGTGCCACATGCAATCATGTTGGTTGTAGACTTGTAATCCTATTCAACATACACTTCACTAACATCAAACAAACCTGTAACATAATAAGTTACAGCCACAAGGGTCAATACATTTGAATTGTATTGGCAAGTTTCACTACTATGTAGAAATAAGTGGATCCTATCATTACATGCATATTTGGCTAAGTAGGGTTTAGGCTCATTTGCAGAAAGCAATATAGTTTTATCCTATCTTTTCAAAATAGTTTTGATCTTTTTTCAAATCTTTCTGAACTCCTTGGAAAACTCCAAGTGCTTCTAATCCCTTGTTGACACCATCAAGTTTTACTTTGAGAAATTGGAATGTCGAGATCTTCCATAGCTTCAGGCCTTAGTTGCTTAGAGTTGTCCATAACCGGGGACACGGCTAAGTACTTAGAATTTGATCTTCTGCAGAAGTTGTACACTTTACCCACATGACACAATCTCGTCTTGACGCCACCAGTGGCCGCTGGATAAGTAACACACCAAATGGAGTACCGGCAGATCGAGAATGTGACAAAGTCTTTCCATAGAAGTCCTCCCAATACACAATTTTAGCTTGTCTACCAGGCACCAATGTAAGGATATATTTCCAATACACAATTCTAGTTAACCTGAAGATGCCAATGCAAGGGTCTTCCACTATGTAGTTGACTAAGCCAGAGCCCATTTAGCATGTGGCTGTACACGGAAGCCACTGTACGAGAAACATGTTCAATCTCTAAGTCCCTGGGTGGTTTCCTTCTAGTGCACATACAAAAATATAGCCATATAAACATGGTTCCCTTTGTTTCCACCTTGTCCAAAACTTGAGTATCCTCTTTCCACCTAGGTGGTTCATTGAGTACTTGTTTTATTATATAAAACATATATTTTTCCAACACTTTATATAATCATAACATGTATCCCATCCCAAATATATAGCAGGGCTAAGCATACTACAACTACATTGTTTTCACTAAGGAAGATATAAGGATATCCTAATAGGATATAGCATATCATAGAAATATAGTAGTCCTATCATGCATGTTACAAAAATCCACTAAGTGTAATGAAAATAGTAGGACATGGATGATAGTGTCACTTGCCTTAGTAGTTGGTGGTGTTGGTACACTCTTCGCAATAACACACTTGACAATCAATACAATCTATCAAGCAAAACAACCAAGACAAAACATACACAAGATCAACACTAATGGCAACACAAAATCATGCAAAGTATGCAAACATGCAAGATGGCAATTTTTATTGTACAAATTTTTATAATAAGGTTCTGAACATTACTAAGCGATTTATGAATATTTTATATTTTCAAGATTACAAATGCAACCATTTGCGCAATTGTAGCAATTAGCAACATTTTCTAACAGTTGGAAAGGCCATTCTCACTAATTAATTACCACGGTCTTATTTATACTAGAATAAAATTATATTTTTGTCTTACTGTATAGAGGGTTCAATTTACAACCATTTGCAAAAGGATTCACTTAAAAATAATTTACACAACAATTTTTATACTCAAAATACTCCACAAATGGTTCTGTATAAAACGTGATTTTAACAGACTAAAAAATACCGAATTATGGCTCCACTGTGTTCTACTCTTCTTTGTGAATCCATATACATATTATTTGCTAAATTTGGATATACAAAACTAAAGATATAATTTTTATGGTGAAAATGACCAATTAAACTATTTAATTTATAAATCAAATTTTTGTACAGAGAATAAGTAATATTATTGCATAAATGGATTCTACAGAATCTCAGCTTTTTAGGTATACCAAATTTATAATTTTTGCACTTCTAAATCTTTTTCTACGAATTATACGCTGATGTCATGATGATGTCAGATTTGACTACAGAAATTGACTGAAATTGACTGAAATTGACTTTGACTAATCTGACTGAGTTGACTGTTGACTACGCTGATGTCATGATGATGTCAGATTTGACTACAGAAAAAGTTGCTCGGATGGAAAAACTTTCTACATGAAAGTTGTAGATAACAACTAAATCTATCTACTGTTTAAAGGAAATTGAATTTGGAGCAAAATGGATTATACCTTCTAAGATCTGAAACTTTGACCGCGTTTTTCTCTCTGCTCGATGAACGAAACAAGGTGAAACTAGCGGGAATGGAACCGTCTTGATGAGGGGAACAACTTCCGTCTTCAAGCCACCGTGATCCGAGGTCGTTTTGAAGGTCTATTTGGGTGGAGAAGATTGGAGAGAATTTTGGACGAAAATGAAGGTATGATGAGTTGAAAAATTTGAACTTTCCTCGAGTGGGGTTTATATAGGAGGAGGGTGGGGGCTAGATTAAAGGAGATTAAAGAGGGAGAGAAATTAGGGGACATTTAGTGCAATTTAGGAGGGCAATTGAGAATCATTTAGGAGCATTAGATTCAAAGAAAATGAAGACCAAATGCTCCTGGTTCGTTCCTGTACGTTCCTGGTCGCCTCGTGTTGATCGGCCTGGTTGGGCTGGCCCATTTTGGCTGGCCTGGCCGGCCACTCTATTTTTTTTTGTTTTATATTTTTTCCTATTTCTTAATTCTTTAATAACTTTTGATTAGAGCTCCGAATTTGTTGATTCAAATTTCTATGGCTTCGTAAATTCATGGGCAATATTTTAGGACATAAATTTTATATATTTGGAAATATTTAATTTTCTCAATTATTATTTAGTCAATTATTGTATGATTGCGTGTGTGCGATATTGGCCTAGTTGCAGGGCAATATATTTGGAATGACTTGGATTCTTTCCTTATTTAAATTTGGTTCGATTTAGTTCCACCTTACATGGATAAATCATGAATTAAAGTTTCAAAATATGAGAGGATAATTTTATAAATCTTAAAATAGCTCACATAAGCTATGGTGCATATTTTAAAACGAGACTCTTTGCTTTTATTTTTGGTTCAAAACAAAACAAAGGTTGTTTGAAAAATGTAAATGAAGTAGTTGAGATGTATAGATGGTTTTTGGTTGAGAACATTCCTCAAGATTAAAAATAGATTTTCAAATACAGGAAGTTTGTGAAAAAGATTTTGAAGGGGAACCTTGCAAATTATAATTTTGAAGTAGAGGAGATATATGGATAATCTTGATGCTTTGATTTTAGGGTTTTTGTTAAATGCTATTTTTATTTTAAGGAGTACCTTTATTTGGGGTAAAACTTTTGTAATAGTTTAAAAGGTTTTAATGTTTCCAATTAGAAGCAAAAAAAAGTTTCTTTTCCCCATAATTTCAACTATTATTTCTTTTGTTTATTTATTTCTCACATTTCAAAATTTGGAAAATTTTGGGATGTGACAGGCTACCACCCTTAAAATAAATCCCGTCCCGAGATTTATGGAGGCTAGAGGTTATAAGTTGGCTGCAAAACAACTAGGGTACTACCACCCTTAAAAAGGTTTTCAACTAGATTACATCTTGTCTTACTTGGGATCTTGTTGTATCTTTATTGGACACTTGTTTGCATAATGGCCTAGCTCTTTGCATTTGTGTCACATCACTTGGCTATTATCCTTCTTCTTCTTTGGTATTATTGTCTCTTGTTTATTTCCTTGGTTCTTCTTCTTCTCTGGTATCATTGGCATAGTGTCCCATCTCTTTGCAAGTGTAACATTGATCTTGGGTAATATCCTTCTTGCTAGGGTTGGGGCATTTCTTCTTCTTGGGTCTCTCCAAAGCTAGGAGTTCTTCTAGTTCATGCTCTTCATATCTCACCTCAAAGGTGGGAAAGTCTCCTGGTTTCCTTAATCGTTTCCTTGGATAATACATATGTTTCCTCTTTTGTCCATCAAGGTGATTCATAGTGCATGGAGGTGCAAGCTGAGATTGGCCTTTGTCTTCATCCTTCTTGATAGAAGTTGTTTCCTCATGGGGTTTTCCAAACTCTTGATGTATTCCACCTTGTGTCCTTTGTTGAACTATGGAATAGATGGGGCATTGGATGGGGACATGATTATTTCCTTCACATAGGAAACAAGTAGCTTGAGATGTGGGGCATTGATTAGTTGGATGTTTCTCTTCACAATTAGGGCATTGATCTTCATGCTCTTTGTAAGTGTGATCCATGTCTCCACAAATATTGCAAGCTTGAGTTCCTTCTATAATATCATCCTTGACATCAATGTTGTCACAAACTCCTTGGGAAGGGTTGTCTCCCATGTTGATCATTTGATTTGTCACCCTTTGCATCAATTGGGTTTGGGTTTCCAAAAACCTTTGCATGGTTGGGTCTAACTCATTGTTGTTGGCTAAAAACTAAGTTGTCACTTGGTTAACTAGGTTTGGGTTACTATGGGTTCTCTCATGTGCATCTCTTGGTTGTTGTTATCACCATCCTTGATGTTGGAGTTTCTTGGAGTAGTCATTTGTTTGGGTTGGATTGGTATTAGAATCGGCAAAAGATTTCTAAGGAAATAATTCTAATCACACACAACACACAAAAGCAATGTGCAAGCAATCATAAAAAAACATTCCACTCAAACAACAAAGTTCAAGCACATTTTTAGGCAACAAAATATTTTTGCTACACCACATAAGCTGGTGTGTTTGATCTAAATTAACATTAGTATGGTGGTCCAACTATATGGTTCACTTGAGTTCATTCCATTATTCTTAGTTGTTTCTTCATGAACAAGATCATTGTATCCTTGGAGAAATTCTTGTATCTTGGTCACAAAGCTTCAAAGGTGGTGATGGTTTCTTCTAAGTTGTGTTTCCCTAGTCTTCAAGTCTTGAATAGTATTTCTTGTCTCACTTGTAGTCCTTAGAGATATCCAAGTTGAAGTATTGATGAAACTAAAGTTGAAGTCATTGGTGATGGTGAAGACTTTGTCCATCAAGTTGAAAAGGAAGAGATGTAGAATCAAAACCAAAAAGGTTGAGGAAAGAGTTTACAAGATTGTTTGTAAATAAGGTTTTGGAACAAATACAACTCCTATTTTTCTAAGGGGTTTTGTCCAATCCTAGGGTTACAATCCTATAGGCAGCACAGTGCTCTTATACCATCTGTAGTGGTCCCAACCTTTAATAAGGTAGAGATCCCTGTGTTTACAATGCTAGTCCCTGGATCAATAGCTAGCATCCACAGTTAAGATGTAATATCAAGAAACAAAGGTCATAATACAACTTTATAACCAGGAATAAAATAAATTATTACATCTTACATAGATCATTTGGCTATCTCATTACAATGCAGCAGAAATAACTATAGCATGGACTCCTTCATCTTCAATGTGCCACAGGCAATCATGTTGGTTGTAGACTTGTAATCCTATTCAACACACACTTCACTAACATCAAACAAAACTGCAACATAATAAGTTACAGCCACAAGGGTCAATACATTTGAATTGTATTGGCAAGTTTCACTACTATGTAGAAATAAGTGGATCCTATCATTACATGCATATTTGGCTAAGTAGGGTTTAGGCTCATTTGCAGAAAGCAATATAGTTTTATCCTATCTTTTCAAAATAGTTTTGATCTTTTGTTAAATCTTTCTGAACTCCTTGGAAAACTCCAAGTGCTTCTAATCCCTTGTTGACACCATCAAGTTTTACTTTGAGAAATTGTAATGTCGAGATCTTCCATAACTTCAGGCCTTAGTTGCTCAGAGTTGTCCATAACCGGTGACACGGCTAAGTACTTAGAATTTGATCTTCTACAAAAGTTGTACACTTTACCCACATGACACAATCTCGTCTTGATGCCACTAGTGGCCGCTGGATAAGTACACACCAAATAGAGTACCGGCAGATCGAGAATGTGACAAAGTCTTTCCATAGAAGTCCTCCCAATACACAATGCTAGCTTGTCTAGCAGGCACCAATGTAAGGATATATTTCCAATACACAATTCTAGTTAACCTGAAGATGCCAATGCAAGGGTCTTCCACTATGTAGTTGACTAAGCCAGAGCCCATTTAGCATGTGGCTGTACACGGAAGCCACTGTACGAGAAACATGTTCAATATCTAAGTCCCTGGGTGGTTTCCTTCTAGTGCACATACAAAAATATAGCCATATAAACATGGTTCCCTTTGTTTCCACCTTGTCCAAAACTTGAGTATCCTCTTTCCACCTAGGTGGTTCATTGAGTACTTGTTTTATTATATAAAACATATATTTTTCCAACACTTTATATAATCATAACATGTATCCCATCCCAAATATATAGCAGGGCTAAGCATACTACAACTACATTGTTTTCACAAAGGAAGATATAAGGATATCCTAATAGGATATATCATAGCATAGAAATATAGTAGTCCTATCATGCATGTTACAAAAATCCACTAAGTGTAATGAAAATAGTAGAACATGGATGATAGTGTCACTTGCCTTAGTAGTTGGTGGTGTTGGTACACTCTTCGCAATAACACACTTGACAATCAACGCAATCTATCAAGCAAAACAACCAAGACAAAACATACACAAGATCAACACTAATGGCAACACAAAATCATGCAAAGTATGCAAACATGCAAGATGGCAATTTTTATTTTACAAATTTTTATAACAAGGTTCTGAACATTACTAAGTGATTTATGAATATTTTATATTTTCAAGATTACAAATGCAACCATTTGCGCAATTGTAGCAATTAGCAACATTTTCTAACAGTTGGAAAGGCCATTCTCACTAAATAATTACCACGGTCTTATTTATACTAGAATAAAATTATATTTTGGTCTTACTGTATAGAGGGTTCAATTTACAACCATTTGCAAAAGGATTCACTTAAAAATAATTTACACAACAATTTTTATACTCAAAATACTCCACAAATGGTTCTGTATAAAACGTGATTTTAACAGACTAAAAAATACCGAATTATGGCTCCACTGTGTTCTACTCTTCTTTGTGAATCCATAGACATATTATTTGCTAAATTTGGATATACAGAACTAAAGATATAATTTTTATGGTGAAAATGACCAATTAAACTATTTAATTTATAAATCAAATTTTTGTACAGAGAATAAGTAATATTATTGCATAAATGGATTCTACAGAATCTCAACTTTTCAGGGATACCAAATTTATAATTTTTGGACTTCTAAATATTTTTCTATGAATTATACGAGTTCGTACTAAAATCTGGAAAAGTCAAAGTCTGGAATTGACTGAAATTGACTTTGACTAATCTAACTGAGTTGACTGTTGACTACACTGATGTCATGATGATGTCAGATTTGACTACAGAAAAAGTTGCTCGGATGGAAAAACTTTCTAAATGAAAGTTGTAGATAACAACTAAATCTATCTACTGTTTAAAGGAAATTGAATTTGGAGCAACGAGGTGGGCGTAAAATGGATTATACCTTCTAAGATCTGAAACTTTGACCGTGTTTTTCTCTCTGCTCGATGAACGAAACGAGGTGAAACCAGCAGGAATGGAACCATCTTGATGAGGGGAACAACTTCCGTCTTCAAGCCACCGCGATCCGAGGTCGTTTTGAAGGTCTATTTGGCTAGAGAAGATTTGGAGAATTTTGGACGAAAATGAAGGTATGATGAGTTGAAAACTTTGAACTTTCCTGGAGTGGGGTTTATATAGGAGGAGGGTGGGGGCTGGATTAAAGGAGATTAAAGAGGGAGAGAAATTAGGGGACATTTAGTGCAATTTAGGAGGATATTGGGAATCATTTAGGAGCATTAGATTCAAAGAAAATAAAGACCAAATGCTCCTGGTTCGTTCTTGTACGTTCCTGGTCGCCTCGTGCTGATCGGCCTGGTTGGGCTGGCCCATTTTGGGTGGCCTGGCCGGCCACTCTATTTTTTTTCATTTTATATTTTTTCCTATTTCTTAATTCTTTCATAACTTTTGATTTAGAGCTCCGAATTTATTGATTCAAATTTCTATGGCTTCGTAAATTCATGGGCAATATTTTAGGACATAAATTTTATATATTTGGAAATATTTAATTTTCTCAATTATTATTTAGTCAATTATTATACGATTGCGTGTGTGCGATATTGGCCTAGTTGCAGGGCAATATATTTGGAATGACTTGGATTCTTTCCTTATTTAAATTTGATTCGATTTAGTTCCACCTTACATGGATAACCCATGAATTAAAGTTTTAAAATATGAGAGGATAATTTTATAAATCTTAAAATAGCTCACATAAGCTATGGTGCATATTTTAAAACGAGAATCTTTGTTTTTATTTTTGGTTCAAAACAAAACAAAGGTTGTTTGAAAAAATGTAAATGAAGTAGTTGAGATGTATAGATGGTTTTTGGTTGAGAACATTTCTCAAGATTAAAAATAGATTTTCAAATACAGGAAGTTTGTGAAAAAGATTTTGAAGGGGAACCTTGCAAATTATAATTTTGTAGAGGAGATATATGGATATCTTGATGCTTTGATTTTAGGGTTTTTGTTAAATGCTATTTTTATTTTAAGGAGTACCTTTATTTGGGGTAAAATTTTTGTAATAGTTTAAATGGTTTTAATGTTTCCAATTAGAAGCAAAAAAAAAGTTTCCTTTCCCCATAATTTCAAGTATTATTTCTTTTGTTTATTTATTTTTCACATTTCAAAATATGGAAAATTTTGGGATGTGACATTCTCCCTTAGGTTTTGTGGTCGTAGTTGCCAGCGCGCGTCTGTCGCGCCGCACGCGGACAACAGCCGCGCCAGCAGCCCCAGTAGCAGCCGCAGGTCCCTGTTCTCGTGCAAGCCCCGACCACCTCCATTTCGGATGACTCTTCATGCTACGTCATAGAGGGCACCTCCAGCTCGCCGTAGCATCTAACCTCGTTCCATTCGGTATACCGAGCCACTCAGAATTGTCGCTCGAAGTGGGCTCTTTTCTGCAGATCCTGTCGCACGTCCTCAGCAACAGCAGCACATCTTGCACCGCATCCTGTTCCGGTCGTTGCCCCATCGTCCCTGGTGATTATTTTTGAAAGTTTTCTGAACTAAAGTTGTAGATCAGGGATTCGTCCTTGTTTTTCATTTTTGAATCATCTCCTTATTCGCTTTGTATAAATCGCCACTGACCTCGCGAGATCAGGAAAACCCCCAGTGTTCTGTCAACGAAGTTCAGTCCTTTGTCCTCGATCGGCCTCTATTCTTCGTCGATTCCAGACGCGTAGAGTCCTCCGCTGGAGAAAACCTAAACACAAAAGTCGTAGGACCAAGTCCCTTCTACAACTTTGGTTCTTATGGCGTCATGAAAATCCCGGCGGTTTGCTCGCCATCGTCTTTCCAAAACTTGTTTCAGCTAGCAGATTTTGCGTTCCTAAGTTTTCCTGTCAGATCCAATCTCCGGCAGAGTTTCCACTTAGGCCCCCGCAATTTTCCTGATCTGAACCCATAGACCCAGGCTCGCCTACGTGTCGCCTCCTCGTTGGACCGTGCACGCGCTGTGGGCCTGCTGTTCCCAGGCCCACCTGTCATTGACTGTGGGTAGACTAACCTGAGTAAGAAAAGTTAGGAGTTGTTTCAGAATTCAAAATTATAAATTGATTTACATTCTGTTTAAATACCAACTCATTTATAACTTTTAAATAAATAAGCTTTTGAATAAAAGTTTAATATGAAATATGTTTAGTTTTTCAATAGGAATTCATCATATTCAAATATTTCCAAATCTGGGTCAACTAGTCCAATCTTTGACTTTGACCCCTCTTTAATAATTTTGACTTAAATAATATTTTAAATTTACAATTTCAAATCATACAAGTAATATATGATTTTGAATCAGAAAAACATGAGGATTGTGAATATGCTATTTATAATATCATTTGGGAAATTTAAAATTTTCAAATTAATAAATATTATAAATGCCATTTCATGAATATTGCATAACTTTAACAAAGTGCGTTATTATTGTTTTCTCACCTCACAAGTGTAATGCTATGTTATACCATATAAATTATGCATCATACCATCATGGCATACGTTGTTTGCTTTTTCATATGATTTATATGATTGTGCAATGTATTTATTTCGGCCCCTTGTGTGTTTAGTTTTTATCTGGATAGACGCCGAGCAAGGATCTTACCAGGAGACTCAGGAGTTTTACCCGGAGCCGACTTATTCTGCAACCGAACCTTCAGGCAAGCATTTCCCCATGATTGCACTATATAGTACCTATTGCATCTATCTTATTATTGCATCATGTGTTGCGCTCCGAATAAAATTGAAACACAAGTATTGCATCGCCTTTACTTTTAAACCCCACCGAAGCTTGTTCCCTCAATCCTATGAGACATTACTACAAGAGTTGTTTGAGCCATGCGAGTCGTAGAATTGCATGTGTAGGGTTTTTGAGTGTCTTTGGAGAATGAGGTACCTAAACAACTGAATTGAGTAGTAATGAGATAACTAAAGAAAGAGGCACATGTGGGCAATAGTTGAGATCTGGTTTTTATCTGCCCACTTGTGTCCTGTAGGACCCGAGTACTTGATACCTGTTCCTTGAATATTCACACTATCCGCATGTGGGACCATGAATCCCCTTAGCATAAGCTTGGGTCATATCTTATTTCTTGGGGCCACAAAGTAGTTTGGGGGTTTATTACTATCCTATACTTATGCCATGATTATGCCATGCTTTACTGCTTTATTTACTATTGCGTGTGAAGCGCCTATACTTTTTTGGAACAAATGCAGAATGTTGATGCGGTATCGAGAAGCCCAGTCCCACTTTCGGGTTCCCAGTCGTTTACAGCCATTATCGCAAACCCCTCGGTCCGTCGCGGAGCCGGCCAACTTCGTAGCGGGTAGCTTAGTGGGGTGGCCCCCTGAAATATTATTCGAATCTTGCGATTTTTTTGTCGTGATGCCTCATTGGGTTTTCATTTGGTTTTTCCGAGGTTGATCATGCATGTATTGCTATTTGTGCCCCCTGCATGGTAATACTTTCTGAAAGCCGTGTTCGCGGTTATGGACGACTTGGAGCACAGTTTCTCTATCATAGACAAGCATAAATAAAGTACCGCTTCTAAATTGACTAAGACTTGACCAGTAATAGCGCAACCCTCATGGAATGAATATGAAAATTTCCAACGGATGGGATGTTCTTCCGCCTTATCGTTCGGGATCGGGGAGGTGGGTGAGCGAGGTTTATTAATGTCGATATATAGCTGTTGGGTAATTAACCATTGTTTATTAAACGGGCATCCATCTATCTTTGGTTAGGAGGATGTTGTAGCGTGTCTCTATAGAACTGCTAGACTTTATTTTTGCTGCAATTGCATCACCCACAGGTTGTCCCCTTTAGATGCATAAAGACTTTATGAGCCCCCTAGGGTCTCACACGATAAATATTTGGTTCAGATGTACAGGTTTACCCACATGAAGGATACTGGGTTGAAGAGACCGATGATGGAGGCAACAACCATATGGCGTAGAGTTTCCGGGGCTTGGATATCTTGAGATCATGTGGGCGGGATGTGCTTATTTTTAGGGCGTCTTAAGCCAATTTGATTCTTATTCGTACTCGGATCTGTTTTCCGCTTCCGCTTGATACTCTGATGTGTGATGTAAGAGGATGTATCCTAACTATTAGAACTATCTAGTAATTTGAATCTTGTCATATGGCGTTGAATATTTCTATTTATTTTAGATGGTCTGGCTCTGATGTACTCTTGTATGTCGCTAACATACACACTTGTGTATGTTATGTTGTCGCATGCCTATCGACTATGCCGCTCGTACTTGTCCTGATGTTCTTGCAAAGTGGATGGGGTGTTGGCCGGTACCGTGTCCTGTTCCGCTCAGACAGGACCTACCCGTGGGTGGCCCCACGCCTTCTCGGTAGGACACCTCATGTACTTTGGGTTCATTCCAGGCTTGTTACTTAGAGCATAGTGTCTGAGGTGTTACATCTGGTATCAGAGGCATTTTTCCCTTCAGGGTCTCAGCCAAGATGGTCATTGTCAGTCTAGAAAATATTTTGGTAGTTATGTATATTAGGGAAAAACTAAATGTGAGTGTAGGACTTCTTCCATTTTTCTTGTTACCCACCCACCCTTTTCTGGTAAGGAAGTGTAACGTTTATCAATCCTCTTCTAAAAATTCAACTTAGGATTCTCGTGTTCTGGGTTTCCGTAGTACCATAGGATGTGTGTTGTTAAATCATTTTATATGTCTGTTGCATCCAACTTATTATCATAATCAGCCTTTGGTTATCAACTGTGGGTACATTCCATACCTACAGGCTTTTATAAACCGACGTGATCTATCCGACTCTTTATAGACCAATGCAATCTGTCTTACTCCTTATTACCGACGTGATATAGTTAGGGGTGTTCGAGCTCTAACTATGTTTTCACGTGATGTGGAATTGCTAACCTTCATCTATTAAGTGATTTTGCGCATTTAAGTGATACTATTATTGGAGTTGGATCGCACGAGTTTTCCTATTCATGTATGGGGTAATGCTTCGATTACGGGATGGAGTCATGACCATACCACTACTCTTAGAATTCGCTCTCTTGCATTGAATTGGTGGATTAATGTGATTTTACTATGCTCAATGGGAGATTACAATGCGGAAATTTGCGGAAAATTTTTCTTTGGTTGATTCGTGTTTCACACTCCTTTTCAGTCATGTGCGATATGTTAACAATATCTTAAGTGCTATGAATTTTGTTAGATATTTTAATATCATCTTAGTAAATTGTATCCTTTAATCATGGTTAATTCCATTTTTAGTACTGTTTTGGATTACTAAACATTTTCCATTATTGTACTAATGTAAGATCTTGCATCTGTAACAGGATGGCGTCTTCGCCGCGTAAAAATGTGGAAGAAGAAGCTCCGAGATTACCAGAGTTGGGTGCTGGTCTTGTCAGCATTGCTACTACACTGGGGGCAATGTAGCAGAACCAGCTGAGGTTCGAAGAAAGCGTCAGGAGGAATGAGTTTGCTCCACCTCCTCCGCCTCCTCTGCCTCCACAGCGTGGCACCTTAAAGGACATCCTGAAGTTCAACCCTTGGCAATTTGAGATTACAGTCGAGCCACTCGATGCAGATGATTGGCTCCGCGAGACCACAAAGCTGCTGGATACTGCTGATGTGACTGAGCAGGACAGGCTCAAGTGTGCTACTCACTTGCTAAGTGGAGAGGCCGCACTTTGGTGGGAGAATTACTTGAGGTCAAGCCCGCCTGGTTTTCAGCCATCTTGGGAGCACTTCTCTAATGTCTTCAAGGAACAGTACCTACCTGAGATTGTGATGGAAAGTTTGAAGGAGGTGTTTCTCAACCTGAAGCAGGGCAACGACAACATCAACACCTATATCAGGAACTTCACTAAGATCTCTCTCTATGGAGGCGATGAAGTGTCTGATGATAAAAAGAGGCAGAAGAGGTTTCGTCAAGGTCTCAAGCCTTCGATCAAGTATGCTTTGACCCATGCAAGCACCAGTTCTCTGCTCAAGCTTCAACAAGCGACTCTCCAAGAGGAGTCAAGCAAATAGGCTTACGAAGAATCCAAGAAGCATGGCCATGATGTTGGGTATTCATCTGGGGCCTCTCATTCCAAGCGCCGCATGTGGGTTCCTGCTACCACACCGTCGCTCCCTGCTCCTCCAAGACCGACAAGTTTCGCTCCAAGGCCACTGCACTCTTACAACGCTGCACCTGGGGGCTACAACAACAACTACCCCAGGGCGCCGTATGGTGGTTACTCGGCTCCACACCCATGTGGCGCTTGCTTCACCTGTGGGAACTTTGGGCATCAATAGTGGAATTGCCCAATGAAAAACAACAAGTCTTTTCCTCCACCCCTCCAAGACCTGCTTCAACTACTTCTTTCGTTCTGGCACCTGCTCCATGGGCTATAAACATCAACACCAAGCCCGGGTCAGTTGCCGCTCGCGCCAACAATGTCAAAATTGTTCAAGCAGAGCATGCTTATGGAGTTTCGATGGGTACGCTTCCCGTGAACTCTATTCCTGTACGAGTATTATTCGATATTGGAGCATCACATTCCTTTGTGTCTTTCAATTTCGCTCAGGAAAATGGGTTGGCTTCTGATTCGCTCTCTAAGAAGCTTATGGTCCTCTCCCCCGGTGCAAGGATGTTATCTTCCAAGATCAACAATGATAATCATATCCAAATTGGTGGATCCTCCTTTCTGGCCTCTTTGATTATTCTGGCCAGCTCGGATATTGACATTATCTTGGGCATGGATTGGCTAAGTGCAAATGGAGCCGTGATCGATTGCACTGATTACTCGGTTTCCTTAAAATTCATGAAGGCCACATTGTTTATTCTCCAAGGCAGAATCCCTCTATACAGCTCTATTCTATGGGTGTTGAGAACATGGATGTTACATATGCTCTACAAAGTGTACCGGTGGTTTGCGAGTTCCCTGATATTTTTCCTGAAGAGCTGCCAGGTATGCCTCCTGATCGTGAGGCTGAGTTTGTGATTGAACTATAAACTGGAACCGCTCCTATTTCCAAGAGGCCTTATAAAATGGGACCTAATGAGCAAGATGAACTCAAGCGGCAACTCGATGAGCAAGAAAAGTTGGGGTTTATCCAACACAACACTTCCTCCTGGGGTAGCCCAACAATCTTTGTCAAGAAGAGAGACCTGACTAATCGACTTTGCGTTGACTACCGAGCTCTCAATGCAAAAACAATCAAGAACAAGTACCATCTGCCTCGAATCAACAATCTCTTTGATCAGCTAGCCGGAGCTGTGGTGTTCTCTAAGCTCGATTTGAGAAGTTGATACCATCAGATCAAAATTCGCAAAGAAGATATTCCCAAAACGGCATTCACGACTCGCCATGTCCTGTATGTGTACACGGTCATGTCCTTTGGTCTCACCAATGCACCTGCTACATTCTCTAGGCTCATGAACTCAGTCTTCATGGAGTATCTCGACAAGTTTGTGGTGGTTTATCTTGATGACATCCTTGTCTATTCCAAGTCACAAGAGGAACATGCTGAACACCTCTGTTGCATCCTCACCAAGCTTCGCGAGAACCGCCTCTATGCAAAGTTCTCCAAGTGCGAATTCTGGCTGCCAAAAGTCACCTACCTGGGGCATGTCATCTCTGCAGAAGGCATTTCTGTCAACCCGGAAATTGTTCAAACTATAGTGGAGTGGCTTCCTTGAAAAAATGTCAAAGAAGTCCGCGGCTTCCTCGGATTGGGGAGTTTATTGTCATTGATTCGTCCAAAACTTCTCCAAGATTGCCAAGCCTGTGACCGATATTCTCAAGAAATGCAAGAAATACCTTTGGACACCGGCGTGCCAAACAAGCTTTGAAACTCTCAAGGAAAAAATCACCTCCGCTACTGTCTTGATTCCTCCAGATACATCAAAGCCCTTTCAGATCTTCTGTGATGCTTCACTCCAAGGGCTTTGTGTCGTTCTCATGCAAGACAAGCAAGTTGTTGCATATGGTTCACGTCAATTGAAAACTCATGAAGTGAACTATCCTACTCATGATCTGGAACTTGCATCTATTGTCTTTGCTTTGAAGTTATGGAGGCATTACCTTCTTGGCAATAAATGTGAGATTTTCTCGGATCACCAAAGCCTCAAATATATATTTAGTTAGCCGGATCTTAACCTTCGGAAAAGGAGATGGATTGAAACAATCAACAACTTCAATATCACAATCCACTATACTCTAGGCAAAGCAAATGTCATGGCTGATGCCTTGAGACATAAAGCTTATGTGAACAATCTCAAGGTGAAGAAGTATGAGCCTCAACTCTGTGAGGAATTCAACCAGCTCAACCTCGACCTTGTTCCTAGAGGCTACCTTGCAACCTTGGCAGCTACTCCTTCCTGGCAAGAAAAGATCCGTTCTGCTTAACTAGAGGATCCCTTCTGTAAAGAGGATGCAATAAAATCCCAGAATCCAAAGTATGAAGCATACCACCTCGATGATCAAGGCACCTTGTGTCAACACCCGGATTTTTAATCCCAGATGCCTGTTATTCCATACATCACAATCCCAGGATTACCATTTTGGCGAGACATAACAGATTTGGATATCACAGTACATCATCCATTACAAACCATACATAAGGTCTTACAACAAATAAAGGATCACATGATCCAGTCTTAATACAAATCAAGTAGAAGAATAATACAATAATGATAGAGTGGGCGAGACTCCATATTCATGGTCACGGGCAATGATGACGATGGGAGATGATCCTAGTTGTCATAACCTTCCTGTGGTCTATCCTCCTGATAGTCCACTTCATAGTCTAGCCACGGGAATAGCCAGGGACAAAGCCATGAGTACTCTTTAAGTACTTGCAAACTAATACTAACAAGTGAAGTGGTTTTTGAGTAGGAATACTAAGCTCTAGGTTATTTTGCAAAAAGCCAGATTTATTTCTAACTGAGTTCAGAAGCAAAGAAAGCTAGTTGAAAGTTTTGTAACACCTAAGTGGGAACTTGAGTTTTCATATCACAACCCTATCGTGGTCAAGTCAAAGTCACGATTCATTTCTATAGTCATTTTGAAAACATATGATGATGGAACAGTATCGCCACTCCAACTGTCCATAACCACGGACGCGGCTATTTGAATAGTTTGACAATCTGCAGAGGTGGTATACTTTCACCACAATATTTGATACATCCATCAGGAACAATCCTGAATTAACCATACTCAATATGCAGATAATCAATCCTAACCTTTCAATTACACGCCCTAGTATTGGCACCGCTCCTATGAGTTTGGCCTCCCAACCATGACCAACTGTCATCTTGGGAACTACACAGGTGGACAATCTTCACAAGGTAGCCTCAGCTCAAACCTTGGCCGCAAGGGAACCCATACTAAGGTATATAAATTTCCAGTCAAGCCCTACCCAAATTTCGGGTATTATGGTTGTACGGTAAAATAGGAATGGTATCGCATCCAGACAACCATCAGTTTTATAAAGGGCTAAGGCTCATGCCTCAACATTTTCATCATCAAAATCATCTGGTGTTCAAGAACACATGTCAAAACATCTTAGTAGAATGACTCGTCATTCTAAGGTTTTCATAACCATTTTCACCAAGTAATCCCATCTAAAGTGATCAAGTTTTATGCTTAGAACTAGCATCTACAACTAGGGGTAAACACTAAGGAGGGGTGGTAATAAAATGTGAATGATCTAAGTTCAATCTCATGCCTCAGGATGACATCAAGATTATATAACTTAGGCCAAGTTTTATGCTCTTTATGCTACCTTTAAACATCTTTCTAAAATCTACAAATCACTAAGTAAACTTAAATAAGAAGCTTTGATAAAGAAATAAAATCACTAATCTTGCAAGTAAAACTAGGATTGGTATCATCAATTAGTATAATCAAGGCATGCCCAATGCATTCCATAGATTATCTTGTAGGTGTAAGCTTGCAAGTAAAACTTGCATGGTTTAGCTTAGCTTGCTAAGATAGTAGCTTTCCTTGTGCAGAGCAGT
Organism: Avena sativa; assembly: GCA_916181665.1. NCBI lineage: Eukaryota > Viridiplantae > Streptophyta > Magnoliopsida > Poales > Poaceae > Avena > Avena sativa. The sequence continues at coordinate 241,809,756 of OV702297.1, forward strand.
GGTTGAATTTCTCCTTGGCTTCTTCCTCGTAGTATCATCCTTCCTCCTCGTATCCTTGGTCGGTACTAGCGTCTATAAATACATACGAGGTACACAATCACCAAACAATTCTTAACTACTCTATTTAGCACACAAAGGTTCACACTAGATGATCTAGCATCATCACTATTATCACAAAGATTAAGGCAATAGTTTTATTTATTTTATTTTAGAAAATTAATTTCTACTCATTGAAAAACTACTTAAGATTTAATATTCTCCAACTAAAACATGTGTTCATGTTGACACATGTCATCACCACATATTTCAGTACTTGTGAATGTGATTTAAAGTGGCGTCACAATTTAATAAGGATTAACCATTTTATTTAATTAAATAAAGTGACTAGAAATGCCTATGAGGCATTCTTTTATTACTTGTCCATTATTTCTGCAAGTAAATCTAGATATTTTTTATATTTAGAAAGGTCTTGTCAAATGTGATTTTTGAGAGTTGGAATCAACTCAAAAGAATTCATGGTTGAATTTTGAAAAATGTTCGAATGCACAAAAGCTTTTGCCTTGTTATTTTTACTATAGCCGATCTATAGTTCCAAATGATTTGAATCCAATGGTCTTGGATTAAGAATGTCACTACCTTTCTAGCAAAATTAGCTTCACGCAATTTGGTTTAGTGAATCTCCCTGAAATGATTTTTGAATCTAGAGACAGAACTAAGTTTGAAACTAAATGGAAAAACCTAAATTTGAATTACTGGGTCGCGCGGGAGTGTAATTGGGCCGACCCACGGCGCACAGCGCATGCGTGTGTGGGTTTAAGTGGCTGTCCCCACCAGTCAGCGAGACAGGGGGTGCGAAGGGGTATGGGGAAATCTAGACCGTGCGATTAACATCTAATCCAACGACGGGGGCTTGTCATCTCCGTCGGAAAGCGCCGGCGAGACTGAACCCTAAGGCGGCCAGTGGGGGTCTGTGGGGGCTCACCGGGGTTCAGGCAAGGGTCGGTGATGGGGCCGAACGACGAAGGCGACGACGGCGATCCTCCTGGTATTGGCAGCTCCTCCTAGGGCGGCTCCAATCGACAGCTCCGCTTCTCCTCCTCCGCGGCAGACTCCGGCGAAATTCCGGCCACCTGGTGCTCGCCTTGCTCCGGGGATGAGGTGGGGTGGTTCTGAGAGAGAGGGAGTGTGATGGTGTGCTGAAATCGAATGGGGGAGGCATGTATTTATAGTGCAAAGAGGGGAACGAAGGGGTGCGGGTGGAGCTCGTCGTGGTCATCATCATAGTGAGAAAACAACATGGCTATGGGTAGGGGACGGTGCAATGTCTCCTGGCGAAGCTCAACGGCATGGTGGCGAGGCATGGGGCGGTGCGATGCGGTCGGAACGCTGTGATGCTCTGGATGGGTCTGACGGGAAAATTAATGGCGCAGGGCTCTCCTGGTCACGCGACGACGAACGGGCATGTACGGGCGGTTCCTGGGGCGGTGGTGATCACGCACGCAAGCGGTGAGGGAGAGGAGAGGTCTGTGCTCGCGTGTCGAGCGTTGCCCTCTGGTGCGCTCTCGGCATGGCACAGAGGCATAGGGCACGACGGTTCTAGGGTTGTCCTGGGGCTGGCAGTGCTTGGGCGTTGGACAGTTGGTGGCGGTGGACGGTGGCTCGTGTCCTAGACAAGGTTGGCGAGGCTAGGGAATCTCCTAGCTTGGTATCGACAATGGGATGGCCATTTGGGCTCGGGCATGCTCACCATTGATGACAATGTCAAGCTTACAGTGAGCTAGAGCTTATTAAATGAGTTAGATCATCTAATGAGAGTGTGTTGTGAGCTAGAGGGGAGACAAGTTAGGCACAAACACTGCTCACTATAGTGTTTGATGTTTTGTTTGATCTGTGTTTGCATGGTGTTTGATGAAATGGCCGAAAGAGATTTGAATTTGAATTTTTGGATGAAACTTGGTGGGTGTACTAGTCACATACTAGGTAGTCTATGGTTTCTTAGTTTTGCCAAAGTGCACTGGTTTGGTTGGGTTTTGAGAAATGGTGATCTTCACCTATGACATAGATTCAATTTTGAATTGTCATTTTAATCAAGTTGCCAAATGTTTCTGTGAGTTTTCAAGGTGGGATTGGGTTCACTTTCACTTGGTCTAGCAAGGGGTGAAAAGAAATGGAATTGTTTCTGTTTGAAATCTTGGACTAGAAACACTCGAAGTGGCCTAGTGAGCAAGATTTGCAAAAAACACCATTTGCTTGTTTTGTTTGTTTTTTAATTTCTCTTGATTTGTTTCTGCTTGGAATTGATTTAGATGATGTTGTTTTCATCTTTAAACCATTCCTTGCTATTCACAACAATCACACAAGTCCATTCATCACATACACACATGCATTCATATGATTCTAATTATAAAAGTTTTTGTTAACCCTAATTTTGAGTGATTGGAATTGATAATCCTTGATCAATATTTTTGGGATGTTACAAACCTTCCCTCCTTAAACAAAATCTCTTCCTGAGATTTGAGAAAGAAGAAAAAGAAAACTAAGACTTAAAGAGATCGGGAAACTCCGTCCTAATGTAGTCTTCTCGCTCCCAGGTAGCTTCTTCTTCGGTGTCGTTGCTCCTTGGATCTTGAGAAATTTGATACTCCGGGTCCTGGTTGTTCTGGAAGCTTCCTCCAAAATATGGATGGGTACTTCGGGATACGTCAGGTCATTGTTGATCTCTATGGTTTCGTGATCAATGTTCTTGAACACTTCGGTCATTTCCGGGACTTCTAGGCATTTGAGAAGTAACAAAATATGGAACACATTATGCACAGCTGACATCTCTTCTAGAAGTTCCAGTTGATATGGGGGCTAAATTTCCTTTGAGCTGGAAATGTTGCATTTCCTTCAAAGGTGACACTTTGAGATACACAAAATCTCCGATATTGAAAGCAAGGTCTCGACGTCTCTTGTCGGCTTAACTCTTCTGTTTGGATTGGGCGGTCTTGACGTGCTCACAGATCTTGTGACCTTTCTCTTCTGCTTCTCGTAGGATGTTTGTTCCGAAAATCTGACTCTCTCCTACTTCCGACAAATTCGAAGGGGTACGACACTTCCTTCCATACATGAATTCAAATGGGGACATTTGCAAACTAGCTTGATAACTATTGTTGTATGAAAATTTTGCGAAAGGCAGACAATCTTCGCATTTAGATCCATACTCTAGCACACAGGCTCTCAACATATCTTCGAGTATTTGATTTACTCGCTCCGTTTGTACATCAGTCTGAGGGTGATAAGCTGTGCTAAAATCCAGTCTTGTTCCTAATCCTTCTTGGACTTTCTTCCAAAATCTCGAGGTAAACCGGGTTCCTCGATCCGATACAATGTTCTTGGGGACTCTATGCAAACTGACGATTCTAGCAATGTACAACTCTACTAGCTTCGAACTCTGATAAGTGGTCTGGACAGGTAAGAAATGGGCTACCTTGGACAGTCTATCAACTATGACCCAGATAGAGTCATTTCCCCTACTAGAAGTAGGCAAACCGGTGATAAAATCCCTTCCAACTGAATCCCATTTCCATTCCGGAATCTTCAATGGTTGCAATAGTCCTGCGGGTCTCTGATGTCCCTCCTTGACTCTCTGACAAATATCACACTTGGCTATGTAGCTTCCGATTTCTCTCTTCACCTTATGCCACCAAAATTGCTCCTTCAAATCCTGATACATCTTCGTTCCTCCGGGGTGGATAGAATAAAGAGTATCATGGGCTTCTTTCAAAATAGCTTGTTTTAACTCAGAATTTGCTGGCACACAGATACGTCCTTTGTACCACAAAACTCCTTCGTCTTCGGTGAATCCGGGTACTTTGCCTGTACCTATGCGATGTTTGATTCCGTCGATACTAGCATTTCCTTTCCGCGCCTCCTTAATCTGACTGATCAAAGTGGTTTGAAGTTCTATTCTAGCCAAAAATCCTTCACTTACTAATTCCATTCTAAAATCTTCCATCTCTTTGTGTAGACTTGGTTGCTCCTTCAGAATCATAGAGTTCACGCGGCATGACAATCTGCTACGGGCATCTTCTACCACATTGGCTTTACCAGGGTGATAGTGGATGTCCAGATCATAGTCCTTGATTAGCTCTATCCATCTTCTCTGCCTCATATTCAGCTCCTTCTGAGTGAAAATGTACTTCAGGCTTTTGTGATCCGAATAAATCTCACAACGGTTTCCCATAAGGTAATGCCTCCATGTCTTCAGGGCTAGAACTATGGCTGCTAGTTCAAGGTCATGGGTAGGGTAATTCTTCTCATGCTGCTTCAGTTGTCGGGATAGATAAGATATTACTTTGCCTTCCTGCATTAGCACACATCCGAGACCAATCTTGGATGCGTCACAATACACATAAAAGGGCTTCGTGATATCCGACATGATCAAGATTGGGGCTGAGATCAATATCTTCTTGAGTTCTTGAAAACTCGCTTCACATTTGTCCATCCATTCAAACTTCTTATCCTTCTTCAACAATTGGGTCATGGGTCTGGCGATACTCGACAATCCTTCTACGAACATGCGGTAATATCCCGCTAATCCGAGAAATGTACGAACTTGGGTTTGAGTGGTTGGGGCTTGCCATTCTTTGACATCCTTAACCTTTGCAAGGTCAACGGCAATTCCTCCGGCTGATACAATATGTCCGAGGAATCATACTTCTTGTAACCAGAATTCACATTTGCTAAACTTGGCATACAACTGATACTCCCTAAGGGTTCCAAGGATGGTCCTTAGGTGTAGCTCATGTTCTTCTTCTGATTTGGAATAGATCAGAATGTCATCAATGAAAACAATGACAAACTTATCCAGGAAGTCCATAAAAATCTTATTCATGAGGTTCATGAAATAAGCGGGGGCATTGGTTAATCCAAAGGACATGATAGTATACTCATACAGTCCATATCTGGTGGTAAAGGCAGTCTTTGCAATATCCTCTGCGCGAATCTTGAGTTGATGATAACCAGTTCTAAGATCAATCTTAGAAAACACTTTGGCACCAGTCAACTGGTCAAACAGGTCTTCTATCTTTGGTAGTGGGTATTTGTTCTTGATGGTGACATCGTTCAACTTCCGATAATCCGTACACAAACGGTTACCTCCATCCTTCTTGTCCACAAACAAGGCAGGTGATCTCCATGGAGAAGCACTTGGTTGGATTAATCCTATCTCCAGCATAGCATCCAGTTGCTTCTTCATCTCCACTAATTCAGACGGGTTCATACTATATGGTCTCTAGGCTATGGGTCCAGTTCCAGGGATTATTTCAATGACAAACTCAATATCCCGATCTAGGGGCATACCGGGCAAAACATCTGGATATACATTGGGGTATTCACAGACTACTTTGACTTTGTCAATGGTTGGTTAGGCTAGACTCTTGTTGCACTTGAATTGATGGGGGCAAGGTTTCAGATACATGCTCTACTGATATTCCGGCTGTACTGGTCATGGTTATGGCTTTCTAGACACATTGGATTAATCCTTTATGTTTTGACATCCAATCCATTCCTAGTACTACTTCCAAACCATTTGTTCCAAGTACTATTAGATTAGCATAAAAATCTATGCCATGGATTCGTATAGGTACGGCCTTGCAAATTTGTCTAGCTTTGGTGGTTGAACCAGTTATTTGAACTATCATAACATGCTTCAATTTTGTTGGTTGAATCTTACTAGTGCATGCAAATTCTTCGGTGACAAACGAGTGTGATGCTCCAGAATCAAACAACACTCTTGCAAGTACTGAGTTAACCGAAAACATACCCAGCACGACATCTGGCGCTTCTTGGGCTTCTTCCGCATTCATGAGAAACAGACGACCGCTGTGGTTGAGCGAATTCCCTGGGGCGAATCTCCTTCCAGGATGAACACGACACTGCAGCTGAGCTGGGGAATTCGCATTGGGGGCTGCGGCAATCTTCTTGGGGCACTCATTGGAATAGTGACCTTTGGTTCCACATTCATAACAAGTCACTTGGGACTTGTATTTTGCTGCAACAGGCACAACATTGCTTCCAGTCATTGGGGCATTATTGGTGTTGGTGGCGGCATTGTTGTTGTTGTTGAACTTGGGCGGTGCATGATTGAAATGGCCGGGGTTCTCGGGGTTGTTGTTTTGGTTTCCTCCGGGCCTTGGGTTTCCTCCTCCATGGTTGGGATAGGTTGGACGGTTCATCGGGGGTCTATTGTTTCTTGGGGCAAATCCTGGAGATGGGTTGGGGCGATACTTTGGGGTATGGTGGGTTCCTAGTTGATGCATCATTCTACGCTTGCGGTTCTCATTGGCTTGGTTGATCTTTCCTTCCATCTGAATGGCAGAGTCCACTAAGGCTTCAATTTCATCAAACAGAATGTTGACTAATACCGTCGGCATCTCATCATGCAGACCATTCAAGAATCTATCCTTCTTCTTGGCTTCAGTGTCAATCTCATCGGGTGCATACCTAGACAATGACACAAATTTGTCACGGTACTCAACTACGGTCATCCTCCCTTGCTTAAGTTCCCTGAATTCATCTGTCATCCTCTTGATCAAACCCGGTGGCACATGGGTTCTGCTAAACTTGATCTTGAATTCATCCTAAGTCATCATTTGTCCTCCATTCATGGCACGAATGCTATTCCACCAAGATCTTGCATCTCCAACCATATAGTGGGTGGAAAACAGTACCTTCTCGTTGGCTTCCACTCCTGCAACTTCTAAGTTGTTCTCCATGGTTTGTAGCCAATCATTGGCATCTAGGGGCTCTTCAGATTTAGTGAAGATGGGTCGATTGGTGTTCTGAAAGTTTTTGAGCTTTGATCCATGCTTGTCGTGATTTCCATGGCCTTGGTTGTTGTTGGCCATCTGAGCTATCTGTTGAAGGGTGGCTAAGTTGTCTTGATGTTCGGCTCTTTTAGCTTCGCGGTCAGAAACCAACATTTGCAAGATCTGCACCATTGGGTCCGGGGATGAAGTGCTTCCTCCGCGAGGCATCTGAAGATTGAGATAGATCATGAGAAAATAGGGAAATTTCTAAGGTTCGGGTTTTGTTTTTGAAAAGTTTTCGAAGTTTGACTCAGATTTTTCTAGCAACTTGCTTTTCATTCATTCATTCATAGCACACGATACAAACACACACCACAACAAGGAAAACAAATGGTTTTAAGAACCATTATGTGAAACTATGATACAGTGGGACCAGATACAACTCACTAACTCTATTGCTCAAGTGCTACTACTCCTCTGAATCAGTATCCTCGTCATCCTCATCATCATCAATTAAGGCGAAGTCGTCCTCATCGGTGAAGAAGTCCATGGCTTGATCCTCCAGAAAGTCATCATCATCACTAAGGTAAGAATAGGGGCCTCCACGGATGTCCTCCCCTGCATTCTCCCTCTCCTCAAGCTGCATCTACCTCTCATGGACGGTCTCCTCCAACTCAGTGATCCTGTGGCAAATACGGGAAATGATACGCTCCTTATCAAGCTGTCGGCGACGAGACTGGCGATCCTTTACTAGCATGGCAATGGTTTGGTCCTTTTGGACATTGATGGCATAGTTGTGGTTGGCGTAGGAGCGGGCATTGTCCAACTCCTTCTACCGGTCATACATCATGAAGCTGAGGTGGTCCACTTGATTCTTCAGCTCAGGGTGATATGGTGCCTCCAGTAGCTATCCCATAACATCACGCCTTTGGAAGAACTCAAAGCGGGTACCCTTGATCTGACTGATACTCTGCCCACACAGACGGGCAAGAGCTTCCTGCATGGCCCTGGAAAGTCCATCGAGCCAGTTGTTTTCTCTAATGGTGAACTGAATTCCCTCTGAGGTGGGGGCTTTAATCTTTCCTCAGAGACTTGCAACAATCATCCATTACAATTCCTCTCCTTCCTGATCGTTGAGCTGAGCTCCGAAGAACCCGGGGTGCGGGCGTTCCAGAAGTTCTGAAAGCTGGTCCAAGTCACGCTCAAAGATGAGATCTCCTCCATTTCCCAGCTAATAGAACTTGCTATACTTCACGTCCATCTATAAGAATGTAGGATGAGAAAGTTAGTAGGGTGATCAAGTGTGTCAAATTTTATGTGAGTTTGCAAGAAGTTTGGAGTAACATGAATTTTCATGAAAAAAATTTAAGTGATAAGAATAAGAATAAGTTTTCATAAATACTCACTTCCTTGGTTTTGAAACTAAGTTTTTTATTCAAACGTCCATTCTAAAATAGGGTCTCCTATGGTCAGGATGGCTCTGATACCAACTTGTCAACACCCGGATTTTTTTAATCCCAAAAGCATATTATGCCATACATAGCAATCCTAGGATTAACATTTTTGCGAGACATAAAATATTTGGATATCATAATACATAATCAATTACAAACCATACATAAGGTCTTACAACAAATAAAGGATCACACGATCTAGTCTTAATACAAATCAAGCAGCAGAATAATATAATAATGATAGCGTGGGCGAGACTCCATCTTCATGGTCACAGGCAATGCTGACGATGGGAGATGATCCTAGTTGCCATAACCTTCCTGCGGTCCATTCTCTTGGTAGTCTTCTTCATAGTCTGGCCACGGGAATAGCCAGGGATAAATCCATGAGTACTCTTTAAGTACTCACAAACTAATACTAACAAGTGAAGTGGTTTTTGAGTAGGAATACTAAGCTCTAGGTTATTTTGCAAAAAACAAATTTATTTCTAACTGAGTTCAGAAGCAAAGAAAGCTAGTTGAAAGTTTTGTAACACCTAAGTGGGAACTTGAGTTTTCATATCACAACCCTGTTGTGGTCAAGTCAAAGTCACGATTCATTTCATAAGTCATTTTGAAAACATCTGACGACGGAACAGTATGGCCACTCCAACTGTCCATAACCGTGGACGCGGCTATTCGAATAGTTTGACACTTTGTAGAGGTGGTACACTTTCACCACAATATTCGATACATCCATCAGGAACAATCTTGAATTCACCATACACAGTATGCGGATAATAAATCCTAACGTTTCAATTGCACGCCCTAGTATCGGCACCTCTCCTATGAGTTTGGCCTCCAACCATGACTAATTCTCATCTTGGGAACTACACAGGTGGACAATCTTCACAAGGTAGCCTCAACTCGAACCTTGGCTGCAAGGGAACCCATACTAAGGTATATAAATTTCCAGTCAAGCCCTACCCAAATCTCGGGTATTGTGGTTTTATGGTAAAATTGGAATGGTATCACATCCAGACAACCATCAGTTTTATAAAGGGCTAAGTCTCATGCCCTCAACATTTTCATCATCAAAATCATCTGGTGTTCAAGAACACATGTCAAAAAATTTAAGTAAAATGACTCATCATTCTAAGGTTTTCATAACCATTTTCACCAAGTAATCCCATCTAAAGTGATCAAGTTTTATGCTTAGCACTAGCATCTACAAGTGGGGGTAAACACTAAGGAGGGGTGTTAATCAAATGTGAATGATCTAAGTTCAATCTCATGCCTCAAGATGAGCTCAAGATTATCTAACTTAGGCCAATTTTTATGCTCTTTATGCTACATTTAAACATATTTCTAAAATCTACAAATCACTAAGTAAACTTAAATAAGAAGCTTTGATAAAGAAATAAAATCACTAAGCTTGCAAGTAAAACTAGGATTGGTATCATCAATTAGTATAATCAAGGCATGCCCAATGCATTCCATAGATTATCTTGTAGGTGTAAGCTTGCAAGTAAAACTTGCATGGTTTAGCTTAGCTTGCTAAGATAGTAGCTTTCCTTGTGCAGAGTAGTGGTTGAATTTCTCCTTGGCTTCTTCCTCGTAGTATCATCCTTCCTCCTCGTATCCTTGGTCGGTACTAGCGTGTATAAATACATACGAGGTACACAATCACCAAACAATTCTTAACTACTCTATTTAGCACACAAAGGTTCACACTAGATGATCTAGCATCATCACTATTATCACAAAGATTAAGGCAATAGTTTTATTTATTTTATTTTAGAAAATTAATTTCTACTCATTGAAAAACTACTTAAGATTTAATATTCTCCAAGTAAAACATGTGTTCATGTTGACACATGTCATCACCACATATTTCAGTACTTGTGAATGTGATTTAAAGTGGCGTCACAATTTAATAAGGATTAACCATTTTATTGAATTAAATAAAGTGACTAGAAATGCCTATGAGGCATTCTTTTATTACTTGTCCATTATTTCTGCAAGTAAATCTAGATATTTTTGTATATTTAGAAAGGTCTTGTCAAATGTGATTTTTGAGAGTTGGAATCAACTCAAAAGCATTCATGGTTGAATTTTGAAAAATGTTCGAATGCACAAAAGATTTTGCCTTGTTATTTTTACTATAGCTGATCTATAGTTCCAAATGATTTGAATCCAATGGTCTTGGATTAAGAATGTCACTACCTTTCTAGCAAAATTAGTTTCATGCAATTTGGTTCAGTGAATCTCCCTGAAATGATTTTTGAATCTAGAGACAGAACTAAGTTTGAAACTAAATGGAAAAACCTAAATTTGAATTACTGGGTCGCGCGGGAGTGTAACTGGGCCGACCCACGGCGCACAGCGCATGCGCAGGTGGGCTTAAGTGGCTATCCCCACCATTCAGCGAGACAGGGGGTGCGAAGGGGTACGGTGCAATCTAGACCATGTGATTAAAATCTAATCCAACGACGGGGGCTTATCATCTCCGTCGGAAAGCGCCGGCGAGACTGAACCCTAACGCGGCCAATGGGGTCTGTGGGGGCTCACCGGGGCTCAGGCAAGGGTCGGTGATGGGGCCGAATGACGAAGGCGACGACGACGATCCTCCTGGTATTGGCAGCTCCTCCTAGGGCGGCTCCAATCGACAGCTCCGCTTCTCCTCGTCCGCGGAAGACTCCGGCGAAATTCCGTCCACCTGGTGCTCGCCTTGCTCCGGGGATGAGGTGGGGTGGTTCTGAGAGAGAGGGAGTGTGATGGTGTGCTGAAATTTAATGGGGGAGGCCTGTATTTATAGTGCAAAGAGGGGAACGAAGGGGTGCGGGTGGAGCTCGTCGTGGTCGTCATCATAGTGAGCAAACAACATGGCTATGGGTAGGGGACGGTGCAATGTCTCCTGTCAAAGCTCAACAGCATGGTGGCGAGGCATGGGGCGGTGCGATGCGGTCGGAACGCTGCGATGCTCTGGACGGGTCTGACGGGAAAATTAATGGCGCAGGGCTCTCCTGGTCGTGCAACGACGAACGGGCATGTACGGGCGGTTCCAGGGGCGGTGGTGATCACGCACGCAAGCGGTGAGGGAGAGGAGAGGTCTGTGCTCGCGTGTCGAGCGTTGCCCTCTGGTGCGCTCTCGCCATGGCACAGAGGCATAGGGCACGACGGTTCTAGGGTGGTCCAGGGGCTGGCAGTGCTTGGGCGTTGGACAGTGGGTGGCGGTGGACGGTGGCTCGTGTCCTAGACAAGGTTGGCGAGGCTAGGGAATCTCCTAGCTTGCTGTCGACAATGGGGTGGCCATTTGGGCTCGGGCATGCTCACCATTGATGACAATGTCAAGCTTACAGTGAGCTAGAGCTTGTTAAATGAGTTAGATCATCTACTGAGAGTGTGCTGTGAGCTAGAGGGGAGACAAGTTAGGCACAAACACTACTCACTATAGTGTTTGATGTTTTGTTTGATCTGTGTTTGCAAGGTGTTTGATGAAATGGCCGATAGAGATTTGAATTTGAATTTTTGGATGAAACTTGGTGGGTGTACTTGTCACATACTAGGTAGTCTATGGTTGCTTAGTTTTGCCAAAGTGCACTAGTTTGGTTGGGTTTTGAGAAATGGTGATCTTCACCTATGACATAGATTCAATTTTGAATTGTCATTTGAATCAAGTTGCCAAATGTTTCTGTGAGTTTTCAAGGTGGGCTTGGGTTCACTTTCACTTGGTCTACCAAGGGGTGAAAAGAAATGGAATTGTTTCTGTTTGAAATCTTGGACTAGAAACACCCAAAGTGGCCTAGTGAGCAAGATTTGCAAAAAAGACCATTTGCTTGTTTTGTTTGTTTTTTAATTTCTCTTGATTTGTTTCTTCTTGGAATTGATTTAGATGATGTTGTTTTCATCTTTAAACCATTCCTTGCTATTCACAACAATCACACAAGTCCATTCATCACATACACACATGCATTCATATGATTCTAATTATAAAAGTTTTTGTTAACCCTAATTTTGAGTGATTGGAATTGATAATCCTTGATCAATATTTTGGGATGTTACAAACCTTCCCTCCTTAAACAAAATCTCTTCCCGAGATTTGAGAAAGAAGAAAAAGAAAACTAAGACTTAAAGAGATCGGGAAACTCCGTCCTAATGTAGTCTTCTCGCTCCCAGGTAGCTTCTTCTTCAGTGTGGTTGCTCCATTGGATCTTGAGAAATTTGATACTCCGGGTCCTGGTGGTTCTGGAAGCTTCCTCCAAAATATGGATGGGTACTTCGGGATACGTCAGGTCATCGTTGATCTCTATGGTTTGGTGATCAATGTTCTTGAACACTTCGGTCATTTCCGGGACTTCTAGGCATTTGATTAGTAACAAAATATTGGACACATTATGCACAGATGACATCTCTTCTGGCAGTTCTAGTTGATACGGGGGCTAACTTTCCTTTGAGCTGGAAATGTTGCATTTCCTTCAAAGGTGACACTTTGAGATACACAAAATCACCGATATTGAAAGCAAGGTCTCGATGTCTCTTGTCGACATAACTCTTCTGTCTGGATTGGGCGGTCTTGACGTGCTCACAGATCTTGTGACCTTTCTCTTCTGCTTCTCGTAGGATGTTGGTTCTGAAAATCTGACTCTCTCCTACTTACGACAAATTCAAAGGGGTATGACACTTCCTTCCATACATGAATTCAAATGGGGACATTTGCAAACTAGCTTGATAACTATTGTTGTATGAAAATTTTGCGAAAGGCCGACAATCTTCGCATTTAGATCCATACTCTAGCAACAGGCTCTCAACATATCTTCGAGTATTTGATTTACTCGCTCTGTTTGTACATCAGTCTGAGGGTGATAAGCTGTGCTAAAATCTAGTCTTGTTCCTAATCCTTCTTGGACTCTCTTCCATAATCTCGAGGTAAACCGGGTTCCTCGATCCGATACAATGTTCTTGGGGACTCTGTGCAAACTGACGATTCTAGCAATGTACAACTCTACTAGCTTCGAACTCTGATAAGTGGTCTGGACAGGTAAGAAATGGGCTACCTTGGACAGTCTATCAACTATGACCCAGATAGAGTCATTTCCTCTACTAGAAGTAGGCAAACCGGTGATAAAATCCCTTCCAACTGAATCCCATTTCCATTCCGGAATCTGCAATGGTTGCAATAGTCTTGCGGGTCTCTGATGTCCCGCCTTGACTCTCTGACAAATATCACACTTGGCTATGTAGCTTCCGATTTCTCTCTTCACCTTATGCCACCAAAATTTCTCCTTCAAATCCTGATACATCGTCGTTCCTCCGGGGTGGATAGAATAAAGAGTATCATGGGCTTCTTTCAAAATAGCTTGTTTTAACTCAGAATCTGCTGGCACACAGATACGTCCTTTTACCACAAAACTCCTTCGTCTTCGGTGAATCCGGGTACTTTGCCTGTACCTATGCGATGTTTGATTCCGTCGATACTAGCATTTCCTTTCCGCGCCTCCTTAATCTGACTTAATCGTCATAGTGAGACAACAACATGGCTATGGGTAGGGGACGGTGCAATGTCTCCTGTCAAAGCTCAACAGCATGGTGGCGAGGCATGGGGCGGTGCGATGCGGTCGGAACGCTGCGACGCTCTGGACGGGTCTGACGGGAAAATAAATGGCGCAGGGCTCTCCTGGTCGTGCAACGACGAACGGGCATGTACGGGCGGTTCCTGGGGCGGTGGTGATCACGCACGCAAGCGGTGAGGGAGAGGAGAGGTCTGTGCTCGCGTGTCGAGCGTTGCCCTCTGGTGCGCTCTCGCCATGGCACAGAGGCATAGGGCACGACGGTTCTAGGGTGGTCCAGGGGCTGGCAGTGCTTGGGCGTTGGATAGTGGGTGGCGGTGGACGGTGGCTCGTGTCCTAGACAAGGTTGGCGAGGCTAGGGAATCTCCTAGCTTGCTGTCGACAATGGGGTGGCCATTTGGGCTCGGGCATGCTCACCATTGATGACAATGTCAAGCTTATAGTGAGCTAGAGCTTGTTAAATGAGTTAGATCATCTACTGAGAGTGTGCTGTGAGCTAGAGGGGAGACAAGTTAGGCACAAACACCACTCACTATAGTGTTTGATGTTTTGTTTGATCTGTGTTTGCAAGGTGTTTGATGAAATGGCCGAAAGAGATTTGAATTTTTGGATGAAACTTGGTGGGTGTACTAGTCACATACTAGGTAGTCTATGGTTGCTTGGTTTTGACAAAGTGCACTGATTTGGTTGGGTTTTGAGAAATGGTGATCTTCACCTATGACATAGATTCAATTTTGAATTGTCATTTGAATCAAGTTGCCAAATGTTTCGATGAGTTTTCAAGGTGGGACTGGGTTCACTTTCAGTTGGTCTAGCAAGGGGTGAAAAGAAATGGAATTGTTTCTGTTTGAAATCTTGGACTAGAAACACTCAAAGTGGCCTAGTGAGCAAGATTGGCAAAAAAGACCATTTGCTTGTTTTTGAAGTTATCTTGATTTGTTTCTTCTTGGAATTGATTTAGATGATGTTGTTTTCATCTTTAAACCATTCCTTCCTATTCACAACAATCACACAAGTCCATTCATGCATTCATACATTCATCACATAAACACATGCATTCATATGGTTCTAATTATAAAAGTTTTTGTTAACCCTAATTTTGAGTGATTGGAATTGATAATCCTTGATCAATATTTTTGGGATGTTACACCTTGTTCTACGATCACAGAATGGTTGTTCCTGAACTTCCAGGCTTGAGGGAAGAGGTTCTGAAAGAAGCTCATGATTCTGTTCTTTCCATCCACCTCGGAAGCACAAAGATGTATATGGACCTGAATATGCAGTACTGGTGGCCAGGAATGAAAAATGACTGTGCCAAGTACGTCTCTGAGTGCGATGTCTGCCGTAGAGTGAAAGCTGTCTATCAAAAACCGTATGGTCTTCTTCATCCTTTGAAGCCTCTAGAATGGAAATGGGAGAAAGTAGAGATGGACTTCATCATTGGTATTCCGAGGTCTCAGAAAGGCAACAATGCTATCTTTGTTGTCATCGACAGGCTTTCCAAGGTTGCCCACTTCTTTCCAGTCAAGGAGACTATTTCTGCTAGTCAATTGGCCGAGCTCTATATCAACAGGATTGTCTCGCTCTATGGTGTTCTTCTAGAAATCAACTCGGATCGTGGGAGTATCTTCAGTTCCAAGTTTTGGGAAAGCTCCCAACAAGGCTGGGGAACAAAGCTAAACTTCAGCACAACATATCACCCTCAATCTCAAGGACAAGTAGAAAGAATAAAAATAAAATTCTACAAGATATGCTTCGCGCTTGTGTCATCTCTTTCGGCATGAAGTGGGAGGAATGCCTTCCATATGCTGAGTTTTGCTACAACAATAGCTTCCAGAAAAGTATCAAGATGGCACCCTTTGAGGTTCTCTATGGCTACTATGACAAGAAACATGTGGCTATGGAATATGTTCCTGGTGATTTGGTTTACCTTCGTGTCACTCCCATGAGAGGCACGCACCGGTTTGGTCTCAAGGGAAAGCTCACTCCACGATAGAATGGTCCTTTCAAAATTCGTGGAAGAAGAGGAGAAGTGGCTTATGCACTTGCGCTTCCTGAAAAACTCAAGGTGCACAATGTATTTCATGTCTCTCAGCTCAAGAAGTTCTTCAAAAATCCCGGTAAGACTGTGGATCTCGAGCTCATCAACCTCCAACAAGACCTCTCTCATAAAGAACACCCCATGAAAATTCTTGAAATCGCAGAACGAAAGACTCGCAACAAGTCTGTAAAATTCTACAAGGTGCAATGGTCGCACCATTCTGTTGATGAAGCAACCTGGGAGCGTGAGGATGACCTCCATTCCGAGTATCCTACCTTATTCCAGTCTTATTTTCTCCTAGAATCTCGGGGCGAGATTCTTTTTTAGTGGGGGAGAGTTGTAGCATCCCGTCTATCTAACATCTGTAATACTACATGGTTCCTAATAAAATGCTACTTTGTTCATATTATTCTTGCATTACATCATTATTATATCATGCTCATGTCACCAT
This sequence comes from Avena sativa, assembly GCA_916181665.1. Classification (NCBI taxonomy): domain Eukaryota; kingdom Viridiplantae; phylum Streptophyta; class Magnoliopsida; order Poales; family Poaceae; genus Avena; species Avena sativa. Next base: position 241,826,039 of record OV702297.1, read on the forward strand.
GCCACATTGCATTTGAGCATCATATAAAACCCCTTTTGTTGGTTCTTACCCCATATGCATTCATATTGTATTACTTGTATTTGCCTCTTGATATATTGTAGTTGCTTCTTGATATATTGTTTAATGCCCAAGTTGAGTTGGGGGCATATCTTTTGTTAACTCCACCACCTTTATTTGGCATCACATTGCAATTCCACCATCCTAATGATATATGAGCCTTGCAATTATATTTGGCATTTAAATCTAGCTCATATGGTTGGAATGGATCCACTTCTATCTCTACATGCTTACATATATGATACATGTTGTTTTCACAATATTGGATATGGGAAGCCACATGGCCACCTTTGCATGCTATGTGAGTAGTTTTCTCTTTCAAGCTTCTATATGGTTTATATTTGAATGCAAGCCCATTATGAATATAATTGTGACTCTATATTTATTAGTGGATCACACACACTAGTTGGTAACTTTATATTCATTCATGCTTTATTCCATATTTACCATCTGGGGAAGCAAGCTCATCTTTTCTTTTTGCATTGGCCTTATTCAATTTGGATGCATGTATGTATATATTTCCATGTGTGCAAATAGTTGTTTTCACAACTAGTAATGCCATTTGTTACATCATGCATGGGCCATGCAACCATGTCCCATTTTTCCTCCATGTGGGCATTATTTGGATTTGAATGGAACTTGGTCGAATCACATATCTACAAGTGGATCAAATTCAAATAAACCTACATGTACCGAAGTGGTTTTCCCTGCTTGATTTCTTTTGGGTTAATATTTGCTTATGATTTTTGGAGCCTTTTTGTATAGCTTGTTTAAATAACACAAACCTAAACAAAAGAGTCTAATTCAAACCAGTTTTACCTAGCTTTCTACCCCTTTTCTAGCTACTAGCCATCGCCAACCCCTAGCGCCACTTGTTTTCAACTGGCACCTCCTTGTGGTTTGGTTCAAACCAGTGCCCTGTTTCTCTTCCTAGCTAAGTGTCTCTGTCTCCTGTTCTACTCCTCCTGATGTCGTCCTCTTCTCCCTCTCTCTCTCTCGCAAGAAACGTAAAGCGACACCGGGCAGGTCGCCGTCTCTGTCTCTGTCCCCCGTCCACGTCACGCTCAGCAGCCAGCCTTCTTATCCCCTGCCTCTAGCTCTAGAACCCTAACCCCTTCCCTGCCACCGTTCTCCACCTCTTCTTTCCCCACCTCTGCTTCCAGTTTTTTTCCCATGGCGTCGTCCTGCTGATACTCCTCTTGTCGAGCCCCCTATTTCGTCGCCGACCTGGTAAGCTTCGGGATCGATTCCCCTGTCTATGTCACCTTACCCTGCCAACATCGCCTGTTGATCATTTTCCGTAGTGGCCTCAGTTGCCGTTGCAGAAGGAGGGCTTGCCTGTTGCTGCCGTCGGCCCGCGCCTCACCCCGACGCCTCCTGGAACCGCAAGCTCCTCGTCCGCACCACCCCTCGGTGAGCCTCTCCTCTAGCATCCTTCTCCCTTAGCTTTTGTGGTCGTAGTTTCCAGCGCGCGCCTATCATGCCCCACGCGGACAACAATCGTGTCAGCAGCCCCAGAAATAGCCATAGGTCCCTGTTCTCGTGCAAGCCTCAGCCACCTCCGTTCTCCTTTCGAATGACTCTTCATGATCCGGCGTAGAGGGCGCCTCCAGCTCGCCGCAGCCTCAAACCTCGTTCAATTCGGTATACCGAGCCGCTCAGAATCGTCGCTCGAAGTGGGCTGTTTTCTATAGATCCTGTCGCACGTCCTTAGCAACAACAACACAGCTCGCACCGCATCGTATTCCGGTCATTGCCCCGTCGTCCCTGGTGATTATTTGCGAAAGTTTTCTGAACGAAAGTTGCATATCAGGGATCCTTCCTTGTTTTTCATTTTTGCATCATCTCCTTATTCGCTTTGTATCAATCGCCACTGACCTCGCGAGATCAGAAAAAACGAAGTTCAGTCCTTTTTGTCCTCGGTCGACCTCTATTCTTCGTCGATTCCTGACGCGTAGAGTCCTCCGCTGGAGAAAACCTAAGCACAAAAGTCATAGGACTGTGTCCCTTCTACAACTTTGATTCTTACGGCGTCGCAAAAATCTCGGTGGTTTGCTCTTCATTGTCTTTCCAAAACTCGTTTCAACTAGCAGATTTTGCGTTCCTGAGTTTTCCTGTCAGATCCAATCTCCAGAAGATTTTCCACTTAGGCCCCTGCAGTTTTCCTGATATGAACCCGTAGCCCAGGCTCGCTACGTGTCGCCACCTCATTGGACCATGCGCGCATTGTGGCCCTGTTGTTCCTAGGCCCACCTGTCATTGATTGTGGGTAGACTAACCTGAGTAAGAAAAGTCAGGAGTTGTTTCAGAATTCAAAATTATAAATTGATTTACATTCTGTTTAAATAGAAACTCATTTATAACTTTTAAATAAATAAGATTTTGAATAAAAGTTTAATATGAAATATGTTTAGTTTTTCAATAGGAATTCATCATATTCAAATATTTCCAAATCTGGGTCAACTAGTCCAATCTTTGACTTTGACTCTTCTTTAATAATTTTGACTTAAATAATATTTTAAATTCATAATTTCAAATCATACAAGGAATATATGATTTTGAATCAGAAAAACATGAGGATTGTGAATATGCTATTTATAAAATCATTTGGGAAATTTAAATTTTTTGAATTAATAAATATTAATAAATGCCATTTCTTGAATATTGCATAACTTTAAATCCGTAACTCCGAATTCGAGAAATGATATGTCTAAATCGATTAGCTCGACGAGCCCGTTCTAGCCATGCATTCCATGATATGAATTGATTCATGCATCATGTAAATATTAAATAATCAGAGCTGTTTATGGGAGTAAAACATACCTAAACATATTAACAAAGTGCTTTATTATTGTTTTCTCACCTCACCCGTGCCATGCTATGTTATACCATGTAAATTGTGGATCATACCATCATGGCATACCTTTTTTTCTTGTTGCATATGATTTATATGATTGTGCAATGTATTTATTTTGGCCCCTTGTGTGTTTGGTTTTTATCCGAATAGACGCCGAGCAAGGAGCTTACCAGGAGACTTAGGAGTTTTACCCGGAGCCGACTTATTCTACAACCGAACCATCATGCAAGCATTTCCCCATGCTTGCACTACATATAGTACCTATTGCATCTATCTTATTCTTGCATCATGTGTCGCTCTGAATAAAATTGAAACCCAAGTATTGCATCGCCTTTACTTTTAAACCCCACTGAAGCTTGTTCCCTCAATCCTATTTGTCATTACTACAGGAGTTGTTTGATCCATGCGAGTCATAGAATTGCATGTGTAGGGTTTGTGAGTGTATTTGAAGAATGAGATACCTAAACAACTGAATTGAGTAGTAATGGGATAACTAAAGAAAGAGGCAGCAGTGGGCAATAGTAGAGATCTGTTTTTTATCTGCCCACTTGTGTCCCGTAGGACCCCGAGTACTTGATACCTATTCCTTGAATATTCGCACTATACGCATGTGGGACAATGAATCCCCTTAGCATGAGCTTGAGTCATATCTTATTTCTTGGGGACACAAAGTAGTATGGGGCTTTATTACTATCTTGTACTTATACCATGATTATGCCATGCTTTACTGCTTTATTTACTATTGCGCGTGGAATACCTATACTGTTTTGGAACAAATGTAGAATGTTTACGCGGTATCGATAAGCCCAGTCCCACTTTCGGGTTCCTAGTCGTTTATAGCCATTGTCGCAAACCCCTTGGTCCGTCGCGGAGCCGGCCAACTTCGTAGAGGGTAGCTTAGCGGGGTGACCCCTGAAATATTATATGAATCTTGCGATTTCTTTGTCGTGATGCCTTGTTGGGTTTTCATTTGGTTTTTCCGAGGTTGATCATGCGTGTGTTGCTATTTGTGCCCCCCTGCAGGGTAAAACTTTCTGAAAGCCGTGTCCGCGGTTATGGATAACTTGGAGCACAGTTTCTCAATCATAGACAAGCATAACTAAAGTACCACTTCTAAATTGACGAATACTTGACTAGTAATAGCGCAACCCTCATGGAAAGAATAATAAAATTTCCAACGGATGGGATGTTCTTCCGCCTTCTAATTTGGGAACGAGGAGGTGGGTGAGCAAGCTTTATTAATGTCGATATATATCTGTTGGGTAATTAACCAGTGTTTATTAAACGGGTGTCCGTCTATCTTTGGTTAGGCGGAAGTTGTAGAGTGTCTCTATAGAACTGCTATGCTTTAGTTTTGCTGCAATTGCGTCACCCCCAGGTTTTCCCCTTTAGATGCATAAAGACTTGCTGAGGCCCCTAGGGTCTCACACGATAAATATCTGGTTCAGATGGACAGGTTTACCCACAGGAAGGATACTGGGTTGAAGAGACCGATGATGGAGGCAACAACCATCTGGCGTAGAGTTTCCCAGGCTTGGATATCTTGAGATCATTTGGGTGGGGTGTGCTTATTTCAGGGCTTCTTATGCCAGTTTGCTTCTTATCTGTACTCAGATCTGTTTTTCACTTTCGCTTGATACTCTGATGTGTGATGTATGAGGATGTATCCTAACTATTAGAACTATCTAGTAATTTGAATCTTGCCATATGGCGTTGAATATTTCTATTTCTTTTAGATGGTCTGGCTCTGATGTACTCTTATATGTTGCTAACATACACACTTGTGTATGTTATGTTGCCGCATGCCTATCGACTAGCAGATATCAAAGTGATCCAGGAGTGGATCATTGGACACCGGTCAAAAACATCCTTACGTACATGAGAAGAACTGAGGATATGGTTATTTCTTATGGAGGTGATGAACAGCTCGTTGTTAATGGTTACACCGATTCTAGTTGGAACACCAATCCGGATGATTCTAAATCTCAAGCTGGATACGTATTTACTTTGAATGGTGCATCAGTTAGCTGGAGGAGTGCAAAGCAAAGCGTTGTGACGAGATCTTCAACTGAATCGGAATACATAGCTGCTTCGGAGGCTTCACAAGAGGAAATATGGATGAAAGAGTTCATTACAGAGCTCGGTGTGGTTCCAAGTGCGCTGGACCCAATGTCTATCTACTGTGATAACATGGGCGCCATAGCCAATGCGCAAGAACCAAGGTCATACAAGAAGCTGAAGCACATCAAGCTACGTTTTCACGCTATTCGAGAGCATGTCCAAGATGGTGACATAAAGATTTGCAAAGTACACACAGATCTGAATGTGGCGGATCCGTTGACTAAACCTCTCCCGAGGACAAAACATGACCAGCACCAAACTGCCATGGGTGTTCGGTATATTACCATGTAATCTAGATTAGTTGACTCTAGTGCAAGTGGGAGACTGTTGGAGATACTCCCTACAGGCAATAATAAAAGTGGTTATTATTATATCTTTGTATTTATGATAAATGTTTACATTCATGCTATAATAGTATTAAACGGAAACATTAATACTTATGTGATTTGTAAACTAAATTAGAGTCCCTGGTAAAGCCCCTTTATAATACTAGCTTGTTGATTAATAGATGATCGTGGTTTCTCGATCATGAACATTGAGATGTTATTAATAACAAGATCATATCATTAGGAGAATGGTATGATGGACATACTCCTATAGATAAGCGTAGCATTAAGATCAAGTCATTTTAATAGTTCGTTTGCTATAAGCTTTCTGATACACAGTAACCTAATTCCTTCGACCATGAGATCATGTTAATCACCATCACCGAAAGGATGCTTTGATGACATCAAACACCACATCGTAACTGGGTGGCTATAAAGGTGGCATTGAGTGTTCGGAAAGTATGGGTTGAGGCACATGGATCAAGAGTGGGATTTGTCCATCCATATGACGGATAGATATACTCTGGACCCTCTCGGTGGAATGTCATCCAATTAGCTTGCAACCATGTTACTAGCTCACAAGGGATCACATATCACGGGAATGAGAAAAGAGTACTTATCAGTAACGAGGTTGAACTAGGTATGTAGAGATACCGACGATCAAAACCTCGGATAAGTAAACTATCGTGAGACAAAGGGAAATTGGTATCGTATGTAAGTGGTACATTCGATCGCAAAATAATCATAGAAATAAGTGGGAGCCATATGAATTTCCAGATTCCTCTATTGGTTATTGATCGGAGAAGTGTCTTGGTCATGTCCGCATAATTCACGAACCGTAGGGAGACACACTTAAGTATTCGATGTTGTTTAGTAGATATGGAATGTTAGTAGGGATACCGAATGTTGTTCGGAGTCTCGGATGCGATCCGGGATATCACGAGGAGATCCGGAATGGTCCGGAGAATAAGATTCATATAAGGAAAGTCATATTTCAGAGTCTGGGAAACTTTTCGATGTTTTCATCGAAGAGGTTCTAGAAAGGTCTAGAAGGTTCACAGGTCCGGAAGGAGAATGGTACATGAATGTGTCATGGGTAAGTGGAATTATTGGATCATATCCTAGGTCACATGGTGTGTGCATTTTTAAGAGAGAATTAAAGCTCTAAATTGAAAGTGAAACGAGAGTTTGAAAAGTCAAACTAGAACAATGGTTTCCTAGTGGGAGAAGAAAGAAGTCCTTCTCTCAATCCAACTTGGGTTTGGATTCAAAACCACCCCTCCCAAGGCTGCCTTCCCTCTCATAAATAGAGGGGGAGGGCTTCCCCAAAGCACACAAGCCCTATCCCCTCTCCCCGCACTCGAGCCGCCTCCGCCACAGCCCCGCCGCCGTGCCGCCGCCGGTTCGTCGCCGCCACCCTAGCCGCCGTCGACACCTCCTCCTCCTCCCGGTCATCTAAACCCTAGATCTTAGGGAAACCCTAATCCACCATAACTCGCACCGGCTTAGGCGAAGCCCTGCGGGATCTTCCCTCTACTTCCGACACCACGCCGTCGTGCTGCCGGAATCGCGAGGGGAGAACTACAACCTCCGCTGCCTGCTTGAACAAGGGAGAGGAAGGTCTTCATCAAGTACCGAACATGTGACCGACTACGGAAGCGCTGCCGAAACACAGCGCCAGAAGGATCGTCTACGCGATCTTGAGATCGGCAAGTGTACGACTACATCACCCACGAGAATCTGCTCTCGTTAACCTCTTTGGAATCTTCGAGGGTGAGTGCTTCTATCGACTCGTTTCTACAATCTAGTAGATAGATCTTGGCTTGTTTGTGTGCATGCGGTAGAAATTTTTTGTTTTCCATGCTACGAACCCCTACAGTGGTATCAGAGCCGTGTCTATATATAGATCTGTTACACGAGTAGAACACAATGGTCATTGTGGGCGGTGGTGCTTTTATTATCAATTGCTTTTTGTGTACTTTGCATCTTGCTGTATGATGGGATGAAACGGCCCGGGCTAACCTTACATGACATCGTTCATGAGACTTGCTCCACACTCAACATGCAACTTGTATTGCATAAGTGGCTTTGCGGGTGTCTATCTCTCCCGTCATAGTGTAGATTCAATTTACAACGGTCACTTGATAGTTCAAGCATCAACGTTGTGGTTCTTGTTCGTAAGTTAGAACGACACTTATTGAAAGCCCCAAACCACGTAAAATATGCAAAGAAAATTAGAGGCGTCTAACTTTGTTTTGCAGGGGTGTGCTGTGATGTGATATGTCCATGATTGTGATTATATATGATGTATGCAATGTTCCTTATTGTAAGTTGGCAACCGGCAGGAGCCATATGGTTGTCTTTTAAATTCCGTTAAGACCTGCGTGTCTATTCGAAGTAGTTGTAATAGTTGAAGCTGGTGGACGACAACCATGAAACGGAGCCATTGACCTTGACGCCATACCGGTGATGATGGAGATCATGTTCGTGCTTGAAGATGGAGATCGGAAGCACAAGAAGAAAGGCCATATCATATCACATATTATGAATTGCATGTGATGTTAATCCTTTATGCATCTTGTATTGCTTAGTTTGCGACGGTAGCATTATAAGATGATCCCTCAAGAACAAAATTTCATGTTTTAAAGTGTTCATCCTTAGTAAGCACCGTTGCTAAAGCTCGTTGTTTCAAAGCACCACGTGATGATCGGGTGTGTTAGATTCTGCGAGTGTATACAACGTGAGCAAGCCAGATTTGCTCATGCGGAAGCTAAGGTTTGATCTTGACGAGCCTAGCATGTACAGACATGGTCTCGGAAAATGGATCACCGAAAGGTAAAGCATGAATCATATAGTAGATATGATGAACATGTTGATTGTTCGCCATTGAAGCTACATCAACTCTTGTGATGATTGGTTTTGATGTGGTGGATATGGTTCGTGTGATCACTAAAACAATTTGAGGGATATTGTTTTGAGTGGAAGTTCACCTAGATTAATTTAACTATTAATTAGAACTCAATTTGTCATAAACTTAGTCTAAACTATTGCAAATATGTTGTAGATCAATGGCGGCCCCTACCATCAATTTTAATGCGTTCCTAGAGAAAGAAAAGTTGAAAAACAATGGAAGCAACTTCGCAGATTGGTTTTGCAATTTGAGGATTGTCCTCAATGCTGGTAATTTGTCCTATGTGCTGGATGCACCGCTGGGTGACCTGCCTGCAGCTAATGCTACCGATAAGGTAAAGAATGTTTTCCTCGCTCGGAAGAATCAGTACTCCACAGTTCAGTGTGCTATCTTGTATGGTTTGGAATCTGAGCTTCAGTAAAGGTTTGAGAACCATGACCCACATGATATTGTCCGTGAACTCAAAATGATATTTGAGGCTCACGCGGCAGTTGAGAGTTATGAGGCTTCTAAAAAGTTCTTTAACTGCAAGATGGAAGAGGGCAGCTCCGTCAGTGAGCACGTGATTAAGATGTCTGGGCACGCTAGCAAGCTTCAAAGCTTGGGAATAGTGATTCCTAATGCTTTGGGGAGTCACCGTGTCCTCCAATCACTACCACCAAGTTACAAGAACTTTGTGATGAACTACAATATGCAAAACATGGACAAGTCGTTGCCAAAATTCTTCTCCATGTTGAAATCTGCAGAAGTGGAGATCAAGAAAGAGCACCAAGTGTTGTTGGTCAATAAGACCACCAAATTCAAGAAGCAAGGCAAGTCTAAGAAAAAGGGAAACTTCATGAAAGGCGGTAAGAAAGTTACCGCTCCGGCGAAGAAGACCAAGGCTGGGCCTAAGCCTGATACTGAGTGCTTTTACTACAAGGGAGAAGGTCACTGGAAGCGGAATTTCCCAAAGTACTTGGCGGATTTGAAGAACGGCAACATCACGAAGAAAGGTATATCTGATATACATGTTATTGATGTGTATCTCATTAGTACTTGTAGTAGTGCCTGGGTATTTGATACTGGTTCGGTTGCTCATATTTGTAACTCGAAATAGGTACTGCAGAATAAACAGAAGCTAGCGAAGAAAGAGGTGACGATGCGCGTTGGAAATGGATCAAAGGTTGATGTGATCACAGTCGGCACGCTACCTCTTCATCTACCATCGGGATTAGTTTTATACTTAAATAATTGTTATTTGGTGCCTGCGTTGAGCATGAACATTATATCTGGATCATGTTTATTTCGAGACGGTTACTTGTTTAAGTCCGAGAATAATGGTTGTTCGATTTATATGAGTAATATGTTTTATGCACATGCACCTTTGATAGATGGTCTATTCTTATTGAATCTCGATTGTGGAAATACACACATTAATAACATTGAAGCTAAACGTTTGAAATTGAGCGATAACTCGACCTATATGTGGCACTGTCGTCTTGGTCATATTGGAGTGAAGCGTATGAAGAAACTCCATTCCTATGGACTTCTTGAATCACTTGATTTCGAATCACTTGAAAGATGCGAAGCATATCTAGTGCATAAAATGACTAAGACTCCATTTTCTGGTATGATGAAGCGAGCTATGGACTTATTGGAAATCATACATACCGATGTGTGTGGCCCAATGAGTGTAGCATCGCGCGGTGGTTATCGTTATGTTCTTACCTTCACGGATTACTTGAGTAGATATGGGTATATCTATTTCATGAAACATAAGTCCGAAACATTTGAGAAGTTTAAGGAATTTCAAAGTGAGGTAGAGAATCAACGTAACAAGAATATTAAATTTCTATGATCTGATCGTGGAGGTGAATATCTAAGTTATGAGTTTGGCGAGAATTTGAAGAAATGCGGAATACTTTCACAATTGACACCGCCGGGAACACCACAACGTAATGGTGTGTCCGAACATCGTAATTGAACTCTCTTAGATATGGTTTGTTCTATGATGTCACTTCCAGATTTACCTCTATCGTTTTGGGGTGATGCATTAGAAACAGCCGCATTCACTTTAAATAGGGCACCATCTAAATCCGTTGAAACGACACCGTATGAATTGTGGTTTGGGAAGAAACCTAGATTGTTGTTCCTTGTTTGGGGTTGCGAAGCTTATGTAAAGAAGTTATAGCCAGACAAGCTTGAACCCAAAGCGGAAAAATACGTATTCATAGGATACCCGAAGGAAACTATTGGGTATACCTTCTATCATAGATCCGAGGGCAAAATCTTCGTTGCCAAGAATGGATCCTTTCTAGAGAAGGAGTTTCTCTCGAAAGAAGTGACTGGAAGGAAAGTAGAACTCGACGAGGTTGTTGAACCTTCTCTCGAACTTGTGAGTAGCGCAGCACCGGAAGTAATTCCTGTGGTGCCTGCACCAATAAGAGAGGAAGCTAATGATGTTGATCATGAAACTTTGGTTGAAGTTACTACAGAACCTTGCAGGTCAACGAGAACTCGTACCACTCCTGATTGGTATGATCCCGTTATGAGTGTCATGTTGGTGGACAACACCGATGACCCTGCGACATAGGAGGAAGCGATGATGAGCCCAGATTCCAATAAATGGCAAGAATCCATGAAATCCGAGATTGGATCCATTTACGAAAATCAAGTATGGACTTTGGTGGACTTACCGGATGGCCGGAAGGCTGTCGAGAACAAATGGATCTTCAAGAAGAAAACAGATGCTGATGGTAATGTTACTGTCTATAAAGCTTGACTTGTCGCAAAAGGGTTTCGACAAATTCAAGGAGTTGACTATGATGAGACTTTCTCACCAGTAGCGAAGCTAAAGTCTGTGAGGATTATGTTTGCAATCGCTGCATATTATGATTATGAGATATGGCAGATGGATGTTAAAACGGCGTTCCTCAATGTAGACATTGATGAAGAGTTGTATATGATGCAACCCAAAGGTTTTGTTGATCCTAAAGATGCTAACAAGGTATGCAAACTTCAACGGTCCATATTTGGATTGAAGCAAGCATCCCGAAGTTGGAATCAACATTTTGATAAGGTAATCAAAAGTTTTGGTTTTATACAAACTTATGGAGAAGCTTGTATTTACAAGAAAGTGAGTGGGAGCTATGTACCATTCTTAATACTATATGTAGATGAAATATTGTTGATTGGGAATGATGTAGACCTTCATAATAGTGTCAAGGATTATATGAATAATAGTTTTTCAATGAAAGATCTTGGCGAAGCAGCTTACATATTAGGCATAATGATTTATAGAGATAGATCGAGACGCCTAATATCATTGTCACAAAGTACATATTTGGACAAAGTTCTAAAGAGGTTTGGAATGGAAGATAGCAAGAAAGGGTTCTTGCCCATGTTTCCCAATACGACCTTGAGTAAAACTCAAAGTACTGCAACAGCAGAAGATAGAGAAAGGATGAGTAAGACTCCCTATGCCTCAGCCATAGGATCTGTTATGTATGCCATTCTATATACTAGACCCGACATTGCATATGCTGTTAGTTTGACTAGCAGATATCAAAGTGATCCAGGAGTGGATCATTGGACAGCGGTCAAAAACATCCTTAAGTACTTGAGAAGAACTAATGATATGGTTATTTCTTATGGAGGCGATGAACAACTCGTTGTTAATGGTTACACCGATGCTAGTTGGAACACCGATCCGGATGATTCTAAATCTCAATCTGGATACATATTTACTTTGAATGGTGCATCAATTAGCTGGAGGAGTGCAAAGCAAAGCTGTAACATCCCAAAAATACTAAACTTGGATCATCAAACTCTAATCATCAAAATTAGGGTTAACAAAAACTTTTCTAAATAAAATTATGGAAGCATGCATGTGAGTATGCATTTCATTTTGAATTCTTTTGAACCACCTTGTTTGTGTGTTTCTTTGCTTGTAAAATGTTGCTTAGGTGAAATAAACATCATCTAAACAATTCCCAAACTTTTCTCAAAGACAAATAAATCAAAACAAAGCTAAATGAGTGAATGGTCATTTTGACCAAATTAACTCCCATGCCTACCTTGGCTGTCTCAAACTTTCAGAACCTAACAGAAACTTTTCTAGATCTTTGCACCCCTTGATTGTACTCATAACAAAGCATCAAGGCCCATTTTGTGATCATCCAGAAACTTTCAAATGCATAGTTTAAATGGCAATTCAAAATTGAATCTTAATCATATGAGAAGATCCCACTTTTTCAAAAACCACTCAAACAAGCTCAACTTTCAAAACCCAAGCATCTGCAGACTCACCAGCACCAACCTAGCACACCCACCAAAAATCTTTTCAAAATTCAAAACATGAATTCTTGTGGCCATTTCATCAAACACCTTGTAGACACAAATCAAACAAAATCCAAACACTGTTTTGAGCAGTGAATTGAGCCTAACTTGTTCCCTCTCTAGGCACCACTAGCCTTAGTAGATCATATAAAAATCTTAAACAAGCACTAGACCCACTGTAAGCTTGGCAATGCCATCAATGGTGAACAGCTGAAGCCACCCTTGTCACCCCCATGTCGACAGCAAGCTAGGAGAGAAACTACCCGTGCCAACCTTGTCTGGAAGATCACCCATGCCTCACCGCCCCCTCTCGACCAGCCTTGCCTCGAAGACATCAAACAGAGCACCAAGGAACACTGTGCCCGTGCCTCTGTCAACCATGCCGAGCATGCGCCAGAGCGCCACCCTCGACCGAATCCCACAGACCGCGCGGCGCCCTCGCCGTGTGCATACATGATCACCACCGACCCAGGAGACCGCCAGACATCCCCATTCGCCGCCCCATGCCGCACAGCCACCGCTCACCGTCGAAGACGCCGCCTCTGCCGCGCAGACCATCGCGCGTTCCAGACCAAACCGCACCGCCCCTGCAAGCGCATTAAAGCCGTAGAGCATCGCCAGGAGACCACCAAGCGATCGCCACCACAGGCCATGCCTCTAGCAGCCCGTAGCCATGTCGCCACCGTCGCCTGCCCATGCCGTTCGGTCTCACCGTCGCGACTATAAATGGAGGCCTCCCCGCTCAAATTCTTCACACCATTCCACTCCCCTCTCCTCACTGATCATGCCACCCTGTTCCCGGAGCAAGGCGAGCAGCACTTCGCCGGAATTTCGCCGGATCCCGCCGCCTCTGGAGCAGAAGGAAGCCAGCGATTGGAGCCGCCCCAGAAGAAGCTGCCGGTACCCGGAGAACCGCCGTCGTCGACTTCGTCGTTCGCCCGCCTCGCCGACCCTCTCCTGAACCCCGGTGAGCCCCCAGCGACCCCCACTGGCCATGCTAGGTTTCTGTCTCGCCGGCGTTGCCCAACGTCGACGATGACTCTCAGCCGTTGGATTAGAACCAGATCGAACGCACCACATCACCCCATACCTCTTGGCACCCCTGTCTCACTCACGCATGGGGACAACCACTTACGCAGCCCGCGGAAGCGCTGTGCTTAGCAGGCCGGCCCGTTAACCTTTCCCGCGCAGCCCAGTTATTGGAATTTAACCTTTTCCTTTTTAGTTCAAACACTTTTATACCCAGTTTCAAAAATCAACCTAGGTCGATTCAATGAACCAAATTGAATGAAACCAATTTTGTTAGAAACGTCTGGGAATGCTGAATCCAAGCCCGTTGGATTCAAGTCATTTGGGCCTGTAGATCATCCTTGGTAAAAATAACAAGACAGAAGCTTTTCTGCATTCAAATTTTTTTCAAATTAAAACCATAAAAGATTTTGAGTTGATTCCAACTCTCAAAAATCACATTTAACCATACCTTTGAGAATATATAAAAATATATAGGTTTACTTACAGAAATAATGTTCAAGTAATAAAAGAATTCTACATAGGCATTTCTAGTCACTCTATTTAATTAAAATAAAAAGGTAAAACCTTATTAAATTGTGACACCACTTTAAATCACATTCCCATGAACTAAAATATGTGGTGATGACATGTGTCAACATGATCCCATGTTTGGTTTGGAGAATATTAAATCTCAAGTAATTTTTCAATGAGTAGAAATTACTTTTATAAAAATAAAAGGAATTAAACCAAACTTTAATCTTGTAATGTTAGTGATGATGCTAGATCATCTATAGGACCCTTTTGTGTGATGAATGCAAGTAGTTAAGTATTGTTTGGTGATTGTGTACATCGTATTTATTTATAGACGCTAGTACCGACCAAGGATACGCAGAGGAAGGAGGATTCTACGAAGAAGAAGCCGAGGAGAATTCAACCACTGCTCTGCACAAGGCAAGCTAAAACTTGCAAGATACTCTACTTTAGCAAGCCTAATACTACCAGTTGAATGTGCAAGCTAACACTTGCAATTTAGCAAGCTTATACTGATATTATGCAAGCCAATACTTGCAAGTCTTAGTAATCAAGTTGACCTATGCAAGCTACTACTTGCTTGCTACCATGCCACTATATGCCTTAAATCATATATGATCATAACCACTTGATAAACCAATCCTAGCTTTATTTGCAAGTTTATTACTATATTTCTTTATCAAAGCTCTTACTTAGAGTTTACTGGAATAAATGGTAGATACTAGAAGGATACTTGAAGGTTGCATAAAGAGCATAAAATTTGGCCTAAGCTAGATAATCTTGATGTCATCCTAAGGCATGAGATTGAACTTAGTTAAAACTCCACTGGTTTACCACCCCTCATTAGTGCTTACCCCCACTTGTAGATGCTAGTGCTAAGCATAAAACTTGATCAACTTTAGATGGGAATACTTGGTGGAAAAATGGTTATGAAAACCATGGAATGATGGATCATTCTATTGAAATGTTTTGGACATGTGTTTCCGAACACTTGATGATTTTGGTGATGAAAATGATGAGGCATGAGCCTTAGCCCTTTATAAAACTGATGGTTGTCTAGATGCAATACCATTCCAATTTTATTGTACAACCACAATACCCGAAGATTGGGTAGGGCTTGACTAGAAACTTATATACCTTAGTATTAGTTCCCTCACGGCCAAGGTCTGAGCTGAGGCTACCTTGTGAAGATTGTCCACCTGTGCAGTACCCAAGATGACAGTTGGTCATGGTTGGGAGGCCAAACTCATAGGAGAGGTGCTTATATTAGGGCATGTAATTGAAATGTTAGGATTGATTATCCGCATACTGAGTATGGTGAATTCAGGATTTGTTCCTGATGGATGTATCGAATGTTGTGGTGAAAGTGTACAATCTCTGCAGAGTGTCAAACTATTCGAATAGCCGCGTCCTCGGTTATGGACAGTTGGAGTGGCCATACTGTTCCCCCGTCAGATGTTTTCAAAAGACTTGTGAAATGAATTGAGACTTTGACTTGACTACAACAGGGTTGTGATATGAGATACAAGTTCCCACTTAGGTGTTATAAAATTTCAACTAGCATTCGTTGCTTCTAAACTTAGTAGAGACAAATCTGGCTTTTTGCAAAACAACCCTAGAGCCTAGTGTCCTATTACCAAAAACCCCTTTCACTTGTTAGTATTAGTTTGCGAGTACTTAAAGAGTACTCATGGCTTTGTCCCTGGTTATTCCCGTGGCCAGACTATGAAGAGGAGTACCTGGAGGATGGACCCCAAAAAGGTTACGACAACTAGGATCATCTCCCATCGTCAGCATTGCCTGTGAACCCGAAGATGGAGCTTCGCCTACGCTACCGTTATTATTACGTATTCCGCTGCTTGAAGTTGTATTAAGAACTGGATTAATGAGATCCCTATTTGTGTAAGACCTTATGAATGGTTTGTAATGGATGATGTACTGTGGTATCCAATTCTGTTATGTCTCGCAAAAATGATAATCCTGGGATTGCGATGTATGGCATAATAGGCATCTGGGATTAAAAATCCGGGTGTTGACAAGTTGGTATCAGAGCCATCCTGACCATAGGAGACCCTAGTTAGACTGGACGTTTGAATCAAAAACTTAGTTTCAAAACCAAGGAAAACAAATATTTACAAAAACTGATTCTCATTCTTATCCCTTTGATTCTTTCATGAAATTTCATGTTCCTCAAAAACTCTTGCAATATACATAAAATATTGACACACTTAATCACTCTACTAACTTACTCATCCTATATTCTTATAGATGGACGTGAAGTACAACAAGTTTTATCAGTTGGGGAATGGAGGAGACCTTATGTTTGAGAGGGATTTGGACCAGCTTTCGGAACATCTGGAGCGTCCGCACCCCGAGTTCTTTAGAGCTCAGCTCAATGATCAAGGAGGAGAAGATCTGTAGTGGCTAATTGTTGCAAGTCTCCGAGGAAAGATTGAACCTCCCACTGCGGAAGGAATTCAGTTTACCTTAAGAGAGAACAACTGGTTCGATGGAATTGCCAGGGCCATGCAGGAAGCTCTTTCCCGTCTATGTGGGAAGAGCATCAATCAGATCAAGGGAACCCGCTTTGAGTTTTTCCCAAGGCGTGATGCTAATGGACAACCACTGGAAGCCCCATACCACCCCAAGCTAAAGACTCAATTGGACCACCTTAGATTCATGATGTACGATCATCAGCAGGAGTTGGACAACTGCCGTGACTACTCCAACCACAAGTCCGCCATCATCAAGGCGAAGGATCAGACCATCGCCATGTTAGCAAAGGATCGCAAGTCTCGCCGCCGTCAGCTCGATAAGAAGGAGCGCATCATTTCCTGTCTTCGCCATCGTATCTCATCTTTGGAGGAGACCATCCACGAGAGACATGCAGTTGGAATAAAGGGAGAATGACAGAGAGGATCTTCGTGGAGACCCCTACTCTTATCTCAGCGATGATGATGATTTCCTGGAGGATCAGGCTATGGACTTATTCACTGATGAGGATGATTTCGCCTTCATCGATGACGATGAAGATGACGAAGCCACAAATTTCGAGGAGTAGTAGCACTTGAGCACTAGCGTAGTGAGTAGTATTCGGTCCCACTGTATCGTAGTTTTCAGAATGGTTCTTAAAAGCATCTGTTCTTCTTTGTTGTGGTGTGTGTTGTATCGTGTGCTATGAATGAATGAATGAAAAAGCAAGTTGCTAGAAAAATATGAGTCAAACTTTAAAAACTTTTCAAAGACACAAAACCTTAGAAATTTCCCTCTTCTCTCATGATCTATCTCAATCTTCAGATGCCACGTGGAGGAAGTGGTTCATCCTCGGACCCGATGTTGCAGATTCTGCAAATGTTGACTTCTGACCGCGAAGCTAAAAGAGCGGAACGTCAAGCCAACCTAGCCACCCTGCAAGAGATAGCTCAGCTAGCCCACAACAACAAGGCCACGGAAATCAGGACAACCATGGATCTAAACTAAAGAATTTCCAGAATACCAACCCACCTGTTTTCACTAAGTCGGAAGATCCCCTAGACGCCGATGATTGGCTACAGACCGTGGAAAATAACCTAGAAGTCACCGGAGTGGAAGCTAACGAGAAAGTTCTGTTCGCCACCCACTATCTAGCCGGAGATGCCAGGGCATGGTGGAACAGTGTTCGCGCAATGACCAGAGGCCAGATGATGACCTGGGAGGAATTCAAGGTCATGTTTAGCATAACCCATGTGCCGCCGGGTTTAATCAAGAGAATGAGAGATGAGTTCAGAGAACTGAAGCAAGGAAGGATGACCGTAGTAGAATACCGTGACAAATTTTTGTCATTAGCTAGGTTTGCCCAGGGAATTCGCTCAACCACAATGGCCGACTTTTTCTCATGCATGCTGAAGAAGCTCAGGAAGCACCAAACGTCGTGCTAGGTATGTTTTCTATTAATTCAGTACTTGCACGAGTGTTGTTTGATTCTGGTGCATCACACTCATTTGTCACCGATGAATTTGCATGCACTAGTAAAATTCAACCAACCAAACTGAAGCATGTTATGATTGTTCAAATTCCAGGATCCACCACCAAGGCTAGGCAAATTTGCAAAGTCGTCCCTATCCGAATCCATGGCATAGATTTTTATGCTAATCTGATAGTACTCGGAACTAAAGGTTTGGAAGTAGTACTAGGAATGGATTGGATGTCCAAACATAAAGGATTGATTGACTGTGCCAAGAAAGCCATAACCATGACCAGTACTGTAACGCCCCCGAATCGGGTCTATGCAGATCTCAGCATATCCCGCCAAAATCCGCATAGAAGCGATTCAAAGACGCCCACCAGACACTTTCGTGTGGGTGGGATTTGAATACAAGTAGTTACATCACAGTAGTTTACAACAGAGTCCACAAGAACTTATAGATACAACGACGACTCAACGGGTCAAGAATGCAAAAGGTACAATACGAAGATACAACTCAAGAAGAAAGCAAGATAGTGTCTGAGTATGGACAATATCCAAATGTGACTAAGAGTCCTCAAGAATAAACAAGCGGTGTCCAAACCTGCCCAGGCCAAGCCAGAAGGGTAACCTTGCTAACTTCATCAATCACATGCCTGTCAAGCCAAAAGGGTGCCGACAAAGGGCAAAGGAAAACAGAAAGAGAGCGGTCAGTACTGAGGCTAGTACACGGCGAGACTAGAATTCGGCGGTCCTCGCCTACATAGGTTTGGTGGGCTCAGCGGCAGCAAATCTTGTACTATCTAACTTATAGAGACACGCTACAACTTTGGCTATTAGAGTGAGATAAGAGAGCGCTATGCGGTAACAATAATATAACACCAAACATAACCCATCCGAAGATTTCCCCCTCGAAGACCAGTCGAGGAAGTCCCCTTGCGGAACACACACGGTGGCAATTTTAGTTAAGCAGGTGTTTAGTTGATAAGACTAATTACTAATCATATTTTTAAAGAGCAAAACATTAGTGGCGTTGTCTATGACCATGACACTGTACTCCTGAGGCGTCCATAACCGTGGACACACGACTTCTCGAAAAGATTTACCCTGCAGGGGTGCACTACTGTACCCAAACGCATGCTCAACCCATCAGGCAACATATTACGCGTGCCATCCGAATCTCACAACAAGAACTGTCCCATAACTACGCGCATATTTAGAGGCATCACCTACTGTGTGTTACCCACACAAGAGATACAACTGATTCTCTAGGTGGCACAGCGTTTGATTCTACGACCGGGCGATGATCGGAAGATAACTTGTAGAGCTCCATCCCACCTCCGGCACGATATCCCGATTTTATGCAATGCAAGCCATGGCCGTCCACCAAAGTCATATCACAACTCAACCCATGTCCGAGGACATATTATGCGTATGCACCAAATGGAAAACCAATTTTGTAACCCTCTGGATATACGAATAGCGCCGATAGTTGAGGGGGGATCCCAGAGGCCCCCACGTTTGGTTAGCGCGATCAACCCAGAACTGGTATCGTAGAACGAACAGGTCCTAGGTCGGCTCAAGCAGTTCCCAAAGGTGGTCCCTGCCGGGGCCTTATCATTAGGTGAAACCATAACCAACAACATCATATTAATTATCTTATCACCAACCATATCCGAGTATCATGTTCCACCTGTCTGAGAGCGGTACTAAGCATGCCTACGACTCGCAGGGTCAAAACTAGCTAATCAAACAAGGCAATAGGATAACCAAGGCAATTTAGTGGATCAGGTAATTAAAGGGACAATACTAAAGCATCGATAATAAGGATAGCAATAGATCAAAGGAAGGATGTAAAGACTATAAATGCAAAATAGGTAGAAGGGGGAGAATGCTCGCCTGGAAACATTGCCGAAGGTTCACCCGAAGATCGGGTCGACACTCGCATCAACTCATCGGCCTAGTCCGCAAAGAAGCAAAACACTAAAAAGAGGAACCGGTGCAATATTTAATACTACGGCAGAAGATCGGGCATGATGCATGCATGATGTATGACATGGAAAAGGGGCGATGCATTTAGGCAATATTAAGCGGAACCGGGGTCCCAACAATTAATTAGGTGGTTTATGATGTCTAGATATCCCGCAATTTAATGTTGTATTAACAAGGCAAAATTATGTCATCGGTTCGCTACACAAATTTAAATAGAGTAGAGATAAAACAAGATTATCCCACATATAGCCTCCATATTTAATTATTAGGTGAATCGACAAAATACCCCCAAACAAATAAATATGTACGCGAGCATGAATGATTAATATGCAACAAGTTATATTATATATAATATAACAAAATAGGGGTCTTGGATAGGGGTCGCACATTGGGGTTCAGAGGATCTCGTGGTTTGGGCTTCGGGGTCCCTGTTCACTTGCATTGCTTTGGTGAAGATCTTGAATCGACATCAATGACTTCGTGTTGGTTTGTCTATGAGAAGATCTTGTGGCACCAGGGGACATCTCCGTGACAACGGCCCATCAACAAGACAGGCATGGGACAAAGGCACCGCAGATAGAACAAACCAAAGAGGCATGTCCCATGTGGACACCCTCTCAAACACCTTCCGGGCAGGGCGTGCTCGGGGTTCGTCTTGAGGCGGCAGGGTGCACGCGTGGTGGCAGCAAGGTGAAAAGGTGAACGGAGGAGGCGCACGGCCGGAGAGAGACAGAAGGGATATTTGGCGGCGGGCTTCCAGGAGAAGGTACATCGGCGGTCAGGACACTGCAACAGGAGAAGGACGGCGCTGGCGGACGAGGAGATCTCGAGCAGAGGCAGGGCACAGGCGGTCGCTGGCGACGACAGATGCGGCGAAGCTCCACGGGCGGGGAGGCGGAGGCCAAGCGGCGGTCGGACGCTGCAGGGGCGGCGCCATGGTGGAGCGGTCAGAGGCGTAGGAGGCACGAGAGGTCCAAGGCGAGGAAGAGCGGCCGAGGTGGAGGGGTGCTTGCAGGAGGCGTTGGGGAGGAGCTCCTGGCGACGAGGGGGCGAGGCGAGCGGGGGCCAGAGGGGTGTCTGGCGGCGGCGAGCGAACGAGGAGGAAGGGGCGCGTGGGAGAATCGCGAGAGAGAGAGGGGAAGTTGCGGGCTGAGCGAGCGACGCGATAGGGAGGCGTGCGTGTGTTGCGTGTCGCGTGCTTGCGGGCGATGGAGAGATGAGGCAGGGGCCTGGTATGCGTGCGTCGTGTGGCATTGCGTGACAAGGCAAGTGTGGCTCGTGTGCGTTGAGTGTCCAGGCGTGTGTGGTGTTGTGTTGGATGCGTCGGGTGAGTGTGTGTGTGGAATCGAGTTGGGCCTAGGGTTCTAGTGCGGGGTGTTGTTCTAGCGGTTGGCGGCGGCCGAGGAAAAGGAAAAGAAGTGGCTAGTTTGGTTCAGACTTGGAGGCTTAGGGTTTGGGAGGCAAAAAGAAAAATGGACTATTTATCTAGTCCAAAGTAGACTAGATGGGGCTAGTTTTAGACCAAAACTTTAGACAGGCTTTTGGGCCTAGTTTCATTGTTAAAACAAGAGAAACCTTTTGCGGTCTTATAACAGACAAAAAATATTGTTTTACTTTGAAAATAAGAGAAGAATGGCGGGCTTAATAAAACCACGGGATATTTTAGAAAAACAAAAATAGGTTTTTTAGCAAAATAGTTTACGGTCAAAAATTGCGAATAAAATATGCATGATGATGCATAAAATAAAATAACAATCAAATTCTAATTTTTAATATTTCGGGGCATTACAAGTACAGCCGGAATATCTGTCGAGCATATATCTGAAACCTTACATCGTCAATTCAAGTGCAACAAGAGTATAGCCCAACCTACCATTGACCAAATCCGGATAGTCTGTGAATACCCCGATGTATTTCCAGATGTTTTGCCCGGTATGCCCCCAGATCGGGATATCGTGTTTATCATCGAACTAATTCCCGGAACAGGACCCATAGCCCAGAGACCATATAGTATGAACCCGTTGGAACTAGAAGAACTGAAGAAGCAACTGGATTCCACGCTAGAAATTGGATTAATTCAACCAAGTGCGTCACCATGGAGATCACCTGTCTTATTTGTGGACAAGAAGGATGGAGGTAACCGTTTGTGTACGGATTACCGGAAGTTGAATGATGTCACTATCAAGAACAAATACCCCTTGCCCAAGATAGAAGATTTGTTTGATTAGTTGACCGGTGCCAAAGTGTTTTCTAAGATTGGTCTTAGCTAGAACTGGGTATCATCAACTCAAAATTCGTGCAGAGGATATTCCAAAGACTGCCATCACCACCAGATAGGGATTGTACGAGTATACAGTCATGTCTTTTGGATTAACCAATGCCCCCGCTTATTTCATGAATCTCATGAATAAGATTTTTATGGACTTCCTGGATAAGTTTGTCGTTGTTAACATCGATGACATTTTGATTTATTCCAAATCAGAAGAAGAACATGAGCTACACCTAAGGACCATTCTTGGAACCCTTAGAGAGCATCAGCTGTATGCAAAGTTTAGCAAATGTGAATTCTGGTTACAGGAGGTAGGATTCCTCGGTCACATTGTATCAGCCGGAGGAATTTCCGTTGACCCTGCAAAAGTGAAAGATGTAGAAGATTGGCAAGACCCAACCACTCAAACCCAAGTTCGTGCATTTCTCGGATTGGCGGGATATTACCGCAAGTTCGTAGAAGGATTCTCGAGTATCGCCAGACCAATGACCCAATTGCTGAAGAAGGACAAGAAGTTTGAATGGACCGACAAATGTGAAGCGAGTTTTCAAGAACTCAAGAGGAGATTGATTTCAGCCCCAATCTTGATCATGCCAGATATCACGAAGCCCTTTGATGTGTATTGGGATGCATCCAAGATCGGTCTCGGATGTCTGCTAATGCAAGAAGGCAAAGTTATATCTTATCTATCTCGACAACTGAAGCAACATGAGCAAAATTACCAAACCCATGACCTCGAACTCGTAGCCGTAGTTCTAGCCCTGAAAACATGGAGACATTACCTGATGGGAAATCGTTGTGAGATTTATTCGGATCACAAGAGTCTGAAGTATATATTCACTTAGAAGGAGCTGAATATGAGACAGAGAAGATGGATTAGGCTAATCAGGGATTACGATCTGGACATTCACTATCACCCTGGTAAAGCCAATGTGGTAGCAGATGCCCTTAGCGGATTGTCGTGCCGCTTGAACTCCATGATTTTGAAGGAGCAACCAAGCCTGCAAAAAGAGATGTAAGATTTTCGAATAGAATTAGTAAGTGAAGGATTTTGGCTAGCATAGAACTTCAACCCACTTTGATCAGTCAGATTAAAGAGGTGCAGAAGGGAAATTCTAGTATCGACGGAATCAAGCGTCGTATCGGTACAGGCAAAGTACCTGGATTCACCGAAGACGAAGGAGTTCTGTGGTACAAAGGACGCCTTTGTGTACCAGCAGATTCGGATTTGGAAGAAGTGATTCTGAAGGAGGCTCATGATACTCTTTATTCTATCCATCCCGGAGGAACTAAGATGTATCAAGATTTGAAGGAGCAATTTTGGTGCATGTAACATCCCAAAAATATCAAACTTATATCATCAAAATACTAATCATCAAGTTTAGGGTTAACAAAAACTTTTCTAAATGAATTCATGAATGCATGTATATGTGTATGCATGGATTTTGAATTTCTTTAAAAACCACCTTGTTTGTGTGAGCCTTTGCTTGTAAAATGTTTCTTAGGTGAAAATAACATCATCTAAAACAATTCCCACACTTTTCCTAAAGACAAGTAAATCAAAAAATAAATATTATGTGAATGGTCATTTTGGCCAATTTACCTCACATGCCTACTTTGGCTGTCTCAAACTTTCAGAACCCAACAAAAACTTTTCTGGATCTTTGCACCCCTTGAATGTACTCATATCAGAGTATCAAGGCCCACTTTGTGATCATCCAGAAACTTGCAAATGCATAGTTTAAATGACAATTCAAATTTGAATCTTATTCATATGGGAAGATCCCACTTTTTCAAAACCCACTCAAACAAGCTCAATTTTCAAAACCCAAGCATCTGCAGACTCACCAGAACCAATCTAGCAAACCCACCAAAATTCATTTCAAAATTCAAAACTTGAGTTCATGCGGCCATTTCATCAAACAGGTTGCAGACACAAATCAAACAAAACATCAAACACTATAGTGTGCAGTGTTTTGAGCCTAACTTGTTCCCTAGTTAGCTCACACACAAACCAGTAGATCATCTAGAAAGATTAGCCCAACACTAGCACCCCTGTGAGCTTGCCATTGCCATTAATGGTGAACAGCCGAGCACACCCATGTCACCCCAATGTGGACAGCAAGCTAGGAGCAGCAGCAAGCCTAGCCAGCATGTCTGGGAGGCAGCCCACCATCCACCGCCACTGCCTGTCCCAGCCGCGAGCTTAGCCAATCCCTGGACCACGCGCACAAGCCGCGCCCAGACCATGACGAGCGTGCGCCAGAGCGCCACCCGTGACCAGCGTCCACAGACAGCGCGCCGCCCTCACCGCATGCACACACGATCACCACTGACCCAGGAGACCGCCAGACATCCCCGTTTGCCGCCCCGTGCCATACAACCACCGCCCGCCGTCGAAGACGCCGCCTCTACCGCGCAGAGCGCCGCCCGTTCCAGACCAAACCGCACCGCCCCATGCCTCGCGATCATGTCGTTGAGCATCGCCAGGAGACACAACACCGTCCCCTACCCTTGCCCATGCCATTAGCTGCCTGTATCGTCGCCCCCGACGAGCTCACCTTGCGCCCCGACGGTCCCCTCGCTCGACTATAAATAGAGGCCACCCCCGCACGATTTCTTCACACCATCTCACTCCCCTCTCCCCACTGACCGTGCCACACCATTCTTAGAGCAAGGCGCGCACCACCTCGCCAGAATTTCACCGGAGCCCGCCGCCTCTGGAGAAGAAGGGAGCCGGCGATTGGAGCGCCCCAGGAGAAGCCACCGGTACCAGGAGGATCGCCGTCGTCGACTTCGTCGTTCGCCCGCCTCGCCGACCCTCGCCCGTACCCCGGTGATCCCCCAGCACCCCCCACCGGCCGCGCTAGGTTTCGTTCTCGCCGGAGCTGTCTCGCGTTGACGATGACCCTCAGTCGTTGGATTAGAACTAGATCAGACGACCCACGTTGCCCCACACCGCTTCGCCCAGCCCCGTGTCACTGACGAGTGGGGACACCCACTTACGCAGCCCGCGGGAGCACTGCGCTTAGCAGGCCAGCCCGTTAGAATTTCCCGCGCAGCCCAGCAATTCAAATTAAACCTTTTTCTTTTTTTTTCAAACACACTTCTGTACCCAACTTCAAAAATCAACCCAGATCGATTCAATGCACCAAATTGGATGAAACAAATTTTGTTTGGAAAGGTCTGTGAATGCTTAATCCAAGCCCGTTGGATTCAAGTCATTTGGATCTGTAGATCATCCTTAGCAAAAATAACAAGGCAGAAGCTTTTCTGCATTCAAACATTTTTCAAATTTAAACCACAAAATCTTTTGAGTTGATTCCAACTCTAAAAAATCACATTTAACCATACCTTTTAGAATATATAAAAACATATAGGTTTACTTGCAGAAATAATGTTCAAGGAATAAAAGAATGCTACATAAAAGGGTAGAACCTTATTAAATTGTGACACCACTTTAATCAATTAAAATAAAAGGGTAAAACCTTATTAAATTGTGACACCACTTTAAATCACATTCCCATGGACTACAATATGTGGTGATGACATGTGTCAACATGATCCCATGTTTAGTTTGGAGAATATGAAATCTTAAGTAGTTTTTCAATGAGTAGAAATTACTTGTCTAAAATAAAAAGACTTAAACCAAGCCTTAACCTTGTAATGTTAGAGATGATGCTAGATCATCTATAGGACCCTTGTGTGTGATGTTTACAAGTAGTTAAGTATTGTTTGGTGATTGTGTACCTCGTATTTATTCATAGACGCTAGTACCGACCAAGGATACTACGAGGAGGAAGGAGGATACTACGAAGAGGAAGCCGAGGAGAACTTCAACCACTGCTCTGCACAAGGCAAGCTTTACTAACTAAGTTGACCAATGCAAGCTAACACTTGCAAGATACTATCCTAGTGCAAGCCAACACTGGCAAGACATCCTATTGTTGCCACAAACCCATGCTTGTGATATGAATACTATATGCCTTAAGCATATGTGATCATACCAACTTGCTAAACCAATCCTAGTTTTATGGCAAGCTTTTTTTTTACTTTATTTCTTTATCAAAGCTTACTTAGAGTCTACTTAAGAGTTTGGTAGATTTAGACAGCTGTGCTCAAGTTTGTCCTAAGAGCATAAAATTTGGCCTAAGCTAGAAACCTTGATCTCAGCCTAAGACATAATGTTGGACTTAGTGAAACTCCACTAGTTACCACCCCTCATTATTACCACCCCCAACTGTAGATGCTAGTGCTAAGCTTAAAACTTGATAAACTTTAGATGGGAATACTTGGTGGAAAAATGGTTATGAAAACCTTGGAATGATGGATCATTCTATTGAGATGTTTTGGACATGTGTTTCCAAACACTTGATGATTTTGGTGATGAAAATGTTGAGGCATGAGCCTTAGCCCTTTATAAAACCGATGGTTGTCTGGATGCGATACCATTCCAATTTTATCGTACAACCACAATACCCGAATATTGGGTAGGGCTTGACTGGAAACTTATATTCCTTAGTATTAGTTCCCTCACGGCCAAAGTCTGAGCTGAGGCTACCTTGTGAAGATTGTCCACCTGTGCAGTACCCAAGATGACAATGGTCATGGTTGGGAGGCCAAACTCACAGGAGAGGTGCTTATACTAGGGCGTGTAATCGAAAGGTTAGGATTGATTATCCGCATACTGAGTATGGTGAATTCAGGATTTGTTCCTGACAGATGTATCGAATGTTGTGGTGAAAGTGTACAATCTCTGCAGAGTGTCAAACTATTCGAATAGCCGCGTCGGCGGTTATGGACAGTTGGAGTGGCCATACTATTCCCCTGTCAGACTTTTCAAAATGACTTGTGAAATGAAGTGAGACTTTGACTTGAACACAACAGAGTTGTGACCTGAATTACAAGATCCCACTTAGGAGTTATAAAATTGTGACTAGCCTTGGAACTTAGTAAAGATAAACCTGGCTTTTTGCAAAACAACCTTAGAGCCTAGTGTCCAATTATCCAAAAACCCCTTTACTTGTTAGTATTAGTTTGCGAGTACTTAAAGAGTACTCATGGCTTTGTCCCTGGCTATTCCCATGGCCAGACTATGAAGAGGAGTACCTGGAAGATGGACCCCAGGAAGGTTACGACAACTAGGATCATCTCCCATCGTCAGCATTGCCTGTGACCCCAAAGATGGAGCTCCGCCTACGCTACCGTTATTACTACGTATTCCGCTGCTTGATGTTGTATTAAGAACTGGATCATGAGATCCCTATTTGTGTAAGAACTTATGTATCGTTGTAATGGATGAAGTACTATGGTATCCAATTCTGTTATGTCTCGCAAAAATGGTAATCCTGGGATTGCGATGTATGGCATAACAGGCACCTAGGATTGAAAATCCGGGTGTTGACAAGTTGGTATCAGAGCCATCCTGACCATAGGAGACCCTAGTTAGGTTGGACGTTGAACCAAAAACTTAGTTTCCAAAGACCAAAGAAAACAAATATTTACAAAAACCTATTCTCATTCTTATCTCTTTAATTCTTTCATAAAACTTCATGTTCCTCAAAAACTCTTGCAAAATATATAAAATTTTGACACACTTGATCACTCTGCTAATCTACTCATCCTCTATTTTTATAGATGGACGTGAAGTACAACAAGTTTTATCAACTCGGAAATGGGGGAGACCTTATCTTTGAGAAGGATCTGGATCAGCTTTCGGAACTTCTGGAGCGTCCGCACCCCAAGTTCTTCGGAGCTCAGCTCAATGATCAAGGAGGAGAAGATCTGCAGTGGCAAATTGTTGCAAGTCTCCGAGGAAAGATTGAACCTCCCACAGCGGAGGGAATTCAGTTTACCTTAAGAGAGAACAACTAGCTCGATGGACTTGCCAGAGCAATGCAGGAATCTCTTTCCCGTCTGTGTGGGCAGAGCATCAATCAGATCAAGGGTACTTGCTTTGAGTTTTTCCCAAGACGTGATGCCAATGGACAACCACTGGAAGCCCCATACCACCCCGAGCTGAAGACTCAATTGGACCACCTCAGCTTCATGATGTACAACCGTCAGCAGGAGTTGGACAACTGCCATGACTATTGCAACCACAAGTCTGCCATCATCAAGACGAAGGATCAGACCATCGCCATGCTAGCAAAGGATCGCAAGTCTCGCCGCCGTCAGCTCGACAAGAAGGAGCGCATTATTGCCCGTCTTCGCCACCGCATCTCATATCTGGAAGAGACCATCCACGAGAGAGACATGGAGTTGGAGGAAAGGGAGAAGATCTTCGTGGAGACCCTTACTCCTATCTCAGCGATGATGATGATTTTCTGGAGGATCAGGCCATGGACTTCTTCACCGATGAGGATGATTTCGCCTTCATCGATGATCCTGAAGATGATGAAGCCACAAACTCCGAGGAGTAGTAGCACTGAGCACTAGCGTAGTGAGTAGTAGTCGGTCCCACTGTATCGTAGATTTCAGAATGGTTCTTAAAACCATCTGTTTTTCCTTGTTGTGGTGTGTGTTGTACTGTGTGCTATGAGTGAATGAATGAAAAAGCCAGTTGCTAGAAAAACTTGAGTCAAACTCCAAAAACTTTTCAAAAACCCAAAACCTTAGCAATTTCCCTCTTTTCTCATGATCTACACCAATCTTCAGATGCCACGTGGAGGAAGTGGTTCAGCCTCGGACCCGATGTTGCAGATCCTGCAAATGTTTACTTCTGACCGCGAAGCTGAAAGAGCCGAATGTCAAGCCAACCTAGACACTCTTCAACAGATAGCCCAGCTAGCCCACAACAACCAAGGCCATGGAAACCAGGACAACCACGGATCTAAACTCAAGAATTTCCAGAATACCAACCCACCCGTTTTCACCAAGTCGGAAGAAGCCCTAAACGCCGATGATTGGCTGCAAACCATGGAAAATAACTTAGAAGTAGCCGGAGTGGAAGCCAACGAGAAAGTCTTGTTCGCCACCCATTATCTAGCCGGAGATGCCAGGGCATGGTGGAACAGTGTTCGTGCAATGACCGGAGGCTAGATGATGACCTGGGAGGAATTCAAGGTCAAGTTTAGCAGGACCCATGTGCCACCAGGTTTGATTAAGAGAATGAGAGACGAGTTCAGAGAGTTGAAGCAAGGAAGGATGACTGTAGTGGAATATCGTGACAAATTTTTGTCATTAGCTAGATATGCCCCGGAGGAGATAGACACCGAAGCCAAGAAGAAAGAAAGATTCCTGAATGGTCTGCATGACGTGATGCAGACGGTGTTAGTCAGTATCCCCTTTGTTGATATTGAAGCCCTTGTCGACTCTGCTATCCAAATGGAAGGAAAGATCAACCAAGCCAATGAGAACCGCAAGCGTCGCATGATGCACCAACCAGGAACCCATCAGACCCCAAAGTATCGCCCCAACCCATCTCTAGGATTTGCCCCACGAACCCACAGACCCCCTATGACCCGTCCAACCTATCCCAACCGTGGAAACCCTAGACCCAGAGGAAATCACAACAACCCCAGTAACTCTAGCAATTTCACCCGTGCCCCACCCAAATTCAACACCAACAATACTACCACCGACCCCAACACTGCCCCGAGGACTGGAAGCAATGTTGTGCCTATCGCAGCCAAGGACAAGTCACAAGTGACCTGTTATGACTGTGGAAATAAAGGCCACTATTCCAATGAGTGCCCCAACAAGAAGAATGCTACAGCCCCCAACGCCAATGTCCCAGCTCAGCAGCAGCGTCGTGTCCAGCTAGGGAGAAGATTTGCCCCAGGGAATTCACTCAACCGCAATGGCCGTCTTTTTCTCATGCATGCTGAAGAAGCTCAGGAAGCGCCAGACGTCGTGTTGGGTATGTTTTCTGTTAATTCAGTACTTGCAAGAGTGTTGTTTGATTCTGGTGCATCACATTCATTTGTCACCGAAGAATTTTCCTGCACTAGTAAAATTCAACCAACCAAATTGAAGCATGTGATGATTGTACAAATTCCCGGATCAACCACCAAGGCTAGGCAAATTTGCCAAGCCGTCCCTATCCGAATCCATGGCATAGATTTTTATGCTAACCTAATAGTACTCGGAACTAAAGGATTGGAAGTAGTACTAGGAATGGATTGGATGTCCAAACATAAAGGATTGATTGACTATGCCAAGAAAGCCATTACCATGACCAGTACCACCGGAATATCAGTCGAGCATATATTTGAAACCTTACCTCGCCAATTCAAGTGTAACAAGAGTCTAGCCCAACCTACCATTGACCAAGTTCGGATAGTCTGTGAATACCCCGATGTATTTCCAGATGTTTTGCCCGGTATGCCCCCAAATCGGGATATCGAGTTTATCATCGAACTAATTCCTGGAACAGGACCCATAGCCCAGAGACCCTATAGTATGAACCCGTCAGAACTAGAAGAACTAAACAAGCAACTGGATTCCATGCTAGAAATCGGATTGATTCAACCGAGTGCGTCCCCATGGAGATCACCTGTCTTGTTTGTGGACAAGAAGGATGGAGGTAACCGTTTGTGTACAGACTATCGGAAGTTGAATGATGTCACCATCAAGAACAAGTACCCCTTGCCTAAGAACGAAGATTTGTTTGATCAGTTGACTGGTGCCCAGGTGTTTTCTAAGATTGATCTTAGAACTGGCTATCATCAACTCAAAATTCGTGCAGAGGATATTCCAAAGACTGCCATCACCACCAGATAGGGATTGTACGAGTATACAGTCATGTCCTTTGGATTAACCAACGCCCCCTCTTATTTCATGAACCTCATGAATAAGATTTTTATGGACTTCCTGGATAAGTTTGTCGTTGTTTTCATCGATGACATTCTGATTTATTCCAAATCAGAAGAAGAACATGAGCTACACCTAAGGACCATTCTTGGAACCCTTAGAGAGCATCAGTTGTATGCAAAGTTTAGCAAATGTGAATTCTGGTTACAGGAAGTAGGATTCCTCGGTCACATTGTATCAGCCGGAGGAATTGCCGTTGACCCTGCCAAGGTGAAAGATTTAGAAGATTGGCAAGCCCCGACCACTCAAACCCAAGTTCGTGCTTTTCTCGGATTGGCGGGATATTACCGCAAATTCGTAGAAGGATTCTCAAGTATAGCCCGACCCATGACCCAATTACTGAAGAAGGACAAGAAGTTTGAATGGACAGACAAGTGCGAAGCGAGTTTTCAAGAACTCAAGAGGAGATTGATTTCAGCCCCAATCTTGATCATGCCGGATATCACGAAGCCCTTCGATGTGTATTGTGACGCATCCAAGATTGGTCTCGGATGTGTGCTAATGCAAGAAGGCAAAGTTATATCTTACCTATCGCGACAACTGAAGCAACATGAACAAAATTACCCAACCCATGACCTCGAACTCGGAGCCGTAGTTCTAGCCCTAAAGACATGGAGACATTACCTGATGGGAAACCGTTGTGAGATTTATTCGGATCACAAGAGCCTAAAGTATATATTCACTCAAAAGGAGCTGAATATGAGGCAGAGAAGATGGATTAAGCTAATCAAGGATTACGACCTGGACATTCACTATCACCCTGGAAAAGCCAATGTGGTAGCCGATGCCCTTAGCAGATTGCCGTGCCGCTTGAACTCCATGATTTTAAAGGAGCAACCAAGTTTGCACAAAGAGATGGAATATTTTTGAATGGAATTAGTAAGTGAAGGATTTTTGGCTAGCATAGAACTTCAGCCCACTTTGATCAGTCAGATTAAAGTGGCGCAGAAAGGAAATGCTAGTATCGACGGAATCAAGCGTCGTATCGGTACAGGCAAAGTACCCGGATTCACCGAGGACGAAGAAGGAGTTTTGTGGTACAAAGGACGCCTTTGTGTACCAGCAGATTCGGAGTTGAAAGAAGTTATCTTGAAGGAGGCTCATGATACTCTTTATTCTATCCATCCCGGAGGAACCAAGATGTATCAAGATTTGAAGCAGCAATTTTGGTGGCATAAGATGAAGAGAGAAATCGGAAGCTATATCGCCAAGTGTGATATATGTCAGCGAGTCAAGGCAGGACATCAAAGACCCGCTGGATTGTTGCAACCTTTGCAAATTCCGGAATGGAAATGGGATTTTGTAGGAATGGACTTTATCATTGGACTACCTACTTCTAGTAGGGGAAATGACTCTATTTGGGTCATAGTGGACAGGTTGTCCAAAGTCGCCCATTTCCTGCCCGTCAAAACCACCTATCAGAGTTCGAAGCTAGCCGAGTTGTACATCGCTAGAATCGTTAGTTTACACGGAGTCCCCAAGAACATAGTCTCGGATCGAGGAACTCAGTTTACCTCGAGATTCTAGAAGAAAGTCCAAGAAGGTTTAGGAACCCGCCTAGATTTCAGTATCGCTTATCACCCTCAGACCGATGGACAAACGGAGCGATTAAACCAAATATTCGAAGATATGCTTAGAGCATGTGTGTTAGAATATGGATCCAAATGGGAAGACTGTCTGCCGTTTGCAGAATTTTCATACAACAATAGTTATCAAGCCAGTTTGCAAATGGCCCCATTTGAATTTATGTACGGAAGAAAGTGCCGCACCCCTTTGAACTGGTCGGAAGTAGGAGAGAGTCAGATTTTTGGAGCCGACATTCTACGAGAAGCAGAAGAGAAGGTTCACAAGATTCGTGAACACCTCAAGACAACCCAATCCCAACAGAAGAGTTATGCTGACAAGAGACGTCGAGACCTCGCCTTGAACATCAGAATTTTGTTTATCTGAAAGTGTCGCCATTGAAGGGAATGCAACGTTTCCAACTCAAAGGAAAGTTAGCCCCCAGATATATCAGACCTTTCAAAATTTTGAACCGTCGAGGAGAAGTATCGTATTAACTGGAACTACCTGAAGAGATGTCAGCTATGCACAATGTGTTCCATATCTCGTTACTTCGCAAATGTCTCTAAGTCCCCGAGAAGACCGAAGTGTTCAAGAATATCGATCACCATACCATAGAGATCAATGATGACCTAACCTATCCCTAAGTACCCATCCGTATATTGGAGGAAGCCTTTCGAACTACCAGAACCCGAAGCATCAAGTTTCTCAAGATTCAGTGGAGCAACCACACAGAAGAGGAGGCTACCTAGGAACGCGAAGATCACATCAGAATGGAGTTCCCAGATCTCTTCAAATCCTAGGTAATCTTTTCGTCCTTTTTCAAATCTCGGGACGAGATTTTGTTTAAGGGGGGAAGATTTGTAACATCCCAAAAATATCAAACTTAGATCATCAAAATACTAATCATCAAGTTTAGGGTTAACAAAAACTTTTCTAAATGAATTCATGAATGCATGTATATGTGTATGCATGGATTTTCAATTTCTTTAAAATCCACCTTGTTTGTGTGAGCCTTTGCTTGTAAAATGATTCTTAGGTGAAAATAACATCATCTAAAACATTTCCCACACTTTTCCTAAAGACAAGTAAATCAAAACAAATATATTATGTGAATGGTCATTTTGGCCAATTTACCTCACATGCCTACTTTGGCTGTCTCAAACTTTCAGAACCCAACAGAAACTTTTCTGGATCTTTGCACCCCTTGAATGTAATCATAACAGAGTATCAAGGCCCACTTTGTGATCATCCAAAAACTTGCAAATGCATAGTTTAAATGACAATTCAAATTTGAATCTTCTTCATATGGGAAGATCCCACTTTTTCAAAACCCACTCAAACAAGCTCAATTTTCAAAACCCAAGCATCTGCAGACTCACCAGAACCAATCTAGCAAACCCACCAAAATTCATTTCAAAATTCAAAACTTGAGTTCATGCGGCCATTTCATCAAACAGGTTGCAGACACAAATCAAACAAAACATCAAACACTATAGTGTGCAGTGTTTTGAGCCTAACTTGTTCCCTAGTTAGCTCACACACAAACCAGTAGATCATCTAGAAAGATTAGCCCAACACTAGCACCCCTGTGAGCTTGCCATTGCCATTAATGGTGAACAGCCGAGCACACCCATGTCACCCCAATGTGGACAGCAAGCTAGGAGCAGCAGCAAGCCTAGCCAGCATGTCTGGGAGGCAGCCCACCGTCCACCGCCACTGCCTGTCCCAGCCGCGAGCTTAGCCAAGCCCTGGACCACGCGCACAAGCAGCGCCCAGACCATGCCGAGCGTGCGCCAGAGCGCCACCCGCGACCAGCGTCCACAGACCGCGCACTGCCCTCACCGCGCGCACACACGATCACCACTGACCCAGGAGACCGCCAGACATCCCCGTTTGCCGCCCCGTGCCATACAACCACTGCCCGCCGTCGAAGACGCCGCCTCTGCCGCGCAGAGCGCCGCCCGTTCTAGACCAAACCGCACAGCCCCATGCCTCGCGATCATGTCGTTGAGCATCGCCAGGAGACACAGCACCGTCCCCTACCCTTGCCCATGCCATTAGCTGCCTGTATCGTCGCCCCCGACGAGCTCACCTTGCGCCCCGACGGTCCCCTCGCTCGACTATAAATAGAGGCCACCCCTGCACGATTTCTTCACACCATCTCACTCCCCTCTCCCCAGTGACCGTGCCACACCATTCTTAGAGCAAGGCGCGCACCACCTCGCCGGAATTTCACCGGAGCCCGCCGCCTCTGGAGAAGAAGGGAGCCAGCGATTGGAGCCGCCCTAGGAGAGGCCACCGGTACCAGGAGGATCACCGTCGTCGACTTCGTCGTTCGCCCGCCTCGCCGAACCTCGCTCGTACCCCGGTGAGCCCCCAGCACCTCCCACCGGCCGCTCTAGGTTTCGTTCTCGCCGGAGCTGTCTCGCGTCGACGATGACCCTCAGCCGTTGGATTAGAACTAGATCAGACGACCCACGTTGCCCCATACCGCTTCGCCCAGCCCCGTGTCACTGACGAGTGGGGACACCCACTTACGCAGCCCGCGGGAGCACTGTGCTTAGCAGGCCGGCCCGTTAGAATTTCCCGCGCAGCCCAGCAATTCAAATTAAACCTTTTTCTTTTTTTTTCAAACACACTTCTGTACCCAACTTAAAAAATCAACCCAGATCGATTCAGTGCACCAAATTGGATGAAACCAATTTTTTTGCAAAGGTCTATGAATGCTTAATCCAAGCCCGTTGGATTCAAGTCATTTGGATCTGTAGATCATCCTTAGCAAAAATAACAAGGCAGAAGCTTTTCTGCATTCAAACATTTTTCAAATTTAAACCATAAAAGCTTTTGAGTTGATTCCAACTCTCACAAATCACATTTAACCATACCTTTCAAAATATATAAAAACATATTGGTTTACTTGCAGAAATAATGTTCAAGGAATAAAAGAATGCTACATAAGCATTTCTAGCCACTTTAATCAATTAAAATAAAAGGGTAAAACCTTATTAAATTGTGACACCACTTTAAATCACATTCCCATGGACTACAATATGTGGTGATGACATGTGTCAACATGATCCCATGTTTAGTTTGGAGAATATGAAATCTTAAGTAGTTTTTCAATGAGTAGAAATTACTTGTCTAAAATAAAAAGACTTAAACCAAGCCTTAACCTTGTAATGTTAGAGATGATGCTAGATCATCTATAGGACCCTTGTGTGTGATGTTTACAAGTAGTTAAGTATTTTTTGGTGATTGTGTACCTCGTATTTATTCATAGACGCTAGTACCGACCAAGGATACTACAAGGAGGAAGGAGGATACTACGAAGAGGAAGCCGAGGAGAACTTCAACCACTGCTCTGCACAAGGCAAGCTTTACTAACTAAGTTGACCAATGCAAGCTAACACTTGCAAGATACTATCCCAGTGCAAGCCAACACTTGCAAGACACCCTATTGTTGCCACAAACACATGCTTGTGATATGAATACTATATGCCTTAAGCATATGTGATCATACCAACTTGCTAAACCAATCCTAGTTTTATGGCAAGCTTTTTTTTTACATTTTTTCTTTATCAAATCTTACTTAGAGTCTACTTAAGAGTTTGGTAGATTTAGACAGCTGTGCTCAAGTTTTCCCTAAGAGCAAAAAATTTGGCCTAAGCTAGAAACCTTGATCTCAGCCTAAGACATAATGTTGGACTTAGTGAAACTCCACTAGTTACCACCCCTCATTATTACCACCCCTAACTGTAGATGCTAGTGCTAATCTTAAAACTTGATAAACTTTAGATAGGAATACTTGGTGGAAAAATGGTTATGAAAACCTTGGAATGATGGATCATTCTATTGAGATGTTTTGGACATGTGTTTCCAAACACTTGATGATTTTGGTGATGAAAATGTTGAGGCATGAGCCTTAGCCCTTTATAAAACTGATGGTTGTCTGGATGCGATACAATTCCAATTTTATCGTACAACCACAATACCCGAATATTGGGTAGGGCTTGACTGGAAACTTATATTCCTTAGTATTAGTTCCCTCACGGCCAAGGTCTGAGCTAAGGCTAACTTGTGAAGATTGTCCACCTGTGCAGTACCCAAGATGACAGTGGTCATGGTTGGGAGGCCAAACTCAAAGGAGAGGTGCTTATACTAGGGCGTGTAATCGAAAGGTTAGGATTGATTATCCGCATACTGAGTATGGTGAATTTAGGATTTGTTCCTGACGGATGTATCGAATGTTGTGGTGAAAGTGTACAATCTCTGCAGAGTGTCAAACTATTCGAATAGCCATGTCCGCGGTTATGGACAGTTGGAGTGGCCATACTGTTCCCCCGTCAGACTTTTCAAAATGACTTATGAAATGAAGTGAGACTTTGACTTGAACACAACAGAGTTGTGACCTGAAATACAAGATCCCACTTAGGAGTTATAAAATTGTGACTAGCCTTGGAACTTAGTAAAGATAAACCTGGCTTTTTGCAAAACAACCTTAGAGCCTAGGGTCCTATTATCCAAAAACCCCTTTACTTGTTAGTATTAGTTTGCGAGTACTTAAAGAGTACTCATGGCTTTGTCCCTAGCTATTCCCATGGCCAGACTATGAAGAGGAGTACCTAGAAGATGGACCCCAGGAAGGTTACGACAACTAGGGTCATCTCCCATCGTCAGCATTGCCTGTGACCCCGAAGATGGAGCTCCGCCTATGCTACCGTTATTACTACGTATTCCGCTGCTTGATGTTGTATTAAGAACTGGATCATGAGATCCCTATTTGTGTAAGAACTTATGTATCGTTGTAATGGATGAAGTACTATGGTATCCAATTCTGTTATGTCTCGCAAAAATGGTAATCCTGGGATTGCGATGTATGGCATAACAGGCACCTAGGATTGAAAAATCCGGGTGTTGATAGTGCATAAGATGAAGAGAGAAATCGGAAGCTATATCGCCAAGTGTGATATTTGTCAGCGAGTCAAGGCAGGACATCAAAGACCCGCTGGATTGTTGCAACCCTTACAGATTCCAGAATGGAAATGGGATTTCGTTGGAATGGACTTTATCACTGGACTGCCTACTTCTAGTAGGGGAAATGACTCTATCTGGGTCATAGTGGACCGATTGTCCAAAGTCGCCCATTTCTTGCCCGTCAAGACCACATATCAGAGTTCGAAGCTAGCGGAGTTGTACATCGCTAGAATAGTTAGTTTGCATGGAGTCCCCAAGAACATCGTATTGGATCGAGGAACTCAGTTTACCTCGAGATTCTGGAAGAAAGTCCAAGAAGGTTTAGGAACCCGCCTAGATTTCAGTACCGCTTATCACCCTCAGACCGATGGACAAACGGAGCGAGTAAATCAAATACTCGAAGATATGCTGAGAGCATGTGTGTTAGAATATGGATCCAAGTGGGAAGACTGTCTGCCGTTTGCAGAATTTTCTTACAGTAACAGTTATCAAGCCAGTTTGCAAATGGCCCCATTTGAATTCATGTACGGAAGAAAGTGTCGCACCCCTTTGAACTGGTCGGAAGTAGGAGAGAGTCATATTTTTGGACCCGATATCCTACGAGAAGCAGAAGAGAAGGTTCACAAGATTCGTGAGCACCTCAAGACCGCCCAGTCCAGACAGAAGTGTTACGCCGACAAGAGACGTCGAGACCTCTCCTTCAACATAGGAGATTTTGTTTATCTGAAAGTGTCGTCGTTGAAGGGAATGCAGCGTTTCCAACTCAAAGGAAAGATAGCTCCCAGATATATCGGACCCTTCAAGATTCTGAACCGTCGAGGAGAAGTGTCATATCAATTGGAACTACCTGAAGAGATGTCATCCGTGCACAATGTGTTCCATATATAATTACTTCGCAAGTATCTCGAAGTTCCCGAGAAGACCGAAGTGTTCAAGAATATCGATCACCGGACCATAGAGATCAACAATGACCTGACCTATCCCGAAGTACCCATCCGTATTTTGGAAGAAGATTTCAGAACTACCCAAACCCGAAGCATCAAGTTTCTCAAGATTCAGTGGAGCAACCACACAGAAGAGGAAGCTACCTGGGAGCGCGAAGATCACATCAGGACAGAGTTTCCCGATCTCTTCAAATCCTAGGTAATATTTTTCGTCCTTTTTAAAATCTCGTGACGAGATTTTCTTTAAGGGGGGAAGGTTTGTCACATCCCAAAAATACTAAACTTGGATCATCAAAATTAGGGTTAACAAAAACTTTTCTAAATAAAATTATGGAAGCACGCATGTGAGTATGCATTTCATTTTGAATTCTTTTGAACCACCTTGTTTGTGTGTTTCTTTGCTTGTAAAATGTTGCTTAGGTGAAATAAACATCATCTAAACAATTCCCGAACTTTTCTCAAAGACAAATAAATCAAAACAAAGCTAAATGAGTGAATGGTCATTTTGACCAAATTAACTCCCATGCCTACTTTGGCTGTCTCAAACTTTCAGAACCTAACAGAAACTTTTCTAGATCTTTGCACCCCTTGATTGTACTCATAACAAAGCATCAAGGCCCACTTTGTGATTATCCAGAAACTTTCAAATGCATAGTTTAAATGTCAATTCAAAATTGAATCTTAATCATATGAGAAGATCCCACTTTTTCAAAAACCACTCAAACAAGCTCAACTTTCAAAACCCAAGCATCTGCAGACTCACCAGCACCAACCTAGCACACCCACCAAAAATCTTTTCAAAATTCAAAACTTGAATACTTGCGGCCATTTCATCAAACACCTTACAGACACAAATCAAACAAAATCCAAACACTGTTTTGAGAAATGAATTGAGCCTAACTTGTTCCCTCTCTGGGCACCACTAGCCTTAGTAGAACATCTAACAATCTTAACCAAGCACTAGCCCCACTGTAAGCTTGGCAATCAATGGTGAACAGCTGAAGCCACCCTTGTCACCCCCATGTCGACAGCAAGCTAGGAGAGAAACTAGCCGTGCCAACCTTGTCTGGAAGATCACCCATGCCTTCACCTCCCCCTCTCGACCAGCCCTACCTCGAAGACATCAACCAGAGCACCCAGGAACACCGCGCCCGTGCCTCTGTCAACCATGCTGAGCATGCACCAGAGCGCCACCCTCGACCGAAGCCCACAGACCGCGCGCCGCCCTCGCCGCGTGCATACATGATCACCATCGACCCAGGAGACCGCCAGACATCCCCGTTCGCCGCCCCATGCCGCACAGCCACCGCTCACCGTCGAAGACGCCGCCTCTGCCGCGCAGAGCATCGCGCGTTCTAGACCAAACCGCACCGCCCCTGCAAGCGCATTAAAGCCGTAGAGCATCGCCAGGAGACCACCAAGCGATCGCCACAACCGGCCATGCTTCTAGCAGCCCGTAGCCATGTCGCCACCGTCGCCTGCCCATGCCGTTCGTTCTCACCGTCGTGAATATAAATAGAGGCCTCCCCCGCTCAAATTCTTCACACCATTCCACTCCCCTCTCCTCACTGATCGAGCCACCCCGTTCCCGGAGCAAGGCGAGCAGCACTTCGCTGGAATTTCGCCGGATCCCGCCGCCTCTGGAGCAGAAGGAAGCCAGTGATTGGAGCCGCCCCAGGAGAAGCTGCCAGTACCAGGAGAACCGCCGTCGTTGACTTCCTCATTCGCCCGCCTCGTCGACCCTCGCCTGAACCCTGGTGAGCCCCCAGCGACCCCCACTGGCCGCACTAGGTTTCTGTCTCGCCGGCATTGGCCAACGTCGATGATGACTCTCAGCCGTTGGATTAGAACCAGATCGAACGCACCACATCGCCCCATACCGCTTCGCACCCCCCTGTCTCACTGACGCGTGGGGACAACCACTTACGCAGCCCGCGGAAGCGCTGTGCTTAGCAGGCCGGCCCGTTAACCTTTCCCGCGCAGCCCAGTTATTTGAATTTAACCTTTTCCTTTTTAGTTCAAACACACTTCTGTAACCAGTTTCAAAAATCAACCCAGGTCGATTCAGTGAACCAAATTGAATGAAACCAATTTTTTTAGAAAGGTCTAGGAATGCTGAATCCAAGCCCATTGGATTCAAGTCATTTGGATCTGTAGATCATCCTTGGTAAAAATAACAAGACAGAAGATTTTCTGCATTCAAACATTTTTCAAATTAAAACCATAATAGCTTTTGAGTTGATTCCAACTCTCAAAAGTCACATTTAACCATACCTTTTAGAATATATAAAAATATAAAGGTTTAATTACAGAAATAATGTTCAAGTAATAAAAGAATGCTACATAGGCATTTCTAGTCACTTTATTTAATTAAAATAAAAAGGTAAAACCTTATTAAATTGTGACATCAATTTAAATCACATTCCCATGAACTAAAATATGTGGTGATGACATGTGTCAACATGATCCCATGTTTGGTTTGGAGAATATTAAATCTTAAGTAGTTTTTCAATGAGTAGAAATTACTTTTCTAAAAATAAAAGAAATTTTAATCTTGTAATGTTAGTGATGATGCTAGATCATCTATAGGACCCTTGTGTGTGATGAATGCAAGTAGTTAAGTATTATTTGGTGATTGTGTACATCGTATTGATTTATAGACGCTAGTACCGACCAAGGATACGAAGAGGAAGGAGGATTCTACGAAGAAGAAGCCGAGGAGAACTTCAACCACTGCTCTGCACAAGGCAAGCTAAAACTTGCAAGATACTCTAGTTTAGTAAGCCTAATACTACCAGTTGAATGTGCAAGCTAACACTTGCAATTTAGCAATCTTATACTGATATTATGCAAGCAAATACTTGCAAGCCTTACTAATCAAGTTAACCTATGCAAGCTACTACTTGCTTGCTACCATGCCACTATATGCCTTAAAGCATATATGATCATAAGCACTTGATAAACCAATCCAAGTTTTATTTGCAAGTTTATTACTTTATTTCTTTATCAAAGCTCTTACTTAGAGTTTACTGGAATAAATGGTAGATACTAGAAGGATACTTGAAGGTTGCATAAAGAGCATAAAATTTGGCCTAAGCTAGATAATCTTGATGTCATCCTAAGGCATGAGACTGAACTTAGTTAAAACTCCACTGGTTTACCACCCCTCATTAGTGCTTACCCCCTGTAAGGGTCCCAACCTTTAAATAAGGTAGAGTCCCCTGTGTTTATAATGCTAGTCCCTGGATCAATAGCTAGCATCCACAGTTAAGATGTAATATCAAGAAACAAAGGTCATAATACAACTTTATAACCAGGAATAAAATATTTCATTACATCTTACATAGCTCATTTGGCTAATACATTTCATTGCAGCAGAATATCTATAAGCATGGGGTCCTTCATCTTCAAAGTGCCACAGGCAAACATGTTGGTTGTAGACTTTGTAATCCTAATCATCAAACTTTACTACATCAATCAAACCTGCAACATACAAATTACAGCCACAAGGGTCAATACATTTGAATTGTATTGGCAAGTGATACTATGGTACTATAGTGGAGTCTATCATCTATATGCATTTGGCAAAGTGGAGTTGAGGCTTGCATTGCTCAAAATATATTTTTCCTTATCATTTGAAAACACTAAGTTTTTGTTTGACAAAAACATTTCTCTCAATCAAAGATTGAAGATCCTTTAACCCTTGTTCAACCACAAGTTTTTAACTTTGAAATTTGAATGATGAGATTCTTGATTGCTTCCATGTCTTGATGCTCAAATTGTCCTTTACCAGGGACATGGCTAAGTACTTAGATTTTTACACTCTGCAGAGGTGGTGCACTTTCCCCACAAGACTTGGTTTCCCAAGACAAGATCTTTCAGAAGCCTTCCCTTAGACCAAAATGGACGCTTTCCAACCTATCAAACTCTACCACCAACTGTCCATATGGATAAGTTCTTGCAACCTATATGATCCAGGCAGAGCCCATAATGCCAAGTGGCTGCACTTGAAGCTTCTCAACATTTGACATCTCAAATCTCTTTGTTCCCGGGTGGCCATCCACAAGTGAGATACACAAGGTCAACCATAGACATGGGCCTTGTGAACCACTCAACCAAAAACCACCAAGCAATTACCATTCCACCCAGGTGATTCATTAACTTAGTTGTTTTATTAAACAAAAACACAAGCCCTCAGACTTAGAAATTTTTCATAGTATGGATATATATTCCACCCTTGTTTTCTATTAGCTAAGCTAAGCTTGATAGTAGTAGGAATCTTAACTTAGGAAAATGTTCCACTAAGGTTTCATCTACTAGGTTTTCCTATAGCAAGGTTTATACTTAGCAAAATTCCATGCAAGTTTTACTTAGAGAAATCACTAATGCATAGTGAAAGTAATGGGACAAAAGTATGAAGCATCACTTGCCTTTTTGGTAGAGGGTATAGGTTCACTCCTTGTCCATGCAACAATCACACTCTTCAAGT
Organism: Avena sativa; assembly: GCA_916181665.1. Classification (NCBI taxonomy): domain Eukaryota; kingdom Viridiplantae; phylum Streptophyta; class Magnoliopsida; order Poales; family Poaceae; genus Avena; species Avena sativa. The sequence continues at coordinate 241,869,164 of OV702297.1, forward strand.
CACTATAATGCAATCAAGCAAGGCACAATCTCAATCTACGAATCAAGCAAAACATCACATAAAATCATAGAACTAAGATAATGCATGCAAGCATGCCAAGCTTTGTTTTTTATTGAAAAAGTGGTTCCTAATGGGTCATAAACATTTGAAAACACCTATTGGTCATTTTGTAAAGTGGCAAAGTCATTTGCAAAAGGTTTCATTTCATAAACCATTTTCAAAACAAGGTATCATTTTATGTGGTGTAGAAATGTTTTTACTAAGGAATTAATCTATAGGGCTCACAAAATATGTTTTATAGCCATAAAACTTTGTGTTTAGGGTCAGAGAGTTTAAAACAAAACATTTCCCAAAAGTTTTCTTCCAAAAACATTTTTAATAAATAAACTATATTTTTATTTGACTAGAAATGGTTTTAAATCAAAGAATCATTCTTTTGTTTCACCAAATACATTTTTGAAACCACAAAGTGTTTCCTATGGTCAATAGGTTCAAATCACACCATTTTCCAAAGATTTTAACCCCAAAATCATTTTTGAACAATTTTTAAAATCTAAACAAGCATAAAAATGTTTCTTCAAAAACAAACATTTTTCTAGAAGCTTTTTACTAAACAAATGGCATGGTTGGCTAGGGCTTGTTCCACTGATTCCATTGATATAAAGTTTGCAACTTTTGGACTTGTGGATCAAAAGTTGTGCAATTTACAAAATTGGAAATCTAATAGAAAGTTTTCTGTCTTTTAAATCAAACAAAGGCCACGTGGCTGTTTCTGATTCGTCTATAACGTTTCGCTCGGATCGACAGACACAGACCGCAGGATCCAACTTGATCGCACGGCACAGATCGCTCGATACCCCTTCGATCCTGTTCTATCGTGGCGCTTGGATTTTCATCCTACGGTGTACAACGTGCCAGCCATAGATGGGCGGCGCTGCGGTGGCTACTGGCGGCGGAGCGGCCAGACGATGGCGGCACTGGCGATGCAGGAAGCTAGAGTGGCTGGGGAGAGGCTCACCGCGTTCGCAGAAGCCTGGGGAAGCTCAACGTGTAGGTTGCAGACGAAGGGGCGCTCGTATGTGCTGGCGATTGCTCGCCGGAGTTCGCTCAGCGTCGGGCGTGCTCTGGTCGTCGTTGTGGGCGAGGCTATAGGGCATGCCGAAGCAAATTAGAGGGTGCATTAGACGCGCAAGGTCACGGCGATGATGCGTGCTTGAAGGAGAAGGGAAGGGGCGGTCAGGTGCTTACCAGATGAGTCGCCGGAGAAACGGCAGACGGCGGTGGCGAGTTGAGGTTGACGAAGCCGACGTTACGGGGCACTCGCGGGCGAACCCGTGGGACGGGGAGATGCGCTGGGAGGTGAGGAGCGGGCTCGGGTGTGCCAGAGAGCAAGGGGGGGCGTGGGCTGGCCGGAATTGCCATGGTTGTCCGTCGGAGATAGGGAGTTTGTTGCCAGCAATTAGGGCAGCCTGTGGGCAGAGAGGGTCGGGCGAGAGAGGGGAAAGAGAGAGGAGGGGGAGACGCTTTATCGTGCGTGGTCAAGGGGCCGATTAATGGAGTGGTTAACGCGTATTATGCCGGACTTTATTCGCCTGCAACGGCCGGCGAGAGGGGAGGGGCGTAGTCCGCGGGTGAGGACGATGAACAGGAGGGGTGGGGTCGGTTGGTCAGCGAGAGAGAGGAGAGGGGAGTCGGGTCCACCGGTCAGTGGCCTCGTGGGTTCAAACGAGGTGTGAATCGTTTTTCCTCGGGAGAGAGGGAGCTGGCTGCTGGGCTTAGTGGGCTAGGATCATTGGGCTGGGCCGTTTCCTATTTTTTTTTGTTCTGAATTCTTTTTCCTGTTTCCAAATCTATTTCTGTTTTGAAAATCAAATCACAAATCAAACATTCAAATTAATTCAAACATTCATCATCTTTTGAAATTGAATTTGATTCTGTTTAACAACATAAACCAAAGTCCAAAACAAAATAATGTTTTTTAATCCTTTTAGGATCCATTCATTAATTAAATAAAATGGACCTTAGTTTATTTAATCAAATAGGGTTTGATTTATTTAATAAAATCTCCATTTGAAATCTAAATATTTTCAAAACCAAATCAGTAGGTTTTATTTGAAAATAAAGAATACTTGGAAAACTTGTTTAAAATAAAATAACATTTTTATTTTAGGGTCCATTAATAATTAAATAAGATGGACCTTAGTTATTTAATCAAATAAGATTTGTTTTATTAAAATCTTTATTTTGAAATTTAAAAATAAAACCAAAACACTTCAGTAGGTTTTATTTGAGAATATAAAATACTTGGAAAACTTATTTAAAATAATTTAATAAGTTTATTGTTTATTTAAAATGGGAAAAGCCTTTACTTAAATAAAATTGGATAATAAATCCTTATTATTTTATTTAAATAAACCTTTACTATTTCTATCAAAACAAAACCTTTTGTTTTAAAATCTTGGCCAAGGTTTAATTTGGCTCTATAAAATAATACTTATTTTATTTCTATCCTTTTCATTTGAAAACCAAATCCTTTTATAAAAAGATCCAAAACAGTAATTCCAAATATTTTATTTTTCTTTATTAAATGTTTGTCTTTTTAAATCCCTTTAGGATTTTATTTGATCCAAATGGGTTTTGAAAGTTTCCAAATGGATTCTAAAAATTTCTTCTCACCCTGAAAATCAACAAAGTTTTATTTTATTCATTTATTTTCCACATTACAAGATTTGGAAAATCTTGGGATGTGACACCCCCACTTGTAGATGCTAGTGCTAAGCATAAAACTTGATCAACTTTAGATGGGAATACTTGGTGGAAAAATGGTTATGAAAACCTTGGAATGATGGATCATTCTATTGAAATGTTTTGGACATGTGTTTCCGAACACTTGATGATTTTGGTGATGAAAATGATGAGGCATGAACCTTAGCCCTTTATAAAATTGATGGTTGTCTGGATGCGATACCATTCCAATTTTATCGTACAACCACAATACCCGAAGATTGGGTAGGGCTTGACTGGAAACTTATATACCTTAGTATTAGTTCCCTCACGGACAAGGTCTGAGCTGAGGCTACCTTGTGAAGATTGTCCACCTGTGCAGTACCCAAGATGATAGTTGGTCATGGTTGGGAGGCCAAACTCACAGGAGAGGTGCTTATACTAGGGCGTGTAATTGAAAGGTTAGGATTGATTATCCGCATACTGAGTATGGTGAATTCAGGATTTGTTCCTGACGGATGTATCGAATGTTGTGGTGAAAGTGTACAATCTCTGAAGAGTGTCAAACTATTCGAATAGCCGCGTCTGCGGTTATGGACAGTTGGAGTGGCCATACTATTCCCCCGTCAGATGTTTTCAAAAGACTTGTGAAATGAATTGAGACTTTGACTTGACCACAACAGGGTTGTGATATGAGATACAAGTTCCCACTTAGGTGTTATAAAATTTCAACTAGCATTCGTTGCTTCTAAACTTAGTAGAGATAAATATGGCTTTTTGCAAAACAACCCTAGAGCCTAGTGTCCTATTACCAAAAACCCCTTTCACTTGTTAGTATTAGTTTGCGAGTACTTAAAGAGTACTCATGGCTTTGTCCCTGGCTATTCCCGTGGCCAGACTATGAAGAGGAGTACCTGGAGGATGGACCCCAGAAAGGTTACGACAACTAGGATCATCTCCCATCGTCAACATTGCCTGTGAACCCGAAGATGGAGCTTCGCCTACGCTACCATTATTATTACGTATTTCGCTGCTGGAAGTTGTATTAAGAACTGGATCAATGAGATCCCTATTTGTGTAAGACCTTATGAATGGTTTGTAATGGATGATGTACTATGGTATCCAATTCTGTTATGTCTCGCAAAAATGGTAATCCTGGGATTTGCGATGTATGGCATAACAGGAATTTGGGATTAAAAATCCGGGTGTTGACAAAAGGGTTATGGCGAGATCTTCAACTGAATCGGAATACATAGCTGCTTCGGAGGCTTCACACACTACAAGGAATGTGTTATTCTATGACCTTCTAATAGTGACTGTGGATAAAATTGTCATAGAATTATGACGATTTTGCACTAAATGGTCGTAAGCTATTTAGGAGGTTCAAAACCTTAGAAAATTATCACGATCTTGCTTAAAAACGTCATGGATTTATTAGCTCAAATCGTCATAACCTAGTAAATACATATCAGGAGGTATTGGTAGCTCACTATGACGATTTTAAATTGTCATATCGTCTAAATTAGAAAATAAGAGGTTGGCCACGTCAACAATTATGCCTACATGTCATGTCTACAGCCAACCAGAGAACAGAAAATGAAAGCAAGCGGATCACCACGCGAACGAATCTCGACCGTCAAATACCCTCCTATCCGACGACCTGACCTCTTCCAACCTCCCGAAGAAACACATGTGCATGCGCCCAATGATACCAAACCCTAGCCCGCCACATTCCTGCTGTCTCCATAGTCCCTCCCTTTGTTCCTCCAGCGCCCGCGCCGCCACCACAGCCACAGATCTCGATCCCCTACCCGAAGCCCCCATTCGAGCGCCTCCATTATTGCCGGATGATGCTCCTGTCCGTCCGCCTCCAAGCTCCTGGCCGTCCGCCTGCTCCTGGCCGTCCGCCTCAAGCACGTCGAGGGCCTGCTCCTGGCCGTCCGCCTCCAAGCTCGTCGCCGCCATGGACTGCTTCACCGTCGACCGGGTAACCCAGATCGGTCAGTCCTTCCTCCTTTCGCTTCTCGTACGTGTCTTCGTCGTATTCTGTTGCTGCTCACGCCAAATACTCAATGCCCCCTTGTTATTTCATTCCTCTGGATGGATAGGTTGGATGAACTTTGTCAATCTGAACAACCACTACAACGAAGGTGAAGCCACAAGTACGACCTCATCGAGGTGGTCCTGCTACAAGAGCACACCGATTCAGCGGAGTGGCGCGTGACGGTGCTCGCCCGAGGGGTTGCGGCGGCCAAGGAGGACAGCGTCGCAGTGCTCGTTCGGCTCAAGGCCACCATGGAGGCCAGAGTACGACCGCTTTCCATTTCGAATCATTTGCTTTGGTTTGCTTGCTCGTTGGTTGGATTGGATGAATTGTTGGGTCAGTTCTTCTAGTTTCTGTTCGCGAGATGGTGGTGGTGCAGAACTTAAAATCCCAACCCAAGTCTCTAATGCCCCTAGATGCAGAAGATTGTTATCACTTATGTTTATATCCCTCTGTTTAGTTTTGCTCAACCAGGTTTATACATAGATGACAATAATCATAATTACAGGTGTTCTGTAACCATAATCTCGTCATCTATTGTTAGCCTACAGAGCACTTGTAATCATAATCCTGGTTTATATCCCGTCATCTATTGTTAGCCTACAGAACACTTGTAATCATAATCCCAACCAGGTTTATACAGTAACCATAGATGACAGTACATGAATGCAGTTTTGAGGTAGTCTTTAATGGCAATGAGATCAATCTTGTCTCTCTGCTGCTCTGATCAAACAGGTTCACCAAAAACCTATGCAAACCATGTACATGTGCTCATTTCCTATTATTGTTTTACTTGATTTCCATGTAATTACACTTCCATTATCTTATTTCAAATACAACTATATTGAATAACCTATCTAGGCACTTGATCTAAATACTGGCTCTCCAATATATTGAAAAATCTCATTTTTTTTGTTAAAATCGTGAAGGGATATGCAGTGCGGGAGTTCCTGTAGCAGGGAGTGCAGCCAGGGGATCTCTCCATCATCTCCAAGAAGGTTGTATGCTCCCTCCCTTCCCCTCTTTGTTGTAGTTAATTCTATGTGGTGTTACCCTTTGTGGTTCTAGCTAGATGTTCCTGCTGGCCGGCTTAGGAGGTCCAGTACATTGTAAATTGTAAATTGCTAGGACTTTTAGGCATGGGATGAACTGATACTGGTTACTGGTAGTCAAATGTAAATCAGATCTACAACCAACTTTATAGCTAAATTAGATGGCAGTAGCTTCGTAATCTAGTACTTGCTGCATTTGTGCGGTTTTATTTTGTATTTTGAAACGAAGCTCGTACTAGGAAGTTTTTTTTAAAGTATCACACGTACACAAGAAAAAGAAATAAGGAGACACGCGATTTTGATCTGAAGTCCCGAGTTTAAACGTTTTCCTCTCGACATGTCAAAACCAAATAGATTGAGTTTTCCCTTGCTTTGCATGCTGGTGCAGATTGCAACGACGAGATAGGTGGATGCATGGACCGTAGCACTACAAGAAGTCATTGTCTCTGCAGCCCATGGACCGTATACCATTAAGTTAATATCCAGCTTGTATGTTGCAATCATCTTTGAATTGTTTTGTGTGCTTTTTCCATTTAATCAATGTAATTAGGATTTTGACAACGGTGTCGAGTTACTAGTTTGACTAAACAATTATGTTACATATGCATCAAAGAATAACATTTCAGAAAATGCCTTACTTCTTTTTTCGTATGATCTCAGATTCATTCCCATGTTTATTCTGATTTAGATTATATTTTCCTGTTCACGAGCAGGGGCTATAGTACCCGTTCCCATTTTATTATGCATTCATCCTTTTTGTTTGTCATTTTAGGATTCTTAGCTGGTTCATGTTGAGTTTCCAGGGAGCATGATCATGGTCATTGTGTAGATTTGTGAGTCACAAGAATCCTTTCTCACACTTTAAATATCTCTCTATTAGTGGCCAAATGATTCAGATTTATAGGACTTCCTACCAGAATGGCAACTATTTAATTTCCCATACCTTTATAAGAGGTCGAAGTGAATTCCTTTTTTGTGGTGGTTCTTTTTTAACATAGATATTACTTACTGCGTTGAATAATTTCTATTTTTTCATTATCAGGACAAAATACTAGGAACATTGAAATATTTCAACATTGTCTGGGACGTTGAATAATGTCTGGGACGTTCCAGTTTTCACTTTGTTCCTTCCACCATTGTGATCTCTATACTTAAGTTATACAATTATATGTTGGTTTCATACATTTGTAATCTGGTAGTCTCATTCTATTGCTGAATTATCTGAATCATGTGGTAGTTATATGCCATTGCTTCTAAGCTCTGAATCATGTGGTTTGTATTCTTTTATTTCTTTCTAGAAATTGCTCTCCTTTTACATTAGATAATGGAAGATTAAACTCTCGCTCTCTGCATCACAAGATGTGCATAGCCTTAATTCTGATTCAAATATCTGATGTTATTTGCAATTGCATGTATTGATGTTGGGCTTAGTTACATCTAGTGCATTTCCTATATTCACCCGCCTGAAAGATAAATAATCAATGAAATTTATTCTTAAATGTGTAGTTAACCGCAGGCACCAATTAGGAAGGGGCTAACTTTGGTATATAAAGATCATGATATATAAAGAATACTGGAGCTAACCAGGCATGTGTTTCTATGTGTTCTGCTGTTTACTTGTTATCCATAGATTATACTCTTGTTAACACGTGCCTCAAGTGTTGATGTAAAGATCTAAGAGATAACATCATTGTGCTACTTTATAGTCTTTTTCTTATAAGGTGTGTATTGGTTGTGGAAACCAACTGGACAATGTATTTTTTTTCTTTATGGTTGTATGTAGTGCTAGCTGATGTAGGATGCACTGTTTTGCTCCTATTATAAATTCTTATACATTGACATGACCTTGTGTAACTTCTGTGCAGTGACCGGATGAGTCCCGCCACTGATGGCTTCTGTACCCTGGGCGGCTCTCCTGCTGCTCACTTCCTTGGATTCTGGTGTGGTGGTGACGCACCGCAAGTAGCCCGTGACGGTTCATCCTCGGCTGTGATAACCCTCTAGTGAGTTCTGATTTCCATCTCCTCTATGCGCTCCATCTCCTCTATGTGCTCTATCTCTCGAGCATCATGTGTGTTTGTAACATGTAAAATATATAGAAAATCCAGCTTAATTGATTCAGAAATTATGCTACAGGCTGTTGAGCTTAGATTAAAGTCAATGCAATTTCTGTGGGAGAACCATTGGTAAATTTGTTTCATGCTGCTGCTGGAGGTTCATTGCATTAGTTTGATTTGCACACTGTTCCTTGGCTGGTATGTTTACTTTTCGTTGAACATACTTGGATCTCTGTAGCTACGCTGTCTTATGCCAAAATCCATTAATTATGTGCATTTGGTCTTTAAGGGCTTCTGTTTTGAGTTGATAGACTGAATGATGGACTGGATTCTCGAATTTGATATCTTTGGTCCCTCTTTTGTGCATTATCAATGTCAATTACAAAAGTATTGCCAAATATTTGTCTGTTTATCTGTAGGATGTTTGAGACAAATGAAACACCAGCATTGCAAGGAAGAATGTCCTTGGAGGAAGTTACATGGTGTCAGTTTGCGGGAGATACTTCTACTCGATGTAGAGACTTATTACTGGGAGATACTTTTATGTAATAATGTCGTTGTGTGTGAACCTGGATCTATGTCGTGGTGTCTTGTGATTCAAATGGAGTCAGATCTATTCAGTTATTTATATTCTATCAACCTGTGAACCTGTTTCATTGTATATTTATCAGGAAAATTATATTATTTAATATATGTGTTTGATATATTGGGAAACTGAACCTAAAGAGGCCAAGGCCTAAATAGTTTTGCACTATTAAAAGGCCACATTTGTATTTTACATTGGACCAAATAATATTTTTATAATAAGGCCATGGCCCATAAAATTCTGGAGAAAAAAGGTTAAAAATAGAAAATTCATAAACGTGGAAAGGAAAAAGCTCCCCAATAATCGATCCTAAAAGTCCATGGCCCAGAAGAATAAAGGCCAAATTAATGGGCTTGGCCCATGTAAGCAACCAGAATGGACCAGGCTGAATTCACACTACGACGATTTTATTTCGTCACAATTTTGCCACGTAGGATCGGCCACGTAGGATCTGAGCTGGCTTGGCTAGACGGCCCATGACGATATTGGATCGTCATAGACGTTATGACGATCCAATATCGTCATAGACGATTATGACGATTTCATCAAAAACGTCGTTATAGTTCATTTGCGACGCCCAGCTTTCGACGATCTTAAAATTGTCATAGAATCGTCATAAACGGACTACTATGACGATTCTGTGACGAAAATTGAGGGTCATACATAGCCATATTCCTTGTAGTGACAAGAGGCGATATGGATGAAAGAGTTCATTACAGAGCTCGGTGTGGTTCCAAGTGCGCTGGACCTAATGTCTATCTACTGTGATAACATGGGCGCCATAGCCAATGCGCAAGAACCAAGGTCACACAAGAAGCTGAAGCACATCAAGCTACGTTTTCATGCTATTCAAGAGCATGTCCAAGATGGTGACATAAATAGTTGCAAAGTACACACAGATCTGAATGTGGCGGATTCGTTGACTAAACCTCTCCCGAGGGCAAAACATGACCAGCACCAAACTGCCATGGGTGTTCGGTATATTACCATGTAATCTAGATTAGTTGACTCTAGTGCAAGTGGGAGACTGTTGGAGATATGCCCTAGAGGCAATAATAATAGTGGTTATTATTATAACTTTGTGTTTATGATAAATGTTTACATTCATGCTATAATAGTATTAAACGGAAACATTAATACTTGTGTGATTTGTAAACTAAATTAGAGTCCCTGGTAAAGCCTCTTTATAATACTAGCTTGTTGATTAATAGATGATCGTGGTTTCTAGATCATGAACATTGAGATGTTATTAATAACAAGATCATATCATTAGGAGAATGGTATGATGGACATACTCCTATAGATAAGCGTAGCATTAAGATCAAGTCATTTTAATAGTTCGTTTGCTATAAGCTTTCTGATACATAGTAACCTAATTCCTTCGACCATGAGATCTTGTTAATCACCATCACCGGAAGGATGCTTTGATGACATCAAACACCACACCGTAACTGGGTGGCTATAAAGGTGGCATTGAGTGTTCGGAAAGTATGGGTTGAGGCACATGGATCAAAAGTGGGATTTGTCCATCCATATGACGGATAGATATACTCTGGACCCTCTCGGTGGAATGTCATCCAATTAGCTTGCAAGCATGTGACTGGCTCACAAGGGATCACATATCACGGGAACGAGAAAAGAGTACTTATCGGTAACGAGGTTGAACTAGGTATGCAGAGATACCGACGATCAAAACCTCGGATAAGTAAATTATCATGAGACAAAGGGAAATTGGTATCATATGTAAGTGGTTCATTCGATCGCAAAATAATCGTAGAAATATGTGGGAGCCATATGAATTTCCAGATTCCTCTATTGGTTATTGATCGGAGAAGTGTGTTGGTCATGTCCGCATAATTCACGAACCGTAGGGAGACACACTTAAGGATTCGATGTTGTTTAGTAGATATGGAATGTTAGTAGGGATACCGAATGTTGTTCGGAGTCTCGGATGGGATCCGGGATATCACGAGGAGATCCGGAATGGTCCGGAGAATAAGATTCATATAAGGAAACTCATATTTCAGAGTTCGGGAAAGTTTCCGATGTTTTCATCGGAGAGGTTCTAGAAAGGTCTAGAAGGTTCACCGGTCCAGAAGTAGAATGGTCCATGAATGTGTCATGGGTAAGTGGAATGATTGGATCATATCCTAGGTCACATGGTGTGTGCAATTGTAAGAGAGAATTAAATCTCTAAATTGAAAGTCAAACGGGAGTTTGAAAAGTCAAACTGGAACAATGGTTTCCTAGTGGGAGAAGAAACAAGTCCTTCCCTCAATCCAACCTGGGTTTGGATTCAAACCTACCCCTCCCAAGGCTGCCCTCCCTCTCATAAATAGAGGGGGAGGGCTGCCCCAAAGCACACAAGCCCTAGACCCTCTCCCTGCACTCGAGCTGCCGCTGCCGCAGTAGCCCCGCCGCCGCGCCGCCTCCCCGCACCGCTGAGCCGCCGCCGGTTCGTCCCCGCCACCCTAGCCGCCATAGACACCTCCTCCTCCTCCCGGTCATCTAAACCCTAGATCTCTGGAAACCCTAATCCACCATAACTCGCACCGGCTTAGGCGAAGCCCTACGGGATCTTCCCTCTACTTCTGAAACCACGCCGTCGTGCTGCCAGAATCACGAGGGGAGAACTACAACCTCTGGTGCCTGCTGGAACAAGGGAGAGGAAGGTCTTCATCGAGTACTAAATGTGTGACCGACTGCGGAAGCGCTGCCGGAACGTAGCACCGGAAGGATCGTCTATGCGATCTTGAGATCGGCAAGTGTACGACTACATCACCCACGAGAATCTACCCTCGTTAACCGCTTTGGAATCTTCGAGGGTGAGTGGTTCTATGGACTCGTTGCTACAATCTAGTAGATAGATCTTGGCTTGTTTGTGTGCATGCGGTAGAAATTTTTTGTTTTCCATGCTACGAACCCCTACATAAGTGCTGCCAGCTATTCTCTTACCAAATAAGAGAAGGAAATATTTTTGAAGTCCTGAGCAGTATGAAGGTCCTGTCTGGCTTCTCATCGAATATAATTGGAATAATAAATATATCAGAGAAAAATCCAGAACCTAAAGTCCCATGACTACCACGTGCTTATGACGCAATTGCTTCTGGTTGCATTGATGGGGATTCTACTAGAAAATCTTTGACTACCCATTATGAAGCTATGTGCATTCCTTAATGCTATTTCTCAGAAGGTAATCGATCTATAAATTCTACCGAGTTTACAGAATGATGTGGTCCAGTGTCTTGTTAGTTTTGAGTTGGTGTTCCCACCATCCTTCTTTAATATTATGACGCATCTCCTGGTACACTTAGTCGACGAGATTACCATTCTGGGTCACGTATTTCTACACAATATGTTCCCCTTTGAGAGGGTCATGGGAGTCTTGAAGAAATATGTTCATAACCGTGTTAGGCCAGAAGGAAGAATCTCGAAGGGATATGGAACAAAGGAGGTCATTGAGTTTTGTGTTGACTTTATTCCTGACATTAAGCCAACTGGTGTTCCTAAGTCGCGGCATGAGGGAAGACTAAGTGGAAAAGGCACGCTAGAAAGGAAATCAATAATATGTTGGGTCGAGCATTCCTTCACTCAAGCACACTACACAGTTCTACAAAATTCCACCTTGGCAGCTCTGTATATCAAGGAACACAAGAATATTATTGTTTAGTTAGATATATATTCTAGTTAGATATATATTGTTTAGTTTTTATTTTAGTTAGATATATATTGTTTTAGTTACATATATTATTGTTTAGTTTTTAGTTAGATATATATTGTTTAGTTTTTATTTTAGTTAGATATATATTGTTACATATTTTTAATATATATTGTTTAATTTAGTGATATTGTTTAATTTAGGGATTTTTATTAATTTTGTTAGTATAATATTTAGCGATTTGTATATAATTTGTTAGTATATTATTTAGGGATTTGCTAGTATTAGTATATTTCGGTAGTATTTAGGGATTTAGGAATTATTACTAGTATATTATTGCTAATATTATTGCTAGTATTTATGGAATTATTACTAGAATTAAAATAGAATTATTTGCTTAGTATTATTTCGATAAAATGCCTACTTCAGGGACGCGTAGCTTGGTGAGGAATCTGGGTGTCATCGTCGACCCGGATCTTCTTTGGTGGAGGTCACGTGGTCCAGGAAGGGTGCATAGGGAGTCGGTCCCCGAGGAGGTGGTACGGTGTCATGTCAGGGAGGAGGACAAGCACGTCTGACGCTATATATGGTGATATTGGACGCCAGGGTGGTCTCTGATACCCTGGCAGGTTCTTCAGGGATCTCACCCTAGCTTTACTCCTATGATGGTTCCGACTATTTCGGTGTTCACATCCCGCGGCTCAGGAATCGGGAGTCGACGTTGAGTTTGAGCGATGTTATTTGTCGAGTTGTTGTTATTTATATGATATTAGTAATTTTTTGTTATTCAAGATTTATTAGTACTTTGTTGTTTTTTGAGATGTTATTCGAGATGTTATATGATATTAGTACTTTGTTGTGATTCGAGATGTATTAGTACTCTGTTGTTGTGATATATGATACATTGTTAATTTTATTACTCATATGCAAATTATGTCATAGCAGTTATTCTATGGACTTCAGCGGTAGAGATGGTGAAGAGCCTCTATTCGACATGATACGAGGTGATGAAGCGCTCTCCTATCAGGGTGAAGTGCTCCCCGATCATGGTGAAGACCAGATTATCAGCGCTGCTTGTGAGAGTTACAAATGAGCATTTCACTGGTGAAGAATTCTATATGTTACTCAAACAAGATGCCCTCGACTTGAGTCTCGTCAGTTCCTATTGTCTGTAAGTGGTTCATTTATATCTATGATAAAGTCTCTAACTCAGCTCGTTCATTGCCTATAATTATCCTCACTACGCTATTATGCATAATAAAGAGCGAGGAATGTGACCGAAAGAAAATCTTTGACACTGGATTCATTAACCCACGCCGAGTTAATGAATGATTGCTAAAGCAATACTCCAAGTAGACGGAGCATAACTTGCTAAGGTTCATAAAGAGGCATCATTACAAAAAGAGAATATTGTTTACCTACAACTATGGGTGAGAGTGTTATACTTACACATTCACTTTTGTAATTGATAAGTTACTGACGTATATATAAACGCCCGCAACTTCCACTGGATTCTGCTAACAATTGAAGTTGATGCTAGAAGAGTTGGAATTAGAGACTCACTAGAAAGACGAATCAGAGTACACAATCGTTAAAGATGTGCTCCAGAGGTAATTTCATCCATTATAGCCCTATATCATTCTCTTCCGTTCATATATATCTTGAGATATCAAGTAACTAATAACTCATTTATTATTTAATTTTTCCATGCAGGGTTTGGCAAGATTTCACCAAGAGTATGGTTGGTGAATTTGAAAATGAGCATAGTTTTCGTCGGGTCAAGGTAAGCAGTACGAGCTAGCTTCGCGCATCTCTTCAATTCTACTTTCAATACCATTATATCATGCTTCATTATTATTTGATTGAATTTTATTCTCGTAAGGTTCGAGAGAAAGCCAACAGGGAGTAATTTGTGTGGATACTTCGTATGTGAGTTCATTCGCTCTAAGGTCAGTGAGTAGGATGGAGCGACATTTCTAGATGTACGTGAACAATATTATTCACAATATGAATTTATTACCATCAGTTGTGTTGAGTGCCATTCATAATATTTGTTATGACGATTGATATTCATAGTTATTTCATTCTTTTATGTATTATAGTTGGAAAGATTGCGGGAGAATCTCCAACAAAAGGAGCGCTTGGTAGGAATTCAAGAGGAATTGGCGGGATTTTTGGTTGACCATGCCATAGATCCAAATGCAAAATTCCATACCAAGGGATACTAGTGATTAATGATTGATACGTTGAAAACGTATCTATAATTTTTGATGCTTCATGCTTGTTTAGTATATACTTTGCTTTACTTATCCACACTTTGAGGTGCTTTTTACATGTTTTCTGGTACTAAACTATTAACAAGTTGCAACAATGTCAGATGTCTGTTTTCTGCTATTTTTGGTTTCAGAAAAGTTAGTAAAGAAATATTCTCGGAATTGGACGGGACAAAGGACAAATTCAATTACTTTCCATGGGGAACAAGAAGTCCAGAGGAGAGCCGGAGGGGCCAGACCCAGCCTAGGCATGGGTGGGCCCAGCCCCGCGCTTGGCTAGGGTTTGCCACCCCTGGCCACCTCCTCGGTCTCCCCCTTCGCCTATAAGAAGCCCCCAATGGAGAAACCCTGAGAACCCGATCAAATATCCACGAAACTGCCTATATCCACCACCACCATCGTACCTAGATCGGGGGGATCTGAAGTTCTTCCTGGCAGCCTGCTAGAGGGGAGATCTTCCTGGAGGCCTTCTCTCTGGTATGATGCGCAAGTAGTTCCACCTTGGACTATGGGTCCATGTAGTAGCTAGATGGTTGTATCTCCTCCTTTGTGCTTTCATGTATAGATCTTGTGAGCTCCGTTCATGATCAAGATCTAATCTATTTGTAATCATGCATGTTGTGTTTGCGGGGATCCGATGGATATTGAGATTATTATGTTGGTTTGATTAATGGTTTTGTCTTTATGATTCTATCATGTATGTGTTGTTTGTGATCTTGCATGCTCTCCATTGTTAGTAGCTCTCTTGGCCAAGTAGTTGCTAGTGACTCCAAGAGGGGGTATTTAGGCTCGATAGTGGGTTCATGCCTCTAGTTTTCAAGGGAAGTGACAATAATCTCTTCAGTTGTAGATGTGTTGTTGTCACTAGGGAGAAAACAACGGTCTCTTGTTCATGGAACATGTGGACTGTTTACCTTACAAACTTTGCTTAAAGAAGTTGTATGTTGCTTGCAACTTAATACTGGAGGGGGTTCGGATGATAACCTGAAGGTGGACTTCTAGTCATAGATGCAGTTGGATGGCGGTCTATGTATCTTGTTGTATTGCCCAATCAACCGCATAGGATATTTCTGACTAGTAATTGCATTGTTATGCCTTGCTCAGTTCTTGTCAATTGCCCTACTGTAATTTGTTTACGCTTCATGCCATGTTGTTTATCTAAGGAGAGCACCTCTAGTGAACTATGGACCCCGGTCCAATCTTTACCATTGATACATTTTCCACTGTTACTTGGTTACTTGCTGCAAACCATTACCTTCCACACAATACGTTTAGTCCTTTGTTACAGCAAACCGGTGAGCTTGACAACCTCACTGTTCGTTGGGGCAAAGTCTTGAGTTTGTGTTGTGTAGGTCTTCGCGTTGCTTGCGACACCTGTGTGACGTTTCCTTCCTCCTTCTGGTTCGATAACCCCGGTCTCAACTAAGGGAAAACTTGCTGCTTGCTGCTTCACACCTTGCTCTTAGGGTTCCCAACAGGCTGTGCGTAGACAGTCGTCAAGCTTTTCAGGCGCCGTTGCTGAGGAGGCTAAGCACGTCTTCACCAAGGGAGTCCTTCGATTCCTTTCTCTTTACTTTGTTTTTATTTTGCTTTGTTTCTTTTTCTTGGTTTTGTTTGCCACTTTCCAAAAAATAAACCCAAAAAAATTAGTCTAATTTGGTTTGCTTTCTTTATTCAAAAACACAAAAAAATCAGTCCCTGCTCTAGTTGCCACCTTGCTCTAGCTCACCATGTTGCTCCCCAAGTTCGCCCTGAAAGATCTTGCAATAGGTAGTGGCTCCATAATTGGGAAAGATAATATTGAAGAATTCTTTAATTATGTTAGCAAGCATGAGGATATTGAGGATAAATCTATAGCAGAGCTTGCTCCTAATTATGAGATTGCTGCAGCTTCTTTAGTTCATATGTTGGAGGGTAGGTTTGTTAGCCTTAACCCCTTCATACAATTCTTGTTCCTAAAACTAAAAGAAGAGAAGAATGCTGAAAAGAGGGAATTCATCCTTGAAACTTTATCAAAAGAATTCCATGATGTTGCTAGGGAAGACAAAAAGGTTTTTGAGCGTTTCAATATGCTGGGCTCAAGTGTAGATGTTGTGGGTATTTCTGATAAAACTAAGCCTAGATAAGAATTCAATATACCCATCCCCTTTAAGCTTGTTGGAATGCATGAAGCCTTTGAAAAGAATTTTGATTGGATTGCTCCTGAAAATCTTTTTGATGAATGTAGTAGACCAAAGAGAGATGAGAAGGGATCCTCCAAAACCCATTTGTATGAGATACCTTTCATAGTTGAAGAATTTGCAAGTATGAATGTTAATGCTTCTTCATTTGAAAATACTTGATTATTTTTGCTTCTTGTGCCTAACTTAAAGGCGTTAAAGAAAAGTACTTGTTGGGAGATAAGCCACGAGTTTCCTTGAGTCTTGGAAGTTATTACTTCATTAATGACCTCTCCTTATCCTTTTTGTTTGCTTTTTGTGCCAAGAATGACCTCTAATGAGAGGGAAGTAAGATTTGGGGAGTTGCTGTCCTGAAACAGATTTATGTCCTACACCAAAAACATTCTTGAGGAGGATCTGTAAATCAGATTGAGCTCAAAATTTACGATTAAATCTCCCAGTATGTTAGATAACTTTCATTAGTTCAACACTTTTTGATTTGAGCAACAGAAGATGTTCGAAAAAATTGGTTTCTACCTGCTGGTATGTTTTGACGGATTTCTGTCATTATTTGCATTTGCTTCTTATTGATTCCTTTCTGAGTTCTCTTCAGGTAAATTGAGCTTTTTGAAGGAGTTACTACAGTATCTTGTGTTTTTAGTGAAAAGTATTGCCGTTCCAAAGCTTTTCCAGTGGTCTAATATCTTTTGAACACACTAATGTTGCTAATGAAGATTGTGTAAAGTTTTGTATGAAGGGAAAATTTCAGGTGTAGAGGGATAATGATGCAATGAGATGAAGAATGGACAAAAGATTAAGCTTGGGATGCCACCACGGTTTCACCACAAGAAATATCCAAGAGGTACAAGCGTCAAAGCTTGGGGATGCCCAAGGCATCCCCTTCTTCATCAATAAAAAGCTCAGGTCTGTCTAGACACTTCGGTTTTATTGTTTCATGCACAGTTGTGTTGTTCTTGGAGCGCCTTAGTTTTCATTTGATTTTCTTAGTTTGTTTAGTTTTCTAGAGTAGTTTGGACCCCCCCTCTTGCTGTGTTGTTTTGCAAATAAGTTTGCTTGGTGTTTGGAAAGGAGTAGTAAGTTCTTGCTTGAAGTGCAAGAGGAGCTTGCATTGACTGTGACTTAGACTTTAGCATGACATGCTAGGTGTTGTTTTGACCTTATGCTTAGTGATTATTGCTGTATCATGTCTTGCTCTAAACAATTGGGATTGCTTAGTGTGCCTTGAAGAAATTATGCGTTGTTTTAGCATGCAAAAGCATAGTATTGTGGTATTCTCCTCTGATGTTTTGCTTGGGTTGACTTGGCACATGCTCACACCATGTTATGACGCTCACAAGTCACCATTAGCCTCTATGATCATTTAGTCCTTGACTTGTAGTACCACTCTTTGCTTTGATTAGTATGCTTTGTTGCACAGCATGATTTTGGCCATTATTGCTCTCTCAGTTGGTTGCTCCCAGTCTTTTGCTAGCCTCCACTTGTATGAGTAAGTTCTACTCATGCCTCCAACTCCCAAGAAACCAAGTTATTCCAAAGTGTCCACTATAAAATCCTATGCATGGTGTGTTACACCATTCCAAGTATATTCTTGTTTTCAACTATCTTCCAATTAAAAACTATTTTGTTATGTGAAAACTTAGTGATTAAAGCCCTCACGAACTTGATGACACTTTATTCTTTGCCCCTAATAAACTTGAACCGTTGTGACAACTTTGTTGTATATTCTTGCACTTATAAGTTGGAATTAGCAGAACCTTGCTGTCACGGGGAATGTTTTCAACATTGCACTTGTACCTTGTTGTACTCAGTTGATATCATGTTCTTTTGTCTATGGATGTCACTGGTGTGAAATAAAGAGGGGACTATAAGTCCATGGAGTTTGTATCCTGTGTTAGATAAATGCCTGGGCCGCTAGCCTAAGCCATGCCTAATCATGGTGGAAACTTGCAGCATCACCATAATGAGCTATCTATGAAGCATCCTCAATAAAAAGCTATGCACATGGTAAATAAAAAGATTGCTGAGATGCTCATTGTCTGCTTCCCTTGTCATTTTGGTTATGGGAAAGCTCCTGTACCATGTGCAAGGGGTACCCCGTTGGCGGTTCTCAATGATATGCAAATACTTACAATGACAACAACTTACCTGGACCCAAAGTTGAGTATGCATGAGGTGTGGCCCTCGTATTCAAGGGACTTGAGATTGTCAGCTTATACTTCGTCAAGCATATACTCCAGCTTTGCCACTTTAACCTTAACCACTTATGCTTATGATAGGGGCAATGAGGGCTGAAAGCTAACAAGTACCATAATTTTTGGAAGCTCTTTTTGAAACTTGTAATCCATACTTCCTTTTACAAAAGGCCTTTCTTCCATCACTGTTGAGTCTCCACCTTCTACCTTTAGGCACCATTAAGAGAGCATAGTTGTCATTCTGTGTGCAGTGTTCCAAAGCTTAATAATTGATGCATATTGTGTTATTACTTGTTCTTGTGCTACTTGTTTCTAGTCACCCTTGTGAACTTTGCAAGTGTCCTATGCATTTAATTGCTAGTCTATGAGGGACAAGATGACTGCCACTATGCTATGTTTTCTACATGTGAAACAAACAAACGTTTTTCAATGCATGTTATTCATGATCTTTGTTTGTAGCTTGCCATGTTGCATGCATACTTACTATGTCCTATTGTTAGAACTCCATCTTTCATTCACATGTTTAGAGTTCTTTGATCCCAGTTTTCAATGCATGCAAATGGTTGGATCTTTATTGTGAGGGTGCATGTCACCTCAAAAATTAATCTATTTATCACTTACCTACTCGAGGACGAGCAGGAGTTAAGCTTGGGGATGTTGATACATTGGAAACATGTGTATAATTTTTGATGCTCCATGCTTGTTTACTATCTACTTTGCTTTACTTGTCCACACTTTGAGGTGATTTTTACATGTTTTCTGGTACTAACCTATTAACAAGTTGCAATAGTGCCAGATTCCTGTTTTCTGTTGTTTTTGGTTTCAAAAAAGTTAGTAAAGAAATATTCTCAGAATTGGACGGGACAAAGGACAAAGTCAATTACTTTCCGTGGTGAACAAGAAGTCCAGAGGAGAGCCGGAGGGGCCAGCCAGGTGGGGCAAACCCACCCCAGGCACGGGTGGGCCTAGCCTCGCGCCTGGCTAGGGTTTGCGACCCCTGGCCGCCTCCTCGGTCTCCCCTTCGCCTATAAGAAGCCCCCGATGCAGAAACCCTGAGGACCCGATCAAATATCCACGAAACCTTATGTAGCCGCCGCCACCATTGTCCCTAGATCGGGGGGGATCTGAAGTTCTTCCCGGCACCCTGCCAGAGGGGAGATCATCCCGGAGGCCTTCTCTCCGGTATGATGTGTGAGTAGTTCCACCTTGGACTATGGGTCCATGTAGTAGCTAGATGATTGTATCTCCTCCTTTGTGCTTTCATGTATAGATCTTGTGAGCTCCGTTTGTGATCAAGATCTAATCTATTTGTAATCATGCATGTTGTGTTTGCGGGGATCCGATGGATATTGAGATTATTATGTTGGTTTTATTAATGGTTTAGTATTTATGATTCTATCACGTCTGTGTTGTTTGTGATCTTGCATGCTCTCCGTTGTTAGTAGCTATCTTGGCCAAGTAGTTGCTAGTGACTCCAAGAGGGGTATTTATGCTCGATAGTGGGTTCATGCCTCTAGTTTCCAAGGGAAGTGACAATAATCTCTTAGGTTGCAGATGTGTTGTTGCCACTAGGGAGAAAACAACGGTCTCTTGTTCATGGAACATGTGGACTGTTTACCTTACACACTTTGCTTAAAGCAGTTGTCTGTTGCTTGCAACTTAATACTGGAGGGAGTTCGGATGATAACCTGAAGGTGGACTTCTAGTCATAGATGCAGTTGGATGGAGGTCTATGTATCTTGTTGTATTGCCCAATCAACCTCATAGGATCTTTCTGACTAGTAATTGCATTGTAATCCATTGTTAAGTTCCTGTCAATTGCCCTGCTGTAATTTGTTTACCCTCATGCCATATTGTTTATCTAAGAAGAGCACCTCTAGTGAACTATGGACCCCGGTCCAATCTTTACCATTGATACATTTTCCACTGTTACTTTTTTACTTGCTGTAAACCATTACCGTCCACACAATACATTTAATCCTTTGTTACAGCAAACCGGTGAGCTTGACAACCTCACTGTTCGTTGGGGCAAAGTCTTGAGTTTGTGTTGTGCAGGTCTTTGCGTTGCTTGCAACACCTGTGTGACGTTTCCTTTCTCCTTCTGGTTCGATAACCTCGGTCTCAATTGAGGGAAAACTTGTTGCTTGCTGTTTCACACCTTGCTCTTGGGGTTCCCAATAGGCTGTGCGTAGACAGTCGTCAATGATCTCCGCATGTAGTCGAATAGATGGGTTGTGATCTACATGTAATCAAATTGTATATATATGTAATCGAATTATATCTGTATAACCATGACAATGTTCTGTGTAATGGTATCCTTCGTTGCATGTCACTTACGCCAAACTCTCCCTCCTTAACCGATCCCCCTACTACGGCAGACCCTTCCCCCACCCCCAAAAAAAATCCTGCCACGGATGCAAAACAAATTGTGCCGCGACAGAGATCGCCCCCCAGAATTGTGCCGCGGAAGAAACCGGCATCGGCTGCCGCGGCAGCCGAATTTGTAAAATCATGCCGTAGAAGAGAACAACTAGTACCGGCTCATACTACTAACCGGGACTAAAGATCCTCCACCCCTGCTGCCCTGCGCGGCCACGTGCAGTCTCTAGACCCGGTTCGTAATGAACCCGGGACTACATTTTGGGACCTCTAGTCCTGATTCCGTAATCCCAGTTGCAAAACCGGGACTAGAGCGTGTATGGAATCGGGACTAGAGTCCGGTTTTCCACTAGTGCATGCACTCCACTTGTAGCAGAACTTTTACTCCTTTTCATTTGTTGTCCATGTGTTGCAACTTCTTGCGAGGATTTTAATTCACATATTTAGCAATATGTTTTACAGGTTAACATGTGTTGTTCTGCAGTCTGCCGAGATTTACATGCAACATGGACATATGCAAATGGTCAGGTAGGATTGCACCAGTGACCATGCTGTGGAAAATATCGAAACCCTAATATTTTGTTGTTATATTGATCTAACCCTCACGGGTATATATGAGTACATAGGAAGGGATAGACTTAGAGTCCAAGAAGGTCTAGAATCCTAGTATATTAGAACTCCTATATGTACACGTATTTTAACATTCTCCCTCAGTCATAGCGGGAGAGAAGCGATGTTTGCGACCGAATTTAAAGTCCATCGTCTTCTTCCTCCTTGTCATCATCAATTAAGTCTCTGATGATCATGACCAACACCTAAGGGTGGTGACTGCGTCCCCTTCTGATGCCTCTCTTCCCTCCCGCAGTCACAACGGGAGTGTCGTGGACGCAGGTGATGATGCGGATGCTATTGACTGGAATTGTTGTCGATATGTAGCTGTAGACATTGTTGTTGATGTCGACGTCGAGATAGCCGATCGTTATGTAGCCGTGGTCGATGTCGTATTCGTCGTATGTCATGTGGCCGCCATTGCCGGAGGCGCAAAAAATTTCCCCTTTTTTGTTGACGAACTTGCAGTTGTGGAGGTTTTGCACCTTATAGAGGTACCATCGGAGGCGTCTCTTGAACGCGGTCATAAGTAAGACCACCAGTTTTGCCAGGACCGGAGGAACCCACCAAACAAATAAGGTTTTGCTAGAACTGTATGCGTAGTCATATGGGCATCACAATTGTGATGCCGGTTTGCTGATGCAGTCATCGGGGTCGTGGACGTGGCGATGCCGTCGTCGTGCCTTGCAGTTGTACTGTCAGAGGGCATCGTAGTTGTATGTCCAGCATGTGGACGGGTATAGCAAACGGCGGCGATGCATCGACAAAGATGTGATGAAGACTATTTTATGTAGACCTTGGCGATGATGTCGTCAATGAATGAGTAGGCGTGTCGGCGATAATCATTACTTGAAGGCGTCCCTTGTGGCGGCAATGATGTCAAAGCCTTGATGTTGGAGAAGTCGGCGTAGTAGCTTCCCACGCCGGCCTGGCGTGTAGATGATATTGACGTCACTTCTCCATGGATGTACTCGATGACGATCTTGACTTATAGTCTGTTTTAGTCGTACTGCTTGATGTCGTGGTGAAACTCGATGTAGTTCCGGACTGATACAGTGTAGGTAGCTCGATGTAGTCGTCCGGCTTGGTGAAGTGTTTGGCTTGATGCTTGGTACAGCTCTATTTAGACCACATGTCGATAGCGGTTGGTCGATGGAGTCGGCTTGTAACATGTCAGGACCCCTATAGCTGCTGTGCAACTAGATGAAGACATGGGCATTATCACGAGGCAAGAACGACCCAAACGCATAGTGCAGCCCAACCGGAGGTACATCGTCCTAGACTGGGGGCCATAACAAGCCCATCACTCATCTACAATAAGGGGTCGAGGAGACATGAGCAGGCATCCTCGGGATCAAGGCGAACGGCAGCGGCGGCGGCAGAGACCTTTCTCCTATAATAGATAGCTACCTTCCATTACAATTTGCCTACTGTAACCCAAATATTGCCACAAATTGTGCTCAATCAGGGAGACTACCATCG
Source organism: Avena sativa (assembly GCA_916181665.1). Classification (NCBI taxonomy): domain Eukaryota; kingdom Viridiplantae; phylum Streptophyta; class Magnoliopsida; order Poales; family Poaceae; genus Avena; species Avena sativa. Next base: position 241,892,400 of record OV702297.1, read on the forward strand.
ATCTGGTATCAGATTCACCTATCGATCCCCCCAAAATCCACTTCCCACCACCAAAATCCTAGAAACCCGTCGCTACACATCAGAGCGTCATCATCTTATCGACAACATGGACCCGACACTGAACGAATATCTCGATCTCATGCGCGCGGACACGACGTCCTTGAAGGAGTCATATGCTTCACATAGCGACGCCATGCTGGCCAACCAGGAGGCCATGGCTAACCAGATCGCGTCTCAGTTAGTGCAACTGATTGATCTCTGCGGTTGGAAGCCCGAGATGGAAGCCCGCTTTGCCCAACTCCAGGCCAAGGTTGCGGACCTTCAATGCGCGCATACCTCTGCTGCTGCCGCGAGTGGATTAGTGGAAGCCCCCTTTCATCACACCGAGGCAGTCCACGTGCAAATCGGCCACGGCGGTGACACACTTCCCGGGGGTTTTCCAGCGGTGTCCATCACGACACCGTTGGCACCTACGGTCACGGGTACGGTCTCACTCCAAAATCCCATGGCCAATTCTACAGATACACGGTTCATCTCTAGTCAGATATTAGCAGGTCTAGGCTCCAACGCGCCCAATTTCCCTTTTCCACCATTTACCGGAGACAATCCAAATATCTGGATCACTTTAGCTGAGCAGTACTTTCAAATGTTTGCTATACACGAATCCTATTGGGTTTCCATGTCCATTCTTCATTTTTTGGGCGCAGCTGGAATTTGGTTACAGTTGGTGAGAAAGAAAATAGCATCCCTAGATTGGATCTCTTTCACTTCTTTGTTGTGCACTCGGTTTGGGAGAGATAGGCACCAACTTTTGATTAGATAATTTTACAGCATTAAACAAACGTCTACCGTTGCTGATTACATAGAACGTTTTGCCATTCTTATGAATCATCTTATGTCATATTCGGATACAACTCACCCATACTATTTTCTTACTCGTTTTGTCGAGGGTCTGCGAGTGGATATTCGCGCCGTCATTATGGTCCAGCGTCCCATAGATCTGAATACGGTGTGTTCTCTGGCTCTCCTGCAAGAAGAAGTGACGGAGGGCGAATGTATTTCCCCACCTCGCCAAATAGAGCACCGATTTATTAAGATACCAGCCAGGCCAACTTAAGGACAGATTTCATATGCTCCAACTACGCCTTCCAGTCGTGCTACGGATAGTCGTGGGCTAGACTCTGCTCGTAACGGTGGTAATGACAAGATTCAGGCTCTCCGAGATTATCGCCGTGCCATAGGTCTATGCTATAAGTGTGGCGAACGCTGGGGGAAAGAACACTCTTCTCCTCCTACGGTGCAAATGCATATTGTTGAAGAATTGCTATCATTGTTCACGTCTGATGAGATCACTGGTTCTGAACCTGTCAGCACTGAAACTTCAGAACCTTAAACAGTCTACTCTTTATCCATTCATGCCATGAATGGCACTGCAGCTAACGCATCTGGAGTGATTCAATTACATGCTATGCTTGGTGACCATGAAATTCTCATTTTCGTTGATTCGGGAAGCTCCACCTCTTTCATCAACAAGCAATTGGCTGACTCACTGTCAGGAGCACAATCTCTGTCCAAACCATGTCGTGTTCAGGTTGCAGATGGGTCCTCTCACAGATGCACTGTATTCCTTCCTCGGTGTGCTTGGACTACTATGGGACACACTTTTCACACTAATTTGAAGATTTTGCCACTGGGATCATATGACGCCATTTTGGGAATGGACTGGCTAGAATTTCATAATCTAGATATTGACTGGGTTGACAAGACTCTGAAAATTCAGTCTGGCAGGGACCCTATCATTTTTACTGGCCATAAATCTTCAAATACCTAGTGTTCTGTGATTTCTGCCAGTGAACTCACCACTATATGTAGAACAGGATCTGCTGCCCATTTCATTGTATGCAATCAACGGTGAAGTACAAGTTGAGGAAATTATACCTGAGGATGTCCAACAAGTTCTGTCGCAATTTGGTGCAGTTTTTGACGAGCCCACTGAATTACCACCCAGACGTAGTTGTGACCACAAAATCCCACTTATGCCAGGTGCACAACCAGTGAACACTCGTCCCTACCGCCACAAACCAGAACTGAAATCTGAGATTGATCGACAAGTACAAGAATTACTTCAGTCTGGAATCATTCCAAAGAGCACTAGTCACTTTTCTTCACCTGCAATTCTAGTGAAGAAGAAGGACGTGACTTGGCGTCTTTGCGTTGATTATAGAGCTCTAAATTCCATGACAGTCATCAGTAAGTACCCGGTACCGATCATAGATGAGTTACTCGATGAGCTAGCTGGCGCACGTTGGTTTTCCAAAATGGACCTACGTGCAGGATACCACCAAGTTCGTCTTGCACCTAGTGAAGAGTTTAAAACAGCTTTCCAAACTCACTCGGGCCATTGGGAATATACAGTGATGCCATTTGGCTTAGCAGGAGCGCCGGTCACCTTTCTAGGCACAATGAACACAACTCTCAAACAACTATTAAGAAAATGTGTGGTTGTGTTCTTTCAGGACATACTCGTTTACAGTGACACCTTGGCTGCTCATGCGGAACATCTTAGGGCAGTGCTACAATTGTTTTAGAGAGACCAGTGGCGAGTGAAAAGGTATAAATGCTCTTTTGGCCAGCCAAGGATCGCATATTTGGGCCATGTCATCAACTATTTGGGTGTCTCTTCTGACCTGGCAAAGGTGGACAAGGTTGCAAACTGGCCAATACCCAAAAGCAGTAAGGATGTTCGCAGCTTTCTAGGCCTGGCGGGTTATTACCTCAAATTTGTACGCCACTTCGGCATACTAGCTCGACCACTATTCAATTTGCTCAATAAGAACCCTCCATTTGTGTGGACTGAGGAAACCAACACAGCTTTCGAACTGCTGAAAAATAATTTGGTTGAGGCACCGGTCCTGAAACTTCCTGACTTCACAAAGACATTTGTCATCGACATCGATGCATGCGATTCAGGCGTGGGCGCTGTGCTGCAGAAGGAAGGTCACCCAGTCGCTTATATGAGTAAACCTCTCAGTGCACGCAACAAAGGCCTCTCTACGCATGAGAAGGAGTGCTTGGCTATCCTAATGGCCGTCGAGCAATGGCGCCCATATATGCAACATCAAGAATTCTTGATACGTACAGACCAGAAAAGCCTGGTGCATCTAGAGGAACAACGTATTACAACTGTCTGGCAACAAAAAGCCTTCACTAAGCTTCTTGGGTTGCAATACAGGATTGCCTATCGCAAAGGGACAGACAACAGAGCTGCAGATGCTCTCTCTCGGCGTCAGCATGCCAACCATGCTTCATTATCGGCTATCAACATCTACCAACCGGCGTGGTTAAATGATATCAAATCAAGATATAGCTCTAACCCTTCTGCACAACGTTGGTTCACTAAATTGCAGAAAGATCCGGATCCTGGTGGACGATTCTCTATCAACAATGGCATATTGTATTTTCGTGGCAGAATCTGGCTAGGTGGCGCACCACACATACAAGAACAAATGATGATTGTATTCCATGCAAGTTCAATAGGCGGTCACTCTGGGTTCTCGGTAACATTCATCCGTCTACGACGTCTTTTTGCTTGGCCTAAAATGAAAGCAATGATCAAGCAATTCGTCCAGACCTGCTTGACCTGTCAGCAGGCCAAACCGGAGAGGGTTAAATACCCAGGTCTCTTGCAACCCTTGCCAACCCGTGACAGAGCTTGGAAAATGGTCACTATGGATTTTGTGGAGGGTCTCCCTACTTCTGGCACAACTAACAGTATTATGGTGGTGGTCGACAAACTGACACGCTATGCACACTTTATTCCCCTTCATCATCCTTTCACGGCAAAAAAGTGGCTTTAGCCTATATGGATAATGTGTTAAAGTTACACAGCTTGCCCGAGATCATAGTCTCTGGCCGAGTCCAGTTTTCACTAGTTGTTTTTTGAAGGAGTTATTCTCCTTAATTGGTACAGAGTGGCGCATGAGCTCGGCCTATCACCCGGAAACTGACGGTCAATCTGAACGGGTCAACCAATGCTTGGAGATATATCTCAGGTTCTTCAAACACGCATGTCCTAGCAAATTGAGTCAGTATTTATCACTCGTGGAGTACTGGTATAATGCTAGTCCACACTCAGCACTGCAAACATCACCATTTGTAGCTCTGTACGGTCATGAACCACGCCACTGGGGCATCGAGCCAGCTTCAGCATGTTCTATTCCTCCTCTACAAGAGTGGCCTGAAGAACGTCAGCTAATGCAACAGTTGCTGCAACATAACTTAAACCATGCCCAACAATAGATGAAGTGCCAGGCTGACAAAAAGAGGACAACACGTACATTCACTGCCGGAGACCAGGTCTTTGGGAAGCTGCAACCTTATGTACAGTCATTTGTCGCTCAACGCGCCAAGCACAAATTAGCATTTCACTACTTTGGTCGTTACCAGACTCTGCGAAGCATAAATCCAGTGGCATTTGAAGTGGCCCTCCCAAGCACTTCTAGGATCCATCCAATTTTCCATGTTTCTCAACTTCGCAAGGCACTGCTTTCAGGTATTCCTGCCTCCACTCAACTCCCAGTTGTCACTGACAAAGTTGTTACGCCTGTGAAGATTCTTGCACACCGTTGGAAGCATGGACCACATGGACGCACAGAGCAGGTTCAGGTCCAGTGGTCCGACCCAGCAGTGCTTGACATAACATGGGAAGGCAAGGTAGAGTTACTGAAGCGCTTTCCTACAGCTATGGCTTGGGGACAAGCCGTTTCTCAAGAGGGAGGGGATGTCAGGACCCCTATAGTTGTTGTGCAACCAGATGAAGACATGGGCATTATCATGAGGAAAGAACGACCCAAACGCATAGTGCATCCCAACCGGAGGTACATCGGCCCAGACTGGGTGCCATAACAAGCTCATCGCTCATCTACAAGAAGGGGTCGAGGAGACATGAGAAGGGCATCCTCAGGATCAAGGCGAACGACGGCGGCAGCGGCGGCGGAGACCTGTCTACTGTAATAGATAGCTACCTTCCATTACAATTCCCCTACTATAACCCAAATATTTCCACAAATTGTGCTCAATCGAGTATCAAAACTAACCGAACAGCCTTGTATAGCAAAAAATCCCGTCATTGGGCCAACCCAACTTCACTTAGATAGGTTATATAGGCCGTAAGTGCATTTAAATAATAAGAAGCCCTTGCATCGTAGTGGTTTGTAGGTATATATAACATTTTCAAGGCATTTCAACTCCTCTTGTAGATACCAATTTTTTTAATGTGTCATAATTTAATTCCTTTTATTCTTTGTTTCTTGCAATACACCCAGTTCGGTTATACAAATATACTAGATTATTTTATTTTGGCTAAAATACATAGTTTTTTGGTTTCTTTACTATGACGCATCTAGGTTGGTCATATAAATGCTAAACTGAAAATACAATCATACAAGTTAGGCGGTGAAAAAAATCGCGTCAACTATGGTTAGTTTGGTTATTACCGAAACCGAACCGATATTTTGTGGTTATTATGGAAACAAAATTGTATTTACGTATAAAACTGTATTTACCGAAGTATTCAAACTATATTTACCTTATAACCGAACTGATTTAACCATCTTAACCGAACGCACAGCGGAGTTAGAACTAGTCAAATGCTCAAACTCCATCATGTTTGTGGGACCCTGTAACTCAAAACAAAACTTAGCAAGACTAAAATAAATAAGCAAAAACTAAAAGACCTACAACGCTTAGCTCCCCGGCAATGGTGCCAGAAAATAGCTTGATGACTACAAGTGCACAGATCGTTTGTAGCTAAGTAATAAGATAAAATGCGAGTTTTGTGTAAAAAGGTATTTTTGGTTTTTTATAAGAGAACAATAAGTAAAGTAAAACAGACTGAATACAGAAAGTAAGTATCGCGTATGTAAGACATATAAAACTGCAATGGAAAAAAGTGTTCTTTGGAAGTAGCGGATACACCTCTAGCATTATAAAGGGTTTAAGTTAAAGATTGTTATCATGAACATTCTCAACTATGAATGTGTGAGAGGAACTCCATAATTGGATGAATATGAAGCAATAATTGCTCACATCATCCTCATAACCACAACAGACAAGTAATGGACATCAATCGAGTTACTGCGCTATTAAGGGATTTTATCCTATATGATATATACCATGGCATGGACAATGTTTAGTGAGTTTCCTCGGTTTCTAAGTTGATACGTAAGGGGTGCCAATAACTTTATAGTCACCGTAAGTGCTAGCACACCTCCGTCTACCAACAAGTAGTTCCCTCCATCAAGTCCCCACAAGAGGCAAATATTGAGAGGTTGGCTTCTCTCAACATCAAGATGAAGACAATCTAACACATGGTCACAACGATGAATATCATAATATACTTTATCTTATTTCAATCTCATACTAGGGTTTCTCCATCTTCCCAAAAACTAATGATCTACTCAGATATGGATGCAATAAACATCATGGCAAAGATAATGGAATCTATTATAGATGGATAGTACTTGTATAAATCCACAACGTGTATAGAAATTACAACAAGATCTAGACAAGATGTAGATGAGAGGGATGGAGATGGTGGTGATGCAGCGGTTGATGATGAAGACCGATGCCTTAGCCTCCCGGATCTGCGTAGGGTGAAGTTGGATCCCCGGTGGACGAGTTCCCCCTCCAGACCCCTTTCGGAGGTGAGGTTTCTGTGATTTCTGGTCGTTCTATATGTCGTCTCTTCGATCCGATTGGACGGGGACAAACTATTTGAAGAGGCTTGGCGGCGGCAACTATACATCGGGAACTATACGGTCGGAAAAAGTATTCCCACCGTATAGTTGGTTGTTAAATCCACTGCTTCCTGCAATCGCCTCGGGTTTTATTCTCGTGTTATTGATATTTCCCAAATTAGCGATTTACGCTGTTTTGACTCCTTTTTTCTCCAATACAACTGGTCCAAGAATTGTGTCAATCATATCCATCATCTGTCCTGATCCTGGTGAATATAGACATAAAAGATGCGCGTGAACGCCATAAAATATCAAGATCCTACCACTACAGTGCAAAATAATAATATAAAACATGATGCAAATATGCACTCATCACCCTTCGAGAAGAAGGCCCCGTATACCACACTTTCCTTGGCACCCCAACTGTCCGGGTACAGAAAACCTCACTAAGGATACTGATGGCCACCCTACCCCTTGTTCCCAGTACATGCGCTGGTCGGGAGTTCCAATCACTTGGGACAGGACGGATAACCCCGACCTTGTTCCAATAGAGAACCAGTATGCCATGCTCATCAACCCCTTGATTGATGACAACGAGTTCACCAAGTGCCTCGTGGATAGTGGAAGTAACATCAACATCATGTACATGGATACACTGCACAAGATGACCTTGACGGAGACCAACCTAAGGCGGACCAACTCCATGTTTCATGGCGTAGTTCCTGGCCGGGAGGCTCGGTCCCTTGGGTGCATCACCCTTCCGGTCACCTTTGGTGATGTTAACAATTACTGCCAAGAGCGCATGACCTTCGAAGTGGTCCCCTTCAAGAGCGTGTACCATGTCATATTCAGACGCGACATCTTCCACTCCATGGCCAAACCATGCTTTGTCTACAACAAGCTTAAGATACCTGGACCACACAGTGTCATCATCGTTGTTGGAAGTTTCATTAAGGCATGGGACTGCAAAATAGGAGAAGCAGCCTTTGTCGAAGCCGTCCTCTATGGCAAAGAATTCAAGGAGATCTAGGGCCAGGTCGATGCCCTGGAGAAGTGGCATCGAAGAAGCAGATTTCTGACTCTAATCCCGCATTCAAGGCCACCATGAAGACCAAGTCAGTGGAACTTGTGGTAGAATATGCCTCCAAGACCACTGCCGTTGGGACGAACCTGGATTCCAAATAGGAAAGCGTGATCGCCGAGTTCCTCCGTGAGAATAGGGATATCTTTGCCTAGCAACCGACCGACATGAAAGGTGTACCTAGAGAACTTGTGGAGCACAGCTTAAACATCGATCTTAAATGCAAACTAGTGAAAAAACCTCTACGACGATTCGGGGGCGATAAGTGAGGTGCCATAGGCAAGGAGATAGCTAGGTTACTTAAGGCTAGTTTTATCCGAGAAGTCCTTCACACCCGATGGGTGGCTAATCCAGTACTTGTGCCCGAAGTCATTTTCTTGTTGATTACACTGGCTTGAACAAAGTGTGTCCGAAGGACCCATTTTCTTTGCCTCGCATTGACCAAGTCATTGACTCGACGACTGGCTCAGAACTTCTGTGTTTTCTAGATGCGTACTCAAGATACCACCAGATCAAGATGCGAAAGTTGGACCAATTGGCCACTTCGTTCATCACACCTTATGACACTTATTTCTATGTCACAATGCCCTCTGTCTAAAAACCGTTGGTACCACCTACCAGCGGACAATGCAGCATTGCCTCCACGACCAAATTGGTCAGAACGTTCACACTTATGTGGATGATATCGCGGCGATGTCAAATAAATCAAATGACCTCATCACCGACTTAATGGAAACCTTTGATAAGTTTAACATGGTGCTTAACCCTAAGAAGTGCGTCTTCGGGGTCCCTGCCGTCAAATTGTTAGGCTTCATTGTTTCCCACAGGGGAACTGAGGACAACCTGGAGAAAATCATGGACATCCTTAACATCAACCATCCGACATGCCTAAAGGACATCCAACGGCTCACGGGCTGTGTTGCAGTAGTAAGCTGGTTCGTCAGCCGACTTGGAGAGAAGGTCATGCCGATATACAAGTTGCTGAAGAAGGCGGGCAAATTCGTATGGACGGACGATGTGGATGCAGCGCTATAGGAGCTGAAGAGGATACTTTCCTTCGCAACTATACTCGCCGCACCAAAGTCAATGGAGCCTATGCTAATCTACATGGCGGCCACCAACCGGGTTATCAGCATCGTCGTATGGTGGAGCGGAAAGAACCAACGCATGAGTACATCATACAACGACCAGTTTACTATGTAAGAGAGGTCTTGACGGAGCCAAGCAACGTTACCCGCACTACCATAAGCTATCTTATGGAGTTTTCCTTGCTTCTCGGAAGTTAAGGCATTATTTCCAAGAGCACCCAATCATAGTAGTGAGAAAGTCTCCACTGTCCAACATCATCAACAACAACGACGCTACAGGAAGGGTGGCGAAGTGGGGCATCTAACTTGCCGCCTTCAAAATGACTTACAAATGACGCGGCGCTATCAATTCACAAGCATTGGTGGATTTTATTGTAGATTGGATGGAACTGCTAGAAGATACTCCTGTGCCAGAGCCAGAATTTTGGGTAATGCACTTTGACGGATCAAAGATACTCAATGGCTCGGGGGCTGGTGTATTATTGCAATCACCAACAGGAGAGAGGCTACAGTATTTCCTGCAAATCCACTTTGAGGCTACAAATAACATGGCAGAATATGAAGCACTAATTCACGGACTTCATGTAGCCAAGGATATTGGCATCAAGCGGATAGTTTTTTGTGGAGGTTCTGACTTGGTTGCCCAGCAGGTGGCTAATACATGGAATGCGCGGAACCCTATGATGGCGACATATCGAGACAAAGTAGATAAGATAGCCAAGTGCTTTGAAGGCTATGAAGTCAAGTACGTAAAAAGGAAGGAAAATGAGGTGGCAGATCTGCTGTCAAAGCTTGGATCTTCTCGCAAACCAATTCCTCCAGGCATTTTTCTGGAGCATCTCCGGAATCCATCTGTGAATGGAGCATATCCCGAGAATCCGGATAGATTTGACTCATTTGTTAATGCAGTAACAATAGTCCCTCTAGCTTGGACAAAACCATCCATGGACTACCTCAAAGACGGAACTTTGCCCGCTGACGAATTCGAAAGACTACAAATAGTACGTCGAGCAAAGGGCTATACCATAATAAATGGGCAGATCTACAAAATAAGTACCACAAGAGTATTCCTAAAGTGTGTCTCCCAGCAGCAACGTATGGATATCCTTCGTGAGATTCATCTCGGAGATTGTGGGCATCACGGCGCTCCCCGATCATTGGTATCCAAAGCCTCCAGGAAAGGATTCTGCTAGCTGACCGCTGATACATCTCAAATGTATCTATAATTTTTGATGTCCAATGCTTGTTTAGTATCAACTTTGCTATGGTTTATCTACAGTTTGAGTTATTTTTATACACTTTCTGGAACAAACCTATTGACAAGATGCCATAGTGCCAGTTGTCTGTTTTCTGCTGTTTTTGGTTTCAGAAAGCTAAAAAATGAATATTCTCGGAATTGGACGGGACGAAAGCCAAAGTTCATATTTCTCCCTGAACGATACGGAAAATCGAAGACGAGATGGAGGAGGACACCAGGGTGGCCACATCCTAGGTGGGCGCAGGCCCACCCTAGACACGCCCACAAGGGGTGTGGCCCCCCTGGCCCTCCCCGACCTTGCCTCCTTCGCCTATAAGAAGCCTCTGACCCAAAAACCCTAAATCATCGACCAGAAAGCCACGAAAAGTTCCGCAGCACCGCCGCCACCGAAGGGGAGATTCGGGGGACAGAAAGTCTCTGTTCTGGCAGCCTGCCGGGACGAGAAAGTGCCCCTGGAGCCATATCCATCGATCTCCATCGCCATCTTCATCACCGTTGCTGATTCCCATGAAGAGGAGGGAGTAGTTCTTCCTCAAGGCTAAGGGCTCTGCCGGTAGCTATGTGTTCCTCTCTCTCTCTATGCATGATTATATTGTGGTCATGAGCTTTGTAATCAAGTAGATCTACCTTGCTACTCAAGTGCTTTAATAGATCTCTGCTCTCCCCATGTGTGTGAAAGTGATAGCGTGCACACCATGGTGGCACTTAGACTAGAGTCTACATAAATACTCATCGTTCTTTAATAGATCTATGCTTTTCCCCACGTGTGTGAAAGTGACAGCATGCACACCGTGTGTGGCACTTAAGCTAGGTTGCATATATATTTATCATTAGTATATTTGGAGTTGGATGTCTTTATGAAATTGTGGTGTTTTTTGGAACCATCTAGCGCTCAAGGTGACTGTGTGGGGTTATCTAGATTGGGAAAGGCGGACTTTGAGGTGTGCTGTTATAGCCCTACCATGGATTAGAGTGTCCAACCGAAGAGTAGTTAAGAGTAGTATCATGAAGAGAATATGTTTATATGAGAGAGTGTTCAGTAGTGAAAGTATGATCCCTAGGCCTTGTTTCTAAGCATTCAAACACCGTTTGCATCTAGATTTGTTGCATATTTGCTTGATTCCTTCTTGTTGCCTTTAGTTTTTACCTCACCGTCAAGCTATTTTCTGGCACCGTTACCGCTTGTATTTCACTATCTCTTCATCGAACTAGTGCACCTATACACCTGACAAGTGTATTGGGTGTGTTGGGGACACAAGAGACTTCTTGTATCTTGATTGCAGGGTTGCTTGAGAGGGAATACCTTTGACCACTTCCTCCCTGAGTTTGATAAACCTTGGGTAATCCACTTAAGGGGAACTTGCTGCTATTCTATAAACCTCTGCACTTGGAGGCCCAACAACTGTCTATAAGAATAGAAGTGCGTAGACATCAACCGCGAAGGCGAACGTCGACAAGATGGTCGAAACATGCATTAGGTGTCAATATTATGCATATCAACCATATGTTCTAGCTGAAGAATTGCAGACTATACCAATAACTTGTCCGTTCGCAGTCTGGGGGCTCGACATGGTTGGGCCACTACAGACGACACCATGTGGGTTTACGCATCTGCTCATAGCAGTTGACAAATTCACTGAATGGATAGAAGCTAAACCCATTAGAAAGCTCGATGGGGCAACAACCCTTAAGTTTGTCCGGGATCTAGTGGTGAGATTTGGTCTCCCACATAGGATCATCACCGATATGGCAGCAACTTGTCACTCGGAGAAGTAGAGGCTTACTACCAAGATAAAATAATCCACCTTTATCTAGCATCTGTGGCACACCCACAATCTAATGATCAAGTTGAATGGGCCAATGGGCTGATTTTGCAGGGAATAAAGCCACGACTAGAGCAGCTGGAGCCTAGGCGGAGAAATTGCCATATGTTTCGTGGAGCTTACGAACTACTCCCAACAGATCTACCAGCTACACCACCTTCTTCATGGTATATGGATCAGAAGCAGTATTACCTTACGACGTCCTCCATGATGCACCAAGAGTCCACTATTGCAGAAAGTCTTATAGCCTCCTGGTGGTTAGTGACGGGCAAAACTATGCCTGTCACTAGTATGTATTGCTAGTGATAGGCGTAGATAAGCCTGTCACTAGTACAAAACACTAGTGACAGGCGCATAAAATCGACTGTCACTAGTACCTTCGTCGGAGGGCAGCTGAACGGAAAAATTACTTAGTGACGGGAATGTATGAATGCATGTCACTAAGAAGGTAGCGAGTAGTGACGGGCCCAAAAAGGCTGTCACTAGTATTTTCTGTGCAGACCTATTGTAGGGGCAATTTCTTAGTGACAGGTAACCCTAAAGGCCTGTCACTAAAGTGATAACACTTATAAGCTATTTTTCACTGGTACGAGGTTAAATCATATGTTTTTCCCAAAATTATTTCTAACAAGAACTCGTCTTCTGGGATCGTAGTGTATTATTCTCACATCAGTTGACTTAACCAGTTAAGCTGACACAATGATCAGAGTTGATGGTAGATAAAAGAAACATTGTATATCCAGACGCCACTAGTCGGATCAGAGATAACTAAAAGTAGCATTAACAGATTGAATTATTCTCCGCGATGGAGTTTGACACCTTTAGTGCAGATAATACATTATGTGACTACTATTCAGTCCTTCAACAAGTACTTCTTCCCGCGAACACCGAAACTTTTGAATCTTCTTTCTTCGGGTCATCCTTTACATCCGTTTCACTACCATGGTCATACCGCCGTCGACACCTATTGGAGAGAGAAATGTGAAAGCCATAAGCGCTAGAAAGGAGCCATGGGTATTAGCTAAACAAGTGGCACAATGCTTCTATATAACCGACCCACAAGCGCCAAACCGTGTAGTCGTGAGAAGAGGGAAAAGGAGTATCATCGGATTGGATGGTGTCGTTAATGAAGAGGATTATGAAAAATTCAATGATCCAGATATAGATGAAGATGACGAAGCTACCCAAAATTCCATACCTACCAGAAGGGATCAAACTACATTGTTCGTCACGCGTCCCTTCAAAAGACGCAGTCACTCCGAGGGTCTAACATATACGCGAAAGAAAATCAAGACTATTGTTGAGAAGATTGTTGACGATGACAAAACCTAAACCTAATTTGTTTCGATGCAAGATGTTATGAACTATCAGTATTTTCGTGAATTTTAGTTTTTCTAAGTTTTATTTTGATGATTTTTTCGGTGTAAGTTTTATATATATCTTGTACTACACGAGTATCCTTTCCCTGACCACCGCACCCTCGCTCCCTGTCCCCATCCCCGATTCCCACTCCCCACCCGCCGCCACCCATCCAATGCCGCCATCCCCTCCAACGCCGTCGCTCACGGAGGTGCCTCCCCTCGACGCGAGGACGCCGCCGCCCAGCGCCGCTGCCCTGCATCCAACACCCCGCCGCGAGGACGCCGCCGCTCGAGGACGCCGCGGCTCGGAGCTGCGCTGCTTCCTCCATTCCTGCCAGCACCTCCACCGCCGGCGCGTGCATCACTACTTCCGCTGCCATGCACTGCTATGTCCACCGTCGACCATCAGCACAGCCCAGCGGTGCCCTCCCTCAGCCTCTTGGTCTCTCTCCGTTGTACCATACTTTTCAGTTTTTCATATGTGCCTGGAAACTATAGCTAGTTTATCCCCTGTTGATCCCTTGTTGATTATCCCTATAGTTTATAAATTGAACCGAGCTTGCACCTGGGGCTTTTCTTTGCACATCACTCGGATCCCAGGATCCCATGGCATCATTAGATACTTGTTTGGCCGCATCAGGACTTCAGACTTTGCATAGTGCAGTTTGGACTGTTGACTAAAGTAAAATTCATAGCCATAATCTTGTGAATCACTTCTAATAAATATTATCTCAGCACCCACCTCCCAGTCCACTCCCCCACAGACGCCGCATCCGCAGCGACGCTGCTGCGCCACACAGTAAAAACTGGTTCTTGGGATCGGTGGTGATGCAGAAGGAAGTGGCCACGCCGTTGTGCTCGAGAGGGGGGAGCCATCACTTGCTAGGAAGAGTACCGGAAGGGGCCACCCGCTTGTGGTCGGGAGCGCGTGATCAGGTGCTCCACCGCGCCCGGTGCGACGCCGGCTACTGCGCCTCCACTGCCGCAACCGCAGCCCCAACCACGGCTCGATCTCGCTGGGCAGCCCAAGGCCATGAGCTTCGTCCCGAGCCTATCACACCAATACTTCGTTCTCACCAGGTATTGCAATTTGCAAGAAACCTTATGTTCCTGATTTGGGATTGTCTCTAAGCAACTTCTTATGAAATATTGGTTCTTGTCGTGGTGGTGGCACGGCAGATGCCATGGGTAGGCTAAAGTATGGGGCCAATGGATGCTAGAGGGATCTGGGGAGGGAAGATATAGTTAATTCTACACGCGAATGACTAACATATAGATCTTTATTTATCCTCTCTTGGGCTACAAGTGCTCCTTGAGCTGTATGTAGGAAGAGAAGATGAACTTTACAAGCCTAACGGTGTAGAATGAGCCGATCCCCCTCTCTGGAGTCCATGCCTCTCATTATAAAGGGGTGCCTTGGCTCCTCTAGGGCTGACGTGGCAAGCATATTCGAAGAATATGCTTGTCCCAATATAGTAACTCGACGACCTCCTTTCCGTGTCGCCCTTCTAATGATGGCAAAGTTCCAGAGAACCCCACCTGCACGCCTCGGGCTCCAGGACTGTCACCTCCGTGACCTCCTTCTGCCCTTCTGCTGCTCTACGCCTTGTCCTTTGTGCTTGGCTCTGTTCAGATTCCTCCTAGCCCGTGGCTAGGGTTTGACTATAGGCACATCCTTCTCCTGCAAGCTTAATGTCATTCGGCCCTGTCTCGCTTAACTCGGCTTGGCCTTCACCTGCATTTAAATTATTCGGACTTAGTCGGCCGACCTAACTCGTATGTCGGCCGGGTAGTATACATCTCCTTCCATAGGTGTCATGGCCATGCTTATCTCGGCCGACCCTTATATGACTCGGCCGATATAGACAGTAACTCGGCATATGACAGGGGAAATTCGTTTTATCTTCCCCTGTCTTGACCCTATCCGGGGTCACCTCCCCAACATTAGTCCCCGAAGCTGGTGTGGTCTTGCTCGTAACCTCGGCCAGGCCACATCACTTTCCCAATATTCATTTCTCCTCATCTCCGAGTTACTTTTTCCCGTTCGAGGTATCCGTGTAGCTTCTTGTGTACGCCTCATCCTACATGTAACACTCATCATTGTTTCTCTAGTTTTTTGTTCCTCTACAGTGCCCACTGATAAGTCACAGTAATTACTGTGCCTATCGCGTCGGCGCCGTGGCGCCTCGCGCACCGCATCGGTCAGGGGGCCTGATCGTCTCCTGCACCGTGTGGTCATTGGTGTGTCTCCACTCAGCCACGAGAGGTTCCGCCGCACGCACGATTTACACGGTTAGCGCCCTCACGCACGATCCCACTACCGCCAGGGCCGTGCGGTTATAAAGAGGAGCACGGGGCTAGAGGGTTTACTTTCCTCTTTCGCTCACCGTTGCTCTTCTTCCTCCTCGCGCCCGTGCGTCTGCTCGTACTCCAGCGGCTGCGCCACAGTCGAAATCTCCAACGGCGAGGCCACAACTTCTCTGCTCCGTTGACCTCGTCCCCGTGCGCTTGCTCCGGCGCCGTCGCCGGTGAGTTTTTATGTGGTCCCCTTGCCTAGATTTCTCTCTACACGCATCTGCCGCTTTCTACCCTTCCCGCGGTGGTTCCTTTTCCGCTCCGCCGCCGTCCTCGCTTAGAGCCACGACGGGGCCCTACACCTCTACGCCTTGCTCCGCCGTTAGTTCCTCTTTTGTGGATTCCTCCGGCGACCCTATGTCGAGTTCAGTTAGCGGCGCGCTAGTCGAGGACGATGACGTAGCGTCTAGTCCAGAGCGGGGCTCCTGGCAGGGTTCCTCCGTCACTCGTCGTGAGATCGAGTGGCTAATTAGGACTCGCCGGATTCCTGCCAAGGTAGGCTGTCGCTTACCCGGCAGCGAATCCTCTCCCGTACTCAACGAAGGCGAATACGATGTCTTCATGTCCCATTTTGCTCGTGGTTTCGGTCTTCCCCTTAGAGATTTCGCTAGGGAATTTCTCGATTACTTCGGCCTTCAGCCGCATCATCTTCCGGCTAATGCCATCGCTTCCCTATCTGCTTTTATCTCGGCCTCGGAAGGATACTTCGGCCTCTGGCCGTCTGTGCACGTATGGTCCAAATTCTTCCAGATCCGTTCTAACGTCGTTTCAGACAAATCCCTCCACCCCTCTGAGAAGTGGCTTACTCAGTGTGGGGCCGCGTCCATTACTCCTCGGAGAAAATCCGAGTTTCCTCGTGTTGCCGGTCTCGAATATTGCAAGAAGTGGCAAAGTTCGTTTTTCTATGTCAAGAATACTGGAACGGAAGACAAGATTCGGCTCCCTTATTTCTCCATCGGCCCCCCTTCCAAGAGGAACTGGACCTACAACCCCAGGAAGAGCCATGCTCTGGCCGAGGCCTTTGAGATTCGGCTGAAGGAGTTGATCCGCGCCGGGCTACACGGTGAGGATCTGATGACCACCTTCGTCAGCAGCCGAATCTGCCCTTTCCAGCATCGCACGCACAAGCTTTTTTACATGAGCAGTCCCCTTGATCCCAACCGAATCTCAACGGTCGAGCTCGATAATTATCTTATTTTCAAGCGTGTCCGAGCTATCTTCAAGACAGATATGCCGGAGGACTGGACCTAGGGACTAAAGCCGTTCACCTGCGGGAATCCCCCTCCCGAGGTAAGTTCACGCATTTATGTTTTGCCCCCTAATTGTGTTTGTGATTCCTTTTGCTAATTTCTCTTTGTCTCTTTTCTTGCAGAGATTTGCGGAGCAAAAGATCGAGGATGCCGAGGTCCTGGCCCTCCCGTAGACCGCAAATCGGAACACCCGGGATAGCGGGGAGCCTGATTCAGAGGAGTTTGTCCCCAAGTCAGACATCGCTCCGGCTCGCGCCCGTGGCAAGACCTCAGCTCACGGGGAGGAAGGTGATTCGGACGACGTCCAAATTCTTGAGGTAGTCGCCGCAATGCCTATCTCTTACGCATTTCCGGCTTCTATGTTCTCAGCTAATCAGGCCGATCAGGTGCACAACGCCGAGCCTCTCGCCTCCCAACCTCCTGCTACCTCGAGGAAGCGTACTGCTCCAGCAGGTGTCTCCGAAGCCGCTCCCAAGAAGCGAACAAAGAAGTCTGCCCAGCACCCTCCGAAGCGTAAAACTATGCTCGAAGTTACTGGGTGAGTTTATCTTCATTTGTATTTCTTGTTTCTCTTTTTCTATCTTTTGATTCGACTTTCTGTGCTTTTGCAGCGCTCCTCTTTCTGTTAAGCCCAGTGGTCCGAGTATGACGAGTCATACAACTCGGCTGCCTTCTCCTTCGCCTCCCGAAGATACCAGAGTTCCTAGTCCTGCTCGCGTTGACTCTCCTCCCGCTCCGACTCAGACATCACCTCGGCAAGATGCACCCGTGGATTCCATCGTTGATGCCAACATAACTCGGCCAGTAGATCCTCCTACTGAACCTGTTACCTCTGTTGTGAACCCCGGAGTTTTCCCCGAGATTCCTTTGACCCCCACAATTCCAATCGCAACTCCAACTCCGGCCGAGGACATCACCATCTCGGCGCCTTCGGAAACCATAGTTCCTCATGTTTCTAAGGATGCCACCCCTAGTGCCGAGGTTACAGCTCCTGCCGACGTGACTTCTAAGGCTAAGAAGGTCGTTGTCACCAAACCTCCCTCATCTCAGAGAGGACTTGCCGGCTCTTCTCAACCCACCATTGCTGATGCGCTCCGCAAGGGGGTTTCCTCTGCTAAGACCGTTGTCACCCCGGCCGCTGATACTCAGCTTACTCTGCACAAGAGTCCCGTGGCGGCGGTGGTTACACAACGCGTCCGAGGTAAAGTCCTGACTCGTATTGAGAGTGGGAACAGCCTCGGCTCCTTGGTTGAGTATGCCAATAATTGGAACGCTGCTGATCAGCTTGAGGGCAATCCGAGCAATCAGCCATTTCAACTCTCCGACATCAGCAGTCACTTGCATATGGCTGCCAAGATCGTGCTTGACAGCGATAAAATGAATGAGGTAATTGCTTTTGTTGACGTTTGGTTAGTTATTCGAATGATAGTATATATACTCTAGTCCCCGAAGCTTGCAACCGAATAATTTGTTATTCGTTAGGAAGCTTTATTAGGCTTAAAGTGCGTTATTCGCCAAGTGAATCTCTTGTATGACTTTGACTCCTCATGGCTCATTTGTATTCCACATTAAGTGTTTGCTGAATCCGTATCCTGTTTTAGCTTTGATTACCCATCTATTTTAGGTCCGAAATAAGTTTTGCTTGACTCGTATCTGTCTTAGCTTTGAATATCTAGCCACCTAGATCCGAGTTAAGCTTTGCTTGATTCGGATATGTCTTAACTTCGAATATCCAGCCACCTATATCCGAGTTAAGCTTTGCTTGATTCAGATCTGTCTTAGCTTCGAATATCTAGTCGCCTAGATCCGATTTAAGCTTTGCTTGATTCGAATATGTCTTAACTTCGAGTATCTAGCCACCTAGATCCGAGTTAAGCTTTGCTTGATTTGGATATATCTTAGCTTCGAATATCCAGCCGCCTAGATCCGAGTTAAGCTTTGCTTGATTCGGATTTGTCTTAGCTTCGAATATCCAGCCGCCTAGATCTGAGTTAAGCTTTGCTTGATTCAGATCTGTCTTAGCTTCGAATATCCAGCCGCCTAGATCCGAGTTAAGCTTTGCTTGATTCGGATCTGTCTTATTTTTGAATATCTGACTATAATTTATTTTGTCGCTTAGGTTGCCCATGATCGGCGGACAACCGAATTCCAAAGGCTGCTTTTCGCACACAAGAAATTGCAAGAGAAGTATGAAAAAGTTCTTCCTGTGGTGAAGAAAGCTGGTAACTTAACAAATCTTTGTATTGTCCCTTAAGTTCTTAATATTTTCGACTTGAGGTGCTAACCCCTTTTGCTGGTAAACAAGTAATATCAATAATCTTAATATCCGTCTTAAGAAGAAAATCAAAGCTCTGGAAGGTTAGTTGTCCTTTATCTTTATTGATTTTCGTTCGAGGGTTATTCTGAGTTTATTATATCCTTTTGGCTTTGGTATAGCCGAGTTACAAACCCTTGCAGCATCGCATCAAGAATGCATACCCATGCCTGATATGATGCTGCATTTTTTAGAGCAAGCCGCCACTCATTCGGAGCAATTCAAAGAGAAAGATGACGAGATAACGCGGTTGCGTGCCGAGGTGGAGTCCCTCAAGCTGTCTCAGAAATCCGAGTTAGAGAAAGTTGACCAGGAGTTCTCCGAAGAAAAGAACCGGCTAAGTCTGCAACTACAGAAGGATAAAGAACTCCTTGAGGCTGCCGAACTTAAAAATCGGACGATGAGCGAGGAAATCATTCGCTTTGAGAAGACTAAGGTTGACTGGACTCAGGATCTCCAGAAAATGTTGATCTATATTCATCGTAAGTCTCTGACCGTGGCTGATTTATCTTCTCTTTCTTACTTTTGACTGATATACTTTTATTTTGCGTAGATCATTTTACGGAAGCTAGGCCCGTGAGCTCTAGAGCGGTGATTAATGCTCGCGTGCGCTAAGGTGTCCCCGCAGATGCGAGCCCAGAATATTCAATGGAAGATTTCTTGGTTGCCGTTGGCGCTGCCATTGGTCCGATGAAGATTATGGGCAGGGATCTGGTGCAAGCAGCCATTCGGGCCTACCATGTTCTCTGGCCGAATACTTCTGGAACTCCTGATATTGACGAGATCAAGATATTGGTGGAAAGATTAATGGCATCCCAGAACCAGTTAAATCTTTGGAGGGAATCCGCTGGACGGGCTGGTGCTGATATGGCGCTCACAGTCATTATGTCTTGGTACGAGGACATTTCGCTCGATACCTTGATAAACTTGCGCACTGGCTCCCGTTGGGTTGAGGATACAGAGTTCGTCGCTCGCCGTCAAGCTCGTGCCTTCCAGCTTGTTGAGTACGCTGATGTGCATAACTGGATTGAAGGACCAAGTTTTCTTCCCAACCCAGCGGATGACGTCGAAGTCGAAGATGCCTCTGATAATAGTTCGGCCGAACAGGACGAGGGTGAGGGTGACTCGGACACTTCTAGTGACTCCAGCGCAAGCTCGGATGGGGACGGCGATGCGCGATCATCTTCCAAAGGGACTGGGCACTCTCAAGCTCAAACTAATGTCTCTCAACAGCCCAGGGCTTCCCCCGAAGTCACTATTGCTTCTACGGAGGGTGAAGTAACTTCGGCCGAGGTGCCGTCTATCTCGGAGCGCCCAGTGTCTGACCAAGCCGCTGCCCCTTAGGTTCAAAAAATTTCTTAAGTTATTTCTTATCCCCGGTATGCCGAGCGTATGATGTATGTGAAATGTTTGTCCGACTTTCTGTGTGGTACGAACCCTTTTTGCCTTTTGCCGCTGAGGAACGGATGATGATGATCATTATTAGTTCATCTAAACATATCTTATTACTTTAAATCTTTGCTTTGGTGGTCTTCAATCTCATAAGTTCAGATCATGTGTTTTCATTTGACTGACCTTAGTTCGGCGTTAATATTGCCTGGCCTTTATAAATTCGACGACTTAACCATTGTGTTCTTGATCTCTATCCGAGCTATAAATCCCGACCTATCGTTCGGTGCGCCGAAGTTTAATACCCATTTTTGGAATAGGAGACAATTATGGGGCAATTCCCTAGTCAGTGCTCTAGGAATCGAGGTTTTAATGCATAATTCGAGATAAGGGATAATACGGCATAGTCCCCGAGTTCCCTGCTCGAGGTCCTGAAACTTAACACATCATTCAGGAATAAGAAATAACGTGTGACAGTCCCCGAGTCACTGCTCAAGGTGCCGAAGTTTAATACATAACTCAAAATGTGGAAATACATAAGGCAGTCCCCGAGTCACTGCTCAAGGTGCCGAGGTTTAATACATAACTCAAAATGAGAAATACCATAGGGCAGTCCCCGAGTCACTGCTCAAGGTGCCGAGGTTTAATACATAATCGATACTTCGACTTGAAGTGTCACATTACAACGTATCATAGATGGCTCCTACGAGTAAAATGGACGAAGTAAAGCTATGTTCCATGGTCTTTTCGATTCTTTGCCGGCTTTTTTTGCCTTGTTCTTTTCTGGTGACTGAGCATCAATCAGATAATACGCATCATTGTGCAATGCTTTGCTCACGATGAATGGTCCCTCCCATGGGGGTGATAGTTTGTGCATGCCGGATGTGCGTTGCACTAGCCGAAGAACCAAATCTCCTTCTTTAAACACTCTTGGATTGACTTTCTTGTTGTGATATCGTCGTAAGTCTTGCTGATAAATAGCTGACCTTGATAGTGCCAACTCCCTGGCTTCTTCTAGCAAATCGACATCATCTTGCCGAGCCATCTCATTTACCTCAGCAGTTGTATATTGGGTTACTCTCAGCGAATCATGTATTATGTCAGCTGGAAGCACGGCTTCTGCTCCATATACCAGAAAAAATGGCGTATACCCTGTTGACCTGTTTGGGGTAGTTCTCAGGCTCCATAGTACCGCTGGTAGTTCCTTGATCTAGCATCCTGCCGACCTTTGCAGAGGTTCGACGAGCCGGGGTTTTATTCCAGACAATACTAGTCCATTAGATCTTTCCACTTTCCCATTGGATGCTGGGTGAGCCACCGAGGCGACATCTAATCTTATGTGTTTTTCTTGGAAGAATCTAGCAAAAGCCCCTTCAGCGAAGTTTGTGCCATTGTCTGTAATAATGCTATGTGGATAACCATATCTCAAGATAATATCCTTGAGGAATTTTTGTTCGAATTATGGCCTAGAGGCAATAATAAAGATGTTATTATTATAATTCTTGTTCATGATAATGTTTATATTCCATGCTAGAATTGTATTAAGCAGAAACTTTAATACTTGTGTGGTTTGTAAACAACACCGTGTACCTAGTACGCCTCTATGGACTAGCTCATTGATTAATGATGGTTAAGGTTTCCTAACCATAGACATGAGTTGTCAATTAATAATGAGATCATATCATTGGGAGAATGATATGATGGACAGACCCAAACTAAGCGAAGCAATTAGATCGTGTCATCGTGTTCGTCTTTGCGAAGCTTTTCTTATGTCAAATATTGTATTCCTTAGACCATGAGATAATACAACTCCCTGGTATCGGAAGAAAGCTTTGAGGTCATCAAACGTCATCCTATGAGAGGGTGATCATAAAGGTGTCTCTCAGGTGATCGGAAAGTATCTGTTGGGTTGTATGTATCGAGATGGGATTTTCCCTCCCAAGTCGGAGTGATATACTTCGGGCCCACTCGGTAATCGATATCAACACCGCTTGCAATCATGTGGTTAAGGAGTTAATCACAAAGTGATATCGGATTATGGAACGAGTAAAGTACTTGCTGTGAACGAGATTGAACTAGGTATGGCGGTACAGACGATCGAATCTCGGGCAAGTAAAATATCGCGAGACGAAGGGAATATATATGGGATTGATTAAATCCTGGCATTGTGGTTCATCCGATATGATCATCGATGAATGTGTGGGAGTCAATATGGGTTTCTAGACCCTGCTGTTGATTATTGATAGAAGATCATGTCCGCATATTCTCGAACCCGCAGGGTCACACACTTAACGTGTCTCGACGCTAGGATAGATTGGATAATTGGTTTATGAGTTTTTGTTCGGAGTCTCGGATGGGATCCGGGACATCACGAGAGGTTCCAGAATGGTCCGGAGAATAAGATTCATATAAGGCAGTGCAGTTTTTGGAGTTCGGAATTGTTCCGAGTTAATCGGTATTGTACCGGAAGCTTCTAGAACCTTCCGAAGGGGACCAACGTGGCCCCACCTTCCGGGAGGGGGCATGGGCCTATGAGGGAGTGCCCTGGCCGCATTGGGCCAGGGGCACAAGGCCCCATAGGGCCCAGCCGGCCAAGAGAGGTTTAAACTCTAGATAGAGCTTCTAGAAGGGGGGGGGTTTCCTTGCCCCCCACTCTTCCTCCTTGGGGCCGCCGGCCTTGGCTTGGGGGAGGGGCTAGGGCTGCACCCACCCCTCTATATATAGAGGGCTGGGGGCGCACCAACCCCATACACCTTCCCCTTCAACCCTAGCCGCCCTGCTGCCCTCCTCTCTCCCTCCCGAGTTGCTTGTAGGCGAAGCCCTGCTGCAGAAATTCTCCACCAATTGCACCACGCCGTCGCGTTGTAGATCCAACCCATCTCTCCACCATACTTGCTGGACCAAGGAAGGAGGAGACGTCGAGGTGCCGCACGTGTGCATCTCACGGAGGCATCGCCACTTGTGGTGCTAGATCGGATCGGATCGCGAGGAGGAGAAGCGAGTACGACTACATCACCCACGTTCCGATGAACGTTCCGCTGTGCGAATCTTCAAGGGTATGAAGATCTAATCCAATATCTCTTGTTGTTTGCATCTCCTAGATTAGATCTTGGCTTTCCCTCTGTTCCCATCCGTAGAAAATTTTGATTTACTATGCCGCGAAACCCTTCAGTGGTATCAGAGCTAGATCTATGCGTAGATGTGTTTCACGAGTAGAACGCAACATGGTGGTTGCGGGCGTTGATGTTTTCTGTTGCAAGCCTCTTGTTTGTGTTCCTCTTATGACGCGGGATAGTGAGATTGAAGCGGTCCAGGCCAACCTTACGCGACGTCGTTCGCGAGACCGGCTCCGCACTTGACGTGTGACTTGTTCCACACATGCGACTGGTGGATGCCTGTTTCTATCACTATAGTTGTCATGGGTTTAACACCGGAGTTTGGCAACCATAATATCACCGTTGTGGCTTTCCGTAGATAAGAATCGTTCTTAGCATCTACTCCCATAAGCCACGTAAAACATGCAACAATAAATTAGAGGCGTCTAACTTGTTTTTGCAGGGAGTGTTTTCTGTGATATGGTATGGCCCAAGATGTGATGTGTATAATGTATGCGATGATCATGTTTTGTAATGTTTTACGACTTGCATGTCGATGAATACACAACCGGCAGGAGCCATATGGTTGTCTTTATAATTGTGTATGACCTGCGAGTCAACTTCTTATACGCCATGTAATAGCTTTACTTTATCGCTAAGTAGTTAGCAATAGTTGTAGTTGCTATTCGTGGTGGAGGCAATCATGGTGGAGTGATGGAGATCATGCCGGCACGCACAAGATGGAGATCATTGCGCGAAGATTGGCTATACCATATCACATAAAGTTATATGCATGTGATGTTTATCCTTTTATGTATCTTATTATGCTTAGATCGCGACGGTAGCATTATAAGATGATTCCTCACTTAAAGATCAAGATAAAACTGTGTTCTCCCCAAGTATGCACCGTTGCGAAAGTTCGTCGTGTCCAAGCATCACGTGATGATCGGGTGCTATAGACTCTACGCTCACATACAACGGGTGCAAGCCAGTTTTGCACACACGGAAATACTTGGGTTTGACTTGACGAGCCTAGCATGTACAGACATGGCCTCGGAACACATGAACCGAAAGGTTAAGCATGAGTCATATGAATGATATGATCGACACTTCGTTGTCCACCATTGAAGCTACATCTCTTCTCGTGATGATCGGATTAGGTGTGGTGAATTTGGATCATGTTCACTAAACAACTTGAGGGATGTTGAATTTAGTGGGAGTTCATCTGGTAATTTGATTATGTTGAACTATTTATCATGAACATAGTCTAAAATGTACTTGCAAATATTGTAGATCACATGGCTAAGTCCAACTTCAACTTCAACGTTTTTGCTGAGAAAGAAAAGCTTAAGAACAATGGGTCTAACTTCACCAATTGGTTCCGCAATCTAAGAATCATTCTCTCTGGCGGTCAAAAGGACTATGTCCTTGAGAAAGCGTTAGGTGACGCCCCTGCTGCAACTACGCCGGCTGATGAGAAAGCTGTCTATCAGTCGTGCAAAGATGATTATGGTGTGATTAAGAGCACCATGTTGTTTGCTATGGAATTGGACCTTCAAAATCGTTTTGAAGACTATCCCGGGCCCTTTGAGATTCTCGAGGAGCTGAAAACTATGTTTCAGACTCAGGCCCGTTCTGAGAGATATGAGATCTCTGAGAAGTTCTTTAACTGCAAGATGGAGGAAGGGAGTTCCGTTAGTGAGCACGCCATTAAGATGTCGGGCTACACTCAATGCCTTGAGCAACTGGACTGCAAGATTCCAGAGGAGCTCAAGATTGACAGGGTTCTGCAATCACTCCCTCCCAGCTACAAAAGTTTTGTAGTGACTCATAATCAGATTGGTTCCACTGA
Organism: Avena sativa; assembly: GCA_916181665.1. Taxonomy (NCBI): domain Eukaryota; kingdom Viridiplantae; phylum Streptophyta; class Magnoliopsida; order Poales; family Poaceae; genus Avena; species Avena sativa. The sequence goes on from OV702297.1 coordinate 241,918,003, forward strand.
TACGATCACCGAGCTCTTCGCAAAGCTGAAGGCTGCGGAGGTGGACATCAAGAAGGATAATCATGTGTTGATGGTCAACAAGCCCTCCTTTAAGAAAGGTAAGGGTGCAAAGAAGCCCTTCAAGAAAGGCGGCGGCAAGCGCGTTGCCCCTACTGAGAAGAAGCTCAAGTCTGGTCCCAAGCCGGACACTGAGTGCTTCTATTGCAAGAACAAGGGTCACTGGAAGCGCAACTGTCCGAAGTACTTAGCGGACAAGAAGGCTGGCACCATCAAAGGTATATTTGATATACATGTTATTGATGTTTTCCTTACTAGCCCTCGTTGTAGTGCCTGGGTATTTGATACCGGTTCAGTTGCTAATATTTGTAACTCGAAACAGGAGCTACGGAATAGACGGCGGCTTGCGAGGGATGAGGTGACGATGCGCGTTGGCAACAGATCAAGAGTTGATGTGATGGCCGTCGGCACGCTCTCCTTAGTTTTACCTTCGGGATTAGTTTTAAACATCAATAAATGTTATTATGTGCCTGCGTTGAACATGAACATTATTTCTGGATCGTGTTTATTGCAAGACGGTTATTCATTTAAATCGGAGAATAATGGTTGTTCTATTTATATGAGTAACATCTTTTATGGTCATGCACCTCTTGTGAATGGTTTATTTCTTCTAAATCTCGAAAGGGATGACACACACATCCATAACATTGAGGCTAAGAGATGCAAAGTAGATAGTGATAATACTACTTATTTGTGGCACTGTCGTCTAGGTCATATTGGTGTAAAGCGCATGAAGAAACTCCATTCTGATGGACTTTTGGAGTCTCTGGATTTTGAATCATTTGACACATGCGAACCATGCCTCATGGGCAAGATGATCAAAACCCCGTTCTCCGGTATGATGGAGCGAGCAACGGACTTGTTGGAAATCATACATACCGATGTGTGTGGACCGATGAGTATTTCGACGCGCGGTGGATATCGCTATTTTCTCACTTTTACCGATGACTTAAGTAGATATGGGTATATCTATTTAATGAAACATAAATCTGAAACATTTGAAAAGTTCAAGGAATTTCAGAATGAAGTGGAGAACCATCGGAACAGGAAGATTAAGTTTCTACGATCCGATCGTGGGGGCGAATATTTGAGTTATGATTTTCTCACGCATCTTAAAGCAAGCGGAATTGTTTCGCAACTCACGCCACCCGGAACACCACAGCGCAATGGTGTGTCTGAACGCCGGAATCGAACCTTATTAGATATGGTCCGATCAATGATGTCTCTTACTGATTTGTCGTTATCATTTTGGGGTTATGCATTAGAAACCGCTGCATTCACTTTAAATAGGGCTCCATCTAAATCCGTTGAGACGACACCGTATGAACTATGGTTTGGTGCTAAACCTAAGTTGTCGTTTCTTAAAGTTTGGGGATGCGAAGCTTATGTCAAGAAGATGATGCCGGACAAGCTCGAACCCAAAGCGGAGAAATGCGTCTTCATAGGATACCCTAAGGAAACTATTGGGTATACCTTCTATCACAGAACCGAAGGCAAAGTGTTTGTCGCAAAGAACGGTTCCTTTCTTGAGAAGGAGTTTCTCTCGAAAGAAGTGAGTGGGAGGAAAGTAGAGCTAGACGAGGTTATTGAACCTTCTCTTGAATTGGAGAGTAGCGCAGCACGTGAAATTGTTCCAGTGCCGCCTGCACCAACAATAGAGGAAGCTAATGACAAGGATCATGAAGCTTCGGACGATGCTGCTACTGACGTCGCAGGTCGACAAGGTCACGTGCCCCTCCTGAGTGGTACGGCAACCCTGTCTTGACTGTCTTGTTAGTAGAAGACAGTGAACCTACGAACTATGAGGAAGTGATGATGAGCCCAGACTCTGAGAAATGGCTAGAAGCCATGAAATCTGAATTGGGATCCATGAGCGAAAACCAAGTATGGACTTTGGTGGACCCTCCTAGCGACCGAAAGGCCGTTGAGTGCAAATGGATCTTCAAGAAAAAAACGGCCGCGGATGGTAATGTTACCGTCTATAAAGAACGGCTTGTCGCGAAAGGTTTTCGACAAGTTCAAGATGTTGACTACGATGAGACTTTCTCTCCCGTAGCGATGTTTAAGTCCATTCGGATTCTATTAGCAATTGCTGCGTTTCATGATTATGAAATATGGCAGATGGATGTCAAGACTGCGTTCCTCAATGGCAACATTGATGAAGAGTTGTATATGATGCAACCCGAAGGTTTTGTCGATCCTAAGGATGCTGATAAAGTATGCAAGCTTGAGCGTTCCATTTATGGACTGAAGCAAGCATCTCGGAGTTGGAACCTTCGTTTTGATCAAGTGATCAAGAGCTTTGGATTTGTTCCAAATAGCTACGAAGCTTGTATCTACAAGAAAGTGAGTGGGATCTCGGTGACATTTCTGGTACTATATGTGGATGACATATTGATTATTGGAAATGATATTAACATGCTTAACGATGTGAAGATTTATTTGAACAAGTGTTTTTCAATGAAAGACCTAGGTGAAGCTGCTTATATATTGGGCATCAAAATCTATAGAGATAGACAAAGACGCCTGATAGCTTTAAGCCAGAGTACATACCTAGACAAAGTTCTGAAAAGGTTCATAATGAATAAGGCAAAGAAAGGTTCAGTGCCTATGTTGTCAGGTAAGATATTGAGCAAGGCTCAGTGTCCAGCTATGGTAAACGATAGGGAAGCTATGAGCAAAGTGCCTTATGCCTCGGCCATAGGTTCTATCATGTATGCCATGCTGTGTACTAGACCGGATGTGTCCAATGCTCTTAGTTTGACGAGCAGATATCAAAGTGATCCAGGAGTGGAACACTGGACAGCCGTGAAGAACATCCTAAAGTACCTAAATAGGACTAAAGAAATGTTCTTAGTCTATGGGGGTGATGAACAGCTCGTCGTAAAAGGTTACGTCGATGCTAGTTTTGACACCGACAAGGATGATTCTAAATCTTAGACAGGATACGTGTATATTTTGAATGCAGGAGCTGTGAGCTGGAGAAGCTGCAAGCAAAGCGTGATCGCGAGATCTACAGTAGAAGCGGAATACATGGCTGCTGCAGAAGCGTCAAGTGAAGGAGTTTGGATCAGAAACTTCATCACTGAGCTTGGCGTGGTTCCAAGTGCATTGGACCCACTGGAGATATTGTGTGACAACACTGGTGCCATAGCACTCGCTAAGGAACCAAGATATCATCCAAAGACCAAGCATATCAACCGCAAGTTTCATATAATCCGAGATTATATAGCAGATGGAGATCTGAAGATTAGCAAAGTACATACAGATCTGAATGTCGCAGATCCGTTGACTAAACCTCTTCCGCGTGCAAAACATGATCAGCACCTCAGTGCCATGGGTGTGAGATTGTTGCCAAATGTAAACTAGATTATTGACTCTAGTGCAAGTGGGAGACTGTTGGAATTATTCCCTAGAGGCAATAATAAAGATGTTATTATTATAATTCTTGTTCATGATAATGTTTATATTCCATGCTAGAATTGTATTAAGCGGAAACTTTAATACTTGTGTGGTTTGTAAACAACACCGTGTCCCTAGTACGCCTCTATGGACTAGCTCATTGATTAATGATGGTTAAGGTTTCCTAACCATAGACATGAGTTGTCAATTAATAATGAGATCATATCATTGAGAGAATGATATGATGGACAGACCCAAACTAAGCGAAGCAATTAGATCGTGTCATCGTGTTCGTCTTTGCGAAGCTTTTCTTATGTCAAATATTGTATTCCTTAGACCATGAGATAATACAACTCCCTGGTATCGGAAGAAAGCTTTGAGGTCATCAAACGCCATCCTATGAGAGGGTGATCATAAAGGTGTCTCTCAGGTGATCGGAAAGTATCTGTTGGGTTGTATGTATCGAGATGGGATTTGTCCCTCCGAAGTCGGAGTGATATACTTCGGGCCCACTCGGTAATCGATATCAACACCGCTTGCAAGCATGTGGTTAAGGAGTTAAACACAAAGTGATATCGGATTATGGAACGAGTAAAGTACTTGCTGTGAACGAGATTGAACTAGGTATGACGGTACCGACGATCGAATCTCGGGCAAGTAAAATATCGCGAGACGAAGGGAATATATATGGGATTGATTGAATCCTGGCATCGTGGTTCATCCGATATGATCATCGATGAATGTGTGGGAGTCAATATGGGTTTCCAGACCCCGCTGTTGATTATTGTAGAAGATCATGTCCGCATATTCTCGAACCCGCAGGGTCACACACTTAACGTGTCTTGACGCTAGGATAGATTGGATAATTGGTTTATGAGTTTTTGTTCGGAGTCTCGGATGGGATCCGGGACATCACGAGAGGTTCCGCAATGGTCCGGAGAATAAGATTCATATAAGGCGGTGCAGTTTTTGGAGTTCGGAATTGTTCCGGGTTAATCGGTATTGTACCGGAAGCTTCTGAACCTTCCGGAAGGGGACCAACGTGGCCCCACCTTCCGGGAGGGGGCATGGGCCTATGAGGGAGTGCCCTGGCTGCATTGGGCCAGGGGCACAAGGCCCCATAGGGCCCAGCCGGCCAAGAGAGGTTTAAACTCTAGATACAGCTTCTAGAAGGGGGGGGTTTCCTTGCCCCCCACTCTTCCTCCTTGGGGCCGCCGGCCTTGGCTTGGGGGAGGGGCTAGGGCTGCGCCCACCCCTCTATATATAGAGGGCTGGGGGCGCACCAACCCCATACACCTTCCCCTCCAACCCTAGCCGCCCTGCTGCCCTCCTCTCTCCCTCCCGAACTGCTTGTAGGCGAAGCCCTGCTGCAGAAATTCTCCACCAATTGCACCGCGTCGTCGCGTTGTAGATCCAACACATCTCTCCACCATACTTGCTGGACCAAGGAAGGAGGAGACATCGAGGTGGCGCACGTGTGTATCTCACGGAGGCATCGCCACTTGTGGTGCTAGATCGGATCGGATCGCGAGGAGGAGAAGCGAGTACGACTACATCATCCATGTTCCGACGAACGTTCCGCTGTGCGAATCTTCAAGGGTATGAAGATCTAATCCAATCTCTCTCGTTGTTTGCATCTCCTAGATTAGATCTTGGCTTTCCCTCTATTCCCATCCGTAGAAAATTTTGATTTACTATGCCGTGAAACCCTTCAATTTTACTGTTGTTGATCCATCACATTTTTTTATCGGTTTTACTTCAATCCACTTTGTGAATTTATCCACCATGACTAAAATGTGGGTCATCCCGCCCCGGGCCGGCTTGAATGGTCCCACCATATCCAAGCACCATACAGAAAATGGCCAAGTAATCGATATTTTCTTTAATTCGGACGATGGCATATGTATCTTGCTGGCATATCTCTGGCAACCATTACATTTTTCTACCAAATCTTTGGCCTCATTCAACGCCGTTGGCCAATAAAATCCATGCCTGAATGCTTTGGCCAGTAGAGCTCTGGACGAGGCATGATGCCCGCATTCTCCTTGATGTATATCTAGGAGGATTTTCTGGCCCTCCGCCGAGTCAACACATATTTGTAGCACGCTTGTGATGCTCCTTTTATACAACTCATTGTTTATGATTGTATAAGCTTTTGCTCTTCTCACCGTCTGTCTAGCCAGTACCTCATTTCTCGGCAAAAATATGGGTTGCGCCCATGTTGGCATGATTTTCTCTGGGATAATTTCACTATCTATTTCCATGTTTTCCGCCGACATAACAGCCTCGGATTTTTCCATATCCATTCGTGTGATTGCCGGGTTTATTTTCGGAAATTCTGGGTTACATCCTTTGTCGATTTCCATTGGCATACCGTCTTCTCTTCATTCTGCCGAGATATAAATGGACTCGGACTCTGGTTATGGTGTTATTGATGGTTTTCTCAGGTGCTCTAAGGCGATACCCGGGGGAATGGATTGCCTAGTTGATCCGAGTTTTGACAGCATGTCAGCAGCGTCATTTTCTGCTCGAGGTATATGATGAAACTCACATCCATCAAAGTATCCGCTGATTTTTTGCACATGGAACCTATATAGGGCCATATTCGCATCTAGCACGTCCCAATTGCCTGATACTTGTTATACTACGAGATTTGAATCCCTGTAACATAGAATCCGACGTATGCCAATCTCTTTTGCCACCTTTAACCCATGGACGAGTGCTACATACTCGGCTACATTGTTTGACGCGGCAAAATGTATTTGCAGCACATATTTCAGCTGATCTCTTTTTGGCGAGGTTAACACTATCCCTGCCTCCAAGCCATTCCTCAGCTTGGAGCCGTCAAAGTGCATTGTCCAATAATTCGGATCCGGCAATGGTGGATCATATTGTACCTCGGTCCAATCCACAAAGAAGTTGGCCACAGCCTGAGATTTGATTGCATCTCGCCTATCGAATTGTGGAGCATAAGGTGACAATTCAATTGCCCATTTTGCTATTCGGCCGCTTGCATCTTTGTTGCTCAATGTGTCGGCTATGCGCGCTTCACATATCACTTTGATCGGGTGTTCTTCGAAGTAATGTTTAAGTTTCTTCGCCGACATGTATACTCCATATGCCATCTTCTGGTAATGTGGGTAATTTTGTTTCAAAGCTGATAGTACCTCTCTTAGGTAATATACCGGCCTTTGTACTGATTTATCATCTTCAATTCGTTCCACAACGATCACCGCACTTACCACTCTATTTGTGGCAGCTATGTAAAGGAACATAGGCTCTTTTGACAATGGAGAGGCCAGGATTGGTGCTGTGGCCAACATCTTTTTCAGTTCATGAAATGCATTATCTGCTTGTGGTGTCCAAATGAACTTATCAGATTTTTTCATCAGTTGATATAGTGTTAATGCCTTCTCTCCCAGCCGACATACAAATCGGCTAAGAGAGGCCAGGCAACCCGTGAACTTCTGTACGTCGTTTAGACATCTCGGCAATTCAATCTTTTCTACCTCTCTTATCTTAGTTGGATTGGCCTCTATACCTCGGCTGGATACGAGAAAACCGAGTAGTTTCCCAGCTGGTACACCGAAGTCGCATTTCTCAGGGTTAAGCTTCATTCGGAACCTTCACAAGTTCGCGAATGTCTGCCGAATATCATCTAGTAGTGTTTTGCTCTCTTTGGTTTTGATAACCACATCGTCTACATATACTTGTACATTTTTCCCTATCTGGTCATGTAGACATTTTTGCATACATCTCTAGTACGTTGCCCCTGTGTTACGCATGCAGAATGGCATGGTGCGATAGCAATAAGCCCCGTACGGGGTAATAAACGCAGTCTTTATTTGATCAGCCGGATTTAACGGTATCTGGTGGAAACCAGAATACGCGTCTATAAATGATAACAACTCACAACCAGCGGTCGAATCAATCACTTGGTTTATCCTAGGTAAAGGAAAAGGATCTTTGGGACACGCCTTGTTCAGGTTCGTGTAATCAATACACATTCGCCATACGACGGCTACATTTGGATCATCCTTTTTCTTTTCTACCAACACCGGGTTTGATAACCAATCCGGATAAAGCACTTCCATGATAAACCCGGCCGCGAGGAGCCGAGCTATCTCATCCCCTATTATTTTTCTCCTGTCTTCGGTGAAGCGGCGGAGAGGTTGCTTCACCGGCCTTGCTCCTGGCCTTACATGCAGAGAGTGCTCAGCCAACTCCCTCGGCACACCTTGCAAGTCTTGAGTTGACCATGCAAAGATGTCCCGATTCTCACGGAGGAAGTTGGTGAGCTCGCCTTCCTATTTGGAATCTAGGCCGGCACCAATGGTGATGGTGCGTTCTGGGAACTGCTCATCTATCTGAACCTTTTTCGTTTCTTTAGTCGGCTGGAAAGAGACACTTCCATGCGGGTTGGCCAATGCCGGCATATTCAGTTGTGCCGACTAAGCGAGAGCCGCTACCTCTTGAATCCTTCTTTTTTCTCTTGCGATCACCAATGACTCGGCCAGGTTTGATCCGGCCGAAGTACATTCCATTGACTTCCTGTAATCTCCTGCTACTGTTATCACCCCTTGTGGTCCGGTTAGCTTCATTTTCAAGTAAGTTATGTGGCAGCTGCTCATGAATTTGGCCAATGCTGGCCGCCCGAGTAAAGCATGATAGCAACTTCCTAGATATACCACCTCAAACTCCAGATTTTCCGCTTTGCAGTTATCCCTTGTGCCGAATAATACATCCACTCGAACCTTCCCAATGGGTTCGCATGAAAGTCTCGGCACTATTCCATGGAAAGTGGTTCTTGTGGATTGCAGCATATTCTGCGATATTCTGAGTTTATGCATTGTATCTTTGTACATGATATTGATACTGCTCCCATTGTCAATGAGTACTTTTGAAAATTTCACATTAATGCTGGGCCCGACAAATGTCGGGTCTAGCACGAGTGCGTATGACCCCGGATTCGGCATTATTTGGGATGATCCTTGATGCTCCAAGTTACTTCTTGATCTGACCAAGGCACATACCTTGGTACTGCCGGCATAACTGCATTCACTTCCATATGCCGGCGCTGTACACTTTGCCTGTCTTGCTGTTCTGTTGTGAATAATATGATTGATGATGTTCCCTGTAATCATTGCGCCCGTTATTTTTGGGGTTTATCCTTCCATCTTGACCCTGATTTATCACTTGATGCACTGCATCTCTCCGGTCCGAGTTATCATACCTCAGGGGAGGAGGGGGTAACATTAACTACTGTGCATTTGCTCCAGTCAACTGTGGCTGCTGCTGATGTGCCTGATGAGGAGGTGCTTGCACACCTGCCGGGTTCCCCATTGTGTTTTTCATCCAGGCGCATTGCCGAGTTGTATGATTAGCGGGCTCGGCCGGGTTTGGAGTGTGAAACTTACACGGTTGATCCAACATGGATTCAAACGTATACTTCGGCCTTTCCTGCCACTTCTTCTTCTATTCTGGTGTCCACTGACTCTTCCCTTCATTTCTTGGTGTCCATTGCTGAGGACCATTCTTCTGCCGCTGACTGTTTCCGTGACTCGGCTAATCTTGCACTACTGATGCCACCTGATTGGAGGCATATATGTAATCCAGTCTTTCCTCTCTTCTTCTACCTCTGAACTCATTGCGCCTCGATGATCTGGCCACATCTCTTGCATATTGATCTTGATGCTCACGATGATCCGCCGACATTAGCTTTGGTTGTGTCGGATCTCCCAATGCATTCGAATCCGCTATCATTATAGTTTATGCCAAAGTGGTTGGCATATCTCTTTGCAGTCGCTGCCACAAGACACTGGCATATCTGCATCCCTGAGCGAACCATGCTATCGCTTGTGATTCTATAACTCCCTCGCATGAATTCCTGAGGTTACACCACCGAGTCAAGAATTCTCTGTCTATCTCATTCGGCCTTTGCTTGCACATTGCCAGCTGTTGTGGCTTGTTTGGTCTCTTGTAAGTACTGGTGAAGTTGCTAACAAACATCTCTTCAAAATCTAGTCAGCAGTTGATACTGCCCGCTGGCAGATTATTTAGCCATACTCTGGCCGGCCCTTCCAGAATTTGCGGGACATATCTTACTGCCCATCGCAAGTTTCCGATAGCTATTTTTACTGAAGTGGCATAGTCAATTAACCAATTTTGCTGTTTGGTACTCCCATTGTATGTTTTCGTGCCCCTAGCCAGCTAAAAGTTCGGCACTAGCGGCTTGCCCATGATCCGAGGGCCATAACACGCCGGACCAGGCAGACCTTGCTCCTCTAATAACTCGGACCGGTACAACATGTCCAGTTTTGATCTTGCGTCATTCGACGGCAAGTTTCTGTAAATGATTCTTTCCTGTATTCCATAATTGTTATTCCCACCATGCCCTGCATACTCCATATCTGAGTAACCATCATTGTACCTCTCATTTGCCTGATGATGGTGAGCCGGTCTCACTTCTCGTTCTTGCAGAGGTTCATACCTCGGCTGAGGATTGGGCGGTAGGTCTCTCCTCCCTTCTGCCGGGTCATTGTTCTCATGATTTCCTCTTCCGGGGTCTCCATTACCTCGGCTTCCATTGCCTTTGTTGGCACGGCCGGGGTTTCTTTCGCCACTGTTACCTCGGCTCCTATTGCCTCTGTTCTCATTTGCTTTTCCGGCTACTACCGGATCATACGGAACAATTTGCTTATTTCTTTTTCCTAAAGTTACTGCTCTATCTTTTCGTGCATTGTTTCCGGGTGAGGATGCTGCTGCCACTGATAGGGCGGGCGCTGCTCTAGCCGAATGAACCATACGCGAGGCTCCCGGTCTTGCCGGCTCAGCCCTATGCATTTCTTCATTCTGCTAGTTCGCAATGCGTACCAACTCATTCATTCTTTCTTGCTGTCTCTGCCGGGCTTCACCGGTTAATCCTTCCAATTCTAATGCAGCGGCATTTGCCGCTCTTAGGTTCTTTGTCGGGGTGCTATACCTCGGCAAGCCCAAATCAACTGAATCTGCCTTATGGGTCTCATGCTCTTTGTTGATATCATTCATGAGGTTTTTTCCTCTCAATCTTAACTCATCTACCCGCTTGGGGGCAACATCTAGTTTATTTGCCTTGGCATATTCTCGCAAGGTCCTGTTTAGGGACTCCCGCAAAGCCGACACCTTTTTTGCTTCTACTAGTACTTTCTTCCTTGTCTCTTCTAACTCAGCCTGAGCATTAGCCGGATCTAGTATCGGTGCTACAGGTGTGGTCAGATTATCTATGGTTGCCTGGAGAATATTCTCTGGCCTTTCCAGGGGTGGCCATCTTACCCTTGCTGCCTTTGGGGTTGTCTCCTATACCTCGGCTTGTTTGGCCGTAGACGGATCTACCTCTGTGGGCGATGGAGCTGCTTGCTTTGTGGTCACCTGTCCTGCCGCCACTGGTTCCTTGCTTGATCCGGCGCCTCCTGCTGCTGCCTGCACCCCGGCTGGTACCATCACCTCGACGCTGCTGACGGGGCGTTATCCACGCGGACCGTTTGCGGCGCTGAGGGGAGGATCTCCTGCAACAACAACTCGGTGAGGGTAAACGCAGGAAGTATTGACGCCGACGTAGATCTGGTGCATGCCCAAGTTGATGAAGACGCCGTTGCGTGGAGGAGCTTTTCTCCTGAAGCTGCGTGCGTTATCGCTGACCTAGTCACAGAGATCAAATCTCTGGACTAAGCCCGAGACAACGCGCTCGCCGGTGTGGATGAATTTTCCCGTCCGGATCTTGACTCCAGCTAGCACCGCTGCTGGCCCCATGGTGGGCGCCAACTGTCGTGGTGGTGGCACGGCACATGCCATGGGTAGGCTAAAGTATGGGGCCAATGGATGCTAGAGGGATCTGGGGAGGGAAGTTGTAGTTAATTCTACACGCGAATGACTAACATACAGATCTTTATTTATCCTCTCTTGGGCTACAAGTGCTCCTTGAGCTATATGCAGGAAGAGAAGATGAACTTTACAAGCCTAACGGTGTAGAATGAGCCGATCCCCCTCTCTGGAGTCCATGCCTCTCATTATAAAGGGGTGCCTTGGCTCCACTAGGGCTGACGTGGCAAGCATATTCGAAGAATATGCTTGTCCCAATATAGTAACTCGGCGACCTCCTGTCCGTGTCGCCCTTCTAATGACGGCAAAGTTCTAGAGAACGCCACCTGCACGCCTCGGGCTCCAGGACTGTCACCTCCATGACCTCCTTCTGCCCTTCTGCTGCTCTGCGCCTTGTCCTTTGTGCTTGGCTCTGTTCAGATTCCTCCTAGCCCGTGGCTAGGGTTTGACTATAGGCACCTCCTTCTCCTGCAAGCTTCATGTCATTCGGCCCTGTCTCGCTTAACTCGGCTTGGCCTTCACCTGCATTTAAATTCACTACAAGAAATGTGTTGATCTATGACCTTCTAATAGTGACCGTGGATGAAATCGTCATAGATCTATGACGATTTTGCACCAGGTGGTCATAAGCCATTCGAAGAGGTAAAAACCCTGAAAAATTAAGACGATTTGGCTAAAAAACGTCATAGTTTGAATAGGTATATCGTCATAATTTGGTAGATGTAGCATAATAGATTATTTATAGATGATTATGACGATTTAAAATCATCGTTAAACATGACTACGCATGCACATAGAAAACAATTGCCTACGTGTCATATCTATGTGTCAATTTTGCCTAAGATTCTTATCCATGTGGCAGTTTGTGCGTATATATCGTGTCCATATGTCAACATTCGAACTGAGTAGATAGGCCCACCACCTAACAGACAACTAGGACCCGCAGACTGACACAATGTTCCTGGCAAATAGTTAGGAAAAAAATAGTGGCTGGCGGGAATCGAACCAGCAACCTCGCACACTCTGCCTAAGACACGAACCAACAAGCCACTAGTCGCTTTGTGTTAGAGCAATGTGCTTTACCAGAAAAATATTTGACAACGTATTTGGGCCTGGGCCACAACAGACGAAAAACTATCTCTTCGTTTTTTTCTCCTTTACCGCTTGGAGCACTGAATGGGCCATCGGTTCATAGACTATTGGCGAGTTGATATTGAGGGAAATATGGCCTGTAGGAACATGTAGTCCGAACAGGTTTTGAATTACCATTTTTTCTTAAACTTTCAAAAAATATTTGAGTAATTTCACTGTATATTTTGCATATGATCTCGGATTAAGGGGACCCAAAATGAATTTGGTACATCTCGATGAGATAAAAACTACAGTATTGGTGAATTCTCATGTTTACATTGTTTAGTGTACTTTTAATTTTTTTGTTGATTTAAAAATCCGGTCAAAACGGCGGGCGTGACTGTTCATAAGCGGAGTCTAAATCTTACAAAATTCTTATTGGATCTTTGATAAAATAGCATATTGTGAGTCTAAATGATTTTTAAAAAATAAGCTAGCTTGGGATTCGAACTCCCCACCTCCCCACGGTGGCAACAGGCCAATACCACTACACCACTTACACCTTTGTGTCAAGATAGTACATCGACACCTTATAACTAACAATAAATGGGTTGTCAGTGGCAAGGAGGTGGGCTATCTGTGGGAAGGAAGGTGGGCTTTATTGTTATTTGGGCCGACTTTGATTACGCGTTGTATATTAGGTCGGTCCAGTTATAGTAGTTTTTTTCTGTTTTCTTAATTTTTTTGTAGCTTTTTCATAGGAAGTCCAAAATAATTGTTTTTTGTCTCTAAATTTTTAGATAATTCAGTAGATCGTCTTAGGGTGTTAAATAAAAATAATTTTATTATTTGAAATAGTAGATTTACTAATTTCACATAATTAGTCTATAGTAGGGACAATATCATAATTTAAAATATGAGTTTGAAACTAGGGAGTGATAATTCTCGTTTAGGGGTTGAGTCTCGCTAAACTTGTACTGTATCCCTAAAGAAATAGCATATTGTGAGTCTAAAACTCATTTTTTTAATAATGGGAATTGGATCATGTACCCGTAGTTTAAATCGAACCCACTTCCTACCGATTCGGCAGGAATTTGTCTTTTTCGCCAGGGGTGGAAGGAAAGGTTTGAGATGCCCCAGTTGGGGCATTTGTCCATATAAGGTGGCCTATTATTTTTGAAAAATGGGATGGTTGTATTTTGAAACTTTCATTTGGTGGTTGCTTCACAAAACGACCTGTTTTTTGCGTTCGGAAAATGGAAAATGATTTTTTTGTGCGACGAAAAGAAAAACTTCCTCCTGCAACATTATTCGACATACCATGATACATATGTGTGCATAATATGGGCATATTCTCATAAACTATGCCGCGATTCTAGCCATAACATTGGTCGTTTGGTCCGAAAGCCATGAAACCTCGGACATGATAGGTCATTTCTGAGAAGGTTTTTTTGAGACACTTGCAATATACCAAGGTTGGTATTTTTACTTGCAACTATGTCACATAATAAGACACCAGGCGGAGGTTTTACATTCTTCGAACCGTTTTTGAATTTTTTATGCCCGTTTCAAACTATGGTCAAAAGGGCGGACACGAAGGTTCTTAGCTAGGGGATGAGCCTCGCTAAACTTGCATTGGATCTCTAAAGAAACAGCATATTGTGAGTCTAAAAACGATTTTTTTCAAAAATCATGAGGATCGGATCATGTACCTGTAGTTCAAACCGGACCCACTTCCTGCCGATTCGGCAGGAATTTGTCTTTTTCGCCAGGGATGAACGGAAAGGTTTGAGATATCCCGGTTGGGACATTGTCCATGTAAGGTGGTCTAATATTTTTACAAAATGTGGGGGTACCATTCTAAAACTGTCATTTGGTGGTTGCTTCACAAAACGCCCCGTTTTTTGCGCTCGGAAAATGGAAAATGGTTTTTCCGTGCATCGAAAAAGAAAACTTCCTGCTGCAACATTGTTCTCCATGCCATGATACATATGTGTGCATAATATGGGCACATTATCACAAACTATGCCATGATTCTAGCCATAACATTGGTCATTTGACCCGAAAGCCACGAAACCTCGAACATGATAGGTCATTTTGTGAAGGGTTTTTTGAGACATACTCAATTTACCCAGCTTGGTATTTTTCCTTGCAAATATGTCACATAATAAGACACCACGCGAAGGATTTGCGTTGATCGGACCGTTTTTGAATTTTTTATGTCTGTTTCAAACTATGGTCAAAACGACGGACACGAAGGTTCTTAGCTAGGGGATGAGCCTCGCTAAAATTGCATTGGATCTCTGAAGAAACAGCATATTGCGAGTCTAAAAATGATTTTTACCAAAAATCATGAGCATCGGATCATGTACCTATAGTTCAAACCGGACCCACTTCCTACCGATTCGGCAGGAATTTGTCTTTTTCGCCAGGAGTGAACGGAAAGGTTTGAGATACCCCGGTTGGGACATTGTCCATATAAGGCGGTCTAATATTTTTACAAAATGTGGCGGTACCATTCTAAAACTGTCATTTGGTGGTTGCTTCATAAAACGCCTCATTTTTTGCGCTCGGAAAATGGAAAATGGTTTTTCCGTGCGTCGAAAAGGAAAACTTCTGCCTGCAATATTGTTCTCCATGCCATGATACATATGTGTGCACAATATGGGCACATTATCACAAACTATTCCCTGATTCTAGCCATAACATTGGTCATTTGACCCGAAAGCCACGAAACCTCGAACATGATAGGTCATTTTGTGAAGGGTTTTTTGAGACATACTCAATTTACCAAGTTTGGTATTTTTCCTTGCAATTATGTCATATAATAAGACACCACGCGAAGGATTTGTGTTGATCAGACTGTTTTTTATTTTTTTATGCCCGTTTCAAACCCTGGTCAAAACGGCGGGCATGAAGGTTCTTAGCTCAGGGCCGAGCCTCGCTAAACTTGCATTGGATCTCTAAAGAAATAGCATATTGCGAGTCTAAAACACATTTTTGCAAAAAATAATGGGCATCGGATCATGTACCTGTAGTTCAAACCGGACCCACTTCCTACCGAATCGGCAGGAATTTGTCTTTTTCGCGAGGGGTGCACGGAAAGGTTTGAGATACCCCGGTTGGGACATTGTCCATGTAAGGTGATATACTATTTTTGAAAAATGGGGTGGTACCATTCTAAAACTTTAATTTGGTGGTTGCTTCACAAAACGCCCCGTTTTTTACACTCAGAAAATGGGAAATGGATTTTTCATACGTCGAAAAGGAAAACTTCCTCCTGCAACATTGTTTGTCATCCCATGATGCACATGTGTGCATGATACGGGTGTATTATCACAAACTATGCCACGATTATAGCCATAACATTGGTAATTTGACCCGAAAGCCATGAAACCTCGAACATGATGGGTCATTTTATGAAGGTTTTTTGAGACATACTCAATTTATCAAATTTGGTATTTTTCCTTGCAACTATGTCACATAATAAGACACCATGCGAAGGATTTATGTTGATCAGACCGTTTTTGAATTTTTTATGCCCGTTTCAAACAATGGTCAAAACGACGGGCATGAGGGTTCTTAGCTAGGGGCCGAGCATCGCTAAAATTGCATTAGATCTCTGATGAAATAGCATATTGTGAGTCTAAAAATCATTTTTCCAAAAATCACGAGCATCGGATAATGTACCTGTAGTTCAAATCGAACCCACTTTTTATCGATTCGGAAGGAATTTGTCTTTTTTGCGAGGGGTGGACGGAAAGGTCTGAGATACCCCGGTTGGGAGATTGTCCATGTAAGGTGGTCTACTAATTTAAAAAAATAGGATGACAGCATTTTGGAACTTTTATTTCGTGATAGCTTCACAACGCAGCCTTTTTTTGAACTAAAAAAATGGTTTTTATTTTGCGACCAATCAAATTGCAGGAATCTGACTTCCACGGATCGGCCATCCTTGTCTGATCTAGATCGTTAAATTCTCATCCAAGGACCGTACTTTGCTCAAACAAACACAGCACCCACTCTTCCGCTGCTAACCCTAGGCCCAGCCGCAGACCGAACCATCGCCACCTCTCCAGATTTGCCTCCATACAAACCCTAACCTCACATAGCGACCCACATCCTCCATATCGCCTCCCCGTGCGCTGCCGATCTCCCCCGCCGAGCCTCAACTTGCGTCCCCGCACGCGACACCCTGCCTCCAAACCTATCAATCCCCGCCGCCACCCCTCCTCCGTGTGCACCGCCGCCACCCCTCGATCTCCGCCGCCACGACCTAACCTCCAGATCGCCATCACCTCCACATCACATCGCTGCGCTCCCCCATCGTACGCACTTCCCTCCCCGTTCCACTCGTTCCTCAGATCCACCTCCGCAAGCCCAGGAGGAGCCGCCACGGCCGGTACTTCCACCCGCTGATCGGAGGACAAGCTCCACCTCGACCCAACGTCCGCTGCCGCCATCTGGGAGGCGAAGAGGATGCAGAGTTCCTCCTCGCGGACACCAAGGTCGCGACCGGAGTAGGGCAACTAGCCGATTGCCGGACACTGCGGGAGGAGCATGTCGAGGGCAGAGGCGGCGGCATGGCAGGGACCAGAGGCGACGGCGCGGACCCCGACCTAGGCACTAGAGTTTGGAGCCTGCTTCTCCACCAAAGCTTGGATGGTATGGATGTCGAGCTCGGTCTAGCGTCTCCGATCTTGGCCATGGCAGGATGCTACAGATCAAGGACGACATAGGTTCGAGGAGCAGCGGATGCTCTGGATCCCAACCATGTTGCGACACTTCCAGGTCGTGTCTCTCTCTTCGCCCTACCTCGCCCCTATATCTCGCGGGTCCTCTCTCAGCACCTCTCACCACTTCTTGAAACCTATAGTTTTAAACATGTTATACATGATAAGACGTGACATGGATTTCGTTTTGTGTAAGTTACCTGTATGACATCTGTGTTATCTGCGGTCTGAGACATGTGTGATTGAAATCTAATTGAAATGCTGTAGGGCAACTCCAGTCGGGCGTGCAGCAGCACAACTCTTACAATTCCCGAAGTAGTGCAATGTCTTATGTGGTAGCCATGCCTTGTTCTCATGTACTGTGTCTTGGGATCATTCGTTCATACTATGTTGTATCATAATGAATCGTCTTTTTTCTCTAGACCATATTAATTCTTACCCCACACTAGGTGCGGCGGGTCGCCACACTAAATTCCCTAGTTAGAAATAAAATATCAACTTGTGAATACTCAAATCTAATCCTCATTTTACTTATATAAAATTTCCAGTAAATAAATTATCAATAGAAGATCATAGTCTTGGTATGATCTTGTTCTTATCATAGAAGTGATATGTAGATTTGATCTATGTTATATTACACGATCTGTGTCATATAATTTGTCACTCTGTTGCTCAATAAAGCAATCCTTTACATAGGTACTCATACTGCTTTATCATATCTATTCCAGCCTTTTTTATTATGTTATTATCTGTAATTGCCAGGTCAGTTCAAAGCATAAGAAACCAGTCGCACCAGCGGATGTGATACACTGTTGAAACAAGCCCCCTCTCGCAGTACAGGTCCCGTGACCACCTTGTCGAACTGGTGAGTTTCCCCACCCTTCCCTCGGTGATTTGTGTGTATGCCTTGGCAGAGCGAGCCGTGATCTGTTTGATTCGTCCGCTCGGTGTGGTCTCGATGAGATCTAAATGGGCATTTCCTGTGTGGCCTCTGAAATCCGGTGAAATATTTGGTCTATTGATTTCATAGTGAGGCAATGTGGCCTCTGAAATCCGATGAAATATTTGGTCTATTGATTTTATAGTGGTAATGTGTATATCAGTAAATCAGGCGTTCATACATTTTTATTCTGATTCACAAATGTGTCTGTTATTTCCTTAGCAGTTTGTAGTTACAACCTACTGTTGTTTTGCTCTTTGTTAAAATATTTGTTCCTGCTGTTACAATATATACGGTATACTTTCAACATTAGCATGTTTTCTTATTTGGGATGACATTGGCTGTTCTTTTTTAGACACATGAAAACTACTGGTGTAGTTCCTAATTTTTTAGACTAGAGTTATTAGGAAGCAAACTATGTTATTTATGATAAGCAGCAGGGATTCATAAGCAGATGCTAGTATAGTTAGGGACTGATGTATATAGTAACATAGATAGAAAAGGTCCATTTTTCATGTTGTAAACATTTGAAACCCTGTTGCAACAGAAAATAAAGGGAAGTATTGTTTATGTGGGCTAGGATAGTGCTTTATTTAATATCCAGAAACATGCACATTTGTTCTTTGCCTAACTTACTGTCCTATATGTGAAACCAGATGCCCACTTCAAGGATGATCTTGTCCTGGATAGTCTGGATGCAATGGAGGTTGTGATGGCCTTGGAAGAGGAATTTGGTTTCAAGATACCTGATGATGAAGCCGACAACGAGTAGCGAATCTGTCATGTTTACATCTGTTGTATTTGCTGTCTTTTTGGTTTTTGTGTCTCAAATTTGGCTGCAGTATCTGCTATCATGTTTATATCCGTTGTATCAGATATCTATATCTATTATGATGATCTAGCTATCATGTCATGTAATAGTGTTACTTATTAGCCTCGTGGCTGTTATGTTTAAATTCTGGATTATATACTGTTGTTTTGTGTGAACTATATATTTAGAAATGTTGTTGGGTTGGTTTGTACATTTGGGTCCGTACTAGATCTAAAAAGTCGAATACACCCTAAAAAAAGGCCATGGCCCATAGACACGATATAAAATAAAATGCTCTACAAATGGCCTAGGCCCAAAACAGAAAAAGTCCAACATTATTGGACCAGCCCATTTAGATCACTAAAATGGACTGGGCTGATTTTGATTTAAGACGATTTCATTTCGTCACAATTTTGCCACGTAGAATCGGCCACGTAGGATCTGAGCTGGCTTGTCTAGATGGTCCATGACGATATTAGATCGTCATAGACATTATGACGATTTAATATCGTCATAGACGGTTATGACGATTTTACCAAAAACGTCGTTATAGTTCATTTGCGACGCCCAGCTTTCGACGATCTCAAAATCGTCATAGAATCATCATAAACGAACTACTATGACGATTTTGTGACGAAAATGGAGGGTCATATATAGCCAGATTCCTTGTAGTGATTATTCGAACTTACTCGGCCGACCTAACTCAATTTGAACATTCAATTTTGAGATGGAGACAATCTAAAGTAGTTACCAGCAATACTTTTGAACCTAATTGAAATGAACATACAGAGTTAATTTGAAAAACTTGGTTTGGTGCTTAGTATGTTAGACCTTGGCACACCACAATAATTATGATTTGATAGCTGAGAGAGAGAGACCATTAAACTCTAAATTGTCCAACTCACCTGTTTAAGTTAGCACGGCTAGTGACTGCTTAGTATGTAAGCTGTTTTATGAGCATGTTTCTCTGTCTTGTGGTCTAATTTTCCAACTCTCCTGTTTAGGTAACAGTGCAAATACAATAGATATATGCAGAAGGTCAGGCCATTTAGTCAATAGTTCCATCTATAGTTGGAGTTAAGGAGCACATCTTTACTGACAGGTTGATTTACTACTGTAGTGCACAATACTAGAAAAATAATGAGCGCGCGGAATAACTTGTCTTAGTTTCTTTATTTGACTTGTTCTGATATACTCGTTTCAGCCAATTCGCTCACCATTAGCGCCTACACTTATTCTTACTGGTGTTGTGCCTTAAGAGTCATCTATATTCAATAGTGCCTTGAATCCATTGTGCTTTACATTTAACACGGGAAGTGGGGGAGCCTCCAAGATAATTTTCAAAAAAGGAGAGGACATCCGCCAAGATAAATTGGTAATTATTCAAGTTCATTTTTCATTTGGAAATCATTTTTTTGCTTTTGTTCTAGGCTGTACATTGGCATGTATCGCCATCTTTAAGTAATGGGTCTTAGATTCTGTGTTTACAATATAGTATCCATGTGAATCCATACACTAGTATTTTGAGTCCTTGCTAGCTTGCTAGTTAAGCTAAATAAAGCAAAATATTATGCATTGAATATGAAGGGGTGCTTGAATATATTCCTTCCACTTCGCTTGCACATGTAATTTTGATATTGAAGATCATGGAGCCAGTAGCCAATTTTGGGTCTCTAGATATCATTTCTGAAGTATAGAACATTACCTTCTGCATCATCTAGTTTGCCAAGTATGCTAGTTGAGTGGTACCTCATATGTGGAATTCTGTCCATTGCCAGCAATTTTCATCAATAGTGAGGGTCTTGTTGGCTGACAATACCATCCAATTATTTATGCCCTTTTGTCTATATAGTACTCGTGTCAATCAATCTAGATATGTACAGTTTCCTAGGAATAGCAAATGTCTTATTTCCCTACTATGAAAGAAAAAACAAAATGTATTGTCTTCTGTCATGATCAGATAGCTGCAGATATTGATGGACCTGATTTGGTACCACTCAACTTGCATATCCTAACTTATTGAAAACTCCATTCACAAGTATAGCTTGTTATATACTGCATAAGTATAGCTTGTTACTTTGTTCACTATATCAAAAGTATATGCAGAAGTATAGCTTGTTATATCCTGCAAACTTTGCCAATTTCTGAATTTTATTCACTCTGAAGAATCTCAGGTTTACATCAGGTAGCATATACCATTTTACTTGCATCCATATTCTTTATGTTTTACTATATGGCTCACTGTCCAAATTTAGTTGCTTAGTAGTTACGACATAACAACTTCATAAGGAGTATAAAAGCTTCATATATGTGTTCACTGTCCAAATTTAGTTGCTTAGTAGTTGCTGCAATGGTCAAACTGCAACTAAGTTTCAGTGATTACATGTTCTATCCGAGTCCTATGCAGATATAGTCCACCTACGCAAAATGAATCAACAAATAAATTTAAACCTGATTGCAGGTTACTGTATAGACATCCAAATAAATTTGCACCTGTACTGTATCAGTTTCTTTTGAAATCCAAGATACTGAATGTATCTTGGATGGAACAACCTCTATGCATTAGCATTTATCCATTAGCTGCAGCCCGAGTAAGATAATAAGATGGTAGCGTACATGACCATACTACACCGCTGAAACTTGTCCCCAAAATGGTTTACAAGAGAACTGATTCGCCCAGAATTTTATCATGGACATGCATAGGAACTTAATAAATGCATACTTCAGTGATAGAACAAATACATTTGCCCATGATATGATTGGCCCATTGTATATTTGTGACTGCATTTTCCTGCACAAGCTACATTTTCATTTTCCCATGAGAATAATGTTGAAGCTTTACTGTTGATTTCAGTTACAACTACTACTTTTTCTGTGCTACAGCAGCTACTCCACAAGGAGCATCGATCACCTCGTCAGGAGCTGCAACCAGAGAGTGGACATGGCAGAGACATCAGGCTGAGGACGCGCAGAGTGCAGAGCAAGTTGGCCATTAGAGGGAGCTCGGTGCAGACTGTAGGAGGGAGCGTGGAACGGGCCGATGGGAGCCCGGCGAGATGTTGGGGATATGCTATATGGGTATCCTTATAGCGTGTCTCTTATCCGACTAACTCGGGTGGCCCATAGTCGGTAGCATGGCCTATGGCCTGCTGGGCGGCCCAGTTAGGTGGTTCCAGAAGGGAGCCCATGCCGGATAAAGGAAGGCTACGGTGGAGTCACCAGCCTACCCGGAGCCTTGGAGTGCAAGATACACAAGACTAGTAATAGACGGTGTAGGACTCTGTAACCTGTCCGGCTAGGAATTTTCCCTGTAACCCTAGGACCTGGCGACTATATAAGTCGGGCCTATGGGAGCCTTTAGGGCATCGATTCAGACAACCTCGCACAGCCAACCTATCTCTGTAACTCGGCGTATTGCCCTTATAGTGATTTATAGCACGAGTAGGATTCCACCGCCATTGTGGGAACTAAACCTGGGCAAGCTGTGTTACCTCGTACCCGTCAACCGTCCGCCTTACCCCACGTCTCTAAACGCGCACTTTGAGGACCCCTCCATGGCGTACTCATCGGCAATACCACGACAGTTGGCGCCCACCGTGGGGCAAGAGGCGCTTCAGGCTCTCCAGCAGGCGAGGACCAAGATCTTCGCGGGAATCGTCGAAACCGTAGCCATTGGCCGTGTTCTCTTCTCCGGCAATGTTCTGATCGTCCCTCCCGACGAGTTCTGGATCCCGGCGATGACGAACCCTACGCGGTGTTCGATCGTTCCTATCGGAGACATCCACCTCTTCATTGGCGAAACCGACTCGGGCACTAGTTCCCTGGGAGTCGGAGGAGCATCAAGACCCGCACGGACCGCCTACGGGCAGGATACGTTCGTAGAAGGATCGATGTCGGATCTCTCTTCGGAGCTTGCCGGCAAAGATCGGAAAAATTCAATGCCCACCCAAACCGCCCCTGTGCAGGATATAAAGCTAGAAGATTACTGCAAATCCGCCGGCTTAGTCCGTGCGTCTGGATAGCAGAGATCCAAGTTCGTCGGCGTGGTTACCATCTTCGATCTGGCGCGCTGCATTCAGAGAGAGGGCGAAAACCCCTGCGATTAGCTGGCCAGGTGGCTCCGCATACGAGCCGACCTAGCCCACTACCCCGATGATAACGCTCTGTATCACTTCGTGGAAGGACTGGACCGTGGCACGCTTCTCCGACATTCTTTAAGACGGCAACAGGCAACAGGACGCCTCACCCTCGAAGAGATGGTGAGAACCGTCAACAACTACGCGGAGGCCGAAGCGGCAGCTCAGACAGCGCTTGCGCTCATTGACGGAGCCCCTCCGATTCAGCCACCGCCTCCGGCCGCCATCGTCATAGCAGCACCACCGCTTCCAGTCATCATCGGGCCCATTGCACCTCCACCGCCCGTCATCGAGGAAGTCCTGGCACCCTCCGACTCTGTCATTGACGCGCTTTATGCTGACTTCAGTGCATATTCAGAGGAAATAGACTTCAGCCCAGAAGAGCTATACTCCGCTATGCAGGAGATGGAGGAGGAGTACTCGCGCGACAAACAGGCCAACAACGTTGTCGCGTCCCGAGGGGTGTTCGTCACCATTGGGACGACGATGGATGAAGATCAACCCGGACGAGCTCCGCCTACAGCACTAGAAAAGGGGAAGGGGACACTTATTGCTGCTGACGATGATCGTGCAAAAGACATGCCTCCACCGCCCAACCCAGTGGAGCAGCCGCAGGAACTCGGCACCGGCCCGAGTAACAACAACACCGAAAACTTGCCACCTCCAGCATCTATGTCTGCAGCAGCCCAGGTTACTCCAGCTGATAGAGTGATGTACGACAATCTCCTCGTCGAGCCACTGACCGTTGCTCATATCCGGAACGTGACCCAGCTTGATGAGAAACGCCAGCAGCTGCTGGAGGAAGCGCAAGCCATCACGGAGTAAGGCGCTAAGCTAGATCGAGATCTGGTCAACGCGCAAAAGTCCATAGAGAAAGCTAGAGCAATGGAGGCCGAGTACAAGACTCTGCTACAGCAGTAGAAGGCTAAGAAAGCTCCGGCTCGCGTCGTCAACGATCCTGGTGTACGGCGCAACCTAGGATGGGCTCCCTCGAAGCCGGCACAAGCCAAGCCATACATTGACAGTGAAGGCAAGCAGGTGATGCCCACCCCACTCCTTAACCTTCCGGAGCAGGACAGATCGCCTGAGGCAGTGGAACAGGTCTATGACCTAGTGGCCAAGGCGGTGAAGCAACAGGAAAAGGCCACCTCCCAGAGGCTTGAGTCTAACCCAGCGCTCTGCCAGTCTAGCCAGTACAAACCGCCAAGGGACAGATCTCCTCTTGATGTCGGGTCCCCGACGGGTTCCTTAGAACGAAGACGGAGGGATGCACGCAACAGGAAGGATGCCATCCCAATATCCTCCAACCACGGAGAAAAGGCCCGACCTCGTCGCCCATCGCCACCGCCCTAGTCTCCCCGACATCGCGAAGATTACAATGCTCACCATCGTACGGATATGCCCCCACCAAAGCAGTGTGGCATTGTCATCCGCGACAACGCGGAGCAGACCCGTCATGACGGAAAGCGCAACGAAGGACATAAGAGCAGGTCGTGCCATGACCCTCCGCGTCCAACAAGCAACCGTGATAGACGCGAGGCGTCGCAGGAGGGTAATAGCAATAAGGCTAACCCACCGCCACCTCCGCCTCCGTCACCACCAAGCAGTCACCATGGCGGAGGAGGCCCGCGTCGTTCACGCAGCCCATCCCCTGTTGACAAGAAGAAGAACCCGGAGCCATACGATGCACGTTCGCGGATCGACAAGATCCACGAGGCCTGGGAAGGACCATACCTGGGACCATGTTGCTTTGGACCTGCAATACGGTCCGTAACTTACCCCAAAGGCTTCCAGATTGACAAGACCATCAAGCCTTATGACGGCACTGCCAAGCCAGCCACATGGTTGCAGGACTACGGCAACACAGTGCAGATTGCCGGAGGCAACCCCAACGTCGCCGTCAAGTACCTTTCATTAATGTTGGCGGGTACGGCCCGTCAGTGGATTGACGACTTGCCGGAGAAATCCATCTACAACTGGTTGGACATGCAAGAAGCGTTCACCAAGAACTTTCAGGGTACATACAAGCGTCCTTGCACTGTGGGCGATCTACAGCGGTGCGTGCAAGAGAAAGACGAGACAGCTCGCGCCTACCTCTCCCGCTGGCTGGATATGAAGAATTCCTGCGCAGGAGTGCACGCTCAAACCGCCATGGCCGCCTTCATCGATGGGTTGGAAAGGGGCACGTTGCTCCGACATAAGCTGAAGCGCTTGCAGGACAATCACCAGCTCGACTTGAACCAGATGATTCAGTTGGCTAGTGAGTTCGCAGCTGCCAATGACGATGCTCGTGGCTCCTTGCCGGCAACGGCCGTTCCAACTCAAACTCGGAGGAACAGTAGTACAAAGCGGAAGACCGCTCCAGAAGAAAAGCAATCTACCGACATGGTCGCCATGACTTTTGAAGGACGAGGAGAAGGCGGACAACATGGCCGAGGAAGGGGAGCTGGTCGTGGGCAGCAACGAGGAAGTGAAACCACCTCGGCGCCGCTCCGCGTTCCCCAAACCTACGAGGAGTACCATGATATGCCATGCCTCGTACACCTCGACGTCAACGGCAAAGACACCCACACCAATCAACACTGCAAGTTCGTCAACAACCTCAAGGAAGACCCGGAGTCCGGCTACAAGCGAAGTCGGAAGAACAGACCGCACGACAAGGGCAAGGGAAGAAGAAGGAGGAGGAGTCCAAGGATTCAAGTGACATGGACGAAGACATTGATCCCAAGCACGCCGCCAAGAGCGACGACAAGGGAAAGAACCCCTTCGCAAAGAAGGCCCCAGTCTACCACACTTTCCTTGGCACCCCCACCGTCCGACAACAGAAGACCTCTCTGAGGATCCTGATGGCTACTCTCCCCCCAGTCCCTCAGTACCTGCGCTGGTCGGAGGTTCCAATAAATTGGTACAGGATGGACCACCCAGACCTTATACCCACGGAGAACCAATACGCCATGGTCATAAACCCCTTGATTGACGGCGTGGAGTTCACCAAGTGTATGGTGGACAGTGGAAGCATCATCAACATCATGTACCTGGATACACTGCAAAAGATGAACTTGACGGAGGCAAACCTAAGGCAGACCAACACCGTCTTCCACGGCGTAGTTCCTGGTCGGGAGGCTAGGTCCCTTGGGTGCATTACACTTCAGGTAGCCTTTGGCGATGTTAATAACTACCGCCAAGAGCGCATGACCTTCGAGGTGGTGCCCTTCAAGAGCGTGTACCACGTCATATTCGGCCGCGACATATTCCACACGTTCATGGCCAAGCCATGCTTCGTGTACAACAAACTCAAGATACCCGGACCAAACGGTATCATCACCGTATCCGGAAGATTTACCAAGGCAAGGGACTGCGAGATCAACGAAGCAGCCGTTGCAGAAGCTGTCCTCTATAGTGAAGAATTCAAAGAGATCCAGAGCAAGGTCGATGACTCAGAGATGCCCGCGTCGAAGAAACAAATCTCTGACTCCGCTCCTGCATTCAAGGCCGCCATCGAGACCAAGACGGTGGAACTTGTGGTAGGCGACGCCTCCAAGGTCATCGCCATTGGGGCGAACCTGGATCCCAAATAGGAAAGCGCGCTCATCGAGTTCCTCCATGAGAACAGGGACATCTTTGCCTGGCAACCTGCCGACATGAAAGGTGTACCTAGGGAACTTGCCGAGCACAGCTTAAACATTGATCCAAAATCCAAACCAGTGAAACAACCTCTACGACGCTTTGGAGATGAGAAGAGACGCGCCATTGGCAAAGAGATAGCTAGGTTACTTAAGGATAGATTTATCCGAGAAGTCCTTCACACCCAATGGGTGGCCAATCCTGTACTTGTCCCCAAAAAGGGAACCAATGAATTAAGAATGCGCGTTGATTACACCGGCTTGAACAAAGCATGTCCCAAAGATCCGTTTGCTTTGCCTCGCATTGACCAAGTCATTGACTCGACGGCTGGCTCGGAACTTTTGTGTTTTCTCGATGCATACTCAGGATACCACCAGATCAAGATGAGGAAGTCAGACCAATTGGCCACTTCATTCACTACCCCATACGACACGTTTTTCTATGTCACGATGCCCTTTGGGATGAAAAACGCAGGTGCTACCTACCAGCGGACAATGCAACGTTGCCTTCACGACCAAATTGGTCGGAACGTTCACGCCTACGTGGACGATATCGTGGTGATGTCTAAAAAGTCAAATGACTTAATCTCTGACTTAAAAGAAACCTTTGATAATCTCCGGAAATACAACATGATGCTTAACCCTAAGAAGTGCGTCTTCGGGGTTCTAGCCGGCAAATTGTTGGGCTTCATCGTTTCCAAGCATGGAATCGAGGTCAACCCGGAGAAAATCAAGGCCATCTTAAACATAAACCGTCCGACATGCCTAAAGGACATTCAATGACTAACAGGTTGTGTTGCAGCAGTTAGTCGGTTCGTCAGCCGACTTGGAGAGAAGGCCCTGCCGCTGTACAAGTTGCTGAAGAAGGCGGACAAATTCATGTGGACGGACGAAGAAGATGCAGCATTGAAGCAGCTCAAGGAGATTCTTTCCTCAGCGCCCATCCTTGCAGCACCCGAGCCTGGCGAGCCCCTGTTAATTTACATGGCGGCAACCAACCGGGTTATCAGCATCGTCGTCATCGTAGAGCGGAAAGAACAAGGCTATGAGCACAAAGTTCAACGACCAGTTTCATATGTAAGCGAGGTCTTGACAGAGTCTAAGCAGCATTACCCGCACTACCAAAAGATAGCTTATGGAGTATTCCTTGCTTCTCGGAAGCTGAGGCATTACTTTCAGGAGCACCCAATCACAGTGGTGAGCAAGACTCCATTGTCGGACATCATCAACAACAGCGACGCTACAGGAAGGCTCGCGAAGTGGGGCATTGAATTTGCCACCTTCGAGATCACCTACAAGAGACGCGACGCTATCAAATCACAAGCCTTGGCGGATTTTGTTGTAGATTGGACGGAGATGCCAGACGCTACTCCGTTGCCAGAACCAGAGTACTGGGTGATGCACTTTGACGGATCAAAGCTGTTCAACGGCTCGGGGGCTGGTGTATTGCTACAGTCACCAACAAGAGACAAGCTACACTAGGTTCTGCAGATCCACTTCGAGGCTACAAGCAACATGTCGGAGTATGAAGCACTCATTCACGGACTATGTGTAGCCAAGTATATTGGCATCAAGCGCATAATTTGCTGTGGAGATTCCAACTTGGTTGCCTAGCAGGTGGCTGGCACCTGGAATGCGCAGAACCCTATGATGGCGGCATATCGAGACGAAGTGGACGATATAGCCAGGAGCTTCTTGGGCTACGAAGTTAAGTATGTGCCTAGGGAACAAAACGAGGCGGCTGATCTGCTGTCTAAGCTAGGATTAGGGCGCAAGCGAATTCCGCCAGGAGTTTTCCTCGAGCACCTGCGCACACCATCCGTGAAGGGAGCCAACACCGACAATCCAGATAGAGCTGACTCTTTCGTCAACATTGTGACTAAGGTCCCTCCGGCTTGGACAAAACCGTTCATGGAATATATCGAACACGGAACTTTGCCCGACGACAAAGTCGAAAGACGGCAAATAGTACGACGAGCAAAGGGTTATACCATAATCAATGGGCAACTCTACAAAAGGAGCACTACTAGTGTATACCTAAAGTGTGTTTCCCAGCTAGAAGGTATGGAAATCCTACGCGAAATCCATCTCGGAGATTGCGGGCATCACGCCGTTCCTCGATCGTTGGTCGCGAAAGCCTTCTGGCAAGGATTCTACTGGCTGACCGCCAAGGTGGACGCCGACAAGCTGGTTGAGACATGCATGGGATGCCAGTATTATGCCCGACAACCACATGTTCCTGCTGAAGAACTACGAACAATACCAATAACTTGGCCATTTGCGGTCTGGGGGCTAGACATGGTGGGACCCTTACAGACGGCACCTTGTGGGTTTACGCATCTGCTTGTAGCAGTTGATAAATTCACCAAATGGATAGAAGCTAAACCCATTAGAAAGCTTGATGGGGCAACTTCCCTCAGGTTTGTCCGGGATTGTCACATCCCAAAATTCTCCTAATTTTTGGAATGTGAAATAAATAAATAAGTTTGATTGATTGTTTGACTTTGTTGAAAATTCTCAAAGAGAAGAAACTTTTTGAATAGAAAATCCTCTCAACCATGAATTCAAAATCTTATATTCTTTTGTTAAGACCTAAGTAGCCATATAGGCAAAAGGGCATGGATTGTTTAAGGTTTTTAGAGTTGGTGTGCAAGATTTCAAAATTCAAAATCATTAAGCATGCATGACCATCATTGCATATAAACCCTAAGAAAAATTTAGTTTTGCCTAAAAGAAAAAAATCAAAACCCTAAATGGGATTTTCCCATTCTAAGTACAACCCTTGAGCTATGGATTTGTCCATAGTAACAATTAAGAAATAAAGTGTCCCATGATGATCTATAGAATTTTAGAAAATTTTGGAGACAAGAATCAACTCATTTGGAGATCATATGAAAAAGATATAAAGTAAATAAGGAATTAGAAAAAGAAAAGAAATAAGAAAAAAAACCTAACTAAACCCTACCTGCGAGAGAGACCGGCCCAGCCCACCAGCCGAGCTCCGCTTCCCTACCGCGCAGCGGCAGCAAGCAACAACCCGCTAAGGCCCATCGCAAGCCCGCCAGCAGCCCAGCAAGTGGAGCACCCCACCCTGCTCCTCTCTCTCTGTCACCGACATGCGGGACCCACCCTCGCCTCCTTCAACCTCTCGCCAGGAGACCGTGTTCTTCACGATGCCGAACTGCCCGAGAAAATCGTGACCGATTCCGTCGATTTTGTGCCCCCTCGCCCATGTTTTCCACGGCATACTTATTCCCTGACCCTGCAGTCTTTTTCCCTTTCGAAGATACCTCGAAAACCCTAGCCCTAGCCGATTCGGATCTCGGCGCCGCCGCCGCCATTACCAGGAGCTCGAGGTGAGCTCGATCCCATTGTTCTCGAGCCTTCTTTTTCCTCTGGTCCTTTTCCCCCACTCAATCCCGCTTCACCATGTGTTTTTCCTCCTTGTACAGAGCACTAAAACGCCCGGGATTTCTCGCCGGAGCTCGCCGACGCCGCCCTGCTCCGTCCGACCGCCCTCATCGCTACAGGAAGCAAAGGAAGCCACCGAGCATTCTATAGAGACCCCCGTCCTCTTCTTCATCTTGTGGGCTATCTAGACATCGCCGGTGACCACCGGAAGAACCCCCACCGTCGGCATCTGAACCACCACCACCGTCGACGACTGCCCGTCGCCATTGTCGCCACCGCCAACGTCCTGCTCAACGGACACCGTCGGATCTGATCTGGACGTCCCTGATTAGACCAAGCTTGAACCGGTACGAGCCAACCGTGTGGCGCCACGTCGCTGTCCACGTTGTCACTGCGTCATCGCCTCGTCATCTGCCAGGTCAGCAGGTCAGAGCCCAGTCAGCGCGAGTTATTTGATTTTTAATATTTAAAATAGCCAGAATTATGTCCAATCTTGTAAAACTCATATAAAATTGAATACATGTCCAAAAATTATAAATAATATATGGTTGGATTCATAAAATTGTGTAGAATAATAATACAAGATTAGATATAACTTTTACAGAACATATTTAATGTAATAAATTAAATGGTTTAATGAGCTTTTTGTACATAATAAATCATAGTAAATTATCTGTAGATCCTAAAAATACAAATAAAGTGTCTATGGATTCATAATTTCATATAAAACATTAATATACTGTTAGATCCAATTTTTGCAGAGTAAAATTTCCATAGTGATTTAAATAGTTTTAATGGAATTTTAGAGTATTAAATTCATAGTAAATAATTTATAACTCAGAAAAATATGAATAATATGTCTCTGGAATCACATTATCATGTAGATTACAGATCTGTATTTAGTTTGAATTTTTAGACAACAGAAATTGTTTAAATGATTTAAGCTCCATTAAACACTATTTAAATCATAAGAAAAGATTTATAACCCCGATAAAGTCGAATCCAATTGCTACTGGTTAGTATTAATGCCCTCTATCCAATACACTTTAGATACAAATTTAATACGGCAATTAGTACAGAAGTTCAACAGAACTATTAAAAACCCCTAGATTGGCAATCAAGTATTAATAATAGATATCCTATTGCATTAAATGATCTCCTGCATGCATCATGTGTTGTAGTATTGTCCAGAGAACTAATTACAACCATTATGACTTATTAAACCATCATGCATGTTTTTGATCATCCTTGTTGTGTTTGCTATGTTTGCAATTGTTTTGATTGGAACTACTTTGTCCTCGTATTAGATTGTTCGGAGAGTGCGATTGCTGCGGAGAAATACAATCTAACACCCATATTATCAATATAAGGCAAGTTACACCACTTGTTCATAATTTTGTCCCAGTTTTGATTCTATGCATGTGATCTTCAAAATTCTGTAGTGTGCATGTGTAGGATGATCTAGTAGAATTTTTTTCCTCAGTATTATGTTGCAAGTGCGATGATTTTGTAGTATGCCATGAGTAGCTCTATACTTAGGATTTCCATCCTAATAGGTACCCCTGTTTTTGCTAAGTATTGCTTGCTATGCTATATATACAAAGTACCGTTGGGGGGTTCGAAAGACAAAGAATTTTTCTAAGTATAAAGGCTCTCTAGAGCAAACTTTTCTTCTCAAATCCACTTCAAAATAAACTAAGTTTTCTTCTGGGCGGAATGGTTGTCGGGTCAACGAGTGTGATATTTGGTGGAGGACGTCCGCCCAGGAATCAAAGAAGTCTGCCATGTTTCAGAATTCAGAAGCTTCCAGTGCAACCACAATACATTATGGGCTCTGTCTTGGCCTAGTACTTAGTGGGAAACCTCACCTGGGTACCAACATTTGGAGGATTCTGGGCACGGTTAGATCCGGAAGGTAGAGGGGCTACTAAGGGAAAGCCTCGCCATGGACTTGTCTGTAAAAGGACTTGATCGTGGATTGTGGGTAAAGTACACAAACTCTTGAGAGTATTGCAATCTGATCGATCAGCCGTGTTCACGGTAACAGAACAACAATGAGCGTCTGAAGGATGGAGCCTCTGAAGGATCTTCCTCTCTCTTTTCTAAAACAAAGTTTTGAAACCCCATGGCGTGCGTAATATCGCTAATGGGTGGGAATTTGGGAAACTTGGTGTGTAATATCCAAGTGACGCTTGGTGCGTAATATCCAAGTGTTTGGTTGTTTGGACACTTGGTGCGTAATATCCTCGTGTGCCACTCGACCTTATTTTATCCAAGCAAATGTTTACAAAGTAGGGCAATCTTCCATTCTTCTCTCTACTTAAGAAAATTAGCTTTATGCAAATGAACTCCAAAGCCTAAACTAGCCTTGCATGTAGAGTTAGTCTTTCCTTCCTTGGTGTAATTTGCCAATACATTCAAAGTATTGACCCAACTTGTTGGCTGCACGTTTCATGTGCAGAATTTCACAGATCGTCGAAAGGTGCGCTAGGATCGCGGGTCTTCACTCAACCTGCCTGTAGCATTGATGGGACTCCAAGTTGTATTTATATCGCTTCTGTTGTAATAATGTAAACTCTGGATTATTCGATTCATGTAATAAAGACTTGTGTTTTACATGGTATTTCATCGACTGTGAGTGCTAGCTATTGATCCAGGGACTAGCACGTTAATCACAGGGACTTAGGATCTTACTGATCCGAGGTCGCTACAGGGATCTAGTCGTGAGATTTGGTCTCCCACATAGCATTATCACCAACAATGGCAGCAATTTGTCACTCGGAGAAGTGGAGGCATATTGCTGGGAGAAAGGCATCCGACTTGACCTTGCATCTGTGGCACACCCACAATCCAACGGTCAGGTTGAGCGAGCCAATGGATTAATTCTGCAGGGAATCAAGCCACGTCTTGAGGCACCGCTACATAGAGCAGTTGGGGCCTGGGCGGAAGAATTGCCATCTATACTATGGAGTTTACGAACTACATCCAACAGATCTACCGGCTAAACCCCTTACTTCATGGTATCTGGAGCAGAAGCCATCCTGCCTTCCGACATCCTCCACGATGCACCAAGAGTTGCCGCCTACGACGAGGATAACGCTGAAGAATCCAGACGCCTGGATGTGGACCTTCTCGAGGAGGAGCGCGTTTTGGCATGCCAAAGATCCGCCATCTACAAGCAGAAGCTACGCAGCTACCATAGTCGCCGCGTTCGGCATCGCTCATTTAAAGAGGGGGATTTGGTGCTCCGACTTAAGCAGAAAAAGTCACACAAATTATCCCCGCCATGGGAAGGACCGTTCATCATAAGCAAAGTGCTGCTCAATGGGTCTTACTACCTTGTTGACAATCGTGAACTAAAGGATAGAACCAACGAGGATCATAAGAGTAAGCGACGTGACCCGGATGATGACTACCCGGAGCTTGATCGGCCATGGGACATAGCACAGCTACGTCCTTTTTACACTTAGCATTTTTATCTAATTGTGTATCTCTTATATGATCAATGAAATAAAGCTCTTTGGTTCACTCATATTTCTGAGTCTTTTACCTCCTTTAGTGTTCATTTTTGGATCATATAAAACCTTTATGCACAAGCTTTGCGTTTGCACTTGTGAAAATTCCGCCTACGGGCGTTAGCTTAAGTTTTCTGGTCTACACGTTCTTTGTCGTTTTTATGTGGATTCTGGAGTAGTGACTTTCGACACTTATTGTCGACGATTTTGTGCTCAGGTTATTGATGGTGCCATTGGGCATCTTCACCTAAGCGCATGGTTCCGACAACGAGTCTTCCGACTCACGAAAAGTCAAGCATAAGAACCAAAGTAATGGATAAGCCAGCACTTGCTTAAAAAATATATACATGCTGGGAACAAAATTCTTAAGTAGCAGGACATAACAAACATTGTTTTCCGCCTTAAGTTACACCATCAAGTTTTTTTACGCGCATCCACCAAAGGCAAAACAAATATTACATAGTGTTTTTCACTCTTTGGGCGCAGGAGACTTAGAAGCAGCATCGTCCCCAGCCGGAGAATCACCCTCAACATCGGCGCTATGATGAGACTCGGAGGAATCTTGGTTGATGCTGTCGATGGTGTTCATGGGCACGAAGACATCGATGTCCACCAACTCGGCGACTCTAGTGTCATAACCCGCGAGTGATGACAAGATGGCTTCGTGATCAATCTCTTTGCCGTCATCATCAACGTCGGGGATGCCAGAGGTCACCGTATCGATGTCGGCATCTTCATAGTGTGATTTCATCATTGAGAGCGCCATCCTCGCGCCAGCCCGTGCACATGAAGCTTTCCATCTTGTAACACGCTCGGGGGCTCAGCGCAGAATCTCCGAGTACTTCGTCATAGAGTCCGATGCCTTGATATATATCTGGAGGGTCTTAGCAATCTCCTTGGCTTGGGTGATGGCGGTGT
Source organism: Avena sativa (assembly GCA_916181665.1). Taxonomy (NCBI): domain Eukaryota; kingdom Viridiplantae; phylum Streptophyta; class Magnoliopsida; order Poales; family Poaceae; genus Avena; species Avena sativa. Next base: position 241,952,477 of record OV702297.1, read on the forward strand.
TGATGAAGTTGCCGGCAAGAACCATGCATTCCTTGTCCGAAGGAGGCGAGCGGGTTAAACCCATAGGCGCTAAAAATTCCGACAAGGAGCGCATGAGTTCAATAAACTCTAAGTATCCAGACTACAGAAATACAAGGCGAAGGACACTTACTGAAGATGTTGGCCTTAGCCTGCCAGACGGTGTCCGCCAAGGATTCCTTCTCTTGTTGGAGGAGCTTAAACGCCTCGCTGTGGCGATGGTTTTGCTCATCAGCAGCTTGCTTCTGATCTTTTAAGATCGCAAGCTCCTCCTTCAAGCGATTAATCGCGGAGGCGGAATCTTGCAGGGCTTTCATGGAATCCTCGTGCATCTTCAGCATCTCTTCCCTCTCCTTCTTAAGGATTTTGTTCTCACTGTACAGCTGCTGGATGTGCTTGGACTGATCGACAATATCCTTGGCCTTAGCAACATGCTCTGCAAGTAAAAGAAAACAAAGTACACAGTGAGTACTCAAAGAAGGAAGGCATAAAACCAAGACGGAATGCGCAAAAAAGAAAACAGACTCTTGTTTTTGATGATCTGTTCCTTCAAGATGGCAGTTTGACCCTTTTCGGCTTCAAGATCTGCGCGCATCTTCTGGTACTTGTCGTTGGTCATGCCCCGCCGAGCATTCTCGTTCTGTGAAACAAAGGAAAAAGTTAAAACTGTTGTTTAGTCTGCTTGGAGCACCTAGTCGGAAACCTTCCATCTAGGCGCTCGGGGGCTACAGCGAAAGTTTTTCAACTTAGCAATATGCTTAGCTTTTCTTTAAGCATCTAGTCGGAGCTACTTCAGTTCTCGATTAGAAGCTTGGGTGCTACAGTATAAAGTTTTAACTCGGAAAATGCTTAGCTTTTCTTTAAGCATCTAGTTGGAACTAATTCAGTTACAACTAGAGGCTTGGGGGCTACAGTATTGAAAAATATAAACACTGCGTATGCTACTCTTACAGCATCTAGTCGGAATAGTTTCTTCCATCTAAATGCTTGCGGGCTACAGTGAGAGCTCTTTCTAACTTAGTCACTCATAGAGCATATAGATGCAAAACCCATGGTTTTCCGTCTACATCCTCGGGGGCTACAGTAGGATACTCATAATGAAATGCAAAAGGCAAAGTAAAACTTACAAGTGCAATAATATTGAGGTTTGTAGCACTCTCGGCCAGCAGCTTGCCAAAGGAAATGCTATTTCCCCGCAAGATATCTGCTTGTCGGAGCAGCTCCTCAATACCGCATGTCGGAGATGACGACACTCCTCCAGGAACCATAGTTGTGTTACTCGGCAGGAGCGCTGGGTAAACTATCTTCGGGAACTCGAGGGGTTTCTGTGGAGTAGGGGCACCGCCTTCGGCAGAGGTACCAGCTCCCACTGCCGCCTTGCCGCTACCGATGGCATCCTTAGCGGGAGCTTCAGCCATTTGTACAGCAGCGCTCTCCTGTGTCGCCTGCTCGCCGACAACAGTGAGTTCGGTAGAAGCGGCAGAATCCCCTTCCATGGCGGAAGGGCCTGGTGCCTTCTGGGCTTGAGAGCTTGTCGGGGCAGAGGAAGGCTTGACGGCAGGAGTAGCAGGGGCGATGACGGGGGAGGATTCACGATGCAACATATCTTTGATATTTCTAGAAGCCCCCAAAGTCTTGGAGGTCTTCTTGAGGCTGGTTGTGGTTTTCTTCCTGAAACGTGCAAAGTGCATAAGTACAGGAACAAGAAAGATAAATAAGACAATGTCGGAGAATGAGAAGCTCACACTAATGGGGGTGCTTTGGCAAAAATCCCGGTGGAACTTTTCTTTTCCGCCTCCAGGGCGGCGATAGTCTTCTTGGAGGCTCCACCCTCCGTCTTCTTCTTCTTGCCTCCGTCGGCAGCGTCAGAGGTGGAGCTCTTCCGCTTTCGCGCCAACGGGACATCGTCGTCGGACACGACCGTGACTTCCTTCATCTTTGGATCGTAGATTTGGGCAGCCAGGTTGTCCTCATCTAGATCGCTAAGCTGTTAAGTTAGAAATCGCTGTGTTAGATGAGGTGGTAATGGCAAGACGGAGAAATTGGAGTATATGTCGTACACGGAAAATACATATCTACCTTTGGGAACTTGCCGTCTACGTACATGTCGCAGGTGATGGTGAAGCCACGCTTCTTATCCTTCACCTTGACGATGTCCTTCAAGCGGAGCTTGACGGAGTCGCTCGAGAAGTTATCCACGGAGATCTGGAGGGTCTCCCTTCGATCACTGGTATACTTGTGCATGAACTTCGTGCGGTGCTGCAAAGGCTGGATTCGCCTGATGAACCAGCACATGGCCAGGTCCAAGTCGGTCAAACCCGTCTCTACGAACCATTCGATCCGCCTTATTGCGCGAGAAGCGTCGAGGTCGGAGGGAAGGGAGGCATGGGATCTCCATGTGGAAACTTCAGCAGCGGCTCCATCCGCGAAGTCCGAATACGTTACTTCTCGGCCCGCCAAAGGAATGTCGGGGCCGTAGAAGTACGTCCGCTGCCAGTTTTTGCAGGACTCGTGGCCGACGATGTCGGGGAACCACCGGCCAGGTCAGATCTTGAAGCTTATGGTGCCGCAGTTTCTAAGCTCCTCCCTACTATGTCCGGCTTCATGTTTAACGGTGAAGAAGTACACGAACAAGTCTAACCTAGGCTTAATCCCTAGGTAACCCTCACAAAGTGCCGCGAAGTTGATAAGCACTAGAATGCTATTGGGGGAGAGGTTATGGGGTTGGACCTTGTAGTGGTTCAAGACGGAAAGAAAGAAGTGGGAGATGGGCAGAGAAACGCCGCGTACCAGCTGAGCCTTGAGGTACACCTTTTCTCCGGCTTGGGGAGAAGGTGTCACCTCGCCAGTCGGCGCCGCCCGCCAGGCGAGCCCCTCCGTCGCGGGGCGGTAGCCTTCAGCGACCATCTCTTGGATGTCGCGGTCGGTGATGTCCTAGCCGCACTAGTCGCCCTTGTGCGAGTCTGGCTCTTCTTCCAGAGGCTCTAGCGCAGCTAGGTTATGGTCGCCGCCGGTGGTTTCAATCACCACCGATGCGGGGATGACCAGGCCCTCTAGGGGCACGACGACGGAGCTCGCCGGCTTCGCCGTGGCTTTGCTCGACGCCGCCATCAATGGGGAGGAGCTGCTGCTGGCCATGGGGTGCTGGAAGGATGCGACTGACGCAGAGAAAGTCTAGGGTTTTCGAAGTTTCTCGCGGAGAGCTCGAGGAGGCGTGCGGCTGGAGGAAGAAGACGATGACGCGAGAGGAATGAGGTAAAAGGTGGAAAGTGTCCCACGGTTACTATTTATCATGCTCTACGTCAAGATTCGTGCAGCTGATCAGACGGTTGCCGCGTAGACGACGTGTTCGTGAACGTGCGCGGTAATTTCGCCACATCTCCAACCGTCGCCACCAACGGTTCGTATCACTCGCGTGGGAAAATGGGATATGATTGTGTTCTCTGCATGTGTGAGTTACGAGGCGTCGCTGACTTAAGCCTACGTCGTCCTAGCTGACATGGGTAGATGAGCCGTCGCATCGAAGATTCCGGCATGGACGGATTTAATCCGACTACGAAAGAGTACGATGGAAGATTCAACATTTCTCTGGCTTACCATTCGAAGACGGAGAAAACCTTGCAGGGTTCTTTGGGAGGACTACAAGATATTGCTTGACGATTTGCCGACATCCATCTAGACGGAGCATTCAACATGAAAAGGCAAGACGACGCAAGATCTCGGAGTTCTCCGGGGGCTACTGTTGGGGATATGCTATATGGGTATCCTTATAGCGTGTCTCTTATCCGACTAACCCGGGTGGCCCATAGTCGGTAGCATGGCTTATGGCCTGCTGGGCGGCCCAGTTAGGTGGATCCAGAAGGGAGGCCCATGACGGATAAAGGAAGACTATGGTGGAGTCACCAGCGTACCGGAGCCTTGGAGTGAAAGATACACAAGACTAGTAATAGACGGTGTAGGACTCTATAACCTGTCCGGCTAGGACTTTTCCCTGTAACCCTAGGACCTGGCGACTATATAAGTCGGGCCTATGGGAGCCTTTAGGGCATCGATTTAGACAACCTCGCACAGCAAACCTATCTCTGTAACTCGGCGTATTGCCCTTATAGTGATTTATAGCAGGAGTAGGATTCCACCGCCGTTGTGGGATTTGAACCTGGGTAAGTTGTGTTACCTCGTACCCGTCAACCGTCCTCCTTACTCCATGTCTCTAAACACGCACTATGAGGACCCCTCCATGGCGTACTCGTCGGCAATACCACGACACGAGAGGAGTTGGAAGACCACTTAGAGGAGTTTGACTGTGGTGGAATCCTTCCATCGGCGGAAGAGTAGGAAAGCAAGAGGGAGCACGGAGATGGCCGGCCGGCCGGAGTCCTCTGAGCGGAGCTGGCAGAACAACATAGGGAGCGCAGGATCACAACCATTGCAGAGCTGTCTTGGGAAGACGAAGCTGGAGCGTGTGGGAGGGAGGAGCTAACGCAGGAGGACGGAGCTTGCGCACGCGGGACCGGCCGCAGGAGGATGGACGCGGGGACAACGGAGCTGTCGGCGGAGAAGATCTCGGCTTCAATTTTAGATCTAGAGTCCAATTTTGTAATGTTTTGCATGTGTGAAGGTGTGTTTTTTTTGCAAAATTTGATTTCTTCTATGGTCATGAACGTTAATTCGGGCCGGAGGGACTACTAGTTTCAAAGTTTAGATTGGATTTGTGAATGAGATTGAACTAGTAAATGTTTGGTCGGTTTAAGCTGTTTCACTGTTTTGCACGGGCTTAGTCCTATACCACTGTGTTATCTATGAAAAACTTATGTCACATTAGCACATGTTAACGTATTATTGGTATAATATTTTATTATACTATTTGAAATATTTGTGGAAAAATTATTTATTGTGCTATCTGGAATAATCAGTGAAAACACATTTTTTATTATTATTATTGAAATGCACACCGGTGGCATGCAGGATAATGAGCCTGTCATTGAAAACCTCGTTGGTACGCGGCCTCCAATCGCAACCAGTGACGTGCATCATTTTTCCCTGTCACTAATTCACACACACTAGTGATAGGAACCCGAAAATGACTGTCACTGGTTCACGTACTAGTGACAGGCACTAGTAACCTTATACCAGTGAATAGTAACCTTATACCAGTGACTAGTCATTAGTGATAGGCATTTTGCCTGTCATTAATCGACGTTTTGAGCCTGTCATTGATGAGATATTCTGCAGTAGTGGTCGCCGCCTACGATGAGGATGACGCTGAAGAATCCAGACACTTAGATGGGGACCTGCTCAAGGAGGAACGCGTTCTGGCATGCTAGAGATTCGCCATCCACCAGCAGAAGCTACGCAACTAAGATAGTCACCGTGTTAGGCATCGCTCATTTATAGAGCGGGATCTGGTGGTCCGACTGAAGCTGAAAAGTCACACAAATTATCCCCGCCATGGAAAGGACCGTTCATCATAAGCAAGGCTCTACTCAATGGTTCCTATTACCTCATTGATAATCGTGAGTTGAAATATAGGCCAAATGAGAATCATAGGCATAAGCAACATGACCAAGATGATGACTACCCAGAGCTTGATCGGCCATGGAACATAACACAGTTACGTCTCTTTTACACTTAGCATATTTTATTATATACTATGTACCTTTATATGATCAATGAAATAAAGCTTTTGGCTCACTCATATGCTTGAGTCTTTTTCCTCCTTTAGTGTTCATTTTTGGATCATGTAAAACCCTTTATGCACAAGTTTTGGATTTGTACTTGTGAAAATTCTGCCTACGGGCATTAGCTTATGTTTTCTGGTTTACACGTTTTTCGTTGTTTTTATGTGGATTCTGGAGTAGTGAGTTTTGGAACTCTAAGTTGGCGATTTTGTGCTTAGGTTCTTGACGGTGCCATTAGGCATCATCACCTGAGCGCATAGTTCTGGCTAAGGTTCTTCCGACTCATGAAAGGTCAAGCATAAAAGTTAGAATAATAGATAATCCATCACTTGCTTAAAAAATATACAACTATACATGCTGGAACTAGATCATAAGTAGATGGAGGCTTGAAGCCAAGTTTTCCGCCTTATAAACATCATTTTTTTGCATAGTACATACCCAGAAGACAAATATTACAAAGAGTTTTTTCATTCTTCTGTTGTAGGTGACTTTGAGGCTGCATCGTCGGAGACAGGAGAGCCATCTTGTTCATCCACAAATTCGGTGGTCTTCAAGGACTCGAAGGCTGCTTGGTCATTGTCAATAACCTCCAAAGTCACAAAGACATCCGCCTTGACCAACTGGGTGAACGGTATCATAGCCGGCGAGTGAGGACCAAATTGCATCATTATCGATTTTATGTCCATCCTCGTCCATGTCGGGTATACCAGAGGTCACCATGTCGATGTCAGCATCGTCATAGTGAGCTTTGATGAAGGACAAGGCCATACTAGCGCCAGCCCGAGTACAAGAAGCTTTCCAGCTAACAATACACTTAGGGGCTCAGTGGAGGATCTCCGAGTACTTCATCACTGAGTCCACCGCCTTGATGTTGATGTGCAAAAGCTTGGCAATATCTTTGGTGTGGGATCCCGGATTTGTGGTCCAATGTAGAGGTCCCAACCTTTAATAAGGTAGAGATCCCTGTGTTTACAATGCTAGTCCCTGGATCAATAGCTAGCATCCACAGTTAAGATGTAATATCAAGAAACAAAGGTCATAATACAACTTTATAACCAGGAATAATATAATTTTATTACATCTTACATAGCTCATTTGGCTATTACATTACATTGCAGCAGAATATCTATAAGCATGGGGTCCTTCATCTTCAAAGTGCCATAGGCAAACATGTTGGTTGTAGACTTGTAATCCTAATCAATCAACTTCACTAATATCAATCAAACCTGCAACAATACAAGTTACAGCCACAAGGGTCAATACATTTGAATTGTATTGGCAAGTTTCACTACTATGTAGAATATAAGTGGATCCTATCAATACATGCATATTTGGCTAAGTGGGGTTTTAGGCTCATTTGCATAAAGCAATAATTTATCCTATCTTTTCAAAGTAGTTTTGATCTTTTGTCAAAATCTTTCTGAGCTCCTTGGTACACCCCAAGTGCTTCAAGTCTTTGTCAAAATCTTTTGAGCTCCTTGGTACACCCCAAGTGCTTCAAGTCTTTTGTTGTCACTTTAAAGTTTTGCTTTTAGAAATTGGAATGTCGAGATTTCCCATAGCTTCAGGCCTTAGTTGCTCAGTATTGTCCATAACCGGGGAAACGACTAAGTACTTAGAATTTTTATCTTCTGCTGAAGTTGTACACTTTACCCACATGACACAATCTCATCTTGTTGCCACCAGTGGCCGCTGGATAAGTACTCACCAAGATGGAGTACTGGCAGATTGAGAATGTGACGAAGTCTTTCCATAGGGTCCTCCCATACACAATGCCAGCTTGTCTTCAGGCACCAATGTAGGGTTCCTAGTTCCCTCATTCCAGTAACCTGAAGCGGCCAATGCATGGGTCTTCCACAATGTAATTCACTAAGCCAGTGCCCATTTAGCATGTGGCTGTACACGGAAGCCACTGTACGAGAAACATGTTCAATCTCTAAGTCCCTGGGTGGTTTTCTTTTAGTGCACAACAAAAAGAGATTGCCATATAAACATGGTTCCTCTTGTTGCCACCTTTTCCAAAATTTGAGTATCCTTGTCCACCCAGGTGGTTCATTGAGTACTTATTTTATTTATATGAAACATAAGTCTTTTCTCAACTTCATATAATCTCAACATGTATCTCTTCTCAAAATATATAGCATGGCTAAGCCTTTTACAACTACATTGTTTTCACTAAGGAATGTGTAAGGGTATCCTATTAGGATTTAGCATAGCATATAGTATAGAAATCCTTTTCATGCATGTTTCAAAAATCCACTAAGTATAATGAAAATAGTAGGACATGGATGATAGTGTCACTTGCCTTTTTGGTGGAGGATGTTGGTTCACTTCTTGATCTTGATAATATCACACTCTTCTAACTTCACTACAAATCAATCAAGCAAACATAGATTCAACTAGCATTCCAACCAATATTCAAACAAATTAATCACACATAAAATAATAGAAACTAAGTCATGCATGCAAGCATGCAAAAGATAGTTTTATTTGCAAAGGTGGTTTCTGCTAGGCTCTATACTTTGTAAGGTTCAAAAGTGGTCATTTTTCTAAAGTGGAAAAGTCATTTGCAAAACGGTTTTATCTATAAACCATTTTTAAATCAAATCATTATTTTATGTGGTGGAAAATGTTTTTAGCAAAGCAACAATTTTATATTGTTCACCAAATAAGTTTTTAGTTCACAAAACTTGGTGTTTAGGTTCAGTAGGTTTGAATCAACACATTTTCCAAAGGTTTTGCTCAAAAATCATTTCCATATCAAAATCAATATTTTTATTTGACTAGAAATGAGCTAATTCAATTATTCAATCCTAAACTTCACAAAATACATTTTTAAATCCATAAGTTGGTTCCTAAGGTCAATATGTTCACAACAAACCATTTTGCAAAGATTTCAACCCCAAAATCATTTTGGAATAAATTTTATATCCTAAACAAGCATACAAATGTTTCTGCAAAAACAAACATTTTACCAGAATCTTTTTACTAAACAAAGTGCATGGTTGGCTAGGGCTTGTCTTGCTGATTCCATTGATATAAAATTTGCAAATTTTGGACGTGTGGATCAAAAGTTATAAGGTTTACAAATTTGCATCTAAATCAGATTCTAAAATCTGTTTTAAATCAACTAGTGCCACGCAGCACGATATTACTGGCTGATACCGCTTCGGGTGGATTGAGCTTTCTGGACCGCTGGATCTCATTTAAATCATACGGTTTAGATGCGCTCATACCCCTTCGAGTTGATTCTATTCCTACGCGTCCGATTCAGATCTAACGGTTCTCACGCAATGACCCAAAAGCAGCGGCGCTGGCGGCGGCTGGTGGTGGCGGAGCGGTCAGACGGCGGCGGAGTCAATGCTACGCGTGGTATGCTTCACAAGGGGCGCTCAGGGACAGCGACAATTCCTCGTCGGAGTAGGTGGCGGCGTCAGGCGGCTCTAGAGGTCCTTGAGGGCGACGTTGTAGATCACCCCGAGGAAGAATAAGGGCATGGTTAGAGGTGCCGGGCGGTCGAAACTTACCAGGTGAGGTCGCCGGGAAAAGAAGAAGACGCGGCGGCGCTCAGATGTTGTCGAAGCCGAGGCTCTGGGGCGAGCGCAGGCGAACGGAAAGCACTGGCAGGTGCGTGCTGGTCTAAGGAGCAAGCTCGCGTGCTTGGGAAGGCGAGGCGAGGCTGGACGGCGCCGGAATTTGGTCGGAGACGTCGTTGGAGCAGTGGCAAAGCGGGGCGAAAATGTCGCAGCCTGGTGGCTCCGGGGAAGCGGGGTCTGAGGGGAATCAGAGAGGACGCGAGGGCGTTTAAAACAGCGTGGTCGCGGGGTGGAGTAATGGCTGCTGTTAACGCGAATTGATCGTCGGTGTTACTGGCTGCAACAGCAGGGCGACGTGATCAGGGGGAAGACGATGCTGAGGTGGCTAGTGGGGTCCGCTTGGCAGCGTGAGAGAGGAGTGGGGAGTTGGGTCCACCGGTCAGCGTCTCTGTGGGTCAGTTAGTAGGTGCGAATCGTTTTCTGCGGGGAGAGAGGGAGTGGGCAGGTTGGGCCTTGTTGGGCTGGACAGTTGGGCTGCGTCCATTTCTATTTTTTTTCTTTCTGATTGCTTTTTCTTTTTCTAATTTGATTTTCTGTTTTGAAATTCAAACAACAAAACAAACTCTCAAATGATTTCAAAACTTTGCCAAACTTTGCATTGATTTTAGTTCTGTTTAACAACACAAATCAAAGTCCAAAACAAAATAATATTTTTATTCTTTTTAGGATACATTTATTAATTAAATAAAATAGTCCTTAGTTATTAAATCAAATAAGATTTGATTTATTTAAAACTCCATTTGAAATCTAAATGTTATCAAAACCAAATCAGTAGGTTTTATTTACAAATATAAAATACTTGGAAAACTTGCTTAAAATAAATTAACAAGTTTTAGTGTTTATTCAAGGTGGTAAAAGCCTTTATTTTAATAAATTTGGTTTATTAATCAAACTCTCATTATTTTATTTAAATAAACCTTTATCAAAACAAAATGTTTAATTTCAAAAGCTTAGCCAAGGTTTAATTTGGCTCTATAAAATAATCCTTATTTATTTTTCTACCTTTGCCTTTGAAAGGCAAATCTTTTTAGTAAAAGATCCAAAATAGTATTTCCAAATATTTAAATTTTTCTTTATTAATTGTTTATATCTTCAATTCCCTTTAGGATTTGTTTGATCAAATAGGTTTGAAGGTTTCTAATTGGGATCAAAAGTTTCTTCTCACCCTAAAAATCAACAAAGTTTTATTTTATTCATTTATTTTTCACATTACAAGATTTGGAAAATCTTGGGATGTGACATCCAAGAATCAACGTGATACATGCAATTCACATTCCCATGATCAGTGAGCCGTGAGCATAACCTATGAGTATCATTACAACATCCATAAAGTAATGAGTACCGAAACTTAAATCATTGCCATTATGGAGATTACAATCAATAAATAGTGGAAGTCTTCATCGCAGAGCCCATGCCATGCCTTAACCTACAGGCAACTGACTAGGAATACGGCCTAGCTCGCATAGACATCAGCATCTCCATCGTTCATCTTGATCTTCTAAAAGTCTGGCCAAGTAGATAGCTAGGGACAATGCCGTGAGTACTTTGAATGTACTTGCAAACCACCTTAGAAAAACAATATTAAAGGATATGCAATATAGATGTGGTAGTAGGAGGGCTCCATAAGAGGTTCTTTTATAAACTAGTTTCTCTTGTAGATATAGCATATCTATATCTCTGTTGAAAAACTTTGGTAAAAAAATTTAGAAACCTTTTTGAAAAGTTTTGGGAAAATCACTAGGATTGGGCCACCCATTTGTTCATCTTTCCGGTCATCCCATGCCCAAAGTCCTTTACTTCCTTTCCGACCATACCATGGTCAAACAATTTCCAAATCCTTTTATTTTTCAAAATCCTTTTTGAAATCAAAACCAACACCACTCTATAGCAACATTCCCAACCGTCCATGACCGTGGACATGGCTATTTGAATAGATTTACTCTCTGCAGAGGTTGTACTCTTTACCCACATCATCCGATTACACTGCCCCGATCTACACCGATCGTGGGTCTAGTAACTAGTCAAGACTCTCTGAATGCCCACTCCAATATAAGTGCCTACCCTATGAGTGTTGTTCCCCTCAACACCGGGACTCCCTATATATTTCCCAAAGCCAACAGGAGCACCTTTTCCACTACACAGAGTGTGCGCTTTCAATGAGGGGCGCGGAGGCCCATAGACCCTTAGTTCCTTCTCCTAGTCGATGTTTTACATGGACCGTTTACCAGAGGAGACCCACCCTCCAGGGATTGTGAGGAAGCTTATACTAGAGTAAACAAACATCAATCCATCCCTGTCCCATTCCAGAGTAATGTGGTTGCACGGGTTAATTGTTCTCACAAAACTGCAAAGAACCGGGTGCGTTTTCATAAACCCTTTTACTCCATTTTCCATCCAGCATTTTTGTAAAGCAAAACCCTTTTTATTTTCAAACTCACTTGGCAGGCCAAACCTCACCAAGGTTTTCTCATAAATGCTTTTGTAAACTTTTCCAGGGTCTTCCCATCCCATTGTTTTTGCTTCGGCTAAAACGGGGTCTCCAAAGGGGTATGGTGTTATACACCATTTACTATACTAGGGACAAGTAGGTGTTATCAAGGGGGTTGTACTTAGTAGTAAAATTGTGTAATGGTTTGGAGGGGCCAAGCCACTACCCAATATAGCTCGTCATATAATAAAATGGTGTAGTTTTATAAACAACAGGTAAAGAATGCATAAGTAAAGCAGTAGGACAAGGGCTTATGAGCAAGAAGGTGGCTTGCCTATGACCAGCGAGATGTCCCTTGACTTCTTTAGAATACCAGAAAACCAATAGCAATAATAATGATAAGAAATCAATAGCTTCCTTCTTCTCAGCTTCACAACTATCGCAGTTATCAAGCATACATGCAAACAAACAATACCCCATTCAAAACAAGGCATGCAAGCATCAATACATACAACAAGCAAAGTACAAAACGAGTTTATAGATCAGTAGGTGTTGACTGGTTAGATTTAAGCAAGTGGAATTGCTTGATGGGCATATGAGGATTTTCTTAATGATTTTCGAGGCCAAAACTACTTATTAAATGGGTTTTAAACCAAGGTCAAGTTTTTGTATGATATTAATATGCAAAAATGATATCATCAGAAAGGTATTGACAAAATAAAACCAACAAACGTGGTTTCACTATTTTATCAATTTCTGATTTACTATGAATTTACTAGTGAATAAAGCTCTAGTTTTGGGAAATAATTCACCAGAAATGTTCTGTATGTCCAAAAATTATTTCCTTTGATGGTGAGGTAGTGTTTGATGGACTGATTCACTAAAAGTTGGAATAACATTAAAATATTTAACAAAATGCCCTCAGGAGAATCCCAAAGGCAGTTCTAGAGGGTTTTTCTCCTTTTCACCATATTTATTCTACATGAGATTTTGGTGTGATTCCAAATAAAAATGGTAGGTATTTAGAATACCTTTCTGTAGAAATTGGAATCACACTTTTTTGGATTTACAGAACTACCGTGGTCACTTTATTGGTGAATTAACTATGCATAGAACAATTGAATTCATAATAAATCAAAGAGAGCTCAATAAATACTAGGCTCTTGGGTTTTGATAGATGTTATGATTTATGAATTATGGGAGATGGAATTAAGTCAGTATCCCTTTTTATTTGACCTATATAAATTCCTAAACACTAAATGGGATGTTTTTGTTATTTTTGTTGTGGGTAAACCAGAAATCCATTTAGGGTGGTCCAGGGGGACATGCGAGGTATGACTAATACCTTTCAGTACCTACAAGTTTTACCTCATTGGGCTTTATAAAGCTTCCAGCAGGAAATTATTAGTGGAAATAGATATTTCTTTGCATTTATTTTACCAAAAAATGATTAATTTTATTTTGGGTAGAGGGCTTGTTCTTCATGTTAGTCAAGACACCCAGGAAGTTGGTAAAAATTTGATCCGGGCAGTAGATTGTATTTTTCATTTTTGTTGAGATTTAAAGTGTCATGCCTTTTTACAGATCGGGAGATAAATTCAAAAAAAGGGAATCGGGCTGGATCTGTTGGCTACTGGGCAGCGTAGGGAGAAATTTGGCCCACACGGGAGCACGATGCACGTGGGAGGGAGGTTTCAATTCCCGTGCAGCGTGCCCCGGCTGTTAGCGGTGGTGGGCGCCAAAGGGGTACTGGGCGACGCAGACCATTGGATTAAGTGGAGATTAATGACTGTCGTTCATCTTCCTCCCTCAGCGGCGCGCGGCACAGGGAAACCCTAGGAGGGGCAGGGAGAGGCAGGGGAGCTCACCGGAGGCCCTGTTAGAGACCGGGTGCGGTGGATATGGAGCGGTGCTCGACGATGATTCCAGGGATGGTAGACACGAGGGGATTTGGTGAGGAGCAGCATCTCACTTACAGGCGACCAAAGGAAACTCGTCGGAGCTCGATGGCGCCACATGGGACGTTGTTCCTAGGCAGGAAAAAGGGATGGGTTAGGATCAGGAGATCGAGACGATCTCGGGGAGATAACATGCAGGGGGAGAGGCCTAGAGATGGGGGCACCCTGAGAAGATATTGGAGAGGACCGAGAGTTGCTCTCTCTTTCTTCTCACGGTCAGGCTATAGCACAGGAGAAGGGAGGGTGTTCTGGGGGGTGAGTGGGAGGAGAGAGGGAGCAAATGAAAGGCAGGGGCGTGCTGGGGTGGCCTCATGCCCTTTTTTCGGGAGAGGGGGTTCATGGAGAACCAAGTTCACAAAAGGGGAGGGGGTGGTCTAGGGCAAGCCATTGTCCATAGGAGTCGTGGAGAGAGTGTGGTGGGGCTCTAAGTCCAGCACTGAGTGGAGAGGGGGGTGGTGGTTGCTGATGTACTAGATGTGCAAGATATTTTCTCCAAGGGGGGCATCTCTCTCTCACCCTTATCCAAGAACATGGGACAAAAAGAGGGAGGTGCTACATTGTAGCACAACCAGAGGGATGGGTGAGGGCTGTGCAAACTTATTTGACCAAGCTTGGTGATGGTTGGAGGTGATTTAGCTCAAGGTTTGATTGATTTGCAAAATTTGACCAAAGGGGTGCTTGTGAAGGAAGTTGAATAATTTGCATTGGGAAAGATGGGGAAAAGCTACTGGTGTGTAGATAGGGTTAATGCATAACCCTAGGAATTATTTGGGATTTTTCCAAACATTATTAGTGCACTTAAAATCAATTATTCAAAAAGTGTAGAAATGGTTGATGGAAGCTCATGTGTTATTTTTACATTGTACAAGGTTGGTTTTTGCTGTGGGATGGTCTTAAATAGGAATACACACTCTAGGGAATTTTCCAGGATTTATTGAGGCATAAAAGTATTTAAAACAATTATTATTCCATTTCTGCCATTTAAGAAAAAGGGCAAAAATAATTAATAAAGCATCTCAAAAATATTTATTTTTAAGATGGGAAGATATGGTATGATATATAGGCATCTAATAATCCTTTATTTGGTAAAGTAGTTTGGAGAAAAACAAACTTGCCTTTATAGGTAGGGTTTTGGAGATTTTGCAAAGAATGGAATATAAATAGTTTTAGGTTCCAAATAATTATGTAAATTATCTGGTAAATGTTCATATCCAAGGTGGAGGATGTCAATTTTAGGTATCTATCATAGTCAACTTGGGGTTTTGCAAAACAAGATGGATTTTGAGAAAATAGCAAGGATCAGAGGATCTAGGGTTTTGTTATTTTCATACCACCTAAACAAGGTTGGATTAGTGAGCTCAGATCTCACCTTGATACAAGGGATAGATGGATAGTTATACCAAGTTATATAGATCATCCTGGTAGTAGGAGATGGGCTTTGTTGTATTTTAGGTGATCTATAAGTTGTAACATCCCAAAAATATTAAGCAAGATTATCAAGTTCTAATCACCCAAGTTTAGAGTTAACAAAAAAAATTATTATTAAAAATAATATGAATGCATGTGTGTGCGTGATTAATGCATGAATGATTGAAATTGCCATGTTTGATTGCTATGAATGAGAAGGTTTGGTTTAAAGATGAAAACAATATCATCTAGATCATTTCCAAGCAGAATCAAATGAAGTGAAAATCAAATATAAGAAATATGAGAAAATGGTCATTTTGGCCAAACTTGTTCACTAGACCACTCTGGGTGTTCCTAGCCAAAGATTTCTAACAGAAACAAATCCAATTCTTTTCACCCCTTGTTAGACCAAGTAACAATGAACCCAAGCAAACTAAACAACTTACATAAAGTATTTTCAAATCCATTTGAGAGGCATTCAAAAATTGAATCCTTAATAGGTCCTAAGATGGCCATTTCTCAAAAACCAACCAAACCAATTCCCCTTGGCATACCCTAGCAGCCTTAGACTACCAAGCATTTGACAAGATCACTCAGCAAAATTCATCCTAAAATTCAAACTTTGAATTCATGCGGACTTTCATCAAACACCTGGTGGACACAGATAAACCTTGCCTAACTTCTACTGTGGTGAGCAGTAATTGATCAAACCTTTGCCCCCATTTCACTCCCCTGGTCTCCCTCAGTGCCCAACACTGCATTGAAGCAGCTCCCCCTTCACTGCTTGGAACAGTTCCGCGCCACCCGAGCCATCCTTGTCGGTCGAGCATGGACAGCTTGCAGGAAGCAGCCCTGCGCCCGTCCATGATGTTTAAGAGACATGCCACCGTCCATCGTCACTCCCTGTCCACCCCTCGATCGCAGCCAAGCCATGGAACACCCGAGAAATGCCACGCCCACTCTCTTTGCGCCATGCTGAGAGCTCGCCAGAGCGCCGCAGCCGACATGAGTGCACACGCCGCGCCTCACCCTCACCACATGTACCTATATTCGCCATGACCCTAGCTACCTTCCTAGACATGCACGTTTGCCGCCGTGCGACCAGTAGCCCCTGTACGCCATATCGAACACCGCCGTTCTCATGCAGAGCACGGACCGCTCCCGACCATCCTCGACCGCCCCGTGCTGAGCAATTAAGCGTGTGGCGACCGCCAGGAAACACCCCACCGTCCTACGCCCTTAGCCATGCCCGTAGCTTACTGCAACAACGTCTCCAAAGGAGCCAGCCCATGCCGCTCTTCCCCTCTCGCCGGTGTATAAGTAGAGGCCCCCTCCGCCTCAATTCACCACACCATCTCACTCCCCTCTCTCTCAGAACCATCCCTGACCCTTCCCCGGAGCAAGGCGAGCACCAGCCCGCCGGAATTTGGCCGGAGTCTGCTGCTGTAGAGGAGGAGAGGAGTCGTCGATTGGAGCCACCTTAGGAGCTGCGGCGACCACCGTTCGAACCGCCGTCATCGACAACGTCGTTTGCGCCCATCGTCGACCCTAGATGGAGCCTAGGTGAGCCACCGCTTACCCCCATCGTCGCCGTTAGGGTTCAGTCTCATCGGAGCTGTGCGACAGAGACGGCGAATGTTGGTCGTAGATCTTAGTTTAATCGCATGTCCTAGATTGAAACATACCGTTTCGGTTAGATAGATCCGCTAACGCATGTGACCCCCTGTCAGCAGCCCGCTGTGCCAGCGCAGTGCAGTTGGGCCGGCCCATTTCCTTTCCTGCGCGTAGCCCAGTGATTCAAATATCTTTTTTCATTTTAGTTAAAACTAGATTCAGTTAGTAGATTTAAAAATCAATTCAAGGAGATTTCCCGAACCAAATTGCATGATTCCAATTTTTTTAGAAAGGTATTCAAATTATCAATGCAAGCCCGTTGGATTCAAACCATTTGAAATTATAGATCACCTATAGTAAAAATAACAAGACAAAGACTTTTACACATTCAAACATTTTTAAAAAATCAACCATAAATGCTTTTGAGTTGATTGCAACTCTCAAAAATCACATTATGTAAAAATATTTAGGTTTACATGCAGTGATCTTGTTCTAGTACTAAAAGAATGCTCTATAGGCATTTCTAGTCACTTTAATTGTATAAAATATTAATTTTACACTTTATAAAATATGACCACCACTTTAAATCACATTCCAAAGTATTAGAATATGTGGTGATGACATGTGTAAACATGATCCCATATTTTAGTTGGAGAATATTAAATCTTAAGTAGTTTTCAATGAGTAGAAATTACTTTTCTAAAATGAGAAAGTTAAGACTTGGTCTTTATTTCATGTGATGATTGTGATGATGCTAGATCATCTAGTGTGAACCTTTGTGTGCCAAATAGAGGTAGTTAAGTATTGTTTGGTGATTGTGTACCTCATATTTATTTATAGACGCTAGTACCGACCAAGGCTACAAGGAGGAGGAGTACTACGAAGAAGAAGAAAACTTCAACCACTACACCAATCAAGGCAAGCTAACACTTGCAAGTTTCTTAACTATGCAAGCTAGAACTTTGCATACTACCTATGCAAGCCATCACAAATTGAAGAATAACCTATGCAAGATGCATTAGGCATGCTTTGGTTATGCAACCTTGATTATACAATTTCCCAGTTTTATTTGCAAGCATTATTATTTTATTTTTACCAAAGTTCTTTACCCTTACTTAGTGACTTGTGAGTTTTGGAAAAATACTATAGATAACATAAAGAGCATAAAACTAGGCCTAAGTAGTTAGAACTAGATGTCATCAAAAGACATCAAACTAGAGTTTTATAGTTACACTTGATTAGCACCCCTCACTAGTGAATACCCTCAAATTTAGTGGCTAGTGCTAAGCATAAAAGTTGATCAGTTTAGATGGGAATACTTGGTGAAAATGATTATGAAAACCTTGGAATGAAGATTCATTATATTGGAATGTTTTGACATGTGTTGTGAACACAAGATGATTTGATGATGAAAATTTTGAGGCATGAGCCTTGAACCTTTATAAAAATTGATGGTTGGGTTTAGATGCGATAACATTCCAATTTTACCGTACAACCACAATACCCGAATTGGGTAGGGCTTAACTGGAAGTTTATATGTCTTAGTATGTGTTACCTTGCGGAAGAGGTTGAGCTGACGCTTCCTCGTAATGAGTGTCCACCTATGCAGTACCCAAGATTACAGATGGTCATCGTTGGGAGGCCAAAATTATAGGGGAGGTGACTATACTAGGGTGTGTAATTGAAAGGTTAAGATTGATTATCCGCATACTAAGTATGATGATTCAGGGTTATCCCTGACGGATGTATTGAATGTTGTGGTGAAAGTGTACCACCTCTACAGAGTGTCAAACTATTCGAATAGCCGCGTCCATGGTCATGGACAGTTGGAGTGGCCATATTGTTCCATCGTCACATGTTTTCAAAATGACTTGTGAAATCAACTATGACTTTGACTTGACCACAACAGGGTTGTGAACATGAAAACTAAGTTCCATCTTAGGTGTTGTAGAACATTTTAAACTGGTTTTCTTTACTTCTAAACTCAGTATGAAATAAACCTGGCATTTTGCAAATAAACGTTGAGCTTAGGATTCCTACTCGAATTACTTTCCTTGTTAGTGATAGTTTGTGAGTACTTAAAGAGTACTCATGGCTTTGTCCCTGGCTATTCCTATGGCCAGACAATGAGGAGGACTACCAGGATTATGGACAGCAGGAAGTCTATGACAACTAGGATCACCTCCCATCGTCAACATTGCTTGTGACCCTGAAGATGAATCCCCGCTACGTTTAATTTCCACTGCGTTGATTGTATTAAGACCGGATCATGAGATCCTTTATTTGTAAGACCTTTATTATGGTTTGTAATGGATGATGTACTATGGTACCAATTCTATTATGTCTCGCAAAAATGGTAATCCTGGGATTGCGAGGTATGTCATAGCAGGCATCTGGGATTAAAAATCCAGGTGTTGACAGAAGTGATGGTAAACTTTGTTGAGAATAAGGCTGCCATTGCAGATGAGTCATGATGCCTCATAAACCAGGTGGGTTTAGGAAGCACAGAGCTCCATTGGAAACAACAAAGGTGTGTATTGATAGACCATGGGTAGTAGATCATAACCATCTAGATAGTTGGTGAAGAGAAGATAGCATAAGGATGTGAGCTTCTGCCAAAGTAGGCAAGATGATAAGGTTTGCAGGAAAAATTATTATCTTCTATAAAAAACCATCATGCATGAGTGGGTATAAGAATGGTTTAGCCAAGGGAAAGAGTGGGATTTGGTAGTACTACTGATGTAATACAATATGGTTCAAATACATTCTTTAGAATACACATAGGTTAGAAGAGGTGGGGTCTCAAAGATTGAATCCAGCTAAGTATTCCAGACTTAGCCAATTTTGGCAGATTGGTGTATTTGTGCAAGTGTGAAGGAGGAAAATATTTGGAGGGGATGCAGGGGTCCATACTCATCCTCAAGTGGTTGATGTTGAAGTATAGATTGAAGAGAGGGAGAACCATGATTATATTTTGTATTTTATGAGTAGCATGCTAATACAAAGGATTAGCTCATGATTGATCTGGATAAGAGGTTTAGGGGGCTATCTAGGTGACTCAAGATAGATCCATCTTAGGACACTTGACTCAATATTTTGTTATCTTAACCATTGGTTTGATCCTATAGAATGATCTCCTAGATTTGGCTCGTGCTACTTCCTAAGTAGACAAGTCATCACTCGTAGCAGATCAAGTCAATTCATCAACCAGCAGATCAAGGCAATTCATCTTATCAAACTTATCCAACTTCTTCTAAGGTTATCTTCAAGCCTAGCTTGAAGTAAGGATGGTGTAATAACCTCGAACCAGTCCTATGCAAGTTTCAGCGGTTCCCGCCAAACCCGCATAGAAACGATTCAAAGGTGCCCACCAGGCACTTTCATGCGGGTGGAAAACAAAGTAATACCATTAAACAATAGTCCATGATGGAACCCACAAAACATATATATACAACACGACTGCATGAGTCAAGAATAAAGATATACAATATAAAGATCTAAATCACCTTAAAAACAATACAACGTTCGAGTACGGATAAGATGCAAATTGGGATAAGAGACCTGAAGAATAACCAATGGCGTCCATAACCCTGCCCAGGCCAAGATGGAAGGGTAACCCTATTAACAACGTCGATCTCAAAACCTGCTAAAACAAAAAGGTGCCAGCAAAGGGCAAAGGAAAAAAGAGAGCGGTTGGTATTGAGGCTAGTACACAGCGAGTCTTAGAATTCAGCGGTCCTCGCCT
Source organism: Avena sativa (assembly GCA_916181665.1). Lineage (NCBI taxonomy): Eukaryota > Viridiplantae > Streptophyta > Magnoliopsida > Poales > Poaceae > Avena > Avena sativa. The sequence continues at coordinate 241,972,921 of OV702297.1, forward strand.
ACATAGGTATTGTGGACTAAAGCGACAGCGCATCATGCACTTAACAACCTATAGAGACTCAATGCAACTGTCGTCTATTAGAGAGAGATGAGAAGGACCTACATTGATCTAACTTGATACTACCACCAAACATACCCATCCTGGTATTTCCCCCTCAAGACCAAATGAGGAAGTCATGCGGAGGAAACTCACACGGTTGTGGTTATCCAAATTACTAGTCATATCAGATACAAGTCAAATTATAGCAGTAAACTTTAGTTATAGTTGTCTATGATCGAGATACTGTGCTCCAAGTCGTCCATAACCGTGGACACGGCTTTTCTAAAGATTTAACCCTGCAGGGGCGCACCAAAGTTTCCACACGCACTTCGACCCTTGTTGCCAGATCAATTAACATACTTCCATCGGTATGTTTGTGGGGCCTAGGACATGACGCTTTCCCAGACCCAAAGCAAGTACATGGGGGCCACCCCAATAAGCTATCCATAACAAAGTCGGCCGAGCTATGAAGACAGACCCACGGGTTGCGAGATCGGCTAAGAGACCAGAGGCCATATGTATAATCCTAAACATAACGAGCCACATCCTAAACAGTATAGTAGTAACTTCTCATCAAGCAACATATAATAAACATGGCATAACATGGCATTAAACCCCAAACTAGTTTGTGGCCCAATACAGTACTTTGAAATCAGGTACTAAGCCGATAGGGGTGCTCACACACCCCACATGTGGTTAGCACGCTCAGTCTCAGAATAGGTGTCAAGAACTCGGGTCCAAGGTGGACACAAGTGGGCGGTTAACAACCAAATCTGAACTATTACCACCGGTGTCTCTTCATTAATTATATCCATTTTAATATTTAATTAACTAGTTGTAATTAAAACCATGATCATCTCCACCTTTGAATATTCCAACCCCCAACATCAGTGGAACATCGACGATGCGAAGCAGCACCTAAGCAAGCAACTATGACTCGCAAGGCCGACTATATACCAAAACAACATGAAATAAGAGGTCTCCAAGGCAATATATGGGATGCAAGTAATATAGCAGTGGTATGGAAACTAAAGGATCACAAAATGGATAGCAATAGATCAACAGGAGAAAGTAAAGACTATAAATGTAAAATAGGTGAAAAGAGGGGCAATGCTCACCTAGAAAACATTGTTGAAGGTACATTCAAAGATTGGGTCGACACTCGCATCAACTCATCGGCCAAATCCATGAAGATGCAAAGCACTAGAATAAACACCAGATACACTATTTAATACTACGACAGAAGATCGGGCATGATGCATGTATGATACATGACATGGCAAAGGTGTGATGCAATTAGGCAATATTAAGCGAGACCGGGGTCCCGACAATTAATTAGGTGGTTTATATTGTCTAGATACCATACAATTTAATGTTATATTAACAAGGCAAAATTATATCATCAGTTTGCTACACAAACTTAAATGGGGCTAATATAAGACTAAATTATCCCACATATGGCCTCCATATTTAATTATGAGGTGAATCGTCGAAATACCCCCAAACACCCACAATATGTATATAGACATGTTCAATTGATATGAAACAAGTATATGTCATATATTATAAAAATAGGGCCTCTGATAGGGGTCAAACACTAGGTTGCGAAGATCTTGGGGGCTCGGAGAAGTTCGGGGAAATGGTCTTCGGATCTAGGGTTCAGTTGCGGGGCTCCGGCCATCAGATTCGGGGACGTTCCATGAGGGAGATCTTGTGTGTCTTCTCGAAATCCTTTGGGTACATCTTCGTTCTTTGTTAAGTGGATGCAAATCATCACGAGGCACCGACATAGAAGGTCTTGCCGCTTCATGTAGTCAATCTTCAGGTCATTTCTCCATGAAGCAGTTCTTGTTGCATATTTCTTTATCGGTGTCCTTCGGGTGGCACCTAACCCCCACCACACCAATCTCCTCACATTGTCACTGTTTCAACATACCACCTCGAGCACAAGCCTACACAATAACACAACAGTCTCGATTTTAATAAAATTCCAATGTGATCACAGGGATAGAAACAAAGGAGTGATCATGAGGCCCAGGGAAGGATGCGCCCTCGAGTGGTAGCCGTGTTGGAGGCCAGCCACATGCTGTAGGTCGGAGAAGCTAGGGGACACGCCCGCGGAAGGGGCAGATACCGGCGATGTAGAGACACGAGGGTGGCCTTGGCGCGCGGTGGAAAGAGACCAAACCAGGGTGGCATCAAGCTCAGGAGGCTGCTAGACGAGCGTCAGAGCTTGGTCGACGGCTGGCAACTGAAGCAGATGCAGGCCACGCTGGCAGCGGTCCCTGGCGACGGAGGGTGACGCGGCCGGGGCGAGCTTGGACAATGAGGGTGGAAGTATAGGAAGGCGACAGAGAGGGCACCAGTGGTGGTGGGAGCTGCGGTGGTCTGCGGTTCCTGCAGAGGGGAGACGACGAGGGCACGGCCGGAGGAGATCCTAGCGATAGAGCCAGAGCTGCGCGGCTCTGGGCGGATACAGCAGGTACGTGCGGTGCAGGACGATCAGGGCCGCGACAAGGAGAGGAGGGCACCAGCAGGGAGGAGAGGAGGGCACCGGCAGGAAGGAGAGGAGGAAAGATTAGGTCGGCGGGAGAGGGGCTTCTTTTTTCATGAACATGGCCACTGGAAGAGAAACTGCAGCAAGTACCAGGCTTCTTTGAAGAAGAGTGGAAGTAAGAGTACTTCCAACTCAGGTACGCTTGTTGTAAATGTTGTGGACATTCTTCTCGCTGATTCCTATGTTAACTCTTGGGTATTTGATAGCGGATGGGTTGCTCATATTTGCAATTCGATGCAGGGGCTAATAAGGACTAGAGAAGTACAGAAAGGCGAAGTGGATTTTTGCGTCAGAAATAAAGTAAGGGTTGCTGCATTGTTCATTGGCGTCATGCAACTTCACCTTCCGTCAGGATTTATTATGGAGTTGAATAATTTTTATTACATTCCAAGTATGGGTTAAAACATTTTATCACCTTCATGTTTGATGAGGGATGGATATTCATTTGCGAGTATGAACAATGGTTGTGTAATCTCTAAGAATGATATGTTTATGGCTAATGCTCCCATTGTGAATGGGTTATTTATTTTAAATCTTGATGATGCATCTGTTTACAATGTTAGTGCTAAAAGGCTTCGGCCTAATGATTTGAGTTCTACCTATTTATGGCATTGTCGTTTGGGGATTATAAGTGAAAAGCACATGAAGAAGCTCCATGGTGATGGTCTTCTAATTTCGTTTGATTTTGAATCATACGAGACATGTCAGGCTTGTTTACTTGGAAAGATGACCAAGTCGCCTTTTTCGGGTTTACCCGAGAGAGCGACAGACTTGTTGGAACTCATACATACTGATGTATGTGGACCAATGAGCACGACATCCTGAGGAGGATATCACTACTTCATTACTTTCACTGATGATTTCAGTAGATATGCTTATGTCTACTTAATGAAGCATAAGTCTGAAACTTTTAAAAAGTTCAAGGAGTTTCAGAGTGAGGTAGAGAATCAACACGGAAAGAAAATAAAGGCCTTGCAATCTGATCGTGGAGGCGAATATTTGAGTCACGAATTTAGCAATCATCTTAAGAGTTACGGAATTGTTCCATAGCTCACGCCGCCCGGAACGCCTCAAAGAAACGGGGTCTCCGAATGGCGCAATCGAACTTTTTTGGACATGGTTCGATTGATGATGAGCCAGTCGGATTTACCATTATCATTTTGGGGTTACGCTCTAGAAACGACAACTTTCATACTTAACAGGGTACCATCTAAATCCGTAGTTAAGACACCATATGAGATGTGGACCAGAAAGAATCCCAGTTTGTCTTTTCTAAAGATTTGGGGTTGTGATGCATTTGTCAAGCGACTTTAGTCGGACAAGCTAACACCCAAATTGGATAAGTGTATTTTCGTGGGATATCCGAGGGAAACCTTAGGGTATTACTTCTACAACCGAGAAGAGGGCAAAGTGTTTGTCGCTCGTAGTGGTGTTTTCCTAGAGAAAGAGTTTCTCACAAAGGGAACGAGTGGAAGGTCGGTGCGACTTGAAGAAGTTCAAGATGAGCCAGCCAGGGATGCTTCTACGAGTGATGCTATTGTAGCAGAACAAGGGCACCCTAAAAAATAGGATTGGCGATCTCATGGTGATCTAGGCCCCCTTGGGCCTTCCACCTCACCGGCGGCCATCTTGGCTACCGGACTCCACCTCCTTCCCATCCACATACATTTCTAGCCTACATTTTCCCTATCCCACCATGCCATATTCTTTGATCCTTGATCGTTCCTCCTAGCGTTGGAAGGCTCTATATTCTGGGGTTTTAGAGGGCCGCCAAGATTTAATGTCTTCGGGTTTCATTGTGGTTAATCCCAAACTGAGGAGGATTCAACTAGTGGCTGCCAATGGGGTTGTGATCGATAGTAAAACTCTCAAGGTACGAGAATTCATCTCTTCTGGATCTGAGATTAATTTTCCATGTCATTGTGCCTTGGTTAGAGTTATACTTGTTCTACATAAGGGGTCTCTCCTAGATAATGGTGTCCCCTTGGTTTTTCCATTGGCCAATGCATCTAGAAACATTTTGGATAAAATTCCTTTCGACCCCTCGTCTATGGCTATGCATGCTGTCACCACTCTTGGCATGGATTTTTCTCATGGTCTTAATTTTGCCAAAGAAGTGCGTATGCTCTTTCAATCTTCAGTACACCCTTTTATTGGTTCGGACCACTTTACTATGGTGGTATCTTTTGTACGGGATTCATTTAAATTGGATTAAGATTCTGTCAGTCTTGCTCTTGAGGCAGCCATTGGCGGTTATTGTGGTGAATTAAATGTGTCTAAAATCAGAGACAAGGTCTTCTCTTTTACTATTTCCTCCAAGAGAGTGGGTTTCTTCATTAATAAGCTTGACTCATATGAATGTTTTCCCTTCAAATGTTTCTTCCATCTCTGGGGTTTTGGGGGGACAAATTGGAAGAAGGAATTTTCCCTTTGGAAGAGGGAACTGAATGCCAAATGGACTCTTGTGGGTGGTTCCACCTCTAAGAAATCTTTGTTCTCTCAAAACCAGGCCAAACCTGTTCTGATGACTAGCTCTTGGAAGCCAAAAGTATGCACTAAGAGAATTATTAACTTGGATAGTTCTTTGTCTGGTGTGGTTAATGTTCAAGTTGAAGGTTTTATTTTGCACAAAGACAAAGATGTGTCTATGGCCTCCTCAATTGATTTGGGAAATTTTGTGTTGGCTGATGATCCTCCAAAGATTGTATCTAACCAGATTAACTCTTCTCTGAATGATTTTGAGACTATGATTGATGATATGGTGCACAAAGTTTGGAAATGCACAAGGTGTCTTAGTTTTAAACATGTTACACGTCAATGTACATATATTATTCGTTGCTTGGCTTGTTTTAGAAAGGGTCACGTTAAGAAAGATTGTCTTGGTAAGTCAGCGGCATCTTCGTCTTTTTGCTGGGTCGTCAAGCAGTCAAATCAAGTCAAGTTGGACTCTGCCCCTCTCCCTGCCTCCGACAAAACAGTTCTATCTCCAGGTGTTTCGGTTTCTCCTCGAAAATCTTGCTCTCCTCCCCTGAGTTCTCCGTCGTCTGCCTCTTCTCCACAAACCCTATCAATGGAAAACTTCCCAATGAAGCCAGAGAGGTTTACTCCAGCAGGTATGCATGTCATGGAGCTGTCGGATGCTGATCAGAGGCCTCCGAGGATTTGTGTCACTGCTTCTTCAACTCCTCCTAGGCGTCATGAGAATTGGGCAATGGCGGTTGTGCTTCGTCGGCCGATCGGAGATGAGATCAATGAGGTATTGCAGCAAGTTACTGATCACATTGTCAATGATCTGCAGTGGGAAGTTTTATGTTTTGTTGAAAGCGCAGTTGGTATTGGGTTATTTAGAATGCGTGATTCTGTTACTAGAGATTTACTTGTTGTGCGGCCTGAGGTGCCCTTTGGTAATGGAAGTTTTTTATCTTTCACTAAGCACGATGAGGGTCCCAATTTTAGAGCCACTGTTGATACCAGGACTGGTTGGATTATGTTGCTAAACTTGCCCATGGATTATCGTAATGAGGAATTTCTTACTAAAAATGTAGCTAAATTTGTAAAACTCAGAGGTTGGTTCAAAGAGGATCCTTCTCCAACTAGGACTTTGATCAAATGCAGCTATGGTGGGGCTGGGGATATTCCCAAGTCCATTGTTGTCAGGGAGCCTCAGAAATATGGTGGCATTGTGGTCTCCTAGATAGTACCCTGCTATATTTTGATGAGTGTGCAAGGAGATGCTCTGCGTGGGGATGAGTCACCTGTCCCTCACGATGGTAACCCACATCCTTTACCTGGGCAGAATCATGGTTTTCAGCCTAATGTGGAAGAGCAGGGTTGGATACCTGATGATGTACAGCCTGATGTTCCTAGATGGGGTGAATGGCCACAACAGGATGTTGCAGGAGAGAATGCTAGGGATGATGTGCAACAGAATGTGATGCCTCCTCAAGATCAGTCCTTTGTTACCTTTTCTTTTTCCTCTGATTCAGGATCTTCAGTGCAGTTTATTCCTAGAGAAGGAGCTGATCAGTTGGTTCAAGCTCCTGATGATGTTGTTATGCAAGATGCTCCCCAAGCCAACCTGGATATTATTGAGGAAAATCCCTTAGCTATCATTCCTTTTCAGCAACAGCCTCCTTTGGATGAGATTTTGAATTTAAATCTTTTCACAGTTATGCTGCCTGATCACCTAAGGATGGGCAATATTAATTGTATGAATGAGTTGTCTATGGAGAAGTTCCATTGTCTGCAGCTTTCTAGGGTGGGTTCATTACCTCATAAATTTGAATATAGTTCCATTATGGGCAACTTTCGGCTGCCACCCTCTCCTCTGTTGCCTCAGTTGTCTTATGACAAGGATCAGATTGACCATGATTTTCCACAGAGGGACAACTCAAATCTATTGTGCAGGTGACAGTTCAGGAGGTTGTTGTTGAGTGCTCTGCTAAGAAGAGGACCAGAAAACAAAAGTAGAAGGAGCCTTTGCTAGTCAACATCTCTGAAAGGCGTAGTACAAGGAGTTCAACAAGGAATGCTGGATACAGACTTGAGCCCATGTCAGATCAGCTTGAGCCAAGAAAGAAGCCAAGATCCTCCAAACCAAGAAAGTTGGAGGAGATCCCTCCTTGCACTGATATCTCTGTGTTGCAGCGGGCTGGGGCTATGCTGGAGATACCTGGATCTGAACTCACAGTGGAGAAGCTGATGGCCAACTCCACAGATGATGTTGCTGCTAAGAATTCCAATGAGTAGCTGGTCTGAGTTGTTATGTTGCTTGATATCTATTGACAGGCAATGTAACTTTTATATTGTAATTATTATGGAAGTTGGCTTTAGTTTTCTGGACTATCTGAACCTGTTGGCATATTGGTATAGGCACACTTTTGGAAACTTTATTGCAATCCATGTTGTCCTTCATATTTTATATTGGGTCCTATGGGGCTGGTCTTTATTGTTGCTATGTGTCTATTTTAATGAATAATTCATTGGGAAATATGGATTGGCTAGTTTTGGATTGGAACATAAGGGGGCTTAATGATAAAGATAAAAGGACAGCAGTCTATAATAAAATTGAAGATAGCAGGGCCTCTGTTGTTTGTCTACAGGAAACTAAATGTGATTCTTTTGATCACTCCTTTATTAAGAGTTTCTATCCCAAAAGGTTTGATCATTTTGTTTTTTCACCTGCAATTGGGGCCTTTGGTGGAATTATTGTGCTTTGGAATAGTGTTGTGTTTGATGGGCAAGTCATTGAAATTCATAGATCTACTATTCATGTGGCTTTCTCTTCCGTACATAATGGTTAAAAGTGGAATTTAGTAAATGTTTATGGACCATGTAAGGGAATTAAAAGAGACAACTTTGTTACCTGGCTATATAATTTAAACATACACATGCATGAGCACTGGCTTCTTCTAGGGGATTTTATATTTATAAGGTCAGTGGAAAATAGAAACAAGCTAGGGGCTGATATGAATGATATCATCCTATTTAATGACATAATTAGTCACTTGGGCTTATTGGAATTACCTTTAAAGGGCAGATCTTTCACCTGGTCTAATATGCAAGCATAGCTTCTTTTGGAGCAGCTTGACTGGTTTTTTACTTCTTGTCAATGGACCATTGATTTCCCAAACACACTGGTATTTCCATTGGCAAAAACTACCTCTGACCATGTCCCATGTGTTGTTCAAGTAGCCACTAAAATCCCTAAATCAAGGATTTTTCGATTTGAGAATTTTTTGTTTGAACAACAAGGATTTATGGAGTTGGTTGATAGAGTTTGGAAACAGCCTGTGGTTAGATCTTCTTCTACCTCTTCTATTGTTTCAAAGTTCAAAATGCTTCGGTATGAATTAAAAAAGTGGGGGGAAATCTATCCCATATAATTTTTTTGATTGCAAAGTGCAATTATGTTATCCTTATGCTGGATCAGTTGGAGGATGCTAGGCCTCTGTTCACTCCTGAATTTAACTTCAGAAATATTGTAAAGTGCCATCTAGAAAAGTTGTTGAAGTTGCAATCAGATTATTGGAAGCAAAGGTGTACCATTAGATGGGTAAAATTAAATGGTGAGAACACAAAATATTTCCATGCAAAGGCAACTGAAAGGTATAGGCATAATGTGATTACAAGTATTTAGGATGAATCCAATGATTTGACTAACCATTCTCAGAAGTCATGTGCTTTTTGGAGATGTTATAAGAGCAGGATGGGAGTTTCTTACCCAACCAACAATCACATGAATTTATCCTTTTTGCTCGGTCAAGTGCAGGGTTTACATAGTCTGTCTAATGAAATTACTTTGAGGAAAATTGAAGGGGTGGTTAAATTTTTGAAGTCTGACAAAGCTTCTGGACCTGATGGATTTAATGGGTTTTTTGTGAAAAAATGTTGTCACATCATCAAGGAGGATTTCATTCAATTGTGTCATGACTTTCATGATGAAAGAATATCTCTGGAAAGTTTGAATGGATCTTATATTACTTTAGTGCCAAAAAAAGCTGCTCCTCAATTGGTCAATGATTTCAGGCCTATCTCTCTGACCAATACCTGTTTAAAATTCATCACTAAAATCTATGCAAACAGACTACAAGATGAGATCAAAAGGTGTATACATGCTAATCAGTATGGTTTCATTCGGGACAGAACTATACAAGACTGTCTGGGTTGGTGTTTTGAATATCTTTTTCAATGTCAGAAGTCAAGAAGGAAAATTGTGGTTTTCAAGGTTGACTTTGAAAAGGCCTTTGGCACAATTGAGCATCATGCCATTCTCCAAGTCCTGAGTTATAAAGGTTTCCCAAAAAAGTTCATTTCTTTAGTCAAGAATATTCTTGGTAGTGATACATCTTCTGTGCTTTTAAATGGTGTAACTGGGCAGAGTTTTTCTTGTAAAAGGGGTGTCAGGCAAGGTGACCCTCTATCAGCCTTACTATATGTCCTGGGAGGTGACTTATTACAGAGCATGGTAAATAAGGCTTTTTCTGATGGAACTCTAAAACTGCCTATTCCAATGGAGGGGGACTATCCAATTGTACAATATGCAGATGATACCCTAATCATTTTGCCTACTGATGAGGATCAATTGCTAGGTTTCAAGGATTTGTTGATTCAATATGCTGAGTTTATTGGTCTAAAAGTCAATTTTCACAAATCATCTATGACTCCAATAAATCTGTCTGAGGAAGAAGCTACACATTTAGCCTCTGTCTTTCAATGTCAGCATGCTGCTATGGATTTCACATACCTTGGTTTACCAATGGGTACAACTAAAACCACAATCAAGGATTTCTCACCTTTGATTGATAGGGTTGAGAGAACGTTAAATGAAACAGTGTCTTTTCTTTCTTATGGAGACGGCCTTATTTTGTTAAACTCTGTGCTATCTTCATTGCCCACTTATATTATGTGCACATTGCAAATTCCTCAAGGGGTCATTGATATCATGGATAAGGCAAGGAGGAGATGCCTTTGGAGGAAAACAAAGAACCAGGAGAAAGTTAACTCTTTGGCTGCTTGGCCTATGATGTAAGCCTAAAGACAAAGGAGGACTTGGAATCATTGATCTTAAGACTCAGAATAAAGCACTATTGATTAAGCATTTGGATAAATTTTATAATAATGTTGACTTGCCCTGGGTTAGATTGGTCAGAGATTCATATTATCATGAGTATGTCCCACATGTTGTTACTGTTTGTGGCTCTTTTTGGTGGAGAGGGATTTTAAAGCTAGTTGATGAATGGAGATCCATTTCCAAATCCATTGTGGGGTCTGGATTTACCATCTTGTTCTGGAATGATCTTTGGCATACATAACTACTTGCTAACAAATTCCCAAGGTTATACTATTTTGCAAGAGACAAGATGATTTCTGTCAGAGATATGGGTACACTGAGCAATCTGCATGCTGCTTTTCATCTGCCTTTATCAGTTGAGGCATTTCAGGAATACGATAAACTGCAAGATGTCTTTAGCTCAGTATGCTTATCTCAGGAGGAAGACAAGTGGATATGTAAATTGAGTAATGAGGGCTACAGGTCTCAGTTACTCTATAAACATTGTTTCTCAATGATGCCCACTGATTTAATCTCAAAGAGTATCTGGGGATGCAAATGCATGTCCAAACATAGGTTTTTGCCTGTCTTTTGTTCCATGACAGATTGAATACAAAGGACATGCTGCTTAGAAGGAACTGGAATGTAACTGAATATCATGGTTGTGTGCTTTGTCCTATTGGAGTCATTGAGGACTAGAAACATCTTTTCTGTAGTGCAACTTCAGCACTAGAGTGTGGAATTATATTCAGATACAATGGATAGATGTCTCTCAGAGATAAAGTTTTTGCCGTGCCTCTAAATCTTTCAAAGGGCCCTGCTTCTTAGAGGTTACAATCCTGGCGTGCTGGAATATCTAGAAGCAAAGGAATGATTGGGTTTTCAAGAATACAAAACCGACTTTCAGAGTTTGGAAGGCCAACTTTGTCTATGATATTACTATGCTTCTTCATAGGCTAAAGGATAAACATAAGGATTTACTGTCATTATGGCTTGATAGTCTGTCCTAGTTTTGTTTTCTTATTTTTATGTACATATGTTTGTAAGTAAAACTCTGGACTATTTTTGATGAATAAAGGACGGTGGGGGACTCCCTGTAGTAGAAAATTGATGATCCTGCGACCTATGCAGAAGCGATGGTGGACCCAGACTATGAGAAATGGCTGATCGCCATGAGATCCGAGATAGAGTCCATGGGAGACAATCAAGTTTGGAACTTGGTTGACCTACCTGATGGTTTTAAAGCCATCGAGTGCATATGGATTTATAAGAAGAAGATTGATATGGATGGAAATGTTCACATCCATAAAGCTCGACTTGTTGCAAAAGGTTTTCGACAAGTTCAAGGAGTTGACTACGACGAGACTTTCTCGCCCGTAGCGATGCTTAAATCTATACGTATTATTCTAGCCATTGTTGCACATTTGGAATATGAAATATGGGAGATGGATGTCAAGACGGATTTCCTAAATGGAATCCTAATTGAGGACATGTATATGATGCAGCCCGAAGGTTTGGTCGATCCAAACAATGCTGGAAAGGTATGCAAACTTCTAAAGTCTATTTATGGGATGAAGCAAGCATCTCGGAGTTGGAACATTCGATTTGATGAAGTTTTAAAGGAGTTTGGCTTCATCAAAAACGAACAAGAACCTTGTGTTTACAAGAAGGAAAGTGGGAGGGTGCTGGTATTTCTAATCTTATATGTAGATGACATATTGCTGATTAGAAATGACATTCCTATGCTCGAGTCTGTTAAGACCTCATTGAAAAATAGTTTTTCAATGAGACTTAGGAGAAGCGGCGTATATTATGGGCATCAAGATCTATAGAGATAGATCAAGGAGGCTAATTGGATTAAGCCAGAGTACATACACTGACAAAGTGTTGAAACGGTTCACCATTGAAGAGGCTAAGAAGGGGTTCTTGCCCATGTCTCACAACATAAAACTTAGCAAGACTCAGTGTCCTTCGACTACTGATGAGCGTGAGCGCATGAGCAGGATTCCATATGCTTCGGCTATTGGATCCATCATGTATGCACTAATATGTACTCGCCCAGATGTTTCCTATGCTCTAAGTGTTACGAGCAGATACTAGGATGATCCAGGTGAAGGTCACTAGACAGCGGTAAAGAATATCCTTAAGTACTTGAGAAGGACTAAGGATGTGTTCCTAGTTTATGGAGGTGAGGATGAACTCAGTGTAAGGGGTTACACATATGCGAGTTACCTTAATGACTCAGATGACTCCAGATTGCAATATGGTTATGTGTTTGTCATGAATGGTGGTGCTGTGAGTTGGAAAAGTTCCAAGCAAGATACGGTTGCCTCCTCTTCAACAGAAGTTGAATATATTGCCGCCTCGGAGGCTGCAAAGGAAGCTGTTTGGATTAGAAATTTCCTGATCGCTCTTGGTGTGGTTCAGGGCGTGTCCAATCCCATGGACGTTTATTGTGACAACAATGGTGCTATTGCACAAGCCAAGGAGCCTAGACAGCACCAGAAGAACAAACATATTCACACGCGTTACCATCAGATTTGAGAGTTTGTTGAGGATTATAGTGTCATGATATGCAAAATACATACAAACTCAAATGTTGCTGATCCTTTTACAAAGCCAATCCCGCAACCTACACATGAGGCGCACGCAAGAGCAATAGGTATTAGATACAATCTAGATTGACTCTAGTGCAAGTGGGAGACTGAAGAAAATATGCCCTAGAGGCAATCATAAAGATGATTATATTTCTTATGTATCCATGAGTTATTGTAATGTTCCTTGAATATCCATATCAGCAACTTGTATTGATTGGCAATTATGTGAATTGTTTGTGAAACTCTCTACTTGTATGGTTATCTAAACAGTTGTCCCTAGTCGGAGTTCATGTGAGGACACACGTGAATATTAGACTAGCACATCGATTGGTTGATGACTATGTTTCGCAAGTCATAGACATGGAGATGTCAAACTAATGATGTGTACACATGTTATGAACATGGGGTTGGACTGACCCAACTTGAGACTGACAATTAGACTTGCATCTCTCTCTACACATCGTCTACGTTTTGTCCTTAGACCTGAGATTGTCGCATGTACTTGAGATGTGGATCGACCTACTTTGGGACTATCAGACGCTACTCCGTAACTGGGTAGTTATAAAGGTAGCTTTCGGGTTTGTCCTGAAGCATGCTGCAAGTCATGGTCAATCAAGATGGGATTTGCCCCTCTCTACTAGAGAGAGATATCTCTGGGGCCCTCGAGTGATCGGATCCAGAAATGCATGGCCGTGATACATAAGGTTAAGAGTTAACCTAGTAAAGGGAGTCTGAATCACGGTATCAGGAAAGGGAGGTCAGCTTGGAGCTATACCAAATATCATGAGGCAAAGGGACAGACATGTACTAAACCTTGTGATGGTTCGTCTGATATGATTTTTGTATGCGTTTAGGAGTTGGCATTTCTTGCTAGAGGACCCTACCAAATATTGACAGAATAAGTGTATTCGTGTCATGTCTATACGTATATGCACCTATAGGGTCACACACTTAAGGGGATGGAAGCCTAATGAGGATTAGATCTGAATTAGACCAGGCTTAGGCTACTAATGGGCTGCTAATGTAGAAGCCCACTAGGGACGCCTATATAAGAGAGGGGTAGGGTGTGCTGACCAGAGTTGGACCATTCCACCCAGCCGCCACTCCTCATGCATGTGTTGCACGCGCGGACCTAGCAGTCCGGTGTCTGACGCTTACACCCAGCACATGTGGATACCTCGGAGGTGCTGCATCTGTAGCACTTGGACGAGCCGCGCAAGGAGAGCTGCTCGTGGGACAAGGACGAGGAGGAGACATAGACCATCTGCACTGCCTCGACGCGCTTCATCAACTTCCGCAACTGCGCATCTAGTGGTAATCATGTGATCTATGACAACAGTAATCCTGGTATACACGGTATTTTTTTTTTGATTTGCGCTAGTGTAGCCTACCCGTATCCTTTCAAGGATCACATGTGTTCACAGAGTGTTAATGCTTTGTTCCGGTGCTCTATTAAAAGGAGTACCTTAATTGCCAGTAGATTCCCTTGAGGCCCCGCTGCAACAGGCTGGCAGGACAAAATATGTTGTGCAAGTTCTCATTGCGAGCACGTATTACTTTAGATGGAACACATGCCTATGATTGTTTAGTACTTGGATGCTTTATCTTATTTATCTGCAAATGACCTAGATCTTGAAGTTACATGAATAGTCTTGTCCATGCAACTCCCGTCCATCCATCCCTATGCCTACCACACTCATATCCTACTGTTTGCTACTATTGTTACTACTGCCTTCGTTTTACTGCTACTGTTACTTTTCTATTGCTACTACAAAATTGTTGCTACTGATAAACTACTGTGAGCAAGACTATTTCCAGGTGCAGCTGAATTGACAACTCAGTTGTTAAGGCTTATAAGTATTCTTTGGCTTCCCTTGTGTCGAATCAATAATTGGGTAATACTACCCTCGAAGACTGTTGCGATCCCCTATACTTGTGGGTCATCAGAAGGCTGTGGGGAATCACGTTTTCATGCACAAACTATACTTGCATCACCACAACCATCCTATTCTTCAGCGAGAGAGTGATCCTTGGATTTGTTTGCGGTGTTTCTGTTCTGACCGGATGTTCCGGCCAATAGCCGAAAGTTTCGCTCAGAGGTCTCTGCGAGGCTAGGTTCGGCAGTATTTCTGACCCAACTTCCGGCAGAAGTTCCGCCCATGTACTGGATACTTCTGTATAGAAGTGTGCTATTTGGCAGAACTTCCACCGAAAGTAGCATCGGAAGTTCTGGTCCACGGAGCTAGTCAAGACTGACCGTACTTTGCGATCAAAACTTCCCTAGCTGCTCCTGCTGAGTTCCTGAGCGGTACTTCCGCCCAGCCGCCGGAAGTTCCAGTCAGGTGGGTCGCATCCCAGAAACTTCCGCTCCTTGTTCTGATCCAAATTCCGGTCACATAATGGATGGTTCTGTATTTAATCATTGTATTTGATGGAATTTGCACTGGAACTTGCTCCGGAAGTTCCGATCAGTCTGACCGGAACTTCCGGTCATACTTTTGAGCGTCCACCAATAGCTTTCGGGCCGTTGGAGGTACGCTGAGTGAAAATTCTGGTCCCCCACCGGAAGTTCCGGTGGAGTCATGAAATATCCAAACGGCTCCTTTCAAAGGGAGCCTATTTAAGGCACCCTTCTTCTTCCTCCCACCTTACCTCTTCAATTTCTCTCTCCTCCATTAATAGCAGAGCTTCATCTCCCTAGATCTCTCTCTCACCCACTCAAACCTCCTGTTCTTTTGAGGAGTGGGAGAGGTGACCTAGATCTACACTTCCACCAAAGAAGATTTGATTCCTCTCACCCATCCTTTGTGGATCTTGTTCTCTTGGGTTCTTGGAATGCTAGATGGTGTAGGACATCCTCGAAGCTAAGGGCATATGTTGTGAAGCTCCGTGGTGTTGTTGAGGGCCTCCAATTGAGTTGTGGAGCTTCCCCCTCAATCTTGTTGTAATGGTTTTTGGTTGGCGCCTTCAAGGTCGTCGGTTAGTGGATTGTGAGGCCGCCTTTATGGTGGTGCTCACTGGAGAAGAAGGTGAGGCCTTTGTGGCACTCGGGTGAACTTGTGTGTTCCCGACACCTCTCCAACATAGACGTAGCTTCCTTGGAAGTGAACTACGGGAATTACATCTCCGCTTCTCCTCGCCGGTTTACTCGCTCCACACCTTTACTCTTGTCCTTTATCGTTCTATTGCTTGTTGTATGTTCTCTAGCATATAGGATTACTCATCTAGTTGCATATATAGAGAACTTTACTTCTCGCATAGCCTAAACTTGTATAACAAGATAAAAATTGGTAGTCTCCTATTCACCCCCTCTACTCGACCAAAGTTGGTATTTTCAATTGGTATTAGAGCCAAGGCTCTTACATCAGGATTTACCGCCTAATAGACGATGGGCGACAATGTAAAAGTCTCAACCTGATAAGGTAGAGGTTCCTGTGTTTACAGTGCTAGTCCCTGGATCAAAGAGCTAGCACCCACAGTTTAAGATGTAATATCAAGAAACAAAGGTCATATTACAACTATAACCAGGAATAAAATAATTCATTACAACTTACAGAGCTCATTTGGCTATCTTATTACAAAGTAGCAGATATAACTATATATCATGGAGTCCTTCATCTTCATGTGCCACAGGAAATGATGTTGGTTGTAGACTTGTAATCCCTACTCAACAAACTTCACTAACATCAAGCAAACCTGCAACATAATAAGTTACAGCCACAAGGGTCAATACATTTGAATTGTATTGGCAAGTGATATCATATTGATATGGAGAATCTACCATCTACATGAATATATGGCTAAGTGGAGTTTTGGATGGCCTTTGCATAAAAAAAGTTTTCCCTATCCTTTGAAAATAGGTTTTTCTCTTTTCAGAACATTCCATCACACAATGGCACACTGGAGTCACACCAGGTGCTTTCCTTGTTCACCCAACAAGTTTTAACTTAGAGAAATTGGGATGAGGAGATCCTTGATTGCTTCAATGTCTTTGATGCTCAAATTGTCCATTGCCGGGGACACGACTAAGTACTTAGGTTTTACCCTCTCGAGAGGTGGTGCACTTTTCCCACAAGACTCGACATGCATCGAGACGAGACTTTTCAGAAACAATCCCTCAGATCAGCAAAAACGTGTTCCACTTATCATCACTACCACCAACTGTCTGCATGTCTGAGTTCTTGCAACCTATGTAGTCAAGGCAGAGCCCATATGCCATGTGGCTGCCCTAGAAGCTTCTCAACACAAAACATCTCAAATCTCTTTTTCCTGTGTGTCCATCCACAAGTGTGATACACAAGGTAAACCATAGACATGGGCCTTATGTAACCACTCAACACAAACCATTCTCACCATTCCACCCAGGTGATTCATTCACATAGTTGTTTTATTAATCAAAAACATAGTCATAGACTTTGTATAATATCATAGCATGAATATTCCACCCTTGAATTCTAATAGCTAGGTTAAGCATACTAGCATAACTTCTCTCTTATCTTAGGAAGATTCCTACCAATATATATTCTATAGGATCTACTATAGCATAACAATATATAAAATAGTCCTATCATGCATACTACAAAAATATCACTAATGTAATATTGAAAAGATAGGACTTTTGATGACCAAAGTATCACTTGACTTTTTAGTATAGAATATAGGTACTCTCCTTGATCTTGCAATTGTCACACTCCTCAAGGTTCAATAATTCAATCAAGCAAGGCACACATTCAAAACTAGCATTCAAACAATTCACCACATAAAATGATAAAAACAAGGAAATGCATGCAAGCATGCAAATGGTTGTTTTATTGAAAAATTGGTTTCTAACAAGGTTATAATATTTCAAAACACCTACTGGTCATTTATAAAAGTGGAAAATTATTTGAAAACAAGTTAGTGAAAATAGCCCTTTTAAATCATTTTTGTTTTACTAAAAATGCTTTTATTCAAAGTAATTATTCCTAGTGTTAGAAAATTTTAATTTTAAATCCAAATGCTAGCGTTTATGGTCAGAGGGTTCAAAACAAATCCTTTTTCAAAAGGTTTCACTCAAAAATCATTTTTAGAACAATTTTTATATCCGAAATAGCCCTATTAAAGCTTCTGCAAAAACACCTAATTTTTTAGAAACAAATTACAAAAACAGGGCCATAGTTGCAAAGTTTACATTTTTCTAAATCCATTGATATAAAATTTGTAATAGTTGGACAAATAGATCATACAAACTCAAACAACTAATAGATCAAATTCTGTTTTTAAAACAACAACTTTGCCACGTGTCTGATTCTAACTAGCCAGTACCACTTCGGGTGGATCATGCAACGTGCGCTGCGGGATCTAAATGAAATCGCACGACATAGATCAGGAGTACCGCTTCGTTCAAGTCGTCTATTCTACAACCTAGGATTTAGATCTAACGGTGCCAAAGCGCTAGGTCATAGACGGGCGGCGCTGGCGACGGTGAGCGGCGGCGGCGCATCGGGTGGTGGCATTCCAGCGAATCCAGGAATCAAGGAAGAGGATGAAGTGGCTCACTATGTTCACAGGAACGTGACGAAGCTCAACATGGTCTCCGTTGACCAAGGGACGCATGGGTTCGATGGGGATTGCTCGCCGGAGTCTGGTTCGTCGTCGGACACGCACGGGCTTCGTCGGCGGAGGTGCTATAGGGCACGATAAGAACCACAAACGGTTCTGTTAGACGCGCGAGAGGATGGCGAGTGTAGGGTCATCAACCAGAGGAAGAGGGAAGGGCGGAACCTAACGGGAAAGCTCACCGGAGTCGAGGCAGACAACAGTGGCATTAAAGCGATGACGGGGGCAAGGCTCTGGGGCATGCGCGAGCAAGTAGAGGCTATTGGAAGATGCACGTGTCGATGGTGAGAAAGTCTATGTGAACCAGGAGGTAGGGGTGGCCGGGGCTCGCCGGAATTGGCGCTGGAGTGCGACGGAGACAGCGGCGGTGTGAGCGAGATTCAGGGCAGCCTGGAGGCGCTCAGGTGCGGGGAAGTGAGGGGAAAGAGAGAGGAGAGGGAGGTGGTTAAGAAGGCATGGTCACAGGGATGAATTACTACGCCATTTACACGAATTGATGCCAAGAAATTTTAGCAGGAAACGGTCGGGGAGGGGGAAAGAATAGGTCGGTGCGGGGACGATGATGCCAACGTGACCATGGGTCCCTGCGGTCAGTGGGGGTGCGGGTTCGGTGCACGGTTAGAAAGAGGCAGAGGGGGAGAGGTTTCCCGTGTGGGCTGGCTACTAGGCCTGGGTTTGCTGGGCTGGCTGGATTGGGTTCTGTTTCCATTTTTTCTAAATCTTTTTTCCTTTTCCATTTCTATTTTCTGTTTTAATTCCTATCAAATGATTTAATCTTTAATTTGATTTAAAAAAGTTACCAAACCTTTTCAGTAGGTTTTAAATCATTTATGAGTTTATTAGTTGGCCCACTTTGGAAAAAATTCAAATATTTTTCTTATGATTTGATATTTATTTAAGTGAGGCAATTTGTGCTTATTTAAATAAAATTTAATATGGTTCAAACCCATATAATTTTATTTAAATAATATTTTATTCTCTTATTTTATTTGAATTTGTTTATGGATTTGACCAAGATTTAAATTGTCTTTTAAATATTTCTTATTTATTTATTTCTTTCTTTGTCTTATAAAATTCATATCTTTTTATTTATAGCTCCAAAATTGGTGATTCATCTTTGTAAAATTTTATTTAATATTTGTTTATCTTTTTAAATCCTTTTAGGATTACTTTGCTCACAATTTAGTGTTGATTTTAGTTAGGAGCTTTATTAGCCTTGGAATTTACTTTCTTTTGTCTTATTAAAATCATAAGTTTTTATCCATGGTTCCAAATTGAGTGAAACCAATTTCCATGGTTTGATAATATTTTTGTTTATCATTTTTGATCATTTAGAAATGTTTGATGATAAATTTTATATGGGACAAAGCCTTAGTTTTGCAAGTGATCTTGGAGATGATTATTCCATTAGGGTTTTAGGGTTTTGGTTTAACTTTTGCAAGTGCTTTAAATTCAAGATACATCCATTTATGAATGCATTTGATCTTTGGAATATTTTTTTGTTGCCTTCTTGTTCAAATTTTGTTCCAGTAGGGTTTTTATGTTTCCACTTAGAAGCAAAAGTTCCTTTTCACCCTAAATTTCAACATTTGTTTCTTTTGTTTGTTTATTTTTTCACATTTCGAAATTTGGAAAATTTTGGGATGTGACAGACAATGAGGGTGATGGTAGTGATAACACCAAGAAGTTGGCCTCCATGGAGGATCTCAAGAAATTGGAGATTTCCATGTTGTCCAATTTTGAGGAAATGATGACTCTCTTGCGTTCCCTTAAGCCAAACCGCATAATTACCACTACTCTTGTTGCACCTCATGCCATCGATCCTCCTCCCAATGTTCTGGAGACCGCCCCCGGGGTGAATCCCATGGACGTCACCACTCACTTGGGTCTTGGATTTGTTTCTCGTAACAACTTCCAAGGGCCCAAGCGAGAGCACCGAGGGGCTCGGGGACTCACCCTCCAAAGAGGGAGAAGTGGGAAAGGATTACTTGGCGGTGCCATCACCTCTGAAGTATACTCCGGACCCACCTATCCCCATGCCACATATCATTCCTCAAGGAGCAACACTCATTATAGATACATCAAATTTCACCAATTAGCAATATCTAATGCAATCTCATATTTCCATCTCTACTATTGAGTTAATGAGGATTGTGGAAGAAGGCTTCTATCCATATGACCCGAAGAAGTTGACTCGAGGTGAAGTGGTGGACAAGCAACTCAATGCCACTTCTTTGGGCATGATTCAAAAGGCTTTGACTCCCAAGGACTTTGCTCACATTCGCCAATTCACCACCGCCAAGGAAGCTTGGGATCATCTCACTGACCTATTTGTGGGAAATGCTAGAATCCAAAGCTCCAAGTTTGACGAGATCAACAATGAGTGTGATGGCTTTGCAATGCAAGATGATGAGACACCCGAAGACATGTATAGGCGGCTCAAGTTCCTTTGTTGCACCATGAGGGACCTTGGAGCTATCTATGTGGACGACAAGTTCATGAAGAGGAAGTTTGTTCAAGCTCTCCTTCCATTTGAAGAACAAAAGCTCAACTACATCAAAGGAAGAACCAACTTTCACATCATGACATATCAAGAAGTCTTAAGTGAAGTGATTTCCATGACCATTGCCAAGAAGAATGCGGAATCTTCTCATGCTCGTGCTATTGGGTCACAAAAGGTGAATCTTTCCTTGAAGGCCAGGCGGTGGAGGTTGATGATAAATATGTGGCTAGTGAGTGGTCTCAAGAGGATCTCAAGTGTGATTTCAACGAAAATCTTGAACTTGCCTCAAGAGCTTTTTGGAATAAGCCAGGGATGAAGTCAAGATCAATGCACAACACAAGATTCAACTCAACAAACAAGGCACCTAAAGGGAGATCATGCTACAACTGCAATGACAAGAGTCACTTTGTAGCAAGCTATCCCTTTGAGAACCGAGAAGACAATGGTGGACGCTTCATTCACAAGATCAAGTCAAGACCTCCTCCCTATGAACAAAAACTTCGCTGTCAAGAATGTTGCCAACAAGGAACGGGATATGGTGGTTCATGAAGAATACCTCTCGAGCACGGATGATGATGACGATGAAGTCCAAGGTGGTGAGATTGTGGGATTTGCTGCTATTGCCACTACATCTACTCCACGATTTTCCCTCTTCGACTCCCCCAAAGAGAACGTCATCTCCTCCAACCAAAAGTGTCTCATGGCCAAGGCCACCGAGGTAACCCCCAAACTCACTCCTAAACCCATCTCTAGTGAACCTGCCTCTCTTGATCTTGAAGGTCTAGAGATAAAAAAAGAGATGGTAGACATATGCGAGTTCATTTATACCTTAGATGATGAGACTAAAACTTGCTTTGAAGATTTTCTTAGTCAACTTGATCATGATAGGGATGCTTTAGATGAAAAGGAAGAACTTCTTTACTTGCTAAGTAAAA
Source organism: Avena sativa (assembly GCA_916181665.1). Lineage (NCBI taxonomy): Eukaryota > Viridiplantae > Streptophyta > Magnoliopsida > Poales > Poaceae > Avena > Avena sativa. Next base: position 241,994,702 of record OV702297.1, read on the forward strand.
ATGAAAGAGATGTCGCCGATGAAATTGATTCTCTCACACAAAGCCTTGAGGATGAGCAAAATATGAAAATCAATCTTGAGGAAAATGTCTCTGAGCTTGTAGATGATCATAATATTTCCATGTGCTCCCTCACTAAAGAACGTGATCATGCTCTAGCTTTGGTTAAGGTGCTTAAAAAAGAGAAAGTTGAGTTTTGTGTTAGTCGTGATAGGAATCAAGAGGATCTTGAGAAATTCAAAGAGGAACACAAAGACATGGAGAGCAAATTCTCAAGTCTTCTTGAAGCCCATGAGCTAATTCAAACTCAACTAACTTATGGACTTGCTAACTAGTTCTCCTAACCTTTGTTGTAAGCATGAGAATCTCATTGAGGAGAATAAGGTGTCGAAGGATAAACTTGCCAAGATGAAAGTCAACAAGCAAGTTGTTGAGTGTGATCACAAGCCAAAGAAGAAGAACAACAAGGGAAATTCTCAAAGGACCTCTCATGGTCCTACTCTCTTGCAAAGTGACAACTTTGCCGGAATGAACAATCCCTCTTACATTCTTTGCAAGTATTATGATGGTCATGTTTACACAAAATATGTTGGAACTTCATACACACATGATTATGATTGGACCATTTGGGTGCCAAAGACCCTTGTCACTAACAAAAGGGACCCATTGCAAAATGGGTACCTAAAACAAAAGCTTGATTTTCTTGTAGTACTATGCTTCTGGTGGAGAAAAATGGGTGCTTGATAGCGGTCCACAAGTCATATGACCAGGAGCATGTCCATCATGTCAAAGATAAGGCCTAATCTTGCAAACACTATGGTATCATACGGTGATAAAACAAGTTCTCGGGTATTGGGTTTTGGCAAGGTGGTGGTAACCCGGATGTATCCTTGGTTCACGCCATGCTTGTCAAAACCCTTGGCTACAATCTCCTTTCAGTTTGTGCTCTTGTTGTTATAGGTCTTTGTTCCTTCTTTAATGAGCATTGTGTGGTCCTCATGTGGAGCAAGTCCCTCATGGTGGCCTTTGTAGGGTATGTAGAGCATGACTTGTATGTGGTGGAATTTTCGGGGACCACCACTCCACATGTTTTATGTCTCTATGCTAAGGCCGACAAGGGTTGGTTGTGGCATCGCCGCCTAGCCCATGTCAACATGAGGACTTTGCAAATACTGCACTCCGAGGGCCACATCCTTGGTGTTAATGATGTTTCTTTTGCCAAAGATAGTGTGTGCAGGGCGTGTATTGAAGGAAAGATGCATGAAACTACCCATAAGGTTCTCAATCAAATCACCATGGAGAGATGCTTGGAACTCCTACACATGGATCTCTTTGGTCCTCCCTCACATGATAGTCTTGGAGTAAAGAAGTATTGCTTAGTTATTGTGGATGATTTCTCAAGATACACTTCGGTGTTCTTCTTCAAGTACAAAAGTGAAACTCAACAAACCGTCATCGACTTTTGAAAGGATACATATGTCACCTAGAGGGGGGTGAATAGGCGATTAAAACTTTTTCGAGAGTGGCTCAACAAAGGCAGAATAAAACTAACGTTTACTTTGTTAAGAAGAAAATCTAGAACAATCTAGGGTTCACCTATGTGCACCAACAACTTATGCTAAGCAAGACAAACAACTATGTGATAGCAAGATATATACTTAAGCACGAAGGCTATCAGAAAGTAAAGTGCATATGTAGGAGCTCGGGTATAGAGATAACCGAGGCACGCGGGGACGACGATATTTTACCGAGTTCCTCCCAACATGGAGTAGTTCTCGTTTGGAGAGGGGGTGGTATCTAACCACCTACACCACAAGAGGCCTCCCTTATTCTCCGGTGAATTTCACCCCAACGGGATCGATCCACACTTCCACTATCGGTGCACTTGTCAGTGGCAACTGGAACCTCTCACAAGGTCAGGGAACTTCTCCACAACTTAATTGGTGGCTCCCAACAAACGCCACCAAGGCCACAAAACCATCTAGGGTTCCAAGAACCCAAGAGGGACAAGCTTCAACGAATATCACGAACCAAATCCTCCGAGAACTCAAACCGATGCACCTAATGCAAAAGGCAAGAAGACCACAAAGATGCTCCAATCCCTCACTCTCAAGTTCCAACAAAGATAAAGATATTGGGGGAACAAGAGAGGAGGAATCAAAGAGGGGCACAAAATCCCCCAAAATCTAGATCCCCAAAGATACACTCATAAAGAGATGTTTTGGTTTGGTCAAAACGTGGATCTAGATCTCCTCTCTCTTCCACTCAAATATGGGCAAGAGTCATCGGATGGGAAGAGATTAATCAAGCTTTAAGATGTATATCAAATGGGGGCAAAGCTTAGACTAATAAAAGAGTAAGAAGAAACCAAAGAGCTAAACGGACAAAGCCTATTTAAAGGGCTAGGCAAAATCTGCCCGTTGGGGCATTTTTTCTGAACGGTCCGGTACTACCGGACCCAAGGAGCGAGCCTGTGCCAGGCAAAGGTCAACGCAGCGAGCAAGCATGCTGGGCAGTGAATGAACCAAGGAAAAAAGGGATCAAGGAAGGGCGGCTGTGCGTGCCAGCGAGGCTAGGGCAGAGCGGGCGGGCCAGTGGGAGCATGTGCGCGGGAGGCGGGATTGAGCAGAGTCAGGCGTGCGCGTACGCGAGTCAACGCAGGCAGTGCGCGGCAAGGCAGGAGGCGGCCCGGCCCAGCGAGCGGCAGCCAGTGAGCGCGGCAGCTGCGTGTAGCGGGCGAGCGAGGGCAGCGTGCGCATGCGGGCGAGAAAGGTGGGGCCACAGCGAGGCAGCGCGCGAGCAGCGAGCGAGGTCAACGCGCAACGCGAGCTAGCTGGCGCGATGCAGTGCGTGGGGCCAAAACATCAAGGTGAGCGGCAGGAGCAAGCACGGCCAGGGAATGAGCGATGCGGCGAGATGGGTGGAGCGTTCCTAGGCTGGCCGGTAGTACCGGCCCACCTAGGCGGTACTACCGGGCCAACCGGTACTACCGGAATGAACTACTGGGCGAGGCAGAAAGAAATCTGTCAACACCCGGATTTTTCAATCCTAGATGCCTGTTATGCCATACATCGCAATCCCAGAATTACCATTTTTGCGAGACATAACAGAATTGGATACCATAGTACTTCATCCATTACAAATGATACATAAGTTCTTACACAAATAGGGATCTCATGATCCAGTTCTTAATACAACATCAAGCAGCGGAATACGTAGTAATAACGGTAGCGTAGGCGAAGCTCCATCTTCGGGGTCATAGGAAATGCTGACGATGGGAGATGATCCTAGTTGTCGTAACCTTCCTGGGGTCCATCTTCCAGGTACTCCTCTTCATAGTCTGGCCATGGGAATAGCTAGGGACAAAGCCATGAGTACTCTTTAAGTACTTTCAAACTAATACTAACACGTAAGGGGTTTTTGGATAATAGGACACTAGGCTCTAGGGTTGTTTTGCAAAAAGCCAGGTTTATCTCTACTAAGTTCCAAAGCTAGTCACAATTTTATAACTCTTAAGTGGGATCTTGTAATTCAAGTCACAACTCTCTTGTGGTCAAGTCAAAGTCTCAATTTATTTCACAAGTCATTTTGAAAAGTCTGACGGGGGAAAATTATGGCCACTCCAACTGCCCATAACCGCGGACGCGGCTATTTGAATAGTTTGACACTCTGCAGAGATTGTACACTTTCACCACAGCATTAGATACATCCGTCAGGAACAAATCCTGAATTCACCATACTCAGTATGCGGATAATCAATCCTAACCTTTCAATTACACGCCCTAGTATAAGCACCTCTCCTGTGAGTTTGGCCTCCCAACCATGACCACTGTCATCTTGGGTACTGCACAGGTGAACAATCTTCACAAGGTAGCCTCAGCTCAGACCTTGGCCGTGAGGGAACTAATACTAAGGAATATAAGTTTCCAGTCAAGCCCTACCCAATATTCGGGTATTATGGTTGTACGCTAAGATTGGAATGGTATCGCATCTAGACAACCATCAATTTTATAAAGGGCTAAGGCTCATGCCTCAACATTTTCATCACCAAAATCATCAAGTGTTTAGAAACACATGTCCAAAACATTTCAATAGAATGATCCATCATTCCAAGGTTTTCATAACCATTTTGTTCCACCAAGTATTCCCATCTAAAAGTTGATCAGGTTTTATGCTTAGCACTAGCATCTACATGTGGGGGTAGTACTAATGAGGGGTGGTAACTACTGGAGTTTCACTAAGTCCAACCTTATATCTTAGGCTGATATCAAGGTTTCTAGCTTAGGCCAAATTTTATGCTCTTTATGCAACCTTCAACACAACTGTCTAGTATCTACCAAACTCTTAGGTAGACTCTAAGTAAGCTTTGATAAAGAAATAAAGTAAGAAGCTTGCACATAAAACTAGGATTGGTTTATCAAGTGAGTATAATCACATATGCTTAAGGCATATTGTAGTCATATCACAAGTATGGGTTTGTGGCATCAGTAGGGTATCTGGCAAGGGTTAGCTTGCACATTCACTAGTAGTATTAGGCTTGCATCAGTGTCAATATAAGCTTGCATAGTTACTAGCTTGCATTGGTATAATATCAGCTTGCCTTGTGCAGAGCAGTGGTTGAAGTTCTCCTCGGCTTCTTCTTCGTAGTATCCTCCTTCCTCCTCGTATCCTTGGTCGGTACTAGCATCTATGAATAAATACGAGGTACACAATCACCAAACAATACTTAACTACTTGCAATCATCACACACAAGGGTCCTATAGATGATCTAGCATCATCTCTAACATTACAAGGTTAAAGCTTGGTTTAAATCTTTTTATTTTTAGAAAAGTAATTTCTACTCATTGAAAAACTACTTAAGATTTAATATTCTCCAAACCAAATATGGGATCATGTTGACACATGTCATCACCACATATTGTAGTCCATGGGAATGTGATTTGAAGTGGTGTCACAATTTAATAAGGTTTTACCCTTTTATTTTAATTAATTAAAGTGGCTAGAAATGCTTATGGAGCATTCTTTTATTACTTGCACATTATTTCTACAAGTAAACCTATATATTTTTATATATTCTGAAAGGTATGGTTAAATGTGATTTTTGAGAGTTGGAATCAACTCAAAAGCTTTTATGGTTTAAATTTGAAAAATGTTTGAATGCAGAAAAGCTTCTGCCTTGTTATTTTTACTATGGGTGATCTACAAATCCAAATCACTTGAATCCAACGGGCTTGGATTAAGCATTCACAGACCTTTCCAACAAAATTGGTTTCATTCAAATTGGTGCACTGAATCGATCTGGGTTGATTTTTGAAGTCGGGTACAGAAGTGTGTTTGAATTTAAAAAGAAAAGGTTTAATTTGAATTGCTGGGCTGCGCGGGAAAATCTAACGGGCCGGCCTGCTAAGCGCAGTGCTCCCGCGGGCTGATTAAGTGGGTGTCCCCACTCGTCAGTGACACGGGGCTAGGCGAAGCGGTATGGGGCAACGTGGATCGTTCGATCTAGTTCTAATACTAAGGCTGTGGGTCATCATCGACGCGAGACAGCTCCGGCGAGAACGAAACCTAGCGCGGCTAGTGGGGGGTGCTGGGGGCTCACCGGGGTACTAGCGAGGGTTGGCAAGGCGGGCGAACGATGAAGTCGACGACGGCGAACCTCTTGGTACCGGTGGCCTCTCCTTGGTCGGTGGTGATCGTGTGTGCACGCGGTGAGGGCGGCGCGCGGTCTGTGGACGCTGGTCGAGGGTGGCGCTCTGGCGCATGCTCGGCATGGTCTGGGTGCGGCTTGTGTGCGTGGTCCATGGCTTGGCAATGCTCGCGGCTGGGACAGGGAGTGGCGATGGACGGTGGGATGCCTCCCAGACAAGGTTGGCACGGCTAGTTCTTCCTCTAGCCTGCTGTCGACTATGGGGTGGCATCGAGGTGCTCGACTGTTCACCATTAATGAAAATGGCAAGATCACAGGGGTGCTAGTGTTGGGCTAATATTTCTAGATGATCTACTAAGTTGTGTGTGAGCTAACTAGGGAACAAGTTAGGCAAGAATCACTGCACACTATAGTGTTTGTTGTTTTGTTTGATTTGTGTCTGCAACCTGTTTGATGAAATGGCCGCATGAAATCAAGTTTTGAATTTTGAAATGAATTTTGGTGGGTTTGCTAGATTGGTGCTGGTGAGTCTGCAGATGCTTGGGTTTTGAAAGTTGAGCTTGTTTGAGTGGGTTTTGAAAAAGTGGGATCTTCCCATATGAAGAAGATTCAATTTTGAATTGTCATTTAAACTATGCATTTGAAAGTTTCTAGATGATCACAAAGTGGGCCTTGATACCTTGTTATGAGTACATTCAAGGGGTGCAAAGATCCAGAGAAGTTTCTGTTAGGTTTTGAAAGTTTGAGACAGCCAAAGTAGGCATGGGAGTTAAATTGGTCAAAATGACCATTCACTTAATATATTTGTTTTGATTTACTTGTCTTTAGGAAAAGTGTGGGAAATGTTTTAGATGATGTTCATTTCACCCAAGAAACATTTTACAAGCAATGGATCACACAAACAAGGTGGTTTTTAAAGAAATTCAAAATCCATGCATACACATATGCATGCATTCATGAGTTTATTTAGAAAAGTTTTTGTTAACCCTAATCTTGATGATTAGTGTTTGATGATCTAAGTTTGGTATTTTTGGGATGTTACAAAATCCGTGCACGCAGACTGGGCCAGTAGTACCGTACCTAGCGGTACTACTGCTTGGCCCAGAAACTTGATTCCTTTTCTTTTTATATCAAGAGGGGCAAATTCAAACCGCTATAACTTTTGATTGGTAGCTTCGATCGACCCGATTCCAATTGCGTTGGAAATAGGATGACATGAGATACCCTATAAATCATGTATCCTGTATTATAATGTGAGAATGTATCATGTAATATAATGTGAGATACCTCACTTGGTGAGAAACAGAAAAACCGCGAAGATCAAAATCGCAACAAGATACAAACGGAACATCCGATTTTGATGAACAAGAGCTTGTTATGGAGATTACCACAAGCTCTATATCCTCACATGGATAAGACCAAATAACAACCAAATATGATGATGCCAGTATGCAAAGGTTTGAGCTCTCTCCGAATGATGTGATCGAGTTACTCATTCTAGAGCCCCTCTTGATAGTATGGTTATCTATCCTAAACCCGGTCTCCCACACACAATATGAGACCGGAAATAGGGAAAACCTATCAAGATTATACCTTTTCCTTGAGCATTCCACTTGACCTCGATGTAGACGAACTTTACCTTCTCAAGATAGAACGCCTTTCTTGTTTCCTCATCATCGATCCATGATCACCAAGGATGGCAAGCCTCAAACATGAGATCTTCTATAGATGGCGCATTTGATCTTGCAAAACACATCTTCTTCCCATTTCATTTATCTTGAACCCAACACATGCTCCAAGCAATGTCAATGGACAATTCCTACAAGTACAACTTAATGCACACATTAGTCCATAAAAATTGTCATTAATTACCAAAACCACACATGAGGGCCCACATGTTCTTTCAACTTTGCTAATGAAGTTAAAAGGAAACACAATGCAACCATTCTCTCCATACTAAGTGACAATGGCACCGAGTTTAAGAACTATACTTTGGATGAGTTTTGTTGGGGATATGCTATGCGGGTATCCTCATTGCATGTCCGCTATCCGGAAAACCCAGGTGGCCCACAGTTGGTAGCAAGGCCTATGGCCTGCTGGGCGGCCCAGGTAGATGGATCCAGAAGGGAGGCCCATGCCGGATAAAGGAAGGCTACGGAGGAGTCACCGACGTACCCGGAGCCTTGGAGTGCAAGATACGCTAGACTAGTAATAGACAGTGTAGGACTCTGTAGCCTATACGGCTAGGACTTTTCCCTATAACCCTAGGACCTGGCGACTATATAAGTCGGGCCTATGGGAGCCTTTAGGGCACCAATTAACTCATACCTCGCACAACGAATCGATCCCTGTAACTCGGCGTATTTCCATTATAGTGATTTATAGCAGGAGTAGGATTCCGCCACCGTCGTGGGATCTGAACCTGGGTAAGCTGTGTTACCTCATACCCGTCAACCGTCCTCCTTCCCCCACGTCTCTAAACACGAACTGTGAGGACCCCTCCATGGCGTACTCGTTGGCAATACCATGGACTCCTTCATCGATGGGTTGGAAAGGGGCACGTTACTCCGACATAAGCTAAAGCGCTTGTAGGACAATCACCAGCTATACTTAAATCAGATGATTCAGTTGGCTAGTGAGTTCGCAGCTGCCGATGATGATGCTCGCGGCTCTCTGCCGGCAACGGCCGTTCCAACTCAAGCTCGGAGGAACAGCAGCACAAAGCGGAAAACCGCACGAAAATAAAAGCAAACTCCCGACATGGTCGCTATGACCTTCGTAGGACGAAGTGATGGTGGACAGCGTGGCCGAGGACGGAGAGCTAGTCGTGGGCAGCAGCGAGGAAGTGAAACTACCTCGGCAGCGCTCCGCATTCCCCAAACCTATGAGGAGTGCCGCGATATGACGTGCCTCGTACACCTCGATGCCAACGGCAAGGCCACCCACACAAATCGCCACTGCAAGTTCGTCAACGACCTCAAGGAGGACCCGGAGTCCGGTTACAAGCAAAGTCGGAAGAACAGACCGCGAATAAAGGGCAAGGGGAAGAATAAGGAGGAGGAATCCAAGGATTCAAGTGACATGGACGAGGACGTTGACCCCAAGCACGCCGCCAAGAGAGATGGCAAAGGAAAGAACCCCTTTGAGAAGAAGGCAGCAGTTTTCCACACTTTCCTTGGCACCCCACCGTCCGACAACAAAAAACCTCCATGAGGATACTGATGGCTACTCTCCCCCCAGTTCCCTAGTTCCTGCGCTGGTCGGAGATTCCAATTACTTGGGACAGGAAGGATCACCCAGACCTCATCCCTACGGAGAACCAATACGCCATGGTCATCAACCCCTTGATTGACGGCAATGAGTTCACAAAATGTATGGTGGATAGTGGAAGTAGCATCAACATCATGTACCTGGATACACTGCAGAAGAATAATTTGATGGAGGCAAACCAAAGGCGGACCAACACCATCTTCCACGGCGTAGTTCCTGGTCGGGAGGCTCGGTCCCTTGCGTGCATCACACTTCAGGTAGCCTTTGGCAATGTTAATAATTACCGCCATGAGTGCATGACCTTTGAGGTGGTCCCCTTCAAGAGCGTGCACCACGTCATATTCGGTTGTGACATATTCCACACCTTCATGGCCAAGCCATGCTTCGTCTACAACAAACTCAAGATACCCGGACCAAACGGTGTCAGCACCGCATCCGGAACCTTTGCCAAAGCTAGGGACTGCAAGATTGGAGAAGCAGCCTACGCGGAAGCTGTCCTCTACAGCGAATAATTCAAGGAGATCCAGAGTAAGGTCGATGCCTCGGAGATGCCCGCGTTGAAAAAACAGATTTCCGACTCCACTCCAGCATTCAAGGACGCCATCAAGACCAAGCCGGTGGAACTTGTGGTAGGTGATGCCTCCAAGACCACCGCCATTGGGACGAACCTGGATCCCAAATAGCAAAGCGCGCTCGTTGAGTTCCTCCGTGAGAATAGGGATGTCTTTGCCTGGCAACCTGCCGACATGAAAGGTGTACCTAGGGAACTTGCCGAGCACATCTTGAACATTGATCCAAAATGCAAACCAGTGAAGCAACCTCTACGACGCTTTGGAGATGAGAAGATACGCGCCATAGGAAAAGAGATAGCTAGGTTACTTAAGGCTAGTTTTATCCGAGAAGTCCTTCACACCCAATGGGTGGCCAATCTTGTACTTGTCCCCAAAAAGGGAACCAAAGAATTAAGAATGTGCGTTGATTACACCGGCTTGAACAAAGCATGCCCCAAAGATCCGTTTGCTTTGCCTCGCATTGACCAAGTCATTGACTCGACGGCTGGCTCGGAACTTTTGTGTTTTCTCGATGCATACTCAGGATATCACCAGATCAAGATGAGGAAGTCGGACCAATTGGGCACTTCGTTCACTACACACTATGACACGTTTTGCTATGTCACAATGCCCTTTGGGCTAAAAAACGCAGGTGCTACGTACCAGCGGACAATGCAACTTTTCCTACACGATCCGATTGGTCGGAACGTTCACGCCTATGTGGACGATATAGCGGTGATGTCTAAAAAGTCAAATGACTTAATCTCCGACTTAAAAGAAACCTTTGATAATCTCCGGAAATACAACATGATGCTTAACCCTAAGAAGTGCATCTTCGGGGTTCCAGCCGGCAAATTGTTGGGCTTCATCGTTTCCCAGCGTGGAATCGAGGTCAAACCGGAGAAAATCAAGGCCATCTTAAACATAAACCGTCTGACATGCCTAAAAGACATACAACGGCTAACAGGTTGCGTTGCAGCAGTTAGTCGGTTTGTCAGCCGACTTGGAGAGAAGGCTCTGCCGCTGTACAAGTTGCTGAAGAAGGCGGACAAATTCACGTGGACGGACGAAGCAGATGCAGCATTGAGGCAGCTCAAGGAGATTCTGTCCTCAGCGCCTATCCTTGCAGCACCCGAGCCTAGAGAACCCATGTTAATTTACATGGCGGCCACCAACCGGGTAATTAGCATCGTCGTCATGGTAGAGCGGAAGGAACCAGGCTATGAGCACAGAGTTCAACGACCAGTTTACTATGTAAGCGAGGTCTTGATGGAGTCCAAGCGGCGTTACCCGCACTACCAAAAGATAGCTTATGGAGTATTCCTTGCTTCTCGGAAGCTGAGGAACTATTTCTAGGAGCACCCCATCACAGTGGTGAGAAAAACTCCACTGTCCGACATTATCAACAACAACGACGCTACAGGAAGGGTCGCAAAGTGGGGCATTGAACTCGCCACCTTTGAGATCACCTACAAGAGACGCGACGCTATCAAATCACAAGCCTTGGCAGATTTTATCGCAGATTGGACAGAGATGCCAGATGCTACCCCATTGCTGGAGCCAGAATACTTGGTGATGCACTTTGACGGATCAAAGCTACTCAACGGCTCGGGCGCTGGTGTATTGCTACAGTCGCTAACTGGAGACAAGCTACACTACGTTCTGCAATTCCACTTCGAGGCTACGAACAGCATGGCGGAGTATGAAGCACTCATTCACGGATTACACGTAGCCAAGGATATTGGCATCAAGCACATAGTTTGCTGTGGAGATTCCGACTTGGTTGCCCAGCTGGTGGCTGGCACCTGGAATGCGCGGAACCCTATGATGGAGGCATATCGAGACGAAGTGGACGAGATAGCCAAGAGCTTCTTGGGCTACGAGGTCAAGTATGTACCTAGGGCGCAAAACGAGGCGGCTGATCTGCTGTCTAAGCTTGGATCAGGGCGCAAACAAATTATGCCTATAGTTTTCCTGGAGCATCTTCGGACACCATCCATGAAGGGAGCAGACATTGACAATCCGGACAGAGTAGACTCTTTCGTCCACATGGTGGAAAAGGTCCCTTCGTCTTGGAAAAAACCGTTCATGGAGTATCTCGAACATGGAACTTTGCCTGACGACGAAGTCGAAAGACGGAAAATAGTACATCGAGCAAGGGTCTATACCATAATCAATGGATAGCTCTACAAAAGAAGGACTACTGGTGTATACCTTAAGTGTGTTTCCTAGCAAGAAGGTATTGAAATCCTATGTGAAATCCATCTCGGAGATTGCGGGCATCACGCGGCTCCCCGATCTTTGGTCGCGAAAGCCTTACGGCAAGGATTCTACTGGCTGACCGCGAAGGCGGACACCAACAAGCTGGTGGAGACATGCATGGGATGCAAGTATTATGCTCGACAACCACATGTTCCTGCTGGATAATTGTGAACAATACCAATAACTTGGCCGTTTGCAGTCTGGGGGCTGGACATGGTTGGTCCGTTGCAGACGACACCATGTGGGTTTACGCATCTGCTAGTAGAAATTGATAAATTCACCAAATGGATAGAAGCTAAACCCATTAGAAAGATCGATGGGGCAACTGCCCTTAGGTTTGTCTAGGATCTAGTGATGACATTTGGTCTCCCACATAGCATTATCACCGACAGCGGCAGCAACTTGTCACTCAGAGAAGTGGAAGCTTATTGTTGGGACAAAGGCATCCGACTTGACCTTACATCTATGGCACACCCACAATCCAACGGTCAGGTTGAGAGAGCCAATGGATTAATTCTGCAGGGAATCAAGCCACGTCTTGAGGCACCGCAAAATAGAGCAGCTAGAGCCTAGGCGGAAGAATTTCCATCTGTGCTGTGGAGTTTACGAACTACACCAAACAGATCCACCGGCTACACCTCTTACTTCATGGTATATGGAGAAGAAGCCATCCTACCTTCCGACATCCTTCACGATGCACCAAGAGTTGCCTCCTACGACGAAGATGACGCTGAAGAATCCAAAATGCCTAGATGTGGACCTTCTCGAGGAGGAGCGCGTTCTGGCATGCCAAAGATCCGCCATCTACCATCAGAAGCTACGCAACTACCATAGTCGCCGCGTCCGGCATCGCTCATTTAAAGAGGGGGATCTAGTGCTCCGACTTAAGCAGAAAAAGTCAGACAAATTATCCCCTCCATGGGAAGGACCGTCCATCATAAGCAAGGCGCTGCTCAATGGGTCTTACTACCTCATTGACAATCGTGAAATGAAGCATAGACCCAACAAGGATCATAAGCGTAAGCGACGTGACCCGGATGGTTACTACCCAGAGCTTGATCGGCCATGGAACATAGCACAGCTACGTCCTTTCTATACTTAGCATTTTTTATCTATTGTGTACCTCTTATATGATCAGTGAAATAAAGCTCTTTGGTTCACTCATATTTCTGAGTCTTTTCCCTCCTTTAGTGTTCATTTTTGGATTGTATAAAAACTGTTATGCACAAGCTTTGCGATTGCACTTGTGAAAATTCCGCTTATGGGCGTTAGCTTAAGTTTTCTGGTCTACACGTTCTTTGTCGTTTTTATGTGGATTCTGGAGTAGTGACTTTTGGCACTTATTGTCGGCGATTTTGTGCTTAGGTTATTGACGGTGCCATTGGGCATCATCACCTGAGCGCATGGTTCCGACAACGAGTCTTCCGACTCACGAAAAGTCAAGCATAAAAACTAGAGTAATGGATAAGCCAGCACTTGCTTAAAAAATATATAAATGCTGGAACCAGTTCTTGAGTAGAAGGAAATAGCAACCATTGTTTTCCGCCTTAAGTTAACACATAATTTTTCTACATACACATTAGAGAGGAAACAAATATTACAAATTGTTTTTTATTACTCTAGCGCGGGCGACTTGGAGGCAGCATCGTCTGCAGCACGAGAGTCACCTTCCTCGAAGTCGGCAGCGTTGAGGGACTCGGAGGAGCTTTGGTTGCCGCCATCGATGGTTTTCATGGGCACAAAGACATCAACGTCAACCAACTCGGCGACTCTGGTGTCATAACCTGCGAGCAACACCAAGATAGACTCGTGGTTTATCTTTTGGCCTTCGTTGTCTATGCCGGGGATACCGGTGGTCACCGTGTCAATGTCGGCATTTTCGTAATGTTCCTTGACCATGGACATCGCCATCCTTGCACCGGCCCGTGCACATGAAGCTTTCCAGCTTGAGATACGCTCGGGGGCTCGACGTAGAATCTCCGAGAACTTCGCCACAGAGTCCGATATCTTGATATTAATCTGGAGGGGTTTGGCTATCTCCTTGGCCTGCTTGATGGTGGTGTTGATAAAGTTGCCGGCAAGGACCATGCATTCCTTTGGCGGAGGAGGCAACCGGGTTAAACCCATAGGAGCTGCAAATTTCCGACAAAGGGGTGCATGAGTTCAAAAATTCAGAGTATCCAGCTTACAGAAGTCCAAGACAGAGAATCACTTACTGAAGATGGTTATCTCACCTTGCTGGAGAGTCTCCGCCATGGAGTCCCGTTCTTATCGGAGGATCTTGTACGTTTCATGATGGTGTTGATTTTGCTCATCAACATCTTTCTTCTGATCTTTTAAGATCGCGATTTCCTCCTTCAAGCGGTTCATCTCCTCACTGGCGGAGTCTTGCAGGGCTTTCATTGAGTCTTCGTGCATCTTCAGCATGTCCTTCCTCTCCTGCTTAAGGATCTTGTTTTCGCTATCCAGCTGCTGAATGTGCTTGGATTTCTCGACAATATCCTTAGCCTTGGAAATGGTTTCTGCAAGTCGGATAAAGAACAGTACACAGTAAGTACTCGGAGAATGTTGGCACAAGACCAAGCCGGAATACGAAAAAGAAAGGAAAAATAACGCTTGCTCTTGATGATCTGTTCCTTCAAGAAGGAAGTTTTACCCTTTTCATCTTCCAAGTTCGTGCGCATCTTCTGGTACTTGTCGTTGGCGACACCCCTCCGAGCATTTTCATTCTGTGGAAAGAATAAAGTTAAACGTTGTTTGGTCTACTTGGAGCATCTAGCCAGAAAATTTCCACCTAGAAGCTCGGGGGCTACAGCGAGAGTTTTTAACTTAACAATATGCTTGGTCTTTATTTAAGCATCTAGTTGGAACTAATTCAGTTACAACTATAAGCTTAGGGGCTACAGTATAAAGTTTTTAACTCATATGCTTAGATTCTCTTTAAGCATCTAGTCGTAATTCAGTTACAACTAGAAGCTTGGGGGTTACAGTATCGAAATTTATAAACATTCTATGCTACTCTAAAAGCATCTAGTCGGAATGATTCAGTCAAACTATATGCTTGGGGGCTACAGTGAGAAGTTTTCTAGCTTAGTCACTCTTAGAGCATTTAGATGCAAAGACCTATGGTTTTCCGTCTAAATCCTTGGGGGCTATAGTGGGATACTCATATGAAAAGCAAAAGGGAAATAAAACTTACAAGTGTGATGATCTTGAGGTTTGTAGCACTCTCAACAAGGAACTTGCCGAAGGACAAACTGTTTCCTTGCAAGATTTCTGCTTGCCGGAGAAGCTCCTCAAGGCCACACGTTGGAGATGTCAGCACCGCACCAGGAACCAGAGCAGTACTACCCGGCGTAAGCACCGGATAGACTATCTTCGGGAACTCTATGGTCTTCTTGGGTGCGGAGTTTCCGCCTTCTATAGAAGTACCACCTACCACCACCGCCTTACCGCAACCGATGGCATCCTTAGCCGGAGCTTCATCCATTTTGTTTGCGGCACTTTCCTGCGTCGCCTGTTCGCTGACAACAACAAGCTCGGTGGAGGCACCTGAGTCCACTTCCATGGCGGAAGGGCCAGAGGCTTATTTGGCTTGAGATCTTGTCGGAGCGGACGAAGGCTGGACGCTAGGGGTGACAGGGGCGATGGCGGGAGATGCGTGGGGAGAAACGTCACGATGCAACATATCCTTAATGTTTTTAGAAGCCCCCAAAGTCTTGGAGGTCTTCTTCAAACTGGTTGTGGCTTTCTTACTGAAACGCACAAAAAGTATAAGTACAGAAATAAGACAAACAATGGACAATGTCAGAGAGAAAGAATCTTAAACAAGAGGGGGTGCTTTGGCAAAGGGGATCCCTGTAACCTTTCTTTTATCCACCTCCAGGGCGGCGGTAGTCTTCTTGGAGGCTCCACCCTCCATCTTCTTCTTCTTACCTCCATCGGCAGCGTCAGAGGTGGAGCTCTTCCGCTTTCACGCCAACGAGGCATCATCGTCGGACACGACAGTGACTTCCTTCATCTTTGGATCATAGATTGGAGGAGCCATGCTATCATCATTTATGTCGCTGAGCTGTTAAGTGAAAAACTACCATGTTTGATGAGATGGTAACGACTAGACGGAAGAACTGAAGTATATGTCATACACGGAAAATAAATAGGTACCTTTGGGCACTTGATCTCTATGAACATGTCGTAGGCGATGGAGAAGCCACGCTTCTTATCCTTCACCTTGACGATGTCCTTGAGGCAGAGCTTGACGGAGTCGCTCGAGAAGTTGTCCTCGGAGATGCGGAGGCTATCCTTCCTCTCGTTGGTATACTCGTGCATCAACTTCAAGCGGTGTTGTAGAGGCTGGATCTGCCAGACGAACCAGCACATTGCTAGGTCCAATCCGGTCAGACCCGTATCTACAAACCACTCTATCTGCCTTATAGCGCGGGAAGAGTCGATGTCGGAGGGAAGGGAGGCCTGGGATCTCCATGTCGAGGCTTCGGTGGCAGCTCCATCGACAAAGTCCGGGTACGTCACTTCTCGGTCGGCCAGAGGGATATCTGGGCCATAGAAGTATGTCCGCTGGTAGTTCTTGCAAGAATCGTGGCCGAATATGTCGGGGAACCGCCGGCCAGGCCGGATCTTGAAACTAATGGTGCCACAATTTCTAAGCTCATCCTTGCCGGCTCCGGCTTCGCGCTTGACGGTGAAGAAATAGATGAAGAGATCTAGCCTAGGCCTAATCCCTAAATAACCCTCGCAAAGCGCCGCGTATTTGCTAAGCGCTAAGATGCTATTGGGGGAGAGGTTCTGAGGCTGTACTCGGTAATGGTTGAGGACAGCAAGGAAAAAGTTGGAGATGGGCAGGGAGACGCCGCGTACCCGTTGTGCTTTGAGGTACACCTTTTCTCCGGCTTGAGGGAGAAGGTGTGACCTCACCGGTCGGCGCCGCCCGCCAGGCGAGCCCCTCCGTCGCAGGGAGGTATCCCTCGATGATCAATTCCTTGATATCGCGGTCCGTAATATCCGAACCGCGTCAGTCGCCTTTGTGGGAGTCGTACTCCTCTTCGAGCAGCTCCATCGCCGCTGAGTTATGGTCACCGCCGGTGGCTTCGACCACCGCGGATCTGGGAATCACCAGACCCTCTAGGGGCATGACGACGGAGCTCGCCGGCTTTGCCGTGGCATCGCCTGATGCCGACATGGAGGGGGCAGAACTGCTGCTGGCCATGGATGGATTGCGGTGGTGACTGGGGAAGGTCGAGGGACTAGGGTTTTTTGCACTGTGCGCAGAGAGCTCGAGGAGGCGCTCGCTGGAGGAAGAAGATGATGCAGAGGAGAATGAGGTGAAAAGTAAAATTTCCATCGCCGTTATAATTTATAACCTCCGGCATCAAGATTCGTGCAGAATGATCAAACGGTTGACGCGTGGACGACGTGTGCGGGCGCGTGCGCAGAAATTTTGCCACGTTGCTAATCGTCGCCGCCAACGGTTCGTATCGCTCGTGCGGGAAAATCGGACATGATTGCGTTTTATGCATGTGTAAGTTACAAGGCGTTGTTGACCTATGTCTATGTCGCCCTAGCTATCACTAGCAGGTGAACCATCACATCGGAAGATTCAGGCATAGACGGATCGAATCCGGGTACGGAAGAGTATGATAGAAGATTCATCAATTCTCTGACTTACAAATTGAAGACGGAGAAAACCTTGCAAGGTTCTTTGGGAGGACTATAAGATGTTGCTTGACGATTTGCCGACATCCATCTAGACGGAGCATTCAACGTGAAGAGGCAAGACGGCGCAAGATCTCGGAGTTATCCCGGGGCTACTGTTGGGGATATGCTATACGGGTATCCTCATAGCAAGTCCTCTATCCGGATAACCCAGGTGGCCCATAGTTGGTATCAAGGCCTATGGCCTACTGGGCGGCCCAGTTAGATGGATCCAGAAGGGAGGCCCATGCCGGATAAAGGAAGGCTACGGAGGAGTCACCTACGTACCCGGAGACTTGGAGTGCAAGATACGCTAGACTAGTAATAGACAATGTAGGACTCTGTAACCTGTCCGACTAGGACTTTTCCCTGTAACCCTAGGACCTGGCGACTATATAAGTCGGGCCTATGGGAGCCTTTAGGGCACCAATTAACTCATACCTCGCACAGTGAATCGATCCTTGTAACTCGGCGTATTTCCATTATAGTGATTTATAGCAGGAGTAGGATCCCACCACCATCATGGGATCTGAACCTGGGTAAGCTGTGTTACCTTGTACCCGTCAACTGTCCGCCTTCCCCCACGTCTCTAAACACGCACTGTGAGGACCCCTCCATGGCGTACTCGTTGGCAATACCACGACAAGTTTCTTAGTGATGAAGGTATCAAGCATCAATATTACACTTCATATACCCCCCCCCACACACAAAATAGTGTAGCCTAAAGAAAGAACTGTACTTTTATAGATGTGGCCCAGTCTATGCTAGCAGAATTCAAGTTTCCATACAACTATTGGGCCGAGGCCATCTCCATCGCTTGTCATGCAACCAACCGGCTCTACCTTCACAAGAAAAATAACATGACCCCTTATGAGATGCTCACAGGGAACAAGCCCAATGTTAGATACTTTCGAGTGTTTGGTTGTAAGTGCTACATTCTCAAGAAAGGAGTTCGTTTGTCCAAATTTGAATCCAAGGCACAAGAAGGAATTTTTGTTGGGTACTCAAATCACTCTCATGCTTATAGAGTCTACAAAAAAGCCAATGGAAGAGTTGAAGAGACGAGCAACATGAAGTTTGATGAACACCATGAGTCTCTTGTAAGGCAAGATGGTGTTTGTGATCCAAGTGATGAAATTCCTCCCAAGGTCATAAGAAGAATGGGTGTGGGATTCTTCCGCCCCATTGAGGAACCCCTTGTGGCTGAAGGAGAAGGACCAAGCTCTACCCAAGTGGATCCCTCACTCTCACAAGATCATCTTTCCCCTCAAGGACCTAATATTTGGCTAAAGACCCCTCAATCTCTTCCGAAGCTCCTCATGCTCATGGATCATCAAGCCCCAATACTCAAGGTCTTCATCAACAACATCTACCTCCCCAAGATGGGGCTCCCTATCAAGAAATCTCCCAAGGTCAAGCTAGTCAAGAACAAGGCCAATATATTGTTGATCAAGGCCCTTCCTCCTCCTCTCCAAATGATATTGAAGACTCCCCCGAGGGTGATATTGATGAAGATGATCCTCCCGTTCATGATTATATTTAAGGAGGGGATTTAAATGGTGGTAATGACCAAGTGGTTGCTCAAGAATCTCGTCTTGAGGACCAAGCCCGTCGTCAAGCTTATCGCCTCGCCAGGCTCATCAAAGATGGCCATATCCTTGATAATGTTTATGGAGATTTCAATAGGGGTTCTACTACTAGGAGGCAATTGGCCTACTTTTGCTCTCACCATGCTTTTATCTCTCATGTTGAACCACAGAAAGTCTTCGAGGCCCACGAAGATGATGATTGCTTGAAGCTATGAATGAAGAACTTCACAACTTCAAGCAGAACAAAGTATGGACTTTGGTAGAGCGGCCTAAAGATTGTCAAAACGTCATTGGGACCAAGTGGATCTTCAAGAACAAGAGCGATGGCAATGGGATAGTCGTGCGCAACAAGGCAAGGTTAGTTGCCCAAGGATACTCAAAAGTTGAGGGAATCGAGTACGGTGAGACTTATATCCCCGTTTCTCGCCTTGAGTCCATTTGTATGCTTATTTATTTTTTCACTCATCATAACTTCAAACTACAATAAATGGATGTTAAAAGTGTTTTCCTTAATGGTCCCTTGAAAGAGTAAGCAACCTCTAGGCTTTGAGGTTTGTAACACCCTAGTTTCAGCTAATGTCTAATTAGGGTTTTGATTGTGCATTCATGAGCATCATACTTTGCTAATACAAAATTAAAAAAAGAAGAAAATAAAAACAAAACCCTAAAACCCTAGTTTTCCTCTCCCTTTTATTCTATTCAAATGGTATTGAAATATTTGAAAAACTACCAAAAGTATGTGGAGCCCAAATCATTACAAGGGCCCCATATTGTTTTTAGATATTTTAGAAAGCTTTAGTATTTTCAAATGGCTCAAAATAGAAAAGAATTTGAATTACAAACATAAAATAGAAAAATAAATGGAAAACAGTTTTTACAGAAAAAATGAGCACCCAGCTAATCAGGCCGACACACTCCACTCTTCTCTCTGTCTGCCATCCAGCGCGTAGCACCCCAGCCCGCAGCTAGCACAGCACGGCCCAATACCCCTTCGGCATCTCTTTCTTTTCTTCTTCCTCATGTCCAACGGGAAGCATCTCGTTGTCCTCGGCCTCGCCGTCGATCCCCACTGCCTACTCACTGTCGTCAATCGATCGTCTGGAGAAGGATAACATCGAGCCACGACGTGCCCATCTTCCCCTATGCCTCTCCATTCCCTTCCCCTAGCTCTCTCTTCCTCGATTTCCCTCTGAGCCGAAACCCTAGCCCACTACCGGCTCGAATTACCGTCGTCTCCGGCCGTCCCAGACCCAGTTGAGGGTGCCACTCGAACCGCATCGGTCCTCTACTTTGATCGCCAACGGAATCAATGCGGGATGCCCCGAATCGCCTCCGCCAACCTCTTATCCCCGAGCCCCGACCGAGCGTCGTAGTGACCGTGCCATCACCCTCGACCCCATCTGGCCTCACCGACCACTCCAGCACATCTAGGGTAAGCTCGTGGTCCTTCCCGTGTTCTTCATTTGCCCGCGCATCGTTTGTGGCAGTAGGTCGCCGCTGCTCTGCCGTTCGCTGCCGCTTCTCCTTGTCATGCCGCCATCTCCGTGTGGCGCCGCCCCGATATGGTTCGCCTAGTCCCTCTCGCTCTAATGATCCTAGCCATGCGTTCTGTCGTGGCCTGTGTCATCGCGGGTGACCACTGTCCGACGTTGGTGCGGTGGTGACGTCACTGTGATGCACTGCTGGCGTGGCCGCTGACCCCGCTGACCATTGGCCGCCTGGGTGGCATGATGACCTAGCCTCAGGCCCATCCGTCAGTGACTGGGGCTAGCCCAGTATCTGTACCAAACGTTTCGATGCCACTAATGACATTAGCTCTGTGTCATGCGGATGCAGTAATCCATTTAAATTGGTTTAAATAATTCTAGAAAATGTTTTAAACTTGTAAATTCAATAACTAAATATCTGTTTATCAGAAAAATACAAATAATATACCAAAATGTTTATAAAAATGAGATCTACCTTTATAAGCTATAATCATGCATTGTTAAACAACTTACATGACAAGTTTAAATAGAATAACATAGTAAGCCCTCACAGATGCATCCGGAGTTTCTCCGAATTAGGGTTTATAACCCTCGAAACCCCGATTAAATTGTCGAGCATGTCTTAGGGTTACATTTTAATACTAATCAACTTGTCATATCATCATCCTTTTTTGAGCATTGAAATGATTCCATGTGTTGATTGTTTCCTTCTCTTTCCGGTGTTTGCTTCTTCCCGATAGAATACGATATCGAGATCGAGATCAAGACTGAATACCGAGATCAACACCATCGAAGATTGACGAACATCACTTGACCAACTATAATCAAGTCAAGCCAAGGCTTTCGAAGCTCTACTTATTGGTTATCAATGGCAAAGGCAAGCATAGCCCCACCATGATATAATCCTATGATTTTGAAAGCATTTCAATTCCTTCCATGATGCATACGATTCTACTTTGGTCTTTTATTGATAGATAGAGTATCCTATCTATTGCATTTCTCCCTTTGAGCTTATATTACCTGATCTACTTCTCCTAGCATAACTAGGTTTGGCTTGTGTGCACTGCTAGAGCTTATATCTGTGTCCTGCTTAGCCATGCTTAGCTGTTGAGTCTGGTTCATCCAAATTTTCTTCCATATAATCCCTAAAAAATAGGGATCGGGTTCCACTATCATTAGATAACGGAACAAACAATCACACCAGGTATCTTTTGTCCTGACCCATCTAGAGGGCCTATCAGTGTTTGACACCTTATTACAAACCAACAAACATAAAAAAAGCAAAGAGACAAGGAAGTTGGAGATGCAAGAACACCGCCCGCAGGCTAGTGAAAGTTTTTCAGGGCAGAAACACAAACAGTCTAAACCATAACAGGAAGAACCTAGAACCAGCAGCATCACATCCTTCTTCTTTTATCTCTTCCCTCTCTAGGTCAGGCGCATCACGTGCATGATCCTGAGGAATCGCCGGAAGCCCCACAAAAGGCACAGGAGCCGCATCCATCACCGCAGCATTAGATAACGCATTCTGTTGTATAAAATCAGCCCCAGCACGTAGCATTGCCTGCTCATCCTCCCCATGTAAACCTGCCCAATATCGAATGAAAACACATGCATATATAACCAAATCAACTGGAGAGTTAATAAGTTTTTTTTCAAAAGTTCCTAAGCTTCCAAATAGCCTAGCAAATTGCTGCCAGCGCCGTGATCTGCACATTTCTACTAACTCCTAGAAACTTAGGAGCCCACCAGAAGTACTGAGAAAAGGACCCAGGCCTATTCCCAGCACCAATTGATCTAGTCACCACACCCCACACATACTTAGCAGCATCACACGAAAAGAACATGTGCCCAATGGTTTCTTCCTCTCGAAAAAATCTACAAGTGGAATCCCCTTCCCAGTTTTTCTTTTTCATATTGTCTTTCGTGAGAATAGCATTGTTCCAAATCAACCACATCCAAATTTTAAACTTCAAAGGGATTTTTGCTTTCCACAGATGTTTAAAGCTCCTGTCAGTCCCAACATTGGATAGATGATCGTACATAGATCTAACTGAGAATCTGCCAGATTTAGTCCATAACCAAATAGGTTTATCCTTCTCCTGATTCAAAGTCACTCCACCTACTAGGCTTCTTAACTGATCATAGTGACTCATACCATCGGCATTCAACCATCTCCTAAAAGAGCATCTCCACCCTCTCTCAGCCATGTCAGCAACAGTAATCATTTGATTCTCACAAATCTTAAACAAATTAGGAAACTTAACTTTCAAAGGAATATCCAAGCACCAAGCGTCATGCCAAAAATCAGTCAAACTCCTATCCCCCACTTTCATCCTCCTGCCGGCCAAATACAAATCTCTAATTTTAATCAAGTCAGCCCAACATGGGGAATCACTATGTTTGTGTTTCACAGCACTAATCCCTCCTCTTCTCATATATTATTTCCTCACAAAAACTTGCCAGGGACCTTGTTCAGCCTCAAGCCTCCACCACCATTACAGAGAATACTGATATTGAACAGTCTAATATTCTTGATACCCAAACATCCTTTCTTTCTAGGCCTGCAAACAAACTTCCATTTCACCAAGAAATACTTTCTCTTACCCACCCTGCCATACCAGAAAAAAGCTCTAGTCTTTTTTTCCACTTCTTCCACATTTGACTTGTGCAAAAGAAACATAGACATGGGATAAACAGCCACGCTATACACACATGCAGTAATTTTCACATGCTGCCTCCCAAAGACAAAGCTCCACCCATCCAGCCATCCAACTTCTTTGTCATTCTGTCCCTAATAAAACCCATCTCAGCCACAAAGCATCTTCTACTACACACAGGCATCCCCAAATATTTAATAGGCCAACTACCCTTCTGACAGTTAAACAACTCTGCATAATCAGAAAGCTTGTCTTCATCCTCTAAAACCATCATCACCTCACTTTTCTCAAAATTAATGTTGAGGCCAGACATAGATTCAAACAGATACAATAGCAACTTTAAATTTCTAGCTCCCTCAACCTCATCCTTAATAAAAAGAATAGTATCATCAGCATACTGCAAAATAGCAATCCCTTTGTCAAACAGATTATCAACCAACCCAGTAAACAGACCACTTGCTTGATAATTTAGAACCATCTTAGCCAAGCTTTCCCTAGCCAGGTTGAACAGGAAAGGAGAAAAAGGATCCCCCTGTCTAACCCCCTTAAAGATACCAAAATAAGGCCCAACCTCCCCATTCACTTTCACACTGAGAGTCCCTTGAGTCACAGCATTTTTCAACCAAATCATCCAATCCTCACTGAAACCTTTTTGTTTGCAACAATAGAAAAAAAAGTCCCAATTCACTTTGTCATAAGCTTTTTCAAAATCAATCTTAAGGATCACACCCTGTTGTTTCTAAAATTTTGATTCTTTCAGAATTTCATGCAACAAAGTAACACCATCAACAATAAATCTCCCATTAATAAAAGTTGTTTGACATGTATCAATCAGCTTCCCCATTACTGGTTCAGTTCTCACTGCCAATGTCTTAGTAAAGATCTTAAACAGAACCTGGAGCAAACAAATGGGCCTATATTTCTGGATACAGTCCGCATCATCAATTTTTGGAAACAAGGTAATTATACCATAATTGATACTGCTCAAATCAATCTTGTGTGCATAAAAATCACAAAACACAGCCATAACATCTTCTTTGATAATTAGCGAACAATGCTGATAGAATTCAATAGGAATTCCATCAGGACCAGCAGCTTTATTCTTTTCCATCTGATCAATAACCTCTTTAACCTCTTTCTCAATAAAAGGTACACCCATTTTTTCCCTATCATCATCATCATCGAGTTTCTCCCAAGCCTGCCAGTTTTCATCAGCAAGTCTAAAAGAAAAACCTCCAGCAGGTCCAAACAGATTCTTGTAATATTCAGTACCCTAAACCTCTCTACCCCCATCATTCATAGAAAAAATCATTTTCTTCCTCCTCACCCCATTAGCAATCCTGTGAAAATATTCAGTATTATTATCACCTTTCAACAACCAATTATCTCTTGACCTTTGCTGCCAGAATTTGTCTTCATTCTCATAAACTTCCATCAATTCTTTCTGAATTGAAGCTTTTCTTTTTAACTGTTCAACACTAAGCAGAATCAACTCCTCTATGTCTTCCAAATCCTGCAACTCTTCCACTAAATCTTTTTTATTTTTCTTCTCCACACCACTAACATGGGCACCCCACCCTTTCAAATCATTTCTAACATTTTTTAATTTCTTTTGTAAACTATCAAGACTATTTTTCCCCTAACAGGTTTTTTCCAAGCTTTCTCCACTCTAAACAAAAACCCATCATTCTGCAACCAACTTTTCTCAAATCTGAACTCCTTACTGCCACCTTCCTGACCTTCCATAGTATCCAGGATCAAAGTACTATGATCTGAAACTTCCCTAGTCAACTTATGTACTGTAGTAAGAGGAAACATCTTCTCCCATTCTCTGCAAACAAGGATTCTATTAAGCTTCTCAAGAGTAGGAATTGTCTGATTATTAGACCAAGTGAACTGCCCCCCAGACATTTGAATTTATCTCATACCATAGGTATTAATAATAGAATTAAACATGTGCCCCCACTTGTTCAGAGAATGCCCTTTATTTTTCTCAGAGACAAAACGAGTAAGATTAAAATCACCACCCACTAGTAAAGGAATCGACTGGTCCTGACAAACCTCAGCTAATTCCACCAAAAAATCCTCTTTATTTTCCTCCTGAGTAGCCCCATAGACCACCACCAAATGCCAATTAACATGTTTCTTGATATCAAACACTTTCATCTTGACATGAAACTTGCCCACAGAAACATCAAGTTTGGCCAATCTAGAGGAACGTAGGCCCCCCAAAATGCCCCCAGATCTCCCCACAGAAGGTAACCAACTCCAGGAAAATTGATTCATAGGATCAATTTTCCTAAAAAAAGTCAGTGGAGTATTCTTTCTTAATAGTCTCTTGTAACCCAATAAAATCTACTCTTTCCTGTCTTAACAGATCATTCAAATAAGCACTCACACCTTTCTTCCCCACCCCTCTGATATTGAAAATAGCCCCTATCATAAAACAGTTCTCCTCTCCCTTGTTCCAGTCACAACACCACTCATAGGGTGATAGTTGTGCACCTTCACAGCAGCAACATTTAACTTTCCATTCTTCCCACCAGAAACAGAATTCAACTTTCTCCTGTTTTTTCTAGAAATGAGAGGAGTAAATTCCCCCTCATCACTATCATCCTTCTTCCAGTCAAGAAACAAAACCTTCTTACCCATATTCACCTCTTCCACAACCTCAACCTATTTTCTATCATTTAAACTGTGCCTAGCAATCTCTAAATCTTTCCAAGAATTAACATGTTCTAAATATATAGACTCAACAACAATTCCCATCTCCAAAGCTCTTTGAATAATATCCTCATCATCTAGAACAACAAACGAATTATAAAGAGTTAAATTAGTACCTGATAGATCCCTAGTAGTTTGTTGAGACAGGTGCCTTTCCTCCATGCTTCCAGCACCACCTTGGTCAGCAATCCTTGAACTCATTCTCACTATTTGCTCATCTTCATCACCAACACAAGCTACCTTTTCAGGCTGAGAACCCACACTTTCCTAAGTAGAAACAATATCAGGTTTAGAAGATCCCATGACCACCACATCCTGTTCCTTATTCTCCCCACCCCCAGCCTATGAGTCATTTCTCAGAGAATTTCCTCCATCCCCTCCACCATTATCATTAGATGATCCAAAAGAATCTTCAGCAGAATCATCACCATCACCTTGCAGATCATCCTCACCCTATCCACCCTCATCCTCTAACAAGTGACCATATTGTTTATTGAGCTCATAATATTTATCACTGCCTCTCTCTCTCAACAATCCTCTGATAAAATCTTCAAAGTTATGAGGACCAGCAACATTAGGAGGATTGATAACATCATCAACCATTGTAGGGGCTAGATTCTGAACAACTTCCATGTGAACATCACCTAAGGCAGCAATATCATCCACAACCTCTTCATGAACAACATCAAGTTGTTTACCAGCACCCTGTGTCCCCATAACAACCTCCCTATTTTGAATGTTTCTTCTTTCAGAACCACCACCATCAACATTTTCCCTAATGACAACCCCCCTTGTGTTTCCACCACTACCAGAACTGGCCCAGATATTTGCCATCCTAGTCCCAAAAGATAAATCATTAGAATCTTCCTGCTCTACCATTACATTTTTACCTTTATCAAGTTTTTTCCCACCAGAACCACCAGTAGCATGTTGATGACCACCATTTCCTTCACCCACACCTCCAGTGTTACCAGCCTAATTCTCCACACCATCAGCAGGTTTGTTCTTCCTAACATCTTCCTCATTCCTCATATCATTCAAATTGATACCCTCTTGCGCATCTACCCCAAAAGTTACAGGGAAATTTGGCACTGCATCAGGAGCAAAAATTTCTTTGGTATATTTGAATTCATATATACCACCCTACATCTCCCCCTCCTGGTATTAGGCACCAAAGTCACATCCAAACAGGCAATGTTTACCCTCACATAAGCCAAGTTCCTTAAATTGTTTCTATCTAGAGCCAAAGGTTTACCAACAAGGGATGCCACATAGAACACAGTTGACTTCTCCCTTTACTTCGTAGGGATACCTACAATCCTGAACCAGGCTTGTTCTAACCATTCCACAGGTTCCAAGTCACCATTCCACTTAGACAGCTTGATCACAGCATCAGGAATTGTTTTCATGAACACTTTACCAAAGTGAAAGTCATCAATGTACCTAGCATAAGGAAATCTCATCAGGAATTCAACATCATTGATGGATCTAGCATTGAACCTCCATCCAAAACCCAAAGCATCATCCCATATCTGAAACTCTTTTTCAAGATCCTTTCCTGTAACATCACCTCTAACTACACTTATATGAGCATAATGCAGTTGTTCCATGGACTGGAAAGTAGATTCCACCACAGGAATAGAGTGAAAACCTTGCTCAAAGTTAGTACTGCCAAAAAACAAAGGAACATACTCCCAGGGTTTCCTCTCTTGACATACCAAAATATTGGGATTCCTTCCACAATTCTCACATACCTGTTCTTCTTGCACCACATAAAGTAACTATAAATCAGCTGGCTCAGCACTAACATTCACATTCCCATGCACACCTACAACTGGAGGAGGTACAGAGGACCCCACCAGTGTAGTGGCAACAACATCAGATTGTGTAGAGGTCCCAACCTTTAATAAGGTAGAGATCTCTGTGTTTACAATGCTAGTCCCTGGATCAATAGCTAGCATCCATAGTTAAGATGTAATATCAAGAAACAAAGGTCATAATACAACTTTATAACCAGGAATAAAATAATTCATTACATCTTACATAGATCCTTTGGCTATCTCATTAAAATGCAGCAGAAATAACTATAGAATGGAGTCCTTCATCTTCAAAGTGCCACATGCCATCATGTTGGTTGTAGACTTGTAATCCTAATCAACACACTTCACTAACATCAAACAAACCTGCAACATAATAAGTTACAGCCACAAGGGTCAATACATTTGAATTTTATTGGCAAGTGATACTATGGTACTATAGTGGAGTCTATCATCTATATGCATTTTCCTAGGTGGAGCTTAGTCTTGCTTTGCTCAAAATAGATTTTCCTTATCTTTTGAAAACACTAAGTTTGTGTTTGTCAAAAATCACCCAAGGTATCTACCAATCAAAGATTGAAGATCCTTTAACCCTTGTTCAACCACAAGTTTTTAACTTAAAAATTGGGATGAGGAGATTCTTGATAGCTTCCATGTCTTGATGCTCAAATTGTCCATTGTTGGGGACACGACTAAGTACTTAGATTTTACTCTCTGCAGAGGTGGTGCACTTTCCCCACAAGACTCGACATGCATCGAGACAAGATCTTTCAGAAGCCTTCCCTTAGACCAAATGGACGCGCTCCAAACCTATCATCCCCTACCACCAACTGTCCATTTGGCTAAGTTATTGCAACCTATATGATCCAGGCAGAGCCCATAATGCCAAGTGGATGCACTTGAAGCTTCTCAACATTTGACATCTCAAATCTCTTTGTTCCTAGGTGGCATTCCACAAGTGAGATACACAGGGTAAACCATTGAAAAATGGGCCCTAGTAACCACTCAACAAAAATCCATCCATGCAAGTCCCTTTCCACCCAGGTGATTCATTCACATAGTTTTTTTATTAAACAAAACACAAGTCCTTGACTTAGAAATATTCCATAGCATGAATATAATCCACCCTTGTTTTCTACTAGCTAAGCTAAGCATGATAGTAGTAGAAATCTTGACTTAGGAAAATTCTACTAATGTTTCATCTACTAGGATTTCCCATGGCATAGTTTATACTTAGCAAAAATTCCATGCAAGTCCTACTTAGAAATAACACTAATGCATAGTGAAAATAATGGGACAAAATTATGAAGCACCACTTGCCTTTTTGGTAGAGAATATAAGTTCACTCCTTGATGTTGCAATAGTCACACTCTTCAAATTTCACTACAATTCAATCAAGGCACAAATTCAATCTACCATTCAAGCAATTCATCACATAGAATAATAAAAACAAAGCCATGCATGCAAGTATGCCAAAGATTGTTTTATTTGGAAAAGTGGTTTCTAATAGGTTTTTAACATTTTAAAACACCTACTGGTCATTTATAAATGTGGCAAAACCATTTGATATTAAGTTAGTGAAAATGGCCACTTTAAATCATTTTTGTTTTGTTAGAAATGATTTAAATCAAGGTAGTAATTTCTAGTGTTTGACAAATATATTTTTACACACAATGTTAGTGTTTTATGGTCAAGTGTTTAATATTAAAACCATTTGCAAAAGGTTTTACCCATAAACCATTTTTAAATCAAACAACATTTTATTTCATTAGAAATGCCTTTAAACAAAGTAACAATTTTCTAGAGTTCTCCAAATATATTTTTAAATCCTAAAACTTGGTGTTCAGGGTCAGAGAGTTTAAATCAAATCATTTTCCAAAGGCATTACTCAAAAAGAATTTTAAAAACATAAACAATATTTTTATTTAACTAGAAATTCTTTTATTCAAATATTTATTCTTTAGATTCACAAAATACACTTTTAAATCCATGAGGTGGTTTCTATGGTCAGTAGGTTCAAACCAAACCATTTACCAAAGATTTTACCTTAAAAATATTTGTAGAATATTTTTTATATTCAAATTATGCCTACACAAGTTTCTGCAAAAACATCTAAGTTTACAGAATCACATTACTAAACAAATTAAATGTTTGGATATAATTCTTTTTGCTGATTCCATTGATATAAAGTTTGCAAAATTTGGACGTGTAGATTTAAAGTTATGATTTTTGCAAAATAACATCTAATAGAATAGTTTCTGGTTTTAAACCAAAACACTGGCCACGTGGAATGTTTTCATTGGCTCATACTGGTTCGCGTGGATCAGCTAATGTGGAGAGTTGGATTTTAAACAGATTATGCGGCACAGATGAGTTCTTACCCCTTCGTTAAGTCATCTGTTTATATGCGTCAGATCTAAATCGAATGGTCCTGATCTAATTGACCACAAAGTGGCGGCGCTGCGACGGTGGCTGGCAGCGGCGCGCTCAGGCGATGGAGTTGCCGACGAAATAGGAAGCGCGTGAGAGGGAGAAAATGCTCACTGGGTTCGCCGCGTCGTGCTGAAGCTCAAGGTGGTCGTCATCGTCGAAGGGGCGCTCGGGTGTGGCTGCAATTCCTCGCCGGAGATGTCCCTGGCGTCGTGCACGCTCTGTCATCGATGAAGGTGAGGCTACATGGCTCGAAAAGGAGAGGCAAAGTGCTTGTTAGACACGGAAGACGATGGTGAGTACATGAGCATCACAGAGAGGGAAAGGCGAGGTTAGACTTTACTAGTAAGGTTTGCCGGAGTTGAGCTAGCCGTCGATGGCGAGATGGTGTTGTCGGAGGCGACGTTCTAAGGTGCACGCGGACTAGCTGGGGCCACTGGTGGATGCGCAAGGTACTGGAGAGTGAGCTCACGTGCACAAGGGGGCAGGGTACGGTCAGGCGTCGCTGGAATTCGCACTAGACCTCGTCGGAGCTAGTTTGGTTGCAGCGAGCAATTTGGGTAGCCCTGGGGTGGAGAGGAGCTGGCGACTGAGGGGAAATGAGGAGGAGGGTGAGGCGATTAAGTGGGAGAGGTCGCGGACGGGAGTTACTCGGCCAGTAACGCGAATTAACGAGAATTGATCACCGGCAGAAACGGCCGGCGTGGTCTTCGCGTGGGTGAGGAAGACGACTAACGAGTGGGGCCGCTTCGTCAGCCTTAGAGAGAGAGAAAGGATGGGGTCCAGCGGTCAGTGAGTTTGTGGGTGCGTTAGTGAGTGACAGAAAACGATTCGGGGTTGAGGGAGTGGTCTGCGTTGCTAGGCCTGCTGGGCTTAGCTCTGCTGGGTCGTTTCTTTCCCCTTTTTTTGTTCTATTTCATTTTTCTTTTTCCATTTTTGAATTCTGTTTTGATTTATTCAAATGATTTCAAGTATTTGTTTGAATTCAAATGTTTCCCATCTTTCAGTAGGGATTCATTCTGTTTAATAATATTTTCTAAAGTCCTTTTTAGAATATTTCTTTGTATTTTCTTAGGCTTTATTATTTATCTAATAGACAATTGTCTTTATTCAAATAAAATCAAATATGGTTTTGATTCCATATTAATTATTCAAATGATTTAACTTTCTGTTTTAAATTCAAATATTTATTAAACCCTTTTTAGTAAGTTTTATTTATTCAATACGGTGTTAAATAATTCTTTTTGAATTATTTTAATATGTTTTATTAATCATTTAAATTGGGTATTTCCCTTAATTTAAATAATATTCAATATGGTTTTAAATCCATATAAATTTTATTCATATGATTCTTTTATTTTATTTATGTTAATTAAATAAATTTTATTTCACTTGGGCAATTCCAATTATTCTTTTCCCATGATTTAATTAATCATTTCTATTAGGGTTTTTGTCTTTATTCAAATAGAATAGGATTTGGTTAATGTCATATTATTTTATTTTGAATATTCTTTATCCCTTTATTTTATTTGAATTTGGATTGTCTTTATTCCATTTGTTTATGGATTAGGCCAAGTTTTAATTTGACTTTAAATATTCCTTATTTATTTATTTATTTCTTTGTCTTACAAAATCCATATCTTTTTATTTAAAGATCCAAACTTGGTGATTCCAATTTGTATAATTTTATTTGATATTGGCTTATCCTTTTAATCTCTTTAGGATTATTTTACTCACAATTTTGGTATGGATTTTAGATAGGGGCTTTATTAGCTTTGAAGTTTAATTTCTTTATCTTATTAAATTCATAAGATTTTATCCATGGCTCCAAATTGAATGAAATCAATTTCTATGGTTTTATAATATTTTTGTTCATCATTTATGATCATTTATAAATTTTTGTTGATAGATTTTTATATGGATCACATCCATAGTCTTAGAGATATCTTGGAAATGATTTCTTCCATTAGGGTTTTAGATTTTTGGTTTAACTTTTCCAAGTGTTTAAATTTCAAGATTCATTCTTTGATGAATGCATTTCACTTGATTTGAATTTAGTTGGATTCAAATTTTATTCAAAGTTTGTTCAAGATGGGTTTTAATGTTTCCATTCAGAAATGAAAAGTTTATTTTCACCCTAAATTTCAACAATTATTTATTTTGTTTATTTATTTTTCACATTTTAAAATTTGGAAAATTTTGGGATGTGATAGATTGGCTAACAGCAGTAATAGGCGATACATTGACATGACGATCAACTCCAGCAGACACATTGACAGAAGTGGAAACAGAAGTGTTCAATCTAGTAACAAGAGGACTAGCAGGCATAGAAGGAATCGTTGTAAGCCTAGTAATGGCAGCTTGCTCCACTGTTCGAGCAAAAACCGTCTCTCCTCTCCTAGGATTATCCGAAGAGTTACCTGATCTACCTGGAAACGACAAGGCTGTAGCATCTGAACCTGGCCTTGCTGCATCTCAGGGCGATGACTCCACCGGCCGTTATTACGGTCTTGCTCAGCTTCACAACGGCGCGCCTCCGCCAGAGCCCTGTCACGAGCCATGTTTTCTCGGTGTTGATCCTCCAATCGGGGCTCATCCTCTGCCTGCCTCATCTCATCTTCCCTACGCCTCGCATTCCACCGCCGTTCATCATCACGGCAACGGTCCTGCTCCCGGATCCAGCCCCCATCACAACGATTATCATCCAAACCCCTGCGATCAATCGGCTGTCGCCCTTGTCCATACCAAAATCCCGATCTGTTCACATAGGGAACAGGTCGGATTGGAGGACGAGAAGGCGATATGCGACCACCACAGAAACGCAGATCCATGATAGGCTCCTCCGCCACCACCTGAGCAAACGGTCGGCAGTCGCCTGAACGAACACCACTCCACCTCACCGGAGAAACAACCCGTGGGGACGAAGGACGCAGTACTGGAGAATCCCGAACGAAAACTACCTTGCACACCTCTCTCGATCTAGGGTTCTGTGGAGACGATAGGGAACCAACCCTCGATCTAGGGTTGATGAAAATGGGAGACGAAGGGGGAACTGACTAGACCTAGCCCCTCGCCGGTGTACTAGTACCCACCCTCTCAACTGGCGGGTGGCCCTCCTCCATCGACGACCCACGGTCAGCGTCCAAACGTCTTCTGGAACTACCGAGCCGTATCACCCGGCACGTACGCACGTAGGGCGGCGCACCAACGATACCATTAAGAGGTCCACGGGCCGCAATCGTCGGGCCCACGAGAATGTGCCAACCCCCATGCACCAACCGCAAGCCAAACATGACATCCGTCGTTGACCTCCAAACCGCCAGAACCTGACCCACTTCATCGAGCAGCGACACCTGTGTGACAACCCCGAGATTAGGGCTAAACAAATCCCAGACCTCCGTCTGACATAAGCTTAACCTTGAGCTCGAGAATATCCAGTGAATAATCGGTAACACGGCAGTGACCCTACGACACAAAATTTATTACAGCAAGCCCATAACTGAGCAGAGAACCAAAATATTACAAGCAGAGGTCACTGACCACAAACGTCAAACAACGGAAGGAAAATTATGCTATTAAGTATAGCAAACTTAACAAATGGCCTAAGAGGCCTGAAGCATAACGATGACGTCCCAGCCCATAGATTTCAGGCTGCCGGCCGGGAACCCCAAGCTACTCGTCGGTGTCGATGTAGTATGGAACTCGTCTTCAAGGAACACTTACTGTACCAAAAGTATCAACAAATCAAGGGTGAGTACAGGGTGTACTCCGCAAGACTTATGGCTGGTGGAGTTGTTTTGCATAAAGCCATCTTTGTTTATAAAACAAGAGAGAGAAGAAGCTCGTCTATTCAGAGTATTTTAAAAGGGGATAAGCGAGCGACATCTCCGAAATTATTGATCATCATCTTTTGATATCCACCGAATCATCATCATCTGAACTAGGATCACCCCCTCGTACCCATGAGGAAGCATTCAACAAACATTAGTTGCCAAGTTTTACGATTAGGTTCATGTTCTCTATGATCTCCCATTTGTTCCCAAGTCGTCCATAACCGTGGACACGGCTTTCCGAAAGATTATTACCCTGCAGGGGTGTACAACTTTACCCACACGTACCAACCGACTCTTATTTCCACTTGACACACTTCCTTGGTGTGCTGACAGAGGGTGTGGTTGGACACGACCTTTACCTTGCTTTCGCCGAGACCATGAGTCACGCAATAAGTATAGTTCCTCCGTAACGGGTCAAATCCCGAAGCCAGTAATTAAATATGTGAGGCGAGGTTGGTTAACAGGGGCGCCATTGTAACATCCCAAAAATACTAAACTTGGATCATCAAACTCTAATCATCAAAATTAGGGTTAACAAAAACTTTTCTAAATAAAATTATGGAAGCATGCATGTGAGTATGCATTTCATTTTGAATTCTTTTGAACCACCTTGTTTGTGTGTTTCTTTGCT
Source organism: Avena sativa (assembly GCA_916181665.1). Taxonomy (NCBI): domain Eukaryota; kingdom Viridiplantae; phylum Streptophyta; class Magnoliopsida; order Poales; family Poaceae; genus Avena; species Avena sativa. The sequence continues at coordinate 242,029,310 of OV702297.1, forward strand.
TGTAAAATGTTGCTTAGGTGAAATAAACATCATCTAAACATTTCCCAAACTTTTCCCAAAGACAAATAAATCAAAACAAAGCTAAATGAGTGAATGGTCATTTTGACCAATTTAACTCCCATGCCTACTTTGGCTGTCTCAAACTTTCAGAACCTAACAGAAACTTTTCTGGATCTTTGCACCCCTTGATTTTACTCATAACAAAGTATCAAGGCCCACTTTGTGATCATCCAGAAACTTTCAAATGCATAGTTTTAATGACAATTCAAAATTGAATCTTAATCATATGAGAAGATCCCACTTTTTCAAAAACCACTCAAACAAGCTCAACTTTCAAAACCCAAGCATCTACAGACTCACCAGCACCAACCTAGCACAGCCACCAAAAATCTTTTCAAAATTCAAAACTTGAATTCTTGCGGCCATTTCATCAAACACATTGCAGACACAAATCAAACAAAATACAAACACTATTTTGAGCAGTGAATTGAGCCTAACTTGTTCCCTCTCTGGGCACCACTAGCTTTAGTAGATAATCTAACAATCTTAACTAATCACTAGCACCACTGTGAGCTTGCCAATGCCATCAATGGTGAACAGCCGAATCTCACCTAGTCACCCCCATGTCGACAGCAAGCTAGGAAGAAAACCAAGCCTAGCCAACATGTCTGGGAGGCAGCCCACCGTCCACCGCCACTCCCTGTCCAGCGCTCGAACCCTGCCAGCCACTGGACCACATGCACGGACCGCGCCCAGCTCGCCAGCGACCATGCCGAGCATGCGCCAGAGCGCCACCCTCGACCGAAGCCCACAGACCGCACGCCGCCCTTCCCGCGTGCATACATGATCGCCACCGACCCAGGAGACCGCCAGACATCCCCGTTCGCCACCCCATGCCTCACAGCCACCGCTCGCTGTCGAAGACGCCGCCTCTGCCACGCAGAGCGTCGCGTGTTCCAGAGCAAACCGCACAGCCCCTACGCACGTATTAAAGCCGTAGAGCATCGCCAGGAGACCACCAAGCAATCGCCACCGCCGGCCATGCCTCTAGCAGCCCGTAGCCATGTCGCCACCGTCGCCTGCCCATGCCGTTCGGTCTCGTTGTCACGACTATAAATAGAAGCCACCCCCAGCCGAATTGAGCATACCATCTCACTCCCTTCTCCTCACTGACCATTCCACCCCGTTCCCGGAGCAAGGCGAGCAGCACTTCGCCGGAATTTCATCGGAGCCCGCCGCTGCTGGAGAAGAAGGGTGCCAGCGATTGGAGCCGCCCCAGGAGAAGCTGCCGGTACCAGGAGAACCGCCGTCATCGACTTAGTCGTTCGCCCGCATCGCCGACCCACGCCTGAACCCCGGTGAGCCCCCAGCGACCCCCACTGGCCGCGCTAGGTTTCTGTCTCGCCGGCGTTGCCCAACATCGATGATGACCCTTAGCCGTTGGATTAGAACCAGATCGAACGCATCACATTGCCCCATACCGCTTCGCACCCCCTGTCTCACTGACGCGTGGGGACAGGCAGTTAAACAGCCCGCGAAAGCGCTGTGCTTAGCAGGCCGGCCCAGTATCGCTTCCCGCGTAGCCCAATTATTTGAATTTAACTTTTTCCATTTTATTTCAAACATACTTTTGTACCCAATTTCAAAAATCAACCCAGGTCGATTCAGTGGACCAAATTGAATGAAACAATTTTGTTAGATAGGTCTAGGAATGCTAAATGCAAGCCCGTTGGATTCAAGTCATTTGGATCTGTAGATCATCCATGGTAAAAATAACAAGGCAGAAGCTTTTCTGCATTCAAACATTTTTCAAATTTAAACCATAATAGCTTTTGAGTTGATTCCAACTCTCAAAAATCACATTTAACCATACATTTCAGAATATATAAAAATATATAGGTTTACTTACAGAAATAATGTTCAAGTAATAAAAGAATGCCCCATAGGCATTTCTAGCCACTTTAATTAATTAAAATAAAAAGATAAAACCTTATTAAATTGTGACACCACTTTAAATCACATTCCCATGGACTAAAATATGTGGTGATGACATGTGTCGACATGATCCCATGTTTGGTTTGGAGAATATTAAATCTTAAGTAGTTTTTCAATGAGTAGAAATTAATTTTCTAAAAATAAAAGGAATTAAACCAAACTTTAATCTTGTAATGTTAGTGATGATGCTAGATCATCTATAGGACCCTTTTTTATGATGATTGCAAGTAGTTAAGTATTGTTTGGTGATTGTGTACCTCGTATTTATTCATAGACACTAGTACCGACCAAGGATACGATGAGGAAGGAGGATTCTATGAAGAAGAAGCCGCGGAGAAATTCAACCACTGCTCTGCACAAGGCAAGCCTAATACTACTAGTTGAATGTGCAAGCTAACACTTGCAATTTATCAAGCTTATACTGATATTGAAGCAAGTCAATACTTGCTTGCTGCCATGCCCCCTATATGCCTTAAAGCATATATGATCATACCCACTTGATAAACCAATCCTAGTTTTACTTACAAGCTTTATACTTTATTTCTTTATCAAAGCTAGTACTTAGAGCTTAACTAAATGAATTGTAGATACTAGAAAGATAATGGAAGGTTGCATAAAGAGCATAAAACTTGGCCTAAGCTAGATAATCTTGATGTCCTCTTAAGGCATGAGATTAAACTTAGTCAAACCCCACTAGTGTACCACCCCTCATTAGTGCTTACCCCCACTTGTAGATGCTAGTGCTAATCATAAAACTTGGTCAACATTAGATGGGAATACTTGGTGAAAATGGTTATGAAAACCTTGGAATGATGGATCATTGTATTGAAATGTTTTGACATGTGTTTCCGAACACCGGATGATTTGGTGATGAAAATGTTGAGGCATGAGCCTTAGCCCTTTATAAAACTGATGGTTGTCTGGATGCGATACCATTCCAATTTTATCGTACAACCATAATACCTGAAGATTGGGTAGGGCTTGACTGGAAACATATATACCTTAGTATTGGTTCCCTCACGGCCAAGGTCTGAGCTGAGGCTACCTTGTGAAGATTGTCCACCTGTGCAGTACCCAAGATGACAGTTGGTCATGGTTGGGAGGCCAAACTCACAGGAGAGGTGCTTATACTAGGGCGTGTAATTGAAAGGTTAGGATTGATTATCCTCATACTGAGTATGGTGAATTCAGGATTTGTTCCTGACGGATGTGTCAAATGTTGTGGTGAAAGTGTACAATCTCTGCAGAGTGTCAAACTATTCGAATAGCCGCGTCCGCGGTTATGGACAGCTGGAGTGGCCATACTGTTTCCCCCGTCAGACATTTCAAAATGACTTGTGAAATGAACGGAGACTTTGACTTGACCTCAACAGGGTTGTGATATGAGATACAAGTTCCCACTTAGGTGTTATAAAACTTCAACTATCATTCGTTTCTTCTAAACTTAGCAGAGATAAATCTGGCTTTTGCAAAACAACCCTAGAGCCTAGTCTCCTATTATCAAAAACCCCTTTTACTTGTTAGTATTAGTTTGCGAGTACTTAAAGAGTACTCATGGCTTTGTCCCTGGCTATTCCCATGGCCAGACTATGAAGAGGAGTACCTGGAGGATGGACCCCAGGAAGGTTACGACAACTAGGATCATCGCCCATCGCCAGCATTGCCTGTGACCCTGAAGATGGAGCTTCGCCTATGCTACCGTTGTTATTACGCATTCCGCTGCTTGAAGTTGTATTAAGAACTGGATCATGAGATCCCTATTTGTGTAAGACCTTATGTATGGTTTGTAATGGATGATGTACTGTGGTATCCAATTCTGTTATGTCTCGCAAAAATGGTAATCCTGAGATTGCGATGTATGGCATAACAGGCATCTGGGATTAAAAATCTGGGTGTTGACAGCCATCTAACCCAAGCAACCCGTTACCTACCTGTTATGAATGCACCTGCACCCGGCAAATCTTTCAAAAGGTTTTCTATGCATATGTCGAATGGAACGCCCGAACTATGTGACTCATGGAATCTACTAGGCAAGTTAGTCAATCATGGGGTCCCCATTTAACCCGTGTGGTTGTACACTCGTCTTGGTTCAAGAGGCAAGAACCCAGGGTCCTAAGGGTGGCGGGCATAGGACTAGAAAAACCACATCCCACTGTGGCCGCCCATACAAGCCTTAGCATATTTAATCTCATATCACTAATATCATCTCATCACATTCTCCTGTCATACTAGATTCTCTGCATCTGATACATCATCTGGATGAACCAGACTCAACAGCTAAGCATGGATAAGCAAGACACGTATAAAAGCTCTAGCAATGCACACAAGCCAAACCTAGTTATGCGAGGAGTAGTGGATCAGGTAATATAAGCTCAAAGGGAGTATGCAATAGATAGGATACTATATCTATCGATAAAAGACCACAGTAGAATCGTATGCATGATGGCAAGAATTGAACTGCTGTCGAAATCATAGGATTATATCATGGTGGGGCTATGCTTGCCTTTGCCAGTTGATAGCAGATAATAGATCTTTGGAAGCTTGTACTTGACTTGGTTACAGTTGGTCAAGTATTGTTCGTCGATCTTCGATCTTCGATGGTGTTGACCTCGGGCTTTGATCTCGATCTCGATATCATATTCTACCAAAGAGAAGCAAACACCGGAAAGAAAGGGGAAACAATCAATCAATGGCATCGATGCAATGCTCAAACAAGGATGATGATATGACAAGTTAAATTGTAATGAAAAGTAACCTTAACACATACTCGACAACTTAGTCGGGGTTCCGAGGGGTGCAAACCCTAACTCGGGGAAACTCCGGAACATATGAGAGGGGTGCATTTGTTCTTCTAATTAAACTTGTCATGAAAGTTGATTAAAAATGCATGATTATAGCTTAAATAGGTAGGTTTCATTTTTCTGAACATTTTGATATATTATTTGTATTTTTCTAAATTACAGATTAAAGTTATTGAATTTACAATATTCAAAACAATTTCTGAAATTATTAAACCCTTTTCTTAATTTTAAATAAGACTGGAAAACTTTTTACACCGCAGGATGGGCTAGCCACAGACAAAGTGGGACAGGGGGGCGGTTGGGGTGTTTCTCACCAAGACAGGTGGGCCATAGGCCACCTCAGCTTCCACGCAGGCAAAGTGGGATAGGGGGGCGGTTGGGGTGTTTCTCACCAAGGCAGTAGCTAGCCATTGCGGCTGCCAGGTGGGGTCTGGGCCATGTTGGCAACCCACACAGGCGCCACGCGGGCTCACCGGCGAGCATTGCAGATAGCGACGGTTGGCGTAGCTAGGGGGCTAGCAGGCTAGCGCAGAGGGTTGCCTTCGAACGGGCGCATCACGGGGAACCTAATCCTGGCGGCGCCGTTGCAGGGTGGTCACCGGAGCGGCCTAGAGGACAAGGAAACACGGCGGCCGACGATGGCGCTTGGCAACGGAGGAAGCTAAAGGAGAGGAGAGATGAGAGGTGGTGCTGGAGCACCACTTGCTCACCCTGAGCGCGTGAGGACGGTCGGAGAGGGCGCGTGAGGTCAAGTTTGAGCGGATCGACACCGGCGAGCACAGTCGGAGTCGAGGATGACGGAGTCATGGACGACGACTAGGAGCTCCCCTCCTTGATTCCTTCAGCGAGGAGACACTACACAACACTGTGGAGCTCGTGTGCTGTTCGGCGAGTCTTGGGAAGGCGTCAATCGACGGCTGTGAATGGCGTCTGGACGGCTACGGTGCAGGTCCGCGAGGGGAACAAGAGAGAGGGGTCTCTGGGAAGGGGGAAGGATGGATGAGGATGGCAGGTCGGTGTCGTGAGGATCTCATCCTCCTCCTAGAGCTTGGCGGACGGCAGTATGGAGGCGGCGAGGATCAACGGCGAGGCCGACGATAGCGAGTTGCTTCTTGTCGGAAGCGAGGAAGAAGAAAAGGTAAAGACGCGAAGGGGTACGGGCCGCGCTGGGCCTTAGCTGGGCCGAGGGTGGCTGTTGGCTGGCGACAGGGAAGGGAAGAGAGAAGCGGGCCGGCCCAGATAGGTTGACTGGCTCCAGTTTTTCTTTCTAAACATTTTTCCAATTTCTGATTTCACTTTTGTTTTTGTATTTCTGTTTTGAATTATCTCAAAAGTACCAGAAGGTTTTCAGAATATATAAAATATTGTAGGAACCCCTTTAGACAATTTGGGACCCATACACTTTGATACTTTTCAAAATTCAAAACCTATTTGAATTGATTTGCAAATAGAAAGAGAGGGAAGAGATAGGGTTTTAGGGTTTGATTTTCTCCAATGCACAATTTATGATATGATGCTCATGATGCACAAAACAAACCTTAATACAAGATTAACTAAAACTAGGGTGTTACAGCTCTATCCCCTTACGAGAATCTCGACCTGAGATTCCAAAGGTAGGAAAAGAGACAGAGAGAGAAAGAAACAGGGCCACTCTAAAGATAAGAGGGAAACTCACTAAACATCACACAGAGTATCTCATGGTCATATCATGGATGGAATGTTCATAAACAAGTCTGAGATGACAAACATGAAACATGTCAAGGTAAAGGAGGAAACAAGAGGAGATGGTTTCAAGTTGTTAGATAGCTGGTCTTCATAAGGATTGAGACCATGGAACTTACATGAGGTTTTGAAGCTTCTGTAGAAGAAAGCTTCTAACAGAAAGAACATGACCACAGACTTTGATAGGGAACCTCTACTACACGGCTTAAGTAGAGATTTCAGGTTGCAGAGATGTGGATCAACAAAACCAAGTTGTTAAACTACTTTTGACACAGAAGGTTCACTCTTTCATTCAATAGAAGGCCAAGACAGAAATGTGTTTTGGTGGAGAGGACTCATAAGAGTCTCAGGAAACATGTATCAAAAGAAACTATTGATTGCTAAAATCATAGTCACTCTTAAAACATGGCTAAGAAAACAAAGGAAACTCTTTATTCATCCAAGTATACCAAAATCCTTGCTAAGATCTTGACACTACTTTACACCACTAGGATGAATAGTTAAGAAGATTCCTGATGACACGCGAAGAAAGAAACTTCATTCTCAGACTTTAATTACTTGGCACAACAAGACGCTTGCCAACATAAATGGTCTGGAGGATTGACCGAGGGACATTTAGCAACACTACTTTAAATGTTCTCCTTGATGTTCGAGAAATCAGACACCAAGTAAAGGTCGGACTTCGGATAAAAGGAAACAATAAGCACAACTCCTATAATTAATTATAGAAGAAGCCTCATGAAGAGTGGTTGTTATTGCTTACTTGAAGGAAATAGGAAAATAGGTCTTTTCGGCTAAGTGTGTCAACCATTACAACAATCTTGCTAGACTTACAAAGAGAACTATGTCAAAACCTTGAGGAACACCAACCATCATTGCTGCTTGAGATTCATCTTTGGTTAGGTGGAATGATATTTCAGACTCAGCATATCCGAATAGAAAATTTGCAACATTTACCACAAAGGTAAAGTTACTAGATTCTCAAGATATGGACTATAGTGTCAAGCTCCAAAATACGAGCTAGATTGCTAGACCCATGTATTTAGCAACTTGTCTGAAGACAACTGCACACACTTAAGATACTGACAATCAAACACTCATGTGTCCTTAAGGAACAGAGTTAACTTTACTCTAATCCACGACGATATCTTTCAACAATTGCACATGAATCTGAGAAGGTCACTTCTAACATCCAGAACACATACTTTGAGATAACTCGAAGATGGTTCTCGAAAGTTTCCAACATTAGTGCCCAATGTTCCATATGAATTTAGTCTAATCATGGAGAAGATAAGGATGTCATCGATGGGCTCAAAAACAAACTTATCGAGACACTCCAAGAAGATGGACTCATATGTTGCGTGAACAAGACAAAAATACTGGTCAGACCAAAGGACATGAAGATGTATCCTAGTGAAACATCACAAGAAGAAACATTATCAAGATAGTCCTTGGAACTAAGTTTGATTTGACGATAACCGAAATCAAATCAAAGATAGGGGAAGATAACATATCCACAAAGGAAATACTATCTTTCTTTAGCACGAACAAAACTAGACATCCCTTTAAGAATGAACAAAGTCAGATAAAACTTTTGTCTTACAACTCTCCAAGTTGTTTCTTAAGCTCATCCAACTAGTTCAGGGGTATCCAGTACAGATCCTTGGAGATAGGAGTAGTTCAGAGAACTTACTTGCTCAAGAACTTGATAACTCAGTCATGTGGCAACATGGAGGTACTTCTAGTAGACATCTAGAATATCACGGACCACCGATATGTCACTTAGTTCCAGAGGAAACTTGCTTGGTAAGGCAAGAAGACATAGTCTCAGAGCTTCGGCACAAACCTAACTCTTTGACCAAGAAGAGTGTACCAGAATAGCAGACTTGGTAGCATAGTCAAACTTCACTTAGTGATAGGGTTAACCTATCACGCTAAGAATGACACAAATGTCATTGGAGTTCAAAACAATAAACATTGCTAGAATCTCAGATGGCCACATTATTACGCACACTCATCACTCAAGAACACGAAAGCTCGAGGAAGGGTGGGTAAAGATGTGTAAAAGCTTCACTTCATTAAGGGGTCATGGAACTCGGCATAACCTCTTAGTATAAAAGAGTGTGATACTTTAAGGTAGGACAGATAGAAGCTAATCAATGCCTCTTGATCTGCGGATTACAACACTTTGACCTGGTCCTGGAAATGACGAGGTACTGGAGTTTGTTTCTCCTAGACATTCTGAAATGGTTTGTCTTGACGGACCACAAGAGTATCTTGCTTCGGAAGACACCGATGCACATTTACTACTTGCCTACCAACTGTTAGACAAAGGTCGGAAAACAACAAGGGGAAAAGAACATGCTCAGGATGGAATCCCAAGATGTGGATGCATAAGTCAACAATCTTCCGAAAACCAATGCAGCGAAGGGGTAAGGTGTGGCAGAGTCACGAGTATAGATGCGAGACTCTCAAGGAGTACTCTTGTCGTGATCTTTTTGGTTCCATAAAGAACATCTGCCATAGCATGTGGTAGGGGAAGTCCTTGCTGTCACAATTTAATTGTGACAATAACCACAAGCTTGAAGGCTATAATTGTAGTACCAGCCATCCTGAGGTAATGTGTGAGAATTAACGACAGGGGACAAAGGAATGGATCCTGGTTTAAAGATCAGCGTCATGTACAAGATTCACAACACCAGAATCTAGCACAATCAGGGATCTTAGCTTCAAGTCCAAGGGTTAAAACCCAAAGAAAGGAGTAACTACTACTTGAGTGACATGGCGTACACTGCAAGTTAGTAATCACAAGGTAGATTCTAAGAGAAGAAATGACTTCTGAAGTACCCAAAAAACAAAAAGGAGGCACACGAGGCGAAAGGAAACCTCGAAGCCTAGAACAGAACACTGCAGATCCAACAATATAATATTGTGGTTCTAAAAGATAGAGAGATCATGGTAGAAAGGAATATCTCAGATGAAGAAGAGCAAGGGGTAACAAGGAATTCACAACACACACAATTCTAGAGAATTCAACACTAGGACAACTGGCTTAGAAGCGACATGCCAAGGAGGCACCTAAGTTTTGAAAGACCAGAAGAGATATCAAAACTTTTCCAAAGTCAACACCAGATAAGATAACCCAGAGTTAGAGCGAAACTGGATAAGGAGTAAAAGAAGCATACTAGAGTTTTCGCAAATACTTCTCAGCTTTAAAATAGTTTTCACAAGTACTATACTCAACATCGACCAATAGCAAGGTTTTCCTATGGTCGGTACTGCTCTGATACCAAGAACTGTGACACCCCCGAGATCAGGGCTAAACAAATCCCAGACCTCCGTCTGACATAAGCTTAACCTTGAGCTCGAGAATATCCAGTGAAGAATCGGTAACACGGTAGTGAACCTACGACACAAAATTTATTACAGTAAGCCCATAACTGAGCAGATAACCAAATTATTACAAGAAGAGGTCATTGACCACAAAAGTCAAACAACAGAAGGCAAATTATGCTATTAAGTATAGCAAACTAAACAAATGGCCTAAGAGGCCTGAAGCATAACGATGATGTCCCAGCCCATAGATTCCAGGCTGCCGGCCGGGAACCCCAAGCTACTCGTCGGTGTCGATGTAGTACGGAACTCGTCTTCAAGGAACACTTACTCTGCCAAAAGTATCAACAAAGGAAGGGTTAGTACAGGGTGTACTCTGCAAGACTTATGTCTGGTGGAGTTGTTTTGCATAAAGCCATCTTTGTTTATAAAACAAGAGAGAGAAGAAGCTCGTCTATTCAGAGTATTTTAAAAGGGGATAAGGGAGCGACATCTCCGAAATTATTGATCATCATCTTTTGATATCCACCGAATCATCATCATCTGAACTAGGATCACCCCCTTGTACCCATGAGGAAGCATCCAACAAACATTAGTTGCCAAGTTTTATGATTAGGTTCATTTTCTCTATGATCTCCCATCTGTTCCCAAGTCGTCCATAATCGTGGACACGGCTTTCCGAAATATTATTACCCTGCAGGGGTGTACAACTTTACCCACACGTACCAACCGACTCTTATTGCCACTTGACACACTTCCTTGATGTGCTGACAGAGGGTGTGGTTGGACACGACCTTTACCTTGCTTTTGCCGAGACCATGAGTCACACAATAAGTTTGGTTCCGCCGTAACGGGTCAAATCCCGAATCCGGTACTTAAAGATGTGAGGCGAGGTTGGTTAACAGGGGCGCCATCTGCCCCAAGCAACCCGTTCCACGCTTACCTACCTGTTATGAATGCACCTGCACCCGGCAAATCTTTCAAAAGGTTTTCTATGCATATGTCGAATGGAACGCCCGAACTATGTGAGTCATGGAATCTACTAGGCAAGTTAGTCAATCATGGGGTCCCCATTTACCCCGTGTGGTTGTACACTCGTCTTGGTTCAAGAGGCAAGAACCGAGGGTCCTAAGGGTGGCGAGCATGGGACTAGAAAAACCACATCCCACTGTGGCCTCCCATACAAACCTTATCATATTTAATCTCATATCAGTGATCTCATCTCATCACTTTATCCTGTCATACTAGATTCTCTGCATCTGATACATCATCTGGATGAACCAGACTCAACAGCTAAGCATGGCTAAGCAAGACACAGATAAAAGCTCTAGCAATGCACACAAGTCAAACCTAGTTATGCGAGGAGCAGTGGATCAAGTAATATAAGCTCAAAGGGAGTATGCAATAGATAGGATACTCTATCTATCGATAAAATACCATAGTAGAATCGTATGCATCATGGCAAGAATTGAACTGCTTTCGAAATCATAGGATTATATCATGGTGGGGCTATGCTTGCCTTTGCCAGTTGATAGCTTGTACTTGACTTGGTTACAGTTGGTCAAGTATTGTTCGTCGATCTTCGATCTTCGATGGTGTTGACCTCGGGCTTCGATCTCGATATCGTATTCTACCGAAGAGAAGAAAACACCGGAAAGAAAGGGGAAACAATCAATCAATGGCATCGATGCAATGCTCAAACAAGGATGATGATATGACAAGTTAAATTCTATTGAAAATTAACCTTAACACATACTCGAGAACTTAGTCGGGGTTCCGAGGGGCGCAAACCCTAACTCGGGAAAACTCCGGAACATATGAGAGGGGTGCATTTGTTCTTCTAATTAAAATTGTCATGAAAGTTGATTAACAATGCATGATTATAGCTTAAATAGGCAGGTTTCATTTTTCTGAACATTTTGATATATTATTTGTATTTTTCTGAATTACAGATTAAAAGTTATTGAATTTACAATATTCAAGACAATTTCTGAAATTATTAAACGCTTTTCTTAATTTTAAATAAGACTGGAAAACATTTTACACCGCAGGATGGGCTAGCCACAGACACAGACAGGTGGGACCTGGGCCACCTCAGCTTCCACGCAGGCGAAGTGGGACAGGGGGCGGTTGGGGTGTTACTCACCAAGGCAGTAGCTAGCCGATGCGGCTGCTAGGTAGGGTCTAGGCCATGTTGGCAACCCACGCAGGCGCCACACGGGCTCGCCGACGAGCACTGCAGACGGCGGCGGTTGGCAGAGCTAGGGGCGAGCGGGCTAGCGCAGAGGGTTGTGTTCGAACGGGCGCATCGCGGGGAACCTAATCCTGGCGGCGCCGCTGCGGGGTGGTCACCGGAGCGGCCTAGACGACAAGCAAACGCGGCGGCCGACGGTGGCGCTCGGCAACGGAGGAAGCTAGAGGGAGAGGAGATATGAGAGGTGGTGCTGGAGCACCGCGTGCTCACCCTGAGCGCATGAGGACGGTCGGAGAGGGCGCGTGAGGTCGAGGTTGAGCGGATCGACGCCGGCGAGCACGACCGGAGTCGAGGAAGACGGAGTCATGGGCAACGACTAGGAGCTCCCCTCCTCGATTCATTCAGTGAGGAGACACTGCACAACATGGAGGAGCTCGTGGGTTGTTCGGTGAGGCTTTGGGAGGCGTCAATCGATGGCGGTGAACGGCGTCTGGCCGGCTAGGGTTCGGGTCCGCGAGGGGAACGAGAGAGAGGGGTCTCTGGGAAGGGGAAGGATGGATGAGGACAACAGGGCGGCGTCGTGAGGATCTTATCCTCCTCCTGGAGCTCGGTGGACGGCGGGATGGAGGCGGCGGGGATCGACGGCGAGGCCGATGAAAGCGAGCTGCTTCCCGTCGGAAGCGAGGAACAAGAAAAGGTAAAGACGCGAAGGGGTACGGGCTGCGCTGGGCCTTAGATGGGCCGCGAGTGGCTGCTGGCTGGTGATAGGGAAGGGAAGAGAGAAGTGGGCCGGCCCAGATAGGTTGGCTGGCTCCAGTTTTTCTTTCTAAACATTTTTCCAATTTCTGATTTCACTTTTGATTTTGTATTTCTATTTTGAATCTATTTTGAATTATCTCAAAAGTACCAGAAGGTTTCCAAAATATATAAAATATTGTAGGAACACCTTTAGACAATTTGGGACCCATACACTTTGATACTTTTCAAAATTCAAAACCTATTTGAATTGATTTGCAAGTAGAAAGAGAGGGAAGAGCTAGGGTTTTAGGGTTTGATTATTTTCTCCAATGCACAATTTAAGATATGATGCTTATAATGCACAAAACAAACCCTAATACAAGATTAACTAAAACTACAGTGTTACAACCTGTCCAGATCCATCTCGCGCGATCAAGCCACACCGACGCAGGCTGATCACCTCACCTCGTACTTCCCTGATAATGGCTTTCCAAATTCCAATCAAGTCACAGCGATCATCGGAACCACCCTCTACCATGGGTGAGAGGAGAAGAGAGAGAGCCATCCCTGGTTCATCCAAATGATGTATTAGATGCAGAAAATCTAGTATGACAGGAGATCGAGATATACTGATGAGGTGATATTAGGTTCAACATGCTAATGCTTGTATGTGAGGCCATAGTGGGATGTGGTTTTTGCAGCCCAATGCTCGCCAACCCTAGGACCCCGGGAGTTCTCTCCTTCGGAACCAAGACAAGCGTACAGCCACACGGGGCCTTGAAAACCCCTCGACTCACTAACTTGCCTAGTTTGATCCATGAGTTGTAGTTTGAGATTTGGCATTTACATAGTTGGATGGGTTGGAGATGGTGCATCATACAGGGCATGACCAAGGAGGAACGAGGCTCCGGGAGTACTCCCGATCCTTGGACATAGATATTGGGCTGATGGAACCCTTTCTTGGAGACTCATGGATTTAGGTGAAAGCAAGGTAAAGGTCGTGTCCAACCACCCTCTGTCGGCACCCCCAGAAGCATGCTACTACTAGTGGCATTAAGAGTCGGTTGGTACATGTGGGTAAAGTTGTACACCCCTGCAGGGTATTAATATTTCGGAAAGCCATGTCCATGTTTATGGATGACTTGGGAATGGACGGGAGACCATAGAGAACTATAGCTTAATCATAAAAATTGGCAGATCAACGTGTTCTTAAGGATGCTTCCTCATGGGTACGAGGGGGTGATCCGTCTAGAGATTCGATGATGATGATTTGGTGGATATCAAAGATACAATGATTAAAGCTTTGGAGATGTCGCTCTCTTATCCCATTTTAAAATACTCTGTTTAAATGAGATTCTTCCCCCTCTTGTTTTACAAACAAAGATGGCTTTATGCAAAACAACTCCACCAACCATAAGTCCTGCGGAGTACACCCTATACTAACCCTTTCTTGGTTGATACTTTTGGCAGAGTAAGTGTTCCCTAAAGATCAGAGGCAGAAGGTGGTCATGTCGAAGCTCAACATTCCTTGCTCTCTGAGACCAGCTCCTACACTACGCCCAAGGATCAGTGGGTCCGTGACAACTGCAGATGGTCAGATTCTGAGGATGAAGTCACCGGCCCCCTACCACCCGCTTGGAACGACGCCTCCTGGGACCCCGAGCCTTCTCCCCCTCCAGTGTTTGATTGGGGCACTTAGGTTGGTCCTTCCTCCCTTTTTGGCATCTTGATGCCAAAGGGGGAGAAAGATATCTATTAGGTCACTTACGGGATTTGTATGGGCCTAGTCACGAGCTTGTTTTTTCTTTAATCCTTTCATGCTAGTGAAGTTTTCCTCTCTTTGTATGTTTGTGGACCTCGTTATTTGTGATACTATGTGTTATTTGTGCTACTATATGGTATGTATGAGATTTTGTGATATGTTATGCCTATGTTATTCATGCTGGTTGTATATGGTGGAGAATTATTCTTGATCTCATCTCATATAGTGTCTCTCACCATATATGTGTTGGTGCAAAGGTATGTCTTCTTTTATCCCCTTTCTTGCACTTGTGATGTTTTTCTAATGGAAAGGGGGAGCCCGTTTATATGTGTGCTTGTTGTATCCTATGAGCATTCTCTCTACACTTTCACACACATAGGGGGAGCCCCTTGTACATTACAAAAATGTGCTCGGTTATTCTTATATGCAAATATTTTGGGATTATCATCAAACACCAAAAAAGGGGGAGATTGAAAGGACTATGTTTTCCCTTGGTATTTTGGTGATGATGAAAATCCCACTTGTGGTTTAATTGTGTGCTTGAGTTTTAGGTTATTCGATTTTGATGGACCTTGTGGATCTTGTGGATGCCTCTCTTGGAGTCTCGCGAAGACGGCAACCTTTGTTTTTGCCTTTCTCTTTATTTATTGTTTTAGGTTGCCATACTATCAAGAGGGGGTCCACCTCGGAAGGCTGTGGTGAATCACTTTTTCATGCACAAACTATACTTGCACCTCCAAAGTTGTCCTATTCTTCAGCGAGAGAGTGATACTTGGAGTCATTTGAGGTGTTTCTGTCCTGACCGGAAGTTCCGCTCAGGGGTCTCTGCGGGGCTTAGTTCAGTACTATTTTTGGCCCAACTTCCGGCAGAAGTTCCTCCCATGTACTGGATACTTATGTATAGAAGTGTGCTATTTGGCGGAACTTCCACTGGAAGTAGCACCAGAAGTTCCAGTCTGCGGACCTGGTCAAGCCCGACCGGAATATGCGATCGAAACTTCCCTAGCTTCTCCCGCTTAGTTCCTGAGCGGTACTTCCTCCACCGGAAGTTCCGGTCAGGTGGGTCATGGCCCAGAAACTTCCACTCCTTGTTCATATCCAAATTCTGGTCACGTGTTGTATGGTTCTGTATTGAATCATTGTAGTTGACAGATTTGCATCGGAACTTTCTTCAGAAGTACCACCAGAAGTTCCGATCAGTCTGACCGGAACTTCCGGTCGTACTTTGGAGCATCCACCAACAGATTTCGAGTCGTTGGAGGTACGCTGAGCGGAAATTCCGGTCCCCCACCGGAAGTTCTGGTGGAGTCGCGAAATAGCCAAATGGCTCCTTTCGAGGGGAGCCTATTTAAGGCACCCTTCTTCTTCCTCCCACCTTACCTCTTCAATTTCTCTCTCCTCCATTAATACCAGAGCTTCATCTCGCTAGATCTCTCTACTCACTGATGACCCACAAGTATAGGGGGTGTATCGTAGTACTTTTGATAAATAGGACTGTCGATCCCAACGAGGAAGTGCTAGTAATAAAGACAAAGAACAAACACAACAAGTGGCCCAATCCTTTCTTAGCAAAGGACAAGCTGGTGGAAATACTTATAAGAACCAAACATATTCGAGGACACATGGGAATTCTGTCAAGTGCTTTTGCTTCAAATAGCTGAGTACTATTCTTTGGTGTTGTAAGTGTTGTGTGGGTAAACCTGTGCTAATATACCAACATTAATTTGACTAATACATACTTGTGATTAAACCCCCTGCAAGCATCTGCAACTACAGGAAAGTAATTAAGATATAAACCTAACCACAACCTTAAACTCTGAGATCCTACACTCCCGTGTGCAAAGGTGTCCTAACAGGGGTTCTGGTTTCTGTCACTCCGGCAATCCCACAATTAGTAGCCAAATACACAATGCATTCCCCTAGGCCCATAAATGGTGAAGTATCATGTAGTCGGCGTTCACATGAAACCACTAGAAGAATAGCACCACAACTTAAATACTAAACCATTGAATAATAACTCAACACAAATCCACTACTAACAACATGACTTCTCCCATGTCCTCAAGAACTAAACGAACTAAAAACAAGACATCATATGGATCAATATCAAAGATGATATGGTGGTGGATAACAATCTGAACATAAACAATAATCCAATGGTTCCACTCACAAGCATCAACTACAATAGTAATTAACATCGAGAAAGTTTCCCCTAAGAACTAATGCAAGATCCAACACGATTGTTACATCAGGATGGAGTGGTGATGATGGTGCTGGTGGATATGATGGTGTAGATGATGATGATGATCCCGATGAATTCTATATTGATGACGGTGTTGATGGTGATGATCTCCCCTCTCCGGGAAGGAATTTCCCAGTAGAAATCTGTCTACCGGAGAGCTCTTTCTCTCTCGGTGTTTTCCGCCCCCAGAGGTGGCGGAAATATTTATGTGGTCGCTACCCTAGTATTAGGGTTCCGTGGGGAAGATATAGACGAGAGGGCGGAGTCGGGAGCCGTCCAGGTGGGCCACACCTGCCCTACGCCTCCCCTTCTGTCTTCCTCCGTCTTCTGGGAAAATATAATTTTCCAATATTTTTCTGGCATTTTTCTGATCTTCACGAAATTGCATCAAAACACCTCTTTTTCCATCTGAAACTTGACTCCGGCAGTCCATCCTCCAAGAATCATCCAGCATGCAAAAACAGAGGAAAAGACATAAGTAACACCTCATAATAAGACATGTATGAATGAATAGAGGCAAAATATGATATAGAATGGTGATGCAAATTGGACGTATCAACTCCCCCAAGCTTAGACCTTCGCTTGTTCCCAAGAGAAAAATGAGCTCAGTAAACATGTCCACATGTTTATGGAGTGAAGTGTCGATAAAAGAACACGAACAAGAAGCATCACACTTACCATTACACAACTCATAGAAGAAAGCAACTCACCATTATATAACTTAGATTGTAACGAGTACAGGAGTCACAATAGAGATGCATAAAGATAAATCATAATTGGAATTGGCAAACTTTGTTCTTGGTCAGAGAACAGCTGGCAAACAGTTTCACAAAAAGCTTTTTGTAGAAGTTTTCAAAACAGGAGTACTTTTTGATCAAAAAGGTTTTTCACAATGAAGGCTTTCAAAGTAATACTCAATAGATAAGAGTCTTGTGCAAACAAGGAAAATAAAGAACATGAGTGAATAAATCATCATATGAATGCTTGCAAAACAACAACTCAAATGCTTGCTGGAGATAGAGAGGAAGTGGGTTTACTGACTCAACCTAGAAAATAGGAGAAAGGTCCCTTTATAGAGGGCAGCAGGTATTTCAAGTCATAAAGAGCTTCCAAAAGATTATGGTACTTACTAGATTTGAGACCTCATTGCCCCTCTCATAAGCATCTTGAGATGATTAAGGTTAAAGTGCACAAAGATGGAGTATATGCTTGACGAAATATAAGTTGGCAATCTCATGTCCCTTGAGTACGAGGGATGCTCCTCATGCTACTCAACTTTAGTCGTCGGTAAGTTCTTGTCATTGTAAGTACATGTGTATCATAAAGAACCGCCAACGGGGTACCCATTACACATGGTACAGGAGCTATCCCATAACCAAAATGACAACCAAGCAGACAATGAGCATCTCAGCGATCTTTTTATTTACTATGTGCATATATTTTTATTGAGGATGCTTCACATAATGCTCATTATGGTTATGCTGCAAGTTTACACCATGATTAGGCATGGATTAGGCTAGCGGCACATGCGTTTCTCTAACACACATACATCACTCCATGGGCTTACAAGTTCCCTCTTTATTTCACATCGTTGACATCTACAAACAAAAGAGCATGATATCAACTGTGTACAACGTACAGGTGCAATTTTGAATTCGTTCCCTGTGACAGCACAGTTCTGCTAATTCCAACATATAGATGCAAGCATATACAACTTCGATGACACAATGGTTCAAGTCTATTAGGGGCAAGAAAATAAGGTGTGCCATCAAGTTCATGAGAGCTTTACTAACTAGTTTTGACATAAAAAATAGTTTTTAATTCGAAAGATAGATGAAGCTTTATAATTTGCTTGGAATAGCAACAATGCTAATAGGTATTTATGGTGGACACAAATGGCACGGGTTTTGGTTCAAAGGGGTTGGAAACATGAGAAGTATGCCTTCTCAGAACAGGTTTTTGGCTAGCAAGGCTGGGTAGCAAGCAAAAGAGTTGAAAGAAACAAGCAAATCTACAAGTGATAAAGCCAAACATGCAATCTTCCTTGAAGACACAAAGGATCTTAAACAGAGAATACTATATGAGCCAACAAGAAAGAAAATAAATGATACAAAATACCTGTAAGCTTTTCTCTTTTTCTTTCAAGCCTCAATTTAGATCCACTTGATGATCCCGAAGTGATGCCAATACTGATCAACAAGATCCATCATATAATAGAGATTGCAAACTAAAATAAGAAGTGCAAAAAGTAAAAGATTAAACTTCTCATTAATATTCCATAAAGGCACTCACACCAAGGGATACAATAATCAACTAAAGGAGAGATACTTCCACATGCAAACCAACCTATAAGATAACACCTCTACCAAAGATATGAATCCACTAAAAAGGTAAAAGATGAAAGATGATGATGGTGATACCGCAGCACTCCCCCAAGCTTGGAACAAGCCAAGGGGATGCCAAACCTGATGACGAATTACTCCTTCGGTGGTGGTGGTGTTCTCTTGATAAGCTCTTCAATAAGTTTCCTAAAATCCTCAATCTCAAAGGTCAGAGTATGAATCAACTCCGAATTCTGCTCAATGCGGTTATGATCATGTCGGGCCGAGAATTCAAGTCCTTAATATTATTTCCACACTCCCTTTTTAGAGTGTTCCTTCCCTGCATGGTTAGAACGAGTGGTACGAGGAGGAAGTGACCGTGGAGCGAGGATATGACGCGGAGTTCTCCCTCCTGTAGAGATCTGTGCTGTCCTCCTAAGCTTGGTAGGTTTTTCCACCACTCCAATGCTTGCGACGGTAGCACGGGTGTCTGGATGCTTGTCCTCCTCCATGTCTTCTTCATCCCCAACCAAAATCTCCTCCTCCTTGGGATTTTGAGGATCATCTTCCTCGGGCTTCTTTCCTTTGTCATTGGCGGATACCATGGTGCTCTAAACTTGAGAAGATTTCCTGACAGAAACAGATCGAAACGAAAACACGACGAGAACACGATGCACGAACCTCGGGGAACCCGGGGGTTTATATATTACAAAGTTTCAATGCATAAGGAAGGTGTTGATACGAAAACGAGGCAGAGTCAGAGCTCGGGGGGTCACACCCCCTCCAGGCGCGGCCAGCTAGGGCCCGTGCCTGGGGTGGGTTTGGCCACCCCGACCTCCGGTTCCTCCTCTGTTCCGTCTCATAACTTTCCTTATGTAATAAAAACATCAAAAATATAAAAAGACTAGGCTTTCATGAACCTTCTGTTTTCACCACTTTTACCTATTTGAAGTCGAACTCTGCAGTTTCTGGTGTTTGGTTCCTAATAAATTCTTCCGGAGAAACCATTTGAATAATATCAACATCTTCATTATAAGAGTCTCAAGAAATATAATGTTTTAATCTTTGACCATTCACCACCTGTGTTGTGTCATTCTTCAAAGAAGATATTTTGATAGCACCTGAACGGTATATTTCCTCAATAACAAAAGGTCCTTCCCATTTTGAGAGTAGTTTCCCTGCAAAAAATCTGAGACGAGACCTATACAAAAGGAATTTCTCACCAACATGGATCTCCCTTTTTATAATCCTCCTATCATGCCATCTTTTCACTTTTTCCTTAAAGAGTCTAGAATTTTCATAAGCTTCACTTCTCCACTCATCTAAGGTACTCATGTCAAGCGGTATTTTCTCACTAGCAAGTTTAAAATATCTATTCAACTCTTTCACTGCCCAATAAGCTTTGTGTTCTAATTCTAAAGGAAAGTGACAAGCTTTCCCATAGAACATTTTGTAAGGAGACATCTCCATAGGATTTTTATAAGTAGTTCTATAAGCCCTAAAGCGTCATTCAACTTTTTAGCCCAATTTTTCCTAGATCTATTGACAGTCTTTTGCAAGATAGATTTAATTTCCCTATTGGAGAGTTCTACCTGCCCACTGGTTTGGGGGTGATAAGCTAAAGGAATTCTATGGTTTACATCCTACATAGCGAGAGTTTTTCTAAAACTCCCATGAATAAAATGAGAGCCTCCATCAGTCAGGAGATACCTAGGCACACCAAACCTAGGCAATATAACATCCTTAAGAATTTTTAAAGAGGTCTTACCATCAACGCTATTTGTAGGTATGGCTTCTACCCACTTTGTAACATAGTCAACAGCAACAAGAATATGAGTATACCCTTTTGAAGGAGGAAAAGGACCCATAAAGTCAAATCCCCAACAATCAAAAGGTTCAATAACAAGAGAATAATTCATAGGCATTTCATTGCGTCAAGAAATGTTAACAACTCGTTGACATTCATCACATGATAAGACAAACTTCCTTGCATCCTTGAAAAGGGTAGGCCAATAAAATCTAGATTGTATAAAATTTTGTGCAGTCCTATCCCCGGCATGATGTCCTCCATAAGCACTGTCGTGACATTTTCTCAATATCTCTTGTTGTTCAAATTATGGACCTCATATTCGCATAATACCATCTACTCCTTTATATAAATGTGGGTCATCCCAAAAGTAATTCCTTACATCATAAAAGAATTTTTCTTATTTGCTGGGATGTAAAAGTTGGAGGCAAATACTTGGAAACAATAAAGTTAGCATAATCAGCCAACTGTCATGGGAATGGCCACGGCAGATGCTGCCATCGGCAGCGAATGGTAGAACAAAGGGCAAGGGCGGCCAGCCATCTGCGGTGCGACATGAGGGCGGAGACACAAGGATTTACCCAGGTTCGGCCCCCGGAGGGTAAAGACCTACTCCTGCTAGATTGTATTATGGAGAGAGTACAAGGGCAAGCTCGACGACTAGGTGGCGAGTCGCTGGGGTGTATGATGGAACGTGTCCTCTATGCGTACCCTAGGGAGGTTTATAAAGGCTCACCTCGCTAGGGTTTATAGATCTACAACCGAATTAGTTAAGGATTCGGAGGGTTCTTAACCTAATCCGAATTAGTTAAGGATTCGGAGGGTTCTACAACCGAATTAGTTAAGGATCTACAACCGAATTAGTTAGGGCTTCCAGTCGCCTAGGTCCTTGCCAAGTCTCGATCCAGTCGCCGTCCTGTAGGCCCACTCGCTGGCAGCTTGCGCCAGTAGGAAACGTCCTGCTGGGTATACCCCGGTCGGCATATCCCCATCAGTAGTCCCTGAGGCCGTCGTTGATTCGTCGCAGGTGTTTGTTGGCACTCGGAGTATGCGGGTGCAATTCAGACGCCCAGTCGAATCGGTGGTGGACTCCCTGAATAAAAGAAGGAACTCGTCATTTTAGTCGCAATAATGGCGACTAGTCAGATCGCAGCTTGGCGAATAGGTCGGCGAGTGGTTAAGTCGCTGTTATAGTGATCAGGTCGGCGAATCATCAAGTCGATGAAGATAGCAAGTCGAATGGATGAAGTTGGACCGTTAGCGCTGGTCAAAGTAGCCATTGGGTAATACAACAGTAATATCGGCATACTTACCACGCGGTAACGGCTCCCCGAAGATGGCGGGTAACAACCGCTATATAAGGAGAGTGACCGGCGAGGGGAAAACACTTCCCTCACTTCCTCCGATCTCGTGCATTCCCAATTCTCCATTCCGCGAAGCGACTTAGAGCGACCCAGAGCAACTCATAGCCCTAGATCCCTCAATCGATGGCCCCTCTAGCGGAACCGTGGGGTAGATCCAAGTGCACAAAAGCGCTGTTGAAGTTGTTCGAGGAGACAGGGATCCTCCGTGCCAGGAGATGGTGCATCCCCGCGGCCGGAGAGGTGAACCCAAATACACACGAGGGAGAATTCATCTGCTTCACCAGCCATCTGGAGCGGTGGCTCGGATTCCCCACTTCCCTCTTCTTCGGCCGCTTCTGCGCCTACTATGACATCCAGCCCTCAGATCTTGGGTCGCATAGCATCGAGAAGCTCGCCATTTTTGTGGCATTCTGCGAGTGCTATCTGGGCTGCCGGCCTTATTTCCCCTATGGCAAGATCTGTTCCACGAGAGGATTAGCCGCGAAGAGGTAGGCGGCCCGATGCTGGCCGTGGGCGGCCTGACCTTTCAGCTGAAGTCGAAGGTGTCCTTTTTCGATCTGATGCTGCCCGCCAAAGCAGCGAATGAGTGGAATAAGAACTGGTTTTACGTGACCGAGTCGCCGCCGGGCAATGAGGTGGCGCTTCCGACGTACTTCGCCGACCGGCCCGAGCCGCGTCGGCTCCAAGTCACCAAACTTCCGCTGGACCAGTGGATGGTCGTTGATGAGATGCTACAAACCATCCGCAACCTGAAGAAGACGGTCCTCCAAACCATCAACCTTTACAACTGCTGGCTCGAGCGACGGCTCGTGCCCCTGGCTAGCCGCACCCACTATATGTACGAGTAAACGGGCAAGGATGACCCGACGAGTCCTGCCACGACGAGTGGAGACTCAACGATTACACCCTGGCCCTAAAGAAGATCACATTGGCGGTATATATTGACGCAAAGGCCGGGGTCGCTCCTTACACCACAAAGCGTGAGGCTCCAACGGTAAATACTTCCTTTCTTGTATATTCACAGTCGCGGCTATGCTAAATTTTTTTGTCATTGCAGTTGTTCCAGGTGGTGGAAGGTTGGTTCCCGACCGCAGACGACGAGAACTCGACCTTGTCCGCAGAAGACGATAGCGAGTCTTTGCCCGACCAGGGAGGCGTCAGAAGTGACGGGGGCAACGACGATGATGACGATGATGACGGTGGCGACGAGGCTGTGGAGATCGCTGCACCCATGGTTCGAAAAAACCGCGGGCAGCACCAGCGCGAGCTCGAGGCCAGCAAGAGCATCGAGGCTCATGACGAAGACGATAGCGAACTCCCCGTACACACCTCGCGGCGCGAAGCTATGCCGTCGAAGAAGAAACCACCGCCACCGAAGAATTAGAAGAAGCCGGCTAAGCCGGTATCACCGCCTTCGTCCGCGAGTAGCTCCAACGCTACCAGCGCAACCGAGGAAGCTAAGTCCGGTGCACCGACGCGTGCGACCGAAGCGATCGAAGCGGCCGTTGCGGAAGGCGAGATGCCGTTGGCATCACTGCCGCCGCCCTTTGTCCCAGTAACCGGGCTCGTGGCTGCTCCAGCCGCGGGGACCTTGCCACCGAGGGGAGTTCCCATGGCGATCTCCACTGAAGCTCCTGCAGCAGCCTTGTCCTCAAAGAAGCCTTCGGTGTCTTGGGCGCAGAGTGTGTTCAAGATGGGCCTCGGTCGGAAACTGAGGCCAGCGTTGGAGAAGCCGGCCAGCATTCGTACTGGCCAGCGTTTCATCCCAGTCGCCAAGTGAGTGCTTCTCACTCTTTTCATTTTTCTGCTTGATTTATATCCGACTGGCGAGTTCACTAACGGAGTCGTTCCGCAGGACTAGAGTGAAGAAGATAGGTCACCCTTCGGTGGCCAAGGTTCCATCGGGTGGCGCAGATGCACCAGTCGACCCTTCGAAGAAGAGGAAGGGTGACGAGGTCGAGGTGCCTACTGAAGGTGCGAAGAAAGTAAAGGGCGACAAGGTCGTCACAATTTCAGACGAACCGGCGGTCGCCCCGAGCGAGGCTCCACTTGCAGCGGACACAACCCCGAGGGTTATGGTGGACACGGAGTCACAAAGGGCGGAGCTCGTGGCCTCGGTTGGGGCGATAGCCCCCCCTTCGAGTGGTACGGGAGCTGCGGTGGCGACGTTCCCTCACTTTGTAGCGAGGGCCTCCGCGGCGAGTGCATTGGTGCCATCGAACCAACTACACGAGGCTGTCGGCATGGAGGTCGAGCAGCGTCGCAGGAGAACTCCATTCGTGCTCCCATCGGTGGATGCAATGGAGCTTCACGGCATGTTGGGCGCCACCATTCATGTATGTCCAGTCCCCGAGGATCGGGCCACTAAATTTCAGTGGTCGGATTCTTATTGTTTTTTAGTCTAGTCCCCGAGTGGCTGGTCGCTGAATTTCAGCGGCCAGGCACTTAGGATTTTTGCTGCCCAGTCCCCGTGTGTCTAGTCGCTGAATTTCAGCGACTAGGCACTTAGGAATTTTTGCTGTCTAGTCCCCGAGTGGCTGGTCGCTGAATTTCAGCGGCCAGGCACTTAGGATTTTTGCTGCCCAGTCCCCGAGTGTCTAGTCGCTGAATGTCAGCGACTAGGCACTTAGGAATTTTTGCTGTCCAGTCCCCGAGTGGCTAGTCGCTAAATTTCAGCGGCTAGGTACTTAGGATTTTCGTTGCTGACGCTTCCATGGGTGCGCAGGGCCTGCAGCGCGAATCGGCGGAGCGGCTTGCCGCCAGGGAGCGTGTGGAGAGGGAGCTCCTCATTATTCGGGACACGAACGAGCAGCTTCGAGCGACTGCGGGTGAGTGTTCGTTGTGCTTGATCCTGGTCATAAACTTGTCCTTCTCGTAATCATGGTGTTGTTGATGCAGAGGATAGCGCAGCCGCGGTGGAGAAGGCTCGTCAGGGCCTCGTTCTAGCTAGTGAACTGACGGCTGCACGGTCCTCCTTGAGTGCCACGGAGAAGCGAATGGCCGACCTGGAGCGTGAGCTCAAGGAGGCAAAGGCGGAGGCGACCTCGGCGGATGGGTGGGCCAAGGCAGCCATTGCCTCTGCTACTGAACAACGGAAGATGTCGGACGCGCTCGTCGCCGGGGTGCAAGATGACCTCTCCGTTCTTCAGGATTTCATCACGGAGCGCTATCTCCCTTTGATTGGTGAGTTTTACTTTGGCGAGTCGCCGAGCGTGTGGGTCGCGTTATTTTGCTGGAGCCTCCCTTACTAGTTGCTTTGTATGTTGCAGGCCTGATTACTGATAATGCCGAAGAAGCGCAGTCGTACGACGCGCGGCAATGCGTCACCACTATGGTTGATTCTGCCGCGCTGTCAGCGACCTGCATCCGGGCGTATCTGCAGGAGATTTCGCCCACGGAGGTGATTCCCAGCGACCTCGTCGAGGTTTGGCGCTATCTGGAGAAGGCGCCGGCGGTTGTGGAATTCATGACGCGGTCGGCCTTCCATCATGGTGCGGCGACTGCGCTGAGCCTTGGGCTCGCACACTTTCCGGACGACTTCGACCTCGATGACGTCACGAGCGGGTATCCTTCGTCGACGGGCGCAGTCGAAATCGCCGAGGTGCTGAAGCTGACCGAGCGGGCTGTGGTGTATGCCGATCGGGTGTGGGCGATGGGCGACCTCATTCCTTACCAGGAAACGGTTGTTGCCCCGAACGACCCCGAGCAGGTGCACCGCGACTTCAAGGTGGAGCAGTTGTTCCATGCGGCCATGGAGGGTGGGCTCACGACCTACCCGTCGAACCCGTGGATTCCTTTCATCTGCGGTCGCAAGGGCGGTGGCGCCTCATCGTCGAAGCCTGCGGAGTAGAATAGTTTTTCGATCGGAATTAGTTAGGATAATTATGTAACTACCCTTGTAAGCGAACAAATGTTGCCGTTTGAAGGAAAGTAAGCATGCTTTTGCCAATGTTTTGTGTTTTTATTGTTGGTTGTGCGAGTCACCGAGTGCGTCCGCCCTTTTATGGGGTTGACCTTGTTTTTGTGTGTTATTTGAACTGTTAGTAAGTTAAGGTCGACTCGCCATGGCTCGGAAAGCCAGTCGCATGGCAACTCCAAGGGGTGCTCCGTACTTAGCCATTTTCCTGGGCGCGAACAGGGTCAGGTGGCCGAGTCCCCGAGCGTGGTACTTGGCGGTTCAAGTCGCGTGCCCGAGGTAGGTGAGGACGGGGCGCGTTGTGCTAGGCGCGTCACCCCACCTGATCTGTGAGATCAGTCGCGTGGCCAGTCCGGGATACGCTCTCATACTTGGCGTTTTTCCCTGGCCACTCCTATTTGGGTTGTAATCAGTCCCCGAGCGTGGTACTTTGCCGTTCGAGTCGCTGCGCCGAGGATGTGGAGGACTGGGTCGCTGTGGGAAGCGAATGCAGTTGTCTCGGCTCGGAAAGCCAGTCGAGCGAGGCGACTCCGATGGGGCTCCGGGTGGCTTTTTTGTGGACGGTACGAGGCCTGAATTTTTCCAGTGCCCTCGTATCGCACTACTTGGCCGTGTCAGTCGCGTCACCAAGGGTTGACTTCTGCGGGTAGCATAACGCTGTTATTACGAGTGCGAGTGGCACAAGATACAGAGAGTGGACACATGTTGTGCAAATCGATCTGCTTTATTTCATAGCTGGTAGGATGTACATGTCTGGAGTTCTAGGACTAGAACTTTCGTAGGAGGTTTACATTCCACGACCGCTTGACGTTGAGTTTTCCGTCGCCTCAGATGTCGACGAGGTAGTAGGCGTCGTTGCCCAAGACTCGCCCGATGGCGAACGGTCCCTCTCAAGGGGGGAGAGTTTATGCATGCCCTTCTTATCCTGGATCAGACACAGTACCAGGTCGCCTTCCTGGAAGGTGCGGGTCCGTACTCGCCGACTATGGTAGAGGCGGAGCCCTTGCTAGTAGATGGAGGTGCGGGAGCGAGATAGGTCGCATGCTTCGTCGAGCTGGTCAACTCCGTCTTGGCGTGCGAGCTCGTTGTCGGCCTCCGCGTAGTTGACCACCCGAGGTGAGTCGTGCTCGAGGTCGGTTGGCATGACGGCCTCGGCACCATACACCATGAAGAAGGGGGTGAATCCCGTCGACCTGTTGACGGAGGTACGGATGCCCCAGATGACGGAGGGGAGCTCTTCGACCCAGCACCCAGGAGTTCGCTCGAGTGGGACTTGAAGTCGCGGATTCAGGCCATGGAGGATGGTCGGGTTGGCGTGTTCCACCTGGCTGTTGGACTCCGGGTGGGCGACTGAGGCGAGGTCGAGTCGTATGTTGTGCTCCTTGCAAAATTCGGCCATGGCTCCTTTGGCGAAGTTGGTGCCGTTGTCCGTGATGATGCTGTTTGGGAACCTGTAGCGATAGATGAGCTCGTGTAGGAACTTTGTTGCGGTCTTTCCGTCACACTTGTGGACTGGCTTGGCCTCCACCCACTTTATGAATTTGTCGACCGCGACTAGGAGGTGGGTGAAGCCATAGGGGGCCTTCTTGAAGGGGCCTACCATGTCCATGCCCCATACGGAGAATGGCCAGGTGATGGGGATAGTCTTGAGCGCCGAGCTTGGTACATGAGTCTAACTGGCGTACTTCTGGCACCCAACGCAGCGTTGGACAATGTCGACCACATCGGCGTGTGCGGTGAGCCAGTAGAAGCCATGTCGCATGACTTTGGCGAATAGGGAGCGAGCGCCAGCGTGCTGGCCGCAGTCGCTAGCGTGGATGTCCTGGAGGATCATGCGTCCTTCTGCGGGTTGGACGCAGTGTTGGAACACGCCGGTAACGCTGCGCTTGTGGAGCTCGGCGTTGATGATGACGAAGGATTTGCAGCGGCGTGCTATCATCCGGGCCTCCGTTTTGTCAACGGGTAGGGTGCCTCCCTCCAGGTAGGCGACGTATGGCGCGGTCCAGTCAGTTGGCTCAGCGATCATCGTGACCAGGGTTACGTCTGGTTGCAGCAGAATTCCGATGTCGATCTCCCTCAGGAGGGAGAAAGAAGGTTTGGTGATGGTGTCGAGGAAGACGCTGGCGGGTGGTGCTAGTCGAGCCGAGCCGATGCGAGAGAGTGTGTCGGCCTCCTCGTTCTTCCTCCTATCAATACACTCGACGGATTAGCCCACGAAGTGGCCTCCCAGCTGGTCCACAGCTTGGAGGTACGCCGCCATGGTGAGGGAGACTGCATCGCAGGTACCGGCGACTTTCCGGCGACGAGGTCGGAGTCGCCGTAGCAGCACAGACGATTGATGTTCATCTCCTTGGCTTCTCGCATGCCGTGGAGTAGCGCCTCGTACTCGGCCATGTTGTTGGTGTAGGGGGTGAAGTTGAGGTACAGGACGTAGCGTAACTTGTCGCCCTTTGGAGATGTGAGCACGATCCCTGCCCCTGCACCATCTTCATTCTTGGAGCTACCAAAGTGTAGGCTCCAGTAATGGAGGTATGGCAGTTTCTCTCGCTACTGGGCCTCCTCCCAGTCGGCGAGAAAATCTGTGAGAGCCTGCGACTTGATCGCCTTGCGCGGCTCATACCCGATGTTGTGGACTCCGATCTCGACAGCCCACTTGGTGACTCACCCGGTCGTCTCACGGTTGCGGATGATGTCCTGCAACAGTGTTGAGGAGGCGACCATTATTGGGTGCTCCTGGAAGTAGTGCGGCAACCGCCGATGGGCTCTGAAGACCGCATATACCAATTTTTGGTACTGCGGGTAGCGTTGGCGCGACTCGGTGAGGACTTTGCTGATGTAGTATACAGGTCGCTGCACCGGGCTCTCCTTGCCTTCCTCTCGTTGTTCGACGACCATGACGGCACTGACGACTCGCTCGGAGGCCATGACGTAGATGAGCATGGGCTCCTTGTTGACGGGGGAGGCGAGTAGTGGTGCCACGAGTAGCACCTCCTTGAGAGCGTGGAGCGCGTCGTCTGCCTCCTTGTCCCACTGGAAAGTGGGGTTCTTGCGCATTAGGCGGTAGAGGGGCATCGCCTTCTCGCCTAGCTGGGGGATGAAGCGACTGAGAGCCGTGACTCGCCCGGCCAACTTCTGGACGTCGCGCAAGCACTCGGGTCTACCGAGTCAGGCGATCGTGTTGATCTTGACGGGTTTCGCCTCGATCCCATGCTTGGATATGACGTACCCCAGCAGCTGTCCAGTAGGTACACCGAAGGTGCACTTTCCTGGGTTTAGCTTTATCTTGTACCTCCGCGGGTTGGTGAAGGTTTCCGCCAGGTCGGCAAGTAGATCGCCTTGGCGAGTGGACTTTACCACCATGTTGTTGGTGTAGACGTGGATGTTGCGGCCGATTTGGCTCGCAAGGCACTCCTGCATGCACCTCTGGTAGGTCGCCCGGCATTCTTGAGGCCGAAGGTCATGGTGGTGTAGCAGAAGGCTCCGAATGGTGTGATGAACGCCGTCTTCTCCTCGTCCTCGACTGCCATTTTGATCTGGTTGTACCCAAAGTAGGCATCGAGGAATCATAGCGACTCCGAGCCCACGGTTGAGTCGATGATTTGGTCGATCCGCGGGAGGATGAATTGCTCCTTCGGGCAGGCGCTGTTGAGGTTTGTGTAGTCAATACACATTCTCCAGGTCCCATTTTTCTTCTCGACCAGGACTAGGTTTGCCAGCCACTTGGAGTATTTGATTGGCCGGATGAAGCATGCAGCAAGTAGACACTGCACCTCCTCGGCGATTGCTCGACGGCACTCTTAATTGAAGGGCCGCAGCGACTGCTTGACAGGTCGTGCTTTGGGCTCGGCGTTGAGTTTGTGCTCAGCCAGCTCCCTCGAGACACCAGGCATGTCGGATGGCTTCCATGCGAAGATGTCGCGATTCTCACGTAGGAACTCGATGAGCGTGCCTTCCTATGCTGGGCTCATGCCCGTCCCGATCGTCACCGTCTGGCTGGAGTCGCCTAGGACCAGCTCGATGGTGTGAGTGTGCGTTGTCGCCTCGAAGGCGGTGGAGCCGCCACCCTCCGAGTTGGGCTTCTTGAGTATGGTGGGGTCGTCACTGTTGACCCCGCTCGCGTACTTGGCGAGCTCTTCTGCGTGGTTGTCTTCTGCCGCTATGATGGCGTCAGCGAGCTCGGCGCCTTTGGCCTTGCACTCTGCGACCATGTCAGGGTCGCCGTGGACGGTGATGATGCCGCACGGCCAAGGGAGCTTCATCGTGTTGTACGCGTAGTGGGGTGCTGCCATGAATTTGGCAAACGCCTAACGCCCCAGGACACAGTGGTAGGGGTTATTGAACGGCACCAACTCGAAGACGATCCGCTCGGTGCAAAAGTTCGCTGGTGTGCCGAAGGTGACTGGCAGCGTCACCTTGACAATCGGGTACGCCTTCCGACCAGGGACGATGCCGTAGAAGGTGGTGTAGGTCGTCTCGATCATCGACTGCAAGAGCCGCAGTCGCCTGAATGTGTCCAGGTACAGAATGTTGATGGATCTGCCGCCGTCCATCAGCATCTTGGGGAGCCAGTAGTCTCCCACCATGGGCTTGACCACTAGGGCGACTCGTCCCGGATACTTGATATGTGGCGAGTGGTCCTCGCGGCTCCAGGTGATTTGTTGCTCGGACCAGTTGAGGAACTAGGGGATGTCGACCTGGGACACTGCATTGACGGCGACAGTGTGAGTGATGACCTTCTTCTCGCACTTCGTGTTGCAGCCAATGAAGGTGTGAAGCGAGCCGGCATCGTTGCCGAATTTTCCGCCATTTGGCGGGTGGTTGTCGGGGTCTTCCCTTGCGTGTCGTGCCTTCTCGATCTCCCTGAGGGAGTGGCAGTCGGCGGTCGTGTGCGTGGCGGGTTTCCTCCCTACTGTGGAACACACAGGGCTGGTTGAGGAGAGTCGCAGGGTCGAACCTCGGCTTCACCTTGTAGTTATCGTCGTCGCGGCGTTGGCCTCTTTCGCGGCGAAATCTTTTGGGCTCGCATGGGGCATAGCCGACATTGGCGACGAAGTCGACTCGCCCGTCACCGCGACGCTTGCCAGTAAGGTGAGTGTTGCTGTAGAGTAGCTCAGGTCATCTCCCGTTTTCGTGGCCGCTCGTGCGGTGATTCCCCCCCCCCCCCCGACTCGTCGTCGGTTTCTTGGTTTGGGTCCTCCTCTGCGTACTGCTTAGCGATCTTGAGGAGGTCTAGTATGTTGTCGAGTGTTTTGTACACCCGCTTGAGTTTGGAGACCAAGGGCTCGTAGCGGCACGAGGTCTTGAAGCAGTGGATCGCGGTGTCCGGGTGGATTTCGGCCGCGTTGTACCACAAGTCTTGCCACCATTGGACCCAGCTGCGGGTCGACTCGCGGGGTCCCTGGATGCATCGCTCCAGGTCCTCAATGGTGGTGGAGCTGGTGTAGGAACCCTCGAAGTGACTGACGAAGGCGTCGCTCCTTTCCTCCCAGGAGTCGATGATGTCCGGGGGGACGGTGTTGATCCATTATCGGCACGCTCCCTCCATCATCAGGGGGAGGTAGCAAGTGGCGAGCAGGTCGGTGTGGCCGGCGATTCCCATCGCCATGAGGTACGTGTCCAGCCACACGGACCGGTCGTATGAGGGGTCATACTTCTCGATCTCCTTCGGCGCCTTAAAGTTTGTCGGGTATCTTTCGCCTCGGATCATTGGTCCAAAGCACTGGGGTCCGACTCGGCTCAGTGATCCCCTTGGTTCGCCGTCACGGCGGTTGGTGAGTGTATGCCTCAAGTCGTCAGGCTGGCGTGCGTGCCATCTCTGGTTGTTGATGATGTGGGTGTGCGCATCGACTGGCTGCCCGTTGGCAGCGATGAGGTTGTTCGTCGGTCGCGGGTCGTTGGTGGAGAGTGCCGTGTGTGCAGGTCGGTGTTGGAGCTGCAGGGGCTCGAGTGGTGGTAAGTTGAGGGTGTTTGCCACCATTGGGCGGCCGCTCGAGGCCGCCCTGCTGCCTGAAGAACGCGAGTACATGTGACCCTGTGAGTCAGCGCCTGCGTTTTGTTGCTCGATGGCCTTGGAGAGTAGAGCCTTGGCGTACTGGATCTGCAGGGCGCCTTCCCCGGTCACGGTGATGTTGTCGACCGCGGCTCGGATCGTGACAATGTTGTCCATCGGGGTGGATAACAGCGGGAGGCTATTCGTGTCTCGCTCCCGCGAGGAGACCAGGATTCTTGG
Source organism: Avena sativa (assembly GCA_916181665.1). NCBI lineage: Eukaryota > Viridiplantae > Streptophyta > Magnoliopsida > Poales > Poaceae > Avena > Avena sativa. The sequence goes on from OV702297.1 coordinate 242,061,734, forward strand.
CTGATCCCGGGGGGGGCGTGCGGCCGGGTGGTGGTGGGGGGGCGCCGTTAGCCGTCGCGCCTGGTGGTGGCCGGGAGGTCGCTCCTGGCGGTGCGTTCTCGCAGATCGCACGCTCGGCAATGCGGGCCGGGTCGTTCTCATCGTCGAAGTTAAGGCGCAGCCCTGAACGGTGGAGTTCAGGCGCGACCTGATGGGCAGTTGATGGTAGCGCGAAGGCTCTTGCGCCGTCACCTACTCGAGGCGAAATTTTTCGCGCTCGGCTTGTTCCTTGCGGACTGCCTCCTCCAACCGTAGGCGGAGTTCCTCGACCTCTGTTGCCATCGCGGTCGGCGGGATCGGCGTGGAGAAGGGGTCTGGCGGGGCGTCCGTGCCATTCGCCATGTAGGCCGCAATGTTACGACCAGGTCCGTCGTGGAGGTTGCCGGAGTTCTCTGACCCGGAGTCGAAGATCCCAAGAATAGAGGGATCCTCGAAGTCTCCCACGTTGGAGACCTGGGCGATGGAGCCCGCGGGCGACACGGTGACGATGGATCCGGCGGCCGATGCCGGGGTCGCCGAGTCGGCTTCGTCGTTGAGGGCCGCGTCGTCCGCGACCATGGTGGTTTCGGCCACGTTGTTGTTGGCCGAGTCGTACCCGGAGGCGAGGCGGTGGATGGTGCGGACCTGACTCTCAGAGAGTCGATCGCGTGGTGGCGACTCGCGGATGCGAGCTGAGTCCTCCGAGGTGATGACGTCGGTGAAGCCGACGAAGAGGCTGATCGTGCCGACCGGCATGATCACGCTGTGCGTGACGGGGCATGCCGCCGGGACGTAGCTGCTCGGCAAAATCTAGAGGATCTCGTCGGTCGCAATCATGCGGCCGGTGGCGATCGTCTCGTTGATGGGCAGATTGGTTCTCGCCGCAGAACACCGGCCTGACTGGCCAGGCCCCACGGTGGGCGCCACTATCGTGGGAATGGCCACGGCAGATGCTGCAATCGACAGTGAATGGTAGAACAAAGGGCAAGGGCAGCCAGCCATCTGCGGTGCCAGATGAGGGCGGAGACAGAAGGATTTACCCATGTTCGGCCCCCCGGAGGGTAAAGACCTACTCCTGCGGGATTGTATTATGGAGATAGTACAAGGGTGAGCTCGACGACTAGGCGGCGAGTCGCTGGGGTGTATGATGGAACGTGTCCTCTATGCGTACCCTAGGGAGGTTTATATAGGCTCACCTCGCTAGGGTTTACAGATGTACAACCGAATTAGTTAAGGATTCGGAGGGTTGTTGACCTAATCCGACTGGTCCAAGCTACGCTTCTGGGCCTGCAGCTTCCAGTCGCCTAGGTCCTTGCCAAGTCTCGATCTAGTCGCCGTCCTGCAGGCAGACTCGCTGGCATCTTGGGCCACTACGAAACGTCCTGCTGGGTATACCCCGGTCGGCATATCCCCATCACCAACTTCTCATTTGGAAAACTATCATTAATAGGCAGAGGGTCAAAAGAAATGTTTTCCAAATGAGATAAATTGTCAGCAACGGGATTTTTAGCACCTTTCCTGTCTACAATATGCAGATCAAACTCTTGTAAAAGCAACACCCATCTAATAAGCCTAGAATTAGCATCCTTCTTTGTCACAAGGGTACTTAATAGCAGCATGATCAGTATGAATAGTGACCTTTGAATCAACAATATAGGGCCTAAACTTATCACAGGCAAATATTATATCTAAGAACTCTTTCTCGGTAGTAGCATAATTCTTTTGGGCAGCATCTAAAGTCTTGCTAGCATAATGAATAACATTCAACTTCTTATCAACACGTTGCCCAAGGACAGAAACCACAACAAAGTCACTAGCATCACACATAATTTCAAAAGGTAAACTCCAATCAGGTGGTTGAACAATAGGAGCAGTAGTCAAAGCTTTCTTCAAAGTTTCAAAAGATTACTTACAATCATCATCAAAAACAAAAGGTACATCTTTTTGAAGAAGATTAGTAAGGGGCTTTGAAATTTTGGAGAAATCTTTAATAAACCTCCTATAGAAACCAGCATGACCAAGGATACTACGAATACCTTTTATATCTCTAGGGAAAGGCATCTTCTCAATTGCTTCAATTTTGGCTCTGTCAACTTCAATACCTCTTTCAGAAATTTTGTGTCCAAGAACAATCCCTTAATTAACCATGAAATGACATTTCTCCCAATTAAGAACAAGGTTGGTTTCTTCACATCTCTGCAAACTTTATCAAGGTTGTGCAAATAGTTATCAAAAGAAGTTCCATAGACGGAGAAATCGTCCATGAAGACTTCCACAATTTCTTCACAAAAACCATGAAAGATAGCAGACATACATCTCTGAAAGGTGGAAGGAGCATTAAATAAACCAAAAGGCATTCGCCTATAAGAATAAGTACCATAAGGACAAGTGGAAGTGGTTTTCTCTTGATCTTGCGCTTTCACAGCAATTTGAGAGAACCCAGAATAACCATCAAGAAAACAAAAGTGAGTCCTTTTTGACAACCTCTCAAGCATTTGATCAATAAAGGGCAAAGGATAATGATCTTTCTTAGTAACTTTATTAACCTTTCAAAAATCAATGCACATCATATACCCAACCACTACTCTTTGGGGTATAAGCTCATTACAAAAGTTATTCCCCCTTTCTTGGGAACCCAATGAAAAGGGCTAAACCATCGGCTATCAGCAATTGGGTAAATAATACCAGCATCAACGAGTTTTAATACCTCATTTCTTACCACATCCTTCATCCTAGGATTTATACGGCGTTGGTGCTCAACAACGGGTTTTGCATCAGGTTCTATATTAATAGCATGCTGACATATAGTAGGAGAAATCCCTTTTAGATCATCAAGAGTTTTTAGCCCATAGCTCCTCTGTGTTTCTTCAGTATGTCCAATAACCTTTCTTCTTCATTTCCTGAAAGTTTAGAACTAATAATAACAGGATATACTTTATTATCATCAAGATAAGCATATTTAAGATCATGATATAAAGGTTTTAATTCGAAAACAGGGTCCCCTTTAGGTGGTAGTGTGGTACCCAAATCTTCCACAGGTAGATTATGCTTAAGTTGCTCAGGCTGACGAAGGAAAACCTCGTCAATCTCATTTCTTTCCTTCATGAAGAGATCGCTTTCATATCTTCCATAAATTGATGCAAGGCATTGTTAGGAGCAAGAGAAATAGCAGAAAGTTGTTCAACCATGAAATCCTCATTAGGCAATTCATTTTCATAAGGAGTTTTAGCAAAACTGGAAAAATTAAACTCATAAGACTCTCCATCAAACTTAGTCAAAACTTTTTCCTTCCTACAATCTATGATAGCCCCACAAGTATTCAAGAAAGGCCTACCAAAGATAATAGGATAGGTTTTACTAGCTTTAGAACCAAGTACTAGAAAATCAGCAGGATATTTAATCTTACCACAAAGAACCTCCACATCTCTTACAATGCTGACAGACTGTCTCTCTATTAGCAACGTGAATAACCACATCAATGTCCTCAAGCTTACAAGGACCAATTTCATGCATAATTTCCCTCTAAAGCTCATAAGGAATAGCACTAGAACTAGCACCAATATCACATAAACCATAATAGCAATGATCACCAATTTTAACAAAAAGCACAGAAACACTAGCTTTTCTAACTTTTCTAGGATGAGAGACAATATTAGAAGCATCTTCACAGAAGACAATATGCTCATCCTCTATATTTCTAGTGACAAGGTGTTTCATAATAGCTACCACAGGCTCAATACTAATTTGCTCATTGGGTTCTACAGTTTTCTTTGCACTTTTGCTAACCACATTAGCTATGATAGAATGATCCTTTACCTTAGCAAGAAAAGGGATTTTCTCAACATAAGGCTCAGGCAAAATAGGATCAACAGTACAAACTTCTACGCTAGTAGGAACATGGGTAACAGTGTCTTTATAAGGAGCATGGTACTTGTCCCACTCTTTCTTGGGAATTTCAATGTAAGAGGCAAAAACCTTAAAACACTTTGCAAGAACTTGAGAATCAAGACCATACTCATTACTAATATCACGGAAGTCATCAGTTCCCATAAAAGATTTAATACATTCATAATCATAGTTTATACCTGACTTTCTTCCTTTGTAATTCTCCCAAGCTTTAGTGTTCTCTTGAATACGGTCTAGGAGATACCATTTAGCTTCTTCCTTCATACGTGTGAATGATCCAACACAAGAAGCATCTAGTAAATCTTTATCATGAAGAGAAAGCCTAGCATAAAAATTATTGATAGTAATATTGTTAGGGAGTTCATGAATAGGACATTTAAGAATAAGTAACTTCAATTTCCACCAAGCTTGAGCTGTACTCTCTCCATCACGAGGCCAAAAGTTATATATCATATTTCTATCCTTATGAATCTCACTAGAAGGATAGAATTTAGAATAAAAGAGAGAAGCCATTTCCTCCCATTCCATGGATTGTCCATTCTTCAGCAGCTTATACCATTCTTTAGCTCTCCCTTTCAAGGATATGGAGAGTAAATTCTTCTTCACCAGTTCAGTTGTGATACCTGCACACTTAAACAACCCGCATATTTCATGGATAAAAAGAAAGTTATCACCAGGATGGACAGTTCCATCCCCAAAATAATAATTATCCATAACACGATCAACAATACTTGTAGGTATCTTAAAAGGATCTATCTCAACAGGTGGTGGTTCATCTACTACCCTAACAGTGGTAGTAGTTTTCCCAAACAGAAAACCAAGTGGGTTATCCATAATGGAAACAAAGTAACAAACAGAAACAAAAATAAATACTCATAGTAGAAGATTCCTTTTCCAGTTCCACTCTTCAATAGCGCTTCACTCCTCGGCAACGGCGCTATAAAATAGTCTTATAGGGGGTGTATCATAGTACTTTCAATAAATAGGAGTGTTGATCCCAACGCAGAGCAGAAGGTGTTAACTAGTGGTGTGGAGCAGGAAATATCTGTAAATACTTAGCAAATGGATTTTTAGGGGTTTTCTGATAAAGCAATAAAACAAAGTTCCAGTAATAAAGACAAAGAACAAACGCAGCAAGTGGCCCAATCCTTTCTTAGCAAAGTACAATTCGGTGGAAATACTTATAAGGACCAAACGTTCTCGAGGACACATGGGAATTCTGTCAAGTGCTTTCGCTTCAAACAGCTGAGTACTCTTCTTTGGTGTTGTAAGTGTTGTGTGGGTGAACCTGTGCTAATGTACCAACATTACTTGGACTAATACATACTTGTGATTAAACCCCCTACAAGCATCTGCAACTACAGGAAAGTAATTAACATATAAACCTAACCACAGCCTTAAACTCTGAGATCTTACAGTCCCTTGTGCAAAAGGTGTCCTAACGGGGGTTCAGGTTTTTGTCACTCCGGCAACCCCACAATTAGTAGCCAAATACACAATGCATTCCCCTAGGCCCATAAATGCTGAAGTATCATGTAGTCATCGTTCACATGACACCACTAGAAGAATAGCACCACAACTTAAATACTAAACCATTGAATAATAACTCAACACAAATCCACTACTAACAACATGACTTCTCCCATGTCCTCAAGAACTAAACGAACTACTCACAAGACATCATATGGATCAAGATCCAAGATGATATGGTGATGGATAACAATCTGAACATGAACAATAATCCAATGGTTCCACTCACAAGCATCAACTACAATAGTAATTAACACCGGGAAAGTTTCCCCTAAGAACTAATGCAAGATCCAACACGATTGTTACAGCGGGATGGAGTGGTGATGATGGTGCTAGTGGAGATGATGGTGTGGATGATGATGATGATCCCGATGAAGTCTAGCTTGATGACGGTGTTGATGGCGACGATCTCCCCTCTCCGGGAAGGAATTTCCCCGGCAAAAATCTGTCTGCCGGAGAGCTCTTTCTCTCTGTGTGTTTTCCGCCCCGCGGAGGCGGCGAAAATCTTTCTGTGGTCGCTCCCCTGGTATTAGGGTTCCGTGGGAAATATATAGGCGAGAGGGAGGAGTCGGGAGCCAACCAGGTGGGCCACACCTGCCCTAAGTGCGGGGCAAGGTGGGCCCGCGCCTAGGGGTGTGGGGCCCCTTTGGCCCGGCTACGCCTCCCCTTCTGGCTTCCTCCGTGTTCTGGGAAAATATAATTTTCCAATATTTTTCTGGTATTTTTCTGATGTTCGCGAAATTGCATCAAAACACCTCTTTTTCCATCAAAAACCTGACTCCGGCAGTCCATCCTCCAAGAATCATCCAACATGCAAAAACAGAGGAAAAGACATAAGTAAAACCTCATAATAAGACATATATCAATGAATAGAGGCAAATTATGATATAGAATGGTGATGCAAATTGGACGTATCACTCACCCACTCAAACCTCCTGATCTTTTAAGGAGTGGGACATGTGACCAAGATCTACACTTCCATCAAAGGAGATTTGATTCCCCCCACCCATCCTTTGTGAATCTTGTTCTCTTGGGTTCTTGGAACCCTAGATGGTGTAGGACATCCTCGAAGCTAAGGGCATATGTTTTGAAGCTCCGTGGTGTCGTTGAGGGCCTCCAATTGAGTTGTGGAGCTTCCCCCTCAACCTTGTGTTAAAAGTTTTCGGTTGGCGCCTTCAAGTTCACCGGTTAGTGGATTGTGAGGCCGCCTTTGTGGTGGTGGTCACCGGATAAAAAGGTGAGTACATTATGGCGCTCGGGTGACCTTGTGTGGCTCCGACACCTCTCCAACGTAGATGTAGCTTCCTTGGAAGTGAACTACGGGAATTACATCTCCACGTCTCCTCTCAGGTTTACTTGCTCTGCACCTTTATTCTTGTCCTTTACCGTTCTATTACTTGTTGTATGTTCTCTAGCATATAGGATTGCTCATCTAGTTGCATATCTAGAGAACTTTACTTCTTGCAAAGCCTAAACTTGAATAACAAGATAAAATTGGTAGTCTCCTATTCACCCCCCTCGAGTCAACCAAAGTTGGTACTTTTTGGAAGCTTACCAAAGATGCTGCTCTCGGCTTGTTGGCGTACCTCCGCCAAGGAGTCCCGTTCCAGTAGGAGAATCTTGTACGCCTCAAGGTTGCGCCCATTTTGCTCATCAGAAGCTTTCTCTGCTCCTCAAGGTTCTCGATCTCTTCCTTCAGGCGGTTTATATCCGTGTTGGCAGATTCTTGCAAGGCCGCCAATGTCTCATCATGCATTTTGAGTGCATCAGCCCTCTCCTGCTTCAAGATTTTATTCTCACTTTTGAGATCCTGGATATGCTTGGATTGCTCGACAATGTCATTGGCTTTGGCAACAGCTTCTGCAAGTCAGAGAAATAAGAAGCATAATGAGTAGTCATAACGTGAAAACGCAAGACCAAGTTGAAAAACAAATTGAAAAGAAAATAGACTTGTTTTTGGTGATCTGTTCCTTCAAGAAGGCGGTTTTACCCTTTTCAACTTCCAACTCCTTACGGATCTTGGCGAACTTCTCCTTGGCAAAGACCTTTCAAGAGTTCTCATTCTGCAAAAATAAAAATAATTAGTCTACTTGGAGCATCTAGTCAGAATTATTTAGTTCAACCCAGAAGCTCGGGGGATACATTACGAGTTTTTAAACTCAAAGCTATGCTTAGTACCTTTTTAAGCATCTTGTTGGAACTATCTCTGTTTCAACTAGAGGCTTAGGGGCTACAGTATTGAAATTTACAAACACTACATATTCTACTCTGAAATATCTAGTCGGAATTAGTCCTTCAAACTACATAATTGGGGGCTACAGTGCAAAGTTTCTTACTTAGTCACTCGTAGAGCACTCAGATCAAAAGACCTATGGTTTTCCATCTAAGTACTCGGGGGCTACAGTGGCATATTATACGTGAAATGCACAGATATAAAATACTTACGAAAGCAATCTTCTTGAGGTTGTTGGCGGCTTCCAAGTACAATTGGCCCAAAGGCAATTGTGTTACGTTAGAGGATCTCCACCTGCGTCAGAAGCTCCTTAAGACCATATGTCGGAGAGGTCGGTGTCGCACCAGGAGTCGAGTCAGATGGCCTTGGAACAATTGTTGGGCTTATGGGCTTGGAGGCCTTCGCCTGGCTCGTGGTCGCCACAAATCCACTTCCCACCACCAGCTCCTTCCCTCTTTTGGTGGCATCCTTAGCTGGAGCTTCATCCACTTGGGAGGAGGTGCTCTCCTTTGTCTCCTGGCCACCTGGAACGAAAACCATCTCGGCCACATCTAGGACCTCATGTGAAGGAGTGTTGTCCACCTCAATGATGGATGGTTCAGAAGCTGCCATGGTCGGAGATCCGGCAAGAGCGGTAGAGGGCTGGACGGCAGGAGTAGGAGGAGCAATGGCGGGAGAAGCTTGGGTCAGCATGTCACGGATATTTTTAGAAGCCCCAATAGGTCTTGGAGGTCTTCTTCAAACCCATATTAGTCTTTTTCCTAAAACGTACAAAATGGCAAAGTATAAGTACAGGAAGAAGCAATACAAGCAATAAAAAGTCGGCGGAAAAGCGACTTACACAACAGTCTGTGCCTTGGTTAGAGGGATGCCAACCGTCTTTATTTTCTCTGCTTCTAGGGATGCGGTGGATTTCATGGAGACTCCACTCTCCGTCTTCTTCTTCTTGCCTCCGGCAGCAGTGTTAGAGGTGGATCTCTTCTGCTTCCGTGCCGCCGGATCATCGTCGTCAGACACGATAGTGACATCCTTATTCTTGGGTTCATAGACTTGGGGAGCCATGCAGGTATCCTCCAAGTCCCCTAGTTGTTAAGTGATCATAGTGTTAGATGGGCCGATGCATTAAAGGAGGAATAACTGGAGTATACGTCGAAGCAACACAAAGTATCAGAAATAACCTTTGGGCACTTGTTGTCCTCAAACATGTCATAGGTGATGGTGAAGCCACGCTTCCGGTCCTTCACCTTGACGATGTCCTTGAGGCAGATCTTGATGGAGTCATTGGAGAAGTTATCCTCGGAAATCCGGAGGGTATCTTTCATGTCCTTTGTGTACTAACACATCAGCTTCTCACGGTGCTACAGAGGATGGATCCGCCTTACAAACCAGCAAATTTCTAGGTCCAAGCTGGTCAGACCCGTTTCAACGAGTCACTCTATCCGCCTTGCGACACGGGAGGCCTCGTCGTTGGAGGGCAGGATGGCTTGGGACCTCGATGTGGTGCCTTCGGCGACATACCCATCAATGAAGTCTGGGTACATGCCTTCTTGGCCAGCCAGAGGTATATCTGGGCCATATAAGTAGCTAACGTTGCCAGTTCTTGCAGAACTCGTGTCCCACGAAGTTGGGGAACCGCCGGCTAGACCGGATCTTATAACTAATTGTTCCGCAGTTCGTAAGCTCATCCTTGCTCACTCTGGCTTCCCTCTTGATGGTAAAGAAATAAATAAACAAGTATAACCTAGGCCTAATCCCTAGGAATCCCTTGCACAGAGCTTCATAATTTCTAAGTGATAAGATGTTGTTAGGGGAAAGGTTTTGAGGTTGAACCCTGTGGCGCCCCGCAAAAACCACTACTAGAAAATCGCGTTGTTTTTGTGCATTGCATCATCATAACCGCATGCTCATGTCATCATGCCACATTGCATTTGAGCATCGTTATCATCTTGCACTTGTTTGCATAAAACTATTTTCGAAAAACCTGTTTTTGTTTTCTAAACGCCCCGTCTTGATTTCAAATTAAAACTCGGGTCTCCGAGGTATTTTGTTTTATATTATTTTTAGGGGGCAGCCACCGGGCCGATCCGACCCAGTCGGCCACCCCAGTACAAAACCAGACTATCTAAACCTTTTCCTACCCTATCCTAATCTACCCAGCCCCCTCCACCTCACCCCAACCTATCCCTTTGCGCCACATCAGCCTGGCCCTCACCCCACCCAATAGCCATGCGACACCTCACCCAACAACCACCAACCCACACCTGATCCACCGCCTGGCCCACCCGCATACGCACGCAGCCACCCATAACACACACGCACACACTCTGCCACACTCCATACCAGATCCCACCAACCGCCGCACCCCGTCCCGCAGCCAGACCCCGCCCGACCGCCTCGGGATCTCCGCCCGCGCGGCCCCACCACCACCCTGCGGTAGCCGCCCCCGGCACGTCTCCCCCCGACGCTCCTCTCCCCCCACCTCGCGACCCCCGCGCCTCCTTCTTCCCTCTGGCCCGTCTCTGCCACCAGAGGCGCCGATCTCCTCCGCCGCCGCGCTCTCCTCCGGTCGTTGCCGGCCCGCGCTCCGCCGCCAACCTCCGCTCCTCCTCTCGCCGCCCCACCGGCATAGCCTCCCCGCCGTCGTTCCGCCCCGAGCCCGGCCGGCCCGCGCTGCCGCCCGTGGGATCCTCTCCTCGGCCCCGCGCCGCTCCCCTCGCCGGCCGCGACTCCTCCCCGACCCGGTGCCCCCTCGCGTCACCGCGCCTTGCCGCCCGAGCTCTGTTCGCCGCCCGAGCCGTCGCCCCTCCGTTCCAGGCCGCGCCTCCCTCTCCCACCGCGATCCCCCCTGCAACAACCTCGCCGGTCTCCTCCTTCCGCTGCCATCGGCCGCTCCCCGCGCCCTGCTCCTCTCTGTGAGCACGCCGCGGCGCGACCTCGCTGCCGACCACCTCCTCCGTCGTGCGCCCGTCGCCGCCGAGCTCCACGCTCCCCACCCCCGAGCGCCCCTGCCGCTCTGCCTCTGTCTGCCTCCGGCCGCCTCCACCGGTGCGAGCTCCGCCGCCTGGGCGCGACCATGCCACTGGCCTCCACCATCCCTGGCCCTCGCGTCCTCCTCACCTTCCTGCAGCACCGACGCGGGCGCCCTCCGCCCCGCCTCCTCCCCGACCTCGAGCTCCGTACAGCGGCCGTCGTCGTTAACCCCGAAGCCGCCAAGCCAGCCGCCGCCTCAAGTTCTGCTCTGCTTGGTCTCGTTCGAGCTCGCCCTCAAGGTGTTCGAAGCTATGCCTCTTCTAGTCCTTCGGGTTAAAACGTCGTGGGATTGATGTTGCTGTTGCTATACAAGTGAAGCCCCAACGTCAAGATCTACTACTCGAAGCAGATGACCGCGACCCCGATCTACAGATTCGATGACTGAAGAGCGCCTCACGGAACCAATCGGAACACTGAGATCTCCTTCTTGGAACCCTGAAGCCCCGATCCGATGTCGAGACGGCAAAGTGAAGACATCCTCGAGTCCTTCCGATGACCGCAAGACCGTCCCCGGAGACGATGACCCGAAGATTCCCTCGTCGGAACAACAAGCGCTTCATCTTGGAGCACCGAGTCCTTCTTCCCGAACGCGAGATCGTTCCCCCGCCGAACCCCGTCGAACCCCGAGACCACAAGATCGTCGAGTCCTCCTAATGTGTGACCCTTTCCTCGAAGCCCTATTTTTATAAATGAACATACACTTGTTGCATATTAAATTGGCATGCTTGCATACATTTTGTGGGTGTTTGGGGGTGTTTTGACGACTCATCTAAATTAAATATGGGATCCATATGCGGGTTTTTCTAGTCTAATATTGGCCCCATCTAAAATTGTGTAGCGGACCGGTGATATATTTTGCCTTGATAAGACGACATTTAAAAATTGCGGGGTAGCTAAACAACTATAACCATTTAATTAATTGCCGGGGCCTCGGTTCCGCTTAATATTGCCTAGTTGCATCGCACCTTTGCCATGTCATACATCATACATGCATCATGCCCGATTTTCTACCGTAGTATTAAATAGTCCATCCGGTGTTTCTTCTAGTGCTTTGCTTCTTCACGGATTAGGCCGATGAGTTGATGCGAGTGTCGACCCGATCTTCGGATGAACCTTCGGCAATGTTTTCAGGCGAGCATCTCCCCCTTTCTACCTATCTTACTTTTATAGTATTTATTCCCTCCTGTTGATCTATTGCTATCTGTGTTGCGATGCTCTAGTTTTCGTACCTGTGATATCCCTTGCAGCCTTATATTGCCTTGGACACATCCTATTACCTGTTGATTGGTAGATAGTTGGACTCGCGCGTCGTATTCGCTTGCTCAAGTGTTGTTGCGTGTCGTCAAGTACCACAGTTGTTGGAGTATTGCCGCATGTCTAATGTTGGAGGTGATCAAGACTTTAATTAATGTTTAATAACTAAAATTGAAGTAGGTAAATGCAAAGGCACAGGTGGGCAATAGATGTTATTTGGTTGTTAACCGTCCACTTGTGTCCCGTAGGACCCCGAGTTCTTGACACCTGTTCCGAGATCGAGCGCGCTAACCACAGGTGGGGTGTATGGGCACCCCTATCGATTAGTACCTGATTTCAAAGTACTGTACTGGGGGCCACAACTAGTTTGAGGTTTTATTTACTATCCTGTACTTATGCCATGCTTTACTGCTTTATTTAAATTGTGCGAGGTACTGCACCTGTAGTGTTTAGGACCGTGACCCGTTTTTGCTGTATCGACAAGCCCAGTCACACTTTCGGGTTCCCAGTCGTTTACAGCCGGCTACACAAACCCTGAGTCCGTCTCGGAGACCGGCCGACTTCGTTGCGGGTAGCTTAGTGGGGTGGCCCCCATGTACTTGCTTTGGGTCTGGGAAACGTCATGACTTAGGCCCCGCCGACATACCGATGGGTGTATGTTAACTGATCTGGCAAAAAGGGTCGAAGTGCGTGTGGATACTTTGGTGCACCCCTGCAGGGTTAAATCTTGTCGAAAAGCCGTGTCCGCGGTTATGGACGACTTGGAGCACAGTTCTCGATCATAGACAACTATAACTAAAGTTTACTGTTATAAATTGACTTGTATCCGGTATGACTAGTAATCAGCTCCTCTACAACGGAATGGCTAAATAAAAGTACCAACATCTGCTGGGTTTTGGGATATCTCATGTTAATTGTATCTGACTAGTAAGTGTTGCAACTACAACGGAATGGTTAACTAAAAGTGCCAACTGCTTATTATATCAGGATGACTATCTATACCTGACTAGTAATTGCTGCAACGATAACTGAATAAATAAAACTGCCAACTGTGTGAGTTCCTCGGTTGACTTCCTCGTTTGGTCTTGAGGGGGAAATACCAGGATGGGTATGTTTGGTGGTAGAATCAGGTTGGTTCCGAATAGGTCTTTCTTATCCCTCTCTGATAGCCGACAGTCATCTCGAGTCTCTATAGGTTGTTTAGTGTATGCTGCGCTGCCGCTTCAGTCCACTATACCTATGTAGGCGAGGACCGCCGAATTCTAGTCTCGTCGTGTACTGGCCTCAGTACTGACCGCTCTCTTTTTCCTTCGCCCTTTGTCGGCACCCCTTTTGTTTAAGCAGGTTTGAGACCGACGTCGTTAGCAGGGTTACCCTTCCGGCTTGGCCTGGGCAGGGTTATGGACGCCATTGGTTATTCTTCAGGGCTCTTAGCTCAATTTGCATCTTGTCCGTACTCGGACGCCGTATCGTTTTCAAGGTGATTTGGATCTTTGTACATTATATCTGTATTCTTGACTCATTGAGTCGCTGTTGTATATATATCTGTTCTGTGGGTCCCATCGAGGACTGTTGTGTAATGTTATTACTTCGTTTTCCACCCGCACGAAAGTGCCTGGTGGGCGTCCTTGAATCGTTTCTATGCGGGTTTGGCGGGAAGCGCTGAAACTTGCATGGGGTCGATTCAAGGGTGTTACAGAGTGGTATCAGAGCTCAGCAGTTGCGATACCCCACAAGTCCAGCCTGTAGGATGACCTAGCTAACGGCCGAAGTAGAGTGTCAAAACTATTTTTGCAAAATCGGTTGGATAGTTCTGATTAGGTCTAATTTTACTCCTTACCCCTCTGCTGCTCTCCTCTCACCTCTTCGTGTTTTGCTTCTACTCTCTTCTCTCTCTTTGAGTCCAGGATTTCTCGTGGTTGGGTTCCATCGTACCTTCAGGGTTTCGCTTCCTCCTTTGGTAACGGTGTTGCTACATCTGGTCTTCATGCTATCCAAGGAATCCTTCGTATGGTGGACTTCTCTTTGTTCCTTCTCGTGCCTTCCGGTGTTTTCCGACGCGACGACATCATGTACGCCAGATCCGATGCAGAGTCTGCATCACTCCTTTGTTTCTGAACCTCGATTGTCAAGATCTTCAGTCTGTTTCCGAGAATGGTTGCACGCTTTTCTACTGATTGTGCAGAGTAATAGTTTGGGTGCGTGATGGATTGGCCCCCATGCCGACTACTCACTCTATTCGCTTGTGTACATTGAAGTGGATGAGAATGCATCGGTTCCCTCTTTCTATCGAAGCTAGAGGTGGCTTTATTTGTTGATACCTCTACCTTCGCCCTTGTTTCCCGGAGTGTTCTCTCGACGATCACGGACAACGACCTCTTGTTAGTGGTGTCGCGAGGATCTACACGAAGCGAGAAGACGCAGATCGCCGACCTTCCTTCCGGTACCATGAGGCGGATCTCGAGGGCGAGATCCATTGTTAGTGGTGTCGAATTGTGGCGCCCCGCAAAAACCACTACTAGAAAATCGCGTTGTTTTTGTGCATTGCATCATCATAACCGCATGCTCATGTCATCATGCCACATTGCATTTGAGCATCGTTATCATCTTGCACTTGTTTGCATAAAACTATTTTCGAAAAACCTGTTTTTGTTTTCTAAACGCCCCGTCTTGATTTCAAATTAAAACTCGGGTCTCCGGGGTATTTTGTTTTGTCTACCCACGGTTTGCAAAAGCCCTGTTTTCAATAAATAAAATATTTATATTATTTTTAGGGGGCAGCTGTACCGGGCCGATCCGACCCAGTCGGCCACCCCCAGTACAAAACCAGACTATCTAAACCTTTTCCTACCCTATCCTAATCTACCCAGCCCCCTCCACCTCACCCCAACCTATCCCTTTGCGCCACATCAGCCTGGCCCTCACCCCACCCAATAGCCATGCGACACCTCACCCAACAACCACCAACCCACACCTGATCCACCGCCTGGCCCACCCGCATACGCACGCAGCCACCCATCCCACACACGCACACACTCTGCCACACTCCATACCAGATCCCACCAACCGCCGCACCCCGTCCCGCAGCCAGACCCCGCCCGACCGCCTCGGGATCTCCGCCCGCGCGGCCCCACCACCACCCTGCGGTAGCCGCCCCCGGCACGTCTCCCCCCGACGCTCCTCTCCCCCCACCTCGCGACCCCCGGGCCTCCTTCTTCCCTCTGGCCCGTCTCTGCCACCAGAGGCGCCGATCTCCTCCGCCGCCGCGCTCTCCTCCGGTCGTTGCCGGCCCGCGCTCCGCCGCCAACCTCCGCTCCTCCTCTCGCCGCCCCACCGGCATAGCCTCCCCGCCGTCGTTCCGCCCCGAGCCCGGCCGGCCCGCGCTGCCGCCCGTGGGATCCTCTCCTCGGCCCCGCGCCGCTCCCCTCGCTGGTCGCGACTCCTCCCCGAACCGGTGCCCCCTCGCGTCGCCGCGCCTCGCCGCCCGAGCTCTGTTCGCCGCCCGAGCAGTCACCCCTCCGTTCCAGGCCGCGCCTCCCTCTCCCACCGCGATCCCCCCTGCAACAACCTCGCCGGTCTCCTCCTTCCGCCGCCATCGGCCGCTCCCCGCGCCCTGCTCCTCTCTGTGAGCACGCCGCGGCGCGACCTCGCTGCAGACCACCTCCTCCGTCGTGCGCCCGTCGCCGCCGAGCTCCGCGCTCCCCACCCCCGAGCGCCCCTGCCGCTCTGCCTCTGTCTGCCTCCGGCCGCCTCCACCGGTGCGAGCTCCGCCGCCTGGGCGCGACCACGCCGCCGGCCTCCACCATCCCTGGCCCTCGCGTCCTCCTCACCTTCCTGTAGCACCGACGCGGGCGCCCTCCGCCCAGCCTCCTCCCCGACCTCGAGCTCCGTACAGCGGCCGTCGTCGTTAACCCCGAAGCCGCCAAGCCAGCCGCCGCCTCAAGTTCTGCTCTGCTTGGTCTCGTTCGAGCTCGCCCTCAAGGTGTTCGAAGCTATGCCTCTGCTAGTCCTTCGGGTTAAAACGTCGTGGGATTGATGTTGCTGTTGCTATACAAGTGAAGCCCCAGCGTCAAGATCTACTACTCGAAGCAGATGACCGCGACCCCGATCTACAGATTCGATGACTGAAGAGCGCCTCACGGAACCAATCGGAACACTGAGATCTCCTTCTTGGAACCCTGAAGCCCCGATCCGATGTCGAGACGGCAAAGTGAAGACATCCTCGAGTCCTTCCGATGACCGCAAGACCGTCCCCGGAGACGATGACCCGAAGATTCCCTCGTCGGAACGACAAGCGCTTCATCTTGGAGCACCGAGTCCTTCCCGAACGCGAGATCGTTCCCCCGCCGAACCCCGTCGAACCCCGAGACCACAAGATCGTCGAGTCCTCCTAATGTGTGACCCTTTCCTCGAAGCCCTATTTTTATAAATGAACATACACTTGTTGCATATTAAATTGGCATGCTTGCATACATGTTGTGGGTGTTTGGGGGTGTTTTGACGACTCATCTAAATTAAATATGGGATCCATATGCGGGTTTTTCTAGTCTAATATTGGCCTCATCTAAAATTGTGTAGCGGACCGGTGATATATTTTGCCTTGATAAGACGACATTTAAAAATTGCGGGGTAGCTAAACAACTATAACCATTTAATTAATTGCCGGGGCCTCGGTTCCGCTTAATATTGCCTAGTTGCATCGCACCTTTGACATGTCATACATCATACATGCATCATGCCCGATTTTCTACCGTAGTATTAAATAGTCCATCCGGTGTTTCTTCTAGTGCTTTGCTTCTTCACGGATTAGGCCGATGAGTTGATGCGAGTGTCGACCCGATCTTCGGATGAACCTTCGGCAATGTTTTCAGGCGAGCATCTCCCCCTTTCTACCTATCTTACTTTTATAGTATTTATTCCCTCCTGTTGATCTATTGCTATCTGTGTTGCGATGCTCTAGTTTTCGTACCCGTGATATCCCTTGCAGCCTTATATTGCCTTGGACACATCCTATTACCTGTTGATTGGTAGATAGTTGGACTCGCGCGTCGTAGTCGCTTGCTCAAGTGCTGTTGCGTGTCGTCAAGTACCACAGTTGTTGGAGTATTGCCGCATGTTTAATGTTGGAGGTGATCAAGACTTTAATTACTGTTTAATAACTAAAATTGAAGTAGGTAAATGCAAAGGCACAGGTGGGCAATAGATGTTATTTGGTTGTTAACCGTCCACTTGTGTCCCGTAGGACCCCGAGTTCTTGACACCTGTTCCGAGATCGAGCGTGCTAACCACAGGTGGGGTGTATGGGCACCCCCATCGATTAGTACCTGATTTCAAAGTACTGTACTGGGGGCCACAACTAGTTTGAGGTTTTATTTACTATCCTGTACTTATGCCATGCTTTACTGCTTTATTTAAATTGTGCGAGGTACTGCACCTGTACTGTTTAGGACCGTGACCCGTTTTCGCTGTATCGACAAGCCCAGTCACACTTTCGGGTTCCCAGTCGTTTACAGCCGGCTACACAAACCCTGAGTCCGTCTCGGAGACCGGCCGACTTCGTTGCGGGTAGCTTAGTGGGGTGGCCCCCATGTACTTGCTTTGGGTCTGGGAAATGTCATGACTTAGGCCCCGCCGACATACCGATGGCTGTATGTTAACTGATCTGGCAAAAAGGGTCCAAGTGCGTGTGGATACTTTGGTGCACCCCTGCAGGGTTAAATCTTTTCGAAAAGCCGTGTCCGCGGTTATGGACGACTTGGAGCACAGTTCTCGATCATAGACAACTATAACTAAAGTTTACTGTTATAAATTGACTTGTATCCGGTATGACTAGTAATCAGCTCCTCTACAACGGAATGGCTAAATAAAAGTACCAACATCTGCTGGGTTTTGGGATATCTCATGTTAATTGTATCTGACTAGTAAGTGTTGCAACTACAACGGAATGGTTAACTAAAAGTGCCCACTGCTTATTATATCAGGATGACTATCTATACCTGACTAGTAATTGCTGCAACGATAACTGAATAAATAAAACTGCCAACTGTGTGAGTTCCTTGGTTGACTTCCTCGTTTGGTCTTGAGGGGGAAATACCAGGATGGGTATGTTTGGTGGTAGAATCAGGTTGGTTCCGAATAGGTCTTTCTTATCCCTCTCTGATAGCCGACAGTCATCTCGAGTCTCTATAGGTTGTTTAGTGTATGCTGCGCTGCCGCTTCAGTCCACTATACCTATGTAGGCGAGGACCGCCGAATTCTAGTCTCGCCGTGTACTGGCCTCAGTACTGACCGCTCTCTTTTTCCTTCGCCCTTTGTCGGCACCCCTTTTGTTTAAGCAGGTTTGAGACCGACGTCGTTAGCAGGGTTACCCTTCCGGCTTGGCCTGGGCAGGGTTATGGACGCCATTGGTTATTCTTTAGGGCTCTTAGCTCAATTTGCATCTTGTCCGTACTCGGACGCCGTATCGTTTTCAAGGTGATTTGGATCTTTGTACATTATATCTGTATTCTTGACTCATTGAGTCGCTGTTGTATATATATCTGTTATGTGGGTCCCATCAAGGACTGTTGTGTAATGTTATTACTTCGTTTTCCACCCGCACGAAAGTGCCTGGTGGGCGTCCTTGAATCGTTTCTATGCGGGTTTGGCGGGAAGCGCTAAAACTTGCATGGGGTCGATTCAAGGGTGTTACAAACCCGAAAGTGTTGGAGAACTTGGAGGCAAAAGTCGGAGACTGGTAAGGAGATGTCGCATACCAGTTGATCCTTGAGGTATACCTTTTCTCCGGCTTGGGGAGAAGGAACCGCCTCGCCGGCCGGCACCAGCCGCTAAGCCAAATACTTCATCGCTGGGAGGTACCCCTCAGTGACCATCTCTTTGATGTCCCCGACGGTGATATCGGACCCCTCCACACTCCCTTGTGGGAGATCATCTCTTCCTCTAGCGGCTTGAGAGCCGCTGGAATTTGGTCGCCGCCGGTGGTTTCCACCACCGCGGAGAGTGGCACCACCAACCCCTCCAGTGGAATCTGCACCGTGCTGGACGGCTTCGCCGAAAGCTCGCTGGACGCCACCATGGGTGCGGGTGTGATGTTGCTTGCCATTGATGAGGAAAGGGAGATGGGAGTTGGAGAGGCGGCTAGGGTTTTCTCTACGCGAGGAGATCAAGGAGTTTCTTGGAGAGAGCAAGAAGATGATGCAGGAGCAAATGCGGGTAAAAACAAAATAACCTATGTAGTGAAAATTATATAGCCCTGACATCAAGATTCGTGCAGACAATCTAACGATTTATGCGTGGGCAGCGTGTGTGCGAACGTGCGTGGAGATTTCGCCATGTTCCCCCCGCCGCCGCTCGATGTTTCGTATTATACGCGTGGGAAAATCACTATGATTATGTTTGCTCCATATGTGAGTTTCAAGGCGATATAGGCTATAGTCTACGTCATCCCACTAATAGTTGCCGACGGATAGTCCAATCTGAAGATTCCAGCATGGACGGATCCTGTCCGTCTACGAGAAGAGTAAGGTGGAAGACTTAGTGATTTTTCGACTTACGTATTAAAGACGGAGAATATTGCAGGGTTATTTGGAGGACTACAAGATATTTCTTGATGAATTGCTGACATCACCTAGATGGAGCATTCGAACTAAAAAGGCAAGATGGCCCAAGATCTCGGAGTTCTCCGGGGGCTACTATTGGGGATATGCTAAATGGGTATCACCATTGCATGTCTCTAATCCGGCTAACCCGGGTGGCCCAAAGTTGGTAGAAAGGCCCATGGCCTGTTGGGCGGCCCAGTTAGATGGATACAAAAGGGAGGCCCATGCCAGATAAAGGAAGGCTACAGTATAGTCACCGATCAACCTAGAGACTTGGAGCGCAAGAACACGAAGACTAGTTAGTATCAGTGCAGAAATATGTGACCTGTCCGGCTAGGACTCTTCCCTATAACCCTAGGTTCTGGCGCCTTTATAAGCCGGACCTCTCGGAGCCTTTAGGGCAACACGTAACATACAACTCAACACCTCGCACAATAAACCAATCCCTGTAACTTGGCGTATTGCCATTATAGTGATTTGTAGCAGGAGTAGGATTCCGCCACCGTCGTGGGATCTGAACCTGGGTAAGTTGTATTACCTCATACCCGCCAACTTGCCGCCTTCCCCCACCTCTCTAAACACACTCTATGAGGACCCCTCCATGGTGCACTCATCAGCAATACCACAACAATATCCTTGTTAGATGTAGCAATCCCTAGTAGATCATAATTTTTGGAGCTATAGTTATTTTCCGCGTATTTATTTGTGTCTGTGAGTAATCTAAGCACTATTTAATTCTTTAAAAATCAACCGTAAACGCTAAAATGCAAATCCAATTTTGCTGGATTGTTATTTGCCATACCAATCTATTGGTATAACTTTTGTATACTATTATGATATAGTTTTTGGTTGAGACGGAAAGTTATTTGATTAACTAGAGTATATGGTTAATTCAACAATAAAATATCTATTTATGCTATTTGAGTAAATCCAAATGTGTTGCTCTAATGTTCTTAGTAATTATCTTGGTGTATCTTGATTGATTGTTCAGACCCTGCTAATTGTGCTGATAGCATTTGTTGGCTTAGTAGTGATTGTGTGCATGTTTGTTTGTTTGTGTTCTTTTCATATTCACGATGATAGAAATAAACGAGGAAGGTGACTTCGGAGAGTTTGAAGAGTAGGATCAGGGACAAGTTGCATATCAAGGCAAGCCACCTTTTTACTCATACACCTTGACCTAATATTTTACTATGGATGATTTACAACTATACATTGCAATTTATGCATTTCCTTATTACTTGTAAAGTATTACTAGCCTATGGTATGGATTTGGATCCTCCAACCCAATACCCAGTTGTACCAGTAGGTACAACTCCCTTGATGACAACTATTCAACTCTAGTATAGTCATTGGTGTAGAACACCATGACCCTTGGAAACCCCTTTAACCCAATTCAAAACCATAGGATGGGAAGACCCCTCAAAGAGGTTTATGAACTCGTTTATTGATTAAAATCTTGGTATGGTTCACCCTACCAAGAGAGTTTAAAAAGGAAAACGGTTTTGTTTTACAAAATGCAGAAGGAAGGAGGAGGAAAAAATGTTTACTAAAATGCAACAGTTTCTATGTCTTTTTTCCCGAACAATTATCCCGTGCAATCACACTATCCCGGAATGGGATGGGGCCTAACTTGAAGTTAGTTTGTTTCGATATGGGTTACCTCACGACTACTGTAAGGGATCATCTACCTCAAATGTCAGTCTTCCCTTAAAAAAGGTCCATCTGTGCTTAGAATGACCCGGGGAGGTGCGAACCGTCCTTGTAGGAGGCCGGACGATACTATGAGCCTCTCATTGAAAGTGCACCACTACTGAAGTAGCTAGTGGCACTCCGGTTTGTCCGACTGGTACTTGACGCCCCAGTTTTGATAGGAACAACTCATAGGGTAGGGATCACTCAAAATGGACTCCCCGAGGGTTATGTTTGATATCCGAACCCCGCACAATAAAGTATGAAGATCCGTGGTTGTTCACGACGGATGTATCAAATCGTGTGGGTAAACTGTACAACCTCTTCAGAGTGTCAAACTATTCGAATAGCCGTGTCCACAGTCATGGACGGTTCGGAAGGTTGCTACCTAGCGGTGTTGGTTTTGTTTTCAAAATGTTTTCTAAAAAGAAAAAGAGCTATATGTGGACAAGGCCGGCGATCTTAGAGAATCCCGAGAGAGGAGAAAATGGTCTGTTAATGACAGTAACATAAGAAAATGGGCGTCCCAATCCTAATCATTTCAAAGCTTTCAAAAAGATTTTCAAAGATTGTTATTTTCCAACTCCACATTTCCCAACCTTTGGTAGACAGTAGGTCTACCCGAGGAGTAAGACATGAAAAGAACCTATAGCACTCTGGGAAATCCACTACTAGAAAATCGCGTGTTAAATAATACTTTGTACATCATCATAAAATCATGCATATCATATTTGTCTAAAAGTATTTCGGTTAAACCCTATCTTCGTTTTTACATTACTACCCTTCGTTATTTCAAAATAAAAACCTAGGTCTTCCCGGATATTTTTCTTTGTCTAAAAACTAATTATAAAAGTATTTCTAAAATAAAACAAATAAACTTATATTATTTTTGGGAAGCAGCCAGCCAGGCCCAAAAGCCCAGCCGACCACCTCCAAACCCTAACTCTAATCCTACCTACCCAAACCCAAACCCTAACCACACCCAGTACCCAGTAGCCGACGCCACTCACCCGAACCCACACAGCATACACGCACGCATGCTCCCACGCCACATGCCACACTGCCCACCAACCCACTCCTGCCTTATCTCTCTCCACTGACACTCCGACCCCATGCCTCAGTCACCCTGCGTGACTCCACCGCACTCCCCCCTTGTCGCTTCCGCCCTGGCCTCACCACACCGCACCCCCTCCCTGACCCCTCGACCGGCCTGGCCCGAACCACCCCAACCCATCGAGCACACTGACCCGGCCCCACCTTGATCCCCACCGAACATGCCCGCAACCCTCATTCCTCTCTCTTCCTTCCGTGATCCCCGCGCACCCACCCCGCGAGCGCCGCCACTCCTCTCTGCGCGGCCTCCCTCTCCTTCCTCCTCGCATCGCGAATTCCCCGCCGCCAAGAGCTTCGTGGCCCGCCGCCTCTCTGCAGGCCGTGCTCGCGAGCCACCGTGCTCCCACGAGCCCTCCCCGTCATAGCGAACCCCGTCGCCGACCTTTCCCATCCCCACCGGCCTCTTAGCTCGGCCCCGTGCCCGTTCGATCTCGCCCGTCCTTCGCTTCCTCGCCGGCCGCGACCTGTGAGCCCGAGCCGGTCTCGCCTGCGGCCATCTGCATCGATCCTCCGCTGTCCGCCACCTTCCCATGCTCGCCTCTGTGCCCTCTGTTCCGCTGCAGCCCGGCCCAAGCGCCTCCTCGCCCGCGTTCGGACGTGCTGTGCCTTGCAGCGCCGCCCCATCGGCATTCTACGCCTCATCCCGCTGCCCCTGCGAGCATGTCTCTGCCACCGCACCGCCATGATCCCTTACTGCGATAGCATCGTTCCCTGTTTGCGCCTCCACCCAGCGGGCTCGTGTTGACCGTCTTTGGCCTGCATCCTTGTGGTTTGTTTGTGGCTTGGTCGTTTTTCTCTCCTTGGGGGCTACTGCTATAGCACGCCTTCCAGGTGTTTGACAGTATGCCGACCCGGGCCTCCGCTACACCAACCATGCAAGCGCACACTCCTCTTTGCCATCGGAGCTCCGTCTTCCATCAGTGCTGCTTGTTGTTGTCCACCGGAAGGCCATCGGCCAAGTTTGCCACGAACGAAGAGACGAACGACATGATCTCCAAGACGGTCCGCTAGGAACTGCGTCATGGATACAAAGCTCCCCTCTTGTACCCGGAGATGCCCAGAACGCCACGATCGCCTTCCGGACCCGACGCCGAGACCTTGCTCCTGGAGGCGAAGCATGAACCCTGTCGAACCCTAACCAAGATCGCCGAGATACCCATGTGTGACCCCTTTTCCTTGAAGCCTAAAAATAACCATATATCTGTCGTATATAAATTGTTCATACTCGCATACATATTGTGGTTTGGAGTATATTATTGATTCACCTAATAAATAAATATGGAGTCCATATACGGGCGAATCTAGCCTAATATTGCTCCCATTTAAAATTGTGTAGCGAACTGGTGATATATTTTGCCATGTTAAGGCAACATTTAAATTGCGGGGTATCTAAACAATATAAACTTAATAATTAATTGTTGGCACCTCGGTCCGCTTAATTTGCATTGCATCTTTACCATGCCATATATCATACATGCATCGTGTCCGATCTTCTGCCGTAGTATTAAATAGTGTATTTGGTGTTTCTTCTAGTGCTTTGCTTCTTTACGGATTAGGCCGATGAGTTGATGCGAGAGTCGACCTGATCTTCGGATGAACCTTCGGCAATGTTTTCAGGCGAGCATTCTCCCCCTTTCTACCTATCATACTTTTATAGTATTTATTTCCTCCTGTTGATCTATTAATATTTGTGTTGCGATGCTCTAGTTTTCGTACCCGTGATATCCTACAGCCATTAGATTGCCTTCGACACCACCTATTACATGTTATTTGGTAGATAGTCGGCCTTGCGAGTTGTAGTTGCTTGCTCAGGTGTTGTTTTGATGTCGTCGAGTACCACAGTTGTTGAAGAAATTCCTCATGCTTAATGTTGGAGATGATCATGGCTTTAATTACAGTTTAATAACTAAAATTGAAAGTAGGTAAATAACGCAGAGGCATAGGTGGGCAATAGATGTTATTTGGTTTTAACTGTCCACTTGTGTCCCGTAGGACCAAGAGTACTTGATACCTGTTCCTTGAATATCGCACTATCCGCATATGGGACCATGAATCCCCTTAGCGAGAGCTTGAGTCATATCTTATTTCTTGGAGCCACAAAGTAGTTTGGGGCTTTATTACTATTCTGTACATATGCCATGCTTTATTGCTTTATTTACTATTGCGAGTGGAGCTCGTATAATATTTAGGTAAGTGGAATGTTTTCGCGGTATCGACAAGAACAGTCACACTTTCAGGTTTTCAGTCGTTTACACCCATTGACACAAACCTCTGGGTCCGTCTCGGAGCAGGCCAACTTCGTTGCGGGTATCTTAGTGGAGTAGCCCCCTAAAATATTATATGAATCTTGCGATTTTTTGTCATGATGTCTCGTTGGGTTTTCATTTGGTTTTTTCGAGGTTGATCGTGTGTGTGTTGATATTTTTGCCCCCTGCAGGGTAAAACTTTCTGAAAGCCGTGTCCGCGGTTATGAACGACTTGGAGCACAATATCTCGATCATAGACAATTATAACTAAAGTAGTGCTAAAAATTTAACTTTATAATGACTAGTAATCAGCTTCACTACAACGGAATGACTAAATAAAAGTACCAACAACTACTGGTTTTGGGATTGCCTCATGTTATATGTATCTGATTAGTAAGTATTTCAACTATAACGGAATGGTTAACTAAAACTTCCCAATTTTTATAATATCAGGATGACTTATGCTATCTATATTTGACTAATAATTGCCGCAACTATAACAAAATGAATAAAAATGCCAACTGTGTGAGTTTCTCGGTTGACTTCCTCGTTTGGTCTCAAGGGGGAAATACCAGGATGGGTATGTTTGGTGTTAGTATCAGGTTGGATCCGAATAGGTCTTTCTTGTCCCTATCTGATAGCCGACAGTTGTATCGAGTCTCTATAGGTTGTTTAGTGCATGCTGCGCTGCCGCTTAAGTCCACCATACCTATGTAGGCGAGGACCGCCGAATTCTAAGTCTAGCCGTGTACCGGACTCAATACTGACCGTTCTCTTTTTCCTTTGCCCTTTGTCGGTAGCCCTTTTTTTAGCAGGTTTTGAGATTAACGTCGTTAGCGGGGTTACCCTTCCGGCTTGTCCTAGGCAGGGTTATGGACGCCATTGGTTATTCTTCAGGGCTCTTAGCCTAATTTGCATGTTGTCCGTACTCAGACGCTGCATCATTTTCAAGGTGATTTGGATCTTTGTACTGTATATATGTATTCTTGACTCGATGAGTCGCTGTTGTATATATCTGTTCTGTGGGTTCCGTCATGGACTATTGTGTAATGATATTACTTCGTTTTCCACCCGCACGCAAGTGCCTGGTGGGCACCTTTGAATCGTTTATATGCGGGTTTAGCGGGAATCGCTAAAACTTTCATAGGACCGACCCGAGGGTGTTACATAACCCCTCCTGAAGCCCTCCTACCACTCAACCCTAAATGCATACCCTCTTATAATTATTGTTATCTTATGGTGGTTTGCGAGAACATTCAGAAGTACTCACTGGCATTGTCCATGTCTATTTATATGGAAAGACTATGAGCATGATGGTAGGGAAGATGAAGGTTACGATGACAACGTCGCAAACTAGTCCATTAGTCAAGTCAGGTACCTGTAGGGCTATGGCATGACTCGATTCTTCTGTGTTTTTTGTTATGCTGCTCTGATGTATGATGCCCATTGTGGCACTTATGTAAGACTTGTAATCGATACTATAATGGATGTTGCACTTTGGTACTAAGTCGTTTATGCTCCATGATTGATGTGATCTTGGATCGTGCTATCGTGCATAAAAGGGTATTTCGGATAACTAATCTGGGGTCCCCATAGGTCCTGTGGCAGCGAGGCCTAGCGCCCCAACCATTGGTACCCTGTTGAGGTTGTAGCATCCCATCTATCTAACATCTGTAATGCTACATCAATAATATAAAAATGCTACTTCCTTCATATCATTTTTGCATCATCATTATATCATGCTCATGTCACCATGGCACCTTGCATTTGATCATCATATAAAACCCCTTTATTCGGTTCTTATCCCATATGCATCATATATTATATCACTTGTATTTGCCTCTTGATATATTGTAGGTGCTTCTTAATAAATTGCTTCATACCCAAGTTGAGTTGTGGGCACATATTTTACATCTCCACCATCTTGATTACTTATGGGACCAAGCTATTTTATTTGGTTTTCACTCAAGCCCATAAATACTAAGGATGGCTCATTTATTGTGCTCTACATGCTTTCATTCATGATCCATACTTGTCTTCACAAGATGCGTGATGGAAGTCTACATGGACACCCTGCATGTATCTAGAGCATAATCCCTCTTTTCTTCACATGGTTTATATGAGCTATGGTATTGTTGAGTTTGGTAAATGCATGTAATAGTCACAATCTATCAATGCCACCTCCACTCAACCAAACCATTGCTTGGATCACCATGTGAAGTGAATTCCCATCTTTCTATATGAGCTTAATTCATATGAGCACATGGGTTAGTTGCTCCTTATCCACAAGTGGTCTTGCTTGTATCACATTTCCTTCATGCAATCCATGCATGCATGGCACATGCATTAATGCCACCCCTTCTTATTCTTTTCTTATCCAAATCTTGTGGGTTTATAAATGTTTTGAATTGTTTGTTTCAAACAAAGAAACAAATGGATAAATTGAACAACTTTCTCTACTCTTTTCATCTCTAAAACCTAGGATACCATTTTCTATATATACCCTTAACCTACCTTTTCCCTAGATAAACCCTCATCCTAGCTAGACTAAACCCCTAGCTCACCTAAACCCAATCGTCTACCCCTTCGACACCAATCCATCGCACCCTCCTGGTAACATGGTTATACCCTACGGGTACACGATATTAGTATACCTTTTCCAATACAAGGAAGGTCCACAAGAACATACGCGGCCTGCGGAGATTTTCGGGTGGCCCAAACCCATGAAACCTTTGGATCCTTGGAGAACAAGACTAGAGTAGATAGAATTTCAAAGGGGAAAACCCTAAATTTGTAACCGACTCGACCTGATGCCCGAGACCTGCCTATCTCTATATAAAGGAAAGGAGGGCACGGTGAGGAGGGCACCTCTCAACTCACCGCATACACACCTCCACGCCAGATTGCATCTGCGCTCCCCTATAACTTTCGGTTCCGCCGTAATCAAGAGCATACAAGCAGAGTAGGTTTTTCCCTCCGGGGGCTTGAACCTGGGTAAACTTCGTGTCCACGAGTTGCTTGTTTGCTAACCGTTCCGCGATCTCCAGCATCCCCATCTTCTCCAAAACCCAAGCTCATAACAATGGGCATTGACGAGATTAAACCTCGTCGATTGGCGCCGTCTATGGGAAGCGGGGACGCTGATTGTGTGATCGTGACAGTCCCATCTGAAGCGATCTAAACTCATCAGCGACGGAGATCCACCTCCTATTCGGTGCTTTCGACTTCACCGCCCAATCGCCAGCCACCATGAAGGATTTCGAGCCCATAGGCGACAGGCTCGAGAGTATGTTCGGGAACTTTTGCTTCCAGGTGGGGAAGACCAACACTCTCAGCCTCCTAGAGCGGGTGCCACCACCGTCCATTATGCCCTCTTCATGGGTCCCACCCATCGGCGTGCTATGCACGTCGACGCTGACAGATGAGTCCTATGACATCAGCAGCTGCAACTCAGCTCTGTGCGGCCCTCCATTAGACGAAGGAACCTACGGTTCCGGATTCGAAAGTTGCGGTAGCAGCGATGCAATCCGCAAGAGCTACCAACGCGCCGTGGTTATCCATGGTGAATCGTAAGTGCCGCCAATTTCGACTGATCCCAACCCACCACCCAATCCATCGCCCAACCCGCAGGTTGGGAACAGAGGAAACGGAGGGCAACCGCCCCTCTAGCCCAACGAAGGCGACGCTGCCGCCTATCAGAGGATCAACCTCAACGAGGACGGCTGGAGCCAGGCACACAAAGCTATGGCGGGAAACAAGATCCTACCTGTGAATTCTTCATGGGATCTGCTGATGGCATACCACCTCCTCCTCATCGGCGAGCACAACAGGCAGGTGAAACTGCAGGAGGAGGTCGACAAACGCAAGCAAGCAGCTTTGGAGTCTAGTGCGCGGCGAGCTGCGCTCTCCGCCGCTGGTGGCTCCAGATCGCACGGCAATCATGCCAACAAGCATCGCTCTTGCAAAGAGAACATGGACCCCGCCGTCCGGCGTGAGGTCACCAAAACCCTCAACACGTCCTTCATGGATATGGACGTCAACGACAACGTCATACCAAAGACGCCGCAAGCTGCGATCATGGCAGCCACAACGTACCTCGTGTCCCATCCACCTCCGGTGGGGGACCCGAAGAGTGCCATGCGCAAGTCCACGCTAGCTGGACTCGGACTCGTCGGAGATGCGCTCCACGATGAAGCTCCCACTGAGCCGAAGGAAAAGGCTACTGTCAGATTCAACCGCAGCCCAACACCCTCATCCGATGAGGACGAGCATGATCTACCTCGACAACGCCAGAGCCGAAGACGTCGCAACAGCGACTATGATGCTGGAAACGACCTCGCCCAGCGCAAGGTCGAAAAGGCACGCACCAAATGCGCGTGCTCAACCGAATCCGAATAGGATGACGATGGAGAGATGTGTGGAGCCCGATGCTTCAGCAGATCTGTTCGACGCACACGGATGCCGAAAAATTTCAAGCTTCCTTCGGACACTCCAAAGTTCGACGGCACGCAGGATCTGAAGGCCTGGCTCAACGACGACCTCTCGTCTGTCAAGCTGTATGGTGGCAACAAGAACACCGCCTTGCAATGCCTTCAGCTGCAGCTGACAGGCGTAGCCTGGATCTGGCTCAGCAGCCTGTCTTCAGGCTCCATCCGAAGCTGGGAGGAACTAGCGTACAGTTTCATCCAAAACTTCAAGGGCACCAGCAAGAGTCCAGCCTCGATCGAGGAACTGCGGGCCTGCACTCAACGTACGGGCAAATCCGTTAACTCGTACATCTTGCGCTGGTCCAACATCAAGAACTCCGTGGCGCACATCTCCGAGGATAGGATGATCGACGCCTTCAAGGATGGTGTCAAGTGCCCAGACTTCAAGGAGGAACTTGGGGCGTCAAGCCCAAGACACTCGACCACCTCATGGACATCGCCAACAGGTGGGCAGATGGCAAGGATTCCCTCTACTGAATGCATTCGGATGATGAGGACAAATATGGTCACAGGCGCGAACACCGCAGCAAGCGAAGATCGCGCATCTATGATGACCCTGACAGAGTCGACATGGTTGAGGCTGGCTACACCGATCGACGCAACGATAGCAACCGCAGCAGCGGAGGATACCGCAGAGGCAACTTCCGCGACAGCGGACGACCAATACAAACATGGTAGCGTCGCTGCCGTGAAGATGAACCCTCGGCCTACGACAAGTTGTCGGGTCCTTGTTCCATCCAATTCTACATCGACAAGCAGGATGGAAAAAATAAGGCCTGCCACATGCTCAAGGACTGCCGCGAATTCCAGAAACTCAGCGAAGGCCTCACCCAAATGCGACGCCAGATCGTGTACCCTAGGTTCGGACCCGCACCTGCACCAGGTGACATCACCCACGGAGCTCCTCCACCACCACCCGTGGGACCGTCGAATCCAGCAATCGCACCTCCACCCAGAAGGGACACCCTACCAATAGGGTGCAAAAGAAGATCACTCAACAGGTCAGCCTCGCTATAACCGCTCCGCCCGCCATCCCTGAGTACCTCAGTGGCTCGGAGTCCTGCATTACGTTCGATCGTTCAGATCACCCCCGCCAGATCCCTCGCCCAGGTCATGCTGCCCTGGTGCTCGAGGCGCAGATCGGAGGATTCGAGATGAGCCGCGTCTTCATGGACGGCGGCAGCAACATCAACCTGATGTTCGCCACCACCCTCACAGCAATGCAGATCCCGCTGTGCAGCTGGGAACAATCTGATACAACGTTCCATGACATAGTCCCAGGGAAGGGCATATATCCCTTGGGAAAGATATGGCTCGACATCGTCTTCGGCAGGCTCGAAAATTTTCGATGCGAGCAGCTTGAGTTCGAAGTGGTGGATTGTCCATCACATTACCACGCCATCCTCGGGCGCGTGGCGTTCACAAGATTCCTAGTAGTACCGCACTATGCGTACCGGCTTCTCAAGATGCCTGGGCCCAAGGGCGTCATCACAGTCCAAGGAAGCTTTACCCGATTGAACCACTGCGATAGAGATTTCAATAGAATCTCCCAGTCGTTCGGCATGCAAGAGGAGCACATGAGACTCTGAGAGGTGACACACAATGGGGCACCCCTAGTCGCCAGGAAAAACTCACCTGACATGTCGTTCGACTCCACAATCAACACGAAAAAGGTGCAGGTCCACCCAACGGATGCCTCCAAGACGGCGCTGATCGCAAATGACCTCAGCCCCACATAGGAAAGCACGCTCGTCGAATTCCTCCGTGGAATCGAAGTCAACAAACTACTCGACGCCAACTTCATCCGAGAAATTAAGGAGAGCGAGTGGCTGGCCAATATTGTGCTGGTCAGCAAAAAGGACATAGACATCCTACGGATGTGCATGGACTTCACGTCCCTCAACAAACACTACCCCAAGGACCACTTCCCTCTTCCTCAGATCGATCAGATTATCGATTCAACTGCAGGATGCGAGAAACTCTCCTTCCTCGACGCCTACTCAGGCTACAATCAGATTCGGCTGAAGGTCGAAGATCTGGAGAAAACATCGTTCGTTACACCGTTCGGAGTGTTCTGCTACAACACCATGCCTTTCGGGCTGAAGAACATAGGTGCCACGTACCAGAGGTGCATGCAGGCATGCCTGAAGAACCAGATCGGTCAAAACATCCTAGTCTATGTCGATGACATAGTCATCAAGACCAGGGAAGCTAACACATTGATCGATGACCTCCACGAGACGTTCTATAACCTTGATCACTACAAGATCAAGTTGAATCCAGAAAAGTGCGCCTTTGGCGTACCATCTGGCCAACTACTCGGCTACTTCATCTCCCAACGGGGGATCGAGGCGAATCCGAAGAAAATCTAGGCCATAATGACCATGGAGAAGCCGAAGAACCTCAAAGGTGTCCAGCAGCTAGCTGGGCGCATCGCAGTGCTGAGCAGATTCATCAGCCGCATGGGTGAGAAGGCTCTGCCTTTCTACCAGCTGCTATGCAAATCTGGCAAGTTCTAGTGGACACCCGAAGCAGACGTCGCATTCGAAGCACTCAAGCGGCTGCTCTCCACCTCGCATGTTCAGGTCACACCAAAAGAACGCGAGCCTTTGCTACTATACATTGCAGCCACGCACCAGGTGGTAAGCACTGTGCTCGTGGTCGAACGACCAGAAGATGGCAATACCCATGGGTCCAACGCCCAATCTACTACCTCAGCGAGGTACTGACCCCAACAAAGCAGAGGTACCCTCACTACAAAAAACTCGCCTACGGTGTATTCATGACGGCTCGTCGACTGAGCCACTACTTCCAGATAATGGTTGTCAACGAGGCGCCACTAGCCAACATCCTGAACAACCCCGAAGCCACGGGACGTGTAGCCCTGTGGGGCATTGAGCTGTCCCCTCTAGACATAGTCTATGAGCGGCGCAAGGCCATCAAATCTCGGGTCCTCCCTGACTTCCTCATCCACTAGATGGAGCTCTAGCTGCCAGACACCCCGGACATGACATGAATCATGGACGATGTACTTCGAAGGCTCCAAGCGCGAGGCTGAAGCAGGAGCTGGTGTCATACTGACGTCCCCACAAGGCGATAAGATGAAATACGTCCTTCGGATGAAATTTCGCGCCTCCAACAACGAGGCCGAATACGAGGCCCTCATCCATGGCACGAGGATGGCAAAGATCTGCGGCGCAACGTGCCTAGTCATCTACGGTGACTCGAACCTCGTCGTCCAGCAGACGATGAACGAATGCGACGCCCATGCCGCCAACATGATCACATACCGTGCACTCTACAACTCACTCGAAGGAGACTTTGACGACTGTGAGCTTCGACACGTTGGAAGGGAAAGCAACTAGGAAGCCGATAGACTGGCCAACATCGGCTCCACCTGCGCACGGGTGCCACCAGGTGTGTTCCTCGAACAAATCTGCGTACCCTCTATCAAAAGAAAATTCCCCAAGGGATCACCCGAAGAAGCAGAGCACTCGGGGGCTGCGCCACACGAAGGCACATGAAGGGCCTGAAAAGATCGACACGGAGGCAGATCTCGTCAGCCTGATGCAGTTCATGGTGATCGAGGAGACATGGACGCAGCCGTACCTTCGGTACCTGCTAAAACAAGGAACTTCCCGATGACCAGACAGATGCCCGGAACATATCTCGCCGGTCCAAAGCATTCACCCTCCACAATAGAGAGTTGTACAAGAGCAGTATTTTGGGTGTGCTCCAAAGGTGCGTCACCATCGGCGACAAAAAAACCATCCTCCAAGACATCCACGAGGGCATCTGCGGTCATCAAGCAGGCAGTCGCGTCCTCGTCGCCAAAGCTTTGCGAGCTGGATTTTACTGGCCAATGGCCATGAACGATGCCAAGGACATCGTTCGAAGGTGCAACGGCTGCCAAAGGTTCGCGAACAAGCCACACACACCAGGATTGGAGCTTAGGCCCATACCACTGGCCTGGCCCTTTGCCCAATGGGGCCTCGACATGATCGGCAAACTGTCAAAGTCCTCGCTAGGAGGCCACATCTTCCTCCTTGTCGTAGTCGACAAATTCACCAATTGGATCGAGGCCATGCCCGTCACCAACCAAAGCGGCAAAACGGTCGTCAAGTTCTTCGAGTCCATAGTTTACAGGTTCGGCATGCCGCACAGCATGATCACGGATAACGGCTCGAACTTCATCTCGAAAGAATTCTAGGACTTTTGCGAGGGCCTTGGCATTAGCATATCATATGCCTCAGTGGCGCACCCGCAGACCAACAGGCAGGTCGAAAAGGCCAACGGCCTCATAGGTGGAGGCATCAAGAAACGCCTACTCAGCTCACTCGAACGGCTTGCGGGAGCCTGGGCAGAGGATCTACCCTCCATCCTCTGGAGCCTACGCACAACGCCGAACAGCGCAACTAGCTTCACACCTTTCTTCATGGTGCACGGGGCCGAAGCCGTACTACCTGGCGAGGTACGCCACAAGGCCCCACGGGTCATCGCCTACAGCAAAGCCGAATCGATGGCCGCAGTCGAAGACGCCGTCGACACACTCGACGAAGCACGCGACATTTCCACAGCTCGCTCAGCGGTCTACCAGCAGAGCCTCCGCAACTACCACAGCCGACGGCTGCGACCAAGGTCCTTCGTCGAAGGAAACCTCGTTCTACAACTCAAGCAAGAGCGGCCGAAAAAGCTCTAGTCACCCTGGGAAGGACCCTACATCATCATAGAAGTCATCCCAGGCGGCGCCTATTGTTAGGCCACGCAGAGATAAAACAAAACTTTTCCTCTAACGTGTTGATCCCAAGATCTAGCTGAGGTAGAAGGCCATGAGGTTTACCACTAGACGCGCAGTTGCGGATTACTGATGAAGCGCGTCAGTTGATGCAGTGCAGTCCTCACGATCCAATCGTCTTGGTGCTGATCGCACAACACCTCTGGTGGTATCCACACGTACAAGGAGGAGCGCCGACGGTGAACTGCTAGGTTCGTTACGACGGCAGGACTGCTGTGGAGCTAGGGTTTCCAACACATGGAATGACCTAACCGAACAACGATTAACCTTTCCGGGTTACGGTGCTCCACTATATATAGGGAGTGAACGTGGGCTCTACTCACGCGACCCATTCACTAAAGGCCATATAACACTAGTCACCGTGAGTCCAACTCACTAACTCAGTCCTAATCTGGTTTAGTCCAACCCAACCAGATTACAGGTTCAGATCCAATCCGAACTTGCTCCCGCTCTTAAGTGTGTGAGCCCGCAGGCTCATGGCTACTTGGACACGATTGGAGTCTGACTCTCAATCGATCAGTCGGTAGCGGCTCCTAGCAGAACATGCTGACTCCCAAGTACCAAAGAGTCATGACGACTTGCCTTTCCAATGCGACTTACTCCGAGTCCCTTTTGCCTCACGATATACCTTGTCAGACTATAGGCGAATATTTGTCATCACTTAAATAGTTCGACTCTCTTCTCGATCCGAGATAAGTGATTCACCCGACTAACTCTTAGTCGATCGCCTCGGTTAACACTTAACCGAGTCATGCATGTCCATGCTTTCCGAATCATATCTCACGAGAGGGCCCAGAGAATATCTCTCCAAGTGGAGGGGCAAAATCCCATCTTGGTTATTCACATCACGAAGCTTGATTCTCAGTCGACCCGAGCCCTGCCTTTATAACTGCCCAGTTACGGATCAGCGTTTGACAGAACCTAAGTCGGTGATCCTCAACTCGGACTATGCAACAACCTCAGGTCTAAGGATTACATTGATTGATATATACAAATGACAACTTGTTTGTTGTACCTCAATATGGGTCAATCCGACTCGCTAAACTCTTTAGCCGAATCTGTGTAAGTTGGAATAGCATTTCCATGCCCATGACAAGTGGAACCGAGTCATCAAGCCAACTTTCACATTGGTCTAAGTTGTGTGTCCAACACAACCTCCATGACCAAGGATATTTAGTACAAACAACATGAATGCATAGTTCCACAACCGAATCACATATTCAATGCTACACATCAGATGTTTATACAAGGACTACTTAATATCTTTATGAATACAATGAGAAATATCATCATACATGATTGCCTCTAGGGCATATTACCAACAGTCTCCCACTTGCACTAGAGTCAATCTTCCGACATCACATTTCTAATATTTTTGGATGTCTAAGAATATGCTTGGAAACTTGTGTTTGAAAGGAGTGTTTGTTTGTGTTTGCTTGCACATTGTTTGTGTGAAATGTGGTGTGTGTGTTTAGAATTATTTCCTTAGAAATATTTTGCCTATTCTAATCCAAAACCAACCCAAACAGATGACTTCTCCAAGAAACCCCAACATCAAGGTTGAGGACAACAACAACCAAGAGGACAACATGGGAGAACTCATAGCAACCCAAAACCAGTTGAGCCAAGTGACAACTCAGCTTCTAGCCAACAACAATGGACTAGACCCAACCATACAAAGGATTTTGAAACTTCAATCCCAATTGTTGCAAGGATTGGTTACTCAAATGATCAACATGGGAGAAAACTTTTCCCAAAGAGCTAATGACAACAAGGATGAAAAAGATGTTATTTTAGAAGGAACCAAAGCTTGCAATATTTGTGGAGACAAGGATCATACATCCAAGGAGCATGAAGATCAATGCCCTAATTGTGAAGAAGAAAGTCATATCTCTAGTAACTGCCCCAAGAAGAGAGAAAGATTTCCCACCTTTGAGGTGAGATATGAAGAGCATGAACTAGAAGAACTCCTAGCTTTGGAGAGACCCAAAAAGAAGAAGAAAGACAAAATCCAGTTGCAATGTTACAATTGCAAAGAGATGGGACATTATGCCAGTGAATGCCCAGAAAAGAAGAAGAGCCAAGAAGACAAACAAAAGCTAGTGAAACCCAAGATGAGGAAGGATATTAGCCAAGTGATGTGCAACCACTGCAAAGAGCTAGGACATTATGCATCATATTGTCCAGAGAAGCCACCTCAAGACCTCAATCTTATCACATGTTTCAAATGCAAGGAGCTAGGCCACTATGCAAACCTCTGTCCAGGAAAGTTACATCAAGATCCCAAGTAAGACAAGATGTAATCTAGTTGGAAATTTTTAAGGGTGGTAGTACCCTAGATGCTTTTGAGCCAACTTGTAACCCCTAGCCTCCCCAAATCTCGGGACGAGATTTATTTTAAGGGTGGTAGCCTGTCACATCCCAAGATTTTCCAAATCTTGATATGTGAAAAATAAATGAATAAAATAAAACTTTGTTGATTCTCAGGGTGAGAAGAAACTTTTTGATTCCAGTTGGAAACCTTGAAACCTATTTGATCAAACAAATCCTAAAGGGATTTGAAAAGATAAACAATTAATAAAGAAAATTTTAAATAAGTAGAATTACTATTTTTGGATCTTTTAGTAAAAAGATTTGGTTTTCAAATGAAAAGGTAGAAATATTAATAAGGATTATTTTATAGAGTCAAATTAAATCTTGGCCAAGCTTTTGAATTAAAATAGAGTAAAGGTTTATTTAAATAAAACAATGAGGATTTATTAATATCCCATTTTATTAAAGTAAGGACTTTTCCCATTTTAATTAAACACTAAAACTTGTTATTTTATTTTTTAAATGAGTTTTCCAAGTATTTTATATTTTCAAATAAAACTTACTGAAATGATTTTGGGATTGTAAGTTTTAAATGGAGTTTTAATAATCAAATCCGATTTGAATTAATAACTAAGGACTATTTTATTTAATTATTAAATAGATCCTAAAAGAATAAAAATATTATTTTATTTGGGACTTGGAATATTGTTGTTAAACAGAACTAAACTCAATACAAAGTGTGGTGGAAGTTTGATTGATTTGAATGTTTGAATTGTTTGATTGAATTTCAAAACAGAAATTGAAATGGAAAAAGGAAAAAGATTCAGTACAAAAAAAAGAGAAACAAACAGCCCAACCCTTCTGGCCCAGCAAGCCCAGTTCTAGCCCAGCTACTTTCCCCACACGCGAATCGTTTTCCACCGAGAAACTCACCCGCGCAGACACAGACGAGTGGACCCCTCTCCCTCTCTCTCTCACTCACTGACACCAGGACCCCACATCACTGTGCATCGTCTTCAACCCCGCGCCTACCGTTTCCTCCTCCCTCAACGTTGCTCTGCCACGATTGATTTCGATTAAATTTGCGTTGATGACAGGCTTAATTCTCCCAGAGACCACGCTCCCTTAAACGCCTCCCTCTCCTCGCCATTTCCCCTCACTCACCTCTCCCTCTCTGCCCCTAGGCTGCCCCGATTTCTTCCTGCCCCGCCACTGCTCCGACGAGCGTCCCAGAGAAATTCCGGCCACGTCCCGCCACCTCTCACTTCCCACTACACACGGGTTTATTCTCCACCCTCAGGAGCATCTGCCAGTGCATCAAACTCGTCCGCGAGTGCCCTGCAGGCTCGGCAACGACGACGACCACCGTCGCTACCGTCTGCTTCCTCTCCAGCGAAGCCCGCTGGTAAAATCTAACCGCCCTAACCCCTCTAGCTCACACGCGTGTATTCGCCACACTCTTCCGCATCTAACGAATCCTCTGGCGTGTCATTTTGTGCCCTGTAGCATTGACAACATCTATACCTGAGCAAGCCCGACGCCGACATCGTCTCCGACGAGCAATCTTCCCTACCCCGAGCGCCCCTCAATGAACTGACCCCACCTTGAGCATCAGCGCTTCCCGGCGAGTCTGGTGAGCATATTCTCCCTCTCCCGCGCTTTCAGGTTCATCGGCAACCTGACTGGCCGAGCACGCACCACCGTCCGCCGCCGCCAGCGCCACCAGTTCTTGGCAGGAAGCTATGAGCCGTCTGATCTTGATCCAAGCGCTGCGATAGTTTCATTTAGCGAATCGGTATGGAGCGTTCTGTGCCGCACGATCTAATTAAAATCCAACGACCCACAGAGAGCGATCCACGTGAACCGTTTTCAGCCAGTAAGAAAGCGCCACGTGGTGAGTGCTTTGTTTTAAAAACAGAAATGTGTCTATTAGATATTCAAACTTGTAAAATTCATAACTTTCAAACCACACGTCCAAAATTTTCAAACTTTATATCAATGGATTCAGAAAAACAAGCCCTAGCCAACCATGCACTTTGTTTAGTAGAAAGCTTCTGGTAAAATGTTTGTTTTTGCAGAAACTTATGTATGCTTATTTAGGTTATAAAAATTAGTCTAAAATGATTTCGGGGATAAAATCTTTGGCAAATGGTTTGATTTGAACCTACTAACCCTAGGAAACAAATT
The DNA here is from genome assembly GCA_916181665.1 of Avena sativa. Classification (NCBI taxonomy): domain Eukaryota; kingdom Viridiplantae; phylum Streptophyta; class Magnoliopsida; order Poales; family Poaceae; genus Avena; species Avena sativa. The sequence continues at coordinate 242,100,136 of OV702297.1, forward strand.
GTGGTTTCAAAAGTGTATTTGGTGAAATAAAAGAATGAATCTTGGATTTAAAACCAATTCTAGTCAAATAAAAATATGGTTTATTTATTAAAAGTGATTTTGGACGAAAACCTTTGAGAAATGTTTTGGAAATAAACTCTCTGACGCTAAACACAAGATTTTATGGTTTGGAAACATATTTTGTGAACCCTATAGATTAATGCCTTAGTAAAAACATTTCTACACCACATAAAATGATACCTTGTTTTGAAAATGGTTTATGAAGTGAAATCTTTTGCAAATGACTTTGCCACTTTATAAAATGACCATTAGGTGTTTTCAAATGTTTATGACCCATTAGGAACCACTTTTTTCAAATAAAACAAGGCTTGGCATGCTTGCATGCATTACTTTGACTTTATCATTTTATGTGATGAATTGCTTGATTGGTAGATTGAGATTGTGCCTTGCTTGATTGAATTGTAGTGACTTGAAGAGTGTGATTGTTGCAAGGACAAGGAGTGAACCAATAATCTACCAAAAAGGCAAGTGATGCTTCATACTTTTGTCCCATTACTTTCACTATGCATTAGTGATTTTTCTAAGTAAAACTTGCATGGAATTTTTGCTAAGTATAAACCATGCTATGGGAAATCCTAGTAGATGAAACCTTAGTAGAAATTTCCTAAGTTAAGATCCCTACTACTATCATGCTTAGCTTAGCTAGTAGAAAACAAGGGTGGAATATATATTCACACTATGGAAAAATTTCTAAGTCTGAGGACTTGTGTTTTGTTTAATAAAACAACTAAGTGAATGAATCACCTGGGTGGAATGGAAGGAATGGTTTGTGTTGAGTGGTTCACAAGGCCCATTTTTATGGTTTACCTTGTGCATCTCACTTGTGGATGGCCACCCAGGAACAAAGAGATTTGAGATGTCAAATGTTGAGAAGCTTCAAGTGCAACCACTTGGTAGTATGGGCTCTGCCTGGATCACATAAGTTGCTAGAACTTAGCCATTTGGACAGTTGGTGGTAGTGGGATGATAGGTTGGAACGCGTCCATTTGGTCGAAGGGAAGGCTTCTGAAAGATCTTGTCTTGGTGAAACCAAGTCTTGTGGGGAAAGTGTACCACCTCTGCAGAGTGTAAAATCTAAGTACTTAGCCATGTCCCTGGTAAAGGACAATTTGAGCATCAAGACATGGAAGCTATCAAGAATCTCATCATCCAAATTTCTAAGTTAAAAACTTGTGGTTGAACAAGGGTTAAAGGATCTTCAATCTTTGATTGGTAGATGCCTTGGGTGATTTTTGTCAAAGCAAAAACTTAGTGTTTTCAAATGATAAGGAAAAATCTATTTTGAGCAATGCAAGCCTAAGATCCACTTAGCCAAATGCATATAGATGATAGACTCCACTATACTACCATAGTATCACTTGCTAATACAATTCAAATGTATTGACCCTTGTGGATGTAACTTGTTATGTTGCAGGTTTGATTGATTTAGTGAAGTCTGTTGATTAGGATTACAAAGTCTACAACCAACATGTCTGCCTGTGGCACTTTGAAGATGAAGGACCCCATGCTTATAGATATTCTGCTGCAATGTAATGTAATAGCCAAATGAGCTATGAAAGATGTAATAAAATATTTTATTCCTGGTTATAAAGTTGTATTATGACCTTTGTTTCTTGATATTACATCTTAACTGTGGATGCTAGCTATTGATGCAGGCACTAGCATGGTAAACACAGGGGACTCTACCTTATTAAAGGTTGGGAACCTTACAGATGGTATCAGAGCATTGTGTTTCCTATAGGATTTGTAAACCTAGGATTGGACAAAAACACTTAGAAAAATAGGAGTTATTTGTTCCAAAACTTATTTATAAACAATCTTGTAAACTCTTTCCTCAACCACTTTGGTTTTGAATCTACATCTCTTCTATTTCAACTTGATGGAAAAACCTACCCCATGGCCAAAGACTTCACCATGTGCAAAAGACTTCATCAACTCTAATGACTTCAACATCTTCAACTCTAATGACTTCAACATCTTCAGCATTTTCACCAAGGACCTCAACCTTGGATATCACTAAGGACTACAAGTGAGACAAGAAATCTTGCTCAAGATTTGGAGAATAAGGAAACACAAATTAGAAGGAATCAGCATCACCTTTGAAGTTTTGTGACCAAGAGTTTTCCCAAGGAAACCATGATCTCAAGTAAGAAGAATCAACCAAGAAGGATGGAAAGATCACAAGTGAACCATATAGATGGACCACCATATCTAGTTTATGGCAAACCCACCAACTTATGTGTTGTAACAAAAATATTTTTGGATGTCTAAGAATATGCTTGGAAACTTGTGTTTGAAAGGAGTGTTTGTTTGTGATTGTTTGCACATTGTTTGTGTGAAATGTGGTGTGTGTGTTTAGAATTATTTCCTTAGAGATATTTTGCCTATTCTAATCCAAAACCAACCCAAACAGATGACTTCTCCAAAAAACCCCAACATCAAGGTTGATGACAACAACAACAACCAAGAGGACAACATGGGAGAACTCATAGCAACCCAAAACCAGTTGAGCCAAGTGACAACTCAGCTTCTAGCCAACAACAATGGACTAGACCCAGCCATACAAAGGATTTTGAAACTTCAATCCCAATTGTTGCAAGGATTGGTTACTCAAATGATCAACATGGGAGAAAACTTTTCCCAAAGATCTAATGACAACAAGGATGAAAAATATGTTATTTTAGAAGGAACCAAAGATTGCAATATTTGTGGAGACAAGGATCATACATCCAAGGAGCATGAAGATCAATGCCCTAATTGTGAAGAAGAAAGTCATATCTCTAGTAACTGCCCCAAGAAGAGAGAAAGATTTCCCACCTTTGAGGTGAGATATGAAGAGCATGAACTAGAAGAACTCCTAGCTTTGGAGAGACCCAAAAAGAAGAAGAAAGACAAAAGCCAGTTGCAATGTTACAATTGCAAAGAGATGGGACATTATGCCAGTGAATGCCCAGAAAAGAAGAAGAGCCAAGAAGACAAACAAAAGCTAGTGAAACCCAAGATGAGGAAGGATATTAGCCAAGTGATGTGCAACCACTGCAAAGAGCTAGGACATTATGCATCATATTGTCCAGAGAAGCCACCTCAAGACCTCAACCTTATCACATGTTTCAAATGCAAGGAGCTAGGCCACTATGCAAACCTCTGTCCAGGAAAGTTACATCAAGATCCCAAGTAAGACAAGATGTAATCTAGTTGGAAATTTTTAAGAGTGGTAGTACCCTAGAAGCTTTTGAGCCAACTTGTAACCCCTAGCCTCCCCAAATCTCGGGACGAGATTTATTTTAAGGGTGGTAGCCTGTCACATCCCAAGATTTTCCAAATCTTGATATGTGAAAAATAAATGAATAAAATAAAACTTTGTTGATTCTCAGGGTGAGAAGAAACTTTTTGATTCCAGTTGGAAACCTTCAAACCTATTTGATCAAACAAATCCTAAAGGGATTTGAAAAGATAAACAATTAATAAAGAAAATTTTAAATAAGTAGAATTACTATTTTTGGATCTTTTAGTAAAAAGATTTGGTTTTCAAATGAAAAGGTAGAAATATTAATAAGGATTATTTTATAGAGTCAAATTAAATCTTGGCCAAGCTTTTGAATTAAAATAGAGTAAAGGTTTATTTAAATAAAACAATGAGGATTTATTAATATCCCATTTTATTAAAGTAAGGACTTTTCCCATTTTAATTAAACACTAAAACTTGTTATTTTATTTTTTAAATGAGTTTTCTAAGTATTTTATATTTTCAAATAAAACTTACTGAAATGATTTTGGGATTGTAAGTTTTAAATGGAGTTTTAATAATCAAATCCGATTTGAATTAATAACTAAGGACTATTTTATTTAATTATTAAATAGATCCTAAAAGAATAAAAATATTATTTTATTTTGGGACTTGGAATATTGTTGTTAAACAGAATTAAACTCAATACAAAGTGTGGTGGAAGTTTGATTGATTTGAATGTTTGAATTGTTTGATTGAATTTCAAAACAGAAATTGAAATGGAAAAAGGAAAAAGATTCAGTACAAAAAAAAGAGAAACAAACAGCCCAACCCTTCTGGCCCAGCAAGCCCAGTTCTAGCCCAGCTACTTTCCCCACACGCGAATCATTTTCCACCGAGAAACTCACCCGCGCAGACACAGACGAGTGGACCCCTCTCCCTATCTCTCTCACTCACTGACACCAGGACCCCACATCACTGTGCATCGTCTTCAACCCATCGCCTACCGTTTCCTCCTCCCTCAACGTCGCTCTGCCGCGATTGATTTCGATTAAATTCTCGTTGATGACAGGCTTAATTCACCCAGAGACCACGCTCCCTTAAACGCCTCCCTCTCCTCGCCATTTCCCCTCACTCACCTCTCCCTCTCTGCCCCTAGGCTGCCCCGATTTCTTCCTGCTCCGCCATTGCTTCGACGAGCGTCCCAGAGAAATTCCGGCCACGTCCCGCCACCTCTCACCTCCCACTACACACGGGTTTGTTCTCCACCCTCAGGCGCATCTTCCAGTGCATCAAACTCGCCCGCGAGTGCCCTGCAGGCTCGGCAACGACGACGACCACCGTCGCCACCGTCTGCTTCCTCTCCGGTGAAGCCCCCTGGTAAAATCTGACTGCCCTAACCCCTCTAGCTCACAAGCGTGTATTCGCCACACTCTTCCGCATCTAACGAATCCTCTGGCGTGTCATTTTGTGCCCTGTAGCATTGACAACATCCATACCTGAGCAAGCCCGACGCCGACATCGTCTCCGACGAGCAATCTTCCCTACCCCCGAGCTCCCCTCAACGAACCGACCCCACCTCGAGCATCAGCGCTTCCCGACGAGTCTGGTGAGCATATTCTCCCTCTCCCGCGCTTCCTGGTTCGTCGGCAACCAGACTGGCCGAGCACGCGCCACCGTCCGTCGCCGCCAGCGCCGCCAGTTCTTGGTAGGAAGATGTGAGCCGTCTGATCTTGATCCAAGCGCTGCGATAGTTTCATTTAGCGAATCGGTATGGAGCGTTCTATGCCGCACGATCTAATTAAAATCCAACGACTCACAGAGAGCGATCCGCGTGAACCGTTTTCAGCCAGTAAGAAAGCGCCACGTGGTGAGTGCTTTGTTTTAAAAACAGAAATGTGTCTATTAGATATTCAAACTTGTAAAATTCATAACTTTCAAACCACACGTCCAAATTTTGCAAACTTTATATCAATGGATTCAGAAAAACAAGCCCTAGCCAACCATGAACTTTGTTTAGTAAAAAGATTCTGGTAAAATGTTTGTTTTTGCAGAAACTTATGTATGCTTGTTTGGGTTATAAAAATTAGTCTAAAATGATTTCGGGGATAAAATCTTTGGAAAATGGTTTGATTTGAACCTACTAACCCTAGGAAACAAATTGTGGTTTCAAAAGTGTATTTGGTGAAACAAAAGAATGAATCTTGGATTTAAAACCAATTCTAGTCAAATAAAAATATGGTTTATTTATTAAAAGTGATTTTGGAAGAAAACCTTTGAGAAATGTTTTGGAAATAAACTCTCTGACCCTGAACACAAGATTTTATGGTTTGGAAACATATTTTGCGAACCCTATAGATTAATGCCTTAGTAAAAACATTTCTACACCACATAAAATGATACCTTGTTTTGAAAATGGTTTATGAAGTGAAATCTTTTGCAAATGACTTTGCCACTTTATAAAATGACCATTAGGTGTTTTCAAATGTTTATGACCCATTAGGAACCACTTTTTTCAAATAAAACAAGGCTTGGCATGCTTGCATGCATTACTTTGACTTTATCATTTTATGTGATGAATTGCTTGATTGGTAGATTGAGATTGTGCCTTGCTTGATTGAATTGTTGTGACTTGAAGAGTGTGATTGTTGCAAGGACAAGGAGTGAACCTATACTCTACCAAAAAGGAAAGTGATGCTTCATACTTTTGTCCCATTACTTTCACTATGCATTAGTGATTTTTCTAAGTAAAACTTGCATGGAATTTTTGCTAAGTATAAACCATGCTATGGGAAATCCTAGTAGATGAAACCTTAGTAGAAATTTCCTAAGTTAAGATCCCTACTAATATCATGCTTAGATTAGCTAGTAGAAAACAAGGGTGGAATATATATTCACATTATGGAAAAATTTCTAAGTCTGAGGACTTGTGTTTTGTTTAATAAAACAACTAAGTGAATGAATCACCTGGGTGGAATGGAAGGAATGGTTTGTGTTGAGTGGTTGACAAGGCCCATTTTTATGGTTTAACTTGTGCATCTCACTTGTGGATGGCCACCCAGGAACAAAGAGATTTGAGATGTCAAATGTTGAGAAGCTTCAAGTGCAACCACTTGGCAATATGGGCTCTGCCTAGATCACATAAGTTGCTAGAACTTAGCCATTTGGACAGTTGGTGGTAGTGGGATGATAGGTTGGAACGCGTCCATTTGGTCTAAGGGAAGGCTTCTGAAAGATCTTTCTTGGTGAATACAAGTCTTGTGGGGAAAGTGCACCACCTCTACAGAGTGTAAAATCTAAGTACTTAGCCATGTCCCTGGTAAAGGACAATTTGAACATCAAGACATGGAAGCTATCAAGAATCTCATCATCCACATTTCTAAGTTAAAAACTTGTGGTTGAACAAGGGTTAAAGGATCTTCAATCTTTGATTGGTAGATGCCTTGGGTGATTTTTGTCAAAGCAAAAACTTAGTGTTTTCAAATGATAAGGAAAAATCTATTTTGAGCAATGCAAGCCTAAGCTCCACTTAGCCAAATGCATATAGATGATAGACTCCACTATACTACCATAGTATCACTTGCCAATACAATTCAAATGTATTGACCCTTGTGGCTGTAACTTGTTATGTTGCAGGTTTGATTGATTTAGTGAAGTCTGTTGATTAGGATTACAAAGTCTACAACCAACATGTCTGCCTGTGGCACTTTAAAGATGAAGGACCCCATGCTTATAGATATTCTGCTGCAATGTAATGTAATAGCAAAATGAGCTATGAAAGATGTAATAAAATATTTTATTCCTGGTTATAAAGTTGTATTATGACCTTTGTTTCTTGATATTACATCTTAACTGTGGATGCTAGCTATTGATCCAGGGACTAGCATTGTAAACACAGGGGACTCTACCTTATTAAAGGTTGGGAACCTTACACCGCTGTCTAGTGGATCTCTCCAGGATCATCCTGATATCTGCTCACAACACTTAGAGCATAGGAAACATCCGGCCTAGTACAAATCATGGCATACATGATGGATCCGACTGCAGAAGCATATGGAATCGCACTCATCCGACTTCGCCATCAGTTGTCGAAGGACACTGAGTCTTGCTAAGTTTTACACCATGGGACATCGGTAAGAACCCTTTCTTAGACGATTCCATGTTGAACTTCTTCAACACTTTGTCCAAATAAGTACTCTGACTCAATCCAATGAGCCTCCTTGATCTATCTTTATAGATCCGGATCCCGAGGATGTATGTTGCCTCAGGCAAGTCTTTCATTGAGAAACTCCTTTCCAATGATTCCTTGGTTTCTTGCAACATCTGGACATCATTTCCAATCAGTAATATGTCATCCACATATAAGATTAGAAATTTTACTGTGTTCCCACTAAACTTCTTGTACAAACAAGAATCATGATCACTCTTGATGAAGCCAAACGATTTGACTACCTCATCAAAGCGAATATTCCAACTCCGAGATGCTTGCTTCAACCCATAAATGGATTTCTGAAGTTTGCACACCTTGTCAGCATTAGCCGGATTGACAAAACCCTCGGGCTGTATCATATACACGTCCTCGGTTAAATTTCCGTTAAGGAAAGCCGTTTTGACATCCATCTGCCATATCTCGTAGTCGAAATAGGCCGCTATAGCTAACATGATCCGTACTGATTTAAGCATCGCTACGGGCGAGAAAGTCTAGTCGTAATCAACTCCTTGAACTTGTCGGAACCCCTTCGCAACAAGGCGTGCTTTATAGACGGAAACATTTCCATCCATATCAGTTTTCTTCTTAAAGACCCATTTGCACTCGACGGGTCTTGCACCGTCTGGCAGATAAACCAAGTTCCAAACTTGATTTTCATCCATGGACTTTAACTCGGATCTCATGGCTCCAAGCCATGACTCGGAATCAGATCCCACCATCGCTTCCGAATAATTTGCAGGCTCATCACTATCTAACAGTAACACATCACGAACACTTTGTAATCTTGCCGATCTTCGTGGTACAGGCGCTGCTGCCACGACTGGCTCAACCTCTAAGGTTTTCGCCGACTCGCTACTAGCCGGTTCCTGTCAACACCCGGATTTTTCAATCCTAGATGCCTGTTATGCCATACATCGCAATCCCAGGATTACCATTTTTGCGAGACATAACAGAATTGGATACCATAGTACTTCATCCATTACAAACGATACATAAGTTCTTACACAAATAGGGATCTCATGATCCAGTTCTTAATACAACATCAAGCAGCGGAATATGTAATAATAACGGTAGCGTAGGCGAAGCTCCATCTTCGGGGTCACAGATAATGCTGACGATGGGAGATGATCCTAGTTGTCGTAACCTTCTTGGGGTCCATCCTCCAGGTACTCCTCTTCATAGTCTGGCCATAGGAATAGCCAGGGACAAAGCCATGAGTACTCTTTAAGTACTCGCAAACTAATACTAATAGGTAAGGGGTTTTTGGATAATAGGACACTAGGCTCTAGGGTTGTTTTGCAAAAAGCCAGGTTTATCTTTAATAAGTTCCGAAGCTAGTCACAGTTTTATAACTCCTAAGTGGGATCTTGTAATCCAGTTCACAACTCTGTTGTGGTCAAGTTAAAGTCGCAATTCATTTCACAAGTCATTTTAAAAGTCTGACGGGGGAACAGTATGGCCACTCCAACTATCCATAACCGCGGACACGGCTATTCGAATAGTTTGACACTCTGCAGAGATTGTACACTTTCACCACAACATTCGATACATCCGTCAGGAACAAATCCTGAATTCACCATACTCAGTATGCGGATAATCAATCCTAACATTTCGATTACACGCCCTAGTATAAGCACCTCTCCTGTGAGTTTGGCCTCCCAACCATGACCACTGTCATCTTGGGTACTGCACAGGTGGACAATCTTCACAAGGTAGCCTCAGCTCAGACCTTGGTCGGGAGGGAACTAATACTAAGGTATATAAGTTTCCAGTCAAGCCCTACCCAATATTCGGGTATTGTGGTTGTACGCAAAAATTGGAATGGTATCGCATCCAGACAACCATCAGTTTTATAAAGGGCTAAGGCTCATGCCTCAACATTTTCATCACCAAAATCATCAAGGGTTTGGAAACACATGTCCAAAACATTTCAATAGAATGATCCGTCATTCCAAGGTTTTCATAACCATTTTTCCACCAAGTATTCCCATCTAAAGTTGATCAAGTTTTATGCTTAGCACTAGCATCTACAGGTGGGGGTGGTACTAATGAGGGGTGTTAACTAGTGGAGTTTCACTAAGTCCAACATTATATCTTAGGCTGATATCAAGGTTTCTAGCTTAGTCCAAATTTTATGCTCTTTAAGCAACCTTCAGCACAACTGTCTAGTATCTACCAAACTCTTAGGTAGACTCTAAGTAAGCTTTGATAAAGAAATAAAGTAAGAAGCTTGCCATAAAACTAGGATTGGTTTAGCAAGTAGGTATGATCACATATGCTTAAGGCATATAGTATTCATATCACAAGTATGGGTTTGTGGCATCAGTAGGGTATCTTGCAAGTGTTAGCTTGCATTGGTATAGTATCAGCTTGCATCAGTGTCAATATAAGCTTGCATAGTTACTAGCTTGCCTTGTGCAGAGCAGTGGTTGACGTTCTCATCGGCTTCCTCTTCGTAGTATCCTCCTTCCTCCTCGTAGTATCCTTGGTCGGTACTAGCGTCTATGAATAAATACGAGATACACAATCACCAAACAATACTTAACTACTTGCAATCATCACACACAAGGGTCCTATAGATGATATAGCATCATCTCTAACATTACAAGGTTAAAGCTTGGTTTAAAACTTCTTATTTTTAGAAAAGTAATTTATACTCATTGAAAAACTACTTAAGATTTAATATTCTCCAAACTAAACATGGGATCATTTTGACACATGTCATCACCACATATTGTAGTCCATGGGAATGTGTTTTAAAGTAGTGTCACAATTTAATAAGGTTTTACCCTTTTATTTCAATTAATTAAAGTGGCTAGAAATGCTTATGAAGCATTCTTTTATTACTTGAACATTATTTCTGCAAGTAAACCTATATATTTTTATATATTCTGAAAGGTATGGTTAAATGTGATTTTTGAGAGTTGGAATCAACTCAAAAGCTTTTATGGTTTAAATTTGAAAAATGTTTGAATGCAGAAAAGCTTCTGCCTTGTTATTTTTGCTATGGGTGATCTACAGATCCAAATGACTTGAATCCAATGGGCTTGGATTAAGCATTCACAGGCCTTTCCAACAAAATTGGTTTCATCCAATTTGGTGCACTGAATCGATCTGGGTTGATTTTTGAAGTTGGGTACAGAAGTATGTTTGAATTTAAAAAGAACAGGTTTAATTTGAATTGCTGGGCTGCGCGGGAAATTCTAACGGGCCGGCCTGCTAAGCGCAGTGCTCCCGCGGGCTGCGTAAGTGGGTGTCCCCACTCGTCAGTGACATGGGGCTGGGCGAAGCGGTATGGGGAAACGTGGATCGTTCGATCTAGTTCTAATCCAACGGCTGAGGGTCATCGTCGACGCGAGACAGCTCCGGCGAGAACGAAACCTAGCGTGGCCAGTGGGGGATGCTGGGGGCTCACCGGGGTACTGGCGAGGGTCGGCGAGGCGGGCGAACGACGAAGTCGACGACGGCGAACCTCCTGGTACCAGTGGCTTCTCCTGGGGCGGCTCCAATCGCTGGCTCCCTTCTTCTCCTGCAGCGGCAGGCTTCAGTGAAATTCCGGCGAGGTGGTGCTTGGCTTGCTCTGAGGATGGTGTGGCACGGTCAGTGGGGGGAGGGGAGTGAGATGGTGTGAAGAAATCGTGCGGGGGTGGCCTCTATTTATAGTCGAGCGAGGGGACCGTCGGGGCGCAAGGTGAACTCGTCGGGGGCGACGTTACAGGCGGCTAATGGCATGGGCAAGGGTAGGGGACGGTGCTGTGTCTCCTGGCGATGCTCAACGACATGATCGCGAGGCATGGGGCGGTGCGGTTTGGTCTGGAACGGGCGACGCTCTGCGCGGCAGAGGCGGCGTCTTTGACGGCGGGCGGTGGCTGTATGGCACGGGGCGGCAAACGGGGGTGTCTGGCGGTCTCCTGGGTCGGTGGTGATAGTGTATGCACGCGGTGAGGGCGGCGCGCGGTCTGTGGGTGATGGTCAAGGGTGGTGCTCTGGTGTCTCGTGTGAGTGGTCCAGGGCTTGGCAACGCTCGCGGCTGGGACAGGCAGTGGCGGTGGACGGTGGGCTGCCTCCCAGACAAGGTTGGCACGGCTAGTTCTTCCTCTAGCCTGTTGTCCACAATAGGGTGACATGGGGTTGCTCGGCTGTTCACCATTAATGGCAATGGCAAGCTCACAGGGGTGCTAGTGTTGGGCTAATCTTTCTAGATGATCTACTGGGTTGTGTGTGAGCTAACTAGGGAACAAGTTAGGCTCAAAACACTGCACACTATAGTGTTTGATGTTTTGTTTGATTTGTGTCTGCAACCTGTTTGATAAAATGGCCGCATGAAATCAAGTTTGAATTTTGAAATGATTTTTGGTTGGTTTGCTAGATTGGTTCTGGTGAGTCTGCAGAAGCTTGGGTTTTGAAAGTTGAGCTTGTTTGGGTGGGTTTTGGAAAAGTGGGATCTTCCCATATGAAGAAGATTCAATTTTGAATTGTCATTTAAACTATGCATTTGAAAGTTTCTGGATGATCACAAAGTGGGCCTTGATACTTTGTTATGAGTATATTCAAGGGGTGCAAAGATCCAGAAAAGTTTCTATTAGGTTTTGAAAGTTTGAGACAGCCAAAGTAGGCATGGGAGTTAAATTGGTCAAAATGACCATTGACTTAATATATTTGTTTTGATTTACTTGTATTTAGGAAAAGTGTGGGAAATGTTTTAGATGATTTTATTTTCACCTAAGAAACATTTTACAAGCAATGGTTCACACAAACAAGGTGGTTTTTAAAGAAATTCAAAATTCATGCATACACATATACATGCATTCATGAATTCATTTAGAAAAGTTTTTGTTAACCCTAAACTTGATGATTAGTGTTTTGATGATCTAAGTTTGATATTTTTGGGATGTTACAGTTCCTCTCGAATTTCTTCGAGCTGCACCGTGCTCCCACTTACTCCCCGACTGAGAAACTCTTTCTCAAGGAAGACACCGTTCCGAGCGACAAACACTTTGCCCTCTTCTCGTTTGAAGTAGTAACCCAAGGTTTCCCTCGGATACCCCACGAAAATACACTTATCCGACTTGGCTGTAAGCTTGTCCGACTGAAGTCGCTTGATAAATGCTTCACAACCCCAAATCTTAAGAAAAGACAAACTCGGCTTTTTGCCTGTCCACATCTCATGCGGTGTCTTCTCTGCCGATTTTGATGGTACTCTGTTTAGTGTGAACGCCGCTGTTTCTAGAAAATAACCCCAAAATGATAAAGGAAGATCTATCCGACTCATCATTGACCGTACCATGTCCAACAATGTCCGATTCCGCCTTTCCGAAACACCGTTCCTTTGCGGCGTTCCTGGCGAAGTAAGTTGAGGAACTATTCCACAACTTTTCAGATGGTCATCAAACTCATGGCTCATGTACTCACCTCCTCGGTCCGACCGAAGAAACTTTATTTTCTTGCCGAGTTGATTCTGTGCTTCATTCTGGAATTCTTTGAACTTTTCAAAGGCTTCCGACATATGTTTCATCAAGTAGATATATCCATACCTACTCAAATCATCAGTGAAGGTAATGAAGTACTCATAACCACCCCTGACTGTTGTGCTCATTGTTCCACATACATCACTATGTACTAGTCCCAACAAGTCGGACGCCCTTTCGCAACTCTTTGCAAAAGGTGTCTTGGTCATTTTGCCGAGTAGGCAAGATTCGCATGTCTCGAATGACTCCAAGTCGAACGAAGTTAGGAGTCCATCATCATGGAGCTTCTTCATGCGTTTCCAACTTATATGACCAAGCCGACAGTGCCAAAAGTAAGTCATATTCAGATCATTTGGTTTCAACCTTTTAACATTTATGTTATAAACCGACTCACCATCAAGATTCAAAATAAATAACCTGTCCTGGACGGGTGCAAAGCCGTGAAACATATCATTCAAATACAAAGAACAACCATTGTTCTTGATATTCGACTCATAGCCTTGCCTCATCAAACATGAAGCAGAAATAATGTTTCGACTGAGCACTGGAACATAATAACAATTATTTAGTTCCATAATGAATCTGGAAGGTAAATGAAGTTGCATCGTGCCGACTTCTAATGCAGAAACTCTTGCTTTGTTGCCGACTCGAATATCAACCTCGCCTCTTGCTACGCTCCTAGTTCTTACCAGTCCCTGCAACGAGTTGCAGATGTGAATAACTGATCCGGTATCATATACCCAAGAACTATTAGGTGCATCAGCAAGATATATGTCTATAACATTGCAAACAAGTGTACCTGAGTCGGAAGTCATACCTCCACTCTTGGCTTTGTCGGCCAAGTACTTGCTACAGTTCCTCTTCAAGTGGCCATCCGCCTTGCAGTAGAAGCAAGTGGATCCGGCTGAAGGAGATGGTTTAGTCCCCGAGGAAGCGCTTGGGACCGGGTCCTGAGCCTGCTTTCCTCCTGACTTATCCTTCTTCTTAGTCCAAGAACTCTTCTTGAACTTAGCCTTATTCTGCACCATCAACACTTGACTGGCGCCCTTCTTGAGATCCGCTTTTGCCTGCTTGAGCATCCCATGCAATTCAGTGAGCTTCTTATCCATACCATGCATGTGGTAGTTCAAAATGAACTACCCATGTGCACTAGGAAGAGAGTTCAGAATTATATCCGTAGCGAACTCTTCGCTAATGGGGTAGCCAAGCCTCTCCAGAGACTGCACGTAACCAACCATTTTGATCACATGCGGACTCAGTGGTCACCATCCTTAAGCTTGCAACTCAGCAAAGCCTGAGAGACTTGATACCTCTCAGTCTTCGCCTGAGCCTGGAACATACTTTTGAGGCTTTCGATCATATCGTAGGCCTCAACATGCTTGAACTGCTTTTGCAAGTTTGGTTCCATGTGAGCAAGCATAAGACAGCTAATCTCCATGGACTCATCCTTAGCCCGATGGTAGGCATTGGTGGCAACGACAGTCGCATTCTCATTCGGCTCATCTGGAAGTGGGTTGTCTAGGACATGGTCCTTCTTTTCTTGTTTGAGAACAATTCTCAGATTTCGATACCAGCTGGTAAAATTAGTGTCGTTCAGTTTATATTTCTCAAGGATAGTTCTCAACGTAAAACCGGATATCTGAGAGTGACTGCTACTTGGTGCCATGATCTACAACAGAAAATATGCAAAACACTTAAGACATGTATTCATAAAAGAGCAAGCATATTAAACATTTTAATATTTTATGCTCCCACTAGAACCAACACCCCTCTGATGGTTGCTTAGTGATTTAGGATCCTAAATAAGCAAGTCGGCTAGTGAGCTTTAGCATCACCGCTAGCCGCCAAGTGATCTAGGTAGACAACTCCTTGTCAATCGCATCTCATGCGAATCCTGTTGGACGGGTAGCATCACATGCCCCGGCTTCCATACGACTTTCCCCGAGTCCCACAACCGTTGTGATAGACCCGTCTAGCTTACCGAGTGTTTCTGCAGTAAGAGTCCGACTCGAACCCACCTAGTCGGAAAGAATTGGCAGCACCTCAATTTTATGAGCCCACTACCAAAAATGTCCGACTTGTGATGGTGCAAACACTGGCGGGAAAACCGACTAGACCTTCTTTGAGGGATTAAATTTTATCGACTATCTAATAGAGGTAAAAATAGAGACATAACAATAACACAAAATAAAGCATTTATAATGTGAAATGGTATGGATTTCTTCATGGCGATCTCCATCTCCACAAAGCCTGTAATCCGACTCGTGCCAACTCTTGTCACTTGCCGTCTTACTCCATGTCGCCGACATGTACAATGCCTTGCATGCCTTCCGGGTTCTCCAAACAGCTACACTAGCTTGGTAAAGTAAATTACATAGAGAATCCGACACATAGGTCGTTAGACAATAAAATGACAGCACCTAGGCTCCAGCCGGCTGACAAAAAACCGTGATTCGCAGATCACGTATGGATTACACACATACATCACATGCACATAAACCATACCATTCACAACTTCCTGCAAAAACAAGTTATGCATAGATACAATATCTACTAGCATTGTGAAACTCGCAACGACATCTAAGGCGCTACGACAGGGCGAAGCCGGCGGTCCCGCTAGCCAGATAGCGGGCGGGGATCGAAGGGGCATCGCCCCTTGCGGGTTCGGGCAGCGCCTGACGATTTTTCCGAAAACGTAGATCTCATCTACGATCCGAACATGGATTCCGACCATCGTTTCGATTCGATCAAACTCTTTGATCTTCGATCACCGCTTTTGGATTTACGTGTCACAGTCTACCCCGATGGCGGAAGCCGACCGGTAGGGGTATGTCGTTCCATGACCTCAGTAGTATGATCACGGAAATCAGATCTACCATTCCCCGAGTACAGTTGATCCAATCAACTTCGTGCAAAACTGATCTATCTCATAGATCGACCACCAATCAGCATATAGATCTCATCTACATCCAACCGCATATCACATATGCGAGATCTCGAGCCTAAAACCAGAAGCTATCGCTCTGATACCACTGTTAAGCCACGCAGAGATAAAACAAAACTTTTCCTCTAACGTGGTGATCCCAAGATCTAGCTGAGGTAGAAGGCCACGAGGTTTACCACTAGACGCGCAGTTGCGGATTACTGATGAAGCGCGTCAGTTGATGCAGTGCAGTCCTCATGATCCGATCGTCTTGGTGCTGATCGCACAGCACCTCTGGTGGTATCCACATGTACAAGGAGGAGCGCCGACGGCAAACTGCTAGGTTCGTTACGGCGGCAGGACTGCTGTGGAGCTAGGGTTTCCAACACATGGAATGACCTAACCGAACAACGATTAACCTTTCTGGGTTACGGTGCTCCACTATATATAGGGAGTGAATGTGGGCTCTGCTCGCGCGACCCATTCACTAAAGCCCATATAATACTAGTCACCGTGATTCCAACTCACTAACTTAGTCCTAATCCGGTTTATGTCCAACCCAACCAGATTACAGGTTCAGATCCAATCCGAACTTGCTCCCGCTCTTAAGTGTGTGACCCCGCAGGCTCATGGCTACTTGGACACGATTGGAGTCCGACTCTCAATCGATCAGTCGGTAGCGGCTCCTAGCAGAACATGCCGACTCCCAAGTACCAAAGAGTCATGACGACTTGCCTTTCCAATGCGACTTACGTCTGAGTCCCTTTTTCCTCACGATATACCTTGTCAGACTATAGGCGAATATTTGTCATTCCTTAAATAGTCCGACTCTCTTATCGATCCGAGATAAGTTATTCACCCGACTAACTCTTAGTCGATCTCGTTGGTTAAAACTTAACCGAGTCGTGCATGGCCATGCTTTATGAATCATATCTCACGAGAGGGCCCAGAGAATATCTCTCCAAGTGGAGGGGCAAAATCCCATCTTGGTTATTCACATCACGCAGCTTGATTCTCAGTCGACCCGAACCCTGCCTTTATAACTGCCCAGTTACGGATCAGAGTTTGACAGAACCTAAGTCGGTGATCCTCAACTCGGACTATGCAACAACCTCAGGTCTAAGGATTACATTGATTGAGATATACAAATGACAACTTGTTCGTTGTACCTCAATATGGGTCAATCCGACTCGCTAAACTCTTTAGCCGAATCTGTGTAAGTTGGAATAGCATTTCCATGCCCATGACAAGTGGAACCGAGTCATCAAGCCAACTTTCACATTGGTCTAAGTTGTGTGTCCAACACAATCTCAATGACCAAGGGTATTTAGTACAAACAACATGAATGCATAGTTCCACAACTGAATCACATATTCAATGATACACATCAGATGTTTATACAAGGACTACTTAATATCTTTATGAATAAAATGAGAAATATCATCATACATGATTGCCTCTAGGGCATATTCCCAACACCTATCGCCTCATGGACATCGCGTCAGGAGTCGAATACTCCAACACCTAGAACATCGTACATCTACGACGCTTCTACCCCTAGTTATCCCTTTACTTTCAATAAGGCTACTCAGCCGAACAATGTACCTCCTTCTTACAATATGAATAAAAAGCTAAAGTTCCTCGGCCGAAATTTCATTTTCCTCGCATTAATTTTTGCCATAACACGCTCGGGGGCTCCGCCTCACCTCACGACTCCGTCGACTGAGAATAACGCATGTAACCTGAGTAGCTGACCACGTCAGGCTAACAAAAAGGACATGCACACAACAAGAGCACCACGTGCTAGCACAAATAAACTTTACAGAAAAGGGCATAACAAGCCCACTCGAATATATACAAGTTTTACATCTGTTTGTTCTCTTTATAGGTCCTACCTATTCTGGAGTATGACACTTTGATAACAAACCCCAAAGAGTGGAAGGTGCCTCGTCTAGGGGGAACATGACATACATAATTGACGCCAGGGAAGTTTTCACCTACTTCAATACCCGCGACACATGATGCACACGATCCTGCACCGTCGTAAGGATGGTGGCCCGGTCGCGGTCCATCTAGAAAAAGCCGCCAGCTTCCAAGTCTTGTTGGGTCAAGCAATTGATCCAAACCGCAATGCGCTCCTTCTCCTCCCTCGGAACAAGGTTGTCACCTGCAGATACCTCAGAATAAGGTGACACGCATCCAAAAACGAGCAGCAGCTCAAGAAAACTCACATTGCAGTTGCTCGCTCAACTGCCGCCGCTCCCCCATCAGATACTCCTCCCTGGCGGTAGCCCGCTCGGCCTTCGACTTCCACACGTCCGCGTGGCCTCGAACGCTAAGGATCTCGTTCTCCAAGCTACGAACGTGATCGCGAATGTAAACAAGATGCGACGGATCATCCAACGATGGGCGCCGACCTAGAGCAGTCGAAGAACCAATGGGTGCCCCTCCCGAAGGATCCTAAAGAAAAAAAGTAAGGAAGATGAAAATCACACACATCTCTAGCGATAGCTCGAAAAATACTTTATATACATAAAAGTCCACTTCGTGGCACAAGGAAAGACTATTCATCGACAAAAGCATACATTACAAAAGATACAAGATAAACTATCCTAAACTACAACATCAGAGCCTAGGCGCTAGCATCCAGAGTGGCCTTAGAGCCAGACTGCCTGCCCTTGACCTCCTCCTACTGCCTCGCCGCGTACTCCGCCAGAAGGTCAATGAGCTTCTCCCCATAACGCTTACATCGGGAGGAAAAAAGAGTGAAAGCTACCTCTGAGCCATCGGCAGCCGTCGGCATCTGGGAGGTGATGTGCGGCAGGTCCAGCTCTGCTCCAGATGCCATGGCCATGGCCAACCCCATAGAGGTTCCAAGGCCCTTCTGCTTGCGCTTGTAGGCCGCACGGGCATCCTCTGACAAGGCATCCGCCAACGCGTCAACACCCTGAAGAGCAGCGCCCTTGGGGAAGATCTCCTTGTAGAAGCGTTGGAGCACCCCCTTGGCCTTCGCCAATGCACCAGCAGCAGTACCACAGCGATCTTCGACCGCTACGGTAGCATCATCCAGAGCATTTCCGTGCTCCATCACACCACAATCAAACGTGATGCCTGCAGCATCTGACACAAAGAAATAAGAAAAAGACCCGAATAAGAATGAGATAAGGAGCAGCCAAAAAAGCAAGGACGAGTCAAATAAACTAACCAGAGAAAGCCTTGGCTGCAGCCATCAGCCTGTCGGCTATCTCCTTCTCGCGAGCGGCAGCCGCGGCAGCAAGATCCATCTCGCCATCTGCAGACTCCTTCCGTAGGCGCTCCTGAGGCTCGGCAGCAGCAGCCACCTCCCTCTCCAGGTGCTCCTTCGCCTCAGCAGCATCTGCAGCTTTTTTCTCAGCTCGACCGAGACTGTTGTCGAGAGCGTCCAGCCAACGGAGAGCCGCATTATTTTCATCTACAAATGCCAAGAACAAAGGATCAATCGAAGCAATGAGACAACTGAAATAAGCAACATAAACGAGCAATACAAGTACCTCGAAGATGCTGCATACTAGCCTCCAGTGCTAGATGTTGCTGGATGAGAAGGTTCGCGCTATGTAGAAAGGGCTACGAAAAGAAACAGAAGAAAACAATGAAGAAAGCATCATAAAAAAGGCTCGAGGGCTGCGCCCCGAAAAGAGAAAAATATTCAACAAAGCAACCCGAAAAGGGCTCGGGGGCTCCCCCTAGGACGATAAAAGAGAACAAGTTACATGATCATATGGAGACTCTGAAGGTCCACAAGGGGTCTTCTGAGTAACGACCACCCGAGACCCTCGCGGAGAGAGATTCGGGGCGTTATCCTCAGAGTCACCCACCATCTGAAAGGGAGAGGCCATCGGCTTCGACTCCCCGGCGGCCTTCTGAGTGCCCTCATCAAGATTGCTCTCCGAGGAGTGGCTGCAAGGAAAGCATTGATCAAAAACAAGAGAAAACATTGCACACAGAATAAAGCGCAACCGAAATTACTTACGAGTTAATATCGGAAAGGTTGAAGACGGGCGATGCCTTCTCCTTCTTCTTCTTCTTCTTCTTGTTCTTCTTCTTCTTCTTGTTCTTCTTCTTCTTCTTCTTAGCTAGCGGCTGCGACGCCATCGCTCGAAGGGGCACAGCCGGATATGGTGCGGAAGAAGCACCATCATCCTCGCCATTCCACTCAAGGAAAGGCGGGCCCCTTGGAGTTGGCGGGGTAGACGCATCCGACGATAAGCTACGCGATCGCTTTCGGGTTTGACCCTCGCTCGCCTCAGGAGCATCCGCAATTGGCGACTGAGCGGGAGGAAGCTCAGACTCGGATTCCACCTCATCATTGTCTGGTGCCTCCCTATATTTCTCAGGCATAGGGGCTTAGACCCCGTAACCTGGAGGCGCTGCAAGCAAAAATAACAACAGACGTGAGAGACTGCAACAAAAAAACGCACAGAAAAGCGCAACGCGCACGAACAAACTTCACCTTCGAAGACCCTTTACTGGTGCTAAGAGGAGGGGTCAGCGACTCCCCTAGCAGGTCCTCACTGGCCTTGAACTTCAGCAGAGGACGAAGGGCCCTATCAATATCACCCGAGGATAACTCTTCGAATGAAACTCTAGTGGGATCACTGGGGCCGGTGTAGAGAAACATAGGGTGCGCCCTGGCCTAGAGCGGCTGCACCTGACGCTTAAGGAAGGTGCGGATGATGTCGACCCTGTTGACCTCCTTACCTGGCACCAGCTGAAGAGCCTCCACTCACTTGTAGAGCCTCTCCACCTCCGCAACCTCGCCCTCCAAGATGTGGTTTTTCCACGATCTCTCCGGGACAATCTTCCGCTCAGAGTCGAAGGGGGCAAGACCAAATTTTTGACCGTACAACTTGACATCACAGATGTAAAACCACTTACGACGCCAATACTGAACGTACTCGCAAATGGAGAAGGAGAAAAATTGGACAAAGGGATGAAGGGAGATGATGCAGCCGCCAAGCGGATAGACTCCACCGGTGCCGGACTGCCACTTCACGCAACAGAGCTTCCGGAAGAGACCAAAGTGTGGCTCGATGTCACATCCCAAGATTTTCCAAATCTTGTAATGTGAAAAATAAATAAACAAAATAAATTATTGTTGAAAATCAGGGTGAAAAGAAACTTTTGTTCTAAAAGGAAACTTAAAAAAATCCCATCTTGAACAAACTTTAATTAAAGTTTGAATTCAATAAAATCCAAATCAAAAGAA
The DNA here is from genome assembly GCA_916181665.1 of Avena sativa. Classification (NCBI taxonomy): domain Eukaryota; kingdom Viridiplantae; phylum Streptophyta; class Magnoliopsida; order Poales; family Poaceae; genus Avena; species Avena sativa. Next base: position 242,121,268 of record OV702297.1, read on the forward strand.
TTGCATTCCTCAATGAATGTATCTGGAAATTTAAACACTTGGAAAATAAAACCAAACCCTAAAATCCTAATGGAATAAAAATCATTTCCAAGTTATCTCCAAGCCTATGGATTTGATCCATATAAAATCTTGTCAACCAACATTTACAAATGATCAAGAATGATCAATAGAAATATTATAAGACTATAGAAATTGGTTTCACTTAATTTAAAACCATGGATAAAATCTTATAAATTTAAATCAGATAAGGAAATTAAATTTCCAAAGCTAATAAAGAACCTATCTACAAATCCATAGCAAATGGTGAGCAAATAATCCTAAAGAGATTTAAAAGGACAAGCAAATAATGAACAAGATTTTACAAATTGGAATCACTAAGTTTGGATCTATAAATAAAAAGATATGAATTTTATAAGATGAAGAAAGAAACCTTAAATAAGAATATTTAAAGACCAAATTAAAATCTTGGCCTAATCCATTAAGCAAATGGAATGAATAGGATCCAAATCAAATAAAATAAAAGGATAAAGAATTTCCAAAATAAAATAAAATGGCATTAAACCATTCTATCCCTACTTTGAGAAAGACAAATATCTAATAAGAATGATCATTTAAATCATGAGAAAATGATATTTGGAATTTACCAAGTGAAATAAAAGTTGTTTAATCAACTTAAATAAAATAAATCTTCCAAATAAACTTTAGGGAATTAAAAATATATTTAATATCATTGGAAATAAAACAAATACCCTTTTTAAATGATTATGCATCATATTAAAAACTTTCCAAATAATTTAAGATGAATTACCTGACACCCAAACAATCAAATAAAAACCTACTAAAAAGATTTGGAAAGTTTAAAGAATTTAATTGGTGTTTGAAATATTATTAAAACCTATTTGATTTAATACAAGGACCTACTATAATAATTAAAAGACCCAAAAAGGAATAATTTTTTTTATTCCAAAACTTATATCAGATTGTACTACTAATCAATATTTAAACCTACACAAACTTTGTCAAAAGTTTGAATTCAAATGGATGTTTGAATTGGTTGTTCAAAAACAAAACAGAATAAAGGAAAAGGAAAAAAGAAAAACAAACAGAAAAAAAAGAAAAGTAAAAGACCCAGCCCAACTAGCCTGACCCAACTAAGCCCAGCCAGCCCACCTCTCCTTCTCTCCCGCAGAAAAACGGTTCGCACCAAAGAAAGAACCCGCAGCGACACTGACGCGTGGACCCCATCACCCCACTCCTCTCTCACGCTGCCAAGCGGACCTGTAACATCCCAAAAATACCAAACTTAGATCATCAAACACTAATCATCAAGATTAGGGGTTAACAAAAACTTTTCGAAATAAACTCATGAATGCATGCATATGTGTATGCATGGATTTTGAATTTCTTTAAAAACCACCTTGTTTGTGTGATCCATTTCTTGTAAAATGTTTCTTAGGTTAAATGAACATCATCTAAAACATTTCCCACACTTTTCCTAAAGACAAGTAAATCAAAACAAATATATTAAGTGAATGGTCATTTTGACCAATTTAACTCCCATGCCTACTTTGGCTGTCTCAAACTTTCAAAACCTGACAGAAACTTCTCTGGATCTTTGCACCCCTTGAATGTACTCATAACAAGGTATCAAGGCCCACTTTGTGATCATCCAGAAACTTTCAAATGCATAGTTTAAATGAGAATTCAAAATTGAATCTTCTTCATATGGGAAGATCCCACTTTTTCAAAACCCACTCAAACAAGCTCAACTTTCAAAACCCAAGCATCTGCACACTCACTAGCACCAATCTAGCAAACCCACCAAAATTCATTTCAAAATTCAAAACTTGATTTCATGCGGCCATTTCATCAAACAGGTTGCAGACACAAATCAAACAAAACAACAAACACTATAGTGTGCAGTGATTCTTGCCTAACTTGTTCCCTAGTTAGCTCACACACAACTCAGTAGATCATCTAGAAAGATTAGCCCAACACTAGCACCCCTGTGAGCTTGCCATTGTCATTAATGGTGAACAGCCGAGCACCTCAATGCCACCCCATAGTCGACAGCAGGCTAGAGGAAGAACTAGCCGTGCCAACCTTGTCTGGGAGGCAGCCCACCGTCCACCGCCACTCCATGTCCTAGCCGCGAGCGTTGCCAAGCCATGGACCACACGCACAAGCCGCGCCCAGACCATGCCGAGCGTGCGCCAGAGCGCCACCCTCGACCAGCGTCCACAGACCGCGCGCCGCCCTCACCGCGTGCACACACGATCACCACCGACCCAGGAGACCGCCAAACATCCCTGTTTGCCGCCCCGTGCCATACAGCCACCGCCCGCCGTCGAAGACGCCGCCTCTGCCGTGCAGAGCACCGGCCGTTCCAGACCAAACCACACCGCCCCATGTCTCGCGACCATGTCATTGAGCATCGCCAGGAGACACCGCACCGCCCCCTACCCTTGCCCATGCCATTAGCCGCCTGTAACATCGCCCCGACGAGCTCACCGTGCGCCCCGACGGTCCCCTCGCTCGACTATAAATAGAGGCCACCCCCGCACGAATTCTTCACACCATCTCACTCCCCTCTCCTCACTGACCGTGCCACACCGTTCTCAGAGCAAGGCGAGTACCACCTCGCCGGAATTTCCCCAGAGCCCGCCGCCTCTGGAGAAGAAGGGAGCCAGCGATTGGAGCCGCCCCAGGAGAAGCCACCGGTACCAGGAGGTTCGCCGTTGTCGACTTCGTCGTTCGCCCGCCTCGCCAACCCTCGCCAGTACCCCGGTGAGCCCCCAGCACCCCCCACTGGCCGCGCTAGGTTTTGTTCTCGCCAGAGCTGTCTCGCGTCGACGATGACCCACAGCCGTAGGATTAGAACTAGATCGAACGATCCAGGTTGCCCCATACCGCTTCGCCCAGCCCCATGTCACTGACGAGTGGGGACACCCACTTAAGCAGCCCACGGGAGCACTGTGCTTAGCAGGCCGGCCCGTTAGATTTTCCCGCGCAGCCCAGCAATTCAAATTAAACCTTTTCTTTTTAAATTCAAACACACTTCTGTACCCAATTTCAAAAAAATCAACCCAGATCGATTTAGTGCACCAATTTGAATGAAACCAATTTTTTTTGGAAAGGTCTGTGAATGCTTAATCCAAGCCCGTTGGATTCAAGTCATTTGGATCTGTAGATCACCCATAGTAAAAATAACAAGGTAGAAGCTTTTCTGCATTCAAACATTTTTCAAATTTAAACCATAAAAGCTTTTGAGTTGATTCCAACTCTCAAAAACCACATTTAACCATACCTTTCAGAATATATAAAAATATATAGGTTTACTTGCAGAAATAATGTTCAAGTAATAAAAGAATGCTCCATAAGCATTTCTAGCCACTTTAATTAATTAAAATAAAAGGGTAAAACCTTATTAAATTGTGACACCACTTCAAATCACATTTCCATGGACTACAATATGTGGTGATGACATGTGTCAACATGATCCCATATTGGGTTTAGAGAATATTAAATCTTAAGTAGTTTTTCAATGAGTAGAAATTACTTTTCTAAAAATAAAAAGATTTAAACCAAGCTTTAACCTTGTAATGTTAGAGATGATGCTAGATGATCTATAGGACCCTTGTGTGTGATGATTGCAAGTAGTTAAGTATTGTTTGGTGATTGTGTACCTCGTATTTATTCATAGACGCTAGTACCGACCAAGGATACGAGGAGGAAGGAGGATACTACGAAGAAGAAGCCGAGGAGAACTTCAACCACTGCTCTGCACAAGGCAAGCTGATATTATACCAATGCAAGCTAGTAACTATGGAAGCTTATATTGACACTGATGCAAGCCTAATACTACTAGTGAATGTGCAAGCTAACCCTTGCCAGATACCCTACTGATGCCACAAACCCATACTTGTGATATGACTACTATATGCCTTAAGCATATGTGATTATACTCACTTGATAAACCAATCCTAGTTTTATGTGCAAGCTTCTTACTTTATTTCTTTATCAAAGCTTACTTAGAGTCTACCTAAGAGTTTGGTAGATACTAGACAGTTGTGTTGAAGGTTGCATAAAGAGCATAAAATTTGGCCTAAGCTAGAAACCTTGATATCAGCCTAAGATATAAGGTTGGACTTAGTGAAACTCCACTAGTTACCACCCCTCATTAGTACTACCCCCACATGTAGATGCTAGTGCTAAGCATAAAACCTGATCAACTTTTAGATGGGAATACTTGGTGGAACAAAATGGTTATGAAAACCTTGGAATGATGGATCATTCTATTGAAATGTTTTGGACATGTGTTTCCAAACACTTGATGATTTTGGTGATGAAAATGTTGAGGCATGAGCCTTAGCCCTTTATAAAACTGATGGTTGTCTGGATGCGATACCATTCCAATCTTAGCGTACAACCACAATACCCGAATATTGGGTAGGGCTTGACTGGAAACTTATATTCCTTAGTATTAGTTCCCTCACGGCCAAGGTCTGAGCTGAGGCTACCTTGTGAAGATTGTCCACCTGTGCAGTACCCAAGATGACAGTGGTCATGGTTGGGAGGCCAAACTCACAGGAGAGGTGCTTATACTAGGGTGTGTAATTGAAAGGTTAGGATTGATTATCCGCATACTGAGTATGGTGAATTCAGGATTTGTTCCTGACGGATGTATCGAATGTTGTGGTGAAAGTGTACAATCTCTGCAGAGTGTCAAACTATTCGAATAGCCACGTCCGCGGTTATGGACAGTTGGAGTGGACATACTGTTCCCCTGTCAGACTTTTCAAAATGACTTGTGAAATAAATTGAGACTTTGACTTGACCACAACAGAGTTGTGACTTGAATTACAAGATCCCACTTAGGAGTTATAAAATTGTGACTAGCTTTGGAACTTAGTAGAGATAAACTTGGCTTTTTGCAAAACAACCCTAGAGCCTAGTGTCCTATTATCCAAAAACCCCTTACCTGTTAGTATTAGTTTGCGAGTACTTAAAGAGTACTCATGGCTTTCTCCCTGGCTATTCCCATGGCCAGACTATGAAGAGGAGTACCTGGAAGATGGAACCCAGGAAGGTTACGACAACTAGGATCATCTCCCATCGTCAGCATTGCCTGTGACCCCGAAGATGGAGCTTCGCCTACGCTACCGTTATTACTACGTATTCCGCTGCTTGATGTTGTATTAAGAACTGGATCATGAGATCCCTATTTGTGTAAGAACTTATGTATCATTTGTAATGGATGAAGTACTATGGTATCCAATTCTGTTATGTCTCGCAAAAATGGTAATCCTGGGATTGCGATGTATGGCATAACAGGCATCTAGGATTGAAAAATCTGGGTGTTGACAAGTTGGTATCAGAGCCATCCTGACCATAGGAGACCCTAGTTAGGTTGGACGTTGAACCAAAAACTTAGTTTCAAAAACCAAAGAAAACAAATATTTACAAAAACCTATTCTCATTCTTATCTCTTTAATTCTTTCATAAAACTTCATGTTCCTCAAAAACTCTTGCAAAATAGATAAAATTTTGACACACTTGATCACTCTGCTAATCTACTCATCCTCTATTTTTATAGATGGACGTGAAGTACAACAAGTTTTACCAACTTGGTAATGGAGGAGACCTTATCTTTGAGAGGGATGTGGATCAGCTTTCAGAACTTCTGGAGCGTCCGCACCCCGAGTTCTTCGGAGCTTAGCTCAATGATCAAGGAGGAGAAGATCTGCAGTGGCTAATTGTTGCAAGTCTCCGAGGAAAGATTGAACCTCCCACTGCGGAGGGAATTCAGTTTACCTTGAGGGAAAACAACTGTCTCGATGGACTTTCCAGAGCAATGCAGGAAGCTCTTTCCCGTCTGTGTGGGCAGAGCATCAATCAGATCAAGGGTACTCGCTTTGAGTTTTCCCAAGACGTGATGCAAATGGACAACCACTGGAAGCCCCATACCACCCCGAGCTGAAGACTCAATTGGACCACCTTAGCTTCATGATGTATGATTGTCAGCAAGAATTGGACAACTGCCGTGACTATTGCAACCACAAGTCTGCCATCATCAAGACGAAGGACCAGACCATCGCCATGCTAGCAAAAGATCGCAAGTCTCATCGCCGTCAACTCGACAAGAAGGAGCGCATTATTGCCCGTCTTCGCCACCGCATCTCATCTCTGGAAGAGACCATCCACGAGAGAGACATGCAGTTAGAGGAAAGGGAGAATGCCGGAGAGGATATTCGTGGAGACCCTTACTCTTACCTCAGCGATGACGATGATTTTCTGGAGGATCAGGCCATGGACTTCTTCACCGATGAGGATGATATCGCCTTCATCGATGATGCTGAAGATGATGAAGCCACAGACTCCAAGGAGTAGTAGCACTGAGCACTAGCGTAGTGAATAGTAGTCGGTCCCACTGTATCGTAGTTTCCAGAATGGTTCTTAAAACCATCTGTTTTTCCTTGTTATGGTGTGTGTTGTACTGTGTGCTATGAATGAATGAAAAAGCAAGTTGCTAGAAAAATCTGAGTCAAACCTTTCAAAACTTTTCAAAAACCCAAAACCTTAGAAATTTCCCTCTTTTCTCATGATCTATATCAATCTTCAGATGCCACGTGGAGGAAGTGGTTCAGCGCCGGACCCGATGTTGCAGATTCTGCAAATGTTGACTTCTGACCGCGAAGCTAAAAGAGCAGAACGTCAAGCCAACCTAGCCACTCTGCAACAGATAGCCCAGCTAGCCCACAACAACCAAGGCCATGGAAATCAGGACAACCACGGATCTAAGCTCAAGAATTTCCAGAATACCAACCCACCCGTTTTCACCAAGTCAGAAGAACCCCTAGATGCCGATGATTGGCTACAAACCATGGAAAACAACTTAGAAGTAGCAGGAGTAGAAGCCAACGAGAAAGTCCTATTCGCCACCCATTATCTAGCCGGAGATGCCAGGGCATGGTGGAACAGTGTTCGTGCCATGACCGGAGGCCAGATGATGACCTGGGAGGAATTCAAAGTCAAGTTTAGCAAAACCCATGTGCCACCAGGTTTGATCAAGAGAATGAGAGACGAGTTCAGAGAGTTGAAGCAAGGAAGGATGACTGTAGTGGAATACCGTGACAAATTTTTGTCATTAGCTAGGTATGCCTCGGACGAGATAGACACCAAAGCCAAGAAGAAAGAAAGATTCCTGAATGGTCTGCATGACGAGATGCAGACAGTGTTAGTCAATATCCCCTTTGTTGATATTGAAGCCCTTGTCGATTCAGCCATCCAGATGGAAGGAAAGATCAACCAGGCCAATGAGAACCGCAAGCGTCGCATGATGCATCAACCAGGAACCCATCAGACCCCAAAGTATCGCCCCAACCCATCTCCAGGATTTGCCCCAAGAACCAACAGACCCCCTATGACCCGTCCGACCTATCCCAACCGTGGAAACCCTAGACCCAGAGGAAATCACAACAACCCCGGCAACTCTAGCAATTTCAACCGTGCCCCACCCAAGTTCAAAACCAACAATGCTACCGCCACCCCTAACACTGCCCCGAGGACTGGAAGCAATGCTGTGCCTGTCGCAGCCAAGGACAAGTCACAAGTGACCTGTTATGACTGTGGAAATAAAGGCCACTATTCCAACGAGTGCCCCAACAAGAAGAATGCTATAGCACCCAATACCAACGTCCCAGCTCAGCAGCAGCGTCGTGTCCAGCCAGGGAGAAGATTTGCCCCAGGAAATTCACTCAACCACAATGGCCGTCTTTTTCTCATGCATGCTGAAGAAGCTCAGGAAGCGCCAGACGTCGTGCTGGGTATGTTTTCTGTTAATTCAGTACTTGCAAGAGTGTTGTTTGATTCTGGTGCATCGCATTCATTTGTCACCGAAGAATTTGCCTGCACTAGTAAAATTCAACCAACCAAATTGAAGCATGTGATGATTGTACAAATTCCCGGATCAACCACCAAGGCTAGGCAAATTTGCAAAGCCGTCCCTATCCGAATCCATGGCATAGATTTTTATGCTAATCTAATAGTACTCGGAACTAAAGGTTTGGAAGTAGTACTAGGAATGGATTGGATGTCCAAACATAAAGGATTGATTGACTGTGCCAAGAAATCCATCACCATGACCAGTACCACCGGAATATCAGTCGAGCATATATCTGAAACCTTACCTCGCCAATTCAAGTGTAACAAGAGTATAGCCCAACCTACCATTGACCAAGTTCGGATAGTCTGCGAATACCCTGATGTATTTCCAGATGTTTTGCCCGGTATGCCCCCAGATCGGGATATCGAGTTTATCATCGAACTAATCCTCGGAACAAGACCCATAGCCCAGAGACCCTATAGTATGAACCCGTCTGAACTAGAAGAACTGAAGAAGCAACTTGATTCCATGTTGGAAATCGGATTGATTCAACCAAGTGCGTCACCATGGAGATCACTTGTCCTGTTTGTGGACAAGAAGGATGGAGGTAACCGTCTGTGTACGGATTATCGGAAGTTGAATGATGTCACCATCAAGAACAAGTACCCCTTGCCTAAGATAGAAGATTTGTTTGATCAGTTGACCGGTGCCCAAGTATTTTCTAAGATTGATCTTAGGACTGGCTATCATCAACTCAAAATTCGTGCAGAGGATATCCCAAAGACTGCCTTTACCACCAGATATGGATTGTGTGAGTATACAGTCATGTATTTTGGATTAACCAATGCCCCCGTTTATTTCATGAACCTCATGAATAAGATTTTTATGGACTTCCTGGATAAGTTTGTCGTTGTTTTCATCGATGACATTCTGATTTATTCCAAATCAGAAGAAGAACATGAGCTACACCTAAGGACCATTCTTGGAACCCTTAGAGAGCATCAGATGTATGCAAAGTTTAGCAAATGTGAATTCTGGCTACCGGAAGTAGGATTCCTCGGTCACATTGTATCAGCCGGAGGAATTGCCGTTGACCCTGCCAAAGTGAAAGATGTAGAAGATTGGCAAGCCCCAACCACTCAAACCCAAGTTCGTGCTTTTCTCGGATTGGCGGGATATTACCGCAAATTCGTAGAAGGATTCTCTAGTATCGCCCGACCCATGACCCAATTGCTGAAGAAGGACAAGAAGTTTGAATGGACCGAAAAATGTGAAGCGAGTTTTCAAGAACTCAAAAGGAGATTGGTTTCAGCCCCAATTTTGATCATGCCGGATATCACGAAGCCCTTCGATGTGTATTGTGACGCATCCAAGATTGGTCTCGGATGTGTGCTAATGCAAGAAGGCAAAGTTATATCTTATCTATCGCGACAATTGAAGCAACACGAGCAAAACTATCCAACCCATGACCTCGAACTCGCAGCCGTAGTTCTAGCCCTAAAGACATGGAGACATTACCTGATGGGAAACCATTGTGAGATTTATTCGAATCACAAGAGCCTAAAGTACATATTCACTCAGAAGGAGCTAAATATGAGGCAGAGAAGATGGATTGAGCTAATCAAGGATTACGACCTGGACATTCACTATCACCCTGGTAAAGCCAACGTGGTAGCCGATGCCCTTAGTAGATTACCGTGCTTCTTGAACTCCATGATTTTGAAGGAGCAACCAAGTTTGCACAAAGAGATGGAAGATTTTCGAATAGAATTAGTAAGTGAAGGATTTTTGGCTAGCATCGAACTTCAGCCCACTTTGATCAGTCAGATTAAAGAGGCGCAGATAGGAAATGCCAGTATCGATGGAATCAAGTGTCGTATCGGTACAGGCAAAGTACCCGGATTCACCGAGGATGAAGAAGGAGTTTTGTGGTACAAAGGACGCCTTTGTGTACCATCAGATTCTGAGTTAAAAGAAGTTATCTTGAAGGAGGCTCATGATACTCTTTATTCTATCCATCCCGGAGGAACTAAGATGTATCAAGATTTGAAAGAGCAATTTTGGTGGCATAAGATGAAGAGAGAAATCGGAAGCTATATCGCCAAGTGTGATATATGTCAGCGAGTCAAGGCCAGACATCAAAGACCCGCTGGATTGTTGCAACCTTTGAAAATTCCGGAATGGAAATGGGATTCTGTAGGAATGGACTTTATCACTGGACTACCTACTTCTAGTAGGGGAAATGACTCTATTTGGGTCATAGTGGACCGATTGTCCAAAGTCGCCCATTTCTTGCCCGTCAAAACCACCTATCAGAGTTCGAAGCTAGCAGAGTTGTACATCGCTAGAATCGTTAGTTTGCATGGAGTCCCCAAGAACATAGTATCGGATCGAGGAACTCAGTTTACCTCGAGATTCTGGAAGAAAGTCCAAGAAGGTTTAGGAACCCGCCTAGATTTCAGTACCGCGTATCACCCTCAGACCGATGGACAAACGGAGCGAGTAAACCAAATACTCGAAGATATGCTGAGAGCATGTGTGTTAGAATATGGATCCAAATGGGAAGAATGTCTGCCGTTTGCAGAATTTTCATACAACAATAGTTACCAAGCCAGTTTGCGAATGGCCCCATTTGAATTCATGTACGGAAGGAAGTGTCGCACCCCTTTGAACTGGTCGGAAGTAGGAGAGAGTCAAATTTTTGGACCCGACATCCTACGAGAAGCAGAAGAGAAGGTTCACAAGATTAGTGAGCACCTCAAGACAGCCCAATCCTGACAGAAGAGTTACGCCGACAAGATACGTCGAGACCTTGCCTTCAGCATAGGAGATTTTGTTTATCTGAAAGTGTCGCCATTGAAGGGAATGCAGCGTTTCCAACTCAAGGGAAAGTTAGCCCCCAGATATATCGGACCTTTCAAAATTCTAAACCGTCGAGGAGAAGTATCGTATCAACTGGAGCTACCAGAGGAGATGTCAGCTGTGCACAATGTGTTCCATATCTCGTTACTTCGCAAGTGTCTCGAAGTCCCCGAGAAGACCGAAGTGTTCAAGAATATCGATCACCGGACCATAGAGATCAACGATGACCTAACCTATCCCGAAGTACCCATCCGTATATTGGAAGAAGCCTTTCGAACTACCAGAACCCGAAGCATCAAGTTTCTCAAGATTCAGTGGAGCAACCACACAGAAGAGGAAGCTACCTGGGAGCGCGAAGATCACATCAGGACGGAGTTTCCCGATCTCTTCAAATCCTAGGTAATCTTTTCGTCCTTTTTCAAATCTCGGGACGAGATTTTGTTTAAGGGGGGAAGGTTTGTAACATCCCAAAAATACCAAACTTAGATCATCAAACACTAATCATCAAGATTAGGGTTAACAAAAACTTTTCTAAATAAACTCATGAATGCATGCATATGTGTATGCATGGATTTTGAATTTCTTTAAAAACCACCTTGTTTGTGTGATCCATTGCTTATAAAATGTTTCTTAGGTTAAATGAACATCATCTAAAACATTTCCCACACTTTTCCTAAAGACAAGTAAATCAAAACAAATATATTAAGTGAATGGTTATTTTGACCAATTTAACTCCCATGCCTACTTTGGCTGTCTCAAACTTTCAAAACCTAACAGAAACTTCTCTGGATCTTTGCACCCCTTGAATGTACTCATAACAAGGTATCAAGGACCACTTTGTGATCATCCAGAAACTTTCAAATGCATAGTTTAAATGACAATTCAAAATTGAATCTTCTTCATATGGGAAGATCCCACTTTTTCAAAACCCACTCAAACAAGCTCAACTTTCAAAACCCAAGCATCTGCAGACGCACCATCACCAATCTAGCAAACCCACCAAAATTCATTTCAAAATTCAAAACTTGATTTCATGCGGCCATTTCATCAAACAGGATGAAGACACAAATCAAACAAAACAACAAACACTATAGTGTGCAGTGATTCTTGCCTAACTTGTTCCCTACTTAGCTCACACACAACTCAGTAGATCATTTAGAAAGATTAGCCCAACACTAGCACCCCTGTGAGCATGCCATTGTCATTAATGGTGAACAGCCGAGCACCTCAATGCCACCCCATAGTCGACAGCAGGCTAGAGGAAGAACTAGCCGTGCCAACCTTGTCTGGAAGGCAGCCCACCGTCCACCGCCACTCCATGTCCTAGCCGCGAGCGTTGCCAAGCCATGGACCACGCGCACAAGCCGCGCCCAGACCATGCCGAGTGTGCGCCAGAGCGCCACCCTCGACCAGCGTCCACAGACTGCGTGCCACCCTCACCGCGTGCACACACGATCACCACCGACCCAGGAGACCGCCAGACATCCCTGTTTGCCGCCCCGTGCCATACAGCCACCGCCCGCCGTCGAAGACGCCGCCTCTGCCGCGCAGAGCACCGGCCGTTCCAGACCAAACCACACCACCCCATGCCTCGTGACCATGTCGTTGAGCATCGCCAGGAGACACCGCACCGCCCCCTACCCTTGCCCATGCCATTAGCCGCCTGTAACGTCGCCCCCGACGAGCTCACCGTGCGCCCCGACGGTCCCCTCGCTCGACTATAAATAGAGGCCACCCCCGCACGAATTCTTCACACCATCTCACTCCCCTCTCCTCACTGACCGTGCCACACCGTTCTCAGAGCAAGGCGAGCACCACCTCGCCGGAATTTCACCGGAGCCCGCCGCCTCTGGAGAAGAAGGGAGCCAGCGATTGGAGCCGCCCCAGGAGAAGCCACCGGTATCAGGAGGTTCGCTGTCGTCGACTTCGTCGTTCACCCGCCTCGCCAACCCTCGTCAGTACCCGGTGAGCCCCCAGCACCCCCCACTGGCCGCGCTAGGTTTCGTTCTCGCCGGAGCTGTCTCGCGTCGACGATGACCCACAGCCGTAGGATTAGAACTAGATCGAACGATCCACGTTGCCCCATACCGCTTCGCCCAGCCCCGTGTCACTGACGAGTGGGGACACCCACTTAAGCAGCCCACGGGAGCACTGCGCTTAGCAGGCCGGCCCGTTAGATTTTCCCGCGCAGCCCAGCAATTCAAATTAAACCTTTTCTTTTTAATTCAAACACACTTCTGTACCCAACTTCAAAAATCAACCCAGATCGATTCAGTGCACCAATTTGAATGAAACCAATTTTGTTGGAAAGGTCTGTGAATGCTTAATCCAAGCCCGTTGGATTCAAGTCATTTGGATCTGTAGATCACCCATAGTAAAAATAACAAGGCAGAAGCTTTTCTGCATTCAAACATTTTTCAAATTTAAACCATAAAAGCTTTTGAGTTGATTCCAACTCTCAAAAACCACATTTAACCATACCTTTCAGAATATATAAAAATATATAGGTTTACTTGCAGAAACAATGTTCAAGTAATAAAAGAATGCTCCATAAGCATTTCTAGCCACTTTAATTAATTAAAATAAAAGGGTAAAACCTTATTAAATTGTGACACCACTTCAAATCACATTCCCATGGACTACAATATGTGGTGATGACATGTGTCAACATGATCCCATATTGGGTTTAGAGAATATTAAATCTTAAGTAGTTTTTCAATGAGTAGAAATTACTTTTCTAAAAATAAAAAGATTTAAACCAAGCTTTAACCTTGTAATGTTAGAGATGATGCTAGATCATCTATAGGACCCTTGTGTGTGATGATTGCAAGTAGTTAAGTATTGTTTGGTGATTGTGTACCTCGTATTTATTCATAGACGCTAGTACCGACCAAGGATACGAGGAGGAAGGATGATACTACGAAGAAGAAGCCGAGGAGAACTTCAACCACTGCTCTGCACAAGGCAAGCTGATATTATACCAATGCAAGCTAGTAACTATGGAAGCTTATATTGACACTGATGCAAGCCTAATACTACTAGTGAATGTGCAAGCTAACCCTTGCCAGATACCCTACTGATGCCACAAACCCATACTTGTGATATGACTACTATATGCCTTAAGCATATGTGATTATACTCACTTGATAAACCAATCCTAGTTTTATGTGCAAGCTTCTTACTTTATTTCTTTATCAAAGCTTACTTAGAGTCTACCTAAGAGTTTGGTAGATACTAGACAGTTGTGTTGAAGGTTGCATAAAGAGCATAAAATTTGGCCTAAGCTAGAAACCTTGATATCAGCCTAAGATATAAGGTTGGACTTAGTGAAACTCCACTAGTTACCACCCCTCATTAGTACTACCCCCACATGTAGATGCTAGTGCTAAGCATAAAACTTGATCAACTTTTAGATGGGAATACTTGGTGGAACAAAATGGTTATGAAAACCTTGGAACGATGGATCATTCTATTGAAATGTTTTGGACATGTGTTTCTAAACACTTGATGATTTTGGTGATGAAAATGTTGAGACATGAGCCTTAGCCCTTTATAAAACTGATGGTTGTCTGGATGCGATACCATTCCAATCTTAGCGTACAACCACAATACCCGAATATTGGGTAGGGCTTGACTGGAAACATATATTCCTTAGTATTAGTTCCCTCACGGCCAAGGTCTAAGCTGAGGCTACCTTGTGAAGATTGTCCACCTGTGCAGTACCCAAGATGACAGTGGTCATGGTTGGGAGGCCAAACTCACAGGAGAGGTGCTTATACTAGGGCGTGTAATTGAAAGGTTAGGATTGATTATCCGCATACTGAGTATGGTGAATTCAGGATTTGTTCCTGACGGATGTATCGAATGTTGTGGTGAAAGTGTACAATCTCTGCAGAGTGTCAAACTATTCGAATAGCCGCGTCCGCGGTTATGGACAGTTGGAGTGGCCATACTGTTCCCCCGTCAGACTTTTCAAAATGACTTGTGAAATAAATTGAGACTTTGACTTGACCACAACAGAGTTGTGACTTGAATTACAAGATCCCGCTTAGGAGTTATAAAATTGTGACTAGCTTTGGAACTTAGTAGAGATAAACCTGGCTTTTTGCAAAACAACCCTAGAGCCTAGTGTCCTATTATCCAAAAACCCCTTACCTGTTAGTATTAGTTTGCGAGTACTTAAAGAGTACTCATGGCTTTGTCCCTGGCTATTCCCATGGCCAGACTATGAAGAGGAGTACCTGGAAGATGGACCCCAGGAAGGTTACGACAACTAGGATAATCTCCCATCGTCAGCATTGCTTGTGACCCCAAAGATGGAGCTTCGCCTACACTACCGTTATTACTACGTATTCCGCTGCTTGATGTTGTATTAAGAACTGGATCATGCGATCCCTATTTGTGTAAGAACTTATGTATCATTTGTAATGGATGAAGTACTATGGTATCCAATTCTGTTATGTCTCGCAAAAATGGTAATCCTGGGATTGCGATGTATGGCATAACAGGCATCTAGGATTGAAAAATCCGGGTGTTGACAAGACCCCACCGCCAGCTCACCTCGTCGTCAAACCCGCGACCCATTCATCCCCAAATCACGCGGCTGTTTTCTATCGTAATTGCGCCGTTCAATTCACGTTAAACGGCCGATTAATCCCGCGCTGCAACGACGCCGTCTTAACTGCCCTGGTCTCCTCTTCCTTCTCCCCCAGACCATACCCCACAGGAGCCACCAGGCTACGCGAATTTCTCTTCCGAACCCCATTGTCTCCGACGGCTTTCCCGGCCGATTTCGGCAGCCCCTCGCCGCCCCTTGCCTCCTCGACCATGCTCACATGATCCCCACCTCCTGACGAACCTTCCCGTAGCAACAGCTCGCTCGCGCGCGTGCCAGAGCGTCGGCAACGTCTTCACCAGTGCGCCACCGACGACCCCCGCAACTCCGGTGAGCTCTAGAACTCGACTCTGTGCGCGCCTTGACCAGTGAATCACGCCGTTTAGTTCGTCTGTGTCTTTTGCATCTCCAGGTGCTCGCCAATCACTCACGCGTGGCCTGCAACCTCGCCTCCGACGACTCCCGACCGTGCTGACGCCAGGAGCATCTCCGACGAGCAATTCTGACAACGCCCGTGCGCCCCTTGACTGAAGAAAGCCACGTTGAGCATCAGTGCGTCAAGGCGATTCTGGTGAGCCACTTTCCTTGACCCCTTGCTTCCTATTTCACCCACTCCGCCGCCGTCTGACCGCGCCGCCGCCAGCCACCGTCGCTTGCGCCGCCCGTTCTTGACCAACTGTTGTGCATCGTCGGATTTAGATCGTAGGGCATAGATAGAATCACTTAAAATGAAAGGGTACGCAATATGTGCTGCATGTTTTCAGTTAGATCTAACGCTCCACGCCGACCGATCTGTGCGAAACGTTTTCGTCCAATCAGAAACAGACACGTGGCTTGAGATCTGTTTTAAAAACAGAAACATGTCTCTTAGATGATCAATTTTGAAAAATCCATAACTTTCAAACCACACGTCCAAATTTTGCAAACTTTATATCAATGGATTCAGAAAAACAAGCCCTAGCCAACCATGCGCTTTGTTTAGTAAAAAGCTTCTTTTAAATTGTTTGTTTTTACAGAAACTTGTGTATGCATGTTTAGGTTATAAAATTCATTCCAAAATGTTTTTGAGGATAAAATCCTTGGAAAATGGTGTGTTTTGAACCTACTGACCATAGGAAACAAATTGTGGTTTCAAAAATGTATTTATTGAAGCAAAAGAATAAATCTTTGATTTAAACCATTTCTAGTCAAATAAAAATATGGTTTAATTATTAAATATGGTTTTGGAAGAAAACCTTTGAGAAATGTTTTGGAAATAAACTCTCTGACCCTAAACACAAGGTTATATGGTTTGGAAATATATTTTGTGAAACCTATAGAATTTTGCCTTATTAAAAGCATTTCTGCACCACATAAAATAATGACTTGACCTAAAAATGAGTTATGAAGTAAAATCTTATACAAATGATTTTCCCACTTTATAAAATGACCATTAGGTGTTTTCAAATGTTTATGAACCATTATAAACCACTTTTTCAAATAAAACAATCCTTGACATGCTTGCATGCATTGTTTTGTTTTTATCATTTTATGTGATGTTGCTTGAATGGTAGATTGAAATATTGTTTGCTTGATTGAATTGTAGTGATTTGAAGTGAGTGAACATTTCAAAGATAAAGGAGTGAACCTATACTCTCTACCAAAAAAGGAAAGTGATGCTCCATACTTTGTCCCATTATTTTCACTATGCATTAGTGATATTTCTAAGTAGGACTTGCATGGAATTTTTGCTAAGTATAAACTATGCTATGGGAAATCCTAGTAGATGAAACCTTAGTAGAAATTTCCTAAGTTAGGATTCCTATTTCTATCATGCTTAGCTTAGCTAATAGAAAACAAGGGAAGAATATATATTCATGCTATGGAAAAATTTCTAAGTCTGAGGACTTGTGTTTTGTTTAATAAAACAACTAAGTGAATGAAACACCTGGGTGGATTGGAAGGAATGGTTTGTGTTGAGTGGTTCACAAGGCCCATTTCTGTGGTTTACCTTGTGTATCTCACTTGTGGATGGCCACCCAGGAACAAAGAGATTTGAGATGTCAAATTTTGAGAAGCTTCAAGTGCAGCCACTTGGCATTATGGGCTCTACCTGGATCATATAGGTTGCGATAACTTAGCCAAATGGACAGTTGGTGGTAGGGGAATGATAGGTTGGAATGCGTCCATTCTGGTCTAAGGGAAGGCTTCTGAAAGATCTTGTCTTGGTGAAACCAAGTCTTGTGGGGAAAGTGCACCACCTCTGCAGAGTGTAAAATCTAAGTACTTAGCCATGTCCCTGGCAAAGGACAATTTGAGCATCAAGACATGGAAGCTATCAAGAATCTCATCATCCAAATTTCTAAGTAAAAACTTGTGGTTGAACAAGGGTTTAAGGTTCACCAATTTCTATTGGTGGTCCCATGGGAGATTTTGTCAAAGCAAAAACTTAGTGTTTTCAAATGATAAGGAAAATCTACTTTTAGAAAAGCAAGCCTAAGCTCCACTTAGCCAAATGCATATAGATGATAGACTCCACTATATTACCATAGTATCACTTGCCAATACAATTCCAAATGTATTGAACCTTGTGGCTGTAACTTGTTATATTGCAGGTTTGTTTCATATTAGTGAAGTTTAATGATTAGGATTACAAGTCTACAACCAACATGTCTGCCTGTGGCACTTTGAAGATGAAGGACCCCATGCTATTGTTATATTCTGCTGCAATGTAATGTGATAGCCAAATGAGCTATGTAAGATGTAATGATTTATTTTATTCCTAGTTATAAAGTTGTATTATGACCTTTGTTTCTTGATATTACATCTTAACTGTGGATGCTAGCTATTTATCCAGGGACTAGCATTGTAAACATAAGGATCTCTACCTTATTAAGGGTTGGGAACCTTACAGATGGTATCAGAGCATTGTGTTGCCTGTAGGATTTGTAAACCTAGGATTGGACAAAACCCCTTACAAAATAGGAGTTGTATTTGTTCCAAAACTTATTTACAAACAATCTTGTAAACTCTTTCCTCAAACCATTTTGGTTTTGATTCTACATCTCTTCTATTTCAAACTTGATGGACAAACCTACCCCATGGCCAAAGACTTCACTATGTGCTAAGGACTTCATCAACTCTAATGACTTCAACATCTTCAACTCTAATGACTTCAACATTTTCAACAAGGACTTCACCCTTGGACTACAAGTGAGACAAGAAATGTTACTCAAGACTTGAAGACTAAGGAAACACAACTTAGAAGGAACCATCATCACCTTGAAGTTTTGAGACCAAGATGCAAGAAATTCTCTAAGGATATAAAGATCTTGCTCATGAAGAATCAACTAAGAAGGATGGAAAGATTTCAAGTGAACCATATAGATGGACCACCATGTTTAGTTTAAATTAAACCCACCAACTTATGTGGTGTAACAAAAACATTTTTGGTTGCCTAAAAATATGCTTGAAACTTGTTGTCTGAGTGGAATGTTTGTTTGTGATTGCTTGCAGATTACTTGAATGAATTGTGATGGGTGTGATTAGAATTATTCCCTTAGAAATATTTTGCCTATTCTAATCCCAATCCAACCCAAATAGATGACTTCTCCAAGAGACTCCAACATCAAGGATGGTGACAACAACAACAACCAAGAGGTCAACATGAGAGACCAACTGCTTGCAAGACAAACCCAGTTGAACCAAGTGACAACTCAGTTTTTAGCCAACCACAATGATATAGACCCAACCATGCAAAAAGTTTTGGAAACTCAATTCCAATTGTTGCAAGGGATGGCCACTCAAATGATCAACATGGGAGACAACTCTTCCAAAGGAGTTTGTGACAACAAGGATGGCAAAGATATTATTCTAGAAGGAACCCAAGCTTGCAATATTTGTGGAGACAAGGATCACACCTCCAAGGAGCATGAAGATCAATTCCCCAATTGTGAAGAGAAACATCCAATTGACCAATGCCCTACATCCCAAGCTACTTGTTACCTATGTGAAGGAAACAATCAGGTCCCTATCCAATGCCCCATCTATTCCATAGTTGAACAAAGGAAACAAGGTGGAGTGCAACAACTGATTGCAGACTACCATGAGAGAGCCAAGTCTACCAAGAAGGATGAAGACAAAGGAAAATCTCAGGTTGTACCTCCCAGCAACATGTCTCAATTTAAAGGACCAAAAAGGAGACATATGTATTATCCAAAGAATAATAAAAGGTCAAGGAGACCAGTAGACATTCCTACCTTTGAGATAACATATGAAGAACATTAACTAGAAGCACTCTTAGCTTTGGAGAAACCCAAGAAAAAGAAGGACAAAAGCCAAGTGCAATGTTACACTTGCAAAGAGATGGGACACTATGCCAATGAATGCCCAGAAAAGAAGAAGAACCAAGGAAATAAACAAGAAGAATTGATACCCAAGAAGAAGAAAGATAATAGCCAAGTGATGTGTTTCCAATACAAAGAACCAGGACATTATGCAAGCAATTGTCCAGAAAAGATGAAGCACAAGATAAAGCCTATGAAGGATCTCAGCCTTGTCACATGTTTCAAGTGTGGAAACAAAGGACACTATGCAGATGTTTGCCAAGAGAGATTTCATCAAGATCCCAAGCAAGCCAAGATATAATTTAGTTGGAAAATTTTTAAGGGTGGTAGTACCCTAGATGCTTCGAGTCAACTTTTAACCCCTAGCCTCCCCAAATCTCGGGACGAGATTTATTTTAAGGGTGGTAGCCTATCACATCCCAAGATTTTCCAAATCTTGTAATGTGAAAAATAAATAAACAAAATAAATTATTGTTGAAAATCAGGGTGAAAAGAAACTTTTGTTATAAAAGGAAACTTAAAAAAATCCCATCTTGAACAAAATTAATTAAAGTTTGAATTCAATAAAATCCAAATCAAAAGAATTGCATTCCTCAATGAATGTATCTGGAAATTTAAACACTTGGAAAATAAAACCAAACCCACAAATCCTAATGGAATAAAAATCATTTCCAAGTTATCTACAAGCCTGTGGATTTGATCCATATAAAATCTTGTCAACCAACATTTACATATGATCAAGAATGATAAATAGAAATATTATAAGACCATATAAATTGGTTTTACTTAATTTAAAACCATGGATAAAATCTTATAAATTTAAATAAGATAAGGAAATTAAATTTCCAAAGATAATAAAGAACCTATCTACAAATTCATACAAATGGTGAGCAAATAATCCTAAAGAGATTTAAAAGGACAAGAAAATAATGAACAAGATTTTACAAATTGGAATCACTAAGTTTGGATCTATAAATAAAAAGATATGAATTTTATAAGATGAAGAAAGAAATCTTAAATAAGAATATTTAAAGACCAAATTAAAATCTTGGCCTAATCCATTAAGCAAATGGAATGAATAGGATCCAAATCAAATAAAATAAAAGGATAAAGAATTTCCAAAATAAAATAAAATGGCATTAAACCATTCTATCCCTATTTTGAGAAAGACAAATCTCTAATAAGAATGATCATTTAAATCATGAGAAAATGATATTTGGAATTTACCAAGTGAAATAAAAGTTGTTTAATCAACTTAAATAAAATAAATCTTCCAAATAAACTTTAGGGAATTAAAAATATATTTAATATCATTGGAAATAAAACAAATACCCTTTTTAAATGATTATGCATCATATTAAAAACTTTCCAAATAATTTAAGATGAATTACTTGACACCCAAACAATCAAATAAAAACCTACTAAAAAGATTTGGAAAGTTTAAAGAATTTAATTTGTGTTTGAAATATTATTAAAACCTATTTGATTTAATACAAGGACCTACTATAATAATAAAAAGACCCAAAAAGGAATAAATTTTTTTATTCCAAAACTTACATCAGATTGTACTACTAATCAATATTTAAACCTACACAAACTTTGGCAAAAGTTTGAATTCAAATGGATGTTTGAATTGGTTGTTCAAAAACAAAACAGAATAAAGGAAAAGGAGAAAGAAAAACAAACAGAACAAAAAAAAGAAAAGTAAAAGACCCAGCCCAACTAAGCCTAGCCAGCCCACCTCTCCTTCTCTCCCGCAGAAAAACGGTTCGCACCAAAGAAAGAACCCGCAGCGACACTGACGCGTGGACCCCATAACCCCACTCCTCTCTCACGCTGCCAAGCGGACCCCACCGCCAGCTCACCTCGTTGTCAACCCCGCGACCCATTCATCCCCAAATCACGCGGCTGTTTTCTGTCGTAATTGCGCCCTTCAATTTGCGTTAAACGGCCGATTCATCCTGCGCTGCAACAACGCCGTCTTAACCGCCCTGGTCTCCTCTTCCTTCTCCCCCAGACCATACCCCACAGGAGCCACCAGGCTGCACGAATTTCTCTTTCGAACCCCACTGTCTCCGACGGCTTTCCCAGCCGATTCCGGCAGCCCCTCTCCGCCCCTTGCCTCCTCGACCATGCTCACATGATCCCCACCTCCTGACGAACCTTCCCGTAGCAACAGCTTGCTCGCGCGCGTGCCAGAGCATCGACAACGTCTTCACCAGTGCGCCACCGATGACCCCCGCAACTCCGGTGAGCTCTAGAACTCGACTCCGTGCGCGCCTTGACCAGTGAATAATGCCGTTTAGTTCGTCTGTGTCTTTTGCATCTCCAGGTGATCGCCAATCACTCGTGCGTGGCCTGCAACCTCGCCTCCGACGACTCCCGACCGTGCTGACTCCAGGAGCATCTCCGACGAGCAATTCTGACAACGCCCGTGCGCCCCTTGACTGAAGAAAGCCACGTTGAGAATCAGTGCGTCAAGGCGATTCTGGTGAGCCACTCTCCTTGAACCCTTGCTTCCTATTTCGCCCACTCCGCCGCCGTCTGACCGCGCCGCCGCCAGCCACCGTCGCTTGCGCCACCCGTTCTTGACCAGCTGCTGTGCATCGTCGGATTTAGATCGTAGGGCATAGATAGAATCACTTAAAATGAAAGGGTACGCAATCTGTGCCGCACGTTTTCAGTTAGATCTAACGCTCCACGCCGACCGATCCGTGCGAAACGTTTCGTCCAATCAGAAACAGACACGTGGCTTGAGATCTGTTTTAAAAACAGAAACATGTCTATTAGATGATCAATTTTGAAAAATCCATAACTTTCAAACCACACGTCCAAATTTTGCAAACTTTATATCAATGGATTCATAAAAAGAAGCCCTAGCCAACCATGCACTTTGTTTAGTAAAAAGCTTCTGGTAAATTGTTTGTTTTTACAGAAACTTGTGTATGCATGTTTAGGTTATAAAATTCATTCCAAAATGTTTTTGAGGATAAAATCCTTGGCAAATGGTGTGTTTTGAACCTACTGACCATAGGAAACAAATTTTGGTTTCAAAAATGTATTTGGTGAGGCAAAAGAATAAATCTTTGATTTAAACCATTTCTAGTCAAATAAAAATATGGTTTAATTATTAAAGATTGTTTCGGAAGAAAACCTTTGAGAAATGTTTTGGAAATAAACTCTCTGACCCTAAACACAAGGTTATATGGTTTGGAAATATATTTTGTGAAACCTATAGAATTTTGCCTTATTAAAAGCATTTCTGCACTACGTAAAATAATGACTTGACCTAAAAATGAGTTATGAAGTAAAATATTGTACAAATGATTTTGCCACTTTATAAAAGGACCATTAGGTGTTTTAAAATGTTTATGAACCATTAGAAACCACTTTTTCAAATAAAACAATCCTTGACATGCTTGCATGCATTGTTTTGTTTTTATCATTTTATGTGATGTTGCTTGAATGGTAGATTGAAATATTGTTTGCTTGATTGAGTTGTAGTGATTTGAAGTGAGTGAACATTGCAAAGATCAAGGAGTGAACCTATACTCTCTACCAAAAAAGGCAAGTGATGCTCCATACTTTGTCCCATTATTTTCACTATGCATTAGTGATATTTCTAAGTAGGACTTGCATGGAATTTTTGCTAAGTATAAACTATGCTATGGGAAATCCTAGTAGATGAAACCTTAGTAGAAATTTCCTAAGTTAGGATTCCTATTTCTATCATGCTTAGCTTAGCTAATAGAAAACAAGGGAAGAATATATATTCATGCTATGGAAAAATTTCTAAGTCTGAGGACTTGTGTTTTGTTTAATAAAACAACTAAGTGAATGAAACACCTGGGTGGAATGGAAGGAATGGTTTGTGTTGAGTGGTTCACAAGGCCCATTTCTGTGGTTTACCTTGTGTATCTCACTTGTGGATGGCCACCCAGGAACAAAGAGATTTGAGATGTCAAATTTTGAGAAGCTTCAAGTGCAGCCACTTGGCATTATGGGCTCTACCTGGATCATATAGGTTGCGATAACTTAGACAAATGGACAGTTGGTGGTAGGGGAATGATAGGTTGGAACGCGTCCATTCTAGTCTAAGGGAAAGCTTCTGAAAGATCTTGTCTTGGTGAAACCAAGTCTTGTGGGGAAAGTGCACCACCTCTGCAGAGTGTAAAATCTAAGTACTTAGCCATGTCCCTGGCAAAGGACAATTTGAGCATCAAGACATGGAAGCTATCAAGAATCTCATCATCCAAATTTCTAAGTAAAAACTTGTGGTTGAACAAGGGTTTAAGGTTCACCAATTTCTATTGGTGGTCCTATGGGAGATTTTGTCAAAGCAAAAGCTTAGTGTTTTCAAATGATAAGGAAAATCTACTTTGAGCAAAGAAAGCCCAAGCTCCACTTAGCCAAATGCATATAGATGATAGACTCCACTATATTACCATAGTATCACTTGCCAATACAATTCCAAATGTATTGACCCTTGTGGCTGTAACTTGTTATGTTGCAGGTTTGTTTGATATTAGTGAAGTTTAATGATTAGGATTACAAGTCTACAACCAACATGTCTGCCTGTGGCACTTTGAAGATGAAGGACCCCATGCTATTGTTATATTCTGCTGCAATGTAATGTGATAGCCAAATGAGCTATGTAAGATGTAATGATTTATTTTATTCCTGGTTATAAAGTTGTATTATGACCTTTGTTTCTTGATATTACATCTTAACTGTGGATGCTAGCTATTGATCCAGGGACTAGCATTGTGAACACAGGGATCTCTACCTTATTAAAGGTTGGGAACCTTACACTCGATGCCGAGCCAGCACTCGCAAAGCGTGATGAAGCACGCGATGTTAAGAAGATAATTGGGAGACAAATGATGAATCTGAATCCCATAGAGGAAAAGGAGCCCACGAAGGAACTCGTGGGGAGAAAGCGAAAAACCATGAAGAATGAAGGCAACAAAGATCACCCGAAACCCTATGGGTGGGCGAGGGATTACCTCATCGCTGGGGATCTTGATGTCCTCCTTGTTTTGCGGGATTAATCCCGCATCGCGCAGCTTGCGCAGATCGGTGTCACGCACATCGGAGCGCCTCCACTTGCCGTCAGTGTTGCGCGCAGGCGCGGCAACCTTCTTGCCGCCGGTAGCAGCGCTCGAGCCCGCTACGACGGAGGCCTTATTCGACTTGACCATGGCGGAGCATCGACGATGGTGATGTGCGCGAATAATGAGGAAGGGAAGGAACGAAGAACGTCCAGTGCGTGCAAGAGGGCAAGTTCTCACGAAAATGGAGACAATGGTGGAAAGCAAATGGCAAGGGGTGAAAACAAAATCACTGTTTTCCCCACAGTTATAAGGACGAAGACGATGAACAGGAACCGTTCATCCAGAATCCCTAAAGCTAGGGACAGATCCAACCATACACGTGTCAACACAGTAGCGAATCGTCACCCGCACGTCGTCCACTATGCACGGAAATCGAGGAGACGCCATAATTCTCGCCACGTTGCGCATGATCAGTCAACAACAAGTCAGGAATTGGGACCCACGTTTGTCCTGTCACGTCACCTCTAGCGCCGCGGACGGTTGAGGTCACCGATCGTTAGCACTGACGTCATCAAAACCAATCTAGCAACGGTTGGAAATCTTCGGCTAATAACTAAAGTACTCACTCAAATCTACGATTCGAGCAACTCTCGGGCCTATTAGGAGCGCTGGCCGCGCACCTGAGAAATGATTGAAGGACTACAACTCCCAATTATCTTCGAGTCCCACGTAGAGTCTACGACTCCACTACAGACTCGGGGGCTACTCCCATAGGGAGGATTGATCAAACATCTGAAAAAATTGTGTCCTACGGACCCGAAGCTAAAAACGACTGAATTACAGTCTCTGCTCGAGTCTACGACTCGAACAGACACTCGGGGCCAACTCCCGTGCTCCGCATCTTTCAAATGGTTTGAAATCAAGTGATTCAAGAAGTCCATAGGAATGGAGTTTCTTCATACGCTTCACTCCAATATGACCAAGATGGCAGTACCACATATATGTTGAGTTATCGCTTAATTTCAAACATTGACCTTCTATATTATTAACATGTGTATTAATACAATCGAGATTCAACAAGAATAGACCATCTATCAAGGGTGCATGTGCATCAAACATATTACTCATATAAATCTAACAACCATTATTCTCGGACTTAAACAAGTAACCGTCTCGCAATAAACATGATCCGGATATAATGTTCATGCTCAGCGTAGGCACCAAATAACAATTATTTAAGTATAAAACTAATCTCGATGGTAGATTAAGAGGTAGCATTCCGACCGCGATCACATCAACCTTTGATCCATTTCCAATGTGCATCGTCACCTTGTTCTTCGCTAGTTCCAGTCTATTCTGCAGCACCTGTTTCGAGTTACAAATATGAGCAACCGAACCAGTATCAAATACCCAGGCACTACTATGACTACTAGTAAGATACACATCAATAACATGTATATCAGATATACCTTTCTTCTTGATGTTGGCGTTCTTCAGATCCACCAAGTACGTGGGGCAATTCCGCCTCTAGTGACCCTGTCCCTTGCAGTAAAAGCACTTAGTATCAAGCTTAGGCCTAGCCTTTGTATTCTTCGCCGATGCGGTAGCTTTCTTACCTCCCTTCTTGAAGTTTCCCTTTTTTCTTAGACTTGCCTTGCTTCTTGAAATTGGTGGTCTTATTGACCATTAACACTTGGTGCTCTTTCTTGATCTCCACTTCCACAGACTTAAACATAGAGAAGAGTTATGTCAACGTCTTATCCATGCACTGCATGTTGTAGTTCATCACAAAGTTCTTGTAACTTGGTGGTAGTGATTGGTGGACATGGTGAATCCCCAAAGCATTAGGAATTATTATTCCCAAGATCTGGAGCTTATTCGCGTGCCCATACATCTTAAGCACATTCTCACTAATGGAGCTGCCCTCCTCCATCTTGCAGTTAAAAAACATTTCAGAAGCTTCATAACTCTCAACTGTCGTGTGAGCCTCAAATATCATTTTGAGTTCACGGACAATATCATGTGGGTCAAAGTTCTCAAACCTATTTTGAAGCTCCGATTCCAAACCATATAAGATAGCACACTAAACTATGGAGTACTGATTCTTCCGAGTGCGGTAAACATTTTTCACCTCATCGGTAGCATCATCTGCAGGTGGGTCACCAAGCGGTGCATCCAGCACATAGGTCAACTGACCAACATCGAGGACAATCCTCAAATTTTGGAGCCAATCCGCGAAGTTTCTTCCATTCTTTTCCAGCTTTTCTTTCTCTAGGAACGCATTAAAATTGATGGTAGGGGTCGCCATTGATCTATAACATATTTGCAATAGTTTAGAGTAATTTTATCACAAATTGAGTTCTAATTAATAGTTAAATTAATATAGGTGAACTCCCACTCAGAACAATATCCCTCACATTGTTTTAGTGATCACACGAACCAAACCCACTACATCATGTCCGATCATCACGAGACATAATGTAGTTTCAAAGGAGAACAATCAACATGATCATCATATCTACTATATGACGCATGCTTTACCTTTTGGTAATCCGTGTTCCGAGACCATGTCTATACAT
The DNA here is from genome assembly GCA_916181665.1 of Avena sativa. Taxonomy (NCBI): domain Eukaryota; kingdom Viridiplantae; phylum Streptophyta; class Magnoliopsida; order Poales; family Poaceae; genus Avena; species Avena sativa. Next base: position 242,148,588 of record OV702297.1, read on the forward strand.
GCTAGGCTTGGTAAGATGTAAGCTTAGTTTCTGCATGAGCAAATCTAGCTTGCTCCCGTTGTATACACTCGCAGAATCTAACACACCCGATCATCACGTGGTGCTTTGAAACAACGAGTCTTGGCAACGGTGCCTACTAAGGATGAACACTTTATAACTTGATATTTTGTGAGAGGGATCATCTTATAATGCTACCGTCATGATCTAAGCAATACAAGATGCATAAAAGGATTAACATCACATGCAATTCAAAATATGTGATATGATATGGCCTTTCTTCATGTGCTTCCGATCTCCATATTCAAGCATGAACATGATTTTCATCATCATCAGCGTGGTGTCAAGGTCAATGGCAATTCTCCATGGTTGTCGTCCACCAGTATCAACTATTACAACTACTTTGAATAATAGACACATAGGTCTTTACAAAATTAAAAGACAACCATAAGGCTCCTGCCGGTTGCCGACTTACAATAAGGATCATTGAATACATCATATATAATGACAATCATGGCCATAACACATCACAACACACCCCTGCAAAACAAATTTAGACGCCTCTAATTTTCTTTGCATATTTTACGTGGTTTGGGGCTTTCAATAAGTACCGTTCTAACTTACAAACAAGAACCACAATGTTGATGCTTGAACTATCAAGTGCCCGTTATAAATTGAATCTTTACTGTTATGGGAGAGACAGCCACCTGCAAAGCCACTTATGCAATACAAGTTGCATGTTGAGCATGGAGAAAGTCTCATGAATGATGTCATGTAAGATTAGCCCGGGCCACTTCATCCCACCATACCGCAAGATGCAAAGTACACAAGAAGCAATTGATAATAAAAGAACCACCGCCCACAATGACCATTGTGTTCTACTCGTGCAATAGATCTACATATAGACATGGATCTGATACCACTACAGGGGTTCGTAGCATGGAGAACAAAAAATTCTACCGCATGAACACACGCAAGCCAAGATCTATCTACTAGATTGTAGCAACAAGTCGATAGAGTACTCACCCTCGAAGATTCCAAAGCGGTTAACGAGAGCAGATTCGCGTGGGTGATGCAGTCATTCACTTGCCGATCTCAAGATCGCGTAGACGATCCTTCTGGCGCCGTGTTCCAGTAGTGTTCCCGTAGTCGGTCACACGTTCGGTACTTGATGAATACCTTCCTCTCCCTTGTTCCAGCAGGCAGCGGAGGTTGTAGATCTCTCGTCGCGATTCCGGCAGCACGATGGCATGGTGTCGGAGTTAGAGGGGAGATCCCGCAAGGCTTTTCCTTAAGCCAGAGTTATAGGTGGAGTAGAGGGGTTCCTCAGCATCTAGGGTTTAGAGGCCGAAGAGGAGGAGTTGGGCTGGCGGTGGCTAGGGCGGCGGCTTGGGGATTGGGGTTGTGGTGGTCTTGGGGGGCAGCCCCTCCCCTCTATTTGTGAGAGGGAGGGGCAACTAGGGGAGGGGGAGGACGTATCCTTCCAAAAATCCCTCTCCTTGGCGCGAGCGGTGGAGGGAGAGGAGGTTTCCTCTCCTACCTCCACTAGGAACCATTGTCCCGGTTTGACTATTCAAACTTGCCTTTTGACTTTCAATTTTGGAGTTTGATTTCTTTCTTTTGAACGCCCAACCAAGTGATCTAGGTCATGATGCAATCATTCCACTTAGTCATGAAACATTCATGTAGCCTTCCCCTTCCGGTTCGGTGAACCTTCTAGACCCTTCTAGATCATTCCGGTGAAAACACCGGAATCATTCCCGAACTGCGGAATTGGACTTTCCTCATATGAATCTTATTCTCGGGACCATTCCGAATCTCCTCATGATATCTTGGATCCTATCTGAGACTCCGAACAACATTCGGTATTCTTACTCACATTCCATATCTAGTAAACAACATTGAATCCTTAAGTGTGTGTCCCTACAGTTCGTGAAGTATTCAGACATGACCGAGACTCTTCTCCGATCAATAACCAACAGAGGAATCTGGAAATTCCTATGGCTCCCACATATTTCTATGATTACTTTGTGATCTAATGAACCATTTACATACGATACCAATTTCCCTTTGTCTCGCGATATTTTACTTATCCGAGGTCTCATCGTCGGTATCACTGCATACCTAGTTCAACCTCGTTACTGATAAGTACTCTTTACTCGTTCATGTGAAATGTGATCCCTTGTGAGCCAGTCACATGCTTGCAAGCTAATTGGATGACATTCCACTGAGAGGGCCCAGAGTATATCTATCCTTCATATGGATGGGCAATTCCCACTCTTGATCCATGTGCCTCAACAGATACTTTCCGAATACTCAATGCCACCTTTATAACCACCTAGCTAAGAAGTGGTGTTTGATGTCATCAAAGCATCCATCCAGTGATGGTGATTAGCATGATCTCATGGTCGAAGGAATTAGGTTACTATGTATCTAAAATCTTATAATAAACAAATTATTGAAATGACTTGATCTTTATGCTATGCTTATATATAGGATTATGTCCATCACACCATTCTCCTAATGATATGATCTTGTTGTTAATAACATCTCAGTGTTCATGATAAAAAAACCATGATCATGTATCAACCAACAAGCTAGTATTATAAAGAGGCTTGATATCCCACAAATATAGGGGATCATGTGTAGCCTTTTCAATAAGTAAGAGTGTCGAAACCAACGAGGAGCTAAAGGTAGGATAACTATTCTCTCAAGTTCTATCAACCACTAATACAACTCTACGCACACTAAACATTTGCATTATCTAGGAAATAAAACTAGAGCAACAACACAAGCACTAGAGAAAGCTTTGCAAGAAAATAAACAACAAGAAAGTAAAGCTAGTTGCTCCAGGAATAAAATGCACTAAACTAATAGAACCATGAGTGTGGAATAGTGGTGGTAATTGTGGTGGCTTTGTCCAAGTTTAATTAGCAAATAAATCGGGTTCATTGTCTTCGATGCAGTTTCCTATGTGGGAGAGGCTAAATATACATGCGCTTCACTACTTGGAATTACATGTACTATATGATTGGATTGTTAGCAAACATCCGTAACTAATAGCAAAGCATTAAGGTTTTCCCCAACCATTGCCTTAAGTTATTGGTCATCTTACTCCCATACGTGCAACATTTCGGTTCACGTCCTTAGGTTTCTGTCACTCCGGCAGAACTTCCCCTTCCTCTTACACATACTACAAACGCTATGATGTTTAATCCATGCGCACACATATATAATGGACACCAAAGGACTGTACCATATCAACATACAACTCTAATGAACCAAAGACGTTCAACCATTCAATCTAAGAACATAGAAACTACACAAACATGACATAGATCATAGGATTATAACTTATAGCATCAAACACCATGTTTGCATAGGATGGTACAGAGGTGTTTGGGAGGATGAACCACTTCATACTAGGAGGATTAGGTGATGGAGATGGCGTCAGTATCATGGGGGAGCACCGCCCCTTAGCCCCCTTCGTTCATGGCTTCTTGGGAGCCTTCCCCTATGGAGATGGGATCCATGGGGGAGGCAAAAATGTGGCTTTGGTGGATGCAAATTCATGGTTGGAGGTCTCTCCCACGAATTAGGTTTCCTCCTTTTATATATCTTCTTGGATTCTCGTCACTCCATCTTGGGCCGCAGTAAATCAGGACTAGCAGGCCCGTCCGGACTCGAAATCAGCTAAATTTTATGTCTAGAATGATTGTCGCGAAATTTCCTAGTGCCTCCAGTCCATATTAATTGACTCAAATTTGTCTAGATTTGAATGAATCTAGACACTATTTAGTATATTGGTTCATCCAAATTTTGATAAATCAAAGTCAATTAATATGGATCGGAGGGAGTACAACTGTGTAGTTGAAGAGTTTTCTGTTTGACGCTGTCTTTGACCCGAAACATGATCATCTTCAAAAAGAGTTTTGAGGCAGATTTCTGGCAAATCTCAATTTGACTCCAACAAGTGTTCCACTTGTATTCTTGATAATTCCTACACATCAAAGTATAAAACAAGAACATTGTGCACTTTTGCAACTATTAGTAGGTTATTCCAAATAACTCATGAAATTTGTATAAAAAGAAAGTGTCAAAAGCATAATAATAGCATAAAACCATCAAAAATTATAGATATGTTATGGACGTATCAACATCCCCAAGCTTAGTTCCTACTCGTCCTCGAGTAGGTAAACGATAAAAACAATATAATATTTGAGGTGACATGCACCATCATAATCTGGATCAAACCATTTGCAAAGCATGGATAGCTGGGATCAAAGTACTCTAAACATGAGCATGGAAGATGTAGTTCTAACAATAAGACATAGCAACCAAGTTGCAACATGAAAAGGTTACAAACAAAGATCATGAATAACAATGCATTGAAAAACGTTTGTTTGTTTTACATAACGAAAACATAATAAGAGTGGTATTCAGATTGTCCCTCATGGTATAGCAAATCATAAATACATAGGACACCTTCTAAGTTCATAAGGCTGACTAGATACAAATAGTTTAAGAACAAGCAATATCAACCTTATGAATCAACCAACAAGTTTTGGGACAATGCACATAGAACTAAGAATGGAAACTATGCTCTCTTAATTGGTGCCTAAGGATAGAAGGTGGAGACTTAATATAATAGTGGAAGAAAGGCCCTTCAAAGGGAAGCAGGGATTTCAAGTTTCATAAAAAGCTTGCAAAAATTATGGTACTTGTTAGCTTTCAGCTCTCATTTCCCCTATCATAAGAATCTTGAAGTGATTAAGGTTAAAGTGAGCAAAGATGGAGTATATGCTTGACAACGTATAAGTTGGCAATCTCTTGTCCCTTGAGTACGAGGGCCGCTCCTCATGCTACTCAACTTTAGTCACCGGTAAGTTCTTGTCATAGTAAGTACATGTGTATCATAGAGAACCTCCAACAGGGTACCCCTTGCCCAATGATACAAGATCTATCCCATAACAAAATGATAAGGCAAGGAGACAATCAACATCTCAGAAATCTTCTTATTTTCCATGGGAAAATGGTGCTTTTCTCACTTTCCTCTTTTCTCATCTCTTTTTTTCTCAATCTCTATCTATTTTTTTTATAAAAATAATGCTTCATAGATTGCTCACTATGGTGATGCTGCAAGTTTCCACCATGATTTGGCATGGCTTAGGCTAGCGGACCAGGCGTTTCTCTAACACACATACATAACTCCATGGACTTACAAGCTCCCCTTTCATTTCACACCGATGACATCCATAAACAAAAGAGCATGATATCAACTGGGTAGATATTTACAAGTGTTGAAAGCGTTCCCCGTGATAACACGATTCTGCTAATCCCAACTTATAAGTGCACGCATATACAACATAGATGACACAATGGTTCAAGTTTATTAGGGGCAAGAAAAATAAAGTGTGCCATCAACTTTGAGAGAGCTTTAACCACTAACTTTCACACAACAAGTTTAATTTGGAAGATAGATAAAACAAGAATATACTTGGAATGGTGTAACACACCATGCATGGGAATTTATAGTGGATAGTTTGGAATAACTTGGTTTATTGGGAGTTGGATGCATGAGTATAGCTTACTCAATACAAGTTGAGGCTAGCAAAAGAATGGGAGCGACCAACTAAGAGAGCAATAATGACCATAATCATGCAGAGTGACAAAACATTACTAATCAAAGCATAAAATGGTAGCACAAGTCAAAAACAAAATGATCATAGAGGCTATGGTGACTGGTTCATAGTCATAACATGGTGTGAGCATGTGCCAAGTCAACCCAAACAAAGCATCAAAGGAGAATACCACAATATTATGCTTTTGTATGCTAAAACAATGCATGATTCTTTCAAGGCACATTAAGCAATCCTAATTATTTGGAACAAGTAATGGTACAACAATAACCACTGAGCATAGGGTCAAAACAACATCAAGCATGACATGATAAGGTCTAGGACACAATAAAAACAAACTCCTTTTGTAACACTTATAAACATGAAGCTTCCTACTCCTTCTCCAATACCAATAAACTTATTTGAAACAACACATCGAAAAAGGGGGTCCAACCACTTTATTCAAGAAAACTAAGCAAACAAAAACCAAAAACAAAAACTAAGATGCTCCAAGAACAACACAATAGTGCATGAAACAATAAAAACGAAGTGTCTAGAAAGACCTGAGATTTTTATTGATGAATAAGGGGATGCCTTGGGCATCCCCAAGCTTTGCCGCTTGTACCTCTTGAATATTTCTTGGGGTGACATAGGGTGGCATCCCCACGCTTGAGATTTTGTCCATTATTCATCTCATTACATCATTCTTTCCTTACACCTAAAATTTTTCCTTCATACAAAACTTCACACAATCTTCATTAGCAACATTAGTGCATTCAAAATAATAAACCTTTGGGTTTCGTTTCAAAATAGAAAAACTTTCATTAAAAACATAAGATACTGTAGAAATTCCTTCAAAAAGCTCAATTTACCAAAGATAACCCAAAAAGAAATCGATAAAAGAGGCAAATGCAATTAATGGCAGAAATCTATCAAAACAAACCAGCAAGAAAAAACCGATTTTTTCGAAGACCTTCTTTTGCTCAAATCAAAAAGTGTTTAACTAACAAAAGTTAGCTAACAAGCTGGTGGATTTATTCGGAACATTACAGCTCAATCCTACATACAGAGAGTTTTTAAGAATTTTTACAGTGGAGCACAAAAATCTGTTTCGGGACAGCAACTCCCCAAATCTTACTTCCCTCTCATTAGAGGTTATTCTTGGCACAAAAATCAAATAAAAAGGATAAGGAGAGGTTATTACAAAATTAGTAACTTCCAAGAATCAATAAAACTATTGGGTTATCTCCCAAGAAGTACTTTTCTTGAACGCCTTTAAGTTAGGCACAAGAAGCAAGATTCAAGTATTTTCAAATAAAGAAGGAATAAGAGAAACTTTTGTTTTAATAGGAGAGGCAAAAGGTATTATATACCTTTCTTGAATGGGAATTGATATTTAATGGTGCCTTCCTTTAGTTGAAAAGCTTCCATGGCAAGATTTTTTTGGTTTCATAGGCATGAACACAAGTTTTCAAGGTCGACCCCCACTTAACCATTACTCATCTTTCCAATCACTTTCCTTTTTCAAAACATTTTTAGGTAACAAGTACAACTATTTTTTTTGTAATTATCAATCGCTATCCATACTAAGATAGAAACCAACTTAAAACTAAAAGTAAAAACTACTTAGATATAAAGAAAACAAGTGCACACAAGAATATTCACCCACACGCTATTGCTCCCCGGCAACGGCGCCAGAAAAGGTCTTGATATCCCACAAGTATAGAGGATCGTGTGCAGCCTTTTCGATAAGTAAGAGTGTCGAACCTAACGAGGAGCTAAAATTAGGATAAATATTCTCTCAAGTTCTATCAACCACTGATACAACTCTACGCACACTAAACGTTTGCATTATCTAGGAAATAAAACTAGAGCAACAACACAAGCACTAGAGAAAGCTTTGCAAGAAAATAAACAACAAGAAAGTAAAGCTAGTTGCTAAAGCAATAAAATACACTAAACTAAAAGAACCATGAGTGTGGAATTGTGGTGGTAATTGTGGTGACTTTGTCCAAGTTCGAATAAATCGGGTTTATTGTCTTCGATGCAGTTTTCTATGTGGGAGAGGCTAAATATACATGCGCTTCACTACTTGGAATTACATGTACTATATGATTGGATTGTTAGCAAACATCCGTAACTACTAACAAAGCATTAAGGTTTCCCCAACCATAGCCTTAAGTTAATGGTCCTCTCATTCTCATAAGTGCAACGTTTCGGTTCGCGTCCTTAGGTTTCTGTCACTCCGACAGAACTTCCCCTTGCTCTTACACATACTACAAACCCTATGATGTTTAATCCATTAGCACAAATATAATGGACACTAAAGGACTGTACCATATCAACATCCAACTCTAATGAACCAAAAACGTTCAACCATTCAATCTAAGAACAAAGAAACTACACAAAGATGACATAGATAATAGGATTATAACTTATAGCATCAAACACCATGTTTACATAGGACGGTACAGAGGTGTGTGGGAGGATGAACCACTTCATACTAGGACGATTAGGTGATGGAGATGGCGGTGAATAGGGCGGCGGCGGTGCTAGCGCCGGCGCGGGGGAATCCTTCCCCGCCGCCGGTATCGTGGGGGAGCACCGCCCCTTAGCCCCCTTCCTTCATGGCTTCTTGGGAGCCCTCCCTCATGGAGATGAGATCCATTAAAGAGGAAAACACGTGGCTTTGGTGGCTGCAAATTCGTGGGTGGAGGTCTCTACCACGAATTAGGTTTACTCCCTTTATATAGCTTCTCGGATTCCCGTCACTCCATCTTGGGTTGCAGTAAATCAGGCCTAGCGGGCCCGCCCAAACTCGGAATCAGCTAAATTTTATGTCCATAACGATTGTCGAGAAATTTCCTACAACTTTGTAGTAGAAGAGTTTTCTGTTTGATGCTGTCTTCGATCTGAAACGTGACCATCTTCAAAAAGAGTTCTGAGACAGATTTCTGAAAAATCCAAATTTGACTCCAACAAGGGTTCCACTTGTATTCTTGATAATTCCTACACATCAAAGTGTAAAACAAGAACATTGTGCACCTTTGCAACTATTAGTAGGTTAGTCCAAATAACTCATGAACTTTATATAAAAATAAGTGTCAAAAGCATAATAATAGCATAAAACAATCAAAAATTATAGATATGTTATGGACGTATCAAGGCTTTACTAGGGACTCTAACAAGTTTACAAATCACACAAGTATTCATGATTCCGATTAATACAATTCTAGCATGAATGTAAATATTTACCATAAACATAAAGATATAATAATAACTACTTTTATTATTCCCTCTAGGGCATATCTCCAACATGGTTTTCTAAAAGGAGTCCAGGGGCATCTCGCTGGTCAAAGGCAAGCCACCTTCTTTCTCATAAGCCCTGGTCCTACTGTTTTACTTATGCATGTTTTATCTACAGTTTCCGAAAATGCATTGTTTTACTATATAATGTTTTATACCTGGTAGTGGCTTGGCTCCTCTAGCTAATACCATTTGTACTCATAAGTACAACCCCTTTCTCACACCTACTTTCCCCCAGTATGGTAGATGGTGCAACACCATACCCCCTTGGTGATCCCGCTTTAGCCTAAGCGAAAGTATAGGTTGGGAAGACCCCAGGAAGATGTTTATGAAATGTTTTATGAGAAAACCTTGGTGAGGTTTTACCCACCAAGAGAGGTTTAAAAATGAGAATGTTTTTTTTGTTACAAAAAGGATGGAGGAAAAATGTTTACAAAAACGCACCTGGTTCTTTGCATCTTTAGTTATAACAACTTAACCCGTGCAACCACATTACTTTGGAATGGGACGGGGCTGGATTTGAAGTTTGCTACTCTTGTATGGGTATTCTCACGACTACATATAAGGGATTAGATCCCTCGAATTCCGGGGTTCCTTGACATAAAGGGTCAACTGCAAGGCAGTCACCTGGAGGAATTGCGAACTGCCCTCGGGAGTAGCCTGGCTATACTATGAGCCTCTCATTGAAAGTGCCGGCTCTGGATGAGTTGAGAGCACTCCGGTTGGTCTGTGTATCCCAAAGTCTCGGTGTTGAGAGGAATAACTCATAGGGTAGGGCCTATACTAGAGTGGCAACCAGATAATCTTGATCGGTTACTTGACCAACGATCGGTGTAGATCAGGGCTATGTAATCGGATGATGTGGTAAAGTGTACAACCTCTGCAGAGTGTAAATCGATTCGAATAGCTGTGTCTGCGGTTAAGGACGGGTTGGACAAACTATTGTAGAGCGGTGCTGGTTTTGTTTTCAAAAAGGACTTGGGAAAAGAAATGGTTTGGAAAGGTTTTTGACCATGAGATGGTCGGGAAAATGGAGGAATGGATTTTGGTCATGTGATGACCGGAAGGAAAGGAAAATGGGTGACCCAATCCTAGTGTTTTCTAAAACTTTTCAAAGGTTTCCAAAATATTTTACAAAAGTGTTTCATCAAAGATATAGACATGCTATATCTACAAGAGAAAATAGTTTACAACAGAACCTCTATTGGAGCCCTCCTACTACCACAGCCATAATGCATATCCTTTATTATTGTTCCTTTAAGGTGGTTTGCGAGTACATTCAAAGGACTCACCAGCATTGTACCTAGCTATCTACTTGGCCAGACTTTCAGATAATCGAGAGGAACACACTTCCCAGTCAGTCGCCTATAGGTTAAGGCATGACATGGGCTCTGCGCTTGAAGACTTCCGCTATTGATGTTGCATCACCATAAAGGCCTTAATGTAAGTACTTGTACTAGTTATTTATGGATGTTGTAATGATACTTGTCGGTTATGCTCACGGTCACTGATCATGGGAACGTGAATTGCAGGCCGAACGGGGATTCTCGGACCGTAAATCCGGGATCCCACAGACTTGGTATCAGAGCCATCCTGACTGTAGGAGACCTTAGTTAGCATGGACGTTAGACAGGACCACCCCTATTTCTGAAAACATCGACTTTCAAAAACTACTTTCTCAAAAGAATTTCGAAAGACTTCTTATCTTATCCTCTCTGACTTAAACTAATTTAAAATGGCTTACTCTATCTCTTTTCTACTTCAAATGTTCTATTTCAAAAACAATGTCCGACTTGGAGACTATGAAGATGGAGATCCCAAATGAAGATACACTGAGAGAAGCAAACCAAACGAGCTACCAATAATGGAAGACACTACAAGATCTCCCCACCAACGGAGTCCTTCACTGCCTCAAGCGAATCAAGTACGACATCGACGACCCAGAGGACAAGACAGAAGTCAAGACCCCTGTAAAATCTGTACTTAGGATTAGCATCCTTAATATAGGATTCCCTTAATGGAGTGTAGTTACCTCTTAGTACCTATGGTACGCCTTGTTTGCTTATCATGTGCTTGTATGATGCTTTTAATGTGTTGCTTGTCTGCCTAGGATCATTCGATCCTATGGTATGACCACCTTGTTGGTGTATCTCGATGCTAACTCTCATAATTCCATAACCGGAAACCTCTCCTCAGCAGGATCGCCACATAAAGGAATCCCCGACAACCCCTATTCATGCCTTAAGTTCTAATCTCCCCAAAGGGCAATGACCCTATTGAATCCTCCGCCAAATCAACGGGAAGTCCTCGCCATAACAAAAACACCCCTATAATCCAAAAGATAAGGAGGACGGAAAACAACGAATCTACTCCGTCATCGATTCAGGGCAACACAAAGAGATCAAGTGAAGACAACCCATATGAAGCCTAAATGCCTCCACCTCAACTAGGGACCAAGAAGAAGAATCGCTAACCGCTAAAACTACCCCGAGCTAACCCTTAAGGCTTTGTTAGGTAACCACCATAACAAGGTAGTCGCAATAAGGCATCACTCGAAGATCTCAAGTCAATTGTCATGCCAATGCTCCAAGACGAAGGATATACCCCAGCCTCGACGACCCTAAGTAAAGCTCTAAGGTGGAAAGACTGTGTCTGTCCACTCACTTCCAGAAGACCGCCTACGAGAAGATACTCCAGGAAGATCACAAATCCAAGAATTTGCCCCAAGCACCACATCGAGAGTCGTTAGAGGAACAGAAAACAAACATCATCAACAATCTTCAGAAGTCTACTCGATCCTCCCAACACCCTAGACGTTCAGAATTAAGACGACAACACTACCTGACACTACCAATACTACTCTCCAAGGAGTAGAAATCAACCCAAAACATCGAGATTCTGTGAAGATGTCGTAGAGCCCGTCCTCTTCTATGTCTACTAAAGACTCTCCTAAAAGAGCTCCGACTCTGCTAACCCAGAGAGTAAAAATGAAGAGCTTCCCTTCTACGATTATCAACCCATCTTTCGGTCACCAACCCTAGATGATCCACCTGTCGAAGCATCCACAAAAGACGTCACAACCCTCCCTTCTACTGATGAAGAGATAAATATCCCCCACACCCTCGAGGAACTACAGTAACCAAACTTGGTACCCAACCCTAGGACGGCGACATGATGCAAGAACTCAGTTTGCTAGTATGCTAGTATGAGGTGCCCTCTTTCATGTTTTACCCACAATGTTGCATCAGACCAAACCCAGAACGACCTCATTCCAAAGGACCGCGTTACTAGACCACCAACCTCCAATGGCATCCTTCAACCTATCGGACCCCTATCTAGCTCAGAACCAACTACCTAGAAGCTAGTAGACGCCCTTTTCGATAGACCACCTACCTCAAGAAATGGTACTCACACCCCTCAAGAGTAGAATCTACAAGGATGACTGAATATCTCCAATCCCAGACTAGAATTATCGGATTATCCCCAACTTCATCCTACAACTCCAATACAGAGGGTGCAACATTGTCCAGATATATCCAACCAAGAAGATCTATGACTTCATCAAGAACTCCTAGTCTCACTCTAAGGGGGAAAGATTGCGTATTTCCCGCAAAACAAGAATAACCCCGAGAGAGTCGAGCCCTAATCGTTGTTAGGTGATAACCACCCCCCTGTCGAGGGGATCACCCCCGGGTAGGCTAACCAAACAAGATACAAGGGCGATATAACCAGCCAGCCGGCTGGCCCAGCCGGACGTAAAAACTCAAAGACATCAAAAAGAAGGCCAGCCACGTAGCAAGCTAGCAAACCAGTCAGCCGGATAAAAAGCATTACCAAAGGCACTATCCAGCTAGATCATGCCAGCCGGATAAAGTAGGACAAGTCAAGAACAAGCCGGCAGAACCACCGGACGGATAAGATAACCAAGTTCAGACGTTTAGCCAGATGGAACCAACCACCCGGTCAAGACGGATCAGCAGGCTAGGGCGACCTAGCCGGATACTCAAGACATGCGAGGTACAAAATGACGCAGAGCACAGTACGCATTACCCCTAGGACAGCAGACAAGACAGGGAGAAGACCTAGACACCTGACCCATAGCGTGGACTTTACCGATGACGGTTGTAACATTGGTCAGTAGGTGGTACTGTGCATAAGTACCCGCATGGCAACCACTATAGCCTGCGTAGCTCGGCATGGGCTTGACTGTGGGTACGCGCATGCCATGCCGACCACTGTAGATGACCTAGCCGGCTGGGGCCCGCCTATGGGACCCGCTAATCGGCCGGGTCATTGCCCATGCTGCCTCGGCCTATATAAGGGGTGTCAGGGGAAACCTAGCAAGGGTTGATCTCTCATTCTCTTCTACCTAGGACAGATACAACTCAAGGATCCCTTGTAGTTCTTTGTGTTCATCCAGATAGTCAGATCGGCAGGAGTAGGGGTGTTACCTCACCACGAGGGCCGCAAACATGGGTACTTCTTGTGTCCCCGACACTTGCTTGTGCCCAATCCCTCCCGCGGATGCCGTTGCTCACTTCCCTGCTCAGTCCCGCACCATGAACTAGCCTGCTCAGGCACTGCCGTTTCCATAACAACGACACCCCTAAATCAGAATCGTCGATCATGTATGAAGGACAACACATCGACACTTGTCCAAAATCAGAAGATACTCCAGTAAGGTCCTCCACTCCAAGGTCTACCGTCCATCCAACACCTCTGGCGTTTCAAGACAAGGAAGATAGAAAAGCTGACTATCGTGGTAAAGGATTAAAGAAGGCTCAACTCGCCGTCTCGTCTCAAGAAGGAAGGACCCTATCGAAGTTAAACCCACCTAGATTCGTCCTAAGGGGAAAAGACCGTGTCTTTTCCATTTTTTTAATCTAAACAGCTCAATTCGAAACCACTCAGCTCTGACCCATAGCTGACCACGCCTGTTTGTTATAAAACGTATTAGCATCTAATATTTCCATTGCTAAAATTGTTAAGCATATTTTATCACCCAACCCTAGTCCGCCCTAATCTTGGGACGACATTATTTTAAGGGGGAAAGGTTTGTAACATCCCAATTTCAGCAACCCTAATCTTTTGTCAAGAAGGCAAAAAACAGGGGGAACAAAAACTTTTTTCTTATTAAGTGTTGCAATGTTTGATTAGTTGTTTGCTTGTGTTCATGCAACTGATTGTTTATTAGGTGTTATACTTTTTATCTCAACACTAGTTGACAAACGTTATTTTACAAAAGAGAAGTCCTGGCTCATCTTTAATATTCTCAAATGTTCTGGCATTCCAAACCTGAGCCAAGATGAACTTTGATAAAACAAACTATTTTAATAGTTCTAGTAACAAAACTAGGGAGACCAATATATAATCTCCTTATGTATTCAAGACATATCACTCAAGTGCTCTTTTCTCCAGGTTTTCCAAAACCTTTCCTAAAACCTTTTCACTCCAATCTTGGTAGAAATACTAAGAGGTCCTTACCTTACTTCAAATAACAACCTCTTAAAAATACCCATGCTAACCTCAAGTTAGACTTGATGGTAACTTTAGTGGCATCCGATTGCCTAGCTTGATGGATTGCCTTGATCTGATGTTTGATGAATTGCCTTGATTTGCTGATTGCCTTGTTTGTTTAGGAATTAGCATGAGAAAATCTAGTAGCTCATCCTTTAGGATTATATATATGTTTGAGATCTCCACATCTTGAAGAAAACATCCTAAGCTAGATCTATCTTGTGCTACTCAGGTGAATCTCTATTTTACTTAAGCAAATCCATACTAAGCTAATCCCTTATGATAGTCTCCAACTTGTTACAGACCCAATCTAAGCATGAATCCTTTCTATTTAATTGAAACTTCCACATCATCTCCTTGACCATGAGTTTGGAACCCAAATTTCTATCGAAATCATCTACACTTGTAATCTAGTCTAAAACCCTATATCTGGCAAAATGGCTAAGTCTGGATTTCTCATCTAGATTTAGTCTTTGGAGCTCTACCTATTCTAACCCATGTGCATTCTTGAGAATGTACTTGAACCATCTTTCAGTACATCATTAGTACTACCAAATCCCACTCTTTCCCTTGGCCAAACCATTTTGATACCCACTCATCCATGATGGTTTTGTAGTCAAGATAACAAATCTTATCATCTTGCCTACTTTGGCAGAAGCTCACATCTATATGACACCTCCCCCTGACCAAATCTTTTCATGATTATTATCTACTAATCATGTCCTATCAATCGACACTTCACTTGTTTCCATTGGAACCTTGTGCATCCTAAACCCACATGGTTTATGAGGCATCGTGACAACCCTGCTATGGCAGCCTTGTTTTCAACAAAGTTTTCCATCACTTCTAGAGCACCACAAATACAACAAAGCCTAACTCTTGGAACCATTATCATCTATATAAATTTTTATATATATTCATATAACACTTTTACCAAGGTGAGCTCTCAGATCCCTAATCCAACCTTGTCTAGGTGGTATAAAAAAAATCAAAGCCCTAGATTCCTCAAATCTAGTTCTCTTCCATTTACATAACCATCGTTCAAAAACCAAGATGGCAATGATGTATGAATCAAGTGTACATCATCTACCTTGGTTATAATCATCCCCAAATAATTATCACAATTATTTGGACTATTAAAGTTTATTTCCTTTATTGACAAAATCCTCAAACCATTCTCTATAAAGACAACTTTGATTTTTCTCCAAACCATATTGCCAACTCAAGGAACATTTGATGCATATAAATCCAACCCTATCTTCCCATCTCAAAAATAAATATTTTTGAGATGCTTTATTATTTCCTTTTGCCCTTTTTCTTAAATGACAAAAACAAGAAATAATTCATTAAAAATACTTTTCCATCTCAATAAATTCCAATAAAATTCCTGAATGTGTGTTATGGTAATTGGAACCGTCCCATACCAAAAAATCACCTTCCCCAATGTAAAATAATCACTTTAGCTCCTATAAACCACTTCTATACTTTTTGAATAAATAATTTTTAGTGAACTAAAAATCATCCCAAAAATCCCGAACAATTCTAGGAGATGTTTATTAACCATGTCAACCTACATGTACCCTTAAACCAGCTTGACAAGATCAACTTGGAGAAATTCCTTCATAACACATAAAATGGCCAACAAGTGACCAAAATCATAACCATGACCCAAAACCCCCCAAGCCCCCATCAAAGCTTGTCTAATACATCTCCCCGCACCATCACACCCCCTTGGTCATCCTACACTGTAGAAAATCCCTTTAGCACACCTAGGCCCTTGTCTTTTAGTTTTTGGAAGAGAAGGAAAGAGAGAGGCAAAGAAAAGTCTAGTCATTAAACCTTGCCATAGCCTCCCCTCTCTCTCCCAGCCATACCACCGACCAGGGAACCCCCATACCACTCTCGACTACCCACAGGAAGCACCCCTGGTTTTCCCTCCCTCTCACATGGCCCTCTATACACCATGTCCACCATGGACCCTCCTCTCTCTTGCTTATAAGGCCAACAGACCACCACTGTGCCTTCCCTCTGCCTCATTTTCACCTCTCCCCTCTCACTCACCTCTCCCATGCACCTCTCTCCCTCCCCTACCTTGCTCTGCCCGAGAGAGAGAGAGAGAGCTCTCGGCTCCCTCCAAGAAAATTGAGCTACAACTCCTCCCCATTGACTCTCCCCATATGCATGCTACGTTTCCGAGCTCCCCTTCTCAATCAGGTGATGTGGTGCTCTTTGTTTCGACATGCAGCCATGGAGGGCGCCGCTCCATCGAGCATCCTCGGCGGCTGACACGAACGCACGTGCGTAAGGCATCACCTGGCATTGAAGCAGGCCTTTCCGCCCATCCCTGAGGTCGCTGAGCTGCGTCGCTTCACCCAGAACCCACCCTAGCTGTCGATAAGATTTCAACAAGCCCTGTCGTGCCTCCTCTGGTCGCGCTAGGGTTCCCACCCGCCAGCCGCGTCGTGAGGTAGGCGACAGCGCGCGGTTGTCGTTCCCCTTTAGATCGAACATCTAGCGTCGCCCGATACCCCTTTGGCAAGGTGGGCTCTGACCATCGGGCCTTCCCCCGCAGCTCCGCTCTACCTTCCATGCGCACGGCATCGACCTGCTGGGCCGGCCTTGCTCTTCGCGGGCCAGTCCGCACAGGTTCGTCCTGTTCTCCCTCTTCTCTTTATCCATTTATTTTTAGATCTGCAGAAGACATGTATAGATTAAATGCAAATAAAAATGGAAAATTGACTTATGACCAAATATACATTTCAAAAAGTTTATGTGTGTTTTGCCAAACATGTAGACCAATTACTTTACCCAAATAATCCCTAGATATTTTCTAATAAAAATAATACCAGAACCTGTCATATTTACTAATTAATTCTCTCTAAGAGTTTGGTATACCCAATTGGGGTGAAACCAATTTATTCTGGTTGGTATTCGAAATACCCAATCCCTGGTCCAGACCCCATGTTAAGGTGAACTACGATTTACTAGAAATAGAAATAACAAAAATAGTAGATTTATGCCTTTAATAATTTGTATACGACAAACCAAAAGTGTTCCTGACCCATTTCGAACTCTCAGTACCTCTATATCATCATATCTAGCAACACCTAAGAGCTCATGATTTATTGAGCTCTGAATTAATTTTAATGAATTAAATCTTTCTGCCTAGGGTGTTATCACCAATAAATTCACCGCAATAGTTTTGTACACCCAAAAATAGTGTTTCCTATTTATACAGAAATGTATCATAAATACCTAACACGTTTCTTTGGAATAACATCAAAATCCCTTATAGATTTAATCTGGTGAAAAAGAGAAATAACCTCCAGAACTTCCTTTGGGAATTTCCTAATAGCAATTTGGTAATTTTGGGTCGATTCCAACTCCCCTTGATTCATTCCATAAAACACTACTTAATCACCCAAGTAAATAATTTTGGGAACTCTATAACTTTTCTAGTGAATTATTTCCTAAAACTAGAGTCTTGTTCACTAGAAAAATCATTATAAATCAATGGTAATTGATAGAATAGTGAAACCACTTTTGTTGGTTTCATTTTATCAATACCTTTCTGATGATATAATTTTTTCTGTATTGGGATCATACAAAAAGGGGCCTTGGTCTAAAACCCATGTCCTACCTAGTTTCTAGACTATAAAACACATACGGATTTCCCCCAAATGTTCCAAGACATTTCCCAATCACTCTAAATCTATTATTCACAAAACCTACGAAATTGTTACTTGTATTACTTTTTTCTTTTTTATATGCAATGATGCTTGTATGCTTTGTGTTGATGGTGCCCTTGTTTGCTTGCATGTGTGATCCTCGATGATGCTAGTTTCGATTGTGTGACGCCGAGAGGAAGGAAGCATCTGGGTATTCTTATTACTATTATTGTGGTATTATGGATTTCTAAAAGAAGGAGTCTAGGGGAATCTTGCTGGTCACAGTCAAGCCACCTTCATGATCATAAGCCCTGGTCCTACTGTTTAACTTATGTATGTTTTATCTAGAGTTTCCGAAAATGCATAGTTTTACTATATAATGTTTTATACCTGGTAGTGGCTTGGCTCCTCTAGATAATACCATTTGTACTATTAAGTACAACCCCTTTCTGACACCTACCTGCCCCTAGTATGGTATATGGTTGTAACACTCCCGGGATTAAGGTTAAACTAACCTCATATCACCATCTAAGATAAGCTCAACTCCAAGCACGGAAGTGTTGGAGATATGCCCTAGAGGTAATAATAAATGTAGTTATTATTATATCTTTGTGTTTATGATAAATGTTTACATTCATGCTATAATAGTATTAACAAGGAAACATTCATACTTGTGTGATTTGTAAACTTAAATTGAAGTCCCTAGTAAAGCCTCTTCATAATACTAGCTTGTTGGTTAATAAATGATTGTGGTTTCCCTGTCATGAACATTGAGATGTTATTAACAACAAGATCATATCGTTAGGAGAATGATATGGTGGACATACTCCTATAGATAAGCGTAGCATAAAGATCAAGTCATTTTAATAGTTCAATTGCTATATGCTTTCTGATACATAGTAACCTAATTCCTTCGACCATGAGATCATGCATATCACCTTCACCGGAAGGATGCTTTGATGACATCAAACACCACACCGTAACTGGGTGGCTATAAAGGTGGCATTAAGTGTTCGGAAAGTATTGGTTGAGACACATGGATCAAAAGTGGGATTTGTCCATCCATATGACGGATAGATATACTCTGGGCCCTCTCGGTGGAATGTCATCCAATTAGCTTGCAAGCATGTGACTGGCTCACAAGGGATCACATATCACGGGAACGAGAAAAGAGTACTTATCAGTAATGAGGTTGAACTAGGTATGCAGAGATACCGACGATCATAACCTCGGATAAGTAAACTATCGTGAGACAAAGGGAAATTGGTATCATATGTAAGTGGTTCATTCAATCGCAAAGTAATCATAGAAATATGTGGGAGCCATATGAATTTCCAGATTCCTCTATTGGTTATTGTTCGGAGAAGTGTCTCGATCATGTCCGCATAATTCACGAACCGTAGGGAGACACATTTAAGGATTCGACGTTGTTTGAGTAGTTATGGAATGATGAGTAAGAGACCGAATGTTGTTTGGAGTCTCGGATGGGATCCGGGATATCACGACGAGATCCGGAATGGTCCGGAGAATAAGATTCATATAAGGAAAGTCCTGTTTCGGGGTTGGAGAATGGTTCCGGTGTTTTCATCGGGAATGTTCTAGAAGGTTCCGGAATGTCCGGCACTCCGAAGGGGGAGGGTACATGAATGTGTCATACCAAGTTGGAATGATTGCATCATGTACTAGGTGTCATCGCTGAATAAAATAAAGGGTTTAATCAAATCCTAGTTTGAAAAGTCAAACGCCAATTTGAAAAGTCAAACGACTATTTTGGGAAGTGGAGGGGAAGGTGGAAACCGAGTTGGGGAGGAGTTCCTCCCCTCCACTGCCGGCCCCCTTGGGAAACCGAGTTGGGGAGGGACTCCCCTCCCCTGGCGCGCCCCTCCACCTATATAAGGAGGGGCAGGGCTGCCCCTCCTAGCACCCAACACCACCACCCCGCAAACCCTAGCCTTAGCCGCCGGCTCCTCCTACAGCCGCCGCCCTAGGGCAAGCCGCCGCCGCCTAGCTAATCCTAGCCGCCGGCCAAGCCTCCTCCTTGGTGTGTCTAAACCCTAGATCGCCGAGGAGCTCTCTCATAGTCCACCATACTCGCTCCGGCTTAAGGCGAAGCCCTGCGAGATCTCCCCTCTACTTCCGGTTCCATGCCGTTGTGCTGCCGGAATCACGAGGAGAGTGCTACAACTTCCGCTGCCTGCTGGAACAAGGGAGAGGAAGGTCTTCGTCAAGTACCAAATGTGTGACCGACTGCGGGAGCGCTGCCGGAACGCAGCGCCGGAAGGATCGTCTACGCGATCTTGAGATCGGGAAGAGTACGACTACATCACCCACGAGAATCCGCTCTCGTTAAACACTTTGGAATCTTCGAGGGTGAGTTATTTCATCGACTCATTGCTCCAATCTAGTAGATATATCTTGGCTTGTTTGTTTGTATGCGATAGAAATTTTTTGTTTTCCATGCTACGAAACCATACAGAAGATCACAGTATGATTCAGTAACATTACTGAACTCAGGGATTTAATAGCATAAGTTTATACTCTTAACAGAGTACGTTATTAGATTTATTACAAACCAGAAGTCATAGACCCAAGATTACATCACACAGCGAAAGCAAATTATGTTGTTCTACACAACAACATAGCAAAGGTCCTAAGAGTCCATAAACAGAAATGACGTCCAACCCATAGTCCTCAGGATGCTATCAGGGACCCCTGTAACACCCCGTCCACTAGGCCCCAGAGGTGTCACTCCTGGAAGCTCAATAGGATATCTAGACTGGCCCTACAGACCAATACTATTATTTTCTGTGCACTTTGTCCTCACTCATGTGTACCCGGTACCCACTTTCCGCTCGGTCACCCATCCCAGAATTGCTCTAGGCCAAGCACGCTTAACCTTAGAGTTCTTTTCGAATGAGCTTCCAGAAAAGAAGTTGCAACTTGTTAGTATGAGTGTCCTATAAATCCTATTAAGTCATGTGCTTGGATCACACAACCCCCAACTACTCATTGATGTCAACATAGAAGCCACCTTAAGTCGCAACTAGATCATTTGTAGAAAAACAACAATGGCGCAAGGCTGAGTACGATAATATACGCCGCAAGAATTAGATAACCTATATTATACATGCTCTAGTTAGAAAGGCTTTCTCTGGATTTACTTTTGCGTAAAGCGATATTTATTTATAAACAAGAGAGAGAAGAGTCTCGTCTACTCAGAATCTTTTAAAAGATATAAGATAACGACTTCTTTATCTTGTTTAGCATATCCTGACAAACACCAGCTTCATCAGAACCTCCTATCTAGGATCACCCCTCGACCCAGAGAAAGCATCCTTAAGCACACGTGGATCAACAAGTTTTATGCTGGTTAATGTTATCTATGATCTTAGAGTTGGGTCACCAAGCATTCATAACCGTGAACACGGCTTTTTGAAAAGATTAATACCCTGCAGGGGTGTAGAACTTTACCCACACGTACCAACTGACTCTTAATGCCAAATATTATTAGCCTCTTACTTGGAAGGCTGGCAGAAGGTGGTTGACCATGACCTTTCCCTTGCTTTCGCCGAGACAATGACTCACACACTAGGGATGGTTCCACCGTAAAGGGTCAAGTCCCGAAGCCGGTCCCTAAAGATGTGAGGCGATGTTGGTTTACCAGGGGCTCCATCCACCCCAAGCAAACTGGTCCGCACTTCCCTACCTGTTATGATGCACCTCCATCACCTCCTCTTTCGAAAATGTTTTCAATGCGTATGCCAAATGGAAATCCCCAACTATGTGACTCATGGAATCTACTAGAAAAGTTAGTTAGCCGAGGGGTTGTCCAGGCCCTTTGTGGATGTATGCTTGTCTTGGTTCCAAAGGCAAGAACAACTCAGGTCCTAATGGTGGCGAGCATGGGACTATAAAAACCACACCCAACGTGGCCTCTCATACAAGCCTTAGAATGTTTAGTTATCTCCTTCGAAGATGTCACCATCTCCTACCTTACTACCATCCTTGGCACCTCTGATTCATCATTCAGACAGATCAGACATTGTTGCTATGCCTGGCTAAGCTGTCGGTCGCAAAAGCTCTAGCGACGATCAAATACCAGACCTAGGTATGCTAGGAGCTGTGGATCAGGAGTATAAGGCTACAAAAAGGGAAACTATGCAGCAGATAGGTAACACTAACTACTGACCAAAGACCACATTGGAATCATGTGCATCATAGCGAGAAGGTAATATACTTTGTATAAGTAGGTTCAGAATTAGAAGCTACACTTGCCTTGTCCTTTAGTAGACAGATATGGATCTTCGGTGTCGTTGACTTCAGCCTCGGGTTCGAATCCTATCGCGAAGAACCAATACCGGAAAGGAAAGCTTCAATCAAGACATGGCATAATGTAATGCGCAATCAATATGTATGACATGTCACATTAGAGACTACACATTAACCCTAAGTGCAACATCGATTTAAGAGGGTTCAGAATGCCCAAGCGAAGGTGCATCGTCGAACCCACATGTATATGAGAGGTGTCGGTGTGTCCTTATCTAAACTAGGGTTTTAAGTTGATTAACAATGTATGATAATTGCTTAGACAAAAAGATCTCAATTTTCTGAACATTTTGACATATTATTTATATTTTTCTGATTAAATATGAATTAGTTATGAATTTTATAAATTTATATCATTTTCTGCCACGCGGGTGCCACGTTAGACGCGGCGGCGGGGAGAGGCAGACGATGGTCGCCACCGCCGACTCGGGCCATCCCATCACATGAGGAAGGGCGCGCTGGAAATAGCGCGAAGAGGCGAACCACATAGAGGTGGCGTCGGAGCTTCAACTCCGATGAACTCCAGTGGCGGCACACGCAGATGCTCGTGGCGGAGACGATAGAGAGGAAGATGGAGGGGTTGGAGAGCACTAGGATGCTCAGAAGCTCACCAGGATTTCGACCGTGCGGTTAGAAGGGCGGGGCAT
Source organism: Avena sativa (assembly GCA_916181665.1). NCBI lineage: Eukaryota > Viridiplantae > Streptophyta > Magnoliopsida > Poales > Poaceae > Avena > Avena sativa. Next base: position 242,171,667 of record OV702297.1, read on the forward strand.
GGCCGGAATTGACGGCGAGCGGTGGCAACTAGCAGCGGAGGGAGATCCTGATTCCGATGATTGGGGGCGCATCGAGCTATGAGAGCTAGCTAGAAAGAATGAGGAGGCGATGGTGAGCTTGGTGGTGGTATCAGTCGAGATTGGGGCGACCAAAGACATCGAGGCCGATAGCGTCTGCGAGCTAGATCTCGCTAACCATGGCGATAGGGATAAGGGGGAGGGGCACTTTGAGGCTTCTCCACTGTGGTGGCAGGGCCTCTTATAGACGCTAGCGGGTGGCGGCGGGAATCTTGGTGTGGCTTCGTTGGCGGACGGCGGTGGTGTCGACATGGAGGAGCTTCCCCGTCGTCGACAAAGATGACGACGCGAGACACAGCCGAAGCGGTACGGGCTGGCTACTGGGCCCCGGGTGGGCCGTGCTGGGTTGCTGCACCGCGTTTCACGGCAGAGAGAGAAGGGACACGGGCCATGGCCCACTGGCTGCTCCTAATATTTTTTATTTCTAAATCTTTTTCCTTTTTCTATTTACTGATTTTTATTTCATTTGAATTCTGTTTTGGTAATTTCAAAAATACCAGAGAGTTTAAAAAATGTCTGAAAATATTGCAGGGCCCTTGTGATCCATTTGGGCTCCACAATTTTGATACTTTTCAAAATACAAAACATTTGGATGCATTTCGAAGAGAGGGGAAAACTAGGGTTTAGACTTTTCATTTGTTAAAACACTTGTTCACATGCATTACTTTATTGATTTAAACACATGCATGCAATGCTTAAGTACTAATTACATTATTACAAACTTGGGTTGTTACATCTCTACCCCCCTTACAAGAATCTCGTCCCGAGATTCCTAAGTTTTAGAAAATAAGGCAGGGTACTCAGATCGAAGATGATCTTCTTGTTCCCAGGTTGCTTCGTCCTTAGAGTGATGAGACCACTGAACATTCATGAACTTTATGTTTTGAAGACGATTCTTGCACTCGATTTCATCAAGGATACGAACAGGATACTCATGATAAGTCAGATACTTCTGGAGATCAAGAGTTTGGTGATCAACACCACAGACAGGGTCTTTTAAGCAAAACTTGAGTTGAGACACATGGAAAACATCATGCACCTTAGGAAAGTTGGCAGGCAAATCTAATTGATATGCGAGTTTACCTTGCCTAGAAAGAACGTGAAAATGACCAACATAGCAAGGAGCTAGTTTGCCTTTGATGCCAAAACAATGGACACCCTTTAAAGGAGTGACCCGAAGATAAGCTTGATCACCAACCTCATATTCAACATGTTGATAATGACCATCATGATAGATTTTCTGGCGAGACTGAGCAGTTTTCAAATGATCTCGAATAATACGAACTTGATCTGCTTCCTGGATCATATCCGGTCCAAAGAGCTTTCTTTCTCTGGTTTTTAACCAGTTCAAAGGAGTGCGGCAATTCTTCCATATAACAACTGGAAAGGTGACATTTCTATACTGGACTGATAACTGCTATTGTAGGAGAATTCAGCAAAAGGAAGACATTTCTCCCAGTTCTTGCCAAAATATATGACACATGCTCTAAGCATGTCTTCAAGGATTTGGTTCACCCTTTCGGTCTGACCACCGGTGCTAGGATGATAAGCTGTATTAAAGGAGAGGCGAGTTCCCATAGCAGTTTGGAAACTTGTCCAGAACCTTGAGGTGAACAAACTCCCTCAGTCATAGACGATTTTCTTTGAAATTCCATGAAGAACAACTATTCGAGAGATATATAGATCAACCAATTGACTAGCATTATTGCTCTCGTGAACAAGTAGGAAGTGAGCAACTTTGGACAGATAGTCAACGATTACCCAGATGGCATCATTTCCTTTATGAGTCTTCGGAAGACCAGTGATGAAATCCATACCAACTTCATCCCATTTCCATTCAGGGATTCGATGTGGTTGCAGGATACCAGCGGGTCTTTGGTGCTAAGCCTTGACGCGATCACATACGTCACATTCAGCAACAAAACGAGCGGTATCCTTCTTCATACCAGACCACCAGAATATTTGGCGAAGATCCCGATACATCTTGGTACCTCCAGGGTGGATAGAAAGAGGTGATTCATGAGTCTCTCGGAGAAATAATCCCTCAACTTTGTTCTCTTTGGCACTAACAGATGATTACCAAAGTAAACTACTCCTCGATCATCAATTGACAAACATTTAGCAACTCCGCTAGGAATGTTCCTTTTTATCTCAGCAATCTCGGAATCATATTTCTGGGCAAGCTTAATTTCATCCTCTATTGAAGATTTCACTTCAAGGGTAGAAAGGAATCCACGAGGAACTACTTCAAGGTTCAATCGAGCAAATTCCTCATGAAGAGAAGGTTGAGCTTGTTTGATCATCATGTTGTTGCAGTAAGACTTACGACTTAGCGCATCAGCAACAACATTGGCTTTGCGAGGTTGATAGTTGAGACCCAAATCATAGTCCTTGATGAGTTCCAACCATATTCTTTTCCAAAGATTCAAATCAGGTTTTGTGAAAAGATACTTCAGACTTTGATGATCCAAGTATAACTAGCAACGACTACCGAGAAGGTAATGTCGCCATTGCTTAAGAGCATGAACAACAGCTGCAAGCTCAATATCATGAGTTGGGTAATTATTCTCATGTGGTTTTAACTGCCGGGAGGCATAAGCCACCACATACCCATATTGAATTAACACACATCCGAGACTTTGGTGAGAAGCATCGCAGAAGACAACAAAGTCTTTGCTAGTGTCTAGGAGAACCAGCACCGGAGAAGTTGTTAACTTGGTTTTCAACATTTGAAAGCTTTCTTCAGCCTTATCAGACCATTCAAACTTCTTATCCTTCATAAGAAGATCAGTCATCGGCTTTGCAATCTTGGAGAAGTTCTCGATGAACCGACGGTAATAACCAGCCATCCCGAGAAAGATTTGGACATCCTAAATGTTGGGCCACGTGGAGATAAAACAAAACTTTTTCCTCTAACATGGTGATCCCAAGATCTAGCTGAGGTAGAAGGCCACGAGGTTTACCACTAGACGCGCAGTTGCGGATTACCGATGAAGCACGTCAGTTGATGCAGTGCAGTCCTCATGATCCGATCGTCCTGGTGCTGATCGTACAACACCTCTGCTGGTATCCACACGTACAAGGAGGAGCACCAGCGACGAACTGCTAGGTTCGAAACAACGGCAGGACTGCTATGGAGCTAGGGTTTCCAACACATGGAATGACCTAACCGATCAACGATTAACCCTTCTGGGTTACTGTGCTCCACTATATATAGGGAGTGAAAGTGGGCTCCACTTTCATGGCCCATTCACTAAAGCCCATATAGTATTAGTCCTTGTGAGTACGACTCACTGACTTAGTCCAAATCCGGCCCAGGTCTAACCCAACCAGATTTCCGGTTCGAATCCAATCCGAACATGCTCCCGCTCTTAAGTGTGTGACCCCGCAGGCTCTTGGCAATTTAGACACGATTAGTGTCCGACTCTCAATCGATTAGTCTGTAGAGGCTCCTAGCAGAACATGCTGACTCCCAAGTACCAAAGAGTCATGACGACTTGCCTTTCCAATGCTACTTGCGTCCGAGTCCCTTTTTCCTCACAATATACCTTGTTAGACTATAGGCGAATATTTGTCATCCCTTAAATATTCTGACTCTCTTCTCGATCCGAGATAAGTGATTCACCCGACTAACTCTTAGTCGATCGCCTCGGTTAAAACTTAACCGAGTCGTGCATGGCCATGATTTCCGAATCATATCATCCGAGAAGGCCCATAGAATATCACTCCAAGTGGAGGGGGAAAATCCCATCTTCGTAATTTACATCATGCAGCTTGATTCTTAGTCGACCCGAACTCTGCCTTTATAACTGCCCAGTTATGGATCAGCGTTTGACAGAACCTAAGTCGGTGATCCTCAACTCGGACTATGCAACAACCTCAGGTCTAAGGATTACATTTATTGAGATAAACAAATGACAACTTGTTCGTTGTACCTCAATTTGGGTCAATCCAACTCGCTAAACTCTTTAGACGAATCTGTGTAAGTTGGAATAGCATCTCCATGCCCATGACAAGTGGAACCGAGTCATCAAGCCGACTTTCACATTGGTCTAAGTTGTGTGTCCAGCACAACCTCGATGACTAAGGACATTTAGTACAAACAACATGAATGTATAGTTCCACAACTGAATCACATATTCAATGATACACATCAGATGTTTATACAAGGACAACTTTATATCTTTATGAATACAATGGGAAATCTCATCATACATGATTGCCTCTAGGGCATATTCCCAACACTTAACGGATTTGGGAGATTCCCAGTCAAGGATAGTTTGGACATTATCTGGGACAACAACAACCCCTTTGGCGGAAACAACACGACCAAGGAATACGAGCTCACATTTGGAAAACTTGGCATAGAGACGATGTTCTCGGAGTTTTGTCAACACCAAACGAAGATGTTTGGAGTGTTCTTCTTCAGTCTTGGAATAGACCGGAATGTCGTTGATGTAGACCACGACGAACTGGTCAAGATACTCCATGAAGACATAGTTCATAAGATGCATAAAAGTGGTTGGACCATTGGTAAGACCAAAAGACATGACGGTGTACTCATAAAGACCATAACGAGTGGTGAAAGCAGTCTTTGGAATATATTCCTTATGGATCTTCATCTGGTGATACCCTGACCTCAAATCCATTTTGGAAAAGACAGTGGCACCACTTTACTGATCAGAAAGATTGTTGATCCTAGGGATAGGATACTTATTCTTGATGGTCACAACATTGAGTGGGCGATAATGTATAACCAAATGCGGTATATTGGTATCCTGCTTCTTAACAAATATGATAGGATATCCCCAAGAAGATGTGCTGGGATGAATGTATCCTTTTCCTTCTATCTCCTCTAATTGCTTCTTCAACTCCACAAGATCATGAGGAGGCATACAGTAGGGTCTTTTAGAAACAGGAGCAGTTCCAGGAACTAACTTTATGACAAACTCCACACTTCGATCAGGTGGCATGCCAGGCAACTCCTCAGGAAAGAAATCCGGAAATTCACACACCATGGAGACATATTTAATCTCTAACTAAGGTATAACTTCAAGAGCATACTACTCTGCTTCAGGAATATAAACAACTGAAGGAGATAGTGACTGTTATGCCAGCAGGACTAGTCAGAGTCACAGACTTGGCTGTATAATCCATGATAGCTTGATAGCGGGTCAACCAATCCATGCCCAAAATTATTTCCATATCATTTGACTTGAGGGCAATAAGGGAGGTGGGGAAAAGTTGAAATGCAACTTCGATTAGATTCCCATGACTAACCATGGTGGAACACCACCTAGAACCAGGAGACTGAACTAGTAGAGGAATAGATAACCCCTCAAAACTTATCCCATGCATTTGAGCAAAAGCTTGTGATAGGAATGAATGCGATGCTCTAGAATCAAACAAAACATTACTTGGAATTTGATTGATACAAAGTGTACCCATAATGACGCTTGGATCTTCCTGAGCCTCCTCAGCAGAGATATGGTTCAGACGGCCTCTTCCAGCATCTTGATACTTATCATTCTTCTTTGGTGGCTGAGCCTTCTCTGTGGCACTCTTTTGAGGACACTCTCTTGCATAGTGGCCAGGCTGGCGACAATTGAAGCAAATAGTACCTGATCCAGCACCAGCAGCAGGATAATTTGATCCACCAGCATTGTTTGGAGTAGCAATCGGACGAGGAACATATCCAGAAGACCTTGGGGTATAAGGAGCATGTGGCACAACACTATAAGGCACGAAGACACGACACTTCTTATTGCTTGAACCAGCCTTGTTGTACCCCTACTGAGGATGCTTACGGGTTGCTTCATACTCCACCTTTCTACTCTCAGCCTTCATAGCCTTGTTGACAAGACCTTGGAAGTTACCAAAGTCCACGAGGTGGATATCACGACGAACCTCAGGATCCAGTCCCTTGCGGAACAGATCTTGCTTCTTAGCATCAATGGAGACCTCTTTAGTAGCATAGCAGGCAAGAAGATTAAAGTTACGCTGGTAGTCACATACGGAACCAGAGCCCTTCTTCAGCTTGAGGAACTCCTCCCTCTTCTGATCCATCAGACCTTCCGGAATATGATAAGCTCAGAAGTCTTTAGTGAACTCTTTCCATGTAACACCATGTTGAGATTCTTACATTGCCAATAAATTTTCCCACCAGGAGCGACCTGCTCCTTCTAGATGATAGGCAGCAAAAGTCACACAATTAGCTTGAGCAACATGACCAACCTGAAGTTTGCACTACATGGTGCGAAGCCAGTAGTCCGCATCAAGTGGCTTAGTAGAATAGCTAAAAACTGGCGGAGTGAGACGTGTGAAGTACTTGATACCAACTTGTTTGTTCTGGCGTTGAGCAGTGTTGCCCTCAATCCTTTCAAGGAGCCTCATGTTGTCAGCATGGTTGGTTTCGTACATGGCCATGAGTTCGACCATGGACGACAGTGGAGGAAGGTTGGAACATTCCCCTCATTTGCAGCACCATGAGCATTAGCATGAGTACGAGCACAAGAGGTGTCACCCATCCTAGAAGAACAAAAGGAGTTAGACAAGGGATTCAAAGGAACAAGACGGAAAGATGAACAAAGAGTACTTGATATAAACCTATCATCTTATGAAGCATGGTAGTATCAAAGCATACTAATGTATACACTAACCAGCTGACTTACAAACCATGACAATGGAATGCTAAGATGTTACACACCAAGCAAAACTGAGATGTCTTGGAACTCTGGGAATAGCAACCAAGTACGGAGTACTTTAGAAAAACAACCCCAAAACCACGATCCTAAAAGTTTGAGATAAGAGGTAAGAAATAAAAACCTTTTCGAACCAAATAGGATAAGAAAACTCCAGCATCATAAACACACCAGAGAAGGAGTAAAAGGAATCCTAGTTAGAGTTTCTGCAAATAATTTTTAACTTTCAAATAATTTTGTCAACTTCTAGACTCAACATTGACCAATAAAAGGGTTTCCTACAGGCAGTCCTGCTATGATACCAAAACCTATAACACCCCCGAGATTAGGGTTAAACTAACCTCAGATCACCATCTAAGATAAGCTCAACTCCATGCATGGAAGATCACAGTATGATTCAGTAACATTACAGAACTCAGGGATTCAACAACATAAATTTAAACTCTTAATAGAGTACGATATTAGATTTATTACAAACCAGAGGAAATAGACCCAACATTACATCACACAGCGAAAGCAAATTATTTTGTTCTACACAACAACATAGCAAAGGGCCTAAGAGGCCATAAACAGAAGCGATGTCCAACCCATAGTCCTCAGGCTGCTACCTGGGACCCCCAACTACTTATCGATGTCAACATAGAAGGCACCTTCAGTCGCAACTAGATCATTTGTAGAAAAAAACAATGGCGCAACGATGAGTAAGAGAATGTACTCCGCAAGACTTAGATAACCTAGATTTAACATGCTCTGGCTAGAAAGGCTTTCTCTGTTTTTACTTTTGCGTAAAGCGATCTTTATTTGTAAACAAGAGAGTGAAGAGGCTCGTCTACTCAGATTCTTTTAATAGAGATAAGATAACGACTTCTTCATCTTGTTCAGCATATCCCGATGATCACCAGCTTCATCAGAACCTCCTATCTAGGATCACCCCCTCGACCCAGAGGAAGCATCCTTCAGCACACGTGGATCAACAAGATTTATGGTGGTTAATTTTATCAATGATCTTAGAGTTCAGTCACCAAGCGTTCATAACCGTGAACACGGATTTTAAAAAGATTAATACCCTGCAGGAGTGTATAACTTTACCCACACATACCAACCGACTGTTAATGCCAAATATTATTAGCCCTCTTCCTTGGAAGGGCGGCAGAGGGTAGTTGACCATGACCTTTACCTTGCTTTTGTCAAGACCATGAGTCACACCCTAGGGATGGTTCCGCCATAACGGGTCAAGTGTCCCTAAAGATGTGAGGCGAGGTTGGTTTACCAGGGGCTCCATCCACCCCAAGCAACCCGATCCATGCTTCCCTACCTGTTATGTTGCACCTCCATCACCTCCTCTTTCGAAAATGTTTTCATTGCGTATGCCAAAAGGAAAGCCCAAACTATGTGTAGAGGTCCCAACCTTTAATAAGTTAGATATCCCCGTGTTTACAATGCTAGACTGTCACATCCCAAGATTTTCCAAATCTTGTAATGTGAAAAATAAATGAATAAAATAAAACTTTGTTGATTTTCAGGGTGAGAAGAAACTTTTTTAGTCCATTTGGAAACTTTCAAAACCTATTTGGATCAAATAAAATCCTAAAGGGATTTAAAAAAATAAATAAATAAACAATAAAGTTAAAAATATTTAAAATTACTATTTTTGGATCTTTTAATAAAAATATTTGATTTTCAAATGAAAAGGTAGATTTATAAATAAAGATTATTTGTAAAGCCAAATTAAACCTTGGCCAAGATTTTGAATTAAAACATTTTGTTTTGATAAAATAGTAAAGGTTTGTTTAAATAAAATAATAAGGATTTAATATCCAATTTTATTAAAGTAAAGGCTTTTCCCATTTTAAATAAACACTAAAACTTATATATTTATTTTAAATAAGTTTTCCAAGTACTTTATATTCTCAATTAAAACCTACTGAAGTGTTTTTGGTTTATTTTAGATTTCAAAATAAAGATTCTAATAAAACAAATCCTATTTGATTTAATAACTAAGGCCCATTTTATTTAATTATTGATGGACCCTAAAATAAAAATGTTATTTTAAAACAAGTTTTCCAAAGTCTCTTATATTTTCAAATGAAACCTACTGATTGGGTTTTGAAAATATTTATATTTAAAATGGAGTTTTTAAATAAATTAAAACCCATTTGATTTATTAACTAGTGTCCATTTTATTTAATTATAAATGGACTCTAAAATAAAATTATTTTATTTTATTTTGGATTTTGGTTTATGTTGTTAAACAGAACCAAATTCAATTACAAGTGTGTTGAATGTTTGAATGTGATTTGAATGTATGATTGTTGTTTGAAATTTCAAAACAGAAATTGAAATTGGAAAAAGGAAAAGATTCGGACAGAAAAAAATATGAGAACGGACTGACCCAACCCAACTGGCCCAACAAGACCCAGTCCAGCCCACCTACTCTCTCCCACGGAGAAACGTTTTTCACTTAAAGTCTCACCCGCAGAACAACTGACTGGTGGACCCAACTCCCCTCTCCTCTCTCTCACTGACCAGCCGACCCCACCCTCTCCTGTTCATCGTCTACACCCGCGACCAGTTCTTCCCCGCTCCTGCCGTTGATTCCTCCGGTTTAATTCGTCTTAACGCGGCCACCATTACTCGCAGTGATCACGCACGCTTAAACGCCAGTGTTCCCTCCCCATTTCCCCCCAGTCACCTCACCTCAGCGCGCCCCCAGGCCGCAGAATTTTGCCCTACACTACCACTGCTCCGACGACTCTCCGGTGCAAATTCCGGCGACCCCGCGCCGCCCCTTGCCTCATCGACCACGCACACATACTCCACACATCCTGGCGCATCTCCCGGTGCCACTGGTTCGCCCGCGAGTGCCCTGTAGCCTCGGCTTCGTTGACACCGAGCGTGCGCCGCCATCTGCCATTATTCCGTCGAGCACCCCAGGTGAACTCCGACCGCCCTAAGCTCTCTCGGTGATGCACACATCTTCCCCAGATCATCCTGCGTCTAACCATGCCTCCACTTTGTCTTAGCACGGTCCTAAACGACGCCAGCAATGACGCCTAAGCACAACCGACGCCGCTGCACACTCCGGCGAGAGATTGCCGCCGTACCTGAGCGCCCCTTGCCAAGCCGACCATGCGTTGAGCATCTCCTCGACCTCGCGAGAACGGAGAGCCACCCCACTCCTCCTCTAGCTCCCTGTATCACCGGAACCATCGCGAGTAGAGCCGCGCCGCTAGTCGCCGCCGCGCAGCGCCGCCAGTTACTGGTCAAGCGGCTATGCGTCGTTGGATTGTCATCCAGTGGCTGAGATTAGATTAGGTCGAAGGGGTATGCGATGATCAGAGCCGCACAGATCACTTTTAATCCTACGGTCTGTGTTATTCGATCCACACGAAACGGTATCTGCGAATAGGAACATGACGCGTGTCACCAGATTGTTTAAAACAGAAATTTGAATCTGATTTAGATGCAGATTTGAAACTCTTGTAACTTCTGATCCACACGTCCAAAAATTACAAACTTTATTTCAATGGAATCAGTGGAACAAGTCCTAGCCAACCATGCCATTTGTTTAGTAAAAAGCTTCAGGAAAAATGTTTGTTTTTGCAGAAACATTTGTATGCTTGTTTAGATTATAAAAATTGTTCCAAAATGTTTTTGGGGATAAAATCTTTGGCAATTGGATTGATTTGAACCTACTGAACATATGAAACACTTCATGGTTTCAAAAATGTATTTGGTGAAACAAAATAATGATTCCTTGATTTAAAACCATTTCTAGTCAAATAAAAATATGGTTTATTTGTTAAAAATGGTTTTGGAAGAAAACCTTTGGGAAATGTTTTGTTTTAAACTCTCTGAACCTAAAAACAAAGTTTTGTGGTTTAAAAACATATTTTGTGAACCCTATAGATTAATGCCTTAGTAAAAATATTTCTACACCACATAAAATTATGCTTTGTTTTGAAAATGGTTTTTGAAATGAAACCTTTTGCAAATGACTTTGCCACTTTACAAAATGACCAATAGGTGTTTTCAAATGTTTATGACCCATTAGGAACCACTTTTCCAAATAAAACAAAGCTTGGCATGTTTGCATGCATTACTTTGACTCTATGATTTTATGTGTTGTTTTGCTTGATTGGTAGATTGAGTTTGTGCCTTGCTTGATTGAATTGTAGTGACTTGAAGAGTGTGATTGTTGCAAGGACAAGGAGTGAACTTATACCCTCTACCAAAAAGGCAAGTGATGCTTCATACTTTTTGTCCCATTACTTTCACTATGCATTAGTGATTTTTTATAAGTAAAACTTGCATGGAATTTTTGCTAAGTATAAACCTTGCTATGAGAAATCCTAGTAGATGAAGCCTTAGTAGAAATTTCCTAAGTCAAGATACCTACTACTATCAAGCTTAGAATATCTAATAGAAAACAAGGGTGGAATATATATTCACACTATGGAAAATTTCTAAGTCTGAGGACTTGTGTTTTGGTTTAATAAAACAACTAAGTTAATGAATCACCTGGGTGGAATGGTAATTGCTTGGTGGATTTTGGTTGAGTGGTTCACAAGGCCCATGTCTATGGTTTACCTTGTGTATCTCACTTGTGGATGGCCACTCAGGAACAAAGAGATTTGAGATGTCAAATGTTGAGAAGCTTCAAGTGCAGCCACTTGGAATTATGGGCTCTGCCTGGATCATATAGGTTGCAAGAACTTAGCCATATGGACAGTTGGTGGTAGAATTTGATAGGTTGGAGCGCGTCCATTTTGGTCTAAGGGAAGGCTTCTGAAAGATCTTGTCTTGGGAAACCAAGTCTTGTGGGGAAAGTGCACCACCTCTGCAGAGTGTAAAATCTACGTACTTAGCCATGTCCCTGGTAAAGGACAATTTGAGCATCAAGACATGGAAGCAATCAAGAATCTCATCATTCAAATTTCTAAAGTTAAAAACTTGTGGTTGAACAAGGGTTAAAGGATCTTCAATCTTTGATTGAGAAAAATGATTTTGTCAAGCAAAAACTTAGTGTTTTCAAAATGATAAGGAAAATCTATTTTGAGCAATGCAAGCCTCAACTCCACTTAGCCAAATGCATATAGATGATAGACTCCTACCATAGTATCACTTGCCAATACAATTCAAATGTATTGACCCTTGTGGCTATAACTTGTTATGTTGCAGGTTTGATTGATTTTGTGAAGTGTGTTGATTAGGATTACAAAGTCTACAACCAACATGTCTGCCTGTGGCACTTTGAAGATGAAGGACCCCATGCTATTAGATATTCTGCTGCAATGTATTGTAATAGCCAAATGAGCTATGTAAAGATGTAATAATTTATTTTATTCCTGGTTATAAAGTTGTATTATGACCTTTGTTTCTTGATATTACATCTTAACTGTGGATGCTAGCTATTGATCCAGGGACTAGCGTTGTACACACAGGGGACTCTACCTTATTAAAGGTTGGGACCCTTACAGATGGTATCATAGCATTGTGCTGCCTGTAGGATTTGTAAACCCTAGGATTGGACAAAAACCCTTAGAAAAATAGGAGTTGTATTTGTTCCAAAACTTATTTACAAACAATTTTGTAAACTCCTTCCCTCAACCATTTTGTTTTCAACTCTACCTCTCTCCTATTTCAAACTTGATGGAAAAACCTACCCCATGGCCAAAGACTTCACCATGTGCAAAGGACTCCATCAACTCTAATGACTTCAACTTCTTCAACTCTAATGACTTCAACATCTTCAGCATGTTCACCAAGGACTTCCAACTTGGATATCACTAAGGACTAGAAGTGAGACAAGGAAATCTTGCTCAAGATATGGAGACTAAGGGAATCCAAAAATTAGAAGGAGATCATTTCACTAGAAGTTGTTGTAACCAAGAGTTCTTCTCAAGGAAACCATGATCTCATGCAAGAAGAATCAACCAAGAAGGATGGAAAGATTTCCTGTAAACCATATAGATGGACCACCATATTTAGTTTAAGTCAAACCCACCAACTTATGGGGTGTAACAAAAATATTTTGTTGCCTAAAAATGTGATTGAACCTTGTTGTTTGAGTGGAATGCTTGTTTGTGATTGCTTGCACCTTGCTTGTGTGAATTGTAATGTGTGTGATTAGAACTATTCCCTTAGAAATGTCTTGCCTATTCTAATCCCAATTCAACCCAAACAGATGACTTCTCCAAGAGACCCCAACATCAAGGATGGTGACACCAACAACAACCAAGAGGACAACATGAAAGAACTTATAGCAACCCAAAACCAGTTGAGCAAAGAGACAACTCAGCTTTTAGCCAACAACAATGGACTAGACCCAGCCATACAAAGGATTTTGAAAATTCAATCCCAATTGCTGCAAGGATTGATTACTCAAATGATCAACATGGGAGAAAACTTTTCCCAAAGAGCTAATGACAACAAGGATGACAAAGATGCTATTCTAGAAGGAACCCAAGCCAGCAATACTTGTGGAGACAAGGATCATGCATCCAAGGAGCATGAAGACCAATGCCCCAAGAAGAGAGAAAGATTTCCTACCTATGAGAAAACATATGAAGAGCATGAACTAGAAAAACTCCTAGCTTTGGAGAGACCCAAAAATAAGAAGAAAGACATAAGCCAGTTGCAATGTTACAATTGCAAAGAGAAGGGGCACTATGCCAGTGACTGCCCAGAAAAGAAGAAGAACCAAGGAAACAAACAAGAAGAATTGATACCCAAGGAAAAGAAAGATATTAGCCAAGTGTGGTGCAACAACTGCAAAGAGCTAGGACATTATGCAAGCAACTGTCCAGATAAGATGAAGCACAAGTTAAACAAGCCTATGAAGGATTTTAACCTTGGCCCATGAGTCAAGTGTGGAGACAAAGGACACTATGCAGAAGTTTGCCCAGAGAAGTTTCCCCAGGATCCCAAGCAAGACAATATGTAATCTAGTTGGAAATTTTAAGGGTGGTAGTACCCTAGTTGTAATCTAGTTGGAAATTTTAAAAGTGGCAAAACCATTTGCAAAAGATTTTACCTATAAACCCTTTTTAAACCAAAACATTATTTTATGTGGATTAAAATGCTTTTTAGCAACGTAATAAACTATAGGGTTCATCAAATATATTTTAATCATAAAACCTTGTGTTTAGAGTCAGAGAGTTTAAATCAAAACATTTCCCAAAGGGTTTCTTCCAAAAGCATTTTTAACATATAAACATTATTTTTATTTGACTAGAAATGTTCTAAATCAAAGATTTATTCTTTTTCTTCACAAAATATGTTTTTGAATCCACAAGTTGGTTTCTATGGTCAGTAGGTTCAAAACAATCTATTTGCCAGAGATTTTACCATAATAATATTTCTAGAATAAATTTTATATCCAAAATATGCCAACACAAGTTTCTGTAAAAACAACCAATTTAACAGAAGAAATTTACTAAAAGAAGTTCATGGTTGGATAGGGTTTGTTTTGCTGATTCCGTTGATATAAAATTTGCAAACTTTGGACGTGTGGATCAAAAGTTATGAATTTTACAAACTTGAACATCTAATAGATCATTTCTGGTTTTTATTAAAACAGACTGGCCACGTGGTGAGTTCTGATTCGTCCATACCGTTTTTCTCGGATCGGCTGCTGTGAAGCGTTGGATTAAAATAGATCGAGCGGCACATGATCTAACTTACCCCTTCGAGTTATGTTCTTTCGTAGCCATGCGATCAACATCCTACGGTCTAAAATGACTAACCCTAAAACGGGCGGCGCTAGCGGTGGCGCGCTCGGCTACGGCGTTGCGGTGGCTACGGGAAGGGAGGAAGGGGATGGGGAGGCTCACCAGGTTCGCCGGGACATGCTGGAGCTCAACGTGGCATTAGCTTGTCGAGGGGCGCACTGAATGACCGGTGATTCCTCGCCGGAGATGTGTCCGGCGTCGGGTGCGGTCAGTCGTCGTCGGGGGCGATGCTACGGAGCATGAGAGAGCAAGCAAACCGCGTTGTTAGATGCACAGAAGACTGTGGAGTATCAGAGCATCAAAAAGAAGAGGAGGCACGGTTAGAGACTACCAGAGGGGTTCGCCGGAGCTACTGCAGACCGTGGCGGCGCTCGGTGTTGACGTTGCCTATGATGTGGAGCGCACGCACGCGAGTGGAGGCTATAGAGAGGTTCGTCGGGTGATGGGGAGTGTGCTCGTGTGGTCGAGGGGATGAGGGGCGATGGCGGATGGCAGGAATTCTCACCGGAAGACGTCGGAGGCAGTGGAGGTGTGAGGACGAATTGGGATGGCCTGAAGGCATAAAGGAAGGGGTGAGAGAGGGGAAATGGAGAGGAGGAGCAGGAGAGTTATCGAGCGTGATTGGTGACAAACATTACTCGCAGTATTGACGTGAATTACTCCCGCGAGATCAATGCAGAAACGGGTGAGGAAGTGGTCGCAGGGTGGAGACGATGAATAGTAGGTGGGTCCTAGTTGTCTACGAGAGAGAGAGTGGGTGTGGGGTCCAGTCGTCATAGACTCTGCGGGTGTGGTTGCGAGTAAAATAAAACGCTTCGGGGGAGGGGGGTAGTTGGGCTAGATGGGCCAGACTGGGCCAGGTTGGGTTGGGCTTATTGGTTTTCATTTTTTTTATACTGATTCATTTTTCCTTTTCCATTTCTATTTTTCTGTTTTGATTTTGTTTAATAATTTCAAACAACTATTTGAATTCAAACTTCAACCAAAATTTGTGTATATTCCAATACTGATTAATAGTACATTCTAAAGTCAATTTTAAAATAATTCTTTTATTCTTTTTAGGGTATATTAATTATTTAAAATAGGCCTTTGTCTTAAATCAAATAAGATTAAATATATTTTCAAACCCTAATTAAATTTCAAAATTTTCACAAAACTTTCTCAGTAGGTTTATTTATTTAATGGGGTGTTAAATAATTCACTTTGAATTATTTAAAGTGTTTTATTATGATTATTAATCATTTAATTTGGGCAATTGTTTTTATTCCAATGAAATTCAAATACGGTTTTAATTCCATATAACTTTATTTAAATGATTCTTTTATTTTATTTAAGTTAATTAAATAACTTTTATTTCACTTGGGTAAACTCCAATTAATTTTTTTCCTGATTTAATTTCTATTAGGGATTTGTCTTAATAAAAAAGAAATGGAATTTGGTTAGTGCCATTTTATTTTATTTGGAAAATTCTTTATCCTTTTATTTTATTTGGATTATATTTATTCCATTTGCTTATGGATTAGGTCAAGATTTCATTTGGCCTTTAAATATTCCTCATTTAAAAATTCTTTCTTTATCTTAGAAAATTCATATATTTTCATTTATAGATCCAAACTTGGTGTTTCCAATTTTTATAATCTTATTTAATATTTGTTTATCCTTTTAAATGTCTTTAGGATTATTTGCTCACCATTTGGTGTGGATTTTTAGATAGGTGCTTTATTAGTTTTGGAAATTCAATTTCCTTATCTTATTAAATTTATAAGATTTTATCTATGGCTCCAAATTAAGGGAAACCAATTTATATGGTTTTATAGTATTTCTATTTGTCATTCTTGACCATTTATAAATGTTTGTTGACAAATATTTATATGGATCAAAACCATGGTCTTAGAGATATCTTGGAAAACTCCCATTAGGGTTTTAGGGTTTTGATTTATTTTCCAAGTGTTTAAATTTTCCAAATGCATTTATGAAGAATGCATTTCACATGATTTGAATTTAGTTGAATTCAAACATTAACCAAAGTTTGTTCAAGATGGGATTTTAAGTTTCCATTTAGAAACAAAAAGTTTCTTTTCACCCTCAATTTCAACAATTATTTATTTTGTTTATTTATTTTTCACATTACAAAATTTGGAAAATTTTGGGATGTGATAGGCTACCACCCTTAAAAGAAATCTCGTCCCGAGATTTGGGAAAGATAGGGGTTACAAGTTGGCTTCAAGGCAACTAGGGTACTACCACCCTTAAAAATTTTCCAACTAGATTACATCCTAGCTTGCTTGGGATCTTGATGAAACTTCTCTGGGAAAACATCTGCATAGTGTCCTTTGTTTCCACACTTAAAACATGTTACAAGGCTGAGATCCTTCATAGGCTTGTTTATCTTGTGCTTCATCTTTTCTGGACAATTGCTTGCATAATGTCCTTGATCACCACAATTGTAACATGTGACAAGATTGAGTTCTTCACGTATCTTCTGTGGACAAGTTGACACATAATGGCCTATCTCTTTGCAGTTGTTGCACCACACTTGGCTGATTTCCTTATACTTCTTCTTCTTCTCTGGACATTCATTGGCATAGTGTCCCATCTCTTTGCAAAGGCAACACTGCACTTGACTTTTGTCCTTCTTCTTCTTGGGTTTCTCCAAAGCTAGGAGTGCTTCTAGTTCATGTTCTTCATATTTCACCTCAAAGGTGGGAAAGTCTCCCGGTCTCCTTAATCTTTTCCTTGGATAATACATATGTTTCCTCTTTGGTCCATCAAATTGAGTCATATTGCATGGAGGTGCAAGCTGAGATTTTCCTTTGTCTTCATCCTTCTTGGTAGAAGTTGTTCCCACCTGAGGGTTTACAATCTGTTGATGCACTCCACCTTGTTTCCTTTGTTGAACTATGGAATAGATGGGGAATTGGATAAGGACATGGTTATTTCCTTCACATAGGAAACAAGTAGCTTGAGATGTGGGGCATTGATTAGTTGGATGTTTCTCTTCACAATTGGGGCATTGATCTTCATGCTCTATAGAAGTGTGATCCTTGTCTCCACAAACATTGCAAGCTTGGGTTCCTTCTAGAATATCATCCTTGACATATTTGTTGTCACAAATTCTTTGGGAAGGGTTGTCTCCCATGTTGATCATTTGACTTGTCATCCTGTGCAACAATTGGGTTTGCGTTTCCAAAAACCTTTGCATGTTTGGGTCTAAATCATTGTAGTTGGCTAAAATCTGAGTTGTCACTTGGTTCAACTGGGTTTGGGTTGTTATGAGTTCTCTCATGTGCATCTCTTGGTTGTTGTTGTCACCATTCTTGTTGTTGAAGTTTCTTGGAGTAGTCATCTTTTTGGGTTGGATTGGGATTAGAATATGCAATAGATTTCTAAGGATATAATTGTAATCACACACATCACAATTCAAACAAGCATTGTACAAGCAATCAAAAACAAACATTCCAATCAAACAACAAAGTTTCAAACACATTTTTAAGCAACAAAATATTTTTGCTACACCGCATAAGTTGGCGTGTTTAATTTAAACTAAACATGGCGGTCCAACTATATGGTTCACTTGAGATCCTTCCATTATTCTTTGTTGTTTCTCCTTGAATGAGATCATGGTTTCCTTGGAAAAATCCTTGTGTCTTGGTCACAAAACTTCAAAGGTGATGATGGTTCCTTCTAAGTTGTGTTTCCTTAGTCTTCAATTCTTGAGTAACATTTCTTGTCTCACTTGTAGTCCTTAGTGATATCCATGTTTAAGTCCTTGTTGAGAATAAGGTTGAAATCACTTGAGTTGGTGAAGTGCTTTGCTCATGTTGAAGTCTTTGCTCATGGTGGAGGCTTTATCCATCAAGTTGAAATAGACAAGATGTAGAATCAAAACCAAAATGGTTGAGGAAAGAGTTTACAAGATTGTTTGCAAATAAGTTTTGGAACAAATACAACTCCTACTTTTCTAAGGGGTTTTGTCCAATCCTAGGGTTACAATCCTACAGGCAACACAATGCTCGGATACCATCTATAGAGGTCCCAAACTTTAATAAGGTAGAGATCCCTGTGTTTACAATGCTAGTCCCTGGATCAATAGCTAGCATCCACAGTTAAGATGTAATATCAAGAAACAAAGGTCATAATACAACTTTATAACCAGGAGTAAAATAATTTATTACATCTTACATAGCTCATTTGGCTATCTCATTACAATGCAGCAGAAATAACTATATCATGGAGTCATTCATCTTCAAAGTGCCACATGCAATCATGTTTGTTGTAGACTTGTAATCCTAATCAATAAACTTCGCTAACATTAAACAAACCAGCAACATAATAAGTTACAGCCACAGGGGTCAATACATTTGAATTGTATTGGCAAGTGATACTATGGTAATATAGTGGTGTCTATCATCTATATGCATTTGGCTAAGTGGAGCTTAGGCTTGCTTTGCTCAAAATAGATTTTCCTTATCATTTGAAAACTCTATGTTTTTGTTTGTCAAAATCACCCAAGGCATCTCCCAATAGAAATTGGTGATCCTCCAACCCTTGTTCAACCACCAGTTTTTAACTTAGAAATTGGGATGAGGAGATTCTTGATAGCTTCCATGTCTTGATGCTCAAATTGTCCTTTACCAGGGACATGGCTAAGTACTTAGATTTTACACTCTGCAGAGGTGGTGCACTTTCCCCACAAGACTTGGTTTCACCAAGACAAGATCTTTCAAAAGCCTTCCCTTAGACCAGAATGGACGCGTTCCAACCTATCATCCCCTACCACCAACTGTCCATTTGGCTAAGTTATTGCAACCTATATGATCCAGGCAGAGCCCATAATGCCAAGTGGCTGCACTAGAAGCTTCTCAACATTTGACATCTCCAATCTCTTTGTTCCTGGGTGGCCATCCACAAGTGAGATACACAAGGAAAACCATAGAAATGGTCCTTGTGTAACAACTCAACACAAACCATTCCTTCCAGTCCACCCAGGTGATTCATTCACTTAGTTGTTTTATTAAACAAAACACAAGTCCTTGACTTAGAAATATTCCATAATATGAATATATTCCACCCTTGTTTTCTACTAGCTAAGCTAAGCATGATAGTAGTAGGAATCTTAACTTAGGAAATTTCTACTAAGGTTTCATCTACTAGGATTTCCCATGGCATAGTTTACACTTAGCAAAAATTCCATGCAAGTCCTACTTAGAAATATCATGAATGCAAAAATAATGGGACAAAAGTATGGAGCATCACTTGCCTTTTTGGTGGAGAATTATAAGTTCAATCCTTGATCTTGCAATATTCACACTCTTCAATTTCCACTACAATTCAATCAAGCAAGCAATATTCAATCTACCATTCAAGCAAACATCACATAAAATAATAGAAACAAAGCAATGCATGCAAGCATGCCAAAGATTTTTTTATTTGGAAAAGTGGTTTCTAATGGGTTATAAACATTTGAAAACCCCTATTGGTCATTTTACAAAAGTGGCAAAACTATTTTATAAACCCTTTTTAAACGAAAACATTATTTTATGTGGTTGAAAATGCTTTTTAGAAAAGTAATAAACTATAGGGTTCATCAAATATATTTTAATCATAAAACCTTGTGTTTAGGGTCAGAGAGTTTAAATCAAAACATTTCCCAAAGGGTTTCTTCCAAAAGCATTTTTAACATATAAACGTTATTTTTATTTGACTAGAAATGTTCTAAATCAAAGATTTATTCTTTTGCTTCACAAAATATGTTTTTGAATCCACAAGTTGGTTTCTATGGTCGGTAGGTTCAAAATAATCTATTTTCCAAATATTTTACCATAAAAATATTTCTAGAATAAATTTTATATCCAAAATATTCCTACACAAGTTTCTGTAAAAACAACCAATTTAACATAAGAAATTTACTAAAAAAAAGTGCATGGTTGGATATGGTTTGTTTTGCTGATTCCATTGATATAAAATTTGCAAAATTTGGACGTGTGCATCAAAAGTTATGAATTTTACAAACTTGAACATCTAATAGATCATTTCTGGTTTTTATTAAAACAGACTGGCCACGTGGTGAGTTCTGATTCGTCCATACCATTTCGCTCGGGTCGGCTGCTGTGAAGCGTTGGATTAAAATAGATCGAGCGGCACAGGATCTAACTTACCCCTTCGAGTTATTTTCTTTCGTTTCCATGTGATCAACATCCTACGGTCTAAAATGACTAACCCTAAAACGGGCGGCGCTAGCGGCGGCGACCGGTGGCGGCGCGCTTGGCTACGGTGTTGTGGTAGCTACGGGAAGCGAGGAAGGGGATGGAGAGGCTCACCAGGTTCGCCGGGACATGCTGGAGCTCAACGTGGCATTAGTTTGTCGAGGGGCGCACTGAATCACCGGTGATTCCTTGCTGGATATGTGTCTGGCGTCGGGTGCGGTTAGTCGTCATCGGGGGCGATGCTACGGAGCACGAGAGAGCAAGCAAACCGCGTTGTTATATGCACGGAAGAGTGGGGAGTATTGAAGCATCAAATAGAAGAGGAGGCATGGTCAGAGACTACTAGAGGGGTTCGCCGGAGCTGCTGCAGACCGTGGCGACGCTCGGTATTGACGTTGCCGACAATGTGGAGCACACACAGGCGAGTGGAGGCTACAAAGAGGTTCACCGGGTGATGGGGAGTGCGCTCGTGTGGTCGAGGGGGCGAGGGGCGATGGCGGATGGCCAGAGTTCTCACCAGAAGACGTCGGAGGCAGTGGCGGTGTGAGGACAAATTGGGACGACCTGAAGGCAGAAAGGGAGGGGTGAGAGAGGGGAAATGGAGAGGAGGAGCAGGCGAGTTATCAAGCGTGATTGATGACAGACATTACTCGCAGTATTGACGTGAATTACTCCCGCGAGATCAATGCAGAAACGGGTGAGGAAGTGGTCGCAGGGTGGAGACGATGAACAGTAGGTGGGTCCTGGTTGTCTGCGAGAGAGAGAGAGTGGGTGTAGGGTACAGTCGTCATAGACTCTGTGGGTGTGGTTGCGAGTAAAATAAAACGCTTCGGGGGAGGGGGTTAGTTGGGCTAGATGGGCTGGACTGGGCCAGGTTGGGTTGGGCTGATTGGTTTTCTTTTTTTATACTGATTCATTTTTATTTTTCCATTTCTATTTTTCTGTTTTGATTTTGTTTAATCATTTCAAACAACTATTTGAATTCAAACTTCAACCAAACTTTGTGTATATTCCAATACTGATTAATAGTACATTCTAAAGTCAATTTTAAAATAATTCTTTTATTCTTTTTTAGGGTATATTAATTATTTAAAATAGGCCTTTGTCTTAAATCAAATAAGATTAAATATATTTTCAAACCCTAATTAAATTTCAAAATTTTCACAAAAGTTTCTCAGTAGGTTTATTTATTTAATGGGGTGAGTGTTTTATTATGATTATTAATCATTTAATTTGGGCAATTGTTTTTATTCCAATGAAATTCAAATATGGTTTTAATTCCATATAACTTTATTTAAATTATTCTTTAATTTTATTTAAGTTAATTAAATATCTTTTATTTCACTTGGGTAAATTCCAATTATTTTTTGTCCTGATTTAATTTCTATTAGGGATTTGTCTTAATCAAATAGAAATAGAATTTGGTTAGTGCCATTTTATTTTATTTGGAAAATTCTTTATCCTTTTATTTTATTTGGATTTGGATTATATTTATTCCATTTGCTTATGGATTAGGTCAAGATTTTATTTGGCCTTTAAATATTCCTCATTTAAAAATTCTTTCTTTATCTTCTAAAATTCATATCTTTTCATTTATAGATCCAAACTTGGTGTTTCCAATTTGTATAATCTTATTCAATATTTGTTTATCCTTTTAAATGTCTTTAGGATTATTTGCTCACCATTTGGTGTGGATTTTTAGATAGGTGCTTTATTAGTTTTGGAAATTCAATTTCCTTATCTTATTAAATTTATAAGATTTTATCTATGGATCCAAATTAAGGGAAACCAATTCATATGGTTTTATAGTATTTCTATTTGTCATTCTTGACCATTTATAAATGTTTGTTGACAAATATTTATATGGATCAAAACCATGGTCTTAGAGATATCTTGGAAAACTCCCATTAGGGTTTTAGGGTTTTGATTTATTTTCCAAGTGTTTAAATTTTCCAGATGCATTTATGAAGAATGCATTTCACTTGATTTGAATTTAGTTGAATTCAAACATTAACCAAAGTTTGTTCAAGATGGGATTTTAAGTTTCCATTTAGAAACAAAAAGTTTCTTTTCACCCTCAATTTCAACAATTATTTATTTTGTTTATTTATTTTTCACATTGCAAAATTTGGAAAATTTTGGGATGTGACACTATGTGACTCGTGGAATCTACTAGGAAAGTTAGTTAGTCGAGGAGTTGTCCAGGCCCCGTGTGGCCGTACGCTCGTCTTGGTTCCAAAGGCCCCGTGCGAGCATGGGCTACAAAAACCGTGCGAGCATGGGGCTACAAAAACCACACCCAACGTGGCCTCCCATACAAGCCTTAGCATGTTTAGTTATCTCCTTCGACGATGTCACCATCTCCTACCTTACTACCTTCCTTGGCACATCTGATTCATCATTCGGACATATCAGACATTGTTACTATGCATGGCTAAGCTGTCGGTCACAAAATCTCTAGCGACGCTCAAATGCCAGAGCTAGGTATGCTAGGAGTAGTGGATCGGGAGTATAAGGCTACAAAAAGGAAAACTGTGCAGCACATAGGTAACACTAACTACTGACAAAAGACCACATTGGAATCATGTGGATCATAGCGAGAAAGTAATATACTTTGTAAAAGTAGGTTCAGAATGAGAGGCTACGATTGCCTTGTACTTCAGTACACAAATATGGATCTTCGGTGTCGTTGACTTCATCCTCGGGCTCGGATCCTATCACTAAGAAACAATACCATAAAGGAAAGCGACAATCAAGACATGGCATAATGCAATGCGCAATCAATATGTATAACATGTCACATTAGAGACTACACATTAACCCTAAGTGCAACATCGATTTAAAGAGGGTTCGGAATGCCCAAGCGAAGGTGCATCGTCGAACCCACATGTATATGAGAGGTGTTGGTGTTTCCTTATCTAAACTAGGGTTTTAAGTTGATTGACAATGTATGATGATTCCTTAGAGAGAAATCTCTCAATTTTCTGAATATTTTGACATATTATTCATATTTTTCTGATTAAATATGAATTAGTTATGAATTTTATAAATTTATATCATTTTTGCCATTTTTAAACATTTCTAAAAAATATTAAACAATTACTTCATCACCCTGACATCACCAGACCTAACCCTAAAACTTTCTGGAACGTGGCTATTTCTACGCACTACCACTAACTAGGGGGCCCAGTCCATGCTAGATCCACCCTATGGCCACGCGGGTGCCACGTCAGACGCGACGGCGGGGAGAGGCAGACGATGGTCGCCGCCGACGACTCGGGCCATCCCAACACGTGCATAAGGGCGCACAGGAAATAGCGCGAAGAGGCGGACCACATAGAGGTGGCGTCACCCCTTTATGGTCACCGGAGCTTCGGCTCCGATGAACTCCAGCGGCGGCACGCGCAGATGCTCGTGGCGGAGACGGTAAAGAGGAAGAGGGAGGGGTTGTAGAGCACTAGGATGCTCATAAGCTCAACGGGATTACGACCATGTGGTCAGAAGGGCGGGGCGTGGCCGGAATCGACGGCGAGCGGCATCAACTAGCGGCGGAGGGAGCTCCCGATTCTGATGATTGCGGGCGCGCCGAGCTGTGAGAGCTAGCTAGGAAGAACGAGGAGGCGATGGCAAGATCGGGGGTGGTATTAGTCGATCTTGGGGAGATCGGAGATGGTGAGGCCGATAGCGTCTGCGAGCTAGATCTCGCCAACCATGGCGATATGGATAAGGGGGAGGGGCAGTGGCGCGTTGGGGCTTCTCCACTGCGGCGGCAGGGCCTCTTATAGACGCTTGCGAGG
This sequence comes from Avena sativa, assembly GCA_916181665.1. NCBI lineage: Eukaryota > Viridiplantae > Streptophyta > Magnoliopsida > Poales > Poaceae > Avena > Avena sativa. The sequence continues at coordinate 242,196,182 of OV702297.1, forward strand.
GGCGGCGGGAATCTTGGCGCGGCTTCATCGGCGGACAGTAGTGGCGTCGACACGGAGGAGCTTCCCCGTCTTCGACGAAGACGACGACGCGGGACATAGCCGAAGCAGTACGGGCCAGCTACTAGGCCCCGGGTGGGCTGCGGTGTGCGGCAGAGAGAGAAGGGATGCGGGCCACGGCCCACTGGCTGCTGCTGGACATTTTTATTTCTAAATATTTTTCCTTTTTATATTTACTGATTTGTATTTCATTTAAATTAAGTTTCGGTAATTTCAAAACTACTGGAGAGTTTACAAAATATCTGAAAATATTCCAGGGCCCTTGTAATCCATTTGGGCTCCACAATTTTGATACTTTTCAAAATACAAAACATTTGGATGCATTTCGAAAAGAGGGGAAAACTAGGGTTTAGAATTTTCATTTGTTAAAACAATTGTTCACATGCATTACTTTATTAATTTAAACACATGCATGCAGTGCTTAAGTACTAATTACATTATTACAAACTTGGGTTGTTACAATGGTGTAACACCATACCCTTTTGGAGACCCCGCTTTAGCCTAAGCAAAAGTATAGGATGGGAAGACCCCGAGAAGATGTTTATGAAATGTTTTATGAGAAAACCTTGTTCAGGTTTCACCCACCAAGATAGGTTAAAAAATGAGAAAGATTTTGATTTACAAAAAGGATGGAGGAAAAATGTTTATGAAAAGGCACCTGGTTCTTTGCAGCTTTAGCTATAACAACTTAACCCGAGCAACCACATTACTCTGGAATGGGACGTGGCAGCATTTGAAGTTTGCTACTCTGGTATGGTTATTCTCACTACTAGATATAAGGGATCAGATGCCTCGAATTCTAGGGTTCCTTAACATAAAGGGTCAACTACAAGGAAGTCACCTCGTGGAATTGCGAACTGCCCTCGGGAGCTGCCGGGATATACTATGAGCCTCTCATTGAAAGTGTCGACTCTGGAGGACTTGGGATCACTCCAGTTGGTCTATGGATCCCAACATGCCTATGTTGAGAGGAACAACTCATAGGGTCGGTCCTATACTATAGTGGCATCCGGAGAATCTTGATTGGTTACTCGACCCATAATCGGTGTAGATCAGGGATGTGTAATCGGATGATGTGGGTAAAGTGTACAACCTCTACAGAGTGTAAATCTATTCTAATACCCATCTCCATGCTTAAGGACGGGTTGGACAAAATACTATAGAGCGGTGCTGGTTTTGTTTTCAAAAATAACTTCAGAAAATAAATGTCTTGGAAAGGTTTTTGACGATGAGATGGTCGGGAAAATGCAGGAATGGAGTTTGTTCATGTGATGACTAGAATGAAAGGAAAATGGGTGACCCAATCCTAGCATTTTCTAAAAAAATTCAAAAAGGTTTCCCAAATATTTTACAAAACTTTTTCAACAAAGATATAGAGACATGCTACATCTACAAGAGAAACTAGTTTACAACAGAACCTCTATTGGATCCCTCCTACTACCACAGCCATAATGCATATCCTTTATTATTGTTCTTTTAAGGTGGTTTGCGAGTACATTCAAAGTACTTACCGACATTGTACGGGATATCTACTTGGCTAGACTTTCAGATAATCGAGAGGAACACTGGAGTTGCTGACGTCTATGCAAGCTAGGACATCTTCCCAGTCAGTCGCTTCTAGGTTAAGGCATGACATGGGCACTGCGCTTGAAGGCTTCCTCTATTGATTTTGTATCGCCATAATGGCCTTAATGTAAGTACTTGTACTGATTATTTATGGATTTTGTAATGATACTTGTCGATTATGCTCACGGCTCACTAATCATGGGACCGTGAATTGCAGGCATAACGGCGAGTCTCGCTCCGTAAATCCGGGGTCACACAATGCCAATAGATAACTATTGAGAAATAATGTGCCAGAGGAGTAATAAAACTTCACTTGGAACGTGAGACCACGAGGAAACTAAAACTTTTACTCGTCATATCATCACATCGACAGATGCTTAAATAACTCAATAGCCGAAATCAAGTGGCTTCCCACGTTTAGATCGTTCGTTGGACAGCGGAGTTAGTAGTTCCTCATGGAGAACGACAGTGTTGTAAGGACATGCATAAAGCAATATCTTAATTTAATTACTAGAAAAACAATGGCATAATCTCTACTACTTCAAAGCATCGATTATATCAAATAATTTCATTCAAAAGTGCTATCAGGTCTATTACATTAAGCTCACTGGGGTTGAGTAGTTTCTAAAATCAAATCCTTTGGGATAAATATGGACTCCAGTCATCTTTTTGGATCCTTTTTATTGTTGTAAAAATGTTGGAAATATTTTAACCAAGTTCATTGCTCATTATTTCAAAGCTAAAAAGGAGACACTAGCAAAGGAATAGAATTTATGAGATAACGAGCTAAGTGGGGAGTGACTCAAGTGCAAGCGAGCAAATAGTTGTAGGGTCAATTTGAAATTGCAGAAGAGGTGATGAATGGAATGTGATACATCCTCTTACTTGCTTCTTTCCTGTATTTGAGTTGAACCCCGCTATATTTCCATATTGCCAAGTCACCTGAAATTGAGCAATCTATGAGAGAGACAAGGAAACAAATTTGCAATAGAAGTTACAGCTAATTTTTTTATGTTTTTGTAACATCCCAAAAATATTAAACTAGACTCATCAAACTCTATGCATCCAAATTTAGGGTTAACAAAAAAATTTCTAAATAAAAATATGAAAGCATGCATCTGTGTATGCATCCCATTTTGAATTCTTTTGAATTGCCTTGTTTATGTGTTTCTTTGCTTGTAAAAGGATTCTTAGGTGAAATAAAAATCATCTAAACAATCCCCACACTTTTCCCAAAGACAAATAAATCAAAACAAACAAAATAAAGGAATGGTCATTTTGACCAATTTAACTCCCATGCCTACTTTGGTTGTCTCTAACATTTAGAACTTAACAGAAACTTGTTTGGATCTTTGCACCCCTTGATAGTACTCATAACAAAGTATCAAGGCCCACCTTGTGATCATCCAGAAACATTCAAATGCATAGTTTAAATGACAGTTTAAAATTGAATCTTTATCATATGGGAAGATCCCACTTCTTCAAAAACCACTCAAACAAGCTCAACTTTCAAAACCCAAGCATCTACAGACTCATCCGCACCTACCTAGAACACCCACCAAAAATCTTTTCAAAATTCAAAACTTGAATTCATGCGGCCATTTCATCAAACACCTTGCAGATGCAAATCAAATAAAATCCAAACACTATTTGGAGCAGTGATTTGAGCCTAACTTGTTCCCTCACTGGTTGCAATTAGGCTTTAGTAGATCATCTAGCTCATTTGTAAACATCTAGCACCACTGTAAGCTTGGCAATGTCATCAATGGTGAATAGCCGAAGCCACCCATGCCACTCCAGTGTAGACAGCAAGCTAGGAGAGGAACTAGCCATGCCAACCTTGTTTGAGAGATCACCCATGCCTCACCGCCCCCTCTCGACCAGCCCTGCCTCAAATACATCGACCAGAGCAACCAGGAACGCCGCGCCCGTGCCTCTGTCAACCATGCCGAGCGTGCGCCAGAGCGCCACCCTCGACACATGCCCACAGACCGCGCGCCGTCCTTGCCGCGTGCATACACGATCACCACCGTCCCAGGAGACCACCAGACATCCCCGTTCGCCGCCCCATGCCTCACAGCCACCGCTCGCCGTCGAAGACGCCGCCTCTGCCACGTAGAGCATCACATGTTCCAGACCGTTTGCCACCGCCCCTACACGCGCATTAAAGCCATAGAGCATCGGCAGGAGACTATCGATCGATCGCCACCACCAGCCATGCCTCTAGCTGCCCGTAGCCATGTCGCCACCGTCGCCTGCCCATTCCGTTCGGTCTCGTCGTCGAGACTATAAATAGAGGCCTCCCCCGCTCAAACTCTTCACACCATCTCACTCCCCTCTCCTCATTGATCGTTCCACCCTGTTCTCGGAGCAAGGCGAGCAGCACACTGCCAGAATTTGGCCGGAGCAGGCCACCTCTAGAGAAGAAGGGCGCCGTCGATTTCGTCCACCCCAGGAGAAGCTGCCGGTACCAGGAGATTCGTCGTCATCGAATTCGTCATTCGCCTACCTCGTCGACCCTCGCCTGAGCACCGATGAGCCCCCGACGACCCCCACCTGCCGTGTTAGGTTTCTGTCTCGCCGGTGCCGCCTGACATGGACAATGAGTAGCAGCCGTTCGATTTGACTTAGATCGTGCGGATGAGATTGCCTCGTACCACTTCACGTTTAAAGAGCCACTGACTGGTGGAACCCCCTGTCATTTGAGCCCCGCGCCGCGGAGTGACACCGGGCCGGCCCATTATCATTTCCCGTGCAGCCCAGTCGTTTGAATTTAACTTTTTTCATTTTAATTCAAACACAGTTCTGTACCTATTTTCAAAAATCAACCCAGCTCGATTCAGTGCACCAAATTGAATGAAACCAATTTTGTTAGAAAGATATTGAAATTCTTAATCCAAGCCCGTTGGATTCAAATCATTTTAATCTATAGATCAACCTTTGTAAAAATAAAAAGGCAGAACCTTTTTTGCATTCAAACATTTTTCAAATTTAAACCATAATAGATTTTGAGTTGATTCCAACTCTCAAAAATCATATTTGATCATACCTTTCAGAATATATAAAAACATTTGGGTTTACCTATAGAAATAATGTTCAAGTAATAAAATAACGCCAGATAGGCATTTCTAGTCACTTTATTTAAGTAAAATAAAAGGTTAAACCTTATTAAATTGTGACACCACTTTAAATCAAATTCCAATATACTGAAATGTGTGGTGATGACATGTGTCAACATGATCCCATGTTTGGTTTGGAGAATATTAAATCTTAAGTAGTTTTTCAATGAGTAGAAATTACTTTTCTAAAAATAAAAGAAATTAAACCAAGCTTTAACCTTGTAATGTTAGTGATGATGCTAGATCATCTATAGGACCCTTTTGTGTGATTATTGGAAGTAGTTAAGTATTGTCTGGTGATTGTGTACCTCGTATTTATTCATAGACGCTAGTACCGACCAAGGATACGAGGAGGAAGGAGGATACTACGAAGAAGAAGCCGAGGAGAACTTTAACCACTGCTCTGCACAAGGCAAGCTAACACTTGCAATTTAGCAAGCTTATACTGATACTTGTGCAAGCTAACACTTGCAAGATACTATACCTATGCAAGCAAATACTTGCTTGTACCATGCCAACTATATGCCTTAAGAATATATGATCATAACCACTTGATAAACCAATCCTAGTTTTACTTACAAGCTTTATACTTTATTTCTTTATCAAAGCTCTTACTTAGAGTTTACTTAAGTAAATTGTAGATACTAGAAAGATAATTGAAGGTTGCATAAAGAGCATAAAATTTGGCCTAAGCTAGATAATCTTTATGTCATCCTAAGGCATGAGACTGAACTTAGTTAAACTCCACTAGTTTACCACCCCTCATTAGTACTTACCCCCACTTGTAGATGCTAGTGCTAAGCATAAAACTTGATCAAATTAGATGGGAATACTTGGTGGAAAAATGGTTATGAAAACCTTGGAATGATGGATCATTCTATTGAAATGTTTTGGACATGTGTTTCCGAACACCAGATGATTTATGGTGATGAAAATGTTGAGGCATGAGCCTTCGCCCTTTATAAAACTAATGGTTGTCTGGATGCTATACCATTCCAATTTTACCGTACAACCACAATACCCGAGAAGTGGGTAGGGCTTGACTGGAAGCTTATATACCTTAGTATTAGTCCCCTCATGGCCAAGGTCTGAGCTAAGGCTACCTTGTGAAGATTGTCCACCTGTGTAGTACCCAAGATGACAGTTGGTCATGGTTGGGAGGCCAAACTCACAGGAGAGGTGCTTATACTAGGGTGTGTAATTGAAAGGTTAGGATTGATTATTTGCATACTAAGTATGCTGAATTCAGGATTTGTTCCTGACGGATGTATCAAATGTTGTGGTGAAAGTGTACAATCTCTGTAGAGTGTCAAACTATTCGAATAGCCGCGTCTACGGTTATGGACAGTTGGAGTGGCCATACTGTTCCCCCGTCAGATGTTTTCAAAATGACTTTTGAAACAAACTGAGACCTTGACTTGACCACAACAGAGTTGTGATATGAAATTCAAGTTCCCACTTAGTTGTTATTAAATTTGACTAGCTTTCTCATGCTTCTGAACTGGGTAGATGTAAATCTGGCTTTTTGCAAAACAACCCTAGAGCTTAGTGTCCTACTACAAAAACCCCCTTCACTTGTTAGTATTAGTTTGCGAGTACTTAAAGAGTACTCATGGCTTTGTCCCTGGCTATTCCCGTGGCCAGACTATGAAGAGTAGTACCTGGAGGATGGACCACAGGAAGGTTACGACAACTAGGATCATCTCCCATCGTCAGCATTGCCTGTTACCCCGAAGATGGAGCTTCGCCTACGCTACCGTTATTATTACGTATTTCCGCTGCTTGAGTTGTATTAAGAACTGGATCATGAGATCCTTATTTGTGTAAGACCTTATGTATGGTTTGTAATGGATGATGTACTGTGGTATCCAATTATGTTATGTCTCGCAAAAATGGTAATCCTAGGATTGGATGTATGGCATAATAGGCATCTGGGATTAAAAATCCGGGTGTTGACAAGTTGGTATCAGAGCCATCCTGACCATAGGATACCCTAGTTAGACTGGACGTTTGGAATCAAAAACTTAGTTTCAAAACCAAAGAAAGCAAATATTTACAAAAATTTATTCCCATTCTTATCACTTGATTCTTTCATGAAAATTCATGTTCCTAAAAAACTCTTGCAAAATACATAAAATTTGACACAATTGATCACTCTACTAACTTACTCATCTTATATTCTTTTAGATGGATGTGAAGTAGAGCAAGATTTACCAGTTGGGAAATGGAGGAGACCTTATCTTTGAGAGGGATTTGGACCAGCTTTCGGAACTTCTGGAGCGTCCGCACCCCGAGTTCTTCGGAGCTTAGCTCAATGATCAAGGAGGAGAAGATCTGCAGTGGCTAATTGTGGCATGTCTCCGAGGAAAGATTGAACCTCCCACTGCTGAGGGAATTCAGTTTACCTTAAGAGAGAACAACTGGCTCGATCGACTTGCCAGGGCCATGCAGGAAGCTCTTGCCCGTCTGTGTGGGCAGAGTATCAACCAGATCAAGGGTACCCTCTTTGAGTTTTGTCCAAGGCATGATGCTAATGGACAACCACTGGAAGCCCCATACCACCACGAGCTGAAGACTCAGTTGGACCACCTTAGCTTCATGATGTACGATCGTCAGCAGGAGTTGGATAATTGCCGTGACTACTCCAACCACAAGTCCGCCATTATCAAGACAAAGGATTAGACCATCGCCATGCTAGCGAAGGATCGCAAGTCTCGCTGCCGTCAGCTCGATAAGAAGGACCGCATCATTGCCCGTCTTCGCCACCGTATCTCGTCTTTGGAGGAGACCGTCCAACAGAGAGACATGCAATTGGAAGAAAGGGAGAATGCCGGAGAGGTTCTTCGTGGAGACCCCTACTCCTATCTCAGCGATGATGATGATTTTCTGGAGGATCAGGCTATGGATTTCTTCACCGATGAGGAGGATTTCGCCTTCATCAATGACGACGATGATTATGAGGATGACGACTACACCGACTCCGAGGAGTAGTAGCACTTGAGCACTAGCGTAGTGAGTAGTATTCGGTCCCACTGTATCGTAGTTTCCAGAATGGTTCCTAACACCATCTGTTTACCTTTGTTGTGGTGTGTGTTGTATCGTGTGAATGAATGAATGAAAAGCAAGTTGAAAAAAAAAACCGAGTCAAACTTTAAAAACTTTTCAAAGCCCTGAACCTTAGAAATTTACCTCTTTTCTCGCGATCTATCTCAACCTTCAGATGCCACGCGGAGGAAGTGGTTCATCCCCAGACCCAATATTGCAGATCCGGCAAATGTTGATTTCTGACGGCGAAGCTTAAAAGAGCGGAACGTCAAGCCAACCTAGACACCCTTCAAAAGATAGCTCAGCTATCCCACAACAATCAAGGCCACGGAAACCAGGACAACCATGGATCTAAGCTCAAGAATTTCCAGAACACCAACCCACCTGTTTTCACCAAGTCGGAAGAGCCCTTAGACGCCGATGATTGGCTGCAAACCATGGAAAATAACCTAGAAGTCGCCAGAGTGGAAGCTAATGAGAAAGTTTTGTTTGCCACCCACTATCTAGCCGGAGATTCCAGAGCATGGTGGAACAGTGTTCGTGCAATGACCGGAGGACAGATGATGACCCGGGAGGAATTCAAAGTCAAGTTCAGCAGAACCCATGTGCCACCAGGTTTGATCAAGAGAATGAGAGACGAATTCAGAGAACTGAAGCAAGGACGGATGACTATAGTGGAATACCGTGACAAATTTTTGTCATTAGCTAGGTATGCCCCGTATGAGATCGACACCGAAGCCAAGAAGAAGGAGAGATTCTTGAATGGTCTGCACGATGAGATGCAGACTTTCTTAGTCAATATCCCCTTTGCGGATATCGAAGCCCTTGTCGACTCTGCCATCCAGATGGAAGGAAAGATCAACAAAGCCAATGAGAACTGCAAGAATCGCATGATGCATCAACCAGGAACCCATCAGACCCCAAAGTACCTCCCTAACGCATCTATAGGATTTGCCCCGAGAACCAACAGACCCCCGATGAACCGTCCGACCTATCCCAACCGTGGAAACCCAAGGCCAGGAGGAAATCACAACAACCCCGGCAACTCTAACAATTTCAACCGTGCCCCACCTAAGTTCAACAACAACAATGCTACCACCAACACCAACACTGCCTTGAGGACTGGAAGCAATGCTGTGCCTGTTGCAGCAAAGGACAAGTCGCAAGTAACTTGTTATGACTGTGGAAATAAGGGTCACTACTCCAACGAGTGCCCCAACAAGAAGAATGCCGCAGCCCCCAATGCAAATGCCCCAGCTCAGCAGCAGCGTCGTGTTCAACCAGGAAGAAGGTTTGCCCCAGGGAATTCGCTCAACCGCAACGGCCGTCTTTTTCTCATGCAAGCTGAAGAAGCTCAGGAAGCGCCAGACGTCGTGCTGGGTATGTTTTCTGTTAATTCAGTACTTGCAAGAGTGTTGTTTGATTCTGGTGCATCGCATTCATTTGTCACCGAAGAATTTCCCTGCACTATTAAGATTCAACCAACAAAAATGAAGCATGTTATGATCGTTCATATTCCCGGTTCAACCACCAGGGCTAGGCAAATTTGCAAAGCCGTCCCTATCCGAATCCATGGCATAGATTTTTATGCTAACCTGATAGTACTCGGAACTAAAGGTTTGGAAGTAGTACTAGGAATGGATTGGATGTACAAACATAAAGGATTGATTGACTGTGCCAAGAAAGCCATCACCATGACCAGTACAGCCGGAATATCAGTAGAGCATATATCTGAAACCTTACCTCGTCAATTCAAGTGCAACAAGAGTATAGCCCAACCTACCATTGACCAAGTACAGATAGTCTGTGAATACCCCGATGTATTTCCAGATGTTTTGCCCGGTATGCCCCCAGATCGGGATATCGAGTTTCTCATTGAACTAATCCCGGAACAGGACCCATAGCCCAGAGACCATGTAGTATGAACCCGTTTGAACTGGCAGAACTGAAGAAGCAACTAGATGCCATGCTGGAAATTGGATTGATTCAACCAAGTGCGTCACCATGGAGATCACCTGTTTTGTTTGTGGACAAGAAAGATGGAGGTAACCGTTTGTGTATGGATTATCGGTAGTTGAATGATGTCACCATCAAAAACAAGTACCCCTTGCCCAAGATAGAAGATTTGTTTGATCAGTTGACCGGTGCCAAAGTGTTTTCTAAGATTGATCTTAGGACAGGCTATCATCAACTCAAAATTCGGGCGGAGGATATTCCCAAGACTGCCTTTACCACCAAATATGGATTATACGAGTATACCGTCATGTCTTTTGGATTAACCAATGCCCCCGCTTATTTCTTGAATCTCATGAATAAGATTTTTATGGACTTCCTGGATATGTTTGTCGTTGTTTTCATCTATGACATTCTGATTTATTCCAAATCGGAAGAAGAACATGAGCTACAACTGAGGACCATTCTTGGAACCCTTAGAGAGCATCAGTTATATGCCAAGTTTAGCAAATGTGAATTCTGGTTACAGGAGGTAGGATTCCTCGGCCACATTGTATCAACCGGCGGAATTGCCGTTGACCCTGCAAAGGTGAAAGATGTCGAAGATTGGCAAGCCCCAACCACTCAAACCCAAGTTCGTGCATTTCTCGGATTGGCGGGATACTACCGCAAGTTCGTAGAAGGATTCTCGAGTATCGCCAGACCCATGACCCAATTGCTGAAGAAGGACAAGAAGTTTGAACTGACCGACAAGTGTGAAGCGAGTTTTCAAGAACTCAAGAGGAGATTGATTTTAGCCCCAATCTTAATCATGCCGGATATCACGAAGCCCTTCGACGTGTAATGAGACGCATCCAAGATCGGTCTCGGATGTGTGCTAATGCAAGAAGGAAAAGTTATATCTTATCTATCTCGACAAATAAAACAACATGAGCAAAATTACCCAACCCATGACCTCGAACTCGCAGCCGTAGTTCTATCCCTGAAGACATGGAGGCATTACCTGATGGGAAATCGTTGTGAGATTTATTCGTATCACAAGAGCCTGAAGTATATATTCACTCAGAAGGAGTTGAATATGAGGCAGAGAAGATGGATTGAGTTAATCAAGGATTACGATCTGGACATTCACTATCACCCTGGTAAAGCCAACGTGGCAGCACATGCCCTTAGCAGATTGCCGTGCCGCTTGAACTCCATGATTTTGAAGGAGCAACCAAGTTTGCACAAAGAGATGGAAGATTTTCGAATGGAATTAGTGAGTGAAGTATTTTTGGCTAGCATAGAACCTCAACCCACTTTGATCAGCTAGATCAAAAAGGCGCAGAAAGGAAATGCTAGTATTGACGGAATCAAGCATCGTATCGGTACAGGCAAAGTACCCGGATTCACCGAAGACGAAGAAGGAGTTCTGTGGTACAAAGGACGCCTTTGTGTACCAGCAAATTATGAGTTGAAAGAAGTTATTCTCAAGGAAGCTCATGATACCCTTTATTCTATCCATCCCGGAGGAACCTAGATGTATGAAGATTTGAAAGAGCAATTTTGGTGGCATAAGATGAAGAGAGAAATCGGAAGCTATATCGCTAAGTGTGATATATGTCAGCGAGTCAAGGCGGGACATCAAAGACCCGCTGGATTGTTGCAACCATTGCAGATTCTGGAATGGAAATGGGATTCCGTTGGAATGGACTTTATCACCGGATTTCCTACTTCTAGTAGGGGAAATGACTCTATCTGGGTCCTAGTGGACAGATTGTCCAAAGTCGCCCATTTCTTACCCATCAAGACCACATATCAGAGTTCGAAGCTAGCAGAGTTATACATCGCTAGGATCGTCAGTTTGCATGGAGTCCCCCAGAACATCGTATCGGATCGAGGAACTCAGTTTACCTCGAGATTCTGGAAGAAAGTTCAAGAAGGTTTAGGAACCCGACTAGATTTTAGTACCTCTTATCACCCTCAGACCGATGGACAAACAGAGCGAGTAAATCAAATACTCGAAGATATGCTGAGAGCATGTGTGTTAGAGTATGGATCTAAATGGGAAGACTGTCTGCCATTTGCAGAATTTTCATACAACAACAGTTATCAAACTAGTTTGCAAATGGCCCCATTTGAATTCATGTACGTAACGAAGTGTCGCACCCCTTTGAACTGGTTGGAAGTAGGAGAGAGTCAGATTTTCGGACCCGATATCCTACGAGAAGCAGAAGAGAAGGGTCACAAGATTCGTGAGCACCTCAAGACAGCCCAGTCAAGACAGAAGAGTTACGCAGACAAGAGACGTCGAGACCTCGCCTTCAACATAGGAGATTTTGTATATCTGAAAGTGTCACCATTTAAAGGAATGCAGTGTTTCCAACTCAAAGGAAAGTTATCCCCCAGATATATCGGACCCTTCAAGATTCTGAACCGTCGAGGAGAAGTGTCGTATCAATTGGAACTACCCGAAGAGATGTTAGTCGTGCACACTGTGTTCCATATCTCATTACTTCGCAAGTGCCTCGAAGTTCCGGAGAAGACGAACGTGTTCAAGAATATCGATCACCGGACCATAGAGATCAATGATGACCTGACCTATCCCGAAGTATCCATCCGTATTTTGGAAGAAGCTTTCCGAACCACCAGAACCCGAAGCATCAAGTTTCTAAAAATTCAGTGGAGCAACCACACAGAAGAGGAAGCTACCTGGGAGCGCGAAGATCACATCAGGACGGAGTTTCCCGATCTCTTCAAATCCTAGGTAATCTTTCGTCCTTTTTCAAATCTCGAGACAAGATTTTGTTTAAGGGGGATGGTTTGTAACATCCCAAAAATATTAAATTAGAATCATCAAACTCTATGCATCCAAATTTAGGGTTAACAAAAACTTTTCGAAATAAAAATATGAAAGCATGCATGTGTGTATGCATCCCATTTTGAATTCTTTTGAATTGCCTTGTTTATGTGTTTCTTTGCTTGTAGAAGGATTCTTAGGTGAAATAAACATCATCTAAATAATCCCCACACTTTTCCCAAAGACAAATAAATCAAAACAAACAAAATAAAGGAATGGTCATTTTGACCAATTTAACTCCCATGCCTACTTTGGTAGTATCTAACATTTAGATCTTAACAGAAACTTTTTGGATCTTTGCACCCCTTGATAGTACTCATAACAAAGTATCAAGGCCCACCTTGTGATCATCCAGAAACAGTCAAATGCATAGTTTAAATGATAGTTTAAAATTGAATCTTTATCATATGGGAATATCCCACTTTTTCAAAAACCACTCAAACAAGCTCAACTTTCAAAACCCAAGCATCTACAGACTCATCAGCACCTACCTAGCACACCCACCAAAAATCTTTTCAAAATTCAAAACTTGAATTCATGCGGCCATTTCATCAAACACCTTGCAGATGCAAATCAAATAAAATCCAAACACTATTTGGAGCAGTGATTTGAGCCTAACTTGTTCCCTCTCTGGTTGCAACTAGGCTTTAGTAGATCATGTAGCTCATTTGTAAACATCTAGCACCACTATAAGCTTGGCAATGTCATCAATGGTGAACAGCCGAAGCCACCCATGCCACCCCAGAGTAGACAACAAGCTAGGAGAGGAACTAGCCGTGCCAACCTTGTATGAGAGATCACCCATGCCTCACCGCCCCCTCTCGACCAGACCTGCCTCGAAGACATCGACCAGAGCACCCAGGAACGCCGCGCCCGTGCCTCTGTCAACCATGCCGAGCGTGCGCCAGAGCGCCACCCTCGACACACGCCCACAGACAACGCGCCGCCCTCGCCGCGTGCATACACGATCACCACCGTCCCAGGAGACCGCTAGACATCCCCGTTCGCCGCCCCATGCCTCACAGCCACCGCTCGCCGTCGAAGACGCGGCCTCTGCCGCGCAGAGCATCACATGTTCCAGACCGTTTTCCACCGCCCCTACACGCGCATTAAAGCCATAGAGCATCGCCAGGAGACCACCGATCGATCGCCACCGCCAGCCATGCCTCTAGAAGCCCGTAGCCATGTCGCCACCGTCGCCTGCCCATTCCGTTCGGTCTCATCGTCGAGACTATAAATAGAGGCCTCCCCCGCTCAAACTCTTCACACCATCTCACTCCCCTCTCCTCACTGATTGTTCCACCCCGTTCTCGGAGCAAGGCGAGCAGCGCACCGCCGGAATTTGGCCGGAGCAGGCCGCCTCTGGAGAAGAAGGGCGCCGTCGATTTCGTCCACCCTAGGAGAAGCTACCAGTACTAGAGATTCGCCGTCGTCGACTTCGTCGTTCGCCCGCCTTGCCGACCCTCGCCTGAGCCCCGGTGAGCCCCCAACGACCCCCACCTGCCGCGTTAGGTTTCTGTCTCTCCGGCGCCGCCTGACGTGGATAATGAGTAGCAGCCGTTCGATTAGACTTAGATCGTGCGGATGAGATTGCCCCATACCGCTTCGCGTTTAAAGAGCCACTGACTGGTGTAACCCCCTGTCAGTTGAGCCCCGCGCCGCGGAGTGACACTGGGCCGGCCCATTATCGTTTCCTGCGCAGCCCAGTCGTTTGAATTTAACTTTTTCCATTTTAATTCAAACACAGTTCTGTACCTAGTTTCAAAAATCAACCCAGCTCGATTGAGTGAACCAAATTGAATGAAACCAATTTTGTTAGAAAGATATTGAAATTCTTAATCCAAGCCCATTGGATTCAAATCATTTGAATCTATAGATCAACCTTGGTAAAAATAACAAGGCAGAACCTTTTCTGCATTCAAACATTTTTCAAATTTAAACCATAATATCTTTTGAGTTGATTCCAACTCTCAAAAATCATATTTGATCATACCTTTCAGAATATATAAAAACACTTGGGTTTACTTACAGAAATAATGTTCAAGTAATAAAATAATGCCACATAGGCAGTTCTAGTCACTTTATTTAAGTAAAATAAAAGGTTAAACCTTATTAAATTCTGACACCACTTTAAATCAAATTCCCATATACGGAAATGTGTGGTGATGACATGTGTCAACATGATCCCATGTTTGGTTTGGAGAATATTAAATCTTAAGTACTTTTTCAATGAGTAGAAATTACTTTTCTAAAAATAAAAGAAATTAAACCAAGCTTTAACCTTGTAATGTTAGTGATGATGCTATATCATCTATAGGACCCTTTTGTGTGACGATTGAAAGTAGTTAAGTATTGTTTGGTGATTGTGTAACTCGTATTTATTCATAGACGCTAGTACCGACCAAGGATACGAGGAGGAAGGAGGATACTACGAAGAAGAAGCCGAGGAGAACTTCAACCACTGCTCTGTACAAGGCAAGCTAACACTTGCAATTTAGAAAGCTTATACTGATACTTGTGCAAGATAACACTTGCAAGATACTATACCTATGCAAGCAAATACTTGCTTGTACCATGCCAACTATATGCCTTAAGCATATATGATCATAACCACTTGATAAACCAATCCTAGTTTTACTTACAAGCTTTATACTTTATTTCTTTATCAAAGCTCTTACTTAGAGTTTATTTAAGTAAATTGTAGATACTAGAAAGATAATTGAAGGTTCCACAAAGAGCATAAAATTTGGCCTAAGATAGATAATCTTTATGTCATCCTAAGGCATGAGATTGAACTTAGTTAAACTCCACTAGTTTACCACCCCTCATTAGTACTTACCCCCACTTGTAGATGCTAGTGCTAAGCATAAAACTTGATCAACTTAGATGGGAATACTTGGTGGAAAAATGGTTATGAAAACCTTGGAATGATGGATCATTCTATTGAAATGTTTTGGACATGTGTTTCCGAACACCAGATGATTTATGGTGATGAAAATGTTGAGGCATGAGCCTTAGCCCTTTATAAAACTGATGGTTGTCTGGATGCGATACCATTCCAATTTTACCGTAAAACCACAATACCCGAGAATTGGGTAGGGCTTGACTGGAAGCTTATATACCTTAGTACTGGTTCCCTCATGGCCAAGGTCTGAGCTGAGGCTACCTTGTGAACATTGTCCACCTGTGCAGTAACCAAGATGACAGTTGGTCATGGTTGGGAGGCCAAACTCACAGGAGAGGTGCTTATACTACGGTGTGTAATTGAAAGGTTAGGATTGATTATCCGCATACTGAGTATGGTGAATTCAGGATTTGTTCCTGAAGGATGTATCGAATGTTGTGGTGAAAGTGTACAATCTCTACAGAGTGTCAAACTATTCGAATAGCCGCGTCCGTGGTTATGGACAGTTGGAGTGGCCATACTGTTCCCCCGTCAGATGTTTTCAAACTGACTTTTGAAATGAACTGAGACCTTGACTTGACCATAACAGAGTTGTGATATGAAATTCAAGTTCCCACTTAGGTGTTCTAAAATTTGACTAGCTTTCTCTTTCTTCTGAACTGAGTAGATGTAAATCTGGATTTTTGCAAAACAACCCTAGATCTTAGTGTCCTACTACAAAACCCCCTTAGCTTGTTAGTATTAGTTTGCAAGTACTTAAAGAGTACTCATGGCTTTGTCCCTGTCTATTCCCGTGGCCAAACTATGAAGAGGAGTACCTGGAGGATGGACCCCAGGAAGGTTACGACAACTAGGATCATCTCCCATCGTCAGCATTGCCTGTGACCCCGAAGATGGAGCTTCGCCTACGCTACCGTTATTATTACGTATTTCCGCTGCTTGAGTTGTATTAAGAACTGGATCATGAGATCCTTATTTGTGTAAGACCTTATGTATGGTTTGTAATGGATGATGTACTATGGTATCCAATTCTGTTATGTCTCGCAAAAATGGTAATCCTGGGATTGCCATGTATGGCATAACATGCATCTGGGATTAAAAATCCGGGTGTTGACAGTTTTTGATTTAGGAATGCAAAAACTGAAGGTAAACATGCAATTTTTAAAGAAGTAAGATAAATCAAAAGAAGAAATAAAAATATAAATGCAAAGTTTGGAGGTTTTCAAACCTCCCCCAAGCTTAGGCTGTTGCCAGGCTTAGTTGTTGCCGTCATTGGGCGGCTGGTACGAGTACTGCTGGTAGTAGTTGGGGAAGTTGGTCATGAAGTGTCTTAAGGTGTTAGTGAGTGAAATGATATCCTCATCCACTCCCTGAAGAGTGTGGCTGATCTCCCCCATGTGCTGGTTGAGCTGCAGAAATTCTTGATAGGGGACGCCGTTGAACCCCTGCTGTTGATTGGGCCCTGGGTCCCAGGGTCCTTCCTATTGCTGCTCCTGTCCTCCCCAAGTAGGATTGTGCTGCTCGTGCTCTCCCTGCTACTCTCCTTCTTCATCCTCTTCGGAGTCAGGCTGGAGCTCAGCCATCATCTCCCTCACCTGGTCTTGGGTGAGAATCCAGCAGTCCTTCCCAATAATCGAGAAATCTTGTGGATAAGGAAGCGGCACCTGCTCATCCTGTGAGGCATGAAGATAACCAAATTGATATGCTCGGAGCTTTTTCTCAGATCAGTAGATACCGATGATGCCACGAGCATGTAAGACCCCACATTTATAAGGTAAAGGTCCCTGTGATTGCAATGCTAGTCCCTGGATCAAATGCTAGCATCCACAGTTAAAGATGAAGTACACATATACAAAGGTCTTTATTACATCATCATTCCAGATATAACATAGTCTTTTGCAACTCATTAAACAAAGGCTAGTACAAGATTTCATAACATAAAGTAAATAACTATAAGTCTTCATATTCACGTGCCATAGGCAAGCATCTTGAGTGTAGACTCACAACCCTAATCTCCATCAGAGTAACCTGCAACATCATAAGTTACAGCCACAGTGGGTCAATACATTTGGAATTGTATTGGCAAGTGATACCTTAGTAGTATAGTAGTAACTAACATCTATATGAATTTGACTAAGTGTAGCTTAGGCTTGCTTTGTTCAAAATAGGTTTTTCTTATTAGTTGAAAAACACTAAGTTTTTCTTTGACAAAACTCCCAAGGAACCACCAATAGACATTGGTGAACCTTTACCCTTGTTCACCCACAAGTTTTTAACTTAGAAATTTTGATGAGGAGATCGTTGATAGCTTCAATGCCTTTGATGCTCAAATTGTTCGTTGCCGGTGACATGGCTAAGTACTTAGGTTTTACCCTCTTGAGAGGTGGTGCACATTCCCCACAAGACTCGACATGCATCGATACGAGATCTTTCAGAAGCCTTCCCTTAGACCACCATGGACACGTGCCAATATCCTATCACCCTACCACCAACTGTCCATCCGGCTAAGTTATTGCAACCTATATGATCAAGGCAGAGCCCATATTCCATGTGGTTGCACTAGAAGCTTCTAAACACTATGTATCTCAAATCCCTTTGTTCATGGGTGGCTTCCCACAAGTGAGATACACAAGGTAAACCATAGACATGGTCCTTGTGTAACCACTCAACATAAACCATCATACCATTACACCCAGGTGATTCATTCACTTAGTTGTTTTATTAAACAAAACACAAGTCAAAGACTTAGAAAAATTTCCATAGCATGAATATATTCCGCCCTTGTTTGCTACTAGCTAGGCTAAGCATGATAACAAGTATCTTAACTTAGATAAAATTCTACCAAGACTACAACTACTAGGATTTCCCAAGGCATAGCATAGTATATATATACTTAGAAAAATTACATGCAAGGCCTCCTCAAAATATCACTAGTGCATAGTCAAAAATAATGGGACAAAATACATAAAGCACCACTTGCCTTGGTAGTAGTTGGGGGAGTAGCAACAATCCTCACACTCACAATCACCACTAGCACCAAAATCTACACATAAAATGAAAACACCAAATTCACATTCAAATATTCAAGAAAAAATAATATGAATGCATGCAATGCAATGAAATGACTTTTCTATATGAAACAAGTCAAATCAAATAGTACCGAACACAAAACCATCTAATTAAAGTCTAAACAAACTTAAATTTGCCTTAAAATATTTTTATAAACATTTTATATAGTCAAAATAAGCCTATAAAGTGTTATGCATAAAATCCTATTTTTCCAGAAGAAAAATACAAATTTAAGCCCACAATAATGTAGGATTTATTTTTCTGAATCCTATGATATATTATTTGCATTTTAGGATAACCAGAACAAAAGATATGAATTTGACAAGTTTAAATTCCTAATAGATTCAAAAACAGATTTTAAATCTAAAATCTAAACACGTGGGCGCATCTGATTGGCCCGTACCGCTTCGCGCGGATTGATCAACGTGGACCGCAGGAATTAAGTGATGATGCACGGGCCATATCTATCGATACCAATTTGTTAAGAGATCTGTTCTATGCTTTTAGATCTAGATCCAATGTTGCTCGATCAAGCGACCATGGATGGGCGGCGCAAATGTCCACTAGCGGAGGTGGCGCTACTGGCGGCGGTGCTCCGACGATTCCAGAAGGGGCTAGGGGCTGTGGTGATGCTTACCAGTGTTGCAAGGTCGCGAGGAAGCTCGACGTGGCCTTGGTTTGGACGGGGGAGAGATGTTGTGGTCGCTGGGGCTCGTCGGAGTTGCGGGCAGCGTCGGGTTCGTGCAGATGGCGATGACCTGGGCCACCCTAGAACAAACCAGAGGCATCCGGACGTGCGCAAGGTTCAGGCGAAAAAGATAGTTTTGTTCAGAGGCCAAGGGGCGGTCGCATCTTACCGGGATTTCTCGTCGGAGATGGGGACGACGTCGGATGCTCACGGTGCTCGATGAAGCTGACGTTCTGGGTCACGAGCAGATGAACAAAGGGAATTAGAAGAAGAGCAAGAAGTAGACGATCATCATCGTATGAACGAGGGATGGGTGCGAGCACGACACTCACCGGAATACCTCGTCGGAGATGCTCGGGCAGCGGCAGTGCAAGTCTAATTGCGAGCAGCCTGGCGGCGATTGAGCGTGGGTGTTTGGGGGGAAATGACCGTGGAGGTGTGGGGATTAAGTAGCCGGCGGGGGCGATGGAATTACACAGAGAATCAATGGCAATTAAGCCCGAAATCAACGCAGCGATGATGGAGGAAACGGCGGTGGCGACGGGGTCTGCGCGCGGGGTTTGGGGGAGACGACGCTGAGCTGGCTTGGGCCCAGTGGCAGTGAGCGCAGGGTAGGGAGAGTGTGGGTGAGAGAGGGAGGGGAGGGGGAATGGCCCGGGTGGTCTTTTGGGCCTGTTCTGGTGCTGGGCTCAAAATGCAGCGCCTTTTTTATTTACTTTAAGCCTTTTCTTTTTCTGTTTGATTTTTCAGGAATGGTTTTCAAACCCTTTTCAAACTTGTTTGACTTCAAATCTTGTCTATATTTTTTTAGTGTGATCCTTTCACTCAAATGTGTGTCAAACACTACTGTTTTCAAAAACAGACCTTGGTCCTTTGAAAATAAGAGCAAAACCATGCCTCATATGAATTTAAAGTGGGCATATAAATGGTTTTGTTTGATTTCAAACTTTGAAATTTTTTGTGACAACCCTAAATGCTATGACAATATGAATGCAATGCATGATTTTACAATTCATGAATTTTGGGATGTTACAAATCTAACCCCTTAAGATGAATCTCGCCCTCGAGATTCGGATTGGCTAGCAAATAGGTGAGGGTGATCTTTTCGAAGGTCATCTTATTTTTCCCAAGTTGCTTCTTCTGGTGGTTCCACTGAACTTTGCAGAATTTGATAGTCTTAGTCCGAGTAACTCTTTCTGCAGTCTCAAGAATCTTGATAGGTTTCTCCTCATAGGTGAGATCACTCTCCAACTGAACCTCTTCTAAAGGTATAGTATCCTTCAAATAAGTTTCTTCCATCTCCAGATGGCGTTTCTTCAACTGACTCACATGAAACACATTGTGAACTGCTAATAGTTATTCAGGTAATTCAATCTCATAAGCCACTTCTCCTTTGTGGCTCAAGATCTTGAATGGTCCAACATACCTTGGTGCCAAATTTCCTTTGACTCCAAATCTCTTCACACCACGAAGTGGTGAGACTCTAAGATAAGCTCTATCACCTACCTCATAGGTGACTTATCTACGCTTTGGATCTGCGTAGCTCTTTTGTCGAGACTATGCTATCTTCAATCCGTCCTTTACCAATTTAACTTTCTATTCAGCTTCCTTAATCAGTTCTAGTCCGAACAAATTTCTTTCTCCAACTCCACTCCATAGCAATGGCGTAGTACACTTCCTTCCATAGATAAATTCAAACGGTCCATATCAATGCTGACTTGATAGCTGTTATTATGAGAGAATTCTGCGTAAGGTAGACTTTCATCCCAACTAGCACCAAAGTCTAGGGCACATGCCCTCAACATATCCTCCAGAATCTGATTGGTCCTTTCTGTCTGTCCATCAGTCTGAGGGTGAAAAGCTATGCTGAACTCTAATCTTGTTCCCAATGATTCATGAAGTTGTCGCCAAAAATGCGAGGTGAACTGAGTTCCTCTATCAGACACAATACTCTTAGGCACTCCATGCAGACATACAATTCTGTTTATATAGATCTTAGCTAGCTTAGCACTGTATAGGTAGTCTTCACGGGTATGAAATGAGCCACTTTAGTTAGGCGATCTACGACAACCCAAATAGAATCATATATGGATCTAGTCCTTGGTAGTCCGGTGATAAATCCATACCAATCTAATCCCACTTCCAATCAGGAATAGGTAGTGGTTGTAATAACCATGCCGGTTTTTGATGTTCCGCTTTCACTCGACTACACACATCACACAAAGCAATATGTTCTGTGATGTCCTTCTTGAGATTATGCCACCAAAATCTTCCCTTCACATCCGTGTACATTTTGGTGTTACCTGGATGAATAGAATATGGTGAGTTGTGTGCTTCCTGCAGAATCAGTTTCCAAAGATCTGGATCTTTGCAGATACGTTTTCCATACCATAAAGTACCCTGTTCGTCTTTATGGAATCCTTTAGCCTTCCCTTTGCTAATTTTACCTTTAATCTCTTCAATTTATTTGTCCAACTTTTGTGCTTCTTTGATCTTGTCCCACAAGGTTGGTTGAACATCAAATGACATGAGGTATCCTTCAGGCACTATCTCCAATCTGAGATCTTTGAATTGGGCACACAGATCATCTGGAAATTCTCCCTTAGTAAGGCCATTCACATAAACCTTACGGCTTAAAGCATCAGCTACAACGTTTGCTTTACCGGGATGGTTTTGCAAACTAAAGTCATAGTCCTTGATTAGCTCTAGCCATCTTCTTTGCCTCATATTGATTTCCTTCTGAGTGAAGATATATTTCAAACTCTTGTGATCCATGAACACTTTATAACGCTTTCCCAAAAGATAATGTCTCCATATTTTGAGTGCATGGACAATAGAGGCTAACTCTAAATCATGAGTAGGATAATTCACTTCATGAGTTTTGAGTTGTCTCGAGGCATAAGCCACAACTTTCCCCTCTTGCATCAAAACTCCACCCAATCCTTGGTGAGATGCATCACAATAAACTTCGAAATCCTTCTCTAAATCTGGAAAACATAAGACTGGTGCTGATCCAAGTCTCTTTTTCAATTCTTGGAAACTGACTTCACAACCTTCAGTCCAGTCAAACTTCTTATCTTTCTTAAGTAACTCCATCATTGGCTTGGCTACCTTTGAGAAATTTTCAATGAACCTTCTATAGTATCCTGCCCAGCCTAGGAAACTACGAACTTCTTTCACTGACTTGGGAGATTCCCACTCAGTTACAGCTGACACCTTTGCGGGATCGATAGCTATACCATCTCCCGACACAATATGTCCGAGAAATCATACTTCATTCAACCAGAATTCACACTTACTAAACTTGGCATACAGCTTGTGCTCCCTGAGCTTCTCAAGTATGAAACACAAATGTTCTTCATGGTCTTCTTTGCTCTTGGAATAGATCAGAATGTCATTGATGAATACGACAACAAACTTGTCAAGAAACTCCATGAACACTTTGTTCATCATGTTCATGAAATAGGCTGGTGCATTTGTCAATCCAAATGGCATCACGGTATACTCATACAATCCATACCTAGTGGTAAAAGCAGTCTTAGGTATGTCTTGCTCTCTAATCTTTAGCTGAAAGTATCCTGATCGGAGATCAATCTTTGAGAACACACGGGCTCCTTCTAGCTGATCAAATAGATCATTGATTCTAGGCAAAGGGTAGTTGTTCTTTATATTTACCTCATTGAGTGAACGATAATCTATGCATAACCTTTGGCTTCTATCCATCTTCTCAACAAACAGAGCTGGTGCACCCCAAGATGAAGAACTTATTTGAATAAATCCTTTCTGCAACTGTTCTCCTAGTTGCTTCTTGAGTTATTTCCACTTATTAACTGACATCTTGTAGGGTCTCTTTTCTATTGGTCTAGATCCTGGCAAAAAGTCAATCAGAAACTCCACATCTCTATCTGGTGGCATTCCTGGTAATTCCTCTAGAAACACATCCGGATATTTCTTCACAACTGGTATACTGTCTATGCTAACCCCTTAAGATAATTTAGCTTACTCCCTTTAGATTCAAAGTTAGACTTGAATCTAATCCTTTTCTTATCTGGGGTTGTGAGTGTAACAGTACGATTCGCACCATCTAGTACTGTAACATCCCAAAAAAATAAAACAATGATCATCAAACTCTAATCACTGAAATTAGGGTTACCAAAAACTTTGAGTAATTAAAATCATATGAATGCATGTGTGTATGTGATGATTTGATAAATGCATGAATGAACTTGTGTGATTAACCTAAATAGCAAGAAATGGTTTAAAGATGAAAATAACATCATATAAAACATTTCCAAGAAGAAACAAATAAAGAGAAAATCAAAAACAAATCAATTAAGGCAAATGGTCATTTTTGCCAATCTTGCTCACTAGGTCACTTTGAGTGTTTCTAGTCCAAGATTTCAAATATAAACTTTTCCAATTCTTTTCACCCCTTGCTAGACCAAGTAAAAAAGAATCAAAGCCCACCTTGCAAACTTGCAGAAACATTTGGCAACCTCATTCAAATCACATTTCAAAATTGAATCTTTATCATATGTGAAGATCACACATTTTAAAAACCCAACCAAACAAGTGCCCCTTGACTAATCCAACTAACCAGAGACTCCCTAGTATGTGCCGAGCAAACTCACCAAGTTTGAATCCAAAATTCAAATTTGAATCTCTTTCGGCCATTTCATCAAACACCTTGTTTGCAGCAAACAAACAAACAACAAACACTATAGTGAACAGTGAATTTGGCCAACCTTGTTCCCTCTATAGCTCTCACTACACTCTCAGTAGGTGATTTAGCCCAATTAACAAGCTTTAGCACCACTATGAGATTGGCATAGCCATTAATGGTGACCATGCCGAGCCCATTTGACAACCCCAATGTCACCAGCGAGCTAGAGGAAGGACTAGCCCCGCCAACATTGTCTGGGACACGCAGCACCGTCCATCGCCACTCCCTGTCCCAGCCCTGAGCGTAGCCATCCACTAGACCACCTGCCAAGAACGCGTCCAGTCTCTCTGCGTGCAAGCTGAGAGCGCGCTAGTGCGCCACACTCGACCAACACCCACAGACCGCGCACCGCCCTTGCCGCTTGCGTGCGTGATCGCCAACACTCCGGAACCCCGCCAAACAACCTCGTTCGCCGCCGCGCGACCAGGAGCACCCGTGCGCCATTAAATTTGCCGTCGGACCCGCCCAGAGCATCAACGCATTCCGACCGATCAGCACCGCCACACGCCTCGCCACCACGCTGTTGAGCTTCGCCAGGGAGCACAGCACCGCCCCCTACTGTCGCCCATGCCATTAGCCCTCTATGCTGTCGACCACGACGAGCTCAGCCCACGCCCGTCGATCCCCTTTAGCCACTCTAAAAGGAGACCTCCCCCGCTCATTTTCTTCACACCAGTTCACTCCCCACCTCTCACTGATCACACCCACTCACTCCCGGAGCAAGGCGAGCACCGGGTGGCCGGAATTTCACCAGAGTTCACCGTTGTAGAGGAGGAGAGGCACCATGGATTCGAGCCGCCCTAGGAGAAGCTGCCGGTACTAGGAGAACCGCCGTCGTCGACTTCGTTGTTCGCCCCCGTCGTTGACCATCGCCTGAGCCCCGGTGAGCCTCCCACGACCCCCACGTGTCGCACTAACATTCTGTCTCGCCGGCGCTGCCCGACATGGACGATGAACCAGAGCCATTCGATTAGAGTTAGATCGTGCGGCCTAGATCACCCCATACCGCTTCGCCCCTTACTGTCTCACTGACGCGTGGGGACAGCCACTTAACCAGCCCGTGCGTGCGCTGTGCGTAGTGGGCCGGCCCAGTTAAACATCCCGCGCGACCCAACAATTCAAATTTAGTTTTATTCATTTAATTTCAAACACAGTTCTGTACCTAGATACAAAAATCAACCCAGCTCGATTCACTGAACCAAAATGCATGAAACCAATTTTGTTAGAAAGGTACTAGAATGCTTAATCCAAGCCCGTTAGATTCAAACCCTTTAGAATTGTAGATCACCCATGGTAAAAATAACAAGGCAGAAGATTTTCTGCATTCAAACATTTTTCAAAATTCAACCATAAAAGCTTTTGAGTTGATTCCAACTCTCAAAAATCACATTTGACCATACCTTTAAGAATATATAAAATATATAGGTTTACTTACAGAAATAATGATCAAGTAAAAAAAGAATGCCACATAGACATTTCTAGTCACTTTAATTAAATAAAATAAAAAGGTTAAACCTTATTAAATCGTGACACCACTTTAAATCACATTCCCATGTACTGAAATATGTGGTGATGACATGTGTCAACATGATCCCATGTTTGAGTTGGAGAATATTAAATCTTAAGTAGTTTTTCAATGAGTAGAAATTACTTTTCTCAAAATAAAATAAATGGGACAAGTGCTTTAATCTTGTCATGTTTGTGATGATGATAGATCACCTAGTGTGAACCTTTGTGTGATGATTATCAATAGTTAAGTATTGTTTGGTGATTGTGTACCTCGTATTTATTTATAGACGCTAGTACTGACCAAGGATACGAGGAGGAAGGAGGATACTACGAGGAAGAAGCCAAGGAGAACTTCAACCACTGCTCTGCACAAGGCAAGCTAACACTTGCAAGATACCCTACTTATGCAAGCTACTACTTGCTTGTTACTATGCCAACTATATGCCTTAAGCATATGTGATTATACCCCCTTGACACACCATCCTAGTTTTACATGGAAGCTTAGTATATTATTTTCTTTATTAAAATATTTCTATCAAAAGTTTACTTAGTGACTTGTAGATTCTAGAAAGATAATTGAAGGTAGCATAAAGAGCATAAAACTTGGCCTAAGTTAGATAATCTTGATGTCATCCTAAGGAATGAGGTTGAACTTAGTTAATACCCACTGGTTTATTACCCACCATTAGTATTTACCCCCACTTGTAGATGCTAGTGCTAAGCATAAAACTTGATCAACTTTAGATGGGAATACTTGGTGAAAATGGTCATGAAAACCTTAGAATGATGAGTCATTCTACTGAAATGTTTTGACATATGTTCTTGAACACCAGATGATTTTGATGATGAAAATGTTGAGGCATGAGCCTTAGCCCTTTATAAAACTAATAGTTGTCTGGATGCGATACCATTCCAATTTTACCGTACAACCACAATACCCGAAATTTGGGTAGGGCTTGACTGGAAATTTATATACCTTAGTATGGGTTCCCTTGCAGCCAAGGTCTGAGATGAGGCTACCTTGTGAAGATTGTCCACCTGTGCAGTACCCAAGATGACAGTTGTTCATGGTTGGGAGGCCAAACTCACAGGAGAGGTGCCTATAATAGGGCGTTTAATTGAAAGGTTAGGATTGATTATCCGCATACTGAGTATGGTGAATTCAGGATTGTTCCTAGAGGATGTATCGAATGTTGTGGTGAAAGTGTACAAGCTCTGCAGAGTGTCAAACTATTCGAATAGCCGCGTCCGCGGTTATGGACAGTTGGAGTGGCCAAACTGTTCTATCGTCAGATGTTTTCAAAATGACTTATGAAATGGTTTATGACTTTGACTTGACCACAACAGAGTTGTGATATGAAATTAAAGTTCCCACTTAGGTGTTATAAAACTTTCAACTAGCTTTATTTGCTTTTGATCTTAGTAGAGGTAAATCTGGCTTTTTGGATAACAACCCTAGAGCTAAGTATATCCTATTCAAAAACCCTTCACTTGTGAGTATTAGTTTGCGAGTACTTAAAGAGTACTCATGGCTTTGTCCCTGGCTATTCCCGTGGCCAGACTATGAAGAGGAGTATCAGGATGACGGACCGCAGGAAGGTTACGACAACTAGGATCATCTCCCATCTTCAGCATTGCCTGTGACCCTGAAGATGGAGCTTCGCCCCCGCTATCGTTATCTTTACGTTATTCTGCTG
Source organism: Avena sativa (assembly GCA_916181665.1). Classification (NCBI taxonomy): domain Eukaryota; kingdom Viridiplantae; phylum Streptophyta; class Magnoliopsida; order Poales; family Poaceae; genus Avena; species Avena sativa. The sequence continues at coordinate 242,223,352 of OV702297.1, forward strand.
CTTGAGTTGTATTAAGAACTGGATCATGAGATCCTTATTTGTGTAAGACCTTATGTATGGTTTGTAATGGATGATGTAATGTGATATCCAAATCTGTTATGTCTCGCAAAATGGTAATCCTGGGATTGCGATGTATGGCATAACAGGCATCTGGGATTAAAAATCCGGGTGTTGAAAAGTACTCCTTCAAACTTAGTCATCCAATCCATACCCAAAATTACATCCAATCCTTTGGAATCTAGGATTATCAGACTAACTGGAAACTTATACTTTCCAAATTATATCACTAGATCATGACATCCAAAATTCACTATCATCTCTCCACCGGGAGAGCTTACTTTAATAGGACACCCAATAGTTTCAGTTGGAAGTCCATTTTTATCAACAAATGCTCTTGATATGAATGAATGTGATGTGACGGTATAAAAAAGAACAAGTGCTGGAAAAGAATTAATCTTGAACTTACCAGCCACAACATCAGACTCTTCATAAATTTATTCCACATTGATGTGGTTCACTTGTCCCTTCTGGAAAGGGTTGGGCTTGTTGGTCCTTCAACTTTCTTTTCTAGGCATTCATTTTCATAGTGCCCAGTTTTCTTGCATTTGAAGCACTCAACCTGACTGATGTCTCTTTTTGCGGGCTGACTTCCATTGCCATTCCCACTGTGGTGTCTCTTGTGTCCACTCTTGTGGTTCTTATACTTATCATTGTCATGGCTGCGGTAGTGTTTATTGTCATGGTGACGGTTACTGTTGTGATGGCTATTATACTTCCCATGCTTGTGGGATCTAGATCCTCCACTATCATCACCATGGGAAGGCTTGTGAGACGATCCCGAGATGTGCTTGTCAAAGTGATGCTTCCTCTTCCTGTTCTCAACCTGCTTCATCTTGCTTTCCAAGATGGTGGCTTTGTCACATAGTTATTAATATGTTGGGACATAGGCAACAGATAGATGTAGGTTCATCTCATCATTCAATCCCCTCGAGGAACTTCTCCTTCCTCTTGGCATCAGTATCAACTTCATCCGGTGCAGATTGCGCCAGATTGTTGAACTCCTCAATGTATTGAGCCACACTGCGGTGACGCTATTTCAGATTGTGGAAATCATTCTTCTTCAAGTTCATCACTCCTGATGAGATGTGAGCTGTACAGAATCCATCCTCAAAAATAGCCCAAGTCACATCCTCCATAGGTGTGGTGATCTGAAAATTGTCCCACCATGTTGCTGCTGGTCCTTTAAGAAGATGTGCTATGAACCTGACCTTTTCTTCATCGGTGCAGCCAACAGTGACCAAGTCTTTATTCATAGAGCATAGCCAGTCATTGGCTACCATGGGATCAGTGGTTCCCGAGAACTTGGCTGGCCTCCACCTCCAAAACCATGTAAGCATGTCAAAGGTTGGTGGGTTGCTGGGATTGTTGTTGTTGTTGTAGTAGTAGTAGTAGTTGTTATTGTTCTGGTTCTGATTTTGATTGGCCATGAACTGGGTCATCATCTGCATCAGTTGAGTTTGAGCTGTCATCACCTGCTGCATCTCGGGATTGACATTATTATTGTTTTTGTTGTTGTTGTTGTTGTTTGGGTTGGGATTGGCACGACGGGGAGGCATCTGTGGTTTCAATAAGGATAAGTAATGAGATATAACCCATAGATTCCATGCACAATACATCACATAGCAACAAACACAATAAACAATCACAAGAAAACATAGAGTTTAAACAACAAGTTTTGGAAAAGTAAACACAATAGCAAGCCATCCACATGTTGGATGATCATTGCGACACAATAACTCAAGGATGATAGATAAATAGATAGCTGAATAATCAACTCTACTCCTCCATGTCGACCTCCACGTCCACAAGAGTAAGTCCGGCTGTCTCCATAGCTGACTTGTACTCCTCCACGCTGGTGGTCAATGCCTCAATCTTTGCGCGAAGGGCTCTCTTCTGCGAGCGAAGCCTCTCTATCACTCCCTGCTGAGTCTCTAACTCAAAGTCCTTGGCCTCTATCTCGGCCCTCATGTCCTTGATCTTCTTGTTTCTGTCCTGAACTCTCTTCTCCTAATTATTGAACTTCTTGTCCTGACTCTCGAATCTGGCCTCCATCTCTTTGACGATCTCGTCTTGCTCCGCGAAGAGCTTGTCTTTCTCCCTCAACTGAACCTGGAGATCGTCATTGCTAAGCATGACGTTGTTCCTATCTGTATCGAGGTGTCTAATGAAACTCTCTAAGTCCTGAAGGTAGAGACATACAGGTTCAATCGTCTCTCTAGCAGCATCATCATACACTATAGCCTTACCCTTCTCGTCACGTCTCCCGAACGGGTGAAAATAGTGGCCCCGGAGCTCGGTGGAGTGTCTTCCGCAGAGGCGTCCAAGTAACTCCTGCATGACTACGTCTAGTCCCTTCTCCTTGTCATCATGCATCAGCTTGAAGGTAATCTCCTCCATGGGTGACTCTGTCTGGCGTCCAGGCTACGAGACTCTAAATCCCCAAAGATCCTTCCTCTCGAACTCGGTGAGATGAAGTGCCTTAATACTAGGGAGTGGGAGGTTGAGCACACTAGTGAGCTCCACAAGACGAGAACTGAAACGAGTTCCCTTGAACTCAATGGTAGTGCTGATAACAATGCTAGGCATCTATTGCATAAGATAGAGAAAATTAGAAACAATACCAATAGAGAGAAAAACACATGATAGTCAAACAAGACTCAAGCATACATTCAACAATAAAACTTTCAAGTCATGGCATACAAAATCTACCACAAACACTAAGGTTCAATCATAACTTAGACAATTTTTTGCGAGAAAACAACAAGTGTGGTGGTCCAACTAACGGAGTATGTCACAAATTTTCACTCATATGCTAAGTCTATGATATCCTCCCTTAGACGTTTTATGGCGGTCTCTATGTCTTGGGTATACTTCTTCTCCTCACTAAGGTCATTTTGAGTGTTGAGCATTCTACACTTGAGTCTTTCACCAAGCTCCTTGATAGATTTCCAAGCTGGATTTCTTGTAGAGTAAAAGAATGTCATATACATTTCTGAGTTGGTGCCCATGTAGAATCCCGACTCTTTGTGGTTGTCTCCCTTTTTTGTACAAGTGAAGTTGCACCCACCAATATTCTTCTCCTTCATACATTACTGGAAATCCCTTGTACACGGCCTCACCATGTATCCCCAAGCTAACCATAGGTTTTGAGTGCTTTGGGAAACTCCGTCTCACATTCTAAAGTCATGGTCATGAGTGGTACCTTCTTGATGGCTTCGTTGATGGTGGCCATCTACAAATTGAGATGAGAAAGAAGATTAGAAGAGGTTTACGAGAAGAAAAAGACAAGTGTGGAATTTGCAAACAGTTGCATTTTTCCTTACTGGTTTCCTTAGTCTAATCCAACTTAGGGTCATAATCCTACAGGCAAAACAGTGCTCTGGTACCATCTATAAGACCCCACCTTTATAAGTAAAGGTCCCTATGATTGCAATGCTAGTCCTCAGATCAAATGCTAGCAACCACAATTTAAGATGAAATACACAGATACAAAGGTCGTTATTACATCCTATTTTCAGGGATAACATAGTCTTTTACAACTCATTAGCCAAAGGCTAGTACAAGAGTTCATAATATAATGTAAATAACTATAAGTCTTCATCTTCATGTGCCATATGCAAGCATGTTGAGTGTAGAATCACAACCCTAATCTCCATCAGAGTAACCTGCAACATCATAAGTTACAACCACAGTGGGTCAATACATTTGGAATTGTATTGGCAAGTGATACCTTAGTAGAATAGAAGTAACTAACATCTATATGAATTTGGCTAAGTGTGGCTTAGGCTTGCTTTGCTCAAAATAGGTTTTTCTTATCAGTTGAAAAACACTAAGTTTTTCTTTGACAAAACTCCCAAGGAACCACCAATAGACATTGGTGAACCTTTACCCTTGTTCACCCACAAGTTTTTAACTTAGAAATTGGGATGAGGAGATCCTTGATAGCTTCAATGACTTTGATGCTCAAATTGTCCGTTGCCGGGGACACGTCTAAGTACTTAGGTTTTAGCCTCTCGAGAGGTGGTGCACTTTCCCCACAAGACTCGACATGCATTGAGACGATATCTTTCAGAAGCCTTCCCTTAGACCACCATGGACGCGTTCCATCCTATCACCCTACCACCAACTGTCCATCCGGCTAAGTTATTGCAACCTATATGATTAAGGCAGAGCCCATATGCCATGTGGTTGCACTAGAAGCTTCTAAACACTAAGTATCTCAAATCCCTTTGTTCCTGGGTGGCTTTCCACAAGTTAGATACACAAGGTAAACCATATACATGGGCCTTGTGTAACCACTCAACATAAACCATCATACCATTCCACCTAGGTGATTCATTCACTTAGTTGTTTTATTAAACAAAACACAAGTCAAAGACTTAGCAAAATTTCCATACCATGAATATATTCCACCCTCGTTTGCTACTAGCTAGGCTAAGCATGATAACAAGTATCTGAAATTAGAGAAAATTCTACCAAAACTACAACTACTAGGATTTATCAAGGCATAGCATAGTATATATACTTAGAAAAATTCCATGCAAGGCCTACTCAAAATATCACTAGTGCATAGTCAAAAATAATGGGACAAAATACATAAAGCACCACTTGCCTTGGTAGTAGTTGGGGGAGTAGCAACAATCCTCACACTCACAATCACCACTAGCACCAAAATCTACACATAAAATGATAACACCAAATTCACATTCAAATATTTAAGAAAAAATAATATGAATGCATGCAATTCAATGAAATGAATTTTCTATAATAAACAAGTCAAATCAAATAGTATTGAACACAAAGCCATCTAATTAAAGTCTAAACAAACTTAAATTTGCCTTAAAATAATAATATAAACATTTTATATAGTCAAAATAAGCCTATAAAGTGTTCTGCATAAAATCCAATTTTCCATAAGCAAAATACAAATTTAAGCCCACCTTAATGTAGTATTTATTTTTCTGAATCCAATGATATATTATTTGCATTTTTGGATAAGCAGAACAAAAGATATGAATTGTAAGAAGCGCAAGAAGCAGAGGATCATCATCGTATGCACGAGGGATGGGCGCGACCATGACACTCACCGGAATACCTCGTCGGAGATGCTCGGGCAGCGGTAATGCAAGTCTAATTGCGAGCAGCCTGGCGGCGATTGAGCATGGGTGTTTGGGGGGAAATGACCACGGCGGTGTGGGGATTAAGTAGCCGATGGGGGCGAGGGGTTTACGCAGAGAATCAATGGAAGTTAAGCCCGAAATCAACACGGTGGTGATAGAGGAAACGGCGGTGGCGACGAGGTCTGCGCGCGGGGTTTGGGGGATACGATGCTGAGCTGGCTTGGTCCCAGTGGCAGTGAGCACGGGGTAGGGAGAGTGCGGTGAGACAGGGAGGGGGAGGGGGAATGGCCCGGGTGAGCTTTTTTGGCCTGTTCTGGTGCTGGGCTCGAAATGTAGTGCCTTTTTTATTTTTTCTTTTAGCCTTTTCTTTTTCTGTTTGATTTTTCAGGAATGGTTTTCAAACCCTTTTCAAACTTGTTTGAATCCAAATATTTTCTAGATTTTCGTAGTGTGATCCTTGCACTCAAATGTGTGTCAAACACTACTATTTTCACAAACAAACCTTGGTCCTTTGAAAATAAGAGCAAAACCATGCCTCATATGAATTTAAATTGGGTATATAAATGGTTTTGTTTGATTTCAAACTTTGAAATTTTTGTGCCAAGCCTAAATGCTATAACAATATGAATGCAATGCATGCTTTTACAATTCATGGTTTTTGGGATGTTACAAAGCAGTTATATATTTGACGTCCATAAGTATGGAGCCATCAACAGGTTGCATAACATGTAGTGGAATTTCACGGGCTTGGACAAGGTGGGTTACCAATCCACCAATGTGAATGTCACCTTTTCTTTTGTTGCTCTAGTGGCGGAGGTGCTGGAGGAGTAGGGACGTAGGATTGGGACTCTGCGATCCATTGGGGAAGAGTGCCTTGGTGATCATGGCCATGTCTTCATGGGCCATGGAACCAGTATCTCCTCTTCCCAACAGAGTTTTGGCGAGGAACAAGGTGAAGTAGCGGATTATCGGGTTCTGAATGGTGGACATCTTCTTCTAGTAGAAGTCCCTGCCACCATTAACAAAAATAAGCTCCCAAGTTTCTCCGCTTGAGACGCCATACAAATTTGTAACAATTTGTTCCCCATCATGAGGGAATCCAAAAGCATCACAAAATTATTGGAAAGAAATTTGATATGGCTGCTGGTTTATGGTGAAGCTCACTGTGCATGCATTAACTTTCTCCCTGTAGTCATCGTAGAAGGAGGTGGGGAACTCCTAGGTGATCTCAGTGTAGGTGTAGTGGCTTGCGTATGCGAGGAGACATAACCCTACACTCACACACATGTGGTTGAAATCCGATCGCAACCCTGCCGTGGTGAGAAATGCATCATCGGCCCAACGTGTGGGCATCACCCTCCTTGATGAAACCATGGCGTACTTGTTGTCCAGCTCATCCTAGAGTCCAAAGCCCTCCAAACGTTGGCACTTGTTCTTGCGGAAAAGGCTACCAAGCTTGTTGATCTTGATGTACTAAGAATTTTCAACCTAAAACCTTAGGCATATAGTTTCTACATGATATACGAGCGATTCTACATGGAAAAATGTAATCCTAAAGTGAGAAATCAAAAGGGAAAATCAAAAAAAAACTTGAGTTCATCCACTAGATTAATGTGAGAGTTTCAACCATGGAATTCTGAAAATAAAGCATGGATAGGGAGAGGAACATACCGATCTGTTGATTCCCCAACTCAAACAAATGAAATCCACGAAGAATCAAGAATTCTAGGTGGATTTTGAGGAGTTTGGAGAGAGAGTATGAGAGAAAAAGTTAGCACTAGGAATGGATTGGATGTCCAAACATAAAGGATTAATTGACTGTGCCAAGAAAGCCATAACGATGACCAGTATAGCCGGAATATCAGTCGAGCATGTATTTGAAACCTTACCTCGTCAATTCAAGTGCAACAAGAGTATAGCCCAACCTACCATTGACCAAGTCCGGATAGTCTGTGAATACCTCGATGTATTTCCAGATGTTTTGCCCGGTATGCCCCCAGACCGGGATATCGAGTTTATCATTGAACTAATCCCCGGAACAGGACCCATAGCCCAGAGACCATATAGTATGAACCTGTTTGAACTAGCAGAACTGAAGAAACAACTGGATGCCATGCTGGAAATTGGATTGATTCAACCAAGTGCGTCACCATGGAGATCACCTGTCTTGTTTGTGGACAAGAAAGATGGAGGTAACCGTTTGTGTACGGATTATCGGAAGTTGAATGATGTCACTATCAAGAACAAATACCCATTTCCCAAGATAGAAGATTTGTTTGATCAGTTGACCGGTGCCAAAGTGTTTTCTAAGATTGATCTTAGGACTGGCTATCATCAACTCAAGATTCGCGCAGAGGATATTCCAAAGACTACCTTTACCACCAGATATGGATTATACGAGTATATTGTCATGTCTTTTGGATTAACCAATGCCCCCGCTTATTTCATGAATCTCATGAATAAGATTTTTATGGACTTCCTGGATAAGTTTGTCCTGTTTTCATCAATGACATTCTTATTTATTCCAAATCAGAAGAAGAACATGAGCTACACCTAAGCACCATTCTTGGAACCCTTAGAGAGCATCAGTGGTATGCCAAGTTTAGCAAATGTGAATTCTGGTTACAGGAGGTAGGATTCCTCGGCCACATTGTATCAGCCGGAGGAATTGCCGTTGACCCTGCAAAGGTGAAAGATGTCGAAGATTGGCAAGCCCCAACTACTCAAACCCAAGTTCATGCATTTCTCGGATTGGCGGGATATTACCGCAAGTTCGTAGAAGGATTCTCGAGTATCGCCAGACCCATGACCCAATTGCTGAAGAAGGACGAGAAGTTTGAATGGACGGACAAATGTGAAGCGATTTTTCAAGAACTCAAGAGAAGATTGATTTCAGCCCCAATCTTAATCATGCCGGATATCACGAAGCCCTTTGACGTGTATTGTGATGCATCCAAGATTGGTCTCGGATGTGTGCTAATGCAAGAAGGCAAAGTTATATATTACCTATCTAGACAACTGAAACAACATGAGCAGAACTATCCAACCCATGACCTCGAGCTCGCAGCCGTAGTTCTAGCCCTGAAGACATGGAGGCATTACCTGATGGGATACCGTTGTGAGATTTATTCGGATCACAAGAGCCTGAAGTATATATTCACTCAGAAGGAGCTGAATATGAGACAGAGAAGATGGATTGAGCTAATCAAGGACTATGATCTGGACATTCACTATCACCCCGGTAGAGCCAACGTGGTAGCAGATGCCCTTAGCAGATTGCCGTGCCGCTTGAACTCCATGATTTTAAAGTAGCAACCAATTCTGCACAAAGAGATGGAAGATTTTCGAATGGAATTAGTAAGTGAAGGATTTTTTGCTAGCATAGAACTTCAACCCACTTTGATCAGCCAGATCAAGGAGGCACAAAAAGGAAATGCTAGTATCGACGGAATCAAGTGTCGTATCGGTACAGGCAAAGTACCCGGATTCATGGAAGACGAAGAAAGGAGTTTTGTGGTACAAGAACGGATTTGTGTACCAGCAGATTCTGAGTTGAAAGAAGTTATTCTGAAGGAAGCTCATGATACTCTTTATTCTATCCACCCCAGAGGAACGAAGATGTATCAAGATTTGAAAGAACTATTTTGGTGGCATAAGATGAAGAGAGAAATTGGAAGCTATATCTCCAAGTGTGATATATGTCAGCGAATCAAGGTGGAAATGGGATTCTGTTGGAATGGACTTTATCACCGGATTGCCTACTTCTAGTAGGGGAAATGACTCTATCTGGGTCATAGTGGAAAGATTGTCCAAAGTCGCCCATTTCTTACCAGTCAAGACCACATATCAGAGTTCAAAGCTAGCGGAGTTATACATCGCTAGAATCGTTAGTTTGCATGGAGTCCCCAAGAACATCGTATTGGATCGAGGAACTCAGTTTACCTCGAGATTCTGGAAGAAAGTCCAAGAAGGTTTAGGAACCCGACTAGATTTCAGCACAACTTATCACCCTCAGACCGACGGACAAATGAAGCGAGTAAATCAGATACTCGAAGACATATTGAGAGCATGTGTGTTAGAGTATGGATCTAAATGGGAAGATTGTCTCTCGTTCGCAGAATTTTCATACAACAACAGTTATCAAGCTAGTTTTCAAATGGCCCCATTTGAATTCATGTATGGAAGTAAGTGTCGCACCCCTTTGAACTGGTCGGAAGTAGGAGAGAGTCAGATTTTCGGACCCGACATCCTACGAGAAGCAGAAGAGAAGGTTCACAAGATTCGTGAGCACCTCAAGATCGCCCAGTCCAGACAGAAGAGTTACGCCGACAAGAGACGTCGAGACCTCGCCTTCAACATAGGAGATTTTGTGTATCTGAAAGTGTCACCATTGAAGGTAGTGCAGCGTTTCCAACTGAAAGGAAAGTTAGCCCCCAGATATATCGGCCCCTTCAAGATTCTGAACCGTCGAGGAGAAGTGTCGTATCAATTGGAACTACCCGAAGAGATGTCAGCCATGCACAATGTGTTCCATATATCATTACTTCGCCAGTGCCTCGAAGTTGCGGAGAAGACGGAAGTGTTCAAGAATATTGATCACCAGACCATAGAAATCAACGATGACCTGACCTATCCCGAAGTACCCATCCATATTTTGGAAGAAGCTTTCTGAACTACCAGAAGCCGAAGCATCAATTTTCTCAAGATTCAGTGGAGCAACCACACAGAAGAAGAAGCTACCTTGGAGCGCGAGATCACATCAGGACGGAGTTTCCCGATCTCTTCAAATCCTAGGTAATCTTTTTCATCCTTTTTCAAATCTCGGGAAGAGATTTTGTTTAAGGGGGGAAGGTTTTTAACATCCCAAAAATATTAAACTTGGATCATCAAACTCTAATCATCAAAATTAGGGTTAACAAAAACTTTCCCAACTAAAAATATGAAAGCATTCATATGTGTGTGTATTCAAAATTTGGATTCTTTTGAATTGCCATGGTTCTGTGTTTCTTTTCTTGTAAAATGATTCTTAGGTGAAATAAACATCATCTAAACAATCCCCAAACTTTTCCCTGAGACAAACAACTCAAAATGAATAAGTTAAGTGAATGGTCACTTTGGCCAAATTAACTCCCATGCCTACTTTGGACATCTCTAATTTTCAAAACTCAAAAGAAACATGTATGGATCTTTGCACCCCTTGTTAGTACTCATAATAAGCTACCAATGACCACTTTGTGATCATCCAAAAACATTCAAATGCTAAGTTTAAATTACAGTTTAAAATTGAATCTATCTCATATGGGAAGATCCCACTATTTCAAAAACCACTCAAACAAGCTCAATTTTCAAAACCCAAGCACCCATAGAATCCTCAACATATTCCTAGCACACCCACAAAAAATATTTTAAAAATTCAAAAATAAAGTTCTTGCGGCCATTTCATCAAACAGGTTGCAGATTCAAATCAACCAAATCACAAACACTATTTTGAGCAGTGTTTTGGCCAACCTTGTTCCCTCTCTGGTTGCAACTAGCCTTCATAGATCATCTATCTCCTTTAATTAACCTCTAGCACCACTGTGAGCTTGACTTGCCATCAATGGTGAGCAGGCCGAGCCTCACCATGTCACTCCAGTGTGGACAGCAAGCTAGGAGAAGAACTAGCCGTGCCCACCTTGTCTAGCATGCAGCCCATGCCTCACCGCCCCCTCTCGACCAGCCCTAGCTCAAGAACAGAGACTAGAGCCGCAAGGAACACCGCACCCGCGCTGCTGTCGACCATGCCGACGCGCACCCCAGAGCACGCGCCGTTCCCACACAACCCGACAACCTCGAGCCCTTGCCGCTTGCCAGCATGCACCCCCACCATCCTAGGAGACCACCAGACATGTTCGTTTCATCGCCCGTACCCCGTAGCCACCGCTCGACGCGAAGTTCGCCGCCTCTGCCTCGCAGAGCACCGCATGTTCCCGACCAATTGCCACCGCCCCTAAGCTCGCATTCAAGTTCTAGAGCATCGCCAGGAGACCGCCCGTCGATCGCCAACTGCAGCCATGCCTCTAGCCGCCCGTAGCCGTGTCACCACCGTCGTCTTCCCATCCATCGCAGTCTCGCCGTCGAGCCTATAAAAGGAGGCAACCCCCGCTCGATTTCTTCACACCATCTCACTCCCCACCTCTCACTGATACTTCCCACTTCTTTCCAGAGCAAGGCGAGCGGCGCATCGCCGGAATTTCACCGGAGCCCGCCGCTGCTGGAGAAGAAGGGAGCCATCGATTGGAGCCGCCCCAGGAGGAGCTTCCGGTGCCAGGAGAATCACCATCGTCGACTTCATCATTCGCCCCGATCGCCGACCCTCACCTGAGCCCCGATGAGCCTCCCACGACCCCCACTGAGCCGCTAGGGTTAGAGCACGCCGATGACATGTTCATCGTCAATGACGACCCTCAGCTGTTGATTGCCCTTCTAATCCAATGCATCACATCGCCCCGTACCGCTTCGCGTGTTATAAGCCACTAACGGGTGGAACCCGCTGTCAGCTGAGCCCCGCGCTACGGAGTGACATTGGGCCGGTCCATTAGCATCTCTCGCGTAGCCCAACCGTTTGAATTTAGATTTTTCTATTTTAATTCAAACTCAGTTCTGTACCTAGTTTCAAAAATCAACCCAGCTCGATTTAGTGAACCAAATTGCATGAAACCAATTTTTTTATAAAGGTACTGGAATTCTTAATCCAAGTCCGTTGGATTCAAATCATTTGGATCTGTAGATCACCCTTGGTAAAATTAACAAGTCAGAAGCTTTTCTGCCTTCAAACATTGTTCAAATTTCAACCATAATAGCTTTTGAGTTGATTCCAACTCTCAAAAATCACATTTGATCATACATTTCAGAATATATAAAAACATATGGGTTTACATACAGAACTAATGTTCATGTAATAAAAGAATGCCACATAGGTATTTCTAATCACTTTAAATATTTAAAATAAAAAGGTTAAACCTTATTAAATTGTGACACCACTTTAAATCACATTCCCATGTACTGAAATATGTGGTGATGACATGTGTCAACATGATCCCATGTTTGAGTTGGAGAATATTAAATCTTAAGTAGTTTTTCAATGAGTAGAAATTACTTTTCTCAAATTAAAATAAATAAGGCAAATGCTTTAATCTTGTAATATAGGTGATGATGCTAGATCATCTATAGTGCACCTTTGTGTGATGATTGAAAATAGTTAAGTATTGTTTGGTGATTGTGTACCTCGTACTTATTTATAGACGCTAGTACCGACCAAGGATACGAGGAGGAAGGAGGATACTACGAAGAAGAAGCCGAGGAGAACTTCAACCACTGCTCTGCTCAAGGCAAGCCTTACTAATCAAGTTGACCTATGCAAGCTAGTACTTGCTTGTTACCATGCCAACTAGATTCCTTAAGCATATGTGATCATACCCACTTGATTACCCAATCCTAGTTTTACTTGCAAGCTTTATACTTTATTTCTTTATCAAAGCTTTCTTTTAGAGTTTACTTAAGTGACTTGTAGATTCTAGGAAGATAATTGAAGGTTGCATGAAGAGCATTAAATTTGGCCTAAGCTAGATAATCTTGATGTCATCCTAAGGCATGAGATTGAACTTAATTAATCACCACTTGTTTACCACCCCTCATTAGTACTTACCACACTTGTATTGCTAGTGCTAAGCATAAAACTTGATCAACTTTAGATGGGAATACTTGGTGAAAATGGTTATGAAAACCTTGGAATGATGAGTCATTCTACTGAAATGTTTTGACATGTTTTTCCGAACACCAGATGATTTTGATGATGAAAATGTTGAGGCATGAGCATTACCTCTTTATAAAACTGATGGTTGTCTGGATGCGATACCATTACAATTTTACCGTACAACCACAATACCCGAAAATTGGGTAGGGCTTGACTAGAAACTTATATACCTTAGTATGGGTTCCCTCATGGCCAAGGTCTGAGCTGAGGCTACCTTGTGAAGATTGTCCACCTGTGCAGTATCAAGATGACAGTTGGTCATGGTTGGGAGGCCAAACTCACAGGAGAGGTGCCTATAATAGGGCATGTAATAGAAAGGTTAGGATTGATTATCCGCATACTGAGTATGGTGAATTCAGGATTTGTTCCTGACGGATGTATCGAATGTTGTGGTGAAAGTGTACAATCTCTACAGAGTGTCAAACTATTTGAATAGTCGTGCCCGCGGTTATGGATAGTTGGGGTGGCCATACTGTTCCCCCGTCAGATTTTTTCAAAATGACTTATGAAATGTATTGCGATTTTGACTTGACCACAACAGAGTTGTGACATGAAATTCAAGTTCCCACTTAGGTGTTATAAAATTTCAACTAGCTTTCTTTGCTTCTGAACTTAGTAGAGGTAAATCTGTATTTTTTGCAAAACAACCCTAGAGCTTAGTGTCCTACTACAAAACCCCCCTTAACTTGTTAGTATTAGTTTGCGAGTACTTAAAGAGTACTCATGGCTTTGTCCCTGGCTATTCTCTTGGCCAGACTATGAAGAGGAGTACCAGGATGATGGACCACAGGAAGTTTACGACAACTAGGATCATCTCCTATCATCAGCATTGCCTGTGACACCGAAGATGGAGCTTCGCCTATGCTACCTTTATTATTACGTTATTCCGCTGCTTGAGTTGTATTAAGAACTGGATCATGAGATCCTTATTTGTGTAAGACCTTATGTATGGTTTGTAATGGATGATGTACTATGATATCCAAATCTGTTATGTCTTGCAAAAATGGTAATCCTGGGATTGCGATGTATGGCATAATAGGCATCTGGGATTAAAAATCCGGGTGTTGACACGTGTTGTGTTATGATTGGTCCATACCGTTTCATTCAGATTAGGCAATGTGGACCGCAGGATCTACTTAACATCGCACGACACAGATCAATCTTTACCCCTTCGTTTAATGAATCTATTGCAGCCACGTGATCAGGATCTAACGGTTCACAGCACACCAACCATAGATTGGCGGCGCTGGCGGCGGCGAGTGGCGGCAGCACGGTCAGACGGTGGTGTTCCGGATATTACAGGAGGCAAGGGGAATGGGGAATAAGCTCACCGGGTTAGCTGGTTCATGCTGATGCTCAATGTATCCACCTTTGGCCGAGGGGCGCTCGAGGTCACCGGCGATTCCTCGCCGTAGTTGTCGTCAGCGTGTGGCGCTTGCTGTCGTCGTCGAAGGCGAGGATGGAGGACGCGCTAAGACAAGTGGAAGACTCTGTTAGGTTCGCAAGAGTGAGGCGAGCATGAGAGTGTCCACGAGATGGAGAGGGGCGGTTAGTACTCACTGGGGGAACTCGCCAGAGTCGAGGCAGTGGATGGCGACGTCGTGTCTTGGTCGTTGCCGATGTTGTGGGTCAAGCGCGGGCAAGCCAAGGATACTGGGAGGTTCAGGGGGCGATGGGGAGTGCGCTCGTGGGATCTTGGAGGCAAGGGGTGACGGTGTCTGGCCAGAATTGGAGAAAAGCTTCGCCGGAGCAGTGTTGGTCTTCAAGCGAAATCAGAGTGGCCTGGAGGCAGAAGGTGGGTGGCGTCTGGGGGGAAATGGAGAGGGGAAGGAAGCAAATAATAGGGCGTGATCACTGGGCGGAATCAACGCTGTATTTACACGAATGGCGGGTGTAAACGAAGACTAGCAAGTGGGGTCGCTTCGTCAGTGTTAGGGAGAGAGGAAGGGTGGGGTCCGTAGCTCAGTGACTGGGTGGGTGAGTTTGAGAGTGTGAAAACGTTTTCCTGCGGGGTGGAGGGATGGGCTAGCTGGGCCGGATGGGGTAGGTTAGTTGGGCTGGTTTCTTTCCCCTTTTTTGTTCTGTTTTATTTTTATTTTTCTATTTTCTTTTTCTGTTTTGATTTTCTTCAAAAAAATCAAACAAACATTTGAATTCATAACCTTCCAAACTTTTCAGTAAGTTTTTAATATGTTTTAAACATGTATTTAAAGCCCTTTTAATATTGGAATTAAACAAACATTTGAATCCATATCTTTTGATTAAAATCAAAAATTGGTGATTCCAATTTGTATAATTTTATTTAATATTTGTTTATCCTTTTAAATATCTTTAGGATTATTTGCTCACCATTTGGTATGGATTTTAGATAGGAGCTTTATTAACTTTAGAAATTTATTTCCTTTCACCTTATCAAATTCATAAGTTTTTATCTATGGTTCCAAATTAAGTGAAACCAATTTCTATGGTTTTATATTATTTTTATTTGTCATTCTTGATCATTTATAAATGTTTGTTGACCAATTTTTATATGGATCAAATCCATAGTCTTTGAGATATCTTGGAAATGATTTTCTTCCATCAGGGTTTTAGAGTTTTGGTTTAACTTTTCCAAGTGTTTAAATTTCAAGATTCATTCTTTGATGAATGCATTTCACTTGATTGAAATTTGTTGGATTCTATTTTATTCAAAGTTTGTTCAAGATGGGTTATTGATGTTTCCATTTAGAAATAAAAGTTTCTTTTCACCCTAAATTTCAACAATTATTTATTTTTCACATTTCAAAATTAGGAAAATTTTGGGATGTGTCACTACTCCATATAACTAAAGATTTAGGGTGAAGTATTACCATGATACTCATGGTATAAATATATAAGAGTAAGATATGTCAAGATTTAGTTATTTAAATCATGTTACTTGAGTTATATACTTAACTTGGTATTAATGAATTGTTGTAATGAATGCTATGATATGATCTCTAAAAGATCAGGTATCAATCATTACATAATATGTTGTGGTTTAGTTTTATTGCATTTGATCTACCTTTAGATCAAATCATCTTTACCTAAAAAAGGTTTTAGCAAAGGTCATATTGAAACCTATCGCAGTCAACTTGATGATCTACTTCAATTCCATCAAGTTAAGAGAAGCTTCAATCACTTTTACAACTTTTGTTCAAAAGCACGAAAATTATTCGGATTTTCTATGCATGAATGCAATGCACACAATTGAGTTCAGCTTATTTCTAAGCTCTAATGCTGGGATGTTACAGAGTACCACTGTTCCCATGGCCTCACCCTAGTCAACCTGGACCCAATCCGGCTGGAATCCGTGCAGCGCCGCGGGGCAGAACTAGGCTCACTTTGAGCAAGAAGTCGAGCCAGGGCTCCCATGTACATCCCGCTGATTGTGTGCAACACCGAAGTCAGGAACGTCCGGGCGGATCGAGCCATCACGGAGGAACTACCTCACCTAGAGGGGGAGGAAAGAATCTGGCAGTTCAGTGGGTGCAGCATCTCTTGTAGGTGACAAACGAGCAGGCTGCGGCCGCCCGAGTCGCGTTCGAGGTAGGTGTTGACACTGGGGGAAACCATCCAGCTGGAGGAAGCCGGGGAGGCCCTCGCCTGACCGAGTACTTGTGTTGACCCAGCATACCACTTCATGTTGTTGTATACTATAGTCGTCGACATAACACTCACGGAACACCATTCCGCAAATATTACATCCTCAGAGTGGTACAACAGAAACAAAGCGGGTCCACACAATACATTATAATTATTACAATCAGAAATTACATGACGACTTCGAGATCCTCCTAGGTCCATAGAGGTATCCTTATGACTCAGGGCGAAACTATATTAACTCTGAGAACAAGATAAATAAGCAGACTAAACTTTAAGGTTTATACGGGATTTAATATAGATAAAGTATAGAGATCTATGCTACTAGGCTTGATCACTATATGTGATACATATACTCTTCAGATACTTCGATCTCCATTCCATAGATGTTTTCGTAATTTTTCCCTTCGATGCTTCTTGATACTTTTGGTTCTTCATAGCGGAATTCTTCTTGGTCTTCAATTGGATATAGTATTTCCTCTTCCTGACCGTTAATGTCTTCACAATCTAGCAAGGGTTAAGAAGATATGTTGAGTACGAGCATACTCAGTCAATTCATTAAAAATGATTGTTTGATGCACTATAACTACAGGCACAGACCATAGGTCGTAGGAAATGCAAGTTTTCGTAAACATTTCTTCAAAAGTTGCTTTTATGATGAAAAGCTATGTCCATCAGCCTTCAAAGGTTTACTAGAACTTTCATGGAGTTCCTTTCCTACAGCGTTCGCAGCTCCTTGCCAGAACAGGGAGTAACAAGTTACAGTTCTTACACTCTGCAGAGGTGCATTACTTTACCCATGAGAGATCAAATCCTTGTTGCACAACCGGGCGAATCTTTCCCGTCCACACTTCCTATGGTGTGGGGCCTAGTACATGATCCAAGCCAATCAATGTCCTTCTCCGTGACCCCGCATACAATGCAATTGTTGTATGCCCAGACTCAATGTAGATCTTTGCCCATATAAAACGGCTATACTATAGTTGGATACACACAGCAACCGTTAACACTAAAAATCTGTCTTTTGTAAGCCTAGATCCATGGTTGACCTTTCCCCGTATAAAATGGTTATACCCATGATCTGCAACTTATAAAACGCCCAGAACAGTGTCCAAGGCATGTGAAAGGGAGCCGATCTAGTTGACTTCTCTGTCCCATTCCAAATCTCATGGTTAACGCATAATATACGGCCCGACAATCATTGGCGGCATTTGTTTTTAAGTCCTAGATGATATATTCCTGTGTAGTGGTATTCCAACTGCCAGATTTAATAGATTATCTGATCACCCTAGATCAGTAACCAATAATTCATATTTATCAAAATAGTGTTTTCGACCTTCTTGAAATGGAGTTGATGACAACACTGGATTTGCAAAATACCTTATAGAAAATAATCAAAGGACATGATCAAGTTTGAACTTGCCTTGATATAGCGGAGTATTATAGTCGAATGTCTAAAGAAGCAATATGCTATTATGCATAAGTAATGAGATGCAGGATGTAATATCCCAAGTAATCCCCCAACATTACAAGTGGGTTATATTTAGATGATTTGTTTAAGATTTGCTTTATTTTAAGTTTACTTCATAAAAAGTATAGGTTCTAGGACCCTAAGATAAACACATAAAATATGAAAAGTAAAGTACAATCATAATACAATTCTAAGGTTCAATGGTATTATGTAATTATTATAAAGTTCATGTTTTAAGTTGTTATGGCTTAAAAATGGTATAGTGTTTCTTTTGAAGTGGCAAAAAGAATAATATTAGTAGAAAATATTATTTATGTTAAGTTAATCAACTCTAAAGATTAGTAGGATTGAAGCTATGGTTTTTTTATAAGGTTCAAATGATCTCGAGTCATTATATACCGAGCTTAGGGCGTATTAGACCAAAGTAAACTATAAAAATATAATTGGACTTGAGATGGAACACTTGTAGCATTATCAACTATTAGAGTTTTTTCATAAAACCATAATCAAATATGAAATCTTAGAGTTATGAAACTTTGTTTTAAAGCTTTAAATCTATCATGTGTAATATTTATAGATTGCACTATAAGATTTTTCTATATAAAGAAAAATAGGTTGATTTGTTTTATAATTTATTTAGTGAATACCAAGTTTGGTAAATATGATTATATATAAATTGAGACCACTTACTTCTAATATAAGTTAACGATTTGCAAAATGAACTTTGTAATTCTTTTAATGATAATTAGTTAAAATTTTAAAAGAAATATTATAAGTTAATTGTTTACACCTGGATCTTATCCTAAATTATATTTATAGGTTTAGATTATTTAGAATTAAAGTATTGTCTTTTGAATATGATCATTTATTACAGAGGATATAATTTTAAATAATTAACAAAACAACTATCTTATTTTAATAATTTAGATAATTGAAGTTATATGCTCTAGGAACTTTAAAATGTTTTTGAAATAATATATTAGTATTTTACTAGTAAATATACTTACTTAAAATCTTAAAAAATAATTTTATTTATTTTTGGGCATTATCTTTATTTTTTTATAAAATTTCTTAATTATTGAATGTCTGTAAATATTTGTTTTAAAATGAATTTGTAAATTTTTTAAGTTAGTATTTTTATGATATAAAATATTTCTTATTATGCATAAAAGTGATTTTTAATTATTTTTAGAAAATTTTATAAATCTATTAAATTTCATTTAGATATTTAAGGCTTAAATATTTATTTGCATCTTATTAAACTTTAATAAGTATTATTATGTTTTTATTAGGTAGATATTATTTTATTAAACATTTTGATGTATTAAATATATTTTTAGGAATTTTCTACATTTTCTAGGGCTTGCATATTCCTAAGGCACTTTTGAAATTTCCATTTTTGTTTTTATATATTGGGCCTAGTTCTCAGGCCCATCTAGCACAATACCCAGCCCAGTCCACCTAGTTGGCCTAAGCCACAAAACCTAGTCGACCGAGTAGGTCAACCCAACCCATTCGACCCCTTCTCCTCTCGCACACTAGCTCGTTCCTCTCCTTCTACCTCTCTAGTGACATGGTGTCGCCGCCTCCGCCATTAGCGTTCGATTTCGGTGTTACCGACCACCATGGTTGTTTCTATTGGTAGCAAGAGCTTCGCCGCACTCCTCTCTACCTCGCTCTCTGTTTCGATTAGTCTTTTATGTCCTCATGACCACGTTCCCAACCTCATAACCCAAATGTTCTTCTCTAGCTTTGGCCACTACTGACTAGATACAGTGTCTCCTCTACTAGCAGAATTTTGCCCCTTTCTTATTCTTCACTGAATCCTTCTACTACTCCTTTTCCTATTCGGTGGGACGACGATGCTCAATTGCAACCCTGATGCCCCCTGGTTCATGGTGGCCTTGATGTGGTGTTGATGACGGTGTCGATCATGTTGGTGTGTAGGCTCCAACAGTGTGTCTCTGTGCCGCTATGCCGTAGGTGGTCGAGGTGATGATGTTGGTGCACGGTGAAGTCCTCCCCGTGTGTGCACTGCTGCGGTCGCGGGAGCCCTGCCTCGCCACGCCGCAGTGGTTATGCCTCGGGTGCCGGGTACACGCCCAGATGCTTATCTTCCTCACCCCTCTTCATTTCTCTCAAATCTCCCTCACGGTACATTGTTCTAGTAGTTGCCATTGAGTATGATTAGTTGATGTGCTGCAATTTTGGTTTGGATCTCATTTAATGATACTGAGAGGATGTTCACCGTGTTCTGATGATTTTTATTTTAGCTGGAACTAATATAACACAATGATCCTATTGAAATTGATAAAGTGGAAATGTTTGGATCCAAACACATGGTTTGGATCCAATTCATGCGATTCTAAAGATACCCTGCAAATTTGATGTTCTGATTCTAAACTTACTTAAGCTTTGCTTCAGGAAGTAGTTTTTCTTTAACCTTATACCTGTTAGATATAACAGTAAAATGGGTATATGTCTCAGGTTAGAATTATGATCTGTATTTATTGCCTGTCCAGATTAATAGAGAGATCATAATTTAAAGAATGTTTCCTAGAAATTTTTATCTAGGAAGATGATGAATCTTGTATGGATGTGCCTTGTAAGAATAGCTTACATGTTTCCTTTAACACTGTTGTCATGACAGTCTGAATGGTTGCAATGATTCCTAGCTTTCTAAGATGGGAAGATGATAATTATATTTGGAGAGCCTTTACTAAATGGTTAACTAGTTAGTAAATTATCTAGTGGTTGTTAATATGATGTTTGCCACTATGGTGCTTCCTTTTGGATTGAGCACAGTGGTAAACAACACAGTAGATACATATGAGGATTGATTTCTTTGCAAATAATCTAGAGTTGGCTGAGGAAAATGATTTGAATCAGTTCCATTTGATTGCAGATGTGTTCAAAATCTAGTAAATTGTTGAGGCTCAAGTTAAATGAAGTGGTTAGTAGCTCTGCTATACTAGGTTTTCTACTGTGGTACCTCCATCTAGAGTGTGCATAGTAAGGTTCCTTAATAGAATGAGTTACTGCAATTTCTACCCAATGATGCAGGTCCAAGGATTTATTTTTGTTGCTCATGACCATATTCTATTGTTGCCTTTTAGTTTGCCTTGCAACTAAGTTGGATAATGTCCAACTACTGTCAGTAAGATAGTGATTATATGATTCCTAGATGTTTTGAACTAGGAAAATGATTAAGTGGTGTTGTTATCTTGTGCTGTGTAGATTCACTAGTGAGATGCCATTGTGATGCCTCCTTTAGGATGGAACACAGTGGTCTCCATTACTATATATGCTAAACTTAGCAAGTAGTGTGTGGAAAAAAGGATATCATCCAGTTTGGATGATCTAGATGCACCACCCTAATATTTGATCTTGGTCAATGATGCATAAGGCTGAGATTGAGAGTTGTAGTAAGAATAATTCCCTTTAACAACTCTGGGATGAACTAGTGTAGGATTTCTACACTAAACTGAGAGTTCTCTCTCCCCCAACTGATGCTTGTTTTTAATTTGACAAGAACAAGTATTAGTATGGTTCTAGTTATCAACCTGCTTCCAGTGTGTCCACTACCCGTGGCTATCCATTTGGTCTGCTTTGTCTTGCCACTTTCTTGTTCTCATGGCCTTCTCCACCTTGATCCAGCTACTAGTCTGTTCCTGGATTGGTCCCGATCTTCCTCCTCCTTGCTTGTGCTCAGGGACAATTCCTTCCTCTTGTGGGGTTGGTTACCCAGATCCTACTGTAGTGATCTAGTGGTGTTTTCGATGAGAAGTGCATGAACAAGCAGTGCTCTTTGTGGATGTATTACTTGAGATAAGAACTAGAGTGTGGGACTTGTTTTTTTGGCTTGCTGTTCCTACGGCTGTTCCGTCCTTTTCTCTTTATACTTGGCTTGCTGTTTTGGCAGCACAGCTGTTGCACGCAGTGTATAAGCTGCTAGGTTGTGTGCTACCATCCCAGGTTCACTGTCTTACTATGAGGATATTTTGTTGTGGATCAAATCAAGTGACTACTGGATATTTGCTGATGGTGTTACCTTTATTATTTACTTGCTTTGTGAAATTTTGCCCCCCTTTTGTATGTGATGTTGTTCTGAGACAAGTAACATACTGATAAGAACAAATATTACTTTTGGTGAAACTTGCCCCTTATAAACTCTTCTCAATGATGTAATGAACAGTGCACTTCACTATTAAACTGAGAGCACTAATCCTAATCCCCTTCCTTTTTTTTCTTGTCTTATTTTGCAGGTACCAAAATTATTCAAAGAACTAAAGGATGGATCAAGACTTAGCTTAGGGAATTAGATTGAGGACTTTCTTTTATCCTTTTGTATTTTTCTTTATTCATTTACTTATTTGTAGAGAAACAATAATGAATTGGGTATATTCTTGTAATAAAGGATTCTCTTGTTTATTTCATTTTTGAAATTTCTTTTCTATTGTTTGGTTCCTTACTTAATTGTAATGTACTCTTATTCTTTTATTGTAAAAGAACACTAAAATGTTGGTCTTAAATAATCTTTATACTTTTGTTTATAATACTTGTATTTGTATTATTATGAAGAATTATTTATAAATCAATTTTGTCCCCTCATAATTCAATAAAACAATAGAGCTCATGTAAAAATTCATCCCACTCACCTCGGATGACACTAAACCTAATTCTTCGGAGTGAGAGAATTCTGATCAATCTAGTCTTTTAACTTGGCGAAAAATTTACTCGCATTTTCAGATGCATGCATGCAGATGCACAAAATCCTAAATCTACCCTTCGTTTAGTCCTAAATGCATGCATGCAGATGCACAAAATCCTAAATCTACCCTATATGCTGGGATGTTATAGACATCCCCCCTTAAATTAAACTTCGTCCCGAAGTTTGTGGTTTCTTGTTCATGAAAGTTTCTGATAGTCTCATCCCGAGTTTTCTTCTTTCCTCTAGTTTCTTGTCCTTCCAAAGTGATGTTTTTAATAAACTCAGCACTCCTTGAGTTTATTCTCAACCTTGATTCAGATATGGTTAAAGCCTAATGCTAATTTATATTTCCTCCCGAAGCTTCATGAGATTGCTTTTGACCTTGAACAACATTATTGATGAAGGACTACTGATGCTAAACATACGTGTCGTAGCCTCGTTGATGTGGTTCCTCCGAAGTTTCCACCCCTTGATGGCGGTTTTACTCCTCGAGTAACCAACTTTTTGGCACATTCATATCTCTTATGCCCGTCTAGACAACACCTATATCACACCTTTCCAGTCTTCCAACAATCCCTCCTTATATGACCTGATGCTCCACACTTACTGCATATGATTTGTTTCTTTCGTTTTTATGCCTGATGCTTGATGTACCACTTGTGGATATGAATCTAGGTATAAAACTTAAGTTTGATGTTGACTTAGTAAATTGAAATTTCTTCGGTTCCCTTTTAACTCTTTTCTTGGCTAATTTCTTCCTCTCTTTCAATAGCATCTTGTAATCATCCTCGAAAGTAATTTCTACATCAACCAGCTCTTGGAAACGTCGTGTTGAAGCCCCTCGTATTTTCATCTTCATACAAGGGCTTAGTCCTTCCAAGAACTTTTTCTTGCTCTTCTGCTCCGAATTTACCTCATGAACTGCATAACGAGATAATTGACTAAACTTGCTAATATATTTCATCACACTTTCATCATTTTGCTTTAAGTCCTTGAATTCTCTCCTTTTAAATTCCATAATGCTCTCTAGAACATGATACTCATGAAACTTCTGCTTGAATTCTTCCCAAGTAAATATCTCTTCTAGTGTGCATAACTAATTGATTCTCCCACCAATTTGCGGCAGGTCCGGATAGAAGAAATGTTGCATAATGTAACTTCTCCTCATCATTGCATCCAACTGTTTTAAGCTTCCTTTCTATATCCATAGGTTCTGATGTAGATGCAAAAGGAATTGGTTTGGCATTTTGGAAATCAGAAAGACTTACTTTTATATCTTTGTTTTCCTCTCCGGGTCCAATTCGTTTGAGTATCTCCTGCATGAACTTATTCTGGTACTCTTGCATCATCTACATGTATTGCATGAAATTCTCCTCTGTCATCGAACAAGTTGATGGTCTAGTTGCAATTACATCCACATTACTTTCCCTCTACTTAGCTTCTTTCTCCAAACGCAGTCCTTCAAAACCAGCTACTACTCCCGTATTCATACCCCTCTAGTCCTGTTACATAAAGAGAATATTCATACTTACATCATGCATATGTTTTCTGAGCTCAACTCTCTATACAGTGCTAGTCACACAAGGAAATCAATAACCAAATCCAGATAACAACCAAACTTATACCATATATTATACATGAGTTTTATAAGCTATTACAAACAATCCTCACCTTTACGGCTTAACTCTCAACTAATACATTACTTGTATATTACAAGACCTCACTTACTCACATGATCATACTCTCACTTATTATGTCATGCCTCTCAAACACTACAATGCACATTACTGGATATGTACATTATTTAATCCCTCTACTTAAATGGATTGTCTATATTTACTTTTCTCCCTCTTCCTAGTGCTTCCTGGAATTCCGTCCATGATGATGTGAAGTCCGGTGACTACCTTCTAGAGTATATAAACATCCAGAGGGTGCGCACTCTTGATTAGAAGTACTTAGATTGAGGTTAGCCATTGAGAAATGACTAGAAAATGCGTGATCTCCCGTGGAACTCTCATGTCCACCTTCAAACGCACTTTCGTAATAAGGTGTGTTCTCTGCTTTTTTCTTAATTCAGTCACACATATAAATGTCATAACTGTGAGTATCTTCTTCCAGGTCAATAGGATTGGTACTACCCCCATATGGACCATAGGTTTCATGCTAATATAGCTGGTTTCCACTCCCTTACTAGGATCACAGGGTATGAGATTATCCTTGGTTCCAGTGTAAGATTCTACTCCCCATCCATCGTGCTTCCAAACTGCAATACTTGGATTGGATGTTTCCTAAGTTTCCTTTTTTGTTTTGGTCTTGTCCATGGTCTACATGTTTCTAAGGCCCATTCTGATAATAGGCATAGGTTTCATACTACGGTCCCTCAAACTCATTCTCTTCATACATCTCTCTTGAGAAGACTATTCTAAGATGCCTAGCTTCTCTATTTAACTCCTTTTTGCATTCTATTGCTTTAGTAGGATCAACATAATCCTTAAGTTTAGTATCCAATTTCTGTACTAGAACCTAATGTCTGTCACGATAGGATTAAATAATGTCCTATTATGATATATGTATTCAGCAGCTAAGGTAGATTTAGTCTGCACAATTGCAGCATGATCCAACTTAAGTTCCGAATTTATGGAATCTTGAGGTATAGTAGTATGAGTACGACCTACCAATTTCCTTTGATTCCTCTTTTCGAAGCCTGATTATTGCTTCTAGAACTGCAATTTGATACACCGCCGCCATACATCTCGCCTCCCTAGATGTCATTTCTCCACTTATCCCCAACCTTTTGGGTAGTATAAGCATTACATGGTACTTGACTAACACTTTCCCGTCATAGAAACTGTAAACCTTGACGAAAAGTCGAGATTTGCAATTCCAGATTCCATAGAAGTTGTCTCAAAAGTTCTATCCAATCACCTACATAGTCCTCTAAAGTCCTATACATCACTTGAACATTCCGGTTTGAGTACCGAGATGTCATTCCTCACTGTAAATAAGAGATTATAATTAGTCCTACTAGGTTATAACTTATTATTATTACCCCAAATTGCATCATAATAAAGAATTATCGCACTAGAAACATGACAATGTAATTCTCAAGTGAATACTCATCATATTTCTAGAGAACTATTTACCGTTGCTAACATACTTCCTACAAGTTCTACCCATTTAATAGGTTTCCAACCTAAGGTCAAAGCTTTTGCTCTGATAACAGCTATGGTGACCGAGCATACCACTGCATGTTGTATTATACTATAGTCATGGACATAACACTCACGAAGCACCATTCCGCAAATATTACATCCTCAGAGTGGTACAACAGACACAAAGTGGGTCCACAACATACATTATAATTATTACAATCAGAAATTACATGACGAGTTCGCGATCCTCCTAGGTCCATAGAGGTATCCCGATGACTCGGGGCTAAACTATAATAACTCTGAGAACAAGATAAAGAAGCAATCTAAACTTTAAGGTTTATACGAGATTTAATATAGATAAAGGATAGAGATCTATGCTACTTGGCTTGATCATTATATGTGATACATCTACTCTTTAGATACTTTGGTGTCCATTCCATAGATGTTTTCATAATTGTTCCCTTCGACACTTCCTGGTACTTCCGGTTCTTCATATAGGATGTAACATCCCAAAAATGCTGAACAATGATTATCAAATTCCAATCACCAAAATTAGGGTTAACAAAAACTTTTGTTAATTCAAATCTTCATGAATGCATGTGTGTATGTGATGATTGTATGAATGCATGAATGGACTTGCGTGATTGATCTAAATAGCAAGGAATGGTTTAAAGATTAAAACAACATCATGTAAAACATTTCCAAGTCGAAACAAATCAAGAGAAAATAAAAAACAAAACAAATAAGGCAAATGGTCATTTTTGCCAATCTTGGTCACTAGACCACTTTGAGTGTTTCTAGTCCAAGATTTCAAACAGAAACTTTTCCATTTCTTTTCACCCCTTGCTAAACCAAGTAAAAGTGAATCAAAGCCCACCTTTCAAACTTTCAGAAACATTTGGAAACTTGAAACAAATCATAATTCAAAATTGAATCTGATTCATATGTGAAGATCACCATTTCTCAAAACCCAACCAAACCAATTCTACTTGACCAATACAACTAACCAGAGACTACCTAGTATGTAACCAAAACACCCACCAAGTTTGAATCCAAAATTCAAATTTGAATCTCTTGCGGCCATTTCATAAAACACCTTGTAATCAGTAAACAAAAAAACATCAAACTCTATTAGGAGCAGTGTTTTTGGCCAATCTTGTTCGCTCTATAGCTCACACTACACTCTCAGTAGATGATCAAACTAAATTAACTAGCTTTAGCACCACTATGAGCTTGCCATAGCCATCAATGGTGACCATGTCGAGCCTAACTTGCCACCCCCATGTCGACATCAAGCTAGGAGAAGCACCAAGCCTAGCAAGCATGTCTGGGACACTCTCCACCGTCCACCGCCACCCCCTGTCCAAGCCTCGAGCACTGCCAGCCCCTACACCACACTGCCCGAGCATGCCAAGCCTCTCTGCGAGCGAGCCGAGAGCACGCTAGAGTGCCAACCGCGACACACGCCCTGTCGGGGGGATAACCCCCGGGTGGGGAAAGCCAGGCATAAGTAGGACGGCTCCAGAATATGCGGGCCGCTTGGCCTCCAGGAATTACAACTCTAGCCGTCTAGCAAGCAAGTCCAGCTGGGCTTATAACCTTCCTGGCTGGCCCGTCTAGCTGGTGGCCAGAAGAACCGGTCGGGTGGCCGTTCCCACCCGGCTCACCTCGGATTTGATGGAGAGCACGGAAGGACTGGCTCTCCATGCGGGGTACGCTTCTGGATCTCCCTCGTCATCAAGGAAGCTGGCATGTTGTCATGACCAGCGCTACCAGACAAAGAAAATGCAAGACGGTTGGCTGGACTGGCGAAAGCGGTCCGGGTGACCGTTAAAGCAAGGGTGACGCCCCAAAGGAAGCCCGAGTGACCACTAAAGAGAATGATGACGCTAAAACAAGGGCAGACTGCATCCTAGCCCACCGGCTGGGCCGTGCAGCCGGCCCTGCCCTGTAAAGCCATATCAAAACATTAAACCCTTGGACCCAATTTGTAATCTGCCCCCTAGACCAGTATATAAGGGAGGGCAAAGCCAGGGTTCTGGGTAAGAGAGAACTAGAGGCAATAGTAGGAGAATAGAAGTGCTAGCATCTAGCTCCCATCTTCCTCTAGCACCGAGGGCACGGCTAACCAGCGTCGGCTGAACTCCACCGTGCATGAGTACAACGCGGCTCATGGCTTCGTTAGGAAGATCTAGCACCGAGGGTGCGACCTGGCGTCGAAAATGGATCGTGCCGCCGACTCACATGAAGGTGTGGTGTGGCCCATCTACAACACTCCCGCCAAGAACATGAGGGCGGCCGAGGCGGCGGCCGCGGAGCTAAAGCACCTGGAGGGCGAGGAACTTCGTCACCAACAGGAGCGTGTGCAGCTCCTCGTGGCCACTGCTAACAAGCAGTAGGCTGAGGGCGTCCCCAGCCAGGTGGGCCACTACTAGGAAAACGGATATAGGTAATCAGCACATCCGTGGCTCACATGGTTGAAGTGCCCCACGGCTAAAACAGGCGTGGCTCACCTGTGGGCAGTGCCCTACTAGTAACTAGAACAACGGTGGCGCACATGACTATAGTGCGCCACAGATGTGTGTGGGCCAGGGGCCTGTTGGCCGCACGCCAAACATCTGTAGCGCAATACAGTCATGTGCGCCACGGTTGTTAGTGTCATCTGTGGCGCACATGGGGGGGTGCGCTACGCCTAAGCGCACGCCCCCCTCTGCTGTGAAACGGCCACAAACTTCTGTGGCGCACTCGGCCTAGTGCGCCACTGGGAGTAGGAACATCTGTGGCGCACATGGCCTAGTGCGCCACGGTTGTTTCTACTCCCTGTGGCGCAGTAGGGCCGTGTGCGCCACGGATGTGTCGATTTTTTTAGGACAGCTCTTTATGTGCACATGTGTGACCACATCCCACCACCCCACACTTCACTTTCCCCTTCTTCTTCCTCCTTAGATCTAGTCGGGATCTTCTCCTTCCCACCTCAATTTCTCCACCCATTCACCATTTTTAGCATGTAAAACTTGCTTTGGATGTTACATAAGTAATAGAGGAGGTCTCCGGTCTCTCATCTCCTTCTCCGGTCGACGCGCGCACCTCTCCTTTCCATCTTTCTCGCGATCGGTCTCTCATCTCGGTAAGTTGTCCATGTAAGGATGTGTTCATGTGTATATGGATGATGTGCTCATATGTATGTAGATGATCGATGCTCATGATGTGTGTATGTGGAGAGGATGGTCATATGTGTGTGTATATGGAGAGTATCGATGATGCTCATGCATGTGTGTATGGAGAGGATAATGATATGTTCATGTGTGTATGGATCGGTCTCTCTCTCTCTTGTGTTTGTATGTGAACAAGTTGCCATTTGTTTTGCCAAAATGTTGATTCATTTCCATTTTGGCAAGACTTTGGCATTTCGCAAAGGTCCTAATTTTAGGATAGGTCATGCCGAAATTTTCTATCGACCATTGCATGCATGCATTCATTATGTGGTTCTAATAGACTTCAAAATTGTACCGTGTACACCGTGCAGGCAAAAATGGTCCGCATAATGAGCGAAGGCATTGTGGCTAGATTTTTGAAATGTGCGACGGCCGACATGATACGAAATAACAAGACAGATATAAGATGTCCGTGCAGAAGATGCAAACTCAACTGGGTGATCGACCCAGATTCCGGGAATCTGCAGGCGCACCTGCTCCGCCATGGTTTCATGGATGGATACACTCGTTGGATAAGCGATGACGTAAATGATGGAGACGGTGAAGGTGGCCAACATGACAATGATCATCATCACGGCGAGAACGGGCGAGATGATGAAGAGTCTCCTGGAGATGGTGAAGGTGCGGAAGCAGACCGGGATGATGATGATCTAGATGCCGGAGGAGCAGACGATGATGGAACAACGTCAGGCTGGGTGCGGGACCCTTATGTGCAAGAGCTGCTTCTCAAGCAGACGAGTAACGCCAGGGCTGCCTCTAGAGAGAAAGCCAAGCTTGCGCAACTTGAGAAAGACGCGGTTACTCCATTGTATGAAGGATGCAGGCCCGATGATACCCGGTTGAATGTAACGCTCAAGGCTATGGAGATGAAGGCAAAGCACAAATTGAGCGACGCAAGCTTCAACGATATGATGGCATTCTGGCACGATCGTCTCCCGGAGGGGAACACATGTCCAACTAGTATCGAGGATGCCAAGAAAATCGTCTGTCCTCTCGATCTACCGCACGTTAGATATCACGTATGCATCAACGATTGCATCATTTATCGGGGCGAGGACACGGAGAAAACCACATGTCCGGTGTGCGGCGTGAGTCGATACAAGAAAGGGAAGAAAGCACCTCGAAAAGTGGTATGGTACTTTCCTATCACTCCTCGTCTGCAGCGCTATTTCGCGGACCCTAAGGAAGCGAAGCTCATGCGATGGCATGCGGAAAGGAAGAAGCCAGGAGATGATGATGACCCCGAAAAGGATGAGCTGCTGACGCACCCTTCAGATGCTAGCCAGTAGAAAGCATTGGACCTCGAATTCCCAGAATTCGGTGGAGATTCGAGGAACATCAGGCTTGGTGCGAGCACCGATGGACTCAATCCGTTCGGTAGCCAGAGCAGCACGCACAGCACTTGGCCCATGTTTGTATGGATGTACAACCTCCCTCCATGGTTGTGCATGAAGAAGAAGTACATACAAATGAGTATGCTAATTCAAGGGCCAAAACAACCTGGTACCGACATCAATCTGTATCTCGGGCTGTTGAAAGAGGAGCTAGCCACGTTATGGGAATCTGGAGCCAATACTTACGACGCCGTCGCACAAGATTATTTCACTATGAGAGCCGCGTTGGTCACTACGGTGCAAGACTATCCAGGTTGTGGGTATATCTCGGGGCAGCTTATCCAAGGATTCTGCGCATGCATTAGGTGCATGGATAACACAAGCTATCTCCAACTAGAGAAAGATCCAGGGTCATCGAAAACCGTGTTCATGGCGCACCGGAGGTGGCTCGGCAAGAATGATCCATGGAGAAAACATGGAGACTTGTTCGATGGCAAATCAGAGACCTGAGGAATCCCAGAGCATAGGAGCAGCGAAGAAGTGGAAGAGTTGCTGAAAAACTGGAAAGATTGTCCTAAGCCTAGAAAGAAGCGAAAGAGGCAGCAACAAGACAAGCCGCTGATGAAGGTATGGAAAACAAGGTCTGTTTTCTGGGAGTTGCCATACTGGAAGTTTCTCCGCACGCCTCATAGCCTCGACATCATGCATATCACGAAAAACGTGTGCGAGAGTCTGGTCGCCACCATAATCAACATGCCAGATAGGACGAAAGATGGTCCGAAAGCAAGGCACGACCTGATATGCTTGGGTATCCGGAAGGAGCTTCACGGAGGACCCACTACTCCTGATGATCAGGAAGATGACGATGATCATGAGTCGGAGATGACACAAGGTCGTCGGAAGGGTAAAAAGTTCAAGAAGAACGAATATTGCTTCCCTCCTTCTTGCTTCACTCTAAGCCAGGATGAGATCAAACAGTTTTTCAAGTGCCTTCTAGGAGTCAAATTTCCTTACGGCTACGCGAGCAAGATAAGCAGATACCTAGACAAGGCGAAGCAGAGGTTCAGTGGCATGAAGTCTCATGACTGTGTCGTCCTAATGACGCAGGTACTTCCGGTCGCACTAAGAGGGATAATGGACGAGCACGTCCGGAAACGTTATTTGGCCTATGCAAGTTTTTCGACGTCATCTCTAGGAAGTCGATTGGCTTGAATCAGCTCGGAAGGCTACAGGAGGAGATCGTGGTGATACTATGTGAGCTTGAGGTCTACTTCCCACCCGCATTCTTCGACATTATGGTGCATCTGCTGGTCCATGTCGTGGAGGACATCGTACAACTCGGGCCGATGTTCCTCCGCAGCATGATGGCGTTCGAAAGGATGAACAGACACATCAAAGGATACGTTCGCAACAGGTTCCGTCTAGATGGAAGCATAGCCAAGGGCTTTCTGGCCGAAGAGTGCATCTCTTTCTGCATGAATTATCTACACATCGAGAACCCGGTCGGTCTTCCCGTCAACAGACACCTTGGCAAGCTCGATGGATCTGGTCACCGAGAGGGTCGTCGCATACTGCATGCAGACTTCGATTTTCGACGCGCAGACTTTGATCGAGCAAACCTCGTCGCGCTACAGCATTTAGAACTGTTCGATCCTTGGGTACAGAAGCACAAAAGGTTAATCGAGAAGAAGTACAGTGACCGGGGCATACAGAGGACACAGGGAGAAATAATCAAAGAGCACAACTCAGATTTCACGCGTTGGTTTAGGCAGACGCTCCTTGATAATCCCCCGCGCTCGCATTCTTCTGACACGGAAAAGATCATATTCACCTTGTCGCAGGGACCGATGCAAAACCTGGTGACCTATCAGGCGTATGATATCAACGGCTACACATTCTACACGGAGGAAAAGGACAACAAGTGTGATTATCAGAACTCAGGCGTAACGTCGGAATTCTACACCGATGACAACATGAAGGAAAGATTCTACGGAAGAATCGAGGAGATCTGGGAGCTCGACTACTGTGGAGAAAAGGTGCCGATGTTTCGTGTCAGATGGGCAAAGAGCGTCGAAAGAGAAGACCGGTATTTCACAACCATGGTTATACCCGAAGCAGCCAAATCCAAGGCCGCCGGTGCAAACGTGGCCGCGAAAAATGAACCGTGGGTACTGGCTACCAAAGTGGACCAATGTTTTTTCATTACCGACCCGACAAAGCCTAGCCGTGTTGTCGTGAGGAGAGGAAAAAGAAACATCATCGAAATGGATGGAGTCGCCAACGAGCAAGACTTCGACCAGTACGGCGATCCAAAGATTGAAGATGACGACGACTACGATGCAGCAACATACATCACAAGAAGAAAAAGGACAACCCTACCCAAAAAAGGTAGCCCGTTCGAAAGAAGAAACATTAAAGTGCCGGGGCTAAATTATTCAACCGCGACAAAGAAGGGAAAAAAGATTGTAAAACGCTAGCTCAAAAAATATTGTAAAACGCGTGGTCGAAAAAGATTGTAATATTCATGGACAAATTATTATGAAATTTAGTTATACTTTAAATCATATTTGTAACACTTTTATGACATATATTATCACTTTTGGGCATTTTTAGAATATTTAAAAGTATTTTAAAATCAAAATAAAACTTCTATGGCATATATCACCACTTTTGGGCATTTTATGGAATATTTAAAAGTATTTTTAAAATAAAAACAAAAAATTGGGGCACCAGGATTCGAACCTGGGTGCTCTCAGGTTTAGAATAGAGTAGTGGGCAGAACCAGTGGGATAGGCTAGTGGGGCTGTAGTTCTATTATGCAGTAGTTAGAAGCCGATAGGCGTAGCGCACTAGCCCATAGTGCGCTACAGATATCCGTAGCGCACTATGGCTCAGTGCGCTACGCCTAAGTGGCTTTATCCACACGTGTGGCGCCCGACCCCCTCTCTCATCCCCATCTCTCCATCTCTCATCAGCCCGAGCACGATCCGCCGCCGCCGCCGCTCTCGATCCGCCGCCGCTGCGTCTGAGGAGGAGGAGGCCTGCCCGCGCCCGAGGAGGAGGAGGTCCGCCCGTGTGTCCGAGGAGGAGGTCCGCCCGCGTCTCAGGAGGAGGCCCGTGTCCGAGGAGGAGCAGCCGCCGCGTCTCAGGAGGTGGAGGCCGCCGTCGTCCGCCCGTCGTGCGCCCGTCAGAGGTGAGCGTCGCCTCTCCCCTCTCTCCCTCTCTCCCTCTCTCTCCCTCTCTCCCTCTCTCTCCCTCTCTCCCCTCTCTCCCTCTGAAATTCACTCACCTTGTCCTCATCTTTTTTATCAACACAATCTCTCGCTACTGTGTTTATATCCCTGTTATGCTCTAGAATCCTTGACTCAAAAGTTGGCCCACTGCTTCTCTTACATTCCTGTTGTTTGACTTGTTGTTCACATCAGTGTTGTAAAACTCCAAAATTGAAATGTATGTCTGGATAACTGAGAGAGAATCTACATATCCTGTATAGAGCGGTTGCAAACTAAAGGAATGCACAAAGGGGCATACCTTCTTTCGCATCAAACCCATGCGATGAGAATCACTTTTCTATGTTGAAAATGAACTCATCATCAAATGAGCGGGTTGCACGATTCTCTAGCCCTGATCCGTAATAATTAGTCTGCTGTTCATATCTAGTGAAGTTAGGCCACATGTGGTAGTATTATATACCTTTTGTCTGCATTAGATGAGTTGCTCGGAGGGCCAATTGTTTAAGGTCTGAACTGCCCTGCTCAAGTTCAAGGAGCAGCGATCGAGCTGATCTTGTATTCATCATCATTGTTTTTCTGGTACAGATTTCTTTGAATAGATTTTTGAATTTTCTCTGAACAGCCATGGAGACCTCGTATCACGGGGTCGAAGCCTTTAAGTAAGCTAGTTGGTTTCTTGGTCAGTTGGCAAGAAGAGTTTCGATAGACTCTTGTTTGTTCATGATCCTAGTATAGTTATAGTCTTTTGGTGTTTTCTACATGCAACATTCTATGAACTGAATTGCTTCATCTACTGCTTCACTCTCAGCAGCAAGGACAGTGCAACGTGCAATAGCTCTCACAGGAGCACAGTCCAAGGCTCTGATGTATGCGCCTTGCTGATGGATAGAATTCCATTGTAGATAAGTGCGGATAAGTGCATATATAAATAAAAGATACAGTCTGTAGTTATTGAAACTGTGTATAGATGATGCAGAAGTCCTTAAACAAAAACTAAATACAATAAAGATGCAGTCTGTAGTTATTGAAACTGTGCACAAGAAATTTAGAAAGAGCAACTAGCTAGCTACTTAACTAAAAGGAGATCACTCACCTAACAGTGCCTGGATAACTGAGAGAGAATCTGTGAATGCAACCATGACAGAATTTAACCAAACATAATGACCAGATAACAGAGCACTATGGAATGCAACCATGACAGAAAAAAATATTTCTTGGGTGCTATCAGTTGACAGAAACATGTATGGCTGCTGTCAGTTGACAGAAAAAACCATGACAGTATGGCTGCTGTCAGTTGACAGAAACATGTATGCTTGGGTTTTAGTTGCTGCTGTCAATTTCTTGGGTTTTATTTCTTGCTATCAATTATTTATTTGTAGTAAAATGGAACTTTGATGTCATTTTCTTGCTATCAGTTCCTTGCTGTCATTTTCTTGCTTGCTATCATTTGTGCTTCTAAGTTAGATGTTGTAGGATTGCAGCAAAT
The DNA here is from genome assembly GCA_916181665.1 of Avena sativa. Taxonomy (NCBI): domain Eukaryota; kingdom Viridiplantae; phylum Streptophyta; class Magnoliopsida; order Poales; family Poaceae; genus Avena; species Avena sativa. Next base: position 242,258,550 of record OV702297.1, read on the forward strand.
GACAGCAAGCATTAAAGTGCAATTGGTTATGAAGCACTTGAAATTGTGCTTGTGCTTGTATATGAAGCACTTTATTATGTGTGTATGCAGGTTCTTGTATGAAATCAGTCCCGATTCTTGCCGGAATGTTGATTAACTTCCGTTTCGGTAGAAATCGGGCACTCCTAGTTTAAGAAAATTAGCAAAGGTCATACCGGATTTTTCCGTGCATATTAACCAATTATTTGTTTTTTATTAGTGCAAAGATGTGTGACAACGACGAGGCTGGATGTTCTAAGCGCATCAGCGCTGAAGGAGAACTCAGACCTCCAAATAAACAATTGACATTCTGGGAGGCGGCCCAACGGCTAGAAGACAATGAAGAATATCATCCTTCGGAGAGCGAGGATGATGAGATGGAAGACATGGAGGAAGAAGCCGAAGTAACGGCGGACGATGAAACCACTGATGGCGGTGAGGGCACAGGGAGTGGTAGCAGCCCTCCTAAGAAGAAGAAGAAGCCGAAGGACCGGCGCCCAAACACGGTCGGCACGGTCAGGGAGGAAATTACTGAAGTGAGCCCATCAGGGGTTCCTTTGGAGCCCGCCCTTGTCGTCAAAGGGTACGGTGGGCAAGTGGCGGCGATCACCCGGACAACCATCTCGATCAACACCGAGAATCTCCGGCATAAAGATAATGGCCACTTGCGCACACTCCTCTTCGAGAAGCTGCACGCAAGATACAAGTTCCCCGCTAAGTATCAGAACACAAATTATCATGGGAACGAAGTAAACAAATCAGCCCTCACAAAGATGAGCACCACCCTGGCCAGCTGGAGAACCCGGATAAAGAAGAAGATCTATAAAGAAGGCAAAAGTCTCGAGGAGATCCAGAAGATTGACCTGCAGATCACCGAAGATCAGTTCCGGGAGTTCAAGGAGAGGTGTGAATCCAAAAGAGCCCTGGCCAATAGTAATCGGGGAAAGGTGCTGCAGGCGATGAATATAGGTCATCACCATCTCGGATCTGGTGGATACAGAACCGCGGAGGCCAAATGGAATAAGGAGGACGAAGAGTATAGATCCAAGGGGATAGAAAACCCCTTTGCTAAATTCGAACCCGGGCAGGTTCGAAACTTCATCAGGGCCCGTTACCATGTGGACCCAAAAACCAAACAACTCACCGCGGATCCTGCGGTGAAGGAATTCGAGGAAATTGTGGTAAGTATAATCTAATTACCGCGGATCAACACGATTGCAATCTAATCGATGATCTAAATGATTCACTGTTACTTCTTCTGCAGGAGGAGGAAATTGTTGCTAGTCATGGATCCCAGGGTTCCTCATCCCAGGGGTCAACGGCGGCCACCCGGTGGGATAACCCTTTTAACAGGGCGATGAACCGGGCCAAGAAAATAGAGCCGGTTACGAAGAAGCCGTCGTCGGCTGGCCGTCTGGCCGGCCTCGGGGGTAAGAATTGGGTGCATCATTTTGGTCCACCGCCGAGGACGCATGTGGCGCCGTCGGGAAGGAGCGAGGAGGAAAACTGAGAGGTTCAAGAACTTAAGGCACAAGTGGCGCGGATCCCGCAGATCGTCCAAGACAACCTGGCAATCACCCTCACGTCCTTCCTGCCTACCTTGGTGGAGTCAATAGCGAACTGGAGTGCGGGTGGTCGAGTAGGGCCATGCCCGATTCCAAGCATGGTCAGCAGCCACTCGAACAACGCGGCGCCGACGAATCAGGCGAACTACGTGTTCGTGACTCCGCCCGCTAGCACCGCGGCGCTGCAAGTGTTGGTGACTCCCCCTGCCATCACCACGGCGCCGGAGTACATGTTGGTGCCCCCCCTGCCATCGTCGCGGCGGCACCGGAGCTCCAAGCACCCGTCGGTAGGGAGAATACACCGGCGGCCAGCACCGCGCCATCAAGCAGCCCTTCCGTCTCTTGCACGGCCGTCGCCGTATGCGGTGCGTCGACATTAGCCGATCTCGACGCCATCACGGTAAACAAATTGCTTTAATTACCGCCTTTCATGCCATCTATTACTCTTATGGCATCTCGCTCTGACGACGCCATACATGTTTTCCGCAGACGGATGTTCCTTGCACTCTCTTATGCTACGTGAACAACGAGCTGAGGGATGTTGCCAAGGGTACCATCGTTCAACCCTTGCAGCACACGTCCCATTCAACCCCCAGGAGCGGATGAAGAAGACCGTCTGTCCTCAGAAGTTGCTTCGGCTTATTCTTGCTATGGCCAAAGAGCATGATCCGTTTGGGGACGGTGGGGGCCATCACGCCACAGACAACAGCACCGCCTGTCGTGCCAGCGACAAGCGGTGGCAAGGCCCCCTTACCGCCCTCGCCGTCACCTCCACGCGGTGGGTCGGATGATCATGTTGATGATATGCACATGGCGCAGGATCCGGCCGAGGACGACGAAGACTGGAATGATCACTTCTTCAGCACTCAGTTTGGCAACGAAGAAGACCTAGCTGGTGGCCCCACAGAGAAAGCCACTATCACCAAGCGTCTGTTTGGTTCTCAAGAGACGCCTCCAGCTTGCGCCTTTATAGAGCCAGCTGATACAACCAACCGGCCCTTTATTCTAAGCCCTGACACACTACATAGGGCGGCCGGTGCTCAGGTTGCGGTGCCTGCCCGCTCTCCAAAAGGAAAAAAAGGCAGGAAAAGAAAATCTAGCAGCTCGAGCCAGCCGGTGGCGTCAACAACTGCAAATCCGATCAGGTTTCGGGACGGGCCACCAAGACCCGAGGTAATTATGTGGAGGATTCATGTGGCGGGTGAGCCCATGCTACCTAAGAATTTGCGGAAGCTCGCCAGTTCGGAACTGCAGAGTGTGCATGACGGCGTGCTGACGATAGAGAGACGCCTTCTATCGGAGAAAGATCCCTCGCACCCGGTATTCGTGGTTAAGGTGCCACCAGGCTTGGGCTTCATTGACAATGCCCCTGCGGATCTGTTCTTCCTGCGGTTCGACGACATCTTCAATATGTTCCACCTATACCCGCTGCACTATACCATGGTCCGTCTGTTTTCTCTCAGCCTGGCCATGCAGATCATTAGAGAGAACACACCGGGCATCGCTATAGTGGACCCCTACTACATGCGTGACGGCTGCTTGGGTTCTCCCGCCGAACGACGTATTGTGGCCTCATACCTAAAAAGAATCCTCGTGGAGAACAAGACAAAGGAATACATTCTCGTGCCTTACTTTCCCGAGTAAGTCGTTATTCAATCGCCACCGTCGATTGGCTTTATTAGATCATCATCATTCCTTTTCCAACACATTCCATTTGAATTTTTTGCGCAGAGATGAACACTGCACGCTCATCTCCTTATCGCCGAAGCATTCCCACGCCACGTATTTCGACTCGGGGAGTCTATCAAAGAAGAAAAACTACGACAAGATCAAGGAAGTTCTGGATGATGCTCTCACTGGCTTTGCCTCGACGGAAGGCACCACCTTCGTGCGTACGAAGGTCAAGTTCGGCAGGCACGTCTTCAACCACGTAACGGAGTTCCCCTGCGTGAAGCAGCCGGAAAACAGTAAGAAGGAAGCCTACTACGCACTCCATCACATGAGGGCGTTCCTACTTGACCAGCAAAATTCTACGCTGCCAGATCATCTCAAACAGTGGGCCGAAGCAAAGGCCAAGATCAATGATTCGGATATTAGACAAGAGATGTATCGCATCCAGCAGCAGTTTGGGGCAATCATCTTTCGTGATGTCATGACTTCGGGGGGGATCTTCTACGGAGGAAATATCCCGAATAACCGTGACATAGAAGATCGCCTAGAGATGCAGGGTGACTATAGGAAGTTCATGACGAGACAGGGCGTCCTCCCGTTCCCTAAGCCGAGCCAGAAGGCTTGATGTTGGCCTAGTTGTAGTTACAAACTATAGATGAACTTTGTGTGTGTGTGTGGACAAGTGTACTTATCTTATTAGGTTTATGAATCATCGCTTACTTATTTTGCTTATTATTATTATATATCAATCAATGCTTGGTTTTTTTTCTTACTCTTTGGTCCTTCGCTCAATTTGGTCCTTCTTTTTTTCCTTACTCTTTTTTCGAGAATAATGCTGATGATTGAAATGTCGTGGCACACTATATATGTGAATGTGCTACGATGGGACTGTGAGGACTCGCAAACCGAGCCTCGGATCGTCCACGAAAAATGCTAACCGAGAGCCATCATTGGAGTCGCCTTGCTCGACTGGCCTTCCGGGCCAAGACAAATGGTTATGCTACACAAACAGCACAATGTTCTCCTCAACCTTAGACAGTGCAACTCGCATGGCCAAGTACTGCAGACGAGGACAAGCAAACCGAGCCTCAGATCGTCCAGGAAGAACGCCAAGTCGAGAGCCATCTTTGGAGTCGCCATGTGACTGCCCCCCCCCCCCGGGCCAAGATGAGAGACTCTCTAATAAAACAGCTCAATCAACGTCATCGCAGACTCACAATCATCACGGACTCGCACAATCGGGGACTCTCCCCTCGCGTACTCAACACGCTCGGCGACTCGCCACCGCGGACTCGCCCTCGCGTATTCAACATGCTCCGCGAAATCACCACGGCCACAGACTCGCCACGTCGCCGACACACCATGTTCGGCGACTCGCCCATCACCAACTCGCCACACTCGCAGACACGCCATCATGGAACAGATAAGTTTTATTACATTCGTACATGCTATGTGCTCAAAATATATATGCATCTTCATTTATTCTGCAAAGCCGACCATGCAGTCGCATATGACCCTTACAGGGACCAAAATCATACTTTGGATCGGTTTCAGTTTTGTCTGCTTTTTATTCGCCTCCGTCGAAGTAGTGAGGTAAGGCCGACCTTGTCTCCGGGTTCAACAGTCTGGCATCGCGTCCCTGTTACCCGGCAAGAGTTTGATGCTGGAGGTCTGTCTACTCATGAAAAGACACGCATAAACCTTACATACTGCCCATCGATCCACATAACAAAAGTGCATTTTCTTCAACGTCTACAATTCGCACGTCTTACAATTATTCAATATATTATGCAAGTACACCTTAATGCAATTGTATCTTTTATCCTTCTCAGCAAAACGGTGTCTTTCTCGCCACTCGCCGCGCTCGTGGACTCGGCACTCGCCGGTCGCTCGACCTCGCGACACTCGCGTACTCTCCACGCTCGGGTCGCCTCTACAAGCCAACTCGAGCCTCGGGGACTACTCCTAGGCATGCTGTGTGTACGCGTGGTTTCACGACCGCGGTTCACCCTCATCGACTCGCCACGGCGGACTCTCCACTCGTGTACTCTCCACGCTCGGGGACTCGCCGCCGCGGACACTCGCCATTGTGTACTCAACGCGCTCGGGGACTCGCCGCCACGGACTCGCCCTCGCGTACTCGACGCGCTCGGGGACTCGCCGTCGTGGACTCTCCACTCGCGTACTCTCCACGCTCGGGGACTCGCCGTCGTGGACTCTCCACTCGCGTACTCTCCACGCTCGGGGACTGGTGGCCGCGGACACTCGCCCTTGCATACTCAACGCGCTCGGCGACTTGCCACCACGGACTCACCCTCGCGTACTCAACACGCTCGTCGACTCTCCACCGTGGACTCTCCCTCGCGTACTCAACACGCTCGGGGACTCGCCACTGCGGACTCGCCCTCGCGTACTCGACACGCTCGGGGACTATCCACCGCGAACTCGCCCTCGCGTACTCGACACACTCGGGGACTCGCCACCACGGACTCGCCCTCGCGTACTCGACACTCTCGGGGACTCGCCACCGCGGACTCGCCCTCGCGTACGCCACACGCTCGCGGACTCACCGGTCGCTCGACCTCGCCACTCGCCGCGCTCGGGGACTCGACACGCTCCATGTTCGAGGACTCGCCGCAACTGGCAGCTTCACCGACACCCTGCGTCTTTCGCCAACTGGCCATCACCGACTGGCTCACGCCGACCGCCTCCCGCTTCATGGTTCTTTTCTCTATTTGAATCGACAACGCGCTCGAGGACTACTAATTGGGGAATACCAATCGGGGTATACCCACGAAGCGGATTCGCCAGCTGGATCGAGCCGACTGGAACCTAGCCCTGAGCAGGTCGACTCGCCCAATACGGCGACTGGCGCATGCCGCACCCAGGCGACTGGCGCCGACTGGTGGCCCAAGATGGTGACTCCAATAGAAAGCCCACCAAAACACTTGTAAACCCTAACTGGCTGCATATATAAAGCCACCAGGGGCACCCCCACGGGGACATCATATTACATCCTCTTCCACATTAGATTAGATCTAGTCTCCCTCCACCTACGGCGGCTCCCATGTAAACCAATCTATGATCATATACTGGATTGATAGCAGGACGTAGCGATCCTCCATCGAGGGGACGTGAACCTGGGTACATCGTGTGCCAATCTCGTTCCTGGATTCTCCTACGTCGCCTTGCTCCCTCTATGTAAGCTACCCCCAGTAGCATTTTCCGTGCAATACCACGACAGATCCAGGAACAGCCGGTGCCGCGCCGCACCCGGGGACTGCAACGCCGCATCCGGGGACTGTCGTGCCGCACCCGGAGACTGTCGCGCCGCACCCGGGGACTGTCGTGCCACGCCCGGGGACTGCCGTGCCGTGCCCTGGGACTGCCTCGCCGCACCCGGGGACTACCTCGATGCTGCCCACGGTCGACGTCAGCACCCTTCCACCCGGCAGACCTCCCAATGCTCTGGAGCCGGTCGTCCTCGTGGAGATCAAGCTCATCATATAGATGGTGCACACCATACGGGAGGCGCCCGACTGGGCAAAACCTTTCTTGACTTTCCTGGCCAAGGGTGAACTCCCAACAGAAGAGGTGGCAGCACGACAAGTGCGACGAAGGGCAAACGCCTACACCATCATCAACAACGAGCTGTACAAGCGCAGCGTCGGAGGTATCTACCGGCGATGCGTCAGTCAGGAGGAAGGAGCCAAGCTTCTAACGGACATACACCAGGGCGAGTGTGGCCACCATGCTTCGTCAAGGGCGATAGCAGCCAAGGCCCTTCGGCATGGTTTCTATTGGCCGACGGCACTAAAGGACGCCGAAGAAATAGTCAAGACATGCAGCGGCTGCCAGCGATTCAGTCAGTTGAAGAACACGCCGTCTGTGGCGCTCAAGACAATACCGATCACCTGGCCGTTTGTAGTCTGGGGCCTGGACATGGTTGGGCCATTCAAGACAGCTCGATCCGGCATGACGCACCTGCTCGTCGCCGTGGACAAGTTCACCAAGTGGATCGAGGCGAAGCCAATCAAGAAGCTGGATGGGGCCACGGTTATCAAGTTCTTCACAGATATCATCATCCAGTTCGGCTACCCACACAGCATCATTACTGACAATGGAACCAACTTTGCAAAAGGATTCTTCGCTCGTTTCTGTGGGGAAAAAGGGATCCGCCTGGATCTGGCATCAATTGCACACCCACAGTCCAACGGACAATGCGAGCGCGCTAATGGTTTGGTGCTAGCTAGAATCAAGCCGAGGCTCATCGAACCGCTCATCAGGTCACCTGGATGCTGGACAGAGGAGCTGCCAGCAGTACTTTGGAGCCTACGCCCCACACCCAGTCGCTCAACCGGCTTCATGCCATTCTTCCTCGTCTATGGGGCAGAAGCCATTCTCCCCACAGACATCCAGTTTGACGCACCTCGCAAGCATCTCTACACAGAGCAGGAAGCCAAGGAGGCAAGGGAGGACAGCGCGGACCTACTCGAGGAGGCACGCGAGTTGGCTCTGTCCAGATTAGCAATTTACCAACAAGACCTGCGCCGATACCACGCCAGCCGGATCCGGCCCACCTCTTTCCGCGAGGGAGACCTGGTGATGTGTCTGGTCCAGAGCACCAAAGGAATGCACAAGCTGTCCTCGCCATGGGAAGGACCATTCATTCTCCACAACAATTCGTACTATGTGGTCGACGCACAACAGTCGATGAAGAATAAGGCAGATCGCTCAGACGAGGAAACAGAGCGCCCATGGAATGCCAGCCTGCTCCGCCCATTTTACACTTAGAAAGGTGTATGTATCTTCCCTTTTTTATGTAACAAGTGAACAAGAATGAGAGCGTTGGCACAGCGCTAAGGACTTCGTCCCAATTCTGCGCACCATCTGCATTTTCGTGCCGGCTGGCCTAGGGCCCCCGATTTCTACAGACGGCATAATATTGCACACGACGCCTAGAATAACCTCTTCGGTTCCGGCTTCAGTACACACGTCGGCTGTCGACCCAGCAAGAGAAAAAACTCAAAGCGCACGTGGCAAGAAGATGTCGGCGTAGAAAGCAAGGGCGTCCAGGCGAGCTGGTTGCGCCCTACAAAAGTTAAGCCAACAACAGCGAACCGAAGTATCACGAGGCACGCCAACATAGCAACTCCTTCAGTTCCGACCGCAGACCGCAACCCGGCTGACAGCCGGCAAGGAAAAGAGCTTGAAGGGCCAATACTCGCTGAGAAAAGAGGAGTTGCTCGCGGCCTAACTCGAAGGGGCGCATGTCAGTTTTCCTCCTACGATAATTACCAACTAACGCATGAGCATATGCACAAGAAAACTAACCCAAAGCAATGCGTTGTCTTGAACGCATGAGCAATACTCGCTGAGAAAAGAGGAGTCACAAGTTGGCAGGAAACAAGGTGGCAAAAGAGCTTCGCCCCGGCTGGCTACCCCAGCCGGCCCGAACCACAGGGACTACACCCAGTGGACGCGCTCCCGTGCACCCACAAACTCAAGTCAAGGTAGCCAAGAGAGCTTCGCCCCGGCTGGCTACCCCAGCCGGCCCAAACCTCGGGGACTACACCCAGTGGACGCGCTCCCGCGCACCCACAAACTCAAGTCAAGGTAGCCAAGAGAGCTTTGCCCCGGCTGGCTACTCCAGCCGGCCCGAACCTCGGGGACTACACCCAGTGGACACGCTCCCGCGCACCCACAAACTCAAGTCAAGGTAGCCAAAAGAGCTTTGCCCCGGCTGGCTACCCTAGCCGGCCCGAACCTCGGGGACTACACCCAGTGGACGCACTCCCGCGCACCCACAAAACAAAGTCAAGACGACAAAAAGAGCTCGAACCCGGGTGGCTATCCCAGCCGGCGCGAGCATAAAAGACCACAAATGACGAAGACACAAACAAAGATTAGCAAAAGGCACCAAGTCATAAAACGGAGCACGAAGGCTCCGCACAGATTAAAAGGTCGGCTACAGAAGTCAGCCAAAGTGTAGCACATCAGAGTAGAAATTTTCACAAATACACCCGGCATCCCGTGGATCAAGAGTCAGGAGCTTGCGAAGTAGAAGGAGCAAGACCTTGATCAGCAGGGGCGGCACCAGCGTCAGTGGAAGGAGGCTGGCTGCTGGAGGCCATGTCAATGGGATTCCAAGGCGCCGGCTCCCAGTGGAACGGCCGTGGCTCCCGCTGAAGTTACGCTCCAGGTCCACGTATGTGCCAATCTTCACCCCGCATGCCTGGAGCGCAGGAATTCTCTCGCGAAGACCCTCGTAAGTCGTCCCGAGGCGGAAGCCGCGGTCGACCACGCTCAGGTCGACACCAGGATACCATGACTTCACCATCGCAAGCACCATCTCCAACCCACCTCGAGCAGCCTACTCCTTGTGCACGTCCAGCACGCCGATGCCCTTGGACAACACCATGTCCAGGCTAGCCATGTCGTGCACGACCAGGCCCGCGTCCGGCCAGATGTAGTGGAATAGATCATTGCCAACGGCGCGCAAGCCGTTGCTCTCCTCCGCCACCACCTTGACCAAGTCGAGGGCAGTTAGGTCACGACCAACCTCCTCCATCGGCAGCTTCTCCATGGCCATCTCGGTCACCTCAGGATAGTGAGCTGCAGCCGGACATAAAGCAGAGTAAGCCGACAAGATCGAGCAAGCCACGACACAACGGAGGAGAGTAGCTGAAAAACTTACTGATGACCATCTCCGAGATGTTCTGGAGGTGCTGATTGAGCTCCTACTCCCTATGGCGAAGAGACTAGATTGTCCCCTCCTGCTGGGTGAAGATCGTCTCAAAGTTCTTCAGTGCCTCCGCCCGGATATCAGCCGTCTTCTTGCCCCGCCCCATGCTAACCTCAAACTGGTGTTTGGCCGCGGCAAGTTGATCAAACTGCGCTTGTCGCGCCTTGTTTGACTCTTCTAGTCGGGCAACCTCAGCCTTGAGGCGTTCCAACTCCTTCTCTTTGTACTGGATCATGGCTGTAGGAGGATACCCGATGGTCAACAAAAAACAGGAAAAGGGAGCCAATCGCCAAGACAGATCTGGAGAAGCAATCTTACGGCCAAGGTCCTGGGTGTTCTTCACAGACTCCATAAACGCTTTCTACAGCCAGAAAGAAAATGAGCAACAGAGGATCAAACCGGATGAAAGAGCAGAAAACATATGAAGGGCAACAACTTACCTCCATCAAAACATACAATTTTTTGGCCTCGCCAAGGCCACTTTCCATTCCCTCAACCAGGTGGCGAACCTGGATGAGTGCGACGGGCACCGAGCCGGAGAGCTGGGCAACGATCGCAGCCGGCGTCAGCACAGACGGAGCTGGCCTCGAGCCGATGACGATAACCTCATCATCATAGGCAGCTGCACCCGAAGGCACAGCCACCACCAACTCCCTCTCAGCCGGTTGACCGCCATCCGGCTGGCCGGCATCTGCCGCAGCCGGTTGACCGCCATCTGGCTGGCCGGCATCCGCCGCAGCCGCCCTTGCGCCCCCCACTCCCTCCCTCAGCTCCGTAATGACGGGCCTGGCGGAACTGCTTGGAGCATCGCTCCAAGACGGGTTCACGCCAGCCCTTATGAGAGGGAGGGGTCTCCGGGTCCTGTGCAGCCGCAAATAGCTGGCCCAACCACGAAGACGCAGGGTCCTAGTGCAGCAGCCCCGTGGTCAAAGAGCCCTCAGGCTCCCTGGGCGAAGAGGGCACGGCCGATGCAGCCGGGCCAGCCGTAGCCGGCACGGGCGCAGCCGGCAACCTCGCCACTTCTTCAACCGGTGGAGGAGGCGGAGGAGGCATGACGGCGGCACCTCCATCACCGAGCACCATGGCCTCGCTGCACGGAACGAAGTCAAAGGAGAAAGCAGCAAAACCGCAGTGTGGCAAGCAAGGGCAAGAGAGACACTAACCCGGCGACGGAGGGTGGAGCAACAACCTGACGCCCTCGGCGCGTCTTTTTCATCTCAATTGGAGCGGGATCGGCAACAGGTGCCACCCTCTCTCCCTGGGCTCTCGCCGCGGGTCTTTCTCTGGCACCCTCCTCGTCGGTGACATCGACTGCGGCACAAGCAAAGAGTAAATACCATAACCTCAAGAACAAAGGTGAAAGAAAAAGCTGCGGATAGCAACCTACCATGAGGATCCGAGGGGCCGTCGTTCGCCCGGACGGGAAACCCTTCGGGTTCCGTCTGGGGGTACTTCTTCGGCTTCCTATCCTCCAAGAAGGACGGAAGCGGGAAGTCACCCATGCCATCCTCGGCCAGCTGCGTCGTGAACAACTAATCAAAAAGGGGGGCATAAGGCACCCAAGAAAAGCTAGCAAATACAAGAGGCGAGGCGCAAAGCAACCAGAGAAAAACTTACCGACGACGGCAGGCGGCCACGATGGTACGGGGGGCAGGAGTATGCCCAGTTGGCCTCGATGCAGAACTTGGAGATCATGGAGATCCAGTTCTGCAGGTCCTGGTAGGGCACATCCTTTCGCGACGTCCTCGTCGGGTCGTTGGTTGTCGAAAGATGGCACATCTTGTGCGACCTCTTCTGCAGCGGAAGCACGCGACGCACCATCCACAACAAGGTGATGTCCTGCGCGGTGAGCCTCTCCGTCCCCACCATCGTCTCCACCCGAGCGGCCATCTGATCGAGGTCCGCCACCGCGCTCATGCTCTTCGTCGTCCAGGACCTCTGCGACCAGGGAACGTCGGTGAAGGGCGGAAGGCAGATCCAGTCAATCTCCGTGGCATTGCTCACATAGAAATATGTGCGCTGCCACAGCTTGACGGTGTCGGTGAGCTCGAACCGCGACATCGGCGAGGAAGACCGCGGGTAGATGGCGCATCAGCCCGTCCGCATCAGCGAGCCACCCTTGGTGATGTTCTGGGCCTTGAAGTGGAAGAACTTGAGAAAGTTCGCCACCTCGGGCCATACCTCAAGATACGACTCGTAGCAGGCCGCAAAGTGCGACAGCTGCTCCATGGCGTTGGCGCCAAGATGGTGAAGCTCGAGGTCGAAGAAGCCGAAAAGCTGGAGGAGGAACGGGCTGACGGGAAGGCCTAAGCCGCACGCAAAGTGTGCGAGGAAGACGACGCACTCCTCCGGCCGAGGGTTCGGCACCCGCTCCCCCTCCGGCGCAAGCCGGTGCTTCACAAGCAATGAAGAGGGAAGAACCCTTCCCCACCGATACTTGTTGATGAGCTCATCGGTCACGAAGGACCCGCACCAACCGCCGCGTTGCTCCGGCAGCATCTCGGAAGAGGAGGAGGCCGTGGTTGGCGAGAAGAAGGTGGCCGGCGGAGACAGGGAGAGGGCGCGCAAGAATAGGGAACGCAAGGGCACGAGGAGAAGATGAGCCGGAGGATGGACAATGTGGGAACCGATCCCCTCAGAGCCCTATTTATCCCCGCAAGCGGCAACGTCGCCCCTTCGGCTTCTGCACGACGTGTGGCGTCATGGTGCCACAGCTGCACGACACTTCAGCTCTAGATCCCCTGTGCCGTCGTGATTGCCACAAAAGATCCCCGGGCTTCAGCGGAAGGCGAGGCGTGCGCCCTTGCCCCGAGGAAACGCTACGGCAAGTTTGCGTGCATAGTTGCCAAAAACTGACGCAGCGACGCGGAAGTCAAACTGACACGACGTGCGCCAGAGCCACAGGCGTGGGTGACGGCATCAATGACATCATCTAGCCAAACGTTTCGTCTCAGCTCTGCCAGCCGGTACCTGCCTTCGCTATTTACACCTAGTGGACGGCTATCGATTCCACAGCCGGTTAACTCTAGCCGGAAAGCAAAAGCAAAAGCCGCAACCGGAGAAAGTAAAGCAACCTCTCAGGAAAGGAAGGAGCACGGAAGATCTCGCCCACCAGCCAAGCCCATACGTGCTCGGGGACTAGTGTCGGTGGGATAACCCTCGGGTGGGGAAAACCAGGCATAAGTAGGCCGACGCCAGAAGATGCAGGCCGCCTGGACTCCAGGAATTACAACTCTAGCCGTTTGGCATGCAAGCCTGGGTAGGCTTATAACCTTCCCGGCTGGCCCGTCTAGACGGTGGCCAGAAGAACAGGCTAGGTGGCCGTTCCCACCTGGCTCACCTCGGATTCGATGGAGAGCACGGAAGGACTAGCGCTCCGTGCGGGGTACGCTTCTGGCTCTCCCTCGTCATCAAGGAAGCTGGCATGCCGTCATGACCAGCGCTACCAGACAAAGATAAAGCAAGACGGTCGGCTGGACTGGCGAAAGCGGTCCGAGTGACCGTTAAAGCAAGGGTGATGCCCCAAAGGAAGCCCGGGTGACCACTAAAGAGAAGGATGACGCTAAAAGAAGGGCGGACTAGGTCCTGGTCCACCGGCTGGGCCCTGCAGCCGGCCCTGCCCTGTAAACCCATATCCAAACAGTAAACCCTAGGACTCAATCTGTAATCTGCCCCCCAGACCAGTATATAAGGGAGGGAAGAGCCAGGGTTCTGGGTAAGAGAAAACTAGACGCAATAGTAGGAGAAGATAAGTGCTAGCAGCTAGCTCACATCTTCCTCTAGCCATCGACAATAGCTAAGGAAACACCTCAAGGAGCACCTGTACTGAGCATCAAGCTCCCATACATAGTTCATCTTGCAGGAGTAGGGGTGTTACCTCGCCAAGAGGGCCCCGAACCTGGGTACGTCACTGTGTTTGCAGTGCACCATGCCAAACCCGTTGCGTGAGCCACCGAATGCATTCGTGTGTCCCTTCTTTATCATCCCCGATGGCTCTGCCCTGTTCCACACCACGACACGCCCACAGACCATGTGCTGCCCTCGCCGCTTGCATGCGTGATCGCTAGCACCCCAGCAACACGACAGACAACCACGTTCATCGCCGCACAGACCATGGACGTTGTGCGCCATTAAAACCACCCGTCGGACCCTCCCAGAGCGCTGCGACGTTTCGATCGTTTCGCACCGCCCCATGCCATGTGACCTTGCCGTTGAGATTCACCAGGGAGCATAGCATCATCCCCTACCTCTGCCCATGCCCGTAGCCCGCTCTGACGACGACCACGAAGAGCTCAGCACGCGCCCGTCGGTCCCCTTCAGGCACTATAAAAGGAGGTCACCCCCATTCGATTTGAGCACACCATCTAACTCCCCACCTCTCACTGATCACACCCACTCACCCCCGGAGGAAGGCGAGCAACAGGTGGCCGAAATTTCACCAGAATCCGCCGCTATAGAGGAGGAGAGGCGTCGTCGATTGAAGCCTCCCTAGGAGGAGCTGCCGGTACCAGGAGGTTCATTATCGTGGACTTCGTCATTCACCCCCATCGCCGACCATTGCCTGATCCCCGGTGAGCCCCCGTCGACCCCCACTGGCCACGCTAGGGTTTGACGTCGCCGCGTCTTGCTCAGGTGTGGACGATGAACCACAGCCGTAGATCTAGCTTCTAATCCTACGGCCCTAATCGCCCCGTACCCCTTCGCCACTCTCTGTCTCACTAACAAGTGGGATAGCCACTTAACCAGCCCGCGCGCGTGCTATGTGTAGTGGACCGGCCCAGTTAACCTCCCGCGCGACCCAGTAATTCAAATTTAGGTTTATTCTTTTAGTTTCAAACTCAGTTCTGTACCTAGATTCAAAAATCAACCCAGCTAATTCACTTAACCAAAATGCATAAAACCAATTTTTTAGAAAGCTACTGGAATTCTTAATACAAGCCCGTTGGATTCACACCATTTAGAATTGTAGATCACCCATGGTAAAAATAACAAGGCAGAAGCTTTTCTGCATTCAAACATTTTACAAAATTCAACCACAAGCTTTTGAGTTGATTCCAACTCTCAAAAATACATTTAACAAGACCTTTCAAAATATATAAAAATATATAGGTTTACTTGCAGAAATAATGATCAAGTAATAAAAGAATGCCTCATAGGCCATTCTAGTCACTTTAATTAATTAAAATAAAAAGGTTAAACTTTATTAAATTGTGACACTACTTTAAATCACATTCCCTAGTATTGAAATATGTGGTGATGACATGTGTCAACATGAGCCCATGTTTTAGTTGGCAAATATTAAATCTTAAGTAGTTTTTTCAATGAGTAGAAATTACTTTTCCAATAAAATAAATAAGACAAATACCTTAATGATTGTAATGCTTGTGATGATCCTATATCATCTAGTGAAAACCTTTGTGTTATAAGTAATAGCAGTTAAGTATTGTTTCGTGATTGTATACCTCCTATTTATTTATAGACGCTAGTATCGACCAGAGATACGAGGAGGAAGGAGGATACTACAAGGAAGAAGCCGAGGAAAACTTCAACCACTGCTCTCCACAAGGCAAGCTAATATTTGCAAGATATTACCTGAGAAAGCTTAATACTACCAGTTGACTTGGCAAGCTAAAACTTGCTTGTTACTATGCCAACCAGATGCCTTAAGCATATGTGATTATACCCACTTGATGATACCAAATCCCAGTTTTACTTGCAAACTTAATTCTTTTATTTCTTTATCAAAGCTTTTATTTGAGTTTACTTAGTGACTTGTAGATTTTAGAAAGATATTTAAAGTTAGCATAAAGAGCATAAGACTTGGCCTAAGTTAGATAATCTTGATGTCATCCCAAGGCATGAGATGGAACTTAGCTAATTCACACTTGTTTACCACCCCTCATTAGTATTTACCCCTACCTGTAGATTCTAGTGCTAAGCATAACAATTGATCCCTTTAGATGGGAATACTTGGTGAAAATGGTTATGAACACGTTAGAATGATGAGTCATTCTATTGAAAAGTTTTGCCATGTGTTTCCAAACACCAAATGATTTTGACGATGAAAATGTTAAGGCATGAGCCTTAGCCCTTTATATAACTGATGGTTGTCTGGATGCGATACTATTCCAATTTTACCATACAACCACAATACCCAAAATTTCGGTAGGTCTTGACTAGAAATTTATATACCTTAGTAACGGTTCCCTTGCGGCCAAGGTTTGAGCTGAGGCTACCTTGTGAAGATTGTCCACCTATGCAGTTCCCAAGATACAGTTGGTCATGGTTGGGAGGCGAAACTCATAGGAGAGGTGCCTATAATAGGGAGTATAATTGAAAGGTTAGGAATGATTATCCGCATACTGAGTATGGTGAATTCAGGATTGTTCCTGACGGATGTATCGAATGTTGTGGTGAAAGTGTACAATCTCTGCAGAGTGCCAAACTATTCGAATAGACGCGTCCGCGGTTATGGACAGTTGGAGTGGCCATACTATTCTGTTGTCAAATGTTTTCAAAATAACTTATGAAATTATTTATGACTTTGAATTGACCACAACAGGGTTGTGATATGAAATTCAAGTTCCCACTTAGGTGTTATAAAACTTTCAACTAGCTTTCCTTGCTTCTGAACTTAGTTAAGGTAAACCTGGCTTTTTGCAAAACAACCCTAGAGCTTAGTATCCTACTCAAAGACCACTTCACTTGTTAGTACTAGTTTGCGAGTACTTAAGGAGTTCTCATGGCTTTGTCCCTGCCTATTCCCGGGGCCAGAATATGAAGAGGAGTATCAGGAAGATGAACATCAGGAAGGTTACGAAAACTAGGATCATCTCCCATCGTCAGCATTGCCTGTGACCATGAAGATGGAGCTTCGCCCATTCTATCGTTATTATTACGTTATTCCGCTGCTTGAATTGTATTAAGACTAGATCATGTGATCCTTATTTGTGTAAGACCTTATGTATGGTTTGTAATGGATGATATACTGTGATATCCAATCTATTATGTCCCGCAAAAATGGTAATCCTGGGATTGTGATGTATGGCATAACAGGCATCTGGATTAAATCCAGGTGTTGACAGAGGAATTCTTCTTGGTCTTCAATTGGATATAGTATTTCCTCTTCGTGACTGTTAATGTCTTCAGAATCTAGCAAGGGTTAAGAAGATACGTTGAGTATGAGCGTACTCAGCAAGTTCACTAAAAAGGAGTGTTGATGCACTATATCTACAACCACAGACCATAGGTCATAGGAAATGCAGGTTTTCGTAAACATTTCTTCAATGGTTGGTTTTATTCTAGAAACTATGTCCGTCAGCCTTCATAGGTTTACCAGAACTTTCATGGAGTTCCTTTCCTGCAGCGTTCGCAGCTCCTTGCAGGAACAGGGTGTAACAAGTTACAGTTCTTACACTCTATAGAGGTGTGTTACTTTACCCATGAGAGATCAAATCCTTGTTGCATAACCGGACGAATCTTTCCCATCCACACTTCCTATGGTGTGGGGCCTAGTAGATGATCCAAGCCAATCAATGTCCTTCTCCGTGACCCCGCATACAGTGCAATTGTTGTATGCTCAGATTCAAGCTAGACCTTTCCCCGTATAAAATGGTTATACCTTAGTCGGATACACACAACAACCGTTAACACTAGAAATCTGTCTTTTGTAAGCCTAGATCCACGGTAGACCTTTCCCTGTACAAAACGGTTATACCCACAATCTACAACTTACAAAACGCCCAGAACAGTGTCCAAGGCATGCAAAAGGGATCCGATCCAGCTGACTTCTCCGTCCCATTCCAAATCTCATGGTTAACGCGTCATATACGGCGTGAGAATCACCGACAACTGTGGTTTTGAAGTCCTAGATGATATATTCCTATGTAGTGGTATTCCAACTGCCATATTTAATAGATTAGCTGATCACCCTAGATCAGTAACCAATAGTTCACATTAATTATCAAAATAGTGTTTGCGACCTTTTTGAAATGCAGGTGATGACAACGTACACTGGATTTGCAAAATACTTTATAGAAAATAATCAAAGGACATGATCAAGTGTGAACTTTCCTTGATATAGCGAAGTATTGAAGTCGAAAATCTCGACTTGACCCTGGACCTCGGGTTCTACAAAAATATCATCATTGCCCGGTAAGGACAATGTTTAAAGATGCAATATGTTGTTATGCATAAGTAATGAGATGCATGATGTAAAATCCCAAGTAATCCCAAACATTAAAAGTGGGTTATATTTAGATGATTTGTTTAAGATTTGCTTTATTTTTAGTCTACTTCATAAAAGGTATAGTTGCTAGGAATCGAAGATAAACACATATAATATGAAAAGTAAAGTACAATCATAATAAAATTCTAAGGTTCAATGGTATGATGTAATTATTATAAAGTTCATGTTTTAAGTTGTTATGGATTAAAAGAAATGGTATAGTGTTTCTTTTGAAGTGGAAAAAACAATAACATTTGAAGAAAATATTATATATGTTAAGTTAATCAACTCTAAAGATTAGTAGGATTGAAGCTATGGTTTTGTAATAAGGTTCAAATGATCTTGCATCATTATATACGTAGCTTAGGGTGTATTAGACCAAAGTAAACTATAAAAATATAATTGGACTTGAGATAGAAAACTTGTAGCAATATCAACTATTAGGGTTTTTTCATAAGCATAATCTTAGAGTTATCAACGAAATATTAGGGTTCAAATGATCTTGCATCATTATCAACGAAATCTTAGAGTTATGAAACTTTGTTTTAAATATTTAAATCTAGCATGTGTAATATTCATATATTGTACTATAATATTTTATATATAAAGAAAAATAGGTGGATTTTTTTATAATTTATTTAGTGAATACGAAGTTTGCTAAATATGATTATATATAAATTGATACTAGTTACTTCTAATATAAGTTAATGATTTGCAATAATAACTTTGTAAGACTTATAATTAGTTAAAGATTTTAAAAGGATATTATAAATTAATTGTTTACACCTGGATTGTATCCTAAATTCTAATTATAGGTTTAGATTATTTAGAATTAAAGTATTGTGTTTGAGTATGACCATTTCTTACTTAGGAAATAATTTTAAATAATTAACAAAACAACTATCTTATTTTAATAATTTAGATAATTGAAGTTATATGATCTAGGGACTTTAAAATGTTTTTGGAATAATATATTAGTATTTTTCTAATAAATATACTTAATTAAAATCATAAAAATTAACTTTATCTATTTTTAGGCGTTACCTTTATTTTTTTTATAAAATTTCTTTATTATTGAATGTCTTCAAATATTTTTTAAAAATTTTATTTTTAAAATTATTAAGTTAGTATTTTTATGAGATAACATATTTCTTTTTATGCATAAAAGTGATTTTTATTTATTTTTAGATTTTTTTTTGAATTTATTAAATTTCATTTAGATATTTAAGGCTTAAATATTTATTTGCATCTTATTAAACTTTAATAAGTATTATTATGTTTTTCTTAGGTAGATATTATTTTATTAAACATTTTGATGTATTAAATATAGTTTTAGGAATTTTCTACATTTTCTATGGCTTGCATATTCATAAGGCACTTTTGAAATTTCCATTTTTGTTTTTATATATTGTTCCTAGTTCACGGACCCATCTAGCCCAATACCCAGCCGAGTCCACCTAGTTGGACTAAGCTACAGAACCTGGTCGACCATGTCAGTCAACTGTGACATCCCAAAAATATTAATCAAGGTTATCAAATTCCAATCACCGAAATTTAGGGTTAACAAAAACTTTTGTTAATTAAAATCAATATGAATGCATGTGTGTGTGATGAATGCATGAATGCTTGTATGGACTTGTGTGATTGTTATGAATGACCAGGATTGCTTTAAAGATGAAAATAGCATCATCTAAATCATTTCCAAGCAGAATCAAATAAAGAGAAATTCAAAAATAAGATATATAAGAAAATGGTCATTTTTGCCAATCTTGTTCACTATACCACTTTGAGTGTTTCTAGTCCAAGATTTATAACAGAAACAAATCCATTTGTTTTCACCCCTTGCTAGACCAAGTAAAAGTGAACCCAAGCCCACCTTGAAAACCCACAGAAACATTTGGAAACCCTATTCAAATGACATTTAAAAATTGAATCTAGTTCATATGGTAAGATCACCATTTCTCAAAACCCCATCAAACCAGTTCAGCTTGACAAATCCAAACAAATATATACTACCCATTGTGTGACCATTGCACCCACCAATATTCATCCAAAATTTCAAATATAAATATCTTGCGGCCATTTCATTAAACACCTTCTGAGCACAAATCAAATAAAAGAACAAACACTATTTTGAGCAGTGTTCTTGCCAAACTTGTTCCCTCTCTAGCCTCAACCACACTCCCAGTATGTCATCAACCTCGTATGTAACTCTAGCCCACTGGTTACATGACCATTGCATCAATGGCCACCATGGCCGAGCACACTTGCCACCTCCACCGTCGACAGCAATATACAAGCGTAGCCAGCCTCACCAACCTTGTCTACCATGCCGCATGTGCCTCACTTCCCCCTCTAGACCAGCCCTAGCTTGAAGACAGATAGAGGAACCACCGGAAACGCCGTTCCAGCGCCGCTGTCGACCATGCCGATGTGCACCGCAGTTCACGCGTCATTCCCACTCAACCCAACCGCGCCTTGCTCTTGCCGCCCATCTACACGATCACCACCTCCCAGGAGACCACGAGACATCCACGTTCGCCGCCGCGCGACCCGTAGCCACTATGCGTCATTAAAATCGCTGTTGGTGCCGTTCCGACCATTCTCGACCGACCCTTGCCGCACCATCAAGCCGTTGAGCACCGCCAGGAGACCGCGCACCATCCTAGCCCCCGCGCCATGCCAGTAGGTCGCTGTAACGCCGACCCCAATGAGCTCTGCCCATGCCGCTCGACCTCTCTTGCTCGCCTATAAAGGAGGCCTCCCTCGTACCATTTCTCCACACCATCTCACTCCCCACCTCTCACTGATCGTTCCCACTTCTTCCCCGGAGCAAGGCGAGCACCAGGCCGCTGGAATTTCATCGGAGATTGCCGCTGCTGGAGGAGAAGGGCGCCGTCGATTGTGGCCACCCTAGGAGACGCCGCCAGTACCAGGAGAACCGCCATCGTCGACAACCTCACTCTCCCCCGTCACCAAACCTCGCCTGAGCCCCGTTGAGCCGCCCCAGACCCCCACTGGCTATGCTAGGGTTCGTCCCCGCCGTGTCCTGTTCAGATGAGGACGATGGGAGTGAGTCGTTTACCTTACATCTAATCCTATAGTCGTAATCGCCCCATACCCCTTCACTACCCTCTGTCTCACTGACGAGTGGGGACACCACTTAAACCCACCCGCGCGCGTTGTGCGGAGTGAGCCGGCCTAGTAACTCTCCCACGTGACCTAGTTAGTTTAAATTTAGGATTTTCATTTTAGTTTCAAACCTAGTTCTGTCTGTTGATAAAAAAATCAATTCATAGAGTTTTACTGAACCAAATAGCATGAAACCAATTTTGTTAGAAATATATGGAAATTCTTAACCCAAACCCATTGGATTTAGACCATTTGGAATTATAGATCAGCTATAGTAAAAATATCAAGGCAGAGACTTTTCTGCATTCAAATATTTTTCAAAAATCAACCATAAATGCTTTTGAGTTGATTCCAACTCTCAAAAATCACATTTCATAAGACCTTTCTCAATATATAAAAATATCTAGGTTTACTTGTAGTAATAATGGAGAAGTATTAAAAGAATGCCCCAGAGGAATTTCTAGTCACTTTAATTAATTAAAATAATAATGTTAAACCTTCTTAAATTGTGACACCAATTTAAATCACATTCCCAAGTATTAAAAGATGTGGTGATGAGATGTTTCAACATGATCCCATATTTTAATTGGAGAATATTAAATCTGAAGTAGTTTTTCAATGAGTAGAAATTACTTTTCTAAAATAAAATAAATAAGACCAAGTCTTTAATTCATGTGATGATTGTGATGTTGCTAGATCATCTAGTCTGAACCTTTGTGTTCTAAACAGAAGTAGTTAAGTATTGTTTGGTGATTGTGTACCTCGTATTTATTTATAGACGCTAGTACCGACCAAGGATACGAAGAGGAAGGAGACTACTACGAAGAGGAAGCAGAGGAGAACTTCAACCACTGCACTGCTCAAGGCAAGCTAAGCTAAACCATGCAAGCTAATACTTGCAAGCCCCACAATAACACTTAACCTATTGAATGCCTTAGGCATATTTGATTATACCACTTGATTATACCAAATCCTAGTTTTACTTGCAAGCTGATTATTTTATTTTGTTTATCAAAGCTCTTTATTTAGGTTTATTTAGTGACTTGTGGATTTTGGGAAGATTTTAAAGGTAGCATAAAGAGCATAAAACTTGTCCTAAGTTAGATAGAACTATATGTCATACTGAGGCATGAGATTAAATTTAGATAAATCATATCTGATTATCACCACTCCTTAGTGATTACCCCCAACTATAGTGGCTAGTTCTAAGCATAAAACTTGATCACTTTAGATGGGAATACTTGGTGAAAATTGTTATGAAAAGCTTAGAAGGATGAGTCATTCTAACGAAATGTTTTGACATGTGTTATGAACACCAGATGTTTTGATGATGAAAATGTTGAGGCATGAGCCTTAGCCCTTTCATAAAACTGATGGTTGTGTTCGGATGCGATACCATTCCAGTGTTATCGTACAACCACAATACCCGAGTTTGGGTAGGGCTTGACTAGAAGTTTATATATCTTAGCATGGCTTCCCTTGCGGCCGAGGTTTGAGCTGAGGCTACCTCGTGATGATTGTCCACCTATGCAGTTCCCAAAATGACAGATGCTCATGGTTGGGAGGCCAAACTCATAGGGGAGGTGCCTATACTAGGGTGTGTAATTGAAAGGTTAGGATTGATTATCCGCATATTAAGTATGGTGATTCAGGATTGTTCTTGACGGAAGTATCGAATGTTGTGTTGAAAGTGTACCACCTCTGCAGAGTGTCAAACTATTCGAATAGCCGCGTCCACGGTTATGGACAGTTGGAGTGGCCATATTGTTCCGTCGTTAGATGTTTTCAAAATGACTTGTGAAATGAATCATGACTTGAATTGACCACAACAGGGTTGTGAAAGTGAAAGCTAAGTTCCCACTTAGGTGTTGTAGAACACTAAACTAGTTTTCTTTACTTCTAAACTCAGTTATAGATAAATCTGGCTTTTTGCAAAACAACCTAGAGTTTAGGATTCCTACATGAAACCTCTTTACCTGTTAGTGATAGTTTGCGAGTACTTAAAGAGTACTCATGGCTTTGTCCCTGGCTATTCTCGTGGCTAGACAATGAGGAGGACTACCAGGATGATGGACAATAGGAAGTATACAACAACTAGGACCATCTCCCATCGTCAGCATTGCCTGTGACCCTGAGGATGAAGCTTCGACCATGCTACCATTATTATATTATTCTGCTGCATTGATTGTATTAAGACTGGATCATGAGATCCTTTATTTGTAAGACTTTTATTATGGTTTGTAATGGATGATGAAATATGGTACCAATCTGTTATGTCTCGCAAAAATGGTAAACCTGGGATTGCGATGTATGGCATAACAGGCATCTGGGATTAAAAATCCGGGTGTTGACATCAACCCGACCCATTCGACCCCTTCTCCTCTCGCACGCTAGCTTGTTCCTCTCCTTCTCCCTCTCTGGCGACGTGGTGTCGTCGCCTCCGCCGTCAGCATTCGATTTTGGCAATACTGACCACCGTGGTTGTTGCTATTGGTAGCAAGAGCTCCACTGCAAGTCCTATTTACCTTGCTCTCTGTTTCAATTTTTCTTTTACGTCCCCATGATCTCGTTCCCAACCTCGGAACCCTAATGTTATTCTCTAGCTTTGGGCACTACTGACTAGCTCCAACGTCTCCTTTACTTGCGGAATTTGACCCCTTTCATCTTCTTCACCGAATCATTCTACTACTCCTGTTCCAATTCGGTGGGACAGCGGTGCTCAACCGCAACCCCAATGCCCGCTGGTTCATGGTGGCCTTGATGTGGTGTTAATGACGGTGTCAATCATGTTGGTGCATAGTCTCCAACGGTGTGGCTTGGCGGAGTGTAATGCAGTGGTGGTCTTTGTGCCACTTTGCCGCTGGTGGTCGTGGTGATGATTCTGGTGTACGGTGAAGTCCTCCCCGTGTGTGCACTGTTGCGGTCGTGTGAGCCCTGCCTCGCCACGCCGTAGTGGTTGTTCCTCGGGTGCTAGGTACACGCCCAGATGCTTATCTTCCTCACCCCTTTTCTTTTCTCTCAAATCTCTTTCTCAAAGTACATTGTTCTAGCAGTTGCCATTGAGTATGATTAGTTGATGTGCTGCAATTTTGGTTTGGATCTCCTTTAAGGATACTGAGAGGATGTTCACCATGTTCTGATGATTGTTAGTATAGCTGGAACTAATATAACACAATGCTCCTACTAAAATTGATACAATCGAAATGTTTGGATTCAAACACATGGTTTGGATCCAATTCATGGGATTCTAAAGATACCCTGCAAACTTAATGTTCTGATTCTTAACTTACTGAAGCTTTTCTTCAGGAAGTAGTTTTTCTGTAACTTTATACCAATTAGATATAACAGTAAAATGGGTATATGTCTCAGGTTAAAAATGATAATCTGTATTTATTGCCTGTCCAGATTGACAGAGATATCATAATTTAAATAATGATTCCTAGAAATTTTTATCTAGGAAGATGATGAATCTTTTATGGATGTGCCTTGTAAGCATAGATTACATGTTTCCTTTAACACTGTTGTCATGACAATATGAATGGTTTCAATGATTCCTAGCTTTCTAAGATGGGGAGATGATAGAATATATTTGGAGAGCCTTTACTAAATGGTTAACTAGTTAGTAAATTATCTAGTGGTTGTTACTATGATGTTTTCCACTGTGGTGCTTCCTTTTGGATTGAGCACAGTGGTGAACAACACAATAGCTACATAAGAGGCTTGATTTCTTTGCAAGGAATCTAGAGTTGGCTGAGGAAAATGATTTGAATCAGTTCCATTTGCTTGCAGATGTGTTCAAAATCTGGTAAATTGTTGAGGATCAAGTTAAATGAAGTGGTTTGTAGCTCTTCTGTACGAGGTTGGCTACTATGGTACCTCCATTTAGAGTGTGCATAGTAAGATTCCTTAATAGCATGAGTAGCTGCTATTTCTAGCCAATGATGCAGGTATGAGGCTTTATTTTTGTTGCTCATGACCATATTCTATTGTTGCCTTTTAGTTTACCTTTCAACTTAGTTGGCTAATGTCCAACTACTGTCAGTAAGACAGGGATTATATGATTCCTAGATGTTTTTAACTAGAAAAATGATTAAGTGGTGTTGTTCTCTTGTGCTGTGTAGATTCACTAGTGAGATGCCACAGTGATGCCTCCTTTAGGATGGAACACAGTGGTCTCCATTACTGTATATGCTAAACTTGCCAAGTAGAGTGTGGAAAAAAGGATATCATTTAGTTTGGATGATCTAGATGCACCACCAAAATATTTGATCTTGGTCAGTTATGCATAAGGCTACGATTGAGAGTTCTAGCAAGAACAGATACTATAATTGCCTTTAACAGCTCTGGGATGAACTAGTGTAACATTTCTACACTAAACTGAGAGCTATCTCTCTCCCCCAACTGATGCTTGGTTTTGATTTGACAAGAACAAGTATTAGTATGGTTCTAGTAATCAAACTGCTGCTTGCGGTGTGGACAGATGATTTGATTGTGGATCTTGGTCCACGACACCTGGCTATCCATTTGGTCTTCCTTGTCTTGCCACTTTCTTGTTCTCATGGCCTTCTCCACCTTGATCCAGCTACTGGTCTGTTCCTAGATTGGTCCTGATCTTCCTCCTCCTTGCTTGTGCTCAGGGAAAACTCCTTCCTCTTGTGGGGTTGGTTACCCAGATCCTACTGTAGTGATCTAGTGATGTTTTGGATGTGAACTGCAAGCACAAGAGGTGCTCTTTGTGGTTGTATTACTTGAGATAAGAACTAGAGTGTGGGACTTGGTCTGGTGGATGTCCTACAGTTGTTCCTTCCTTTTCTCTTTATACTTGTCTTGCTATTTTGACAGCACAGCTGCTGCATGCATTGTGTAAGCTACTAGGTTGTGTGCTGCCAGCCCAGGTTCACTGTCTTACTATGAGGATATTTTGTTGTAGATCAGATCAAGTGACTACTGGATATTTGCTTATGGTTTTACCTTTACTATTTACTTGCTTGGTAAATTTTTCCCCCCTTTTGTCTGTGATGTTTTTCTAAGACAAGTAACATACTGATAACAACATATATTACTTTTGGTGAAACTTGCCCCTTATCAACTATGCTTAATGATGTAATGAATAGTGCACTTCACTGTTAAACTGAGAGCACTAATCCTAATCCACTTCCTTTGTTTTTCTTGTCTTATTTTGCAGGTAGCAAAATTATTCAAAGGACTAAAGGATGTCTCAAGACTTATCTTAGGGAATTAGATTTAGGACTTTCTTTTATCCTTTTGTAATTTTCTTTATTCATTTACTTATTTATAGTGTCGTTGGTTTATGTATGCTTGTTTGTTTTTTGTCTGTTAGTTATTTGATCTCGACTTGCCGTGGCTTTGAAAGTAAGTCGCTTGGCGACCCCAAGGGGTGCTCTATACTTAGCTGTTTTCCCGGACGCGAACAAGGTCGGTTGGGCGAGTCCCCGAGCGTGGTACTTAGTCGTTCTAGTCGCATGCCCAAGATAGGTGAGGATAAAGTGCGTTGTTCATGGCGTGTCACTCTGCCAGACTCGAGGAGCCAGTCGCATGGCAAGTCCAGGGCACGCTCTCTTATTTGGTGTGTTCCCGAGCCGCGCGGGTGTAGATTGACGCGATTCCCCTAGCGTGGTACTTCACCGTTTGAGTCGCTGCGCGGACGATGCGGAGGACCAGGTCATTGTATGAAGCATGTGCGGTTGTCTTGGCCCGGCGGGCCAGTCGAGCGGGGCGACTCCGATGGAAGCTCCGGTTTGGCATTTTTCATGGACGACGCAAGGCCTGAATTTTCTCGATGCCCTTATCCGCACCGGTCGCGTAGCCAAGGGTTGACTTCCGTGAGTAGATTAGTGTTGTAGTTACGAGTGCGATTGGCACAAGAATTGGAGAGTAGACACAATTTGTGCGAGTCGAATGTATTTTATTGTATGGCAGGAGGAATACAGGTCGGAGTTCTAGGTGTAGAACTTCCATAGGAGATTTACATTCCACGGCCGCTTGATGTCGAGTTGTCCGTCGCCTCGAACATATATGAGGTAGTAGGCGTCGTTGCCGAGGACTCGCCCTATGGAGAATGGTCCCCCCAATGGGAGAGAGCTTGTGCATGCCCTCCTTGTCCTAGATCAGTCGTAGGACCAGGTCGCCTTCCTGGAAGGTGCGAGTCCGGACTCGGCGGCTGTGGTAGCAGCAGACTCCCTGTTGGTAGATGGTGTTGCGGAGCAAGCCAGATCGCGTGCTTCGTCGAGCTGGTCGACCATGTCTTGGCGTGCGAGCTCGTTGTCGGCCTCCGCGTAGTAGATGACTCGAGACGAGTCGTGCTCCTGGTCACTCCGCATGATGGCCTCGGTGCCGTATACCATGAAGAAGGGCGTGAACCCCATTGACCGACTTACGGAGGCGCGGATGCCCCATATGACGGTGGGGAGCTCTTCGACCCAGCATCCTGGAGTTCGCTCGAGGGGAACTTGCAGTCGCAGCTTGAGGCCATGGAGGGTGCTCTGGTTGGCGCGTTCCTCCTGGCCGTTGGACTCCGGGTGGGCGACTGAGGCGAGGTTCAGCCGAATGTTTTGCTCCTTGCAGTATTCGACCATGGCGCCCTTGGCGAAGTTGGTGCCATTGTCCATGATGATGCTGTGCGGGAATCCGTAGCGGTAGATGAGCTCACGGAGGAATTTGGTCATGGTCTTCCCATCGCACTTCCGAACTGGCTTGACCTCCACCCACTTGGTGAATTTGTCGACCGCGACTAGGAGGTGGGTGTATCCCGAGGAGGCCTTCTTGAAGGGGCCCACTACGTCCATGCCCCACATGGCGAACGGCCAGGTAATGGGTATCGTCTTGAGCGCTGAGCTGGGCACATGTGTCTGATTGGCGTACTTCTGGCACCCGGCGCAGCATTGGACGATTTCGACGATGTCGGTGTGCGCGGTGAGCCGGTAAAAGCCGTGTCGCATGTCCTTGGCGACCAGGGACCTGCCGCCGACGTGGTGGCCGCAGTCGCCGGTGTGGATGTCTTGGAGGATCTTGCGTCCTTCCCTAGGCTGTACGCAATGTTGGAACACGCCTGTTACTCTGCTCTTATGGAGCTCGCCTTTGATATGATGAAGGACTTGTAGCGGCATGCGATCTTGCGTGCCTTCGTTTCGTCCGGAGGCAGCGTGCCATTCTCGAGGTAGGAGAGGTATGGCGCAGTTAAGTCGCTTGGTTCTGCGACCATGGCAACCAGGGCTGGCTCTGGTTGCAGGGGGATCCCGAGGTCGATCTCCTTCGGAGGAGATACGGAGGGCTTGTGGATGGGGTCGAGGAAGAAGCTGGCGTGTGGCGTTCGACAAGCCGACCCAATGCGAGAGAGGGCGTCGGCCTGCTTGTTCTTGGGTTGGTCGATCCACTCGATAGAGTAGCCGCGCGAAGTGGCCCCCTGCTAGTTCACTGCTTGGCGGTATGC
The DNA here is from genome assembly GCA_916181665.1 of Avena sativa. Lineage (NCBI taxonomy): Eukaryota > Viridiplantae > Streptophyta > Magnoliopsida > Poales > Poaceae > Avena > Avena sativa. The sequence goes on from OV702297.1 coordinate 242,287,358, forward strand.
CGCCATCATGGGGAGACGGCATCGCAGGTTCTGGCGACTTGCGCGGCGACGAGGTCGAAGACTCTAGAGCACCATAGTCGATTGACGTTCATCTCCTTGGCGGCCCGCATGCCGTGAAGGAGGGCCTCATACTCGGCCATGTTGTTGGTGCAGGGGGTGAAGTCGAGGTACAACACGTAGCAGAGCTTGTCGCCCTTGGGCGAGGTGAGTATGATTCCTGCCCCTGCGCCGTCCGCATTCTTGGACCCGTCGAAGTGGAGCGACCAGTAGTGGAGGTATGGCAGCTTCTGTGGCTACTCTGCCTCTTCCCAGTCAGCGAGGAAGTCCGCTAGAGCCTGCGACTTGATCGCTTTGCGCGGCTCGTACTTGATGTTGTGGACACCGATTTCGATGGCCCACTTGGTGATCCGCCCAGTCGCCCTGCGGTTGCGGATGATGTCCTGCTGTGGCGCGGAGGAGACAATCGTGATTGGGTGCTCCTGGAAGTAGTGCGGTAGCCGTCACTGGGCTCGGAAGACAGCGTACACCAGTTTCTGGTATTATGGGTAGATTTGTCGTGAGTCCGTGAGGACTTCACTGATGTAGTAGACCGGGTGATGTACGGGGCACTCCTTTCCCTCCTCTGGTCGCTCGACGACCATGACGGCGCTGACGACTCGCTCGGACGCCACGACATAGATGAGCATCAGATCCTTGTCGATGGGGGCGGCGAGTTGCGGTGCTGCGAGTAGCACTTCTTTGAGTGCATTGAGTGTGCTGTCTGCCTTGTTGTCCCATTGTAATGTGGGTTTCTTGCGCATCAGGAAGTAGAGAGGCATTGCCTTCTCGCCTAGTCACGGGATGAAGCGACTTAGAGCCACGACTCGCCCGGCCATCTTCTGGATGTCGCGGAGGCACTCGGGTTTGCCGAACCAGGCGATCGTGTCGATCTTGGTGAGGTTCGCCTCGATGCCTCGCTTGGATACTACATACATCAGTAGATGTCCAGTGGGTACTCAGAAGGTGCATTTCCCTGGGTTGAGCTTGATCTTGTACCTCCACAGGTTTGCGAAGGTTTCGGCCAGGTCAGCGAGTAGATCGTCTTGGCGATTGAACTTAACCCTCGTCGATGTAGACATGGATGTTGCGGCCAATTTGGCTCACAAGGCACTCTTGCATACACCGCTGGTAGGTCGCATTGGCGTTCTTGAGGCCAAACGTCATAGCGGTGTAGCAGAAGGCGCCGAATGGCATGATGAACGCCATCTTATCGTCCTCGACCGCCGTCTTGATCTGGTTGTAACCAGAGTACGCATCAATAAAGCACAGTGACTCTGAGCCTGCGGTCAAGTCGAGGATCTAATCAATGCGCGGGAGGACTAACTGCTCCTTTGGGAAGGCACTATTGAGGAAACATTCTCTAGGCCTTGTTCTTCTTTTCTACCAGGACCGGGTTCGCCAGCCACTTGGAGTATTTGGTGGTCCGTATGAAGCCTGCAGGGAGTAGACAATGCACCTCCTCGGCGATTGCTCAGCGGCACTCTTCATTGAAGGTCGATGTTGAGTTTGTGCTCAACGAGTTCCCTCGGGACACCTGGCATGTCAGATGGCTTCCATGCGAAGATGTCGCGATTCTCACGAAGGAACTCGATGAGCACGCTTTCCTATGCGGGGATCATGCCTGTCTCGATCGTGATCGTCTAGCTAGAGTCGCCTGGGACCAGCTCGATGGTGCGGGTGTCTGTGGTGGCCACAAACGCGGTCGACCCGACATTTTCCGTGTTGGGCTTCTTCAGGATTGTGGGGTCGTCTTTGTCAACCCCACTCGCGTATCTGGCGAGCTCTTTTGCGTGGTTATCCTCCATGGTGAAGACGGTGTCCGCGAGCTCTACGCATTTTTTCTCGTAGTCGTTGGCCATGTCGGGGTCGCCGTATATGGTGATGATGCCGCATGGTCCTGGGAGCTTCATCATGTTGTACGCGTAACGGGGTGCCGCCATGAACTTGGCGAACGCCTATCACCCCAGGACGCAATTGTAGGGGCTGGTGAAGTTCACCAGCTCGAATATGATCCGCTCGGTGCGGAAGTTGGCTGGTGTGCCGAAGGTGACTTGTAACGTCACCTTGTCGATCGGTATACTTTCCGACCGGAGACAATGCCATGGAAGGTGGTGAGGGTCATCTCGACCATCGACTGTGGGAGCCGCAATCGCCTGAATGTGTCCAGGTAGAGGATGTTGATGGATCTCCCGCCGTCCAACAAAGTCTTGGGGAGCCAGTATTTGCCTTCTTTGGGCTTGACTACCAGGGCGACTTGCCCGAGGTATTCAATCTGTGGCGAGTAGTCCCTGCGGCTCCACGTGATGCGCTGCTCGGACCAGTTGAAGAAGTGGGGGACGTCAACCTCCGACACAGCATTGATGGCGACGACATGTGCAAGGACCTTCTTCTCGCATTTGGTGTCGAGCCCGGTGAAGGTGTGGAGAGAGCCCGCCTTGTTGCCGAATGCCCCAACATTTGGCAGGTTGTTGTTGGGGTCCTCCCTTGCACAACGTGCCTTCTCGATCACCTTTAGAGAGTGTCAGTCAGCGGTTGTGTTTGTGGCGGGCTTCCCCTCCCTGGAGTGGAACACACAGGGTTGGTTGAGGAGAGCTACGCGGTCAAATTTTGGCCTCGCTCGGTAGTTGCCGCCGTCGTGGTGCTGGCCTCTATCGCAGCGTAAGCTCTTGGGGTCCTGTGGCACGTATCCTATGTTGGCGATGAAGTCGACTCGCCCGTCACCGCGGCGATTGCCGGTGAGGCGAGTGTTGCTGTAGCGGAGCTCACGCTGCCTGCCGTTTTCATGGCCGCTTATGCGGCGATTTCCACCCGACTCGTCGTCGGTTTCCTTGTTCGGATCCTCCTCCGCGTATCATTTAGCGATCTTGAGGAGGTCTGGAATGTTGTCGAGCATCTTGTACACCCTCTTGATCTTGGCGACCAAGGGATCGTACCGGCACGAGTTCTTGAAGCAGTGGATCGCCGTGTCCGGGTGGATGACGGTAGTGTTGATCCATAGGTGTTGCCACCGTTGGACCCAATTGCGGGTACACTCGTGGGGTCCCTGGACGCATCCCTCCAGGTCCTCGATGGTGGTGATGCAGGTGTAGGAACCCTTGAAGTGCCTGACGAAGGCCTCGCGCATGTCTTCCCAGGAGTCGATGTTGTCTACGGGGAGGGTGTTGATCCACTGCCGCATCGCTCCCTCCATCATCAGGGGAGGTAGCGAGCGACGAGGAGGTCGGTGTGGCCAGCGATTCCCATCTCCATGAGGTATGTATCCAGCCACACGGACGGATCATATGTGGGATCATACTTTTCGATCTCCATCGGCTCTTTGAAGCTCGCTGGGTATTTCTCGCCTCGGATCATCGGTCCGAAGAACTATGGGCCGACTCGACTAAGCGAGCCCCTTGGCTCACCATCGTTGCGGTTGGTGAGGGTGTGCCTCAGGTCGTTGGGCTAGCATGCACACCAGCTCTGGTTGTTGATGATGTGGGTCCGCTCATCGACCGGCTGCCCGTTGGCGGCGATCGTGTTGTTCAGCGGTCGTGGGTCGTTGGTGGAGAGCGCTGGATGCGCGACCCGTGGTTGGTGCTGCAGGGGCTCGGGTGTCGGGCAATTGAGGGTATTTGCCATCGATGGATGCTGCTTCCGAAGGAGCGGGAGTATATGTGCCACCGTGAGGCGGCTCCTACGACTTGCTGCTCGACAGCCTTGACGATTAGGAACTTGGCATACTTGATTTGCAGCGCACCCTCCCCTGTGACGTTGAGGTTGGCGACTTCTTCTTGCCCCGCGATGACATTGTCCATCAAGGTGGAGTATAGCGGAATACCATTCGTATCTCGCTCTTGCGGCCGGTTAGGAGGGGGCACGTGGCCGGGTGGCGCTGGGGGATCTCCACTCACTGGTGCTCCTGGTGGCAGGAGGCCGCTGAAGCCTGGAGGCGCGTTCTCACAGATGACCCGCTCAGGCCACGCGAGCGGGATTGTTGTCTTCATCGAAATTCAGGGCACGACCCTGAATGGTGGGGTTCAGGCGCGTCCTGATACGGCGCTTATGGTAGAGCAATAGCTCCTGTGCCGTGGCCTGCTCGAGGTGAAATTTTTCGCCCTCGGCTTGTTCCTTGCACACCACCTCCTCTAGGCGCATGCGGGCTTCCTCGACTTCCCCCGCCATCGCGGTCGGCGGGATCTGCATGGATAAGTAGTCTGGCGGGGCGCTCACGCCGCTCGCCATGTAGGTCATGATCGGGATGTAGCTGCTGGGAAAGATCTGGAGGACCTCGCTGATGGTGATCGTGCGACCGGTGGCAATCATATGGTTGATGGGCAAGTAGGGTCTCACAGCAGAAATCAGGCCTGATCGGCCAGTCCCCACGTTGGGCGCCACTATGGTGGGAATGGCCACGGCAGATGCTGCGAGTGGCATCGAGTAGTAGAACAAGGGGAAAGGGCGGCTAGCCATCTGCGGTGCGAGATGAGGGCGGAGACACATGGTTTTACCCAGGTTCACCCCCCGGAGCGTAAAGACCTACTCCTGCTAGATTGTATTATCGAGAGATTACAATGGGCGAGCTCGGCGGCTAGGCGGCGAGTCGATGGGCTGTATGATGGAACGTAAGTGCTATGTGTGCCCTAGGGAGGTTTATATAGGGGTACCTCAATAGGGTTTAAAGATCTACAACCGAGTTGGATAAGGACTCGGAGAGTTTTGACCTAATCCGATTGGGCCGAACTACGCTTCTGGACCTTCAGCTTCTAGTCACCTGGCTCCTTCTTGGGTCGCGGTCCAGTCCTCGTCCTGTAGGCCCACTCGATGAGAGTATGACCAAGTAGGGAACGTCTTGCTGGGTATACCCCACTCGGAATATCCCCATCATGTAGAGAAACAATAATGAATTGGGTATATTCATTTTTGAAATTTCTTTTCTATTGTTTGGTTCCTTATTTAATTCTAATGTACTCTTATTCTTTTATTGTAAAAAACAATGTAATGTTGGTCTTAAATAATCTTTATACTTTTTTTATAATACTTATATTTGTATTATTATGAATAATTTGTTTATAAATAAAATTTGTGCCCTCATAATTCAATAAAACAATAGAGGTCATATCAAAATTCATCCCACTCACCTCGGATGACACTAAACCTAATTCATGAGAGTGAGAGAATTCTGGTCACTCTAGTCTTTTAACTTGGTGAAAAATTTACCCAGATTTTCAGATGCATGCATGCAGATGCATAAAATCCTAAATCTACCATTCATTTAGTCCTAAATGCTGGGATGTTACAGTACTCCCCGTCTCCAGGCAAACCTCGTGCACGTACGCGTTCTAAGCATCGCCACTCAGGTAGAAGTCAACCTCGCGGTAACCAAGGCGCCACGAGTCACCCATCGGCTGGGGCACCACTGCCTCCGGCTGACCAAGGATATCCTGCACCCCATCCCCCATCCCGCCTCACTGGCTCGGTGGGAGCGCCCAATCCGGTTGAGCCGGATGCGTGTGACAGAATCGACCTCCAGGCACAAGTATGCATCACGGAGGAGGAAGACGCAATCGAACCGGTCTTCTTCGGGCCGTGTATCCGTAGGGAACTGTTCCTCGACAAATTCTCCTTGCCACGGGACACCCCCAAGTACGATAGCAGCATGAAGCAGGAAGACTAGCTGACCAAATATGCCACAGCAGTCGGAATCGCCCATGGCAATAAGAACATGGCGGTACGCTATGTGCCTCTCATGTTTACCGGTTTGGTGAGAACCTGGCTCAACATCCTCGTGCCCAATAGCATCAATGATTGGCCCGACTTCAAAAAGGTCCTCATTCGGAACTTCAACGACACCTACAAGAATCCGGGTAGACCTCATGATCTCTCTCTATGCGTCCAAGGGGACCACGAGTACCTCGCCCGCTGGACCGAGCTACGCAACTCCTGCCAAGGGGTGGTGGAGAACCAATAAATCAGTTTATTAATCAAAGGGGTCGTGTAACATCCCAAAAATACTAAACTTGGATCATAAAAATCTAATCATCAAAATTAGGGTTAACAAAAACTTTCTAAAGGAAATCATGAAAGCATGCATATGTGTATGCATGGATTTTGAAATCCTTTAAAACCACCTTGTTTGTTTGTTCCATTGCTTGTAAAATGTTTCTTAGGTGAAATAAACATCATCTAAAACATTTCCCACACTTTTCCTAAAGACAAGTAAATCAAAACACATATATGAAATGAATGGTCAGTTTGACCAATTTAACTCACATGCCTACTTTGGTTGTCTCAAACTTTCAGAACCTAACAGAAACTTTTCTGGATATTTGCACCCCTTGAATGTACTCATAACAAAGTATCAAGGCCCACTTTGTGATCATCCAAAAACTTTCAAATGCATAGTTTAAATGACAATTCAAAATTGAATCTTTATCATATGGAAGATCCCACTTTTTCAAAAACTATTCAAACAAGCTCAATTTTCAAAACCCAAGCATCTGCAGACTCACCAGCACCAATCTAGCAAACCCACCAAAAATCATTTCAAAATTTAAAATTTGATTTCATGCTGCCATTTCATCAAACAGGTTGCAGACACAAATCAAACAAACATCAAACACTATTGTGAGCAGTGATTCTTGCCTAACTGGTTCCCCCTTTAGCTCACACACAACTCAGTAGATCATCTAGGAAGATTAGCCAGGCACTAGCAGCACTGTGAGCTTGCCATTGCCATCAATGGTGAATAGCCGAGCACCCTCTTGCCACCCCATAGTCGACATCAAGCTAGGAGCAGCAGCAAGCCTAGCCAGCATGTCTGTGAGGCAGCCCACCGTCCACCGCCACTCACTGTCCCAGCCGCGAGCGTTGCCCAGCCCTGGACCACGCGCACAAGCCGCGCCCAGACCATGCCGAGCGTGCGCCAGAGCGCCACCCTCGACCATCACCCACAGACCGCACGCCGCCCTCGCCGCGTGCATACACAATCCCCACCGACCCAGGAGACCGCCAGACATCCCCGTTTGCCGCCCCGTGACGTACAGCCACCGCCCGCCGTCGCAGAGCACCGCCCGTTCCAGACCAAACCACACCGCCCCATGCATCGAGACCATGTCGTTGAGCATCGCCAGGAGACACCACACTGTCCCCTACCCTTGCCCATGCCATTAGCCGCCTGTAACATCGCCCCCGACGAGCTCACCGTGCGTCCCGACGGTCCCCTCGCTCGACTATAAATAGAGGCCACCCAGCACGATTTCTTCATACCATCTCACTCCCCTCTCCTCACTGATAGTGCCACACCATTCTCAGAGCAAGGCGAGCACCACCTCACCGGAATTTCACTGGAGCCTGCCGCTGCCGGAGAAGAAGGGAGCCAGCGATTGGAGCCGCCCCAAGAGCTATCGCGACCACCCCTGAGTTCGCTGTCGTCGACTTCGTCGTTCGCCCGCCTCACCGACCCTCGCCAGTACCCCGGTGAGCCCCTAGCGACCCTCACTAGCCGTGCTAGGTTTCGTTCTCGCCGGAGTTGTCTCGCGTCGACGATGACTCCCAGCCGTTAGATTAGAACTAGATCGAACGATCCACGTCGTCCCATACCGCTTCGCCCAGCCCCGTGTCACTGACGAGTGGGGACACCCACTTAAGCAGCCCGCGGGAGCACTACGCTTAGTAGGCCGGCCCAGTAACTTTTCCCGCGCAGCCCAGTTATTCAAATTAAACCTTTTCTATTTCAATTCAAACACACTTCTGTACCCAACTTCAAAAATCAACCCAGATCGATCCAGTGCACCAAATTGAATGAAACCAATTTTGTTGGAAAGGTCTGTGAATGCTGAATCCAAGCCCATTGGATTCAAGTCATTTGGATCTATAGATCACCCACGGTAAAAATAACAATGCAGAAGCTTTTCTGCATTCAAACATTTTTCAAATTTAAACCATAATAGCTTTTGAGTTGATTCCAACTCTCAAAAATCACATTTAACCATACCTTTCAGAATATATAAAAATATATAGGTTTACTTGCAGAAATAGTGTTCAAGTAATAAAAGAATGCTACATAAGCATTTCTAGCCACTTTAATTAATTAAAATAAAAGAGTAAAACCTTATTAAATTGTGACACCACTTTAAATCCCATTCCCATGGACTACAATATGTGGTGATGACATGTGTCAACATGATCCCATGTTGGGTTTGGAGAATATTAAATCTTAAGTAGTTTTTCAATGAGTAGAAATTACTTTTCTAAAAATTAAAGGAATTAAATCAAGCCTTAACCTTGTAATGTTAGAGATGATGCTAGATCATCCATAGGACCCTTGTGTGTGATGATTGCAAGTAGTTAAGTATTGTTTGGTGATTGTGTACCTCATATTTATTTATAGACGCTAGTACCGACCAAGGATACGAGGAGGAAGGAGGATACTACGAAGAAGAAGCCGAGGAGAACTTTAACCACTGCTCTGCACAAGGCAAGCTAAAACTTGCAAGACACTCTACTTTAGCAAGCTTATACTGATATTGTGCAAGCTAATACTATACCTATGCAAGACCATACTTGTTACTACACCTACTATATGCCTTAAGCATAAGTGATCACCCCCACTTGATAAACCAATCCTAGTTTGCTTGCAAGCTTCTTACTTTATTTCCTTATCAAATCTCACTTAGAGTGTATTTAAGTGACTAGTAGATTTTGGAAAGATGCTGAAGGTTGCATAAAGAGCACAAAATTTGGCCTAAGTTAGAAACCTTGACATCAGCCTTGAGACATAAGGTTGTACTTAGTTGAAACTCCCCTAGTTACCACCCCTCATCATTACTACCCCCACCTGTAGATGCTAGTGCTAAGCATAAAACTTGATCAAATTTTTAGATGGGAATACTTGGTGGAAAAATGGTTATGAAAACCTTGGAATGATGGATCATTCTATTGAAATGTTTTGGACATGTGTTTCCAAAAACTTGAGAACTTTGGTGATAAAAATGTTGAGGCATGAGCCTTAGCCCTTTATAAAACTGATGGTTGTCTGGATGCGATACCATTCCAATTTTATCGTACAACCACAATACCCGAATATTGGGTAGGGCTTGACTGGAAACTTTTATTCCTTAGTATTAGTTCCCTCACGGCCAAGGATTGAGCTGAGGCTACCTTGTGAAGATTGTCCACCTGTGCAGTACCCAAGATGACAGTTGGTCATGGTTGGGAGGCCAAACTCACAGGAGAGGTGCTTATACTAGGGCGTGTAATCGAAAGGTTAGGATTGATTATATGCATACTGAGTATGGTGAATTCAGAATTTGTTCCTGACGGATGTATCGAATATTGTGGTGAAAGTGTACAATCTCTGCAGAGTGTCAAACTATTCGAATAGCCGCGTCCGCGGTTATGGACAGTTGGAGTGGCCATACTATTCCCCCGTCAGACTTTTCAAAATGACCTTTGAAATGAACTAAGATTTTGACTTGACCACAACAGAGTTGTGATATGAAATACAAGTTCTCGGCTAGGAATTATAAAATTGTGACTAGCTTTAGAACTCAGTAGAGATAAATCTGGCATTTGCAAAACAACCCTAGATCCTAGTGTCCTATTATCCAAAAACCCCCTTTACCTATTAGTATTAGTTTGCGAGTACTTAAAGAGTACTCATGGCTTTGTCCTTGGCTATTCCCATGGCCAGACTCTGATGAGGAGTACCTGGAAGATGGACCCCAGGAAGGTTACGACAACTAGGATCATCTCCCATCGTCAGCATTGCCTGTGACCCCGAACATGGAGCTTCGCCTACGCTACCGTTATTATTACGTATTCCGCTGCTTGATGTTGTATTAAGAACTGGATCATGAGATCGCTATTTGTGTAAGAACTTATGTATCGTTTGTAATGGATGATGTACTATGGTATCCAATTCTGTTATGTCTCACAAAAATGGTAATCCTGGGATTGCGATGTATGGCATAACAGGCATATAGGATTGAAAAATCCGGGTGTTGACAGGTCGAGAGGGCACAATGCTACACCACCGACTGCTGTGTGACGAGCACAAGACCATGGTGGAGCTGATGACCATCGCCGACCAGTATGCCACCGTGGACGCGGCAATGAAGAAACCTCTCGAGGTGAACGCGGAAGGGCGGCTAGTTCTCATTGAGCCATCTCAGGAAAAGAAAGGCAGACAAGGCAGAGATGCCAGATCGTCCAGGCGGCCTGGCAGCGAAAACCGCTACCAGGGCAAGCGCCTGGTTGAGCAGCAAAGCCCTTGATATCAACAGAGGAAAGTCAATGTGGTGCAAGGCGCACCAGCTAGAAACAACAAGAGGCAAAAGAACACCTTCACTTTCGAGCAGATGTTTGATGGGTCGTGCAAGTACGACACCGTCGCCTTCAAGCCGTCTACACACACCATTCGGCAGTGCAGCTGGACCCGGCAGATTAAGAAGTATGATGACCTACCCCGTCTCCCCCTACCCCCTCCTGGTGGACCCACACCGCTGGCTAGGGCAGCTGGGAACAATAACAACATCAGGGCCTACCCGCAGCAGCACGAGAACTACCATATCTTTGAGGTCGATTCGACTGACAGTCGCAGCCGAAAAAATGTGGTGGAGGTGAACGATGTCATTCCTCCAGTCCCCCAGTACCTGAACTGGTCCGAGACCCCATCACATGGAGGCGAGAAGACCAACCGGATCTTCTCCCGCATCATGGGGCTACACGATGGTGCTAGACCCTCTTCTCATCTCCGACGTGCGCACCTGCCGTTTGTCGTGCGTACTAGTGGACAGTGGGAGAAGCCTCAACCTGCTATACCGTTCCTCCATGGAGAAGTTGGGCATCCGGGAGCGTGACCTGCAGCCCTCGAGCATCGTGTTCCATGGCATTGCGCCTGGACCCCCACGTGTCCTGACGGCAAAATCTGGCTGGATGTCATATTCAGTTCGGAGGAGAACTTCCGGCACGAGCTGATCTGGTTCGAGGTGGTGAATCTAGCCAACACCTACCATGCTCTTCTTGGGCGCCTTGCCCTCGCAAAGTTCATGGCGGTCCCCCACTACGCATACATCAAAATGAAGTTTCCGGGGCCGAATGGTGTGATCACCATATCCGGTTGCTACAGGCGGTCCATGGCATGTGCGATGGAGGGTGCAAAGATTAGCCGAGTCCCTGCTCATCACCAAAGAGAAGCGCAATGTTGCAATGTTGCAGCAAGAGGTGCCGGCTGGACTGAAGCCGGCCAGGGAAATGTCATTCTAGCCGTCCAAGGAGACAATGCAGATCCCGCTCGACCCGGGTGACCCCTCCATGTGCGTCACCATCGGTGCCGGCTTGGACAGCAAATAGGAAAGCGCGCTCATCGACTTCCTCTGTGAGAATCAGACATCTTCGCATGGTATCCCAAAGACATGTCGGGTGTGCCGAGGGAGTTCGCCGAGCACTCAATTCATGTGCGGCCAGATGCCAAGCGGTCAAGTAGCCACTCCGTCGCTTCCTGGAGGACAAGAGGAAGGTTATTGGCGATGAGATCGCCCAGCTACTCGTAGCTATTCGGCCGACTAAGGCACATGCCGACTTTAGTGCTCAAGACTATACCGATCATGTGTCCCTTTGTTGTCTGGGGACTGGACATGTCGGTCCCTTGAAGCGGGCTCGAGCCGGCATGGCCCACCTGTTGGTGGCGGTGGACAAGTTCACCAAGTGGATCGAGGCGAAGCCGATCCGGAAGCTAGACGGTGCCACGGTCATCACCTTCTTCCGGGACATCATCATCCGGTTCGGGTACCCCCGCAACATCATCATCGACAATGGCACAAACTTCGCCAAGGGAGCCTTCGCCCGGTTCTGCCACAACAAGGGGATTTGACTGGACCTTGCATCCATCTAACATCCGTAGTCGGACGGGCAGGTGGAGAGGGCAAACGGATTGGTGCTAGACGGAATAAAGCCCCTTCTGATCGAGCCATTAGAGCGCTCGCCCAGCTGCTGGATCAAGGAACACCTGGTTGTGCTATGAAGCTTGCGCACTACCACGAATCGCTCAACCGGCTTCACCCCATTCTTCGTCACCTATGGCTCAGAAGCAGTCCTCATGGCGGACATCGAGTTTCACTCACCCTGCAAGCTCATCTATACGTAGAAGGAGAACCAGGAGGCGATGGAGGACAGCGTTGACCTCCTCGAGGAGGCATGCGAGCTGGCCTTGTCTAGGTCGGCCATATACCAGCAAGGGCTACGCCGGAACCAGTTGAGCCGAATCCGGCCCATCGCATTACGCGGAGGAAATATGGTGCTCCGGCTGGTTTAAGACACTAAGGGCATGCACAAGTTGTCCCCTACATGGGAGGGCCCCTTCATCATCAGCAAGGCACTGCACAACAACTCATACTACCTCATTGACACGCAGCAACCGCGTAAGAACAAGATGTACAAGTCGAATGAGGAGACTGAGAGGCCATGGAAGGTAGACCTGCTTCGTCCATTTTACACTTAGTCAAAAACCAGTGTATGTATCCGGAACCTTGAATGAATGAAAGATGTGGAACCCCGGCTAATGCTCGGGGGATCCTTGCTAGATATTCTGTTGTTGTTCTTTTACGATTAATGCTGCAATGTTTTTCCGGCTTCGTCGACCCCTAACCGAGGGCTCCCTGGCTGGCCCAACCTGCTAATTATGTAAATCGACTGTGTAGTGTGTGATGATGTCGGAGTCCCACTCTTCTTCTGAGCTACATACCACAACCCGTCTGTTCGGCTAGCAAGAGGAAAAGCCCGAGGCATTACACATGAAAAACGGCGAAAGATGCCACAAATTGGAAATTCCGACCATGTTCCTAGTTGCTATTTTCTGCCTACTAATCCCCTACTACCGTTCGCAATGTATTGTCAGCTCCCTTCGATTTCAGCTCCAGACCACAACCCAGCTGCCCAGAAAGGACACAACATAAACATCAGAGCACAGGGGAAAGTGACTAAGTGTTCAGAAATCTACGAGCAACTTCTTCAAAAATAAAACCACCATCGAAGTGACTAATTTCCATATGTTTATTTTTTTTTCACGACCGCACTGAGTCAGATCTCAAGAACAGATAAGATTCGAAGAACCTGGCTGTGCCAGCCACTTCGTATCTCGGGGGTTACACCCAGTGGGTGTGCTAGCGCACCCCCATTGGAAGTTTGTATCTCCCGGCTAGAAGATGTTCCAGCCGGTCGTAAAAAGATGAAGCTCGTCGGGTAGACAAGACAATGAGTTAGCCCGGGCCGGGATATAGTTTCTCCTGTCCAGCTAAGTCCATCAATCGGACAAGAAAGGGACCAAAATAACGCAAGGAATTTTTTGAAGATTCGAAGCCCCTACCTCTGGTAGCTACTCCGAATCTCGGGGGATACAACCAGTGGGTGCGCTGGCGCGCCCCCATTGGAAGTATGTAGCTCCTGGGCGGAAGATGTTCAAGATGGTCAAAGCAAAGCAAGAGAGAAACAATGAAGATCATAAGGAAAGAAATAAAGAGAGAGAGAAGGAAGATCATAAGGATAGAAAGAAAGTTAGAAAGATGTAAGTAGTAAGGAAAGTAATAGAGAAAAAGGCTCGAGGATAGCCGAGTAGAGTAGCCGGGTCAGATGCAGTTTCTCCCTTTCGACTAAGCAAGTTGGTTTCTAAATGGTAAGAAGGAATGAAAGGCTTTTTGAAGATTCAAAGCATGCTACTCCAACTACTTCGAATCTCGGGGGCTACACCCAGTGGGTGCGCTGGCGCCCCCCAACTAGAAGCATGGAGCTCCCGGCTAGAAGGCGTTCTAGTCGGTAGGGGCAAGACGGCAAGTTCCTCCTGACCGGTTAAGTCGGAAGCACAAGATTGCAGATAAGGGAAAAAAGGCAATAATAAAGACCGACTGGAAAGGACCAGTCGAGAGAAACCAATCGGATAGACGCAAGAATATACATACAAATAAAGCCAAAAGCAGTCGGATAGTCATTAAACGGCGGGGGGCAAAGACCCCGCTGATCCACAAAGTTTCGAAGTACCACAGATATGCAAGACAAATATATAAAGTTACGCCCGGCATCCCGGGGATTTTATTCAGGCCGCTTGCCCCTTGCCATGCCGGAACTCCGAGACAGTTCCTCCTGACTGAGAAGACGCCTCCAGTCTGCCTTCCGGAGCACCACCAGTGTCCTACTCCGTCAGGACCTCGTCAACATCGACGTAGCCGGTGATCTGCATGGCGGCAGCTCGAAGACCTAGATGGGCTTGGCGAATGGTCGCATGATCCGCGCCGGCTCGCAAGCCCCCACCAGCTTCTCAGTGCGGGCATCCTTGTACCAGCTGATCATTAGCGCCAAGGCCATCTTGGATCCGTCATGGGTAGCTAGGTCACGGAGCCGGATGATGGCACCCAGGGCGTCACCAAGCTTGATGGCAAGCGCGCCCATCGTCTCCAGCAGAAGGTCATCCAGCCAGAGGAAGTCATGGATGGTGCCATCATCCTTGTGGAGGTTGGCGGCGTCCTCCCCGAGCTACGTGACCATGTCCCAGACACTGGCCTTCTCGCCCGATGCAACCTGCTAGACCAGGTCGTAGGCCAGGGCGTCTACTTGCAGATAGAAGCCTTTGATCAAAAAGGGGCGAACGAAAGAAAGAAGAAGAAGGGCCAAGCTCACCTTTGTCAATGTTCCCGGTCTTCATGAGCTCGTCCTAAAGAAAGGCCTCACACTCCTTCAGCCAGGTGACCTCCTTGTCCAGAAGATCAAAGGCCACGGACCGGCTAGCGAGGTTCTCCTCATGCTCCTTTGTTGCGGCCTCCAGCTGGTCAACCTTGGCATGGAACTCCCTGTTCTGCATGCGAAGCACCGAGTTAACCCGGCTGAGGCGTGCGTTGAAGCGCGTTAGCCAGTCAATCTCGCGCTGAGCATAGATGAGGATGGATGTAGGAGCAATGCAGAGAGAAAAAGGGATAAGGAATCAGTCGGACAACAAAAAAAGGCTGAAACAAAAGACTTACTCCATGCGGTCCCTCGTGCCATGGCGATCTACTCGTTCGTGGTCTTGTTGGCACCCTCCACCGTTGCCTGCAGCAGCCGGAATTCCTTTAGGCCGGCCTCCAGGCTGCTCTCTAGGCCCTGGAGCAAGGTGTCGGCATCCGGGGGCAGTGGAGAGGAGGAGTCGGCCAGGGCAGCCGGAGCGTCGCGAGCCGTGGCAAGCCACTGCTTCGTCTCCTCCTCGTAAGAATCGACCTCCTCCACCATCACCACGTCCTCCTTCCAGGCTCATGAGACCCCCACGCCCGCTAAGGAGCCCCCGCTGGGGACCAGAGGCCATTTCCGGCTGATCTGACGCGTGCGCCCCAGTGGTGGTATCTGGCTACATCGTAGGATCTGGTTCCGGTGGAGGAGTAACTTCAGGCAGTGGGGGGGTAACAGAGGGGACGTATTGGTGGATGGGGGTTGCAAGGTGGCGAGGTGGCGAGCCAGGCTCCCGCTGCCAAAATAGATGATAGCGCTATGAAGACAGAAAAGAATAACGTCAATACAAAGCAAAAAAGAAAAGCAAGAAACAGACAAAACCCACTACAAGAAGAACAAGACTCACTCCTACACTATCGGAGTGCCGGTCTTCTTTCGGGTACCGCCACCCTGACCAGGGCATGGGATGCCTCCCCAGCAACGCTTGGTAGCCGAACCCTTGGGGGCAGCGGTGTGGCTCGAGCTGGCCTCACCGACTCGCTTCTTGGTGGCATCGGGAAGCACGATGCCCACTCATTGAGGTTGGCGAAGGGAGGATCACGGCGGGAGAGATGGGTCGGGTCTATCCGTCCAGAGTAGTAGCATATATTGTGCGCACGTTGATGCAGCGGCATCATCAGCAAGGATACCCAGATGAGGGTGACGTTGACGCAAGTCAAGCCACCTATGATGAGCGCCCTCATCTGACGCAGCATCTCTTCTGGCTCGGTTTTGGAGCCGAAGATCTTCTACTCCTAGTTCGCCCGGGTGGACTCCTAGTCCTGGAAGGCGGGGAGGTTGATCCGGTCAATGGACGACAGATTGCGTACGTAGAAGCACGTCTGCTGCCATAGCTCGACCATGCCTTGTAGTCGGAACTTGGGGTAGCCGGTCTACTCTCGGGAATAGATGGAGGCGCCACCACAAGGCACAAGCGGGCCTTTGGCATATTGGAGTTTGGGTCGGATGAGGAAGAGCCAGCAGAAAAGCCTGAGATCTGGCTAGATCTCGAGGTAGCATTCGCAGAAGGCGACGAAGTGGGCGAGGATGCCGATGGCGTTGGGGCCAAGATGGTGGAGGCAGAAGTCGAAGTGGGCGAGGAAGGAGAGGAAGAAGGCGCTAGCCGGAAGGGCCAGGCTACCGCCAGGTGCACAGGGAATATAATGCGCTCTCCGGCTTGCGGGTGCGGCATCACCTCGCCAGCTGGTGGGAGCCACACTACAACCTCCCCGACCGTCGGCAGCACCCGCGAACGATGGTACTTCTCCACTTACTCCTCCGTCAAGGAGAAGCTGCACCAAGCTCCGCGGCTCTCGGCCATCTCGACGATGGCGGCAGATGACAAAGAAGATGAGGGAGAGGCGGAAGAAAGGCGGTGGCCCGTCGCTCCGGCGAGTGAATAAAGGGCGGTGCCAGCGAGGTAGAGGCACGCAGGCTCATAGCCGGCAGCAAGGTTCGCGCGCGGAAGAAGGAGGCAAGGGCGCAGCAGGGTGGCGGGGTGGCGCTGGCGTTGGAAAGGGGGAAAATGGCAAGGTGTGGGCAGCGGCACAGCGTGGCCGGTATTTATGGCCTGGGGAGAGCAAACGTCAGCTAGCCACGTGGCAGTACCCCGTGCTCCCAATGGCTCCTGGATCGATTGCGCTGGCAGAGAATGCGCAGAAGATCCCTGGAGTGGTTTGCGAGGCGCTATCATCGGTTCCTGAGGCAGCTCTTGACACGACGCTTCACTGGACGCTGCAGTAAAGGCCATCATGACCTCACGCGTGTGCCTGACGTCCTTCATGATGTGGCCGAGTAGCCCAACTTCCAGAACTCAACCAGACGTAAATTCAAACTAGCTTTGGATCCCACGCACATTTCTCCTAAGAGTGGAATCTATGCGCTCTCAAGGGCTAGTGTCGGGGGGGATCACCCCCGTGTAGGATGATCGGAGAAGATTCAGGGGTGGTGTAACTATCAGCCGGCTGAGTGCAATCGGATGTAAAAACTCATAAGGAACCATCAGCCAGGATACCCAGCTGAGGGTGACGTCGATGCCGGTCAAGCCGGCTATGACAAGCGCCCTCATCCATCGCAGCATGTTGCCTGACTCGGCCTTGGAGCCAAAGATCTTGTGCTCCTAGTTTGCCCGGGTGGACACATGGTCTTGGAAGGAGGGGATGTTGATCCGGTCAACGGAAGACATATTGCGTACATAGAAGTACGTCTGCTCCCACAATTTGACCGTGTCGTGTAGCCGGACCTTGGGGTAGCCTGTTGTGGCGCCCCGCAAAAACCACTACTAGAAAATCGCGATGTTTTTGTGCATTGCATCATCATGACCGCATGCTCATGTCATCATGCCATATTGCATTTGAGCATCGTCATCATCATGCATGGTTTTGTCTAAAACTATTTTCGAAAAGCCTATTTTTGTTTTCTAAATATCCCGTCTCTTATTTCAAATCAAAAACCCTGGTCGTTCCGGATATTTTCTTTTGTCTAAAAAGAATTCAAAAAGACTTGTTTGTAATAAATAAATGATTTAAATTATTTTAGGAGGCAGCTAGCCGGGCCTGAAAGCCTAGCCGGCCACCTCCAAATAAACACCCTAGTCTATCCAAAACCTGCCCTACCCCTGCCTAGTCCCTACCCTGCCGCCGCTGCCTGGCAAATGCACACACACTCGCGCGCAGCAGGCGACCCACACCCGCACGTCTCTCCCCCCCACGCGCAACGTGTCCGCCTGGACACCCTGGTCCCACCTCCCTCTTTCCGCGCCACCTACCCTGGTAGATGCGCCTTCTCCCGCCCAGGCGCCCACCTGCACGCGCCCAATCCACCTGGTCCCTCCCCCCCGCCTTTCCACCTCGTCTCCCGCCCGCTCCCGACAAATCCCCCTGGGCCAATCCCATCAACCCCGCTCAACCGTGCCCTCCTCCTCGTTATCTCCGCCTAGACCCACCCGCTTCCCCTGGCCCCGATCCCCATGCCGGACCCACTCCCTCTCTCTCCCCATCCTCTCGATCCATCCCCACCTACCCCCGTCTCCCCTCTCCTCTCGACCTCCTCTCTGCCACCATCGGCCGCCACCTCCTTCCCTCTGTCTCCGGCCGCCCCGCGCCTTCCTCTCCTTCGGTCGCCCGCCCGCCGTCAGCCTCGGCACCACCTCGCCCCGCCTCTGCTCTCTACCGCCGCCTCTCCCGGCTTCCTCCTCATAGGCCGCCGCCGCCGCGACGATCTCGGCCTCCTCCCGCGTCTTCCTTCGCTCCGGCCCACGCCACCTCGTCGTCAACCCTCGCCGCCGCCCAGCTCGCCGTCCCCGGCCGCCTCCTGCGTCTGCACCGCCAGATCCCCGTCCGCCACCGCCTCGGCCACCTCGCCATCGAACCGCGTCCAGCGGCCGCCACGCCGTGTAGCTCCGCCGCTGCCTCTCCTTGGAGCGCCGCCGATGCTGGCCCTCTTCTCCTCTACGATCCGGCCGCCCTCCTCGTCGCCTGCAAGCCGCCGGTCGCCTCCTCCCTCGCTGCAGTCCCGCGCGCCCTTCCGTCGTGCCCTCGACCTCGGCCCCGTCGAGCGTGACCTTGCCCGCCTCCTCCCCGGCTCGCCTCCGGCCGCCGGCCAGTGGCCCCGCTTCGCCGCCCGTCCCCGGTCGATCTCCGCCCTACCGCCGCAAACCCCGGCCGTTCCCTGTCTGGTGCGCCGACCTCGACTGTGCAGCGCCTCCGCTAGCACGTGTCCCTGCCCCGTACATCATCGCCTGTAGCCTGGCGTCGTGCCCTATCCTCTGCTCTTGCTCCGATCTCCTGTGGGGTGTATTGGTGTTTCTCATGTGTAGAGATGGTGTGGCAGAGGTATAGACGACTTTTTCCGACAATTTGTGGTGGAGTAGTGGTGATTTGATGCCCATGGAAGGATAGATTGGTGGCGATGTTGCGGTCTCGGCTACCTCTGGTCGCACAAGTTCAATGAGTTTGACAAGTATCTCGCCAAGACCTACATGGAAAGATGATCCGAGAAGGCAAGGTCTACGGTACCACGCGAGTGACCGAGACCCCCGTACCCGAAGGCCTTCGACGTGGGACCCCAAGATCTTCTCCTGGAGCAACAAGGTTTTCTTTGCGGAACACGAAGACCAGCTACCCGAAGACCACGGACGCGGAGAATCCCCGGACGAAGAGCTCTTCTACCTGAACCCGAAGACTGCAGATGCGACAAGTACTTCTTCCTGGATCCGATGCCCGAGAACCCGGACGCCAAGGTCGTCGACACGGATAAGCCAAGTACTTCCTCGGGGACGCCAAGTTCTTCACCCCGGACGCCAAGACCCCGAGACCCCCGGATCCGAAGATCATCGTCATGGACCACTAGGATCGATTTCTCGGATCCGAAGACCGATCCCGTCGAACCCCTAACCAAGATCGCCGATACCCCGATGTGTGACCTCTTTTCCCGAGACCCCTATATTTTCATAATAGATATGACCTCTATTTGTTGCATATTAAATTGAACATGTTTGCATGCATATTGGGGTTTGGGGGCACTATGCCGATTCACCTCACAATTAAATATGGAGATCATATATGGACTATTCTAGTCTTAGTTTGTCTCCATTTAAATTTGTGTAGCGAACCGGTGCTAATTTTGGCCTGTTAAGACAACATTTAAATTGATGGGTATCTAAACAATATGAACTGTCTAATTAATTGTCGGTACCCTGGTTCCGCTTAATATTGCCTAATTGCATCGCATCTTTGCCATGTCATACATCATACATGCATCATGCCCGACCTTTTGCCGTAGTATTAAATAGTGCATCCGGTGTTTCTTCTAGTGCTTTGCTTCTTCACAGATTAGGACGATGAGTTGATGCGAGTGTCGACCCGATCTTGGATGAACCTTCGGCAATGTTTTCCAGGCGAGCATCTCCCCCTTTCTACCTATCTTACTTTTAAAGTATTTATTCCCTCCTGTTGATCTATTGCTATCTGTGTTGCGATGCTCTAGTTTTCGTACCCGTGATATCCCTTGCTGCCTTATATTGCCTTGGACACATCCTATTACCTGTTGTTTGGTAGATAGTTGGACTTGCACGTCGTAGTCGCTTGCTCAAGTGCTGTTGCGTGTCGTCAAGTACCACAGTTGTTGGAGTATTGCCGCATGTTTACTGTTGGAGATGATCATGGCTTTAATTACTGTTTAATAACTAAAATTGAAGTAGGTAAATAATGCAGAGGCACCGGTGGGTAATAGACAATATTTGGTTTTTAACCGCTCACTGGTGTCCCGTAGGACCCCTAGTTCTTGACACCTGTTTCGAGATCGAGCGCGCTAACCACAGGTGGGGTGTGTGGGCACCCCCATCAATTTAGTACCTGATTTCAAAGTATTGTACCGGGGGCCACAAAGTAGTTTGGGGCTTTATTACTATCCTGTACTTATGCCATGCTTTACTGCTTTATTTAAGATTGTGCGTGGAGCACATGTACTGTTTAGAACCGTGACACGTTTTCGCTGTATCGACAAGCCCAGTCACATTTTTGGGTTCCCAGTCGTTTACAGCCGTCTACACAAACCCTGGGTCCGTCTCGGAGACCGGCCGACTTCGTTACGGGTAGCTTAGTGGGGTGCCCCCCATGTGCTTGCTTTGGGTCTGGGAAACGTCGTGTCCGAAACCCCGTCGACATACCGTTGGGTGTATGTTTTGTGATCTTGTACCTACCTGATCTGACAACAAGGATGTAGGTGCGTGTGGAAACTTTGGTGCACCCCTGCAGGGTTAAATCTTTTCGAGAAGCCGTGTCCGCGGTTATGGACGACTTGGAGCACAGTTCTCGATCATAGACAACTATAACTAAAGTTTACTGTTATAATTTGACTTGTATCTGATATGACTAGTAACCAGCTTCACTACAACGGAATGGCTAAATAAAAGTACCAACAACTGCTGGGTTTAGGATATCTCATGCTAATCGTATCTGACTAGTAAGTATTGCAACTACAACGGAATGGTTAACTAAAAGTGCCCACTGCTTATTATATCGGGATGACTATCTATACCTGACTAGTAATTGATGCAACGCTAACTGAATAAATAAAACTGCCAACGGTGTGAGTTCCTCGGTTGACTTCCTCGTTTGGTCTCGAGGGGGAAACACCATGATGGGTATGTTTGGTGGTAGTATCAGGTTGGTTCCGAATAGGTCTTTCTTACCCCTCTCTGATAGCCGCTATTTGTATCGAGTCTCTATAGGATGTTTAGTGCATGCCGCGCTGCCGCTTCAGTCCACCATACCTATGTAGGCGAGGACCGCCGAATTCTAGTCTCGCCATGTACTGGCCTCAGTACTGACCGCTCTCTCTTTTTCCTTTGCCCTTTGTCGGCACCCCTTTTGTTTAAGCAGGTTTTGAGATCGACGTCGTTAGCAGGGTTACCCTTCCGGCTTGGCCTGGGCAGGGTTATGGACGCCATTGGTTATTCTTCAGGGCTCTTAGCCCCATTTGCATCTTGTCCGTAGTCGGACGCTCTATCGTTTTCAAGGTGATTGGATCTTTGTACTGTATATTTGTATTCTTGACTCATGGAGTCGTTTTTGTATATATATGTTTTGTGGGTTCCATCAAGGACTATTGTGTAACGATATCACTTCGTTTTCCACCCGCACGCAAGTGCCTGGTGGGCACCTTTGAATCGCTTCTATGCGGGTTTGGCGGGAAGCGCTAAAACTTGCATAGGGTCGATTCGGAGGGTGTTACACCTGTCTGCACGCGGAAGTAGATGGAGGTGCCACCACAAGGCACAAGCGGGACTTTGGCGTATTGGACTTGGGGCCGGATGAGGAAGAGCTAGCCAAAGAGCGCGAGATCCGGCTGGATCCCGAGGTAAGATACATAGAAGGCGACAAAGTGGGAGAGGATGCAGATGGAGTTGGGGCCGATATGGCGGCAACGGAGGTCGAAGTGGGCGAGAAAGGAGAGGAATAAGGCGCTGGCCGTAAGGGCCAGTCCATGTGCCAGATGCGCGAGGAATATAATGCGCTCGCCTGCTTGCGGGTGTGGCGTCACCTCCCTGGCTGGCGCGAGGCGCACTTCGACCTCCCCGACCGTCGGCAGCACCAGCACAGAGCGTATTTCTCCACCTTCTCCTCCGTCATGGAGGAACCGAACCACCATCCGGGCCCTCGGCCATCTCGTTGATGGTAGCTCGTGGCGGAGAAGAGGAAGAAGAGGCGGAGGAAATGCAGTGGCCTAGCACTCTAACAAGCAAAGAAGGGGTGGTGCCGGCAAGGCAGAGGCGCACAGGCTCGTCTGCGGCAAAAGTTGGGTGCGAAAGGAGGAAGCAAGGGCGCGGGAGAGGCGGCGAGGCGACACTGACACTATAAGGGAGAAAATGGCAACACAGAGACAGTGGCGCAACACGGTGCGTTGCCAACGTCTCCCGGATCATTTGTGCCGGCAGAAAATGCGCAGAAGATCCCTGGAGCAGTTTGCGAGGCCCCTGCGTCGGTTCCCGAGGCGACGCTTGACACGATGCGTCGCTGCATGCTGCAGTAAAGGCCATCATGGCCTCGTGCGCGTGGCTAACGTCCGTGATGACTTGGCCGAGTATCCCAACCGTCAGAACTCAACCGGACGGAAATTCAAACTAGCTTTGGAGCCCATGCACATTTCACCTAAGGGTGAAATCTACGCGTGCTCGGTAGGCTACCCGGACAAGATTTAGGGGCAATGTAACAGCCAGCCATTAGATCCCAGGCAGATGTTAAAACTCAAAAGCAGGTTAAAGATAAATACATACCGAAGGCGAACCGGCATTACCATCAGCCGGATAAGAAGACGTAGGCAAGGCGCCTAGCTGGCTGGACCTTCCCAGTCGGATCGTACCAGCCGGACGAGGCGGTCGGCAGGATCATACCAGGCGGACAAGGTCAACCAGGAAGGCAAAGGTGCTAGGGTGACGGGTGCACAGTAACCCGCCACCCCTAGCAGACAACGACAAGACAGGAAGACAGAGCCAACGACACGGACGGGGAGAAGACAGCGCGTACCCATGTCAAGTGGGAACAGGACCCGCCACCCGTGTCAGCCGGAGCGGACTCCACTGTTTCCGTGCCGGCCAGGGGGCGCAACATTCAGCCAGACGTCAGTGAGGCAGAATACTATACCAGAATAGTCGGCTAGGCCCGCCTGTGGGACCTGCCAGTCGGCAGTGTCGCTTCCCATACTGCCTTAGTCCTATATAAGGGGCGGTAGGGGCAACTTATCAAGGGTTGGTCTCTCATTGTTAGCTAGCACACATCGATACAACTCGAGGAGCCTTTGCAGCTCTTGGTGTTCATCCAATTAAACAGATCGGAAGGAGTAGGGGTGTTACCTCACGACGAGGGCCCTGAACCTGGGTACTTCTTGTGTCACTGACGCTTGCTTGTGCCCAAACCCACCTACGGACGCCGTCTCTCGCTTCCCTGCTCGCTCCCTCACCATCATGTAGCCTGCTCAAGCACTATCGTTCCCATACCAACGACATTTCCTAAAACATTTTCATTCCAATCTTGGTAGAAATACCAAGATGACCTCATCCTACTTCAACTCACAACCTCATCAAAACACCCCTACTCACCTCAAGCTAGTCCTAATGGTAACCTTAGTAGTATCAGATTGTTTAGCAAGGTGAATTTCCTTCATCTGTTGATTGCATTGATTGCTTAGGAACTAGAGAGATCTAATCTAGTAGCTCATCCTTTAGGATCCAACAAATAGTAGAGATCACCAATCCCAAATCAAGCATCCAAATCTGGATCTATCTTAAATCACTAAAGTGACCCTCTAACCTACTTGAACAGATCAATCCTAAGCTAATACTGGATATTTGCATCCAACTCATCAAGGACCTAATACCATCATGAATCCACTCTACACAATATACCCTTCAATATCATCCCCATGATGATAAGAATGAACCCTTGTATCCTTCCCTTCTGCATACTAGTCCAAATCCACCAATCTGCCAAAAATGGCCAAGTCTGGAATCTTTAACTAGATTCAATCTTTGGAACTCCACCTACTCCAATATGTGTGCATTCTTGAGAATGTAGATGAACCATCTTGTATTACATCATTAGTACTACAAAATAACACTATTGATCTTTGCTACATCATTCTTAGACGCACCGATCCATGATGGTTTTGTAGTCAAGATAATAATGTTTTTTTGCAAATCTTATCATCTTGCCTACTTTGGCAGAAGCTCACATACATATGCCACCTTACCTTGACCAAATCTTTTTATGGTTAGGATCTACTAACCATGGTCTATCAATCCACCCTTCACTTGTTTCCATTTGATCTTTGTCCTTCTTAAACCCACCTGGTTTATGAGGCATCATGACATATCTGCTATGGAAGCCTTATTTTCAACAAAGTTTGCCATCTCTTCTAGGCCACCTTAAATACATCCAAGCCCAACTATTTCTTCCATGATCATCTATATAACTTATTCTGACTATTCATCTATTCCTTGTATCAAGGTGAGCTCTGAGCCCACTAATCCAACCATGTTTAGGTGGTATAAAAAATATCAGAATCCATTTTCTAGGAATATATTCAAACCCAAGGTTGGTTATGATATAAACTTCAAGTTCACATCATCCACCTTGGATAAAACCATTTCCCAAATAAATTCCATAATTATTTGGAGCCTAAAACTGTTTAATTTCCATTATTTGCAAAATCTTCAAAACCTTCCTTATAAAGGCAAGTTTGTTTTTCTCCAAAACACTTTGCCAATTCAAGGCACATTTGATGCCTACATCTCACCTCCTATCTACCCATCTCAAAAATAAATATATTTTAGATCCTTTATTATTTCTTTTTGCCCTTTTTCTTAAATGGCAGAAACAAGAAATAATAGCTCAAAAATACTTTTCATCTCAAATAAATTGCAATAAAATTCCCCCAATGTGTGTTATGGTAGGACCATCTCACATCAAAAACCAACCTTGTACAATGTAAAAATATCAAAGGAGCTTCTATAAACCTCTTCTGCACTATTGTAATAAATTAGAGGGACTTATAGCCTTTAGAAAAATCACAAACAATTCCTACCGAGGTACTTTGATCTCATCTACACACTGGTACCACTTCCCCACTTTGCCCAATGCAATTTATTGAATCTCCTTCTCAAGCACCCATATGATCAAATTTTACAAGACCATCAAAGCTTGACCTAAACTAAACCAAAATCATCACAAATATTGGTCCAGTAAACTTGTACAGCACACCTCTCACCCCCTAGTCGACCACCACTTTAGCACCACTGTACCTAGGCCCTTCCCTTGTCCTATATTGCTTGGAAGCAAAGAATTAAAAGGGAGACACACATACCTTTCCATATCCCCTCATAACACTAGCCCCCATCGAACAGAGACCACTATACCACCCCCACGCCCACAAAAAACCAGCCACTAGTTTTCTCCCCCCCCCCCCCCCCCGTTTCTTCCCATAGACATGGTTCACCATGGATTTTTCCTCTCTCGAAATAAAAGGATAAGAGACAGCACAACCCCTCTACCCTTCTCGCATTTATCTCCCTGGACACTAGAACACCTCCCCCACGAGCTCCACTATCACCCTCTTCTCTACCTTGCCTGAGAGAGAAAGAGAAAGAAGTTTAGGCCATGGCAAAGATCTGAGCACAACTCCACCTCCTATCCTCCCTTCCCTACGCATGCTACACCATCGAGCTCCACTCAAACCCGTGCATCTAACCGTAGCCCTTTTTCTTTCTCAAGTCACCCATACGGTTGCCGGTGTGGAGCTCCTGAGCTCACCCTATGCTGCATTCACGCAAGCAGGTTCCCCGATGCCAAACCCTTCTCAGTACGCAGCGGCGTCCTATGGCCTCCCCTTCGCCGGAGACCATCCCCATGTGCTCCCTCGACCTCCCCAGCCCGACCTAGGGTTTCCGGGTCTGTTTTGAGCTGCTAGGGGAAGAAGATGAGGTGTGGGACGATTATCCCTCCCAGATCCAATGGCCCCTGTCGCTGCTTACCCCTTAAGCAACCGGGGACGCAAACAGCCAGGCCCCGCGACCGCATTTTTTAGCGTGCCACCCCCTCGAGTTCGACCGTGTCGTGCGCCAGCCCAGTGCAGTGCTTCCCCGGCCTCCCTTGCTTGGGCCCTTCCACCTTTTCTGATTTTTATTTAATTTAACCAGATACAGCATATTGGATTTTAGTTTAAATCATTTTGAAAATAATAACAGACTACAAATGGCTAGATCTAAATTTTCTAGGGTTGTTGTATGTCACTACAAGGAATCTGCTGATACATGACGCTCCATTTTCTTCACTGAATCGTCACTGTGTACAATAAATGACGATCTTATGACGAAAAACATATAGTCAAAAACTGAGCGTCAGTAATTGCACGAAATGACGTTTTGCACTAGATCGTCATAACCGTCTGTGACGATAATGCTTCGTCATAATCTCTATGAGGATCTAGTATCGTCACGGGCTGTCCAGCCTCACCACGTCGGTTCCTACGTGGTAGAGCCTACGTGGCAAAATTGTGATGATATTAGATCGTCGTATTCAAAACCAGCCCGGTCCATTCTGGTTGTTTATATGGGCTGATATCGATCATGCTCTTGGGCCATGGCCATTTTACAGCCCACATTTGTTTTGGGCAAAGGTCCTATTTCGGTCTTTTTTTTCTATTTTAGAATTCCAGACAATATAATATGGGCCATGAGCTTTTTGTAGCCCATATATATTTGGCCTGATCCACCTTTTGGCCATTTTAATTACAACTTTTTATTTTTAATTGTAGTTTGTATATTGTATTCAAGCATTGTTGGACCAGGTCGTGGCCTTTTTCAGTCATCTGGGCCGTGGTCTTTTTCCAGTCATCTGGGCTGAATAAAAGTCCATTTTGCTACCTTTACTTCAGGAAAATTCTTGAATAACCAGTCAACTGGGACAAATTGCAAGATAATAATAACATGAGTTTGAATAACCAGACAAATTTTGAATTCACAGCCAACATTATAAACTCCACATCCAAGTTTACATAACTTATCGAACCCAAGTTCACAGCGAAGTTCACAGCCAAAAGATACATCCAAGTTCACAGCCAAAATATACATCCAAGTTCACAGCCATGGTTCACACCCAAGTTCACAGCCATAGCACCAAGTGCACTGCCAAAATAGCACCAATCTGCTAACAAGTTCACTACCAAAATAGCACCAGGTCACTGGACAACACTAGTTCCCTGTAGGTTTACCTGAAAGCAGTGCCAACAGCTGAGCATACCTCGCATCATTCTCTTCGGCCCTTTTGAGAAGCAAGGCCTGTGCAGCTTCAGCTTCTTCAGCCTTCTTCTTCATGGCAGCCATCTCTGCGCATGTCTTCGGTTTGGTGCTCTAACCTCTGCAGCTTCACTTCAAGATCAAGCACATGAGCAGTAACAACAGCATTCGACTTGCTGGTATTGTTAGTACAGCTTGACTGCAGACCGACATTCTTCAGGAATGTGCTTTTCTTGGTCAAAACCTTGGCAACAACCTCTACATCAGATTTGGGCGATCCGCCTTCTGGTAGAGGAGCATCCATCTTCTTTTCCATTTCAATCTGACACAATATCATACAGTTTATCAGCAAGTACAAGAATAGCAGTTATACATTGACATAAAGGATAAAAACTATGCTCCAAATTACATTACATAAAAACTATCATCTTGGAATACAACTAAATTTGCAAACACAACTAAAACTGAATAAATGGCTATTTAATTAAAGATTTGAGATATGGCAACAGGTTTTTAGGAGCAAATCAGAAGAATTATGTAATAACTACAACAACCACACTTCTAGCATTTGGTGCACAAATACACAGACACCAACACAGACTCTTACCACCTCCTATGTATTCAAAATCTTACAAAACATTTTCATTGGACGATTACCACCTACTATGCAGTAATTAACAAAAACATAAACAGACTGAAAGTGTGACTTACTATGGAAACCTTAGCCTCCTCTGAAAAGCCATCCTTGGTGCTATTGTGGGTTACCTTGAACATCTCAACAGCAGACAGCATATCAACCTTTCTTTCCTGCTTCTGAAAATGTTTCAGCAAGAATCAAACCATAAGATTTTGCGAGAAAGTTACTAATGTGTGAAGGGAAAAAATAGAGGAAAACAGCAATGTGGATCTTACAATTGCATCCACATGAGCTAGATAGCAGCGCGAACCAGTTTTTTGCCCAAACTTGACTTTTGTTCTATTATCCTTGTTCTTCCTACAGGTGTCCTGCAGATTGGTACATCCCATCATCTTTTGCATGCTGAATACAACCTCACTCACCTATCCGGCTCGCATGCCAAAGCAAAAAGATCAGCACTGACATTATTGATTCCAAGACTAAAGATCTGCACAAATAAACCAGGATTAATAACAAAAACACAAACTAATCATGTGGCAATTGATTCCAAGACTAAAGATCTCACATGATTCTTAAACCATTTAGCAAACCCCTTCGCAAGCCATCTATCAACATTGATGCCGCAATCTTGCTTATTCAGCTCTTCTTTGCACAACCTACAATGCCAACAAAAACATAAAGTTAATTAAATCATCGGGCTTGCAAATGGGTTCCTTCCAACTAAAGGAAAAAGATAAGGGTGCATGCACAAGAGATGACATACTCTATATATGGTAGAACCTCAGGGCAACTCCTTAGCACATACCAATGCATTTTGTCATAGTCATCACCAGCCTCCAAGTACTCTGACCCTCCAAGAAGGTTCACACCATGGTTGAAAACAGAGACATCACCAATATGCGAATCATCCCGCTCTCTATTTTTGCCCGGCCCATTGAATCTTGTTTCCACATTGTCAAAGTACCTCGAGCAAAATGTAAGGCACTCATCAACAACATATGCATCGGCAATTGACCCTTAAGGCCTGGCGATGTTTCGCACGTAACGCTTAAATGTAAGCATCCTTCTTTCGACAGGGTACATCTAGCCATATTGTACGAGGCCTCTAAGCATTGACTTTTTGGGTAAATGCACGGTCAAATGAACCATCACAGTGAAGAAGGCCGGAGGAAAGATCTTTTCAAGCTTGTAAAGGATAACTATGATTTCTTTCTGGAGTCTTTCAAGAACATATATCTTGAGTGTTTTGGAGCACAAATCTCTGAAGAAATTCCCCAGCTAAGCTACAACTTCATATATTTCTTTATCCAAAATTCCATGGAGTCTAGCCGGTAAAATCCTTTGGAGGAGGATGTGACAATCATGAGTTTTTAGTCCTTGGAGCTTGCATCCATCAGGAGACACGCATTTTGCTAGGTTAGCGGCATACCCATCTAGAAATCTCACCGCTCTTATAAATTCACAAAATGCAAGCTTTTCTTCTTTACTCATTGTATACCATGCTTCTAGCATCTCAAACAACTGTCCACCTTCAACAGGTTGCAGATGCAAATCTTTTCTTATGCCCATGTCTTCCAAATCAAGCCTAGAGTTAACTGTATCCTTTGACTTCCCGTCGATGTTCATAAATGTGCCAAGAAGATTATCACATATGTTTTTCTCGATATACATTACATCAAGGTTGTGCCTCAACTTGAGATCTTCCCAGTAAGGGAGGTCCCACAAAATAGCCCTCCGGTCCCAACATTGACCATCCTCACGCTTCCTTTTCTTTTGATGTTTTCCACCTCTCACATATTTCACATTGTGAAGCTGTTGCTCGAGCTCTTCTTTAGTGAACTCCGCCGGCTGGTCACGGGTTTCAGTTTATCCATTGAAATCCTTGATTTTTCACCAAGGATGGTGGCGAGGAAGAAAATGGCGGGCCCCGGTCCAACATATCTTGTTCCTTATTTTTTCCGAGCACGGATCCTTGTCAGAACGCACGCATGCTTGATAACCAGATGTGAGCCTCCCCTACAAAGTGTGCAACGCCGGGAAATCATGGATACACCATATTACCGCAGCACGGAGATCGAACTTATCAGGACTCAGGGCATCATAGGTAGGGACACCCTCTCAGAGCTTGAGCAGATCTTCTACCAGGGGCTCCATAAAGACATCAAAATCCTTTCCTGGAGATTTTGGACCCGGGATCAACAAAGCCATCATGAAGTTTGACTGCTCCATACATGCCCATGGTGAAAGATTGTATGGCACGACAAATACCAGCCACATGCTATATTTCGAGCTTATTCCAAATGGATTAAAGCCATCTGTGGCAAGGCCGAGTCTGATGTTCCTCGCATCGGCGGCAAACTCGTTATGTTTATCGTCAAAATCATTCCATGCCTTTCCGTCAGCTGGATGGCTAAGTTCATCATCCACGGGTTGCCGCTTTAGCTTGTGCCATTGTACATCCTGCGACTGTTGCTTCGAAATGAACATCCTCTGTAACCTTGGAATCAAAGAAAAGTACCTCAACACCTTCTCCGGTATCTGTCTCCTCCCATCTGCATCTTTCCACCTAGATGCATCACACTTTGGGCATTTGTCATGCTTGGCATAAGTGTTCCGAAACAAGATACAATTGTTTGGGCAGAAATGGATTGATTCATAACCAAGCCTTAATCTGCCGATTATACTCAATGCTTCATCATAAGTTTTGGGAATTGAGTTTTTATGGTATTAGATGGTCAATATATGGAGTATTGCGTTGAAGGCAACATTGCTTATCCGGTAGAAGGACTTGACGTTGAGTAGCTTCACGGTGAAGGAAAATCTGGACAATGTCCCACCATCACTAGTTGTGCACTTTGCATCCTCTATCAGCTCGGCATAGATTGTCCTCTGTCCATCACCTTGCGGTTCTGACTTGTACAAATCCTTAAACAAATCAGGAATCCTGTCATCCTCATACCCATCCTCCTCCTCAAAATCATCATCCTTTTGTGGAATATCATCTTCTACAAAATCACCGCCTTCACCAGCATGGTGTGCCTCTTCATTAGGTTCAGGTTCATCTCGAGGTTTTGTGCGTAAAATCTCTCCATGATGGATCCACCTATCATATGTGCTTGACATCCCGCACATTAGCAGATGAGTCTCGACATCTTCTAGAGTTTGCTGAACACGATTCATATAGCTAGGGCATGGGCAAAGAACTAGAGCATCCTCAGCAGCAATTCTGCGAACAAATCGCATGAACTCGTCCACTCCCCTTAGATGCTCTGTGGAAAGCCTTCTAACTCCTCGCGTAATCCAGCCTCTGTCCATCTGCATGCGGAAGACCGGAAAATGTTAGCATTCAATGTTCAACCGAAGTGCATAAACCAAAAGTAGCTACCAAGATTAATTACAAATATAGTGCTGCTAAAATGGAAGCATCTGGACAATCTTGTATACACACATATATGTTAGCATCTGGAAAAATCTTGGACACACAGAGATATGGGACAAACCTATATGATGGCACACTAAGATTAATTAAAAATATAGTGCTGCTAAGAAATATGAATAGCTGAATTTACTGAATTTGCTGCCAACTAAGATGAATTTGTTGCTAAGAAATATGATGGCACACTAATATGAATTTGCTGCCAACTAAAAAAGGGTTAATTGGATTTATGCCATTGCAATTTCCATAAGTTGGAAATATGCCATTACAAAAACTAAAGTTGGATTCTTTATACGTGACTCATACCACGCTCCCATAATCCCCAGCCAGCTACCGCATCCCTCCCTCACCCCTCAGTCTGCCACGTCGGGCGCGGAGAATGCACACGGAGGCGGGCACCATGGATCGACGTGGACGCCATGGCTGGAGCCGCGCACCGCCGCGTGCAGACGATCTGGTGGTTCCCGATCTCCTGAGAACTTGACCATGGAGTACATCCATGTGCCATGGCACAGTAGATCCCACGATGGTGTACTACACCAGCCTCCCCCTGAACCTGATCTCTTCGCCTACACTGAGAATGAATCGCTATACACTGTGGAGCAAGCAGTGGAGCAGCGGCAAGAAGAAGCAGGATAACAGCAACGCCAAGAAGATGACAATGGACTTGGTTAGGCTAGTTACCGCCACCTCCGTCGGTCACCGCCACCCCCTCCCCCTCCGTCGGTCACCGTAGGCCCTGCCCCCTCCGTCATTCACCACCGGCACCGCCCCCTCCGTCGTTCACCGCCGGCTACGCCCCCTCTATCAGTCACCGCCGGCCCCTCCCCCTCCGTCGGCTGAGCCCTCTCTGTCTCAGCGCCTCTCTCAGTGCTGAATTTGTCCAAGTCCCCTCCACTTTTTGGGCCACGTAGAGATAAAACAAAAAAAAATCCTCTAACGTGGTGATCCCAAGATCTAGCTGAGGTAGAAGGCCACGAGGTTTACCGCTACACGCGCAGTTGCGGATTACTGATGTAGCGCGTCAATTGATGCATTGCAGTCCTCACGATCCGATCGTCCTGGTGCTCAATGCACAACACCTCTGCTGGTATCCACATGTACAAGGAGGAGCGCCGGCGGCGAACTGCTAGGTTCATTACGGCGGCAGGACTACTGTGGAGCTAGGGTTTCCAACACATGGAATGACCTAACCGAACAACGATTAACCTTTATGGGTTACGGTGCTCCACTATATATAGGGAGTGAATGTGGGCTCTGCTCGCACGGCCCATTCACTAAAGCCCATATAACACTAGTCACCGTGAGTCCAACTCACTAACTTTGTCCTAATCCGGTTTTGGTCCAACCCAACCAGATTACAGGTTCAGATCCAATCCGAACTTGCTCCCGCTCTTAAGTGTGTGACCCCGCAGGCTCATGGCTACATGGACACGATTGGAGTCCGACTCTCAATCGAGCAGTCGGTAGCGGCTCCTAGCAGAACGTGCCGACTCCCAAGTACCAAAGAGTCATGACGACTTGCCTTTCCAATGCGACTTACGTCTGTGTCCCTTTTGCCTCACGATATACCTTGTCATACTATAGGCGAATAATTGTCATCCCTTAAATAGTCCAACTCTCTTCTCGATCCGAGATAAGTGATTCACCCGACTAACTCTTAGTCGATCGCCTTGGTTAACACTTAACGGAGTTGTGCATGGCCATGCTTTCCGAATCATATCTCACGAGAGGGCCCAGAGAATATCTCTCCGAGTGGAGGGGCAAAATCCCATCTTGCTTATTCACATCACGCAGCTTGATTCTCAGTCGACCCGAACCCTGCCTTTATAACTGCCCAGTTACGGATCAACGTTTGACAGAACCTAAGTCGGTGATCCTCAACTCAGACTATGCAATAACCTCAGGTCTAAGGATTACATTGATTGAGATATACAATTGACAACTTGTTCGTTGTACCTCAATATGGGTCAATCCGACTCGCTAAACTCTTTAGCCGAATCTGTGTAAGTTGGAATAGCATCTCCATGCCCATGACAAGTGGAACCGAGTCATCAAGCCAACTTTCACATTGGTCTAAGTTGTGTGTCCAGCACAACCTCAATGACCAAGGATATTTAGTACAAACAACATGAATGCATAGTTCCACAACCGAATCACATATTCAATGATACACATCAGATGTTTATACAAGGACTACTTAATATCTTTATGAACAATGGGAAATCTCATCATACATGATTGCCTCTAGGTCATATTCCCAACAGTCTCCCACTTGCACTAGAGTCAATCTTCCGACATCACATGTCTAAGCATCTAATGCCCATGGCTCTCAGGTGCGCCTGATGCTTCGGCTGTGGTAACGGCTTTGTCAACGGATCCGCAATATTTGAATCCGTGTGTACCTTGCATAACTTGATATCACCCTGATCCATGAACTGGCGAATCAAGTGGTACCGCATGAGTACGTGCTTGTTCTTCTGGTGTTGTCTAGGTTCCTTGGCTTGTGCAATAGCACCATTGTTGTCACAATACACGTCTAACAGAGTGGACGAGCCCTGAACCACACCAAGATCCATGAGGAAATTCCTCATCCAAACAGCTTCCTTTGCTGCCTCCGAGGTGGCAATATACTCAGCCTCTGTTGTAGACGCAGACACAGTCTCTTGCTTGGAACTCTTCCAGCTCACAGCACCTTCATTTATAATAAACATGTATCCTGATTGCGAACGAGAATCATCAGAGTCGGTAAGATAACTCGCATCCATGTAACCCTTTACACTGAGTTCATCTTCACCACCATAAACCAAGAACATATCCTTAGTCCTTCTCAAGTACTTTAGGATATTTTTAGCCGCTGTCCAGTGGATCTCTCCAGGATCAGCCTGGTATCTGCTCACAACACTTAGAGCATAGGAACCATCCGGCCTAGTACAAATCATGGCATACATGATGGATCCTACTGCAGAAGCATATGGAATCGCACTCATCCGACTTCGCTCGTTGTCAAAGGACACGGAGTCTTGCTAAGTTTTACACCATGGGACATCGGTAAGAACCCCTTCTTAGACGATTCCATGTTGAACTTCTTCAACACTTTGTCCAAATAAGTACTCTGACTCAATCCAATGAGCCTCCTTGATCTATTTCTATAGATCCGGATTCCGAGGATGTATGTTGCCTCACCCAAGTCTTTCATTGAGAAACTCCTTTCCAATGATTCCTTGGTTTCTTGCAACATCTGGACATCATTTCCAATCAGTAATATGTCATCCACATATAAGATTAGAAAATTTACTTTGTTCCCACTAAACTTCTTGTACAAACAAGAATCATGATCACTCCGATTTGACTACCTCATCAAAGCGAATATTCCAACTCCGAGATGCCTGCTTCAACCCATAAATGGATTTCTGAAGTTTGCACACCTTGTCAGCATTAGCCGGATCGACAAAACCCTCGGGCTGTATCATATACACGTCCTCGGTTAAATTTCCATTAAGGAAAGCCGTTTTGATATCCATCTGCCATATCTCGTAGTCGAAATAGGCCGCTATAGCTAACATGATCCGAACTGATTTAAGCATCGCTACGGGCGAGAAAGTCTCGTCGTAATCAACTCCTTGAACTTGTCGGAACCCCTTCGCGACAAGGCGTGCATTATAGATTGAAACATTTCCATCCATATCAGTTTTCTTCTTAAAGTCCCATTTGCACTCGACGGGTCTTGCACCGTCTGGCAGATCAACCAAGTTCCAAACTTGATTTTCATCCATGGACTTTAACTCGGATCTCATGGCTCCAAGCCATGACTCGGAATCAGATCCCACCATCGCTTCCGAATAATTTGCCGGCTCATCACTGTCTAACAGTAACACATCACGAACACTTCGTAATCTTGCCGATCTTCGTAGTACAGGTTCTGCTGCCGGCTCAGCTGCCATGACCGGCTCAACCTCCAAGGTTTTTGCCGACTCTCTACTAGCCGGTTCCTCTCGAATTTCTTCGAGTTGCACCGTGCTCCCACTTACTCCCCGACTGAGAAACTCTTTCTCAAGGAAGACACCGTTCCGAGCGACAAACACTTTGCCCTCTTCTCGGTTGTAGAAGTAGTAACCCAAGGTTTCCCTCGGATACCCCACGAAAATACACTTATCCGACTTGGCTGTAAGGTTGTCCGACTGAAGTCGCTTGACAAATGCTTCACAACCCCAAATCTTAAGAAAAGACAAACTCGGCTTTTTGCCTGTCCACATCTCATGCGGTGTCTTCTCCACCGATTTTGATGGTACTCTGTTTAGTGTGAACGCCGCTATTTCTAGACAATAACCCCAAAATGATAAAGGCTGATCTGTCTGACTCATCATTGACCGTACCATGTCCAACAAGGTCCGATTCCGCCTTTCCGAAACACCGTTCCTGGCAGAGTAAGTTGAGGAACTATTCCACAACTTTTCAGATGGTCATCAAACTCATGGCTCATGTACTCGCCTCCTCGGTCCGACCAAAGAAACTTTATTTTCTTGCCGAGTTGATTCTGTGCTTCATTCTGGAATTCTTTGAACTTTTCAAAGGCTTCCGACTTATGTTTCATCAAGTAGATATATCCATACCTACTCAAATCATCACTGAAGGTAATGAAGTACTCATAACCACCCCTGGCTGTCGTGCTCATTGGTCCACATACATCACTATGTACTAGTCCCAACAAGTCGGACGCCCTTTCGCAACTCTTTGCAAAAGGTGTCTTGGTCATTTTGCTGAGTAGGCAAGATTTGCATGTCTCTAATGACTCCAAGTCGAACGAAGTTAGGAGTCCATCATCATGGAGATTCTTCATGTGTTTCCAACTTATATGACCAAGCCGACAGTGCCAAAAGTAAGTCATATTCAGATCATTTGGTTTCAACCTTTTAACATTTATGTTATAAACCGACTCACCATCAAGATTCAAAATAAATAACCCATCCTAGACGGGTGCAAAGCTGTGAAACATACCATTCAAATACAAAGAACAACCATTATTCTTGATATTCAACTCATAGCCATGCCTCATCAAACATGAAGCAGAAATAATGTTTCGACGGAGCACTGGAACATAATAACAATTATTCAGTTCCATAATGAATCCGGAAGGTAAATGAAGTTGCATCGTGCCGACTTCCAACGCAACAACTCTTCCTTTGTTGCCGACTTGAATATCAACCTCGCCTCTTGCTACGCTCCTAGTTCTTACCAGTCCCTGCAACGAGTTGCAGATGTGAATAACTGATCCGGTATCATATACCCAAGAACTATTAGGTGCATCACCAAGATATATGTCTATAACATTGCAAACAAGTGTATCGGAGTCGGAAGTCATACCTCCACTCTTGGATTTGTCGGCCAAGTACTTGCTGCAGTTCCTCTGCTAGTGGCCATCCGCCTTGCAGTAGAAGCAAGTGGATCCGGCTGAAGGAGATGGCTTAGTCCCTGAGGAAGCGCTTGGGACCGGGTCCTGAGCCTGCTTTCCTCCTGACTTAGCCTTCTTCTTAGTCCAAGAACTCTTCTTGAACTTAGCCTTATTCTGCACCATCAACACTTGACTGGTGCCCTTCTTGAGATCCGCCTCTGCCTGCTTGAGCATCCCATGTAATTCAGTGAGCTTATTATCCATACCATGCATGTGGTAGTTCGAAATGAACTGCCCATATGCACTAGGAAGAGAGTTCAGAATTATATCCGTAGCGAACTCTTCGCTTATGGGGTAGCCAAGCCTCTCCAGAGACTGCACGTAACCAACCATTTTGATCACATGCGGACTCAGTGGATCACCATCCTTAAGCTTGCAACTCAACAAAGCCTGAGAGACTTGACACCTCTCAGTCTTCGCCTGAGCCTGGAACATACTTTTGAGGCTTTCGATCATATCGTAGGCCTCAACATGCTCGAACTGCTTTTGCAAGTCCGGCTCCATGTGAGCAAGCATAAGACAACTAATATCCGTGGACTCATCCTTAGCCCGACAGTAGGCATTGGTGGCTGCGACAGTCGCATTCTCATTCGGCTCATCTGGAAGTGGGTTGTCTAGGACATGGTCCTTCTTTTCTTGTTTGAGAACAATTCTCAGATTTCGATACCAGTTGGTAAAATTAGTGTCGTTCAGTTTATCTTTCTCAAGAATGGTTCTCAACGCAAAACCGGATATCTGAGAGTGACTGCTACTTGGTGCCATGTTCTACAACAGAAAATATGCAAAACACTTAAGACATGTATTCATAAAAGAGCAAGCATATTAAACATTTTAATATTTTATGCTCCCACTAGAACCAACACCCCTCCGATGGTTTCTTAGTGATTTAGGATCCTAAATAAGCAAGTCGGCTAGTGAGCTTTAGCATCACCGCTAGCCGCCAAGTGATCTAGGTAGACAACTCCTTGTCAATTGTATCTCATACGACTCCTGTTGGACGGATGGCATCACATGCCCCGGCTCCCATCCGACTTTTCCCCGATCCCCACAACCGTAGTGATAGACCCGTCTAGCTTACCGAGTGTTTCCGCAGTAAGAGTCCGACTCGAACCCACCTAGTCGGAAAGAATTGGTAGCACCTCAATTTTATGAGCCCACTACCAAAAATGTCCGACTTGTGATGGTGCAAACACTGGCGGGAAAACCGACTAGACCTTCTTTGAGGGATTAAATTTTACCGACTATCTAATAGAGGTAAAACTGAGACATAACAATAACACAAAATAAAGCATTTATAATGTGAAATGGTATGGCTCTCTTCATGGCGATCTCCATCTCCACAAAGCCTATAATCCGACTCGTGCCAACTCTTGTCACTTGCCGTCTTACTCCATGTCGCCGACATGTACAACGCCTTGCATGCCTTCCGGGTTCTCCAAACAGCTACACTAGCTTAGTAAAGTAAATTACATAGAGAATCCGACACGCAGGTCGTTATACAATAAAATGGCAGCACCTAGGCTCCAGCCGGCTAACAAAAAACCGTGATTCGCAGATTACGTATGGATTACACACATACATCACATGTACATGAACCATACCATTCACAACTTTCTGCAAAAACAAGTTATGCATAGAGACAATATCTACCGGCGTTGTGAAACTCGCAACGACATCTAAGGAGCTACGACAGGGCGAAGCCGGCGGTCCCGACGATTTTTCCGAAAACATAGATCTCATCTACGATCCGAACATGGATCCTGACCATCGTTCCGATCAAACTCTTTGATCTTCGATCACCGCTTCTGGATTTACGTGTCACAGTCTACCCCGATGGCGGAAGCCGACCGGTAGGGGTATCTCGTTCCATGACCTTAGTAGTATGATCACGGAAATCAGATCTACCATTCCCCGAGTACATTTGATCCAATCAACCTCGTACAAAACCGATCTATCTCATAGATCGACCACCAAAATAGCACATAGATCTCATCCACAGCCTACCGCATATCACATATGCGAGATCTCAAGCCTAAAACCAGAAGCTATCGCTCTGATACCACTGTTGGGCCACGTAGAGATAAAACAAAACTTTTTCCTCTAACGTGGTGATCCCAAGATCTAGCTGAGGTAGAAGGCCACGAGGTTTACCACTAGACGCGCAGTTGCGGATTACTGATGTAGCGCGTCAGTTGATGCAGTGCAGTCCTCACGATCCGATCGTCCTGTTGCTGAACGCACAGCACCTCTGCTGGTGTCCACATGT
This sequence comes from Avena sativa, assembly GCA_916181665.1. Taxonomy (NCBI): domain Eukaryota; kingdom Viridiplantae; phylum Streptophyta; class Magnoliopsida; order Poales; family Poaceae; genus Avena; species Avena sativa. Next base: position 242,326,687 of record OV702297.1, read on the forward strand.
ACAAGGAGGAGCGCCGGCGGCGAACTATTAGGTTCGTTACGGCGGCAGGACTGCTGTGGAGCTAGGGTTTCCAACACATGGAATGACCTAACCAAACAACGATTAACCTTTCTGGGTTACGGCGCTCCACTGTATATAGGGAGTGAATGGGGGCTCTGCTCGCGCGGCCCATTCACTAAAGCCCATATAACACTAGTCACCGTGAGTCCAACTCACTAACTCAGTACTAATCCGGTTTAGGTCCAACCCAACCAGATTACAGGTTCAGATCCAATCCGAACTTTCTCCCGCTCTTAAGTGTGTGACCCCACAGGCTCATGGCTACTTGGACATGATTGGAGTCCGACTCTCAATCGATGAGTCAGTAGCGGCTCCTAGCAGAACGTGCTGACTCCGAAGTACCAAAGAGTCATGACGGCTTGCCTTTCCAATGCGACTTACGTCCGAGTCCCTTTTGCCTCACGATATACCTTGTCAGACTATAGACGAATAATTGTCATCCCTTAAATAGTCCGACTCTCTTCTCGATCCGAGATAAGTGATTCACCTGACTAACTCTTAGTCGATCTCCTTGGTTAACACTTAACCGAGTCATGCATGGCCATGCTTTCCGAATCATATCTCACGAGAGGGCCTAGAGAATATCTCTCCGAGTGGAGGGGCCAAATCCCATCTTGGTTAATCACATCACACAACTTGATTCTCAGTCGACCCGAACCCTGCCTTTATAACTGCCCAGTTATGGATCATCGTTTCACAGAACCTAAGTCGGTGATCCTCAACTCGGACTATGCAATAACCTCAGGTCTAAGGATTACATTGATTGAGATATACAAATGACAACTTGTTCGTTGTACCTCAATATGGGTCAATCCGACTCGCTAAACTCTTTAGCCGAATCTGTGTAAGTTGGAATAGCATCTCCATGCCCATGACAAGTGGAACCGAGTCATCAAGACAACATTCACATTGGTCTAAGTTGTGTGTCCAGCACAACCTCAATGACCAAGGATATTTAGTACAAACAACATGAATACATAGTTCCACAACCGAATCACATATTCAATGATACACATCAGATGTTTATACAAGGACTACTTAATATCTTTATGAATACAATGGGAAATCTCATCATACATGATTGCCTCTAGGGCATATTCCCAACACCACTGTGCATGACTGTTAGATAAGGTGGATCGTATTGTTTTATTTCATATAGACATACTCTTTCATATAAAATAACATCACTTGCCTAGCCTAGCAGTACGATGAGCTGAAAAGGAGCGTCGGTCATGGGTTCGAGTCCCCGCAACTCCACATTTTTTGCCATTTTAACCAAAAACTGGCCATTCGGTGTATTGGGCCGGCATGGGCCACGCTGAGCATCGGCCGTACATTGGGCCAGAATAGGCAATTCGTTGTATAAAATAAATTGGGCAGCTCATAAAAAACTGGAGCAGGTCCCACATGTTGACACATATGTAAAATAGATGAGCTGGCTGCCGCCTCAGGCTGTTCCATCGCAACTTAATGCCTATATGACGATACAGAAACGTCATAGTCACACAAAATAAGGCCAGAGACAGGTTATGACGATTTTATATGATGAAATTACGATGATTTGGAACAAAACATCGTAATTTTACAGGGTTTTGACCTCCCCAATGAGCCCATGACGATCTTGGGAAACATCGTCATAGATCTATGACGATTTGATTTCCAGTCACTATGATAACATCACAAATCAACACATTTCTTGTAGTGTGTATTCTTGACCATGCAGTGCTCTTGGTTGACCCAAATAACTCCCAAATTAAATTTAATATATCCAATAACTAAATATACTCCTCTATCTAATAAATCCTTTCTGAGAGTTTTGCAACTCCAAATTTTGTAAACCATGTTTTAGCTATATATTATTGGCCATACCTTGCATGTCCCCTTGGCCCCACATTAAATTCCTTCCTATATTGCCCCTGGTTAAAATAAGAAAAACTACCCTTATAGGAATTATTGGAGTTTCTCTTGGTCAAACTAAAATGGTTATTGACCTAATTCCAACTCCTAGTACACCTATATACTAATATCCCTGAAATCTCAGGAGCACATAATTTATCAAGCCTTGATTAAATTTTTGGGAATTAAACTATTCTATGTATGTTTAATTCACTAGTTAAATCACCACAATAGTTTTGTTAAATGGGTGATTCCAATTTATATAGAATGGTATTCCCCATACCTAACACGTTTCCTTGGAATCACATAAAAATATCATATAGATTAAATTGGATGAAAAAGACAAACACCGTCTAGTACTGCCTTTGGAAATTTCCTGAGGGCATTCTGGTAAATATTTTGAGATGATTCCAACTCGCAAGGAATCAGTACATCAAAGCCTACTCCCTCATCCAAGAAAATAATTTTTGGAGCTCCAGAACATTTCTGGTGATTTATTTCCTAAAACTAGAGTTTTATTCACTAGAAAACACATAGTAAATCTTTAGAAATTGATAAAATAGTGAAACCACATTTGTTGGTTTCATTTTTTCAATATCTATATGATGATATCAATTTTTATATTGTCTCATATAGAACAAATCCTTTTCCTTAAAATCCTTAATTAAGTGATATATGTCACATAACCCATAAATAAAACTCCACAAATGCCAATAAAGTAGATCCAATTTCTATGAACTCAATATATCAATACCTAATGAATTACGTAATGTGTTGTACGATTTCTTGTTGTATTATATTGATTCTTGAATGCCTTGTGTTGATTGTCCCCTTGCTTGCTTGCATGTATGGTCCCTGACGACGATAGTTGTGATTCTATCGTAGACCCGAAGAAGATGGTTTTATGTATTATTATGGTTTTATAAGAATAAATACAGTGACATTTCTGCCATATTGCTGATCATCAGGCAAGCCACCTACTTTCTCGTTATCCCTTGTCCTACTTTTATATTTGTGCATGTTTTAACTATTGGTTTATGAAAATAGCATGGCTTTATTATACTATGTCTCTATATGTGGGAAATTTTGGCTCATCCAAACCATTGCCACTTTAGTACCACTCGACACAACCCTTTGATGACACCTACTTGTCCCTAGTATGGTAGATGGTGTACAATGCCATAACCCCTTGGAAATCCCGTTTTAGTCGAAGTAAAAGTATAGGATGGGAAGACCCCGGGAAATTTTTTTAAGGAATGTTTTATAAGAAAACCTTGGTGAGGTTTGACCTACCAAGAGAGGTTTGAAAACTGAAAAAGCTTCTGTTTTACAAAACATGTGGTAAATGATGGAGGAAAAATGTTTACAAAAAGGCACCCAGTTCATTGCAGTTTTCCCAGAACAATTAACCCGTGCAACCATATTACCCCGAAGTGCGACAGGGCTTAACCCAAAGTTGGTTCACTTCAATATGGGTATCCTCACAACTACTTATAAGGGATCATCTCCCTCTAGTTCCGGGCTTCCTTTATGAAAAGGTCAACTACAAGGCAGTCAACGGGAGGAAGCATGATCACCCATGTGAGTGACCAGGCGATACTATGAGCCTCTTATTGAAAGTGTCGTCTATGAAGGAGATGGGTTGCACTATGGTTGGTCCGTGGATCCAGACGTCCCGGTGTTGAGGGAAACAACTCATGGGGTAGGGCCCATGTTGGAGTGGACTTTCCTAAGGTTCTTTTTGATTATCCAAGACCAGCATACTTTAGTATGACGACTCGAGGGTGATCCCGATGGATGTATCAAATATTTTGGGTAAAGTGTATAACCTCTACAGTGTGTAAATATATTAAAATATCCAAGTCCTCGTTCATGAGCAGTTGGGAAGGTTGCTGTAGAGAGATGCTGGTTTTGTTTTAAAAATGGATTTCGAAAAAAAAAGTGTTTTCTAAAACCTGGTGGTCCAAGGGACACCAGATAAGGAAGAGTATAACCTGCTCAGTCGAGGAGCGTGGAGATAGGATGACCCAATCCTAAGTATTTTCTATAACTTTTCAAAAAGGTTTCCAAAACATTTTACAGAAGTTTTCAACAAAACCTTGTAGATACTATTTCTGCAGGAGAAGCTAGTTTAGAAAAGAACTTTTCATGGATCCCTCCTACCACCACAACCATATTGCATATCATTTTATTGTTGTTATCTTAAGGTGATTTGTGACTACATTCAAAGTAATCACCGGCATTGTCCCTGGCTATTTACTTGGCCAGATTTTCAAAAGCACGAGGAGAGATGGAGATGGTGATGTCTATGCGAGATAGGCCGTCTTCCCAGTCAGTTGCATGTAGGTTATGGCACGACATGGGCCCTGCGATTGATGACTTACGCTATTTGTGTTGTAATCGCCATGATGGCAACTATGTAAGTTTTTTACTTGTAAATTTCTGGATGTTCACGGCTCGATTATGCTCACGGCTTACTAATCATGGGAACGTGAATTGCAGGCATAACGGGGATGCTCGGACTTTAAATCCATGGTCCCACATTTCCATTTTTCCCTCTGCAGGAAATGATGTTTGATGATGGGAATCACAACATTAAAGTCAAAGATACGAGATTTCCAGCAACTCAAAGAAACCAGGGGTCGTGAAAAGGAACCGGTACCTTTAACGACCAACTATACGACGGGAATAAAATTCCGGCCGTATAATTTCCTCCGACATCGCTAGGTCAAACAGAACAACTTTTGTGAAAGTAACCCTATATAAAGAGACATCTTGTGACAAGAAAAACCGCCCTAGAGATACAGAGTCAAGAACCAAAGAGAAGAGAAAAGCCACCGGAGCATTAGATCTAGATCCAATCTCAAAACCCTTCTCCACCACCATAGCCATAGTCCACCACTTGTAATCATAGATCTCATTTCCAACTGACGGCATTGTAAGACTATTACTATCTATATCATGATTCCCATTACAATGTTTATGATTGTTGGTCTTATCTATATGTGTGAGTAATTCTCCTTGGGCTAAGGGCTTCGGCATAGCCATGTAGTTTGTGCAAGTTATTTATCATAGATGGGATCGTGTATTAGTTTGTATGACATGATGATTATTGTATCCTCCTTGGTCTATGGACTTATCAGGTACCCAAGACACCGAGGATTGATCCAGGTATAAGGAGTATGAGTAATGACTAATCTGCAGGATGGGAACCTCAGTGACAGAAAGGGTAGTACGGCTGTATGTGAGGGATTTACTTGGGATTAACGGTGATGTCACTAAGCATATCATTAGATCTCTTTCTTCTATGGATGATACTAATAGGCTATTGCCATAAGCGGTTGCGGAGGCCATATCCGTTATGGATGCACTGCTCACATATAATTATCTTGCTCTATCGATTACACACATACTTTATTATTATATTTTATTCCCATCACATGTTTTGCATAACTACAGGTGAAACTGAGCGCCCCAGGCCCTCTCTCTCTCCATCATTGACAAGAATAAAAGATCACAAACTCTTGGTCTGGTAAAACATTAAAAGAATTCTAAAACTCCCGAAGGTCCATTAAAGTAACTTCACCATGATTTCTGCATCCCGAGGATTCGATAACCTAGGTCTACTAGGGAAAATGAGCTATACTACATCCGTAATCTGGATCGAAGGTATCAACCCTTTTTTCGCGTCATTGCTGGGGAAGCAATAGCTACACTGGTAAGGTTATTACGAACCTTGCTAGTTTTAATTCTAGTTTTTATTTTGTTAGTTTGCTTTCAATCTTTATTTAAAAAACCCAAAAATTAGTTAGTCTTTAAATTCTTATTTTTGTTATCAATAATTTTTTGTTTAAGAAAACCCAAAAACATAATTACTATGGCTGATAAGAAACTTGGGGAGTTTGCAACTCCCTACAATGACTATTTGCATACTCCTATTACCCAGCCATAAATTACTGCTGAGAACTATGAAATTAAGCCCCACTATTTAAGTTTGGTTCAATAGAATCAATTTGGAGGATCTGCTGCTGAGGACGCAGGTATGCATTTGAACACTTTCACTAAAATATGTGATATGATGCACATTACATATGTTGACCCTAATACGGTCAAGCTGCGCTCATTTCCTTTCTCTCATAGGGGAAGAGCAAAAGAATGGTTGCTATCTTTGCCTAGAAATACTATTGCATAATGGGTGGAGTGTACTTCTTTATTTATGACTAAACTTTTCCCACCCGCAAAGACTATGCAACTAAGATCTAATATTACTAGTTTTAGACAGGAAGAGTGTGAGCCAATAGCGCTTGCATGGGAGAGAATTAAAAGAATGCATGAGAAACTGTCCCAGCCATGGGATGGAAGATTGGTTAAGTATCCATTTATTTTACAATGCTCTTAACCCTGTGTCTAAGTCTATGCTTGATACGGCAGCTGGAGGAACATTTATGGGCAAACAAATTGTCGAAGCTAAGCAGCTGCTAGACAATATGCAAGACAACCATGCCCATTGGCATGTGGAAAGATCAAACACAAAGAAGGTGAACTCCGTCACACCATAGGAGAATGAAGAACTCAGTGCTAAGATGGATGAGCTCATATTAGCCGTTAAGGGTAAGCAAACCCATGTAAGAGCTGTGCTAGAATCAAATATTGAAGGAATATACTTCATATCTCGTAATGATTATAACCCTGCTTGGAAGAAGAACTATAATCCAAATTTCCAAAAACCATATTCTATCCCTATAGGAAACTCTAATAATAATATTGGATCAAGTAATGGTAGTCTCCAAGAAACACTGAAGTCCTTTATGGACTCGCGAAATGAGCAAAACAATATCCTTGTTAAGATAATGGAGAACCATGATAATATGCTTGGAAAATTGCCTAACCAAGCTGTGAGTTTGAGGAACGATTTGCAGGCCCTTCAAGAAAGAACACAGATTATTGAGGCACAACTAGGTAAGATAACCGAGATTCAAACTCTCATTATAGTTAAATTTGTAGGTAAAGCTAAGCCCAATCCAGTTGAAGACCTCAAGATGATAAGAATCCAAATTGAGGAGCCTGAAGAACTTGACTATAGAAGTGCCCCTTCACAAAATTACACGGTTGAAGATCTTGTGAAAAGGATCAATATCATGATTCCCGCAACTGAAGTAAATGATGAAGCCATGTATAAAAATTTCATTAATCAGGTAGCAATAAAGGTACATGAGCTTCAGGATGAATGTAAGAAAATTTATGAAAAACTACCTGGTAAGTTTGATGATATATTTGAGCCTACTATTAAAATTAATATTAGGACTAGTGAGATAGCTGCACTTTGTGATTTAGGTGCAAGTGTTTCAACAATTACAAAAGGTATTTTTAATAAGCTAAATCTTGGCTCATTTGAAATCATTGAGTTAAAATTACATTTAGAAGATTCTACCTACAAACAAGATGTAGGAATTAAAGAGAATACTTTAGTATACATTAAAGGCTATCCTGCTCATATTGATTTTGTTATTGTTGATATGCCTCAAGATGCTACTGCTCCTATCATATTAGGTTGTCCATTCTTAAGAACTATAAAGTCTTTGATTAATCTACATGAAGGGAAAATTAAGCTTAAATTACCTTCACGGGATCCTTTTGTTATTCATATTCCCAAGAAGGAGAAAGCCAAGCATGATGAGAAGGAGGACATCACTTTGAAGGCCAACTATTTTGGAGTGGGTGTTCCACTCACTTGGCCTAAGTGAGCAACATCATGGTCAAGCTATTTACCATAAAAGAGCGCTTAATGTGAGGAAGCCCATGTGAAGTAAAGGTTCAAGTAAATTTTTAAGTTTTAGTTTTAGTTTCATAATGAATACAGAGTCCTAGAAAACTCTAGTTGAGGATAAGTTCGGTGGTACCGAAATACCTGTATTATGCATGTTATTGTTGGTCGGAAATTTAATCTGTCATCTTTTTTGTCAAAACATGGTGTTTCTCTAAGTTTTAGGTTAATAAAGAATTCTCAAACAAACGGGTAAATTTTGACGACTACAGTAGGTTTAACGAGAAATTATACGGCAGGAATTAAAATTCCAGTCGTATAGTTGCGGTCGTATAGATATAGATGCCTTCTTCAAATTTCTTTTCTGGGCACAGTATGTTTAATGACCAACTATACGGCGGGGATAAAAATCCTCGCCGCATAGCTTCGGCCATATAGTTTAGGAAGAAACCCTAAAATTTTGCTGTTAGAGCAATAATACAGTGGGAATAGATGTTCCGGCTGTATAGTTTTGGTCATATAGTTCATGCGACCACAAATACTCCATGGGAAGGTACCCCAAACACCAAAACTTCAATCATTTTTCTCTCTTTTACCTCCAAACTCTCTCAACACCTCAAGAGATCTTTATCTCTACTCAATTTCGTTTGATTTCCTCGCACACAAGTGATATATGATATGTTTCTCCTCCAATCATCCAATTACTTTTTGCAAATTCATCTCCGATATGTTGTCATTATCAATCTATGGTGAGACCTATTTTGAACTAATTAGCATGTTTATCTTGCCTAGATTATTATTTTGAGGAGATTCTTTAATGTTCTATGATGAGGAATATGTTATGTTTACTACTATTGGATCAAAAAGTTTTATCTTTGTCTTTCTTATTATTTTAGAAGATGACCACAAGGAGCCAAATGCGTGCATGTTCCGCCGCAATTTCTTCTCAGGCTGTTGCTGCATCTCAGGACCGCATGGGGATATGGTTCAGGAATGAGCTCCAACGTGATCGCTTCAACAAGATCAAGAACCGAGAAGTGAAGACAACCAAGTGGGCTTTCCCGATTATATTGAATCAACTCGGTATTTCTAATTACTTCAATTTACTTTGCAATAGAGTTGGCCTGCAAAACTTTGTATTCCAAGATGGGCCATGTTATCGCTGGTTAACTCTTAAATTTTTAAGTTCTTTAAAAAGCACAGCTAAAGCATGGCAAGGAGAGGACATGATTTACTTTTGACTTATGAACAATAATTATACATTATCACATGATGAATGGTGCAATTGTTTTAATTTACCAAACAATGATGTTAATTCTTTACGTGAATCTATGCCTGGCATGTGCCCTTCCCTAGATGATTATTATAATAGAATGAGTTTCACCTCTAGTTAACAAGGGGAAGAATATTTAGCATCATGTCATTCGCTATCTGTTTGATGTTATTGCTAACACCTTGTAGGCACACAATGAGTTTACAAGACTCAATGAGGAGGACATCTTGGTCCTTGCAAAATCTGCTTTTAACAACAACTTGTCACTCACCTTGGGCGTAATTCTTGTGCGCTACTTGGAGCACCAATGCTCCCAAAACCAAGGGCCTATCACATGTGGAGGCATCATCAACGTACTTGTCATTTCCTTGGACATCAACCTAGGTGATTTGCAACCATTGCTAGGTGAGCGACGTGTTGCTTTCTCTATTTTAAAAGCTTGTGGAATGCTCACTAGGAGAGGTGGAGGTTATTACTTGCATATTGCTGGAACTGGGCGTCTATACCCTGCTCCTTTGCCTAATGGTCTTTTCTTTGTCGAGGAAGGACGTTTGCTATATGATGTGTAGTTTGAACAACACCAATCTAAGGAGGAGATTTCAGATGAGGATGAAGACCAAGAAGAGGAGCAAGATGTTCCTGAACAAGAGGAGAAGCCACCAAACCGGTTCGCTACATATCATGATTTCCAAGAACTTGGAGGAACTGTGGAGGGGATGCATAATGTCGGCCTGAACCTCTGAGAAACCACTAGTAATTTATCAACTCAATTAGCGAAATGGAGCCAAAACTTTTTCCCGCCACCATAATGAATTGAAGGGATTGCAAAATCCTATGCTTTGGGAAGTCTCCACATTATCTTTATTTGGCATTTGTTTTAAAATATTTCGAGGAATTTTTTTAGTTTGAGTTTATAAGCACTCGTGGTTGTTTCTCCAACACTCACTACTAGGAAAATGGCCATTGGTGGCTCACATGAAAAGGCCATCTGTGGCGCACTGGCCGTGCGCCACTAGCCTCGCGCTGTGGCTATCTCCTAGCTGTGGCGCACTGCCTGGTGCGCTACGGTTATGTCGAGATAGGCGTAGCGCACCTTCAAGTGCGCCACAGATAGGAATGTTGGTCCGCTACGGGAAGGATATTCAGTGGCGCACATTGTAGTGCGCCACTAAGCTGCGCAGGTGCGCTTTAGATACACTGTGCCACAAAAGCTATGCCATGTGCGCCAAGGGCATTTTTTTATTTTTTTTATTTCAGAGCCAGATGATATATAATACAGATTATATACAATATTACAGGAAGATATACACACATAGATATAATATATATAGTTATATATAAATACACAATTTGCAAAACAAGATTGAAACAAATACATATAGATAAGTCCCATACATGAATACATAGTATAAGTTATACATTGTTTCGATCAAGTTACAAAGTAGTTGCTGACATGCGAATACATGTGTCTCGAAGAAGTTAGAGCTTGGAAGCTCGCCTAGACATCTAAACTAGCTAGAAACAAGCGCGGGATAAAAAACCAAAGATGATAAGCATCACCGCGATGAAGGTGTAGGTCTTCATCCGGTTCCTTGTCCTAACTCCTCCTAGATAGCGCGTGTATCTAGCTTCCGCCTCAGCCATAGTGTTGTACCCTTTGTAGCTATTGCCGCTGAAACGGTGCACCTGTCTCCGGTAGTCTTCCCAATCATCATAGACTCCGGGAACCCGTCCCTTGTACATGATGTACCACGTCATCTACAAGTTGACAATAATAATTAACCGGTGATTGAAAAAAATGTATAATTAAAGTAGCATATGAAGATACACTTATATAAAGTACTCCCAAATCAAAAGGACCAAAGTAACTCAAAAAGCATGCCTCATATATAACTAGGTCATTGGACACAGGAATATGCTACGACGGAACCGTAAGACAAGTAGGATGCACAACACCTGGACTTGTGCATAGCATAAGTCTTACAATCCCATCAAAGCACATTCACATATATAGTATGCCACGACATTTCAATCATCGGCATTCTCAAAAAAGACCAAAGTTACTCAAAAAGAATGCCTCATATATATACATAGGTCGTTGGACACATGAATATGCTACGACGGAACAATTAGCCAAGTAGGATGCACAACACCTGGACTTATGCATATCACAAGGCTAACTATCCCGTCGTAGCACATTCACATATATAGTGTGCCACGACATTTCAATCATCGGCATTCTCGAAAAAAGACTAATAAAGTAAGGAAAAAGAAGGACCAAAGTAAAAAAAGACCAAAGAGTAAGCAAAAAAACCAAACATTAATTCATATATAATAATAATAAGCAAAAGAAGTAAGCGATGATTCATAAACCTAATAAGATAAGTAGTAGCATGTACACTTGTCCACACACACACACAAAGGTCATCTATATTTTGGAACTACAACTAGGCCAACATCAAGCCTTCTGGATCGGCTTAGGGAACGGGAGGACACCTTGTCTCGTCATGAACTTCCTATAGTCACCCTGTATCTCTAGGCGATCTTCTATGTCATGGTTATTCGGGATATTTCATCCGTAGAAGACCCCCCCCCCCCCGAAGTCATGACATCACGAAAGATGATTGCCCCAAACTACTGCTGGATGCGATACATCTCTTGTCTAATATCTGAATCAGTGATCTTGGCCTTGGCTTCGGCCCACTGTTCGAGATGATCTGGCAGCGTAGAATTCTGCTGGTCTAGTAGGAACGCCCTCATGTGATGGAGTGCATTGTAGGCTTCCTTCTTACTGCTTTCCGGATGCTTCACACAGGGGAACTCCCTTACGTGGTTGAAGACGTGCCTGCCGAACTTGACCTTCATACGCATGAAGGTGGTGCCTGCCGTCGAGGCATAGCTAGTGAGAGCATCATACAGAACTTCCTTGATCTTGTCGTAGTTTTTCTTCTTTCTAGACTCCCCGAGTCGAAATACGTGGCGTGCGAATGCTTTGGCGATAAGGAGATGAGCGTGCAGTGTTCATCTCTACGCAAAAAATTCAAATGGAATGTGTTGGAAAAAGAATGATGATAATCTAATAAAGCCAATCGATGGTGGCGAGCGAATAACGACTTACTCAGGAAAGTAAGGCACGAGAATGTATTCCTTTGTCTTGTTCGCCACGAAGATTCTTTTTAGGTACGAGGCCACGATACGTCGTTCAACGGTGCTTCCCAAGAAGCCGTCACACATGTAGTAGGGGTCCACTATAGCGATGCCCGGTGTGTTCTCTCTAATGATCTCCATGGCTAGGCAGAGAGAAAACAGGCGGGCCATGGTATAGTGCAGCAGGTATAGGTGGAACATATTGAAGATGTCGTCAAACCGCAGGAAGAACAGATCTGCAGGGTCATTGTCCACGAATCCCAAGCCTGGTGGCACCTTAACCACGAATACCGGGTGCGAGGGATCTTTCTCCGCCAGAAGGAGTCTCTCTATCGTCAGCACACCGTCATGCACACTCTTCAGTTCTGAACTGGCGAGCCTCCGCAAATTCTTAGGTAGCATGGGCTCACCCGCCACATAATACTCTCGGGTCTTGGTGGCCCGTCCTGAAACCTGATCGGATTCGCAGTTGACGCCACTGGCTGGCTCGAGATGCTAGATTTTATTTTCTTGGCCTTTTTCCCTGTTGGAGAGCGGGCAGGCACCACAATCTATGCACCGGCCGCCCAATGTAGTGTGTCAGGTCTTAGAATAAAGGGACAGTTGGTTGTATCAGTTGGCTCGGTAAAGGCTCAAGCTAGAGGCGTCTCCTGAGAAGCAAACAGATGCTTGGTGATAGTGGGTTTCTCTGTGGGGCCACCAGCTGGGTCTTCGTTGCTAAACTGAGTGTTGAAGAAGTGATCATTCCAGTCTTCATCGTCTTCGGCCGGATCCTGCGCCATGTGCATATCATCAACATGATCATCTGACCCACCGCGTGGAGGTGACGGCGAGGGTGGTAAGGGGGCCTTGCCACCGCTTGTCGCTGGCACGACAGGCGGTGTTGTTGTCTGTGGCATGATGGCCCCCGCCATCCCCAAACGGATCATGCTCTTTGGCCATTCCAAGAATAAGATGAAGCAACTTCCGAGGACAGCCGTCTCTTCTTCATCCGCTCCTGAGGTTGAATGGGAGGTTCCAGGTCGTCGCAGCCCCTTAGCACCCGACTAATTTTAACCTCGTGCACGCTATCTGGCATCGGCCTTGAGTGGAACGTGCGCTGCAAGGGTTGAACGATGGTACCATTGGCAACATCCCTCAGCTCGTTGTTCACGTAGCATAAGATAGTGCAAGGAATATCCGTCTGCGGAAAACATGTACGGCGTCGTCAGAGAGATGCCATAAGAGTAATAGATGACATGAAAGGCGGTAAAGAAATTTGTTTACCGTGATGGCGTAGAGATCGGCTAATGTCGAGGCACCGTATACGACGACGGGCGTGCAAGAGACATAAGGGCTGCTTGATGGCGCGTTGCTGGCCGCCGGTGTATTCTCCCTATCGGGTGCTTGGAGCTCCGGTGCCGCCGCGACGATGGCAGGGGGATCACCAACATGTCGGGCGCCGCAGTGATGGCAGGGGGATTCACCAACTCTTCTGGTGCCACGGTGCTAGCGGGCGGAGTCACGAACATATAGTTCGCCTGATTTTTCGCCGCCGCGTTGTTCGAGTGGCTGCTGACCATGCTTGGAATCGGGCACGGACCTTGTCGACCACCTGCACTCCAGTTCGCTATGGACTCCACCAAGGTAGGCAGGAAGGACGTGAGGGTGATTGCTAGGTTGTCTTGGACAATCTGCGGGATCCGTGCCACTTGTTCCTTAAGTTCTTGAACCTCGCGGTTTTCCTCCTCGCTCCTTCCCGACGGTGCCACATGCGTCCTCGGCGGTGGACCAAAATGATCCACCCAATTCTTACCCCCAAGACCGGCCCGACGGCCAGCCGACGACGGCTTCTTCATAACAGGCTCTATTTTCTTGGCCCGGTTCATCGCCCTGTTAAAAGGGTTATCCCACCAGGTGGCTGCCGTCGACCCCTGGGATGAGGAACCCTAGGATCCATGACTAGCAAAAATTTCCTCCTCCTGCAGAACAAGTAACAGTGAACCGTTTAGAAACCAGACTTCATCGATTAGAATGCAATCGAGTTGATCCGCGGTAATTAAATTTCTTACCACAATTTCATCGAATTCCTTCACCACAGGATCCGTGGAGATTTGTTTGGTTTTTGGGTCCATATGGTAACGGGTCCTGATGAAGTTTTGAAGTTTCCCCTTTTCAAATTTGGCAAATGGGTTATCTATCCCCTTAGCTATATACTCTTTGTCCTCCTTATCCCATTTTGTCTCCGAGGTTCTGTATCCACCAGATCCGAGATGGTGATGACCTGTATTCATTGTCTGCAGCACCTTTTCCTGATTACTCTTGGCCAGGGCTCTTTCGGATTCACACATCTCCTTGAACTCCCGGAACTGATCTTCGGTGATCTGCAGGTCAATCTTATGGATCTCCTCGAGACTTTTGCCTTCTTTATGGATCTTCTTTATCCGGGTTCTCCAGCTGGCCAAGGCGGTGCTCATCTTTGTGAGGGCGGATTTGTTTACTTCATTATCATGATAATTTGTGTTTTGATACTTAGCGGGGAACTTGTATCTTGCATGTAGCTTCTCGAAGAGGAGTGTGCGCAAGTGGCCATTATCTTTATGCCGGAGATTCTCGGTGTTGATCGAGATGGTTGTCCGGGTGATCGCCTCCACTTTCCCACCGTACCCTCTGACGACAAGGTCGGGCTCCAAAGGAACCCCTATTGGGCTCACTTCGGTAATTTCCTCTCTAACGGTGCTGACTGTGTTCGGGGTCCGTTCCTTCTGCTTCTTCTTCTTCTTAAGAGGATTGCTACCACTCCCTGTTCCCTCTCCGCCATCAGTGGTTTCATCATCCGTCGTTCCTTCGTCTTCTTCCTCCGCGTCTTCCATCTCATCATCCTTGCTCTCCGAAGGATGGTGTTCTTCATCGTCTTCTAGCTGCTGGGCCGCCTCCCAGAATGTCAATTGTTTATTTGGAGGTGTGAGTTATCCTTAAGCGCTGATGCGCTTAGAACATCCAGCCTCGTCGTTGTCACACATCTTAGCACTAATAAAAAACAAATAATTGGTTAGTAATAAAATGCACGAAAAAATCCGGCATGACCTTTGCTACATTTCTTGAACTAGGAGTGCCCGATTTCTGCCAAAACGGAAGTTAGTCAACATTCCAGCAAAAATCGGGACTCATGTCATACAAGATCCTTCATACATGACATAATAAAGTGCTTCATATACAAGCACAAGCACAAATATATCACCACAGATTATATCACCACAGATTATATCAACTGTCGTTGATGACAACAAATATGACAGCATGTATGGTTAGATTATATGACAGCAAGTTTTAACCATGTATTTTCAAAATAAAATCACCAAGAACAGCAAATTACATTACCATAAACAAAATACAGTAGTGCCTTTTTAGCACTACTAGACCATCACCAGGAGCATTCCAGATCAGCACTAAACTAGGATCATATATACACAAATGTGTATAACTAGGATCATATATCTCCTAGCCACAAACAGCACTAAAATCCAAGAGTGCAAAACCATATGCTAGGCAACTACTACAACAACTACAATAAAATTTGCTAACACTAACCTACTACAGCAACTACAAGCTAACTGCTACAGCAACTACAAGCAACTACAGCAACTACTAACCTACAAGCAACTACAAGCTAACCTACAAGCAACTAGATCAACTATAGCAACTACAACAACTACTAACCTACAAGCAACTACTAACCTACTAACCTACTACAGCAACTACAAGCAACTTCAAGCTAACACTAACCATAGGGACAATATAAATTCAGCAATCCACAAATAAAATAGCATGTCGTTAACAGAAAGAGATAATAAGTTAGCTTGAGAATGACAGTATAAATTGGCCAGAAGAAATCATGTGGCTGGAAATAGAAAGTTCCACGCTTGTGCGTGCAGGACATTAACAGTAAGAACTATCAATTGCCAAGATACATTTATTAAGCAGACAAACATAGACAAAAAGATTAAGTGCCATGAACCCATCAAACAACATTCCTAGCATTTCAAGCATCACATGACTACCATTTCATTTTTGCATCCACAACAACCAGTACTTATAGCATCAGAACTAATAGTGTCATCCAGAATGACAAAGTAAGTCACAAAAATAACACGAATAGTGTCATCCATGCATTTAGAACACATCACGTTATTTAAAAGAATAAGCAACTTGTCATGACCATGCTGCAAGCAAAGACATAGGTGTTATTTTTAATATTTTTGTTCCAAGAGTTGACAAAAAAATAGCATGAGTGTACATCTTCTCATATCCTACGACAACAATCCTGAGATGGCAAATAAAGAGATGCAAAGGAGCTTTGTGGGAACAATTAAAGGTTGAAGAAGCAAGGGATTAATGGAAGGCCAAATTGAATCGTGGTCATTTTTTCCATAGGGAACCAGATGCAAAGGAGCTTTGTGGGAACCAGATGGTTGCTAACCCTAGCTAACCCTAGCTAGTACTGGCACACTCTATGGAAGCAAGATCAAACATTATTGCTAACCCTAGCTAACCCGTGGAGAGAGGGGAGGGGCTAAACTATGAGACGAGGACGATGTTGGCGTGCGGACAATGACGAGCGAATGACGGCGGGCGGACGACATCCTCCTCCTCCTCCTCCTTGGATACGCGCGCGAGACTCCTCCTCGGACGCGGGAGGGGCTCCTCCTCCACGGCCTCCTCCTCGAGCGGCGGCTGCTGGGGGGATCGAGTGCGGCTGCGGCTGGCGGATCCAGCGTGGCGGCAGCGGGGGGGTTGATCGGGCTGGGAGAGATGGGGATGAGTGCGAGCTGGGGATGAGATGGGATCGATGACGTGGATAAAACCCAGATAGGTGTAGCGCACTATGCCAGAGTGCGCTACGGATATCTGTAGCGCACTCGAGCTAGTTCCCTACGCCTATCTGGGTTCTAACCACTCTATTAAAACACTACAACACTCCTTCTAGCAACTACACTTGCCTATCCCACGGGTTCTGCCCACTGCTCTATTCTAAACTTGTGAGCACCCAGGTTCGAATCCTGGTGCCCCCCTTTTTTATTTTTATTTTAAAAATACTTTTATATGTTCCAAAAAATGTCCAAAAGTGGTGATATATTCCATACAAGTTTTGTTTTGTATTTAAAATACTTTTAAATATTCCAAAAATGCCCAAAAGTGATAATATATGTCATAAAAGTGGTACAAATATGATACAAAGTATAACTAAATTTCGTAATAATTTGTCCATGAATATTACAACTTTTTTCGACCACACGTTTTACAATATTTTTTGAGCTAGAGTTTTACAATCTTTTTCCCTTCTTTGTCGCGGTTGAATAATTTAGCCCCGGCACTTTAATATTTCTTCTTTCGAACGGGCTACCTTTTTTGGGTAGGTTGTCCTTTTTCTTCTTGTGATGTATGTTGCTGCATCGTAGTCGTCGTTATCTTCAATCTTTGGATCGCCGTACTGGTCGAACTCATGCTCGTTGGCGACTCCATCCATTCCGATGATGTTTCTTTTTCCTCTCCTCACGACAACACGGCTAGGCTTTGTCGGGTCGGTAATGAAAAAACATTGGTCCACTTTGGTAGCTAGTACCCACGGTTCATTTTTGGCGGCCACGTTCGCACCGGCGGCCTTGGATTTGGCTTCTTCGGGTATAACCATGGTTGTGAAATACCGGTCTTCTCTTTCGACGTTCTTTGCCCATCTGACACGGAACATCGGCACCTTTTCTCCATAGTAGTCGAGCTCCCAGATCTCCTCGATCCTTCCGTAGAATCTTTCCTTCATGTTGTCATCGGTGTAGAATTCCAACGTTACGCCTGAGTTCTGATAATCACACTTGTTGTCCTTTCCTCCGTGTAGAATGTGTAGCCATTGATATCATACGCCTGATAGGTCACCAGGTTTTGCATGGGTCCCTATGGAAAGGTGAATATGATATTTTTCGTGTCAGAAGAATGCGATTGCGGGGGATTATCAAGGAGCGTCTGCCTAAACCAACGCGTGAAATTTTAGTTGTGCTCTTTGATTATTTCTCCATCCGTCCACTATATGCCCTGGTCACTGTACTTCTTCTCGATTAACCTTTTGTGCTTCTGTACCCAAGGATCGACCAGTTCTAAATGTTGTAGCGCAACGAGGTTTGCTCGATCAAAGTTTGTGCATCGATAATCGAAGTCTGCATGCAGTACGCGACGACCCTCTTGGTGACCAGATCCGTCGAGCTTACCAAGGTGCCTATTGACGGTAAGACCGACAGGGTTCTTGATGTCTAGATAATTCATGCAGAAAGAGATGCACTCTTCGCCTAGAAAGCCCTTGGATATGCTTCCATCTGTACGGGACCTGTTGCGAACGTATCCTTTGATGTGTGCGTTCATCCTTTCGAATGCCATCATGATGTGGAGGAACATCGGCCCGAGTTGGACCATGTCCTCCATGACATGGACCAGCAGATGCCCCATAATGTCTAAGAATGCGGGCGGGAAGTAGACCACAAGCTTTCATAGTATCACCATGATCTCCTCCTGTAGCATCCGGAGCTGATTCACGCCAATCGACTTCCTAGAGATGACGTCGAAAAACTTGCAGGGGCCAAATAACGTTTCACGTACATGCTCGTCCATTATCCCTCTTAGTGCAACTGGAAGTACCCTGCGCCATTAGCGCGGCACAGTCGTGAGTATTCATGCCACTGAACCTCTACTTTGCCTCGTCTAGGTATCTGCTTATCTTGCCCGCGTAGCCATAAGGAAATTTGACTTCTAGAAGGCACTTGAAAAACTGTTTGATCTCATCCTGGCTTAGATTGAAGCAAGAAGGAGGGCAGTAATATTCGTTCTTCTTTAACTTTTTACTCTTCCGACGACCTTGTGTCGTCTTCGACTCATGATCATCGTCATCTTCCTGATCATCAGGAGTAGTGCATCCTCCGTGAAGCTCCTTCCGGATACCCATGAATATTAGGTCGTTCCTTGATTTCGGACCATCTTTCGTCCTATCTGGCATATTGATTATGGTGGCAACCAGACTCTCGTACATATTTTCATGATATGCATGATGTCAAGGCTATGAGGCATGCAGAGAAACTTCTAGTATGGAAACTCCCAGAAAATAGACCTTGTTTTCCATACCTTCATCAGCGACTTGTCTTGCTGCCTCTTTCGCTTATTTCCAGGCTTAGGACAATCTTTCCAGTTTTTCAGCAATTCTTCCACTTATTCGCTGATCCTCTGCTCTAGGATTCCTCGGGTCTCAGATTTGCCATCGAACAGGTCACCACATTTTCTCCATGGATCATTCTTGCCGAGACACCTCCGGTGCGCCATGAACACGGTTTTCGAAGACCCTGGATATTTCTCTAGTTGGAGATAGCTTGTGTTATCTATGCACCTAACGCATGCGGAGAATCCTTGGATAACCTGCCCCGAGATATACCCGCAACCTGGATAGTCTTGCACCGTAGTGACCAACGCGGCTCTCATAGTGAAATAATCTTGTGCGACGGCGTCGTAGGTATTGTCTCCAGATTCCCATAACATGGCTAGCTCCTCTTTCAATAGCCCAAGATACAGATTGATGTCGGTACCAGGTTGTTTTGGCCCTTGAATTAGCATACTCATTTGTATGTACTTCTTCTTCATGCACAACCATGCATGGAGGTTGTACATCCATACAAACACGGGCCAAGTGTTGTGCGTGTTGCTCTAGCTACCGAACGGATTGAGTCCATCGGTGCTGACACCAAGCCTGATGTTCCTTGAATCTCCACCGAATTCTGGGAATTCGAGGTCCAATGCTTTCCTCTGGCTAGCATCTGAAGGGTGCATCAGAAGCTCGTCCTTTTCGGGTTCATCGTCATCTCCTGGCTTCTTCCTTTCAGCATGCCATCGCATGAGCTTCGCCTCCTTAGGGTCCGCGAAATAGCGCTGCAGACGAGGAGTGATAGGAAAGTACCATACCACTTTTCGAGGTGCTTTCTTCCCTTTCTTGTATCGACTCACGCCGCACACCGGACATGTGGTTTTCTCCGCGTCCTTGCCCCGATAAATGATGCAATCGTTGATGCATACATGGTATCTAACATGTGGTAGATCGAGAGGACATACGATTTTCTTGGCGTCCTCGATACTAGTTGGACACGTGTTCCCCTCCGGGAGACGATCGTGCCAGAATGCCCTCAATTAGTGTTTTGCCTTCATCTCCATAGACTTGAGCGTTACATTCAACCGGGTATCATCGGGCCTGCATCCTTCATACAATGGAGTAACAGCGTCTTTCTCAAGTTGCGCAAGCTTGGCTTTCTCTCTAGCGGCAGCCCTGGCGTTACTCGTCTGCTTGAGAAGCAGCTCTTGCACATAAGGGTCCTGCACCCAGCCTGATGTTGTTCCATCATCGTCTGCTCCTCCGGCATATAGATCATCATCATCCCGGTCTGCTTCCACACCTTCACCATCTCCAGGAGACTCTTCATCATCTCGCTCGTCCTCGCCGTGATGATCAGTGTCATGTTTCCCACCTTCACCGTCTCCATCGTCTTCGTCATCGCTTATCCAATGAGTGTATCCATCCATGAAACCATGGCGGAGTAGGTGCACCTGCAGATTCCTGGAATCTAGATCGATTAACCAGTTGAGTTTGCATCTTCTGCACGGACATCTTATCTCCGTCTTGTTATTCCGTATCATGTCGGCCGTCGCACATTTCAAAAATCTAGCCACAATGCCTTCACTCATTATGAGGACCATTTTTGCATGCACGATATACATGGTACAATTAGAAGTCCATTAGAACGACATAATCAATGCATGCATGCAATGGTCGATAGAAAATTTCGGCATGACCTATCCTAAAATAAGGACCTTTGCGAAATGCCAAAGTCTTGCCAAAATGGAAATGAATTAATATTTTGGCAAAACAAATGGCAACTCATTCACACACAAACACAAGAGAGAGAGACCGATCCATACACATGAACATATCATGTCCATACACACATGCATGAGCATCTCGATCCCTAGCACATCCATGAGCGTCGATCCTCTCCATAATACACACACATGAGGATCTATCCTCTCCATACACACATGAGCATTGATCACCTACATACACATGAGCAGATCATCCATATACACATGAACACAACCTTACATGGACAACTTAGCGAGATGAGAGACCGATCGCGAGAGAAGATGGAAAGGAGGTACGCGCGAGACTGGATAGCTTCCTCTATTATGTATGTAACATCCAAGGCAAGTTCTACATGCTAAAATTGGTGAATGAGTGGAGAAATTGAGGTGGGAAGGAGAAGGATCCTGACTAGATCTAAGGAGGAAGAAGGAGGGGAATGTGAAGTGTGAGTGGTGGATGATCACATGTGCATAAAGTGGAGCTGCCAAAAAAATGGCCGACACATCCGTGGCGCACATGGACCTAGTGCGCCACAAGCATTAAAAGCAACCATGGCGCACATGCCATAGTGCGCCACAGATGTGTTTCCCATTTAAGGAGCAGAGGGGGCATCACAGAGGCATAGCGCACTGTCCACATGTGTGCTATGGCTATCCCAGACAACCGTAGCGCACTTACCCCATGTGCACTATGGGTATGTGGCATGCGGCTGGCAGGCCCCTGGCCCACACACACCTGTGGCGCACATACCACATGTGCGCCACAGTTGTTCTAGTTACAAGTAGGGCACTGCCCATGGGTGATCCACGCCTATTTTAGGCGTGGGGCACTTCAACCATGTGAGCCACGGATGTGCTGATTACCTATAGCCCTTTTCCTAGTAGTGACTTTATCTTTAGTTATTTTTATATGTTTTCGAGATTTTCTAGTCGAGCTTTTTTGCCAATTTACTATTCTTTAACTCCCTCTCTTAAAAAGCAACAAACATATTTTTCCATTTATCTTTATTTAATTTCTTCCATTTTTTCTATTCTCCTTGTGGTTCTCGCATATTTGCAGGAGAGTGATCGACTTTGATTTTCCAAGAAATGAATAAAAGGGGAAGACACTCAACACCATGGAAATAATGATTCACTTGATAGCCGTCTTTGAAAGAGTTTGCTCAATTGAATTAATGTTTAGCGGTTTTTGTGAGCATGCAAAAGTTTGACTTGTGAATCATAAGAATGATATAGCTTTATGCGTGTCAAACTTCATGGGATGCCAACAACTCCGCTACCCTATGAACGATCTTCATGGGGGAAACTCCTAGGTTTCAGCTATGAGTTGATTAAACATTTGTAGGTTTGACTTGTAACAGCAATGCTATAATGGGTAAGATTCTTGGCATCCTCGTGTAGCTGTGTTCAATATGGAATCACTCCTCTGGCTAATATAAGTAATCATTATGCAAAAGGAACAAAAACCTTGGTAATTCCACGATTGTCCATCACAGTCTGATGAACTAACTAAAAATTTGGCAAGCTCTCAATTACTTAAGAACTAAAATTCTTGAAGGACAATGAATAGAAAAGTAGTGCTTGAAAAGTCTTGACTTATTGATGTGGGAGTATTGAGATACTTTAGTGTATATGCTTTTCATGACAAACTCTCACACTCTCAATTTTACATGATTATACTTTATTGTTCAAAGGCAAGCTTATGAGTTGATTACATGACATGGAATAAAGTTTACTCATTTGAATCATCCATGCTAACAATAATCTAGTTGCTCTATAAGGATTCATTAAAACCCATATGATATGCTTGCCAATACTCTATCTATGATGAGGTTTTCAGATTAATAAATGGGAGGAAACATGAGACTACCTATCATGAGTAAGATTATCATCTCGTTATTTCATTTTAAATTCCGAGTTCCATTTTGATTTTGGTTTTCTTGCTCGAGGATGATCAATATTAGGCTTGGGGAGGTTGATGGCTATGAAATATAGCCATCCACATCCACATTTAACATAGATATTTTTCATACTTATGAAGAAATGACGTTTGATGATGGGAATCACAACATTAAAGTCAAAGATATGAGATTTCCAAAAACTCAAAGAAACCAGGGGTCATGAAGAGGAACCAGTACGACCAAATATACGACGGGAATAAAATTCCGTCCCTATAGTTCCGGTCGTATAGTTTCCATCGACACCGCTAGGTCAAATAGAACAAATTTCATGAAGGGACCCCTATATAAAGAGACCTCTCGTGACGATAAAAACCTCCCCGGTGATCCAGAGTCGAGAACCGAAGAGAAGAGAAAAGCCTCCGTAGGAATAGATATAGGTCTATGTAGCATCCCAATTGTCTAACAATTGCAATGCTACTAGCCTAGTCTATATAAATGCTACTTCCTACATATAATTGTTGCATCATAATTATATCATGCTCATGTCATCATGCCACCTTGCATTTGAGCATCATATAAAACCCTTTTTGTGTTGGTTCTTCTCTCATATGCATTGTAATTGTATTTGCCTCTTGATATTGTATTTGGTTCTTGATATATTGTTTAAATGCCCAAGTTGAGTTGGGGGCATATCTTTTATTAACTCCACCACCTTTCTTGTCATCACCCCATCATTCCACCATCCAACTAAATATGAGCTTTGCACTTTATTTGGTTTTACCTCTAGCTCATGTGGGTTGGACTGGATCCAATACCATCTCCACATGCTCTCATATATGCACCATATTGTTTCCACATTATTGGTTTATGAGAGCCACATGGCCACCTTTGCATGCCTTGTGAGTGGAACCTTTTCCTAGCTTCCATATGGGTTGTTTTGGGGTTATGATCATGTTGGGATATTTTTGGGCTTACTAAATACCTAGTGGCACATACACACTAGCAAGTTCCATTTCTATTCAAATATGGTCATCTCCATCTACTCCACATGGGGCATCCTTTTAATTCTTTTGCTTGGCTTTAATCCACTTTTGGGAATGCATAAGAATAATGCCATGTAAATATTATTGTTTTCACAAGATTAAGCATGGCATTAATTGTTTTGCATGGGCCATGCAAGTACCACCGTTTTCTAGCCTTTGGTTTTATTTGAATCTTTGAATCTTTGAGTGGATCTTCCCCATATCTCTCTCTACCCCTTATGCTTGATCTTGCTTGATGCATGCAAGCATCTAAAACCCCATCCCCATCTCCATCCATGACATCACCACCTTTTCTTCTCTTCTCTCTTTTGACTATATCTTGCTTGAGCTTGTCATGATCATGCTTGATCTTGTCAAAAGAGAACCGCTCCATCTAATCTCTCTCTAAACCCTAAACCATACACTCATCTCTCCTCTCTTTACCATCCTAATCTAAACCCATACCCCCCTCTAAACCAAACCCTAGCCACCACATCACCCCCCCTCTCGGCCTCTCTCTTCTCTCTACCTAGCTGGCCCCACCTGGTTCCTCACCCTGGCCCACCTAGCTACCCCAACCCTAGTACCAAGCCCTAACCCGAGCCATACCCCCTCTCTCCAAACCCTAACATCTACCCGAGCCTACCCCTCTCTCCCTCTAGCTCTCTCTCTGCCGTGCATGCCCCACCAGCCCGAGCCTCCCCCTGCCTGCCTGGCCTCGCCCTAACCCCATCTGCAGCCCCTGCGCTTGCCCTGCTCCTGCCCGACCCGACCACGTGAAGGAGGAGGAGGAAAAGTGGCCGAAGCCACCTTTCTCTGCCCCACTCCCCACGGCACCCCCTCTCCTCTCCCGTCCCTATCTACTCCCTCTCGCTCGCCTGCTGCCTCCCCCAGTTCTACCCCAGGGCGCCTGCCGCTCCTCCCCTCCCTCTCCACAGACGGCCAACCTTTCTCGCCGGCCACCGCCAACACCACGTCGCCCCGTCGCTCCAACCGGTGGACACGTCGTGGAGGAGATCGAGAAGACCGAGGAGGTTCCCCTACATCGTCCAGTAGCCGCCAGCGAGGAGGAGGAGGACCAGAGCCACCAGGCCGATGCCGCTCCGACGCGAAACCCTAGCTCCGCCGGCCTCTGCTTCGCCGACGATCCGCTGCTCCTCTGGCCGATCCGACGCCACCAACAGCCTCACGGTGAGCCACGCAACCTCCTAGACACCCTCGCCTTCGTCGTCGTTTCCTGGTCGCGTCGTACGTTCCGTCGAGCACCCTCGGTGCACCGGCGAGCGCGTGCGTCTGCTCGCTCATCGCGTCGCGGAACCCTATCTAGCCGTGCAGCCCTCCCCTATCAGCAACCCCCAAGCCACCGCAGCGGTAGCCGCCTCCGCGCGCGAGCCCCAGGTCCTAGGATCGATTCCCCGCGCCGCGCCTGCGTTGGTCGCGCACCGATCGGTCGCTCGCGGAGAAGATCCACAGTACCGTGGCGGTTTTGCAATTAGCCCCTTCCTTTTGTTTTCGCTCAACCCGCAGTCCGCATAGCCCCACCGTCAGTCTCTCGGTGCGTGTTGCAGAACACCCCCTGGCCTTTTTCAATCTTCACCTGCACTCCCACGGATGCCCCACGTGTCGCGTCCCCGCTGGCGCGCCCGTGTGTGGGTCCGCGTGGCCGTCGGCCCCACCTGTCATTCTCTGAGGCTAGTTTAGCTCGAGGTGAGAAAACCCTTTTTCTGCGCGTAGGTTGCCCAGTCAGCAGTTGGCCCACCCGTCAGCGACTGGGTCTGTATCTGCCTGAGTACAAAAGATTTCTGTTTATTTCTGTTTTAATTTAAATCCTTTTTCAAATTAATTCAAATTCAAATTTAAATCTGTTTTCAAATCACTTTTAAAATATAAACCCAATTTAAACATATAATATATGTTTTCAAATCAGAAAAATGTGAGGAATTCAAATATGCCCTTCAAAATATATTTTGAACACTTTAAATTTCAAGTTGATTAAAATTACAATAAAATGCCCTTTTTCTTAATTAATTAATAACTTTTGTTTTATAACTCCAAATTTGACAAATAATATGTCTAAAATGATTAGCTCGACGAGACCTTTCTGTTTATGCATCCCTTGTTCTGTTTTGCAGCATGCATCATATAAATATAAGGTATACAGCAACTTAATTGAGGTTAAAATGTGTTTAAAACCCAATAAAATGTTTATTTCTTGTATTCCACACCTCACCCATGCCATGCTACATTATTGCCATGCAAATTGTTCATCATTCATCATGGCATGATTGTTTGCTTGTCGCATTTTAATTCATATGCTTGTGCACTTTATTTATGTTGGCCCTTGTTTGTTTGGTTCTTCTTCGAATAGACGCTGAGCAGGGGATATATCAAGATACCCAGGAGCACTACCCAGATCCTTCTCTCGCTTCAACTGAGCTGCCAGGCAAGCACTACCACATGCTTGCATACATATAGTACCTATTGCCTCTATCCTATTCTTGCATCATTGAGTCGCGATTGCATTAAATTGAACCCCAAGTATTGCATAGCCTTTACTTTTAAACCCCACCGAAGCTTGTTCCTCCATCCCATGAGCCATTACTACAGGAGTTGTTTGAGCCATGCGAGTCGTAGAATAGCATGTGTAGGGTATGTGATTGTCTGATGGATAACGAGGTACCTGAACAACTTAACCTGAGTAGTAATGGGATAACTAATGAAAGTGGCATTGGTGAGCAATATCTGTTATTTGGTTTTTCCTGCTCACTTGTGTCCCGTAGGACCCCGAGTACTTGATTCCTGTTCCTTGAATATTCGCGCTATCCACATCCGGGAGGCCTATGGACCCCCCTGAGCCAGAGCTTGATTCATTCTTATTTCTTGGGGCCATAAACTAGTTTGAGGTTTTATTTACTATCCTGTACTTATGCCATGTTTTACTGCTTTATTTAAAATTGTACGAGGTACTGCACCTGTACTGTTTAGGGAAGCGGAGTGTTTTCGCGGTATCGACAAGCCCAGTCACATTTTCGGGTTCCCAGTCGTTTACAGCCATTGGCGCAAACCTTGAGTCCGTCTCGGAGTCGGCCAACTTCGTCGCGGGTAGCTTAATGGGGTGGCCCCCTGAAATATTTCTGAATCCTGTGATCACTTTGTCGTGACTGCCTCGTTGGGTTTTGATTTGGTTTTTCCGAGGTTGATCGAGTGTGTGTTGCTATTTGTGCACCCCTGCAGGGTAAAACTTTCTGAAAGCCGTGTCCGCGGTTATGGACGACTTGGAGCACAGTTTCTCGATCATAGACAAGTATAACTAAAGTACCGCTACTAAATTGACTAAATAACTGACTAGTAAGTAGTGCAACACTCATGGAATGGTTAATAAAACTGCCAACGGATGGGGGGTTGTTCGTCCGCTTCCTCGTTGGTAAGCGAGGAGGAGGATGGATCTGTGGATATTACCGTTATAACTGTTGTTATTAATTCACGGACATCCGTCTATCTCTGGTTAGGCGGATGGTTAGTGAGTATCTATAGAATTGTTAGGGTTTATCTTGTGCTGCAATTGCGTCACCCCAGGTTGTGTCCCCTTTAGAGGCATAAAGACTTGCTGAGTACCCCTAGGGTCTCACACGATAAATTGTTTGATTCAGATGAACAGGTAAACTCGCAAGATGGATACTGGGTGGAGGAGACTGACGATGCGGGCAACGATCATTCGGTGTAGAGATTCCGGGAACGGGGATCCGTGAGATCTGTGGGCGGGATGTGTTTATTTATGGGGCATCTTATGCCGATTTGCTTCTTATCCGTACTCGGATCTTGATTTCCGCTTCCGCCTGATACTCTGATGTTTGATGTATGAGGAGATATCCTAAACTATTATATCTATCTAGGACATTTGGATCTTGCCGTATGGCGTTGCAATATTTCTATTTCTTTTAGATGGAATGACTCTGAGAACCATTGTATGGTGGCTTGCATACATACTCATTTGTGTATGTAGTTGATCCCTTCGCCTGCCGATTACGCCGCCCATTCTGGTCCCGATGTTTGGAAATGGTTAGGACGGCCGAAAGGTCTACCTGTGAGTGGCATTTGGGCCCCACCGTACTATTTTAACCATTTCCGCTCATCCAGGCTTGTAACTAGGAGCGTAATTCACCGAGGTAGTTACAATTGGTATCAGAGCCATCCCGCCCTTCAGGGTCTCAGCCAAATGGTCGTTGTCAGTTTAGCAAATATTTTTGGTAGCTATGTATACTAGGGAAAAACAAAACGCGAGAGTAGGACTGCTTCCATTTTTCTTCTTACCCAACCACCCACCCTTTTCTGGTAAGGAAGTGTAACGTTTTCAATCCTCTTCTTAAAATTCAAACTAGGATTCACGTGTTCTGGGTTTCCGTAGTACCATAGAAAGTGTGTGTGTGTGTGTAATTCCTTGTCTATCTGTTGCATCCAAGTTGTTATCTTTATCTGCCTTTGGTTATCAACTGTTGGTACATTCCATACCGACAGGCTTTTGCAAACCGGCGTGATCTATCTGACTCCTTGTTAACCGGTGCCATCTTCTTAAGGGTGTCCTTCCTTCTAGCAACTCCACATTCTGTGAAACCATCTGTTGCTAATCGCTACCTGATAAGGGATTTTGCGCATCTATTGGTATTTTAATGCCGAAAAATGCGGAAATTTTTTCTTTGATACATCTGTGTTTCCACACTCCTTTCCAGTCGTGTGTGAAACATTATCAATCTTCCTTTTATCAGCATGTCCATGCTAACTCATTCTTTTGTCACTGGCGCTTAATCCTGGAGTTTTATTTCATCTCCTTTTCTTTTGGGCTAATTACATAACATGTGTCGATCCGATGCTGGTGATTGTAATTTGGTTCTCGGCATAGCTATATGACACTTATCATGAGTGGAATATGGAAAATGCAATCACACTATCCTCCAAATGGTGACGGTTATCTCCTGTGATTTTGAGTACACCGTGATCATATCTATGCATAGTTAAGCATCTTTGGCAATCCGGAGTTTCTCAAGGCACTACGGCGGTCTATCATCTGTTCATCAAGCTGCACATCTTCTTGAACTCCATATCTGCAAAATTCTCTTTGAGACGAGGGAATTGCATCTTTTCGTCTCTGATAGCTTTGCTTAAGGTATGATCTATCATCTTTTCTTTATCCAACATCTCTTTATCTTTGTAACCGGTGATCCGATCGACAATGTGAACTAGGTGGCATTTCCTGTTCTCTTCCGAAGGACCAGATAATCTATTCTTCCAGTGCATCTTCTTCAACACGAACCCGTGCTCTTAATATTGATCTTTCTAAGAGCGTTGAGCTCAGAAAGTGTTTCGAGCATTTGTTCGTTTCTCTCGCCTTTTGAACTTGGTATTCTAGGAATATCTTGTTAATCCATGGTGGTATATGTTGATAATATGCTTGCCTATTCCATATCAATGGAAGGACATGGAAGATCATCTGTGTCTCTTTCTCTCAAGCTTCGTGAGCACTGCCTGTGTGCAAAGTTCTCAAAGCGCGAATTCTGGCTTCTTGAAGTCACCTATCTCGACCATGTCCTTCTGCTAAATACATTGCTTCAATTCTGGAATTAGCAAGTCCATTGTTAATTCCATCCTCCATCTTCAATCAAACCCGGAGTTTTTCCTTGTTGGCGAGTTATCATCGTCGTTCCGCCGAAGTTTTCCTCAAGACTACTAAATCTCTCTCAATCATTTCAAGAACAACATGGAGTTCTTTTCACCTCTATCTCGTTAAGTAATCTCTTGAAACCCTCTCGCTCTATCGTCTATGCTCAATCCACCGGAGACCATGAAGTCCTTCCAGATCTTGTTTTCCTTCTGTTCAAGTGGTGTTATCTTTTTCTTTATCGGTGGAATCTTGCAGTTGTCTCCGTGATCTTCCTTCATATCTTTCTGGTGGCTTGGTACTTCAGACATGACGACAACATCATCATCTTTATCTATCTATGAACCCGGCAAATCGTTTGCATCTATCCTTGTTTTCTAGCGGAGTTCCATGAGCTCTTCTTATCAATACCTTCAGTCTGTTTCGGTAGTTGGGTTGCATGATTTTCTTATTCATGTGCGGAGTAATGCTTTGAGTGCGGGATGGAGTAGCTACCATACCACTACTCTTATCATTCGCTCTTGTACATTGAATTGGTGAATTAATGTGATTTCACTCATTCCACGGAAGTTAGAAGTGGCTTTTATCCCTTGATACTTTTACTTCCGTCCTTGTTTTCCCGGAGTGCTCTCTCGAAGAAAGTAATCAATAATCTCTTGTTGGTGGTCTATATATATTCTGTCCTCGTCTTTCTTCCGATGCTCGACATCCCCAAACAAGATGAAAGGAAACTATCTCTCTCTTTGTTTCATCAATTCTTTTTCTGTGGTAAAACCAGTTATGGTTGAGGCCACCAGCCGCAAATCTATTGCGTTAGCCTCAAGGCTAAAGAAAGCAATAAGTATATCTACAATAAACTACAGATCCTCCATATTCCTTGCTTCTCGGGATTCCACCATGATCTAGCTTCACATCCATCTCTGGAAGTTATATCCGCGCACCTCAATTGCGTGATCCTTGGTTCTTACCGGCGCAACAAGAATCTAATCCGACGATGTCTAACTAAATCTTTCCGTTGATATCAAGAAACTCTATTGTTTGAAGGCAATATTGTTTCCGAACTTCATTTCTCAAATCCGAGAGAAGATACGATGCTATTGTCATAGTGGTTCAAACCTCTCCAACCTAGCTCTTTTCTTCCGGCGAGACAAAGTTTTCATCCTCTCTCGTATCAGTAAATCTTTAATCTTAACGGCGTGTCTTTCTTTATCCTTGATACATCATCTTGTCCCTTCTTTCACCAGTGGATCTTTTTCTTTTATCATGTTTCTTGAGAAAACCGAAGCTATGTCCATCCTATCCTTCTTGTCTCACGACAATCCTTCAACTCTTCTAACCCGTTGTTTCTCAAGCAAAACACAAGACTCGCAACAAGTCTAGCAAGTTTTGCAAGGTGTAGTGGTCGCACCATTCCGTTGTTCATCAACTTGGGAACGTGAGGGTCACCTTCGTTCGAACACCCGCCTCTCCTTGTGTTGTTTTCTTTTTCCTAGGAATCTCGGGGCGAGATTCTTGTTTAGTGGGGGAGAGTTGTAGCATCCCAATTGTCTAACAATTGCAATGCTACTAGCCTAGTCTATATAAATGCTACTTCCTACATATAATTGTTGCATCATAATTATATCATGCTCATGTCATCATGCCACCTTGCATTTGAGCATCATATAAAACCCTTTTTGTGTTGGTTCTTCTCTCATATGCATTGTAATTGTATTTGCCTCTTGATATTGTATTTGGTTCTTGATATATTGTTTAAATGCCCAAGTTGAGTTGGGGGCATATCTTTTATTAACTCCACCACCTTTCTTGTCATCACCCCATCATTCCACCATCCAACTAAATATGAGCTTTGCACTTTATTTGGTTTTACCTCTAGCTCATGTGGGTTGGACTGGATCCAATACCATCTCCACATGCTCTCATATATGCACCATATTGTTTCCACATTATTGGTTTATGAGAGCCACATGGCCACCTTTGCATGCCTTGTGAGTGGAACCTTTTCCTAGCTTCCATATGGGTTGTTTTGGGGTTATGATCATGTTGGGATATTTTTGGGCTTACTAAATACCTAGTGGCACATACACACTAGCAAGTTCCATTTCTATTCAAATATGGTCATCTCCATCTACTCCACATGGGGCATCCTTTTAATTCTTTTGCTTGGCTTTAATCCACTTTTGGGAATGCATAAGAATAATGACATGTAAATATTATTGTTTTCACAAGATTAAGCATGGCATTAATTATTTTGCATGGGCCATGCAAGTACCACCTTTTTCTAGCCTTTGGTTTTATTTGAATCTTTGAGTGGATCTTCCCCATATCTCTCTCTACCCCTTATGCTTGATCTTGCTTGATGCATGCAAGCATCTAAAACCCCATCCCCATCTCCATCCATGCCATCACCACCTTTTCTTCTCTTCTCTCTTTTGACTATATCTTGCTTGAGCTTGTCATGATCATGCTTGATCTTGTCAAAAGAGAACCGCTCCATCTAATCTCTCTCTCTAAACCCTAAACCATACACTCATCTCTCCTCTCTTTACCATCCTAATCTAAACCCATACCCCCCTCTAAACCAAACCCTAGCCACCACATCACCCCCCCTCTCGGCCTCTCTCTTCTCTCTACCTAGCTGGCCCCACCTGGTTCCTCACCCTGGCCCACCTAGCTACCCAACCCTAGTACCAAGCCCTAACCCGAGCCATACCCCCTCTCTCCAAACCCTAACATCTACCCGAGCCTACCCCTCTCTCCCTCTAGCTCTCTCTCTGCCGTGCATGCCCCACCAGCCCGAGCCTCCCCCTGCCTGCATGGCCTCGCCCTGACCCCACCTGTAGCCCCTGCGCCTGCCCTGCTCCTGCCCGACCCGAGCACGTGAAGGAGGAGGAGGAAAAGTGGCCGAAGCCACCTTTCTCTGCCCCACTCCCCACGGCACCCCCTCTCCGCTCCCGTCCCTATCTACTCCCTCTCGCTCGCCTGCTGCCTCCCCCAGATCTACCCCAGGGCGCCTGCCGCTCCTCCCCTCCCTCTCCACAGACGGCCAACCTTTCTCGCCGGCCACCGCCAGCACCACGTCGCCCCGTCGCTCCAACCGGTGGACACGTCGTGGAGGAGATCGAGAAGACCGAGGAGGTTCCCCTGCATCGTCCAGTAGCCGCCAGCGAGGAGGAGGAGGACCAGAGCCACCAGGCCGATGCCGCTCCGACGCGAAACCCTAGCTCCATCGGCCTCTGCTTCGCCGATGATCCGCTGCTCCTCTGGCCGATCCGACGCCACCAACAGCCTCACGGTGAGCCACGCAACCTCCTAGACACCCTCGCCTTCGTCGTCGTTTCCTGGTCGCGTCGTACGTTCCGTCGAGCACCCTCGGTGCACCGGCGAGCGCGTGCGTCTGCTCGCTCATCGCGTCGCGGAACCCTATCTAGCCGTGCAGCCCTCCCCTATCAGCAACCCCCAAGCCACCGCAGTGGTAGCCGCCTCCGCGCGCGAGCCCCAGGTCCTGGGATCGATTCCCCGCGCCGCGCCTGCGTCGGTCGCGCATCGATCGGTCGCTCGCGGAGAAGATCCACAGTACCGTGGCGGTTTTGCAATTAGCCCCTTCCTTTTGTTTTCGCTCAACCCGCAGTCCGCATAGCCCCACCGTCAGCCTCTCGGTGCGTCTTGCAGAACACCCCCTGGCCTTTTTCAATCTTAACCCGCACTCCCACGGATGCCCCACGTGTCGCGTCCCCGCTGGCGGGCCCGTGTGTGGGTCCGTGTGGCCGCCGGCCCCACCTGTCATTCTCTGAGGCTAGTTTAGCTCGAGGTGAGAAAACCCTTTTTCTGCGCGTAGGTTGCCCAGTCAGCAGCTGGCCCACCCGTCAGCGACTGGGTCTGTATCTACCTGAGTACAAAAGGTTTCTGTTTATTTCTGTTTTAATTTAAATCCTTTTTCAAATTAATTCAAATTCAAATTTAAATCTGTTTTCAAATCACTTTTAAAATATAAACCCAATTTAAACATATAATATATGTTTTCAAATCAGAAAAATGTGAGGAATTCAAATATGCCCTTCAAAATATATTTTGAACACTTTAAATTTCAAGTTGATTAAAATTACAATAAAATGCCCTTTTTCTTAATTAATTAATAACTTTTGTTTTATAACTCCAAATTTGACAAATAATATGTCTAAAATGATTAGCTCGACGAGACCTTTCTGTTTATGCATCCCTTGTTCTGTTTTGCAGCATGCATCATATAAATATAAGGTATACAGCAACTTAATTGAGGTTAAAATGTGTTTAAAACCCAATAAAATGTTTATTTCTTGTATTCCACACCTCACCCATGCCATGCTACATTATTGCCATGCAAATTGTTCATCATTCATCATGGCATGATTGTTTGCTTGTCGCATTTTAATTCATATGCTTGTGCACTTTATTTATGTTGGCCCTTGTTTGTTTGGTTCTTCTTCGAATAGACGCTGAGCAGGGGATATATCAAGATACCCAGGAGCACTACCCAGATCCTTCTCTCGCTTCAACTGAGCTGCCAGGCAAGCACTACCACATGCTTGCATACATATAGTACCTATTGCCTCTATCTTATTCTTGCATCATTGAGTCGCGATTGCATTAAATTGAATCCCAAGTATTGCATAGCCTTACTTTTAAACCCCACCGAAGCTTGTTCCTCCATCCCATGAGCCATTACTACAGGAGTTGTTTGAGCCATGCGAGTCGTAGAACAGCATGTGTAGGGTATGTGAGTGTCTGATGGATAACGAGGTACCTAAACAACTTAACCTGAGTAGTAATGGGATAACTAATGAAAGTGGCATCGGTGAGCAATATCTGTTATTTGGTTTTTCCTGCTCACTTGTGTCCCGTAGGACCCCGAGTACTTGATTCCTGTTCCTTGAATATTCACGCTATCCACATCCGGGAGGCCTATGGACCCCCCTGAGCCAGAGCTTGATTCATTCTTATTTCTTGGGGCCATAAACTAGTTTGAGGTTTTATTTACTATCCTGTACTTATGCCATGTTTTACTGCTTTATTTAAAATTGTGCGAGGTACTGCACCTGTACTGTTTAGGGAAGCGGAGTGTTTTCGCGGTATCGACAAGCCCAGTCACATTTTCGGGTTCCCAGTCGTTTACAGCCATTGGCGCAAACCTTGAGTCCGTCTCGGAGTCGGCCAACTTCGTCGCGGGTAGCTTAATGGGGTGGCCCCCTGAAATATTTCTGAATCCTGTGATCGCTTTGTCGTGACTGCCTCGTTGGGTTTTGATTTGGTTTTTCCGAGGTTGATCGAGTGTGTGTTGCTATTTGTGCACCCCTGCAGGGTAAAACTTTCTGAAAGCCGTGTCCACGGTTATGGACGACTTGGAGCACAGTTTCTCGATCATAGACAAGTATAACTAAAGTACCGCTTCTAAATTGACTAAATAACTGACTAGTAAGTAGTGCAACACTCATGGAATGGTTAATAAAACTGCCAACGGATGGGGGGTTGTTCGTCCGCTTCCTCGTTGGTAAGCGAGGAGGAGGATGGATCTGTGGATATTACCGTTATAACTGTTGTTATTAATTCACGGACATCCGTCTATCTCTGGTTAGGCGGATGGTTAGCGAGTATCTATAGAATTGTTAGGGTTTATCTTTTGCTGCAATTGCGTCACCCCAGGTTGTGTCCCCTTTAGAGGCATAAAGACTTGCTGAGTACCCCTAGGGTCTCACACGATAAATTGTTTGATTCAGATGAACAGGTAAACTTGCAAGATGGATACTGGGTGGAGGAGACTGACGATGCGGGCAACGATCATTCGGTGTAGAGATTCCGGGAACGGGGATCTGTGAGATCTGTGGGCGGGATGTGTTTATTTATGGGGCATCTTATGCCGATTTGCTTCTTATCCGTACTCGGATCTTGATTTCCGCTTCCGCCTGATACTCTGATGTTTGATGTATGAGGAGATATCCTAAACTATTATATCTATCTAGGACATTTGGATCTTGCCGTATGGCGTTGCAATATTTCTATTTCTTTTAGATGGAATGACTCTAAGAACCATTGTATGGTGGCTTGCATACATACTCATTTGTGTATGTAGTTGATCCCTTCGCCTGCCGATTACGCCGCCCGTTCTGGTCCCGATGTTTGGAAATGGTTAGGACGGCCGAAAGGTCTACCTGTGAGTGGCATTTGGGCCCCACCGTACTATTTTAACCATTTCCGCTCATCCAGGCTTGTAACTAGGAGCGTAATTCACCGAGGTAGTTACAGTCTAATCTCCAAACCCTTCTCCACCACCATAGCCATATTCCACCACTTGTAATAGTAGATCTCATCTCCAAATGGCGACATTGTAAGACTATTTGCTATCAATCTCAAGATTTCTATTACAATGTTTTTGGTTGTTAATTTTATCTCTATGTGTGAGTAATTCTCCTTGGACTAAGGGCTTCGGCCTAGCCATGTAGTTTTGTGCATGTTATTTATCATATATGGGATCGTGTATTAGTTTTTATGACATGATGATTATTGTATCCTCTATTGCCTCAATCTAAGGACTTGTCAGGTAACCAAGACCCCAAGGATCGATCGAGGTATAGGGAGTATGAGTAATGACTAATCTGTAGGATGGGAACCCTAGTGATAGAAAGGGTAGTACGGATTTACTTGGGATTAACGGTGATGTCACTGCGCATATCATTAGATCTCTTTCTTATATGGATGAGACTAATAGGCTATTGATATAAGTGGTTGCGGAGGCAATAGCATTTATGGATGCACTTCCCACATATAATTATCTTACTCTAACAATTACACACATATTTTGTTATTACCTTTTATTCCCATCACATGTTTTGCACAGCTACAGGTGAAACCGAACCACCTAGGCTCTCTGTCTCCATCATAGAAAACAACAAAAGATCGCAAACTCTTGGTCCGGTAAAACACTAACAGAATTATAAAACTCCCGAATGTCCTTTAAAGTAACTTCACCATGCTTTCTACTTCTCGAGGATTCGATTACCTAGGTCTACTAGGCAAAAGGAGCTATACTACATATGTAATCCGGATTGAAGGTATCATTGCCTGTGCAATAGCTCGGCACCCATCGGATCCTAGGACGGTGGATTACACGACATGGAGGGACGACCTAGACGCGCAGATGGAGTTCATTAGGCTACACCAAGGGTCTGACTGCTCTCGTTCCCAGTACAACTTGGGACTGAGACATGGGGCGGAGCATGCTCCCGCCACCACCACAGGGCCCATGAAAAACCCTGCCTCGAGGACATGTTCCTAGAATGCTTCCCTTGGTCCGAGGGCTGGAGCCCGAGGCCTACAGAGCAAGATCACATTTCTGTGGGGTTATCTGCTGACACCTCACACAGGAGCGTCGAAGGACGCTGGGGCGATTCCGCCGTGTCCAATAAGGCGCTAGTTTGATATTACCTGCTGTAGCTGCGCCAGCAAGCCGTAGGTGCAGCCATCTCTAACCCGCAGGGCCCGACTAAGGCGGGAAATATGGCTTTGGGGTATGAAAGCTGCTGCCCCACCTTCTCTCTTGCCCTTCGGCAGGTGGTGTGGCCAACAAATTTCTGCCCCATCGTCCCTATTAAGTTCGAAGGCAACACCAACCCAAAGGAGTTTTTGGACATCTACTCCACCACAATGGTGGCAGCGGGTGCTCATGAGAAGGTCATGGCCAATTGGTTACCAACAGCCCTAAAGGGCACAACCTTGTCCTGGCTCATGCACCTTCCTAAGGAGTCCATTCTCTCTAGGGCCTAGTTTTGTACTTGCTTCATGAGTGCGTTCCAGGGAGGCTTCAAGCGTCCAGGAACACTCATTCAGCTCCACAAAGTGGTCCAGATGAAGGGTGAGTGGCTATGAGATTTCATGTTGCAATTCTCGCAGATCACACACACCATCCCGGAGGCAAAAGACGCCACCATTATTGGCGTATTCACCATGAATGTGCACGATAGAAAGATGCGCGAAGAACTCAACATGCATCCCGTCAAGAACACCCATGAGTTGTGGCCATTGGCTGACCTATGCTCATTGGCAGAGGACGGTCGCCTTGGCCGAGGAAGCTGCCCGGGCGGCTGTAGGAGTGGCTGACCCGGGAAGAGTAGCTTCAAAGAAGAAAGTCTTACACAAGCGGGGCCTTCGTTAGGCTTTGGCTATGGAGCCTAGTGCTCCTTCTAGGGCTAAGAAGAATACCAAATCGGAGGAAGAAGTGGTGGCTGCCAAGCCCGCCACAGGGAAGTGGCTCCATGTGCATGAATCCGACGAGCAATATGCTCAGAACTTCCGCTCCATCCTCGGCTACGCCGAGGGACAATAGATGCACATCTCTGAGCAAGGAACTAACGGTACCTTCGGGAACTGTTACCACTGCAACAGAACCGGCTACCACGTCTGGCCCAGGCGCCCCCACAGGAGGACGCAAGGGCAATGTGGGAGCTGCACGAGGGGGAGAGGGAGGCGGTAGATATAGATCAAGAGCAAGGCACGGAGGGGGCTGTGATGCTGCAGCCCCTCAACCGCATGGCAACAACCCAGATGTCGATCCAGACGGTGACGACGACGGGTGCGAACAGTACCCACATGTCTAGTATTGTGTGTGCGCACATGGAGGGGCTTACGCCATAAATTCCCACGGGGAGTTTAAGAATTTCTCTTGTGAACTACGCACCGCTAAGCCAGCCCTGAGGTGCAACATCCACTTCGGTGCTCTCACGTCCCGATTACTTTTGAAGTGGGAGATCAACCGGAACACATCGCCGGGTTGGTACGCTACCCCTGGTGGTCTCCCCCATCATAAAGAACACCAAAGTCACTAGGATGCTGATGGATGGAGGGGCTGGACTCAACATCCTACGAACTAAGTTGCTGGACAAGCTCCAGATCATGGAGGATCAATTAGCCCCTACTGGGTTTTCCTTGGTGTAAACCGCAGAGGTACTCAGCCATGGGGTAAGATCAAACTGGCGGTCACATTCGGCACCAAATCCTACTACCGCACCGAAAACCTCATCTTTGATGTTGTGGACATTGCCTTTCCGTATAATGGCATCATAGGGTGCCCTGTGTCACATCCCAAGATTTTCCAAATCTTGTAATGTGAAAAAAATAAGATAAACAAAATAATTTTTTGTTGAAAATCAGGGTGAAAAGAAACTTTTGTTTCAAAAAGGAAACTTAAAATCCCATCTTGAACAAACTTTGGTAAAAGTTTGAATCCAACAAAATCCAAATCAAGGGAATTGCATTCCTCAATGAATGTATCTGGAAATTTAAACATTTGGAAAATAAATCCAAAACCCTAAACCCTAATGGAATAAAAATCATTTCCAAAGTATCTCCAAATCCATGGATTTGATCCATATAAAAAATGATCAACAAACATTCACAAAGGATCAAGAAAGACAAACAGAAATATTATAAAACCATATAAATTGGTTTCACTTAATTGGAACCATAAATAAAATATTATGAAATTAATAAGATAAGAAATTGAATTCCCAAAGTTATTAAAGCATCTATCAAGAAACCCATACCAAATGGTGAGCAAATAACCCTAAAGATATTTAAAAGGATAAACAAATATTAAACAAGATTTCACAAATTAGAATCACCAAGTTTGGATCTCTAAATAAAAAGATATGGATTTTATAAGTTAAAGAAAGAAATATTAAATAAAGAATATTTAAAGACCAAACCAAATATTGGCCTAACCCATAAACAAGTGGATTCAATTATAATCCCAATCCAAATAAAATAAAAGGATAAAGAACATTCCAAATAAAATGGCAATAACCATTCTAAAACAAATAAATTTGGGAACTAAAACTATATTAAATTCCATTGGAACTAAAACAAATAAATACCCAATCTTAAGTGATTAATAAATCATATTAGAATACTTTCCAAATAATTCAAGATGAATTATTTGACACCCTTTTTAGTAAACAAAACCTACTGAAAAGATTTTGGAAGGTTTAAAAGATTTTAAATGGTGTTTGAAACATTATTAAAACCTATTTGTTTTAATACAAGGACCTACTTTAATAATTAAAAAGACCAAAAAAGGAATAAAGTAAATTCCAAAAATTGACATCAGATTGTGCTACTAATTAGTATTTGAATCTACCCAAAATATGGCAAAGATTTGAAATCAAATGAGTGCTTGAAATGATTAAAAGAAATCAAAACAAATTAAAGGAAAAGGATAAAGGAAAAACAAACAGAACAAAAAAAAAGAGAACAAGCCAGCCCAGCCGGCCAGCCCAACTAAGCACAGCAGCCCATTTCCCTCTCTCCCCCGAAACGTTTTCCTCACTCGCAAAAGAACCCACAGAGTCGATGACCGGTGGACCCCGTTCCCTTTCCTTCTCTCTCGCTGACGAGACGACCCCATAGCCACGTCCCTTTCTTCCTCCCCGCGTTGAACTCGCCCAGCCGTTGCTGCCATTGATTCCTCCGGTTGAATTCGCTTTACTGCTGCGTTTATTCCTCGCCGTAACCACGCAGGGATAAATGCCAGCGTTCCCTCCCCATTTCCCCCCAGTCACCTCACCTTAGCGCACCCCCGGGTCGTCCTAATTCCTCTACGAAGCCCCACTGCCCTGATGAGCTCCGGCATTCATTCCGGCCGGACCCTGCCGCCCCTTACCTCCCCGAGCACACGGGCAAGTTCCCCAGACCCAGGCGCACCTCCCCGTAGCACCAGCTCGCTCGCGCGTGCCTCTGAGCCTCGACAACGACGACTCCAAGCGCCGCCACCGTCTGTTTCAACTCCGGCGAGTGCCCCAGGTAGCTTTCGTCCGCCCCTTCCCCTCTCGTTGACACACGCAGGTTCTACTCTCCCTCGCGCGTCTAACGGACCCCTTATCTCGCTCTCTTGTGCCTTGTAGCCCCGCCCCCAACGTCGACCAGAGCGTGCCCGACGCTATGCAGACTCCGGTGAGCGATTGACAACAGCTCCGTGCGCCCCTTCAGCTACGATGACCACCTCAAGCTTCAGCACGATGTTGCGAACACGGTGAGCATCTCCTATCCCTCTCCTGTTTCCTGCATCGCCGGCAACGCCACTTCCAGGCCGCTCCGCTGCCAGACGCCGCCGCTAGCTTTTGGTAACAGGCTAGCCGCCAAACGTTTTCGACGATAGGAATAAGACGCGTGGCCAGACTCTGGTTTTAAAAACAGATTTGAATCTATTAGATATGTGATTTTGTAAATTGCATAACTTTTAATCTACATGTCCAAATTTTGCAAATTTTATATCAATGGAATCAGCAAGACAAGCCCTAGCCAACCATGCACTTTGTTTAGTAAAAAGCTTCTGGTAAAATGTTTGTTTTTGTAGAAACTTATGTATGCTTGTTTAGGTTATAAAAATAATTCCAAAATGATTTTGAGGATAAAATCTTTGGTAAAAGGTGTATTTTGAACCTACTGACCATAGTAAACAAATTGTGGTTTCAAAAATGTATTTGGAGAAGCAAAAGAATGAATCTTGGATTTAAACCATTTCTAGTCAAGTAAAAATATGGTTTAATTATTAAAAATGGTTTTGGAAGAAAACCTTTGAGAAATGTTTTGGAATAAACTCTCTGACCCTAAACACAAGATTTTATGGTTTGAAAACATATTTTGTGAACCCTATAGATTAATGCCTTATTGAAAACATTTTTACACCACATAAAATGATACCTTGTTTTAAAAAGGGTTTATAAAGTGAAACCTATTGCAAATGACTTTGCCACTTTATAGAATTACCAATAGGTGTTTCCAAATGTTTACAACCTACTAGAAACCACTTTTACAAATAAAACAACCTATTACATGCTTGCATGCATTACTTTGATTGTATCATTTTATGTGATGAATTGCTTGAATGGTAGATTGAAATATTGTTTGCTTGATTGAATTGTAGTGATTTGAAGTGAGTGTACATTGCAAAGAACAAGGAAGTGAACTTATACTCTCTACCAAAAAGGCAAGTGATGCTTCATACCTTTGTCCCATTATTTTCCCTATGCATTAGTGATATTTCTAAGTAAGACTTGCATGGAATTTTTGCTAAGTATAAACCATGCTATGGGAAAACCTAGTAGATGAAACCTTAGTGAAAATTTCCTAAGTTAAGATTCCTATTACTATCATGCTTAGATTAGCTAGTAGAAAACAAGGGTGGAATATATATTCATGCTATGGAAAAATTTCTAAGTCTGAGGACTTGTGTTTTGTTTAATAAAACAACTAAGTGAATGAATCACCTGGGTGGAATGGAAGGAATGGTTTGTGTTGAGTGGTTACACAAGGCCAGGGGACTGGTAAACCTTGTGTATCTCACCTGCGGATGGCCACCCAGGAACAAAGAGATTTGAGATGTCAAATGTTGAGAAGCTTCAAGTGCAGCCACTTGGCATTATGGGCTCTGTCTGGATCATATAGGTTGCAATAACTTAGCCAAATGGACAGTTGGTGGTAGGGGTTTGATAG
This sequence comes from Avena sativa, assembly GCA_916181665.1. Lineage (NCBI taxonomy): Eukaryota > Viridiplantae > Streptophyta > Magnoliopsida > Poales > Poaceae > Avena > Avena sativa. The sequence goes on from OV702297.1 coordinate 242,368,841, forward strand.
GTTGGAGCGCGTCCATTTTGGTCTAAGGGAAGGCTTCTGAAAGATCTTGTCTTGGTGAAACCAAGTCTTGTGGGGAAAGTGCACCACCTCTGCAGAGTGTAAAATCTAAGTACTTAGCCATGTCCCTGGCAAAGGACAATTTGAGCATCAAGACATGGAAGCTATCAAGAATCTCATCATCCTAATTTCTAAGTTAAAAAATTGTGGTTGAACAAGGGTTAAAGGATCTTCAATCTTTGATTGGTAGATGCCTTGGGTGATTTTTGCCAAAACAAAAACTTGGTGTTTTCAACTGATAGGAAAATCTATTTTTTAGCAATGCAAGCCTAAGCTCCACTTAGCCAAATGCATATAGATGACAGATACTACTATTCTACCATAGTATCACTTGCCAATACAATTCAAATGTATTGACCCTTGTGGCTGTAACTTGTTATGTTGCAGGTTTGTTTGATATTAGTGAAGTTTAAATGATTAGGATTACAAGTCTACAACCAACATGTCTGCCTGTGGCACTTTGAAGATGAAGGACCCCATGTTTATAGATATTCTGCTGCAATGTAATGTAATAGCCAAATGAGCTATGTAAGATGTAATAACTTATTTTATTCCTGGTTATAAAGTTGTATTATGACCTTTGTTTCTTGATATTACATCTTAACTGTGGATCCTAGCTATTGATCCAGGGACTAGCATTGTAAACACAGGGATCTCTACCTTATCAAAGGTTGTGAACCTTACACCCTGCCTTGGCAAAATTCATCGTGGTCTGCCACCATTCCTATAACTCTCTCAAGCTTCCCTCCTCGTGGGGGACCTTGACAATCAAATGAGATGTGAGGGACGTCATGCTCTGCTCTAAAAAACTGTTAAAACTGGCAGCCACCACTTTTCATGTAACTACCAGTGACTCTTTGTCTGACTCGGACCAACCTTTCGCCCCAATTCCTGGATCGCTCGAGAAAAGGCTGCGACCCTTTTCGGAACCTAGTTCCGATGATAACTCTGGTACTGGTGGTGCTCCGAGTAAGTTGAAAACTTCTCGCATCCACCCGACCAACTGAAAGCCCGGGAGTGGGTAGTGCTCCTAGCAAACCAAAGCCCGGGAATGATTGGAGGTTCCCCCAGCAATAGAAAGCCTAGGAGTGAGTAGTGCTCCCGGCAACCAAAATCCTTGGTGTGATTGGAGGTTCCTCCGGCAAATGAAAGCCTGGGAGTGAGTGTAGTGCTCTCGGCAACTGCGTTGAGTACTAGCGTATTTGGCTTGGCCTGCCTATGTGTATACCTCTTGTAACCCGGAGGCTGCCCCCATCTTGGAATGAGAATCCCGTTGCTCTAGTTTTTCTGCCTGTTTTTATTTGCCGAGATTTTTTCAGGATTTTGTATTCCTTTGGATCTTTTTTAGGACCGAGTGTGAGTAACGAAGCCTGTCAAGACAAGAAATGTCATATACTCATGATCCCCTCTTAGGTATGACCATTGTGATTTAGGCATTGCCGATAAGCACTAAATCGCATAGACACACCTCTCACACCTGGCCTAGCGTGGGTAACAAGACTATCAGGCTAGGAAACGTCATACTCTCATGACCTGCTCTGAGGTATGAGAGTTGTGCTCTAGGCATTTCCGACGAGCACTAAATCGCAAAGACACACCTCCCACGTTTGGCCCCTAAGTTGGCTACGTCGTGCGCCCTGATCAAGCACACGTCAGCCGTTTATAAACCTGAGGCATGGTGGCGCAGAGACACTAAGGGATTCATGAACCAAGGGCACACATAAATGTGACAAGGCAAAAGAGTAAAATGACACGAAGGAAAAGGTAAAATGCATTCATAAAGGACAATCGACATTACACTTGCGATATGTATAATGCAGCAATTGTCTCGGGGAGGACCCCAGGTGGAAAGGAGAGAACGGAAAGTCACCCGCATGAGGGAGGATCCCTCAGCCTCCCTCTACCTCGCTTGTGACTGCATCACCCGCTTCATGCATCGCCCAGCCACCTTCAGGCGTCGTTGAGATCAGAGTCATAGACAAGTGGTGGGTAATAGCTGCGGTGGCAGAAGGTGTCAACAAAGATCTTCACCAAAAATCGTCCCCCTCCGCGATAGCGGAACTTTAGGGCGTCGCCGATTCATATCGTAGTGGGCCACGAAGCCCTTCCACCCGTCACATAGGTATAGGTTGCCGACGCCTGTTGGAGATATGCCCAAGAGGCAATAATAAAGTGGTTATTATTATATATTTGTGGTTATGATAAATGTTTACATCACATGCTATAATTGTTTTAACCGGAAACATTAATACTTGTGTGTTTTGTAGACATAAAAGGGTCCCTAGTAAGCCTCTTATTGAAACTAGCTTGTTGATTAATAGATGATCATGGTTTCCCAATAAAGTACATTTGATGTTATTAATAACAAGATCATATCACTCGAGAATGATGTGATGGACATACACCCATAGTAAGCATAGCATAATATTAAGTCATTAAGTTCGTTTTGCTACAAGCTTTCAGATACATAGTAATCTAATCCTTCGACTATAAGATCATGTTAATCATCATCACAGGATGAGTACTTTGATGACTACAAACGCCACTTCCGTAACTGGGTGGTTATAAAGGTGGCATTAGGTATTCTAAAAGTATGTATTGAAGCGCATGTATGAAGAGTGCGATTTGTCCATCCAAATGAAGGATAGATAAACTCTAGGCTCTCTTAGTGGATTTTCATCCAATTATCTTGCAAGCATGTGACTAGGTCACAATGGATGTCATATTTCGGAACTAGTAAAGAATACTTATCGGTAACGAGCTTGAACTAGGTATAACACGACAATGGATGGAGATACCGATGATCGAACCTCAGATAAGTGAAATATAACACGACAAAGGGAATCGGTATCGCATGTTAATGGTTCATTCGGTCACAAAGTCATCGTTGAATATGTGTGATCCATTATCTCTAGATCCCGCTATTGGTTATTGATCGGACAGGTGTCTCGATCATGTCTGCATAGTTCACAAACCGTAGGGTGACATACTTAAGTAATCGTTGTTGTTTAAGTAGATATGGAATATGAGTTGGAGATCGAATGTGTTAGGAGTCTCGGATTGGATCCAGGACATCAAGAGGAGATCCGGAATGGTCTGGAGAATAAGATTCATTTAAGGAAAGTCAATTTCCGGGGTTCGAAAATGTTTGCGGTTTTTTGACCGGAAGATTCTAGACTGTTCTAGAGGGGCCACCAGTGGGCCCACCACCCTGGGAGGGGCCACTTGGGGTGAGGCATGGCATGGGTCCCTTGGTAAAGCCACACCAAGCCCAAGGGGAAAAACGGCCACCAAGGGGATTGGGACAAAACCCTAATAAGGAAAGAAGGGGAAACTTGGGGGGCAAGTTTTCCCCTCTCCCTCTTGCACCGCCGACTTGGGTAAGTATTTGGCCAAGGGGTGGGAACCCAATCCGCACCCCCTTTCTATAAAGACAGGAGGGTGCAATCTTGTAGGTGAAGCCCTGCAGGTCTTCTCCACCACCACCATGTCGTCGTGCTGCTAGGATTCCGAGGGGATCTACTACCTCTATTTCCCTCTGGAATAGGGAGAGGAATGTCTTCATCGAGTCTGTACGTGTGACCGAGTGCGGAAGCGCTGCCGGAACTCCGCGCGAGAAGGATAATCTATGCGATCTTGAGGTCGGCAACTGATCGACTACATCAACCACGAGATCTGATCTCATTAACGCTTTGGATCTAAGAGGGTTAGTTCTCTTCAGTCGCGTTGCACCGATCTTGTATATTAGATCTTGGATTTTCCATAGATTGGATCTTTGTTTTATGTGTTCTTGCGATAGAATTTTTTTGTTTTCCATGCAACGAACCCAACAGTGGTATCAGAGCCGAATCTATGCATAGATCTGTTGCACGAGTACACCACAATGAATTTGTGGGCATTGATTCTTTTGTTTTCCCTTTCTTTTCTTGTACTTTGCATCTTGTGGGATGTTGGGATGAAGCGACCCGGGCTAACCTTACATGTCTTCGCACATGAGACTTGCTCCAGGCTCAACGTGCAACTTGTATTGCACAAGTGGCTTTGTGGGTGTCTGTCTATCCCACCATACTTAAGATTCAATTTACAATCTGCACTTGACAACACTTGTATCAGCGATCTGGTTCATGTTCGTAGGTAAAAACAGTTCTTATTCGAAATCCCCAAGCCACGTAAAACATGCAAATAAAATTAGAGGTGTATAAATTGTTTTTGCAGGGGCATGTGATGTGATATGGCCATGATGTGATTCTGATTATATTTGATGTATGCAAAGATCATTATTGTAATATGGCAACTGGAAGGAGCCTAATGGTTGTCTTTAAATTTTGTTAAGACATGTGTGTTTATTTATCATGTAATAGCTTTGTTCCAAGTAGTTGTAATAGTTGCTGCTGGTGATGGACAACCATGAAGCGCCGCCATTTACCTTGCTGACACGCTGGTGATGATGCAGATCATATCCGTGCTTTGGATATGGCGATCAAAGGCACAAGGAGAAAGGCCATATCATATCACATATTATGAATTTCATGTGATGTTAATCCTTTTATGCATCTTGTATTGCTTAGATCGCGACAGTAGCATTATAAAATGATCCCTCTCACAAAATATCAAGTAATAAAGTGTTCGTCCTTAGTAGGCACCGTTGCTCAGACTCGTCACTTTGAAGCATCTCGTGATGATTGGGTGTGATAGATTGTACGTGTGCATACAACGGGTGCAAGCCAGATTTGCACATGAGGATACTAAGGTTAATCTTGATGAGCCTAGCATGTACAAACATGGTCTCAGAACACGGAATACCTAAAGTTAAAGCATGAGTCATAAGAATGATATGATGAACATGTTGGTTGTTTGCCTTTGAAACTACGTCTTCTCTCGTGAAGTTCGGACTTGATGTAGTGGATTTGGTTCGTGTAATCACTAAAACAACATGAGGGATCTTGTTTTTAGTGGGAGTTCACCTAGTTAATTTAAGAATTAAATTTGAACTCAATTTATCATAAACTTAATCTAAACTCTTTGCAAATATCTTGTAGATCAGGCGACCGCTACCATCATTTTCAATGTGTTCCTAGAGAAAGAAAAGTTGAACTACAATGGAATAAACTTCACAGAATGGTTCTGTAATATGATGATTGTCCTCGATGCTGGAAATTTGACCTATGTGCTAGATGCACCGCTAGGTGACCCACCTACAAATACCGCGTCTCGGGATGAGCGCAATATGTATGAAACAAAGCGTGATGACTACAATCTTGTGAAATATGCGTTCCTTATGTCAATGGAGCCTGAAATCCAAGAACGCTTTGAACATAGCAGCGCTGCTGATATGGTGGAGCAACTCAAAGCCATGTTTGATAGACAAATCTATGCTGAGAGATATATGATCTCTAGTGAGTTATTCAGTGTTATAACGAAGGTACATAGCTCTATGAATGATCACATCATAATGATGATGCACTATGTTAAATGTCTCAAGATACTAGGATCTGTCATCCCAGTTGATCTTTTGATGGATAGAGTTATGTAGTCGCTCCAACACAGTTACAAAGAGTTTGTGCTGGATTACAAGATAAGTGGTGCATTTGGATCGCTCACTGAACTTGCTGCCACTCTGGTGGCTACCGAAGTAGACATGAAGGAAAAGCGTGAGCCCAAGGGTAACTTAAAGAAGGGCGGCAAATCTATTGCTACACTTGAGAAGAAGATGTAACACCCTCAAAATCGGCCCTATGCAAGTCTCAGCGATTCCCGCCAAACCCGCATAGAAACGATTCAAAGGTGCCCACCAAGCACTTTCGTGCGGGTGGAAAACGAAGTAATATCATTACACAATAGTCCTTGATGGAACCCACAGAATAGATATATACAACACGACTACATGAGTCAAGAATACAGATATACAATACAAAGATCCAAATCACCTTTAAAACGATACAGCGTCCGAGAACGGACAAGATGCAAATTGAGCTAAGAGCCCTGAAGAATAACCAATGGCGTCCATAACCCTGCCTAGGCCAAGCCAGATGGGTAACCCTACTAACGACGTCGATCTCAAAACCTGCTAAAACAAAAGGGGTGCCGACAAAGGGCAAAGGAAAAAGAGAGCGGTCAGTACTGAGGCTAATACACGGCGGACTAGAATTCGGCGGTCCTCGCCTACATAGGTATGGTGGACTGAAGCGGCAGCGTAGCATGCACTAAACAACCTATAGAGACTCAATACAACTGACGGCTATCAGATAGGGATAAGAAAGACCTATTTGAATCCAACCTGAAACTATCACCAAGCATACCCATCCTGGTATTTCCCCCTCGAGACCAAACAAGGAAGTCAACCAAGGAAATCACACAGTTGGCAGTTTTATTCATTCCGTTATAGTTGCGGCAATTACTAGTCAGATATAGATAGCATGAGTGATCCTGATATAATAAGCAGTGGGCAGTTTAAGTTAACCATTCCGTTTTAGTTGTAGTACTTACTAGTCAGATACATATAGTATGAGGCATCCCAAAACCCAATAGTTGTTGGTAATTTTATTTAGCCATTCCGTTGTAGTTGCAATACTTACTAGTCAGATACAATGGTAACAGGTGACAACTCACACCAGCAATTGTTGGCACTTTTATTTAGCCATTCCATTATAGTGCAACTGATTACTTGTCATTATAAAGTAAAATTTATAGCACTACTTTAGTTATAGTTGTCTATGATCGAGATACTGTGCTCCAAGTCGTCCATAACCGCGGACACGGCTTTCAGAAAGTTTTACCCTTCAGGGGGGCACAAATAGAAAAACAGCATGATCAACCTCGGGAAAAACCAAATAAAAACCCAACGAGGCATCACGACAGAGCAATTGCAAGATTCATATAAATTTCAGGGGGCCACCCCACTAAGCAACCCGTGACAAAGTTGGCCGACTCCGAGACGGACCCAGAGGTTTGTGTCAATCGCTGTAAACGACTGGGAACCCGAAAGTGTGACTGGGCTTGTCGATACCGCGAAAACATTCCACTTACCTAAACAGTACAGGCACTCCACACGCAATCATAAATAAATCACTAAAGCATGGCATAAGTACAGGATAGTAATAAAGCCCCAAACTAGTTTGTGGCCCCAAGAAATAATATATGACTCAAGCTCTGGCTAGGGGGATTCATGGTCCCACATGCGGATAGTGCGAAGATTCAAAGAATAGGTATCAAGTACTCGGGATCCTACGGGACTCAAGTGGACGGTTAAAAACCAAATAACATCTATTCCCCACTTGTGCCTCTGCATTATTTACCTACTTCAATTTTAGTTATTAAACTGTAATTAAAGCCATGATCATCTCCAACATTAAGCATGAGACATTTCTCCAACAACGGTGGTACTTGACAACATTGAAACAACACCTGAGCAAGCAACTATGACTCGCAAGGCCGACTATCTACCAAACAACAGGTAATAGGAGGTGTCCAAGGCAATATAATGGCTGCAAGGGATATCATGAGTACGAAGACTAGAGAATCGCAACACAGATAGCAATAGATCAACAGGAGGAAGCAAAGACTAGAAATGTAAAATAGGTAGAAAGGGGGAGAATGCTCTCCTGAAAAACTGCCGAAGGTTCATCCGAAGATTTGGTCGACACTCGCATCAACTCATCGGCCTAGTCCGTGAAGAAGCAAAACACTAGCACAAACACCGAATGCACTATTTAATACTACGACAGAAGATCGAGCATGATGCATGTTTGATGTATGACATGGCAAGATGCGATGCAATTAGGCCATATTAAGCGGAACTGGGGTCCCGACAATTAATTATTAGGTTCATGTTGTTTAGATACCCCGCAATTTTAAATGTTGTATTAACAAGGCAAAAGATAGCACCAGTTCGCTACACAAATTTAAATGGGGCCAATATAAGACTAGATTTGCCCGCATATGGACCCCATATTTAATTATGACGTGAATCGGCATAATGCCCCCTACCCACACGAATATGTATGCATCCATGACAATTTAACATGCAACAATTATATTATATATATTATAAAAATATAGGGGTCTCGAGAAAAGGGGTCACACGTTAGGGGTCTCGACGATCTTGGGGGTTCGAAGGGGTTCGGTTCTGTCCCGCCGGGATCGGTCTTTGGCTCCAGGAACGTGGTCTTCGGATTCTGAGAAGAAGAGCTTGGAGTACGACGACAGATTGAGACGGAAGGTCTCAGTTTTCTCATAACATCACCATCTTGCGGCACTGGAGCCGAAGTAGAGTGGCTAGGCACCATCTTCACATGACCATCAATCGTCGTTGCATCTCTGCACCAGTTACCTCAGTACCGAAACGACAGCAGAGTAGAAGCATTAGGAATGGTGCACGGGCAGCGGGACACAAAACCAATAAGGACACAAGGGCATTACACAGGCCAGTCCTATTCGGAAATTATCTCGAGCACCTTGTGGGAACCACAGAAGTGAGCAACATCGCGACAGCGAGCGTGGACCAGGGTCACCAGCGACAGGGACGAGGTCGGAGAAGGATCATGGCGGCGGGCTCCACTCAGAGACAGAGGACAGGAGAGGCCGACGGTCTTGGCATCGGGGGAGAAGGCGAGGAAGCGGAGCCGCTCCTGTGAACGTCGAGGAGGCAACGTCGGGAGGTTGCAACGCAGAGGCTTGGTACTGGCGGAGCCGTGTCCGGGCGGAGAGGAAGCAGAGAGGTAGGGAGAGGGAAGAGGCACGGCGGTGAGGCGCAGGCCGGCTCGGAGGTGCACTCTACAGCGCGAGAGGGCGCGGGGTTGAGGCATCGGGCGGTGTTACTCGCGGGAAGGAGGGCAACGCGGTGGCGGCCGGGCTTCCTGGCGGCGCCGGGCCAGGAAGGATGGGGACGGGGCTCCACGCCGGGAAGGAGGCGAGAGGAGGAAGGGGAGGAGTGGCGGCGAAGGTTAGTGAGAGGGAGGGGATCGCGTGAGGCAGACGCTGAATCGGGGTAGGCCCGGGGGATGTCGAGAGGGTCCAGGGGAGGGACGGGGCACGCGCGGGGATTGTTGACCGCGCGGGGGGTGCGTGGTACACGTCGAGAGGGAGTAGGGATGGGGAGCATGCAAGCGAGCAGGTTCGCTCGCGCGGGCAGGGGCTGAGCGCTGGTCTATGGGGAGTGAGGTGGAGGTTGGCGGCTAGGAAGGGGTGGTCTTGTGGGTTGTAGGTGGCCTATTGGCTGGGCCTTTGGGCCTAGCCGACTGGGCTGCCTCCCCACAAAAATAGTTTTTTATTATATATTCAGTTGTAGATATTCTTTTATAATTAATTTTTAGAAAAAACAAAATATTTGGACGGACCAGATTTTGTAGTTGAAATAAAGAGGAAGGTAAATAGAAAACAAATAGGTTTTTGGAGAAATAGTTTTTAGGTTAAAAGATGCATGATGGTGTCATGAAGATGCAAAAAATAAAATAACAAAAATTTTCCAGTAGTGGTTTTACCCGGGGTGCTACTATTCGACACCACTAACAATGGATCTCGCCCTTGAGATCCGCCACATGGTACAGAGAAGAAGGTCGACGGTCTGAATCTTCTCGCTTCATGTAGATCTTCGCGACACCACTAACAATGATTCTTTCTTCGTCTTGAAATCGTCGACACCACCAACAAGGGGTCATTGCTCATCGAGAGGACACTCCGGAGAGACAAAGATGAAGTTAAAGGTAAGTCCACCTCTAACTTCCACGGAAGGAGTATAATTGCAACGATCCACCATTCAATGCACAAGAGCGAATGATAAGAGTAGTCGGATGGTGATCAGTCCATCGTGCACCCAAAGCATTACTCTGCACATGAATTGGGAAATTATGCAACCAACTCTCGAAATCAGACTGAAGATCTCAACAATCGAGTTCCAGAAACAAAAGAATGACGTAAGCTCTTTATCGGATCTGATGGAGATGAGGTTGTCGCGTTGAAAAACACCAGAAGATATAAAGAAAAAAATAGTGCATTTTTGGTCCACTGAAGGTACAATAGAGGGATATTCCTCAGATAGCATTAAGACCGGATGTAGCAACACCGTTGCAAGAGGAAGGAAGGACGCGAAACCCTAAAGGTACGACAGAAACCCGACCACGAGAATTCCTGGACTCGAGGAAAAGGTGAGAGGGCAGATTCAAACCACGAAGAGGTAAGAGGAGAGTAGCAGAGGGGTAAGAAGTAAAATCAGACCTAATCAGTTCTATCCAACCGATTTTCCAAAATAGTTTTGACACTCTACAACGTCCGTTAGCTAGGTTATCCTACAGGCTGGACCATTGGGGTATCGTAACTGCTGAGATCTGATACCACTTTGTAACACCCTCAGAATCATCCCTATGCAAGTCTCAGTGATTCCCGCCAAACCCGCATAGAAACGATTCAAAGGTACCCACCAGGCACTTTCGTGCGGGTGGAAAACGAAGTAATATCATTACACAATAGTCCTCAATGGAACCCACAGAACAGATATATACAACACGACTCCATGAGTCAAGAATACATATATACAATACAAAGATCCAAATCACCTTTAAAACGATATAGCGTCCGAGTACGGACAAGATGCAAATTGAGCTAATAGCCCTGAAGAATAACCAATGGCGTCCATAACCCTGCCCAGGCCAAGCCCGAAGGGTAACCCTGCTAACGACATTGATCTCAAAACCTGCTTAAAAAAAGGGATGCCGACAAAGGTCAAAGGAAAAAGAGAGTGGTCAGTACTGAGTCCAGTACACGGCAAGACTAGAATTCGGCGGTCCTGGCCAATGTAGGTATGGTGGACTGAAGCGGCAGCGCAGAATGCACTAAAAAACATATAGAGACTCAATACAACTGATGGCTATTAGATAGGGATAAGAAAGACCTATTCGAATCCAAACTGAAACTATCACCAAGCATACCCATCCTGGTATTTCCCCCTCGAGACCAAACGAGGAAATCAACCGAGGAACTCACACAGTTGGCAGTTTTATTCATTCTGTTATAGTTGCGGCAATTACTAGTCAGATATAGATAGCATGAGTCATCCTAGTATAATAAGCAGTGGGCAGTTTTAGTTAACCATTCCGTTGTAGTTGTAGTACTTACTAGTCAGATACATATAGTATGAGGCATCCCAAAACCCAATAGTTGTTGGTAATTTTATTTAGCCATTCCGTTGTAGTTGCAATACTTACTAGTCAGATACCATGGTAACAGGTGACAACTCACACTAGCAATTGTTGGCACTTTTATTTAGCCATTCCATTATAGTGAAGCTGATTACTAGTCATTATAAAGTCAAATTTATAGCACTACTTTAGTCATACTCCCTCCATTCCAGGGCTTAAGGCGTCCTTGTTTTGCGTGTTTTTCATTTGACCAAGAATTACTCTAAATACATAAAGAGTTATGGTATAAAACTAGTATCACTGGAAAATATTTTTCAATACAAATCCAACGATACTAATTATGTACAATATAATCAAGATTTTGTTGCTCAATTCTTTTGGTCAAAATTTGCTTTGGAAAGCGTGTGCGCCTTAAGCCCTGAAACGGAGGCAGTGGTTGTCTATGATCGAGATACTGTGCTCCAAGTCGTCCATAACCGCGGACACAGCTTTCAGAAAGTTTTACCCTGCAGGGGGCAAAAATAGCAACACACGCACGATCAACCTCGGGAAAAAACAAATAAAAACTCAATGAGGCATCACGACAGAGAAATTGCAAGATTCATATAAGTTTCAGGGGGCCACCCCACTAAGCAACCCGCGACGAAGTTGGCCGGCTCCGAGATGGACCCAGAGGTTTGTGTCAATGGCTGTAAACGACTGGGAACCCGAAAGTGTGAATGGGCTTGTCGATACCGCGGAAACATTCCACTTACCTAAATAGTACAGGCGCTCCATGCGCAATCATAAATAAAGCAGTAAAGCATGGCATAAGTACAGAATAGTAATAAAGCCCCAAACTAGTTTGTGGCCCCAATAAATAATATATGACTCAAGCTCTGGATAGGGAGATTCATGGTCCCACATGCGGATAGTGCGAATATTCAAAGAACAGGTATCAAGTACTCGGGATCCTACGGGACACAAGTGGACGGTTAAAAACCAAATAACATCTATTGCCCACCTGTGCCTCTGCATTATTTACCTACTTCAATTTTAGTTATTAAACTGTAATTAAAGCCATGAACATATCCAACATTAAGCATGAGACATTTCTCCAACAACAGTGGCACTTGACAACATCGAAACAACACCTGAGCAAGCAACTATGACTCGCAAGGCTGACTATCTACCAAACAACAGGTAATAGGAGGTGTCCAAGGCAATATAATGGCTGTAATGGATATCACGGGTACGAAGACTAGAGCATTGCAACACAGATAGCAATAGATCAACAGGAGGAAGTAAAGACTAGAAATGTAAAATAGGTAGAAAGGGGGAGAATGCTCGCCTGAAAAACTGCCGAAGGTTGATCCGAAGATCTGGTCGACACTCGCATCAACTCATCGGCCTAGTCCGTGAAGAAGCAAAACACTAGCACAAACACCGGATGCACTATTTAATACTACGACAGAAGATCGAGCATGATGCATGTTTGATGTATGACATGGCAAGGATGCAATGCAATTTGGCCATATTAAGCGGAACTGGGGTCCCGACAATTAATTATTAGGTTCATGTTGTTTAGATACCCCGCAATTTTAAATGTTGTATTAACAAGGCAAAAGATAGCACCAGTTCGGTACACAAATTTAAATGAGGCCAATATAAGACTAGATTTGCCCGCATATGGACCCCATATTTAATTATGACGTGAATCGGCATAATGCCCCCAATCCACAGGAATATGTATGCATCCATGACAATTTAATATGCAACAAGTATATTATATATATTATAAAAATATAGGGGTCTCGAGAAAAGGGGTCACACATTAGGGGTCTCGACGATCTTGGTGGTTCGAAGGGGTTCGGTTCTGTCCCGCCGGGATCGGTCTTCGGGTCCAGGAACGGGGTCTTCGGATTCCGAGAATAAGAGCTTGGAGTACGATGACAGATTGAGATGGAAGGTCTCGGTTTTCTCGTAACATCACCATCTTGCGGCACTAGAGCCGAAGTAGAGTGGCTAGGCACCATCTTCACATGACCATCAATCGTCGCTGCATCTCCGCACTAGTTACCTCAGTACCGAAACGACAGCAGAGTAGAAGCATCAGGAACGGTGCACGGGCAGCGGACACAAAACCAATAAGGACACAAGGGCATTACACAGGCCATGTCTTATTTGGACATTATCTCGAGCACCTTGGGAACCACAGAAGCGAGCAACAACACGACAATGAGCGTGGACTAGGGTCACCAGCGACAGGGACGAGGTCGGAGAAGGATCGTGGCAGCGGGCTCCACTCGGAGACAGGCGAAAGGAGAGGCCGACGGTCTTGGCATTAGGGGAGAAGGCGAGGACGCGGGGCCGCTCCTGTGCATGTCGGGGAGGCGATGTTGGGAAGTTGCGATGCAGAGGCTTGGTACTGGCCGAGCCGTGGCCGGCCGGAGAGGAAGCAGAGAGGTAGGAAGAGGGAAGAGGCACGGCGGTGAGGTGCAGGCCGACTCGGAGGCACACTCTGCGGCGCGAGAGGGCGCGGGGTCAAGGCAGCAGGCAGTTCTGCTAGCGGGAAGGAGGCCAACACGGTGGCGGCCGGGCTTCCTGGCGGCACCGGGCCAGGAAGGATGGGGACGGGGCTCCACGCCGGGAAGGAGGCGAGAGGAGGAAGGGGAGGAGAGGCGGCGAAGGTTAGCGAGAGGGAGGGGATCGCGTGAGGCAGACGCTGAATCGGGGTGGGCCCGGGGGAAGTCGAGAGGGTCCAGGGGAGGGACGGGGTCACGCACGGGGATTGTTGACCGCGCGGGCGGTGCGTGGTACACGTCGAGAGGGAGTGGGGACGGGGAGCGTGCAAGCGAGCAGGTTCGCTCGCGCGGGCAGGGGCTGAGCGCTGGTCTATGGGGAGTGAGGTGGAGGCTGGCGGCTAGGAAGGGGTGGTCTTGTGGGTTGTAGGTGGCCTATTGGCTGGGCCTTTGGGCCTAGCCAACTGGGCTGCCTCCCCACAAAAATAGTTTTTATTATGTATTTAGTTCAACATAATAAAAATGTAAAATAGGTAGAAAGGGGGAGAATGCTCGCCTGAAAAACTGCCGAAGGTTCATCCGAAGATCTGGTCGACACTCGCATCAACTCATCGGCCTAGTCCGTGAAGAAGCAAAACACTAGCACAAACATCGGATGCACTATTTAATACTACGACAGAAGATCGAGCATGATGCATGTTTGATGTATGACATGGCAAGGATGCGATGCAATTAGGCCATATTAAGCGGAACCGGGGTCCCGACTGTCGTGGGAATGTCCACGGCAGATGCTGCAATCGGCAGCGAGTAGTAGAACATGGGGCAAGGGCGGCCAGCCATCTGCGGTGCGAGATGAGGGCGGAGACACAAGGGTTTACCCAGGTTCGGCCCCCCGGAGGGTAAAGACCTACTCCTGCTAGATTGTATTATGGTGGAAGTACAATGGGGCGAGCTCGGCGGCTAGGCAGCGAGTCGCTTGGGTGGATGATGGAACGTATCCTCTACACGCCCTCTAGGGAGGTTTATATAGACTCACCCCCTAGGGTTTATAGATCTCAACCGAATCAGTTAAGGTTTCAGCAATCGTTTAACCTAATCCGACTGGGCCTATCTACGCTCCTGGGCCTTCAGCTTCCAGTCGCTTGAGTCCACGCCAGGTCTTGATCCAGTCGCCGTTACCGTAGGCCCACTCACAGGCGCCTGGCCAGTCGGAAACGTCCTGCTGGGTATACCCCGGTAGGCATATCCCCATCTGTAGTCCCCGAGGCCGTCGTTGATTGGTCGCAGGTGGTCGCTGGCAGTCGGTGTATACGGCTCCAATGCGGACGCCCAGTCGAATCGGCGACGGACTCCTGAATAAAGGAAAAACCAGTTATTCTAGTCGCACTAACGGCGACCGATTTAGTCGCAGCTCGGCGAACGGTTCGGCGAATATTCAGTCACTGTTGTAGTGATCAGGTCGGCGAATAATCAAGTCGCGCGGAGTGACGAGTCGAGTGAATGAAGTTGGACCGTCAAGTGGGGTCAAACTAGCCGTTGGGGTAATCCAACGGTAACTTTCGGCGTAATCACCGTGTAGTAACGGCTCCCGAAATTGGCGGGTAACAACCGCTATATAAGGGGAATGACGGGCGAGCAGGGAAACACTCCTTCATCTTTCCTCCGACCTCGCCCATCTCCATTTCCACTCTGCATCACGATCCAGCCGATCCAGAGAGCCCCGACCTCCACAAATCTTCCAACCAATGGCCCCCTCCACCGAACCATGGGGCCGATCCAAGTGCACCAGGGCGCTATTAGCGTCGTTCGAGGAGGCTGGGATCCTGCACGCCGGCAGGTGGCGCATCCCTGCGGCCGGAGAGGTGACTCCGGACCCGCGCGAGGGAGAATTCGTTTGCTTCCCCTGGGGCGGGGGCTTGGGTTTCCCATTTCTCTCTTCTTCCGGCGCTTCTGCGCCTTCTACGGGATCCAGCCGTCGGACCTGGGCCTACATAGCATCGAGAAGCTCGCCATTTTCGTGGCGTTATGTGAGTGCTATCTGGGCTGCAGGCCCTACTTCCCCCTGTGGCAAGATCTATTCCATGGGAGGATTAGTCATGAAGAATCAGGCGGCCCGATGCTGGCTGCGGGTGGCCTGACGTTTCAGCTGAAGTTGAAGGTGTCGTTCTTCGACCTGATGCTGCCGGCCAAGGCGGCAAACGAGTGGAAGAAATCCTGGTTCTACGTCACCGAGGCGACTCCAGACGGCGAGGTGGCGCTTCCAAGATACTACGCCAACCGGCCCGAACCGTGTCGGCTCCAGGTTGGCAAGCTCCCGCTGGATCAGCGGATGGTTGTCGACGAAATGTTGCAAACCATCCGCGGCCTGAAGAAGAAGGGCCTCCAAACCATCAATCTTTACAACTGCTGGCTCGGGCGGCGGCTTGTGCCTTTGGCCCGCCGCGACCATTATATGTACGAGTACGCGGGTAGGGACGACCCGACAAAATCCTGCCTCGTCGAGTGGAAGCTCGAGGACTACATCCTAGCTCTAAAGAAGATCACCCAGGCGGCGTACCTGGACGCGAAGGACGGGGTCGCCCCCTATACCGCAAGGCGCCCAGCTCCGACGTTGAGTCACCATTTTCGTCACCATTCGTAGTCGCAGATGATGCAGTCGCGGTTATGCTGACGTTGTTTCATTTTTATTGTAGTTGTTCCAAGTGGTGGAAGGATGGCTCCCACCCGCAGACGACGAAAACTCGAGCTCATCCGTTCAGGACGGGAGCGAGTCGCCACCCGCCAAAGGCGACGTTGGGAGCGACGCGGGTGATGACGACGATGATGACGACGAGCCCGTGGAAGACGCCGCCCCGATGGTTCGCAAAACTCGCGGGCAACATCAGCGCGATCTCGAGGCGAGTAGAAGCCTCGAACGTCATGATGACGATGACGACGAGCTCCTCGAGAACACCTCGCGTCGTGAGGCTACGCCGTCGAAGAAGAAGAAGAAGAAGAAGAAGGAAGTGAAGGCTCCGCCAAGGAGAAAGACGAAGCCGGCGAAGAAGGTGTCTCCGCCTCGTTCGGCGACTAGTTCCGACGCCACCAGCTCGGCCAAGGGTGAAGCGACGCATACGACAGCAGCACCGAACGCCGTCGCCCTCCTGGATGAGGTACCTCTGGCCTCGCTTCCACCCCCATTCTCCCCGGTCTCTGGGTTGGGGGCTACTCCAGCCGCAGCAGCTTCGCCTCCCAGGAGAGCTCCTGCCGACGTCATCACGGAGGCTCCTGTCGCGTCCTCATCTTCGAAGAGGCCCTCCGTGTCTTGGGCACATGATGTGTTTGAGATGGGCCTCAGTTGGAAATTGGGCCCCGAGCTGTAGAAGCCTGCCAGCATCCGCACGGGACTGCGGTTCATACCAGTCGCCAAGTAAGTCTTGTTCGTCTGCTTGCCTTCCGTTGTAATTGGACAATTTTGCTCATATCATTGTTTCGCAGGACTGGAGTTAAAAAGATCGGCCACCCTTCCGTGGCCAAGATTCCGCCAGTCGTCACCGAGGAATACCCCTCGCGGAAGAGGAAAGCTGATGAAGTCGCCGCTCCCGCAGATAGCGCTAAGAGGGCGGAGGGCGACGATGTCGTCACGGTCTCCGACGACACGGCAGTTGCTCCGAGCGATCCTCCGACTGCGGCGGAGGTAGCTTCGAAGAACAAGGAGGCTGTTTCCTTGCCCGGGGTGACCGAGCCGACTCCTAGTGGCGCTGGGGCATCCGCTGCTACCTTCCCCCATTTCATGGCCAAAGCAGCCACAACGAGTGGCGCAATGCCAACGAGCCAGACGCCTGGGGTCGTTGAGACGGAGGTCGAGCAGCGTCGCGGACACACTCCAGCTCTGCTTGCATCTGTGGACGCGTTACAGCTCCACGGCATGCTGGGCACAGCCATCCAGGTATGTCCAGTCCCCGAGGATCAGGCCACTGAATTTCAGTGGTCGGATTCTTTTAGTGTTTTTGTAGCCTCCAGTCCCCGAGTGCCTAGTCGTTCAATTTCAGCGGGTGGGCACTTAGGATTTTTTACCTCCAGTCCCCGAGTGCCTAGTCGTTGAATTTCAGCGCGTGGGCACTTAGGATTTTTGACCTCCAGTCCCCGAGTGCCTAGTCGCTGAATTTCAGCGGGTGGGCACTTAGGATTTTATTGTTGTTGATAGTTTGATTTGTTTGCAGGGCTTGCAGCGTGAATCGGCCGATCGGCTTGCTGCAAAGTGTCGCGTGGAGAAGGAACTTGTTTCCGTCCAAGAAACGAACAAGGGACTCCAAGCAATCGCTGCCAAGGCAGAGGAGGTCCGCCAGGGCCTTGTTCCGGCGGATGAGCTGACGGCGGCTCAATCTGCTTTGAGTACGGCTGAGAAGCGGATCGCTGATCTGGAGCGCGAGCTCAAGGAAGCGAGGGCGGAGGCGAGCTCAGAGGATGGGCAAGCAAAAGCTGCTGTTACGGCTGCCGCTGAAGAGCGAAAGGTCTCTGACGCCCTCGTTGTTGGGCTGCAGAATGACTTCTCCTCGCTTCAAAGCTTCATCACGGGCCTCTGCCGTCCTTTAATTGGTAAACTTTCTGCCTCTGCTGTAGTAGCTGCATTATGAAATCGTTGTTGTACTCACTGCCGACCCCTGTACGTAGGTCGGATTATCGACAGCTCGGAGGAGGCGCAGTCGTACGACGCCCGGCGGTGTGTGACCACTCTGGTCGACTCGGCCACATTGTCTGCGGCTTGCATTCGAGCATATCTTCAGGAGATATCGCCTACGGAAGTGATTCCCAGCGACCTCGTCGAAGTATGGCGGTATCTGGAGAAGGCGCCGTCAGTCGTCGAGTTCATGACGTGGTCGGCGTTTCGGTGCAGGGCGGCGACGGCACTCAGCCTTGGGCTTGCCCACTTCCCGGAGGACTTCGATCTTGATGATGTGACGAGTGGCTACCCCTCATCGACGGGCTCGGTGGAGATCGCCAAGGTGCTGAAGCTGACAGACCGGGCCACGGTGTACTCCGATCGCGTCTGGGCGATGGGCGACCTCCTCCCCTATCAGGAGACGACTGTCGCGCCCAACGATCCTGAGCCGCCGCATCGGGACTTCAAGGTCGAGCAGCCATTCCATGCAGCGATGGCGGGTGAGTTGACGACGTACCCGTCGAACCCGTACACACCCTTCATTCGCAACCGCAGGGGTGGTGGCGAGTCGCCATCGAAACCTGCGGAATAGAAACATTGTGCCCTGGGGCGTTAGTAGCAATTGGCCATTGGACTCAACTTGTATTTTGGAACGACTTTGTTCTGCTGTAATGAAACCTCGTGTTATTTTGTGAATTGTTTCGTGATTTTGATTGCTTATTGGACGAGTCCCCGAGCGCGTTCGCCCTTTTTATGGGGTTTACCTTGTTTGTTATGTGTTTGTGGTTTTAAATGTTTTGTCAGTTGTTTTGTTATTGAGGTCGACTCGCCCGAGCTCGGAGAGCCAGTCGCATGGCGACTCCCGTGAGTGCTCTTTACTTGACCGTTTTCCCTTGTGTGAACAAGGTCGGATGGCCGAGTCCCCGAGCGTGGTACTTGGTGGTTCTAGTCGTAGGTCCAGGGTGGGTGAGGACTGAGCGCGTTAGAGTAAGCGCGTCACTCCTGCCTGACCCGTAGGGTCAGTCGCATGGCGAGTCCTGGGCACGCTCTCATACTAGGCATTTTTCCCTAGTCACTCGTGCTCGACTGGTCGTCAGTCCCCGAGCGTGGTACTTGGCCGTTCGAGTCGCAGTGCTGAGGATGCGGAGGACCTTGGTCGCTGTGAGGAACGAGGGAAGTTGTCTTGGCTCGTTAAGCCAGTCGAGCTAGGCGGCTCCAACGGTGCTCCGGGTTAGCGTTTTTTGTGGACGTTACGAGTCCTGGGGTAATCCAGTGCCCTCGGAACGCACTACTTGGCCCTGCCGGTCGCTGTACCAGAGGTTGACTTCTGCGGTTAGCTTGATGTTGTTATTACGAGTGCGAGTGGCACAAGGCACGGAGAGTAGACGCAATTTGCGGTAACCAATCTATTTTATTTCATAGTAGGTGGAGAGTACATGTATGGAATTCTAGGAGTAGAATTTCCGTAGTAGGTTTACATTCCACGGTCGCTTGACGTCGAGTTTCCCGTCTCCTCGGACGTCGATGAGGTAGTAGGCGTCGTTGCCAAGGACTCGCCCGATGGCGAATGGTCCCTCCCAAGGGGGGGATAGCTTGTGCATGCCCTTCTTGTCCTGGATGAGGCGTAGCACCAGATCGCCTTCCTAGAACGTGCGAGTCCTTACTCGCCGGCTATGGTAGCGGCGGAGCCCTTGTTGGTAGATGGCGGTGCGGGAGCAATCTAGGTCGCGTGCCTCGTCGAGTTGGTTGACTCCATCCTGGCGTGCGAGTTCGTTTGCGGCCTCCGTGTAGTGGACAACCCTGAGCGAGTCGTGCTCTAGGTCGGTGGGCATGACTGCCTCGGCACCATACACCATGAAGAAGGGGGTGAACCCTGTTGACTTGTTGACGGAGGTGCGGATGCCCCAGATGACGGAGGGTAGCTCCTCGACCCAGCACCCAGCGGTGCGCTCGAGTGGTACTTGGAGCCATGGCTTCAGGCCATGGAGGATGCTCTGGTTGGCCCGTTCCGCCTGGCCGTTGGACTCCGGTTGAGCGACTGAGGCGAGGTCGAGTCGGATGTGATGTTCTTCACAGAACTCGGCCATGGCTCCTTTGGCGAAGTTGGTGTCGTTGTCCATGATGATGCTGTTTGGGAACCCATAGCGATAGATGAGCTCGCGTAGGAACTTGGTGGCGGTCTTCCCGTCGCATTTCCGGACTGGCTTGGCCTCCACCCATTTTGTGAATTTGTCGACTGCGACCAGGAGATGCGTGAAGCCAGAGGGGGCCTTTTTGAAAGGTCCTACCATGTCCATACCCCACACGGCGAACGGCCATGTGATGGGGATTGTCTTGAGCGCCGAGCTCGGTACGTGGGTCTGGTTGGCGTACTTCTGGCACCCGGCGCACCGCTGAACAATGTCGACAGCGTCTGCGTGTGCGGTAGGCCAGTAGAAATCGTGTCGCATAGCCTTTGCGACAAGAGAGCGGGCGCCGGCATGGTGGCCGCAGTCGCCGGAGTGGATGTCGTGGAGGATTGTGCGTCCTTCAGCGGGTTGGACGCAGCGTTGGAACACGCCGGTCACGCTGCGCTTGTGGCGCTCGTCGTCGATGATGACGAAGGATTTGCAGCGGCGTACTATCATCCGGGCGTCTGTTTCGTCTGCTGGCAAGATGCCTCCCTCCAGGTAGGCGATGTACGGCGTAGTCCAGTCCTCTGGCTCGGTGATGAGTGCGACCAGGGCTGCATCTGGTTGCAGCGGGACTCCGATGTCGATCTTCCTTGGGGGAGAGACGGAAGGCTTGGTGATGGTGTCGAGGAAGACGTCGGCGTGTGGTGCGAGTCGAGCCGAGCTGATACGAGAGAGTGCGTCGGCTCCTCGTTCTTCCGCCTGTCGATCCACTCGACGGAATAGCCTGCGAAGTGTCCGCCCAACTTGTTCACTGCTTGGCGGTATGCGGCCATGGTGGGGGAGACGGCGTCGCAGGTGCCAGCGACTTGCCCAGCGACGAGGTCGGAGTCTCCGTAGCAGCATAGGCGGTTGACATTCATCTCCTTGGCGGGTCGCATGCCGTGGAGTAGTGCCTCGTACTCGGCCATGTTGTTGGTGCAGGGGGTGAAATCGAGGCAGAGGACGTAGAGTAGCTTGTCGCCCTTCGGAGAGGTTAGCACGATCCCTGCTCCTGCACCGTCCGTATTCTTGGAGTCGTCAAAGTGTAAACTCCAGTAGTGGAGGTATGGAAGCTTTTCTGGCTGCTGGGCCTCCTCCTAGTCGGCGATGAAGTCCGCGAGAGCCTGCGACTTGATCGCTTTGCACGGCTCTTACTTGATGTTGTGGACGCCGATTTCGATGGCCCACTTGGCGACTCACCCGTTTGCCTCACGGTTGCGGATGATGTCCTGCAACGGTGCTGAGGAGACGACCGTTATCGGGGGCTCCTGGAAGTAGTGCGGCAGTCGCCGCTGTGCTCTGAAGACCGCGTATACCAGTTTCTGGTATTGCGGGTATCGCTGGCGCGACTCGGTGAGGACCTCGCTAATATAGTACCCTGGTCGTTGTACTGGGTGCTCCTTTCCTTCCTCTAGTCGCTCGACGACCATGACAGCGCTGACGACGCGCTCGGAAGCCGCGACGTAGACCAGCATGGGTTCCTTGTTGACGGGGGCGGCGAGTAGCGGTGCTGCGAGTAGCACCTTCTTGAGGTCGCGGAGCGCATCGTCCGCCTCCTTGTCCCACTAGAAGGTGGGGTTCTTGCGCATCAGGCGGTATAATGGCATCGCCTTTTCGCCCAATCGGGGGATGAAGCGAGTGAGATCCGCGACTCGCCCGGCCAGCTTCTGGACGTCGCACAAGCACTCGGGTTTGCCGAGTCGAGCGATCATGTCGATCTTGGTGGGATTTGCCTCGATCCCTCGCTTGGAGACGACGTATCCCAGTAGATTCCCTACTGGTACACCGAAGGTGCATTTGCCTGGGTTGAGCTTTATCTTGTATTTCCGCAGGTTGGCGAATGTTTCCGCCAGGTCGGCGAGTAGGTCGCCCTGGCGAGCGGACTTCACTACCACGTCGTCGATGTAGACGTGGATACTGCGGCCAATTTGTCTCGCAAGGCACTCCTGCATACACCGCTGGTAGGTCGCCCCGGCGTTCTTGAGGCCGAAGGTCATGGCAGTGTAGCAGAAGGCTCCGAATGGCATGATGAACGCTGTCTTCTCTTCGTCCTCAACGGCCATTTTGATATGGTTGTACCCAGAGTAGGCGTCGAGGAAGCATAGAAACTCCGAGCCCGCGGTGGAATCGATTATTTGGTCGATCCGCGGGAGGACGAATTGCTCCTTCGGGAAGGGGCTGTTTAAGTTTGTGTAATCGATACACATCCTCCGGGTCCCATTTTTCTTCTCGACCAGGACTGGGTTTGCCAGCCACTTGGAGTATTTGATTAGCCGGATGAGGCCTGCAGCGAGTAGACGCTGCACCTCCTCGGCTATTGCTCGGCGGCGCTCTTCATTGAAGGGCCGCAGCGACTACTTGACAGGTCGCACTTTGGGGTCGGCGTTGAGTTTGTGCTCAGCGAGTTCCCTAGGGACACCAGGAGTGTCAGAGGCCTTCCATGCGAAGATGTCCCTGTTCTCACGGAGGAACTCGATGAGCGCGCCTTCCTATGCTGGGCTCATGCCCATCCCGATCGTCACCGTCTGGCTAGAGTCGCCTGGGACCAGCTTGACGGTGCGGGTATGCGTCGTTGCCTCGAAGGCTGAGGTGTTGCCGCCCTTCGAGTTGGGCTTCTTGAGTATAGTGGGGTCATCGTTGTTGACCCCGCTCACGTATTTGGTAAGCTCATCGGTGTGGTTGGCCTCTGCCGCGATGACGGCGTCGGCGAGTTCGGCTCCTTTGGCCTCACACTCGGCGGCCATGTCGGGGTCGCCGTGGATGGTGATGACGCCACGCGGTCCGGGGAGCTTCATCGTGTTGTACGCATAGTGGGGCGCCGCCATGAATTTGGCGAACGCCTGGCGCCCTAGGACGTAGTGGTAGGAGTTGTCGAAGGGCACCAGTTCGAAGACGATCTGCTCGGTGCGGAAGTTTGCCGGTGTACCGAAGGTGACTGAAAGCGTGACTTTGCTGATCGGGTACGCCTTCTGATCGGGGACGATGTCATGGAACGTGGTGTAGGTCGTCTCGACCATCGACTGCGGGAGCCGCAGTCGCCTGAAGGTGTCCAGGTACAGGATGTTGATGGAGTTGCCGCTGTCCATCAATGTCTTGGGGAGCCAGTAGTCTCCCACCTTGGGCTTGACCACCAGGGCGACTCGGCCTGGGTACTCGATGCGTGGCGAGTGGTCCTGGCGGCTCCAAGTGATTGGTTGCTCTGACCAGCTGAGGAACTGGGGAACGTCCACCTGGGCCACTGCGTTGACGGCGACGGCGCAGGCGATGACCTTCTTCTCGCGCTTCGTGTTGAAGCCTGTGAAGGTGTGGAGCGAGCCGGCCACGCTGCCGAATTTTCCGCCGTTTGGTGGGTTGTTGTCGGGGTCTTACCGCGCTCGTCGTGCCTTCTCGATCTCCTTGAGAGAGTGGCAGTCGGTGGTCGTGTGTGTGGCGGGCTTTCCTTCCCTGTTGTGAAATACACAAGGTTGGTTAAGGAGGGCCACGGGGTCGAACCTTGGCTTCGCCTTGTAGTTGCCGCCGTCGCGGCGTTGCCCCCCGTCGCGGCGGAAGCTCTTGGGCTCGCGCTGCGCGTACCCAGCATTGGCGACGAAGTGGACTCGCCCATCACTGCGGCGCTTGCCGTTGAGGAGAGTGTTGCTGTAGCGTAGATCGGATCGTCGTCCATTGTCGTTGCCACTCGTGCGGCGTTGTCCTCTCGACTCGTCGTCGGTTTCTTGATTTGGGTCTTCCTCCACGTATCTTTTGGCGATCTCTAGGAGATCCGGTATGTTGTCGAGTGTGCGGTATGCTCGTTTGAGCTTGGCGACCAGGGGCTCGTAGCGGCACGAGGTCATGAAGCAGTGGATTGCGGTGTCTGGGTGGATGCCGACCGCGTTGTACCACAGTTCTTGTCACCGTTGGACCCAGCTGCGGGTCGACTCGCGAGGTCCCTGGACGCATCGTTCCAGGTCCTCGATGGTTGTGGCGCGGGTGTATGAACCCTCGAAGTGCCTGAAGAAGGCGTCGCGCATCTCTTCCCAGGAGTCGATGCTATCCGCGGGGAGAGTGTTGATCCACTACCTGCACGCCCCCTCCATCATCAGGGGGAGGTAGCGGGCGGCTAGTAGATCGGTGTGGCCGACGATCCCCATTACCATGAGGTACGTATCCAGCCACACAGAGGGATCGTACGAGGGTCGTACTTCTCTATTTCCTTCGGCGCTTTGAAGTTCGCCGGATATCTTTCGCCTCGGATCATCATTCCGAAGCATCGGGGCCCGAGTGGGCTTAGCGACCCCCTTGGCTCGCCGTCGCGGCGGTTGGTTAGGGTATGCCGCAGGTCGTCGGGCTGGCGTGTGCGCCAGCTCTGGTTGTTGATGATGTGCGTGCGGGCGTCGACGGGCTGACCGTTGGCGGCGACGAAGTTGGTTGCCGGACATGGGTCGTTGGTGGAGAGTGCCGCGTTGGAGGGTCGGTGTTGGAGCTGCAGTGGTTCGGGTGGCGGGCAGTTGAGGGTGTTTGCCGCCATGGGGCGGCCGCTTGAGGCCGCTCTGCTGCCCGATGAACGCGAGTACATCCGACCCTATGAGTCGACGCCTACGTTTTGTTGCTCGACCGCCTTTGCGAGCAAGGCCTTGACGTACTGATCTGTAGGGCGCTGTCACCGGTGGCCGTGATGTTGTTGACTGCTGCTCGGCCCGCAACGAGGTTGTCCATCGGCGTGGAGAACAGTGTTAGACCATTCACGTCTCGCTCCCGTGAGGAGACCACGATCCGCGACTGGTCCCTGGGGGGTGCACGGTTGGGTGGAGGTGTGGCGCCATTCGCCGTCGACCCTGGTGGGGGCCGGGCGCTTCCTCCTGGTGGCGCATTCTCGCAGATCGCACGCTCGGCCGCGCGGGCCGGGTCGCTCTCGTCGTCGAAGTTCAGGGCGCGCCCCTGGACGGTGGGGTTCAGGCGCGACCTGATTCGTTGCTGGTGGTAGCGCGACAGCTCCTGCGCCGTCACCTGCTCGAGGCAACAAAAATCGCGCTCGGCTTGCTCCTTGCAGACTACTTCCGCCAGCTTCAGGCGGAGTTCCTCGACCTCCGTTGCCGTTATGTTGGGAGGGATCGGGGTGGAGAATGGATCCTCCGGCGGGTCGGCGCCAGTCGCCATGTAGGTCGCGGCGTGGCGACCGGTCCCGTCGCGGATATCGGCGGAGTTCTCCGACCCGGAGTCAAAGTCGAAGATCCCAAGGATGGAGGGATCCTCGAAGTCTCTGACGTTGGAGACTTGGGTGATGGAGCCCATGGGCGACGCGGCGATGATGCATCCGGCGAGTGACGCCGGGGTCGCCGAGTCGGCGTCGTTGTTGAGGGCCGCTTCTTCCGCGGCCGCGGTGGTTTCAGCCACATCGCTGTGGGCTGAGTTGTACTCGGAGGCGAGGCGGTGGATCGTGCGGGCCTGATTCTCAGAGAGTCGGTCGCGTGGCGGCGACTCGCGGATGCGAGCCGAGTCCTCCGAGACGATGACGTCGGTGAGGCCGACGAAGAGACTGATCGTGCCGACCGGCAGGATCATGCTATGCGTGACGGGTCGTGCCGCCGGGACGTAGCTGCTCGGCAAGATTTGGAGCATCTCGACGATCGCTATCATGCGGCCGGTGGCGACCGACTCGTTGATGGGCAGATTGGATCTCGCCGCAGAACACCGGCCAGACCGGCCAGGCCCCACGGTGGGCGCCACTGTCGTGGGAATGACCACGGCAGATGCTGCAATCGGCAGCGAGTAGTAGAATATGGGGAAAGGGTGGCCAGCCATCTACGGTGCAAGATGAGGGCGGAGACACAAGGATTTACCCAGGTTCGGCCCCCCGGAGGGTAAAGACCTACTCATGCTAGATTGTATTATGGTGGAAGTACAATGGGGTGAGCTCGGCGGCTAGGCAGCGAGTCGCTTGGGTGGATGATGGAACGTATCCTCTACACACCCTCTAGGGAGGTTTATATAGACTCACCCCCTAGGGTTTACAGATCTCAACCGAATCAGTTAAGGTTTCAGCAATCTTTTAACCTAATCCGACTGGGCCTATCTACGCTCCTGGGCCTTCAGCTTCCAGTCGCTTGAGTCCACGCCAGGTCTTGATCCAGTCGCCGTTACCATAGGCCCACTCACAGGCGCCTGGGCTAGTCGGAAACGTCCTGCTGGGTATACCCCGGTGGGCATATCCCCATCACCGACAATAAATTATTAGGTTCATGTTGTTTAGATACCCCGCAATTTTAAATGTTGTATTAACAAGGCAAAAGATAGCATCAGTTCGGTACACAAATTTAAATGGGTCCAATATAAGACTAGATTTGCCCGCATATGGACCCCATATTTAATTATGACGTGAATCGTCATAATGCCCCCAATCCACACGAATATGTATGCATCCATGACAATTTAATATGCAACAGGTATATTATATATATTATAAAAATATAGGGGTCTCAAGAAAAGGGGTCACACATTAGGGGTCTTGAAGATCTTGGGGGTTCGAAGGGGTTCGGTTCTGTCCCGCCGGGATCGGTCTTCGGGTCCAGGAACGGGGTCTTCGGATTCCAAGAAGAAGAGCTTGGAGTACTATGACAGATTGAGACGGAAGGTCTCGGTTTTCTCATAACATCACCATCTTGCGGCACTGGAGCCGAAGTAGAGTGGCTAGGCACCATCTTCACATGACCATCAATCGTCGTTGCATCTCCGCACTAGTTACCTCAGTACCGAGACGACAGCAGAGTAGAAGCATCACGAACGGTGCACGGGCAGCGGGACACAAAACCAATAAGGACACAAGGGCATTACACAGGCCATGTCCTATTCGAAAATTATCTTGAGCACCTTGTGGGAACCATAGAAGCGAGCAACAACGCGACAGCGAGCGTGGACTAGGGTCACCAGCGACAGGGACGAGGTCGGAGAAGGATCGTGGCGGCGGTCTCCACTCGGAGACAGAGGACAGGAGAGGTCGACAGTCTTGGCATCGGGGGAGAAGGCGAGGATGCGGGGCCGCTCCTGTGCATGTTGGGGAGGCGACGTCGGGAGGTTGCGACGCAGAGGCTTGTACTGGCCGAGCCGTGGCCGGACGGAGAGGAAGCAGAGAGGTAGGGAGAGGGAAGAGGAACGATGGTGAGGCGCAGGCCAGCTCGGAGGCGCACTCTGTGGCGCGAGAGGTCGCGGGGTCAAGGCAGCAGGCGGTGCTGCTCGCGGGAAGGAGGGCAACGCGGTGGCGGCCGGGCTTCCTGGCGGCGTCGGGCCAGGAATGATGGGGACGGGGCTCCACGCTGGGAAGGAGGCGAGAGGAGGAAGGGGAGGAGAGGCGGTGAAGGTTAGCGAGAGGGAGGGGATCGCGTGAGGCAGACGCTCAATCGGGGTGGGCCCGGGGGATGTCGAGAGGGTCCAGGGGAGGGACGGGGTCACACGCGGGGATTGTTGACCGTGTAGGCGGTGCGTGTTACACGTCGAGAGGGAGTGGGGCCGGGAAGCATTCAAGCGACAGGTTCGCTCGCGTGGGCAGGGGCTGAGCGCTGGGCTGTGGGAGTGAGGTGGAGGCTGGCGACAGGGAAGGGGTGAGGGAGTGGGATTAGGGTTAGAGCTAGGGTTTGGTCTTGTAGGTTGTAGGTGGCCTATTGGCTGGGCCTTTGATCCTGGCCGACTGGGCTGCCTCCCCACAAAAATAGTTTTTATTATATACTTAGTTGTAGATATTCTTTTGTAATTAATTTTTAGAAAAAAAATATTTGGACGGACCAGATTTTGAAGTTGAAATAATGAGGAAGTTAAATAGAAAACAAATAGGTTTTTGGAGAAATAGTTTTTAGGTTAAAAGATGCATGATGGTATCATGATGATGCAAAAAATAAAATAACAAACATTTTCTACTAGTGGTTTTACCCGGGGTGGTACAAATGACCCGAGATGGCCCTAGCCCTGATGCAGAATGCTTTTGTTGCAAAGAGTGTGGTCACTGGAAGCAGAATTGCCCCGAGTACTTGGTAGATCTGAGAACAGACACATCAAGAGAAAAGGGATATTTGATATACATGTTATTGATGTTTATCTTACTAGTAACCATAGTAGAGCCTAGGTATTTGATACTGGTTCGGTTGCTCATATTTGTAACTCGAAACAGGAGCTGCAGAATAAACAAAGACTAACGAGAGACGAGGTGATGATGTGCATTGGAAATGGCTCCAAGGTTGTTGTGATCGCCATCGGCACGCTCCCTCTTCATCTACCATCGGGATTAGTTTGCAAACAAAATAGTTGTTGTTTGGTTCTTCCGTTAAAGCATGAACTTTATTTCTGGATCTTGTTTATTGCGACACAATTAGTCGCTTATGTCCGAGAATGATTGTTGTTCGATATTTATGAGTAATATCTTTTATGGTCATGCACCTGAGATGAATGGTTTATTCTTATTGAATCTCGATAGTAGTGATACACATGTTCACAACAAAGATGCTAAACGAATGAAATTGAATAATAATTCCACATACATGTGGCACTGCCGTCTTGGTCACATTGGAGTGAAGCGCATGACGAAACTCCATTCTAATGGACTTCTTGAATCACTTGAAAGATGCGAAGCAAGTGTAATTGGAAAAATGACTAAGACTCCATTCTCTAGGATAATGGAGCCAGCTACAGACTTATTGGAAAAAATACATACCGATGTGTGCGGTCCAATCAGTGTAGCGTCGCTTGGTGGATATTGTTATGTTCTTACTTTCACGTATGACTTGATTAGATATGGGTATATCTACTTTATGAAACATAAGTACGAAACTTTTGAGAAGTTTAAGGAATTCCTAAGTGCAGTAGAAAGTTAACGTAACAAGAAGATTAAGTTTCCGGGATCTGATCGCAGAGGTGCATATCTAAGTTATGATTTTGGCATGTATTTAAAGAAATGCGGAATACTTTCACAGTTGACACTGCCGGGAACACCACAGCATAATGGTGTGTCCGAACATCGTAATCAAAATCTCTTAGATATGGTTCATTCTATGATGTCTCTTATAGATTTACCGTTATTGTTTTGCGGTTATGCATTAGAGACAACCGCATTCACTTTAAATAAGGCACCATCTAAATCCGTTGACATGACACCGTATGAATTGTGGTTTGGTAAGAAACCTAATTTGTTGTTCCTTAAATTTTGGGGTTGTGAAGCTTATCTAAAGAAGTTACAGCCCGACAATCTTGAACCCAAAGAAGAAAAATGTGTCTTTATAGGATACCCTAAAGGAAAAATTGGGTATACCTTCTATCATAGATCCGAAGGAAAAAATTTCGTTGCCAAGAATGGATCCTTTCATCAGAAGGAGTTTCTATCGATAGAAGTGACTAGAAGGAAAGTAGAACTCGACGAGGTTACTAAACCTTCTCTTGGATCTGAGAGTAGTGCAGCATCGGAAGATGTTCCTGTGTCTCCTATACCAATAAGATAAGAATCTAATGATGGTGATCAGGAAACTTTGAATGAAGGTACTACTGAACCTCGCAGGTTGACGAGGGTTCGTACCACTCCTGATTGGTATGACCCTGTCGTGAATGTCATTTTGGTGGACAACACTAATGACCCTGCGATGTATGAGGAAGCAATGATGAGCCCAGATTCCAACAAATGGCAAGAGTCCATGAAATCCGAGATTAGATCCATGTACAAAAACCAAGTGTGGACTTTGGTGGAGTTACCTGATGGCTGCAAGGCTATCAAGATCAAATGGATTTTCAAAAGGAAAACAGGTGATGATGGTAATGTTACTATCAATAAAGCTAGACTTCTCATGAAAGGGTTCCGACAAATTCAAGGAGTTGACTACAATGAGACTTTCTCACCGGTAGCGAAGCAAAAGTCTATGAGGATTTTTTCAGTAATCGCTGCATTTTTTGATTATGATATTTGGCAGATGGATGTCAAAATGGTGTTCCTTAATGGTGACATTGAGGAAGAGTTGTATATGCTACAACCCAAAGGTTTTGTCGATCCTAAAGATGCTAACAAGGTATGCAAACTTCATTGGTCCATTTATGGACTGAAGAAAGCATCCTAGAGCTAGAATCAATGTTTTGACAAGGCGATTAAAAACATTTGATTTATACAAACTTTTGAAGAAGCTTGTAGTTAAAAGAAAGTGAGTGGAGCTCTATTGAATTCCTAGTACTATATGTGGATGACATATTGTTGATTGGGAATGATATAGAACTTCTTGAAAGTGTCAAAGGATATTTGAATAATAGTTTTTCAATGAAGGATCTTGGCGAAGCAGCATACTTCTTAGGCATGAAGATTTATAGAGATGGATCAAGACGCTTAATAGAGTTTTCACAAAGTACATACTTCTACAAGGTTCTAAAGAGGTTTAGAATGGAAGAAAGAAAGAGTTCTTGCCCATGTTGACATGGTTATACCCCGCGGGTACATGATCTCAGCATACCTGGTCCAGCCCAAGGAAGGCCCACGGCAAATATACGCCGGCTCATGAAGACTTTCGGGTGGCCCAGGCCCATGACGCCTTCGGATCCTTGGAGAGCAAGACTAGAGTAGATAGGAAATTCAAAGGGGTAAAACCCTAGAACCTGTAACCGACTAGGTTTATGCCCGGGATCTGCCTGAGACTATATAAAGGCTAGGAGGGCACAACCTAGATCTCTCTCTCATACTTTCGCATACACACCTCCACGCCAGATTGCTTCTGCGCACCCCTGTAACCTTCGGTTCCGCCATAATCAAGAGCAGACAAGCAGGAGTAGGGTTTTTCCCTCTGGGGGCCTGAACCTGGGGAAACCTTGTGTCCCCGTGTTGCTTGTTTGCTAACCGTTCCACGATCTCCAGCATCCCCATCTTCTCCAAAATGCAAGTCCATAACAATGGGCATTGATGAGATTAAATCACGTCAATTGGCGCCGTCTGTGGGAACTAGGGATGCTGATTGTGCGATCGTGACGGTCCCAACCCGATCGATCTACAACTCTGCGGCGACGGAGAGTCATCTCCTCTTTGGGGCTTTCGACTTCACCGCCCACTCACCGGCCACCATGAAGGACTTTGAGCCCGTAGGCGACAGACTCGAAATCCTGTTCGGGAGCTTCTGCTTCCAGGTGGGGCAAACTGGCACCCTCCGCCTCCCTGAGCGGGTGCCCCTACCATCAATCAGGCCCGCTTCATGGAACCCACACCCCGTGCTACGCACAACATCATCAACAGATGATTCCTACGACAGCAGCAGCTGCAACTCCGATCTGTGCGATCCGCCATCGGATGCAGGGACCTACGGTTCCAGATCTGAAAGGTGCGGTAGCAGCGGACCAATCTACGAGCGCTACCAATGCGCCGTAGTCATCCAGAGCGACGTGGATCAGCAAACACCCAACCCGCCGCCCAACCCTCCACCTAACCCGCCAGAACGAAACGGCGGGAATAGAAGAAGCCAGTCCCCCCACCCGAAGGGGAAAACAACGGCCATGTCATCCGCCTTAACAAAGAAGGATGGGTCCAAGCCCGCAACGCCGTGGCAGGCAACATAGTCCTGCCTGCAGACTCCTCCCGGGATCTGCTGATGGCCTACCATCTGCTCCTGATGGAGGAGCACAAGAAGCAGGTCAAGATGCAGGAGGTGCTCGACAAACGCAAGCAAGCAGCCTCAGAGACTAGTGCACGACGAGCTGTGCTCTCCGCCATGGGCATCGGCTCCAGCTCGAACGCCAACCAAGACAACAAGCACCGCTCTCGGGTGGAGAACATGGACCCCAAGGAGCGCCAGGAGGTGACCCGAACCCTCCACACATCCTTCATGGAGATGGATGCCGACGGCAACGTCATCCCGAAAACGCCACAGGCTGCGATCATGGCAGCCACTGCGTACCTCGCAGCTCACCCACCTCTAGAAGGAGACCCGAAGAGGGCCGTGCACAAGTCCGCACTCACCGGACTCGGACTCGTCGGAGCTGCGCTCCACCAGGAAGCTCCCACGGAGCCGAAGAAGAAAGCTTCAGTCAGGTTCGACCGCAGCCCAACCCCTTCATCCGAAGAAGAAGAACATGACCTTCCTCGAAGGAAGAAGAGTTCGCGCCACCGCGACTACGATGCTAGAGACGTGCTCACGCAGCGCAAAATCGACAAAGCGCGAGCTAAACGCGCATGCTCGTCTGAGTCCGAGATGGACGAAGACGAAGGAGAACTCTGCGGAGCCCGATGCTTCAGCAGATCTGTTCGGCGAACGAAGATGCCGCGCAACTTCAAGCTTCCATCGGATACTCCGAAGTTTGACGGCACTCAAGACCCAAAGGCTTGGCTCAGCGACCACTTATCATCCGTCAAACTGCACGGTGGAAACAAGGAGACTGCCATGCAATGTCTTCAGCTGCAGCTGACAGGCGCAGCCCGGATCTGGCTCAGCAGCCTATCTTTAGGGTCCATCCGAAGCTGGGATGAGCTAGCTTACAGCTTCATCCGAAACTTCAAGGGCACCAGCAAGAGGCCCGCCTCAATCGAAGAATTGCGAGCCTGTACCCAACGAACGGGCGAATCCATTCACTCGTACATACTATGCTGGTCCAACACAAAAAACTCCACAGCACACATCTCCGAAGAGAGGGCCATCGACGCCTTCAGGGACGGCGTCAAGCGCCAAGACTTCAAGGAGGAACTTGGGCGCGTTAAGCCCAAAACACTCAACCACCTCATGGACATCGCCAACAGGTGGGCTGACGGAGAAGACTCCATTCACCGAGCACAATCGGAAGAAGAAGACGACTACGGTCGACGACGAGAGCGCCATAGCAAGAGAAGATCACGCGTCTTCGATGATCGTGACAGACCCGACATGGTTGCGGCCGGCTACGCCGATCGCCGCAACGACGCCAACCGCAACAGCGGAGGATACCGCGGAGGAAACTTCCGCGATGGGGGACGCCCAGCGCAGTCATGGCAGTGTCGCGACCGCGATAGGACCCTCAGCATATGAAAAGCTTCCGGGTCCATGCACCATCCACTTCTACATCGACAAGCAGGATGGCAAAAAGAAGGCGAGCCACATGCTCAAGGACTGCCGCGAGTTCCAGAAACTCAGTGAAAGCATGGTGCAGATGAGGCAGCAAGCCCCAATCCCTGCATTCGGAAACGCACCCGCGCCAGGTGAAATAGCGCATGGAGCTCCTCCACCGCCACCTGTAGGAGGCCCGAACCAACCAGTCGCACCAGCACAGAACAACACTGGGAACGGGTATCCCTAGCCAAAAGGAGCACTGATGATCCAGAAGGAGCGCCCCACGAATAGGGTGCAGAAGAAAATCACCCGACATATCAACCTGGCCGTGGCAACCCCACCCGCCATCCCTGAGTACCTCAGTGGATCGGAGTCTTCCATCACGTTCAGTCATTCGGATCACCCTTGCCAGATCCCTCGCCCAGGTCATGCTGCCCTGGTGCTGGAGGCGCAGATCGGAGTCGCGTCTTCATGGACGGCGGCAACGGTATCAACCTGATGTTCGCAAGCACTCTAGCAGCAATGCGGATCCCGTAGTGCAGCCTGGAACAGTCAGACACAACGTTCCGCGACATCGTTCCAGGGAAGGGCATATTCCCCCTGGGCAAAATATGGCTCGACCTCATCTTCGGCAAGCCGGACAACTTCCGGCTGGAGCGACTCGAATTCGAAGTGGTGGACTGGCCATCACAGTACCACGCCATCCTCGGGCGTGTAGAATTCGCAAGGTTCTTGGCTGTCCCACACTATGCATACCTGCTACTCAAGATGCTAGGACCAAAGGGCATCATCACAATCCACGGGAGCTTCACCTGATCGGTCCAATGCGATAGAGATTTCAACAGAATCTCCTAGTCATTCGGCATGCAGGAGGAGCTCCTAAGGCTCCGCGAGGTGACGGACAATGGGGCACCCCCAGTCGCACGACAAAACGCACCTGACATGTCTTTCGACTCCACCGTCAACACAAAGAAGGTGCAAATCCATCCGACGGACGCCTCCAAGACGGCGCCGATCGCCAACGACCTTAGCCCCGCATAGGAAGGCGCGCTCTTCGAATTCCTCCATGAGCGCTGGGAAATCTTCGCCTGGTGTCCTACGGACATGCCAGGAGTTCTTAGGGAATTCGCCGAGCACGCACTCAACGTCTTTCCAGACACCAAGCCCGTCAAGCAGTCCATCCGAAGACTATCCGAGCCACGGGCCGAAGCTATCGGCAAAGAAATCAACAGACTACTCGCTGTAGACTTCATCAGGGAAATCAAAGAAAGCGAGTGGCTTGCAAACACAGTGATGGTCCCAAAGAAGGACACGGACATCCTGCGGATGTGCGTGGATTTCACGTCGCTAAACAATCACTGCCCAAAGGACCACTTCCCTCTTCCTCGGATCGA
Source organism: Avena sativa (assembly GCA_916181665.1). Taxonomy (NCBI): domain Eukaryota; kingdom Viridiplantae; phylum Streptophyta; class Magnoliopsida; order Poales; family Poaceae; genus Avena; species Avena sativa. Next base: position 242,403,718 of record OV702297.1, read on the forward strand.
TTTGACTGCAGGTTGCAAGAAACTCTCCTTCCTCGACGCCTACTCAGGCTACAACCAGATTCGACTCAAGGTCGAAGATCAGGAGAAAACGGCGTTTATCACACCGTTCGGAGTGTTCTGACCTTGATCATGTTTAACAAAGGTTACACCTATCCAACAATCTATGGTGAATGATCTCCAAATTACCGAGTCTCTAATGAAAGAAGTAACAAAAATAAACAAACCAAGACCCATAGAGAGTCCTCCATATGGCTAACCTGAAACCCCTGACGATTCAACCTTCCATGAAGCTCGTTTCTTGCATGAGAACACCGCTGAATAGGCACCAACACATCAGTCTCAGCAATTTCATAGTTGTCATGGTTAAGAGGGGCTTCAGCACTGATAGCTAAATCACCTCTCACCTTACATCCAGGGGGGCCATGATCAATGGCCATTCCATGGGGCACGAAAGCTAGGGGTTGCAATGATAATTGGCCATTGAGGGATCTTGGAGAAGGGCTAAGCTCAGGGGAACAGAGCTAGCGCCAAGAGTAGATGGATGGGGAACAATAGCAGATTGAGGCTTCTAAACGACAAGTTGTTTAGATATCTTCTTAGGTCTCCACAAAACTTGCACACGCAGTTTTTCTTGTTTACAACCCAAAACCGAGTGTCCATAATGCCAACAAAACTGACAGCGTGGGGTAGAAACACAAGATATTGCATCATGCCCAGATGTCAGACACCTGGGGTAAGGTAGCGCAGAGGGTTTTGCAACCCAAGTCTGCTTAGATTTTGAAGGGATAGCGATGGCATCAACAGGCTGGGAGCTAACCGACTGATCATCCAAGACCTTATCCTTAGATTTACGTATCGGTTCAAAACAACACGCCTTCTTAACGTGACCCGATCTTAAACAGCCAAGACACCGAGTTTGATTGGTGCAACAAGAGGTATCATGCAAATAAGAAATAAAACGTGTGCATGCAGTTCTAAAAAGTTTTACGTACCAGATGATACCAGATGGTGAATATACCGCTTGGATCAAATCTCCAATATGACTCAGCGAAAAAACCTCATGGGAAAAAGAACGTTTTGTTGTTCCCTTGACCAAACTTCAATGGCAAAGAATTCAAAAAGGATGCCTTAGAATTTGAAACAAGTAATTCCAAAGAATGCGGAGAGCTGAGAGCAAATTCCATATTGCCAAATTTAATTAGATCCTCTTTTTTGAAATAACAATGTTCTGCACCTTATCTGAATCAAGAAGAAAGTTCAAATTTGTCTTGATAGCCAATATGTTTTCTTGTGGCACATGAAGATGAAGACTTATAGTTATTTCCTTTATGTTATGAACTCTATGTACTAGCCTTGGGATATTGAGTTGTAAAGACTATGTTATCTCTAGAATGACGATGTAATAACGACCTTTGTATCTATGTACTTCATCTTAAACTGTGGATGCTAGCATTTGATCTAGGAACTAGCATTGCAATCACAGGGTCATTTACCTTTAAAAGGTGGGGTCTTACATAAACCAAACATTTGTGCAAAGCTTATTGAAGAAGCTAAGAGAGAGCTTCATGAGGGTTCGAGCACAACCACGAGGTTTAACTTCATTATCAAGATGCTTCATATAAAATCAAGCAACCGGGTCACCAATAGAGCATTTGATCTATTCTTTGGGGTATTATGTGATTCTTTGCGAAGTGTGAATTTTAAAAGATCTTATGCTGAAGCTAAGAGAGTACTATCTGATGTTGTTCTTTGTATGCAAGTTCGATTGCGCTTTGTTCTGGGAAGATTATAGGAACCACACTCATTGCCCCAAGTGTGTAGTTTCAAGATGGAAAGACCAGGATGCAAATAAGAAGGTTCCGCACAAGGTGCTTCGATATTTTCCTATAATTCCAAGGTTACAAATATTTTTTGTTTCGAAAGAAATGTCAAAGAACACCAAGTGGAACATAGAGAAGAGGATTGCTAAGCATAATGTATTGAGGCACCCAGCTGATGGTGCGGCATGGAAGAACTTTGAAAATGCGTTTGAATGGTTCTCTATAGATTCCCGTAACTTGAGGCTAGGTTTTTCCACGGATGGATTCAAGGCTTTTGGTAGTATGAGGAATTTATATAGTATGTAGCCTGTTTTTGTCATTCCGTAAAATTTTCCTCCTTGGATGTGTATGGATCAGTCCAACTTCCTATTGTCATTACTTATACCTAGAAAGTGTTCACCGGGAAGGATTTTCATGTTTTTATGCAGCCTCTGATTAAACATATGATGGAACTTTGGAAAGGTGTGATGACGTACGATGCATGCACAGGAGATGAATTTGACTTGCATGCGTCTTTTCTTTGTCTATTCATGACTATCCTGGATATGCCACTATGTCTGGACATAGCACTAAAGGTTTTTTTTGCATGTGTGCATTGTCACGAGGATCCTTGCTATGTGTCTTTGAAAAACAAAATAGGATATATTGTTACTCGGCGATTCCTTAACAAATCATCTGTATAGAAGAAGCAGACTATTCAATGGGAAAATTGAGGAGAGAGTTACCCCGAGGAATTTCACATTTGAAGAAGTAGAAGAGAAGTTTGAAAAAGTAAAGGATTATGAACCAGGGAAAAATCCTGCATCTAAGAAGATAAAACGCACAGTTGAAGGTGAACCTACGATGGCACCTAAAGCTGAGCTTGCATTATCTACCATATTGGTCGAAACTGAAGATAGCTCACAACCTTGACGTAATTCACATCGGGAAGAACTTTTTAGATAATATCCGTGGTACCCTGCTTGAACTAGAAGGCAAGAATAAAGACACTGTTAGTGCCAGACTTGGTTTAGCGAAAATGAAGATTAGGAAAAAAATTTGCATGGATGATGAGGGTAACAGTTATTCAAAGCCCCATGTGCCATGGACGCTTGATAAGGAGGTGAAGTTAAAACTGTGCGGGTATTTAGAAAAAATTAGATTTCTAGATAGTTTTTATGCGAACCTAGAAAGATGTGTAGATATTGTTGGTGGTAAAGTACATGATCTAAAGATGCATGACTGTCACATTCTCATTCAGCTTGTATTGCATGCTGGGCTTACAGGAATTGCATCAAAGGAAATGTATGAGGCTATTGCTGTGTTGGGAAGATTTTTCAAGGAGTTGTGTGCCATGACTCTTAGAGTTGAAGTACTTGATCAGTTGAAGTTTGAAATAGTTATAATCATTTGAAAACTTGAGATGTTGTTCCCACCAGCTTTTTTTTCATATAATGGTTCACTTGGAAATACATATTCCTGATGAGGCTAAACTAAGGGGATCTGTCCATTATGGTTGGATGTATCCCATTGAGAGATGACTTGGATATCTTAAGTCTACTGTGCGTAATAGATATAGGCCGGAAGGCTCAATTGCGGAGGGATATATAGTTGATGAGTACATGAGATTTTGTTCTAGATTTTTTGAGGATGACAACAAAGCTGATAGGTAGGCAGATAAGCAAAGAATAGTTGATGCTGATGTGTTTAAGGTTTTCTCATATGGAACTATAGGGATTGGGAAATCAACTTTGAGAAAATTTGAGAAGGAATGTCGTAAAATGCCTTTGTATGTGCTGGATAGTTGTGAAGAGGCACAAGGTTATATGAAGTAAGATCCCTATCAATCTTGTTTAAAAATTCCATGCATGTTGTATGAAATTATGATATATAATATGTGAATATTTAGTGTTCTGTGATTTGGTGTTTGCCGAGCACAACTTTTCTAGAGGGGTGTGATTTACATCGAGGAGACACTCGAGAAAGAGTTCCCTGCATGGTTTAAAAAGCATGTGAGTGAGATGGAATCTACATCTGATGAATTATAGTCACTTCCACTTGGTCCAGACGAGCGTGTCGTAGTATACTCTGATTGCCATGTTAAATGTGCTAGGTTTCGTACAATGGATCATGAGAAGAAACAAAAAATGCAAAATTCTAGTGTGATGACTGTAACACCCTTAGATCGGCCCTATGCAAGTTTCAGCGATTTCCGCCAAACTCGCATAGAAACGATTCAAAGGTGCCCACCAGGCATTTGCGTGCGGGTGGAAAACGAAGTAATACCATTACACAATAGTCCATGATGGAACCCACAAAACAGATATATACAACAACGACTCCATGAGTCAAGAATACAGATATACAATACAAAGATCCAAATCACCTTGAAAACGATACAATGTCCGACTACAGACAAGATGCAAATGGGGCTAAGAGCCCTGAAGAATAACCAATGGCGTCGATAACCCTGCTAACGACGTCGATCTCAAACCTGCTTAAACAAAAGGGGTGACGACAAAGGGCAAAAGAAAAGGGAGAGCGGTCAGTACTGACGCCAGTACACGGCGAGACTAGAATTCGGCGGTCCTCGCCTACATAGGTATGGTGGACTGAAGCGGCAACGCAGCATGCACTGCACAACCTATAGAGACTCGATACAACTATCGGTATCAGAGAGGGATAAGAAACACCTATTCGGACCCATCCTGATACTAACATCAAACATACCCATCCTGGTATTTCCCCCTCGAGACCAAACGAGGAAGTCAACCGAGGAACTCACACAATTGGCAATTTTATTCATTCCATTATAGTTGCAGCACCTACTAGTCAGATATAGATATCATGAGTCATCCTGATATAAGAAGCAGTGGGCATGTTTACTGAACCATTCCGTTGTAGTTGTAGTACTTACTACGCAGATACATATAGCATGAGGCATCCCAAAACCCAGCAGTTGTTGGTACTTTTATTTAGCCATTCTGTTGTACTGAAGTTGATTACTAGTCATTATAAAGTCAAATTTATAGCACTAATTTAGTTATAGTTGTCTATGATCGAGATATTGTGCTCCAAGTCGTCCATAACCGTGGACACGGCTTTCATAAAGTTTTACCCTGCAGGGGGCACAAATAACAACACACGCACGATCAACCTCGAGAAAAACCAAATGAAAACCCAACGAGGCATCACGACAGAACATTCGCAAGATTCATATTTGATTTCAGAGGGCACCCCACCAAGCTACCCGCGATGAAGTTGGCCGGCTCCGAGACGGACCCAGAGGTTTGTGCCAATGGCTGTAAACGACTGGGAACCCGAAAGTGTGACTGGGCTTGTCGATACCGCGAAAACATTCCACATTTGTTCCTAAACAGTACAGGCGCTCCACATGCAATAGTAAATAAAGACGTAAAGCATGGCATAAGTACATGATCGTATTAAAGCCCCAAACTACTTGTGGCCCCAAGGAATTAAATATGACTCAAGCTAGGGTTAGGGGGATTCATGGTCCCACATGCGGATAGTGCGAATATTCAAAGAACAGGTATCAAGTACTCGGGGTCCTACGGGACACAAGTGGACGGTTAAAAACCAAATAACATCTATTGCCCACCTGTGCCTCTGCATTATTTACCTACTTCAATTTTAGTTATTAAACAGTAATTAAAGCCATGATCATCTCCAACATAAAGCATATGGCAGTCTTCCAACAACTGTGGAAGAGCGACGGCGCGACACATCACCTGCACAAGCAACTACGACTCGCAAGGCCGACTATCTACCAAACAACAGGTAATAGGATGTGTCCATGGCAATATAAGGGCTGCAGGGAAGTATAACGGGGTACGGAATCAATAGCATCGCAACACAGATAGCAATAGATCAATAGGAGGAAGTAAAGACTAGAAATGTAAAATAGGTAGAAAGGGGGGGAATGCTCGCCTGAAAACATTGCCGACGGTTCATCCGAATATCGGGTCGACACTCGGATCAACACATCAGCCTAATCCGCGAAGAAGCAAAGCACTAGAAGAAACACCGGATGCACTATTTAATACTACGGAAAAACATCGGGCATGATGCATGTATGATGTATGACATGGAAATGATGCGATGCAATTAGGCCATATTAAGCGGAACCGGGGTCCCGACAATTATTAAGTTCATGTTGTTTAGATACCCCGCAATTTAAATGTTGTCTTAAAAAGGCAAAATTATATCACCGCTTCGATGCACAAATTTAAATGGGACCAATATTAGACTAGATTCGCCCGCAAATGGTATCCATTTTTAATTTAGGTGAATCATCTAGATACCCCCAAACACCCACAATATGTATGCAAACATGTTCATTTAATATGCAACAAGATCAATATCATACATTATAAAAAATATGAGGGGTCTCGGATAGGGGTCACACATCGAATGGCGATCTTGGGGTTCCGAGGGTTCGGGGGATCGGTCTTCAGGGTTCGACTCCAGGGACGTTCTTGTGGTCCGTGGTCTCCGAATTGTATCCGTGTCGATGGTCTTGTGGTTCCATCTTGGTTGGCCGGTGTCGGACTTGGTATGCAGAGCCGAACTTGGTGGCCACAGGATCACGACACTAGAGCGAAGGTCTTGACAAAACACATCGGCAGAGAAGATCTTAAGGTTTGGGTGTTCATGACAGAATCACCCGTGCTTCAATACAGACAAGGCAGCAGTTTGCATCAGGTTCCAGCTTTGCAACAACACCATAACCACACTAGCAAAAGGAGCAGAACACCAGGGCAACCCTGAGGTTCTGCAAGGAAGACATGAGGTGTCTTGTGTGGGGTCGCACGCCACAATACACGGAGGCGCCAACGACAGTACACGCGGTGAGGTTATTCACGAGCAGGGTCGGGCACCCACATGATGTGGAGGCCGAGCCGACTCGAGCAGAGGATCCAGGGACAGGACAAGGCGACGGTGGCAGCGCTATTGCCAGCAGCGGGGTCAGCGGGGTTTCCGTGACGAGAAGCTTGCAGGATGGCCGCGAGAGGAGGAAGACGACATGAGGCGAACGGTCGGCGTTGTCTCTGCTGGTGGCAGAGAAGAGGATCACTGGCGCTGGGACGGCGAGGGTGCGCGGGAGGTGAGGTGCGCGGGGCGAGCTGCCAGGGAGGCGGCGAGATGCGGGCGCGCTGCGGCCAGCGAAGTCGAGGACGAGGTGCGTGGCAGTGGCGGGGCCTGGCATCGGAGGCAGGGAGGAAGCTCGCGGGGAGATGGAGAGGAGGTGGTCGGGCCTGAGGCCGATAGCAGGCAGAGGGAGGAAGGAGGCGGGGTGCTGGGGATCGCGAGGGGATCGTGTGGAGGACGGGGAGCGTTAGGGTGGGCCAGGAGTGGGGCCGGGTGGGTGGTTGTCGGTAGGTGGGGTGGTTCCTGCGGGGAGTGGTGGTTCGGGCTGTGTTGGGTGTTGACCGGGTGGGTCGCGCATGCCTGTGGTGTTGCGTGTGTGTGTGGTGTGGGTTGAAACGGGGGTGGCGGCAGCAGGGAGTTGGAGTGTGGTGGGGATTAGGGTTAGGTGGGGTATGGGTAGATTAGGGTTAGGGTTTTGAGTGTACTGGGGTAGTAGGCGGTCTGGCCAGTTGGGCCTTTGGGCCTGACCGGTTGGACTGCCTCCCCCAGTTTACAAAATAGTTTTGTTTAATTATTTTGTTTTATAAATAGTTTAAGACAAATACAAGATGGGGATAGACCGAGAGATTGATTTGAGATTAAATGAGGGGCTAATTAGAAAACAACATAGTCTTTTTCAAAATAGTTTTAGGCAAAAATAATATGCATGATGATGTTATGAAGATGTACAAATATAAAGACAGGCGATTTTCTAGAAGTCGATTTACCCAGGGTGCTACAATTCGACACCACTAACAATGGATCTCGCCCTCGAGATCCGCCTCCTGGTACGGGGAAGAAGGTCGACAATCAAAATCTTCTCACTTCGCGTAGATCCTTGCGACACCACTAACAAGGATTCTTTCTTCATCTTGCAATCAGCGACACCACCAACAAGGATGTTGCTCATGTTCATTGCGAGAACACTCCGGATAAACAAAGGACGAAGGTAAAGGTATCAAATGATAAGGCCACCTCTAACTTCCGTAGAATGAGTCGAATTGCATGGTTCCACCGATTAAATGTACAAAAGCGAATGATAAGATTAGTGGTATGGTCGCGACTCCATCCCGCACTCAAAGCATTACTCTGTATTCAAACAGACGAATCATGCAGCCAACTCTCAAAATTCAGACTAAAGATCTTCACAAGCGATGTTTGGTCAACAAGGAGGGATACAAGCTCTTCATCAGATCTGATGCGGATGATGTCGTCGTGCAGAAAAACACTGAATGTTACAAAGAAAAAATTTAGTGAATTTTTGGTCCACTAAAAGGTACAAAAGATGAAAACTTCATCAGAAACCATGCATATCGACTACGCCGCTCGTACTTGTCCCAATGTTCTTGCAAATTCGATGGGGTGTTGGCCGGTACCGTGCCCTATTCCGCTCAAATGGGACCTACCCGTGGGTGGCCCCGGCCTCCTCGGTAGGACACCTCATGCATTTTGGTTTCATTCCAGGCTTGTTACTTAGAGCGTAGTGTTCAAGGTATTACAATGACAAAGGGAGTTTTTGATGAATGTGAAGAAAGAGAGTACTTTGGTGTTCTGCAGGAAATAATTGAGTTACAGTACGTGAAGAACAAGCACAGTGATAGATCAGTATACTTGTTCTGATGTGATTGGTTTGACACTGCTGGCAAGAATTGCAAGATGAAAGATGATACATTTTTCAAAAGTGTTAACACTTCAAAACTATGGTACAAGAATGAGCCCTACATTCTTGCAAGACAAGCTAAAATATGTTTCTATGTTGATGATACCAAGTTTGTTCATCCTTGGAAAGTTGTGCAGAACTTTAGTAATAGAAACATGTACGATGTTCTAGAAACAAAAGATGGCAATGAAGGGCCATTTCAAGGGAATGGAGATGCATTCCAGGATGACTATGGTTCATCACATCTTATTCTTCATGATGTTGAGGACATGGAGGATGCAAAAGAGATCAAACTAGAGGAGGTGCATTGTGAAGATGAGGAGGAACGCGTTGATGCCCGCATTATTCATGTTCTAGAAAAGGAAGATGACAATAACAACCTTTACATGGAAAGTAGCAAAGATGAAAGAGGATCAGATGGATTGGAAGTAAATGGAAATGATGAGGGTGAAAATAATCCCGACGGCGCGGATTCTTGATGGGGATATGCCAATCGGGGTATCCACAGAGGCAGGAAGCGACTGGCCCAGGACAATGTCAACTGGGCCAACAATGACGGCAACTGGAAAGAAGGCTTCAACGAAGACCGGAGAATGGAGGCAGAGGCCCAAGCCATAGTTAGGCCCAGTCGTATTAGGTCAAACTCATGAACCCGGTACTGATTCGGTTGATATACTGTAAAACCTAGTGAGGCACCCCTATATAAGCCTCCCTAGGGTCCCTTCTGTACTCACGAGATATTATCTACCCCATCCAAGCAACTCGTCACCTTGATGCCGAGGTCACCACCCTTGTAATTCATCCACCATCAATACAAGCAAGCAGGAAGTAGGTCTTTACCCTACGGGGGCCAAACCTGGGTAAACCATGAGTCTCGCTCACAAACCGTAGATGGCGACTCGCACTTGCCCTAATTAGAATCAATCGCTACCCCTGGTAGCGACTGCCATGGCCATTCCCACGATACTGGAGCCACACTGTGCGGCTTGGTGAGTCAAACCTTATATCTATGGAGAGACCCTTCACTCCGACTCACCGAGCCTTCGCCACCGGCCGCATGAACGCCACCGGCGGATATCTCCAAATCTTTTCGAGCAGCTATGTGTCGGCCTAGCGACCAGTCATGCATGCCATCGTGATACTAGTCGGCTCCATCAACCTCTTCGTCCACTTCACCAATGCCATTGATCCAACGGATCCTGCCGCATTCGCTTGCACCAGATCGCCCCCACGCGATCTACTTTCGGAGGAGCAGATCCAATTGATCTCCCTGCTCGCCTCCAAATAAGACTCGATCGAGGAAGGCTCGGTCGTGAGAAGCGACACCCTCTATGATGATGCAGACTTGGCCGCACCCACGCCGGTCATAGAGCCCGAGGCCCCCATGTCCAAATCCAGCTCCATCACCAAAAGTCTCCAATGTTTGGGACTACAAGACGATTCGATACTCCAACTCATCGATTATGATTTGGGGTTGGAGTCTCCAGATGAGGCCTACCCCATCGTCAACCACACCATCTACATGGCGAACGACAACGAACCACCGGTGGATCCTTTCACCATGCCCCTCCCACCCACCGAAACTGCCACCGAGATCGAGCAGCATCGCGTGGCCTTGAACGAGGCCAGGGAGAAAGAAAAGGCCGATCGCAAAAAATTTCGCCACGAGCAAGAAACCGCGCAATAGCTCTCGATGTATCACCGCAGCCGAGTTATGCACTGACTCAATCTCGCCTCGCAGGGGCGAGTTCTCAACTTCAACGACGAGAATGACCCTGCGTAGCAGCCAACCGCGACCTCTGCAATAATGCGCCACCAGGAGGCAGTGGACAGCCAGCCGAGTCGACCGTGAACGGAGCTCCACCACCACCCAACCGCGCACCTCCCCCGAAACAACCTCGGGTCATCATTGCACCATGGGAATATGACACCAACGGCCTTCCCCTTTACTTGACTCCGATGGACAATGTCCTCCCGAGTCAAGCGGCGGTCACCAACCTGAACCCTATGGGAGAAGGCGCCCTCCAGATCAAGTACGCACAAGCCTTGCTCGCCAAAGCGGTCGAGCAGCCGAACACGGGCAGAGATTCCCAGGGGCGGGTATACACCCGGTCCACCAATAGCAGGGCGGCATCGTCCGGTCGCCTAAGCGAATGGACCGTTGCCAACATGGCAAACTGCTCACCCCCAGAGCCACGACAACTCGTGGTCACCAGCCCTGCCATCTCCACCAACGACCCGCGGTCGGAGCACAACACGGTAGCATCCAATGTCCAGCCCATCGACGCGCGAGGCCACATCATCAACACACAAGCATGGAGAGCCCGCCAACCATGAGCTCCGCCACACTCTCTCCAGTCGTGGTGGCCTCAGCTGAGTCTGACCTCCATGGTTCAGACCAACGGTCCAAGTTGAGAACTACCCGCCAAACTTCCAAGGTCCAAATGACATGGAGAAGTACGACCCTTCACTCGATCCCAAAGTATGGATCGACACATACCTCATGGAAATGGGGATCGCCGGCCACAACGAGTTGCTGGCCACTCACGACCTTCCTTGATGACGGAGAGCACGACCTGCCAGTGGATCTATACGCTCCCTAAGAACATCATCGACTCCTAGGAATAAATGGGCACCGCCTATATGAAACACTTCGAAGGATACTACTAGCGCGACACAACCATAGTGGATCTGGAGTGGTGCATCTAGGGACCAAGCGAGTCGACCCGCCACTGGGTCCAATGATGGCAAGAACTATGGATAAACGCCGCGGGCATTCACCTGGACACCTCCATCCACTGTTTCAAGAATGCCTGCTGGTACGAGCCCCTGTCATCAAGATCAAGAGGGTTTCCCGGACACTCGACAACATCCCCGACAACCTCGAGATCACCAATATCTACTCAAAGGAGGATCCGATCCAGGAATCCAACGACGAGTCGGGTGGAAGACGATGGACAGACGGCCCAAGCAGCAGCCACAGTCGTGACCTCCGCTGCAGCAACACCCTTCAGGCGACCAAGCGTCGCAACAACGGAAGAGCCGACTTCATCGCCAACGCCAGCTACGGCCCGCGTGACCCCAAGAACTACCACCGTGAGTGGAATAACCCACGCCGCAATAACACGGCCCGGCCAAGATTCGACCCCGCCACTATACTGAGACAATCTTGCATCTACCACAGAGGGGAAGGCAAGCTATCCACCCACACCACCGTCGAGTACCACTCTCTCAAGGAGATCGAGAAGGCAAGGCACGCCAGGGAGGACCGGAACCCCGATCAGCCATGAGACAACAGCAAGGGAGGCATGTGCAGACACTATCGGTTCCCTCCACATATCCACCAGCATTGGAACGCGCCGCGAGAAGACGGTGCTGGCCCGTGCTATCGCCTTCAATGCGGGGTAGCAAGTCGACATCCTACGCTGGCTAAACTAGTCAGAGCAGAGCATCACCTAGAGTCTCGAGGGCCACACGCCTAGGATCGAATACACCGGGCGAGTCGCCCTGGTCATCAGGCCCAAAGTGGCCGATTACTGGCTGCCCAAAACCCTCATGGACGGGGGCATCTCTATAAACATCCTATACCTAGACACGTTCAAGCAATTGCAGCTACCGCAGTCCATGGTGGAATCCACCCTCTGCACCTTCCATGGAATAGTCCCAGGCCGGAAGGCATACCCCATCGTAAAGGTGATGTTGCCAGTCACCTTCGAAACTCTGTCCAACTTCCGCACGGAGCGGATCGTCTTTGAGCTGGTTAACTTCAGAAGCTCGTACCATTGCATACTCGGCAGGCGGGCATTGGCAAAGTTTATGGCGACCCCACATTAGGCCTACAACATAATTAAGCTCCCGGGTCCACATGGCATAATCACTGTGCGTGATGACCTAGACATGGCTGTCGAATGCAAGGATAGTGATAGTTGTGAGATTTGATACATTTTTAATGGCTTTTCTTGATGGTTTTCATCTTAATTTGATGGTTTTCTAGCTTTACCTAACGCTAATACTTAGGTAGCAAAGAAAAGTTGGTTTTTAGTGTATGTTTCAGGTTCTGAACATTAATAGAGGGTTTCAACAGCAAAAATACAATATTTAGGCGAAAACAAGCAAGTCTCTTTTTGGAAGCAATAAAGGACGACAACTAGTAGGTTTAAATACCAGCTATATGGCAGGAACGTTTTTTCCGGCCGTATAGTTCCCGCCGTATAGTTGCCACCGCCTTCGTCATGTCAAAAGGAACAACTTTCATGAAGGAGGCAGAAGCGAAAACATAACACAGCAGCCGATGTTCCATCCAGAAGGGAGAAAGAAGAGATCCGGAGAAGAAGGGGAAGACGTTCTTCATCTTGCTCCACGATCTTCGACCTCCTATCCACAACACCCCCATATCCATTACTTGAACTTGAGAGAGAAAGATCTTCACCTTGCAAGATTAGGGTTTGAGATTGTTTCTTCCTATCTTGAATTGTGTTGTATTGATTTTCTATTCTTATTGTGGATCTCCACGGTAATATCGAGAATAACTCCTCTTATTTAATTATATTGATGATGCTTTCTTTTCTCATGTGTGAGTAAGTTCCTTCGGGCATGGGAGATGTAGGGGATTTGTGAGATGTGATGTGCCTATATGTATTTGCCATTAATTTATGATTGATTTTAATTACTATATTATGTGTGCTTGACTATCTGTGGGATGCCTAATGCTTGTTGACCATTTAAGGGCCCATACAACATGATACTTTGTTCTACATATATCAAACCTTGTTTCTAGCAAACCGGCAACCCTTGAGTGACACGAGGATATCAATGGAAAGCTAGTTTAACTCGAGGAGCACGAGGAGCCACTGTGCTTATTGCATTAGTCCGATCCAAGGAGCTTAATTGCTAAGCAACCTGAAGGATCTTAATCATCTAGTGTTTGACCCTGGTTGTGGTAACAGGCTAGTAGGATTATTAAAGTTGGGATGAAATCTACCAAGAGGAGTTCCGGCTAATTATGGGTTGCTCGCCTACACACATACTTATAAGATTATAACTGTTACACATATCACTCATCCACCTCGCACATTCACTATCACCATGAACTAAATCTCCTCGCACCTACTTTTTTATCTGCAGAAAACAACAAACAATCGAATCGTTCTTTACTTTTATTCATTTTATTTGTAAAGTTTACATTTTAGTTTTATTTAAATACATTAAGTTTAATCCAAATTTTATTATTATTTCAACACTTGCAGTCAATTCACTCAGAGGCCTGTGACAACTTTGAGTGTGACAGAGACTTCATTCATAAAAACTTTCCTTTGGGCTTCCTGTGGGATCGATACCTTAACTTTGAAACTAGCTACAAACGATCTGTGCACTTGCATACATCAAGTTATTTTCTGGCACCATTGCCAGGGAGCTAAGTGCTAAGTGTTTGTCTCTTGACATTTCAGGTGTTACTACTACCAAATGGTCTCCGAAGGAGAAAAAGGGTCTACAAGCTCTGGTAAGACCTATCTACCAAATTATTTTGAGAGTGTGCCTGCTCAAAGGCACGAAAAAATTATTAAAAACTTTTGAGATCAAATAAGGTTGAAGTTGAAAACCTAAGTAATTTTATGGAAATCATGTCCATTCACCGGACAACTGCCAAGAAACCTGAGAAAACTCTTAGAGAATAGAGTTCTCCAGATCCTGCTTATATTAAACAACTAACAGAATTTCCTAATCCTGGAGTTAGAGAATATCAATTTGATGGTGATATTATTAAAATTTTGCAGAAAAAAGCTTTCAGTGGAAGGGAAGATGAAGACCCAGGAAGACATCTTAGAGAGTTTGATGATGTGATAACATCAATTGGACCAAAAGATTTGCCTAGAAATTTCTCCCGTCTTAAATTATTCTGTTGGTCTCTTAAAGGTAAGTCTCTAAACTGGTTATATTCTCTCCCTCGTCATTACATTAATTGCTGGGAAAACTGTGTTGTCAAATTCATAAACAAATTTAATCCTTTTAAAAAGGTAACTAAAATTAGAATGAATATAGGCAACTTCAGTCAAAACGTGGCAGAAAACTACCCACAAGCTTGGGATAGATTTTTTGGAATGATCAATAGTATTCCTAATCATGGCTATTCTGAATCAACTGTTTGCAACTTATTTTACCATGGTCTTAATAATCAATGCAGAGAGTTGATTGCTTTATCAGCAGGAGAATCGATAAATACTTTAACTGCTAAATCCTTTTTAGAATTGATGTCCACTAGGGCTAAGAATGATTCTCTTTATAATCCTGATTTTGGTACTAAGCTGGAAAAAGGAATGCATCATATAACCCAGATATTATGCCTGAAGTACGCAAAACAATGAAATAAAAAGGTATACTTTCTGAACTTGTTAAGGAAAACAATGTAGATCTGTTACAAATTTTTACGAAAGAAGATGAAACTAGGAAAGTTTTGAAGAATTAAAACATCGACAGGCCAAATCTCATAATAATCTGCATAAGCAATTTCAAAGACATAAGAAGATTTTGGCAGAACTCACGGAAAATTATGATGAGATTGGCCAAGAAATAAAATATTTCATAAGTACCTTAGTATGATTGAAACCCAATGTGAACAAATAGCTTATAAATTTTTTCTTCAAGATGATATAAATATTCATGTTTCTACTAATGTTGTTACAAGGGGAGGTGCAGTTGTTACAGGACCATTAGGACCACCAGAATGTGAAGCTGAAAAAGATCGAAGGGAAAAAGGCATGCTCAAATCAAGCCAAGAAGATGAAACACTGGTGGATCCTCAAGATGAAACTGCTCAAGAAACACAAGACCAAACCTTGGAGGAGAAAAATGATGCACAGGATGACAGCTATGACTCTGATGCAGAGACCATTGATCCAAGAGAAGAAAAAGATATAAGTAATGAAGACGAAGGTGTTGTAGTAGAAAAGAAGTAAAGCGATAAGCAGCAACAAACGAAAACAACTAAAGCACCTAATCCCCCACAAAAGGTAAAAGACAAGAATAATATAAGTGAGCAAAAACTTCCATATCCAGGTCGCAAAAATAAAGCACCTGATCAGGTAATTTATGATTCTTTCAAAAAGGCAGTTGGTGATCTCCGTCTAGAAATTCCATTTGTGGATGCAATAAAAGTTCCTACCTATACTGAATTTCTCCGTGATATTCTTAAGAGAAAGAAAGAAATAACTGAAATTGTTGCCATGGTGACTAGTTATCCTGCTAATGGGAGGTTATTATCTAAGTCGGGAGACCCTGGAATACCAACTATTTCATGCTCAATTGGCAAAACTGATATTCACAATGCCTTGTGTGATTTAGGTGCAGGAGTTAGTGTAATGTCATATTCCCTCTATAAAAGGTTAGGATTGGGGGAGTATTCCCCACTTTTATCACTTTACAAATGGCTAACAAATCCACTAAACAACCCATTTGTATGATTGAGGATGATCTACTTAGAATAGATGAGCATGTTATTCCCACTAATTTTATTATTCTTGAAATGCCAGAGGATGAAAAATTATCTATAATACTTGAAAGACCTTTTCTTAGTACTGCAGGAGCTTCAGTTGATTGTGCTGAGGGAAAAATAATCTTCAATGTTTATGATGTGGAAATCATTCGGTATTTTCCAAAGAAGCTAGAAGCAGGAGAAAGGTATATTCCACCGGCAAAATGAGTTCAAGTGGTAAGTGACCTTGATAAGGGGCAACCCAAGGTAAGATTTCAAGAACCGAGAGTAGGTTGAAATATTCCACCTTTCTCAATAAAATGCCTGATGGTAGTCAACCCATCACATTAATAAAATAGTTGAAGAATAAAATGTTCATTGTATTTCTACAACTTTTTCATAGACATTCTTGCAGAAGCGCGCCCGTAAAGATGCAGCTGTCAAAAAGTAGTAGAAATATTGACTGAATAAGCATAGATTAAGTGTAAAAATTAAGTCTAAGTTTTATTTGCAAAAACTAGCCTAAACATATTGTTCAGATTAAAAAGTGTATCTCTAAAATATAAGGGTGAAAAGCATATTCTGGAGAGTCTAACAACCAACTATACAGCGGGAATATTTTCTGGCCGTATAGTTATCGAACCCTCTTTCATGAATTGTATCTCTGGGGGATTACGTTTAACGACCAACTATACAGCGAGAGATTTTTCTCTGCCTGTATAGTTGCGGTCGTATATTTTGGATCTAGCAAAAAGAAACCCTAATTTTTGTTGCCGCCACAACTATACGGCAGGAACTACATATCCCGCCCGTATAGTTCCCGTCGTATAGTTTGTACGACCACTTAAACGAGCCGGCAGGGCAAGGGTTCTTCCTCCTCCTCACTTTTTCTCTCATATTCTCTCCAAACTCCTCAAAACCACCTAGAATTATTGATTCTTCGTCGATTTCGTTAGTTTGAGTTGGGGAATCAATAGATCGGTATATTTCTCTTCCTATCCATGCTTTATTTTTCAGAATTCCATGGTTGAAACTCTCACGTTGATCTAGTGGATGAACTCCAGTTTGTTTGAATTTCCTATTTGATTTCTCACATTAAGATTAATTTTTTCCATGTAGAATCGTTTGTATATCATGTAGAAACTGTATGCATATGGTTTTATGTTGAAATTTTTCAGTACATCAAGATGAACAAGCTTGGTAGCCTTTTTTGCAAGAACAAGCACCAACGTGGTGAGGGCTCGGGACTCCGTGCTGACCTCGACAACAAGTATGCCATGGTTTCATCAAGGAGGGTGATGTCCACACATTGGGCCTATGATGCCTTTCTCACCAAGGCAGGGTTGAGATCGGATTTCGACCACATGTGTGCAAGCGCAGGGTTATCACTCCTTGCCTACGCAAGACAATAAACCTACACTGAGATCACCTTTGAGTTCCTCGCCTCCTTTTACGATGACTACAGGGAGAAAGGTAATGCGTTCACGGTGAGTTTCACCATAAACCAGCAGCCATATCAAATTTATTTTCAACAATTTTGTGATGCTTTTGGATTCCCTCATGATGGGGAACCAACTGTTAAAAATTCATATGGCGTCTCAAGTGGAGAAACTTGGGAGGTTATTTCTGTTAACGGCGGCAGGGACTTCTACCAGAAGAAGATGTCCACCATTCAGAACACGACAATTATCTACTTTGCCTTGTTCCTCGCCAACACTCTGTTGGGAAGAGGAGATACCGGTTCCATGGCCAATGCAGACATGGACATGATCACCAAGGAAATCTTTCCCGGTGCACCGTCGAGTCCCAATCCTGCGGCTCTACTCCTCCAGCACCTCTGCCACCAGATCAACAAAAGGAAAGGTGACATTCGCATTGGTGGATTGGTAACCCACCTTGTCCAAGACTGTGAAATTTCAATACATGTTACGCAACATGTTGACAGCTCCATACTTATGAACGTCAAATATATAACTTATTGTGGCTTCCTTAGTGTCTACCAAGCTTATAGAAGGCTTTGTGCATATCAGTTTGGTTATCTTGATGCCTCACAGGATGAGCATGTGTCGCTGCCTTGTCCACAAGCTTTCTCGATTTTGGGGAAGGACAACTGGATCCTCACCCAAGACCAAGTGAGGGAGATCATGGCTGAGCTTCATCCTGACCCTAAAGAGGATGAAGAAGGAGAGCAGCAGGATGAGAAGGAGCAGGAGAAGGACAATCCTGCTTGGGAAGGACAGCAACAGCAGCAACAGGAAGGACCCTGGAACCCATGGCCCAATCAGCAGCAACAACAGCAGGGGTTCAATGACATCCCCAATAAAGAATTTTTGCAGCTTAACCAGCGCGTTGGGGAGATTGACCACACTCTTTAGGGAGTGAATGAGGATGTTAGTTCCCTCACTAATAGCTTTAGTCACTTCATGACCAACTTCCCCAACTACTACCAACAGTACCCGTACCATCCGCCGAATGACGGCAACAACTAAGCCTGGCAATAGCCTAAGCTTGGGGTACGTTTGAAAAATCCAAACTTTGCATTCATATTTTTATTTCTTCTTTTGATTTATTTTACTTCTTTAAAAATTGCATTTTTACTTTCAGTTTTGCATTCCTAAACCAAAAACAAAAAAATAGTTGTAGCTTCTATTGCAAATTTGTTTCTTTGTCTCTCTCGTAGATTGCTCAATTTTAGGTGACTTGGCAATAGGGAAATATAGCGGGGTTCAACTCAAATACAAGAACGAAGCAAGTAAGAGGAGGTATCACATTCCTTTCATCACCTCTTCTGCAATTTTAAATTAACCCAACAACTATTTGCTCGCTTGCACTTGAGTCACTCCCCACCTAGCTTGTTATCTTATAAATTCTATTCCTTTACTAGTGTCTCCTTTTTAGCTTTGAAATAATGAGCAATGATCTTGGTTAAAATATTTCTAACATTTTTACAACAAGAAAAAGCATCCAAAAGATGACTTGAGTCCATGTTTATCCCAAAGGATTTTATTTTCGAAACTACTCAACCCCATTGAGCTTAATGTAATAGAGTTGATAGCACTTTTGAATGAAATTGTTCGATAAAATAGATGCTTTAAAGTAGTAGAGATTATGCCACTTATTTTCTAATAATTAAAGTAAGATATTGCTTTACGCGTGTCATTACAATACTGTCGTGCTCCATGAGAACTACCAACTCCGCTGGACAACGAACGATCTAAATGTGGGAAACCACTTGATTTTGGCTATTGAATTATGTAAGCATCTGTAGCTGCAATGCTATGATGAGTAAAAAAATTTAGTCTCCTCGTGGTCTCACGTTCCAAGTGAAGTTGTAGTACTCCTATGGCCTATTATTTCTCAACGGTTATCTATGGCATGGTCACGAGTACGCAACACAGTCCCAATTAACATGTTAAAAACATTGGCATAATTTCTCTATGGAAAAGCTGAAATTTTTGAAAAGCAGTGAAAGGAAAAAGGTGCTTTGAGGGTCTTGAAATTTTTACGTGGGAGTAGATGAGTTGTTCTTAAATTGAATGTTTCTGGTGCCAATTTGAGTACTCTTAATCGATTAAAGAAACAAGAGCAAAAAGTCTTTTACCTATAAACAAAGAGAGAAACCAAAAGAATTTGTTTCACTTTCCTAGCTAAACTATTAACACTTGCTTGGGCATATAATTTATTCGCTAGCAAGATATACGTGGTTAGGAACTAGACTCAGTGAAATCTTGTGAATACTTGTATGATCATGTTTAAGATTGCAGGAAATGTGAAGAAAGGAATTTGGCACTAATTCAATCTTGTAAGTCCTTTTATTTCAGTTTTGAATTTCAGCTATTCTTATCTATTTTCTTGTCATTCGAGTGCGAGCAACAGCTAAGCTTTGGTGAGTTGATAGTTGTGAGATTCGATACATTTTTAATGGTTTTTCTTGATGGTTTTCATCTTGATTTGATGGTTTTATACCTTTACCTAACGCTAATACTTCGGTAGCAAAGGAAACTTGGTTTTCAGTGTATGTTTCAGGTTCTGAACATCAATTGAGGGTTTCAACAGCAAAAATACAATATTTAGGTGAAAAAAGCAAGTCTCTTTTTGGAAGCAATCAAGGACAGCAACCAGTAGGTTTAACGACCAAATATACGGCAGGAACGTTTTATCCGGTGTTGGGGATATGCTATATGGGTATCGTCATAGCATGTCTCCTATCCGGATAACCCGGGTGGCCCACAGTTGGTAGCATGGCCCATGGCTTGCTGGGCGGCCCAGTTAGATGGATCCAGAAGGGAGGCCCATGCCGGATAAAGGAAGGCTACGGTTGGAGTCACCGACGTACCCGGAGCCTTGGAGTGCAAGATACACAAGACAAGTAATAGACGGTGTAGGACTCTGTAACCTGTCCGGCTAGGACTTTTCCCTGTAACCATAGGACCTGGCGACTATATAAGTCGGGCCTATGGGAGCTTTTTAGGGCACGATAACTTAGACTTTCTAGTCACCTCGTATAGCGAACCTATCTCCGTAACTCGGCATATTGCCCTTAGAGTGATTTATAGCAGGAGTAGGATTCCGCCACCGTCGTGGGATCTGAACCTGGGTAAGCTGTGTTACCTCGTACCCATCAACCGTCCTCCTTCCCTCACGTCTCTAAACACGCACTGTGAGGACCCCTCCATGGCGTACTCGTCGGCAATACCACGACAGTTAGCGCCCACCGTGGGGCAAGAGGCGCTTCTGGCTCTTCAGCGGGCGAGGACCAAGATCTTTGCGGGAATCGGCGAAACCGTAGCCATCGGTTGTGTTCTCTTCTCCGGCAACGTTCTGATCGTCCCTCCTGACGAGTTCTGGATCCCGGCGAAGACGAACCCTACGCGGTGCTCGATCGTTCCTATCGGAGACATCCACCTCTTCATTGGCGAAACCGACTCGGGCACTAGTTCCCTGGGAGTTGGAGGAGCATCAAGGCCCGCACGGACCGCCTACGGGCAGCATACGTTCACGGAAGGATCGATGTCAGATCTCTCTTTGGAGTTTGTCAGCAAAGATCGGAAAAATTCAAGGCCCACCCAAACCGCCCCTGTGCAGGATATAAAGGTGGAAGATCGCTGCAAATCCGCCGGCTTCGCCCGTGCGTCTGGACAGCAGAGATCCAAGTTCGTCGGCATGGTTACCATCTTCGATCTGGCGCATTGCATTCAGAGAGAGGGCGAAAAACCCCGCGATTACCTTGCCAGGTGGCTCCGTATACGAGTCGATCTGGCCCACTACCCCGATGATAATGCTATGTATCACTTCGTGGAAGGACTGGACCGTGGCACGCTTCTCCGGCATTCTCTAAGACGGCAGCAGGTGTCAGGACGCCTTACCCTTGAAGGCATGGTGAGCACCGTCAATAACTACGTGGAGGCTGACGCGGCAGCTCAGACAGCGCTTGCGCTCATTGACGGAGATCCTCCGATTCAGCCACTGCCACAACCGCCTCCGGCCGCCATTGTTGCAGCTGCACCGCCACCTCCAGTCATCGTCGCTGCTGTTGCACCTCCACCGCCCGTCATAGAGGAAGTCCTGGTACTCTGCGACTCTGTTATTGACGCGCTTTATGCTGACTTCAGTGCAGATTCAGAGGAGATAGATTTCAGTCCAGAGGAACTAGACTCCGCCATGCAGGAGATGGAGGAGGAATACACGCGCGACGAACAAGCCAACAATGCTGTCACGTCTCGAGGGGTGTTCATCACCATTGGGACGGCGATGGATGAAGATCAACCCCTGGACGAGATCCGCCTACCGCGCTAGACAAGGGGAAGGGGCCACTTATTGCTGCTGACGATGATCGCGCAAATGTCATGCCTCCTCCGCCTAACCCAGTGCAGCAGCCGCAGGAACTCGGCACCGGCCCGAGCAACAAAAACACTTCAAACTTTCCGCCTCCGGCATCTACGTCTACAACAGCCCAAGTTACTCCAGCTGATAGAGTGATGTACGGCAATCTCCTCGTTGAACCACTGACCGTAGCTCATATCTGGAACGTGACTCAGCTCGACGAGAAGCGCCAGCAGCTGCTGGAGGAAGCGCAGGCCATCGCGGAGCAAGGCGCTGAGCTAGATCGAGATCTGGTCAACACGCAGAAATCCATAGAGAAAGCTAGAGCAATGGAGGCCGAATACAAGACCCTGCTGCAGCAGCAGAAGGCAAAGAAAGCTCTGGTTCGCGTCATCAACGATCCTGGTGTAAGGCGAAACCTAGGATGGGCTCCCTCGAAGCCGGCACAGGCCAAGCCATACATTGATAGTGAAGGCAAGCAGGTGATGCCCACCCCACTCCTTAACCTCGCCGTCACCAAGACCCTTCTGGAGCAGGATAGATCGCCCGAAGCAGTGGAACAGGTCTATGACCTAGTGGCCAAGGCGGTGAAGCAGCAGGAAAAGGCCACCTCTCAGAGGCTTGAGTCTGACCCAGCGCTTTGCTAGTCTAGCTAGCACAAGCCGCCAAGGGACAGATCTCCTCTTGATGTCGGGTCCCAGACGGGTTCATCAGAACGAAGACGTAGGGATGCGCGCAACAGGACGGATGCTATCACCATATCCTCGGACCACGGAGAAAAGGCACGACCTCGTTGCCCATCGCCACCGCTCCGGTCCCCCTGACATTGCGAACCCCCGACATTGCGAAGATCACAAGGCTCACCATCGTACGGATATACCCCCACCAAAGCAGTGTGGCATCATCATCCGCGACAACGCGGAGCAGACCCGTCATGACGGAGAGCGCAACCAAGGACACAGGAGCAGGTCACGCCATGACCCTCCGCGTCCGACAAGCAACCGTGATAGGTGTGAGGCGTCGCAGGAGGGTAACAGCAAGAAGGATAAACCACCGCCACCTCCGCCTCCGTCGCCACCAAGCAGTCACGATGGCGGAGGAGGCCCACGTCGTTCACGCAGCCCATCCCCTGTTGACAAGAAGAAGAACCCGGAGCCGTACGATGCACGTTCGCGGATCGATAATATCCACGAGGCCCGGGAAGGACCATACCTAGGACCACGTTGCTTTGGACCTGCAATACGGTCCGCAACTTACCCCAAAGGTTTCCGGATTGACAAGACCATCAAACCCTATGACGGCACTGCAAAGCCCTATACCTGAGAAAGACGAGACATCTCGCGCCTACCTCTCCCGCTGGCTAGACATGAAGAATTCCTATGCAGGAGTGCACGCTCAGACCGCCATGGCCGCCTTCATTGATGGGTTGGAAAGGGGCACGTTGCTCCGACATAAGCTAAAGCGCCTGCAGGACAATCACCAGCTTGACTTGAACCAGATGATTCAGTTGGCTAGTGATTTCGCAGCTGCCGACGATGATGCTCGCGGCTCCTTGCCGGCAACGGCCGTTCCAACTCAAGCTCGGAGGAACAGCGGTAAAAAGCGGAAAACCGCTCCAGAAGAAAAGCAATCTACCGACATGGTCGCTATGACTTTTGCAGGACGAGGTGATGGCGGATAACGTGGCCGAGGAAGGGGAGCTGGCCGTGGGCAGCAACGAGGAAGTGAAACTACCTCGGTGCCGCTCCGTGTTCCCCAAACTTATGAGGAGTACCGCGATATGCTGTGCCTCGTACACCTCGACGTCAATGGCAAGGCCACCCATACCAATCTACACTGCAAGTTCATCAATGACCTCAAGGAAGACCCGGAGTCCGGCTACAAGCAAAGTCGAAAGAACAGACCACGAGGCAAGGGAAAGGGGAAGACGAAGGAGGAGTCCAAGGATTCAAGTGACATGGACGAGGACGTTGACCCCAAGCATGCCGCCAAGAGCGACGACAAGGGCAAGAACCCCTTCGCGAAGAAGGCGCCAGTCTACCACACTTTCCTTGGCACCCCCACCGTCCGACAACAGAAGACCTCTCTGAGGATCCTAATGGCTACTCCCCCCCAGTTCCGCAATACCTACGCTGGTCGGAGGTTCCAATTACTTGGGACAGGATGGACCACCCAGACCTTATCCCTACGGATAACCAGTATGCCATGGTCATCAACCCCTTGATTGACGGCGTGGAGTTCACCAAGTGTATGGTGGATAGTGGAAGCAGCATCAACATCATGTACCTGGATACACTGCAGAAGATGAACTTGACGGAGGCAAACCTAAGGCGGACCAACACCATCTTCCACGGTGTATTTCCTGGTCGGGAGGCTCGGTCCCTTGGGTGCATTACACTTCAGGTTGCCTTTGGCGATGTTAATAATTACCGCCAAGAGCGCATGACCTTCGAGGTGGTCCCCTTCAAGAGCATGTACCATGTCATATTCGGCCACGACATATTCCACATGTTCATGGCCAAGCCATGCTTCGTCTACAACAAACTCAAGATACCCGGACCAAAGGGTGCCATCACCGTATCCGGAAGCTTTACCAAGGCAAGGTACTGCGAGATCAATGAAGCAACCGTTGCAGAAGCTGTCCTCTACAACGAAGAATTCAAAGAGATCTAGAGCAAGGTCGATGACTCAGAGATGCCCGCGTCGAAGAAGCAGATCTCCAACTCTGCTCATGCATTCAAAGACTCCATTGAGACCAAGACGGTGGAACTTGTGGTAGGTGATGCCTCCAAGGTCACCGCCATTGGGACGAACCTGGATCCCAAATAGGAAAGCGCGCTCGTCGAGTTCCTCCGTGAGAATAGGGACATCTTTGCCTGGCAACCTGCCGACATGAAAGGTGTACCTAGGGAACTTGCCGAGCACAGCTTAAACATTGATCCAAAATGCAAACCAGTGAAACAACCTCTACGACGCTTTGGAGATGAGAAGATACGCGCCATTGGCAAAGAGATAGCTAGGTTACTTAAGGCTAGATTTATCCGAGAAGTCCTTCACACCCAATGGGTGGCCAATCCTGTACTTGTCCCCAAAAAGGGAACCAAGAATTAAGAATGTGCGTTGATTACACCGGCTTGAACAAAGCATGTCCCAAAGATCCGTTTGCTTTGCCTCGCATTGACCAAGTCATTGACTCGATGGCTGGCTCGGAACTTTTGTGTTTTCTCGATGCATACTCAGGATACCACCAGATCAAGATGAGGAAGTCGGACCAATTGGCCACTTCGTTCACTACCCCATATGGCACGTTTTGCTATGTCACGATGCTATTTGGGCTGAAAAACGCAGGTGCTACGTACCAGCGGACAATGCAACGTTGCCTTCACGACCAAATAGGTCAGAACGTTTACGCCTATGTGGACGATATTGCGGTGATGTCTAAAAAGTCAAACGACTTAATCTCCGACTTTAAAGAAACCTTTGATAATATCTAAAAATACAACATGATGCTTAACCCTAAGAAGTGCGTCTTCGGGGTTCCAGCCGGCAAATTGTTGGGTTTCATCGTTTCCCAGTGAGGAATCGAGGTCAACCCGGAGAAAATCAAGGCCATCTTAAACATAAACCGTCCGACATGCCTAAAGGACATTCAACGACTAACAGGTTGTGTTGCAGCAGTTAGTTGGTTCGTGAGCCGACTTGGAGAGAAGGCTCTGCCATTGTACAAGTTGCTGAAGAAGGCGAACAAATTCACATGGACGAACGCAGCAGATGCAGCATTGAAGTAGCTCAAGGAGATTCTTTCCTCAGCGCCAATCCTTGCAGCACCCGAGCCTGGCGAGCCCCTGTTAATCTACATGGCGGCAACCAACCTGGTAATCAGCATCGTCGTCGTAGTAGAGCGGAAGGAACCAGGCTATGAGCACGGAGCTCAACGACCAGTTTACTATGTAAGAGAGGTCTCGACGGAGTCCAAGCAGTATTACCCGCACTACCAGAAGATAGCTTATGGAGTATTCCTTGCTTTCTCGGAAGCTGAGGCACTACTTTCAGGAGCACCCAATCACAGTGGTGAGCAAGACTCTGATGTCTGACATAATCAACAACAGCGACACTACAGGAAGGGTCGCGAAGTGGGGCATTGAACTTGCCGCCTTCGAGATCACCTACAAGAGACGCGGCGCTATCAAGTCACAAGCCTTGGCGGATTTTGTTGCAGATTGGATGGAGATGCCAGATGTCACTCCGTTGCCGGAACCAGAGTACTGGGTGATGCACTTTGACGGATCAAAGCTGCTCAACGGCTCGGGGGCTGGTGTATTGCTATAGGCACCAATAGGAGACAAGCTACACTACGTTCTGCAGATCCACTTCGAGGCTACAAACAACATGGCGGAGTATGAAGCACTCATTCATGGACTACGTGTAGCCAAGGATATTGGCATCAAGCGCATAGTTTGTTGTGGAGATTCCGACTTGGTTGCCCAGCAGGTGGCTTGCACCTGGAATGCGCGGAACCCTATGATGGTGGCATATCGAGATGAAGTGGACGAGATAGCCAAGAGCTTCTTGGGCTACGAAGTCAAGTATGTACCTAGGGAGCAAAACGAGGCGGCTGATCTGTTGTCTAAGCTTGGATCAGGGCGCAAGCAAATTCCGCCAGGAGTTTTCCTAGAGCATCTGCGCACACCATCCGTGAAGGGAGCCGACATCGACAACCCGGATAGAGCTGACTCTTTCATCAACATGGTGACCAAGGTCCCTCCGGCTTGGACAAAACCGTTCATGGAATATCTCGAACACGGAACTTTGCCCGACGACGAGGTCGAAAGACGACAAATAGTACGACGAGCAAAGGGTTATACCATAATCAATGGACAACTCTACAAAAGGAGCACTACTGGTGTATACCTAAAGTGTGTTTCCCAGCTAGAAGGTATGGAAATCCTACGCAAAATCCATCTCGGAGATTGCGGTCATCACGTCGCTCCTCGATCGTTGGTCGCGAAAGCCTTCCGGCAAGGATTCTACTGGCTGACCGTGAAGGCAGACGCCGACAATCTGGTTGGAACATGCATGGGATGCCAGCATTATGCCCGACAACCACATGTTCCTGCTGAAGAATTGCGAACAATACCAATAACTTGGTTGTTTGCAGTTTGGGGCTAGACATGGTGGGACCATGACAGACGGCACCTTGTGGGTTTACGCATCTGCTTGTAGCAGTTGATAAATTCACTAAATGGATAGAAGCTAAACCCATTCGAAAGCTTGATGGGGCAACCGCCCTTAGGTTTGTCCGGGATCTAGTGGTGATATTTGTTCTCCCACATAGTATTATCACCGACAACGGCAGCAATTTGTCACTCGGAGAAGTGGAGGCTTATTGTTGGGAGAAGGGCATCCAACTTGACCTTGCATCTGTGGCACAACCACAGTCCAATGGTCAGGTTGAGCGAGCCAATGGATTAATTCTGCAGGGAATCAAGCCACGTCTTGAGGCACCGCTACACAGAGCAGCTGGAGCCTGGGCGAAAGAGCTGCCATCTGTGATGTGGAGTTTACGAACTACACCCAACAGATCCACCGGCTACACCCCTTACTTCATGGTATATGGAGCAGAAGCCATCCTGCCTTCGGACATACTTCACGATGCAGCAAGGGTTGCCGCCTACGACGAAGATGACGCTAAAGAATCTAGACGCCTAGATGTGGACCTTCTCGAGGAGGAGCGCATTTTGGCATGCCAAAGATCTGACATCTACCAGCAGAAGCTACGCAGCTACCATAGTCGCCGCGTTCGGCATCACTCGTTTAAAGAGGGGGATTTGGTGCTTCGACTTAAGCAGAAGAAGTCACACAAATTATCCCCGCCATGGGAGGACCGTTCATCATAAGCAAGGCTCTGCTCAATGGGTCTTACTACCTCGTTGACAATCGTGAACTGAAGGATAGACCCAACAAGGATCATAAGCGTAAGCGACATGACCCGGATGATGACTAACCGGATCTTGATCAGCCATGGAACATAGCACAGCTACGTCCTTTTTACACTTAGAATTTTTTATCTAATTGTGTACCTCTTATATGATCAATGAAATAAAGCTCTCTGGTTCACTCATATTTCTGAGTCTTTTACCTCCTTTAGTGTTCATTTTTGGATCATGTAAAACCTTTATGCACAAGTTTTGCGATTGCACTTGTGAAAATTCTGCCTATGGGTGTTAGCTTAAGTTTTCTGGTCTACACGTTCTTTGTCGTTTTTATGTGGATTCTAGAGTAGTGACTTTCGACACTTATTATCGGCGATTTTGTGCTTAGGTTATTGACGGTGCCATTGGGCATCATCACCTGAGCGCATGGTTTTGACAACGAGTCTTCCGACTCACAATAGTCAAGCATAAGAACCAAAGTAATGGATAATCCAGCACTTGCTTAAAAATATATACATACTGGAAACTAGTTCTTGAGTAGCAGGAAATAACAACCACTGTTTTCTGCCTTAAGTTACATCAATAAGTTTTTTCCGCATATGCACCAAAGGTGAAACAAATATTACAAAGTTTTTCTTCATTCCTTTGGTGCAGGAGACTTAGAAGCAGCGTCATCACCAGCAGGAGAGTCACCCTCGAAGTCGGCGGTGTGAAGAGACTCAGAGGAGCTTTGGTTGCCGCCATCGATGGTGTACATCGGCATGAAGACGTTGATGTCGACCAAGTCGGCAACTCTGGTGTCATAACCCGTGAGCGATGACATGATGGATTCATGGTTAATCTCTTTGCCATCGTCATCTACGTCGGGAATGCCAGAGGTCACCGTGTCGATGTTGGCATCTTTGTAGTGTGCCTTCACCATTGACAGCGCCATCCTGGCACCAGCCCGTGCACATGAAGCTTTTCAGCTTGTGATGCGCTCGGGGGCTCGGCGCAGAATCTCCGATTACTTTGCCATGGACTCTGATGCCTTGATATTTATCTGGAGGGGCTTGGCAATCTCCTTAGCTTGCATGATGGCGGTGTTGATGATGTTGCCAGCAAGAACCATGCATTCCTTGGCTAGAGGAGGCGATCGGGTTAAACCCATAGGAGCTGCAAATTCCGACAAGGAGCGCATGAGTTCAAAAATTCAGAGTACCTAGACTACAGAAATCCAAGACGGAGAAAACTTATTGAAGATGTTGGCCTCAGCTTGCCAGAGGGTGTCCGCCAAGGATTCTTTCTCTTGTTGGAGGAGCTTATACGCCTCACTATGGCGTTGATTCTGCTCATCGGCAGCTTGCTTCTGATCTCTTAAGATAGAGATCTCCTCCTTCAAGCGATTGATTTCCTCGGTGGCGGAGTCCTGCAGGGCCTTCATTGACTCCTCATGCATTTTCAGCATGTCCTTCCTCTCCTTCTTAAGAATTTTGTTCTCGCTATCCAGCGCTTGAATGTGCTTGGATTGCTCGACAATATTCTTGGCCTTGGCGGTTTCTGCAGGTCGGAGAAAGCAAAGTACACAGTGAGTACTCGGAGAATATGGGCACAAAACCAAGTCAGAATACGAAAAAGAAAACAGACGCTTGCTCTTAGTGATTTGTTCCTTCAAGAAGGCAGTTTTACCCTTTTCAGCTTCCAAGTCTGCACGCATCTTCTGGTACTTGTCATTGGCCATGCCCCTCCGAGCACTCTCGTTTTGTGGAAAAAAGGTCAAAGTTAAAACGTTGTTTGGTCTGCTTGGAGCATCTAGCCGGAAATTTTCCACCTAGACGCTCGGGGGCTACAGCGAGAATTTTTGACTTAGCATTATGCTTAGCTTTTCTTTAAGTATCTAGTCGGAACTAATTCAGTTTTCGATTAGAAGCTTGGGGGCTACAGTATAAAGTTTTTTAAATCGGATATATGTTTAGCTTTTCTTTAAGCATCTAGTCGGAACTAATTCAGTTACAACTAGAGGCTTGGGGGCTATAGTATTGAAATTTATAAAACACTTCTTATGATACTGTTACAAGCATCTAGTCGGAATAATTCATTCCACCTACATGCTTGGGGGCTACAGTGAGAGGTTTTCTAACGTAGTCACTCTTAGAGCATATAGATGCAAAGACCTATGGTTTTCCGTCTACATCCTTGGGGGCTACAGTGGGATACTCATATGAAATACAAATGGCAAATAAAACTTACAAGTGCAATGATCTTGAGGTTTGTAGCACTCTCGGCCAGGAGCTTGCTAAAGGATTTGCTGTTTCCTTGCAAGATTTCTGCTTGTCGGCGGATCTCCTCTAGACCGCACGTCGGAGATGTCGGTGCCGCACCAGGAACCAGAGCAGTGCTACCTGGTGTAAGTACTGTATAGACTATCTTTGGATAAGCTATGGCTTTCTTGGGTGCGGGGGCACCGCCAACGGCAGAAGTACCTGCTTCCACCACCGCCTTACTGCCACCGATGGCATCCTTAGCCAGAGCTTCAGCCATTTGGTGGGCGGTACTCTCCTGCGTCGCCTGCTCGCCGATGATAGCAACCTTACTAGAAGCACCTGAGTCCACTTCCATGGCGAAAGGGCCAGATGCCTCCTTAGCTTGTGAGCTTGTCAGGGCAGACGAGGGCTTGACAGAAGGAGTGGTAGGGGCGATGGCGGGAGATGCGTCACGATGCAGCATGTCCTTGATGGTTCTAGAAGCCCCCAATTTGGAGGTCTTCTTCAGGCTGGTCGTGGCTTTCTTCCTGAAACGTGCAAAATGCATAAGTACAAGAACAAGACAGATAATTAGACAATGTCGGAAAGAAAGAAGCTTACACAAGTGGGGGTGCTTTGGCAAAGGGGATCCCGGTAACTTTTCTCTTTTCCGCCTCCAGGGCGGCGGTAGTTTTCTTGGAGGCTCCACCCTCCGTCTTCTTATTCTTGCCTCCGTTGGCAGCGTCAGAGTGGAGCTCTTCTTCTTTCGTGCCAATGGAGCATCGTCATGGACACGACGGTGACTTCCTTCATCTTTGGATCATAGATTTGAGGAGCCATGATGTCCTCATCTATGTCGCTAAGTTGTAATGTGAAGAACTGCCATGTTAGATGAGATGACATTTGCAAGACGGAAGAACTGGAGTACATGTCATACACGGAAAGTAAATAACTACCTTTGGGCACTTGCTGTCTACGAACATGTCGTAGGTGATGGTGAATCCATTCTTCTTGTCCTTCACCTTGACGATGTCCTTAAGGCGGATCTTGACGGAGTCACTCGAGAAGTTGTCCACGGAGATGTGGAGGCTATCCCTTCTATCGCTGGTATACTCGTGCATGAACTTCGCGTGGTGCTGCAGAGGTTGGATTTGCCTGATGAACCAGCACATGGCTAGGTCCAAGACGGTCAAACCCGTCTCTACGAACCATTCTATCCGCCTTATGGCGCGGGAAGCATCAAGGTCGGAGGGAAGGGAGGCCTGGGATCTCCATGACGAGGCTTCAGCGGAGGATCCATCAACGAAGTCCACGTACGTTACTTGTCGGCCAGCCAGAGGGATATATGGGCCGTAGAAGTAAGTACGCTACCAATTTTTGTAGGACTCGTGGCCAACGATGTCGGGGAACCGCCAGCCAGGTCAGATCTTGAAGCTTATGGTGCCGCAATTTCTAAGTTCTTCCTTACTGGCTCCGGCTTCATGCTTGACGGTGAAGAAGTACACAAAGAGATCTAGCCTAGGCTTTATCCCTAAGTAACCCTCGCAGAGCGCCGCGTAGTTGCTAAGCGCTAAGATACTATTGGGAGAAAGGTTTTGGGGCTGGACTCTGTAGTGGTTTAAGACGAAGAGGAAGAAATTGGAGATGGGCAGGGAGATGCTACGTACCAGTTGGGCTTTGAGGTACACCTTTTCTCCGGCTTGCGGAGAAGGTGTCACCTTGCCGGTCGGTGCCGCCCGCTAGGCAAGCCCCTCCGTCGCAGGGAGGTAGCCCTCGGCGATCAGCTCCTGGATATCACGGTTGGTGATGTCTGAGCCATGCCAGTCGCCCTTATGCGAGTCAAGCTCCTCCTCCTCCAACGGCTCCAGCGCCGCTAGATTATGGTCGCCGTCGGTGGACTCAATCACCGCCGAGGTGGGGATGACCAAGCCCTCTGGGGGCACGATGATAGATCTCGCCGGCTTCGCCGCGGCTTCGCTCAACGCCGCCATGGAAGGGGAGGTGCTGCTGTTGGCCATGGAGAGAGATTGGAGGTGACTGGTGCAGATTGGGGCTAGGGTTTTTCGCGAGTTTTGCGCGGAGAGCTCGAGGAGGCACGCGCTGGAGGATGAAGACGATGCGAGGAGAGAATGAGGTAAAAGGTAGAAATTTCACCGCGGTTACTATTTATCATCTCCAACATCAAGATTCGTGCAGCTTGATCGGACGGTTGCCGCGTAGATGACGTGTTTGCGAAAGTGCGCGGAAATTTCGCCACGTCTCTAACCATCGCCGCCAACGGTTCGTATCGCTCACGCGGGAAAATTGGACATGATTGCGTTCTCTGCATTTGTGAGTTACGAGGCGTCACTGACCTAAGCCTACGTCGCCCTAGCTGACATAGGCAGATGAGCCGTCACATCAGAAGATTCCGGCATGGACGGATCCAGTCCAGCTAGGGAAGAGTACGACGGAAGATTCAGCATTTCTCCGACTTACGTGTTGAAGACGGAGAAAACCTTGCAGGGTTCTTTGGGAGTACTATAAGATGTTGCTTGACGATTTGCCGACATTCATCTAGACGGAGCATTCTAAGCGAAGAGGCAAGACGACGCAAGATCTCGGAGTTCTCCGGGGTCTACTGTTGGGGATATGCTATATGGGTATCCTCATAGCATGTCTCCTGTCCGGATAACCCAGGTGGCCCACAGTTGGTAGCATGGCCCATGGCCTGTTGTGCTGCCCAGTTAGATGGATCCAGAAGGGAGGCCCATGCCGGATAAAGGAAGGCTACGGTTGGAGTCACCGACATACCCGGAGCCTTGGAGTGCAAGATACACAAGACTAGTAATAGACGGTGTAGGACTCTGTAACCTGTCCGGCTAGGACTTTTTTCCTGTAACCATAGGACCTAGCGACTATATAAGTCGGGCCTATGGGAGCCTTTAGGCATGATAACTTAGACTTTCTAGTCACCTCGCACAACGAACCTATCTATGTAACTCGGCGTATTGCCCTTATAGTGATTTATAGCAGGAGTAGGATTCCGCCACTGTCATGGGATCTGAACCTAGGTAAGCTGTGTTACCTCGTACACGTCAACCGTCTGCCTTCCCCCACGTATCTAAACACGCACTGTGAGGACCCCTCCATGGCGTACTCATCGACAATACCATGACATCCAGCCAAATAGTTCCCGCCGTATAGTTGTCACTACCTTCGTCGTGTCAAAAGGAACAACTTTCATGAAGGAGGTAGAAGAGAAAACATAACACAGCAGTCACCGTTCCATCCAGGAGGGAGAAAGAAGAGATCCAGAGAAGAAGGGGAAGACGTTCTTCATCTCGCTCCACGATCTTCGAACTCCTAGCCACAACACCCCCATAGCCATTACTTGTACTTGAGAGAGAAAGATCTTCACCTTGCAAGATTGGGGTTTGATATTGTTTCTTCCTATCTTGAATTGTGTTGGATTGGTTTTATGTTCTTATTGTGGATCTCCATGGTAATATCAAGAAGAACTCCTCATATTTAATTATATTGATGATGCTTTCTTCTGTCATGTGTGAGTAAGTTCCTCCGGGCGTGGGAGATGTAGGGGATTGGTGAGATATGATGTGCCTATATATATTCCATTAATTTGTAATTGATTTTAATTACTATATTGAGTGTGCTTGACTATCTGTGGGATGCCTAATGCTTGTTGTCCAATTAAGGGCTCATAAAACATGATACTTTGTTCTACATAGATAAGATCTTGTTTGCTAGCATACCGGAGACCCCCGAGTGACACGGGGATATCAATGGAAAACTAGTTTAACTCGAGGAGCACGAGGAGCCACTGTACCTATTGCATTAGTCCGATCCAAGGAGCTTAATTGCTAAGCAACCTAAAGGATCCTAATTGCCTAGTGAGTGACCATGGTTTTGGTAACAAACTAGTCCGATTATTGAAGTTGGGATGAATTATACCAAGAGGAGTTCCGGCTAATTATGGGTTGCTCGCCAACACACATAAGATTATAATTGTTACTTAACACTCATCCACCTAGCACAATCACTATCACCATGAACTGTATCTCCTCGCGCATGCTTTGTCATCTGTAGAAAACAACAAACAATCAAATCGTTCTTTACTTTTATGCTTTTTAGTTCTAAAGTTTACATTTTAGTTTTTTAGATACATTTAGTTTAATCCAAATTGTATTCTTATTTCAGCACTTGAAATCAATTCACTCGGCGACATGGGACAAATTTGAGTGTGACAGAGACTTCATTCATAAACACTTTCCTTCGGGCTCCCTGTGGGATCAATACCTTAACTTCAAAACTAGCTACAAACAATCTGTACACTTGCAAACAACAGCGCAAAGATCACCGACACAGTCATCGCCGAAGAGCCGCAACAAGCTGATGGACTTGCAAAATTGGCGAGTGGAGCATACGAGGACGACCCATCAGCCGTGAAGACACAGGCGACCACTTTCTTCTCCCACGGCACCTCTACAGCCCCAGCACCAAGGAACGCAGATGTCCTCGGCAGCGGCAAGTCGGAGCAATAGGCGGCACCTGAAGCGGACCTCGTTCGCGCATAGGAAAACATGCTCAGCGAGCCCCGTCGTGAGAACCACGATGCCACCCGGAACAAATCCGGCAAGACAGGCGTCATGGAGGTTCTCGTTTAGCACATACAAAGCGTTGACCAAATGGGTCAACACGACAAGCAACTACTTCTACCCCACAATGTGGACCGTATCCAATCGTTCACTGAGAGAATATGGCGATTCTTTGTCACGAGGGTTATACGCTCCAAAAACTACTATGATTGGCTGACGAAGCCGTTATTCGTGTTCAAAAGAAATGACACTTGGAGAATGTGCATTGACTACAACTCAACCAAGACCTACAGCTAAGGTCTGCTTGACGGGAAAAATGCACGTTCGGAGGTATAACCCCCGACACGCTCCATACCAGGCGCAAGTCTTACACTTCACGCCCTACCTTATAACAC
This sequence comes from Avena sativa, assembly GCA_916181665.1. NCBI lineage: Eukaryota > Viridiplantae > Streptophyta > Magnoliopsida > Poales > Poaceae > Avena > Avena sativa. The sequence continues at coordinate 242,438,761 of OV702297.1, forward strand.
AAATTGTGTACCCCCCCCCCCCCCGCCCTCTAATGAATAAAGCAACTATTCTGCCAATCGTGTCTACTCTCCTCATGTTTTGCAAATTGCACTTGTAAACTATATGTATACAATACCAGTCGTCAACCCTTGGAAGCGCGACTGAACGAGGCCAAGTAGTGCAGTGCAAGAGCATCAGGGAATCCCGAGCCTTGCACTGTCAACGAAAAATGCCAAGCGAGAGCCCCAACTAGAGTCGCCTCGCTCGACTGGCCCACCGGGCCAAGACGACCGGCCATGCTTCTCACAGCACCCTGTCATCCCCCCTCGGATGCAGCGACTCAAACGGTTAAGTAGCATGCCCAGGGACTCGTAATGACACTAACCCGCATGCGCCCTGCAAAAACACCAAGTACAGAGCTCGCCTAGGGGTTGCCCAACGATTGGCTCCACGAGCCAGGAGGGATGACGCGCTACAAATAAATAGCGCAGCAAAAGTCCTTCCTACCTTAGGATCATCACTTTGAAAGGAGAAGTACAATGCTTGGGGACTCGTAAAAACGAACATGTACGCGTCTAGGGAAAAATGCCAAGTACAAGGGGTCATTTGGGGTCGCCACGCAAATGGATCCCCGAGCCACGACAAGTCGACTAAGAGCTATCCAAAACAGCTCTCACACACACACACTAACTTGTTAGTCACGTGTGTGCAGAGATAAGCAATACATGCTCGGGGACTATCTACCCCCGACGCACCTAATCCACAAAGTCAAAACTTACACGAAGAAAACAAACATGAAATTGCATCATACATGTGCACACAAAACGCAATCATACAAAAGTCAAAGGTCTTACAAAGCCAGTTGACTGTTGGGGGATGACCCAGGAGGGTAAAGCTAAGGTAAAAGGGAAAGGCCCACCGAGATATTGACCGGGTCAAATGATGACCCGGCGGAGTTATACAAATGCAGGCTAAATAAGGACTGGATTAATCCGAGTTAAGCAGATGAGGCTTGACTCGGCCGACATATAACATATGTTGGCACAGTATCTACTATGCTTTATACTTGCAGGTATGACCTTGGTCGAGTCATACAGGGCGAGGCCGAGCCATAGGGAAGCTTGCTTGATAAGGAGAGAACAAGCCCCGAAGTCAACACTCTGCACTTTCTCTACCCCGGGAATCTGTAAAGTGCCAAGCGCTATAGAAAATGGTCAGAGGGACAGAAGAGAAGAAGAGGCGTTATGGAGGTGACAGTCCCAAAGCCCGACGCTAACATGTCGTGGGCTCTGGGTTATTGCTGTCGATAGAAGGTAGACAGGGAAAGGATCCCACTGAATTACCACTTTGGGATGAGCATATTCGTGGAATATGCCATCCACATCAACCCTAATGTAACCTGGCCACCCCTTTATAAGGTAAGCCAGGGTTTCCTAGTAGAGGGATCGATTCATTTTACACTTAGAGGATACTATAGAGCTTCGTCCTCCTCTCCCTCTGATACAGCTCAAGGAGCAAGTGTAACCATTGTTGATCTAAGAAAGGATTGTGACTGAATTCTTCGTGTGTAGAAACCACTACATCATCCCTCCCTAGATCCCTCTAGCACACATTGACCCCATCATTAGCCTACCCATGGCATCCGACGTGCCACCATCACGACAGTTGGCGCCCACCATGGGGCCAGCAATGGTGCTAGATGGAGTCAAGATCCGAACAGGAAATTTCATCGCTACCGGCGAGCGCATCATCTCTAGGCTTGTGCAGCGCTTCGACATGTGGGACTACGTCAGAGACAACGCGCACCACTTTGCTAGGCGCTCTCCTCCGTGCAACGGGGTATTCATCAACTTAGGCGCCAACAAGGTGTACATCGGCTTCGATGTTTCTTGCGTCTACCCGCAGTGAGTCATCCTCGCAGGAGAGCCTCCCCTTAGCGCTGCTAGTAGTCTACATATCACTCTCCCTACAGGCAGTGTCGAGGTGATGATGACCGCTCTTGCACCAGCAGCAGGAATAGGAGTCGGGCCAAGCAAGAACCCAGTGGCAGCTGATCCAGCTGCGGTAGATCCTGCAGCCGCTGATCTGGCAGAGGCTCCTAATGTAACTCCTAAGGCAACTTGTATCAGAGGGACACCTTTGGAAAGGCTAGAAAATATCATGTAGTAAGAAATAGAGAACTTAACCACTCCTGTAGCTCCTATTATAGACCCGGATCAGGCACAGGACGAGCTAGAGGAGACTCGGTTTAAAATGTTAGAGGAGGCTAAGAGAGTAGCAGCTCTGCAGTAGTGGCTTAACATCACTTTGTGTGAGTATGCTAGGGCTAACAAGCCTAACACTAGCCCAACTCGCTTAGATGGTGTTAGGATAAGGGGAAAGAATCTCCTTAGTGATATCAACAAGGAACATGTGTCTATATAGGGTGACTCGGCTGACCCAGGGTTACTGAGATATAGCATGCTTGTGAAAACCCTTAGGGCTGCAGATGCAGCAGCTGTCGAGATAGATGGCCTGCCCGGTGAATCCCGACAAAGGCAACAAGAAAGAATCATTGAGCTGGTGCGCATAGCAAACCAGCAGAATGAGGAACTGCTCAAGAACAACCCGGAAAGGCCCGGAGGTTCACGTTTAGTTCATTCGGCTGGAGCTGCCCCGGCAGTTTCAGCTGCCACAACATCTTCACCCGGAGGAGGATCAAGGGAAGACAAGGCAGTAACCTCGGGCAGAACAGATAAGCAGATGGTCCCCTATGACCCGACAGTGGCTGGGAAAGAAAATGTGAACCAAGGCAATGCTACCCGAGGTAACAGTGGGAATAGAAACCCTGGTCATGGAAATGGAGGCCAAGGAAAAAACAAGCAGGGTACCCATGGCCAAAATCACTCAGCTGGAGGAAGGAAACATCCTCCACAAGAGCGCTAGACGGGGTATGAACCTCGGCAAGAGAGGGATGCAGGACCAGTTCCGCATAACCCGGAACAGAACAGATACAATGATGATTATTCGGAGATGGAGAATGTTGGATTTGCCAGACCTAATCACCATGTGATATGAGAAAGAATGGTCAATAGAAACTTGCAGCCAGATGATGCAAGGTTGAAACTTTACTGGATATACAGATCCGAGTTGTTGGAAGAGTAAGGTCCTTCGGGTCCAGCGTGTTTTGGACCTCGGATCATGAGGGAGCCACCTGTGTCGAACTTCCAATTGCCAAGAGGGACAAAAACATACAATGGAAGTACAAAGCCACAAGATTGGTTGCTTGATTATGCTACTGCAGTAAAAATTGCGGAGGGCAACCTTAGATGGGAAGTTAGATATGTGCCGCAAATGTTAGAAGGGTCAGCAAGAGTTTGGTTGAACAACTTGCCTGCCGGAAGTATCAACTGTTGGATAGATTTTGAGAACATGTTTGTGAGCAACTTCACAAGCACATATAAGAGGCCGAATAGACCTCAACAGCTCGCCATGTGCAAGAAGAGGCCAAATGAGACTGACCGAGAATTTCTGACTCGGTGGTGTAACCTAAGGAACTCATGTGAAGGAGTGATTGAATCGCAAGCGATCACTTGGTTTGCACAAGGGTTCAGGTATGCAAGTGTGTTATGGCAGAGGCTACAGAGAGATATGCCAAACACATTGGCCGAAACTATTCGGATAGCCGACTCATATGCATCAGGAGATCTGACTCAGCCAAAGCTTATGTCAGAAGATCAGAATGATCAGCATGAGCATTACGCCCGTGATGGTGCCGGGTCATCCCGGAGAAATGAATTCCGAGGTAGGAGAAGAGATGGTAGCCCGGATTATCGGTACAATTTGAGTCAAGTTGCTGTTGTAACCCAGGATCAGCCGAGTGCCAGGGGTAATCAGCGTCAAAAGAATAGTTCGCAATAGTGGACTCCGAGAAATGATGGTAAGAAGCAGTGGACCCCTGAGAAAAATAAGCAGTGGCAAGAGAGGCCGAAGTATACATATGAATATATGTTGGCTTAGCCATGTAAGTTTCACACTCCTAACCCGGCTAAGTTGGCGAATCATACAACTCGGCAGTGTACTTGGATGAAAATGGCCGTGGGCGGTATAGAGCCGAATCAGCCGAATCAAAGACCTCAGCTCACAGGAGGCAATGCGCAACAACAACTGGCTCTACCTCCGCCACCGCCGAGGTATGAGAACCATGATAGAAGATAAGTAGTACATCAAGTGGCGGATCAGAACCGGGGAAACCATGGAGAACCCAGTCAAGGAGGCAGGAATGAATACAGAGAGCATCAGCATGCCTACTTTGTGTTTACCATAGAGCTAACGGATAAGAAAAGTATGTAGAGGAGGCATATTGAAGTGAATGCAGTCATGTCGGCTGTGTCGAGATACATGAACTAGTCAGATCAGGAAATCACCTGGAGTATAAGGGATCACCCCAAGATCATGCCGAATGCCAGATAATATTCCTTAGTGCTGGATCCGACGTTCATTGGGCCGAATATCAATGTCAAGTTCTTTAAGGTGCTAATTGACAACGGCAGCAGCATAAACATATTGTACAAGGATACAATGCACAAGCTCGGTATCAACGAGAACAGGTTGCATGCAACTAAGACTACCTTCCATGGCATTGTGCTGGGGTTGTGTTGTAAGCCAATTGGCAAGGTCCGGATGATGTGTTATTCGGCACAAGGGAAAACTTCCGGACTGAGAATTTGGAGTTCGAGGTCGTAGATTTAGATAGTTGTTACCATGCACTGCTGGAAAGGCCGGTGTTATCAAAGTTCATGGCTTGTTCTCATATCAGTTACTTGAAGATGAAGATGCCAGGACCCAATGGGGTCATCACCATTGCTGGAGATTATAGGAGATCGATGGAGTGTGCCTCGGCCGGGTCAAACCTAGCCGAGTAATTGTTAACTACAAGAGAAAAGAGAAGGATTCAAGAAGTGGCAGCTTTGGTTTAGTCCGCATAGCTGAATATGTTGGCACTCGCCAACCCACATGGCAGTGTCTCTTTTCAGCTGACAAAGGACACCAAGAAGATTCAAATCGATGACTAGTTCCCAGAGCGCACCGTCACTATCGGTGCCGGCCTAAATGCTAAATAGGAAAGCGAGCTCGTTAGCTTCCTCCGTGAGAATCAGGATATGTTTTTTGGTCCACTCAGGATCTCCAAGGTGTGAAGAGGGAGCTGGAAGAGCACTCTTTACATGTGAGGCCAGATGCAAGGCCAGTGAAGCGATCTCTCTGTCGCTTTGCCGAGGACAGGAGAAAAATAATCGGAGATGATATAACTCGGCTCCTTGCAGCCAGGTTTATTAATGAAGTACTTCACCCAGATTGGCTCTCTAATCTGGTGTTGGTAGAGAATAAAAAAGATGATCCGCATGTAGTTGTGGTGTGGCGTATGTGTATCGACTGGTGGTGAGAATAAAAAGGGAGGCAACGGCATTAGCCGGCAGGTGGTGAGGCTGGAGGCTGAAGAATTCGAGAAATTCCATGGCGAAATCACTAAGAGGTAAACCGAATCCCCTAGCGAAATGCGAGACAAAAACTATGAACTCACCCAGCTCAACGATCGGGGCGAGCTCCTTGTCGGTAATCTACAAGTTACCTCGGACAGAATTCGGCGAGTCCGAATGAGCCACTCGATCTCTTTTCAGGTCACTGTTGATCCCTGCCAGGAGCCCCATTCAGAGGCGGTAGTAACTTATTCTTCTCCTCCGGCGGCGATGATGCTCTGAATGCTAGCCATCGATTCAAAAGAAGAAGCAGAGGAAGATGAATTGCTCATGGCAGAGGGGAAAGGGAGAGACTGCCAAACCCGTCGCAGCAGCAGAGAGGCGCGGTCGCTAGCGGCAGTGCGCGACCGGAGCGGAGGAAGCACACGGAGCGGGCATGCGGCACGGCTGACGAGCGCAAGAAAGTCGCATAAGAAGAGCAGTGCGGCAGCAGTGCAATGAGGAAAATGAAGTAGTAGGGGCAAAGTGAAACGAGGGTTACCCTGCTCCCCTATTTATGTACCCGTACCATGAAGGGCTGTGGGATCATGCGGGCACAGCGGTTGCAACATACACGCGTGTATCACGCGGTGGCAACCGCTGAGTGGTGCCATAGGAGGTGTTACACGGCACGGGCGACGATCCACCCGCAATGAACATTGCGGTAATCGAAGGGGTGCTACGAGATATGATCGCTCGCAGAGATAACTATTCCCATGTAATTAATTACTACGATGGCTCGAAGAAAGAAGCAATGCACAATGATTATTGACACGTAGGAGGAAGCTTATGAGAGAAACTAAGGGGAAAACCTGGATGGAATAAAATGGTTCGGCAACTAGAATCTTAACTCGAAAGAAGCCAGAATTAGTCAGAAGACCGACAATGTAGTAATAAAGGTACCTCTTGAAAATGAGCCGCTTGAAAGATAAGTCGGCAACACGGATTCAAGTTCCGGATAAAAATGAACCTACTGTGGACTTGCCGACTAAAGTCAATGAGACCGCACCAGCTTCAGGGACAAATGTTGGAGGGATGACCCAAGGTAGGTTCAAGCTAAGGTAAAAGGGGCAAGGCCCACTGAGATATTGACCGGGTCAAATGATGACCCGGCCGAGTTATACAAATGTCGGCTGAATAATGACCGGATTAATCCAAGTTAAGTAAATGAGGCTTGACTCGGCTGACATATAACATAGGTTGGCCCAGTATCTACTATGTGTTATACTTGAAGGTGTGAGCTTGGCCGAGTCATACAGGGCGAGGCCGAGTCATAGGGAAGCTTGCATGAGAAGGAAAGAATGAGCCCTCAAGTCAACATTGTGCTAATGTAACCTGGACACCGCTTTATAAGGTGAGCCAGGGCCTCCTAGTAGAGGCATCGATTCATTTTACACTTAGAGGATAGTAGAGAGCTTCTTCATCCTCTCCCTCTGATACAACTCAAGGAGCAAGTGTAACCATTGTTGATCTAAGAAAGGATCATGAGTGACTTCTTCATGTGTAGAAACCACTACATCATCCCTCCCTGGATCCCTCTAGCACACATTATCACCATCATTAGCCTACCCATGACATCTACCGTTCCACCACCACGACATCGACACTAACTCTATTACATGGTTAGTCCTCCTACTTTGCAGGCTGCGAACCAGAAGCATCGCTCGGCAACTTGGCCACTTTGATAGGTTTTGTTGGGTACATGGACAAGGCCTTCTCGCTTGCCTACCGGAAGGGACGCTCTACCGGGAAGTCCCGGTGCTCCGGGTCGGCGTCACCAGGCGCCACCTGCGTTGCCTGGTTCGGTAGGAGCTCATTCATCGCCAGTACCCACTCGGCATACGGAGTCGCCTTCGCCTGCATCCCAACAACTTCGGCGGCCGCCACTGCACAAGTCGTCAAGGGATACCCTCTAGTCACATCGTCGAGGTCGAAGTCTTCGAGGAAGTGGGCAAGCACAAGTCTCAAGGTCGCGGTCGCTCTGCGAAGAAATGCAGACCGCGCCATCCACCCCACCATCGCGGGCGCCAACTCCAGATGGTGCCACACGTCCAGTCGGAGTTATGCTCTGGAGAATGGAAAAACGCACGATGATGATTCCGAGGCAGCGTTGCTCATGTATTTATCCACGGTAAAATCCCACAGTGAGGCATCTCCCTGACCTAAAACATCTGCAAAGTCAGATTACATCAAAACAACGTTGCGGTTGCTCCGAACCACTCGGGGAATAGACCTGCTCGGGGACTAGACCCGCTCAGGGACTCCCTCTAGTAATATCAAGACAAAGAGTATCCTTACCAACGAGGCAGTGGCAGATCGCCTTCACGTGCTTCTCCAGATTGGAGAACTTGGTCTGTAGATCCGCGATAACGGAGTTAGACATGGCACGATCCGAATTCGCAGCCATGACTTCCGCTCTCGCCTTCTCCTCTACCGTGGTAAGGGACACCTTCACCGACTCTAGCTTGGCGACCGGCCCATAGCCTTCACAAGCCCTCGCCAGCTTGGAAGTCTTTTTCTCTACAGAACAACTAGCCGGCATCAGCACCAGAATCACCAAATAAGTGCGGCTAATTCCATAGAAGACACTCACCAACTGAATCTTTTAGACATTGTGCTTCCTCTTGTGTTGCGCCTAGCTCTTTCTCCACCCGCTATAACACGGACTGTCGGTCAGCCGCCTCGGTCTGCAGAAAATAATAGCCATTATCAGTACAAATATTTCAAGACTTGATCTACCAATAACTTGATGACTCGACCCTCGGGGACTCGGGAACACAACTTCTAAGCGCCCAATCTCTAGAAATTTGCGACCGATCGCTCGGGGACTGGGATTACCTGGATGGCCACGCCCAGCAGGCGGTGAAGCTCGACGACTCCCATGGAAGAAGTCGAAGTTGCCCCACCGCTCGGAGGCTGTGATGCTGGCTCAGTACGGTCATCGATCACCTCCATAACCGTCGGAGATTGCACATTCGTCGCCTTCGCCACAAACCGTGGGAATAAGGCAGGCTTCATTGCAGTGTCTTTGTCGCCGGTAGCTTGTCCTCAAGGAAAGTGTCCACCTCCACGACCTCGACCTCCTTGGCCGCTGACTTTGCCGCTTGAGTAGTATCCTCACCGCCTTCAGTCGCCGCCGCGGTGTCGGTCGTCGAGTCGACGACCTTCTTATTCTTCACACTGGCCTCGGGCACATCGGTTGCACGGTCCTTCCTCTTTATGGAAGGATCCTCGGCTATGGCAGGTTCACCCGCGACCTTCGCCGTGGTTCCCCTTTGGATATTTTTTGGGCCGCCTCTGCCAAACGAAATAATTTCTAAGTAGGCGATCCAAAAGACACAGAGAAAGGTCAAACGTAATAGACATTGGCGCTTACTTGGCAATCAGGATCTTTCGTAACCCGGTGGTGATGTGAGCGGGCTTCTCCAACTCTGGCCCGATGGGCCGCGATAGCCCCATCTCCAGCATGCTCGTCTAGTGCTGCTGCTTTGACGGAGCCTTCGGCTCAACCACCGGTTTGGACGGTGTTGGGGCCCGCTTGGAGCTCCCCTATATGGCGACCTGCGAATCACTGTCTCCTTCACCAAGGCTAAGACTAGCCTCAGTCTCACGGCGCTTCTAGACGCGTGGTTTACGTGTTGCCGAGGGAGGCTCGCGCTCCTCTTCCACGGCTTCTTCTTCCTCCTCCTCCTTCCCGCTGGAGGATCCTCCTGCCTCCTCCTGGAGAAGCTCTTGTGGCACCTCTTAGTCCAGAGGAGGGAGCCAGTGCTCCAAGATACTGAATGTATGCAGATGGTCGCGCTCGTTAAAGAGGTGAACTTGTCACGAATGAAATAAGATGCGATTGGGAATTACTTACCGTGGGGGCCGGAACGTCATCCGGCCTATACGGGGCGAGTCCATCATCCATGCCGGCGTACGTCGCCTCTGTAATCTTCTTGAGGACAGCGACATAGTCCTCTGCATTACACTGCGCCGAGCTCATCCTTGACGGTCGACATGGCCGACGTATACGTACATCAGCATCGGCCACTTCATCAGAGGAACTAGCCAGCGACCGAGCCAGCAGTTGAAGAGGTTGATCTTCTTCAACCCCTAGTCCTCCAGCTCGGCCATTCGGGCGATCATCTCCATGACCACCATCTTCTGCGACCACGGAATCTCCTTCACCGATGGTCGTCACGGAACGCTCCGTTCTGTGGTGCGCCAGAATCTCCACCTCCCCGGCGGGAGTCGACTCCTTGACGTAAAACCATGCCTTCTTCTAGTCGCTAGCGGCCTTCTTTGGCAACATCATCTTAAAGAAACTGGTGTTGGTCTTCACCTGAAATATGATACCACAATCCGCCAGCAGGGGCCCTTTCTTGACCTCGCGACTAGTCCGGCCGTGGAACGGCTAGAGCCAGAGAGAAAAGTAGGGGTCGCACCCTAGATATGATTCGCAGAACGCGATAAAAACCGCGATCTACTCAACGCTATGAGTACCTATATCGGAGGGCTTGATCCGATAAAAATGGTGGAAGCGCCTAAATAAAAGGGAAGTTGGGAATCCTAGGCCACGCTCTAGGTGGCTGATGAACGAGATGAACTCACCTGGTTGCGGTTTAGGCTCTCTCTCGCCGGCCGGCGGAGCTCGGTCCAGTTACCCTTGGTGAGGATCCCTGCATCCTCAAAGGACTGCAGGGTGGCTTTAGTGCACTTGGATTTGGGCCAGGAGGCCATGACGATGGACTCGCTGATATCTAAAGAATTGGATCGGAGGCAAATGCGAATGGAGAAGAAAGCAAGCACAAGGGAAAACATAAGGAGATCTTCATTCCCCTCCGCCGGTCGCCATTTATAGCGCCATGTCTCTAGTAATCATGTGATGACCCGTTACTTCGCGCGGTAAAAACTCCAGGGTTACCATTAGGAGGTAACTAATGGCTAGTTTGACCGTGCTAACGGTCCAACTTCAGTCAAGTTAACCATTCGTCTATGTCGTTCATTAACTCCAATCGGTTAAAGCAAGAGACCTGAATAAAGATGGTTCGCCAAATGTTGTGATTATGACTGAAGATTAAAACTTCTCCCTTCATTGGGGGAGTTCGTCACCGATTCGACTGCCCATTCACCCAGATTCACACTCCGACCGCCGAGTTGACTACTACGTCGAACCCCTGACACACTTGGGGACTACTGATGGGGATATGCCAATCGGGGTATCCACAGAGCTAGTAAGCGATTGGCCCAGGACAATGTCAACTGGGCCAGCAATGACGGCGACTAGAAAGAAGGCTTCAAAGAAGACCGGCGACTGGAGGCGGAGGCCCAAGACCATAGTTACGCCCAGTCATATTAGGTCAAACTCCTGACCCTTCTACTGATTCGGTGGAGATCCTGTAAAACCCTAGTGAGGCACGCCTATATAAGCCTCCCTAGGGCCCCTTCTGTACTCACGAGATATTAGATACCCCATCCAAGCGACTCGCCGCCTTGAAGCCGAGGTTGCCACCCTTGTAATTCATCCACCATCAATACAAGTGAGAAGGAAGTAGGTCTTTACCCTACAGGGGACCAAACCTGGGTACACCATGTGTATTTCTCCCAGCCTCGATCCGCAGATGGAGACTCGCACTTGCCCTACTTTGAATCAATCTCTACCCCTAGTAGCGACTGTCATGGCCATTCCCACGACAATTTTGATGTTTAGTAGTACCCGTGTGTAGTGCACAATTATTGTTAGTACACTAAAGGATTGTAATGCATGTCCATGCTAGTTTCTGAAAATCTGAATAGAACCTATATATTTGTACCTTCTTTCAACAGTTTACTTATCTGATGCACACACGATCATCCTATCTATTTTTGGAAAATGGGAAGTACTTAGAAGAAGACTATCATTTGCTTTGAATTAACAACAACAACAACAGAATTAACAACAGTAGTAGAAGAAGCACGAGATAAAAGCAAACATAATAATTGTTTAGCACTAAGCATCACCATCATGAAGGAGCATTCAGTCTTACAATACCATTTAACACACGACGTAGTCTAACTCAACGTAACCAACACAAAAGGAGTTTGACAAATACATGGTTTGACACATGACCTTGAACACAATAGTGCTTTGACATAGGACCATCACTACTGATCACTAGATGGAGGTAATCTAGTCCTCTAACTCCAGAGGCACGTATAAAATATGTGAAACAAAAAGGTAAACAACCGCAATTCCTAAGTATAGCTGGAACAACATGTTGTGTCCAATGTGGTAAGTATTCTTCTTATCCATGAACTCTTCCCAACCATTAACTGACACACAACCATCAAGTGCAGAAATAGTGTACGAAGCGTTGATGATAGTGTGTGGATCGTAAAGAATAGTTAAGCCACCATATTTGTCCATGTTTTGTGGAACGGCTCGGGCTGGAGTTTTATGTTTACAAAACACCAGTATGATCTCAATAATGGTTCTGCATAGTTGTGTTAACTATAATAAAAGTAATAAATTAGGAATGAATAGTAAATATTATCAGTTTTTGAACACAATTAGTCCAGTTTAATGCATGTAGCACTGTAATAGTTGCTCCTTCATAGAAATTCCCAGCTTGATGAACTTCCACAAGATAGTCCAGTTGGTCCAAATGCCGATTCACTGTCTCCATCATCCTCCAGTTGATGATGGTATCATCAGTGACAGTTAGAGAATCAACAATATCTCGCTTACCATGGCTCAAATGGTAATAAGATGTCATATAATGGTGTGTCGATTAATTAAATGAATTGATCCATGGTAATTAAATTAAAAATCATTAAGACATGAACAAGTGTAGTAGATGTACTTGGATAATCGATAGGGCCATTTCCTGTGATGACACGAGTCCTCGCATTAGGGGTGTTCACAACAAAATAAATAAGCTGGCCAACTTTAAGTTGGTATCTTATACCAATTTTTTTCCAAAGTCGTCCATGCAAGAAGGTACAATATGGAATAAGTACTAGAAACCTTAAGTGGTGTAGATATCTACCTTAAAAATCACTTCTTTGGACATCGCTACCGCGTACTTACAAAGGAAATGTGATCGCATGTTGCATGGGATGAACTACGACAAAAAGGTTCACAATGTTTTATCAATTATTAAATATGTACATAGAGTACTTCAGAGTTGTAATTTAGAAAAATCATCATGTTGTAGAAAACAATTGGGACTACTTGATTCAAATGTAAACAATTACACCAAAAAAAATTAGCAGTGCTACTAGATTATTTTGATCTATTTCAATACTACTTTGATTTATTTAAGACCATAATTTATTTCACTAGTATTTTGATTTAATTCAATAGTACTTTTATCTATTTCACTACTACTTTGATTTATTTAAGAATGGCTACTTGATTTATTGCACTTCTAGTTGAGTTAATGAACAAGATTTATGAAAATGTCCCAAAGGATCAGTTCCAACCAGTCATAACTGATTACTAGTGTACGAATAAGTAAACAGTTAGCTAGATCTGGTGTAAGAGTAAAAAAATTGAGATCATCTCTTTACAGTGTTCTCTTAAAATCTATGCTAAAGGGTAACAGTAAAATACTCCTTCTCCTTGTCCCCTTTGTTGCACTATCCCTTTGGGTCAAAACATTCTGGGCATTGTTTGCCAAAAATTTGGAAAATTTGTTACTAACCAAATCAAATATGTGTTGAACTAGTAGATTAATAAAAAAAGGTGTCCTAGTGGAGAAAGAACACATACCTGTTTGGGTGAATCCATTGTTCTCCTTGGAATCCGAGTAACTATGGCGACGATAGACTTAGAGGTTGGAGGCGACAGACAGAGGGAGAGAACGAAGCCGATCTATTCCGCCGTGTTTAGGGTTTTGTAGGAGATTTCGAGCACCAGGGGATGAGAAGTAGAATACGGAGTAGGTCTGGTAGATTATTTAGGAGGAAATATTCTCCAAAGATTTAGCACATCATTGATGGGACGACACATAACCCCTGCAAGGTGGGGACCCACCTATCATCATGTGCGCAGAAATTTGCGCCTCTTCGCGAGCTTGTAGGTTACAAAGAAACCTAGCTGTTCACGCACTATCACATGGGCCCAAACAAGGGACCTCAGAAGCTCCAGGAAGAAAAGAGGAAAAAAACAAGGGGACACACGGCCACACTCTGTTGATTCGTAGGAGCCGAGGCAGTTCCTTCTATAGCAGGTTGCCCCATCCTCTTGCCTCTCAAACGAGGCAGTTCTTGCATCCCGCTTCCTCCTTTCCCAACCCCTCTAACTTCCGCGCATTCCCTCTTCAAACCGTCCATGAACAACGGAGACCTGACGACCGAGAGCTTCAACTTGCTTGCCCATGGTGTGACGAACCTAGAAGTCGTGTAGACCAATGATCCACGGTCATTCGACGCCATTCTTGCCAAGTACGAGGCGTGGCTCAATAAGGAAGTCTACCGAATCATAGGCCTTGATCTAGATTACACGGTGGATAAGAAGAAAATCGATATTATTCAGCTGGCGATGCGACAACATGTCCTCGTCTTTCACTACTGTAGGTAAGAAGCCTACAACTTACCTAGTAGTTTGTCCTCTCTTTTTTTGTATCTGATGTCAAAAAGATATACCTGCCAATGTAAAATCTTGTACATAGTTGATCCACATGCTAGCATTTTACTCTATCATTTTAATTTAGAATTTCAATCTAGCATTTCTGATGGTTAGAATTTTCAAAAATGTATGTACTATTAGTGTACCACTATGTTTTTTTTGCATTTTGATTGCATATGAACCTCCGTTTTACAAAATAAACAACTGTTCATCTATTATTTAGATCATTTAATAATGAAATATATATAGATTTTCACTGTGAGAAAAGTAGAAATAGTTGCACATATCGGAGCAACATCACTGAATTTTATAATATGTATGTACTGGCATTATAGAACTCTGTTTTTTTACATTTTGATCATTGAATGTGAACCCCCATTTTACAAATTACACAATTGTTTATCTGTCAATTAGCTCAGTTACTTTATTTGCTATTGACTAAACAAGAGTGACAAGCACATACTCGATCTTCGTAAATTCATTGAAAATAAGGAAATTACATTTGGAAGTGTAGACACTTACAATGACAGGAAGGTGCTACAAGCAGAATGGATTTTCATTCCTAAAAAGTACCATGTCGACATCCAAACTCTATACAGAATTCCTGGAAAGTGTATGAAGGCTGGGATGGGGGATCTTGCTGCTGAACTTGTCGATCCATCTTACAAAATTATGAAAATAAATTTCAATGCTATTTCAAATTTGCACCAAGGCTATGATTTCTTGGAGTGGAAACCACTTACCAAGGTTAACCTTGACTATGCTGCAGACAAAGGTTACCTTAGATATGAGTTGCTTAGAAAAATCTATGAATTTTCTGACAAGACAGCTCACACTAGGCCAGCTATAGCAGGGCATTCCCCTCAAGTCCTGAAAATTGAGGACGATCCCAGCACCTCTAAGCGCTAGAAGGGGACCTAAGGATGGGATGATTGGGAGAACTAATTATATACTATGTTAATGTCTACATATATGCGCATTATAGTAGTAGTCTTAAAGCACTATATGTATGCATTGCTACCCTAGTTAATTTTGTTAACCTACTTTCGTGTATATGGCCTTCCAAACTAGTGTATATGCCCTTTCAGAAATGTGTGTGTTGCCTTCCAACTATGTTCCAAGAGAAATGTCAGCCTTGAAATTATATTGTTGTGAGAGCACCTACAGAAATTGTGTGTATGGCCTTCCAATAATACTGCTATGGAACTAGCAAAAATTCGGAATTCTTGTACATATTTTCCAAAAAAAATCCAAACTACATTATGAAATTCAATAAAGTACATGAAAAAGTAGCTCTAAATGATCTCAATTTTAAAAATTGAGATGTCTTTCATGTTGGCAACATATCCAAACATTAACCACTTAAAATTCTTGTGCAACTATTCTTTCTATTACATTTTTTCAAACTACTTGATGAAATTCAAAAATGTCCATCACAAAGTAGCTCTAAATGATCTCAATTTTGGTTCAAAAATTAAGATGTCTTTCATGTTGGCAACATGTCCAAACCTTAACCACTTAAAATTCATGTGTAACTCTCCTCTCTATTACACTTTTTCAAAGTATATGATGAAATTCAAAAATGTCCATCACAAAGTAGCTCTAAATGATCTCAATTTTGGTTCAAAAATTTAGGTGCCTTTCATGTTGGCAACATATCCAAACCTTAACCACTTAAAATTCTTGCGCAACTCTCCTCTCTATTACATTTTTTCAAACTACATGATGAAATTCAAAAATGTCCATCACAAAGTAGCTCTAAATGATCTCAGTTTTGGTTCAAAAATTGAGATGTCTTTCATGTTGGCAACATATCCAAACATTAACAACCTAAAATTCTTGTGCAACTCTCCTCTCTACTACACATTTTTTTCAAACTATATGATGAAATTAAAAAGTGTACATCACAAAGTAGTTCTAAATGAACTCAATTTTGGTTCAAAAATTGAGGTGTCTTTCATGTTGGAAACATATTCAAACCTTAACCACCTAAAATTCTTGTGCATCTCTCCTCTCTATTACATTTTATCAACTACATGATGAAATTCAAAAATGTCCATCACAAAGTAGCTCTAAATGATATCAATTTTGGTTCAAAAATTGAGCTGTCTTTCATGTTGGCAACATATCCAAACATTAACTACCTAAAATTCTTGTGCAACTCTCCTCTCTACTACACATTTTTTCAAACTATATGATGAAATTCAAAAATGTCTGTCACAAAGTAGCTCTAAATGATCTCAATATTTGTTCGAAAATTGAGGTGTCTTTCACGTTGGCAACATATCCAAACCTTAACCAATTAAAATTCTTGTGCAACTCTCCTCTCTATTACATTTTTTCAAACTACATGATGAAATTCAAAAATGTCCATCACAAATTATCTCTAAATGATCTCAATTTTGGTTGAAAAATTTAGGTGCCTTTCATGTTGGCAACATATCCAAACCTTAACCACTTAAAATTCTTGTGCAACTCTCATCTCTATTACATTTTTTCAAACTACATGATGAAATTCAAAAATGTCCATCACAAAGTAGCTCTAAATGATCTCAACTTTGGTTCAAAAATTAAGTTGTCCTTCATGTTGGCAACATATCCAAACCTTAACCACCTAAAATTCGTGTGCAACT
Source organism: Avena sativa (assembly GCA_916181665.1). Lineage (NCBI taxonomy): Eukaryota > Viridiplantae > Streptophyta > Magnoliopsida > Poales > Poaceae > Avena > Avena sativa. Next base: position 242,455,462 of record OV702297.1, read on the forward strand.
GTCCTCTCTACTACACATTTTTTTCAAACTATATGATGAAATTAAAAAATGTACATCACAAAGTAGTCTACATGATCTCAATTTTTGTTCAAAAATTGAGATGTCTTTCATGTTGGCAACATATCCAAACCTTAACCACCTAAAACTGCAACTCTCCTCTCTACAACACATTTTTTCAAACTATATGATGAAATTCAAAAATGATGATGAAATTCACTTGTACTTACCTAAATATAATGAAATTTAATTTTCCATGTCAAACGAACTCTCTAATTTCTTATCCATATCCAATATACTTTAGCAACCTATAATCAAATTCAAAGAAACACTCAATGAGTCCATTCTCAACAATGTATAAACACTGATCTCATAATAAGGGTACACTACCATTCTCATAAATTGAGGCTTCATGAATCACTTTTGAATAATCCGTTTTGAATCACTGAAATTTAGTTTATTGTTTCATGAAACTTTAACAAATCATTTCAAACATTCATGATTCATATTTTTTCATGATTTAATTGAGCTAGTGTATCTGCCTATAATCATATTTTCAGTTTTCTTATTTTGGTTCATTTCCTTCAATTACAGAAATTATACATGTTTTCGTATAGGACAATAAAGAGTACTACAAATTTTATTTTATTTCCACCTTTTTTCCACAGGAAAACAAACTTTCCTCCAAATTTTGTACAACTTTTTGTTCCCTCCTTTCCCCCCGCCCACCACCACCACGCTAAATATTTCACCCCTCTGTATAACAAACGCCTACCCCGCCCCACAATTCCCTCCTCATCTTAACTCCCCTCCCAAAAATCCTATCACTCGCCTCTCATATCTGATCGCCTCGTCGACGGTATCTCCGATCACTACCGGCTTAATTTAGTAGACGCATGCCCTACCCGGCGGAAGACATGACCGGCGGCACCCTTCACAGCGGTACCTGCCGCAAACCTCTGAGCCCAATCCGAAGAAGGGCAATCAGAAACGCCCAGGTATTTAATTTCCTACCATCTCCCCTCTATGTTTTCGTCGATCTGAGGTAGAACGTAGGTTGTAAGCATATGGGCTCAGCTATAAGTGCTAATCCTACTATAGGAAAACACTGTTCTAGTTTATATTGTCATTTTAGGTTTCAGTTTCGCCAGGTGGTTGTTTATCTGACAGACTAAGTTTCTTTTCTATCACCAAAAAATCTCTAGATTGATGTATGCAAGATTTAATTGAGCGGAGCATTTGTAGTGGATGAATGCAAAGACATGAGAGGAATTTTTGTGCTTCACACAAATGATGCAACTTTTCTATATTTCTCTATACCTTTTGATGCTCAATACAGACACATACTAACCCAGGATCTATAACGATCATGCCATCCCATGATCAAATCATGTATAGAGCAAGACTCGCTCCAAGTCTGTTAGGAGACTTGGAGCCTACTACTCTGACTCACTCAGCTAACGGCTACACACCTAACTGATCCAAACTACAGCTAGCCTGCTGACGAAAATAAACAGCTAACACTAAAACACTGCTATGAATTATTCCGACATAGATCACGTGCCTATGTTCTCGTGCTTCTAGTCATAGTTTTCATCGTGTCATGTATTAAACTATTGACATGAAATTTATGATAAAAAACTATGGGCATTTGACTAGCTAGTTGAATTTTTAGACCAGATTTTACCATGTATCTAAACTGACACATGCACTGCTTATTTTACCACAGCTACTGAAGTACCATCTATATGTACATCCGAAATTAAAAGGAAGAAAAATCTGGAACATAATGTTGCTCGTTTGCAAGAGCAAATCATGGAAAAAGCTACTTCCTTGGGTCTGGGTAACCAAGACTTCTTGGAGGAAGAGCGGCGGGGCACAACTCGGGACACAGCCAACCCAAAAAACTACCAAACAACAGGACAAGCTTCTATAAGATGACCCTGCATATGAACCTACTGCTAATGAGATCACGAATGATGACGATGACCATACTGTATTTGCTACTTACAATTTTAATATATACATGTTTCTTATTTTTTACTATTGTATTAAACGTGACAGGATGTTGAAGAATATGCACCGATACAACAAAATAAGCATTTCAAATCTGGTATACCTCCATCAAACATGGCAACCAGATCACGACCAACTCCTTCACCTGAAGCTACCGGGTCGGATCCGACGCCTAAACCAGCAGATGGCAACTCTGAAAATGTGATGTCATCTACGCAGATCCTAACATCTGGAGATAGCAAATCTCCTCCTGATAATCATATTATTCGATGGCAAGGTATGACCATCTAACTTGAACCCTTGTGCTAATTGTTGTCATAACATTTACAAAAAAATGAACTCTATTGTTTATCTAATTTCAGAGTTAGTGACAACCTCTAGCCATTCTAAGCGAAAACAAGGGGGACTAAGACCTACTATAGGTCTGGACATGATGAGTACACAAGAAGGAACTCTGGAAACAAGATGGAAATTCAATTCACGTCTGGCATCAAGAGACCCACAAATCCGGTCCATGCGGTGAAGCTTAGCTCTGAGTGTGGTGTGCACATCCGCACCAATAAAATGGCTCTTGCAACACACTAGAAGCGGTACAGGAAAGATGAATCTCTCAAGAATTTTATTCCAGATGCTATCAAACGTGTAGCGGTGAGTCGACACTCTTTTTTAAAACCAACATTTCAAATGCATGTAAACTCATGGACCCTAATTGCATGTGCATGTATATTTTATAGGGAAAGTTTGAAATGGACATAAAAATAAAGATGCTCAAGTAGTATGCACAGATATCATACAGAGTTTTGTACGCCAACAACGCTATAGGTTTAAGAAGGAGTACTGAAACAAGATAAAGAATCTTACTAAGCATATCTGCTGGTACCACATGATGTAGAACAAAACAGTTGGGAAGAACTTGTGAACAGATGGTTCGATGAGCACTACCAGGTACATATTACTTGTTTGTCTCATACTTACCTACTGAATTAATATACATGTAACTTAATGAATACTATTTTGACTTAATTTATTGTAGGACATGTGTGGGAAGAATAAAATTAATCGTGAGGGTGTGAAACAGAAACACACCACTGGATCTAGATGCTACGTTGCACACTATGAACATATTGTAAGAGCATGCACTATCTTTCTGCATATCATATTTCTTTTTTAATAAATATGAAGTGTGCAGTACTAATGTTCAACATGTTCTAATTCTTGTAGAAAGCTCAAATTGAGGATCAAGAAAACTCTTCGATCGAGTTTTACAGAATAAGACACACAAACAAGGATGGCTTGATGACAACAGAAGCACAAACTCCCTATGTAAGAAACACTTTACATCTGCATAACTATATGTATTCTCATGAGTTGGCGCAGCCATAGACTAATTATGACTCTTATTGGGTCATTCATTTAATTGAATCTTACCCGCAGGATGCAATGGTAAGCTTAAAATCTGGACCACGTGCAGAAGAAGAGCCAACCATTACTGATAAACAGATTGTTGAACAAGTTCTTAAGGATAAAAGCTCTTCATCCTCGTCCACAAGAACATTCCTCGCAAGATTCGGCATTGCATATATCTCTAGGAAGAACTCGGTTTCAGCAGCACGCATCCGCAGGCTAGAAGAAAGACTTACAGATTAGGAGCAGCAATCAGTAGCATGAACTGAGAAGCATCACCATGAGATTGAGCCAAGGATGCAAGCCCGACAATAGAAATTTTAGGATATGCGAAGTAGGGAGAAGAACTTGAAGCTCTAGAGAAATCCCAAGAAGAGAAGAATACGTCCGCTGAGAAAAGGCACCAAGAAATGGATGCACTTATTAGTTACCTCTTAAGGACATCCAAGATACCAAGCGCCTCCATCCTGCTGCACTTCGCTTCTTGAAGAAATAATGTCAATGTTTTATAAAGTGTTAATTTACACATTACCCTGTCAGTCCAATACCGATTTGTTAGTCAGAATTACCAACAATGTGTGTAAATATTTGCTATATATAATATTATTTCCCAGTTTTCCTATCCTCTCATTCAAGTTTTATTTTCACACAAATTATACTTCCTAGAATATTATAAAATTAAAAACATATTTGTATTTCTAGCGCCTATGACAAAAATGTGACACTGTCACCTGCCTATGGACCCACATGGCAGAAAAGTGTTGGTCCACCTGTCAGAATATGGTGGCACTACTAGGAAAATGGCTATAGGTAATCCACATATCCGTGATGCACGTGCTAGTGGTGCCCCACGAGTAAAATAGGCGTGACGCACTGCCCACAGGTGGCATGCGGCTAAATGTCATAAGCGTAGAGCACATGAGGATGGTGCGCCACGGCTAAGTGTGGGTCAGGACACAGGTGTCCGCAGACCACCTAGTCGTAGCGCACCTGTACGCGATGTGCCACAGGTGTGAAACTTAGTCGTAGCGCACTCTGACCTAGTGCGCTACGGGTATGTGGGTTGCGGCCTGCTGTGCAGCTAGGCCAATTTACCCGTAGGGCAACCTGACCTAGTGCGCCATAGGTAAGTTGCCTACACCAACTCCACCCCACCCCCCAACCCCCGTGGATCGCCTTTTTAGCCTTGCAAAAAATAAAATAAAATGATGAACACTTCAAAAAATAAAATGCTTTCACATGTAGGTAGGTAATATGGTCTAGTTTGTAGGAAAATTATCAAACATGAATTTCAACTTTTTCTGCAAAAAAATGTCATGCCACGTTAAACTGGCTTTAACTTTTGCATCCGAACTCGAAAAAAACGTCTAATATACCAAAATGACGAGAACGTTTAATATACGTAAGGTCGATTAGCGATTTTTTAGATTTTCAAAATTCGAAATGAATAAAAAATTATGGTTAAAAGATCGTTTTTTCCTATAGAAAAAAATGGAACCACTTACCCATAGTGCACCACCATGTAGTGTGCCACGAGTAAGTTGGACGAGATTCCAAATTTGAATCCCGCCGGCCACATACCTCCCTTCCTCCCTCTCTTCCTCCCTCCCTTCCTCTTCTCTTCCTCCCTTCCTTCCCTCCTCCCTCTCATCTTCTCTTCCTTCCTTCCTTCCTCCCTCTATTCTTCTCTTCCTCTCTCTCTCTCTTCCTCTTCTCTTCCTCCCTCTTCTACTTCTCCTCTCGTCGGCCTCCTCCGACCAAGGACAACGACGGGTAACCACCTCCTCCGGCCGCTGCTTCCTCCTCTGACCACACCTCCTTCGACCGTCGCCACCTCCTCTGACTGCACCTTCGACCGCACCTCGGGCTGCCTCCTTCGACCACACCTCCTCCTACCGCCTCGATGTCGGCAAGGACTAGCGCTACCACGGACTCCTGCACCTCCCTATGGTGGTAGGTCGTGGCCACGACCACTATGCTCCGGCGAGGCCACACGACGGCGGCAATGCGCGGACCCGATTGCTTTTGCAATTCAAAACAAGGTTGTTTTTTGCATTTTTTTTGTTTTTCGAAAAACACAGTCGTAGCGTACCTGGACCCCTTCCTATGGCGCACTGGGTGGTGCGCCATAGGTAATGTTTTTACCCATAGCACACCAGGCAGTGCGCTATGGGTTTTTTTAGCCATAGTGCAGACCTCGTGGCGAAACCCCTAGTGCGCCATGAAAGAGGAAATGGGGTGCGCCACGAACAAGTGTTTTCCTAGTAGTGTGGGTCCCACCTTTCAGAATATGGTTAATCCCACCTATCAAAATATGGTGGGTCCCACCTATCAAAATTTTAGGGCCCACATCTCAGATCATTTGCGGTTCCATATATGACATAATGCCATGTCACTGGTCTGGATCCACATGACAACATCCACATCATCACGGTCGGTTCCACGTATTAGCACCCACGTCAACATCATAGGACCCACTTGTAAGATTATACGTCATCATAGTTAAATATTCCTATGTACACATTCCATCTGATAATTAAAAATCTCATTATATTGATTGACAAAAGGGATTGTCACCTATCAACCATGATACATGACAAAATTTCCCACCATCAATGATTAATGTTTGATAGTGACAACCAATTGCGTACCGTCATGCCCGATATTCTGTGACGGAGCTTCTGTAACAAACCTCTTTACGGACAACATTTGTCACCCACCTATTTTCGGTGACAAAAATGCCATCATACATGACAAAAGGTATTTTTCAAAAAATACCTTTTTCTAGTAGTGCCTCTCTGTTGTGTGCTTTGCTCCGCCGTCACCACCATCAATGAGGCTCCTTGGAACCGTGTGTTCATCTCCCTATCGAACCAAGGGATCATTAGACCCTAGTTCCTTCGCGGGAAAAATCTCTAAACAATACCGTGGGTGTCCTCATGAATCTATGTGGCGCCCCGCAAAAACCACTACTAGAAAATCGCTTGCTAAATAAAACGTTGTGCATCATCATGACATCATCCTGCATCTATTTGCCTAAAACTGTTTTCGAAAAGGCCCAATTTTGCTTTCTACAAATAACCCTCCGTATTTCAAATGCAAAACCCCGGGTTTGTCCGAAATATTTTGTTTATCTAAAAAACCTATTTGAAAATGTTTTACTTTAAAAGAAAATAAATAAAAACCTAGTTTCTTTAGGGGAGGCAGCCCGGCCCGTAGGCCAGACCACCTACGACCCGGCCCAAATTAAACCCTAAAATATCTAAACCACCCCAACCTAGACCAAACCCTAGATCCCCTTGCCCTACCCCCAACTCCCCCACCCCGCCGTCGCTGTGCACAACTCCCACACCACCCCCGCCCGACAGGCCGACCGCCTCGGGATCTCCCCCCCCCCCCCCCCCCCCGCGCGGCCCCACCACCACATCGGCACGTCCACCAACCGCCCATCCCCACTCCCTTTGGCCCCACCACCCCGCCACCTGCCCCGCACTCCCTGGCCGGCCCTGCCCGACAACCTTCCCCGCATCGAACCTCCCCCACCTGGCCCTTCCTCCCGCTTCCTCGCCCCGTCGCCGCCTCTCAGGAACCCAGGCGCCGCCGCTCCCTCCCAAACGGCGTCGCCCGCCCCGCCGGCCACACCCCGCGCGAGATCGACGAGCCCTGGCCTCCAACCCCGACGCTCGTCCCTGCACCGTCGCTCTCCTCCTCGGCCGCGGCTCCGCCAGCGCTCTCCCCGTCCCTCGCCGGTGTCCTCCTCCCCGACCCGCTGTCCCGCTCGCCGCCGTGCATCTCGCCTGCGTCGCGCCTCCTCGCGCTCGTCTCGGTCGTCCTCTGGCCTCCCTTCGCCGCCCCTCCTCTCGCACCTCTGTCCGCTGCCAGAGGCCCCCTCCTCTACCCCGGCGACCTCGCCTCTGGCCGCCAGGGAACCGCTCGGCCGCCGCTGCTCGAGACCCCGACGGACGCCGTCGCCCCGCTCACCACCATCTCCTTCCCAGTTCCGCGCCTCCCGGGCCGACCTTGCCCTCCCTCGGTCCCCGCGCCCTCCCCTTCTTCGTCTCCGGCCAACCGCCGCCTTAGCCACCAAGCCCCGCCGCCTCGCTCTCTCCGGCCGAGCTCGCCCTCGTCCGCGGCCGCATCCGTCGCCGGCCCGACCTCACACCCCCTCCCCACCTCTTCTTCCTGCAAGAGCGCCCCACGGGCCTCTGCAGCCATCGCCTCTGCCTCGCCCGGCTCGTCATCGCAGCCTGGTCCCGTCCCGTGGCCTCTTCGTCGCCGCTGTGGGTTCCCTGGTTCACCGGCCGAGCCCGGCGCAAGCGTCACCGCGCCGTAGTGTCTACCTCGCCTTCCTCTGTGCTGCTCGCCCGCGTTTGTTGAGAAGAGAGGCAGCAGTTGTCGTGCGCCATTTCTTTTTGTCTCGTGCGCTAGGCTGTATGAGACCCGGGTGCTAGTGTGGTTGCTGTTCGGCTGATCCAGTGTGTTGATCTGATGAAGTGGCAAAGAAGTGGCACTACCTGAGTTACGTTTTGCACTCTCGAAGATAGACCACCTGGAACGCCAAGATCGCCACCGTCTCGGCCATGCCATCCAGAGACCGTACTGACACCAAACCAAGTTCTCCGTCAACCGAAGCTCGGACCCAGGACCGTCGTCGGGGATCGACAAGATCTCCTTCACGGATGCCAAGTCCTCTGACCGGGACCTGAAGATGCCGAGACCCTAGGCGCCAAGCTATCCTTCATGGATTCCGAAGCTCCAAACCCGGACCGCAAGACCGTTCCCCGAAGCCGAAGATCACACCCTAGAGCATTCTCCTTCCTCCCCGACGACCGATCCCGAACACTCGGCGAACCCCAAGATCGTCGATACCTCGATGTGTGACCTCTTTTCCCGAGACCCCTATATTTTATAATATATATGGCATCTATATAAATTGTTGCATATTAAATTGAACATGTGTGCATGCATATTGGGTTTCGGGGGTACTATGTCGATACACCTCATAATTAAATATGGGGCCCATATGCGGGCGAATCTAGTCTTATATTGGTCCCATTTAAATTTGTGTAGCGAACCGGTGATACTTTTTGCCATGTTAAGATAACATTTAAATTGTGGGGCTTCTAAACAACATGAACCTATTAATTAATTGTCGGGGCCTCGGTTCCGCTTAATATTGCCTAATTGCATCGCATATTTGCCATGTCATACATCATACATGCATCATGCCCGATTTTCTACCGTAGTATCAAATAGTGCATCCGGTGTTTCTTCTAGTGTTTGCTTCTTCGCGGATAAGGCCGTTGAGTTGATGTGAGCTTCGCCCGATCTTCGGATGAACCGTCGGCAATGTTTTCCAGGCGAGCACCTCCCCCTTTCTACCTATCTTACTTTTATAGTCTTTATTCCCTCCTGTTGATCTATTGCTATCTGTGTTGTGATGCTCTAGTTTTCGTGCTCGTGGTATCCCTTGCAGCCTTATATTGCCTTGGACACATCCTATTACCTGTTGATTGGTAGATAGTTGGACTTGCGCGTCGTAGTCGCTTAGTCCAGTGCCGTTGTGTGTCTTCAAGTACCACAGTTGTTGGAGTAATGCCGCATGTTTAAGGTTGGAGATGTTCATGGCTTTAATTACTGTTTAAATAACTAAAATTGAAGTAGGTAATGCAGAGGCACCGGTGGGTGATAGACAATATTTGGTTTCCAACCGCTCACTGGTGTCCCGTAGGACCCCGAGTTCTTGACACCTGTTCCGAGATCGAGCGCGCTAACCACATGTGGGATGTGTGGGCACCCCATCGATTAGTACCTGATTTCAAAGTATTGTACCGGGGGCCACAACTAGTTTGAGGTTTTATTTACTATTCTGTACTTATGCCATGCTTTACTGCTTTATTTAAATTGTGCGATGTACTGCACCTGTACTGTTTAGGATCGGGACACGTTTTCGCTGTATCGACAAGCCCAGTCATCTTTTCGGGTTCCCAGTCGTTTACAGCCGTCCACCCAAACCCTGAGTCCATCTCGGAGACCGGCCGACTTCGTTGCGGGTAGACTTAGTGGGGTGGCCCCCATGTACTTGCTTTGGGTCTGGGAAACATCATGACTTAGGCCCCGCCGACATACCGATGGGTGTATGTTAACTGATCTGGCAAAAAGGGTCGAAGTGCGTGTGGATACTTTGGTGCACCCCTGCAGGGTTAAATCTTTTCGAAAAGTCATGTCCGCGGTTATGGACGACTTGGAGCACAGTTTCTCGATCATAGACAACTATAACTAAAGTTTACTGTTATAATTTGACTTGTATCCGATATGACTAGTAATCAGCTCCACTACCACGGAATGGCTAAATAAAAGTACCAACAACTGCTGGGTTTGGGATATTTCATGCTAATCATATCTGACTAGTAAGTGTTGCAACTATAACGGAATGGTTAACTAAAAGTGCCCACTGCTTATTATATCAGGATGACTATCTATACCTGACTAGTAATTGATGCAACGATAACTGAATAAATAAAACTGCCAACGGTGTGAGTTCCTCGGTTGACTTCCTCGTTTGGTCTCGAGGGGGAAACACCAGGATGGGTATGTTTGGTGGTAGTAACAGGTTGGTTCCGAATAGGTCTTTCTTACCCCTCTCTGATAGCCGCTATTTGTATCAAGTCTCTATAGGTTGTTTAGTGCATGCTGCGCTGCCGCTTCAGTCCACCATACCTATGTAGGCGAGGACCGCCAAATTCTAGTCTCGCCGTGTACTGGCCTCAGTACTGACCGCTCTCTCTTTTTCCTTTGCCCTTTGTCGACACCCCTTTTGTTTAAGCAGGTTTTGAGATCGACGTCGTTAGCAGGGTTACCCTTCCGGCTTGGCCTGGGCAGGGTTATGGACGCCATTGGTTATTCCTCAGGGCTCTTAGCCCCATTTGCATCTTGTCCGTACTCGGACGCTATGTCGTTTTCAAGGTGATTTGGATCTTTGTACTGTATATCTGTAATCTTGACTCATTGAGTCGCTGTTGTATATATATCTGTCCTGTGGGTCCCATCGAGGACTGTTGTGTAATGTTATTACTTCATTTTCCACCCGCACGAAAGTGCCTGGTGGGCACCTTTGAATCGTTTCTATGCGGGTTTGGCGGGAAGCGCTGAAACTTGCATAGGGCCGATTCAGAGGGTGTTACAATCTACTCCTTGAGGAGGCAACCGCAACCACGATTCCCATGGAGCCATCCCCTTGTACCTGTCTGGCTGTGTCAAGGAAGCTCATGCAGGGCTTCCTCACTTCGAACGATGGGGTGAATGCTCCCTGGGACTAGAGAGGCAAGAGAGTCCATTCCACCGAGTCGACTCAGGATGCCGCGGAGGAGCTAGATGACAAGGGGGAGTTGGCGGGTCGTGAAACTCTGTGGCCTACTCGTCTAGGGAGGATGCTGCATAGCGTGTCCTCTTCTGAAGAGGATGCCGGGGATCCTGTCGGGTGCTAAGCCTCTAGACGCCCGTGACAATGGTCGTTGCACGGTCCATTCCCTGCTTCATGCCAGGAGAAAGACCGTTGGGAAAGGCCCCATGTGGGGTGACGAGGGCGCCTTCGTTCTACCCAGGATGAAAAGCGGAGTTTGGCTTAACGTTGGCTCCTCGAACAAAAGGTGAGTTTTCCCGTGCGGTGCTTACCCTTTTTTGTCCCCCTTTGGTTTCACCGCCTGATCTTGATTGGTTGCAGACACGAGAAGAAAAGGAGGAAGAGGGCGAGGGGTTCCTTGTTGGGAATGGCCGGAGTGAGCAGAAGTTCCGCTCACACTCCCCTCCCTATTAAGGGGCTGCCCGCATCGAGAACCACGATTGATGGTGCTCCTCAGGCCATGGACACGGAGGGGGCCTTGCCGATGTGTGTTATTGATAGCTGTGAGATTCGACACGTCTTTGATGGTTTCTATCAATGGTTTTCATTTGGATTTGATGGTTTTCTAGCTTTAACTAATGCTAATACTTCGGTAGCAAAGAAATCTTGGGTTTTAATGTGTGTTTTAGGTTCTGAATACCAACAGAGGGTTTTAATAGCAGAAACACAATATTCAGACAAAAACAAGCAAGTCTCGTTTTGGAAGGAATCAAGGGGAGCATACAAAAGACTTAATGAGCAACTATACGACGGGAATATTTTTCTGGCCATACAGTTCCCACATTATAGTTGCCATCTACTTCGTCTTGTTAAAACGGTCAACTTTCATGAAGAGGCGGAGGAAGAAAACGGAACAAATGAGCCGCCATCCCATCCATAAGAGAGAAAGAAGAGATCTGGAGAAGAAGGGGAATACGTTCTTCATCTCACTCCATGATCTTCGATCTCCCAGCCACCACAACTCTATAGCCATTACTTGTACTTGAGAGAGAGAGAGATCTCCACCTTGCAAGATTAGGGTTTGAGATTGTTCTTCCCATCTTGAATTGTGTTGGATTTATTTCTATTTCTTATTGTGGATCTCCACGTTAATATCAAGAAGAACTCCCTTTATTTAATTATATCGATGATTCTTTCTTATATCATGTGAGAGTAAGTTCCCTTATGTGTGGGAGATGTAGGGGTTTGGTGAGATGTGATGTGATGTGCCTATATAATTTCCATTAAGTTTGTGGTTAATTTTAATTATTATATTTTGTGTGCTTGACTATCTGTGGGATGCTTAATGCCTGTTGTCCCATTAAGGGCCAAGACAGCATGATGCTTTGTTCTACATAGATAGAATCTTGTTCGCTAGCAGATCGGTGACCCCCGAGTGACACGGAGATATCAATGGGAAACTAGTTTGACTCGAGGATCACGAGGAGCTACCGAGCTTATTGCATTATTCCGATCCAAGGATCTTAATTGCTAAGCAACCTGAAGGATCTTAATTGTCTAGTGACTGACCATGGTTGTGGTAACAGGCTGGTAGGATTATTGAAGTTCGGATGAAATCTACCAAGAGGAGTTTCGGCTAATTATGAGTTGCTCGCCTACACATATACTTATAAGATTATAATTGTTACACTAATCACTCATCCACCTGGCACTTTCACTATCACCATGAATTGAATATCCCCGCGCCTACTTTGTCATCTCCCGAAAACAACAAACAAAACGTTCTTTACTTTTATGCTTTTTATTTCTGAAGTTTTAGATTTCAGTTTTATTTAAATACTTTCTTTTAATCCAAATTCTATTCTTATTTCAACACTTGCAGTCAATTCACTCGAAGACCTGTGACATCTTCGGGTCTAACAGAGACTTCACCCATAAACACTTACCTTTGGGCTCCCTGTGGGATCGACATCTTAACTTCGAAATTTGCAAAAAAAAGGATTTGTGCACTTGTATCCATCAAGCTATTTTCTGGCGTCGTTGCCGGGGAGCTAAACGCTAAGTGTTTTGTCTCTTGACATTTCAGGTGTTACTATTACAAGATGGTCTCCCTACGAGACAAAGGGTCTACACGCTCTGGTAGGGCTTATCTACTAGATTATCTTGATCGCGTACCTTCTCAAAGGCGCGAGGAAATTATTGAAAAACTTTTGAGGTCGAATAAAATTGAAGTTGAAAACCTAAGTAACTTCATGCAAATCATGTCCATTCATAGGACAACTCCCAAGAAACCTGAGAAGACTATCAGAGAATACAGTGCTCCAAATTCTTCTTTTCTTAAACAACCAATGGAATTTCCTAATCCTGGAGTAAGAGAATATCGATTTGATGGTGAGATTATTAAAATTTTACAGAAAAAGCTTTCAGTGGAAGGTAAGATGAAGACCCAGGAAGACATCTTAGAGAGTTCGACGATGTGATAACATCACTTGGATCAAAAGGTTTGTATAGAGAATTCTCTCGTCTAAAACTATTTCGTTGGTCTCTCAAAGGTAAAGCTCTAGACTAGTTATATTTCCTCCCTTGTCATTACATTAAATGTTGGGAAAACTGCATTTTTAAATTCATAAACAGGTTTAATCCTTTTACAACAGTAATAGAAATTAGAAAGAATATAGGCATCTTCAGTGAGAACGTGGGAGAAAACTACCCACAAGCCTAGGATAGATTCTTTGGAATGATCAATAGTATTCCTAATCATGGCTATTCTGAGTCAACTGTTTGCCTTTTATTTTACCACGGTCTTAATACTCAATGCAGAGATTTGCTATATTTATCAGTAGGGGGATCGATAAATACTTTAACTGTTAAAGCATGTCTAGAAATGATGTCTACTAGGGCTAACAATGATTCTTTATGTAATCCTGATTTTGGCACTAAGCCGAAAAAGGGAATACTTCATATAAATCCTGATCTTATGCCTAAAGTACGCAAAATCATGATAGAAAAAGGTATACCTTCTGAACTTGTCAAGGAAAGCAAAGTAGATTTGTTACAAGTTTTTACTGAAGAAGATGAAATTAGAAAAGTTTTTCAAGAATTGAAACATTAAAAGGCCAAATCTTACAATAGCTTGCATAAGCAATCTCAAAGACATAAAAATATTTGGGCCAAACTTACAAAAAATTATGAAGAAATTGGACAAGAAATAAAATTGTTTCACAAGTACCTTAGTATGATTGAAACCCAATGTGAACAAATAGCATCTGGTTATCAAATTTTTCTTCAAGATGATATAAATATTCCTGTTTCTACTAATATTGTTACAAGAAGAGGTGCAGTTGTTAAAGGACCAGTAAGACCACCAGAATATGAAGCTAAAAAGATCGAAAGGAAAAAGCCTTGCTCAAAGCAAGCGAAGAAGATGATACATTGGTGGATCCTCAAGATGAGACTTCTCAACAAACACAAGATCAAACCTTGGAGGAGCAGAATGATGCACAGGATAACAGTTATGACTCTGATGCAGAGATTGTCGATCCAAGAGAGGAAAAAGACACAATCAAAGAAGATGAAGTTGTTGCAATAGAAAAGAATAAAACTGATAAGCAACAACAAAAGAAAGCAACTAAAGAGCCTCATCCTCCACAAAAGGTAAAAGATAAGAGTAAGAAACTTCAATATCCATATCGCAAAAAGACACCAGATGGGGTAATCTATGACTCTTTTAAAAAGGCATTAAGTGATCTTCGTGTAGAAATTCCATTTGCAGATGCAATAAAAGTACCTGCCTATTCTAAATTTCTCCGTGATATTCTTAATAGAAAGAAAGAGATAACTGAAACCTTCGCTATGATAACTAGTTACCCTGCTAATGGGAGGCTATTGTCTAAATCAGGAGATCCCGTGATACCAACTATTTCATGTTCAATAGGCAAAACTGATATTCATAATGCCTTATGTGATTTAGGTGCAGGAGTTAGTGTAAATCCATACTCCCTCTATAAAAGGTTAGGATTAGGGGAATATTCCCCGACTTCTATCACTTTACATATGGCTGATAAATCCACTAAACAAATTGTTGATATAATTGAGGATGTTCTACTTAGAATAGATGAGCGTGTTATTCCCACTGACTTCAATATTCTTCAAATGCAAGAGGATGAAAAATTATCTATAATATTTGGAAGACCTTTCATTAGTACTGCAGGAGCATCAGTCGATTGTGCTAAAGGGAAATAATCTTCAATGTTTATGATGCTGAAATCATCCGTTATTTTCTAAAGAAGCTAGAAGCAGGAGAAAAGTATGTTCCACCAGCAAAACAAGTTCATGTGGTAAGTGCCTTTGACAAAGGGCAACCTAAGGTAAGAATTCGAGAACAGAAGGTTGAAATATTCAACCATTCTTAATAAGATTCTTAATGGGAATCAACCCATCATATCAATAAAGTAGAGTTAATAAGATGTTCATCGCATTCCTTCAAATTTTTCATAGACATTTTTGCGGAAGGGCGCCCGTAAATATGCAGCTATCAAAAAGTAGTAGAATTATCGACTGAATAAGCATAGATTTAGAGTAGAAAATAAAGTTTGAGTTTTATATACAGAAACTAGCTTAACCATATTGTTCATATTAAAAAGTGCATCTCTTAAAATTTGGGCTAAAAAGCATGTTCCAGGAGTTGTAACGATCAACTATACGGCGGGAATATTTATTCCAGCCATACAGTTACGGCCATATAGTTATCGACAAATTTCTCAAAACTTGGGGCTCGGATACAGAAGGTTTGACAACCAACTATACGGAGAGACCATTTGGTCTGGTTGTATAGTTGTGTCCGTATAGTTGTGATCTGGTGTTGGGAAACCCTAACCCTTGGCGTCGCCACAACTATACGGCGGGAGCTACTTAACCCGGCCGTATAGCTCCAACCGTATAGTTTGCCACGACCACTTAAACGGGTCGGGGCATGCTAGGGTTCTTCCTCCCACCATTATTTCTCTCAAAATCTCTCTCCAAACCTCTCAAAACCACCCTAGAACTCTTGATTCTACGCGGATTTCGTTCGTTTGAGTCAGGGAATCAACAGATCTATATGTTTCTCTCCCTGCCCATGCTTTATTTTCAGAATTCCATGGTTGAAATCTTCACATTGAATTAGTGGATGAACTCAAGCTTGATTGATTTTATCTTCTAATGTCTCACGTTAGGATTGAATTCCTCCACGTAGAATCGTTCATATATCATGTAGAAACTATATGCCTAAGGTTTTATGTTGAAATTTCTCAGTGCATCAAGATGAACAATCTCGGTAGTATTTTTCGCAAGAGAAAGAGCCAACGTGGTGAAGGCTCGGGGCTCCGAGCTGAGCTTGACAAAAAAAATACGCCATTGTTTTGGCAAGGAAGGTGTTGCCCACACGATGGGCCGATGACGGCTTTCTTAGCTCAACAGGGTTAAGGGCGGACTTCGACCACTTGTCTGAAAATGCAGGGCTATCCTAACTCGCCTATGCAAGACACCACACCTATGCCGAGCTCACTTATGAGTTCCTCGCCTCCTTCTATGACGACTACAAGGATAAAGGTAACCCATGCACGGTGGGTTTCACTGTTAACCAACGGCCATATCAAATCACTTTTGAACAATTTTGTGAAGCTGATGGATTCCCTCAAGAAGGGGTATCAACTGTTACAAACTTGTATAGCGTCTCAAGTGGAGCAACTTGGGAGGTTATTCCTGTTAATGGTGGCAGGGACTTCTACCAGAAGATGTCCACCATTCAGAACCCAACCATCCATTACTTCGCTTTGTTTCTTGCTAACACTTTGTTAGGAAGAGGAGATACTGGCTCTATGGCCAACGCAGACATGGCCATGATCACCAAGGCACTCTTCCCTAATGCGCCACAGAGTCCCACTCCTGCAGCTCTATTCCTCCAGCACCTCCGCCACCAGAGCAACAAAAATAAAGGTGACATTCGCATCGGTGGACTGGTAACCCACCTAGTCCAAGCTCTTGGAATTTCAATTCCTATTGTGCAACCTATTGATGTCTCCATACTTATGGATGTCAAGTATATAACTGATTGCGGCTTCCTCGGTGTTTACCAAGCTAACAGGAGGCTCCGAGCCTATCAATTTGGTTATCTTGATGTTGCGCAGGATGATCAGGTGCCATTGCCTTGCCCGCAAGCCTTCGAGGTTCAGGGGAGGGACAGATAGATCCTCACCAAGGATCAAGTGACTGAGATCATGGCGGCACTCTATCCTGACTCCGAGGAAGAGGAAGAGGGAGAGCAGCGGGATGAGCAAGAGCAGCAGCAGGAGCAGGAGTACAATCCTGCCTGGGAGGGACAGCAGCAGCAAGAGGGACCTTGGGATGCATGGCCCAATCAACAGCAACAGCAGCAGGCATTCAACAATTTCCCCTATCAAGATTTTCTGTAGCTCAACCAGCACGTTGGGGATATCGACCAGACTTTGGATGGAGTGAGTGAATATGTGAGTGCCTTAACTCACAACTTTAGTCACTTCATGACCCACTTCCCCGAAAACTATCAGCAGCATCCATACCCGCCGCCAAACGACGGCAACAACTAAGCATGGCAATAGCCTAAGCTTGGGGGAGGTTTGAAAACCTCAAAACTTGCATTCATATTTTTATTTCTTCTTTTTATTTGTTTTATTTTCCAAGAATAGCATGTTTTCCTTCATTTTGCATTCTTAAACCAAAAACACACAAAACTTAGTTGTAACCTTTATTGCAAATTTGTTTCTTTGTTTTTCTCGAAGATTGCTCAATTTCAGGTGACTTGGCAATAGGGAAATATAGAGGGGATTCGACTCAAGTACGAGAAAGAAGCAACCAAGAGGAGGTATCACATTCCTTTCATCACCTCTTCTGCAACTTTAAATTTATCCTACAATTATTCTCTCGCTTGCACTTGAGTCACTCCCCACCTAGCTTGTTATCCTATAAATTTTATTCCCTTGCCAGTGTCCTCTTTTAGCTTTGAAACAATGATCAATGAACTTGATTGAAATATTTCTAATATTTTTACAACAAGAAAAAGCATCCAAGAGATGACTTGAGTCCATGTTTATCCCAAAGGATTTGATTTTATAAACTACTCAACCCCATTGAGCTTAATGTAAATAGACTCGATAGCACCCTTGAATGAAATTGTTTGATAAAATGGATGCTTAGAAGTACTAGAGATTATGCCACTACTTTTTCTAATAATTACAGCAGGATATTGCTTTAAGCGTGTCACTACAACACTGTCGTACTCCATGGGGAATTATTAACTCCGTTGGCCAACAAACGATCTAAATGTGGGAAACCACTTGATTTCGGCTATTGAGTTATGTATCGTCTATAGTTGCAATGCTATGACGGGTAAAATTTTAGTATCCTCATGGTTTTACGTTTCAAGTGAAGTTGTAGTGCTCCTATGACCCACTATTTCTTAACATATATCTATTGGCATGGTCACAAGTACTCAACACAGTCCCAATTAACATGTTAAAAACAGTGGCATGGTTTCTCTTTGAAAGAGCTGAAGTTTTTGAAAAACAAGGAAAGTAAAAAAGGAGCTTTGAGAGTCTTGAAATTTTGACGTGGGGGTATATGAGTTGTTCTTAAATTAAATGTTGTTGGTGCCAACTTGAGTACTCTTAATTGATTAAAGGAACAAGAGCAAAAAAATCATCTCTCAATAAGAGAGAAACCAAAAAGATTTGTTTCACTTTCCTAGCTAAACTTTTGACACTCGCTCGGGCATATGATTTATTTGCTAGCAAGATATACGTGGTTAGGAGGTGAACTCAGTGCAATCTTGTGAACACTTGTATGATCATGTTTAAGGTTGAAGGTATTGTGAAGAAAAGAATTTGACACTAATTTGAGCTTGTAAGTTGTTTTATTTTAGTCTCGAATCTCCACTACCCTTTCTTATTTCCTTGTCACTCAAGGGCGAGCAACATCTAAGCTTTGGGGAGTTGATAGTTGTGAGATTCGACACATTTTTGATGGTTTCTATCGATGGTTTTTGTTTGGATTTGATGGTTTTCTAGCGTTACCAAACGCTAATACTTCGGTAGTGAAGAAAACTTGTGTTTTAATGTGTGTTTCAGGTTATGAATATCAACAGAGAGTTTTATTAGCAGAAACACAATATTCAGACGAAAACAAGCAAGTCTCGTTTTGGAAGCAACCAAGGGGAGCATACAGAAGACTTAACGAGCAACTATACGGCAGGAATATTTTTCTGTCCATATAGTTCCCGCCGTATAGTTTCCATCTACTTTGTCTTGTTAAAAGGGACAACTTTCATGAAGAGGCAGAGGACGAAAATAGAACGCACGAGCCGCCATACCATCTAGAAGAGAGAAAGAAGAGATCTGGAGAAGAACGAGAAGATGTTCTTCATCTCTCTCCACGATCTTTGATCTCCCAGCCACCAGACCTCCATAGCCATTACTTGTACTTGAGAAAGAGATATCTTCACCTTGCAAGATTAGGGTTTGAGATTGTTCTTCCCATCTTGAATTGTGTTCGATTTATTTATGTTTCTTATTATGGATCTCCACGGTAATATCAAGAACTCCCTTTATTTAATTATATTGATGATGCTTTCTTCTCTCATGCGTGAGTAAGTTTCTTAGGCGTGGGAGATGTAGGGGATTGGTGAATGTCATGTGCCAATATAATTTCTATTAAGTTTGTGGTTGATTTAAATTACTATATTATGTGTGCTTGAATATCTGTGGGATGCTTAATGCATGTTGTCCAATTAAGGGCCAAGACAACATGATGCTTTATTCTACATAGATAGAATCTTGTTCGCTAGCAGACTGGCAACCCCCAAGTGACACAGGGATATCAATGGAAAACTAGTTTGACTCAATGCTCACGAGGAGCCACCGAGATTATTGCATTAGTCCGAACCAAGGAGTTTAATTGCTAAACAACCTGAAGGATCTTAATTGTCTAGTGACTGACCATGGTTGTGGTAACAGGCTAGTAGGATTATTGAACTTGGGATGAAATATACCAAGAGGAGTTCTGGCTAATTATGGGTTGCTCGCCTACACACATACTTATAAGATTATAATTGTTACACTTATCACTCATCCACCTGGCACATTCACTATCACCATGAATTGAATCTCCCCGCGCCTACTTTGTCATCTTCCAAAAAAACAAATCATTCTTTACTTTTATGCTTTTTATTTCTGAAGTTTTACATTTTAGTTTTATTTAAGCACTTTCTTTTAATCCAAATTTTATTCTTATTTCAACACTTGCAGTCAATTCACTCAAAGACCTATGACAATTTTGGGTGTGACACAGACTTCACCCATAAACACTTACCTTTGGGCTCACTGTGGGATTGACATCTTAACTTCAAAACTAGCTACAAATGATCTGTGGACTTGTAGCCATCAACCGCCGCCAGCGCCAAGGTTGGGACTACACTTTTTCTATTCGTAGAGGGCCGGTTTCACGCTCCGCGCTCCTCTAGGCCTTTCACCCCGCATGTCCTGGTTGAAGAAGAGAGGATGGGCGACAAACTTCTTCTAGATAACCCGCTTGTCTCTGCCACCATAGCTGGTGGCGAAGATGCCTCTTTGCGAGAGGGCCCCATGGGCGCCCATAGGTCGACCCCGTCGCTGAGTCTCAGCATCGGCGAGGTACCCGCAGAATGATCCCCCGATGTCGAGTAATGTATCTCATGAAGGAACAAGGGGTCCAACGAGCCCTTAGTTCGTTAGGGGGTTGAACACGCGTTCTAAGCTTCTCAATTACGGCAGAGACAACAAAGTATTAGCATGAAAGAGAGTGGACACGAGAGGGTTTTTTACCAGGTTCGGGACCCTCATGAGGAGGTAAAGCCCATAGTCCTGCTTTGTTGTATTGCTCGCGTGCTTCGCGAGGATATAATGGTGGATCAATGTCTAGGGTTTGAGATCTCTCGGATCGGCCTGTCCTAAGGTAGGAGAAGGCTACCTTATATAGCGGCGTCGGGCCTCTTCCTGAAAATCTTGGGTGCGAACGGTCACCACATAGTCGCTCCTCGAACTCTCGGTCTACAACACCCCTTTTCGTGGCCTAAGTCCTACTCCCCAGGGGCTCTCTGGTTCCTCATAAAGGTGACTCCCTCGACGTCGTTTGTTGCTTCCTGGAGCCACATGCTCCCCTTCCACCAAAACGGCAAAGGGGAGATCTAGCAGTGCTGAGGTATTCCATACTACTATTGCACCAAAGGGGGCGGACCAGCTTCTCTTTACCGAGGTGGCCAGGGTGGCCCTCCATCCAGCCGTGCAGCTTATCGGGTTACATTGTCTTGCCCAGCATTGCGGCGAGATTACGAGCGTACCCAGGAGGCACTCTCCTAGGTATCTGAGGCCCAAGGCGAACCAAATAGCCTCATGGGGTCCCCTTGCGAGGGATGTCCTCCTGAAGATGAGTCTGGTCATGGCCAGTCCCCGCGAGGGATCATCCTCTAATGTCACCTCCCGAGGCACAATAGCCTCCTGAGGGCACTTTGTTGGAAATATTCCCTAGAGGCAATCATGTATGATGACATTTCCCATTGTATTCATAAAGTTATTAAGTTGTCCTTGTATAAACATCTGATGTGTATCATTGAATATATGATTCGGTTGTGGAACTATACATTCATGTTGTTTGTACTAAATATCCTTGGTCATTAAGGTTGTGCTGGACACATAACTTATACCAATGTGAAAGCCGGCTTGATGACTCGGTTCCACTTTTCATGGGCATGGAGATGCTATTCTGACTTACACAGATTCGGCCAAAGAGTTTAGCAAGTCGGATTGACCCATATTGACGTACAACGAACAAGTTGTCATTTATATATCTCAATCAATGTAATCCTTAGACCTGAGGTTGTTGCATAGTCCGAGTTGAGGATCACTGACTTAGGTTCTGTCAAACGTTGATCCGTAACTAGGCAGTTATAAACGCAGGGTTCGGGTCGACTGAGAATCAAGCTGCGTGATGTGAATAACCAAGATGGGATTTTGCCCCTCCACTCGGAGAGATATTCTCTGGGCCCTCTCGTGAGATATGATTCGGAAAGCATGGCCATGCACGACTCGGTTAAGTGTTAACCGAGGCGATCGACTAAGAGTTAGTCGGGTGAATCACTTATCTCGGATCGAGAAGAGAGTCGGACTATTTAAGGGATGACAAATATTCGCCTATAGTCTGACAAGGTATATCGTGAGGCAAAAGGGACTCGGACGCAAGTCGCATTGGAAAGGCAAGTCGTCATGACTCTTTGGTACTTGGGAGTCGGCATGTTTTGCTAGGAGCCGCTACCGACTGATCGATTGAGAGTCGGACTCTAATCGTGTCTAAGTTTCCAAGAGCCTGCGGGGTCACACACTTAAGAGCGGGAGCAAGTTCGGATTGGATCTGAACCGGAAATATGGTTGGGTTGGACCCAAGCCGGGGTTGGACTAAGTCAGTGAGTCGGACTCACAAGGACTAATACTATATGTGCTTTAGTGAATGGCACGAAAGTGGAGCCCATGTTCACTTCCTATATATAGTGGAGCACAGTAACCCAAAAGTGTTAATCGTTATTCGGTTAGGTCATTCCATGTGTTGAAAACCCTAGCTCCACATCAGTCCTGCCGCCGTAACGAATCTAGCAGTTCGCCGCCGGCGCTCCTGTTTGTACGTGTGGATACCAGCGGAGGTGTTGTGCGATCAGCACCAGGACGATCGGATCGTGAGGACTGCACTGCATCAACTGATGCGCTTCATCAGTAATCCGCAACTGCGTGTCTAGTGGTAAACCTTGTGGCCTTCTACCTCAGCTAGATCTTGGGATCACCACGTTAGAGGAAAAAGTTTTTTTTTATCTCTTCGTGGCCCAATAGTGGTATCAGAGCGATAGCTTCTGGTTTTAGCCTCGAGATCTCGCATATGTGATGTGCGGTTGGCTGTAGATGAGATCCATGTGTTGTTTGGTGGTCGATCTATGAGATAGATCGATTTTGTACGAGGTTGATTGGATCAACTGTACTCGGGGAATGGTAGATTGATTTCCATGATCTTACTGCTGAGGTCGTGGAACGACATACCCCTACTGGTCGGCTTCCGCCATCGGGGTAGACTGTGACATGTAAATCCAGAGGCGGTGATCGAATATCAAAAAGTTTGATCAAATCGGAACAATGGTCGGAATCCATGTCTGGATCGTAGATGAGATCTACGTTTTCGGGACCGCCAGCTTTGCCCTGTCGTAGCGCCTTAGATGCCGTTGCGAGTTTCATAACGCCGGTAGATATCGTATCTATGCATAACTTGTTTTTGCAGGAAGTTGTGAATGGTATGGTTCATGTTCATGTGATGTATGTGTGTAATCCATACGTGATCTGTGAATCATGGTTTTTGTCAGCCGGCTGGAGCCTAGGTGCTGTCATATTATTGTATAACAATCTGCGTGTCGGATTCTCCTTGTAATTTACTTTACTAAGCTAGTGTAGCTGTTTGGAGAACCTAGAAGGCATGCAAGGCGTTGTACATGTCGGCGACATGGAGTAAGACAGCAAGTGACAAGAGTTGACACGAGTCGAATTACAGGCTTTGTGGAGATGGAGATCGCCATGAAGAGAGCCATACCATTTCACATTATAATTGCTTTATTTTGTGTTATTGTTATGTCTCTGTTTTACCTCTATTAGATAGTCGGTAAAATTTAATCCCTCAAAGAAGGTCTAGTCGGTTTTCCCGCCAGTGTTTGCACCATCACAAGTCGGACATTTTTGGTAGTGGGCTCATAAAATTGAGGTGCTACCAATTCTTTCCGACTAGGTGGGTTCGAGTCAGACTCTTACTATGGAAACACTCTGTAAGCTAGACGGGTCTATCACAATGGTTGTGGGGCTCGGGGAAAAGTCGGACGGGAGCCGGGGCATGTGATGCCACCCATTCAACAGGAGTCGTATGAGATGCGATTGACAAGGAGTTGTCTACCTAGATCACTTGGCGGCTAGTGGTGATGCTAAAGCTCACTAGCCGACTTGCTTATTTAGGATCCTGAATCACTAAGCAACCATCGGAGGGGTGTTTGTTCTAGTGGGAGCATAAAATATTAAAGTGTTTAATATGCTTGCTCTTTTAAGAATACATGTCTTATGTATTTTGCATATTTTATGTTGTAGATCATGGCACCAAGTAGCAGTCACTCTTAGATATCCGATTTTGCGTTGAGAACCATTCTTGAGAAAGATAAAATGAACGACACTAATTTTACCAACTTGTATCGAAATCTGAGAATTGTTCTCAAACAAGAAAAGAAGGACCATGTCCTAAACAACCAACTTTCAGATGAGCCGAATGAGAATGCGACTATCGCTGCCACCAATGCCTACCGTCGGGCTAAGGATGAGTCCACGGATATTAGTTGTCTTATGCTTGCTCACATGGAACCGGACTTGCAAAAGCAGTTCGAGCATGTTGAGGCCTACGATATGATCGAAAGCCTCAAAAGTATGTTCCAGGCTCAGGCGAAGACTGAGAGGTATCAAGTCTCTCAGGTTTTGCTAGGTTGCAAGCTTAAGGATGGTGATCCACTGAGTCCGCATGTGATCAAAATGGTTGGTTATGTGCAGTCTCTGGAGAGGCTTGGCTACCCCATTAGCGAAGAGTTCGCTATGGATATAATTCTGAACTCTCTTCCTAGTGCATATGGGCAGTTCATTTTGAACTACCACATGCATGGTATGGATAAGAAGCTCACTGAATTGCATGAGATGCTCAAGCAGGAAGAGGCGGATCTCAAGAAGGGCGCCAATCAAGTGTTGATGGTGTATAATAAGGCTAAGTTCAAGAAGAGTTCTTGGACTAAGAAGAAGGCTAAGTCAGGAGGAAAGCAGGCTCAGGACCCGGTCCCAAGCGCTTCCTCAGGGACTAAGCCATCTCCTTCAGCCGGATCCACTTGCTTCTACTACAAGACAGATGGCCACTGGAAGAGGAACTGCAGCAAGTATTTGGCTGACAGAGCCAAGAGTGGAGGTATGACTTCCGACTTAGGTACACTTGTTTGCAATGTTATAGACATATATCTTGCTGATGCACCTAATAGTTCTTGGGTATATGATACCGGATTAGTTATTCACATCTGCAACTCGTTGCAGGGACTGGTAAGAACTAGGAGCGTAGCAACAGGCGAGGTTGATATTTGATTCGGCAACAAAGCAAGAGTTGTTGTGTTGGAAGACGGCACGATGCAACTTCATTACCTTCCGGATTCATTATGGAACTGAATAATTGTTATTATGTTCCAATGCTCAGTCGAAATATTATTTCTGCTTCATGTTTGATGAGGAAACGCTATGAGTCGAATATCAAGAATAATGGTTGTTCTTTGTATTTGAATGATATGTTTCATGGCTTTACACCCGTCCAGAACAGGTTATTTATTTTGAATCTTGATGGTGAGTCGGTTTATAACATAAATGTTAAAAGGTTGAAACCAAATGATCTGAATATGACTTACTTTTGGCACTGTCGGCTTGGTCATATAAGTTGGAAACGCATGAAGAAGCTCCATGATGATGGACTCCTAACTTTGTTTGACTGGGAGTCGTTCGAGACATGCGAATCTTGCCTACTCGGCAAAATGACCAAGACACCTTTTACAAAGAGTTGCGAAAGGGCGTCCGACTTGATGGGGCTAGTACATAGTGATGTATGTGGACCAATGAGCACGACATACAGAGGTGGTTATGAGTACTTCATTACCTTCACTGATGATTTGAGTAGGTATGGATATATCTACTTGATGAAACATAAGTCGGAAGCTTTTGAAAAGTTCAAAGAATTCCAGAATGAAGCATAGAATTAACTCGGCAAGAAAATAAAGTTTCTTCAGTCGGACCGAGGAGGCGAGTACATGATCCATGAGTTTGATGACCATCTGAAAAGTTCTGGAATAGTTCCTCAACTTACTCCACTAGGAACGCCGCAAAGGAACGGTGTTTCGGAAAGGCGGAATCGGACCTTGTTGGACATGGTACGATTAATGATGAGTCGGACAGATCTGCCTTTATCATTTTGGGGTTATTGTCTAGAAACAGCGGCGTTCACACTAAACAGAGTACCATAAAAATCGGTAGAGAAGACACCGCATGAGATGTGGACAGGCAAAAAGCCGAGTTTGTCTTTTCTTAAGATTTGGGGTTGTGAAGCATTTGTCAAGCGACTTCAGTCGGACAAGCTTACGGCCAAGTCGGATAAATGTATTTTCGTGGGGTATCCGAGGGAAACCTTGGGTTACTACTTCTACAACCGAGAAGAGGGCAAAGTGTTTGTCGCTCAGAACGGTGTCTTCCTTGAGAAAGATTTTCTCAGTCGGGGAGTAAGTGCGAGCACGGTGCAGCTCGAAGAAATTCGAGAGGAACCGGCTAGTAGCGAGTCGGCAAAAACCTTGGAGGTTGAGCCGGTCGTGGTAGCTGAGCCGGCAGCAGCACCTGTACTACGAAGATCGGCAAGATTACGAAGTGTTCGTGATGTATTACTGTTAGACAGTGATGAGCCGGCAAATTATTCAGAAGCGATGGTGGGATCTGATTCCGAGTCATGGCTTGGAGCCATGAGATACGAGTTAAAGTCCATGGATGATTATTAAGTTTGAAACTTGGTTGATCTGCCAGACGGTGCAAGACCGATCGAGTGCAAATGGATCTTTAATAAGAAAACTGATATGGATGGAAATGTTTCTATCTATAAAGCACATCTTGTTGCGAAGGGGTTCCGACAAGTTCAAGGAGTTGATTACGACAGGACTTTCTTGCCCGTAGCGATGCTTAAATCAGTTCAGATCATGTTAGCTATAGCGGCCTATTTCGACTATGAGATATGGCAGATGGATGTCAAAACGGCTTTCCTTAACAGAAATTTAATCGAGGACGTGTATATGATATAGCCCGAGGGTTTTGTCGATCCTGCTAATGCTGATAAGGTGTGCAAACTTCAGAAATCCATTTATGGGTTGAAGCAAGGATCTCGGAGTTGGAATATTCGCTTTGATGAGGTAGTCAAATCGTTTGGCTTCATCAAGAGTGATCATGATTCTTTTTTATACAAGAAGTTTAGTGGGAGCAAAGTAAACTTTCTAATCTTATATGTGGATGACATATTACTAATTGGAAATGATGTCCAGATGTTGCAAGAAACCAAGGAATCATTGGAAAGGAGTTTCTCAATGAAAGACTTGGGTGAGGCAACATATATCCTCGGAATCCGGATCTATAGAGATAGATCAAGACGGCTCATTGGATTGAGTCAGAGTACTTATTTGGACAAAGTGTTGAATAAGTTCAACATGGAATCGTCTAAGAAGGGGTTCTTACCGATGTCCCATGGTGTAAAACTTAGCAAGACTCAGTGTCCTTCGACAACTGATGAGCGAAGTCGGATGAGTGCGATTCCGTATGCTTTAGTAGTCGGATCCATCATGTATGCCATGATTTGTACTAGGCCGGATGTTTCGTATGATCTAAGTGTTGTGAGCAGATACCAGGCTGATCCTGGAGAAATCCACTAAACAGCGGCTAAAAATATCCTAAAGTACTTGAGAAGGACTAAGGATATGTTTTTGGTTTATGGTGGTGAAGATGAACTCAGTGTAAAGGGTTACATGGATGCGAGTTATCTTACCGACTCTGATAATTCTCGTTCGCAATCCGGATACGTGTTTATTATAAACGGAGGTGCTGTGAGCTGGAAGAGTTCCAAGCAAGAGACTGTGTCTGCATCTACAACAGAGGCTGAGTATATTGCCACCTCAGAGGCAGCAAAGGAAGCTGTTTGGATGAGGAATTTCCTCATGGATCTTGGTGTGGTTCAGGGCTCGTCCAATCCGTTAGACGTATATTGTGACAACAATGGTGCTATTGCACAAGCCAAGGAACCTAGACCACACCAGAAGAACAAGCATATACTCATGCGGTGCCACCTGATTCGCCAGTTCGTGGATCAGGGTGATATCAAGTTATGCAAGGTACACACAGATGCAAATATTGCGGATCCGTTGACAAGCCATTACCACAGCCAAAGCATGAGGCGCACTTGAGAGCCATGGGCATTAGATGCTTAGACATGTGATGTCGGAAGATAAACTCTAGTGCAAGTGGGAGACTGTTGGGAATATGCCCTAGAGGCAATCATGTATGATGACATTTCCCATTGTATTCATAAAGTTATTAAGTTGTCCTTGTATAAACATCCGATGTGTATCATTGAATATGTGATTCGGTTGTGGAACTATACATTCATGTTGTTTGTACTAAATATCCTTGGTCATTGAGGTTGTGCTGGACACACAAATTAGACCAATGTGAAAGTCGGCTCGATGACTTGGTTCTACTTGTCATGGGCATGGAGATGCTATTCCGACTTACACAGATTCGGATAAAGAGTTTAGCGAGTCGGATTGACCCATATTGAGGTACAACGAACAAGTTGTCATTTGTATATCTCAATCAATGTAATCCTTAGACCTGAGGTTGTTGCATAGTCCGAGTTGAGGATCACCGACTTAGGTTCTATCAAACGCTGATCCGTAACTGGGCAGTTATAAAGGCAGGGTTCGGGTCGACTAAGAATCAAGCTGCGTGATGTGAATAACCAAGATGGGATTTTGCCCCTCCACTCGAAGAGATATTCTCTGGGCCCTCTCGTGAGATATGATTCAGAAAGCATGGCCATGCATAACTTTGTTAAGTGTTAACCGAGGCGGTTGACTAAGAGTTAGTCCGGTGAATCACTTATCTCGGATCGAGAAGAGAGTCGGACTATTTAAGGGATGACAAATATTCGCCTATAGTCTGACAAGGTATATCGTGAGGCAAAAGGGACTCGGATGCAAGTCGCATTGGAAAGGCAAGTCGTCATGACTCTTTGGTACTTGGGAGTTGACATGTTATGCTAGGAGCCGCTACCGACTGATCGATTGAGAGTTGGACTCTAATCGTGTCTAAATTGCCAAGAGCCTGCGGGGTCACACACTTAAGAGCGGGAGCAAGTTTGGATTGGATCTGAACCGGAAATCTGGTTGGGTTGGACCCGAGCCGGATTTGGACTAAGTCAGTGAGTCGGACTCACAAGGACTAATACTATGTGGGCTTTAGTGAATGGGCCACGAAAGTGGAGCCCACGTTCACTCCCTATATATAGTGGAGCGCAATAACCCAGAAGTGTTAATCGTTGTTCGGTTAGGTCATTCCATATGTTGAAAACCCTAGCTCCACAGCAGTCCTGCCGCCGTAACGAATCTAGCAGTTTGCTGCCGGCGCTCCTCCTTGTACGTGTGGATACCAGCGGAGGTGTTGTACGATTAGCACCAGGACGATCGGATCGTGACGACTACACTGCATCAACTGACGCGCTTCATCAGTAATCCGCAACTACGCGTCTAGTGGTAAACCTCGTGGCCTTCTACCTCAGCTAGATCTTGGGATCACCACATTAGAGGAAAATTTTTTGTTTTATCTCGTCGTGGCCCAACACGCTTGTGCTCAGATGTTGGGCTCGTTGACCCTCGGTACATGACACCCTGATTTCCAAGACCCAGACACTAGCCCCCGAGCGCTTGACGTGCACGTGTCCCTTGGTAGTCACGAAGGGGCAAGGGCCCAAAAACGGTCGATGGGTCCCGGTGCCCGCCCATCCTCCACCGTCGGTCGTGATAGAGTCTGCCCTGCCTCGGGACTTGTTCCCACGACATGATGGGGCGTGGGGAGAAACAACGGTTAATGTCGCGTGCCCGACACAGTGATGCGTCCCTTCGTCTTGTATTGTCAAGTTGGGGCATAGGAGCGCTGCCCTCTATTTGACGTCATTTCCTTCACTCCTTCCTCCTTCCTTCTTGTTTCGCAGAGCTAGGGCCCCGTTCTTCTCAATGGCGCCCAAGCGTTTCTTCGCCAACAAGAAGGGAAACTTTGTGATCGTGGATGCAAACGAGACCACACCGATAAAGCGTGGCCACAGGCGTCCACGCGTAAGCGATCGGGGATGTGTGGAGGCCGTTCCGATGCCCCGGTTGTCGCCTCTTCTTTCGAATTAAATCAAAAGATATGAATTATTTAAGTTTTATTCAATTTCTAGTATTTTATTTGTATTTAGAAAATCGTATATACTTTTCTTACTTAGGGAGATCCTACCCACAGTGCATGACATGGGGGCCGATGCGCTGACTTGGTGCTGACGATGCAAGGAGGGGGTGTGACAAGTGGCGTAGAGGGGACTGCGGGTTGCGGCAACAAAATCAGAGTGGCCTTATTATAAGAAGTGTTGGACAGTGAGCTAAAGCGATCTGTCAAAAGTGAATTTTTGGTCTGAAACAAGTTAGATCGACCAGGGTTTGGAAGAACATGGCGACGAATCAACGTTGAATTTTGACACGCCGTAAAAACAAAAAAGATAGAGGAGGCCACGGGCTTTAGATGTGGTGCAGAATGTATCGCCGGAGACGGGGTGTATCGCTCGGAATCTTGTCAAGAACAGAGGACAAATGGAGGAATTTTGTCACGGCTAACGACAGATTTTGACATGGAAACTACGATCTTCGGGAGGCGATCTCCAGAGCATTGCTGCTCGGATCTAAGCAAGGTTAGGTGCACTGGAAAGAGGGCGGTAAGGCGCAGAGGTTTCGTGTTGGTGACTTTGATGCGTGGGATTTTAGAACGCCGGAAAAAGCAAGGAAACAGAGGTGTTCACGACGGTGATGTGCCACTGACGGTGTCGCGCGCCAGGCATGCGACAGGAGCGGTGCGCGGGCATCTGCAGCGCGTGCAGCAAACCAGCAGAGGCGAACCAAGGGAGATGGAGAGAGAAGGTGAGACTCACCTAGCGCCGGCAGCTAGCCGAGACAGGCCAAACAAGGTGCGGAGAGGAAGGAGTCGGAGTCGGGTGAATCTCGTGGCCACGCACGGACATCGGCGGCGATGGACTCCGGGAAGAAGAGCTTGATCTGGCGACGACTCTAGAGCGGCTCCGACACCCGGTCTTCAGCGAGGAGGGCGATGTAAGAGTCCACTTGTATTTCTTCTCAAATTCGATCGAATTCAGGTTACAAGCTTGGATTTCAGGGGAACAAATGGGAAGGGAGGAGGGGATTCAGAGGAAGAAGAAGAACACCAAGCACACACGCAACACAAGCCAAGCCAGGCCCTCGGCCGAAGCCGCCGTCCAGTCCGTTCCGTTCCAAGCCAAGTCCCTTCTGGCTATTTTGTGGTATATATGTTTCGACGTCCTCTCTCCATCCGGTTCCAAGCAGGCCACAACCCAAGATGGCAGCCCACTGACTGCCTCATACGGACAGGTCGCTGACAATCCCTCCCTCATAAAATTCGGCTTGTCCTCAAGCCGATACCAATTCAGACCGCCTGGATCCCAGGGTAACCGCAAGATAGGGGCAGTCATATTACCAAGATAAGAGGACTCCAAAGCAATTGACCCTGTAAACTTCAGCATAATTCGTTTGCAGTTTTCCTTGTTAATGGCCGCCAACATTAGAATATGTCCTGGGCAACAGATCGAATGGTCTAAAATAGAGCATGGTCTTGCTGCACTGAGGAGACGCTGCACCAGGACATCGCCTGGATCCCACTGTATTAACCACTGAATTCCTTCTCTTGCAACAGCAGGAGGAGAATCAAAATACTTTGAACTTGATTGGCAATGGAACAAAAGCAATAAGGCATGTGCCCATTGTTTGCCCATGCCATGCTGATAACTTTCAGGGAAAGTCAAGCATGAAGTGTTAATACCACGGCTCAGCAATAGCATTGCAGCTGCACAAGTATTCCCAACATACAGACATTGTAGTGAAGAACTGGACATACTGGTAGTAGGCAGACAGAGAACCCAAGCTTGTGACAGATGACTGCTCAACAAAAGAATTGCTGCTGCAAAACAAATCCCAAGCTCCAGAACTGGTAGTGCATGACTGATAATACCATGATTGTACTTGATCGCTGGCACACGGTCAAAAGTACTGATTACATCCCAACTGAACAAGAGTGCAAAGTTGAAATAATTGCAGCCAGCAGTTACAGTTGGGTAAAATCGAGTCCAGTCTGCCAATAAGAACACCTGCTGTGTATTTGCACATGATAGTTGGAAAATTTTGTTGCCACAAAAAGAGTACTGTCCATGAAGAAACCAAGCAATCATCCATTGGTTGACCCCAAAACCATACTGGATAATGTGTCCATTAAAGCAGAAAATCCAGCCTTGCACTAGAACTTCATTCAGCAAACCAGCGTAACGTACAGAGTATGCCAATGTTGTAATTTGCCATGCAATCTCCCACTGAAATTCTGTAGCACCAAAAACATGCAAGGAAGCTTTTCTAGCAGGGCAAAACTGAAACCAACAATCTGGTAATGAATGGCACCGGAGAAACTTCCCATGCATCAATTCAGAATCCCATTGATTATGATCACAAGTGAAAGAGTAACTACCCAAGATTTGCAAGAAACTAGCAGTTACAGGCTCCACTACAAAATAAGTCCAATAGCAAGAATTGTACCTCTAGGGTATAGCAGAATTCCAGGAAACCATTCTAGCAGAATAGATATTCATAACTGAAAACATACAGGTTGCTTGTCCTTCATAAAACCTAGGAGAAAAGATTACCACCATTTCAAGGGAAGAGAATTTTGGATATACAGAACCAGGTGCATGAGTAGTTTGAAATTCCTTCTCGTACTGGATCATGTCAGACTGTCTTGCAGCTGTGCTTAGAAGAATGACCTTTCCACTTGAAGAATAGTGACACAGAGTAGCAGCACGAGAAAACAGATACATCAGAGCAGTAAACTTGGCCACTGTGAGCTGCTCAAGTTGCAAAGGAACAAGGTGTGGCCATGGAGGCTTTAGCTCGATCACTTTTATTCTCTCGAACATATGGCTATCTACTCCCAGTTCAGGCCATTTTGCATTCCATATATGTTGACTACCCTCAATATATTGAAGTGGCGGTGGCAAGAGTGATTGCACGACCCAAACAACAGATGTCTTGCCAGCATCCTGGGCGCCACCACATGCCAAGACAATAGGGCAGATCCACGGCGAGGCTTCCAGAGCATTAAAGTATGCGAGCACATTCCATGGAGTCGGGCACAAGGCCTCAGGGTCTTCATTGTCGATGCTATGATCGAAAACACCCTGCAAGCAGATGACGGCCAACGGAGTAGTGTCACCCGTGGAGTCGTCGTCGAGTGCCTTGTCGCTGCCCTCAGGTGCAGTGAGCTGAGGGGTGATGCCGCCAGTGGTCGTGGACGAGTCGGGTGTGGAAGAAGAGATGGGTGCAGACACATATGCATACTCGTCGTGGCTTGGGCATTCCGCCGAGCAGGTGTTGGGCGCCAAAGCAGCGCCAATGTCAGCTGCATCTTCGACGTCCTCTATCTCTGTAGGGGAAAGGGACACGATGGAGACCTCCAGGATGGCCGGGGCTTGTGCTGCTGAGCCTCCGACGAGAAGATCGTCAAGTCGCTGGGCCTCCGGAGTGATGTCGCGCATGGTACAGAGGGCGGCACGACTCACAGCAGATGCCATCGAGGCGCTTGTGGACGAGCTCGATAGGACATAGGCTGGTGTAGAGTCCAAAGGCTCCGCTATGGGAACGCGTGTGGACGTCGCCGCGTGTGTGGATGTCGCGGTCGATCTGGTGGCAGAGATTGTTGGCGTGGAGGTCGGGGAGGAGGTCACGACGGCTGGTTCGTCGAGGTTGTCGGTGGCACCAACGAGGTAGTCGTACATACGCTAGGCTCCTGTAGAGAGGTCGTTCCTGGTGCTGTCGCGCTTGAGGCCGAACTTGTTGGTGGGGTTGGCGCTGTTCAAGACGCACAGAGGCGACGACGGCGACTCCATTCCATGGCCGCCCTTGGCATCGAGGAAGCCGGCGAGGTCCGGGGCGAGCGCTACGTACTCAGCCCACTTCCGAGCGGAGTCATGTGGACTCGCCACTAGGAAGTCACTCAACGCTTTCGTCCTCGGGAACTCCTTAGCCATGGCTTCGAAGTTCAGGTTGAGGTGGGGAGAAGAATTTAGTGGGGGAAAATTAGGTGAGGATTTTGTGGAATTTTTGGGAGGGATCGATTGGCTCTGATACCACATGTAAGAGTCCACTTGTATTTCTTCTCAAATTCGATCGAATTCAGGTTACAAGCTTGGATTTCAGGGGAACAAATGGGAAGGGAGGAGGGGATTCAGAGGAAGAAGAAGAACACCAAGCACACACGCAACGCAAGCCAAGCCAGGCCCTCGGCCGAAGCCGCCGTCCAGTCCGTTCCGTTCCAAGCCAAGTCCCTTCTGGCTATTTTGTGGTATATTTGTTTCGACGTCCTCTCTCCATCCGGTTCCAAGCAGGCCACAGCCCAAGATGGCAGCCCACTGACTGCCTCATACGGACAGGTCGCTGACAGGCGACAGCGAGGTGGCGGCTCCGTTCCCTTGATCATATGTTCTCGAGGTGGCTCCTGGTGGCGGGATGGCAACAAGGACAAGTGGTGCAATGACGCGCATGGTGGCGGCCAGGTGCGGTGGAAAAAGAGGGGAAAACAGAAAGGCCTAGGGTTCGAGGCAAAAATCACTGTTTTGACCTAATTAACGTTTGATCTCACAAATTGACCTACTTTTTCGAAGATATCCCGATCTGACCTGTTTTCATGGCGCTTTACCAGAAGGCGCCATGGTCAGTAGCACGGCGCCCTCCGCAAAAGCGCCATGGTACCATGACGCTCTCTAAGAAAGCGCCATGGCCCCGTCCGACGTGGCGGCCGCCGTGGCACAGGCGGGCCCATTTTAATGTTTGGCGCTTTCCGCGGGGGCGCCATGCTACTAGGCATGACGCTTTTGCGGAAAGCGCCATGGTCTTAACCCTAGATAACGCGGGCGCCCTCCCCCCACCCCTCCCAGCGCCATACCCCCACACCCCGCAAGAACAGAGACATGGCGACGGCGGCTCCCCTCCAAGCTCCCCTCAAATCCACATGCTAAATCGGTCGAATCTAAAGCGATTTTCTTGTGGAATTTCTTCCTCTCCCCCAACTTGAGGTATTCTCCTTCGATTCTCCTTGTTGTATTGGTTGAAATCATCACATGGTCCTCTACCTCTTAACCCTAGTTCTTTGGCAATGAGGCATGTATATGGTATAATGTCGAATTTCTTTGTATTCATAAGTGTGGTAGAATGATAGTTTGTTAAAGTTAGTTAGTAAAACATTGAAATTGCTTAGTTAGGGTTAGTAGTTTATATTTGACATGTACATATGGGCATATGAATACAAAGATATGGAATGGTGTGTAAATGATATGAAATGCTTAGTTAGGGTTAGTAGCTTAGTTGAATGGTGTGTTCATATTGTGATTTGTTCAGATGATATGGAATGAATGTATTAATATATGGACTATTGTTGGGCTATTGTTGGCATATATGGCAATTGTTGGGCTATTGTTGATATGGAATGCATGGTGTATTCATGATTGTAGTCATATATGTATTCATATATGCATATTGTGGTGGATGGTGTATTTACTTGGATTTTTGCAACCACTTGTAGGATGGAAGGACAATCTATTATGCATGGGCATTATGATCAACAGCACCGTGGGCGGTACATCGCGGAGAATAAGCATGTCTTCAAGTGGTTGCACCTAAGATCCAAGGAGGTGCATAGCAAGAAGATGCCATATGATGAGCGCTACACTCCATATGTTGAGCGGACTGGACTTCTCCCTTTCATCCAGCTTGTCTTGCGTTCGACGTCATATATGAACCCTTGTTTGATCACAGCGCTTGTTGATAGATGGAGACCGGAGACACACAGTTTCCACCTCCCTTGTGGTGAGATGACGGTCACTCTACAGGACGTCTCCATGATTTTTGCGCTTCCCATCAAAGGACAGCCTGTGTGTATGAGCTCAGATTCGGGTAAGTGGCGTGAAGTGATGATTGGCTTAATTGGTAAGGCGCCAACGCAAGAGAAGATGTCTGCCGGTGCTACTTACAAATGGATACAAGAAAATTTCAGCAAGTGCCCCGAGGACACCGATGAGGAGGTGATCTAGATGTATGCCCGTGCATACTTATGGTATGCCATTAGTAGGACACTTTTCTCAGATGGCACGGGAAGGAATGCTTCATTCATGTGGCTCACTCTATTTGCGGAATGGGGCTATATGCACAGCTGGGGTTCGCGGCACTTGCTTACTTGTATCGACAGGTAATAAACTATATATATTGCATGGTAGTAGTACATATGCTTGATCGACCGGATACTTATGTATGCTTGTTGTATGTGCAGCTGGACGAGGCGTGTTGTAGAACTAGAAAAGGAGCAAGTATTGGTGGACCTATGGTGCTACTGACCATATGGTCCTGGTTGCGCATACCAGTTGGTCGACCCATTCCGATGAAGGAAAAACGGTGGGATGATCATGGCAATAGCCGTCTCCGCGGTCCTACATGGGCGTACTTGTGGGATAATACCGAAGTATTCCACGGTGAATCTGAGGAATGCTACTTGCGTTACACTAACCAAATCGACTTGCTAACCCCGGAGAAGGTAATAATTTGATTATTCTCAAGACCTCATCTTTTCCACCATATATACTTCGAGTCGACATGCTAATATTGTGTTCCTCGCTCAGGTGGAATGGGAGCCATACGGAACTAGAGGGAATGTGGGTACGGGTGTTTGGTTCCAGGCGGACTTGAATCGCAAATGTATGCAAGAAGCACATCTCTGGAGGATTCGTGCCCCGTTGATTTGTGTCTACGCTATTGAGTTCCACCTTCCACAACGGGTGATGAGGCAATTTGGATTATTTCAGGAGACCCCGCCGCCATACAAGGACACTAGCATAGCTCTTCACGGGTGAGTGATCCTTATACACCCAGTATCTAATTTTCTTGGGCGTCTCATGATACTTGCTAAGTCGATGAATTTGATTGTAGATTGGACAAGATCAAGCAAAAGAGGGAAAAGATTGGGTTGCATATCATCACAAGTATGTTCAGAAGTTCTATGCAAGGATTGAGGAGATCGAAAACCCGAATGCGGTCTCTCATCCTGAGGCGCCGCATGATGCGGCAGCGTTCAATCGGTACCTTGTGTGGCTTGGGAAGGTGTCTCGTTTGTACCTGCAGTCGGCTTCGTTTGCATCTCATGACATAGTGGAGGATCCTTATCCTGCTTTTGATGATCTGAGCCAGCTAGAGTACAACAGACTTGTCCGAGGCGGCAGGGGTGCAAATTCAGCGGGGGTTGTCCGCTTTGTGGTAAGCATTGTCCAGGGGAGTACGTATATGCGATTATAGCGACATAAAATTGACTTTTTGTTCTTTTGCTAGCGCGAGGAGATCTCGAAACACGTGGACGAGGCCGAGGAAGCACTTAAACATCCTCCTGGCAAGGATTCTGAGTCGGCCCTTCGAGCATTTGTGGAGGTATGTGTTCATACCGTTCCTAGTTCTACTGTATTTTTATGGGTGTTGAAATGTTCTAACATATTCGTCAATGTCATAGCGTACCAAGCGTTGGGGTCGTGGATTAGGTGTCTTGCTTGGTTGCCGCACCATCGATGTCGCATCGCCAGTTAGGTCTTCCAGCCTAGAAGATGATGCACAAGATGAACAGGAGGAAGAGGGCGAGTACGAGGAGGAGGAAGCTGGACATGATGAGGATGAGGAGGAAGATGGTGAGGACGAGGATGAACAGGAGGAGATAGGCATGTCTCAATTACACGACGCCCCGCAGTCTAGTCAACGGTTGCGGGTGAGGAGGAGGAGGCTACCGAGGAATCCATACACGCCAAGTGAATGGGAGAACAAGCGTCGGGCACATGTGTCACGCCGTGAGGAGGAGGATGAGGGGGAAGACTCCGATCCTCCACGGAGGGTTAGGAGGCAGGAGGGATGGAGCAAGGCGAATGAGGATCGAGTGGCCAAAAGGGGGAAAGGGAGAAAGTGAACTCGTATCTTGAACTAGTGCTTGTGGTCATTATGAACTTGTAAGTTAAACTTGTTGTTTGGTGTCGTCGTTTTGAACTTGTTGGTGTGTTGATGTGCTAAAAAACTGGATGCTTGTTGATGTTTGAATCTGTTGTTGTGAGGAAAACTTGATCTGTTGATGTTGATGTTTGTATCTGTTGAATGTGCTAAAAACTGAATGTTGATGTTTGGATATGTAAAAAACTGAATGTTGATGTTTGGTGTGTTGATGTGCTAAAAACTGAATGTGCTAAAAAGCATGGCGCCCTCCAGGAAAACACCATGCAACTGAGCATGGCGCCCTCCTGGAGGGCGTCATGCTTCCTAGGATGGCGCTTTTGGCGAGGGCGCCATGCGCCTGACTTAGCAGTTTTCCTGGTCCAGTTTTCCTTCGAGCGCGCACGGTCACTGTGTCCCAGCGCGCTAGAGCTTGCTCAAAGCGCCATGGTAGCATGGCGCCCTCCAGGAAAACGCCATGGAAGCATGGCGCCCTCCAGGAAAACTCCATGCTTCCTAGGATGGCGCTTTTGGCGAGGGCGCCATGCGCCTGACTTAGCAGTTTTCCTGGTCCAGTTTTCCATCGAGCGCGCGCGGTCACTGTGTCCCAGCGCGCTAGAGCTTGCTCAAAGCGCCATGGTAGCATGGCGCCCTCCAGGAAAATGCCATGGAAGCATACTGGGCTCGTAGTTGTCATTGCGAAAAGGGCTAATGGAAGGTTGCCTCGTTGTTGTATCGTCGTAGGTTGGCTCTACGCGAACCGGGCTCAATGGAGGTTGGATCATTGTTGTGTCATACACATGTGGCTCACCTTAAGCCGGGCTCATGGAAGCATGCCGATTCAAGTCAATGTGCAACCGAGCCGCAACCTTTCTGGTGGCAAATATCTCAAGAGACTTATCTTCAGATTCCGCCACCATCTCCTTATACGCACTCCAATTCAACTCGGAGTTGATAGGCATTATCTTCAATCTATTGTGATGGCCAAACCCGGCGTTATACCTTCCAACCAACTCATACACATCACTAGGTTCCATCCATTTCAAATCATTCCTCACTCTTTCCACAACCTCGGCATATGTAGGACTTGTGCCAAACACCATGACTACCTCCTCCGGGTCACACTCGGTATTGCCTTTCAAGAATGCGGCCTTGTCCACATGATGAACATTAACGATTCTTGCCATCTAAAAAACAATGACACCAACCATTACGCTTCAAAGACAACTATATTACCACCACCAACCGTAGCTACCAACTAAAACAAGTCATGCCACTTTGCTAATTCTAACATACAAATCCTAGCCATAAACTACCAATCTAATAACTAGAAGCAACAACATCAAGCCAAGATATAGCTAGGGTTAGGGTTAGGGTTAGGGTTCTACATTCTTTACCAACATAGAACCAAATTTCACAAATCTATTTGGACAAAACCAAGGGGTTAGGGGGAGATTACCTCTTGAAGCAAGGGGAAGTCCAAATCCACGGAGAAAAGCAACCGATTCAAAGGGATTCGAGTAGGGGAAGAACTTGGGGCGAGAGAGAGAGAGAGAGAGAGGAGAGCTGGGAGAAATGAAGAGGTATGGCCTGGGAGGGCGCCCGAGCCGTTTTCTAGGTATAGGACCATGGCGCTTTCCGCAAAAGCATCATGCCTAGTAGCATGGCGCCCCCGCGGAAAGCGCCAAACATTAAAACGGGCCCGCCTGTGCCACGACGGCAGCCACGTCGGACGGGGCCATGGTGTTTTCTGAGAGAGCGTCATGGTACCATGGCGCTTTTGCGGAGGGCGCCGTGCTACTGACCATGGCGCCTTCTAGTAAAGCGCCATGAAAACAGGTCAGATCGGGATATCTTCGAAAAAGTAGGTCAATTTGTGAGATCAAACGTTAATTAGGTCAAAACAGTTATTTTTGCCAGGGTTCGAGATGGTGCAGCACGGCGCTGAGGATAAGAAGGAGGGGGAGGGTTCGCGCGAGGGCGTGGGCTGACGCGGATGACGGTGAAGACGTTTACCTGCTCTGTCTTTTGGTCAACAGAGAGAGAGGAGGGGATAGAGAAGACAAACAGTGACGGTGTTGGCTCCCTCCGATCGAAGCGGTAAGTGACGAAGAGCACTGGCTGCTGGCGAGGAGAGGAAAAGGGCTGGCCCAAGAGGGGAGAAGAGAAGCTGCGGGTGGGCTGGAAGAGTTACTGGGCTGCTATGTTGCTGGTGGTGGGTTGCGGCCAGAAGAAGGAGAGGTGGGTTTTCTCTCTTTTATTATTTCTGTTTCGTGTTGACTTTTGTTTGTTTGATTTATTTTTTGTAAATTTTGAAAGAATTACTGTTTTGATCACAGATCTCCAAGATGTAGGGGAGGGTTTGGGAAGAGGGAGGTAGATAGAATAGATAGATTAATTGAATTGTTGTGTTTAGGTTTGAATTTAATACAATTCAAACAAAGAAAACTCCAAGAGGAACCATGAGGAAGAAAACATCCAAGGATAGAGAAGAATGGGGTTGTCTTGTAAGCTTTTTGGTGCAAGATTCATTGTTTGAATTCCAACAAAACCAACTATTCTCAAACTCAGAAGAATTCAAAAGAAGGAAAGGAGGTGGTACTTGCATGGGCCATGCATATGGTGATTTGCCACACTCATAATTGTAAAAACAAGTATAGTTTATTTTGAGGCATATATCCATGCATGCATTCAAAGATGAATAACCCATGCCCAAAAAGGAGCTTGTTATTATATGAGAATAACCATCATATGTTCATATATGAATAAAAATTGCCACTAGTGTGTATTTTCCCACTAGATCAGTTATAGCCGAAGTAGCATCATGCATTAGCATAGAATGAGTAGATCCATATGTAAGCTTGAAGAAGAAATCTACTCACATGGCATGCAAAGGTGGCCATGAGACTCCAAATACTTAAGATTATGAATACAATAGAAAACATATATGGGAGCATGCAGATTTAGAAGTGGGTCCATCTTACTACATACTCCCTCCATCCCATAGCTTAAGGCGTTAATTTTTTTTCAACTTTTCCTCACAGCTTAAGGCGCGAACGGCACCAGGTAGGAAAACATTGCCAAACTTCCTAAACTGCCCCTCCACCACGTTCTATCCTCTTCCTTCCCAAACTACCGAAAGAAATCCTGGCCTCCGACGCGAGCTTCCCAAGCGCCTTCGCCACCCGCAGTACCCCTTCAGGCGACTAGCAACCCCGCTCCTGGCCGACCTCGCCGCCGCTGTTTGGAAGACAGAGGGTATCTCCGCCGCCGTCCCCGCTCCTAGACGTCCTCACCACCGCTGTTGGGGAGACATAGGGGGTCTCCGCCGTGGTCCCCGCTCCTAGCCGCCGTGTGAGCTCCGGCGAGTGATTGAGGTGTGGCCGGAGTTGGGAAGGGAGTGGGAGATGTCGTCGGCCGCCATGGAAGGAAGGGAAGGCGAG
This sequence comes from Avena sativa, assembly GCA_916181665.1. Lineage (NCBI taxonomy): Eukaryota > Viridiplantae > Streptophyta > Magnoliopsida > Poales > Poaceae > Avena > Avena sativa. The sequence continues at coordinate 242,496,716 of OV702297.1, forward strand.
CGCTGCGTTGAGTTCCTCTCGCTCTCTAGCGCACTGACCCGTGCAGCGGCGCCGTCGAGCCGGCGAGGAACCCCTCCGCCGTTTCCTCCTACTGACCTCCACCGACAAGCACGGCCCCGGGCGTAGCGCTGCTAGAGGGCAGACACGACGAGGTTCCTACAGAGCGCGGCGAGACGGGAGGAACGACGGTTGCGGCGCTGGGGCTTGCGTGCGAGGCGGCGGCACCGGGAGCTGGGGCGAAAGAGGGGCTTGGGGCGAGGCGGCAGCACAGGGAGCTGGGGCTGGAGAGGGGCTTGGGCCAAGGCGGTCGTGGTGCGGGGATTGGAGCGAGGCGGCCACACCCAGTCGTTGGCTTGGAACGAAGAGTCAGGGCGAGGAAATAGGGGTAGGACCGGAAAAGATTTAGCTGCGGGATTCTCCTTAATCGCCGCGCTGAGAAATTTGCGCCGTAAGCGCTGGGATGGAGGGAGTATGAGCTAGACAAATGCCAAAAATAACACAGGTGCTCATATATGGTTTCGATGGTGGGATTATAAGGTGGTGTGAGGAAAGGTGGTGGAGTTGCAAAAGAGATATGCCCACAACTCAACTTGGGCATGAAGCAATTTATCAAGAAGCAAATACAATATATCAAGAGGGAAATACAAGTGATACAATATATAATGCAGATGGGATACAAACCAAATAAGAAGGGTTTTATATGATGCTCAAATGCAAGGTGGCATAGTGACATGAGCATGATATAATGATGATGCAATGCAAGAATGATATGTAGGAAGTAGAAATATATAGACTAGGCAAGTAGCATTGCAATTGTTAGACAATTGCGATTCTACAACTCTCCCCCACTAAACAGGAATATTGCCCCGGGATTCCTAGGAAAAGAAAAGACCAAGGAGAGGCGGGTGTTAGGAAAAAAGGTGATCCTCATGTTCCCAAACTAATTTCTCAATGGAATGGTGCGACCAATATACCTTGCAAAACTTGTTAGACTTATTGCGAGTCTATCATTCTGCTTCTTGAAACAAGAACTTGAAGAATTGAAAGATTAGCTGTGAACATATCTCAAGTGCTCTAGAGAAACACGATAAAGAAATGGAACCACTTCTTGAAAGGTTTTGTAAAGACGATGTATCGAGGTGAAAGAAAAGACACATTCTACTGATTGTAACTCATAATGATTTATAAAAATTGCAGTGGGGTTTTTACCCTCAAAAAAAAGAAAAGACACATCCTTAGGATTAAAGATCAACACATGCATGTGAAGATGAGTATCTCTTTTGCTGGAAGAAAAGAAAGATTTTGGAGAATTTATCAACCACTATGAAAATAGTATCGTTTCTTCCCTTAGATTTAATAAATGAAGTCTGAAAAGCAATATTGCCTTCAAACAATATAGTTCCTTGATATCGACGGATTAGATTCTTCTTGCATCGGTAAGGACCAAAAGATCACGCAATTGAGGTGCGTGGATTTATCTTTGAGAGGAGGAGGTGACACAAGATTATGATGGAAACCTGATGAAGTAGTTGAAGATCTGGAGTGATGGCAGAGATACTTATTGCTTTCCTTAACCATGAGGTTATTTCAATAGATTTTGTGATTGATGGCATCAACCATAATTGGCTTTACCAAGGAGAAGAATTGTCAAAAAGAAGTTAGATATACTTCCATCCATCTTGTATGACGATGTATAACGCCGGTTGGATGAAGAAGACAGAGAAGATTTGCCTTTTTTCCACCAGATCATTACAGATTTTTCTCCATCTTAAAATAGACGAGACCACCAACAAGAGATTATTGATTACATTCTTGAGAGAAGACTCTGAAAAAACAAAGAAGGAAGTAAAAGTCTCGGGGATAAAGGCCACTTCTGACTTCCGTGAAATGAGTGAAATCGCGTTAATCCACCAATTCAATGTACAAGAGTGAACGATAAGAGTAGTGGTATGGTAGCTACTCCATCCCGCACCTAAAGCATTACTCCGGACATGAATAGCAAAACTATGCAAACCAACTCTCAGAAATTTAGACTGAAGATCTTGATAAGTAGAATTCATGAAGCTTCGTCAGAAAAAACAAGGATGTGATGCAAACACTTCGTCAGATCCAAAGTAGATAGATATGATGATGGTGTCGTCATGTCGGAAGTCGCAAGCCATCAGAAAGATATGAATGAAGATCACGGATACAGGTAAAAGGTTCCACAGATAGATTAAGGGTAGAGCCCAAAACATGGATAGAAGAATTGTGAAAGATATGGAAAATCTTCATGGCATCCAGTGGATTAATGATAGAAGATAGAGCGAGAGAGTTTCCAAAAGATTTCTTGATGAGTCGGAGATCAAAAGAATTTAATGTCCCTCTTGAGAATATCTCAAAGAAACTTTTTCCGCATTTTTTGGCATTTAAAATACCAATAGATGCGAAAAATAACTTAACAAATAGATCGTGCCGGTTTACAAGAGTCGGATAGATTGCATCGGTTTCCATAAAGCCTGTTGATATGGAATATACCAACAGTTGATAACCAAAAGCAGAATGCAAAGTAAAGTTGGATGCAACAGATAGACAAAAGATTTCACACATCATATGGTACAATGGAAACCCAGAACACGTGAATCCTAGTTTGAATGTTTAGAAGAGGATTGATAAACGTTATATTTTCTTACCAGAAAAGGGTGGGTGGGAGGGTAACATGAAAAATGGAAGCATTCCTACTCTCATGCTTAGTTTTTCATAATATAGAGAGCTACCAAAATATTTTTTAGACTGACAACGGCCATCTTGGCTGATACCCTGAAGGGTGGAATGGCTCTGATACCAGATGTAATCCCTTGGATACTATGCTCTAAATCACAAGCTGATATAACCCAAGTGGATATGGTGTCCTACCGAGGAGGCCCAAAGGCCACCACGTGTAGGTCTCGTTGAGTAGAACAGGGCATAGTACCGGCCAACCACCCTACCCACTTCTTGTAGTTATAGCTTCAAGTACGAGACACATAGCCGGCTGGACTGCGAGTCAAGCATACACAAATAAGTATGTATGTCAACGACATAAAAGAGTACATCAAAGCCAAACCATCTAAACTAAATAGAAATATTCAATACCATACAGCAAAATCCAAAATACTAGATAGATAATAGTTTAGGAAACATCATCATACATCACACATCAGAGTATCAAGCGAAAGACAAGATCCGACAAGATCTAAGTACGGATAAGAAGCAAATTGGCATAAGATTCCCATCTAAACCAAATATTTATCGTGTGAGACCCTAAGGGGCTCAGCAAGTCTTTATGCATCTAAAGGGAACAAACTCGAGCAACAGTAATGTGTTGGAAGGTGCAGGTGCTAGACAAATGCCAAAAGTAATGCAGGTGCCCATATATTATTTGGATGGTGGGATTATAAGGTGGTGTCAGGAAAGGTGGTGGAGTTGCAAAATAGATATGCCCACAACTCAACTTGGGCATGAAGAAATTTATCAAGAAGCAAAATACAATATATCAAGAGGCAAATGCAAGTGATACAATATATAATGCATATGAGATACGAACAAAATAAGAAGAGTTTTATATGATGCTCAAATGCAAGGTGGCATGGTGGCATGGTGACATGATCAGGATATAATGATGATGCAATGCAAGAATTATATCTAGGAAGTAGCAATATATAGACTAGGCAAATAGCATTGCAATTGTTAGACAATTAGGATGCTACATGCATATCGTAGGTATGATGCCCACTGAGCGGGTGGACCTCGGGTGATCGTTGACGTCGAAGGAGACCGGCTGCTGCGACCACCTGAGTTGAACAACGGTAGCGCTGGGCCTTGCCACCGCGAGCTCGCGTGAGAGCTGCTAGAAGTGTCGCCTAGAGGCGAGAGCCTAGGAGCCTCCTAGGACGCAAGCGACAGTGCGTGATGCGTCCTGGCATGGGGCGGCGTGACATCCTAACGCTCGTCGTGTTGCCTTCAGACCATGTCATAAGGTGGGAGCGTGGGACCGTGGCTCGGGTCGTCAAGGAGTTTGATGAGGCGGGTGTGCCACACTACTCGCTCGGCTGCGGCAAGAACATGGAAGAGCAGCCTCTACTCCTCGAGCAGCGCAACCTCCCATGCTGGGGCGCCATGGGTGTCTCCCTATCGGGCCTTCGCACCTTCTTGGCGCCATGTCGATGGGGTCAGAGAAGACCTCAGCAGCGCACCTTGGCATCCAACCTGGCGCGCCAAATGTCGGAGAATGTGTCCCATGAATGAACAAGATGTCCAACGAGCCCTGGGTTCATGAAGGGGCTGAACACGCATTCTAAGCTTCTCAACGACGATGGCAACGACAAAGTGCGTGCACGATAGAGAGTGGACATGAGGGTTTTTACCAAGTTTTGGGACCCTTGTGAGGAGGTAAAATTTCTACTCCTGCTTTGTTGTATTGCTCGCGGTGTCTCGCGAGGGTACAACAATGGACGAATGTCTAGGGTTTTAGATCGCATAGATCTTCATGTTCTAAGGTAGGGGCACCCCTCCCCCCCCCCCTTATATAGAGGCGCCAAGCCTCTTCCCCAAAATCTTAAGCGGTAAGGGTCACCACATTGCCATTCATCGAAGTCCCGGTCTAGCAAGCTACTTTGTGTGGACTGAGTCTATTCTATCGGAAAGAAGCGGTCTTCGTCGAGGCTTCGGTCACCGATGACGTCTCCCGCTGGGGGGCGCTGCCCTCTACCTCCTTGCACTAAAATAGGGGGACACATCTTTGGTGGTCGGGCTTTGTGAGCCCCATCTTTTACTAAAGTGTGGCCCTCGCGTATGCACCCGGGGCGATTTCCGATGCGGCCGTCAAGGTTGTCGTCTTCTCGTTGGGACGTACATGCACTTCCCGCCTCTTTCAATGGTCTTGCCGTCCCTCAGGAGGAGGATCCCCGGTGTGCGTTCACCTTCAGGGGTCTCTGGTAAGGACTCCTGTGACACCCCCGGGATTAAGGCTAGACAAATCCTAGACCTTCGTCTGATCATCAGCCTAACCTAACCTCGAAAGCGTATAGAGACAGAATCGGTAACACAACAGTGACCTTACGGCACAAAAATTTATTACGTCAAGCTCATAACTTAGCAAAGAACCAAAATATTACAAGCATAGGTCACTAATACGTCGGAAACGTATCTATAATTTTTGATATTCCATGCTTGTTTAGTATCTACTTTGCATTGCTTTGTCAACACTTTAAGGTGTTTTTATATGTTTTCTGGTACAAACCTATTAACAAGATGCCACGGTGCTAGTTGCATGTTTTCTTCTGTTTTTGGTTCCAGAAAGGCAGAAAATCAATATTCTTGGAATTGGACGGGACAAAAGCCAAAGTCAATATTTTACCGTGGGGAACACGGAGCCAAAGTACGAGACGGAGGGGAGGCACCAGGGGGCACACCCCCTAGCGGCGTGGGCTAGGGCTAGTCGCGCCTGGGGGGGTTGACCACCATGGTCGTTCCCTGCCTTGCCTCTTCGCCTATAAAGACCCCCCGATATAGAAACCCTAAGTACCTGATCAATATTCCACGAAACTGTCTGTAGCCGCCGCCACCATCGTCCCTAGATCAGGGGGACCTGGAGCTCTTCCCGGCACCCTACTGGAGAGGAGATCATCCCGGAGCCTTCTTTTTCATCATGCCAGCCTCCGGTATGAAGTGTGAGTAGTTCCACCTTGGACTACGGGTCCATGTAGTAGCTAGATAGTTGTAACTCCTCCTTTGTGCTACCATGTTTAGATCTTGTGACCTCTGTTCATGATCAAGATCATCTATTTGTAATCATGCATGTTGTGTTTGCGGGGATCCGATGGATATTGAGATTACTATGTCAGATTGATTAATGGTTTTGTCTTATTGATTCTATCATGTCTGTGTTGTTTGTGATCTTGCATGCTCTCCGTTTCTAGTAGCCATCTTGGCCAAGTAGATGCTAGTGACTCCAAGAGGGGGTATTTATGCTCGATAGTGGGTTCATGCCTCTATTTAATCTAAGGGAACTGATAGAAATCTCTAAGGTTGTAGATGTGATGTTGCCACTAGGGAGAAAACAACGGTCTCTTGTTCATGGAACAAGTGGATTATTTACCTTACATACTTTGCTTAAAGCAGTTATCCATTGCTTGCAACTTAATACTTGAGGGGGTTCGGATGATAACCTGAAGGTGGATTACTAGTCATAGATGCAGTTGGATGGCGGTCTATGTATCTTGTTGTATTGCCCAATCGGATCTCATAGGATCATGAATGTCTAGTATTGCATTGTTATGCCTTGCTTAGTCCTGTCAATTGCCCTGCTATAATTTTTTTACCTAGCATGCCATGTTTTTTTATCTTAAGGAGAACACCTCTAGTGAACCATGGGCCCCGGTCCAGTCTTTACCATTGATACATCTTCCGCTGTTATTGTTTACTTTCTGTAAACCACTATTACCTTCCACACCATACAGTTAACCCTTTGTTTTCAGCAAACCGGTGAGATTGACAACCTCACTGTTCATCGGGGCAAAGTCTTGAGTTTGTGTTGTGCAGGTTTCCAAGTTGCTAGAACACCTTTGAGTCGTTTACTTCCTCCTACTGGTTCGATAACCTTGGTTTCTTACTGAGGGAAAACTCGCTGATGTGCTCATCATACCTTCCTCTTGGGGTCTCCCAACAAAGCGTTCGCGCACCATCAAGACTTTTTCTGGCACCGTTGCCGGGGAGGCTAAGGACGTCTTCACAAGGTGAGTCCTTCACAACCTTTCTCTTTACTTTATTTTTGTTCTGCTTAGTTTCTTTTGCTTAGTTTTGTTTGCCTTTTTATCAAAAACTTCAAAAAAATAGTTCCTACTCTAGTTGTCACCTTGCTCCAGCTCACCATGTTGATTCCCAAGTTCACCCTGAAAGACCTTTCAACAGGTAGCTCTATAATTGGGAAAGAAAATATTGAAGAATTATTTAATCATGTTAGCAAACACGAGGATATTGAGGATAGATCTATAGCAGAACTTGCTCCTAATTATGAAATTGCTGCAGCTTCTTTAGTTCATATGTTGGAGGCTAGGTTTGTTAACCTTAACCCCATGATGCAAATCTTGTTCCTTAAACTAAAAAAAGAATAGGATCCTGAAAAGAGAGATTTTATCCTAGAAACTTTACTAAAAGAGTTCAATGATGTTGCTAGGGAAGCCAAAAAGGTCTTTGAACATTTTAATATGCTAGGCTCACGTGTAGATGTTATGGGTACTTTAGATAAAACCAAACCCAGAGAGGAAATTAAGCTACCCATACCTTTTTAGCTTGTAGGAATGCATGAAGCCTTAGAAAAGAATTTTGATTGGATTGTTTCTAAAAACCCTTTTGGTGAAAGTAGTGAACCAAGGAGAGATGAGAAGTGATCCTCTAAAACTCATTTGGATGAGATACCTTTCTAGTTGAAGAGATTGCAAGTATTGATCTTAATGCTTCTTCATTTGAAAATACTTGATTCTTGCTTCTTGTGCCTAACTTAAAGGCGTTAAAGAAAAGTACTTATTGGGAGATAACCCAAAAGTTTTATTGAGTCTTGGAAGTTATTACTTCAGTAATGACATCTTCCTTATCCTTTTTATTTGCTTTTTGTGCCAAGAATGACCTCTAATGAGAGGGAAGTAAGATTTGGGGAGTTGCTTCCCGAAACAGATTTTTGTGCTCCACCGTAAAAATTAGTGAAGAATCTCTATAAGTAGGATTGAGCTGATATTTTCTGAATAAATCCCCCAGTATGTTAGCTGACTTTCGTTAGTTAAATACTTTCTGATTTGAGTAACAGAAGGTCTTCGAAACAATTGGTTTCTACCTGCTGGTCTGTTTTGACAGATTTCTGCCATTATTTGCATTTGCTTCTTATTGATTCCTTTTGGGGTTATTTTTGGGAAATTGTGCTTTCTGAGGGAATTACTATAGTATCTTGTGTTTTTAGTGAAATTTTTCCTGTTCTAAAGCTAAACCCAAGGGTCTATTATCTTTTGAATACAATAATGTTGCTAATGAAGATTGTGTAAAGTTTTGTATGAAGGAAAAATTTCAGGTGTAGAGAGAGAATGATGTAATGAGATGAAGAATGGACAAAAGCTCAAGCTTGGGGATGCCACCCCGTGTCACCCCAAGAAGTATTCAAGAGGTACAAGCGTCAAAGCTTGGGGATGCCCAAGGCATCCCCTTCTTCATCAATAAAAATCCCAGGTCTTTCTAGACACTTCGTTTTTATTATTTCATGCACTGTTGTGTTGTTCTTGGATCGTCTTAGTTTTTGTTTAGTTTGCTTGAATAAAGTAGTTTGGACCCCCATTCTCGATGTGTTGTTTCAAATAAGTTGATTGGTGTTGGAGAGGAATAGAAAGTTCTTGCTTGAGCAGTACAAGAGGAGCTTGCTTTGACTGTGACTTAGACTTTAGCATGTAATGCTAGGTGTTGTTTTGACCTTATTCTTAGTGATTATTGTTGTAGCATGACTTGTTCCAAAAAATTGGGATTGCTTAGTGTGCCTTGAAGGAATCATGCGTTGTTTTAGCATACAAAATCATAGTATAATGGTATTCTCCTTTGATGCTTTGATTGGGTTAACTTGGCACATGCTCACACCATGTTATGACTATGAACAAGTCACCATAGCCTCTATGATCATTTAGTCCTTGACTTGTAGTACCACTTTATGCTTTGATTAGTAATGTTTTTTTGCTCTGCATGATTATGGCTATTATTGCTCTCTTAGTTGGTCGCCCCCAGTCTTTTGCTAGCCTCCACTTGTATGAGTAAGCTCTACTCATGCATCCAACTCCCAAGAAACCAAGTTATTCCAAAGTGTCCACTATAAATTCCTATGCATGCTGTGTTACACCATGCCAAGTATTTTTTTCATCTATCTTCCAATTAAAAAGTATTTTGTTATGTGAAAACTTAGTGATTAAAGCTCTCACGAACTTGATGGCACACTTTATTTTTCTTGCCCCTAATAAGCATGAACCATTGTGTCATCTATGTTGTATATGCTTGCACTTATACGTTGGAATTAGCAAAACCATTTTGTCATGGGGAATGCTTTCAACATTGCACTTGTACTTTGTACACAGTTGATATCATGCTCTTTTGTCTATGGATGTCGTCGGTGTGAAATGAAAGGGGAGCTTGTAACTCCATGGAGTTATGTATGTGTGTTAGTGAAATGCCTGGGCCGCTAGCCTAAGCCATGCCTAATCATGGTGGAAACTTGCAGCATCACCATAATGACATCTATGAAGCATTCTTCTTATAAAAAAATAAATAGACAAAAGAGATTGAGAAAAAGGAAAAAATATGAGAAAAAGAGGAAAGAGAGAAAAAACACCATATTCCCATGGTAAATAAGAAGATTGTTGAGATACTCATTGTCTGCTTGCCTTGTCATTTTAATTATGGGATGGCTCTTGTATCATGTGAAAGGGGTACCCCGCTGGCGGTTCTCTATGATACACATGTACTTACTATGATAAGAACTTGCAAGTAACTAAACTTGAGTAGCATGAGGAGCGGCCCTCGTATTCAAGGGACATGAGATTGCCAACTTATACTTTGTCAAGCATATACTCCATAGTTTGTTCACTTTAACCTTAATCACTTCAAGATGCTTATGATAGGGGCAATGAGAGCTGAAAGCTAACAAGTACCATAATTTTTGGAAGCTCTTTTTGAAACTTGAAATCCCTGCTTCCCTTTATGAAGGGCCTTTCTTCCACTATATTGAGTCTCCAACTTCTACCCTTAGGCACCAGTTAAGAGAGCATAGTTGCCATTCTTAGTTCTATGTTCATTATCCCAAAACTTATTGATTGATGCATATTATTGATATTACTTGTTCTTGTGCTATTTGTATCTAGTCACTCTTATGAACTTTGAAGGTGTCCTATGCATCTATTTGCTACTCCATGAGGGACAATCTGAATGTCACTATGCCATGTTTTCTGTATGTGAAACAAACAAACGTTTTTCAATGCATGTTATTCATGATCTTTGTTTGTAACCTTTTATGTTGCATGCATAGTTACTTTGTCTTACTATTAGAACTCCATCTTTCATGCTTATGTTTAGAGTTCTTTGATCCCAGCTTTCAATGCTTGCAAATGGTTTGATCTTGATTTTGATGGTGCATGTCACCTCAAAAATTATTATTTTTATCACTTACCTACTCGAGGATGAGCAGGAGTTAATCTTGGGGATGCTTGATACATCAAAAACGTATCTATAATTTTTGATGTTCCATGCTTGTTTAGTATCTACTTTGCTTTGCTTTGTCTACACTTTGAGGTGTTTTGATATGTTTTCTGGTACTAACCTATTAACAAGATGCCACAGTGTCAGTTGCCTGTTTTCTTCTGTTTTTGGTTCCAGAAAGGAAGAAAATCAATATTCTCGAAATTGGACGGGACAAAAGCCAAAGTCAATATTTTACCGTGGGGAACACGGAGCCAGAGTACGAGACGGAGGGGGAGGCACTAGGGGCCACACCCCCTGGCGGCACGGGCTAGAGCTAGCCGCTCCTGGGGGGGTGACCATCCTGGCCGCCGCCTGCCTCGCCTCTTCGCCTATAAAGAGCCTCCGATGCAGAAACCCTAAGTACCCGATCAATATTCCACGAAACTATCTGTAGCCGCCGCCACCATCGTCCCTAGATCAGGGGGACCTGAAGCTCTTCCCGGCACCCTGCCGGAGGGGAGATCATCCCGAAGGCCTTCTTCTTCATCATGCCAGCCTCCGGTATGAAGTGTGAGTAGTTCCACCTTGGACTACGGGTCCATGTAGTAGCTAGATTGTTGTATCACCTCCTTTGTGCTAACATGTTTAGATCTTGTGAGGTCCATTCATGATCAAGATCATTTATTAGTAATCATGCATGTTGTGTTTGCGGGGATCCTATGGATATTGAGATTACTATGTCAGATTGATTAATGGTTTTGTCTTATTGATTCTATCATGTCTGTGTTGTTTGTGATCTTGCATGCTCTCCGTTTCTAGTAGCTATCTTGGCCAAGTAGATGCTAGTGACTCCAAGAGGGGGTATTTATGCTCGATAGTGGGTTCATGCCTCTATTTAATCTAAGGAAAGTGACATAAATCTCTAAGGTTGTAGATGTGTTGTTGCCACTAGGGAGAAAATAACGGTCTCTTGTTCATGGAACAGGTGGATTATTTACCTTACACACTTTGCTTAAAGCAGTTATCCGTTGCTTGCAACTTAATACTGGAGGGGATTCGGATGATAACCTGAAGGTGGATTACTATAGATGCAGTTGGATGGAGGTCTATGTATCTTGTTGTATTGCCTAATTGAATCTCATAGGATCATGCATGTCTAGTATTGCATTGTCATGCCTTGCTCAGTCATGTCAATTGCCCTGCTATAATTTGTTTACCCAGCATGCCATATTTGTTTATCTTAAGGAGAACACCTCTAATGAACTATGGATTCTGGTCCAATCTTTACCATTGATACATCTTCTGATGTTACTGTTTACTTTCTGCAAACCAGTATTACCTTCCACACCATACAGTTAACCCTTTGTTTTCAGAAAACCGGTGAGATTGACAACCTCATTGTTTGTTGGGGCAAAGTCTTGAGTTTGTGTTGTGCAGGTTTCCAAGTTGCTAGCAACACCTTTGAGTCGTTTCCTTCCTCCTACTGGTTCGATAACCTTGGTTTCTTACTGAGGAAAAACCCGCTGCTATGCTCACCATACCTTCCTCTTAGGGTCTCCCAACGAAGAGCGTTCGCGCACCATCAGTCACTGACCACAAAATATCAAACAACGGAAGGCAAATTATGCTATTAAGTATAGCAAACCTAACAAATTTCCTAAGAGGCCTAAGCATAACGATGACGTCCAATCCATAGATCCCAGACTGCCGACTAGGAACCCCAAGCTACTTGTCGATGTCGATACCGTAAAGAACTCTTCTTCTATGGTAACACTTACTCTGCTGCAAAAGTGTCAATGAAGCAAGGGTGAGTACAAGGTGTACTCTTCAAGACTTATGGCTGGTAGAGTTATTTTGTATAAAGCCATATTTGTTTGTAAAACAAGAGGGAGAAGAAGGTCGACTAATCAGAATACTTTAAAAGGGGATAAAAGAGCGGTATCTCTAGTTTTGATCATCTTTTGATATCCACTGAATCGTCATCAACTGAACCTACCAACTAGGATCACCCCTTCGATCCCTGAGGAAGCATCCTTAAGCACACATTACTCAACTTGCCAAGTTTTACGATTAGGTTCAAGTTCTCCATGATCATCACATCCGTTCCCAATTCGTCCATAACCATGGACACGGCTTTTCAAAAAGATTATTACCCTGCAGGGGTGTACAACTTTACCCACATGTACCAACCGATTCTTAATGCCAAATATTATTAGCCCTCTTCCTTGAAAGGCTGGCAGAGAGTGGTTGACCACGACATTTACATTGCTTTCACCGAGACCATGAGTCACGCACTAGGGAGATACCGCCGTAACGGGTCAAGTCCCGAGACGGTCCCTAATGATGTGCGTAGGGTTCAAGATTACGGAGGTCGTGCCTCTCTTGTTTCCTGTCACGTTTGCCTACTTGTTATGAATGCACCTCCTTCGAGAAGAACCATAATGCGCATGTCGAATGGGAAGCCCAAACTATGTGACTCATGAAATCTACTAGGCAAGTTAGTTGGTCGAGGGGGTTTCTAGGCCCCCGTGTGGCTGTACACTCGTCTTGGTTCAAGAGGCAAGAACTCAGGTCCTAGTAGTGGCAGGTATGGGACTGCAAAAACCACAACCCACCGTGGCCTCCCATACAAGCCTTATCATGTTAAACTTTCATCTCTGATCATACCACGTCATCTTGTCATACTAGGTTCATTCGTAGCTCTGATACATCAACCGAATGGACCAGTGATAACATCTAAGCATGGCTAAGCACAACAGATATAAATAGCTCTAGCGTAGCTCACAAGACAAACCCTAGTTATGCTAGGAGCAGTGGATCGGGGAGTCTAGGCTAAAAAGGAAACATGCATCAGATAGAATTACTCTATCTGTCAATAAAAGACTTTGGAATCGCATGCAAATGGCAAGAATGTAAATAATCTGAAAGCATAGGATTCATATGTATGGGTGGGGCTTCGCTTGCCTTTGCTAGTTGATACCCAACTATAGATCTTCGGGTACATCATCTGGACTTGTTCGTCGATAACCTTCGATGGTGTTGATCTCGGTCTTCGATCTCGATCTCAATATCGTATTCTACCGGAGAGAAGCAAACACCGGAAAGAAAGGGAAATAATCAACACATTGTATCGATGCAATTCTCAGGCAAGAATGATGATATGGCAATTTAAAGGTTGCTGAAGTGCAAACCCTAATTCAGAGAAACCCCGTATTCATATGAGAGGGATACATTTAGTTCTTCTAATTAACTTATAATTGAATTTGTTTAACAATGCATGATTATAGCTCTATTGTGTAGATCTTATTTTCTAATCATTTTGATATATTATTTGCATTTAAAATGAATTAGATATGAATTTCACCATTTTTAATTCATTTTAAATCATTTTTAGAATATTATAAAACCATTTATATTTTGGAATTACTTTAACATTTTTATGAATTAGAAAACATTTCTAAAAATATTTATTTGAATTATAAAGGGGGCCCACATGTCATATAATTATCTGTTACAAAATAATTACAGAAAAAGAATTATAGAAAAGTTTAAAGAAAAATAAAAAGGAATATGACGTCATCAATGGCGCCCTTCCTAGATGGCACGCGGGGCCGACGATAGAGGGCACGCGGGGAAGCGAGGAGGCCCGCGTTCGACGCGGTGAACAAGAAGATAGTGGGGCCGCCTCTTTTTGGTCACCGGAGCACGACCGGCGACAAAGCTGGACGGTGGCAGTTGCATGTGGTCATCGGGGAAGGTGAAGCAGAGAGCGAGGAAGAGATTGGGAGGCACTGGGAGGTGCAGGAGCTCACCCCGAACGCGAGGAGAGGGTCGGGAGGCAAGGCAAGGTTAGACGACGATGAATCGACGATGACAACGGCGGTGGCCGACGGTGCTTCGTGCTCGATTCCGGCGAGAGGGCAGATCCCCTGCTTGCATGCTTCACGGAGGAGGACGAGGAAGACGCGGCCCGTCCAATGATGGCCTCAGCACGACGTGGGGTGGTCGGGGACGGCGAGGCAACACGGTGGTAGGAGCTAGGGTTTCGGCCATGGCAAGAAAAGGATAAGGCGGAGGGGGGAGTGGCGTGCTAGGGTTCTCCAGGGGGCAGGGTCCTTGTAGGCGACGACGGGCAGCGGCACGAATCGCGGCGCACTCTGGTGGCGGACGGCGGCGGGCGCGACAGCAAGCAGTTTCCTCGTCGTCGAGGAAGACAACGAACGGGAAAAGGCTGAAGCGGTATCGGGCCAGGCTGGGCCGCCGCATGGGCCTAGGTGGGCTGCACTTGGGCCGCAGCAAAGATAGAGGAGCGGGTGGCTGCTAGGTGCGCTGGGCAGCAGGTAGAGAGAGAGGGAGAGATGGCTGGTAGCCCAGTTAGCTAGGGTTTCTGTTTTTATTTACAGAAGCATTTTTCTATTTCTGTTTTGTGTTTTCTATTTGTATTTTCAATTTATTTTCTATTTTGAATATGTCCAAAATACTAGAACTTTTCCAAACATATTAAAATACTATAGAGACCCCTTATAACCATTTGGGTTTCCAGACTTTTTATACTTTTCAAAATTTCAAAGCCATTTTGAATATATTCTAAATAGGGAGGGGAAGTTGGGATTTAGGGTTTTGATTCATTGGTTGCATACATTTTAGAATGATGATCATCATCATGAATGCAAACCTAATTACCATTTAATAGAACTAGGGTTTACAACTCCTGAGACACCCCTCAAGAGAGGCTTGCGAGGCTCCCTGCCAAGTTAACTCATAGCCCAGCTGTCAACGGGCCAGGGCCGTCAACGGGCTGGGGTACACAGGTACCCATGGTCCGACATGTAGGTATAGACGTTCTAGCGTTCCTGCCTGGCGGCGAGTGCGCTTGGGCAGTCTGCGCCGCATGAGTTTGCTAGTTCTGTTATGTATTATACGAGGATTTCAAGCACCAAGAACCGTGGACGAGGTGACTTGTCGATGGAGCTAGTCTGCAAGTTCAGAACACGACGCTTTAGGTTCTGGCATTGACATGGGTGTTTCAGCGATAGACACTGTCCTAGCCCCCGCTCGTATGATAGATATGCGAGAACATGACGAACACATGGGTAGAAAAAGAGTTTTTTGCAAATCATGCCCGGTGCGACGTTTGCCCATAAGGCTGAAAATCAATGAGGGTCTTTGATCAATTGACACAATGCCTCGGTGCCTGCGCATGGGGCTTTTAGGGAAAATCGCCTTCAAAGGAAAGGAGATGGGTCAGATGTCACCTTTGGAAATGGGTTGGACGTTGCCCGGAGTGCTAAGAAGGGGAACGCGACGTAGTTGCCCAGCCGTGCGGAGGCAGCTCCTGTTTGCTCACAACTGTGTCGATGAGCGTCCAGGGTCCTCTGTGGTCGAGCATTATGGCTCCCTGGAGCCCACGACACCTTCCTGGCCAGGAAGCCCATTTCTGCTCCTAGGCTGCTGCTCTGTATCACTGGACCGGCGACCCCTCCGCTTGTTCCTTCGCGGGTGACAGTTGGGTGTGTTCATTGCCATCCTTGTGCCTCCGCTGGTCGTCGTACTCCTTCCTAACCACCTTGAGTTTGAGGCATTGGTCAGTGTCATGCCCCTGCCTCCGGAGGAAAGCACAGTACAGGCAGGGACTAGCCCCGTCGCCCGTGGTTTCTCCCGGTGGACGCTTTCCCTTGGTGCCTGCCTCACGGCCACCCATGGGCCTACCTATGGTTCTGGGAAGGGTTGCCGCCGGGCAGTCCTTGCCACGGGCGAACAGATTCCCTTCTTCCGCCTTCGCGCACCGGTTAGCTATGGCGAAGAGTTCTGCCAATGTGGACAAGTTCTCACCCCAGTGCCCGATCTTGTCAAGCAGCCTGCTATCCATAACACCATCGGCGAACAGGGGCGGAGCCAACCAACAAGTATGGCCGGTGCTAAACAAGCTACTTTGGGCTGAAATCAGTATATTTCTTAATTTTCTGTAAAATAATCAGTGGATGTACTTGGGTTTCCTTGTCTCGGGCCAGGGCTAAAGCACGGGTAGCCCTGGGCGTAGCTCCGCCACTGTCGGCGAAAGTTGTTATGACCTTAGCGTCGGAGACCCGCGGACCCTGACGCGACATTGGTCAAAGCGCTGCAAATACTTGTATAGGGTCTCGCCAGGCTCCTGGCATACTTGCGGAAGGTCAACGTACATGAGGGGGCATCCGTCCGTTTTCCCAAACTTGGCGATGAAGAGGACACAAAGCGCAGAGAAGAGGGATCCTTCTGGGAGGTTCAACAGCCAGGTGTGCAATGTGGCCAGCCCTATAGGGAGCCAATTATCCATGACACAGTCATCTCCACCCACGGCCTCGATGTTGGTGGTGTAGAGCTGCAAAAACTCTGTGCGGCTGGAGGTGTCATCGTAGCGTGGAGGCATCACTACCTTCAATTTGGGCGACCACACCACGCGGCGTAGGTTTTCGGCGAGGCGAGACAACTGCTGTTGTCGGTCTCGATTCTGCCAGCGAGGGCCGCGCGGTTCTAGCGACCTGCAGCCGCGACATCTCGGGCGATGCGGGCTTCACGTCTGCGGCGTCACAAAAGGGTGACGCAGGCATCCTCCGTCGAGCGGGTAATTTGTGCGATGTCGATGGCTCGTGGCGGCCATGCATCGCATGGACGTAGCCTCCCTTCGGAGCCCCCGGGCCAGGCAGGGGGAGGAGGTGGAGGGGGTGCACCGTGAGCCACTTCTCTCGCCTGGGTTCCTAGGGTGGACGGGCGCGCGTCGTCCCAAGTGACATCCACGAGCGTTGTGAGGCGTGCGCGCCATTCCTCTTGTGTGGCTTCAGTGGGTGAGTAGCAAAGGAACTCCTTCACCATGAGCCACGCAACCCTCGGTATGAGAGTGTCTTTACGCTCGCGAGGCGACGCGACGCGTGAGGAGGACGTTGCGGTGCGCCGCCCCTGGAAAGAGTGTGCAGAGGAGCCTCTAGTGTCTTCGGGCGGTGCCACGACCAGGAATATGGCGCGTCGAGAGCTCCGAACCTCTCCTGTCCTTCTATGTCGGGTGCAACCGACCTGAGTGTCCACGCACAAAGTCATGGCGTCGCGACTATCAAATTTCCCGGAAGCACCCCTCAACCCCCTACCAGTCCAGTGAAGGAACAAGAGGTCCGATGAAACCCTGAGTTCGAGAGGGGGCTGAACACGGAGCTCGCACATGATAGAGAGTGAACGCGGTGGTTTTTTACCCAGGTTTGAGACCCTCATCAGGAGGTAAAATCCCTACTCCTGTTTTGTTGTATTGCTCGTGATGCTTCGCGAGGGTATAATGGTGGATGTATCTCTAGAGTTTTTTTATCGCAAGGATAGATCCCCTTCTAAGGTAGGAGTGCCTTCCCTTTTATAGTGGAGCTAGGCTTCTTCCCCTAATCCTTTGGCAAGAAGGATCACCACATTCCCGCCTAAGGAACGCTGGTGCACACACTCGCTCTATGTGGACTGAGTCTAGGTCCATCACGGTTGTCCAGTCCAAAGCTGCGGACACGGATGATGTCCCTCCTGTGGCATCGAGACATCTTCAGCCTCCTTGCACCAAAGTAGAAATGTCGGGCTCTGCGGGGCTCTGGTGTCGCCAGCCTCGCTTTAACACCGAAGCGGCCAGGCAGCATCTTACTTTCCCCGAGGAGGGGCAGGACGCAGCGAGAACGCGAAGAAAAAATGCCCGTTGAATTGTCGTCTTGTTGATGAAGTGGAGTTACGGTCGTGCCCCTACCAGAGCATCGTCAAGGGGTTGTCTCCTCGTTAGGTGTTGATGCCGACGCTTGTGCCTTTGCGGAGGCCCAACATAGCCTCGCGAGGGACGCACGCCTCTTGAGACCACCAAGGAGTGTATGAAGCAGGCCCAAGAACTTGATGGGACGCGGGGTACAGATGGCCCAACAGCGTCCTAATAATAATAATAATCTTTACTATTATTTTCAAAGCTGCGAGTGCCTGGTGTCACACTTGAAGATATTACTGAAAAATTGCCACCGCAACAACTAACTAGACGTGTCCTATTTTTTAGCTCATAACTACTCGACCACAAATTGGCTAACAAATTTTTTTTATCCAAACAAACAATTCAAACTTCCTAGGAATACTCGACCACTATTATTTTCAAAGCTGCGAGTGCCTAGTGTCACACTTCAAGATATTACTGGAAAATTGCCACCGCAACAACTAACTAGACGTGTCCTATTTTTTAACTCATAACTACTCGACCACAAATTGGCTAATAAAATTTTCTTATCCAAACAAACAATTCAAACCTCCTAGGAATACACGCCCGTCCACCAAAGGCGTTGCCTGCGCCCAAGCCGTGCGCCCACAATATGTGGACTCCATCCCGCATTTTTCTCCCGTTTCCGTTCATGCGCTTGATTTTTGGTTGCCAAAAGATTTAGGAATACATCCAAATACAGGGACCCTTCGCTGTACAAAATTCTATCGCACGACGAGTCGCCGGTTTGCCGCCATGTCTTCTTGCATCACGTCTTATCGTCTCTGAGCCCAGGATGGTGGCAAAACTGCCATGCTTCCACGGCCTCCGCGACGTCACCGACGAGGTACCTGGCCGACGAGGCACATGATGTTCTTCACCGGAGTAAATGCCGGAGGAAACTAGGGAGTAGACTTCTGTGGGGTAAAAATGGCGAGGAAACCTTCGTTTGCTAAGAGGGTGCCGTCGACGGGGACAAAAACGTGGTCGTGCCGCCGGAATTGTAGAAGATACACATGCGACATGATTGACAGAGCCACTAAATCAGCAACGCCATTACCATCCTATTCCGTACTGACTACTAAGCTCCTCGTCGATTTGGGACTTAGCCTGCTCGTCGCCCTCATCCATGTGCTCTTTTTTTTCTTTGGCGGTGTCTCCTGGCATGCCTCCGAGTCTCCAACGATGAAGCAATATGCTAATAGGAGTTCACATGCGGCCATCTCAGTGTCGCTGCTCATTTCGAAGGTTTGCCAGCTGCCGTGGTCGGTGCGGGGGCGCTAACCATCTCGAAGGTGTGTTCTACTTTTTTCTATGGCGGTGAGGTCCATGAGGTCCAGGTCGGCGATCATGGTGGCCTGGTAGCGGACGACATGTTGGTTGGTATCAGCAGGGTGCTTGAGTATTACAGAGGTAATATCTTCCTTATTTGTGATTTTTTTTTCCTGCCAAAACACACGACGTGTGACGATGTTTGTGGAGCCGCTAGATGGAGTCCATGTATTGTGGCCGCATAGCTTGGAAAAGTCGCGTCCGTTGTGGTGTGTCTGCGCCGGAGAAACAAGCCGCCATCAACGGGGCACGAGCAATGATCAGCCACGACGACTGGGATATAAGTGCATGTGGCACCGTGATCACCAGAACAAGGCCACTGAAGCGGCGATAAATATCCCGTCCGTACCAATGGGCAATGGTAGTTGAGGTGATTTTCTACAGATAGACATGCATCTCACATGTCGCTAGCACATGCATCTCCAAATCAAAACGCAGGACACCCATCAGGTTTTCAGGAATTCACTCCCACGAATGATTATTTAAAATGCGGTACTAAATATCATAGTACAAGTCGGCAACAGACGGACGATTGCAGCGGCTCAAACGACGGTGTCGACATGCACGATCTGATCGTGGGTTAGATTAGAGTGGGATAAAAGGACAAAACTACCCTTTAAAAAATGAAGGGTTAGATTTAAGTGGGTACTCTTGCCTCCACCTAGGAGTACCAGTGTACCATAAAATTGCTCGAAGAAATATCCCCGACTCCGGTTTAGATAATCATCATTACGTACCGAGTCTGACTTTTTTGTCCGATTCCTCGCCCCTCCTAGCAACAAACCATTCATGATCTCTACAGATATTGTTTCGATGCATGACCCGCTGCAAATCGAGCATGCTCACACTACCGTATATCTCCCATCACACACGGCGATGGTGCCTCCATGGAGCACCTGACCATGACAATGTTCTTGGGCTGCTCCTCGGCCTTCCTGGCACCCGTCTCGTGCACGCCACCCTCTCACCCACCCAGGACCATGCCGCGCCCCGGTAGACTCCACTGACACCACCAGGAGCAGTCCATGCACTTCCGGGCGTAGTCGCCGCCGGCGCCAGCGAGGGAACCAGAGCACAAAGGGCCGTTGGTGTACTCTGCGGACTAGGTGGCGACATCACTAACTCGGTGGTTCAAGATCGGCATGGCAACTCGAGAGCTTGGTGTTCGTGGTTTTTCTTGTTATGTCGGGGCTGCTCAAAACACACTTTCACAATATCTCTACTACATACTCCATCCGTCCATAAATAATTGACTTGCATTTATTTAAATTAACATGTATCTATACACTAAAAGGTGTCTAGATTCATACAAATCTAGACAAATTTAAGTCACTTATTTTTAGACGGATGGAGTATTTTTTTAGTTCGTCACACTAGCAGTGCTCAGATTCTTTTTTTTTTTTGTCAATTTCAATAGTTAGTCTGTTTGTCGTTTTCAGATAAGTTTCATGTAAAAATTAGTTTGTTCAGGGCGTTATCTGTGCGTCGCGAGTAGGTCTTTAGGATCGTCGTGTATCATGCTCCGGATTTTTTTTGTCTCTCAATATAAAGAGAAGAACGACAAGTAGCACACATATGCTGAAACCTCTTGTATCTATCTCAACCTGTCTCTGAATTCTATCTTATAGACTACAGGTATCGAGGATGTATTGCGGTCCATCCAGAGTGAGTGATTGTCCCTACTGAGATTGGGCTTCAGTGAGGAGAATGCTGGGTTCCAGGGCGACGGCAAGGAGATATCTCCTAGGCCAATGCTAAAGTAGGTTGTGCACGTCAAAAGGTGTCCATCGCACTGGTGTGAGGCCCGTTTTCTTCCTAAATGTGAGTTAGATAGAACATCTAATTGTGAGTAGATCGAATCTAGACAAAGTCAAGTTAGTTATTTCTAAGCGGATGGAGTACTATTTTCTATTGAAGCTTGTTCATATGGACTTCTTATAGTACTTGCACTTTGCCTTTATTCCATCTACAAACTAGATGATACCGTTGCTGTGGGACTGGAAATAAATGTGAATCAAGTAAAAATGTAGTATATAAGATGTATAATTTGTAGCACTAATATTGTAGACTATGGAAAGTTCTCGGTCTCTTTTAATCGAATAACATGTGAATCAAGCTGACTAAATACACCAAACTAAATGCTAATATGCTCAATGGTTCCAAATCATTGATAATTAGGTGTTTATACTTGTGTTGCGAGCGCACTTGCAACGGATGTAAATCAGGGTCTCATGGTAGCAGCGTACGATAGTGTTAAACCTTGTGAAGGAAAAAGAATAAGAAAACCCCTTATAAGATGTTGTGGTTTGAGACCAGGCGAAAAAAGTTGCTACTTTTGAAATTTGACGTGGAGTGCAAACTAAACAATGAAGATTATCCAGATGTTTGTATGACAGACTCATGTCAGATTGCACACATACCTTCTCACATATGATGCTCATTCACGATGGGCCCTACAGATTCTCATGTAATTGCATTTTTCTTCAGTTCAAGATAAAGCCCATCTCTTTCTCTAATATACTGATACTGATTAATCAGGAACATGTAGCCAAGAATTTGAGAATTGATCTCATATACATAGCAGAAGATTTCAAATACTAACAATAAACCGAAGCTTCAACAAAGATCAAGATGGTTGCAGCAAGGAGCACCCAACCATAACTTTCTGAGAAGGCTGGAAAAATGAAAAGAGCATGAATGCTACAATCCTTATTATGTGCACACAAAAGGCATAAAAAGAAAACATTGGTCAAAATGCTAGATACGATAAATTATTCAATGGAGTGAAGGATGCCATATTGAGTTCGGCTCCTGGAGTTACACCGCAAGTGGTTGGAAACTTGGGATATGTTTTGAGTGCAGGCCTATTCTTTAAAGGTTCCATGGGACATCAGCTGAGAAAAAATTATTCTATTAAGAAAATGGAAAATAGGAGAGTATGAGAAAATGAAAAATCAAGATGAAGAAGGAAGTCAGTGCAACAATCGCTGGCGGTGGCAGCAAGCTCAAGATTTAGCCTACTATCATTGATTGTCGTGACCAGTCTAGAGGTTTTAAGACTCATGACTCCCAAGTGTGATGGGATGAAGGTGGAATCGGATGGATGTGTACTTCGAAAGGAAGGCCGGAGGGGTCACAAAGAAGTGGCACATAAAGGTGAGGAGGATCAGACAATAAGAAATGGACCACGAGTGGATGCATTACCCGGAAGTGGAAGGATATTAACGGGATCTCAATTCTTTTCTGGCGGAAGTGGGATCATAATCTTATTTTAGCAGAAGTGGGTTTCATGATGCGTATTGTGTAGTAATATCAATGGCGCTGGCCTGGAGCAATTTGTTGGTAACATGCGCAATACGAATGAAAGAATGCAGTAAATAGACCAAGAGGGCAAAGCAACAAATGTGAACCAAACAGTCGCTTGTGGTTGCCAAAGCAAATAGGGCGACATGGCTGCACCACATTGTAGATAATTTCTTATAGTGGGAGCTTGCTATTTAGATATAGAAGATGATTGTCAATGTTGTTTAGACGAGTAAAAAATGTGGCAGATGAAAGCCTACCTCTCATAAGCTCAATACTCAAAAGTGTATATGCTGAAATAGAGTAAAACACATACATCATCATTAAAACTACGAGATCAATTTGGTCTTTATAATTTAAAAATGTTGTGCCAATGGCTCTAATACTGTTTACTCTACTTATTTTACACCAAACAGTCCAATGTCGTTTGTCTTATGCATTTTGGTAGTACAATAGCAAGTTCATTCAACATGACCCTCTTGCCAACCATAGATTGGTGCCTCCTTTGCCTTGTACTCCTCTTTTTTTTTTTGAAAAAAAGCATACCTCGTACTCCTGGCAGATAATGTGATGCCTCGTAGGATTCATGATTTACGAAAAATAAAATATAACTACATAGAAGTCGCCAATGTCACAAAATTGGTGAAAAATATGAACTCTAGCTTCATAGCACGCCATGTGAGTACTTTATTTATTATTAACCGTAGCAACGCACGGGTATTCAACTAGTAATAATAATAATAGAGCAGTGCAAAAGAAGACATTAAGATCCAACAAATAAATACCAGTGGTCCAAAGGAGGTACAGTATAAAAATGGGTTCCAGATCCAATGGGGCCAGTAGTTTTGCAATGTGTGATTCTGATCACAACATAATGTCCTAGAACTGGGTATAATAGCCTGGAGATGACTTTGGAACCTAGATTTCTACAAACTCCTAGACTATTAGTAAGATTATTAGTCTCCGAGTACATAAATTTGTTGGATTCCAAAAACAGGACCAAGAGTCAATCCTACACGAACTACAGAATATATTAATGGTGAAACCTGATAATTTTTGTTCAGGATAATCAATCTTTAGTGGAAAAATAATTGAGAAAACCTTTTGTGTGATATCAGAATCTTACAAGATAAGTAAAATTATCACAAAGAAAATAAGCAAGAAATATAATATATACGTATTACAATATTCATGAGAATCTACGACCAAAACGAAAGATGTAGAATGACTTTCAAAGTGCTTTTAACTTTTATAGCCAGCACGAATGAAAACAAACTAGCCAGAGGTCATACACATATTCCTTTGAAGTTGGAGTGCTATATAAAAGCAGATCACTTCATGCCATCAGTAGTTTGATCAGAGAGAAGTACAGAGTCAATATCTTTTAGTAGCATCACTGTAACTTCAGGGATAGTCAAAGCTGAAGGTTATCTACAGGCAGAGAGGAAACCATGGTCAGAGGGAAGGTGCGGATGCGACGAATCAAGAACCCTCCCCACAGACAGGTAACCTTCTGCAAGCGTAGGGAGGGGCTACACAAGAAGGCCAGGGAACTCTCGGTGCTTTGCGATGCTGAAGTTGGTGTTATCATGTTCTCCTCTCAGGGAAAGCTCCATGAACTGGCAATGGATGCGTTTCCAAAATTTATGCTAAATAGTGATTTTTTAAGTGTGTGGCTACAATTCTGAGATGCTTTCCTTTTGTTCACAAATGCAAGAAACATGCAAAGCTTGGTTGAGAGGTACCAGGACAACGTGGTAGGAAGTCAAATGCAATACAAAGCTCGACAAAGCCAGGTCTACACATTTACCTTGCAAAGCTTGAAAACGTTGTAACATTTGTAACAACTCGGAAGAGATAAGTCGAGTATAAATTTATCTGTGACAACTCATGTATTAACTATCCAAGTGGGCTACTGGATGAGACTCAGGGTGGATCACATTTAGATTCAATTGATTTATTGATTTATGTTAGAAAAAAGATTGATTTGGTATGTAACCAAACAAGCATCCCATTTTGTGCTAACACTGAAGAACTAAATTATTTACCCTTGACGACAATACCGAAGATAACTCATACTCTTTTGCACCATATAACAGGTAGCAGAACCTGGGATTTTCTTGGTAGGGGAAAAATAGGTCAACTACAGCAGGGTCTAAGGTATTCTTCCTCTTTAAGATGGATGATTATATATCTTACATTAAAATCAAGCGCAGGGTCTAAGGAATTAGTGCTTGCCAAGCACTTAAGATATGTACAGTCCAGTCCTGCAATGGACTGCTAACAGTTCCATCATTTGTGCATTTGCAATCTACAACAGTTATTGACAACCATCTAAGGTTTATTATTGCCGCGGCACTGAATGACCACCATAACATGCATAAGTACAAAAACATTCATGAAGCTTGAATCCATGGTCTTCATGAAATGATGATCTAGACCTTAGAACAAGAAACTGCTGAAAAGATGGTAAGGAACTCCAATTGATATTTCATGCCATTAAGATGAACATAGGAATGATCTTCAAATAATATTTCATGTTATTAAGATGAACATAAAAACAATTCAATCAGGCATCAGCAGAAACCCAAATAAATTCTCTGTTTCCATATAAAAATAGGTTTCGGTAGTCCAATCAGGCAGAGAAATCGTAGAACTATGAGAGTTGTGAGAACATATAAACTAGTTACTACTAAGAAGGTATATCCAAGAGATAAAGTGTCAGATACTTGGGAATTATGAGAGTTCAGACTTGATCGTAGGTAATAGGTGTGCTCTACGGGAGGACGAGGTAACCTCGTCGCCCCCATGGCAGATAGAGGGAGGTGCCCAAGGCGCAGGGAAGTAACCAGGTTTAGGTAATTTCTTTTGTTGCCTCGTTTCTCCAAAGGGGGGCAATATAAATAGCTAGATTACAAGAATCCTAACATAAATAGAAACGAACTCCTAATTTTATTTCGAAACGGTTGGAGAAACTTTTTTTCGATAAAGGGTGCTTTTATTAACCTCCAAAGTTTACATCAAGGTGATACGAAACAAACAAGGCCACACCCGGCCTCTGCATAGCCGACAAGACCAGAAAGAAGATAAAGGAGAATAGTTCTCATAGGCAAATCTTAGAATACATGAATCTATAAGAGACGCCTATGGTGGAGGATGGTCGATCCGCAAGCTATGCTACCACCCATGTTGGGAGAAAATCTCTTTCACCACTTGTTCCAACTTTGAACAGGCCTCCAAATAAAGGTGTAACATCCCAATTTCAGCAACCCTAATTTTGTGTCCAAAAGGCAAAAATCAGGGGGAACAAAAACTTTTTCTTGTTGAGTGTTGCAATGTTTGTTTACTTGTTTGCACGTGTTCATGCAACTGATTGTGTATTAGATGATATACTTACCTCAACCTCAGATGACAAAAAATATTTTACAAAAATAGATGTCTTGGCTCATCTTTTATATTCTCAAATGTTCTGGCATTTCAAACTTGAGCCAAGATGATTTTGACACAACAAAATATTTTACTAGTTTCTATTAACCAAACTATGGAGACCTATATATAATCTCCTTATGTTTTTAAGACAGAACCTTCAACTACTCTTAACTCTAGGTTTTCCAAAACCTTTCCTAAAAACCTTTTTCAATCTAATCTTGGTAGAAATACCAAGAGGTCCTTATCTTACTTCAAATCACAACCTCTTCAAAACACCCATGCTTACCTCAAGCTAGGCTTGATAGTAACCTCAGTAGTATTTGATTGTTTAGCTAGATGAGTTGCCTTGATCTGCTGTCAGATGGGTTGCATTGATTTGTTGATTGCCATGTTTGTTTAGGAACTAGAGTGAGCTAATCTAGTAGCTCATCCCTTAGGATCAAACCAATGGTTAAGATCACCATCTTAACCAAGGTACTCAAAACTTGATACATCTTTAGTCACCCAAGTGACCCCGTAATCCTCTTAAATCAGATCAATCTTGAGCTAATCCTTTCCATTAGCACCCAACTCATCAAAGACCAAATATATGCTTGGATTCCGTCCATTCAGTTTATACTTCAATATCATCCACATGATGATGAGAATGAACCCTTGCATATTCTCCAACTCCTTCCCTCTTTCACAATAGTCCAAATTCACAAATCTGCCAAAATTTGACCAAGTCTGGAATCCTTATCTGGATTCAATCTTTCAGACTCCACCTATTCTAACATATGTGCATTCTTGAGAATGTACTTGAACCATCTTGTAGTACTCCCTCCGTCCCAGCGCTTAAGGCGTAAAAAAAATTTCGGTTTTTACTCAAGGCATAAGGCGCGAGTGACCCCAGGTGCCAATTACTCGCTAATCAGACAAAATTACCCCTCATCTCGTCTCCCTTTCATCTCCTTCCCGAGCGACCTACGATGGGGCGAGACGGCACGTCCGACGAAGCCGAGAAGCCAACGCCGGCGCGGACTCCTTCATCTGGCTCACGGCGGCGCAGGCGGCCGCGCCTAGCGCCGCCCATCTCCAACCCTCGTCGTCACGTCCCTCCGCGACCGCGTCTTCCCCACACCATCCTTCCCATCTCCGACCAGGCCTCCAGGGCCTCCAAGCCAGCTCCCAACGAAGGAGTACAGAGGGATGTTGTCCCCGGGGAGGAGGATCCACCATTTACCTCGACGCGCCCTGCCTGGGCGAGAGCCGCTGTCCCCGGGAGGAGGATCCATCGCCTAGTCTCCGGCGACCTCCAGTGGTGGACGGCGTGTTTGGCGCGGCAGCGCGGTCTCTAAAACGCAAAGATGGGCAGCAATTTTGGAAGACGATTTGGCCATGGCGGTCGTGGTGCTCCTAATTGGGAGGAGATTAGTCAGGGAGGGGACGTGCGCATTTACTCCAGAGAAAAAGTAGGGGCAAAACAGTCCCAAACTTACGTACCGGACTCTCCTTAAAAACAGCGCTAGAAATTTTACGCCGTATGCCTTGGGACGGAGGGAGTACATCATTATTACTACCAAAGCCCACTCTTGCCCTTGGCTAAACTCTTCTTGGACCCACTCATCCTTGATGGTTTTGTAGACAAGAAACTATCCTGTTTCTGTAAATCTTATCAACTTGCCTACTTTAGCAGAAGCTCACATCCTTATGTTACCTTCTTTGGACTAACTCTTTGCATGATTATGATCTACTAACCTTGGTCTATCAACACACCCTTCACTTATTTCCATTGGAGCTTTGTGCTTCTTAAACCCGCATGGTTTATGAGGCTTCATGGTAAATCTGCTATGACAGCCTTATTTTCAACAAAGTTTGCCATCACTTCTAAACCACCTCAAATACAATCAAGCCCAACTCTTGGTACTTTGATCATCTACACAACTTGGTCTATCCATCTATCCCTTGCATCAAGGTGAGGTTTGAGCTCCCTAATCCAACCAAGTTTAGGTGGCATAAAAATATCAAAACCCTAGATCAACAAATCCTTCCTTTCAAAACCAAGTTCCCTTTTGCAAATCCAAGGTTGCCAATGATAGATACTTCAAGTTGACATCATCCACCTTGAATATAATCAGTTACCAAATAAATTCCATATTTATTAGGACCTAAAACTATTTAAATTCTCTCTTTTGCAAAATCCTCAAAACCTTCCCTATGAAGGCAAGTTTGTTTTCCTCCAAACTACTTTACCAAATCAAGGCACACTTGAGGCCTATACATCATATCCTATATTATTTCTTTTTGCCCTTTTTCTTAATTGGCAGAAAAAAGAAATAATAGCTTAAAAATACTTTTTCTTCCAAATAAATTCCAAGAAAATTCTCCAGCGTGTGATGTGGTATTTAGGACCATCTCACATCAAAAACAACACTTATCCAATACAAAAATCTCAAGTTAGCTTCTAGAAAGCCATTTCAGCACTTTTAGCATAATTGATAATGAATGTACCAAAAATGCTTGGAAAATTCTTAAACAATTCTTTATATCATATCATGACCTTGTCCATCCACCTGTATCATTGCCCTGTCTTGCCCTTCTCATAAATCAAGAGCTCCTTCATAATCACCCTTAAGGACCAATTTGAGCATAATACAAAGTCACCAACCAAACCCCCTCCAACCATCATCAAAGCTTGTCAAGCACTTCTCTCCAGTACCCAGCACACCCTTGGTCGTGTACCAGTGTAGCAGAAGCCCTCTCCCTTGTCCTTTAGCTCTTGGAGCAAGTAAATGAGAGAGATGGACATATCTTGCCACATATATCTTGCAGTTAAGGTGCAGCAGCTGCCTCACCCCTCCTCTCTGCTACCAGACTCAACCACAGGGCCCCACACCACCTCCCAGCACCACCCAGCCCAGCCAATCCCCTACAATCCCCCTTGCCCTTGTCCAAGCATGGACCTTGTCCATCATACACCACCCCTCCTTCGTTTATAAGCCACATGCCACCCCAGCACCTCCCCTTCGGCTCAGTTTCTCCCTCTACTCTTCACCACCTCCCCCAGACCCCTCTCCTCCCATGCCCTGCCATGGCCGAGGAAAGAAGAAAATGGCCATTCGGCCATTGCTCGAAATCTAAGCAAAGATCACTCCCCTATGCCTCTCCCTCTCTGCATGTCATTTTTCTGATCTCCCCTTGCTCTTCTAAGTCTGGCCCTGCCTTTGTTTTTGACATGCAACAACCCTGGGAGCAACTCCGGCGAGCTCCCGAGCACCCTCACAGTCGTCCTCGCGCGAGCCAGATCTAGTCGAGAAATCTGTCGGTGCCGCCTATCCCTGGAGTCCCCTCGACGCGCCGCTTCGCCCTGTCACCTCCACGATCGCCTATGAGCCCTCAGGTGAGCTCCCCGGGTGCCGTGGTTCCGCGTTAGGGTTTCTGCCCCAGCCCCGCCAGCAGAGGTTGACGACGAACCTCGTCTGTCGATCGTCCCTTGATCCGATGGACGACGGCCCCACGTACCCCTTCGCCGCCCCCTGCCTATGACGTGCGGGCCCTGCGCCCGGGATTTGAACCCGCGCCCGCACGCCCCCGCAGCACCAGATGGGCCGCTTCTCACCTCCGCGGCCCATCTCCCCACAGATCCGGCCTGGCCACCCGGTTGGATTTATTATTTCTCTACAAATCTGTTTTGGTCCTGAGAGGATTTAACCTAAATAAAAATGGAATCCCACCCAAAATGTTAAGATCTACTCCCTCCGTTTCAAAATATAAGATGTTTTAGGTTTGTGAAGAAAATGAATCTAGACTTATTTTAATACGTAGATTCATCCCAAAGTTGAGTGAACGTACATTAAAAGAAGTCTAGATTTATTTTCTTCACAAACCTAAAACATCTTATATTTTGAAACGGAGGGAGTAAAATTTAACAAAACTGTGTGTGTTTTCTCAAACATGCAGAGCAAGTCCCCTGCCCAGATTGGTTGTCCTGGCTGTCCGTTGATGAGAACCCTGGTGCTAGCGGAGGATAGCAGGATGGCTGGACCCATATCTACGTAGGACCTCGAACTAGGGGTGGATATCGATCCAGCTTGACTCAACTCAACTCGTAAATACTCGTTAGTTAACGAGCTTGCTCGACTCGACTCGTTAACATAACGAGCTTGCAACGTTAGCTTGGCTCGACTCGATAAATACTCGATTTGGCTCGATAAGATTGATAAGCTTACGAAGAAACTTAACAATGTAATAAATTCATCATGAAGTAAGAATACAAGAAAGATAATTCATCATTTATGCCTCTTCGTGTATACTTTGACGATTTTAACATGACTACTCATGTTTCTTTGGTATATTAGTATTGATTTTTATTTTGTGCTCACTATTCTATGAGTTAGCATACAGGTGTAAGGATATTAATGAGTTTATCGAGTACTCGCAACTCGACTCATTAAACACGTTCTCTTAACAAGCTAAAAATGCCAACTCAGCTCATTTGTGTCCGAGTTCAAGTCGAGTCGAGCCGAGTTTTCGAGTACTCGTTAAACTCATGAGCTTCGAGTTTTATTTCGACCCCTACCTCGAACAGGAAGGGCCAGGCCACCGTGTCGAGTGTCGAATGCTATTACTTTGAAATGGATTTTATTGCTAAAGAAATTTTGTAATATTTTCTTCAAAATCTATTTAACTGATTGACCTTGCATAACATACACTATTTCGGAGGATCAAATATATAATTTAACTTTTTAGATTTAGGCCTGAATACAGATTAACCTCAACTTTTCAAGGTCGCAGCAAGCAAAACAAACCTGCCATCCATAGACAAGTCCATATTAGCACTACTATTTGATCTTTAAAAGAAATTTCAACTTTTTTCTAGAGTACAAGGTGGACGCACACCACACATAAACTCAGATGCGTGATTCCCCTACACATGCTGAGAAAAGTATTGGACAAGACCAAATTCACGTGAGCATGCGCCGTCGAACTTAATGGGCACATCAACAACTAGGCATGCCACAGGCCATCTGAATTTTCAGAACAGCTGTACAAATATGCAACTACAATTTCATCAAAATCTTTAACAGGTGGCCTTACTGGTAAAAATATTAGATCGAAAGGAGTTATTCTCTCACCCAATTACTTGATTTGCCGTTTGTCCTTAACAGTAAACTACTGAAGTTTAAGCATCGCTTTGGCACTAGAGATATGAAACAACTGTTACACTACCTTCAGTATATTATGGTACTTTCCTCACGTAACATGTGAATACTCCCTGACTTTGACGAAAATTATGATAATTATGAGCCGATCAGTTTTATAGTAAATGTACCTAGAGAAGCTTTTGATACGACTGCATGGAAATCAGCAATTCATGTGGCGGAATCTTAGTTTACTCTTTTCCCTCTCTCTTTTTGGTTTCCACACGTTTCTGGTGGGTTTCATATCTACCCTATCTCAACTTGCTTGGGACAAAAGGCTTTCATGTTGAAAGGTCACAATATGGGAAAAAAGCTGCATGATTCTAGATGCAGCCGTCCCCTTCCCCACCGCTTAGCCTAGCGCCGCCTCCCTCTCTCGCCGCCGGCAGCCCTCCCCATCCCTGCCCCGTCCCCCTCCCCCCCCCCCCCCCTCCCTCCCGGCATGTCTTCTTCCTCCTGCTACGCCACCGCCCCGCCGATGAGCACCGCTGGGACGGGCCTCCGGCAACAACTCCTTACCGCGACGCCATGAGCAGCGCCTCCCCGCCCTCAGTCCGCGCCGCGGCTGCTGCGACCTCCCCGGTGAGCGCTGCGCACCGCGCCGCTCCTGTTGGACGCGTCCCGGCCAAGGTGCGGCCCGGCCCCCGCTCGGAGATCCACCGCGTCAACTCTGGCGCCGCCATGGTCGACGAGGAGGGCTTCCAGCAGCCCAAGCACAAGAACCCGCGCCGCTACGAGCAGCGCCAGGTGCGCCACGCCTCGCCGCCCTCGCCCCGCCAGGACCGTCACCGATACGAGGAGCGCCGAAACGCCGCGCCGGAGACTGGTGTCGGCCTGTGCCACCGCTGCTTGATGCCGGGCCACATCGTCCGTGATTGCAAGGGGGAGGTCCGCTGCCGCCGTTGTCTATACCCAAGCCACGAATCCTGGCAGTGCGACATGCGCCGCAACGAGCTCGAGCGCTCTCCCTCCTGCCGCGCACTCACTCTGGCCACCGCGACCTTCCCCGTGGCGCCCCTGCCCCCGATCCCGCGGCGACCACAGCCGCCCGCACCATCGACCCATTCCAGCGACGTTCTACCTCGTCGCGCCCCAAGCCCCGCCCGCGTCTCCGCCAACCCGCGTCGTGGTCGCGCAGACGTCAGAGATGAACGACGCCGAGGTCGTCCTCAAGCTCACCATGGTGGCGCCGATCACCGACACAAGGCCCAAGGTCGCCGTCGAGGCCGTTGAACGCCTGCTCTAGGCCCCCTTCGATCTACGTCGTGGTGACTTCTCTATGCATCTCCATTAGCCGGAGGACTTCCTGATCGTCTTCCACTCCAGGCTCGTGTACGACCTCGTCGCCGGCGACCACTTCCTCAAAGACCCGCGCTTTTCGTTGACGATGAGGCCGTGGTGCAAGCTGGCGCATGCCGGAATCGAGCGCATGGACTGCCACGTCAAGCTAGAGCTCAGGGGCATTCCCGCTCACGCTTGGCACCTCGCCACCGCGGAGCACATCCTAGGCAATAGCTGCTGGATCGAGCGCCTCCATCCCAGCACGCGCTCGCGCTCTGACCTCTCCATGTTCCGCCTTGACGGTCGGGCTCGGGACCCCAAGGAGATCAAGGCGGCGGTCGTGCTCGTCATCGTCGAGCAGCTGCCGGCCAACAACCCCACTGCCAAGCCTTCCACCTGCACGCTTACCTTCCCCATTGCCATCAAGCTTATCAGTGCCATCCTCGACGACGACGCGCTGGGCGATGCCAACCCGACCCCCGACCGCGTCGGCGATGGCGCCCAGGGCGACAGGAGAGATGATCCTGGAGGGGGCGCCAGGCGCCAACGCCCACGGCGGCGCGATCGCAAGCGTCGACGCTCGACCGATGCTCCTCACGACGGTGCCGATGGCATGGCGATGGACTGCACCGGCTGGCGGCAAGGTCGTGGCGGCTATGCGGACGGCGTCGCCTGTGATCCCCGTTGGGCACCCCTGAACGGCGCGGCCCTGCTCCCCAGCCCCGCCGGCGACAGGCTCATGGAGCCTTGGTCCATGCCCGGTCCATGCCGACGGCGCCGCTACTCGCCTAAGGCAAAAAGCATGGGGCCGCAAAGGCGCTACCGGCCAAAGTTTGGCGTGTCAAAGCTGCTGCTACCACGCCCCCGGTCCCGCCTCGGTCAAGCAACCCGATCAACTTGCTAGCTGGCGCACGCCCAGTGGTGGCCGACGCAACCACTCCACTCGCGGGCCCGGTGGTGGATCCAATTTCCCCATTGCCTAGTGCACGTGCGGACGGTTCGAGCGATTTGCGGCCACCAGCGTGTGATTTGCCCCTTCCTCGGTGGAGCCTCGGGATCACAACTCCCCCTTGGTCCCCTCGCCTACCGCCAGCGAAGTGCCCGACTCGCTGCTTCTCGAAGACAGCTCGGAGACCAGGGCAGATCGCTAGTCGGGCCTTCCAAGGACCGGCCCCACCCCCGCGCCAGCTGCTCACCTGGCGGTGATCGCTGACCAGTCCTCTCCAATAGAATCAATTCAAAATCCAACCGCCTCTCCCCCCGTCCACAGTGCTGTCAGCCCAACTCCAACCAGCCCAGCCCAGGAGCAGCCCGAGCGTACGATCATGCTGAGGACTAAAGCCCAACCGGTGGACAGTGACCATGCTGCGGTGGCCCAGCAAGAGGCCCATGCCCCCATCCCGACGCGTACGCCGGCCAGATTCAGAACGTCAGTGATCACCATGCGGCGCTTGCAGAGACAGCAGCCAGCGCGCGCCCTAACGCTCGGAGACTTCCTTGCCGAGGCTGCCAAGCACCTGAACGTTGTTCTCCCCACGCCTGGCAAGCGCGCCAGGCCAGCTCTCAACTTCTCTCCGCGTCGCGGCCGCTTAGCGAAGCGATCCCAGGCATGTGCGACGACGCCCGCGGCGTGTGCTCAGACAGGCGTGCCACCCTCTGCGAAGTACCGCGCATAGGTAGCGATCCTGCGCAGCTTGGGGGTTGTTGGCACCGACTAGCGGATCACTGCGGTTGAGATGACTACTTACAAGGGTCTATTCGCGACGCCGATCCCCCACTCCGTCCTGGCGGCCATTGCAGCCCTAGTGGACAGAGAGCTGCCTCTTGATCTTGGATCGCCACCCGCCGCTGCAGCGCCACTGCCGGCCACAGCTAGGGTTTAGCCTAGGTTGTTGCCTTCCTCGACGATCCCTGTCCTATGGATCACGGTCTTAAGATAGCTAACTGGAACGTGCATGGCATTAACGCCTGTGCTCGTCGTATTGCCACTCGGTCTTTGTTAGGTACTACTGGGGCATCCATTGTCTGCCTCCAAGAAACAAAGATGGAGTTGATCTCGTCGCTAGTGGTGCTTGAATTGCTTGGCCCAGACTTCGATGACTACACCTACCTCTCGGCGCTCGGCACCTATGGTGGGATCCTCCTCACTTGGAAGAGCCGCGTCGTGTCGATTATGGACCACGAGTTCACCGCTAACACCCTCTCCACCAAGGTGACCACGCCCACTGGTTCTCCCTGGTGGATCACTGTCGTCTACAGCCCACGGAGCGACGCCGACAAAATTGCCTTCCTCCAGGAGCCCAAAGATGTGCGCGCCTCCTGCCAGGGGCCCTGGCTGCTTTGCGGCGATTTCAACCTTATCTATCACGCCGCCGATAAGAGTAACAACAACCTAAACAGACATATGATGATGGGGCGTTTCCGACGGCTACTCAACGACCTTGTGCTCAATGAATTAAACCTCAACGGCCGCAGATACACTTGGTCTAACGGGCAAAACCCTCCCACGCTGGTCCTCCTCGATCGCTTCTTCTGCACCTCGGACTGAGAGGACATGAACGACGGATGCCACTTGCGATGCTTGGCTTCAGTGGTTTCGGATCACTGCCCCCTGCTACTTGACTGCGCGCCTTTGCCTCCAAGTCGCCGGAGATTCCGTTTCGTGGAGTTCTAGCTGCGCACTGATGGATTCCACGACACAGTCACGAGCGCTTGGGCTTTAGTCTACGACCCTGACCCGTTCGGCGACTCACGCTCCGCCTGCAGGCCATGGCACGCGCCCTCGCTAGCTAGAGCGCCAAAACTGTAGGGTGTATCAAGCTAAAGCTCGCGATCGCCCGTGAGATCATCCTCCGCGACGCGGCACAGGAGGACAGGCAGCTATCCCACCATGAGGCGTGGCTTCACAAGCAGCTCAAGGTCACCTACCTCGTCCTGGCATCCCTTGAGCGAACCATCGCCCGCCAGAGATCGCGGATCGCTTGGCTCAAAGACGGAGACACCAACACGGCTTTTTTCCACTGCTAGTGTGCATACCGCCAGCAGAAGAGCAGGATTCATTCGCTCCTTGATGGCGACGTCGTGCTCACCGACCAGACCGGCATGGCCGAGGCCGCCTTTAGGCATTTTGACGAGCTGCTGGGCACCACCGCTAAGCGGGCACACACGCTGAACCTTGATCATCTGATCACGCCCGATGCTAATATCCAGGACCTTGACACGCCATTCTCTGTCGACGAAATCTGGAGCACAATCAAGAAGATGCCGACGCATAAGGCGCCCGGCCCCGATGGGTCTCGGGGGAATTCCTTCGCGCCTGCTGAGCACGGTGAAGCAAGACGGGGTCAACGTCTTCCAGCAGCTCTTTGAGCTGCAAGGGCGTGGTTTCCACCGCCTGAACCAGGCGCTGCTCACGCTGCTACCGAAGCGGGCCGACGCGGTATCCCTAGGCGATTATCGGCCTATCAGCCTGATCCACCTGATCGCCAAGTCGTTTGCGAAGCTTCCGTCGCTACGCCTCGCCCCAAAGCTCGATCTCCTCGTCAGTGCCCACCAGAACGCCGTCATCCCTGGGAGGAGCCTCCACGACAATTATGTGTTGGTCAAGCAATCTGCAAGGCTGCTCCATCAGCTGCGCGCGCCCCGCCTCCTGAAGCTTGACTGAGCTCGTGCATTCAACACCGTCACCTAGGCCTTCCTCTTTGAGGTGTTGAGGCGTTCGACACCGTCTCCTGGGCCTTCCTCTTTGAGGTGCTGAGGCGCTATGGCTTCAGCGAGCGATTCATCGATTGGCTAGCGATCCTGCTTTCCACCACCAGTACCAGAGTGCTCGTCAACAGAGAACCGGGGCCGCCGATCTAGCACCGGCGTGGGTTGCAGCAAGGCGACCCCCTATCTCCTCAACTTTTCGTGCTCGCGGTGGATGCACTGGGGCGACTCATTCAGTATGCGATCGACCGCGGCATCCTCCAGCCTTTGCACCTGCGATGCCCCATCCCCGCTTGCTCGCTTTACGCCGACGATGTCATCCTGTTTTGCCACCCCACCGCAGAAGAAGCCATCGCCGTCAAGGAGATCCTGAAGCTGTTGGACACGCGTCAGGCCTCCTGGTCAACTACGCAAAGAGGTTTGCCTCCTTACTCAACTGCGACCTAGACTCCACCTCGC
Source organism: Avena sativa (assembly GCA_916181665.1). Classification (NCBI taxonomy): domain Eukaryota; kingdom Viridiplantae; phylum Streptophyta; class Magnoliopsida; order Poales; family Poaceae; genus Avena; species Avena sativa. Next base: position 242,533,361 of record OV702297.1, read on the forward strand.
ACGCCTGGGTTGCCCCATCGTTGAGCTCCCCTTCACTTACCTGGGGATACCCTTGACCATCAGGCGCCCCACCGCCTCCCAGCTGCAGCGACACGTCGAGAAAGTGGCCGCCGCCCTCCCCACTTGGAAGGCTAAGCTCATGAACAAAGCCGGTCGACTGGCCTACATCAAGGCCGTGCTTAGCGCGATCCCGATCCACCAACTGCTTTTGCTTGAACTACCAAAGTCGATCTTCAAGCAGCTCCAGAAGATTGAGCGCGGCTTTCTCTAGGAGGGGCGGAAAGAAGCCAACGGCGAAAGTTGCCACGTCAATTGGAGCCGCGTCTGTCGCCCACTGTCGCTCGACGGTCTGGGCGTGCATGATTTGGAGAGGACATGCCTATCGTTGAGGCTGAGATGGCTCTGTTTCTCCCGCGGACGACCGACGCGCCTGGTTAGGCCTGAAGCTGCAGTTCTCCGCCGCGAAGCGCACCGTTTTCTTCGCCTCCACTACTATGCAGACCGGCAATGGCCAGACCGCCCTTTTCTAGGAAGACCGTTGGATTGACGGCAACGCCATCCAAGAGATAGTGCCACAGCTCTATGCTTGCATCCCCGCGCGACGATGGAAGCTTAGGACAGTCGCTGATGGGCTTCAGGCCAACAGCTGGGCCAGGGACATCCACGGCACCGTTGGCGTTCACGAAATTGGCCAGTTCCTAGGCCTATGGCAGACTATCACCGGCACTGCGCTGAGCCACGACGATGACCGACTGATCTGGAAGTGAACCACTGATAGAGTCTACACCGCGCAATCGTGCTACACAGCTCTGTTCTGGGGATCCTTCCTTTCCCAGTGCTGGCGTTTAATCTGGAAGACCTGGGCACCGCCGCGCGTCCGATTCTTCCATTTGCTGGTAGCAGAAAACAGGTGCTGGACCGCAGGACGGCTGGACCGCCGAGGCTTGTAACACCACACCAGATGTCCGCTCTGCGACCAACTTCCTGAGACGATGCACCATCTGATCATGGCGTGCCCCTTCTCCAGACAGGTCTGGCACAAGGTCCTCTCCTGGCTGCGGCTCCCTTGCCTAGCCCCGAGCGATGAACCCTTGCCGTTCGACTGGTAGCAGACTTCGCACCGCAGCTTGCCAAAGCCCATGCGCAAGGGACTTGTCTCCATCACCCTCCTCACGCCATGGATGATCTAGAAACACCGGAACAGCTGCGTGTTCGACCACACCACGCCCTCCGCGCGGCAACTACTGATCGATATCAAGGAAGAGACCGCGTTGTGGATGGAATGTCGGGGCCAAGGGGCTCCGCGTCATTGTCCCGATGACCTGGGACTAGGGATGTAAATGGCACTTAAATGGCATCCGCAAGTCCCGTTTATTCAACTTGTTAGTTCTTTGTTTTTTAAAAAAAACTTTATTGAACTGTGTTACGCGGGACTAAGTCCTGTGCCGCTTACATCCCTACCTGGGACGTTCATCGATGTGTTTTCCTTTTCGTGTAACACCTGCTTTGGCGGCACCTGTAACTGAACTCTTTCTACCTGTGCAATGAAAAGAAACACAACAGTCTGAAAAAAAGTCTTTGATATTGTTGTTGTTGGACAAAATGGTCAATAAGTTCCTCCCCTACTGTTCCCATAAAATATGTGGAAAATGCCGATGATATGGTATGCTGATCTTTTCATTTCCAATGATTAGGTGAAAGAACAGAATGAACTCATGACTGTGTCCTCATTCCTTATTGGATCTCCATATTCAACACATCCAGATACCAATGGAAACTATTCCTTCTCAATCTAGTCTGTGAACTACCCTCGTCACTGTTATTTCGTGTGTGTCTTGAGAACATGTGTATATAGTTTTGTTTTTGGAGTGCAAGTTGTATTGAATAACCCGTATGATTTTAACTTTACTGTATCTGGTGGCTCTTGTGACTGAAGGTGTGTCCTTGCATTGTTACTTTTGCAATATAAATGTCTGAAAATTTTACTTGCATGACATAACATTGTACATCATCATACTAGTTTTCAAGAAGTTCAAATTTAAAGTAAATCATCATGCGTGACATAACATTGTACACCCTGAAAGTGCAGAGGTTTGCGCAACGATGATAGTTTTCAAGGAGTTCAAATTTAGGGGAGTGGACTAAATACTACTTCCTCCGTTCCACAATATAAGACTTTCTAGCAAACCAAACAGCGAAAGGCTTATATTGTGGAACATAGGCAGTAACAAGTAAAGCTACGGCATGTTGCCTAAGCAGCGTCCAGGGGTGGACTAGAGGAGGGAGGATAAGAAGGGTCATCCGTCACTCACAGGAGTGCGATGAGGACGAAGAGGAGGAGCGCGGCGACGAAGGAGTACTTGAGGGCGGCGGCGAAGATAGAGGCGGAGATGAGCACCAGCTGCAGCAGCAGCGACGCGCCAGCCCAGACCAGCGCGGCCGTCAGCGCAACGGCCGCGGCGTTGTCCGGAGACGGTGCTAGCAGCTCCCCCCATCGTATTTCCGAAAGCACCGTAAGGGAGAGACCCTGGGGCGGGTTCCCCTCCCCCTTCTCCGCCGGTGGCCCACTGCCGCTGCCGCCCCCGGAGGCCTCACAGGTGACCTTGAATCGCCCGAATCGGGTGCGAGAAGGCCCCGTCGGAACGTTGCGGGGCGGACGAGGACACCGGGCAGGAAGCAGGGGCGGAATCAGAGTTCGGATGTGTACCGCCATGAGAGGAGAGAGCAGACGAAACAGAGACGAGGGGATTGGGGAAGGTTGCCAGGACTATTGCTAGGTGCACGACATCACGCCGTTTACTTCTATGAGATCGGGAATGGACAATCCTGATCCACCGACTTCCCGAAGAACTGTCTACCACTACCACTGTGCAACAAACCTGGCTAAGGGGCCAGCCCACGCCACTGCCCGGCCCGTCAGCCTGGCACGACACGGCCCATTAGGGCACATTAGTAAACCGTGTTGTGCCGGTGTGTGGGCTAGGTTTCGAAGTGGGCTATGTCTCGAGGTCCAGGCACAGCTTCTTGTCTTAGGCAGGGCCGGTCCTGAAATCTGGGGGCCCCGGTGCAACATAATAAAGCAGGCCTTTAATTTACATGTAAAATTAATTTTATTTCTAACATGGAATGATACAATCAAATTGATGGATGAAAAACAAATTAAAAGCCTATATATGTATGCCATAAATAAGATCTTGTTCCATTTTTTTAAGGAATAACCCATATACGTATTCACATCTGGGGGGCCTTCACATCTGGGGGCCCTGTGCACATGCACAGGCTGCATAGCCTCAGGGCCGGCCCTGATGTTAGGGCGTCGGTTTATGCACCATTAAATATTATAGTAATTTTTTGTTATCATGTCTATTTTGGCCTAATGTATTAAGAGAAAATAAAAAGTAAAAATTACATTGCCAAATATTATATGGAATAGAAATGTTTTATTAATAGATGTATCATCAAAACCTTTATAAGGGAAAAGAGTACGATCTGCTCTAAGAGAAAAAGAAAATTACAACAACAACTATTTAGTTCCTTGCGCCGCGTCTCTCGTGAAACTGAATGTGGCGATGCAAGTGACCAGTTCCACCCGCGTTTGAGTAGATGGACTTGGTGTTGCATCTTTTGCATGTAGCTTTCCTTTTCTAAACACCATCCTCCTCATATTTTACATCATCGAAGTGCCGCCACACAACGGACCTTCTAATTGGAGTTGGAGCATCCATATCACCAAAATATAGAGCTAAATCTTCTGAAGCTAATAACCGACAAAGAGCTTGTCTTCATTGGTTGGGATGAGACATGTATGGGTGTGGGAAACGAGAGGGGTGAGTTGCTCTATTTATAGCACAACGTAAGCACAACAAGCAGTAAGGGCCTTTTTGGCATGTTTGGAGAAAGTTTTATGTGGGATAAAAAATAAGTTTTATTATTTGGTGCCTCATTAAAACCCTCGATCCCTGAGAGGAAAAAGAGTACGGCATACTCTAAAAAGTCTGATTACAAAAACAATAAGAAAATTACAAATACTAAACTAAAAATTATATTCTTCTTCATCAATGCCAACATGTTCGAATGCCACAACTAGATCATCATCCACTATAGTGTGTTGGGCTCTCCATTTGGCTAGTTCCCCATCTTTCATTGCCATTAGTGTTTTCACCATCTTCAGGGTTAGACCGGTTCTTCTCTCGTCAAGTATCCTTCCAGCTATACTAAAAGCAGACTCCGATGATATCGTTGAGACAGGTACCGAAAGCACATCCATAGCTAATATGGAAAGCATGGGGTATGTAAGCTTGTACACATTCCACCACTTCAATATGTCGAAGTCATCTTCCTCCAATGTAGGACTATGTCGCTATTGAGGTATTTCGCTAACTCGCTAGCACCTACAACCACAGGCACTGAGTGTGTCGAAGAGGAGGTCAAAGAGGAGGAAGAAGCAAATATCTTTGTCCACGTTCCTTTCTTCTTGGTTGTAGCTGGTGTTGGTGGATGCTGTTGGATCTGAACGGTGTTATACTTCAATTTGTACTTACCAAACACTTTGGAAAGCTTGTCACGAAAATTAGTGAAATAAATAGAATAATTTAGATTCACAGCACTACCTAACACTTCTAGAGCACAACGTAAACCATCTAATTTGGCCCTAGGATCTAAAATAAATGCAAATGAATACAAAATTGGAATTTTGCTCCAATATTTCAAATATTTAGTTTCATTTTAGAAACAACTTCACATAAGATAGGATCATTTTTCCCATGTTTCTAGGTGTTGGGAAATATCTAAAATATGAGGAACCATTAAAGGAGATGTGGGATAATAAACCCTAGACAAAGCAACAGTTGATTCTTAAAACAACTCCAAAAACTAGTGAAGTACTCCAATAGTGTGCCAAGTTTGTCAAGTGAGAAGTGTTGATCCTTATTTCTACATGCTTGATTAATAAAGGCAGACAAATGATTTTTGTCACCGAGCAATGCATTAATCATAAGATATGTAGAGTTTCATCTAATTTCCATGTCTAAACTGAACTTATGAAAAGGTTTACCCCAAGCATTATAAATACCTCGTATAGTCCTTAATTCGACCATTTGTGGAATTCATAAAGGAGATTGCTATGCGCAATTTCTTAAGTTGTGGTTTCAGGTTCTTCAAAATAGTTTTAAATAAGATTAATTATATGGCAAGCACAACGTTGATGCAGTAAAAAAGATTGAGCATGTGCCAAATACAGGACTAAAGGTATTCATTGCATTAGTGTCAACACCCGGAATTTTAATCCTAGATGCCTGTTATGCCATACATCGCAATCCCAGGATTACCATTTTTGTGAGATATAACAGATTTGATATCACAGTACATCATCCATTACAAAACATACATAAGGTCTTACAACAAATAAATGATCTCATGATCCAGTCTTAATACAATTCAAGCAGCGGAATAATGTAATAATAACGGTAGCGTAGGAGACGCTCCATCATTATGGTCACATGCAATGATGACGATGGGAGATTATCCTAGTTGTCGTAACCTTCCTGCGATCCATCCTCCTAATAGTCCTCTTCATAGTCTGGCCACGGAAATAGCCAGGGACAAAGCCATGAGTACTCTTTAAGTACTCGCAAACTAATACTAACAAGTGAAGTGGTTTTGAGTAGGAAATACTAAGCTCTAGGTTGTTTTATAAAAAGCCAAATTTACCTCTACTGAGTTTAGAAGCAAAGAAAGCTAGTTGAAATTTTATAATATCTAAGTGGGAACTTGAATTTCATATCACAACCCTATTGTAGTCAAGTCAAGTCATGAATCATTTCACAGGTCATTTTGGAAAACATCTGACGATGAAACAGTATGGCCACTCCAACTGTCCATAACCGCAGACACGGCTATTTGAATAGTTTGACACTCTACAAAGGTGGTACACTTTCACCACAATATTCAATACATCCGTCAGGAACAATCCTGAATTCACCATACTCAGTATGCGGACAATCAATCCTAACCTTTCAATTATACGCCCTAGTATAGGCACCTCTCCTGTGAGTTTGGCCTCCCAACCATGACCAACTGTCATCTTGGAAACTGCACAGGTGGACAATCTTCACAAGGTAGCCTCATCTCAAACCTTGGCAGCAAGGGAACCCATACTAAGGTATATAAGTTTTCAGTCAAGCCCTACCCAAATTTCGGGTATTGTGGTTGTACGGTAAAATTGGAATGATATCGCATCCAGACAACCATCAGTTTTATAAAGGGCTAAGGCTCACGCCTCAACGTTTTCATCATCAAGATCATCTAGTGTTCAAGAACACATGTCAAATCATTTTAGTAGAATGACTCATCATTCTAAGGTTTTCATAACCATTTTCACCAAGTATTCCCATCTAAGTGATAAATTTTTATGCTTAGCACTAGCATCTACAAGTGGGGGTAAACACTAATGAGGGGTGGTAAACACGTGTGGATGATCTAAGTTCAATTTCATGCCTCAGGATGACATCAAGATTATCTAACTTAGGCCAAGTTTTATGCTCTTTATTCTACCTTTAAATATATTTCTAAAATCTACAAGTCACTAAGTAAACTTTAATAGAAGCTTTGATAAATAAATAAAATAACTAAGCTTACAAATAAAACTAGGATTGGGTATCAGGTGGTGTAAGCTTGCAAGTAAAACTTGCATGGTTTAGCTTAGCTTGCTAAGATAGTAGCTTGCTAAGATATTAGTATAAGCTTGCAAGTATTAGCTTGCTAAGTTCCAAGTGTTAGCTTGCATGGTGAAACTTGATTAGTTGGTAGCTTGCCTTGTGCAGAGCAGTGGTTGAAGTTCTCCTCGGCTTTTTCATCATAGTATTCTCCTTCCTCCTCGTATCCTTGATCGGTACTAGCATCTATAAATAAATACAAGGTACATAATCACCAAACAATACTTAACTACTTTTATTTATCACACCAAGGTTTTCACTAGATGATCTAGCATCATCACAAACATTACAAAGAACTTGTATTATTTATTTTATTTTGGAAAAATAATTTCTACTCATTGAAAAACTACTTAAGATTTAATATTCTCTAACTAAAACATGTGATCATGTTGACACATGTCATCACCACATATTTCAGTATATGGGAATGTGATTTAAAGTGGTGTCACAATTTAATAAGGTTTAACCTTTTTATTTTAATTAAATAAAGTGACTAGAATTTCCTATGAGGCATTCTTTTATTACTTGTTCATTATTTATGCAAGTAAACCTAGATATTTTTATATATTCAGAAAGGTCTTGTTAAATGTGATTTTTAAGAGTTGGAATCAACTCAAAAGCTTTTGTGGTTGAATTTTGAAAAATGTTTGAATACAGAAAAGCTTCGGCCTTGTTATTTTTACTATAGGTGATCTACAATTCTAAATGGTTTGAATCCAACGGGCTTGGATTAAGAATTCTAGTACCTTTCTAACAAAATTGGTTTCATGCATTTTGGTTCAATAAATCGGCCTGAGTTGATTTTTGAATCTAAGTACAGAACTAAGTTTGAAACTAAATGGAAAAACCTAAATTCAAACTACTGGGTCACGCGGGAAGTTAACTGGGCCGGCCCACGGCGCATAGCGCGCGTGGGGGTGGGTTTAAGTGGGTGTCCCCACCAGTCAGCAAGACAGGGGGTGCGAAGAGGTACGGGGCAATCTAAACCACACGATCAACATCTAATCGAACGGCTGTGACTTATCATCTCCGCCGAGCAACTCTGGCGAGACAGAACCCTAGCACGGCTAGTGGGGGTCTAAGGGGGCTCACCGGGGTTCAGGCGAGGGTCAGCGATGGGGGCGAACGACGAAGTCGACGACGGCGAACCTCCCGGTACCGGTGGCTTCTCCTGGGGCGGCTCCAATCGCTGGCTCCTCTTCTCCTCCTCTGCGGCAGACTCCAGCAAAATTTTGGCGACCTGCTGCTCGCCTTGCTCCGAGGATGAGGTGGGGTGGTTCTGAGAGAGAGGGGAGTGTGTTGGTGTGAAGAAATCGAACGGGGTGGCCTCTATTTATAGTGCCAAGAGTGGACCGAAGGGCGCGGGTGGAGCTCGTCGTGGTCGTCGTCACAGTGGGCTAATGGCATGGGCGATGGTAGGGGCGGTGCTGTGCTCCCTGGCGAAGTTCAACAGCATGGTCGCGAGGCGTGGTGCGGTGCAAGATGGTCGGAACGCTGCGGTGCTCTGGGCGGGTCCGACGGAAAGTTTAATGGCGCACGGGCTCTCCTGGTCACGTGGCGACGAACGGGCGTGTCCTGGAGGTTCCTGGGGCGGTGGTGATCACGCACGCAAGCGGCGCGCGGTCTGTGCTCATGTGTCGGGTGCGGCGCTCTGTTGCGCTCTTGGCATGCTCGTAGAGAAGCTGGGCACGCTCAGGCTGAGTGGTCCAGGGGCTGGCTGTGCGTTGGCGTTGGAAAGGGGTGGCGGTGGACGGTGGTCAGTGTCCCAGACAAGGTTGGCGGGGCTAGAGCTTCTCCTAGATGGTTGTCGACAATGGGGTGGCAAGGTGAGGCTCGGCATGCTCACCATTGATGGCAATGGCAAGCTCACAGTGAGCTAAAGCTTGTTAAATGAGCAAGATGATTTACTAAGAGGGTGTTGTGAGATATTGAGAGAACAAGGTTGGCCAAATCACTGCTCACTATAGTGTTTTGTGTTTGTTTGATTTCTGTTTGCAAGGTGTTTGATGAAATGGCCAAAAGAGATTTGAATTTGAATTTTTGGTTCAAACTTGGTGGGTGTACTAGTTACATACTAGGTAGTCTTTGGTTAGTTGGAAAGGTCAAGGTGAATTGGTTTGGTTGGTTTTTGAGAAATGGTGATCTTCACATATGTTAAAGATTCAATTTAGAATTGCCATTTGAATCAAGTTGCCAAATGTTTTTGTAAGTTTGAAAGGTGGGCTTGGGTTCACTTTTACTTGGTCTAGCAAGGGGTGGAAATAATTGGAATTGTTTCTGTTTGAAATCTTGGACTAGAAACACCCAAAGTGGCCTAGTGAGCAAGATTGGCAAAAATGACCATTTGCTTATTTTGTTTGTTTTTGAATTTCTCTTGATTTGTTTCTGCTTGGATTTGATTTAGATGATGTTGTTTTCATCTTTAAACCCTTCCTTGCTATTCACATCAATCACACAAGTCCATTCATGCATTCATACATTCATCATATACACACATGCATTCATAATGACTTTAATTAATAAAAGTTTTTGTTAACCCTAAATTTGGTGATTGGAACTTATTAATCCTTGATCAATATTTTTGGGATGTTACAAACCTTCCCTCCTTAAACAAAATCTCGTCCCAAGATTTGAGAAAGAAGAAAAAGAAAACTAGGATTTAAAGAGGTCGGGAAACTCCGTCTTGATGTAATCTTCTCGCTCCTAGGTAGCTTCCTCTTCAGTGTGATTACTCCACTGAATATTGAGAAACTTGATGCTTCGGGTCCTAGTGGTTATGAAAGCTTCCTCCAAAATACGAATGGGTACTTTGGGATATGTCAGGTCATCGTTGATCTCTATGGTTCGATGATCAATGTTCTTGAAAACTTCAGTCTTCTTCGGGACTTCTAGGCATTTGCGAAGTAACGATATATGGAACACATTATGCACGGCTGACATCTCTTCGGGCAGTTCCAGTTGATACGATACTTCTCCTCGATGATTCAGAATCTTGAAGGGTCTGATATATCTAGGGGCTAACTTTCCTTTGAGCTGGAAACGTTGCATTCCTTTCAAAGGCGACACTTTGAGATACACAAAGTCTTCGATATTGAAAGCGAGGTCTCGACGTCTCTTGTCGTCATAACTCTTCTGTCTGGATTGGGCGGTCATGAGGTGCTCATGAATCTTGTGAACTTTCTCTTCTGCTTCTCATAGGATGTCGGGTCCAAAATCTGACTCTCTCCTACTTCCGACCAATTCAAAGGGGTACGACACTTCCTTCCATACATGAATTCAAATAGGGCCATTTGCAAACAAGCTTGATAACTGTTGTTGTAAGAAAATTCTGCGAAGGGCAAACAATCTTCCCATTTAGATCCATACTCTAGCACACAGGCTCTCAACATATCTTCGAGTATTTGATTTACTCGCTCCGTTTGTCCATCAGTCTGAGGGTGATAAGTTGTGCTGAAATCCAATATTTTTCCCAATCCTTCTTGGAATTTCTTCCAAAATCTTGAGGTAAAATGAGTTCCTCGATCCAAAACAATGTTCTTGGGGACTCCGTGCAAACTGACGATTCTAGTGATGTGCAACTCTGCTCGTTTCGAACTCTGATAAGTGGTCTTGACTGGTAAGAAATGGGCGAATTTGGACAATCTATCAACTATGACCCAAATAGAGTCATTTCCCCTACTAGAAGTAGGCAATCCGGTGATAAAGTCCATTCCAACTGAATCCCACTTCCATTCTGGAATCTGCAATTGTTGCAAAATTTCTGCGGGTCTCTGATGTCCCGCCTTGACTCTTTGATAAATATCACACTTGGCGATATAGCTTCCGATTTCTCTCTTCATCTTATGCCACCAAAATTGCTCCTTCAAATCCTAATACATCTTTGTTCCTCCGGGGTGGATAGAATAAAGAGTATCATGGGCTTCTTTCAAAATAGCTCGCTTCAACTCTGCTGGCACATAGATACGTCCTTTGTACCACAAAAGTCCTTCTTCATCTTCGGTGAATTCGGGTACTTTCCTCGTACCAATACGACATTTGATTCCATCGATACTAGCATTTCCTTTCTGTGCCTCCTTGATCTGACTGACCAAAGTGGATTGAAGTTCAATGCTAGCCAAAAATCCTTCACTTACTAATTCCATTCTGAAATCTTCTATCTCTTTGTGCAAACTTGGTTGCTCCTTCAGAATCATGGAGTTCAAGCGGCACGACAATCTTCTAAGGGCATCTACTACCACATTGGCTTTACCAGGGTGATAGTGAATGTCCAAATCATAGTCCTTGATTAGCTCTATCCATCTTCTCTGCCTCATATTCAGCTCCTTCTGAGTGAATATATACTTCAGGCTCTTGTGATCCGAATAAACCTCACAACGGTATCCCATAAGGTAATGCCTCCATGTCTTTAGGGATAGAACTATAGCTGCTAGTTCAAGATCATGAGTAGGATAATTCTGCTCATGCTGCTTCAGTTGTCGGGATAGATAAGATATTACTTTGCCTTCTTGCATCAATACACATCTGAGACCGATCTTGGATGCGTCACAATACACATCAAAAGGCTTCGTGATATCCGGCATGATCAAGATTGGGGCTGAAATCAATCTCTTCTTGAGTTCTTGAAAACTCGCTTCACATTTGTCCATCCATTCAAACTTCTTATCCTTCTTCAACAATTGGTTCATGAGTCTTGCGATACTCGAGAATCCTTCTACGAACTTGCGGTAATATCCCGCCAATCCAAGAAATGCACGAACTTGGGTTTGAGTGGTTGGGGCTTGCCACTCTTCAACATCCTTCACCTTTGCAGGGTCAACGGAAATTCCTTCGGCTGATACAATATGTCTGAGGAATACTACCTCCTGTAACCAGAATTCACATTTGCTAAACTTGGCATACAACTAATGCTGCCTAAGGGTTCCAAGGATGGTCCTTAGGTGTAGCTCATGTTCTTCTTCTGATTTGGAATAGATCAGAATGTCATCAATGAAAACAACGACACACTTATCTAGGAAGTCCATACAAATCTTATTCATGAGGTTCATGAAATAAGCGGGGGCATTGGTTAATCCAAAAGACATGACAGTGTACTCGTACAATCCACATCTGGTGATAAAGGCAGTCTTTGGAATATCATCTGCGCGAATCTTGAATTGATGATAGCCAGTTCTAAGATCAATCTTAGAGAACACTTTGGCACCAATCAACTGGTCAAACATGTCTTCTATCTTTGGCAATGGGTACTTGTTCTTGATAGTGACATCATTCAGCTTCCGATAATCCGTACACAAACAAATACCTCCATCTTTCTTGTCCACAAACAAGACAGGTGATCTCCATGGTGACGCACTTGGTTGAATCAGTCCTATCTCCAACATAGCATCCAGTTGCTTCTTCAGTTCCACTAGTTCCGATGGGTTCATACTATACGGTCTCTGGGCTATGGGTCCGGTTCCAGTGATTAGTTCAATGATAAACTCGATATCCCAATTTGGGGGCATACCGGGCAAAACATCTGGAAATACATCGGGGTATTCACAGACTACTCTGACTTGGTCAATGGTTAGTTGGTCTAGACTCTTGTTGCACTTGAATTGAAGGGGCAAGGTTTCATATACATGCTCTATTGATATTCCGGCTGTACTGGTCATGGTTATGGCTTTCTTGGCATAGTCGATTAATCCTTTATGTTTCGACATCCAATCCATTCCTTGTACTACTTCCAAACCTTTTGTTCCAAGTACTATTAGATCAGCATAAAAATCTATCCATGGATTCGGATAGGTACGGCCTTGCAAATTTGTCTATCTTTGGTGGTTGAACCAGGTTTTTGAACTATTATAATATGCTTCAATTTTGTTGGTTTAATCTTACTAGTGCATGCAAATTCTTTGGTAACAAATGAGTGTGATGCTCCAGAATCAAACAACACCCTTGCAAGTACCGAGTTAACAGAAAACATACCCAGCACGACATCTGGCGCTTCTTGGGATTCTTCAGAATGCATGAGAAAGAGACGGTCGTTGCAGTTGAGCGAATTTCCTGGGGCAAACCTTCTTACAGGCTGAACACGACGCTGCTGCTGATCTGGGGCATTTGCATTGGGTGCCGCGGCAATCTTCTTAGGGCACTCATTGGAATAGTGACCCTTGGTTCCACATTCATAATAAGTCACCTGAGACTTTTCCCTTGCTGCAATAGGCACAACATTGCTTCCAGTCCTTGGGACAGTATTGGTGTTGGTGGTGACATTGTTGTTGTTGAACTTGGGCGGGGCACGATTGAAATATTTGGGGTTGCCGGGGTTGTTGTGATTTCCTCTGGGCCTTGGGTTTCCTCCTCCACGGTTGGGATAGGTTGGACGGTTCATCGGGGTTCTATTGGTTCTTGGGGAAAATCCTGGAGATGGGTTGGGGCGATACTTTGGGGTATGGTGGGTTCCTGGTTGATTCATCATTCTACGCTTGCGGTTCTCGTTGGCTTGGTTGATCTTGCCTTCCATCTGAATGGCAGAATCCACTAAGGCTTCAATATCAGCAAAGGGGATATTGACTAACATTGTCTGCATCTCATCATGCCGACCATTCAAGAATCTCTCCTTCTTCTTGTCTTCAGTGTCAATCTCATCCGGTGCATACCTAGCCAGTGACAAAAATTTGTCCTAGTACTCAACTACTGTCATCCTCCCTTGCTTCAGTTCCTTGAATTCATCTCTCATTCTCTGATCAAACCCGGTGACACATGGGTTCTGCTAAACTTGACTTTGAATTCCTCCCAAGTCATCATATGTCCTCCATTCATGGCGCGAACGCTGTTCCACCATGCTCTTGCATCTCCAGCCAGATAGTGGTTGGCAAACAGTACTTTCTCATTGGCTTCCACTCCTGCAACCTCTAGATTGTTCTCCATGGTTTGCAGCCAGTCATCGGCATCTAGGGGCTCTTCAGACTTAGTGAAAATGGGTGTATTGGTGTTCTGGAAGTTCTTGAGCTTTGATCCATAGTTATCCTGATTGCCATGGCCTTGGTTGTTGTTGGCCATTTGAGCTATGTGCTGAAGGGTGGCTAAGTTGGCTTGACATTCGGCTCTTTCAGCTTCGCGGTCAGAAACCAACATTTGCAAGATCTGCAACATCGGGTCCGGGGATGAAGTGCTTCCTCCGCGAGGCATCTGAAGATTGAGATAGATCATGAGAAAATAGGGAAATTTCTAAGGTTCAGGGTTTTTGTTTTTGAAAAGTTTTCAAAGTTTGACTCAGATTTTTCTAGCAACTTGCTTTTCATTCATTCTTTCATTCATAGCACACGAGACAAACACACACAACAACAACAAAGAAAACAGATGGTTTTAAGAACCATTATGTGAAACTACGATACAGTGGGACCGAATACAACTCACTAACGCTAGTGCTCAAGTGCTACTACTCCTTGGAGTCAGTGTCCTCATCATCATCATCAATGAAGGAGAAGTCATCCTCATCGGTGAAGAAGTCCATGGCATGATCTTCTAGAAAGTCATCATCATCACTGAGGTAGGAGTAGGGGTCTCCACGAAGGTCCTCTCCTACGTTCTCCCTCTCCTCAAGATGCATGTCCCTCTCGTGGATGGTCTCCTCCAACTCTGTGATCCTGTGGCGAAGACGGGCAATGATGCGCTCCTTCTTGTCGAGTTGACGACGACGAGACTGGCGATCCTTCACTAGCATGGCAATGGTTTGATCCTTCTGGGCAGCAATGGCATACTTGTGGTTGGCGTAGGAACGGGCATTGTCTAACTCCTTCTGCCGGTCATACATCATGAAGCTGAGGTGGTCCACTTGGTTCTTCAGCTCAGGGTGATATGGTGCCTCCAGTGGCTGTCCCATAGCATCACGCCTTGGGCAGAACTCAAAGCGGGTACCCTTGATCTAGTTGATACTCTGTCCACACAGACGGGCAAGAGCTTCTTGCATGGCCCTGGCAAGTCCGTCGAGCCAGTTGTTCTCTCTAATGGTGAACTGAATTCCCTCTGAGGTGGGGGCTTTAATCTTTCCTTGGAGACTTGCAACAATCAGCCATTGCAATTCCTCTCCTTCCTGATCGTTGAGCTGAGCTCCAAAGAACTCGGGGTGCGGACGCTCAAGAAGTTCCGAAAGCTGGTCCAAGTCACGCGCAAAGATGAGGTCCCCTCCATTCCCCAACTGATAGAACTTGCTATTCTTCACGTCCATCTATAAGAATATAAGATAAGTAAGTTAGTGGAGTGATCAAGCGTGTCAAATTTTTATGTAAGTTTGCAAGAATTTTTGAGGAACATGAATTTTCATGAAAGAATCTAAGTGATAAGAATGAGAATAAGTTTTCATAAATACTCACTTCCTTTGTTTTGGAAACTAAGTTTTTGATTCAAACGTACATTCTAAACTAGGGTCTCCTATGGTTAGGATGGCTCTGATACCAACTTGTCAACACCGGGATTTTTAATCCCAGATGCCTGTTATGCCATACATCGCAATCCGAGGATTACCATTTTTGCGAGACATAATAGATTTGATATCACAGTACATCATCCATTACAAACCATACATAAGGTCTTACAACAAATAAAGGATCTCATGATCCAGTCTTAATACAATTCAAGTAGCGGAATAACGTAATAATAACGGTAGCATAGGCGAGGCTCCATCTTTATGGTCACAGGCAATGCTGACAATGGGAGACGATCCTAGTTGTCGTAACCTTCCTGCAATCCATCCTCCTGATAGTCCTCTTCATAGTCTGGCCACGGGAATAGCCAGGGACAAAGCCATGAGTACTCTTTAAGTACTCACAAACTAATACTAACAAGTGAAGTAGTTTTGAGTAGGAAATACTAAGCTCTAGGTTGTTTTGCAAAAAGCCAGATTTACCTCTACTGAGTTTAGAAGCAAAGAAAGCTAGTTGAAAGTTTTATAACACCTAAGTGGGAACTTGAATTTCATATCACAACCCTATTGTGGTCAAGTCAAGTCATGAATCATTTCACAAGTCATTTTGGAAAACATCTAATGACGAAACAGTATGTCCACTCCAACTGTCCATAACCGTGGACACGGCTATTCGAATAGTTTGACGCTCTGCAAAGATGGTACACTTTCACCACAATATTCGATACATCCATCAGGAACAATCCTAAATTCACCATACTCAGTATGCGGATAATCAATCCTAACCTTTCAATTACACTCCTTAGTATATTCACCTCTCCTGTGAGTTTGGCCTCCCAACCATGACCAACTGTCATCTTGGGAACTACATAGGTGGACAATCTTCACAAGGTAGCCTCAGCTCAAACCTTGGCTGCAAGGGAACCCATACTACGGTATATAAGTTTCCAGTCAATCCCTACCCAAATTTCGGGTATTATGGTTGTACGGTAAAATTGGAATAGTATCGCATCCAGACAACCATCAGTTTTATAAAGGGCTAAGGCTCATGCCTCAACATTTTCATCATCAAAATCATCTAGTGTTCAAGAATACATGTAAAATCATTTCAGTAGAATGACTCATCATTCTAAGGTTTTCATAACCATTTTCACCAAGTATTCCCATCTAAGTGATCATTTTTTATGCTTAGCACTAGCATATACAAGTGGGGGTAAACACTAATGAGGGGTGGTAAACACGTGTGGATGATCTAAGTTCAATCTCATGCCTCAGGATGACATCAAGATTATCTAACTTAGGCCAAGTTTTATGCTCTTTATGCTACCTTTAAATATCTTTCTAAAATCTACAAGTCACTAAGTAAACTTTAATAGAAGCTTTGATAAAGAAATAAAATAACTAAGCTTGTAAATAAAACTAAGATTGGGTATCAAGTGGTGTAAGCTTACAAGTAAAACTTGCATGGTTTAGCTTATCTTGCTAAAATAGTAGCTTGCTAAGATATTAGTATAAGCTTGCAAGTATTAGCTTGCTAAGTTGCAAGTGTTAGCTTGCATGGTGAAACTTGATTAGTTGGTAGCTTGCCTTGTGCAGAGCAGTGGTTGAAGTTCTCCTCGGCTTCTTCCTCGTAGTATTCTCCTTCCTCCTCGTATCCTTGGTCGGTAGTAGCGTCTATAAATAAATATGAGGTACACAATCACCAAACAATACTTAACTACTTTTATTTATCAAACCAAGGTTTTCACTAGATGATCTAGCATCATCACAAACATTACAAAGAACTTGTCTTATTTATTTTATTTTGGAAAAGTAATTTCTACTCATTGAAAAACTATTTAAGATTTAATATTCTCCAACTAAAACATGGGATTATGTTGACACATGTCATCACCACATATTTTATTACATGGAAATGTGATTTATAGTGGTGTCACAATTTAATAAGGTTTAACCTTTTTATTTTAATTAAATAAAGTGACTAGAATTGCCTATGAGGCATTCTTTTATTACTTGTTCATTATTTATGCAAGTAAACCTAGATATTTTTATATATTCAGAAATGTCTTGTTAAATGTGATTTTTGAGAGTTGGAATCAACTCAAAAGCTTTTGTGGTTGAATTTTGAAAAATGTTTGAATGCAGAAAAGCTTTTGCCTTGTTATTTTTACTATAGGTGATCTACAATTCTAAATGGTTTGAATCCAACGTTCTTGGATTAAGAATTCTAGTACCTTTCTAACAAAATTGGTTTCATGCATTTTGGTTCATTGAATCGACCTGGGTTGATTTTTGAATCAAGGTACAGAACTAAGTTTGGAACTAAATGGAAAAACCTAAATTCAAACTACTGGGTCACGCGGGAAGTTAACTGGGCCGGCCCATGGTGCAAAGTGCGCGCGCGGGTGGGTTTAAGTGGGTGTCCCTACCAGTGAGCAAGACATGGGGGTGCGAAGCGGTACGAGGCAATCTAAACCACACGTCAACATCTAATCGAACGGCTATGACTTATCGTCTCCATCGGGCAACTCCAGCGAGACAGAACCCTAGCGCGGCCTGTGGGGGTCTATGGGGGCTCACCGGGCTTCAGACGAGGGTCGGAGATGGGGGCGAACGACGAAGTCGACGACGGCGAACCTCCTGGTACCGGTGGCTTCTCCTGGGGCGGCTCCAATCGCTAGCTCCTCTTCTCCTTCTCCGCGGCAGACTCTAGCAAAGTTCTGACGACCTGCTGCTCGCCTTGCTCCGGGGATGAGGTGGGGTGGTTCTGAGAGAGAGGGGAGTGTGTTGGTGTGAAGAAATCGAATGGGGGTGTCCTCTATTTATAGTGCCAAGAGGGGACCGAAGGGCGCGGGTGGAGCTCGTCGTGGTCGTTGTCACAGTGGGCTAATGGCATGGGCGACGGTAGGGGGCGATTCTGTGCTCCCTGGCGAAGCTCAATGGCATGGTCGCGAGGCGTGGGGCGGTGCGAGATGGTCGGAATGCCGCGGTGCTCTAGGCGGGTCTGACGGAAAGTTTAATGGCCCACGGGCTCTCCTGGTTGTGCGGCGACAAACGGGCTTGTTCTGGTGGTTCCTGGGGTGGTGGTGATCACGCACGCAAGCGGCAATGGCGGCGCGTGGTCTGTTCTCGTGTGTCGGGTGCGGCGCTCTGGCGTGCTCTCGGCATGCTCGTAGAGAAGCTGGGCACGCTCGGGCTGAGTGGTCCAGGGGCCGGCTGTGTGTTGGCATTGGATAGGGTGTGGCGGTGGACGGTGGTCAGTGTCCCAGACAAGGTTGGCGGGGCTAGAGCTTCTCCTAGCTAGCTGTCGACAATGGGGTGGCAAGGTGAGGCTCAGCATGCTCACCATTAATGGCAATGGCAAGCTCACAATGAGCTAAAGCTTGTTAAATGAGCTAGATGATCTATTAAGAGGGTGTTGTGAGCTATTGAGGGAACAAGGTTGGCCAAATCACTGCTCACTATAATGTTTTGTGTTTGTTTGATTTCTGTTTGCAAGGTGTTTGATGAAATGGCCGAAAGAGATTTGAATTTGAATTTTTGGTTTAAACTTGGTGGGTGTACTAGTTACATACTAGGTAGTCTCTTGTTAGTTGGAAAGGTCAAGGTGAATTGGTTTGGTTGGTTTTTGAGAAATGGTGATCTTCACATATGTTAAAGGTTCAATTTTGAATTGCCATTTGAATCAAGTTGCCAAATGTTTCTATAAGTTTGAAAGGTGGGCTTGGGTTCACTTTTACTTGGTCTAGCAAGGGGTGACAAGAATTGGAATTGTTTCTGTTTGAAATCTTGGACTAGAAACACCCAAAGTGGCCTAGTGAGCAAGATTGGCAAAAATGACCATTTGTTTATTTTGTTTGTTTTTGAATTTCTCTTGATTTGTTTCTGCTTGGATTTGATTTATATGATGTTGTTTTCATCTTTAAACCATTCCTTGCTATTCACATCAATCACACAAGTCCATTCATTCATTCATTCATACATTCATCACATACACACATGCATTCATAATGACTTTAATTAACAAAAGTTTTTGTTAACCCTAAATTTGGTCATTGGAACTTGATAATCCTTGATCAATATTTTTGGGATGTTACAATTAGTATTTGATGAAGCATTATAAGTTATTAGCAAAAAATCTTGTCCCTGAGACCAAAACTATCCACAACTTTAATTATAGCTTCAATAATGTTATCACACGAATGTTTAACGTCAATTAATTTGAATCATGTGATTCATTTTAGTAGTTCACAGTTTTAATTAACATAATGAGCAACCACGTTCTCGTAGTTTTGCTTAGCCCTACCACTCCAAATATCAGATGTTAAAAACACTGAAAAAGTGCATGTAGTAAAGTGTTCTTTTATTTTCTTAAGACCCTCTTTGCATAATTTTTTCATGTCCCTAGTGGTGGTTTGTGTAGAAGCATGACTGAAAGTAGGCGTATGGAACTTTCGAATATATTCGACCAAAGTGCGAGATTCACCAAAACCTAGAGATAAACCATTTGAAGCAATTAACTTACAAAGACCATTTGAGTGAAAGAAGGCTCCATCGCAACTCTCCAACGCGGGGGATTTCGAGGATTCCTCCATCCTCGAGATCTTTGACTCCGACTCTGGGTCAAAAAATTCCGGCAATCTCCATGTCGAATCCAGTCGCTTCATCGCGACCTACATGGCGAGCGGCACAAGCGCCCGTCGGACCCCTTCTCCACGCCAATCCCACTGACCACAACGACGATGGAGGTCAAAGAAGCCCGCCTGCGTCTGGAGGAAGCGGCGCGCAAGGAGTAGGCCGAGCGCAAAAACTTTCGCCTTGAGCAGGCAACGACGCAGGAGCTATCGTTCTACCACCAACGCCGCATCAGGACGCGCCTAAACCCCAGCATTCAGGGTCGTGCCCTGAACTTCGATGAAGACAACGAACCTACTCGCATGGCCGAGCGCGTGATCTGCGAGAACGCGCCGCCTAGATTCAGCGCCCGCCCACCACCACGAGCACCGGCGAGTGGAGCACCCCCGCCGCCACCCGGCCGCACGCCTTCGCCCAACTAGCCGAGAGTCCTCATCTCTCTGCAAGAGCGGGACGCGAATGGCCTCCCGTTGTACTCCACCCCGATGGAAAACATCATCGCGCGGCAGGCCGCGGTCGCCAACCTCAACATCACGGGGGAAGGCGCCCTGCAAGTCAAGTACGCCTAGGCCCTACTCGCCAAGGCCGTTGAGCAATAAGCCACGGGAACCGATTCGCGTGGGCGGATGTACTCCCGCTCCTCTGGGAGCGGGGTGCGGTGACCCATCATACCACTACATGATGTAGTATACTATAGTCGTTGACATAACACCAATGAAAACACCGTTCACTAGTATTACATCCCTCAAAGTGGTACAACAGAAACACAGCAGGTCCAAGGCATGACTAAAGGTTACAACTCGACTCTTTACATAAGATCCAGAGAACACTCTAGGTTAAAGAGAGAAAGAAACTTCTTACAAAGAAGAATCAGAAATAATCAACTTATAATTTTCAAGCTAATAAGATTAGTATCTAACTATGGAGCTTGTATTGCTACTATTGCAATACTATATAGTAATAGGTTCTTATGGCTAGAGATTATGTTTCTATCTAATTCGCAACTCCTTCTTCACTTGAATTGTTGTATATGTTGACTTCCTTGACTTTATTGAAGAACGTGAGGTGTTGCTGAAAATTCCCTTGATCATAAGTGATGTAGACGTCGTTTGTATTGGCTTTAGAATCTAGCAAGGGTTAAGAAGATACGTTGAGTATGGGCGTAGACAACAAGTTCACTAGCAAAGGAGTGTTTGATGCACTATATCTACAACCACAGACCATAGGTCATAGGCAATGCAGGTTTTTATAAGCATTTATTCAAAGGTTGCTTTTATTCTGAAAAGCTATGTCCGTCAGCCTTCACAGGTTTACCAGAACTTACATGGAGTTCCTTTCCTGCCACGTTCGTAGCTCCTTCCCGGAAGAGGGAGTAACAAGTTATAGTTCTTACACTCTGCAGAGGTGCGTTACTTTTCCCATGAGAGATCAACTCCTTGTTGCACAACTGTGCAGCTTACCCGTCCACAATTCCATGTTGTGGAGCCCAGTAGATGATCCAAGCCAATCACTGCCCTCTCCGCGATCCCATATGTCTGCATGATCCTTTGGGGATGGCTCACCTCCATTAAGCCCCCTTTCGGGCTGGCTAAAACCCTGATGAGTTCGTGAAGACTCTATGAGCTGGTGATGCCCCAAGCAAGTACCATTTAGGTCCGGCTATACCTCCGACAGCCACTCATAGATAATCTAGACACCAAAATCGTGGGGCCTAAAGGGTGCCCACCCATATGTTTGATCCGCACAAGGAATCACAACGTCACGTTAAGGTCGACTTTCCTCCATATGAAAGGAAAAGGATACATCTGACTTCTCCATCCCATTCCAAATCTCATGGTTAACACGTACTATACAGCGCAAGAATCATTGGCGTCGTTAGTTGTTAGGTCCTAGATAATATGTTCCTTTACCACCGAAACTTTCATAATTGGTTATGACCTCATGGTAAATAACCTATAATCATCTTATTACGAAAATAGTGTTTTTTGACCTTTTTGAAATGCAGATGATGACAACACTGGATTTGCAAAATACTTTATAGAAAATAATCAAAGGACATGAGCAAGTGTGAACTTGCCTTTTGTGATTGCAAGATTATGCACTCACGGTCTTCAAGACAATATAAGATCCAATATCTGAAATCAGCATCACTGGTCTGGTAAGGACTAATGTTTAAAGAAGCAGGATGCTATTATGCATAAGTAATGTAATGCAATTTGTTAAGTTCGTATCCCTAGAATAAGTGTTGATCTAGGGTTTGGAAACTGGAAATGGTTTCTTTAGAATGTGTTATACTTTTAGATAAGCTTCACACTTGTTCTTCTTATTAAGGCTTGTGAGGGTGTGTGAAACAATGTGTAATTAGAATATCATACAACCAATAAGATATACAAATGTGGAATGCTACGCAAGGATGCTTATATAACAATTGTTCTATCTTCACATTTTACTCTACAAGTAACAACATTTATAAGGAGCTTAGGTGTTAACAATCCTGAGTATACAAGTAAAATGTAAAGTAATGTGATTATTATTGATTGTCATTTTTTGTTTGAAGTATCAAAAAGGATAACCTTCGAAGAAAAGGTTTCTATGGTAGGGTTTAAACAATATTTATGGTTAATAGAATGTGATTGATGTTGTTTGTGCTTGCTTGAATAGTTTGGACTTGAGATGCTTTAGGTCTTAATTAAAATATACCAAAGTTAACTATAAAACATATAATAAAGTCTTTATCATAATATTTAAAGTCTTGTAGACTAAAGTTAACTTTAAAAACATAGATGGACTTAAGGTGTAATGCTTATGATATTTGTACCTTGTTCACTTTATAATGTTTCCTTAAAGTTACTTAAGAATGGTGATACTTTTATTTGAGTAGTGGTTTCTTAATATTATAATGGAATAGAAACAGTTATCTCCTTATAAAAGTGTGGTTATGATTTGTAATCAAGGAAATTATATTACTTAATTACTTATGAATTCACTATAGTGTTTTGGTATGTTGATAAACTTGTGGTTGAAGTAAAGGAATAGGTTTTATTTAGCCACAATTTATTCTTGAAGATTTTAGATTTGATAAGGATCTTTTTTAGAAAATATTCTACACTTATGGTGGAATGATAATTCAATATGACTGTATTAAAAATGTGTTAAACCCTTGTGACTTCATATTATCAATGTTTAAGACTAATACTATTTATTAGACCTCAATTGGCTAATTTTGGAAATATTAGCAAATTTTATTTACCCTTATAAGAATTATCAATTAAGGAAATAGGTTTAATCTCAATTTATTAGAGTATGAAACTTTTACTTACTTCCAAAGTGGGATGTTATGTTTTTAATATGTAGATATTATTTCTGTGATCATTTTGGTGTATTATATGTATTTTTATGAATTTTAAATAATAACATATGATTTTTATAAGTTTTATTACTTAATAATAAATACTTAATTAGGTGATATAATAATATATGATTAGAGTTTTAATTTGTATTTATTATTTTTCTAAGAATTTTGGTATATTATTTATATTTTTAGCATTTACCATTATTAAATTATGAATTCTCAAAGTATTATTACTTATAAAATCTTTATTAAATAATATTTATTTAAATAGTTAATCTAATAATGTTGGATAATAAACTTAATTTGTAGATTTTATTAAACATATTTTTTCTGAATTATAAAACAAAAGTTATTGGTTTAATAAGATTTAATCATTTTATTAAATTATTTTCTAAATAAGGAAATTCTTTTTAAACCGCACCCTAACCTAGCTTAGGTCACTGACCAGTGGACCAGTGGCCACGTTGGCATGCCACATTGGCGTGGACTAGTCAAATGGGTGGACTAGGTCAAAGGGTGACGTTGGCATGACGTTAAGATGATGTCACATGAACTGATCCTCTCAGATCGAAATCAAATCCATTGATTTGGTTCGCGCGCGGGGTTTTGGTTAGGCTTATCGAAAAGAGGGCGACGCATGTAACTCAGTAGTGGCGGCGCCGCTCTATTTTGGTCGCCAGAGGACGACCGGCGACGAGTTCGTGCGATGGTGCTCTCAGATGATTATGGCGACGTGGATTTAGGAAGAAAACAACACAATGGAGCATACATGGGCACTTAAAGACTCACCAGGAACGCGTTGATGTGGTTGGCGAGTCACGGGGTGACCGGAGTCGATGGTGGAGACGACGGCGGTGATCATCGGACTTGAGCAATATGGGGTCGATTATGAGCGCGCCAGCTTGATTCCTTCCTTGTGGAGTTTTCACACGTCACTGCGGAGCTCAGAGCATCTTCGGTTGGCTTTGGGGTGGCCTCTATCGGCGACGGTGATTAACTCCAGCGAGCTAGGGTTTCGGGTGAGGAAGAGAGATAGGTCTAGGGAGTGAGAGAGAGGATAAGATTGGTATGAGAGGATAGAGGAGGACGTAGCGGTCTTATCTACTCCTCTCAGGGTCGACGGCGAGCACCACGGCGGTCAGATTTCGATGACGACGGCGGACGGCATCGCAGGTATGCACGCTGCTACCTGTGTGCATGAGGATGACGATGATGGTCGTTTTGCAGAAAACCCCCTGACAATCTTTCAATCTCAACCCACAGTCCCTTCGCTGGTCCCTCTCGTCAGCCACAGTGGTTGACAAGTTGGGCTCGTTATTGGGCCTTAGTGGACTGCAAAGAAGTGCACCAAGCGGCAGATTGGTAAAGAGAAATATGGGCTTCGGCCAGGAATGATTTTTTTCTATTTCCCTTTTTAACTGTTATATTTAGACAATTGTTTTGGATATTCCTTATAGAGTTATATTTGCTAAATGCTTGCAGCAACAAATAGAATATATTTATATTCATTTAGTGAACCTTTATTATATAAGGTTTATTTTTTATTTCCTTTATTTAGGTCCCTTCTATTAATATGTTGTAGATATTTTTGTTATGAATTTAATTTACCTAAATACTCCATAACTTATTTAAATAATGTATTATTATTAATTTATAATATTTGATTCTTATAACATTTAAAAAAATTATTTCATATAGTGATCCTTCTTATTATATGACACATAAAATTCTTGGGAATGAAAATGGTTATTTTTATTCTCATGGACTTAAATGATCTCAAGATAAATAGTTTGTTATATCTTGCATAGAAATTTAGGGTTTAAAATTTTAACGAGGCTTAAATTTATTCATGATCTTATAGATAGGAATAACATTTAAGGTTTAAGACATATTGTCTTTATGCTTGTCATTAGGAATGATACCATTAGTTAAAGTAAGGTAATAGGGTTGTTCTTTAGAATCGCTTAAGAATAAGAGTTGATAACTATAGTTCCTAGGCACTTATGGTTTTAATGTTGTGAAGTGGCAAGATATACTTAAGTGATTTGCTATATTATTCCTATAAGCCATTGTGGAAATAGGATGATTGATCATAGAGATGAAATAGATATTGTTTTATTATAGATTTAAGGTTGAATATTTACCTAGAATTCCTAGCTTCCATACTTAGTAATTCTGGACTCCTAATTAAGGATTTCCTTTCCTAGATATTCTACTTCTTCATATTCATCATAATGGATTAACATGATGAGCTTTATTTCACAATAATATTCTTATCAATCAATTCTCCTTCTAAATCCATTAGTAAATCCAATGAGGTTGACACTTAAGCTCAACATGATCTCCCCATAGGGATCATTCTCATCTTTTGAGTACTTCTTATGAATCTAATTCCACTTGAATGATTACTCTCTTACTTCCCACATTACTTTGTAATCTCACTTACAAATGTTAGAAGCTTGTCATTGAAGCTTTTCATAACTCTCTCATATCTATACTTGGTTATATCAACTACTCCACTAATGATAACCTTCAATCTAACAAGTAATTACTTCTAACTCCATTCATACTCTTCCTTCATCATCCATCACTAATATTACTCCAATAGATGTATATATCAAACTCTACTTTCCTCAAAAGCTTAGTATTCTCAAAGAGGAATATACTACTTCTCTAACTCAATGTTGCTCTAGCATCATCTTATACACACTATCTTATCTCTACTTGTCTTTAATAACTCATATTCCAACTTCTCCTTTTACCATTGTGGCTTGTCATAACTAACCTAGGATAACATATCTTTACTAGGGTCTAATCATGTTATATCCACCAATGTCACTTATAAATGATATAATCATTCACTCTCAGTGATCTGAGCATGATCATTATAATCCTTTGATTATTTATGGATTAGGTTTCCAGTTGGCTAATCAAGGTTTCATCAATACAACACTACAGTTGTATTATAATTATCTACCTAATATTACCATCTGACTAAGAGATAGTATTTATTGACTATGCCTATTTGATCCAATAGAATTACTCCTTGGTAACTATCTGTAGAATTCATCCTTGTAATCTTCTTTGTTACTATATACACTTTGATTTAGGATATCTCTTCTATACATTAATGAGT
This sequence comes from Avena sativa, assembly GCA_916181665.1. Lineage (NCBI taxonomy): Eukaryota > Viridiplantae > Streptophyta > Magnoliopsida > Poales > Poaceae > Avena > Avena sativa. The sequence goes on from OV702297.1 coordinate 242,559,601, forward strand.
GAGTTAATTCCATCAATTATCATATTGATTCGATTCTCTTCAAACCTTTCCATCTATAGATGATATCTAAAACTAGCATTACTACCTACCTCATCTTACTCATTCTCTAGGGGCTTTAAAGTGAATTCTATGATAAGGACAAAAGTTAATAGATCAAGAATTGATAGGCTAAGACTTGATATATCAATAGTTGATTACTCAACATTGATTTCCACAGATATTGAAATATGACTCAATAGAGATGATAAGGATTTTTATGAAAAGAAAGATATGTGGTGAATGGTCTTGTCTTGATTCCCTTCCTCCTCAACAAGTGATAAGGAATTAGTGGTTAAGAACTATCATGATACTCATTGTAGAAAATGGATAAGAATAAAATAGATCAAGATTTGGTTATTGGATTCTGGTTACTTGAGTTATATTCATAGCTTGGTATTCATGGGTTATTGGAATGAATACTATGAGATGGTCTCTTAAGGACCTGCTATTAATTATTGCATTTGATCTACCCTTAGATCAAATTATGTTTACCCCAAAATAAGGTTTTAGCAAAGGTCCTATTGAAACTTATTGTAGTCAACTTGATGATCTACTTCAATTCCATCAAGTTAAGAGAAGCTTCAATCACTTTGACAAGTTTTGTTCAAAAAGCGCGAAAATTATTCGTATTTTCTATGCATGAATGCAATGCACACATCTGAGTTTAGCTTATTTCTAAGCTCTAATGTTGGTATGTTACACAGGGCGGCCTCGAGCGGCCACCCAACGATCGCCAACACTCTCAACTGCCCGCCACCCGAGCCCTGCAGGATCAACCACAGGTCGCACACCCAGCGCTCTCCACCAACGACCCACGACCGCTAAACAACACAGTCGCTGCCAATGGGTAGACGATCGACAGGCGAACCCACATCATCAACAACCAAGCCTAGCGCGCACGCCAGCCCAACGAATTGAGCCACACCCTCACCAAACACAGCGACGGCGAGCCAAGGGACACCCTCAGTCGAGTTGGCCCCCAGTGCTTCGGGCCCATGATCCGAGGCGAAAACTACCCGACCAACTTCAAAGTGCCAAAGAAGATCAAGAAGTACGACCCTACATATGACCCAGCCGTGTGGTTGGACACATACCTCATGGCAATGGGAATCGCCGGCCACACCGACCTCCTCGCCGCTCGTTACCTCCCATTAATTATGGAGGGTGCGACTCGGCAATGGATCAACACCCTCCCCCAAACAGCATCGAATCATGGGAGGACATGCACGAGGCCTTTGTCAAGCACTTCGAGGGCTCCCACACCCGTGCCACCACCATCGAAGACCTGAAGCGATGTGTCTAGGGACCACGCGAGTCGACCCTCCACTGGGTCCAATGGTGGCAGGACCCATGGATGAACGCCACCGGCATCCACCCGGACACGGTGATCCATTGCTTCAAGAACTCGTTCCGATATGAACCACTAGTCACCAAGATCAAGAGGGTGTACAAGACGCTCGACAACATCACCGAGCTCCTCGAGATCGCCAAGCGCTACACGGAGGAAGATCCGAACCAAGAAACAGACGACGAGTCGGGCGGAAACCGCCGCATAGGGGGCCATGACAACAGAAGACAACACGAACTGCGCTACAACAACACTCGCCTCACTAGCAAGCACCGCGGTGACGGGCGAGTCGACTTTGTCACCAACGCTGGCTATGCGCCACACGAGCCAAAGAACTTCCGCCGCGATGGAGGAAATTACTGTGACAGCGGAAACTACCACGCGAGGCCTAAATTCGACCCCGCGGCCCTCCTCAACCAACCCTGTGTCTACACACAGCAGGGAGGGGAAACGCGCAACACACACCACCGCCGACTGCAACTCCCTAAAGGAGATCGAGAAGACGAGGCGAGCACGGGAAGACCCCAACAACAGCCCTCCAAGAGACCACGGCAATGCCGGTGCCTTCGGCAATGACGTCGGATCGCTTCACACCTTCACCAATGTAACATCCCAAAAATATTAATCAAGATTATCAAGTTCTAATCACCCAAATTTAGGGCTAACAAAAACTGTTGTTATTAAAATGAATATGAATGCATGTGTGTGTGATGAATGCATGAATGCTTGCAATGCCATGTTTGATTGCTATGAATGTCAAGGATTGGTTTAAAGATGAAAACAACATCATCTAAATCATTTCCAAGCAGAATCAAATGAAGAGAAAATAAAAAGTAAACAATGTAAGCTAATGGTCATTTTGACCAAAGTTAACCACTAGACCACTTTGAGTGTTCCTAGTCCAAGTTTTCTAACATAAACAAATCCAATTCTTTTCACCCCTTGTTAGACCAAGTGAAAGTGAACCCAATCCCACTTTGCAAACCAACATAAATAGATTTAAAATCTATTCAAATGATAATTCAAAATTGAATCAAGTGTAAATATTAAGATCACCATTTCTCAAAAACCAGTCAAACCAGTTCACCTTGACCAACCCAAGAATCCAGATACTACCAAGCATGTAACCAAAGTACTCACCAAAATTCATCCAAAAATTCAAATGTAAAGTTCATGCGGCCATTTCATCAAACAGATGGTGAGCACAGTAAACCACTACCTAACTTCTACTGTTTTGAGCAGTGTTTGATCAAACAATTGCACCAAAATCTCTCCCCTTGTCTCCCCCACTGACCACACTGCGTTGACACAAGCTAGCAAGCTACCCCTTGCACTAGTGCCATGCCACCCGAGCCCCCCTTGCCAGCCGATCATGGCCAACATGTAGGAGCAACTGCTGCGCCCGGCCACGATGTCCAGGAGGCAGCCCACTGTCCACCCCCCCCCCCTGTCCAGCCCTCGAACGCAGCCAGGCCCTAGACCATAGAGGAAATGCCATGCCTACCGTCTCTGCACCGTGCCGAGAGCGCGCCAGAGCGCCACATCCGACCAGCTCATGTGCGCCGTGCCTCACTCTCACCTTGCGTGCACACACTCTCCTTAAGACTAGCTAGCTCCTAGACATCCCCGTTCGCCGCCGCGCGACCCATAGCCACTGTACGTCATCAAAAATGCCGTCTGTGCCGCTCAAAGCACCAAACTGTTCCGACCATTCTAGACCGCCCCTTGCTACGCCATTAAGCCATTGAGGATCGCCAGGAGACCGCGCACCGGCCTACACCCTCCGCCATGCCATTAGCTCGTTGTGCCATCGACCGCGTCGAGCTCCGCCGATGCCGCACTGCCTCTCTCGCTCGACTATAAAAGGAGGCCACCCCCGCCTCAATTCTTCACACCACCTCACTCCCCACTCCTCACAGAACACCACTGACCCTTCCCCGAATCAAGGCGAGCTCCGCAGCACCAGAATTTCACCGGAGTCCGCCGCTACAGAGGAGGAGAAGGGGCATTGATTGGAGCCACCCCAGGAGCCACCGCGACCACTGTTCGAACCTCCATCATCGACAATGTCATTCGCCCCTATCGCCAACCCTAGATGGAGCCCTGGAGAGCCTCACATGACCCCCACCGCCGTGTTAGGGTTTAGACCTCGCCGGAGCTGTTCGTCGTCGATGATGAATCCCAGCCGTTAGATTAGGTTCTAATCGTAGGGACTGGATTAAAGGATACCTCTTCGCGTAGACAGAGTTGCTGACGCGTGGGACCGCTCTGCTAGCAGCCCGCTGCGCGCACTGTGTAGTTGGGCCGGCCCAATAACACTCCCACGCAACCCAGTAGATTCAAATATAGATTTTTGAATTTAGTTCGAACCTAGTTCTGTCAGTAGATTCAAAAATCAATTCAGAGAGTTGTACTGAACCAAATTGCATGAAACCAATTTTGTTACAAAGATATTGAAATTATTAATCCAAGCCTATTGGATTCAATCCATTTGGAAATATAGATCACCTATACCAAAATAACAAGACAGAGACTTTTCCACATTCACACATTTTTCAAAAATCAACCATAAACGCTTTTGAGTTGATTCCAACTCTCAAAAATCACATTTGATAAGATCTTTCTAGATATATAAAAATAATTAGGTTTACATGCAGTAATCTTGGACAAGTATTAAAAGAATGCCCCATAGGAGTTTCTAGTCACTTTAATTAATTAAAATAATAATGTTAAACCTTATTAAATTGTGACACCACTTTAAATCACATTCCCAAGTATTAAAATATGTGGTGATGACATGTGTCAACATGATCCCATATTTTAATTGGAGAATATTAAATTTTAAGTAGTTTTCAATGAGTAGAAATTACTTTTCCAAAATAAAATAAATAAGAGTAAGCCATTAATCCTTGTGATGATTGTGATGATGCTAGATCATCTAGTGTGAACCTTTGTGTGCTAAATAGAAGTAGTATTGTTTGGTGATTGTGTACCTCGTATTTATTTATAGACGCTAGTATCGACCAAGCATACGAGGAGGAAGGGGACTACTACGAAGAAGTAGAGGAGAACTTCAACCACTGCACTACTCAAGGCAAGCTACACTATGCAAGCGACATTATGCAAGCTAACACTTGCATGATAACTATGAAAACTAGAGGCCTTAGGCATATTTGGTTATACCACTTGATTATACCAAATCCCCGTTTTACTTGCAAGCTTTATTCTTTTATTTTTTTTATCAAAGTTCTTTATTACTTCTAGTTAGTATTTGGTGAGTTTTGGAAAGATATTAGAGGTAGCATAAAGAGCCTAAAACTTGGCCTAAGTTAGTTAGAACTATATGTCATACTGAGGCATGAGATCTAGATTTGGATAAGTCACACTTGATTAGCACCCCTCATTAGTGATTACCCTTAATTTTAGTGGCTAGTGCTGAACATACAAGTTGATCACTTTAGATGGGAATACTTGGTGAAAATGATTATGAAAACCTTAGAATGATGAGTCATTCTAATGAAATGTTTTGACATGTGTTATGAACACTAGATGATTTGATGATGAAAATGTTGAGGCATGAGCCTTAGCCCTTTTATAAAACTGATGGTTGGGTTCGGATGTGATACCATTCCAATTATTTCCGCACAACCACAATACCTGAATTTGGGTAGGGCTTGACTGGATGTTTATATATCATAGTATGGGTTCCCTTGCGGAAGAGGTTTGAGCTGAGGCTACCTCAGGATGATTGTCCACCTGTGCAGTTCCCAAGATGAAAGATGGTCATGGTTGGGAGGCCAAGCTCATAGGGGAGGTGCCTATACTAGGGTGTGTAATTGAAAGGTTAGGATTGATTATCCGCATATTGAGTATGGTGATTCAGGATTGTTCCTAAAGGATTTATTGAATGTTGTGATGAAAGTGTACCACCTCTACAGAGTGTCAAACTTTTCGAATAGCCGCGTCCGTGGTTATGGATAGTTGGAGTTGCCACACTGTTCCGTCATCAGATGTTTTCAAAATGACTTGTGAAATGAATTATGACTTGACTTGACCACAATAGGGTTGTGAACATGAAAACTAAGTTCCCACTTAGGTGTTGTAGAACATTAAACTAGTTTTCTTTACTTCTAAACTCAGTTAGAGATAAACCTGCCTTTTTTGCAAATAAACCTAGAGCTTAGGATTCCTAATTGAACCACTTTACTTGTTAGTGATAGTTTGCTAGTACTTAAAGAGTACTCGTGGCTTTGTCCCTGGCTATTCCTATGGCCAGACTATGAGGAGGACTACCAGGATGATGGACAACAGGAAGTCTATGACAACTAGGATCATCTCCCATCGTCAGCATTGCCTGTGACTCTGAAGATGGAGCTTCGACCATGCTACCGTTATTTTTTATTTCCGCTGTGTTGATTGTATTAAGACTGGATTATGAGATCCTTTATTTGTAAGACCTTTATTATGGTTTGTAATGGATGATGAACTATGGTAGCAATCTGTTATGTCTCGCAAAAATGGTAATCGTGGGATTGTGATGTATGGCATAACAGGTATCCAGGATTAAAAATCTGGGTGTTGACAACCTGGCTCGGCACCAAGCGCGAGAAGAAGGTCCTCACTCGCGCAATCGCCGTCAACGCGGTATCCCAGGTCGACGTTCCCCGCTTCCTCAACTGGTCCAAGAAGCGCATCACCTGGAGCCGCGAGGACCACTCGCCACAAATCAAGTACCCCAGGGGATTCTCCCTGGTAGTTAAGGCCAAAGTGGGCGACTAATGGCTACCCAAGACACTGATGGACGGCGGATCTCCATCAACATTCTCTACCTAGATACATTTAGGAGACTGCAGCTCCCGCAGTCGATGATCGAGAAAACTCTCACCACCTTCCACAACATCTTCCCCGGTCGGAAGGCGTACCCGATCAGCAAGGTGACGCTTCCAGTCACCTTCAGCACACCAGCCAACTTCCGTGCTGAGTGGATCGTCTTCGAGCTGGTGAACTTCCGTAGCCCCTACCACCGCGTCCTGGGGCGACAAGCATTCGCCAAATTCATGGCAGAGCCGCACTACTCGTACAATATGATGAAGCTCCTAGGACCATGCGGTATCATCACCGTCCCTGGCGACCCCGATATGGCCGTGGAATGCTTGGAAAAAGGCACCAAACTCGCGGACGCCGTCATCACTGTAGAGACCAACCACGCCGAGGAGCTCGCCAGATACGCGAGCGGAGTCGACAAAGATGACCCCACAATCCTGAAGAAGCCCAACACAGAGAACGTCGAGTCGATAGCATTCGAAGCCACCACGCACACCCGCACCGTCGAGCTGGTCCCGGGCGACTCTAGCAAAACGGTCATGATCGGGGCAGGCATGAGCCCCTCATAGGAACGCGCGCTCCTTGATTTCCTCTATGAGAATCGTGACATATTTGCATGGAAGCCATCTGACATGCTAGGTGTCCCGAGGGAACTCGCCGAGCACAAGCTTAATGACGACCCCAAAGCGCGACCTGTCAAGTAGTCGCCGCGGCCCTTCAATGAAGAGTGCCACCGAGCAATCGCCGAAGAAGTGCAGCGTCTACTCGCTGCAGGCTTCATCCGACCAATCAAGTACTCCAAGTGGATGGCAAACCCAATACTGGTCATGAAGAAGAACAAGACCTGGAGAATGTGCATTGACTACGCCAACCTCAACAACGCCTGCCCAAAGGAGCAGTTCGTCCTCCCGCGCATCGACCGGATCATCGATTCGACCGTGGAGTCGGAGTCGATGTGCTTCCTCGATGCGTACTCTGGTTATAACCAGATCAAGATGGCGGTCGAGGGCGAGGAGAGGACGGCGTTCATCATGCCATTAGGCGCCTATTGCTACACCGCCATGATGTTCGGCCTCAAGAACGCCGACGCGACCTACCAGTGGTGCATGTAGGAGTGCCTCGCGAGCCAAATTGACCGCAACATCCACGTCTACATCGACAATGTGGTGGTCAAGTAGAATCGCCAGAGCGACGTACTCGTCGACCTGGCCGAGACCTCCGCAAACCTGCGGAGGTACAAGATCAAGCTCAACCCAGGGAAGTGCACCTTTGGCATACCCACCGGACAACTCCCGTGGTGCGTAGTCTTGAAGCGAGGTATCGAGGAGAACCCCATAAAGATCGACACAATCACACGGCTCGGGAAACCCGAGTGCCTTCATGACGTCTAGAAGCTGGCCGGTCAAGTCGCGAATCTCATTCGCTTCATCCCCCGACTAGGCGAGAAGGCAATGCCTCTCTACCTCCTGATGCTCAAGAACCCCACGTTCTAATGGGACAAAGAGGCGGACGACGCGATTAATGCACTCAAAGAAGTGCTACTCGACGCGCCCCTACTCGCCGCCCCCGTCGACAAGGAGCACATGCTCGTCTACGTCGCGACATCCGCGCGAGTCGTCAGTGTCGTCATGGTCGTCGAGCGACCAGAGGAGGGCAAGGAGTGCCCCGTACAGCGCCCGGTCTACTACATCAGCGAGCTCCTCACGGACTCACGGTAGCGCTACCCGCAGTACCAGAAACTGGTATACGCGGTTTTCCAAGCCCAACGGAGACTCCCGCACTACTTCCAGGAGCACCCAATCCTGATCGTCTCCTCCGCGCCACTGTAGGACATCATCCTCAACCGCGAGGCAAGTGGGTGGGTCACCAAGTGGGCCGTTTAAATTAGCGTCCACAACATCAAGTACGATCCATGCAAGGCGATCAAGTCGCATGCTCTAGCAGACTTCCTTGCCGACTGGGAAGAGGCACAATAGCCAGAGAAGCTTCCATACCTCCACTACTGGTCGCTCCAGTTCGACGGGTCCAAGAACGCGGACGGCACAGGAGAAGGAATCATACTCACCTCGCCCAAAGGCAAAAAGCTCCGCTACGTGCTATACCTCGACTTCACGCCCTGCAGAGGCTCTCCTTCACGGCATGCGGCCGCCAAGGAGATGAACGTCAATTGACTACGATTCTATGGCGAATCCGACCTCGTTGCCCAAGTCGCCAGTACCTGCGACGCCATCTCCCCCATCATGGCAGCATACCGCCAAGCAGTGGACCAACTTGGGGGGCACTTTGCTGGCTACTCGGTAGAGTGGATCGATAGACGCAAGAACGAGGAGGACGACACTCTCTCCTGCATCGGGTTGGCTCGGCAAACCCCACCCATGGGCGTCTTCCTTGACACCATCCACAAGCGCTCCGTCTCCCCTCCAAAGGAGATCGACCTCGGGATCTCGTTCCAACCCGAGCCTGCCCTGGTCGCCGTGATCGCGGAACCAAGCGACTGGACTGCACCATACCTCGCCTACCTCGAGAGCGGGACCCTACCAGCGGACAAGACGGAAGCCCGCATGATTGGGTGGCGCTACAAATCCTTCGTCATCATCAACGGCGAGCTCCACAAGCGCAGCGTAACCGGCGTGTTCTAACGTTGCGTGCAACCTTGGGAGGGGCACAAGATCCTCCAAGACATCCATGCTGGCGACTGCGGCCAGCACGCCGGTGCCTGGTCTTTAGTCGCCAAGACCATGCGACATGGCTTCTACTGGCTCACCGCACACACCAACGCCGTTGACATCGTCCAGCGCTGTGTCGGGTGCCAGAAGTACGCCAACAAGACGCACATCCCGAGCTCGGTGCTCAAGATGATCCCCATCACCTGGCCATTCTCCGTATGGGGCATGGACATGGTGGGCGCCTTCAAAAAGGCTCCTTCCGGCTACACCCACCTCCTGGTCGTAGTCGACAAATTCACCAAATGGATCGAGGCCAAGCTAGTCCAGAAGTGTGACGGGAAAACCGCGCCAAATTCCTTCGTGAGCTCATCTACCGCTACGGATTCGCGCACAACATCATCACGAACAATGGCACCAAGTTTGCAAAAGGCGCCATTGCCGAATTCTGCGAGAAGCACAACATACGGCTCGACCTCGCTTCAGTCGCCCACCCGGAGTCCAATGGCCAGGCGGAATGCGCCAATCAAAGCATACTCCATGGCCTCAAGTCGCGACTGCAAGTCCCCCTCGAGCAAACTCCGGGGTGCTAGGTCAAAGAGCTCCCCTCCGTCATATGGGGCATCCACACCTCCATCAACCACTACAAGAAATCTATTGATACATGACCCTCCATATTGGTCACTAGAAGGTCATAATTTTTAATTTTTGACCTTTTTGTGACCAAATAGAGAAGGTCAAAAGCTGAGCGTCACTAGTTAAACACGATGACCTTTTTTCTAAATTGGTCATAGACGTCTGTATTGGTCATAGAATGTTTGCCCTGTCCACGTCAGATACTACATGGCCGATCCTATATGGCAAATCTGTGACCAATTAAAAAGGTCGTCGATCAGATTTAGCCTGGTCTAGTTAGGTGTTTTATATGGGCCAAGCCAAACAATTATGGTCTTTTTACATAGCCTGCTTGGCTATTTTTAGTCCATTACTATTTGGGCCTTGGCTTTTTAGGGTTCATTTCTTGTTTTCTTGTTTGTGCCATTGCTTTTTTTACATGGCAGCATAGGCCTTTTGTGGTTCAATTCTTTATTTGGTCTTGGACCGGTCCATTTTCAACCTAATGTTAGTATTAGTTGGGCCATTTCATTTATAGAACCAAATCAGTACTAAGCCCCGATTGCTAGCCACGTTTCAATTTCCACTATTTAGAATAAATAAACCACATTTAAGCAAGGAAAAAATAAAATCACATGCCTGATTTTTCTAACAGTAATAAGCTAATTACAAAAGAAGAAAACATATTATGATTACAAAACCCAAGAACCTGGGTTTACAACAAACACAAACAGAGCATCACACAGCAAGCACACCACAAGCTACGAAAAGCATTACACACAGCAAGCAAAGCACCAATTCGCTGCGCCTCGCTGGCCTCCAACCCTATTCACCTCAAGTGGCTCCTCGCCTCGACAGCCTATCAATGTTTGCTGCTATAGTATACTCTCACATCTGAAAAGAAAGCAGCTGAACTTAAACAATATATGCTACAAGGGCTCGGCAGAGATATGACGCTTCCTTCAACCAAATTCACCATGGTAAATTATATAGCAACAATGGTGCACTAAGAACATGAGTACTCTAGCATAGTTCTATTCAAGGAGAAGTTAGAGAACCCAGGTTTATCTTGCATCAATCTTGCATATTACAAGTTACTATACTGCCTAAAAATAAACTAGAAATTGTCTACTAAAATACTATACAAGTAGAAGAATCAGAGTCAGGTAATCATTAGATGTACAATACGTAGCAAGTAGTGCTAACATAAATGTTTCACAGCCGTGTCTTTCATCGTTATTTCCTATTGGCAATGAAATTACTAATTGGTGAACTTGTGCTGATTATACAATGGTAGTGTGTAACTTACCATCTCATCATCAGACCTTGATGAATTCCATATCTGAAGGAACATTTAATGTTGTCGCTGCATTTCTTTTTTGCCGCTCACTTCCAATTGGTGCCTGCCAAAATAATTTCAGATTCAGAAAACAGTTGCATTCTTGGTGTACAATGATATGCATAAAAATAAGAGAACACATGCATGGATGCAAAATAGAGAAAAATCACATCACAGTTCAAAATCTACATGCATCGAGTGAACCTACCATATAAGAGAGCACCCAGCACAATATAGAAAGATATACATATAAAAACTGGCAGAGCTATATTCAAGCTACATTAATAATATACCATATCTAGGTACTCAATTAAAAAAGAAGATACAATGAATATATCAGAATATGATACACTCTAACATGAAGATTATATGTGTGAATCTCAAGACTGGAAGAAGCTATCCAATTATTCATACAACAAAGATATACTACTATAATAAAATAGGAGATGACATCAAGAAAATCACTCTGCTAGAAAGACTACTATAAATATTCAGGTTATAGTAATAAGCCAAACCACACATGAGAAGTTGCATACTTGATCTATAGGGTAAAGCCATCTACACACATAAAAAAATTGCTATACAAATTATGTGTGTACTACTTCACTGAAATCATGAAAGAAAATGCAAAATTTCTAGCAATGCGAACTTCACTGAATTTTGATTACAAATTGTAATACAGGGTAATAAGCCAAGGTTCTAGCAATGCAAACTTCACTGAAATTTCTAGTAATGTAGACTAAATTATGTGAGTGCTACTCCATGTGTGTACTACTCCATCTTAAATCGGATCTAGAAATATATCAGAGGAATTGATCGCAGTAGACGACGGGTAGCGGACTGACGGTAGCTGTAGGGGTGGTTCGCTGACTTTCAGTATCGCTATAGCACCGCACCTGAGTGTTAGCCGCCTGCCATTGGAGCTTACAAGATTAGTAGCAGGAAGCGGTGCTACCTTGGAGTCTCTTTTACGATGTGTAGGAGGCAGAAAAAAGGGATTGCTGGCCTAGGCCTGCGAGATTGACCGAGCAAAGCAAGCCAATACATCCTCGTTGCTCGCCTGCGCCAGGAAGGATGCTATCACGGTTCTAGAGAGGAGCAGTTCCAGCGCGAGTTTGGGTTGGGGTTGATGGAGGAGGAGGGAGGCGCGGTGCAGCATGAGGCACATAAAACACAAAACCAAAAATGAACCACAAAACAAGGGGCAGAGGAATCGTGGAGTGGAGACTTACAAGAAGACGAAGAAGGTGCTCGGGGTGCGCCTGGACTTGTTGGGTCCTTGGCATTCATCTCGCAACCTGAAACGCACATAGATCGGAATAGATTAGAGACAAGCAAACAACGGCGAGCAGATCTTCACGCGCATCGACTTCCATCGCTATCGGGACCGTGCCGCCACTACTTTGTGCATCCCCAGATACCTTCCGCTGGTAGCCTCCTCCCTCCCCTCAAGTATCGGCCTGGTGCTCCCCATCTCCATACCCAGTAGGGCCGCTGCCCTCCACGCGGCTGCAAGCCCGAATTTGGGGAAGCTGATTCCATGGGAGTAGATCGATGGGGTGGCGGCGATGTGCAAGGGGTGATTCTATTCGGGCGGTGGAGGATGGAATGGTGCAGCCGGGGGCAGCAGCGGTGGCGGGAGGCAGCGATAGGTGAAGAGAAGGAGAGAGGGTGTGGCGAAGGATGGGGATGTGTCGATCTTCCACTCCGCGGACAAGCGTGCTCGACGAAGCGTCGCGCATCGTGGCACTGATGCACACGCGCTCCGGCGAGCAAACCATCTGCGTCGCCATGGTTCCTTGGTGGCGTCATCAGTGCGTCTGGTGTGGTGGAGGAGCAGCATCGTCGGCGTGTCTGGTATGGTCGAGGAGCAGCGCCGCGGTCGATCTAGGTTAGCGAGGGGAAAGAGGGTCTGGTCTCTGGTGCCGATCTAGGTTAGCAAGGGGATCTAGAGAGAGGCGGCGGGGACGGGATCTCATGCTTTGAGGGGATTAGGGTTTGGGGGCTGGATCGATCGTGATCGCGATCTGGATGATGGTGTGGAGATTTCACCAAACTACCCCTCCGTATTTCTGTGCTGCAAGACCAGAAACTGTATGGCATTTTGGTCAATTCACATCTAAAGAGTGGTCAGACGGGGAGAAACTGGCGCTATGACAGTGAGCGTTGGATGAGAGCCATCTGAACGGTTGCGATTTGCTTCGGTGCGTCGATCCATGGGTAGCCTGGTTCTCTTTTCGGATTGGTTGACTCTATTCTATAGCGTTTAGATCAAACGACCCATGTTATGTCCACATTCGCGATATAGTTTGTGATAATGTGTCCATATTATGCATGAATGTGCATCTTGGGATGGCGAACAATGTTGCAGGAGGAATTTTTCCTTTTCGTCGTATAGAAAATGCATTTTGTATTTTCCGAATGCCGAAAACGGGGCATTTTGTGAAGGAACCCCCAAAGTTCTCATTCGAAATTCTACCACCATATTTTCCCGAAATACTAGACCATCTTAAATGCACAAATTCCCAACCGGGGTATCTCAAACCTTTCAGTCCACCCCTCATAAAAAAGATAAATTTCGGTCGAATCGGTAGGAAGTGGGTCTGATTTGAACTACAGTTACATGATCTAATGCTCGTGATTTTTTGCAAAAATCATTTCTAGCTTCATAATATGATGTTTTATCATAGATCCACTAAAAGTTTAGCGAGGATCATCCTCTATATAAGAACCTTCATGCCTGCCGTTTTGACCATAGTTCAAAACGGGCATAAGAAATTCAAAAACGGTTCAAACGAGATAAATCCTTCACGTGGTGTCTTATTATATGACATAGTTGCAAGGAAAAATACTAAACTTAGTATATTGCAAGTGTTTCAAAAAAACCTTCACATAAATGGCCTATCTTGTTCGAGGTTTCATGGCTTTCAGGTCAAACGACCAATGTTATGGCCAGAATCACGACATAGTTTTTGATAATGTTTCCATATTGTGTACTCATGTGCATCTTGAGATGGAGAACAATGTTGCAGCCGGAACTTTTCCTTTTCATCGCACAGAAAATGCGTTTTCTATTTTGTGAATGCAAAAAACTGGGTGTTTTATGAAGCAACCACCAAATGAAAGTTTAAAAATGCCACCACCACATTTTTCAAAAATACTAGACCACCTTATATGGATAATGTCCCAATCAGCATATCTCAAACCTTTCTGTGCACCCGTCGTGAAAAGACAAATGTCTGCCGAATCGGTAGAAAGTGGGTCCGATTTGAACTACATATACATGAATTAATTCTCATGATTTTTTGTAAAAATATTTTTTAGCTTAACTTCCTAAAGATGAACCAAATTTATTTTTATATCATCTCAATCCGACGTGATATGCAAAATCTATAGAGGAATTACATTTGTATACTTACAAAAAAATAAAATCCATCCACTTGTGTGGGCTCAAAGATTGTATAAAGCCTACAATTCCTAATAAAATGGACATGCTAAAGGTCTAATGGGATATATTGTCCCATCCGACCGAGTAGGACATGGCCTCGGTCGCTTGAGGCCCAGGCCTAGCAACGGCTTTCATTTAGTAAAGAGGTCTACGCGTGAAGTTATAACAATAAAGCTTCTGTGGTGGGGTGGTTTATTCGGTGGGAGTGAGAGGTCACGGATTCGACTTCCCTTGCCGCCCTCCTCCTTTTTATGTTAATATTTTGTGTGCGCTACCTGATTTCATATTATTTGGGCCGAGCACTTTTACTAGCACTAACGAGTCCACTTCGTAGTGGTTAGGATCCTTCCTAGAGTTGTCCAGGTGTTGAGTCTGAACCCCCAGCATGGTTTTTTTGTTAAAATAATTTCCAAACGCCAGATGGTCCCAGATGCCACGTAGATATGCCAAGTAAGCATAAAATAACACATGGACATGGACATGACATAAAGGTAATATTGCTGAGTTGGAAATCGTGTAATTTTTTGCCTCAGAATTTAACCATAAAGACCATTTAAATGTGTTGTAGTCTACCAAATAAAGGATCCAAACCAGTCCTATCCATCTATGACCTTTTCGTGTTAGGAAACTATGACCTTTTTGAAAAAATTGGTTGTTATTTTTCAAGGTTGGGACCCTCCTGAATTCCCTACGACCAATTGGTTTAGAATGGTCATAGATCTATGACTAAAAAAACCATGGTTGTTAAAAAAAGTCACTAGTGAGCAGATTTCTTGTAATGAACCGGTCAACAGGGTTCACGCCATTCTTCATGGTGTACGGTGCCGAGGCCATCATGACGACCGTCCTGGAACACGATTCGCCTCGGGTCGTCAACTACGGGGAGGACGACAAAAAGGTCGCACGTTAAGACGGGGTCGACCATCTCGACGAAGCACGCGGCCTAGCTCGCTCCCGTGCCGCCATCTACCAGCAGGGACTCCACCGCTACCACAGCTGCCGAGTCCGGACTCACACCTTCTAGGAAGGCGACCTAGTCTTGCGACTGATCCAGGACAAGAAGGGCATGTACAAGCTCTCTCTGAAGGGTTTCGCAGCATAGTAAATCAAAATTTTCTACGGAAGCGAACAGAGGGAAAGCCAAGATCTAATCTAGGAGATGCAAACAATGAGAGAGATTGGATTAGATCTTCATACCCTTAAAGATTCGCACAGCGGAACGTTCGTCGGAACGTGGGTGATGTAGTCGTACTCGCTTCTCCTCCTCGCGATCCGATCCGATCTAGCACCACAAGTGGCGGTGCCTCCGTGAGATGCACACGTGCAGCACCTCGACGTCTCCTCCTTCCTCGGACCAGCAAGTATGGTGGAGAGATATATTGGATCTACAACACGACGGCGTGGTGTATATGGTGGAGAATTTCTGCAGCAGGGCTTCGCCCACAAACAGTCGGGAGGGAGAGAGGAGGGCAGCAGGGCAACTAGGGTTTGGAGAAAGGTGTAGGTTGGGGGGGAGGGGGCGCACCAGCCCTCTATATATAGAGGGGGGTGCGGCCAGCCCTTGCCCATCCTCCAAGCCTATCTCTAGTTTAAACGATTTAAACTCTCCCTTCTAGAAACCCTATCTTATCTCTAGTTTAAACGATTTAAACTTATCTAGGATCGGCTGGGCCCTATGGGGCCTTTTGCCCCTCAGCCCAATGCGGCCAGGACACTCCCTCATAGGCCCATGCCCCCTCCCGAAAGGTGGGGCCACGTTGGTCCCCTTCCGGAAGGTTCTAGAAGCTTCCGGTATAATACCGATTAATCCGGAACAATTCCGAACTCCAAAAACTGCACTGCCTTATATGAATCTTATTCTCCGGACCACTCCGGAACCTCTCGTGATGTCCCGAATCCCATCCGAGACTCCGAACAAAAATTCATAAACCAAGTATCCAATCTATCCTAGCGTCGAGACACGTTAAGTGTGTGACCCTGCGGGTTCGAGAATATGCAGACATGATCTTCTATCAATAATCAACAGCGGGGTCTGGGCACCCATATTGACTCCCACACATTCATCGATGATCATATCGGATGAACCACGATGCCAGGATTCAATCAATCCCATATATATATTCCCTTCGTCTCGCGATATTTTACTTGCCCGAGATTCGATCGTCGGTATCGTCATACCTAGTTCAATCTCGTTCACAGCAAGTACTTTACTCGTTCCGTAATCCGATATCACTTTGTGATTAACTCCTTAACCACATGCTTGCAAGCGGTGTTGATATCGATTACCGAGTGGGCCCGAAGTATATCTCTCCGACTTGGGAGGGACAAATTCCATCTCGATACATACAACCCAACAGATACTTTCCGATCACCTGAGAGACACCTTTATGATCACCCTCTCATAGGATGACGTTTGATGACCTCAAAGCTTTCTTCCGATACCAGGGAGTTGTATTATCTCATGGTCTAAGGAATACAATATTTGACATAGGAAAAGCTTCGCAAAGAAGAACACAATGAAACGATCTAATAGCTTTGCTTAGTTTGGGTCTGTCCACCATATCATTCTCCCAATGATATGGTCTCATTATCAATTGACAACTCATGTCTATGGTTAGGAAACCTTAACCATCATTGATCAATGAGCTAGTCCATAGAGGCGTACTAGGGACACGGTGTTGTTCACAAACCACACAAGTATTAATGTTTCCGCTTAATACAATTCTAGCATGGAATATAAACTTTATCATGAACAAGAATTATAATAATAACATCTTTATTATTGCCTCTAGGGCATAATTCCAACAGTCTCCCACTTGCACTAGAGTCAATAATCTAGTTTACATTTGGCAACAATCTCACACCCATGGCACTGAGGTGTTGATCATGTTTTACACGTGGAAGAGGTTTAGTCAATGGATCTGCGACATTCAGATCTGTATGTACTTTGCTGATATTCAGATCTCCATCTGCTATATAATCTCGGATTATATGAAACTTGCGGTTGATATGCTTGGTCTTTGGATGATATCTTGGTTCCTTAGCGAGTGCTGTCAGTGATGAAGTTTCTGATCCAAACTCCTTCACTTGACGCTTCTGCAGCAGCCATGTATTCCGCTTCTACTGTAGATCCCGCGATCACGCTTTGCTTGCAGGTTCTCCAGCTCACAGCTCCTCCATTCAAAATATACACGTATCCTGTCTGAGATTTACAATCATCCTTGTCGGTGTCGAAACTAGCATCGACGTAACCTTTTACGACGAGCTGTTCATCACCCCCATAGACTAAGAACATTTCTTTAGTCCTATTTAGGTACCTTAGGATGTTCTTCACGGCTGTCCAGTGTTCCACTCCTGGATCACTTTGATATCTGCTCGTCAAACTAAGAGCATTGGACACATCCGGTCTAGTACACAGCATGGCATACATGATGGAACCTATGGCCGAGGCATAAGGCACTTTGCTCATAGCTTCCCTATCATTTACCGTAGCTGGACACTGAGCCTTGCTCAATATCTTACCTGACAACATAGGCACTGAACCTTTCAATGCCTTATCCATTCTGAACCTTTTCAGAACTTTGTCTAGGTATGTACTCTGGCTTAAAGCTATCAGGCGTCTTTGTCTATCTCTATAGATTTTGATGCCCAATATATAAGCAGCTTCACCTAGGTCTTTCATTGAAAAACACTTGTTCAAATAACTCTTCACATCGTTAAGCATGTTGATGTCATTTCCAATAATCAATATGTCATCCACATATAGTACCAGAAATGTCACCGAGCTCCCACTCACTTTCTTGTAGATGCAAGCTTCGTAGCAATTTGGAACAAATCCAAAGCTCTTGATCACTTGATCAAAACGAAGGTTCCAACTCCGAGATGCTTGCTTCAGTCCATAAATGGAACGCTGAAGTTTGCATACTTTATCAGCATCCTTAGGATCGACAAAACCTTCGGGTTGTATCATATACAACTCTTCATCAATGTTGCCATTCAGGAAAGCAGTCTTGACATCCATTTGCCATATTTCATAATCATGAAACGCAGCAATTGCTAATAAAATCCGAATGGACTTAAACATCGCTACGGGAGAGAAAGTCTCATCGTAGTCAACACCTTGAACTTGTCGAAAACCTTTCGCAACAAGCCATGCTTTATAGACGGTAACATTACCATCCGCGTCCATTTTCTTCTTGAAAATCCATTTGCACTCAACGGCCTTTCGGTCACTAGGAGGGTCCACCAAAGTCCATACTTGGTTTTCGCTCATGGATCCCAATTCGGATTTCATGGCTTCTAGCCATTTCTCAGAGTCTGGGCTCATCATCGCTTCCTCATAGTTCGTAGGTTCACTGTCTTCTACTAACAAGACAGTCAAGACAGGGTTGCCGTACCACTCAGGAGGGGCATGCGACCTTGTCGACCTGCGACGTTCAGTAGCAGCATCGTCCGAAGCTTCATGATCCTTGTCATTAGCTTCCTCTATTGTTGGTGCAGGCGGCACTGGAACAATTTCAGGTGCTGCGCTACTCTCCAATTCAAGAGAAGGTTCAATAACCTCGTCTAGCTCTACTTTCCTCCCACTCACTTCTTTCGAGAGAAACTCCTTCTCAAGAAAGGAACCGTTCTTTGCGACAAACACTTTGCCTTCGGTTCTGTGATAGAAGGTATACCCAATAGTTTCCTTAGGGTATCCTATGAAGACGCACTTCTCCGCTTTGGGTTCGAGCTTGTCCGGCATCAACTTCTTGACGTAAGTTTCGCATCCCCAAACTTTAAGAAACGACAACTTAGGTTTAACACCAAACCATAGTTCATACGGTGTCGTCTCAACGGATTTAGATGGAGCCCTATTTAAAGTGAATGCAGCGGTTTCTAATGCATAACCCCAAAATGATAACGGCAAATCAGTAAGAGACATCATCGATCGGACCATATCTAATAGGGTTCGATTCCGGCGTTCAGACACACCATTGCGCTGTGGTGTTCCGGGTGGCGTGAGTTGCGAAACAATTCCGCTTGCTTTAAGATGCGTGAGAAAATCATAACTCAAATATTCGCCCCCACGATCGGATCGTAGAAACTTAATCTTTCTGTTACGATGGTTCTCCACTTCATTCTGAAATTCTTTGAACTTTTCAAACGTTTCAGATTTATGTTTCATTAAATAGATATACCCATATCTACTTAAGTCATCGGTAAAAGTGAGAAAATAGCGATATCCACCACGCGTCGAAACACTCATCGGTCCGCATACATCGGTATGTATGATTTCCAACAAGTCCGTTGCTCGCTCCATCATACCGGAGAACGGGGTTTTGATCATCTTGCCCATAAGGCATGGTTCGCATGTGTCAAATGATTCAAAATCAAGAGACTCCAAAAGTCCATCAGAATGGAGTTTCTTCATGCGCTTTACACCAATATGACCTAGACGACAGTGCCACAAATAAGTAGTATTATCACTATCTACTTTGCATCTCTTAGCCTCAATGTTATGGATGTGTGTTTCATCCCTTTCGAGATTTAGAAGAAATAAACCATTCACAAGGGGTGCATGACCATAAAAGATGTTACTCATATAAATAGAACAACCATTATTCTCCGATTTAAATGAATAACCGTCTTGCAATAAACACGATCCGGAAATAATGTTCATGCTCAACGCAGGCACATAATAACATTTATTAAGGTTTAAAACTAATCCCGAAGGTAAAACTAAGGAGAGCGTGCCGACGGCCATCACATCAACTCTTGATCCGTTGCCAACGCGCATCGTCACCTCATCCCTCGCAAGCCGCCGTCTATTCCGCAGCTCCTGTTTCGAGTTACAAATATTAGCAACTGAACCGGTATCAAATACCTAGGCACTACAACGAGGGCTAGTAAGGAAAACATCAATAACATGTATATCAAATATACCTTTGATGGTGCCAGCCTTCTTGTCCGCTAAGTACTTCGGACAGTTGCGCTTCTAGTGACCCTTGTCCTTGCAATAGAAGCACTCAGTTTCTGGCTTGGGACCAGACCTGAGCTTCTTCTCAGCAGGGGCATTGCGCTTGCCGCCGCCCTTCTTGAAGGGCTTCTTTGCACCTTTACCTTTCTTAAAGGAGGGCTTGTTGACCATCAACACATGATTATCCTTCTTGATGTCCACCTCCGCAGCCTTCAGCTTTGCGAAGAGCTCGGTGATCGTATCAGTGGAACCAATCTGATTATGAGTCACTACAAAACTTTTGTAGCTGGGAGGGAGTGATTGCAGAACCCTGTCAATCTTGAGCTCCTCTGGAATCTTGCAGTCCAGTTGCTCAAGGCATTGAGTGTAGCCCGACATCTTAATGGCGTGCTCACTAACGGAACTCCCTTCCTCCATCTTGCAGTTAAAGAACTTCTCGGAGATCTCATATCTCTCAGAACGGGCCTGAGTCTGAAACATGGTTTTCAACTCTTCGAGAATCTCAAAGGGCCCGAGATAGTTTTCAAAATGATTTTGAAGTTCCGGTTCCATAGCAAACAACATGGTGCTCTTAATCACACCATAATCATCTTTGCGCGACTGATAGACAGCTTTCTCATCAGCCGGCGCAGTTGCAGCAGGGGGGTCACCTAACGCTTTCCCAAGGACATAGTCCTTTTGTCCGCCAGACAGAATGATTCTTAGATTGCGGAACCAGTTGGTGAAGTTAGACCCATTGTTTCTAAGCTTTTCTTTCTCAGCAAAAACGTTGAAGTTGAAGTTGGACTTGGCCATGTGATCTACAGTATTTGCAAGTACAATTTAGACTATGTTCATGATAAATAGTTCAACTTAATCAAATTACTAGATGAACTCCCACTAAATTCAACATCCCTCAAGTTGTTTAGTGAACACGATCCAAATTCACCACACCTAATCCGATCTTCACGAGAAGAGATGTGGCTTCAATGGTGGACAACGAAGTGTCGATCATATCATTCATATGACTCATGCTTAACCTTTCGGTTCATGTGTTCCGAGGCCATGTCTATACATGCTAGGCTCGTCAAGTCAAACCCAAGTATTTCCGCGTGTGCAAAACTGGCTTGCACCCGTTGTATGTGAGCGTAGAGTCTATAGCACCCGATCATCACGTGATGCTTGGACACGACGAACTTTCGCAATGGTGCATACATGGGGAGAACACAGTTTTATCTTGATCTTTAAGTGAGGAATCATCTTATAATGCTACCGTCGCGATCTAAGCATAATAAGATACATAGAAGGATAAACATCACATGCATATAGCTTTATGTGACATGGTATAGCCAATCTTCGCGCAATGATCTCCATCTTGTGCGTTCCGGCATGATCTCCATCACTCCACCATGATTGCCTCCACCACGAATAGCAACTACAACTATTGCTAACTACTTAGCGATAAAGTAAAGCTATTACATGGCGTATAAGAAGTTGACTCGCAGGTCATACACAATTATAAAGACAACCATATGGCTCCTGCCGGTTGTGTACTCATCGACATGCAAGTCGTGAAACATTACAAAACATGATCATCGCATACATTATACACATCACATCTTGGGCCATACCATATCACAGAAAACACTCCCTGCAAAAACAAGTTAGACGCCTCTACTTTGTTGTTGCATGTTTTACGTGGCTTATGGGAGTAGATGCTAAGAACGATTCTTACCTACGGAAAGCCACAACGGTGATATTATGGTTGCCAAACTCCGGTGTTAATCCCATGACAACTATAGTGAGAGAAACTGACATCCACCAGCCGCATGTGTGGAACAAGCCACACGTCAAGTGCGGAGCCGGTCTCGCGAGCGACGTCGCGTAAGGTTGGCCTGGACCGCTTCAATCTCACTATCCCGCGTCATAAGAAGAACACAAACAAGAGGCTTGCAACAGAAAACATCAACGCCCGCAACAACCATGTTGCGTTCTACTCGTGAAACACATCTACGCATAGATCTAGCTCTGATACCACTGAAGGGTTTCGCAGCATAGTAAATCAAAATTTTCTATGGAAGCGAACAGAGGGAAAGCCAAGATCTAATCTAGGAGATGCAAACAACGAGAGAGATTGGATTAGATCTTCATACCCTTGAAGATTCGCACAGCGGAACGTTCGTCGGAACGTGGGTGATGTAGTCGTACTCGCTTCTCCTCCTCGCGATCCGATCCGATCTAGCACCACAAGTGGCGGTGCCTCCGTGAGATGCACACGTGCAGCACCTCGACGTCTCCTCCTTCCTCGGACCAGCAAGTATGGTGGAGAGATAGATTGGATCTACAACACGACGGCGTGGTGTATATGGTGGAGAATTTCTGCAGCAGGGCTTCGCCCACAAACAGTCGGGAGGGAGAGAGGAGGGCAGCAGGGCAACTAGGGTTTGGAGAAAGGTGTAGGTTGGGGGGGAGGGGGCGCACCAGCCCTCTATATATAGAGGGAGGGGTGCGGCCAGCCCTTGCCCATCCTCCAAGCCTATCTCTAGTTTAAACAATTTAAACTCTCCCTTCTAGAAACCCTATCTTATCTCTAGTTTAAACGATTTAAACTTATCTAGGATCGGCTGGGCCCTATGGGGCCTTGTGCCCCTGGCCCAATGCGGCCAGGACACTCCCTCATAGGCCCATGCCCCCTCCCGGAAGGTGGGGCCACGTTGGTCCCCTTCCGGAAGGTTCTAGAAGCTTCCGGTACAATACCGATTAATCCGGAACAATTCCGAACTCCAAAAACTGCACTGCCTTATATGAATCTTATTCTCCGGACCACTCCGAAACCTCTCGTGATGTCCTGGATCCCATCCGAGACTCCGAACAAAAATTCATAAACCAAGTATCCAATCTATCCTAGCGTCGAGACACGTTAAGTGTGTGACCCTGCGGGTTCGAGAATATGCAGACATGATCTTCTATCAATAATCAACAGCGGGGTCTGGGCACCCATATTGACTCCCACACATTCATCGATGATCATATCGGATGAACCACGATGCCAGGATTCAATCAATCCCATATATATATTCCCTTCGTCTCGCGATATTTTACTTGCCCGAGATTCGATCGTCGGTATCGTCATACCTAGTTCAATCTCGTTCACAGCAAGTACTTTACTCGTTCCGTAATCCGATATCACTTTGTGATTAACTCCTTAACCACATGCTTGCAAGCGGTGTTGATATCGATTACCGAGTGGGCCCGAAGTATATCTCTCCGACTTGGGAGGGACAAATTCCATCTCGATACATACAACCCAACAGATACTTTCCGATCACCTGAGAGACACCTTTATGATCACCCTCTCATAGGATGACGTTTGATGACCTCAAAGCTTTCTTCCGATACCAGGGAGTTGTATTATCTCATGGTCTAAGGAATACAATATTTGACATAGGAAAAGCTCCGCAAAGAAGAACACAATGAAACGATCTAATAGCTTTGCTTAGTTTGGGTCTGTCCACCATATCATTCTCCCAATGATATGGTCTCATTATCAATTGACAACTCATGTCTATGGTTAGGAAACCTTAACCATCATTGATCAATGAGCTAGTCCATAGAGGCGTACTAGGGACACGGTGTTGTTCACAAACCACACAAGTATTAATGTTTCCGCTTAATACAATTCTAGCATGGAATATAAACTTTATCATGAACAAGAATTATAATAATAACATCTTTATTATTGCCTCTAGGGCATAATTCCAACACTCTCCCCCATGGGAGGGGCCATTTGCCATAGCGCAAGTCCTCGGCGACGACGCCTACTATGTCATCGACGTACGAGGCAACGGTCAACTCGACGTCAAGCGACCGTGGAATGTAAACCTCCTAAGGAAGTTCTACACGTAGAACTCTGACATGTACTCCCCTGCCAAGCAATATAATAAATTTGACTTGCACAAATTGTGCCTACTCGCCAAAATCTTGTGCCAATCGCACTCGTAACTTTAGCAATACGCTACCCACGGAAGTCAACCTTTGGATGAGTGACTGGTACGGCTAACTAGTGCGGCACAAGGGCACCGAAAGTATTCGGGCCTTGCGTCATGCATGAAAATGCCAATCCGGATCCCCCATCAGAGTCACCTCGCCTGACTGGCCCATCGGGCCAAGACAACCGTAAACGCCTCTCGTAGCGACCTATCTTCCACATCCTCGGCACAACGACTCGAACGGTTAAGTACCACGACCGGAGACTCTCCTAAGTCCAACTTCACACGGCTCAAGAACACACGAAGTATGAGAGCGTGCCCCGGACTCGCCACGTGAGTGGCTCTCCAAGGCAGGTGGAGCGACGCGTTACAAACAACACGCCACGTCCTCACCTACCTTGGGTATGCGACTAGAACGACTAAGTTCCACGCTCGGGGACTCCCCTAACCGACCCCGCTGGCGCCCGGAAAAATAGCCAAGTATAGAGCACCCCTTGGGATCGCCAAGCAACTGTGTCTGCGAGCCACGGCGAGTCGACTCTAACTAACTAACAATCTGAAAAAAATAAACTTACAAAAACGCGAGGTAAACCCCATTAAAGGGCGGACGCGCTTGGGGACTCGCTCAACAAACGAAATGACAAATCAATTCGAACCGATTAAACATTTCTTTCATTCCTTCAGCAACAACATACATTGTTCGCGACCATGGACTCATAAAAAACCTACTCACTACCACTAATACAAAATGCCTAAAGGAAATTTCTTATTTCGCAGGCTTTGAAGACAACGCGCCGCCATCACCCTGGACCCGGATGAAGGGCTCCACTGGGTTTGCCGGGTAGGTCTGGTCCGACTTGAGGTCGCGGTGCTTCGACCCGGGATCGTTCGGCGCCATGATACGTCCATTTTGCATCACTATTCTATAACATAATTTACTGTTATTCATTGATATATTTCATATTAAGAGGTGATACTTATGTTATTTCATCTATTTTTTCATGTTGGATGACTTCTGGAGGATAAACTGTCAGAGTTAGGATTCTGATGGAAAAAAGCGGCGTCTAGATGCAATATTCGCGAAGATCAGAAAATTCCAGAAAATATATGGAAAATCCTATTTTTCCAGAAGACGAAGGAAGCTAGAAGGGGAGGCAGAGATGGGCCACAGGAGGCCCACACCACCCCCTGGCACGGGCCTCCCCTAGGCTGCGCCACCAGGTGGTGTGGCCACCCTGTCCCACCTCCTACGTCTCCCTTTCGCCTATAACTTCCTCCCAAAACCCTAATACTCGGGGAGCGACCACAGAAAGATTTTGTCGCCTCTGCGGGGCGGAAACTACAGAGAGAGAAAGAGCTCTCTGACAGACAGATTTCTACCAGGGAAATTCCTTCCCGGAGAGGGGAGATTGTCGCCATCAACACTGTCATCAAGCTAGACTTCATCGGGATCATCACCGTTTTTTCTTGCAGATTTTTTTTTCGAAAAGAGTAAAAAGTTACGGTCAAAAGATCGTTTTTTCCTGTAGAAAAAAATAGAGGGAAACTTATCCGTAGCGTACCACCACCTAGTGCGCTACGAGTAAGTTGGGCGGGATTCAAAATTTGAATCCCCACCCCGCCCACCTACCCCTATTCCCTCCCTCTTCTCCTTTTCATTCTCCACCCTCCTCCTTTTCCTTCTCTCTTCTCCTCCTCCTCCTCCTTTTTCTTCTCCTCCTTCCCTTGCACTGACAACGGCAACGGTGGCCTTCTCCTCCTCCTTGCTCCAACATCCTCCTATCCTTGCAGTGACGATGGTGACGACGACGGCGACCTTCTCCTCCTCCTAGCAGTCACGACGGTGATAACCTCCTTCTCCTTGCGGCCTCCTCCTCCTTGCAGTCACGATGAGCACCGACGACGACGAGCGACGACTGTCGACGACCTCCTTATCCTTGCAGCGACCTCCTCCCTTATCCAGCCACACCTCCTTCTCCCTCTCTGCGGTGACCCAACATACCACTGCATGTGTAGTACACTATAGTCGTTGACATGACATCCACAGAACACTGTTCTGTAAATATCACATACCTCAGAGTGGTACAACAGAAACATTGCGGGTCCATATTACAAAAGTACACACATTATTATTACAATACCGGAAGTTCAATACTTCCAAAAGATTCAACTTACAAACCAAAATATAAAGTGTTTCAGCGGAATTTAAAAGTAACAACTCCGACTAGGAGTTAAGCTCAACAACTTATTCTATAGACTTCATGCTGCTCGGCTCCGTTGGTTACTACTAACTAGAGGTACTTAGTTGGACACGTTATCATCGACACCATAGCGGATTTCGTAATCCACTCCTTCAACACCTCTGGACAGATCGGGTTCCTCGTAGAACACATCTTCTTGACACTCGGCTGCATACATTGGCACGTCTTCGGGATTCTCAGAGTCTAAGCAAGGGATCAAAGGAAAGAATGAGTCACAGCGTTACCTAACAAGTTCATTATATGCAAGGTGGGAAGTTTGATGCTCTAAATACCACCTCAGATTATAAATCCTTGGCACGATGCATTTTTTGTAAATCTTTCTTCAAAGATTGATTTTATTCAAAAAAAACTATGACAATCAGCCTTCACAGGTTAACCAGAACTTTCATGGATTTCCTTTCCTGCCGCGTTCGTAGCTCCTTCCCGGAATAGGGAGTAATAAGTTATATTTCTTACACTCTGCAGAGGTGCGTTACTTTACCCATGAGAGATCAACTCCTTGTTGCACAACCAAGCGTACTTTCCCGTCCACAATTCCATGATGTGGGGCCCAGTAGTTGGTCCAAGCCCATCACTGCCCCCTTCGCGACCCCGCATGCCTCCTTGGTGTACACCATGCCCACATAATGAATTACGGCAATGGTTTGTACAAGCCGTTAGATGCCAGAACTATGTGGGACAATAAGGGTTCCCATCCATATGCTGCATATCCTCTACGAATTACCAATTAATATGCACGCTTTGAGGATAACAGCCACGACCTGCACATCCGACTTCATGCGAGAGGAATAAGATACATCTGACTTCTTTGTCCCATTCCAAATCTCATGGCTAACGCGTAATATACGGCGCTAGAATCACTGATGTCAGGGGTTATTAAGTCCCTACTTGATCATCATTGTTGCAATTAGAACTCTAAGTTCTATTGCTCCATCATATCAGCACTTAGGATGATATCTATAATTTCTTTGTTTGTGAAAATAATATTTTCTTTATTTTTTAGCATATATGATAACACACAATTTACAAATACTTTGATAAAGTCTCTTCAAAGGACATGAGCATGTGATGAATGGCCTTGTGATGGCAAGGTAGTGAAGTCTGATGCTTGCACTGGACCTTGAGCTTGTAGTTCTGTAAAAACATCATTATTGTCCGGTAAGGACAATATTTAAAGAAGCAAAATGATTATGTAATAATATAATGCGTCATTTTAACTTGATATGCATTCACCTTATTATAAAAAATTTCTTTTTAATAAATAAGGATTTACAAATATTACCTTTTAATATTTATAACATATATTGAATTATTTATTTTATTTCCCTTTTATTTGATTTTTATTGATTTGATAATTCTTTTAGGAATTATTAATTAAACAACATAAAAATTGTTATTAAATATTTATTTAGTATTTTTCAAAAATACTACAATATTAATACATAATGAAAGTGAATTTTAAATAATTTTATCACCTTTCAATAATTTTGTAAAATTCCATAAAAATATATAATTTACAAAATTCCTAATAAGATTTAAATGTTTAAAATTTTATGTTTTAACTTATTTGGATAGTTTGGATTTTTGTGAATCCAAAAATATTTTATTTATAATTTTTGGACTTTTATTTTATTTTCTAGAATTTTATTGAGGTCAGGGGCATTTTGGTCTTTTCTAATTGATTAAAACAGTTTTTACACGACTTGGGCTGGCCATTTGGGCTTATTGGGTCAGTGTGGCCCAATAGGGCAGGGTCAAAATCATCACCTCGAGGGGTTTTGGCCCACCCAGCCCATTCTCTCTGCCTTCCCATCGTTCTCACCTTTCCTCTCCCTCGACCCCGTGGGCTTTAGCGCCGCCGCTGGCGATGGCCGCTGTTGTGGCTTCCCCTCGCCGCTGCCGTGGTGCAGGGCGAGGTTTGTGACTATGCTCGTTCATCTGGTCCAACTCGATTTGACTCTGGGGCTTCCCCGTGGCCAGGTTCACCCCGTTCCCGAACCCTAGCGTTAGTGGAAAGTGCTGCCGCCACCGCCGCGGTCCCGCCTGTGGTGGTGTGGTGGGTTCGTGTGCCGCTGTGGCTGGTGCAGGTTGCAGCGCCCCCCTGGGTGCTCCCTGTGCCACCACGGGTTCGTCGGCCAATCTTCTTCCTCTTCAATTCGTCAGCGAGGACCCCGGGTAAGTTGCCTCTGTGGGTCTTGTTCATGCTACCACCATGAATCTCTCTGTGTGTATCTAGTGGCTTCTCGTGCCTAGTGACTATGTTCTAATTAGGGTTCATCTCCTAATAAGGGTTCTTATTTTGATTAGGGTTCATAACTCCCTGTTGATCATATCCATGATGATTTTGATCTAGTAGTGATCATACTTGAGCATGAGGAATGATTGTTTGTTGTGGATCATTATTTGTAGTGGGCTTTGACGATGCTAGTGTCTTGTCAGATTTATTCCAGTGGTAATTCACTATGATCCAATGTTAGTGTTTCTATGGAATCCCTGATTGGAAATGTTGTTGATCTGAGAATTTACTCCACTATCAGAATGCTTATACTGACAGTAGTTCTCTCAGTAGTTGCTTACTGCAATTATAATGGTAGGCTTGTATGATAATATACATACTGAATATAATCATTACATGTTAATGATTTTCTGTGGATGTATAGATGAATTTGATGTTTATTCCTGGCACTTGGCTTCAGGAAGATGATATTTATTGGCTTGTCCCTTTTATTTGTGGAATCTAAGTAAAGATTAGTTTTAGCTCATTTAGAACTTGTCCTTGTGATACCATTATGATCTGGCACACAAGTGATTGAGTTTTATTTCTGGGCTGAGCTTTTACAATACTTGTGATTAATACTGGCAAGATAAAATGAAAGCTTCTCTTAACTCTCCTGCCTATGATGTTGGTCTGAGGCTCTAGGATTTTAAGTCCTAGTTAGTTGAGCAAATAGTTTGTTTGTAACTGGTAAGATTAGAGGTGCTACTCTCTCTGGGAGATGTGCCCTAATCTGATAAGAACAAATGAAGAATGATTTAAGTTGCAGATGTTAACACTAAACTCTGTGATGCTGGTTTGAGAGATTGGTGCTTTTGGCTGAGTTTGATTTCTTATCTTTATACTTGAAATCTCTAGGATAGATTCACCTCACTTGGGTGATTATTGAGAGATTGTTTCATAAAGAAACACATGCTTTTGTTTAGATACTATGATTGAATCATGTGATGGCTTTATGAGACTCACCACAAAATCTGATGATGGTGGAGTAAAGTGGTGATGATCTTGATCTGGTGTTGCTGAACTCCTGTAGAGGTCCCAACCTTTAATAAGGTAGAGATCCCTGTGTTTACAATGCTAGTCCCTAGATCAATAGCTAGCATCCACAGTTAAGATGTAATATCAAGAAACAAAGGTCATATTACAACTTTATAACCAGGAATAAAATAATTCATTACATCTTACATAGCTCATATGGCCATCTCATTACAATGCACCAGAAATAACTATATAGCATGGAATCCTTTATCTTCAAAGTGCCATAGGCAATCATGTTGGTTGTAAACTTGTAATCCTAATCAACACACACTTCACTAACATCAAACAAACCTGCAACATAATAAGTTACAGCCACAAGGATCAATACATTTGAATTGTATTGGCATGTGATACTATGGTAATATAGTGGAGTCTATCATCTATATGCATTTGGTTAGGTGGAGCTTAGGCTTTCTTTGCTCAAAATAGATTTTCCTTTATCATTTGAAAACACTAATTTTTTGTTTGGCAAAAATCACCCAAGGCATCTCCCAATAGAAATTGGTGATCCTTCAACCCTTGTTCAACCACACGTTTTTTTAACTTAGAATTTGGGATGAGGAGATTCTTGATAGCTTCCCTGTCTTGATGCTCAAATTGTCCATTACCAGGGACATGGCTAAGTACTTAGATTTTACACTCTGCAGAGGTGGTGCACTTTCCCCACAAGACTTGGTCTCACCAAGACAAGATCTTTCAGAAGCCTTCCCTTAGACCAGAATGGACGCGTTCCAACCTATCAATCCACTACCACCAACTGTCCATTTGGCTAAGTTATTGCAACCTATATGATCTAGGCAGATCCCATAATGCCAAGTGGCTGCACTTGAAGCTTCTCAACATTTGACATCTCAAATCTCTTTGTTCCTGGGTGGCATTCCACAAGTGAGATACCAAGTTTTCCCCAGTATACTGGACTTGGTGATGTCCAAGTTTTCCCCAGCATACTGGACTTGCGTAACCACTCAACACAAACCATTCTTTCCATTCCACCCAGGTGATTCATTCACTTAGTTGTTTTATTAAACAAAAAACACAAGTCTTTGACTTAGAAATATTCCATAGCATGTTCTACTAGCTAAGCTAAGCATGATAGTAGTAGGAATATTAACTTAGGAAAATTCTACTAAGGTTTCATCTACTAGGATTTCCCATGGCATAGTTTATACTTAGCAAAAATTCCATGCAAGTCTTAGAAATATCACTAATGCATAGAATAATGGGACAAAGTATGAAGCACCACTTGCCTTTTTGGTAGATAATATAAGTTCACTCCTTGATCTTGCAATAGTCACACTCTTCAAATTCCACTACAATTCAATCAAGCAAGCAAATATTCAATCTACCATTCAAGCAATCATCACATTGAATAATGAAAACAAAGCAATGCATGCAAACATGCCAAAGATTGTTTTATTTGTAAAAGTGGTTTCTAATAGGCTATAAACATTTTAAAACACATATTGGTCATTTATAAAAGTGGCAAAACCATTGAATATCAAGTTAGTGAAAAAGGCCATTTAAATCATTTTTTTGTTTTGCTAGAAATGGTTCAAACCAAAGTAATATTTTCTAGTGTTTGATAAAGACATTTTAAACATAAATGTTAGTGTTTTATGGTCAAGTGTTTAATATTAAAATCATTTGCAAAAGGTTTTACCTATAAACCATTTTTATACCAAAACAATATTTTATGTTGTTGTAAATGCCTTTAGCAAAGTAATAATTTTTATAGGGTTCACCAAATATATTTTTAAATCATAAAATTTGGTGTTTAGGGTCAGAGAGTTTAAATCAAATCATTTTCCAAAGGTTTTACTCAAAAAGCATTTTTAACACATAAACAATATTTTTATTTGACTAGAATTGTTTTAATTCAAAGATTTATTCTTTAACTTCACAAAATATGTTTTTGAATCCACAAGTTGGTTTCCATGGTCAGTAGGTTCAAAACAATCCAATTTCCAAAGATTTTACCTTAAAAATATTTCTAGAATAATTTTTATATTCAAATTATGCCTACACAAGTTTCTGCAAAAACAAACAATTTAACAGAAGCAATTTACTAAAAAAAAGCACATGGTTGGAAAGTACTTGTTCTGCTCATTCCATTGATATAAAATTTATAAAATTTGGACGTGTGGATTAAAATTTATGCAATTTACAAGTTTGAACATCTAATAGAACAAATTTTGGTTTTAAAACAAACTCTGGGCCACGCGTCATGTTTTCATTGGCTCGTACCGATTCGTGTGGATCGCATGCTATGGATCATTAGATCTAACTAGTATCCTACGACACAGACCAGCGTACCCCTTCTCTTTAAGTCGTTCTATCCTAACCAATGGATCAAGATCCAATGCTCTAGATCGTTTTGACCACGAACAGGCGGCGCTGGGGTCAACGGTGAGCAATGGCGTGCTCGGGCTACAGTGTTGCGGTGGCTACGGGAAGCGAGGAAGAGGATGGGGAGGCTCACCAGGTTCGCTGAGACGTGCTGAAGCTCAACGTGGGAGTCGCTTGTCGAGGGGCGCACTGAATCACCGGTGATTCCTCGCCGTAGTTGTCGTCTGTGTCGGGTGTCTCGGCTCGTCATTGTTGGCGAGGATATACGACATGCTAGGACAAATAGAGGGCGTAGTTAGGTGCATAGGAGAGTCACGGTCACAGAAGCATCACAGAGAGGAGAAGGGGAGGTTAGAAAATATGGAGGGAGCTCGTTGGAGAGGAGACAGACAGCGACGCTGCTTTGGCAAAGACGCTGTCGAGGTTGTCGGGCGAGCACGAGCGAGCTGGCGGTACTGGAGTGTGCGCCTGGCGATAGGGAGTAGTCTCGTGGTGGCTAGGGGGCAAGGGGAGGCGAGACTTGGCCGGAATCGCCGCCGGAGGGCGTCGGAGGCAGTGGAGTTTCGAAGCAAAATCAAGGCGGCCTGGGGGCATAGAGGAGACGGTGTCTGGGGGGAAAGATAGAGGGGGCATGGGTGTTTAAGGGAGCGTGGTCGCAGGGAGTAAAGGCCGCGGCATTGACGCGAATTGATTCAAGCTTTAAACGGCAGAAACGGGCCGACGAGGGGCATGGTCGTCGCGGCGGGTGAGGAAGATGACTGGGGGTGGGGCTAGCTAGTTAGCGAGAGGGGGAAAAGAAAGGTGGGTCCAGGCGGTCAGCGGCTTTGCGGGTTTATTCGCAGGTGTGAATCGTTTTTCTCGCGGGGAGAGATGAAGTGGGTTGGTGCTGGGCTGGACTGGGCTTGCTGGGCTGGTTTGGCTGCTTTCATTTTTTTTGTTCTGTTCATTTTTCTTTTTCCCTATTTCTTTTATTCACTTTTGAATTTGTTCAAACAAATCAAACAACCATCTGAATTTCAAATGTTTTCCAAACCTTGAGTATAATTCAATACTGTTTAAACTTGTATTTTAAATACCATTTTCGGAATAATTCTTTTATTGCTGTTATGGTTTTATTCTTTATTAAAACAAGCATATGCCATTAATCAAATAAGATTAAATATATTTTCAAATCCTTTATTTGAATTTTAATTTTCACTAAACCTTTCAGTAGGTTTTATTTATTCAAATGGGTGTTAAATAATTTACTTTGAATTATTTAAAGTATTTTATTATGATTATTAAGCATTTAATTTAGTCAGTTGTCTTTATTCAAATGGAATAGAATTTGGTTAATGCCATTTTATTTTATTTGAAAATTCTCTATCCTTTTATTTCATTTGGATTTAGATTATAATTATTCCATTTGCTTTTGGACATGGCCAAGTTTTAATTTGGCTTTTAAATATTCCTTATTTATTATTTCTTTCTTTATCTTATAAAATCCATATCTTTTTATTTAAAGATCCAAACTTGGTGATTCCAATTTGTAAAATCTTATTTGATATTTGTTTATCCTTTTTAAATCTCTTTAGGATTATTTGCTCACCATTTGGTATGGATTTTTAGATAGGTGCTTTATTAGCTTTGGAAATTCAATTTCCTTATCTTACTAAATTCATAAGATTTTATCTATGGATCCAAATTGAATGAAATCAATTTCTATGGTTTTATAATATTTCCATTTGTCATTCTTGATCATTTATAAATGTTTGTTGACAAATTTTATATGGATCAAATCCATAGGCTTAGAGTAATCTTGGAAATCTCCCATTAGGGTTTTAGGGTTTTGGTTTATTTTCCAAGTGTTTAAATTTCAAGATGCATTTATGAAGAATGCATTTCACTTGATTTGAATTTAGTTGGATTCAAACTTTATTCAAAGTTTGTTCAAGATGGGTTTTAAGTTTCCATTTAGAAACAAAAGTTTCTTTTCACCCTAAATTTTAACAATTATTTATTTTGTTTATTTATTTTTCACATTTCAAATTTTGGAAAATTTTGGGATGTGACAACTCCTGTGCTTGACCTTGAGCGAGCCTGCTCCTCCTAGCCCCTGGTCTTGATCTTGCTGTCCACCTGATCCTTCCCCCTCCTTATGTCACCATCCTGATGATGTTTGGTTGATCCTTGGTGGTTTGGTTTGGCTGATGTGCTTGGTAAGATGCTGTCTAGGCTGGCTGTTCTTGGGTGTGTGCAGTGGAGAGATGCACTAATGTGCCACTCCACGGCAGTGCTGCTGGTTTTGTGAGTTTGGGGTTGTTCTGTGGGGTTGACAACACACCACATGCATGTTGGTGTGTGTCCTGCCTGTGTGCTTGCTGTGCACTTGTGGATATGTTCAGAATTTTGAAACTTACTATTATCTAGTTACTTTCACTTGGCTGGTGAATTTGTCCCTCTTGGCTGTCATTTGACTTATGGCTTTCAATTTATGAAAGATGGATTCTTTCATATTGGTGAAACTTGCCCCTTTTATATAAATTGCTCAATGATGAATTTGTCTAGTGCACTTCATTGACATGTCTGAGAGAAATTACTACTAGCACTAACCTTTTTTTCTATTTAATTTTCTGTTTTGTTTTGCAGGTACAGATATAAAGATGACGATTTAGTTTAGGTTTAGATATAGAATAGTTATAGAATAATCCAATGTAATTTTCTTATTCTTTTGTAATTTTCGTTTTATTCCATTGTAATAAAGGTTATATTATTATTAATAAAGAATATTCTTATTATTTATTCTTTTGTAATTGTGAAGTTTGAAAATGGTTTCAGTAAGTTACATTCTTTGTAACTTCTTTATATATTGATAATATGAAAGAAGTTTTCATATTCATAATTGTTTTATTTAGATAATGTTTGGAGTTAAAATAATTAACTCATAATTAAATCAAGATTCAAACCTTTTTTTCTAATTCATTTGAATTATAATTCAAACACTTAAGTTTAAAATTCAAATTCATTTTAAAACACATAATTCCTTAAAGATCATATCAAAGTTTATAACAATCATCCTTTAAGACTAAACCTAATCTCAAAGTATGAAAGAAACATTGATCACTTAAGGTTTTAATTTGGTGAAAATTTTACCCACATTTTAGAGATGAATGCATGCAACATTCCATAATCCTAAATCTACCCTTCGTTAGTTCCTAAATGCTGGGATGTTACAGACTTCCCCCCTTAAATTAAACTTCGTCCCGAAGTTTGTGGAGATGTACCTGAATAGTTCTGGATATGATTTTCTTAAATCCTCTTCTTTCTCCCATGTGGCTTCCCTTTCAGGGTGATGTTCCCATTGTACCTTGCAATATTTGATTGCTCTGTTCCTTAATCTTTTCCAGTTTTCTTCCAGAATCTTACAAGGCTTTTCAATATAGGTCAGGTCTACTTGTAGTTCTATCTCTTGGTGTGTGATTGCATCGTCTGGAACTTTTAAACAATTACGAAGTTGTGACACATGGAAAACATTATGCACTTGAGCCAATCTTGATGGTAACTCTAAAGCATAAGCTATAGTTCTGTTTTGACTCAGTATCTTAAATGGTCTGATATATCTTGGACTCAATTTTCCTTTAACTCCAAATCTT
Source organism: Avena sativa (assembly GCA_916181665.1). NCBI lineage: Eukaryota > Viridiplantae > Streptophyta > Magnoliopsida > Poales > Poaceae > Avena > Avena sativa. The sequence goes on from OV702297.1 coordinate 242,595,356, forward strand.
TTCACCCCTTTCATGGGACTTACTTTCAAATAGACCATATCTCCCACTTCTGGATGCCATAATCTCCGACTTTGATCCGCATAACTTTTCTGCCTGCTCTGCACTATTTTCAGTCTATCCCTGATCTTATCAATGATATCTTGTCTTTCCTTGATATAATCTGGTGCAAATTCTTTGCTGCTTCTAGGTTCATACCAACATATTGGTGATCTACACTTCCTTCCATACATCCTGATATGGAGCTGCCTTCAGACTACTCTGATAGCTATTATTATAAGAAAATTCTGCCAATGGTAGATGATCCTCCCATGTTCCTCCAAAATCTAGTGCACAAGCCCTTAACATGTCTTCTAGTATTTGATTTGTTCTTTCAGTTTGACCTCCTGTCTCAAGATGATATGCTGTGCTGAAATCTAATTTTGAACCAAGTGCTTCATGCAATTGCTTCCAAAATGCTAAAGTAAACACTGATCCCCTATCAGTCACGATATTTTTGGGTACTACATGATTACTTACTATCTCTTTGACATATACTTCAACTAACTTCTCGGCATTATCCTTTTGATTCACTGGAATAAAATGTGCACTCTTAGTGAGTCTGTCCACAATTACCCATATCATATCCTTCCTTTTTGGTGTCATAGGCAATCCTGTAATGAATTTCATACCTATTTCCTCCCATTTCCATTCATGAATTTTTAAGGGTTGTAATGGTCCTGCTGGACTTTGATGTTCAGCTTTCACCCTTTGACAAGTATGACATTCAGATACATATTTAGCAATATCTCTTTACATGTTATTCCACCAGAATAGTTCCTTCAAATCCATATACATCTTAGTACTCCCTGGATGTATAGAATATGGTGTATCATGTGCTTCTTTGAGTATGACATTTCTAATCTCAGTCACATCTGGAACACAAAGACGGTCTTGAAACCATAAAGACCCATAATCTCCAAGGCGAAAAACTGATTTTTGCCCTTGAGATATCCTCCGAATTTCCTCAGCAATAAAAGGATCTTCTGCTTGATGTCTAAAACTTTCTTGCTTAAGATCACTGTCCTGCTCTGCAACTACCTGCATTGTAGCTAATCCTCCAAGAACCTCTGTTCTGATAAATTGAAGCTCTAATCTTTCCAAGTCCATTTGTAACTCTTTTGGTAACTCCCTATTGCTTGGCTGAATATCTGCAATCTTTCTGCTTAAAGCATCCGCTACAACATTTGCTTTCCTGGGGTGTAATTGATTGTTAAATCATAATCCTTGATTAGTTCCAACCAACGCTTATGTCTCATATTCAATTCCTTTTGAGTGAAGAAATATTTGAGGCTTTTTTGGTCAGTGTATAACTCACATCTGTCTCCATAAAGAAAATGCCTCCATCCTTTCAGTGCAAAAACTACTGCTGCTAACTCTAAATCATGAGTTGGATAGTTGACTGCATGTGGTTTTAGTTGTCTTGAACCATAAGCAATCACTTTCCGATCTTGCATTAATACACAACCCAAACCTTCTTTAGACGCATCACAATATACTGTGAAGTCCTTCCCTGTTTCAGGAACTGCTAAGATTGGAGCTGTGGTTAATCTAGTCTTCAGCTCTTGGAAACTTGCTTCACATTTCTCATCCCACTTGAATGGTGTATTCTTCCTTAATAATTTGGTCATTGGTCCGGCTATTTTGGAGAAACCTTCAATGAATCTCCGATAATAGCCAGCCATTCCTAAGAAACCTTTAATTTGCTTCACATTTGTCGGTGCAGTCCACTCTAGTACTGACCGAACTTTAGATGGATTCACAGCAATTCCATCCTTACTGATCACATGACCGAGGAATTCTACCTCATCAAGCCAAAATTCACACTTACTGAACTTAGCATAAAGTTTGTGTTCTCTTAAAGTCTGCAATGCTATTCTTAAATGATCAGCATGATCTTCCTTATCCTTGGAATATATCAGGATATCATCAATAAAGACTATGATGAATTTGTCCAAATATGGCATGAAGATCTTGTTCATCAGATTCATGAATATTCCCGGTGCATTGGTCAAACCAAATGGTACTACCAGCTACTCATGGTGTCCATATCTTGAGACAAATGTTGTTTTTGGAACATCTTCCGGTTTGATTTTTATTTGATGGTATCCAGACCTTAAATCGATCTTTGAAAATACTCCAGCTCCTTTCACTTGATCAAAAAAATCTTGAATTCTTGGTAAAGGATACTTATTCTTGATAGTTACGTTATTCAGATTTCTATAATCCCCACACATCCGTCTTCCACCATCTCTCTTATCCACAAAGATTACTGGTGTTCCCCATGGATATTCACTTTCCTGTATAAATCCTTTTCTAGCTAACTCATCAATTTGCTCCTTGAGTTCTTTCAACTCTTTGGGTCCCATTTTATATGGTGCTTGAGCTATTGGTGGTGTACCAGGAATTAGGTCAATGGTGAACTCTATCTCCCGGTCTGGTGGCATTCCCGGTAGCTCTGTTGGAAAAACATCTTGGAATTCATTAACTATAGGAATCTCTTCCAATTTGACCTCTTTCATTGAGTTCAACTGCAGATCTACCATGATATGACTGTGTTTATCTACTTGGTAAACTATCCTTGCTCCACTTGGAGTTTTGATTGAGACAGTTTTCTCCTCACAATTTATCTGAGCTCTGTGTTCCATCATCCAATCCATCCCCAGCACTACTGCAATTCCCTTCAAAGGAATCACATAAAGGTCTGCGAAATATGTACAACCACAGATCGAGATAACCTTGTAGAGGTCCCAACCTTTAATAAGGTAGAGATCCCTATGTTTACAATGCTAGTCCCTGGATCAATAGCTAGCATCCATAGTTAAGATGTAATATCAAGAAACAAAGGTCATAATACAACTTTATAACCAGGAATAAAATAATTCATTACATCTTACATAGCTCATTTGGCTATCTCATTACAATGCAACAGAAATAACTATAGCATGGAGTCCATCTTCAAAGTGCCATAGAAAAATCATGTTTGTTGTAGACTTGTAATCCTAATCAACACACTTCACTAACATCAAACAAACCTGCAACATAATAAGTTACAGCCACAAGGGTCAATACATTTGAATTGCATTGGCAAGTGATACTATGGTGGTATAGTGGAGTCTATCATCTATATGCATTTGGCTAAGTGGAGCTTAGGCTTGCTTTGCTCAAAATAGATTTTCCTTATCATTTAAAAACACTAAGTTTTTGCTTGTTAAAAACACCCAAGGAACCACCAATAGAAATTGGTGAACCTTCAACCCTTGTTCAACCACAAGTTTTTAACTTAGAAATTGGGATGAGGAGATTCTTGATAGATTCCATGTCTTGATGCTCAAATTGTCCTTTGCCAGGGACATGGCTAAGTACTTAGATTTTACACTCTGCAGAGGTGGTGCACTTTCCCACAAGAATTGGTTTCACCAAGACAAGATCTTTCAGAAGCCTTCCCTTAGACCAGAATGTACGCGTTCCAACCTATCATCCCCTACCAGCAACTATCCATTTGGCTAAGTTATTGCAACCTATATGATCCAGGCAGATCCCATAATGCCAAGTGGCTGTACTTGAAGCTTCTCAACATTTGACATCTCAAATCTCTTTGTTCCTGGGTGGCATTCCACAAGTGAGATACACAAGGTAAACCATAGAAATGGGCCTTGTGTAACCACTCAACACAAACCATTCTTTCCATTCCACCCAGGTGATTCATTCACTTAGTTGTTTTATTAAACAAAACACAAGTCCTTGACTTAGAAATATTCCATAGCATGAAGTATAATCCACCTTGGTTTTCTACTAGCTAAGCTAAGCATGATGGTAGTAGGAATCTTAAATTAGGAAAATTTTACTAAGGTTTCATCTACTAGGATTTCCCATGGCATAGTTTATACTTAGCAAAAATTCCATGCAAGTCCTACTTAGAAATATCACTAATGCATAGTGAAACATAATGGGACAAAGTATGAAGCATCACTTGCCTTTTTGGTAGAGAATTATAAGTTCACTCCTTGATCTTGCAATATTCACACTCTTCAAATTCCACTACAATTCAACCAAGCAAGCAATATTCAATCTACCATTCAAGCAAACATCACATAGATTAACAAAACAAAGAAATGCATGCAAACATGTCAAGATTGTTTTATTTGGAAAATTGGTTTCTATTAGGTTATAGACATCATAAAATATTTATTGGTCATTTATAAAAGTGGAAGGTCATTTGTAAATGTGGCAAAATCATTTGATAACAAGTTAGTGAAAATGGCCATTTTAAGTCATTTTTATTTTGCTAAAAATGGTTCAAACCAAAGTAATATTTTCTAGTGTTTTACAAATACATTTTTAAACACAAATGTTGGTTTTTTATGGTCAAGTATTTAATATTAAAACCATTTGCAAAAGGTTTCACCTATAAACCATTTTACACTAAATCAATATATTATGTTGTTGAAAATGTCTCTAGCAAAGCAATAATCTTTATAGGGATCACCAAATATATTCTTAATTCTAAAACTTGGTGTTTGGGGTCAGAGAGTTTAATCCAAATCATTTCCCAAAGATTTTCCTCCAAAAAGTATTTTTAACATATAAACAACATTTTTATTTGACTAGAAATGTTCTAAACCAAAGATTTATTCTTTTGCCTCACAAAATATGTTTTTGAATCCACAAGTTGGTTTATATGGTCAGTAGGTTCAAAACAATCCATTTTCCAAAGATTTTATCTCAAAAATAATTTTAGAATGAATTTTATATTCAAATTATGCCTACACAAGTTTCTACAAAAACAACCATTTTACCAGAAGAAATTTATTAAACAAAGTGCATGGTTGGATAGTACTTGTTCTGCTGATTCCATTGATATAAAATTTGCAAAATTTGGACGTGTGGATCAAAAGTTATGAATTTTACAAACTTGAACATCTAATAGATCATTTCTGGTTTTTGTAAAACAAACTAGGCCATGTGGCGTGATTTAACTGGCCAATAACGGTTCTCACGGATCGACTAACATGGAGTGTCAGATCTAATATGCATCACACGGCTCTGATCAAAACATACCTCTTTGACTAAGCTTCTATCGTATCCCTTAGATCAAAATCGAATGGTGTATAGTATGCTAACCCTAGATGGGCGGTGCTGGCGGCGGCTGTGCGGCGGCGGTGCTCTGGCGGCGGTGTTCCGGCTAATAAATGAAGCAAGGGAGAGGGAGGAGTAGCTCACAGAGATCGCAGGGGTGTGGCGAAGCTCAAGGTGGTCTTCAGATAGTAGGGGGCGCACGAGGATATTGACAATTTCTCGCCGGAGTTCGTTCTGGCGACGGGCGTGCTCTGGTGTTGTTGAAGACGAACCTACAGGGTGCGCTAGGACGCGAATCAGGTGGCATTAGATGCGCGAAGGAACGTAGAGTGTAGTGGTATCCTCTAGAGAAAGGGGGAAGGACGAGGCTTACGGGAAGGGTCGCCGGAGTTGATGTAGTCGATGGTGGCGCTCTGTCGAAGACATGGATGAGCCTATGGGGCAAGCGCGGCCGAGCAAATGATACAGGCAGGTGCGTAAGGTTCTGGTGAGCAAGATAGTGTGAAGCAGGGATGGTGGGGTGGGTCGTTTGAAGGGAATATGCCCGAGAGGCAATAATAAAGTGGTTATTATCGTATTCCTTGTTTATGATAAATGTTTATTTTGCATGCTATAATTGTATTAATACGGAAACGTTAATACATGTGTGTTTAATAAACAAACAGAAAGTTCCTAGTTATGCCTCTCTTATAAACTAGCTCGTTGATTAACAAGATGGTCAAGGTTTCCTGATCATGGACATTGGATGTTGTTAATAACGGGATCACAACATTAGTGTAATAGTGTGATGAACATTCATCTGAAGTATAGCATTACGATCAAAGTCATTGAGTTTATATTGCTATAACAACTTACGAAGTGATCCTAATCCTTAGACCATGAGATCATGTCAATCACTAACACCGGAAGAGTTTCTTGATAACATCAAACGTCACACCGTAACAGGGTGATTATAAAGATGGATTCAGAACTAATAAAGTGTTATGTTGAGGCCCATGGATCGAGAGTGGAATTTGCCCACGGATGCGCTGTTGTTTTGCGGCGCTAGGACTTCCTCTCGATCTTGAGATCGGCAAGAGATCGTCTACATCAACCACGAGTTTGGACTCGTTAAGCTTTGTCGGTCTTCAAGGGTATGTTCTCTACGGATATACATCCGCCCGTTGTTTGTATCTAGTAGATAGATCTTGGTACATAGTTGTTCCCATCGTAGGAATTTTTTTGTTTTCTATGCTGTGAACCCTACATCGTGTTCGCCGGAATCATCCGGGGAAGGTCATCGGGGCAGTGGGGTTCACGCGAGGAATCGAGGCAGCCTGGTGGCTCTGGGGAAACGAGGACTGAGGGGAAAGATGGAGTGGGCGATGGCGCTTAAGATGGCACGGACGTTGGCGAGAATTGATCAGCCGGATCTATGCGTAGATACTTTGCACGGGTAGTACGCATATGTATATGTGGGCGATGATGATCATTTTATTGCTTCTTAGTTGTACTTTGGATATTGGTTGCATAGTGGGATGAAGCGGCCCGGACAAACTTTACATGTCCTCGCACATGAGACCTGTTCCACGCTTGACATGCAACTAGTTTTGCATAAGTGGCTAGCGGGTGTCTGTCTCTCCTACTATAGTCAATACCTAATTTGCAACGAGTTGTCAACAATTTGGTTATCCTTGTTGTGGTTCATGTTCGTAGGTAAGAACGGTTCTATCTTCGAAAGCCCTAAGCCACGTAAAATTTGCAATGGATAAATTAGAGGCGCCTAGTTTAGATTGTTGCTGGGCTAGTGATATGATATGGTGATGTTGTAAGTAGAAGTATGAGATGATACTCTTACAACACACATAGCGTGTAAGTTCCATAGACCTTGGCCTTACACATAAAGGTATGATAGAGATCATACCACGGTGCACATGATGGAGATCATATGCGGGAACCATATCATTCCACTAATAAACATGTGATGTTTGATAGCATCTTATATTGCTTGTTTGGCGTTTTATTAGCATAATAAGATGATCCCTTATTTAGATATCAAGATAAGAATGTGTTCTTCCTTAAGTATGCACCGACAATGTTTTGTCGCTTCAAGACATCACGTGATGATCGGGTGTACTTGAATCCATGAGCATATCTCGGGTGTAAGACAGTTACACACGCGAATACTAAGGTTCTTACTTGGCGAGCCTAGCATGTACAGACATGGCCTCGGAACACGGACCAAAAGGTTAAGCATGAGTCATGTGTTTTTGATATGATGACCATATGGATGCTCGCCTTTGAAGCTACACCGACTCACGTGATGATCGGACTTGGTGTAGTGGATTTGGTTCATGTAATCACCAAAAAGACACGAGGGATGTCGTTTTTGAGTGGGAGTTCATTTCTAATTTGGATTAGTAGTCACTGGCATTCGTTCACCACTTTATGCTTAGTTGTAATAGAGATAATTGAACTATAGAATTCTGGATATTTAATTTATGAACTGGTATCGTATTGTGTTGAGTGTCAATCTAAAGTTTAAAGTTCTATTGCAAACTTTCAGCAAACTGTATTTACTCCGTGAAATTTAATAGTTGGTATTAAATCGAGAGTAACAATTCCAGTGTTAGTATCTTAAGTATCATGTTTGCCTCCATGATTCTTGATTTAAATATCGAGATCATCTAGGAGCTGAAAGAATAGTTTCAGAAACCATCATGTGTGGCAGATATAACGATATCTGAAACAATGTTTTGGTTGCAATATGATAGATTATAATATATGTTCTCATATTGGATGAGAATTTATGAAGGTTGGAGATGCTAGACATCCTAATCATCCAAAGGGGTTTTGGAAAGTAATGTTATACTCATGATTCGCCTTTATAAGATAAAGTAGCTTGATCATGAAAGTCGTCATGATAAGGGTGAATAGAATATGTATGTAAAATGTTTACTACACTAAAATATTACTAAAGAATGGATTTTGAAAGAATACCGATCATTTTGATGATGGTGATCTACTTCAAAGTGCAAGTCCAAAGGTATTATTATTTGAATATACACGCTTTGGACTATGTGTCATGTATATGGTGCCACTTTTGATGTTGATAGATTCTTTTAAAAAGGAAAAGGAAATGCTGAAAGAGAATCTATAAAATATATTTGGCAGAAAAGAAAAGATTGGAAATATCCAATTTAGGTATATATATGATATACATGTTATGGTTGTATTCTTTGCTTGTTAAACAATGTGGTTCTTGGGTATTGGATACCGAATTGGTTGGTATGAAATTTCATACAGAACGACGCAATTCATGAACCACAATGGCCTAAGTAACTAGCAAGAGAATATGTGATGATGTTCATCGAAAACAAACAAACCGTTGTTTGTATTTCTCGTTGACATCAAAGCTTGACTTCAAGATTTGTTTTAATAATTGTTATTTGAATCAGGTATTATGAGAACAAAGGTTGTTCAAATAATTACCGTATTCCATATAAGATGGATGATTTACAAATCTAGTTGGAGAAATCACATCCATAAAACCTAATGCTAAAATGTCGCAAGACAAATGATTGAAAGATCACTTACGAAGTGACATCGCTGTTTAAATTATATTGGAAAGAAAACATGAAGAATCTCCATATTCATGGATTTTTGGAGTCTTTGATTTGATCAAGTGACGCTTGTGAGACTTTCCACGTGATAATTAAAACTTCGTTCGAAGGCCAAAGAAGAACGAACGACTAAATTATTGGAATTTATACATATCGATGTATGTAGTCCATTATGTATAGTCGTAAGCGATGGATTTCAACTTCATATGCTTTCTTCGGAAATTTGAGTGAATGTTCACTTAATGAGAAAGAAGTATGAAATATTTGAAAACGTTCAAAGACTTTCAAGATGAAGTGAAAATCATTGTAACAAGAAAATAAATGGTTTATGATTTTATCATAAGGGATTTATTTGAGTTACAAGTGTAACAAGAAAAATAAATGAATTATGATTTTATCATAAAGGGATTTATTTGAGTTGCAAGTTTAGCAAAACACCTAGATTTACATCTCCCGAAACACCATAGGAGTATGGAGTGTTTGAGATTTGTAATGAAACCTTGTTTGACATGGTTGGATCAAAGGTGTTATTTATAAAACTGCCATTATGTTTTAAAAGATTAAAGCTTTAGAGACTTCCGCTTTTTACACTGAAAAGAGCTCCATCTTGATCCGTTGAAATGACACCATGGAAGTTATGGTTTGGGGTAAAACCCAAGTTGTCATTTCTTAAATTTTGGTATGCTAAACATAAGCAAGATGTTTACAACCGATGTCGGATGAGCATGTCTTTGTAGGTTATTTCGAATAACAATTGGTTATTCCTCCATAACACCAAGGATAAAAGGGTTTGTCGCTTGAAACATGAAGTTTCTTGAAGAAGGAATTTTCATAAATGTTAAGTGGGAGGACAATAGAACTTTGATAAGGTTAACGAACCTTAGCTATATGTGCTGAGTTGCGCAGCGCCGGAAAATGTTCCGAAGGCAGACTAAATGCTCATGGCTCACGTGCCTCAAAGGTTGTGGTCACAAAGGCCTAAGTTCTGACTGAACCAAGTCGGTCGGATAAACAATCAAATACCGAGATTTGACAGTAAATCATTATTGTTTGACAATGATGAACCGACTACATGCAAAGAAGCGATGATGGGCCCTGACTCCTCAAATGGCTTGAAGCCATAAAATCCGTGATAGTTACATACACGAGAAATCAAGTTTTGAACTTGGAAGACCCTCCGGAAAGGTGTAAAAACCTATCGGTCGTATTTGGATCTATAAAGAAACAGACATGGATGTTTTACATCTATGAAATAGTCGACATATCGGTAAAGTATTTTCCGACAATGTTCAAGGAGTTGACTATGACAAGATTTGATCTTTCATATCGATATTTAGTCTAGACGGATTAAAGTAGCAACCACTACATATAATTTGTTATATGGTAGATGAATAAACAAAACAAAGTTCTTCCAATAGAATGGTTACCTAGGACGTGTACATGACACGATCCAAAGGGTTTTGTTAATTCAAAGGATGCTAAAAGGGGCATGCAAACTTCAATGGTTGAAGTAAGCATCGCGGAGTTGGAAACTTCACCATGATGAAAAAGGAGTTTTTCATCAGGAGACGATGAAGATACTTGCATTTGCAAGAAATTAAGTGGGAGCACTAAGACATATTTCTAATACATTATGTGGAGGACATTTTGTTGATTAGAAATGATGTATCTTTTATTGACAAAGGTTAAGAATTTCATTTCGATGAAAAACTTAGGCAAAACCCGAATATTTAGCATGAATGTCTATAGTGGATAGACTATGATGCTAATATGGTTGTGCCAAATGTACATATATGAGATATTGAAGGAGTTCAATATAGAAACAACAAGAAACGGTTCTTGTCGCATGGAAAGGAATTGAATCAAGATTCAAGTGTATCGACACTTGGTAAGTGAAACAAGATTCAAGTGCTTTGACACTTGATGAGTAAAATCACAAGAATGATTTGATTAATCATACCATGATATGTACACATCCATATATGTCCTATGCTCTAAGTGTTATGAGCATATACCAGAATGAATCATAAAATGATCATTGGACAATAGTAAGGAAATTCTTATGATCTTTTGGAAGAACTAAGAATATATTTATGTAGAGGTGACAAAACAATTACAAATAGTTCATTGTAAAGCGTTACATTGATACTAGTTTTGTCACAAGATACAAATTAAGTTTATCTCAATTTAAACTATGGGTGGCACAATGAAATGGAAAGAAAGTTTCCATGATGGATTTGGATGAATTCCAAAGTTAAGACATTGTGACGGATACTACAACAAAAGGCTAAGTATATGACTGCTATAGTAGCAGCAAAGGAGGGAATTTGTGTCAAGTAGTTTGTTATCAAACTAAGGTGTGGTTCACAACGGGCTAACACTAAAGATATATTGTATGACAATAGTATCGACGTGTTTTAACCCCAAGGAACTAAAGGTCTCACTGAAAGACCAAATTTATATAATACCATCTCATTGGAGAATGAGTGATGCGTGAAGACGCAAAGACATGCAAATACACACGGACCTGAAAGTGTCAAATCCGTAGATTATGTTAACCACTTGCAGTTGCGTATTTGGAACACCAGAAAGCCATAGGTGTTCAATACACAAAGTTTTCAAACTAGATTATTGTCTCTAGTGCAAGTGGGAGACTGAAGGGAATATGCCCGAGAGGCAATAATAAAGTGGTTATTATCGTATTCCTTGTTTATGATAAATGTTTATTTTGCATGCTATAATTGTATTAATAAGAAAACATTAATACATGTGTGTTTAATAAATAAATAGAAAGTTCCTAGTTATGCCTCTCTTATAAACTAGCTCGTTGATTAACAAGATGATCAAGGTTTCCTGATCATGGACATTGGATGTTGTTAATAACGGGATCACAACATTAGTGTAATGGTGTGATGAACATTCATCCGAAGTATAGCATTACGATCAAAGTCATTGAGTTTATATTGCTATAACAACTTACGAAGTGATCCTAATCCTTAGACCATGAGATCATGTCAATCACTAACACCCGAAGAGTTTCTTGATAACATCAAACGTCACACCGTAACAGGGTGATTATAAAGATGGATTCAGAACTAATAAAGTGTTATGTTGAGGCCCATGGATCGAGAGTGGAATTTGTTCATCCCGATGACGGATAGATATGCTCTGGGCCCTCTCGGTGATATCACATTGATTAGCTTGCAAGCAAGTGATTTGATCACTAGAATGTTATATCACGGGAACAAGAAAAGAGTGCATTTCAGTAACGAGATCAAACTAGGTATGGAGATACCGATGATCGAATCTCTGACATGTAATATATCGTGAAACAAAGGGATTAAGATACTAGCGTAAAAGGTTCCGACAATCACAAGAAAGTCATCGTTGAATGTGTGGGAGTCAGTATGGGTCTCTAGATCCCGCTTCTGATTATTGATCCGAGAGGGGTCTCGATCATGTGCGCATTATTCGCGAACCGTAGGGTGACACACTTAAGAGACACCGACATCCATTTGGAGCAAAAGTTTCATGCCGAAAAGAATAACAAGCGCATGAATTTATTTCACTAGATACTGAAACGGGTTTTCGGGTGAAATTGCAGAAAGTGTTTCTGCATGTGAAATGAAATACTAGCAAGGGGTTATATGAGAATGTTTGTCATTAAAGTAATTTAAAAAATTCTGAATAAATAAAAGGAGTTTTATTTAATGAGAGTTTGCATTAAATTTGGTGGAAATTTAATGGGAATTTGAGTGGGTTTTTGAGTGGAGGGAATTGAAAGGCATTTGAGTGAGTGGAGTGTCCACCCACATGAATGTGGAAGAGGTGGGGGCAGCCCCATGGCTGGGCGCATGGCCCCTTGGGTGGCCCCCTCTCCCTATAAAAGGAGCCCCCTCCCTCTCTCTCACTCACACCTCCTCGTGAAGGATCTCTCTCCCCCTCTAGTATTTATTCCCATGGTCTCGGACTAGCGAGATACATGTTCCCAGTGGATTTTCGGCAAGAAAGAGTTGTGCTTCCGCTGCATCGCTAGAGCGAGGAGGCGAAGGTTGCTCGGTGCCTCAAACGTGTGTGCGAGCACGGATGCGCTGTTGTTTTGCGGCGCTAGGACTTCCTCTCGATATTGAGATCGGCAAGAGATCGTCTACATCAACCACGAGTTTGGACTCGTTAAGCTTTGTCGGTCTTCAAGGGTATGTTCTCTACGGATATACATCCGCCCGTTGTTTGTATCTAGTAGATAGATCTTGGTACATAGTTGTTCCCATCGTAGGAATTTTTTTGTTTTCTATGCTGTGAACCCTACATCGTGTTCGCCGGAATCATCCGGGGAAGGTCATCGGGGCAGTGGGGTTCACGCGAGGAATCGAGGCAGCCTGGTGGCTCTGGGGAAACGAGGACTGAGGGGAAAGATGGAGTGGGCGATGGCGCTTAAGATGGCACGGACGTTGGCGAGAATTGATCAGCCGGATCTATGCGTAGATACTTTGCACGGGTAGTACGCATATGTATATGTGGGCGATGATGATCATTTTATTGCTTCTTAGTTGTACTTTGGATATTGGTTGCATAGTGGGATGAAGCGGCCCGGACAAACTTTACATGTCCTCGCACATGAGACCTGTTCCACGCTTGACATGCAACTAGTTTTGCATAAGTGGCTAGCGGGTGTCTGTCTCTCCTACTATAGTCAATACCTAATTTGCAACGAGTTGTCAACAATTTGGTTATCCTTGTTGTGGTTCATGTTCGTAGGTAAGAACGGTTCTATCTTCGAAAGCCCTAAGCCACGTAAAATTTGCAATGGATAAATTAGAGGCGCCTAGTTTAGATTGTTGCTGGGCTAGTGATATGATATGGTGATGTTGTAAGTAGAAGTATGAGATGATACTCTTACAACACACATAGCGTGTAAGTTCCATAGACCTTGGCCTTACACATAAAGGTATGATAGAGATCATACCACGGTGCACATGATGGAGATCATATGCGGGAACCATATCATTCCACTAATAAACATGTGATGTTTGATAGCATCTTATATTGCTTGTTTGGCGTTTTATTAGCATAATAAGATGATCCCTTATTTAGATATCAAGATAAGAATGTGTTCTTCCTTAAGTATGCACCGACAATGTTTTGTCGCTTCAAGACATCACGTGATGATCGGGTGTACTTGAATCCATGAGCATATCTCGGGTGTAAGACAGTTACACACGCGAATACTAAGGTTCTTACTTGGCGAGCCTAGCATGTACAGACATGGCCTCGGAACACGGACCAAAAGGTTAAGCATGAGTCATGTGTTTTTGATATGATGACCATATGGATGCTCGCCTTTGAAGCTACACCGACTCACGTGATGATCGGACTTGGTGTAGTGGATTTGGTTCATGTAATCACCAAAAAGACACGAGGGATGTCGTTTTTGAGTGGGAGTTCATTTCTAATTTGGATTAGTAGTCACTGGCATTCGTTCACCACTTTATGCTTAGTTGTAATAGAGATAATTGAACTATAGAATTCTGGATATTTAATTTATGAACTGGTATCGTATTGTGTTGAGTGTCAATCTAAAGTTTAAAGTTCTATTGCAAACTTTCAGCAAACTGTATTTACTCCGTGAAATTTAATAGTTGGTATTAAATCGAGAGTAACAATTCCAGTGTTAGTATCTTAAGTATCATGTTTGCCTCCATGATTCTTGATTTAAATATCGAGATCATCTAGGAGCTGAAAGAATAGTTTCAGAAACCATCATGTGTGGCAGATATAACGATATCTGAAACAATGTTTTGGTTGCAATATGATAGATTATAATATATGTTCTCATATTGGATGAGAATTTATGAAGGTTGGAGATGCTAGACATCCTAATCATCCAAAGGGGTTTTGGAAAGTAATGTTATACTCATGATTCGCCTTTATAAGATAAAGTAGCTTGATCATGAAAGTCGTCATGATAAGGGTGAATAGAATATGTATGTAAAATGTTTACTACACTAAAATATTACTAAAGAATGGATTTTGAAAGAATACCGATCATTTTGATGATGGTGATCTACTTCAAAGTGCAAGTCCAAAGGTATTATTATTTGAATATACACGCTTTGGACTATGTGTCATGTATATGGTGCCACTTTTGATGTTGATAGATTCTTTTAAAAAGGAAAAGGAAATGCTGAAAGAGAATCTATAAAATATATTTGGCAGAAAAGAAAAGATTGGAAATATCCAATTTAGGTATATATATGATATACATGTTATGGTTGTATTCTTTGCTTGTTAAACAATGTGGTTCTTGGGTATTGGATACCGAATTGGTTGGTATGAAATTTCATACAGAACAACGCAATTCATGAACCACAATGGCCTAAGTAACTAGCAAGAGAATATGTGATGATGTTCATCGAAAACAAACAAACCGTTGTTTGTATTTCTCGTTGACATCAAAGCTTGACTTCAAGATTTGTTTTAATAATTGTTATTTGAATCAGGTATTATGAGAACAAAGGTTGTTCAAATAATTACCGTATTCCATATAAGATGGATGATTTACAAATCTAGTTGGAGAAATCACATCCATAAAACCTAATGCTAAAATGTCGCAAGACAAATGATTGAAAGATCACTTACGAAGTGACATCGCTGTTTAAATTATATTGGAAAGAAAACATGAAGAATCTCCATATTCATGGATTTTTGGAGTCTTTGATTTGATCAAGTGACGCTTGTGAGACTTTCCACGTGATAATTAAAACTTCGTTCGAAGGCCAAAGAAGAACGAACGACTAAATTATTGGAATTTATACATATCGATGTATGTAGTCCATTATGTATAGTCGTAAGCGATGGATTTCAACTTCATATGCTTTCTTCGGAAATTTGAGTGAATGTTCACTTAATGAGAAAGAAGTATGAAATATTTGAAAACGTTCAAAGACTTTCAAGATGAAGTGAAAATCATTGTAACAAGAAAATAAATGGTTTATGATTTTATCATAAGGGATTTATTTGAGTTACAAGTGTAACAAGAAAAATAAATGAATTATGATTTTATCATAAAGGGATTTATTTGAGTTGCAAGTTTAGCAAAACACCTAGATTTACATCTCCCGAAACACCATAGGAGTATGGAGTGTTTGAGATTTGTAATGAAACCTTGTTTGACATGGTTGGATCAAAGGTGTTATTTATAAAACTGCCATTATGTTTTAAAAGATTAAAGCTTTAGAGACTTCCGCTTTTTACACTGAAAAGAGCTCCATCTTGATCCGTTGAAATGACACCATGGAAGTTATGGTTTGGGGTAAAACCCAAGTTGTCATTTCTTAAATTTTGGTATGCTAAACATAAGCAAGATGTTTACAACCGATGTCGGATGAGCATGTCTTTGTAGGTTATTTCGAATAACAATTGGTTATTCCTCCATAACACCAAGGATAAAAGGGTTTGTCGCTTGAAACATGAAGTTTCTTGAAGAAGGAATTTTCATAAATGTTAAGTGGGAGGACAATAGAACTTTGATAAGGTTAACGAACCTTAGCTATATGTGCTGAGTTGCGCAGCGCCGGAAAATGTTCCGAAGGCAGACTAAATGCTCATGGCTCACGTGCCTCAAAGGTTGTGGTCACAAAGGCCTAAGTTCTGACTGAACCAAGTCGGTCGGATAAACAATCAAATACCGAGATTTGACAGTAAATCATTATTGTTTGACAATGATGAACCGACTACATGCAAAGAAGCGATGATGGGCCCTGACTCCTCAAATGGCTTGAAGCCATAAAATCCGTGATAGTTACATACACGAGAAATCAAGTTTTGAACTTGGAAGACCCTCCGGAAAGGTGTAAAAACCTATCGGTCGTATTTGGATCTATAAAGAAACAGACATGGATGTTTTACATCTATGAAATAGTCGACATATCGGTAAAGTATTTTCCGACAATGTTCAAGGAGTTGACTATGACAAGATTTGATCTTTCATATCGATATTTAGTCTAGACGGATTAAAGTAGCAACCACTACATATAATTTGTTATATGGTAGATGAATAAACAAAACAAAGTTCTTCCAATAGAATGGTTACCTAGGACGTGTACATGACACGATCCAAAGGGTTTTGTTAATTCAAAGGATGCTAAAAGGGGCATGCAAACTTCAATGGTTGAAGTAAGCATCGCGGAGTTGGAAACTTCACCATGATGAAAAAGGAGTTTTTCATCAGGAGACGATGAAGATACTTGCATTTGCAAGAAATTAAGTGGGAGCACTAAGACATATTTCTAATACATTATGTGGAGGACATTTTGTTGATTAGAAATGATGTATCTTTTATTGACAAAGGTTAAGAATTTCATTTCGATGAAAAACTTAGGCAAAACCCGAATATTTAGCATGAATGTCTATAGTGGATAGACTATGATGCTAATATGGTTGTGCCAAATGTACATATATGAGATATTGAAGGAGTTCAATATAGAAACAACAAGAAACGGTTCTTGTCGCATGGAAAGGAATTGAATCAAGATTCAAGTGTATCGACACTTGGTAAGTGAAACAAGATTCAAGTGCTTTGACACTTGATGAGTAAAATCACAAGAATGATTTGATTAATCATACCATGATATGTACACATCCATATATGTCCTATGCTCTAAGTGTTATGAGCATATACCAGAATGAATCATAAAATGATCATTGGACAATAGTAAGGAAATTCTTATGATCTTTTGGAAGAACTAAGAATATATTTATGTAGAGGTGACAAAACAATTACAAATAGTTCATTGTAAAGCGTTACATTGATACTAGTTTTGTCACAAGATACAAATTAAGTTTATCTCAATTTAAACTATGGGTGGCACAATGAAATGGAAAGAAAGTTTCCATGATGGATTTGGATGAATTCCAAAGTTAAGACATTGTGACGGATACTACAACAAAAGGCTAAGTATATGACTGCTATAGTAGCAGCAAAGGAGGGAATTTGTGTCAAGTAGTTTGTTATCAAACTAAGGTGTGGTTCGCAACGGGCTAACACTAAAGATATATTGTATGACAATAGTATCGACGTGTTTTAACCCCAAGGAACTAAAGGTCTCACTGAAAGACCAAATTTATATAATACCATCTCATTGGAGAATGAGTGATGCGTGAAGACGCAAAGACATGCAAATACACACGGACCTGAAAGTGTCAAATCCGTAGATTATGTTAACCACTTGCAGTTGCGTATTTGGAACACCAGAAAGCCATAGGTGTTCAATACACAAAGTTTTCAAACTAGATTATTGTCTCTAGTGCAAGTGGGAGACTGAAGGGAATATGCCCGAGAGGCAATAATAAAGTGGTTATTATCGTATTCCTTGTTTATGATAAATGTTTATTTTGCATGCTATAATTGTATTAATAAGAAAACATTAATACATGTGTGTTTAATAAACAAATAGAAAGTTCCTAGTTATGCCTCTCTTATAAACTAGCTCGTTGATTAACAAGATGATCAAGGTTTCCTGATCATGGACATTGGATGTTGTTAATAACGGGATCACAACATTAGTGTAATGGTGTGATGAACATTCATCCGAAGTATAGCATTACGATCAAAGTCATTGAGTTTATATTGCTATAACAACTTACGAAGTGATCCTAATCCTTAGACCATGAGATCATGTCAATCACTAACACCCGAAGAGTTTCTTGATAACATCAAACGTCACACCGTAACAGGGTGATTATAAAGATGGATTCAGAACTAATAAAGTGTTATGTTGAGGCCCATGGATCGAGAGTGGAATTTGTTCATCCCGATGACGGATAGATATGCTCTGGGCCCTCTCGGTGATATCACATTGATTAGCTTGCAAGCAAGTGATTTGATCACTAGAATGTTATATCACGGGAACAAGAAAAGAGTGCATTTCAGTAACGAGATCAAACTAGGTATGGAGATACCGATGATCGAATCTCTGACATGTAATATATCGTGAAACAAAGGGATTAAGATACTAGCGTAAAAGGTTCCGACAATCACAAGAAAGTCATCGTTGAATGTGTGGGAGTCAGTATGGGTCTCTAGATCCCGCTTCTGATTATTGATCCGAGAGGGGTCTCGATCATGTGCGCATTATTCGCGAACCGTAGGGTGACACACTTAAGAGACACCGACATCCATTTGGAGCAAAAGTTTCATGCCGAAAAGAATAACAAGCGCATGAATTTATTTCACTAGATACTGAAACGTGTTTTCGGGTGAAATTGCAGAAAGTGTTTCTGCATGTGAAATGAAATACTAGCAAGGGGTTATATGAGAATGTTTGTCATTAAAGTAATTTAAAAAATTCTGAATAAATAAAAGGAGTTTTATTTAATGAGAGTTTGCATTAAATTTGGTGGAAATTTAATGGGAATTTGAGTGGGTTTTTGAGTGGAGGGAATTGAAAGGCATTTGAGTGAGTGGAGTGTCCACCCACATGAATGTGGAAGAGGTGGGGGAAGCCCCATGGCTGGGCGCATGGCCCCTTGGGTGGCCCCCTCTCCCTATAAAAGGAGCCCCCCTCCCTCTCTCTCACTCACACCTCCTCGTGAAGGATCTCTCTCCCCCTCTAGTATTTATTCCCATGGTCTCGGACTAGCGAGATACATGTTCCCAGTGGCTTTTCGGCAAGAAAGAGTTGTGCTTCTGCTGCATCGCTAGAGCGAGGAGGCGAAGGTTGCTCGGTGCCTCAAACGTGTGTGCGAGCACGGATGCGCTGTTGTTTTGTGGCGCTAGGACTTCCTCTCGATCTTGAGATCGGCAAGAGATTGTCTACATCAACCACGAGTTTGGACTCGTTAAGCTTTGTCGGTCTTCAAGGGTATGTTCTCTACGGATATACATCCGCCCGTTGTTTGTATCTAGTAGATAGATCTTGGTACATAGTTGTTCCCATCGTAGGATTTTTTTTGTTTTCTATGCTGTGAACCCTACATCGTGTTCGCCGGAATCATCCGGGGAAGGTCATCGGGGCAGTGGGGTTCACGCGAGGAATCGAGGCAGCCTGGTGGCTCTGGGGAAACGAGGACTGAGGGGAAAGATGGAGTGGGCGATGGCGCTTAAGATGGCACGGACGTTGGCGAGAATTGATCAGCCGGATCTATGCGTAGATACTTTGCACGGGTAGTACGCATATGTATATGTGGGCGATGATGATCATTTTATTGCTTCTTAGTTGTACTTTGGATATTGGTTGCATAGTGGGATGAAGCGGCCCGGACAAACTTTACATGTCCTCGCACATGAGACCTGTTCCACGCTTGACATGCAACTAGTTTTGCATAAGTGGCTAGCGGGTGTCTGTCTCTCCTACTATAGTCAATACCTAATTTGCAACGAGTTGTCAACAATTTGGTTATCCTTGTTGTGGTTCATGTTCGTAGGTAAGAACGGTTCTATCTTCGAAAGCCCTAAGCCACGTAAAATTTGCAATGGATAAATTAGAGGCGCCTAGTTTAGATTGTTGCTGGGCTAGTGATATGATATGGTGATGTTGTAAGTAGAAGTATGAGATGATACTCTTACAACACACATAGCGTGTAAGTTCCATAGACCTTGGCCTTACACATAAAGGTATGATAGAGATCATACCACGGTGCACATGATGGAGATCATATGCGGGAACCATATCATTCCACTAATAAACATGTGATGTTTGATAGCATCTTATATTGCTTGTTTGGCGTTTTATTAGCATAATAAGATGATCCCTTATTTAGATATCAAGATAAGAATGTGTTCTTCCTTAAGTATGCACCGACAATGTTTTGTCGCTTCAAGACATCACGTGATGATCGGGTGTACTTGAATCCATGAGCATATCTCGGGTGTAAGACAGTTACACACGCGAATACTAAGGTTCTTACTTGGCGAGCCTAGCATGTACAGACATGGCCTCGGAACACGGACCAAAAGGTTAAGCATGAGTCATGTGTTTTTGATATGATGACCATATGGATGCTCGCCTTTGAAGCTACACCGACTCACGTGATGATCGGACTTGGTGTAGTGGATTTGGTTCATGTAATCACCAAAAAGACACGAGGGATGTCGTTTTTGAGTGGGAGTTCATTTCTAATTTGGATTAGTAGTCACTGGCATTCGTTCACCACTTTATGCTTAGTTGTAATAGAGATAATTGAACTATAGAATTCTGGATATTTAATTTATGAACTGGTATCGTATTGTGTTGAGTGTCAATCTAAAGTTTAAAGTTCTATTGCAAACTTTCAGCAAACTGTATTTACTCCGTGAAATTTAATAGTTGGTATTAAATCGAGAGTAACAATTCCAGTGTTAGTATCTTAAGTATCATGTTTGCCTCCATGATTCTTGATTTAAATATCGAGATCATCTAGGAGCTGAAAGAATAGTTTCAGAAACCATCATGTGTGGCAGATATAACGATATCTGAAACAATGTTTTGGTTGCAATATGATAGATTATAATATATGTTCTCATATTGGATGAGAATTTATGAAGGTTGGAGATGCTAGACATCCTAATCATCCAAAGGGGTTTTGGAAAGTAATGTTATACTCATGATTCGCCTTTATAAGATAAAGTAGCTTGATCATGAAAGTCGTCATGATAAGGGTGAATAGAATATGTATGTAAAATGTTTACTACACTAAAATATTACTAAAGAATGGATTTTGAAAGAATACCGATCATTTTGATGATGGTGATCTACTTCAAAGTGCAAGTCCAAAGGTATTATTATTTGAATATACACGCTTTGGACTATGTGTCATGTATATGGTGCCACTTTTGATGTTGATAGATTCTTTTAAAAAGGAAAAGGAAATGCTGAAAGAGAATCTATAAAATATATTTGGCAGAAAAGAAAAGATTGGAAATATCCAATTTAGGTATATATATGATATACATGTTATGGTTGTATTCTTTGCTTGTTAAACAATGTGGTTCTTGGGTATTGGATACCGAATTGGTTGGTATGAAATTTCATACAGAACGACGCAATTCATGAACCACAATGGCCTAAGTAACTAGCAAGAGAATATGTGATGATGTTCATCGAAAACAAACAAACCGTTGTTTGTATTTCTCGTTGACATCAAAGCTTGACTTCAAGATTTGTTTTAATAATTGTTATTTGAATCAGGTATTATGAGAACAAAGGTTGTTCAAATAATTACCGTATTCCATATAAGATGGATGATTTACAAATCTAGTTGGAGAAATCACATCCATAAAACCTAATGCTAAAATGTCGCAAGACAAATGATTGAAAGATCACTTACGAAGTGACATCGCTGTTTAAATTATATTGGAAAGAAAACATGAAGAATCTCCATATTCATGGATTTTTGGAGTCTTTGATTTGATCAAGTGACGCTTGTGAGACTTTCCACGTGATAATTAAAACTTCGTTCGAAGGCCAAAGAAGAACGAACGACTAAATTATTGGAATTTATACATATCGATGTATGTAGTCCATTATGTATAGTCGTAAGCGATGGATTTCAACTTCATATGCTTTCTTCGGAAATTTGAGTGAATGTTCACTTAATGAGAAAGAAGTATGAAATATTTGAAAACGTTCAAAGACTTTCAAGATGAAGTGAAAATCATTGTAACAAGAAAATAAATGGTTTATGATTTTATCATAAGGGATTTATTTGAGTTACAAGTGTAACAAGAAAAATAAATGAATTATGATTTTATCATAAAGGGATTTATTTGAGTTGCAAGTTTAGCAAAACACCTAGATTTACATCTCCCGAAACACCATAGGAGTATGGAGTGTTTGAGATTTGTAATGAAACCTTGTTTGACATGGTTGGATCAAAGGTGTTATTTATAAAACTGCCATTATGTTTTAAAAGATTAAAGCTTTAGAGACTTCCGCTTTTTACACTGAAAAGAGCTCCATCTTGATCCGTTGAAATGACACCATGGAAGTTATGGTTTGGGGTAAAACCCAAGTTGTCATTTCTTAAATTTTGGTATGCTAAACATAAGCAAGATGTTTACAACCGATGTCGGATGAGCATGTCTTTGTAGGTTATTTCGAATAACAATTGGTTATTCCTCCATAACACCAAGGATAAAAGGGTTTGTCGCTTGAAACATGAAGTTTCTTGAAGAAGGAATTTTCATAAATGTTAAGTGGGAGGACAATAGAACTTTGATAAGGTTAACGAACCTTAGCTATATGTGCTGAGTTGCGCAGCGCCGGAAAATGTTCCGAAGGCAGACTAAATGCTCATGGCTCACGTGCCTCAAAGGTTGTGGTCACAAAGGCCTAAGTTCTGACTGAACCAAGTCGGTCGGATAAACAATCAAATACCGAGATTTGACAGTAAATCATTATTGTTTGACAATGATGAACCGACTACATGCAAAGAAGCGATGATGGGCCCTGACTCCTCAAATGGCTTGAAGCCATAAAATCCGTGATAGTTACATACACGAGAAATCAAGTTTTGAACTTGGAAGACCCTCCGGAAAGGTGTAAAAACCTATCGGTCGTATTTGGATCTATAAAGAAACAGACATGGATGTTTTACATCTATGAAATAGTCGACATATCGGTAAAGTATTTTCCGACAATGTTCAAGGAGTTGACTATGACAAGATTTGATCTTTCATATCGATATTTAGTCTAGACGGATTAAAGTAGCAACCACTACATATAATTTGTTATATGGTAGATGAATAAACAAAACAAAGTTCTTCCAATAGAATGGTTACCTAGGACGTGTACATGACACGATCCAAAGGGTTTTGTTAATTCAAAGGATGCTAAAAGGGGCATGCAAACTTCAATGGTTGAAGTAAGCATCGCGGAGTTGGAAACTTCACCATGATGAAAAAGGAGTTTTTCATCAGGAGACGATGAAGATACTTGCATTTGCAAGAAATTAAGTGGGAGCACTAAGACATATTTCTAATACATTATGTGGAGGACATTTTGTTGATTAGAAATGATGTATCTTTTATTGACAAAGGTTAAGAATTTCATTTCGATGAAAAACTTAGGCAAAACCCGAATATTTAGCATGAATGTCTATAGTGGATAGACTATGATGCTAATATGGTTGTGCCAAATGTACATATATGAGATATTGAAGGAGTTCAATATAGAAACAACAAGAAACGGTTCTTGTCGCATGGAAAGGAATTGAATCAAGATTCAAGTGTATCGACACTTGGTAAGTGAAACAAGATTCAAGTGCTTTGACACTTGATGAGTAAAATCACAAGAATGATTTGATTAATCATACCATGATATGTACACATCCATATATGTCCTATGCTCTAAGTGTTATGAGCATATACCAGAATGAATCATAAAATGATCATTGGACAATAGTAAGGAAATTCTTATGATCTTTTGGAAGAACTAAGAATATATTTATGTAGAGGTGACAAAACAATTACAAATAGTTCATTGTAAAGCGTTACATTGATACTAGTTTTGTCACAAGATACAAATTAAGTTTATCTCAATTTAAACTATGGGTGGCACAATGAAATGGAAAGAAAGTTTCCATGATGGATTTGGATGAATTCCAAAGTTAAGACATTGTGACAGATACTACAACAAAAGGCTAAGTATATGACTGCTATAGTAGCAGCAAAGGACGGAATTTGTGTCAAGTAGTTTGTTATCAAACTAAGGTGTGGTTCGCAACGGGCTAACACTAAAGATATATTGTATGACAATAGTATCGACGTGTTTTAACCCCAAGGAACTAAAGGTCTCACTGAAAGACCAAATTTATATAATACCATCTCATTGGAGAATGAGTGATGCGTGAAGACGCAAAGACATGCAAATACACACGGACCTGAAAGTGTCAAATCCGTAGATTATGTTAACCACTTGCAGTTGCGTATTTGGAACACCAGAAAGCCATAGGTGTTCAATACACAAAGTTTTCAAACTAGATTATTGTCTTTAGTGCAAGTGGGAGACTGAAGGGAATATGCCCGAGAGGCAATAATAAAGTGGTTATTATCGTATTCCTTGTTTATGATAAATGTTTATTTTGCATGCTATAATTGTATTAATACGAAAACGTTAATACATGTGTGTTTAATAAACAAACAGAAAGTTCCTAGTTATGCCTCTCTTATAAACTAGCTCGTTGATTAACAAGATGATCAAGGTTTCATGATCATGGACATTGGATGTTGTTAATAACGGGATCACAACATTAGTGTAATGGTGTGATGAACATTCATCCAAAGTATAGCATTACGATCAAAGTCATTGAGTTTATATTGCTACAACAACTTACGAAGTGATCCTAATCCTTAGACCATGAGATCATGTCAATCACTAACACCCGAAGAGTTTCTTGATAACATCAAACGTCACACCGTAACAGGGTGATTATAAAGATGGATTCAGAACTAATAAAGTGTTATGTTGAGGCCCATGGATCGAGAGTGGAATTTGTTCATCCCGATGACGGATAGATATGCTCTGGGCCCTCTCGGTGATATCACATTGATTAGCTTGCAAGCAAGTGATTTGATCACTAGAATGTTATATCACGGGAACAAGAAAAGAGTGCATTTCAGTAACGAGATCAAACTAGGTATGGAGATACCGATGATCGAATCTCGGACATGTAATATATCGTGAAACAAAGGGATTAAGATACTAGCGTAAAAGGTTCCGACAATCACAAGAAAGTCATCGTTGAATGTGTGGGAGTCAGTATGGGTCTCTAGATCCCGCTTCTGATTATTGATCTGAGAGGGGTCTCGATCATGTGCGCATTATTCGCGAACCGTTGGGTGACACACTTAAGAGACACCGACATCCATTTGGAGCAAAAGTTTCATGCCAAAAAGAATAACAAGCGCATGAATTTATTTCACTAGATACTGAAACAGGTTTTCGGGTGAAATTGCAGAAAGTGTTTCTGCATGTGAAATGAAATACTAGCAAGGGGTTATATGAGAATGTTTGTCATTAAAGTAATTGAAAAAATTCTGAATAAATAAAAGGAGTTTTATTTAATGAGAGTTTGCATTAAATTTGGTGGAAATTTAATGGGAATTTGAGTGGGTTTTTGAGTGGAGGGAATTGAAAGGCATTTGAGTGAGTGGAGTGTCCACCCACATGAATGTGGAAGAGGTGGGGGCAGCCCCATGGCTGGGCGCATGGCCCCTTGGGTGGCCCCCCTCTCCCTATAAAAGGAGCCCCCTCCCTCTCTCTCACTCACACCTCCTCGTGAAGGATCTCTCTCCCCCTCTAGTATTTATTCCCATGGTCTCGGACTAGCGAGATACATGTTCCCGGTGGCTTTTCGGCAAGAAAGAGTTGTGCTTCCGCTGCATCGCTAGAGCGAGGAGGCGGAGGTTGCTCGGTGCCTCAAACGTGTGTGCGAGAACGGATGCGCTGTTGTTTTGCGGCGCTAGGACTTCCTCTCGATCTTGAGATCGGCAAGAGATCGTCTACATCAACCACGAGTTTGGACTCGTTAAGCTTTGTCGGTCTTCAAGGGTATGTTATCTACGGATATACATCCGCCCGTTGTTTGTATCTAGTAGATAGATCTTGGTACATAGTTGTTCCCATCGTAGGAATTTTTTTGTTTTCTATGCTGTGAACCCTACATCGTGTTCGCCGGAATCATCCGGGGAAGGTCATCGGGGCAGTGGGGTTCACGCAAGGAATCGAGGCAGCCTGGTGGCTCTGGGGAAACGAGGACTGAGGGGAAAGATGGAGTGGGCGATGGCGCTTAAGATGGCACGGACGTTGGCGAGAATTGATCAGCCATTAATCGAGAATTTACGCGGAGGATTCAGTGGCAGAAACGGACGAGGAAGGGCGTGGTCGCTGCGGCGGGTAGGAGAGAAGACTTGTAGGTGGGGTAATGTCGTCAGCGAGTGAGAGAGAGGGGAGGTGGGATCCAGTCGTCAGTGAGGCTGCGGGTTCGCTGTTGAGTAGGAAAACGATTCGGGGGGGGGGGGGGGGGAAGGGGGGCGCTCGCTGGCTTAGATGGGCTGGGTTAGTGGGCTGGCTTTGTTCATTTTTTTGTTCTCCTTCTCTTTTTATTTTTCCATTTCTATTATTCTGTTTTGATTTTGTTTAATCATTTCAAACAACCATTTGAATTCAAACTTTTTTCAAAAGTTCAATATAATTCCATACTGTTAAAACATGTAATTAAAATGATATTTTAGGAATAATTCTTTTATTTTTCTTATGTTTTATTCTTTATTAAAAATAAGCATATGCCATTATTCACATAAGATTAAATATATTTTAAACCCTTATTTAATATTCCAATTTTTGACAAAACCTTATCAGTAGGTTTATTTATTTAATGGGGTGTCAAATAATTCACTTTTGAATTATTTGGAATATTTTCAATATGATTTATTAATTATTTAAATTGGGTATTTGTCTTTATTCCAATGAAATTAATTATGGGTTTAATTCCATAAATTTTATTTAGTTGATTTCTTTGATCCCATTTAAGTTAATTAAATAACTTTTATTCCACTTGGGTGAATTCCTTATACTATTTTCCCATGATTTAATTAATTATTCTTATTAGGGAAATTTGTCTTAATCCAATAGAATAGAATTTGGTTAAGGCCATATTATTTTATTTCAATATTATTTATCCATTTATTTCATTTGAACTTGGATTATGTTTATTCCATTTGTTTATGGTCTTGGCCAAGTTTTATTTAGCTCTTATCAAATAGTCCTTATTTATTATTTCTTCCTTTGTCTTTTAAAAACCATATCTTTTTATTTAAAGGTCCAAACTTGGTGATTCCAACTTTCAAAATTTTATTTAATATTTGTTTACCCTTTTAAATCTCTTTAGGATTATTTACTCACCATTTGGTATGAATTTTAGATAGGAGCTTTATTAGCTTTGGAAATTCAATTTCCTTATCTTACTAAGTTCATAAGATTTTATCTTTGGTTACAAATTGAATGAAATCAATTTCTATGGTTTTATAATATTTCTATTTGTCATTCTTGATCATTTATAAATGTTTGTTGACAAATGTTTATATGGATAAAAACCATGATCTTAGAGATATCTTGGAAATGATTTTATTCCATTAGGGTTTTAGGGTTTGGGTTTATTTCCCAAGTGTTTAAATTTCTAGATGCATTTATGAAAAATGCATTTCACTTGTTTTGAATTTAGTTGGATTCAAACATTACTCAAGTTTGTTCAAGATGGGATTTTAAGTTTCCATTTAGAAACAAAAAGTTTCTTTTCACCCTAAAATTTGAACAATTATTTATTTTGTTTATTTATTTTTCACATTAGAAAATTTGGCAAATTTTGGGATGTCACAAACCTGATCTTGTTTTATGTGGCGTACAATCACATTCCCTCCTGCCGTAACTACGGTCAAAGGACATTCTAACATTGCCCTTCTAATCCTGAACTTATCACAAAATTCTTCAGAAATGAATGAAGTAGTTGCACCAGTATCAAATAGAACTTTGCCAGGATTGGTAAGGATATAGAGCGTACCTATCACTGCATGCTCCGAATTATCACCTCCTCGAGGGTTGCACAATTCAGTTTCCCAGTATGTCGGTTCCTCTTGCCATTGTTGTTCTTGCCATTATTTCCTCCTTTATTGGGATGTCCATTTCCTCCACTGGCTTGTCTTCCTCCCTTGGTAGGCCATCCTCTAGGTGGTTTGCTCGGACAATCTGGCTTGATATGCCCCTTCTGACCACAACCATAACAGATCACTACAGGCTTTTTGCATTCCCTCTGGAAATGCCCCGGAATTCCACAATTGTTACAAATAACATTCCTTCTCGGATTGGATTGATTTCCGCTACTGCCATTGTTATTTTTATTGTTGTTGTTACCATAATTCTATTTCGAGGTTTGAACTCCAGGTTAGGTTTAGGTTTGCTTGCCTGAATTCTCTTGGTTTCCTTCTTGGCTCTCTTCCTCCGATCCTCTTGGACATTCTTGTAGTCATCTTCAAAAGTAATGGCTGCATCCAACAACTCCTGATAGGTTTGCTTATTGGCTAACCTTAGTTGCATCTTCACAAATGGATTTAATCCACGCAGGAAACGCTTCTACCGCTTCTCTTCTGTGTTGACATCCTCCTCAGCATAACGAGACAATTGACTAAACTCCCGGATGTACTTCATAACACTAGTATATCCTTGTTGATGCTCCTCAAACTCTCTCTGCGTCAACTCCATAACACTTTCCGGAACATGATATTCACGGAATCTCTGCTTGAACTCTTCCTAGGTAAACTCTCTTCCTGGTTTGTTGCATGGCCAACTGATTTTCCCACCATGATGCTGCAGGTCCAGTCAGAAGATGAGTTGCATACCTCAATTTCTCCTCATCATTACAACCTATAGTTTTCAACTTCCTTTCCGTATCTGCTAATCAGTCTTCTGCATCCATTGGTTCAGGAGCTGATGCAAAAGGTAACGGTCTTGCATTCTGGAAATCAAATAGACTCACTCCTCCACCTTCAGGTGCCCTCTGATTTGCTCGTCCTAGCAGCTCTTCCATGAACTTGTTCTGGGTTTCTTGCATCATTTGCATGCATTGCATAAAATTCTGCTCCATTAACGACCTAATTGGTGGTGGTGGTAATGTTTCTTGGTTTGCTGCATCTGCATCGGCCTTTTCCTTGGCCTCTCGCTCCATCCGCTGCTGCTCAGTTTCCATTCCTACACCCGTATCCATGACCCTCTAGTCCTGCAACATAAAGCGAATACTCATAATTACATCATGCACATGTGTTCTGAGCTCGACTTTACGCACAGAACTAGTCACACAATGAAGATCCAAAGAAAATCCAAATATGCATTTCACATATTTTACATACTATCATAATAATACAAAGTTATTACAACATATACCATATCGGTATAATCACAAAACTACCTTATTACTTGGGGTACAATACACAGTACTTGATACTACTAACTAATTGGCTCCTTCTAGTAGTAACTACGCTCATCGTACATGCCTGATGTCCAACCATGATGACGTGTGGTTCGTCGCACAGTTTGTGGAACATATGGCCTTCCAGAAGGAATATACTCTGTATCTGAAGTGTCAGGACTTGAGTCATTACTCAACCTGAGCGCATTGACTCCCTCTAGCTCAACTAAAAAAGTCTTTAGAAACATATTCCATATTATCTCCAGCCTGCATCTCCCGAGCTTCATTTCTTGAGTTTTCAACGGGATACACAGATCCTGCTGCTTCCCAGGTGCTTCGTGGGCAAGATAATTAAACACTGTATAATGTATATTCCCTGGGTTTTGAGAAGATGTTGATGATTCAAACACTCTCTCCCCAGGATCTTCTTCTTCATCCTGATTATCTTCTGACATGGTATTTCTACTACTATTATTAGGGTTCATTCTTGCAACCATCCAACTAGACTGTCCAACATTCCTGTCGGAACCATCTGTGGACATCTGGTGTTCATGAGATCCATGATATGATCCCATTCTCCAACCATCCGAATTCTCAATAGGTAGCTCTGAGTCAGAACCATCCTCTAAGCCCTATGGTACTGCATACCGCATATCCATAGTAGGATCATGTATAGGTTCAGGTCTTGGTGAATAAGGATAAGGTATAAAAGATTCAGGATCTATAGGTATATCCAAGATAGGTGTTGCACTACTACTTGCTTCTTTCTCTAGCTTGAATGCTAACTGCTTCCTCCTTTCCAGATCAGTTAGATCCTCTAACATGTCATTTTTGTCTTCCACAATCACTTGATGGGTCTTATAAAAAGACGCAACGAGTGTTCGGTATCTATCCATAAACTTGGAAGCTAACTTAGGATGCTTATTAACCAAAGTAAGATGATCCGGTATAGGCTCCGAGTCTATAGAATCATGAGGTATCGCAGAGAATGTGCTACCTTCTAGCTCCTTGGTTTTTTGCTCCCGGATATTAGCTATCGCCTCCACAATAGCAACATGATAGGCTGCTAAATGACTCCTACCTTCTCCTATAGGTAGATCGTGATATAATCCAAGCTTCTCTGTAAGTTGGATACTCACACGATACTTGGATAACATCCGGCCATCAAGGTAAGTGATAGTGTTCACTGGAATTCTAGTTGGACAACTAAAGAGCTTTAAAAGTTGACGAAGTTGGTCTATGAATGATCCTTGATAATCATCAAGAGTCTCCTCTTTCCTTACCAAAGTATGTTTTGGAAACTTTGGTGCCATATCTCTGTATATCAGAAAAATAATTTTAATTAGTATCAAATAATATATTGCATCATAACAAAGAATTATCGCACGAAAATATATAACGGAATATTCTCATTTGAATACCCATTATATAACTTCTAGAGAATTCTTTATCGTTGCTAAATTTTCCTACAGGTAATGCCCTTTACTAGGTTTCCAACCTAAGGTCAAAGCAAATTGCTCTGATACCAACTACGGTGACCCAGCATACCACTGCATGTGTAGTACACTATAGTCGTTGACATGACATCCAAAGAACACTGTTCTGTAAATATCACATCCCTCAGTGTGGTACACCAGAAACATTGCGGGTCCATATTACAAAAGTACACACATTATTATTACAATACCGGAAGTTCAAGACTTCCAAAAGATTCAAATTACAAACCAAAATATAAAGTGTTTCGGTGGAATTTAAAAGTAACAACTTCGACTAAGAGTTGAGCTCAACAACTTATTCTATAGAGTTCATGCTGCTCGGCTCCGTTGGTTACTACTAACTAGAGATACTTAGTTGGACTCGTTATCATCGACACCATAGCGGATTTCGTAATCCACTCCTTCAACACCTCCAGACAGATCGGGTTCCTCGTAGAACACATCTTCTTGACACTCGACTGCATACATTGGCACGTCTTCAGGATTCTCAGAGTCTAAGCAAGGGATCAAAGGAAATAATGAGTAACAACGTTACCCAACAAGTTCATTATATGCAAGGTGGGAAGTTTGATGCTCTAACTACCACCTCGGATTATAAATCCTTAGCACGATGCATTTTTTTGTAAATCTTTCTTCAAATATTTATTTTATTAAAAAAAACTATGACAATCAGCCTTCATAGGTTGACCAGAACTTTCATGGAGTTCCTTTCCTGCCACGTTCGTAGCTACTTCCCGGAACAGGGAGTAACAAGTTACAGTTCTTACACTCTGTAGAGGTGCGTTACTTTACCCATGAGAGATCAACTCCTTGTTGCACAATCGGGCGTACTTTCCCGTCCACAATTCCATGATGTGTGGCCTAGTAGTTGGTCCAAGCCCATCACTACGCCCTTCGCGACCCCGCATGCCTCCTTCGTGTACACCATGCCCACATAATGAATTACAACAATGGTTTGTACAAACCGTTAGATGCCAGAACTATCATGGGACGATGAGGGTTCCCACCCATATGCTGCATATCCTCTACGAATTACCAATTAATATGCATGCTTTGAGGATAACAGCCACGACCTGCACATCCGGCTTCATGCGAGAGGAAGAAGATACAACTGACTTCTCTGTCCCATTCCAAATCTCATGGCTAACGCGTAATATACGACGCTAGAATCACTGATGTCAGGGGTTATTAAGTCCCTACTTGATCATCATTGTTGCAATTAGAACTCTAAGTTCTATTGCTCCATCATATCACCACTTAGGATGATAGCTATAATTTCTTTATTTGTGAAAATAATATTTTCTTTCTTTTTTAGCACATATGATAACACACAATTTGCAAATACTTTGATAAAGACTCTTCAAAGGACATGAGAAAGTGATGAACTTGCCTTGTGATGGCAAGGTAGTGAAGTCTGATGCTTGCACTGGACCTTGAGCTTCTAGTTCTTCAAAACATCATTATTGTCCGGTAAGGACAATATTTAAAGAAGCAAAATGATTATGCAATAATGTAATGCATCATTTTAACTTGATATGCATTCACCTTATTATAAAAAAATTCTTTTTAATAAATAAGGAATTACAAATATTACCTTTTAATATTTATAACATATATTGAATTATTTATTTTATTTCCCCTTTATTTGATTTTTATTGATTTGATAATTCTTTTAGGAATTATTAATTAAACACGATTAAAAATTGTTATTAAATATTTATTTAGTATTTTTCAAAAATACTACAACATTAATACATAATGAAAGTGGATTTTAAATAATTTTATCACCTTTCAATAATTTTGTAAAATTCCATAAAGAATATATAATTTACAAAATTCCTAATAAGATTTAAATGTTTAAAATTTTATTTTTTAATTTATTTGGATAGTTTGGATTTTTTTGAATCCAAAAATATTTTATTTATAATTTTTGGACTTTTATTTTAATTTCTAGAATTTTATTGAGGTCAGGGGCATTTTGGTCTTTTCCAATTGATTAAAACAGTTTTTACACGACTTGGGCTGGCCATTTGGGCTTATTGGGCCAGTGTGGCCTAAAAGGGCAGGTTTAAAATCATCACCCCGAAGGGTTTTGGCCCACCTAGCCCATTCTCTCTACCTTCCCATCGTTCTCACCTTTCCTCTCCCTCGACCCTGTGGGCTCTGGCGCCGCCGCTGGCGATGGCCGCCGTTGTGGCTTCCCATGGCCGCTGCCATGGTGCAGGGCGAGGTTTGCGACTACGCTCGTTCATCTGGTCCAACTCGATTTGACTCTGGGGCTTCCCCGTGGCCAGGTTCACCCCGTTCTCGAACCCTAGGGTTAGGGGAAAGTGCTGCCGCCGCCGCGGTCCCGCCTGTGGTGGTGTGCTGGGTTCGTGTGCTGCTGTGGCCGCCTCCGTGGCTGGTGCAGGTTGCTGCGCCCCCTGGGTGCTCCCTGTGCCACCGCGGGTTCGTCGGCCAATCTGCTTCCTCTTCAATTCGTCAGTGAAGACCCCGGGTAAGTTGCCTCTGTGGGTCTTGTTCATGCTACCACCATGAATCTCTTTGTGTGTATCTAGTGGCTTCTCGTGCCTAGTGACTATGTTCTAATTAGGGTTCATCTCCTAATTAGGGTTCTTATTCTGATTAGGGTTCATAACCCCCTGTTGATCATATCCATCATGCTTTAGATCTAGTGGTGATCATACTTGAGCATGAGGAATGATTGTTTGCTGTGGATCATTATTTGTAGTGGGCTTTGATGATGCTAGTGGCTTGTGAGATTTATTCCAGTGGTAATTCACTATGATCCAATGTTAGTGTTTCTATGGAATCCCTGATTGGAAATGTTGTTGATCTGAGAATTTACTCCATTGTCAGAATGCTTATACTGACGGTAGTTCTCTCAGTAGTTGCTTACTGCAATTATAATGGTAGGCTTGTATGAGAATATGCATACTGAATATAATCATTACATGTTAATGATTTTCGGTGGATGTATAGATGAATTTGATGTTGATTCCTAGCACTTGGCTTTAGGAAGATGATATTTATTGGCTTGTCCCTTTTATTTGTGGAATCTAAGTAAAGATTGGTTTTAGCTCATTTAGAACTTGTCCTTATAATACCATTATGATCTGGCACACAAGTGATTGAGTTTTATTTCTGGGCTTAGCTTTTATAATACTTGTGATTAATACTGGCAAGATAAAATGAAAGCTTCTCTTCACTTTCTTGCCTATGATGTTGGTCTGAGGCTCTAGTATTTTAAGTCCTAGTTAGTTGAGCAAATAGTTTGTTTGTAACTGGTAAGATTAGAGGTGCTACTCTCTTTGGGAGATGTGCCCTGATCTGATAAGAACAAATGAAGAATGATTTAAGTTACAGATGTTAACACTAACCTCTGTGATGTTGGTGTGAGAGATTGGTGCTTTTGGCTGAGTTTGATTTCTTATCTTTATACTTGAAATCTCTAGGATAAATTCACCTCACTTGGGTGATTATTGAGAGATTGTTTCATAAAGCAACATATGCTTTTGTTTAGATACTATGATTGAATCATGTGATGGTTTTATGAGTCTCACCACAAAATCTGATGATGGTGGAGTAAAGTGGTGATGATCTTGATCTGGTGTTGCTGAACTCCAGTACTTGACCTTGAGCTAGCCTGCTCCTCCTAGCCCCTGGTCTTGATCTTGTTGTCCACCTGATCCTTCCCCCTCCTTATGTCACCATCCTGGTGATGTTTGGTTGATCCTTGGTGGTTTGGTTTGGCTGATGTGCTTGGTAAGCTGCTGTCTAGGCTGGTTGTTCTTGGGTGTGTGTAGTGGAGAGATGCACTAATGTGCCACTCCACGGCAGTGCTGCTGGTTTTGTGAGTTTGGGGCTGTTCTGTGGGGTTGACAACACACCACATGCATGTTGGTGTGTGTCCTGCCTGTGTGCTTGCTGTGCACTTGTGGATATGTTCAGAATTTTGAAACTTACTATTATCTAGTTACTTTCACCTGGCTGGTGAATTTGTCCCTCTTGGCTGTCATTTGACTTCTGGCTTTCAATTTATGAAAGATGGATTCTTTCATATTGGTGAAACTTGCCCCTTTTATGTAAATTGCTCAATAATGAATTTGTCTAGTGCACTTCACTGACATGTGTGAGAGAAATTACTACTAACACTAACCTTTTTATTTTTCTATATAATTTTCTGTTTCGTTTTGCAGGTATAGATATAAAGATGAAGATTTAGTTTAGGTTTAGATATAGAATAGTTATAGAATAATCCAATGTAATTTTCTTATTCTTTTGTAATTTTCTTTTTATTCCGTTGTAATAAATATTATATTATTATTAATAAAGAATATTATTATTCTTTATTCTTTTGTAATTGTGAAGTTTGAAAATGGTTTCAGTAAGTTACATTCTTTGTAACATGTTTATATATTGATAATATGAAATAATTTTTCATATTCATAATTGTTTTATTTAGATAATGTTTGGAGTTAAAATAATTAACTCATAATTAAATCAATATTCAAACCTTTTTTCTAATTCATTTGAATTATAATTCAAACACTTAAGTTTAAAATTCAAATTCATTTTAAAACACATAATTCCTTAAAGATCATATCAAAGTTTATAACAATCATCCTTTAATACTAAACTAATCTCAAAGTATGAAAGAAACATTGATCACTTAAGGTTTTGATTTGGCGAAAATTTTACCCACATTTCACAGATGAATGCATGCAACATTCCATAATCCTAAATCTACCCTTCGTTAGTTCCTAAATGCTGGGATGTTACAGACTTCCCCCTTAAATTAAACTCCGTCCTAAAGTTTGTGGAGATGTACATGAATAGTTCTGGATAGACTTTTCTTAAATCCTCTTCTTTCTCCCATGTGGCTTCCCTTTCAGGGTGATGTTCCCATTGTTCCTTGCAATATTTGATTGCTCTGTTCCTTAATCTTTTCTTGTTTTCTTCCAGAATCTTACAAGGCTTTTCAATATAGGTCAGGTCTGCTTGTAGTTCTATCTCTTGGTGTGTGATTGCATCGTCTGGAACTTTTAAACATTTACGAAGTTGTGACACATGGAAAACATTATGCACTTGAGCCAATATTGATGGTAACTCTAAAGCATAAGCTATAGTTCTATTTTGACTCAGTATCTTAAATGGTCCGATATATCTTGGACTCAATTTTCCTTTAACTCCAAATCTTTTCACCCCTTTCATGGGACTTACTTTCAAATAGACCATATCTCCGACTTCTGGATGCCATGATCTTCGACTTTGATCCGCATAACTTTTCTGCCTGCTCTGGGCTATTTTCAGTCTATCCCTGATCTTATCAATGATATCTTGTCTTTCCTTGATATAATCTGGTGCAAATTCTTTGCTGCTTCCAGGTTCATACCAACATATTGGTGATCTACACTTCCTTCCATACAGAACCTGATATGGAGCTGCCTTCAGACTACTCTGATAGCTATTATTATAAGAAAATTCTGCCAATGGTAGATGATCCTCCCATGTTCCTCCAAAATCTAGTGCACAAGCCCTTAACATGTCTTCTAGTATTTGATTTGTTCTTTCAGTTTGACCTCCTGTCTCAGGATGATATGCCGTGCTGAAATCTAATTTTGAACCAAGTGCTTCATGCAATTGCTTCCAAAATGCTAAAGTAAACACTGATCCCCTATCAGTTACAATCTTTTTGGGTACTACATGCTTACTTACTATCTCTTTTACATAGACTTCAACTAACTTCTCGGCATTATCCTTTTGATTCACCGGAATAAAATGTGCACTCTTAGTGAGTCTGTCCACAATTACCCATATCATATCCTTCCTTTTTGGTGTCATAGGCAATCCTGTAATGAAGTCCATACCTATTTCCTCGCATTTCCATTCAGGAATTTTTAAGGGTTGTAATGGTCCTGCTGGACTTTGATGTTCAGCTTTCACCCTTTGAAAAGTATGGCATTCAGATACATATTTAGCAATATCTCTTTTCATGTTATTCCACCAGAATAGTTCCTTCAAATCCATATACATCTTAGTACTCCCTGGATGTATAGAATATGGTGTATCATGTGCTTCTTTGAGTATGACATTTCTAATCTCAGTCACATCTGGAACACAAAGATGGTCTTTAAACCATAAAGACCCATAATCTCCAAGGCGAAAAACTGATTTTTGCCCTTGAGATATCCTCTAAATTTCCTCAGCAATAAAAGGATCTTCTACTTGATGTCTAAAAATTTCTTGCTTACGATCACTGTCCTGCTCTGAAACTACCTGCATAGTAGCTAATCCTCCAAGAACCTCTGTTCTGATAAATTGAAGCTCTAATCTTTCCAAGTCCATTTGTAACTCTTTTGGTAACTCCCTATTGCTTGGCTGAATATCTGCACTCTTTCTGCTTAAAG
Organism: Avena sativa; assembly: GCA_916181665.1. Taxonomy (NCBI): domain Eukaryota; kingdom Viridiplantae; phylum Streptophyta; class Magnoliopsida; order Poales; family Poaceae; genus Avena; species Avena sativa. The sequence continues at coordinate 242,632,916 of OV702297.1, forward strand.
CATCTGCTACAACATTTGCTTTCCTGGGGTGTAATTTATTGTTAAATCATAATCCTTGATTAGTTCCAACCAATGCTTCTGTCTCATATTCAATTCCTTTTGAGTGAATAAATATTTGATACTTTTATGGTCAGTGTATAACTCACATCTGGCTCCATAAAGAAAATGCCTCCATCCTTTCAGTGCAAAAACTACTGCTGCTAACTCTAAATCATGAGTTGGATAGTTGACTTCATGTGGTTTCAGTTGTCTTGAACCATAAGCAATCACTTTCCGATCTTGCATTAATACACAACCCAAACCTTCTTTAGACGCATCACAGTATACTGTGAAGTCCTTCCCTGTTTCAGGAACTGCTAAGATTGGAGCTGTGGTTAATCTAGTCTTCAGCTCTTGGAAACTTTCTTCACATTTCTCATCCCACTTGAATGGTGTATTCTTCCTTAATAATTTGGTCATTGGTCCGGCTATTTTGGAGAAACCTTCAATGAATCTCCGATAATAGCCATCCATTCCTAAGAAACCTCGAATTTGCTTCACATTTGTCGGTGCAGTCCACTCTAGTACTGACTGAACTTTAGATGGATTCACAGCAATTCCATCCTTACTGATCACATGACCGAGGAATTCTACCTCATCAAGCCAAAATTCACACTTACTGAACTTAGCATAAAGTTTGTGTTCTCTTAAAGTCTGCAATGCTATTCTTAAATGATCAGCATGATCTTCCTTATCCTTGGAATATATCAGGATATCATCAATAAAGACTATGACGAATTTGTCCAAATATGGCATGAAGATCTTGTTCATCAGATTCATGAATATTGCTGGTGCATTGGTCAAACCAAATGGTACTACCAGATACTCATGGTGTCCATATCTTGAGACAAATGTTGTTTTTGGAACATCTTCCGGTTTGATTTTTATTTGATGGTATCCAGACCTTAAATCGATCTTTGAAAATACTCCAGCTCCTTTCACTTGATCAAAAAAATCTTGAATTCTTAGTAAAGGATACTTATTCTTGATAGTTACGTTATTCAGATTTCTATAATCCCCACACATCCGTCTTCCACCATCTCTCCTATCCACAAAGATTACTAGTGTTCCCCATGGAGATACACTTTCCTGTATAAATCCTTTTCTATCTAACTCATCAATTTGCTCCTTGAGTTCTTTCAACTCTTTGGGTCCCATTTTATATGGTGCTTGAGCTATTGGTGCTGTACCAGGAATTAGGTCAATGGTGAATTCTATCTCCCGGTCTGGTGGCATTCCTGGTAGCTCTGTTGGAAAAACATCTTGGAATTCATTAACTATATGAATCTCTTCCAATTTGACCTCTTTCATTGAGTTCAACTACATATCCACCATGATATGACTATGTTTATCTGCTTGGTAAACTATCCTTGCTTCACTTGGAGTTTTGATTGAGACAGTTTTCTCCTCACAATTTATCTGAGCTCCGTGTTCCATCATCCAATCCATCCCCAGCACTACCGCAATTCCCTTCAAAGGAATCACATAAAGGTCTGCGAAATATGTACAACCACAGATCGAGATAACCTGATCTTGTTTTATGTGGCGTACAATCACATTCCCTCGTGCCGTAACTACGGTCATAGGACATTCTAGCGTTGCCCTTCTAATCCCTAACTTATCACAAAATTCTTCAGAAATGAATGAAGTAGTTGCACCAGTATCAAATAGAACTTTGCCAGGATTGGTAAGGATATTGAGCGTACCTATCACTGCATGCTCCGAATTATCCACCCCCTCGAGGGTTGCACAATTCAGTTTCCTAGTAGGTCGGTTCCTCTTGCCATTGTTGTTCTTGCCATTATTTCCTCCTTTATTGGGCTGTCCATTTCCTCCACTAGCTTGTCCTCCTCCCTTGGTAGGCCATCCTCCAGGTGGTTTGCTCGGATAATCTGGCTTGATATGCCCCTTCTGACCACAACCGTAACAGATCACTACAGGCTTTTTTGCATTCCCTCTGGAAATGCCCTGTAATTCCACAATTGTTACAAATAACATTCCTTCTCGAATTGGTTTGATTTCCACTAATGCCCTTGTTATTTTTATTGTTGTTGTTGCCATAATTCCTATTCCGAGGTTTGAACTCCAGGTTAGGTTTAGGTTTTCTTGCCTGAATTCTCTTGGTTTCCTTCTTGGCTCTCTTCCTCCGATCCTCTTGGACATTCTTGTAGTCATCTTCAAAAGTAATGGTTACATCCAACAACTGCTGATAGGTTTGCTTATTGTCTAACCTTAGTTGCATCTTCACAAATGGATTTAATCCACGTAGGAAACGCTTCTTCTGCTTCTCTTCTGTGTTGACATCCTCCTCAGCATAACGAGACAATTGACTAAACTCCTGGATGTACTTCATAACACTAGTATATCCTTGCTGAAGCTCCTCAAACTCTCTCCGCTTCAACTCCATAATAATTTCCGGAACATGATATTCACGGAATCTCTGCTTGAACTCTTCCCAGGTAAACTCTCTTCCTGGTTGTTGCATGGCCAACTGATTTTCCCACCATGATGCTGCAGGCCCAGTCAGAAGACGAGTTGCATACCTAAATTTCTCCTCATCATTACAACCTATAGTTTTCAACTTCCTTTCCGTATCTACTAACCAGTCTTCTGCATCCATTGGTTCAGGAGCTGATGGAAAAGGTAACGGCCTTGCATTCTAGAAATCAGATAGACTGACTCCTCCACCTTCAGGTGCCCTCTGATTTTCTCGTCCCAGCAGCTCTTCCATGAACTTGTTCTGGGTTTCTTGCATCATTTGCATGCATTGCATAAAATTCTGCTCCATTAACGGCCTCATTGGTGGTGGTGGTAATGTTTCTTGGTTTGCTGCATCTGCATCGGCCTTTTCCTTGGCCTCTCGCTCCATCCGCTGCTGCTCAGTTTCCATTCCTACACCCGTATCCATGACCCTCTAGTCCTGCAACATAAAACGAATACTCATAATTACATCATGCACATGTGTTCTGAGCTCGACTTTACGCACAGAACTAGTCACACAATGAAGATCCAAAGAAAATCCAAATATGCATTTCACATATTTTACATACTATCATAATAATACAAAGTTATTACAACATATACCATATCGATATAATCACAAAACTACCTTATTACTTGGGGTACAATACACAGTACTTGATACTACTAACTAATTGGCTCCTTCTAGTAGTAACTACGCTCATCGTACATGCCTGATGTCCAACCGTGATGACGTGTGGTTCGTCGCACAGTTTGTGGAACATATGGCCTTCCAGAAGGAATATACTCTGTATCTGAAGTGTCAAGACTTGAGTCATTACTCAACCTGAGCGCATTGACTCCCTCCAGCTCAACTAAAAAAGTCTTCAGAAACATATTCAATATTATCTCCAGCCTGCATCTCATGAGCTTCATTTCTTGAGTTTTCAACGGGATACGCAGATCCTGCTGCTTCCCAGGTGCTTCGTGGGCAAGATAATTAAACACTGTATAATGTATATTCCCTGGGTTTTGAGAAGATGTTGATGATTCAAACACTCTCTCCCCAGGATCTTCTTCTTCATCCTGATTATCTTCTGACATGGTATTTCTACTACTATTATTAGGGTTCATTCTTGCAACCATCCAACTAGACTGTCCAACATTCCTGTCGGAACCATCTGTGGACATCTGGTGTTCATGAGATCCATGATATGATCCCATTCTCCAACCATCCGAATTCTCAATAGGTAGCTCTAAGTCAGAACCATCCTCTGAGCCCTGTGGTACTGCATACCGCATATCCATAGTAGGATCATGTATAGGTTCAGGTCTTGGTGAATAAGGATATGGTATAAAAGATTCAGGATCTATAGGTATATCCTTAAAGATAGGTGTTGCACTACTACTTGCTTCTTTCTCTAGCTTGAATGCTAACTGCTTCCTCCTTTCCGGATCAGTTAGATCCTCTAACATGTCATTTTTGTCTTCCACAATCACTTGATGGGTCTTATAAAAAGACGCAACGAGTGTTCGGTATCTATCCATAAACTTGGAAGCTAACTTAGGATGCTTCTTAACCAAAGTAAGATGATCCTGTATAGGCTCCGAGTCTATAGAATCATGAGGTATCATAGAGAATGTGCTACCTTCTAGCTCCTTGGTTTTCTGCTCCCGGATATTAGCTATCGCCTCCACAACAACAACATGATAGGCTGCTAAATGACTCCTACCTTCTCCTATAGGTAGATCGTGATATAATCCAAGCTTCTCTGGAAGTTGGATACTCACACGATACTTGGATAACATCCGGCCATCAAGGTAAGTGATAGTGTTCACTGGAATTCTAGTTGAACAACTAAAGAGCTTTAAAAGTTGACGAAGTTGGTCTATGAATGATCCTTGATAATCATCAAGAGTCTCCTCTTTCCTTACCAAAGTCTGTTTTGGAAACTTTGGTGCCATATCTCTATATATCAGAAAAATAATTTTGATTAGTATCAAATAATATATTGCATCATAACAAAGAATTATCGCACTAAAATATATAACGAAATATTCTCATTTGAATACCCATTATATAACTTTTAGAGAATTCTTTATCGTTACTAAATTTTCCTATAGGTAATACCCTTTACTAGGTTTCCAACCTAAGGTGAAAGCAAATTGCTCTGATACCAACTGCGGTGACCCAACATACCACTGTATGTGTAGTACACTATAGTCGTTGACATGACATCCAAAGAACACTGTTCTGTAAATATCACATCCCTCAGAGTGGTACAACAGAAACATTGCGGGTCCATATTACAGAAGTACACACATTATTATTACAATACCGGAAGTTCAAGACTTCCAAAAGATTCAACTTACAAACCAAAATATAAAGTGTTTCAGCGGAATTTAAAAGTAACAACTCCGACTAGGAGTTGAGCTCAACAGCTTATTCTATAGAGTTCATGCTGCTCAGCTCCATTGGTTACTACTAACTAGAGATAGTTGGACTCGTTATCATCGACACCATAGCGGATTTTGTAATCCACTCCTTCAACACCTCCGGACAGATCGGGTTCCTCGTAGAACACATCTTCTTGACACTCGTCTGCATTCATTGGCACGTCTTCGGGATTCTCAGAGTCTAAGCAAGGGATCAAAGGAAAGAATGAGTAACAGCGTTACCCAACAAGTTCATTATATGCAAGGTTGGAAGTTTGATGCTCTAACTACCACCTCGGATTATAAATCCTTGGCACGATGCATTTTTTTGTAAATCTTTCTTCAAAGATTGATTTTTATTCAAAAAAACTATGACAATCAGCCTTCACAGGTTGACCAGAACTTTCATGGAGTTCCTTTCCTGCCGCGTTCGTAGCTCCTTCCCAGAACATGGAGTAACAAGTTAAAGTTCTTACACTCTACAGAGGTGCGTTACTTTACCCATGAGAAATCAACTCCTTGTTGCACAACCGGGCGTACTTTCCCATCCACGATTCCATGATGTGGGGCCCAGTAGTTGGTCCAAGCCCATCACTGCCCTCGCGACCCCGCATGCCTCCTTGGTGTACACCATGCCCACATAATGAATTACGGCAATGGTTTGTACAAACCGTTAGATGCCAGAAATATCGTGGGACGATGAGGGTTCCCACCCATATGCTGCATATCCTCTACGAATTACCAATTAATATGCACGGTTTGAGGATAACAGCCACGACCTGCACATCCAGCTTCATGCGAGAGGAAGAAGTTATAGCTGACTTCTTTGTCCCATTCCAAATCTCATGGCTAACGCGTAATATACGGCGCTAGAATCACTGATGTCAGGGGTTATTAAGTCCCTACTTTATCATCATTGTTGCAATTAGAACTCTAAGTTCTATTGCTCCATCATATCACCACTTAGGATGATATCTATAATTTCTTTATTTGTGAAACTAATATTTTCTTTCTTTTTTAGCATATATGATAACACACAATTTGCAAATACTTTGATAAAGACTCTTCAAAGGACATGAGCAAGTGATGAACTTGCCTTGTGATGACAAGGTAGTGAAGTCTGATGCTTGCACTGGACCTTGAGCTTCTAGTTCTACAAAAACAACATTATTGTCCGGTAAGGACAATATTTAAAGAAGCAAAATGATTATGCAATAATGTAATGCATCATTTTAACTTGATATGCATTCACCTTATTATAGAAAAATTCTTTGTAATAAATAAGGATTCACAAATATTACATTTTAATATTTATAACATATATTGAATTATTTATTTTATTTCCCTTTTATTTTATTTTTATTGATTCGATAATTCTTTTAGGAATTATTAATTAAAAAACATTAAAAATCGTTATTAAATATTTATTTAGTATTTTTCAAAAATACTAAAAAATTAATACATAATGAAAGTGAATTTTAAATAATTTTATCACCTTTCCACAATTTTGTAAAATTCCATAAAGAATATATAATTTACAAAATTCCTAATAAGATTTAAATGTTTAAAATTTTATTTTTTACTTTATTTGGATAGTTTGGATTTTTGTGAATCCAAAAATATTTTATTTATAATTTTTGGACTTTTATTTTATTTTCTAGAATTTTATTGAGGTTAGGGGCATTTTGGTCTTTTCCAATTGATTAAAACAGTTTTTACACGACTTGGGCTGGCCATTTGGGCTTATTGGGCCAGTGTGTCCCAATAGGGCAGGGTCAAAATCATCACCCCAAGGGGTTTTGGCCCACCCAGCCCATTCTCTCTGCCTCCCCATCGTTCTCACCTTCCTCTCCCTCGACCCCGTGGGCTCTGGCGCCGCCACTGGCGATGGCCACCGTTGTGGCTTCCCCTGGCCGCTGCCGTGGTGCAGGGCGAGGTTTGCGACTATGCTCGTTCATCTGGTCTAACTCGATTGGACTCTGGGGCTTCCCTGTGGCCAGGTTCACCCCGTTCCTGAACCCTAGGGTTAGGGGAAAGTGCTACCGCCGCCTCCGCGGTCCGGCCTGTGGTGGTGTGCTGGGTTCGTGTGCTGCTCTGGCCACCGCCGTGGCTGGTGCAGGTTGTAGCGCCCCCTGGGTGCTCCCTGTGCCGCCGCGGGTTCGTCGGCCAATCCGCTTCCTCTTCAATTCGTCAACGAAGACCCCGGGTAAGTTGCCTCTATGGGTCTTGTTCATGCTACCACCATGAATCTCTCTGTGTGTATCTAGTGGCTTCTCGTGCCTAGTGACTATGTTCTAATTATGGTTCATCTCCTAATTAGGGTTCTTCTTCTGATTAGGGTTCATAACCCCCTATTGATCATATCCATGATGCTTTAGATCTAGTGGTGATCATACTTGAGCATGAGGAATGATTGTTTGCTGTGGATCATTATTTGTAGTGGGCTTTGATGATGCTAGTGGCTTGTGAGATTTATTCCAGTGGTAATTCACTATGATCCAATGTTAGTGTTTCTATGGAATCCCTGATTGGAAATGTTGTTGATCTCAGAATTTACTCCACTGTCAGAATGCTTATACTGATAGTAGTTCTATCTAGTTGCTTACTGCAATTATAATGGTAGGTTTGTATGAGAATATACATACTGAATATAATCATTACATGTTAATGATTTTCTGTGGATGTATAGATGAATTTGATGTTGATTCCTGGCACTTGGCTTCAGGAAGATGATATTTATTGGCTTGTCCCTTTTATTTGTGGAATCTAAGTAAAGATTGGTTTTAGATCATTTAGAACTTGTCCTTGTGATACCATTATGATCTGGCACACAAGTGATTGAGTTTTATTTCTAGGCTTAGCTTTTACAATACTTGTGATTAATACTGGCAAGATAAAATGAAAGCTTCTCTTAACTCTCCTATTTATGATGTTGGTCTGAGGCTCTAGGATTTTAAGTCCTAGTTACTTGAGCAAATAGTTTGTTTGTAACTGGTAAGATTAGAGGTGCTACTCTCTTTGGGAGATGTGCCCTGATCTGATAAGAACAAATGAAGAATGATTTAAGTTACAGATGTTAACACTAACCTCTGTGATGTTGGTGTGAGAGATTGGTGCTTTTGGCTGAGTTTGATTTCTTATCTTTATACTTGAAATCTCTAGGATAAATTCACCTCACTTGGGTGATTATTGAGAGATTGTTTCATAAAGCAACATATGCTTTTGTTTAGATACTATGATTGAATCATGTGATGGTTTTATGAGTCTCACCACAAAATCTGATGATGGTGGAGTAAAGTGGTGATGATCTTGATCTGGTGTTGCTGAACTCCAGTACTTGACCTTGAGCTAGCCTGCTCCTCCTAGCCCCTGGTCTTGATCTTGTTGTCCACCTGATCCTTCCCCCTCCTTATGTCACCATCCTGGTGATGTTTGGTTGATCCTTGGTGGTTTGGTTTGGCTGATGTGCTTGGTAAGCTGCTGTCTAGGCTGGTTGTTCTTGGGTGTGTGTAGTGGAGAGATGCACTAATGTGCCACTCCACGGCAGTGCTGCTGGTTTTGTGAGTTTGGGGCTGTTCTGTGGGGTTGACAACACACCACATGCATGTTGGTGTGTGTCCTGCCTGTGTGCTTGCTGTGCACTTGTGGATATGTTCAGAATTTTGAAACTTACTATTATCTAGTTACTTTCACCTGGCTGGTGAATTTGTCCCTCTTGGCTGTCATTTGACTTCTGGCTTTCAATTTATGAAAGATGGATTCTTTCATATTGGTGAAACTTGCCCCTTTTATGTAAATTGCTCAATAATGAATTTGTCTAGTGCACTTCACTGACATGTGTGAGAGAAATTACTACTAACACTAACCTTTTTATTTTTCTATATAATTTTCTGTTTTGTTTTGCAGGTACAGATATAAAGATGAAGATTTAGTTTAGGTTTAGATATAGAATAGTTATAGAATAATCCAATGTAATTTTCTTATTCTTTTGGAATTTTCTTTTTATTCCGTTGTAATAAATATTATATTATTATTAATAAAGAATATTCTTATTCTTTATTCTTTTGTAATTGTGAAGTTTGAAAATGGTTTTAGTAAGTTACATTCTTTGTAACTTGTTTATATATTGATAATATGAAATAAGTTTTCATATTCATAATTGTTTTATTTAGATAATGTTTGGAGTTAAAATAATTAACTCATAATTAAATCAAGATTCAAACCTTTTTTTCTAATTCATTTGAATTATAATTCAAACACTTAAGTTTAAAATTCAAATTCATTTTAAAACACATAATTCCTTAAAGATCATATCAAAGTTTATAACAATCATCCTTTAAGACTAAACCTAATCTCAAAGTATGAAAGAAACATTGATCACTTAAGTTTTTAATTTGGCGAAAATTTTACCCACATTTCACAGATGAATGCATGCAACATTCCATAATCCTAAATCTACCCTTTGTTAGTTCCTAAATGCTGGGATGTTACACTCTCTTCCTCGATGCCGGCGAGGAGTAGCACGACCACGACGTCCCGCACCTCCTTGCGGTGGTAGGTCGTGGCCATGACCACCATGCTCCAGCGAGGCGACACGATGGCGGCGATGCGGACCCGATTGCTTTTGCAATTCAAAACGAGGGTGTTTTTTGCATTTTTTTGTTTTTTGAAAAAAACATCCATGGCGCACCTGTACCACTACCCGTGGCGCACCTGGTAGTGCGCTACGCCTATGCCCATATAACCGTAGCGCACCAGGGTAGTGCGCTACAGGAACTTTTTAGCCGCAGCGTACGCTTAGTGGCGTACCACTAGTGCGCCATGGATTGGCTTTTTAGGTGTGCCACGAACAGCCTTTTTCCTAGTAGTGTGAAGAATAAGTGGAGGAATACAAGCGTCCGCACACCCGCGCTACCGTTGTGAGCATTCGAGTGGTGGAAAATCCTATCAAGCTCAAGAGGACGACACATATGTCTACAGGAGGGAAAACTCCGCGTCATTGTCTAGCTCCACGGTCACTTCCTCCACGCACCAAGAATCCCTTTCATACTCTTATACATGAGCAGCAATTCCAAAAGTTGACCAAAGGGAAGTTGCCCTCTAGTTGGGATATGGCTCGTTCTAACCATGCAGGGAAAGAATACTCTAAGGAGGAAGAGTGGGGAAAGAATCACATGGACTAGGATTCTTGGTCCGACATGATCATGAACCGCATTGAGCATAATTCGGAGTTGATTCGTACTCTAGCCTTGGAGATTGAGGATTTGAGGAAGTTGATTGAAAAGCTTATCAAGGGAACACCACCACCACCGAAGGAGTAATTCATCATCAGGTTTTGGCATCTCCTTGGTTTGTTCCAAGCTTGGGGGAGTGCCGCGGTATCACATCATTATCTTTCATCCTTTTACCTTTTTTAGTAGAGTCATATCATGAATAGAGAAGTTATCATATAGGATGGTTTGCATTATGGAAGTATCTCTCCTCTAGTTGGTTATCTATGTATCCCTTGGTGTGAGTGCCTTTATGGAATATTAATGAGAAGTTTCATCATTTACTTTTGGCACATCTTATTTTAGTTTGCAACTTCTGTTATATGATTGATCTTGTTGATTAGTATTGGTATCACTTTGGGAGCATCAAGTAAATCTAAATTGGTTTTTGCAAACCAAGCTCTAGTTAGTAGCAACACTTTTTGAGGTTTGAAAGGAAAATAGAAAAGCACTTACATGTATTTTATATCATTTTCTTTCTTTCTTGATTGGCGCATAAGCTTAGTATTCTTTAGTTAAGATCTTTTGTGTTTTCAATGAAGATTGGATGTTTGTTTTTATCCCTTGTATGTTTGCTTGTTTCCTTCAACTCTTATGCTTAATACTCAGCCTTGCTAGCCAAAAACCTGTATTGAGAGGGAATACTTCTCGTGCATCCATTCCTTGAACTTAAAGCTATTCCATCTGTGTCCACCATATCTACCTATTAGCGTTATTTATATTCCAAGTAAATTCTCAAGTTTCATCTAACTTTCAAATTAAAAATTATTTTGTTATGTGAAAACTAGTTAGTAAAGCTCTCACGAACTTGATGGCACACCTTATTTTCCTGCCCTTAATAAACTGGAACCATTTTGTCATCTATGTTGTATATGCTTGCACTTATAAGTTGGGAATTAGCAGAACTATGCTGTCATGGGGAACGCTTTCAACACCTGTAAATATCTACCCCGTTGATATCATGATCTTTTGTTTGCGGATGTCGGCGGTGTGAAACAAAAGGGGAGCTTGTAAGTCCATGGATTTATGTATATGTGTTAGAGAAATGCCTGAGCGGCTAGCCTAAGCCATGCCTAAACATGGTGGGAACTTGCAGCATCACCATAGTGAGCAATCTATGAATCATCCTTAGAAAAAATATGGAAAAAAAAAGAGAAAAAATGCACCATTCTTATGGTAAATAAAGGATTGCTGAGACGCTCACTATCTATTGCCTTGTCATTTTGATATGGGATAGGTCCTGTGTCATGGGGAAAGGGGTACCTCGTTGGCGGTTCTTTATGATACACATATACTTACAATGACAAGAACTTTCCGGTAACTAAAGTTGAGTAGAATGAGGAACGACCCTCGTACTCAAGGTACATGAGTTTGCCAACTTATGATTTGTCAAGCATATACTCCATTTTTTTTCACTTTAACCTTAATCACTTTAAGATGCTTATGATAGGGTCAATGAGAGCTGAAAGCTAGTAAGTACCATAATCTTTTAGAAGCTCTTTATGAAACTTGAAATCCATGCTTCCCTCTGTGAAGGGCCTATCTTTTACTTCTTAGTTGAGTCAGTAAACCTATTCCTTTCTATCTCCAGCAAGCATTTGAGTTGTTGTGATTCAATCATTCATATGATGATTTATTCAATCATTCATATGATGATTTACTCAATCATGTTTCTTATCTTCCTTGTTTTGCACATTGCTCTTATCTGAATGAATATTACTTTGAAAGCTATCGTTGTGAAAAGCCCTTTATGTTTCAGCAAAAGGACTCATGTTATAAAATTCATTACAAAAGCTTTGCTTGAAAACTAAGTATGATTTGTCAAGTATTCTCTGACCAAGAACATAGTTTGCCATTACCAATTATGATTTATCTTTATGCATATTTATTGTGACTCCCATACTCGTTGCAAGTTAAGTTATATAATGGTGAGTTGCTTTCTATTATGAGTTGTGTATTGGTGAATGTGATGCTTCTTGTCCCTATTATTTTTATCGACACTTCACACCATAAACCCGTGGTCATGTTTACTGAGCTCAGTTTTCGCTTGGGGTCAAGCAAGGTCTAAGCTTGGGGGAGTTGATACGTCCATTTTTCATCACTATTCTATATCATAATTTACTTCTATTCATTGATATATTTCATATTAAGAGGTGATACTTATGTTATTTCATCTATTTTTGCATGTTGGAGGACTTTTGGAGGATGAACTGTCGGAGTCAGGATTCTGATGGAAAAAGCGGTGTCCAGATGCAATATTCGTGAAGATCAGAAAATTCCAGAAAATATATGGAAAATCCTATTTTTCTAGAAGATGAAGGAAGCTAGAAGGGGAGGCAGATATGGGCCACAAGGGGCCCACAACACCCCCTGGCATTCCCCCCAGGACGCGCCACCAGGTGGTGTGGCCACCCTGGCCCACCTCCTGCTTCGCCCTTTCGCCTATAACTTCCTCTCGAAACCCTAATACTCGGGAAGCAACCACAGAAATATTCTGCCGCCTCTACAGGGCGGAAACTACAAAGAGAGAAAGAGATCTTCGGCATGCAGATTTCTGCCGGGGAAATTCCTTCCCGGAGAGGGGAGATCGTCGCCATCAACACCATCATCAAGCTAGACTTCATCGAGATCATCATCATCCTCCCTACCGTCTCCACCAACACCATCATCACCGCTCCATCCCGCTGTAACAATTCGATTGAATCTTGCATAGTTCTTAGGGGAAACTTTCCCGGTGTTGATTACTTTTGTAGTTGATGCTTTTGAGTGGAACCATTTAATTATTGTCTATGTTAAGATTGTTATTCATCATTATATCATCTCTGATCTTGATCCATATGATGTATCGTGAGTAGTTTGTTTAGTTCTTGAGGACATGGGAGAAGTCATGTTGTTAGTAGTGGAATTGTGTTGAAGTAATATTCAATGGTTTGATATTTAAGTTGTGGTGCTATTCTTCTAATGGTGTCATGTGAACGCCGAATACATGATACTTCACCATTTATGGGCCTACGGGAATGCATTGTGTACTTGGTTACTAATTGTGGGGTTGCCGGAGTGATAGAAACCTGAACTCCCATTAGGAAACCTTTGCACAAGGGAGTGTAGGATCTCAGAGTTTAATGTTGTGATTAGGTTTTTATCGTAATTACTTTATTATAGTTGCGGATGCTTGCAAGGGGTATAATCACAAGTATGTATTAGTCCAAGTAAGGTTGGTACATTAGCATAGGTTCACCCACACAACACTTATCCAACCAAAGAAGATTAATCAACTATATGAAGCGAAAGCACTTGACAGTATTCCTATGTGTCCTCAAGAACGTTTGGTCCTCATAAGTAATACAAATGGATTGTCCTTTGCTAAAGAAAGGATTGGGCCACAATTATTATTGTTGTCATTATTTACTTGCACTTTATTTCTTTGCATTATCAAAAAGCCCTAAAAATCCGTTTGCTAAGTATTTATGGAGAATTCCTGATCCAAACCACTAGTCAACACCTTCTGCTCCTTGTTGGGATCGACACTCCTATTTATCGAAAGTACTATGATACACCCCCTATACTTGTGGGTCATCACGCCACCACTGTCTCCTAGTACGACAGAAGGTCGACCATTGCCAGCACCCGCTCGGAGTAAGTGTCTGCCCTCGTGGTCAGCTTCAACACCTCCGAAATCTCCACCGAGCCAGTCGCCGACTGATATTCGCTGGTGACATCGTCGGGAAAGTGCGTGAGCCCGAGACTCAGCGCAGTCGTGACTCCACGGCGGAAGGCCATCCGTGCCATCAAGTTAACCACATCCGACACCTCTTCAAGGTAGCGCCACACCTCCGTCAGCTCGCTGGGGATCACTTTGGTAGGCGATATCCCGTGGATAACGATGCGGATGCACGTCGCCGAGAGGGTGGACGAGTCCACCATCATGGACACACATCTTTTGGCGTCGTACGACTACACATCAGGGTCCCCACCGCATAACTTCCCCGCAAACAAAAACCAAATCAGAATCAGAAGGGAACGAACCCTCAGCTTCACCTGCTCGGGGACTCGCCAGCGCAGTGACTCGCCCGCTACTACAAAAAAGACTCGACGAACTGTTTACCAATAAGCCTGCAGGGCCTGATACGTCGTAAACGTATCTATAATTTTTGATGTTCCATCCTTGTTTAGTATCCACTTTTCTATGCTTTGCCTACACTTTGAGGTATTTTTTATACCTTTTCTGGAACTAACCTATCAACAAGATGCCGTAGTGCTAGTTGCCTGTTTTCTGTTGTTTTTGGTTTCAGAAAATTAGTAAGGAAATATTCTTGGAATTGGACGGGACAAAAGCCAATGTCAATATTTCACCAAGGAGAACATGGAGTACAGAGGAGAGACGGAGGGGCACCATAGGGCCGCCACACCCTAGGGCCGCACAAGCCCACCTAGGGCGCGCCGCCCTATGGTGTGGGTGCCCTGGACACCCTCCTGCCTCGCCTCTTCGCCTATAAAAGCCCCCCGATGCCAAAACCCTAAGTACCCGATCAGATCTCCATGGAACGGTCCGTAGCCACCGCCACCATCGTCCCTAGATCGGGGGGGGGGGGGTATCTGAAGCTCTTCCCGACACCCTGCTAGAGGGGAGAGATCACCCCGGAGGCCTTCTTCATCACCATGCCAGCCTCCGGTATGATGCGTGAGTAGTTCACCCTTGGACTATGGGTCCATACAGTAGCTAGATGGTTGTTTCTCATCCTTTGTGCTATCATGTTTAGATCTTGTGATCTCCGTTCATGATCAAGATCATTTATTTGTAATCATGCATGTTCTGTTTGTGAGGATCCGATGGATATTGAGATACTATGTCAGATTGATTACTGATTCTATCATGTCTTATTGATTATTGATTCTATCATGTCTGTGTTGTTTGTGATCTTGCATGCTCTCCGTTTCTAGTAGCTATCCTGGCCAAGTTGATGCTAGTGACTCCAAGAGGGAGTATTTATGCTCGATAGTGGGTTCATGCCTCTATTGAATCTGGGGAAGTGACAGAAATCTCCAAGGTTGTATATGTGTTGTTGCCACTAGGGAGAAAACAACAATATTTTGTTCATGGAACAATTGTATTGTTTAATTTACACACATTGTGTAATGCAATTATCTGTTGCTTGCAACTTAATACTGGAGGGGGTTCGGACGATAACCTGAAGGTGGATTATTAGTCATAGATGCAGTTGGATGGCGGTCGATGTATATTGTTGTAATGCCCAATCAGATCTCATAGGAATCATGAATTTCTAGTATTTGTTGTTATGTCTTGATCAGTTCCTGTCAATTGTCCCGCTGTAATTTGTTTACCCAGCATGTTATGTTATTTATCTTAAGGAGAACACCTCTAGTGAAATGTGGACCCCGGTCCAATATTTCCATTGTTGCATCATCTACTGTTACCGTTACTTTTTGCAAGAAAACATTACCTTCCACAATATACATTTAATCCTTTTTTTTCAGCAAACCAGTGAGATTGACAACCTCACTATAAGTTGGGGCAAAGTCTTGAGTTTGTGTTGTGCATGATTCCAAGTTGTTAGCAATACCTTGGAGTTGTTTCCTTCCTCCTACTAGTTCGATAACCTTGGTTTCATAACTTTGGGAAAACTTATTTCTGTGCTCATCATACCTTCCTCTTGGGGTTTCCCAACGTAGCTCTACAGTGATCTGAGCTCATCAAGACTTTTTGCCAAGGAGTAAGGATAGCTTCACAAGGGGAGTCTTTCACAACCATTCTATTTACTTTTTTTGTTTTTCTTAGTTCCTTTTGCTTTGTTTTTCTTTCTTCTTTTTACCAAAAAATACAAAAAAATTAGTTTCGTTTGGTTTGCTTTTTCTTATAAAAACACAAAAAAAATTAGTTCTTCCTCTAGTTGTCACCTTGCTCTTGCTCACCATGTTGATCCCTAAGTTCACCCTGAAATACATTTCAATAGTTAGTGGCTCTATAATTGGGAAAGAAAATATTGAAGAGTTCTTTAATCATATTAGCAAACATGAGGATATTGAGGATAGGTCCTTAGCAGAACTTGCTCCTAATTATGAAATTTCTGCAGCTTCTTTAGTTCATATGTTGTAGGCTAGGTTTGTTAACCTTAACCCCATGATGCAAATAATGTTTCTCAAACTTAAATAAATTGAGAATACTAAAAAGAGAGAATTTATTCTGGAAACTTTGGTAAAGGAGTTCAATGATGTTGCTAAGGAAGCTAAAAAGATCTTTGATCATTTTAATATGCTAGGCTCATGTGTAGATGTTATGGGTACATTATAAAAGTTGGATAAAACCAAACCCAATGGAGAGGAAATTAAAATACCCATACCTTTTAAACTTGTAGGAATGCATGAAGCCTTAGAAAAGAATTTTGATTGGATTGTTCCTGAAAATCTGTTTGGTGAAAGTAGTAAACCCAAGAGTATTGAGAGAGGACACTCTAGAACTCATTTGGATGAGATACCTTTCCTAGTTGAAGAAATTTCGAGTATTGACCTTAATGCTTCTTCATTTGAAAATACTTGATTCTTGCTTCTTGTGCCTAACTTAAAAGCGTTAAAGAAAAGTACTTTTTGGGAGATAGCCCAATAGTTTTCTTGAGTCTTGGAAGATATTACTTCTGTAATAACCTCTCCTTAACCTTTTTATTTGATTTTTGTGCCAAGAATAACCTCTAATGAGAGAGAAGTAAGATTTAGGGAAGTTGATGTCCCGAAACAGATTTTTGTGCTTCACTGTAAAAATTCTTGAAAAATCTCTGTATGTCGGATTGATATGTAATTTTCCGAGTAAATCCCCCAGGTTGTTATCTAACTTTCTTTAGTTCCACACTTTTCTATTTGAGCAACATAAGGTCTTTAAAAAATCGGTTTTTACCTGCTGTTCTGTTTTGTCAGATTTCTGCCATTATTTGCATTTGCCTCTTATCGATTTCTTTTTGAGTTCTTTTTGGTAAATTGAGCTTTTTGAAGGAATTTCTATAGTAGCTTGTATTTTTAATGAAAGTTTTTCTGTTTTGAAACTAAACCCAAAGGTTTATTATTTTTGAATGCACTAGTGTTGCTAATTGAAGATTGTGTGAAGTTTTGTATGAAGGAAATTTTCATGTGTAGGGGAAGAATGATGTAATGAGATGAAAAATGGACAAAATCTCAAGCTTGGGGATGCCACCCCATGTCACCCGAAGAAATATTTAAGAGGTACAAGCGTCAAAGCTTGGGGATTCCCAAAGCATCCCCTTCTTCATCAATAAAAATCTCAGGTCTCTTTCTAGATACTTCGTTTTTATTGTTTCATGCCTATTGTGTTGTTCTTGGAGCGTCTTAGTTTTCATTTTTGGTTTTTGTTTGCTTAGTTTGCTTGAATAAAGTAGTTGGACCCCCACTTTTGTTGTGATGTTTCAAATAAGTTGATTGGTGTTGGAAAATAGTAGAAAGTTTCATGCTTATAGTGATACAAAAGGGAGCTTGTTTTGACAGTGACTTAGACTTTATCATGTCATACTAGATCTTGTTTTGGCCCTATGCTTAGTGATTATTGTTGTAGCATGACTTGTTCCGAACAATTGGGATTTCTTAATGTGCCTTGAAAGAATCATGCGTTGTTTTAGCATACAAAAGCATAATATTGTGGTATTCTCCTTTGATTCTTGATTTGGGTTGACTTGGAACATGCTCACACCATGTTATGACTATGAAACAGTCACCTTAGCCTCTATGATCATTTAGTTTTGACTTGTGGTACCACTTTATGCTTTGATTGATTAATTTTTGTCGCTCTACATGATTATGGCCATTATTGCTCTCTTAGTTGGTTGCTCCCAGTATTTTGCTAGCCTCCACTTGTATTGAGTAAGCTCTACTCATGCATCCAACTCCCAAGAAACCAAGTTATTCCAAAGATTCCACTATAAATTCCTATGCATGGTGTGTCACACCATTCCAAGTATATTCTTATTTTATCTATCTTCCAAATTAAACTTGTTATGTGAAAATTAGTGATTAAAGCTCTCACAAACTTGATGGCACACTTTATTTTTCATGCCCCTAATAAACTTGAACCATTGTGTCATCTATGTTGGATATGCTTGCACTTATAAGTTGGGAATTAGCAGAACCGTGCTGTCATGGGGAACGCTTTCAACAAGTGTAAATATCTACCTAGTTGATATCATGCTCTTTTGTTTATGGATGTCGGCGGTGTGAAATAAAAGGGGAGCTTGTATGTCCATGGGGTTATGTATATGTGTTAGAGAAACTCCTGGGCCGCTAGCCTAAGCCATGCCTAATCATGGTGGAAACTTGCAGCATCAGCATAGTGAGCAATCTATGAACCATTCTTCTTATAAAAAAAGAGAGATAGAAAAAAGAGAAGAGAAAAAGAAAAAAGAGGAAAGACGAGAAAAAAGCACCATTTTCCCATGGTAAATAAGAAGATTGCTGAGATGCTCATTGTCTGTTGCCTTGTCATTTTGATATGGGATAGCTCCTGTATCATTGGGCAAGGGGTACCCGTTGGCGGTTCTCTATGATACACATATACTTACAATGTAAAGAACTTACTGGTAACTAAAGTTGAGTAGCATGAGGAATAACCCTTGTACTCAAGGGACATGAGATTGCCAACTTATACTTTGTCAAGCATATAGTCCATACTTTGTTCACTTTAACCTTAATCACTTCAAGATGCTTATGCTAGGGGCAAGGAGAGCTGAAAGCTAACAAGTAACATAATTTTTGGAAGCTCTTTCTGAAACTTGAAATCCCTGCTTCCCTTTGAAGGGCCTTTCATATTGAGTCTCCACCTTCTATATTTATGCACCAATTAGGAGAGCATAGTTGTCATTCTTAGTTCTATGTGCATTGACCCAAAACTTATTGATTGATTCATAATGTTGATATTGCTTGTTCTTGAACTATTTGTATCTAGCCATCCTTATGAACTTTGAAGGTTTCGTATGCATTTATGTTTTGCTACTCCATGAGGGACAAGCTGAATGCCACTATGCTATGTTTTCTATATGTGAAACAAACAAACGTCTTTCAATGCATTGTTATTAATGATCTTTGTTTGTATCCTTTCATGTTGCAACATAGTTACTATGTCTTATTGTTAGAACTTCATCTTTCATGCTCATGTTTAGAGTACTTTGATCCCAGCTTTCAATGCTTGCAAATGGTTTGATCAAGATTGTGATGGTGCATGTCACCTCAAAAATTATTCTTTTTATCACTTATCTACTCGAGGACAAGAAGGAGTTAATCTTGGGGATGCTTGATACGTCGTAAACGTATCTATAATTTTTGATGTTCCATGCGTGTTTAGTATCCACTTTGCTATGCTTTGTCTACACTTTGAGGTATTTTTTATACATTTTCTGGGACTAACCTATTAACAAGATGCCGTAGTGCCAGTTGCCTGTTTTCTGCTATTTTTGGTTTCAGAAAAGCTAGTAAGGAAATATTCTCGGAATTGGACGGGACAAAAGCCAAAGTCAATTTTTTACCGAGGAGAACACAAAGTCCAGAGGAGAGACGGAGGGACTCCACAGGGCCACCACACCCTAGGGCCACATGGGACCACCCTAGGGCGCACCACCCTATGGTGTGGGCGCCCTGGATGCGCTCCTGCCTCGCCTCTGCGCCTATAAAAGTCCCCCGATGCCAAAACCCTGAGTACCCGATCATATCTCCACGAAACAGTCCATGGCCGCCGCCACCATCGTACCTAGATCGGGGGGGGGGGGGGGGGGCGCTGAAGCTCTTCCCGGCACCCTGCCAGAGGGGAGAGATCATCCAGAGGCCTTCTTCATCACCAGGCCAGCCTCCGATATGATGCGTGAGTAGTTCACCCTTGGACTATGGGTCCATACAGTAGCTAGATGGTTGTTTCTCCTCCATTGTGCTATCATGTTTAGATCTTGTGAGCTCTGTTCATGATCAAGATCATCTATTTGTAATCATGCATGTTGTGTTTTCGGGGATCCGATGGATATTGAGATACTATGTCAGATTGATATTGATTCTATCATGCCTTATTGATTATTGATTCTATCATGTCTGTGTTGTTTATGATCTTTCATGCTCTCCGTTTCTAGTAGCTATCTTGGCGAAGTAGATGCTAGTGACTCTGTAGCACCCCGGGTAAAGCCACTACTAGAAAATCGCCGGTTGTTTATATTTTGTGCATCATCATGACATCATGCATATATTTTGCATAAAAACTATTTTCGTAAAAGCCTAAGTTGTTTTCTAATTAGCCCTCTCCTTTAATCTCAAACTAAAACCTCGGTCTGTTTAGATCTTTTATTTGTCTAAAAAGTATTTACAAAAATGTTTTAAAAATAAAATAAATAAATAAAACGTTTTTGTCCGAGGAGGCAGTCCGACCGATCAGGCCAGAGGCCCCACCGGCCCAGACTACATACAACTCGGCCCATCTAAACCTAACCCTAACCCTAGACCTCTCCAAACCCTAACCCTACCCTCCCTACTCCCCCAGCAGCCGCCGCCACCTAGCCGGTTGCACCCCCACCGACCCGAGCCACTCACGCACTCCACGCCACACACCCGCCACTTTGAACGAGCCTCTCCTGCTCAACCACCAACCGCGCACCCTCGAACCCCAACCTCCCGCAACCATCGCGACCCAACCGCCCCTGGCCCTCCTCGACGTAGCCTTCCTCGTTCCCCTCCCATGATCCCACCTCCTCGAGGCTGCCCTCCCTCGTTTCCTACCTCCGCTGCCTCCCCAAGCTTCTCACCGAGCGCCGCCGGGGGCCCCTCTCCCCTTCCTCGTCGCTCACCTCTGCGTCCTCTCCTCCTCGGCCGACAGCACCCTCCCGCGACCGGCCTCCGCCCTCCTCCCCTTCGTGGCCGCCCGCTCGAGCCGCAGAGGAGACCCCTGTGCCGTCTGCCTGCGATGCGCGTCCTCATCTCTGGCGCCGGACCTCGCCACCGCCGCTCTGCTTCTCATCTCCGCCGTCGAGCACTGCCTCGCCACCCCTGCCTCGGCCACGCACCGCTGTCGCCGCCCTCGTCCTCCGATGTAGCACCGCCTCGATCCCAAGGTTCTGGCCGCCTCGGACTAGCCCTCCTGCCGTGTGCCGCAACTATTGTCCTAGGCGCGTGCACGACCCGGCCAGGTCCCTACTCGGTCACCAGCACATTGGTTTGCTGCAAGGTTTTGTCCAAGGAATATTCGCAAATGACGCTTGCCGTTGCAGAATCTGTTCTAGACACTGGTCGTGTGTGTTTTGTTGAATCTGAAATCCTTTGTCCTGCCATGTTGTTGTCCAAGAGACTAAGGACACAAGATCCTCTTTGACGGTGTCATGCCGTGTACTCATGTCACTGTCAAGAGAGTTCGTGGCACCAAGCTTCATCAAGACCGTCTTCGCCTTCCACCACAAGATTGCCTTCCACCACAAGATCTTCATTAGCGACAAGACCATCGTGAAACGTCAAGTTCACCTACCGCCGATGCCACTCGAGACCGAAGGAAGCCGAGATCTTCCCTTCGGAACCCGATGGCCAAGATCCGAAGGCCTTCGATGCGGAGCACCAAGGCTTTCTTTCAGAACGCCATGACCTCTGTTTTGGAACTGAAGACCGAACTCTGGGGATCGATGTCGCCCGAACCACGACCTTCGATCCGCATGTGTGACCCCTATTCTGAGACCCCTATATTTTTAATATATGATATTTCATTTTTGGCATATTAAATTGTTCATGTCGCATACATCACGTGGTTTGGGGCATCATGCCAATTCACCTAAATTAAATATGGAGACCATATGCAACATCTAGCCTTGTATTGCCCCCATTTAAATTTGCGTAGCGAATCGATGCCATATTTTGCCATGTTAAGACAACATTTAAATTGTGGGGTACCTAAACAACATGAACCTTCTATTTAATTGTCGGGACCCCGGTTCCGCTTAATATTGCCTAATTGCATCACATTCTTGCCATGTCCCGCATCATACATGCATCATGCCCGATCTTCTGCCGTAGTATTAAATAGTGCATCCGATGTTTCTTCTAGTGCTTTGCTTCTTCACGGATTAGGCCGATGAGTTGATGCGAGTGTTGACCCGATCTTCGAATGAACCTTCGGCAATGTTTTCAGGTGAGCATTCTCCCCCTTTCTACCTATTTTACTTTTATAGTTTTTATTTCCTCCTGTTGATCTATTGCTATCTGTGTTGCGATGCTCTAGTTTTCGTACCCGCGATATCCCTTGCAGCCTTATATTGCCTTGGACACATCCTATTACCTGTTGTTTGGTAGATAGTTGGACTTGCGTGTCATAGTCGCTTGCTCAAGTGCTGTTGCGTGTTGTCAAGTACCACAGTTGTTGGAGTAATGCCGCAAGTTTAATGTTGGAGATGATCATGGATTTAATTACTGTATAATAACTAAAACTGAAAGTAGGTAAATGCAGAGACACCGATGGGTAATAGACAATATTTGGTTTTTAACCGCTCACTGGTGTCCCGTAGGACCCCGAGTTCTTGACACCTATTCCGAGATCGAGCGCGCTAACCACAGGTGGGGTGTGTGGGCACCCCCATAGATTAGTACCTGATTTCAAAGTACTGTACCGGGGGCCACAAAGTAGTTTGGGGCTTTATTACTATCCTGTACTTATGCCATGCTTTACTGCTTTATTTATGATTGCGCGTGGAGCGCCTGTACTGTTTTGGATCGCGGCACGATTTCACGGTATCGACAAGCCCAGTCACACTTTCGGGTTCCCAGTCGTTTACAGCCGTTCTCGCAAACCCTGGGTCCGTCTCGGAGACCGGCCGACTTCGTTACGGGTAGCTTAGTGGGGTGGCCCCCCATGTGCTTGCTTTGGGTCTGGGAAACGTCGTGTCCGAAACCCCGTCGACATACCGTTGGGTGTATGTTTTGTGATATTGTACCTACCTGATCTGACAACAAGGGTGTAGGTGCGTGTGGAAACTTTGGTGCACCCCTGCAGGGTTAAATCTTTTCGAGAAGCCGTGTCCGCGGTTATGGACGACTTGGAGCATAGTTCTCGATCATAGACAACTATAACTAAAGTTTACTGTTATAATTTGACTTGTATCCGATATGACTAGTAATCAGCTTCACTACAACGGAATGGCTAAATAAAAGTACCAACAACTGCTGGGTTTGGGATATCTCATGCTAATTTGTATCTGACTAGTAAGTGTTGCAACTACAACGGAATGGTTAACTAAAAGTGCCCACTGCTTATTATATCAGGACGACTATATATACCTGACTAGTAATTGCTACAACGATAACCGAATAAATAAAACAGTCAACCGTGTGAGTTCCTCGGTTGACTTCCTCGTTTGGTCTCGAGGGGAAAATACCAGGAAGGGTATGTTTGGTGGTAGTATCAGGTTGGGTCCGAATAGGTCTTTCTTATCCCTCTCTGATAGCCGACAACTATATTGAGTCTCTATAGGTTGTTTAGTGCATGCTGCACTGCCGCTTCAGTCCACCATATCTATGTAGGCGAGGACCGCCGAATTCTAGTCTCGCCGTGTATTGGCCTCAGTACTGACCGCTCTCTTTTTCCTTTGCCCTTTGCCGGCACCCCTTTTGTTTTAGCAGGTTTTGAGATCGACGTCGTTAGCAGGGTTACCCTTCCGGCTTGGCCTGGGCAGGGTTATGGACTCCATTGGTTATTCTTCAGGGCTCTTAGCTCAATTTGCATCTTTTCCGTACTCGGACGCTGTATTGTTTTCAAGGTGATTTGGATCTTTGTACTGTATATCTGTATTCTTGACTCTTTGAGTCATTGTTGTATATATCTGTTCTGTGGGTTCCATCATGGACTAATGTGTAATGATATTACTTCGTTTTCCACCCGCACGCAAGTGCCTGGTGGGCACCTTTGAATCGTTTCTATGCGGGTTTGGCAGGAATCGCTGAGACTTGCATAGGGTCGATTCTGAGGGTGTTACAGAGTGGTATCAGAGCTCAGCAGTTACGATACGCATCGGTCCAGCCTGTAGGATAACCTAGCTAACGATCGATATAGAGTGTCAAAACTATTTTTGGAAAATCGGTTGGATAGATCTGATTAGGTCTGCTTTTACTTCTTACCCCTCTGCTATTCTCTTCTTATCTCGACGTGTTTTGAATATGCTCTCTTATCTTTTCTTCGAGTCCAGGATTTCTCGTGGTTGGGTTTCCGTCATACCTTTAGGGTTTCGCTTCCATCCTATTGTAACGGTGCTTCAACATTCGGCATTCATGCTATCTGATGAATCTTTCATCTGTTGTGTCTTTCAGTGGATCGAAAATTCACTAAAAAATTTCTTTCTATCCTCCGGTGTTATCCGATATGACGAAGTCATCTGCATCAGATCTGATGAGAATCTCCATCCCTCCTTTGTTTCTGAACCTCGCTCGTCGAGATCTTCAGTCTGATTCCGAGAGTTGGTTGCAGAATTCCCCTATTCATGTGCAGAGTAATGCTTTGAGTGCGCGATGGACTGATCACCATCCGACTACTCTTATCATTCGCTCTTGTATATTGAATCGGTGGATTAAGCAATTCTACTCATTTCACAGAAGTTGATGGCCTTCCCATTTCGGGACCTCGACCTTCTTCTTTGTTTATACAGAGTGTTCTCTCGACGAACGAGAGCATCAACCCTTGTTGTTGGTGTCGCGGATTTCGAGACGAAGAATCCTTGTTAGTGGTGTCGCGAAGATCTACATGACGCGAGTAGATTCAGACCGTCGGCCTTCTTCCCCGTACCATGAGGCGGATCTCGAGGGCGAGATCCAATGTTAGTGGTGTCGAATTGTAGCACCCCGGGTAAAGCCACTACTAGAAAATCGCCGGTTGTTTATATTTTGTGCATCATCATGACATCATGCATATATTTTGCATAAAAACTATTTTCGTAAAAGCCTAAGTTGTTTTCTAATTAGCCCTCTCCTTTAATCTCAAACTAAAATCTCGGTCTGTTCAGATCTTTTATTTGTCTAAAAAGTATTTACAAAAATGTTTTAAAAATAAAATAAATAAATAAAACGTTTTTGTCCAAGGAGGCAGTCCGACCGATCAGGCCAGAGGCCCCACTGGCCCAGACTACCTACAACTCGGCCCATCTAAACCTAACCCTAACCCTAGACCTCTCCAAACCCTAACCCTACCCTCCCTACTCCCCCAGCAGCCGTCGCCACCTAGCCGGTTGCACCCCCACCGACCCGAGCCACTCACGCACTCCACGCCACACACCTGCCACTTTGACCTAGCCTCTCCTGCTCAACCACCAACCGCGCACCCTCGAACCCCAACCTCCGCAACCATCGCGACCCAACCGCCCCTGGCCCTCCTCGACGCAGCCTTCCTTGTTCCCCTCCCACGATCCCACCTCCTCGAGGCTGCCCTCCCTCGTTTCCTGCCTCCGCTGCCTCCCCAAGCTTCTCACCGAGCGCCACCGGGGGCCCCTCTCCCCTTCCTCATCGCTCACCTCTGCGTCCTCTCCTCCTCGGCTGACAGCACCCTCCCGCGACCAGCCGCCGCCCTCCTCCCCTTCGTGGCCGCCCACTCGAGCCGCAGAGGAGACCCCTGTGCCGTCTGCCTGCGACGCGCATCCTCATCTCTGGCGCCGGACCTCGCCACCGCCGCTCTGCTTCTCATCTCCGCCGTCGAGCACTGCCTCGCCACCCCCTGCCTCGGCCACGCACCGCTGTCGCCGCCCTCGTCCTCCGATGCAGCGCCGCCTCGATCCCAAGGTTCTGGCCGCCTCGGACTAGCCCTCCTGCCGTGTGCCGCAACTGTTGTCCTAGGCGCATCCACGACCCGGCCAGGTCCCTACTCGGTCACCAGCACATTGGTTTGCTGCAAGGTTTTGTCCAAGGACTATTCGCAAACGACGCTTGCCGTTGCAGCATCTGTTCTAGACACTGGTCGTGTGTGTTTTGTTGTATCTGAAATCCTTTGTCCTGCCATGTTGTTGTCCAAGAGACTAAGGACACAAGATCCTCTTTGACGGTGTCATGCCGTGTACTCATGTCACTGTCAAGAGAGTTCGTGGCACCAAGCTTCATCAAGACCGTCTTCGCCTTCCACCACAAGATCGCCTTCCACCACAAGATCTTCATTAGCGACAAGACCATCGTGAAACGTCAAGTTCACCTACCGCCAATGCCACTCGAGATCGAAGGAAGCCGAGCTCTTCCCTTTGGAACCCGATGGCCGAGATCCGAAGGCCTTCGATGCGGAGCACCAAGGCTTTCTTTCAGAACACCATGACCTCTGTTTTGGAACTGAAGACCGAACTCTGGAGATCGATGTCGCCCGAACCACGACCTTCGATCCGCATGTGTGACCCCTATTCTGAGACCCCTATATTTTTAATATATGATATTTCATTTGTGGCATATTAAATTGTTCATGTCACATACATCACGTGGTTTGGGGCATCATGCCAATTCACCTAAATTAAATATGGAGACCATATGCGACATCTAGCCTTATATTGCCCCCATTTAAATTTGCGTAGCGAATCGATGTCATATTTTGCCATGTTAAGACAACATTTAAATTGTGGGGTACCTAAATAACATGAACCTTCTATTTAACTGTCGGGACCCCGGTTCCGCTTAATATTGCCTAATTGCATCACATTCTTGCCATGTCCCGCATCATACATGCATCATGCCCGATCTTCTGCTGTAGTATTAAATAGTGCATCCGATGTTTCTTCTAGTGCTTTGCTTCTTCACGGATTAGGCTGATGAGTTGATGCGAGTGTTGACCCGATCTTCGAATGAACCTTCGGCAATGTTTTCAGGCAAGCATTCTCCCCCTTTCTACCTATTTTACTTTTATAGTTTTTATTTCCTCCTGTTGATCTATTGCTATCTATGTTGCGATGCTCTAGTTTTCGTACCCGCGATATCCCTTGCAGCCTTATATTGCCTTGGACACATCCTATTACCTGTTGTTTGGTAGATAGTTGGACTTGTGTGTCATAGTCGCTTGCTCAAGTGCTGTTGCGTGTTGTCAAGTACCACAGTTGTTGGAGTAATGCCGCAAGTTTAATGTTGGAGATGATCATGGATTTAATTACTGTATAATAACTAAAACTGAAAATAGGTAAATGCAGAGACACCGGTGGGTAATAGACAATATTTGGTTTTTAACCGCTCACTGGTGTCCCGTAGGACCCCGAGTTCTTGACACCTGTTCCGAGATCGAGCGCGCTAACCACAGGTGGGGTGTGTGGGCACCCCCATCGATTAGTACCTGATTTCAAAGTACTGTACCGGGGGCCACAAAGTAGTTTGGGGCTTTATTACTATCCTGTACTTATGCCATGCTTTACTGCTTTATTTACGATTGCGCGTGGAGCGCCTGTACTGTTTTGGATCGCGGCACGATTTCGCGGTATCGACAAGCCCAGTCACACTTTCGGGTTCCCAGTCATTTACAGCCGTTCTCGCAAACCCTGGGTCCGTCTCGGAGACCGGCCGACTTCGTTACGGGTAGCTTAGTGGGGTGGCCCCCCATGTGCTTGCTTTGGGTCTGGGAAACGTCGTGTCCGAAACCCCGTCGACATACCGTTGGGTGTATGTTTTGTGATCTTGTACCTACCTGATCTGACAACAAGGGTGTAGGTGCGTGTGGAAACTTTGGTGCACCCCTGCAGGGTTAAATCTTTTCGAGAAGCCGTGTCCGCGGTTATGGATGACTTGGAGCACAGTTCTCGATCATAGACAACTATAACTAAAGTTTACTGTTATAATTTGACTTGTATCCGATATGACTAGTAATCAGCTTCACTACAACGGAATGGCTAAATAAAAGTACCAACAACTGCTGGGTTTGGGATATCTCATGCTAATTGTATCTGACTAGTAAGTGTTGCAACTACAAGGGAATGGTTAACTAAAAGTGCCCACTGCTTATTATATCAGGACGACTATCTATACCTGACTAGTAATTGCTGCAATGATAACCGAATAAATAAAACTGTCAACCGTGTGAGTTCCTCGGTTGACTTCCTCGTTTGGTCTCGAGGGGAAAATACCAGGAAGGGTATGTTTGGTGGTAGTATCAGGTTGGGTCCGAATAGGTCTTTCTTATCCCTCTCTGATAGCCAACAACTATATTGAGTCTCTATAGGTTGTTTAGTGCATGCTGCACTACCGCTTCAGTCCACCATATCTATGTAGGCGAGGACCGCCGAATTCTAGTCTCGCTGTGTACTGGCCTCAGTAATGACCGCTCTCTTTTTCCTTTGCCCTTTGCCGGCACCCCTTTTGTTTTAGCAGGTTTTGAGATCAACGTCGTTAGCAGGGTTACCCTTCCGGCTTGGCCTGGGCAGGGTTATGGACGCCATTGGTTATTCTTCAGGGCTCTTAGCTCAATTTGCGTCTTTTCCGTACTCGGACGCTGTATCGTTTTCAAGGTGATTTGGATCTTTGTACTGTATATCTGTATTCTTGACTCTTTGAGTCATTGTTGTATATATCTGTTCTGTGGGTTCCATCGTGGACGAATGTGTAATGATATTACTTTGTTTTCCACCCGCACGCAAGTGCCTGGTGGGCACCTTTGAATCGTTTCTATGCGGGTTTGGCGGGAATCGCTGAGACTTGCATAGGGTCGATTCTGAGGGTGTTATAGACTCCAAGAGGGAGTATTTATGCTCGATAGTGGGTTCATGCCTCTATTGAATCTGGGGAAGTGACAGAAATCTCTAAGGTTGTTGTTGGGGGGATCACCCCCGGGTAGGCTAACCTGACAAGATACACGGGCGATACAACTTGCCAGCCGGCTGGGGCAGCCAGATGTAAAAACTCAAAGATGTATCAGAAAGAAGGCCAGACAAAGACCAAACTGGCAAACTAGTCAGCCAGATAAAAATCATTCCCAAAGGCACCTAGCCGGCTGGATCATCCCAGCCGGATAGAGCGAGACAAGTCAAGAACGAGCCGACAGAACCATCGACCGGATGAGACAACCAATGTCAGATGTCTAGCCCGATGGGACCGACCACCCTACCAAGACAGATCAGCCGGCTAGGGCAACCTAGCCAGCCACTCAAGACAGACAAGGTACAAGATGACGCAAAGCATAGTATGCAGTACGCACAGGATGATGGACAAGACAGAAAGGAGACTTAGAAACTCGGCCCATACCGACGACTTTACCGATGACAGTTGTAACAGTGGACAGTAGGTGGTACTGTGCGTAACTACCCGCATAATGACCACTGTAGGCTGCGTGGCTCGGCATGGGCTTGACTTTGGGTACACACCCGCCATGCCGGCCACTATAGATGACCTAGCTGGCTGGGGCCCGCCTGTGGGACCCGCCAGTCGGCTAGGCCGTTGCCCATGCCGCCTCGGCCTATATAAGGGGCGGCAGGGGCAACATTGCAAGGGTTGGTCTCTCATTCTCTACTAGCTAGGACAGATACAGCTCGAGGAGCCCTTGTAGTTCATTGTGTTCATCCAGATAGTCAGATCGGCAGGAGTAGGGGTGTTACCTCACCACGAGGGCCCCAAACCTAGGCACTTCTTGTGTCCCCAACGCTTGCTTGTGCCCAATCCCGCCTGCGGACGCCGTCCCTCGCTTCCCTGCTTGCTCCCGCACCACGAACTAGCCTGCTCAGGCACTGCCATTTCCATAACAATGACAGTTGGCGCCCACCGTGGGGCAAGTGATGGCGGCGACCAGAGTGACGTTTCGCACGGGACCCCGCACTTCGTCCAGCGAGCGCGTGGCTTCCGGCCTCGTGCTGACACTGGGAAAATTTGACTGTGTTATCGACAACGCACGCTGCTTCGCCGGTTCCAGCTATCTGGCAGGCGGCTCCATCCTGTTGTTCGGCGACCTGCCCGTCTACGTAGCCACCGTTCCGTGGAGTTTCCCTCGGGAGATCGTCTCCTTCGCCGAGTCGCTGCCCTCAGCCGGCAGCACGCTCGTCGCGCCCCGCACCGTGGAGGTGATGATGGCCGACTCCAGTCACGGCCGCCATCCTCCTCTCGAGCGCGGCAACGACTTAGGCGGCCCGTCCACTCCGCTGCATGAGAAAGGTGTATTGGATGAGGTCATCGAGGAACTCCTCGAGCCAGTCAACCCCGGGGAAAACCCGGAGGAGGCAATGGCCAAGATCGAGGTGGCGCAAGAGCGTCTTCTTCATCAAGATCAAGGCTTGGCCTCCACTAAGTACCGGATGGAGAGCAATATCTGCGAGTATCAGCGCGCCCATGGCCTAACCCCAGCTAATCAAGATCCTAGTTGGCTGGGCTCCGTGTAGCTCCGCGGAGGAGAGCTGGGCGCCCGTTTCGAGCAAGATGTCGAGCCGGGCTACCACACGTACTTCCCACCGCCTGTGTATGACACTGCGGCCAAGAACGTCCGGGAGGCGTGAGCCATTGCGGAGTACTTACCCCATCTGGAGGGGAGGAAATGCTGCGCCAGTTCCAACAGGTGCATCACCTGCTGTGCGTGGCTGACGAGCAGACCGAGGCTGCTCAGATCGTATTCGAGGCAGGAGCCGACTCAAGTGGGAACCGCACGGGTGGAAACAGCTGGGGAGGACCTCGCCAGACCAAGTGCTCTGCCTCTCCCGGCCAGCAACCCCCGCGCTCCAAGCGTCGGCAGTCCGGCAGCAACAAACCCCGCGGCTACCAAGGTTCCATGAGTCATCCACCCCCTGCTGGCCAGAACCCCCTCCACCCCCTCACCCATCCTGCCTCGCTGGCTGGGTGGGAGCGCCCAACCCAGTTGAGCCGGATGCACGCGACCAAATCGACCTTCTGACGCAAGCTCGCCTCACGGAGGAGGAAGATGCAATCGACCCAGTGTGCTTTGGGCCGCGCATCCGGAAGGAGCCGTTCCCCGACAAGTTCTCCCTGCCATGGGACACCCCCAAGTACGACAGCAGCATGAAGCCGGAGGACTGGCTGACCGACTACGTCACCATAGTCGGAATCTCCCACGGCAACAAGCGCGTGGCGGTTTGCTACATCGTCCTCATGCTGACCGGCTCGGCAAGAACTTGGCTCAATAGCCTCGCGCCCAAAAACATCAACTCCTGTCCCGACTTCGAGAAGGTCTTCATCCGGAACTTCAACGACACCTACAAGCGCCCAGGTAGACCCCGCGATCTTTCTCTGTGCGTCCCGGGAGACCGCGAGTCGGATCACGCGTATCTCGCTCGCTGGACCGAGCTGCGCAACTCCTGCGAAGGGGTGGTGGAGAACCAGGCAATCGGTTTCTTCATCGAGGGATGCCGAGAAGGCACGATGTTGCGCCACCGGCTGCTGTGCGACGAGCCCAAGACCATGGCGGAGCTGATGACCGTCGCTGACTAGTACGCCACTGCGGATGCGGCAATGAAGAATCCCCTCCGAGTAAACACAGAAGGACGGCTGGTTCCCACCGAGCCGGCTCGAGAGAAGCATGCCGGGCAAGGCGGAGATGCCGGGTCATCTAGGCGGCACGACAACGACAACCGCTACCAGAGCAAGCGTCCGGTTGAACAACCGAGCCCGCTCTACCACCAGAGGCAGGTCAACACGGTGCAAGGCGCGTCGACTCACAATGACAAGAGGCAGAGGAACGCCTTCACCTTCGAGCAGATGTTCGACGGGCCGTGCAAGTACCATAGCGGCGCCAAGCTGGCTACGCACACCACTCGACAGTGCAGCTAGACCCGACAGATCAAGGAGTAGTCTGGCTTGCCTCCTCTCCCCCACCCCCTCCCAGCAGACCCCCACCACCGGCTAGGGAAGCCGGCAACAACCGTGGCATACCTTCAGCAGCATGAGAACTACCACATCTTCGAAGCTGAGCCGATTGATAATCGCAGCCAGAAGCAGTGCACCGCGGAGGTTAACGCTGTCGTCCCCCCGGTCCCCCTGCACCTCAACTAGTCTGAGATTCCTATCACCTAGAGTCAGGCAGACCAGCCAGATCTGCTCCCGAATCCCGGGGGCTACGCGATGATGCTAGACACTCTTCTCATCTCCGACGTGCGCACCTACCAATTCTCGCGCGTGCTAGTAGACGGTGGGAGAAGCTTCAACCTGCTCTACCGGTCTTCCATGGAGAAGCTGGGCATCCGGGAGTGTGACCTACAACCCTCGACCACCGTGTTCCATGGCGTCGCGCCTGGGCCATCGTGCGTCCCGTTGGGCAAGATCCGGCTGGATGTCATATTCGGCTCGGAGGAGAACTTCTGGGGCGAGCCAATCTGGTTCGAGGTGGTCAACCTTGCAGGCACCTACCATGTCCTCCTTGGGCGCCTTGCCCTCACAAAGTTCATGGCGGTCCCCCACTATGCATACCTCAAGATGAAGTTGCCAGGGCCGAATGGTGTTATTACCGTGGCCGGTTTCTATAGGAGGTCCATGGCTTGCGCGAAGGAAGGCGTGAAGATAGTGGAGGCCCTGCTTATCACTGAAGAGAAGCGCGAGATGATGCACAACATCGCCATGCTGCAGCAAGAGGTGCCGGTTGGGGACATGGCGTTCCAGCCGTCCAAGGACACCAGGCAGATCCCGCTCGACCCGGCTGACCCCTCCAAGTGCGTCACCATTGGTGCCGACTTGGACAACAAATAGGAAAGCACGCTTGTCAACTTCCTCCTGAGAATCGGGACATCTTCGCATGGTCTCCCAAAGACATGCCAGGTGTGCCGAGGGATTTTGCCGAGCACTCGCTTCATGTTCGTCTTGACGCCAAGCCGGTCAAGAAGCCCCTCCGTTGCTTCACGAAGGACAAGAGGAAGTTCATCAGCGACGAGATCAACCAGCTACTTGCTGTCGGCTTCATCATGAAAGTGTACCACCCGGACTGGCTGGCCAACCCAGTCCTGGTGCTGAAGAAGAACAAGACTTGGCATATGTGTATCGACTACACGAGCCTCAACAAGGCCTATCCGAAAGACCCTTTCGCCCTGCCCCGTATTGATCAAGTGATTGACTCTACGGCCGGCTGCGATCTGCTCTCCTTTCTTGATTGTTATTCCAGCTATAATCAGATCCGGCTGAATTCGGATGATCAATTGAAAACGTCATTCATCACCCCGTACGGGGGTTACTGCTATGTAACCATGCCATTCAGCCTGAAGAATGCCGGTACTACCTATTGGCGTTGCATGCAAAAATGCTTGCACCCGCAGATCGGCCGAAATGTGCACGCGTACGTGGATGACATCGTCATCAAGACGAAGGAGAAGCAGACCCTGCTGGAGGACCTCAGCGAGACGTTCGTGAATCTTCACAGGTACCAGATGAAGCTGAACCCGGAGAAGTGCGTGTTTGGCGTGCCAGTCAGATAGCTTCTCGGTTTCCTCGTGTCGAGTTGAGGAATCGAGGCCAATCCGAAGAAGTTCGCGGCCATCAAGAGGATGCAGCCGCCCAAGAGCTTGCTCAGTGTCTAGAAGTTCACCGGCTGCTTGGCTTCCCTCAGCCAATTCGTCAGCCGGCTTGGGGAGAAGGCCCTGCCACTATACCAGCTGATGAAGAAGATGGACAAGTTCGCCTGGACTGCATAGGCGGATGCCAAGTTCCACGACCTCAAGTGCATGCTATCCACAATGCCGGTTCTTGCCACACCAGCTGAGAAGGAGCCGATGTTGCTCTATATAGCCACCACCAACCGGGTCGTCAGCGTCGTCCTATCGGTGGAGCGTCATGGGGAAGGCAAGGCCCAACCGGTTCAGCGACCCGTCTACTACCTCAGCGAGGTGCTCTCCCTCTCCAAGCAGAACTACCCCCACTACCAGAAGATGTGCTACAACATGTACCTGGCTTGCAAGAAGCTCAAGCACTACTTCCAGGATCATCCGCTCACCGTGGTGTCCACCGCGCCGTTGGGAGAGATCTTCGGCAATAAGGACGCCACGGGCCAGGTAGCCAAGTGGGCCATTGAGCTGGCTGCCTACTGCATCCAGTACGAGCTCTGGATCACCATCAAGTCTCAGGCGGTGGCGGACTTCTTCATCGACTGGGCGGAAAACTAGTACCTGCCGCCGCTTCCAGATTCCGACTACTGGAAGCTGCATTTCGACGGCTCGAAGATGCACGGGGGCTTGGGAGCCGACATCGTGCTCACCTCTCCCAAGAGAGACCGGCTGGAGTACGTGCTGCAGATCCACTTCACCACGTCGAACAACGTCCCCGAGTACGAGGTTCTCGCACACGAGCTCCGGCTTGCGAAATACATCGGCATCCGCCGGATCCTTTCCTTTGGCGATTCGGATCTGGTGGTGTAGCAAGTATCCGACGAGTGGGACGCTCGGGATGCTAACATGGCCCTGTACCAGTTCCATGTCCAGCTGCTCAGTGCTGGCTTCGAGGGATGCGAATTCCATCACGTCCCCCGTGCCAACAACGAGGCGGCCTACGCTGCAACATCCCAAAAATATTAGTCAAGATTATCAAGTTCTAATCACCCAAGTTTAGGGTTAACAAAAACTTTTGTTATTAAAATCAATATGAATGCATGTGTGTATGTGATGAATGCATGAATGCTTGCAATGACTTGTTTGATTGCTATGAATGGCAAGGATTGGTTTAAAGATGAAAACAACATCATCTAAATCATTTCCAAGCAGAATCAAATCAAGAATAAATTCAAATATAGACATTATAAACAAATGGTCATTTTGACCAAAGTTAACCACTAGACCACTTTGAGTGTTTCTAGTCCAAGTTTTCTAACAGAAACACATCCACTAGACCACTTTGACTGGTTCCGCATTCATAACAAGTTACCTGAGACTTGTCTTTTCCTGCAACAGGCAGACCATTGCTTCCAGTCCTTGGGGCAGTATTTGTGTTGTTGGTGTTGTTGTTGTTATTGAACTTGGGCAGTGCACGGTTGAAATTGTTTGAGGGGGTTGTTTCTATGGTTTCCTCCGGGCCTTTGGTTTCCTCCTCCATAGTTGGGATAGTTCGGACGGGTCATCGGGGTTCTATTGTTTCTCGGGGCATATCCTGTAGACGGGTTGGGACGATACTCCAGGGTATGGTGGGTTCCTGGTTGATGCATCATCCGACGCTTGCGATTCTCATTGGCTTGGTTGATCTTGCCTTCCATATGGATTGCTGAATCCACTAAGGCTTCAATGTCAGCAAAAGGAATGTTTACTAATACTGTCTGCATCTCATCATGCAGACCATTCAAGAATCTCTCCTTCTTCTTGGCTTCAGTGTTAATCTCATCTTGTGCATACCTGGATAATGACAGAAATTTGTCATGGCACTCAACTACCGTCATCCTCCCTTGCTTCAATTCTCTGAATTCATCTCTCATTCTCTTGATTAAATCCGGTGGCACATGGGTTCGGCTGAACTTGAGCTTAAATTCATCCCAAGTCATCATCTGTCATCCATTCATGGTGCGAATGCTATTCCACCAAGCTATTGCATCTCCTGCTAGATAATGGGTGGCAAACAGTACTTTCTCATTGGCCTCCACTCCTGCGACTTCTAAGTTGTTCTCCATGGTCTGCAGCCAGTCATCCGCATCCAATGGCTCTTCAGACTTACTAAAAATGGGTGGATTGGTGTTTTGAAAGTTCTTGAGCTTGGATCCATGGTTGTCCTGGTTTCCATGGCCTTGATTTTTATTGGCCATCTGAGCTATGTGTTGAAGGGTGGCTAGGTTGGCTTGATGTTCGGCTCTTTCAGCTTCACGGTCAAAAACCAACATTTGCAAGATTTCCAGCATTAGGTCCAGGGATGAACTGCTTCCTCCACGAGGCATCTGAAGATTGATATAGATCATGAGACAAGAGGGACATTTCTAAGGTTCATGGCCTTGTTTTTGAAAAGTTTTTAAACTTTAAGTTTGACTCAGGTTTTGCCAACTAGCAACTTGCTTTTCATTCATTCATTCATAGCACCCAATACAAACACACACCACACTAAGGTAACAGATGGTTTTAAGAACCATTCTGTGAAGGTACGATACAGTGGGACCAGATATAACTCACACCCATGATAGTGCTCAAGTTTTACTACTCATCGGAATCGGTGTCTTCGTCATCATCATCAATGAAGGAAGAATCATCATCATCAGTGTGGAACTCCATGGCTTGGTCCTCCAGGTAGTCATCATCATCACCGAGGTAGGAGTAGGGATATCCATGGATATCTTCCCCTGCATTCTCCCTCTCCTCAAGCTGCATGTCCCGCTCATGGATGGTCTCCTCCAAGTTTGACACTTTGTGACGAAGGCTAGCAATGATGCGATCCTTCTTGTCATGCAAACGGCAAAATGACTTGCGCTCCTTCGCAAGAATGGCGCGGGTCTGGTCCTTCTTGACTGCAATGGCATAGTTGTGGTTGGCATAGGCACGAGCGTTGTCCAACTCCTTCTTCCTGTCATACATCATGAAGCTAAGATGATCCATGTGATGTTTTAGCTCGAGATGTTGTGGCACCTCCAATGGATGTCCCATAGCACCACGCCTTGCGTAGTACTCAAAGCGAGTACCCTTGATCTGGTTGATGCTTTGCCCACACAGACGGGCAAGATCTTCCTTCATACCCCTGGTGAGTCCATCTAGCCAATTGTTCTCTCTTAAGCTGAATTGGATCCCCTCTAAGGTGGGTGCCTCCATCTTGCCTCTGAGATTGGCAACAATCAGCCATTGTAGTTCTCCTCCTTGCTGATCATTAAGCTGTGCTCCGAATAACTCGGGGTGCGGGTGCTCAAGAAGTTCCAAGAGTTGGTCCAATTCACGCTCAAAGATGAGATGTCCTCCATTGCCCAATTGGTAGAACTTGCTATACTTCACCTCCGTCTATAAGAATGTAGGATGAGTAAGTTAGTAGAGTGATCAAGTGTGTCAAATTTTATGTAAGTTATCAAGAATTTTTGAGGGACATGAATGTTCATGAAAGAATCTAAGTGATAAGAATGAGAGTAGGTTTTCATAAATACTCACTTCTTTTGTTTTGAAACTAAGTTTTTGATTCAAGCGTCCATTCTAACTAGGGTCTCCTATGGTCAGGATGGCTCTGATACCAACTTGTCAACACCCGGATTTTTTTATCCCAGATGCCTGTTATGCCATACATCGCAATCCCAGGATTAACATTTTTGCGAGACATAACATATTGGTACCATAGTTCATCATCCATTACAAACGATAATAAAGATATTACAAATAAAGGATCTCATGATCTAGTCTTAATACAATCAACGCAGCGGAATATATAATAACGGCAGCGTGGTCGAAGCTTCATCTTCAGGGTCACAGGCAATGCTGACGATGGGAGATGATCCTAGTTGTCATAGACTTCCTGCTGTCCATCATCATGGTAGTCCTCCTCATAGTCTGGCCATAGGAATAACCAGGGACAAAACCATGAGTACTCTTTAAGTACTCGCAAACTATCACTAATAAGTAAAGTGGTTCAAGTAGGTATCCTAAGCTCTAGGTTTATTTGCAAAAAGCCAGGTTTATCTCTAACCGAGTTTAGAAGTAAAGAAAACTAGTTTAATGTTTTACAACACCTAAGTGGGAACTTAGTTTTCCTTTTCACAACCCTGTTGTGGTCAAGTCAAGTCATAGTTCATTTCACAAGTCATTTTGAAAACATCCGACGACGGAACAGTATGGCCACTCCAAGTGTCCATAACCGCAGACGCGGCTATTCGAATAGTTTGACACTCTATACAGGTGTTACACTTTCACCACAACATTCGATACATCCGTCAGGAACAATCCTGAATCACCATACTCAGTATGCGGATAATCAATCCTAACATTTCAATTACACACCCTAGTATAGGCACCTCCCCTATGACTTTGGCCTCCCAACCATGACCATCTATCATCTTGGGAACTGAACAGGTGGACAATCATCACGAGGTAGCCTCAGCTCAAACATCTTCCGCAAGGGAACCCATACTAAGATATATAAACTTCCAGTCAAGCCCTACCCAAATTCGGGTATTGTGGTTATATGGTAAAATTGCAATGGTATCGCATCCGAACCCAACCATCAGTTTTATAAAGGGGCTATGGCTCATGCGTCAACATTTTCATCATCAATCATCTGGTGTCCATAACACATGTCCAAAACATTTCATTAGAATGACTCATCATTCTAAGGTTTTCATAATCATTTTCCCAAGTGTTCCCATCTAAAGTGATCAAGTTTTATGCTTAGCACTAGCCACTAAAGTTGAGGGTAATCACTAATGAGGGGTGCTAATCAAGTGTGACTTATCCAAATCTAGATCTCATGCCTCAATATGACATCTAGTTCTATCTAACTTAGGCGAAGTTTTATGCTCTTTATGCTACCTATAATATTTTTCCAAAATATCACAAACACTAACTAAAAGTAATACAGAACTTTGATAAAGAAATAAAAGAATAAAGCTTGCAGGTAAAACTGGGATTTGGTATAATAAATTGGTATAACCAAATATGCCTAAGGTATTGCATTGGTTAATTAGTATTGTGGGGCTTGCAAGTATTAGCTTGCATTAGATAGCTTGCTAGGATGGCTTGCCTTGAGTAGTGTAGTGGTTGAAGTTCTCCTCTCTTTCTTCTTCGTAGTAGTCTCCTTCCTCTTCGTATTCTTGGTTGGTGCTAGCGTCTGTAAATAAATACGAGGTACACAATTACCAAACAATACTACCTCTATTTAGCATACAAAGGTTCACACTAGATGATCTAGCATCATCACAATCATCACATGAATTAAAGGTCTAGTCCTATTTATTTTATTTTTAGAAAAGTAATTTATACTCATTGAAAACTACTTAAGATTTAATATTCTCCAATTAAAATATAGGATCATGTTGATACATGTCATCACCACATATTTCAATACTTGGGAATGTGATTTAAAGTGGTGTCACAATTTAATAAGGTTTAACATTATTATTTTAATTAATTAAAGTGACTAGAAATGCTTATGTAGCCGTCTTTTAGTACTTGTCCATTATTACTGCAAGTAAGCCTAGATATTTTTACATATTCAGAAATATCTTGTCAAGTGTAATTTTTGAGAGTTAGAATCAACTCAAAAGCATTTATGGTTCATTTTTGAAAAATGTTTGAATACAAAAAAGTCTCTGCCTTGTTATTTTTACTATAGACGATCTATAATCCCAAATGGTTTGAATCCAACGGGATTGGATTAATAATTTCAATACCTTTCTAAAAAATTGGTTTCATGCAATTTGGTTTAGTAAAACTCTCTGAATTGATTTTTGAAGTTGACCGCTGAGCTACAATTCAAATAAAATGGAACATCTATTTTGAATCTCAACTGACTGAGCGGGAAACCAAATGGGCCGGACCACTGCGCACAACGCTGCGCCCGGGCTGACTTAAGTGATGGCCCCACCCGTCAATAAGACAGGGGACGCCGAAAGGGTATCGGAGGATTTTGACCGTAGGATTAGATCCCAAATCAATGCCTCAAGGCCATCTTCCTCACTGGATCAGGGCATGATGGGGAGAAACCCTAGCAAGGCCAGTGAGGGTCGGGGGAGGCTTACCGGAGCTCCGGAGAGGGTCAATGACAGGGGCAAAAGAAGGGGAGGCGGAGTTGGGCCACAGGGCGCCCATAACCCCCCAGGCGTGGGCCACCCTAGGCCGCGCCTACAGGGGGTGTGGCCAACCTGTCCCACCTCTGGCTCCGCCCTATCGCCTATATCTTAGCCTCGAAACCCTAAAGTTGAGGGAGCGACCATAGAAAGATTCCGCCGCCTCTACGGCACGGAAACCACAGAGAGAGAAAGAGCTCTCCGGCAGTCAGATTTCTGTCGGGGAATTCCTTCCCCGAGAGGGGAGATCATCGCCATCAACACCGTCATCAAGCTATACTTCATCAGGATCATCATCCACACCACCATCTCCACTATCACCATCATAACCACTACATCCTGTTGTAACAATTGTGTTGAATCTTGCATAGTTCTTAGGGGAAACTTTCTCGGTGTTAATTACTATTGTAGTTGATGCTTGTGAGTGGAACCATTGAATTATTGTTTATGTTCAGATTGTTATTCATCATCATATCATCTCTGATCTTGATCCATATGATGTCTCGTGAGTAGTTCGTTTAGTTCTTGAGGACATGGGATAAGTCATGTTGTTAGTAGTGGAATTGTGTTTAGGTATTATTCAATGGTTTAATATTTAAGTTGTGGTGCTATTCTTCTAGTGGTGTCATGTGAACGTCGACTACATGATACTTCACCATTTATGGGCCTAGGGGAATGCATTGTGTATTTGGCTACTAATTGTGGGGTTTCCGGAGTGACAGAAACCTGAACCCCCGTTAGGAAACCTTTGCACAAGGGAGTGTAGGATCTCAGAGTTTAAGGCCGTGGTTAGGTTTTTATCTTAATTGCTTTCTTATAGTTGCGGATGCTTGCAAGGGGTATAATCACAAGTATGTATTAGTCCAAGTAAGGTTGGTACATTAGCACAGGTTCACCCTCACATCACTTATAAAACCAAAGAATATTAATCAACTATATGAAACGAAAGCACTTAACAATATTCCCATGTGTCCTTGAGAACGTTTGGTCCTCATAAGTATTACCACCGGCTTGTCCTTTGCTAAGAAAGGATTGGGACACTTGGTGCAGTTATTTGCTGTCTTTATTTACTTGCAATTTATTTCCTTGCTTTATCAAAAACCCCTAAAACTTCGTTTGCTAAGTATTTACACAGATTTCCTGCTCCAAACCACTAGTCAACACCTTCTGCTCCTTGTTGCAATCGACACTCCTATTTATCGAAAGTACTACGATACACCCCCTATACTTGTGGGTCATCATAGCCTCAGCTCAATCTCTTTCCACGAGGGAACCCATACTAAGACACATAAACTTCCAGTTAAGCCCTACCCAACCATCAGTAAAGTTGGAATGGTATCGCATCTGAACCCAACCATCAGTTTTTATCAAACTCAGGGCACATGCTTCATTCAGTATCATCTTCAACTCATTGTTTTCCATAACACATGTCAAAACATTTCAATAGAATGACTCATCATTCCAAGGATTTCATAATCATTTTCTCCAAGTGTTCCCATCTACAGTGACCAAGATTAGTTTAGCACTAGCATCTACCAATGAGGATGTCACTATTGAGGGATACTAATAAAGTTTAACTACCTACACCTAGTTCTATGCTCTTGATGACATCTTTCATATTTTTCCACTAATCACCAATTAATTAACTACTTGAGCTACTTTGATAAAAGGAAGAAAGATAAAGCTTGCAGGTAAAACTTGGGATTGGTATAATCATGGTGGTATCACAATAGCATGCATAGTTATAGCTTGCCTTGGTTGGTGCAGTTGTCGAAGTTCTCCTCTTCTTCGTTGTACAACTCCTCTTCCTCGTACCCCGGGTTGATACTAGTGTCTATAAATAAATATGAGGTACACAATCACCAAACAATACTTAACTACTTCTATTTAGCACACAAAGATCTACACTAGATGATCTAGCATCATCTCAATCACTACAAGATAAAGTGACATGGCCTTATTTATCTTATTTTAGAAAAGCAATTTCTACTCATTGAAAAATACTTAAGATTTAGTATTCTCCAATTAAAATATGGGATCATATTGACACATGTCATCACCACACATTCCAATACTTGGGAATGTGATTTAAAGTGGATGGCAACTTACAAAGTTTAATATTGCTATTTAAATAATATTAGAGTGACTAGAAATGACTATATAACATTCTTTTAATTTAGCTCCAAGACTACTGCATGTAAAATTATATATTTTTACATATTCATATAGATCATGGGAAATGTGATTTATGGGAGTTGGAATCAACTCAAACATTTATGGTTGATTTTAGAAAAATATTTGAAGTTGTAAAAGTCTCTGTGTTGTTATTTTTACTGTAGGTGATCTATAATCCAAAGTGTTTGAATCCAATGGGAGTGTTTAGAGATTTTCATTTTCTTTCTAACAAAATTGGAAACATGCAATTTGGTTCAGTGAATCTTCCTGAATTTCAAACTCACCTACATAATAGGATTTTGAAATAAAAGGAAAAACCTAAGTTTGAATTTGTGGGCTGCGCGCGAGAACGATACTGGGCTGGCCCAACTACGCAGCGTGCGTAGAGGGCTACACTTGAGTTAGTCCCACACGTCAGCAACTGATCTAACTCAAAATGGTATCCTCTAATCTAGGCTGCATGATTAGAGCTTGATCGACGGCTCCGCGTTGTCGTTTTCATCGCACAGCACACGCGATATTCTAACCCCAGCTCTACGGCGGGGTCTTCAGGGGCTTACTAGGGCTCCATATAGGTCCGGCGAGGTGGGCGAACGAGATTGTCGATGGCGGCAGTTCGAATGGT
Source organism: Avena sativa (assembly GCA_916181665.1). NCBI lineage: Eukaryota > Viridiplantae > Streptophyta > Magnoliopsida > Poales > Poaceae > Avena > Avena sativa. Next base: position 242,675,517 of record OV702297.1, read on the forward strand.
GGTCACGGCAGCTCCTAGGGCGGCTCCTAGCGATGGCTCCTCTCCATCACTGCAGCAGCGGGCTTCGGTGAAATTCTGGCGGGGTGGTGCTCGCCTTGCTCCGGGGATGGGTCAGAGAGGTTTCTGGGGGAGACATGAGTGGAATGGTGTGCATTTTGAGGCAGGGGGTCTATTTATACCCCAACAAAGGGAGCATTGCGGCATGGCCGGGCACATCGGCGATGTCGTTATAGGGAGCTATCGACATGGCGGAGGGTGTAGCACGATGCAGAGCTCCTTAGCTATCATCATGCGCACAGTGGCACGACGAGGCGCGGTCTCCATCGGCCGGGGATGTCCATGCTCTTCTCGGGTACCGCGGGTGTTCTTCATGGCGTACGGTGGACACGGGGCGCACGGGGTCAAACGAGCGTGTCTGGGAGGTTGCCGGCGTGGTGGCGAACGCATTGACGCAAGGGGAGAGCGAGACGCGACGTGGTTGCACGGGGGCGTCTCGGTGCTCTGGCACGGCACTCGACATGGCAGAGATATAAATGGGTGCGGCTGCGCTGGCGTTTCCACGGGCTGGCGTTGGTCGAGGCGTACACAGACAGTGGTGGTGAGGTCACGGCTAGCTGCTAGACATCATGGGCGAGGGCAGCGAAGCGTGTAGCAGTGAGTCCATGTCGGGGTGGCATGGGTGAGCTTGGGTACGAATTTTCACTAGTCAAATGGTCGAGTGAGAGAGTCTTAACTGCACGGGCTGGTACTCGGGTGAGTAAGGGCGAGTAGTGGAGGCTTGGTCAAGTACCAAGATGATCACAAGAATCATCTAAACAGTGTATAGTTAGTATAGTTATACTGTGCCTGCTAAGTGTATGATTAAATGGCCGCATGAACTAAACTTTTGAATTTTCAAATTTGTTTTGGTGTGTGTGTTTGTCATAAGCTTGGTAGTCTTTGGGTGCAAGGGTTGGTCAAGTGATGAAGGTTTTGATGGTTTTCCAAAAATGGCTATCTTGATGCCGATGATGGATTCAAATTTGAAAAGTCTCTCAAATGAATTTGAGTTTGTTTCTGTAAGTTTTGAAAGCTCACTTGTGTTCACTGGCACTTGGTCTAGCAAGGTGAGAAAATAAATGGAATTGTTTCTGTTTGAAATCATTTAATAGAGATGCCCAAAGTGGGCTAAGTGTTAACTTTTGCAAAAATGATCATTAGGTCATATGCTTCACCATTTGATTTTCTTCTAATTAGATTTGGTTTGGATTTGACCTAGATGATATGGTTTTGATCTTTAAAAAAAATCACATCATTTACAATAAACAAATCATGGCATAACGAGCATTCACAATCATTCATAAACATACATGCATTTATATAGTTTTAAGATTAAAAGCTTTTGTTAACCCTAATTTTGGTTTACTGGAAATGGATATCTTCATTAATATTTTTGAGATGTTACACCGAGTATCCAAAAAGAGTGAATGCTGAGACTCGAGGATACCAAATACGATAGTGTGGGGTATGAACCAAATATCGAAAGATCCTCTTGATCGCCATCAAATGACTTTCTTTAGGAGCCGCTTCATATCTGGCACACACTCGTACACTCAACACAAGCTTTGAACAACCTAGCAAGCTACCATTGCACCAGTGCCATGCCAACCCGAGCTTCCCCTTGCCATCCGACCATGGCTAGCTAGCAGGAGCCATCGCTGCGCCTAGCCACCATGTCTAGGAGGCAGCTGACCGTCCACCGCCACCCCCTGTCCAGCCATCGCACGCAGCCATGCCCTAGACCACAGCCGCGCCCATTCCTCTGCGACCATGCCGAGAGCACGCCAGAGTGCCGCACCCGACATGCTCGTACATGCTGTGCCTCGCTTTCACCGGTCGCTCCTGCAATCACCGCGACACCAGCAACCCCCCAGACATCCCCATTCACCGCCACGCGACCCATAGCGACCGTGCATCGTCAAAACCACCGTCGGTGCCGCTCAGAGCACCAACCCGTTTCGACCAACCTCGATCTCACCTTGCCACGCCATTAAGCCCTTGAGCATCACCAGGAAACCGTGCACCATCCTACGACCTCCGCCATGCAAGTAGCTCGCTGTACCATCGACCCCGATGAGCTCCGCCCATGCCACACTGCCTCTCTCGCTCGGCTATAAAAGGAGGCCTTCCCAGCCTCAATTCACCACACCATCTCACTCCCCACCTCTCACAGAACCTCCCACACCTTTCCCCGGAGCAAGGCAAGCTCCGCATCGCCGGAATTTCACTGGAGTCTGCCGCAGAGGAGGAGAAGAGGATCCGTTGACTGGAGCCGCCCAGGAGCCGCCGTGACCACCGTTCGAACCGCCGTCGTCGACAATGTCGTTCTACCCCAACGCCGACCCTAGATGGAGCCCTGGTGAGCCTCACATGACCCCCACCACCACGTTAGGGTTTAGACCTCGCCGGAGCTGTTCATCGTCGATGATGAGCCTCGGCCGTTAGATTAGATTCTAATCGCACGGTCCAGATTGCCATGTACCGCTTCGCGTAGCTAGAGTTGCTGACAGATGGGGCCATCACTTAAGTTAGCCCGCGCGCTGTGTTGTGCGCAGTGGGCCGGCCCAGTTAGTTCCCGCATGACCTAGTAGATTCAAATTTATATTTTCCAATTTAGTTCAAACCCTAGTTCTGTTAGTAGATTCAAAAATCAATTCAAAGAGATTCACTAAACCAAATTGCATGAAACTAATTTTGATAGAAAGGTATTGAAATTGTTAATCCAAGACTGTTGGATTCAAACCATTTGAAATTATAGATCACCTATAGTAAAAATAACAAGGCAGGGACTTTTCTGCATTCAAATTTTTTTCAAAAATCAACCATAACTGCTTTTGAGTTGATTCCAACTCTCAAAAATCACATTTGATAAGACCTTTCTAAATATAGAAAAATATCTAGGTTTACTTGCAGTAATAATGGACAAGTATTAAAAGAATGCCTCATAGGCATTTCTAGTCACTTTAATTAATTAAAATAATAAGGTTAAACCTTATTAAATTGTGACACCACTTTAAATCACATTCCAAAGTATTAAAATATGTGGTGATGACATGTGTCAACATGATCCCATATTTTAATTGGAGAATATTAAATCTTAAGTAGTTTTCAATGAGTAGAAATTACTTTTCTAAAAATAAAATAAATAAGATTAAGTCTTTAACTCGTGTGATGATTGTGATGATGCTAGATCATCTAGTGTCAACCTTTGTGTGCCAAATAGAAGTAGTTAAGTATTGTTTGGGATTGTGTATCTCGTATTTATTTATAGATGCTAGTATCGACCAAGGATACGAAGAGGAAGGACACTACTACGAAGAAGAACAAGAGGAGAATTTCAATCACTGCACCAATCAAGGAAATCTAACACTTGCATGATAACTATGCAAACTAGAGGCCTTAGGCATATTTGGTTATGCAACCTTGATTATACCAAATCCTAGTTTCACTTGCAAGCTTTATTTTTTTGTTTCTTTAGTAAAGTTCTTTATTACTTTTAGTTAGTGTGGTGATATTTTGGAAGGATATTAGAGGTAGCATAAAGTGCATAAAACTTGGCCTATGTTAGATAGAACTAGATGTCATACCGAGGCATGAGATTCGACTTGGATAAGTCACACTTGATTAGCACCCCTCATTAGTGATTACCCCCAACTTTAGTGGTTGGTGCTAAGCATAAAACTTGATCACTTTAGATGGGAACACTTGGTGAAAATGATTATGAAAACCTTAGAATGATGAGTCATTCTAATGAAATGTTTTGACATGGTTATGAACACAAGATTAATTGATGATGAAATTTTTTAGGCATGAGCCTTAGCCCCTTTATAAAACTGATGGTTGGGTTCGGATGCGACACCATTCCAATTTAACCGTACAACCACAATACCCGAATTTGGGTAGGGTTGACTAGAAGTTTATATATCTTAGTATGGGTTTCCTTACGGAAGAGGTTTGAGCTAAGTCTACCTCATTATGATTGTCCACCTGTGCAATTCCCAAGATGACAGACGGTCATGGTTGGGAGGCAGAACTCATAGGGGAGGTGCCTATACTAGGGTGTGTAATTGAAATGTTAGGATTGATTATCCGCATACTGAGTATGGTGATTCAGGATTGTTCCTGACGGATGTATCGAATGTTGTGGTGAAAGTGTACTACCTCTACAGAGTGTCAAACTATTCGAATAGCCGCGTCCGCGGTTATGGACAGTTGGAGTGGCTATATTGTTCCGTCGTCAGATGTTTTCAAAATGACTTATGAAATGAATCATGACTTGACTTGACCACCACAAGGTTGTGATATGAAACTTAAGTTCCCACTTACGTGTTGTAGAACATTAAACTAGTTTTCTTTACTTCCAAACTCAGTTAGAGATAAACCTGGCTTTTTGCAAAACAACCTAGAGATTAGGATTCGTACTCAAACTGCTTTACTTGTTAGTGATAGTTTGTGAGTACTTAAAGAGTACTCATGGCTTTGTACCTGGCTATTCCTATGGCCAGACTATGAGGAGGACTACCAGGATGATGGACAGCAGGAAGTCTATGACAACTAGGATCATATCCCATTGTCAGCATTGCCTGTGACTCTGAAGATGGAGCTTCTCCCATGCTACCGTTATTATATTATTCCGCTGTGTTGATTGTATTAAGACTGGATCATGAGATCCTTGATTTTTAAGACCTTTCTTATGGTTTGTAATGGGTGATGAAATATGGTACCAATTTTTTATGTCTCGAAAAAATGGTAATCCTAGGATTGCGATGTATGGCATTACATGCATCTGGGATTAAAAATCCGGGTGTTGACAAGTTGGTATCAGAGCCATCCTAACCATAGGAGACCCTAGTTAGAATGGACGCTTGAATCAAAAACTTAGTTTCAAATCAAAAGAAGTGAGTATTTATGAAAACCTATTCTCATCCTCATCACGTAGAGTCTTTCATGAAAATTCATGTCCTTCAAAAATTCTTGCAAACGTACATAAAATTTCACACACTTGATCACTCTACTAACTTACTCATTCTACCTTCTTATAGATGGAGGTGAATTATAGAAAGTTCTACCAGTTGGGCAATGGAGGAGAGCTCATCATTGAGCGCGATTTAGACCAACTCTCGGAACTTCTTGAGCACCCGCACCCCGAGTTCTTCGGAGCACAGCTCAACAATCAGCAAGGAGGAGAACTACAATGGATGATTGTTGCAAGCCTCAGAGGCAAGATGGAGGCACCCACCTCAGAGGGAATCCAAGTCACCTTAAGAGAGAACAACTAGCTAGACGGACTCGCAGGGCTATGCAGGAAGCTCTTGCTCGTCTGTGTGGGCAAAGCATCAATCAGATCAAGGGTACTCGCTTTGAGTACTACGCAAGGCATGATGCTATGGGACAACCATTAGAGGTGCCATATTACCCGGAGCTGAAGCATCAAGTGGATTATCTCAGCTTCATGTTGTATGATAGGAAGAAGGAGTTGGACAATGCCCGCTCCTACGCCAACCACAACTATTCAATTGCAGTCAAGAAGGACTAGACCATCGCCATCCTTGCAAAGGAGCGTAAGACTTTTTGCCGTCTGCATGACAAGAAGGATCGCATCATCGCTCGCCTTCATCACAAAGTGACAGACTTGGAGGAGACCATCCATGAGCGGTACATGCAGCTTGAGGAGAGGGAGAATGCAAGGGAAGATATCCGTGGAGACCCTTACTCCTACCTCAGTGATGATGATGACTACCTCGAGGACCAAGCCATGGACTTCCACACTAATGATGATGATTCTGCCTTCATTGATGATGATGACGAAGCCACCAATTCCGATGAGTAGTAGCACGTGAGCACTATCGTAGGTGTGAGTTGTATCCGGTCCCACTGTATTGTAGTTTCACAAAATGGTTCTTAAAACCATCCGTTGCCTTAGTGTGGTGTGTGTTTGTATTGTGTGCTATGAATGAATGAAAAGCAAGTTGCTAGTGGCAAAACCCGAGTCAAACGCACAGTTTAAATTTTTTCAAAAACAAACCCCTGAGCCTTAGAAATTTCCCCCTTGTCTCATGATCCATCTCAATCTTGAGATGCCTCACGGAGGAAGCATCTCATCCCCGGACCCAATGCTGCAAATCTTGCAAATGTTGGTTTCTGACCGTGAAGCTTAAAAGAGCCGAACGACAATCCAACCTAGCCACCCTTCAACACATATCTCAGATGGCCAACAACAATCAAGGCCATGGAAACCAGGACAACCATGGATCCAAGCTCAAGAACTTTTAGAACACCAATCCGCCCATTTTTAGTAAGTCTGAAGAGCCATTAGATGCGGATGACTAGCTGTAGACCATGGAGAACAACTTAGAAGTCACAGGAGTAGAGGACAATGAGAAAGCACTGTTTTCCACCCATTATCTTGCAGGAGATGCAAGAGCGTGGTGGAATACCATGAATGGAGGACATATGATGGCTTGGGATGAATTCAAACTCAAGTTCAGCAGAACCCATGTGCCACCGAGTTTGATTCTACGGATGAGGGATGAATTCAAGGAGCTGAAGCAGGGAAGAATGACTGTGGTAGAGTATCGTGACCGGTTTCTATCTCTGTCTAGGTATGCCCCTAATGAGATTAGTACTGAAGCTAAGAAGAAGGAGAGATTATTGAATGGTTTGCATGATGAGATGCAGACAGTGTTAGTCAATATCCCGTTTGCTGAACTAGAAGCCTTAGTGGATTCTACAATCCAGCTGGAAGGCAAGATCAACCAAGCCAATGAGAATCACAAGCGTAGAATGATGAATTAACCAGGAACCCACCATACCCCAAAGTATCGCCCTACCCGTCTGTAGGATATGCCCCGAGAAACAATAGACCCCCGATGACCCATCCAAACTATCCCAACCGTGGATGTGGAAACCCAAGGCCCGGAGGAAACCACAACAACAACCCCAGACACACCAACAACTTCAACCGTGCACCATCCAAGTCCAACAACAACAATACTGCCCCAAGGACTGGAAGCAATGCTATGCCTGTTGTAGGAAAAGACAAGTCCTAGGTTACTTGTTATGAATGCGGAACCAAGGGTCACTACTCCAACGAGTACCCCAAGAAGCTTGCCGCAACCCCCAATGTGAATGCCCCAGCTCAGCAGCAGCGTCGTGTTCAGCCTGGAAGAAGATTTGCCCCAGGGAACTCACTCAACCGCAACGGCCGTCTCTTTCTCATGCATGCGGAAGAAGCCCAGGAAGCGCCAAATGTCGTGTTGGGTATGTTTTCTGTTAACTCAGTACTCGCAAGAGTGTTGTTTGATTCTGGAGCATCGCACTCGTTTGTTACAGAAGGTTTTGCATGCACTAGTAAGATTCAACCAACCAAATTGAAGCATGTTATGGTAGTTCAAATACCTGGTTCAACCACCAAATCTAGACAAATTTGCAAGGCCGTACCTATCAGAATCCATGGAATAGATTTTTATGCTAATCTAATAGTACTTGGAACAAAAGGTTTGGAAGTAGTACTAGGAACGGATTGGATGTTGAAACATAAAGGATTAACCGACTTTGCCAAGAAATCCATAACCATGACTAGTACTGCTGGAGTATCAGTAGAGCATTTATCTGAAACCTTGCTCCGTCAATTCAAGTGCAACAAGAGTCTAGCCCAACCAACCATTGACCAAGTCAGAGTAGTGTCGTGGTATTGCCGATGAGTACACCATGGAGAGGTCCTCACAGAGCGTGTTTAGAGATGTGGGGTAAGGTGGAAGGTTGGCGGGTACGAGGTAACATAGCTTACCCAGGTTTAGATCCCACGACGGTGGAGGGATCCTACTCCTCCTATAAATCACTATAATGGCAGTACGCCGAGTTATAGGGGTTGGTTCGCTATGCGCGATATGAGCTGTTTTGTGCCCTAAATGCTCCCATAGGTCCGGCTTATATAGTCGCAAGGTCCTAGGGTTACAGGGAAAGTCCTAGCCAGACAGGTTTTAGAGTCCTACACAATACAAAACTAGTCTAACGTGTCTTGCCCTCCAAGGCTCCAGCTATGTCGGTGACTCCTCCGTAGCCTTCCTTTATTCGGCATGGGACTCCCTTCAGGATCCATCTAACTGGGACGCCCAATAGGCCATGGGCCTTGCTACCAACTGTGGGCCACCCGGGTTATCTGTATTAGAGACATGCTATGGTGATACCCATATAGCATATCCCCAATAGTATCCCCCGAAGAACTCTAAGATCTTGTGCCGTCTTGCCTCTTCAGGTTGAAATCTCCGTCTAGATGAATGTCGGCAAATCGTCAAGCAATATCTTGTAGTCCTCCCAAGAACCCTGCAATGCTCTCTGTCTTCAACTTGTAAGTCGGAGAACTGCTGAATCTTCCATCATACTCCTCTCGTAGCCAGACTGGATCCGTCCATGCCAGAATCTTTGGATGGGATGGTTCACCTGCCCATGTCAGCTAGAGTAACATAGACCATAGGTCAGCGATGCCTCGTAACTCACACATGTAGAGAACGTAATCATAGCCATTTTTTCCACGCGAACGATACGAACCGTTGGCGGCGGCGGTGGGAACGTGGCGAAATTTCCGCGCACGCGCTGTCCACGCAGCAACCATTCGATCACTTTGCATGGATCTTGACGCCGAGGGTTATAAATTACAACCGTGGTAGATTTTATCTTTTCACCGCATTCTCCCCCGTTTCATCTTCTTCCTCCTGCGAACCTTCTCCTCGAGATCTCCGCGCATACGGGAAAACCCTAGTTTTTCCCCAATCTCCCAGTCACCTTTCTCCCACTCCAATGGCAAGTAGAAGCTCCACCCCGTCCATGGCGGCGACGAACGAAACTGCGGCCAAGCCGGCAGGCTCTGTCCACGTGCCTCCAGAGGGCGTGGTTGTGCCGTGGTCCGCGGTGGGGGAAACCACCGGCGACGACCATATTCCAGCGGGGATGGAAACGCTAGAAGAGGAGAGTGACTCCCACAAGGGAGAATGGCGCGGATCCGATATTTCTAATGGTGATCTCAAGGAGCTGCTCGCTGAAGGATACCTCCACGTGACGGAGGGGCTTGTCTGGCGGGCGGCGCCGGACTACGAGGTCACTCCTTATCCCCAAGCTGGAGAGAAGGTGTACCTCAAAGCGCAAATGGTACGCAGCGTCTCCCTTCCAATCTCCGACTTCTTCCTAGCCGTCCTTAGCTATTACGGGGTTCAACCTCAGAACCTTTCTCCGAATAGAATCCTCGCGCTTAGCAACTATGTGGCGCTCTGTGAGGGCTACCTAGGAATTAGGCCTAGGTTAGATCTATTCATCTACTTTTTCATTGTCAAGAGGGAAGCCGGGGCTAGCAAGGACGAGCATAGAAAATGCGGAACCATTAGCTTCAAGATACGTCCTGGCCGGCGGTTCCCAGACATCGTAGGCCATGAATCCTGCAAGAACTAGAAGTGGATGTACTTCTACAACCCAGACATCCCTCTGGCCGGCGAGAAGCAACGTACTCAGACTTCATCGATGGGGCCGCCGCTGAAGCCCTGACATGGAGATCCCAGGCCACCCTTCCCTTCGACAATGAAGCTTCTCGCGCCATTAGGTGGATCGAGTGGTTCGTAGAGATGGGTTTTACCTGATTGGACCTATCCATGTGCTGGTTCGCCAGGCGGATCTAGCCTCTGCAGCACCACGCGAAGCTGATGCACCAGTATACCAAGGACAGGAAGGATAGCCTCCGCATCTCCGAGGACAACTTTTCGAGTGACTCCATCAAGCTCCGCCTCAAGGACATCGTCAAGGTGAAGGACAGGAAGCGTGGCTTTGCCATCACCTATGACATGTTCATGGACGACAAGTGCCCAAAGGTACCTGTTTATTTTCCGTGTATGAAATATACTCCAGTTCTTCCGTCTAGCCATTACCGTTTCACTTAACAGCTCAAAAGTCTAGAAGAGGATAGCATGGCTGTCCAAATCTATGACCCCAAGATGAAGGAAGTCACCGTCGTGTCCGACGACGATGTCCCATTGGCGTGTAATCGGAAGAGCTCCACCTCTAACGCTGCAGACAGAGGCAAGAAGAAGAAGATGGAGGGTGGAGCCTCCAAGAAGTCCACTGCCGCCCTGGAGGTGGAGAAAATAAGAATTAACGGCATACCTTTCACCAAGGCACCCACCATTGTGTAAGCTTCTTATCTTCTGACATTGTCCATTGCTCGTCTTATTCCTATACTTATACTTTTGCATGTTTCAGGAAGAAGGCCAGTTTAAGTTTGAAGAAGTCCTCCAAAACATCGGGGGCTTCTAAAAACATTAGAGATATGTTGCACCAAGCGTCTCCAGCCATCGCCCCTACTACTCCAAGCGTCCAGCCTGCTACTGCGCCGACAAGCTCTCTAGCTAAGGTAGTATCTGGCCCTTCCGCCATGGAAGTGGACCCGGGTGTCACCTCGGATATTGTCCTCATCAGCGAGCAGGCGACACAAGAAAGTACCGCGTCCAAAATGGCTGAAGCTCTGGCTAAGGATGCCATTGGTAGCGGTAAGGCGATAGTGGAAGGCGGAATGTCTGCCGACGGCGGCGCCACTGCATCCAAGATGCCAACAGAGGTCCCGAAGATTGTCTACCCGACGCTTATGATGAGTAGCCCAACTCTGGCTTTTGGTGCAGCGCCAACTTCTCCAACCTGCGGTCTTGAGGAGCTGCTCAGGCAGGAGGATATCTTGCATGGAAATAGTCTTTCCTTTAGCAAGATATTTGCCGAGAGCGCTACCAACCTCAAGGTCATCGCACTTGTAAGTTTTATTTGCCTTTTGCATTTCATATGAGTATCCCACTGTAGCCCCCGAGGATTTAGACGTAAACCATAGGTCTTTGCATCTGAATGCTCTAAGAGTGACTAAGCTAGAAAACTTCATACTGTAGCCCCCAAGTATTTAGTTTGAATGAATTATTCTGACTAGATACTTTTAGGGTAGCATACATAGTGTTTATAAATTTCAATACTGTAGCCCCCAGGCCTCTAGTTGAAATAGAATTAGTTCCGACTAGATGCTTAAAGAAAGACTAAGCATATTGCCGAGTTAAAAACTCTCACTGTAGCCCCAGGCCTCTAGGTGGATATTTATCCGGCTAGATTCTCCAAGTAGACTAAGTAACTTTGAATTTCTTTGCACAGAATGAGAATGCTTGGAGAGGCGTCGCCAATGAGAAGTTCCACAATATGCGCGCTGAGCTTGAAGTTGAAAAGGGTAAAACTGCCTTCTTGAAGGAACAAATCACCAAGAGCAAGAGTCTATTTTTCCTTTCAATTTTGCAATAAAACTTGGTGTTATGCCATCACTCTCCGACTACTCATTGTGTGCTGTGATTTCTCCGACTTGCAGAAACCATCGCCAAGGCCAAGGACATTGTCGATCAATCCAAGAACATTGAGCTGTTGGATAACGAGAACACGATCCTTAAGCAGGAAAGGGCTGACACTCTTAAGATGCACGAAGAATCCATGAGGGCCTTCCAGGAGTCCGCCAACATGGAGATGAACCGCCTGAAGGAGGAAATTGCAATCCTCAAGGAGCAGAAGAAAGCTGCTGATGAGCAGAATCAGCGCAACCTTGAGGCTTACAAGATTCTCTGACAAGAACGAGACTCCATGGAGGAGACACTCCAGGAAGCGGAGGCGAGCATCTTTGGTAAGCAATATCCGTCTTGTACTTCTACAAGCCAGGTACTCTGAACTTTTGGTGTTATTTGAACTCATGTACTCCTTTGCCTTGTCAGAAATGTAGCTCCTATTGGCTTGACCAATATGCCTCCTCCTCCAAAGGAATGCATGGTTCTCGCCGGCAACTTCGTCATCACAGTCGTCAAGCAAGCCAAAGAGATTGCCAAGCCCCTGAACATCAACATCAAGGCATTGGATTCCGTCATGAAGTACTCGGAGATTCTGCGCTAAGCCCCCGAGCGTATCGTAAGCTGGAAAGCTTCATGTACCCGGGCTGGTGCAAGAATGTCGCTGGGAATGGTCAAGGCCCACTACGAGAACACCGACATCGACACGGTGACCTCGGGCCTTCCCGATGTAGACGATGCAGACCAGAAGATTAATCACAAGGCTATCTGGGAATCGCTCGCGGGTTTTGACACCAGGGTCGCCGAGTTGGTCAATCACAACATCTTCGTGCCTCCTGAGATCATTGACGGCGACCATCACAGCTCCTCCGAGTCCCTCAAGACCACCAAGTTTGAAGATGACCAGGATGGCTCTCCTGCTGGCGACAATGCTGCCTCAAAGTCTCCTGCGCTAGAGGAATGAAAAAACAATATGTAATATTTGTCTCCTCTAGTTTTATTTATGTGGAAAAAACTATTGTGTTAATCTTAAGGCAGAAAAACAATAGATGTATGTTTCCCGCTACTCAAGTACTAGTTCCAGCATGTAAATATTTTTTAAGCAAGTGCTGGCTTATCCATTACTTTGGTTTTTATGCTTGACCTTTCATGAGTCGGAAGACTCGTAGTCGGAACCATGCACTCAAGTGATAATGCCCAATGGCACCGTCAAAACCTAAGCACAAAATTGCCTACTTCGAGTGCCAAAAGTCACTACTCCAGAATCCACATAAAAACAACAAAGAATGTGTAGACCAGAAAACTTAAGCTAACGCCCGTAAGCTGAATTTTCACAAGTGCAAATGCAAAGATTGTGCATAAAGGTTTTATACGATCCAATAATGAACACTAAAGGAGGTAAAAGACTCAAGAATATGAGTGAACTATAGAGCTTTATTTCATTGATCATATAAGAGGTACACAGTAGATAAAAAGTATGCTAAGTGTAAAAAGGACGTAGCTGTGCTATGTTCCATGGCCGATCAAGCTCTGGGTAGTCATCATCGAGGTCACGTCGCTTACGCTTATGATCATTGCTGGGTCTATCCTCAAGTTCACGATTGTCAACGAGGTAGTAAGACCCATTGAGCAGCGCCTTGCTTTAAACGAGCGATGCCGAATGCAGCGACTATGGTAGCTGCATAGCTTTTTCTGGTTGATGGCGGATCTTTGGCATGCCAAAACGCACTCTTCCTCGAGAAGGTCCACATCTAGGCGCCTGGATTCTTCAGCGTCATCTTCGTCATAGGCGGAAAATCTTGGTGAATCGTGAAGGATGTCGGAAGGCAGGATGGCTTCTGCTCCATATACCATGAAATAAGGGGTGTAGCCGGTAGATCTGTTGGGTGTAGTTCGTAAACTCCACAACACAGATGGTAACTCCTCCGCCAGGCTCCAGCTACTCTGTGTAGCGGTGCCTCGAGACGTGGCTTGATTCCCTGCATAATTAATCCATTGGCTCGCTCAACTTGGCCATTAGACTGTGGGTGTGCCACAGATGCTAGGTCAAGTCGGATTCCCTTCTCCCAACAATAAGCTTCCACTTCTCCGAGTGACAAGTTGCTGCCGTTGTCGGTGATAATGCTATGTGGGAGACCAAATCTCACCACTAGATCCCGGACAAACCTAAGGGCAGTTGACCCATCAAGCATTCTAATGGGTTTAGCTTCTATCCATTTAGTGAATTTATCAACCACTACTAGCAGATGCGTAAACCCACATGGTGCCGTCTGTAATGGACCAACCATGTCTAGACCCCAGACTGCAAACGACCAAGTTATTGGTATTGTTCTCAATTCTTCAGCTGGAACATGTGGTTGTCGGGCATAATACTGGCATCCCATGCACGTCTCAACCAGATTGTCTGCGTCCGCCTTCGGGGTCAGCCAGTAGAATCCTTGCTGGAAATATTTGGAGACCAATGATCGAGGAGCGGCGTGATGCCCGTAATCTCCGAGATGGATCTCACGAAGGAGTTCAATACCTTCTTGCTGGGAAACACACTTGAGGTATACACCAGTGATGCTTCTTTTGTAGAGCTGTCCATTGATTTTGGTATAGCCCTTTGCTCGACGTACCATGTGCCGACTTTCGACCTCGTCGATGGGCAAAGTTCCGTGTACGAGATATTCCATGAACGGTTTTGTCCAAGCCAGAGGGACCTTCATCACTGTGTGAACGAAAGAGTCGACTCTATCCGGGTTCTCGGGGTCCACTCCCTTCACAGATGGTGTCCATAGATGCTCCAAAAAAATGCCAGGCGGAATTTGTTTGCGGCTTGATCCAATCTTTGATACTAGATCAGCCGCCTCATTTTCCTCCCTTGGGACATACTTGACCTCATATCCCAAGAAGCTCTTTGCTATCTCATTCACTTCGTCTCGATATGCCGCCATCATAGGGTTCCGCGTGTTCCAGGTGCCAGCCACCTGCTGGGAAACCAAGTCGGAATCTCCACAACAAAATATGCGCTTGATGGCAATATTCTTGGCTACGCATAGTCCGTGAATGAGTGCTTCATACTCCGCCATGTTATTTGTAGCCTCGAAGTGGATCTGCATAACATAGTGTAGATTTTCCCATGTTGGTGACTGTAGTAGTACACCAGCCCTTGAGCCATTGAGTAGCTTTGATCCGTCAAAGTGCATCACCCAATATTCTGGCTCTGGTATAGGGATAGCATCTGGCATCTCCATCCAATCTATAATAAAATCCGCCAAGATCTGTGATTTGATAGCATCGCGTCTGTTGTAGGTAATCTCAAAGGAGGCAAGCTCAATGAACCACTTCGTGACCCTTCCTATAGCGTCGCTGTTGTTGATAATGTCGGACAGTGGAGCTTTTCTCACCACTGTGATAGGGTGCTCCTAGAAGTAGTGCCTTAGCTTCCGATAAGCAAGGAACACTCCATAAGCTAGCTTCTGGTAGTGCGGGTAATGCTGCTTGGACTCCGTTAAAACCTTGCTTACATAGTAAACTGGTCGTTGAACTCCATACTCATGCCCTGGTTCTTTCCGCGCTACCACGACGACGATGCTGATTACCCGGTTGGTGGCCGCCATGTAGATCAACATAGGCTCCATAGGCTCGGGTGATGCAAGTATAGGCGCCGAGGAGAGTATCTCCTTTAGCTTCTTTAGTGCTGCATCTGCCTCGTTCGTCCATGTAAATTTGTCCGCCTTCTTCAGCAACTTGTACAGCAGCAGAGCCTTCTCTCCAAGTCGGCTGACGAACTGGCTTACCGCTGCAACACAGCCTGTTAGCCGTTGGATGTCCTTTAGGCATGTCGGACGGTTTATGTTAGGATGGCTTTGATCTTCTCCGGGTTGACCTTGATTCCTCATTGGGAAACGATGAAGCCCAACAATTTGCCGGCTGGAACCCCGAAGACGCACTTTTCAGGGTTAAGCATCATGTTGTATTTCCGGAGATTATCAAAGGTTTCTTTTAAGTCGGAGATCAAGTCGTTTGACTTTCTAGACATCACCACTATATTGTCCACGTAGGCGTGAACGTTCAGACCAATTTGATCGTGGAGGCAACGCTGCATAGTCCGCTGGTAGGTAGCACCTGCGTTTTTCAGCCCAAAGGGCATCGTGACGTAGCAAAACGTGCCGTAAGGTGTGGTGAACGAAGTGGCCAATTGGTCCGACTTCCTCATTTTTATCTGGTGGTATCCTGAGTATGCATCGATAAAACACAAAAGCTCTGGGCCAGCCGTTGAGTCAATGACTTGCTTAGTGCGAGGCAAGGAAAATAGATCTTTGGGACACGATTTGTTCAAGCCGGTGTAATCAACGCACATTCTTAATTCTTTGGTTCCCTTTTTAGGGACAAGTACATGATTGGCCACCCATCGGGTGTGAAGGACTTCTCGGATAAAACTAGCCTTAAGTAACCTAGCTATCTCTTTGCCTATGGCGCATCTCTTCTCGTCTCCGAAGCGTCGTAGAGGTTGTTTCACCGGTTTGCATTTTGGATCAGTATTCAAGATGTGCTCGGCAAGTTCCCTAGGTATACCTTTCATGTTGTCAGGTTGCCAGGCAAAGATGTCCCTATTCTCACGGAGGAACTCGACGAGCGCTCTTTCCTATTTAGGGTCCAGGTTCGTCCCAATGGCGGTGGTCTTGGAGGCATCACCTAACACAAGTTCCACCGGCTTGGTTTTGATGGCGGCCTTGAAAGCTGGGGCAGAGTCAGAAATCTGCTTCTTCAACGCTAGCATCTACGTGGCATCGACCTTGCTCTGGATCTCCTTGAATTCTTCGCTGTAGAGGACAGCTTCTGCAAAGGCTGCTTCTCCAATCTCGCAGTCCCTTGCCTTGGTAAAGCTTCTGGATATGGTGATGATGCCATTTCATCCGGGTATCTTGAGCTTGTTGTAGACGAAGCATGGCTTGGCCATGAAGGCGTGGAAGATGTTGCGTCCGAAGATTACATGGTACATGCTCTTGAAGGGGACCACCTCGAAAGTCATGCGTTCTTGGCGGTAATTGTTAACATCGCTAAAAGCAACCTGAAGCGTAATGCACCCAAGGGACCGAGCCTCCCGGCCAGGAACTACGCCATGGAGCACGGTGCTGGTCCGCCTTAGGTTAGCCTCCATCAAGTTCATCTTGTGTAGCGTATCCATGTACATGATGTTGATGCTGCTTCCACTATCCACCATACATTTGGTGAACTCGTTCCCGTTAATCAGGGTGTTGATGACCATGGCGTACTGGTTCTCCGTAGGGATGAGGTCTGGGTGATCCTTCCTGTCCCAAGTGATTGGAATCTCCGACCAGCACAGGTATCGGGGAATTGGGGGTAGAATAGCCATCAGTATCCTCATAGAGGTTTTTTGTTGCCGGACAATAGGTGTGCCAAGGAAAGTGTGGTAGACAGCAGCCTTCTTCTCAAAGGGGTTCTTGCCCTTTCCATCGCTCTTGTCGGCGTGCTTGGGGTCAACATCCTCGTCCATGTCACTTGAATCCTTGGACTCCTCTTCCTTCTTCTTCCCCTTTCCCTTGCCGCGTGGTTGATTCTTCCAACTTCGCTTGTAGCCGGACTTCAGGTCTTCCTTGAGGTCGTTGACGAATTTGCAATGACGATTGGTGTGCGTAGCTTTTCCGTTGGCATCGAGGTGTACAAGGCATGGCATATCATGGTACTCCTCGTACGTTTGGGGAACGCGGAGCGCTGCCGGGGTAGTTTCACTACCTCTCTGCTGTCCATGACTAGCCCCCCGTCCTCGGCCACGTTGCCCGCCATCACTTCGTCCTGCAAATGTCATGGCGACCATGTCGGAGGTTTGCTTTTCTTCTGGCGGGTTCTTCCGCTTTGTGCTGTTGTTCCTCTTAGATTGAGTTGGAACGGCTTTTGCCGGCAGGGAGCCGCGAGCATCATCGTCCGTAGCCGCGAACTCATTGGCTAGCTGGATCATTTGGTTGAGATTGAGCATGTGATTGTCCTGCAGTCGCTTCAACTTATGTCGGAGCAACGTACCTTTCTCCAACCCATCAATGAAGGCGGCCATGGCGGTCTGAGCATGCACTCCTGCGCAGGAATTCTTCATATCTAGCCAGCGAGAGAGGTAGGCGCGAGATGACTCGTCTTTCTCCTGCACGCACCGCTGTAGATCACCAACAATACAAGGGTGCTTATACGTGCCCTCGAAGTTCTTGGTGAACGCTTCTTGCATGTCCATCTAGTTGCATATGGACTTCTCCGGCAAGTCATCAATCCATTGGTGCACCGTGCCCGCCAGCATCAGCGGGAGGTACTTGACGGCAACATTGGGGTTACCCCCGACGATCTCCACCGTGTTACCATAATCCTGCAACCACGTAGCTAGTTTGGCAGTGCCGTCATACGCCTTGATGGTCTTGTCAATCCGGAAACTCTTGGGGTAAGTTGCGGTCCATATTACAGGTCCAAAGCAACATGGTCCCAGGTATTGTCCTTCCCGGGCCCCGTGAATCTTGTCCAGGCATGAACGTGCGTCGTATGGCTCCGGGCTTGACTTTTCTTCTTGCCGCCAGGGGATGGGATGCGTGAATGATGCAAGCCTCCTCCACCATGGTGGCTGCTAGGTGGCGATGGAGGCGAATGTGGCGGTGTGTTAGCCTTCTTGTTGTTACCCTCCTGCGACACCTCACGCTTGTCGTGGTTGCTTGTCGGACGCGGAGGGTCGTGACGCAACCTGCTCTTTTGTCCTTGGTTGCGCTCTCCATCATGACGGGGCTGCTCCGTGTTGTCGCGGATGACGATGCCGCTTTGCCTTGGCGAAGGCATGCCCGTGTGGTGGTGAGCCTTCGGGTCGTCGTGATGTCGGGGGGATCAGGACGGTGGAGATGGGCGACGAGGATGAGCCTTGCCTCCGTGGTCGGAGGATATGGGGATAGCGTCTTTCCTATTGCGTGCATCCCTCCATCTTTGTTCTGATGAACCCGTGTGAGACCCGACATCATGAGGATATCGGTCCCTTGGCGGCTTAGGATTGCTAGACTGGCAATACGCTGGGTCAGACTCAAGCCTCTGAGAGGTGGCCTTTTCCTGTTGTTTCACCGCCTTTTCCACAAGGTCATAGACCTGTTCCATAGTTGTGGGTGATCTATCCTACTCTAGAAGGGTCTTGGCGATGGCTAGGTTGAGAATAGGAGTGGGCATGACCTGCCCGCCTTAGCTGTCAATGTATGGCTTTGCTTGTGTGGCTTCGAGGGAGCCCATCCTAGGTTTTGTCGTACACCAGGATCGTTGATGATGCGAGCCGGAGCTTTCTTATCCTTCTGGTGCTTGAGTAGAGTCTTGTAATAGGCCTCCATGGTTTTAGCTTTCTCTATTGACTTCCGCGCCTTGGCCAGATCTTGATCCAACTTTGCGCCATGCTCCCAGATATATTGCTAGATATATTGCCCGACGCATTCCCAGATATATTGCCCGGTATGCCCCTAGATCGGGATATCGAGTTTATCATTGAACTAATCCCTAGAACTGGACCCATAGCTCAGAGACCTTATAGTATGAACCCATCTGAATTAGTGGAGCTAAAGAAGCAATTGGATGCTATGATAGATATAGGTCTGATTCAACCAAGTGCGTCGCCATGGAGATCACCTGTTTTGTTTGTGGATAAGAAAGATGGAGGTAACTGTTTGTGCACGGATTATCGGAAGCTGAATGATGTCACCATTAAGAAAAAGTATCCACTGCCAAAGATAGAAGATCTATTTGACTAGTTGACCGGTGCAAAAGTGTTTTCTAAGATTGATCTTAGAACTGGTTATCATCAACTCAAGATTCATGCAGAGGATATTCCAAAGATTACCTTTACCACCAGATATGGACTGTATGAGTACACAGTCGTGTCTTTTGGATTAACCAATGCCCCGCTTATTTCATGAACCTCAAGAATAAGATTTTTATGAACTTCCTGGATAAGTTTGTCGTTGTTTTCATCGATGATATTCTGATCTATTCCAAATCAGAATAAGAACATGAGCTACACCTATGGACCATCCATGAAACCCTTAGGGAGCATTAGTTGTATGCCAAGTTTAGCAAATGTGAGTTCTGGTTACAGGAAGTAGGAGTCCTAGGGCATATCGTGTCGGCAGGAGGAATTGTGATCGACCCTGCCAAGGTTAAGGAGGTTGAAGAATGGCAAGCCCCAACCACTCAAACCCAAGTTCGTGCATTTCTCGGATTAGCAGGATATTACCGCAAGTTCGTAGAAGGATTCTCGAGCATCGCAAGACACATGACTCAATTGTTGAAGAAAGATAAGAAGTTTGAATGGACGGACAAATGTGAAGCAAGCTTTCAAGAACTCAAGAAGAGATTGATTTCAACCCCAATCTTGAAAGCCTTTTGATGTGTATTGTGACGCATCCAAGGTTGGTCTTGGATGTGTGCTAACGCAAGAAGGCAAAGTCATATCCTATCTATCCTGACAACTAAAGCAACATGAGCAGAATTACCCTACCCATGACCTTGAACTAGTAGTCGTAGTTTTAGCCTTGAAGACATGGAGACATTACCTCATGGGTAATTGTTGTGAGATTTATTCGGATCGCAAGAGCCTGAATTATTTTTTCACCCAGAAGGAGCTGAATATGAGTCAAAGGAGATGGATAGAGCTAATCAAGGACTATGACCTTGACATTCACTATCACCCCGACAAAGCCAATGTGGTAGCAGATGCTCTTAGCAGATTGCCGTATCGCTTGAACACCATGATTTTGAAGGAGCAACCAAGTTTGCACAAGGAGTTGGAAGATTTCAGAATGGAGCTAGTAAGTGAAGGATTTTTTGGCTAGCATAGAAATTCAACCCACTTCGATCAGTCAGATCGAGGAGGCGCATAAAGTAAATGCTAGTATCAACGGAATCAAACGTCACATCAGTACAGGAAAGGTACCCGGATTCACTGAAGATGAAGAAGGAATTTTGTGGTACAAAGGACATATTTTTGTGCCAGCCGATTCAGAGTTGAAGAAAGTGATTTTGAAATAAGCCCATGATACTCTTTATTCTATCCACCCCGGAGGAACGAAGATGTATCAGGATTTGAAGGAGAAATTTAGGTGGCATAAGATGAAGAGAGAAATCGGAAGCTACATAGCCAAATGTGATATCTGTCAGAGAGTTAAAGCGAGACATCAGAGACCCGTAGGAATTTTGCAACCATTGCAGATTCCAGAATGGAAATGGGATTCTATAGGAATGGATTTTATAACCGGTTTGCCTACATCTAGTAGGGGAAATGACTCTATTTGGTTCATAATGAATAGAATGTCTAAAGTCGCTCATTTCTTACCGGCAAGACCACTTATCAGAGTTCAAAGCTAGCAGAGTTATACATTGCTAGGATAGTCAGTTTGCACGGAGTCCCCAAGAACATTGTGTTGGATCGAGGAACTCAGTTTACCTCGAGATTTTGGAAGAAAGTCCAATAAGGATTAGGAACCCGACTGGATTTCAGCACAGCTTATCACCCTCAAACTGATGGAAAAACGGAGCGAGTAAACCAGATACTCGAAGATATGTTGAGAGCTTGTGTGTTGGAATATGGATCTAAATGGGAGGACTGTCTGCCTTTCGCAGAATTCTCATACAACAATAGTCACCAAGCCAGCTTGCAAATGGCCCCATTTGAATTTATGTATGGAAGAAAATGCCGTACCCCGTTGAATTGGTCAGAAGTAGGAGAGAGTCAGATTTTCGGACCCGACATCCTACGAGAAGCCGAAGAGAAAGTTCACAAGATCCGTGAGCACCTCAAGACTGCCCAATCCCGACAGAAGAGTTATGCCGACAAGAGACGTCGAGACTAGCCTTCAATATAGGAGATTTTGTGTATCTGAAAGTATCACCCTTGAAAGGAATGTAACTTTTCCAACTCAAAGGAAAGTTAGCCCCCAGATATATCGGACCCTTCAAGATTTTGAATCGTCGAGGAGAAGTGTCATATCAACTGGAATTTCCAGAGGAGATGTCAGCTGTGCATAATGTGTTTCATATCTCGTTACTTCGCAAATGCCTAGAAGTCCTAGAGAAGACCAAAGTTTTCAAGAATATTGATCAAAGAACCATAGGGATCAACGATGACCTGAAATATCCCGAAGTACCAATTCATATTTTGGAAGAAGCCTTCAGAACCACCAGAACCCGGAGTATCAAGTTTCTCAAGATCCAGTGGAGTAACCACACTAAAGAAGAAGCTACCTGGGAGCGAGAAGATTACATTAGGACTGAGTTTCCAGATCTCTTTAGTTCCTATTTTTCGTTTTCTTAAATCTCGGGATGAGATTTTTTTTAAGGAGACAAGGTTTGTAACATCCCAAAAATATTAATCAAGATTATCAAGTTCTAATCACCCAAGTTTAGGGTTAACAAAAACTTTTGTTATTAAAATCAATATGAATGCATGTGTGTATGTGATGAATGCATGAATGCTTGCAATGACTTGTTTGATTGCTATGAATGGCAACGATTCGTTTAAAGATGAAAATAATATCATCTAAATCATTTCCAAGAAGAATCAAATCAAGAAGAAATTCAAATATAGACATTATAAACAAATGGTCATTTTGACCAAAGTTAACCACTAGACCACTTTGAGTGTTTCTAGTCCAAGTTTTCTAACAGAAACACATCCAATTATTTTCACCCCTTGCTAGAACAAGAACAAGTGAACCCAAGACCACTTTGCAAAACAATAGAAACCTTTTGCAAATCCATTCAAATGACAACTCAAAACTGAATCAAGTGTAGGTACTAAGATCACCATTTCTCAAAAACCACTCAAACCAGTTCACCTTGACAAACCCAAGAAGCCAGGTACTACCAAGTATGTGACCAGTACACCACCAAATTTCATCCAAAAATTTCAAACTGAATTTCTTTCGGCCATTTCATCGAACACTTTTTGAGCATAGTAAAACACTGCCTAACTTCTACTGTTTGTGATCAAAACCTTGTCTAATTCTTGTCTCCCTTTGCTCACCCTTGTCTCCCCCAGTGAGCACACAAGCATTGAACAACCTAGCAAGCTACCATTGCACCAGTGCCATGCCAACCCGAGGTTCCCTTGCCAGCCGACCATGGCTAGCTAGCAGGAGCCATCGCCGCGCCTAGCCACCATGTCCAGGAGGCAGCTGATCGTCCACCGCCACCCCCTTTCCAGCCCTTGCACGCAGCCATGCCCTGGACCACCCCAGCACAGCCGCACCCATTCCTCTGCGACCATGTTGAGATCACAACAGAGCGCCGTGCCTGACACGCTTGTACATGCCGCGCCTCGCCTTCGCCACCCGTTCCTGCAATCACCGCGACACCAGCAACCCCCCAGACATCCCCGTTCACCTCCGCGTGACCCGTAGCGCCCGTGCATCGACAAAACCACCATCGGTGCTGCTCAGAGCACTAGCCCATTCCGACCAACCTCGACTGCCCCTTGCCGCGCCATTAAGCCCTTGAGAATCACCAGGAGACCATGCACCGTCCTACACACTCCGCCATGCCAGTAGCTCGCTGTGCCATCGACCCCGACGAGCTCCGCCTATGCCGCACTGCCTCTCTCGCTCGGCTATAAAAGGGGGCCTCCCAGCCTCAATCCGCCACACCATCTCACTCCCCACCTCTCACAGAACCTCCCACACCTTTACCTGGAGCAAGGCGAGCTCCGCATCGCCAAAATTTCACCGGAGTCTTGCGCGGAGGAGGAGAAGAGGAGCCGTTGATTGGAGCCACCCTAGGAGCCATCGTGACCACCGTTCGAACCGCCATCGTCGACAACATCGTTCGCCTCCAACACCGACCCTAGCTGGAGCCCTGGTGAGCCTCACACGACCCCCACCGCCGCGTTAGGGTTTAGACCTTGCTAGAGCTGTTCGTTGTCGACGATGAGCCTCGGCCGTTAGATTAGATTCTAATCGCACGGTCCAGATTGCCACTCACCGCTTCACGTAGCTAGAGTCACTGACAGATGGGGCCATCACTTAAGTCAGCCCGCACAGTGCGCTGTGCGCAGTGGGCCGGCCTAGTTAGTTCCCGCGTGACCCAGTAGATTCAAATTTAGATTTTCCAATTTAGTTCAAACCCTAGTTCTATCAAAAGATTCAAAAATCAATTCGGATAGATTCACTGAACCAAATTGCACGAAACTAATTTTGTTAGAAAGGTATTGAAATTGTTAATCCAAGCCCGTTGGATTCAAACCATTTGAAATTATAGATCACATATAGTAAAAATAACAAGGCAAAGACTTTTTCGCATTCAAACATTTTTCAAAAATCAACCGTAAATGCTTTTGCGTTGATTCCAACTCTCAAAAATCACATTTCATAAGATCTTTCTGAATACATAAAAATATCTAGGTTTACTTGTAGTAATAATGGACAAGTATTAAAAGAATACCTCATAGGCATTTCTAGTCACTTTAATTAATTAAAATAATAAGGTTAAACCTTATTAAATTGTGACACCACTTTAAATCACATTCCCAAGTATTAAAATATTTGGTGATGACATGTGTCAACATGATCCCACATTCTAATTGGAGAATATTAAATCTTAAGTAGTTTTCAATGAGTAATAATTACTTTTCTAAAAATAAAATAAATAAGATTAAGTCTTTAACTCATGTGATGATTGTGATGATGGTAGATCATCTAGTGTGAACCTTTGTTTGCCAAATAGAAGTAGTTAAGTATTGTTTGGTGATTGTGTATCTCATATTTATTTATAGACGCTAGTACCGACCAAGGATACGAAGAGGAAGGAGACTACTACGAAGAGGAAGCAGAGGAGAACTTCAATCACTGCACCAATCAAGGCAAGCGAACACTTGCATGATAACTATGCAAACTAGAGGCCTTAGTCATATTTGGTTATGCAACCTTGATTATACCAAATCCCAGTTTTACTTGCAAGCTTTATTCTTTTCTTTCTGTAGCAAAGTTCTTTATTACTTTTAGTTAGTGTGGTGATATTTTGGAAGGATATTAGAGGTAGCATAAAGGGCATAAAACTTGGCCTAAGTTAGATAGAACTAGATGTCATACTATGGCATGAGATTAGACTTGGATAAGTCACACTTGATTAGCACCCCTCATTAGTGATTAACCCCAACTTTAGTGGCTAGTGCTAAGCATAAAACTTGATCACTTTAGATGGGAACACTTGGTGGAAATGATTATGAAAACCTTAGAATGATGAGTCATTCTAATGAAATGTTTTGTCATGGTTTTGAACACCAGATGAATTGATGATGAAAATGTTGAGGCATGAGCCTTAGCCCCTTTATAAAACTGATGGTTGGGTTCGGATGCGACACCATTCCAATTTTACCGTACAACCACAATACCCGAATTTGGGTAGGGCTTGACTAGAAGTTTATCTATCTTAGTATGGGTTCCCTTACGGAAGAGGTTTGAGCTGAGGCTACCTCGTTATGATTGTCCACCTGTGTAGTTCCTAGGATGACAGATGGTCATGGTTGGGAGGCCAAACTCATAGGGGAGGTGCCTATACTAGGGTGTGTAATTGAAAGGTTAGGATTGATTATCCACATACTGAGTATGGTGATTCAGGATTGTTCCTGATGGATATATCGAATGTTGTGGTGAAAGTGTACCACCTCTACAGAGTGTCAAACTATTTGAATAGCCGCGTCCGCGGTTATGCACAGTTGGAGTGGCCTTATTGTTCCGTCGTCAGATGTTTTCAAAATTACTTGTGAAATGAATCATGACTTGAGTTGACCACCACAGGGTTGTGATATGAAACTTAAGTTCCCACTTAGGTGTTGTAGAACATTAAACTAGTTCTATTTACTTCTAAACTCAGTTATAGATAAACCTGGCTTTTTGCAAAACAACCTAGAGCTTAGGTTTCCTACTCAAACTGCTTTACTTGTTAGTGCTAGTTTGCGAGTACTTAAAGAGTACTCATGGCTTTGTCCCTGGCTATTCCTATGGCCAGACTATGAGGAGGACTACCAGGATGATGGACAGCAGGAAGTCTATGACAACTAGGATCATCGCCCATCGTCAGCATTGCCCGTGACTCTGAAGATGGAGCTTCGCCCATGTTACTGTTATTATATTATTCCGTTGCGTTGATTGTATTAAGACTGGATCATGATATCTTGATTTGTAAGACCTTTATTATGATTTGTAATGGATGATGAACTATGGTACCAATCTGTTATGTCTCGCAAAAATGGTAATCCTGGGATTGCGATGTATGGCATAACATGCATCTAGGATTAAAAATCCAGGTGTTGACAGACGCGCTCGTGCGAGTCGGATCCACCAGAGCGGCCATCCCGCCAGGAGTTTCCTTGGAGCGCCTCCAGAAGCCCAGCATCACCCCCTCTCCGGAATCCGAGTCCATCATCTGGGTAGCAGACCCAGGGGCTGCCGGCTCGAAAGAGCCGGGCCTCGCTATTGTGCCCTTCGCCTCGAAAGACCCGAGGGCTGCCTCCTCCTCAGGAAAGCCGTCATCAAGCAAGGCAAAAGGCCCAGGTCTGCCGACTCGGGCATCCCACCCGACCGACCCCCGAATGAGCTCCAGATCGTGCTGGCTAGTGTCTTCACCATCCGGGAAGTTCCATCCTGGGCCCAGCCTTCATGAACTACCTCCTCAACGACGAGCTCCTGGATGACGAGGTGGAGGCAAGGCAGATCCGGTGCCGCGCGCACACGTACACCATCATCAACAAAGAACTGTACAAGTGCAGCACCGCAGGTGTCTTCTAGCGGTGCGTCGACGCGGATACCGGCTACCGGCTGCTGAAGGAAATCCATCAGGGAGAATGTGGTCACCACGCCTCATCTCACGCCCTGGTGTCAAAAGTGATGCGCCACGGATTCTACTGGCCCACAGCCTCGGAGGACTGCGGACCAGCTGGTTCGCGCGTGCAGTGGGTGCCAGCGGTTCGGCCGGCTAAGGCACATGCCGACTTCCGTGCTCAAGACCATACTGCTCACATGGACCTTTGCAAGTTGGGGGCTGGACATGGTCGGCCCCTTCAAGCGAGCTCGAGCCGGCATGACCCACCTACTGGTGGCGGTGGATAAGTTCACCAAGTGGATCAAGGCGAAGCCGATCCAGAAGCTGGACGACGCCACAATGGTCACCTTCTTCCGCGACACCATCATCCGGTTTGGCTACCCCCATAGCATCATCACCGACAACGACCCGAACTTCGCCAAGGGGGCCTTCTCCTGGTTCTGCCACAACAAGGGGATCCGGCTGGACCTCGCATCCGTCGTGCACCCACAGTCCAACAGGCAGGTGGAAAGAGCCAATGGCCTGGTGCTAGCCGGAATCAAGCCCTGGCTAATCGAGCCACTAGAGCGATCACCCGGCTGCTGGATCGAGGAACTCCTGGCTGTGCTGCGGAGCCTCCACACCACTCCGAACAGATCAACCGACTTCACCCCGTTCTTTCTCACCTACGTCTCGGAGGCGGTCCTCATGGTGGACATCGACTTGACTCGCCCCGCAAGCTCCTTTACACGGAGAAGGAGAACCAGGAGGCAATGGAGGATAGCGTGGACCTCCTCGAGGAGGCCCGCGAGCTGGCCCTGTCTAGATCGGTCATCTACCAACATGGGTTGCGCCGTTATCACTCCAACCGCATCCGGCCCATCACGTTCCGGGAAGGCGACCTGGTGCTCCGGCTGATACAAGACACGAAGGTCATTCACAAGCTGTCCCCTTTGTGGGAGAGCCCCTTCATCATCATCAAGGCTCTATACAACAACTCCTACTACCTCATCAACGCGCAGCACCCATGCAAGAACAAGATGGGAAAGTTAGATGAGGAGACATAGTGGTCGTGGAACGCCGGCTAATTCTCGGTGGCTCCGACTGTTTTACACTTAGTCGCAAAGATCAGCGTATGTATCCAGAACCCTTAATGAATGAAAGATGTGGAACCCGGCTAATTCTCGGCGGCTCCTTGTCAGACATTATGTTGTTATTCATTTTCGATTAAACCCTGCAATGTTTTTTCCGGCTTCCGCCGACCCCCAACCGCGAGGGCTCGCCGGTTGGCCCGCCCTGCCAATTCTGTAAGCCGACTGAGTAGTGTGCGACGATGCCAGAGGCCCACTCTTCATCTCAGCTACAGACCGCAACCCGGCTATCCTACTAGCAAGAGCAAAAGCCCGAGGGTATCCCACACGAAAAACGGTGAAAGATGCGACAGATTGGACATTCTGGCCATGTGCCTAGTTGGTATTTTCCGGCTACTAAGCCTCTAGTACCGTGCGTAAATGTATTGTTAGCTCCCTTCGGTTCCGGCTCTATACCGCAACCCGGCTGTCCGACAAGGTGCAGCGTAAACAACATTGCACACGAGAAAGTGACTAACTGTTCAGAAAAGAACGAGCTAGTTTTTGAAAAAGAGAAATTCTGGTTGGACAGTAAAATAACGTATAACATGACAACGTATTGATAAGAATTCATTTTTGTGTGTTTCTTTTTGCACAAACCGCACTGAGCCGGAAATCGAAGACTGAGAAGATTCGAAGCACCTACCTGCGGTATCCACTCCGAATCTCGTGGGCTACACCCAGTGGGTGCGCTAGCATGCCCCCACTGGAAGCATGTGGCATCCAGAAGAAGGGTGCACCAGCCGGACGGAGAAAGAAAGAGACGGATAGAAAGCAAAGCGGCAAGACCCTTTATGGCAGGGGCACAACCCCTCCCGTTCGACTAGCAAGATTTAGCCGTCCAAGGAAAGAAAGAAAGATAGAAAGATGGAAAGAAAGAAAGAGAGAAATACAGGAAGATGGAAAGAGAAAGGAAAGAAAGAGATAAGATACGGAAAGTAATAGATAAAAAGGTCCAAGGCACGACCGGATATATATAGCCGAAATGCGGTGTAATTTCCCCAATCCGGTTAAGCAAGTCAAACTCGGAAAGACAAGGTGAAGGGAAAGAGTTTTTTGAAGATTTGAAACACCTAGATACTCCAGCTATTCCGAATCTCGGGGGCTACACCCATTGGGTGCGCTGGTGTGCCCCCACTGGAAGAGTGTAGTACCCGGATAGAAGATATGCTAGCCGGCCAGAGCAAGTCGACAGATCACTACCAAGTAAGAAGCATAGCATAAGGCACATGCAAGGCAAAAAGCAAGATAACACTGGCTGGAATGGACTAGCCGGATGAGTTAGTCAGACAAGGAACAAACATAATGGGTGCACGAAGGCAAACCCAGCCAAACGGTTAATTAAACGGCAGGGGACGAAGCCCCAGCAAATCCAAATTCTCAAACACAAGTGCCAAAAGCTAAAGCTATCTACAGTTATGCCCGACATCTCTAGGTCTTCTTCTTCTTTAGGCAGCCGGGCCCTTTCCATGGGGGGAAGCCGAGCCAGTCCCGCCCGGCTGGGAGGACAACTCCAAACCACCATCCAGCCCCACGCTCTCCTCGCTTTTCGTCAGCACCTCGTCAATTTCGGAATAGCCAACAATAGTGATGGCGGTGGAGAGGAGTCCAGGGTTGGCCTAGCGCACGATGGGAAGATCCGCGCCGGCTCGGAAGCCGTCCACCAGCTTGTCGAGCCGAGCATCTTTGTACCATGAGAGCATCAAGGCCAGGGCCATCTCGAAGCCGACGTGTGCGGCGAGGTTGCGGAGCCGGTCGATGGCGCGTGGAGCGTCACCTAGCTTGATGGCCAGGGCCCCCATGGTTTCCGGCAGGAGCTCCCCTGGGAAGAAAACGTCGTAGATGCCGGCTCTAGCTTGCACAAGTTAGCGGCGTCTTCCCCCAGCTGCGCCACCAAGTCCCGGATGGCGGCCTTCTCACCCGGTGCAACCTGCTCCACTCGGTCGGAGGCAAGGGCATCTACTTGGTGGTAGAAGCCTTCTGATTGGAGGGGGCAAGTCAAAAGGGAAATCCGGCAGAAAGCAGTCGGACGGAATGAAAGGAAAAGGTAATCGAACTTACCCTTGGCAACGTGCTCGATCTTCATCAGCTCCTCATCCAAGAACTCGGAGTTCTCCTTCAGCCGGGTGGCCTCCTTATCCAGGAGATCAAAGGCGGTGGCCCCGGCTGGCGAGGGCTTCGTCCCGCTCCTTGAGGGTGGCCTCCATCTGTTTCAGCCGGGAGTGTCATTCCTTATT
This sequence comes from Avena sativa, assembly GCA_916181665.1. Taxonomy (NCBI): domain Eukaryota; kingdom Viridiplantae; phylum Streptophyta; class Magnoliopsida; order Poales; family Poaceae; genus Avena; species Avena sativa. Next base: position 242,705,064 of record OV702297.1, read on the forward strand.
CTGCAGCCGGAGGGTGGAGTTGTCCCGGCTGAGGTGCCCGTTAGAGCGCTTCAGCCGGTCAATCTCGCACTGGGCACATACGAGAATGGCTGTGACGAAGAAGAAAAATGCAAGTGAGAATGTAGCCGGACACCAAAAAAATAGAGAAGGGGCAAGATGGGAGACTTACTCCGCGCGGTCCCCGCGCTGTCGCCAGTTACGTCGCGGCGGCCTCGCTGGCGCCGGCCAGCGTCGCCTGCAGCTGTCGACACTCCCTCAGCCCGACCTCGAGGTTCACCTCAAGGGCTTGTAGAGAGGACCCCGCCTCCACGGGGAGAGGCACCAAGGGTCCGGGTAGGGCAGCCGGGGCTTCGCGGGCGCCGCCAGCCACTGCACCGTCCCCTCCAGGTCGGAGTCGATGTCCTCCACCACCACCATCTCCTTGCTGGCGCGCGAGCCTCCCGCACTGGCTGATGAGACCCCACCCGGGCTGGAAGTGGCGTTCGGCTGACTCGCCGCGCGCACCGGCGCCGTGGGAGTCGGCTGGGGCTTGGCTGTCGGCTCTGGCCGGGGCATGACATCGGTGGTGGGAGGCGGAGCGGCCGTCGAAGGGGCAGCCGGCTGTGGCGGAGGGTCGCGAGGCGGAGAGGCAGAAGGCGCACTGCGAGCTGGGCTCATAGCAAGCGAGATAAGAGACCTGCGAGAGAAGAGCAAGGTCAAGACAAAGGCAAGAACGAAATCAAGTGCAAGAAAATGGCAGGTGCAAGAAAACTTACCCCTGCACCACGGGTGTGGATCTCTTCCATCCACCTGTAGCCCGGCCGGGGCATGGAGGAACCCCCACCCGGCTGTGCTTCGCGGCCGGATCTTCGGGGGCGGCAGTGTTGCTCAAGGACCCCTCGCCGGCATGTTTCCTTGCCAGCTCGGGCGGCATGGTGCCATCTCTCTCCTCTAGGGCGGGGCCATGCGGGTCCTCCACCGCCTCGTCGTCCTGGCTAGGGAAGACGCCCTCCTCTCCGTCTGAGCCCTCGCTGCCGGTCCGACGTGGTCGCGGCTCGGGCAACTCGGCAGTGAAGACTTAGAGGGGCTCCTCACCCTCCTCCCGGATGATGCAAGGGAAAGTCTGCAAAAGAGGAAGCAAGTCAGAACCGGATATAGCGGCGATGCCGGACAAAGCAAGAACGAAAGAAAAGCAAGAAAGGGGGCAAGTCACACTTACTCGGGAAGCGCGGTTCTCACGCGTGTATGGAGCTAGACTAAAGCTCCAGTCGGCCTTGATCTTCTCCTTGGTAATCATCCACACTCATTCGTAGAGGTTGGCGAAGGGGGGATCACGGCGGGAGAGCCGGGTCAGGCCAAGGCGCCCGGAGTAGTAGCACATCTTGTGTGCTCGCTGCTGGAGGGGCATCATCAGCCGGCTGGCCTAGCTGAGCGTCACGTCGATGCCAGTCCGGACGGCTGTGACCAGCGACCTCATCCGGTGCAGCAGCGCATCCGACACCGGCTTGGAGCCGAAGATCTTCTCCTCCAAGTCCGCCCGGATGGACTCCGCATCCTGGAAGACCGAAAGGTTGAGGAGGTCGTCGGAGCCTAGGTTCCGTACATAAAAGTACGTTTGATGCCACAATTTGACCGTGTCATGCAGCTTGAACTTGGGGTAGCCGGTCTAGGCGTGAGAGTAGATGGAGGCTCCGCCGCAAGGCACAAGTGGCCCCTTGGCGTATTGGACTTGCGGCCAGATAAGGAAGAGCCGGCAGAAGAGCCCGAGATCCGGCTGGATCCCAAGGTAGCATTCGCAGAACGCTACAAAGTGGGCCAGAATGACGATTGCATTCTGGCCGAGATGGTGGAGGCGGAGATTGAAGTGGGCGAGGAAGGAGAGAAGGAAGGCGCTGGCCGGGAAGGCCAGGCCATGTGCCAGATGCGCGAGAAAAATGACGCGCTCGCCGGTTTGTGGAGCCAGCGAGACTTCACTAGCCGGGGCGAGGCACACCACAACCTCGCCGGTGGTCGGAAGGAGGCGCGACTGTCAATACTTTTCAACTTGTGCCTCCATGACGGAGGGGCCACACCAGGAGCCGCGGCTTTCAGCCATGCCAACGGTGGCGGAGCGCGGCGGAAAAGAAGAGGCGGAGAAGGCGAAAAGGGGAGCGGCGGAAGTGTGACGGTGACCTGTCGCTTCGGCAAGAAAGAGGCAGGCGGAGCCGGCGGATCGGAGGCGGCGCGAGCTCGTCGGCGGTGCATGGGAAGAATAGTGGTAGGAGGCTGGGAGGCGCGGCGTCTACGACGAGAAAAGGGAGCAAATGGCGTGTGGGGGTCGACGGGGCACCACGGACACTACTTAAAAGGGACAGGGCAGCAAACCGCCGGCTCGCCACGTGGCATCCCCTCATAGCCCCAGCCGCGGTCGGATCGTTTGCGCCGGTGCGCAATGCGCAGAGGATCCCGAGTGTGGCAGGCGAGGCACTGACAGCGGTTCCCAAGGCGATGTGTGATGGGACCCTTCGACGCACGCTTCCACGATCATCATTGCACCGTGGCTGACGTCAGTGATGACGCAGCCGGGCAGTTCAACCGCCAAATTTCAGCCGGGAAAAGATTCAAACTAGCTTTTGATCCCGCGCACATTTCACCCAACGGCGGAATCTACGCGCGCTCGGGGGCTAGTGTCGATGGGATCACCCCCGGGTAGGCTAACCGGACAAGGTACAAGGGCGATACAACTTTCCAGCCAGCTGGGGCAGACGGATGTAAAAACTCAAAGATAGATCAGAAAGAAGGCCAGACAAAGACCAAACTGGCAAACCAGTCAGCCGGATAAAAATCATTCCCAAAGGCACCTAGCTGGCTGGATCATGCCAGCCGGATAGTGTGAGACAAGTCAAGAACGAGCCGGCAAAACCATCGACTGGATGAGACGACCAAGGTTAGATGTCTAGCCGGCTAGGATCGACCACCCGTCCAAGACAGATCAGCCGGCTAGGGCAACCTAGCCGGCCACTCAAGACAGACAAGGTACAAGATGATGCAGAGCATAGTATGCAGTACGCACAGGACGATGGACAAGACAGAAAGGAGACTCAGATACTTGGCCCATACTGACGACTTTATTGATGACGGTTGTAACAGTGGACAGTAGGTGGTACAGTGTGTAACTACCCGCATGGCGACCACTGTAGGCTACGTGGCTTGGCATGGGCTTGACTGTGGGTACACACCCGCCATGCCGGCCAGTGTAGATGACCTAGCCGGATGGGGCCCTCCCGTGGGACCCGCCAGTCAGCTAGGTCGTTGACCATGCCGCCTCGGCCTATATAAGGGGCGACAGGGGCAACATTGCAAGGGTTGGTCTCTCATTCTCTACTAGCTAGGACAGATACAGATCGAGGATCCCTTGTAGTTCATTGTGTTCATCTAGATAGTCAGATCAGCAGGAGTAGGGGTTACCTCACCACGAGGGCCCCGAACCTGGGTACTTCTTGTGTCCCCGACACTTGCTTGTGCCCAATCTTGCCAGCAGACGTTGTCGCTCGCTTCCCTGCTTTCTCCCACACCATGAACTAGCCTGCTTAGGCACTACCGTTTCCATAACAACGACAGTTGTAGATGTGTTGTTACCACTAGAGAGAAAACAACAATCTTTTGTTCATGGAACAATTGTATTGTTTACTTTACACACATTGCTTATTGCAATTATCCATTGCTTGCAACTTAATGTTGGAGGGGTTCGGAAGATAACCTGAAGATAGATTATTAGTCATAGATGGAGTTGGATGGCGGTCTATGTATATTGTTGTAATGCCCAATCAGATCTCACAGAAATCATGAATGTCTAGTATTTGCATTGTTATGCCTTGCTCAGTTCCTGTCAATTGCCCCGCTGTAATTTGTTTACCCAACATGTTATGTTATTTATCTTAAGGTGACACCTCTAGTTAACTGTGGATCCCGGTCCAATCTTTACCATTGTTACATCATCTATTGTTATGTTACTTTCTGCAAGCAACCATTACCTTCCACTCTATACGTTTAATCCTTTGTTTTCAGCAAACCAGTGAGATTGAAAACCTCACTTAAAGTTGGGGCAAAGTCTTGAGTTTGTGTTGTGCGGTATTCCAAGTTGTTAGCAACACCTTGAAGTTGTTTACATCCTCCTACTGGTTCGATAACCTTGGTTTCATAACTGAGGGAAAACTTATTGCCGTGCTCATCATACCTTCCTCTTGGGGTTTCCCAACGAAGCTCTATAGTGATCTGAGATCATCAGGGCCATCAACTGGTCTTGCATACCAGCAACAAGAGTGTCGGTGACCTTCCGCTCGTATGCTGCCGCGACGATGTAGCACCCCGGGTAAAGCCACTACTAGAAGATCACGATTTTTTTTGTATGTGGCGCATCATCATGACATCATCATGCATATTATTTGCCTCAAAACTATTTCTTATAAACCTATAAATGTGTTCTAAATATCCCCTCCTTCAATTCAAATGATAAAACTCCGACGTTTCCAAATATCTCTATTTGTCTAAAAGTATTTACCAAATATTTTCTAAAAATAAAACAAACCAAATGTTTTAATAAATATTTTTTCCAGAGGAGGCCGCCAGCCTGCCGGGCCAAAAGCCCAGCAAGCCAGCAACCTACTACCCGCAAACCCTAGGAAACCCTAATCCCTACCTACCTCAGACCCTCTCTCCCTCCACCCAGCCGCCACCACCCAAATCCCACCTGCCGCCACTCCCTCAACCAACCCCACCATCCCACGCCAACAGAGCGACGCACAATTCTTATGCCTGGCCACGTCGCCCCCATACCCCGCGTGTTGACCCGTTCCCGGCCCCACCTGCCATAAGCCTCGCTCCCCTCTCCCAATCTTCCTCACCCCGACCACGTCCACTCCCCACCGAAGCCTCCCTCGCCCGAACCACCCCGCCGCCAGCGGACCTCCTCCCGCTCGCGAGCAACCGCACCTGACCCTTCCCCCCTCTGCTTCCTCCCAACGCAACGCCACCGCCCATCTCTCCTCCTCCCCGCTTATGTCCGTGACGCCGCCGCCAGGAACTCCGCTCGCGCGATCTCGCCGGCCTCCGTCCCCAGGAGCAACCGCCGCGTCGCCCCCTCGCCACCGGCCTCGTCCGCGTCCGCCCCTGCACGCACTCGCCTCGCGGCCGTCCTCCCCACGCCGCCGGACCCCACCTCGTGTGCTCCCGCTGCCGGCCGCGTGCACCAGCAGCACCGCACCTCGCCTCCTCCTGCAAGGGCCCTCCAAGATCCGGCCACGCTCGGCGCCGCTCACCCCGCCGCCCTAGACAGCAACCTCGCTGCCCGCTCCTGGCCTCTCCCCGTCGAGCTCTGCCCCGCCTCTTCAAGTGCCTGTCCCCGTCGCCTTCGTCTGCGAACCAGGGCGCCATGCCTCGCCTCGGTCCTGTGCTCGACTTCTAGGCCACGATGCTCTGCCTCCCAGCCGTCGAGGGCGACGCCGAGGCCTCTCAACTCTAATCCTTGGTGCCTGCGGTTGTGACCCTGCTGAAGTGATGTCTATGCTTCTATCTAAGCTCCACACGCAAGCTGTTTGAGGCCAGCTTTACCTTGCCTTCCAGTACAAGACGCCTTGCACCCTTTTTGTTTCGTGCCGATATCAACAACACAGACAACTCTGACAAAGCGACAAGATCCCCGGTGCCCTTCGAGAGACCGAGACGAGAACCGGAAGGCCACCGACGGTGAACCCCGAGACTTTCTACACCGACGGCAATAGATGTTATTTGGTTTTTAACCGTCCACTTGTGTCCCGTAGGACCCCGAGTACTTGATACCTGTTCTTTGAATATTCGCACTATCCGCATGTGGGACCATGAATCCTCCTAGCCAGCGCTGGAGTCATATTTATTTCTTGGGGCCACAAAGTAGTTTGGGACTTTATTACTATCCTGTACTTATGCCATGCTTTACCTCTTTATTTACGATTGCGCGTGGAGCGCCTGTACTGTTTAGGTAAGCGGAGTGTTTTCGCGGTATCGACCAGCCTAGTCACACTTTCGGGTTCCCAGTCGTTTACAGCCATTGACGCAAACCTCTGGGTCCGTTCCGGAGCAGGCCAACTTCGTCGCGGGTAGCTTGGTGGGGTGGCCCCCTGAAATTTATATGAATCTTGCAATTGCTCTGTCTTGATGCCTCGTTGGGTTTTCATTTGGTTTTTCTCGAGGTTGATCGTGCGTGTGTTGCTATTTGTGCCCCCCTGCAGGGTAAAACTTTCTGAAAACCGTGTCCGCGGTTATGGACGACTTGGAGCACAGTATCTCGATCATAGACAACTATAACTAAAGTAGTGCTATAAGTTTGACTTTATGATGACTAGTAATCAGCTTCACTATAATGGAATGGCTAAATAAAAGTGTCAACAATTGCTGATTTGGGTTGTCGTCTGTTACCATTGTATCTGACTAGTAAGTATTGCAATTACAACGGAATGACTAAATAAAAGTACCAACAACTGCTGCGTTTTGGGATGCCTCATGCTATATGTATCTGACTAGTAAGTACTACAACTACAACAGAATGGTTAACTAAAACTGCCCACTGCATATTATATCAGGATGACTCATGCTATCTATATCTGACTAGTAATTTCCGCAACTATAACGGAATAAATAAAACTGCCAACTGTGTGAGTTCCTCGGTTGACTTCCTCGATTGGTTTTGAGGGGGAGACACCAGGATGGGTATGTTTGGTGTTAGCATCAGGTTAGATCCGAATAGGTCTTTCTTATCCCTCTCTGATAGCCGCCAGTTGTATTGAGTCTCTATAGGTTGTTTAGTGCATGCTGCGCTACCACTTCAGTCCACCATACCTATGTAGGAGAGGACCGCCGAATTCTAGTCTCGCCGTGTACGGGCCTCAGTACTGGCCGCTCTCTTTTTCCTTTGCCCTTTGTCGGCACCCCTTTTGTTTAAGCAGGTTTTGAGATCGACGTCGTTAGCAGGGTTACCCTTCCGGCTTCGCCTGGGCAGGGTTATGGACGCCATTGGTTGTTCTTCAGGGCTCGTAGCTCAATTTGCATCTTGTCTGTACTCGGACGTTGTATCATTTTGAAGGTGATTTGGATCTTTGTATTGTATATCTGGATTCTTGACTCTTTGAGTCAGTGTTGTATATATCTGTTCTGTGGGTTCCATCGTGGACTATTGTGTAATGATATTACTTCATTTTCCACCCGCACGCAAGTGCCTGGTGGGCACCTTTGAATCGTTTCTATGCGGGTTTGGCGGGAATCGCTGAAACTTGCATAGGGCCGATTCCGAGGGTGTTCCAGAGTGGTATCAGAGCTCAGCAGTTTCGATACCCCAGTGGTCCAGCCTGTAGGATAACCTAGCTAACGGACGTTGTAGAGTGTCAAAACTATTTTGAAAAATCGGTTGGATAGATCTCATTAGGTCTGCTTTTACTTCTTACCCTTCTGCTATTCTCCTCTTATCTCGACGTGTTTTAAATCTGCTCTCTTATCTTTTCTTCGAGTCCAGGAATTCTTGCGGTTGGGTTTCCGACGTACCTTCAGGGTTTCGCTTCTGCCTCTTATAACGGTGCTTCGACATCTGGTCTTCATGCTATCTGAGGAATTTTCCTCTATTGTAACTTTCAGTGGACCAAAAATTCACTAAAAAATTTCTTTGTATCTTTCGGTGTTCTCAACACGACGACTTCGTCTGCGTCAGATCCGATGAAGATTCTGCATCACCTCGTTATTTCTGAACATCTCTTGTGAAGATCTTCAGTCTGAATTCTGAGAGTTGGTTGCATAATTCTTTTATTCATGTGCAGAGTAATGCTTTGGGTGCGCGATGGACTAATCACCATCCGACTACTCTTATCATTCGATTTTGTACATTGAATGGTGGATCGATGCAATTATACTCCTTCCGTGGAAGTGAGAGGTGGCCTTATCCTTTTTAAACCTTTACCTTCGTCTTTTGTTTATCCGGAGTGTTCTCTCGACGAACGTGAGCAACAACCCATGTTAGTGGTGTCGTGAAGATCTACAAGAAGCGAGAAGATTTAGGTCGCCGGCCTTCTTCCCGGTACTAGGAGGCGGATCTCGAGGGCAAGATCCATTGTTAGTGGTGTCGAATTGTAGCACCCCGGGTAAAGCCACTACTAGAAGATCACGATTTTTTTTGTATGTGGCGCATCATCATGACATCATCATGCATATTATTTGCCTAAAAACTATTTCTTATAAACCTATAAATGTGTTCTAAATATCCCCTCCTTCAATTCAAATGATAAAACTCCGACGTTTCCAAATATCTCTATTTGTCTAAAAGTATTTACCAAATATTTTCTAAAAATAAAACAAACCAAATGTTTTAATAAATATTTTTTCCAGAGGAGGCCGCCAGCCTGCCGGGCCAAAAGCCCAGCAAGCCAGCAGCCTACTACCCCCGAACCCTAGGAAACCCTAATCCCTACCTACCACAGACCATCTCTCCCTCCACCCAGCCGCCACCACCCAAATCCCACCTGCCGCCACTCCCTCAACCAACCCCACCATCCCACGCCAACAGAGCGATGCACACTTCTTCCGCCTGGCCACGTCGCCCCCATACCCCACGTGTTGACCCGTTCCCGGCCCCACCTGCCATAAGCCTCGCTCCCCTCTCCTGATCTTCCTCACCCCGACCGCGTCCACTCCCCACCGAAGCCGCCCTCGCCCGAACCACCCCGCCGCCAGCGGACCTCCTCCCGCTCGCGAGCAACCGCACCTGACCCTTCCCCCCTCTGCTTCCTCCCAACGCAATGCCACCGCCCATCTCTCCTCCTCCCCGCTTATGTCCGTGACACCGCCGCCAGGAACTCCGCTTGCGCGATCTCGCCGGCCTCCGTCCCCAGGAGCAACCGCCGCGTCGCCCCCTCGCCACCGGACTCGTTCGCGTCCGCCCCTGCACACACTCGCCTCGCGGCCGTCCTCCCCACGCCGCCGGACCCCACCTCGTGTGCTCCCGCTGCCGGCCGCGTGCACCAGCAGCACCGCACCTCGCCTCCTCCTGCAAGGGCCCTCCAAGATCCGGCCGCGCTCGTTGCCGCTCACCCCGCCGCCCTGGACAGCAACCTTGCTGCCCGCTCCCGGCCTCTCCCCGTCGAGCTCTGCACCGCCTCTGCAAGTGCCTGTCCTCGTCGCCTTCGTCTGCGAACTAGGGCGCCATGCCTCGCCTCGGTCCTGTGCTCGACTTCTAGGCCACGATGCTCTGCCTCCCAGCCGTCGAGGGCGACGCCGAGGCCTCTCAGCTCTAATCCTTGGTGCCTGCGGTTGTGACCCTGCTGAAGTGATGTCTGTGCTTCTATCTAAGCTCCGCACGCAAGCTGTTTGAGGCCAGCTTTACCTTGCCTTCCAGTACAAGACGCCCTGCACCCTTTTTGTTTCGTGCCGATACCAACAACACAGAGAACTCTGACAAAGCGACAAGATCCCCGGTGCCCTTCGAGAGACCGAGACGAGAACCGGAAGGCCACCAACGGTGAACCCCGAGACTTTCTACACGATGATGCCTACTTCCTAGATCTCCGGCATGGATCAAAAAGTTCCCCGAAGACCGATCCCGAACCCTCGGCGAACCCCAAGATCATCAATACCAATGTGTGACCCCTTTTTCTTGAAGCCCTATTTTATTAAATGGTATATCTTGTTGCATAACTAAATTGTCATGCTTGCATACATATAATGTGGTTTGGGGGCCTTATGCCGATTCACCTCAAAATTAAATATGGAGGCCATATGCGGGCGAATCTAGCCTTATATTGGCCCCATTTAAATTTGTGTAGTGAACCGATGATATATTTTTACCTTGATAAGACAACATTTAAATTGCGGGGTATCTAAATAACATGAACCTATTAATTAATTGTCGGGACCCCGGTTCCGCTTAATATTGCCTAATTGCATCGCATCTTGCCATGTCATACATCATACATGCATCATGCCCGATCTTCTATCGTAGTATTAAATAGTGCATCCGGTGTTTTCTTCTAGTGCTTTGCTTCTTCACGGATTAGGTCGATGAGTTGATGCGAGTGTCGACCCGATCTTCGGATGAAACTTCGGCAATATTTTCAAGCGAGCAATCTCCCCCTTTCTACCTATCTTACTTTTATAGTATTTACTCCCTCCTGTTGATCTATTTCTATTTGTGTTGCGATGCTCTAGTTTTCGTACCCGTGATATCCCTTGCGGCCTTATATTGCCTTGGACACATCCTATTACCTGTTGTTTGGTAGTTAGTTGGACTTGCATGTCGTAGTCGCTTGCTCAAGTGCTGTTGCGTGTCGTCAAGTACCACAGTTGTTGGAGTAATACCGTATGTTTAATGTTGGAGATGATTATAACTTTAATTACCGTTTAATAACTAAAATTGTAGTAGGTAAATAATGCAGAGGCACAGGTGGGCAATAGATGTTATTTGGTTTTTAACCGTCCACTTGTGTCCCGTAGGACCCCGAGTACTTGATACCTATTCTTTGAATATTCGCACTATCCTCATGTGGGACCATGAATCCCCCTAGCCAGTGCTGGAGTCATATTTATTTCTTGGAGCAACAAAGTAGTTTGGGACTTTATTACTATCATGTACTTATGCCATGCTTTACCGCTTTATTTACGATTGCGCGTGGAGCGCCTGTACTGTTTAGGTAAGCGGAGTGTTTTCGCGGTATCGACCAGCCTAGTCACACTTTCGGGTTCCCAGTCATTTACAGCCATTGACGCAAACCTCTGGGTCCGTTCCGGAGCCGGCCAACTTCGTAGCGGGCAGCTTAGTGGGGTGGCCCCCTAAAATTTATATGAATCTTGCAATTGCTCTATCGTGATGCCTCGTTGGGTTTTCATTTGGTTTTTCCCGAGGTTGATCGTGCGTGTGTTGCTATTTGTGCCCCCTGCAGGGTAAAACTTTCTGAAAGCCGTGTCCACGGTTATGGACGACTTGGAGCACAGTATCTCCATCATAGACAACTATAACTAAAGTAGTGCTATAAATTTGACTTTATGATGACTACTAATCAGCTTCACTATAATGGAATGGCTAAATAAAAGTGTCAACAATTGCTGATTTGGGTTGTCGTCTGTTACCATTGTATCTGACTAGTAAGTATTGCAATTACAACGGAATGACTAAATAAAAGTACCAACAACTGTTGGGTTTTGGGATGCCTCATGCTATATGTATCTGACTAGTAAGTACTACAACTACAACAGAATGGTTAACTAAAACTGCCCACTGCTTATTATATCAGGATGACTCATGCTATCAATATCTGAATAGTAATTTCCGCAACTATAACGGAATAAATAAAACTGCCAACTGTGTGAGTTCCTCGGTTGACTTCCTCGATTGGTTTTGAGGGGGAGACACTAGGATGGGTATGTTTGGTGTTAGCATCAGGTTAGATCCGAATAGGTCTTTCTTATCCCTCTCTGATAGCCGCCAGTTGTATTGAGTCTCTATAGGTTGTTTAGTGCATGCTGTGCTACCGCTTCAGTCCACCATACCTATGTAGGCGAGGACCGCCGAATTCTAGTCTCGCCATGTACTGGCCTCAGTACTGTCCGCTCTCTTTTTCCTTTTCCCTTTGTCGGCACCCCTTTTGTTTAAGCAGGTTTTGAGATCGACGTCGTTAGCGGGGTTACCCTTCCGGCTTGGCCTGGGCAGGGTTATGGATGCCATTGGTTGTTCTTCAGGGATCTTAGCTCAATTTGCATCTTGTCCGTACTCGGACGTTGTATCGTTTTGAAGGTGATTTGGATCTTTGTATTGTATATCTGGATTCTTAACTCTTTGAGTCAGTGTTGTATATATCTGTTCTGTGGGTTCCATCGTGGACTATTGTGTAATGATATTACTTCGTTTTCCACCCGCACGCAAGTGCCTGGTGGGCACCTTTGAATCGTTTCTATGCGGGTTTGGCGGGAATCGCTGAAACTTGCATAGGGCCGATTCCGAGGGTGTTACAGACGACAACGACCTTGGCCCTCTCCTTCAACGAGTTCGCCTCCGCCTTCGCGGACTTTAGCTCCTTCTCCAGCGCGGCGATCCGCCCTTCCGCGGCAGATAATGACGATTTCACAGTTTCCATCTCGGAGGCTGCGACGAAACCCTTGCGGGCCCTGGCAATCGTGGCGGAGTGGTCCTCTACAAACAAGAATCAAAATAAGGCCCCACACGACAAAGCAAGGAAATCACCCAACACTCAAATACTTACCCGCAGTAGCCTGAAGCTGCTGGTTAACCTCCTGCACGGCTCGGAGATCGCGCTCCAAGCGCTCCTTCGCGGCCTAACGCTCCAATGATTCCTGCTGAATACCCTGCGAATAGAAATCACATATAAGTAAACAACAAAAGCTCCTATGTGCTTAGCCGTTGAAATTCAGCGGCTAGCCAGTCGGGGACTGGACAACAAAAGCTCCTAAGTGCCTAGCTGCTGAAGTTCAGCGACTAGCCACTCGGGGATTGGACAACAAAAAGCTCCTAAGTGCTTAGTCGCTGCAATTCAGCGACTAGCCACTCGCGGACTTGACAGCAAAAGCTCCTAAGTGCCTAGCCGCTGAACTCGCGGACTTGACAGCAAAAGCTCCTAAGTGCCTAGCCGCTGAAATTCAGCGACTAGCCACTCGAGGACTGGACAACAAAAGCTCCTAAGTGCTTAGCCGCTGAAATTCAGTGACTAGCCACTCGGGGACTGGACAGCAAAAGTTCCTAAGCGCCTAGACACTGAAATTTAGCGACTAGCCACTAGGGGACTGGATGACTAGAAGTAAGAATCTAGCCGCTGAAATTTAGTGACTAGATCCTCGAGGACTGGACAAACCTGCATGGCTGTGCCTAGCATGTTGTCCAGCTCGACCGCGTCCACTGATGGGAGCATAAACGACGTCAGCCCGCGTCGCTACCTAATGTCTCCGTCCATGACTTCGGGCAGCTGAGGAAACTGCGTCCCCACCGTCACATTAGAGGCCTTCGCCATGAAGCGGGGAAAGGTCGCCGCCATCACTGCCGAGGTCCTTGTCGCGGGCTTCGACACACCAGCTAGTGCAGTCGGCTCGCCCAGTTGCGACCCCGCGACCATGTTATTCTCCACGGACGTGGTGACCTCGACCATCGCTTCAATCGATGCGTCGAGCGGCCCTTCGGTAGCCACCGTAGAATCAAGGTCACCCTTCTTCCTCTTCTTTGCGCCTTCGGCCGGTGCCTTGAACTCATTGCCCTTCTTCTTCTGGGAAGGGTCAGTCTCCCCTCCGGCCATGATTGGCGGCACCTTGGCCACCAAAGGGTGACCAATATTCTTGACACCGGTCCTGCAAAAAGCGCGATCATCGACCCAACTATTGACCCTAAAATATACCTCGAATGACACAAGACGGACTTACTTGGCGACCGGGATGAAGCGCAGACTGGTGCGGATGTGCGTCGGCTTCTCCAGCTCTGGGCCCAGCTTGTGCATGAGGCTTGTCTCGAATACGCTCGGGGCCCACGATAGTCTGGGCTTCTTCGATGATGAGCCCGCAACCGTGGGCTCCTCTGACTCGAGCGGCACATGCGCCTTCTTTGGCGGTGAAGACGCCGACTCTGTGGCTGGGGTGGCCCCTGGCCCCGGGAGCATCGAGAATGACGGCGGGATCGCCACGAGCAGGATTTCCCCCTCCACCACAGCTCCGACTTCTGATTCCTTCGCTTCCGGAATCTTTCTCGAGGCTTCGGCTTCTTCATCGTCGGCCTCTTCATCCGACTCGAAATTGGCCGCCGACCTCGACAGTGACACCACCTTCGGAGCCTTCCTCTTCACGGGGGACTTTGATTTCCGTGCGGTCTTTGCGGGCGTGGGCACACGCCGCGAGTTGTGCTCCTGCACGTCGCCCTCCTCTTCGTCGTGCTCCTCGAGGCTTCGACTAGCCTCGAGCTCGCACTGCTTTTGCCCGTGGGTCTTCTGAGCCGTGGGCGCGGGCGTGGCAACCTCCACCACTTCGTCATCCTCTTTGAAGGGTTCGCTCGATCCTTCCTCGAACGCCCCAGAGGAGTCGTCATTCACGGGAGGGAGCAAATTCTCCAGAACCTGAAATAGGTATTAGAGACAAGACAAACATCAGCGAACCACGATTGTGACAACGCAACTGCGAGATCAAGAAGAAAACTTACTGTCGGCGCATGGAGTTTCCCCGTGGCGGTGTACGGGGCGAGCCCAGCCTTTCAATATGTGTACTCCGCCTCTTTAATCTTCTTCAACGCAGCGACATAGTCGTCGGTGTTCCAAACCACCAAGCACGCATTCGTGCCGTCGTCCCTGCTGGTGTGCTGATACATCCAGTGGGCTCGACTTGCTAGCAGCACCAATCACCACCCGGGCCAGCAGTTGTAGAGGTTGATGGTCTCCAGACCCTCCTTCTTGAGCATCTGGATATGTTTCAACATCTCGTCATGGTGAAACTTTGTTGTCAGCAGCCGGCGCGGCTCGCTCCTCTCAGGGGTGAATGTTGGGAGTGAAACCTCGCCGTCCAGCGTCGACTCGCTCAGGTAGAACCAGAATTTCTTCCACTCGTTGGCGGCTTTATTCGGGAGCATCAGATCCAAGAAGGAGGCCTTTCTCTCAGCTGGAAGGTGAGGCCTCCTGCCGCTAGGATCGGGCCGCCAGCCCCTTCATGGCTGACGTGGTTGTGGAACAAGTCCAGCCACAGGGGGAAGTAAGGGTGACACCCCAGGTAACATTCACAGAATGCCACGAAGATGGCGAGCTGCTCGATGCTATGCGGCCCCAGATCCGAAAGCTTGATCACGTAATATGCGTAGAATCTTCGGAAAAAGATCGATGTAGGAAACCCGAGCCCCCTCTCTAGATGACTGGTGAAATAGCTGAAATCTCCGGGGCCGGCTTCAGGCTCCATATCCCCGGCCGCGGGGATCCGCCGCTTCCCCTTGCAGAGGATCCCTGCATCTTGGAATGATTTCAGCGACGCCGCGGTGCACTTGCATTTGCCCTACCGATCTTTCAGAGGCGCCATTAGCAAAGGCCTGAACTCACTCACTCGCTCTGGAAAATGTGAGGAATATTGAGGAATGCGCGGGATCAGAGGAAATGTGAGGAATATTCGCAACTCTCCCCCGTCACTCTCCTTATATAGCGGTTGCTTCTCGCCAATCTCGGAGTAGCCATTACCCCGCGGTAATTATGCCAATATTACTGTTGGATTACCCAATGGCTAGTTTGACTAAAATTATGCTCCAACTTCATCCACTCGACTCGCTGACCCATTCGCCAAAGCTGCGATTCAATTAGTCGCCAATGTTGCGATTCGCCTGGTCGCCAATATTGCGACTGGAGAAACATACAGGGGATCCCTTCCTTCATCGAGGGAGTCCATCGCTGATTAGACTGGGCGTCCAAATTGGACCCGTATACTCCGACTGCCAAAGAACACCTGCGACGAATCAACGATGGCCTCGGGGACTACTGATGGCGATATGCCAAATGGGGTAAGCCCAGCAGGATGTTCCCTACTGGATATGACTCCCAGCGAGTGGGCCTCCAGGACGGCGACTGGATCATGACCCAAGAAGGAGCCTGGCGCTGGAAGCTGGAGGCCCAGAAGCATAGCTAGGCCCAGCCGGATTAGGTCAAATCCTCTGAGTCCTTAACTAACTCGGTCGTATATCTATAAACCCTAGTAAGGTACCCCTATATAAACCTCCTAGGGTGGTCTATGTACTCACGTTCCATCATACACCCCATCGACTCGCCGCCTAGCCGTCGAGCTCGCCATCCTTGTAACCAATCAATAATACAATCTAGCAGGAGTAGGTCTTTACCCTCCGGGGGCCGAACCTGGGTAAATCCTTGTGTCTCTGCCCTCATCTCGCACCGCAGATGGCTGGCCGCCCTTGCCCCTCTCATTACTACTCGCTGCTACTCGTAGCATCTGCCGTGGCCATTCTCACGATAGCCCAAAAATGACAGTATCCCTAGGAATTAGCTCGGCCGAGGTCGCCCGATGCCATGTGATGCCATTTTTTTCCATGGGAACCATCAGGGGGTTTCACCCTACTTTCGGCGCCAGGGGTCATGGGAGCGGACTTGCGGTTTGCCCGAGGAGTCACACCTAATGCTTGCGGGGGGGAATGCGTAGGTTGTACCGTAGGTTTATGGGAGAAAAAAATGGGAGGGGTCCTTATTAATCAGGCCTTTCCCCTCCCTCTCTTCTCCCCTACTTCTCCTTGCATGCTTATCACCATACCCTTCCCACACCCTTGTTGCAATGGTGAACCGAGAAGCGACGACGGTCGACAAAAGGGGCTTCCTCATAGTCTACTTACTCACATGAGGTCGGGTGCGGCAAAAAACAAGAGCTTCCGCCGGCTCGACTTGCACCAACCTTGGACGACGACAAGCTTCAAGCTTTATCTAATCACGTGGCAGGATGACGCCACGAAGGGGGCTTGTCCCTCCTTTCTCAGAGTTATTTCTTGAGATGATGAAGGTGTACGACCTTTGTTTTGTGTAGATTCATCCCAATGCCATGCTGGACTTAGTAGATTTTGCTCACCTCTGCGAGGCTTTCGTGGGAGTGATGCCATTGGTCGCTTTGTTTCGCCACTTCTTCACCCTGAGAGTGGAGAAGAAGCCATGGATCACTAGGAGCATCACATTTAGCCTCCAGAAGTAGCGCTCCTGACAGTACCCCTTAGGCCATTACAAGTCCAAGTGGGATGAATGGCGCAGCGAGTTTTGTATGGTGGTGGTCGAGGATTTGCTTCCCTGGATGCAAGACCTAGAGGTGGTGGTTCGATCTACTCGCTCTTGGTCTAGGCTAAGTTCCCAGGACGTAGATCTGAACCCCATCGCGGATCAGATCCAAGAATTGGTGGAAGATGGGCTGTCCATCCATGCTGTCATATCTGACTTTCTCGAGCGCTGCTTGGCACCTGTGCAGAAGATATCTCATCCGGCATGGGAGTACTATGGAAGCAAGGATCCAACTCGACTCCACCCCGAGAATAAAGGCGACCTTTCCCCGGAAGCATACCAAGCACTAATGCGGAACCCTGAGGGAGGTCGGCGATCTGTCGGCGTCGGTGGTGCCTCTCTACCAAGATGCTCATCGCGAATCCATCCTGGTGACCCTGCCGATCTACAGTGCAAGAGGGGTGGCAGACGACAATTAATCTGGGGATGACTCTAGGAGCGCTGATGAGGGAGCCGACGAGGAGTCGCCGGCCCCCGAATCATCCATGGCTCTTTCTTCAAATGACAGGGAGGGAGAGGAAGTATCCTAGGATCAGGCTGGCCTGGAGGAGGCCCATTGGGAGAAGAGCGTAGTGCCTTTGGGTAGTCCTTCCAACGACACCTGGTCCCTTGCCCCTCCCTCTATCGACCCCCATGGGAAGGAGGTCACCATGGAACCTCTTTCTGGGAGTCATCCAATAGTTTGTCTCGCGGGTCCGCTCCTGGAGGGACCGATACGCGAGGTACCAGATCCTGTTCGAGAGCGTCCGCAGGAGCTTACTCTAGGAAAGCGTCCGGGCGTAGGGGTCTCTCCTCCTTTGTTGAATAAAGAGAGGTGATCCCTCGAGCCCAGTGCTAGTAACAATTAGTTCCTCATTCTTCATTCTATTGAACTCTCTTTTTTGATTCGTTGCGGGGTGACGCTGGTGCCATCCTCAGGGGAGCGTTTAGAGCTCAAGGGGCTGAAAAAGCGGTACACCTCCCTGGGTCTTCCGTTACCAGTGCGGACGAACCTTCGAACATGTAACACCCTAGTTTTAGCTAAACTTATATTAGGTCTTGATTGTGCATTAATGAGCATCATATCAAAAATTGCATGCATTAAGAAATATTGCAAAACCCTAAAACCCTAGTTTTACTCTCTCTTTGAAATGCATTCAAAAGGTTTTGTATTTTGAAAAGTGCCAAAATTATGGAGCCCAAATGGACTAAGAGGGCCTCACAATAGTTTACTAGTTTTATAAAACCTGCTGGTATTTTTTTGAAACATCCAAAACAGATTTGAAAATGAATTGCCAAAGAATAAATCAAAACAGAAATTGGAAAAATAGTTTTACAGAAAAAAATAGAGCCAGCAAGCAAAGAAGGACACAACCCACTCTCTCCCGCACCTATCTGCCTACCAGTGCGCCCGCAGCCAGCCCACCTGGCCCGTCCGCAGCCCAGCTAGGTCTCGGTACCGCTTCGCTCCCGCGTTCATCGTCTTCCTCGCAAGCGCAAGCATCTATGTGTCGGCGCCGCCGTCGTCAATCCTACCGCCTGATCCTCGCCGTCCGTCAAGCTCGGGAGTAGGATAAGGTCGCCATGACGTCGCCCTCGCTCCCCTATCCATTCTTCCCCCTCCCAGAGACCTCTCTCTGTAACATCCCAGCATTTAGGAACTAACGAAGGGTAGATTTAGGAATATGGAATGTTGCATGCATTCGCCAAATAAAAAAACTAAAGTGATCAATGTTTCTTTCATACTTTGAGATTAGGCTTAGTCTTAAAGGATGATTGCTATAAACTTTGATATTATCTTTGAGGAATTATGTGTTTGAAAAGTAAATTTGAATTTTTAAACTTGAGAGTTTGAATTATACTTTAAATGAATTAGGAATAAGTTTTGAATCTTAATTTAATGAAGAGTTAAATATTATAACTTAAATTCTATCTAAAGAAAACAATTATGAATATGAAAACTTATTTCATATTATCTATATATAAACAAGTTACAAAAAATGTTACATACTGAAATCATTTCCAAACTTCACAATTACAAAAGGATAAAGAATAAGAATATTTCTTTATTGAAAATTATATAATATTTATTACAGAAGATTAAAATGAAGATTACAAAATAATAAAAAGAGAATTACAAAAGAATAAGAAGATTACATTGAATTATTCTATAGAACTAAATCTAATCTAAAATGTTCATCTTTATATCTGTACCTGCAAAACAAACAAAGACTAAATAAAAACAAAAGAAAGTTAGGGTTAGTATTATTATTTTTCTCTCAGACATGTCAGTGAAGTGCACTAGACAAATTCATCATTGAGAAATTTATAAAAAGGGGCAAGTTTCACCAATATGAAAGAATCCATCTTTCATAAACTTTAAGCAGAAGTCAAATGACAGCCAAGTGGGGAAAATTCACTAGCTAGGTAAAAGTAATCTGATCAAAGTAACTTCATAGACCAAAGCATATCCACATGTGCATAGCAAGCACACAGGCAGGACACACACCAACATGCATGTGGTGTGTTGTCAGCCTCACAGCACAACCCCAAACTCACAAAATCACCAGCACAACCATGGAGAGGGACAAGTGCATCTCTCCACTGCTTGCACACAAGAACAACCAGCTTAGACAGCAGCTTACCAAGCACAACAGCCAAACTAAACCACCAAAGATCAACCAAACATCACCAGGATGGTGACATAAGGAGGGGGAAGGATCAGGTGGACAACAAGGCCAAGTCCAGGAGCCATGAGGAGCAGGCAAGCTCAAGGACAAATCCAGGAGCTAGGAAGAGCAGTCTAGCTCAAGGTCAAGCACAGATGCACAGCAAAACAAGATCATCATCACCACTTTACTCCACAAACATCAAATTTTGTGGTGAGTATCATAAAACCTTCACATGATCTAATCATATCATCTAGATAGAAGCATGTGTTGTTTTATGAAATAAACTCTCAGAAATCACCTAAGTGGGGTGAATCCATCATAGAGTTTTAAACTCTAAAAGCAAACAGCAAAGTACTAGAACCCAGCCAGATCTCAGAGCAACGTCATTGCTCTTGTTGTCAAGCTACATATTACAGTTCAAGCATAAATATAGCTATGATCTAATTTCTAGGCACATCCCTAAAGGAAGGGTAGCACCTTAGAAACAAATCTTTTGGATCCATAGAATGATCAAGCCTACTATCATTTTTCTTCAAGTTTTGATTCAAAACCAATAGCTGGTACCACTACCAAGACTATCTATATGAATCAACTAGATAAGGTCTGAATCCCTAAGCCTCAGACCAACATCATTGGTCTTAGGGAATTCAGAAAAGAACATTTCCATTTATCTTTCAAAGCCAAGTTTGTCTTAAGCATAAACCAACCCAATCAATGGATTAGAATCAAACTTGTGTGCCATACCATGATGGTGTCACAAGAACAATTCTATATGAATCAGGATAGACATTTAAATCATCACAAATTCAGACAATCAACTTACTAATCAATTTCCTGTTAACACAGGAATCATAACTAGGATATTCCTATGTTAAACCTCACTGTTGATGATCTCAAACCACACACTAGTTCTCAAGCCAACAGCACTAAGATAGTGATTTCATCACATCATAACCATGCTCCTAAACCATGAAATGACAGTGGAAGGTTACCAAGTCACTAACTTTACCAAGCATGGAATTCCAAGTAACTATACCATCTAAATCAGATGCAATCCAACCATAAAATCATCTAATAAGCCACCAGAAACATTATAGATAATCTCAAGCAACAAGCCTCAGGCCAATAATCATTTAGCATGTTTACAGATCATCCAAACATGATCCAATTAATCCAATACATGATCAATCACATGATAGGGTCCCTAAATGGATAAATCATCCTAATTAGAATCAGACAGTAACCAGAGAGGTCACTACCAACATCTAGCATCGAATTAGCAATCATAGAGAGCACCAGGGGAGAGGAATCGAACTCACCGTAGGTCCTCGCTGGAGATTAGAAGAGGAAGCAGAGGGGCCGACGGCCATGGCGGTACGGGGAGCACCCCAGGAGGGGCGCTGCAACCCATACGGCGCCACGACGGCGACCATGCACACACATAGAGGCGAGGAGCATCACCACGACGCGCGGCAGCAGCGACAACACCTAGATCCATGCCAACCCCCAAACCCTAGGGTTCGGGACGACATCGATCCATCGCAGGAGAGCCCTAGGCTCGAATCCAGTTGGATAGAAAGGACTAGCATCATCGACAACCCCCTATTGCACCACGACGGCGACCAGAACGGCCCACAGCAACGGGAATCACCGACGGCGATCACATCGACCACGGGGTCGGCGTCAGAGGAGGAGAGGATGAGCTCGTGTAACACTACGGTTCTGAAAAGACCGTAGCTTCTATGTGACATGCCAATCCCTGGATCGGTTCATTGGCTCACAATAGAATAAAGATGAATAACATAACAAAATATCCGTGTATCATAAATAAGGAAGATCCAGAGTATCATTATTATAATAAAGGCTTAGCCCAAAGCTATCTCAACTTATTCAAGTAGCAACATAAATAGAATAAATCCTCCATTCTTCAAATTGCCCACAAGTGAACAAGTGCCGAGTGGAGTACCGTGGCCTAAATCGATCACTCAGAATCGGAATATCCTGCAACATGAAACGTAGCAGCCCCGAAGGGTCAATACATGGAATGTATGGCAAGTAGAGCTATTAAAGGAGACAATAGTGCTATCATCTACATGCATATTTGGCAAGTGGAGCTGTGGCTAGCTTGCATCTGCAAATACCTTTGTCCTAATTTCTTAAATAGTTTTTGATTTCTTTGAAAAGATCCCAATTAAGTTAACCCATCAATATTAAAGCAATTAGGAAATTACAATGAGCGAGAAACATGTCATGAAATCAATATCAAGCAACTCAGATGTCCATAACCGAGGATACGGCTAATCGATTAGTTTGTACACCCTGCAGGGTTAGTACACTTTACCCATGTGACTTGGCCAGCCCAACTCATACCACCAATCTCATATTGGGTGATGATAGGTAGAAGTCCAAGAAGGGACCGTTCGGGAAGTAGCTCCCCAAACCCGACACGCACCGGTCCAACCTACCAAAATTCTACATCTCTGGATACGTGGGTTCGAGTTACCACAACCTGCTGAGTCCAACCATGGTTGTACACGTAAGCTACAAAATAAAGAAGCCAATCATTTTCTCTTGATACCTGGGTGCCTTTCCGCAACGATACCACCAAAAATTATCAATCCCATCACACCCAGGAGATTCATTGATTATGTTGTCTTTAGTTTTCGCAAACCAACACATTTAGAAACAACTTTCAGTGATGTAACCCAGCCCTCGTTCATCATAGCATGACTAAGCACATCTATAAACGGTGGCTCATCTACAGGAAAGCCCTACCACATAATGGGACATAGCATAGCGATAGTAGCATCCTACACATGCATCTATAAAATACACAACAATGCAATGAAAGTAATAGGACCATATCATGAACAAGGTAGCATCTACTTTCCTTGGCTATAGCGGTCGAACGAACAATACTCACATGAGCAAGCGTTGCACTCGTCACAATCTACATGATACAATTGCAATCACATAAACAAACCAAACACAATCATATACAAACATGACAATGCAAGATGCATGAATGACAAGTTGAACAATGCTACAGTAGCTTCATATAATCTTATTCAATATGCCTACTGTATGCATGCATGGGAAACATTTTAAGTGCATAGAAAACAAAGCATGCAATTTTAGATGCCCAAACAATTGAGCTATAACCCAAATATTTAGCCACTGCTAATAAACTATTTGTAAAATCTTGGAAAAATACCCACTGTGTAGGCATCCTAAAATAGAACCAGTACCAACTTGAATCACTCCAAAAGGATTTATAAAATTTCCTGGGAAATTAAAATACTCCAGTAAGCCTTTTTATGGATTCTACAAATTCTAGTACTGTAAGTCTACCTTTTTAGTTCACTAAAGGATTCCTCTTGTTCTACTGATTCCAGGAACATCTTATTTGCAATTTTTGGAGTTGTAGAAATTTTACTATGAATTTAATACTCTAAAAAGGACATTAAACTATTTAATTAATCAAGACAAATCCTTGCCGAAAAAGTATGAACCAACTATACAGCAATATTCTACGTGAAACACTGAATCCATACATATTTTATTTGCAATTTTTGGCCTAGTAGATTATTTTATATTGAATTTACAAGGTCCATCTAATTTCTGCCAAAAATAAATCGAATTAATGCCACAGTCAACTTTGACTGATTGACCATGCTGACGTGGCGCTGACCAGGCCAGTCATCTGGACCGTTGGATGCAGATCGGAGGGCAGAGAGAGGGGGGCGACGTGCTCACCGGTCAACGGCGGTGGCACGGGTCAGCGACGATGGCGGCGGCGGCTCGGGCGGTCTCCGGCGCGGCTCGCGGTGCGATTGTGTCGGGGGCGAGGCAGCGGAGCTCGTCGAGGTGGCGGCGGCGGCTGGCGCGTCCGTGGGCGGTGGCGGCGGGCGGCTGGAGCGCGGTCGGCGTCAGGGGCCTACAAGGAGAAGGGGAGAGGGTCAGCGGGTGGCGGCCGGGGCTCCCAGGGAGAGAGCGGGGCGAGGGCAGGTCGCGGGTGGCGGTGGCGTGTTCTTACCGCGGCAATGGTGGTGGCGGCGGCTTCAAACTCCGGCGAGAAATTGCGTGTAGATGGAGGCGGCTTAGGCGAGGGTTTTTGGGGGGTTTGGGAGAGGGGTTCGAGGGCTATATGGAGGTACTCGCGGCGCGCGGAGAGGCACTCGATCCCGCGCCGAGTCCGCCTCGGCGTCCGTGCCTGAGGCGGCACCACGCAGGCGTGCGGGCCCTAGCTGGCAGCGGCGCAGGGCGCTGGGCTGGCTGAGCGGCGGCGCGCGCTATCTGCCGTGGGCGGCGCGTGCGGCTGCTGTTGCTACTGTGGGGCTGGCAGGCCCCGGCTAGGCCGCGGGCGGGCTGCTGCACCGACGCGGTTTCCCTTTTTTTTGATTTTTTTCTTTTCTTTTTTCTGATTAATTCCTTAACTGAATTTTCTGTCTAAAACTGTCTAAAAATAAGCTGAAAATTCAGATTGCTATAAAAATTGCTCCGAAGCTCCGATTGAGGTGATTCAAAGTGCTACGGGTTTGTTATGGAACCCTCTATGCACCTGTGCCTTCCAAACAACTAAAATGTACTGTTTTTATAGAAGCATGGTAGAAACCGAGCACTCAAGCATACGTGACAAAAAATGCAAATGCAAGTGAGGTGTTTTTCCAAAACCTTTTTAAACTGAATGTTTGCAATGATGTTCATGATGCAATGACATGTATGCTATGTAGTACCAAATCTAAAATTTGGGATGTGACAAGACTAACCCCCTTAAGATGAATCTCATCCCCGAGATTCGGCGTGGCTAGCAAATAGGTGCGGGTGGTCCTCTCGGATGTCATCCTCACGCTCCCAAGTGGCTTCCTCTTCGGTGTGGTGGCTCCATTGCACCTTGCAAAACCTAATTGTCTTGGTATTGGTAATCCTCTCCGCTATCTCCAGTATCTTGACCGGTTTCTCCTCATAGGTCAAGTCACTCTCTAGCTGAACCTCCTCTAGTGGCACAGTGTCTCTCAATGGTGTATCCACCATCTCCGGATGGCACTTATTCAGCTGGGACACGTGGAACACATTGTGGACGGCGGACAGAGCCTATGGCAACTCCAACTTATAAGCAACCTCTCCTTTGCGTGCTAAGACCTGATATGGTCCTATAAACTGAGGTGCCAGCTTACCCTTGATTCCAAATCTCTTAATTCCACGAAGTGGCGACACTCTGAGGTATGATCTATCACCTATCTCATACACCACTTCCTTGCGCTTGGCGTCAGCGTAGCTCTTCTGCCTCGACTGTGCTACCTTCAACCTGTCCCTAATCAAGGTGACCTTCTCCTCGGCATCCTTGATCAAATCAGGTCCAAATAGCTGACGTTCTCCTACTCCATCCCATAGCAATGGTGTCCGACATCTTTTCCCATATAGCACATCAAACGGCGACGTCTTGATGCTGGTTTGGTAGCTGTTGTTGTAGGAAAACTCGGCATACAGCAAATTCTCATCCCAACTAGAACCATGAGCCAAAGCGCAAGCTCTCAACATATCTTCCAAAATCTGATTTACCCTCTCGGTCTGTCCATCAGTCTGAGGGTGGAACGTTGTGCTAAACTCCAATCTAGTTCCCAATGAATCGTGCAGCTGGCGCCAAAAGTGCGATGTAAATTGGGTGCCTCTATCTGATACAATGCTCTTGGGAATTCCATGTAGGCACACAATTCTGTCCATATAAATCTTGGCCAACCTTGCACTCGTGTAGGTTGTCTTTACCGGTATAAAGTGGGCTACCTTGGTCTAATGGTCGACCACAACCCTAATGGAGTCGTATCCCGACCTGGTCCTAGGCAATCCTGTGATAAAATCCATTCCCACTCTATCCCACTTCCAATCCGCCACGGGCAATGGCTGTAGCAATCCTGCGGGCTTCTGGTGTTCCGCCTTCACTCGGCTGCATACATCACATAAGGCAATATGCTCGGCGATGTCTCCCTTCATGTTACTCCACCAAAATCTGTCCTTTAGATCCATATACATCTTCCTATTTCCCGAATGTATGGAATACGGCAAGTCATGAGCTTCCTGCAAAATCAACTTCCTTATCTTCGGATCGTTGGGAACGCACAAACAATCTCCATACCACAAGGTTCCTTGCTCATCCTCGTGGAATTCTTTTGCTCGATCCTCCTTCATCTTTTCCTTTATATCTTCTATCTCCTTGTCTCCTACCTGAGCCTTCCTGATCATGTCCTGTAGCGTTGGTTGGAATTCCATTGCTGCCAAATAGCCTTCTGACACTACCTCCAGTCTAAGCTCCTTGAATTGCTTGCACAAATCCTCGGGCAATTCCCCAACAGTCAATCCATTGGCATAGACCTTCCGGCTTAGAGCGTCCGCTACTACATTGGCTTTTCCTGGGTGGTATTGCAAATTCATATCATAATCCTTGATAAGTTCCAACCATCTCCTTTGCCTCATGTTCAGTTCCTTCTGTGTAAATATGTACTCCAGGCTCTTGTGGTCGGTGTACACATCGCAGTGTTTACCCATTAAGTAGTGCCTCCATACCTTGAGCGCATGCACAACCGATGCTAATTCCAAATCATGCATGGGGTAATTCCTCTCATGGTGTTTAAGTTTCCGTGAGGCATATAACACCACTCTCCCATCTTGCATCAGCACACTTCCAAGTCCCTATCAAGAAGCATCACAGTACACTTGGAAATCCTTCTGAAGATCAGGTAAACATAGAACATGTGCGGTCACTAGTCGATGCTTCAGTTCCTGAAAGCTAGCTTCACACGCATCTGTCCACTCAAACTTCTTCTCCTTCTTCAGAAGTTCCGTCATCGGCTTAGCAATCTTGGAGAAATTCTCTATGAACCTCCTGTAATATCCAGCAAGTCCCAAAAAGCTCTGAATATCGCCC
This sequence comes from Avena sativa, assembly GCA_916181665.1. NCBI lineage: Eukaryota > Viridiplantae > Streptophyta > Magnoliopsida > Poales > Poaceae > Avena > Avena sativa. The sequence goes on from OV702297.1 coordinate 242,731,394, forward strand.
ACATAATTGGGTGCTTCCCACTCAGTTACTGCTGTCACTTTGCTTGGATCCACAACGACTCCTTCTCCTGACACCACGTGTCCAAGAAACCCAAAAGTGTTAAGCCAGAATTCACACTTGCTGAATTTGGCATACAACTTATGTTCCCTCAGCTTCTCCATAATCAGTCGCAGATGTCTCTCATGTTCAGCATCATCCTTGGAATATATCAGTATGTCATCGATGAACACAACCACGAACTTGTCCAAATACTCCATAAACACCTTGTTCATCATGGTCATGAAATATGCCGGAGCATTTGTTAGTCCAAAAGACATAACCGTATACTTATATAAACCATACCTAGTGGTGAAAGCAGTTTTTGGTATGTCCTCCTCCCGGATATTCAATTGGAAATAGCCCGATCGCAGATCAATTTTGCTAAACACCTTTGCTCCTTCCAGTTGATCAAACAAATCATTTATGTTCGGCAGGGGGTATTTGTTCTTGATGGTCACTTCATTCAGCGAGCGATAGTCCACCACTAACCTCTTGCTGCTATCCTTCTTCTCCACAAATAGAATAGGTGCACCCCATGACGACGAACTAGGCTGAATAAATCCCTTGTCCAACTGCTCCTTTAGTTGTTTCTTTAATTCCTTCAGCTCATCCACATCCATCTTATATGGTCTCTTTGCTATAGGTCATATTCCCGGCATGAGATCGATGAGAAACTCCACATCCCTGTCAGGTGGCATCCCTGGCAGCTCCTCCGGAAACACGTCGGGGGTACTCCTTTATCACAGGAATGGTATCCATGCTAACCCCCTTAAGAGAATTCATCTTACACCTTCCCGGTCGCACCGACAACTTGAACCTAATTCTCTTACCATTCGGGGTTTTGAGCGAAACCGCTCGCTGTGCGCAATCTATGTGTCCCCCATGCATAGACATCCAATCCATGCCTAGTATTACATCTAAACCTTGTGACTCCAATATTACCAGATGTGCAATAAAATTGTGTGCTCCAATCCTCACAATTAAGTCGCGGCATCCCGTGCTAGCTATCATATCCCCTCCAGGTGAGCTTACTCTAATAGAACCTTTTAGAGACTCCATGGGTAACTTATACTTATCCACAAATTCCCTCGATATGAATGAATGCGATGCACCAGTATCGAAAAGTATAAGTGAAGGGTGAGTGTTGATTGGAAACTTACCAACCACAAGCTCAGGCTCATTTGGGATCTCCTCCACATTCATGTGGTTCACTGTGGCCTTCTGGTTGTTGCCTGGCTTCAGTCCCTTCTTCTCTGGACAATTATCTGCATAATGTCCCTTCTGTCCGCACTTGAAGCATGTCACCTCACTCAGATCCTTCTTCACAAAGTTGCGACCACGGTTGCAGTCATGTCCATTGTGTCCTCCAGAATGGTGAGTGTGTCCTCCCTTGTGGCTGTGGCGGTTGCTCTTGTGGCTCTCATGGCGATGTCCATCGCTTCCATGGATGTGGCGGTCATGGCTTCTATGGCGCCCATGGTCACTTCCCCCATGCTTGGAGTATCCATCATAAGAAGTGCGAGACTTATGGTGAGAGCCAGAGTGGTGATTGTTGCTCTTTATCTTGCGGTTTTCCACCTGCTTGTGCTTCCCCTCCAAGATTCTGGCCTTGTCCATAAGCTCCTGGAAAGTGGGACAATAAACCACTAGAAGCTGCACTGAAAGCTCATCACTGAGGCCATCCAGGAACCTCTCTCTCTCTCTCTCTCTCTCTCTCTCTCTCTCTCTCTCTCTCTCTCTCTCTCTCTCTCTCTCTCTCTCTCTCCTTTTGGCATCAGTGTCAACATCCTCAGGGGCATATCGCGACAGGTTGTTGAACTCCTCAATATATTCAGCCACGGTGCGGTTGGTTTGCCGCAAGTTGCAGAATTCCTTCCTCTTCAGGCTCAGAACTCCTGAAGAAACGTGGTTGGTCCTGAAACCTTCCTTAAACATTGCCCAAGTCACAATGTCCAGCGGGTGGGTGATCTGAAAAGTGTCCCACCACGAAGCGGCTGGTCCCTCTAGTAGGTGAGCAGCAAATCTCACCTTCTCAGCATCTGTGCACCCAATAGTTACCAGATCCTTATTCACTGAACGCAACCAGTCGAGAGCAACCATCAGCTCCGTTGCAGTAGAGAACTTCGCTGGCCTTAGCCTCAGGAACCTGGTAAGTGCATCTCCCTGGCTGGTTGTTCCCATTGTTGTTGTTGTTGTTGTCCTGAGCTTCCATGAACTAGGTCATCACCTGGGTTAGCTGTGCCTGAGCCGCCATAAGCTGCTCCAACTCCATAGGTTGACGGCGGGGAGGCATCTGCGGTTTAGCACAGGTAAGCTTAGAAGAATCGATTACGAAATTAGGATTCTACCCATGCATTATGATCAAACAACAACAAGGCAATGACAGACAATCTCAAGCAAGCAACACATCAGCAAACAACGTTCCATCAATGTTCCAGGGGTTATCCTAGCAGTACAAATATACTAAAATAGTTTTCGAACCAAACCCTATTTTTTAGATTTTTCCCAGTTACCAATAAAATATGAAAAATCGTGCAGTACAGCTGGGTCAACAGAAAAACTGCATCAGGAAAAACTCGGATATCAACCAAAACTTGTCATAACTCTTCTATAAAATTCGCACAAATAATCCTGGAACTTTGGAGTACACATAGGAGCAACTAAACACTTTAAACTAACAGTAAATAAGTTTTACATTGATCGAGACTTAATCTAACGATGTATCCTAACAAAGACTAATTGGTGGGCATCTATCTACTTCATGAAGAGGTTATAGTAGGTCCTTGCACTCATGCGTTGGCGCTTCTGTCGACGAACCAACCATGGCGGCGGAGTATACACCTATCCTAAGTCATCACTTGAAACATCAAATTCCACCTCTTCTGGATCCTCCTCTTCTTCTTCATCCTCTGCTGCGGCTGCAACAGCTTCATCTCCTCCACCATCGTCGTCTCCATCATCATCATCATCCCCGTCCTCCTCATCATCATCGTTCCCACCGTCATCATCATCATTGTTGTTGCCATCGTCTCCATTGTTGTCATCATAGGGTGGATTCAACTGTGCTTGGAGAGCGGAAATCTGGGCTGCCATATCAGCAATAGTCTGGTCCCTTTCCTGGACGGTCCCTTGCAGCTGTTGTATGGCTTGATTGTTTTCCTGCACGGTACCATTAAAATGTGCTATGGTTGCGTCCCTGCCTATCAGTGCATGATTCAGAACATCCACAGCTTCTTGCAAGGTCTCAATCTCCTGTCCCTGGACCACCATACCGTTGCTGACAAAATCTGCTATGTCCTTTACCATCATCACTTTCTCAGCTAGAGCTCCATTCTCCCTCTCCATATCCTCTATGTGCCTCCGACGGGGCGGCATGTTGTTCTTGTCGCCCGGGGTAACCACAACGTTCTCATTCTCATCACGCCTTCCGTAGTCATGGTAGGGTGAGTCTTCTGGCAGCAGGTGTCGGACAAGGTGGCACTGGCGTGATAGGGCTTCATGTAGGGCCAAGTTTATTCCAAGTCCCTAGTTGCAGTATGTCTTGGTGTAGACCAGATGCACAGGGTTTGGCAAGGCGGCATCCCTGAAGATGAAAGTGGTGATCTCCCAGGCGTCCTCGCCATATCCATAGGTGTATAGCCTCCCTCCCTTGAACATGGGCAGTGGCAATCCCAATGACTGCGATAGCTGTGCCAACTGTCTTGCAAAGGGCCTTGGTGACTCCATCGTTGCATACTCAGTCCTGACTTCTCCCATCTATCAATTAAAAGAGGGAAGTGTGAGAATAGCATATGGTGAAGATTTAAGAGAGTGAAAGGCATAAGATAAAAGACAGAGTTAATGTAAGCTTTAATAATTCTATGGCTTCCTAATCCAAACCTAGGTCACGATCCTACAGTCGACACATGGGCTCTGATACCATCTTGTAACACTACGGTTCTGAAAAGACCGTAGCTTCTATGTGACATGCCAATCCCTGGATCGGTTCATTGGCTCACAATAGAATAAAGATGAATAACATAGCAAAATATCCGTGTATCATAAATAACGAAGATCTAGAGTATCATTATTACAATAAAGGCTTAGCCCAAAGCTAGCTCAACTTATTCAAGTAGCAACATAAATAGAATAAATCCTCCATTCTTCAAATTGCCCACAAGTGAACAAGTGTCGAGTGGAGTACCGTGGCCTAAATCGATCACTCAGAATCGAAATATCCTGCAACATGAAACATAGCAGCCCCGAAGGGTCAATGCATGGAATGTATGGCAAGTAGAGCTATTAAAGGAGACAATAGTGTTATCATCTACATGCATATTTGGCAAGTGGACCTGTGGCTAGCTTGCATTTGCAAATACCTTTGTCCTACTTTCTTAAACAGTTTTTGATTTTCTTTGAAAAGATCCCAATTAAGTTAACCCATCAACATTAAAGAAATTAGGAAATTAGAATGAGCGAGAAACATGTCATGAAATCAATATCAAGCAACTCAGATGTCCATAACCGGGGACACTGCTAATCGATTAGTTTGTACACCCTGCAGGGGTTAGTACACTTTACCCATGTGACTTGGCCAGCCCAACTCATACCACCAATCTCATATTGGGTGATGATAGGGAGAAGTCCAAGAAGGGACCGTTCGGGAAGTAGCTCCCCAAACCCGACACGCACCGGTCCAACCTACCAAAATTCTACATCTCTGGATACGTGGGTTCGAGTTACCACAACCTACTGAGTCCAACCAACCACTCATTTCATTATTGGCACATGGTTGTACACGTAAGATACAAAATAAAGAAGCCAATCATTTTCTCTTGATACCTGGGTGCCTTTCCACTACAATACCACCAAAAATTATCAATCCCATCACACCCAGGAGATTCATTGATTATGTTGTCTTTAGTTTTCGCAAACCAACACATTTAGAAACAACTTTCGGTGATGTAACCCAGCCCTCGTTCATCATAGCATGACTAAGCACATCTACCAACGGTGGCTCATCTACAGGAAAGCCCTACCATATAATGGGACATAGCATAGCGATAGTAGCATCCTACACATGCATATACAAAATACACAACAATGCAATGAAAGTAATAGGACCATATCATGAACAAGGTAGCATCTACTTGCCTTGGCTGTAGCGATCGAACGAACAATCCTCATACGAGCAAGCGTTGCACTCGTCACAGTCTACACGATACAATTGCAATCACATAAACAAACCAAACACAATCATATACAAACATGACAATGCAAGATGCATGCATGACAAGTTGAACAATGCTACAGTAGCTTCATATAATCTTATTCAGTATACCTACTGTATGCATGCATGGAAAACATTTTAAGTGCATAGAAAACAAAGCATGCAATTTTAAATGCCCAAACAATTGAGCTATAACCCAAATATTTAGCCACTGCTAATAATCTGTTTGTAAAATCTTGGAAAAATACCCACTGTGTAGGCATCCTAAAATTGAACCAGTACCAACTGGAATCACTCAAAAAGGATTTATAAAATTTCCTGGGCAACTTAAATACTCCAGTAAGCCTTTTTATGGATTCTGCAAATTCTAGTACTGTAAGTCTACCTTTTTAATTCACTAAAGGACTCCACTTGTTCTACTGATTCCAGGGACATGTTATTTGCAATTTTTGGAGTTGTAGAACTTTTCCTATGAATTTAATACTCTAAAAAGGACATTAAACTATTTAATTAATCAAGACAAATCCTTGCTGCAAAAGTATGAAACAACTGTACAGATATATTCTACGTGAAACACTGAATCCATACATATTTTATTTGCAATTTTTGGCCTAGTATATTATTCTATATTGAATTTACAAGGTCCATCTAATTTATGCCAAAAATAAATCGAATTAATGCCTCAGTCAACTTTGACTGATTGACCACGCTGACGTGGCGCTGACCAGTGAGCGCCCTGACCAGGCCAGTCAATGGTCCATCGTCCATTGGATGCAGATCGGAGGGCAGAGAGAGAAGGGCGACATGCTAACCGGTCAACGGCGGTGGCGCGGGTCAGCGGCGATGGCGGCGGCGGCTCGGGCGGTCTCCGGCTGCGGCTCGCGGTGCAATGGCATCGGGGGCGAGGCGACGGAGCTCGTCGAGGTGGCGGCGGCGGCTGGCGCGTCCACGGGTGGCAGCGGCGGGCATCTGGAGCGCGGGCGGCGTCGGTGGCGAGGCGGCGAGCTCGCGGCAGCGTCGGGGGCCTGCAGGGAGAAGGGGATAGGGTCAGCGGGTGGCGGTGGGGGCTCCCAGCAGGAGAGCGGGGCGAGGGGAGGTCATGGGCGGTGGCGGCATGCGCTTACCGCGGCAATGGCGGTGGCGGCGGCTCCGAACTCCGGCGAGAAATTGCGTGTAGATGGAGGCGGCTTAGGAGAGGGTTTTCAAGGGGTTTGGGAGAGGGGTTCGAGGGCTATGTGGAGGTACTCGCAGCACGCAGAGAGGCGCTCGATCCTGCGCTAAGTCTGCCTCGGCGTCCATGCCCACGGCGGCGCCACGCTGGTGTGCGGGCCCCAGCTGGCAGTGGCGCAGGGCGCTGGGCTGGCTGAGCGTCGGGGCACGCTATCTGCCGCGCGGGCGGCGCGTGCGGTTGCTCCTGCTGCTGCGGTGCTGGCAGGCCCCGGCTGGGCCAGCGGGGCGTGGGCGGGATGCTTCTCCAGCGCGATTTCCCTTTTTGTTTGATTTTTTTCTTTTCTTTTTTCGAAACAATTCCTTAACTGAATTTTCTGTCTGAAACTGTCTAAAAATAAGATGAAAATTCAGATTGCTATAGAAATTGCTCCGAAGCTCTGATTGAGGCGATTCAAAGTGCTACGGGTTCATGATGGAACCCTCTACACACCTGTGCCTTCCAAGAAACTAAAATGTACTGTTTTTATAGAAGCATGGTAGAAACCGAGCACTCAAGCATAGGTGACAAAAAATGCAAATGCAAGTGAGGTGTTTTGCCAAAACCTTTTTGAACTGATTTTTTGCAATGATGTTGATGATGCAATGACATGTATGCTATGCAGTACCAAATCAGAAATTTGGGATGTGACAGCTCAAGGGAGAGAGAGAGGCAGTGAGGTGTGGTCCGAGTTGGGCTAGACCCTTCGGGGTGGTTATTTTGTCTATGTCTAATGGGCCACTAGGGCCCAATAAGATTAAACCAACCCAGCAATCCTTTCAGGCCTGTTGGAATAAAAAGGAAAATACCAAAATACTCCTGGACTTAATTAAATTCTAGAAAATAAAATAAAAGTCCAAAAATTATAAATAAAATATTTTTGGATTCACAATAATCCACACTATCCAAATAAAATAAGATATAAAATTTTAGACATTTTAATTTTTATAAGAATTTTGTAATTTATATATTACTTATGGAATTTTACAAAATTATTGAAAGATGATAAAAATAAATAAAAATAACTTTCATTAAATAATAATATTTTAGTATTTTTGAAAAATACTAAATAAATATTTCATAAAAAAATTTAATGTATAATTGATAATTCCTAAAATAATTATTAAATCAATAAAAGTCAAATAAAAGGGAAATAAAATAAAATAATTCAATATAAGTTATAATTATTTAAAAGTAATATTTATAAATGTTTTATTATTATTAAAAAATACCTTATATAATAATAGGGTAAATGCCTATCAAATTAAATAATGCATTAGATTACTTGCATAATCATTTTGCTTCTTTAAATATTGTCCTTACCGGGCAATAATGATGTTTTTGTAGACATAGAAGCTCAAGGTCCATTGGAAGCATCAGACTTCACTACCTTGCCATCACAAGGCAAGTTCATCACTTGCTCATGTCCTTTGAAGAGTCTTTATCAAAGTATTTGCAAATTGTGTGTTATCATATATACTATAAAAGAAAGAAAATATTATTTTCACAAATAAATAAATCATAGATATCATCCTAAGTGATGATATATTGGAGCAATAGAACTTAGGGTTCTAGTTGCAAACAATGATGATCAAGTAGGGACTTAATAACCACTGACATCAGTGATTCTAGCGCCGTATATTACGCGTTAGCCATGAGATTTGGAATGGGATAGAGAAGTCAGCTGTATCTTATTCCTCTCACATGAAGCCATATGTGCAGGTCGTGGCTGTTATCCTCGTAGCATGCATATTAATTGGTAATTCATAGAGGCTATGCAGCATATGGGTGGGAACCCTCATCGTCCCACGATAGTTCTGGCATCTAACGGTTTGTACAAACCATTGCCGTAATTCATTATGTGGGAATGGTGTACACCAAGGAGGCATTCGAGGTCACGAAGGGGGCAGTGATTGGCTTGGACCAACTACTGGGCCCCACATCATGGAATTGTGGACGGGAAAGTACGCCCGGTTGTGCAACAAGGAGTTGATCTCTCATGGGTAAAGTAACGCACCTCTGCAGAGTGTAAGAACTGTAACTTGTCACTCCCTGTTCCGGGAAGGAGCTGCGAACGCGGCAGGAAAGGAACTCCATGAAAGTTCTGGTCAACCTGTGAAGGCTGATTGTCATAGTTTTTCAGAATAAAATCAATCTTTGAAGAAAGATTTACAAAAACTGCATAGTGCCAAGGATTTATAATCCGAGGTGGTAATTAGAGCACTTCTTGCATATAATGAACTTGTTGGGTAATGCTGTTACTCATTCTTTCCTTTGATCCCTTGCTTAGACTCTAAGGATCCCAAAGACGTGCCAATGTATGCAGCCAAATGCTAAGAAGATGTGTTCTACGAGGAACCTGATCTATTCGGAGGTGTTGAAGGAGTGTATTACAAAATAATGTGTGTACTTTTGTAATATGGACCCGCAATCTTTCTGTTGTACCACTCTGAGGGATGTGATATTTACGGAATGGTGTTCTGTGGATGTCATGTCAACGACTATAGTGTACTACACATGTAGTGGTATGCTGGGTCACCGCACTCTCTCTCGTTTCTGAGCTTGGCCGAAACCCTAGCCGTACCGCCGCCACGTCGCGTCGCCGACTCCGGTCTCCCCTCGCCTATCTGAGACCAGTGCGAGCTCCGCAGTGCTGCACCGCATCTCCCTGCTGACGGAATCATGCCTAGTAGCCCCGAATCCTCCGCTACATCGCCTTCTTCCTCGCCTCCGTTCGAGCTCCGCCGTCGCCATTGATGCCATTCAAGACCTCCCCGCGCCTCCCTGTCACGACCATGAGCACCAGGGTGAGCATGCGGTTCTCCCCGACCCCCTTTCCCTCTCCCTTTCGCTCTGTTTCGTGCCCGAGTCATGCACCGCCGTCTGCCGCTGCCAGTCGTTGTCACAGTCGGTGCTGCAGTGACCAAGAATCGGAGGCTCCGCTGTAGTTTGGTCCGCCACTATGCGCTCTTTCGAATGAGACATAGCACGACTCCTCCCGTGCTCTGTAGCTCCTTCCCTGCCGCTGGCCGACGTGTCCCCGGCGAGCCCCTATGGCGTCGACATGGCGCCTGCGTGGCAGTCACGTGGGCGTTGACCCCGCTTGGCCAGTGTAGCTAGTTGACCTAGCCCTGGGCCCAGTTGTCAGTGACTGAGGCTAGATAACAACCCTAGTAAGAAATACCCTTACCCCTGTGCTGACGTCAGCATGACGCACTAAATCATTTTAAATTGGTTTAATAATTTCAAAAATTGGATAAAACTTGTAAAATCAACAACTAATTATTTATAAGTCAGAAAAATACAAATAATATACCAAATTGTTCAGAAAAATGAGATTTATTTAATAGAGCGATAATCATGCATTGTTAAGCAACTTACATGACAAGTTTAATTAGAAGAACATAGTAACCCCTCATAGGTGATTCCGGAGTTTTCCCGAATTAGGGTTTATACCCCTCGGAACCCCGATTAAATTGACCAGCATGCCTTAGGGTTACAATTCAATACAATTCAACTTTTCATATCATCATCATTGCTTGAGCATTGCACCAATTCCATGTGTTGATTGTTTCCCTCTCTTTCCGGTGTTTGGTTCTTCCCGGTAGAATACGATATCGAGATCGAGATCGAAGACCGAGATCAAGACCGTCGAAGATCGACAAAAAATACATGACCAACTATAACCAATTCAAGTACAAGATGTATGAAGCTATGCTTTCTAGTTATCAACGGGAAAAGGCAAGCATAGCCCCACCATGATATAATCCTATGATTTTGAAAGCATTGCAATTTTTGCCATGATGCATACGATTCTACTAGGGTCTTTTATCGATAGATAGAGTATCCTATCTATTGCATTACTCCCTTTGAGATTATATTACCTGATCCACTGCTCCTAGCATAACTAGGCTTGCCTTGTGTGCACTGCTAGAGCTTATATCCGTGCTTGCTTAGCCATGCATAGCTGTCAGTACTGGTCCATCCAGATGATGTATCAGATACAGATAAGCTAGTATGATAGGAGACCATGATGAGATGATATTTGAGGTGATATAATTTTAAACATGCTAAGGCTTGTATGGGAGGCCACGGTGGGATGTGGTTTTTGTACTCCCATGCTCGCCACCACTAGGACCCGAGTTCTTGCCTTTGGAACCGAGACGAGCGTATAACCACATGGGGCCTGGACAACCTTACGAGCAACTAACTTGCCTAGTAGATTACATGAGTCACATAGTTCGGGAGTTCCATTCGACATATGCATAGAAAACCTTTTGAAACATTTGGTGGGTGAAGGTGCATCATAACAGGTAGGTAAGCGTGGCTGAGGTTGCTTGGGGTAGATAGGGCCCCTGGTAAACCAACCTCACCTCACATCTCTGGGGACCGGCTTGGGGACTTGACCCGTTATGGCGGAACCATCCTTAGGGCGTGACTCATGGTCTCGGCGAAAGCAAGGTAAAGATAGTGTCTAACCACCCTCTGTTGGCCTTCCTAGGAAGAGGGCTAACCATTGTGGCAATAAGAGAAGGTTAGGATGTGTGGGTAAAGTTGTACACAACTGCAGGGTAATAAAATTTTCGAAAAGCCATGTTCATGGTTATGAACGACTTGGCGACCAGACTCAATATCATAGATAACCTTAACCTAATCGTAAAACTTGGTAGATCAACATGTGATTAAGGATGCTTCCTCATGGGTATGAGGCGGTGATCCTAGTTAGGGTTGAGATGATGATGACTTGGTGGAGATCAAAAGATGATGATCAATATTTCGGAGATGTCGCTCTCTTATCCCCTTTTAAAATACTCTGAATAGACGAGCTTCTTCTCTCCCTTGTTTTATAAACAAAGAAGGCTTTATGCAAAACAACTCCACCAGCCATAAGTCTTGCGGAGTACACCCTATACTCACCCTTGCTTTGTTGATACTTTTGGCAGAGTAAGTGTTCCCCTAAAGATGAGTTTGGTACTACATCGACATCGACGAGTAGCTTGGTGTTCCCGGCTGGCAGGCTGGAATTTATGGGCTGGGACGTCATCGTTATGATTCAGGCCTCTTAGGCCATTTGTTAAGTTTGCTATACTTAATAGCATAATTTTGCCTTCCGTTGTTTGATGCTTGTGGTCAGTGACCTCTGCATGTAATAATTTGGCTCTTCGCTCAGTTATGAGCTTGCTGTAATACATTTTGTGTTGTAGGGTAACTGTTGTGTTACCGATTGTTCACTGGATATTCTCGAGCTCAAGGTTAAGCTTATGTCAGACGGAGGTCTGGAATTTGTTTAGCCTTGATCCCGGGGGTGTCACAGGTTTTGGTATCAGAGTCTTACCAACCATAGGGAAACCTTGCTACTGGTCGACGTTGAGTCTAGTGTTTGTGAAAAATATTTCAAAGATTAAAAGTATTTGCGAAAACTCTAGTATGCTTCTTTCTCTCCTTATCCAGTCTCGCTCTAACTCTAGGTCTTCTTATCTGGTGTTGACTTTGGAAAAGTTTTGATGTCTCTTCTACTCTTTCAAAACTTAGGTGCCTTATTGGCATGTCGTTTGTAAGCCAGTTGACCTAGTGTTGAGTTCTTTAGAGTGGTGTGTGTTGTGAATTCCTTGTTCCCCTTGTTCTTGTTCGTCTGAGAGATTCCATCATGATCTCTCTATATTTTGGACCCACAATATTATATTGTTGGTTCCACAGTGTTTTGCTCTAGGCTTCGAGGTTTCCTTTCTCCTTGTGTGCCTCCTTTTTGTTTGTTTGGGTACTTCAGAAGTTGTTACTTCTCTTGGAAGATACCTTGTGGTTACTACCTTGTAGTGTACACTGTGTCACTCAAGTACTAGTAACTTCTTTTCTCGGGTTTTAACCCTTGGACTTGAACTTAAGATCCCTAATTGTGCTGTATTATGGTGTTGTGAATCTTGTACATGAAGCTGAACTTTAACCCAATATCCATCCTCTGACCCCATCGTTAATCTTCACACGTTACATCAGGATGGCTGGTATTACCATTCTAGCCTTCAAGCTTGTGGTCTTTGTCGCGATTGAATTGTGACAACTAAGGACTTCCCATACCACATGCTATGGTAGATGTTCTTTAATGGAACCAAATACATCACGACAAGAGTAATCCTCGTGAGTCTCGTATCTATGTCCGTGACTCTACCATACCTTCCCCTCTCTTTGCATTGGTTTTCGGAAGATTGTTAATCTATGCATCCACATCTCGGGAATTCTATCATGAGTATGTTCCTTCTTTGGTAGCCAAGTAGTAAACGTGCATCGGTGTCTTTTGATGCAAGATACTCTTGTGGTTCGTCAAGAAAAACCAGTTCGGGATGTCTAGGAGAAACAAACTCCAGTACCTTGTCATATCTAGGATCAGGTCAAAGTGATGTAAATCTGTAGATCAGAGGCATTGATAGCTTCTATCTGTTCCACCTTAAAGTATCACACCCTTTTATACTAAGAGATCTGCTAAGATTCATGACCCTGTTAATGAAGTGATGCTTCTACACATTTTTACCCACTCTTCCTCGAGCTTTCGTGCTCGTGAGTGATGCGTGTGCGTAATAATGTGGCCATCTGAGATTCTAGCAATTTTTATTTCTTATAACTCAAAGGACATTTGTGTCATTCTTAGCATGATTGGTTAACCATATCACTAAGCAAAGTTTGACTAAGCTACCAAGTTCGCTATTCTGGTGCACTCTCTTTGATCAAAGAGTTAGGATCGTGCCAAAGCTCTAAGAATATGTCTTCTTTCCTTACAAAGCAAGTTCCCTCTCGAACTAAGTGACATATCGGTGGTTTGTGATATTCTAGATGTCTTATAGAAGTGTTTCCATGTTGCCACATGAATGTGTTGTCAAGTTCTTGAGCAAGCAAGTTCTCTGAAGTGATCCTTTCTCCAAGCATCCTTACTAGATACCCCTGAACTAGTTGGTTGAGCTTAAACAACAACTTGGAGAATTGTAAGACAAAAGTTCTATCTGATTCTTTTCCTTCTTCAGGGATGTCTAGTGATGTTCTTGCTAAAGAAATATATTATTTCCTTCATGGATATGTTATCTTCCCCACCTTTGAGTTGATTTGGGCTATCGGCAAATCAAACTCCCTCCCAGGGACTATTCCGATTATGTTTCTACTTGTGATGTTTCAAATGAGAATACCTTCTTGTCCTCTGGTCTAACCAATACTTTTGTCTTGTTCATGCAAAATATGAGTCCATCTTCTTGGAGTGTATTGATAAGTTTTTTGTTGAGCCCATCGACAATATCCTTATCTTCTACATTTCAGATTGGATTCATATGGAACATTTGGCATTAATGTTGGAAACTTTTAATAACCGTCTTCGAGTTATCTCAAAGTATGAGTTCTGGATGATAGAAGTAACCTTCTCCGGTTCACGCGCAGTTGTTGAAAGATGTCGCCGTGAATTCGAGAAGAGTTATCCCTTTCCTTAAGGACACATGTGCGTTTTATTGTTAGTACTTATAAGTTGTGTGCAGTTGTCCTTTGACAAGTTGCTAATACATGAGTCTAACAATCTAGCTTAGTCTTTTCGAGCTTGAAATTGTAGTCCGTGTCTTGAGAATCTAGTAACTTTACCTTCGCGGTAAATGTTGCAAACTTTCTATTCGGACATGCCGAGTCTGAAATATCATACCACCTAACCAAATCTGAATATCAAGCAGATATGATGGTTGCTGCTCCTCCAGGTTTTTGACATAGGTCTCTTTGTAAGTCTGGCAACATTGGTGTAATGGTTGACACACTTAGCCAGAAAAACCTCTTGTCATATTCTCTTGATTCTGCAATAACAACCACACTTCATGATGCTTCTTCTATAATTTATTATAGGAGTTATGCTAGATTATGGTTTCCTTTGTATCCGAAGTTCGACCTTTACTTGATGTTTGATTTCTAGAACATCAAGGAGAACATTTAAATGTAGTGTTGCTAAATGTCTCTCTATCGATCCTCCAAACCCTTTATGTTGGCAAGCGTATGGTTGTGCCAAGTACTTGAAGTCTGAGAAAGAAGTTTCTTTCTTCTCGTGTCATCAGGAATCTTCTTATCTATTCATCTAGTGGTGTAAAGGGATACCATAATCTCTGGCAAGGATTTTGGTATACCTGGAAGAATAAAGAGTTCCTTCGTTTTCTCAATCATCTTGTAAGAGTAGCTATGATTTTGGTAATCTGAAGCTTCTCTTGTTACATGTTTCTCGTGACTCCTATGAGTCCTCTCCACAAAATACCTTTCTGTCTTGGCCTTCTGTTGAATGAAAAAGAGACCCTTCTGTTTCGAAAGTAGTTCAACAGCTTGGTTTGGTTGATCCATATCTCTGCAACCTGAAATCTCTACTTGAGCCGTATAGTAGAGGTTTCCTTTTGAAGTATGTAGTCGTGTTCTTTCTGTTGAAGCTCTCCTCTTCAGAAGCTTCAAAATCTTCTGTAAGCTCCATGGTCTCAATCCTTATGAGGACCATCAATCTAATAAATTGAAACCTTCTCCTCCTGTTTCCTTCGTTACCTTGATGTATTTCATGTATGCATATCAGAGTTGTTTCTAAACACTCTATCCATGAGCTGACCATGAGATACTATGTGTGTTGTTTAGTGTGTTTCCCCTCTTATCTTTAGAGTGGCCCTGTTTCTTTTTCTCTCTGTCTCTCTTCCTACCTTTGGAATCTCGGGTCGAGATTGTCATAAGGGGGATAGAGCTGTAACACCCCAGTTTTAGCTAAACCTATATTAGGGCTTGATTGTGCATTCATGAGCATCATATCAAAAATTGCATGCATTAAGAAATATTGCAAAACCCTAAAACCCTAGTTTTACCCTCTCTTTGAAATGCATTCAAAAGGTTTTGTATTTTGAAAAGTGCCAAAATTATGGAGCCCAAATGGACTAAGAGGGCCTCACAATATTTTACTAGTTTTATAAAACCTGCTGGTATTTTTCTTGAAATATCCAAAATAGATTTTAAAATGAATTTCCAAAGAAGAAATCAAAACAGAAATTGGAAAAACAGTTTTACAGAAAAAAAGAGCCAACAAGCAAAGCAGGGCACAACCCACTCTCTCCCGTGCCTATCTGCCTACCAGTGCGCCCGCAGCCAGGCCACCTGGCCCGTCCGCAGCCCAGCAAGGGCACGGTGCCGCTTCGCTCCCGCGTTCATCATCTTCCTCACGAGCGCAAGCATCTTTGTGTCGGCGCGCTTCCTGATCCTCGTCGTTCGTCGATCTCGGGAGGAGGATAAGGTCACCATGACGTCGCCCTCGCTCCCCTATCCATTCTTCCCCCTCCATAGAGACCTCTCTCTCTGTCGTTTCTGAGCTTGGGCAAAACCCTAGCCGTACCGCTGCCGCGTCGCGTCACCGACTCCGGCCTCCCCTCGCCTATCTGAGACCGCCGCGAGCTCCGCCATGCTACAACGCGTCTCCCTGCCAACGGAATTGTGCCCAGTAGCCCCGATTCGTCCGCTACATCGCCATCTTCCTCGCCTCCATTCGAGCTCCCCTGTTGCCATTGACGCCATTCAAGACCTCCCCGCGCCTCCCCTTCACGACCATGAGCACCAGGGTGAGCATGCGGTTCTCCCCGACCCCTTTTCCCTCTCCCTTTTGCTATGTTTCATTCCCGAGTCGTGCACCACCATCTGCCGCCGCTAGTTGTTGTCACAACCGGTGCTGCGGTGACCAAGAATCGGAGGCGCCGCCGTAGTTAGGTCTGCCACTATGCGATCTTTTGAACGAGCCATAGCACGCCTCCTCCCGTTCCCTATAGCTCCTTCCAGCCACTGGCCGACGTGTCTCCGGCGAGCCCCTGTGGCGTCGACGTGGCGCATGCGTGGCAGTCACGTGGGCGTTTACCCCGCTTGGCCAGCGTGGCTAGTTGACCTAGCCCTGGGCCCAGTCGTCAGTGACTGAGGCTAGATACAGCCCCAGTAAGAAATACCCTTACCCCTGTGCTGACGTTAGCCTGACGTAGTAAAATCATTTTAAATTGGTTTAATAATTTCAGAAATTGTATAAAACTTTTAAAATCAATAACTAATTATTTATAAGTCAGAAAAATACAAATAATATACCAAATTGTTCAGAAAAGTGAGATTTATCTAATAGAGCTATAATCATGCATTGCTAAGCAACTTACATGACAAGTTTAATTAGAAGATCATAGTAACCCCTCATAGGTGATTCCGGAGTTTTCCTGAATTAGGGTTTATACCCCTCGGAACCCCGATTAAATTGTCGAGCATGCCTTAGGGTTACAATTCAATACAATTAAACTTGTCATATCATCATCATTGCTTGAGCATTACACCAATGCCATGTGTTGATTGTTTCCCTCTCTTTCCGGTGTTTGGTTCTTCCTGGTAGAATACGATATCGAGATCGAGATCGAAGACCGAGATCAAGACTGTCGAAGATCGATGAAAAATACTTGACCAACTATAACCAAGTCAAGTACAAGATTTATGAAGCTATGCTTTCTGGTTATCAACGGGCAAAGTAAAGCATAGCCCCACCATGATATAATCCTATGATTTCGAAAGCATTTCAATTTCTACCATGATGCATACGATTCTACTGTGGTCTTTTATCGATAGATAGAGTATCCTATCTATTGCATTACTCCCTTTGAGCCTATATTACCTGATCCACTGCTCCTAGCATAACTAGGCTTGCCTTGTGTGCACTGCTAGAGCTTATATCCGTGTTTGCTTAGCCATGCATAGCTATCAGTACTGGTCCATCCAGATGATGTATCAGATACAGATAAGCTAGTATGATAGGAGACCATGATGAGATGAGATGAGATCTGAGGTGATATAATTTTAAACATGATAAGGCTTGTATGGGAGGCCATGGTGGCATGTGGTTTTTGTAGTCCCATGATCGCCACCACTAGGACCCGAGTTCTTGCCTTTGGAACCGAGACGAGCATACAACCACACAGGGCCTGGACAACCTCACGAGCAACTAACTTGCCTAGTAGATTCCATGAGTCACATAGTTCGGGCGTTCCATTCGACATATGCATAGAAAACCTTTTGAAAGATTTGGTGGGTGAAGGTGCATCATAACAGGTAGGTAAGCGTGGCTGAGGTTTCTTGGGGTAGATAGCGCCCCTGGTAAACCAACCTCACCTCACATCTCTGAGGACCGTCTTTGGGACTTGACCCGTTATGATGGAACCATCCTTAGGGCGTGACTCATGGTCTTGGTGAAAGCAAGGTAAAGGTTTTGTCTAACCACCCTCTACCGGCTTTCCTAGGAAGAGGGCTAATCATTGTGGCATTAAGAGAAGGTTAGTATGTGTGGGTAAAGTTGTACACCCCTGTAGGGTAATAATCTTTTCGAAAAGCCGTGTTCACGGTTATGAACGACTTGGCGACCAGACTCAAGATCATAGATAACATTAACCTAATCATAAAACTTGGTAGATCAACATGTGATTAAGGATGCTTCCTCAAGGGTACGAGGGGGTGATCCTAGTTAGGGTTGAGATGATGATGACTTGGTGGAGATCAAAAGATGATGATCAATATTTCGGAGATGTCGCTCTTATCCCCTTTTAAAATACTCTGAATAGACGAGCTTCTTCTCTCCCTTGTTTTATAAACAAAGAAGGCTTTATGCAAAACATCTCCACCAGCCATAAGCCTTGTGGAGTACACTCTGTACTCACCCTTGCTTTGTTGATAATTTTGGCAGAGTAAGTGTTCCCCTGAAGATGAGTTTGGTACTACATCGACATCTACGAATAGCTTGGGTTTCCCGGCCGTCATCCTGGAATCTATGGGCTGGGATGTCATCGTTATGCTTCAGGCCTCTTAGGACATTTGTTAAGTTTGCTATACTTAATAGCATAATTTTGCCTTCCATTATTTGATCCTTGTGGTCAGTGACCTCTGATTGTAATAATTTGGCTCTTCGCTCAGTTATGAGCTTGCTGTAATAAATTTTGTGTCCTAGGGTCACTGTTGTGTTACCGATTCTTCACTGGATATTCTCGAGCTCAAGGTTAAGCTTATGTTAGACGGAGGTCTAGAATTTGTTTACCCCTGATCCCGGGGGTGTCACACAACATATCGGTATCAGGTACGCCTAGATCCGACTAAGCCGTAGTCCCCTCTTCCTGTTCCTTGGCCATGATATTTTTGACTGTTTTTACTACTACTTAAAATTTCTCTATATCAACTGGGGTCTCCTTTCCTCCCAGCCTGTCGTTGGAGGAGGTGGGAGCCTTGGGTTCTGATGGTGCTAGCCTTTAGGAGCTATCGCGAACGGCCGTGTGGCCTCTCCAGGGTGGGAGCTTTACACTATCCCTTTGGTTCACAAGCGCCACCCTAGGCGGGGTCCTCCGAACCCCTCTGAAGGCGCTCGTGCGGCCCCTAGTGGGGAGGTCTAGTATCCTCCTTCCCGAGAGGCCGCAAAACCCTGCCCCTGGGCGGGTATGCGCTCCCGGGCTTAGAGCGCCCGTGAGATGGCATGAAAGACGCTGGAGGCCTGCGATGGTATATGCACTGCTCTTAGGTGTTCGCCCACCCGGGTCGAAGTGCTCCCACCCGGTGGAGGAGAGCAGGCCCGCATCCTAGAGATAGAGATGCTGCAAGGCGAGAACGCTCGACTGCTGGAGTCCATGGTCGCATCCTCCCAAGCTAGGGAAGAGGCGCTGTTGGATCTCTCAGACCTCCATGTTTTAATATGAATTATTATTACATTTGAGTGTTTCAATATGAATTATTATTACATTAAATAATAAAATAAGGAAATTCAAGACATCAAGTGACTGAAATATAGACAAATAAATAGCAATATTTATTCCTTTCTTATCCAATATTCCAAAGATATAAGGAATACAAGTAAATAAGAAGTTATTACAAAAAATAATAATTATAAGTAAGAAAAAATGCTTTATTGAATCATATATATTACATTGTTTTTTACAAAAGAATAAAATAAAAATACATATTAATAAAAGAAAACCTATACTACTTTTCGTAAACTAAGTCTTGTATCTCCATATCTTTATTTGTAAGAAATTGATCCTGCAAGCAAACAATTAAAACAAAAATAAAGATAGCAATGGTAGTGTTAATAAAATTTCTCTCAAATTTAATAGTGAAGTGCAGTATTTAAATTCCTTATTGAGAAAGAATGATTTAGTGGCAAGTTTCACCAAACTGTAGGATCTTTTCATAATCACAAACCTTGCCTCAGTACAACCTCATTGGTAGTGGACAAAAGGGGAAAGTTTAACCAGGGAAAGTAGAAGTAAAAGTGTGAAACCAAAATATCTTCCCTTGATCTGCTCCATAGACCTAGCAAACAAGCATACAACTTACTCACACATGAATATGAGAGGTGCTGTCGATACCAGGAAGAAAGGAGGAAGTAGATAAAAGGCACAACCATGCTAAAAAGGCTAGCTCTATTAACACATTCTCACAACATCAAGAATTGCAAGAACACATCACATTTTATTACTAGAGCTTACTAGAACCACCATTAAATCCACCATAGAACCAACCAACAAAATCAGCAATCATAGTCACCAAAAGGAGAGGGAGGTCTAGATGTTGAGCAAGGTCAGATTAGCTATAGAGAAGAGGAGATAGATTCACTTCAAGGAAGAAGATAAGCAAGGCCAAGACAGGATACACAGCCAGGGAGGAAGACCAATCCAACTACTAGAAATAGTCACTTCAAGAAATGTTTCCATTGGCAACGACTTGGCACGTCGGTCGTCGTAGAACGTGCGTCTTCCGTGATGAATTTCACGGCTCGACCATTGCCAGTGAAAAACATTATAGAGCAAGCCAAGCAACCAGCACAGCAACATAAGCAATAGGTGGAGTAGTTTCCAAACCAGTATCTTGTATCTGTCCTTATTACTCATAAGGGCATGAGTTGTTGGATAGTGTGGTATCCTCAGAGTTATGCACAAAATGGGGTGTAAACCCATCATAGGAGAGTAAATAGCCACTACTAGTATCTGTTATTTATCTATGAACTAAATTAGATCTTAGTCTTTGCATCTTTAATCTAATCCACTATGTACCACCCACTAGGAGCTTTCATAGTGGCATCCATCCAATAGAAGCCATTCTTACAATTAGGTAATATAGGTAATCATATTCCTAGAATGCTAGGAATCACTCATGTTTAAAAACCTATCCCCAAATAGCAACATCACTATATTTTGGTTATAAGAATCATCACATAATGGAATAAATCCTTACTGGTACATATAATAAGCCATTCCCAAATCAAATCAGATATCTGAATCTTGGATGTTAATATCGCATTGCCAACCATCTAGTAACACTGTCTTTAGTAAAGATATACACACACCTGTGATGTTTCCACTAGAACATTCTCTAGATAGTAAATGCACTAGGCATAAATTCCATGTCAATATCAGCATCATCATCAACAAGTACTCACAACAAACAAAGATCTTAAGATCACAAAAATGGTAGTACATGATAAGGGACTCCATAGATCAAATCACATGACAACACAGCAATAAACAATAGGAAATCCTTAATGCCAACTCATCTAAACATCATGAGCGTGCCAGTATAGTTAGAGAGGAACCATAAAACAAGGGCGAACCCTAATGAGGGTTACAACTAGACTACAATGAGGGATTTAGAGAGAGAGATAGAGAGAGAAGGGGAAGAGGAATAACTCACCTATGGGCCTCACTCGGAAAGAAGAGGTAGCAGAGGGAGGTAGCCGACGATAGGGTCACGACGGCACGAGGAGCACTGGTGGCACTGCAACTCATGCCAAGCCGCAACCACGTCATCCATCGAAGAAGAGGGTAGTGTTAGTCACCACCGCACTGCCAGACCATCAAGGGAACACCATGAGGCCACCGGGGCACGATAGAGAGGAGGAACACAACCCTAACCACCAGTTAGGGGTCAACATGGCCAGGCGAGAGCTCACACGGTGAATCAAAGAGGATCAATTGATGCAACACATCGACTTGTTAGTAAGCGTGGAGGCAATGGCTGGGGCGGCCGAGGCTCGCTAGGATCGAAGGGCGACAGTAGCGACATCACGGGGTCACCAGACAGGAGAGGAGCACGTGCTCGAGAGAGGGATAACGGGGAGGACTGGGTCGGTTTGACCGACCTAATGGACCGCTGTGTGGGATAACCCAACCCACTAGGCTCAGCCAGGGCTAGGTTGGACCTAGGTCCAAGCCCATATTTAGAAGAAGAAATTGTTTAAATCATAAAAATCAAGAATTCCAAATATACCCTAAGAGTATTTTAGGCTAAAAATAAATAAATAAAAATCCTAAAAATACCTATAATATCTCTAAAGGTTCACAAAAACATAAGCTATCCAATAAAAATACTAAATTGTATTTAAGATTTTTAAAATTTAATTTGATTATTTAAAGGCAATAATACCTTTGTGGAATTTTCTATAAATAAGGATCATGGCCTTCCCCGAGGCCCAAAAATGACAGTAGCCCCCGGGAATTAGCTCGGCCGAGGTCGCCTAATGCCGTGTGATGCCCTTTTTTCCATGGGACTCATCACGGTGTTTCACCCCACTTTCGGTGCTGGGGGTCATGGAGCGGACTTGCGGTTTCCCCGAGGAGTCACGCCCGATGCTTGGGGTGGAGTTTGCCGGTTGCAGCGCTGGTTAATGGGAGAAAAAAGTGGGAGGCATCCTTATTAATCAGGCCTTTCCCCTTCCTCTCTCCTTCCCTGCTTCTCCTTGCGTGCTTATCACCATCCCCTTTCCACCACCTTGTTGCAATGGCAGACCGAGAAGCGACGGCGGTCGAAAAAAGGGGCTTCGTCCTAGTCTACTTACTCACATGAGGACGGGAGCGGCAAAATACTAGGAGCTTCCGCCGGCTTGACTTGCACCAACCTTGGACGATGACAAGCTTCGAGCTTTATCTGCTCATGTGGCGGGCCAACACCATGAAGGGGTGGTCGTCCCTCCTTCCTCAGAGTTCTTTCTTTAGATGATTTAGGTGTACGAGCTTCGTTTTGTGTAGATTCATCCCAAAGCCATGCTGGCCTTAGCAGCTTTCGCTCACCTCTACGAGGCGTTCATGGGAGTGATGCCATTGGTTGCTTTGTTCTGCCACTTCTTCACCCTCAGAGTGGAGAAGAAGCCGCTGATTGGTGGGGGCGTCACATTTAGCCTCTAGAAGTAGCGCTCCCGACAGTACCCCTCGGGCCATTACAAGTCCAAGTGGGATGAATGGCGCAACGAGTTTTGTATGGTGGTCGTCGAGGATTTGCTGACCTGGATGCAAGACCCATAGGTGGTGGTTCAATCTACTCGCTCCTGGTCTAGGCTAAGTTCCCAGGACAGGGATCTAAATCACATCGTGGATCGGATACAAGAGCTGGAGAAAGATGGGTTGTCCATCCATGCTATGATATCTGACTTTCTTGAGCGGCGCTTGGCGCTTGTGCAGAAGATATCTCATCCGGCATGGGAGTACTATGGAAGCGAGGAAGCAACTCGACTCCACCCCAGGAACAAAGGGGGCCTTTCCTCGGAAGATTACCAAGCTCTAATGCGGAACACCGAGGAAGGTCAGAGATCTGCCGGCGTTGGTGGTGACTCTCTACCGAGACGCTCGCCGGTAATCCATCCTGGCGACCCTGCCGGTCTGTAGTGCTAGATGGGTGGCAGACAACAATGAATCCAGGGATGCCACTGGGAGTGATGACGAGGGAGACGACGAGGAGTCGCTGGCACCCGAATCATCCATGGCTCTTTCTTCGAATGACGGGGAGGGAGATGAAGTCTCCTAGGATCAGGCCATCCTGGAGCAGGCCCATGGGGAGAAGAGCGCAGTGCCTTTGGGCAGTCCTTCCAACGGCACCTGGTCCCTTGCACCTACCTCTATCAATCCCCTTGGGAAGGCGGTCACCATGGAACCTCTTCCTAGGATTCATCTAGCAGCCCCTCTCGCGGGGCCACTCCCAGAGTTACCGATACACGAGGTACCGGTCTTATTCGAGAGCGTCTATAGGAGCTTACTCTAGGAAAGCGGCCATGCGCAGGGTCTCTCCTCCTTTGTTGAAGAAAGAGAGGTGATCCATCGAGCCCAGTGCTGGTAACGATTTGTTCCTCCATCTTCATTCTCCTGACCTCTCTTCTTTGATGCATTGAGGGCTGATGCTGGTGCCATCCTTAGGGGAGCATTCAGTGCTCAATGGGCTGAAAAAGCGGTACACCTCCCTAGGTCTTCTGTTGCTAGTGCGGCCGAACCTTCTGACATATCGGTTTCAGGTACGCCCAGTTCCGACTAAGCCATATTCCCCTCTTCCGGTTCCTTGGCCATGGTATTTTCTGACTATTTTTACTACTGCTTCAGATTTTTCTATATCAACTGGGGTCTCCTTTCCTCCCATCCTATTGTTGGAGGAGGAGGGAGCCTTGGGTTCTGATGGTGCTAGCCTTCAGGAGCTGTTGCGAACGGCCGTGTGGCCTCTCCGGGGTGGGAGCTTTCCACTATCCCATTGGTTCACAAGTGCCACCCTAGACGGGGTACTCTGAACCCCTCTGAAGGCGCATGCGTGGCCCCTAGTGGGGAGGTCTAGTATCCTCCTTCTCGGGAGGCTGCAAAACCCTGCCCCTGGGTGGAGACGCGCTCTTGGGCTCAGAGCGCCCGTGATATGGCAGGAAAGACGCAAGAGGCCTGTGATGGTATATGCACTGCTCTCGGGTGTTCGCCCACCCGGGTGGAAGTGCTCCCGCTCGGTGGAGAAGAGAAGGCCCGCATCCTAGAGCTAGAGATGCTGCAAGGAGAGAATGCCCGACTGCTTGAGCCCATGGCCGCATCCTCCCACGGTAGGTAAGATACGTTGTGGGATCTCTTAGACCTCCGTGCAAAGGTGACGCTTCTAGCGGAGGGGGCCAAAGAAGCTGCCAATCATCTGCAAGAGACCAAACTTGAGGAGGAAAATGCATGCCGCTCTCTTGAATCTGAGGTGGAGCTGAGTGCAGCGCGCACCGCCACCTTGCTTGATGCGATCTCCCATTTGGACGAGATGTTCCCGCGCCTCCAGGTGTCTCCAATCGGACTTCCTAACAGGGATGATGTCAAAGTACACTCCTTCTTCAGGGCGATGCTAGACTGCATGCAATGCTTACACGTGACTGTTGACGCCATACTGCAAGACGAAGGGAAGGAGGTGGTGGCAGAGGTGGCCAAACTATTGTTGTCCAGGGTTCACCACCACCTCCTAGGGTTTGATGATGAAATCATCTTTCAGGACCTAGCCCCCGGAGCGAATCTAAAGGTCTTGGAAGATGCCATGAAGCCAACGGTGGAGAAGGTGATGCAGATGATGGGGTGCCAATCAGAAGACTAGGCGTCGCACTTAATTCACCTTGTAGCTCTTGGGTCAGCTCTGACTTCGAACAAATTGATTCTTATGTCTTATCTATATCTTGAACTTGGATCTTGATGCTTTTGATGTTGTTTCTTCTATCAAGGTTGTGCTTGTGCTCGGGTGTCTTGGGCACCCATCACCTGTCCACTCCCTCTCAAGGAAGAAGGGCCCTATACGGGCTCTCATTTCCTTGGGAGGAGCGGGAGGGGGTGCTTGGACGGGTTTGCTTCGCGGGTGTGGGGCCGCAAAATCTCCCCCACCGGGTGGAGGGGAGCCTACTGGTAGGTTGTAATTGCCAGTCCCCTTTCTTGTCTTCTGTGCTGGTACCATCCTTCCAAAACCCTATAGGCAGGATTATGCATGGGAGGGTGGTAGTTGGATTACATCTTCTTCTCTAGGTAGGCTCGCCCCTTCCCAATTCCCATCTAACGGAAGAAAATTATGGGGAAAGCGTTTCCACATGTTCTTTGGGGCTAGTTACCGCTTTCCTCCCACCACACCGCGAGGGAGGTGCGCACCGCGGTGATCGATGTGGGTCCTCCGAGGTTGACACATGTTAGCTAGGACCCCGTTCCCAGGACTTGCTTGGCGCCTCTCTCTAGCCGCCATGTGGGGAAGGTGCAGATCATAGGGAGCCCTTGGGCTTACTCGGGAAACACAAGTGTGGAGGGACCTAGGATTCTATAGGCGTGCTGTCTTTGGTGGTGCCACCGGGAGAGCTAATCCGAGAAATATGCGACCCCTGTTAGAAAGACAGCCTGGATGAACGATAATCAAGATGAGTGCGCAATAAACCACTTCATTCGTGTTCATAAACAGGATATGCCTCGGGAGACAGTACTTGTGCTTTGGGATTCGCCGTCCACACAAGACTGTTTTGCGGTGTTAGCACCCTCACCAAATTCTACTCATAGGTGGGATTCCCTGCCCTGATGAGTACAACCGCTAGAAGACCAGATAGGCATCCTAAATGGAGGCTTAGGGGCCTCCAGCCGGCACACGCGTCGGGGGGGGGGGGGGGGTCCCATACGTGTGCCACAGTTAGCCCAGGTCATGATGCCCTATTTTCTGGAGCCCTCGAGTGTGAAAGTGCTGATGCCACTCTTAGTTAGCCGGGCGCACCTTCCTGGGCTGATTCAGAGAGCACCTTCTTCTCCCAGGGGGGCAAGGGTGTAAGACACCCACCAGGAGGGCACACTTTTTTCAAGGGAGCCCACCCACTGCATATGGCCCGTCCTCCTACGCCTTTTTGCTTCGCGACACAAAAAGGGGGGCATCTGCAGCTTGCTTGGTGTTGCCTATCCCACTCGGTCATCGAACGGGTGATAGCCTCCTATAGCCACGGGCGGGGTTTTCACTCTCCTCTCGAGGTGGGAGGAGGGTGAGCTCAAGGAGTGGCAGCCGTGTCCCCTTGAGGGAGCGAGTCCTTTCCCCATGATTCCCGAGGAAATCCTTCCCGGACCACGAGCTGCGGGCGGTTGATACGTCGTAAACGTATCTATAATTTTTGATGCTCCATGCTTGTTTTGTATCAACTTTCGTATGTTTTGTCTAAACTTTGATGTATTTTTATACATTTTCTAGAACTAACCTATTGACAAGATGCCATAGTGCCAGTTGCTTGTTTTCTGCTGTTTTTGGTTTCAGAAAAGCTAGTAAGGAAATATTCTCGAATTGGACAGGACAAAAGCCAAAGTCAATATTTTACCAGAAGGAACATGGAGTCCGAAGGGCAGCCGAAGTGGGGCCACGAGCTGGCCACACCTAGTGGAAGCGCAGCCAAGGGGGCACCAGCGCTAGCTGTGGGCCCCTCGGGCGCCCACCGACCTTGCCCCTTCGCCTATAAAAGCACCCTGATGCAAAAATCCTAAGTACCCCATCAAATCTCCACGAAACAGTCCGTAGCCGCCATATCCATCCCTAGATCAGGGCGGATCTGAAGCTCTTTCCAGCACCCTACCGGAGGGGATAGATCATCCCGGATGCCTTCTTCATCACCATGCCAGCCTCCGGAGTGATGCAAGAGTATTTCACCCTTGGACTATGGATCCATGCAGTATCTAGATGGTTGTTTCTCCTCCTTTGTGCTATCATGTTTAGATCTTGTGAGCTCCGTTCATGATCAAGATAACCTATTTGTAATCATACATGTTGTGTTTGTAGGGATCCGATCGATATTGAGATACTATGTCAGATTGATTATTGATTCTATCATGTCTATGTTTTTTGTGATCTTTCATGCTCTCAATTGTTCATAGATGCTTTGGCCAAGTAGATGGTGGCAACTCCAAGAGGGAGTATTTATGCTTGATAGTAGGTTCATGCCTCTAGTAATCTAGGGAAGTGACATAAATCTCTAAGGTTGTAGATGTGCTGTTGCTACTAGGGAGAAAACAAAAATCATTTGTCCATGGGGCAATTGTATTGTTTACTTTACACACATTGCTTAATGAAATTATCTGTTTCTTGCAACTTAATACTGGAAGGGGTTTTGATGATAACCTGAAGGTGGATTATTATTCATAGATGCAGTTGGACTACGGTCTATGTATTATGTTGTAATGCCCAATCAAATATCGTAGGATTCAAGATGTCTAATATTTGCATTGTTATGATTTCTCAATCTGTCAATTTCCCCACTGTAATTTGTTCACCCAACATGCTATCTATCTTTAGGAGAACACCTCTAGTGAATTGTGGACCCCAAGCCATTCCTTTACCATTGATATACCATCTACTATTTACCATTTACTGTTTAGTTTCTACAAGCAAATCACTATCTTCCACACTATACGTTTAATCCTTTGTTTTTAGAAAACTGGTGAGATTGACAACCTCATTGTAAGTTGGGGCAAAGTATTGTGGCTTGTGTTGTGCAGGTTCCAAGTTGTTAGCAACACCTTGGAGTTGTTTCCTTACTCCTACCGGTTTGATAACCCTGGTTTCATAACTAAGGGAAACTTGCCGCTATGCTCATCATACCTTACTCTTGGGGTTACCAACAAGCTCTACATATCTAAGCCATCAAGCAATTTTCTAGCACCGTTGCCGGGGAGATAAGGAAAGCTTCAATCTCCTCCTCCTCGTCAGTCACTTTTCAGGGAGAAAGAAAATTCTTGCAAGGGGAGTCTCTCACAACCAATCTATTTACTCTGTTTTTGTCTTTCTTAGTTTTTTGCTTTGTTTTGCTTGTATCTTTTTATCAAAAATACAAAAAAATAGCTTTTTTGTTTTATTTTTATTATCAAAAAACAACAAAAATATTAGTT
Organism: Avena sativa; assembly: GCA_916181665.1. Taxonomy (NCBI): domain Eukaryota; kingdom Viridiplantae; phylum Streptophyta; class Magnoliopsida; order Poales; family Poaceae; genus Avena; species Avena sativa. The sequence goes on from OV702297.1 coordinate 242,759,523, forward strand.
CCTACTTCAAGTTGCTTTCATGTCTAGTGTTGCTCCAATCACTATGTCACATGTGGAAATGATCTACAACCAAGTTGCTTTCCTTTGTTTTCAGCAAACCAGTGAGATTGATAACCTCACTGTAAGTTGGGGCAAAGTCTTGAGTGTGTGTTGTGCAGGATTCCAAGTTGCTAGTAACACCTTGGAGTTGTTTCCTTGGTCCTACTGGTTCGATAACCTTGGTTTCATAACTGAGGGAAAATTTGCCGATGTGCTCATCATACCTTCCTCTTGGGGTCTCCCAACGAAGCTCTACAACTGAGCCGCGTCAAGATATTTTTTGGCGCCGTTGCTAGGGAGTTAAGGACAGCTTCACAAGGGGAGTCTTTCACGACCATTCTCTTTACTTTGTTTTTGTTTTTCTTAGTTCCTTTTGCTTTGTTTTTTTTCTTCTTTTTATCAAAAATTACAAAGAAAATAGTTTCGTTTGGTTTGCTTTTTCTTATCAAAAACACAAAAAAGTAGTTCCTACTTTAGTTCCTACCATGTATATTGTTGTTCCAATCACTGTGTCACCTATGGAAAAGATATTTACTTTCGAACAAGGAAGTGAAGAGAGTTTCAAAGAAGCTTGGTCTAGAATTTCGGATTCACATGAAAAAACTGAGCCTAAAATGACCCTGGGCTTGTTTCTTAGCAGTTTCTACTATGGTCTTGCTCTTTGTTATAGATATGATTTGGATGTTGTAGTAGGAGGAGACTTTCTCTAGTGTAATGAGGATGAAGCTTTTCAAGCCATTAAAAATTGATTGCAACATCTAATTTGCCTAGCAAATTTGATTCATCCTTTATAAACATTTATGCTAGATTAAACACCCTTCAGACTAATATAGCTAGTTTAAAAGAATGCTATAACATGCTTAGAGAGCATCATGATTATGTTCCAATAAATTCTGAATCTTCAAAATGGTTTCCTACAGTAAAAGTTGTTACAAATAATGAAACTTTTGATGCTCGCTGTGATATTCTGTTTGAATTTTTTCTTATGCCTAAAGGTATCTATGAATCTTTGGGGACTTTCTGAAGGAGGAGAATAAATATATCTTACTAATAATGCCACTATATTACCTATTGGAATAGCTGAAGGTGTTTACAAAAATCTTAGGCAAAGTGGTGTCTACTGATTATCTTGTTATTGAATGTGTAGGAAAAGGACAAATTACACTTGGAAGATCCCTACTAAAACTCCTTGGAGCAATAATAGATGTGGGAAAAGCCATCATGCATTTTGCTTTTCCACCAAGCAATCATATGTTCCCTAAAGATAATAGTAAAGGTAAGAAAGGTACGGGCAATAAACATGATCTTAATGCTTCTTCATTCGAAAATACTTGATTCTTGCTTCTTATGCCTAACTTAAAGGCGTTAAAGAAAAGTACTATTGGGAGATAACCCAAAAAAATTTTTCAGTAAGTTTTTCTTTTGTTGAGTCTTGGAAGTTATTACTTCTGTAATAATCTCTCCTTATCCTTTTGTGTGTTTTTGTGCCAAGAATAACCTCAAACGAGAGGGAAGTAAGATTTGGGGAAGTTGCTGTCCCGAAACAGATTTATGTGCTTCACTATACAAATTCGTGAAAAATCCTAGTACGTCGGATTGAGCTGTAATTTTCTGTGCTTATGCCCCAGGTTATTATATAACTTTCTTTAGTTCAATACTTTTCGATTTGAGCAACAGAAGGTCTTCGAAAAATTGGTTTTTACCTACTGGTCTGTTTTGACAGATTTCTGCCATTATTTACATTTGCCTCTTAATCGGTTTCTTTTTGAGTTCTCCTTGATCACTTGAGCTTTTAAAAGTAATTTTTTTTACAGTAGATTGTGTTTTAATGGAAGTTTTACTTGTGTTGAAACTAAACCCAACGGCTTATTATCTTGAATATACTAATGTTGCTAATGATGATTGTGTGAAGTTTTGTATGAAGGAAATTTTTAAGTGTAGGGGAAGAATGATGTGATGAGATGAAGAATGGAAAAAATATCAAGCTTGGGGATTCCACCCGTGTCACCCCAAGAAATACTCAAGAGGTACAAGCGTCAAAGCTTGGGGATGCCCAAGGCATCCGCTTCTTCATCAATAAAAATCTCAGGTTTTCTTTCAAAACACTTCATTTTTGTTGTTTCATGCACTATTGTGTTGTTCTTGGAGCGTCTTTGTTTTTGTTTTTAGTTTCCTTTTTTTGTTTTCTGAATAAATTAGTTGGACCCCTGCATTCATATTTTGTTTCAAATAAGTTGATTGGTGTTGGAAAAGAGTAAAAAGTTTAATGCTTATATTGGTACAAAAGGGAGCTTGTTTTGACTGTGGCTTAGACTTTATCATGTCATGCTAGATGTTGCTTTGACCTTATGATTAGTGATTATTGCTATAGAATGACTTGTTCCAAACAATTGAGATTGATTAATGTGCCTTAAAAGAATCATGCATTGTTTTAGCATACAAAAGCATAATATTGTGGCATTCTCCTTTGATGCTTTATTTGGGTTGACTTGGCACATGCTTACACCATGTTAAGATTATGAACTAGTCACCTTAGCCTCTGTGATCATTTAGTTTTTGACGTGTGATACCACTTTATGCTTTAATTGATAATGTTTTGCCGCTTTGAATGATTATGGCCATTATTGCTCTCTTAGTTGGTCGCTCCCAGTCTTTTGATAGCCTCCACTTGTACTGAGTAAGCTCTACTCATGCATCCAACTCCCAAGAAACCAAGTTATTCCAAAGTGTCCACTATAAATTCCTATGCATGGTGTGTTACACCATTCCAATTATATTCATATTTTTATCTATCTTCCAAATTAAACTTGATGGCACACTTTACTTTCTTGCACCTAATAATCTTGAACCATTGTGTCATCTATGTTGTTTATATGCTTGCACTTATAAGTTGGGAATTAGCAGAACCATGTTGTCATGGAGAACACTTTCAACACTTGTAAATATTATCCAGTTGATATCATGATCTTTTGTTTATGGATGTTGGCGGTGTGAAATAAAAGGGGAGCTTGTAAGTCCATGGATTATTATATATGTGTTAGAGAAACACCTGCGAGGCTAGCCTAAGCCATGCCTAATCATGGTGGAAACTTGCGGCATAACCATAGTGAGCAATCTGTGAAGCATCCTCAATAAAAACCTATGGAAATAGAAAATAAAAAGATCGCTGAGATGCTAATTGTCTGTTGCCTTGTTATTTTGATATGGGATAGCTCATGTGTCATGGGGGAAGGGGTACCCCGTTGGCGGTTCTCTATGATACACATATAATTACAATGACAAGAACTTGATTGTGACTAAAGTTGGGTAGCATGAGGTTCGGTACTCGTACGTAAGGGGCATGAGATTGCCAACTTATGATCTGTCAAGCATATGCTTCATATTTGTTTCACTTTAACCTTAATAACTTCAAGATGCTTATGCTTATGATAGGGGCAATGCGATCTTAAATCTAATAAGTACCATAATGTTTGGAAGCTCTTTATGAAATTTGAAATCCCTGCTTCCCTCTGTGAAGGGCCTTTCTCTTTACTTTTATGTTGAGTCTCCATCTTCTATCTTTATGCACCAATTAAGAGAGCACAATTGTCATTCTTAGTTTAATGTGCATTGTCCCAAAACTTATTGATTGATTCATAATGTTGATATTGCTTATTCTTAAATTATTTGTATCTAGTCACCCTTATGAACTTTGAAGGTGTCCTGTGCATTTATTTTTTGCTACACCATGAGGGACAAGCTGAATACCACACGTGCTATGTTTTCGATATGTGAAACAAACAAACTTCTTTCAATGCATTGTTATTCATGATATTTTGTTTGTACCTTTTCATGTTACAACATAGTTTCTATGTCTTATTGTTAGAACTAGACCTTTCATGCCCATGTTTAGAGTACTTTGATCCAAATTATCAATACTTTACAATACCTTGATCAATTGTGATAGCATATCACCTCAAAAACTATCTTTTTTATCACTTACCTACTTGAGGACGAGCAGGAGTTAAGATTGGGGATGCTTGATACGTCGTAAACATATCTATAATTGTTTATGCTCCATGCTTGTTTTGTATCAACTTTCCTATGTTTTTTCTACACTTTGCGGTATTTTTATACATTTTTCGGAACTAACCTATTGACAAGATGCCATAGTGCTAGTTGCCTGTTTTCTGTTGTTTTTGGTTTCAGGAAAGATAGTAAGGAAATATTTTTGGAATTGGACGGGACAAAAGCCAAAGTCAATATTTTACCAGAAGGAACAGGGAGTCCGAAGGGCAGCCAAAGTGGGGCCACGAGGTGGCCACACCTGGTGGCGGCGCGGACAGGGGGGGCGCTAGCCCAAGATGTCGGCCCCTCGGGCGCCCACCGACCTTGCCCCTTCGCCTATAAAAGCACCCCGATGCAAAAACACTAAGTACCCGATCAAATCTCCACGAAACAGTTCGTAGCCACCATCTCTGTCCCTAGGTTGGGGGGGGGATCTAAAGCTCGTCTCGGCACCCTGCCGGAGGGGATAGATCATCTCGGAGGCCTTCTTCATCATCATGCCAGCCTCCGGAGTGATGCGTGAGTAGTTCACCCTTGGACTATGGGTGCATGCAGTAGCTAGATGGTTGTTTCTCCTCCTTTGTGCTATCATGTTTAGATCTTATGAGCTCCATTAATGATCAAGATCATCTATTTGTGATCTTACATGTTGTGTTTGTGGGGATCCGATGGATATTGAGATATTATGTCAGATTGATTATTGATTCTATCATGTCTATGTTATTTGTGACCTTGCATGCTCTCCGTTGTTCGTAGATGCTTTGGCCAAGTAGATGCTTGCAACTCCAAGACGGAGTATTTATGCTCAATAGTAGGTTTATGCCTCTAGTAATCTGGGAAGTGACAGTAATCTCTAAGGTTGTAGATGTGATGTTTCTACTAGGGAGAAAACAACAATCCTTTGTCCATGGGGCAATTGTATTGTTTACTTTACACACATTGCTTAATGCAATTATCTGTTGCTTGCAACTTAATTCTGGAAGGGGTTCTGATGATAACCTGAAGGTGGATTATTAGTCATAGATGCAGTTGGATTACGGTCTATATATTATGTTTCAATGCCCAATCAAATCTCGTAGGAGTCAAGATGTCTAGTATATGCACTGTTTTGCTTTGTCAATCTGTCAATTGCCCCGCTGTAATTTGTTCACACAACATGTATATATCTTAAGGAGAACACCTCTAGTGAACTATGGACCCTGATCCATTCCTTTACCATTGATTTACCTACCATTTACCATTTACTATTTACTTTCTATAAGAAAATCACTATCTTCCACACTATACGTTTAATCCTTTGGCTTTGGCAAACTAGTGAGATTGACAACCTCACTATAAGTTGGGGCAAAGTATTGGAGCTTGTGTTTTGCAGGTTCCAAGTTGTTAGCTACACCTTGGAGTTGTTTCCTTACTCCTACTGGTTCTATAACCTTGGTTTCATAACTGAGGGATACTTGCTGCTGTGCTCATCATATCTTCATCTTGGGTTTCCCAACAAGCTCTACATATCTGAGCCATCAGCGGTGTAGGAGTGATTTCCCCTGATGACTCGCTTGACGATATCTCAGGTGCTTTGCAGGGAGGGCGGAAGTGACCATCCTTAACCATCAATGAGGGGGTCGCATGGAGGATGTCCCCCTCGACCGATTAAGGCATCGTATTCTCCCTTGACCAAGGAAGGAGGAGGGGGCTGAGCAGTCTTCTCTTAAGACCGAGCCGAGCCCCCAACCTTGCTCCTTTCGATGAAGTCGGCTTAGGTGAGGAGTTCTGTCAGTGAACTGAAGTGTCGGTCGCCGATCCTTCGCCGTAGGGGAATACTGCGCATGCCTCGACAGAAGGCATTGATTGCCAATTCCGGTAGTGTGTGGAGGTCAGAGCTGAGTGCGCGGACGAACCGCTGGATGTTTTAAGTGATCAGTCCAAAATTGAAGCATACCTTTTGTTTTTGAATAAATAGAGTAGGGATCTTTGTATTTCACTGCATTTGCACACACCTTTTTGTCCTTGTTGCAACAGGATCACGAATTATTAAGTCTTATATGAACATATCAATTAGAACTATCATAGTATGCTATAATATGATATTTTAAGTGATCAAAGTCATTTATGGATTTACCTTCGCACCCGTGAGAATACCTAACGAGGAGAAGCAATCAGTACCCATAACTATCGGTGGTATGGGTGGTGCCCGCCCGTACCATCTGCGCATACTAGGCGTTATCGTCTTCGCCTCGTCAAATACTTTCTCCTGGCAAAGACGAGAGAGAGAGATCCGACATTCACAGCCACCAGAAACCACGAAAAACCACATCTAAAAGGTATCTAAAAGAGGAACTTGTCTGGGGTAAAATCCTAGCTCCTTTACGGATCATTGGAGGACAACGCATCATCCCCTTCATCATCAACCGTTGCATCTACATCACCACCATTACCCCATCTCTCATCTAGTAGATCTTGTTGTAATTCCGGATTCAATTGTTGTTTGCATTAGATCTATTTCCATACTTTATCCATCCATTTGATTATGATGATGTTGTTGATTGCTTCCATGTGTGAGTAGTTCCTTTGTTCTTGGGGATAGGGAGAAACCCTAGCACTATTATGAATTTGTAATAAAGATGATCTATTCTTGTGTCCATATGGCTTTCTGGTCTATGATAGATTTATGATTTGTGTTTAATGTCTCTCTTTAGATGGTATGTGTAGTTAGCCACATATCATTTACCCTTGGGACTAAATGGAGGGAGAAATCCTTTGGACGTGTTTTGGGAGCGTACCTGGAATTTCCTAGTGACAGATTGGCGCGGGCTCGTAACCTACACGGTCAAAGAAGGATAAAGGACTCCCTAAGCTAATTATGATATCCACAGAAAAAATGAGCAAACCCTATTTAACTTGGCCGAGCCCACCCTGTTCCTCTCTTCCCTGTCGCCAGCATGCAGCAGCCAGAGCCAGCCTCGGCCCACCTTGGCCCATCCGGCCCATACCTCTTCGTCGCATGTCCTCTTCGTCCCAGACGACGAGCACCTGCGTGTCGTTGCCAGCGCCGGCGATCCTGCCGCCTTCTCCCTGCCGTCCATCGCCCTCTGGAGAGGATAAGAGCCTCCCCCGAGAACGTCTCTCTCCACCTCTGGCGTTATTCCCTCCTCGCTGCTCTCCCTCTCGTCTCCTTGCCTGAACCCTTGCTCGAGCAGACGCCAATGAATGCCGCCGCCAGAGGATGTCGCTAGCCCTGTCGCCAAGCGCTGGAGCTCCATATCTTCGCCAGGAACCTTTCCACCAAGTCTTGCTTGCTGGGATGTATCGAGACGCTCGAATCGACTATGTCTTCCCCGACCCCGACGTGCCCCGCCATCGTCGATTAGCTCACTTTTGACCCTGCCCGGCCTACCCAAGCCGTCCTTTGCAACCATGCATCGCCGGTGATCACCGGCCGATAACCTCTCCGTCGAGCCTACGTGTTGCTCACGCGGAGCTTGCGTTGCCTCGGCCCAACCCGTCAGTCGGAGTGGGTAGCCTCTGTCCTGGTGACAAATGCCCCTGATCCCACTTTGCGTGTGTGGCTGCTGATGTGGCCTTGGGCCTAGTAGCCAGTGTCTGTGGCTAGCCCAACCCATGGTGTTAAACGACCCAGACCCTGTGCTGACGCAGTAAAACAATTTAAATTGGTTTAATAATTTCAGAATCTGTTTAAATATTGTAAAATCAATAACTAATTCATTTTAAGTCAGAAAAATACAAATAATATATCAAAATGTTCAAAAAAATGAGTTCTACCTATTTAAGATATAATCATGCATTGTTAAGCAACTTACATGACAAGTTTAATTAGAAGAACATAGTAACCCCTCATAGGTGGTTCTGGAGTTTTCCCCGAGTTAGGGTTTTCACCCCTCGGAACCCCGATTAATCTATCGAGCATGTTTTAGGGTTACTTTTCAATACAAATTAACTTATCATATCATCATTATTGTTTAAGCATTGCGTCAATGCCATGCGTTGATTGTTTCCCCTTTATTTTCGGTGTTTGCTTCTTCCCGGTAGAATACGATATCGAGATCGAGATAGAAGACCGAGATCAAGACCGTCAAAGATCAACGAACAATACTTGACCAACTATAATCAAGTCAAGTACAAGGATCCCGAAGATCTGCTTATCGGATTATCAACAGGCAAAGGCAAGCATAGCCCCACCATGATATAATCCTATGATTTCGAAAGCATTTCAATTCTTGCCATGATGCATACGATTCTACTGTGGTCTTTTATCGATAGATAAAGTATCATATCTGTTGCATTACTCCCTTTGAGCTTATATCACCTGATCTACTGCTCATAGCATAACTAGGTTTGGCTTGTGTGCACTGCTAGAGCTTATATCTGTGTCCTGGTTAGCCATGCATAGCTGTTGAGTCTGGTCTATCCAGATGATGTATTAGATGCAGATAATCTAGTATGAAAGGAGAACGTGAAAATATGAGATCTGAGAGATGAGATTAAACATCCTAAGGCTTGTATGGGAGGCCACGTTGGGATGTGGTTTTTCTAGTCCCATGCTCGCCACCACTAGGACCTGAGTTCTTGCCTTTGGAACCGAGACGAGCGTACATCCACACGGGGCTTGGGAACCCCTCGCGTGATTAACTTGCCTAGTAGATTCCATGAGTCACATAGTTCGGGCGTCCCATTCCACATACGCATTGAAAACGCTTTTGGAAGAGGAGGTGAAGGAGGTGCATTCATAACAAGCAGGGAAGCGTGGACCGGGTTGCTTGGGGTTGATGGAGCCCCTGGTAATCCAACCTCGCCTCACATATTTAATTACCGACTTCGGGATTTGACCCGTTACGACGGAACCATACTTATTGCGTGACTCATGGTCTCGGCGAAAGCAAGGTAAAGGTCGTGTCTAACCACACCCTCTGTCGGCCTTCCAAGGAAGAGGGCTAATGATCTGGCATTAAGAGTCGGTTGGTACATGTGGGTAAAGTTGTACACCCCTACAGGGTTAAATCTTTTTGAAAAGCCATGTTCACGGATATGAACGCTTGGTGACCAGATTCTAAGATCATAGAGAACTATAACCTAATCGTAAAACTTGGCAGAACAACGTGTACTTAAGGATGCTTCCTCATGGGTATGAGGGGGTGATCCTAGAAAGGGTTCAGATGATGATTCGGTGGATATCAAAAGATAATGATCAATATTTTGGAGATGTCGCTCTCTTATCCCCTTTTAAAATACTCTGACTAGACGAGCTTCTTCTCTCTCGTTTTATAAACAAAAGATGGCTTTATGCAAAACAACTCCACCAGCCATAAGTCTTACAGAGTACACCCTGTACTCACCCTTGCTTTGCTGATACTTTTGGCAGAGTAAGTGTTCCCTTGAAGATCAGTTTGGTACTACATCGACATTGACGAGTAGCTTGGGGTTCCCGGCTGGCAGCCTGGAATCTATGGGCTAGGACGTCATCGTTATGCTTCAGACCTCTTAGGCCATTTGTTAAGTTTGCGATACTTAATAGCATAATATGCCTTCCGTTGTTTGATGTTTGTGGTCTGTGACCTCTGCTTGTAATAATTTGGTTCTCTGATCAGTTATGAGCTTGCCGTAATAAATTTTATGTCGTAGGGTCAATGTTGTGTTACTGATTCTTCACTTGATATTCTCGATCTCAAGGTTAAGCTTATGTTCAGACAGAGGTCTGGGATTTGTTTAGCCCTAATCTCGGGGGTGTCATAGTTCTTGGTATCAGAGCAGTACCGACCATAGGAAAACCTTGCTATTGGTCGATGTTGAGTCTAGTGTTTGTGAAAACTATTTTAAAGCTGAAAAGTATATGCTGAAACTCTAGTATGCTTATTTTTCTCCTTATCCAATTTCGCTCTAACTCTGGGTTATCTTATCTTGTGTTGATTTGGAAAAGTTTTGCTATCTCGTCTCTTTCTTCAAAGCTTAGGTGCCTTTTCAGGCATGTCGTTTCAAAGCCAGTGGACCTAGTGTTGAGTTCTCTAGAGTTGTGTGTGTGTGTCGTGAATTCCTTGTTACCCCTTGCTCTGCTTCATTTGAGAGATTCCTTTCTATCATGATCTCTCTATCTTTTGGGACCCACAATATTATATTGTTGGATCTGCAGTGTTCTGTTCTAGGCTTCGAGGTTTCCTTTCACCTTGTGTGCCTCCTTTTCGTGTTTTGGGTACTTTAGAAGTCGTTTCTTCTCTTGGAAGCTACCTCGTGGTTACTAACTTGTAGTTTAGCTACGTCACTCAAGAAGTAGCTATTCCTTTCTTGGTTTTTAACCCTTGGACTTGAACATAAGATCCCGGATTATGCTGGATTCTAGTGTTGTGAATCTTGTACATGAAGCTGATCTTTAACCCAAGATCCATTCCTTTGTACCCTATTATTAATGTTCACACATTACCCAAGGATGGATGGTATTACAATTCTATCCTCCAAGCTTGTGGTTATTGTCCCGATTGAATTGTGACGATAAAGGACTTCCCTTACCACATGCTATGGCAGATGTTCTCTAATGGAACCAAACAGGTCACGACAAGAGTACTCCTCGAGAGTATCGCATATATACTCGTGACTCTGGCACACCTTATCTCTTCTTTGCATTAGCTTTCGGAAGATTGTTGACTTATGCATCCACATCTTGGGATTCCATCCTGAGCATGTTCTTTTCCCCTTGTTGTTTTCCGACCTTTGTCTACCAGTTGGTAGCCAGGTAGTAAATGTGCATCAGTGTCTTCCGAAGCAAGATACTCTTGTGGTCCTTCAAGACAAACCATTTCGGAATGTCTAGGAGAAACAAACTCCAGTACCTCATCATTTCTAGGACCGGGTCAAAGTGTTGTAATCCGCAGATCAAGAGGCATTGATTGTCTTCCATCTGTTCTACCTTAAAGTACCACACTCTTTTATACTAAGAGGTCGTGCCGAGTTTCATGACCCCTTAATGAAGTGATGCTCCTACGCATATTTACCCTCCCTCCCTCGAGCTTTCGCGCACGTGAGTGATGCGTGTGTGTAACAATGTGTCCATCTGAGATTCTTAGCAATTATTATTGTTTTGAACTCTATGGACATTTGTGTCATCCTTAGCATGATCGGTTAACCCCGTCACTAAGCAAAGGATGATTATGCTACCAAGTTCTCTATTCTGGTACATCTCTTCCGTCAAAGAGTTACGTTTGTGTCGAAACTCTGAGACTATGTCTCCTTTCTTAATAAGCAAGTTTCCTCTAGAACTAAGTGACATATCGGTGGTTCGTGATATTCTAGATGTCTACTAGAAGTATCGCCATGTTGCCACATGACCGAGTTATCAAGTTCTTGAGCAAGCAAGTTCTCTGAACTGCTCCTTTCTCCAAGTATCTGTATTGGATACCCCTGAACTAGTTGGTTGAGGTTAAACAACAACTTGGAGAGTTGTAATACAAAAGTTATATCCGACTTTGTTCCTTATTAAAGGGATGTCTAGTTTTGTTCGTGTTGAAGAAATATAGTATTTCCTTTGTGGATATATTATTTTTCCCCACCTTTTATTTGATTTGGGTTATCGTCAAATCAAACTCAGTTCCAAGGACTATCTTGATGGTGTTTCTACTTGCGATGTTTCACTTGAGTACATCCTCATGTCCTTTGGTCTGACCAATATTCTCGCCTTGTTCATGAAGCATATGAGTCCATCTTACTAGAGTGTCTCGATAAGTTTATTGTTGAGCCCATAGACAATGTTCTTATTCTTTCCATGTTAGACTAGATTCATATGGGACATTGGGAATCAATGTTGGAAACTTTCAAGACCCATCTTCGGGTCATTTCGAATTATGAGTTCTGGATGTTAGAAGAGACCTTCTCTAGTTCATGTGAAGTTGTTGAAAGATGTCACCATGGATTTGAGTAGAGTTAACTCTATTCCTTAAGGACACATGTGTGTTTGATTGTCAGTACTTTATGTATGCAGTTGTCTTTCGACAAGTTGCTAAATACATGAGTCTAGCAATCTAGCTCAGTCTTTTGGAGCTTTACACTATAGTCCATATCTTGAGAATCTAGTAACTTTACCTTTGCGGTAAATGTTGCAAACTTTCTATTCGGACATGCTGAGTCTGAAGTATCATACCACCTAACCAAATCTGAATCTCAAGCAGATACGATGGTTGGTGTTCCTCAAGGTTTTTACATAGGTATCTTTCAAGTCTGGCAAGATTGATGTAATGGTTGACACACTTAGCCGGAAAGACCTTCTGTCATATTCTCTTGATTCAGCAATATCGCCCACTCTTCATGAGGCATCTTCTATGATTCATTATAGGAGTTTTGCTCATGGTTTCCTTAGTATCCGAAGTTCGACCTTTACTTGATGTTTGATTTCTCGAACATCAAGGAGAACATTTAAAGTAGTATTGCTAAATGTCTCTCGGTCGATCCTCCACACCCTTTTATGTTGGCAAGCGTCTTGTTGTGCCAAGTAACTGAAGTCTGAGAATGAAGTTTCTTTCTTCTCGTGTCATCGGGAATCTTCTTAACTATTCATCTTGGTGGTGTAAAGTGATATCATGATCTTGGCAAAGATTTTGATAAATCTGGATGAATAAAGAGTTTCCTTTGTTATCTTAACGATGTCTTAAGAGTGGCTATGATTTTTGTAATCTGTAGTTCCTCTTGATTACATGTTTCTTTGTGACTCTTATGAGTTCTCTCCACTAAAACACCTTCCTTTCTTAGCCTTCTGTTGAATGAAAGAGTAGCCCTTTTGTGTCAAAGTAGTTCAACAACTTGGTTTTATTGATCCATATCTCTACAACCTGAAATCTTTACTTAAGCTATTTAGTAGAGGTTCTTTATCGAAGGTTGTGGTCATGTTGTTTCTGTTTGAACCTTCCTCATCAGAAGCTTAAACCCTTATGAGTTCCATGGTCTCAATCCTTATGAAGACCATCTATCTCACAATTTTAAAACCTTCCCCTCTTGTTTCCTCTGTTACCTTGGTGTGTTTCATGTTCGTCATCTCAGAGTTGTTTCTAAACACTCCATCCATGAGTGGACCATGAGATACTCTATGAGTTGGTTAGTGTGTTTCCCTCTTATCTTAGAGTGACCCTGTCTCTTTCTCTCTCTGTCTCTCTTCCTACCTTTGGAATCTCGGGTCGAGATTCTCGTAAGGGGGATAAAGCTGTAACACCCTAGTTTTACCTAATCTAGAATTAGGATTTGTTTGTGCATTATCATGAGCATCATCTATTTCAAAATGCATGCAAAAAACAAGATCAAAGATAAAACCTTATTTCCTTCCTTTATTTGAAAACAATTCAAAGGGTTTTGAATATTTTGAAAAGTGCCAAAATTATGAAGCCCAAATGGATTAAAAGGGGCCCATATTATTTTATATATTTTACAAAAACTCTGGTAATTTTGAATAGTTCAAAACAGATTTGGAAAAGAATTTTACAAACAGAAAACAGAAAAAGAATTGGAAAAACATTTTACAGAAAAAAAGCAAACCCAAGCTAACTGGGCCGAGCCCACCCTGTTCCTCTCTTCCCTATTGCCAGCACGCAGCAGTCAGAGCTAGCCTCGGCCCACCTTGGCCCATCTGGCCCATACCTCTTCTTCGCCTATCCTCTTCGTCCCCGACGACGAACACCTCCATGTCGTCGCCGGCGCCGTTGATCCCACCGCCTTCTTCCTGCCGTCCATCGCCCTCTAGAGAGGATAAGAGCCTCCCCTGAGCACGTCTCTCTCCACCTCTGGCCTTATCCCTTCCTCGCTGCTCTCCCTCTCGTCTCCTCACCTGAACCCTAGCTCGAGCAAACGCCGATGAACGCCGCCGCCAGAGGACGTCGCTAGCCCTGTCGCCAAGCTCTGGAGCTCCGTATCTTCACCAGGAACCTTTCCACCAAGTCTCGCTTGCTAGGATGGATCGATACGCTCGAATCGACTACGTCTTCCCCGACCCCGACGTGCCCCGCCAACATCGATTAGCTCACTTTCGACCCTGCCCGGCCTCCCCGAGTCCTCCTCTGCAACCACGGTGAGCCACCGGTCTCCCAGAACCTCTTTTCCCTCTCCCATAGCTCTGGATAGAGATCGCATCGCGCGCCACCGTCGGCCACTGCCAGACCTCGCCGTAGACGTAGCTCCGGCTACCAAATAGGAGCAGCGGCGCTATAGTTAGTTCCCTCTTGCTGCGCTCGTTCGAACCCAACCACTCGCGCATGCTAGAGTGCGTCGTGGCGTCACCGGTGACCACCGGCCGACAACCTCTCCGTCGAGCCTATGTGTCGCTCACGTGGAGCTTGCGTGGCCTCGGCCCCACTTGTCAGTCGGAGTGGGTAGCCTCTACCCCGGTGAAAAATGCCCCTGACCCCACTTTGCGTGTGTGGCTGCTGATGTGGCCTTGGGCCCAGTAGCCAGTGTCTGTGGCTAGCCCAACCCGTGGTGTTAAATGACCCAGACCCTGTGCTGACGCAGTAAAACAATTTAAATTGGTTTAATAATTTTAGAATCTGTTTAAATATTGTAAAATCAATAACTAAGTCATTTTAAGTCAAAAAATACAAATAATATATCAAAATGTTCAGAAAAATGAGTTCTACCTATTTAAACTATAATAATGCATTGTTAAGCAACTTACATGACAAGTTTAATTAGAAGAACATAGTAACCCCTCATAGGTGATTCCGGAGTTTTTCCCGAGTTAGGGTTTTCACCCCTCGGAACCCCGAATAATCTATCGAGCATGTTTTAGGGTTACTTTTCAATACAAATTAACTTGTCATATCATCATTCTTGTTTGAGCATTGCATCCATGCCATGTGTTTATTGTTTCCCCTTTATTTTCGGTGTTTGCTTCTTCCCGGTAGAATACGATATCGAGATCAAGATCGAAGACCGAGATCAAGACCATCGAAGATCGACGAACAATACTTGACCAACTATAATCAAGTCAAGTACAAGGCTCCCGAAGATCTGCTTATCGGATTATCAACAGGAAATGGTAAGCATAGCCCCACCATGATATAATCCTATGATTTCGAAAGCATTTCAATTCTTGCCATGATGCATACGATTCTACTGTGGTCTATTATCAATAGATAAAGTATCCTATCTGTTGCATTACTCCCTTTGAGCTTATATCACCTGATCCACTGCTCCTAGCATAACTAGGTTTGGCTTGTGTGCACTGCTAGAGCTTATATCTGTGTCCTGCTTAGCCATGCATAGCTGTTGAGTCTGGTCCATCCAGATGATGTATCAGATGCAGATAATCTAGTATGACAGGAGAACGTGATAAGATGAGATCTGTGAGATGAGATTAAACATGCTAAGGCTTGTATGGGAGGCCACGGTGGGATGTGGTTTTTCTATTCCCATGCTCGCCACCACTAGGACCTAAGTTTTTGCCTTTGGAACCGAGATGAGCGTACAACAACACGGGGATTGGGAACCCCTCGCCTGATTAACTTTCCTAGTAGATTCCATGAGTCACATAGTTCGGGCATTTCACTCGACATACACATTGAAAACGTTTTTGAAAGAGGGGGTGAAGGAGGTGCATTCATAACAGGTTGGGAAGCATGGACCGGGTTGTTTGGGGTTGATGGCTGTAACATCCCAAAAATACTAAACCTGGATCATCAAACTCTAATCATCAAAATTAGGGTTAACAAAAACTTTTCTAAATAAAAATATGAAAGCATGCATGGTGTATGCATTTCATTTGGAATTCTTTTGAACCACCTTGTTTGTGTGTTCCTTTGCTTGTAAATGGATTCTCAGGTGAAATAAACATCATCTAAACAATTCCCAAACTTTTCTCAAAGACAAATAAATCAAAACAAATAAAATAAGGGAATGGTCATTTTGACCAATTTAACTCCCATGCCTACTTTGGCTGTCTCAAACTTTCAGAACCTAACAGAAACTTTTCTGGATCTTTGCACCCCTTGATTGTACTCATAACAAAGTACCAAGGCCCACTTTGTGATCATCCAAAAACATTTAAATGCCTAGTTTAAATGACAGTTAAAAATTGAATCTTTATCATATGGGAAGATCCCACTTTTTCAAAAACCACTCAAACAAGCTCAACTTTCAAAACCCAAGCATCTGCAGACTCACCAGCACCAACCTAGCACACCCACCAAAAATCTTTTCAAAATTCAAAACTTGAATTCTTGCGGCCATTTCATCAAACACCTTGCAGATACAAATCAAACAAAACCCAAACACTATTGTGAGCAGTGATTGAATCCTAACTTGTTCCCTCTCTCGTTGAAACTAGGCTTTAGTAGATCATCTAGCTCAATTGCACACCCTTAGCATCACTGTAAGCTTGGCAATGCCATCAATGGTGAGCAGGCCGAGTGCACACTTGTCACCCCCATGTCGACAGCAAGCTAGGAGGAGAACCAAGCCTAGCCAACATGTCTGGGAGGCAGCCCACCGTCCATCGCCACTCCCTGTCCACCGCTCGAAACCTGCCAGCCACTGGACCACGCGCACGGACCATGCCAAGCTCGCCAGCAACCATGCCGAGAGCGCGCCCCGTGCGCCACACTCGACCGACGCCCACAGACCGCGCGCTGCCCTCGCCACGTGCATACGTGATCACCACCGTCCCAGTAACCCTGTAGACACGCTCGTTCGCCGCCGCGCGGACCACGCGCGCTGTGCGCCATTAAATCTTCTGTCGGGCACGCGTAGAGCATCGTCGCGTTCCGACCAAACCACACCGCCCCACGTCTCGCCACCGTATCGTTGAGCATCGCCAAGGAGCACCGCACCGCCCCTACCATCGCCCACGCTGATAGCCGTCTGTACCGTCGACCACGACGAGCTCACCTTGCGCCCCGTCGGTCCCCTCGCTCCACTATAAATAGAGGCCACCCCCAGCCGAATTGAGCACACCATCTCACTCCCCTCTCATCACTGATCGTGCCACCCCGTTCCCGGAGCAAGGCGAGCAGCACATCGCCAGAATTTCAACGGAGCCCGCCGCTACTAGAGAAGGGAGCCAGCGACTGGAGCCGCCCCAGGAGAAGCTGCCGGTACCAGGAGGTTCGCCGTCGTCGACTTCGTCGTTCGCCCGCCTCGCCGACCCTCGCCTGAACCCCGGTGAGCCCCCAACGACCCCCACTATCCGTGCTAGGTTTCTGTCTCGCCGGCGTTGCCCAACGTCGACGATGACTCTCAGCCGTTGGATTAGAACCAGATCGAACGTACCACATTGCCCCATACCGCTTCGCACCCCCTCGTCTCACTGACGCATGGGGACAGCCACTTAACCAGCCCGCGTAAGCGCTGTGCTTAGCAGGCCGGCCCAGTATCGCTTCCCGCGTAACCCAACTATTTGAATTTAACCTTTTCCATTTTATTTGAAACACACTTCTGTACCTAGTTTCAAAAATCAACCCAGGTCGATTCAGTACACCAAATCGAATGAAACTAATTTTGTTAGAAAGGTCTGGAAGTGCTGAATCCAAGCCTGTTGGATTCAAGACATTTAGATCTATAGATCATCCATGGTAAAAATAACAAGGAAGAAGCTTTTCTGCATTCAAACATTTTTCAAATTTAAACAATAATAGCTTTTGAGTTGATTCCAACTCTCAAAAATCACATTTAACCATACCTTTCAGAATATATAAAAATATATAGGATTACTTACAGAAATAATGTTCAAGTAATAAAAGAATGCCCCATAGGCATTTCTAGTCACTTTATTTAATTAAAATAAAAGGGTAAAACCTTTTTAAATTGTGACACCACTTTAAATCACATTCCCATGGACTAAAATATGTGGTGATGACATGTGTCAACATGATCCCATGTTTGGTTTGGAGAATATTAAATCTTAAGTAGTTTTTCAATGAGTAGAAATTACTTTTCTAAAAATAAAAGGAATTAAACCAAGCCTTAATCTTGTAATGTTAGAGATGATGTTAGATCATCTATAGGACCCTTTTTGTGTGATGATTGCAAGTAGTTAAGTATTTTTTGGTGATTGTGTTCCTCGTATTTATTCATAGACGCTAGTACCGACCAAGGATACGAGGAGGAAGGAGGATTCTACGAAGAAGAAGCCGAGGAGAACTTCAACCACCTCTCTGCACAAGGCAAGCTTTACTAATCAAGTTGACCAATGCAAGCTAACACTTGCAAGATACCCTACTAATGCAAGCTTATACTGATACTTATGCAAGCTAATACTTGCTTGTTACCATGACCACTATATGCCTTAAGTATATGTGATCATATCCACTTGATAAACCAATCCTAGTTTTACTTACAAGCTTTATACTTTATTTATTTATCAAAGCTAGTACTTAGATCTTACTTAAGTAAATTGTAGATATTAGAAAGATAATTTAAGGTTGCATAAAGAGCATAAATTTTTTCCTAAGCTAGATAATCTTGATGTCATCCTAAGGCATAAGATTAAACTTAGTTAAACTCCACTAGCTTACCACCCCTCATTAGTGCTTACCCCCACTTGTAGATGCTAGTGCTAAGCATAAAACTTGATCAAATTAGATGGGAATACTTGGTGGAAAAATGGTTATGAAAACCTTGGAATGAGGGATCATTCTATTGAAATGTTTTGGACATGTGTTTCCGAACAACTGATGATTTTGGTGATGAAAATGATGAGGCATGAGCCTTAGACCTTTATAAAACTGATGGTTGTCTGGATGCGATACCATTCCAATTTTATCGTACAGCCACAATACCCTAAGATTGGGTAGGGCTTGACTGGAAACTTATATACCTTAGTATTAGTTCCATCACGGCCAAGGTCTGAGCTGAGGCTACCTTCTAAAGATTGTCCACCTGTGCAATACCCAAGATGACAGTTGGTCATGGTTGGGAGGCCAAATTCATAGGAGAGGTGCTTATACTAGGGCGTGCAATTGAAAGGTTAGGATTGATTATCCGCATAATGAGTATGGTGAATTCAGGATTTGTTCCTGACGGATGTATCGAATGTTGTGGTGAAAGTGTACAATCTCTGCAGAGTGTCAAACTATTCGAATAGCCGCGTCCGCGGTTATGGACAGTTGGAGTGGACATACTGTTCCCTCGTCAGATGTTTTCAAAGAACTTGTGAAATGAATTGAGACTTTGACTTGACCACAAGAGGGTTGTGATATGAGATACAAGTTCCCACTTAGGTTTTATAAAATTTCAACTAGCATTCGTTGCTTCTGAACTTCGTAGAGATAAATCTGGCTTTTGCTAAATACCCTAGATCCTAGTGTCCTATTACCAAAAACCCCTTTCACTTGTTAGTATTAGTTTGCGAGTACTTAAAGAGTACTCATGGCTTTGTCCCTGGCTATTCCCGTGGCCATACTATGAAGAGGAGTACCTGGAGGATGGACCCCAGGAAGGTTACGACAACTAGGATCATCTCCCATCGTCAGCATTGCCTGTGACCCCGAAGATGGAGCTTCGCCTACGCTACCGTTATTATTATGTATTCCGCTGCTTGATGTTGTATTAAGAACTGGATCATGAGATCCCTATTTGTGTAAGAACTTATGTACGGTTTGTAATGGATGATGTACTATGGTATCCAATTCTGTTATGTCTCGCAAAAATGGTAATCCTGGGATTGCGATGTATGGCATAGCAGGCATCTGGGATTAAAAATCCGGGTGTTGACAAGTTGGTATCAGAGCCATCCTGACCATAGGAGACCCTAGTTAGACTGGACGTTTGAATCAAAAACTTAGTTTCAAAAACAAATAAAACAAATATTTACAAAAACTTATTCTCATTCTGATCCCTTTGATTCTTTCATGAAAATTCATGTTCCTCAAAAACTCTTGCAAAATACATAAAATTTTGACACACTTGATCACTCTTCTAACTTACTCATCCTATATTCTTATAGATGGACGTGAAGTACAACAAGTTTTATCAGTTGGGGAATGGAGGAGACCTTATCTTTGAGAGGGATTTGGACCAGCTTTCGGAACTTCTGGAGCGTCCGCACCCCGAGTTCTTCAGAGCTCAGCTCAATAATCAAGGAGGAGAAGATCTGCAGTGGCTAATTTTTGCAAGTCTCCGAGGAAAGATTGAACCTCCCATTGCAGAAGGAATTCAGTTTACCTTAAGAGAGAACAACTGGATCGATGGAATTGCCAGGGCCATGCAGGAAGCTCTTTCCCGTCTGTGTGAGCAAAGTATCAACCAGATCAAGGGTACTCGCTTTGAGTTTTTCCCAAGGAGTGATGCAAATGGACAAACACTGGAAGCCCCATATCACCCTGAGCTGAAGACCCAAGTGGACCACCTTAGCTTCATGATGTACGATCGTCAGCAGGAGCTGGATAACTGCCGTGACTACTCCAACCACAAGTCTGCCATCATCAAGACGAAGGACCAAACCATCGCCATGCTAGAAAAGGATCGCAAATCTCACCGTCGTCAGCTCGACAAGAAGGAGCGCATTATTGCCCGTCTTCACCACCGTATCTCATCTTTGGAGGAGACCATCCACGAGAGAGACATGCAGTTGGAAGAAAGGGAGAATGCCGGAGAAGATCTTCGTGGAGACCCCTACTCTTATCTCAGCGATGATGATTTTCTGGAGGATCAGGCCATGGATTTCTTCACCGATGAGGATGATTTCGCCTTCATCGATGACGAATGCGGATGATGAAGCCACAGATTCCGAGGAGTAGTAGCACTTGAGCACTAGCTTAGTGAGTAGTATTCGGTCCGACTGTATCGTAGTTTCCAGAATGGTTCTTAAAACCATCTGTTTTTCTTTGTTGTGGTGTGTGTTGTACCATGTGCTATGAATGAATGAATGAAAAGCAAGTTGCTAGAACATCTGAGTCAAACTTTAAAAACTTTTCAAAAACCCTGAACCTTAGAAATTTCCCTCTTTACTCATGATCTATCTCAATCTTCAGATGCCACGCGTAGGAAGTGGTTCATCCCCGGACCCGATGTTGCAGATTCTGCAAATGTTGACTTCTGACCACGAAGCTGAAAGAGCGGAACGTCAAGCCAACCTAGCCACACTGCAACAGATAGCCCATCTTGCCCATAACAACCAAGGCCACGGAAATAAGGACAACCATGGATCTAAGCTCAAGAATTTCCAGAATACTAACCCACCTATTTTCACTAAGTCAGAAGAACCCCTAGACGCCGATGATTGGCTGCAAACCATGGAAAATAACCTAGAAGTCGCCGTAGTGGAAGCCAACGAGAAAGTTCTGTTCGCCACCCACTATCTAGCCGTAGATGCCAGGGCATGGTGGAACAGTGTTCGTGCAATGACCGGAGGCCAGATGATGACCTAGGAGGAATTCAAGGTCATGTTTAGCAGAACCCATGTGCCACCGGGTTTGATCAAGAGAATGAGAGACGAGTTCAGAGAACTGAAGAAAGGAAGGATGACCGTAGTGGAATACCGTGACAAATTTTTGTCATTAGCTAGGTATGCCCCGGATGAGATCGACACCGAAGCCAAGAAGAAAGAAAGATTCCTGAATGGTCTGCATGATGAGATGCAAACGGTATTAGTCAATATCCCCTTTGCTGATATTGACGCCCTTGTCGACTCGGCCATCCAAATGGAAGGAAAGATCAACCAAGCCAATGAGAACCGCAAGCGTCGCATGATGCATCAACCAGGAACCCATCAGACCCCAAAGTATCGCCCTAACCCATCTCTCGGATTTGCCCCAAGAACCAACAGACCCCCGATGAACCGTCCGACCTATCCCAACCATGGAAACCCTAGGCCCGGAGGAAATCACAACAACCCCGGCAACTCTAGCAATTTCAACCGTGCCCTAGCCAAGTTCAACAACAACAATGCTACCGCCAACACCAACACTGCCCCAAGAATTGGAAGCAATGCTGTGCCTGTGGCAGCAAAGGACAAGTCGCAAGTGACTTGTTATTACTGTGGAAATAAAGGACACTATTCCAACAAGTGCCCCAACAATAAGAATGCCGCAGCACCCAATGCCAATGCCCTAGCTCAGCAACAACGTCGTGTTCAGCCAGGAAGGAAATTTGCCCCAGGGAACTCGCTCAACCGCAATAGCCGTCTTTTCCTCATGCATGCTGAAGAAGCTCAGGAAGCGCCAGACGTCGTGCTGGCTATGTTTTCTGTTAATTCAGTATTTGCACGAGTGTTGTTTGATTTTGGTGCATCGCACTCATTTGTCACCGAAGAATTTGCATGCACTAGTAAAATTCAACCAACCAAACTGAAGCATGTTATGATTGTTCAAATTCCCGGATCAACCACCAAGGCTAGGAAAATTTGCAAAGCCGTCCCTATTCGAATCCATGGCATAGATTTTTATGCTAACCTGATAGAACTCGGAACTAAAGGTTTGGAAGTAGTACTAGGAATGTATTGGATGTCCAAACATAAAGGATTGACTGACTATGCCAGGAAAGCCATAACCATGACCAGTACCGCCGGAATATCAGTCGAGCATATATCTGAAACCTTACCTCGTCAATTCAAATGCAACAAGAGTATAGCCCAACCTACCATTGACCAAGTCCGGATAGTCTGTGAATACCCTGATGTATTTCCAAATGTTTTGCCTGGTATGCCCCCAGAACGGGATATCGAGTTTATCATCGAACTAATCCCCGGAACTGGACCCATATCCCAGAGACCATATAGTATGAACCCGTCTGAGCTAGCAGAACTGAAGAAGCAACTGGATTCCATGTTGGAAATTGGATTGATTCAACCAAATGCGTCGCCTTGGAGGTTACCTGTCTTGTTTGTGGACAAGAAGTGATGGGGATATGCCTACCGGGGTATACCTAGCAGGACGTTTCCGACTAGCCCAGATGCCGGCGAGTGGGCCTGCGGGGCGGCGACTGGATCAAGACCTGGCTTGGACTCAAGCGACTGGAAGCTGAAGGCCCAGAAGCGTGGATAGGCCCAGTCGGATTAGGTTAAACGGTCGCTGAAACCTTAACTGATTCGGTTGAGATTTGTAAACCCTAGGGGGTGAGTCTATATAAACCTCCCTAGGGGGCGCGTAGAGGATACGTTCCATCATACACCCAAGCCACTCGCTGCCTAGCCGCCGAGCTCGCCCCATTGTACTTCCACGATAATGCAATCTACCAGGAGTAGGTCTTTACCCTCCGGGGGGCCGAACCTGGGTAAATCCTTGTGTCTCCGCCCTCATCTCGCACCACAGATGGCTGGCCGCCCTTTCCCCATGTTCTACTAATCGCTGCCGATTGCAGCATCTGCCGTGGTCATTCCCACGACAGTTGCGCCCACCGTGGGGCCTGGCCGGTCTGGCCGGTGTTCTATGGCGAGATCCAATCTACCCATCAACGAGTTGATCGCCACCGGCCGCATGATAGCGATCCGCGAGATGCTCCAAATCTTGCCGAGCAGCTACGTCCCGGTGACGCGACCCGTCACGCATAGCATGATCCTGCCGGTCGGCACGATCAGTCTCTTCGTTGGCCTCACCGACGCCATCGTATCGGAGGACTCGGCTCGCATCCGCGAGTCGCCACCACGCGACCGGCTCTCTGAGAGTCAGGTCCGCACGATCCACCGCCTCGCCTCCGACTATGACTCAGCCCACTGCGACGTGGCTGAAACCACCGTGGCCGCGGAAGATGCGGCCCTCAACGACGACGCCGACTTGGCGACCCTGGTGTCACTCGCCGGATCCATCGTCGCCGCGTCGCCCGCGGGCTCCATCACCCAGTTCTCCAACGTCGGAGACTTCGAGGATCCCTCCATCCTTGGGATCTTCGACTTTGACTATGGGTCGGAGAATTCCGCCGATCTCCACGACGGGACCGGCCGCCACGCCGCGACCTACATGGCGACTGGCGCCGACCCACCGGAGGATCCATTCTCCACTCCGATCCCTCCCAACACAATGGCAACGAAGGTCGAGGAACTCCACCTAAAGCTGGCGGAAGTAGTCCGCAAGGAGCAAGCAGAGCGCAAAAAATTTCGCCTCGAGCAGGTGACGGCGCAGGAGCTGTCGCGCTACCACCAGCAACGAATCAGGTCGCGCCTGAACCCCACCGTCCAGGGGCGCGCCCTGAATTTCGATGACGAGAGTGACCCGTCCCGTGTGGCCGAGCGCGCGATCTGCGAGAACGCGCCACCAGGAGGAAGCGCCCGTCCCCCACCAGGGTCGACGGTGAATGGCGCCCCACCACTACCCAACCGCGCACCCCCCAGGGACCAGCCGCGGATCGTGGTCTCCTCATGGGAGCGAGACGTGAACGGCCTACCACTGTTCTCCACCCCGATGGACAACCTCGTCGCGGGCCGAGCAGCAGTCGACAACATCGCGGCCACCGGCGACGACGCCCTACAGATCCAGTACGCCAAGGCCTTGCTTGCAAAGGCGGTCGAGCAACAAAACGCAGGCGTCGACTCACAGGGTCGGATGTACTCGCGTTCATCGGGCAGCAGAGCGGCCTCAAGCAGTCGCCCCATGGCGGCAAACACCCTCAACTGCCCGCCACCCGAACCACTGCAGCTCCAACACCGACCCGCGAACGCGGCACTCTCCACCAACGACCCCTGGCCGGCGACCAACTTCGTCGCCGCCAACGGTCAGCCCGTCGACGCCCGCACCCATATCATCAACAACCAGAGCTGGCGCGCACGCCAGCCGGACGACCTGCGGCATACCCTAACCAACCGCCACGACAGCGAGCCGAGGGGGTCGCTAAGCCGACTCGGGCCCCGGTGCTTCGGACCGATGATCCGAGGCGAAAGATACCCGGCGAACTTCAAAGCGCCGAAGGAAATAGAGAAGTATGACCCCTCGTATGATCCCTCTATGTGGCTGGATACCTACCTCATGGCAATGGGGATCGCCGGCCACACCGATCTACTAGCCGCCCGCTACCTCCCCCTGATGATGGAGGGGCCGTGCAGGTAGTGGATCAACACTCTCCCCACGGATAGCATCGACTCCTGGGAAGAGATGCGCGACGCCTTCGTCAGGCACTTCGAGGGTTCATACACCCACGCCACCACCATCGAGGACCTGGAACGATGCGTCCAGGGACCTCGTGAGTCGACCCGCAGCTGGGTCCAACGGTGGCAACAACTATGGTACAACGCGGTCGGCATCCACCTAGACACCGCAATCCACTGCTTCAAGACCTCGTGCCACTACGAGCCCTTGGTCGCCAAGCTCAAACGAGCATACCGCACACTCGAAAACATACCGGATCTCCTAGAGATCGCCAAAAGATACGCGGAGGAAGACCCAAACCAAGAAACCAACGACGAGTCGGGAGGACAACGCCGCACGAGCGGCAACGACAACGGACGATGATCCGATCTACGCTACAGCAACACTCGCCTCACTGGAAAGTGCCGCAGTGACGGGCGAGTCGACTTCATCGCCAATGCTGGGTACGCGCAGCGCGAGCCCAAGAGCTTCCGCCACGACGGGGGGCAACGCCGCGACGGCGGCAACTACAAGACGAAGCCAAGGTTCGACCCCGCGGCCCTCCTTAACCAACCTTGTGTATTTCACAGCAGGGAAGGAAAGCCCGCTACGCACACGACCGCCGACTGCCACTCTCTCAAGGAGATCGAGAAGGTACAACGAGCGCGGGAAGACCCCAACAACAACCTGCCAAACGGCGGAAAATTCGGCAGCGTGGCTCGCTCGCTCCACACCTTCACAGGCTTCAACACGAAGCGCGAGAAGAAGGTCATCGCCCGCGCCGTCGCCGTCAACGCGGTGGCCCAGGTGGACGTTCCCCAGTTCCTCAACTGGTCGGAGCAACCAATCACTTGGAGCCGCCAGGACCACTCGCTACGAATCGAGTACCCAGGCCGAGTCGCCCTGGTGGTCAAGCCCAAGGTGGGAGACTACTGGCTCCCCAAGACATTGATGGACGGCGACAGCTCCATCAACATCCTGTACCTGGACACCTTCAGGCGACTGCGGCTCCCGCAGTCGATGGTCGAGACGACCTACACCATGTTTCACGACATCGTCCCCGGTCGGAAGGCGAACCCGATCGGCAAGGTCATGCTTCCAATCACCTTCGGCACACCGGCAAACTTCCGCACCGAGCAGACCGTCTTCGAACTGGTGCCCTTCGACAGCCCCTACCACTGCGTTCTGGGGCGCCAGGCGTTCGCCAAGTTCATGGCGGCGCCCCACTACACGTACAATGCGATGAAGCTCCCCGG
This sequence comes from Avena sativa, assembly GCA_916181665.1. Classification (NCBI taxonomy): domain Eukaryota; kingdom Viridiplantae; phylum Streptophyta; class Magnoliopsida; order Poales; family Poaceae; genus Avena; species Avena sativa. Next base: position 242,785,831 of record OV702297.1, read on the forward strand.
ACCATGTGGCGTCATCACCATCCACGGCGACCCCGACATGGCCGCCGAGTGCGAGGCCAAGGGATCCGAACTCGCCGACGTCGTCATCGCGGCAGAGGCCAACCACGCCGACGAGCTCGCCAAATACGTGAGCGGGGTCAAGAACGACGACCCCACTATACTAAAGAAGCCCAACTCGGAGGGCGGCAACACCTCAGCCTTCGAGGCAACGACGCATACCCGCACCGTCGAGCTGGTCCCAGGCGACTCCAGCCAGACGGTGACGATCGGGACGAGAATGAGCCTAGCATAGGAAGGCGCGCTCATCGAGTTCCTCCGTGAGAACAGGGACATCTTTGCATGGAAGCCCTCTGACATGCCTGGTGTCCCTAGGGAACTCGCTGAGCACAAACTCAACACGACCCCAAAGTGCGACCTGTCAAACAGTCGTTGCGGCCCTTCAATGAAGAGCGCCGCCGAGCAATCGCCGAGGAGGTGCAGCGTCTATTCGCAGCAGGCTTCATCCGGCCAATCAAATACTCCAAGTGGCTGGCAAACCCAGTCCTGGTCGAGAAGAAAAATGGGACCTGGAGGATGTGTATCGATTACACAAACTTAAACAGCGCCTGCCCGAAGAAACAATTCGTCCTCCTGCCTATCGACCAAATAATCGATTCCTCTGCGGGCTCGGACTCGCTATGCTTCCTCGACGCCTACTCTGGGTACAACCAGATCAAAATGGCCGTTGAGGACGAAGAGAAAATGGCGTTCATCATGCCATTCGGAGCCTTCTGCTACACTGCCATGACCTTCGGCCTCAAGAACGCCGGGGCGACCTACCAGCGGTGTATGCAGGAGTGCCTTGCGAGCCAAATTGGCCGCAATATCCACGTCTACATCGACGACGTGGTAGTGAAGTCCACTCGCCAGAGCGACCTACTCACTGACCTGGAGGAAACATTCGCCAACCTGCGGAAATACAAGATAAAGCTAAACCCAGGAAAATGCACCTTCGGTGTACCAGCAGGGCAACTACTGGGATACGTCGTCTCCAAGCGCGGTATCGAGGCGAATCCCACCAAGATCGACATGATCGCTCGACTCGGCAAACCCGAGTGCCTACGCGACGTCCAGAAGCTGGCCGGGCGAGTCGCGGCTCTCAGTCGCTTCATCCCCCGATTAGGCGAAAAGGCGATGCCCCTATACCGCCTGATACACAAGAACCCCACCTTCCAGTGGGACAAGCAGGCGGACGATGCGCTCCGCGACCTCAAGAAGGTGCTACTCGCAGCACCGCTACTCGCTGCCCCCGTCGACAAGGAACCCATGCTGGTCTACGTCGTGGCTTCCGAGCGCGTCGTCAGCGCCGTCATGGTCGTCGAGCGACCAGAGGAGGGAAAGGAGCGCCCAGTGTAGCGACCAGTGTACTATATCAGCGAGGTCCTCACCGAGTCACGCCAGCGCTACCCGCAATACCAGAAACTGGTATACGCGGTCTTCAGAGCACAGCGGTGACTGCCACACTACTTCCAGGAGCACCCGATAACGGTCGTCTCCTCAGCACCGTTGCAGGACATCATCCGCAACCGTGAGGCGACCGGGCGAGTTGCCAAGTGGGCCGTCGAGATCGGCGTCCACAACATCAAGTACGAGCCGCGCAAAGCGATCAAGTCGCAGGCTCTCGCGGACTTCATCGCCGACTGGGAGGAGGCCCAGCAGCCAGAAAAGCTGCCATACCTCCACTACTGGAGTTTACACTTTGATGGCTCCAAGAATGCGGATGGTGCAGGAGCAGGGATCGTGCTAACCTCTCCGAAGGGCGACAAGCTACGCTACGTCCTCTGCCTCGACTTCAACCCCTGCACCAACAACATGGCTGAGTACGAGGCACTACTCCATGGATGCGAGCTGCCAAGGAGATGAATGTCAACAGCCTATGCTGCTATGGAGACTCTGACCTCGTCGCTGGACAAGTCGCCGACACCTGCGACGCCGTCTCCCCCACCATGGCGGCATACCGCCAAGCAGTGGACAAGCTGGGCGGACACTTCGCAGGCTACTCCCTCGAGTGGATCGACAGGCGGAAGAACGAGGAGGCTGACACACTCTCTCGTATCGGCTCGGCTCGACTCGCACCACCCGCCGGCGTCTTCCTCGACACCATCACCAAGCCTTCCGTCTCTCCCCCAAGGGAGCTCGACATCGGAGTCCCCCTCCAACCAGAGGCAGCCCTTTTCACACTCATCGCCGAGCCAGAGGACTGGACTACGCCGTATGTTGCCTACCTGGAGGGAGGCACCTTGCCAGCAAACGAAACAGACGCCAGGATGATAGCACGCTGCTTCAAGTCCTTCGTCATCATCGACGGCGAGCTCCACAAGCGCAGCGTGACCGGCGTGTTCCAACGTTGCGTCCAACCCACTGAAGGACGCAAAATCCTCCACGACATCCACTCCGGCGACTGCGGCCACCACGCCGGCGCCCGCTCTCTGGTCGCAAAGGCTATGCGACATGGCTTCTACTGGCCCACCGCACATGCAGACGCTGTCGACATTGTCCAGCGGTGCGCCGGGTGCCAGAAATACGCCAACCAGACCCACGTGCCGAGTTCAGCGCTCAAGACAATCCCCATCACCTGGCCGTTTGCCGTGTGGGGTATGGACATGGTAGGCCCTTTCAAGAAGGCCCCCTCCGGCTTCACCCACCTCCTGGTCGCAGTCGACAAATTCACAAAATGGGTGGAGGCCAAGCCAGTCCGGAAATGCGACGGGAAGACCGCCACCAAGTTCCTACGCGAGATCATCTATCGCTATGGGTTCCCAAACAGCATCATCACGGACAACGACACCAATTTCGCCAAAGGAGCCATGGCCGAGTTGTGCGTGGAACACCACATCCGACTCGACCTCGCCTCAGTCGCTCACCCGGAGTCCAACGGCCAGGCGGAACGAGCCAACCAGAGCATCCTCCATGGCCTGAAGCCACGGCTCCAAGTACCACTCGAGCGCACCGCCGGGAGCTGGGTCGAGGAGTTACCCTCCGTCATCTGGGGCATCCGCGCCTCCGTCAACAGGTCGACAGGGTTCACCCCCTTCTTCATGGTGTATGGCACCGAGGCAGTCAAGCCCACTGACCTAGAGCACGACTCGCCCAGGGTGGTCAACTACACGGAGGCCGCAAACGAACTCGCATGCCAGGATGGAGTCGACCAACTAGACGAGGCACGCGACCTAGCTCGCTCCTGCACCGCCATCTACCAGCAAGGGCTACGCCGCTACCATAGCCGGCGAGTATGGACTCGCACCTTCCAGGAAGGCGATCTGGTGCTACGCCTCATCCAGGACAAGAAGGGCATGCACAAGCTCTCCCCCCCCTTGGGAGGGACCATTCGCCGTTGGGCGAGTCCTTGGCAACGACGCCTACTACCTCACCGATGTCCGAGGAGACGGGAAACTCGACGTCAAGCGACCGTGGAATGTAAACCTCCTACGGAAATTCTACTCCTAGAACCCCATACATGTACTCTCCACCTGCTATGAAATAAAACAGATTGGTTACCGCAAATTGCGTCCACTCTCCGTGTCTTGTGCCACTCGCACTCGTAATAACAGCGCCAAGCTAACCGCAGAAGTCAACCTCTGGTACAGCGACCGACACGGCCAAGTAGTGCGTTCCAAGGGCACTGGGTTACCCCAGGACTCGTAACGTCCACGAAAAACGCCAACCCGGAGCCCCATTGGAGTCACCTAGCTCGACTGGCTTAACGAGCCAAGACAACTGCCCTCGCTCCTCACAGCGACCACGGTCCTCCGCATCCTCGGCACGGCGACTCGAACGGCCAAGTACCACGCTCGGGGACTGACGATCAGTCGAGCACGAGCGACTAGGGAAAAACGCTAAGTATGAGAGCGTGCCCAGGACTCGCCATGCGACTGATCCTTCGGATCAGGCAGGAGTGACGCGCTTACTCTAACACGCTCAGTCCTCACCTACCCTGGAGTTGCGACTAGCACTACTAGAGAAAAGGCTATAGGAGACATGTTTATAGGAGGCACATTTAGACCATATGTGCCTCCTATAAAATAGGCGAGGCACACTCCTTCTCCATGGGCCTCTAGTATAAAAATAGGCGAGGCGCATATGTTAAAAATGCGCCTCCTATAATCCCTGTACGGGCGAAATCAAGCAGCCCCAGATTATGCGAGGCGCATTCTAGAATATGTGCCTCCTATATATCAGATAGGCGAGGCGCATATGGGCAGAATGCGCCTCGCATAATCTGTGTGGGCCCGTGTGTTGGTAGGTGCTCGAATATGCGAGGCACACATAGTCATATGCGCCTCCTATATTTGATAATATGCGAGGCGCATATGGTCATATGTGCCTCAAGTAACTCTTGCGGGGTCGGGGTGGAGGTAGGTGGCCGCATAGGCGAGGCGCATATTGCTATATGCGCCTCCTATAGTTTGAATTATAGGAGGCACATATTGTGCAATATGTGTCTCCTATAACCTGGCACCACTTTTTCTAGCTTTTTGCACATGGAGCCAACTACCACCCCACTCACTTGTCTCACTTCTTCCTCCTCCACCAAGACAAATATGGTCGCCCCCTCCTCCTCCCCACCTCATTCCCCCATTGATTCACCATAGAAGCTCGCTCAACCTCCATTGGTTGACACTCATATGTAAGTGAAGTCTCTTGCTCCTCTAGAGTGCGCCTCAAGTAACTCATGCAAGCCCAGGTGGAGGTAGGTGGCCGCATAGGCGAGGCGCATATGGTCATATGTGCCTCCTATAGTTCGAAGTATAGGAGGCACATATGGAGCAATATGTGCCTCCTATAGTTTGAAGTATAGGAGGCACATATGGAGCAATATGCGCCTCCTATAACCTGGACGGATTCAAATTCGAAACAGCCACCTACCACACCTATATAACACCTACCACCTCTCCCTCTTCTACTTCTCCTTCTCCTCCACCTGTCCTCCTTCTCCTCCTCCATATATCCTTCTCCTCCACCTCTCCTCCTTCTCCTCCATCTCTCCTTCTTCTCCACTTCTCCTCCTCCTTCTCCACTCTCCTCCTCCTCCACTCTCCTCCTCCTCCTCCTCCTCCTCCTCCTATTCCTTCGGCTACCTTCTCCTCCTCCGGCGACCTCCTCCTCCTCCAGCGACCACTCCGGCCATGGCCTCCACAACAACACCGACCATCTCCTCCTCCACCTCCGGCGACGACCTCCGGTGGACTCATCCTCCTCCACCATCTCCGGTGATCCCCATGGACATGGCCTCCTGCACATGCATGCGGTAGTAGGTTGTGTCCATGATCAAGGTCTCCCACAAGCTCTGACGAAATTCTAGCCAGATCTAGATCTAGATCTAGATCTGGCCGCCTTTTTTTGAAATTCAAAAATAATATACGAGGCGCATTCGAATCAATATGTGCCTCGCATATGCACAATATAGGAGGCGCATATACAAAGTATAGGAGGTGCATACCAATATGCGCCTCGCATATGCAGAATATAGGAGGCGCATATCGATATGCGCCACGCATATGTGAAGTATAGGAGGCGAATATCATATGCGCCTCGCATAAAAAATAGGCGAGGCTCAAAGCCAGAGGCGCATACGATATGCGCCTCGCATATGCTTTTAGGTGCGCCTCGCATAAGGTTTTCTCTAGTAGTGTAGAACCACCAAGTACCACGCTCGGGGACTCGGCCACCCGACCTCGTTCACGCAAGGAAAAATAGCCAAGTAAAGAGCACCCACGGGAGTCGCCCTGTGACTGGCTCTCCTATCTCAGGCGAGTTGACCTCAATAGCAAAACAACTGACCAAAACATTCAAAATCACAAACACATAACAAACGAGGTAAACCCCATAAAAAGGGCGGACGCGCTTGGGGACTCGTCCAATCAGCATTCAAAATCACGAAACAATTCACAAAATAACACGAAGTTTCATTACAGCAGAACAAAGTCGTTCCAGAATACAAGTTGAGTCCAATGGCCAATTGTTACTAACGCCCCAGGGCACAATGTTTCTACTCCGCAGGTTTCGACGGCGACTTGCCGCCACCCCTGCGGTTGCGAATGAAGGCCGTGTACGGGTTCGACGGGTATGTCATCAACTCACCCTCCATCGCCGCACGGAATGGCTGCTCGACCTTGAAGTCCCGATGCTTTGGCTCAGGATCGTTGGGGGCGACAGTCGTCTCCTGATAGGGGAGGAGGTCGCCTATCGCCCAGACGCGATCAGAGTACACCGCGGCCCGGTCCGTCAGCTTCAGCACCTCGGCGATCTCCACAGAGCCCTTCGACGAGGGGTAGCCACTCGTCACGTCGTCAAGGTCGAAGTCCTCCAGGAAGTGGACAAGCCCAAGGCTGAGAGTCGTCGCCGCCCCGCGCCGGATAGCCGACCACGTCATGAATTCGACGACTGACGGCACCTTCTCCAGATAACACCATACTTCGACGAGGTTGCTGGGAATCACTTCCGTGGGCAATATCTCCTGAAGATATGCTCGAATGCAAGTCGCGGACAACGTGGACGAGTTGACCAGAGTGGTCACACACTGCTGCGCGTCGTACGACTGCGCCTCTTCCGAGCTGTCAATAATCTGACCTGTGGACAGAGGTAGGCAGTGAGTATAACAACGACTTCACAATGCAGCTACTACATGCAGAGGAAGAAAAGTTTACCAATTAAAGGATGGCAGAGGCCCGTGATGAAGCTTTGAAGTGAGGAGAAGTCGTTTTGCAGCCCAACAACGAGGGCATCAGAGACCTTTCGCTCTTCAGCGGTAGCCGTAACAGCAGCTTTTGCTCGCCCATCCGCCAAGCTCGCCTCCGCCTTCTCTTCCTTGAGCTCGCGCTCCAGATCAGCGATCCGCTTCTCAGCCGTACTCAAAGCAGATTGAGCCATCGTCAGCTCACCTGCCGGGACAAGGCCCTGGCGGACCTCCTCTGCCTTGGCAGCGATTGCTTGGAGTCCCTTGTTCGTTTCTTGGACGGCAACAAGTTCCTTCTCCACGCGACACTTTGCAGCAAGCCGATCGGCCGATTCACGCTGCAAGCCCTGCGCACAAATCAAACTGTCAACAACAATAGAATCCTAAGTGCCCACCCGCTGAAATTCAGCGACTAGGCACTCGGGGACTAGAGGTCAAAAATCCTAAGTGCCCACCCGCTGAAATTCAGCGACTAGGCACTCGGGGACTGGAGGTCAAAAATCCTAAGTGCCCACCCGCTGAAATTCAGCGACTAGGCACTCGGGGAATGGAGATCAAAAATCCTAAGTGCCCACCTGTTGAAATCCAGCGACTAGGCACTCGGGGACTGTACGCTACAAAAACACTAATAGAATCTGACCACTGAAATTCAGTGGCCCTATCCTCGGCGACTGGACATACCTGGATGGCTGCGCCCAGCATGCCGTTGAGCTGTAGTGCGTCCACAGACGCAAGCAGAGCTGGAGTGTGTCCGCGACGCTGATCGACCTCCGTCTCGACGACCCCATGCGTCTGGCTCGTTGGTATTGCGCCACTCGCTGTGGCCGCTTTGGCCATGAAACGGGGGAAGGTCGCAGTGGATGCCCCAGCGCCACTAGGAGTCGGCTCGGTCACTCCGGGCGAGGAAACAACCTCCTTGTTCTTCAAAGCCACCTCCGCCGCAGTCGGAGGATCGCTTGGAGCAACTGTCGTGTCATCAGAGACCGTGACGACATCGTCGCCCTTCGCCCTCTTAGCGCTGTCTGCGGGAGCAGCGACTTCATCAGCTTTCCTCTTCCGCGAGGGGTCCTCCTCGGCGATGACTGGCGGAACCTTGGCCATGGAAGGGTGGCCGATCTTTTTAACTACAGTCCTGTGAAACAACGATATGAGCAAAATTGTCCGATTACAACGGAAGGCAAGCACACGAACAATACTTACTTGGCGACCGGTATGAACCGCAGTCCCGTGCGGATGCTGGCCGGCTTCTCCAGCTCGGGGCCCAGTTTCAGACTGAGGCCCATCTCGAACACGTCGTGTGCCCAAGACCCAGAGGGCCTCTTCGAAGGCGAGGCCGCGGCAGGAGCCTCCGTGATGACGTCTGCGGGAGCTCTCCTGGGAGGCAAAGCTGCTGCGGCTGGAATAGCCCCCAACCCAGAGACCGGGGCGAATGGGGGTGGAAGCAAGGCCAGAGGTACCTCATCCAAGAGGGAGGCGGCATCCGGTGCTGCTGTCGTATGCGCCGTTTCACCCTTAGCCGAGCTGGTGGCGTCGGAACTAGTCGCAGAACGAGGCGGAGACGCCTGCTTCGCCGGCTTCGTCTTCCTCCTTGGTGGAGCCTTCACCTCCTTCTTCTTCTTCTTCGACAGCGTAGCCTCATGACACGAGGTGTTCTCGGGGAGCTCGTCGTCATCGTCATCGTCATCGTGAGGTTTGAGGCTCCTACTCGCCTCGAGCTCGCGTTGATGTTGCCCGCGAGTTTTGCAAACCATCGGGGCGGCGTTTTCCACGGGCTCGTCTTCGTCATCATCATCGTCATCACCCGCGTCGCTCCCGACATCGCCTTTGGCGGGTGACGACTCGCTCCCGTCCTTGACGGACGAGCTCGAGTTCTCGTCGTCTGTGGGTGGGAGCCATCCTTCCACCACTTGGAACAACTACGATAAAAATGAAACAACATCAGCATAACCGCAACTGCATCATCTACGACTGCGAATGGTGACGAAGATGGCGACTTACCGTCGGAGTTGGGCGCCTTGCGTTATAGGGGGCAACCCCGGTCTTCGCGTCCAGGTACGCCGCTTGGGTGATCTTCTTTAGGGCCAGGATGTAGTCTTCGAGTTTCCATTCGGCGAGGCAGGATTTCGTCGGGTCTTCCCTACCAGTGTACTCGTACATATAGTGGTCCCGGCGGGCCAAAGGCACGAGCTGCCGCCCGAGCCAGCAGTTGTAAAGATTGATTGTTTGGAGGCCCTTTTTCTTCAGGCCGCGGATGGTTTGCAACATTTCGTCGACAACCATCCGCTGGTCCAGCGGGAGCTTGCCGACCTGGAGCCGACGCGGTTCGGGCCGGTCGACGGAGTACCTTGGAAGCGCCACCTCGCCGTATGGAGTCGCCTCGGTGATGTAGAACCAGGATTTCTTCCACTCGTTTGCCGCCTTGGCGGGCAGCATCAGGTCAAAGAATGACGCCTTCGACTTCAGCTGAAATGTCAGGCCACCCGCAGCCAGCATCGGGCCACCTGATTCTTCGCGACTAATCCTCCCATGGAATAGATCTTGCCACAGGGGAAGTAGGGCCTGCAGCCCAGATAGCACTCGCAGAACGCCACAAAATGGCGAGCTGCTCGATGCTATGCGGGCCTAGGTCCGACGGCTCGATCCCGTAGAAGGCGCAGAAGCGCCGGAAGAAGAGAGATGTGGGAAACCCCAGCCCCCGCTCCAGGTGGCTGGTGAAGAAAATGAATTCTCCCTCGTGCGGGTCCGGAGTCACCTCTTCGGCTGCGGGGATGCGCCATCTACCGGCGCGCAGGATCCCGGCCTCCTCGAAGGACGCCAGCAGCGCCCTGGTGCACTTGGATCTGCCCCATGGTTCGGTGGAGGGGGCCATTGGTTGGAAGATTTGTGGAGGTCGGGGCTCTCTGGATCGGTCGGATCGCGATGCGGAGTGGAAACAAAGATGGGTGAGATCGGAGGAAAGCTAAAGGAGTGTTTCCCCGCTCGCCTGTCATTCCCCTTATATAGCGGTTGTTACCCGCCAATTTCGGGAGCCGTTACTACGCGGTGATTACGCCAAAAGTTACCGTTGGATTACACCAACGACTAGTTTTGAACCCACTTAACGGTCCAACTTCATCCACTCGACTCGTTGCTCTGCTCGACTTGACTATTCGCCGACTCAATCAGTACAACAGTGACTGGATATTCGCCGCCGAGCTGCGACCCGATCGGTCGCCGTTAGTGCGACTGGAATAACTAGTTTTTCCTTTATTCAAGAGTCCTCCGCCGATTCGACTGGGCGTCCGCATTGGGACCGTATACACCGACTACCGGCGACCACCTGCGACGAATTGACGACGGCCTCGGGGACTACTGATGGGGATGTGCCTACCGGGGTATACCCAGCAGGACGTTTCCGACTGGCCCAGATGCTGGCGAGTGGGCCTGCGGGACGGCGACTGGATCATGACCTAGCGTGGACTCAAGCGACTGGAAGCTGAAGGCCCAGAAGCATGGATAGGCCCAGTCGGATTAGGTTAAACGGTCGCTGAAACCTTAACTGATTCGGTTGAGATTTGTAAACCCTAGGGGGTGAGTCTATATAAACCTCCCTAGGGGGCGCGTAGAGGATACGTTCCATCATACACCCAAGCGACTCGCTGCCTAGCCACCGAGCTCGCCCCATTGTACTTCCACCATAATACAATCTAGCAGGAGTAGGTCTTTACCCTCCGGGGGGCTGAACCTGGGTAAATCCTTGTGTCTCCGCCCTCATCTCGCACCGCAGATGGCTGGCCGCCCTTGCCCCATGTTCTACTACTCGCTGCCGATTGCAGCATCTGCCGTGGTCATTCCCACGACAAGAAGGATGGAGGTAACCGTTTGTGTACGGATTATTGGAAGTTGAATGATGTCACCATCAAGAACAAATACCCCTTGCCCAAGATAGAAGATCTGTTTGATCAGTTGACCGGTGCTAAAGTGTTTTCTAAGATTGATCTTAGAACTGGGTATCATCAACTCAAAATTCGTGTAGAGGATATTCCAAAGACTGCCTTCACCACCAGATATGGACTATACGAGTATACAGTCATATCTTTTGGATTAACCAATGCCCCCGCTTATTTCATGAATCTCATGAATAAGATTTTTATGGACTTCCTGGATAAGTTTGTCGTTGTTTTCATTGATGACATTCTGATTTATTCCAAATCAGAAGAAGAACATGAGCTACACCTAAGGACCATTCTTGGAACCCTTAGAGAGCATCAGCTGTATGCAAAGTTTAGCAAATGTGAATTCTGGTTATAGGAGGACAGATTCCTCGGTCACATTGTATCAGCCAGAGGAATTGCCGTTGACCCTGCCAAAGTGAAAGATGTAGAAGATTGGCAAGCCCCAACCACTCAAACCCAAGTTCGTCCATTTCTCGGATTGGCGGGATATTACCGCAAGTTCGTAGGAGTATTCTCGAGTTTTGCCAGACCCATGACCCAATTGCTGAAGAAGGACAAGAAGTTTGAATGGACCGACAAATGTGAAGCGAGTTTTCAAGAACTCAAGAGGAGATTGATTTCAGCCCCAGTCTTAATCATGCCGGATATCACGAAGCCCTTCGATGTGTATTGTGATGTATCCAAGATCGGTCTCGGATGTGTGCTAATGCAAGAAGGCAAAGTTATATCTTATCTATCTCGACAACTGAAGCAACATGAACAAAATTACCCAACCCATGACCTCAAACTCGCAGCCGTAGTTCTAGCCCTGAAGACATGGAGACATTACCTGATGGGAAACCATTGTGAGATCTATACGCATCACAAGAGTCTGAAGTATATATTCACTCAGAAGGAGCTGAATATGAGACAGAGAAGGTGGATTGAGCTAATCAAGGATTACGACCTGGACATTCACTATCACCCTGGTAAAGCCAATGTGGTAGCCGATGCCCTTAGCAGATTGCCGTGCCGCTCGAACTCCATGATCTTGAAGGAGCAACCAAGCTTGCACAAAGAGATGGAAGATTTTCGAATAGAATTAGTGAGTGAAGGATTTTTGGCTAGCATAGAACTCCAGCCACTTTGATCAGTCAGATTAAAGAGGCGCAGAAAGGAAATGCTAGTATTGACGGAATCAAGCGTCGTATCGGTACATGCAAAGTACCCGGATTCACCGAGGACAACGAAGGAGTTCTGTGGTACAAAGGATGCCTTTGTGTACCAGCAGATTCTGAGTTGAAAGAGGTGATTCTGGAGGAGGCTCATGATACTCTTTATTATATCCATCCCGGAGGAACTAAGATGTATCAAGATTTAAAAGAGCAATTTTGGTGGCATAAGATGAAGAGAGAAATCGGAAGCTATATCGCCAAGTGTGATATATGTCAGCGAGTCAAGGCAGGACATCAAAGACCCGCTGGATTGTTGCAACCCTTGCAGATTCCAGAATGGAAATGGGATTCCGTTGGAATGGACTTTATCACTGGACTGCCTACTTCTAGTAGGGGAAATGACTCTATCTGGGTCATAGTGGACCGATTGTCCAAAGTCGCCCATTTCTTGCCCGTCAAGACCACATATCAGAGTTCGAAGCTAGCAGAGTTGTACATCGCTAGAATAGTTAGTTTGCATGGAGTCCCCAAGAACATCGTATCGGATCGAGGAACTCAGTTTACCTCGAGATTCTGGAAGAAAGTCCAAGAAGGTTTAGGAAACCTCCTAGATTTCAGTACCGCATATCACCCTCAGACCGATGGACAAACGGAGAGAGTAAACCAAATACTCGAAGATATGTTGAGAGCATGTGTGTTAGAATATGGATCCAAGTGGGAAGATTGTCTGCTGTTTGCAGAATTTTCATACAATAACAGTTATCAAGCCAGTTTGCAAATGTCCCCCTTTGAATTCATGTACGGAAGGAAGTGTCGCACCCCTTTGAACTGGTCAGAAGTAGGAGAGAGTCAGATTTTCGGACCCGACATCCTACAAGAAGCAGAAGAGAAGGTTCACAAGATTCGTGAGCACCTTAAGACCGCCCAGTCCAGACAGAAGAGTTACGCTGACAAGAGACGTCGAGACCTCGCCTTCAACATAGGAGATTTTGTATATCTGAAAGTGTCGCCATTGAAGGGAATGCAGCGTTTCCAACTCAAAGGAAAGTTAGCCCCCAGATATATCGGACCTTTCAAGATTCTGAACCATTGAGGAGAAGTGTCGTATCAATTGGAACTCCCCGAAGAGATGTCAGCTGTGCACAATGTGTTCCATATCGCATTACTTCGCAAGTGTCTCGAAGTCCCCGAGAAGACCGAAGTGTTCAAAAATATCGATCACCGGACCATAGAGATCAACGATGACCTGACCTATCCCGAAGTACCCATCCGTATTTTGGAAGATGCTTTTCGAACTACCCAAACCCGAAGCATCAAGTTTCTCAAGATTCAGTGGAGCAACCACACAGAAGAGGAAGCTACCTGGGAGCGCGAAGATCACATCAGGACATAGTTTCCCGATGTCTTCAAATCCTAGGTAATCTTTTTCGTCCTTTTTCAAATCTCGAAACGAGATTTTGTCTAAGGGGGGAAGGTTTGTAACATCCCAAAAATACTAAACCTGGATCGTCAAACTCTAATCATCAAAATTAGGGTTAACAAAAACTTTTCTAAATAAAAATATGAAAGCATCCATGGTGTATGCATTTCATTTGGAATTCTTTTGAACCACCTTGTTTGTGTGTTCCTTTGCTTGTAAATGGATTCTTAGGTGAAATAAACATCATCTAAACAATTCCCAAACTTTTCTCAAAGACAAATAAATCAAAACAAATAAAATAAGGGAATGGTCATTTTGACCAATTTAACTCCCACGCCTACTTTAGCTGTCTCAAAATTTCAGAACCTAACAGAAACTTTTCTGGATCTTTGCAGCCCTTGATTGTACTCATAACAAAGTACCAAGGCCCACTTTGTGATCATCCAAAAACATTTAAATGCCTAGTTTAAATGATAGTTAAAAATTGAATCTTTATCATATGGGAAGATCCCACTTTTTCAAAAACCACTCAAACAAGCTCAACTTTCAAAACCCAAGCATCTGCAGACTCACCAGCACCAACCTAGCACACCCACCAAAAATCTTTTCAAAATTCAAAACTTGAATTCTTGTGGCCATTTCATTAAACACCTTGCAGATACAAATCAAACAAAATCCAAACACTATTATGAGCAGTGATTGAAGCCTAACTTGTTCCCTCTCTGGTTGCAACTAGGCTTTAGTAGATCATCTAGCTCAATTGCACACCCTTAGCATCACTGTAAGCTTGACGATGCCATCAATGGTGAGCATGCCGAGTGCACACTTGTCACCCCCATGTCGACAGGAAGCTAGGAGGAGAACCAAGCCTACCCAACATGTCTGGGAGGTAGCCCACCGTCCATCGCCACTCCCTGTCCAACGCTCGAACCCTGCCAGCCACTGGACCACGCGCACGGACCATGCCAAGCTCGCCAGCAACCATGCCGAGAGCGCGCCCCGTGCGCCACGCTCAACCGACGCCCACAGACCGCGCGCCGCCCTTGCCGCCTGCATACGTGATCACCACCGTCCCAGTGACCCCGCAGACACGCTCGTTTGCCACCGCGCAGACCACGCGCGCTGTGCGCCATTAAATCTTCCATCGGGCACGCGTAGAGCATCGTCGCGTTCCGACCAAACCACACCGCCCCACGTCTCGCCACCGTGTAGTTGAGCATCATCAGGGAGCACCGCACCGCCCCCTACCGTCACCCACGCTGATAACCGTCTGTACCGTCGACCACGACGAGCTCACCTTGCGCCCCGTCGGTCCCCTCGCTCCACTATAAATAGAGGCCACCCCCAGCCGACTTGAGCACACCATCTCACTCCCCTCTCCTCACTGATCGTGCCACCCCGTTCCTGGAGCAAGCCGAGCAGCGCATCGCCGGAATTTCACCGGAGCCCGCCGCTACTGGAGAAGAAGGGAGCCAGCGATTGGAGCCGCCCCAGGAGAAGCTGCCGGTACCAGGAGGTTCGCCGTCGTCGACTTCGTCGTTCGCCCACCTCGCCGACCCTCGCCTAAACCCCGGTGAGCCCCCAATGACCCCCACTGGCCGCGCTAGGTTTCTGTCTCGCCGACGTTGCCCAACGTCGACGATGACTCTCAGCCGTTGGATTAGAACCAGATCGAACGCACCACGTCGCCCCATACCGCTTCGCACCCCCTCGTCTCACTAACGTGTGGGGACAGCCACTTAACCAGCCCGCGTAAGCGCTGTGCTTAGCAGGCCGGCCCAGTATCGCTTCCCGCGCAGCCCAACTATTTGAATTTAACCTTTTCCATTTTATTTCAAACACACTTCTGTACCCAGTTTCAAAAATCAACCTAGGTCGATTCAGTGCACCACATCGAATGAAACTAATTTTGTTAGAAAGGTCTGGAAGTGCTGAATCGAAGCCCGTTGGATTCAAGTCATTTGGATCTATAGATCATCCATGGTAAAAATAACAAGGCGGAAGCTTTTCTGCATTCAAACATTTTTCAAATTTAAACCATAATAGCTTTTGAGTTGATTCCAACTCTCAAAAATCACATTTAACCATACCTTTCAGAATATATAAAAATATATAGGATTACTTACAGAAATAATGTTCAAGTAATAAAAGAATGCCCCATAGGCATTTCTAGTCACTTTATTTAATTAAAATAAAAGGGTAAAACCTTATTAAATTGTGACACCACTTTAAATCACATTCCCATGGACTAAAATATGTGGTGATGACATGTGTCAACATGATCCCATGTTTGGTTTGGAGAATATTAAATCTTAAGTAGTTTTTCAATGAGTAGAAATTACTTTTCTAAAAATAAAAGGAATTAAACCAAGCCTTAATCTTGTAATGTTAGAGATGATGTTAGATCATCTATAGGACCCTTTTTGTGTGATGATTGCAAATAGTTAAGTACTGTTTGGTGATTGTGTACCTCGTATTTATTCATAGACGCTAGTACCGACCAAGGATACAAGGAGGAAGGAGGATTCTACGAAGAAGAAGCCGAGGAGAACTTCAACCACTGCTCTGCACAAGGCAAGCTTTACTAATCAAGTTGACCAATGCAAGCTAACACTTGCAAGATACCCTACTAATGCAAGCTTATACTGATACTTATGCAAGCTAATACTTGCTTGTTACCATGACCACTATATGCCTTAAGCATATGTGATCATATCCACTTGATAAACCAATCCTAGTTTTACTTACAAGCTTTATACTTTATTTATTTACCAAAGCTAGTACTTAGAGCTTACTTAAGTAAATTGTAGATATTAGAAAGATAATTTAAGGTTGCATAAAGAGCATAAAATTTGGCCTAAGCTAGATAATCTTGATGTCATCCTAAGGCATTAGATTAAACTTAGTTAAACTCCACTAGCTTACCACCCCTCATTAGTGCTTACCCCCACTTGTAGATGCTAGTCCTAAGCATAAAACTTGATCAACTTTAGATGGCAATACTTGGTAGAAAAATGGTTATGAAAACCTTGGAATGAGGGATCATTCTATTGAAATGTTTTGGACATGTGTTTCTGAACACCTGATGATTTTGGTGATGAAAATGATGAGGCATGAGCCTTAGCCCTTTATAAAACTGATGGTTGTTTGGATGCGATACCATTCTAATTTTATCATACAACCACAACACCCGAAGATTGGGTAGGGCTTGACTGGAAACTTATATACCTTGGTATTAGTTCCCTCACGGCCAAGGTCTGAGCTGAGGCTACCTTGTGAAGATTGTCCACCTGTGCAGTACCCAAGATGACAGTTGGTCATGGTTGGGAGGCCAAACTCACAGGAGAGGTGCTTATACTAGGGCGTGTAGTTGAAAGTTTAGGATTGATTATCCGCATACTGAGTATGGTGAATTCAGGATTTGTTCCTGACGGATGTATCAAATGTTGTGGTGAAAGTGTACAATCTCTGCAGAGTGTCAAACTATTCGAATAGCCGCATCCGCGGTTATGGACAGTTGGAGTGGCCATACTGTTCCCCCATCAGATGTTTTCAAAGAACTTGTGAAATAAATTGAGACTTTGACTTGACCACAACAGGGTTGTGATATGAGATACAAGTTCCCACTTAGGTGTTATAAAATTTCAACTAGCATTCGTTGCTTCTAAACTTAGTAGAGATAAATCTGGCTTTTGCTAAATAACCCTAGAGCCTAGTGTCCTATTTCCAAAAACCCCTTTCACTTGTTAGTATTAGTTTGCGAGTACTTAAAGAGTACTCATGGCTTTGTCCCTGGCTATTCCGTGGCCAGACTATGAAGAGGAGTACCTGGAGGATGGACCCCAGGAAGGTTACGACAACTAGGATCATCTCCCATCGTCAGCATTGCCTGTGACCCCGAAGATGGAGCTTCGCCTACGTTACCGTTATTATTACGTATTCCGCTGCTTGATGTTGTATTAAGAACTGGATCATGAGATCCCTATTTGTGTAAGAACTTATGTACGGTTTGTAATGGATGATGTACTATGGTATCCAATTTTGTTATGTCTCGCAAAAATGGTAATCCTGGGATTGCGATGTATGGCATAACAGGCATCTCGGATTAAAAATCCGGGTGTTGACAATGGCGCCCCTGGTAAACTAACCTCGCCTCACATCTTTAAGTACCGACTTCGGGATTTGACCCGTTATGGTGGAACCATACTTATTGCGTGACTCATGGTCTCGGCGAAAGCAAGGTAAATGTCGTGTCCAACAACACCCTCTGTCGGACTTCCAAGGAAGAGGGCTAATGATATGGCATTAAGAGTTGGTTGGTACGTGTGGGTAAATTTGTACATCCTTGCAGGGTTAAATCTTTTCGAAAAGCCGTGTTCACGGTTATGAACGCTTGGTGACCAGATTCTAAGATCATAGAGAACTATAACCTAATCGTAAAACTTGGCAGAACAACGTGTGCTTAAGGATGCTTCCTCATGGGTACGAGGGGTGATCCTAGAAAGGGTTCAGATGATGATTCGGTAGATATCAAAAGATGATGATCAATATTTCGGAGATGTCACTCTCTTATCCCCTTTTAAAATACTCTGACTAGACGAGCTTCTTCTCTCTCTTGTTTTATAAACAAAAGATGGCTTTATGCAAAACAACTCCACCAGCTATAAGTCTTGCGGAGTACACCTTGTACTCACCCTTGCTTTCTTGATACTTTTGGCAGAGTAAGTGTTCCCTTGAAGATCAGTGTGGTACTACATCGACATCGACGAGTAGCCTGGGGTTCTCGGCTGGGACGTCATCGTTATGCTTCAGGCCTCTTAGGAGATTTGTTAAGTTTGTTATACTTAATAGCATAATATGCCTTCCGTTGTTTGATGTTTGTGGTCTGTGACCTCTGCTTGTAATAATTTGGTTCTCTGCTCAGTTATGAGCTTGTCGTAATAAATTTTGTGTCGTAGGGTCACTGTTGTGTTACCGATTCTTCACTGGATATTCTCGATCTCAAGGTTAAGCTTATGTTTAGACAGAGGTCTGGGATTTGTTTAGCCCTGATCCCGAGGGTGTCATAGTTTTTGGTATCAGAGCAGTACCGACCGTAGGAAAACCTTGCTATTGGTCGATGTTGAGTCTAGTGTTTGTGAAAACTATTTTAAAGCTTAAAAGTATATGATAAAACTCTAGTATGCTTCTTTTTCTCCTTATCCAGTTTCGCTCTAACTCTGGGTTATATTATCTTGTGTTGATTTGGAAAAGTTTTGCTATCTCGTCTCTTTCTTCAAAGCTTAGGTGCCTTTTCAGGCATGTCGTTTCAAAGCCAGTGGACCTAGTGTTGAGTTCTCTAGAGTTGTGTGTGTCTCGTGAATTTATTGTTACCCCTTGCTCTGCTTCATCTGAGAGATTCCTTTCTATCATGATCTTTCTATCTTTTGGGACCCACAATATTATATTGTTGGATATGTAGTGTTCTGTTCTAGGCTTCGAGGTTTCCTTTCGCCTTGTGTGCCTCCTTTTTGTTTTTTGGGTACTTCAGAAGTCGTTTCTTCTCTTGGAAGCTACCTCGTGGTTACTAACTTGTAGTGTACGCTACATCACTCAAGCAGTAGCTATTCCTTTCTTGGTTTTTAACCCTTAGACTTGAACCTAAGATCCCGGATTGTGCTAGATTCTAGTGTTGTGAATCTTGTACATGAAGATCCTCTTTAACCCAAGATCCATTCCTTTGTACCCTATTGTTAATGTTCACACATTATCTTAGGATGGATGGTATTAAAAGTATAGCCTCCAAGCTTGTGGTTATTGTCGCGATTGAATTGTGACGATAAAGGACTTTCCCTACCACATGCTATGGCAGATGTTCTCTAATGGAACCAAATAGGTCACGACAAGAGTACTCCTCGAGAGTATCGCATATATACTCGTGACTCTACCACACCTTATCTCTTCTTTGCATTAGTTTTCGGAAGATTGTTGACTTATGCATCCACATCTTGGGATTCCATCCTGAGCATGTTCTTTCCCCTTGTTGTTTTCCGACCTTAGTCTACCAGTTGGTAGCCAAGTAGTAAATGTGCATCGGTGTCTTCCGAAGCAAGATACTCTTGTGGTCCGTCAAGACAAACCATTTCGGAATGTCCAGGAGAAACAAACTCCAGTACCTCGTCATTTCTAGGACCAGGTCAAAGTGTTGTAATCCGCAGATCAAGAGGCATTGATTGTCTTCCATCTGTTCTACCTTAAAGTACCACACTCTTTTATACTAAGAGGTTGTGCCGAGTTTCATGACCCCTTAATGAAGTGATGCTCCTACACATATTTACCCTCCCTCCCTCGAGCTTTTGCGCTCGTGAGTGATGCGTGTGCGTGACAATGTGGCCATCTGAGATTCTTAGCAATTATTATTGTTTTGAACTCTAAGGACATTTGTGTCATTCTTAGTGTGATCGGTTAACCCCGTCACTAAGCAAAGGATGATTGTGCTACCAAGTCCGCTATTCTGGTACATCTCTTCCATCAAAGAGTTACGTTTGTGTCGAAACTATGTCTCCTTTCTTAATAAGCAAGTTTCCTCTCGAACTAAGTGACATATTGGTGGTTCGTCATATTCTAGATATCTACTAGAAGTATCGCCATGTTGCCACATGACCGAGTTATCAAGTTCTTGAGCAAGCAAGTTCTCTGAACTGCTCCTTTCTCCAAGTATCTGTATTGGATACCCCTGAACTAGTTGGTGGAGCTTAAACAAAAATTTGGAGAGTTGTAATACAAAAGTTATATCCGACTTTGTTCCTTCTTAAAGGGATGTCTAGTTTTGTTCGTGTTGAAGAAAGATAGTATTTCCTTTGTGGATATATTATTTTTTCCCACCTTTGATTTGATTTGGGTTATCGTCAAATCAAACTCAATTCCAAAGACTATCTTGATGGTGTTTCTGCTTGTGATGTTTCACTTGAGTACAACCTCATGTCCTTTGGTCTGACCAATATTCTCGCCTTGTTCATGAAGCATATGAGTCCATCTTACTGGAGTGTCTCGATAAGTTTATTGTTGAGCACATCAACAATGTCCTTATTCTTTCCATGTTAGACTGGATTCATATGGGACATTGGGAATCAATGTTGGAAACTTTCAAGAACCATCTTTGGGTCATTTCGAAGTATGAGTTCTGGATGTTAGAAGAGACCTTCTCTAGTTCATGTGCAGTTGTTGAAAGATGTCACCGTGGATTCGAGTAGAGTTAACTCTATTCCTTAAGAACACATCTGTGTTTGATTGTCAGTACTTTATGTATGCAGTTGTCTTTCGACAAGTTGCTAAATACATGGGTCTAGCAATCTAGCCCAGTCTTTTGGAGCTTTACACTGTAGTCCATATCTTGAGAATCTAGTAACTTTACCTTTGCGGTAAATGTTGCAAACTTTCTATTCGGACATGCTGAGTTTGAAGTATCATACCACCTAACCAAATCTGAATCTCAAGCAGATACGATGGTTGGTGTTCCTCAAGGTTTTTACATAGGTCTCTTTCAAGTCTGGCCAAATTGATGTAATGGTTGACACACTTAGCCGGAAAGACCTTCTGTCATATTCTCTTGATTCAGCAATATCACCCACTCTTCATGAGGCATCTTCTATCATTCATTATAGGAGTTTTGCTCATGGTTTCCTTAGTATCCGAAGTCCAACCTTTACTTGATGTTTGATTTCTCGAGCATCAAGGAGAACATTTAAAGTAGTGTTGCTAAATGTCTCTCGGTCGATCCTCCAGACCCTTTTATGTTGGAAATCATCTTGTTGTGCCAACTAATTGAAGTCTGAGAATGAAGTTTCTTTCTTCTTGTGTCATCAGGAATCTTCTTAACTATTCATCTTGGTGGTGTAAAGTGATATCATGATCTTGGCAAAGATTTTGATAAATCTGGATGAATAAAGAGTTTCCTTCATTATATTAACCATGTCTTAAGAGTGGCTATGATTTTTGTAATCTGTAGTTCCTCTTGATTACATGTTTCTTTGTGACTCTTATGAGTCCTCTCCACTAAAACACCTTTATTTCTTAGCCTTCTGTTGAATGAAAGAGTAGCCCTTTTGTGTCAAAGTAATTCAACAACTTGGTTTTGTTGATCCATATCTCTGCAACCTGAAATCTTTACTTAAGCTGTTTAGTAGAGGTTCTTTATCGAAGTTTGTGGTCATGTTGTTTCTGTTGGAACCTTCCTCTTCAGAAGCTTAAACCCTTCTGAGTTCCATGGTCTCATTCCTTATGAAGACCATCTATCTCACAATTTGAAAACCTTCTCCTCTTTTTTCCTCTGTTACCTTGGTGTGTTTCATGTTCGTCATCTCAGAGTTGTTTCTAAACACTCCATCCATGGGTGGACCATGAGATACTCTATGAGTTGGTTAGTGTGTTTCCCTCTTATCTTAGAGTGACCCGTCTCTTTCTCTCTCTGTCTCTCTTCCTACCTTTGGAATCTCGGGTCGAGATTCTCGTAAGGGGGATAGAGCTATAACACCCCAGTTTTACCTAATCTAGAATTAGGGTTTGTTTGTGCATTATCATGAGCATCATCTATTTCAAAATGCATGCAACAAACAAGATCAAAGATAAAACCCTATTTCCTTCATTTATTTGAAAACAATTCAAAGGGTTTTGAATAATTTTAAAAGTGCCAAAATTATGAAGCCCAAATGGATTAAAAGGGGTCCCATATTATTTTATATATTTTACAAATACTCTGGTAATTTTTAATAGTTCAAAACAGATTTGAAAATGAATTTTACAAACAGAAAACATAAAAAGAATTGAAAAACCTTTTTACAGAAAAAAAGAGCAAACCCTAGCTAACTGGGCCGAGCCTACCCTGTTCCTCTCTTCCCTGTCGCCAGCACGCAGCAGTCAGAGCCAGCCTCGGCCCACCTTGGCCCATCCGGCCCATACCTCTTCGTCGCCTGTCCTCTTCGTCCCCGACGACGAGCACCTGCGTGTCGTCGCCGGCGCCATTGATCCCGCCGCCTTCTCCCTGCCATCCATCGCCCTCTCGAGAGGATAAGATCCTCCCCCGAGCACGTCTCTCTCCACCTCTGGCCTTATCCCATCCTCGCTGCTCTCCCTCTCGTATCCTCGCCTGAACCCTAGCTCGAGCAGACACCGATGAACGCCGCCGCCAGAGGACGTCGCTAGCCCTGCCGCCAAGCTCTAGAGCTCTGTATCTTCGCCAGGAACCTTTCCGCCAAGTCTCGCTTGCTGGGATGGATCGAGATGCTCGAATCGACTACATCTTCCCCGACCCCGACGTGCCCCGCCACCGTCAATTAGCTCACTTACGACCCTGCCCGGCCTCCCCGAGCCCTCCTCTGCAACCATGATGAGCCACCGGTCTCCCAGGACCTCTTTTCCCTCTCCCCCTTGCTCTGGATAGAGCTCGCATCGCGCGCCACCATCGGCCACCGCCAGACCTCACTGTAGACGTAGCTCCGGCTACCAAATAGGAGCGGTGCCTCCGTAGTAAGGTCCCTCTCTCTGTGCTTGTTCGAACCCAACCACTCACGCTTGCTGGAGTGCGCTGTGGCGTGGCCGGTGACCACCGTCCGACAACCTCTCTGTCGAGCCTATGTGTCGCTCACGTGGAGCTTGCGTGGCCTCGGCCCCACCTGTCAGTCGTAGTGGGTAGGCTCTGCCCCGGTGACAAATGCCCCTGACCCCACTTTGCGTGTGTGGCTGCTGATGTGGCCTTGGGCCCAGTAGCCAGTGTCTATGGCTAGCCCAACCCGTGGTGTTAAATGACCCAGACCCTATGCTGACGCAATAAAACAATTTAAATTGGTTTAATAATTTCAGAATCTGTTTAAATATTGTAAAATCAATAACTAATTCATTTTAAGTCAGAAAAATACAAATAATATATCAAAATATTCAGAAAAATGAGTTATACGTATTTAAGCTATAATAATGCATTGTTAAGCAACTTACATGACAAGTTTAATTAGAAGAACATAGTAACCCCTCATAGGTGATTCCAGAGTTTTCCCCGAGTTAGGGTTTTCACTCCTCGCAACCCCGATTAATCTATCGAGCATGTTTTAGGGTTAGTTTTCAATACAAATTAACTTGTCATATCATCATTCTTGTTTGAGCATTGCATCGATGCCATATGTTGATTGTTTCCCCTTTATTTCCGGTGTTTGCTTCTTTCGGGTAGAATACGATATCGAGATCGAGATCGAAGACTGAGATCAAGACCATCGAAGATCGACGAACAATACTTGACCAACTATAATCAAGTCAAGTACAAGGCTCCCGAAGATCTGCTTATAGGATTATCAACAGTAAAAGGCAAGCATAGCCCCACCATGATATAATCCTATTATTTCGAAAGCATTTCAATTCTTGCCATGATTCATACGATTCTACTCTGGTCTTTTATCGATAGATAAAGTATCCTATTTGTTGCATTGCTCCCTTTGAGCTTATATCACCTGATCCACTGCTCCTAGCATAACTAGGTTTGGCTTGTGTGCACTGCTAGAGCTTATATCTGTGTACTGCTTAGCCATGCATAGCTGTTGAGTCTGGTCCATCCAGATGATGTATCAGATAAAGATAATCTAGTATGAAAGGAGACCATGATAAGATGAGATCTGTGAGATGAGATTAAACATGCTAAGGCTTGTATGTGAGGCCACGGTGGGATGTGGTTTTTCTAGTCCCATGCTCGCCACCACTAGGACCTGAGTTTTTTCCTTTGGAACCGAGACGAGCGTACAACCACACGGGGCTTGGGAACCCCTCGCCTGATTAACTTGCCTAGTAGATTCCATGAGTCACATAGTTCGGGCGTTCCATTTGACATACGCATTGAAAGCATTTTTGAAAGAGGAGGTGAAGGAGGTGCATTCATAACAGGTAGGTAAGCGTGGACCGGGTTGCTTGGGCTTGATGGCGCCACTGGTAAACCAACCTCGCCTCACATCTTTAAGTACTGACTTCGAGATTTGACCCGTTATGGCGGAACCATACTTATTGCGTGACTCATGGTCTCGGCGAAAGCAAGGTAAAGGTCGTGTCAAAACACACCCTCTGTCGGCCTTCCAAGGAAGAGGGCTAATGATCTGGCATTAAGAGTCGGTTGGTAAGTGTGGGTAAAGTTGTACACCCCTCCAGGGTTAATATTTTCAAAAAGCCGTGTTCACGGTTATGAACGCTTGGTGACTAGATTCTAAGATCATAGAGAACTATAGCCTAATCATAAAACTTGGCAGAACAACGTGTGCTTAAGGATGCTTCCTCATGGGTACGAGGGGTGATCCTAGAAAGGGTTCAGATGATGATTTGGTGGATATCAAAAGATGATGATCAATATTTCGGAGATGTCACTCTCTTATCCCCTTTTACAATAATCTGACTAGACGAGCTTCTTCTCTCTCTTATTTTATAAACAAAAGATGGCTTTATGCAAAATAACTCCACCAGCCATAAGTGTTGCGGAGTACACCCTGTACTCACCCTTGATTTGTTGATACTTTTGGCAGAGTAAGTGTTCCCTTGAAGATCAGTTTGGTACTACATCGACATCGACGACTAGCTTGGGGTTCCCGGCCGGCATCCTAGAATCTATGGACTGGGGCGTCATCGTTATGCTTCAGGCATCTTAGGCCATTTGTTAAGTTTGCTATACTTAATAGCATAATATGCCTTCCGTTGTTTGATGTTTGTGGTCTATGACCTCTGCTTGTAATAATTTGGTTCTCTGCTCAGTTATGAGCTTGCCGTAATAAATTTTGTGTCGTAGGGTCACTGTTGTGTTACCGATTCTTCACTGGATATTCTCGATCTCAAGGTTAATCTTATGTTCAGACAGAGGTCTGGGATTTGTTTAGCCCTGATCCCGGGGGTGTCACAGTTCTTGGTATCAGAGCAGTACCGACCGTAGGAAAACCTTGCTATTGGTTGATGTTGAAACTAGTGTTTGTGAAAACTATTTTAAAGCTGAAAAGTATATGCTAAAACTCTAGTATGCTTCTTTGTATCCTTATCCAATTTCGCTCTAACTCTGGGTTATCTTATCTTGTGTTGATTTGGAAAAGTTTTGCTATCTCGTCTCTTTCTTCAAAGCTTAGGTGCCTTTTCAGGCATGTCGTTTCAAAGCCAGTGGACCTAGTGTTGAGTTCTCTAGAGTTGTGTGTGTTGTGAATTCCTTATTACCAAGAACTTGATCCCGGGGGTGTCACAGGTGGTTTGTATGGATGACTCCTCTCACACATCACAGTGGTTATTTTGAGGTGACCTCACTCTTGGCTCAACAATGTTTCCTCCTACGAGCCTTTTAGTGAACATCTTACTATGGAGCTCTCTCCACATATTTCATGACACAAGAAGTATGTTATCTTGAATATTAATAATAACAATACCATGCTAGAGGTGTATCCTACATCCCCGAGAATGTTTTAGCCCTATTGAGTTCAACCACGCTTTCACACAACCTTGTTACTTGATTTCTTTTACTCGTTTTAATTACTTCCCTGCAAACAACCAAAACCTTTTAAACAACCTTTACTTGAGATCAAAGGCAGCTTATAAGTATCCTTTGGTAGATAGTGATGATGGGAATAAAGTACTTTACCAATAGCTCTCTATGGGTTTGATATCTTTACTTCGAAACTAGCTACAATTGATCTATGCACTTGCAGTCATCAAGCTATTTTATAGCACCGTTGCCGAGGAGCTAAGCGCTTTTGGTCTTTGTTCTTAGTTGCTTATTCTACTAATTGTTTTACTAAAGTTGTTTATTAGTTTCAGGTGATACATCATGGGCGAGTACCAACATATAATTCAGCTGGAGGCTATAAGGAATTCCGGTCCACCTATGGACGCCTATTTAAAATCCAATAACCCAAGAGGATATGATATTAACCCCATGCTCTTAGATCTTTTGGACACAAAAAAAATTGCAGGAGATGGTACAGAGGATCTGTATGAGCATTTAGGGTTCTTTGAAGATATTTGTGGGACTTTCCACCTTAATATACAAACCGAGGATGATGTTAAATTTGTTCTTTTTGTTCAAACCCTTATTGATGAAGCCCGTTCTTGCTACATCCAAAGTTCTGAAAATATTACTAATTCCTGGGAGAGCTTAGCCTCTTTATTTTTAGTTGATTTCTTTCCTAGGACAAAAACTCTTGTAGTGAGACGTATGATCACAAATTTTAAAGGAAAACCTAAAGAATGCTTGCATGAAGGAAATACAAGGTTTCGAGGAATGCTAGACCGCTGCCCCCATAATAATTTCCCACCTTGGTTGGAAATACACACCTTCTACACAGGTTTAAATGATGATACCAGAAATGAACTTGAATCCCTTACCATTGGGCCATTCACCAAATTTAGTGTTGAAAGAGCATGAAATTTGCTAGACATGGTGAATAGGATAGATAAAGCTTATTGCGAGGCTAAGTTTAATAAATAAAATCCCATAGAGTACAATTGCTTGAAAAGGTTTCTAGCTTCAGGAAAAATAGAAAAACTTCTCGGAAATTTTAATCTTCACCATCGCATGATTATTCAAATTATTAAAACTTATGCTGACTATCTACAGATTCCAAAAGATTGGGAACGCTATACACCACCTATGGAGGATAAACCCTCTAAAACTAGCCACATGGATAAATATTCGCAAACACAGAAGAAAATGTTAGCTAGGGAAGAAGCCATACTAACCAAAGTAATAGAGAGTAAAGGTGAAAAGAATAAAAGGATAGGAAGGTTAACTAAGGACCTTGGAACCATCAAACAAAAAATTGGGATAGTAAAAGAACTTTTGGAACCTAAAATGTTCAAGGATGATGTGACCATGGTAAGTAAAGAATCCTCCAACATGATAGCGGGCAAGTTTGATGGTAAGAATAGAAGTCAACAGAAAATCTCTTTATGTTTAGGATGAACTACATATGTAGGATTATGTGATTTAATCTCTTCCATTAATATCATGCCTTATACAATCTATGAAGAGATGCGCACCATCTTGATGAGTCTTGCCTTGAGTCATCATAATCTACTTTTATGCTTTCTAATCGAATTTTGCATCCCACTCATGAGATACTTCGCAATGTTTATGTTTTGGTGGGAGCTTTTGTGTACCCAGTTGATTTTCATATTATTGAAATAACCTTGAACTCCTCCTCCCCGGTTATTTTTGGTAATAGTTTTTACAACTCTATGAACATTGATATTGATAACAAAAAAGTCTTTGTCTTTATAGTTTGGTGAAGAAGTTGTAGAACTAAATTATAGCCAATTCATAAAATTGACTTATGAGAATAAAGTTGAGATCAAAGAGGAGAAGACTATTAAAGAATTGGCAGCAATTTATTTTTGCAACCCACAATCTGAGTTGGAGAGAAGCTTGATAAGCAATGATTCGCTTCCAAATGACTCTGCAAAAGAATATTTGGATGATATTCTCAACACCGCACTAGAGTTTGAGACTTTCCTCATGGAAGAATTTGAGAAATCGAAAGAAAAGGGGATGAGGATCCGCCACCCTTCGTCTTGATGCCTCTTCCTCGAAGCCTCCGGCATGAATTCTTAGATAAGGAAGGTAAGTGCACAGGATTTTAGATGATAAGCTCTCTCCTGAAGAAAACACAAGATTGTTAGAGGTACTTGTCAAATAGCGTGAAGCTTTTGGATACACTCTTAGTGACATAAAAGGTATATATCCTTCCATAATAACTCACAAGATATCTATGATTGAAGATGCTAAACCATTTGTTTATAATCAAAAAAGGTTGAATCCTAAAATTAAAGATGTAGTAAGAAAGGAAGTTATACGTATGTCGGACAACAGTATCATCTATCTAATTTCAGATAGTAAGTGGGTGAGTCCAACTCATTTCATACCTAGGGAAGGATGTATAACCATCATTAATAATGATAAGGATGAATTAATCCCTGCTAGAACAATAGCATGTTATAGGATGTGTATAGGCTTCAGGAAGTTGAACAAAGAAACCATAAAAATCCACAAGCAACTGCCCCTCATTAATGATATTATGGAAAGGATGTCTACATATTCTTACTTCTGTTTTCTTGATGGATATTCTCAAATAGCTATTCAGCCTGAAGATCAAGAAAAAACCACTTTTACCTGCCCCTATGGAACCTATGATTATCGATTAATGCTTTTTGGTTTGTGTAATGCAACTACTAATTTTCAAGAGTGTGTTTTAAAAATATTCCACAGTTTTGTGGAAATTTCCATGGAAGTTCTTATGGACAATTTTGTTATTTATGGGACTACTTTTGATCAGTATCTCTATAATCTGGGAGTATCCCCCGGAAAGTATATCCCCAACAGTAGCCCCCGGAAGTCTTCAAGATCCGAAGTCAGATAAATCATCTAGCTTGATGGTTTCTTCGTCTTGACAATCTTGAAGGGTTCCCAAAAAACTTTATTCAATTGTGTAGGATTACGAGTCATATGAGTCGGATATAACTTTTTTGACTTCAGTCATTTCCATCCTCGATTCAAACTTGAGCCGGAATTTGAGATGTGATGTGTCTGACAACTGTTCAGACATATCCTATCTCTGGCAGAACATTCCGTCAGCATGACAGTTGGTGGGTATGCATTTTACGGAACCAATGTGTTGTTATTGTGTGCACACATAGATCGAGGTTGCGGAGTCTTCATGAGAAAGCTATCAATTACTGTTGCTTGACGCGTGGCAGAAATCCAATGCATTCACATTAATCTTGGCACAGTAGGGTTTATAAAGGGTAAAGAAATCCTTTATTTTTCTTCATCTGTCCCCATTCCCTTCCTTCGTCTTCACGAGAACTTTTCCTCCCTCGTCCTCCTCATGTTCTTCCCCACCTCAAAGATCCAACCAGAGCTCCATAGAAAATCCCCACCCTTACACCAAATGGCAGAGGTGTCAGGCTCCGACATCGCCGGTAATTCTGTGGTGGAGTTCAAGGGCTACCGGGGCTTATGGATCCCCTGTGTTCTTGATGACAATAAGTTGAAGGCCACAGAGGAGGAAGGTCTCCTCCTCGCCGGCGACTGGAGGAGCAGCTACGGCGAGCTCGTCCCCACACCCTGCGCCGGTGAGTGGGTTCACTTTGGGACTCACCTCGATAGAGAATTGAGTCTCCCTCAGTCAGAGTTCTTCACCGAGGTATCATCTCACTACAGTGTACAACTCCACAATTTACCCCCAAACTCCATCTTAGAGCTTAGTTGGTATGTTTGCCTCTGTGAGGGTTTTGTCAGCATTAAGCCGGATCTCACTTTATTCTGGTACTACTTTGGTACCTGGAAAAATTCTATCACTGCTGGTGTTCCCTACAACACTAGAACTCTTATCTTAGTCCTTAGGAGAGACCGAATCTACCCTTGAATTAAGGCGAGCGAGTCGGTTAGGAGATGGACTTCCACTTTCTTCTACCACAAGGATAAATGGGCTCCCGACAAGACTGAAGGTCTGCCGGTTTTTGTTGACGGTGCCGCTCCGCACCAAGAGTCTTGGGATGCGGATGCACCGGCTCTTTCTGATGATTTAATTCTCGCAAAGAGGTGGATTGAGTACTTGGTAAAGCACCAAGGTCTGCAGGGATACGACTTAGTCCATTCCTGGCTAATTCTTCGGATTCAACCACTCCAGCATCATGGGGACCGACTCATGCACAAGGTCACCATTGACAAGAAGGACAACATGAAGCTGAGTCAGATGCTGATCCCCACCCAAAGAGTATGAGACCGATGTCAAGTGGTTTATCAAGGAATGAGTGAACCGAAAAATTCCAGGGATCTCCATGCATATGTATACGCATGAGAAGGCTTTAACCTGAGTAAGGTTTCCAATTTACCTTCTTGTCACTTTGTTGTTTTGAGTGTTTCACAATACTGAGCTATTTGTTTCTGACTTTCATCTTGCTATCCTCCTAGAGTAAGAGCTTGCTCCCCTCGAGGGATATCCAGTGGAAAATCTAGATCTTTCTGAACATGAAGAATCTAGAGAAGTACCTGATGCTGCAAGCTGGAAACGCGAGAATCTGGTTGTATATGTTGGCCCACTAGTGGTGCCTGCTGTTAAAAGTTATACTTATTCTACTAGAATTTCTTAATTTCAAACTATGCTTGATTCCGAATCTTAACGATTATGACATGTTTTTTGTCTAGAGGCAAGTCTTTCTTTAAGGGAAAAGGAAAGCCGGGGAAGGTGATGCGCCAATAGAAGTTGTCAATGGCTTCTCCTGCTGTTGCCCCTCCGACTCCCAATCCAGTCCAGCCCACTACACCGGAGGAGACTCAATCTCCACGCGCTGGTGAAACTGAAGTTGCGTCTCAGAGCTTAAAACCCGACGTCGTTATCGACGAGTCGGTTAAGTATAAGGGTGAACCCTCCATGGGCAATGATCTCGTAGTTCAAAATATTGCCGATGATCCCGTGAAAGTTCTGGCTAGCTTCATTTGGAAAACTGATGAAGAGCCTAACAAGCTTTCCCAGGAATGCCTAAGAAGTCCGAACATTTCAATGGAGGAGGAGCCGCAAGAAGCTAAAGATGTAAAACTTGTGGAGATGCTAGAACAAGTTCATCTTCAGGAAGAAAGGCTAAAGGCCGGAGAAACTCTGCCAGCTCCTTTCATGCTATTGACCCTAGCTGAAAAGGTCACGCTTGAAATCAAGACCAGCCTTTACAAGCTCCAGGATGAACATGTTCTAAGTTGTCTTTTCGACTCTTTTACTTTTTGTATATCTTATCCTGTAGCCCCCAAGCATGAAGTTGGATAGAAAATCCAAGTTTATGCTTATACAGGATGCCAAAGAACGATATAGTGTAGCCTCCAAGGCTCGTGCTAAAATGTAGTTGAAATTGCAGCCCGACTCTTAGTAGCAATCTTACTTTGGTTATTATTCTGACTTATATAAAGTGAATGCCTGTAACCAGGAATTGTTGAATAATATTTGTGATAAGCGACGAGAGGTAAAAACTCTTCGTCTTGAAAATGCTCATTTGCAAGTGAAGAAGGATGAAGCCGAACGTAAATTCTTCCGACCTACTCTTCTCGAATGGTTTTCTTCAGTCGGATTTTATTTTCTTTGACTTAATTTTCTTCGACTTACTGTTGTTTGTTTTCATTACATACTTTCTGAAATAGTCTTTCAAACTTGTCGAGAATGCCAAGAACTTCCGAGCCTTGGAGTTAGAAAATGCTGGGCTCCGTGAGCAGATCCAGAAATTAGGGCTGACCACGAACGTAGTGTCGCCAATATTCTGTAGTCTAGCAATCATTCCACCGAGTAACTTGAACGCTCCATTGATCGCAAGGACCAAGAAATCTGGAATATAAAGGCAGATTTGGATCAGTAGAAGGACACGACTCATGCACTCCGGGATGAACTCCGGAGTTTGAGAGAGGAAAGGAACAAAGTAGACGAATCTATCTTCGGTAAGTTTGATTGTCCTTCTGTCTCCTTCTTTTCCTTTGTTTTTTAATTTTCTCTAACAATACTATGTTGGATTTTGATCTTTGTGCTTTAAACCATATGTCCTCTCAACCTCCTGGACTCTTCATCATCCGAGTCATGCATCAGCCGGGTTGGGTTAGTCAGAGATCTTATTCATGACTACCGTCAGTATTTTGAAGAGATTGGCGAAGCCGTTGATCTTCCCGACCTTCGCGAGCTTCCGCCTAAAGGACTACATGACAAGGAGATGGATTTGCCTTAGTTGGTCCGGGACTGGAATATGTCCTATGCTCGTAGAGCTGCACAAAATTCCCTAACCATGGTAATGAGACACCATGGAAACATGGAAATATGACGAGTTACCAAGGGTTATGCGACTGAAGACGAAGATGGCAAGAAGTAGAACATCGGAGAAATATGGGAGTCTTGTGCCGGATACGTGTGTCGCGTGGTAGAGATGACCAACTTGACAAGCCATTCTTCACTTCTGTTGTTGTGCCACCAAGCCCCCTAGCCGAAGCCGAAGAATATTCCGAGGATGATGAGGCAACCAAATCTGATGAAGTGCCCTCCCCGGAAAAAGATCAGTGCAACACTGCAAATTCAGTAAAGCCTTCTCCACCTACAGCATAGAGTTTGGAAAAAACTTTGCATTATTCTATGCCAACTTGTCTATGTAATAAGTAAACTACTTTTATTTTGTAGTGCTGATGTGTAAGAGCTGATGCCTTTACTACTTAGAACTTTTGTAGTATATTTGATGTGTTCTTGAAAATTTCTTAAGCACTTTGTCTAGCTCTCTACCTCGTACCTTTCATGAGCCGACAAACCTTTGGCATGGAAACTTTGTCGAGCAACGAAGCTCAATTGCTAAACCAGTTTAAACTCGGAAACAAAGCCGGCTTGCAGTACCAACAATTCATTACTTGGAAAATGACCGCGTCTAAGCAAATAGATAAAAAACCAAAGTATGAACATAAAATGAAATTTACACCCGAAGGTAACATTTTATAGATATTAAAAAATCATAACCAGAACGAACATGAGCATAAAGTACTTTCAAGCATCCTAGGATTTTTGAAATTGACATGCTCTTTTGAAAATAAGATGGTAAAAAACTTGTCAGAAAATGTATGAGGGAACCAATACTTTATTTCACTTTGAACATGTGCATATGATTACGAGGAAATATAACTAAGAATAGAAGGGACGTAGTTGTGAAATATTCCATGATGGTCTAGTTCATCTGGATATGTGCTACCACCAGCTCTCTTCCTCTTCTGAGTGTCAGGTATTTCCTTGATTCGTCTCATGTCAGTTAAATAATATGACCCATTATACAGAACCCGGTTGATGATAGATTGACCTGTTAGGAGTGTTGGAGATATGCCCAAGAGAAAATAATAAAATGGTTATTATTATATCTTTGTGTTTATGATAAAATTTTACATCCCATGCTATAATATTGTATTAACCAGAAACATTAATACTTGTGTGTTTTGTAAACATAAAAGAGTCCCTAGTAAGCCTCTTGTTAAACTAGCTTGTTGATTAATAGAAGATCATGGTTTCCTAATCATGGAAATTAGATGTTATGAATAACAAGATCATGTCATTAGGAGATTGATGTGATGGACACACTTCTATAGATAGCATAGCATAATATCAAGTCATTTAGAGTTCGTTTTCTACAAGCTTTCAAATACATAGTAACCTAATCCTTTGACCATGAGATCATGTTAAACACCATCACCGGATGGATACTTTGATGACATCAAACATCACTTCCATAACTGGGTGGTTATAAAGGTGGCATTAGGTATTCTGAAAGTATGTGTTGAAGCACATGGATCAAGAGTGGGATTTGTCCATCCATATGACGAATACATATACTCTGGGAAGACTCGGTGGAATATCATCCTTTTGGCTTACAAGCATGTGACTAGGTCACAAGGTATGTCATATCATGGAACGAGTAAAGAGTACTTATCAATAACGAGGTTGAACTAGGTATAGAGATAGCGATGATAAAACATCATATAAGTAAAGTATCACGCGACAATGGGAATCAGTATATTATGTAAATGGTTCATTTGATCACACAATACTAGAGAAAACGTTATGCGCGGCCCACCTAAATGGTCATGCGAGGCGCATATTATATGTGCCTCCAGCGTCGTGCATCGCCTATTTTTTATGCGAGGCTCATATGATATGTGCCTCCTATACTTCACATATTTGAGGCGCATATCGATATGCGCCTCCTATATTCTGATAATGCGAGGCGCATATTGATATGCGCCTCCTATACTCTGCATATGCACCTCCTATATTCTGCATATGCGAGGCACATATTGATTCGAATGCGCCTCGTATATTATTTTTGAATTTAAAAATGGCGGCCAGATCTAGATTTAGATCTGGATCTGGCCGTAATTTCGTCGGAGCTCGTCGGAGGCCGTGCCCGTGGCCACAACCTTCCACCGCAGGCATGTGTGGGAGGCCATGGGCATGGGGGTCGCCAGAGATGGTGGAGGAGGATGAGGCCACCGGACGTCGTCGCCGGAGGTGGTTGTCGGAGGTGGTGGAGGAGGAGTTGGTCGGTGTGGTTGTGGAGGACATGACCGGAGTGGTCGCCGGAGGAGGAGGAGGTCGCCGGAGGAGGAGAAGGTCGCCGGAGGAAGAGGAGGAGGAGAGTGGAGGAGGAGGAGGAGGTCGCCGGAGGAGGAGAAGGTCGCCGGAGGAAGAGGAGGAGGATAGTGGAGGAGGAGGAGGAGAAGGGGAGAAGAAGGAGAGGTGGAGGAGGAGGAGAGGTGGAGTAGAAGGAGAAGGAGGAGGAGAGGTGGTAGGTGTTATATAGGTGTGATAGGTGGCTGTTTCGAATTTGAATCCAGCCAGGTTGTAAGAGGCACATATTGCTCCATATGCGCCTCCTATACTTGAAACTATAGGAGGCACATATTTCTCCATATGTGCCTCCTATACTTCAAACTATAGGAGGCACATATGACCATATGCGCCTCGCCTATGCGCCACCTACCTCCACCTGGCCCCGCAGGAGTTACTTGAGGCGCACTCTGCTGCATGGGCCTCACATATTATCAAGTATATGAGGCGCATATGGTCATATGCGCCTCGTATATTCGACCATCGACCTCCACCCGGACCAAACAGCTTATGCGAGGCGCGTTCTTCCCATATGCGCCTTCTATACTTGAAACTATAGGAGGCCCATATTACCATATGTGCCTCGCCTATGCGGTCACCTACCTCCACTCGGGCCTGCAGGAGTTACTAGAGGCGCACTCTTCTACATGCGCCTCACATATTATCAAGTATAGGAGGCGCATATGACCATATGTGCCTCGCATATTTGACCACCTACCTCCACCTGGGCCCACATAGCTTATATGAGGCGCATTCTTCACATATGCGCCTCGCCTATCTGATATATAGGAGGCGGATATGATTAGAATGTGCCGCGCATAATCTAGGATGGAAGATTTTGTCCGTATAGAGATTATAGGAGGCTCATTCTAATCATATGTGTTCCGCCTATTTTTATACCGGAGGCGCATATCAAGGAAGTGTGCCTTGCCTATTTTATAGGAGGCACATATGGTCTAAACGTGCCTCCTATAAGCATGTCTCCTATAGCCTTTTCTCTAGTAGTGACAAAGTCATCGTAGAAATATGTGGGAGCCATTATGGATTTCCAGATCCCAATATTGGTTATTATCGGAGAGGTGCCTTGATCATGTCTGAATAGTTCACAAACCGTAGGGAGACACAATTAAGGATTCGATGTTGTTTGAGTAGAGATGGAATGTGAGTTGGACACCAAATGTTGTTTGGAGTCTCATATTGGATCCAGGACATCACGAGAAGATCCAGAATGGTCCGAAGAATAAGATTCATATAAGGAAAGTCAATTTCCGGGGTTCAGAAATGTTTTCGATGTTTTGACCGGAAGCTTCTCGAATGTTTTGGAAGGTCCACTACCTCGGGAGGGGGTACTTGGAATGTACCATACCCTTATTGGCTGGGCGCATCATACCCTAGGCCAACTCGGATGAGGACTAGCAAGAGAGAAACAAACTCTAGTTTGAAAAGTTAAATCCTAGTTTGAAAAGTCAAATCCTAGTTAGGAAAGGAAAGGGAAACCTTGAGGGACAAGTTCTCCCTCTCCCCTTCCTTGCCGTCGGCCTAGAGGAGTCGGAGAAGGACTCGGCCAGGGGTGGGAACCCTGGCCACAATCCCCCACCCATATAATGAGGGGTGAGGGCGCCCCATAAACCCTCACCCCAAACCCTAGCCACCAGTTCCTCCCCTCTCTCCTCCATACGCTACTCCGGCTTAGGCGAAGCCCTGCAGTAATCTCCTCTCCTCCACCACCACCACCACACCGTCATGCTGTTGGGATTCCGAGGAGATCTATAACCTCCGCTGCCCTGCTGGAACAAGGGAGAGGAAGGTCTTCATCGACTACCGTAAGTGTGACTGAGTACGGAAGCGCTGCCGGAATGCGACGCCGGAGGATCGTCTACATGATCTTGAGATAGGAAAGTGATCGACTACATCAACCACGAGAATACGATCTCGTTAAACGCTTTGATGTAGACGAGGGTTAGTTCACTACAATCTCGTTGCACCAATCTCGTAGATTAGGTATTGGCTTTGCCATAGATTAGATTTTGGTTTTGTGTGTTCATGCGATAGAATTTTTTTGTTTTCCATGCTACGAACCCTGGTATCAGAGCCGACACTATGCGTAGATCTGTTGCACGAGTAGAACGCAATGGTTTTTTGGGCGTTGATGCTTTTGTTTTCGCTAGCTTTTTGTGTACTTTACAACTTGCGGGATGGTGGGATGAAGAGGCCCGGGCTAACCTTACATGTCATTGTACATGAGACTTTCTCCATGCTTAACGTGCAACTTGCATTGCACAAGTTTCTTTGCGGGTGTCTGTCTCTCCGACCATAGTGAAGATTCAATTTACAATGGTCACTTGACAATACTTGTATAAACGTTGTGGTTCATGATCATAAGTTAGAACGGTTCTTACTTGTAATGTCCCAAAAATATAAAAAAATGATCATCAAACTCTAATCACTA
The DNA here is from genome assembly GCA_916181665.1 of Avena sativa. NCBI lineage: Eukaryota > Viridiplantae > Streptophyta > Magnoliopsida > Poales > Poaceae > Avena > Avena sativa. The sequence goes on from OV702297.1 coordinate 242,822,644, forward strand.
AAATTAGGGTTAACAAAAACTTTGATTAATTTAAAGCATATGAATGCATGTGTGTATGTGATGATTTGACAAATGCATGAATTAACTTGTGTGATTAACCTAAATAGCAAGAAATGGTTTAAAGATGAATATCACATCATATAAAACAATTCCATGCAGAAACAAATCAAGAGAAAATCAAATAAAGCAAATTGTCATTTTTGCCAATCTTGCTCACTAGGCCACTTTGAGTGTTTCTAGTCCAAGATTTCAAGCAGAATCTTTTCCAATTATTTTCACCCCTTGCTAGACCAAGTAAACGTGAATCAAAGGCCACCTTTCAAACTTGCAGAAACAATTGGCAACCTCATTCAAATCACAAGTGAAAATTGAATCTTTATCATATGTGAAGATCACACCTTTTCAAAGCCCAACCAAACCAGTGCCCCTTGACTAATCCAACTAACCAGATACTCCCTAGTATGTTCCTAGCAAACCCATCAAGTTTGAATCCAAAATTCAAATTTGAATTTCTTTCGGCCATTTCATCAAACACCTTGTGATCAGCAAACAAACAACAAACACTATAGTGTGCATTGATTTTGGCCAACATTGTTCCCTCTCTAGCTCACTCTATACTCTCAGTAGATGAAATAGCCAAATTAACAAGCCTTAGCACCACTGTGAGATAGGCATAGCCATTAATGGTGAGCATGCCGAGAGCAAACTTTCCACCCTCATGTCGCTAGTAAGCTACAGGAAGAACTAGCCTCGCCAACCTTGTCTGGGACACGCAGTACCGTCCACCGCCACCCTCTGTCCCAGCCCCGAGCACAGCCAGCCACTGGACCACCCAGAACGCGTGCGACCATTCTCTCTGTGACCATGCCGAGAGCACGCCATAGCACCACGCTCGACACGCTCGCCCCAACCACGCGCCGCCCTCGCCGCGCTCGACACGCTCGCCCAAACCCCGCAGACATGCCCGTTCGCCACCACACGGACCATGCACGCTGTGCGCCATTAAAATCGCCGTCGGACCCGCCCAGAGCGTTGACGTGTTTCGACTGATGAGCACCGCCCCACGCCTCTCCACCATGCCGTTGAGCTTCGCCAGGGAGCACAGCACCACCCCCTATTGTCGCCCATGCCATTAGCCCTCTATGCCGTCGACCATGACGAGCTCAGCCCGAAACCTTCGGTCCCCTCGCCGCACTATAAAAGGAGACCTCCCCTGCTCGTTTTCTTCACACTAGTTCACTTCCCACCTCTCACTGACTACCCCCACTCACCCCGGAGCAAGGCGAGCAGCGCATCACCGGAATTTCGCCGGAGTCTGCCGCGGAGGAGGAAGAAGTGCGCAGTTGATTGGAGCCGCCCCAGGAGGAGGTTCCGGTACCAAGAGAACCGCCGTCGTCGACTTTGTCATTCGCCCCCATCACCGACCATCGCCTGAGCCCCGGTGAGCCTCCCACGACCCCCACCTGCCGCGCTAGGGTTCTGTCTCGTTGGCGCTGCCCGACGTGGACGATGAACCACATCCGTTGGATTAGAGTTAGATCGTGCTGTGCCAGAGGTTTGCGAGAACGGATGTAAACGACTGGAACCCGAAAGTGTGACTAGGCTTGTCGATACCGCGTAATCATGCCGTGATCCAAAACAGTACAGGCGCTCCACGCGCAATAGTAAATAAAGCAATAAAGCATGGCATAAGTACAGAATAGTAATAAAGCCCCAAACTACTTTGTGGCCCCAAGAAATAATATATGACTCAAGCTCTGGCTAAGGGGATTCATGGTCCCACATGCGGATAGTGCGAATATTCAAAGAACATGTATCAAGTACTCGGGGTCCTGCGGGACACAAGTGGACGGTTAAAAACCAAATAACATCTATTGTCCACCTGTGCCTCTCCATTATTCACCTACTTTCAATTTTAGTTATTAGACTATAATTAAAGCCATGATCATCTCCAACATAAAGCATAAGGCATTTCTCCAACAACTGTGGTACTTGACGACATCGAAACAACACATGAGCAAGCAACTGCGACTCGCAAGGCCAACTGTCTACCAAACAACAGGTAATAGGATGTGTCCATGGCAATATATGGGCTGCAGGGAAGTATAAAGGGGTACGAAATCTATAGCATCGTAACACAGATAACAATAGATGAACAGGAGGAAGTAAAGACTACAAATGTAAAATAGGTAGAAAGGGGGAGAATGCTCGCCTGAAAATATTGCCGAAGGTTCATATCTGAAGAACTTGTCGAATCTCACACATATCATCGTGCCATCTTGGAAGAAGCAAAACACTAAAAGAAACAAGTGATGCATAATTATAACTAATGCGAAAGAATCGACATGATCATGATATGATGCATGACATGGCAAGTTAATTATGCAAACTATATTGAGAAGGTATCATGATCAAAGCACATTGATGGTACAACATTAGTGAGGCATTATTTACAAGAAATAATCATTTCGCAATTTTATTCATCATATTTCCCTTGCATAAACAGTTCTGATTTTACAAATTCTCCATGATGCATGATGCTACTGCAAATAAGGAATGCATAGTTGGATAGGACTCATCGAGTTGATTGATTTAGACATATTATTTGTCGAATTCCGATTTACCAAATTAAAGTTATGAATTTAGTAAGAAATAGTCATTAGTAGTATTTAAATTATTTCAAAATTTTAATTGCTCAAAAATTATTTTAGATAACATATTCATATTCCTGGCATTTTTCTGATCAACAGTCATATATCATTTGTATTATTTCGAAATATTTATTAAAAGTTGATATTTAATACTTATTAAAGCATTTATTAATACTCATAAAACATATACTATTTTCCAATATGTGACAGAATAAATAGAGAGAATATTCGTGTAGATAATTTTAAAACAAAAACTTTGGTTTTTGAACATTCTCAAAATTCCTTACAAATCTTAAACAAAACTTGGTCAAAGTTCAAAAGGTGTTTTGACTTGGTTTGAATTTGAATTTGGAACCGGACAGGCTTTTCTCACCGAGCTTAATCTAGCCACAGACGCTTGCGGGTGGGTCTGTGCTACAGACTGAGCCAACTGGGCTGCGTGGGTGGTATGTGGCCGCCAGGTGGGCCGCCAGGTGGACGCCGGGTGGAGGCAACAAACTTCCAGGGGGCTAAGCAGAAAAGCTTCAGGCTAGATCAGTTTCAGACTGACGGACTAAAAATAGATCTTTGTGAAAACTGTTAGCTGGAGTCCACTTTGGGTGAAGATTGTGAGCTCGACTTGGCTCCGTTTGAGGCACGACTGGATGCATTGGAGAGAGGGGACATCCTAGAAGAGATTCATGTAAGGATAGGCGCCATACATCGACGAGGGAGGTCGAAAACTTGTCGGGAACAGAGGTTCTGCGGCAAGCCGCTGCTGCTATGCTATCTGCCTGCGTGTGCGTCCGGCCATATGGTTCGGTGAAGCGCACGCGTGTGCGATGGCGGCGTGGGTGGAGAGGCGAGCCAGAGAGGGAGCGGGGTGAGTGGTTGAGGAGCTCACCGAGGTGTGGGCGGCGACGTGGCAGGACGGTGAGCGGCGAGATGCCGGGTGCGCGAGGTGGCGTACGTGATGGTGAGGTCGAGCGTGGTGTTGGGGGCGACGGGCGGACATTGGTAAGCCGGACAGAGAAGGCGAGGCTGGCGGGAGGCGCAGCTGCCGACAAGACGCGGTTGGAGCTGAACTTGGTGGGCTGAAGAAGTCACAGGCGACGCCGAGCATGGCAAGGCCGAAGTCGGACATGCGCAGGAGGCGGGGCAGGCCTGACGGCATGGAGGCTTGTCAACACCCGGATTTTTAATCCTAGATTCTTTTATGCCATACATCGCAATCCCAGGATTACCATTTTTCCGAGACATAACAGATTTGGATACCACAGTACATCATCCATTACTAACCATACATAAGGTCTTACACAAATAAGGATCTCATGATCCAGTTCTTAATACAACTCAAGCAGCGGAAATTCGTAATAATAACGGTAGTGTAGGCGAAGCTCCAACTTCGGGGTCACGGGCAATGCTGACGATTGGATATGATCCTAGTTGTCGTAACCTTCCTGGGGTCCATCCTCCTGATATTCCTCTTCATAGTCTGGCCACGGGAATAGCCAGGGACAAAGCCATGAGTACTCTTTAAGTACTCGCAAACTAATACTAACAAGTCAAAGGGTTTTTGTAATAGGACACTAAGCTCTAGGGTTGTTTTGCAAAAAGCCAGATTTACCTCTACTAAGTTTAGAAATGAAGAAAGCTAGTTGAAGTTTTATAACACCTAAGTGGGAACTTGTATTTCATATCACAACTCTGTTGTGGTCAAGTCAAAATCTCAATTCATTTCACAAGTCATTTTGAAAACATCTAACGGGGGAACAGTATGGCCACTCCAACTGTCCATAACCACGGATGCGGCTATTCGAATAGTTTGATACTCTGCAGAGATTGTACACTTTCACCATAACATTCGATACATCCGTGAGGAACAAATCCTGAATTCACCATACTCAGTATGCGGATAATCAATCCTAACCTTTCAATTACACGCCCTAGTATAAGCACCTTTCCTGTGAGTTTGGCCTCCCAACCATGACCAACTGTCATCTTGGGTACTGCACAGGTGGACAATCTTCACAAGGTAGCCTCAGCTCAGACCTTGGTCGTGAGGGAACCAATACTAAGGTATATAAGTTTCTAGTCAAGCCCTACCCAATTCTCGGGTATTGTGGTTGTACGGTAAAATTGGAATGGTATCGCATCCAGACAACCATCAATTTTATAAAGGGCAAAGGCTCACGCCTCAACATTTTCATCACCAAAATCATCTAGTGTTCGGAAACACATGTCAAAACATCTCAATAGAATGATCCATCATTCCAAGGTTTTCATAAACATTTTTCCACCAAGTATTCCCATCTAAAGATGATCAAGTTTTATGCTTAGCACTAGCATCTACAAGTGGGGGTAAGTATTAATGAGGGGTGGTAAACTAGTGGAGTTTAACTAAGTTCAATCTCATGCCTTAGGATGACATAAATTATCTAGCTTAGGACAAATTTTATGCTCTTTATGCAACCTTCAATTATCTCTCTAGAATCTACAATTCACTTAAGTAAGCTCTAAGTACTAGCTTTGATAAAGAAATAAAGTATAAAGCTTGTAAGTAAAACTAGGAATGGGGTTATCAAGTAGTAATGGGTTCAACTTGATTAGTAAGGCTTGCTAAAGTAGAGTATCTTGCAAGTGTTAGCTTGCCTTGTGCAGAGCAGTGGTTGAAGTTCTCCTCGGCTTCTTCTTCGTAGTATCCTCCTTCCTCCTCGTATATTTGGTCGGTACTTGCGTCTATGAATAAATACGAGGTACACAATCACCAAACAATACTTAACTACTTTCAATCATCACACACAAGGGTTCTATAGATGATCTAGCATCATCACTAACATCACAAGAATAAGGCATTTGTCTTATTTATTTTATTTTTAGAGAAGTAATTTCTACTCATTGAAAAACTACTTAAGATTTAATATTCTCCAAACCAAACATGGGATCATGTTGACACATGTCATCACCACACATTTCAGTACATGGGAATGTGATTTAAAGTGGTGTCACAATTTAATAAGATTTAACCTTTTATTTTAAATAAAAATAAATGACTAGAAATGCCTATGTGGCATCCTTTTATTACTTGAACATTATTTCTGTAAGTAAACCCATATGTTTTTATATATTCTAAAAGGTATGATCAAATCTGATTTTTGAGGGTTGGAATCAACTCAAAAGCTATTATAGTTTAAAATTTAAAAATGTTTGAATGCAGAAAAGCTTCTGCCTTGTTATTTTTACCGGCAGCTCCTCCTAGGGTGGACGAAATCGACGGCGCCCTTCTTCTCCAGAGGCGGCCTACTCCGGCGCAATTCTGGCGATGCGCTGCTCGCCTTGCTTCGGGGATGAGGTGGAACAATCAGTGAGGTGAGGGGAGTGAGATGGTGTGCTCAATTCGGCTGGGGTTCGTCTCCTTTTATAGGCTCGACGGTGAGACCGAACGGGACGGGCAGGCGACGGTGGCGACACGGCTACGGGCAGCTAGAGCCATGGCCGAGGGTGGCGATCGATCGGTGGTCTCCTGGCGATGCTCTAAGGTGTAAATGCGCTTGTAGGGGTGGTGGCAAACTGTCGGGAACGCTCGATGCTCTGCTAGGCAGAGGCGGCGTCTTCGACGGCGAGCGGTGGCTACGGGGTACGGGCGGTGAAATGGGCATGTCTGGTGGTCTCCTGGGACGGTGGGGAGCACGCTGGCGGGCGGCGAGGGCTCGAGGTGGTCGGGTTGCGTGGGAACGGTGCATGCGCTGTGGTGCACGTCGGCATGGTCGACAGCGGCACGGGCGCGGCGTTCCTGGCAGTTCTGGTTGCTGTCTGCGAGGCAGGGCTGGTCGAGAGGGGGCGGTGAGGCATGGGCTATCTCCCAGAAAAGGTTGGCACGGCTAGTTCTTCCTCTAGCCTGCTGTCCACACTGGGTGACATGGGTGCTCTCGAGCTATTCACCATTGATGACATTCGTAAGCTTACAGTGGGGCTATTGATTAGTTAAGTTTGCTAGATGATCTACTGAGGTTGCTATGAGCTAGCGAGGGAACAAGTTTGGCCAGAATCACTACACACTATAGTGTTTAGATTTTGTTTGATTTGTATCTGCAAGGTGTTTGATGAAATGGCCGCATGAATTCAAGTTTTGAATTTTGAAAAGATTTTTGGTGGGTGTGCTAGGCATGTGCTAGTGAGTCTGTAGATGCTTGGGTTTTGAAAGTTGAGCTTGTTTGAGTGGTTTTTGAAAAAGTGGGATCTTCCCATATGAAATAGATTCAATTTTAAACTGTCATTTAAACTATGCATTTGAATGTTTCTGGAGGATCACAAGGTGGACCTTGATACTTTGTTATGAGTACTATCAAGGGGTGCAAATATCCAAATAAGTTTTTGTTAAGTTCTGAAAGTTAGAGATAGCCAAAGTAGGCATGGGAGTTAATTTGGCCAAAGTGACCATTCACTTAATTTGTTTGTTTTGATTTATTTGTCTTTGGGAAAAGTTTGGGAATTGTTTAGATGATGTTTATTTCACCTAAGAATCATTTTACAAGCAAAGAAACACATAATCATGTCAATCCAAAAGAATCCAAATTGTAATGCATACACATAGGAATGCTTTCATATTTTTAATTGGAAAAGTTTTTGTTAACCCTAATTTTGGTGATTAGAGTTTGATGATTCTAGTTCAATATTTTTGGGATGTTACAAGGCTCTTGAGGGAACACACGATCGCGGCTGAGGTTTGATGCACTTGCTTGCAGCGAGCTCGTTGAGAGGTGAACAGAGGCGGCGCGGACATGCGGTGGGGAAGCAGCGCGACGGAAGGCAAACTGGAGGTTGACGGGCGGCGGCAACGTAGCAGACCACAAGGAGGGAGGTGATGCATGGCGCGAGAGCTGCAGGTACGGGCGGGGCTCGCGATTGATATAGATAAAGGAGAGAAGAGTGGCGGCGGTATATAATAGGAATGGGCTATTCTAGGGTTCCGATGGGACAAGAACCAGGTGCTTATGTAGCCCTCGGTCTTCATGCAGCGACCGTTGATCCGGGTCTTGGTCGATGTGGCGCAGCTAAGATGTGTGCCGTACAGGAGAGGAAGAAACACAAGATAAGGAGCTGGGCTGTGTTAGAAGAGGGGAAAAGACAAGGCCCAGGTGGCTTCGACTAGTTGGAGCCTTTGTTGGGTCAAGAAAAGGCCACGACAAGATCTCTCTCCTCTTATTCCTTTTTAGTGTTTTTATCTCTTTTGTTTGTTACAAATTCAAACAAGAGTTTAACTCAGAACTCTTTTGAAACCTTTAGAGATGTTTTTGAAAAGAAGGTTTGGGCAAAGATAAGACAAGAGGGAATTAGAACCAAAGGAAAAAGGGGATGCCCATATACATAGTCCTTTTGGGCATTTTACAAGATTGGCAGATTTAGGTTGTTACAAATGAACAAAACATTTGTAAATAATAGATCCTTATCCACAGGATCCAATCTGGTATAAAACAAAACATTGAGAGACAAAAGAGAGGAATGATGATAACATTTATACAAGCAGGACAAAAACATTGCTAGGCTTGATATGATGCTCAAATGCAAGGAGGCATGATGACATAAGCATGATATCATGATGATGCACAAAATAAAACAACACGCGATTTCTAGTAGTGATTTTACTAGGGGTGCTACAATAGATCATCTAGTGTGAACCCTTGTGTGATGATTAGAAATAGCTAAGTATTGTTTGGTGATTGTGTACCTCGTATTTATTTATAGATGCTAGTACCGACCAAGGATACGAGGAGGAAGGAGGATACTACGAGGAAGAAGCCAAGGAGAACTTCAACCACTTGTCTGCACATGGCAAGCCAATACTTGCAAGCTATTAACTTAGCAAGCTTATACTACTATCTTAGCAAGCTAAACCATGCAAGTTTTACTTGCAAGCTTACACCACTTAATACCCAATCCTAGTTTTACTTGCAAGCTTAATACTTTATTTCTTTATCAAAGCTTTATCTTAGAGTTTACTTAGTGACTTCTAGATTCTAAGAAGATAATTGAAGGTAGCATAAAAGAGCATAAAACTTGGCCTAACTTAGATAATCTTAATGGCATCCTGAGGCATGAGATTAAACTTAGCTAATCCCCAATTGTTTACCACCCCTCATTAGTATTTACCCCCACTTGTAGATGCTAGTGCTAATCATAAAACTTGATCAACTTTAGATGGGAATACTTGGTGAAAATGGTTATGAAAACCTTAGAATGATGAGTCATTCTACTGAAATGTTTTGACATGTGTTTCTGAACACCAGATGATTTTGATGATGAAAATGTTGAGGCATGAGCCTTAGCCCTTTATAAAACTGATGGTTGTCTGGATGCAATACCATTCCAATTTTACCGTACAACCACAATACCCAAAAATTTGGTAGGGCTTGACTGGAAATTTATATACCTTAGTATGGGTTCCCTTGCGACCAAGGTCTGAGTTGAGGCTACCTTGTGAAGATTGTCCACCTGTGTAGTACCCAAGATGACAGTTGGTCAAGGTTGGGAGGAAAAACTCACAGGAGAGGTGCCAATACTAGGGCGTGTAATTAAAAGGTTAGGATTGATTATCCGCATACTGAGTATGGTGAATTCAGGATTGTTCCTGACGGATGTATCGAATGTTGTGGTGAAAGTGTACAATATCTGCAGAGTGTCAAACTATTCGAATAGCCGCGTCCGCGGTTATGGACAGTTGGAGTGGCCATACTGTTCCCCCGTCAGATGTTTTCAAAATGACTTGTGAAATGAATTGTGACTTTGACTTGACCACAACAAAGTTGTGATATGAAATTTAAGTTCCCACTTAGGTGTTATAAAACTTTCAACTAGTTATCTTTGCTTTTGAACTTAGTAGAGTAAATCTAGGTTTTTGCAAAATAACCCTAGAGTTTAGCATCCTACTACAAAACCCCCTTTAATAATTAGTATTAGTTTGCGAGTACTTAAAGAGTAGGCATGGCTTTGTCCCTGGCTATTCCCGTGGCCAGACTATGAAGAGGAGTATCAGGATAACGGACCGCAGTGCGGTGACCCAGCACACCACTACATGTGTAGTACACTATAGTCGTTGACATGACATCCACAGAACACCATCCTGTAAATATCACATCCCTCAGAGTGGTACAACGGAAACATTGCAGGTCCATATTACAAACATTCACACATTATTATTATTATAATACCAGAAGTTCAAGACTTCAAAAGGTTTCAACTTACAAACTAAAATATAAAGTGTTTCAGCAGAATTTAAAAGTAGCAACTACGACCAGGAGTTGAGCTCAGCAGCTTATTTTATAGAGTTCATGCTGCTTAGCTCTGTTGGTTACTACTAACTAGGATACTTAGTTGGACTCGTTATCATCAGCACCATAGCAGAATTCGTAATCCACTCCTTCAACACCTCCTGACAGATCAGGCTCCTCGTAGAACACATCTTCTTGACATTCGGCTGCATACATAGGCACGTCCTCAGAATCTTCAGAGCCTAAACAAGGGATCAAAGGAAAGGATGAGTAACAGCGTTACCCAACAAGTTCATTATATGCAAGGTGGGAGGTTTGATGCTCTAATTACCACCTCAGATTATAAATCCTTGGCACTATGCAATTTTTATAAATCTTTCTACAAAGATTGATTTTATTATGAAAATCTATGACCATCAGCCTTCACAGGTTGACCAAAACTTTCATGGAGTTCCTTTCCTGCCGCGTTCTTAGCTCCTTCCCGTAACAGGGAGTAACAAGTTACAATTCTTACACTATGCAGAGGTGCATTACTTTACCCATGAGAGATCAACTCCTTGTTGCACAACCGGGCGTACTTTCCCGTCCACAATTCCATGATGTGGGGCCCAGTAGTTGGTCCAAGCCAATCACTGCCCCCTTCACGACCTCGCATGCCTCCTTGATGTACACCATGCCCACATAATGAATTACGGCAATGGTTTGTACAAACCGTTAGATGCCAGAACTATCATGGGACGATGAGGGTTCCCACCCATATGCTGCATATACTCTACGAATTACCAATTAATATGCACGCTACGAGGATAACAGCCACGACCTGCACATCCGGCTTCATGCGAGAGGAAGAAGATACAGCTGACTTCTCTGTCCCATTCCAAATCTCATGGCTAACGTGTAATATACGGTGCTAGAGTCACTGATGTTAGGGGTTATTAAGTCCTTAATTGATCATTATTATTGCAATTAGAACCCTAAGTTCTATTGCTCCAACATATCATCACATAGGATGATATCTAGGATTTCTTTATTTGTGAAAATAATATTTTCTTTCTTTAGAATATATATGATAACACACCATTTGTAAATACTTGGATAAAGACTCTTCAAAGGATATGAGCAAGTGATGAACTTTCCTTGTGATGGCAAGGTAGTGAAGTCTGATGCTTGCACTGGACCTTGAGCTTCTATGTCTACAAAAACATCATTATTGCCCGGTAAGGACAATATTTAAAGAAGCAAAATGATTATGCAAAGTAATGTAATGCGTCATTTAACTTGATATGCATTCTCCCTATTATTATTAAAAGTCTTTTAAATAATAAAGGATTTATATTTTTTTAAAATATTTATAGTATATATTGTATTATTTTATTTTATTTCCCTTTTATTTGACTTTTATTGATTTAATAATTCATTTAGGAATTATCACTTAAATATCAAAAATTGTTATTAAATATTTATTTAGTATTTTTCAAAAATACTATAATATTAATATATGATGAAAGTGATTTTTATCATCTTTCAATAATTTTGTAAAATTCCATAAGGAATATATAAATTACAAAATTCTTAATAAAATGTAGATGTCTAAAATTTTATATCTTAATTTATTTGGATAGTTTGGATTTCTTTGAATCCAAAAATATTTTATTTATATTTTTTGGACTTTTATTTTATTTTCTAGAACTTAATTAAGTTCAGGGGCATTTTGGTCTTTTTCTATTTATTAAAACATGCCTTATGGTTTTTGGGCTGGCTTATTCTTATTGGGCCCTTGTGGCCCATGAGGCATAGTCAAAACAGCCACCCCGAAGGGTTCTAGCCCAACTCAGCCCACCCACTCGCTGTCTCTCACCCTCGAGCTCACTCCTCTCCTCCTCCATCCCCGACCCCGTGGTCGGTGATGTCGCCGTCGACAATTCCCGTCATCGTGGACTGCCATGGCCATCACAATGTTGCAGGAAGGGGTTGTCAGCTCCGCTCTTCCCTCATGTCCAAATGGATTTGGACTTGGACCTCTCCTGCGATAGATCGATGCCGCCCCGAACCCTAGGGTTTGGGATTGGCGTTGATCCTGGCGCCACCATTGCGGTCGCGCTCTGTGGTGATTCACCTCGCCCATAGGCATGACTATGGTCGCCGCCGTGGCGGTATATGGGTTATAGCGCCCCCTAGGGGTGCTCCCCATGCCGCCATGGTCGTCGACCCTTCTTCTTCCTCTTCTATTCTCCAGCGAGGACCTTTGGTGAGTGCTCCCTCTCCTCTCGTGCTGCTATATGTTAAGTCATCCTCTGCTAGATGTTTGGTGGTGATCTTTTTGGTCACTGTCTTATTCTAATTAGGGTTCTTGTTTCTGTTTAGGGTTCATAGCCTGATGTTTATTAAATACTGATGAATTAGATCATGTGTTGATGATCTCTGAATCTGTTAAGTTGTGATTAGCTATGGCTTATGGATGATGATGAGCTGTAGTGATGCTAGTGGCTTACTTCTAATGATTCCATGGTTAAATCTCATATGATTTAGAGGGTAAAATTGTACTGGAAACACTACTTGGTAAAGCTAGTGGTTTGGATAACTTACCACTGTCATTACTTGGTTAATGACAGTGGGTATGGTGTGATGAAGTTACTGTCTTAGTGCTGTTGGCTTAAGAATTCATGTGTGGTTTGTGTTGGAAATATTCCCTAGAGGCAATAATAAATGTAGTTATTATTATATCTTTGTGTTTGTGATAAATGTTTACATTCATGCTATAACAGTATTAACAAGGAAACATTAATACTTGTGTGATTTGTAAACTAAATAAGAGTCCCTAGTAAAGCCTCTTCATAATACTAGCTTGTTGGTTAATAAATGATTGTGGTTTCCCCATCATGAACATTGAGATGTTATTAACAACAAGATCACATCGTTAGGAGAATGGTATGATGGACATACTCCTATAGATAAGCGTAGCATAAAGATCAAGTCATTTTAATAGTTCAATTGCTATAAGCTTTCTGATACATAGTAACCTAATTCCTTCGACCATGAGATCATGCTTATCACCATCACCGGAAGGATGCTTTGATGACATCAAACACCACACCGTAACTAGGTGGCTATAAAGGTGGCATTGAGTGTTCAGAAAGTATGGGTTGAGACACATGGATCAAGAGTGGGATTTGTCCATCCATATGACGGATAGATATACTCTAGGCCCTCTTGGTGGAATGTCATCCAATTAGCTTGCAAGCATGTGACTGGCTCACAAGGGATCACATACCACGGGAACGAGAAAAGATCACTTATCAGTAACGAGGTTGAACTAAGTATGCAGAGATACCGACGATCAAAACCTCGAATAAGTAAACTATCGTGAGACAAAGGGAAATTGGTATCGTATGTAAGTGGTTCATTCGATTGTAAAGTAATCGTAGAAATATGGGGAGCCATATGAATTTCCAGATTCCTCTATTGGTTATTGTTTGGAGAAGTGTCTCGATCATGTCCGCATAATTCACGAACCGTAGGGAGACACACATAAGGATTCGATGTTGTTGAGTAGTTATGGAATGATGAGTAAGAGACCGAATGTTGTTCGGAGTCTCGGATGGGATCCAGGATATCATGAGGAGATGCGGAATGGTCCAGAGAATAAGATTCATATAAGGAAAGTCCTGTTTCGGAGTTGGGAAATGATTCCGGTGTTTTCATCGAGAATGTTCTAGAAGGGTCCGGAAGGTCCGACACTCCGGAGGGGAAGGGTACATGAATGTGTCATAACAAGTTGGAATGGTTGCATCATGTACTAGGTATCATGGCTGGGCGAAATAAAGGGATAAATCAAATCCTAGTTTGAAAAAGTCAAACGCCAATTTGAAAAGTCAAACGGCAGTTTTGCTTGGTGGAGGGAGAGTAGGAAACCTACTTGGGGAGGAGTTCCTCTCCCTCCGCCCGCTGTCCAAGGAGGCCGACTTGGGGGAGGACTCCCTCCCCTTGGCCGGCGACCTCCCACCTATAAAAGGAGGGGCAGGGGTGCCCCTCTAGACACACACCTCTCTCCACCAAAACCCTAACCCTAGTCGCCGGCCACCAAGTCGCCGCCGCCACCTAGGGTTTGCCCTAGCCGCCGAGTTGGGGCCCTCCCCTTTCCCTAGCCGCCAGCCTAGCCCTCTCTCCTTGGTGCCTCTAAACCCTAGATTGCCAAGGCCTCTCTCATAGTCCACCATACTCGCTCCGGCTTAAGGCGAAGCCCTACGAGATCTCCCCTCTACTTCCGGTACCACGCTGTCGTGCTGCCGGAATCGCGAGGAGAGTGCTACAACCTCTGCTGCCTGCTGGAACAAGGGAGAGGAAGGTCTTCATCGAGTACCGAATGTGTGACCGACTGCAGGAGCGCTGCCGGAACGCAGCGCCGGAAGGATCGTCTACACGATCTTGAGATCGGCAAGAGTACGACTACATCACCCACAAGAATCTTCTCTCGTTAAACACGTTGGAATCTTCGAGGGTGAGTTATTCTATCGACTCGTTGCTACAATCTAGTAGATAGATCTTGGCTTGTTTGTTTGTATGTGGTAGAAATTTTTTGTTTTCCATGCTACGAACCCCTATAGTTTGAGATCAAAATGATCTCAAACAGTGAAGATATACATAGGGATATCCTAATTATGATTCCTGTAATGACAGGAAAATGATTGGTAGTTGATTGATTGAATTTGTGAAGATTGAATGCTTATTCTGACTCATGTAGAATTGTTCTTGTGACACCATCTTTGTATGGCACACTAGAATGATTCTGATCCATTGTTTGGGTTGGTTTAAGCTTAAGACAAGTTTGGCATTAAAAGATAAGTAGAAATGTTCCTTTCTGAAATCCCTCAGACCAATGATGTTGGTTTGAGGCTTAGGGATTAAACTTTATCTAGTTGATTCATATGGATGGTTCTGGTAGTGGTGTCATCTACTGTTTCATGAATTAAAGCTTGGAAAAAATGATAGTAGGCTTGATCATTTATACGGATCCAAAAGATTAACTTCTAAGGTGCTACTCTTATCTTAGAGATGTGCCTAGAAGTTAAATCTTAGCTATATTTATTCCTGAATTGAAATATAGCTTGATAGACAAATCAATGATGTTATTCTGAGTTTTGATTGGATCCTTGTACTTTGTTGTTTCCTTTTAGAGTTTAAAACCTCAGTGATGGATTCACCCCACTTGGGTGCTTTCTAAGAGTTTAAATAAGTGACAGATCATGTATGCTTGTCTAATCTTAGACAGATAGTTCATTTGATGATCTATTTACTTACCACTGTCACTTGATGATATGGTTGTTAGTAGTTGATCTTGTGCTTCCCTGGTATATCCAGCTCCTGTCTTGTCCTTGATCTAGCCCATCATCTCCTAATCCCGATGGCTTAACCTTGGTCTTGATATCCACCTGATCTTCCCCCTCCTTATGTCACCATCATGGTGATGAGATCCTGGGCTTTGGTTGGTTTGGGTGTTGGCTGCTGTGCTTGGTTTAGCTGCTGGCTGTTGTGCTTGGTGTGTAAGAACAAAGGAATGATGTGGGGATTGGTTTCCCACGACTGTGTTAACAGTTTTGTTTGGTCTTACTGCAGCTGTGGTGCTGACAGCACACACCATGCAGTTTGGTGTGTGTGCTTCTTGTGTGCTTGCTGCATAGATGTGGATATGTTCAGAATTTTGAAAGTTACTTTTATCTGATTACTTTTACTTGGCTGGTGAAACTTGCCCCTCCTTGCTGTCATTTGACTTCTGGCTTAAAATTATGAAAGATACATTCTTTCATATTGGTGAAACTTGCACCTCCTATATGTTTACTCCATGATGAACCTTGATTAGTGCACTTCACTAACAAGTCTGAGAGTAAAACAATGCTAATCCTAAATTTCTTTTTTTCTATCCAGTTTCTGTTTATTTTGCAGGTACAGATTTGAAGATGAAGATTTTAGTTTATTTTTCTTTATAGAATAGTCCAATGTAATCTTCTTCATTCTTTTGTAATTTTAGTTCAATTCTTTTGTAATCTTTATTTTATTATTTTGTAATAAAGATTATACTATTATCAATAAATAAATAGTATTCTTCATTTATTTACTATTGTAAAAATTGTGGATGATTTTTATATGTTACATTTTTGTAACTTATTTATTGAATGAAAATATGAAATAGATATTCATATTCTTAATTGCTTTCTTTAGATAAAGTTTGAGTTATATTGGTTAACTCTTATTTAAATCAAGATTCAAACATTATTCAAAAATCCTTTTGAATTATAATTCAAACACTCAATGTTTTAAATTCAAATTTCATTTCCCAAAACACATAATTCCACAAAGATCATATCAAAGTCTATAGCAATCATCCTTTAAGACTAAACCTAATCTTGAAGTATGAAAGAAACCTTGATCACTTTAGGTTTTTATTTGGCGAAAAATTTACCCACATTTTCACAGATGAATGCATGCAACATCTTAAATTCCTAAATCTACCCTTCATGAGTTCCTAAATTCTGGGATGTTACAGACTTCCCTCCTTAGATTAAACTTCGTCCCGAAGTTTGTGGAGATGTACTTGAATAGTTCTGGATAGGTTTTCCTTAAGTCCTCTTCTTTCTCCCATGTGGCTTCTCTTTTAGGGTGATGTTCCCATTGTAGCTTGCAATATTTGGTTGCTCCGTTCCCTAACCTTTTCCAGTTTTCTTCCAGAATCTTACAGGGCTTTTCAATATAGGTCAAGTCTGCTTGTAATTCTATCTCTTGATGTGTAATTGCATCATCTGGAACTTTCAAACACTTACGAATTTGTGACACATGGAAAACATTGTGCACTTGAGCCAATCTTGATGGTAACTCTAAAGAATAAGCTATAGTTCTGTTCTGACTCAATATCTTGAATGGTCCGATGTATCTTGGACTCAGTTTTCCTTTAACTCCGAACCTTTTCACCCCTTTCATTGGACTTACTTTACCATGTCTCCTACTTCTGGATGCCATGATCTTCGACTTTGATCAGCATAACTTTTTTGCCTACTCTGAGCTATTTTCAGTCTATCCCTGATCTTATCAATGATATCTTGTCTTTCCTTAACATAATATGGCGCAAATTCTTTGCTGCTTCCAGGCTCATACCAACATATTGGTGTTCTACACTTCCTTCCATACAGAACCTGATATGGAGCTGCCTTTAGACTACTTTGATAGCTATTATTATAAGAAAATTCTGCCAATGGTAGATGATCTTCCCATGTACCTCCAAAATCTAATGCACACGCTCTTAGCATGTCTTCTAGTATTTGATTTGTTCTCTCTGTTTGACCTCCAGTCTCAGGATGATAGGCTATGCTGAAATCTAACTTTGAACCAAGTGCTTCATGCAATTGCTTCCAAAATGCTGAAGTAAACACTGATCCCCTATCAGTTATGATCTTTTTGGGTACTCCATGCTTACTTACTATCTCTTTGACGTAAACTTCAACTAACTTCTTGGCATTATCTTTCTGATTTACCGGAATAAAATGTGCACTCTTAGTGAGTCTTTCCACAATTACCCATATCATATCCTTCCTTTTTGGTGTCATGGGCAATCCTGTGATGAAGTCCATACCTATTTCTTCCCACTTCCATTCGGGAATTTCCAAAGGTTGTAATGGTCCTGCTAGGCTTTGATGTTCAGCCTTCACCCTTTGGCAAGTATGACATTCTGATACATATTTAGCAATGTCCCTTTTCATGTTATTCCACCAGAATTGTTCTTTCAACTCCATATACATCTTAGTACTTCCTGGATGTATAGAATACGGTGTTTCATGTGCTTCTCTAAGTATAACATTTTGAATCTCAAACGCATCTGGAACACAAAGGCGGTCTTGAAACCATAAGGACTCATATTCTCCAAGGCAAAAAACTGATTTTTTCCCTTGAGATATCCTCCGAAATTTCCTCAGCAATAAAAGGATCTTCTGCTTGATGTCTGAAAATTTCGTGCTTAAGATCACTATCCTCCTCTGCAACTACCTGCATAGTAGATAATCCTCCAAGAACCTCTGTTCTGATGAATTGAAGTTCTAATCTTTCCAAGTCCATTTGTAACTCTTTTGGTAACTCCCGATTACTAGGCTGAATATCTGCACTCTTTCTGCTTAAAGAATTGGTTATAACATTTGCTTTCCCTAGAGTATAGTTGATTGTTAAATCATAATCCTTGATTAGTTCCAACCAACGCTTCTGTCTCATATTCAATTCCTTTTGTGTGAAGAAATATTTGAGACTTTTATGGTCAGTGTATAACTCACATCTGGCTCCATATAGAAAATGCCTCCATCCTTTTAGCGCAAAAACTACTACTGCTAACTCTAAATCATGTATTGGATAATTGACTTCATGTGGTTTCAGTTGTCTTGAACCATAAGCAATCACTTTCCGATCTTGCATTAACACACAACCCAAACCTTCTTTAGATGCATCATAGTATACTGTGAAGTCTTTTCCTGTTTCTAGAACTGCTAGAATTGGAGCTGTGGTTAACCTGGTCTTCAACTCTGGAAAACTTGTGTCATACTTCTCATCCCAATTAAATGGTGTATTCTTTCTTAGGAATTTGGTCATTAGTCCAGCTATTTTGGAGAAACCCTCAATGAATCTCCGGAAATAACCAGCCATTCCTAAGAAACCTCGAATTTGTTTCACATTGGTCGGTGCAGTCCACTCTAGTACTGACTGAACCTTAGATGGATTTACATCAATTCCATCTTTACTGATCACATGACCGAGGAATTCTACCTCATCTAGCCAAAATTCGCACTTACTAAACTTAGCATAAAGTTTGTGTTCCCTTAGAGTCTGCAATGCTATTCTCAAATGATCAACATGCTCTTCTTATCCTTGGAATATATTAGAATATCATCAATAAAGTCTATGACGAACTTGTCCAAATATGGCATGAAGATATTGTTCATCAGATTCATGAATAGTGTTGGTGCATTGTTCAAACCAAATTGTACTACCAGATATTCATGGTGTCCATATCTTGAGACAAATGCTATCTTTGGAACATCTTCGGTTTGATTTTTATTTGTTGGTATCAAGATCTTAAATCGATCTTTGAGAATACTCTGGATCCTTTCACTTGATCAAACAAATATTGAATTATTAGTAAAGGATACTTATTCTTGATTGTAACATTGTTCAGATTTCTATAATCTCCACATATCCTTCTTCCACCATCTCTCTTATCCACAAATATTACTGGTGTTCCCCATGGAGATACACTTTCCTGAATAAATCCTTTTCTGGCTAACTCATCAATTTGCTCTTTGAGTTCTTTTAACTCTTTGGGTCCCATCTTATCTGGTGCTTGAGATATTGGTGTTGTACCAGGAATTAGGTCAATAGTGAACTGTATCTCCCGGTTTGGTGGCATTCGCGGTAGCTCTGCTGTAAAAACATCTTGAAATTCATTTACTATAGGAATACCTTCCAATTTGACCTCTTTCATTGAGTTCAACTGCAGATCCACCATGATATGACTGTGCTTATCTGCTTGGTAAACTATCCTTGCTCCACTTGGAGTTTTGATTGAGACAGTTTTCTACTCACAATTTATCTGAGCTCCGTGTTCCATCATCCAATACATTCCCAGCACTACTGCAATTCCCTTCAAAGGAATCACATAAAGGTCTGCGAAATATGTACAACCACAGATCGAGATAACCTGATCTTGTTTTATGTGGTGTACAATCACATTACCCCCTGCCGTAATTACGGTCATAGGGATTTCTAACGTTGCCCTTCTAATCCCGAACTTATCACAAAATTCATCAGAAATGAATGAAGTAGTTGCATTAGTATCAAGTATAACATTGCCGGGATTGGTAAGGATATTGAGCGTACCTATCACTGCATGCTCCGAATTATCCACCTCCTCGAGGGTTGCACAGTTCAGTTTCCCGGCAGGTCGGTTCCTCTTGCCATTGTTGCTGTTACCATTATTTCCTCCTTTATTGGGCTGTCCATTTCCTCCACCGGCTTGTCCTCTCCCTTGGTAGGCCAACCTCCTAGTGGTTTGCTCGGACAATCGGGCTTGATATGCCCCTTCTGACCACAACCGTAATAGATCACTACAGGCTTTTTGCATTCCCTCTAGAAATGCCCTGGAATTCCACAATTGTTACAAATAACATTCCTTCTTGGATTGGATTGATTTCCACCACTGCCCTTGTTATTGTTATTGTTGCCATAGTTCTGTTCCGAGGTTTGAACTCCAGGTTGGGTTTAGGTTTGCTTGCCTGAATTCTCTTGGTTACTTTCTTGGCTCTCTTCCACCTATCATGTTGGACATTCTTATAATCATCTTCAAAAGTAATGGCTGCATCCAGTAAATGCTAATAAGTTTGTTTATTAGCTAACCTTAGCTGCATTTTCACAAATGGGTTTAATCCATGCAGGAAACGTTTCTTCCGCTTCTCTTCAGTGTTAACATCCTCCTCAGCATAACGAGACAGTTGACTAAACTCCCGGATGTACTTCATGACACTAGTATATCCTTGCTGAAGCTCCTCAAATTCTCTTCGCTTCAACTCCATAACACTTTCCGGAACATGATATTCACGGAATCTCTGCTTGAACTCCTCCCAGGTGAACTCCCTTCTTGTTTGTTGCATGGACAACTGATTCTCCCACCATGATGTTGTAGGTCCAGACAGAAGATTAGTTGCATACCTCAATTTCTCCTCGTCATTGCAACCTACAGTTTTCAGCTTCCTTTTAGTATCTTCTAGCCAATCTTCTGCATCCATTGGTTCAGGAGCTGATGCAAAAGGTAACGGCCTTGCATTCTGGAAGTCAGATAGACTTACTCCTCCACCTTCAGGTGCCCTCTAATTTGCTCGTCGCAGCAGCTCTTCCATGAACTTGTTCTGGGTCTCTTGCATCATTTGCATTCACTGCATAAAGTTCTGCTTCATTAACGGCCTCATTGGTGGTGGTAGTGGCAATGCTCCCTGATTTAATGCATCTGCATCGTCCTTCTCCTTGGCCTCTCGCTCCATCCGCTGCTGCTCAGTTTCAATTTCTACACCTGTATCCATGACCCTCTAGTCCTGCAACATAAAGTGAATACTCATAATTACATCATGCACATGTGTTCTAAGCTCGACTTTACGCACAGAACCAGTCACACAATGAAGATCCAAAGAAAATCCAAATATGAATTTCACATATTATACATAATAATACAAAGTCATTACAACATATACCATATAGGTATAATCACAAAACTACCTTAGTAATCTAACTATTTTATTTCTTGGAGTACAATACACGGTACTTGATATCAGTAACTAGTTTCCTCCTTCTAGTAGTAACTACGCTCATCATACATCCCTGATGTCCAACCGTGATGATGTGTTGTTCGTCGCACAGTTTGTGGAACAAATGGCCTTCCAGAAGGAACATAATCTCTATCTGAAGTGTCAGGACTTGAGTCAATTCTCAAACTGAGCGCAGTAACTCCCTCCAGCTCAGCTGAAAAGTCTTCATAAACATATTCAACATTATCTTCCGCCTGCATCTCCCGAGCTTCATTCCTTGAGTTGTCAACAGGATACACAGATCCTGCTGCTTCCCAGGTGCTCCTTTGGGCAATATAGTTAAACACTGGATAGTGTATATTACCTCGGTTTTGAGAAGATGTTGATGATTCAAACACTCTCTCCTCAGGATCTTCTTCTTCATCCTGATTATCTATTGAAATGGTATTTCTACTACTGTTACTAGGATTAATTCTTACACCCATCCATCTAGATAGTCCAACATTTCTGTCAGAACCATTTGTGGACATCTATTGTTCATGAGATCCTTCATATGATCCCCTTCTCCAACCATCAGAATTCTTAATAGGAAGTTCTGAGTCAGAACCATCCTCTGAGCCCTGTGGTAGTGCATACCTCATATCCATAGTAGGTTCATATCTAGGTTCTGGTCTTGGTGAATAAGGGTATGGTATAAAAGATTCAGGATCTATAGGTATATCCTTAAAGATAGGTGTTGCACTACTACCTTCTTCCTTCTCTAACTAGAATGCGAACTTCTTCCTCCTTTCCGGATCAGTTAGATCCTCTAACATGTCATTTTTATCTTCAACAATCACTTGATGTGTCTTGTAAAAAGACGCAACGAGTGTTCGGAATTTATCCATCAACTTGGAAGCTAACTTAGGATACTTCTTAACCAAAGTAAGATGATCTGGTTTGGGCTCCGAGTCTATAGAATCATGAGGTATCACAGAGAATGTGCTACCTTCTAACTCCTTGGTTTTATGCTCCCGAATATTAGCTATCGCCTCCACAACCGCAACATGATATGCTGCTAAATGACTCCTACCTTCACCTATAGGTAGATCGTGATATAATCCAAGCTCCTTTGGAAGTTGGATACTCACTCGATACTTGGATAACATTCGGCCATCAAGGTAAGTTATAGTATTCGCTGGAATTCTAGTTGGACAACTAAAGATCTTTAAAAGTTGACGAAGTTGGTCAGTGAATGATCCTTGATAATCATCAAGAGTCTCCTATTTCCTTACCAAAGTTTGTTTTGGAAACTGTGGTGCCATAGCTCTTTATATCAGGAAAATAATTTTTTATTAGTAACCAATAATATATTGCATCATAACAAAGAATTATCGCACTAAAATATATAACGGAATATTCTCAATTGAATACCCATTATATTACTTTTAGAGAATTCTTTATCGTTGCTACACTATCCTATAGGTAATACCCTTTACTAGGTTTCCAACCTAAGGTCAAAGCAATTTGCTCTGATACCAATTGCGGTGACCCAACATACCACTGCATGTGTAGTACACTATAGTCGTTGACATGACATCCACAGAACACCGTCCTGTAAATATCACATCCCTCAGAATGGTACAACAAAAACATTGCGGGTCCATTTTACAAACATTCACACATTATTATTATTACAATACCAGAAGTTCAAGACTTGAAAAGGTTTCAACTTACAAACCAAAGTATAAAGTGTTTCAGCGGAATTTAAAAGTAGCAACTACGACCAGGAGTTGAGCTCAGCAGCTTATTTTATAGAGTTCATGCTGCTCGGCTCCGTTGGTTACTACTAACTATGATACTTAGTTGGACTCGTTATCATCAACACCATAGCGGATTTCGTAATCCACTCCTTCAACACCTCCTGACAGATCAGGGTCCTCGTAGAACACATCTTCTTGACATTCAGCTGCATCACGTCCTCGGAATCTTCAGAGTCTAAGCAAGGGATCAAAGGAAAGGATGAGTAACAGCGTTACCCAAGAAGTTCATTATATGCAAGGTGGGAGGTTTGATGCTCTAATTACCACCTCGGATTATAAATCCTTGGCACTATGCAATTTTTGTAAATCTTTCTTCAAAGATTAATTTTATTATGAAAATCTATGACCATGAGCCTTCACAGGTTGACCAGAACATTCATGGAGTTCCTTTCCTGCCGCGTTCGAAGCTCCTTCCCGGAACAGGGAGTAACAAGTTACAATTCTTACACTATGCAAAGGTGTGTTACTTTACCCATGAGAGATCAATTCCTTGTTGCACAACGGGGCATACTTTCCCGTCCACAATTCCATGATGTGGGGCATAGTAGTTGGTCCAAGCCAATCACTGCCCCCTTCGCGACCTCGCATGCCTCCTTAGTGTACACCATGCCCACATAATGAAATACGACAATGGTTTATACAAACCGTTAGATGCCAGAACTATCGTGGGACGATGAGGGTTCCCACCCATATGCTACATATCCTCTATGAATTACCAATTAATATGCACGTTACGAGGATAACAGCCACGACATGTACATCCGGCTTCATGCGAGAGGAAGAAGATACAGCTGACTTCTCTGTCCCATTCCAAATCTCATGGCTAACGCGTAATATACGGCGCTAGAATCACTGACGTTAGGGGTTATTAAGTCCTTAATTGATCATTATTATTGCAATTAGAACCTGTAACATCCCAAAAATAGTAAACTTGGATCATCAAACTCTAATCATCAAAATTAGGGTTAACAAAAACTTTTCTAAATAAAATTATGGAAGCATGCATGTGAGTATGCATTTCATTTTGAATTCTTTTGAACCACCTTGTTTGTGTGTTTCTTTGCTTGTAAAATGTTGCTTAGGTGAAATAAATATCATCTAAACAATTCCCAAACTTTTCTCAAAGACAAATAAATCAAAACAAAGCTAAATGAGTGAATGGTCATTTTGACCAAATTAACTCCCATGCCTACTTTGGCTGTCTCAAACTTTCAGAACCTAACAGAAACTTTTCTGGATCTTTGCACCCCTTGATTGTACTCATAACAAAGTATCAAGGCCCACTTTGTGATCATCCAGAAACTTTAAATGCATAGTTTAAATGGCAATTCAAAGTTGAATATTAATCATATGAGAAGATCCCACTTTTTCAAAAACCACTCAAACAAGCTCAACTTTCAAAAGCCAAGCATCTTCAGACTCACCAGCACCAACCTAGCACACCCACCAAAAATCTTTTCAAAATTAAAAACTTGAATTCTTGCGGCCATTTCATCAAAAACCTTGTAGACACAAATCAAACAAAATCCAAACACTGTTTTGAGCAGTGAATTGAGCCTAACTTGTTCCCTCTCTGGGCACCACTAGCCTTAGTAGATCATCTAACAATCTTAACCAAGCACTAGCACGACTGTAAGCTTGGCAATGCCATCAATGGTGAATAGCCGAAGCCACCCTTGTCACCCCCATGTCGACAGTAAGCTAGGAGAGAAACTAGCCGTGCCAACCTTGTATGGAAGATCACCCATGCCTCACCGCCCCCTCTCGACCAGCCCTGCCTCGAAGACATCAACCAGAGCACCCAGGAACGCCGCACCCGTGCCTCTGTCAACCATGCCGAGCATGCGCCAGAGCGCCACCCTCGACCGAAGCCCACAGACCACGCGCCGCCCTTGATGCGTGCATACATGATTACCACGGACCCAGGAGACCGCCAGACATCCCTGTTCGCCGCCCCATGCCTCGTAGACACCGCTCACCGTCGAAGACGCCGCCTCTCCGCATAGAGCATAGCGCGTTCCAGACCAAACCGCACCGCCCCTACAAGCGCATTAAAGCCGTAGAGCATCGCCAGGAGACCACCAAGCGATCGCCACCACCGGCCATGCCTCTAGCAGCCCGTAGCCATGTCGACACCGTCGCCTGCCCATGCCGTTCGGTCTCACCATCACGACTATAAATAGAGGCCTCCCCCGCTCGAATTCTTCACACCATTCCACTCCCCTCTCCTCACTAATCATGCCACCCCGTTCCCGGAGCAAGGCGAGCAGCACTTCGCCGGAATTTCGCCGGAGCCCGCCGCCTCTGGAGCATAAGGAAGCCAGCGATTGGAGCCGCCCCAGGAGAAGCTGCCGGTACCAGGAGGTTCGCCGTCGTCGACTTCGTCATTCCCCCTCCTCGCCGACCCTCGCCCGAACCCCGGTGAGCCCCCAGCGACCCTCACCTACCGCGTTAGGTTTCAGTCTCGCCGGAGTTGCCCAACGTCGACCATGACCCTCAACCGTTGGATTAGAACCAGATCGAACGCACCACATCGCCCCATACCGCTTCGCACCCCCTGTCTCACTGACGCGTGGGGACAGCCACTTATGTAGCCCGCGGAAGCGCTGTGCTTAGCAGGCCAGCCCAGTATCACTTCCCGCGCAGCCCAGTTATTTGAATTAAACCTTTTTCATTTTATTTCAAACACACTTCTGCACCCAGTTTCAAAAATCAACCCAGGTTGATTCAGTGAACCAAATTGAATGAAACAAATTCTGTTAGAAAGGTCTGAGAATGCTGAATCCAAGCCCATTGGATTCAAGTCGTTTGGATCTGTAGATCATCCATGGCAAAAATAACAAGGCAGGAGATTTTCTGCATTCAAACATTTTTCAAATTAAAACCATAATAGGTTTTGAGTTGATTCCAACTCTCAAAAATCACATTTAACCATACCTTTCAGAATATATAAAAATATATAGGTTTACTTACAGAAATAGTGTTCAAGTAATAAAAGAATGCTACATAGGCATTTCTAGTCACTTTATGTAATTAAAATAAAAGGGTAAAACCTTATTAAATTGTGACACCACTTTAAATCACATTCCCATGGAATAAAATATGTGGTGATGACATGTGTCAACATGATCCCATGTTTGGTTTGGAGAATATTAAATCTTAAGTAGTTTTTCAATAAGTAGAAATTAATTTTCTAAAAATAAAAGGAATTAAACCAAGCTTTAATCTTGTAATGTTAGTGATGATGCTAGATCATCTATAGGACCCATTTGTGTGATGATTGCAAGTAGTTAAGTATTGTTTGGTGATTGTGTACATCGTATTTATTTATAGACGCTAGTACCGACCAAGGATATGAAGAGGAAGGAGGATTCTACGAAGAAGAACCCGAGGAGAACATCAACCACTGCCCTGCACAAGGCACGCCTAATACTACCAGTTGAATGTGCAAGATAACACTTGCAATTTAGCAAGCTTATACTGATATTATGCAATCCAATACTTGCAAGCCTTACTAATCAAGTTGACCTATGCAAGCTACTACTTGCTTGCTACCATGCCACTATATGCCTTAAATCATATATGATCATAACCACTTGATAAACCAATCCTAGTTTTATTTGCAAGTTTATTACTTTATTTCTTTATCAAAGCTCTTACTTAGAGTTTATTGGAATAAATGGTAGATACTAGAAGGATACTTGAAGGTTGCATAAAGAGCATAAAATTTGGCCTAAGCTAGATAATCTTGATGTCATCCTAAGGCATGAGATTGAACTTAGTTAAAACTCCACTGGTTTACCACCCCTCATTAGTGCTTACCCCCACTTGTAGATGATAATGCTAAGTATAAAACTTGATCAACTTTAGATGGGAATACTTGGTGGAAAAATGGTTATGAAAACCTTGGAATGATGGATCATTCTATTGAAATGTTTTGGACATGTGTTTCTGAACACTTGATGATTTTTGTGATGAAAATAATGAGGCATGAGCCTTAGCCCTTTATAAAACTGATGGTTGTCTGGATGCGATACCATTCCAATTTTATCGTACAACCACAATACCCGAAGATTGGGTAGGGCTTGACTGGAAACTTATATACCTTAGTATTTGTTCCCTCACGGCCAAGGTCTGAGCTAAGGCTAACTTGTGAAGATTGTCCACCTGTGCAGTACCCAAGATGACAGTTGGTCATGGTTGGGAGGCCAAACTCACATGACAGTTGGTTATACTAGGGCGTGTAATTGAAAGGTTAGGATTGATTATCCGCATACTGAGTATGGTGAATTCAGGATTTGTTCCTGGCGGATGTATCGAATGTTGTGGTGAAAGTGTACAATCTCTGCAGAGTGTCAAACTATTCGAATAGCCGCGTCCGCGGTTATGGACAGTTGGAGTGTCCATACTGTTCCCCCGTCAGATGTTTTCAAAAGACTTGTGAAATGAATTGAGACTTTGACTTGACCACAACAGGGTTGTGATATGAGATACAAGTTCCCACTTAGGTGTTATAAAATTTCAACTAGCATTCGTTGCTTCTAAACTTAGTAGAGATAAATCTGGCTTTTGCAAAATAACCCTAGAGCCTAGTGTCCTATTACCAAAAACCCCCTTTCACTTCTTAGTATTAGTTTGCGAGTACTTAAAGAGTACTCATGGCTTTGTCCCTGGCTATTCCCGTGGCCAGACTATGAAGAGGAGTACCTGGAGGATGGACCCCAGGAAGGTTACGACAACTAGGATCATCTCCCATCATCAGCATTGCCTGTGAACCCGAAGATGGAGCTTCGCCTACGCTACCGTTATTATTACGTATTCCGCTGCTTGAAGTTGTATTAAGAACTGGATCATGAGATCCTTATTTGTGTAAAACCTTATGTATGGTTTGTAATGGATGATGTACTGTGGTATCCAATTCTGTTATGTCTGGCAAAAATGGTAATCCTGGGATTGCGATGTATGGGATAACAGGTATCTGGGATTAAAAATCCGGGTGTTGACAAGTTGGTATCAGAGCCATCCTGACCATAGGAGACACTAGTTAGACTGGACGTTGAATCAAAAACTTAGTTTCAAAACCAAAGAAAACAAATATTTACAAAAACTTATTCTCATTCTTATCCCTTTGATTCTTTCATGAAAATTCATGTTCCTCAAAAACTCTTGCAATATACATAAAATATTGACACACTTAATCACTCTACTAACTTACTCACCCTATATTCTTATAGATGGACGTGAAGTACAGCAAATTTTATCAGTTGGGGAATGGAGGAGACCTTATCTTTGAGAGGGATTTGGACTAGCTTTCGGAACTTCTGGAGCGTCCGCACCCCGAGTTCTTCGGAGCTCAGCTCAATGATCAAGGAGGATAAGATCTGTAGTGGATAATTGTTGCAAGTCTCCGAGGAAAGATTGAACCTCCCACTGCGGAAGGAATTCAGTTTACCTTAAGAGAGAACAACTGGCTCGATGGACTTGCCAGGGCCATGGAGGAAGTTCTTTCCCGTCTGTGTGGCAGAGCATCAGTCAGATCAAGGGAACCCGCTTTGAGTTTTGCCCGAGGCGTGATGCAAATGGACAACCACTGGAAGCACCATACCACCCTGAGCTGAAGACTCAATTGGACCACCTTAGCTTCATGATGTACGATCGTCAGCAGGAGTTGGACAACTGCCGTGACTACTCCAACCACAAGTCTGCCATCATCAAGACGAAGGATCAGACCATCGCCATCTTAGCGAAGGATCGCAAGTCTCGCCGCCGTCATCTCGATAAGAAGGAGCATATCATTGCCCGTCTTCGCCACCGCATCTCATCTTTGGAGGAGACCATCCACGAGAGAGACATGCAGTTGGAAGAAAGGGAGAATGCCGAAGAGGATCTTCGTGGAGACCCCTACTCTTATCTCAGTGATGATGATGATTTTCTGGAGGATCAGGCTATGGATTTCTTCACCGATGAGGATGATTTCGCCTTCATCAATGATGATTAGGACGATGAAGCCACCGATTCCGAGGAGTAGTAGCACTTGAGCACTAGCGTAGTGAGTAGTATTCGGTCCCACTGTATCGTAGTTTTCAGAATGGTTCTTAAAACCATCTGCTTTTCTTTGTTGTGGTGTGTGTTGTATCATGTGTTATGAATGAATGAATGAATGAAAAAGCAAGTTGCTAGAAAAGTCTGAGTCAAACTTTAAAAACTTATCAAAGACCCAAAACCTTAGAAATTTCCCTCTTTTCTCATGATCTGTCTCAATCTTCAGATGCCACGTGGAGGAAGTGGTTCATCCCCGGACCCGATGTTGCAGATTCTGCAAATGTTGACTTCTGACCATGAAGCTGAAAGATCGGAACGTCAAGCCAACCTTGCCACACTGCAACAGATAGACCATCTTGCCCACAACAACCAAGGCCATGGAAATTAGGACAACCATGGATCTAAGCTCAAGAATTTCCAGAATACCAACCCACCTGTTTTCACTAAGTCAGAAGAGACCCTAGACACCGATGATTGGTTGCAAACCATGGAAAATAACCTAGAAGTCGCCGGAGTGGAAGCCAATGAGAAAGTTCTGTTCGCCACCCACTATCTAGCCGGAGATGCCAGGGCATGGTGGAACAGTGTTCGCGCAATGACTGGAGGCCAGATGATGACCTGGGAGGAATTGAAGGTCAAGTTCAGTAGAACCCATGTGCCACCAGGTTTGATTAAGAGAATGAGAGATGAGTTCAAAGAGCTGAAGCAAGGATGGATGACTTTAGTGGAATACCATGACAAATTCTTGTCATTAGCTAGGTATGCCCCGGATGAGATCGACACCGAAGCCAAGAAGAAAGAGAGATTCTTAAATGCTCTGCGTGATGAGATGCAGACAGTGTTAGTCAATATCCCCTTTGCTGATATTGAAGCCCTTGTCGACTCTGATATCCAGATGGAAGGAAATATCAACCAAGCCAATGAGAACCGCAAGCATCGTATGATGCATCAGCCAGGAACCCATTAGACCCCAAAGTATCGCCCTAACCCATCTCCAGGATTTTCCCCAAGAACCAACAGACCCCCGATGAACCGTCCGACCTATCCCAATCGTGGAAACCCTAGACCCAGAGGAAATCACAACAACCCCGGCAACGCTAGCAATTTCAATCGTGCCCCACCCAAGTTCAACACCAACAATGTTGTCGCCAACACCAACACTGCCCCAAGGACTGGAAGCAATGTTGTGCCTGTAGCAGCAAAGGACAAGTCGCAAGTGACCTGTTATGACTGTGGAAATAAAGGCCACTATTCCAACAAGTGCCCCAACAAGAAGAATGCCGCAGCACCCAATACCAATGCCCCAGCTCAACAACAGCGTCGTGTTCAGCTAGGAAGAAGATTTGCCCCAGGGAATTCGCTCAACCGCAATGGCCGTCTTTTCCTCATGCATGCTGAAGAAGCTCAGGAAGCGCCAGACGTCATGCTGGGTATGTTTTCTGTTAATTCAGTACTTTCACAAGTGTTGTTTGATTCTGGTGCATCGCACTCATTTGTCACTGAAGAATTTGCATGCACTAGTAAAATTCAACCAACCAAACTGAAGCATGTCATGATTGTTCAAATTCCCGGATCAACCACCAAGGCTAGGAAAATTTGCAAAGCCGTCCCTATCCGAATCCATGGCATAGATTTTTATGCTAATCTGATAGTATTCGGAACTAAAGGTTTGGAAGTAGTACTAGGAATGGATTGGATGTCCAAACATAAAGGATTGATTGACTGTGCCAAGAAAGCCATAACCATGACCAGTACAGCCGGAATATCAGTCGAGCATATATCTGAAACCTTACCTTGTCAATTCAAGTGCAACAAGAGTATAGCCCAACCTACCATTGACCAAGTCCGGATAGTCTGTGAATACCCCGATGTATTTCCAGATGTTTTGCCTGGTATGCCCCCAGACGGGATATCGAGTTTATCATCGAACTAATCCCCAGAACAGGACCCATAGCCCAGAGACCATATAGTATGAACCCGTCGGAACTAGAAGAACTGAAGAAGCAACTGGATTCCATGCTGGAAATTGGATTAATTCAACCAAGTGCGTCACCTTGGAGATCACCTGTCTTGTTTGTGGACAAGAAGGATGGAGGTAACCGTTTGTGTATGGATTACCGGAAGTTGAATGATGTCACTATCAAGAACAAGTACCCCTTGCCCAAGATAGAAGATTTGTTTGATCAGTTGATCGGTGCCAAAGTGTTTTCTAAGATTGATCTTAGGACTGGCTATCATCAACTCAAGATTCCTGTAGAGGATATTCCGAAGACTGCCTTTACCACCAGATATGGATTATACGAGTATAAAGTCATGTCTTTTGGACTAACCAATGCCCCCGCTTATTTCATGAATATCATGAATAAGATTTTTATGGACTTCCTGGATAAGTTTGTCGTTGTTTTCATCGATGACATTCTGATTTATTCCAAATCAGAAGAAGAACATGAGCTACACCTAAGGACCATTCTTGGAACCCTTAGAGAGTATCAGCTGTATGCAAAGTTTAGCAAATGTGAATTCTGGTTACAGGAGGTAGGATTCCTCGGTCACATTGTATCAGCCGGAGGAATTGCCGTTTACCCTGCAAAAGTGAAAGATGTAGAAGATTGGCAAGCCCCAACCACTCAAACACAAGTTCGTGCATTTCTCGGATTGGCAGAATATTACCGCAAGTTCGTAGAAGGATTCTCGAGTGTCGCCAGACTAATGACCCAATTGCTAAAGAAGGACAAGAAGTTTGAGTGGACCGACAAATGTGAAGCGAGTTTTCAAGAACTCAAGAGGAGATTGATTTCAGCCCCAATCTTGATCATGCCAGATATCACGAAGCCCTTCGATGTGTATTGTGATGCATCCAAGATCGGTCTCGGATGTGTGCTAATGCAAGAAGGCAAAGTTATATCTTATGTATCTCGACAATTGAAGCAACATGAGAAAAATCACCCAACCCATGACCTCGAACTCGCAGCCGTAGTTCTAGCCCTGAACACATCGAGGCATTACCTGATGGGAAATCGTTGTGAGATATATACGGATCACAAGAGTCTGAAGTATATATTCACTCAAAAGGAGCTGAACATGAGACATAGAAGGTGGATTGAGCTAATCAAGGATTACGATCTGGACATTCACTATCACACTGGTAAAGCCAATGTGGTAGCAGATGCCCTTAGCAGATTGCCATGCCGCTTGAACTCCATGATTTTGAAGGAGCAACCAAGCCTGCACAAAGAGATGGAAGATTTTCGAATAGAATTAGTAAGTGAAGGATTTTTGGCTAGCATAGAACTTCAACCCACTTTGATCAGTCAGATTAAAGAGGCAAAGAAGGGAAATGCTAGTATCGACGGAATCAAGCGTCGTATCGGTACAGGCAAAGTACCTGGATTCACTGAAGACGAAGGAGTTATGTGGTTCAAAGGACGCCTTTGTGTACCATCAGATTCTGAGTTGAAAGAAGTTATTCTGAAGGAGGCTCATGATACTCTTTATTCTATCCATTCCGGAGGAACTAAGATGTATCAAGATTTGAAGTAGCAATTTTGGTGGCATAAGATGAAGAGAGAAATCGGAAGCTATATCGCCAAGTGTGATATTTGTCAGCGAGTCAAGGCAGGACATCAAAGACCCGCTGGATTCTTGCAACCCTTACAGATTCCGGAATGGAAATGGGATTCCGTTGGAATGGAATTTATCACTGGACTTCCTACTTCTAGTAGGGGAAATGACTCTATCTGGGTCATAGTGGACCGATTGTCTAAAGTCGCCCATTTCTTGCCCGTCAAGACCACATATCAGAGTTCGAAGCTAGCGGAGTTGTACATCGCTAGTATAGTTAGTTTGCATGGAGTAACCAAGAACATCGTATCGGATCGAGGAACTCAGTTTACCTCGAGATTCTGGAAGAAAGTTCAAGAAGGTTTAGGAACCCGCCTAGATTTCAGCACCGCGTATCACCCTCAGACAGATGGACAAACGGAGCGAGTAAATCAAATACTCGAAGATATGCTGAGAGCATGTGTGTTAGAATATGGATCCAAGTGGGAAGACTGTCTACCATTTGTAGAATTTTCTTACACCCCTTTGAACTAGTCGGAAGCAGGAGAGAGTTAGATTTTTGGACCCGATACCCTACGAGAAGCAGAAGAGAAGGTTCAAAAGATTCGTGAGCACCTCAAGACCGCCCAGTCCAGACAGAAGAGTTACGCCGACAAGAGACGTAGAGACCTCGCTTTCAACATAGGATATTTTGTTTATCTGAAAGTGTCGCCATTGAAGGGAATGCGCCGTTTCCAACTCAAAGGAAAGTTAGCTCCCAGATATATCGGACCCTTCAAGATTCTGAACCGTCGAGGAGAAGTGTCGTATCAATTGGAACTACCTGAAGAGACGTCAGCCGTGCACAATGTGTTCCATATCTCATTACTTCGCAAGTGTCTCGAAGTTCCCGAGAAGACCGAAGTGTTCAAGAATATCGATCACCGGACCATGGAGATCAACTATGACCTGACCTATCTCGAAGTACCCATCCGTATTTTGGAAGAAGCTTTCAGAACTACCCGAACCCGAAGCATCAAGTTTCTCAAGATTCAGTGAAGCAACCACATAGAAGAGGAAGCTACCTGGGATCACGAAGATCACATAAGGACAGAGTTTCCTGATCTCTTCAAATCCTAGGTAATCTTTTTCGTCCTTTTTCAAATCTCGGGACGAGATTTTTTTTAAGGGGGGAAGATTTGTAACATCCCAAAAATACTAAACTTGGATCATCAAACTCTAATCATCAAAATTAGGGTTAACAAAAAATTTTCTAAATAAAATTATGGAAGCATGCATGTGAGTATGCATTTCATTTTGAATTCTTTTGAACCACCTTGTTTGTGTGTTTATTTGCTTGTAAAATGTTGCTTAGGTGAAATAAACATCATCTAAACAATTCCTAAACTTTTGTCAAAGACAAATAGATCAAAACAAAGCTAAATGAGTGAATGGTCATTTTGACCAAATTAACTCCCATGCCTACTTTTCAGAACCTAACAGAAACTTTTCTGGATCTTTGCACCCCTTGATTGTACTCATAACAAAGTTTCAAGGCTCACTTTGTGATCATCCAGAAACTTTCAAATGCATAGTTTAAATGGCAATTCAAAATTGAATCTTAATCATATGAGAAGATCCCACTTTTTCAAAAACCACTCAAACAAGCTCAACTTTCAAAACCCAAGCATCTGCAGACTCACCAGCACCAACCTAGCACACCCACCAAAAATATTTTCAAAATTCAAAACTTGAATTCTTGCGGCCATTTCATCAAACACCTTGTAGACACAAATCAAACAAAATCCAAACACTGTTTTGAGCAGTGAATTGAGCCTAACTTGTTCCCTCTCTGGGCACCACTAGCCTTAGTAGATCATCTAACAATCGTAACCAAGCACTAGCACCACTGTAAGCTTGGCAATGCCAACAATGGTGAACAGCCGAAGCCACCCTTGTCACCCACATGTCGACAGCAAGCTAGGAGAGAAACTAGCCGTACCAACCTTGTCTGGAAGATCACCCATGCCTCACCGCCACCTCTCGACCAGCCTTGCCTCGAAGACATCAACCAGAGCACCCAGGAACGTCACGCTCGTGCCTCTATCAACCATGCCGAGCATGCGCCAGAGCGCCACCCTCGACCGAAGCCCACAGACCACGCACCGCCCTCGCCGCGTGCATACATGATCACAACCGACCCAGGAGACCGCCAGACATCCCCGTTCTCTGCCCCATGCCTCACAGCCACCGCTCGCTGTCGAAGACGCCGCCTCTGCCGCGTAGAGCATCGCGCTTTCCAGACCAAACCGCACCGCCCCTGCAAGCGCATTAAAGCCGTAGAGCATCGCCAGGAGACCACCAAGTGATCGCCACCATCGGCCATGCCTCTAGAAGCCCGTAGCCATGTCGCCACCGTCGCCTGCCCATGCCGTTCGGTCTCACCGTCGCGACTATAAATAGAGGCCTCCCCCGCTCGAATTCTTCACACCATTCCACTCCCCTCTCCTCACTGATCGTGCCACACCGTTCCCGGAGCAAGGCGAGCAGCACTTCGCTGGAATTTCACCGGAGCCCGCCACCTCTGGAGCAGAAGGAAGCCAGTGATTGTAGCCGCCCCAAGAGAAGCTTCCGGTACCAGGAGGTTCGCCGTCGTCGACTTCGTCATTCCCCCTCCTCGCCGACCCTCGCCCGAACCCCGGTGAGCCCCCAGCGACCCTCACCTACCGCGTTAGGTTTCAGTCTCGCCGGAGTTGCCCAACGTCGACCATGACCCTCAACCGTTGGATTAGAACCAGATCGAACGCACCACATTGCCCCATACCGCTTCATACCCCCCTGTCTCACTGACGCATGGGGACAACCACTTACGCAGCCCGCGGAAGTGCTGTGCTTAGCAGGCCGGCCCAGTACCACTTCCCGTGCAGCCCAGTTATTTGAATTAATTAAACCTTTTCCATTTTATTTCAAACACACTTCTGTACCCAGTTTCAAAAATCAACCCATGTCGATTCAGTGAACCAAATTGAATGAAACCAATTTTGTTAGAAAGGTCTGAGAATGCTGAATCCAAGCCCGTTGGATTCAAGTCGTTTGAATCTGTAGATCATCCATGGCAAAAATAACAAGGCAGAAGCTTTTCTGCATTCAAACATTTTTCAAATTAAAACCATAATAGCTTTTGAGTTGATTCCAACTCTCAAAAATCACATTTAACCATAGCTTTCAGAATATATAAAAATATATAGGTTTACTTACAGAAATAGTGTTCAAGTAATAAAAGAATGCTACATAGGCATTTCTAGTCACTTTATGTAATTAAAATAAAAGGGTAAAACCTTATTAAATTGTGACACCAGTTGAAATCACATTCCCATGGACTAAAATATGTGTTGATGACATGTGTCAACATGATCCCATGTTTGGTTTGGAGAATATTAAATCTTAAGTAGTTTTTCAATAAGTAGAAATTAATTTTCTAAAAATAAAAGGAATTAAACCAAGCTTTAATCTTGTAATGTTAGTGATGATGCTATATCATCTATAGGACCCTTTTGTGTGATGATTGCAAGTAGTTAAGTATTGTTTGGTGATTGTGTACATCGTATTTATTTATAGATGCTAGTACCGACCAAGGATACGAAGAGGAAGGAGGATTCTACGAAGAAGAAGTCGAGGAGAACTTCAACCACTGCCCTGCACAAGGCAAGCCTAATACTACCAGTTGAATGTGCAAGCTAACACTTGCAATTTAGCAAGCTTATACTGATATTATGCAAGCCAATACTTGCAAGCCTTACTAATCAAGTTGACCTATCCAAGCTACTACTTGCTTGCTACCATTCCATTATATGCCTTAAAGCATATATGATCATAACCACTTGAGAAACCAATCCTAGTTTTATTTGCAAGTTTATTACTTTATTTATTTATCAAAGCTATTACTTAGAGTTTATTGGAATAAATGGTAGATACTAGAAGGATACTTGAAGGTTGCATAAAGAGCATAAAATTTGGCCTAAGCTAGATAATCTTGATGTCATCCTAAGGCATGAGATTGAACTTAGTTAAAACTCCACTGGTTTACCACCCCTCATTAGTGCTTACCCCCACTTGTAGATGCTAGTGATAAGCATAAAACTTGATCAACTTTAGATGGGAATACTTGGTGGAAAAATGGTTATGAAAACCTTGGAATGATGGATCATTCTATTGAAATGTTTTGGACATGTGTTTCTGAACACTTGATGATTTTGGTGATGAAAATGATGAGGCATGAGCCTTATCCCTTTATAAAATTGATGGTTGTCTGGATGCGATACCATTCCAATTTTATCGTACAACCATAATACCCGAAGATTGGGTAGGGTTTGACTGGAAACTTATATACCTTAGTATTTGTTCCCTCACGGCCAAGGTCTGAGCTGAGGCTACCTTGTGAAGATTGTCCACCTGTGCAGTACCCAAGATGACAGTTGGTCATGGTTGGGAGGCCAAACTCATAGGAGAGGTGCTTATACTAGGGCGTGTAATTGAA
Source organism: Avena sativa (assembly GCA_916181665.1). Taxonomy (NCBI): domain Eukaryota; kingdom Viridiplantae; phylum Streptophyta; class Magnoliopsida; order Poales; family Poaceae; genus Avena; species Avena sativa. The sequence goes on from OV702297.1 coordinate 242,859,787, forward strand.
AGGTTAGGATTGATTATCCGCATACTGAGTATGGTGAATTCAGGATTTGTTCCTGACATGTATCGAATGTTGTGGTGAACGTGTATAATCTTTGCAGAGTGTCAAACTATTCGAATAGCCGCGTCCGCGGTTATGGACAGTTGGAGTGGCCATACTGTTCCCCCGTCAGATGTTTTCAAAAGACTTGTGAAATGAATTGAGACTTTGACTTGACCACAACAGGGTTGTGATATGAGATACAAGTTCCCACTTAGGTGTTATAAAATTTCAACTAGCATTCCTTGCTTCTAAACTTAGTAGAGATAAATATGGCTTTTGCAAAAGAACCCTAGAGCCTAGTGTCCTATTACCAAAAACCCCTTTCACTTGTTAGTATTAGTTTGCGAGTACTTAAAGAGTACTCATGGCTTTGTCCCTGGCTATTTCCGTGGCCAGACTATGAATAGGAGTACCTGGAGGATGGACCCCAGGAACGTTACGACAACTAGGATCATCTCCCATCGTCAGCATTGCCTGTGAACCCGAAGATGGAGCTTCGCCTACGCTACCGTTATTATTACGTATTCCGCTGCTTGAAGTTGTATTAAGAACTGGATCATGAGATCCTTATTTGTGTAAATCCTTATGTATGGTTTGTAATGGATGATGTACTGTGGTATCCAATTATGTTATGTCTCGCAAAAATGGTAATCCTAGATTGTGATGTATGGCATAACAGGCATCTGGGATTAAACATTCGGGTGTTGACAGAACCCTAAGTTCTATTGCTCCAACATATCATCACTTAGGATGATATCTAGGATTTATTTATTTGTGAAAATAATATTTTCTTTCTTTAGAATATATATGATAACACACCATTTGTAAATACTTTGATAAAGACTCTTTAAAGGATATGAGCAAGTGATGAACTTGCCTTGTGATGGCAAGATAGTGAAGTCTGATGCTTGGGCTAGACCTTGAGCTTCTATGTCTACAAAAACATCATTATTGCCCGGTAAGGACAATATTTAAAGAAGCAAAATGATTATGCAAAGTAATGTAATGCATCATTTAACTTGATATGCATTCTCCCTATTATTATAAAAAGTCTTTTAAATAATAAAGGATTTATAATTTTTTTAATATTTATAGTATATATTGTATTATTTTATTTTATTTCCCTTTTATTTGACTTTTATTGATTTAATAATTCTTTTAGGAATTATCACTTAAATATCAAAAATTGTTATTAAATATTTATTTAGTATTTTTCAAAAATACTATAATATTAATATATAATGAAAGTGATTTTTATTTATTTTATCATCTTTCAATAATTTTGTAAAATTCCATAAGGAATATATAAATTACAAAATTCTTAATAAACTTTTAATGTATAAAATTTTATATCTTAATTTATTTGGATAGTTTGTATTTTTGTGAATCCAAAAATATTTTACTTTTAATTTTTGGACTTTTATTTTTATTATCTAGAATTTAATAAAGTTCAGGGGCATTTTGGTCTTTTTCTATTTATTAAAACAGGCCTTATGGTTTTTGGGCTGGCTTATTCTTATTGGGCCCTTGTGGCCCATGAGGCATAGTCAAAACAGCCACCCCGAAGGGTTCTGGCCCAACTCATCCCACCCACTTGCTGTCTCTCACCCTCGAGCTCACTCCTCTCCTCCTCCATCCCCGGCCCCGTGGTCGGTGATGTCACCGCCGACGATTCCCGTTGTCGTGGACCGCCATGGCCGCCGTCGTGGTGCAGGAAGGGGTTGTCAACTCCTCTCTTCCCTCCTATCCAACTGGATTTGGACTTGGAGCTCTCCTACGACAAATTGATGCCGTCCCAAACCCTAGGGTTTGAGATTGGCGTTGATCCTAGCACCGTCGTTGTTGTCGTGCTCTATGGTGATTCACCTCGCCCCTAGGCGTGACTATGCTCGCCGCCGTGGCGCTGTATGGGTTGCAGCGTCCCCCTGGGGTTGCTCCCCGTGCCGCCATGGTCGTCGGTCCTTCTGCTTCCTCTTCTATTCTTCAGCGAGGACCTTTGGCGAGTGCTCCCTCTCCTCTCTTGCTGCTCTGTGTTAAGTCATCCTCTGCTAGATGTTTGGTGGTGATATTTTTGGTCACTGTCTTGTTCTGATTAGGGTTCTTGGTTTTGTTTAGGGTTCATACCCTACTATTGATTAAATACTGATGAATTAGATCATGTGTTGATGATCTTGAATCTGTTAAGTGGTGATTAGCTATGGCTTATGGCTGATGATTAGCTGTGGTGATGCTAGTAGCTTACTGCTGATGATTCCATGGTTAAATCTCATATGATTTAGAGGGTAAAAATGTACTGGAAACACTACTTGGTAAAGCTAGTGGTTTGGATAACTTACCACTGTCATTACTTGGTTAATGACAGTGGGTATGGTGTGATGAAGTTACTGTCTTAGTGCTATTGGCTTGAGAATTCATGTGTGGTTTGAGATCACAATGATCTCAAACAGTGAAGATATACATAGGGATTTCCTAATTATGAATCCTGTAATGACAGGAAAATGATTGGTAGTTGATTGATTGAATTTGTGAAGATTGAATGCTTATTCTGACTCATGTAGAATTGTTCTTGTGACACCATCTTTGTATGGCACACTAGATTGATTATAATCCATTGTTTGGGTTGGTTTAAGCTTAAAACAAGTTTGGCATTAAAAGATAAGTAGAAATGTTCCTTTCTGAAATCCCTAAGACCAATGATGTTGGTCTGAGGCTTAGGGATTAAACTTTATCTAGTTGATTCATATGGATGGTTCCGGTAGTGGTACCAGCTATTGTTTCATGAATTAAAGCTTGGAAAAAATGATAGTAGGCTTGATCATTTATATGGATCCAAAAGATTAACTTCTAAGGTTCTACTCTTATCTTAGAGATGTGCCTAGAAGTTAAATCTTAGCTATATTTATTCCTGAATTGAAATATAGCTTGATAGCCAAATCAATGATGTTGTTCTGAGTTTTTGTAGGATCCTTGTACTTTGCTGTTTGCTTTTAGAGTTTAAAACCTCAGTGATGGATTCACCCCACTTGGGTGCTTTCTGAGAGTTTGAATAAGTGACTGATCATGTATGCTTGTCTAATCTTAGACAGATAGTTCATTTGACGATCTATTTACTTACCACTGTCACTTGATGATATGGTTGTTAGTAGTTGATCTTGTGCTTCCCTAGTATATCCAGCTCCTGGCTTGTCCTTGATCTAGCCCATCATCTCCTAATCCTGATGGCTTGACCTTGGTCTTGCTATCTACCTGATCTTCCCCCTGCTTATGTCACCATCCTGGTGATGAGATCCTGGGCTTTGGTTGGTTTGGGTGCTGGCTGCTGTGCTTGGTTTAGCTGCTGGCTGCTGTGCTTGGTGTGTAAGAACAAAGGAATGATGTGGGGATTGGTTTCCCATGCCTGTGTTAACAGTTTTGTTTGGTCTTACTGCTGCTGTGGTGTTGACAGCACACACCATGAAGTTTGGTGTGTGTGTTGCTTGTGTGCTTGCTGCACAGATGTGGATATGTTTAGAATTTTGAAAGTTACTTTTATCTGATTACTTTTACTTGGCTGGTGAAACTTGCCCCTCCTTGCTATCATTTGAATTCTGGCTTAAAATTATCAAAGATACATTCTTTCATATTGGTGAAACTTGCCCCTTTTATAAGTTTACTCCATGATGAACCTTGATCAGTGCACTTCACTGACAAGTCTAAGAGTAAAACAATGCTAATCCTAACTTTTTTTCTATTCAGTTTCTGTTTATTTTGCAGGTACAGATTTGAAGATGAAGATTTTAGTTTATTTTTCTTTATAGAATAGTCCAATGTAATCTTCTTTATTCTTTTGTAATTTTAGTTCTATTCTTTTGTAATCTTCATTCTATTAGTTTGTAATAAAGATTATACTATTATCAATAAATAAATATTATTCTTCATTTATTTACTATTGTAAAAATTGTGGATGATTTTTATAAGTTACATTTTTGTAACTTATTTATTGAATGAAAATATGAAATAGATATTCATATTCTTAATTGCTTTCTTTAGATAAAGTTTGAGTTATATTGGTTAACTCTTATTTAAATAAAGATTCAAACATTATTCAAAAATCCTTTTGAATTATAATTCAAACACTCAATGTTTTAAATTCAAATTTCATTTCCCAAAACACATAATTCCACAAAGATCATATCAAAGTCTATAGCAATCATCCTTTAAGACTAAACCTAATCTTAAAGTATGAAAGAAACCTTGATCACTTTAGGTTTTTATTTGGCGAAAAATTTACCCACATTTTCACAAATGAATGCATGCAACATCTTAAATTCCTAAATCTACCCTTCATGAGTTCCTAAATGCTGGGATGTTACACGCAGGAAGGTTACGACAACTAGGATCATCTCCCATCGTCAGCATTGCCTGTGACCCTGAAGATGGAGCTTCACCTACGCTATCGTTATCTTTACGTTATTCCGCTACTTGAGTTGTATTAAGAACTGGATCATGAGATCCTTATTTGTGTAAGACCTTATGTATGGTTTTGTAATGGATGATGTACTGTGATATCCAAATATGTTATGTCTCGCAAAAATGGTAATCCTGGGATTGCGATGTATGGCATAACAGGCATCTGGGATTAAAAATCTAGGTGTTGACAAGTTGGTATCAGAGCCATCCTGACCATAGGAGACCCTAGTTAGAATGGACGATCGAATCAAAAACTTAGTTTCAAAACCAAAGGAAGTGAGTATTTACAAAAACCTATTCTCATTCTTATCACTTGGATTCTTTCATGAAAATTCATGTTCCTCAAAAATTCTTGCAAAGTACATAAAATTTGACACACTTGATCACTCTACTAACTTACTCATCCTATATTCTTATAGATGGACATGAAGTACAACAATTTTTATCAGTTGGGGAATGGAGGTGACCTCATCTTTGAGCGTGACTTGGACCAGCTATCGGAGATGCTGGAGCGTCCACACCCCAAGTTCTTCGGAGCTCATCTCAATGATTAGGAAGGATAATACTTGTAGTTGCTAGTTGTTACAAGTCTCCAAGGAAAGATTGAACCTCCCACTACAGAGGGAATTCAGTTCACCTTAAGAGAGGACAACTGGCTCGATGGACTTGCCAGGGCCATGCAGGAAGCTCTTGCCCGTCTGTGTGGGCAGAGTACCAATCAGATCAAGGGTACCTGTTTTGAGTTCTACCCAAGGCGTGATGTTATGGGACAGCCACTGGAGGCGCCATATCACCACGAGCTGAAGAGTCAACCGGACCACCTCAGCTTCATGATGTACGACCGTCAGAAGGAGTTGGACAATGCCCGTTCCTACGCCAACCACAAGTACGCCATCGCCAAGAAGAAGGATCAGACCCTCGCCATGCTAGTGAAAGATCGCAAGTCTCGTCGCCATCAGCTTGACAAGAAGGAGCGCATCATTTCCCGTCTTCGCCACCGGATCACGGATTTGGAGGAGACCATCCATGAGAGAGACATGTAGTTGGAGGAGAGGGAGAATGTAGGGGAAGACCTTCATGAAGACCCCTACTCCTATCTCAGCGATGATGATGACTTTCTGGAGGATCAGGCTATGGACTTATTCACCGATGAGGATGACTTTGCCTTCATCAATGATGATGAGGACACTGACTCCAAGGAGTAGTAGAAATTGAGCACTAGCGTTAGTGAGTTGTATTCGGTCCCACTGTATCGCAGTTTCCCAGAATGGTTCTTAAAACAATCTGTTTCCTTTGTTGTGGTGTGTGTTTGTATCGTGTGCTATGAATGAATGAATGAAAATCAAGTTGCTAGAAAAATCTGAGTCAAACTTTAAAAACTTTCCAAAAACCCCTGAACCTTAGAAATTTCCCTCTTTTCTCATGATCTATCTCAATCTTCAGATGCCTAGAGGAGGAAGCAACTCAGCCCCGAACCCGATGTTGCAACTCTTGCAAATGTTGGTTTCTGACCGCGAAGCTGAAAGAGCCGAACGTCAAGCCAACTTAGCCACCCTTCAACAGATAGCTCAGATGGCCAACAACAATCAAGGCCATGGAAATCAGGACAACCATGGATCTAAGCTCAAGAATTTCCAGAACACCAATCCACCTGTTTTCACTAAGTCAGAATAGCCCCTAGACGTAGATGATTGGTTTCAAACCATGGAGAACAACCTGGAAGTCGCAGGAGTGGAAGCTAACGAGAAAGTATTGTTTGCTATCCACTATCTTGCCGGAGATGCAAGAGCATGGTGGAACAGCGTTCGCGCAATGATAGGAGGTCAGTTGATGACTTGGGAAGAGTTCAAAGTCAAGTTCAGCAGAACCCATGTGCCACCGGGTTTAACCAAGAGGATGAGAGATGAACAGGGAACTGAAGCAAGTAAGGATGACAGTAGTGGAATACCGTGACAAATTCTTGTCATTGGCTAGGTATGCACCGGATGAGATAGACACTAAAGCCAAGAAGAAAGAGAGATTCTTGAATGGTCTGCACGATGAAATGCAAACAGTGTTAGTCAATATCCCCTTTGCAGATATTGAATCCTTAGTTGAATCTGCCATTCAGATGGAAGGAAAGATCAACCAAGCTAATGAGAACCGCAAGCGTCGCATGATGCGTCAACCAGGAACCCACCATACACCAAAGTATCGCCCCAACCCATCTCCTGGATTTGCCCCAAGAACCAATAGACCCCCGATGAATAGTCCCACCTATCCCAACCGTGGAAACCCAAGGCCCGGAGGAAACCACAACAACCCCAGCAACTCCAGCAATTTCAACCGTGCACCACCCAAGTTCAATAACACCAATGCCGCCACCAACACCAACACTGCCCCAAGGACTGGAACTAATGGTGTGCCTGTTGCAGCAAAGGTCAAGTCGCAAGTGACTTGTTATGAATGTGGAACCAAGGGTCACTATTCCAATGAGTGCCCCAAGAAGATTGCCGCAGCCCCCAATGCAAATGCCCCAGCTCAGCAGCAGCGTCGTGTTCAACCCGGAAGATGGTTTGCCCCAGTAAACTCGCTCAACCGCAACGGCCGTCTCTTTCTCATGCATGCTGAAGAAGCCCAGGAAGCGCCAGATGTCGTGCTGGGTATGTCTTCTGTTAACTCAGTACTTGCAAGAGTGTTGTTTGATTCTGGAGCATCACACTCATTTGTTACTGAGGAATTTGCATGCACTAGTAAGATTCAACCAACCAAATTGAAGCATGTTATGGTTGTTCAAATACCTGGTTCAATCACCAAAGCTAGGCAAATTTGCAAAGTCGTCCCTATCCAAATTCATGGCATAGATTTTTATGCTAATCTAATAGTACTCGAAAATAAAGGTTTGGAAGTAGTACTAGGAATGGATTGGATGTCCAAACACAAAGGATTAATTGACTATGCCAAGAAAGCCATAACCATGACTAGTACCGCCGGAATATCAGTTGAGCATGTATCTGAAACGTTGCCCCGTCAATTCAAGTGCAACAAGAGTATAGCCCAACCAACCATTGACCAAGTCCGGATAGTCTGTGAATACCCCTATGTATTTCCAGATGTTTTGCCTGGTATGCCCCCGGATCGGGATATCGAGTTTATCATTGAACTAATACCTGGAACCGGACCCATAGCCCGGAGACCATATAGTATGAACCCGTCTGAACTAGAAAAACTGAAGAAGCAACTGGATGCCATGTTGGAAATCAGACTGATTCAACAAAGTGTGTCACCTTAGAGATCCCTTGTTTTGTTTGTGGACAATAAAGATGGAGGTAACCGTTTGTGTACGGATTATAGGAAGCTGAACGATGTCCCCATCAAGAACAAGTACCCACTGCCGAAGATAGAAGACATATTTGACCAGTTGACTGGTGCCAAAGTGTTTTCTAAGATTGATCTTAGAACTGGCTATCATCAACTCAAGATTCGCGCAGAGGATATTCCCAAGACTGCCTTAACCACCCGATATGGATTATATGAGTATACTGTCATATCTTTTGGATTAACCAATGCCCCCGCTTATTTCATGAATCTCATGAATTAGATCTTTATGGACTTCTTAGATAAGTTTGTCATTGTTTTCATTGATGACATTCTGATTTATTCCAAATCAGAAGAAGAACATGAGCTACACCTAAGGACCATTCTTGGAACCCTTAGAGAGCATCAATTGTATGCCAAGTTTAGCAAATGTGAATTCTGGTTAAAGGAGGTAGGATTCCTTGGACATATCGTATCATTCGGAGGAATTGCCGTTGACCCTGCGAAGGTGAAGTATGTTGAAGATTGGCAAGCCCCAACCACTCAAACCCAAGTTCGTGCATTTCTCGGATTAGCGGGATACTAACGCAAGTTTGTAGAAGGATTCTCGAGTATTGCCAGACCCATGACCCAATTGCTGAAGAAGGACAAGAAGTTTGAATGGATAGACAAATGTGAAGCGAGTTTTCAGGAACTCAAGAGGAGATTGACTTCGGACCCAATCTTGATCATGTCGGATATCACGAAGCCCTTTGATGTGTATTGTGACGCATCCAAGATCGGTCTCAGATGTGTGCTAATGCAAGAAGGAAAAGTTATATCTTATCTATCCGGACAACTGAAACAGCATGAACAGAATTATCCAACCCATGACCTTGAACTAGCAGCCGTAGTTCTAGCCCTGAAGACATGGAGGCATTATCTGATGGGAAACCGTTGTGAGATTTATTCGGATCACAAGAGCCTGAAATATATATTCACTCAGAAGGATCTGAATATGAGGTAGAGAATATGGATTGAGATAATCAAGGACTATGATCTGAACATTCACTATCACCCCGGTAAAGCCAATGTGGTAGCAGATGCCCTTAGCAGATTGCCGTGCCGCTTGAACTCCATGATTTTGAAGGAGCAACCAAGTTTGCACAAAGAGATGGAAGATTTCCGAATGGAATTAGTGAGTGAAGGATTTTTGGCTAGCATAGAACTTCAATCCACTTTGACCAGTCAGATCAAGGAGGCGCAGAAAGGAAATGCTGGTATCAATGGAATCAAACGTCGTATCGTTACATGCAAAGTACCCGGATTCACCGAAGACGAAGAAGGAGTTCTGTGGTACAAAGGACGTCTCTGTGTACCAGCAGATTCAGAGTTGAAAGAAGTTATTTTGAAGGAGGCCCATGATACTCTTTATTCTATCCACCCCGGAGGAACGAAGATGTATCAGGATTTGAAGGAGCAATTTTGGTGGCATAAGATGAAGAGAGAAATTGGAAGCTATATCGCCAAGTGTGATATATGTCAGAGAGTTAAGGTGGGACATCAAAGTCCCACGGGACTGTTGCAACCATTACAAATTCCGGAATGGAAATGGGATTCTGTTGGAATGGACTTTATCACCGGATTGCCTACTTCTAGTAGGGGAAATGAATCTATCTGGGTCATAGTGGACAGATTGTCCAAAGTAGCCCATTTCTTACCAGTCAAGACCACATACCAAAGTTTGAAGCTAGAAGAGTTGTACATCGCTAGAATCATCAGTTTGCACGGAGTCCCCAAGAACATTGTATCGGATCGAGGAACCCAGTTTACCTCGAGATTCTGGAAGAAGGTCCAAGAAGGTTTAGGAACCTGACTAGATTCCAGCACAACGTATCACCCTCAGACCGATGGACAAACGGAGCGAGTAAATCAAATACTCGAAGATATGTTGAGAGCATGTGTGCTAGAGTATGGATATAAATGCAAAGACTGTCTGCCTTTCACAGAATTTTCATACAACAACAGTTATCAAGCTAGTTTGCGAATGGCCCCATTTGAATTCATCTATGGAAGGAAGTCTCACACCCCTTTGAATTGGTCGAAAGTAGGAGAGTGTCATATTTTCGGACCTGGCGTCCTACGAGAAGCAGAAGAGAAAGTTCACAAGATTCGTGAGCACCTCAAGACCGCCCAGTCAAGACAAAAGAGTTACGCCGACAAGAGACGTCGAGACCTCGCTTTCAATATCGGAGATTTCGTGTACCTTAAAGTGTCGCCTTTGAAGGGAATGCAGCATTTCCAGTTCAAAGGAAAGTTAGGCCCCAGATATATCGGACCCTTCAATATTTTGAATCATCGAGGAGAAGTATCATATCAACTGGAACTGCCCGAGGGAATGTCAGCAGTGCACAATGTGTTCCATATATCATTACTTCGCAGATGCCTTGAAGTTCCGGAGAAGACTGAAGTCTTCAAGAACATTGATCATCGGACCATAGAGATCAACGATGACCTGACCTATCCTGAAGTACCCATCTGTATTTTGGAAGAAGCTTTCAGAACCACCAAAACCTGAAGTATCAAGTTTCTCAAGATTCAGTGGAGCAACCACAACGAAGAAGAAGCTACCTAGGAGCGAGAAGATCACATCAGGACGGAGTTTCCCGATCTCTTTAAATCCTAGGTAATCTTTTTTCTTCCTTTTAAAAATCTCGGAATGAGATTTTGTTTAAGGGGGGAAGGTTTGTAACATCCCAAAAATATGAAACAATGATCATCAAACTCTAATCACTAAAAATAGGGTTAACAAAAACTTTGATTAATGTAAATCATATGAATGCATGTGTGAATGTGATGATTTGATAAATGCATGAATAATCTTGTGTGATTAACCTATATAGCAAGAAATGGTTTAAAGGTGAAAATAACATCATATAAAACATTTCCAAGAAGAAACAAATAAAGACAAAAATCAAAAACAAATCAATTAAGGCAAATGGTCATTTTTGCCAATCTTGCTCACTAGGCCACTTTGAGTGTTTCTAGTCCAAGATTTCAAACAGAAACTTTTCCAATTCTTTCACCCCTTGCGAGACCAGGTAAAAGTGAAGCAAAGCCCACCTTTCAAACTTGTAGAAACATTTGACAACCTCATTCGAATGACAATTCAAAATTGAATCTTTATCATATGTGAAGATCATACATTTTCAAAACCCAACCAAACCAATGTCCCTTGACTAATCCAATTAAGCAGAGACTCCCTAGCATGTGCCTAGCAAACCCACCAAGTTTGAATCCAAAATTCAAATTTGAATTTCTTTCGGCCATTTCATCTAACACCTTGTAAACATCCAACAAACAAGCACAAAACACTATAGTGTGTAGTAATTTTGGCCTAACTTGTTCCCTATCTAGCTCACACTACACCCTTAGTGGATTATCTAACTTGTTTAACCCCTCTAGCTCAATGTAAACCAGACCATGCCATCAATGGCAAGCATGTCGAGAGCACCCTTGCCACCCCAATGTCGCCAGCCAGCTAGGAGCTTCACTAGCCTCGCCAACCTTGTCTCACAAACGCGGCACAGTCCACCACCACTCCCTGTCCCAGCCTCGAGCACTGCCAGCCCCTGGACCACACAGCAAGCTCGTGCCAAACCTCTCTGCGTGCGAGCCGAGAGCGCGCCAGTGCGCCACCCTCGACCAGCACCCACAGACCGTGATCCTCCCTTGCCGCTTGCGTGCGTGATCACCACCCGCCCCAGCAACCCCGCAGACATGCCCGTTTTCCGCCGCGCGACCAGGAGCACCCGTGCGCCATTAAAATCACCGTCGGACCCGCCTAGAGCGTCGATGTGTTCCGACCGATCAGCACCGCCCCACGCCTCGCCACCACACCGTTGAGCTTTGCTAGGGAGCACATCACCGCCCCCCTATCGTCACCCATACCATTAGCCCTCTGTGCCATTGACCACGGCGAGCTCAGCCCGCAACCTTCGGTCCCCTCGCCGCAGTATAAAAGGAAGCCTCCCCCGCTCGTTTTCTTCACAGCAGTTCACTCCCCACCTCTCACTGATACTCCCCACTCACCCCCGGAGCACGGCGAGCAGCGCATCACCGGAATTTGGCCGGAGTTAGCCGCTGCAGAGGAGGAGAGGCACCGTCGATTGGAGCCGCCCCAGGAGAAGCTGCCGGTACCATGAGAAACGCCATCGTCGACGTCGTCGTTCGGCCCCATCGCCGACCATCGCCGGAGCCCTGGTGAGCCTCCCACGACCCCCACTGGACGCGCTATGGTTCGTGATCGTCGCGTCCTGTTCAGGCATGGACAATGAACTCGAGCCGTTCGATTAGAATTAGATCCCACGGTCCATATCGCCCCATACCGCTTCGCCCCTCGTTGTTGCACTCACGAGTGGGGTCGCTCACTTAACCACCCTGCGCGTGCGCTGTGCTAGTGGGCCAACCCAGTTAAACGTCCCGCGCGATCCAACAATTCAAATTTACTTTTATTCATTTATTTTCGAACACAGTTCTGTACCTATATTCAAAAAATCAACCCAACTCAATTCACTGAACCAAAATGCATGAAACCAATTTTGTTAGAAAGGTATTTGAATGCTTAATCCAAGCCCGTTGGATTCAAACCATTTAGAGTTGTAGATCACCCATCGTAAAAATAACAAGGCAGAAGCTTTTCTGCATTCAAACATTTTTCAAAATTCAACCATAAGAGATTTTGAGTTGATTCCAACTCTCAAAAATCACATTTCACCATACCTTTCAGAATATATAAAAATATATAGGTTTACTTACAGAAATAATGTTCAAGTAATAAAAGAATGCCCCATACGCATTTCTGGTCACTTTAATGAAATAAAATAAAAAAGTTAAACCTTATTAAATTGTGACACCACTTTAAATCACATTCTCATGTACTGAAATATGTGGTGATGACATGTGTCAACATGATCCCATGTTTGAGTTGGAGAATATTAAATCTTAAGTTGTTTTTCAATGAGTAGAAATTAATTTTCTCAAAATAAAATAAATGGGACAAGTGCTTTAATCTTGTAATGTTAGTGATGATGATAGATCATCTAGTGTGAACCCTTGTGTGATGATTACAAATAGTTAAGTATTGTTTGGTGATTGTGTACCTCGTATTTATAGACGCTAGTACCGACCAAGGATACAAGGAGGAAGGAGGATACTACGAGGAAGAAACCGAGGAGAACTTCAACCACTGCTCTGCACAAGTCAAGCCAATACTTGCAAGCTATTAACTTAGCAAGCTTATACTACTATCTTAGCAAGCTAAACCATGCAAGTTTTACTTGCAAGCTTACACCACTTAATACCCAATCCTAGTTTTACTTTCAAGCTTAATACTTTATTTCTTTATCAAAGCTTTCTCTTAGAGTTTACTTAGTGACTTATAGATTCTGAGAAGATAATTGAAGGTAGCATAAAAGAGCATAATACTTGGCCTAAGTTAGATAATCATAATGTCATCCTGAGGCATGAGATTGAACTTAGCTAATCCCCACTTGTTTACCACCCCTCATTAGTATTTACCCCGACTTGTAGATGCTAGTGCTAAGCATAAAACTTGATCAACTTTAGATGGGAATAATTGGTGATAATGGTTATGAAAACCTTAGAATGATGAGTCATTCTACTGAAATGTTTTGACATGTGTTTCTGAACACCAAATGATTTTGATGATGAAAAAGTTGAGGCATGAGCCTTAGCCCTTTATAAAACTGATGGTTGTCTGGATGCGATACCATTCCAATATTACTGTACAACCACAATACCCGATACTTAGGTAGGGCTTGACTGGAAATTTTATATACCTTAGTATGGGTCCCCTTGCGGCCAAGGTCTGAGCTGAGGATACCTTGTGAAGATTGTCCACTTGTGCAGTACCCAAGATGACAGTTGGTCATGGTTGGGAGGCCAAACTCACAAGAGAGGTGCCTATACTAGGGCGTGTAATTGAAAGGTGTAGAGGTCCCAACCTTTAATAAGGTAGAGATCCCTGTGTTTACAATGCTACTCCCTGGATCAATAGCTAGCATCCACAGTTAAGATGTAATATCAAGAAACAAAGGTCATATTACAACTTTATAACCAGGAATAAAATAATTCATTACATCTTATATATCTCATTTGGCTATCTCATTACAATGCAGCAAAATTAACTATAGCATGGGGTCCTTCATCTTCAAAGTGACACATGCAATCATGTTGGTTGTAGACTTGTAATCCTAATCAACACACTTCACTAACATCAAACAAACCTGCAACATAATAAGTTACAGCCATAAGGGTCAATACATTTGAATTGTATTGGCAAGTGATACTATGGTATTATAGTGGAGTCTATCATCTATATGCAATTGTCTAGGTGGAGCTTAGGCTTGCTTTGCTCAAAATAGATTTTTCCTTATCCTTTGAAAACACTAAGTTTTTGCTTCTCAAAATCACCCAAGGAACCACCAATAGAAATTGGTGAACCTTAAACCCTTGTTCAACCACAAGTTTTTAACTTAGAAATTTGGATGAGGAGATTCTTGATAGCTTCCATGTCTTGATGCTCAAATTGTGCTTTGCCAGAGACATGGCTAAGTACTTAGATTTTACACTCTGCAGAGGTGGTGCACTTTACCCACAAGACTTGGTTTCACCAAGACAAGATCTTTCAGAAGCCTTCCCTTAGACCAGAATGGACGCGCTCCAACCTATCAATCCCCTACCACCAACTGTCCATTTGGCTAAGTTATTGCAACCTATATGATCCAGGCAGAGCCCATAATGCCAAGTCGCTGCACTTGAAGATTATCAACATTTGACATCTCAAATCTATTTGTTCCTGGGTGGCCATCCACAAGTGATATACATAAGGTAAATCATAGAAATGGGCCTTGTGTAACCACTCAACACAAACCATTCCTTCCATTCCACCCAGATGATTCATTCACTTAGTTGTTTTATTAAATATTCCATAGTATGAATATACTCCACCCTTGTTTTCTACTAGTTAAGCTAAGCATGATAGTAGTAGGAATCTTAACTTAGGAAATTCCTACTAAGGTTTCATCTACTAGGATTTCCCATGGCATAGTTTACACTTAGCAAAAATTCCATGCAAGTCTTACTTAGAAATATCACTAATGCATAGTAAAAATAAGGGTATAAAAGTGTGGAGCATCACTTGCCTTTTTGGTAGAGAATTATAAGTTCACTCCTTGATCTTGCAATATTCACACTCTTCAAATTCCACTACAATTCAATCAAGCAAGCAAATATTCAATCTACCATTCAAGCAACATAACATAACATAATAGAAACCAAGCAATGCATGCAAGCATGCTAAAGATTGTTTTATTTGGAAAATTGGTTTATAATAGGTTATAGGCATTCTAAAACACCTATTGGTCATTTTATATAAGTGGCAAAATCATTTGCAAAAGATTTTACTTATAAATCATTTTTAAATCAAATCAATATTTTATATGGCTAAAAATGCCTTTAGCAAAGCAATAATCTTTATAGGGTTCACCAAATATATTTTTAAATCATAAAACTTTGTGTTTAGGTTCAGAGAGTTTAAATCAAAACATTTCCCAAAGGGTTTCTTCCAAACGCATTTTTAACATATAAACCACATTTTTATTTGACTAGAAATGTTCTAAATCAAAGATTTATTCTTTTGCCTCACAAAATATGTTTTTTGAATCCACAAGTTGGTTTATATGGTCAGTAGGTTCCAAACAATCTATTTGTCAAAGATTTTATCACAAAAATAATTTTAGAATGAATGTTATATTCAAAATAAGCCCTCACAAGTTTCTGCAAAAACAACCAATTTGACAGAAGCAATTTACTAAACAAAGTGCATGATTGGAAAGTACTTGTCTTGCTGATTCCATTGATATGAAATTTGAAAAATTTGGACGTGTGGATCAAAAGTTATGAATTTTACAAACTTGAACATCTAATAGATCATTTCTGGTTTTTATTAAAACAGACTGAGCCACGTGGCGTGATTCTACTGGGCGATACCGGTTCAGTTGGATCGGCCTCTCTGGTGCGTTGGATCTAAGCTGCAACGCACGGTTCAGATCAAAACATACCTCTTCGATTAGTGAATCTATCGTAGCCGCGCAATCGTGATCTAACGGTGTACAGGGGCCTGACCAAAACTGAGTGGCACTAGCGGCGGCGGACGGCGGAGCACGCTCTGGCGGTGTCGTTGCCGATGATACAGGATGCGGGAAAGAGAGAGAGGCGGCTCACCGAGTTCGCAGCATGTTGCTGATGCTCAACATAGTCTTCTTGGGTCGAGGGGCGCTCGTGGTTGCCGTAGATTACTCATCGGAGTTCTGCCTGGCGTCGGGCTCGTACTGGTCTTGACGGAGGCGAGGATTGAGAGCGTTCTAAGACGAGTGGAGGACATGGTCAGATGCGCAAGGTCGTGGCACGCACAGGAGCATCAAAAAGAGGGGAAAGGAAGGTCAGGGTTCACCGTGTGGAGTCGCTAGAGTCGAGGCAGACGGTGGCGAAGCTTAGTTGAAGTTGTTGCCGTGGTTACGGGGCACGCGCGAGATAGAGGAGGGCACGGGCAGGTGCGCATGGGAGAGGAGAGCAGGCTTGGGTGGTCGAGGGGGCAAGGCGCGGCCTGGTTTCGCCTGTATTTTTAATATGATTTATTAATCATTTAGATTGGGTATTTGTCTTTATTCCAATGAAACTAAATATGTGTTTAATTCCATAAATTTATTTAGTTGATTTCTTTGATCCCATTTAAGTTAATTAAATAACTTTTATTCCACTTGGGTAAATTCCAAATTCTTTTTTCCCATGATTTAATTAATCATTCTTATTAGGGAATTTGTCTTAATCCAATGGAATAGAATTTGGTTAAGGCCATATTATTTTATTTTAATATTATTTATTCAATCATTTCATTTGAACTTGGATTATGTTTATTCCATTTTCTTATGGTCTTGGCCAAGTTTTAATTTGGCCTTTAAATATTCCTCATTTAATATTTCTTTCTTTACCTTATAAAATCCATATCTTTTTATTTATAAGTCCAAACTTGGTGATTCCAATTTGTATAATTTTATTTAGTATTTGTTTATCGTTTTAATTCTCTTTAGATTAGGATTATTTACTCACCATTTGGTATGGATTATTAGATAGGTGCTTTATTAGCTGTGGAAATTCAATTTCCTTATATTATTAAATTCATAAGATTTTATCTATGGCTCCAAATTAAGTGAAACCAATTTATATGGTTTTATAATATTTCTATTTGTCATTCTTGATCATTTATAAATGTTTGTTGAAAAAAAAATTTATATGGATCCAATCCTTGATCTTGGAGGTAACTTGGAAATGTTTTTCTTCCATTAGGGTTTTAGAGTTTTGGTTTATTTTCCAAGTGTTTAAATTTCAAGATGCATTTATGAAGAATACATTTCACTTGTTTTGAATTTAGTTGAATTCAAACATTAATCAAAGTTTGTTCAAGATGGGATTTTTAAGTTTCTATTTGGAATCAAAAAGTTTCTTTTCACCCTAAATTTCAACAATTATTTATTTTGTTTATTCATTTTTCACATTACAAAATTTGGAAAATTTTGGGATGTGACAGGCTACCACCCTTAAAAGAAATCTCGTCCCGAGATTTGGAAAAGATAGGGGTTACAAGTTGGCTCAAAGCAACTAGGGTACTACCACCCTTAAATTTTTTTCCACTAGATTACATCTTGGTTTACTTGGGATCTTGATGAAACTTCTCTGGGCACTTGTTTGCATAATGGCCTAGTTCTTTTATTTTGAAACACATCACTTGGCTAATATCTTTCTTTTCCTTTGGTATCATTGCCTCTTGTCTGTTTCCTTGGTTCTTCTTCTTTTTCTGGGCAATCACTGGCATAGTGTCCCATTCTTTGCAATTGTAACATTGCAACTGGCTTATGTACTTCTTCTTCTTTTTGGGTCTCTCCAAAGCTAGGAGTTCTTCTAGTTCATGCTCTTCATATTTCACCACAAAGGTGGGAAATCTTTCTCTCTTCTTAGGGCAGTTACTAGAGATATGACCTTCTTCTTCACAAGAGTAGCAACACTTTGTGGTCACTTTGGATTTGGCCTTATGAGGCATGGTTCTGACTTTGCCTTCATCCTTCTTGGTAGAAGTTGTTGCCTCATGAGGGTTTACAAACTATTGATGCACTCCACCTTGTTTCCTTTGTTGAACTATGGAATAGATGGGGCATTGGATAGGGACATGATCATTTCCTTCACATAGGAAACAAGTAGATTGAGATGTGGGGCATTGATTAGTTGGATGTTTCTCTTCACAATTAGGGCATTGATCTTCATGCTCTTTGGAAATGTGACCCTTATCTCCACAAACATTGCAAGCTTGGGTTCCTTCTAGAATATCATCCTTGACAACCTTGTTGTCACAAACTCTTTGGGAATGGTGGTCTCCCATGTTAATCATTTGACTTGTTACCTTTTGCATCAATTGAGTTTGCGTTTCCAAAAACCTTTGCATGGTTGGGTATAACTCATTGTTGTTAGCTAAAACCTGAGTTGTCACTTGGTTCAACTAGGTTTGGGTTACTATGAGTTCTCTCATGTTGATCTCTTGGTTGTTGTTGTCACCATCCTTGATGTTGGAGTTTCTTGGAGTAGTCATCTGTTTGGGTTGGATTGGGATTAGAATAGGCAAAAGATTTCTAAGGAAATAATTCTAATCACATACATCACAATTCATACAAACAATGTGCAAGCAATCACAAACAAACACTCCACTCAAAGAACAAGTTTCAAACACATTTTTAGGCAATAAAATATTTTTACTACACCACATAAGTTGGTGGGTTTGATATAAACCAGATATGGTGGTCCAACTATATGGTTCACTTGAGATCCTTCCATTATTCTTTGTTGTTCCTTCTTGAATAAGATCATTGTATCCTTGGGGAGATTTTGTGTCTTGGTCACAACTTCAAAGGTGATGATGGTTCCTTATAAGTTGTATTTCCTTGGTCCCCAAGTCTTGAGTAATATTTCTTGGCTCACTTGTAGTTCTTAGTGATATCTAATTTGAAGTCCTTGGTGAGAATAAAGTTGAAGTCATTTGAGTTGGTGAAGTCCTTTGCTCATGGTTGAGGCTTTGTCCATGAAGTTGAAATAGAAGAGATGTAGAATTTAAAACCAAAATGGTTGAGGAAAGAGTATACAAGATTGTTTGTAAATAAGTTTTGGAACAAAATATAACTCCTATTTTCTAAGGGGTTTTATCCAATCCTAGGGTTACAATCCTACAGGCAACACAGTGCTCTGATACCATCTGTAGAGGTCCCAACCTTTAATAAGGTAGAGATCCCTGTGTTTACAATGCTAGTCCCTGGATCAATAGCTAGCATCCACAATTAATATGTAATATCAAGAAATAAAGGTCATATTACAACTTTATAACCAGGAATAAAATAATTCATTACATCTTACATAGCTCATTTGGCTATCTCATTACAATGCAACAGAATTAACTATAGCATGGGGTCCTTCATCTTCAAAGTGCCACAGGCAATCATGTTGGTTGTAAACTTGTAATCCTAATCAACACACTTCACTAACATCAAACAAACCTGCAACATAATAAGTTACAGCCACAAGGGTCAATACATTTGAATTGTATTGGCAAGTGATATTATGGTATTATAGTGGAGTCTATCATCTATATGCAATTGGCTAGGTGGAGCTTAGGCTTGCTTTGCTCAAAATAGATTTTTCCTTATCCTTTGAAAACACTAAGTTTTTGCTTGTCAAAATCACCCAAGGAACCACCAATAGAAATTGGTGAACCTTAAACCCTTGTTCAACCACAAGTTTTTAACTTAGAAATTTGGATGAGGAGATTCTTGATAGCTTCCATGTCTTGATGCTCAAATTGTGCTTTGCCAGGGACATGGCTAAGTACTTAGATTTTACACTCTGCAGAGGTGGTGCACTTTACCCACAAGACTTGTTTTCACCAAGACAAGATCTTTCAGAAGTCTTCCCTTAGACCAGAATGGACGCGCTCCAACCTATCAATCCCCTACCACCAACTGTCCATTTGGATAAGTTATTGTAACCTATATGATCCAGGCAGAGCCCATAATGCCAAGTGGCTACACTTGAAGCTTCTCCACATTTGAGCTCTCAAATCTCTTTGTTCCTGGGTGGCCATCCACAAGTGAGATACACAAGGTAAGCCATAGAAATTGGCCTTGTGTAACCACTCAACACAATCCATTCCTTCCATTCCACCCAGGTGATTCATTCACTTAGTTGTTTTATTAAACAAAACACAAGTCCTTGA
Organism: Avena sativa; assembly: GCA_916181665.1. Taxonomy (NCBI): domain Eukaryota; kingdom Viridiplantae; phylum Streptophyta; class Magnoliopsida; order Poales; family Poaceae; genus Avena; species Avena sativa. The sequence continues at coordinate 242,879,945 of OV702297.1, forward strand.
CTTAGGAATATTCCATAGTATGAATATATTCCACCCTTGTTTTCTACTAGCTAAGCTAAGCATGATAGTAGTAGGAATCTTAACTTAGGAAATTTCTACTAAGGTTTCATCTACTAGGATTTCCCATGGCATAGTTTACACTTAGCAAAAATTCCATGCAAGTCCTACTTAGAAATATCACTAATGCATAGTAAAAATAAGGGGATAAAAGTATGGAGCATCACTTGCCTTTTTGGTAGAGAATTATAAGTTCACTCCTTGATCTTGCAATATTCACACTCTTCAAATTCCACTACAATTCAATCAAGCAAGAAAATATTCAATCTACCATTCAAGCAACATCACATAACATAATAGAAACCAAGCAATGCATGCAAGCATGCTAAAGATTATTTTATTTGGAAAAGTGGTTTATAATAGGTTATAAACATTCTAAAACACCTATTGGTCATTTTATATAAGTGGCAAAATCATTTGCAAAAGATTTTACTTATAAATCATTTTTAAATCAAATCAATATTTTAGGTGGTTGAAAATGCCTTTAGCAAAGCAATAATCTTTATAGGGTTCACCAAATATATTTTTAAATCATAAAACTTTGTGTTTAGGGTCAGAGAGTTTAAATCAAAATATTTCCCAAAGGGTTTCTTCCAAAAGCATTTTTAACATATAAACCACATTTTTATTTGACTAGAAATGTTCTAAATCAAAGATTTATTCTTTTGCCTCACAAAATATGTTTTTTGAATCCACAAGTTGGTTTATATGGTCAGTAGGTTCAAAACAATCCATTTGCCAATGATTTTATCACAGAAATAATTTTAGAATGAATTTTATATTCAAAATAAGCCTACACAAGTTTCTGCAAAAACAACCAATTTGACAGAAGAAATTTACTAAAAAAGTGCATGGTTGGAAAGTACTTGTCTTGCTGATTCCATCTATATAAAATTTGCAAAATTTGGACATGTGGATCAAAATTTATGAATTTTACAAACTTGAACATCTAATAGATCATTTCTGGTTTTTATTAAAACAGACTGAGCCACGTGGCATGATTGTACTGGGCGATACCGGTTCGGTTGGATCGGCCTCTCTGGTACGTTGGATCTAAGATGCAACACACGGTTCAGATCAAAACATACCTCTTCGATTAGTGAATCTATCGTAGTCGCGCGATCGTGATCTAACGGTGTACAGGGGCCTGACCAAAACTGAGCGGCGCTAGCGGCGGCGGATGGCGGAGCGCGCTCTGGCAGTGTCATTGCCGACGATACAGGATACGGGAAAGAGAGAGAGGGGGCTCACCGAGTTCGCAGCATGCTGCTGATGCTCAACGTAGTCTTCTTGGGTCGAGCGGCGCTCGTGGTTGCCGTGGATTGCTCATCGGAGTTCTGTCTGGCGTCGGGCTCGTACTGGTCTTGACGGAGGCGAGGATTGAGAGCATGCTAAGACGAGTGGAGGACACGGTCAAATGCGCAAGGTCATGGCGCGCACAGGAGCATCAAAAAGAGGGGAAAGGGAGGCCAGGGCTCGCCGTGTGGAGTCGCCAGAGTCGAGGCAGACGGTGGCGAAGCTCAGTTGAAGTTGTTGTCGTGGTTACGGGGCACGCGCGAGAGAGAGGAGGGCATGGGCATGTGCACATGGGAGAGGAGAGCAGGCTTGGGTGGTCGAGCGGGCAAGGCGCGGCCTGGTTTCACCGGTATTCGAGCGGGACCTCGTCGGAGACAGTGGAGTGCAGCACAAAATTCAGGCAGCCTGGGGGCGCTCGGGGATGGGAGGTTGAGGGGAAACGGAGAGGAGGGAGAGGCGGTTAAGAAGGCGAGGTCAGGGGGCGGTTAAATGGCGTCATTACCGTGAATTCAGTCGAAGAAACGGCGACAGAAACGTCTAGGGATGAGGCGTGGTCGCCTCGGCGGGTGAGGAAGAAGCCTGACGGGTGGGGCGTTGTTTGTCAGCGACAGAGAGAGAGGATGAGTGGGTCCAGGCAGTCAGCGGCGATGCGGGTGTGGGTCTGGGTGAAAAAATGATTCGCTCGGGGAGTGAGGGAGCGGGCTGGACTGGGCTAGCTGGGCCTGGTCTGGTTGGGCTGGCTTCTTTCATTTTTTTCTGATTCTTTTTCTTTTTCCATTTCTATTATTCTGTTTTGATTTTTTTAATCATTTCAAACAACAATTTGAAATCAAACTTCAACCAAACTTTGTGTATGATCAAACACTGTTTATTAACATATTCTAAAGTCAAATTTAGAATAATTCTTTTATTCTTTTTAGGGTATATTGATTATTTAAAGTAGGCCCTTGTTTTAAATTCAAATAAGATCAAATATATTTTCAACCCTTACTTAAGTTTCAATTTTTCACAAAACCTTTTCAGTAGGTTTTATCTATTTATTAGGGTGTCAAATAATTCACTTTGAATTATTTGTAATATTTTTAATATGATTTATTAATCATTTAAATTGGGTATTTGTCTTTATTCCAATGAAACTAAATATGGGTTTAATTCCATAAATTTATTTAGTTGATTTCTTTGATCCCATTTAAGTTAATTAAATAACTTTTATTCCACTTGGGTAAATTCCAAATTCTATTTTCCCATGATTTAATTAATCATTCTTATTAGGGAATTTGTCTTAATCCAATGGAATAGAATTTGGTTAAGGCCATATTATTTTATTTCAATATTATTTATTCAATCATTTCATTTGAACTTGGATTATATTTATTCCATTTGCTTATGGTCTTGGCCAAGTTTTAATTTGGCCTTTAAATATTCCTAATTTAATATTTCTTTCTTTACCTTATAAAATCCATATCTTTTTATTTATAAGTCCAAATTTGGTGATTCCAATTTGTATAATTTTATTTAGTATTTGTTTATCCTTTTAATTCTCTTTAGATTAGGATTATTTACTCACCATTTGGTATGGATTTTTAGATAGGTGCTTTATTAGCTTTGGAAATTCAATTTCCTTATCTTATTAAATTCATAAGATTTTATCTATGGCTCCAAATTAAGTGAAACCAATTTATATGGTTTTATAATATTTCTATTTGTCATTCTTGATCATTTATAAATGTTTGTTGAATTTTTTTCATATGGATCCAATCCATGATCTTGGAGATAACTTGGAAATGTTTTTCTTCCATTAGGGTTTTAGAGTTTTGGTTTATTTTCCAAGTGTTTAAATTTCAAGATGCATTTATGAAGAATGCATTTCACTTGTTTTCAATTTAGTTGAATTCAAACATTAATCAAAGTTTGTTCAAGATGGGATTTTTAAGTTTCCATTTGGAATCAAAAAGTTTCTTTTCACCCTAAATTTCAACAATTATTTATTTTGTTTATTCATTTTTCACATTAAAAAATTTGGAAAATTTTGGGATGTGACAAAAGGTTAGGATTGATTATTCGCATACTGAGTATGGTGAATTCAGGATTGTTCCTGATGGATGTATCGAATGTTGTGGTGAAAGTGTACAATCTATGTAGAGTGTCAAACTATTCGAATAGCCGCGTCCGTGGTTATGGACAGTTGGAGTGGCCATACTGTTCCCCCGTCAGATGTTTTCAAAATGACTTGTGAAATGAATTGTGACTTTGACTTGACCATAACAAAGTTGTGATATGAAATTTAAGTTCCCACTTAGGTGTTATAAAACTTTCAAATAGTTATCTTTGATTTTGAACTTAGTAGAGTAAATCTGGCTTTTTGTAAAACAACCCTAGAGTTTAGCTTCCTACTACAAAAACCCCCTTTACTTATTAGTATTAGTTTGCGAGTTCTTAAAGAGTACTCATGGCTTTGTCCCTGGCTATTCCCGTGGCAAGAATATGAAGAGGAGTATCGGGATGACGGACCGCAGGAAGGTTACGACAACTAGGATCATCTCCCATCGTCAGCATTGCTTGTGACCCTGAAGATGGAGCTTCGCTTATGCTATCGTTATATTTACATTATTCAGCTGCTTGAGTTGTATTAACAACTGGATCATGAGATCCTTATTTGTGTAAGACCTTATGTATGGTTTGTAATGGATGATGTACTGTGATATCCAAATCTGTTATGTCTCGCAAAAATGGTAATCCTGGGATTGAGATGTATGGCATAACAAGCATCTTGGATTAAAAATCTGGGTGTTGACACCCATGTACTGAAATATGTGGTGATGACATGTGTCAACATGATCCCATGTTTGAGTGGAGAATATTAAATCTTAAGTAGTCTTTCAATGAGTAGAAATTACTTTTCTAAAATAAAATAAATAAGACAAGTGCCTTAATCTTGTAATGTTAGTGATGATGCTAGATCATCTAGTGTGAACCATTGTGTGATGATTGGAAATAGTTAAGTATTGTTTGGTGATTGTGTACCTCGTATTTATTTATAGATGCTAGTACCGACCAATGATACGAGGAGGAAGGAGGATACTACGAGGAAGAAGTCGAGGAGAACTTCAACCACTGCTCTGCACAAGGCAAGCTATTAACTGAGCAAGCTAACACTTGCAAGATACCCTAGTTATGCAAGCTACTACTTGCTTGTTACTATGCCAACTATATGCCTTAAGCATATGTGATTATTCCCACTAGGCACACCCTCCTAGTTTTACTTACAAGCTTAATACTTTATTTTCTTTATCAAAGCTTTCTCTTAGAGTTTACTTAAGTGACTTGTAGATTCTAGAAAGATAATTGAAGGTAGCATAAAGAGCATAAAACTTGGCCTAAGTTAGATAATCTTGATGTCATCCTAAGGCATGAGATTGAACTTAGCTAATCCCCACTTGTTTACCACCCCTCATTAGTAATTACCCCCACTTGTAGATGTTAGTGCTAAGCATAAAACTTGATCAACTTAGATGGGAATACTTGGTGAAAATGGTTATGAAAACCTTAGAATGATGAGTCATTCTACTGAAATGTTTTGACATGTGTTCTTGAACACCAGATGATTTTGATGATGAAAATGTTGAGGCATGAGCCTTAGCCCTTTATAAAACTGATGGTTGTCTGGATGCGATACCATTCCAATTTTTACAGTACAACCACAATACCCGAAAATTGGGTAGGGATTGACTGGAAATTTATATACGTTAGTATGGGTTCCCTTGCGGCCAAGGTCTGAGCTGAGGCTACCTTGTGAAGATTGTCCACCTGTGCAGTTCCCAAGATGACAGTTGGTCATGGTTGGGAGGACAAACTCATAGGAGAGGTGCCTATACTAGGGCGTGTAATTGAAAGGTTAGGATTGATTATCCGCATACTGAGTATGGTGAATTCAGGATTGTTCCTGACGAATGTATCGAATGTTGTGGTGAAGGTGTACAATCTCCGCAGAGTGTCAAACTATTCGAATAGCCGCGTCCGCAGTTATGGACAGTTGGAGTGGCCATATTGTTCTATCGTCAGATGTTTTCAAAATGACTTGTGAAATAATTTGTGACTTTGACTTGACCACAACAAAGTTGTGATATGAAATTCAAGTTCCCACTTAGGTGATATAAAACTTTCAACTAGTTACCTTAGCTTTTGAACTTAGTAGAGTAAATCTGGCTTTTTGCAAAACAACCCTAGAGCTTAGCATCCTACTACAAAAACCCCCTTAACTTGTTAGTATTAGTTTGCGAGTACTTAAAGAGTACTCATGGCTTTGTCCCTGGCTATTCCCATGGCCAGACTATTAAGAGGAGTATTAGGATGACGGACCATAGGAAGGTTACGTCAACTAGGATCACCTCCCATCTTCAGCATTGCCTGTGACCCTGAAGATGGAGCTTCGCCTACGCTATCATTACTATTATGTTATTCCGCTGCTTGAATTGTATTAAGAACTGGATCATGAGATCCTTATTTGTGTAAGACCTTATGTATGGTTTGTAATGGATGATGTACTGTGATATCCAAATCTGTTATATCTCGCAAAAATTGTAATCCTGGGATTGCGATGTATGGCATAACAGGCATCTGGGATTAAAAATCCGGGTGTTGACAAGTTGCTATCAGAGCCATCCTGACCATAGGAGACCCTAGTTAGAATGGACGTTCGAATCAAAAACTTAGTTTCAACACCAAAGGAAGTGAGTATTTACAAATACCTATTCTCATTCTTATCACTTGGATTTGTTCATGAAAATTCATGTTCCTCAAAAATTCTTGCAGACTTACATAAAATTTGACACACTTGATCACTCTACTAACTTACTCATCCTATATTCTTGTAGATGGACGTGAAGTACATCAAGTTTTAAGTTAGGGAATGGAGAACACCTCATCTTTGAGCGTGACTTGGACTAGCTGTCAGAGATGCTGGAGCGTCCGCACCCCGAGTTCTTCGGAGCTCAGCTCAATGATCAGGAAGGAGAATATTTGAAGTGGCTAGTTGTTGCAAGTCTCAGAGGAAAGATTGAACCTCCCACTGCAGAGGGAATTCAATTCACCTTAAGAGAGAACAACTGGCTCGATGGACTTGCCAGGGCCATGCAGGAAGCTCTTGCCCGTCTGTGTGGGAAGAGTATCAATCAGATCAAGTGTACCCATTTTGATTTCTACCCAAGGCGTGATGTTATGGGACATCCACTGGAGGCCCCATATCATCACGAGCTAAAGAGTGAATTGGACCATCTCAGTTTCATGATGTATGACCGTCAGAAAGAGTTGGACAATGCCCGTTCCTACGCCAACCACAAGTATGCCATCGCCACCAAGAAGGATCAGACCATCACCATGCTAGTGAAGGATCGGAAGTCTCGTCACTGTTAGCTCGACAAGAAGCAGCGCATCATTGGCCGTCTTCGCCACCGGATCACGGATTTGGAGGAGACCATCCACGAGATAGACATGCAGTTGGATGAAAGGGAGAATGCAGGGAAGACCTTCGTGGAGACCCCTACTCCTATCTCAGTGATGATGATGACTTTCTGGAGGATCATGCTATGGACTTCTTCACCGATGAGGATGACTTCGCCTTCATCGATGATGATGATGATGAGGATGATGAGGACACTGACTCCGAGGAGTAGTAGCAATTGAGCATTAGTGTTAGTGAGTTGTATTCGGTCCAACTGTATCGTAGTTTCCCAGAATGGTTCTTAAAACCATATGTTTTCCTTTGTTGTGGTGTGTGTTTGTATTGTGTGCTATGAATGAATAAATGAAAAGAAAGTTGCTAGAAAAATCTGAGTCAAACTTCAAAAACTTTTCAAAACCTCTGAACCTTAGAAATTTCCCTCTTTTCTCATGATCTATCTCGATCTTCAGATGGCTCGCGGAGGAAGCGGTTCATCCTCGGACCCGATGTTACAGATCTTGCAAATGTTGGTTTCTGACCCTGAAGCTGAAAGAGCCAAACGTCAAGCCAACTTAGCCACCCTTCAACACATCTCCCAGATGGCCAACAACAATCAAGGCCATGGAAATCAGGACAACTGGAAGCAATGTTGTGACTGTTGCAGCAAGGACAAGTCGCAAGTGACTTGTTATGAATGTGGAACCAAGGGTCACTATTCCAATGAGTGCCCCAAGAAGATTGCCTCAGCCCCCAATGCAAATGCCCCAGCTCAGCAGCAGCGTCGTGTTCAGCCCGGAAGAAGGTTTTCCCCAGGGAATTTGCTCAACCGCAACGGCCGTATCTTTCTCATGCATGCTGAAGAAGCCCAGGAAGCGCCAGATGTTGTGCTGGGTATGTTTTCTGTTAACTCAGTACTTGCAAGAGTGTTGTTTGATTCTGGAGCATCGCACTCATTTGTTACTGCAGAATTTGCATGCACTAGTAAGATTCAACCAACCAAAATGAAGCATGTTATGATTGTTCAAATACCTGGTTCAACCAAAGCTAGACAAATTTGCAAAGCCGTCCCTATCCGAATCCATGGCATAGATTTTTATGCTAATCTAATAGTACTCGGAACTAAAGGTTTGGAAGTAGTATTAGGAATGGATTGGATGTCCAAACACAAAGGATTAATTGACTGTGCCAAGAAAGCTATAACCATGACTAGTACAGCTGGAATATCAGTCGAGAATGTATCTGAAACCTTGCCCCGTCAATTCAAGTGCAACAAGAGTATAACCCAGCCAACCATTAACCATGTCCGGATAGTCTGTTAATACCCCGATGTATTTCCAGATGTTTTGCCTAGTATGCCCCTAGATCGGGATATCGAGTTTATCGTTGAACTAATACCTGGAACCGGCCCATATCCCAGAGACCATATAGTATGAACCCGTCGTAACTAACAGAACTGAAGAAGCAACTAGATGCTATGCTGGAAATTGGATTGATACAACCAAGTGCGTCATCATGGAGATCACCTGTTTTGTTTGTGGAGAAGAAGGATGGAGGTAACCATTTGTGTATGGATTATCAGAAGTTGAAAGATGTTACCATCAAGAACAAGTACGCACTATCGAAGATAGAAGACCTGTTTGACCAGATGACTGGTGCCAAAGTGTTTTCTAAGATTGATCTTAGAATTGGCTATCATCAACTCAAGATTCGCGCAGAGGATATTCCAAAGACTGCCTTTACCACCCGATATGGACTATATGAGTATACTGTCATATCTTTTGGATTAACCAATGCCCCAGCTTACTTCATGAACCTCATGAATAATATTTTTATGGACTTCCTGGATAAGTTTGTCATGGTTTTCATCGATGGCATTCTGATTTATTCCAAATCAGAAGAAGAACATGAGCTACACCTAAGGACCATTATTGGAACCCTTAGAGAGCATCAGCTATATGCCAAGTTTAGCAAATGTGAATTCTGGTTACAGGAGGTAGGATTCCTTGTACATATTGTATCAGCTGGAGGAATTGCCGTTGACACTGCGAACGTAAAGGATGTTGAAGATTGGCAAGCCCCGACCACTCAAACCCAAGTTCGTTCATTTCTCGGATTAGCGGGATACTACCGCACATTTGTAGACGGATTCTCGAGTATTGCCAGACCCATGACCCAATTGCTGAAGAAGGACAAGAAGTTTGAATGGACGGACAAATGTGAAGCGAGTTTTCAAGAACTCAAGAAGAGACTGATTTCAGCCCCAATCTTGATCATGCCAGATATCACGAAGCACTTTCATGTGTATTGTGACGCATACAAGATCGGTCTCGGATGTGTGCTAATGCAAGAAGGCAAAGTTATATCTTATATATCCCGACAACTGAAGCAGCATGAACAGAATTATCCAACCCATGACCTTGAACTAGCAGCCTTAGTTCTAGCCCTGAAGACATGGAGACATTATCTGATGGGAAACCATTGTGAGATTTATTCGGGTCACAAGAGCCTGAAGTATATATTCACTTAGAAGGAGCTGAATATGAGGCAAAGAATATGGATTGAGCTAATCAATGATTATGATCTGGACATCCACTATCACCACGGTAAAGCCAATGTGGTAGCAGATGCCCTTAGCAGATTGTCGTGCCGCTTGAACTCCATGATTTTGAAGGAGCAACCAAGTTTGCACAAAGAGATGGAAGATTTCCGAATGGAATTAGTAAGTGAAGGATTTTTGGCTAGCATAGAACTTCAACCCACTTTGATCAGTCAGATCAAAGAGGCGCAGAAAGGAAATTCTAGTATCGACGGAATCAAACGTCATATCGGTATAGGCAAAGTACCCGGATTCATCGAAGACGAAGAAGGAGTTATGTGATACAAAGGACGTCTCTGTGTACCAGCAGATTCGGAGTTGAAATAAGTTATTTTGAAAGAGGCCCATGATACTCTTTATTCTATCCACCCGCGGGAATAAAGATGTATCAGGATTTGAAGGAGCAATTTTGGTGGCGTAAGATTAAGAGAGAAATCGGAAGCTATATCGCGAAGTGTGATATATGTAAGAGAGTCAAGGCGGGACATCAAAGACCCGCATGACTATTGCAACCACTACAGATTCCGGAATGGAAATGGGATTCCCTTGGAATGGACTTTGTAACTGGATTGCCTACTTCTAGTAGGGGAAATGACTCTTTCTGGGTCATAGTTGACAGTTTGTCCAAAGTATCCCATTTTTGATCCCATGTGTCAACATGATCCCATGTTTGAGTGGAGAATATTAAATCTTAAGTAGTTTTCAATGAGTAGAAATTACTTTTCTAAAATAAAATAAATAAGACAAGTGCCTTAATCTTTTAATGTTAGTGATGATGCTAGATCATCTAGTGTGAACCATTGTGTGATGATTGGAAATAGTTAAGTATTGTTTGGTGATTGCGTACCTTGTATTTATTTATAGACGCTAGTACCGACCAAGGATACAAGGAGGAAGGAGGATACTACGAGGAAGAAGCCGAGGAGAACTTCAACCACTGCTCTGCACAAGGCAAGCTATTAACTGAGAAAGCTAACACTTGAAAGATACCCTACTTATGCAAGCTACTACTTGCTTATTACTATGCCAACTATATGCCCTAAGCATATGTGATTATTCCCACTAGGCACACCCTCCTAGTTTTACTTGCAAGCTTAATACTTTATTTTCTTTATCAAAGCTTTCTCTTAGAGTTTAATTAAGTGACTTGTAGATTCTAGAAAGATAATTGAAGGTAGCATAAAGAGCATAAAACTTGGCCTAAGTTAGATAATCTTGATGTCATCCTAATGCATGAGATTAAACTTAGCTAATCCCCACTTGTTTACCACCCCTCATTAGTAATTACCCCCACTTGAAGATGCTAGTGCTAAGCATAAAACTTGATCAACTTAGATGGGAATACTTGGTGAAAATGGTTATGAAAACCTTAGAATGATGAGTCATTCTACTGAAATGTTTTGACATGTGTTCTTGAACACCAGATGATTTTGATGATGAAAATGTTGAGGCATGAGCCTTAGCCATTTATAAAACTGATGGTTGTCTGGATGCGATACCATTCCAATTTTTACCGTACAACCACAATACCCAAAAATTGGGTAGGGCTTGACTGGAAATTTATATACCTTAGTATGGGTTCCCTTGTGGCCAAGGTCTGAGCTGAGGCTACCTTGTGAAGATTGTCCACCTGTGCAGTTCCCAAGATGGCAGTTTGTCGTGATTGGGACGCCAAACTCACATGAGAGGTGCTTATACTAGGGCGTATAATTGAAAGGTTAGGATTGATTATCCGCATATTGAGTATGGTGAATTCAGGATTGTTCCTAATGGATGTATCAAATGTTATGGTGAAAGTGTACAATCTCTGCAGAGTGTCAAACTATTCGAATAGCCGCGTCCACGGTTATGGACAGATGGAGTGGCCATACTGTTCTATCGCCAGTTGTTTTCAAAATGACTTGTGAAATGATTTGTGACTTTGACTTGACCACAACAGAGTTGTGACATGAAATTGAAGTTCCCACTTAGGTGATATAAAACTTTCAACTAGTTACCTTTTCTTTTGAACTTAGTAGAGTAAATCTGGCTTCTTGCAAAACAACCCTAGAGCTTAGCATCCTAGTACAAAAACCCCCTTAACTTGTTAGTATTATTTTGCGAGTACTTAAAGAGTACTCATGGCTTTGTCCCTGGCTAGTCCTGTGGCCAGACTATGAAGAGGAGTATCAGGATGACAGACCGTAGGAAGGTTACGTCAACTAGGATCATCTCCAATCGTCAGCATTGCATGTGACCCTGAAGATGGAGCTTCGCCTACGCTATCATTACCATTACGTTATTCCGCTGCTTGAATTGTATTAAGAACTGGATCATGAGATCCTTATTTGTGTAAGACCTTATGTATGGTTTGTAATGGATGATCTACTATGATATCCAAATCTATTATGTCTCGAAAAAATGGTAATCCTGGGATTGTGATGTATGGCATAATAGGCATGTGGGATTAAAAATTTGGGTGTTGACATTACTCGAAACCCCCAGCCATGTAAGACATGCAAAGAAAATTAGAGGTGTATAACTTGTTTTTGCAGGGCTTGTGTTGTGATGTGATACGGCCATGATGTGATTGTGATTATATATGATGTATGCAATGATCCTTATTATAAGTTGGCAACCGTAAGGAGCCTTATGGTTGTCTTTAAATTTCGTTTAAGACCTGTGTGTCTATTCATCAAAGTAGTTGTAATAGTTGCTACTAGTGGAGGACAACCATGAAGCGGAACTGTTTACCTTGACGCCATGCCGGTGATGATGAAGATCATGTTCATGCTTTGGAGATGGAGATCAAAGGCACAAGAAGAAAGGCCGTATCATATCACATATTATGAATTTCATGTGATGTTAATCCTTTTTATGCATCTTGTATTTCTTAGATCACGACAGCAGCATTATAAGATGATCCCTCTCGCTAAATATCATGTAATAAAGTGTCCGTCCTTAGTAGGCACCGTTGCTAAGACTCATTGTTTCGAAGCATCACGTGATTATCGGGTGTGATAGATTCTATGTGTGCATACAATGAGTGCAAGCCATATATGCACATGCGGATACTAAGGTTAACCTTGACGAGCCTAGCATGTACAAACATGGTCTAGGAACACATAATACCGAAAGGTAAAGCATTAGTCATATGGATGATATGATGAACATGTTGATTGTTCGCCTTTGAAACTACATCATCTCTCATGATGATCGGACTTGGTGTAGTGGATTTGGTTCGTGTAATCACCAAAACGACTCGATGGATGTTGTTTTGAGTTGGAGTTCAAAAGTAATATGATTAAAAGTTGAACACAATTTATCATAAATTAAATCAAAGTGAATTTGCGTAGTTGTTGTAGTCATTGGAATCCGTTCACCACCTTACGCTTAGTTATAATTGAGAAAATAGAACTATAGAATTCTAGATAGTTACTTTACGAACTAGTATCGTATTGTTTTGAGTGTCAATCTAAAGTTTTAAAACTCCTATTGCAAACTTTCGGCAAACTCCACTTACTCCGTGAAGTTTAATAATTAGTATTAAAATAAGAGTAACAATTCCAGTATTAGTATATAAAGTATTATGTTTTCCTCCATGATTCTTGATATTCAAAAGATTGTTTTAATATCAAGGTTATCTAGGAGATAAAAAAAATTTAGAAACCATGATGTGTGGAAAATATTGCGTTATCTAAAACAATATTTTGGTTGCAACATGATAGAGTATAATTTGGCAAAATATATGTTCTCAAATTTGTTGAGAATTTGCAAACGTTGGATAAGCTAGTCGTCCTAATCCTCCAAAAAGGTTTTGGAAAGCAACATTATACTCGCGATTCACCGTTATAAGCTAAAGTAGCTTGATCATGAAAATTGTCATGATAATGCTGAATAAAAGATGTAGGTAAAATGTTTACTACACTAAAAGATTACTAAAGAATGGAATTAGAAAGAACGTCAAACATTTGATGATGGTGATTTACTTCAAAGTGCAAGTACAAAGGTATTACTATTTGACTATACACACTTTGGACTATGTGTCATGTGTATGGATCCACTATTGATGTTGATAGATTCTTTTAAAAGGGAAAAAGGAAATGCTGAAAGTAAAGAGTACTTATCGATAACGAGGTTGAACTAGGTATAGAGATACCGACGATCAAACCTCGGATAAGTAAAGTATCATGCGGCAAAGGGAATCGGTATCGTATGTAAATGGTTCATTCGATCAAAAAGTCATCGTAGAAATATGTCGGAGCCATTATGGATTTTCATATCCCACTATAGGTTATTGATCAGAGAGGTGTCTTGATCATGTCTACATAGTTCACGAACCGTAGGGAGACACACTTAACGATTTGATGTTGTTTGAGTAGATATGGAATGTGAGTTGGAGACCAAATGTTTGGAGTCTCGGAGTGGAACCAGGACATCACGAGGAGATCCGGAATGGTCTGGAGAATAAGATTCATATAAGGAAAGTCAATTTCTAGGATTCAGAAATATTTTTGGAAGCAACCGAGGAGGGAAACCCGTCGGTTTAACGACCAACTATACGATGGGAACATTTTCTCTGGCCATATAGTTCCATCCATATAGTTGCCACTGACTTCATCTTATTAAAAGGGACAACATTCATGAAGAGGCCAGACACGAAAACAGAACATAGCATCTGTTGTTCCATCCAGAAGGGAGAAAGAAAAGATTCGAAGAAGAAGGGTAAGACGTTCTTCATCTCGCTCCACGATGTTCGACCTCCTGGACACCACACCCCCATAGCCATTACCTGTACTTGAGAGAGAGAGAGAGATCTTCACCTTGCAAGAGGGTTTGATATTGTTTCTTCCTATCTTGAATTGTGTTGGATTGATTTTCTATTTCTTATTGTGGATCTCCACGGTAATATCGAGAAGAACTCCGTTTATTTAATTATATCGATGATGCTTTCTTCTTTCATGTGTGAGTAAGTTCCTTTGGGCATGGGAGATGTAAGGGATTGGTGAGATGTGATGTGCCTATATATTTTCCATTAGTTTGTAATTGATTTTAATTACTATATTATGTGTGCTTGACTATCCATGGGATGCTTAATGCTTGTTGTCCAATTAAGGGCCCAAACAACATGATACTTTGTTCTACATAGATAAGATCTTCTTTGCTAGCAGACCTACGACCCCCGAGTGACATGGGAATATCAATGGAAAACTAGTTGAACTCGAGGAGCTCGAGCATCCACTATACCTATTGTATTAGTCCGATCCAAGGAGCTTAATCGCTAAGCAACCTAAAGGATCTTAATCGCCTAGTGACTGACCATGGTTTTCGTAACAGACTAGTAATATTATTGAAGTTGGGATAAAATCTACCAAGAGGAGTTCCGGATAATTATGGGTTGCTCGCCTACACACATACTTATAAGATTATAATTGTTACACTTATCACTCATCCACATAACACATTCACTATCACCATGAACTGTATCTCCTTGCGCCTATTTTGTCATCTGCAGAAAACAACAAACAATCAATCATTCTTTACTTTTATGATTTTTATTTCTAAAGTTTACATTTTAGTTTTATTTAAATACATTCAGTTTAATCCAAAATTTTATTCTTACTTCAACATTTATAGTCAATTCACTCGAACACCTATGACAACTTTGAGTGTGACAGAGACTTCATTCATAAACACTTACCTCTGGCTCCCTATGGGATCGATATCTTAAATTCGAAACTAGCTACAAAATATCTGTGCCCTTGAAGTCATAAAAATGGAATAGGGATTGTTCGCAGCTGATTCGTTGGAATGTGTGCCTGGCGGGCATACTTTTGGCAGCCTTTGCATATTTTGACCAGTTTCTCGGTATCTTCCTTAGTTGTGAGTCAAAAGAATCCGTGTCGAGAAGCTTTTACCACTAAGGATCTGGTTGTGGCATGATGATAGCATTCGCCTTCGTGAATCTCTTGTAAGATTTCCACTCCTTCTAGAGAAATACAGTGCTAGAAAACCTTGTATGCTGCCATGTGCTTATTTGAGATGGAGATATCGGATACTTGCTAGGAAACTAAATTTGAGTCTCCATAACACATGAGTCGGGTTACGCCAGTGTTTTTGGCCATGCGTATTCCATGTAATAGTGCTTCATACTCGGCAATATTGCTGGTTGCCGTGAAGTGTATCTGTAACACATAGAACAACTTATCTCCTTGGGGTGACTTCAGCACCATGCTATCCCTTGAGCCCCTCGTGATTTTGATCTGTCAAAGTGTAGGGTCCAAAATTCCGAGTCTGGAGGACTTGTGTTTTCTGTCGTCTCTGTCCAATCAGCGACAAACTCGTCCAATATTTGGGATTTGATTACTGTTCATGGTTTGTATTAAATGTCTAAAGCTGCAAGCTCTATTCCCCACCTTGTGACACATCTGTGGCATCACGTTTGTTGATTATATTTCACAGGGGAGCAGTAATCACCACTATGATTTTATGCTCTTGAAATTAATGTCGTAGCTTTCTGGCAGCAAAGAATATTCCTTAGGCTAGTTTTCGGTAATGTGGATACATTTTCTTCGACTCTATGAGGACCTCACTTAGATAATAAGTTAGACGCTGCACCTTATGTTCATGATTTTCTTCCTCGTGCTCCACTGATGTTACTACACTTACGACCTTGTTTGTCACAGTGACGTAGAGTAACATAGGCTCCTGTGGCTCTGGTGCTACGAGAATTAGTGCATTTCAAAGTAGGGTTTTTCAAACTTTGCAAGGCAGCGTCGGCTTCTTTGGTCCAGACAAATTTGTCAGTTTTCTTCAAGATCTTGTATAAAGGTGCGACTCTTTCTCCGATTCGGCTGACGAACCGGCTCACTACTGCGATGCAGCCAGTGAGTCGTTGCAGGTCCTTTATGTAACATACCAATTTTAGCAACCCTGATTCGTTGTCCAAAAGGCAAAAATCAGGGGGAACAAAAACTTTTTATTGTTAAGTGTTGCAATGTTTGATTATTGTTTTCTTGCACTTATGAAACTGATTGTGTATTAGATGATATACTCCTTACCTCAATACTAGTTGACAAAATCTATTTTACAAAAGAGATGTCTTGGCTCATCTTCTTATTCTAAAATGTTCTGACAATTCAAACTTGAGCCAAGATGACTTTGGATCAACTAAATGTTTTACTAGCTTCTATTAACAAAAATATGAATACCTATATATAACCTCCTTATGTTTTCAAGATAGAACTTTCAACTACTCTTATCCCCATGTTTTCCAAAACCTTTCATAAAACCTTTTCATTCCAATCTTGGTAGAAATACCAAGGGTTTCTTATCTTCTATTTCCTTGATCTTCTGTTTGATGAATTGCCTTAATCTGCTGATTGTCTTGTGTGCTTAGGAACTAGAGTGAACTAATCTAGTAGCTCATCCCTTAGGACCCAATATATGTTTGATATTATCAATCTCAAACCAAGCATCCCAAACTAGATCTATCCTCAGTCACCCAAGTGACTCTCCAATCTACTTACACCGATCAATCTTGAGCTAATCCTTTGCATTAGCCTTAAACTCATCAAAGACCGAATATAAGCATGAAGTCACTCCATTTAGGTTATATTGCAATATCATCCACTTGATGACAATATTAAACCCTTGCATCCTCTCCAACTCTTCCACTCTTTCATAATAGTCCAAATCCACAAATCTGCCAAATTTGGCTAAGTCTGGAATCCTTATCTCGATTCAATCTTGGAGACTCCACCTTTTCTAACCTATGTGAATTCTTGAGAATGTACTTGAACCAACTTTTAGTACATCATTAGTACTACCAAATCCCACTCTTGACCTTGGCTAAACCCTTCATTGAACTACTCATCCTTGATGGATTTCTAGACAAGATCATTTTTTGCAAATCTTATCATCTTACCTAGTCGGGAAGAAGCTCACATACACATGCTAACTCCCATTGACCAAATATTGACATGGTAATGACCTTCTAACCCCATTCTATCAATCCACCATTCACTTGTTTCCAATGGATCTCTGTGCTTCTTAAATCCACCTGGGTTATGAGGCATCATAACTCATTTGCTATGGCAGCCTTATATTCAACAAAGTTTGCCATCACTTCTAAACCACCTCAAATGCAACCAAGTAAAACTGTAGCTGCCATGATCATCTATATAACTTGGTATAACTATCTATCTATCTATCCCTTGTACCCAGGTGAGCTCTAAGCTCCCTAATCCAATCATGTTTAGAGGGCTTAAAAATATCCATGCCCTAGATCCTCTAATCCTTGTCTTCGTCCAAAATCCATCTTGTTTATCATTACCCAAGGTTGATCTTGATAGATAATTCAAGTTGACAATATACACCTGGGATAAAACTCTTTGCCAAATAATTGAAATAATTATTTGGATCCTAAAACTATTTAAATTCCATTCTTTGCAAAATACTCAAAACCTTCCCTATAAAGGCAAGTTTAATTTTCTTCAAACTACTTGGCCAAATCAAGGAACATTTGATGCCTATATATCATATCCTGTCTTCCCAGCTAAAAAATAAATATTCACGGCGCCACTCTCGCCAACAAGCGGGCCCCGCACCGCGTTTTGATTTTCACCGGCACGCGTGCTCCCTCTAGAGGGATGGGCCAAAATCCATGCCGCGCAGCCCAACCATGCGTAGATCCCGTCCAGCTATCCTCAGCCCCTTTTTTCCTTTTAGTTTTCTCTCTGGATCTAAAAAAATCCGTTTGGTTTAATTCGAAATGAAAAAGGAAAACAAATCTAATTTCCTAGATCTATTTTTTCCTAAATGCACACATGTATTATATAACATACAGAGCACTTATTATCCCACTTGGTGTTTAGAACAATTATAGTAATCCCAGCCACTAGATGTATCCTTTTTACCAACTAAATATTTCTGTAAGTTTTACAACTCCATTTTAATTTAATCCTTTTTGTACTGCACGGTATTGACCATACCTTGCATGTCACACTAGCCCTATATTAAATTGCTTCCTAGTTTTCCCATAGTACAAATAACAAAACATCACATATATGACTTTAGGGTTTTATCTACGTCAAACCAAATTTGGTATTGAACTAATTCCAACTTTGGCAAATCACAAACCCTAATTCTTGTCAAATCCCAGGAGCCCATAATTTTCTGAGACCCTGTTGATTTATTTTGAATTAATCTTTTATCTGTATAGTTAATTCAATAATAAAATCACTTTAGTAGTTCTACAAATCAAAAAAGGGTGATTCGAATTTCTATAGAAAGGTATTCTAAATACCTACCATGTGTCCTTGGAATCACATTAAAAGCTCCTATAGATTAATTCTAGTTTAAAAGACAAATATATTCCAAAATTACATTTGGGAATTTCCTGAGGGCATTATGTTAAATAGTTTGGGATGATTCCAAATCCTCCTGAATCATTGGGACAAAACCTACCTAATCAGCGAAGGAAATAATTTTTGGTACTCCAGAAACTTTCTAGTGAATAATTTCATAAAAATAGAGTTTTGCTCACTCTAAAATTCTTTATAAATCAATGGAAATTGATAAAATAGTGAAACCACTTTTGCTGGTTTCAATTTATCACTACCCTTCTAATGGTATCATTTTGTATATTGATATCATATAGAAATTGACCTTGGTTTAAAAAACCCTTTATTAATTAGTCATAGCCTCATAAATCCATTAAAGAAGAACCCCCAATTGCTTTTTAATGCATTTCCAATCGCTCTAAATCCAAGAAATCATAACCTACTAAATTTTAGCATGTATTACTTGTTTGTTTGCTGTATGTTATGATGCTTGTATGCCTTGTATTGATCGGTGTGTTGCTTGTTTGTATGTTTGATCGATAACATCGATAGTTGCGATTGGGTGACGCCGAGAAGAAAGAAGCCTCAGGTTATTATTATTATTATTGTGCTATTATGGTATTATAAAATAAGTCAGGGACATCTCGGTGATCACATAAAAGCCAACTTCTTTCTCATAAGCCTTTGACGTACTATTTTAATTATGCATGTTTTACCTATTCATTTATGCAAATTGCACTGTTTTACTTTTCTATGATTTATATGTGGGAAGGCTTGGCTCCTCCAAGCCATTACTACTTTAGTACCAATAGGTACAAACCCCTTGATGACACCTACTTGACCCTAGTAATGTATGTGGTGCATACTACCACCCTCCTTTGGAGACCCTGTTTTAGCCAACCTAAAAATATAGGATGGGAAGACCCCGGACAAAGGTTTATAAAAATGTTTTATGAGAAAACCTTGGCGAGGTTTGACCCACCAAGAGAAGTTTGAAAAATGAAAAAGGTTTTGTTTTACAAAAGGTGGTACAAAGTACGGAGGAAAAAGGTTCACAAAAAGGCTCCCGGTTCTTTGTAGTTTTCCTAGAACAATTAACCCGTGCAACCACATTACCCTGGAGTGGGACAGGGCTGGACTTAATATTTGCTACTCCGGTGTGGGAATTCTCACAACTACTTATAAGGGATCATCTCCCTCTAATTATGGGCTTCCTTTACAAAAATGGTTAACTATTAGGCAATCACCTAGAGGAAGCAGGACCACCCATGTGAGTGGCCGGGCAATACTATGAGGCTCTCATTGAAAGTGCCAACTCTGGAGGAGTTGGGAGCACTCTGGTTGGTCCATGGATCCCGATATTCCGGTGTTGAGAGGAACAACTCATAGGGTAGGGCCTATGCTAGAGTGGCATCTGGAGAGTCTTGATCGGTTACTCGACCCATGATCAGTAAGGATCAGGGCAGGGTACCCGTTTGGTGTGGGTAAAGTGTACAACCTCTGTAGAGAGTAAAATCTATTCGAATAGCCAAGTCCTTGATCATGGCCGGTTGGGAAGGTTGGTGTAGAGCGGTGTTGGTTTTGTTTTCAAAAAGGACTTCGGAAAAGAAAGAGTTCTCTAAACCTGGGGATCTGAAGGACACCAGAGAATGCGATGGGAGGTGGAGGAGCAAGGAAGATGAAAACCCGGTCATTTGAGGACCTTGGAGTTGAAATAGGGTGACCCAATCCTAGGCTTTTCGAAAACTTTTCAAAAAGAATTTACAAAGGTTTTACAAAAGTTTTCAACAAAAACCTTGTAGATTATATATCTACAAGAGAAACTATTTTAGAAAAAGAACCTCTCATGGAGCCCTCCTACTACCACAGCCATATTGCATATCCTCTTGTTATTATTATTCTCTTAAGGTGATTTGTGATTACATTCAAAGTACTCACCAGCTTTGTTCCTAGATATTTACTTGTCCAGATTTTTAGAAGCTAGAAGGGTAAAGATGCTGACGCCTATGCGAGCTAGGCCGTCTTCCTAGTCAGTTGCATGAAGGTTAAGGATTGACATGGGCTCTGCGATTGAAGACTTCTACTATTGATGTTTGTAATCTCCATAATGGCAATGATGTAAGTTGTGTACTCGTTAATTGCTGGATGTTGTAACGGTACTCATTGGTTTCGATCACGTCTCACTGATCATGGGAACATGAATTGCAGGCATAACGGGGATTCTCGGACCGTAAATCCGGGGTCCCACAGACATGGTATCAGAGCCATCCTGACTGTAGGAGACCTTAGTTAGCATGGACGTTAGATAGGACAACCACGATTTCTGAAAACATTGCATTTCGAAAACTATTTTCTCAAAATCTTTTCAAAAGACTTCTTATCTTATCTTCTCTGATTTAAACCAGTTGAAAATGGTTTACTCTATATCTCATCTACCTTCCAATGCACCGTTTTCAAAAAAAATATGTCTTGGAAACTATGAAGACGGAGATCCCAAAATGAAGAAAAGCAGAGACAATGAAACCAAAAAGGAGCTACCCATGATAGAAGACACTAGAAGATCTCCGTACCAACGGAATCCCTCTACCGTCCCGAATGGATCAAGTATGGCACATACGACCCCAGACGGCAAAACCGAATCCAAGACCTATAGCCACGACCGTACTTAGGATAAATACCCCCAACATAGGACTCCCCTTATGGCGCGTAGTCACCCCTTGGTATCTATGGTACACTTTGTTTCTTAGTCATGGGCTTATCTGACGCTTGAAATGTGTTGCTTGTCTGCCTCGGATCACTCGATCCTATTGTATGACCACCTTGTTTGTGTATCCCGACGCTAACCCTCGTAATACCATAACCTGAAACCTCTCCTCAGTAGGATGGCCACATCAAGAAATCTATGCCAACCCCTTTCTATGACTAATTCTAATCGCCCTCAAAGGAACGGCAATCCTATTCAACCCTCTGGTGAAACCACAAGAAGTCCTCGCCATAAAATAAATCCCCCAAAACCCACAAGATAAGGATGCCCGAGGACAACGAGTCCACTTTCTCATCGAGCTGGAGCAACACAAAGAATCAAGCGGAGACAACCTCCCGGAAGCTAATTGCCTCTACCCCAACTGAGGATTAAGAAATAAGCATCGCTAACCAATAATCTACCAGGATCTAACCCCTAAAGCCTTGTTAGGTAACCACCATAGCAAGATAGTCACAATAAGGCGTTACTCGAAGATCCCAACTCAAGCGTCATGCCAATGCTCCAAGATGAAGGATCCACACCAGCCTCGATGACCCTAAGTAAAGATCTAAGGTGGAAATACTGCGTCTTTCCAGTCAAATTCAGAAGACCGCCTACTAGGAGTTAACTCAGGAAGATCTCCAATCCAAGGACCTGCCCCCAAACACCACCTCTAGAGTCGTCAGAGGAACATAAGATAGACCTCATCACCACTTTTCAGAAGACTACTCGAACCTCCTAGTACCCGCAAAGCTCAGAATCAAGACGATAAGACTACTTGACATCGCCAATACTACTCACCAAGGAGTAGAGAGCAACCCAAAGAATCGAGACTCTTCGAAGATGTCATGAAGCCCCTTCTCTACTATCGCTACTAAAGACGCACCTAAAAGACCTCCGACTCTGCAAACCCTAAGACAGAAAACTGAAGAATTGTCCTTCTGTGAGTGTCAACCTATCTTTCAGCCCCACCCCAGAAGATCCACCCGTCCAAGCATCCCCCGGAGAACACACGACCCTCTCCCTTTACTATCGAAAAACTGAATATCCCTCACACCCACCTAGGAATTGCAGTAACCAAAGCTAGTACACCGACTCAGGGATGGCGGCAAGATTCAAGAAACACTCAGGGAGAAGCTTTCATACCCTACCAACTCACCTTCCGACATTTAGTAAAGTGATGTATCGCCTTGGAACCTGTTTAGGAAGGCGTCAAGTACCATCGCCGTTGGCCAGCGTAGACCTGCTAAATTCTGTATGAACCTTGTTTGATGATATGCAAGTATGATGCCCTTCTTTGCGTGTTTAACCCATGACGTTGCATCAGACCTAACCCGGAACGACCATATACCATAAGACCGCATTCCTAGACCGCCAACCGCAAAAGACATTTTCCCAATTGGTTAAAAGCTATAACCAGCTCCGACACCTCCCAAGATGCAACAACTACAGTGTCGACCGAAGTTTCCAATTCCGAACAAAAGGTGTAGCACCCTCCCAACATCACCTTGCAACTCCAGGAAAAGAAGGTCCACGACTTAACCAAGAACCCTTAGTGACGCTCTAAGGGGGAAATGCTGCATCTTTCTCGTAACACTAGAATAACCCCGACATAATCGACCCCTAGTAGTCGTCAGATGATAACCACCCCCTAAATCAGAATCATGGACCCTGCATGAAGGAAAATAAGTGGCACTTCTACAGAATTAGATGGATATTCCAGGAAAGTCCTCCATCACAATGTTGATCATCCACCCAACCTTCCCGGTGTATCAAGACCAAGAAGAAAGAAAGTTGACTCCAGAAATAAAGGATTGAAGAAGGCTCAACTCGTCGTATCTCCTCCGGAAGAACGAATCAAGTCGATGCTAACACCTACCTTGAATTGTCCTAAGGGGAAAATACTATGTATTTTCCAATTGTTTAACCTGAACACACAACCGGAAGCAACTCGACTCTGACCCATAGCTGACCAAGCCCGTTTGTAGTAAATCCTTCTTATCAAAACTTCCACTGCTAAAAATTGTTAAGACAATGTTCTCACCCAACCTTACCGCTCCCAAATCTCGGGACGAGATTCTTTTAAGGGGGAAAGGTCTGTAACATCCCAATTTCAGCAACCCTGATTCGTTGTCCAATATGCAAAAATCAGGAGGAACAAAAAGTTTTTCTTGTTAAGAGTTGCAATGTTTGATGATTGTTTGCTTGCGCTTATGCAACTGACTGTGTATTAGATGATATACTCCTTACCACAACACTAGTTGACAAAAAATATTTTACAAAAGAAATGTCTTGGCTCATCTTCATATTCTCAAATGTTCTAACAATTCAAACTTGAGCCAAGACAAATTTGGCTCAACAAAATGTTTTACTAGCTTCTATTAACAAAAATATGGAGACCTATATATATTCTCCTTATGTTTTCAAGACAGAAATTTCAACTACTCTTATCCCCAGGTTCTCCAAAACCTTTCCTAAAACCTTTTCATTCCATTCTTGGTAGAAATACCAACATGATCTTATCTTACTTCAAATCCCAACCTATTCAAAACACCCATACTTACCTCAAGCTAGGCTTCATGGTAACCTTAGTAGTAGTGGATAAGTTTGATAAGATGAGTTGCCTTGATCTGTTGTTCGATGAATTGCCTTGATCTGATGATTGTCTTGTGTGCTTAGGAACTAGAGGAGATAATATAGTAGCTCATCCCTTAGGACCCAATATATGTTTGAGATCATCAATCTCAAACCAAGCATCCCAAACGGGATCTATCTTCAGTCACCCAAGTGACTCTCCAATCTACTTACAACGATTAATCATGAGCTAATCCTTTGCATTAGCCTTCAACTCATCAAAGACCAAATATAAGCATGAAGTCACTCCATTCAGGTTATATTGTAATATCATCCACCTGATGACAAGATTAAACCCTTGCATCCTCTCCAACTCTTTCACTCTTTCATAATAGTCCAAATCCACAAATCTGCCAAATTTGGCTAAGTCTAGAATCCTTATCTTGATTAAATCTTGGAGACTCCACCTTTTCTAACCTATGTGCATTTTTGAGAATGTACTTGAACCATCTTGTAGTAAATAATTAGTACTACCAAATCCCACTCTTTCCCTTGGATAAACCCTTCATTGACCTACTCATCCTTGATGGCTTTATACACAAGATCATAATATTTTCTGCAAATCTTATCATCTTGCCTACTTGGGCAGAAGCTCACATCCACATGCTAATTCCCCTTGACCAACTGTTTAGATGGTTATGACCTGCTAACCCAGGTCTATCAATCCACCATTCACTTGTTTCCAATGGAGCTCTATGCTTCTTAAACCCACCTGGTTTATGAGGCATCATAACTCATCTGCTATGGCAGCCTTATTTTCAAATAAGTTTGCCATCACTTATAAACCACCTCAAATGAAACCAAGTCAAACTCTTGCTGCCATGATCATCTACATAACTTGGTCTAACTATCCATTTATCCCTTGTACTAAGGTGAGCTCCTTGCTCCCTAATCCAATCATGTTTAGAGGGCCGAAAAATATCCATGCCCTAGATCCTCTAATGCTTGTCTTCGTCCAAAATCCATCATGTTTATCATACACAAGGTTAATCTTGATAGATACTTCAAGTTGACACCGTAGACCTTGGATACAACCCTTTGCCAAATAATTTACATAATTATTTGGATCCTAATACTATTTAAATTCCATTCTTTGCAAAGTACTCAAAACCTTCCCTATATAGGCACATTTAATTTTATTAAAAATAGTCAAGCTCTTTGTTCCGGGCATCTCCGGTGGTTCATTGTTCTTCTTGATCTCCTGGTACTCCTGGGCGTGTAGCACGGCTTCGTCAAAGGCAGCAGATCCATCTTCAAAGTCTCGTGCTTTCTTCGGTTTTCCCTAGATGGTGATGACGTCATTGGGTCCCATAAGTTTCATCATTTTGTAGATGTAGCAGGGACGGCCCATGAATGCCCAGTAAGTCAGACGTCCAAAGATAGTGTGGTAGGAACTTTTGAATGGTACAACCTCAAAGGAGAGTGGCTCGGTCTGGTAATTGTCTGGAGTTCCGAATGTCACGTCTAGTGTGATCTCACCTAGCGAATTCGCTTGTCTCCTTGGTACGATTCCATGAAAAATCACATTGTTGTGATTTAACTGGTTTTCGTGGATCTTCATGTGGAGCGTCTCAATGTAGAGGATGTTTATGCTTCTACCACCATCCATGAGAGTTTTAGAGAACTCATTGTTGTCAATAAGAGGATTGAAGACTAGAGGTTACTTTCCCCGATGATGTGTTTTCTTTGGGTGGTTGCTTCGGTGGAAGGTGATCCTTATGTCCAATTCAAGAATTGGTGAACAGCCGGAACCATGGAATTGAGCTTATGGAGAACTGCCTTTCTGACCTTAGTCGGTTGAGTTCCAAGGAAGCAAACATAGGTGTCTTTCTTTGTAGGATAATACTTCTTTCCATCCGAATTGGGATATGCGGTATCTGCTTCTACCATGTCGGAATCTTCCATGGCCTCCTTGCCTTCCTTGAATTTTTTCTTTCCTTTACGTCGCTTGGCCCTATAGCCAGCGGATTCATATCTCTTGATGTCGTCATTGAAATGACACTCAACATTAGTGTGGTTAGAACCTCCATTCCCCTATGGGTGATGTACACAAGGGTTGTTGTAAATGTCGGCCCAGGAATACGATTTCCCTGGTTGCTGATCTTCACTACCATGGACTCGGGAAGTTCCGCGGCCTCATCCCCGTCCGCTTCCGCGCCCTCCTCATCCTCTGGATCCAAACGTTTCATTGTCAGATGCATTGTCTGGAGCCGGTTTATCTTCTGAGGTGTTCTTGCGCTTTTGAGTTTGTTGTTTCTGCTGCATGGCCACATGTGGGTTGGCCAAAATATTCAGCAGTCCAATTGAATCATCATTGGTGTCTGCATACTTGCTCGCCATTTCTATCATCTCTCCCAAGTCTGTAACATGGTCACACTTCAACATGTGTTGCAATAATCCTACTGGGAGCATTGCGATGAAAGCTTCAATAGTGGTTTGCTCGTTTACTCCCTCGTAGGAGTTTTTCGTGTCGATCCGGTGTCCGAGGTAATCCTGCCAGGTTTCTTTGGGTCTTCGAGTGCAACGCTGCAAGCCTCCGACTGTGTAGGGCCTCCTGTATGTTCCCCCGAAGTTTGAAAAGAACGCACTTTGCATATAATACCAGTTGTGAATCAAGTTCTCTGGTAGCTCATTGAGCCATGATCGAGCCGTCTTCTGCACAATATGTGGGAGATACCGGAGTGCGACCAAGCTGTTTCCTCCTTGGGAGATGCAGTAAGCCTAGAAAAAATCTTGAAGCCAAGTATCTGGCTGAGCTCCACCGTCATAGGGTTGAATATGTTTGGCAATGCCGAAGTCAACCAGAAACTTTATTTGACGGATACGTGGGCCAAAACATTTGGGTCCCACAAACACATGTCCCTCCTCGTACCATTGTGCCTCTATGTTATATTTAATGCGATGGCGAGCGTTATTGGGCGAGAGAGACCTACGCCTTGGTTGCTCGCCGCTCCTATGTGGAGGCGGAGTCGGGTTCCTGCTTATTCTTCCTCCTTTGACTCCTCCGCCCCTATGGCTCCCATGGCTTCGATGAGATCCTTAATGGTCACTGTTGGGTGGTGATGGTGGCTCTGGTGGGTTATTTTCAGCTGAGCAGTGCGGACCTGGAGCCTCGTTATGTTGGCTCCAATGTTGATTTCGTCGGGATCCATCCCTGCTTGATTCAGAGCAATCCTGGTCGTTCCTTTGTCCGATGTTGTCGTTGTTGCGACGAGGCTCAGCTAGACTGCTAGGGGTGGCATCCTTATCCGATCATGTTCTCGCTGGCGCCGCACCTCTGGGTCTTCCCTGTGGTGATTATTCTACTAAACATGGGGTTGGTGAAGGACCAATGCCCTGATTGCATCCTGGGATGCAACCGGAAGAACTCTTGACCAATCCCGTGCGGCCCTGTGATGATGACCATTTGATATGATCCTTGAGTTTCCTTCTTCCCGAGGAATACCATGATGATGCTGATTTTTATCCCTGCGGGGTCTTACATTAGCATTGTGCCTTGCATCAGTGTGGAAAAATTCTGATTTGTATGCCAGCTTTCCACTGAACGATGCAGCTATGTTCTGCTGTTGTAGTTCTGGAGATGGATTATTGGTGAGGATGGCTCGAGCAGCTGCAACATTCTCCATTGGTGTGCTGTAGACTCGGATCTTCTCTTCGGTTTTACCGTCGAATAAATATTTGTGGACTTCTGGGTTCCTATTAGCAATAACCAGGCCACCTCTAGTCTTGTTTGGCACTCTCTTGAATTCTGACTAGTACTAGGAAGGATTGTTGTCTATCTGCTTCCTAATCTTGACAATGCCTGCAGCCTCTTCGATCATGAACAAGCGATGCTTTTCCAGATCCTCACCCCTTTTCTCCATCTCATTCGGAGTAAGATCCGAACCAGTTTGGATTGGTATTGTGAGTGCATCTCCATATATTTCATGTGCAACCTTGGTGACAATGTGTCCATCAATCGGATGGTCGATCGGTGTGGGATTAACCAGATCTCCGTCTTGGTTCTCCATCTAGGTCTCTTTGTCAACTTATTCGCCATTGGCTTCCTTTACGGACTCTGCTGACATCGGGTTTTTGTTGTTATTCTTCTTCTTTGACTGCCTAGTAACCTTTATGTGTGTACCAGTGGAAAAGATGGCTTTTGATCCGGTACCGGGAGATAATCTTCCATCGCTACTTTCCGTCATGGTTGGTTTCTGGACCTTGGAAGAATCTACAGTGTCCATGTCATCTTTCGAGATGTAGTCTTCGTCCATGCTATAGTATGGAGTCGGAGGATTGTCTGGCTCACCTTGCGCTAGCTTGGAGTTGTACTCTTCTTCGTACGCTGCCATCTCCTTGCCAAAGTATCGGATTTCATGCGACGTTAGTGATTCCTGAGGGGAAGCAGGTAAGTCAGTATTTTCTCCGATTGCATCAAGAACTGAATTGTTACCGGATCAAACATTGACAGAGTCGGATCCAGAGCCAACATAGCATACAAAGCAATTCTTCTTTTTCTTCATGACTCGAGGTAACAGAATTGTTGGGTTTCCGCCTATGCTTCTTCAAATATCTTCTTGATCTCACCGATTACTTCATAGCCGATGTAGGTGCGCTTCATCGTCTAGTTTATCATATGCCTTAAGAGTGTTCTTTCTACTCCTGCCTCAGAAAACCGGATCCAAAGCGAATATACTCCTCATTCATCTATCCAACCTCACCAGGGAGATCAGATCTAGATTTTTCTTCCACCACTTCTTCCACTACAGGAGTGGGCTGGGTGGGTTCAGGGTTTTCCGGGATCTTGAACTCTTCCGTCTCTACAGACACAATAGATTCAGATTTTTCTTCCGCCATGGTCATCACCTCAAGGGTGGGTTGGGCTGGTTCAGCAAAACCGAGGTAGATATCGATCTCGCTAGTTGGCATGATTGTGAAGGTTATCACGGGGTCCTTAGCCAGAATCTAGGTCTCATCGAGAAGAATGAGAGGGACGTCACTGGCATAGACCATGCAACTGATGGCGATTGTTTTGCCAATTCCTGCACGCACTGATTCCGCCCGAAATAAAGGTCTGAAGGTCACCTACCCCACGGTTGGTGCCAATTGTCATCAGATTGATGACAACTACGCCATAGGGGGTCCTGAAGGTGTTGAGTAGATGGGGTGTGAGCTATATGGTGTTCCGGGAGAAGTGATCACAAGTTTACCCAGGTTCAGATCCGACTGCGGTGATCGGATCCTACTCCTTCTAGCAACCTAGTAATATAATATCGGTGAGGTTCGCCTGTGCGAGATGGTTGTGGTAATCTATGATCTGGTGCCCTAAAGGGCCGCAGGTCCGACTTATAAAGACGCCAAGACCTAGGGTTACAGGAGAAACCTACTCAGCTATGTTATAGAGTCGGTAACTAAGTACAACTTGGACTACAAGTAATACTACAGGCCTAAGTCGGTAAGTCTTCTCGGCCTTGTCATAGACGGATTGGAATCCGTCTTCTTTTCCTGACTGGGCCGCTTGTGAAGCAAAGCTCTAACCCATTGGCGGGACACCCTGGTAGTGAGTCCCGTGGATATACTCGGAAAGTATATCCACAACAGGGCTATTAAAAATATGAAATTTGATTTTAAAACTGTTGGGGAAAAATGACTCTTAGATATTCATGCTTTGTATGAACTCATAAATGAGGCCTATGAAAATACTAGGATATTTAAAGAAAAAGTGAAGAAATGGCACGATAAAAAATTAGAAGGCAAGGAATTTATTTCGGGGGATAAACTTATGCTCTACAACTCTAGGCTTAAGATTTCTGTAGGAAAATTGAAATCCAGGTGGGAAGTACCTTATGAAGTTAAAGAGGCATAACCTTCGGGAGCGGTAAGATTGAAAAATACTACACCCTCTTCTTCATCCTGGATCGTCAATGGGCAGCATAGAAGCGTTATAGAGTTGGATAGGTCAATAACACTGAGGTAATCTCCTTATTTTTGGCCGAGGAATTTAACTAAGTGAGGTAACAAAATCTTAAGTTCATGGATTTTTTCTGGTTTGGAGTCTTTTCAGCATGTTTCGCCTTGTTCTTTGTTTCCCTTTTATTTTTCTGAATCTACTAGACTATTTTTTGACCTGATACGGGCGAGCCGTACAGGCAGCTGCACTCGTACCAGTGGTCGTTAAAGGGTTGGATCCCTGCGTACACTTTTTTGCGTTCTGGTATGACCAGGCCGTAGGGGCATATACGCCTGTACCATAGGTCATTACCGACACTGTTCTCCTGTTGTTCCAAGGTTTACAAAAAAGAAGAAGACGGTAAGTTACCAGTACGGGCGCGTGGTACGAATAGGGCCCACCTGTATTGTCCTTTGTAACCTACTCCGCCCCTTTTTCATAGATTTTCTTTTATTTATTTTCCTCTTTCTCTTTCTCTATTGTGATGAATTACATTGTTTAATCTCAAATCTCGAGTCTCCTTCCTCCCACCTTATAATGAAACATGAGATCTCACTTGATTACCCAAAGACTATGCAGCGTTTTCATATTAGGCAGATCTGGACCAATAAGGAGGGCGTCTCTAAAGCACAAGCCAAATAGAAGGGATCCAAAGGAGATACTTCATCTCCCTCATTTTGCGAACCCTTGCAAGTCATTCCACTCCCTAACTGGGAAGATATGTTCCAAAAAAGTTGGAGATGCCAAGGCCCATGAAACAAGGAAGACCAAGGGAGAATCTCCACCAAACCCTTACAGGTACAATCTGCGTGGATCTTCTCTTAAATATCCTCCCATATCCTCTTCTCGTGAAGAGGGAAAACATGATGAGATTCAATAAAAGATCGAAAACCTTGAGAAGATCTCCAAAGCCTGTGTCGAAACTATTGGGAAGGAGTTGACTCTTACTGGATGATGGGAAACACCTACAAAGAAAGGTTGATGACATTGATGGTAGAGTGCAACTTATAACCAAAATTATCATGGAGATGGATAATGATAGGAAGACTCTAAGCAAAATAATAACTGAACTGCAAGCCGGGATCACAAAGATGTCTTCCCGATTCGCATGTATTTCAAATCCCTGCAGCCTCAAAGCGAATGAAGAAGAGGGAGATGATGATTTCTTCTCTCCCAAGAAGGAGTAAGTAATCGCAAGGAATTATTTGATCCACCCGGTTTGATTCCAAGCTTGGGGGGATTTGTGAGAGCCTTGTAATCTATCTTAGAGTTTTAGCATATTTACTTTCCTGCACACATGTTAGCCTTTAATTCCGGAATTTGCATTAGTTGCATAACTTCGAGCTCCCTTTGTTCAATAGAAGGTTTATATCCATTAAGTTGTGAGACTTTATGATATTTGAAGTTGTGATTTGATTTATGATTATTATATTATATGATTAAACTAGGTTTAGTGTTATGGTACTTTTACAACTATCATGAACTTATGGACTTCCACACCAATAAAAGTATTGATTAGGCCCCATGACATATTAGCATCGGCTCATAACCTACACAGTCAACACAGGATAAAGATGAACTCCCTAAGCTAATTATGATGGTTTGTATGGTGATTGTTCTCAGACATCGCAGTGGTTATTTAGAGGTGACCTCACTCTTGGCTCAACAAAGTTGCCTCCTATGAGCCTTGTAGTGAACATCTTATTATGGATCTCTCTCCACACATTTCATGACGCAAGAAGTATGTTATCTTGATTATTAATAACAAAAATACCATGCTAGAGAAGTATCCTACATCCCCGAGGACGTTTTAGCCCTATTGACTTCAAACACACTTTCACACAACCTTGTTACTTGCTTTGTTTTACTCGTTTTAATTACTTTTATGCACACAATGAAAAACCTTTCAAACACCCTTTACTTGAGATCAAAGGCAGCTTATAAGTATCCTTTGGTAGATAGTGACGAGGGGCAAAAAGAACTTTACCAATATCTCTCTGTGGGTTCGATATCTTTACTTCGGAACTAGCTACAATTGATCTGTGCACTTGCAGTCATCACTGGGCCTGAGTAAGCCCGAATAAACAGGTGGTACGCGAAGTGTGCAACTCTTTCACAGAAGGGCCTTTGTCCGGGAGAGCCCTCTCAGGTAGTACCGGTGAGGTGGCTCCGTTGATGGCACGGAGCGACGTGGGTGTGACTTTGTTGATGGGCCCTTGGATTGAAGCTTTCGTCGGCGGCCAGCACCCTAGCGAGTGGGACCCCCGAGCAACCCTGAGGGTCATGTTGATTCTTCGGGTTCATGGATGAGGGTCACGCTACTGCCGATTGAGGTTGACCTGCAAGCGCCCCCTACCTGGTGCACCAGATGTCGTTTCATGATTTTCGACACCGGGGCTATGAGTTCTCCTTTGTTGTTCAGCCAGTGGCGCAACATCCGGCGAGCTCGATCGGCGAGCTAGACAAACACAATCATAGAGAGATATGAAGGTTTTTTACCCAGGTTTGGGTCCGCTATGAGCGGAGTCCTATGTCCTGCAATGTGTACTATCTGATTATCACTCGATTACAACTAGCTCCTTCTATCAGGAAGGAATCATACTCTAAGCGAACTATCCTCCCCCTCTACTTAACCTGGACCTCCTTTTATATTGTAAGGAGAGACCACAAGGATCTGGACACAGGCGGTGGTGGGCTTGCGGCCACGCGGCGAACCAGGCTATGCGTGGCACCAACATGGCGGGTAAGAACTACCGTCACATTGAAACCTAGAAAGTTAGCCTGGGGCATAGGTCAGAGGTAGCTTCGTGGATCCTGATGTAGGTTATATTCCATGGGCATATCCATCCCGGGTTCCTGATTGTCATGACGGGGGAAGCTACTCGGGTGCGACGACCTTTCCTGCCTGCTACACTTCGCGTGCTTGGCTTTCTCCCGGGGACAAGTCTCGAGACCAGGCCCTAGACTATCGAAAGGAGTCCTGTGGGTTCCCATATCCCGGCCTTCCCTTAGGCCCAAAAACGACATTAGAAAATACCAAATATTTGATCTCAAAAGGTATTAGGATTTCTAAATTTATAGACTTCAATTATCTACTATTTAAAATAAATTATTACTTTTTACATATATTAATTCTTAAAAAATATCTTTTTAGTTTAATTAATACATAAAACACTTATAAGGGGTTTGAAATTAATTTCAAATAGTGCATGATATGATTATGCATAGTCATTATTTCTTCTTTAAATATTATCCTTGCCGGGCAATAATGGTGTTTTGTAGAAAGCATCTAACTTCACTAACTTGCAGTCACAAGGGAAGTTCATCACTTGGTCATGTCCTTGGATGTGTTTTCCCAAAGTATTTGCGACTTGTGTGTTATCACCTATATTCTAAAAAGTAGTTAGAAAAGAATATCTTTGTTTATCTACCAAATAGGAATTAATAACCCATGACATCAGTGATTCTAGCGCCGTATATTACATGCTAACCATGAGATCTGGAATTGGATAGAGAAGCAGCTGGATCTTCTTCCTTTCGTATGTCATCGGACGACCTTAACATGATGTTGTGATTCCTTGTGAGGATCCAGCATATGGGTAGGCATGTTAGGCCCCATGGTTTTGGTGTCTAGATTATCGGTGAGCGGCTGGTGGAGGTACGGTCGGTCGTTTTTATGGAGCCTGCCAGGGGAATCACCGGCTCATAGATTATTTGAGGGCCTACCATAGTTATAGCTTTCCCAAAAAGATAGCTTAATAGAGATGTGTCTTGCATGGAGGATCGTGTTGGCATGTGGAATTTTGGATGGTAAAGTACGCCCGGTTGTGCAATAAGGATATGATCTCTTATGGGTAAAGCAACGCACTCTCTGGAGAGTGTAAGAATTGTGACATGTTACTTCCTTGTTCCGGGAAGGAGCTACGAACGCGACATGAAATAAACTCCATGAAGTTCTGGTCAACCTATGAATACTGATGGTTATAGTTTTTATAATAAAACCAATCTTTGAAGAAATATTTACGAAAATTGCATCACACCCAAGACTTATAGTCTGAGGTGGTAGCTAGTGCATCAAACTTTCCACCTTGCATATAATAAACTTTCTGGGTAACGCTATTACTCACTCTTTCCTTTGATCCCCTGCTTAGACTCCAAAGACCAGGAAGATACTTCGATGTACGCTACAGAGTGACAAGATGACGTCTTCTACGAGGAGCCAGATCTATCAGGAGGAGTTTAAGGAGAGGATTACGAGATATGCTATGGATCCGAAGGCAAAGAGTCAGAGTGGTTGCTATAGTAGTACATAGAACTTAATTTGGGTCGAGCAGCATAAAATTTATACAATAAGCTGTTGAGCTCACATTGTGTTAATTAATTTGGAGCTTTCGCTCTTATGTTGAAACTCTATTATTAAGTTGCTCAATCATTGTAAGTTTGAGGCACTAATGACATCTGATCTTTTGGTATTATAATGATAATAATGTGTGTATGTTTGTAATATGGAACAACAATATTTCTGTTGTACCACTCTAAGGGACGTGATATTTATGGAATGGTGTTTCATGAATATTATGTCAACGACTTGCTTACTACAACATGTAGTGGTATGCTGTGTCAACACACAATCCCACAGTTTGAGATTTTTTAATGCCTCGGTACTAGTGGTGGTGGTGGAAGTTCTTTGGCTGGTGGAAGATTGTTCGAAAGAATGTGAAAATGGAGGAACTTGGGAAGGATGTGAAAATGGATAATTTTGTAAATATGTGGTGTTGGGGTCGATGAGAGGAGGGCTGTATGGATTATACTAGGTGGGATCAATGCTGAAGTCATTCATGACGAATAAGAACTTTTGGTTTTGAGATGGATCAACCATGTTTGAGTGTGAGATATGAGAGGGGTGATCTGCTCTATTTTCAGCGAAAATTTGACAATTCCAGACAAATATACCCACTCCAACGGTCAAAAAATAAAATTATCCCTAAAAGGGACAAAACTATCCTAGATAGTAAAAAGGGCAAACTTTCCGGTACTAGCTCACCACGCTACTCCTCCCAGCCCCCAACAATTCAAAACTTCCCTCCATGTTCTCCTCACCAGCTCACCCTGCTCCCCCGTTCTCCTCGCCTGCTCACCCCACTCCCACCCACTCCTCCACACCTCTAACTGGCCGACGTGTCGTGCCTGGGCCGAGCCACCTCTTAACGGGTCATGCGGTGGCGACACGTGGGCTCAGGGTAGCATCCCACGCATGTCCCTAGCTGGGTCACGGGTCAGGCACGACCCACACGTAAAAAAAACCATGTGAACATCCTATGAATGACACAACTCATTGGCCAGATTTGGATTATAACTCTTCGTAGTCAAAACAAAACAAAAACAAAATAATGACTACAACCCTATGGCGCCTTTAAATCTGGCAGAAACCACCTGTTAGGAAACCCACAGGTTTCGACATCGCATCCAACTCGCGAGTTTGCAGAACATAGCCTACCTAAATCATGGGCAACTGAGGCTTCTCAAGCATGTGGCTAGTCCTTCTCGTTGTCCTCCTCGTCGTCTCCCTCGCCCCATCATGTGCGGCGCTGGAGATCAAGACCAACATTATGGAGCTGATCTTCCTCCTTCTGCTTCCTAGTAGCGAGGATGGCGCCGAGAACCTGGCCTTTTACCCACATGGCAAGGGGACCTACACCGGTGTCTTCGACGGATGCATCCTCAAGTAGGTAGACATCTCCATCGGCCGGACCACGTTCACCCACCATGCCAACTATAGGAACTTCCCAAAGTGCATCGTGCTCGTGGCATCCCGGTCGTCGGAGGACCTGTGCCTCGCGTTCCATGGAAAGTTGGCGACCTCTAAATCTCCGACGCGTACAAGGCTCTCATGAGGGTTGGTGGCGGCGTGGCTGAGGTGCTCGGTAGAGGAGACGATGGCGTTCCGTTCAACTTCGTCAATGACATCGACGTCGATCAGCCTACCAGCGATGTTTACTTCACGGACAACAACATCACGTATCCATTTAGGTACCTAGTGAATAATGGAAACACAAACAAACTTACTAGTATAGATCGTTCCTGCATACTCAGATTAATTTTATGGATGTGCTAGCCTGGGAAATTTTTATGTCTTGATCACCTCTCTCATTATTAGATTTATCGTGCAATGTGAGAGTTACATATGAGTTACAATTAGGTTATAGTTAAAAATTTAATGAGTTGCAACCTAAATACATATTTTATAAGTTGCGACTAGATTGCAATTGAGAATTAGCATAGCATAAAAAATAGGATAACCTCTGTCGGCAAACACATAAAAAGTGCTCAGTCGACTGCGATCTAGAGGCTCCCTTAATTTTACTACTTGATCGAAAGGCTGAAACTAAATCACCATGTTGACACTAAATTTGAAAGTTCAACAATTAGATAATGATGAACGCGGATGCGACTACGACGCCAAGACAAAGCACACCGCCGTGCTAAAGTACGGCTTGCCATACCCCAACGGCGTCGCCGTGAGCTATGACATGAGGTATGTGGGGTGATTCACACCGTGTCGTGCCAGGCACACATGTACTACCTCCAGGGTCCGAAGTCAGGCCAGTTCGAGCTGCTCGCCGATCTTTCGGGCTAGTGGCTACCCAACGTGAGGCGCAATGGGAAGGCCGAATACTGGGTCGCCCTGAACTGGTAGAATAGCCTTGTGATTTGGGAGTCCCAACTCACCCATTCTAGAGAGTCAGAGTATGTTCTGACTGGGGGAGTGTCCCAGTCGAGTAGTGCCGATACTCGGAGTATGTTCGGAGTGGGCGTGGAGAGTCTGATCCAGAGCATGTTTCAAAGTAATTGCGGAGAGTTTGGGTGTGAGTAGTTAACTCAACCTGAGTTGTCATGTATTGACATAGTCATATAGATTAGGTGCACTAGGACATGATAGATGTCATGCATAGTGGTAGGATGTACTAGACGACATCTATAGTACTACCTTCGGTCCAGTTTATTAGGAACACATGTAGTTTAATAAAATCTTTAACCATCAATTTTGACCAATAAAATATGCAATATATGTTTTAAAAAATATACTATATTAAACTACTTTTAAAGATGAATCCAATAGTATAATTTTTGTGACATATTATGTAAAATTTGTTGATCAAAATTATTTTTAAACTATGTGTGTGCATAATAAACCGGACCGGAGGAAGTAGTAGGAGCCTTCAGTCATCGAGTCTCATTAGTGTTTGATTGGACAATATCTTTTAACTGTGTAGCCTCTCCAACCCAATAGAAAGGACACCACAGAAATGAGAAATGTGAGGCAAACCATATCAGTGTGTATTTAGTGCCACCCCTTCTTCCCTGCTCCACTCTCCAGTCTCTTCGATTGACCAAATCTCGTGTTTCATCCAACAATTGGTATCAAAGCCTAAGTTTAAGAGTTGTCGACGATGTGACACACCAAGGCATTGGAGGCTGCCGCAGCCGCGTATGCAAAGAAGGACGACGGAAGGTCCCTGGTGCACTACAAGAAATGTGTTGACTATTGACCTTTTCTTAATGACCCTGAGTTTTTTGGTCATAGGTCTATGACCATTTCGAACCAACTGGTCGTAGGACATTTGGGAGGCTACATACCCTAAAAACTATGACCTTTTTTGCCTGAAAAGTCATAACTTGCTTACACCAGTTGGTCCTAACATAGATATCGCTGGTCCATGACTTTAATTTTGGACAATTACGACCAATTTAAATGGTTATGGGTGTTATTCATGGTAACTTAAGAAATACCCATGGACACCTCAGTAGATTGATCTAGGTGTCATGTCCATGTGTCAAGTTTCGTTGACGTGTCTGTATATGTGTCATATCCATGTGTCAAATTATGCTTACATGTCATGTCCATGTAGCTTTGACCTGTTGACTACCAATTATACTCCTACCCAATGACATGTGGGGCCTACTTGCCATGTTGGCTTTGACCTATTTGACCAGATATGGAACACAAACCGTCGAAATTGAAAGTCTGAAACTTGTCGTGCGGAACAAAAACCGCAGTCTAAAAAAAACACCGCCTGGGCCTTGTTAACCTAGGCAGGCCTCCACCGTGTAAATTCTTGGGCTGCTCTCTGGGCTTGGCTTGACCCGATGGCAGCAAGGGATAGTACAAGGCTTGCTCGGCTGGCTCGATTGCCTAGCGGGTTCGCTGGACCGGACGCCTTTAGTTTTTTTTCCTTTTTTTATCTTTTTAATCATAATTTTAAATTGAGTCAAACAAAATTCAGAGAAATTCTAAAATTAAATAGAAGATTTTTAGGACATTGTGGAACATTTTACTTTCTAGTAAAACTACAAGAATATATATTTCATATAAAAACTTAATAGGTGTAAGTAGAGATTTTGAATCATGGTTTTGACAATAGGGGTTTGACATTGATTTTTTTTGTCTACGGGGTTATCCTCGCTAAACCCTCAATGGATCTCTGAAAAAACATCATATTATGAGTCTAAAAATGATTTTTTTCAAAAAATCATGAGCTTTGGTTCATGTACATCTAGTTCAAATTGACCCACTTCCCATCGATTCGGCAGATATTTGTCTTTTTCACCAGGGTGGACGAAATGGTTTGATATATCCTACTTGGGACATTGTCCATCTAAGGTGGTCTAGTATTTTTGAAAAATATGGTTTTAGCATTTTAAATTAACCATTTAGTGGTTTCTTCACAAAACGCCCTGTTTTTGGCACTCGGAAAATGGAAAATCATTTTCTGTGCGAAGAAAAGGAAAACTTCCTCCTGCAACATTGTTCGCCATCCTAAGATGCACATGCATGCACAATATGGGCATATTATCAAAAACAATGCCACGATTCTGGACATCACATTGGTCGTTTGGCCCGAAAGCCATGAAACCTCGAACATGATAGGTCATTTATGTGAAGGATTTTTCAAGATGTTCGCAATATACCAAGTTTAGTATTTTTGCTTGACAATATGTCCGATAATATGACACCACACGAAGGTTTTATATTCTTTGGACCATTTTTGAATTTGTTTATGCCCGTTTCAAACTATGGTTAAAACGGCGGGCATGAAGGTTCATAGATAGGGGATGATCCTCGCTAAACTCTATGCATCTCTGAAGAAATCATATTGTGAGTCTAAAAATGTTTTTTCAAAAAAATCATGAGTATTGGTTCATATACCTGTAGTTCAAATCGGACCCACTTCCTACCGATTCGGCAGACATTTGTCTTTTTCACCAGGGTTGAACGAAAGGGTTTGAGATAACCTATTTGGGACATTGTCCATGTAAGATAGTCTAGTATTTTTTTTTAAATATGGTTTTAGCATTTTGAATTAACAATTTGGTGGTTTCTTCACAAAACGCCCTGTTTTTGGCACTCAGAAAATGGAAAATGCATTTTCTGTGTGACGAAAAGGAAAACTTCCTCCTGCAACATTGTTCGCCATCGTAAGAGGAACATGCATGCATAATATGGGCACATTATCATAAACTATGCCACTATTCTAGACATAACATTGGTTGTTTGGCCCGAAAGCCATAAAACCTCAAACATGATAAGTCATTTATGTGAAGGTTTTTCAAGATATTCGCATTATACCAAGTTTGGAATTTTTACTGTCAAATATGTCATATAATATGACACCATGCAAAGGTTTTACATTGTTTCGACCATTTTTGAATTTTTTATGCCCGTTTCAAACTATGGTTCATAGATAGGGGATGATCCTCGCTAATCTCTCAATGAATCTCTGAAGAAATATCATATTGTGAGTCTTAAAATGATTTTTTCTAAAAATTATGAGCAATAGTTCATGTACCTGTAGTTCAAATTGGATCCACTTCCTACCGATTCGGCAGGCATTTGTCTTTTTCACCAACGTTGTACGAAAGGGTTTGAGATATTCTACTTGGGACATTGTCCATTTAAGGTGGTCTAGTATTTTTGAAAAATATGGTTTTAGCATTTTGAATAACCATTCGGTGGTTTCTTCATAAAACGCCCGGTTTTTGGCACTCAAAAAATGGAAAATGCATTTTCCGTGCGACGAAAAAGAAAATTTCGTCCTACAACAATGTTCGCCATCCTAAGATGCACATGTGTACACAATACGGGCACATTATCCCAATCTATGCCGTGATTTAGGCCATAACATTGGTCATTTAGCCCGAAAGCCATAAAACCTCAGACATGATAGGTCATTTATGTGAAGGTTTGTTTGAGATGCAATCA
Source organism: Avena sativa (assembly GCA_916181665.1). NCBI lineage: Eukaryota > Viridiplantae > Streptophyta > Magnoliopsida > Poales > Poaceae > Avena > Avena sativa. The sequence goes on from OV702297.1 coordinate 242,920,227, forward strand.
ATATACAATGTTTGGTATTTTTCCTCTCAACTATGTGACATAATATGACACCACGCGAAGGATTTACATTGTTCGGCCGTTTTTGAATTTCTTATGCCCGTTTCAAGACGTAGTGATATAGCCAGCTAATCACAATATTAAATCACATTGTCCACGTATCACCCCACCAAAGAATATCTAGGACATTCACATGACATCCATCCAACGCTCCCACGCCTCTCAATCCTGTTCACTTACGAATGATCGAAATGCCCCTAGTTCCAACAATCTTGCCCCGCAGAAGTTCGGAGGGGTATTTTCGTAACATCCTCTCGCCAAACCCTAGTCCTCCCATGCCCCTCGCACCTCGTCCCAGACCCCGCCGCCACTTCTTCTCTCTCGCTCTACAGTCTCCCTCAGAAAAGAAACCCTAGTACCCCACGCCACTCGCACCTCGTCCCAGACCCCGCCGTTGCAATAGCTCCCTCTCTCTCCTTCATGCCTCACGTTCTCCCCTCTTTACTCCCTGCCGCCACTTCGCCCCTCTCTCGACAGATGCGGCGGCCTCCCTAGGAACCACAACGCTAGTGAGAGCCACCACGGGGGACGATATCCGACGGTGTCATGGTGGTCTTGCTCGACGGCGCGTGTGTGAATCACTGCCCAACGCTCCGTCGAGCTCACCTCACCGCTTCGGATCTGGTAACTTCTCCCTCTCTCCTCTCCCCTTTTTCTTCTCTCTCGGCCCCTCTCTCAGTATCCCTCTCTCTCAATGCAGACACCGTCGCACCCAAGGGTGGATCCATCCACCCCGTCCTACAGATGCGACCCAGCCTCCAAGGAGCTTGCCTGTAAGGTCCAACAAGGATGATGACGAGGAAGGTGTACAAGGAGGATCTGCTCAAGATTCTGCCTAGCTCGTCGTCGTCTCGGTCGATGCCTATCTCGCCGTACTGCTTGGCCCAACGACACCAATCCGCGGCCCAAGTGACCTCCACTAGATATGTATTGACTGTAGTCGATGGAACATGGTAGATACATTTGAGGAAGATAGAATGCCATTTGGCTAGCATGATATATGGAATTAATGTTCACCTGAACTAGCTCTGAAGCTCCTTACTTTCAGCAACAAACCTTGCACAATCATTGTTTGGTTGAACAGTCTGTTTTTGTCCTTTTGAATTGTTTTATGGATACTGCCACATAGTGCATACTACATGGCCTTATCTTCTAGTGAAATGCTAAATTGCTGGCATCCACTGCATTTTATATTTTTTTTGATTGACTGCCGAAACTCCAACACCCATTATGTATTTTCAGTATCATCTAGGCACACTTATTTGTGTAATAAGCAGTGGAACTCCAACACCCATTATGTTTATTTTTGTTATCCATTCATGAACCATCACAAAATAAAAGGTGTGCTAGGTAACTGGCTAGTGTTTGTTATTCATCAAATGATTACTTAGTTGTATCCAGAATGAAAAATAATAACTCCACTATGGACTATGTAATTATAAAAGGAGACGTGTTAGCTAAGGGAGTGGGGTGCCTTGAAATCATGTATCCTTTCTTATGCTTATTAATTCATAATATATTCTTCCATAAAAAACTTTGGTTCCTGATTTTTGCTCAAGGTTCACACTTATTTCCGTATCTAGACTTTGACTGACCTACCTTGTCATTGTCCATATCTTAATGGGGATAAATATTAGTAAACTGGATCATTTATTACTGTCTATACTTTTTGTACCGTGATATATGTCTTGAGACATGGTGCTTGTCCGTAATATAGCATGTTTAGCCGCATTGTATTTGAAACAGCCTCCAAGTCTGCACTGCAATTGTTAGACTATTTAGGTTTAATGTCCAATAAATTGTTGTCTTCAATGAATAATTACTGTTTGATCTGTTAGTACGATCGATCTTAGTTGAGTTAGTTACAGTAATAGTCTCCAAATTGGGTTAATTTTCCTTGAGCTGTCTAGCTGTGCATATAGCAGTTCCTGATGTTGATACCTAACCTATAGCATAGGTAATTTGTTCCTAAATGTTTTACTATAGATTATTGCTCCTTGATTCATGCATTGTTTTCTTGTAGGTACAAACAAACAAATGAGAGCTGCTAGAGCGTTTGAACATGTACATTCGTGCATGACAGTACTTTCTCGTTCTTGAGTTTAGCTGCACCTTAAGAATAAGTTATTATTTAGTTTAGTTTCAAATTATTAAATCCATGTTTTGCTTGTTCTATTTCATTTTTGTCCGTAGCTAATGGTGAAATTTTGGATCTGGCTGTACCGGGAAATTATTCTATATATATTAAAATGTCAACTAAATCAAGTACAAGTATATTTACTACTGCTGTGTCCAAGTCATGAATTTCCTAAACTAGTACATGTATATATCTTCTGCCCTCAGTTGATTATTCATGTGGGTTATCTTCTGATGTTTCTTTTACTAGAGTGCTTATAGAGATTTTGGTATTTTCCAGTTTGCAGGAGAACGCTCTATTGATAAGTCTACCAATTCAAGTCCAAGTGGGATTTCAACTACGAGTTAGTTGAGGATTAAAGTTTCTACCGTCTCTGATTATATCTCTATACATTAGATAACCTTATGTTAGAGGATAGATCATTTTTCTGTAACATATGCAACATGTGAGCAATGCATGTACACTACTTTTTCATCTTTCTTGTGTGTATTTACCTGTGAAAAGGCTGCGTCCCAAACAACTATTTACAAACTTTTTGCATAATTCAAAAAATTAAAATGAATTGGACTCTAAAGAGGCCAAAACCCGAAAGTAAAATGGACTGTTAAAATACCAAATCCCAACAGTAAAATGGACTGTAAAAAAGGCCAAAAGCCTAAAAGTAAAATGGACTAGTAAAAGGACCAGATCCCAAACGAGATGGACTGCTAAAAGGCCACAACCCAAAATCAAAATGTGCTCCCCAAAGGCTAAGGCCCCAAAAGAAAATGGATAGTAAGAAGGCCAAAATGAACCAAATTATTAGGCTCAACCCATTTAGACGGCTGAAGTATACGGGGCTGATTTCAATCCACCACCATCTGGTTTGGTCATAAATCTGCCATGTAGGATTGGCCACGTTAGATCCCATGTGGACATGTCATATAGCCAGTGACCAAAAAATTGGTCATAGAAACTATGACCATTTGTATTGGTCATAGTAGTCTATGACCAATACGCAGAAAAGGTCTTTATTATCCGTCATTGACTCTCAGCTTTTGACCATCTATATTTGGTCACAAAAAGGTCACAAATGAAGAACAATGACCATCTAGTGACCATTATGGAGTGTCAAAAATTACCACATTCCTTGTAGTGGTGGTCCAGCGGTGGTGCATGAAACCTGTGGTGTATGGCTAATGTTAAATTGCACGAACTACACGGATTAGGAACTCCTGATGTAGGTCATGCTAGAGATGCCCCAGCTTTGAGTTGCCGTCAACAACGGGACATCGGAGCGCGAGACGGACTGCGTGTCCATGGAGTTCCTACAGTGGTCTATCCCACCGGAGATGATCTCCACCCTTGCCGTCAAGAAAACATCGAAGGAGGCATGGGGGGTGGTGAAGGCGTTGGGGCTTGGTGTGTCCCGCATGCACGATAAGAAGGTGAAGACGCTGATGAAGCAGCTCGAGGCCATCAAGTTCAACAATGGTGAGGACATCGAAGACTTTGGCATGCGCCTGTCGTCACACATGTCACATCTCGGGGTGCTCGGCATGAAAATCAGCGAGCCATACGTCATTCTTAAGTTCCTCTCCATCGTCCCTACCAAGTACTCTTAAATGGCATATTACATCAAGACCTTGCTCAACCTTAACACCCTCTCCATAGAGGAGCTCATTAGTCGTCTCAAGGCCGACAAGGAGCGCTATGAGTCGAAGAAGCAGGAGGCCAAGCAAGCCGACAAGTTGCTCCTCTCTAAAGAGGTGTGGGTCGCCTAGATGAAGTTGCGAGATGGTGGGACATCGTCCAACCAAGCTGAACACGTACGTGGCAAGTAGTGGGGCCATGAACATGGAAAGGGCAACTCGGGTGCGCAACGCACCGAGAACCACGAAAAATGTAGCTACTATGGAGTCGCCGGTCATTGGGCGCGAGACTGATGCAAGAAGAAGCACAATGAGGCTCACCTCGTGCAAGGTGGAGCCAACATGGACGATGCGCTGCTCATGATGGAGGCGAGCACCGTGGCGTACGTTCCGCATCTCTAAGTGTCAACTCACCATAGTGAGGAGTAGGGCACGCCGGAGGCGACACCGTTTGTCTCAACGGCGGTAGTTAGAAACTCGACCGTTGGCAGAGTCAGAGGGCGAGTTGAATCCTCCATAGGAGCACTCCCGGATCCACTAGGTCGCTCAGTGGGATCTGCCAGCTCACGCGGGGTGGGAGTAACATGTCATAATGATCGGCTTGGATCAATTTCTGGGCCCCACATCATGGAATTGTGGATGGGAAAGTAAGCCTGGTTGTGCAACAAGGATTTGATCTCTCATGGGTAAAGCAATGCACTCTCTAGAGAGTGTAAGCATTGTGACATCTTACTCCCTTGTTCTGGGAAGGAGATACGAACACGACAGGAAAGAAACTCCATAAAGTTCTAGTCAACCTATGAATACTGATGGGCATAGTTTTTATAATAAAAGCAATATTTGAAGAAATATTTACGAAAACTACATCACACCTAAGACATATTGTCTAAGGTGGTAGCTAGTGCATCAAACTTCCCACCTTTCATATAATGAACTTTCTCGGTAACGTTGTTACTCACTCTTTCCTCTGATCCCTAGTTTAGACTCTAAAGAACAGGAAGATAATCCGATGTATTCCACAGTGTGCAAATATGACGTCTTCTACGAGGATCCATATCTGTAAGGAGGAGTTGAAGGAGTGGATTACAATATCCACTATGGAGCTGAAGGCAATGAGTCGGACAAGTTTCTATAGTAGTACCTAGAACTTAAGTTGGGTCGAGCAGCATAATCTTTATATAATAAGGTGTTGAGCTCAAGATATGTTAAATAATATAGATCTTTCGCTCTTATATTTAAACTCTATTATTAAGTTGCTCAAAGGTTGCAAGTTTGAGGCACCGATGACATATGATCTTTTGGTATTGTAATAATAATAATGTGTATGTTTGTAATATGGACCCGCAATATTTCTGTTGTATCACTCAAAGGGACGTGATATTTGCGGAATGGTGTTTTATGAATGTTATGGCAATGACTTGCGTACTACAACATGCAGTGGTATGTTGTGTCATCGCACAGTCCCACACTATTGAGGTTTTTTACATCTCGGTACTAGTGGTGGTGGTGGTGGTGGAAGTGCTTTGGCAGGTGGAAGATTGTTCGAAAGAATGTGGAAATGGAGGAACTTGGGAAGGATGTGAAAATGGCTAATTTTGTGTATATGCGGTGTTGGGGTCGATGAGAGGAGGGGTGTATGGATTATACTAGGTGGGATCAATGCTGAAGTCACTCATCCAGAATAAGAACTATTGTTTTTGAGATGGATCAACCATGTTTAAGTGTGATATATGAGAGGAGTGAGCTTCTCTATTTATAGCAAAAATTTGACAATTCCGGAAAAATATACCCACTCCAGCGGTCAAAAAATAAAATTATCCCTAAAAGGGAAAAAACTATCCCTAGATAGTTAAAAGTACAAACTTTCCAAAATTGGCAGCGCCACATCATCCTGCCCCCTCTCAACCGGCACCAGCTCACCACCCTCCTCCTCCCAGCCCCAGCAATTCAAAACTTCCCGCCACGCTCCCCCACCATCCCATCCCGCTCCCCGTTCCCCCCACCTGCTCAACCCACTCCCACCCGCTCCTCCACACCTCTAACTGGCCAACATGTCGTGCTTGGCCGAGCCACCTCTTAATGGGTCATGCCGTGGCGACATGTGGGCTCGGGGTAGCAGCCCAAGAACAACCCCGACTGTGTCGCGGGTCGGGCACGAACCATTAGTGCATGTGTCGGGTCGGCCCATCATGTAAAAAATCCATGTGAACGGCCTTTGAACGACATAGCTTGTTGTCCATATTTGGATTACAACTCTCCATCGTCAAAAAAAGAATGACTACACCCATATGGCGCCTTTAAATCTGGCAAAAACCACCTGTTGGGAAACCCACAAGTTTCGACATTGCAGCCAACTCGTGAGTTTGCAGAACATGTAGCATACCTAAATCATGGGGCAACGAGGCTTTTCGAGCACGTGGCTCGTCCTTCTCGTCGGCCTCCTCATCGTCTCCCTCACCCCATCATGTGCGGCGCTGGTGATCAAGACCAGCGTGACAGAGCTAAGCTTCCTCCTTCTACTTCCTAGTAGCGTGAATGGCGTCGAGAACCTAGCCTTTGGCCCACGTGGCAAGGGGACCTACACCAGCATCTCCGACGGCTACATCCTCAAGTAGGTAGACAGCACCGTCAGCCGGACCACGTTCCGCCACCATGCCAACTGTATGAACTTCCCAATGTGCATCGTGCCCGTGTGTCCCGGTCGTTGGAGGAGCTATGCCACGCGTTCCATCGGAAGTCCGGCAACCTCTACATCTCCGATGCGTACAAGGTGTTCATGCGGGTCGGTGGAGGAGAGGTTGAGGTGCTCGGTATAGGATTTGATGGTGTTCAGTTCAACTTCGTCAACGACACCGACACCAACATCGATCAGCCTACCAACAATGTTTACTTCACAAACAACATCACGCATCCATGCAGGTACCTAGTGAAGAATGTAAACACAAACAAACTTACTAGTATAGATCATTCCTGCATACTTATATTAATTTTACGAATTTGCTAGCCTGAGAACTTTTTATGTCTCGGTCACCTCTCTCAATATTGAATTTACCGTGCAATGTGGGAGTTACATATGAGTTTCAATTAGGTTATAATTGAAAATTTAATGAGTTGCAACCTAAATACAGATTTTATAAGTTGTGACTAGGTTGCAACTCACAATTAGCATATCATAAAAAATATGATGATGTTAGCTAACAAAGACATAAAAAGTGCTCAGTCGACTGTGATCTAGACGCTCCCTTAATTTTACTTCTCGATCAAAAGTCTAAAACTAAATCACCATGCTGACTCGGATAATGATGAACACGGATGTAACTACAACGCTAAGACAAAGCACACCACCATGCTCAAGGATGGCCTTCCATACGCCAACAGTGTCACCGCGAGCTACGACAGGAGGTATGTGTGGTGACGCACACCATGTTGTGCCAGGCACACATGTACTACCTCCGGGGTCTGAAGGATGGCCAGTTCGGGTTGCTCGCCGATCTTCCGGGCTACTGGCTACCCAATGCGAGGCTCGATGGGAAGGCCGGATACTGGGTCGCCCTAAACTGTTAGAATAGCTTTGTGATTTGGGAGTCCCAGCTCACACATTCTGGAGAGTCGGAGTATGTTCTGACTGGGAGAGTGTCTCAGTCGAGTAGTGTTGATACTCAGAGTATGTTTGGAGTTAGCATGGAAAGTCTGACCCGTAGCATGTTCCAAAGTAATCGTGGAGAGTTTAGTGTGTGTAGTCAACTCAACCTGACTAGTCAGATCTTGACAGAGTTGTATAAATTAGGTGCACTAGGACATGGTAGATGTCATGCATAGTGGTAGGACGTTCTAGACATCATCTATAGTACTAGGTGCCATCACTCAACGAGTCTAATTACTGTACGATTGGACAATAGCTCTGAACTTTGCAGCCTCTCCAACCCTATATAAAGGGCACCACAAAAATGATAAATGTGTGGCAAACCATATCAGTGTGTGTTCAGTGTCTCCCCTTCTTCCCTGCTCCACTCGCCCATCTCTCTGACTCACCAAGTCTCTTGTTTCGGCCAACAATTGGTATTGAAGCCTGAGTTCCAGATCTGTTGGTGATGGGATACACCAAGGCATTGGAGGTTGTCGCCGTGGATGCGAAGTAGGACGACGGAAGATCCCTGGTGGTCCAGTGGTGGTGCATGAAACCTGTGTTATGTGGCCAATGTTAAATTACATGAACTACACGGATTAGGCACTCCTAATGTAGGTCATGATGGAGATGTGCCAGCTTTGGGTTGCCGTCAACGACAAGACACGAAGCGCGAGACGGACTCTATGCCCATGGAGTGCCTGTTATGGTCTATCCCAGATGAAAACATCAAAGGAGGCATGGGATATGGTGAAGGCGTTGCGTCTCAGGGTGTCCCGCGTGTGTGACGCAAATGTGATGACGCCGATGAAGCAACTCGAGGCCATCAAGTTCAACAATGGTAAGGACATAGAAGACTTTGGCATGCGCGTATCGTTTCTCGTGTCACAGTTTGGGGTGGTTACATCGAGACCTTTCTCGACCTTGACACCATCTCCATAGAGGAGCTCATTAGTCGTCTCAAGGATGCCGAGGAGCGCTACAAGTCGGAGAAGAAGGAGGCCAAGCAAGCCGACAAGTTGCTCCTCTCTAAAGAGGAGTGGGTCACCCGGATGAAGTTGTGGGATGGTGGCGCGTCGTCCCGCCAAGCCGGACACGAACGCGGCAAGTCGTGTGGCCGTGAACATGGAAAGGGCAACTAGGGTGCGCAACGCATCGAGAACCACGAAACATGTAGCTACTATGGAGTTGCCAGACATTGGGTGTGAGAATGTCACAAGAAAAAGCGCGAGGAGGCTCACCTCGTGCATGGTGGAGCCGGCAAGGACGACACGCTGCTCATAATGGAGGCATGCACCATGGCATCCGTCTCGCAGTTCCAAGTGTTGACTCACCATAGTGAGGAGTAGCGCACGCCGGAGGAGACAACCTTGTCTCAACGGCGGTAGAGTTAGCGACTCGACTGATGGCAGAGTCAGAGGGCAAGTCGAATCCTCCACAGGAGCACTCCCGGATCCGCTAGGTAGCCCATTAGGATCTGCCAGCTCACGCGGGGTGGGAGTCGCCCTGACTTCTGGATGCGGAGGTGACACCAGTGCAGTAGTCTAAGCGACTAGCTGTAGAGACTCAAGAGCGACTCCCAGGGTCGGATGCCTTAGAGTCGACCGTATTCCTACTAGAGGAGAAGGCGCAGGTTAACCTGGTGCAAGAGGGAGCCGCCAAGGATAGCTTCCAATACCTCATGTATGTAAAATGCATACATGAACTTTATAGTTTATTAACACATATTCCATGTATTTACGTATTATACATTGCTATGTCCATGTTTTAGATTAATTTTGGGGATTTTATAAACAATCCTCTCTTCTCTTGTTCTAACTCTATGTGGCAGAAAACACCTTTTGTTAGTATTTTTTACACTACAGGACCTACGGGACTCCAAAAAGGGCAAGGTCAGAGAGAACGCTTGAGAAATTTTGAGGAGCATCTAGGAGAAAAAAGGAGGTCACCAGGGATTTAATGGGATGGGAAAGAGGCCCATTGGCACGGGTTCCCTCCTAGGTCAACCACCACATGTGGTTCTGGCCTCGTTGCTCGAATGTCGTCAATTCCATTGCCATCCTCTACATCTTAACCTAAAACCTTCTATAAACTGGGTCCCCAACGCGATCTCAGAACATACGGAGGCGGAGATTGAAAACCATGAAACTGTGAGTCTATAGGCCACCGCTGGCGGTGATAAGAGGGGGAAACCGCTACCGAGTTTCCTCTGGTTGCCTCCACCCCCTTCGGCCTGGTCATCATCAACATATACAACGAGATCTTGTCCATCACTCTACTATAATCTCTTGGAAAACATGATATGTGATGCAATCTATTATTTTCCCATGATGTATTGTATCTCTATGGTTATGTTTGAGTAGTGATCTGTTTGCGGCAATTGTGAAATAGTTTGTTGTTTGTTGCACACAAGTATATGTTATCTTCTATGATGATCTTATGTACTGATATATGAGTGCACACATATGTTGGGGGATGCATAAGGTTATCACAGTTGCATGTTGATAGGAGGAGGGACAGTCGAAGATTGACAGAAATTGTGTCCCAAGTTTTAAATATGCATGTTATGTTAATTCATGGTTAACTAACGGGGGATAAGTTATGGGGACCTTGTAACTTACAATGGTGGCTGGACTTTGTGTCTTAATAACCACCTTTCTTGCTCATAAGATCCCTTGAGATCAACCACTAGTGGTGTATATGCTCAGTAACTTGGCTACACCTATTTGTGGCTCCTCTCTAGGAGAAACAATAAAAAGAATAATTGTGTTCTTTACTAATTATGACAAGAAAATCAATGAAATAACAATTTTACTAAACATTTTCCCCTTTGAGTTACTCAACATGTTAACCGACGGTCGCTCGATTATTAGTTTTCATCGTCGAAAATAAGGGGATTTCTAGTAGTGTTTTAGTAAACATATTCTCCTTTGAGTTACTCACTTTTACTTCTTGATTATTTTACTTGCAATTACTTTACTTGCAATAGTTTACTTCTTGTTATTACTTTAAACACTTACCATTTTTACTTAGAAGTAGAAAGCACCTTACATACTCTAGTTCATTCGTTGCCTAGAAAGCCATATAAGTTGGTTATAGGGATTTAGAGAATAGATAGTTTACATTCATATCCTCGTGGGTTCGACACTCAAATACTTATCAAATTGTACTATAGTGGTTCCTTGTTCTTAGGGATTATCAAATACTTATATGGCACCGTTGCCGGGGAGCATTGTTCTAGGCTTCTATTTGTGTTTGCATTGCATATTAACATATAAAACTAGTTGGTTAGAGTCATTATGCCCTCGTCACTATCTACCAAAGGATACTTGTAAGCTTCCTTTGATTTCAAGTAATAGGTGTTTGAAAGGTTTTTTGGTTGAATGCAAAAAAGTAAGTAAAACAAGTAAAAAGAAAGCAAGTAACAAGAGTATTTGGAATGATGGTTGAACTCAATAGGGCTAAGACATTCTCGGGGTTGTAGGATACACCACTAGCATCTTGTAATTAATCATAAATAGGATAACCTATTTCTTATGTCATGATATGTGTGGAGAGAGTTCTACAATAATATGTTCATTACAAGGCTCGTAGGCAGTCACTTTGTTGATCCAAGAATGAGGTCATCTCTAAATAACCACTGTGATGCCTGGAAGCAGTCACCATGTAGACCACCAAAATTAAGGGTTTCCCCGTGGATATCGTAATTAGCTTAGTGAATCTCTCTTTGTTACCACTTTAACCGTGTTGGTTGCTAGCAGCACTCCTAGTCACAATAGCTTCCGACACTGCCTCCAAACACGTCCAAAGGATTTCACCCTCTTACTTTAGACGCGAAGGCAAATGATAAGTGGCCGACTACACATACCATCTAAAGGGAGAAACCAAACACACATCATAGATGAATGGATCATAGACACAAGTAATAGATCATATTTATTTCATTTCATAATAATGCTAGGATTTCTTCATCTCTCCAAGAACGAAGGGAACTACTAACACATGGAAGCAATCAACAACATGGATGGATAAAGGTAATGGAATGAATCTATTGCAAACCACAATTGAATCTAGAATTACAACAAAATCTATTGAATGGAAGAAGGGGGTAGAAATGGTGATGTAGATGCCGCGGTTGATGATGTATAAAATGATGTGTTGTCCTCCAATGATGCGTGTAGCAGCAAGGATTTTCCCTTCTCCAAGTCCCTCCTTGATATCCCTTTATAGTGTAGTTTTTCATGGCTAGATGTTTCTGTAAATGTCGGATATGTGATATGTTTTCGTGAGGAGGAAGGAATTGACAAGGCGGCCCCGATGCCATTTCGTATCGGTGGATGGTACGGGCGGGTGATGACCGAGAAGTATAGGGGATCGCAACAGTCTTCGCGTATAGTATTACCCAATTTATTGATTTGACAAAAGGGGAGCCAAAGAATACGTGCAAGCATTAACAACTTAGTTGTCAATTCAGATGCACCTGGAAATAGTTCTTGCTCATAGATGTTTATTAGTAGCAACAGTTTGTAGTAGCAACAACAAACCAACAGCAGCAGTAAAACAGGAGCAATAGTAACAATAGTAGCAATCAGTGGGATAGCAATCAGTGGGATATGGATGGATTGATGGGCATTGAATGGACGAGTCTAAACATGTAACTTCAAGATCTAGGGCATTGCAGATAAATAAGAACAAGCATCCAAGTACTAAACAATCATAGGCATATGCTCCATATATAGTCATGCGTGCTCGCAGTGAAAACTTGCACAACATCTTTTGTCCTGCCAACCCATGGCAGCGGGGCCTCTAGGGAACTACTGGCAATTAAGGTGCTCCTTTTAATAGAGCACCGACGCAAAGCATTAACACTCCGTGAACACATGTAATCCTCACACCACATCCATCCCCTCCGATTGTCCCAATTTCTTTCACTTCGGGGCCTTTGGGTCCGGACAATGATATGTGTACACAACTTGCAAATAAGATCACAAACAATACTATCATAATTATTCAATAATAAGTTCAGATCTGAGATCATGGCACTCGGGCCCTAGTGACAAGCATTAATCACAAGTTGCATCAAAGTCAAATAACACTAATAGAGATACTAGGCACTATGCCCTAACAATCTTATTCGATTACATGATAGAACTCATCCAATCCCTACCATCCCCATAGCCTACAGCGGGGGGTTACTCACTCATGGATGAGGGAAACATTGATGGTTGATGGAGAGGCGTTGGTGATGACGATGGCGATGATCCTCTCCAAATTCCCCATCCCGGCAGGGTGCCAGAACGGAGTTTCTGGATTCGAATCTTGGTTTCTGGCGGTGGGGGCACAGCGGAACTCTTTCTGGAAAAACGTCGAACCCCTCGGTTTTTAGGTCAAGAGGTGTCTTATAGGCGAAGAGGGAGGCCGAGTGGGTGCCTGGGGTGGCCGCACCCCCTAGGCGCGGCCAGGCCTGGCCCGCGCGTGGCAGTGGTGTGGGCCCCCAGGCCTCCACTCCGTCTCGTACTCTGGCTCCATGGATCTTCTGGTGAACTAGGATTTTTGGCATATTTTCCGGGATTTTTCCTGATAGTTGATTTTCTGCACAAAAACTAGACACCAAGGTAATTCTGCTGAAAACAGCGTCAGTCCGTGTTAGTTGTATCCAAATCACACAAGTTTAGAGGAAAAAAATAGCAAAAATGTTTAGAAAAGTAGATACGTTTTGGACGTATCAACTCCCCCCAAGCTTAGCTTAGTGCTTCTCCTCAAGCAATTCAGTTGAAAACTAAGTGCGATAAAAGAACTTTCACGAATACATTTGCTTCATATGATGTATATATTCTTAGCATAGGAGTAGATACTTAAACCATTCATAATAAGAAGTATGCAACTAAGTCTACTCAATAGTCATTGCAAGCTATGAAGAGAAACCAACTCAATAATAATAAGTAGCATGGAACATAAACATAAGCAACATTGCAATTCTCATAAGAAGGTATGATAGAGTGGTATCTCGCTTGCCTTTTTTTGTGGAGCACAATATAAATGCCAAGGCACCTCTGAAGTTCAAGCGAAGACTAAAAGTAAAAATATCAGAGATACAAGCATCAAAGTCATGACATAATTAACCAAGTTTTAAGACAAACACAAGACTGACAACTATGCTCTCAAGAAGGTGCTCATAGAATAAGTGGTGACTCAACAAGGAAGTTAAAAGGTTTTGAAAAGTTTGAAAGGCTTCCAAATGCTGAAATTAAGGTACTCATTAGCTTTGAACTCTCATTGCCCCTATTATAGGCATCTTCATATGGTTAAGGTAAAAGCGAAGTCCAATATGAGTAATATGCTTGACAGACCATAAACTGGAAATCCCATGTCCCTCGAGTACGAGGGCCGCTCCGCATGCTACTCAACTTTGGTTACCTGTAAGTTCTTGTCATTGTAAATACATGCATATCATAGAGAACCGCCAACGGGGTACCCCTTGCACATGATACAAGAGCTATCCCGTGATCAAAATGACAAGGCAAGCAGACAATGAGCATCTCAGCGATCTTTTTATTTACTATGTGCATAGCTTCATAGAATGCTCATTATGGTGATGCTACAAGTTTCCACCATGATTAGGCATGGCTTTGGCTAGCGGCCCAAGCATTTCTTTAACACATATATATATACTCCATGAACTCACAAGCTCCCCTTTTATTTCACACCGACGACATCCGCACACAAAAGATCAAGGTATCAACTGGATATATATCCATAAGTGTTGAAAGCGTTCCCCGTGATAGCACGGTTCTGCTAACTCCCAGCATATAATTTGCAAGCATATAACTTTCATGGACAGGTCACAATAGTTCAGGATTATTAAGTGCAAGGAATAAAGTGTGCCATCAAGTTCGTGAGAGCTTTACTAACTAACTTTCTCAAAGCAGTAAAACATTTTATTTGGAAGAAAACAAGGCATATAGAATATGCACTGAAATAGAAAATGATGCTAATAGGTAGGTATGGTGGACACTGTTGGCAATAATGGTTTTGGGGAGTTGGAAGCACAAGTAGAGCTCATAATCAGTGCAAGTGAAGACTAGAAATAGAGAGGGAGCGACAAATGAGAGAGCAATGACTGTCATAATCATGCTTGCAACAAAACATGACTAATTATGGCATGAAAGTGATACAAGAACTCTGAGGCAAAATAAATTATCGAGGCTTACTGACTATTGTTTAGTCATATGCATGTGTGAGCATGTGCTAAGTCGATTCACATGAAACTTTCAGAGGAGGATACCACAATATCATACCAAAATATGAATAAAACAATGCAAGGAAACATTCATATGACATGCTACAAACTATTAGCAAGCTGGAGCTAATCACAAGAAAGCAAGAACTACTAAGCATCCAATAGTAACATACACCTTACATGAACAGACTAAGCATGCTCACAGTGATGAGTATATGTACAAAAATGAAAACAAATAAAGTTCGTTACTAGCCTCTTACCACACCTCAAGTTGTCTTAATCTTCATTATTGTCCTTCAATTGTGTGACTTGAATAATAACATGAAACCAAAATCCACTGAGGACGGCTGAAGCCTGCAAAGAACTCACAAAACCAAAGAAGAACAACAAATATTTTTGGTGTTTTCGATTTTTTTAAAACAAGCAAACAAAGCAAAAACTAAAGAAAGCAAAAACCAAAGCTAAAAAGGAAAGAAACAAACAAAGAGAAACAATGAAAATATTTTTGGTATTTTTGTGTTTTGAGAAGGCAGAAACAAAAACCAAAAAGAAAGCGAAACAATGGATTTACAAAGAACCGACGAAACATGATATATAGATGAGTCTGATGTCAGTATACCTCCCCCCAAGCTTAGGCTTTTGGCCTAAGTGGGGCTCAACTCCATGGTGCCCAAGAAGGTTCACCTCCGTAGTACGACGAGGAGGCCCCTTCGTCCTGTATGAACTCGAGGACTCGCCTGTGTAGTACACAGAGGGGTCGTATGAGGGCGTGTCCCCCTGATAGTGTCCATGGAAACCAAGAATGTGCATCTTGTCATCCATATCCTCCTTGGAGCGAGACAAAGGTCCCTGGGAAATACTGAACAAAGTGGTTTGGGGGAGAGGGATCTCTCTCTTCCCCGTCAATAAACAACATTCTATAAACCAAACTCTCAATGGTAGAGCCAGTAGTGACAAAGTGATGCGCCTTCATGGCAGCAAGATCAAGCCTCTGAGGAGCCAAAACTGTATCATTTGGATCAATAGCAAGGTTCAAGGCATCAACAACACGTGCAACAATAATTCCCCCATAAATGGGTCCCTTAGCAGCTAAACGACGAGCAATGAGAGAACCAAGATTGTACTTAGTTTCATTGTTGAGCACAGCAGCTATTAAGGACAAATGATAGTTGGAAATATTACTAGTGTTCTCCCTACCAAGAACACTAGTGGCAAGATAGTAAGCAAAGTACCTGATGGATGGGAGTTGAATATTTCTTATCTTTCCCCGTTGGGCTCTACGGTCATCATCATTGGTTATCCCGCGGTAGAGCTCCAACAAATCAGCGGGTTGAGCTGGAATCTTCTTCGCCGAGCCAGCTGTACCAAGTTACAGGGCCTCACAATATTTCTTCAATGTCATGGTGTAAGGCCTGCCATAAATTTTGAAAGACACATATGGCTTCAACAAGCTGTTAGTAAAAGAAAAGCTCTCCACAAATGTTTTAGTGAGCGTTGCATATTTCACGCTCTCATCCTGCATATAGCTTGTTAGTCCAACCCTTCGAACCAAGGTTAGAAAATCATCAAGAATCCCAGTAGCCCGCAAAAAGGTTAGGCAAGGAAAGGTGGAAGGGTGAGCATCCCCCTTATCTCCCTCGTCGCCAAATCGTGGTGTAATGACATCCTCATTGTATGAGGGCCTAGCTCGGGTGGATGATCTTGAAGGCCTTGCCCTCCTAGGTGCATCACTCTCAAATATTTCACCAAATGTGTGGTTCTCCATGACCTCTTTTTCCGAAATTTTTAGACAAACATCAAACCAAGTGATTTCCAAGTTGATAAATGATGAGAAACTATTATAGGAACTTGCTAGAGGGCTATAGATGCATCAAAATGAAATCTCTAAGCATAGAACAAGCATGCAAGCTCACACAACCTGTCACCTATACCCGCAAATACTCAAGATACAATCTACCAATCACAAATCTGATTGGACAAGCGGAGGAGGCACATACCAAGGAGCAATCCCTCCAAAAATCAGCAACAAAAGATGGGCTGAGCAAGGAGATCAAAATTCACGAGAAAGAACAGCAGGAACTCTAGCTTGAGAAAGTTTTCCGGTGTTTTTCTGGAGAGAGAAATAAGATGGCTAGGAGGAGGCACCTTGGAGGGTCCTAGGTTGGCCACACCCTAGCCAGGCGCCACTTGGGGGTGGCCGCGCCCACCAGGGGTGGCCCCTGGGTCACTCCAGGTGTCCCTCTGCCCCTTTTTTCGAGGAAAAATTTATTTTGAATTTTCTGGGATTTTTCGGGAAACTTTATTTTTGGCCAATTTTCAGGGTATGAAAATTGATTTTCTCGCATAAACAATTTTTTAGAAGAAACAAAAGCAAACCAAAAACCAAACTACATAAGTTCTAAGACACTATATCAAACAACTAACAAAACCAAAGCTAGCAAAAGAAAATGCAAAGACTAGGAAGGGGAAAAGTAAAAGAAAGCAAGTATAACCACAGTGAAAGCATTATTTTGTTCATTAAAATCCTTTTGTTAGCAAGGTTGATCAAGTCTTGTTACCAAAACAATCTTATATGAAAAAAAACTTTGCATTCCACAAGGTGATTATGTTACCTCAAATTTGGTAGCAATGGTCCCAATCATAATGGTTTCCAAATTTTCTTGTGGAATGGGACAATATATTTCTCCAACCATGATGCTCTCAATATTTTCAATGGAATTCAGGCAATAGCTTTTAGCAACCTTCTTGAAGAAATAGATAGTATGCTCTTTGTCATTAATATTGAATGTTACTTTTCCTTAATTACAATTGATGACAGCACCTGCAGTATTAAGAAAAGGTCTCCTAAGAATAATAGACATATTATCTTCTTCAGGCATTTCAAGCACAACAAAATCAGTTAAAACCAAGAAATTATGAGCCACTTGAATAGGAACATCCTCACATATACCAACAGGAATAGTAGTTGACTTATCAGCCATTTGCAAAGATATATCAGTTGGTATCAACTTTTCTAGCTGGAGTCACTTGTAGAGATAAAAAGGCATAACACTAACTCCAGCTCCCAAATCACGAAAAGCAGTTCTAACATAATTATTCTTAATTGAGCAAGGAATAGTCGGTATACCTGGATCACCAAGTTTCTTTGGAACCTTACCATTGAAGGAATAATTAGCAAGCAGAGTAGAAATCTCCTCATTAGGAATCTTCCTTTTATTAGAGACAATATCCTTCATATACTTTGAATAAGGAGGCAACTTAATAGCATCAGGCAAAGGAATTTGCAAAAATACAAGTTTCATCCACTCACAAAACTTGCTGTAGTGTTCTTCCTCCTTTGACTTCTGTTTCTTACCTGGAAAAGGCATAGGTTTCTGCACCCAAGGTTCTCTCACTACCATTTTTATTAGCAATAAAATTTCCTTAATGTACCTAGTATTCTTAGTTTGCTTCTTAGGTTCTTACTCAACTTCCTCCTTATCAGGAGTATCATTTTTATTATCACTTTCAGTTTCAGCATCAGAGACAGATATACTATTAGGATCTACAACAGGTTCAAGCGGTTCCTCAACTACTTTGTGTTTATTTTTCTTTCTCTTACAAGGACTACCACTACTTTCACCTTGTTGAGAATCCTTCTCAATCCTTTTAGGGTGTCCTTCAGAATATAAAGAATTGATAGCATAAAACTACCACTTTATATGTCGATTTTCCCAATTTATACCACTCCCCTTCGAAATCACATAAAACTACCACATTGGATCTTGATTGTCGCAAAAAGGACTGATCGCTGTCTAAATACGAATTGACACAGTTTAAGACAGATGGGCTCACCCGTCAGGCTGACATGGCAGCGCGAGAAAATTGCGCATAAGTCTCTGGAACTATTAAAACCTTTATAACTTTTGAATACGAATTCAAATGGAAAAAGTTTAAATATAAAAAGTGCTCAGAATTGTTTGAATTTTTTTACAAAATATATTTATTATTTTATATAATTAAAATATGCAAAAATATAAAAATTATTTTATTAATTATAAGAAATTATTTTATTAATTATACAAAAACTTTGAAATTCATAACTTTAACTATATAACTCCAAATAATATAAATAATATGTCTAAATTTATTAGAAAAATCCAACGAATCCATTTCTTATATTTATAATGCATGAATCATATCCGTTCCTCTCGGATATTTTAATTATGCAAGTAATCATAATAATAAATATGTGTCTTATTTATTCTAGCATATTTATAGATGCGCTAGAAATATGAAAATGTGCACTAGAAATATACAAGTAATCCACCAACTGATCCTACAACAGCACCTAGTTACGTACGTACGTACACCTAGACTGATGATCGATCTCGGTGAACAACTCCCAATCGCCTTCATTCATGCATACACGCACACTTAACGTGTCTTGATGCATCAGATCATTGCACCCATAAACATACACGTACAACACTACACCGTATACACAAGAAATATGCATGCAAATATGCACTAGAAATATGCACTAGAAACTTGCATAAAAATGTGCGCCGCATGTGCTTATGCGCGCGAATGCCTGATCAATCAAGCCACATGCATCACTGATAATTGATTAAAATACTGTTATGTTTGCATAATTAATCAGCCAGTAATTATATGAGATTCTATCTGGATCCAATCGCTGTCGCTGCCACCGGCCCTCGCCGCGGTGGCGGTGGGCCTAGCTGTCGAATGTGGCTTGGGGGCGGTGCGTCAAAGGAGGATGCCAAAGTGCTGCTGTGCGGTGGACGATAGCGTACGTACGTGTGCTGTGCTTCGTATTATCTATCACCTGGGCTGGCGTGCGTTTCCCGGCTGGAACAGACGCTCTGTACGTACACAACACGTAGCACCTACAAGAGCCGCGACTGGTACGTACTACCATGCATGCCAGCCACAGGGCACTAAACTAAAGTTGCTGCAATTAGTTAACTTAACCTTTTCGATGAGTACACAGTTTCAATGAGTTCATCATGCTAGTACGCTCTTCATGGTCCAGAGGGTGACAGTCTAGTATAGTTAACCCACGCATGTACGTGATCGCGCGCGCGCGCGGAAAGCTGGCCGCTTTGATGCCTCGAAAAGCACGCTTTATTTCCCCGCCTAAACATGCGCGCACTTGGTTAATCATCATCAGCTAGCTAGCGCTCAAACTGGTTCGTTCGACACACATGTGCATGTGTAGGACAGTAGGAGAATGGTGTAAACATGGCATCAAAATCATCATTGATGTGTGGGCCAAAAAGCGACCGATGATCGGGCCATGGAAGGGGATCGATCGGCAAATATTTAAGAAATAAATAAAACAGCACACATTTATTATTATGATTACTTGCATAATCAAAATATCCGAGAGGAACGGATATGATTCATACATTATAAATATAAGAAATGAATTCCTTGGATTTTTCTAATAAATTTAGACATGTTATTTATATTATTTGGAGTTATATAGTTAAAGTTATGAATTTCCAAAGTTTTTGTAAAATTAATAAAATAATTTCTTATAATTAATAAAATAATTTTTATATTTTGCATATTTTAATTATATAAAATAATAAATAAAGTTTGTAAAAAAAAATTCAAAAATTCTGAGCACTTTTCGTATTTAATTTTTTTTCATTTGAATTCGTATTCAAAAGTTATGAAGGTTTTAATAGTGCCAGGGACTTCTGCGCAATTTTCTGTCAAAACTTGAGGACCTGCGTGCAAAATAGCAGACGGTACGCCATCTCGCGCTGCCACTTCAGCCTGATGGGTGGGCCCGCCCGTCTTAAACCGTGTCAATTCGTGTTTAGACACCGATCAATCATTTTTGCGACAATCAAGATCCAATGTGGTAGTTTTATGTGATTTCGAAGGCACGTGGTATTAATTGGAAAAATCAATATACAAAGTGGTAGTTTTATGCTATCAACTCAGATATAATGGATCTTGAGTAGTTATACACTCCTAGTTCTAATTCTATAAGCATGTTTATCTCCTAAGGCATTAACTAGCATATCCTTTTATACCTTAGCAAGTTGATCAAGTTGGGTTTAAACATTTGAAAGTGTTTACAAAGTATTTTAATATCATTAGAAGTTCTTTCCATAATATCTTTCAACTCTTTAATAGCTTTAGAGTTTTCCAATAAATGATTCTGAACTTGTTTATTAAAATTACCTTGTTTAACAATGAAAATGTCAAGTTCCTCTAAACATTGATCAGGAGGCTTACCATAGAGAATATCACCTTCAACAAAGTGTTGGAGAGAGTGTACCTAAATAGTGGATGAGTGGAAAATTGTCTTACATAATTCTTCTATAGGAGGTAGATTCTTACATCTTCAGCTCTACTACCTTTCTCCTTAAGACATTTCTTAGCTTTTTTCATCACTTCATCATTTAATGCAATTACTCCCCTCTTCTTTGGTGTTGGTATTGGATCTGGTTCAGGCACAACTAGTTCATGAGTAATAGGCTCAGGTGTATTTAGCTCAGTTGAAGTCCAATCATCATAATTATTGCTTATTTTAGCCATTAATTCTTCAGCATCTGTAGGAGTCTTTTCCTGGAAACACAATCAACAAATCTATCTAGGTATGTCCTAGAATCATCAGTTAGTCTATTATAATAAATATCAAGAAGCTCATTTTTAGGTAATGGACATCTAGGATATGCATGAATCAAGGCACAGAACCTTGTCCATGACTCAGACAATTTCTCTTCTTATCCCTGTTTAAAATCAAAATGTCTCTGCAAAGCAGCATGTCTAGCACTGGGAGGAAAATATTTTTGGAAGAAAGAAGCAATCAAACAATCAGGGCTATTAATGGAACCAGGAGGTAATCTATTAAACTAAGCCCTAGATTCTCCTTTTAGTGAAAAAAGGAAGATCTTTGTAACAAATTACTTGCGCGTCTTAAAATCATAAGTGAATAAGGCACTCATAGTGGAAAACTCATTCATATGAGCCACATCACTCTCATTTTCAGTCCCACAAAAAGGTTCTTTCTCAACTATGTCTAAATAGGATAAATCAAGAGATAAATCATAATCTTTATCTTTGATATCTATGTGAGAGGTGGCAAACTTAGGATCAGAGGACAGTTTAGGAATAATAGTACATCTTGCAAGGAGACTCTTAATAGCACTAGTACCATGTGTGTTTCGGCACTCTTCAACAAATTCATCAGTGAACTCAATGTAACCATCATTAATATCATAACTCTCTCTAGACTCAGGTGAGCTAATAGGTGTAACAGTGTCTTCACTAGGAGTTTTAGTATTTCCTAGACCAGCCATAGTAGCATCTAGGAAAGGACCTCATGAACCACTCGCATCAAGCATGGTAGAAGTAACATCATGAGCATCAAAAGCAGTTTTCAGATTTAGCAATAGTAGCAGTGTGTGTAGCATGAGTATGTGGTGGCGGTGTAACAAGCTTACTTATAGCAGACGGTGAATCAAGAGCAACAAAGGTGTTTAGGACTGTACCTCTTCTTGTAGTGGATGGTATAATAGGAAACTTTCCATCACGAGACTTCCCCATGATGAAAGCAGTAGGAGTGAACAATAGTAGATCCAAGTGAACTTACAAATAAAGCTATGCTCCCTGGCAACGGCGCCAGAAAATAGTCTTGATGACCCACAAGTATCGGGGATCGCAACAGTCTTCGCGGTTTGTATTACCCAATTGATTGACTCGACACAAGGGGAGCCAAAGAATACTTGCAAACCTTAACAACTGAGTTGTCAATTCAGCTGCACCTGGAAATAGTTCTTGCTCAGAGAAGTTTATTTGTAGCAACAGTTTATAGTAGCAACAACAAAGCATCAACAACAGTAACACAAGAGCAATAGTAACAGCAGTAGCAAACAGTGGGATATGAGCGTGGTAGGCATAGGGATGGATGGACGGGCGTTGCATAGACGAGTCGAAACATGTAACTTCAATATCAACAAGCATCCATGTACTAAACAATCATAGGCATGTGCTCCATATATAGTCATGCGTGCTCGCAGTGAGAACTTGCACAACATCTTTTGTCCTGCCATCCCGTGCCAGTGGGGCCTCTAGGGAACTACTGGAAATTAAGGTGCTCCTTTAAATAGAGCACCGGAGCAAAGCATTAACACTCCGTGAACACATGTGATCCTCACACCACAGCCATCCCCTCCGGTTGTCCCAATTTCTGTCACTTCAGGGACTTTGGATCCGGACAATGATATGTGTACACAACTTGCAGATAAGATCACAAACAATACTTTCATAATGATTCAATAATAAGTTCAGATCTGAGATCATGGCACTCGGGCCCTAGTGACAAGCATTAAGCACAACAAGTTGCAAAAAAGTCAAATAACACTAATAGAGATACTAGGCACTATGCCCTAAAAATCTTATTCGATTACATGATAGAACTCATCCAATCCCTACCATCCCCATAGCCTACAGTGGTGGATTACTCACTCATGGATGAATGAAACATTGATGGTTGATGGAGAGGCATTGGTGATGACGATGGCGATGATCCTCTGCAAATCCCCTGTCCCGGCAGGGTGCCAGAATGGAGTTTCTAGATCCGAATCTTGGTTTCTAGTGGTGGCGGCGCAACAGAACACTTTTTAGAAAAACATCGAACCCCTCGATTTTTAGGTCAAGAGGCGTCTTATAGGCGAAGAGGGAGGCCGAGGGGGTGCCTGGGGTGGCCGCACCCCCTTAGGCACGACCAAGCCTGGCCCGCGCCTGGCAGGGGTGTGGCCCCCTAGGCGTCCAATCCGTCTCGTACTCTGGCTCCGTGGATCTTCTAGTGAAATAGGATTTTTGGCATATTTTTCGAGATTTTTCCTAATAGTTTATTTTCTACACAAAAACTAGACACCAAGGTAATTCTGCTGAAAACAGCGTCAGTCCGTGTTAGTTGTAATCCAAATCACATAAGTTTAGAGGAGAAACAATAGCAAAAGTGTTCGGGAAAGTAGATACGTTTTTTACGTATCAGCGGGCTCCATCCGTACCACTGGTCGTTACGTCTCCTTGAACCCCCTATGCGCAAGCGATTCCTCCAGGTGCGAAGATAAATCAATAAAATGACTTTGATCACCTAAAAATATCATATTACAGTGTAATATGATAGTCTCAATTGATATGTTCATAATAGACTTAGTAAATTGGGATCCTGTTGAAACAAGGACAAAAGGTGCAAGCATAAGCGATAAAATACTAAAAACCACTTATGTAAAAAATAAGTAAAAATGCTCCAATTTTGGACTCATTAACTCCCCCAAGCTAGACTCTTGCTCGCCCTCGAGAAAGACGGTGGCTTATGAACAAGATCATCATGTTTATGGGGCACTGGTAGTTATAATAAATGAGGCAAAATTTTAAATAGGAGTACAATATCGAATGTAGAGTTACATCGGGAGCTTTATCACACCTTTACACATCACATGACTTAGAGGCTTCCACACCTTTTTGTATTAATGTTATTATAATGAGCTATTAGTGATTGAACATATTAATAAATCATAAAGTTAAAGATGGTTTAGCACTTGATTTTGTAATGAAGATTTATGATCATTTCTTTTTCTCCTTTCTTTCTTCTTTTTTTCTTTATAAGCTCATACTTTTTCTTTTGCTTTGTGATTTCTGTTGATAGCAAATCTTTTGTCTATTTCTCTTTCTTCTCTTCCTTCTTCTCTTTTTATCAAAGTTGTGTAATCATGTTCACTACTATGGCTTTTATGATTCAAACCTGAGACTATAATATGCTACCAATATTTTACTTCTCATAATTTAATCAATACTTTATTGGTGTGGAAGACCCTAAAATCATAATACTCGTATAAGTATCATAACACTCAACCTAGTCCAATCATCTACTATAATAATCATGAATCAAAAGATAACTCAAATATCATAAAGTCTCGAAACTCAAAGGATATAATTCTTCTCTTGAATAAGGGGAATCGAAGATTATGCAACGAATGCAAAAGCTCTTGAATAAAAACCTAACATGCGTGTAGTAAAGTAAACATGCTAAAACTGTATGATAGGTTATAAGGTGTTATAGATCTCCCCCAAGCTTGGGATGAAGCCAGCGGGATCAAATAATCCCTTGCAATTATTCATACCGTGGCACACTTCAAGGCGAAGCAGCGTTGTTGGAGATAGCCGCACGTACTTTCTTGTTTTTTCCTCAAGGGCGGATATGCGATGAAGGAACTTCTATAGATCTGAACGCAAGCAGAACATACCTTCAGCGACCCTGTTTAACACGTCGTTGAGTTCCTTCTTTCTTTCAAGATATAAGAGACACTTGCGCATGATCTCCCAATGAACGAGTTCTTCCTTCTGATCCTTCTCGATCTTACAAAGACGCTGTTCGGTTTTTGGGACGTGCTGCATGACATGCATGTCTAGAAGTTTGAACTCCCAATCTTTTTAGGGCTTCACGCTCATGCGTGTGTTCATGGTGATCTTCTTTGTTATGTAAGTGTGCGCCGTAGTCTACTCATGAGTCCCTGCATAAGCTCGGTTAGCTTTCTTACCCTTGGGGTGAAGGGTAGTTGGTGGAGATGAACTTGATCAACTCTGTACACCCCTTCCAATGGGGTTTCTTTGCTTCTTCTTCATCTTTGGGCCTTACCATAGCCAGATATTCTGGCTGCTTCCATCCTCTCTTCATTTGCTCCATGAAGATGTGGAATTCCTCATCATCATCCTCATCTTCGGAATCATAGACATACCTCTTGTTCTTCGGGCTTAGGCCTTGAGCTTCAAGATCATCGACTTCAATGGAGGAAGTATGGAAGCTATCCCACGAAGGAGCCATGAGGACAAGAGGTTTTCCTTTGCCTGGAACTGGGTAGCGCATCGACGAGATTGGATCTATTGATACAAGAGGGAGGAAGACCTTTGGGGAGGCTCGATAAGGGTTAGAAACGGGTAAAAACTCATACTGGAAGAAAAAGGGTTGGCCAAGAAAATAATCCCAACAAATAAGGTAGGAAATAGGAAAAAAAGAATAAAATGAATCCTTAACGACCTCTGGTATGGGCGCACGCCTGTAAGGCACGCCCGTACTAGGGTTCTTTCCTGAAGTATGCCTTCCCGAAGTCGGTAAGAAGTCAACCGAGCCAATAGTATGCGTGGATCCCTCCCATATGGCCCGGTTTTACTGGCTCGGTTACCGCCTTATACCCTCTTTTTTTATATCGACGCAGACCAAACAAACAAGAGATCACAATAAATGTAACAACCTATCGTACGGGCCAGTGCACCCATGCGGTGCGGTCGTACCTGTAATCCCCTGGACCTTATGCTCTAAATCACAAGCTGGTATAACCTAAAATTGGATAAGGTGTCATACCAAGGAGGCTCAAAGGCCACATAGCTTTAAGTGCGAGAGACATAGCCGGCTGGACTATGAGTCAAGCATACACAAACGAGTATGTATGCCAATGACATACAAGAGTACATCAGAGCCAAACCACCTAAAATAAATAGAAATATTCAATGTCATATGACAAGATCCAAAATACAAGATATTTCTCATTGTTTAGGATACATCCTCATACATCACATATCAGAGTACCAAGCGAAAGAGGAATACAAGATCCGAGTACGGATAAGAAGCAACTTGGCATAAAATGCCCTAAAAATAAGCACATCCCGCCCATAGATCTCATGGATCTCCATCCCCGGAATCTCTACACCTGACGGTCGTTGTCACCATCCTCGGTCTCCTCGACGGATATACCTGTCCATATGAACCAATATTTTATCATGTGAGACCCTAAGGTTCTCAGCAAGTCTTTATACATCTAAAGGGAACACCCTGAGGGTAACGCAATTGCAGCAAAAATAAAGCCTAACAATTCTATAGAGACACGCAACAACATTCGCCTAACCAATGATAGATGGACGCTCATTAGATAAACAACAGTCACTTACCCAACATATATATATATATCAACATAAATAAGCATTGCTCGCCGATGGCTGCAAGTGCATAGATCGTTTGTAGCTAGTTTCAAAGTTAAGATGTCGATCCCACAGGGAGCCCGAAGATAAGTGTTTATGGGTGAAGTCTCTGTCACACTCAAAGTTGTCACAGGTCTTTGAGTGAATTGGCTGGAAGCATTGAACTAAGAATAAAATTTGGATTAAAGGAATGTATTTAAATAAACCTAAAATGTAAAATTCAAAAATAAAAACAATAAAAATAAAGAATGATTTATTTGTTGTTTTCTGCAGATGACAAAATAGGCGCCGGGAGATTCAGTTCATGGTGATAGTGAATGTTCCAGGTGGATGAGTGCTAAGTGTAACAATTATAATCTTATAAGTATGTGTGTAGGCGAGTTACCTATAATTAGACGGAACTCCTCTTGGTAGATTTCATCCCAACTTCAATAATCCTAATAGCCTGTTACCATAACCATGGTCAGTCACTAGATGATTAAGATCCTTCAGGTTGCTTAGCAATTAAGCTCCTTGGATTGGACTAATGCAATAATCATAGTTGCTCCTCATGATCCCTGAGTCAAACTAGTTTCCCATTGATATCCCCGTGTCACTCGGGGGTCGCCAGTCTGCTAGCGAAGAAAATTCTATCTATGTGGAACAAAGCATCATGTTGTCTAAGCCCTTAATTGGACAACAAGCATTAAGCATCCCACAGATAGTCAAGCACACATAATATAGTAATTAAAACCAACCACAAACTTAATGGAAATTATATAGTCACATCACATCTCACCAATCCCTTACATCTCCCACGCCCAAGGGAAATTACTCACATATGAGGGAAGAAAGAATCATCGATATACTTAAATAAAGGGAGTTCTTCTTGATATTACCATGGAGATCCATAATAAGAATAGAAATAAATCCAACACAATTCAAGATGGGAAGAACAATCTCAAACCCTAGTCTTGTAAGGTGGAGATCTCTCTCTCTCTCTCAAGTACAAGTAGTAGCTATGGAGGTGTGGTGGCTAGGAGATCGAAGGTCGTGGAGTGAGATGATGAATGTCTTCTCCTTCTTCTCTGGATCTCTTCTTTCTCCCTTCTATATGGGATGGCGGCTTGTGTGTTCTATTTTTTGACTTCTGCCTCTTCACGAAAGTTGTATCTTTTAACAAGAAGAAGCTGATGGAAACTATACAGCGGGAACTATACGGCCGGAAAAATATTCCCACCGTATAGTTCCTCGTTAAGGCTACTGTATGCTCCCCTTGACTACTTCCAAAAATAGACTTGCTTGTTTTCGTCTGAATATTGTGTTTCTGCTGTTAAAACCCTCTCTTGATATTCATAACCTGAAACACAAATTAAAAACCAAGTTTTCTTTGCTACCGAAGTATTAGCGTTAGGTAAAGCTAGAAAACCATCAAATCCAAATGAAAACCATCAATAGAAACCATAAAAAATGTGTCGAATCTCACAGCTATCAACTCCCCCAAGCTTAGGTGTTGCTCGCCCTCCAGTGACAAGAAAATAAGAAAGGATAGTGGAGATTCGAGACTTTAAATAAAAGAACTTACAAGATCGCAGTGGCATTAAATTCTTTTCTTCATAATTCCTGCAACCTTAAACATGATCATACAAACATTCA
Organism: Avena sativa; assembly: GCA_916181665.1. Lineage (NCBI taxonomy): Eukaryota > Viridiplantae > Streptophyta > Magnoliopsida > Poales > Poaceae > Avena > Avena sativa. The sequence continues at coordinate 242,948,558 of OV702297.1, forward strand.
CAATATTGCAATAAGTTCACTTCCTAACCACGTATATCTTGCTAGCAAAAAAATCATATGCCTGAGCGAGTGTCAAAAGTTTAGCTAGGAAAGTGAAACAAATCCTTTTGGTTTCTCTCTTATTTCAGAGATGAAAACTTTTTGCTCTAGTTCCTTTAATCAATTAAGAGTAATCAAGTTGGCACCAATAACTTCTAATTTAGGAACAACTCATCTACTCCCACGTCAAAATTTCAAGACTCTCAAAGCACCTTTTTCATTTCCTTGTTTTTCAAAAACTTCAGCTCTTTCATAGAGAAATCATGCAACTGTTTTTAACATGTTAATTGGGGCTGTGTTGCGCACTCATGACCATGCCAATAGATAATTGTTGAGAAATAGTGGGTCATAGGAGTACTACAACTTCACTTGGAATGTAAAACCACAAGGAGACTAAAATTTTACCCGTCATAGCTTTGCAGCTACAGGAGCTTATATAACTCAATAGCCAAAATCAAGTGGTTTCCCACATTTAGATCATTCGTTGGCCAGCAGAGTTAATAGTTCCCAATGGAGTACGACAGTGTTGTAGTGACACGCATAAAGCAATATCCTAACGTAATTATTAGAAAAATCAGTGGCATAATCTCTACTACTTCGAAGCATCCATTTTATCAGACAATTTCATTCAAGGGTGATATCGAGTCTATTTACATTAAGCTCAATGGGGTTGAGTAGTTTCTAAAATCAAATCCTTTGGGGTAAAACATGGACTCAAGTCATCTCTTGGATGCTTTTTCTTGTTGTAAAAATGTCGGAAATATTTTAACGAAGTTCATTGCTTGTTATTTCAAAGCTAAAAGAGGACACTGGCAAAGGAATAGAATTTATAGGATAACAAGGTAAGTGGGGAGTGACTCAAGTGCAAATGACTAAATAATTGTAGGATCAATTTAAAGTTGCATAAGTGGTGATGAAAGGAATGTGATACCTCCTTTTGCTTGCTTCGTTCTCGTACTTGAGTCAAATCCCCTCTATATTTCCCTATTGCCAAGTTACCTGAAATTGAGCAATTTCTGAGAAAAACAAAGAAACAAATTTGCAATAACAATTACAACTATTTTTTGTTTGTTTTTGGTTTAAGAATGCAAACTGAAAGTAAACATCCAATTCTTGGAAAAGAAAATAAATCAAAAGAAGAAATAAAAATATGAATGCAAAGTTTGGAGGTTCTCAAACCTCCCCAAGGTTAGGGTATTGTCATGCTTAGTTGTTGCCATAGTTTGGCGGCGGGTACGGATGCTGCTGATAGTAGTCGGGGAAGTGGGTCATGAAGTGACTAAAGTTGTGAGTTAAGGCACTCACATCCTCATTCACTCAATGCAGAGTTTCGTCGATCTCCCCAACGTACTGGTTGAGTTGCAGAAAATCTTCATCGGGGACATTGTTGAACCCCTGCCCCTGTTGCTGCTGATTGGGCAATGGGTCCCAAGGTCCCTGGTGCTGCTGCTGCTGTCCTTCCCAAGAAGGGTTGTACTCCTACTCCTTCTATTGCTCTTGCTCATCCTGCTTCTCTCCTTCTTCATCTTCCTCGGAGTTAGGATAGAGTGCTGCCATGATCTCCCTCACTTGATCCATGGCGAGGATCTAGTTTTGCCTCTCCTGAATCGAGAAGGCTTGCGGACACGGCAATGGCACCTTATCATCTTGTGTAACATCAAGATAACCAAATTGATAGGCTCGGAGCCTCCTGTTAGTTCGTTATACACCGAGATGCCACAAGAAGTTATATATTTGATATCCATAAGTATGGATCCATCAACAGGTTACACAATATCTTAGGATTAGTAATAACAAATTACAATGGTATAATATGAAAAGGTTATAAACTTATGGCGCTCCCACCTCCTCCCACCACCTTCCTCCACCTTCCTCCACCCCAACTGAAGATCTTCCCTACTAATTACCATGGATGCGCTCCTTCTCTAGGATCTCTCCCCGGGTAGGGCTTTGTCTGCTCAGGTGCGTCGCCGTTTTAAATCTACAGTCCATTTATCTCCCTCAGGTTCCTCCAAGGAATTCTTTCTGGTGGTTGCGTTTCGATCTGCTTCGTTTGATCTGAATGAGGAATCAGTGGGACTGGTTTTACAATGTTGCTTGGGAGGTGATCCATCTGGGTTTAGAGTGTTTAGATTAAATGAAGATTTTTTCAGATTTTCTGTGTCCTCTAATTTGGTGGGTCCTTTCATTCATCGTCTTGAGTCCCGTATCTGGCCGGATTTCCATTGTACTTTTCATCTGTATCGTGGTCATCTTACGATAAATTATGATTCTTCTCCTCCTGAGAAAGGCTAGTCTAAGGTTTAGGGGCGGTTTTTGTCCCTAAGGAAAGAGTTGATCCTCTTGCTTCAGTTTGTTTCAAACCTGATCTGAGCATTCTGCAGATGTCTTCTTCTCGATCACTGGCCGAGTTCCCATCGCCGACAACTCTCTCTTTGGTTAGTTTTGTTTTCCCGATGAAGCCGCTGAGTTTGAATTTTAATCCTCCGAAACAACCTATCCTGTCAGATTTGGAGTTTGTGGATGTTTCTGGCCCAACCTTAGCTGCCCTACGAGATCTACGTGAAGCGAAATTTTCGGATGAGGAAATCATGCGTGAAGCGGTACTTTCTTTCATGCTTGATATTTCTGACTCGCAATTTTCTTGTCCCCTGTGCCTTGGGCCTGGTCGCTTTTGTCATCATAATGGGCCTATCTTCGTAATTGGGCTTCGCTACAAGTTTTGTCAGCTTTTGGGCCACTTTCAATGAGATTGTGTGCATCTTGCTGAGCTTCAAAAGGAAGACACAAAATCTGTTAAGATACTGCATCGGATTTCTCGAAACGATTTAGCAACATCCGCTGTGATGGCTGATGCGAGAGATTTTACGTTGAACTTTTGTTCTAGGTGCCTGACGGCATGCCATTGGACTCATAAATCTACCAATCAGATATGCTGTTTTACATGTAAACGAGTGGGTCCTCGGAGGGCTAAGTGCAATACATTTCTGGTTTGGTAGCCGAAACAAAATATTCAGCCTTTATCCCATGCTCCTCGCAACAACTTGGTTGAGCAATCTGCTAATTCTGTAGTCTCTCTGAGAGCTTCGTCACCCCTCCCTCCAGATCCACCAGACGACTGAATGGCGAATTTTCCTGTCAATCCATTCAGATTTGTGCCAGATGGTCTGACACTTGATGATGGCTCGGAGGACCGGCTGGTCCGTGCTCATATGGCGGTGCCAGCGGATGCGCCTCTTTTCCATGGTGAGTTTGCAATTCTTGTGGCCTATTGGGATGTGCCTGACCTGATGAGGCCTGAGATGTTAGAAGATTTGGTGGGTTTGCTTAGATTTGATCACCATGTTGTTGTCAGAAGTGCCCGTAGGTCTCCTTTTGGAATTGGTCTGTTTTGCTTTGAAACTGTTATTGCTAGAGATGCAATGGTGGAGAGACCTGGTTTTGAGTTGGATGAGGACACCCACATAAAATTTGTTAGGCATGATGCTCCTATAAACCTTAGAACTGCTGTTTTAGGTTAGGAGAGGTGGGTGGTCTTTTTGGGTTTCCCTCTAGACTATCGCACTAAAAGTTTTATCACTACTGCTTGTGCTGGTTTTGGGCGTCTGATCCTTTGGCATGATCCTATGGAGAATTGTCAAGAGTCCTTCTTAGGGTTTGTTTGATGGACGAATTTCTTGTGCCTCGTAGCCTTATTATTCATCAGATTCGTGCTGGCAACAACTCCTGGACAGTTCCTTCGTATCTCGTTCGTGGGTTCGGAGGTCAGGTTGCTATGGGTTTAGCTCCACCAGTTGAGGTGCTCATAGAGGGCCCGCCACCACCTGCGCATGTTGATCCACACACTTTCAATGGTCCTCTACTTCCTGTGGTTCATCAATGGAACGTGCAAGGGCAACAAATGCAACTGGGACATCAAAATATTCAGCAACAGTTTCTAAATCACGACAACAACTTGCAACTACCTCATGATGATCAGATTTTTGGTACCTGTGGTTCTTTTGTAGAAGCTCTTTCACATCCCAATTGAGCAAGGGGTGCAGCCTGAGGATGGTATGGTGCATATTAACAATGTGATCGATGACTTGGCTGATGTTAGTATGAATCAGGAGGATGATGTTTTCACGGATGTGCATTTGCTTGAGTCTGGAGTCATGATTTTCCTGTCTACTCCTATAGTGGATTTCTTCCAGAATCTTTTGTACTTCCAGTTTAGGAGCATCCATGCATGTGCTATGGAGGAAATGGTTCACTCGCAGTGGGTTTCAGTTATGGATGGGATTCAAATTCAGTGTGCTGCTGTTCAGGACATGGATAATTTCAGAGAGGAGGCAGTGGTATCTTGCAAGAGGCGTCGTCACACTGTGGCCACTCCTACCTCAGTTCAGCCTATTCGTCGTAGCCCAAGATCGACCAGGTTTCAGGGTTTCAACGGTAAAACTATGTCGGATACCCCAAAGAGGAAGTCCAAGGTGAATCCCAGGAGAGCTCCTGCCACTATTAATGTGCTGATTCAGGACTCTGATAATGTTCAGTTGATCAGGGATGTTGTTATCCCACCAGAGACTCATGTGTCGGTTTACAGGATATTGGACAGAGACTGTGTGGTATACCAACTGCTGAACTAGCTTCTAACCTGCTGTTGTTGCCTGTATCTCAGGATGCAGACAATGAAACTGTTTAGATGGCTGTCTGCAATTTCAATAATTGCCTCCTAAACTTACAGGACGCTCTGCTTGTTCATGTTTCTACTGAACTTTGTTTGAATCTTCATATGTTGTTTGCTTGCTTTGTAAGCCCGATGGGCATTAAGACTCTTTTTTACTATTATGTATCTAGACTTTGGGTTGTGTTATCCTGGAATGTGCGGGGGATAAATGGAGAGGAAAAATGGTTAGCACTTAGAAATAAAATTGAAGAGTCAGGCTATGCAATAATTTTCCTTCAAGAAACTAAGAGAGAGTTTTTTGATCATTCTTACATTCGCAAGTTCTGCCCAAGACGTTTTGATAAGTTTGAATTTGTTCCCTCTATTGGAGCTTCGGGTGGGCTTTTGGTTGTTTGAAACAGTTCTATTTTCTTCTGGAAGTTGATACATAGAGAACAGTTTGCAATCTCGTTTGAGTTCTCCTCTGTTCATTTGAACCGATCATGGATACTCACCAATGTTTATGGCCCATGTAGAAATCCTGAAAGACAATTGTTTATTGATTGGTTTTCAAATCTTCATATTTCTTCAAGTAGTTGGTGGTTCTTCCTTGGGGATTTTAATCTTATTCGATCAATGGAAAATAGAAACCTGCCGGGAGGGAATATTTTAGAGATGCAACAATTCAATACACTGATCAGCGGTCAATCTTTAATTGAAATTCCTTTGAAAGGAAGACGTTTTACTTGGAGTAATATGAATGATGAGCCACTGTTGGAGCAACTAGACTGGTTTTTCTCTACTGTGGAGTGGACCTCTGTATTCCCCAATATCATAGTGCAACCTTTATCTAAGCCAATTTCTGATCACGTGCCATGTAAGGTTTCTATTCAAACCACTATACCAAAGAGCAAAAATTTTAGATTTGAGTTTCTGGCCCCTTCATCCTAGTTTTCTAGAGGTGGTTAAAAAGAGTTGGGAAAAGCCTGTTAGAGCTTCTAATAGTGCTACTATGCTCTTGGCAAAATTAAAAAAATCTGAGAAGGAATTTGAAATTCTGGAGTAAGTCCATTTCAAAGTTGAAGCTAATGATTGACAATTGTAATAAGGTGCTGCTGTATCTAGATAATATGGAGGATAGGAGGTCCTTGTTTGTCCAGGAGAAAAACTTCAGAATTATTCTGAAAAAACATCTTAAGAGATTGCTTGGATATCAGAATAAGTATTGGAAGCAGAGATGTACATTCAAATGGGCTCAAGTAGGTGATGAGAACACCAAATATTTTCATGCTAGAGCTACTGAGAGGTATAGGCGTAATGCTATTGCTTCAGTTATTTTGGAGGATGGTAGGCAAGTGGATGGTCATGCTGAAAAGGCAGGTGCTTTCTTAGCCTCTTTCAAGAATAGAATGGATGTTTCTACTTCTCCTGACATGTTATTTGAGTAAGAAGCCTTGTTCACCAGAGTCAGTGGTCTGGAATACCTTTCTGTACCTTTCACTAAGCAGGAGATTGACAGGGTAATCTCTATGATTCCTGGGGATAAAGCACCAGGGCCATATGGATTCAGTGGTTTGTTTCTAAAATTTTGCTGGGGTATTATTAAAGAGGATTTTTATCAGCTTTGATCTAATTTTTGGGATGGAACTGTTGGCCTGCAATGTCTAAATAACTCCTTTATCACTCTTGTTCCCATGGTTTTGTCCCCTGAGTCTGTTAATGATTACATGCCCATTTCTCTTCTCAATTGCGTTTTAAAGGTATTAACCAAGATTTTGGCAGAGCGGTTTCAGAAATGGATTCTTAAATTGGTTCATAGGAACCAATATGGCTTCATAAAGGGGAGAAATATTCCGGATTGTTTGTCTTGGTATTTTGAGTACCTTCTGTTGGATATATGCCCTAGAGGCAATAATAAAAGTGGTTATTATTATATCTTTGTGTTTATGATAAATGTTTGCATTCATGCTATAACAGTATTAATCGGAAACATTAATACTTGTGTGATTTGTAAACTAAATTAGAGTCCCTAGTAAAGCCTCTTTGTAATACTAGCTTGTTGGTTAATAGATGATTGTGGTTTCCCGATCATGAACATTGAGATGTTGTTAACAACGAGATCATATCATTAGGAGAATGGTATGATGGACATACTCCTATAGATAAGCTGTAGAGGGAGTGTCCCAACCCTTATTTAATATAAGGTGGAGTCCCCTGTGTTTACAATGCTAGTCTCTGGATCAATAGCTAGCATCCACAGTTAAGATGTAATATCAAGAAACAAAGGTCATAACATAACTTTATAACCAGGAATAACATAATTTTATTACATCTTACATAGCTCATTTGGCTATTACTTTACATTGCAGCGGAATAACTATAAGCATGGGGTCCTTCATCTTCAAGGTGCCACAGGCAGACATGTTGGTTGTAGACTTTGTAATCCTAATCAATCAATCTTCTCTAAAACAATCAAACCTGCATCATTACAAGTTACAGCCACAAGGGTCAATACATTTGAATTGTATTGGCAAGTTTCACTACTATGTAGAATATAAGTGGATCCTATCATTACATGCATATTTGGCTAAGTAGGGTTTTAGGCTCATTTGCAGAAAGCAATAATTTATCCTATCTTTTCAAAAGGTTTTTGATCTTTTGTCACCTCCTTGGAATCCACCAAGTGTCTTTGTTAAAAATCTCTTGAGCTCCTTGGTAACCCCAAGTGTTCAAGTTTTCATCAAAAATCTCTAGAGCTCCTTGGTACCCCCAAGTGCATCAAGTCTTTTGTTTTCACTTAAAAGTTTTTCTTTTAGAAATTGGAATGTCAAGATTTCCCATAGCTTCAAGCTTTAGTTGCTCAGTATTGTCCATAACCGGGGACACGGCTAAGTTCTTAGATTTTATTATCTTCTGCAGAAGTAGTACACTTTACCCACATGTCACAATCTCATCTTGTTGCCACCAGTGGCCACTGGATTAGTACTCACCAAGATGGAGTACTGGCAGATTGAGAATGTGACGAAGTCTTTCCAGAGGGTCCTCCCATACACCATTGCTAGCTTATCTTCAGTACCCATGTAGGATTCCAGGTCCTCATTTTCAGTAACCTGAAGACAATGCATGGGTCTTTCCAATGTAGTTGACCAAGCCAGAGCCACAAGTAGCATGTGGTTGTACACGAAAGCCACAATTGGAGAAACATGTTCAATCTCTAAGTTTCCTGGGTGGTTTTCTTTTGGAGCACAACACAAAGAGATTGCCATAGACATGGTTCCTTTTGTTGCCACCTTCTCCAATACTCAAAGTATCCTTGTCCACCCAGGTGGTTCATTGAGTCCTTGTTTTATTATATAAAACACAAGTCCTTTTCTCAACTTCATAAAATCTCAACATGTATCTCTTTTTAAAATATAGCATGGATAAGCATGTAACAACTACATTGTTTTCACTAAGGAGTGTATAGGGTATCCTATTAGGTTTTAGCATAGCATATAGTATAGAAATTCTTTTCATGCATGTTTCAAAATCCACTAAGTATAAAAAAATAGTAGGACTTTAGATGATAGTGTAGCTTGCCTTTTTGGTAGGGAATGATGGTTCACTTCTTGATCTTGCTAGTTTCACACTTTTCTAACTTCACTACAAATCAATCAAGCAAACACAATATCAACTAGCATTCCAACCAAATAAAACAAACAAAACACACATAAAATAATAGGAACTAAGTCATGCATGCAAGCATGCAAAAGGTAGTTTTATTTGCAAAGATGGTCTCCACTAGGATTCTAAACTTTGTAGGGTTCAAGGTGGACATTTTCTAAAGTGGCAAAGTCATTTGCAAAAGGGTTTTATTCCTAAACCATTTTTAAATCCATTCATCATTTTATGTGGTCGAAAATGTTTTTATCAAATCAAAACTTTATGTCTTTCACCAAATAAGTTGCTAATTCTCAAAACTTGGTGTTTAGGGTCAGTAGGTTTGATTCAATCATTTTCCCAAAGTTTTTACTCCAAAAACATTTTCATAACAAAACCATTATTTTTATTTGGATAAAAATGGGCTAATTCAATCAATTCATCCTAAACTTCACCAAATCCATTTTCAAAACCATGGGTTGGTTCCTAGGGTCAGTAAGTTCACCACAAACCAATTTACAAAGATTTTATCCTTGAAAACATTTTGGAATATTTTTTCTAATCTAAACAAGCATACAAATGTTTCTGCAAAAACAAACAATCTACCAGAGGCTTTTTACTAAAAAAAATTGCATGGTTGGCTAGGGCTTGTTCCACTGATTCCAATGATATAAAGTTTGTAATTTTGGACGTGTGGATCAAAAGTTACAAGGGTTTCAATTTGCAAATCAAATCTGTTTTCAAATTCTGTTTTAAACAAAAACTGGCCACGCATCGCGTTTTGATTGGACGGTACCGGTTCGAGTGGATCGTGCTCTACGGTTCGTTGGATCTAAGCAGGTCACACGGCTCAAGCTAGCTCATATCGCTTCGCTCAGTTCTAATCTTAGCCATGCGATATCGATCTAACGGCTACTATCTAATTGCCACTAACTGGCGGCGCTCGACGGCTGCGCGCGGCGGCGACGGTCAGGCGATGGGGAAACTGGCGATGCAGGAAGCTAGAAGGGAGGGGAGTATGCTCACCGTGATCGCAGAGGCCTGGGGAAGCTCAACATGGAGTCGTCTTGGCAAGGGGCGCACGGGGACAGGAGGAATCGCTCACCGGAGTTAGGTCTGGCGACGGTTGCACGCGGTCGTGGTCGAGGATGGTGCTACGGGTCACGAGAGGGCAAACAAAGAGCATGGTTAGATGCGTAAGATCAAGGTGATGACTCGTGCGTGAAGGAGAGGGCTCGGGGTGGTCTGGACTTACCAGGAGACGTCGCCGGAGAGAGTAGCAGACACGGCGGTGCTCAGTCGAAGTGGTTGCCGACGTTCTGGGGCGCCCGCGGTTGAATGGGAGGTACAGGGAGAAGCGTCTGGGAGTGGGGAATGTTCCCGTGTGCTTGGGGAGGCAAGGGGTGGCGAGGCTCGGCCGGAATTGGCTGGGGACGGTGGTCGGAGCAGTGGGAGTGCGAGCTTGATTTGCAGCAGCCTAGGGGCAGAGAGAGGGAGGCGCGTGAGGGGTAATGGAGAGAAGACACAGGCGGTTAAATGGGCGCAGTCACGGCAAGTAATGGTCGCGGAATCAACGCTTATTGATCGCCGGAGTAATGGCTACAACGGCAGGGCGTCGTCTGCGCGAGGAAGAAGAGAAAGAATAGTGCTGTGGGGCCTTGCTATCAGCGAGAAGGTTAGAGGGAAGAAGGGGCCACCAGTCAGTTGCTCTGTGGGTCAGTTAATAGGTGGAAAACATTTCGCAGAGGGAGAGTGGGAGTGGGCTGGTACTGGGCTTAGTGGGCTTGTCGACTGGGTTGTGTCTGATTCCATTTTTTCTTTCAAATGCCTTTTCTTTTTCTATTTCTATTTTGTGTTTTGAATTTCAAACAACAAATCAAGTATTCAAATTAATTCAAACATTCACCACACTTTGTAATTGAATTTGGTTCTGTTTAACAACATAAACCAATTCCCAAAAATAAAAATAATATTTTCATTATAGAGTCCATTTATAATTAAACAAAATGGACATTAGTTATTAAATAAAATGGGTTTTAATTTTATTAAAATCTCCATTTGAAATCTAAACATTTTCAAAACCAAATCAGTAGGTTTTATTTGAAATTATGAAACACTTGGAAAACTTATTTAAAATAAATAAATAGGTTTTGATGTTTATTTAAAATAGTGAAACCTTTATTTTTAACAAACTTGGATATTAAATCCTTATTAATTTATTTTAAATAAACCTTTAAAAATAGAAATATTTTATTTCCAAGGCTTGGCAAAGTTTTTAACTTGGTTTATAAAATAATCCTTTTCTACCTTTTTAATTGAAAACCAAATCTTTTTATAAAAAGATCCAAAATAGTAATTCCAAATATTTTATTTTCCTTTATTAAATGTTTATCTTTTTAAATCCCTTTAGGATTTATTTGATCCAAATTGGTTTGAAGGTTTCCAATTGGATTCAAAAAGTTTCTTCTCACCTTGAAAAACAACAAAGTTTTATTTTGTTCATTTATTTTTCACATTACAAGATTTGGAAAATCTTGGGATGTGACAGGCTACCACCCTTAAAATAAATCTCGTCCCGAGATTTGGGAAGGCTAGGGTTACAAGTAGGCTCAAAACATCTAGGGTACTACCACCCTTAAAAAAAATTTCAAACTAAACTACATGTTGGCTTGCTTGGGATCTTGGGGAAACTTCTCTGGGAAAACATCTGCATTGTGTCCTTGGTTTCCACACTTGAATCATGGGCCAAGGTTGAGATTATCCATAGGCTTGTTCAACTTGTTCTTCATCTTTTCTGGACAGTTGCTTGCATAATGTCCTGGGTTCTTGCAATTGAAACAGTTGATGTCTTTGAGTTCTTTACGTGGCTCTTGTGGACAAGTTGCTACATAATGGCCTAGCTCTTTGCAGTTGTTGCACCTCACTTGGCCAATCTCCTTATTCTTCTGGTTCTCTGGGCATTCACTGGAATAGTGTCCCATTTCTTTACATTTATGACATTGCACATGGCTTTTGTCCTTCTTTTGCTTTTTGGGTTTCTCCAAAGCTAGGAGTGCATCCAATTCATGTTGTTCATACGTTATCTGGTAGGTAGGAATGTCTACATGTTTCTTGGACCTTCTCTTGATCTTTGGATAATTCATAGGCCCTTTCTTTGGTCCTTTGAATTGGGTTGTTTTGTGTGGAGGTATAAGTGGACCTTTTCCTTTGTCATCAACCTTTTGGGTAGACTTGGATCCTTCTGGATAGTTTGCAATCATTTGTTGCACTCCACCTTGTTTCCTTTGTTCAACAATGGAATAGATGGGGCATTGGATAGGAACATGGTTGTTTCCTTCACATAGGTAGCAAGTAGCTTGAGAGGTGGGGCATTGGCTAACAGGATGTTTCTCTTCACAGTTGGGGCATTGATCTCCATGCTCCTTGGAAGTATGATCCTTGTCTCCACAAATAATGCAAGCTGGGTCTCCATCTAGAATAACATTTCTGTCATCCTTGTTGTCACAAACTATTTTGGAATAGTTTTCTTCCATATTGATCATTTGATCAGTCACCTTAAGCATCAATTGGGCTTGAGTTTCCAAAAATCCTTGCAGAGTTGGATCTTCTCCACTGGTGTTGGCTATGAATTGAGCTGTCATTTGGTTCAACTGGTGTTGGGTTGCTATGAGCTTTTTCATGCTGTCCTCTTGGTTGGTGTTGGTGTCATCAACCTTGATGTTGGAGTCTCTTGGAGTAGTCATCTGTTTGGGGTTGAATGGAGATTAGATAGGCAAGATATTTCTAAGGAAATAGTTCTAATCACACACATCACAATTCACTCAAGCAATGTGCAAGCATTCACAAACAACTTTTCACTCAAACAATAAAGTTCCAGCACATACTTAGGCAACAAAATATTTTTGTTACACCACATAAGTTGGTGTGTTTGAATATGGTAGTCCATCTATAGGGTTTACTTGTGATCTTTCCATCCTTCTTGGTTGCTTCTTCTTGCATGAGATCATGGTTTCCTTGAGAAGAACTCTTGGTTACAATAACTTCTAGTGAAATGATCTCCTTCTAATTTTTGCATTCCCTTAGTCTCCATATCTTGAGCAAGATTTCCTTGTCTCTCTTGTAGTCTTTAGTGGTATCTAAGGTTGAGGTCCTTGATGAACATGCTGAAGATGTTGAAGTCATTAGAGTTGAATAAGTTGAAGTCATTAGAGTTGAAGAAGTTGAAGTCATTAGAGTTGATGGAGTCCTTTGCACATGGTGAAGTCTTTGGCCATGGGGTAGGTTTTTCCATCAAGTTTGAAATAGATGAGATGTAGAATCAAAACCAAATTGGTTGAGGAAAGAGTTTACAAGATTGTTTGTAAGTAAGTTTTGGAACAAAATACAACTCCTATTTTTCTAAGGGTTTTTGTCCAATCCTAGGTTTACAAATCCTACAGGCAACACAATGCTCTGATACCATCTATAGAGGGAGTGTCCCAACCCTTATTTAATATAAGGTGGAGTCCCCTGTGTTTACAATGCTAGTCCCTAGATCAATAGCTAGCATTCACAGTTAAGATGTAATATCAAGAAACAAAGGTCATAATATAACTTTATAACCAGGAATAACATAATTTTATTACATCTTACATAGCTCATTTGGCTATTACTTTACATTGCAGCGGAATAACTATAAGCATGGGGTCCTTCATCTTCAAGGTGCCACAGGCAGACATGTTGGTTGTAGACTTTGTAATCCTAATCAATCAATCTTCTCTAAAACAATCAAACCTGCAACATTACAAGTTACATCCACAAGGGTCAATACATTTGAATTGTATTGGCAAGTTTCACTACTATGTAGAATATAAGTGGATCCTATCATTACATGCATATTTGGCTAAGTAGGGTTTTAGGCTCATTTGCAGAAAGCAATAATTTATCCTATCTTTTCAAAAGGGTTTTGATCTTTTGTCACCTCCTTGGAATCCGCCAAGTGTCTTTGTTAAAAATCTCTTGAGCTCCTTGGTAACCCCAAGTGTTCAAGTTTTCATCAAAAATCTCTTGAGCTCCTTGGTACCCCCAAGTGCATCAAGTCTTTTGTTTTCACTTAAAATTTTTTCTTTTAGAAATTAGAATGTCGAGATTTCCCATACCTTCAAGCTTTAGTTGCTCAGTATTGTCCATAACCGGGGACACGGCTAAGTACTTAGATTTTATTATCTTCTGCAGAAGTAGTACACTTTACCCACATGTCACAATCTCATCTTGTTGCCACCAGTGGCCACTGGATTAGTACTCACCAAGATGGAGTACTGGCAGATTGAGAATGTGACGAAGTCTTTCCAGAGGGTCCTCCCATACACCATTGCTAGCTTGTCTTCACTACCCATGTAGGATTCCAGGTCCTCATTTTCAGTAACCTGAAGACAATGCATGGGTCTTGCCAATGTAGTTGACCAAGCCAGAGCCATAAGTAGCATGTGGTTGTACACGAAAGCCACAATTGGAGAAACATGTTCAATCTCTAAGTTTCCTGGGTGGTTTTCTTTTGGAGCACAACACAAAGAGATTGCCATAGACATGGTTCCTTTTGTTGCCACCTTCTCCAAAACTCAAAGTATCCTTGTCCACCCAGGTGGTTCATTGAGTCCTTGTTTTATTATATAAAACACAAGTCCTTTTCTCATCTTCATAAAATCTCAACATGTATCTCTTTTCAAAATATAGCATGGATAAGCATGTAACAACTACATTGTTTTCACTGAGGAGTGTATAGGGTATCCTATTAGGTTTTAGCATAGCATATAGTATAGAAATTCTTTTCATGCATGTTTCAAAATCCACTAAGTATAAAAATAATAGTAGGACTTTAGATGATAGTGTAGCTTGCCTTTTTGGTAGGGAATGATGGTTCACTTCTTGATCTTGCTAGTTTCACACTTTTCTAACTTCACTACAAATCAATCAAGCAAACACAATATCAACTAGCATTCCAACCAAATAAAACAAACAAAACACACATAAAATAATAGGAACTAAGTCATGCATGCAAGCATGCAAAAGGTAGTTTTATTTGCAAAGATGGTCTCCACTAGGCTTCTAAACTTTGTAGGGTTCAAGGTGGACATTTTCTAAAGTGGAAAAGTCATTTGCAAAAGGGTTTTATTCCTAAACCATTTTTAAATCCATTCATCATTTTATGTGGTGGAAAATGTATCAAATCAAAACTTTATGTCTTTCACCAAATAAGTTGCTAATTCTCAAAAATTGGTGTTTAGGGTCAGTAGGTTTGATTCAATCATTTTCCCAAAGTTTTTACTCCAAAAACATTTTCATAACAAAACCATTATTTTTATTTGGCTAGAAATGGGCTAATTCAATCAATTCATCCTAAACTTCACCAAATCCATTTTCAAAACCATGGGTTGGTTCCTAGGGTCAGTAAGTTCACCACAAACCAATTTACAAAGATTTTATCCTTGAAAACATTTTGGAATAATTTTTCTAATCTAAACAAGCATACAAATGTTTCTGCAAAAACAAACAATCTAACAGAGGCTTTTTTCTAAACAAATTGCATGGTTGTCTAGGGCTTGTTCCACTGATTCCAATGATATAAAGTTTGTAATTTTTGGACGTGTGGATCAAAAGTTACAAGGGTTTCAATTTGCAAATCAAATCTGTTTTCAAATTCTGTTTTAAACAAAAACTGGCCACGCGTCGCGTTTTGATTGGATGGTACCGGTTCGAGTGGATCGCGCTCTACGGTTCGTTGGATCTAAGCAGATCGCACGGCTCAGGCTAGCTCATACCACTTCGCTCAGTTCTAATCTTAGCCATGCGATATCGATCTAACGGCTACTATCTAATTGCCACTAACTGGCGGCGCTCGACGGCTGCGCGCGGCGGCGACAGTCAGGCGACGGGGAAACTGGCGATGCAGGAAGCTAGAAGGGAGGGGAGTATGCTCACCGTGATCGCAGAGGCCTGGGGAAGCTCAACGTGGAGTCCTCTTGGCAAGGGGCGCACGGGGACAGGAGGAATCGCTCACCGGAGTAAGGTCTGGCGACGGTTGCACGCGGTCGTGGTCGAGGACGGTCCTACGGGTCACGAGAGGGCAAACAAAGAGCATGGTTAGATGCGTAAGATCAAGGTGATGACGCGTGCGTGAAGGAGAGGGCTCGGGGTGGTCTGGACTTACCAGGAGACGTCGCCGGAGAGAGTAGCAGACACGGCGGTGCTCAGTCGAAGTGGTTGCCGACGTTCTGGGGCGCCCGCGGTTGAATGGGAGGTACAGGGAGAAGCGTCTGGGAGTGGGGAATGTTCCCGTGTGCTTGGGGAGGCAAGGGGTGGCGAGGCTCGGCCGGAATTGGCTGGGGACGGTGGTCAAAGCAGTGGGAGTGCGAGCTCGATTTGCAGCAGCCTAGGGGCATAGAGAGGGAGGCGCATGAGGGGAAATGGAGAGAAGACACAGGCGGTTAAATGGGCGCAGTCACGGCGAGTAACGGTCGCGGAATCAACGCGTATTGATCGCCGGAGTAATGGCTGCAACGGCAGGGCGTCGTCTGCGCGAGGAAGAAGAGAAGGAATAGTGCTGTGGGGCCTTGCTGTCAGCGAGAAGGTTAGAGGGAAGAAGGGGCCACCAGTCAGTTGCTCTGTGGGTCAGTTAATAGGTGGAAAACATTTCGCAGAGGGAGAGTGGAAGTGGGCTGGTACTGGGCTTAGTGGGCTTGTCGACTGGGCTGTGTCTGATTCTATTTTTTCTTTCAAATGCCTTTTCTTTTTCTATTTCTATTTTCTATTTTGAATTTCAAACAACAAATCAAGTATTCAAATTAATTCAAACATTCACCACACTTTGTAATTGAATTTGGTTCTGTTTAACAACATAAACCAATTCCCAAAAATAAAAATAATATTTTCATTATAGAGTCCATTTATAATTAAACAAAATGGACATTAGTTATTAAATAAAATGGGTTTTAATTTTATTAAAATCTCCATTTGAAATCTAAACATTTTCAAAACCAAATCGGTAGGTTTTATTTGAAATTATGAAACACTTGGAAAACTTATTTAAAATAAATAAATAGGTTTTGATGTTTATTTAAAATAGTGAAACCTTTATTTTTAACAAACTTGGATATTAAATCCTTATTAATTTATTTTAAATAAAACTTTAAAAATAGAAATATTTTATTTCCAAGGCTTGGCAAAGTTTTTAACTTGGTTTATAAAATAATCCTTTTCTACCTTTCAATTGAAAACCAAATGATTTTATAAAAAGATCCAAAATAGTAATTCAAATATTTTATTTTCCTTTATTAAATGTTTATATTTTTAAATCCCTTTAGGATTTATTTGATCCAAATTGGTTTGAAGGTTTCCAATTGGATTCAAAAAGTTTCTTCTCACCCTAAAAAACAGCAAAGTTTTATTTTATTCCTTTATTTTTCACATTACAAGATTTGGAAAAACTTGGGATGTGACATAAGCGTAGCATAAAGATCAAGTCATTTCAATAGTTCATTTGCTATAAGCTTTTTGTTACATAGTAACCTAATTCCTTCGACCATGAGATCATGCTAATCACCATCACCGGAAGGATACTTTGATGACATCAAACGCCACACCATAACTGGGTGGCTATAAAGGTGGCATTGAGTTTTCAGAAAGTATGTGTTGAGGCACATGGATCAAGAGTGGGATTTGTCCATCCATATGACGGATAGATATACTTTGGGCCCTCTCGGTGGAATGTCACCCAATTGGCTTGCAAGCATGTGACTAGCTCACAAGGGAGCACATATCACGGGAACGAGAAAAGAGTACTTATCGGTAACGAGGTTGAACTAGGTTTGCAGAGATATCGACGATCAAAACCTCGGATGAGTAAACTATCGTGAGAGAAAGGGAAATTGGTATCGTATGTAAGTGGTTCATTTGATCGCAAAATAATCGTAGAAATATGTGGGATCCATATGAATTTCCAGATTCCTCTATTGGTTATTGATCGGAGAAGTGTCTCGGTCATGTCCGCATAATTCACGAACCATAGGGAGACACACTTAAGGATTCGATGTTGTTTAGTATATATGGGATGTTAGTAGGGATACCGAATGTTGTTCGGAGTCTCAGATGGGATCCGGGATATCACGAGGAGATCTAGAATGGTCCGGAGAATAAGATTCATATAAGGAAAGTCCGATTCCGGAGTTCGGGAAAGATTCTGATGTTTTCATTGGAGAGGTTCTAGAAGGGTCTAGAAGGTTCACCGGTCCGGAAGGGGAATGGTCCATGAATGTGTAATATGGGTAAGTCGGATGATTGGATCATATCTTAGGTCACTTGGTGTGGACATTTGCAAGAGAGAATTAAAGCTCTAAAT
Organism: Avena sativa; assembly: GCA_916181665.1. Taxonomy (NCBI): domain Eukaryota; kingdom Viridiplantae; phylum Streptophyta; class Magnoliopsida; order Poales; family Poaceae; genus Avena; species Avena sativa. The sequence goes on from OV702297.1 coordinate 242,966,257, forward strand.
AGAAAGTCAAACGGGAAGTTTGAAAAGTCAAATTGGAACAATGGTTTCCTAGTGGAAGAAGGAAAGAGTTCTTCTCTCAATCCAACTTGGGTTTGGGTTTGGATTCAAACCCACCCCTCCCAAGGCTGCCCGATATCATAAATAGAGGGAAGGGCTGCCCCAAACACACAAGGCCTAGCCCTCCCACACCCAAGCCGCCGCACCTCGCCGCCGCCGCCGGTCCGTCGCCGCCGCCCTAGCCACCACCGACACCTCCTCCTCCCGGTCTTCTAAACCCTAGATCACCGGGAAACCCTAGATCCACCATAACTCGCACCGGCTTAGGCGAAGCCCTGCAGGATCTTCCCTCTACCTCTGAAACCACGCTGTCGTGCTGCCGGAATCGCGAGGGGAGAACTACAACCTCTGCTTCCTGCTGGAACAAGGGATAGGAAGGTCTTCATCGAGTACCGAACGTGTGAACGACTACGGAAGCGCTGCCGGAACACAGTGCCGGAAGGATCGTCTACGCGATCTTGAGATCGGCAAGTGTACGACTACATCACCAACGAGAATCTGCTCTCGTTAACCGCTTTGGAATCTTCGAGGGTGAGTGCTTCTATTGACTCGTTGCTACAATCTAGTAGATAGATCTTGGCTTGTTTGTGTGCATGCGCTGGAATTTTTTTGTTTTCCATGCTACGAACCCCTACAGTGGTATCAGAGCCATGTCTATATGTAGATCTGTTGCATGAGTAGAACACAATGGTCATTATCGGCGGTGGTGCTTTTATTCTCAATTGCTTTTTGTGTACTTTGCATCTTGCGATATGATGGGATGAAGCGGCCCGGGCTAACCTTACATGACATCGTTCATGAGACTTGCTCCATGCTTAACATGCAACTTGTATTGCATAAGTGGCTTTGCGGGTGTCTGTCTCTCCCATCATAGTATAGATTCAATTTACAACGGGAACTTGATAGTTCAAACATCAACGTTGTGGTTCTTGTTCGTAAGTTAGACCGACACTTATTGAAAGCCCCGAACCACGTAAAATATGCAAAGAAAATTAGAGGCATCTAACTTTGTTTTGCAGGGGTGTGCTATGATGTGATATGGCCATGATTGTGATTATATATGATGTATGCAATGTTCCTTATTGTAAGTCGGCAACCGGCAGGAGCCATATGGTTGTCTTATAATTCCGTTAAGACCTGCGTGTCTATTCAAAGTAGTTGTAATAGTTGATGCTGGTGGACGACAACCATGAAGCGGTGCCATTGACCTTGACGCCATACCGGTGATGATGGAGATCATGTTCTTGCTTGAAGATGGCTATTGGAAGCACACGAAGAAAGGCCATATCATATCACATATTATGAATTGCATGTGATGTTAATCCTTTTATGCATCTTGTATTGCTTAGTTCTCAACGGTAGCATTATAAGATGATCCCTCAAGCACACAAATTTCAAGTTATAAAGTGTTCATCCTTACTAAGCACCGTTGCTAAAGCTCGTTGTTTCAAAGCACCACGTGATGATCGGGTGTGTTAGATTTTGTGAGTGTATACAATGTGAGCAAGCCAGATTTGCTCATGCGGAAGCTAATGTTTGATCTTGACGAGCCTAGCATGTACAGACATGGTCTCGGAACACGGATCACCGAAAGGTAAAGCATGAGTCATATAGTAGATATGATGAACATGTTGATTGTTCGCCATTGAAGCTACATCAACTCTCGTGATGATCAGTTTTGATGTGGTGGATTTGGTTCGTGTGATCACTAAAGCAATGTGAGGAATATTGTTTTGAGTGGGAGTTCACCTAGATTAATTTAACTATTAATTAGAACTCAATTTGTCATAAACTTAGTCTAAACTATTGCAAATATGTTGTAGATCAATGGAGGCCCCTACCATCAATTTTAATGCGTTCCTAGAGAAAGAAAAGTTGAAAAACAATGGAAGCAACTTCGCGAATTGGTTCCGCAATTTGAGGATTGTCCTCAATGCTGGTAATTTGACCAATGTGCTGGATGCACCGCTGGGTGACTCGCCTGTAGCTGATGCTACCGATGAGGTAAAGAATGTTTTCCTCACTTGGAAGAATCAGTACTCCACAGTTCAGTGTGCTATCTTGTATGGTTTGGAATCGGAGCTTCAGAAAAGGTTTGAGAACCATGACCCACATGATATTGTATGTGAACTCAAAATGATATTTGAGGATCACGTGGCAGTTGAGAGTTATGAGGCTTCTAAAAAGTTCTTTAACTGCAAGATGGAAGAGGGCAGCTCCGTCAGTGAGCACGTGCTTAAGATGTCTGGGAACGCAAGAAAGCTTAAAAGCTTAGGTATAGTGATTCCTAATGCTTTGGGGATTCACCGTGTCCTCCAATCACTACCACCAAGTTACAAGAACTTTGTGATGAACTACAATATGCAAAACATGGAAAAGTCGTTGCCCGAACTCTTCTCCATGTTAAAGTCTGCAGAAGTGGAGATCAAGAAAGAGAACCAAGTATTGTTGGTCAATAAGACCACCAAATTCAAGAAGCAAGGAAAGTCTAAGAAAAAGGGAAACTTCAAGAAGGGCGGTAAGAAAGTTACCGCGCCGGCGAAGTAGACCAAGGCTGGGCCTAAGCCTAATACTGAGTGTTTTTACTACAAGGGAGAAGGTCACTGGAAGCGGAATTGCCCTAAGTACTTGGAGGATTTGAATAATGGCAACATAAAGAAGAAAGGTATATCTGATATACATGTTATTGATGTGTATCTCACTAGTACTCGTAGTAGTGCCTGGGTATTTGATACTGGTTCGGTTGCTCATATTTGTAAATCGAAACAGGTGCTGCAGAATAAACGGAAGCTAGCGAAGAACAAGGTGATGATACGCTTTGGAAATGGATCAAAGGTTGATGTGATCGCGATCGGCACACTACCTCTTCATCTACCATCGGAATTAGTTTTATACTTAAATAATTGTTATTTGGTGCCTGCGTTGAGCATGAACATTATATCCAGATCATGTTTATTGCGAGACAATTACTTGTTTAAGTCCGAGAATAATGGTTGTTCGATTTGTATGAGTAATATGTTTTATGCACATGCACCTTTGATAGATGGTCTATTCTTATTGAATCTTGATTGTGGTAATACACACATTAATAACATTGAAGCTAAACGTTTGAAATTGAGTGATAACTCGACCTATATGTGGCACTGTCGTCTTGGTCATATTGGAGTGAAGCGTATGAAGAAACTCCATTCCGATGGACTTCTTGAATCACTTGATTTTGAATCACTTGAAAGATGTGAAGCATGTATGATGGGTAAAATGACTAAGACTCCATTTTCTGGTATGATGGAGCGAGCTACAGACTTATTAGAAATCATACATACCGATGTGTGTGGTCCAATGAGTGTAGCATCGCTCGGTGGTTATCGTTGTGTTCTTACCTTCACGGATGACTTGAGTAGATATGGGTATATCTATTTCATGAAACATAAGTCCGAAACTTTCGAGAAGTTTAAGGAATTTAAAAGTGAGGTAGAGAATCAACGTAACAAGAAGATTAAATTTTTACGATCTGATAGTGGAGGTGAATATCTAAGTTACGAGTTTGGCGAGCATTTGAAGAAATGCGGAATACTTTCACAATTGACACCGCCAGGAACACCACAATGTAATGGTGTGTCCGAATGTTGTAATCGAACTCTCTTAGATATGGTTCGTTCTATGATGTCACTTACATATTTACCGCTATTGTTTTGGGGTTATGCATTAGAAACATCCGCATTCACTTCAAAAATGGGAAATATCTAAATCCGTTGAAACGACACCGTATGAATTGTGGTTTGGGAAGAAACCTAAATTGTCGTTCCTTAAAGTTTGGGGTTGCGAAGCTTATGTAAAGAATTTACAGCCCAACAAGCTTGAACCCAAAGCGAAAAAATGCATCTTCATAGGATACCCGAAGGAAACTATTGGGTATACCTTCTATCATAGATCCGAGGGAAAAATCTTTGTTGCCAAGAATGGATCCTTTCTAGAGAAGGAGTTTCTCTCAAAAGAAGTGACTAGAAGGAAAGTAGAACTCGACAAGGTTGTTGAACCTTCTCTTGAACTTGCGAGTAGCGCAACACCGGAAGTAGTTCCTGTGGCGCCTTCACCAGATTCCAATAAATGGCAAGAAGCCATGAAATCCGAGATTGGATCCATGTACGAAAACCAAGTATGGACTTTGGTGGACTTGCCGGATGGCCGGAAGGCTGTCGAGAACAAATGGATTTTCAAGAAGAAAATAGATGATGATGGTAATGTTACTGTCTATAAAGCTCGACTTGTAGCAAAAGGGTTTTGACAAATTCAAGGAGTTGACTACGAAGAGACTTTCTCACCAGTAGCGAAGCTAAAGTCTGTGAGGATTATGTTAGCAATCGCTGCATATTATGATTATTAGATATGGCAGATGGATGTCAAAACAGCGTTCCTCAATGGAGACATTGATGAAGAGTTATATATGATGCAACCCAAAGGTTTTGTCGATCCTAAAGATGCTAACAAGGTATGCAAACTTCAACGATCCATATATGGATTGAAGCAAGCATCCCGAAGTTGGAATCAACGTTTTGATAAGGTAATCAAAAGCTTTGGTTTTATACAAACTTATGGAGAAGCTTGTATTTACAAGAAAGTGAGTGGGAGCTCTGTAGCATTCTTAATACTATATGTAGATGACATATTGTTGATTGGGAATGATGTAGACCTTCTTAATAGTGTCAAGGATTATTTGAATAATAGTTTTTCAATGAAAGATCTTGGTGAAGCAGCTTACATATTAGGCATAAAGATTTATAGAGATAGACTGAGACGCCTAATATCATTGTCACAGAGTACATTTTTGGACAAAGTTCTAAAGAGGTTTGGAATGGAAGATAGCAAGAAAGGGTTCTTGCCCATGTTGCCCAATACGTCCTTGAGTAAAACTCAAAGTCCTTCAATGATAGAAGATAGAGAAAGGATGAGTAAGACTCCCTATGCCTCAGCCATAGGATCTCTCATGTATGCCATGCTATGTACTAGACCCGACATTGCATATGCTGTTTGTTTGACTAGCAGATATCAAAGTGATCCAGGAGTGGATCATTGGACAGCGGTCAAAAACATCCTTAAGTACTTGAGAAGAACTAAGGATATGGTTCTTTCTTATGGAGGTGATGAACAACTCGTTGTTAATGGTTACACCTATGCTAGTTGGAACACCGATTTGGATGATTCTAAATCTCAATCTGGATACGTATTTACTTTGAATGGTGCAACAGTTAGCTGGAGGAGTGCAAAGCAATGGGTTGTGGCGAGATCTTCAACTCAATCGGAATACATAGCTGCTTCGGAGGCTTCACAAGAGGCGATATGGATGAAGGAATTGATTACAGAGCTCGGTGTGGTTCCAAGTGCGCTGGACCCAATGTCTGTCTACTGTGATAACATGGGCGCCATAGCCCATGCGCAAGAACCAAGGTCACACAAGAAGCTGAAGCGCATCAAGCTACGTTTTCACGCTATTCGAGAGCATGTCCAAGTGGGTGACATAAAGATTTGCAAAGTACACATAGATCTGAATGTGGCGGATCCGTTGACTAAACCTCTCCCGAGGGCAAAACATGACTAGTACCAAATCGCCATGGGTGTTCGGTATATTACCATGTAATCTAGATTAGTTGACTCTAGTGCAAGTGGGAGACTGTTGCAGATATTCCCTAGAGGCAATAATAAAAGTGGTTATTATTATATCTTTGTGTTTATGATAAATGTTTACATTCATGCTATAACAATATTAACCGGAAACATTAATACTTGTGTGATTTGTAAACTAAATTAGTGTCCCTAGTAAAGCCTCTTTGTAATACTAGCTTGTTGGTTAATAGATGATTGTGGTTTCCCGATCATGAACATTGAGATGTTGTTAATATCATTAGGAGAATGGTATGATGGACATCCTCCTATAGATAAGTGTAGCATAAAGATCAAGTCATTTCAATAGTTCATTTGCTATAAGCTTTCTTATACATAGTAACCTAATTCCTTCGACCATGAGATCATACTAATCACCATCACCGGAAGGATACTTTGATGAAATCAAACGCCACACTGTAACTGGGTGGCTATAAAGGTGGCATTAAGTGTTCGGAAAGTATGCGTTGAGGCACATGGATCAAGAGTGGGATTTGACCATCCATATGACGGATAGATATACTCTGGGCCCTCTTGGTTGAATGTTATCCAATTGGCTTGCAAGCATGTGACTGGCTCACAAGGGATCACATATCACGGGAACGATAAAAGAGTACTTATTGGTAACAAGGTTGAACTAGGTATGCAGAGATACCGACGATCAAAACCTCGGATGAGTAAACTACCGTGAGACAAAGGGAAATTGGTATCATATGTAAGTGGTTCATTCTACCGCAAAGTAATCGTAGAAATATGTGGGAGCCATATGAATTTCTAGATTCCTCTATTGGTTATTGATCGGAGAAGTGTCTCGATCATGTCCACATAATTCACAAACCGTAGGGAGAAACACTTAATGATTCGATGTTGTTTAGTAGATATGGAATGTTAGTAGGGATACCGAATGTTGTTCGGAGTCTCGGATGGGATCCGAGATATCATGAGGAGATCCGGAATAGTCCGTAGAATATGATTCATATAAGGAAAGTTCGATTCCGGAGTTCGGGAAAGATTCCGATGTTTTCATTGGAGAGGTTCTAGAAGTGTCTAGAAGGTTCACCGGTCCGGAAGGGGAATGGTCCATGAATGTGTCATGGGTAAGTGGAATGATTGGATCATATCTTAGGTCACTTGGTGTGGACATTTGCAAGAGAGAATTAAAGCTCTAAACTGAAAGTCAAACGGAAAGTTTGAGAAGTCAAACTGGAATAATGGTTTCCTAGTGGAAGAAGGAAAGAGTCCTTCTCTCAATCCAACTTGGGTTTGGGTTTGGATTCAAACCCACCCCTCCCAAGGCTGCCCCCTCTCATAAATAGAGGGGGATGGCTGCACTAAACACACAAGTCCTAGCCCTCCCACACCCAAGCCGCCGCCGCCACGCCAAGCCGCCACCGCGCCTCGCCGCCGCCGCGCCGCCGCCGCCCTAGCTGTCGCCGACACCTCCTCCTCCTCCCGGTCTTCTAAACCCTAGATCACCAGGAAACCCTAGATCCACCATAACTCGCACCGGCTTAGGCGAAGCCCTGCGGGATCTTCCCTCTACCTCCAACAGCATGCCGTCGTGCTACCGGTATCGCAAGGGGAGAACTACAACCTCCGCTGCCTGCTGAACAAGGGAGAGGAATGTCTTCATCGAGTACCGAACGTGTGACCGACTGCAGAAGCGCTGCCGGAACGCAGCGCCGAAAGGATCGTCTACGCGATATTGAGATCGGCAAGTGTACGACGACATCACCCACAAGAATCTTCTCTCGTTAACCACTTTGGAATCTTTGAGGGTGAGTGCGGTAGAAATTTTTTGTTTTCCATGCTACGAACCCCTACATCTTCACCAATGCAAGGCATCTGGTAGGCAAATTGTGGTTATCAAGCTGGATTTTGCAAAAGCATTTGATACTATTGACCACTCTGTGATTCTGCAAATTTTAAGGCATATGGGATGTGATGAAAGATGGATTTCTTGGATTTCTTCAATTTTTCAGTCAGGATCATCATCGGTTCTGCTTAATGGTATCCCGGGTATATAGTTTTAGTGTAAGAGGGGAGTCAGGCAGGGAGATCCTCTCTCCCCATTGTTATTTTTTGTAGGAGCAGAGTTACTTCAAGTCTCCATCAATTCTGCCTGTGCTCAAGGTTTCTTGTCTTTACCAATTGGTGAGCCAGCCTCTGAGTATTTCACTGTTGTTCAGTATGCAGATGGTACTTTAATTATTTTGCCAGCTGATATGAACCAATTGATGCATCTTAAGGAAATTCTGGATACATATGCATTGTCCACTGGCCTGATGATCAACTATCACAAGTCACAACTTATAGCTATTAATGTTAACCAGAATAAGTAAAATCACCTAGATTCTGCTTTGGGCTGTCAAGTTGGTACAATGCCTTTCACCTATCTTGGGTTGCCACTTGGTACAACAGAACCAACAATTACTGAGCTTATGCCTCTAGTGGACAGAGTGGAGAGGCGCCTTACTAGTACATCAATGTGGTTAACATATGGTGGTAGGGTATCTTTCATTAATTCTTCTCTTACTCCTTTAATGACTTATGCCTTGTGTGTTCTTAAAATCCCTTTGCAAATCATTGAGTTCATCGATAGAGCAAGAAGGCATTACCTATGGCGGAAATCGGAGGACAGGGAAGAATGAACATACTCTTTAGCTGCCTGGGACTTGGTTTGTCAGCCAAAGAAGAAAGGAGGTCTGGGTATCTTAAACCTCAGAGTCCAAAATTAGGGGCTGCTTTTAAAATTTCTCCACAAATTTTACCATAAGCTTGATATTCCTTGGGTGATGCTAGCTTGGTATAAATACTATTCTGAGGAGGTGCCGCATGCTTTTTCTCCTTGTGGTTCCTTTTGGTGGAGGGATGTTTTTAGTCTTTCAGATATATTCAGAGGAATTACTACGTGTAAGGTCAATGTTGGGGACTCTGTCTTATTATGGAAAGACCTATGGAGAGGAGATGATATTTTACAGAACTCTCTTCCGAGACTGTTCTCTTTCTCTGTCTCGGATGATATTTTGGTCGCTGCACTTGCGGATAGTGAGAACCCATTGAGTTTCTTTTCTCTTCTATTATCTATGGAGGCATCTGAAGAGTTTGTTTCTCTGATGGAACATGTGAATGCCTTGGCCAGAGAGTTTGCAGCACAAGATTAGTGGGTTTACAATTGGGGTACGAATTATTCTTCTAGGGACTATTACAAGTTCTTTTTCAGAGATATTACCCCAGTTTCAGCTATTCCAAAGATCTGGAAATCAAAGTGTGTGATGAAACACAAAGTTTTTGCTTGGCTTTTCATCTTGGAAAAGTTGAACACAAGAGACAAGCTACGTCGCAGGAATTTCCCGATCCCTAACGTTAACAGTGTTATTTGTCATCAGAATCGTGAGACTAGTGAGCACTTGTTCTTTGAAAGCCAACTTAGAACTGATTGCTGGGCAGTTCTGGGTATTTCTTGGAATCAGAGTTTGGATTTCAGCTCAAGACTCATTGAGGCAGAGAGGGCACGGAGAAAGCCATTATTCATGGAATGTGTTATACTTGCTGCTTGGAACATCTGGAAGCAAAGAAATAGGTGCTATTTTGGTGGAATTGTTACTTGCACTAGAACATGGTTTCTTTAGTTCAACAACGATATTGATCTTCTAGGAGCCAGGATTAAGTCTGACACTCGTGATCTGATAAATTCTTTTATTAGAGAGTTGAGAGTCTAGAGTTCTCTTTGATCTTTTTGGGCATAGGAAAATCCTTTTCCTTGATGTACATATGTTGTAACATTATCTTTTTTTCTTAATTTAAAGGCAGTAGGAGACTCTCCTGCTGTAATTCACTAAAAAAACAGGTTGCACAATAGGTATCGGAATTCCACGGGCTTCGAGTAGGTGGGTTACCAATTCACCGATGCGAATATCACCTTTCTTTTTGTTGCTATGGTGGCGGAGGTGCTAGAGGAATAGAGCTGTAGGAATGGGACTTTGTGGTGCATCAGGGAAGAGTGCCGTGGTGATCATGGCCATGTACTGCATTGGCCATAGAGCCGGTATCTTCTCTTATTGTTGGATTGTCGACAAGTATGCCATAGGGGGTCCTTACAGTGTTGAGAGGATAGGGTGTGAGACATCGGATGTTTCAGGAATAGTGAGCACAAGTTTACCCAGGTTCAGATCCGACTGCGGTGATCGGATCCTCTCCTACTAGAACCCAGTAATATCTCGGTGAGAGCCGGATGTTATAGCGGATTACAAGAGAGGTTCGCCTATGCGAGTAGGTTGTGGTTATCTGGTGCCCTAAAGGCTTCGATAGGGCTTGTTTATATAATCACTGGGACCTAGGGTTATAGGAGACACCTATACGGCTACGATAGAGAGTCGGTAACTCGATACAACTTGGACTACAAGTAATACTATAGGGCTAAGTTGGTAACTCTTCTGGGCCTTGTCGTAGCTGAAAGTGGCTCCTCCTCTTTCTCAGACTTGGCCACCCATGAATCAAAGCTCTAACGTGTTGGTGGGACACCCTTGTCAGTGAGTCCTGTGGTATACCCGGAAAGTATATCCCCAACAGTATCCCCTAAAAGTATCCATGATCCAAAGTCGGATAAATCTTCTAGCTTGATGGTTTCTTCGTCTTGAGAATCTTGAAGGGTTCCCAAAAACTTCTTTCAACAATGTAGGATTCCGAGTCATCTGAGTCGGATATGTTTTCTTTTGCCTTTAGTCTTTCCTTGATCGATTCAAAACATGGGCCGGATTTTAAACAGCGGCGTGCTGTATGAGAACTTTTTAGACCAGGTCTTGTCACTGACAAGTATCCCATCAACACGACCTTGGTGGGCCCTTATTTTACGGAACAGAACACCGTTTCAATGCCTGCATGAGAATCGAGGGGGCGGAGGAGTCACGAGGAAGCCACCTCCCTATCTCCTATACGCGTGGCGCAAATCGGGCAGTTTAAACGCGAATCTTGGTGCAGGAGTTATTAAGAGAGAAGAAATCCATTTCTCCCAGATTCATCCCTCGCCTCTTCATTCAACGTCTCCTCGTACTCCTCGAGCGCTTCGTGGATATTCCCATCCACACACCAAAAAACCTCCCAGTGCCGCCACTTTCTGGTCTACTCCAGCAAGATGGAAGCGCCATCCAGCTCCGGTGCAGCAGCGAAAGGCACGAGCGTCATGGACAACGCCAAGCTCCAGGTCCTGGAGTACGAGGATTCCCTTGTCGCCAACACGTGGCAGAGTGCAGCTGGAGACGCCATCCCTGCACCACGCGACGGCGAGCTAGTGCTTTTCGGCACGCACGTCGACCGTGGCCTCAGTCTCCCACCGTCGGAATGCTTCATCGAAGTCCTCCAATACTATGGTGTGCAAATTCACAATCTCCCCTAATCCTTGGTTGAACTTAGCACTCATGCAACTCTCAGCGAGGGGTTTCTCGGCATTAAGCAAAATATTACCCTTTTCCGGTACTACTATGGTACTCGGAAGAACTCTATCAGTGCTGGTGTTCCTTACATCACTGACACTCTCATCTTAGTCCTTAGGAAAAACCAAGTCTACCCTAGGATTAACGCTAGCTAGTTAGTTAAACGATTGGCCGGAACCTTCTTTTACAATAACGATATTCCGGCTCCTGAAAAGGTAGAAGGTCTTCCGGCCTTCATCGACGGTGCCGCTCCCCACCAGGAATCATGGGACGTGGAGGCGCTGTAACTTTATGATGTCTTGATCCTTGCCAAAAGGTAGATCGAGTTCTTGATGAAGCAAAAGGGCATCCACGGATCCAACTTGATGAACCGCTGGCTGGATCGCCGGATTTAGCCTCTGCAGTATCACGGAGATCGCCTCATGCGCATGGTCACCGGAGACCGAAAAGACAGCCTGAGGGTCCGTCCGAATCGCATTCCTGCAATGGACTACAAGACTCGGATGCAATTTTTGATCAAGGAGAGAGTACAAAGGAGGCTCCCCGAAGTCTCTATGAAGATGTTTACAGCCGACCGTCCCCTAAATATAGTAAATATTTCGACTTTGCTCTTCCATTTTGTCGTTCTTTTCTGTCTTTTCCTCCGGTTCTATATTTACCGACGCTTTTTTCGACTTATCATCTTGAGAAGCTCCCCGAGTCTGAGCTAGCTCCATTAGAGGGCTATCTTTCAGACGATTCAGAGGAAGCGGAGGTTTACGAGGTACGGGAAGTTCCTGCCTCTGCCGCCAAGAAACGCAAGGCCAAGGATGTTGTTGTTACTGTTGGCACCCAAGTGTTGCCATTAGTTAAAAGGTAAGTACCTTGTCGATATTCTAGTATCTTGTACACTTCTTTCTTTCTGAAGCAGAGGATACGTCCAAAACGTATCTACTTTCCCGACCACTTTTGATATTGTTTCTCCTCTAATTTGTGTGATTTGGATACAACTAACATGGACTGACGCTGTTTTCAGCATAATTGCTCCAGTGTCTAGTTTTTGTGCAGAAAATCAACTTTCAGGAAAAATCCCGGAAAATATTGCAAAACTCCCATTTTACCAGAAGACTCACAGAGCCAGAAGACGGGACGGAGAAGGGCCACGAGGGTCCCACACCCCTAGCCGCGCGGGCTAGCCCAGGCCGCGCCTGGGGGTGGTGAGGCCATCTCGGGAACCCCCTAGGTCTCTCTCTTCGCCTACATAAATCCTTCTGACCTAAAATCAAAGGGGGTTCGACGTTTTTCTAGAGAGAGTTCTGTTGCGCTGCCACCAACAGAAACCGCGATTCGGAACCAGAAACTCCATTCTCGCACCCTGCCGGGACGGGGAATTGGAGGAGATCATCGCCATCATCATCGACGCCTCTCCATCAACCATCCATGTTTCCCCATACATGAGTGAGTAATCCCCCGAGTAGGCTATGGGGATGGTAGGGAATGGATGAGATCTATCATGTAATCGAATAAGATTGTTAGGGCATGGTGCCTAGTATCTTTGTTAGTGCTTTTTGACATTTTTGCAACTTGGTGTGCTTAATTCTTGTCACTAGAGCCCGAGTACCATGATCTCGGATCTGAACATGTTATTGATTCATGATGATAGTATTGTTTGTGATCTTATCTGCAAGTTGTTTACACATATCATTGTCCGGAACCAAAGGCCCCGAAGTGAAAGAAATTGGGATAGCCGGAGGGGATGGCTGTGATATGAGGATCCCATGTGTTCACAGAGTGTTAATGCTTTGCTCCGGTACTCTATTAAAAGGAGTACCTTAATTTCCAGTAGATTCCCTTGAGGCCCCACTATAACGGGCTGGAAGGACAAAAGATGTTGTGCTAGTTCTCATCGCGAGCACGTATTACTATATATGGAACACATGCCTATGATTGTTTAGTACTTGGATGCTTTATCTTATTTATCTGCAAATGCCCTAGATCTTGATATTACATGAATAGTCTCGTCCATGCAACGCCCGTCCATCCATCGCTATGCCTACCGCACTCAAATCCTGTTGTTTGCTACTATTGTTACTACTGCCTTTGTTTTACTGCTGCTGTTACTTTTCTATTGCTACTACAAAATTGTTGCTACTGATAAACTACTGTGAGCAAGACTATTTCCAGGTGCAACTGAATTGAAAACTCAGTTGTTAAGGCTTATAAGTATTATTTGGCTCCCCTTGTGTCGAATCAAGTAATTCGGTTATACTACCCTCAAAGACTGTTGCGATCCCCTATACTTGTGGGTCATCAAGACTATTTTCTGGCACCGTTGCCAGGGAGCGTAGATTTATTTGTAAGTTCACTTGGATTTATTATTGTTCGCTGCTATCCTTTTCATCATGGGAAAGTCTCGTGATGGAAATTTTTCTATTTTACCATCCACTACAAGAAGAGGTACAATTCTAAACACCTATGCTTATCTGGATTCACCGTCTATTAGAAGTAAGATTGTTACACCACCACCACATACACATGCTACACACATTGCTACTACTGCTGAATCTGAAATTGCTTCTGATGCTCATGAGGTTACTTCTACTGTGCTTGATGAGAGTGGTTCATTAGTTCCTTTCCTAGATGCTACAATTGCTAAAATTATATTGGGAAACACTGAAACTCCTAGTGAATACACTATTACTCCTATTAGCTCACCTGAGTCTAGGGAAATATAAGATATTAATGATGGTTATACTGAAATGACTGATGAATTTATTGAAGAATATCGAAACACGTGTGATGCTAGTGCTATTAGGAGTCTCCTTGAGAAACGTACTATTATACCTAAACTATCTCCTGACGCTAAGTTTGCTACTTCTCCCATAAACATTAAAGATAAAGATTATGATTTCTCTCTTGATTTATCCTATATAAACATTGTTGAGAAAGAACCTTTTTGTGGGACTAAGAATGAAAGGGTTGTGGCACGTATGACTGATCTTTCTACTATGTCTGCCTTATTCTCTGATGATGTTAAGATGCGTACCTACTTTGTTGCTAAATTTTTCACTTTTTTCACTAAAAGGAGAAGCTAAAGCCCGGTTTAATAGTTTACCTCCTGGATCCATTGATAGCCCTGATTGCTTGATTAGTACTTTCTTTCAGAAATATTTCCCTCCTAGTGCTCGACATGTTTTTTTGCAGAAACTTTTTGATTTTAAACAGGGAGAAGAGGAGAAATTGCCTGAGTCATGGACAAGGTTTTGTGCCTTGATTCATGCACATCCTGGATGTCCATTACCTAAAAATGAGCGTCTTGATATATATTATAATGGACTAACTGATGAATCTAGGGCATACCTAGATAGTTTTGATGGTTATGTTTTCAGGAAAAGAACTCCTGCAAAAGCTGAAAAATTAATGGCTAAAATAAGAAAGAATTATGATGATTGGACTACAAGTGAGCCAATTACAACTGAGCCTACTACAGCTAAACCAATTGTGCATGAACCAACTCCAACACCAACACCCAAGAAGAGAGGAGTGATTGAATTAAATGATGAAGTGATGAAAGAAGCTAAGTAATGTCTTAGGGAGAAGGGTATTAAATCTGAAGATGTGAAGAATTTACCTCCTATAGAAGAATTATGTAAGCCAATCTCCCACTCATCCACTATTGAGTTACACTCTCTCCAACACTTTGATGAAGCTGATATTCCTTATGGTAAACCGCCTAATCAATGCTTATAGGAACTTGACACTTTTATGGTTAAACAAGGTAATTTTAATAAACAAGTTCAAAATCATTTATTGGAAAATTCTAGAGCTATTAATGAGTTGAAAGATATTATGCAAAGAACTGCTAATTATGTTAAAATGCTTGTTAAACACTTCCAAATGGTTCAAACTCAAATTGATCAACTTGCTAAAGTATAAAAAGATATGCTAGTCAATGCTTCAGGAGATAAACATGCTTATGAAATTAGAACTAGGAGTGGTGCTACCACTCAGGATCCCTTATATCCTGAGGGACATCCTAAAAGAATTGAGAAGGATTCTCAACAAGCTGAAAATAGAGGTACTTCTTCTAGGAGAAAGAAAAAGAAACATAAAACAATTGAGGAACCCTCTGAACCTACTGTAGATCCTAATAGTATATGTTTCTCTAATGCTGAAACTGAAAGTGGTAATGATAACAATGATGCTCCTGATAAGGAAGAAATTGAAGAAGAACCTGAGAAGCACACTAAGAACACTAAAGAAGATTTTATTGCTAATAAACATGATAGTGAAAGAGAATCTTGGGTGCAGAAATCAATGCCTTTTCCTAATAAGAAACACAAGTCAAAGGAGGAAGAACACTATAACAAGTTTTGTGATTGGATGAAACCTTTATTTTTGCAAATTCCTTTGAATGATGTTATTAAGTTACCTCCTTATTCAAAGTATATGAAGGATATTGTCTCTAATAAAAGGAATATTCCTAATGAGGAGATTTCCACTTTTCTTGCTAATTATTCCTTCAATGGTAAGGTTTCAAAGAAACTTTGTGATCCAGGTATTCCAACTATTCCTTGCTCTATTAAAAATAACTATGTTAGAACTGCTTTGTGTGATTTGGGAGCAGGAGTTAGTGTTATGCCTTTTTCTCTCTACAGGAGACTTCAACTAGACAAATTCATACCAACTAATATATCTTTGCAAATGGCTGATAAGTCTACTACTATTACTGTTAGTATATGTGAGGATGTTCCTATTCAACTGGCTCATAATTGCTTGCTATTAACTGATTTTGTTGTGCTTGAAATTCATGAAGATGATAATATGTCTATTATTCTTGGGAGACCTTTTCTTAATACTGTAGGTGTTGTCATCAATTGTAATCAAGGAAAAGTAACTTTTAATATTAATGACAAAGAGAATTTTGTCTCTTTCCCCAAGAAGATTGATAAGAGTTATGTCCTAAACTCAATTGAAAATATTCAGGGCATCAAAGTTGGATAAATATATTGTCCCATTCCACAAGAAAATTTTGAAACTATTATGATGGGGACTATTGCTATCAAGATTGAGGTAACATAATCATTTTGTGAAATGCAAAGTTTTTTTTCATATAAGATTGTTTTGGTAACAAGACTTGATCAACCTTGTTAACAAAGAGATTTTAATGAACAAAACAATGCTTTCACCATGGTTATACTTGCTCACCTTTATTTTTCTCCTTTCCAATCTTTGATCTTTATCTTGTTTGTCTTAGTTTTGCTAGTTGTTTGCTTGTTAGAGTATCTTAGAACTTCAGTAGTTTTGGTTTTGGTTTTCTTTTGTGTCTTTCAAAAATATTTTTCTGTGAGAAAATCGATTTTCATACCTTGAAAATTGGCCAAAAATAAAGTTCCCCGAAAAATTCCATAAAATCCATATTAAATTTTTCATGAAAAAAGGGGCAGAGGGGCACCTAGAGTGACCCAGGGGGACTCACCAGACCAGCACACCCCCTGGTGGCGCGGCCAGCCCCAGGGCGCGCCTGGCCTAGGTGTGGGCCACCCCTGGCCCTCCACTTAGCCTCCTTGCAGCCACTACTTTATCTCTCCCGAAAACATCGGAAAACTTTGCTAGCTTGAGTTCCTGCTGTTCTTGCTCCCAATTTTCGATCTCCTTGCTCATCCCATCTTTGGTGCTGATTTTTTGAGGGATTGCTCTCCGGTATATGCCTCCTCCTCTTGTCCAATTAGATTTTTGATTCGTGGATTGTATCTTGAGTATTTTTCTACTGTAGGTGACTGGTTGTGTGATCTTGCATGCTTGTTCTATGCTTAGAGATTTCATTTTAATGCATGTTTATCCCTCTAGCAAGTTCCTATAGTAGTTCCCCATCATATACTAGCTTGGAAATCACTTGGTTTGATGTTTGTCTAAAAATTTCACAAAAGAAGATGAGTGAATACCAGCTGAGTCAACATGAACTAAGGGTACCAGAGATTATGAAATTCCACCTCGAGGAGGAAGTTTTCTCTTCCATTTATCCATACCCAGAATTCATGAAAGCTGTAGGGATATTTTAGGATTTCCAAACTCTAATTTCTAATGCAGGGCTGGAGCATTTTGTTGGAGAAGAACCTTACCAATATGTTAAACTAACTAAGTCTATGGTGCAGGATTTTCGATTTAGTTGTTCTTTGCCTAACCCCATGGTTCTCTACAAAATTTACAATATAGCTGTCAACCTACCTTTTCATGATTTTTGTGCAGCTATTAGAGTGCCATAGTGGGGTTCATGTCCGTAGATTAGAGAGAGACCTATGCCACTCATGGACTTATATGTGGAGAATTGCTAAGGATGCTCCTTCTCAAAGGAGAGTGGTAAAATTCGAAATATTCATCTCCCATCCATTAGATATTTTGCCTATTTCATTGCCAAGTGTATTCTTGCTAGGAAAACTGCTAGTAAATTATCTTCATTCGATCTAGCTTTTATCTCAGCCGCCTTGAAACGAGATAGTACTTATAACTTGGATGCTTTGATGGCTTTCCGTCTTGCTGCTAACCGTGAGAAAGGTGGAATTTGTGGAGGCCTTATTGCCTCTCGTTTGTTAGCTTTGCATGGTTTAGCGCCTCATCATTTAGACTTGCAGTTTCCCATAGAGATACTTGATCTCAATTCCATGGCACAACATAAATTTGTTTCTTATTGGGCTAGTTCGAGCGAGTTACCTTATGAAATAACCTTTGTCAAGAGTGGTTGGATAGGGGGTAATTCTAGAAAGTAGTCCCTTTGCCTGCACCTGCTTTGTTTAACTTTGATACCAGGCAAGGATGGTCAGTCACAGAGGAAGAACTTGACACATACATTGCGGAGATCTCCCAGCAAGAGGAGAATGTTGGAACGGAGGACGAAGATACTTCGGTTCAGCCCTCCAACATGGGGGAGTATTCATACCAGCATCCCTCTTATGATTGGGGTGCTTCTTCTTCTTCATCGCGTGGGCCTGATTATGATCATTCCTATGATGATCCGCCGTCTTGGGGCAACTACCTGCGTTTTGATTGATCTCCACTTAGGACAAAAGCCTAAGCTTGGGGGGAGGTATACCGACATCACACTCATCTACATATCATGCTTCGCCGGTACTTTCTATATCCATGTTTCGCTTTCTTTTTAGTTTTTGTTTCTGCTTTCCAAAACACAAAAAGACCAAAAATATTTTTGTTGTTTCTCTTTGTTTCTTTCTTTGTCTTTTAGCTTTGGTTTGCTTTAAGAAAAATCCAAAAATATTTTGCTTTGTTTGCTTTTGCTTTGAGTGCTTGCTTTTTAAAATTGAAAACCCAAAACTATTTGTTGTTCTTCTTTGATTTTGTGAAGTTCGTTGTAGGGTCCAGCGGTCCTTAGTGACTCCTTTGGAGTTTGGTTTATCTTATTATTCAAGTCACACAAGTGAAAGGCAATATTGATGATTAATGATAACTCGAGGTGTGGTAAGAGGCTGGTGAGGAACTCTATTTGTCTTCATTTTTGTACATATACTCATCATTATGGGCATGCTTAGTCTGTTCATGTAAGGTGTATGTATTTATTGGATGCTTAGTAGTTCTTGCTCTCTTATGATTATCTCCAACTTGCCAATAGTTTGTAGCATGTCATATGAATGTTTGCTTGCATTGTTTTATTCATAACTTGGTATGACATTGTGGTATCCTCCTCTGAATGTTTTATTTGAATCGACTTGGCACATGCTCACGCATGCATATGACTAAACCCAAAGTCAGTTAAGCCTCGATGATTTATTTTGCCTCAGAGTTCTTGCATCACTTTTATGCCATAATTAATTTTGTTTTGTTGCAAGCATGATTATGACAGTTATTGCTCTCTTGTTGTCGCTCCCTCTCTATTGCTAGCCTTCATTTGCACTGAGTATGAGCTCTACTCGTGTCTCCAACTCCCCAAAACCAATATTGTCAAAAGTGTCCACCATATCTACCTATTAGCATCATTGCTATTCCGTGCATATTTATTGTGCCTCGTTTTCTTCCAAATAAAATGTTTGCATGTTCTTAGAAAGTTAGTTAGTAAATCTCTCATGAACTTGATGGCACACTTTAATTTCTTGCACTTAATAACCTGAACCATTGTGACTATCCATGAAAGTTATATGCTTGCAAATTATAGGCTGGGAGTTAGCGGAACCGTGCTGTCATGGGGAACGCTTTCAACACCTTTAAATATTATCCCATTGATATCATCCTCTTTTGTTTATGGATCATGGCGGTGTGAAATAAAAGGGGAGCTTGTAATTCCATGGAGTTATGTATATGTGTTAGAGAAACGCCTGGGCCGCTAGCCTAAGCCATGCCTAATTATGGTGGAAACTTGCAGCATAACCATAGTGAGCAATCTATGAAGCATCCTCAGAAAAAAAAGAGAAGAGAGAAAAAATTATATGCACCATTCTCATGGTAAATAAAGGACCGCTGAGATGCTCACTGTATGTTACCTTGTCATTTTGATATGGGATAGCTCCTGTATCATGGGGCAAGGGGTACACCGTTGGCGGTTCTCTATGATATACATGTATTTACAATGACAAGAACTTATCGGTAACTAAAGTTGAGTAGCATGAGGAACGACCCTCGTACTCAAGGGACATGAGATTTCAAGTTTATGATTTTTCAAGCATATAACTCATATTGGACCTCACTTTCACCTTAACCACTTAAAGATGCCTATGATAGGGGCAATGAGAGCTCAAAGCTAATGAGTACCATACTTTTAGCATTTGGAAGCCTTTCAAACTTTTCAAAACCTTTTCACTTCCTTGTTGAGTTACCAGTTATTCTATGAGCACCTTCTTGAGAGCATAGTTGTCATTCTTAGTGTAATGTGCTTGTCTCAAAACTTCGTTAATTATGACATAACTTTGATGCTTGTATCTTTGATATCTTTACTTCTAGTCTTCGCTGGAACTTTAGAGGTGCCTTGGCATTTATGTTTTGCTCCACAGTCAATGGAAAGCGAGATACCACTTTATCATACCTTCTTATGAGCATTGCAATGTTGCTTATGTTTATGTTTCTTGCTGCTTATTATTATTGTGTTGGAATCTCTTCATAGCTTGCATGACTATTGAGTAAACTTAGTTGCATACTCCTTATTATGAATTGTCTAAGTATTGATCATATGTTGAGAATATTTACATCATATGAAGCAAATCTGTTCGTGAAAGTTTCTTTTATCGCACTCAATTTTCAACTAAATTGCTTAAGGACAAGCAATAAGCTAAGCTTGGGGGGAGTTGATATGTCCAAAACGTATCTAATTTCCCGAACACTTTTGCTATTGTTTATCCTCTAAGTTGTGTGATTTGGATACAACTAACACGGACTAACACTGTGTTCAGCAGAATTGCTTTGGTGTCTAGTTTTTGTGCAGAAAATCAACTTTCAAGAAAAATCCCGGGAAATATTGCAAAACTCCTATTTTACCAGAAGACTCAGGGAGCCAGAAGACGGGACGAAGAAGGGCCACGAGAGGCCCACACCCCCTAGCCGCGCGGGCTAGCCCAGGCCGCGCCTGGGGGTGGTGAGGCCACCTCGGGCACCCCCTCGGTCTCTCTATTCGCCTACATAAAGCATTCTGACCTAAAAACACAGGGGGGGTCGATGTTTTTCCAGAGAGAGTTCCGCTGCGCCGCCACCACCAGAAACCGCGATTCGGAACCAGAAACTCTGTTCTGGCACCCTGTCGGGATGGGGAATTGGAGGATATCATCACCATTATCATCACCGACGCCTCTCCATCAACCATCCATGTTTCCCCCATCAATGAGTGAGTAATCCTCCTTTGTAGGCTATGGGGATGGTAGGGATTGGATGAGATCTATCATGTCATCAAATAAGATTGTTAGGGCATGGTGGAACGACATATGCCATGGGTAGGCTTAAGTTGGGGGCCAATGGATGCTAGTGGGATATGGGGAGGGAAGATGTAGTGATTACTACACACAATAAGCTAGAACTCAAATATTTATTCCACCTCAATGGAGCTACAAGTGTTCCTCGAGCTATATCAGAGAGAGGAGGAAGGAGTTACAACATGAACCCTCTAGAGAAAAATGAATCGATCCCCTCTCCAGGAAGCTCTGCCTCTCCTTATAAAGGGGTCCCTTGGTCCATCCTAGGGCTAACATGGACGAGCATATCCTTGTAATATGCTTGTCCCAAAGCGGTAACTCGGCGGACCTCTTTCTGTGTCCCCCCTCTATATATCGCAAAGATCCAGAGCACATCACATGTGAGCCTCGGGCCTGAGGACTATCACCTCCGTGACGCTCCTCTGCTCCTCTACTGCTCTGCTTCTTGTCTCTAGCGCTTGGTACTGTGCAGATTCCACCTAGATAGTAGCTAGGGTTTGACTTTGGTGACTACCTTCTTCTTCTGCAAGCTTCCCGTAACCCGGCCTTTCCTCTCGTAACTCAGCTCGAACTTCACCTGCATCTAATTTAATCAACTGCGAATAACCGACATGACCCATATGTTGGCCGAGCAAGATTTCAACTGCCTAATTCAGGATAGGTCATGTCTTATTCGGCTGATCCTTGCATAACTCGGCCGAACCACCTCATGACCCAACCCTAGATATGAAGGGTCCCTTCCCTTTCTTAGGTATCTTGACCCTACCTGGGGTCACCCCCCAACATTAGTCCCCGAAGCTGGTTCGGTCCTGCTGAATACTTCGGCCGGAACATATCAGTTTCTAGGTATTCCCTTTTCTTATCATTCTGTCCGACTTAATGCTTAGTATGTGTTTCTATCATTCCATTTATCTTTTGCTCCTCCCTCATTACCGAGGTGTTGTCAACACCCGGATTTTTCAATCCTAGGTGCCTGTTATGCCATACATCGCAATCCCAGGATTACCATTTTTGCGAGACATAACAGAATTGGATACCATAGTACTTCATCCATTACAACGATACATAAGTTCTTACACAAATAGGGATCTCATGATCCAGTTCTTAATACAACATCAAGCAGCGGAATACGTAGTAATAACGGTAGCGTAGGCGGAGCTCCATCTTCGGGGTCATAGGCAATGCTGACGATGGGAGATGATCCTAGTTGTCGTAAACTTCCTGGGGTCCATCTTCCAGGTACTCCTCTTCATAGTCTGGCCATGGGAATAGCCAGGGACAAAGCCATGAGTACTCTTTAAGTACTCGCAAACTAATACTAACAGGTAAGGGGTTTTTGGATAATAGGACACTAGGCTCTAAGGTTGTTTTGCAAAAAGCCAGGTTTATCTTTACTAAGTTCCAAGGCTAGTCACAATTTTATAACTCCTAAGTGGGATCTTGTAATTCAGGTCACAACTCTGTTGTGTTCAAGTCAAAGTCTCACTTCAGTTCACAAGTCATTTTGAAAAGTCTGACGGGGGAACAGTATGGCCACTCCAACTGTCTATAACCGCGGACGCGGCTATTCGAATAGTTTGACACTCTGCAGAGATTGTACACTTTCACCACAACATTCGATACATCCGTCAGGAACAAATCCTGAATTCACCATACTCAGTATGCGGATAATCAATCCTAACCTTTCGATTACACGCCCTAGTATAAGAACCTCTCCTGTGAGTTTGGCCTCCCAACCATGACCACTGCCATCTTGGGTACTGCACAGGTGGACAATCTTCACAAGGTAGCCTCAGCTCAGACCTTGGCCATGAGGGAACTAATACTAGGGTATATAAGTTTCCAGTCAAGCCCTACCCAATATTCGGGTATTGTGGTTGTACGATAAAATTGGAATGGTATCGCATCCAGACAACCATCAGTTTTACAAAGGGCTAAGGCTCATGCCTCAACATTTTCATCACCAAAATCATCAAGTGTTTGGAAACACATGTCCAAAACATCTCAATAGAATGATCCATCATTCCAAGGTTTTCATAACCATTTTTCCATCAAGTATTCCCATCTAAAGTTTATCAAGTTTTAAGCTTAGCACTAGCATCTACAGTTGGGGGTGATAATGATGAGGGGTGGTAACTAGTGGAGTTTCACTAAGTCCAACATTATATCTTAGGCTGAGATCAAGGTTTCTAGCTTAGGCCAAATTTTATGCTCTTAAGGCAAACTTGAGCACAGCTGTCTAAATCTACCAAACTATTAAGTAGACTCTAAGTAAGCTTTGATAAAGAAATAAAATAAGAAGCTTGCCATAAAACTAGGATTGGTTTAGCAAGTTGGGATGATCACATATGCTTAAGGCATATAGTATTCATATCACAAGCATGGGTTTGGGGCAACAATGGGGTGTCTTGCAAGTGTTGGCTTGAACTGGGATAGTATCTTGCAAGTGTTAGCTTGCACTGGTCAACTTAGTTAGTAAAGCTTGCCTTGTGCAGAGCAGTGGTTGAAGTTCTCCTCGGCTTCCTCTTCGTAGTATCCTCCTTCCTCCTCATAGTATCCTTGGTCGGTACTAGCGTCTATGGATAAATACGAGATATACAATCACCAAACAATACTTAACTACTTGTAAACATCACACACAAGTGTCCTATAGATGATCTAGCATCATCTCTAACATTACAAGGTTAAGGCTTGGTTTAAGTCTTTTTATTTTAGACAAGTAATTTCTACTCATTGAAAAACTACTTAAGATTTAATATTCTCCAAACTAAACATGGGATCATGTTGACACATGTTATCACCACATATTGTAGTCCATGGGAATGTGATTTAAAGTGGTGTCACAATTTAATAAGGTTTTACCCTTTTATTTTAATTGATTAAAGTGGCTAGAAATGCTTATGTAGCATTCTTTTATTCCTTGAACATTATTTCTGCAAGTAAACCTATATGTTTTTATATATTCTGAAAGGTATGGTTAAATGTGATTTTTGAGAGTTGGAATCAACTCAAAAGCTTTTATGGTTTAAATTTGAAAAATGTTTGAATGCAGAAAAGCTTCTGCCTTGTTATTTTTGCTAAGGATGATCTACAGATCCAAATGACTTGAATCCAACGGGCTTGGATTAAGCATTCACAGACCTTTCCAACAAAATTGGTTTCATCCAATTTGGTGCACTGAATCGATCTGGGTTGATTTTTTAAGTTGGGTACAGAAGTGTGTTTGAAATTAAAAAGAAAAAGGTTTAATTTGAATTGCTGGGCTGCGCGGGAAATTCTAACGGGCCGGCCTGCTAAGCGCAGTGCTCCCGCGGGCTGCGTAAGTGGGTGTCCCCACTCGTCAGTGACACGGGGCTGGGCAAAGCGGTATGGGGCAACGTGGGTCGTCTGATCTAGTTCTAATCCAACGGCTGAGGGTCATCGTCGACGCGAGACAGCTCCGGCGAGAACGAAACCTAGCGCGGCCAGTGGGGGTGCTGGGGGCTCACCGGGGTACGGGCGAGGGTGGAGAGGCGGGCAAACGACGAAGTCGATGACGGCGATCCTCCTGGTACCGGTGGCTTCTCCTGGGGCGGCTCCAATCGCTGGCTCCCTTCTTCTCTAGAGGCGGCGGACTCCGGTGAAATTCCGGCGAGGTGGTGCGCGCCTTTCTCTAAGAATGGTGTGGCACGGTCAGTGGGGAGAGGGGAGTGAGATGGTGTGATGAAATCGTGCGGGGGTGGCCTCTATTTATAGTCGAGCGAGGCGACCGTCGGGGCGCAAGGTGAGCTCGTCGGGGGCGACGTTATAGGCAGCTAATGGCATGGGCAAGGGTAGGGGACGGTGCTGTGTCTCCTAGCGATGCTCAACAACATGATCGCGAGGCATGGGGCGGTGCGGTTTGGTCTGGAACGGGCGGCGCTCTGCGCGGCAGTGGCGGCGTCTTCGACGGCGGGCGGTGGCTGTATGGCACGGGGCGGCAAACGGGAGTGTCTGGCGGTGTCCTGGGTCAGTGGTGATCGTGTGTGCGCGCGGTGAGGACGGCACGCGGTTTGTGGACGCTGGTCGCGGGTGGCGCTCTGGCGCACGCTCGGCATGGTCTGGGCGCGGCTTGTGCGCGTGGTCCAGGGCTTGGCTAAGCTCACGGCTGGGACATGCAGTGGCGGTGGACGGTGGGCTGCCTCCAAAACATGCTGGCTAGGCTTGCTGCTGCTCCTAGCTTGCTGTCCACATTGGGGTGACATGGGTGTGCTCGGCTGTTCACCATTTATGACAATGGCAAGCTCACAGGGGTGCTAGTGTTGGTCTAATCTTTCTAGATGATCTACTGGGTTGTGTGTGAGCTAACTAGGGAACAAGTTAGGCTCAAAACACTGCACACTATATTGTTTGATGTTTTGTTTGATTTGTGTCTGCAACCTGTTTGATGAAATGGCCGCATGAACTCAAGTTTTGAATTTTGAAATGAATTTTGGTGGGTTTGCTAGATTGGTTCTGGTGAGTCTGCAGATGCTTGGGTTTTGAAAATTGAGCTTGTTTGAGTGGGTTTTGAAAAAGTGGGATCTTCCCATATGAAGAAGATTCAAATTTGAATTGTCATTTAAACTATGCATTTGCAAGTTTCTGGATGATCACAAAGTGGGCCTTGATACTCTGTTATGAGTACATTCAAGGGGTGCAAAGATCCAGAAAAGTTTCTGTTAGGTTCTGAAAGTTTGAGACAGCCAAAGTAGGCATGTGAGTTAAATTGGCCAAAATGACCATTCACATAATATATTTGTTTTGATTTACTTGTCTTTAGGAAAATTGTGGGAAATGTTTTAGATGATGTTATTTTCACCTAAGAAACATTTTACAAGCAATGGCTCACACAAACAAGGTGGTTTTTAAAGAAATTCAAAATTCATGCATACACATATACATGCATTCATGAATTCATTTAGAAAAGTTTTTGTTAACCCTAAACTTGATGATTAGTATTTTGATGATCTAAGTTTGATATTTTTGGGATGTTACAAACCTTCCCCCCTTAAACAAAATCTCGTCCCGAGATTTGAAAAAGGACGAAAAGATTACCTAGGATTTGAAGAGATCTGGGAACTCCGTTCTGATGTGATCTTCGTGTTCCCAGGTAGCCTCCTCTTCTGTGTGGTTGCTCCACTGAATCTTGAGAAACTTGATGCTTCGGGTTCTGGTAGTTCGAAAGGCTTCCTCCAATATACGGATGGGTACTTCGGGATAGGTTAGGTCATCATTGATCTCTATGGTACGGTGATCGATATTCTTGAACACTTCGGTCTTCTCGGGGACTTCGAGACATTTGCGAATTAACGAGATATGGAACACATTGTGCACAGCTGACATCACTTCAGGTAGTTCCAGTTGATACGATACTTCTCCTCGATGGTTCAAAATTTTGAAAGGTCCGATATATCTGGGGGCTAACTTTCCTTTGAGTTGAAAACGTTGCATTCCCTTCAATGGCGACACTTTCAGATAAACAAAATCTCCGATGTTGAAGGCGAGGTCTCGACGTCTCTTGTCGGCGTAACTCTTCTGTCGGGATTGGGCTGTCTTGAGGTGTTCACGAATCTTGTGAACCTTCTCTTCAGCTTCTCATAGAATGTCGGGTCCGAAAATCTGACTCTCTCCTACTTCCGACCAGTTCAAAGGGGTGCGGCACTTTCTTCCGTACATAAATTCAAATGGGGCCATTTGCAAACTGGCTTGATAACTATTGTTGTATGAAAATTCTGCAAACGGCAGACAGTCTTCCCATTTGGATCCATATTCTAGCACACATGCTCTAAGCATATCTTCGAGTATTTGGTTTACTCGCTCCGTTTGTCCATCGGTCTGAGGGTGATAAGCGCTACTGAAATCTAGGCGGGTTCCTAAACCTTCTTGGACTTTCTTCCAGAATCTCGAGGTAAACTGAGTTCCTCGATTCGAGACTATGTTCTTGGGAACTCCGTGTAAACTAACGATTCTAGCGATGTACAACTCGGCTAGCTTCGAACTCTGATAGGTAGTTTTGACGGGCAGGAAATGGGCGACTTTGGACAATCTGTCCACTATGACCCAAATAGAGTCATTTCCCCTACTAGAAGTAGGTAGTCCAGTGATAAAGTCCATTCCTACAGAATCCCATTTCTATTCCAGAATTTGCAAAGGTTGCAACAATCCAGCGGGTCTTTGATGTCCTGCCTTGACTCGCTGACATATGTCACACTTGGCGATATAGCTTCCGATTTATCTCTTCATCTTATGCCACCAAAATTGCTCTTTCAAATCTTGATACATCTTAGTTCCTCCGGGATGGATAGAATAAAGAGTATCATGAGCCTCCTTCAAGATAACTTCTTTCAACTCCGAATCTGCTGGTACACAAAGGCGTCCTTTGTACCACAGAACTCCTTTTTCGTCCTCGGTGAATCCGGGTACTTTGCCTGTACCGATACGACGCTTGATTCCGTCGATACTAGCATTCCTTTCTACGCCTCTTTAATCTGACTGATCAAAGTGGGCTGAAGTTCTATGCTAGCCAAAAATCCTTCACTTACTAATTCCATTCGAAAATCTTCCATCTCTTTGTGCAAACTTGGTTGCTCCTTTAAAATCATGGAGTTCAAGCGGCATGGCAATCTTCTAAGGGCATCGGCTACCACATTGGCTTTTCCAGGGTGATAGTGAATGTCCAGGTCGTAATCCTTGATTAGCTCAATCCATCTTCTCTGCCTCATATTTAGCTCCTTTTGAGTGAATATATACTTTAGGCTCTTGTGATCCGAATAAATCTCACAACGGTTTCCCATCAGGTAATGTCTCCATGTCTTTAGGGCTAGAACTACGGCTGCGAGTTCGAGGTCATGGGTTGGGTAATTTTGTTCATGTTGCTTCAGTTGTTGCGATAGGTAAGATATAACTTTGCCTTCTTGCATTAGCACACATCCGAGACCAATCTTGGATGCGTCAATACACATCGAAGGGCTTCGTGATATCCGGCATGATCAAGATTGGGGCTGAAATCAATCTCCTCTTGAGTTCTTGAAAACTCGCTTCGCACTTGTCTGTCCATTCAAACTTCTTGTCCTTCTTCAGTAATTGGGTCATGGGTCGGGCTATACTCGAGAATCCTTCTACGAATTTGCGGTAATATCCTGCCAATCCGAGAAAAGCACGAACTTGGGTTTGAGTGGTCGAGGCTTGCCAATCTTCTACATCTTTCACCTTGGCAGGGTCAACGGCAATTCCTCCGGCTGATACAATGTGACCGAGGAATCCTACTTCCCGTAACCAGAATTCACATTTGCTAAACTTTGCATACAACTGATGCTCTCTAAGGGTTCCAAGAATGGTCCTTAGGTGTAGCTCATGTTCTTCTTCCGATTTGGAATAAATCAGAATGTCATCGATGAAAACAACGACAAACTTATCCAGGAAGTCCATAAAAATCTTATTCATGAGGTTCATGAAATAAGCGGGGGCATTGGTTAATCCAAAAGACATGACGGTATACTCGTACAATCCATATCTGGTGGTAAAGGCAGTCTTTGCAATATCCTCTACACGAATTTTGAGTTGATGATAGCCAGTTCTAAGATCAATCTTAAAAAACACCTGGGCACCAGTCAACTGATCAAACAAATCTTCGATCTTAGGCAAGGGGTACTTGTTCTTGATGGTGACATCATTCAACTTCCGATAGTCCGTACACAAATGGTTACCTCCATCCTTCTTGTCCACAAACAAGACAGGTGATCTCCATGGGGACGCACTCGGTTGAATCAATCCGATTTCTAGCATGGAATCCAGTTGCTTCTTTAGTTCTTCTAGTTCTGACGGGTTCATACTATAGGGTCTCTGGGCTATGGGTCCTGTTCCGGGAATTAGTTCGATCATAAACTCGATATCCCGATCTAGGGGCATACCGGGCAAAACATCTGGAAATACATCGGGGTATTCACAGACTATCCGAACTTGGTCAATGGTAGGTTGGGCTAGACTCTTGTTACACTTGAATTGGCGAGGTAAGGTTTCAGATATATGCTCGACTGATATTCCGGTGGTACTGGTCATGGTAATGGCTTTCTTGGCACAGTCAATCAATCCTTTATGTTTGGACATCCAATCCATTCCTAGTACTACTTCCAAACCTTTAGTTCCGAGTACTATTAGGTTAGCATAAAAATCTATGCCATGGATTCGGATAGGGACGGCTTTGCAAATTTGCCTAGCCTTGGTGGTTGATCCGGGAATTTGTACAATCATCACATGCTTCAATTTGGTTGGTTGAATTTTACTAGTGCAGGCAAATTCTTCGGTGACAAATGAATGTGATGCACCAGAATCAAACAACACTCTTGCAAGTACTGAATTAACAGAAAACATAACCAGCACGACGTCTGGTGCTTCCTGAGCTTCTTCAGCATGCATGAGAAAAAGACGGCCATTGCGGTTGAGTGAATTCCCTGGGGCAAATCTTCTCCCTGGCTGGACACGATGCTGCTACTGAGCTGGGACATTGGCGTTGGGGGCTGTAGCATTCTTCTTGTTGGGGCACTCATTGGAATAGTGGCCTTTATTTCCACAGTCATAACAGGTCACTTGTGACTTGTCCTTGGCTGCGACAGGCACAGCATTGCTTCCAGTCCTCGGGGCGGTGTTGGGGTTGGTGGTAGTATTGTTGGTGTTGAACTTGGGTGGGGCACGGGTGAAATTGCTAGAGTTGCCGGGGTTGTTGTGATTTCCTCCGGGTCTAGGGTTTCCACGGTTGGGATAGGTCGAACGGGTCATAGGGGGTCTGTGGGTTCGTGGGGCAAATCCTGGAGATGGGTTGGGGCGATACTTTGGGGTCTGATGGGTTCCTGGTTGGTGCATCATGCGACGCTTGCGGTTCTCATTGGCTTGGTTGATCTTTCCTTCCATTTGGATAGCAGAGTCGACAAGGGCTTCAATATCAACAAAGGGGATATTGACTAACACCGTCTGCATCTCGCCATGCAGACCATTCAGGAATCTTTCTTTCTTCTTGGCTTCGGTGTCTATCTCGTCCGGGGCATACCTAGCTAATGACAAAAATTTGTCACGGTATTCCACTACAGTCATCCTTCCTTGCTTCAACTCTCTGAACTCGTCTCTCACTCTCTTAATCAAACCTGGTGGCACATGGGTTCTGCTAAACTTGACCTTGAATTCCTCCCAGGTCATCATCTGGCCTCCGGTCATTGCACGAACACTGTTCCACCATGCCCTGGCATCTCCGGCTAGATAATGGGTGGCGAACAAGACTTTCTCGTTGGCTTCCACTCCGGCTACTTCTAAGTTATTTTCCATGGTTTGCAGCCAATCATCGGCGTCTAGGGGTTCTTCTGACTTGGTGAAAACGGGTGGGTTGGTATTCTGGAAATTCTTGAGTTTAGATCCGTGGTGGTCCTGGTTTCCATGGCCTTGGTTGTTGTGGGCTAGCTGGGCTATCTGTTGCAGAGTGGCTAGGTTGGCTTGACGTTCGGCTCTTTCAGCTTCGCGGTCAGAAGTCAACATTTGCAGGATCTGCAACATCGGGTCCGGGGCTGAACCACTTCCTCCACGTGGCATCTGAAGATTGGTATAGATCATGAGAAAAGAGGGAAATTGCTAAGGTTTTGAGTTTTTGAAAAGTTTTTGGAGTTTGACTCAGGTTTTTCTAGCAACTGGCTTTTCAGTCATTCACTCATAGCACACAGTACAACACACACCACAACAAAGGAAAACAGATGGTTTTAAGAACCATTCTGGAATCTACGATACAGTGGGACCGACTACTACTCACTACGCTAGTGCTCAGTGCTACTACTCCTCGGAGTTTGTGGCTTCATCATCTTCAGGATCATCGATGAAGGCGAAATCATCGTCATCGGTGAAGAAGTCCATGTCCTGATCCTCCAGAAAATCATCGTCATCGCTGAGATAGGAGTAAGGGTCTCCACGAAGATCTTCTCCGACATTCTCCCTTTCCTCCAACTGCATGTCTCTCTCGTGGATGGTCTCTTCCAGAGATGAGATACGATGGCGAAGACGAGCAATAATGCACTCCTTCTTGTCGAGCTGACGGCGGCGAGACTTGCGATCCTTTGCTAGCATGGCGATGGTCTGATCCTTCGTCTTAATGATGGCAGACTTGTGGTTGCAATAGTCACGGCAGTTGTCCAACTCCTGCTGACGGTCGTACATCATGAAGCTGAGGTGGTCCAATTGAGTCTTCAGATCGGGGTGGTATGGGGCTTCCAGTGGTTGTCCATTGGCATCACGTCTTGGGAAAAACTCAAAGCGAGTACCCTTGATCTGATTGATGCTCTGCCCACACAGACGGGAAAGAGCTTCCTGCATTGCTCTGGCAAGTCCATCGAGCCAGTTGTTTTCCCTCAAGGTAAACTGAATTCCCTCCGCTGTGGGAGGTTCAATCTTTCCTCGGAGACTTGCAACAATTAGCCACTGCAGATCTTCTCCTCCTTGATCATTGAGCTGAGCTCCGAAGAACTCGGGGTGTGGACGCTCCAGAAGTTCCGAAAGCTGATCCAGATCCCTCTCAAAGATAAGGTCTCCCCCATTTCCGAGTTGATAAAACTTGCTGTACTTCACGTCCATCTATAAAAATAGAGGATGAGTAGATTAGCAGAGTGATCAAATGTGTCAAAATTTTATATATTTTGCAAGAGTTTTTGAGGAACATGAGGTTTTATGAAAGAATTAAAGAGATAAGAATGAGAATATGTTTTTGTAAATATTTGTTTTCTTTGGTCTTTGGAAACTAAGTTTTTGGTTCAACGTCCAACCTAACTAGGGTCTCCTATGGTCAGGATGGCTCTGATACCAACTTGTCAACACCCGGATTTTTCAATCCTAGGTGCCTGTTTTGCCATACATCGCAATCCCAGGATTACCATTTTTGCGAGACATAACAGAATTGGATACCATAGTACTTCATCCATTACAACGATACATAAGTTCTTACACAAATAGGGATCTCATGATCCAGTTCTTAATACAACATCAAGCAGTGGAATACGTAGTAATAACGGTAGCGTAGGCGGAGCTCCATCTTCGGGGTCACAGGCAATGCTGACGATGGGAGATGATCCTAGTTGTCGTAACCTTCCTAGGGTCCATCTTCCAGGTACTCCTCTTCATAGTCTGCCCATGGGAATAGCCAAGGACAAAGCCATGAGTACTCTTTAAGTACTCGCAAACTAATACTAACAAGTAAAGGGGTTTTTGGATAATAGGACACTAGGCTCTAAGGTTGTTTTGCAAAAAGCCAGGTTTATCTCTACTAAGTTCCAAAGCTAGTCACAATTTTATAACTCCTAAGTGGGATCTTGTAATTCAGGTCACAACTCTGTTGTGTTCAAGTCAAAGTCTCACTTCAGTTCACAAGTCATTTTGAAAAGTCTGACGGGGGAACAGTATGGCCACTCCAACTGTCCATAACCGCGGACATGGCTATTCGAATAGTTTGACACTCTACAGAGATTGTACACTTTCACCACAACATTCGATACATTCGCCAGGAACAAATCCTGAATTCACCATACTCAGTATGCGGATAATCAATCCTAACCTTTCAATTACACGCCCTAGTATAAGAACCTCTCCTGTGAGTTTGGCCTCCCAACCATGACCATTGTCATCTTGGGTACTGCACAGGTGGACAATCTTCACAAGGTAGCCTCAGCTCAGACCTTGGCCGTGCGGGAACTAATACTAAGGAATATAAGTTTCCAGTCAAGCCCTACCCAATATTCGGGTATTGTGGTTGTACGATAAAATTGGAATGGTATCGCATCCAGACAACCATCAGTTTTATAAAGGGCTAAGGCTCCTGCCTCAACATTTTCATCACCAAAATCATCAAGTGTTTGGAAACACATGTCCAAAACATCTCAATAGAATGATCCATCATTCCAAGGTTTTCATAACCATTTTTCCATCAAGTATTCCCATCTAAAGTTTATCAAGTTTTAAGCTTAGCACTAGCATCTACAGTTGGGGGTGATAATGATGAGGGGTGGTAACTAGTGGAGTTTCACTAAGTCCAACATTATATCTTAGGCTGAGATCAAGGTTTCTAGCTTAGGTCAAATTTTTATTCTCTTAGGGCAAACTTGAGCACAACTGTCTAAATCTACCAAACTCTCAAGTAGACTCTAAGTAAGCTTTGATAAAGAAATAAAATAATAAGCTTGCCATAAAACTAGGATTGGTTTAGCAAGTTGGTATGATCACATATGCTTAAGGCATATATTATTCATATCACAAGCATGGGTTTGTGGCAACAATAGGGTATCTTGCAAGTGTTGGCTTGCACTGGGATAGTATCTTGCAAGTGTTAGCTTGCATTGGTCAACTTAGTTAGTAAAGATTGCCTTGTGTAGAGCAGTGGTTGAAGTTCTCCTCGGCTTCCTCTGTGTAGTGTTCTCCTTCCTCTTCGTATCCTTGGTCGGTACTAGCGTCTATGAATAAATACGAGGTACACAATCACCAAATAATACTTAACTACTTGCAATCATTACACACAAGGGTCCTATAGATGATCTAGCATCATCTCTAACATTACAAGGTTAAGGATTGGTTTAAGTCTTTTTATTTTAGAAAAGTAATTTCTACTCATTGAGAAACTACTTAAGATTTAATATTCTCCAAACTAAACATGGGATCATGTTGACACATGTCATCACCACATATTGTAGTCCATGGGAATGTGGTTTAAAGTGGTGTCACAATTTAATAAGGTTTTACCCTTTTATTTTAATTGATTAAAGTGGCTAGAAATGCTTATGTAGCATTCTTTTATTCCTTGAACATTATTTCTTCAAGTAAACCTATATGTTTTTATATATTCTGAAAGGTATGGTTAAATGTGATTTTTGAGAGTTGGAATCAACTCAAAATCTTTTATGGTTTAAATTTGAAAAATGTTTGAATGCAGAAAAGCTTCTGCCTTGTTATTTTTGCTAAGGATGATCTACAGATCCAAATGACTTGAATCCAACGGGCTTGGATTAAGCATTCATAGACCTTCCCAACAAAATTGGTTTCATCCAATTTGGTGCACTGAATCGATCTGGGTTGATTTTTGAAGTTGGGTACAGAAGTGTGTTTGAAATTAAAAAGAAAAAGGTTTAATTTGAATTGCTGGGCTGCGCGGGAAATTCTAACGGGCCGGCCTGCTAAGCGCAGTGCTCCCGCGGGCTGCATAAGTGGGTGTCCCCACTCGTCAGTGTCATGGGGCTGGGAAAAGCGGTATGGGGCAACGTGGGTCGTCTGATCTAGTTCTAATCCAACGGCTGAGGGTCATCGTCGACGCGAGACAGCTCCGGCGAGAACGAAACCTAGCGCGGCCAGTGGGGGGTGCTGGGGGCTCACCGGGGTACGGGCGAGGGTCGGCGAGGCGGGCGAACGACGAAGTCGACGACGGCGATCCTCCTGGTACCGGTGGCTTCTCCTGGGGCGGCTCCAATCGCTGGCTCCCTTCTTCTCCAGAGGCGGCGGGCTCCGGTGAAATTCCGGCGAGGTGGTGCGCGCCTTGCTCTAAGAATGGTGTGGCACGGTCAGTGGGGAGAGGGGAGTGAGATGGTGTGATGAAATCATGCGGGGGTGGCCTCTATTTATAGTCGAGCGAGGCGACCGTCGGGGCGCAAGGTGAGCTTGTCGGTGGCGACGTTACAGGCAGCTAATGGCATGGGCAAGGGTAGGGGATGGTGTTGTGTCTCTTGGTGATGCTCAACGACAAGATCGCGAGGCATGGGGCGGTGCGGTTTGGTCTGGAACGGGCGGCGCTCTGCGCGGCAGAGGCGGCATCTTCAACGGCGGGCGGTGGCTGTATGGCACGGGGCGGCAAACGGGGATGTCTGGCGGTGTCTTTGGGTCAGTGGTGATCGTGTGTGCGCGCGGTGAGGGCGGCGCGCGGTCTGTGGATGCTGGTCGCGGGTGGCGCTCTGGCGCACGCTCGGCATGGTCTGGGCGCGGCTTGTGCGCGTGGTCTAGGGCTTGGCTAAGCTCGCGGCTAGGACAGGCAGTGGCGGTGGACGGTGGGCTGCCTCCTAGACATGCTGGCTAGGCTTGCTGTTGCTCCTAGCTTGCTGTCCACATTGGGGTGACATGGGTGTGCTCTACTGGTCACCATTAATGGCAATGGCAAGCTCACAGGGGTGCTAGTGTTGGGCTAATCTTTCTAGATGATCTACTGGTTTGTGTGTGAGCTATCTAGGGAACAAGTTAGGCTCAAAACACTGCACACTATAGTGTTTGATGTTTTGTTTGATTTGTGTCTGCAACCTGTTTGATGAAATGGCCGCATGAACTCAAGTTTTGAATTTTGAAATGAATTTTGGTGGGTTTGCTAGATTGGTTCTGGTGAGTCTGCAGATGCTTGGGTTTTGAAAGTTGAGCTTGTTTGAGTGGGTTTTGAAAAAGTGGGATCTTCCCATATGAAGAAGATTCAAATTTGAATTGTCATTTAAACTATGCATTTGAAAGTTTCTAGATGATCACAAAGTGGGCCTTGATACTCTGTTATGAGTACATTCAAGGGGTGCAAAGATCCAGAAAAGTTTCTGTTAGGTTTTGAAAGTTTGAGACAACCAAAGTAGGCATGTGAGTTAAATTGGCCAAAATGACCATTCACTTAATATATTTGTTTTGATTTACTTGTCTTTAGGAAAAATGTGGGAAATGTTTTAGATGATGTTATTTTCACCTAAGAAACATTTTACAAGCAATGGCTCACACAAACAAGGTGTTTTTTAAAGAAATTCAAAATTCATGCATACACATATACATGCATTCATGAATTCATTTAGAAAAGTTTTTGTTAACCCTAAACTTGATGATTAGTATTTTGATGATCTAAGTTTGATATTTTTGGAATGTTACAGGTGTGCCCTGTGTTCCGAGTCACCTTCCTCTATCCGAGGTACCTTTTTAGCTTCTCCTGTAAGTTTCTTCCTACGTGTACTAATCATTATCTTTTGTCTCGCTTTTTTGTATCGCTACAGTGTATCCTGACATCGCTACAGTGATTACTGCGGCGGTCCCATCGGTGCAATGACTCTTCGGTCACCACAACGGTTATGGCGGCCGGATCTCCTCCTGCGCAGTGTGGCCTTTGTTATGGCTCCAATCATCGATCATGTATGCGTGATACACGCCCGTCTGCGGTTACCGCGCCACATCCGCGATCCCACTATCAGTTTCCACACGCGGTTATAAATGGGGGAGTGGGGATGGGTTAGTTCACTCTTCCCCTTTTCCACTTCCCTCATCTTCTTCCTCGCGCCGCCACTGCTGTGCTCCTGTCCTATTGACCACGCCGCCGTTTTTCTGCTCTCGCGCGCGCACTGCTGTGCTTCCATTTTAGCATCCACGGCGCTACGCTTCTCCCTCACGCGACGCGCCGCCGCTGCTTGGACCTCGCCCTAGATGCTCCACCTCTGTTTTAATCTCCGGTGGCGGTTTTCTTTTTTCACCACCGTCGCCTTTGTTGTCGTTGCGACGGGGCCTTGGGTTTCGAGGACGCTACCCGCCACCAGCGACCCTTCCTCCATTGGCTCCTCCGACGAGCCCATGTCGAGCTCGCTCAGCAGTGCCGTCATCGGGGAAGAAGAACTCATGGTGGGCCCGGAGCGCGGTTCGCGGCAAGGATCCACGGTCACTCGTCGGGAAATCGAGTGGATACGTAAGACACGCCGGGTTCCCGCCGAGGTACAGTGTCGCTTACCCGGCAAGGAATCTTCCCCCGTCCTTCAGGACGATGAATACGTAGTTTTTATGTCGCACTTTGCCAGAGGGTTCCGTCTCCCTCTTAGCGATTTTGCCAGGAAGTTCCTTGATTTCTTCGGCCTCCAGCCGCATCATTTGCCGGATAACGCCATCGCCTCACTCTAGGCCTTTATCTCGGCCTCTGAGGGATACTTCGGCCTCTGGCCCTCCGTAGATGTTTGGTCAAAGTTCTTTCAGATCCGAGCTAACGTAGTGCCGGATAAGTCTCTTCATCCCTCCGAAAAGTCTCTAACCCAGTGTGGGGCTGCTTCCATCACACCCTAGAAAAATTCCTTGTTCCCCGAGTCACAGGTCTAGAGTCCTGCAAGAAATGGCATAGGTCGTTTTTCTATGTCAGGAATACTGGAGCGGAGGACAAGATTTGGCTCCCTGCCTTCTCTATTGGCCTTCCTTCAAAACAAAACTGGCCCTATAATCCGAAGAAGACCCACACTCTTTCCAAAGCATTCGAGCTTTGGCTGAACGAGTTAGCTCGAGCTGGGCTTCATGGCGAAGATCTAATGGCCGCGTTCATCAGTAGCAGAATTTGCCCCTTCCAACTCCGCTCCCATAAGCTTTGCTACATGAGTGGTCCTTTGGATCCTAACCGAGTTTCCACGGTTGAACTTGATGATGTCCAAATCCGGAAGCGCGTCTGAGCTATCTTTAAAACCGAGATGCCCAAGGAATGGGTTTGGGGAATGAAACCCTTTTCTCGTAACAACCCTCCTCCTTAGTTAATTCGGATGTGAATTGTCTCATCCGAGTCATTTCCCATTGACTATCCTTCTAACTTTTGTCTGCTCTTACTGCAGAAATTTGCCGAGCAAACTATGGAAGATGCCGAGGTGCTGGCCCTCCCTTGGGTCGCTCATCGCAATACCCAGACAACGGGGAACCTGACCCGGAGGAATTTATTCCTAAGCCCGAGGCTGCTCCCATTCGCACCCGAGGTAGAACCTCGACCCGCACTGACAAAGGGGATTCGGACGATGTCCAAATTCTCGAGGTAATAGCCGTGGTGCCTATATCTTATGCAGTTCTGGATCCTTCTTTCCCAGCTAATCCGGCTGGTCAGGTACATGATGTCGTTCCCCTCGCTTCTGAGGCTCCCGCTCTGTTGAAAAAGCGTGCTTCCTCGAACGATCCTTCTGACGCAGTTCCTAAGAAGCGAACCAATAAATCCTTCTAGCATATCCCAAAGTGCAAAACTATGCCGGGAGTCTCTCGGTAAGTTTCCCTGCATGTTTTAATTTGTATCTTTTGTTTCTCTCTTTCCTTCTCTGAATTGGTCTCTGTTTTTATTTTGGCAGTGCTCCTCTTTCTGTCAAACCCATTGGTCTGAGTATGACGTCTCACGTGACTCGGCCACTTTCACCATGCGTTCAGAAGATGTTCGTGTTCTCAGTCCTCCCCGTGACAATTCTCCTCCCCTGCCGACTAACACCCTGCCTTGGCGGGACGGGAGTGAAGTTTCTACTGGCGTTGACGCTGATGTAAATATGCCGAATCATTCAGATGATCCGGCAGCTTTCTCTAAGGTCTTCGAAGTTTCCCCTATCGAGCCTCTTTCTACCGAAGTTCGTACTACTTCGGCTGCTGCTGAAGTTCCTGTTACTCCAGCTGCTCCCGAAGTTGGCGCTACCTCGGCCGCTATTGAAGCACATGCTCCCTCTGCCGCACTAGTTATTGCTCCGACTACCATACCTTGCTCTAAATCTGTTCCCATTGTTGAAGTCTCTGTCAAGAGCAAGAAGGATGGCGCTGCCAAGTCTATGCCATCTCAAAAAGGAAGGTCTGGTCCGTCTCAGCCGACTGTTGCTGACATGCTCCGCAAAGGGGCCTCTGTGGCCAAATCTGCGGTTGCATCTGCCGCCGATACACGGCTCGTGCTTCACAAGAGTCCGGCTACCGAGACAGACACACAGCAGGCGCGCGAAGCTAAAGGCAAAGTTTTGACGCGTACGGAGAGCGGTGGTAGTCTCGTATCATTGGTGGAGTATGCCAACAACTGTAACGCTGCTGACCAGCTTGAGGGCAATCCCAGTAATCAACCTTTCCAGCTTTCCCGACATCAACAGCCGTTTTCATTTGGCTGCTAAGGTTGTACTTGAGAGTGACAAGATGAATGAGGCACGCGCTTTAATTTGAACTTATCTTTTATGTATAGTATACTATATGCCCATTAGTCCCCGATCTTGCAACCGAATAATTTGTTATTCGTCTAGAAGCTTTGCTTGCTTAGGGTATATTATTTATTTTGAGCAATATATAATTTTTTGTTGTGCATGTTTCGAAGTAGAACGCATCTGTCAACTTAGATCCAAGTCAAGTTTTATTTGATTCGCACCTTTTTTAGGAAACATACTTGAGCGCCTAGCCCTCTTAGATGCGAGTCAAGTTTTACTTGATTCGGATCTTATTTTACAGTTTCCTTGTATAATTCCTCGTTATTCCAGGTTGCTCATAACCGGCATACTGCCGAGTTCTAGAGACTTATCTTTTCACACAAGAAACTTCAGGATAAGTTTGATAAGATGGTTCCTATTCTGCAAAAAACAGGTAAATCATTCGGCCTTTTTATAATCAAATTTATTGTATCGATCTTTGCTTCCCAATAAACTTACGATGCATCCTTATTCAGCTAACATTAACAATCAAAATACTCGGCTAACGAAGAAGGTTACTCGCCTCGAAGGTTAGTTGCTGCTCCTCTTCTCATTTGTGCATCTCTTCTAGCCGAATTTCAAGTATCTTATAGTACTCCATCTTCGGCCCAGCCGAGTTACAAATGTTTGCAGCATCACATCAAGAGTGCATACCCAGGCCTGACATGATGTTGCATTTTTTGAGTAAGCAGGGACTCATTCGTCTAAGCTCAAGGAGAAGGATGATGAGACTCGGCTTCGTGCCGAGGTTGAGACTTTGAAATCCTCGCAGAAATCTGAGCTAGAAAAATTGACCAAGAATTCTCTGAGGAAAATAATCGGTTAATTCTTCAGCTGCAGAAAGACAAGGAGCCGCTTGATGCGGCCGAACTAAGAAATTAGACGATGGCCGATGAGATCACTCAGTTCGAGAAGAAAAGTGGTGGATGGTCCCTGGACCTTTAGAAGATGTGGCGATATATCCATTGTAAGCTTATTCGCCGTGTTTTTTCATCTTGACTTCTCGCTGAGTGTCGTGGTATTGCCGACGAGTACGCCATGGAGGGGTCCTCACAGTGCGTGTTTAGATACGTGGGGAAGGCGAACGGTTGATGGGTACGAGGTAATACATCTTACCCAGGTTCAGATCCCACAACGGTGGTGGAATCCTACTCCTGGTATAAATCACTATAAGGGCAATACGCCGAGTTATAGAGATAGGTTCGCTATGCGAGGTGTATGTGAATTGATGCCCTAAAGTCTCCCGTAGGCCCGACTTATATAGTCGCTAGGTCCTAGGGTTATAGGGAAAAGTCCTAGCCGGATAGGTTACAGAGTCCTACACCGTCTACTACTAGTCTTGCGTGTCTTGAACTCCAAGGCTCCGAATACGCTAGTGACTCCACCGTAGCTTTCCTTTATCCGGCATGGGCCTCCCTTATGGATCCATCTAACTAGGCCGCCCAGCAAGCCATGGGCCATGCTACCAACTGTGGGCCACCCTGGTTATCCGGATAAGAGACATGCTATGGGGATACCCATATAGCATATCCCCAACACCGAGTAATTTATGCTCGTTGTTTATCCTGACTTACGTAAGGTCTTGCTTTATAGACCACTTTCCCGAAGCTGAGCCGGTGAGTACCAAAGTTGTGATCGTCGCCCATGGCCATCGAGGTGTTCCCAATCTCCCAGATCAAGAATATTCCATTGAGGATTTCTTGGTTGTTGTTTCTGCTACCATTGAGCCAATGAAAATCATGGGAAAGGATCTAGTGAAAGCGGTAATTCAATCTTTCAATGTACTCTGGCCAAATGAAACAAAGATCAACAAGGTGGAAGTTCTCGTGGCGAAGCTGGTGGATTCCAGACTCACCTGAATCTTTGGAGAGAATTCGCCGGGCGAGCCGGGGCCGACATGGCGCTTACCGCTGTTTTGTCTTGGTACGAGGATATCTCCCTCGATACTTTGATGAACTTGCGCACCGGGTCCCCTTGGGTTGAGGATCCGGAGTATGTTGCTAGCTTCCAAGTCCGCGCCTATCAGCTCATCGAATACACAAATGTGCATCAGTGGAATGAGGAGCCGAGTTTCCTCCCCGATGATGCCGACGATATAGTTGAGGTTGTGGTTGATGATGATGAGTTCGACGGAGACTCTGGTGATGAGGGTGAGTCGAAGGAAAACTCTGGAAGCTCTGATGAGTCCAGTGGAACTTCGGGAGGGAGCGCTGAGGCTCGATCCTCCTCCAAGGGAACTGAAGCTTCCCAAGCCCAAGGTGGAGTCTCACGGGAAACAGCCCCTGCCCAAGATATCCTGGCTACCTCGGTCGATGCCGAAGTAACTTCTGCGGAGGCTCAGGCAACTTCTGAGACTCCTGCTCCTAAAGTTTTTCCTCCTACCGAGGCCAAGGCACCTTCAGTTGTGTCTGAGATACCAACGTCGGAAGCTCCCGCTGCTGCTGCTGTTCCTCCTGTGGATGACTCGACAACTGCTAATGCCTCAGCTGTAACAACTTTTATTTGTTTAAGTCTCTGGTATGCCGGGTGTATGCTATTCTAAGACAATCTGCCTCTTTTGGTACCATGTGACCCGTATAACTTTGGAATCATATGCTATACTAATCGTTATGTTATTATTGTTCTGATTGAGTTTGTTTGATTTGTATTCTTGTTTGCAAAATTTTAGCTCATGAGTTTGAATCAAACCTATGTGTTTGTTTTTCTGTCGGCTCTTACTTCATCCATATTATGTCTTTCTGGAAGGTCGCAAAAAATCAGGGACTATGACTCCTATGTCCATACGTCAGTTAGTCGGATGGACTCACAACCTTTCCGAGTTATCTAATAGTAAAAAACATGGGGCAGTCCCCGAGTTATTGCTCGAGTCGCCGAGGTGATCATTCATATTACACATATAATCAGTGACAGACAATTTGGGGTAGTCCCGGAGCGACTGCTCGGGCTGCCGAGGTTTCATACATAGTCATAATGACAAACAATATAGGGCAGTCCCCGATCCACTGCTCGAGCTACAGAGGTTTCATACATAGTCATAATGAAAAACAATATAGGGTAGTCCCCGAGCCACTGCTCGAGCAACGGAGGTTTGAGACATAATCATAATGATAAAAAATACAAGGCAGTCCCCAAGCCACTGCCCAATCTACCGAGGTTTCATTAAATCGTGTATAATACAACAAGCCGATACATAATATTACTGGATACGATACACTTCCCTCTAACTGTAAAATGGGCGAAGTAACGCTACATTCCACGGTCTTTTTGACTCATCTCAGGATCTATCCGCCTTGTTCTTTTCTGGCGCTTGAGCATCGATTAGGTAGTATGCATCGTTGTGCAATGCTTTGCTCAAGATGAATCACCCTTCCCATGGGAGGGGAGAGTTTATGCATACCGGCCGCGTGTTGCACCGGCCAAAGAACTAGATCCCCTTCTTTGAAAACTATTGGATTTACTTTCTTGCTATGATACCATCTGAGGTCTTGTTGATAAATAGCTGATCTTGATAGTGCCAGTTCTCTTGCTTCTTCTAGTACATCCACATCATCTTTCCGAGATATTTCATTTACTTCGGCGCTCGTGTATTGGGTGACTCTTGGCGAGTCATGCATTATGTCGACTGTAAGTACAGCTTCTGCCCCATACACGAGAAAGAACAGGGTGTATCCCGTTGATCTATCCGGGGTAGTTCTCAGGCTCCATAGTACCGTTGGGAGTTCCTCGATCCAGCATCCTGCCGACCTCTGAAGTGGTTCTATCAGCCGAGGTTTTATTCTAGACAGTACTAGTCCATTCGATCTTTCTACTTGCCCACTTGATGCCGGGTGATCCACCGAAGCAACATCGAGTCTTATGTGCTTTTCTTGGCAGAATCGAGCAAAGGCTCCTTCAGCAAAGTGTGTGCCATTATCCGTGATGATACTGTGTGGGTAGCATATCTCAGGATGATATCTTTGAGGATTTTTACCGCTGTGGGTCCGTCACATTTTCTTATTGG
Organism: Avena sativa; assembly: GCA_916181665.1. Lineage (NCBI taxonomy): Eukaryota > Viridiplantae > Streptophyta > Magnoliopsida > Poales > Poaceae > Avena > Avena sativa. The sequence continues at coordinate 243,009,233 of OV702297.1, forward strand.
TTTTACTTCTATCCACTTTGTGAATTTGTCCACCATAACCAAAATGTGAGTCATGCCTCCGCGAGCCGGCTTAAAAGGACCTACCATATCTAAACACCATACTAAGAATGGCCAAGTGATTGGTATCGTTTTTAGCTCGGATGAAGGCATATGTATTTTGCTGGCATACCTCTGGCAGCCATTACACTTTGTTACCAATTCTTTTGCTTCCTTTAACACACTTGGCCATTAAAACCCATGCCTGAATGCTTTGGCCACAAGGGCTCTGGACGGGGCATGGTGCCCATATTGTCCTTGATGTATGTCCAAGAGGATCTCTTGTCCCTCTGCCGATTCAAGGCATTGTTGCATCAAATTTGTCACGCTTCTCTTATAAAGCTCATTATTTATGATGGTGTAAGCTTTTGCTCTTCTTATTGTTTGCCTCGCAATGACCTCATTATCCGGTAGGACCTTATTTTTGAGAAACGAGAATATGGGTTGTGCCCATTCTGGTATGACCTTTTTCGGGAAAATTGTTTTGTCAATTTCCATTACTTCTGCCGACATAACATCCCCCAACATATCCCAATCCATTTTTGGGTTAACCAAATCAGCCCCCGAGTAATTCGACTCATGCACTTTGTCAATTTCCATTGGGACACACTCGGATTTCTGATCCGACGAGAGGCGAATTGATTTGGATTCTGGCGAAGGTACGATTTGTGTCTTTCTCAGGTGTTCTAGGGAGATGATAGGCAGAATTGACTGTCTGGTTGATCCGAGTTTTGACAGCGTATCCTCAGCGTCATTTTCTGCCCGAGGTATGTGATGAAATTCACATCCGTCGAAATAACCACTAATTTTCTATACATCAAACCGATATAAAGCCATGCTTGCATCCAACGCATCCCAATTCCCTGACACTTGCTGGACTACAATTTCCGAGTCTCCGAAGCATAGGATTCGGCGTATACCAATTTCCTTTGCCATCTTTAAACCATGAACAAGTGCCTCATATTCAGCTACATTGTTTGATGCAGCAAAATGTATATGCAACACATACTTCAGTTGATCCTTCTTTGGAGATGTTAACACTATTCCTGCTCCTAACCCATTTCCTAGCTTCGATCCATCAAAATGTTGGGAATATGCCCTAGAGGCAATCATGTATGATGATATTTCCCATTGTATTCATAAATATATTAAGTAGTCCTTGTATAAACATCTGATGTGTATCATTGAATATGTGATTCGGTTGTGGAACTATGCATTCATGTTGTTTGTACTAAATATCCTTGGTCATCGAAGTTGTGCTGGACACACAACTTAGACCAATGTGAAAGTTGGCTTGATGACTCGGTTCCACTTGTCATGGGCATGGAGATGCTATTCCAACTTACACAGATTCGGCTAAAGGGTTTAGCGAGTCGGATTGACCCATATTGAGGTACAACGAACAAGTTGTCATTTGTATATCTCAATCAATGTAATCCTTAGACCTGAGGTTATTACATAGTCCGAGTTGAGGATCACCGACTTAGGTTCTGTCAAACGTTGATCCGTAACTGGGCAGTTATAAAGGCAGGGTTCAGGTCGACTGAGAATCAAGCTGCGTGATCTGAATAACCAAGATGGGATTTTGCCCCTCCACTCGGAGAGATATTCTCTGGGCCCTCTCGTGAGATATGATTCGGAAAGCATGGCCATGCACGACTCGGTTAAGTGTTAACCAAGGCGATCGACGAAGAGTTAGTCGGGTGAATCACTTACCTCGGATCGAGAAGAGAGTCAGACTATTTAAGGGATGACAATTATTCGCCTATAGTCTGAGAAGGTATATCGTGAGGCAAAAGGGACTCAGACGTAAGTCACATTGGAAAGGCAAGTCGTCATGACTCTTTGGTACTTGGGAGTCGGCACGTTCTGCTAGGAGCCGCTACCGACTGATCGATTGAGAGTCGGACTCCAATCGTGTCCGAGTAGCCATGAGCCTGCGGGGTCACACACTTAAGAGCGGGAGCAAGTTCGGATTGGATCTGAACCTGTAATCTGGTTGGATTGGACCTAAACCGGATTAGGACTGAGTTAGTGAGTTGGACTCACGGTGACTAGTGTTATATGGGCTTTAGTGAATGGGTCGCGCGAGCAGAGCCCACATTCACTCCCTATATATAGTGGAGCACCGTAACCCAGAAAGGTTAATCGTTGTTCGGTTAGGTCATTCCATGTGTTGGAAACCCTAGCTCCATAGCAGTCCTGCGGCCGTAACGAACCTAGCAGTTCGCTGCCGACGCTCCTCCTTGTACGTGTGGATACCAGCAGAGGTGCTGTGCGATCAGCACCAGGACGATCGGATCGTGAGGACTGCACTGCATCAACTGACGCGCTTCATCAGTAATCCACAACTGCGCATCTAATGGTAAACCTCGTGGCCTTCTACCTCAGCTAGATCTTGGGATCACCACGTTAGAGGAAAAGTTTTGTTTTTATCTCTGTGTGGCCCAACACAAAATGCATCGTCCAATAGTTCGGATCGGGTAATGGTGGTTCATATTGTATCTCGGCCCAGTCGACTAAAAAGTTGGCCATTGCTTGAGATTTGATTGCATATCTTCTATCAAACTGCGGGGCATAAGGGGATAACTCAATTGCCCATTTTGCTATCCGGCCACTTGCATGTTTGTTGCCCAATATCTCGTCTCTTGGTGCTTCGCAGATCACCTTTATGGGATGTTCCTCGAAATAATGTTTGAGCTTCTTTGCCGACATATATACTCTGTAAGCCATTTTTTGGTAGTGTGGATAGTTCTGATTTGAAGCGGATAACACCTTACTTAGGTACTACACCGGTCTTTGCACCGACTTACCTTCCTCATCGCGTTCCACGACTATTAATGCACATACAACTCTATTTGTCGCTACCACGTAGAGCAGCATAGGCTCTTTTGATAATGGGGATCCAAAGACGGGTGTTTTAGCTAACACCTTTTTTAATTCATGAAAAGCGATGTTGGCCTGGGGTGCCCAAGTGAACTTATCGGATTTCTTCATCAAATGATATAAAGGCAATGCTTTTTCACCTAGCCGACTTACGAACTGACTTAAGGATTCAAGGCATCCTGTAAATTTTTGGACATCATTTAGGAATCTCGACAATTCCATTCTTTCAATCGCACGAATCTTGGTCGGATTTGCCTCTATACCTCGGCTGGATACGAGGAAACCGAGTAATTTTCCGGCTGGTACACCAAAGGTACATTTTTCCGGGTTAAGCTTCATTCGGAATCTTCTTAGATTCGCGAATGTCTATCGGTTATCTTCCAGGAGCGTATGGCTCTCTTTGGTTTTTATAACCACATCTACTTGAACATTTTTCCAATTTGATCATGCAGACATTTTTGCATACATCTCTCGTACGTGTCTCCTGCATTGCGTAGGCCGAATGGCATGGTGCGATACCAATAAGCCCCATACGGGGTGATAAATGTGGTTTTTATTTGATCAGCCGGATTTAATGGTATCTGGTGAAAGCCAGAGAATGTGTCTACCAATGATAACTGCTCACAACCTGCGGTTGAATCAATGACCTGATCTATACTAGGTAAAGGAAAAGGATCTTTGGGACACGCCTTGTTAAGGTTCGTGTAATTGATACATATTCGCCAAACAACAACAACGTTTGGATCATCCTTTTTCTTTTATACCAACACCGGGTTAGACAATCAATCCGGATGAAGTACTTCCATGATGAAATTGGCCGCAAGGAGCCAAGCTATCTCATCCCCGATGATTTTTCTCCTATCTTCGGCAAAGCGGCGGAGAGGTTGCTTCACTGGCCTTGCTCGTGGCCTAGCATGCAAAGAGTGCTTAGCCAACTCCCTCGATACTCCTTACAGATCTTGTGTGGACTATGCAAAGATATCCTGATTCTCACGGAGGAAGTTGGTGAGATCGCTTTCCTATTTGTCATTCAGGCCTGCACCAATGGTGATGGTGCGCTCTGGGAATTGATCGTCAATCTGGATCTTCTTTGTCTCCTTAGTCGGCTAGAAGGATACACTTCAATGTAGATTGGCAAGTGATGGCATGTTAAGCTGCGCCGACTGAGCTAAAGCTGCGACCTCTTGAATTCTCCTTTTCTCCCTTGCAATTACCAAAGATTCGGCCAGGTTTGATCCGGCTGAAGCACATTCCATTTATTTCCTGTAGTCTCCTGCTATGGTTATCACCCCCTTTGGTCCTGGCATCTTCATTTTTAAGTAACCAATGTGACAGCTGCTCATAAACTTGTCCAATACCGGTCGTCCGAGTAAGGCATGATAATAGCTTTCCAGATCCACCACCTTAAATTCCAAATTCTCAGCTCTACAATTCACCCTCGTGCCAAATAATACATCTACTCGGACCTTCCCAATGGGTTCACAGGACAGTCCTCGCACTACTCCATGGAAGGTTGTTCTAGTCGATTGTAGCATATTCAGAGTTATTCCGAGCTTATGCATTGTGTCTTTGTACATAATATTGATGCTGCTTCCATTATCTATCAGCACTTTTGAGAACTTCACATTAATACTGGGCCCGAAAAATGTTGGATCCAGCATTAAGGCATATGACCCTAGGTTTGGCATGATTTTCGAGTGATCCCTGACGCTCCAAGTTATCTCCTGATCTGACCATGGCATATACCTTGGAAATGCTGGCATAACTGCATTCACTTCCATATGTCAGCGATGTACGCTCTACCAATCTTGCTGTTCTATAGTGAACACACAGTATGACTGGTGATGCTCCCTATAGTCATTACGTCCATTATCTCTGGGGTTTCCTCTACCATCTTGGTTCTGATTTATCACTTGGTGAACTATATCCCTCTGATCTTGATTCTCATACCTTGGAGGTGGTGGAGGCAACATCAGCTGCTGCGCATTTCCCCCATGAGCTATGGCTGCTGTTGGTGATGCGCTTGATGTTGCGGCGCTTGCATTGCTGTCGGGTTTCCCATTGCGCTTTTCATCCAGACGCATTGGCAAGTGGTGTGGTTAGCTGGCTTGGCCGGGTTAGGTGTGTGAAACTTACACGGACGATCCAGCATTGACTCAAACGTGTGCTTCGGCCTCTCTTGCCATTGTTTTTTCTGCTCAGGGGTCCACTGTTTCTTCCCGTTGTTTTTCGGTGTCCATTGCTAAGGACTATTCTTCCGACGTTGATTGCGTTCCACGACTTGGCTGATCCTGCACGACTACTGCAACCTGATTTGAACTGTATTTGTAATCTGGCCTGTCATCCCTTCTTCTGCCTCGGTATTCATGGCGACGAGATGAACCTGCACCATCTCGGGCGTAATGGTCTTGGTGCTCACGATGCTATGCCGACATAAGCTCGGGTTGAGTCGGATCACCCAAGGCATATGAATCTGCTACTCTGATAGTCTCTGCCAGCGTGGTGGGCATATCTCTCTATATCCTCTGCCACAACACACTTCCATATCTGCATCCTTGAGCGAACCAGGCAATTGCATGAGATTGTATAACTCCTTCACATGAGTTTCTAAGATTACACCACCGAGTTAAGAACTCTCTATCAGTCTCATTCGGCTTCTGCTTGCACATGGCGAGCTGTTGTGGTTTGCTTGGCCTCTTGTACGTACTGGTGAAGTTATTGACAAACATTTCCTCAAAACACAACCAGCAGTTGATACTGCCTGTTGGCCAATTATTCAGCCAGACCCTGGCCGGCCCTTCCTACTTCTGGGACACGTATCTCACAGCCCATCTCAAATTTCCTCCTGGTATTTTTACTGCGGTGGCATAATCAATTAGCCAATCTTGTGGTTTTGTGCTTCCATTTTATGTTTTTGTGCCTCTTGCTAACTGGAAGTTCGGGACGGGTCGTTCGCCCATAATCCGAGTCCGAAGCATGTCGGGCCAGGCGGACCCTCCTCTTCCAATAACTTGGACCGATATAGCCTATCCAGCTTCAATCTTGCGTCACTTGATGGCAAGTTTCTATAGATAATTCTTTCCTGCATTCCATAACGATTTTGCCCACCATGCTCGGAATTTTACATTTCCAAATAACCATCATTATATCTTTCATGTTCTTGGTTATGCGGAACCTGTCTTGCGTCTCGATCTTTCCGAGGTTCATGTCTTGGCTGATGATCTTGCGGAAGGTATCTCCTTCCCTTTGTCGGGTTATTGTTCTCGGGGTTTTCCCTTCCGAGATTCCCATCCTCTCTATTGCCGCGGCCGGGTTTTCTTTCACCGCTATTATCTCGGCTTCCATTGCCCTTATTTTCATTGACTTTTCCAGCCACTGTCGGGTCATACGGGACAATCTGCTTGTTTCTTTTTCCGGAAGTTACTGTTTTATCTTTCCATGCACCATTTCCGGACGAGGATGCTGCCGCCACAGATAACGAGGGGCAGCCCCTACATAATGAACCATGCACGAAGCTCCTGGCTTTGCCGGGTTAGCCCTAAGTATCTCCTCATTTTGCTGGTTCGTGATGCGTACCAGCTCATTTAATCTTTCTTGTTGTCTCTATCGGGCTTCCCCGTTCAGTCCTTCCAACTCCAAGGCTACTGCATTCTCTGCCCTGAGGTTCTTTGTCAGGGTGATGTACCTCGGCAAACCTGGGTCAGTCGAATCGCCCTGCTGAGCTTCATGGTCTTTGTTGATGTCATCAAGGAGGTTCTTTCCTCTCAATCTCAGGTCATCTACTCGACCAGGGGCCGTATCTAGCTTGTTTGCCCTTGCATATTCTCGCAAAGTCCTGTTAAAGGACTCCTGTAGCGCCGACACATTTTTTGCCTCTTCTAACATTTTCTGCCTAGTCTCTTCTAGTTCTGCTTGTGCATTTGCCCAGTTAACTATCGGTGCTACAGGTGTTGTTAAGTTATCTATGGGTGCTTGCAGGATATTCTCTGGCCTCTCCAGAGGTGGCCACCTTACCCTTGGTGCCTTTGGAGTTACGACTTGCATCTCGGGTGGTTCACCTACTGGCGGATCTGCTGCCACGAGCTTCATGGCTGCCGGCATAAGTGCTGCCTAGCCTGCTGCCGCCGGGTTTTTGCTTGGCCCGGCTCTTGATCCTGCTGCTGGCACTGGAGCTGTCATCATAACCTCAACACTGCCCGCGGGGCGAGTACCATGCTGACTGCTAGTAGCGCTGAGGGGAGGATCTCCTGCGAGGAAGACTCGGCGGGGATAGACACAGGAAGTGTCGACGTTAACGTAGATCTTGTGAGCACCCAGGTTGATGAAGACGCCGTTGCGCGGGGGTGCCTTCTTTCTGAAACTGCCAGCGTTGTCGCTGACGTAGTCCCAGATGTCGAATCTCTGGACTAATCCAGAAACGACTCGCTCGCCTGTGCTGATGAAGTTTCCCGTCCGGATCTTGACTCCAGCTAGCACCGCTGCTGGCCCCACGGTGGGCACCAACTGTCGTGGTGGTGGCACGACATATGCCATGGGTAGGCTTAAGTTGGGGGCCAATGGATGCTAGTGGGATCTGGAGAGGGAAGATGCAGTGATTTCTACACACAATAAGCTAGAACTCAAATCTTTATTCCACCTCAATGGAGCTACAAGTGCTCCTCAAGCTGTATCAGAGAGAGGAGGAAGGAGTTACAACATGAACCCTCTAGAGAAAAATGAATCGATCCCCTCTCCAAGAAGCTCTGCCTCTCCATATAAAGGGGTCCCTTGGTCCATCCTTGGGCTGACGTGGACGAGCATATCCTTGGAATATGCTTGTCCAAAGCGGTAATGTAACACCCCAGTTTTAGTAAATCATTAATTAGGGTTGATTGTGCATTCATGAGCATCATCTTAAAAGTGCATGCAAAGAAAATAAAATGCAAACCCTAAAACCCTAGTTTCCCCTCTATCTTTAAAACCTTCTAAAATGGTTTTGTATTTTTGAAATCACAAAATTAAAGGAGCTCAAATTGATTAAAGGGGTCCCTACAGTATTTTATATATTCTATAAAATCTCTGGTAATTTTGAAATTACCCAAAACAAATTTGAACTGAAAATACAAAAGGGAAATGAAAAACAGAAATTGAAAAAGGTTTTGATAAAAAAATATAGCAGCAGAGCAACCAGGCCGCAGCCTAGCCGGCCCAGTTCTCTCCCTCTCCCTCTTTCATGCACGCTCGCAGCAGCTAGCGCAGCTCGCAACCCATGCGCGGCCTTCTACTGGCCCGTACCGCTTCGCTCTGTTCTTGTCTTCTTCCTCCCGAGCGGTAACCTCCTCTCTGTTGCGCCGCCGGCCGTCGATCCGCGCCGCTCGCTTGCCGACATCTGTCGTGCTCCGGGGTGAGGATAAGAGCCACACCGACCCCCTATTCCATCCTTATCCCCTCCCGCTCTCTCTCCCGACCTCCCTCTCTCTCTCGTTCCCTTGGAGGCCGAAACCATAGCCGCTCCTCGCCGACGAATCACCGTCGTCCCGTGCCACCCCATGTCCTGCGTATAGCCCCACGAGCTTCGCCTCGCCGTCCTCTACCTCCCGGCAGAAGTAATCGAAGACGGGCGCCCGGAATCTCCGCATCGCCGTCGTCTTCCTCAAGCCCGACGAGCTCCGCCACCGTCGACATCGATTCCGACCTCCCCGCGACTCTCCGAGCCCTTCTTTGGCACCACAGTGAGCTCCTGGTCTAGAAGGACTCCTTCGACCTACCACTCTCGCTCTGTAACCACCAGGCGACAATACTCTGCAAGCACCGCCGCCGCCCGTCGCTGTGGACATCGCTCTGTCGACCAAGGAGAAGCGGCGCTGCCCCCAGATGGTTTGCTTTGCCCCGTGCTTTCTAACGAGCCCATCCGTGCATGTAGGCAAGGCCTCTGTCATCGCCGGCGACCACCGCGTGAGGGTGGACGTCGTGCTGACGCCACGCCTGCGTCAAGGTGACGCGGCCCACGGGTCCGTTGACCGTTGAACGCCTAGGTGGAAGTGACGTGGCCTCGGCCCCACTGTTCAGTCTCTGCGGGTAGCCCCAGACCCAGTAAGAAATGCCAACCCCACCCCTATACTGATGTCACAGTGACACATTAAATCATTTCAAATGGTTAAATAATTCTAGAATTTGGTTAAATCTTATAAATTCAATAAGCAATTCATTTTAAGTCAGGAAAATACAAATAACATATCAAAATGTTTAGAAAAATGAGATCTACCGCTTTAAGCTACCATCATACATCGATAAACAACTTGAATGACAAGTTTAATTAGCAGAACAAACCAACCCCTCTCATATACATCCGGAGTTTACCCGAGTGAGGGTTTGTACCCCTCAGAACCGCAATTAAATTGTCGAGCATGCCTTAGGGTTACTTTTAGATACAATTTAACTTGTCATATCATCATACTTGCTTGAGGATTGCATCGATGCCATGTTTTGATTGTTTCCCTCTCTTTCTGATGTTTGGTTCTTCCACGGTAGAATACGAGATCGAGATTGAGATCAAGATCGAAGACCGAGGTCAACACCATCGAAGATCGACGAACAATTCTTGACCAACTATAATCAAGTCAAGTACAAGATTTCCGAAGACCTGCTTATTGGTTAATAACTGGCAAAGGCAAGCATAGACCCACCATGATATAATCTTACGTTTTTGAAAGCATTTTAATTCTGCCATGTTGCATATGATTCTAATGTGGTCTTTTATCGATAGATAGAGTATCCTATTTGTTGCATTACTCCCTTTGAGCTTATATTATTTGATTCACTGCTCCTAGCATAACTAGTTTTGCTTGTGTGCACTGCTAGAGCTTATATTCGTGTCCTGCTTAGCCATGCATAGCTGTCAGTGTTGGTTCATCCAGATGATGTATTAGATGCGGAAAATCTTGTATGACAGGAGAATATGATGAGATGATATCATAGGTGATATGAGTTTAAACATGCTAAGGCTTGTATGTGAGGCCACGGTGGGATGTGGTTTTCCTAGTCCCATGCTCGCCACCACTAGGACCTGAGTTCTTGCCTTTGAAACCAAGAAGAGCGTACAACCACACGGGGCCTGGACAACCTCACGAGAAACTAACTTTCCTAGTGTATTCCATGAGTCACATAGTTCGGGCCTTCCATTCGACATGCATTCTGGATCTTCACGAAGGTGGTGAAGGAGGTGCATTCATAACAGGTAGGGAAGCATGGACCGGGTTGCTTGGGGTAGATAGCGTCCCTGGTAAACCAACCTCGCTTAACATCTTTAAGTTCCGTCTTAGGGATTTGACCCGTTATGATGGAACCATACTTATTGCGTGACTCATGGTCTCAGCGAAATCAAGGTAAAGGTCATGTCTAACCACCCTCTGCCGGCCTTCCAAGGAAGAGGGCTAATCATTGTGGCATTAAGAGAAGGTTAGTACGTGTGGGTAAAGTTGTACACCCCTGTAGGGTTAAATCTTTTCGAAAAGTCGTGTTCACTATTATGAACGATTTGGCGTCCGGACTCAAGATCATAGAGAACATGAACCTAATCGTAAAACTTAACAGATCAACGTGTTTTTAAGGATGCTTCCTCATGGGTACGAGGGGTGATCCTAGATAGGGTTCAGTTGATGATGATTGGTGGATATAAAAAGATGATGATCAACACTTTCGAGATGTCGCTCTCTTATCCCCTTTTAAAATACTCTCATTAGACAAGCTTCCTCTCCCTCTTGTTTTATAAACAAAGATGGATTTATGAAAAACAACTCCACCAGCCATAAGTCTTGTGGAGTACACCCTATACTCACCCTTGCTTTGTTGATACTTTTGGCAGAGTAAGTGTTCCGCTGAAGATTAGTTTGGTACTACATCGACACCGACGAGTAGCTTGGGGTTCTCGGCCGGCAGCCTGGAATCTATGGGCTGGGACGTCATCGTTATGCTTCAGGCCTCTTAGGCCATTTGTTAAGTTTGCTATACTTAATAGCATAATTTGCCTTCCATTGTTTGATGTTTGTGGTCAGTGACCTCTGCTTGTGATAATTTGGTTCTTTGCTCAGTTATGAGCTTGCTGTAATAAATTTTGCGTCTTAGGGTCACTGCCGTGTTACCGATTCTTCACTGGATATCCTCGAGGTCAAGGTTAAGCTTATGTCAAATGGAGGTCTGGGATTTGTTTAGCCTTGATCCCGGGGGTTTCACAGGTTTTGGTATCAAAGCAGTATCGACCGTAGGAAAACCTTGCTATTGCTCGATGTTGAGTCCAGTGTTTGTGAAAACTATTTTAAAAGCTGAAAAGCATTTGCGAAAATTCTAGTATGCTTCTTTTTCTCCTTATCTAGTTTCGCTCTAACTCTGGGTTATCTTATCTGGTGTTGATTTTTGAAAAGTTTTGATATCTCTTCTAGTATTTCAAATCTTAGGTGCCTTCTAGGCATGTCATTTCTCAACCATTTGACCTAGTGTTGAGTTCTCTAGAGTTATGTGTGTTGTGAAATCCTTGTTACCCTTTGCTCTTGTTTAGATGAGAGATTCCTTTCTATCATGATCTCTCTATTTTATGGATCCTACAATATAATGATCGACAGTGTTCTTCTCTAGGCTTCGAGGTTACCTTTCGCCTTGTGTGCCTCCTTTTTATTTGTCTGGGTACTTCAGAAGTTGTATCTTCTTTTGGAAGCTACCTTGTGGTTACTACCTTGAAGTTTACACTATGTAACTCAAGTAGTAGTTATTCCTTTCTCGGGTTTTAACCCTTGGACTTGAAGCTAAGATCCCCGATTGTGCTGGACTCCGGTGTTGTGAATCTTGTACTTGACACTGACCTTTAATCCAAGATCAAGACCTTTGACCCTTGTCGTTAATGTCCACACATTACCTCAGGATGGCTGGTATTACCATTCTAGCCTTCAAGCTTGTGATTTATGTCGTGATGGAATTGTGACAACTAAGGACTTCCCCTACCACTAGCCATGGCAGATGTGCTTTAATGGAACGAAATAGATCACGACTAGAGTACTCCTCGTGAGTCTCGCATCTATACTCGTGACTCTGCCATACCTTACCTCTTCTTTGCATTGGTTTTTGGAAGATTGTTAATCTATGCATCCACATCTCGGGATTCTATCCTGACTATGTTCCTTTTCCTTGTTGTTTTCCGACCTTTGTCTACCAGTTGGTAGCCAAGTAGTAAATGTTCAATGGTGTATTCCAATGCAAGATACTCTTGTGGTCTGTCATGAAAAACCATTTCAGAATGTCTAGGAGAAACAAACTCCAGTACCTCGTCATATCCAGGACCAGGTCGAAGTGTTGTAATCCACAGATCGAGAGGCATTGATTGACTTCCATCTGTTCTATCTTGAAGTATCACACCCTTTTATACTAAGAGGTCATGCTGAGTTCCTTGACCCCTTAATGAAGTGATGCTCTTACACATAATTACCCACCCTTACTCGAGCTTGCGCTCGTGAATGATGCGTGTGCATAATAATGTGGCCATCTAAGATTCTAGCAATTTTCATTGCTTAGAACTCAAAGGACATTTGGGTCATTCTTATCCTGATTGGTTAATCCTATCACTAAGCGAAGTTTGATCGTGCTACCAAGTCAGTTATTCTGGTGCACTCTCTCTGGCTAAAGAGTTAGGCTCGTGCCGAAGCTCTAAGACCGTGTCTTCTTGCCTTACAAAGCAAGCTCCCTCTGGAACAAAGTGACTTAATGGTGGTTCGTGATATTCTATATGTCTTTCTAGAATTATCGCCATGTTGCCACATGACCTTCTTGTCAAGTTCTTGAGCAAACAAGTTCTTTGAACTGCACCTTTCTCCAAGGATCCATACTGGATACCCCTGAACTACTTGGTTGAGCTTAAACAACAACCTGGAGAGTTGTAAGACAAAAGTTTTATCCGAATATGTTCCTTCTTAAAGGGATGTCTAGTTTTGTTCGTGCTGAACAAAAATAGTATCTCCTTTGTGGATATTTTATCTCCCCCACCTTTGATTTTATTTGGGTTATCATCAAATCAAACTCATTTCCAAGGACTATATTGATGGTGTTTTTACTCGTGATGTTTAAGTTGAGTACATCTTCATGTTCTTTGATCTGACCAATATTCTCGCCTTGTTCATACGACATATGAGTACATCTTCTTGGAGTGTCATGATAAGTTTTTTGTTGAGCCCATCAACAATATCCTTATCTTCTCCATGTAGACGAGATTCATATAGAACAATTGGCATCAGTGTTGGAAACTTTCGAGAACCAGCTTTGAGTCGTCTTGAAGTATGTGATATGGATGTTAGAAGTGACCTTCTCTGGTTCACGTGTAATTGTTGAAAGATGTCGCCGTGAATTCGAGAAGAGTTATCCCTTTCCTTAAGGACACATGTGTGTTTTATTGTCAATACTTTATGTGTATGCAGTTGTCTTTCGACAAGATGCTAAATACATGGGTCTAGCAATCTAGCTCATCTTTTGGAGCTTTACACTGTAGTCTGTATCTTGAGAATATAGTAACTTTACCTTTGCGGTAAATGTTGCAAACTATCTATTCGGATATGTTGAGTCTAAAGTATCATCCCACCTAACCAAATCTGAATCTCAAGCAGCAATGATGGTTGGTGTTCCTCAAGGTTTTGACATAGGTCTCTTTGTAAATCTGGCAAGATTGATGTAATGGTTGACACACTTAGCCGAAAAGACCTTTTGTTATATTCTCTTGTTTTCAGTAATAACAACCACTTTTCATGAGGCTTATTCTATGATTTAATATAGGAGTTGTTCTTATGGTTTCCTTCATATCCGAAGTCTGACCTTTACATGATGTCTGCTTTCTCGAACATCAAGGAGAACATTTAAAGTAGTGTTTCTAAATGTCTCTCGTTCGATCCTCTAGACCCTCTTATGTTGGCAAGCATCTTGTTGTGCCAAGTAATTGAAGTCGGAGAACGAAGTTTCTTTCTTCTCGTGTCATCAGGAATCTTCTTATCTATTCATCTAGATGGTGCAAAGGGATATCGAGATCTTTGGCAAAGTTTTTGATCGTCCTGGATGAATATAGAGTTTCCTTGGTCACTTCAACCATGTTTTAAGAGTGACAATGAATTTGATAATCTATAGTTTCTTTTACTACATGTTCCATGTGACTCTTATGAGTCCTCTCCACAAAACACCTTTCTGTCTTGACCTTCCGTTGGACGAAAGAGTGACCCTTCTGTTTCAAACGTAGTTCAACAACTTGGTTTTGTTGATTCATATCTATACAACCCGAAAACTCTACTTAATTCTTTAGTAGAGGTTTCCTCTCTAAGTCTATGGTCATGTTCTTTCCGTTGGAAGCTTTCTTCTTAAGAAGCTTCAAAACCTCTCATAAGTTCCATGGTCTCAATCCTTATGAAGACCATATATCTAATAACTTGAAACCTTCTTCTTTTGTTCCTCTGTTACCTTGACGTATTTCATGTTCATCATCTCAGAATTGTTTTTGAACATTCCCTCATGAGTTGACCATGAGATACTCTATGAGTTGGTTAGTGTGTTTCCCTCTTATCTTTAGAGTGACCCCATCTCTTTCTCTCTCTGTCTCTTTTCCTACCTTTGGAATCTCGGGTCGAGATTCTCGTAAGGGGGATAGAGCTATAACACCCCAGTTTTAGTAAATCATTAATTAGGGTTGATTGTGCATTCATGATCATCATCTTAAAAGTGCATGCAAATAAAATAAAATGCAAACCCTAAAACCCTACTTTCCCCTCTCTCTTTCAAACCTTCTAAAATGGTTTTGTATTTTTGAAATCACAAAATTAAATGAGCCCAAATTAATTAAAGGGGTCCCTGCAGTATTTTATATATTCTATAAAATCTCTAGTAATTTTGAAATTACCCAAAACAAATTTGAACTGAAAATACAAAAGGGAAATGAAAAACAGAAATTGAAAAAGGTTTTGATAAAAAAATATAGCAGCAGAGCAACCAGGCCGCAGCCCAGCAGGCCCAGTTCTTTCCCTCTCCCTCTTTCCTGCATGCGCACAGCAGCTAGCGCAGCTCGCAGCCCATGCGCAGCCCGCTACCGGCCCGTACCGCTTCACTCTGTTCCTGTCTTCTTCCTCCCGAGCGGCAACCTCCTCTCTGTCGCGCCGCCGGCCGTCAATCCATGCCGCTCGCTTGCCGCCATCAGTTGTTTTCCGGGGTGAGGATAAGAGCCACGCCGACCCCCTGTTCCATCTTTATCCCCTCCCTCTCTCTCTCCCGACCTCCCTCTCTCTCATTCCCTTGGAGGCCGAAACCCTAGCTGCTCCTCACCGACGAATCACCGTCGTCCTGTGCCACCCCGTTCCTGCGTATAGCCCCACGATCTTTGCCTCGCTGCCCTCTACCTCCCCACATAAGTAATTGAAGAGGGGCACCTGGAATCTCCACATCACCGTCGTCTTCCTCAAGCCCGACGAGCTCCGCCACCGTCGACATCGATTCCGACCTCCCCGCGACTCTCCAAGCCCTTATTCGGCATCACAGTGAGCTCCTAGTCCGGAAGAACTCCTTCAACCTCCCCCTCTCGCTCTGTAACCACCGGCCGCTGATGATCTGCAAGCACCACCTCCACCCGTCGCTGTGGACGTCGCTCCGGTGACCAAGGAGCAGCGGCGCCGCCCCCAGATGGTTTGCTTTGCCCCGCGCTTTCTAACGATCCCATCCACGTGTGTAGGCGAGGCCTCTGTCGTCGCCGGCGACCATCGCCTGAGGGTGGACGTCGTGCTGACGTCACTCCCGCGTCAGGGTGACGTGGCCCACAGGTCCGTTGACCATTGAACGCCTCGGTGGTAGTGACGTGGCCTCGGCCCCACTGGTCAATCTCCGCGGGTAGCCCCAGACGCAGTAAGAAATTCTAACCCCACCCCTATGCTGATGTCACAGTGACGCATTAAATAATTTCAAACGGTTAAATAATTCGAGAATTTGGTTAAATCTTATAAATTCAATAAGTAATTCATTTTAAGTCAGAAAAATACAAATAATATATCCAAATGTTTAGAAAAATGAGCTCTACCTCTTTAAGCTATCATCATGCATTGATAAAGAACTTCAATGACAAGTTTAATTAGAGGAACAATCCAACCACTCTCATATACATCCGGAGTTTCCTCGAGTTAGGGTTTGTACCCCTCAGAACCCCGATTAAATTGTCGAGCATGCCTTAGGGTTACTTTTCGGTACAATTTAACTTGTCATATCATACTTGCTTGAGCATTGCATCGATGCCATGTGTTGATTGTTTCCCTATCTTTCCGGTGTTTGGTTCTTCCTCGGTAGAATACGAGATCGATATCGAAGACCGAGGTCAACACCATCGAAGATCGAAGATCGACAAAAAATACTTGACCAACTATAATCAAGTCAAGTACAAGATTTCCGAAGACCTGCTTATTGGTTAACAACTAGCAAAGGCAAGCATAGCCCCACCATGATATATTCCTACGTTTTTGAAAGTATTTCAATTCGGCCATGTTGCATACGATTCTACTATGGTCTTTTATAGATAGATAGAGTATCCTATCTGTTGCATTACTCCCTTTGAGATTATATTTCCTAATCCATTGCTCCTAGCATAACTAGGTATTGATTGTGTGCACTGCTAGAGCCTATATCCGTGTCCTGCTTAGCCATGCATAGCTATCAGTGCTGGTTCATCCAGATGATGTATCAGATGCAGAAAATCTAGTATGACAGGAGAACGTGATGAGATGATATCAGAGGTGATATGAGTTTAAATATGCTAAGGCTTGTATGGGAGGCCACGGTGGGATGTGGTTTTTATAGTCCCATGCTCGCCACCACTAGGACCTGAGTTCTTGCCTTTGCAAGCAAGAAGAGCGTACAACCACACGGGGTCTGGACAACCTCAAGAGAAACTAACTTTCCTAGTAGATTCCATGAGTCACATAGTTCGGGCACCATTCATAACATGCATTCTGGATCTTCTCGAAGGTGGTGAAGGAGGTGCATTCATAACAGGTATGGAAGCGTGGACCGGGTTGATTGGGCTAGATAGCGCCCCTGGTAAACCAACCTTGCCTCACATCTTTAAGTACCGGCTTTGGGATTTGACCCGTTACGACGGAACCATACTTATTGCATGACTCATGGTCTCGGTGAAAGCAAGGTAAAGGTCGTGTCTAACCACCCTCTGCCGGCCTTCCAAGGAAGAGGGATAATCATTGTGGCATTAAGAGAAGGTTAGTATGTGTGGGTAAAGTTGTACACCCCTGCAGGGTTAAATCTTTTCGAAAATCCGTGTTCACGGTTATGAACGACTTGGCGACCGGACTCAAGATCATAGAGGACATGAACCTAATCGTAAAACTTGGCAGACCAACGTGTGTTTAAGGATGCTTCATCATGGATACGAGGGGGTGGTCCTAGATAGGGTCAGATGATGATGATTGGTGGATATCAAAAGATGATGATCAGCACTTTCGAGATGTCGCTCTCTTATCCCCTTTTAAAATACTCTGATTAGATGAGCTTCCTCTCCCTATTGTTTTATAAACAAAGATGGCTTTATGCAAAACAACTCCACCAACCATAAGTCTTGCGGAGTACACCCTGTACTCACCCTTGCTTTGTTGATACTTTTGGCAGAGTAAGTGTTCCCCTGAAGATCAGTTTGGTACTACATCGACACCGACGAGTAGCTTGGGGTTCCCGGCCGGCAGCCTGGAATCTATGGGCTGGGATGTCATCGTTATGCTTCATGCCTCTTAGGACATTTGTTAAGTTTGCTATACTTAATAGCATAATTTGCCTTCCGTTGTTTGATGTTTGTGGTTAGTGACCTCTTCTTATAATAATTTGGTTCTTTGCTCAGTTATGAGCTTGCTGTAATAAATGTTGCGTTGTAGGGTCACTGCCGTGTTACCGATTCTTCACTGGATATCCTCGAGGTCAAGGTTAAGCTTATGTCAGACGGAGGTCTGTGATTTGTTTATCCCTGATCCCGGGGGTGTCACAGGTAACTCGGCGGACCTCTTTCCATGTTCCTCCTCTATTTACGGCAAAGATCCAGAGCCCATCACATGTGAGCCTCAGGCCTGAGGACTGTCACCTCTGTGACGCTCCTCTGCTGCTCTGCTTCTTGTCTCTAGCGCTTGGTACTATGCAGATTCCACCTAGATAGTAGCTAGGGTTTAACTTTGGGGACTACCTCCTTCTTTTGCAAGATTACCGTAACCCGACCTTGCCTCTCGTAATTCGGCTCGACCTTCACCTGCATCTAAGTAAATCCACTGCGCCTGGCCGACATGACCCATATGTCGGCCGAGTTAGATTTCAACTGCCTGATTCAGGATAGGTCATGTCTTATTCAGCCGATCATTGCATAACTCGGCCGAACCACCTCATGACCTGGCCCTAGATATGAAGGGTCCCTTCCTTTTCTTAGGTATCTTGACCCTACCTGGGGTCATCCCCCCAACATCTTTGTTAGTGCTTTTTGACATTGTTGCAACTTGTTGTGCTTAATGCTTGTCACTAGGGCCCGAGTGTCATGATCTCAGATCTGAACATGTTATTGATTCATGATGATAGTATTGTTTGTGATCTTATCTGCAAGTTGTTTACACATATCATTGTCCAGAAACAAAGGCCCCGAAGTGACAGAAATTGGGACAGCCAGAGGGAATGGCTATGATATGAGGATCACATGTGTTCACGGAGTGTTAATGCTTTTCTCTGGTACTCTATTAAAAGGAGTACCTTAATTGCCAGTAGATTCCCTTGAGTACCCGCTGCAACGGGTTGGCAGGACAAAAGATGTTGTGCAAGTTCTCATTGCGATAACGTTGACTATATATGGAACACATGCCTATGATTGTTTATTACTTGGATGCTTTATCTTATTTATCTGCAAATGCCCTAGATCTTGATATTACATGAATAGTCTCGTCCATGCAACGCCCGTCAATCCATCCCTATGCCTACCGCACTCAAATCCTGATGTTTGCTACTATTGTTACTACTGACTTTTTTTTACTGTTGCTGTTACTTTGCTATTGCTACTGATAAACTACTATGAGCAACACTATTTCTAGATGCAATTGAATTGACAACTCAGTTGTTAAGGCTTATAATTATTCTTTGGCTCCCCTTGTGTCGAATCAATAAATTAGGTTATACTACCCTCGAAGATTGTTGCGATCCCCTATACTTGTGGGTCATCAAGCACACCTGATATTTGATTTTATGTGTTTCAGAGATAAAATTGTTTTGAAGAGCAAGCTGAAGCCAGAAAGCAAGCTAGGAAAGCAACTGCGCCAGCAGAAGCTTGTTGTTTATCCTGTTATGTCTCCTCTGACTCCGAGCAGTGCACATACATCAGTACCGGAGGCTTGTACCTCTCCCAATGTTGGTTCTGCCATCCCCGACGCCAGCACCACCTTGAAAGCCCTGGTTAGCATCGGTAGCCAGGCAACTGACAAGGGTGAACCCATCAAGGGTAATAATCCCATGGTGATATCAACAGGGGAGGTGGATAAAATGGCCGGCTCCGCTGCCTTCGGCCTAAAGCGGAAGAATAAGGAAGAAATTCTAAAGATGGCTCAGTCCATCTTGAGAAACAAACCCTCAGTCCGGAGGCAGCGAGCAAAGAGAAGGCGGATATGAAGCTGGTAAATCTCCTGGACCAAATTTTGGTCCGTGATACGAAAATCGAGTCTGGCAAGCTCCCAGCAACAGACTTTCCCTACCTCTCCCTTCCCTTGAAAGTGTTCCACAACACGAAACTCGGATTTGAGAAGCTGCATTTGGAGCACATTGTAAGTTTTCCAAATCACATTTGTAGCATTTATTATCATATCCTCTAGCCCCCAAGCGTGAAGTCGGATAAACATCATATTATTAAATCTGATTTAATGCTTATAGGATGCAAAAGATCAATATAGTGTAGCCCCCAAGGCTCATGTTGTATTTTGACTTGTTTAAAGTTGCAGCCCGAGTCTTAGTAGCCTTCTGACGGTATTCTGTCTTTGAACTTTCAGAAAAATGCATCTTCCAACCAGGAATTTCTCAAGAATATTTGTAACAAGCGCAAGAAGATTAAGGCTCTGCGCCTTGAAAATTCCAAGTTGAAAGTGGAGAAAAATGAGGAAGAAGGTAATCTTTTCTGTCCCCTTTTTTCATTAGTGATTGTCATAGTCCAACTGTTCAGTCGACTGATAACTTTTTCCTATGCAGAATTGCTTAGTGAATCTAGCAAGATGGTGGAGGAAGCCAAGAACTTCAAGGTCCTGAAGATAGAAAATGCTGAACTTCGGGATGAGCTTGAGAAGCTAAAGGTTGAATTGGATAAATCTGTGAGCTCCATCCTAGAATCAAGCAATATGGAGACCGAGAGGCACGAGAGGCTATTGGACCTCCGAGATAAACAATTGGATGATCTCAAGAAGGATTTGTAGAGCCAGAGAGATCGAGCCCAAGCCGCAGAAAAATAACTTAAGAGTCTCCGAGAGGAGCATTCTTAGTGGAACCAGTGTGTGCTAGGTAAGATTTCCGACTTTCACTCTTCTATTGATTTCCGACTTTATCTGATTCAAATTTTGATTTTTGGTTCTTTCCCAGATTCTCTGCATCTTTCCGACTCTTCTTCCTATGAACTTCGCCTTGAGAGCATAAAGCTTGTCGGAGATGTTCTTTTTGACTTCTGCCAGACTCTTGAAGAGGTTGGCGAGTCGGTC
Source organism: Avena sativa (assembly GCA_916181665.1). Classification (NCBI taxonomy): domain Eukaryota; kingdom Viridiplantae; phylum Streptophyta; class Magnoliopsida; order Poales; family Poaceae; genus Avena; species Avena sativa. The sequence goes on from OV702297.1 coordinate 243,029,896, forward strand.
AGACTTTCCGACTTGCAAAAAATGCCAGTGCATGACATGAGGGACAGAGATAAGGAGATTTCGAAGCTCATAGAACACTAGAATATTTCCTATGCTCGGACTGCTGCACATACCGCCCTCACCATGGTGATGAGCCACCACAGCGACATGGAGATCTGGCACGTCACCAAGGGCATCGCCGACGAGGACAATGGGGGTAACCCGCAAGACATCAAGGCATCCAAGAATCTTTCCTAGGCTATGCTTGTCGCGTGGCAGAGATGACGAGCTACACGACGCCATTCTTCCGATCCATCGTCGTGCCTTCTTCACCCCAAGAACCGGAAGATAGCCTCATTGAAGGAGCTCCCGAGTCTCAGGATCAAGGTGACGACGATGTCGACTCTAGAGCTCCAAGGTCTCCATCATCAACGCCTGAATCTACAACATAAATATATTAATGCATTATTCTGAACTATTTCATTGGCATGTAATGATGGGAACATTATTTTGTTTAATTACGTGCTGGTCTATAAAAAACTGTTGCTTTTACTTAGTACTTGTTTGTATTTATTTTATGCATGTGCCTGAAAAAATTTCATACGCACTCTTTTGTGTTTACACTTATCATTTTATCTGGCTTTGCCTCGTCCCTTTCATGAGCCGGACAACCTTTAGCACAGAAACTTTTCCGAGCAACGGAGATCAATTTCTAAACCTTTTTAAACTCGGAAACAAAGCCGGCTTCCAGTACCAACAATTTATTACTCGGAAAATACCCGGGTCTAAGCAATTAGATAAAAAAACAAAGTAGAAAAAAAGATTTACACCCTAATGTAACATGTTTTAGGTACTCAAAAATCATAACCATAATGAACATGAGCATAAAGTACTTTCAAGAATTCTAGGATTTTTTAAAACGACATTCTCTTTTAGAAATAAGATGGCAAAAAACTTCTCAAGAATAAATTATGAGGAAACCAATACTTTATTTCACTTTGAACATGTACATATATGATTACAAGGAAATATAACTAAGAATAGAAGGGATGTAGCTATGTAATGTTCTATGGACGGTCTATTTCATCTGGGTCTTTACTACCGCCAGCTCTCTTTCTCTTCCGAGTATCCGGTCATTCCTTGATTGGTCTTGTATCAGTTAAATAATATGACCCATTATGTAGAACTCTACTGATCATAAAAGGTCCTTCACAAATCGGGGAAAGTTTGTTCTTTCTATTTTGCACAAGTCGGAGAACTACATCGCCCTTCCTGAAAGAACGGTTTTGCACTCTTTGACTATGATACTTGCGTAACTTCTACTGATAGGCTGTAGATCTCTGCTCAGCAACACCGCGAACTTCTTCGACTATATCGAGATCATCTTGTCAAGAAACTTCTGCATCTACTTAGATATACGATTTGACTCGAGGAGACTGGTGAATTAGATCACTTGGAAGAACTACTTCTGCACTGTTGACCAAGAAGAAAAGAGTTATCCAATTGATCCATTAGGAGTTATACGCAAGCTCCATATCACAGACGGTAATTCTTCCGCCCAAGCCCCCACGGCACAACAAAGTGGTGCCTCGAGACGAGGTCGAAGTCCTTGGAAAATAAGACCGTTAGCTCTTTCGACTTGTTCATTAGCTTGTGGATGTGCGACTGATGCAATATCAAGTTGGATCTTTTGTTCCTCATAGAATTAGGCAAGTTCTCCGATGGAAAAGTTGCTCCCGTTGTTATTAATTATACTGTATGGATATCCGAATTAGATGATCATGTCTTTGATGAACTTTCTGGCTATGGCTCCATCACAAATTGTTACAGGTTTGGCCTCAATCCATTTTGTAAATTTATCCACCATCACTAGTAGGTGAGTAAATCCACATTTTGTCGTGTGAAACGTCGCTACCATATCAAGCCCCAGACCGCAAATGTCCATGTAATACAGATTGTTCGCAGCTGATCAGCCAGAACGTGTGCCTAGCGGGCGTACTTTTGGTAGCCTTTGCACATTTTGACCAGTTTCTCAGCGTCCGCCTTAGATGTGAGCCAAAAGAATCCGTGTCTAAAAGCTTTTGCCACTAAAGATTTGGCTGCAGCGTGGTGACCACACTCGCCTTCATGAATTTATTGTAAGATTTCCACTCCTTCAGGAAGAAATACAACACTGAAAATCCAAGAAACACTCCGCTTATAGAGCTCACCATTTATTATTGTATAAGCTTTTGCTTGTCGCACGATCTGCCGGCTCAGAACTTCGTCTTAGGGTAATTTTACGTCTATTAGGAAATCCAGATAGGGTTTTGTCCAACTGGGAATTACAGCCAAAACTACTATTAGACATCAGTCGAATTTCGTCGGATAGTCCTCATTAACTCCTGTGATGGAGTGAACTTTTAGGTGCTCTAGAAAAGCGCCATCCGGGACTTGTTTCCATGCAGAGCCTATCCTTGATAAAGCATCGGCTTCCTCATTTTCTACTCGAGGGATGTGTTGAACCTCAAAACCCTCGAACGATTTAGATAATTCATCCACAACAGCATTGTAGGCTGCCATGTGCTTGTTTGCATTGCATATATTGGATACTTGCGGAGAAATTAAACCCGAGTCTCCGTAGCACATGAGTCTTGTTAAGCCAATATTTTTGGCCATGGATATTCCATGTAACAATGCTTCATACTCGGCAATATTATTGGTTGCCACGAAGTGTATTGGTAACACATAGAACAACTTGTATCCTTGGGGTGACTTGAGCACCACGCCAGCCCCTGAGCCCCCTCGTGCTTTTGACCCGTCAAAATGTAGGGTCCGAAATTCCGAGTCTGGAGGACTTGATTTTTATGCCGTCTCTGTCCAATCAGCAACGAAATCGACAAGTATTTGGGATTTGATTTTTGTTCGTGGCTTGTACACGATGTCGAAAGCTGCAAGCTCTATTCCCCACTTTGCGACATGTCCTGTGGCGTCGTGGTTGGTTATTATATCTCGTAGTGGAGCAGCACTCACCACTGTGATCTTATGTTCTTGAAAGTAGTGATGTAGCATTCTGGAGGCAAAGAACACTCCATAGGCCATATTTTGATGGTGTGGATACTGTTGTTTTGATTCTGTGAGGACCTCACTCAGGTAGTATGTTGGATGTTGTACCCTATGATCATGGCCTTCTTCCTCGCACTCCACTGATGTTACCACACTTATGAATTTGTTAGTCGCTGCAATGTAAAGTAACATAGGCTCTTGAGGCTCTGGTGCCTCGAGAATTGGTGGGTTCGAAAGTAGATCTTTCAAACTTTGTAGAGCAGCTTCGGCTTCCTGGGTCTAGACAAATTTGTCTGTTTTCTTTAAAAGTTTGTATAAATGCGCGGCTCTTTCTCCGAGTCGACTGACGAACCGACTCACTGCTGCAATGCAGCCAATGAGACATTGCACGTCCTTCAAGCGAGTCGGCCTCATAATGTTGAGTATAGCCTTAATTTTGTCCCGGTTCACCTCTATGCCTCTTTCAGACATGATGAAACCTAACAATTTTCCGGCTGGAATTCCAAAGAAGCATTTCTTTAGATTTAGCATTATGTTAAATTTTCGTAGGCTAGCAAATGTTTCCTCTAAGTCGGAAATAAGTGTTTCCTTATTTTTGGACATTACTGCTATATCATCTACATATACATTAACATTGTGTCCGATTTGATCGTTATGGCAATGATGCATTGTGCGTTGATAGGTAGCTCCTGCGTCCTTTAAGACAAAAGGCATAGTTTTGTAGTAGAAGGTTCTAAAAAATGTGACGAAAGAATTATTTAGTTGATCCGATTCTTTCATCGGTATTTGTTGATATCCGGAATATGCATCTAGAAAACAGAGTAGTTCCGACCCTGCCATTAAATTGATAACTTGATCGATTTTGGGCAAAGGGAACGGGTCTTTAGGGCAAGCCTTGTTCAAGGCAGAGTAGTCAATGCACATCCTTAAATCAATAGTGTCCTTTTTAGGGACGAGTACAAGATTTGGCACCCATTCAGCATGGATGAACTCTGCGTTAAATCCGGCTAATTCTAGTTGGGCTAATTCCTTAGCTATAGCTTTGCGCTTTTCATCACCAAACTATCGTAAGGACTGTTTGTTGGGTTTAGTGTCAGTGTACACATTAAGAGAGTGATCGGCAAGTTCCCTAGGTACTCCAGTCATGTCAGAAGGCTGCAATGCGAAGATATCACTATTAGCTTTGAGGAACTCGACGAGCGCGCTTTCTTATGCATGGTCTAAGCCTACGCCTACGTTCGTTGTCTTGGAAGGATCATCTTCCTTCAGCGACGTCTTCGTCATCTCTTCCGACACCTTGAACTACATGCTCGGCTTCAGCACCTCGTTCTTCATGGTAGGCATCTCAAACGGGTCAATGGTCTTCTTGACCTCCTGGTACTCCTGGGTGTGCAGCACGGCTTCGGCAAAGGCATCAGATCTTTCGTCGCACTCTTGCGCTTTCTTCGGGTTTCCCCGGATGGTGATGACGCCCTTTGGACCTAGAAATTTTATCATGTTGTAAATGTATCAGGGACGAGCCATGAACACCGATTAAGTCGGACTCCCCAAGATGGCATGGTAAGCACTTTTGAACGATACCACCTCGAAAGAGAGTGGCAAGATCCGATAGTTATCTAGGGTTCCGAATGTCACATCCAGTGTGAGCTCACCCAGATAATCCACCTGTCTCCTTGGTACAATGCCATGAAAAGTTACACTGTTGTAACTCAACTGAATCTCGTGGATCTTCATGAAGTGGAGCATTTCGATCTAGAGGATGTTGATGCTGCTACCACCGTTCATGAGAGTTTTACAGAACTCATAGCCATCAATAAGAGGATTGACGACTAGAGGGTACTTTCCCCGATGATGTGTTTTCCTCGAGTGATCTGAGAAGTCAAAGGTGATGGTTACATCCGACCAATCCAGGAACTGGGGGACAGACGGAAGCGTGGCATTGAGCTCACGGAGAACCGCCTTCTTGACCTTAGCAGGCTGAGTCCCAAGGAAGCAGATGTATGTGTCTTTCTTTGTGGGATAGTCCTTCTTTCCATCCGACTTGGGCTGTGCAACATCTGCTTCTTCCATGTTGGAATCTTCCTTGGGCTCCTTGCCTTTTAGGAGTTTTTCTTTCCTTTTCGTCGCTTGGCCCTGTAGCCAGCGGGTTCTTCTCTTTTGATGTCATCATTGAAACGACACTCGACATTTGTGTGGGTAGAGCCTTCGTTACTATGTAGGTGATGAACACAGGCATTGTTGGCAATGTCAGCCCAAATGTGGGTTGTTCTAGGTTGTTGGTCTCCTCTGCCCTAGATTCGGGAAGTTCTGCAGCCTCGTCCCCGACTGCCTCCGCGCCCTCCTTGTCCTCCGGATCCGAACATTGCGTTAACTTATGTGTTGTCCGGAGCCGGTTTATTTTCTGAGGTGTTCTTGCGCTTCTGAGTTTGTTGCTTCTACTGCTTGGCCGCATTTAGATTGGCCAGAATATTCAGCAGTTCTTCTAAATCGTCATCGGCGTCGGCATATTTTCTCGCTGTTTCTATCATCTCTCCCTAATCTGTGACGTGGTCACGCTTCCGTCTGTGATGCAAAAGTCTGACCTAGAGTCCTGCAATGAAAGCTTCAATCGCAGTTTGTTCATTTACTCCCTCACGGGAGTTTTTCATGTCGATCCAGTGTCCGAGGTAATCCCGGAAGATTTCTCTAGATCTCTGAGTGCAGCGCTATGATATGTCTTAAACGTATCTATAATTTTTTATGTTCCATGGTTGTTTAGTATCCACTTTGCTATGCTTTGTCTACACTTTGAGGTATTTTTATACATTTTCTGGGACTAACCGATTAACAAGATGCCACAGTGCCAGTTGCATGTTTTTTGCTGTTTTTGGTTTCAGAAAAGCTAGTAAGGAAATATTCTCGGAATTGAACGGGACAAAAGCGAAAGTCAATATTTCACCGAGGAGAACATAGAGACCGAAGGGCGACCGGAGGGGAGCCACAGGGTGGCCACACCCTCCCATGCGCGGGCCCACCCTGGGTCGTGCCTGGGCAGGGTGTACGCCCCCTGGCCACCCTCTTGCCTCTCCTCTTCGCCTATCTAAACCCCCTGATTCCCAAACCCTAAGTACCCGATCAGATCTCCACAAAACAGTCTATCGCTTCCGCCACCATCGTCCCTATATCGGGGGGATCTGAAGCTCTTCCCGGCACCCTGCCGGAGGGGAGAGATCATCCCGGAGGCCTTCTTCATCACCATGCCAATCTCCGGTACGATGTGTGAGTAGTTCACCTTGGACTATGGGTCCATACAGTATCTTGATCGTTGTTTCTCCTCCTTTGTGCTATCATGTTTAGATCTTATGAGCTCCGTTCATGATCAAGATCATCTATTTGTAATGATGCATCTTGTGTTTGCATGGATACAATGGATACTGAGATTACTATGTCAGATTGATTATTGATTCTATCATGTCTTATGATTATTGATTCTATCATTTCTGTGTTGTTTGAGATCTTGCATGCTCTCCGTTTCTAGTAGCTATCATGGCGAAGTAGATGCTAGTGACTCCAAGAGGGAGTATTTATGCTCAATAGTGGGTTCATGCCTCTATTGAATCTGGGGAAGTGACAGAAATCTCTAAGGTTGTATATGTGTTGTTGCTACTAGGGAGAAAAAAACAATATCTTGTTCATGGAACAATTGTATTGTTTACTCTACACACATTGCTTAAAGCAGTTATCCGTTGCTTGCAACTTAATACTGGAGGGGGTTCGGATGATAACCTGAAGGTGGATTACTAGTCATAGATGCAGTTGGATGGAGGTCTATGTGTATTATTGTAATGCCCAATCAAATCTCATAGGATCATGAATGTCTAGTATTGCATTGTTATGCCTTGCTCAGTCCTATAAATTTCCCCGCTGTAATTTGTTTACCCAGCATTTTATGTTATTTATCTTAAGGAGAACACCTCTAGTGAACTGTGGACCCTGGTCCAATGTTTACCATTGATACATCATCCACTGTTACTGTTTAATTTCTTCAAGTAATCATTACCTTCCACAACATACATTTAACCCTTTGTTTTCAGCAAACTAGTGAGATTGACAACCTCACTATACGTTGGGGCAAAGTCTTGAGTTTGTGTTGTGGAGGTTCCAAGTTGTTAGCAACACCTTGGAGTCATTTCCTTCCTCCTACTGGTTCGATAAACTTAGTTTCATAACTAAGGGAAGACTTACTGATGTGCTCATCATACCTTCCTCTTGGGGTTTCCCAACGAAGATCTAAAGTGATATGAGCCGCATCATGCTACAAGTCTCCGACTGTGCAGGGCCTCCTGTATGTTCCCTCGAAGTTTGAAAGGAATGCACTTTGCATATCATACTAGTTGTGAATTGAATTATCAGGTAGCTCATTGAGCCATGATCAAGCCGTCTTCTACAACATAAGTGGAGATATCGGGCTGCAACCAGGCCGTTTCTTCCTTTGTCAATGCAGCAAACCTAGAAAAACATTTGAAGCCAAGTATCTGGCTGAGTTGCGGGGTTGGGTTGAATGTTCTTGGCAATACCAAAGTCAACAAGAAATTTGGTTCCACGGATGCGTGGGCCAAAGCATTTAGCTCCCATGTATACGTCTTCTTCCTCATACCAATGAGCCTCTATGTTTGACTCAATGCGATGACGAGCGTCGTTTGGCGATAGAGATCTGCGCCTTGGAGGCTTGCAGATTCTGCGCGGCGAAGTCGGATTCCTGCTTCTTCTTTCACCATTGCCATCGCCGCCCCTGCGGATTCCATGGCTGCGATGAGATCCCTTATGGTTGCTGCCCGGAGGCTATGGTGGTCCTAGTGGATTATTTCCGGCTAGATGTCATCGTGGTGGTGGTGGATCCTCATTATGCTGACTCCGAGGCTGATTTCTTTAGGCCCCGTCCGTACTTGATTTAGGGCGATCCAGATCATCTCTTCGTCCAGTGTTACCTGTCGGACGGCTTGGGGTTGGCATTCTTAGCCGATCATGTTCTTTCCTGGCGATGTACATCCGGGTCTTCTCTATGGCGATTGTTCTTCCGATGATGGCCCTGATGAGGCACCAATGCCCTGATGGCATCTTCGGATGCAGCTAGAATAACTCTCGACCAGTCGCGCGTGGGCCTGCGATGATGACCGTTTGATCTGGTCCTTGAATTTTCTTCTTCTCCCTAGGGACGATAGCGTTGATCCGTATCCCTACGAGGTCTTTCATCATCTCTTTGGTCTGCTCTAGTGTGGAAAAATTCCAACTTTGAGTCCAGCTTGCCACTGAATGAAACGACCGTCTTCTGCTGTTTTAATCCTTTATCCAGCAATGCTACGCATTGTCGGACTTGCTTTGGAGACGGATTATTGGCGAGGATAGCCCGATCAGCTGCAGCATTCTCCAATGGCATGTTGTAGACTCAAATCTTTTCTCCAGACTTACCATGAAATAAGTCTCTGTGGACATCCGGGTTCCTCTTAGCAAGAACCAGACCCCCCCTTGTCTTGTTTGGTAGTCGCTTGAATTCTGACTGGTACTAGGAAGGATTGCTGTCTAACTGCTACTTGAGCTCGACGATGCACGCATCCTCGTCGAGCAAAAATAGGCGGTGTTTTTCCAGGTCCTCGGCCCTTTCTCCATCGCATCCGGAGTGAGATCCGAAGCAGTTGGGATGGTTATCGTGAGAGCATCTCCGTCAATTTCACTTGCACGCTTGGTGACAACGTTTCCATCGACAGGAGGGTGGATCGGGGTGGGATTAATCGGATCTACGTCCTGATTCTCCCTCTCGATCTCTTCGTCAACTTTTTCTTCGTTGGTTTCCTCGACCTCCGGCTCTGCTGGTGTCGGATTTTGCTTATTCTTCTTCTTTTTTGACCGCCCAGTGTCCTTAACGTGCGTACCAGTGGCAAAGACGACTTTCGGTCCAGTACCAGGAGATAAAGTTTTGTCGGTACTTTCCGTCGTAGTTGGATTCTGGACCTCAGACGAATCTTCGGTGTCCATGTCATCTTGCGAGGTGTAATCTTTGTCCATGCTATCGTATGGACTCGGAGGGGTCTCTGGCTCACCCTGCGCTGGTTTGGAGGTGTATTCTTCTTCGTATGCATCTATCTCCTTCTCGAAGTCTCGAAGTTCCTGCGACGTTATTTACTCCTGAGGGGAATCAGGTAAGTCGAACCTTTCTTCAATTGTGTCAAGAACTGAATCGGTTTCGGATCCAGCATCGACAGAGTCGGATCCAGAGCTCACGTGGTATACAAAGCAATGCTTCTTCTTGTTCATGGTCTAAAGGTAGCGGCACAGCTAGGTTTCCGCCTCTGCCATCTCAAAGCTCTCCTTGATCTCGGCGATTGCTTTGTAATCAATGTAGGGGCGCTTCATCATCTACTTTATCCTATGCCTCAGGAGTGTTTTATGCTCCGGCATCAGTAGAACCGGATCCAAAGCGAATATATTCCTCATCCGTGTATCCGATCTCAACAGGGAGATCAGATCCGGATTTTTCTTCCACCACTTCTTCCACTACAGGAGCGGGCTGGATGGGTTCAGGTTTTTCTGGGATCTTAAACTCTTCCGCCTCTGTGGACATAGCAGATCCGGATTTTTCTTCCGCCATGGTCATCACCTCAAGGGTGGGTTGGGTGAGTTCAGCAAAGCCTAGGTATATTTTGATCTCGCCGATGGACATGATTGTGTAGGTTTTCAAGGGATCCTTAGCCCGAATCCAAGTATCGTCGAGAAGAACGAGAGGGAAATCATTGGCATAGACCATGCGATCCATAGCGATTGTTTTGCCGATTCCTGCACCCGCAGATTCCGTCTGGAACGAAGCTCCAAAAGTCACCTTCCCATTGGTGGGTGTCAACTGTCGTCGGATTGTCGACAAGTACGCCATAGGGGGTCCTGACGGCATTGATAGGATGGGGTGTGAGACATTAGATGTTCCGAGAATGGTGAGCACAAGTTAACCCAGGTTCAGATCTGACTGCGGTGATCGGATCCTACTCCTGCTAGCAACCCAGTAATATATCAGCGAGAGCCGGATGTTACAGCGGATTACAAGAGAGGTTCGCCTGTGCGAATAGGTTGTGGTTGATCTATGATCTGGTGCCCTAAAGGCTCCCATAGGGCCGGTTTATATAATCACCGGGACCTAGGGTTACAGGAGAGACCTATCCGGTTATGTTATAGAGTCGGTAACTAGATACAGCTTGGACTACAAGTAATACTACAGGCCTAAGTCGGTAACTCTTCTTGGCCTTGTCGTAGACGAAAGTGGCTCCTCCTATTTATTTGACTGGGCCGCCAGTGAAGCAAAGGTCTAACCCATTGTTGGTCCACACTGGTCAGTGAGTGCTGTGGGTATACCTGGAAAGTATATCCCGAACACCTCTTCCCAACAAAGTGTTAGCAAGACAGATGGCGAAGTAGCGGATGGTCGGGTTCTGAATGATGGACATCTTATTTTGATAGAAGTCCCTACCACCATTAACATAAATAACCTCCCAAGTTTCTCCACTTGAGACGCTATACAAGTTTGTAACAGTTGATTCCCCTTCTTGAGAGAATCCAAAAGCTTCACCAAATTGTTGAAAAGTGATTTGATATGGTCGCTGGTTGATGGTCAAACTCACCCTGCATGCATTAACTTTCTCCTTGTAGTCGTCGTAGAAGGAGGCGAGGAACTCATGAGTGAGCTCAGCGTAGGTGTAGTGGCTTGCATAGGCAAGGTTAGACAGCCCCGCATTTGCACACATATGGTCGAAGTTCGCACTCAACCCTGCTGAGGTGAGGAAGCCATCATCGGCCCATCGTGTGGGCAGCACCTTCGTCACCAAAACCATGGTGTACTTGTTGCCGAGCTCATCCCGGAGCCCCGAGCCTTCACCATGCCGGCGCTTGCTCTTGCGAAAAATACTACTAAGCTTGTTCATCTTGATGCATTGATAAATTTAAAAATAAAATCTTAGGCATATAGTTTCTACATGATATATGAACAATTGTACATGGATGAATTCGATCCTAACGTGAGAAATCAAAAGATAAAATCAATAAAGCTTGAGTTCATCCACTAATTCAATGTGAGGATTTCAACCATGGAATTTGAAAATAAAGCATGGATAGGGAGAGAAACAAACCGATCTATTGATTCCCCCACTCAAATGAACGAAATCCGCGAAGAATCAAGAGTTCTAGGTGGATTTTGAGATGTTTGGAGAGAGAATATGAGAGAAATAATGGGGAGGAAAAGCCCTAGCTGCCCCGGGGCGTTTAAGTGGTCGCCGCAAACTATATGGCGGGAGCTATATGGCCGGGTTAAGTAGCTCCCGCCATATAGTTGTGGCAGCAGCGAGGGTTAGGGTTTCTCCATGCCAGATCAAAATTATATGGACGCAACTATACGGCCGGAACAAATGGTCCCGTCGTATAGTTGGTCGTCAATCCTTCTATATCTGAGACCCCAAGTTTGATAATTTTGTCGATAACTATATGGCCACAACTATACGGCTGGAATATATATTCCCGTTGTATTGTTGGTCGTTACAACTCCTAGAACATGCTTTTTCGCCCAAATTTTTAGAGATGCACTTTTTAATTTGAACAATGTCATTAAGCTAGTTTCTATATATAAAACTCAAACTTTATTTCTATGCTAAATATATGCTTATTCAGTCGATATTTCTACTATGTTTTGACAGCTGCATTTTTACGGGTGCGCTTCCGCAAGAATGTCTCTAAAAAAGTTGTAGGAATGCGATGAACATCTTATTTCTTCAATTCATTTTACTAATATGATGGGTTGACTCCCATTAAGCATTTTGTTAGGAGCGGTTGAATATCTCAACCCTTTATCTATTATCGAATCTTACCTTTGGTTGCCCTTTAACAAAGGCACTTACCACATAAACTCGTTTTTCCGGTGGAACATACCTTTCTCCTGCTTCAAGCTTTTTGGAAAATACCGAATGATTTCAGCATCATAAACATTGCATATTAATTTTCCCTCAGCATAATCAACTAAAGCTCCTACAGTACTAAGGAAAGGTCTTCCAAGTATTATAGATAATTTTTCATCCTCCGGCATTTCAAGAATAATAAAGTTAGTGGGAATAACATGCTCATCTATTCTAAGTAGAACATCCTCAATCATACCAATGGGCTGTTTAGTGGATTTCTTAGCCATTTGTAAAGGGGATTAGTCCCCTAATCCTAACCTTTTATAGAGGGAATTTGGCATTACACTAACTCCTGCACCTAAATCACACAAGGCATTATGAATATCAGTTTTGCCTATTGAGCATGAAATAGTTGGTATTCCGGGATCTCCTGATTTAGAAAATAGCTTCCCATTAGCATGGTAACTAGTCACCTTGGCAACGTTTTTAGTTATCTCTTTCTTTCTATAAATAATATCACGAAGAAATTTAGAATAGGTAGGATTGCATCCGCAAATGGAATTTCTAGACGAAGATCACCTAATGCTTTTGTAAAAGAGTCATAGATTACCTGATCCGGTGCTTTCTTTTTGCGATCTAGATATGGAAGTTTCTTACTCTTATCTTTTACCTTTTGTAGGGGATCAGGATCCTTAGTTACTTTCTTTTGTTGTTGCTTATCACTTTTATTCTTTTCTATTGAAACTACTTCATCTTCTTTGATTGTGTCTTTTTCTTCTCTTGGATCAACAATATCTGCATCAGAGTCATAGCTGTCATCATGTGCATCATTCTGCTCCTCCAAGGTTTGATCTTGTGTTTCTTGAGTAGTCTCATCTTGAGGATCCACCAGCGTATCATCTCCTTGGCTTGCTTTGATTAAGGATTTTTCCCTTCGATCTTTTCAGCTTCATATTCAGCTGGTCCTAATGGTCCTTTAACAACTGCACCTCTCCTTGTAACAACATTAGTAGAAACAGGAATATTTATATCATCTTGAAGAAAAATTTGATATTCAGATGCTATTTGTTCACATTGGGTTTCAATCATACTAAGGTACTTGTGAAATAACTTTATTTCTTGGCCAATTTCATCACAATTTTCTGTAAGTTCAACCAAAATCTTCTTATGACTTTGAAATTGCTTATGCAAGTTATTATGAGATTTGGCCTGTCGATGTTCCAATTCTTCAAAAACTTTTCTAGTTCATCCTTTTCAGGCAAAAATTGTAACAAATCTACTTTGTTTTCCTTAACAAGTTTAGAAGGTATACCTTTTTCTTTCATGGTTTTGCGTACTTCAGGCATAAGATAAGGAATTATACGAAGTATTCCCTTTTTCGGCTTACTGCCAAAATCAGGTTATATAAAGAATCATTCTTAGCCCTAGTAGACATCAATTCCAAACATGCTTTAATAGTTAAAGTATTTATTGATCCTCCTGCTGATAAATCTAGCAACTCTCTGCATTGAGTATTAAGACCGTGGTAAAATAAGTGGCAAACAATTGACTCAGAATAGCTATGATTAGGAATACTATTGATCATTCCAAAGAATCTATCCTAGGCTTGTAGGTAGTTTTCTCCCACATTCTGACTGAAGTTGCCTATATTCTTTCTAATTTCAGTTACCTTTATAAAAGGATTAAACCTGTTTATGAATTTAACAATACAGTTTTCCCCACTTTTCATATAATGACGAGGGAGAGAATATAACCAGTCTAGAGCCTTACCTTTAAGAGACCAACGAAATAATTTTAAACTAGAAAATCCCTTGGCAAACCTTTTGGTCCAAGTGATTTTATCACATCGTCGAACTCTCTAAGATGTCTTCCTGGTTCTTCATCTTCCCTTCCACTGAAATCTTTTTCCTGCAAAACTTTAATAATCTCACCATCATATTGATAATCTCAAACTCTAGGATTAGGAAATTCTATTGGTTGTTTAAGAAATGCAGAATTTGGATCACTGTATTCTCTATGAGTCTTCTCAGGTTTCTTGGGAGTTTTCTTGTGAATGGACATGATTTCCATGAAGTCACTTAAGTTTTCAACTTCAACCTTATTCGATCTCAAAAGTTTTTCATTAATCTCCTCGCGCCTTTAAATAGGCACATGATCAAGATAATCAGGTAGATAGGTCCTACCAGAGTGTGCAGACCCTTTGTCTCCTAGGGAGACCATCTTGTAATAGTAACACCTGAAATGTCAAGAGAGAAACACTTAGAACTTAACTCCCCGGCAACGACGCCAAAAAATAGCTTGATGGCTGCAAGTGCATAAAAAGTTTGTAGCTAGTTTCGAAGTTAAGTTGTCGATCCCACAGGGATCCTGAAGGTAAGTGTTTATGGGTGAAATCTCTGTCACACTCAAAGTTGTCATAGGTCTTCGAGTGAATTGACTACAAGAGTTAAAATAAGAATAAAATTTGGATTAAAGGAATGTATTTAAATAAAACTAAAATGTAAACTTCAAAAATAAAAAGCATAAAAGTAAAGAATGATTTGTTTGCTGTTTTCTGCAGATGACAAAATAGGCACGGGGATATTCAGTTCATGGTGATAGTGAATGTGCCAGGTGGATGAGTGATAAGTGTAACAATTATAATTTTATAAGTATGTGTGTAGGCGAGGAACCCATAATTAGTCGGAACTTCTCTTGGTAGATTTCATCCCAACTTCAATAATCCTACTAGCCTGTTACCACAACCATGGTCAGTCACTAGATGATTAAGATCCTTTAGGTTTCTTAGCAATTAAGCTCCTTGGATCGAAATAATGGAATAAGAAGAGTGACTCCTCGTGATACTCGAGTAAAATTAGTTTCCCATTGATATCCCCGTGTCACTTGGGGGTCACCAGTCTGCTAGCGAACAAGATTCTATCTATGTAGAACAAAGAATCATGTTGTCTGGGTCGTTAATTGGACAACGAGCATTAAGCATCCCACAGGTAGTCAAACACACATAATATAGTAATTAAAATCAACCACAAACTTAATGGAAATTATATAGGCACATCACATCTCACCAATCCCTTACATCTCCCACGCCCAAGGGAACTTACTCACACATGAGAGAAGAAATCATCATCGATATAATTAAATAATGGGAATTCTTCTTGATATGACCGTGGAGATCCACAATAAGAATAGAAATAAATCCAACACAATTCAAGATGGAAAGAACAATCTCAAATCCTAGTCTTACAAGGTCGAGATCTCTCTCTGTCAAGTACAAGTAATAGCTATGGAGGTGTGGTGGCTAGGAGATCGAAGATCGTGGAGCGAGATGAAGAACGTCTTCTCCTTCTTCTCCGGATCTCTTCTTTCTCCCTTCAGGATGGGATGGCGGCTCGTGTGTTCTGTTTTTTGACCTCTGCCTCTTCACGAAAGTTAGGATGGGATGACATTGCACAATCATATAAATCATATACAACAAGCAAACAAGGTATGTCATGATGATATGATGCAGAACTTACATGGTATAACATAGAATGGCTTGGGTGAGGAGTGGGATATAAGAATAAAGCATGTGATTGAGTTTTTAGTCATGTTTTCCTCTCATAAACATTGTTGTATACTTAATATTTATCTGATGCATGCTTCAATTAATATCCTAGAATGCATAGTTATAACAGGCTCATCGAGCTAATCGATTTAGACATATCATTTTTCAAATTTGGAGTTACGGAATTAAAGTTATGCAATATTTAAGAAAAGATATTTATTAACAATTAAATTATTTCGAAATTTTAAATTGTTCAAATGATATGATGAATAGCATATTCATATTCCACACATTTTTCTAATTCAAAAACATATATTATTTAAATTTAGAATTTAAAGAAACATTAAAGTCAAATGATAATATGAGGGGTCAAAGTCAAAGGTTTTACTAGCTTGAATTAGTTTTAAATAGGTTTAAATTTACAATTGCATTCATGTTTAAAAATAAAACATATTCTATGTTAAGTTTTTATTCAAATTCAAATATATTTAAAAGTTATGAATTTTGTTTGGAATAGAGAAACACAGACAAAATTTTCTCACTCACGGCTTTCCTACCCCAAGTCGCAGACATGTGTGGCCAAAGGGGCAGCTGGGCCAATGCATGCGCGAGTGAGCTAGGCACGACACGTGTGCGAGGCTAGACCGCGGGTTAGTTTGGGGAAAGTTATAGGACTCTGGTGAAAAGTTATCGGGCAGAGGGACTGTGGATTAGGAGGATGGAAGATCGGGGGCTTTTTGCAAAATCATCTAGGACCTGCCAGTTAGGAACCTGAAAAAACTAAAATTCGACTGTGCAGAAACTGCTAGCCGAATCTCATGTTCAAAGGAAGATGATGATCAAACGAAGGAGAATTTGACTCTGTCGTAAGAAGCAAAGTTGGACAGGAGACATCAGAGAGTAAGATCGGTGTTTTTCTTTTCCCCGGAGAAGGTTTAGAACAACGGGAAAACGAAGGGTATCAGAAGCCAATCGAGTGAAGGAAAACTGGATCACACTGACAGCAAAACAGACGGTTTCCCTGAACTTTCTAGGTCGATGGCGATGAACCCGCCACGAAATTGAGCAAGAGACAAAAAGGAAAGTTGGAGAGGAGATGTTGCTCTAAAAGATTCAATCATATAGACTCGCGAAAGGGGAACTACAATGTTTGGAATCGCTTGCAGAATGGAGGCCGAGCCAAGCACTACGGGTGCTGTTGTGCCAACACGGTGCGCGGCGCGGTGTGTGCTGCTTGAAGGCGGCACTGGCGTGCAACCGCGAGGATAGCAGAGGGAGATACCATGCACAGCGAGGCTAGAGAGAGGTGGGGACGAAGCAGGGGCTCACCGAGGGGTTCTGGAGGCGAGGAGACGGCAATGCGACTATGTGAGAGAGCTTGCTCCGGTTCACGCGGCGACGCAGGGCGCTACTCCGACTTATCCTCTGTTGGCCTAGACCCGGCGCTACTTTCGCCGGGATGTTGCGACGAGATAAACTGCACAAACTCGTAGTCCGTCAAGTACTTTCCGACGGGACCTCCTCGCAGTGTAACGCCAAATCGGTGATGAAGATCCCACGTACAAGCTAGCCTCCAGCAAGATCGCTACTTTTGTCCAGCCAGATGCACACGTACCCCAGATCCTACCTTGATCAATCTAGTACTTGTACGATTTTCAGCAGAGTTTCCATGTACAAGCAGCTAGCCAACCGAATCAAATCAGCTAGTCCATACACGTATGCGAAAGCACTTCACGAGTTTAGCCACAAGCACATATCGTGTCTTTGCCTTTCTTTATTTCTCTGATCGCACAGATTACAAGCTTAGGGTTACCCGCATATATATATGCTTTTAGTGCTAGACCTAATCGGTTTGCTACTAGACACTACACGGACAACAAGTCGTGTACTACTAGAACACAAGTCGTGATTAGTTCTAACAATCATCCTCTAAGCACGCGTGCGTTTTACCTCGACCTGGGTCCTAAATACGCCAGCTGCTCCTCGCGGGTGTCATCATGGGCATTGCTTTCGCCGCTCCAGGCGTTCTTTTTGACATTGCTTTTGTCGCTCCTTGTAGCTTCCATGTCACCGACTTTTCTGC
The DNA here is from genome assembly GCA_916181665.1 of Avena sativa. NCBI lineage: Eukaryota > Viridiplantae > Streptophyta > Magnoliopsida > Poales > Poaceae > Avena > Avena sativa. The sequence continues at coordinate 243,047,453 of OV702297.1, forward strand.
CGCCGGCTTCTCCATGACTCCACGCCGACAGTCCTTGTCCGCGTCTACCTTATCCATGTCCTCTTTATCCGTGTCTTCAGTCTTCACCGGTTCCTCGATAAGCAAATGTTGTTTCATCTTCACCGGATTATTTACCATCCAAAATTCCTTCTTCGGATAGTAGTCCAACACGCGTCTCATGTGTGCTCGTGTCGGTCGTAGTCGTCTCAGCTCCAGTTTAATCGGAGGCTGTCCGACATACTCTTTCGTGCACCTCCCACTTTGCTTTGTTTCTTCTGACTTCGTCGAGCTGTGCACTGGACTTTCAGAAAATGATGCAAATCTGGGCTTCCCGTACAAGCTTGCGTCACATGCATACGATGCATTGATCTCTTCTGCGCAATCTTCTCCTTGCAGCCTCACAGTGCACGTTCTGAGTGGATTTTTTCTGAGATCCCGTGCATGCAACTGCATGGGACACACCTTGAAGAACCACCATGCTTGCCTGTTGCCGATAGACCACCATGCTGCGCAACCTTGGCGGGCAAGGTCAAACTCCCTGGCATACTTCTACTGCCTTCAAGAGCATCGCCAGCTGTGCCGCTTGCTGCCCCTTCGGTTCTGCTAGATGGGCTGCTAGCTGAGTTGCTTTCTTCTGGCCAGTTTTTAGTGTTGGCCACACCTTGAACCTTTCGTGGAGCCTCTTTCTCTTACTCCAACTGCATCTCCTCTGATCTATTTTCTGGGTCTTCGGATCGAGCCCCTCTCGGCGGATCACCTTCTTTTGGACCGCCTCTTTCTGGCGTTTCTGGGCCGCGAACCCCTGACCTTTCCTTGGCCTGGGCTCCACACGTGAAGCTCCTCCTCCTGGGATGCCTAGAGCAGAATACATGCGCCACGTCTGCCTACTGTTGCTGGTGTCCATCCTGCCGTGTTATTTCCTTCATCATGCAATGACACGTCTTCCCGATCCTGGACGTCATGTCCGGCGATGTCGGTAGTCCGAGTACTCTCCGGTTGCGCTTCCGAGCTTGAGGTTAACTCCTCCTCAGAATTTGACGTGTTCACGCCGACTTCTTTTGATAACTTGGTCGCCGTACTTGGCATCGCCACACTTGACGAACCAACCGGGGTCACTTCCGGTTCTACCAATGTCATCTTGTCGTTCAAGACAGTCTCCTGTTGCCCCACGTGAACACTAGTGTCGTCAACACCTGCGCATACTACCTTGATCGCTCCCCACACATCCTTCGCTGATTTCCTTCGGACGAGGTGTTGTAGCATGTTCGTCGGCATAACCGAATAGAGCGCCATCAACGCTTGGCAACCCTCTCGGTACTTCGCAACTCCCTTGATGTACTCATCGCCGCCAGGATCGATGGCCTCCCAAATCTGCTGACCTTCCATGGCGTACTGCATTACAAATGCCCATAGGTCGTAGTGCTTGCGATCCAGACGCGGATACAACTCCGCGCCCACCGTGTCAAACGCTGGTGCCGATGTCAAGCTCTCGCCAAACTTCACCATCGCAATGACCTCCTCGTACTTTTAGCAGATCACGAACGCTCTGATACCAATTGTTGGCCCAGACCCGGCACTACTTTCGCCGGGATGTTGCGACGAGATAAACTGTAGAAACTCGTAGTCCATCGAGTACTTTCCGACATGACCTCCTCGCAGTGTAACGCCAAATCGATGATGTAGATCCCATGTACAAGCTAGCCTCCAGCAAGCAAACGTACCTCAGATCCTACCTTGATCAATCTAGTACACATACGATTTCCAGCAGAGTTTCCACGTACAAGCAGCTATCCAACCGAATCAAATCAGCTGGTCCATAAACGTACGTGAAAGCACTTCGCGAGTTTAGCCACATGCACATATCATGCCTTTGCCTTTCTTTATTTATCTGGTCACACAGATTACAAGCTCAGGGTTACCCGCATATATAACGCCAAATCGATGATGTAGATCCCACGTACAAGCTAGCCTCTAGCAAGATCGATACTTTTGTCCAGCCGGATGCACACATACCCCATATTCTACCTTGATCAATCTAGTACACGTGCGATTTCCAGCAGAGTTTCCACCTACAAGCAGCTAGCCAACCGAATCAAATCAGCTGGTCCATACACGTACGCGAAAGCACTTCACGAGTTTAGCCACAGGCACATATCGTGCCTTTGCCTTTCTTTATTTCTATGATCGCACAGATTACAAGATCAGGGTTACCCACATATATATATGTGCTTTTAGTGCTAGACCTAATCGGTTTGCTACTAGAACACTACACAGACAACAAGTCGTGTACTACTAGAACACAAGTCGTGATTAGTTCTAACATCCTCTGCGCTCCATGTTTCGACCGGCTCCATTCGCAAAGACCTCGACTTCCCGGCTGAAGCTACCTGGCTCTAGTGGCAGCGCACGACACCTCCTAGGCTAGTTAGACGCTAGGGTTTTGTGCCAGACATGGCGGCAGCTAGAGGAAGGAGGGGATGAAGAATAGGGTGGGGAAAACGATCTGGCAGGGGTAGTAGTTGGAGGAGGGGACGGTGAGGTTTCCAAAGGTACCATGCTAGCTTTAAGGTCAAAAAGCAAGAGAGGGAGGGCGCGCACACGCAAGGCATGTTTCTTCTCGGCTGTCGCGGCTCGGCGGATTCACGTGAGGGGCAAGCAAATGAATAGGGGTGTCCCTGGACTGTGGGGCAGGGTGACGAGGGGGCCTATGCAGGGAGGGACACTGTGGTTCCTCACGCTGTGAGCCTGCTTCTTTCGTCACGCCAGGGAGAGACCGGGGGGGTGCGCGCTGCAGCGTGGGTGAGTGCAGCTGAGGCATGGTGCTAGGAATAGGTTCAACCGAACTGTGTTTAGATAGAGGGGGTTTCGGCTAGCGAGAGATTGGTTAGATTGCTTAGGTATAGCCTAGGGTTCTAACTAGGGTTTTAAATATAGATACTAACATACATTAAATTCGATTATATATGAGGGAGAGAGAAGAAAAAACGTTTAGGGTAGATTAGATTAGGGATGAAGAAAAAGATTTAGGGTTCTAGGAATAGCTAGGTTAGAGAATATTAAATAGCCCACAAGGGTTTAAAGGTTTGGATATATTACAAAGGGATAGACCAAGGTATAGCTTTGGGTAAAGTTCAACACATGGCCACATGTATGTTGGTGGGTAGGATCAACTAAAGAAAATAATTAGGAGGGAGAAAGATTTAGGACATGGCAAGAACAAGGAGGGAGAAGGGATGTGCATGCAAAGACACATATTACATGTGGTTGTTACAATGGTTGTAAGAGCAAGCTATATAGTCGCGACAACAACTATATAGGTTTAGGACATGCACTAGTAGAAAACAGGCCTTTCGTCCAGACCATTAATCCCGGCTGTGGCTGGGGTCGGGACTAATGGCCCGCGCCGGACGGGACGAGCCACCCCAAACCATAGGTCTCGGCCCGTTAGAACCCATTAGTTCCTGTTTGAGACACAAACCGGGACTAAAGGTTCTAGGGCCTGCCGCTCGCTGTGCGCAAGCCCTTTAGTCCCGATTTGTATCTTAAACCGGGACTAGTGGTCTGGCCCTATATATATGGCACAGACCCCTCCCCCTCTCAACTGTTTTTTTTCCTGGTGGGAGAGGTGGTGTTGTGCTATTTTTTTCTTGTTCATATGCACTAGAGGTGTTCGGTGAATTGTCCATTAGAGCGATGCGAGTTTAGGTCACACAAGACAGACATGATATGAGGTACCCGAGCCACGCTTAAGTTTTCTCATCTTTGTTTCTAAGTGTAATAAATGTTAGCAACTATTTTATATTTTAGACCGTGTGGTACTAATTTTAACATAGTGATTGCGTTTGATATATATTTGTATGATACAGATGAGCCATCCATGGATGTATGGTGACCGATGCTCTACCACTTTCAGAGAAGGCGTGCGTTCTTTTCGACCTGTGGCCGAGGAGAACAAGCGGCGGGATGGTTTTATGTGTTGCCCATGTGTTGACTATAGGAATGAGAAGGCTCACACTTCCACAAGAGTCATTCAGAGCCACCTACTTCGGTCTGGTTTTATGTCCGGCTATAATGTTTGGACCAAACACGGAGAAAGAGGGGTTGTGATGGAAGATGGCGATGAAGAAGAGAAAGATGATGACCACTATTGATCTATGTTCCGTGAATACGCTCATACCGCAATGGAAGACAATGAAGAAGAAGGAGGTGAAGAACGGGAACCAGACCGACCCGCTGATGATCTTGGTCGGGTAATTTCTGATGCAAAGTGAGACTGCAACACAAAAAGGAGAGGTTGCAGTTTGAGCAGATGTTACAGGACCACAACAAATTGTTGTACCCAACTTGTGAAGATGCCCAGAAGAAGCTGGGTAGCACACTAGAATTGCTGAAGTGGAAGGCAGAGACCGTGGAAGGAAGAGACCGGTGTGACTGACTCAGGATTTGAGAAGTTGCTGGTACTCATGAAGAAGTTGCTTCCAAGAAATAACGAATTGCCCACCAGTACATACAAAGCAAAGAAGCTCGTCTGCCCTCTAGGATTAGATGTGTAGAAGATACATGCGTGCCCTAATGACTGCATTCTCTACCGCGGTGAGAAGTACGAGAATTTGGATAAATGCCCGGTATGCACTACATTGCGGTAGAAGATCAAAAAAGATAACCCTGGTGATGTTGATGGCGAGCCACCCAGGAAGAGGGTTCCTGCCAAGGTGATGTGGTATGATCCTATAATACCACGATTGAAACGTTTGTTCACAAAGAAAGAGCATGCCAAGTTATTGCGATGGCACATGGAAGAACGTAAAAAGACATGATGTTGAGGCACCCCGCCGATGGTCGACAATGGAGAAAAATCGAGAGAGACTTCCCGGACTTTGTTGGTCACGCAAGAAACTTATGGTTTGGTCTAAGTATAGATGGCATGAATCCTTTTGGGGAGCAGAGCTGCAGTCACAGCACCTGGCCCGTGACTCTATGTATCTACAACCTTCCTCCTTGGTTGTTCATGAAGCGGAAGTTCATTATGATGCCAGTGATCATCCAAGGCCCGAAGCAACCCGGCAACGACATTGATGTGTACCTAAGGCCATTAGTTGATGAACTTTTACAGTTGTGAGCCGAACCAGGTTTACTTGTGTGGGATTTAACCTACAAGTGTTGCTGTTCGTAACCATCAATGATTGGCCTTCTCTTAGATGAGACTGAAAGTATATATCTGGATAAATCTAGGAAGAATGTGTACCCGTACAATCGTCGTTTTCTTCCGCCCAGACATCCCTTAGGAAAAAAGGAACGCATTTTGATGGGGAGGCAGGTCACGGGAAGAAGCCTGCCCCCGTACTGGCGTTGATGTATTTGGTATCGTCATTTGTAGGAACTATGGATCCACCTAGTCCAATCCGCAGAGACCTAGATTCATAACACTTTCTCGAGGATATGATTCATGATGCCTATGAGGGATCTCCCTCGAGGTATCTGAACTCATCCGGTGAGGGAGAGGAGACCAACAGACAAGAGGAAGAAGCCCATGGACGCATAACGCAGACTGACGAGGTATATATATATGATGTCCGATGATCGTCACTAGATGTACCTAGTTGTATATATATTATGTTGACGAATGTTTCTTCTCTTAGGCCTCTACATCGAGCAAGAAAACCAAGCACGTCCTAGCCAAAAAGTTGCCCCAGGGTACTATTTATGAAATTAAAGAGGTTTCAGGAGACAGCGAACCATTTGAACAAAAAAACAAATATTTGTACAACAATGCGGAGTTGTTGCTACAGATCGCACCCCGATCACTGTTCGAGAGTGGAAATAATCCCAAAGAGGCGGAATGGAGTGATGTGTATATCGATGATAGGTTCAAAGATGGACTATTTAATGACCTCATGGAACATTTCAAGCTGCCAGAATGTGACACTGTTGACGAGACGGCTGAAATGAGAAAGAAAGTCAAGCAGTTTGCACTGAAAAAGATGGCCAAACTATTCAAGAACTAGAAAAAGTCATTATGGAAATAGTATCAGAAGGACAAGAAAACTCCATTATTCGAAGGCTGTCTAGCGAAGCAGCAGCCTTACTGGGATGCAATTGTGGAGTATATGAAGTCAGGAGTTGAAGAGGAAAAGTCTGAAAAAACAAGATAAATGCTGCGAAGAAGAAATATCACCATGACATGGGGCCAGGTGGCTACGCGGATTCCATGCCTAAGTGGGATTCAAAAGAGAAAGAGCTTCATGCTAAAGGGATCATTCCAGAACCAATTCGCGAAGAATGGGATTTGAGGGAAAGAAACTGGTTCCTTGGGCATGGGAGTACATATGACGAACTTTCAGGGGACCTTGTTTGCAGTGACGGGATAAAGATACCCAGGAGTCCATGGATAAAAGTGGTGAAAGATATTAAAGATGGAATAAAATAGTTTCATCCCGATAGAGAGAAAGACTTGCTGACCTTGGTCCTTGGGAATCGCGAACATGGAGGACGAGTCCGAGGCCTTGATGGGAGTTTCACGTTGGAGACTGAGTTTCCTAAGGACTAAGGTACCTATAGAAGGCGAGCAAGAGCAAAGAAGCGATAGGAGGAGGAGGCAGACAAGTTCAACCAGCTGCTAGCAAGACTTGACAAGATGCAGCAGCAGATCGATGAACTTAGAGGAATAACGCGCTTGCAAGATCCTCCACTCGATATTACCGCCAACCCATCTCAGGGGAGATGCGCGTGGCTGAATCGGAGGTCTCTTCTAATGATGCACCCTATACAGATGGCGGTCCTGGCTACCTCGTGAATGGAATTAAGGAGCAGATATCTTGTGAGCTCCATAAGAAATTGAAGAACGTATCTGTGAAGGTGGCGGTCGGCATGGCCGTGAGATTCCACCTAGCTATGCTAAAGTCGGGGTGGATCAAATTGTAAAGGAGTGGGAGTCAATGGAGCTTGACATCCCTGGACCTGAAGGTGAGAGCACACTCGGAGAAGTACTTGGTGGTATCATTCTATGGGACAAGAACAACATACGGTTTCCAGGCTCAGCCCCAAGGATAACACTACCGCCTCCGAGTCATCGCAGGTCTCCTTCACCTCCACCTCCATCACCTCCAAGAAGCCCACCCCATGATGACTACGACCACCACATCCTGAGTCCATCTCGATCTTCGCCGCAGGCTCAGCAGTCTTCGCCGCCTGCTAAGGACAATAAGCGGAAGCGTGCTTCGTCAGCGAGTACTAAAGGACGCGGCAGCCCAAAACGGAAAATGTCGCCCCTCGCAACAGTGCCTCATAAGAATCTTCCCATCAGACCTTACGATCGTACTGATGCAGAATCTGCAGCGATAGCAAAGGCCGAAGTGGTGGCGCATTTTGAGAAGAAGAAACCGGAGCCTGCTCCGGTATTCACGGAGAATCAAAAGGCATATGCAATTTATTTTCTGAACATAAAATCGCAATATGGGTTGCACCATAAGCCAGATGACTATCTACGCACACTTCAGAAAGAAGTGGCGAAGAGCAAATAAAGCAAATCAAGTGCAAGCGGTAAAAAATCAGCAAGCACAGGTGCAAGCGGGACCAAAACTGCAATCAGTAAAAATCAGACGTTCCCCTTCTCAGACAACATGCCAAACAAACGATCGCACCCCTCAAGGTGTTTTCAGAAAATGTTCCCCTTCTCGCACAACAGCCACTAGATATGTCAGTAGTTGCGGAGTTGCCGGCCAGCATGGAAATTAGTCTTGATGAACTGTTAGGCTCCCAACTCGACCTTCTACCCAAGGCTGCTATAGCCCATAGATATGTCGCAAGTGAGGATTTGGTCAGCAAAGAGAGGCTGAAAGAACTGCCAACACAAATGCGGTATCTCCATCATTGGCACTCGGCGGTCATGAAGCAGGGGAGAATAATGATCGTAGCCAATGTCCCACCTAAATACTACTTCAAACCCGTAGAGGTCCATATTGAGTTTTCAGAACTGTTCTAGTTATACCATCTCGACACCCTGGACAAATCCATCCTCAACTGCTATTTTCTATAAGTTGTTGAATTCATTGTCTACATGTTCAGTTTTTTAGTTGTTCAGTTCAGAACATGTAATTATCCTTATTATGCAGAATGAAGATCCTGGAATGTAAAAGAAAAAGAATCTATAATATTGGGTTCATTGACCCAGATAAAGTGCATATAACCACGCTAACGGTTAACCCCTAGGAGATGGAGGAAAACATTCTAAGGTTTCTAATGGAGCAAAATTTCTCTGACCACATATTGTTTCCTTACAATTTCAGGTGAGGGTCTTACTCTATTGTACATATTCAATTTTGATTAGTCGATGCTAATAAGTGTAACCGATGAGTTACTGATGTATATATAAATGTTTTCAGCTTCCACTAGGTTCTGCTAGATATTAAACTTGATAAGGGAAGAGTTGATGTCATGGACCCATCAAAGAGAAACCTGGACGATTTCTGCAGCATGCAGGACATGCTCTAGAAGTAAGTTACGCGCTATATCAGTCTATTTCGTTGATTTCCTGAGATATCATGTAATGAATAACTCATTCATTCATTTTCTTTGTCGGGCAGGGTTTGGATCCGATTCAATCGCGAGGTTTCCGGTGTATTTAGTGAGAAGCTGATGTTTAAGGCGGTCTCGATAAGTAGCACGTGATATGTCAGTGCATCTCTTTACTTCTAGTTTCAGTACAATAATGATGCTAGATTATTATTTTGATTGAATTATGTTCTCGTAAAGTGCGCGAGGAAGCCACAGGGTCGAATCTATGTGGATTCTACGTATGCGAGTTCATTCGCACGTTTACCACCGAACACAATGATTATAGAGTCGATGTAAGCAATGCATTCACACCATCATTTTATTGCCGTCACCTTTTGTTATCATGATTGATATTCATATTGATCTCCTTTTTCTTATATATAGTTTGTGAGAATGCGGGATCAACTACTACCAGAGCAACGTGTACTAGAAATTGCGGAGGAGCTGGTAGGATTAATTGTCAAAGAGATTGTAGATGATGCCAGAGAATTTAGTGTGAATAGGCGCTTCTAATCTCCATGTAATCGAATAGATGTGCTCTAGTCCCGGTATTTTGTGATCTCCATGTAACTATGTAAATTGTATATATTTGTATGCTCGATATCGTAATATAAGTTATCTTATATATGCACGAATGTGTACGATATGTGGTGGCATAGAAATATTCAAAAACTATGTTGAAATGAAAAATAAGTAAATAAAACAATAAAAAATGAAATCTCTGTCGTGGCAGAGATAGGGCAAAAAATCCCGCCGCGGCAGAGAACCACTAGTCCAAGGTAATGCTCTACCATGGCAGAGAGAAGGCGCCAAATGCGTCCGCGGCAGAGACCCACTAGTCCTGGTCCTTAACACTAACCGGGACTAGTGGGGGCGCACCCTGAGCGTGCAGGGGTAGCCACTTGGACATCGACTAGTCCCGGCTGGTAACTGGGCCGGGACTAGTGGTGGGCCTCTAGTCCGGCTTGATTAGTCCTGGTTCCAAAACCAGGACTAAAGGCCCTTACGGCCCGGGGCTAGAGGCCCTGTTTCCACTAGTGATGGTTTCCACAAGCTTTATATCAAAACCAAAGAATCTCTAAGAAAGCTTTCAAACACACATGATGTACTTGGATCATGGCCGTGCATAAATAACGGGGACTAAGCTAGGGTGTGTATACCCCTCTCATGATCACATAGCCCCACTAGGATTCAAACATGACCTCGATTCAAGTAGACCACATGGAAAAGAAAGGAAGGGGAAATCCACACTCATATGGCATGCAAAGGTGACCATGCATGCTACCACACCTAATATTGTGAAAACAAATATAGCCATTGTATGGTAACATGTAGAGAGTAGAAGGGACCATTCTCAATGATTTATGAGCGAGATTTAAATAACCAAGAGAAGAACATGCGCTCATATATAATCAAGCTGGTGGGAAAAGAAAGCCATTCGGCATGAAGAATGCAGGTGCTACCTATCAGCGTTGCATGCAGAAATGCTTGCACTCACAGATCGGGCGGAATGTGCACGCTTACATGGATGATCTCGTCATCAAGACAAAGGAGAAGCAGATCCTGCTGGAGGATCTCGGCGAGACATTCGTGAATCTTCGCCAGTACCAGATGAAGCTGAACCCAGAGAAGTGCATGTTCGGCGTGCCAGCCAGGCAGCTCCTCGATTTCCTCGTTTCTAGCCGGGGGATCGAGTCCAATCCGGAGAAGATCGCGGCCATCGAGAGGATGTAGCTGCCTAAGAGCTTACTCGGCGTCCAGAAGTTAACCGGATGCTTGGCCTGCCTCAGCCAATTCGTCAGCCGGCTTGGGGAGAAAGCACTACCACTGTACCAGCTGATGAAGAAGACGGACAAGTTCACTTGGACTGCGCAGGCGGATGCCGCATTCCACGACCTCAAGCGCATGTTATAAACAACGCTAGTTCTCGCCATGCCGGCTGAGAAGGAGCCGATGTTGCTCTATATAGCCGCCACCAACCGGGTCGTCAGCGTCGTCCTGTCGGTGGAGCGTCACGAGGAAGGCAAGGCCCAGCCGGTTCAGTGAACCATCTACTACCTTAGCGAGGTTTTTTCCCTCTCCAAGAAGAACTACCCCCACTACCAGAAAATGTGCTACGGCGTCTACCTCGCCTGCAAGAAGCTCAAGAACTACTTCTAGGAGCATCCGCTCACCGTGGTGTCCACCGCGCCATTGGGAGAGATCTTCGGCAACAAGGACGCCACGGGGCGGGAAGCCAAGTGGGCCATCGAGCTGGCCGCCTACTGCATCCGGTACGAGCCCAGGATAACCATCAAGTCTCAGGCGGTGGCAGATTTCTTCTCGACTGGGTGGAGAACCAGTACCTTCCAGCAGTTCCTGATTCCGACTACTGGAAGCTGTACTTTGACGACTCGAAGATGCGTGATACGTTGGAAACGTATCTATAATTTTTGATGCTCCATGCTTGTTTAGTATCTACTTTGCTTTACCTGTCCACACTTTGAGGTGCTTTTTACATGTTTTCTGGTACTAACCTACTAACAAGTTGCAACAGTGCCAGATGCCTGTTTTCTGTTGTTTTTGGTTTCTGAAAAGTTAGTAAAGACATATTCTCGGAATTGGATGGGACGAAAGACAAAGTCAATTAATATCCGTGGGGAACAAGAAGTCCATAGGAGAGCCGGAGGGGCTGGCCAGAGGGGCCAGACCCACGCCAGGCACGAGTGGGCCCCACCCCATGCCTGGCTAGGGTTTGTTCACCCTGGCTGCCGCCTCGGTCTCCCCCTTCGCCTATAAGAATCCCCCGATGAAGAAACCATGAGTACCTGATCAAATATCCACGAAACCGTCTGTTGCCGCCGCCACCATCGTCCCTAGATCGGGGAGGGTATCTGAAGTTCTTCCCGGCACCCTGCCAGAGGGGAGATCATCCAGGAGGCCTTCTCTCTGGTATGATTCATGAGTAGTTCCACCTTGGACTATGAGTCCATGTAGTAGCTAGATGGTTGTATCTCCTCCTTTGTGGTTTCATGTATAGATCTTGTGAGATCCATTCATGATCAAGATCTAATCTATTTGTAATCATGCATGTTGTGTTTGCGGGGATCCGATGGATATTGAGATTATTATGTTGGTTTGATTAATGGTTTTGTCTTTATGATTCTATCATGTTTGTATTGTTTCTGATATTGCATGCTCTCCGTTGTTAGTAGATATCTTTGCCAAGTAGTTGCTAGTGACTCCAAGAGGGGGTATTTATGCTCGATAGTGGGTTCATGCCTCTAGTTTCCAAGGGAAGTGACAATAATCTCTTTGGTTGTAGATGTGTTGTTGCTACTAGGGAGAAAACAACGGTCTCTTGTTCAAAAAACATGCGGACTGTTTACCTTACACACTTTGCTTAAAGCTGTTGTTTGTTGCTTGGAACTTAATCCTGGAGGGGGTTCGGATGATAACCTGAAGGTGGACTTCTAGTCATAGATGCAGTTGGATGGCGGTCTATATATCTTGTTGTATTGCCCAATCAACCTCATGGGATCTTTCTGACTAGTAATTGCATTGTTATGCCTTGCTTAGTTCCTATCAATTGCCCTACTGTAATTTGTTTACCCTTCATGCCATGTTGTTTATCTAAGGAGATCACCTCTAGTGAACTATGGACCCCTGTCCAATCTTTACCATTGATACATCTTCCACTGTTACTTTTTTACTTGCTGCAAACCATTACCTTCCACACCATACATTTAATCCTTTGTTACAGCAAACCGATGAGCTTGACAACCTCATTGTTCGTTGGGGCAAAGTCTTGAGTTTGTGTTGTGCATGTCTCCATGTTGTTTGCAACACTTGTGTGACGTTTCCTTCCTCCTTCTGGTTCGATAACCTCGGTCTCAACTGAGGTTAAACTTGTTGCTTTCTCTTCACACCCTGCACTTGGTGTTACCAATAAAGTGCCACGTCGAGCACCATCAAGTCTTTCTAGCGCCGTTGCCAGGGAGGCTAAGGACGTCTCTTACTAGGGTAGTCCTTCACTTCCTTTCTCTTTACTTTGTTTTTAGTTTGCTTTGTTTCTTTTGCTTGGTTTTGTTTGCATCTTTTCAAAAACACAAAAAAATTAGTTCCTACTCTAGTTGGTGGTCTGTTATTGCCTTGCTTTCTATCAATGGATGGTTTCTTTGAAACTAGTTCTTATTGGCAAGGTGGTTTCACGGAAGAACAAAAGTATTATTATAAGGAACATCATTTGTCACAAGAACGGTGACAATATAGCTAGAGACGTGTGCTCTACTTATAATGTTACTTATTGCTTTGATAAAGCTTATTGCTGCAGGAGGTATAAACACCTACCCTTTCAATGTGAGTATAATGATAATGTTACCATATCTTCTTATGTTAAAGGAAATTATGATTTTGATGCTGTGGAACAAATTGAAGAATTTATTGCCTTCAAGGGTGTATTTGAACTTGCCAGTTTTCTTGAGAATACTAATGATGCACCTTATAAACATGAGGTTTTTGTTATACTTAAATTTTTCTTTGATAATTACAAGGAACAAAATAGCTATATTCTTGAATATTTTAATAGGCGTTTTCCACAAATGGAAGAGATTAATGCCTTGCAGGAGCCTATGGAAGAAGAAATTTTTGAAACTGGAAGCTCATTAGATGAAAAAGAGGAGGAGAGTGATGAACACAAGGAGGATGAATGCTATGTTCCTGTCGATCCTTTTGAAATATCTACTTTGGGTAAAACCTGTGAAGGTTTTAATCCCACTGTTTTTGAGCTTGATAGAAATTATGTGTTTATAGATCATGAAAAGCATGCTTTATGTGATAGCTATATTGTTGAGTTTATTCATGATGCTACTGAAAATTATTATGAGAGAGGAAAGTATGGTTTTAGAATTTTTCATGGTACTGAAACACCTCTCTATGTTCTGAAAGTTTTGAAGTTACTCTTGTTTTATCTTCCTATGCTTGTCACTTTGTTCTTTGGGAATTTATTTGTGTACAAGATTCCGATGCATAGGAAGAGAGTTAGACTTAAATGTCTTTTGAATTTTCTTCTTGATGCTCTCTTTGACTTCAATTCATATTTCTTATGTGAGCATCTTCTCAAGCTTCTTGTGACTAACTTAAAGGCGTTAAAGAAAAGTACTTGTTGGGAGATAAACCAAGAGTTTCCTTGAGTCTTGGAAGTTATTAATTCAGTAATGACCTCTCCTTATACTTTTTGTTTGCTTTTTGTTCCAAGAATGACCTCTAATGAGAGGGAAGTAAGATTTGGGGTGTTGCTGTCCCAAAACAGATTTTTGTCCTCCACCAAAAAAATCATGAGGAGGCTCTGTAAGTCGGATTAAGCTCACAATTTACAAATAAATCCCCCCAGTATGTTAGATAACTTTCGTTAGTTCAACACTTTTTTTGATTTGAGAAACAGAAGATGTTCGAAAAAATCGGTTTCTACCTGCTGGTCTGTTTTGACAGATTTCTGCCATTATTTGCATTTGCTTCTTATTGATTCCTTTTTGATTTCTCTTCAGATAAATTGAGATTTTTGAAGGGTTACTACAGTAGCTTGTGTTTTTAGTGAAAATCCTTGCCGTTCCAAAGCTTTGCCAGTGGTCTAATATCTTTTGAATACACTAATGTTGCTAATGAAGATTGTGTAAAGTTTTGTATGAAGGAAAAATTTCAGGTGTAGAGAGATAATGATGCAATGAGATGAAGAATGGAAAAAAGCTCAAGCTTGGGGATTCCACCATGGTGTCACCCCAAGAAATATCCAATAGGTACAAGCGTCAAAGCTCCGGGATGCCCAAGGTATCCCCTTCTTCATCAATAAAAAGCTCAGGTCTATCTAGACACTTCGTTTTTATTGTTTCATGCATAGTTGTGTTGTTCTTGGAGTGTCTTAGTTTTTGTTTGCTTTGCTTAGGTTGTTTAGTTTGCTTGAATAAAGAAGTTTGGACCCTCATTCTCGCTGTGTTGTTTTGCAAGTAAGGTTGCTTGGTGTTTGGAAAGGAGTGGTAAGTTCTTGCTTGAAGTGCAAGAGGAGCTTGCATTGACTGTGACTTAGACTTTAGCATGACATGCTAGGTGTTGTTTTAGCATTATGCTTAGTGATTATTGCTGTAGCATGTCTTGTTACAAACAATTGGGATTGCTTAGTGTGCCTTGAATAAATTAAGCGTTGTTTTAGCATGCAAAAGCATAGTATTGTGGTATTCTCCTTTGATGTTTTGCTTGGGTTGACTTGGCACATGCTTACACCATGTTCTGACTCTCACAAGTCACCATTAGCCTCTATGATCATTTTTTCCTTGACTTGTAGTACCACTCTTTTCTTTGATTAGTTTGCTTTGTTGCACTGCATGATCATGGCCATTATTGCTCTCTTAGTTGGTTGCTCCCACTCTTTTGCTAGCCTCCACTTGTATGATTAAGTTCTACTCATGCCTTCAACTCTCAAGAAACTAAGTTATTCCAAAGTGTCCACTATAAATTCCTATGCATGGTGTGTTACACCATTCCAAGTATATTCTTGTTTTCAACTATCTTCCAATTAAAAACTATTTTGTTATGTGAAAACTTAGTGATTAAAGCCCTTATGAACTTGATGGCACACTTTATTCTTTGCCCCTAATAAACTTGAACCATTGTGACAACTTTGTTGTATATGCTTGCACTTATAAGTTGGAGTTAGCTGAACCGTGCTGTCACGGGGAACGTTTTCAACATTGCACTTGTACCTTGTTGTACTCAGTTGATATCATGTTCTTTTGTCTATGGATATCACCGGTGTGAAATAAAGAGGGAACTTGTAAGTCCATGGAGTTTGTATCCTGTGTTATAGACACGCTTGGGCCGCTAGCCTAAGCCATGCCTAATCATGGTGGAAACTTGCAGCATCACCATAGTGAGCTATCTATGAAGCATCCTCAATCAAAAGCTATGCATATGGTAATAAAAAGATTGCTGAGGTGCTTATTGTCTGCTTTCCTTGTCATTTGGGTTATGGGAAAGCTCATGTACCATGTGCAAGGGGTACCCCGTTGGCGGTTCTCAATGATATACAAATACTTAAAGTGACAAGAACTTACCTGGACCCAAAGTTGAGTATGCACGAGGTGTGGCCCTCGTATTAAAGGGACTTGAGATTGCCAACTTATACTTCGTCAAGCATATACTCCAGCTTTGCCACTTTAACCTTAACCACTTCAAGATGCTTATGATAGGGGCAATGAGGGCTAAAAGCTAACAAGTACCATAATTTTTGGAACCTCTTTTTGAAACTTGTAATCCCTGCTTCCTTTTACAAAAGGCCTTTCTTCCACCACTATTGAGTCTCCACCTTCTACCTTTAGGCACCATTAAGAGAGCATAGTTGTCATTATGTGTGCAGTGTTCCAAAGCTTATTAATTGATGCATATTGTGATATTACTTGTTCTTGTTCTATTTGTTTCTAGCCATCCTTGTGAACTTTGAAGGTGTCCTATGCATCTATATTTCTACTCTATGAGGGACATGCTGATTGCCACTATGCTATGTTTTCTGCATGTGAAAGAAACAAACATTTTTGAATGCATGTTATTCATGATCTTTGTTTGTAGCTTGTCATGTTGCATGCATAGTTACTATGTCCTATTGTTAGAACTCCATCTTTCATGCACATGTTTAGAGTTCTTTGATCCCAGCTTTCAATTCTTGCAAATGGTTGGATCTTTATTGTGAGGGTGCATGTCACCTCAAAAATTATTCTGCTTATCACTTACCTACTCGAGGACGAGCAGGAGTTAAGCTTGGGGATGTTGATACGTTGGAAACGTATCTATAATTTTTGATGCTCCATGCTTGTTTAGTATCTACTTTGCTTTACTTGTCCACACTTTGAGGTGCTTTTTACATGTTTTCTGGTACTAACCTACTAACAAGTTGCAACAGTGCCAGATGCCTATTTTCTGCTGTTTTTGGTTTCAAAGAAGTTAGTAAAGAAATATTCTCGGAATTGGATGAGACAAAGGACAAAGTTTGTTACTTTCCATGGGGAACAAGAAGTCCAGAGGAGAGATGGAGGGGCCGTCCAAAGGGGCCAGACCAACCCCAGGCGTGGGTGGGCCCCACCCCGTGCCTGGCTAGGGTTTGCTCGCCCTGGCCGCCGCCTCGGTCTCCCCCTTCGCCTATAAGAAGCCCCCGATGCAGAAACCTTGAGTACCCAATCAAATATCCACGAAACCTTCTATAGCTGCCGCCACCATCGTCCCAAGATCGGGGGGGATCTGAAGTTCTTCCCTTGCACCCTGCCGGAGGGGAGATCATCCCGGAGGCCTTCTCTCCGGTATGATGCGTGAGTAGTTCCACCTTGGACTATGGGTCCATGTAGTAGCTATATGGTTGTATCTCCTCCTTTGTGCTTTCATGTATAGATCTTGTGAGCTCCGTTCATGATCAAGATCTAATCTATTTGTAAGCATGCATGTTGTATTTGCCGAGATCCGATGGATTTTGAGATTATTATGTTGGTTTGATTAATGGTTTTGTCTTTATGATTCTATCATGTCTGTGTTGTTTGTGATCTTGCATGCGCTCCGTTGTTAGTAGCTATCATGTCCAACTAGTTGCTAGTGACTCCAAGAGGGGGTATTTATGCTTGATTGTGGGTTCATGCCTCTAGTTTCCAAGGGAAGTGACAATAATCTCTTCGGTTGTAGATGTGCTGTTGCTACTAGGGAAAAAACAATGGTCTCTTGTTCATCGAAGATGTGGACTGTTTACCTTACACACTTTGCTTAAAGCAGTTGTCTATTGCTTGCAACTTAATACTGGAGGGGGTTTGGATGATAACCTGAAGGTGGACTTCTAGTCATAGATGCAGTTGGATGGCAGTCTATGTATCTTGTTGTATTGCCCAATCAATCTCATATGATTTTTCTGTCTAGTAATTGCATTGTTATGCCTTGCTCAGTTCCTGTCAATTGCCCTGCTATAATTTATTTACCCTTCATGCCATGTTGTTTATCTAAGGAGAGCACCTCTAGTGAACTATGGACCCCGGTCCAATCTTTGCCATTGATACATCTTCCACTGTTACTTGTTTACTTGCTACAAACCATTACCTTGCACACCATACGTTTAATCCTTTGTTACAACAAACAAGTGAGCTTGACTACCTCACTGTTTGTTGGGCCAAAGTCTTGAATTTGTGTTGTGCAGGTCTCCATGTTGTTTGCAACACCTGTGTGACGTTTCCTTCCTCCTTCTGGTTCGATAACCTCGGAATCAACTGACGGAAAAGTTGTTGCTTGCTCTTCACACCCTACTCTTGGGGTTACCAACAAAGTGCCATGCCGAGCACCATCAATGCGTGGGGGCTTGGAGCCGGCATATCGCTCACCTCGCCCAAAGGGGATGGGCTAGAGTACGTGCTGCATATCCACTTCACCGCCTCCAACAACATCACCGAGTACGAGGCGCTCGCGCATGGGCTCTGGCTCGCGAAAGACATCAGCATTCGCCGGATCCAGTACCGGTTCCAACATGGCCCTGTACCGGTTCCACATCCAGCTGCTCAGTGCCGGCTTCGAGGGATGTGAATTCCATCACGTCCCCCATGTCAACAACAAGGAAGCCGATGCACTCGCGCAAGTTGGATCCACCAGAGCGGCCATCCCGCCCGGAGTTTCCTTGGAGCACCTCCGCAAGCCCAGCATCACCCCTCTCCAGAATCCGAGTCCAACATCTGGGTAGCAGACCCGAGGGTTGCCGGCTCAAAAGAGCTGATCCCTGCTATTGTGCCCTCCGGCTAGAAAGACCCGAGGGCTGCCTCATCGTCAAACAAGGCATCGTCCAGCAAGCCAAAGGGCCCGGGGGCTGCCGACTCAAGCATCCTACCCGGCCGACCCCCAGACGAGCTCCAGATCATGCCGGCTAGTGTCTTCACTATCCAGGAAGTTCCATCTTGGGTCTAGCCCTTCATGAACTACCTCCTCAACGAAGAGCTTCTAGCTGACGAGGTGGAGGCAAGGAAGATCCAGCAACACGCGCACACGTACAACATCATCAACAAGGAGCTGTACAAGCGCAACACCGCAGGTGTCCTTCAGTGTTGTGTTGATGAAGATACCGGCTACCGGTTGCTGAAGGAGATCCACTAGGGGGAGTGCGTCCACCATGCCTCTTCTCACGCCCTGGTGGAGAAGGCAATGCGCCATGGGTTCTACTGGCCCACTGCCTCGGAGAACGCGGACCAGTTGGTTCGCGCGTGCAACCAGTGTCTCTGGTTCGGCCGGCTAAGGCACATGCCGACCTCAGCACTCAAAACCATACCGATCACATGGCCCTTTGTTGTTTGGGGGCTGGACATGGTCGGACCCTTCAAGCGAGCCCGAGCCGGCATGACCCACCTAGTGGTAGCGGTGGACAAGTTCACCAAGTGGATCGAGGCGAAGCTGATCCGGAAGCTGGATGGTGCCACCGTCGTCACCTTATTTCAGGACATCATCATCCGGTTTGGGTATCCCACAACATCATCACTGACAACAGCACGAACTTCACCAAGGGAGCCTTCTCTCGGTTTTGCCACAACAAGGGGATCCGACTAGACCTCGCGTCCGTCGCACACCCGTAGTCCAACAGGCAGGTGGAAAGAGCAAATGGTTTGGTGTTAGCCGGAATCAAGCCCCAGCTGATAGAGCCGCTGGAGCGCTCACCCGGCTGCTAGATCTAGGAACTCCCGGGTGTGTTGTGGATCCTACGCACCACCCCAAATCGATCAACCGGCTTCACCCCGTTCTTCCTCACCTATGGCTCAGAAGCATTCCTCGCGGCGGACATCGAGTTTGACTCACCCCGCAAGCTCCGCTACACGGAGAAGGAGAACTAGGAGGCGATGGAGGATAGCATGGACCTCCTCGAGGACGCCCGTGAGCTAGCCTTGTCTAGATCGGCCATTTATCAGCAAGGGATGCGCCGGTATCACTCCAACCGCATCCGGCCCGTCGCGTTACGTGAAGGTGACTTGGTGCTCCGGCTGATACAAGATACAAAGGGCATGCACAAGCTGTCCCATCCATGGGAGGGCCCCTTCATCTTTAGCAAGGCGCTGCATAACAAGTCCTATTACCTCATCATCACGCAACAGCCGTGCAAGAACAAGATGGACAAGTCGGACGAGGAGACGGAGCGGCCATGGATCGCTGACCTTCTCCAACCATTTTACACTTAGTCACAAATCAGTGTATGTATACGGAACCCCAAATGAATGAAAGATGTGGAACCCTGGCTGATGCTTGGGGGCTCCTTTGTAGACATTTTGTTGGTGTTCATTTCCGATTAAGTTCTGCAATGTTTTTTCGCTTTCGTCGACCCCTAACCACGGGGGCTCGTCAGTTGGCCCGGCCTTCTAATTCTATAAGCCAGCTGAGTAGTGTGCGATGATGCCGGAGGCCCACTCTTTGTCTTAGCTACAGACCGCAACCCGGTTGTCCGACTAGCAAGAGCAAAAGCCCGAGTCATCCCACATGAAAAACGGTGAAGGATGCGATAGATCGGACAGTCCGGCCATCTGCCTAGTTGGTATTTTCCGGCTACTATGCCTTTAGTACCGTGTGCTATGTATTGTCAGCTCCCTTAGGCTCCGGCTCTAGACCGCAACCCGACTACCCAGCAAGGTACAATGTAAACAACATCGTGCATGAGAAAGTGACTAAGTGTTCATAAAAGCATGAGCTAGTTTTCGAAAAACGAAATTTTAGTCGGACAGTGAAAGGCATACCGCATAATAATGTATTGATAAGAAATCATTTTTGTGTGTTTTCTTTTGCACAAACCGTACCGAGCCAGATCTCAAAGACGGAGAAGATTCGAAGAACCTACCTGCGGTAGCCACTCCGAATCTCGGGGCCTACACCCAGTGGGTGCGCTGGCGCGCCCCCACTGGAAGTATGTAGCTCCCGGCTACAAGATGTTCCAGCCAGTCGGAGAAAACGGATCCAGACAAAAAGCAAGATAACAAGATCGCCCGGGATGGGATGCAGCCTCTCCCGTCCGGCTAAGTCCATCAATCGGATATACAAGGCGAAGCTAGTCGGAAAGCTATAATCTTTGGAAGATTCGAAGTACCTATCTGCGGTAGCCACTCTGAATCTTGGGGGCTACACCCAGTGGGTGAGATAGCACGCCCCCACTAGAAGAGAAAGATTCCCGGCTAATAGATGTCTTAGCCAGTAAAGGCAAGAAAGATGAAAGAAAGAAAGATAAACATAAATAAATATAGAAAGATGAATAAAATAAAGAGAGAAAGATAGACGTGGTAAGGAAAGTAATAGAGAAAAGGCCCAAAGTACGGCTGGATAGTGTAGCCGGACGAGGATGCATTTCCTCCCGACCGGCTAAGCAAGTCGGAGTCTAAGAGACAAGGTGAGAAGCAAGAATTTTTTGAAGATTCGAAACAGCTGGCTACTCCAGCTATTCTGAATCTCGGGGGCTACACCTAGCGGGTGCGCTGGCACGCCTCCACTAGAAGTACGTAGTTCCTGGCTGGAAGGCATGCTAGCCGGTCAGAGCAAGGCAGCAGATTCCTACCAAGTCAGAAGTGCAAGACCGCAGAAAGAACACAAGGAAAAAGGCCCGTAGTCGAGTAAGTCAGAGGCAGTAAGCTACTCAAGTCAAAAGCAAGATGAGGCCGACTAGAAAGGACCAATCGGGAAAATCAATCGGACAGGCCTAGCAAGAGCATATGCACGAAGGCAAAAATAGCCAGACGATAATGAAATGACGGGGGACAAAGATCCCACAGTGTCCAAGGTTTTGAGGCACGAGTTGAAAAGACCAAAATCTATGTACAATTATGCCCGACCTCCCAGGGATTCATTCTTCTTCTTCACGCTGCCAGCCCCTTGCCGTGAGGAGGAGTTGAGCCGGCCCCAACCGACTGGGAGGATGCCTCCGCCTCGCCTTCCAGCCTAGCGCTCGCCTCCGTCTCTATCAACACCTCGTCAATGTCGGTGTAGCTGGCAATCGTGATGGCGGCAGAGCAAAGTCCTGGATTGGCCCGACGCACGATGGGTGGTCCGTGCTGTCTCGGAAGCCCTCTGTGAGCTTCTCCACGCGTGCGTCCTTGTACCAGCTCAACATCAGTGCCAGAGCTATCTCGGAGACAGCACGAGTGGCGAGCTCATGGAGCCGGTCGGTGGCGTTCGGTGCATCACCGATCTTGATGGCAAGGGACCCCATGGTCTTCGGCAGGAGCTCACCCAGCCAGACGAGGTTGTGGATGGCGGCGCAAGCCTTGCGCAGGTTGGCGGAGTCCTCCCCGAGCTGCGCCACAAGATCCTGGGCATAAGACTTCTCGCGTGGTGCGACCTGCTGCACCCGTTCGTAGGCGAGGGCATCTACTTGTGGATATAAGACTTTTTATCAGGAAAAGAAGTCAAAAGGACAATCCGACAAAAGCAGTCAGACGAAAGTGAAAGGAAGAGGTAGCGGGACTTACCCTTGGCGACATGGCCGATCTGCATCAGCTCGTCCTCAAGGATGGCGACGTTCTCCTTTAGCCGGGTGACCTCCTCATCCAGGAGATCAAAGGCGGTGGCCCGACTAGCGAGGGCGTTGTCGCGCTCCTTCATCGTGGCCTCAACCTGGTCAACCTTGGACTGCCACTCCTTATTCTGCATGCGGAGCTAGAGTTAACCCGGCTGATACGCGCGTTGGAATGCGTCAGCCGGTCAATCTTGCGCTACACACAGACGAGGATGGATGCAGTAAGACAAAGAAAAAGAAAGACAAGTGAGAAGGCAGTCGGATAAAAAAGATGGAGAACATTCTCGACGTAGTCCCCGCGCCGTAGCCAGCTGCTCCAATGTGGCCTTGTTGGCACTGTCCAATGTCGCTTGGAGATGCCGGCACTACTTGAGCCCGGCCTCGAGGTTGGACTCGAGGTTTTGCACCACAGGACCCCCCTCCATGTGGAGCGGCGTCAGAGGACCGGCTAGAGCAGTCGAGGCGTCGCGAGCGGCAATCACCCACTACACCGTCATCTCCTCGTTGGAGTCGACGTCCTCCACCACCACCACATCCCTGCCGGCATGAGAGCTCCCCGCGCCGGCTGAAGAGCCCCCACCTAAGATGGAGGCTGCATCCGGCTGACTCGACACGCTCAGGGGAGCGGTGGGAGCCGGCTAGATCATGGTCTCCGGCTCTGGCGAGGGCATGATTTCAGGCGGGGGCGGGGGAGCACTTGTCAAAGGCGCATCTGGCTGGACAGGGGAGTCGCGAGGTGGTGACGTGGAGACGTTGCGAGCCGGGCTCACGACGAAGGAGAGGAGAGAACCGTGAAGGAAAAAAGCCAAGTTAAGGCAAGAACGACAAAACAAGAAATGCAAAATGGCAAGAAAGCAAGAAGGGCAAGACAAAGAAGAAATGGTCTCACCCCTGCACCACTAGCGCGCCGGTCCTCTTCCGAGCACTTCCGTCCCGGCCAGGGCGTGGAGGGACGCCTACCAGGCTGCATTTTGCAGCCGGACCCTCGGGAGCAGTAGCCGGGCTCGAGCTACCCTCGTCAGCTCCCTTCCTCGTCGGCTCCGGCAGAGCGGTGCCGTCGTTCTCCTCTAGCGTGGGGCTGTGCGGGTCCTCCACCGCCTCGTCGGTCCAGCTAGGGAAGCAAACCCTCGCTAGATTGGTGTGGGTGTGGCTTGGTGAGGTCGGTGGTGAAGAACTAGAGGGGATCCTCGCCCTCCTCCCGAATGATCCAGGGAAAGGTATGCAAAAAGATAAAAGCAAGTCTAGCCGAATCAAGCGGTGATTCCAGACGAGAAAGGCAAGGAGAGGCAGCAAGGGAACTTACCCGAGGAGCGCGGTTCTCGCGGTGGTAGGGAGTAAGGCCGAAGGACCAGTCGGCCTTGATCTTCTCCTTCGTGATCATCCAGACCCACTCGTAGAGGTTAGCGAATGGGGGATCACGGCAGGAGAGCTGGGTCGGGTCCAGGCGGCCGGAGTAGTAGCACATCTTGTGTGCTCGCTGCTGGAGGGGCATCATCAGCCGGGATGCCTAGATAAGCGTCATGTTGATGCCAGTTAGGCCGACTGTGACCAACGCCCTCATCTAGCGTAGCAGCTCCTCCGCCTCGGCCTTGGAGCCGTAGTGTTTATGCTCCCAGTTCACCCGGGTGTACTCGACGTCCTGGAAGGCCGACAGCTTGAGGTTGTCATCTGCAGACAGGTTACGTACATAGAAGTACGTTTGCTGCCACAGGTTGACCGTGTCGTGCAGCCGGAACTTCGGGTAGCCGGTCTGCGCACGGGATTAGATGGAGGCGTCGCTGCAAGGCACGAGCGGGCCTTTGGCATATTGAACTTGGGGCCAGATGAGGAAGAGCCGGCAGAAGAGCCCGAGATCCGGCTGGATCCCGAGGTAGCACTTGCATAAAGCTACGAAGTGCGCGAGAACACCGATGGCGTTGGGGTCGAGATGGTGGAGACGAAGGTCAAAATGGGCGAGGAAGGTGAGGAAGAAGGTGCTGGCCGGGAAGGCCAGGCCACACGCGAGGTGCGCGAGGTAGACGACGTGCTCGCCGTCTTGCGGGTGCGGAGAAATATCGTCTGCCGGCACGAGGCGCACCCCGACCTCGACGACGGTCGGCAGCAGGCAGGCACGCTGATACTTCTCGATCTGCTCCTTCATGACGGAGGAGCCACACCAAGCGCCCCGGTTCTCGGTCATCTCTTCGTCGACGGTGTATGGCGGAGGAGAAATGGGAGGAAAAGGAGGAGAAGAGGGAGTTGATGGTGCGTGGAAGCTTCGTTGGGAGACCCCAAGAGGAAGGTGTGATGAGCACAGCAGCAGGTTTCCCTCAGTAAGAAACCAAGGTTGTCGAACCAGTAGGAGGAAGGAAACAACTCAAAGGTGTTGCTAGCAACTTGGAAACCTGCACAACACAAACTCAAGACTTTGCCCCAACGAACAATGAGGTTGTCAATATCACCGGTTTGTTGAAAACAAAGGGTTAACTATATGGTGTGTAAGGTAATAGTGGTTTGCAGAAAGTACACAGTAACAGTGGAAGATGTATCAATGGTAAAGATTGGATCGGGGTCCATAGTTCACTAGAGGTGTTCTCCTTAGATAAACAAACATGGCATGCTGGGTAAACAAATTATAGCAGGGCAATTGACAGGACTGAGCAAGGCATAACAATGCAATACTAGACATTCATGATCCTATGAGATTCGATTGGGCAATACAACAAGATACATAGACCTCCATCCAACTGCATCTATGACTAGTAATCCAGCTTCATGTTATCATCTGAACCCCCTCTAGTATTAAGTTGCAAGCAACGGATAACTGCTTTAAGAAAATTGTGTAAGGTCAATAATCCACTTGTTCCATGAACAAGATATCATTGTTTTCTCCCTAATGGCAACAACACATATACAACCTTAGAGATTTTTGTCACTTCCCTTAGATTAAATAGAGGCGTGAACCCACTATCGAGCATAAATACCCCCTCTTGGAGTCACTAGCATCTACTCGGCCAAGATAGCTACTAGAAACGGAGAGCATGCAAGATCTCAAACAACACAGACATGATAGAATCATTCAGACAAAACCATTAATCAATCTGACATAGTAATCTCAATATCCATCGGATCCCCGTAAACACAACATGCATGACTACAAAATATATGATCTTGATCATGAACGGAGCTCACAAGATCTAAACAGGGTAGCAAAAAGGAGGAGATACAACCATCTAGATACTACATGGACCCATAGTCCAAGGTGAAACTACTCACACTTCATACCGAAGGATGGCATGATGAAGAAGAAGGCCTCCGGGATGATCTCCCCTCCGGCAGGGTGCCAAGAAGAGCTTTAGACCCCCCAGCTCTAGGGACGATGTTGGCGGTGGCTATAGACGGTTTCGTGGAATATTGATCGGGTGTTTAGGGTTTTGGCATCGGGGGTATTTATAGGTGAAGAGGCGAGGCAGGGGGCAGCCAGGGTGGCCGCACCCCCAAGCGTGGGCCAGGCTTGGCCGCACGGCCAGGGGGTATGGCCCACTGGTGGCTCCCCTCCATCTTGTACTCTAGCTCCATGTTCCCCACGGTAAAATATTGACTTTGGCTTTTGTCCCGTCCAATTATGAGAATATTGATTTTCTGCCTTTTTTGGAACCAAAAACAGAAGAAACTAGGCAACTGGCACTTGTTAATAGGTTAGTCCATAAAAACATATAAAACACCTCAAAGTGTATACAAAGCAAGGAAAAGTAGATACTAAACAAGCATGGAACATAAAAAATTATAGATACGTTTCCGACGTCTTAGGAGCGGCGGAGGAAAAGCGGTGGCCCGTCGCTCCGACAAGAAAAGGATGGGTGGTGCCGGCGAGACGGAGGCGGTGCGAGCTCATCGGCGGCGCAGGCGCGGAAAGGCAACAAGGTGCATAGGGGAGGTGCAGTGGCTCTGGTGGCGAGAAAAGGGGGCAAATGGCGAGTGGGGGGTGACGGTGCGGCGCGCGTAGTAATTAAGGACCGGGCAGGGAAATCTCCGGCTGGCCACGTGGCACTACCGCACCCCCCAGCGGCAGCCGGATCATTTATGCAGGCACGAAATGCACAGAAGATCCAGGGCACAGCAGGAAAGGCACCGACGAAGGTTCCCAAGGCAGCACTTGACACGACGCGTCGCCGCACATCGCAGTAAATTCATCATCACGCACGCGGTTGACGTCCATGATGACGTAGCCGAGTAACTCAACTGCCAGAACTTAGCCGGATAGGAATTCAAACTAGCTTTGGAGCCCGCGCACATTTCGCCTAAGGGTGGAATCTATGCGTGCTCGGGGATTAGTGTTGGGGGGATCACCCCCGGGTAGGCTAACCAGACAAGATGTAGGGGCAATGTAACTGCTAGCCGGCTGACCCAGCTGGATGTAAAAACTCAAGAGCAGGTCAGGAAGAAGGCCAGACACAAAGAAAGCCAGCGAACCAATCAGCCGGATAAGAAGACGCATGCAAGACACCAAGCCGGATGGATCTTCCTAGCCAGGCAAGGTAGCCTGCTGGAACATACCATCTGGAAAACCCAAGACATCGTGACAGGCTAGCCGGCTAGGGCCACCTAGCTGGATAGGCAGGGCAGACGGATGGCGTGGGGGCATAGTACCCCGCAGCCCTAGCAGACAGAGGCTAGACAGGAGGACAGAGGCAGTGGCACGGACTCCGCAGAAGACGGCCCGTCCCCGTGTCGGGCGGGAATAGGAGCCGTCGCTCATGTCGGCCGGGGCGGCCTCCACTTTTTCCATGCCGGCCGGGGGCACGACACTATGCAAGAGGTCAGGGAGGCTACACACTATACCGGAATAGTCGGCCGGGCCCGCCTGTGGGACCTGCCAGTCGGCAGAGTCTTTGCCCATGCCGCCTCAGCCTATATAAGGGACGACAGGGGCATCGTAGCAAGGGTTGGATCCTCATTCTTCTAGTTAGTCCACAGATACATCTCGCGGAGCACTTTTAGCCCTCTGTGTTCATCCAGATAGCCATATTGGCATGAGTAGGGGTGTTACCTCACCACGAGGGCCCCGAACCTGGGTACATATTGTGTGACACTACACATGCTTGTATCCCCTCCTGCCTGCGGATGCCATCGATCGCTTCGCAGCTCGCTCCCACACCTCTATCTTGCCTGCTAAGGCACTGCCATTTCCATAACAACGACATGGTCGGAACTGAGTGGCTTCTGATTGAGTTGTTTAGAAATAAAAAAATGGATAATACGCAGTCTTTTCCCCTTAGGGCGACTCTAGGTAGGTTTAGCGTCGACAGGGTCCTTCCTTATTTTGGCGAGACGGCGAGTTGAGCCTTCTTCAAACCTTTATCGCTGAAGTCAGCTTCTCTTCCTTTTGTGTTATGAAAGGCCTGGAGTGTTGGCTGGACGGTCGACTCTGCGATGGAGAACCTTCCTGAAGTAGCTTCTGATTTTGAGGAAGTGTCGAATGTTGTCCTTGCAAGGTTCACGATTGCGATTTAGGAGGTGGTTATCACCTGACGACGACTAGGGGTCGACTACCTCGGGGTTAGTATGGTTTGGCGGGAAAGACACAGTCTTTCCCCCTTAGGGCGACATTAGGGGTGCTGGGTGAAGTCGCATACTTTATTTATTGGAGTCGTATGATGATGCTGGGGAAGGGTGATATACCTTTCGTCCGGAGGTGGTTATATTCTGTAACACCCCAAAAATGTGAAACAATGATCATCAAACTCTAATCACTAAAATTAGGGTTAACAAAAACTTTGATTAATGTAAATCATATGAATGCATGTGTGAACGTGATGATTTGATAAATGCACGAATAATCTTGTATGATTAACCTATATAGGAAGAAATGGTTTAAAGGTGAAAATAACATCATATAAAACATTTCCAAGCAGAAACAAATAAAGAGAAAATAAAAACAAATCAATTAAGGCAAATGGTCATTTTTGCCAATCTTGCTCATTAGGCCACTTTGAGTGTTTCTAGTCCAAGATTTCAAATAGAAACTTTTCCAATTCTTTTCACCCCTTGCTAGACCAGGTAAAAGTGAAGCAAAGCCCACTTTTCAAACTTGCAGAAACATTTGACAACCTCATTCAAATGACAATTCAAAATTGAATCTTTATCATATATGAAGATCATACATTTTCAAAACCCAAACAAACCAATGCCCCTTGACTAATCCAACTAACCAGAGACTCCCTAGCATGTGCCTATCAAACCCACCAAGTTTGAATCCAAAATTCAAATTTGAATTTCTTTCGGCCATTTCATCAAACACCTTGTAAATAGCCAACAAACAAACACAAAACACTATTGTGTGCAGTAATTTTGGCCTAACTTGTTCCCTACCTAGCTCACACTACACCCTCAGTGGATTATCTAACTTCTTTAACCCCTCTAGCTCACTGTAAACCAGACCATGCCATCAATGGCAAGCATGCCGCGAGCACCCTTGCCACCCCAATGTCGCCAGCCAGCTAGGAGATTCACTAGCCTTGCCAACCTTGTCTCACAGACGCAACACCGTTCACCACCACTCCCTGTCCTAGCCTCGAGCACTGCCAGCCCCTGGACCACACGGCAAGCTCGTGCCAAACTTCTATGCGTGCGAGCCGAGAGCGCGCTAGTGCACCACCCTCGACCAGCACCCACAGACCACGAGTCGCCCTTGCCTCTTGCGTGCGTGATCACCACCACCGCAACAACCCCGCAGACATGCCCGTTCGCCGCCGCCCGACCAGGAGCACCAGTGCGCCATTAAAATCGCCGTCGAAACTCCCTAGAGCGTCGACGTGTTCCGACCGATCAGCACCGTCCCACGCCTCACCACCACA
The DNA here is from genome assembly GCA_916181665.1 of Avena sativa. Taxonomy (NCBI): domain Eukaryota; kingdom Viridiplantae; phylum Streptophyta; class Magnoliopsida; order Poales; family Poaceae; genus Avena; species Avena sativa. The sequence goes on from OV702297.1 coordinate 243,076,364, forward strand.
CCATTGAGCTTCGCGAGGGAGCACAACACCGCCCCCTATCGTCACCCATGCCATTATACCTCTGTGACATGGACCACGACGAGCTCAGCCCGCAACCTTCGGTCCCCTCGCCGCACTATAAAAGGAAGCCTCCCCCGCTCGTTTTCTTCACACCAGTTCACTCCCCACCTCTCACTGATACTCCCCACTAACCCCCAGAGCAAGGCGAGCAGCGCATCGCTGGAATTTGGCTGGAGTTCGCCGCTGCAGAGGAGGAGAGGCGCCATCGATTGGAGCCGCCCTCGGAGAAGCTGCCGTACCAGGAGAACCGCCGTCGTCGACTTTCTCGTTCGCCCCCATTGCCGACCATCGCCGGAGCCCCGGTGAGCCTCCGACGACCCCCACTAGCCGTGCTAGGGTTCGTGCTCGTCGCGTCCTGTTCAGGCGTGGACGATGAACTCGAGCCGTTCGATTAGAATTAGATCCCACGGTCCACATCGCCCCATACCGCTTCGCCCCTCGTTTTCTCACTAACGAGAGGGTCTCTCACTTAACCAGCCCGCGCGTGCGCTGTGCATAGTGGGCCGGCCCACTTAAACGTCCCGCGCGACCCAACAATTCAAATTTACTTTTATTCATTTATTTTCAAACACAGTTCTGTACCTATATTTAAAAAATCAACCTAGCTCGATTCACTAAACCAAAATGCTTGAAACCAATTTTGTTAGAAAGGTATTGGAATGCTTAATCCAAGCCCGTTGGATTCAAACCATTTAGAGTTGTAGATCACCCATGGTAAAAATAACAAGGAAGAATCTTTTCTGCATTCAAACATTTTTCAAAATTCAACCATAAGAGATTTTGAGTTGATTCCAACTCTCAGAGATCACATTTGACCATACCTTTCATAATATATAAAAATATATAGGTTTACTTACAGAAATAATGTTCAAGTAATAAAAGAATGCCCCATAGGAATTTTTAGTCACATTAATTAAATACAATAAAAAGGTTAAACCTTATTAAATTGTGACACCACTTTAAAGCACATTCTCATGTACTGAAATATGTGGTGATGACATGTGTCAACATGATCCCATGTTTGAGTTGGAGAATATTAAATCTTAACTAGTTTTTCAATGAGTAGAAATTACTTTTCTCAAAATAAAATAAATGGGTCAAGTGCTTTAATCTTGTAATGTTAGTGATGATGATAGATCATCTAGTGTGAAACCTTGTGTGATGATTAGAAATAGTTAAGTATTGTTTGGTGATTGTGTACCTCATATTTATTTATAGACGCTAGTACTGACCAAGGATACGAGGAGGAAGGAGGATACTATGAGGAAGAAACTGAGGAGAACTTCAACCACTACTCTGCACAAGGCAAGCCAATACTTGCAAGCTATTAAGTTAGCAAGCTTATACTACTATCTTAGCAAGCTAAACCATGCAACTTTTACTTGCAAGATTACACCACTTAATATCCAATCCTAGTTTTACTTGCAAGCTTAATACTTTATTTTCTTTATCAAAGCTTTCTCTTAGAGTTTACTTAGTGACTTATAGATTCTAAGAAGATAATTGAAGGTAGCATAAAAGAGCATAAAACTTGGCCTAAGTTAGATAATCTTAATGTCATCCTGAGGCATGAGATTGAACTTAGCTAATCCCCACGTGTTTACCACCCCTCATTAGTATTTACCGCCACTTGTAGATGCTAGTGCTATGCATCAAACTTGATCAACTTTAGATGGGAATACTTGGTGAAAATGGTTATGAAAACCTTAGAATGATGATCATTCTACTAAAATGTTTGGACATGTGTTTCTAAACACCAGATGATTTTGATGATGAAAATGTTGAGGCATGAGCCTTAGCCCTTTATATAATTGATGGTTGTCTGGATGCGGTACCATTCCAATTTTACCGTACAACTACAATACCCTAAAATTGGGTACGGCTTGACTATAAATTTATATACCTTAGTATGGGTTCCCTTGAGGCCAAGGTCTGAGCTAAGGCTACCTTGTGAAGATTGTCCACCTGTGCAGTACCCAAGATGACAGTTGTTCATGGTTGGGAGGCCAAACTCACATGATAGGTGCCTATACTAGGGCGTGTAATTGAAAGGTTAGGATTGATTATCCGCATACTGAGTATGGTTAATTCTGGATTGTTCCTGACGGATGTATCGAATGTTGTGGTGAAAGTGTACAATCTCTGCAGAGTGTCAAACTATTCGAATAGCCCCGTCCGCGGTTATGGACAGTTGGAGTGGCCATACTGTTCTATCTTCAGATGTTTTCAAAATGACTTGTGAAATGAATTGTGACTTTGACTTGACCACAACAGAGTTGTGATATGAAATTTAAGTTCCCACTTAGGTGTTATAAAACTTTCAACTAGTTATCTTTGCTTTTGAACTTAGTAGAGTAAATCCTAGAGTTTAACATCCTACTACAAAAACCCCCTTTACTTATTAGTATTAGTTTGCGAGTACTTAAAGAGTACTCATGGCTTTGTCCCTGGCTTGCCAGACTATGAAGAGGAGTATCAGGATGACGGACTGTGGGAAGGTTACGACAACTAGGATCATCTCCCATCGTCAGCATTTCCTGTGACCCTGAAGATGGAGCTTTGCCTACTCTATCATTGTCTTTACGTTATTCCGCTGCTTGAGTTGTATTAAGAACTGGAGCATGAGATCCTTATTTGTGAAAGACCTTATGTATGGTTTGTAATGGATGATGTACTATGATATCCAAATCTGTTATGTCTCACAAAAATGGTAATCCTGGGATTGCGATGTATGGCATAACAGGCATCTGGGATTAAAAATCCGGGTGTTGACAAGTTGGTATCAGAGCCATCCTGAACATAGGAGACCCTAGTTAGAATGGACGATCGAATCAAAAACTTAGTGTCAAAACCAAAGGAAGTGAGTATTTACAAAAACCTATTCTCATTTTTATCACTTGGATTCTTTCATGAAAATTCATGTTCCTCAAAAATTATTGCAAAGTACATAAAATTTGACACACTTGATCACTCTACTAACTTACTCATCCTATATTCTTATAGATGGACGTGAAGTACAACAAGTTTTATCAGTTGGAGAATGGAGGAGACCTCATCTTTGAGCGTGACTTGGACCAGCTGTCGGAGATGCTGGAGCGTCCACACCCCGAGTTCTTCGGAGCTCAGCTCAATGATCAGGAAGGAGAAGACTTGCAGTGGCTAGTTGTTGCAAGTCTCCGAGGAAAGATTAAACCCCCCACTATAGAGGGAATTTAGTTCACCTTAAGAGAGAACAACTGGCTCGATGGACTTTCCAGGGCCATGCAGGAAGCTCTTGCCCGTCTGTGTGGGCAGAGTATCAATCAGATCAAGGGTACCCGTTTTGAGTTCTACCCAACGCGTGATGTTATGGGACAACCACTAGAGGCCCCATATCACCACGAGCTGAAGAGTCAACTGGACCACCTCAGCTACATGATGTACGACCGTCAGAAGGAGTTGGACAATGCCCATTCCTACGCCAACCACAAGTACGCCATCGCCAATAAGAAGGATCAGACCCTCGCCATGCTAGTGAAAGATTGCAAGTCTCGTCGCCGTTAGCTCGACAAGAAGGAGCACATCATTGCCCTTCTTCGCCACCGGATCACGAATTTGGAGGAGACCATCCACGAGAGAGACATGCAGTTGGAGGAGAGGGAGAATGCAGGGGAAGACCTTCGTGGAGACCCCTACTCCTATCTCAGAGATGATGATGACTTTCTGGAGGATCAGGCTATGGACTTCTTCACCGTTGATTATGACTTTTCCTTCATCGATGATCATGAGGATGATGAGGACACTGACTCCGAGGAGTAGAAGCACTTGAGCACTAGCGTTAGTGAGTTGTATTCGGTCCCACTATATCGTAGTTTCCCATAATGGTTCTTAAAACCATCTGTTTTCCTTTGTTGTGGTGTGTGTTTGTATCGTGTGCTATGAATGAATGAATGAAAAGCAAGTTGCTAGAAAAATCTGAGTCAAACTTTAAAACCTTTCCAAAAACCCCTGAACCTTAGAAATTTCCCTCTTTTCTCATGATCTATCTCAATCTTCAGATGCCTAGAGGAGGAAGTAACTCAGCCCCGGACCCGATGTTGCAACTCTTGCAAATGTTGGTTTCTGACTGCGAAGCTGAAAGAGCCGAACGTCAAGCCAACTTAGCCACCCTTCAACAAATAGCTCAGATGGCCAACAACAATTAAGGCCATGGAAATCAGGACAACCATGGATCTAAGCTCAAGAATTTCCAGAACACCAATCCACCTATTTTCACTAAGTCAGAAGAGCCCCTAGACACAGATGATTGGTTGCAAACCATGGAGAACAACCTGGAGGTCGCAGGAGTGGAAGCTAACGAGAAAGTATCTTTTGCTACCCACTATGTGGCTGGAGATGCAAGAGCATGGTGGAACATCGTTGGCGCAATGACATGAGGTCAGCTGATGACTTAGGAAGAGTTCAAAGTCAAGTTCAGCAGAACCCATGTGCCATCGGGTTTAATCAAGAGGATGAGAGATGAATTCAGGGAACTAAAGCAAGGAAGGATGACAATAGTGGAATACCGTGACAAATTCTTGTCATTGGCTACCTATGCACCGGATGAGATACACACTAAAGCCAAGAAGAAAGAGAGATTACTGAATGGTCTGCACGATGAAATGCAGACAGTGTTAGTCAATATCCCCTTTTGTAGATATTGAAGCCATAGTTGACTCTGCCATTCAGATGGAAGGAAAGATCAACCAAGCTAATGAGAACCGCAAGCGTCACATGATGCATCAACCAGGAACCCACCATACACCAAAGTATCGCCCTAACCCATGTCCAAGATTTTCCCCAAGAACCTACAGACCCCCGATGAACTGTCCCACCTATCCCAACTGTGGAAACCAAAGGCCAGAGGAAACCACAACAACCCCAGCAACTCCAGCAAATTCAACCGTGCACCACCCAAGTTCAACAACAATAATGCCGCCACCAACGCCAACACTGCCCCAAGGACTGGAAGCAATGTTGTGCCTGTTGCAGCAAAGGACAAGTCGCAAGTGACTTGTTATGAATGTGGAACCAAGGGTCACTATTCCAATGAGTGCCCCAAGAAGATTGCCGCAGCCCCCAATGCAAATGCCCCAGCTCAGCAGCAGTGTCGTGTTCAGCCCGGAAGAAGGTTTGCCCCAGGGAACTCGCTCAACCGCAACGGCCGTCTCTTTCTCATGCATGCTGAAGAAGCCCAGGAAGCGCCAGATGTGGTGTTGGGTATGTTTTCTGTTAACTCAGTACTTGCAAGAGTGGTTTTTGATTCTGGAGCATCGCACTCATTTGTTACTGAGGAATTTGCATGTACTAGTAAGATTAAACCAACCAAATTGAAGCATGTTATGATTGTTCAAATACCTGGTTCAACCACCAAATCTAGGAAAATTTGCAAAGCCGTCCCTATCCGAATCCATGGCATAGATTTGTATGCTAATCTAATAGTACTCGGAACTAAAGGTTTGGAAGTAGTACTAGAATGGATTGGATGTCCAAACACAAAGGATTAATTGACTGTGCCATGAAAGCCATAACCATGACTAGTACCGCCGAAATATCAGTCGAGCATGTATCTGAAACCTTGCCCCGTTAATTCAAGTGCAACAAGAGTATAGCCCAGCGAACCATTGACCAAGTCCGGATAGTCTGTGAATACCCCGATGTATTTCCAAATGTTTTGCCCGGTATGCCCCCAGATCGGGATATCGAGTTTATCAGTGAACTAATACCTGGAACCAGACCCATAGCCTAGAGACCATATAGTATGAACCCGTCTAAACTAGTAGAACTGAAGAAGCAACTGGATGCCATGTTGGAAATTGGACTGATTCAACCAAGTGCGTCACCTTGGAGATCCCCTGTTTTGTTTGTGGACAAGAAAGATGTAGGTAACCCTTTGTGTACGGATTATCGGAAGCTGAACGATGTCACCATCAAGAACAAGTACCCACTGCCGAATATAGAAGACCTGTTTGACCAGTTGACTGGTGCCAAAGTGTTTTCTAAGATTGATCTTAGAACTGGATATCATCAACTCAAGATTCACGCAGAGGATATTCCCAAGACCACCTTTACCACCTGATATGGATTATATGAGTAAACTGTCATGCCTTTTGGATTAACCAATGCCCCTGCTTATTTCATGAATCTCATGAATAAGATCTTTATGGACTTCCTGTAACATCCCAATTTCAGCAACCCTGAATTGTTGTCCAAAAGGCAAAAATCAGGTGGAACAAAACTTTTTCTTGTTACATGTGCAATCTTTGTTTACTTGCTTGCATGTGTTCTTGCAACTGATTGTGTATTAGATGCTATACTCCTTATCTCAACCCTAGTTGACAAAACCTATTTTACAAAACATATGTATTGGCTCATCTTTCATATTCTCAAATGTTCTGACATTTCAAAGCCTTAGCCAAGATGACTTTGATAAAACAAAATACTTTGCAAGTTTCTATTAGCAAAAACTATGGACACATATATATTATCTCCTTATGTCTTCAAGACAGAACTTCTACTACTCTTATCTCTAGGTTTTCCCAAAACCTTTATTAAAACCTTTTCATCTCAATCTTGGTAGAAATACCACGATGGTACTTATCCTACTTCAAAACTAAAACCCTTCTCAACATACCCATCCCTACTTCAAGTTATACTTGATGGTAACCCTTGTAGTAGTTAGATAAGGATAAGATGAATTGCCTTGATCTGCCGTCTAATGAATTGCCTAGATCTGCTGATTGCATTGTTTGCTTAGGATCTAGAGTAAGCTACTCTAGTAGCCCATCCATTAGGACCCAATCTTTGCTTGTGATCATCCATCTCAAGCCAAGCTTCCAAAGATGGATCTATCCTAAACCCCCTATGGCAATCATCTCATCTCATGTTTATCTCAATCTAAGGATAATCCCTCTGGATGGTTTCCAACTCAGTGGGGACCCCATCTAAGATTGAATACCATCTACTTAGTTAGTACCTCAACATCATCTCCTTGATCATGCGTGTGAAACCTAGCATCCTCTCAAAATCATCTACCCTTGCACTCTAGTCTAAAACCCTAAATATGCCAAAATGGCCAAGTCTGGATTTCTTATCTAGATACAAACTTTGGAGCTTGACCTCTTCCAACCTATCTTCATTCTAGAAAATGTACTTGTACCATCCTGTAGTACATCTTTAGTACTAGCAATTACCACTCTTGCCCTGGGATAATCAATTCTATCTCCCACTCATCCATGATGGTTTTGTAGTCAAAATAATAATCTTTTCTACAAATCTTATCATCTTCCCTACTTTGGCAGGAGCTCAAATCTATATGCCACCTCCGCTTGACCAAATCTTTTCATAGTTAGGACCTACTAACCATGGCCTATCAAGTCCCACTCCACTTGTTTCCATTGGATCCTCGTGCTTCTTAAACCCCCATGGTTTAGGAGGCTAACTGATGTGTTTGTTATGGCAGCCTTATTTTCAACAAAGTTTGCCAGCTCTCCAAAACGACTTCCAATGCAACCAAGCCCAAATCTTGCTTCCATTATCATCTATATGACATGGTCTATCCATCCATCTACCCCTTGCACCAAGGTGAACAATGAGCTCCCTAATCCAACCTTGTTTAGGTGGCATCAGAATAACAAAACCCTAGATCCTCCCTGACTCTAGTTTCCACCCTTTCCACCACTTTCCTAAAAAGCCAAGGTTTATCTTGATGCCTATATCAAGTTTACATCATCCACCTTGGATATTAGCATCCCTAAATAATTCTCCCAATTATTTGGATTATTAAACTATTTAATTTCCTTTATCTACCAAATTCCCAAAATCCTGGACTATAAAGGCAAGTTTGTTTTTCTCCAAATCACCTTGCCAAATTAAGGCACATTTGATGCCTACTTATCATATCCTATCTTCCCAACTCAAAAATAAATCTTTTTGAGATTCTTAATTTATTTTTGCCCTTCTTCTTAAATGCAGAAACAAGAAATAATTCCCTAAAAATACTTTTTCACCTCAATAAATTCCAAATAATTTCTCCAATGTGTAAGATGGTTTTCAGAACCATTTCACATCAAAAACCAACCTTGCCTAATGTAAAAATATTACATTAGCTTCCAAAATCCATTTCTGCAATTTTTGAATAAACAAGTTTAAATGAACTTTTAATCTTCTGAAAAATCCCAAATAATTCCTGGTGGTACAAAATGACCATATCCAGCCTCCAGTACCATTTCCCCATCTTAGACAATATAAAATTTTGGACTGCTTTCACAACCCAAGTTTTTATCAAATTTGACAAACTAGTCAAACCTTGGCTCAAGCCAAATCAAATCTTTCCCAAAAGCATGTCCAGCACCTCACTCCAGCAATATTACTCTCCCCCTGGTCGTGGCACTATAGATCTACAGTGAACAAACCCTAGTTCTTGTCCTTTGCTCTTGTTGAGAGGGAGACAAAGCCCTCTTGTCTTGTCCCATCAAATTAATGCCCTAGCAGCAGCCACCCTCTCTCCTCTTTGTACTCTACCACAACCAGAGACCCCTCTCCATCACCACTACTGCCCATTGGAGGTCCACCACCCCCTCTCCTAAGATTGCTCTTGGACATGTTCTACCAGAGACCATTGCCCTTAGTTTATAAGGCCAGGGGCCCTTGCATCCCTCCTCTCTCCCTTTATTTCTCAACTCTGGCCACCACCTACTCTCCCGAGCTCCCCTCTCCCTTTACTCTCCTCTGCACTAACCAAGGAAAGACGGAGAGCTAGTTTCGGACAATGTCGAGTTCCAGCTCGAGGACTCTCCTCCATGCTCACCCTCCTCTAGCATGTGGCGTAGCAGGGATATTCTTGCTCTAACCTACTCCCACTTGCTTCCCTTTCCTCCCAGGAGCACCGAGACCTTCCCCACCACCGGAACATGCCCGATAGAAGTTTGCCGACGGAGTCCACTCTCCTAAGCCCCGACCCTGGTAAGCATACCTCCCTGGCCTCCCTCAGAAGCCTCCACCTCCCCCAAATGCTCAGCCTTCAACATGCAGGCATCCTTGGGCCTTCTCCGACGAGCAACCGGGTCGTCCGCCTCCGTCGAGCTCTAGATCTACCTCCCTGAAGGAGTTCCAACCAAGCCGCTCCTTGTTCTGACCACCCACGAGCGATGCTTCACCTCCGCCACCTCCCTGTCGCCGGTGAGCCCTCAGGTGAGCCCCCTACTCCTCCTCGACGCCGCTAGGGTTCCCAGCGCCGCCAGGACAGTCCCGTGGGAAGACGAACTGGCACTATCGGATCCCCTTTAGCGGGACGGTCCAGATGCGAGGGTACCCCTTCGCGGGTCACCCCTCACTAACCAGCGGGGCCCGTATGTCAGCCCTTAAAACGCGTCTGCACACACGTGGCTCTGCCCGGGTGGGCTATTTTCCCCTAGCGCGGCCCAGGAAGCCCCAAATCTGGCCCAACTTCGATGTAGATTTTATTCATTTACTAGATCCGGAAAAATAGCCCTTTTATTTTTAATCTTTCTGAAAATAAAAAGAGCTTAAATAAATTCAACTAGTATTTTTCCCAAGTAGCTATGGCCACACCCTAGCATGCAGACTTGGTTTTGGAACAATTTACTGGATAGGTAAATCATGGAAAATAAAACATCCAAGCTTACTTCTTTCACTAATAGATGATTTCAGAGAGTTTTGTTTATACAAATGAATCAATCCCAATTCCTACTAAAATACCTTATCCATACCTGGCTTCTCACACTGGTCCCACCTAATTTGGCTTCTTTATTTAACTGTAACAAAAATAACAAAAACAACATCTTTTGGACTTTAGCAAATTCTCTAGGTCAAACCAAATAGGGTTTTAACCTAATTCCAACTCCTAATAAACCTCCTTACCCTTCAATACCAAACCCCAGGTGCCCCAGATTTATTGAGTCTTTATTATATTATGGTGGATTAAACCATTCTGTGCATAGATTATTCACTATTTAATTCACCAAAATAGTTCTGTAACTCCAAACAGAGTGATTCCAATTTCTACAGAGAAGTAATCTATATATCTGTCATGTGTCCTTGGAATCACATCAAAACCTTTTGTATATTAAATATGATGAAAAAGACAAATATCATCCAGAACTGTCTTTGGGAATTTCTCCAGGTCATTCTGTTAATTTTTTGAGGAGATTCCAACTCCTCTTGATTCAGTCCATCAAATACTACTTAATCACCTAAGGAAATAATTTTTGGAACTCCAGAGAAGTTCTGGTGAAGTATTTCCTAAAACTAGAGTCTTCATCACTATAAAATCCCTTATAAAACTTTGGAAATTGATAAAATAGTGAAACCACTTTCGTTGGCTTCATTTTATCAATACCTATCTGAGGGTATCATGTTTTCACATTGACCTCGTACATAATTTGTCCTTGCTCCTAAACCCCTTAACTAGGAAGATTTTGGACCTTAAAACCTAAATAGAAAATCCACTAATGCAAACAAAGCATTTCTTTGTATCCCTAATCAAATCTCCAAACATCCTACTGATGTTTATCTTGTTTATATACTTTTTTGCTGTATGGTTTGATGTTTGTATGCCTTGTATTGATTGGTGTATTGTTTGTTTGCATGTATGCTCGATAATGGTGATAGTTGCGGTTGTGTGCCGTCGAGAAGAAGGAAGCCTCGGAGAGTTATTATCACTATCAGTATTATTATGAGTTCTCTGGTATTCTAAGGAAGTCATGGGATATCTCTCTGGTCTCAGGCAAGCCACCTTCTTACTCATATGCCTTGTCCCATTATTGTACTAATGCATGTTTTATCTACTCATTTCTGCAAATTGCATTATTTTACTATACTATGTTTTATATGGGGAATGTTTGGCTCCTCCAAATACTTACCCCTTAGTACCATTAGGTACAACCCATCTTGATGATACCTACTTGCCCCTTAGTATGATAGATGGTGTTAAGCACCATAACCCATTGAAACCCCCGTTTGAAGCATAAGCAAAAGTGTAGGATGGGAAGACCCCGGAAAGAGACTTTAAAAAAAATGTTTTATGAGAAAACCTTGGTAAGGCTTGGTCTATCAAGTGGTTTGGAAAATGAGAAAGTTTTTGTTTTACAAAATGATGGAGGAAAATTGTTTACGGAAACAGCCGGGCTGGCCAGTTTTGAAGCTAGCGTAGTTAACCCATGCAACCACATTAATCTGGAATGGGACGGGGCTGGGCTAGAAGTTTGTCTAATCCCATATAGGTGTCTCAAACTACTATGGGGAAGAACAAATTCCCGGAGGCTGGGCCTTCCCCTATAAAGTCCCATGTGAAACATCGGTCTCGGTTGGTAAATACCGTCTACATGGCGGCCAAACGATACTATGAGCCCCTCATTGAAAGTGCACAACCTGAGGGGTGCAAAACACGCTCCGGTTGGCTAGTGAACTATATAGGGTGTCCCGGTTTTAAGGGGATTAACCTCATAGGGTAGGCACTTATATCGGAGAGGGCATTCGGAAGGTCTTGACCGGTTATTCGACCCACGATCGGTGAGGATCAGGGACGTGTAATCGGATGGTGTGGGTACAGTGTACAACCTCTGCAGTGTGTAAATCTATTCTAATATCCGAGTCCTCGGTCATGGACGGTTGTGCTGGCGGCTGTACAGCGGTGATGGTTTTTTTTTTTCAAAAGGACTTCGGAAAAGAAATGGCTCAAAAATGTTTTGACCATGGGATGGTCAGAAAAAGGAGGAAGGAGTTTGGTCATGGGATGACCGGAAGGAAAACAAATGGGTGTCCCAATTCCTAGTGTTTTCAAAAAACTTTTCAAAAATGTTTCCAAAATGTTTTACAAAAACTTTTCAAACAAGATATAGATACATGCTATGTCTACAAGAGAAACTACTTTATAAAAGAACCTCTCTTGCAGCCATCCTATCACAGCTATATTGCATATCTTGTATTATTGTCCTCTTAAGGTGGTTTGCGAGTACATTCAAAGTACTCACCGACATTTTCACTGGCTATTTACTTGGCCAGATTGCAGATGCTAAGAAGGAACGAAGGTGCTGACGTCTATGCGAGCTAGGCCGTCTTCCCAGTTAGTTGCCTATAGGTTAAGGCACGGGCTCTGCGCTGAAGACTTCCACTATTTGTGTTGAATTCTCCAGAATGGACACTTTGTAAGTTTTGTACTCATTACTATTTGGATGTTGTAATGATACTAGTCGGTTATGCTCACGGCTCACTGATCATGGGAACGTGAATTGTATGCATAACGGGTATTCTCGGACCATAAATCCAGGGTGCCACAGACATGGTATCAGAGCCATCCTGACTGTAGGAGACCTTAGTTAGCATGGACGTTACACATGACAACCCCTATTTCTGACAACATCGGCTTTAGAAAACTATTTCTCAAAGGCTTCTCAAAAAGATTTATTATCTTATCTTCTCTGATTTGAAAAGAATTGAAAATGGAATTACTCTATAACTCATCTATTTCAAAGGTTCCGTTTCCAAAAACTAAGTCTGACCCGGAGACTATGAAGACGGAGATCCCGGAATGAAGAGACCCCAAGACAAGCAAAACAAAGGAGCTACCTACGACGAAAGATACTACAAGATCTCCCTACCAACGGAGTCCTTCATCACCCCCAAATTGATCAAGTACGGCACCGACGACAACCAGTGGCAACACAGAAGTCAAGACCCCCGTAACGTCCGTACTTAGGATTAGCATCCCTAATATAGGATTCTCCTTACGGCACGTAGTCACCCCTTAGTATCTATGGTACGCTCTGCATGGTTGTCATGTTCTTGTGTGATGTTCGAAGTGTGTTGCTTGTCTGGCTTGGATCACTTGATCCTATTATATGACCACCTTGTTGGCGTATCCCTACGCTAACCCTCGCAAACCCATAGCTGGAACCTCTCCTCAGTAGGATGGCCACCTAAAGAAGATCCCCGACAACTCCTACTCTAGCCTTAGTCCCCAACGCTCCAAGAATCTAGAAGATAAGAGGGCCCGTGGACAATGAGTCTACTCCGTCATCGAACCAAAGCAACACAATGAGTCCCAGTGAAGACCACCCATCTAAAGCCAAAATACCTCCACCTCCACTAAGGACTAACAAGAAGCGTTGCTAACCGCTAAAACTACCCCGAGATAACCCATACGGCTTTGTTAGGTAACCACCATAGGGTGGTGGTCGCAATAAGGCGTCACTCGAAAATCTCAACTCAAGAGTCAACAATACTACAAGACGAAGGATCTACCCACAACCTCGACGAACACAAGTAAATCTCTAAGGTGGAATGACCGCGTCTTCCCACTCAATCCCAGAGGACCGACCATGAGAAGATAATACCAGAAGATCTCCAATCTAAGAACCTGCTCCAAACCCCACCCCAAGAGTCGTCAGAGGAATAGAACACAAACCTCATCGACACTCTCCAAAAGTCTGCTCGATCCTCCCCAATAACAGAGACGCTCAGTTTTAAGACAACAAGACTAACCGACGCTGTCAATATTACTCCCCAAAGAGTAGAGAGAAACCCAAAACATTAAGTTTCCCAGAGGACGTCGCGAAGCCCCTTCTCTGCTTCTACTACTAACAACCCACCAAAAAGGGATCTCTGAAATCTACAAAACCCGAGACGTAGAATGAAGAACCGTCTCCTTCACGAGTATCAACCCCTCTTCAAGTCACCAACCCCAGAAGATCCACTCGTAGAAGCAAGAAATCATAGAAGGCACGACCCTCTCTACTGAAGAGCTGAAGGTCCCTCAGACCCCGAGTAAATACAGTAACCACAGTTGGTACCCAACCCGAAGGACGGCTACAAGATTCAAGGATCACTCTTGACCCAGTCCTTCGTATCCTCCCAACTCACTCCGCTAACCTCTAGCAAGTGGTGGATCGTCTCGAAACCGCTCAGCAAGGCGTCAAGCACCTTCGCCATTGGCCGGTGCAAATCTGCTGAACTCTGGATGGACCCTATTGGATGATATGCGAGGATACTGCTGTTCTTTGCATGTTTTACCCACGGCGTTGCATCAGACCAAACCCGAGACGACCCCTTTCTAAAGGACTATGTTCCTAGACCGCCAACCTCCCACGACATCCCCCAACCCATCGGACCCCTAACTAGCTCAGAACTAACTACCCAGAAGCTAGTTAAACGCCTCTCCCCCTATGACTACTCCTTCAAGAAGTGGTATCGACGCCTCCCACAAAGCGGATTATACAAGTTTGACAGGAGATAACCACCTTAGGACTAAAGGTGCAGCGCCATTCTCCAGCATCAGCATACGACTCCAATCAAGAAAGTCGGCGACTTCACCAAGAACCCCTAGTTTTGCTCTAAGGGAGAAAGACTGTGTCTTTCCTACCCCAAAAACCCTATAGACCCCGGAAGTCGACCCTTAACAGCACTAAGTGAGGAACACTCCCCCAAGCCCAAATCATCGACCCTGCAAGAAGAACGACAAACCAGCACTTCTCTAGAATCTAAAGGTACTCCACTCCAAGGTCGACCGACCCGCCAACATCCATGTATATCAAGACCATGAAGAAAGAAAAGTCGACCGCAAGACAAAGAGATATAGAAGACTCCACACATCGTCTCGCCAAAAGAAGGAAATACCTCGTCAATACTAAACCTACCTAGACTTGTCCTAAGGGGAAAAGACTGCGTCATTTCCATTGGTTTAAAGCTAAACCACCCAATACGAAGCCACTCAGGTCCAAACCGTAGTTGACCCTTCTTGTACGAAGACGCGTTAACCACCTCTTGTTTTCCACCACTGAAATTGTCAAGCGGATGTTATCACCCTAATCCAACTCCTCCCTAATCTCGGGATGAGATTATATTAAGGGGGAAAGGTCTATAACATCCCAATTTTAGCAACCCTGAATTATTGTCCAAAAGGCAGAAATCAGGGGGAACAAAAACTTTTTATTGTTACATGTGCAATGTTTGTTTACTTGCTTGCATGTGTTCTTGCAACTGATTGTGTATTAGATGCTATACTCCTTATCTCAACACTAGTTGACAAAAGCTATTTTACAAAACAGATTTCTTGGGTCATCTTTCATATTCTCAAATGTTCTGGCATTTCAAAGCCTGAGCCAAGATGACTTTGATAAAAAAAACTTTGCTAGTTTCTATTAGCCAAAACTATGGAGACCTATATATTATCTCCTTATGTCTTCAATAAAAAACTTCAACTACTCTTATCTCTAGGTTTTCCCAAAACCTTTATTAAAACCTTTTCATCTGAATCTTGGTAGAAATACCACGATGGTACTTATCCTACTTCAGAACTAAAACCCTTCTAAACATACCCATCCCTACCTCAAGTTAGACTTGATGGTAACCCTTGTAGTAGTTAGATAAGGATAAGATGAATTGCTTTGATCTGCTGTCTAATGAATTGCCTAGATCTGCTGATTGCATTGTTTGCTAAGGATCTAGATTAAGCTACTATAGTATTCCATCCATTAGGACCCAATCTTTGCTTGTGATCATCCATCTCAATCCAAGCTTCCAAAGATGGATCTATCCTAAATCCCCTATCACAATCATCTCATCTCATGTTTATCACAATTTAAGGATAATCCCTCTAGATGGTTTCCAACTCAGTGGGGACCCCATCTAAGCTTGAATCCCATATACTTAGTTAGTACCTCAACATAATCTCCTTGATCATTAGTGTGAAACCTAGCATCCTCTCAAAATCATCTACCCTTGCACTAGTCTAAAATCCTAAATCTGCCAAAATGGCTAAGTCTGGATTTCTTATCTAGATACAAACTTTGGAGCTTGACCTCTTCCAACCTATGTGCATTCTGGAAAATGTACTTGAACCATCCTGTAGTACATCTTTAGTACTACCAAGGCCCACTCTTTCCCTGGGCTAAGCCATTCTGTCTCCCACTCATCCACGATGGTTTTGTAGTCAAAATACTAATCTTTTCTTCAAATCTTATCATCTTGCCTACTTTGGCAGAAGCTCAAATCTATATGCCACCTCCCCTTGACCAACTCTTTGCATAGTTAGAACCTAATAACCATGGCCTATCAACTTCCACTCAACTTGTTTCCATTGGAGCCTTGTGCTTCTTAAACCTCCATGGTTTAGGAGGCTAACTGATGTGTCTCTTATGGCAGCCTTATTTTCAACAAAGTTTGCCAGCTCTCCAAAACCAATTCCAATGAAACCAAGCCCAACTATTGCTTCCATGATCATCTATTTGACATGGTCTATCCATCCATCTACCCCTTGCACCAAGGTGAACTCTGAGTTCCCTAATCCAACCTTGTTTAGGTGGCATCAGAATAACAAAACCCTAGATCCTCCCCGAATATAGTTTCCACCCTTTCCACCACTTTCCTCCAAAATAAAGGTTGATATTGATTCCTACATCAAGTTTAAATAATAAAACTTGGATACAAGGATCCCCAAATAATTATCCCAATTATTTGGATTATTAAACTACTTAATTTCCTTTATCTACCAAATTCCCAAAATCCTGGACTATAAAGGCAAGTTTGTTTTTCTCCAAATCACCTTGACAAATTAAGGCACATTTTATGCCTAATTATCATATCCTATCTTCCCAAATCAAAAATAAATCTTTTTGAGATACTTAATTATTTCTTTTTGCCCTTCTTCTTAAATGGGAGAAACAACAAATAATTCCCTAAAAATACTTTTTCACCTCAATAAATTCAAAATAAATTCTCCAATGTGTAATATGGTTTTTAGAACCATTTAACATCAAAAACCAACCTTGCCTAATGTAAAAATATTACATTAGCTTCTAAAATCCATTTCTGCAATTTTTTAATAAACAAGTTTAAATGAACTTTTAATCTTCTGAAAAATCCCAAATAATTCCTGCTAGTACAAAATGACCATATCCAGCCTCCAGTACCATTTCCCAATCTTGGACAATGTAAAATTTTGGACTTCTTTCACAACCCAATTTTTGATCAAATTTGACAAACTAGTCAAACCTTGCCTCAAACCAAATCAAATCTTTCCCCAAAGCATGTCCAGCACCTCACACCAGCATCATCACTCTCCCCCTGGTCGTGGCACTGTAGATCTATAGTGCACAAACCCTAGTTCTTGTCCTTTGCTCTTGTTGAGAGGGAGACAAAGCCCTCTTGTCTTGTCCCATCAAATTAATGCCCTAGCAGCAGCCACCCTCTATCCTCTCTGTCCTCTACCACGACCAGAGACCCCTCTCCATCACCACTACTTCCCACTGGAGGGCCACCACCCCCCCTCTCCTAAGCTTGGTCTTGGACATGTTCTACCATAGACCATTGCCCTTAGTTTATAACGCCAGGGGCCCTTGCATCCATCCTCTCTCCCTTCATTTCTCCCCTCTGACCACCACCTACTTTCCCGAACTCCCCTCTCCCTTTCCTCTCCTCAGCACTAACCAAGGAAAGAAGGAGAGCTAGTTTCGGCCATTGTCGAGTTCCAGCTCGAGGACGCTCCTCCATGCTCACCCTCCTCTGGCATGTCGTGTAGCAGGGATATTCTTGCTCTAACCTACTCCCTCTTGCTTCCCTTTCCTCCCAGGAGAACCGAGACCTTCCCCACCACCGGAACATGCCCAAGAGAAGTTTGTCGGCGGAGTTCACTCTCCTGAGCCCCGACTCTGGTAACAATACCTTACTGGCCTCCCTCAGAAGCCTCCACCTCCCCCTAATGCTCAGCCTTCAACATGCAGGCATCCCTGGGCCCTTCTCCGGCGAGCAACCGGGTCGTCCGCCTCCGTCGAGCTCCAGATCTACCTCCCTGAAGGAGTTCCGACCAAGCTGCCCCTTGTTCTGACCGCCGACGAACGCCGCTTCACCTCCGCCACCTCCCCGTCACCGGTGAGCCCTCAGGTGAGCCCCCTGCTCCTCCTCGTCGCCGCTAGGGTTCCCAGCGCTACCAGGCCAGTCCCACGGGAACGACGAACTAGCATCGTCGGATCCCCTTTAGCGGGACGGTCCAGATGCGAGGGTACCCCTTCGCGGGTCACACCTTACTGACCAGCGGGACCCCTCTGTCAGCCCTTCAAATGCTTCTGCGCGCACGTGGATGTGCCCGGGTGGGCTATTTTCCCCTAGCGCGGCCTAGGAAGCCCAAAATCTAGCCCAACTTCGATGTAGATTTTATTCATTTACCAGATCCAGAAAAATAGCCTTCTTTCACTAGCATTTTTCCCAAGTAGCTACGGCCACACCCTAGCATACAGACTTGGTTTTGGGCCAATTTACTGGATAGGTAAATCATGAAAAATAAAACATCCAAGCTTACTTCTTTCACTAATAGATGCTGTCAAAGATTTTTGTTTATACAAATGAAGTGAGCCCAATTCCTACTAAACTACCTTATCCATACCTGGCTTCTCCCACTGGTCCCACCTAATTTGGCTTCTTTATTTAACCGCAACAAAAATAACAAAAACAACATCTTTTGGACTTTATAAAATTCTCTAGGTCAAACCAAATGGGTTTTTGACCTAATTCCAACTCCTAATAAACCTCCTTACCCTTGAATACCAAACCCCAGATGTCCCAGATTTATTGAGCCTTTATTAAATTATGGTGGATTAAATCATTTTGTGCATAGTTTATTCACTATTTAATTCACCAAAATAGTTATTTAACTCCAAACAGAGTGATTCCAATTTCTACAGAGAGGTAATCTATATACCTAACATGTGTCCTTGGAATCACATCAAAACCTTATGCATATTAAATATGATGAAAAAGACAAATATCATCCAGAACTGTCTTTGGGAATTTCTCCAGGGCATTCTAATAATTGTTTTGAGTAGATTCCAACTCCTCTTGATTCAGTCCATCAAATAATAATTAATCAGCCAAGGAAATAATTTTTGGAACTCCAGAGAAGTTCTGGTGATTTATTTCCTAAAACTAGAGTCTTAATCACTATAAAATCCCTTATAAAACGTTGGAAATTGATAAAATAGTGAAACCACTTTTGTTGGCTTCATTTTATCAATACCTATATGAGGTTATCATATTTTCACATTGACCTCATACATAATTTGGCCTTGCTCCTAAACCCCTTATCTAGGAAGATTTTGGACCTTAAAACCTAAATAGAAAATCCACTAATGCAAACAAAGCATTTCTTTGTATCCCCAATCAAATCTCCAAACATCCTACTGATGTTTATCTTGTTTATATACTTGTTTGCTATATGGTTTGATGTTTGTATGCCTTGTATTGATTGATGTATTGTTTGTTTGCATGTATGCTCGATAACTGTGATAGTTGCGGTTGTGTGTCGTCGAGAAGAAGGAAGCCTCAGAGAGTTATTATCGCTATAAGTATTATTATGAGTTCTCTGGTATTCTAAGGAAGTCATGGGATATCTCACTAGTCTCAGGCAAGCCATCTTCTTACTCATATGCCTTGTCCCATTATTTTACTTATGTATGTTTTATCTACTCATTTCTGCAAATTGCATTGTTTTACTATATTATCTTTTATATGGGGAATATTTGGCTCCTCCAAATACTTACCCCTTAGTACCATTAGGTACAACCCATCATGATGATACCTACTGTCAACACCCGGATTTTTAATCCCAGATGCTTGTTATGCCATACATCACAATCCCAGGATTACCATTTTTGCGAGACATAACAGATTTGGATACCACAGTACATCATCCATTACAAACCATACATAAGGTCTTACACAAATAAGGATCTCATGATCCAGTTCTTAATACAACTCAAGCAGCGGAATAACGTAATAATAAAGGTAGCATGGGCGAAGCTCCATCTTCGGGGTAACAGGCAATGCTGACGATGGCAGATGATCCTAGTTGTCGTAACCTTCCTGGGGTCCTTCGTCCTGGTACTCCTCTTCATAGTCTGGCCACGGAAATAGCCAGGGACAAAGCCATGAGTACTCTTTAAGTACTCGCAAACTAATACTAACAAGTGAAGGGGGTTTTTGTAATAGGACACTAAGCTCGAGGGTTGTTTTGCAAAAAGCTAGATTTACTTCTACTAAGTTCAGAAGCAAGAAAAACTAGTTGAACTTTTATAACACCTAAGTGGGAACTTGCATTTCATATCACAACTCTGTTGTGGTCAAGTCAAAATCTCAATTCATTTCACAAGTCATTTTGAAAACATCTGACGGGGGAACAGTATGGCCACTCCAACTGTCCATAATCACGGATGCGGCTATTCGAATAGTTTGACACTCTGCAGAGATTGTACACTTTCACCACAATATTCGATACATCCGTCAGGAACAAATCCTGAATTCACCATACTCAGTATGCGGATAATCAATCCAAACCTTTAAATTACAAGCCCTAGTATAGGCACCTCTCCTGTGAGTTTGGCCTCCCAACCATGACCAGCTGTCATCTTGGGTACTGCACAGGTGGACAATCTTCACAAGGTAGCCTCAGCTCAGACCTTGGCCGCGAGGGAACCCATACTAAGGTATATAAGTTTCCAGTCAATCCCGACCCAAATTTTGGGTATTGTGGATGTACGGTAAAATTGGAATGGTATCGCATCCAGACAACCATCAGTTTTATGAAGGGCTAAGGCTCATGCCTTAACATTTTCATCATCAAAATCATCTGGTGTTCGGAAACACATGTCAAAACATCTCAGTAGAATGACTCATCATTCTAAGGTTTTCATAACCATTTTCCACCAAGTATTCCCATCTAAAGTTGATCAAGTTTTATGCATAGCAGTAGCATCTACATGTGGGGGGTGAGTACTAATGAGGGGTGGTAAACAAGTGTAGTTTAACTAGGTTCAATCTCATGCCTTAGGATGACATCAAGATTATCTAGCTTAGGGCAAATTTAATGCTCTTTATGCAACCTTCAATTATCTTTCTAGTATCTACAATTTACTCAAGTAAACTCTAAGTAATAGCTTTGATAACGAAATAAAGTAGAAAGCTTGCAAGTAAAACTAGGAATGGGGTTATCAAGTGGGGATGATCACATATGCTTAAGGCATATAGTTGGCATGGTAACAAGCAAGTATTAGCT
Organism: Avena sativa; assembly: GCA_916181665.1. NCBI lineage: Eukaryota > Viridiplantae > Streptophyta > Magnoliopsida > Poales > Poaceae > Avena > Avena sativa. The sequence goes on from OV702297.1 coordinate 243,097,503, forward strand.
TGCATAGGTCAACTTGATTAGTAAGGCATGCATCAGTATCAGCATAAGCTTGCCTTGTGCAGAGCAGTGGTTGAAGTCCTCTTCGTATCCTTGGTCGGTACTAGTGTCTATGAATAAATACGAGGTACATAATCACCAAAAAATACTTAACTACTTTCAATCATCACACAAAGGTATTCTATAGATGATCTAGCATCATCACTAATATCACAAGAATAAAGCATTTGTCTTATTTATTTATTTTTAGAAAAGTAATTTCTACTCATTGAAAAACTACTTAAGATTTAATATTCTCCAAACCAAACATGGGATCATGTTGACACATGTCATCGCCACATATTTCAATACATGGGAATTTGATTTAAAGTGGTGTCACAATTTAATAAGGTTTAACCTTTTTATTTTAAATCATTAAAGTGGCTAGAAATGCCTATGTGGCATTCTTTTATTACTTGAACAATATTTCTGTAAGTAAACCCATATGTTTTTATATATTCTGAAAGGTATGATCAAATGTGATTTTTGAGAGTTGGAATCAACTCAAAAGCTATTATGGTTGAAATTTTAAAAATGTTTGAATGTACAAAAGCTTCTGATTTGTTATTTTTACCAAGGTTGATCTATAGATCCAAATTATTTGAATCCAACGGGCTTGGATTAAGAATTTCAATACCTTTCTAACAAAATTGGTTTCATTAAATTTGGTTCACTGAATCGAACTGGGTTGATTTTTGAAACTGGATACAGAACTAAGTTTGAATATAAATAGAAAAAGCTAAGTTCAAACGAGTAGGCTGCGCGGGAAGGGCTATTGGTCCGGCCCAGTGTCACTCCGCAACGCGGGGCTCAGCTGACAGGGGGCACCACCAGTTAGTGGCTCATAACACGCGAAGCGGTAAGGGGCGATCTCGGCCGCACGATCTAAGTCTAATCGAACGGCTATGTCTCATCGTCCACGTCGGGCAGCACCGGCGAGACAGAACCCTAACTGGGAGGCTCACCGGGGATCAGGCGAGGGTCGGCGATGGGGGAAAATGAGGAAGTCGACGACGGTGATTCTCCTGGCAGCGGCAGCTCCTCCTGGGGCGGCTCCAATCGATGGCTTCCTTCTTCTCCAGCAGCGGCGAGCTCTGGTGAAATTCCAGCGATGCGCTGCTCTCCTTGCTCCGGGAGTGAGGTGGGGTGGTTTTGGGTGAGAGGGGAGTGGAATGGTGTGAAGAAATCAAGCGGGGGAGGCCTCTATTTATAGTGGCGAGGGTGGACTGACGGGCGCAGGCTGAGCTCGTCGTGGTCGACGGCACCGAGGGCTATCGGCGTGGGAGACGGTAGGGGGCGGTGTTGTGCTCCCTGGCGAAGCTCAATGGCGTGGTGGCGAGGCGTGGGGCGGTTCTGATCGGTCGGAACGCTTCGACGCTCTGAGCGTGTCCGATGGAGGTTTTGATGGTACACAGCGCGCGTGGTTCGCGCGGCGGCAAACGGGCGTGTCTGCGGGGTTGCTGGGGTGGTGGTGATCACGCGTGCACGCGGCGAAGGCGGCGCGCGGTCTGTGGGCGTGTGTCGAGGGTGGAACATGGGCGCGCTCTCGGCATGCTCGCAGAGAGGCTTGGCATGGCTTGGGCGTGTGGTCCAGTGGCTCGAGGGTGGGACAGGGAGTGGCGGTGGAGTGCTGGCTAGCTCCAGACAAGGTTGGCAAGGCTAGTGTTGCTCGTAGCTTGTTGTCGACCATGGGATGGCAATGGTGCTCTTGGCCTCCTCACCATTGATGACAATGGCCAGCTTACAGTGGTGCTAGAGATTAGTTGAGGTTGCTCGATGATCTACTATGGCTAGTTGTAACCAGAGAGGGAACGAGTTAGGCCCAAAACACTGCTCACCATAGTATTTTTGATTTTGTTGATTTGAATCTGCAACCTGTTTGATGAAATGGCCGCATGAACTTAAGTTTTGAATTTTGAAAAGATTTTTGGTGGGTGTGCTAGTCATGTGCTGGTGATACTGTGGATGCTTGGTTTTTGAAAATTGAGATTGTTTGAGTGTTTTTTGAAATAGTGGGATCTTCCCATATGAAATAGATTCGATTTTAAACTGTCATTTAAAATAAGCATTTGAATGTTTTTGGATGATCACAAAGTGGGCCTTGGTACCTTGTTATGGTTACTATCAAGGGGTGCAAAGATCCATACATGTTTCTGTTAAGTTCTGAAAGTTAGGGATAGCCAAAGTAGGCATGGGAGTTAAATTGGCCAAAGTGACCATTCACTTAATTTGTTTATTTTGATTTGTTTGTCTTTGGGAAAAGTTTGGGGATTGTTTAGATGATGTTTATTTCACCTAAGAATCATTTTACAAGCAAATAAACACAGAACCATGGCAATTCAAAAGAATCCAAATTTTAATACATACACATATGAATGCTTTCATATTTTTAATTGGAAAAGTTTTTGTTAACCCTAAATTTGATGATCCAAGTTTAATATTTTTGGGATGTTACACCTACTTTCCCCTTACTATGATAGATGGTGTTAAGCACCATAACCCATTGAAGTCCCCGTTTTAAGCGTAAGCAAAAGTGTAGGATGGGAAGACCCCGGGAAGAGACTTTCAAAAAAATGTTTTATGAGAAAACCCTGGTAAGGCTTGGTCTATCAAGTGGTTTGGAAAATGAGAAAGGTTTTGTTTTACAAAATGATGGAGGAAAATTGTTTACGAAAATAGCCGGGCTGGCCAGTTTCGAAGCTAGCGCAATTAACCCGTGCAACCACATTACTCTGGAATGGGACTAGGCTGGGCTGGAAGTTTATCTAATACGGTATAGGTGTCTCAAACTACTATGGGGAAGAACAAATTCTTGGAGGCTGGGCCTTCCCCTGTAAAGGCCCATGTGAAACATCAGTCTGGGGTTGGTAAATACCGTCTACATGGCGACCAGACGATACTATGAGCCCCTGATTGAAAGAGCACACCCTGAGGGGTGCAAAACGCGCTCCGGTTGGCTAGTGAACTATATAGGGCGTCCCGGTTTTGAGGGGATTAATCTCATAGGGTAGACACTTGTATCGGAGAGGGCATTCGGAAGGTCCTGACCGGTTATTCGACCCACGATCGGTGAGGATCAGGGACGGGTAATCGGATGGTGTGGGTACAGTGTACAACCTCTGTAGAGTGTAAATATATTCGAATCCGAGTCCTCGGTCATGGACGGTTGTGCTGGCGACTATACAGCGGTGATGGTTTTGTTTTCAAAAAGGACGTAGGAAAAGAAATGGCTCGAAAATGTTTTGACCGTGGGATGGTCGGAAAAAGGAGGAAGGAGTTTGGTCATGGGATGACCGGAAGGAAAACAAATGGGTGACCCAATTCCTAGTGTTTTCTAAAAACTTTTCAAAAAGGTTTCCAAAATGTTTTACAAAAACTTTTCAAACAATGCTATATCTACAAGAGAAAGTAGTTTATAGAAGAACCTCTCTTGGAGCCATCCTATCACAGCTATATTTCATATCATGTATTATTGTCCTCTTAAGGTGGTTTGCGAGTACATTCAAAGTACTCACCGACATTGTCCCTGGCTATTTACTTGGCCAGATTGCAGATGTTAAGAAGGAACGAAGGTGTTGACGTCTATGCGAGCTAGGCCGTCTTCCCAGTCAGTTGCCTGTAGGTTAAGGCACGGGCTCTGCGCTGAAGACTTTCGCTATTTGTGTTGAATTCGCCAGAATGGCCACTTTGTAAGTTTTGTACTCATTACTATCTGGATGTTGTAATGATACTAGTAGGTTATGCTCACATCTCACTGATCATGGGAATGTGAATTGTATGCATAACGGGTATTCTCGGACCATAAATCTGGGGTGCCATACTTCCTGGATAAGTTTGTCGTTGTTTTCATCGATGACATTCTGATTTATTCCAAATGAGAAGAAGAACATGAGCTACACCTAAGGACCATTCTTGGAACCCTTAGAGAGCATCAGTTGTATGCCAAGTTTAGCAAATGTGAATTCTGGTTACAGGAGGTAGGATTCCTCGGACATATCGTATCAGCCAGTGGAATTGCCTTTGACCCTGCGAAGGTGAAGGATGTTGAAGATTGGCAAGCCCCAACCACTCAAACCCAAGTTCGTGCATTTCTCGGATTAGCGGGATACTACCGCAAGTTTGTAGAAGGATTCTCGAGTATTTCCAGACCCATGACCCAATTGCTAAAGAACAACAAGAAGTTTGAATGGACAGACAAATGTGAAGCGAGTTTTCAGGAACTCAAGAGGAGATTGATTTTAGCCCCAATCTTGATCATGCCGGATATCACGAAGCCCTTTGATGTGTATTGTGACGCATCCAAGATCGGTCTCGGATGTGTGCTAATGCAAGAAGGCAAAGTTATATCTTATATATCACGACAACTGAAACATCATGAATAGAATTATCCAACCCATGACCTTGAACTAACAGCTGTAGTTCTAGCCCTAAAGACATGGTGGCATTATCTGATGGGAAACCGTTGTGAGATTTATTCAGATCACAAGAGCCTGAAATATATATTCACTCAGAAGGAGCTGAATATGAGGTAGATAAGATGGATTGAGCTAATCAAGGACTATGATCTGGACATTCACTATCACCCCGGTAAAGCCAATGTGGTAGAAGATGACCTTAGCAGATTGCCGTGCCGCTTGAACTCCATGATTTTGAAGGAGAAACCAAGTTTGCACAAAGAGATGCAAGATTTCCAAATGGAATTAGTGAGTGAAGGATTTTTGGATAGCATAGAACTTCAACCCGCTTTGATCAGTCAGATCAAGGAGGCGCATAAAGGAAATGATAGTATCGAGGGAATCAAACATCGTATCGTTACAGGCAAAGTACCCGGATTCACCGAAGACAAAGAAGGAGTTATGTGGTAAAAAGGACGTCTCTGTGTACCAGCAGATTCAGAGTTGAAAGAAGTTATTTTGAAGGAGACCCATGATACTCTTTATTCTATCCACCCCGGAGGAACGAAGATGTATCAGGATTTGAAGGAGCAATTTTGGTGGCATAAGACAAAGAGAGAAAACAGAAGCTATATCACCAAGTGTGATATATGTCAGAGATTCAAGGCGGGACATCAAAGACCCGCAGGACTGTTGCAACCATTACAGATTCCGGAATGGAAATGGGATTCTGTTGGAATGGACTTTATCACCGGATTGCCTACTTCTAGTAGGGGAAATTACTCTATCTGGGTTATAGTGGACAGATTGTCCAAAGTATCCCATTTCTTACCAGTCAAGACCAAATACCAAAGTTCGAAGCTAGCAGAGTTGTACATCGCTAGAATCGTCAGTTTGCACGGAGTCCCCAAGAACATTGTATCGGATCGAGGAACCCAGTTTACCTCGAGATTCTGGAAGAAGGTCCAAGAAGGTTTAGGAATCCGACTAGATTTCAGCACAGCGTATCAACCTCAGACCGATGGACAAACGGAGCAAGTAAATAAAATACTCGAAGATATGTTGAGCGCATGTGTGCTAGAGTATGGATCTAAATGGGAAGACTGTCTGCCTTACAACAACAGTTATTAAGATAGTTTGCGAATGGCACCATTTGAATTCATGTATGGAAGCAAGTGTCACACCCCCTTTGAATTGGTCAGAAGTAGGAGATAGTCAGATTTTTGGACCCGACATCCTACGAGAAGCAGAAGAGAAAGTTCACAAGATTCGTGAGCACCTCAAGACCGCCCAGTCAAGACAAAATAGTTATGCTGACAAGAGACGTCGAGACCTCGCTTTAAATATCGGAGATTTCGTGTACCTTAAAGTGTTGCCTTTGAAGGGAATGCAGCATTTCCAGCTCAAAGGAAAGTTAGCCCCTAGATATATCGGACCCTTCAAGATTCTATATCATCGAGGAGAAGTATCATATCAACTGGAACTGCCCGAGGGAATGTCAGCAGTGCACAATGTGTTCCATATATCGTTACTTCGCAAATGCCTTGACGTTCTGGAGAAGACTGAAGTATTCAAGAACATTGATCATTGGACCATAGAGATCAACGATGACCTGACCTATCCTGAAGTACCCATTCGTATTTTGGAAGAAGCTTTCAGAACCACCAGAACCTGAAGCATCAAGTTTCTCAAGATTCAGTGGAGCAACCACACCGACGAAGAAGCTACCTGGGAACGAGAAGATCACATCAGGACGGAGTTTCTCGATCTCTTTAAATCCTAGGTAAACTTTTTTCTTCCTTTTTCAAATCTCGGGACGAGATTTTGTTTAAGGGGGGAAGGTTTGTAACATCCCAAAAATGTGAAACAATGATCATCAAACTCTAATCACTAAAATTAGGGTTAACAAAAACTTTGATTAATGTAAATCTTATGAATGCATGTGTGAATGTGATGATTTGATAAATGCACGAATAATCTTATATGATTAACCTATATAGCAAGAAATAGTTTAAAGGTGAAAATAACATCATATAAAACATTTCCAAGCAGAAACAAATCAAGTGAAAATAAAAACAAATCAATTAAGGCAAATGGTCATTTTTGCCAATCTTGCTTACTAGGCCACTTTGAGTGTTTCTAGTCCAAGATTTCAAATAGAAACTTTTCCAATTCTTTTCACCCCTTGCTAGACCAGGTAAAAGTGAAGCAAAGCCCACCTTTCAAACTTGTAGAAACATTTGACAACCTCATTCAAATGACAATTCAAAATTGAATCTTTATCATATGTGAAGATCATACATTTTCAAAACCCAACCAAACCAATGCCCCTTGACTAATCCAACTAACCAGAGACTCCCTAGCATGTGCCTAGAAAACCCACCAAGTTTGAATCCAAAATTCAAATTTGAATTTCTTTCAGCCATTTCATCAAACACCTTGTAAATAGCCAACAAACAAACACAAAACACTATAGTGTGCAGTAATTTTGGCCTAACTTGTTCCCTATCTAGCTCACACTACACCCTCAGTGGATTATCTAACTTATTTAACCACTCTAGCTCACTGTAAACCAGACCATACCATCAATGGCAAGCATGTCGAGAGCACCCTTGCCACCCCAATGTCGCTAGCCAGCTAGGAGCTTCACTAGCCTCGCCAACCTTTTCTCACAGACGCAGCACTATCCACCGCCGCTCCCTGTCCTAGCCTCGAGCACTGCCAGCCCCTGGACCACACGGCAAGATCGTTCCAAACCTCTCTGCGTGTGAGCTGAGAGCGCGCCAGTGCGCCACCCTCGACCAGCACCCACCGACCACGCGCCGCCCTCGCCGCTTGCGTGCGTGATCACCAACGCCCCATCAACCCCGCAGACATGCCCGTTCGCTGCCGCGCGACCAGGAGCACCAGTGCACCATTAAAATCCCTGTCGGACCCGCCCAGAGCGTCGACGTGTTCCAACCGACCAGCACCGCCCCATGCCTCGCCACCACGCTGTTGAACTTCACCAGGGAGCACAGCATCGCCCCCTATCATCACCCATGCCATTAGACCTCTGTGCCGTCGACCACGAAGAGCTCAGCCCGCAACCTTCGGTCCCCTCGCCGCACTATAAAAGGAACCCTCCCCCGCTCGTTTTCTTCACACCAGTTCACTCCCCACCTCTCACTGATACTCCCCACTCACCCCCGGAGCAAGGTGAGCAGCGCATCGCTCAAATTTGGCCGGAGTTCGCAGCTGCAGAGGAGGAGAGGCGCCGTCGATTGGAGCCGCCCCAGGAGAAGCTGCCGGTACCAGGAGAACCGCTGTCGTCGACTTCATCATTCGCCCCCATCGCCGACCATCGCCAGAGCCCTTGTGAGCCTCCCACGACCCCCACTGGCCGCGCTAGGGTTTGTGCTCGTCGCGTCCTGTTCAGGCGTGGACGATGAACTCGGGCCATTCGATTAGAATTAGATCCCACGGTCCACATCGCCCCATATCGCTTCGCCCCTCGTTGTCTCACTAACGAGTGGGGTTGCTCACTTAACCTGCCCACGCGTGCGCTGTGCATAGTGGGCCAGCCCAGTTAAACGTCCTGCGCGACCCAACAATTCAAATTTACTTTTATTCATTTATTTTCACACACAGTTCTGTACCTATATTCAAAAAATCAACCCAGCTCGATTCACTAAAGCAAAATGCATGAAACCAATTTTTTTAGAAAGGTATTGGAATGCTTAATCCAAGACCGTTGGACTCAAACCATTTAGAGTTGTAGATCACCCATGGTAAAAATAACAAGGCAGAAGCTTTTCTGCATTCAAACATTTGTCAAAATTCAACCATAAGAGCTTTTGAATTGATTCCAACTCTCAAAAATCACATTTGACCATACCTTTCAGAATATATAAAAATATATAGGTTTACTGATAGAAATAATGTTCAAGTAATAAAAGAATGCCCCATAGGCATTTCTAGTCACTTTAATTAAATACAATAAAAAGGTTAAACCTTATTAAATTGTGACACCACTTTAAATCACCTTGTCATGTACTGAAATATGTGGTGATGACATGTGTCAACATGATTCCATGTTTGAGTTGGATAATATGAAATCTTAATTAGTTTTTCAATGAGTAGAAATTACTTTTCTCAAAATAAAATAAATGGGACAAGTGCTTTAATCTTGTAATGTTAGTGATGATGATAGATCATTTAGTGTGAACCCTTGTGTGATGATTAGAAATAGTTAAGTATTGTTTGGTGATTGTGTACCTCGTATTTATTTATAGACGCTAGTACCGACCAAGGATACGAGGAGGAAGGAGGATACTACGAGGAAGAAGCCGAGGAGAACTTCAACCACTGCTCTGCACAAGGCAAGCCAATACTTGCAAGATATTAACTTAGCAAGCTTATACTACTATCTTAGCAAGCTAAACCATGCAAGTTTTACTTGCAAGCTTACACCACTTAATACCCAATCCTAGTTTTACTTGCAAGCTTAATACTTTATTTTCTTTATCAAAGCTTTCTCTTAGAGTTTACTTAGTGACTTATAGATTCTTAGAAGATAATTGAAGGTAGCATAAAAGAGCATAAAACTTGGCCTAAGTTAGATAATCTTAATGTCATCCTGAGGCATGAGATTGAACTTAGCTAATCCCCACTTGTTTACCACCCCTCATTAGTATTTACCCCCACTTGTAGATGCTAGTGCTAAGCATAAAACTTGATCAACTTTAGATGGGAATACTTGGTGAAAATGGTTATGAAAACCATAGAATGATGAGTCATTCTACTGATATGTTTTGACATGTGTTTCTGAACACCAGATGATTTTGATGATGAAAATGTTGAGGCATGAGCCTTAGCCCTTTATAAAACTGATGGTTGTCTGGATGTGATACCATTCCAATTTTACCGTACAACCACAATACCCGAATATTGGGTAGGGATTGACTGGAAATTTATATACCTTAGTATGGGTTGCCTTGTGGCCAAGGTCTAAGCTGAGGCTACCTTTTGAAGATTGTCCACCTGTGCAGTACCCAAGATGACAGTTGGTCATGGTTGGGAGGCCAAACTCACAGGAGAGGTGCCTATACTAGGGCGTGTAATTGAAAAGTTAGGATTGATTATCTGCATACTGAGTATGGTGAATTCAGGATTGTTCCTGACGGATGTATTGAATGTTGTGGTGAAAGTGTACAATCTCTGCAGAGTGTCGAACTATTCGAATATCCGCGTCCGTGGTTATGGACAGTTGGAGTGGCTATACTGTTCCCCCGTCAGATGTTTTCAAAATGACTTGTGAAATGAATTGTGACTTTGACTTGACCACAACAAAGTTGTGATATGAAATTTAAGTTCCCACGTAGGTGTTATAAAACTTTCAACTAGTTATCTTTGCTTTTGAACTTAGTAGAGTAAATATGGATTTTTGCAAAACAACCCTAGAGTTTAGCATCTTACTACAAAAAACCCCTTTACTTATTAGTATTAGTTTGCGAGTACTTAAAGAGTACTCATGGCTTTCTCCCTGTCTATTCCTGTGGCCAGACTATGAAGAGGAGTATTAGGATGATGGACCATAGGAAGGTTACGACAACTAGGATCATCTCCCATCGTCAGCATTTCCTGTGACCCTGAAGATGGAGCTTCGCCTATGCTATCATTATCTTTACATTATTCCGCTGCTTGAGTTGTATTAAGAACTGGATCATGAGATCTTTATTTGTGTAATACCTTATGTATGGTTTGTAATGGATGATGTACTGTGATATCCAAATCTGTTATGTCTCGCAAAAATGGTAATGCTGGGATTGCGATGAATGGAAAAACAGGCATCTAGAATTAAAAATCTGGGTGTTGACATCTTCTGTAGACCTGGTATAAGCCGCTTCATGAGAGACATGGAGGCCACTTCATGAAGTAGCATCCATAGCGGGAGAGGCGTTGTAACTAGATTCCTAGTAGTTATTTTTGGGCTAGTTATGGGTCCACTACGTTGGAGGATGCCATTTGCGGTTGATGAGCTGGAGAGGCGGTCTTCTAGGGTGAGTTCATTCCAGGCTGAGTCTGATGCAACATCATGGGTAAAACACGTAGGTGTGAACTCAGATTAGCATATCATCAAACTGCGTTCACGGAGGGATTAACATGTCTGCGCCAACCAATGGCAAGGGTACTTGAACATTACATAATAGATCTAGACTTCCAGGTGTCGGAGGACTTAGAGTTTTACAAAATAGGTTCTAGGATGACACATAACTCTACCCTATGCCATAAGGGTGAGTCGAGGGATGAGAAAGAATACTCCATAGGTACTGCTTGAATCTTTTCACCATTCTTCGGTTGGTGCACTGGGTTCGGCTACGGCAGTTCCTCGGGGGTATGGGGGATATTCAACTCTTCAGTAGTGAGAGTGAGGGCCGTGCCTTCTTTGATGGTTGCTTCGACAGGTGGATCTTCTGGGGGTGGTGACTGAAAGATAGGTTGATACTCATAGAAGGACAGCTCTTCATTTTCAGTCTCGAAGTTAACAGCTTCAGAAGTTGATGAGGCTAGAGCGGCCACTTTCCTTTCTAGACGAGCGTTGGCAGCTTGTAGATTCTTCTCCCGGATATGGAGTATGACAAGATCCATACGCATGAGGATGTTCTGACAACGGGTCTTGTCGATGTCTTCTTGATGGTGCTGCAGTAGGTATTCCATATTCTCTAGCTGATTTCCAATGCAGCAAGTGAGAAAGGATTCAGTGGCAAGTCCATCCTTGTCGCTCTTCCCGAACAGGTGGTAAGGGGTGTCTTTCATCTCTTCTTCGTGGATCTTGCAGAGGCGTGCCATGATCTGTTGTATCGCTCATACGAATCCATCTACCCAGTTGTGGTCAAGGAAGGTAAAGATGATGGGCTCGGGGTCGATCTCACAAGCTGGAATGGTGGCCTTGATGACCCAGTAAGATATGCTTGAATTGCTGCGAGGAATCTCTGTCCCTTCGATCATAGGTGGGGACGACAGATGATCTTCAGTAGATATTGCAACTGCTCTTCAAAGGGCCAGAAGCTCTATCCAACAAGAAGGCTCTCGGAGCGGGTAGGAGCGATCTGCAAGTGTTGTGGGTTAGGAGTGAGGTTAGGCATAGAGGAATAGATTCAGCAGGGGTTATGGTGTTATCAAGTACAAGTAGGTATGGTGGTTATTTGGTGGCCATCCTGATGAGGAGAGGTTCCAGTTTATTGGTTTGAGAGGGTTAGAGGCAGGATACACGAAAAATGTGGTTATACAATCGGATCGAGTAATCCGAGACAGACAAGCAAGACAATCCAGGCATCATACAAGCAGGTGACAAGTAGCAAGGCGTAACATAGGTACTAAGGGGTAACTACACGCCATAAGGGGAATCCTACACTAGGGATACTTATCCTAGGTACGGACGTTATGGGAGTCTTGACTTCGGTCTTACCATCGGGTGTTGTCGGTGCCATACTTGATCCATTGATGCAGGAATTCGTTGGTAGGGTAATTTTGTAGTGGATTTCGTCTTTGTTCGCTCATGTGGTTTGCTTGTCCTTGCTTCTCTTGTCATCTCGAGATTGCTGTCTTTAGGGTTTCGATGTCGGGCTTGTTTTTTAGAGGGGAACATTTGAAAATAGACTAGAGATAGAGTGAGACTAAGCCATTTTTCAAATAGTTGAAGTCAGAGAACGAAAGATATGAAGTCTTTTGAAATTCGTTTTGAGAAAATAGTTTTCGAAAGCCGTTGTTTTCCAAAATAGTGGTTGTCCTGTCTAACTTCCATGCTACCTAAGGTCTCCTACAGTCAGGATGGCTCTGATACCAAGTCTATGGGACCATGGATTTACGGTCCGATAATCCCCGCTATGCCTATAATTCACGTTCCCATGATCAGTGAGTCGTGAGCATTACTGGAAAGTATCATTACAACATCCATGAATAACAAGTACAAGTACTTACATTATTGCCATTATGGTGATACAACATTAGTAGCGGAAGTCTTCAAGCGCAGAGCCCATGTCATGCCTTATCCTACAGGCGACTAACTGGGAAGTCGGCCTAGCTCGCCTAGACGTCAGCAATCTTCATCGTTCCTCTTGCTTCTGAAAGTCTGGCCAAGTAAATAGCCAGGGACAATGCCGGTGAGTACTTTGAATGTACTTGCAAACCACTTTAAGAGAACAATAATAAAGGATATGCAATATGGCTGTGGTAGCATGGCTCCATAAGAGGTTCTTTTATAACTTAGTTTCTCTTTTAGATATAGCATATCTCTATATCTTTGTTGAAAAACTTATGTAAAACATTGGTAAACCTTTTTGAAAAGTTTTAGAAAGCACTGGGATTGGGGGTCACCCATTTGTTCCTTTCTTTTGGTCATCCCATGACAAAACTTCTTTTCTTCCTTTCCGACCATCCCATGGTCAAAACGTATATCCTTTCCGACCATCGCATGGTCAAGACATTTCGAAAGCCATGCTTTTTTCTGAAATCATTTTTGAAATCAAAACCAGCACCGCTTTACAGCAACCCTCCCAACCGTCCATGACCGAGGACTTGGCTATTCGAATAGATTTACACTCTGTAGAGGTTATACACTTTACCCACATCATCTGATTACACTGCCCTGATCTACTTGGACTGTGGGTCGAGTAACCGGTCAAGACCTTCCGGATGCCCACCCAATATAAGTGCCTACCCTATGAGTGTTGTTACCCTCAACACCGGGATGCCCTATATAGTTCACAAGCCAACCGAAGTGCATTTTACACTACACAAAGTGGGAGATTTCAATAAGGGGCTCATAGTAACGCCCGGCTGCCCTTAGACAGTTTGTTTCTTCTCAAGGCCGATGTCCCACATGGGACTTTACAGGAGAAGGCCAGACTCCAAGGACCGAGGTCCCTTGTAGTAGTCGTGAGGCACCTATACCAGAATAGGCAAACTTCTAGCCCAGCCCTTGTCCCATTCCAGAGTAATGTGGTTGCACGGGTTAATTGTTCTCACAAAACCGCAAAGAACCGAGTGCGTTTTCGTAAACATTTTTCCTCCATCTTTCGTCCAACCTTTTTGTAAAACCAAAACCTTTTTCATTTTGAAAATCACTTGGCAGGCCAAACCTCTCCAAGGTTTTCTCATAAAACATTCTTCTAAGCTTTTCCGGGGTCTTCCCATCCCATAGTTTTGCTTCGGCTAAAACGGGGTTTCCAAATGTGTATGGCGTTATGCACCATCTATCAAACTAGGGACAAGTAGGTGTTATCAAGGTATTGTACTAGTAGTACAAACATGTAATGACTTGGAGGATCCAAGCAACTACCAAGTATAAAACATTACACATTAAACCAATGCACTTTGTATAAAAGTAGATAGAAACATGATAAGTAAAACAGTAGGAAAAGGCGTATGAGCAAGAAGGTGTCTTGCCTGATGGATAGCAATAGGGCAATATGTCCCTGGACTTCTTCTTTGGATAACCAAGAATACCAATATATATAAAAAAAATATAATCCACTGCTTCCTCCTTGTCGATGCCACACATTCGCAACTACCGCTGTTATCGAACATACATGCAACAAACAACACCACAATCAATACAAGGCATACAAGCATAAATACATACATCAAGCAAAGGACAATACAAGTTTATCAATGAGTAGGTGTTGAGGATTTGTTTATGGATACAAAGGAAATGCTTTGGTGACATTGGTGGATTTTCTATTAAGGTTTATAGTCCAAAAATACCTAGATAAGGGGGTTTTAGAGCAAGGCCAATTTTATGTATGTTAACATTGTGTAAAAATGTTACCATCATAGTTATTGATAAAATGAAGCCAACAAAAGTGGTTTCACTATTTTATTAATTACTATTGATTTATAAAGGATTTTTTAGTGAATAAAGCTCAAGTTTTAGGAAATAATTCACCAGAATACTTTTGTAGTTCCAAAAATTATTTCCTTGGGTTATTAAGTAGTGTTTTATGGACTGATTCAATAGAAGTTGGAATCAACTTAAAATACATATAATAATTCCCTCAAGAAATTCTCAAAGGCTGTACTAGAGGGTTTTTGGCTTGTTTGACCAGAATTAATCTATAAGGGATTTTGATGTGATTCCAAAGGCACATGTTAGGTATTTAGAATATCTTTCTATAGAAATTGGAATCACCCTTTTTGGATTCACAGAACTACGATGGTGAATTTATTGGTGATATAGTAATACACAGAATAGTTTAATTCACCAAAAATCAATAAAGGCTAAATAATTTATGGTCATTTGGGATTTGATGGATATAGGTATGAATTTATACTAGGAGTTGGAATAACGTCAGATCTATTTTTGGTTTGACGTAGAGAATTTATTAAATTCATAAACTAACTATTTTTGTTATTTTTATTACTGGAAAACCATAGTTCATCTTGACATGGGACCAAGTCCAGTGGTTGGGTTGGGTTCACCCCATTTGGATATACCAATTTATCTGGAAGATATATTGAATGAAAGGGACACCCTATGGTATTTTCTTTATTAGAGAACAACTAGAAATAATCTAGTCAAAATAGAGGTACTGCATGTTTTGGAAAACATGTGGGTACACAAGCAAATTTAGATCTAGTACTATTAAGCCATTTTCCATTTTCAAAAGGATTTAAAACAGATTTCTAAATTCATATATTTAAGAAATATTGGAAAAAATGAAAGAGGGAGGAGCTCAACGGGCCAAATCTGAGACCGAGGTCGGCCCGAGGGAGGGGATTCGGCCCACCCGAGCGATGCATAGCGCGGGAGGCGCATTTGAACACGCTGACAGACTGGGTTGGCCTGTCAGTGGTGGAGGGCGGCCGAAGGGGTATGGGGGCATGTGGGCCATCCTATTATGCCAGATCCGATGGACAGTGGATGTCGTCTTCGACGAGATGAGCCGGTGGTGGCGGAACCCAAGGGAGGTCGGAGAGCGGCGGTGGTGCTTACCAGAGGGTGGCGAGGCGATATTGAGGAGGCAGGGTGATGCGTCATGTGAAGGGAAGTCCAGCAAGGTGCGACGCGGGCGGTTTATGGGAAGAGTCGGGCCATTTTTACGGGTGGCGTTGCCATCTTCAGAAACTCTCTAGAGAGGGCTCAGTAAGGAGTGCATGCCACTGGGGAGAGCTCTGCTTGGTTTTGTTGTCCCTAGGGAGTCCATGGGTTATGCATGCAGCGGGGGAGAGGCTCGGTAGCTCCTGACTCGCAGTAGTAGCTCCGCTCGGGTATGCAACAAGGCTGGTTCCTCTGGTGTTCCTATGACGAAGGAAATGAAGGGGGTAGATTATATGTAGGGGAGCACGATGAGGGTAAGTAGAAGAGGAGGGGTGGTCAGGTGGAGAGGAAAAATGACCGGCATGCTCGCAGCACCACGGCGACAATCTTCTTCTCCCGTGAGGCAGAGAGGAGGAGAGATCTCAGGGAACTAGGGGAGTGTGAGGGAGAGTGGTAGGTGGTAAAATGATGTAGCAGGAGCGAGGGGAGAGGCCTCAGTACTTTGTATCCCGAGATGGATCGGTTCATGGTGAACCAAGCTCACAAAAGTGGAGGGGGGGTTAGAGCAAGACATTGCTCACATGGGTGCTGGAGGGAGTGTGGTGGGGCTCTGAGTCGAGCATTGAATGGAGGGGAGGGTGCAGGCTACTACTGACCTGTTACTTTACAAGATTGGCAATTAGTGGCTTATCCCTGTCAACAACCGGATTTTTAATCCCAGATGCCTGTTATGCCATACATCGCAATCCCAGGATTACCATTTTTGCGAGACAAAACAGATTGGATATCACAGTACATCATCCATTACAAACCAAACATAACGTCTTACACAAATAAGGATCTCATGATCCAGTTCTTAATACAATTCAAGCAACGGAATAACGTAATAGTAACAATAGTGTAGGCGAAGCTCCATCTTCATGGTCACAGGCAATGCTGACGATGGGAGATGATCCTAGTTGTCGTAACCTTCCTGCGGTCCGCCATCCTGATACTCCTCTTCATAGTCTGGCCATAGGAATAGCTAGGGACAAATCCATGAGTACTCTTTAAGTACTCGCAAACTAATACTAATAAGTGAAGGGGTTTTTGTAGTAGGATGCTAAGCTCTAGGGTTGTTTTGCAAAAATCCAGATTTACTACTAAGTTCAAAAGGAAAGAAAGCTAGTTGAAAATTCTATAACACCTAAGTGGGAACTTGAATTTCATATCACAACTCTGTTGTGGTCAATTCAAAGTCACAAATCATTTCACAAGCCATTTTGAAAACATCTGATGATAGAACAGTATGGCCACTCCAACTGTCCATAACCGCGGATGCGGCTATTCGAATAGTTTGACACTCTGTAGAGATTGTACACTTTCACCATAACATTCGTTACATCCATTAGGAACAATCCTGAATTCACCATACTCAGTATGCGGATAATCAATCCTAACCTTTCAATTACACGCCCGAGTATAGACACCTCTCCTGTGAGTTTGGCCTCCCAACCATGACCAATTGTCATCTTGGGAAATGCACAGGTGGACAATCTTCACAAGGTAGCCTCAACTCAGACCTTGGCCGTAAGGGAACCCATACTAAGGTATATAAATTTCCAGTGAAGCCCTACCCAAATTTCGGGTATTGTGGTTGTACGGTAAAATTGGAATGGTATCACATCCAGACATCCATCAGTTTTATAAAGGGCTAATGCTCATGCCTCAACATTTTCATCATCAAAATCATCTAGTGTTCAAGACACATGTCCAAAACATTTCAGTAGAATGACTCATCATTCTAAGGTTTTCATAATCATTTTCACCAATTATTTTCATCTAAAGTTGATCAAGTTTTATGCTTAGCACTAGCAGCTACATGTGGGGGTAAACACTAATGAGGTGTGGTAACAAAGGTGAATGATCTAAGTTCAATATCATGCCTTAGGATGACGTCAAGATTATCTATCTTAGGCCAACTTTTATGCTCTTTATGATACCTTCAATTATCTTTCTATAATCTACAAGTCACTAAGTAAACTCTAAGAGAAAGCTTTTAATAAAGAAAATAAAATAATAAGCTTGCAAGTAAAACTAGGAAGGTGGGTCAAGTGGGTATAATCACATATGATTAAGGAATATAGTTGGCATAGTTACAAGCAAGTAGTAGATTGCATAAGTAGGGTATCTTGCAAGTGTTAGCTTGCTAAGTTAATAGCTTGCCTTGTGCAGAGCCGTGGTTAAAGTTTTCCTTGGCTTCTTCCTCGTAGTATCCTCCTTGCTCCTCGTATCCTTGGTTGTTACTAGCGTCTATAAATAAATACGAGGTACACAATCACCAAACAATAGTTAACTATTTCTAATCATCACACAAAGGTCCACACTAGATGATCTATCATCATTACTAGCATTACAAGGATTAAAACACTTGTCTTATTTATTTTATTTAAGAAAAGTAATTTCTACTCATTGAAAAACTACTTAAGATTTAATATTCTCCAACTCAAACATGGGATCATGTTGACACATGTCATCACCACATATTTCAGTACATGAGAATGTGATTTAAAGTGGGTCACAATTTAATAAGGTTTAACCTTTTTATTTTATTTTTAAAGTGACTAGAAATGCCTATGTGGCATTCTTTTATTACTTGATCATTATTTCTGTAAGTAAACCTAAATATTTTTATATATTCTGAAAGGTATGGTCAAATGTGATTTTTGAGAGTTGGAATCAACTCAAAAGCTTTTATGGTTGAATTTTGAAAAATGTTTGAATGCATAAAAGCTTCGTCCTTGTTATTTTTACCATGGGTGATCTAAAATTCTAAATGGTTTGAATCCAACGAGCTTGGATTAAGAATTCCAGTACCTTTCTAAAAAAATTGGTTTCATGTATTTTGGTTTAGTGAATCGAGCTGGGCTTATTTTTTAATATAGGTAAAGAACTGGGTTTGAAATTAAATGAATAAAACTAAATTTGAATTGTTGGGTCGTGCGGGATGTTTAACTGTGACGGCCCACTACGCACAGCGCACGCGCGGGCTGGTTAAGTGGTTGTCCCCACGCGGCAGTGAGACAGTGAGGGATGAAGCGGTACAGGGTGATCTAGGCCGCACGATCTAAGTCTAATCAAATGACTGGTTCATCGTCCATGTCGGGCAGTGCCGGCGAGACAAAACCCTAGCACGGCAGGTGGGGTCGTGGGAGGCTCACCAGGGCTCAGGCGATGGTCGGCGATGGGGGCGAACAAGAAAGTCGACTATGGCGGTTCTCCTGATACCGGCAGCTTCTCCTGGGGCAGCTCCAATCGACGGCGCCTCTCCTCCTCTGCAGCGGCGAACTCCGGTGAAATTCCGGCCACCTGGTGCTCGCCTTGCTCCGGGAGTGAGTGCGTGTGATCAGTGAGAGGTGGGGAGTGAACCGGTGTGAAGAAAACGAGCGGGGGAGGTCTCCTTTTATAGTGGCTAAAGGGGACCGACGTGCGGGCTGAGCCTGTCGTGGTCGACGGTATAGAGGGCTAATGGCAGGGGCGACGGTAGGGGCGGTGCTATGCTCGTTGGAGAAGCTCAACGACATGGTGGCGAGGCGTGTGGCGGTGCTCAACGACGCTCTAGGCGGGTCCGACGGCAAATTTAATGGCGCACGGGTGCTCCTGGTCGCGCGGTGGCGAACGAGGTTGTCTGGCGGGGTGCTGGAGTATTGGCGATTACGCACGCAAGCGGCGAGAGCAGCACGTGGTTTGTGGGTGCTAGTCGAGTGTGGCGCAATGGCGCGCTCTCGGCTCGCACGCAGAGAGACTGAGTGCGTGCTTGGCGGGTGGTCCAGTGGCTGGCTGCGGTCGGGGCTGGGACAGGGAGTGGCGGTGGACGGTGCTGCGTGTCCCAGACAAGGTTGGCGAGGCTAGTTCTTCCTCTAGCTCGCTGGCGACATTGGGGTTGGCAAATGGGCTCGGCATGGTCACCATTAATGGTTATGCCAAGCTCACAGTGGTGCTAAGGCTGGTTAATTGGGCTAGATCATCTACTGAGAGTGTAGGGAGAGCTAGAGAGGGAACAAGGTTGGCCAAATTCACTGCTCACTATAGTGTTTGTTGTTTTTTGTTTGCTGCCAGCAAGGTGTTTGATGAAATGGCCGAAAGAAATTCAAATTTGAATTTTGGATTCAAACTTGGTGGGTTTGCTAGGCACATACTAGGGAGTATTTGGTTAGTTGAATAAGTCAAGGGGCACTGGTTTGGTTGGGTTTTGAAAATGTGTGATCTTCACATATGATAAAGATTCAATTTTGAATTGTGATTTGAATGAGGTTGCCAAATGTTTCTTCAAGTTTGAAAGGTGGGCTTTGATTCGTTTTTACTTGGTCTAGCAAGGGGTGAAAAGAATTAGAAAAGTTTCTTTTTGAAATCTTGGACTCAAAACACTCAAAGTGACCTAGTGAGCAAGATTGGCAAAAATGACGATTTGCCTTAATTGATTTGTTTTTTGATTTTCTCTTTATTTGTTTCTGCTTGGAAATATTTTATATGATGTTATTTTCATTTTAAACCATTTCTTGTTATTTAGGTTAATCACACAAGTTCATTCATGCATTTATCAAATCACCACATACACACATGCATTCATATGATTTAAATTAATCAAAGTTTTTTGTTAACCCTAATTTTAGTGATTAGAGTTTGATGATCATTGTTTTATTTTTTTTGGGATGTTACAAACCTTCCCCCCTTAAACAAAATCTCGTCCTAAGATTTTAAAAAGTAAGAAAAAAGACTACCTAGGATTTAAAAAGATCGGGAAACTCCGTCCTAATGTGATCTTCGCGCTCCCAGGTAGCTTCTTCTTCAGTGTGGTTGCTCCACTGAATCTTGATAAACTTGATGCTTCGGGTTCTGGTGGTTCTGAAAGCTTCTTCCAAAATACGGATGTGTACCTCGGGATACGTCAGGTCATCATTGATCTCTATGGTCTGGTGGTCAATGTTCTTGAAAACTTCAGTCTTCTCCGGAACTTCAAGGCATTTGCGATGTAACAATATATGGAACACATGGTGCACTGCTGACATTTCCTCAGGCAGTTCCAATTGATATGATACTTCTCCTCAACGATTCAGGATCTTGAAGGGTCCGATATATCTGGGGGCTAACTTTCCTTTGAGCTGGAAATGCTGCATTTCCTTCAAAGGCGACACTTTGAGATACACAAAATCTCCGATATTGAAAGCGAGGTCTCGACGTAACTCTTCTATCTTGATTGGGCGGTCCTGAGGTGCTCACGAATCTTGTGAACTTTCTCTTATTCTTCTCGTAGGATGTCGGGTCCGAAAATCGGACTCTCTCCTACTTCCGAACAATTCAAAGGGGTGCGACACTTCCTTCCATACATGAATTCAAATGGGGCCATTTGCAGACTAGCTTGATGAATGTTGTTGTATGAAAATTCTGCAAAAGGCAGAGAGTCTTCCCATTTAGATCCATACTCTAGCACACATGCTCTCAACATATCTTCGAGTATTTGATTTACTCGCTCTATTTGTCCATTGGTCTGAGGGTGATAAGCTATGCTGAAATCCATTCGGGTTCCTAAACCTTCTTGGACTCTCTTCCAGAATCTTGAGGTAAACTGGGTTCCTCGATCTGATACAATGTTCTTGGGGACTCCATGCAAGCTGACGATTCTAGCGATGTACAACTCTGCTAGCTTCGAACTCTGGTATGTGGTCTTGACTGGTAAGAAATGGGCTACCTTGGACAATCTGTCCACTATGACCCAAATAGAGTCATTTCCCCTACTAGTAGTAGGCAATCCGGTGATAAAGTCCATTCCAACTGAATCCCATTTCCATTCCGGAATATGTAATGGTTGCAACAGTCCTGTGGGTCTTTGATGTCCCGCCTTGACTCTCTGGCAGATATCACACTTGTCGATACAGCTTCCGATTTCTCTCTTCATCTTATGCCACCAAAATTGTTCCTTCAAATCCTGATACATCTTCATTCCTCCGGGGTGGATAGAATAAAGAGTATCATGGGCTTCCTTAAAAATAACTTATTTCAACTCGGAATCTGCTGGTACACAAAGACGTCCTTTGTACCACAAAACTCCTTCTTCGTCTTCGGTGAATTCGGGTACTTTCCCTGTACCGATACGACGTTTGATTTCGTCGGTACTAGCATTTCCTTTGTGCGCCTCTTTGATCTAATTGATCAAAGTGGGTTGAAGTTCTATGCTAGCCAAAAATCCTTCACTCACTAATTCCATTCGGAAATCTTCCATCTCTACGTGCAAACTTGGTTGCTACTTCAAAATCATGGAGTTCAAGCGGCACGACAATCTGCTAAGGACATCTGCTACCACATTGGCTTTACCGGGGTGATAGTGAATGTCCAGATCATAGTCCTTGATTAGCTCAATCCATCTTCTCTGCCTCATATTCAACTCCTTTTGAGTGAATGTATACTTCAGGCTCTTGTGATCCAAATAAATCTCACAACGGTTTCCCATCAGGTAATGCCTCCATGTCTTCAAGGCTACAACTATGACTACTAGTTCAAGGTCATGGGTTGGATAATTTTGTTCATGCTGCTTAGTTGTCGGGATAGATAAGATATAACTTTGCCTTCTTGCATTAGCACACATCTGAGACCGATCTTGGGTGCATCACAATACACATCAAAGGGCTTGGTGATATCCGGCATTATCAAAATTGGGGCTGAAATCAATGTTCTCTTGAGTTCTTGAAAACTCGCTTCACATTTGTCCGTCCATTCAAACTTCTTGTCCTTCTTTAGCAATTGGGTCATGGGTCTAGCGATACTCGAGAATCCTTCTACGAACTTGCGGTAGTATCCCGCTAATCCTAGAAATGCACGAACTTGGGTTTGAGTGGTTGGAGCTTGCCAATCTTCAACATCCTTCACCTTCGCAGGGTCAACGGTAATTCCTCCGGCTGATACAATATGTCCGAGGAATCCTACCTCCTGTAACCAGGATTCACATTTGCTAAACTTGGCATACAGCTGATGCTCTCTAAGGGTTCCAAGAATGGTCCTTAGGTGTAGCTCATGTTCTTCTTCTGATTTGGAATAAATCAGAATGTCATCGATGAAAACAATGACAAACTTATCCAGGAAGTCCATAAAAATCTTATTCATGAGATTCATGAAATAAGCGGGGGCATTGGTTAATCCAAAAGACATGACATTATACTCGTATAATGCATATCTGGTGGTAAAGGCAGTCTTTGGAATATCTTCTGCGCGAATCTTGAGTTGATGATAGCCAGTTCTAAGATCAATCTTAGAAAACACTTTGGCACCAGTCAACTGGTCAAACAAATCTTCTATCTTGGGAAACGGGTACTTGTTCTTAATGGTGACATCATTCAACTTCCGATAACCCGTACACAAACGGTTACCTCCATCTTTCTTGTCCACAAACAAAACAGGTGATCTCCATGGTGACGCACTTGGTTGAATCAATCCAATTTCTAGCATGGCATCCAGTTGCTTCTTCAGTTCTGCTAGTTCCGACGGGTTCATACTATATGGTCTCTGGGCTATGGGTCCGGTTCCATGGATTAGTTCAATGGTAAACTCGATATCCCGATCCGGGGGCATACCGGGCAAAACATCTGGAAATACATCGGGGGATTCACAAACTATCCGGACTTGGTCAATGGTTGGCTGGGCTATACTCTTGTTGCACTTGAATTGATGGGGCAAGGTTTCAGATACATGCTCCACTGATATTCCGGCTGTACTGGTCATGGTTATGGCTTTCTTGGCACAATCAATTATTCATTTGTGTTTGGACATCCAATCCATTCCTAGTACCACTTCCAAACCTTTAGTTCCGAGTACTATTAAATTAGCATAAAAATCTATGCCATGGATTCAGACAGGGACGGCTTTGCAAATTTGTCTAGCTTTGGTGGTTGAACCGGGTATTTGAACAATCATAACATGCTTCAATTTGGTTGGTTGAATCTTACTAGTGCATGCAAATTCTTCAGTAACAAATGAGTGAAATGCTCCAAAATCAAACAACACTCTTGCAAGTACCGAGTTAACAGAAAATATACCCAGCACGACATCTGGCGCTTACTAGCCTTCTTCAGCATGCATGAGAAAGAGGCGACCGTTGCGGTTGAGCGAGTTCCCTGGAGCAAACCTTCTTCTGGGCTGAGCACGACGCTGCTGCTGAGCTGGGACATTTGCATTGGGGGCTGCGGCAATCTTCTTGGGGGACTCATTAGAATAGTGACCCTTGGTTCCACATTCATAACAAGTCACTTGTGACTTGTCCTTTGCTGCAACAGGCACAACATTGCTTCCAGTCCTTGGGGGCAGTGTTGGTGTTGGTGGCAGCATTGTTGTTGTTGAACTTGGGTGGGGCACGGTTGAAATTGCTGGAGTTGCCGGGGTTGTTGTGGTTTCCTCCAGGCCTTGGGTTTCCACGGTTGGGATAGGTCGGACGGTTCATCAGGGGTCTGTTGTTTCTTGGGGAAAATCCTGGAGATGGGTTGGGGCGATACTTTGGTGTATGGTGGGTTCCTGGTTGATGCATCATGCGACGCTTGCGGTTCTGTTTAGCTTGGTTGATCTTTCCTTCCATCTCAATGGCAGAGTCAACTAAGGCTTCAATATCTGCAAAGGGGATATTGACTAACATTGTTTGCATTTCGTCGTGCAGACCATTCAGGAATCTCTCCTTCTTCTTGGCTTCGGTGTCGATCTCGTCTGGTGCATACCTAGCCAATGACAATAATTTGTCACGGTATTCCACTACTGTCATTCTCCCTTGTTTCATTTCCCTGAATTCATCTCTCATCCTCTTGATCAAACCCGGTGGCACATGGGTTCTGCTGAACTTGACTTTGAAATCTTCCCGAGTCATCATCTGACCTCCTGTCATTGCGCGAACACTATTCCACCATGCTCTTGCATCACCGGCCAGATAGTGGGTGGCAAACAACACTTTCTCGTTAGCTTCCACTCCTGCAACTTCTAGATTGTTCTCCATGGTTTGCAACCAATCATCTACATCTAGGGGCTCTTCTCACTTAGTGAAAATAGGTGGATTGGTGTTCTGGAAATTCTTGAGCTTAGATCCATGGTTGTCCTGATTTCCATGGCCTTGATTGTTGTTGACCATCTGAGCTATCTATTGAAGGGTGGATAAGTTGGCTTGACGTTCGACTCTTTCGGCTTCATGGTCAGAAACCAACATTTGCAAGAGTTGCAACATCGGGTCCGGGGCTAAGTTGCTTCCTTCGCGAGGCATCTGAAGATTGAGGTAGATCATGAGAAAAGAGGGTAATTTCTAAGGTTCAGGGATTTTTGAAATTTTTTTAAAGTTTAATCAAATTTTTCTAGCAACTTGCTTTTCATTCATTCATAGCACACAATACAAACACACACCACAACAAAGAAAAAACAGATGGTTTTAAGAACCATTCTGTGAAACTACGATACAGGGGGACCGAATACAACTCATTAATGCTAGTGCTCAAGTGCTACTACTCCTCGGAGTCAGTGTCATCCTCATCATCATCATCAATGAAGGCGAAGTCATCCTCATCGGTGACGAAGATATCCTGATCCTCCAGAAAGTCATCATCATTGCTGAGATAGGAGTAGGGGTCTCCACGAAGGTATTACCCTGCATTCTCCCTCTCCTCCAACTGCATGTCTCTCTCGTGGATGGTCTCTTCCAAATCCGTGATCCGGTGGCGAAGACGGGCAATGATGCGCTCCTTCTTGTCGAGCTAACGACGACGAGACTTGTGATCCTTCACTAGCATGGCGATGGTCTGATCCTTCTTGGCAGCGATGGCGTACTTGTGTTTGGCGTAGGAACGGGCATTGTCCAACTCCTTCTGACGGTCATACATCATGAAGCTGAGGTGGTCTAATTGACTCTTCAGCTCGTGGTGATATGGGGTCTCCAGTGGCTGTCCCATAACATCATGCCTCGGGTAAAACTCAAAATGGGTCTCCTTGATTTGATTGATACTCTGCCCACATAGATGGTCAAGAGCTTCCTGTATTGCCCTGGCCAGTCCATCGAGCCAATTGTTCTCTCTTAAGGTGAACTGAATTCCCTCTCGAGTGGGAGGTTCAATCTTTCCTCGGAGACTTGCATCAACTAGCCATTTCAGGTCTTCTCCTTCCTGATCATTGAGCTGAGCTCCGAAGAACTCAGGGTGCGGATGCTCCAGCATCTCCGACAGCTGGTCCAAGTCAAGCTCAAAGATGAGGTCTCCTCCATTTCCTAACTGATAAAACTTGTTGTACTTCACGTCCATCTATAAGAATATAGGATGAGTAACTTAGTAGAGTGATCAAGTGTGTCAAATTTTATGTACTTTGTAAGAATTTTTGAGGAACATGAATTTTCATGAAAGAATCCAAGTTATAAGAATCAGAATAAGTTTTTGTAAATACTCACTTCCTTTGGTTTTGAAAATAAGTTTTTGATTCAAACGTCCATTCTAACTAGGGTCTCCTATGGTCAGGATGGCTCTCATACCAACTTGTCAACACCCGGATTTTTAATACCAGATGCCTGTTATGCCATACATCGCAATCCCGGGATTACCATTTTTGCGAGACATAACAGATAGGATATCATACTACATCATCCATTACAAACCATACATAAGATCTTACACAAATAAGGATCTCATGATCCAGTTCTTAATACAATTCAAGCAACGGAATAACATAATAGTAACGATAGCACAGGCGAAGCTCCATCTTCATGGTCACAGGCAATGCTGACGATGGTAGATGATCCTAGTTGTCATAACCTTCCTGCGGTCTGTCATCCTAATACTCCTCTTCATAGTCTGGCCACGGGAATAGCCAGGGACAAAGCCATGAGTACTCTTTAAGTACTCGCAAACTAATACTAATAAGTGAAGGGGGTTTTGTAGTAGGATGCTAAGCTCTAGGGTCGTTTTGCAAAAAGCCAGATTTACTCTACTAAGTTCAAAAGCAAAGAAAGCTAGTTGAAAATTCTATAACACCTAAGTGGGAACTTGAATTTCATATCACAACTTTGTTGTGGTCAAGTAAAAGTCATAAATCATTTCACAAGTCATTTTGAAAACATCTGACGATAGAACAGTATGGCCACTCCAACTGTCCATAACCGTGGACGCGGCTATTCGAATAGTTTGACACTCTGCTGAGATTATACACTTTCACCACAACATTCGATACATCCGTCAGGAACAATCCTGAATTCACCATACTCAGTATGCGGATAATCAATCCTAACCTTTCAATTGCATGCCCTAGTATAGGCACCTCTCCTGTGAGTTTGGCCTCCCAACCATGACCAACTGTCATCTTGGGAACTGCACAGCTGGACAATCTTCACAAGGTAACTTTAGCTCAGACCTTGGCCGCAAGGGAACCCATACTAAGGTATATAAATTTCCAGTCAAGCCCTACCCAAATTTCGGGTATTTTTGTTGTACGGTAAAATTGGAATGGTATCGCATCTAGACAACCATCAGTTTTATAAAGGGCTAAGGCTCATGCCTCAACATTTTCATCATTAAAATCATCTAGTGTTCAAGACACATGTCCAAAACATTTCAGTAGAATGACTCATCATTCTAAGGTTTTCATAACCATTTTCACCAAGTATTCCCATCTAAAGTTGATCAAGTTTTATGCTTAGCACTAGCAGCTACATGTGGGGTAAACACTAATGATGTGTGGTAACAAATGTGAATGATCTAAGTTCAATCTCATGCCTTAGGATGACATCAAGATTATCTATCTTAGGCCAACTTTTATGCTCTTTATGCTACCTTCAATTATCTTTCTAGAATCTACAAGTCACGAAGTAAACTCTAAGTGAAAGCTTTTAATAACGAAAATAAAATACTAAGCTTGCAAGTAAAACTAGGATGGTGGGTCAAGTGGGTATAATCACATATTCTTAAGGCATATAGTTGGCATCGTAACAAGCAAGTAGTAGCTTGCATAAGTAGGGTATCTTGCAAGTGTTAGGTTGTTCAGTTAATAGCTTGCCTTGTGTAGAGCAGTGGTTGAATTTTTCCTCGGCTTCTTCCTCGTACTATCCTCCTTCCTCCTCGTATACTTGGTCGTGACTAGCATCTATAAATAAATACGAGGTACACAATCACCAAACAATACTTAACTATTTCTAATCATCACACAAAGGTTCACACTAGATGATCTATCATCATTACTAGCATTACAAGGATTAAAACACTTGTCTTATTTATTTTATTTAAGAAAAGTAATTTCTACTCATTGAAAAACTACTTAAGATTTAATATTCTCTAACTCAAACATGGGATCATGTTGACACATGTCATCACCACACATTTCAGTACATGAGAATGTGATTTAAAGTGGTGTCACAATTTAGTAAGGTTTAACCTTTTTATTTTATTTAATTAAAGTGACTAGAAATGCATATGTGGCATTCTTTTAGTACTTGATCATTATTTCTGTAAGTAAACCTATATATTTTTATATATTCTCAAAGGTATGGTCAAATGTGATTTTTGAGAGATGGAATCCACTCAAAAGCTTTTATGGTTGAATTTTGAAAAATGTCTGAATACAGAAAAGCTTCTGCCTTGTTATTTTTACCATGAGTGATCTACAATTCTAAATGGTTTGAATCCAACGGGCTTGGATTAAGCATTCTAGTACCTTTCTAACAAAATTGGTTTCATGTATTTTGGTTTAGTGAATCGAGCTGGGTTAATTTTTGAATATAGGTACAGAACTGGGTTTGAAATTAAATGAATAATACTAAATTTGAATTGTTGGGTCGCGCGGGACGTTTAACTGGGCCGGCCCACTACACACAACACACGCGCGGGCTAGTTAAGTGGCTGTCCCCATGCGTCATTGAGACAGTGAGGGACGAAGCGGTATAGGGTGATCTAGGTCGCACGATCTAACTCTAATCGAACGGCTCTGGTTCATCATCCATGTCGGGCAGCGCCGGCGAGACAGAACCCTAGCGCGGCAGGTGGGGGTCGTGGGAGGCTCACGGGGGCTCAGGCGATGGTCAGCGACGGGGGCGAACGACGAAGTCGATGATGGCGGTTCTCCTGGTACCGACAGCTTCTCTGGGGCGGCTCCAATCGACGGCGCCTCTCCTCCTCTGAAGCGGCGAACTCCGGTGAAATTCTGGCCAACTGGTGCTCGCCTTGCTCCGAGAGTGAGTGGGTGTGATTAGTGAGAGGTGGGAAGTGAACTGGTGTGAAGAAAACGAGCGGGGGAGGTCTCCTTTTACAATGGCTGAAGGGGACCGACGGGCGCGGGCTGAGCTCGTCGTGGTCGACGACACAGAGGGATAATGGCATGGGCGACGATAGGGGCGGTGTTGTGCTCTCTGGCGAAGCTCAACGACGTAGTGGCGAGGCGTGTGGTGGTGCTGATAGGTCGGAACGCGTCGGCGCTCTAGGCGGGTCCGACGGCAAATTTAATGGCGCACGGGTGCTCCTGGTCACGCGGCGGCGAACGAGGTTGTCTGGCGGGGTGCTGGAGGTTGGCGATCACGCACGCAAGCGGCAAGGGTGGCGCGCGGTCTTTGGGTGCTGGTCGAGTGTGGCGCACTGGCGCGCTATCGGCTCGCACGCAGAGAGACTGGGCGCGTGCTTGGCGGATGGTCCAGTGGCTGGCTATGCTCGGGGCTGGGACAGGGAGTGGCGGTGGATAGTGCTGCGTGTCCCAGACATGGTTGGCAAGGCTAGTTCTTCCTCTAGCTCGCTAGCGACATTGGGGTTGGCAAATGGGCTCGGCATGGTCACCATTAATGGCTATGCCAAGCTCACAATGGTGCTAAGGCTTGTTAATTGGGCTAGATCATCTACTGAGAGTGTAGGGAGAGCTAGAGAGGGAACAAGGTTGGCCAAATTCACTGCTCACTATAGTGTTTGTTGTTTTTTCTGTTTGCTGCCAGCAAGGTGTTTGATGAAATGGCCGAAAGAAATTCAAATTTGAATTTTGGATTCAAACTTGGTGGGTTTGCTAGGCACATACTAGGGAGTATCTGGTTAGTTGGATAAGTCAAGGAGCACTGGTTTGGTTGGGTTTTGAAAATGTGTGATCTTCACATATGATAAAGATTCAATTTTGAATTGTGATTTGATTGAGGTTGCCAAATGTTTCTGCAAGTTTGAAAGGTGGGCTTTGATTCATTTTTACTTGGTCTAGCAAGGGGTGAAAAGAATTGGAAAAGTTTCTGTTTGAAATCTTGGACTGGAAACACTCAAAGTGACCTAGTGAGCAAGATTGGCAAAAATGACCATTTGCCTTAATTGATTTGTTTTTTGATTTTCTCTTTATTTGTTTCTTCTTGGAAATAGTTTATATGATGTTATTTTCATCTTTAAACAATTTCTTTATATTTAGGTTAATCACACAAGTTCATTAATGCATTTATCAAATCACCACATACACACATGCATTCATATGATTTAAATTAATCAAAGTTTTTGTTAACCCTAATTTTAGTGATTAGAGTTTGATGATCATTGTTTTATTTTTTTGGGATGTTACAATCCCTTTCTCTTTATTACTTGCTCAAAGCTATAAGACAAGGGGGAGGGCTTATGCTATAGTTGTACACGACTAAGGGGGTGTGAGTGGTGTTGGGAAGCTTGCTCGACCATTTCTGTGGTATCTTGTTTATTTTGATAGCTTGAAGTATCAATAATCTAAATATTGGTCCTTTAGATTATTGTGAAACAAGTCTAGAAAGTTGGTCTTGGCAAGTTGGTAAAATGGCACTAATGTGTAGATAGGGTCAAAGCATAGCCCTACGAATTGTTTGAGATTTTTGAAATGATTTTTGGTTCACTTATAATGATTTATTCAAAAAGTGCAGAAATAGTTTCTAGGAGATCATTTGATATTTTCATATTGTACAAAGTTGGTTTTTCATGTTAGATGGTCCTAAATACCATATAACACATTGTAGAATTTTCTTGGAATTTATTTGGAATGGAAAGTATTTTTAAGACATTAATTCTTGTTTCTGCCATTTTAGAAAAAGGGCAAAAAGAAATAATAAAGTATCTCAGAATTATTTATTTTTAATATGGGAGTGTGGGGTATTATGTTTAGAACTCAAATTTGTATTGAGTTGGCTAAGTGATTTGGAGAAAAGCAAACTTGCCTTTATAGAGAGAGTTTCTAGGGTTTTGCCAAAAGTGGAAATTAAATATTTTTAGGATCCAAATAATTATGGGAATTATTTGGTGAGTTATTACCTCCAAGGTAGATGATGTTAAATTGATTTATACATCATTGTCCACTTGGGTTTTTAAGGATTATGGTGGAATTGGAAGAAATTAGATTTGGGGGCATCTAGGGTTTTGATATTTTTATGCCACCAAAACATGGTTGGATTAGGGAGCTTAGAGCTCACCTTAGTACAAGGGATAGATGGATAGCTATAAAAAGTTATATAGATGATAATGGAAGCAACATTTGGGCTTGGATGTATTTGAGGTGGTATAGAAGAGATGGCAAACTTTGTTGAAAATAAGGCTGCCATAGCAGGATTGTCATGATGCCTTATAAACCAGGTGGGTTTAAGATGAATAAGGTTACAATAGAAACAAGTGAAGTAGGGTTTGATATAACATGTTTAGTAGATCATAACCATGAAAATATTTGGTCAAGGGGTGGTAGCATAAGGATGGGAGCTTCGTTCAAAGTAGTAAAGATGATAAGATTTGTAGAAAAGCTTATTATCTTGACTACAAAACCATCATCGATGAGTGGGTGTTTGGTAGTACTAATGATGTGATACAATATGGTTCAATTACATATTCAAAAATGCACATAGGTTGGAGTAGGTGGAGTTCCAAGGATTGAATCTAGTTAAAGATTCGAAACATAGCCAAATTTGGCAGACTTGTGGATTTGGACTAGTATGGGAGAGGGAAACATTTGGAGAGGGGGCAAGGGTTTATACTTACCATCAAGTGTATGATACAAAGGATTAGTTTAGGATAGATCTGGTTGAGTAGATTAAAGATTCACTTGTCAAACTCTGGATAGATTCACTTTGGGATACTTGGTTTGCGATTGTTGATCTCAACCATTGGTTTGATCCCTAAGGATGAGATACTAGATTATCTCAAGCAAGGCAAACATCAGATCAAGGAAATTTCTCTTACTAAACAATTCAGATACTACTGAAGTTACCATCAATTCTAACTTGAGGTAAGCATGGGTATTTTTAAGGGGTTGGGCTTTGAGGTAGGGTAAGGACCTCTTGGTAGTTATACCAAGTTTAGAATCAAAAGGTTTTATGAAAGATTTTCGAAAGACCTAGAGAGAAGAGTAGTTAAAGTTCTGTCTTGAAAACATAAGGAGATTATACATAGTTCTCCATAGATTTGTATATAGAAACTAGGGAAATAGTTTTTTGTATCAAAATCATCTTGGCTCATGTTTGGAATAACATATCATTTAAGAATATTAAAGATGAGCCAAGACATATCTTTTGAAAAATATTTGTTGTCAAATAGTGTTGAGATAAGAAGTATATCACCTAATACATAATTAGTTGCATAAACACAAGCAAACAAGTAAGGAAACATTGCAACACTTAATAATAAAAAGTTTTTGTTCCCCCTAATTTTTGCATTTTGATAAAAGATTAAGGGTGCTGAAATTGGGATGTTACAGACACTATGCCAAGGAAATCAGATGAAAATTATCATTAAATGCTTTATAGTACCTATAACTTATTTATTAGTCGTCTTATAAAGATTTTGTTTGTCCATGTTTATATCTCTTATAATAAAGGGGCATCCATCCTGGCACCTCAATTTATAAAATGCTACATAATGTAGTAGTTTCTTAAAACCATGGGTAGGCGGAGTTTTTTTAGAGGTGGGGGAGATGCCAAAAAGGCCAAATTAGAAATATTTTGGTCTATGCTCCATGGGCTCCTATCTCAAATTTCACTGGGTTGTGGCTCGGCCGGATTCGAAAAACATACCTCACTGAGAGAGCAAAAAAGATAATTCCTTTGACATATATTCATGTAAAAATATCTAAAGAACAAGGACACATAGTCCATGCGTCAAAACTAGATTGCTATCCAATGAATTCACTTCGGGAAATCATGTTATATCTTTACCGTCTCATATTTGTCCAAAATACATCCAACGGTTCCGATGACACACAAGAAAAATCTCTAGTGCAAGCAGTCCAACAACAATGATAGAACTTTTAACAAATTCAGTAGCATTTGAATTTTTTTGCAATACTGAATATGATAAAGAAATATCGACAGATTCATAGTTCATATTCAACATCACTTGACTGGTTCAGAAACATTTCAAAGTGGTTGTGTCAACACCCGGATTTTTAATCCCAAATTCCTGTTATGCCATACATCGCAATCCCAGGATTACCATTTTTGCGAGACATAACAGATTGGATATCACAGTACGTCATCCTTTTCAAACCATACATGATGACTTACACAAATAAGGATCTCATGATCCAGTCTTAATACAATCCAAGCAGCGGAATAACGTAATAATATTGATAGCATGGGCGAAGGTCCATCTTCATGGTCACAGGCAATGCTGACGATGGGAGATGATCCTAGTTGTCGTAACCTTCCTGCTGTCCATCGTTCGGATACTCCTATTCATAGTCCGACCACGGTAATAGCCAGGTACAAAGCCATGAGTACTCTTTAAGTACTCTCAAACTAGTACTAACAAGTGAAGTGGTCTTTGAGTAGGATACTAAGCTCTAGGGTTGTTTTGCAAAAAGCCAGGTTTACCTTAACTAAGCTCATAAGCAAAGAAAGGTAGTTGAAAGTTTTATAACACCTCAGTGGGAACTTGAATTTCATATCACAACCCTATTGTGGTCAATTCAAAGTCACAAATCATTCCATAAGTTATTTTGAAAACATCTGACGACAGAACAGTATGGCCACTCCAACTGTCCATAACCGCGGACGTGGCTATTCGAATAGTTTGACACTCTGCAGAGATTGTACACTTTCACCACAACATTCGATACATCCGTCAGGAACAATCCTGAATTCACCATACTCAGTATGCGGATAATCAATCCTAACCTTTCAATTACACACCCTAGTATAGGCACCTCTCCTATGAGTTTGGCCTCCCAACCATGACCAACTATCATCTTGGGAACTGCATAGGTGGACAATCTTCACAAGGTTGCCTCGGCTCAAACCTTGGCCGTAAGGGAACCCATACTAAGGTATATAAATTTCCAGTCAAGCCCTACCCAAATTTCGGGTATTGTGGTTGTACGGTAAAATTGGAATGGTATCGCATCCAGACAACCATAAGTTTTATACAGGGCTAAGGATCATGCCTTAACATTTTCATTATCAAAAATCATCTGGTGTTCGGAAACACATGGAAAAACATTTCAGTAGAATGACTCATTATTCTAAGGTTTTCATAACCATTTTCACCAAGTATTCCCATCTAAGGTGATCAAGTTTTATGCTTAGCACTAGCATCTACAGGTGGGGTTAAATACTAATGAGGGGAAACAAGTGTGAATTAGCTAAGTTCCATCTCATGCCTTAGGATGACATCAAGATTATCTAACGTAGGCCAAGTTTTATGATCTTTATGCTACCTTTTAATATCTTTCTAGAATCTATAAGTCACTAAGTAAACTCAAATAAAAGCTTTGATAAAGAAATAAAATAATTATGTTTGCAAGTAAAACTGGGATTTGGTATCATCAAGTGGGTATAATCACATATGCTTAAGGCATCTGGTTGGCATAGTAACAAGCAAGTTTTAGCTTGCCAAGTCAACTGGTAGTATTAAGCTTGCTCAGATAATAGCTTGCCTTGTGCAGAGCAGTGGTTGAAGTTTTCCTCGGCTTCTTCCTCGTAGTATCCTCCTTCCTCCTCGTATCCTTGGTCGCTACTAGCGTCTATAAATAAATACGAGGTACACAATCACCAAACAATACTTAACTACTATTACTTATCACACCAAGGTTTTCACTATATGATATAGGATCATCACAAGCATTACAATCATTAAGGTATTTGTCTTATTTATTTTTATTTTGGAAAAGTAATTTCTACTCATTGAAAAACTACTTAAGATTTAATATTCTCAAACTAAAACATGGGCTCATGTTGACACATGTCATCACCACATATTTCAGTACTTGGGAATGTGATTTAAAATGGTGTCACAATTTAATAAAGTTTAACTTTTTTATTTTAATTAATTAAAGTGACTAGAATGGCCTATGAGGCATTATTTTATTAATTGATCATTATTTCTGCAAGTAAACCTATATATTTTTATATATTCTGAAAGGTCTTGTTAAATGTGATTTTTGAGAGTTGGAATCAACTCAAAAGCTTTTGTGGTTGAATTTTGAAAAATGTTTGCAGAAAAGCTTCTGCCTTGTTATTTTTACCATGGGTGATCTACAATTCTAAATGGTTTGAATCCAATGGGCTTGGATTAAGAATTCCAGTACATTTGTAACAAAATTGGTTTCATGCATTTTGGTTAAGTGAATCGAGCTGGGTTGATTTTTGAATCTAGGTACAGAACCGAGTTTAAAACTAAAAGAATAAACCTAAATTTCAATTACTGGGTCGAGCGGGAGGTTAACTGGGCCGACCCACTATGCACAGCGCGCGCGGGGGCTAGTTAAGTGGCTGTCCCACTCGTTAGTGAGACAGAGAGTGGCAAAGGGGTACGCGGCGATTAGGGCCGTAGGATTAGAAGCTAGATCTACGGTTGTGGTTCATCGTCCATGCCTGAGCAGGACGCGACGAGGTCGAACCCTAACGCAGCCAGGGGGGTCGACGGGGGCTCACCGGGGCTCAGGCAATGGTCGGCGATGGGGGCGAATGACGAAGTCGAAATATTGGGTATCACCTTGGGAGAAAATACCATGAATATATATGTGAAATATCCCCCAAGGTGTGGAGCCGGAAAACTCGCAAGATCAAAAACCGCAATAAGATATGCAAGTGAAATCCTTAGATGATGAACTAGATCTTGTTATGATGATGACCACAAGCTCTAGATCCTCTCATGGACAAGAACCAAATAACAACCAAGAAAGATGATGTTATGAATGCAAAGGTTTGAGCTCTCTCTGAACGATGCAAACGAGACACCCGCTTGAGAGCCCCTCTTGATAGAACGGCTATCTATCCTAAACCCGGTCTGCCAACTAACAACACGAGACCGGCAAAAGAAAAACCCTATCAAGGACATACATTTGCCTTGAGCATCCCACTTGAACTTGATGTAGACCGTCTAGTTCTTATATAGTGGGATCACTTTTCTTGTTTGCTCTTGCTTGATGAAGATGAAGACTTTAAAATTTCTCCCCCATACTTCATGGGGAAACCTCTTCTTTGAAATTGTCTTCATCACTCCATGACCATGAGGATGGAAAGCTTCAAGCATGAGATCTTCTAGAGATGGCGCATCTTGAGCTTTCCCTTCTTCATTGCTTCTTGAGGTTGATGCATCTTGATGCAACTCTTTGCACTTGTGTTGATCAACCTTCAAGCTCCTTATTTCTTCATGAATCCAATGGCACAAAGCCCTTGGATATTTCTTCATATTTCAACCTTTAGTCCAACACATGACCCAAGCGATACCAATGGACAAACCTACAAGTGAAACTCAATTTACACATTAGTCCATAGAGATTGTCATTAATTACCAAAACCACACATGGGGGCATACATGACCTTTCAGTTGGAATCAACTCAAAACCTTTTGTGGTTGAATTTTGAAAAATGTTTGAATGCAGAAAAGCTTCTTCCTTGTTATTTTTACCATGGGTGATCTATAATTCTAAATGGTGTGAATCCAACGGGCTTGGATTAAGAATTCCAGTACCTTTCTAACAAAATTGGTTTCAAGCATTTTGGTTTAGTGAATCGAGCTGGGTTGATTTTTGAATCTAGGTACAGAACTGAGTTTAAAACTAAAAGAATAAACCTAAGTTTGAATTACTGGGTTGCGCAGGAGGTTAACTGGGCCGGCCCACTACGCACAGCGCGTGCGGGCTGGTTAAGTGGCTGTTCCCACTCGTCAGTGAGACAGAGAGTGGCGAAGGGGTACGTGGCGAATAGGGCCGTAGGATTAGAAGCTAGATCTATGTATATGGTTCATCGTCCACGCCTGAACAGGACGCAGGGAGGTCCTACCGTAGCGCGGCCAGTGGGGGTCGACGGGGGATCACCGGGGCTCAGGCGATGGTCGGTGATGGGGGCGAACGACGAAGTCGACGATGACGAACCTCCTAGTACCGGCAGCTCCTCCTATGGCGGCTTCATTCGATGACGCCTCTCCTCCTCTACAGCGGTGGACTCTGGTGAAATTCCCACCACCTGTTGCTCGCCTTGATCCGGGGGTGAGTGGGTGTGAGAGGTGGGGAGTGAGATGGTGTGCTCAAATCGAATGGTGGTGGACTCCTTTTATAGTGCCTGAAGGGGACCGACGGGCGCGGGCTGATCTTGTCGTGGTCGTCGTCACAGCGGGCTACGGGCATCGGCAAAGGTAGGGGATGGTGCTATGCTCCCTGGCGAAGCTCAACGGCAAGGTCACACGGCGTGGGGCGGTGCGAAACGGTCGGAATGTTGTGGTGCTCTAGGCGGGTCTGACGGTGGTTTTAATGGCGTCCATGGTCCGCGCGGCGATGAATGGGGTTATCTGGTGTGTTTCTGGGGTGCTGGCGATCACGCACGCAAGCGGCGAGGGTGGCGCGTGGTCTGTGGGCGTGTGTCGCGGTTGGCGCTCTGGCGCGCTCTCGGCTCGCTCGCAGAGAGGCTTGGCATGCTCGGGCGGTGTGGTCCAGGGGCTGGCAGTGCTCGAGGCTTGGATAGGGGGTGGCGGTGGATGGTGGAGAGTGTCCAAGACATGCTTGCTAGGCTTGGAGCTTCTCCTAGCTTGCTGTCGACATGGGGGTGGCAAGTTAGTCTCTGCATGGTCACCATTGATGGCTATGGCAAGCTCATAGTGGTGCTAAAGCTAGTTAATTTAGTTTGATCATCTACTGAGAGTGTAGTGTGAGCTATAGAGCGAACAAGGTTGGACAAAATCACTACTTCTAATAGTGTTTGATGTTTGTTTGTTTGCGGATTACAAGGTGTTTGATGAAATGGCCGCAAGAGATTCAAATTTGAATTTTGGATTCAAACTTGGTGGGTGTTTTGGTTACATACTAGGGAGTCTCTGGTTAGTTGGACTGGTCAAGTGGAATTGGTTTGGTTGGGTTTTGAGAAATGGTGATCTTTACATATGAATCAGATTCAATTTTGAATTGTGATTTTTATCAAGTTGCCAAATGTTTTTGCTAGTTTGAAAGGTGGGCTTTGATTCATTTTTACTTGGTCTAGCTAGGGGTGAAAAGAAATGTAAAAGTTTCTGTTTGAAATCTTGGACTAGAAACACTCAAAGTGGTCTAGTGAGCAAGATTGGAAAAATGACATTTTGCCTTATTTGTTTTGTTTATGATTTTCTCTTGATTTGTTTCTGCTTGGAAATGTTTTAGATGATGTTGTTTTCATCTTTAAACCATTCCTTGCTATTTAGATCAATCACACAAGTCCATTCGTGCATTCATACAATCATCACATACACACATGCATTCATAAAGATTTGAATTAACAAAAGTTTTTGTTAACCCTAATTTTGGTGATTGGAATTTGATAATCATTGCTCAGCATTTTTGGGATGTTACAGGCTGATTCACCAATACAGACACTGAAATTCAATAGAAATATAGAGAGAACCGGTTCTTGTTTTAGCTCTAAAAAAACATGTCACGCGATCAATTTTCCCTTTTCTCCAAACACACTCAGTCATTGGAGCAAGAAAACTGAAGAAGTCTGCTTTTGTGTGCATACCTACTCCTCCCAAATTAAGATAAAAACAATCATTGTCATAATAGTTGTTCATATAGGGAACCATCATATAGATACAGATATACCATACCATACGTACTAGTCATCGCTCCAATTCAGCAAAAGGTTATTATAGTTTTACCTCCCATATATGATCAATGGAGATAAGATAACCACATAATTAATTACAGCAGCATGCGACCAAATAGCTAGACAGTTAGGAACTTCATAAACAGCATGCGACATTCAGGGCAGCGAGATACATCGACCTTGACCATTCTTCCAATGGTAAGTTTGGATAATTTCCAGAACTTGAACCACCTAGAAGTAGCTGCCAAGCGCCCATCAGTCTAGTTAATGGCGTAGCATCCCTCGATTTGAACTCCTTCGCTCTACATCTTGAAGACTATTGTGCCCTTTTTGAAGGGTTTTGCAGCATAGTAAATCAAAAAAATTCTACGGATGCGAACGGGAAAGCCAAGATCTAATCTAGAAGATGCAAACAACGAGAGGGAATAGATGAGATCTTCATACCCTTGAAGATTCGCACAGCGGAATGTTCAACGGAACGTGGGTGATGTAGTCGTACTCGCTTCTCCTCCTCGCGATCCGATCCGATCTAACACCGCAAGTGGCGATGCCTCTGAGAGATGCACACGTGCAGCACCTCGACGTCTCCTCCTTCCTCGGTCCAGCAAGTGGGGTGGAGAGATGGATTGGATCTACAACGCGACGGCGCGGTGCAAGCGGTGGAGAGTTTCTGCGGTAGGGCTTCGCCTACACGCAGTCGGGAGGGAGAGAGAGAGGAGGGGCAGCAGGGCAGCTAGGGTTGTGGAGGAGGTGTATGGGAGGGGTGGGCCCCCAGCCCTCTTTATATAGAGGGGTTGGCGGCCAGCCCTAGCCCCTCCCCCAAGCCCTAGGCCGGCGGCCAAGGAGGGAGGAGTGGGGGGCAAGTTTCCCCCTCCCTTCTAGAAGCTCCCCTAGGGTTTCCTAGGTGTTTGGCCGGCTGGGCCCTATGGGGCCTTGTGCCCCTGGCCCAATGTGGCCAGGGCACTCCCTCATAGGCCCATGCCCCCTCCCGGCAGGTGGGGCCACGTTGGTCCCCCTCCGGAAGGTTCTAGAAGCTTCCGGTATAATACCGATTAACCCGAAACAATTCCGAACTCCAAAAATTGCATTGCCTTATATGAATCTAATTCTCCGGACCATTCCGGAACCTCTCGTGATGTCCTGGATCCCATCCGAGACTCCGAACAAAAACTAATAAACCAATTATCCAATCTATCCTAGAGTCGAGACAGGTTAAGTGTGTGACCCTTTGGGTTTGAGAATATGCAGACATGATCTTCTATCAATAATCAACAGCGGGGTCTGGAAACCCATATTGACTCCCACACATTCATCGATGATCATATCGGATGAACCACGATGCCAGGATTCAATCAATCCCATATATATATTCCCTTCGTCTCGTGATATTTTACTTGCCCGAGATTTGATCATCGGTACCGTCATACCTAGTTCAATCTCGTTCACAGCAAGTACTTTACTCGTTCCGTAATCCAATATCACTTTGTGATTAACTCCTTAACCACATGCTTGCAAGCGGTGTTGATATCGATTACTGAGTGGGCCCGAAGTATATCTCTCCGACTTGGGAGGGACAAATCCCATCTCGATACATACAACCCAACAGGTACTTTCCGATCACCTGAGAGACACCTTTATGATCACCCTCTCATAGGATGACGTTTGATGACCTCAAAGCTTTCTTCCAATACCAGGGAGTTGTATTATCTCATGGTCTAAGGAATACAATATTTGACATAAGAAAAGCTTCACCGAGATGAACACGATGACACGATCTAATTGCTCCGCTTAGTTTGGGTATGTCCATCATATCATTCTCCCAATGATATGATCTCATTATTAATCGACAACTCATGTCTATGGTTAGGAAACCGTAACCATCATTAATCAATGAGCTAGTCCATAGAGGCGTACTAGGGACACGGTGTTGTTCACAAACCACACAAGTATTAATGTTTCCGCTTAATACAATTCTAGCATGGAATATAAACTTTATCATGAACAAGAATTATAATAATAACATCTTTATTATTGCCTCTTGGGCATAATTCCAACAGTCTCCCACTTGCACTAGAGTTAATAATCTAGTTTACATCTGGCAACAATCTAACACCCATGGCACTAAGGTGCTGATCATGTTTTGAACGTGGAAGAGGTTTAGTCAATGCATCTGTGACATTCAGATCTGTATGTACTTTGCTAATCTTCAGATCTCCATCTGCTATATAATCTCGGATTATATGAAACTTGCGGTTGATATGCTTGGTCTTTGCATGATATCTTGGTTCCTTAGCTAGTGCTATGGCGCCAGTGTTGTCACACAATATCTCCAGTGGGTCCAAGGCACTTGGAACCACGCCAAGATCAGTGATGAAGTTCCTGATCCAAACTCCTTCACTTGACGCTTTTGCAGCAGCCATGTATTCCGCTTCTACTCTAGATCCCGTGATCACACTTTGCTTGCAGCTTCTCCAGCTCATAGCTCCTCCATTCAAAATATAAATGTATCCTGTCTGAGATTTAGAATCATCCTTGTCGATGTCGAAACTAGCGTCGACGTAACCCTTTACGACGAGCTGTTCATCACCTCCATAGACTAAGAACATTTCTTTAGTCCTATTTAGGTACTTTAGGATGTTCTTCACGGCTATCCAGTGTTCCACTCCTGGATCACTTTGGTATCTGCTCGTCAAACTAAGAGCATTGGACACATCCGGTCTAGTACACAGCATGGCATACATAATAGAACCTATGGCCGAGGCATAAGGCACTTTGCTCATAGCTTCTCTATCATTTACCGTAGCTGGACACTGAGCCTTGCTCAATATCTTACCTGACAACATAGGCACTGAACCTTTCTTTGCCTTATCCATTTTGAACCTTTTCAGAACTTTGTCTAGGTATGTACTCTGGCTTAAAGCTATCAGGCGTCTTTGTCTATCTCTATAGATCTTGATGCCCAATATATAAGCAGCTTCCCCTAGGTCTTTCATTGAAAAACATTTGTTCAAATAACTCTTCACATCGTTAAGCATGTCAATGTCATTTCCAATAATCAATATGTTATCCACATATAGTACCAGAAATGTCACTGAGCTCCCACTCACTTTCTTGTAGATACAAGCTTCGTACCAATTTGGAACAAATCCAAAGCTCTTGATCACTTGATCAAAACGAAGGTAACAACTCTGAGATGTTTGCTTCAGTCCATAAATGGAACGCTGAAGTTTGCACACTTTATCAGCATCCTTAGGATCGACAAAACCTTCGGGTTGCATCATATACAACTCTTCATCAATGTTGCCATTAAGGAACGCAGTCTTGACATCCATCTGCCATATTTCATAATCATCAAACGCATAAATTGCTAATAAAATCCGAATGGACTTAAACACCGCTACAGGAGAGAAAGTCTCATTGTAGTCAACACCTTGAACTTGTCGAAAACCTTTCGCGATAAGTCGTGCTTTATAGACGGTAACATTACCATCCGCGTTCGTTTTCCTCTTGAAGATCCATTTTCACTCAATGGCCTTTCGGTCGCTAGGAGGGTCCACCAAAGTCCATACTTGGTTTTCGCTCATGGATCCCAATTCGGATTTCATGGCTTCTAGCCATTTCTTAGAGTCTGGGCTCATCATCGCTTCCTCATAGTTCGCAGGTTAACTGTCGTCTACTAACAAGACAGTTAAGACAGGGTTGACGTACCACTCAGGAGGGGCACGCGACCTTGTCGACCTGCGACGTTCAGTAGCAGCATCGTCCGAAGCTTCATGATCCTTGTCATTAGCTTCCTCTA
This sequence comes from Avena sativa, assembly GCA_916181665.1. Lineage (NCBI taxonomy): Eukaryota > Viridiplantae > Streptophyta > Magnoliopsida > Poales > Poaceae > Avena > Avena sativa. The sequence continues at coordinate 243,139,754 of OV702297.1, forward strand.
TTGTTGGTGCAGGCGACACTGGAACAATTTCAGGTGCTGCGCTACTCTCCAATTCAAGAGAAGGTTCAACAACCTCGTCTAGCTCTACTTTCCTCCCACTCACTTCTTTCGAGAGAAACTCCTTCTCAAGAAAGGATCCGTTCTTTGCGACAAACACTTTGCCTTCGGTTCTGTGATAGAATGTATACCCAATAGTTTCCTTAGGGTATCCTATGAAGACACATTTCTCCGCTTTGGGTTCGAGCTTGTCCGGCATCAACTTCTTGACGTAAGCTTCGCATCCCCAAACTTTAAGAAACGACAACTTATGTTTAGCACCAAACCACAGTTCATACGGTGTCGTCTCAATGGATTTAGATGGTGGCCTATTTAAAGTGAATGCAGCGTTTTCTAATGCATAACCCCAAAATGATAATGGCAAATCAGTAAGAGACATCATTGATCGGACCATATCTAATAGAGTTTGATTCCGGCGTTCAGACACACCATTGCACTGTGGTGTTCCGGGTGGCGTGAGTTGCGAAACGATTCCGCTTGCTTTAAGATGCGTGAGAAAATCATAACTCAAATATTCACCTCCACGATCGGATCGTAGAAACATAATTTTTCTGTTACGATGGTTCTCCACTTCATTCTGAAATTCCTTGAACTTTTCAAATGTTTTAGATTTATGTTTCATCAAATAGATATACCCATATCTACTTAAGTCATCGGTAAAAGTGAGAAAGTAGCGATATCCACCGCGCGTCGAAACACTCATCGGTCCGCATACATCGGTATGTATGATTTCCAACAAGTCCGTTGCTCGCTCCATCATTCCGGAGAACGGGGTTTTGATCATCTTGCCCATGAGGCATGGTTCGCATGTGTCAAATAATTCAAAATCAGGAGACTCCAAAAGTCCATCAGAATGGAGTTTCTTCATGCGTTTTATACCAATATGACCTAGACGACAGTGCCACAAATAAGTAGTATTATCACTATCTACTTTGCATCTCTTAGCTTCAATGTTATGGATGTGTGTTTCATCCCTTTCGATATTCAGAAGAAATAAACCATTCACAGCAGGTGCATGACCATAAAAGATGTTACTCATATAAATGGAACAACCATTATTCTCAGATTTAAATGAATAACCGTCTTGCAATAAACACGATCCAGATATGATGTTCTTGCTCAACGTAGGCACATAATAACACTTATTGAGGTTTAAAACTAATCTCGAAGGTAAAACTAAGGAGAGCGTGCCGACGGCCATCACATCAACTCTTGATCCGTTGCCAACGCACATCATCGCCTCATCCCTCGCAAGCTGCCGTCTATTTAGCTCCTATTTCGAGTTACAAATATTAGCAACTGAACCAGTATCAAATACCTAGGCACTACAACGAGGGCTAGTAAGGAAAACATCAATAACATGTATATCAAATATACCTTTGATGGTGCCAGCCTTCTTGTCCGCTAAGTACTTCGGACAGTTGCGCTTCCAGTGACCCTTGTCCTTGCAATAGAAGCACTCAGTGTCTGGCTTAGGTCCAGACTTGAGCTTCTTCTCAGCAGGGGAAACACGCTTGCCGCCGCCTTTCTTGAAGGGCTTCTTTGCACCCTTACCTTTCTTAAAGATGGGGGGCTTGTTGACCATCAACACATGATTATCCTTTTTGATGTCCACCTCTGCAGCTTTCAGCTTAGCGAAGAGCTCGATGATCGTATCAGTGGAACCAATCTGATTATGAGTCACTACAAAACTTTTGTAGCTAGGAGGGAGTGATTGCAGAACCCTGTCAATCTTGAGCTCCTCTGGAATCTTGCAGTCTAGTTGCTCAAGGCGTTGAGTGTAGCCCGACATCTTTATGGCGTGCTCAATAACGGAACTCCCTTCCTCCATCTTGCAGTTAAAGAATTTCTTAGAGATCTCATATCTCTCAGAACGGGCCTGAGTATGGAACATAGTTTTCAGTTCCTCAAGAATCTCAAAGGGCCCTGGGTAATCTTCAAAACGATTTTGAAGGTCTGATTCCATAGCAAACAACATGGTGCTCTTAATCACACCATAATCATCTTTGTGCGACTGATAAACAGCTTTCTCATCAGCCGGCGCATCTACAGCAGGGGCGTCACCTAGCGCATTCTCAAGGACATAGTCCTTTTGTCATCCAGCGAGAATGATTCTCAGATTGCGGAACCAGTTGGTGAAGTTAGACCCATTGTTTCTAAGCTTTTCTTTCTCAGCAAAAACGTTGAAGTTGAAGTTGGACTTAGCCATTTGATCTACAAAATTTGCAAGTACAATTTAGACTATGTTCATGATAACTAGTTCAACTTAATCAAATTACTAGATGAACTCCCACTAAATTCAACATCCCTCAAGTTGTTTAGTGAACATGATCCAAATTCACCACACCTAATCCGATCTTCACGAGAAGAGATGTGGTTTCAATGGTGGACAACGAAGTGTCGATCATATCACTCATATGACTCATGCTTAACCTTTCGGTTCATGTGTTCTGAGGCCATGTCTGTACATGCTAGGCTCGTCAAGTCAAACCCAAGTATTTCCGCGTGTGCAAAACTGGCTTGCACCCGTTGTATGTGAACGTAGAGTTTATAGCACCCGATCATCACGTGATGCTTGAACACGACGAACTTTCGCAACGGTGCATACATGAGGAGAACACAGTTTTATCTTGATCTTTAAGTGAGGAATCATCTTATAATGCTACCGTCGCTATCTACGCATAATAAGATACATAAAAGGATAAACATCACATGCATATAACTTTATGTGACATGGTATAGCCAATCTTCGCGCAATGATCTCCATCTTGTGCGTGCCGGCATGATCTCCATCACTCCACCATGATTGCCTCCACCACGAATATCAACTACAACTATTGCTAACTACTTAGCGATAAAGTAAAGCTATTACATGGCGTATAAGAAGTTGACACACAGGTCATACACAATTATTAAGACAACCATATGGCTCCTGCCGGTTGTGTACTCATTGACATGCAAGTCATGAAACATTACAAAACATGATCATTGCATACAACATACACATCACATCTCGGGCCATACCATATCAAAGAAAACACTACCTGCAAAAACAAGTTAGACGCCTCTACTTTGTTGTTGCATGTTTTACGTGGCTCATGGGAGTAGCAAGCTAAGAACGATTCTTACCTACGGAAAGCCACAACGGTGATATTATGGTTGCCAAACTCCGGTGTAAATCCCATGACAACTATAGTGAGAGAAACTGGCATCCACCAGCCGCATGTGTGGAACAAGCCACACGTCAAGTGCGGAGCCGGTCTCGCGAACGAGGTCGCGTAAGGTTGGTCTGGACCGCTTCGATCTCACTATCCCGCGTCATAAGAAGTACACACACAAGAGGCTTGCAACAGAAAACATCAAGGCCCGCAACAACCATGTTGCGTTCTACTCGTGAAACACATCTACGCATAGATCTAGCTCTGATACCACTGAAGGGTTTCGCAGCATATTAAATCAAAAAATTCTACGGATGCGAACGGGAAAGCCAAGATCTAATCTAGGAGATGCAAAAAACGAGAGGGAATAGATGAGATCTTCATACCCTTGAAGATTCGCAAAGCGGAACGTTCGACGGAACGTGGGTGATGTAGTCGTACTCGCTTCTCCTCCTCGCGATCCGATCTGATCTAACACCGCAAGTGGCGATGCTTCCGAGAGATGCACACGTGCGGCACCTCGACGTCTCCTCCTTCCTCGGTCCAGCAAGTGGGGTGGAGAGATGGATTGGATCTACAACACAACGGCGCGGTGCAAGCGGTGGAGAGTTTCTGCGGCAGGGCTTCGCCTACGCGCAGTCGGGAGGGAGAGAGAGGAGGGGCAGCAGGGCGGCTAGGGTTGTGGAGGAGGTGTAGGGGAGGGGTGCGCCCCCAGCCCTATTTATATAGAGGGGTGGGCGTCCAGCCCTAGCCCCTCCCCCAAGCCCTAGGCCGGCGGCCAAGGAGGGAGGAGTGGGGGGCAAGTTTCCCCCTCCCTTCTAGAAGCTCCCCTAGGGTTTCCTAGGTGTTTGGCCGGCTGGGCCCTATGGGGCCTTGTGCCCCTTGCCCAATGTGGCCAGGGAACTCCCTCATAGGCCCATGCCCCCTCCTGGCAGGTGGGGCCACTTTGGTCCCCCTCCGGAAGGTTCTAGAAGCTTCCGGTACAATACCGATTAACCCGAAACAATTCCGAACTCCAAAAACTGCATTGCCTTATATGAATCTAATTCTCCGGACCATTCCGGAACCTCTCGTGATGTCCTGGATCCCATCCGAGACTCCGAAAAAAACTCATAAACCAATTATCCAATCTATCCTAGCGTCGAGACACGTTAAGTGTGTGACCCTTCGGGTTCGAGAATATGCAGACATGATCTTCTATCAATAATCAACAGCGGGGTCTGGAAACCCATATTGACTCCCACACATTCATCGATGATCATATTGGATGAACCATGATGCCAGGATTCAATCAATCCCATATATATATTCCCTTCGTCTCGCGATATTTTACTTGCCCGAGATTTGATCGTCGGTACCGTCATACCTAGTTCAATCTCGTTCACAGCAAGTACTTTACTCGTTCTGTAATCCAATATCACTTTGTGATTAACTCCTTAACCACATGCTTGCAAGCGGTGTTGATATTGATTACCGAGTGGGCCCGAAGTATATCTCTCCGACTTGGGAGGGACAAATCCCATCTCGTTACATACAACCCAACAGGTACTTTCCGATCACCTGAGAGACACCTTTATGATCACCCTCTCATAGGATGACGTTTGATGACGTTTGATCCCTAGCATGCACGATTACCCGAGGGGCTCGCCCGCATCTTCCACGTGTCCTCTGACCATGGCGATGTCCGTCGGATGCGAGAACTGCTGCCTCAAACTTCCGGTCTCACGGAGAACTCCTTCCATAAAAATGCATGCACAGGCAGGCCCTATTCACTTTACCTTCCTCCGCCACCGTTATCCTTGCATACTATGTTTCGACACCACCTCTCCACCTTCTAAATCTCTTGAGATGGTGCCCAAGATAGAAGCACGACACGCCGGCCACAGCGATCTTCTCTTTAACGAGTATCGGGGCTTTATCAGTGTCTACGATCATCACCGACGAGGGCCTGGAGAAGGTCTGGAAGCTAATGGCCTCCGCAACAAACGAGTGTGGCGCATCTCAGGTTTGGTGTGCCAGAATCATTGGGGGCATGAGGCCCTCCACCGCGTTCCTGGTCTTCACGTATTTCATTTCCACCGGTCTCTTTCTAGCAATTCCCCCTTTCTTGTCGCAGTGCTAGAACATTACTGCATCCAGTTGCTCCACCTCCACGCACGAAGCGTGACCATCCTGGCCCCCTTTGCGTACTGGTGTGAGGACTTCATCGGTGTGATGCCATCCCTGGCGTTGTTCCAATGCTTCTTCTGTCTCCGTGTTCTTGCGACAGAGGACATCTTCAGTGGCATTGAGTTCTTCGTCAAAGGCCATGAAGATTTTCTCCCTATCTCTGTCATGGGAGTGGTGCCCAAGTTTTGCCGAGACTGGGTTATCATGGACACCTTCAGGGCGCTCCCATAGTTCCGCATTCCTGCTGGGCGACGGTGGAGAACCAGGGATGGGCTCGAAAGGCTGCCGCCTGCATGAGCTCTGTGTCCCCTTGTGAGGCGAGTGGCGGGAATTGAAGAACCATGGCTTGACTGCTGATTTGGTGGTCCAGGAATTCCCCCGACGGTAGATCACACCCCTTCAAGAGCATTGGGAGGGCATCTTGACCATGTCTTCTAGTCGTGACGCGGTCAAGCTCTCTATGGGGTTCGTACCGATGACACGGTAGTTGTTCTCCTGCGGCTGCTTCCTGGTGAGGGGGTCGTGCCGGAGATCCCCTGAGGGTTCGTCCCTATACTTGACAGAGGATGCGGATTTCGTGCGCTTGACGCTTCCAGCCTTCGACCAATGGGGCGAGAGCTCCCTTGTCTAAGAGCTTCCAGAGGGATCTCGCGCTCCTGACACGGTGCAGAGTCGTGAAGGAGAGCTAGATGATGAGTATGTGATGCAACGCAGAGGCTCTGAGGCCTCATGACCTGCCCGATGGGGGAGGATGATTCATAGTGTTTCCTCCTCAGAGGATGACACGGAGGACCATTCCGGTGCTGGAACATGCCACTTTGGTGTCGGTGATGGACACGCGGCGTGCAATGTGCCTATGACCGCCAATGTTGTCTCCATGGATCGATTCGTAAGGAGGTATGTCATGCTTGGCCGGGGAAGAGCTTTCCTCCCGCCTAGACTGAAGAGGGGGAATGGTCCATGGAAGGCCATGCAAGTGAGAGGTGAGTTGGTTCCTCCATAGTATTCTTCCCTTCTCCTCTTATCCCTTTCATGTCTCGTCACCCAGAAGCTCTTTAACATAGGGACAAGAGGGAGAGGACGAAAAGCCCGGGGATCGACATTTGGATAGGCCGGGGAACACACACGTGACATCCCCACACCCCTCTCCATCAGGGGGTGATGGCACCTGAGAGTTGTTCGTCGGGAAACCCCAGCAAGGTATGATGCATCACAGGAGCAAGTCTTCCCCCAGTAAGAAACCGAGGTGATCAAACCAGTAGGAGGAAGGAAACGTCTCAAAGGTGTTGCAAGCAACGTGGAAACCTACACAACACAAACTCAAGAATTTGCCCCAACTAACAGTGAGGTTATCAATCTCACCGGTTGCTATAACAAAGGATTAACTGTATGGTGTGGAAGGTGATGATGGTTTGCAGCAAGTAAACAGTAACAGTGGAAGATGTATCAATGGAAAAGATTGGACCGAGGTCCATAGTTCACTAGAGGTGTTCTCCTTAGATAAACAAACATGGCATGTTGGGTAAACAAATTACAGCAGGGCAATTGACAAGACTGAGCAAGGAATAACAATGCAATACTAGACAAAAAGATCCTATGAGATTCGATTGGGCAATACAACAATATACATAGACTGCCATCCAACTGCATCTATGACTAGAAGTCCAACTTTGGGTTATCATCTGAACACCCTCCAGTATTAAGTTGCAAGCAACAGACAACTGCTTTAAGTAGAGTGTGTAAGGTAAACAATCCACTTGTTCCATGAACAAGAGACCGTTGTTTTTCTCCCTAGTGGAAACATCACATCTACAACCGTAGAGATTTCTATCACTTCCATTGATTAAGTAGAGGCATGAACCCACTATCGAGCATAAATACCCCCTCTTGGAGTCACTAGCAACTACTTGGCCAAGATAGCTACTGACAATGAAGAGCATGCAAGATCACAAACAACACAAACATGATAGAATCAATAAGACAAAACCATTAATCAATTTGACATAGTAATCTCAATATCCATCGGATCCCCGCAAACACAACATGCATGATTAAAAATAGATGAGATCTTGATCATGAATGGAGCTCAGAAGATCTAGACATGAAAGCACAAGGAGGAGATACAACCATCTAGATACTACATGAACCCGTAGTCTAAGGTGGAACTACTCACGCTTCATACCAGAGGCTGGCATGATGAAGAAGAAGGACTCCAGGATGATATCCCCTCCGGCAGGGTGCTGGAAGGAGCTTCAGAACCCCCCTATCTAGGGACGATGGTGGCGGCGGCTATAGACGGTTTCGTGGAATATTGATCGGGTGCTTAGGGTTTAGTCACCGGGGGATTCTTATAGGCGAAGAAGCGAGGCAGGAGGGCCACCAGGGCGGCTACATCCCCAGGCGCGGGGTGGGGCCACCCGCACGGCCAGGGGGTGTCGCCCCCTGGTGAGTCTTCTTCGTCTCGTATTCCGGCTTCGTGTTCCCCATGGCAAAATATTGACTTTGGTTTTGTCCCGTCCAATTCCGAGAATATTGATTTTCTGCCTTTCTCGAACCAAAAACAGAAGAAAACAGGCAACTGGCACTGTGGCATCTTGTTAATAGGTTAGTACCAGAAAACATATAAAAACACCTCAAAGTGTTTACAAAGCAAAGCAAAGAAGATACTAAACAAGCATGGAACATCAAAAATTATAGATACGTTTCCGACGTATCAAGCCTCCCCAAGCTTAACTCCTTCTCGAGTAGGTAAGTGATAAAAGAATAATTTTTTAGGTGGCATGCACCATCAAAACCAAGATCAAACTATTTGCAAGAACTGGAAGCTGGGATCACAGAACTCTAAACATGAGCATGAAAGATGGAGTTCTAACAATAAGACAAAGTAACTATGCATGCAACATGAAAGGCTACAAACAAAGATCAGGAATAACATGCATTGAAAAACGTTTGTTTGTTTCACATACAAAAAATATGGCATAGGGGCATTCAGCTTGTCCCTCATGGAGTAGCAAATAGATGCATAGGTCACCTTCAAAGTTCATAAGAGTGACTAGATACAAATAGCACAAGAACAAGAAATATCAACAATATGCATCAATCAATAAGTTCTGGGACACTGCACATAGAACTAAGAATGGCAACTATGCTCTCTTAATTGGTTCCTCAAGGTAGAAGGTGGAGACTCAATGTAATAGTGGAAGAAAGGCCCTTCATAAAGGGAAGCACGGATTTTGAGTTTCAAAAAGAACTTCCAAAAATTATGGTACTTGTTAGCCTTTAGCCCTCATTGCATCTATCATAAGAATCTTGAAGTGATTAAGGTTAAAGTGAACAAACTATGGAGTATATGCTTGACAAAGTATAAGTTGGCAATCTCATGTCCCTTGAATATGAGGGCCGCACCTCATGCTACTCAACTTTAGTCACCTGTAAGTTCTTGTCATAGTAAGTACATGTGTATAATAGAGAACCGCTAATGGGGTACCCCTTGCACATGGTATAGGAGCTTTCTCATAACCAAAATGACAAGGAAAGCAGACAATGAGCATCTCAGCGATCTTTTTATTTGCTATTTGCATAAGTTTTTATTGAGGATGCTTCACAGATTGCTCGGTATGGTGATGCTACAAGTTTCCACCAAGATTAGGCATGGCTTAGGCTAGAAGCCCAGGCCTTTCTCTAACATAAAATACATAAATCCATGGACTTACAAGATCCCTTTTTATTTCAAACCATCGACATCGATAGACAAAAGATCATGATACAATTGTGTACAAAGTACAAGTGCAATGTTGAAAACGTTACCCATGAAAACATGGTTCTGCTAATTCCAACGTATAAGTGCAAGCATATACAACATAGATGACACAATGGTTCAACTTTATTAGGGGCAAGGAATATAAAGTGTGCCATCAAGTTCGTGAGAGCTTTAATCACTAAGTTTTCACATAACAAAATACTTTTTAATTGGAAGATAGCTGAAAACAAGAATATACTTGGAATGGTGTAACACACCATGCATATGATTTTATAGTGAACACTTTGGAATAACTTGGTTTCTTGGGAGTTAGAAGCATGAGTAGAGCTTACTCATACAAGTGGAGGCTAGCAAAAGACTGGGAGCAACCAACTAAGAGATCAATAATGGCCATAATCATGCAGAGCGACAAAACATTACTAATCAAAGCATATAATGGTACTACAAGTCAAGGACTAAATGATCATAGAGGCTATGGTGACTTTTTCATAGTCATAACATGGTCTGATCATGTGCCAAGTCAACCCAAACAAATCATCAAAGGAGAATACCACAATACTATGCTTTTGTATGCTAAAACAACGCATGATTCCTTCAAGGCACACTAAGCAATCCCAAATGTTTGGAACAAGTCATGCTACAGTAATAATCACTAATCATAAGGTCAAAACAACAACTAGCATGACATGCTAAAGTCTAAGTAACAGTCAATGCAAGCTCCTCTTGCACTTTCAAGCAAGAACTTTCTACTCCTTTCCAACACCAATCGACTTATTTGAAACAACACGACGAGAACGGGGGTCCAAACTACTTTATTCAAGAAAACTAAACAAACTAACAAAAGCAAACGAAAACTAAGACGCTCCAAGAACAATGCAACAGTGCATAAAACAATAAAAACGAAGTGTCTAGAAAGACCTGAGTTTTTTATTGATGAAGAGGGGGATGCCTTGGGCATCCCCAAGCTTTGATGCTTGTACCTCTTGTATATTTCTTGGGGTGACACTAGGTTGGCATCCCCAAGCTTGAGCTTTTGTCCATTCTTCATCTCATTACATCTTCTCTCTCTACACCTGAAATTTTCCTTCATACAAAACTTCACACAATCTTCATTAGCAACATTAGTGTATTCAAAATATAATAGACCCTTGGGTTTATCTTTAGAACAGCAAAACTTTCACTAAAAACACAAGCTACTGTAGAAACTCCTTCAAAAAGCTCAATTTCCCCAAAAAGAACCCAAAAAGGAATCAATGAGAAGCAAATGAAAATAATGGCAGAAATCTGTCAAAACAGACCAGTAGGTAGAAACCAATTTTTTTGAAAACCTTCTGTTGCTCAAATCAAAAAGTGTTGAACTAAATAATGTTATCTAACATACTAGGAGATTTATTAGTAAATTTTTAGCTCAATTCGACATACAGAGACTCCTCACTAATTTTTATGGTGGAGGACATAAATCTGTTTCGGGACAGAAACTCCCCAAATCTTACTTCCCTCTCATTAGAGGTCATTCTTGGCACAAAAAGCAAACAAAAAGTACAATGAGAGGTAATTACTAAAGTAATAACTTCCAAGACTCAAGGAGACTCTTGGGTTATCGGCCAACATGTACTTTTCTTTAACGCCTTTAAGTTAGGAACAAGAAGCAAGAAATCAAGTATTTTCAAATGAAGAAGCATTAACATCAATACTTGAAAAGTCTTCAACTATGAAAGGTATCTCATCCAAATGAGTTTTTGAGGATCCCTTCTCATCTCTCTTTGGTTCACTACTTTCATCAAAAGGATTTTCAGGAACAATCCAGTCAAAATTCTTTTCAAAGGCTTCATGCATCCCAACAAGCTTAAAGGGTATGGGTATCTTAAATTCCTTTCTAGGTTTGGTTTTATCTGAAGTACCCACAACATCTACACATGATCCTGGAATATTAAAACGCTCAAAGACCTTTTTGGCTTCCTTAGCAACATCATGGAACTGTTTGAGTAATGTTTCAAGAATAAATTCTCTCTTCTCAGCATTCTTTTCTTGTTTTAGTTTTAGGAACAAAATTTGCATCATGGGGTTAAGGCTAACAAAGCCAGCCTCCAACATATGAACTAAAGAAGCTGCAGCAATTTCATAATTAGGAGCAAGTTTTGCTATAGATCTATCCTCAATATCCTCATGCTTGCTAACATGATTGAAGAATTCTTCAATATTTTCTTTCAAAATTATAGAGCCACTACCTATCGAAAGGTCCTTCAGGGCGAACTTGGGGAACAACATGGTGAGCTAGAACAAGGTGGCAACTAGAGCACGAACTAATTTTTTGTGTTTTTGATAAGAGAAAGCAAACCAAACTAAACTAATTTTTTGGAGTTTTTGATAAAAAGAGGCAAACAAAACCAAGCAAAAGAAACTAATAAAACTAAAAACAAAGTAAAGAGAAAGGTTGATGAGGACTCCCCTTGTGAAGACGTCCTTATCCTCCACGGCAACAGCGCCAGAAAACTTGTTGATGGCGCCTGAGAGCGCTTCGTCGGGAAACCCCGAGAGCATGGTATGCTGCAGCAAAGCAGCAAGTCTTCCCTTAGTAAGAAACCGAGGTTATAAAACCAGTAGGAGGAAGGAAACATCTCAAGGGTGTTGCAAGCAACATGGAAACCTACACAACACAAACTCAAAACTTTGCCCCAACTAACAGTGAGGTTGTTGTGACACCCCCGGGATCAGGGCTAAACAAATCCCAGACCTCTGTCTGACATAAGCTTAACCTTGAGCTCGAGGATATCCAGTGAAGAATCGGTAACACAAGAGTGACCCTACGACACAAAATCTATTACAGCATGCTCATAACTAAGCAAAGAACCAAATTATTACAATCAGAGGTCACTGACCACAAACATCAAACAACGGAAGGAAAATTATGCTATTAAGTATAGCTAACTTAACAAATGGCCTAAGAGGCCTGAAGCATAACGATGACGTCCCAGCCCATAGATTCCAGGCTACCGGCCGGGAACCCCAAGCTACTTGTCGATGTCAATGTAGTACCAAACTGATCTTCAGGGAACACTTATTCTGCCAAAAGTATCAACAAAGCAAGGGTGAGTACATGGTGTACTCCGCAAGACTTATGGCTGGTGGAGTTGTTTTGCATAAAGCCATATTTGTTTATAAAACAAGAGAGAGAAGAAGAAGCTCATATATTTAGAGTATTTTAAAAGGGGATAAGAGAGAGACATCTCTGAAGCATTGATCATCATATTTTGATATCCACCAAGTCATCATCACCTGAACTAGGATCACCCCCTCTTACCCATGAGGAAGCATCCTTAAGCACACCTTGATCTACCAAGTTTTATGATTAGGTTAAAGTTCTCTATGATCTTAGAATCTGGTCACCAAGCGTTCATAACCGTGAACACGGATTTTCGAAAAGTTTAATACCCTGCAGGGGTGTACAACTTTACCCACATGTACTAACCTTCTATTAATGCCACATGATTAACCCTCTTCCTTGGAAGGCCGGCAGAGGGTGGTTAGACACGACCTTTACCTTGCTTTCGCCGAGACCATGAGTCACGCAATAAGTATGGTTCCACCATAACGGGTCAAATCCTGAAGCTGGTACTTAAAGATGTGAGGCGAGGTTGGTTCACCAGGGGCTCCATCGACCCCAAGCAACCCGGTCCACGCTTCCCTACCTGTTATGAATGCACCTCCTTCACCTCCTTCTTTCTAAAACGTTTTCAATGCGTATGTCGAATGGAACGCCCGAACTATGTGACTCATGGAATCTACTAGGCAAGTTAGTTAGTCAAGAGGTTGTCCAGGCCCCATGTGGTTGTACGCTCGTCTTGGTTCCAAAGGCAAGAACTCAGGTCCTAGTGATGGCGAGCATGGGACTAGAAAAACCACATCCCACCGTGGCCTCCCATACATGACTTAGCATGTTTAATCTCATATCACTGGTCTCATCTCATCACATTCTCCTGTCATACTAGATTATCTGCATCTGATACATCATCTGGATGAACCAGCACTGACATCTATGCATGGCTAAGCAAGACAGATATAAGCTCTAGCAGTGCACACAAGCCATACCTAGTAATGCAATAGATAGGATACTCTATCTATCGATAAAAGACCACAGTAGAATCATATGCATCATGGCAAGAATTAAAATGCTTTCGAAATCATAGGATTATATCATGGTGGGGCTATGCTTGCCTTTGTCGGTTGATAAAAGATAAGAAGATCTTCGGAAGCCCTGTACTTGACTTGGTTACAGTTGGTCAAGTATTGTTCGTCGATCTTCGATCTTCGACAATGTTGACCTCGGTCTTCGATCTCGATCTCGATATCGTATTCTACCGGGAAGAACCAAACACCAAAAATAAAGTGGAAACAATCAACACATGGCATCGATGCAATGCTCAAGCAATTATGATGATATGACAAGTTAAATTGTATTGAAAAGTAACCCTAAGACATGCTCGACAATTTAATCGGGGTTCCGAGCGGTGAAAACCCTAACTCGGGGAAACTCCGGATGTATATGAGAGGGGTTACTAAGTTCTTCTAATTATACTTGTCATTTAAGTTGTTTAACAATGCATGATTATATCTTAAATACCTAGGTTTCATTTTTCTGAACATTTTGATATATTATTCATATTTTTCTGACTTATAAATAATTATATATTGATTTTACAAGTTTTATAACAATTTCTGTAATTATTTAAATCAATTTAATTGAATTATTGCGCAAGGATGACATCAGCACATGCACCAGATACTTTTCTCACCCGAGCCTGAGCTTGCCAGTGAGACTGACTGCTGGGCCAAGGGTCACGTGAGATGCCACCTTGGCAGAGGTTGCGCAGTGCCTACGTTAGAGCCACGCGGGCGCCACATCAGCACCACATAGGCGCCACGCGGGCTCGCCGGAATACACGTCGGCCGACGGCGGGGAAGGTGCCACAGGGCACGGGAGGGGGCGTTCTATGGCTCGTTCGAAGGATCACACAGAGGCGAACCTAACTACAGCGGCGCCTCCGATTATTGGTCACCGGAGCACCCTCCACGACGGCGAACGGTGGTGACGCTTGCATATCTGTGTCGTGGCATCGGCACAGAGGGAGAGGAAGCGATCGGAGCGACTAGGGAGAACCAGAAGCTCACCCTGGAGCGGACGGAGTCGATGGCGAGGAGAGGGACAGCCGGACAACGTCGGCAATGTCAATGGAGACGGCGGCCAGAGGCAAGGAAGATGAGGCCGAAGGCGGACATTCCTAGCGTGCTCGGTTGATTACTTCGGCGAGGAGGTTGCTGGAGAGACGGGGAAACTCGGGGCGTGCTCATCTGGCTTCGGGGAGGCCTCTAGCGGCGGCGCAAGATGGCGACGTCGGCTAGGGTTTCGGCTCAAAGAGGGGAAAACGCGTGGGAGCACGAGAGAGAGAGTGAAATGGGTATGGGGAGAGAGAGGACGTCACGCTGGTTCTTATCCTTGAGCTCATCGGCGGCGGCAAATATCATAACGCGAGGAAGATTGATGATAGGGCGCTGCACACGCAACTGCTTCTGTTCGTCGTGAGGAAGGATAAAGAAGAAGAACGGCGAAGAGCTACGGGCCGGGTGAGCTGCAGCTGGGCCGAGGATGGGCTAGGGATGGGCTGCAGGGAAGGAAGAGAGGAGGGAAGGGTGCTGGGCTGCGGCCTGGGTGTGTTTTAACTTCAAATTTTTTAGCAAATTTTTTTCTTATTCTGTTTTCCAATTCTGTTTTGTGTTTTAAAATTCAAACTGTTTTGATCCATTTCAAAAATTACCAGAGGTGTTATAAAACTATATAAAATAGTGTGGGGCCCTTTTAGTCCATTTGGGCTCCAATATTTTGGTAATTTTCCAAAATATTCAAAACCATTTAGAATTACTTTCAAAGAGAGAGGGGAAACTAGGGTGTTAGGGTTTTAGTTGGATTTTCTTTAATGCAAATTTGAAGACATGATGATCATGATGCACAAGCAAACCATAAATAATGATTAACTAAAACTAGGGTGTTACAGTTGTTAATCTCACCGGTTGCTGTAACAAAGTATTAACTGTATGGTGTGGAAGGTGATGATGGTTTGCAGCAAGTAAACAGTAAAAGTGGAAGATGTATCAATGGTAAAGATTGGACCAAGGTCCATAGTTCACTAGAGGTGTTCTTCTTAGATAAAAAACATGGCATGCTGGGTAAACAAATTACAGCAGGGCAATTGACAGGACTGAGCAAGGCATAACAATGCAATACTAGACAAAAAGATCCTATGAGATTCGATTGGGCAATACAACAATATACATAGACTGTCATCCAACTGCATCTATGACTAGAAGTCCACATTTGGGTTATCATCCGAACCCCCTCCAATATTAAGTTGCAAGCAACAGACAACTGCTTTAAGCAAAGTGTGTAAGGTAAACAATCCACTTGTTCCATGAAAAAGAGACCGTTGTTTTCTCCATAGTAGCAACAGCACATCTACAAACGAAGATATTATTGTCACTTAACTTGGAAACTAGAGGCATGAACCCACTATCGAGCATAAATACCCCCTCTTAGAGTCACTAGAAACTACTTGGCCAAGATAGCTACTAACAACGGAGAGCATGCAAGATCACAAACAACACAGACATGATAGAATCAATAAGACAAAACCATTAATCAATCTGACATGATAATCTCAATATCCATCGGATCCCCGCAAACACAACATGCATATTACAAATAGATGAGATCTTGATCATGAATGGAGCTCACAAGATCTAGACATGAAAGCACAAGGAGGAGATACAACCATCTAGCTACTACATGGACTCGTAGTCTAAGGTGGAACTAATCACGCTTCATACCGGAGGCTAGCATGATGAAGAAGAAGGCCTCCGGGATGATCTCCCCTCCGGCAGGGTGCCGGGAAGAGCTTCAGATCCCCTTGATCTAGGGACGATGGTGGCGGCGGCCACAGACGGATTCATGGAATATTGATCGATTTCTTAGGGTTTTGGCATCGGGGGCATCTTATAGGCGAAGAGGCGAGGCTACACTCCCCAGGCGCAGGGTGGGCCCACCCACGCGGCCAGGGGGTGTGGCCCCCTGGTGACTCTTCTCCGTCTTGTATTCCGTCTTCATGTTCCCCATGGCAAAGTATTGAATTTGGCTTTTGTCCTGTCCAATTCCGAGAATATTGATTTTATGCCTTTCTGGAACCAAAAACAGAAGAAAACAGGCAACTGGCACTATGGCATCTTGTTAATAGGTTAGTACCAGAAAACATATAAAAACACCTCAAAATGTGGACAAAGCAAAGCAAAGAAGATACTAAACAAGCATGGAACATAAAAAATTATAGATACGTTTCCGATGTATCTGGGGGTGTCTCTCGCCGGAAGGCGTAGTCTCTAGTCCCGAGGCTGGGGTCGTGCTCTCGCTCGTCGCTAGGGCCCAGACATGCATAGAGAGCACGGAACATCCCATGTTTCCGTCCCTCTCAGAGGAAGAAGAGGCAGGCAACGAGTCTTCTCTTGAGATCCCGTTCGTCCCTTCTTCGACCGGTGACTGTGCGGGTGCTTCCCCATCAGAGGACCCGGTGGGATCCTAGGGAGCGACTTCGTCTACATATCGTGGCGCTAGAGAAGATCCTGTTGAGCAGATCCCCCGGGCCCCTGATACTATGGTACCGAGTACACTCACCTTGGCTTCGCCTAATTACGCCTCTCTCGGGAGAGCTTAGGATCTCCACACAGTCGCCGGGGGCTTGGCGTCACCTCCACCAAGAGCGTGTCGTCCTTGATGCAGCGCTGAAACTGTGGGAGCGGCGTAGGGGAGAGAGGGCTCCCTAGGCTAGTGGGGTCCCTAAATAGGCGCGTTGGGAAGCTACAAGGATTCTAGTCCCTAACCCGGGGTATGCCCTCCGAAGGGGATATGCCCTCCGTGGGGGACCTTGATCACCTGGAGCAAGATCACTTGGTGCGTGACCACGCGATCGCCTTCTCCGAGAGGAAGTCGAGGAGGATCGATAGAGGGACCTGGACATAGCACGCCGTGAAGAGGCAGTCCGGCTCTGAGAGGATGAAGTTCTTCTGGAGAGGAGTCGCATGGAGGCGTTGGAGACACATCTGGATACCACTCGCGAGAAGCTCAAGGAGCGTGAGCTTGATGTCGAGAGTTGGAGTACCAATATCAATGACTGCATCTGACGCAGTAACGATAGGCTTGTCGAGGAGCTACAGAAGATGGAGGCATCGAACTCCGAGGAGCTTGCGGCGCGCCGCAAGGCCCTTCGAGAGGACTACCTAGCTAAGGCCAATACCCAGGAGGAGCGCTTTTAGGAAAAGAAGGATGAGATGGAGGCCTCCCAACGCAAGGTGGAGGAGCGCTTAGCCCAAGCTTACGTGGATCTGGACGCCCTATAGGAGCAGCTAGTGGCCGACCGAGACCTTCAGAAATGCTGGGCTCAATCCAATCAAGATGAGCTGGATCGCCGCATGCTCCATAAGGAGCGGTGCAAGATGTACCGAGCGCTTTCCATGCGTGCGGCTGGTACCCTTCGGGATTTCAGGGTGACCGACTTCCACACTAGGCCTCTCGCGGATGCCGACAGGGAGGAAGCCTTTATAGCTCTCTTCACCTGAATCACCACTATCAGAGATTGTGTCCCGCGAAGGAACTAGGGTCCAACGAGCCCTTGGTTCGAGAGGGGGCTGAACACGCGATTGATGGAATCTTGGCGATGGTGGCAACAACGGATAAAGCACACGACAGAGAATAGACACAGGGTATTTTACCCTCATGAGAAGGTAAAGCCCCAACTCCTTCTTTGGTGTATTGATCGTGTGCTTCTCAAGGGTACAATGTTGGTGGAAAGTATATGGTTTTTTATCTCAGTGATTGACCAAGATCTAAGGTAGGATAATGGCTCCTTATATAGATGCGATGGGCCTCTTCCCTTAATTTTTGGGTGGGTAGGGCTACCACAATGTCGCTCGTCAAGATCCCAGTCTAAAAGACTACTTTCTGTGGACCGAGTCTTGGACGCCGGAGGTTTCTCCACCCTTTAGTAAAGTGAGCCTCTTTAGCGCCACTTGTCTTCATCTGGCTCTACATGCTTTCTTCATTGCACCAAAACGTAAAAGGGTAGGCCTGCACACAATGAGATCGTCCATCCTCTACTTGCAGAAAAGGAGGCGGACTGTACCCTTCTTTACCGAGGCAAACCAGAAGTGCTAGGATGCTGCGTTCCTTGTCGGGATCCTCATCTCCTGTCAGCTTCTCGGTGAGATTGACATCTAGTCCCTGGACATGCTACAAAGCATCCAAGGCCCTACAGTGTAGTGGGGTACAGCAAACAGATCCCTCTCCCTGGCGCATCCTCTTGAGGTTGCCTCCTCACGAGGATATATCTCGTGAGGGTTCTTCCGGCCGGTTCGCTTCCGGAGGCGTCGAGGCCTCTTGAGGGCATATCTTCCCAAATGATTGACATGTCAACTATCAGGACATTGCACCCCGGTTGCCAGGGCCCCGACAGTAGACCCAGGCACTTGGCTCGCATGTGTACTTTGGTGGACGGGAAGGGGCCAGAGGCCTAGGACAGTTGATGGGTCCAGGTGCCCGTTTAGTCAACATTGGTTTACCATGCACTAATCCCGGCCGAGATTTGCACCGGCCGCCCTCCTTCCATCGCAGATCTTGGGTGTGTCTTCTCCACTCGAGGTATCGTGGGGATGTCACGGAAGTCGCTACCAGGGGTAGAGAGTGAGTCGAGGTAGGGCAAGAGCGATTCGCCATCCGTGGATCGAGATTGAGGGAAAGACATAGGGTTCGCCCCCCGTAGGGTAAAGACCTACTTCCTTCTTGATTGTATTAATGGTGAGTGAGATTATAGGATGGGATAACTCGCAGTATGGGTAGAGAGTCACAAGGATGGGGCATATAGCTCGTGAGTACGATATGAACCCTGGGGAGGCCTATATAGGGGTTCCTCACTAGGGTTTTACAAGATCTCAACCGAATCAATAAGGGTTTCAGGAGTTTGACCTAATCTTACTAGGCCTAACTATGATCTTGGGCCTTCGCGTCCAGTCGTCCGACTTCATTCGGGCCTTTATTCTAGTCGTCGTCATTGCTAGTCCATTCGACATTGTCTTGGGCCAGTCGCTTCCTACCTCTATGGATACCCTGATTGGCATATCCCCATCAGTAGTCCCCGAGTTCTTCAGGGGTTCAGCGTAGGAGTCAACTTGGCAGTCGGAGTAGGTGAGTCAAGGTGGACGCCCAGTCGACTCAGTGACAAACTCCTCTTGAAGGGAGAAAGCTTTGATATTCAATCGTAGCTTTGGCGAATCGTTTTTTATTCAAGTCGCCTTGCTAAATCAATTGGAATAAGAGAGTGGTATAGGCGAGTGGCCAATTTGGCCAAAGTTGGACCATTAGTGGGGTCAAACTAGTTGTTAGTCAATGGTTAACGGTAATCTTGGCGAATTTTCTGCGAGGCAATGGCTAACTCCATAGTCATCGGGCAACATCTCTATATAAGGTGTGGTGCAAGGAGATGTAATATCTTATCTACTCTCCCTCTCCTTCCTCGTCTGCTCCTCCTGTGCCTATTTCCGATCTAAATCTCCAGATCCCACGAGTTTGCGTCCATGGAACCCATATGGGCCAACTCCAAGTGCAACACCGCACTACTGCAGTCCTTTCAGGACGTAGGCATCCTGATGAAGGGGGGCTGGGGACTTCGGTGAACAAGAGCAAGTCGCGGCCTTGTCCGAGAGAATTCATTTCCTTTGTTAGCCACCTAGAACGCGGCTTAGGAGTTCCCATCTCCATCTTCTTCAGGCGATTTCTCCATTTCTACCGGATCAAGCCCATTGGATGTATGAACATATCGTCCCATCCGACGCTACTCGAACGAGCCCAAATAAATGGGTCTCGGAAGATCATTCTGCAAATTTGAATAAGATTTTGGATGCACTCTTCACCAATCTCCATGAAGGGCTAACTATGCTCAGGCCGAACAAGAGATGAGCGCCCAAGGTAAATTATTACCCCTATTTGTCCTTGTACCAACCTTCGGGTCGTCGTGACCAAACCTCCTACAACTTTAATTTGCAGACCTTCCAATCGCTAGTGGATTTGTTGCCTCTACTCGATAAGGAAGTATCTGAGGAGCTTCTCAAAGAAGGAAAGGGTGACTCCTCGGAGGGAGAGGAGGAGACGGAGGAAGTCGAGGAGGAGCTAGAGCTAGTCTTAACAGGCCGAAAGATGTGTGGATAGTTGTGCCACAAGGCAGAGGCCAGGCATAGTCTAGAAGAATCCGAGGATAACCTAGATGTCGTCGAAGATGAGAGTTCAAAGTGATTACTGGCCCCATCCAAGTCAACCGCCGCGGTGCCAATGCCTGCCAAGCTTCATCGGCAAGCATGCCCTGTCGAAGTGGGAGCATCGCGTTTGCTCAGACCAGAGCTAGACGAGCCGGCCCACATCAGTACCGGGCTTCGCTCCATCCCAGTCACCAGGAGATCTGCTTTTGCTTCATGTGGCTACCTTAGTGGCGCGAAGAAGATCACTTGTTCCACCGCCGTGAGAGTGCCCATGAGTCATAATGAACTGAAGGGCGATGAAGCGTCAAAGCTGAAGGGGTCGGAACCCGACAACGCTGTTTCTAGTGCGACCAAAAGGAGGAAGGTCAACTTTGTCAAGGATGACGTGTCGTTATCGAGGCAGTAGACGTGGGTAATCTCTCTAGGGGTAGCGCCTAGCTAGATGAGGATGAACCCATGGAGAGATTCCGGCAAAGGCCGACGCGCCCACAAATAAGGCGCCAGAGGGGGAAATGTCCCCTCAATCGGTCAGTTGTCCAGTGGTGGTAGCTACCACTTTGCCACAGTTATCTGAGAATGTGGTGACGCAACCACCAATGATAGAGGAAGTGATTGAGGGGGGCATCGGTCCCATGGTGCAGCGAGTCGATGGCGTGACATTCCCTCTGCCGACGATGGGGTCGACCGACCTCCACCGGCTGCTAGGCGAAGTCCTCTAAGTATGTCCAATATCCGAGGGTCTAGTACCTAATTTTTAGCCGCTAGAGTATCTAAACTTGATTCTCCCAGTCCCCGAGGACCTAGTCGCTAAATTTTAGTGGCTAGGGTCTCTAAACTTGAGTCTCCGAGTCCCCGAGGACCTAGTCGCTAAATTTTTGGGGCTAGGGTCTCTAAACTTTAGTCTCCTAGTCCCCGAGGACCTAGTCGCTAAATTTTAGTGGCTAGGGTCTCTAAACATGAGTCTCCTAGTCCCCGAGGACCTAGTCACTAAATTTTAGCGGCTAGGGTCTCTATACTTGAGTATCCCAGTCTTTAAGGATCTGGTTGCTAAATTTTAGTGGCTAAATACTTGTATTGACCTGTTAATGTTGTTGTAGCGTGAGTCGATTGAGAAGCGAGAAACACTAGAACGTGTAGATCGAGACTTGAAGGTTTCTCAACAAATGATCCGCCAGCTTTAGGATGCTGCCAGTGAGTGCTTATTACCGTATTTTGTTTTGGGTGGAGTTACTTTTAATTCTTACTACGCGGCTCCTGTTGCTGCTGACCATGCCTGAATGCTAGCCAAAGCTCACGGTATCTATGTCCTTGTGGATGAGCCTGAGACTGCGAGGTACTCATCCACTGTGGTGGAGAAGAAACTGGAAGAACTGGCGACCGAGCTTTAGTCGGTGAAGGCCGCTATGGCTCAGTCGGAATAGAAGACGAAGGCCACGACTTCCTCAGCAGAAGTCGACCACAAGGCCTTCGAATTGGAGATTGCTGGTTTACGGGCCAAATTTTCTGCTCTAGAGGAGGTCGTCACTAGCGACTGCCGCAAACTTCTTGGTGAGCTACTATTTTCTTTAGATCGGAGACTTGGCATAGTGAGTCCGTTGTTCTAAGACTGCATCTCTGATTTTTTAGGTATCATATGTTGTTGTGATCCTGCGGTGCAGGACCTCAGTGCTGAAGAATGTGGGGCTGCCATGCTCAACACGGCCACCGCTTCTGCCGTGTGTGTGTGTATGCTGTAGTGCAGGTAATTACACCCACTGAGGTGGTGCCTGGGGGATTCAAGGAAGTGTGGAACTACCTTAGGATGCTCCCGCAGTTGTCGAGTGGATGATGCGTTTGTCGTTCCGACACGGCGTGACTACTGTTGGGGATATGCTATATGGGTATCCTCATAGCATGTCCTCTATCCGGATAACCCGGGTGGCCCACAGTTGTTAGCATGGCCTATGGCCTGCTGGGCGGCCCAATTAGATGGATCCAGAAGGGAGGCTCATGCCAGATAAAGGAAGGCTACGGAGGAGTCACCGACGTACCCGGAGCCTTGGAGTGCAAGACACGCTAGACTGGTTATAGGCAGTGTAGGACTCTGTAACCTGTCTGGCTAGGACTTTTCCCTTTAACCCTAGGACCTGGCGACTATATAAGTGGGGCCTATGGGAGCCTTTAGGGAACGATCATAGACAACTTCACATAACCTCACACAGGGAACTAATCCCTGTAACCCGGCGTACTGCTATTATAGTGATTTATAGCAGGAGTAGGATTCCGCCACCGTCGTGGGATCTAAACCTGGGTAAGTTGTGTTACCTTGTACCCGTCAACCGTCCACCTTCCCCCACGTCTCTAAACACGCACTGTGAGGACCCCTCCATGGCGTACTCGTCGGCAATACCACGACAGTTGGCGCCCATCGTGGGGGCCAACTGTCGTGGGATCTGAACCTAGGTAAGCTGTGTTACCTCGTACCCGTCAACCGTCCGCCTTCCCCCACGTTTCTAAACACGCACTGTGAGGACCCCTTCATGGCGTACGCGTTGGCAATACCACGACATCGGAGACATCCACCCATCAACTGGCGCCCACCGTGGGGCAAGAGGTGCTTCAGGCTCTTTAGCGGGCGAGGACCAAGATCTTCGCGGGAATCGGTGAAACCGTAGCCATCGGTCGTGTTATCTTCTCCAGCAATGTTCCGATCGCCCCTCCCGATGAATTCTGGATCCCGGCGAAGACGAACCCTAGGCGATGCTCGATCAATCCCATGGAGACATCCACCTCTTCATTGGCGAAACCGACTCGGGCACTAGTTCCCTGAGAGTCGGAGGAGCATCAAGACCCGCACGGACCGCCTACGGGCAGGATACGTTCACGAAAGGATCGATATCGGACCTCTCTTCGGAGTTTGCCGGCAAAGATCGAAAAAATTCAAGACCCGCACGAACCGCCTACGGGAAGGATACGTACGCGGAAGGATCAATGTCGGATATCTCTTCGGAGTTTGCCGACAAAGATCGAAAAAATGCAAGGCCCATCCAAACCGCCCTTGTGCAGGATATAACGGTGGAAGATCACTACAGGTCCGTCGGCTTCGTCCGTGCGTCTGGACAGCAGAGATCCAAGTTTGTCGGTGTGGTGACCATCTTCGATTTGGCGCGTTGCATTCAGAGAGAGGGAGAAAACCCCCGCGATTACCTGGCCAGGTGGCTCCGTATACGAGCCGATCTGGCACACTACCCCAATGATGACGCCATGCATCACTTTGTGGAAGGACTGGACCACAGTACTCTTCTCCAGCATTCTTTAAGGCGACAGCAGGCTTCAGGACGTCTCACCTTCGAAAGAATGGTGAACACCGTCAACAACTATGCGGAGGCCGAGGAGGCAGCTCAGCCAGCGCTTCCGCTCATTGACAGAGCCCCTCCTATCCAGCCACCGCCACCACCGCCTCCGGCCTCCATCGTCGCAGCTGCACCACCACCTCCAGTCATTGTCGCTGCCATTGCACCTCCACCCCCCGTCATCGAGGAAGCCCTGGCACCCTCCGACTCTATGATTGACGCGCTCTACGCTGACTTCAGTGCAGATTTGGAGGAGATAGATTCCAGCCCGGAGGAGCTAGACTCTTCCATGCAGGAGATGGAGGAGGAGTACACGCGCGACGAGCAGGCCAACAACGCCGTCACGTCTCGAGAGGTGTTCGTCACCATTGGTACGGCGATGGATGAAGATCAAACCGGAAGAGCTCCGCCTAAAGCTCTGGACAAAGGGAAGGGACCACCTGTTGCTGCCGACAATGATCGCTCAAAGGTCATGCCCCCTCCACCTAACCCAGTGCAATAGGCGCAGGAACTCGACACCGGACCGATCAACAACACCACAAACTTGCCGCCTCCAGCATCTACGCCTGCTGCTGCCCAAGTTACTCCAGCTTATAGAGTGATGTACGGCAATCTCCTCGTCGAGCCATTGACCGTAGCTCATATCCGGAACGTGACCCAGCTTGACGAGAAGCGCCCGCAGTTGCTGTAGGAAGCACAGGCCATCGCGAAGCAAGGCGCAAAGCTAGATCGAGATATGGTCAACGCGTAGAAATCCATAGAGAAAGCTAGAGCAATGGAGGCCGAGTACAAGACACTGATGCAGCAGCAGAAGGCCAAGAAAGCTCCGGCTCGCGTCATCAACGGTCCTGGTGTGCGGCGAAACCTAGGATGGGCTCCCCCGAAGCCGGCACAAGCCAAGCCATACATTGACAGGGAAGGCATGCAGGTGATGCCCACTCCTCTCCTCAACCTCTCCGTTGCCAAGACCCTTCTGGAGCAGGATAGATCGCCTGAGGCGGTGGACCAGGTCTATGACCTAGTGGCCAAGTCGGTGAAACAGCAGAAAAAGGCCATCTCTCAGAGGCTTGAGTCTGACCCAGCATTTTGCCAGTCCAGCCAGCATAAGATGCCAAGGGACAGATCTCTTCTTAATGTCGGGTCTCATACGGGTTCATCAGAATGAAGACGAAGGGATGCACGCCACATTAAGGACGCTATCCCCATATCCTCCGACCATGGAGGCAACGCCCAACTTCGTCGCCCATCAGCACTGCCTCGCTCCCCCCGACATCGCGAAGAAACCAAGGCTCACCGTCGTACGAATATGCCCCCGCCAAGGCAGAGCGGCATCGTCATCTGGGACAATGTGGAGCAGACCCGTCATGACGGAGAGTGCAACCAGGGACACAAGAGTAGGTCACACCATAACCCTCCGCGTCCGACAAGCAATCGCGACAAGCGTGAGGCGTCGCGGGAGGGTAACAGCAAGAAGGCTAACCCACCGCCACCTCTGCCTCCATCGCCAACTAGCAGCCACCATGGCGGAGGAGATTCGTGTTGTTCACGCAGCCCATCCCCTATTGGCAAGAAGAAAAGAAGACCGGAGCCATACGACGCACGGTCGCGGATAGACAAGATTCATGAGGCCCGGGAAGGACCATACCTGGGACCACGTTGCTTTGGACCTGTCATACGGTCCGCAACTTACCCCAAAGGTTTCTGGATTGACAAGACCATCAAGCCCTATGAAGGCACCGCCAAGCCAGCTACATGGTTGCAGGATTACGGCAACACGGTGGAGATCGTCGGGGGTAACCCCAACATTGTCGTCAAGTACCTCCCATTGATGTTGGCGGGCATGGCCCGCCAATGGATTGATGACTTGCCGGAGAAATACATCTGCAATTGGTTGGACATGCAAGAAGCGTTCACCAAGAACTTCGAGGGTATGTACAAACTCCCTGCACTGTTGGCGATCTACAACAGTGCGTGCAAGAGAAAGATGAGACATCTCGCGCCTACCTCTCCCGCTGGCTGGATATGAAGAATTCCTGCGTAGGAGTGCATGCTCAGACCGCCATGGCCTCCTTCATCGATGGGTTGGAAAGGGGCACGTTGCTATGACATAAGCTGAAGCGCTTGTAGGACAATCACCAGCTAGACTTGAACCAGATGATTCAGTTGGCCAGTGAGTTCGCAGCTGCCGACGACGATGCTCGCGGCTCTCTGCCAGCAATGGCTGTTCCAACTCAAGCTCGGAGGAACATCAGCACAAAGTGGAAAACCGCACCAGAAGAAAAGCAAACTCCCAACATGGTCGCTATGACCTTCGCGTGATGAGGTGATGGCGGACAACGTGGACGAGGATGGGGAGCTAGACGTGGGCAGCAGCGAGGAAGTGAAACTACCTCGGCAGCGCTCCGCATTCCCCAAACCTACGAGGAGTATCGTGATATGCCGTTCCTCGTACACCTCGATGCCAACGAGAAGGCCACCCACACCAATCTCCACTTCATGTTTGTCAATGACCTCAAGCAGGACCCGTAGTCCGGCTACAAGAAAAGTCGGAAGAACAGACCGCGAGGAAAGGGCAAGGGGAAGAAGAAGGAGGATGAGTCCAAGGATTCAAGTGACATGGCTGAGAACATTGACCCTAAGCACGCTGCCAAGAGCGACGGCAAAGGAAAGAACCCCTTTGAGAAGAAGGCGGCAGTTTTCCATACTTTCCTTGGCACCCCCACCATCCGACAACAGAAGACCTCCATGAGGATACTGATGGCTACTCTCTCCCAAGTTCCCCAATTCATGCGCTGGTCGGAGATTCCAATTACTTGGGACAGGAAGGATCACCCAGACCTCATCCCTACGGAGAACCAATACGCCATGGTCATCAACCCCTTGATTTACGGCAATGAGTTCACCAAATGTATGGTGGATAGTGGAAGCAACATCAACATCATGTACCTGGATACACTGCAGAAGATGAACTTGACGGAGGAAAACCTACGGTGGACCAACACCATCTTCCACGACGTAGTTCCTGGTCCGGAGGCTCGGTCCCTTGGTTGCATCACACTTCAGGTCGCCTTTGGTGATGTTAATAATTATCGCCAAGAGCGCGTGACCTTCGAGGTGGTCCCCTTCAAGAGCGTGTACCACGTCATATTCGGCTGCGATATATTCCACACCTTCATGGCCAAGCCATGCTTCGTCTACAACAAACTCAAGATACCCGGACCAAACGGTGTCATCATCGTGTCCGGAAGCTTTGCCAAGGCTAGGGACTGTGAGATTAGAGAAGCAGCCTACGCGGAAGCTGTCCTCGACAGAGAAGAATTCAAGGAGATCCAGAGCAAGGTCGATGCCTCGGAGATGCCCGCGTCGAAGAAACAAATTTCCGACTCCGCTCCAGCATTCAAGGCCGCCATCGAGACCAAGCCGGTGGAACTTGTGGTAGGCGATTCCTCCAAGACCACCGCCAGTGGGACAAACCTGGATCCCAAATAGGAAATCACATTGATCGAGTTCCTCCGTGAGAATAGGGACATCTTTGCCTGGCAACCTGCCGCCATGACAGGTATACCTAGCGAACTTGCCGAGCACAGCTTGATGTAGAGGGAGTGTCCCAACCTTTATTAACATAAGGTGGTGTCCCCTGTGTTTATAATGCTAGTCCCTGGATCAATAGCTAGCATCCACAGTTAAGATGTAATATCAAGATACAAAGGTCATAATATAACTTTATAACCAGGAATAACTTAATTACATCTTTACATAGCTCATTTGGCTATTACATTACATGGCAGCGGAATAACTATAGTCATGGGTCCTTCATCTTCAAAAGTGCCACAGGCAAATGTTGGTTGTAGACTTTGTAATTCTAATCAATCAATCTTCACTAAAGTCAATCAAACCTGCAACATTAAAAGTTATAGCCACAAGGGTCAATACATTTGAATTGTATTGGCAAGTTCCACTACTATGTTGAATATAAGTGGATCCTATCATTACATGCATATTTGGCTAAGTAGAGTTTAGGCTTATTTGCATAAAGCAATATTTTATCCTGTCTTTTCAAAATGGTTTTTGTCCTTTGTCAAATCTTTGAAAACTTCTTGGTAAAGTCCAAGGGTTTAAGTTGTTATCAAAAAAAAAATCTCCTTGAACTACTTGGTAGAAACTCAAGTATTCAAGTCCTTGTCAAAATCCCTTGAGCTCCTTGGTAACCCCAAGTGCATCAAGTTTTATCACAATCTCTTGAGCTCCTTGGTAACCCCAAGTGCATCAAGCTTTACCAAATTCTCTTTGAATTCCTTGGTACCCCCAAGTGCATCAAGTTTTTATTTTAGAAATTGGAATGTTGAGATCTCCCATAGTTCAAACTTTAGTTGCTCAGTATTGTCCATAACCGGGGACACGGCTAAGTACTTAGATTTTATTATCTTCTGCAGAAGGAGTACACTTTACCCACATGTCACAATCCCATCCTTTTGCCACCAGTGGCCACTGGATTAGTGCTCACCAAGATGGAGCACTGGCAGATTGAGAATGTGACGAAGTCTTTCCAAAAGGTCCTCCCATACACCATTGCTAGCTTGTCTTCAGCACCCATGAAGGATTCCAGGTCCCCATGTTCAGTAAACTAAAGACAATGTATGGTTCTTCCTAATGTAGTTGACTAAGCCAGAGCCATAATAGCATGTGGTTGCACACGAAAGCCACAATTGGAGAAACATGTTCAATCTCTAAGTTTCCTAGGTGGTTTTCTTTTGGAGCACAACACAAAGTGATTCCCATAGACATGGTTCCTTTTGTTGCCACCTTCTCCAAAACTTAAAGTATCCTCCACCTAGGTGGTTCATTGAGTCCTTGTTTTATTATGTAAAACACAAGTCCTTTTCTCAACCTTTGTAAAATCTCAACATGTATCTCTTTTCAAAATATAGCATGGCTAAGCATGTAACAACTACATTGTTTTTACTAAGGAATGTATAGGGTATCCTACTAGGATTTAGCATAGCATAAGTATAGAAATTCTTTTCATGCATGTTTCAAATCCACTAAGTATAATGAAAATAGTAGGACTTTTAGATGATAGTGTAACTTACCTTTTTGGTAGGGAATGGTGGTTCACTCCTTGATCTTGCTAGTCTCACACTTCACTACAATCAATCAAGAAAACACAATATCAACTAGCATTCCAAACCAAAGTCAATCAAACAATTTCACACACATAAAACAATGGAATTCTAAGTCATGCATGTAAGCATGCAAGGGATGGTTCTATTTGCAAAGGTGGTCTCCACTAGGCTTCTAACTTTGTAAGGTCCAAAGTGGTCATTTACCAAAATGGCAAAGTCATTTGCAAAAGGGTTTTATCCAAAAACTATTTTCAAAACCTTTCATCATTTTATGTGCTGAAAAACATTTTTCTCAATGCCACAACCTTAAGTGGTTTCACCAAATAAGTTGTTGTTTACCATAACTTGGTGTTTATGGTCAGTAGGTCTGGTCCAAAACATTTTCTCCAAAGTTTTTACTCAAAACCATTTTCATAACAAAATCATTATTTTTAAATGGCTAGAAATGACCAAATCAGGTTTTTATTCCCAAAATTTCACAAAAACCATTTTAAAATCCATGGGTTGGTTCCTAGGGTCAGTAAGTTTACAACAACCCATTTTGCAAAGGTTTTAATCCTAAAAACATTTTTGAATCATTTTTCTACTCTAAACAAGCATTCAAAAGTATCTGCAAAAACAAACACTCTAATGGATACTATTTGCTAAACCAAGGGCATGGTTGGCTAGGGCTTGTTCCACTGATTCCAATGATACCAAATTTGCAATTTTTGGACGTGTGGATCGAAAGTTACAAAGGTTTGAAAATCACATTCTAATCTGATTTCAAAATCAGTTCTAAACAGAACAGGGGACACGCGGCACTTTTCTATTCGCCGATCCGGTTCGGGTGGATCGCGTGCTGCAGGCCGTTAGATCAAGTTGCATCGCACGGCACTGGCTGCGTACCATTTCGAGTTTAAGTGATCTAATCTCGTCTCTCCGATTTAAATCGAACGGTTGCTACTGCCTGGCCAAGAACTGGCGGCGCTCGACGGTGGTGCGCGGCGGCGGTGCTCTGGCTACGGCGTAACGGCGAGAATAGGAAGCAAGAGTAGTAGGGAAGGTGCTCACCGCGTTCGCAGAGGCCTGGGGAAGCTCGTCGTGTGGTCGGCGTGGCAAGAGGCGCACGAGGGCAGGACGAATTCCTCGCCGGAGTTCGGTCTAGCGACGGTTGGCTCTGGTCGAGGTCGAAGACGATGCTACGGGTCACGAGAAGGCAAACCAGAAGCATGGTTAGACGCAGGAGATCACGGAGATGACGCGAGCGTGAAGGAGGAAGCTTGGGGCGGCCTGGACTTACCGGAGGAGCTCGACGAAGACGAGACAGACGGCGGCGACGCTCTGTGTCGTGCTTGTCGACGTTAGGGGACGCGCGTGGGCGAACTGAGGGCACAGGAAGATGCGCCAGGGAGTGGTGAGTATGTGTGCGTGGTTGGTGAGGCAGGCGGTGGCAAGTACTGGCCGGAATTGGAGGTGGAAGCTCGTCGGAGCAGCGGCGGTTTGGAGATGATTCCGAGCAGCCTAGTGGCGAGGAGGGGTTGGCGTTTGAGGGGAAAGACAGAGGGAGGAGAGGTGCTTTTGTACGCATGGTCAGGGGCGAGATTAACGCAGCCATTATTCGTGAATTTACGCGCGGATTGAATGGCAGTGAACGGCAGCGAGGGTTGGGGGAGAAATGGTCGCGCGGGTGAGGAGGATGAACAGGGAGGTGGGGTCCAGTCGTCAGTGAGGATGCGAGAAGGAAAGGAGGTCCACCGGTCAGTCTCTGCACGGGTTCGAAAATGAGTATGAAACGTTTTTTTCGGGGAGGAAAAGCTAGGCTGGTTCTGGGCCTTGTGGGCTTGGCCGGCTGGGCTGGTCCAGACTCTATTTTTTTCTTTCCTGAACCTTTTCCTTTTTCTATTTTCCAATTCTGTTTTGAAATTTCAAACAACCAAACAATGTTCAAATCAAATCAAACAATCATCAAACTTTCCATTTGAATTTTGGTTCTGTTTAACACATAAACCAAAGTCCAAAATGAAATTAATATTTTAAATCTTTTTAGGTTCCATTCATTAATTAAATAAAATGGACCATGGTTTATTAATCAAATAGGGTTTGATTTTATTAATAAAATCTCTATTTGAAATCTAAATATTTTCAAAACCAAATTAGTAGGTTTTATTTGAAAATACAAAATGCTTGGAAAAACTTATTTTAAATAAATAACAAGTTTTGATGTTTTGGAAATAGTAAAACCTTTATTAATAAAACTTGGATTTTAAATCATTATTATTTTCATTAAATAAACCTTTACTAGTTTTATCAAAACAAAACCTTTTGTTTCAAAATCTTGGCCAAGGTTCAATTTGGCTTTATAAAATAATCTTTATTTAAAATCCCTTCTTTTTCTTTTGGAAACTAAATCCTTTTATTTAAAAGATTCAAAATAGTAATTCCAAAATATTTTATTTTCCTTTATCAAATGTTTATCTTTTTAAATCTCTTTAGGATTTTATTTGATCCAAATTGGTTTGATGTTCCAATTCAATTCAAAAAGTTTCTTCTGGCTCTGAAAAATCAAACAAAGTTTTATTTTATTCATTTATTTTTCACATTACAAGATTTGGAAAATCTTGGGATGTGACTGGCTACCACCCTTAAAATAAATCTCGTCCCGAGATTTGGCAAGGCTAGGGTTACAGGTAGGCTCAAAACAACTAGGGTACTACCACCCTTAAAATATTCAAACCAAAATTACATATTGTCCTTCTTGGGATCCTGGGAAGGCTTCTCTAGGCAAACATTTGCATTGTGTCCTTAGTCTCCATGCTTGACTCATGGGCCAAGGTTTAGTTTCTTCATAGGCTTGGTGATCTTGTTCTTCATCTTTTCTAGACAGTTGCTTGCATAATGTCCTGGGTTCTTGCAGTTGAAACAGTGGATTTCCTTGAGTTCTTTACGTGGCTCTTGTGGACAAGTTGCTACATAGTGGCCTAATTCTTTGCAGTTGTTGCAACCACTTGGCCAATCTCTTTATTCTTCTTGTTCTCTGGGCATCCACTGGAGTAGTGTCCCATTTCCTTGCATTTACGACATTGCACAAGGCTCATGTCCTGCTTTTGCTTCTTGGGTTTCTTTGATCCTTTGAACTGGGTTGTCTTGTTTGGAGGTATAAGTGGTCCTTTTCCTTTGCCATCAACTTTCTTGGATCCTTCTTGTTTCCTTTGTTCCACAATGGAGTAGATGGGGCATTGGATAGGGACATGGTTGTTTCCTTCACATAGATAGCAAGTAGCTTGAGAGGTGGGACATTGTCCAACAGGATGTTTATCTTCACAGTTGGGGCATTGATCTCCATACTCCCTGGAAGTATGATCCTTGTCTCCACAAATAATGCAAGCTGGGGCTCCATCCAGAATAACATTTCTGTCATCCTTGTTGTCAAATACTCTTTTGGGATAGCTTTCTTCCATTTTGATCATTTGATCAGTCACCTTAAGCATCAGTTGGCCTTGAGTTTCCAAAAATCCTTGCGGGGCTGGATCTACTCCACTAGTGTTATCTATGAATTGAGCTGTCACTTGGTTCAACTGGTGTTGAGTTGCTATGAGCTCTTTCATGCTGTCCTCTTGGTTGGTGTTGGTGTCATCAACCTTGATGTTGGAGTCTCTTGGAGTAGTCATCTGTTTGTGTTGAATGGAGATTAGAATAGGCAAGATATTTCTAAGGAATCAATTCCAATCGCACATATCACAATTCACACAAGCAATGTGCATGCAATCACAAACCAAACATTTCACTCAAACAACAGATTTCAAGCATACCCTTAGGCAACAAAATATTTTTGTTACACCACATAATTTGGTGGGTTTGACTTAACTAAAATATGGTGGTCCATCTATATGGTTCACTTGTGATCTTTCCATCCTTCTTGGTTGCTTCTTCTTACATGAGATCATGGTTTCCTTGGGAAAAACTCCTTGGTTACTTTGACTTCTAATGATGTAGACTCCTACTCACTTTTGCATTCCCTCAGTCTCTCAATCTTGAGCAAGATTTCCTTGCCTCACATGTAGTCCTTAGTGAGGTCCAAGTTGGAAGTCCTTGGTGAACATACTGAAGATGTTGAAGTCATTAGAGTTGAAGAAGTTGAAGTCATTAGAGTTGAAAGTGTTGAGGAAGTCCTTTGCACATGGTGTAGTCTTTGGCCATGGGGTAGGTTTTTCCATCAAGTTGAAAATAGAAGAGATGTAGAGTTGAAACCAAAATGGGTGAGGAGAGAGTTTTACAAGTGTTTTGTAAATAAGTTTTTGGAATAAGCATAACTCCTATTTTTCTAAGGGGTTTTTGTCCAATCCTAGGTTTACAGATCCTACAGGAAACACAATGCTCTGATACCATCTGTAGAGGGAGTGTCCCAACCTTTATTAACATAAGGTGGTGTCCCCTGTGTTTACAATGCTAGTCCCTCGATCAATAGCTAGCATCCACAGTTAAGATGTAATATCAAGATACAAAGGTCATAATATAACTTTATAACCAGGAATAACTTAATTACATCTTTACATAACTCATTTGGCTATTACATTACATGGCAGCGGAATAACTATAGTCATGGGTCCTTCATCTTCAAAAGTGCAAAAGGCAAATGTTGGTTGTAGACTTTGTAATTCTAATCAATCAATCTTCACTAAAATCAATCAAACCTGCAACATTACAAGTTACAGCCACAAGGGTCAATACATTTGAATTGTATTGGCAAGTTCCACTACTTTGTTGAATATAAGTGGATCCTATCATTACATGAATATTTGGCTAAGTAGAGTTTAGGCTTATTTGCATAAAGCAATATTTTATCCTGTCTTTTCAAAATGGTTTTTGTCCTTTGTCAAATCTTTGAAAACTTCTTGGTAAAGTCCAAGGGTTTAAGTTGTTATCAAAAAAAAATCTCCTTGAACTACTTGGTAGAAACTCAAGTATTCAAGTCCTTGTCAAAATCCCTTGAGCTCCTTGGTAACCCCAAGTGCATCAAGTTTTATCACAATCTCTTGAGCTCCTTGGTAACCCCAAGTGCATCAAGCTTTACCAAAATCTCTTTGAATTCCTTGGTACCCCCAAGTGCATCAAGTTTTTATTTTAGAAATTGGAATGTTGAGATCTCCCATAGTTCAAACTTTAGTTGCTCAGTATTGTCCATAACCGGGGACACGTCTAAGTACTTAGATTTTATTATCTTCTGCAGAAGGAGTACACTTTACCCCACATGTCATAATCCCATCCTTTTGCCACCAGTGGCCACTAGATTAGTGCTCACCAAGATGGACCACTGGCAGATTGAGAATGTGACGAGTCTTTCCAAAAGGTCCTCCCATACACCATTGCTAGCTTGTCTTCAGCATCCATGAAGGATTCCAGGTCCCCATGTCCAGTAAACTAAAGACAATGTATGGTTCTTCCTAATGTAGTTGACTAAGCCAGAGCCATAATAGCATGTGGTTGCACACGAAAGCCACAATTGGAGAAACATGTTCAATCTCTAAGTTTCCTAGGTGGTTTTCTTTTGGAGCACAACACAAAGTGATTCCCATAGACATGGTTCCTTTTGTTGCCACCTTCTCCAAAACTTAAAGTATCCTCCACCTAGGTGGTTCATTGAGTCCTTGTTTTATTATGTAAAACACAAGTCCTTTTCTCAACCTTTGTAAAATCTCAACATGTATCTCTTTTCAAAATATAGCATGGCTAAGCATGTAACAACTACATTGTTTTTACTAAGGAATGTATAGGGTATCCTACTAGGATTTAGCATAGCATAAGTATAGAAATTCTTTTCATGCATGTTTCAAATCCACTAAGTATAATGAAAATAGTAGGACTTTTAGATGATAGTGTAACTTGCCTTTTTGGTAGGGAATGGTGGTTCACTCCTTGATCTTGCTAGTCTCACACTTCACTACAATCAATCAAGCAAACACAATATCAACTAGCATTCCAAACCAAAGTCAATCAAACAATTTCACACACATAAAACAATGGAATTCTAAGTCATGCATGTAAGCATGCAAGGGATGGTTCTATTTGCAAAGGTGGTCTCCACTAGGCTTCTAACTTTGTAAGGTCCAAAGTGGTCATTTACCAAAATGGCAAAGTCATTTGCAAAAGGGTTTTATCCAAAAACTATTTTCAAAACCTTTCATCTTTTTATGTGGTGAAAAACATTGTTCTCAATGCCACAACCTTAAGTGGTTTCACCAAATAAGTTGTTGTTTCCCATAACTTGGTGTTTATGGTCTGTAGGTTTCGTCCAAAACATTTTCTCCAAAGTTTTTACTCAAAACCATTTTCATAACAAAATCATTATTTTTAAATGGCTAGAAATGACCAAATCAAGTTTTTATTCCCAAACTTTCACAAAAACCATTTTAAAATCCATGGGCTGGTTCCTAGGGTCAGTAAGTTTACAACAACCCATTTTGCAAAGGTTTTAATCCTAAAAACATTTTTGAATCATTTTCTACTGTAAACAAGCATTCAAAAGTATCTGCAAAAACAAACACTCTAATGGATACTATTTGCTAAACCAAGGGCATGGTTGGCTAGGGCTTGTTCCACTGATTCCAATGATACCAAATTTGCAATTTTTGGACGTGTGGATCGAAAGTTACAAAGGTTTGAAAATCACATTCTAATCTGATTCCAAAATCAGTTCTAAACAGAACAGGGGACACGCGGCACTTTTCTATTCGCCGCGGTTCTGGTGGATCACGTGCTGCAGGCCGTTAGATCAAGTTGCATCGCACGGCACTGGCTGCGTACCTTTTCGAGTTTAAGTGATCTAATCTCGTCTCTCCGATTTAAATCGAATGGTTGCTACTGCCAGGCCAAGAACTGGCGGCGCTCGACAGTGGCGCACGACGGTGGTGCTCTGGATACGGCGTAACGGCGAGAACATGAAGCGAGAGTAGTAGGGAAGGTGCTCACGGCATTCGCAGAGGACTGGGGAAGCTCGTCGTGTGGTCGGCATAGCAAGAGGCGCACGAGGGCAGGAGGAATTCCTCGCCGGAGTTCGGTCTGGCGACGGTTGGCTCTGGTCGAGGTCGAAGACGATGCTACGGGTCACGAGAAGGCAAACCAGAAGCATGGTTAGACGCAGGAGATCACGGAGATGACGCGAGCGTGAAGGAGGAAGCTTGGGGCGGCATGGACTTACCGGAGGAGCTCGACGGAGACGAGACAGACGGCGGCGACGCTCTGTGTCGTGCTTGTCGATGTTAGGGGACGCGTGCGGGCGAACTGAGGGCACAGGAAGATGCGCCAGGGAGTGGTGAGTATGTGTGCATGGTTGGTGAGGCAGGCGGTGGCAAGTACTGGCTGGAATTGGAGGTGGAAGCTCGTCGGAGCAGCGGCGGTTTGGAGATGATTCCGAGCAGCCTGGTGGCGAGGAGGGGTTGGCGTTTGAGGGGAAAGACAGAGGGAGGAGAGGTGCTTTTGTACGCATGGTCAGCGGCGAGATTAACGCAGCCATTATTCGTGAATTTACGCGCGGATTGAATGGCAGTGAACGGCAGCGAGGGTTGGGGGAGAAATGGTCGCGCGGGTGAGGAGGATGAACAGGGAGGTGGGGTCCAGTCGTCAGTGAGGATGCGAGAAGGAAAGGAGGTCCACCGGTCAGTCTCTGCACGGGTTCGAAAATGAGTATGAAACGTTTTTCTTCGGGGAGGAAAAGCTGGGCTGGTTCTGGGCCTTGTGGGCTTGGCCGGCTGGGCTGGTCCAGACTCTATTTTTTTCTTTCCTGAACCTTTTCCTTTTTCTATTTTCCAATTCTGTTTTGAAATTTCAAACAACCAAACAATGTTCAAATCAAATCAAACAATCATCAAACTTTCCATTTGAATTTTGGTTCTGTTTAACACATAAACCAAAGTCCAAAATGAAATTAATATTTTAAATCTTTTTAGGTTCCATTCATTAATTAAATAAAATGGACCATGGTTTATTAATCAAATAGGGTTTGATTTTATTAATAGAATCTCTATTTGAAATCTAAATATTTTCAAAACCAAATCAGTAGGTTTTATTTGAAAATACAAAATGCTTGGAAAAACTTATTTTAAATAAATAACAAGTTTTGATGTTTTGGAAATAGTAAAACCTTTATTAATAAAACTTGGATTTTAAATCCTTATTATTTTCATTAAATAAACCTTTACTAGTTTTATCAAAACAAAACCTTTTGTTTCAAAATCTTGGCCAAGGTTTAATTTGGGTTTATAAAATAATCTTTATTTAAAATACCTTCTTTTTATTTTGGAAACTAAATCCTTTTATTTAAAAGATTCAAAATAGTAATTCCAAAATATTTTATTTTCCTTTATCAAATGTTTATCTTTTTAAATCTCTTTAGGATTTTATTTGATCCAAATTGGTTTGAAGTTCCAACTGAATTCAAAAAGTTTCTTCTGGCTCTGAAAAATCAAACAAAGTTTTATTTTATTCATTTATTTTTCACATTACAAGATTTGGAAAATCTTGGGATGTGACACTTGAACATTGATCCAAAATGCAAATCAGTGAAGCAACCTCTACGACGCTTTGGAGATGAGAAGAGACGCGCCATAGGCAAAGAGATAGCTAGATTACTTAAGGCTAGTTTTATCCGAGAAGTCTTTCTCACCCAATGGGTGGCCAATCCTGTATTGGTCCCCAAAAGGGAACCAAAGAATTAAGAATGTGCGTTGATTACACCGGCTTGAAGAAAGCATGCCCCAAAGATCTATTTGCTTTGCCTCGCATTGACCAAGTCATTGACTCGACGGCTGGCTCGGAACTTTTGTGTTTTCTTGATGCATACTCAGAATACCACCAGATCAAGATGAGGAAGTCAGACCAATTGGCCACTTTGTTCACTACCCCCTATGGCACGTTTTGCTATGTCATGATGCCCTTTGGGCTAAAAAACGCTGGTGCTACATAAACCGTCTAACATGCCTAAAGGACATACAACGACTAACAGGTTGTGTTGCAGCAGTTAGTCGGTTCGTCAGCCGACTTGGAGAGAAGGCTCTGCTGCTGTACAAGTTGTTGAAGAAGGCGGACAAATTCACGTGGACGGACGAAGCAGATGTAGCATTGAAGCAGCTCAAGGAGATTCTTTCCTCAGCGCCTATCCTTGCAGCACCCGAGCCTGGTGAGCCCATGTTAATTTACATGGCGGCCACCAATCGGGTAATCAGCATCGTCGTCGTAGTAGAGCGGAAGGAACCAGGCTCTGAGCATGAAGTGCAATGACCAGTTGACTATGTAAGCAAGGTCTTGACGGAGTCCAAGAAATGTTACCCGCACTACCAAATGATAGCTTATGGAGTATTCCTTGCTTCTCGGAAGCTGAGGCACTATTTCCAGGAGCACCCCATCATAGTGGTGAGCAAAACTCCACTGTTCGACATCATGAACAACAGCGACGCTACAGGAAGGGTCGCGAAGTGGGGCATTGAACTTGCCTCCTTCGAGATCACCTACAAGAGGCGCGACGCTATCAAGTCACAAGCTTTGGCGGATTTTATTGCAGATTGGACGGAGATGCCAGATGCTACTCCGCTGCCAGAACCAGAGTACTGGGTGATGCACTTTGATGGATCAAAGTTGCTCGATGGCTCGGGGGGCTGGTGTACTGCTACAGTCACCAAAAGGAGACAAGCTGCACTAAGTTCTGCAGATCCACTTCGAGGCTACAAACAACATGGCGGAGTATGAAGCACTCATTCACGGACTACGTGTAGCCAAGGATATTGGCATCAAGCGCATAGTTTGCTGTGGAGATTCCGACTTGGTTGCCCAGCAGGTGGCTGGCACCTGGAACGCGTGGAACCCTATGATGGCAGCATGTCGCGACGAAGTGGACGAGATAGCCAAGAGCTTCTTGGGCTACGAAGTCAAGTATGTGCCTAGGGAGCAAAACGAGGCGGCTGATCTACTGTCTAAACTTGGATCAGGGCACAAGCAAATTCCGCCAGGGGTTTTCCTAGAGCATCTACGCACACCATCCGTGAAGGGCGCCGACATCGACAACCCGGATAGAGCACTTTGATGGATAGAGCACCCCATTGCCGGAACCAGAATACTAGATGATGCACTTTGATGGATCAAAGCTGCTCAATGGCTCAGGGGCTGGTGTACTGCTATAGTCACCAACTGGGGACAAGCTCCACTACGTTCTGCAGATCCACTTTGAGGCTACGAACAACATGGCGTAGTATGAAGCACTCATTCACGGATTACGCGTAGCCAAGGATATTGGCATCAAGCGCATAGTTTGCTGTCGAGATTCCGACTTGGTTTCCCAGCAGGTGGCTGGCACCTGGAATGCGCGGAACCCTATGATGGCGGCATATCGAGACGAAGTGGACGAGATAGCCAAGAGCTTCTTGGGCTACGAGGTCAAGTATGTACCTAGGGAGCAAAACGAGGCGGCTGATCTGCTGTCTAAGCTTGGATTAGGGCGCAAACGAATTCCTCTTGGAGTTTTCCTGGAGCATCTACGGACACCATCCATGAAGGGAGCAGGCATCGACAATCCAGACAGAGTAGACTCTTTCGTCCACATGGTGGCAAAGGTCCCTCCAGCTTGGACAAAACCGTTCATGGAGTATCTCGAACATGGAACTTTGCCCGACGACAAAGTCGAAAGACAACAAATAGCACGTCGAGCAAAGGGCTATACCATAATCAATGGACAGCTCTACAAAAGAAGCACTACTGGAGTATACCTTAAGTGTGTTTCCCAGCAAGAAGGTATTGAAATCCTCCATGAAATCCATCTCAGAGATTGCGGGAACCATGTCGCTCCCCAATCGTTGGTTGCTAAAGCTTTCCGGCAAGGATTCTACTGGCTGGCCGCAAAGGCGGACGCCGACAAGCTGGTTGAAACATGCATGGATGCCAGTACTATGCCGACAACCACATGTTCCAGCTGAAGA
Organism: Avena sativa; assembly: GCA_916181665.1. Classification (NCBI taxonomy): domain Eukaryota; kingdom Viridiplantae; phylum Streptophyta; class Magnoliopsida; order Poales; family Poaceae; genus Avena; species Avena sativa. The sequence goes on from OV702297.1 coordinate 243,179,642, forward strand.
ATTGCGAACAATACCAATAACTTGGCCCTTTGCGGTCTGGGGGGCTAGACATGGTGGGACCGTTACAAACGACACCATATGGATTTACACATCTGCTAGTAGCAGTTGATAAATTCAATAAATGGATAGAAGGTAAACCCATTAGAAATCTCGATGGGGCAACTGCCCTTAGGTTTGTCCAGGATCTAGTGGTGAGATTTGGTCTCCCACATAGCATAATCACCGACAACGGCAGAAACTTGTCACTCGGAGAAGTGGAGGCTTATTGTTGGGACAAAGGCATCCGACTTGACCTTGCATCTATGGCACACCCACAGTCCAATGGTCAGGTTGAGAGAGCCAATGGATTAATTCTGCAGGGAATCAAGCCACGTCTTGAGGCACCGCTACATAGAGTAGCCGGAGCCAGGGCGGAAGAATTGCCATCTGTGCTGTGGAGTTTACGAACTACACCCAACAGATCACCATCTACACCCCTTACTTCATGGTATATGGAGCAGAAGCCATCCTGCCTTCCGACATCCTTCACGATGCACCAAGAGTTGCCACCTACGACGAAGATTATGCTCAAGAATCCAGACGCCTAGATGTGGACCTTCTCGAGGAGGAGCGCGTTTTGGCATGCCAAAGATCCGCCATCTACCAGTAGAAGTAAGCAGCTACCATAGACGTCGCGTCCGGCATCGCTCATTTAAAGAGGGGGATCTGGTGCTCCGACTTAAGCAGAAGAAGTCACACAAATTATCCCCGCCATGGGAAGGACCGTTCATCATAAGCAAGGCACTACTCAATGGGTCTCACTACCTCGTTGACAATCGTGAACTAAAGGATAGACCCAATAAGGATCATAAGCGTAAGCGACATGACCCGGATGATGACTACCCGAGCTTGATCGGCCATGGAACATAGCACAGCTACGTCCTTTCTACACTTAGCATTTTTATCTATTGTGTACTTCTTATATGATCAATGAAATAAAGCTCTCTGGTTCACTCATATTTCTGAGTCTTTTACCTCCTTTAGTGTTCATTTTTGGATCGTATAAAACCTTTATGCACAAGCTTTGCGATTGCACTTGTGAAAATTCTGCCTACGTGCGTTAACTTAAGTTTTCTGGTTTACATGTTCTTTATCGTTTTTATGTGGATTCTGGAGTAGTGACTTTTGGCACTTATTGTCGGTGATTTTGTGCTTAGTTTATTGACAGTGCCATTGGGCATCATCACATGAGCGCATGGTTCCGACAACGAGTCTTCCGACTCACAAAAATTCAAGCATAAAAACCAGAGTAATGGATAAGCTAGCACTTGCTTAAAATATATATATACATGCTGGAACTAGTTCTTGAGTAGCAGGAAATAACAACCGTTGTTTTCCGCCTTAAGTTAACAAGTAGTTTTTCCGCATACACATTACAGAGGAAACAAATATTACAAATTGTTTTTATTCCTCTGGCGCAGGTGACTTGGAAGCAGCATCGTCGGCAGTAGGAGAGTCACCTTCCTCGAAGTCGGCAGTGTTGAGGGACTCGGAGGAGCTTTGGTTGCCGCCATCGATGGTTTTCATGGGCATGAAGACATTAACGTCGACCAACTCGGCGACTCTGGTGTCATAACCCGCGAGCGACGCCAAAATAGATTCATGGTTTATCTTTTGGCCTTGGTCATCTACGTCGGGGATACCAGAGGTCACCGTGTCGATGTCGGCATTTTCGTAATGTGCCTTGACCATGGACAGCGCCATCCTTGCACCGGCCCGTGCACACGAAGCTTTCCAGCTTGAGATACACTCGGGGGCTCGGCGCAGGATCTCCAAGAACTTCGCCACAGAGTCTGATGCCTTGATGTTAATCTGGAGGGGTTTGGCTATCTCCTTGGCCTGCTTGATGGCGGTGTTGATAAAGTTGCCGGCAAGGACCATGCATTCCTTTTGCAGAGGAGGTGATCGGGTTAAACCCATAGGAGCTGCGAATTTCTGACAAAGGAGCGCATGAGTTCAAAAATTCAGAGTATTCAGCTTACAGAAGTCCAAGACGGAGAATCACTTACTGAAGATGCTAATTTCAGCCTATCAGAGAGTATCCGCCATGGAGTCCCGTTCTTGTCGGAGGATCCTGTACGCATCTAGATGGCTCTGATTCTGCTCATTAGCGGCTTTCTTTTTCTCTTTTAGGATAGCGATTTCCTCCTTCAAGCGGTTCATCTCCTTGCTGGCGGAGTCTTGCAGGGCTTTCATTGAGTCTTCATGCATCTTCAGCATGTCCTTCCTCTCATGTTTAAGGATCTTATTTTCGCTATCCAGCTGTTGAATATGCTTGGATTGCTCAACAATGTCCTTAGCCTTGGAAATGGTTTCTGCAAGTCGGATAAAGAACAGTACAGAGTAAGTACTCGGAGAATGTTGGCACAAGACCAAGTCGGAATACAAAAAAGAAAGGAAAAACAGAAGCTTGCTCTTGGTGATTTGTTCCTTCAAGAAGGCAGTTTTACCCTTTTCAGCTTCCAAGTCCACGTGCATCTTCTGGTACTTTTTGTTGGCGACACCCCTCCTAGCATTATCATTTCGTGGAAGAAGAAGAAAGTTAAATGGTGTTTGGTCTCCTTGGAGCATCTAGCCGGAGAATCTCCACCTAGAAGCTCGGGGTCTACAGCGAGAGTTTTAAACTTCACAATATGCTTAGTCTTTCTTTAAGCATCTAGTCAGAACTAATTCAGTTTTTGATTAGTGGGGGCTACAGTATAAAGTTTTTAACTCAGTCATATTCTTAGCTTCTCTTTAAAAGCATCTAGTCGGAACTAATTCAGTTACAACTAGAAGCTTGGGGGCTACAGTATTGAAATTTATAAACACTACGTATGCTACTCTGAAAGCATCTAGTCGGAATAATTCATTCAAACTATATGCTTGGGGGCTACAGTGAGAAGTTTTCTAGCTTAGTCACTCTTAGAGCATCTAGATGCAAAGACCTATGGTTTTCCGTCTAAATCCTCGTGGGCTACAGAGGGATACTCATGTGAAATGCAAAAGGAAAATAAAACTTACAAGTTCAATGATCTTGAGGTTTGTAGCACTCTCACCAAGCAACTTGCCAAAGGACAAGCTGTTTCCTTGCAAGATTTATGCTTGCCGGAGAAGCTCCTCGAGACCACACATTAGAGATGTCGGCACTGCACCAGTAACCAGAGCAATGCTACCTAGCGTAAGCACCGGATAGACTATCTTCGGGAACTCTATAGTCTTCTTGGGTGCAGAGACGCCGCCTTCGGCAGATGTACCACCTTCCACCACCGCCTTACCGCTACCGATGGCATCCTTAGCCGGAGCTTCAGCCATTAGGTTTGCGGCACTCTCCTACGTCGCTTGTTCGCCGACAACAGCAAGCTCCGTGGAGGCACCTGAGTCCACTTCCATGGCAGAAGGACCAGATACATCTTTGGCTTGTGAGCTTGTTGGAGCGGGCGTGGGCTTGACGATGGGAGTGACAGGGGCGATGGAGGGAGATGCGTGGGAAGACATGTCACGATGCAACATATCCTTAATGTTTTTAGAATCCCCCAAAGTCTTGGAGGTCTTCTTCAAACTGGTTGTGGCTTTCTTCCTGAAACGTACAAAAAGTATAAGTACAGAAATAAGACAAACAATGGAAAATGTCGGAGAGAAAGAAGCTTACACAAGAGGGGGTGCTTTCGTAAAGGGGATCCCTGTAACCTTTCTTTTCTTCGCCTCCAGGTCGGCGGTAGTCTTCTTGGGTTCTCCACCCTCCGTCTTCTTTTTCTTGCCTCCGTCGGCAGCATCAGAGGTGGAGCTCTTCCACTTTCGCGCCAACGGGGCATCATCGTCGGACATGACGGTGACTTCCTTTATCTTTGGATCATAGATTTCGGGAGCCATGCTATCCTCAACTATGTCGCTGAGCTGTTAAGTGAAGAACCACCGTGTTAGATGAGATGGTAATGGCTAGACGGAAGAACTGGAGTATATGTCATACACGGTAAATAAATAGGTACCTTTGGGAACTTGCTCTCTACTAACATGTCGTAGGTGATGGTGAAGCCACGCTTCCTATCTTTCACCTTGACGATGTCCTTGAGGCGGAGCTTGACGGAGTCGCTCGAGAAGTTGTCCTCGGAGATGCGGAGGCTATCCTTCCTCTCGTTGGTATACTCATGCATCAACTTCAAGCGGTGCTGCAGAGGCTAGATCTGCCTGACGAACAAGCACATGGCTAGGTCCAATACGGTCAGACCCGTATCTACAAACCACTCTATCCGCCTTATAGCACGGGAAGCATCGATGTCGGAGGGAAGGGAGGCCTGGGATCTCCATGTCGGGGCTTCGGCGGCAGCTCCATCGATGAAATCTGGGTACGTTACTTCTCGGCCGGCCAGAGGGATATCTAGGCCATAGAAGTACGTCCGCTGCCAGTTTTTGAAAGACTCGTGGCCGACGATGTCGGGGAACCGCCGGCCAGGCCAGATCTTAAAACTAATGGTGCCACAATTCCTGAGCTCGTCCTTGCCGTCTCCGGCTTCGCGCTTGACGGTGAAGAAATGGATGAAGAGATCTAGACTAGGCCTAATCCCTAAATAACCCTCGCAAAGAGCCGCGTAGTTGCTAAGCGCTAAGATGCTATTGGGGGAGAGGTTCTGAGGCTATACCCGGTAATGGTTGAGGACAGCAAGGAAAAAGTTAGAGATGGGCAGGGAGACACCGCGTACCAGTTGTGCTTTGAGGTACACCTTTTCTCCGGCTTGGGGAGAAGGTGTGACCTCGCTGGCCGGTGCCGCCCGCCAGACGAGCCCCTCCGTCATGGGGAGATAGCCCTCGTTGATCAGTTCTTTGATATCACGGTCCGTAATATCCGAACCGCGCCAATCGCCCTTGTGGTAGTCATACTCCTCCTCCAGCAGCTCTAGCGCCGCTGGGTTATGGTCGCCGCCGGTGGTTTCGACCACCGCGGATTTGGGAATAACCAATCCCTCTGGTGGCACAATGTCGGCGCTCGCCGGCTTCGCCGCGGCATCGCTTGACGCCGCCATGGAGGGGGTGGAGCTGCTGCTGGATATTGGGAGTTTTCGGTAGTGACTAGGAAAGATTAAGGAGATAGGGTTTTTTTCACAGGTGCACGGAGAGCTCGACGAGGCGCTTGCTGGAGGAAGAAGATGATGCAGAGGAGAATGAAATGAAAAAGTAAAATTTCCATCGCTGTTACTATTTATGACCTCTGGCATCATGATTCGTGCGAAATTATCGAACGGTTGACGCGTGGACGACGTGTGCGGGCATCCATCTAGACGGAGCATTCAATGTGAAGAGGCAAGATGGCGCAAGATCTCGGAGTTCTCCGGGGGCTACTGTTGGGGATATGCTATATGGGTATCCTCATAGCATGTCCTCTATCCGGATAACACGGGTGGCCCAGAGCTAGTAGCATGGCCTATGGCCTGTTGGGCGGCCCAGTTAGATGGATCCAGAAGGGAGGCCCATGCCGGATAAATGAAGGCTACGGAGGAGTCACCGATGTACCCGGAGCCTTTGAGTGCAAGACACGCTAGAATGATTGTAGGTAGTGTAGGACTCTGTAACCTGTTCGGCTAGGACTTTTCCCTGTAACCCTAGGACCTAGAGACTATATAAGTCGGGCCTATGGGAGCCTTTAGGGCATGATCATAGACAACTTCACATAACCTGGCACAGCGAACCAATCCCTGTAACCCGGCGTATTGCCATTATAGTGATTTATAGCAGGAGTAGGATTCCGCCACCGTCGTGGGATCTGAACCTGGGTAAGCTGTGTTACCTCGTACCCGTCAACCGTCCGCCTTCCCCCACGTCTCTAAACATGCACTGTGAGGACCCCTATATGGGGTACTCGTCTGCAATACCACGACAACTACGGCGTTGGGACTCGGGCTTGCTAATTTCCTTGAGGATTTTGTGCTGGGCGACTTCACCAGCGGGTAACCCTCATCCACCGGAAAAGTGGAGATTGCGGATGTCCTGGCGCTGAATGCGAAGGCTTCTCCTTACTCGAAGCGTGTATTAGCGATCGGCGATCTCCTGCCATATTAACACACACGAGTTGCTCCTAGCGACCCCGATCCGAAGCATCAATACCTTCTTGGGAGCGGCCATTCCAGTCGGCGGTCGCAAATTCGTTGATGACTTATCTAGCCAACCCATGGAGGCCCTTTTTGGGTTAAGGGGTCGGACGATTCGTCCTTTTCAAAACCTGTGGAGTAGGTGAAATCTCTGCGATAGAAAGTTAGATCCAAGTGTTCGAATGTAGGGAACAATTTGTGAGAAAGGTGTGAATAGAAAATTTTGTTTTGCAATTTGAGAGTCGTGTCCGACTATGATTGTATGTGATTGGTTTGGTTGCTGCATTTGATATTGATGGGGGTAGGTAGTCCCTGAGGGCTTTGCTTGACCGAGAGTGATGTATGAGTTGTTAGCATGTTCTAGCCGTGTGAATTGGACTTGATCAACTTCCCATGGCTCGTGGCGCCAGTCCCAAGGCGACCCCAAAGGGCATAATGTACTTAGTGTTTTCCTGGGACGTGTGGGGATCGTGTAGGACGAGTCCCCGAGCATGGTGCTTAACCATTCAAGGTGCATATCCAAAGGTAGGGAAGGACATGTTGCACTATATTTGTGTAGTGCGTCCCTCCTCCTAGCTCGGAGAGCCAATCGCCTGGCGAGTCCATGTTAGATCCTCATACTTGGTGTTTTCTCAAGGCACTTGCGAGTTCATGCGGACAAGTCCCCAAGCGTGGTAGTTAACCGTTTGAGGCGGCATGCCCAAGGATGAGGGGGACTAGGTGCTGTGAGAAGACGTCCAATCATCATGGCTCCGAAATACAGTCGAGCGAGGCGACCTAGATGGAGGCTCACGGCTTGGCGTTTTTCATGGACAGCCCGAGGCGCGAGTTACCTCGGTGCCCTTGGGCTGTAATACTTGGCTCTGCCGAGTCGCTCTTCCAAGGGTAGATGACCGGAACAATATTGCGATTGCGATACAAGTGAGACTTGCACAAGAAAAGGCGAGAAGACACGATTTTTGGTACCAACCAGTTTATTCATTGATAACACTGATGTGTACAAGTTGGGGCGCTAAGTGTAGAACTTGTGTAGGAGGTTGACATTTCACGGCCACTCGACGTTTAATTTGTCGTCACCGCGTATGTCGATTAGGTAGTTGGCGTTGTTGCCTAGCACTCGCCCTATTGCGAATGGCCCTTCTCATGGGGAAGATAATTTATGCATACCCTTCTTTTCCTGGACTAGTCGCAGAACGAGGTTGCCTTCCTGGAAGGTGCGGGTCTGGATCTGGCGGCTGTGACAACTGCGGAGACCTTGCTGGTAGATGGTTTTGGGGACCGGGCAAGGTCGTGGGCCTCATCAAGTAGGTCGATCTAGGAGACTTCATTGTCTTCTTCCGCGTAATGGATGACTCGTGGTGAGTTGTGCTCAAGGCTTGTTGGCATGACCGCCTTGGCCCCATACACCATGAAGAAGGGGGTGAAACCCGTCGAGCGATTGACGGAGGTGCGTATGCCCAAAAGTACTGATGGGAGCTCTTCGACCCAGTATCCTAGTGTGCGCTCGAGGGGCACCTGTAGCCGTGGATTTAGGGTGTGCATGACACTTTGATTCACACGCTCGACTTGGCCATTTGACTTGGGATAAGCGAATGAGTTGGATCCCGTGTTCCTGCTAGAATTCTGACATGGCTCTTTTTGTGAAATTGGTGTCGTTGTCTGTGGAGATGCTGTGCGGGTAGCCGTACCGCTAGATGAGTTCACGGAGGAACTTGATGGCAGTTTTTCCCTCGCACTTCTTGATGGGTTTCTCCTCGACCCATTTGGTAAATTTGTCGTCTGCAACTAGGAGGTGTATGAACCCAGAGGTCGAGCTTTTAAACCGACCCACCATATTGATTACCCATACGGCAAATGGCCATGTGATGGGGATGGTATTGAGCTCTGAACCAGGGATGTGTGTCTGGTTGTCGTATTTTTGGCACCTGGCGCAGTGCTTGACGATGTCGGTTGCATCGGCATGGGTGTTGAGCCATTAGAAGTCGTTGCGCATGGCTTTGGTCACCAGGGACCTAGCGCCAGTTTGGTGGCCGCAGCCTCTCGTGTCATTCCTCTAGTTGAACGCAATGCTGAAAAACTCTTGTTACGTTCCTTTTATGGAGCTCGCTGTTGATGATGACGAAAGACTTGCAGCGGCAGATTATCATCCGAGCTTGAACCTCGTCTTTTGGCAGAATCTTATGCTCGAGGTAGGAAGTGTATGGTTCGATCCATTGGCATGCTATTATGGTTGTGGCGAGTAGGGCCGATTCTGGATGTGGTGGGATTCCAATGTCATTATCCTTTGGTGGGGAGACTGAGGCCTTGTTGATGATGTCGAGGAAAATGTTGGGCGGTGGTGTTTAGCATGACGACCCGATGCACGAGAGGGCGTCGGTCTCCTCGTTCTTCCTCACATCGATCCATTTGAAGGAATAGCCAGCAAGTATCCTTTGAGCTGATCCACGGCATGGCAATATGCTAGCATGGTGGGGGAGACGGCGCCGCATGTGCCAGTGACCTGGCTGGTGACAAGTTCAGAATCGCCGTAGCACTTGAGGTGGTTTATGATTATTTTGTTGGCGGCTTGCATGCCGTGGAGGAGTGCCTCGTACTCAGCCATGTTGTTCGTGCAAGGCGTGAAGTCAAGCTGGAGCACGTAGCATGGATTATCGCCTCTAGGAGAGGTGAGAATGATTTTGGCTCCCGTGCCGTCAGAATTTTTGGATTTGTTGAAGTGGAGGGACCAATAGGGGAGGTATGGGAGCAGTGTAGGTTGCTGGGCCTCCTCCCAGTCGGCGAGAAAGTCGGCGAGGGCCTGTGACTTGATGGCCTTCTGTAGTTCGTATTTGATGTTGTGGACGCCTATTTCGACGGTCCACTTAGCCACTCGCCCCGTCACGTCGCGATTCCGGATGATGTCTTGGAGCGGGGCTAAGGAGACGACCATGATGGCGTGCTCCTGGAAGTAGTGTGGGAGCCGTCGTCGGGCTCGAAAGACCGCATATACCAATTTTTGGTACTATAGGTATCGCTTCTTTGAGTCGGTGAGGACCTCGCTAAGGTAGACGACCATTACGGCGCTAACAACTCGACTTAACCCTCCAGGTACATGAGCATTGACTCCTTGTGCACAGGTGCAACGAGCAATGGTTCCTTGAGTGAATGTGTTGTCGGCCTTGCTGTCCCACTCGAATGTAGGGTTCTTGTGCATGATACGGTAGAGAGGCATTGCCTTTTCGCCGAGTTGGGGGATGAAGCGATTGAGAGCCACCACTCTCCCTGCCAACTTCTGTATGTCGCGCAGGAACATGGGTTTGCTGAGTCGCGCGTCAGTGTCGATTTTGGTGGGGTTTGGCTCGATGCTGCGCTTGGATATGAAATATACCAGTAGTTGACTCGTGGGCTGTAGGGTTCGTTGCATGTAAAACAAAAAAAACTCTACCGCAAGAACACACAAAACCAAGATCTAATCTCTGGACAAGCCAAGATCTAATCTACGAGATCGGTGCAACGAGATTGTAGAGAACTAACCCTCGTAGATGCAAAGCGTTTAACAAGATCGGATTCTCGTGGTTGATCTAGTCGATCACTTAGCGATCTCAAGACCGTGTAGATGATCCTTCCAGTGCCATGTTCCGTGTAACACCACAGTTTTAGCTAATTTCTAATTAGGGTTTTAATTGTGCACTCATGAGCATCATATCTTAAATTTTGCATTAAAGAAAATAAGCAAAAACTCTAAACCTTAATCTTCCTTCCCTCTCTATTTGAAAACCTTTCAAATGTCCGTCGCCTTCCTCGAGTCATCGTCGACCTCCCGATTGACGGAAGCACCTCGCTGGCCGCACGTCCGCCGCTGGCGTGCGCCAAGATGTGCACCGCCGCCCACCAGCGCCTATAAAAACCCCGGCCTCGCCCCTAGAGTACCCTAGTCGCTAGTTCCCCCTCTTCTTCTCCCTCTCTCCATGGCTAGGAACCTTAGCTCGCAGGTCTCCTCCGTCCCCATCGTCTCCGGCTACCCCAGGCCAAACCAGGACCACCGTCTGACTCCCCTCGCTCGGCTCGTTCATCCTACCCTCTCCCGTTCACGCACGCTCTCCCAGATGCCTGAATCGAGACTGTTGTCCGCCACCAGTAGCCTCTTGCCGCCGTCGATCTGTGCTCCGCCGCGTCTCGCCACCGGCATATACACTTTCCAGGTGAGATTCTGACTCTCTCGGTCCTCTCCGATCTGCTGCTCGCTTGTTGTGTCGCCATCCCCGCGTTCACATGCCGTCGCTGCCGTGGGAGTCCCTCGTGGTTGATGCTCCAGCGATGCAATCAGAGCGGCGCCGCCCCTATTTGGTCCAGCACGAAGAGCTGTTTCGAACAGGCCACTAAGCGAAGCCCCTCGAGCCCCCGTCGCCCTCCCTTCACCGATCTGCGGCCACTGCTGTGCTGGTGTCACGCTGATGTCATCATGACATCAGCAACACGCGGGTTAGCCCAGTCAAACCTGGTGGGTCCTTTCCTGCCCATGTGGAGGCCGTGGTGGCCTAGGGCCCATTTGTCAGCCTCTGCAGCTAACTGATTCTACGATGAGAAAAGTTTCAGTGTTGTTTTTATAATCTCAAAAATGATTTAAATAATTCTAGAAAATGGTTTAAACTTGTAAATTCAATAACTAATGATTTATAAGTCAGAAAAATATGAATAATATATCAAAATGTTCAGAAAAATAAGAACTAACTATCTAAGATATAATCATGCATTGTTCAACAACTTTCATAGCAAGTTTAATTAGAACAACCTAGTAACCCCTCACAGGTGATTCCAGAGTTTTCCCGAGTTAGGGTTTGCACCCCTTGGAACCCCGATTAAATTGTTGAGCATGTCTTAGGGTTAAATTTATGTACAATTCAACTTGTCGTATCATCATCCTTGCTTGAGAATTGCATCGATGTTATGTGTTGATTGTTTCCTTTCTTTCTGGTGTTTGGTTCTTCCTTGGTGGAATACGAGATCGAGATCAAGATCGAATCCCGAGGTCAACACCATTGAAGATTAAAGATCGACGAACATTACTTGACCAACTATAATCAAGTCAGGTACAAGATTCCTGAAGATCTGCTTATTGGTTATCAACGGGCAAAGGCAAGCATAGCCCCACCATTATACAATCCTATGGTTTTGAAACCATTTTAATTCTTGCCATGATGCATACGATTCTAATGTGGTCTTTTATCGATAGATAGATTATACTATCTGTTGCATTACGCCCTTTGAGCTTATATTACCTTATCCACTACTCCAAGCATAACTAGGTTTGGCTTGTGTGCATTGCTAGAGCTTATATCTAAGTCTTGCTTATCCATGCATAGCTGGCAGTGCTGGTTCATCCAGATGATGTATCAGATCCAGATAATCTAGTATGATAGGAGAACATGATGATATGATATCAGAGGTGACATGATTTAAACATGCTAAGGCTTGTATGGGAGGCCATGGTGGATGTGGTTTTTATAGTCCCATGCTCGCCACCACTAGGACCCGACTTCTTTTCTTTGGAACCGAGACGAGCGTACAACTACACGGGGCATGGACAACCACACGAGCAACTAACTTCCCTAGTAGATTCCATGAGTCACATAGTTCGGGTGTTCCATTCGACATGCATTTTAGATCTTCTCGAAGGCGGTGAAGGAGGTGCATTCATAATAGGTAGGGAAGCATGGACCGGATTGCTTAGGGTAGATAGCGCCCCTGGTAAACCAACCTCGCCTCACATCTCTAGGGACCGGCTTCGGGATTTGTCCCGTTATGGTGGAACCATCCTTAGGGCGTGACTCATGGTCTTGGCGACAGCAAGGAAAATGTCGTGTCTAACCACTCTCTGCCGGCCTTCCAAGGAAGAGGTCTTATCTAGTGGAATTAAGAGAAGGTTAGTACGTGTGGGTAAAGTTGTACACCCCTGCAGGGTTAAATATTTTCGAAAATCCATGTTCACGGTTATGAACGCTTGGTGACCGAATTCTAAGATCATAGAAAACTATAACCTAATCAAAAAACTTGGTAGATCAACGTGTGCTTAACGATGCTTCCTCATGGGTACGAGGGGGTGATCCTAGATGAGGTTCGATGATGATGACTTGGTGGATATCAAAAGATGATGATCAATATTCCAGAGATGTCGCTCTCTTATCCCCTTATAAAATATTCTTATTAGACGAGATTATTCTCTCCCTCTTGTTTTACAAACAAAGCTGGCTTTATGCAAAACAACTCCACCAGCCGTAAGTCTTGCGGAGTACACCATGTACTCACCCTTGCTTTGTTGATACTTTTATAGCAGATTAAGTGTTCCCTAAAGACAAGTTTGGTGTGACATCATCATCGACGAGTAGCTTGGGGTTCCCGGCCGGCAGCCTGGAATCTATGGGGCTGGGACGTCATCGTCATGCTTGAGGCCTCTTAGGCCATTTGTTAAGTTTGCTATACTTAATAGAATAATTTGCCTTCTGTGGTTTGATGTTTGTGGTCGTGACCTCTGCTTGTAATAATTTGGTTCTCTGCTTAGTTATGAGCTTGCTGTAATAAATTTTGTGTCGTAGGGTCACTGCTGCGTTATCGATTCTTCACTGGATATCGTCGAGCTCAAGGTTAACCTTATGTCAGACGGAGCTCTGTGATTTTTTTATCCTGATCCTGGGGGTGTCACAGGTTTTGGTATCAGAGTAGTACCGACCGTAGGAAAACCTTGTTATTGGTCGATGTTGAGTCTAGTGTTTGTAAAAAGTATTTTAAAGATCAAAAGTATTTGCGAAAACTCTAGTATGCTTCTTTTACTCCTTATTAAGTTTCTCTCTAACTTATGGTTCATCTTATCTCGTGTTGATTTGGAAAAGTTTTGTTGTGTCTTCTAGTCTTTCAAATCTTAGGTTCCTTTCAGGCATGTCATTTCTAAGCCAAGACCTAGTGTTGAGTTCTCTAGAGTTGTGTTTGTGTTGTGAATACCTTATTCCCCTTGCTCTTGTTCACATGAGAGATTCCTTTCCATCATGATCTCTCTGTTTTTTGGATCCTACAATATAATGATCCACAGTGTTCTTATATAGGCTTCGAGGTTTCCTTTTGCCTTATGTGCCTCATTTTTTGTTTGTTTGGGTACTTCAGAAGGTGTTCCTTATTTTGGAAGCTACCTCGTGATTATTATCTTGCAGTGTATGTTGTGTCACTCAAGTAGTAGTTACTCCCTCTTTTAGGTTTTAACCCTTGGACTTGAACCTGAGATTCCCGATTGTGCTGGCTTTGGGTGTTCTGAATCTTCTACATGAAGCTAATATTTAACCCAAGATCCATTCCTTTGACCCCTGTCGTTAATGTTCACACATTACCTTTGGATGGCTAGTACTATAATTCTAGCCTTCAAGCTAGTGGTTTTTGTTGTGATTGCATTGTGACAACTAAGGACTTCCCCTACCACATGCTATGGCAGATGTTCTTTAATGCAACCAAATAGATCACGACAAGAGTACTCCTCGAGAGTCTCGCATCTATATTCGTGACTCTGCCACACCTTTCCCTTTTATGCATTGGTCTTCGGAAGGTTGTTGACTTATGCATCCACATCTCGGTATTTTAACCTGAGTATGTTACTTTCCTCCTTATTTCTTACCGACCTATCTTCTACCAGTTGGTAGCCAAGTAGTAAATGTGCATCGGTGTCTTCTGAAGCAAGATACTCTTGTGGTCCTTCATGACAAACCATTTCAGAATGTCAGGAGAAACAAACTCTAGTACCTCGTCATATCTAGGACTAGGTCAAAGTTTTGTAATCCGTAGATTAAGAGGCATTGAGTCTCTTTCATCTGTTATACCTTAATGTATCACACTCTTTTGTATTAAGAGTTTGTTCCGAGTTCCATAACCCTCTTAATGAAGTGATGCTTCTACACATATTTATCCACCCTTCCTCGAGCTTCCGTGCTCGTGAGTGATGGGTGTGTGTAATAATGTGGCCATCTGAGATTCTTAGCAATTTTTATTGTTTTGAAATCTAAGGACATTTGTGTTGTTCTTAGCATGATTGGTTAACCCTATCACTAAGCAAAGGATGATCGTTATACCCAAGTCCGATACTCTGGTACACTCTCTTCTATCAAAGAGTTAGTCTTGTGCCAAAACTCTAAGGTTGTGTCTTATTGCCTTACAAAGCAAGTTTCCTCTCGAACTAAGTGACATATCGGTGGTTCGTGATATTCTAGATGTCTACTAGAAGTATAACCATGTTGCCACATGACCGTGTTGTCATGTTCTTGAGCAAGCAAGTTCTATGAACTTCTCCTTTCTCCAAGGATCCATACTGGATACCCCTGAACTAGTCAGTTGAACTTAAACAACAACTGGGAGAGTTGTAAGACAAAAGTTCTATCTGACCCAGTTCCTTCATAAAGGGATGTCTAGTTTTGTTCGTGATGAAAAAAGATAGTATCTCCTTTGTGGATATGTTATCTAAAGGGAATATATCCGAGAGGCAATAATAAAGTGGTTATTACCGTATTCCTTATTTATCATAAATGTTTATTTTGCATGCTATAATTGTATTAATACATAAACATTAATACATGTGTGTTTAATAAACAAAAATAAAGTTCCTAGTTATGCCTCTCTTATAAACTAGCTTGTTGATTAACAAGATGATCAAAGGTTTCCTGATCAGACATTGGATGTTGTTAATAACGAGGTCACAACATTATTGGAATGGTGTGATGAACATTCATCCTAAGTATAGCATTACGATCAAAGGCATTGTGTTTATATTGCTATAACATCATATGAAGTAATCTTAATCCTTAGACCATGAGATCATGTCAATCACTAACACCGAAAGGGTATCTTGATAACATCAAATGTCACACCGTAACAGGGTGACTATAAAGATGGGTTCAGTGCTATGAAGGTGTTATGTTGAGGCTCATGGATCAAGAGTGGAATTTGTCCATCCCGATGACGGAGAGATATACTCTGGGCCCTCTCGGTGATATCACATTAGTTAGCTTGCAAGCAAGTGATTTGATCACTAGAATGTTATATCACGGGAACAAGAAAAGAGTACATGTCAGTAACGATGTCAAACTATGTATGGAGATACCGATGATCGAATATCGGACATGTAATATATCGCGAGACAAAGGGATTGAGTTACATGCGTATAAGATTCACACGATCACAGAAGTCATCGTTGAATATGTTGGAGTCAGTACGGATCTCCAGGTCCCGTTGCTGATTATTGATCGAAGAGGGGTCTCGATCATGTCTACATTATGAGAGAACCGTAGGGTGACACACTTACAAGATAGCGACACCATTTGTCGCAAATAATATGCTAGAGAAATAAAAAGGAAAGCGCAGGTATTTATTTCACTAGACACCGGAATTGTTTCGGTTGAAATTGCTGAAACTGGTTCTGCATGTGAAATTGAAATGTTTTAAGGAGTTTTATGTGAATGTTTGTTAATTAGAGTAATTAACAAAATTCTTAATAAATAAATAAAAGAGTTTTATTTAAATGAGACCTTGCATTAAATTTGGTGGAAATTTAATGCATGTGAGTGGATTTTTGAGTGGAGGCTTTTCATTTTGAGTGGGTGCTCCACCCACATGAATGTGGAAGAGGTCTCACATCACAGCTCCTCGTGAAGGATCTCTCTCCCACCTTTAGAATTTCCCCATTGTCTCGGATCAGCGAGATACATATTCCCGGTGGCTTTTTCTGGAAGGATTTGTTGCTTCCGCTGCTTCGCTGGAGCGAGGGCGTGGAGGTTGTCGGGGTACCCGGACATGTGTGCGATCACGGATGCACCACTACTTTGCGGTGTTGGACTTGATGGTGCTGGACCGGCTGGACCAGATGGACTTCATCACGATCTTGAGATCGGCAAGCGTTCGACTACATCATCCATGAGTACAACCTCGTTAACGCTATTCGGTCTTCGAGGGTATGTATTCTATGGATGTATATCCACCCGTTGCTTGTATCTAGTAGATATATCTTGGTACTTAGTTCCCATCGTAGGAAATTTTTTGTTTTCTATGCTATGAACCCTACAGTGGTATCAAAGCCGGATCTATGCGTAGATGCTTTGCACGGGTAGTACACATATGTATATGTGGGCGATGATGATCATTTTATTGCTTCTTAGTTGTACTTTGGATATTGGTGGCATAGTGGGATGAAGCGGCCCGGACAAACTTTACATGTCATCGCACATGAGACATGTTCCACGCTTGACACGCAACTAGTTTTGCATAACTGGCTAGTGGGTGTCTATCTCTCCTACTATAGTCAATATCTAATTTGCAATGAGTTGTCAACAATTTGGTTATCCTCGTTGTGGTTCATGTTTGTAGGTAAGAACGGTTCTATCTTCGAAAGCCCTAAGCCACGTAAAACTTGCAATGGATAAATTAGAGGCATCTAGTTTAGATTGTTGCTAGGCTAGTGTCATGATATGGTGATGTTATAAGTAAAAGTATAAGTCGATACTATTACAACACACATAATGTGTAAGTTCCATAGACCTTAGCCTTACACATAAAGGAATTATGAGGATCATACCATGATGCACATGATGGAGATCAAGTGCAAGAACCATATCATTTCACTTATTAACATGTGATGTTTGTTGCTTGCTAGTTTGGCATTTTATTAGCGTAATAAGATGATTCCTCATTTAAATATTAAGGTAAAAATGTGTTCTTCCTTAAGTATGCACCTATTATGTTTCGTCGCTCCAAGACATCACGTGATGATTGGGTGTTCTTGGATCCACGGTCATATTTTGGGTGTAAACCAGTTTACACACGCGAATACTAAGGTTCTTACTTGGCGAGCCTAGCATGTACATACATGGCCTCGGAACATAGACCGAAAGTTTAAGCATGAGTCATATGAAAGATATGATGCCATTTGATGCTCTCCTTTGAAGCTACATCGACTCACGTGATGATCGGACTTGGTGTAGTGGATTTGGTTCGTGTAATCACCAAAAAGACACGAGGGGTGTCGTTTTTGAGTGGGAGTTCATTTCTAATTTGGATTAGTAGAACTCAAATTATCATAAATTAAATCAAAGTGAATTTGCATAATTTGTTGTAGTCATTGGCATTCGTTCACCATCTTAAGCTTAGTTGTAATTGAGATAATAGAACTATAGGATTCTGGATATTTACTTTACGAACTGGTCAATCTAAAGTTTAAAGTCCTATTGCAAACTTTCAGCAAACTCTGTTTACTCCCTGAAGTTTAATAATTAGTGTTAAATTGAGAGTGACAATTCCAGTGTTAGTATCTTAAGTATCATGTTTGCCTTCATGATTCTTGATTTAAATATCGAGATTATCTAGGAACTTAAAGAATTGTTTCAGAAACCATAATGTGTGGTAGATATAACGATATCTGAAATAGTGCTTTTGGTTGCAATATGATAGAGTATAATATATCTTCTCATATTGGATTAGAATTTGCAAAGGCTGGAGATGCTAGACATCCTAATCATCCAAAAGGGTTTTGGAAAGTGATGTTATACTCACGATTCACCTTTATAAGCTACATTATCTTGATCATGAAAGTCCTCATGATAAGGATGAATAGAAGATTTATGTAATGTGTTTACTACACTAAAAGATTACTAAAGAACGGATTTTGAAAGAAGGCCAATCAATTGATGATGGTGATCTACATCAAAGTGCAAGTCCAAAGGAATTAATATTTGAATATACACGCTTTGGACTATGTTTCATGTATATGGCGCCACTTCTGATGTTGATAGATTCTTTTAAAAGGAAAAAGGAAATGCTGAAAGAGAATCTATAAAATATATTTGGCAGAAAAGAAATGACCGGAAATATCTAGTTTAGGTATAT
The DNA here is from genome assembly GCA_916181665.1 of Avena sativa. NCBI lineage: Eukaryota > Viridiplantae > Streptophyta > Magnoliopsida > Poales > Poaceae > Avena > Avena sativa. The sequence goes on from OV702297.1 coordinate 243,197,629, forward strand.
AGATGATATACATGTGATGGTTGTATTCTTTGCTTGTTAAACAATGTGGTTCTTGGGTATTGGATACCGAATTGGTTGGTATGAAATTTCATACAGAACGACGCAATTCATGAACTATAATGGCCTAAGTAACTAGCAAGAGAATATGTGATGATGATCATCGAAAACAAACAAGCCGTTGTTTGTATTTATCATTGACATCAAAGCTTGCCTTCAAGATTTTTTTAATAATAGTTATTTAAATCAGGTATTATGAGAACAAAGATTGTTCAAATAATTACCTTTTCCATATAAGATGGATGATTTACAAATCTGGTTGTAGTAATCAAATCCATAAAACTAATGCTAAAATGTCACAAGACAAATGATTGGAAGATCACTAAGGAAGTGACATCGCTGTTTAAATTATATTGGAAAGAAAACATGAAGAAACTCCATATTCATGGATTTTTGGAGTCTTTGATTTGATCAAATGACGCTTGTGACACTTTCCTCTGGATAATTAAAACTTCGTCCAAAGGCCAAAGAAGAACGAACGACTAAAATATTGGAATTTATACATATCGATGTATGTAGTACATTATGTGTAGTCGTAAGCGATGGACTTTAACTTCATATGCTTTCTCCAGAAATTTGAGTGAATATTCACTTAATGAGAAAGAAGTATGAAATATTTGAAAACTTCCAAAGGCTTTCAAGATGAAGTGGAAAATCATTGTAACAAGAAAATAAATGATTTATGGTTTTATCGTAAAGGGATTTATTTGAGTTGCAAGTGTAACAAGAAAATAAATAATTTATGATTTTATCATAAAGGGATTTATTTGAGTTGCAAGTTTAGCAAAACACCTAGATTTGCATCTCCTGAAACACCATAGGAATATGGAGTGTTTGAGATTTCCAAAGAAACCTTGTTTAACATGGTTGGATCAAAGGTGTTATTTATAAAACTGTCATTATGTTTTAAAATATTAAAGCTTTAGACACTACCGCTTTTACACTGAAAAGAGCTCCATCTTGATCTGTTGAAATGACACCATGTAAGTTATGGTTTGGGGTAAAATCTAAGTTGCCTTTCTTAAATTTTGGTATGCTAAGCATAAGTAAGATGTTTACAACCAAAGTCGGATGAGCATGTCTTTGTAGGTTATTTTGAATAACCAGTGGGTATTCCTCCATAACACCGAGGAAAAAAGGGTTTGTCGCTTGAAACGTGAAGTTTCTTGAAAAAGAAATTTTTTGGAAAAGTTAAGTCGGAGGACAATAGAACTTTGATAAGGTTAATGAACCTTAGCTATATGTGCTGAGTTGCATAGCGCCGTAAAATGTTCCGAAGGCAGTCAGAATGCACATGGCTCACGTGCCTCAAAGGTTGCGGTCACGAAGGTATAAGTTCCTATTGAACCAAGTAGGTCGGATAAACAATCAAATGCTAAGATTTGAGAGTAAATCATTGTTGTTTGACAATGATGAACTGACTACATGCAAAGAAGCGCTGAAGGGCCCTGACTCCCTCAAATGGCTTGAAGCCATAAAATCCATGATAGTTCCATACACGAGAAATCAAGTTTTTGAACTTGGAAGACCCTCCGGAAAAATGTAAAAACCTATCGGTCGTATTTGGATCTATAAAGAAACATACTTAGATGTTTCACATCTAATAAATATTCGACATGTCGTAAAGTATTTTACGACAATGTTCAGGGAGTTGACTATGAAAAGATTTGATCTTTCATAGCGATATTTAGTCTGGACGGATTAAAGTAGCAACCACTACATATAATTTGGTATATGGTAGATGAATAAACAAAACAAAGTTCTTCTAATATAATGGTTACCTAGGATGTATGCATGACACGATCCAAAGGGTTTTGTTAATTCAAAGGATGCTTAAAAGGGCATACAAACTTCAATAGTTGAAGTAAGCATCACAGAGTTGGAATCTTCACCGTGATGAAACTGCTAAAGGATTTTTCATCAGGAGACGATGAAGATGCTTGCATTTGCAAGAAATTAAGTCGGAGCGCTGAGACATATTTCTAATATATTGTGTGGAGGAAATCTTGTTTATTGGAAATTATGTATCTTCTATTGACAAAGGTTAAGAATTTCATTTTGATGAAAGACTTAGGCAAAACCCGAATATTTAGCATGAATGTCTACATGGATAGATTGTGACGCTAATATGGCCGTGCCAAACATACATATATGAGATATTGAAGGGGTTCAATATAGAAACGACAAGAAAAGGATCTTGTCGCACGGAAAAGAACTGAATCAAGATTCAAGTGTATCGACACTTGATAAGTGAAACAAGATTCAAGTGCTATGACACTTGATGACTGAAATCACAAGAATGTTTTGATCAATCATACCATGATATGTACACAACCAGATATGTCCTATGCTCTAAGTGTTATGGGCATATACCAGAATGAATAATAAAATGATCATTGGACGATAGTAAGGATATTATTATAATCTTTTGGAATAATTAAGAATATATTCGATTTGTATAAGTTACAAATAGTTCATTGTAAAGCATTATATTGATACTAGTTTTGTCACAAAATACAAATTAAGTTTATCTCCATTTAAATGATGGGTGGCACAATGAAATGGAAAGGAGTTTCCATGATGGATTTGGATGAATTCCAAAGTTAAGACATTGTGACGGATACTACAACAAAAGGCTAAGTATATGACTGCTATAGTAGCAGCAAAGGAGGACATTTGTTATCAAACTAAGGTGTGGTTTGCAAAGGGCTAACATGAAAGATATATTCTACGACAATAATATCAACATGATTTAACCCCAAGGAACTAAAGGTCTCACCAAAATACCAAATTTATATAATGCCATCTCATTGGAGAATGAGTGATATATCTCCGTCATCGGGATGGAAAATCCCACTCTTGATCCATGAGCCTTTACATTACACTTTCGGAGTACCTGAACCCACCTTTATAGTCACCATGTTATGGTATGACGTTTGATGTTATCAATGCACTCTTCCGGTGTTAGTGATTGACATGATCTCATGGTCTAAGGATTAGGATTATTTTGTATGACTTGAAGGAAATATGCCCTAGAGAAAATGATAATATGGATTATTATCATATTTCATGAAGTTTATGAGTTAAGTTTTATATCATGCTATAACTGTATTGAATGGAAACGTCAATACACATCGTATATGTAAAACAACTAGAAGTTCCTAGTGCAATTTCTAGTCACTAGTTCATTGGTCAATAGATGATCAAGGTTTCTCGATCATGTGATGATTTTCACCAATTGACAATGGAGTCACCTCATTGGAGAATTAGATGGTGAACATAACCTATCTAAGCATCGTAAAAGGATCATGTCACAAAGTTCAAGTTGCGATAATTAGGAAACGTAGTGACTTATTCCTTAGACCGTGAGACCATATATAATCACTGTCACCCAAGAGTACTTTGAGAGCATCTAACGTAACTCGGTGGAAACGTGATCATAAGAGTGTGATTGAGTACTAAAAGGGGAAGGTTGAGGCATATGCATAAAGAGAGGGATTTGTCCATCCGCATGATGGAAGATATTGTGGGCCCACTCAGATAAGTTATATCCATAAGCTGCACAGCGTGTGATCACGGGGATATCACTTATCGGATCAAGTAAAGTACTACTTGTAGGTAACGAGGTTGAACCCTACATGCTGATTTCGTTGATGAAACCTTGGAGAATGCAAGAATCGCAGAGACAAAAGGAATAGGACACATCGTTGATGGTTCAACGACAAGTCTCGTGGAATGCAGAGGTGGTCATTCTGGTCATCCTGGTCCTGCTGATGATCATTGGTTCGAGAGGGGTCTCGGACATGTCTAGAGTGTTCCTAAACCGTTGGGTAGAACGCTTAAGGGTTTGACGAATCTCGAAAATTGTTTTGGTACCATCAGAATCACCAAAGAAAAGAGAGGGAGAAACCAGAAGGGTTCTGGGAAGGTCCAGAGGATGTCCGGAGTGGGATGGAAGGAGTTCCATAGCCATTGGAATTAAATAATACGTAATTAAATGTTAAATAGTGATTTAATCATTTATGTATATTTATTTAATAAAATGAAAGGATTAAAATCCCTGTTGGGCCAAATTCCCATGGGAAAGGCCCATGAGGGAAAAAGCAAAAGGGAGTAGGAAGGAGGAGTGGCCTCCTAGGGCCCATGGGGGGCCCTTGGCTGGCTGGCCAGCCCCTCCCCTCTCTCCCCTCCTTTGTTTAGTCCCACATGGCTAAGCCAAGGGGTTTGGGGGTCTCCTTCCCCCTATATAAGAAGAGGGATAGGAGGCCATTAAAACAAATAAAAATAAATAAAGGCTTCCTTGATTTGGCAATTGCTTCCAGTTGCCTCTCTCTTCTATCTCTCTCTCCCGTGACCGCGGCCCCATTGTTAGGGTTGCGCAAACAAGTACTTCTTCACAACGGAGCACCGTCATGTTGTAGGATTTGGGATCCAGGAGATCTACTTCTACAATATCGGTTGGATCAGAGAGAAGCTGGAGTCATCGTCAAGCATCGTACGTGTGATTCTCCCTTGGGAGGTGATGCACTTGTAGAACTAGGAGTTGTCGGAGCAATTGTACTTCAGAACGACCATGAGGTCAGCACCGGTACGACTACATCACCCACTTTCCCCGCAGAACGTTAACCGTGTTCGATCTTCAAAGGTATGAACACCAACCCTTCCCGTTACTGCATTATTAATAGATAGATCCTCGCATTAGGGTTGTCTGCGTAGGAAAAAATATTGTTTTCTAGCGTCGAACCCAATAGTGGTATCAGAGCCTGATCTATACGTAGTACTGCTAGTACGGGTAGAACACATGAGTTGTAGCATATGGGCGTTGATTGTATGATTTTTACCCTCCCACGTGTACTTGTGTATACCGTAGTAATGCTTGGTGAAGCGGCCCCAACCGACTTTACGCGTTAATTCACGAGACTAGTCCATGTTTGACATATGGCTTGCACCATATAAGTGGCTTTGGGGGTGTCTGTCTCTCTTGCATTAGTTGGTATACTATTTACAAAGGAGGGCTCCGAGAGGGGTGTAATAGAAACAATTATCTAATCAAAAGTGGTGTGAAAGCCGTAACAACCACGTAAAACATGAAAAGATAAAGTAGAGACGTCTAACTTTGTTTTGTAGGGGCGTTGTGGTGTGATATGGTCATAATCAAGGTAAAGTAGTTTATTTTCTGTTTCTAAGTGGTAGTAACAGTCATCATGATAGTGTACTACAAGCCGGAGGCGCCTGTACCTTGGCGCCAGACCTAGAGGCATAGGATGGAGATCATAGCGCAAAGGACCATATTACATCGCATTAACATGTGATGTTTGTTGTTTGTGCATCTTGTTGTGTGCTAGTATTAGATACTCGATGGTAGCATTAATAATATGATCCCTAAAACATAATACCAATGGAAGTGTTCTCCCTTAGAGTGCACCACCAAGAAAGTTCTCCGTTATGAGGCAGGCCATGACGATCGGGTGTCAGACATAACTACGTTTGCATACTGTGGGTGTAAGCCATGTTGCACAGCTATAGACGTAAGGTTGATTTGGGGAGCCTAGCATGTACAGACATGGCCTCGGAACAAGAGATGATCGAAATATCAAGCACGAGTCACATGAATGATGTGATCGACGTTTCAACGTCCACCTTTGCAACTATATCACCGGCCATGATGATCAGGGGCGGTGTAGTGAATTGGGATCGTGTAATCAACGAAACCTTTTTGGGATAATAGTTTTAGTGGATTTATTTGAACTCACATAATTATAAACTTAGTTTAAATCCCTTTCCAATTGTAAATATTGAATATGGCCAACCGTGAAGCCTATTTTGAGGTTGTTGATTGGGTAGTTGCTAAGAAGCTCAAACTAGATGGATCCAACTTACCTGATTGGCTAGTGCGTCTGAATGTTCTCCTTAGTGAGAACGGTGTGTTAGACTACATACGCTACACTATGAATTTGGAAGAGCCAACGGATTACTTTGAGACCCCATGCCAGTGGCAAGACCGCTATTCTCATCGTGATATGTCCACATTCATTCATGTGATCATGCGCTACAGGATGGTAGACGAACTACATCCGCTCATGGGTGATATTGATCCATATGCGATGGTAGATCAGGTGAGAGTGGATTTCGTAATCCATGTGTGCATGTGGAAGCATGAGATTCTTGGAGACTTCCTTTCCATAAATATGGAGGAATGCACTTGCTTGGGGAGCCACTTGGAGCGCATGCATGATGATTACATGAGGCTGGTTCATTTCATGGACTACTAGATGACTGATTCATTTGCAATAGGCGTGTTGTTTCGGTCGCTGCCCCCAACTATCGAGATACGCCCGGACTTTCATCATGAGAGGTGATGGGGAAATATAGGATTTCCATGAGTTCATATCAAGTTTTAGAAACATGAAGGTTGAACCCATTGTCAGAGGGGAAACACTTATTGCGGCATTGAAGTATCTAATACTTGTTCTATTTTATGAAAACAGCTCCTACTTCATAAGAGCTGCTTGCCGGAGAGAAGGTGACATTACATGTTGATGGCAAGCATGATGAAGGCCAGCCACACTCTCCCTCAACATTTATGATTTAGTTTATCATTTTTGGATAACTATTATAATCGATGGAATATGAACTTTATTAGTGTGTCTTGCACTTCGTAAGACGGTTATTCATATGAGTTTGTAAAAAATCAGTAGTTCTACATTTATGAATGATTTCTATTCGTGTTCATATGGTTTTTCGATTATGTGTGAATTATTAGAGTTGTGTAACTAATTGATAATGCATGACCATTTGTAAAAACATTAAAATGCCTTAAAATACTCAACTAAATGATATATTCATCTTGGATGAAACCACAATTTAAAATTCAAAAGTTATGTTGATAGTATGTGAAAATTGTAGATGCTTGATATCATGTCACATACATATCAGGCCCATGTTCGGTTTGATAACTAAAACACCGTGTATTTCATAATACAAAGTGTTTGATGAAATGTTGAAAGAAAATACATGTTCGATGTACCGTATTTCAACTTAAGTGGTGATTATCATTTAGTAATTGTTGATTTATGTAAAAGAGTATACCAAATGAAACATGAGCCTAAAACCATTTGATATGATCAAACATTTCAGCACAAAGGGTATTGAAAATAAAATAGAATCAAATTACTGCAATTTGATCAATAGTATTGAAATTCAACATTATTGGCATAAGGAATTGTGAAATATGTTTCACAAAAGTGGGAAAAAGGTGACACCAAATAAAACAAGGTAGTGTTAGTGTAAAGATCATTAGTTAGAAACAGCGAACACTCATTTAGAATAAGGTAAACCATCTAGAATTCGTGAAGGTTTTGGAGTTATTGATAAAACCAAAACATTAGAGAACAAGTCCTTGTAGAGTATTCATTGGAAACTTTGAAATACAAGATCCATAAATGGAACCAAAAGAATACAAAACTAGTATTGCTAAAAGTTTGGTATGTTCTCGAGAAAGGGTGTTTCTCGATAATATTGTTGATGGAAGAAAGTGAGAGCATGATGAAGGTCTATGACCCTGCATTAGAGTGTTGAGAAGCACAACGGAATATATTCCAGAACATGATTTCTAAAATTTAAAGAAATAAATCAATGATAATGATCATTGTGTTTCAATTATGCTTTTACAAAGGAAGTAAGATTTGCAAATAATTCATACACCTTGTGGAGATATTTGTGAACCACTTTTCGTGTTTATAGAACAAGGCATACCTACAAACTACAAAGGAATTGATGGTAAACTAAAGGTTACAAGAAATCCTAGAAGTAATTTGCACTTGATATTAGAAAGTAAATGTTACTGAATCTTGTCAAGTAAAGGAGTTGCTTGATATTTCTGAAGGACCACAAAGTCATACAGAAAAGTTGGGAGTCTTAAAAGGACAAAGCAGGATTCGCCAAAAGATTTCTTGGATGAATTCAAATGAATTTGATTCAGAAGCGCTGAAGTCTGGCGGATTTAATACTAGTAAAGTAGTAGAGTCTTGTAAAAGAAATTATCAATCTGATAATTGATCAAGAGATTTCAAAGTTGTGCAAAATATTGAGAATATATACAATTTGCATAAAATTGAGTGGGAGCTAGAGAGTCTTCCTAATATAATATGTGAAGGACATATTGTTGAGTGAGAGCAATGTAAAGTTTCAGACTCATATATGTAGGTGAAATATTTTGAGTGGGAGCTTGACATAATTCATATGTGTATATGACACATTAAGAATAAGGACATAAAAGCCAATAAATGTTGATTTATAAGGGTAAAGTTAAAAGTAAATTGGACATTGAAATCTTAGGACAAATGTCATAGAAAATTATGTTAGAATGTATTCCTAAAAGAGATTCTGAAGGGTTCAGAATAGGAACTGATTGAGGATAGTCCTAAATCATTCGAATTGGAAAATCATTAAGTATAATCATCGATAGTTAAAATGAATAATAGGATGTACAACATCCACTATGTTATGACATAGTTCCTGTCTTAAATACCATGATGAATACTCAACATAATATGATCCAAGTTCTTAGTAAGAAGAACAAGTCCAGTAATGATTACTTTTCAATCACTAAACAAGGAGTTAAGCTTGTCCATAGTCTCTAGTGAGAACTGTAGACATGTTTCTACATCTCTGAAGGACGACATACCTGAATTATAAGGCATTATACTACAAGGATACATGTTAACCTTAAAATATTAGAAATATCTTCATTAAAGGATTACCTTAACACAACTAAAGCATGGTGATAAATTTTCAAAGTAGCACATAGTGCATTTTTACTTTGAATATAAGTATATGAACACTAATTGGTGATATGTATAATGTTAAGGCTGCGAGAAAGTTCATCTTCTCATAGAGTGTGCTTTATTGAACACTCCCATGAGAAAGTTCGATGTGATTGATCTAATGTCACTGCTGGCATCTGAAACTAGAGACCTCACTCTTTTGCCAAAACTATTATACATACACAAGATATTATCATCATGATGATTAAGCTATTAATGTCATTTGAGATGACATTGATAAGTTGCAAAGGACAAAAGAGGATTAAAATTCCATACCCTAGACTCAACCTCTTCCATGAGCAAGCATCATCAAAAGTGACAAGATGTCTAGTACTGATGATTAAATAACAAATGCACCTAGTTTATTTGTACTCTAGTGCAACTAGGATACTGAAGGAAATATTCCCTAGAGAGAAATAATAATATGGATTAATATAATATTTCATGAAGTTTATGAATTAGGTTTTATATCATGCTGTATTGAATGGAAACGTCAATACACATGTGATATGTAAAACAACCAGAAGTTCTAAGTGAAATCTCTTGTCAGTGCTTCATTGGTCAACAAATGATCAAGGTTTCCTGATCATGTGGTGCTTTGCACCAATTGACAATGGAGTCACCTCATTGGAGAATGAGATAGTGAACATACCCTATATAAGAATCATAACACGATCATGACACAAAGTTCAAGTTGCGATAATTAGGAAACGTAGTGACTTATTCCTTAGACCGTGAGACCATATCTAATCAGTATTACCTAAGAGTACTTTGAGAGCATCTAACGTAACTAAGTGGAATAGTGATCATAAAGGTGTGATTTGAGTACTCAAAGGGGTACGTTGAGGCGTATGCGTCAAGAGAGGGATTTGTCCATCCGGGTGACGGAAGATACTCTAGGCCCACTCGGATAAGTTATATCCATAAGCTACGCAGCGTGTGACTAGGTCACAGGGATATCACTTATCGAATCGAGTAAAGTAGCAATTGTCGATAACAAGGTTGAAATCGACATGGTTATGTCGTTGAGCAAACCTTGGACAATGCAAGTATCATAGAGACAAAAGGAATAGGACACAGCATTGATGGTTCAAAGAAAAGTTTTGTGGAATGCATAGGTGGTCATTATGGGAATCTAGGTCCCGCTAATGATCATTGGTCTGAGAGGGTCTCGACCATGTTTGGAGTGTTCCAGAACCGTTGGGTAGAATGCTTATGGTTTTGACGAATCTCAGTGATCGTTTTGGTATCATTAGAATCATCGAAGAAAAGAGAGGGAGAAACCAGAAGGGTTCCGGGAAGGTCCGGAGGATGTCCGGAGTTGGATGGAAGGAGTTCCATAGCCACGGGAATTAAATAATATGTAATTAAATGTTAAATAGTGATTTATTCATTTATTTATATTGATTTAATAAATAAAAGGATTAAAATCCCTATTGGGCCAAATTCCCATGGAGAAAGGCCCATGAGGGGAAAAGCAAAAGGGAGGAGGAAGGAGGAGTGGCCGCCTAGGGCCCATGGGGGGCCCTTGGCTGGCCGGCCAGCCCCTCCCCTCTCTCCCCTACTTTGTTTAGTCCCACATGGCTAAGCCAAGGGGTTTGGGGGTCCCCTTCCCCCTATATAAGAAGAGGAATAGGCGGCAATTAAAACATAGAAAAATAAATAAAGGCTTCCTTGATTTGGAAATTTCTTCCAGTTGCCTCTCTCTCCCGTGACCGCAGCCCCATTGTTAGGGCTGCGCGAACGAGGACTCCGTCACCACGGAGTACCGTCGTGTTGCAGGATTCGGGATCTAGGAGATCTACTTCCACAGTCTCGGCCGGATCAGAGAGAAGCTAGAGTCATTGTCAAGCATCGCACGTGTGAATCTCCCTCGGGCGGTGCTGCACTTGTGCCACAAGGATTTGTCGGAGCCATTGGACTTCAGAACGACCTTGAGGTAGGCGTTTATACGACTACATCACCCACATTCCCCACGAAACGATAACCGTGTTTGTGTTGGAGATATTCCCAAGAGTCAATAATAAAGTGGTTATTATCATATCTTTATGTTTCTGATAAATGTTTACATCCCATGCTATAATTGTATTAATTGGAAACATTAATACTTGTGTGATTTGTAAACATGTAAGAGTCCCTAGTAAAGCCTCTTGTTAAACTAGATTGTTAGTTAATTGATGATCATGGTTTCCTGATCATGAACATTGAGATGTTATTAACAACAAGGTCATATCATTAGGAGAATGATGTGATGGACACACTCCTATAGTTTAGTGTAGCATAAGATCAAGTCATTTAAATTTCACTTGCTATAAGCTTTCAGATACATAGTAACCTAAATCCTTCGACCATGAGATCATGTTAATCACCATCACCAGATGGATGCGTTGATGACATCAAACACCACTTCGTAACTGGGTGGTTATAAAAGTGGCCTTGAGTATTATGAAAGTATGTGTTGAGGCACATGGATCAAGAGTGGGATTTTTCCATCGTATGACGGATAAATATACTCTAGGCCCTCTCAGTGGAATGTCATCCAATTGGCTTGCAAGGATGTGACTGGCTCACAAGGGATCACATATCACAGGAACGAGTAAAGAGTACTTACCGGTAACAAGGTTGAACTAGGTATGCAGAGATGCTGATGATCAAACCTCGGATAAGTAAAGTATCGCAAGACAAAGGGAAATTGGTATCGTATGTAAATGGTTCATTCGATTATGAAGTAATCATAGAAATATGTGGGAGCCATATGAATTTCCAGATTCCTCTATTGGTTATTGATCGGAGAAGAGTCCTGATCATGTCTGCATAGTTCACAAATTGTAGGGAGACACACTTAAGGATTCAATGTTGTTTAATAGATATGGAATGTAAGTAAAGAGACCGAATGTTGTTCGGAGTCTCGGATAGGATCCGGAATATCACAAGGAGATCAGGAATGGTTCGGAGAATAAGATTCATATAAGGAAAGTCCAATTCTGGAGTTCGGGAATGGTTTCGGCGTTTTCACCGGAATGTTCTAGAAGGGTCTACAAGGTCCACCGATTCAGAGTGGGAAGGGTACATGGATGTGTCATGACAAATTGGAATGGTTGCATCATGTCCTAGGTCACTTGGCTGGGAAATGGGAAGAGAGAAATCAAAACTCTAGTTTGAAAGTCAAACGCCAATTTGAAAAGTCAAATCCCAACATGGTTGCCTAGTGGAGGGAGGAAAGGAATCCCACCTAGGGGAGGATTACTTCCTCCCCTTGCCGTCGGCCACAAGGAGGAGTTTGGGGAGGACTCCCCTCCCCCCAAACTTTCTCTTGCTCTCATAAATAGATGGGAGGGGTGCCCCCTTGCCTTCCCACAAGAAACCCAATATTGGTCGCAGCCCTCTAACCGCTGTCGTCGATTTAGAGCCCTCTAAAGTAGCCACCGCCTATCCCTCTACTAGCCGCTGGACACCACCTCTAAACGTCGGCCCTTAAACCCTAGATCTCCGAGGCCCTCTTCTACTCCACCATACTCACTCTGTCTTAGGCAAAGCACTGCAGGATTTCCCCTCTACTTCCACCACCACGTCGTCGTGCTGCTGGAATCGCGAGGAGAGATCTACAACCTCCATTGCCTGCTGGAAGAACAGAGAGGAAGGTCTTCATCAAGTATCGGAAGTGTGACCGACTGCAGGAGCGCTGCCGGAACGCGGCGGTGGAAGGATCATCTACGTGATCTTGAGATCGGCAAGTGAATGACTACATCACCCATGAGAATCTGATCTCGTTAACTGCTTTGGATCTTCGAGGGTTAGTACTATATCAACTCGTTGCACCGATCTAGTAGATTAGATCTTGGCTTGTGTGTGTTCATGCGATAGAAATTTTTTTTCCATGCTATGAACCCCTATAGTGGTATCAGAGCGGTGTCTATGCGTAGATCTGTTGCACGAGTAGAACACAATGGTTGTTGTGGGCGTTGATGCTTTTGTTTTCGATTGATTTTTATGTACTTTTCATCTTGAAGGATGGTGGGATGAAGCGGCCTGGGCTAACCTTACATGACATCGTTCATGAGACTTGCTCCGTTCTCAACATGCAACTTGCATTGCATAAGTGGCTTTGCGAGTGTCTATCTCTCCTACCATAGTGAAGATTCAGTTTACAATGGACGATTGACAATACTATATCAATGTTGTGGTTTATGTTCGTAAGTTAGAACGGTTCTTATGCAAAATCCCTAGCCACGTAAAATATGCAAAGAAAGATTAGAGGCGTCTAACTTGTTTTTGCAGGGCTTGTGTTGTGATGTGATATGGCCATGATTGTGATTATAGATGATGTATGCAATGATCCTTATAGTAAGTTGGCAACCGGCAGGAGCCTTATGGTTATCTTTAAATTTTGTTTAAGACCCGCATGTCTATTATTCAAAGTAGTTGTAATAGTTGATGCTGGTGGATGACAACCATGGAGCAGTGCTATTGACCTTGATGCCACACCGGTGATGTTGGATATCGTGTTGGTTCTTGGAGATGGAGATCGAAGGCACAAGAAGAAAGGACATAGCATATCACATATTGTGAATTGCATATTCTAAATATCAAGTAATAAAGTGTTCGTCATCGGTCGTCACTATTGCTAAGACTCGTCGTTTCGAAGCACTACGTGATGATCGGGTGTGATAGATTCTACGTGTGCATACAAAGGTGATAGATCAAATGATGTAGAGCTTGCTGGGAATCCCAAGTGGAAGGTATGATGAGCAAAGAAGCAAGTTTCCCTCAGTTATGAAACCAAGGTTATTGAAACAGTAGGAGAAAGAACCAGCTCCCAAGGTGTTGCTAGCAACATGGAACCTGGACAACACAACAACAATAACTTTGCCCCAACTTATAGTGAGGTTGTCAAGCTTACCTGTTTGCTGAAAACAAAAGGATTAAACATATAGTGTGGAAGAAAGTAATTGCTTTGTAGAAATTGCAAAAAGTAAACAGTAGACAGTAGATTGAATGTCAGTGGGAAGAATGGACTGGCGTCCACAGTTCACTAGAGGTGTTTCTCCATAAGATAAATAGCATGTTGGGTGAACAAATTACAGTTGGGCAATCGACAGATTGAGAATGCATAATAATGCATGCACATGTCATGATGATTTCTATGAGATTCGTTTGGGCATTACAACATAATACATAGACCGTAATCCAACTACATCTATGACTAATAATCCACCTTCAGGTTATCATCCGAACCCCTTCTAGTATTAATTTGTTTTCTCCTTTGTAGCAACAGAACATCTACAACCTTAGAGGTTCCTGTCACTCCCCCAGATTACTAGAGATATGAACCTACTATCGAGCATAAGTACTCCCTCTTGGAGTCATAAGCAACTACTTGGCCAGAGTAACCACTAGCAACGGAGAGCATGCAAGATCACAAATAACATAGACAAGATAAAATAAATAATAAATCTTGACGTAGTACTCAATATCCATCGGATCCCAACAAACACAACATGCAGGATTACAAATAGATGATCTTGATCATGATAGGCAGCTCACAAGATCTAAACATGATAGCACAAAGAAGAGAAACGACCATCTAGCTACTGCTATGGACCCATAGTCAAAGGATGAACTACACACGCATCACTCCGGAGGCTAGCAGAGTGATGAAGAAGGCCACCAGGGTGATCTCCCCTCTCCGGCAGGGTGCCGGGGAGAGCTTCAGATCCCTCCCGATCTAGGGATGATGGTGGCGACGGCTACGGACTTTTTCGTGGATTTCTGATCAGGTGCTTAGGGTTTCTTCCTTAGGGGGTTTATATAGGCGAGAGGGCTAGGTCGGTTGAGGTCCAGGGGGCCCACACCATGCCCTGGTGCGGCCCAGGGGGACACGCGCCATGGGGTGGTTTGGCCGCCCTGTGGCGCCTCTTCGTCCCTCCTCTGGACTCCGTCTTTGTTACGGTAAAATATATACTTCCGCTTTTGTTCCGTCCAATTCCGAGAATATTTCTCTACTAGATTTTCTGAAACAAAAAAAAGCAGAAAACAGGGAAATAGCACTGTGGGCTCTTGTTAATAGGTTAGTTCCAGAAAATGTATAAAAATGTCACAAAGTGTAAACAAAACATAAGATAGTTGGTACAAAACAAGCATGGAGCATCAAAAATTATAAATACGTTTATGACATATCAAGCATCCCCAAGCTTAACTCCTTCTCGTCCTCGAGTAGGTAATTGATAAAAAGAATAATTTTTGAGGTGACATACACCATCACAATCTTGATCAAGGTATTGTAAAGCATTGATATCTAGGATCAAAGTACTCTAACATAAGCATGAAAGATATATTTCTAACAATAAGACATAGCAACTATGTTGAAACATGAAAGGTTTCACAAACAAAAGATCATGAATAACGATGCATTGAAAGAAATTTGTTTGTTTCACATATAGAAAACATAGCAAGAGTGGTAATCATCTTGTCCATTATGGAATAGCAAAACATAAATTCATAGGACACCTTCAAAGTTTATGAGGGTGACTAGATACAAATAATTTAAGAACAAGCAATAACATAATTATGAATCAATCAACAAGTTTTGGGACAATGCACAATGAACTAAGAATAACAACTATGCTCTCTTAATTCGTGCATAAAGATAGAATATGGGGACTCAACAAAAAGTAAAAAGAAAGGCCCTTCGCAGAGGGAAGTAGGGATTTCAAGTTTCATAAAGAGCTTCCAAAAATTATGGTACTTACTAGCTTTGAGATCTCATTGCCCCTATCATAAGAATCTTGAAGTGATTAAGGTTAAACTGACACAAATATGAGTATATGCTTGACAAATCATAAGTTGAAAATCTCATGCCCCTTGCGTACGAGTACCAAACCTCATGGTACTAAACTTTGGTCACAAGCAAGTTCTTGTCATTGTAAGTATATGTGTATCATGGAGAACTGCCAACGGGGTACCCCTTGCCCCCTGAAACAGGATCTATCCCATATCAAAATTACAAGGCAACAGACAATGAGCATCTCAGCGATTTTTTTATTTCCTATTTGCATAAGTTTTTATTGAGGATGCTTCATAGAATGCTCATTATGGTTATGATGCAAGTTTCCACCATGATTAGGCATGGCTTAGGCTAGCCGCCCAGGCATTTCTCTAATACATATACAAAATCCATGAGATTACAAGCTCCCCTTTTATTTCACACTGCTCGCATCCATAAAGAAAAGAACATGATCTCAACAAAATAGAATAAGTGCAATGTTGAAAGCGTTACCCATGACAACATGGTTCTGCTAACTCCCAACTTATAATTTGCAAGCATATAAGCAACATAGATGGGAACAATGGTTCAAGTTTATTAAGTGCAATAAAATAAAGTGTGCCATCAAGCTCGTGAGAGCTTTAATCACTAATTTTCACATAACAAAAGTTTAATTTGGAAGATAGATAAAAACATGAATATACTTGGAATGGTGTAACACACCATGCATAGGAATTTATAGTGGAGTCTTTGGAATAACTTGGTTTCTTTGGAGTTGGATGCACGAGTAGAGCTCATACTCAGTACAGGTGGAGGCTAGTAAAAACTAGGAGCGACCAACTAAGAGAGCAATAATGGTCATAATCATGCAGAGCGACAAAACATTATTAATCAAAGCATAAAGTGGTATCACAAGTCAAAAACTAAATGATCATAGAGACTAAGGTGACTTAGTTCATAGTCATAACATGGTGTAAGGATGTGCCAAGTTAACCCAAATAAAGCATCAAAGGAGAATACCACAATATTATGCTTTTGTATGCTAAAACAACGCATGATTCTTTCAAGGCACATTAAGAAATCTCAATTGTTTGAAACAAGTCATGCTACAGCAATTACTAAGCATATGGTAAAATCAACATCTAACATGACATGATAAAGTCTAAGCCACAGTCAAAACAAGCTTCCTTTCTACCACTATAAGCATGAAACTTTTTACTCTTTTCCAACACCAATCGACTTATTTGAAACAACTCGCAAAGATAATAATCAATAAAGATCAGAGAGCTTGTCTCACCTAACTATAAATAAGGACTAAAAAGTTCTAAGAAAAAAGCATAATAAAACTAAAGCTAAATGAAGTGCTAGCAAAAGAGAACACTCATAGAAAAATAAGAGTGAAAACTAGAATGTTCTAGGCAATGAAGACCTAGGTGTGACTCCTCCAAAATAGGTGTGTTAGGGTCGGACCAACCTATTACAGCAAACAAAGCAAAAGCAAAATAAAAATAAAAAACAAAGACGCTCCAAGAAGAACACAATAGTGCATGAAGCAATAAAAATAAAGTGTCTTGAAAGTAGACCTGAGATTTTTATTGATGAAGAAGGGGATGCCTTGGGCATCCCCAAGCTTTGACGCTTGTACCTCTTGAATATTTCTTGGGGTGACACGGGTGGCATCCCCAAGCTTGAGCTTTTTTCCATACTTCATCACATCATATCATCCTCTCCCTACACTTGAAATTTCCTTCATACAAAACTTCACACAATCGTTCATTAGCAACATAGTGTATCAAAATAATAAGCCTTTGGGTTTCGTTTCAACTTAAGTGAAACTTCCATCAAAACATAAGATGTTGTAGCAACTTCTTTTAAAAGCTCAAGTGATCAAAGAGAATTCAAAAAGAACCTATTAAGAGGCAAATGCATATAATGGCAGAAATCTGTCAAAACAGACCGGTAGGTAAAGACTGATTTTTTCAAAAATCTTCTGTTGATCAAATACAAAAGTTCAAAACTAACAAAAGTTGGCTCAAATGATGTAGAGCTCGGTGGGAAGGTGGAAGGTATGATGAGCACAGCAGCAAGTTCCCCTCAGTTATGAAACCAAGGTTATCGAACTAGTAGGAGAAAGAACCAGCTCCCAAGGTGTTGCTAGCAACGTGGAACCTGCACAACACAACCACAAAAATACTTTGCCCCAACTTACAGTGAGGTTGTCAAGCTCACCGCTTTGCTGAAAACAAAGTATTAAACATATAGTGTGGAAGAAAGTAATTGTTTTGTAGAAATTGCAGAAAGTAAACGGTTGACAGTAGATTGAATATCGGCAGGAAGAATGGACCGGGGTCCACAGTCACTAGAAGTGTTTCTCCGTAAGATAAATAGCATGTTGGGTGAACAAATTACATTTGGGCAATTGATAGATTGAGAATGCATAATAATGCATGTACATGTCACGATGATTTCTATGAGATCCGTTTGGGCATTACAACATAATACATAGACCATAATCCAACTTTATCTATGACTAATAATCCACCTTCGGGTTATCATCCGAATCCCTTCCAGTATTAAGTTGCAAGCAACAGATAATTGCATTAAGCAAAGTGTGTAAAGTAAACAATACAATTTCCCTTGGACAAAGGACTGTTGTTTTCTCCCTAGTAGCAACAACACATGTACAACCTTAGAGGTTCCTATCACTCCCCCAGATTATTAGAGACATGGACCTACTATCGAGCATAAATACTCCCTCTTGGAGTCACAAGCAACTAAGAGCATGCAAGATCACAAATAACATAGACATGATAAAATCAATAAT
This sequence comes from Avena sativa, assembly GCA_916181665.1. NCBI lineage: Eukaryota > Viridiplantae > Streptophyta > Magnoliopsida > Poales > Poaceae > Avena > Avena sativa. Next base: position 243,216,098 of record OV702297.1, read on the forward strand.
CAATCTGGACGTAGTACTCAATATCCATCGGATTGCAACAAACACAACATGTAGGATAACAAATAGATGATCTTGATCATGATAGGAAGCTCACAAGATCTAAACATGATAGCACAAAGAGGAGAAACGACCATCTAGCTACTGGTATGGACCCATAGTCCAAGGATGAACTACTCACGCATCACTCCAGAGGCTAGCATGGTGATGAAGAAGGCCTCCAGGGTGATCTCCCCTCTCTGGCAGGGTGCCGAGAAGAGCTTCAGATCCCTCCCGCTCTAGGGACGATGGTGGTGGCGGCTATGGACTTTTTCGTGGATTTTTGATCAGGTGCTTAGGGTTTCTTCCCTGAGGATTTATATAGGCGAGAGGGAAAGGTCAGTTGAGGGCCAGGGGGCCCACACCATACCCTAGCGCGGCCTAGGGTGGACCGGCGCCATGGGGTGGTTTGGCCGCCCTGTGGAGCCTCTTCGTCCCCCCTCTGGACTCCGTCTTCGTTACGGTAAAATATTGACTTCTGCTTTTGTTCCGTCCAATTCCGAGAATATTTCTTTACTAGCTTTTCTAAAACCAAAAACAGCAAAAAATAGGGAACTGCACTATGTCATCTTGTTAATAGGTTAGTTCTAGAAAATAAAAAAAATGCCTCAAAGTGTAAACAAAACATAAGATAGTTGGCACAAAACAAGCATGGAGCATCAAAAATTATAAATACAGTTACGATGTATCAAACGGGTGCAATCCAGATTTGCACATGCGGATACTAAGGTTAACCTTGACGAGCCTAGCATGTACATACATGGTCTCGGAACACAGAATAACGAAAGGTAAAGCATGAGTCATATAGATGATATGATGAACATGTTGATTGTTCGCCTTTGAAACTACATCATCTCTCGTGATAGTGGATTTGGTTTGTGTGATCACTAAAACAATGTGAGGGATGTTTTTTTGAGTGGGAGTTCAACAGTAATATGATTAAAAGTTGAACAATATTTATCATAAATTAAATCAAAGTGAATTTGCATAGTTGTTGTAGTCATTGGCATCCGTTGACCACCTTAGGCTTAGTTATAATTGAGATGGTAGAACTATAGAATACTGGAATAGTTACTTTACGAATTGGTATCGTATTGTTTTTGCGGTGACCCAGCATACCACTTCATGTATAGTACACTATAGTCGTTGGCATGACATCCATAGAACACCGTTCCGTAAATATCACATCCCTCAGAGTAGTACAATAGAAACATTGGGGGTCCCTATTCCAAACATACACACATTATTATTATTACAATACCAGAAGTTCAAGACTTCAAAGATTAAAATTACAAACCAACTTAAACTATTTCAGCGGAAGATTTAAAGTTTCAACTTAAACTTCGAATTGAGCTCAATAACTTATTATATAAGGTTCATGCTGCTCGGCTTAATCGTTTACTAATAACTAAGGAAACTAATCTGACTCGTTGCCATCTATTCCATATCTGATCTCATAGTCAACTCCTTCCACTCCTCCCGATAGATCCAGCTCCTCGTAGTAGACATCCTCTTGACCTTCAGCTGAGTACAACGGAATATCTTCTGGATCTTCAGAGTCTAAGCAGGGGATCAAAGGAAAGCGTGAGTAACAGCGTTACCCAACAAGTTCATTATATGCAAGGTGGGAAGTTTGATGCTCTATCTACCACCTCGAACTATCAGTCCTTGTTACTATGCAGTTTTCGTAAATCTTTCTTCAAAGATTGATTTTATTATCAAAAACTATGCCCATCATCCTTCACAGGTTGACCAGAACTTTCATGGAATTCCTTTCCTGCCGCATCCGTAGCTCCTTCCCGAAACAGGGAGTAACAAGTTACAGTTCTTGCACTCTGCAGAGGTGCGTCACTTTACCCATGAGAGATCAACTCCTTGTTACACAACCGGGCGTACTTTCCCGTCCATAATTCCATGATATGGGGCCCAGTAGGTGATACAAGCAAATCACTGCCCCTTCGCGACCCCGCATGTCTCCTTGGTGTACAACATGCCCACCCATTGAATTACTGTCAGATGCCAGAACTATCGTGGGATGTTGAGGGTTCCCACCCAGACGCTACATATCCTCTACGAATTACCAATTAATGCATGCTACAAGGATAACATCCACGACCTGCACATCTGGCTACATGCGAGAGGAATAAGATACAGCTGACTTCTTCGTCCCATTCCAAACCTCATGGTTAACGCGTGATATACAACGCTAGAATAACTGATGTCATGGGTTGTTAAATCCTAAGTGTTTAATCTCCTTTCAAATGGAAACCTAAGTTCTATTGCTCACCTTATCCATATCATCACTTAGGATAATATCAACAATTTATTTGTTTTGTGAAAATAATATATTCTTTCTTTGAAACATAGATGGTAACACACAGTTTGTCAATACTTTGACAAAGACTCTTTAAAGGACATGATCAAGTGATGAACTTGCCTTGTGATCGTAAGGTAGTGAAGTCAGATGCTTGCACTAGACCTTGATCTTCTATGTCTACAAAACATCATTATTTTCTGGTAAGGGCAATATTTAAAGAAGCAAAATGAATATGCATAGTAATGTAATGTATCATTTATTATGTATCTTCTTTGTGTGTTTTACCCAATATTTTAGTTTCTGGAATTTCTTTATGTAATAAAGGAATTCATTTTAAGGAATAACCTTAATATTTTATAAATATTACATTCACTATTTTTATAATGTAATATATTATTAATAGAGTTAAAAACTAATTTTTATTTAGTTTTAACTCCTATAATTATTTTCTTAATATTCGTTTTAAGAATAAGCATTTTACTTTAGAAGATTCTATTTTGATAGCTTAAATATCCATTTAGTATTTTTTTAAAATACTATAATAATTAAGGATGATAAAAGTTATTTTTATTTATATTTAGGTATTTTATTGATTTTTATAAAATTCCATAAGGAATATATATTATAAAAATCTTTAACCTAGATTTATGCGATTAAAAAACTTATTAATTTAATTAAGTAGCTTGTATTATTATAAACCTAAAATTATATTATTTTTAATTTTAGGGTGTTTCTTTTATTTAATAGAATTTATTAAATTCTAGGGGTATTTTGGTCTTTTTCTAAACTGTTAAATTCCTTTCTTTTAATATTTGGGCCAACCCCATTGGGCTATTTGGGCCCAACTTGGCCCAATTGGCCTGGTCAAAACAACTCCCCAAAGTGGTACTGGCCCTATCGACCCAGTACACTCCACTCTCTCTCGTTCACTCCTCTCCTTCTTCCTCAACCTTGTGGTGCTGCCGACATCGTCGCCGTGCGATTCACACCGCCTTGGGTCTCCCTGGCCACCGTCGTGGTGTATGGCAAGGTTCCTGACCCCGCTCCTTTGTCTGGTCCAATTCGATTTGGCTCTGGGGCTCTCCTTCGGTCAGGCTGGCTCCCTCCCGAACCCTAGGGTTTGGGGTGCTGCCGGTGATGCCTTTGCCACTACTCCTATGGTTCTGTGAGGTGCTCGTGCGTTGTTGTGGTGGTGATGTTCATCCTCATGCACCATTGTGGCCGCCGCCTCGGCTCGGTGCGGGTTGCAGAGCCCTTTGGGTGCTCCCCATGCCGTCATGCGCTCGTCGGCCCCTTTGCTTCCTCTTGTAATCTATAGCGAGGACCACTAGTGAGTTTGGTCTTGATCACCATCTGTGCCTTCTGTCCTCTGTCTCCTTTGATTTCATCTGTGTGCCTCTAGTGGCCATCCCTAATTAGGGTTCATGACTTGATTAGGTTTCATCCTTCTATCTTTGGCTATATATGATGGATTTAAATTAGTAGTAATGGTAATTGAGGATGGTAAATGGTTATTTGATGTGCATTACTATCTACAATTGGTTTTAATAATGCTAGTGGCTTATCAGACTAATTCCAATTGGTAATTGGTCATTGACTAAATGATAGTGCTACTATGGGATTATTACTTGTGGATCCTAGTGATTTGGAAGCTCACTACTGTCATCATCTTGTTACTGATAGTGGTTTTGTCAGTGATTTATTCACTATATCTTTAAATGTTGTCTTGTATAGTCACATAAAGATTGAGGGTTAACATGTTATTACAATGATGCTCTGATGATGTATAGATAAGCGTGATGATGATTTCTGGTGTTTGATTCCAGGAAAATGATAATTAATGGCTTGCCAGTTTATTTGTGAAAGCTAAGTAATTGTTTTGCTTGCATTTTAGAACTTGTTCTTGTGACACCATCTTAGAATGGCACACAAGTTGTGGTTCTACTACTGGGCTTTTATTCTAATAATGCTTAAGATTGGATAAATGCCAAAGATAAGTTGAAAGCTTCTTTTAACACTTATGCCAATGATGTTGGTCTGAGGCTTAGGAACTAAGTTCCTAGCTTGCTATCCCTCCTAGATATTTTCTGGTATTAATACCAGTTACTGAATATTGAATCTTTTTGATAAAATGGTTGGGATGCTTAGTGTTTTCTATAGATTCATAAGATTCATGGATTCTGGGGTGCTGCTCTTTTAAGAGATGTGCCCAGAATTCCAAACCTTGGCTATGTTTATTTTGGAGTATGGAATATAACTTTATAGCCCGGATCAATGAGGTTGGTCTGAGATCCTGGTTTGGTTTGTATAGTTTAGTTATGGCTTTTGTATTCAAAAATCCTCTATGATGGATTCACCCCACTTGGGTGATTTCTGGGAGATTAAATATGAAACAACACATGAATTCTTATCTAGATGAGATAATTAGATCATGTGAGGGTTTTATATTACTCACCACAAAAGTTGGGTTGTTGTTGTGGTTGATGGTTGATCTGGTGACTTGATCTTGCTAGCTTGTGTTACTGGCCTGATCTGGTTCTTCTCCTCCTGAAGCTGCTCCTGCTACTTCTAGCTCCTGGAAGCTTGTCCTTGATCTTGCTATCCACCTGCTCCACCCCCTCCTTATGTCACCATCTTGTGAAGGTTTGGATGATCTGTGTATGGTTTGGCTGGTGGTTTTGCTTGGTTTTGGCAAGATGGATGTGTTCCTGGTTTGGTTCTTGGGTGTGAGAATGAGCTGCTGGGCTATGCTATGGTTGTGTACTCTCCTTTTTCTTGTGTGGCTGTTGCTGCTGTGTTGGCAGCAGATCCCATGCAGTTAGATGATTGTGCTGCCTGGATGTGTGGTACATCCTGTGGATCAGATCAGTGATGTGTTTCACCTATTAACTTTTTACATTTCACTTACCTATGAAATCTGCCAATTTTACTTGATGTTGATATATTGACTTGTGGTTCATTTGTTATAAAAGAGCTGATATTTATACATTGGTGAACCTTGCCCCTTTTTTACTATTACTCAATGATGTATCTTGAGCAGTGCACTTCATTGCTCTCAACTGAGATTAATTCTAACAAACTAATCTTTTATCTTCATTTTGTTTGTTTTGTATTTTTGCAGGTACAAGATCTGGTGCTCAAGATTTAGTATAGGATTAGATAGATAGATAGATAGATAGATAGGTCTTCATTGTAATCTTTATTTTATTCTTTTTGTAAGAATTTTGTAATTACTTATTTATTTAGGATTTCTATTCTTGTAATTTCTTTACTGTAATGAATAATTTCACTAACTGAATGAATTCACCTTTGTACAATGTGTATGGAATAAAGATAAGGAATAAGAATTCATTTCTTATTTGAATTTCTTTATATTAATTTCTTATGATTATTTATTATATCTTTATTATTGCAAATAATACTATTAAATTATTTTGGAAATCATTTTAAAATACCAAATCCTAAATTTTAATTATTTTCCAATTGATTCAAAATTCAAACTTGAATTCAAATTATTTTCCCCAAAACACACTAATTCATAAAGATCATGTCAAAATTTGTAACGATCACTCTCAAGAGCTATCTCTACCTCTAGAGAGTGAAAGAAACTCTGATCACTTTAGGTTTTTGTTTGGCTAAAATTTACCCACATTTTACAGATGAATGCATGCATATGAACATAATCCTATTTCTACCCTTTGTTGATTCATAAATGCTGGGATGTTACAGACTCCCCCCTTAAATTAAACTTCGTCCCGAAGTTTGCCGAAGTGTACCTGAATAGTTCTGGGTAGGCATCTCTTAGGTCATCCTCTTTCTCCCATGTGGCTTCCCGTTCAGGGTGATGTTCCCATTGTACCTTGCAATACTTTATTGCCCTATTTCGTAACCTTTTCCAATTTTCTTCCAGAATTTTGCAGGGTTTCTCGACATAAGTCAAATCTACTTGTAACTCAATTTCTTGATGTGTGATTGCATCACCTAGAACTTCAAGACATTTTCGGAGTTGTGATACATGGAGAACATTATGTACTTGAGCCAGTCTTTGTGGTAACTCTAAAGCATAAGCTATGGTCATGTTCTGACTCAGTATTTTGAATGGTCCTATATATCTTGGACTTAATTTTCCTTTAATTCTGAATCTCTTAACTCCTTTCATTGGGCTTACTTTGAGATATACCATATCTCCCACTTCAGGATGCCATGCTCTTCGATTTGATCCGCATAACTCTTCCGTCTACTTTGATCTATCTTTAACCGATATCTGATGATATCAATGATATCTTGCTTTTCCTTGATATAGTCTGTGCTAATTCCTTGCTGCTTCCAGGTTCATACCAACATATTGGTGATCTACATTTCCTCCCATAAAGTACTTGGTATGGGGTTGCCTTCAGACTACTCTGATAACTGTTGTTGTAGGAAAATTCTGCAAATGGTAGATGATCTTCCCACGAACCTCCAAAATCTAATGCACAAGATCTAAGCATGTCTTCCAATATTCGATTCGTTCTTTTTGTCTGACCTCTAGTTTCTGGATGATATGTTGTGCTAAAATCTAACTTTGAACCAAGTTCTTCATGTAATTGTTTCCAAAATGCTAAAGTAAACATAGATCCTCTATCTGATACTATCTTCTTGGGCACTCTATGCTTACTTACTATATCCTTGACATATACTTCTATTAGCTTTTCGGTATTATCCTTTTGATTTACCGGGATAAAATGTGCACTTTTGGTGAGTCTATCCATAATTACCCATATCATATCCTTCCGTTTTGGTGTCATGGGTAATCCTGTGATGAATTCCATTCCAATTTATTCCCATTTCCACTCCGGAATTTCCAAAGGTTGTAATGGTCCTGCTAGACTTTGATGCTCAGCTTTTACCCTTTGGCAAGTATGGCATTCTGACACATATTTTACAATGTCTCTCTTCATATTATTCCACCAGAATAATTCCTTTAAATCCATGTACATCTTGGTACTTCCTGGATGTATCGAATATGGTGTCTCATGTGCCTCTCGGAGTATTACTTTACGAATTCCTAGCACATCTAGAACACAAAGACGATCTTGGAACCATAGAGATCCATAATCTCCTAAGCGAAAAACTGATGTTTGACCTTGAGAGATTCTTCGGATTTCTTCAGCAATAAAAGGATTTTCATCTTGATGCCTTAAAAACTCATTCAGAAGATCACTACTTCTTTATTCAACTAAATGCATGGTAGCTATTCCTCATTCAGAAGATCACTACTTCTTTATTCAACTAAATGCATGGTAGCTATTCCTCCAAGAACCTATGTTCTTATGAACTGAATTTCCAATCTTTCCAAATCCATCTGCAATTATTTCGGCAGTTCTCGATTGATATGTTGAGTATCTGTGCTCTTCCAACTTAAAGCATCTGCCACAACATTGGCTTTTCCAGGGGTATAATTGATCGTTAGATCATAATATTTAATTATCTCTAACCAACGCTTCTGTCTCATATTCAATTCCTTTTGAGTGAAGAAATATTTGAGAATTTTGTGGTCAGTGTATAACTCACACCTTTCTCCATAGAGAAAATGCCTCCATCCTTTCAATGCAAAAACTACTACTGCTAACTCCAAATCATGATATGGATAATTGACTTCATGTGGTTTCAGTTGTCTTGATCCGTAAGCAATTACCTTACAATCTTACATTAACACACATCCCAATCCTTCCATGGATGCATCACAATATACCATGTAATCCTTTCCTGTTTTAGGAACTGCTAAGATTGGTGCGGTAGTTAATCTGGTTTTCAACTCCTGAAAACTTGTTTCACACTTCTCATCCCATATAAATGGTGTATTAATTCTTAGCAATTTGGTCATTGGTCCAGCTATCTTGGAAAAACCTTCAATGAACCTCCGATAATAACCGGCCATACCCAAGAAACCTTTGATTTGTTTCACATTGGTTGGTGCAGTCCACTCTAGCACTGATTGAACTTTGGATGGATTTACTGCAATTCCATCCCTACTGATCACATGACCAAGAAATTCTACTTTGTCTAGCCAGAATTCAAACTTACTGAACTTAGCATAAAGTTTATGTTCTCTTAGGATTTGCAATGCTATTCTCAAATGATCTGTATGCTCTTCCTTATCCTTTGAATATATCAAAATATCATCGATGAAAACTATGAAAAACTTGTCCAGATAAGGCATGAAGATTTTGTTCATCAAAATCATGAATATTGCTGGTGCATTGGTCAATCCAAAAGGTACTACGAGATACTCATGATGTCCATACCTTGACACGGATGCTGTTTTTGGAACATCTTCAGGTTTAATCTTTATCTGATGGTATCCAGATCTTAAATCAATCTTGGAGAACACTCTAGCTCCCTTGACTTGATCAAATATATCTTGGATTCTTGGTAATGGGTACTTGTTCTTGATTGTAACATTGTTGAGATTTCTATAATCCCCACACATTCTTCTTCCTCCATCTCTTTTATCCACAAAAATTATTGGGGTTCCCCATGGAGATAAACTTTCCTGAATAAATTATTTCCTAGATAACTCATCAATTTGCTCTTTGAGCTCTTTTAACTCCTTCAGACCCATATTATATGGTGCTTGAGCTATTGGTGTTGTACCAGGTATTAGATCAATAGTGAATTCTATTTCCCGATCTGGTGGAATTCCTGGTAACTCTGCTGGGAAAACATCTTGGAACTCATTTACTATAGGAATATCCTTCAACTTGACATCCTTCATTGAGTTTAATTGAAGATCAACCATGATATGACTGTGTTTATCAGCCTGGTACACTATCCTTGCTCCACTTGGAGTCTTGATTGAAACAGTTTTATCTTCACAATTTATCTGAGCTCCATGTTCAGTCATCCAGTCCATACCCAGCACTACTGCAATTCCCTTCAAAGGAATCACATAACTTAATCTTGTTTAATGTGGCGTACCACTACATTTCCCCATATCGTCACTACAGTCATAGGGTTTTCTAACGTTGCCCTTCTAATCCCGAACTTACCAAAGAATTCTTCATATATGCATGAAGTAGTTGCACCGGTATCAAATAAAAAATTTCTGGGATTGGTAAGAATATTGAGCGTACCTATCACTGCGTGCTGGGAGTTATCCACCTCCTCCAAGGTTGCACAATTCAGCTTCCCGGTAGGCCTGCTCCTTTTGCCATTATTGGTCTTGACAAAAATTCCTCCTCTACTGGGTTGTCCATTGCCTCCACTAGCTGGTCCTCCAAGATGCAGTTGATATGTCCCTTTTTCCCACAGCCGTAACATATAACTACTAGCTTCTTGCATTCTCTCAAGAAATGCCCTAGGATTCCACAATTGTTGCAAATGATATTCCTCTGAGAATTGGACTGATTTCCACTGGTGTTCTTGTTGTTGTAGGTTTTGTTTCTGGGTTTGAAATCTAGATTAGGTTTGGGTTTACTTGCCTGAATACTCTTTGTTTCCCTCTTGGATCTTTTCCTTCGGTCCTCTTGGACATTCTTATAGTCATCTTCAAAGGTGATGGCTGCATCGAGCAGCTATTGAAAAGTTTGCTTGTTGGCTAGCCTCAACTGCATCTTCACTAATGGATTTAACCCTCGCAGAAAACGCTTCTTTCTCTTTTCCTCACTACTCACTTCATCCTCAGCGTAACGAGACAGTTGACTAAACTCCCGAATGTACTTAATGACACTGGTATATCCATGCTGAAGCTCCTCAAACTCCCTACGCTTCAACTACATTACACTTTCAGGAACATGATACTCACGGAATCTCTGTTTGAACTCCTCCTAGGTATAATCCCTTCCTGGAGGTTGCATTGCTAACTGGTTCTCCCACCATGATGTTGCAGGTCCAGTTAAGAGATGGGTTGCATACCTCAACTTTTCTTCATCATTGCAACCAACAGTCTTTAACTTCCTCTTAGTATCTGCTAGCCAATGCTCTGCATCCATTGGTTCTGGAGCTAATGCAAAAGGTAACGACCTTGCATTCTGGAAGTCGGATAGACTAAGTCCTCCACCATCCAGGTGCTCTCTGGTTTCCTACTCGTCCCAATAACTCTTCCATAAATTTGTTCTAGGATTCTTGCATCATTTGCATATACTGCATAAAGTTCTGCTCTATTAGCAGCCTCATTGTTGGTGGTAGTAATGCTCCTTGATTTCCAGCATCTGCATATGTTTTCTCCTTAGCCTCACGCTCCATGCGCTGCTATTCGGATTCAGTTTCTACACCTGGTTCCATGACCCCCTAGTCCTACAACATAAAGTGAATACTCATAATTACATCATGAACATGTGTTCTGAGCTCAACTTCATGCATAGAACTAGTCACACAATGGAAAACAAAATCCAAATAAGATCCAAATATGTATTTTCACATATTATACATTACAAACAACTTAGTGAATACAAAGTCATTACAAGCCTATACCATATAGGTACGATATCATATATAGATACTACCTCCTTTATTTAGGTACATCATTCTCTCATACCACAATACGCAATACCAGCTGCTACTACTAAGTAGTCCATGCCCTTAATATCCGCTATGCTCGTTATACATGTCTGCAGTCCAACCATGTTGACATGACGTCCTTCGCACAGTTTGTGGAACAAATGGCCTTCCAGATGGAATGTACTAAGTATCTGAAGTATCAGGACTCGATTTATCACTCAGCCTGAGTGTATTGACTCCATCCAGCTCAGTTGAAAAGTCTGCAGAAACATGTTCATCACTATCACCCACTTGCATCTCCTAAGCCTCATTTCTAGAGTTACCAACAGAATACTCAGATTCCGTTGCACCCCAGGTGCTCTGTTGGGCAAGATAGTTAAACACTGGATAATGTACATTCCTTGGGTTTTGATTGGATATTGATGATTCAAATACCCTCTCCTCGGGATCTTCTTCCTCATCGTGACTTGCTACAAATATAGCACTCCTGCTATGTTCATTATTGTTATACCTCGCACCCATCCAGCTGGATTGTCGAACATCTCTGTTAGAACCATCCATTGACATCTGGTTACCTCGGGATCCATTAAGTGATCCCATTCTCCAACCATCAGAATTCTCAATAGGAATTTTTGAATCAGATTCTTCCTCGAAAGTCTGTGGTATAGGATACCTCATATCTAAAGTAGGATCATGGGTAGGTTCTGGTCTGGGTGAATAGGAATATGGTGTAAAATATTCTGGATCTATAGGTATATCCTTCAAGTTGGTTTTACACTACTCCTTGCTTCATTCTCTAACTGAGATGCTAATTGATTCCTTCGTTCAGGATCAGTTAGAACCTCCAACATGTCATTTTTATCCTCAACTATGGCTTGATGTGTCTTATATAAAGACCCAGCAATCAGTCGATATCGATCCATAAACCTGGAAGCTAGTTTAGGATGCTTCTTTACCAAAGTAAAATGATCTGGTAATGGCTCCATGTCTATAGAGTCACGAGGAATCGCAGAAAATGTGCTCCCTTCTAACTCTTGGGCTTTATGCTCCCGGATATTGGTTATCGCCTCCAAAACAGCAACATGGTATGCTGCTAAATGGCTCCTACCTTCACTATAGGTAGATCGTGATATAATCCAAGCTCCTCTGGAAGTTGGATACTCACACGATACTTGGACAACATACGACCATCATAATAGGTTATGGTATTCACTTGAATCTTAGTTGGACAACTAAAAATCCTCAACAGTTGACGAAGCTGATCGGTGAATGATCCTTGATAATCATCGAGAGTCTCCTCTTTCCTAGCCAAAGTTTGTTTTGGAAACTTTGGTGCCATAACACTGTATACAAAATATTTTGATTAGTAAACAATATAATTATTGCATCATAACAAGGAATTATCGCACTAAAATATATAACAGAATATTCTCATTTGAATACCCATTCTACCCTTTTAGAGAATTCTTTATTGTTGCTACAAGATCCTACAGGTAATACCATTTACTAAGTTTCCAACCTAAGGTCAAAGCAATTGCTCTGATACCAGCTGCGGTGACCCATCATACCACTACATGTGTAGTACACAATAGTCATTGACATGACATCCACAGAACACTGTTCCATAAATATCACATCCCTCAGAGTGGTACAATAGAAACATTATGGGTCCATATTACAAACATACACACATTATTATTATTACAATACCAGAAGTTCAAGACTTCAAAGATTCAAATTACAAACCAACTTAAACTATTTCAGCGGAAGATTTAAAGTTTCAACTTAAAATTCGAATTGAGCTCAACAACTTATTATGTAAGGTTCATGTTGCTCGGCTCAATCATCTACTAATAACTAAGGCAACTAATCTGACTCATGGCCATCTACTCCATATCTGATCTCGTAATTGACTCCTTCCACTCCTCCAGATAGATCCGGCTCCTCATAGTAGACATCCTCTTGACCTTCAGCTAAGTACAACGGAATATGTTCTGGATCTTTAGAGTCTAAGCAGGGGATCAAAGGAAAGGGTGAGTAACAGCGTTACCCAGCAAGTTCATTATATGCAAGGTGGGAATTTTGATGCTCTATCTACCACCTCGGACTATCAGTCCTTGGGACTATGCAGTTTACATAAATCTTTCTTCAAAGATTAATTTTATTATCAAAAACTATGCCCATCAGCCTTCACAGGTTGACTAGAACTTTCATGGAGTTCCTTTCATGCCGCGTTTTTAGCTCCTTCCCGAAACAGGGAGTAACAAGTTACAGTTCTTACACTCTGCAGAGGTGCGTCACTTTACCCATGAGATATCAACTCCTTGTTGCACAAACGGGCGTACTTTCCCGTCCGCAATTCCACGATGTGGGGCCCAGTAGGTGATCCAAGCCAATCACTGTGCCCTTCGCGACCCCGCATGTCTCCTTGGTGTACACCATGCCCACCCATTGAATTACAACAATGGTTTTCATAGACCGTCAGATGCCAGAACTATCGTGGGACATTGAGGGTTCCCACCCATACGCTACATATCCTCTACGAATTACCAATTAATGCACGCTACAAGGATAACAACCACAAACTGCACATCCAACTACATGCGAGAGGAAGAAGATACAACTGACTTATTCGTCCCATTCCAAATATCATGGTTAACGTGTGATATACAGCGCTAGAATCACTAATGTCATGGGTTGTTAAATCCTAAGTGTTTAATCTCCTTGCAAATGGAAACCTAAGTTCCATTACTCACCTTATCCATATCATCACTTAGGATGATATCAACAATTTAATTTTTTTGATAAAATAATATTTTCTTTCTTCTAAACATAGATGGTAACACACAGTTTGTAAATACTTTGAAAAGGACTCTTCAAAGGACATGAGCAAGTGATGAACTTGCCTTGTGATCGCAAGGTAGTGAAGTCGGATGCTTGCACTAGACCTTGATCTTCTATATCTACAAAACATCATTATTGCCCGGTAATTACAATATTTAAAGAAGCAAAATGAATATGCATAGTAATGTAATGCATCATTTATTATTTATCTTCTTTGTGTGTTTTACCTAATATTTTAGTTTCTAGAATTTCTTTATGTAATAAAGGAATTCATTTTAAGGAATAACCTTAATATTTTATAAATATTACATTCACTATTTTTATAATGTAATATATTATTAATAGACTTGAAAACTATTTTTTATTTAATTTATCTCCTATAATTATTTTCTTAATATTATTTTTAAGAATAAGCATTTTACTTTAGAAGATTTTATTTTGATAGCTTAAATATCCATTTAGTATTTTTCTAAAATACTATAATAATTAAGGATTATAAAATTTATTTTTATTTATTTTTAGGTATTTTATTGATTTTTATAAAATTCCATATGTAATAGATGTTTTAAAAATCTTTAACCTAGACTAATGCTATTAAAAATAAAATTCTTAATTTAATTAATTAGCTTGTATTATTATAAACCTAAAAATGTATTATTTTAATTTTTAGGGTGTTTCTTTTATTTAATAGAATTTACTAAATTCTAGGGGTATTTTGGTCTTTTGCTAAACTGTTAAATTCCTTTTCTTTTAATATTTGGGCCAACCCCATTGGCTTATTTGAGCCCATCTTGGCGCAATTGGACTGGTCAAAACAACTCCCCGAAGTAGTACTGGCCCAATCGGACCAGTACACTCCACTCTCTCTCCCTCTCGTTCACTCCTCTCCTTCTTCCTCGACCCTATGGTGTTGTCGACACCGCCGCCATGCGATTCACCGCCTTGGGTCTCCCTAGCCGCCGCCGTGGTGTATGGCGAGGTTGCTGACCTCCTTCTTTCGTATGGTCCAATTCGATTTCGCTCTGGGGCTCTCCTTCGGCTAGGCTGGCTTCGTCCCGAACCGTAGGGTTTGGGGTGCTGCCGGTGATGCCTTCGCCGCTGCTCCCGTGGTGTTGTGAGGTGCTCGTGCGTTGCTGTGGTGGTGTTGTTCGTTCTCATGTGCTACTATGGCCGCCACCTAAGCTCGGTGCGGGTTGCAACGTGTAACATCCCAAAAATATTAATCAAGATTATCAAGTTCCAATCACCCAAGTTCAGGGTTAACAAAAACTTTTATAATTAAAATTAATATGAATGCATGTGTGTGGGTTATGAATGCATGAATGCTTGCAATGCCATGTTTGATTGCCATGAATGGAAAGGATGGGTTTAAAGATGAAAACAATATCATCTAGATCATTTCCAAGCAGAATCAAATGAAGAGAAAATCAAAAATAAGATATATAAGCAAATCATCATTTTGACCAAAGTTAACCACTAGACCACTTTGAGTGTTCCTAGTCCAAGATTTCTAACAGAAACAAATCCAATTCATTTAACCCCTTGCTAGACCAAGTAAAAATGAACCCAAGCCCCCCTTACAAACCAACAGAAACAAAATCCAAATCTATTCAAATGACAATTCAAAATTGAATCCTTAATAGGTACTAAGAACACCATTTCTCAAAACCCAACCAAACCAGTTCACCTTGACAAACCCAAGCAACCTCAGACTACCAAGCATGTAACCAGAGCACTAACCAAAATTCAGCCAATAATTCAAATTCAAATCTCATGCGACCATTTCATCAAACACATGGTGAGCACAGATTAAACTGCCTAACTTCTACTATTCTTGATCAGTGCCTTGTTCCCCCATTGTCCCCAATTCTTTCCCCTTGTCTCCCCAAGTGACCACCAGTGCATTGAACATGCTACTAACCCTACCCTTGCACTAGTGCCATGCCACCCGAAGCCACCCTTGCCGCCGACCATGGACAGCACGTAGGAGGCAGCGCCGCGCCCGTCCATGATGTCCAGGAGGCAGGCCACCATCCACCACCACCCCCCGTCCAACCCTCGAGCGCAGCCAAGCCCTAGACCACTAAGAACAGTCGCGCCCATTTTCTCTCTGCCATGCCGAGAGCGCGCTAGAGCGCCGCAGTCGACACGCTCGCCCACGCCAGGCCTCGCCATCGCCGTGCATCACTACACGCGCTAAGACCCTAGCTACCCCCCATACATGCCAATTCGTCGTTGCGCGACCAGTAGCCACTGTACATTGTCTAAAACAACGTCGGTGCCACGCAAAGCATTGACCCGTTCTGACCATTCTCGATCGCCCCGTGCCACACCATTAAACCAGTGATGATCGCGAGGAGACATCACACCGGCCTATGCCCTTCGCCGTGTTGTTAGCTCACTGCATCATCGTCACCGACGAGCTCTGACCACCCCGCGCTTCCCCTCTTGCCAGTGTATAAATAGAGGCCACCCCAACCCTCATTCTCCACACCATCTCACTCCCCTCTCTCTCAGAACCACCCCTGACTCTTCCCCGGAGCAAGGCGATCACCAGGCCGCTGGAATTTCACCGAATTCCGCCGCTGCAAAGGAGGAGAGGAGCCGTTGATTGGAGCCACCACAGGAGCCGCCGCGACCACCGTTCGAACCGCCGTCATGGACAACGTCATTCGCCCCCATTGCCGACCCTAGCTGGAGCTCTGGTAAGCCGCCACGTACCCCCACCATCACCGTTAGGGTTCAGTCTCGTCGGAGTTGTTCGATGGATATGACGAACGTGAGTCGTAGATCTTGTTCTAATCATAGGGCTGAGATTGAAACGTAGCCCTTCACTTAGACTAAGCCACTGACGCTTGGACCCCCCCTGTCAACAGCCCGCTGTGTGTGCGTTGTGTAGATGGGCCGGCCCAGTAACTTTCCCGCATGTAGCCTAGAGATTTAAAGAATCTTTTTCCATTTAATTCAAACTCTAGTTAAGTCAGTAGATTCAAAAATCAATTCACAGAGTTGTACTGAACCAAATTGCATGAAACCAATTTTATTAGAAAGGTATTCAAATTATTAATCCAAGCCCATTGGATTCAAACCATTTGAAATTATAGATCACCTATAGTAAAAATAACAAGACAGAGACTTTTACACATTCAAACATTTTTCAAAAATCAACCATAAATGCTTTTGAGTTGATTCCAACTTTAAAAAATCACATTTGACAAGATCTTTCTGAATATGTAAAAATATTTAGGTTTACCTGCAGTAATCTTGGACAAGTATTAAAAGAATGCCCCATAGGCAATTCTAGTCAGTTTAATTATTTAAAATAATAATGTTAAACCTTATTAAATTGTGACACCACTTTAAATCACATTCCCAAGTATTAAAATATGTGGTGCTGACATGTGTCAACATGATCCCATATTTTAATTGGAGAATATTAAATCTTAAGTAGTTTTCAATGAGTAGAAATTAAATTTCTAAAATAAAATAAATAAGACTAGGTCTTTAATTCATGTGATGATTGTGATGATGCTAGATCATCTAGTGTGAACCTTTGTGTACCAAATAGACGTAATTAAGTATTGTTTGGTGATTGTGTACCTCGTATTTATTTATAGACGCTAGTATCGACCAAGGCTACAAGGAGGAGGAGTACGAAGAAGAAGAAGAAGAAGAAGAAGAAGAAGAAGAAAACTTCAAGCACTGCACTACTCAAGGCAAGCTAAGCTAAACCATGCAAGCCATCCTTGCAAGCCTAAACCTACCGGTTAAACTATACAAGATGCATTAGGCATACTTTAGTTATGCAACCTTGATTATACCAAATCCCAGTTTTACTTGCAAGATTTATTCTTTTATTTCTTTATCAAAGTTCTTTATTACTTTTAGTTAGTGTTTTGTGAGTTTTGGAAAGATATTATAGGTAGCATAAAGAGCGTAAAACTTGGCCTAAGTTAGTTAGAACTAGATGTCATACTGAGTCATGAGACTAGTTTTGGATAAGTCACACTTGATTAGCACCCCTCATTAGTGATAACCCTCAATATTAGTGGCTAGTGCTAAGCATAAAAGCTGATCATTTTAGATGGGAATACTTGGTGAAAATGATTATGAAAACCTTGGAATGATGAGTCATTCTTATGAAATGTTTTGACATGTGTTATGAACACCAGATGATTTGATGATGAAAATGTTGAGGCATGAGCCCTGGCCCTTTATAAAACTCATGGTTGGGTTCGTATGCGATACCATTCCAATTTTACCGTACAACCACAATACCGTAATTTGGGTAGGGCTTGACTAGAAGTTTATATATCTTAGTATGGGTTCCCTTGCGTAAGAGGTTTGAGCTGAGGCTACCTCATGATGAATGTCCACCTGTGCAGTTCCCAAGATGACAGATGGTCATGGTTGGGAGGCCAAACTCATAGGGAGGTGCCTATACTAGGGTGTATAATTGAAAGGTTAGGATTAATTATCCACATACTGAGTGTGGTGATTCAGGATTGTTCCTGGCGGATGTATCGAATGTTGTGGTGAAAGTGTACCACCTTTGCAGAGTGTCAAACTATTCGAATAGCCGCGTCCGTGGTTATGGACAGTTGGAGTGGCCATACTGTTCCGTCGTCAGATGTTTTAAAAATGACTTATGAAATGAACTATGACTTTGACTTGACCACAACAGGGTTGTGAACATGAAAACTAAGTTCCCACTTAGGTGTTGTAAAACATTAAGTTAGTTTTCTTTACTTCTAAACTCAGTTAGAGATAAACCTGGCTTTTTGCAAATCAACCTAGAGCTTAGGATTCCTAGTTGAACTACCTTACTTGTTAGTATTAGTTTGTGAGTACTTAAAGAGTACTCATGGCTTTATCCCTGGCTATTCCTATGGCCAGACTATGAGGAGGACTACCAGGATGATTGACAGCAGGAAGTCTATGACAGCTAGAATAATCTCCCATCGTCAGCATTGCCTGTGACCCTGAAGATGGAGCTTCGACCATGGTACCCTTATTATTATTCTGCTGTGTTGATTCTATTAAGACTGGATCATTAGATCCTTTATTTGTAAGACCTTTATTATGGTTTGTAATGGATGATGAACTATGGTACCAATCTGTTATGTCTCGCAAAAATGGTAATCCTGGGATTGCGATGTATGGCATAATAGGCATCTGGGATTAAAAATCTGGGTGTTGAAAAGTTTGTATCAGAGCCATCCTGACCATAGGAGACCCTAGTTAGAATGGACACTTGAATCAAAAACTTAATTTCAAAACCAAAAGAAGTGAGTATTTATGAAAACCTATTCTCATTCTTATCACTGAGATTCTTTCAAGAAAATTTATGTTCCTCAAAAATTCTTGCAAATATTACATAAAATTTGACACACTTGATCACTCTACTAACTTACTTATCCTACATTCTTATAGATGGAGGTCAAGTATATCAAGTTCTACCAGTTGGTCAATGGAGGACAGCTCATCTTCGAGCACGATTTACACCAACTTTCGGAACTTCTTGAGAACTACAATGGCTGATAGTTGCAAACCTCAGAGGCAAGATGGAGGCACCCTCCTCAGAGGGGATCCAATTCATCTTAAGAGAGAACAACTGGCTAGACAGACTCGCCAGGGCAATGCAGGAGGCTCTTGACCATCTGTGTGGGCAAAGCATCAACCAAATCAAGGGCACTCGCTTTGAGTACCACGCAATGCGTGATGCTATGGGACAGCCATTGGAGGTGCCACACCAGCCGGATCTGAAGCATCAGGTGGATCATCTCAGCTTCATGATGTATGATAGGCAGAAGGAGTTGGACAATGCCCGCACCTACGCCAACCACAACTATGCCATTGCAGTCAAGAAGGACCAGACCCTCGCCATCCTTGCGAAGGAGCGCAAGTCACTTCGTCGTCTGCATGACAAAAAGGATCGCATCATTGCTTGCTTCGTCACAAAGTGTCAGACTTGGAGGAGACCATCCATGAGCGGGACATGCAGCTTGAGGAGAGGGAGAATGCAGAGGAAGATATCCGTAGAGATCCCTACTCCTACCTTAGTAATGATGATGACTACCTGGAGGACCAAGCCATGGACTTCCACACTGATGATGATGATTCCGCCTTCATTGATGGTGAAGAAGCCACTGATTCTGATGAGAAGTAGCACTGAGCACTATCGTAGGTGTGAGTTGTATTCGGTCCCACTGTATCGTAGTTTTACATAATGGTTCTTAAAACCATCTGTTACTTTAGTGTGGTGTGTGTTTGTATTGGGTGCTATGAATGAGTGAATGAAAAGCATGTTGCTAGTTGGCAAAACCAGAGTCAAACTCAAAGTGTAAAAGCTTTTCAAAAAACCAATCCACCCATTTTTAGTAAGTCTGAAGAGACATTAGATGCTGATGACTGGCTGCAAACTATGGAGAACAACTTAGAAGTCGCAGGAGTGGAGGCCAATGAGAAAGTACTGTTTGCCACCCATTATCTGGCAGGTGATGCAAGAGCTTGGTGGAATAGCATTTGCACCATGAATGGAGGACAGATGATGGCTTGGAATGATTTCAAACTCAAGTTCAACTAAACCCATGTGCCATCGGGTTTGATTCTGCGGATGAGGGATGAATTCAAGGAGCTGAAGCAGGGAAGGATGACTATGGTAGAGTACCATGACAGGTTTCTATCTCTGTTTAGGTATGCCCCTGATGAGATTAGTACTGAAGCGAAGAAGAAGGAGAGATTCTTGAATGGTCTACATGATGAGATACAAACAGTGCTGGTCAACATTCCTTTTGCTGACCTTGAAGCCTTAGTGGATTCTGCAATCTAGATGGAAGGCAATATCAACCAAGCCAACGAGAATCGCAAGCATCGAATGATGAATCAACCATGATCCCACCATACCCCAAAGTATCACCCCAACCCATCTGCAGAATATGCCCCGAGAAACAATAGACCCCCTATGACCCGTCCGAACTATCCCAACCGTGGAGGAGGAAACCCAAGGCCCGGAGGAAACCACAACAACAACCGCGGCAACTCCAACAATTTCAACTGTGCACCGCCCAAGTCCAACAACAACAACAACAACAACAACCCCAACAACAATAATACTGCCCCACGGACTGGAAGCAATGTCGTGCCTGTTGCAGGAAAAGACAAGTCATAGGTTACTTCTTTTGAATGCGGAGTCAAAGGTTACTATTCCAACGAGTGCCCCATGAAGCTTGCAGCAGCCAATGTGAATGCCCCAGCTCAGCAGCAGCGCCATGTTCAGCCTGGAAGGAGATTTGCCCCAGGGAACTCTGTAACATCCCTAAAATCATGATTTCAAAGTTTGCATATCATTCATGCATGCATATAGAATTGAGATCAATTTCAAAACTCATTTCAGAAAAACAGAAGCACATAGTGCTATCATTTTATGTGAGCAAACTTAAATCAAATGGCCATCCCCATTTGAGAGTTTGATTGTTTTAAAACCTAGAATGTTTGTCTCCCTTGTTGAATGGATTGAATGTGGAATTTGAACCAAGCTTTACAAAATAGGAATGGTTAAAAACCCATTTTTCAAACATTTGCAAATCAAGTGCAAAGCTCCTGTTATTTTTGTTTCTCCAAAAGTGACCAAGCCTTTGCAAAGTAACCACATGGTTTTAGGCCTATATTTGAAACTATTGCACACTACAAAAATTTCAAATTGATTTGAATTCAAATGGGACTTGAATTCATTTGAAAACCATTCCTGGAAAATCAAAACAGAAAAAGAAAAGGGTAAAAGAAAAGAAAAAGGCCAGGCGCTCCTAATCTAGCCCAGCAGCAGAACCGGCCCAGCTAGCCCACCCGGCCACTCTCTCGCTCGCTCGCACGCGCAGACGCACCCACACTGACGCTGACACTCAGACCCCACCCCCTCTCCGTAGCACTCGCTGACTGGTGGCCCTCTCCACGTCACACCTTCTTCCCCAAAACACGCCCGCAGACCACGTCGCCGCTGCTGTTGATGCCGGTAATGGCGCGACGTAATTAGCCTTGATGCCGCAAGCGTTTCCTATCGCGCTTGAGCCTATTTAAACCACACCCCGCCGTGGTCATTTTCCCCCACTCTCCTCGCTCACTCCGCCACCAGGCTGCGCGCATTTGACCACGAAGCCCCGCAGTACCGATGACTCCGGCGACTAATTCCGGTCGTCGTTCCCGTTCGTGCCTGCAATCGACTGCACCGCCGCTTGACTCCGGCGATCAATTGAGGGCGACGCCACACCTCGACAACAACCTTGACTGCAAGCGACAGACCCCGCCCGCAACTCCGACGAGCCCCAGCGACCGTACCCGTGCGCCACTCCCCAAGCCATCGCCACCTTGAGCATCAGCAGCCCCCTGCGGTTCTGGTAAGCACACCCTTTCTTCCCCGGGCAACCTAGAACGCCAACGCCGCCGCTGACAGACGCGCCGCCGCCAGTCGCCGCCGCTAGCGCCGCTCGTATTTGGTCAAAGGGATTAGGATCGTTAGATGCAGATCCTGCGGCTGAAATTAGAACTTAAGCGAAGAGGTAAGCGCGCATCTGAGCCACCAGATCTGACTTAGATCCTACGACCCGCAGAGCTCGATCCATCCGAACCGGTACGCACCAGTAGGGTTAAGACACGTGGCTAGGGTTTGAATCAAAAACATATTTGAAAACAGATTTAGATTCAGTTTTGAAATGGCTATAGCTTTTGATTCCCACGTTAGATTTTTGCAAATTTTATAGCGTTGGAATCAGGGAGACAAGCCCTTTCTGTTTATGCAATGTGTTTAGTGAAAAGTTTCTGCTAAAATGACTTTTTATGCAGAAACTTGTTTAGGACTATTTTTGAGTATAGAATTTATTTAGTAAATTGTTTTACTGCTAAATAAGTTTGGATTAGCAAGTTTTTGACTTAGTTATGATTCAGTATCTTGCACTTGCTTGGTGGAGTTTTAAAAATCATCACTTAGCATTTTTGCATTGCATGCATATATGTTTATGCTTGTATATGAATTGTGTGTAATTTTGTGCTACCATTTTTTGTGTAGACTTTGCTAGTGACTGTGATTGTGAAGAGTGCTACTCTCCCTATTACCAAGGCAAGTGGTACTTCATGAATAATTCCATCCCTATATTTTGTACTAGCATTAGAAATATTTTGCTAAGTCTTGCATGTTACTTTTTGCCAAATTGCTATGTTGGGAAATCCTAAGTAGTTGTAGAATTGCTAGGAAATTTCCTAAGTTAAGTTACTATGCCATGCTTAGCCTAGCTAGTAGCAAACAAGGGTTGGAAAAGTATATACATGCTATGATGAAAATATTTCTAAGTCTTTGGACTTATGTTTTTCTTAATAAAACAACTAAGTCAATGAATCTCCTGGGTGGAATGGGACTTGAATGGTGGTTTTTGGTTGAGTGGTTACACAAGGCCCATGGACATGGTTTACCTTGTGTATCTCACTTGTGGTATGCCACCCAGGCACAAAGGGATTTTAGAGGCCAAGTGTTGAGAAGCTTTTAGTGCAGCCACTTGGCAATATGGGCTCTGCTTGGATCACATAAGTTGCTAGAACTTAGCCATTTGGACAGTTGGTGGTAGTGGGAATGATAGGTTGGAGCGCATCCATTTGGTCTAAGGAAAGGCTTCTGAAAGGTCCTGTCTTGGGAAACCAAGTCTGGTGGGGAAAGTGCACAACCTCTGCAGATGGAAAAATCTAAGTACTTAGCCAAGTCCATGGCAATGGATAACTTGAGCATCAAGACATGGAAGCTATCAAGAATCTCATCACTCCAACTTCTAAGTAAAAAATTGTGGGTGAACAAGGGTGAAGGACCTCAATGTCTATTGATGGTTTCTTGGGAAAGGTTTGACAAAGAAAAACTTAGTGATTTCAACTAATAGGAAAAACCTATTTTGAGCAAGGCAAGCCAAACTACACTTAGCCAAAATGCATATAGTAATATAGTCCACTTAAAATTTACTAAGGTATCACTTGCCAATACTATTCCAAAGTATTGACCCACTGTGGCTGTAACTTGTGATGTTGCAGGTTACTCCGATGATGATTAGGTGTCATGAGTCTACACTCAACATGCTTGCCTGTGGCACATGAAGATGAAGACTTATGTTTATTTACTTATTCCAAAACTCTTGTATTAGGCCTGTGGCCTTGAGTTGTAAAAGACTATGTTATATCTCTGGAATGGATGTAATAAATGACCTTTGTATCTGTGTACTTCATCTTAAACTGTGGATGCTAGCAATGATCCAGGGACTAGCATTGCAATCACAGGGATCCTTTTTCCTTTACAAAGGAGGGATCTTACAGATGGTATCAGAGCACTGTGTTGCCTGTAGGATTATGACCCTAGGATTGGAAACCACTAAGAAAAAATTTCAACTACTTCTACACTTGTCTATTCTTCTCGTAAACTTTTCTAATCTTCTCTTTCTCATCTCTATTTGTAGATGAACTCCATCAACGAAGCCATAAGAAAAGCACCACTCATGACCATGACCTTGGAGTGTGAGACTGAGTTTCCCAAAATTCTCAAGGACCTCATGGTGGCAATGGAAATACATGGTGCAGCTGTGTACAAAGGCTTTCCAGTGATGGATGAAGGAGTTGAGTACTGGTGGGTGCAACTTCACTTGTACAAAAACAAGGAAGACAACCACAAAGAAAAAGGATTCTGCATGTACACCAACACTGTGGTGCACACCACATTCTTTGAGTCAGCAAGAGAAGCAGCTTGGAGAACTATCAAAGAGCTTAGTGCTAGAGTCAAATGCAGAATGCTCAACCTCCAAAAAGACTTAGAGAAAGAGAAGGAACATACCCAAGAGTTGGAAGCTACCAACCAAACCTTAAGAGGAGATATTATAGACTTAGTGATGGAATCATGTGAGCAAGATAGGTTGATTGCTTCTAGGAACATTGTGTTAGCCAACAGATCCAGTGAGATAGGATTGTAAATGCACCTCGTTAGTTGGACCACTACCTATCACCTTATTTTCCAAATTTTTACCTTAAAATAAGATTGGACCTTGGTTGATGTAATGGATTCATGTATGCATGACTTGTGTGATTTTGCTTTCCAAGGATGAGTATGTGTGTTATGACTTTTGTATATTCTAAATTGTGTTGTTCTAACTTTTCTATCTTATAAATAGATTCCTATTACCATCAGCACTATTGAGGAGTTCCAGGTTACCCGCTTTGGTCCTCGTATCATTGAGCTTACCACTTTGCTCAATCTCCCTCTTCCCACCATCATGGTGCATCCACTCACCAAGTTCGAGAGGAAGGACCTCTGGGGCTTCAAGGTGAACCAGCCCAGACGCTAGAGAGAGCCTACTACGGAGGCCATCGTCTTCAAGCTTATGCACGATGACAGGGAGAGAGGCATGGAGGTAGTTATGTAGGACCTGATAGGACGTCTGCTAGGACGACACTCCCGACAGGTGAGAGGCACCCACTTTCACGTCTTCAGAAGAAGTGATGAGGACGGAGAGTCCATCGACTTCGAGGACGACTCGAGGGACGCAGCAGAGCCGATACGTCTGTACCTCCAGGACTTAGAGTCTCTCATTAGGCACGTGGACACGGACAGGACCAATGTCATGCTCAGCAATGACGAGATCCAGGTGCAGCTACGCGAGAAGGACAAGCTCTTCGCGCAGCAGGACGAGATAGTCAAGGAAATGGAGGCGAAGTTCGAGACCCAGGATAGGAAGTTCAAGAGTCAGGAGAAGCGTGTACAGGATAGGAACAAGAAGATCCGGGACATGACTGAAGAACTGCAGTCCAAGGACTTTGAGCTAGAGCAGCAGCAGACGGTGATAGAGAGGCTTCGTTCCCAGAAGAGGGCTCTCAAGGCCAAGATTGAGTCCTTGAACACTACCATTGAGGAGAACAAGACCGCGATGGAGAACGCAGGTCTTACCTTTGTCGAGGAGGAGATTGATGCTGATGAGTAGACTTGACTACTTGTTTATCTTTTATTATCGTACTTGTTATTTGTGAACTTGTTATTGGACCATCCGACATGTGGATGGCTTGCCACTTGTGTGTTTTACTTTGTGAACTTGTTATTTTGTTGAACTTTTATCTTTGTGTTGCATGCTGTGTGTTTGCTTATGTGATGTAATGTGCATAAAAACATCTATGGGTATCTCATTCTTATCTCTATTTGAACAAACCACAGATGCCTCCCCGTCGCGCAAACCCCAACCCCAACAACAACAACAACAACATCACTCCAGAAATGCAGCAAATGATGACTGCTCAAACACAGCTTATGCAGGTGATGACAACATTCATCCAGAACCAGAATAATAACAACAACAACAACCCCAATAACAACAACAATAACAACAACCCTCCGGGCTTTGATATGCTTACCAGATTTCTGAGATTGAGGCTAGCTAAGTTCTCGGGGACGACTGATCCCATGGTGGACAATGATTGGCTACTTTCTGTAAACAAGGACTTAGTGACCGTGGGCTGCACGGACGCTGAAAAGGTCAGATTTGCAGCACATCTGCTGGAAGGGCCAGCCGCCACTTGGTGGGACAACTTTCAGATCACCACACCTATAGATGAGGTGACTTGGGCTATCTTTGAGGATGGCTTTCGCACTGCTCATATCTCATCAGGAATAATGAGCCTGAAAAAGAAAGAGTTCCACAATCTGAAGCAGCGCCACCGCAGCGTGGCTGAATACATTGAAGAGTTCAACAATCTGGCGCGTTATGCACCGGATGAAGTTGACACAGATGCCAAAAGAAAGGAAAAAATTTCTGGAAGGCTTAAATGATGAGCTGAATCTGCAGCTGGCTGTGGCATATGTTCCCACTTATCAGTCGCTCTGTGACAAGGCTGCTATATTGGAGAACAAAATGAAGCAAGTCGAGAGTAGAAAGAGGAAGCACTCCGATAAGCACAGCTCGGGATCGTCTCACAAACGATCTCACTATGATGACAGTGGAAGCTCAGGATCCCATCAGCATGGGAAATTCAACAAGCACCACAACCACAACCGTCATGACAACAAGCATCATCGCAGTCATGACAATGAAAAATATAAGAACCACAAGAGTGGACATAAGAGCCACCACAGTGGAAATGGTAGTGGAAGTGGAAGTCAGCCTGCTAAGAGAGACATCAGTCAGGTTGAATGCTTCAAATGCAAGAAGATGGGACACTATGCAAATGAGTGCCCTGAAAAAAAAGTTGAAGGACCTGTCAAGCCCAATCCTTTTCAGAAAGGACAGGTGAACCACATCAGTGTGGAGGAGGTCTATGAGGAACCTGATGCTGTTGCTAGTAAGTTCAGACTCAATTCTATTCCAGCATTTGTTCTTTTTGATACCGGAGCATCGCATTCATTCATATCAAAAGCATTTGTTGATAGAAATGGGTTTCCAACTGAAAACATTGGGTGTCCAATAAAAGTTAGTTCTCCGGGTGGAGAAATGATAGTAAGTCTTGGATGCCGGGATCTAGTAATAGAGTTTGGAAAACATAAGTTTCCAGTAAGTCTGATAATCCTGGATTCCCAAGGACTGGACGTAATATTGGGAATGGATTGGATGGCTAAGTATGAAGGAGTACTAGATTGTGCTAATCGTACTGTTGCACTCACAACCCCGGAAAGAAGAAGAATTAAATTCAAGTCCAACTTTGAATCCAAAGGAAGTAAGCTTAATTCTCTTAAGGGGGTTAGCATGGACAGTGTGCCAATTGTGTGTGAGTATCCGGATGTATTTCCGGAAGAATTGCCAAGAATGCCACCGGATAGAGATGTGGAATTTCTGATAGATTTGGTACCAGGTTCTGGACCAATAGCAAAGAGGCCATATAAAATGTCAGTGGATGAACTAAAAGAACTCAAGAAGCAACTAGGAGAACAATTGCAGAAAGGATTTATTCAACCAAGTTCTTCATCTTGGGGAGCCCCAGTTTTGTTCGTGGAGAAGAAGGATAGAAGTCAAAGGTTATGCATAGATTACCGTTCACTCAACGAGGTAACTATCAAGAACAAATATCCTTTGCCTAGAATCAATGACTTGTTTGATCAGCTAGAAGGAGCATGTGTATTCTCAAAGACCGATCTTCAGTCAGGCTATTTTCAACTCAAGATAAGAGAGCAAGACATACCCAAAACAGCATTCACCACAAGGTATGGATTGTATGAGTATACCGTGATGCCTTTTGGCTTAACCAATGCTCCAGCGTACTTCATGAATATGATGAACAAAGTGTTCATGGAATTCCTTGACAAATTTGTTGTCGTTTTCATCGATGACATCTTAGTCTACTCCAAGAGAAAGGAAGAGCATGAAGGACACTTGCGTTTGATACTTGAGAAGTTAAGAGAGCATAAACTTTATGCCAAATTAAGCAAGTGTGAGTTCTGGTTAGAAAAAGTTGGTTTTCTTGGTCATGTTATGACAAAGGATGGTGTAGCAGTTGATCCTGCTAAGGTTTCAGCTGTGACTAAATGGGAATCTCCTAAGAACGTGAAAGAGGTTTGTAGTTTCCTTGGCTTAGCAGGTTACTACAGAAGGTTCATTGAGAATTTCTCAAAGGTTGCTAAGCCTATGACTGAGTTGTTAAAGAAAGACAAGAAGTTTGCTTGGTCTGAAGGTTGTGAAGTCAGCTTTCATGAATTGAAGAAGAGACTTGTGACAGCACCAGTCTTGTGTCTGCCAGACTTGGAAAAGGATTTCCAAGTATATTGTGATGCATCTCATCAAGGTTTGGGTGCAGTACTTATGCAAGACGGTAAAGTTGTGGCTTATGCCTCGAGACAACTCAAAACTCATGAAGTAAACTATCCTACTCATGATTTAGAGTTAGCCTCTGTCGTCCATGCACTCAAAACATGGAGACATTACCTTTTGGGAAAGCGTTGTGAAGTGTTCACGGATCACAAAATTTTGAAGTATATCTTCACCCAAAAGGAAATCAATATGAGACAAAGAAGATGGTTAGATCTTATCAAGGACTATGACTTAAGTTTGCAATACCACCCCGGTAAAGCAAATGTTGTAGCAGATGCTCTAAGTCGTAAGGTATTTGTAAATGGCCTTACCAAAGGATAATTGCCAGATGATTTGTGTACAGAATTCAGAGAACTCAGATTGGAGATTGTTCCTGAAGGACATCTCATGTCTTTGGATGTTCAACCCACTTTGTTGGACAAGATCCGAGAAGCTCAGAAGACCGATAAGGAAATTGAAGAGATTAAGGAAAAGATGGGCCAAGGGAAAGCTAAAAATTTCCATGAAGACGAACAGGGTACTTTATGGCATGGGAAACGTATCTGTGTTCCACAAGATCCGGTGTTGCGGAAACTGATTTTGCAGGAAGCACACAACTCTCCGTATTCTATCCACCCGGGTAACACCAAAATGTACATGGACATGAAAGAGAGATTTTGGTGGAACAATCTCAAGAGGGACATCGCCGAGCATATTGCTTTGTGTGATGTATGTAGTAGAGTAAAAGCGGAGCATCAGAAACCAGCAGGTTTGCTTCAACCACTACCTATTCCTGATTGGAAGTGGGACAAGATCGGTATGGATTTCATTACCGGACTACCAAGGACCAGGTCGGGGTATGATTCCATATGGGTAGTAGTGGATCGCCTAACTAAAGTGGCTCATTTCATACCCGTGAAGACAACTTATACAAGTGCCAAGTTAGCTAAAATCTACATGAGTAGAATTGTATGTCTACAAGGTGTGCCCAAGAGTATTGTATCTGATAGGGGAACTCAATTAACTTCCCATTTTTGGAGACAGCTACATGAGTCATTGGGAACGAGGTTGGAATTCAGTACTGCTTTTCATCCTCAAACCGATGGACAAACGGAAAGGACTAATCAAATTCTGGAAGACATGTTGAGGGCATGTGCCCTAGACTATGGAGCCAGTTGGGATGAAAGTATGCCTTACGCAGAATTTTCTTATAACAACAGCTATCAAGCCAGCATTGAGATGGCACCGTTTGAGTTTCTCTACGGAAGAAAATGTACCACCCCATTGTTATGGAATGGTGTGGGAGAAAGAAGTTTATTCGGGCCAGATCTTATCAAAGAAGCCGAAGAGAAGGTCAAATTACTTAAGGACAGGTTGAAGATAGCGCAGTCCCGACAGAAAAGCTACGCAGATCCTAAGCATAGAGAAGTCACCTACGAAGTTGGTGATAGAGCTTATCTTAGAGTATCACCACTTCGTGGAGTGAAGAGATTCGGAGTCAAAGGAAAGTTGGCACCAAGATATGTTGGGCCATTCAAGATCCTAAGTCGCAAAGGAGAAGTTGCCTATGAAATTGAACTACCAGAATCTCTATCAGCAGTCCATAATGTGTTTCATGTGAGTCAGCTTAAGAAATGTCACCCGGAAATGGAAGAAACTTCTTTGAAGGATACCATACCTTTGGAGGAAGTGCAACTAGAAAGTGACCTCACATATGAGGAGAAACCTATCAAGATTCTTGAAACTGCAGAAAGAGTCACAAGGACAAAGACCACCAAGTTTTGCAAAGTACAGTGGAATCATCATTCCGAAGAGGAAGCAACATGGGAAAGAGAAGATGATCTTCGGAAAGACCACCCTCACCTATTTGCTAGCCAATCCGAATCTCGAGGGCAAGATTCACCTTAAGGGGGTTAGATTTGTAACATCCCTAAAATCATGATTTCAAAGTTTGCATATCATTCATGCATGCATATAGAATTGAGATCAATTTCAAAACTCATTTCAGAAAAACAGAAGCACATAGTGCTATCATTTTATGTGAGCAAACTTAAATCAAATGGCCATCCCCATTTGAGAGTTTGATTGTTTTAAAACCTAGAATGTTTGTCTCCCTTGTTGAATGGATTGAATGTGGAATTTGAACCAAGCTTTACAAAATAGAAATGGTTAAAAAACCATTTTTCAAACATTTGCAAATCAAGTGCAAAGCTCCTGTTATTTTTGTTTCTCCAAAAGTGACCAAGCCTTTGCAAAGTAACCACATGGTTTTAGGCCTATATTTGAGACTATTTCACACTGCAAAAATTTCAAATTGATTTGAATTCAAATGGGACTTGAATTCATTTGAAAACCATTCCTGAAAAATCAAAACAGAAAAAGAAAAGGGTAAAAGAAAAGAAAAAGGCCAGGCGCTCCTAATCTAGCCCAGCAGCAGAACCGGCCCAGCTAGCCCACCCGGCCACTCTCTCGCTCGCTCGCACGCGCAGACGCACCCACACTGACGCTGACACTCGGACCCCACCCCCTCTCCGTAGCACTCGTTGACTGGTGGCCCTCTCCACGTCACACCTTCTTTCCCAAAACACGCCCGCAGACCACGTCGCCGCTGCTGTTGATGCCGGTAATGGCGCGGCGTAATTAGCCTTGATGCCGCAAGCGTTTCCTGTCGCGCTTGAGCCTATTTAAACCACACCCCGCCGCTGTCATTTTCCCCACTCTCCTCGCTCACTCCGCCACCAGCCTGCGCATTTGACCACGAAGGCCCGCAGTACCGACGACTCCGGCGACTAATTCCGGCCGTCGTTCCCGTTCGTGCCTGCAACCGACTACGCCGCCGCTTGACTCCGGCGATCAATTGAGGGCGACGCCACACCTCGACAACAACCTCGACTGCAAGCGACAGACGCCGCCCGCAACTCCGACGAGCCCTAGCGACCGTACCCGTGCGCCACTCCCCAAGCCATCGCCACCTTGAGCATCAGCAGCCCCCTGCGGTTCTGGTAAGCACACCCTTTCTTCCCCGGGCAACCTAGAACGCCAACGACGCCGCTGACAGACGCGCCGCCGCTAGTCGCCGCCGCTAGCGCCGCTCGTATTTGGTCAAAGCGATTAGGATCGTTAGATGCAGATCCTGCGGCTGAAATTAGAACTTAAGCGAAGAGGTAAGCGCGCATCTGAGCCACCAGATCTGACTTAGATCCTACGACCCGCAGAGCTCGATCCGTCCAAACCGGTACGCACCAGTAGGGTTAAGACACGTGGCTAGGGTTTGAATCAAAAACATATTTGAAAACAGATTTAGATTCAGTTTTGAAATGGCTATAGCTTTTGATTCCCACGTTAGATTTTTGCAAATTTTATACCGTTGGAATCAGGGAGACAAGCCCTTTCTGTTTATGCAATGTGTTTAGTGAAAAGTTTCTGCTAAAATGACTTTTTATGCAGAAACTTTTTAGGACTATTTTTGAGTATAGAATTTATTTAGTAAATTGTTTTAGTGCTAAATAAGTTTGGATTAGCAAGTTTTTGACTTAGTTATGATTCAGTATCTTGCACTTGCTTGGTGGAGTTTTAAAAATCATCACTTAGCATTTTTGCATTGCATGCATATATGTTTATGCTTGTATATGAATTGTGTGTAATTTTGTGCTACCATTTTTTGTGTAGACTTTGCTAGTGACTGTGATTGTGAAGAGTGCTACTCTCCCTATTACCAAGGCAAGTGGTACTTCATGAATAATTCCATCCCTATATTTTGTACTAGCATTAGAAATATTTTGCTAAGTCTTGCATGTTACTTTTTGCCAAATTGCTATGTTGGGAAATCCTAAGTAGTTGTAGAATTGCTAGGAAATTTCCTAAGTTAAGTTACTATGCCATGCTTAGCCTAGCTAGTAGCAAACAAGGGTTGGAAAAGTATATACATGCTATGATGAAAATATTTCTAAGTCTTTGGACTTATGTTTTTCTTAATAAAACAACTAAGTCAATGAATCTCCTGGGTGGAATGGGACTTGAATGGTGGTTTTTGGTTGAGTGGTTACACAAGGCCCATGGACATGGTTTACCTTGTGTATCTCACTTGTGGTATGCCACCCAGGCACAAAGGGATTTTAGAGGCCAAGTGTTGAGAAGCTTTTAGTGCAGCCACTTGGCAATATGGGCTCTGCTTGGATCACATAAGTTGCTAGAACTTAGCCATTTGGACAGTTGGTGGTAGTGGGAATGATAGGTTGGAGCGCATCCATTTGGTCTAAGGAAAGGCTTCTGAAAGGTCCTGTCTTGGGAAACCAAGTCTGGTGGGGAAAGTGCACAACCTCTGCAGATGGAAAAATCTAAGTACTTAGCCAAGTCCATGGCAATGGATAACTTGAGCATCAAGACATGGAAGCTATCAAGAATCTCATCACTCCAACTTCTAAGTAAAAAATTGTGGGTGAACAAGGGTGAAGGACCTCAATGTCTATTGATGGTTTCTTGGGAAAGGTTTGACAAAGAAAAACTTAGTGATTTCAACTAATAGGAAAAACCTATTTTGAGCAAGGCAAGCCAAACTACACTTAGCCAAAATGCATATAGTAATATAGTCCACTTAAAATTTACTAAGGTATCACTTGCCAATACTATTCCAAAGTATTGACCCACTGTGGCTGTAACTTGTGATGTTGCAGGTTACTCCGATGATGATTAGGTGTCATGAGTCTACACTCAACATGCTTGCCTGTGGCACATGAAGATGAAGACTTATGTTTATTTACTTATTCCAAAACTCTTGTATTAGGCATGTGGCCTTGAGTTGTAAAAGACTGTTATATCTCTGGAATGGATGTAATAAATGACCTTTGTATCTGTGTACTTCATCTTAAACTGTGGATGCTAGCAATGATCCAGGGACTAGCATTGCAATCACAGGGATCCTTTTTCCTTTACAAAGGAGGGATCTTACAAACTCGCTCAACCTCAACGGCCGTCTGTTTCACATGAATGCTAAAGAAGCCTAGGAAGCGCCAGATGATGTGCTGGTATGTTTTCTGTTAACTCAGTACTTGCAAGAGTGTTGTTTGATTCTAGAGCATCGCACTCATTTGTTACAGAAGAATTTGCATGCACTAGTAAGATTCAACCAACAAAATTGAAGCATGTTATGATAGTTCATATACCTAGTTCAACCACCAAATCTAGGCAAATTTGCAAGGCCGTACCTATCAGAATCCATGGAATAGATTTTTATGCTAATCTAATAGTACTTGGAACCAAAGGTTTGGAAGTAGTACTAGGAATGGATTGGATGTCAAAACATAAAGGATTAATCGATTGTGCCAAGAAATCCATAACCATGACTAGTATCGCTAGAGTATTAGTAGAGCATGTATCTAAAACCTTGCCCCGTCAATTCAAGTACAACAAGAGTCTAGCCCAACCAACCATTGGCCAAGTCAGAGTAGTCTGTGAATACCCCGACGTATTCCTAGATGTATTGCCCGGTATGCCCCCAGATCGGGATATTAAGTTTATCATTGAACTAATCCCTGGAACTGGACCCATAGCTCAGAGACCTTATAGTATGAACCCGTCAGAATTAGTGGAGCTAAAGAAGCAACTCGATGCTATGCTGGAGATAGGTCTGGTTCAACCCAGTGTGTCGCCATGGAGATCACCTATTTTTTTGTGGATAAGAAAGATGGTGGTAACCGTTTGTGCATGGATTATCGGAAGCTGAATGATGTCACCATTAAGAACAAGTACCCACTACCAAAGATAGAAGATCTGTTTGACCAGTTGACCGGTGCCAAAGTGTTTTCTAAGATTTATCTTAGAACTTGTTATCATCAACTCAAGATTTGCGTAGAGGATATTCCAAAGACTGCCTTCACCACTAGATATGGACTGTATGAGTACACTATCATGTCTTTTGTATTAACCAATTCCCCCGCTAATTTCATGAACCTCATGAATACGATTTTTATGAACTTCCTGGATAAGTTTGTCGTTGTTTTCATCGATGACATTCTGATCTATTCCAAATCAGAAGAAGAACATGAGCTACACCTGAGGACCATCCTGAAAACCCTTAGAGAGCATTAGTTGTATGCCAAGTTTAGCATATGTGAGTTCTAGTTACAGTAAGTAGGATTCCTAGGATATATCGTATCGGCAGGAGGAATTGCTGTCGACCCTAAGGTTAAGGATGTGGAAGAATGGCAAGCTCCAACCACTCAAACCCAAGTTCGTGCATTTCTTGGATTAGTGGGATATTACCGCAAGTTTGTAGAAGGATTCTTGAGCATCGCAATACCCATGACCCAATTGTTGAAGAAAGATAAGAAGTTTGAATGGACGGATAAATGTGAAGCAAGTTTTCAAGAGCTCAAGAAGAGATTGATCTCAGCCCCAATCTTGATTATGTCGGATATTACGAAGCCTTTTGATGTGTATTGTGATGCATCCAAGATTGGTCTCGGATGTGTGCTGATGCAAGAAGGCAAAGTCATATCCTATCTGTCCCAACAACTGAAGCAACTTGAGCAGAATTACCCTACCCATGACCTTGAACTAGCAGCCGTAGTTTTAGCCTTGAAGACATGGCGGGATTACCTCATGGGTAATCAATGTGAGATTTATTCGGATCACAAGAGTCTAAAGTATATTTTCACCCAAAACGAGCTAAATATGAGGCAAAGGAGATGGATAGAGCTAATCAAGGACTATGACCTTGACATTCACTATCACCCCGGCAAAGCCAATGTGGTAGAAGACTGCCGTGTCGATTGAACACCATGATAAAAGAAGCCCATCAAAGTTTGCATGAGGAGATGGAAAATTTTAGAATGGAGCTAGTTAGTAAAGGATTTTTGGCTAGCATAGAACTTCAACCCACTTTGATTAGTCAGATCAAGGAGGCGCAGAAAGGAAATGCTAGTATCGACGGAATCAAACGCCGTATTGGTACAGGGAAGGTACCTGGATTTATCGAAGATGAAGAAGGAGTTTTGTGGTACAAAGGCCGTATCTGTGTACCAGCAGATTCAGAGTTAAAACAAGCTATTTTTCAAGAAGCCCATGATACTCTTTATTCCATCCACCCTGGAGGAACCAATATGTACCAGGATTTGAAGGAGCAATTTTGGTGTCATAAGATGAAGAGAGAAATCGGAAGCTACATAGCCAAATGTGATATCTGTCAAAGAGTCAAAGCGGGACATCAGAGACCCACGGGACTTCTGCAACCATTGCAGATTCCGGAATGGAAATGGGATTCAGTTGGAATGGATTTTATCACCGGTTTGCCTACATCTAATAGGGGAAATGACTCTATCTGGGTCATAGTGGATAGACTGTCTAAAGTAGCCCATTTCTTACCAGTCAAGACCACTTATCAGAGTTCGGATCTAGCAGGGTTGTACATTGCTATAATAGTTAGCTTGCATGGAGTCCCCAAGAACATTGTGTCGGATCGAAGAACCCAGTTTACCTAAAGATTCTGGAAGAAAGTCCAAGAAGGATTGGGAACCAGACTGGATTTCAGCACAGCTTATCACCCTCAGACTGATGGACAAACGGAGCGAGTAAACCAGATACTCGAAGATATGTTGAGAGCTTGTGTGTTGGAATATGGATCAAAATGGGAAGACTGTCTACCTTTTGCAGAATTCTCATACAACAATAGTTACCAAGCTAATTTGCAAATGGCCCCATTTGAGTTTATGTATGGAAGAAAGTGTCGTACCCCGTTGAATTGGTCAGAAGTACGAGAGAGTCAGATTTTTGGACCCGACATCCTAAGATAAGCCGAAGAGAAAGTTCACAAGATTCGTGAGCACCTTAATACCGCCCAATCCAGACAAAACAGTTATGCCGATAAGAGACGTCGAGATCTAGCCTTCGCTATCGGAGATTTTGTGTATCTGAAAGTATCACCCTTGAAAGGAATGCAACGTTTCCAACTCAAAAGAAAGCTTTCCCCCAGATATATCGTATCCTTCAACATTTTGAATCGTCGAGGATAACTATCATATCAACTGGGACTGCCGGAGGAGATGTCAGTCGTGCATGATGTGTTCCATATCTCTTTACTTCGCAAATGCCTAGAAGTCCCGGAGAAGACCGAAGTTTTCAAGAATATTGATCACAGGACCATAGATCTCAACAGTGAACTAACTTATCGCGAAGTACCCATTTTTATTTTGGAAGAAGCATTCAGAACCACCAGAACTCGGAGTATCAAGTTTCTCAATATCCAGTCAAGTAACCATACTGAAGAAGAAGCTACTTGGGAACGAGAAGATTACATTAGGACTGAGTTTCCAGATCTCTTTCTTCCTAGTTTTATTTTTATTAAATCTCGAGACAAGATTTTGTTTAGGGAGGGAAGGTTTGTAACATCCCAAAAATATTAATCAAGATTATCAAGTTCCAATCACCCAAGTTTAGGGTTAACAAAAACTTTTATTATTAAAATTAATATGAAAGCATGTGTGTGGGTGATGAATTCTTGCAATGCCATGTTTGATTGCCATCAATGGCAAGGATTGGTTTAAAGATGAAAACAATATCATCTAGATCATTTCCAGGCAGAATCAAATGAAGAGAAAATCAAAAATAAGATATATAAGCAAATGGTCATTTTGACCAAAGTTAACCACTAGACCACTTTGAGTGTTCCTAGTCCAAGATTTCTAACAGAAACAAATCCAATTCTTTTCACCCCTTGCTAGACCAAGTAAAAATGAACCTAATCCTACCTTACAAACCAACAGAAACAAAATCAAAATCTATTCAAATGACAATTCAAAATTGAATCCTTAATAGGTACTAAGATCACCATTTCTCAAAACACAACCAAACCAGTTCACCTTGACAAACCCAAGAAACCTGAGACTACCAACAATGTAACCAGAGCACTCACCAAAATTCAGCCAAAAATTTAAATTCAAATCTCATGCGGCCCTTCCATCAAACACATGGTGAGCACAGATTAAACTGCCTAACTTCTACTGTTCTTGATCAATGACTTGTTAACCCATTATCCCTAATTCTCTCCCCTTGTCTCCCCAAGTAACCACCAGTGCATTGAACAAGCTACTAACCCTACCCTTGCACCAGTGCCATGCCACCCGAAGCCACCCTTGCCGGCCGATCATGGACAGCACGCAGGAGGCAGCACCGCGCCCGTCCATGATGTCCAGGAGGCAGGCCACCATCCACCGCCACCCCTGTCCAACCCTCGAGCGCAGCCAAGCCCTGGACCACTGAGAACACCCGTGCCCATTTTCTCTTTGCCATCCTGAGAGGGTGCCAGAGCGCCGCAGCCGACATGCTCGCACACGCCATACCTCACCCTCGCCGCGCATCACTGCACGGGCCATGATCCTAGCTACCCCCAGACATGCATGTTCGCCGCCGCGCGACCAGTAGCCCCTATACGTCGTCTAAAACATCGTCGGTGCCGTGCAGAGCATCGACCCATTCCGACTGTTCTCGACCACCCTGTGTCGCGCCATTAAGCCAGTGACGATAGTTACGAGACACCGCACTGGCCTACGCCCTTCGCCATGCCGTTAGATCACTGCATCACCGTCACCGCCGAGCTCTGACCACCCCGTGCTGCCCCTCTTGCCGGTGTATAAATAGAGGCCACCCCAGCCCTCATCCTCCGAACCATCTCACTCCCTCCGGAGCTAGGCGAGCACCAGGACGCCGGAATTTCATTGGAGTCTGCCTCTGCAGAGGAGGAGAGGATCCGTTGATTGGAGCCACCCCAGGAGCCACCACGACCACCGTTCGAACCAGCATCATCAACAACATCGTTCGCCCCCATCTCCGACCCTAGCTGGAGCCCTGGTAAGCCACCTCGTACCCCCACCGTCGTTGTTAGGGTTCGGTCTTGTCGGAGTTGTTCGACGGAGAGGGCGAACGTGAGCCGTAGATCTTGTTCTAATCGTAGGGCTCAGATTCAAATGTACCCCTTCGCTTAGACTGAGCCACTGACGCCTGGACCCCCTATCAGTAGCCCGTTGCACGCGCGCTGTGCAGTTGGGCCGGCGCAGAAACTTTCCCGCGTGTAGCCCAGAGATTTAAACAATCTTTTTCCATTTAATTCAAACTCTAGTTCAGTCAGTAGATTAAAAAATCAATTCACAGAGTTGTACTGAACTAAATTGCATGAAACAAATTTTGTTAGAAAGGTATTCAAATTATTAATCCAAGTCCGTTGGATTCAAACCATTTGAAATTATAGATCACCTATAGTAAAAATAACAAGACAGAGACTTTTACTCATTCAAACATTTTTCAAAACTCAACCATAAATGCTTTTGAGTTGATTCCAATTCTCAAAAGTCACATTTAAAAATATTTAGGTTTACCAGCAATAATCTTGGACAAGTATTAAAAGAATGCCCCATAGGCATTTCTAGTCACTTTAATTATTTAAAATAATAATGTTAAACCTTATTAAATTGTGACACCACTTTTAATCACAATCCCAAGTATTAAAATATGTGGTGATGACATGTGTCAACATGATCCCATATTTTAATTGGAGAATATTAAATCTTAACTAGTTTTCAATGAGTAGAAATTACTTTTCTAAAATAAAATTGTAACATCCCAAAAATACTAAACTTAAATCATCAAACTCTAATCATCAAAAACTTTTCTTAATAAAATTTTGAAAGCAAGCATATGTGTATGCATGTCATTTTGAATTCTTTTGAACCACCTTGTTTATGTGTTCCATTGCTTGTAAAGGGATGCTTAGGTGAAATAAACATCATCTAAACCTTTCCCAAACTTTTCCTAAAGACAAATAAATCAAAACAAAAAAAATAAAGGAATGGTCACTTTGACCAATTTAACTCCCATGCCTACTTTGGCTGTCTCAAACTTTTAGAACCTAACAGAAACTTTTCTGGATCTTTGCACCCCTTTAATGTACTCATAACAAGGTATCAAGGCCCACTTTGTGATCATCTAGAAACTTTCAAATGCATAGTTTAAATGACAATTCAAAATTGAATCTTTATCATATGGGAAGATCCCACTTTTTCAAAAACCACTCAAATAGGCTCAACTTTCAAAACCCAAGCATCTGCAGACTCACCAGCACCAATCTAGCACACCCACCAAAAATCTTTTCAAAATTCAAAACTTGATTTCATGCGGCCATTTCATCAAACACATTGCAGACACAAATCAAACAAAATCAAAACACTATAGTGTGCAGTGTTTTGAGCCTAACTTGTTCCCTCTCTGGGCACCACTAGCCTTAGTAGATCATCTAACAACCTTAACTAATCACTAGCACCACTGTAAGCTTGGCATTGCCATCAATGGTGAACAGCCGAGCACACCCATGCCACCCAGTGGAGACAGCAAGCTAGGAGAAGATTCAGCCGTGTCAACCTTGTCTGGGAGGCAACCCACCGTCCACCGCCACTCCCTGTCCAGCGCTTGAACCCTGCCAGCCACTGGACCACACGCACGAACCGCGCCCAGACCGCCAGCGACCATGCCGATCATGCGCCAGAGCGCCACCCTCGACCGAAGCCCACAGACCGCACGCCGCCCTCGCCGCGTGCACACACGATCACCACCGACCCAGGAGACCGCCGGACATCCCCGTTCGCCGCCCCATGCCGCATAGCCACCGATCGCCATTGAAGATGCCGCCAACTCGCACCGCCCCACGTCTCGCCACCATAGCGTTGAGCATCGCCAGGGAACACCGCACCGTCCCCTACCTTCGCCCATGCCAATAGCCGCTTGTACCATTGCCCACGACGAGCTCACCGTGCGCCCCGTCGGTCCCCTCGCTCGACTATAAATAGAGGCCACCCCCGCTCGAATTCTTCACACCATTCTACTCCCCTCCCATCACTGATCGTGACACACCGTTCCCGGAGCAAGGCAAGCAACACTTCGCCGGAATTTCACCGGAGCCCGCCGCCTCTGGAGAAGAAGGGAGCCAGCGATTGGAGCCGCCCCAGGAGGAGCCACCGGTACCAGGAGATTCCCCGTCGTCGACTTCGTCGTTCGCCCGCCTAGACGACCCTCGCCAGCACCCCGGTGAGCCCCCAGCAACCCCCACTGGTCGCGCTAGGTTTCTGTCTCGCCGGCGTTGCTCAACGTCGACGATGACTCTCAGCCATTGGATTAGAATCAGATCGAACACACCACGTTGCCATGTACCGCTTCGCACCCCCTGTCTCACTGACGAGTGGGGACACCCACTTAAGAAGCCCGCGGAAGCGCTACGCTTAGTAGGCCGGCCCGTTAACTTTTCCCGCGCAGCCCAGTTATTTGAATTAAACCTTTTCCATTTTTATTTCAAACTCACTTCTTTACCCAACTTCAAAAATTAACCCAGATCGATTCAGTGCACCAAATTGAATGAAACTAATTTTGTTGGAAAGGTCTGGGAATGCTGAATCCAAGCCTGTTGGATTCAAGTCATTTGGATCTATAGATCAC
The DNA here is from genome assembly GCA_916181665.1 of Avena sativa. Taxonomy (NCBI): domain Eukaryota; kingdom Viridiplantae; phylum Streptophyta; class Magnoliopsida; order Poales; family Poaceae; genus Avena; species Avena sativa. The sequence goes on from OV702297.1 coordinate 243,257,033, forward strand.
CCATGGTAAAAACAACAAGGCAGAAGCTTTTCTGCCTTCAAACATTTTTCAAATTTAAACCATAATAGCTTTTGAGTTGATTCCAACTCTCAAAAATCACATTTAACCATACCTTTCAGAATATTTAAAAATATATAGGTTTACTTGCAGAAATAATGTTCAAGTAATAAAAGAATTCCCCATAGGCATTTCTAGTCACTTTATTTAATTAAAATAAAAGGGTAAAACCTTATTAAATTGTGACACCACTTTAAATCATATTCCCATGGACTAAAATATGTGGTGATGACATGTGTCAACATGATCCCATGTTTGGTTTGGAGAATATTAAATCTTAAGTAGTTTTTCAATGAGTAGAAATTACTTTTCTAAAAATAAAAGGAATTAAACCAAGCCTAAATCTTGTAATGTTAGTGATGATGTTAGATCATCTATAGCACACTTGTGTGTGATGATTGCAAGTAGTTAAGTATTTTTGGTGAATGTGCACTGTTGGAATTATGCCCTAGAGGCAATAATAAAGATGTTATTATTATAATTCTTGTTCATGATAAAGTTTATATTCCATGCTAGAATTGTATTAAGCGGAAACATTAATACTTGTGTGGTTTGTGAACAACACCGTGTCCCTAGTACGCCTCTATGTACTAGCTCATTGATCAATGATGGTTAAGGTTTCCTAACCATAGACATGAGTTGTCAATTGATAATGAGATCATATCATTGGGAGAATGATATGGTGGATAGACCCAAACTAAGCGAAGCAATTAGATCGTGTCATTGTGTTCATCTTTGCGAAGCTTTTCCTATGTCAAATATTGTATTCCTTAGACCATGAGATAATGCAACTCCCTGGTATCGGAAGAAAGCTTTGAGGTCATCAAACGTCATCCTATGAGAGGGTGATCATAAAGGTGTCTCTCAGGTGATCGGAAAGTATCTGTTGGGTTGTATGTATCGAGATGGGATTTGTCCCTCCCAAGTCGGAGAGATATACTTCGGGCCCACTCGGTAATCGATATCAACACCGTTTGCAAGCATGTGGTTAAGGAGTTAATCACAAAGTGATATCGGATTACGGAACGAGTAAAGTACTTGCTGTGAACGAGATTGAACTACGTATGACGGTACCGACGATCGAATCTCGGGCAAGTAAAATATCACGAGACGAAGGGAATATATATATGGGATTGATTGAATCCTGGCATCGTGGTTCATCCGATATGATCATCGATGAATGTGTGGGAGTCAATATGGGTGCCCAGACCCCGCTGTTGATTATTGATAGAAGATCATGTCTCCATATTCTCGAACCCGCAGGGTCACACACTTAACCAGTCTCGACGCTAGGATAGATTGGATAATTGGTTTATGAATTTTTGTTCGGAGTCTCGGATGGGATCCGAGACATCACGAGAGGTTCCGGAGTGGTCCAGAGAATAAGATTCATATAAGGCAGTGCAGTTTTTGGAGTTCGGAATTGTTCCGGATTAATCGGTATTGTACCGGAAGCTTCTAGAACCTTCCGGAAGAGGGCCAACGTGGTCCCACCTTCCGAGAGGGGGCATGGGCCTATGAGGGAGTGTCCTGGCCGCATTGGGCCAGGGGCACAAGGCCCCATAGGGCCCAGCCGATCCTAGATAAGTTTAAAATCGTTTAAACTAGAGATAGGATGTCTAGATAAGGGAAAGTTTAAAATCGTTTAAACTAGAGATAGGATTTCTAGATAAGGGAAAGTTTAAATCGTTTAAACTAGAGATAGGCTTGGAGGATGGGCAGGGGCTGGCCGCACCCCCCTCTATATATAGAGGGCTGGTGCGCCCCCTCCCCACTAACCTACACCTTCCTCCAAACCCTAGTTGCCCTGCTGCCCTCCTCTCTCCCTCCCGACTGTTTGTAGGCGAAGCCCTGCTGCAGAAATTCTCCACCATATACACCGCGCCGTCGTGTTGTAGATCCAATCCATCTCTCCACCATACTTGCTGGTCCGAGGAAGGAGGAGACGTCGAGGTGCTGCACGTGTGCATCTCACGGAGGCACCGCCACTTGTGGTGCTAGATCGGATCGGATCGCGAGGAGGAGAAGCGAGTACGACTACATCACCCACGTTCCGACGAACGTTCCGTTGTGCGAATCTTCAAGGGTATGAAGATCTAATCCAATCTCTCTTGTTGTTTGCATCTCCTAGATTAGATCTTGGCTTTCCTTCTGTTCGCTTCCGTAGAAAATTTTGATTTACTATGCTGCTAAACCCTTCAGTGGTATCAGAGCTAGATCTATGCGTAGATGTGTTTCACGAGTAGAACGCAACATGGTTGTTGCGGGCGTTGATGTTTTCTGTTGCAAGCCTCTTGTTTGTGTTCTTCTTATGGCGCGGGATAGTGAGATTGAAGCGGTCCAGGCCAACCTTACGCGACGTCGTTCGCGAGACCGGCTCCGCACTTGACGTGTGGCTTGTACCATACATGCGGCTGGTGGATGTCAGTTTCTCTAAAGATAGTTGTCATGGGATTAACACCGGAGTTTGGCAACCATAATATCACCGTTGTGGCTTTCCGTAGGTAAGAATCGTTCTTAGCATCTACTCCCATAAGCCACGTAAAACATGCAACAACAAAGTAGAGGCGTCTAACTTGTTTTTGCAGTGAGTGTTTTCTGTGATATGGTATGGCCCAAGATGTGATGTGTATATTGTATGCGATGATCATGTTTTGTAATGTTTCACGACTTGCATGTCGATGAGTACACAACCGGCAGGAGCCATATGGTTGTCTTTATAATTGTGTATGACCTGCGAGTCAACTTCTTATACGCCATGTAATAGCTTTACTTTATCGCTAAGTAGTTAGCAATAGTTGTAGTTGCTATTCGTGGTGGAGGCAATCATGGTGGAGTGATGGAGATCATGCCGGAACGCACAAGATGGAGATCATTGCGCGAAGATTGGCTATACCATGTCACATAAAGTTATATGCATGTGATGTTTATCCTTTTATGTATCTTATCATGCTTAGATCGCGACGGTAGCATTATAAGATGATTCCTCACTTAAAGATCAAGATAAAAACTGTGTTCTCCCCAAGTATGCACCGTTGCGAAAGTTCGTCCTGTCCAAGCATCACGTGATGATCGGGTGCTATAGACTCTACGCTCACATACAACGGGTGCAAGCCAGTTTTGCACACGCGGAAATACTTGGGTCTAACTTGACGAGCCTAGCATGTACAGACATGGCCTCGGAACACATGAACCGAAAGGTTAAGCATGAGTCATATGAATGATATGATCGACACTTCGTTGTCCACCATTGAAACCACATCTCTTCTCGTGAAGATCGGATTAGGTGTGGTGAATTTGGATCATGTTCACTAAACAACTTGAGGGATGTTGAATTTAGTGGGAGTTCATCTAGTAATTTGATTAAAAGTTGAACTAGTTATCATGAACATAGTCTAATTTGTACTTGCAAATATTGTAGATCACTTGGCTAAGTCCAACTTCAACTTCAACGTTTTTGCTGAGAAAGAAAAGCTTAAGAACAATGGGTCTAACTTCACCAACTGGTTCCGCAATCTAAGAATCATTCTGTCTGGCGGACAAAAGGACTATGTCCTTGAGAAAGCGTTAGGTAACCCCCCCTGCTGCAACTGCGCCGGCTGATGAGAAAGCTGTCTATCAGTCGTGTAAAGATGATTATGGTGTGATTAAGAGCACCATGTTGTTTGCTATGGAACCGGAACTTCAAAATCGTTTTGAAAACTATCCCGGGCCATTTGAGATTCTCGAAGAGCTGAAAACCATGTTTTAGACTCAGGCCCGTTCTGAGAGATATGAGATCTCCGAGAAGTTCTTTAACTGCAAGATGGAGGAAGGGACTTCCGTTAGTGAGCATGCCATTAAGATGTCGGGCTACACTCAACGCCTTGAGCAACTGGACTGCAAGATTCCAGAGGAGCTCAAGATTGACAGGGTTCTGCAATCACTCCCTCCCAGCTACAAAAGTTTTGTAGTGACTCATAATCAGATTGGTTCCACTGATACGATCACCGAGCTCTTCGCAAAGTTGAAGGCTGCGGAGGTGGACATCAAGAAGGATAATCATGTGTTGATGGTCAACAAGCCCTCCTTTAAGAAAGGTAAGGGTGCAAAGAAGCCCTTCAAGAAAAGCGGCGGCAAGCGCGTTGCCCCTGCTGAGAAGAAGCTCAAGTCTGGTCCTAAGCCGGACACTGAGTGCTTCTATTGCAAGGACAAGGGTCACTGGAAGCGCAACTGTTCGAAGTACTTAGCGGACAAGAAGGCTGGCACCATCAAAGGTATATTTGTTATACATGTTATTGATGTTTTCCTTACTAGCCCTCGTTGTAGTGCCTGGGTATTTGATACTGGTTCAGTTGCTAATATTTGTAACTCGAAACAGGAGCTACGGAATAGACGGCGGCTTGCGTGGGATGAGGTGACGATGCGCGTTGGCAACGGATCAAGAGTTGATGTGATGGTCGTCGGCACGCTCTCCTTAGTTTTACCTTCCGGATTAGTTTTAAACCTTAATAAGTGTTATTATGTGCCTGCGTTGAGCATGAACATTATTTCTGGATCTTGTTTATTGCAAGACGGTTATTCATTTAAATCGGAGAATAATGGTTGTTCTATTTATATGAGTAACATCTTTTATGGTCATGCACCTATTGTGAATGGTTTATTTCTTCTAAATCTCGAAAGGGATGAAACACACATCCATAACATTGAGGCTAAGAGATGCAAAGTAGATAGTGATAATACTACTTATTTGTGGCACTGTCGTCTAGGTCATATTGGTGTAAAGCACATGAAGAAACTCCATTCTGATGGACTTTTGGAGTCTCTTAATTTTGAATCATTTGACACATGCGAACCATGCCTTATGGGCAAGATGATCAAAACCCCGTTCTCCGGTATGATGGAGCGAGCAACGGACTTGTTGGAAATCATACATACCGATGTATGCGGACCGATGAGTGTTTTGACGCGCGGTGGATATCGCTATTTTCTCACTTTTACCGATGACTTAAGTAGATATGGGTATATCTATTTAATGAAACATAAATCTGAAACGTTTGAAAAGTTCAAAGAATTTCAGAATGAAGTGGAGAACCATCATAACAGAAAGATTAAGTTTCTACGATCCGATCGTGGGGGCGAATATTTGAGTTATGATTTTCTCACGCATCTCAAAGCAAGTGGAATCGTTTCACAACTCACGCCACCCGGAACACCACAGCGCAATGGTGTGTCTGAACGCCGGAATCGAACCCTATTAGATATGGTCCGATCGATGATGTCTCTTACTGATTTTCCGTTATCATTTTGGGGTTATGCATTAGAAACCGCTGCATTCACTTTAAATAGGGCTCCATCTAAATCCGTTGAGACGACACCGTATGAACTGTGGTTTGGTGCTAAACCTAAGTTGTCGTTTCTTAAAGTTTGGGGATGCGAAGCTTACGTCAAGAAGTTGATGCCGGACAAGCTCGAACCCAAAGCGGAGAAATGCGTCTTCATAGGATACCCTAAGGAAACTATTGGGTATACCTTCTATCACAGAACCGAAGGCAAAGTGTTTGTCGCAAAGAACGGTTCCTTTCTTGAGAAGGAGTTTCTCTCGAAAGAAGTGAGTGGGAGGAAAGTAGAGCTAGACGAGGTTATTGAACCTTCTCTTGAATTGGAGAGTAGCGCAGCACCTGAAATTGTTCCAGTGCCGCCTGCACCAACAATAGAGGAAGCTAATGACAAGGATCAGTAAGCTTCGGACGATGCTGCTACTGAACGTCGCAGGTCGACAAGGTCGCGTGCCCCTCCTGAGTGGTACGGTAACCCTGTCTTGACTGTCTTGTTAGTAGAAGACAGCGAACCTACGAACTATGAGGAAGCAATGATGAGCCCAGACTCTGAGAAATGGCTAGAAGCCATGAAATCCGAATTGGGATCCATGAGCGAAAACCAAGTATGGACTTTGGTGGACCCTCCTAGCGACCGAAAGGCCGTTGAGTGCAAATGGATCTTCAAGAAGAAAACGGACGCGGATGGTAATGTTACCGTCTATAAAGCACGGCTTGTTGCGAAAGGTTTTCGACAAGTTCAAGGTGTTGACTACGATGAGACTTTCTCTCCCGTAGCGATGTTTAAGTCCATTCGGATTTTATTAGCAATTGCTGCGTTTCATGATTATGAAATATGGCAAATGGATGTCAAGACTGCTTTCCTCAATGGCAACATTGATGAAGAGTTGTATATGATGCAACCCGAAGGTTTTGTCGATCCTAAGGATGCTGATAAAGTATGCAAACTTCAGCGTTCCATTTATGGACTGAAGCAAGCGTCTCGGAGTTGGAACCTTCGTTTTGATCAAGTGATCAAGAGCTTTGGATTTGTTCCAAATTGCTACGAAGCTTGCATCTACAAGAAAGTGAGTGGGAGCTCGGTGATGTTTCTGGTACTATATGTGGATGACATATTGATTATTGGAAATGACATCGACATGCTTAACGATGTGAAGAGTTATTTGAACAAGTGTTTTTCAATGAAAGACCTAGGTGAAGCTTCTTATATATTGGGCATCAAAATCTATAGAGATAGACAAAGACGCCTGATAGCTTTAAGCCAGAGTACATACCTAGACAAAGTTCTGAAAAGGTTCAGAATGGATAAGGCATTGAAAGGTTCAGTGCCTATGTTGTCAGGTAAGATATTGAGCAAGGCTCAGTGTCCAGCTACGGTAAATGATAGGGAAGCTATGAGCAAAGTGCCGTATGCCTCGGCCATAGGTTCCATCATGTATGCCATGCTGTGTACTAGACCGGATGTGTCCAATGCTCTTAGTTTGACGAGCAGATATCAAAGTGATCCAGATGTGGAACACTGGACAGCCGTGAAGAACATCCTAAGGTACCTAAATAGGACTAAAGAAATGTTCTTAGTCTATGGGGGTGATGAACAGCTCGTCGTAAAAGGTTACGTCGATGCTAGTTTCGACACCGACAAGGATGATGCTAAATCTCAGACAGGATACGTGTATATTTTGAATGGAGGAGCTGTGAGCTGGAGAAGCTACAAGCAAAGCATGGTCGCGGGATCTACAGTAGAAGCGGAATACATGGCTGCTACAGAAGCGTCAAGTGAAGGAGTTTGGATCAGAAACTTCATCACTGAGCTTGGCATGGTTCCAAGTGCATTGGACCCGCTGGAGATATTGTGTGACAACACTGGCGCCATAGCACTCGCTAAGGAACCAAGATATCATCCAAAGACCAAGCATATCAACCGCAAGTTTCATATAATCCGAGATTATATAGCAGATGGAGATCTGAAGATCAGCAAAGTACATACAGATCTGAATGTCGCAGATCCATTGACTAAACCTCTTCCACGTGTAAAACATGATCAGCACCTCAGTGCCATGGGTGTAAGATTGTTGCCAAATGTAAACTAGATTATTGACTCTAGTGCAAGTGGGAGACTGTTGGAATTATGCCCTAGAGTCAATAATAAAGATGTTATTATTATAATTCTTGTTCATGATAAAGTTTATATTCCATGCTAGAATTGTATTAAGCGGAAACATTAATACTTATGTGGTTTGTGAACAACACCGTGTCCCTAGTACGCCTCTATGGACTAGCTCATTGATCAATGATGGTTAAGGTTTCCTAACCATAGACATGAGTTGTCAATTGATAATGAGATCATATCATTGGGAGAATGATATGGTGGATAGACCCAAACTAAGCGAAGCAATTAGATCGTGTCATTGTATTCATCTTTGCGAAGCTTTTCCTATGTCAAATATTGTATTCCTTAGACCATGAGATAATGCAACTCCCTGGTATCGGAAGAAAGCTTTGAGGTCATCAAACGTCATCCTATGAGAGGGTGATCATAAAGGTGTCTCTCAGGTGATCGGAAAGTATCTGTTGGGTTGTATGTATCGAGATGGGATTTGTCCCTCCCAAGTCGGAGAGATATACTTCGGGCCCACTCGGTAATCGATATCAACACCGCTTGCAAGCATGTGGTTAAGGAGTTAATCACAAAGTGATATCGGATTACGGAACGAGTAAAGTACTTGCTGTGAACGAGATTGAACTAGGTATGACGGTACCGACGATCGAATCTCGGGCAAGTAAAATATCACGAGACGAAGGGAATATATATGGGATTGATTGAATCCTGGCATCGTGGTTCATCCGATATGATCATCGATGAATGTGTGGGAGTCAATATGGGTGCCCAGACCCCGCTGTTGATTATTGATAGAAGATCTTGTCTCCATATTCTCGAACCCGCAGGGTCAAACACTTAACGTGTCTCGACGCTAGGATAGATTGGATACTTGGTTTATGAATTTTTGTTCGGAGTCTCGGATGGGATCCGGGACATCACGAGAGGTTCCGGAGTGGTCCGGAGAATAAGATTCATATAAGGCAGTGCAGTTTTTGGAGTTCGGAATTGTTCCGGATTAATCGGTATTGTACCGGAAGCTTCTAGAACCTTCCGGAAGAGGGCCAACGTGGTCCCACCTTCCGGGAGGGGGCATGGGCCTATGAGGGAGTGTCCTGGCCGCATTGGGCCAGGGGCACAAGGCCCCATAGGGCCCAGCCGATCCTAGATAAGTTTAAAATCGTTTAAACTAGAGATAGGATTTCTAGATAAGGGAAAGTTTAAAATCGTTTAAACTAGAGATAGGATTTCTAGATAAGGGAAAGTTTAAATCGTTTAAACTAGAGATAGTCTTGGAGGATGGGCAAGGGCTGGACGCACCCCCCTCTATATATAGAGGGCTGGTGCGCCCCCTCCCCACTAACCTACACCTTCCTCCAAACCCTAGTTGCCCTGCTGCCCTCCTCTCTCCCTCTCGACTGTTTGTAGGTGAAGCCCTGCTGCAGAAATTCTCCACCATATACACCGCGCCGTCGTGTTGTAGATCCAATCCATCTCTCCACCATACTTGCTGGTCCGAGGAAGGAGGAGACGTCGAGGTGCTGCACGTGTGCATCTCATGGAGGCACCGCCACTTATGGTGCTAGATCGGATCGGATCGCGAGGAGGAGAAGCGAGTATGACTACATCACCCACGTTCCGACGAACGTTCCGCTGTGCGAATATTCAAGGGTATGAAGATCTAATCCAATCTCTCTTGTTGTTTGCATCTCCTAGATTAGATCTTGGCTTTCCTTCTGTTCGCTTCCGTAGAAAATTTTGATTTACTATGCTGCGAAACCCTTCATGTACCTCGTATTTATTTATAGACGCTAGTACCGACCAAGGATACGAGGAGGAAGAATGATTCTACGAAGAAGAAGCCGAGGAGAACTTCAACCACTGCTCTGCTCAAGGCAAGCTAACACTTGCAATTATGAAAGTTAGATAACCTATGCAATGCACTAAGCATGCTTGGTTAGACATATTGGATGATACCCAATCCTAGTTTTATTTAAAAGCTTTCTATTTTATTTCTTTATCAAAGCTCTTACTTAGATTTTACTTAAATGAATGGTAGATACTAGAAAGATATGTGAAGGTTGCATAAAGAGCATAAAATTTGGCCTAAGCTAGATAGTCTTGATGTCATCTTAAGGCATGAGATTAAACTTAGTCAAAACCCCACTAGTTTATCACCCCTCATTAGTGCTTACCCCCACCTGTAGATGCTAGTGCTAAGCATAAAACTTGATCAACTTTAGATGGGAATACTTGGTGGAAAAATGGTTATGAAAACCTTGGAATGATGGATCATTCTATTGAAATGTTTTGGACATGTCTTTCCGAACACCTGATGATTTTGGTGATGAAAATGTTGAGGCATGAGCCTTAGCCCTTTATAAAACTGATGGTTGTCTGGATGCGATACCATTCCAATTTTATCGTACAACCACAATACCCGAAGATTGGGTAGGGCTTGACTAGAAACTTATATACCTTAGTATTAGTTCCCTCACAGCCAAGGTCTGAGCTGAGGCTACCTTGTGAAGATTGTCCACCTGTGCAGTACCCAAGATGACAGTTGGTCATGGTTGGGAGGCCAAACTCACAGGAGAGGTGCTTATACTAGGGCGTGTAATTGAAAGGTTAGGATTGATTATCCGCATACTGAGTATGGTGAATTCAGGATTTGTTCCTGACGGATGTATCGAATGTTGTGGTGAAAGTGTACAATATCTGCAGAGTGTCAAACTATTCGAATAGCCGCGTCCGCGGTTATGGACATTTGGAGTGGCCATACTGTTCCCCCGTCAGACTTTTCAAAATTACTTGTGAAATGAATTGAGACTTTGACTTGACCACAACAGGGTTGTGATCTAAATTACAAGTTCCCATTTAGGTGTTATAAAACTTCAACTAGCATTTGTTGCTTCTGAACTTAGTAGAGATAAATCTGGATTTTGCAAAACAACCCTAGAGCCTAGTGTCCTATTATCAAAAACCCCTCTCACTTGTTAGTATTAGTTTGTGAGTACTTAAAGAGTACTCATGGCTTTTTCCCTGGCTATTCCCATGGCCAGACTATGGAGAGGATTACCTGGAGGATGGACCCCAGGAAGGTTACGACAACTAGGATCATCTCCCATCATCAGCATTGCTTGTGACCCCAAAGATGGAGCTTCGCCTATGCTATCGTTATTATTACATATTTCGCTGCTTGATGTTGTATTAAGAACTGGATCATGAGATCCGTATTTGTGTAAGAACTTATGTACGGTTTGTAATGGATGATGTACTATGGTATCCAATTCTGTTATGTCTCGCAAAAATGGTAATGCTGGGATTGCGATGTATGGCATAACAGGCATCTGGGATTAAAAATCCACGTGTTGACAAGTTAGTATCAGAGCCATCCTGACCATAGGAGAACCTAGTTAGATTGGACGTTTGAATCAAAAACTTAGTTTCCAAAACCAAAGAAAACAAATATTTACAAAAACTTATTCTCATTCTTATCCCTTTGATTCTTTCATGAAAATTCATGTTCCTCAAAAACTCTTGTAAATACATAAAATTTTGACACACTTGATCACTCTACTAACTTACTCATCCTATATTCTTATAGATGGACGTGAAGTACAGCAAGTTTTATCAGTAGGGGAATGGAGGAGACCTTATCTTTGAGAGGGATTTGGACCAGCTTTCGGATCTTATGGAGCGTCCGCACCCCGAGTTCTTCAGAGCTCAGCTCAATGATCAAGGAGGAGAAGATCTGCAGTGGCTAATTGTTGCAAGTCTCCGAGGAAAGATTGAACCTCCCACTGCTGAGGGAATTCAGTTTACCTTGAGAGAAAACAACTGGCTCGATGGACTTGCCAGGGCCATGCAGGAAGCTCTTTCCCGTCTGTGTGGGCAGAGCATCAATCATATCAAGGGTACTCGCTTTGAGTTTTGCCCAAGGCGTTATGCTAATGGACAACCACTGGAAGCCCCATACCACCCTGAGCTGAAGACTCAATTGGACCACCTTAGCTTCATGATGTACGATCGTCAGCAGGAGTTGGACAACTGCCGTGACTACTGCAACCACAAGTCTGCCATCATCAAGACGAAGGACCAAACCATCGCCATGCTAGCAAAGGATCGCAAGTCTCGCAGCCGTCAGCTCGACAAGAAGGAGCGCATTCTTGCCCATCTTCGCCACCGCATCTCATCTTTGGAGGAGACCATCCACGAGAGGGACATGTAGTTGGAGGAAAGGGAGAATGCTGGAGAGGATCTTCATGGAGACCCCTACTCCTATCTCAGCGATGACGATGATTTTCTGGAGGATCAGGCTATGGATATCTTCACTGATGAAGACGATTTCGCCTTCATCGATGATGATGAGGATGATGAGGCCACAGATTCCGAGGAGTAGTAGCACTTGAGCACTAGCGTAGTGAGTAGTATTCGGTCCCACTGTATCGTAGTTTTCAGAATGGTTCTTAAAACCATCTGTTCTTCTTTGTTGTGGTGTGTGTTGTATCGGGTGCTATGAATGAATGAATGAATGAATGAAAAAGCAAGTTGCTAGAAAAATCTGAGTCAAACTTTAAAAACTTTTCAAAGACCCAAAACCTTAGAAATTTCCCTCTTTTCTCATGATCTATCTCAATCTTCAGATGCCACGTGGAGGAAGTGGTTCATCCCCGGACCCGATGTTGCAGATTCTGCAAATGTTGACTTCTGACCGCGAAGCTGAAAGAGCGGAACGTCAAGCCAACCTAGCCACACTTCAGCAGATAGCCCAGCTTGCCCACAACAACCAAGGCCATGGAAATCAGGACAACCATGGATCTAAGCTCAAGAACTTCCAGAATACCAACCCACCTGTTTTCACTAAGTCTGAAGAGCCCCTAGACGCCGATGATTGGCTGCAAACCATGGAAAATAACCTAGAAGTCGCCGGAGTGGAAGCCAACGAGAAAGTTCTGTTCACCACCCACTATCTAGCCGGAGATGCCAGGGCATGGTGGAAAAGTGTTCGCGCAATGACCGGAGGCCAGATGATGACCTGGGAGGAATTCAAGGTCAAGTTTAGCAGAACCCATGTGCCACCAGGTTTGATCAAGAGAATGAGAGACGAGTTCAGAGAGCTAAAGCAAGGAAGGATGACTGTAGTGGAATACCGTGACAATTTTTTGTCATTAGCTAGGTATGCCCCGAATGAGATCGACACCGAAACCAAGAAGAAAGAAAGATTCCTGAATGGTCTGCATGATGAGATGCAGACTGTGTTAGTCAATATCCCCTTTGCGGATATTGAAGCCCTTGTCGACTCTGCTATCCAGATGGAAGGAAAGATCAACCAAGCCAATGAGAACCGCAAGTGTCGCATGATGCACCAGCCAGGAACCCATCCGACCCCAAAGTATCGCCCCAACCCATCTCCAGGATTTTCCCCAAGAACCAACAGACCCCCGATGAACCGTCCAACCTATCCCAACCGTGGAAACCCTAGGCCCGGAGGATATCACAACAACCCCGGCAACGCTAGCAATTTCAACCGTGCCCCACCCAAGTTCAACAACAACAATGCTACCGCCAACACCAACACTGCCCCGAGAACTGGAAGCAATGTTGTGTCTGTCGCAGCAAGGACAAGTCGCAAGTGACTTGTTATGACTGTGGAAATAAAGGCCACTATTCTAACGAGTGCCCCAACAAGAAGAATGCTACAGCCCCCAATGCCAATGCCCCAGCTCAGCAGCACCGTCGTGTTCAGCCAGGACGAAGATTTTCCCCAGGGAATTCACTCAACCGCAACGGCCGTCTTTTTCTCATGCATGCTGAAGAAGCTCAGGAAGCGCCAGACGTCGTGTTGGGTATGTTTTCTGTTAATTCAGTACTTGCAAGAGTGTTGTTTGATTCTGGTGCATCGCATTCATTTGTCACCGAAGAATTTGCATGCACTAGTAAAATTCAACCAACCAAACTGAAGCATGTAATGATTATTCAAATTCCCGGATCAACCACCAAGGCTAGGCAAATTTGCAAAGCCATCCCTATCCGAATCCATGGCATAGATTTTTATGCAAATCTGATAGTACTCGGAACTAAAGGTTTGGAAGTAGTACTAGGAATGGATTGGATGTCCAAACATAAAGGATTGATTGACTGTCCCAAGAAAGCCATAACCATGACCAGTACCGCCGGAATATCAGCCGAGCATATATCTGAAACCTTACCTCGCCAATTCAAATGCAACAAGAGTATATCCCAACCTACCATTGACCAAGTCCAGATAGTCTGTGAATACCCCGATGTATTTCCAGATGTTTTGCCCGGTAAGCCCCCAGATCGGGATATCGAGTTTATCATCGAACTAATTCCTGGAACCGGACCCATAGCTCAGAGACCCTATAGTATGAACCCGTCAGAGCTCGCAGAATTGAAGAAGCAGTTGGATTCCATGCTAGAAATTGGATTGATTCAACCAAGTGCGTCACCTTGGAGATCACCTGTCTTGTTTGTGGACAAGAAGGATGGAGGGAACCGTTTGTGTACGGATTATCGGAAATTGAATGATATCACTATCAAGAACAAGTAACCCTTGCCCAAGATAGAAGATTTGTTTGATCAGTTGACTGGTGCCAAAGTGTTTTCTAAGATTGATCTTAGAACTGGCTATCATCAACTCAAAATTCGTGCAGAGGTTATTCCAAAGACTGCCTTTACCACCAGATATGGATTGTAAAAGTATACAGTCATGTCTTTTGGACTAACCAATGCCCCCGCTTATTTCATGAATCTCATGAATAAGATTTTTATGGACTTCCTGGATAAGTTTGTCGTTGTTTTCATCGATGACATTCTGATTTATTCCAAATCCGAATAAGAACATGAGCTACACCTAAGGACCATCCTTGGAACCCTTAGAGAGCATCAGTTGTATGCCAAGTTTAGCAAATGTGAATTCTAGTTACAGGAGGTAGGATTCCTTGGTCACATTGTATCAGCCGGAGGAATTGCCGTTGACCCTGCCAAAGTGAAAGATGTAGAAGATTGGCAAGCCCCAACCACTCAAACCCAAGTTCGTGCATTTCTCGGATTGGCGGGATATTACCGCAAGTTTGTAGAAGGATTCTCTAGTATCGCCAGACCCATGACCCAATTGCTGAAGAAGGACAAGAAATTTGAATGAACCGACAAATGTGAAGCGAGTTTTCAAGAACTCAAGAGGAGATTGATTTCATCCCCAATCGTGATCATGTCGGATATCACGAAGCCCTTCGATGTGTATTGTGATGCATCCAAGATTGGTCTCGCATGTGTGCTAATGCAAGAAGGCAAAGTTATATCTTATCTATCTCGACAACTGGAGCAGCACGAGCAAAACTACCCAACCCATGACCTCGAACTCGCAACCGTAGTTCTAGCCCTGAAAACATGGAGACATTACCTGATGGGAAACCGTTGTGAGATCTATACGGATCACAAGAGCCTGAAGTATATATTCACTCAGAAGGACCTGAATATGAGACAGAGAAGGTGGATTGAACTAATCAAGCATTACGACCTAGACATTCACTATCACCCTGGTAAAGCCAACGTAGTAGCAGATGCCCTTAGCAGATTGTCGTGCCGCTTGAACTCCATGATTTTGAAGGAGCAACCAAGTCTTCACAAAGAGATGGAAGATTTTCGAATGGAATTAGTGAGTGAAGGATTTTTGGCTAGTATAGAACTTCAGCCCACTTTGATCAGTCAGATTAAAGAGGCGCAGAAGGGAAATGCTAGTATTGACGGAATCAAGCATCGTATCGGTACAGGAAAAGTACCTGGATTCACCGAAGACGAAGAAGGAGTTTTGTGGTACAAAGGACGCCTTTGTGTACCATCAGATTCTGAGTTGAAAGAAGTTATTTTGAAGGAGGCTCATGATACTCTTTATTCTATCCATCCCGGAGGAACTAAGATGTATCAAGATTTGAAAGAGCAATTTTGGTGGCATAAGATGAAGAGAGAAATCGGAAGCTATATCGCCAAGTGTGATATTTGTCAGCGAGTCAAGGCCGGACATCAAAGACCCGCTGGATTGTTGCAACCATTGTAGATTCCGGAATGGAAATGGGATTCTGTAGGAATGGACTTTATCACTAGACTGCCTACTTCTAGTAGGGGAAATGACTCTATCTGGGTCATAGTGGACAGATTGTCCAAAGTCGCCCATTTCTTGCCCGTCAAAACCACCTATTAGAGTTCGAAGCTAGCAGAGTTGTATATCGCTAGAATCGTTAGTTCGCATGGAGTCCCCAAGAACATCATATCGGATCGAGGAACTTAGTTTACCTCAAGATTCTGGAAGAAAGTCCAAGAAGGTTTAGGAACCCGCTTAGATTTTAGTACCGCGTATCACCCTCAGACCGATGGACACACGGAGCGAGTAAATCAAATACTCGAGGATATGCTGAGAGCATGTGTGTTAGAATATGGATCCAAGTGGGAAGACTGTCTGCCATTTGCAGAATTTTCATACAACAACAGTTATCAAGCCAATTTGCAAATGGCCCCATTTGAATTCATGTACGGAAGGAAGTGTCATACCCCTTTGAACTGGTCGGAAGTAGGAGAGAGTCAGATTTTCGGACCCGACATCCTACGAGAAGCAGAAGAGAAGGTTCACAAGAATCGTGAACACCTCAAGACTGCCCAATCCAGACAGAAGAGTTACGCCGACAAGAGACGTCGAGACCTCTCCTTCAACATAGGAGATTTTGTTTATCTGAAAGTGTCTCCATTGAAGGGAATGCAGCGTTTCCAACTCAAAGGAAAGTTAGCCCCAGATATATCGGACCTTTCAGGATTCTGAACCGTCGAGGAGAAGTATTGTATCAATTGGAACTACCTGAATAGATGTCAGCCGTGCACAATGTGTTCCATATCTCATTACTTCGCAAGTGTCTCGAAGTCCCCGAGAAGACCGAAGTGTTCAAAAATATCGATCACCGGACCATAGAGATCAACGATGACCTGAACTATCCCGAAGTACCCATCCGTATTTTGGAAGAAGCTTTTCGAACTACCCGAACCCGGAGCATCAAGTTTCTCAAGATTCAGTGGAGAAACCACACAGAAGAGGAAGCTACCTGGGAGCACGAAGATCACATCAGGACGGAGTTTCCCGATCTCTTCAAATCCTAGGTAATCTTTTCGTCCTTTTTCAAATCTCGGGATGAGATTTTGTTTAAGGGGGGAAGGTTTGTAACATCCCAAAAATACTAAACTTAAATCATCAAACTCTAATCATCAAAATTAGGGTTAACAAAAACTTTTCTAAATAAAATTTTGAAAGCATGCATATGTGTATGCATGTCATTTTGAATTCTTTTGAACCACCTTGTTTATGTGTTTCATTGCTTGTAAAGGGATGCTTAGGTGAAATAAACATCATCTAAACCTTTCCCAAACTTTTCCTAAAGACAAATAAAATAAAGGAATGGTCACTTTGACCAATTTAACTCCCATGCCTACTTTGGTTGTCTCAAACTTTCAGAACCTAACAGAAACTTTTCTGGATCTTTGCACCCCTTGAATGTACTCATAACAAGGTATCAAGGCCCACTTTGTGATCATCCAGAAATTTTCAAATGCATAGTTTAAATGACAATTCAAAATTGAATCTTTATCATATGGGAAGATCCCACTTTTTCAAAAACCACTCAAACAAGCTCAACTTTCAAAACCCAAGCATCTGTAGACTCACCAGCACCAATCTAGCACACCCACCAAAAATCTTTTCAAAATTCAAAACTTGATTTCATGCGGCCATTTCATCAAACACATTGCAGACACAAATCATACAAAATCAAAACACTATAGTGTGAAGTGTTTTGAGCCTAACTTGTTCTCTCTCTAGGAACCACTAGCCTTAGTAGATCATCTAACAACCTTAACTAATCAGTAGCACCACTGTAAGCTTGGCATTGCCATCAATGGTGAACAGCCGAGCACACGCATGCCACCCCAGTGGAGACAGCAAGCTAGGAGAAGATTAAGCCGTGCCAACCTTGTCTGGGAGGCAGCCCACCGTCCACCACCACTCCCTGTCCAGCGTTCGAACCCTGCTAGCCACTGGACCACACGCACGGACCATGCCTAGACCGCCAGCGACCATGACGAGCATGCGCCAGAGCGCCACCCTCGACCGAAGCCCACAGACCGCGTGCCGCCCTTGCCGCGTGCACACACGATCACCACCAACCCAGGAGACCACCAGACATCCCCGTTCGCCGCCCCATGCCGCACAGCCACCGCTCGCCGTCGAAGAAGCCGCCTCTGCCGCGCAGAGCGTCGCTTGTTCCAGACCAACTTGCACCGCCCCACGTCTCGCCACCGTAGCGCTGAGCATCGCCAGGGAACACCGCACTGTCCCCTACCTTTGCCCATGCCAATAGCCGCTTGTACCATCGCCCCGACAAGCTCACCGTGCGCCCCGTCGGTCCCCTCGCTCGACTATAAATAGAGGCCACCCCCGCTCGAATTCTTCACACCATTCTACTCCCCTCCCATCACTGATCGTGCCACACCGTTCCCGGAGCAAGGCAAGCAACACTTCGCCGAAATTTCACCGGAGCCCGCCGCCTCTGGAGAAGAAGGGAGCCAGCGATTGGAGCCACCCCAGGAGTAGCCACCAGTACCAGGAGATTCGCCGTCGTCGACTTCGTCGTTCGCCCGCCTCGCGGACCCTCGCCAGCACCCCAGTGAGCCCCCAGCAACCCCCACTGGCCGCGCTAGGTTTCTGTCTCGCCGGTGTTTCTCAACGTCAACGATGACTCTCAGCCGTTGGATTAGAATCAGATCGAACGCACCACGTTGCCCCGTACCGCTTCGCACCCCCTGTCTCACTGACGAGTGGGGACACCCACTTAAGCAGCCCGCGGAAGCGCTACGCTTAGCAGGCTGGCCCGTTAACTTTTCCCGCGCAGCCCAGTTATTTGAAGTAAACCTTTTCCATTTTTATTTCAAACTCACTTCTGTACCCAACTTCAAAAATTAACCCAGATCGATTCGGTGCACCAAATTGAATGAAACTAATTTTGTTGGAAAGGACTGGGAATGCTGAATCCAAGCCCGTTGGATTCAAGTCATTTGGATCTATAGATCACCCATGGTAAAAACAACAAGGCAGGAGCTTTTCTGCATTCTAACATTTTTCAAATTTAAACCATAATAGCTTTTGAGTTGATTCCAACTCTCAAAAATCCCATTTAACCATACCTTTCAGAATATTTAAAAATATATAGGTTTACTTGCAGAAATCATGTTAAAGTAATAAAAGAATGCCCCATAGGCATTTCTAGTCACTTTATTTAATTAAAATAAAAGGGTAAAACCTTATAAAATTGTGACACCACTTTAAATCATATTCCCATGGACTAAAATATGTGGTGATGACATGTGTCAACATGATCCCATGTTTGGTTTGGAGAATATTAAATCTTAAGTAGTTTTTCAATGAGTAGAAATTACTTTTCTAAAAATAAAAGGAATTAAACCAAGCCTAAATCTTGTAATGTTAGTGATGATGTTAGATCATCTATAGGACACGTGTGTGTGATGATTGCAAGTAGTTAAGTATTGTTTGGTGATTGTGTACCTCGTATTTATTTATAGACGCTAGTACCGACCAAGGATACAAGGAGGAAGAAGGATTCTACGAAGAAGAAGCCGAGGAGAACTTCAACCACTACTCTGCTCAAGGCAAGCTAACACTTGCAATTATGGAAGTTAGATAACCTATGCAATGCACTAAGCATGCTTGGTTAGACATATTGGATGATACCCAATCCTAGTTTTATTTACAAGCTTTCTATTTTATTTCTTTATCAAAGCTCTTACTTAGATTTTACTTAAATGAATGGTAGATACTAGAAAGATATGTGAAGGTTGCATAAAGAGCATAAAAGTTGTACTAAGCTAGATAGTCTTGATGTCATCTTAAGGCATGAGATTAAACTTAGTCAAAACCCCACTAGTTTACCACCCCTCATTAGTGCTTACCCCACCTGTAGATGCTAGTGCTAAGCATAAAACTTGATCAACTTTAGATGGGAATACTTGGTGGAAAAATGGTTATGAAAACCTTGGAATGATGGATCATTCTATTGAAATGTTTTGGACATGTGTTTCCGAACACCTGATGATTTTGGTGATGAAAATGTTGAGGCATGAGCCTTAGCCCTTTATAAAACTGATGGTTGTCTGGATGCGATACCATTCCAATTTTATCGTACAACCACAATACCCAAAGATTGGGTAGGGCTTGACTGGAAACTTATATACCTTAGTATTAGTTCCCTCGCGGCCAAGGTCTGAGCTGAGGCTACCTTGTGAAGATTGTCCACCTGTGTAGTACACAAGATGACAGTTGTTCATGGTTGGGAGGCCAAACTCACAGGAGAGGTGCTTATACTAGGGCGTGTAATTGAAAGGTTAGGATTGATTATCCGCATACTGAGTATGGTGAATTCAGGATTTGTTCCTGACGGATGTATCGAATTTTGTGGTGAAAGTGTACAATATCTGCAGAGTGTCAAACTATTCGAATAGCTGTGTCCGCGGTTATGGAAAGTTGGAGTGGATATTGTTCCCCCGTCAGACTTTTCAAAATGACTTGTGAAATGAATTGAGACTTTGACTTGACCACAACAGGGTTGTGATCTGAATTACAAGTTCCCATTTAGGTGTTATAAAACTTCAACTAGCATTTGTTGCTTCTGAACTTAGTAGAGATAAATCTGGCTTTTGCAAAACAACCCTAGAGCCTAGTGTCCTATTATCAAAAACCCCTCTCACTTGTTAGTATTAGTTTGCGAGTACTTAAAGAGTACTCATGGCTTTGTCCCTGGCTATTCCCATGGCCAGACTATGAAGAGGAGTACCTGGATGATGGACCCCAAGAAGGTTACGACAACTAGGATCATCTCCCATCGTCAGCATTGCCTATGACCCCGAAGATGGAGTTTAGCCTACGCTACCATTATTATTACGTATTCCGCTGCTTGATGTTGTATTAAGAACTGGATCATGAGATCCCTATTTGTGTAAGAACTTATGTACGGTTTGTAATGGATGATGTACTATGGTATCCAATTCTGTTATGTCTCGCAAAAATGGTAATCCTAGGATTGCGATGTATGGCATAACAGTCATCTGGGATTAAAAATCCGGGTGTTGACAAAAATAAATAAGACTAGGTCTTTAATTCATGTGATGATGCTAGATAATCTAGTGTGAACCTTTGTGTGCCAAATAGAAGTAGTTAAGTATTGTTTGGTGATTGTGTACCTCGTATTTATTTATAGACGCTAGTACTAACCAAGGCTACAAGGAGGAGGAGGAGTACTACACTACTCAAGGAAAGCTAAGCTAAACCATGCAAGCCATCCTTGCAAGCCTAAACCTACCAGTTAACCAATGTAAGATGCATTAGGCATACTTTGGTTATGCAACCTTGATTATGCCAAATCCTAGTTTTACTTGCAAGCTTTATTCTATTATTTCTTTATCAAAAGTTCTTTATTACTTTTAGATAGTGTTTTGTGAGTTTTGGAAAGATATTATAGGTAGCATAAAGAGCATAAAAATTGGCCTAAGTTAGTTAGAACTAGATGTCATACTAAGGCATGAGACTAGTTTTGGATAAGTCACACTTGATTAGCACCCCTCATTAGTGATTACCCTCAATTTTAGTGGCTAGTGGTAAGCATAAAAGTTGATCATTTTAGATGGGAATACTTGGTGAAAATGATTATGAAAAACTTAGAATGATGAGTCATTCTAATGAAATGTTTTGACATGTGTTATGAACACTAGATGATTTGATGATGAAAATGTTGAGGCATGATCCTTAGCCCTTTATAAAACTCCTGGTTGGGTTTTGAATGTGATACCATTGCAATTTTACCATACAACCACAATACCCGAATTTGGGTACGGCTTGACTAGAAGTTTATATATCTTAGTATGGGTTCCCTTGTGGAAGAGGTTTGAGCTAAGGCTGCCTCATGATGACTGTCCACCTGTGCAGTTCCCAAGATGACAGATGGTCATGGTTGGGAGTCAAAACTCATAGGGGAGGTGCCTATACTAGGGTGTGTAATTGAAAGGTTAGGATTGATTATCCTCATAGCGAGTATGGTGATTCAGGATTGTTCCTGACAGATGTATCGAATGTTGTGGTGAAAGTGTACCACCTCTGCAGTGTCAAACTATTCGAATATCCGCGTTTGTGGTTATGGACAGTTGGAGTGGCGGCCATACTGTTCCGTCGTTAGATGTTTTCAAAATGACTTATGAAATGAACTATGACTTTGACTTGACCACAACAGGGTTGTGAACATGAAAACTAAGTTCCCACTTCGGTGTTATAAAACATTAAGTTAGTTTTCTTTAATTCTAAAATCAGTTAGAGATAAACCTGGATTTTCCAAATCAACCTAGAGCTTAGGATTCCTACTCGAACTACCTTACTTGTTAGTATTAGTTTGCGAGTACTTAAAGAGTACTCATGGATTTGTCCCTGGCTATTCCTATGGCCAGACTATGAGGAGGACTACCAGGATGATGGACAGCAGGAAGTCAATGACAACTAGGATCATCTCCCATCATCAGCATTGCATGTGACCCTAAAGATGGAGCTTCGACCACGCTACCCTTATTATTATTCCGCTGCGTTGATTGTATTAAGACTGTGTAACATCCCAAAAATATTGAACAATGATTATCAATTTCCAATCACCAAAATTAGGGTTAACAAAAACTTTTGTTAATTAAATCATATGAATGCATGTGTGTATGTGATGATTGTAAGAATGCATGAATGGACTTGTGTGATTGTTGTGAATAGCAAGGAATGGTTTAAAGATGAAAACAACATCATCTAAATAAAATCCAAGCAGAAATAAATCAAGAGAAATTCGAAAACAAACAAAATAAGCAAATGTTCATTTTTGCCATCTTGCTCACTAGGCCACTTTGAGTGTTTCTAGTCCAAGATTTCAAACAAAAACAATTCTATTTATTTTTACCCCTGGCTAGACCAAGTAAAAGTGAACCAAAGCCCACCTTTCAAACTTATAGAAACATTTGACAACTTGATTCAAATGACATTTGAAAATTCAATCTTTAACATATGTGAAGATCACCAATTCTCAAAAACCAACCAAACTAGTGCATCTTGACCTTTCCAACTAACCAGAGACTACCTAGTATGTGACTAGTACACCCACCAATTTTCATTCAAAAATTCAAATTCAAATCTCTTTTGGCCATTTCATCAAACACCTTGCAAACACAAATCAAAGAAACATCAAACACTATACTAAGCAGTGTTTTTGGCCTAACTTGTTCCCTCTCTAGCTCACAACATGCTCTTAGTAGATCATCTAGCTCAATTAACAAGCTTTAGCTCACTGTGAGCTTGCCATTGCCATCAATGGTGAGCATGCCCGAGCTCAACTTGCCACCCCACTGTCGACAGCAAGCTAGGAGAAGCTCTAGCCTCGCCAACCTTGTCTGGGACACTGACCACCGTCCACCACCACCCCCTGTGCAACGCCAATGCATAGCCAGCCCCTGGACCACTCAGCCCGAGCGTGCCCAGCCTCTCTGCGAGCATGCCGAGAGCGTGCCAGAGCGCCGCACCCGACACACGAGCACAGACCACACGCCGCCCTTGCTGCTTGCGTGCGTGATCACCATCATCCCAGTAACCGCCAGGACATGCCCGTTCGTCGTCGCGCGACTAGGAGATCCTGTGCGCCATTAAACTTCCTGTCGGACCCGTCTAGAGCACCGCAGCATTCCGACCGTCTCGCACTTCCCCACGTCTCGCGACCATGCCATTGAGATTCCCCAGGGAGCATATCACCACCCATACCGTCGCCCATGCCATTAGCCCACTGTGACAACGACCACGACGAGATCCACCAGCGCCCTTCGGTCCCCTCTTGGCACTATAAACAGAGGCCACCCCCGTTCGAGTTATTCACACCAACACACTCCCCTCTCTCTCAGAACCACCCCACCTCATCCCCGGAGCAAGGCGAGCAGCAGGTCACCGGAATTTTGCCGGAGTCTGCCGTGGAGGAGGAGAAGAGGAGCCAGCGATTAGAGTCGCCCCACAAGAAGCCACCGGTACCAGGAGGTTTGCCTTCTTCGACTTTGTCATTTGCCCCCATCGCTGGCCCTCGCCTGAGCCCTGGTGAGCCTCCCACGACCCCCACTGGCCGCGCTAGGGTTCTGTCTCGCCGGAGTTGCCCGGCGTAGACGATAAGTTGCAGCCGTTCGATTAGAGGTTGATTGTGTGGTTTAGATTGCCTCGTACCGCTTCGCACCCCTGTCTCGCTGATTGGTGGGGACAGCCACTTGAACTCACCCGCGCGCACACTGTGCGCCATGGGCCGGCCAAGTTACACTCCCGTGCGACCTAGTAGTTTGAATTTAGTTTTTTCCATTTAGTTTCAAACTTAGTTCTGTACCTAGATTCAAAAATCAACCCAGGTCGATT
Organism: Avena sativa; assembly: GCA_916181665.1. NCBI lineage: Eukaryota > Viridiplantae > Streptophyta > Magnoliopsida > Poales > Poaceae > Avena > Avena sativa. The sequence continues at coordinate 243,281,043 of OV702297.1, forward strand.
CACTGAACCAAATTGCATGAAACTAATGTTGTTAGAAAGGTACTGGAATCCTTAATCTAAGCCTGTTGGATTTAAACCATTTAGAATTGTAGATCACCTATAGTAAAAATAACAAGGCAGAAGCTTTTCTGCATTCAAACATTTTGCAAAATTGAACCACAAAAGCTTTTGAGTTGATTCCAACTCTCAAAAATCACATTTAACAAGACCTTTCTGAATATATAAAAATATCTAGGTTTACTTGCAGAAATAATGAACAAGTAATAAAAGAATGCCTCATAGGCAATTCTAATCACTTTATTTAATTAAAATAAAAAGGTTAAACGTTATTAAATTGTGACACCACTTTAAATCACATTCCCATGTACTGAAATATGTGATGATGACATGTGAAACATGATCCCATGTTTTAGTTGGAGAATATTAAATTTTAAGTAGTTTTTCAATGAGTAGAAATTACTTTTCTAAAATAAAATAAATAAGACAAGTGCTTTGATGATTGTAATGTTTGTGATGATGCTAGATCATCTAGTGAAAACCTTGGTGTGATAAATAAAAGTAGTTAAGTATTGTTTGGTGATTGTATACCTCGTATTTATTTATAGACGCTAGTACCGACCAAGGATACGAGGAGGAAGGAGAATACTATGAAGAAGAAGCCGAGGAGAACTTCAACCACTGCTCTACACAAGGCAAGCCTCACTATACAAGTTCACTTAGCAAGTTACCTAAGCAAGTTGATCCTAATATCTTAGCAAGCTACTATCTTAGCAAGCTAAGCTAAACCATGCAAGTTTTACTTGCAAGCTTACACCACTTGATACCCAATCCTAGCTTTAATTACAAGCTTAGTTATTTTATTTCTTTATCAAAGCTTTTTATTAGAGTTTATTTAGTGACTTGTATACTTTAGAAAGATATTTAAAGGTAGCATAAAGAGCATAAAACTTGGCCTAAGTTAGATAATCTTGATGTCATCCTGAGGCATGAGATTGAACTTAGATCATTCACCCTCATTTACCACCCCTCATTAGTGTTCAACCCCACTTGTAGATGCTAGTGCTAAGCATAAAACTTGATCACTTTAGATGGGAATACTTGGTGAAAATGGTTATGAAAACCTTAGAATGATGAGTCATTCTACTGAAATGTTTTGACATGTGTTCTTGAACACCAGATGTTTTTGATGATGAAAATGTTGAGGCATGAGCCTTAGATCTTTATAAAACTGATGGTTGTCTGGATGCGATACCATTCCAATTTTACCGTACAACCACAATACCCGAAATTTGGGTAGGGCTTGACTGGAAATTTATATACCTTAGTATGGGTTCCCTTGCGGCCAAGGTTTGAGCTGAGGCTACCTTGTGAAGATTGTCCACCTGTGCAGTTCCCAAGATGACAATTGGTCATGGTTGGGAGGCCAAACTCATAGGAGAGGTGCCTATACGAGGGCGTATAATTGAAAGGTTAGGATTGATTATCCACATACTGAGTATGGTGAATTCAGGATTGTTCCTGACGGATGTATCGAATGTTGTGGTGAAAGTGTACCACCTCTGCAGAGTGTCAAACTATTTAAATAGCCGCGTCCATGGTTATGGATAGTTGGAGTGGCCATACTGTTCCGTTGTCAGATGTTTTCCAAATGACTTGTGAAATAAATCATGACTTGACTTGACCACAAAAAGGTTGTGATATGAAATTCAAGTTCCCACTTAGGTGTTATAAAACTTTCAAATAGCTTTCTTTGCTTCTAAACTCAGTAGAGGTAAATCTGGCTTTTTGCAGAACAACCTAGAGCTTAGTATCCCTACTCAAAACCACTTCACTTGTAAGTATTAGTTTGCGAGTACTTAAAGAGTACTCATGGCTTTGTCCCTGGCTATTCCCGTGGCCAGACTATGAAGAGGACTATCAGGAGGATGGACCGCAGGAAGGTTACGACAACTAGGATCATCTCCCATCGTCAGCATTGCCTGTGACCATCAAGATGGAGCCTCGCCTATGCTACCATTATTATTACTTTATTCTTCTGATATGATTATATTAAGACTGGATCATGAGATCCTTTATTTTGTTGTAATACCTTATGTATGGTTTGTACTGGATGATGTACTGTGATATCCAATATGTTATGTCTCGCAAAAATGGTAATCCTGGGATTGTGATGTATGGCATAATAGGCATCTGGGATTAAAAATCCGGGTGTTGACAGACTAGATCATGAGATCCTTTATTTGTAAGACCTTTATTATGGTTTGCAATGGATGATGAACTATGGTACCATTCTATTATGTCTCGCAAAATCGTAATCCTGGGATTGTGATGTATGGCATAACAGGCATATAGGATTAAAAATCCGGGTGTTGACACAGCACCCTTTGGGTGCTCCCCGTGCCGTCGTGCGCTCGTTGGCCCCTCTGCTTCCTCTTCTAATCTACAGCGAGGACCACTGGTGAGTTTGGTCTTGATCACCATATGTGCCTTCTGTCCTCTGACTCCTTTGATTTCATTTATGTGCCTCTAGTGGCCATCCCTAACTAGGGTTCATGACTTTATTAGGTTTCATCCTTCTGTATTTGGCTATATATGATGGATTGAAATTAGTAGTAATGGTAACTAAGGATGGTAAATGGTTATTTGATGTGGATTACTATATACAATTGGTTTTAGTGATGCTACTGGATTATCAGACTAATTCCAATTGGTAATTGGTCATTGACTAAATTATTGTGCTACTGTGGGATTATTACTTGTGGATCCTAGTGATTTGGAAGCTCACTACTGTCATGATCTTGTTACTGATAGTGGTTTTATCAATGATTTATTCACTGCATCTTTAAATGTTGGCTTGTATAGTCACATACAGATTAAGTGTTATCATGTTATTACAATGATGCTCCGATGATGTATAGATAAGCGTGATGATGATTTCTGGTGTTTGATTCCAGGAAAATGATAATTAATGGCTTGCCAGTTTATTTGTGAGACCTAAGTAATTGTTTTTCTTGGGTTTTAGAACTTGTTCTTGTGACACCATCTTAGAATGGCACACAAGTTGTGGTTCTACTACTGGGCTTTTATTCTAATAATGCTTAAGATTGGATAAATGCCAAAGATAAGTTGAAAGCTTCTTTTAACACTTATGCCAATGATGTTGGTCAGAGTCTTAGGAACTAAGTTCCTAGCTTGCTATCCCTCCTAGATATTTTCTGGTATTAATACAAGTTATTGAATCTTGAATCTTTTTGATAAAATGGTTGGGATGCTTAGTGTTTTCTATAGATTCATAAGATTCATGGATTCTGGGGTGCTACTCTTTTAAGAGATGTCCCCAGAATTCCAAACCTTGGCTATGTTTATTTTGGAGTATGGAATATAACTTTATAGCCAGTATCAATGAGGTTGGTCTGAGATCCTGGTTTGGTTTTTATAGTTTACTTATGGCTTTTGTATTCAAAAATCCTCTATGATGGATTCAACCCACTTGGGTGATTTTTGAGAGATTAAATAGGAAACAACACATGAATTCTTATCTAGATGAGATAATTAGATCATGTGAGGGTTTTATATTACTCACCACAAAAGTTGGGTTGTTGTTGTGGTTGATGGTTGATCTGGTGACTTGATCTTGCTAGCTTGTGTTATTGGCCTAATCTGGTTCTTCTCCTCCTGGTGTTGCTCCTGCTACTTCTTGCTCTTGGAAGCTTGTCCTTGATCTTGCTATCCACCTGCTCCACCCCCTCCTTATGTCACCATCTGGTGAAGGTTTGGATGATCTGTGTATTGTTTGGCTGGTGGTTTTGCTTGGCTTTGGAAAGATGGATGTGTTCCTAGTTTGGTGCTTGGGTGTGAGACTGAGTTGTTGGGCTATGCTACGGCTGTGTACTCTCCTATTTCTTGTGTGGCTGTTGCTGATGTGTTGACAGCACATCCCATGCAGTTAAATGATTGTGCTGCCTGGCTGTGTGGTACATCATGTGGATCAGTTCAGTGATGTGTTTCACCTATTAACTTTTTACATTTCACTTACCTGTGAAATCTGCCCCTTTTACTTACTGTTGATATATTAACTTGTGGTTCATTTGATATAAAAGAACAGATATTTATACATTGGTGAAACTTGCCCCTTTTTTACTATTACTCAATGATGTATCTTGAGCAGTGCACTTCACTACTCTCAACTGGGAGTAATTCTAACAAACTAATCTTTTATCTTCATTTTGTTTGTTTTTTATTTTTATAGGTACAAGATCTGGTGCTCAATATTTAGTATAGGATTAGATAGATAGATAGATAGGTCTTTATTGTAATCTTTATTTTATTCTTTTTGCAAGAATTTTGTAATTACTTATTTATTTAGGATTTCTATTCTTTTAATTTCTTTACTGTAATGAATCATTTCACTGATTGAATGAATTCACCTTTGTACAATGCGTATGGAATAAATATAAGGAATAAGAATTCATTTCTTATTTGAATTTCTTTATACTAATTTCTTATGATTATTTATTATATCTTTATTATAGCAAATAATATTATTAAATTATTGTGGAAATCATTTTAAAATACCAAATCCTAAATTTTATTTATATTCCAATTGATTCAAAATTCAAACTTGAATTCAAATTATTTTCCCAAAACACACTGATTCATAAAGATCATGTCAAAATTTGTAATGATCACTCTCAAGAGCTATCTCTACCTCTAGAGAGTGAAAGAAACTCTGATCACTTTAGGTTTTTGTTTGGCGAAACATTTACCCACATTTTACAGATGAATGCATGCATATGCACATAATCCTATTTTTACCCTTCGTTGGTTCCTAAATGCTGGGATGTTACAGTTTTTAAGTGTTAATCTAAATATTTAAGAAGTCATATTGCATACTTTCAGCAAACTTTGTGTACTCCGTGAAGTCTAATAGTTAGTATTAAATCAAGAGTAACAATTCCAGTGTTAGTATCTAAAGTATCATGTTTGTCTCCATGATTCTTGATATTCAAAAGATTGTTTTAATATCAAGGTTATCTAGGAGATGAAAGAATTGTTTCAGAAACCATCATGTGTGGAAGATATTGCGATATCTGAATCGATGTTTTGGTTGCAACATATGTTTTGGTTTAAACATGATAGCGTATAATATGGAAAAAGTTGTTTTCTCATATTTGATGAGAATTTGCAAAAGGTTGGAGACACTAGTCATCTTAATCCTCCAAAATGTTTTCGAGAGCAACATTATACTCGCGATTCACCGTTATAAGCTAAAGTAGCTTGATCATGAAACTTGCCATGATAAGAGTGAATATACGATGTAGGTAAAATGTTTTTACTACACTGAAAGATTACTAAAGAATGGAATTTGAAAGAACGCCGAAATATTTGATGATGGTGATCTACTTCAAAGTGCAAGTACAAAGACATTAGTATTTTAACTAGACACTCTTTGGACTATGTGTCATGTGTATGATGCCTCTATTGATGTTGATAGATTCTTTTAAAACGGAAAAAGGAAATTGCTAAAAGAGAATCTCAGAAATATATGGTAGAAAAGAAAAGACTAGAATTGTTCAGCTTAGGTATGTAAATGATATACAAGTTATGGATGTATTCCTTTCTTGTTAAAAATGTGGTTCTTAAGTATTGGATACTGAATTTTTTGGTGTGACTTATCATACGATACAACACAATTCATGAACTCCAATGGCCTAAGTAACTAGCAACAGAATATGTGATGACGTTCATTAAGAACAGATAAAGATGTGTTTCTCGTTGATATCAAAGCTTGCCTTCAAGATTTGTTTTATTAGGTATTATGAGAACAAAAGGGTTGTTCAAATAATTGTTCTAATCCATAACAGATGGATGATTTACAAATCTCGTTGGAGAAATCACATCCATAAAACTAATGCTAAAAATGTCGAAAGACAATTGATTGAAAGATCCCTTAAGAAGTGACATCACCGTTTAATTTATATTGAAAATAAAACATGAAGAAACTCCATGATTGATGAAATTTTGGAGTCTATTGATTTTTGATCAAATGACGCTTGTGGAACTTTTCTAGAGATAATTAAAACTCTGTTCATAGGACAAAAGGGAGTGAATGACTAGCTTATTGGAACTTGTACATATAGATGTATGAAGCTCATTATGTGTAGTCAAGAGCGATGGATTTCAACTTCATATGATTTCTCCAAAAATTTGAGTGAATGTATGAATATTTACTTAATGAGGATGAAGTGTGAAACATTTGAAAATGTATGAAGACTTTCAAGATGAAGTAGAAAATCAATGCAATAAGAAAATAAAGAATTTATGATAGGATCACAAAGGAAGATATTTGAGTTGCAAGTTTAGCAAAAAGACCTAAAGATTTGAGGAATCATTCCATGGATTTGCGTTTCCCGAAAAACACCATAGTAGTATGGAGTGTTCGAGATAGGTAATGAAACCTTGTTTGACATGGTAAGATCAAAGGTGTAATCTAAAACTTCCATTATATTTTAAAGATTAAAGATTTAGAGACTACCGCTTTTTCACTAAAAATAGCTCCATCATGATCCATTGAAATGACACCATATAGAGTTATGGTTTGGGGTAAAACCCAAGTTGTCCTTTCTTAAACATTGGTATGCTATGCATAAGTAAATGTTTACAACCAAAGTCGGATGAGCGTGTCTTTGTAGGTTATTTCGGATAACCAATGGGTATTCCTCCATAACACCAAAGACAAAAGTGTTTGTAGCTTAGAACGTCAAGTTTCTTAAGAAGGAATTTTTTTGAAAAGTTAAATGGGAGGAAAATAGAACTTTGATAAGGTTAAAAGAACATTAGCTATATGTGATGAGTTGTGTAGCACCGGAAAGTGTTCAGAGGCAGCAACAATGCTCATGGCTCACGTGCCTCAAAGGTTGTGGTCATAGAGGTCTAAGTTCCTATTGAACCAAGTAGGTCCTAAGTGATGATGGGCCCTAACTCCATCAATATGGCTTGAAGCCATAAAATCCGTGATAGTTCCATACACGAGAAATCAAGCTTTGAACTTGGGAGACCCTCCAGAAAGGTGTAAAACCTACCGTTCGTATATGGATCTATAAATACACATGGATGTTTCAAATCTATGAAATAGTCAACATGTCGGGAAAAGAGTTTATGATAATGTTCAAAGGTTGACCATGATAAGATTTGATCTTTCATAGCGATATTTAGTCTAGACGGATTAACGTAGAAACCACTACATATAATTTTGTTATGTGGTGGTTGAATAAACAAAACAAGTTCTTCTAATAGAATGGTTACGTAGGATGTGTACATGACATGATCCAAAGGGTTTTGTTAATTCAAATGATGCTAAAAGCGCATGCAAACCTCAATGGTTGAAGTAAGCATTGCGGAGTTGGAATCTTCACCATGATGAAACTATTAAAAGGTTTAATTTCATCAGAGATGATGAAGATGCTTGCATTTGCAAGAAATTAAGTGAGGGCACTAAGACATATTTCTAATGCATTATGTGAAAGACATATTGTTGATTAGAAATGATGTGTATTTTAATGACACAAGTTAAGAATTTCATCTCGATGAAAGACTTAGGCAAAACCCGAATGTTTGGCATCAATATCTATATGGATAGATTGAGATGCTAATATGGTTGTGCCAAGAGTACATAGATGAGATATTGAATGAGTTCAATATGGAAATGACAAGAAAGGTTCTTGCCACATAGAAAGGATTAAATCGAAATTCAAGTGTATCGACACTTGGTAAGTGAAACAAAAAATCAAGTAGTTTTTATACTTGGTGAATGAAATCAGTATTTTTCCAATCATACTGTGATATGTACACATCCAGATATGTCATATACTCTAAATGTTATGAGCATATACGAGAATGATTCATAAGATGATCATTGGACGATAGTAAGGATATTCTTATGATCTTTTGGAAGAACTAAAAATATATTATTTTTGTAGGGCTGACAAATAGATGGATAGTTCATTGTAAATTATTACATTGATACTAGTTTTGTCACAAAGTACAAATTAAGTTTATCTCAATTTAAACTATGGGTGGCACAATGTAATGGAAAGGAGATTCCATAATGGATTTGGATGATTTCCAAAGTTGAGACATGGTGACAGATACTACAACAAAAGGCTAAGTATATGATTGTTATTGTAGCAGCAAAAGAGGGAAATTTGAGTCACGTAGTTTGCTATCAAACTAGGTCTGGTTCACAGCGGCTAGTACTATGAAGATATATTGTGCAACAATTATCGACATAGTTTAATCCCAAAGGAACTAAAGGTCTCACCAAAAGGACCAAATTTATACAATGTCATCTCATTAGAGAATGAGTGATGCGTAGAGACGCAAAGACATGCAATAACACACGGGCCTGAAAGGGTCAGATCTGAAGATCAGTTAACTACTAGCAATCGTGTATATACAAACACCGGAAAGCCATAGGTGTTGAATGCACAAAGGTTTGACACTAGATTATTGACTCTAGTGCAAGTGGGAGACTGTTGGAGATATGCCCAAGAGGCAATAATGAAGTGGTTATTATCATATATTTATGTTTATGATAAATGTTTACATCTCATGTTATAATTGTATTAATCGGAAACATTAATATTTGTGTGATTTGTAAACATGTAAGAGTCCCTAGTAAAGCCTCTTGTTAAACTAGCTTGTTCGTTAATTGATGATCATGGTTAATGACCCACAAGTATAGGGGATCGCAACAGTCTTCGCGGGTAGTATTACCCAATTTATTGATTCGACACAAGGGGCTCAAAAGAATACTTGCAATCCTTAACAACTAAGTTGTCAGTTCATCTGCACCTGAAAATAGTTCTTGCTCACAGAAGTTTATCAATAGCAACAGTTTGGTAGTAACAACAGCAAAGCAACAACAGCAGTGAAATAGGAGCAATAGTAATAGTAACGATAACAGTAGGATTCGAGTGTGGTAGGCATAGGGATGGATGGACGGGCGTTTCCTGGACGAGTCTAAACATGTAACTTCAAGATCTAGGGCATTGCAGATAAATAATAACAAGCATCCAAGTACTAAACAATCCTAGGCATGTGCTCCAAATATAGTCATACGTGCTCGCAATGAAAACTTGCACAACATCTCCTGTCTAGCCAGCCCATGGCAGCGGGGCCTCTAGGGAACTACTGCAAGTAAGGTTCTCCTTTTAATAGAGCACCGGAGCAAAGCATTAACACTCCATGAACACATGTGATCCTCAGACCACAGCCATCCCCTCTGTGTTGTCCCACTTGATGATTAGGGGTTATGAGTCTACACTCAACATGCTTGCCTGTGGCACATGAAGATGAAGACTTTTATTTATATTGTTAAGTAAACTCTTGTACTAGCCTATGGCTATGGAGTTGTAAAAGACTATTGTGTCTCTGGAATGACGATGTAATAATGACCTTTGTTTCTGTGTACTTCATCTTAAACCGTGGATGCTAGTAATTGATCCAGGGACTAGAATTGCAATCATAGGGACCTTTACCTTTATAAAGATGGGGTCTTACAGATGGTATTAGAGCACTGTATTGCCTGTAGGATTATGACCCTAGGATTGGATTAGAAACCACTAAGGAAAAAATTTCATCACTTTGAAAATTTCCACACTTGTCTTTTTCTTCTCGTAAACTTTTCTAATCTTCTTTCTCATCTCTATTTGTAGATGAACTCCATCAACGAAGCCGTGAAGAAGGGACCACTCATGACCATGACTTTGGAGTGTGAGACTGAATTTCCCAAGGCTCTCAAGAACCTTATGGTTACCATGGGGATACATGGTGCAGCTGTGTACAAGGGATTCCCTGTGATGGATGAAGGAGAAGAGTATTGGTGGGTGCAACTTCACTTGTACAAAAACAAGGAAGACAACCACAAGGAGTCAGGATTATGCATGGTCACCAACTCAGAAATGCAACAACATTCTTTGACTCTGCAAGAAATGCAGCTTGGAATGCCATCAAGGAGCTTGGTGATAGACTCAAGTGCAGAATGCTCAACACCCAAAATGACCTTAGAGAAGAAAAGAAGCGTACCCAGGACTTAGAGGCTGCTAACCAACGTCTAAGGGAAGACATCATAGATTTAGCAATGGAATCATGTGATCAAGATCGACAGATTGCCTCTAGGGATGCCCTGATAGCTAACTTGGCAAGTGAGTGGGGATTGTAATGTACTCCGTTAGTTGGACCACCACACTTATCGTTTTCTTTCCAAAAATTTGTCTAAGTTATGTTGAACCTTTGATGCTTGTAATGGATTTGTGTATGCCATGACTTGTGTGATGGTTGCAAAAGATGTGCTTGTGATATTTTGTCTTGTGATTTTTTTCTCTATTGATGTTGATTCTAACTTTTCTCTATCTTATAAAAATAGATCCCTAATGCTATTATCAACACAGCCGAGGAGTTCAAGGGAACTCGTTTTGGTACTCGTCTCATTGAGCTCACTAGTGTGCTCAACCTTCGACTTCCTAGAATCATGACACTTCCACTCACCAAGTTTGAGAGGAAGGACCTTTGGGGCTTCAGAGTCACTCAGCCGGGACGCCAGACAGAGCCAACCACGAAGACTATCACTTTCAAGCTGATGCATGATGACAAGGAGAAAGGCTTAGATGTAGTCATGCAGGAGTTACTCGGGCGCCTGGTAGGGAGACACTCCACCGAGCTTAGAGGTCTTTACTTTCACCCCTTCGGGAGACGCAACGAGGAGGGTGAAGCTATAGAGTACGAGGATGCTGCTAGAGAGACGATGGAGCCGATTCGTCTGTACCTCCAGGACTTAGAGGGTCTTATTAGGCATCTAGATACTGATAGGACCAACGTCATGCTTAGCAATGACGAGCTCCAGGTTCAGCTTCATGAGAAGGAAAAGCTCTTCACGAAGCAAGACGAGATAGTCAAGGAAATGGAGGCCAAGTTTGAAAGCCGGGACAAGAAGTTCAAGAGCCAGGAGAAAAGATTCCAAGACAGGAACAAGAAGATCCGGGAGATGAAGGAAGAGCTAGAGGCCAAGGACTTCGAGCTTGAGCATCAGCAGGGAGTGATCGAGAGGCTTCGCTCACAGAAGAGGGCCCTTAGAGCCAAGATTGAGGCCTTGACTACTAATGTTGAGGAGTACAAGACCGCTATGGAGAATGCAGGTCTTACCCTTGTTGATGTGGAGATTGATGTGGAGGAGTAGTGTAGACTACTCGTTTATCTTTCATCTACCATACTTTGATTATTGAGTCACAATGACCATCCAACATGTGGGTGGCTTGCTACGATGTGTTTGCATTTCCAAACTTGTTGTTTATGTCGTTCAAACTCTATGTTATTTTGATGCTTGGTTATTGTGATTGAGTATGTGATGTATTATGCATATTAAGCATCTATGGGTATCTCATTCTTATCCTTATGAAAACCACAGATGCCTCCTCGACGTGCCAACCCCAACCCAAACAACAACAATAATGTCACTCCCGAGATGCAACAGTTGATGACAGCTCAGGCACAACTGATGTAGATGATGACCACTTTCATGCAGAACTAGAATTAGAATAACAACAACAATAATAACAATAACAACAACAACCAGAATAATCCGCCAGGATTTGACATGCTCACCAGATTCTTAAGACTGAGGCCTGCAAAGTTCCCAGGAACCATTGATCCAATGGTGGCCAATGATTGGCTACATTCAGTGAACAAGGATTTAGTGACTGTCGGCTGCACCAACGAAGAGAAGGTCAGGTTTGCAGCACATCTGTTGGAAGGGCCAGCAGCAACCTGGTGGGATAACTTCCAGATGACCACTCCCATTGAGGATGTGACTTGGGCTATCTTTGAGGATGGGTTCCGTACAGCTCACATCTCATCCTGATTGATGAATTTGAAGAAGAAGGAGTTCCATAATCTGAAGCGACGTCACTGTAGCGTGGCTGAGTATATTGAGGAATTCAACAATCTAGCGCGATATGCACCGGATGAAGTTGATACTGATGCCAAGAGGAAGGAGAAATTCCTCAAAGCACTGAATGATGAACTGAATCTACAGTTGTCTGTTGCCTATGTCCCAACCTACCAATCACTTTGTGACAAGGCTACCATCTTGGAGAACAATATGAAACGGGTTGAAAGTAGAAAGAGGAAGCATAGCTTTGACAAGCACAGCTCGGGATCGTCTCACAAGCGTTCCCATCATGATGACAGAGGGAGTTCTGGATCCCACAAACATGGAAAGTATAACAACCACCATGGCCACAACCGCCATCATGACAACAAGCATCACCGTAGTCATGATAATGACAAGTATGAGAACCACAAGAGTGGATACAAGAGCCACCACAATGGAAGTGGAAGTGGTAGTGGAAGTCAGCCTGTCAAGAAAGATCTCAGTTAGGTTGAATGCTTCAAGTGTAAGAAGATGGGGCACTATGCTAATGAGTGCCCAGAAAATAAAGTTGAAGGTGCCAACAAGCCCAACCCTTTCCAGAAGGGACAAGTGAACCACATCAATGTGGAAGAGATATATGAGGAACCTGATGCTGTGGCTGGTAAGTTCAAACTCAATTCTGTTCCAGCACTTGTTCTTTTTGATACTGGCGCATCGCATTCATTCATATCAAGAGCATTTGTTGATAGAAATGAACTTCCAGTTGAAACTATTGGGTGTCCTATAAAAGTAAGTTCTCCTGGAGGAGAAATGATAGTGAACTCAGGATGTCATGACCTAGTCATAGAATTTGGGAAGTATAAGTTTCCCGTTAATTTGATAATCCTAAATTCCCAAGGATTGGATGTCATTTTGGGAATGTACTAGATGACTAAGTACAAGGGAGTACTAGATTGTGCCAATCATACTGTCACACTCACAACCCCGGATAATAAAAGGATTAGATTCAAGACTAACCTTGAATCAAAAGGGAGTAAGATAAATTCTCTTAAGGTGGTTAGCCTAGACAGTGTGCCAATTGTGAGAGATTATCCGGATGTGTTTCCGGAGGAATTGCCGGGAATGCCACCAGATAGAGATGTGGAGTTTCTGATTGACTTGCTACCAGGATCAAGACCAATAGCAAAGAGACCTTACAAGATGTCAGTTGATGAGTTGAAGGAACTCAAGAAACAACTTGGAGAGCAGTTGCAGAAAGGATTTATTCAACCAAGTTCTTCATCTTGGGGAGCACCAGTTTTGTTTGTGGAAAAGAAAGATAGAAGTCAAAGGTTATGCATAGATTATCGTTCACTCAATGAGGTGACCATCAAGAACAAATATCCTTTGCCTAGAATCAATGACTTATTTGATCAGTTAGAAGGAGCCCGTGTGTTCTCAAAGATTGATCTCCGGTCAGGCTATTTTCAGCTTAAAATAAGGGAACAAGACATACCTAAGACTGCTTTCACCACTAGGTATGGATTGTATGAGTACACTGTAATGCCGTTTGGTTTGACCAATGCACCAGCCTACTTCATGAATATGATGAACAAAGTGTTCATGGAGTTTCTTGACAAGTTTGTCGTCGTTTTCATCGATGACATTTTGATCTACTCTAAGAGCAACGAAGAGCATGAGGGACATTTGCGTTTGATACTTGAGAAGCTTAGAGAGCATAAGCTGTATGCCAAATTCAGCAAGTGTGAATTCTGGTTGAACAAAGTCGGATTTCTTGGAGACATTGTGTCAGGAGATGGTGTAGCAGTTGATCCTGCAAAAGTGTCAGCTGTAACTGAGTGGGAATCTCCTAAGTCAGTGAAAGAGGTTCGTAGTTTCCTTGGCTTGGCAGGATACTATAGAAGGTTCATCGAGAATTTCTCAAAGGTAGCTAAGACAATGGTGGAGTTACTAAAGAAAGACAAGAAATTTGATTGGACTGAAGGATGTGAACTCAGTTTCCAAGAGTTGAAGAAGAGACTAGTGTCAGCACCAGTCTTATGTCTTCCAGATTTGGAGAAGGATTTCCAAGTGTATTGTGATGCATCTCACCAAGGATTGGGTGCAGTTCTGATGCAAGAAGGAAAAGTTGTGGCTTATGCCTCGAGACAACTCAAAACTCATGAAGTGAATTATCCTACTCATGATTTATAGTTGGCCTCTGTTGTCCATGCACGCAAAACATGGAGACTTTATCTTTTGGGAAAGCGATTTGAAGTGTTCACAGATCACAAAAGTTTGAAGTGTATCTTCACTCAGAAGGAAATCAACATGAGACAAAGAAGATGGCTAGAACTCATCAAGGACTATGACTTGAGTTTGTAATACCACCCCGGTAAAGCGAATGTTGTAGTGGTTACACTAAGCCGTAAGGTATATGTGAATGGCCTTACTAAGGGAGAGTTGCCAGATGATCTGTGTGCCCAATTCAAAGATCTCAGATTGGAGATTGTACCTGAAGGACATCTCATGTCATTGGATGTTCAACCCACCTTGTTGGAAAAAATCAAGAAAGCCCAAAAGACGGACAAGGAAATTGAAGAGATTAAGGAAAAGATTGGTAAAGGAAAAGCCAAAGGATTCCATGAAGACGAATAGGGTACTTTGAAAACGTACCTGCATTCCGCAAGATCCGGAGCTTCGGAAACTGATTTTACAAGAAGCACACAACTCACCATATTTCATTCATCCGAGTAACACCAAGATGTACATGGATGTGAAGGAAAGTTTTTGGTGGAATAATCTCAAGAAGGACATCGCCGAACATATTGATTTGTGTGATGTATGTAGTAGAGTGAAAGCGGAACATCAGAAACCAGCAGGATTGTTACAACCACTACCTAGTCCTGATTGGAAGTGGGACAAGATTGGCATGGATTTCATCACTGGATTGCCAAGGACTAGATCTGGATATGATTCTATTTGGGTCATAGTGGATCGCCTAACTAAAGTGGCTCATTTCATACCAGTGAAGACAACCTATAAAAGTGCTAAGTTGGCCAAGATCTATATGAATAAGATTGTGTGTCTGCATGGAGTACCCCAAGAGTATTGTGTCTGACAGGGGAACTCAATTCACTTCTCATTTTTGGAGGCAACTGCATGAGTCATTGGGAACGAGATTGGAATTCAGTACTGCTTTTCATCCCTAGACTGATGGACAGACAGAAAGGACCAACCAGATTTTAGAGGATATGTTGAGGGCATGTTCCCTAGACTATGGAGCTAGTTGGGATGATAGTCTGCCTTACGCAGAATTCTCTTATAACAACAGCTATCAAGCCAGTATTGAGATGGCACCGTTTGAATTTCTCTATGGGAGAAAGTGTACTACACCATTGTTATGGAATGGTGTTGGAGAAAGAAACTTGTTCGGGCCAGAACTAATCAAGGAAGCAAAAGAGAAAGTCAAGTTGGTAAAGGACAGATTGAAGATAGCACAGTCCCGACAGAAGAGCTACGCAGATCCAAAGTGTAGAGAAGTCACCTATGAAGTGGGTGATAGAGTTTATCTTAGAGTATCACCACTTCGTGGAGTGAAGAGGTTTGGAGTCAAAGGAAAATTGGCCCCAAGATATGTTGGACCATTCAAAATTCTGAGCCGTAAAGGAGAAGTAGCATATGAGATTGAATTGCCTGAATCATTGTCTGCCGTTCACAATGTGTTTCATGTGAGTCAGCTAAAGAAATGCCATCTAGATATGGAAGAAACTTCTTTGAAGGATACTATACCTTTGGAAGAGGTCCAATTGGAAAGTGATCTCACTTATGAAGAAAAACCTATCAAGATTCTTGAGACTGCTGAAAGAGTTACACGGACAAATATAATCAAATTCTGCAAAGTTCAGTGGAACCATCATTCCGAGGAAGAAGCAACATGGGAAAGAGAAGATGATCTTCGGAAAGACCACCCTCACCTATTTGCTAGCCAATCCGAATCTCGGGGGCGGGATTCACCTTAAGGGGGTTAGATTTGTAACATCCCAAAAATCATGATTTGAAAGTTTGCATATCATTCATGCATTCATAATCATTTTAGGATCATTTTTCAAAAATAGAAACATTTGTTGTCTATTATTTTATGTAAGCAAGACAAGGGCCTTATTGCTACCTTCTAATAATAAAATACTTGTTTTGATCAGTAAATAATTGAACTTAGGTTTGTTTGATATTTCTAAAGTTTGGTCAAGATTTTCAAAACAAAAATATGAATTCAAACCATTCATATGACTATTGTAAATAAATATTTAAAGCATGGTTTAATTCTAAAAATTCAATGGGCCAAAGTATTTTTGAGTGAACAACATTGTTCTGTAGTCAAATATGTACAAGTTTTACTTTACAAAAATTCAGAACAAGTTTGAATTCAAACCCATCTGAAAAACATTTGAAAATGAATTCAGAAAATCAAATTAGAAACGGAAAAGAATAAAAGAAACCAGAAAGGGCCGGCGCCACTTATTCGGCCCAGCAGCAAACCTAGTCCAATAGCCAGCGACCCGGGTTTCCCCTCTCCTCTCTGTTTCTCACTCTGCCCGTGCGCACCCACTCGCTAACTCCTTGGACCCACCTGCCCTGTCACCCTTCGTCCTCAATCACCGTGGGACGACCCGCTCCGCCGTTAGCAGCTCGCAGTGACGCCGCGTTTAAACCCCGCTTAAATCCCATTGATGCAGCACGTAATTCTCGCCCCCACTCTGGCTACAAAACCTCCTCCCCACCCCGCACATTTCCCCTCACTCCACTCGCTCGCTTCGCCACCAGGCTGCCCTTATTTCGCAGAACACTGCCGCAGTTCCGACGAGCTCTTGCGAGCTATTCTGGTGAGCACTGACCACCCCCCCCTTGTCTCTAGTTCATGTGCCTGTGTTTGCCAGGTTCTTGCGCACATGTTGATGCTTGCCGTTTGTTTCCGTGTGGCCTAGGACGCCGCCTTCGTCTTCAACTAGGAGCACCCGACGGCGAGAAGGACTCCGGCGAGCGATTATGTTCGTGTCCGTGCAGCTCCGCCCCAACCGCGACCACGTCGAGCATCTCCACGTCTTCACGACTTCGGTAAGCACCAGCGCACCTCCCCTACCCCTCTGGCCTCGCCGGCGTGTCACCGCCAGAGGTGTCGCCGCCGCAAGCGCCATTTGCGCCGTTGGTTCTTGGTCAAATGGATCTGATCCATCGGATCTAAATCCAAAGGCCTCAATTAGATCTGAAGCGAAACGGTATGATTAGATCTAGGCAGTGCAACGTTAGTTAGATCCTACGGCACGCAACGTGATCCGGCCGAACCGGTACCGTCCAATCAGAAACTGCCGCGTGGCTAGGGTTTAGATTTAAAATCTGAATTTAGATCTATTAGATGTTCAAACTTGCAAAATTCATAACTTTTGATCCACACGTCCAAATTTTCAAATTTTATATCAATGGAATCAGGAAAAAGAATCATATCCAACCATATACTTTGTTTAATGAATTGCTTCTGTAAAGTTAGTTGTTTTTGCAGAAGAATTTGTAGGCTTATTTTGACTATAAAAATTAATTGGAAAATGTTTTAAAGACTAAATAAAGTTTATTTGATATATAAATGTTTAGTTTAGTGATCAGTACTGTTTAATTGTCTTGTTGGGTTTAGAAAAAATCATCACATGGCATTTGCATGCATTCATATAATTTTGCTTGTTTATTTTGATGTGTGAATTTGGTGCTATCATTTTATGTGTAGATTTTGGTACTAGTGGTGATTGTGACTATGAGGATTGTTGTTACTCCCCCAACTACAAAGGCAAGTGGTGCTTCATACTTTGTCCCAATATTTTGACTATGCATTTGAAATATTTTGTATAGGGCTTGCATGATAATTTTTGCTAAGTATCTATATGCTATGCTTGGGAAATCCTAGTAGTTGTAGAATTATTAGAATTTTCTCTAAGTTAAGATACTTGTTATTTCCATGCTTAGCCTAGCTAGTAGCAACCAAGGGTGGATTATATACACATGCTATGGAAAATATTTCTAAGTCTTTGACTTATGGTTTGCTTAATAAAACAACTAAGTGAATGAAACACCTGGGTGGAATGGTGGATTGGTTTGTGTTGAGTGGTTACACAAGGCCCATTTCTATGGTTTACCTTGTGTATCACACTTGTGGAATGCCACCCAGGAACAAGGGGATTTGAGATTCCAAATGTTAAGAAGCTTCTAGTGCAGCCACATGGCATTATGGGCTCTGCCTGGATCATATAGGTTGCAATAACTTAGCCATTTGGACAGTTGGTGTTAGTGGGTGATCGGTTGGAACGCGTCCATTTGGTCTAAGGGAAGGCTTCTGAAAGGTCCTGTCTTGGTGAAAATCAAGTCTTGTGGGGAAAGTGCACCACCTCTGCAGAAGGAAGAAACTAAGTACTTAGTCGTGTCCCCGGTAATGGACAATTTGAGCATCAAGACATGGAAGCTATCAAGAATCTCCTCATCCAAATTTTCTAAGTTAAAACTTGCGGTTGAACAAGGGTAAAGGTTCACCAATTTCTATTGGTGGTTCCTTGGGAGTTTTTGCCAAACAAAAACTTAGTGTTTTCAACTGATAGGTAAAACCTATTTTGAGCAAAGCAAGCCTAAGCTACACTTAGCCAAATTCATGTAGAAGTTAGATACTATTATTCTACTAAGGTATCACTTGCCAATACTATTCCAATATTGACCCACTGTGGCTATAACTTGTGATGTTGCAGGTTACTCTGATGAGGATTAGGGTTATGAGTCTACACTCAACAAGCTTGCCTGTGGCACATGAAGATGAAGACTTGTATTTATATTGTTATGATAAACTCTTGTACTAGCCTATGGCTATGGAGTTGTAAAAGACTATGTTATCTCTGGAATGACGATGTAATAATGATCTGTGTTTCTGTATACTTCATCTTAAACTGTGGATGCTAGTAATTGATCCAGGGACTGGCATTGCAATCACAGGGACCTTTACCTTTATAAAGGTGGGGTCTTACAATCAGCCATTTGCAAAGATATATTAGTTGGTATCAACTTTTCTAGCTGGAGTCTCTTGTAGAGAGAAAAAGGCATAACACTAACTCCAGCTCCCTGATGACCCACAAGTATAGGGGGTGTATCGTAGTACTTTCGATAAATAGGAGTGTCGGTCCCAACGAGGAGCAGAAGGTGCTGAACAGTGGTATGGAGCAGGAAATCCCTGTGAATACTTAGCAAACGAATTTTTAGTGGTTTTCTGACAAGGCAACAAAAAAAGAGCAAGTGTCCCAATCCTTTATTAGCAAAGAACAAGCTGGTGGAAATACTTATAAGGACCAAACGTTCTCGAGGACACATGGGAATTCTGTCAAGTGCTTTTGCTGCAAATAGCTGAGTACTCTTCTTTGGTGTTTGTAAGTGTTGTGTGGGTAAACCTGTGCTAACATACTGCCCTTCCTAGGACTAATACATACTTGTGATTAAATCCCCTGCAAACATAACTACAGGAAAGTAATTAAGATATAAATCTAACCACAGCCTTGAACTCTGAGATCCTACGCTCCCTTGTGCAAAGGTGTCCTAACGGTGGTTCAGGTTTCTGTCACTCCGGCAACCCCATGATTAGTAGCCCCCCTGGTGGTCGCCCCCCTGGTGTTAGGTTTCCATAGGGAATATATAGGTGAAGGGGCGGAGTCGGAGGCCGAGCAGGTGGGCCAAACCCACCCTAGGTGCGGGGTCAGGTGGGCCCGCGCCTAGGGGGTGGGGGCCCCCTGAGGCCCCCCTTCGCTCCTCCTTCTGGCTTCCTTCGTCTTCTGGTAAAATAATATGTTTCCATATTTTTCTTGTATTTTTCCGATCTTGGAGAAATTGCACCGAAACGCCTTATTTTCCATCAGAATCTAGACTCCGACAGTCCATCCTCCAGGAATCATCCAACATGCATAAACAGATGAAAATCCATAAGTAATACCTCATAATAAGACAAATATCAATGAATAGAGGTAAATTATGATATAGAAAGGTGATGCAAATTGGGCGTATCAACTCCCCCAAGCTTATACTTCGCTTATCCCCAAGAATACTGAGCTCAGTAAACATGTCCACGGGTTTATGGAGTGAAGTGTCGATAAAAGAATACGCACAAGAAGCATCACACTTACCATTGCACAACTCATAGAAGAAAGCATTCACCATTATGTAACTTATCTTGCAGCCAAGTACAGCAGTCACAATAGAGATGCATAAAGATAAATCATAATTGGAATTGGCAAACTTGTTCTTGGTCAGAGAACACCTGGCAAACAATTTCACAAAGGCTTTTTGTAGAGGTTTCAAAATAGGAGTACTCTTTGCTCAAAAAGGTTTTTCACAAGTGAAGGATTTCAAAGTAATACTCAATAGATAAGAGTTTTGTGCAAACAAGGGATATGAATAACATGATTGAATAAATCACCATATGAATGCTTGAAACACAACAACTCAAAAGCTTGCTGGAGATAGAGAGGAAGTAGGTTTACTGACTCAACTGGTAACTGGTAGAAAGGTCACTTCTTAGAGGTTAGCAGGGATTACAAGCCATAAAGAGCTTCCAAAAGATTATGGTACTTACTAGCTTGAGCCCGCATTGCCCTTATGTAGCACCCCGGGCAAATCCACTACTTGAAAATCGCCTGCGGTTACCTCTGTGCATCATCATGGCATCTGCATGCATCTATTCTCCAAAAACCATTTTCTAAAAAGCCTATTTTGTTTTCTAGATATTTCCTCTTTGTTCAAATCGAAACCCTAGATCCGTCCGGATCTTTTATTTGTCTAAAACAATTTTACAAATGTTTTATTTTAAAAGAAAGAATATTATAAATAATAAAATTATTTTTATTAGTGAGGGAGGCAGCCCAGTCAGCCAGACCCAAAGGCCCAACCAACAGGCCACCTACTACCCCACTAGATCAAACCCTAGAAACCCTAAACCTAAACCAAACCCTAACCAGATCCCACCTATTCCCACCCTCCGCCGCCGGCTACACAAAATCCCTCCCTCCCCCTGACCTGATCCACTCCACACACGCACATGTCGACCCGTGCAGCACACAACGTGCTGTACCGCCCGCGCAGTGCGTTGCTTGCCCTGACTCAACGATGCCTGGCCCACCTCCTCTGTCCATGCTCCCCTGACCCGTTCGTCGCGCGGCGCCTCCCTGGCTCGCACGACCCCGCATCTCTCGCCACCAACTCCCTCCCCGTCTCCAACCTCCTCTTCTCCTTTGACGCGCGCCGCCACCCAGCTCAAGCCGCCGCTCGCGCCCCCCCCCCCCCAGCGACGATGACCCCTCCTTCCGTAGCGGCCCCGACCAAGCTCTGCTTCTGGCCGCGACCTCTGCCACCAGCGCAGGCCACCGTCGCCATCTACGCCCTCACAGCTCCTGGACCCTGCAGCGTCGTCGCCTCTGCAACCTCTCCCTGCAGCGGCCTCGTCGATCCGCGACGCCGAAGCCCCCTCTGCTGCCAGCAGCCTCCGCCGCTGAGCTCCTTGTCCGCCGAGCCACCGCGTGTCCTGGTGCCTTGTCCGCGCCGGCCTCCTCGTGCGCCTCCCCTCTCTGGCCTCCGTTGCTGTCCTCATCGCCAGCGGTTTGTCGTCTGCATGCTCCCTCCTCTGGCCTCCTCGCCTTCCATCCCGAGAATCGCCGCTCCTATGGTCCCGTGCTTCGGTCGCGCTGCCTCAGCGTCGCGCTCGTCTGCGCTTCCCCAACCTGGAGCTCGCCCTTGACGCCTCGTGCTTCGGTCGCGCCGCCTCAGCACCGCACTCGTCTACGCGTCCCTAACCCTTGACGCCTTCTCCAACATCTAAGATGTTCTCATCTGCAGCAGTTTGTCCGCGATGGCTCTGGCCGGTCCTCTGTCTCCTTGACCCAGCATCGCCTCATGATATCTCTGTGTGTGGCTATAATTTGGTGGTGTTGGATTGCTTGTTTGAGACCTCGAGATGGACCAGAGGGATAAGATGAAGCCGCGACTCGACTACCCTGACTTTGTTTGAGTGGCTGTCGGAGTCTGAAGCCGGAGAACCAAGAGAGCTCGATGACATGGAAACCGAAGGCAATGACGCTGGACCCTCAAGTTCTCCTTCATGGACAGCAAGTTCATCGGCAAGGACCCGAAGACTGATCCAGAACGACTAGGTCTTCTATCTGGACGCCAAGATCGCCGCTACCCGATGTGTGACCTCTGTTTTCCGAGACCCTTATTTTTATAAATGAAATCTATTTGTTGCATAAATTGTTCATACTCACATGCATATTTTGTGGTTCGGGGGCCCTATGCCGATTCACCTAAATTAAATATGGAGACTATATGCGGGCTAATCTAGTCTTAGTTTGTCTTCATTTAAAATTGCATAGCGGACCGATCCATGTTTTGCCTTATTAAAATAACATTTAAATTGTGGGGTATCTAAATAACTTGAACCATCTAAATAATTGTCGGGACCCCGGTTCCGCTTAATGTGGCCTAGTTGCATCGCACATTTGCCATGTCATACATCATACATGCATCATGCCCGATCTTCTGTCGTAGTATTAAATAGTGCATCCGGTGTTTCTTTTAGTGCTTTGCTTCTTCACGGATTAGGCCGATGAGTTGATGCGAGTGTCGACCCAAACTTTGGATGAATCTTCGGCAATGTTTTCAGGCGAGCATTCTCCCCCTTTCTACCTATTTTACCTTTCTAGTCTTTATTTCCTCCTGTTGATCTATTGCTATCTGTGTTGCGATGCTCTAGTTTTCGTACTCGTGATATCTCTTGCGGCCTTATATTGCCTTGGACACATCCTATTACCTGTTGTTTGATAGATAGTCGGCCTTGCGTGTCGTAGTTGCTTGCTCAAGTGCTGTTGCGTGTCGTCAAGTACCACAGTTGTTGGAAGACTGCCATATGCTTTATGTTGGAGCTGATCATGACTTTAATTACCGTTTAATAACTAAAATTGAAGTAAGTAAATAATGCAGAGGCATAGGTGGGCAATAGATGTTATTTGGTTTTTAACCGTCCACTTGTGTCCTGTAGGACCCCGAGTACTTGATACCTGTTCTTTGAATATTCGCACTATCCGCATGTGGGACCATGAATCCCCCTAGCCAGAGCTTGAGTCATATTTATTTCTTGGGGCCACAAAGTAGTTTGGGGCTTTATTACTATCCTGTACTTATGCCATGTTTTACTGCTTATTTATGATTGCGCGTGGAGCACCTGTACTGTTTAGGAACAAATGTGGAATGTTTTCGCGGTATCGACAAGCCCAGTCACACTTTCGGGTTCCCGGTCGTTTACAGCCATTGGCACAAACCTCTGGGTCTGTCTCGGAGCCGGCCAACTTCGTCGCGGGTAGCTTGGTGGGGTGGCCCCCTGAAATTTATATGAATCTTGCAATTGCTCTGTCGTGATGCCTCGTTGGGTTTTCATTGATTTTCTCGAGGTTGATCGTGCGTGTGTTGCTATTTGTGCCCCCCTACAGGGTAAAACTTTCTGAAAGCCGTGTCCGCGGTTATGGACGACTTGGAGCACAGTATCTCGATCATAGACAACTATAAATAAAGCAGTGCTATAAATTTTACTTTATAATGACTAGTAATTAGCTTCACTATAATGGAATGGCTAAATAAAAGTGCCAACAATTGCTGGTTTGGGTTGTCGCCTGTTACCATTGTATCTGACTAGTAAGTATTGCAACTATAACGGAATGGCTAAATAAAAGTACCAACAACTACTGGGTTTTGGGATGCCTCATGCTATATGTATCTGACTAGTAAGTACTACAACTACAACGGAATGGTTAACTAAAACTGCCCACTGCTTATTATATCAGGATGACTATCTATATCTGACTAGTAATTGCCGCAACTATAACGGAATGAATAAAACTGCCAACTATGTGAGTTTCTCGGTTGACTTCCTCGTTTGGTCTCGAGGGGGAAATACCAGGATGGGTATGCTTGGTGATAGTTTTAGGTTGGATCCGAATAGGTCTTTCTTATCCCTATCTGATAGCCGCCAGTTGTACTGAGTCTCTATAGGTGGTTTAGTGCATGCTCGCTGCCGCTTCAGTCCACCATACCTATGTAGGCGAGGACCGCCGAATTCTAGTCTCGCCGTGTACTGGCCTCAGTACTGACCGCTCTCTTTTTCCTTTGCCCTTTGTTGGCACCCCTTTTTGTTTAAGCAGGTTTGAGATCGACGTCGTTAGCAGGGTTACCCTTCCGGCTTGGCCTGGGCAGGGTTAAGGACGCCATTGGTTATTCTTCAGGGCTCTTAGCTCAATTTGCATCTTGTCCGTATTCGGACGCGGTATCGTCTTCAAAGTGTTTTGGATCTTTGTATTGTATATATGCATTCTTGACTCTTCGAGTCGCTGTTGTATATCTCGGTTCTGTGGGTTCCATCGAGGACTATTGTGTAATGATATTACTTTGTTTTCCACCCGCATGAAAGTGCCTGGTGGGCACCTTTGAATCGTTTCTATGCGGGTTTGGCGGGGATCGCTGAAACTTGCATAGGGCCAATTCTGAGGGTGTTACATAGTGGTATCAGAGCTCAGCAGTTACGATACCCCACTGGTCCAGCCTGTAGGATAACCTAGCTAACGGACGCTATAGAGTGTCAAAACTATTTTGGAAAATCGGTTGGATAGATCTGATTAGGTCTGCTTTTACTCCTTATCCCTTTGCTATTCTTCTCTTACCTCGACGTGTTTTGAATCTGCACTCTTATCTTTTCTTCGAGTCTAGGAATTCTCATGGTTGGGTTTCCGTCGTAACTTCAGGATTTCACTCCCTCCTCTTGTAACGGTGCTTCGACATCCGACCTTCACGCTATCTGATGAATCTTTCATCTGTTGTACCTTTCAGTGGACCGAAAATTCACTAAAAAATTTCTTTCTATCCTCCGATGTTTTCCGATACGATGAAGTCATCTACATTAGATCTGATGAGAATCTCCATCCCTCCTATGTCGCTTGTCGAGATCTTCAGTCTAATTCCGAGAATGGGTTGCGTGATTTTCTACTGCATGTGCGAAGTAATAGTTTGGGTGCGTGATGGATTGGCCCCCATGCCGACTACTCAATCTATTTGCTCTTGTACATTGAAGTGGATTAGAGTGCACCTTTTCTCTCCTTCTGTCGAAGTTAGGGGTGGCCTTATCTTTTGATGCCTCTATTTTCGTCTTTTGTTTATCCGGAGTACTCCCTCGACGCACATGATCAACGACCGCTCGTTGGTGGTGTCGCCAATTTCAAGATGGAGAAATAATATTTGTTAGTGGTGTCGCGAAGATCTATATTAAGCGAGAAGATCTAGAGCGTCGGCTTTCTTCCCCATACCAGGAGGCGGATCTCGAGGGCGAGATCCATTGTTAGTGGTGTCGAATTGTAGCACCCCGGGCAAATCCACTACTTGAAAATCGCCTGCGGTTACCTCTGTGCATCATCATGGCATCTGCATGCATCTATTCTCCAAAAACCATTTTCTAAAAAGCCTATTTTGTTTTCTAGATATTCCCTCTTTGTTCAAATCGAAACCCTAGATCCGTCCGGATCTTTTATTTGTCTAAAACAATTTTACAAATGTTTTATTTTAAAAGAAAGAAAATTATAAATAATAAAATTATTTTTATTAGTGAGGGAGGCAGTCCAGTCAGCCAGACCCAAAGGCCCAACCAACAAGCCACCTACTACCCCACTAGACCAAACCCTAGAAACCCTAAACCTAAACCAAACCCTAACCAGATCCCACCTATTCCCACCCTCCGCCGCCGGCTACACAAAATCCCTCCCTCCCCCTAACCTGATCCACTCCACACACGCACATGTCGACCCGTGCAGCACACAACGTGCTGTACCGCCCGCGCAGTGCGTTGCTTGCCCTGACTCAACGCTGCCTGGCCCACCTCCCCTGTCCATGCTCCCCTGACCCGTTCGTCGCGCGGCGCCTCCCTGGCTCGCACGACCCCGCATCTCTCGCCACCAACTCCCTCCCCGTCTCCAACCTCCTCTGCTCCTTTGACGCGCGCCGCCGCCCAGCTCAAGCCGCCGCTCGCCCCCCCCCCCCCCCCCCCCCCCAGCGACGATGACCCCCTCCTTCCGTAGCGGCCCCGACCAAGCTCTGCTTCCGGCCGCAACCTCTGCCACCAGCGCAGGCCACCGTCGCCATCTAGGCCCTCACAGCTCCTGGACCCTGCAGCGTCATCGCCTCTGCAACCTCTCCCTGCAGTGGCCTCGTCGATCCGCAACGCCGAAGCCCCCTCTGCTGCCAGCAGCCTCCGCCGTTGAGCTCCTTGTCCGCCGAGCCACCGCGCGTCCTGGTGCCCTGTCTGCGCCGGCGTCCTCGTGCGCCTCCCCTCTCTGGCCTCCGTTTCTTTCCTCATCGCCAGCGGTTTGTCGTCTGCATGCTCCCTCCTCTAGCCTCCTCGCCTTCCATCCCGAGAATCGCCGCTCCTATGGTCTCGTGCTTCAGTCGCGCTGCCTCAGCGTCGCGCTCATCTGCGCTTCCCCAACCTGGAGCTCGCCCTTGACGCCTCGTGCTTCGGTCGCGCCGCCTCAGCGTCGCGCTCGTCTGCGCGTCCCTAACCCTTGACGCCTTCTCCAACATCTAAGATGTTCTCATCTGCGGCAGTTTGTCCGCGATGGCTCTGGCCGGTCCTCTGTCTCCTTGACCCAGCATCGCCTCATGATATCTCTATGTGTGGCTGTAAGTTGGTGGTGTTGGATTGCTTGTTTGAGACCTCGAGATGGACCAGAGGGATAAGATGAAGCCGCGGCTCGACTACCCTGACTTTGTTCGAGTGGCTGTCGGAGTCTGAAGCCGGAGAACCAAGAGAGGTCGACGACATGGAAACCGAAGGCAATGACGCTGGACCCTCAAGTTCTCCTTCATGGACAGCAAGTTCATCGGCAAGGACCCGAAGACCGATCCAAAACGACTAGGTCTTCTATCTGGACGCCAAGTTCGCCGCTACCCGATGTGTGACCTCTGTTTTCCGAGACCCTTATTTTTATAAATGAAATCTACTTGTTGCATAAATTGTTCATACTCACATGCATATTTTGTGGTTCGGGGGCCCTATGCTGATTCACCTAAATTAAATATGGAGACTATATGCGGGCTAATCTAGTCTTAGTCTGTCTTCATTTAAAATTGCATAGCGGACCGATCCATGTTTTGCCTTATTAAAATAACATTTAAATTGTGGGGTATCTAAATAACTTGAACCATCTAAATAATTGTCGGGACCCCGGTTCCTCTTAATGTGGCCTAGTTGCATCGCACATTTGCCATGTCATACATCAGACATGCATCATGCCCTATCTTCTGTCGTAGTATTAAATAGTGCATCCGGTGTTTCTTTTAGTGCTTTGCTTCTTCACGGATTAGGCCGATGAGTTGATGCGAGTGTCGACCCGAACTTTGGATGAATCTTTGGCAATGTTTTCAGGCGAGCATTCTCCCCCTTTCTACCTATTTTACCTTTCTAGTCTTTATTTCCTCCTGGTGATCTATTGCTATCTGTGTCGCGATGCTCTAGTTTTCGTACCCGTGATATCCCTTGCGGCCTTATATTGCCTTGGACACATCCTATTACCTGTTGTTTGATAGATAGTCGGCCTTGCGTGTCGTAGTTGCTTGCTCAAGTGCTGTTGCGTGTCGTCAAGTACCACAGTTGTTGGAAGACTGCCATATGCTTTATGTTGGAGCTGATCATGACTTTAATTACCGTTTAATAACTAAAATTGAAGTAAGTAAATAATGCAGAGGCACAGGTGGGCAATAGATGTTATTTGGTTTTTAACCGTCCACTTGTGTCCCGTAGGACCCCGAGTACTTGATACCTGTTCTTTGAATATTCGCACTATCCGCATGTGGGACCATGAATCCCCCTAGCCAGAGCTTGAGTCATATTTATTTCTTGGGGCCACAGAGTAGTTTGGGGCTTTATTATTATCATGTACTTATGCCATGTTTTACTGCTTATTTACGATTGCGCGTGGAGCGCCTTTACTGTTTAGGAACAAATGTGGAATGTTTTCGCGGTATCGACAAGCCCAGTCACACTTTCGGGTTCCCGGTCGTTTACAGCCATTGGCACAAACCTCTGGGTCCGTCTCGGAGCCGGCCAACTTCGTCGCGGGTAGCTTGGTGGGGTGGCCCCCTGAAATTTATATGAATCTTGCAATTGCTCTGTCGTGATGCCTCGTTGGGTTTTTATTGGTTTTTCTCGAGGTTGATCGTGCGTGTGTTGCTATTTGTGCCCCCCTACAGGGTAAAACTTTCTGAAAGCCGTGTCCGCGGTTATGGACGACTTGGAGCACAGTATCTCGATCATAGACAACTATAACTAAAGTAGTGCTATAAATTTGACTTTATAATGACTAGTAATTAGCTTCACTATAATGGAATGGCTAAATAAAAGTGCCAACAATTGCTGGTTTGGGTTGTCGCCTGTTACCATTGTATCTTACTAGTAAGTATTGCAACTATAACGGAATGGCTAAATAAAAGTACCAACAACTACTGGGTTTTGGGATGCCTCATGCTATATGTATCTGACTAGTAAGTACTACAACTACAACGGAATGGTTAACTAAAACTGCCCACTGCTTATTATATCAGGATGACTATCTATATCTGACTAGTAATTGCCGCAACTATAACGGAATGAATAAAACTGCCAACTATGTGAGTTTCTCGGTTGACTTCCTCGTTTGGTCTCGAGGGGGAAATACCAGGATGGGTATGCTTGGTGATAGTTTTAGGTTGGATCCGAATAGGTCTTTCTTATCCCTATCTGATAGCCGCCAGTTGTACTGAGTCTCTATAGGTGGTTTAGTGCATGCTGCGCTGCCGCTTCAGTCCACCATACCTATGTAGGCGAGGACCGCCGAATTCTAGTCTCGCCGTGTACTGGCCTCAGTACTGACCGCTCTCTTTTTCCTTTGCCCTTTGTTGGCACCCCTTTTTGTTTAAGCAGGTTTGAGATCGACGTCGTTAGCAGGGTTACCCTTTCGGCTTGGCCTGGGCAGGGTTATGGACGCCATTGGTTATTCTTCAGGGCTCTTAGCTCAATTTGCATCTTGTCCGTATTCGGACGCGGTATCGTCTTCAAAGTGTTTTGGATCTTTGTATTGTATATATGCATTCTTGACTCTTCGAGTCGCTGTTGTATATCTCGGTTCTGTGGGTTCCATCGAGGACTATTGTGTAATGATATTACTTCGTTTTCCACCCGCACGAAAGTGCCTGGTGGGCACGTTTGAATCATTTCTATGCGGGTTTGGCGGGGATCGCTGAAACTTGCATAGGGCCGATTCTGAGGGTGTTACACCTTATCATAAGCATCTTGAGATGATTAAGGTTAAAGTGAACAAAGATGGTTTATATGCTTGACAAAATATAAGTTGGTAATCTCATGTCCCTTGAATATGAGGGCCACTCCTCATGCATACTCAACTTTGGGTACAGGTAAGTTCTTGTCATTGTAAGTATTTGCATATCATTGAGAACGACCAACGGGGTACCCCTTGCACATGGTACAGGAGCTTTCCCATAACAAAAATGACAAGGCAAGCAGGCAATGAGCATCTCAGCAATCTTTTTATTTACTATGCATGTAGCTTTTTATTGAGGATGCTTCATAGATAACTCACTATGGTGATGCCGCAAGTTTCCACCATGATTAAGCATGGCTTAGGCTAGAGGCCCAGGCGTTTCTCTAACATAGAATACAAACTCCATGGACTTACAAGCCCCCTCTTTATTTCACACCGTTCACATCCATAGACAAAAGAGCATGATATCAACTATGTACGACAAGGTACAAGTGAAATGTTGAAAACGTTCCCCGTGACAGCACGATTCTGCTAATACCAACGTATAGATGCAAGAATATACAACTTTGATGTCCACAATGGTTCAAGTTTATTAGGGGAAAGTAAATAAAGTGTGCCATCAAGTTCATGAGAGCTTTACTAACTAGTTTTCTCATAACAAAATACTTTTAAATTTTAAAGGTAGATGAAGCTTGAGAATTTACTAGGAATAGCAATAGCTATTAGGTAGATATGGTGGACACAAGTGGCAAAAGTTTTTGGTTCAAAGGGTTTTGGAAACATGAGAAGTATGCCTTCTCAAAATAGGTTTTTGGCTAGCACGGCTGGGTAGCAAGCAAGAGAGTTGAAAGAAGCAAGCAAACATACAAGTAATAAAGCCAAACATGCCATCTTCCTTGAAGACACAAAATAATATTTAATAAAGAATACTAAGCTTATGAGCCAACAAGAAAAAAAACAATTGATACCAAATACCTGTAAGCTTTTTTCCTTCTTTCTTTTCTTTGAAACTAATGCCACTGACCAGAACTTGGTTTGCCAAAACCAATTTAGACCTACTTGATGATCCCAAAGTGGTGCCAATACTGAACAACAAGATCCATCATATAATAGAGATTGCAAACTAAAAATAAGAAGTGCAAAAAGTAAAGATGAGACTTCTCATTAATATTCCAATAAAGGCACTCACACCAACGGATACATAGATAACCAAATAAAAGAGAGACACTTCCACATGCAAACCAAACTATAAGATAACTTCTATACCAAGGATATGAATCCACTAAAAAGGTAAAATATGAAGGATAATGGTGGTGATACCGCGGCACTCCCCCAAGCTTGGAACAAGCCAAGTGGATGCCAAACCTGATGACGAATCACTCCTTCAGTGGTGGTGTTCTTCCAACTCTATCTCCACGGTCTTCTTGCCTTTGTCATTGGAGGAGGCCATGGTGCTCTAAACTTGAGAAGATTTCCTGAAAGAAATAGATTGAAATGAAAAAACAACGAGAACACGATGCACGAACCTCGGGGGATCCTGGGGGTTATATATTACGACGAATCAATACATAAGGAATGTTTTGACACGGAAACAAAGCGGAGGCAGAGTCTGGGGGTGGAACACCCCCCTCAGGCGTGGCCAGGCTAGGCCCGCGCCTGGGGTGGGTTTGCCCACCCCGGGCTCCGTTTCCTTTTCAGTTTCGTCTCGTAACTTCCCTTATGTATTAAAAACATCAAAAATATAAAAATATTGGAGTTTCACGAACCTTCTGTTTTTACCACTTTTACCTATTCAAAGACGAACTCTGTAGTTTCTGGTGTTTGGTTCTTGATAAATTCTTCTGGAGTCACCATTTGAATGACATCCACTTCTTCATTGTAAGAATCTCCAGAAATATAATGTTTTAGTGTTTGACCATTAACCACCTTTGTTGTGTCATCTTCCGGAGAAGAGATTTTGATGGCACCTGAACGGTACACTTCCTTGATAACAAAAGGTCCTTCCCATTTGGAGAGTAGTTTCCCTGCAAAAAATCTGAGACGAGACCTATAAAAAAGAACTTTCTCACCAACATGGAACTCCCTTTTGAGAATTCTCCTATCATGCCATCTTTTTACTTTTTCCTTAAAGAGCCTAGCATTTTCGTAAGCTTCCCCTATCCACTCATCTAGATTACTTAAATCGAGCAGTCTTTTCTCACCAACAAGTCTAAAATCTCCATTCAACTCTTTCACTGCCCAATAAGCTTTGTGTTCTAATTCTAAAGGCAAGTAACAAGCTTTCCCATAGACCATTTTGTAAGGAGACATCCCCATAGGATTTTTATAAGCAGTTCTATAAGCCCACAAAGCGTCATTCAACTTTTTAGCCCAATTTTTCTAGATCTATTGACAGTCTTCTGAAAGATAGATTTAATTTCCCTATTGGAAAGTTCTACTTGCCCACTAGTTTGGGGGTGCTAAGATGAAGCTATTCTGTGGTTTACATCATACTTAGCGAGAGTTTTTCTAAAACCCCCATGAATAAAATGGGATCCTCCATCAGTCATGAGATATCTAGGTACATCGAACCTAGGAAAAATGACATCTTTGAGCACTTTCAAAGAGGTCTTACCATCAGCACTGCTCGTAGGTATGGCTTCTACCCACTTTGTAACATAGTCAACAGCAACAAGAATATGAGTATACCCTTTTGAAGGAGGAAAAGGCCCCATCAAGTCGAATCCCCAACAATCAAAAGGTTCAATAACAAGAGAATAATTCATAGGCATTTCATTGCGTCTAGAGATGTTACCTACTCGTTGGCATTCATCACAGGATAAGATAAACTTCCTTGCATCTTTAAAAAGAGTAGGCCAATAAAATCCAGATTGTAAAACCTTCTGTGCAGTCCTATCCCCAGCATGATGTCCTCCATAAGCACTGCCATGACATTTTCTCAATATCTCTTGTTGTTCAAATTCTGGAACACATCTTCTCATAATGCCATCTACTCCTTCTTTATATAGATGTGGGTCATCCCAAAAGTAATGCCTTAGATCATAGAAGAATTTCCTTCTTTGCTGGGCTATAAATGTTGGAGGCAAATACTTGGAAACAATAAAGTTAGCATAATCAGCATACCAAGGATTTTCGTGTGGACTTACCCTTATTGCAGCTAACTGCTCATTTGGAAAATTATCATTAACAGGCAAAGGGTCAAAAGAAATGTTTTCCAAACAAGATAAATTATCAGCAACAGGATTATCAGCACCTTTCCTATCCACAATATGCAGATCAAACTCTTGTAAAAGCAACACCCACCTTATAAGCCTAGGCTTAGCGTCCTTCTTTGTCATAAGGTACTTAATAGCTACCTTGTCAGTATGAATAGTAGCCTTGGAATCAACAATATAAGGTCTAAACTTAACACAAGCAAAGATTACAGCTAAGAACTCTTTTTCAGTAGTAGCATAATTCTTTTGAGCAGCATCTAGAGTCTTGCTAGCATAATGAATAACATTCAGCTTCTTGTCAACATGTTGTCCAAGGACAGCACCCACAGCAAAGTCACTAGCATCACACATGATTTCAAAAGGTAAACTCCAATGAGGTGGTTGGACTATAGGAGCAGTTGTTAAAGCTTTCTTCAAAGTTTCAAAATCTTCCTTACAATCATCATCAAAAACGAAAGTTACATCTTTTTGAAGAAGATTAGTACGGAGCTTTGAAATTTTGGAAAAATCTTTAATAAATCTCCTATAGAAACCAGCATGACCAAGGATACTACGAATACCTTTGATATCCCTAGGACAAGGCATCTTCTCATTTGCTTCAATTTTAGCTCTGTCAACTTCAATACCTCTTTAAGAGATCTTATGTCCAAGAACAATTCCTTCATTAACCATGAAATGACATTTCTCCCAGTTAAGAACAAGGTTGGTTTCTTCACATCTCTGCAAAACTTTATCAAGGTTGTGCAAACAGTTATCAAAAGTTCCATAGACGGAAAAATCGTCCATGAAAACCTCCACAATTTCTTCACAAAAACCATGACAGATAGCATACATACATCTCTGAAAGGTAGCAGGAGCATTACATAAACCAAAAGTCATACGCCTATAAGCATAAGTACCATAAGGACAAGTGAAAGTGGTTTTCTCCTGGTCCTGTGCTTTCACAGCAATTTGAGAAAACCCAGAATAACCATCAAGAAAGCAAAAGTGAGTCTTTTTGGACAGCCTCTCAAGCAATTGATCAATAAAGGGCAAAGGATAATGATCTTTCTTAGTAACTTTATTAATCTTTCTAAAATCAATGCACATTCTATACCCAACCATTAATCTATGGGGTATAAGCTCATTATCCTCATTAGGCACAACAGTAATTCCTCCTTTCTTGGGAACACAATGAACAGGGCTAACCCATTGACTATCAGCAATAGGATAATTCATTCTAGGATTCAGCTGGCGTTGGTGCTCAACAACTGGTTTTGCATCAGGCTCAATATTAATAGCATGCTGACATATAGTGGGAGAAATTCCTTTTAAATCATCAAGAGTATAACCCATAGCTCCTCGGTGCTTCTTCAATACCTCCAATAGCCTTTATTATTACTTCCTTGAAAGTTTAGAACTAATAATAACAGGATATATCTTCTTATCATCAAGATAAACATATTTAGGATCATCAGGTAAAGGTTTTAATTCGAAAATAGGATCCCCTTTGGGTGGTAGTGTGGTACCCAAATCTTCCACAGGTAAATTATGCTTAAGTAACTCAGGATGACGAAGGAAAACCTCATCAATCTCATTTCTTTCCTTCATAAAGGCATCACTTTCATGATCTTCCATGAACTGATGCAAAGCATTGTTAGGAGCAAGAGAAATAGAAGACAGTTGTTCAACCTTGAAATCCTCATCGGGTAATTCATTTTCATAAGGGGTTTTGGCAAATTTGGAAAAATTAAACTCATAAGATTCTCCAGCAAACTTAGTCAAAACTTTTCTTTCCTACAATCTATGATGGCCCCACAAGTATTAAGGAAGGGTCTACCAAAGATGATAGGATAGGTTTTACTAGCTTCTTTAGCAAGTACTAGAAAATCAGCAGGATATTTAATCTTACCACGAAGGACCTCCACATCTCTTACAATACCAATGGGGCAAACTTGCTCTCTATTGGCAAGGTGAATAACCACATCGATGTCTTCAAGATCACAAGGACCAATCTCATGCATAATTTCCCTGTAAATCTCATATGGAATAGCACTAGAACTAGCACCAATATCACATAAACCATAGTAGCAATGATCACCAATTTTAACAGAGAGCACAGGAACACTAGCTTTTCTAGCCTTACTAGGATGAGAGATAATATTAGAAGCGTCTTCACAGAAAACAATATACTCATCCTCTATATTTCTAGTAACAAGATCTTTCACAATAGCTACCACAGGCTCGGTATCAATAAGCTCATCGGAACCTACAGTTTTATTTGCACTTTTACTAACCACATTAGCCAAAATAGAGTGTTCCCTTACCTTGGAGGGAAAAGGGATCTTCTCAACATAAGGTTCAGGCAAAATAGGATCAACAGTACAAACCTCTACACTGGCAGGAACGTGGGTAACAACGTCTTTATAAGGAGCATGGTACTTGTCCCATTCTTTCTTGGAAATCTCAATATAAGAGGCAAAAGCATTAAAACATTACGCAAGAACTTGAGGATCAAGGTCAAACTTATTGCTAATATCACGGAAGTTATTAGTTCCCGTAAAAGATTTAATGCACTCATAATCATAGTTTATACCTGACTTTCTTCCTTTGTCATTCTCCCAAGCCTTGGTATTATCTTGAATACGGTCTAAAAGATCCCATTTAGCTTCTTCTTTCATACTTGTGAATGATCCAGTGCACGAAGCATCTAATAAACCTTTATCATGAAGAGAAATCCTAGCATAAAAGTTATTGAGAATAATATTGTTAGGGAGTTCATGAATAGGACATTTAAGCATTATCAGCTTCAATCTCCCCCAAGCTTGAGCTGTAATTTATCCATCAAGAGGCCAAAAGTTATATATAAGACTTCTATCCTTTTGGATTTCACTGGGAGGATAAAATTTAGAGTAAAAGATAGATGCCATCTCCTCCCATTCCATGGATTGTCCATTCTTTAACAGCTTATACCATGCCTCTGCTCTCCCTTTCAAGGATATGGAGAGTAACTTATTCTTCACCTATTCAGTTGTGATACCTGCAGAATTAAACAACCCGCATAATTCATGGATATAAAGCAAGTGATCACCAGGATGGACAGTTCCATCCCCAAAATAATAATTATCCATGACACAATTAACAATACTCGCAGGTATCTTAAAAGGATCTATCTCAACAGGTGGTGGTTCATATACTACCATAGAAGTGGTAGTAGTTTTCCCAAACAGAAAACCAAGTGGGTTATTCATATTGGAAACAAAGTAACAAATAGTAACAAAAGCAATACTCACAGTAAAAGTTTCCTTTACCAGTTCCACTCTTCAATAGCGCTTCACTCCCCGGCAACGGCGCCAGAAAATAGTCTTGATGACCCACAAGTATAGGGGGTGTATCGTAGTACTTTGGATAAATAGGAGTGTCGATCCCAACGAGGAGCAGAAGGTGCTGAACAGTGGTATGGAGCAGGAAATCCCTGTGAATACTTAGCAAACGGATTTTTAGTGGTTTTCTGACAAGGCAACAAAAAAAGAGCAAGCAACAGAAGTAACGAACAAACGGAGCAAGTGGCCAAATCCTTTATTAGCAAAGGACAAGCTAGTGGAAATACTTATAAGGACCAAACGTTCTCGAGGACACATGGGAATTCTGTCAAGTGCTTTCGCTGCAAATAGCTGAGTGCTCTTCTTTGGTGTTTGTAAGTGTTGTATGGGTCAACCTGTGCTAACACACTGCCCTTCCTAGGACTAATACATACTTGTGATTAAACCCCCTTCAAACATCCATAACTACAGAAAAGAAATTAAGATATAAATCTAACCATAGCCTTAAACTCTGAGATCCTACGCTCCCTTATGCAAAGGTGTCCTAACGGGGGTTCAGGTTTCTGTCACTCCGGCAACCCCACGGTTAGTAGACAAATACACAATGCATTCCCCTAGGCCCATAAATGGTGAAGTATCATGTACTCGACGTTCACATGACACCACTAGAAGAATAGCACCACAACTTAAATTCTAAACCATTGAATAATAACTCATCATAGATTCACTACTAACAACATGACTTCTCCCATGTCCTCAAGAACTAAACGAACTACTCACAAGACATCATATGGATCAAGATCAAAGATGATATGATAATGGATAAAAATATGAACATAAACAATAATCCAATGGTTCCACTCACAAGTATCAACTACAATAGTAATCAACACCGGGAAAGTTTCCCCTAATGAACTAAGCAATATCCAACACAAATGTTACAGCGGGACAGAGTGGTGATGATGGTGCTGGTGGAGATGATGGTGTGGATGATGATGATGATCCCGATGAAGCCTAGCTTGATGACGGTGTTGATGGCGACGGTCTCCCCTCTCCGGGAAGGAATTCCCCTGGCAGAAATCCGTCTGCCAGAGAGATCTTTCTCTCTCGGTGTTTTCCGCCCCCGAGAGGCGGCGGAAGTCTATCTGTGGTCGCCCCTGGTGGTAGGGTTCCGTAGGGAAGATATAGGCGAAGGGGCAGAGTCGGAGGCCGAGCAGGTGGGCCAAACCCACCCTAGGCGCAGGGTTAGGTGGGCCCGCGCCTAGGGGGTGTGGGCCCCCTGAGGCCCCCCTTTACTCCTCCTTCTGGCTTCCTTCGTCTTCTGGTAAAATAATATATTTCCATATTTTTCTGGTATTTTTCTGATCTTCGCAAAATTGCACCAAAACGCCTTCTTTTCCATCAGAATCCAGATTCCGGTAGTCCATCCTCCAGGAATCATCCAACATGCATAAACAGATGAAAATCCATAAGTAATACCTCATAATAAGACAAATATCAATGAATAGAGGTAAATAATGATATAGAAAGGTGATTAACATAATTATTCTTAATAGAGCAGGGAATAGTTGGTATACCTGGATCACCAAGTTTCTTTGGAACCTTACCATTGAAGGAGTAATTAGCAAGCAAAGTAGAAATCTCCTCATTAGGAATCTTCCTTTTATTAGAGATAATATCATTCATATACTTTGAATAAGAAGGCAACTTAATAGCATCAGTCAGAAGAATTTGCAAGAATAAAGGTTTCATCCACTCACAAAACTTGTTGTAGTGTTCCTCCTCTTTTGACTTGTGTTTATTACCTGGAAAAGGCATAGGTTTCTGCACCCAAGGTTCTCTCTCTTTACCATGTTTATTAGCAATAAAATCTTCCTTTGTGTACCTAGTGTTCTTAGTGTGCTTCTCAGGTTCTTCTTCACCTTCCTCCTTAACAGGAGACTCATTTTTATCATTACCACTCTTAGTTTCAGCATCAGAGACAGATATACTATTAGGATCTATAGCAGGTTCAAGTGGTTCCTCAACTATCTTATGTTTATTTTTCTTCATCTTACGAGGACTACCACTATATTCACCTTGTTGAGAATCTTTCTCAATTCTTTTAGGGTGTCCTTCAGGATATAAAGGATCTTGAGTAGCTATACCACTCCTAGTTCTAATTCCATAAGCATGGTTATCTCCTGAAGCATTAACTAGCATATCCTTTTGCACCTTAGCAAGTTGATCAAGTTGGGTTTGAACCATTTGAAAGTGTTTACAAAGCATTTTAATATCATTAGAAGTTCTTTCCACAATATCTTTCAACTCATGGATAGCTCTAGAGTTTTCCAATAAATGATTCTAAACTTGTTTATTAAAATACCCTTGCTTAACAATAAACGTGTCAAGTTCCTCTAAACATTGATCAGCAGGCTTACCATAAGGAATATCACCTTCATCAAAGTGCTAGAGAGAATGTACCTCAATAGTAGATGAGTGGGGAATTGGCTTACATAATTCTTCTATAGGAGGTAGATTCTTCACATCTTGAACTCTAATACCTTTCTCCTTTAGACACTTCTTAGCTCCTTTCATCACTTCATCATTTAATGCAATAACTCTCCTCTTCTTTGTTGTTGGTGATGGAACTGGTTCAGGGACAACTGGTTCAGGAGTAATAGGCTCAGGTGTATTCAGCTCAGTTGAAGTCCACTCATCATAATTCTTGCTTATCTTAGTCATTAATTCTTTAGCATCTGTAGGAGTCCTTTTCCTGAAAACACAATCAGGAAAGCTATCTAGGTAGGTCCTAGAATCATCAGTTAGTCCATTATAATAAATATCAAGAAGCTCATTCTTAGGTAATGGACATCTAGGATGTGCATGAATCAAGGCATAGAACCTTTTCCATGACTCAGGCAATTTCTCTTCTTCTCCCTATTTAAAATCAAAAAGTCTCTGCAAAGCAGCATGTCTAGCACTGGGAGGAAAATATTTTTGGAAGAAAGAAGCAATCAGGGTTATCAATGGAACCATGAGGTAATCTATTAAACCAAGCCCTAGCTTCTCCTTTTAGTGAAAATAGGAAAAACTTAGCAACAAAGTATTTGCGCATCTTAAAATCATTAGAGAACAAAGCACTCATAGTAGAAAGCTCATTCATATGAGCCACATCACTCTCATTTTAGGTCCCACAAAAAGGTTCTTTCTCAACAATATCTAAATAAGATAAATCAAGAGAGAAATCATAATCTTCATCTTTAATATCTATGGGAGAAGTGGCAAACTTAGGATTAGAGGACAACTTAGGCATAATAGTACGTCTAGAAAGGAGACTCTTAATAGCACTAGTACCATGTGTGTTTCGGCACTCTTCAACAAAATCATCAGTGAACTCAATATAACCATCATTAATATCATAACTCTCACTAGCCTCAGGTGAGCTAATAGGTGTAACCGTGTTTTCACTAGGAGTTTTGGTATTTCCTAGACTAGCCATAGTAGCATCTAGAAAAGGACCTAATGAACCACTCGCATCAAGCATAGTAGAAGTAACATCATGAGTATCAAAAGCATTTTCAGACACAGCAGTAGTAGCAGCGTGTGTAGCATGAGTATGTGGTGGTGGTGTGACAAGCTTACTTATAACAGACGGTGAATCAAGAGCAGCAGAGGTGTTTAGGACTGTACCTCTTCTTGTAGTGGATGGTAAAATAGGAAACTTTCCATCACGAGACTTCCCCATGATGAAAGGAGTACCAGTGAACAATAATAGATCCAAGTGAACTTACAAATAAAGCTATGCTCCCCGGCAACGGCGCCAGAAAATAGGCTTGATGACCCACAAGTATAGGGGATCGCAACAGTCTTCGCGGGTAGTATTACCTAATTTATTGTTTTGACACAAGGGGAGCCAAAGAATACTTGCAAGCCTTAACAACTAAGTTGTCAGTTTAGCCGCATCTGGAAATAGTTCTTGCTCACAAAAGTTTATCAGTAGCAACAGTTTGGTAGTAACAACAGCAAAGCAACAGCAGCAGTGAAAACAGGAGCAATAGTAACAGTAACGGTAATAGTAGGATTCGAGTGCGATAGGCATAGGGATGGATGGACGGGCGTTGCATGGATCGATGTTGCTTATGATTTGTTAGGGCATAGGCAAGCTTTGACGACCTTAGAATTTCTTTATATTAATTTCTTATGATTATTTATTATATCTTTATTATAGAAAATAATGTTATTAAATTATTGTGGAAATCATTTTAAAATACCAAATCCTAAATTTTATTTATTTTCCAATTGATTCAAAATTCAAACTTGAATTCAAATTATTTTCCCAAAACACACTAATTCATAAAGATCATGTCAAATTTTGTAACGATCACTCTCAAGAGCTATATCTACCTCTAGAGAGTGAAATAAACTCTGATCACTTTAGGTTTTTGTTTGGCGAAAAATTTACCCACATTTTTACAGATGAATGCATGCATATGCACATAATCCTATTTCTACCCTTCGTTGGTTCCTAAATGCTGGGATGTTACAGTTTTTGAGTGTTAACCTAAATATTTAAAAAGTCCTATTGCATACTTTCAGCAAACTTTGTTTACTCCATGAAGTCTAATAGTTAGTATTAAATCAAGAGTAACAATTCCAGTGTTAGTGTCTAAAGTATCATGTTTGTCTCCATGATTCTTGATATTCAAAAGATTGTTTTAATATCAAGGTTATCTAGGAGCCGAAAGAATTGTTTCAGAAACCATCATGTGTGGAAGATATTGCGATATCTGAATTGATGTTTTGGTTGCAACATATGTTTTGGTTTCAACATGATAGAGTATAATATGGAAAAAGTTGTGTTCTCATATTTGATGAGAATTTGCAAAAGGTTGGAGACACAAGTCATCTTAATCCTCCAAAATGTTTTCGAGAGCAACATTATACTCGCGATTCACCGTTATAAGCTAAAGCAGCTTGATCATGAAACTTTCCATGATAAGAGTGAATATACGATGTAGGTAAAATGTTTACTACACTAAAAGATTACTAAAGAATGGAATTTGAAAGAACGCCAAAATATTTGATGATGGTGATCTACTTCAAAGTGCAAGTACAAAGACATTGGTATTTTAACTATACACGCTTTGGACTATGTGTCATGTGTATGATGCCACTATTGATGTTGCTAGATTCTTTTAAAATAGAAAAAGGAAATTGCTAAAAAACAATCTCAGAAATATATGGCAGAAAATAAAAGACTAGAATTGTTCAGCTTAGGTATGTAAATGATATACAAGTTATGGATGTATTCCTTGCTTGTTAAAAATGTGGTTCTTAACTATTGGATACTAAATTTGTTGGTGTGACTTATCATACGATACAACACAATTCATGAACTGCAATGGCCTAAGTAACTAGCAAGAGAATATGTGATGACGTTCATTAAGAACAGATAAAGATGTGTTTCTCGTTGACATCAAAGCTTGCCTTCAAGATTTGTTTTATTAGGTATTATGAGAATAAAAGGGTTGTTCAAATAATTGTTCTAATCCATAAACAGATGGATGATTTACAAATCTCGTTGGAGAAATCACATCCATAAAACTAATGCTAAAAATGTCGAAAGACAATTGATTGAAAGATCACTTAAGAAGTGACATCGCCGTTTAATTTATATTGAAAAGAAAACATGAAGAAACTCCATGATTGATGAAATTTTGGAGTCTATTGATTTTTGATCAAATGACGCTTGTGAAACTTTTCTAGAGATAATTAAAACTCCGTTCATAGGAAAAAAGGGAATGAATGACTATCTTATTGGAACTTGTACATATAGATGTATGAAGCTCATTATGTATAGTCAAGAGCAATGGATTTCAACTTCATATGCTTTCTCCAAAAATTTGAGTGAATTTATGAATATTTAGTTAATGAGGATGAAGTCTGAAACATTTGAAAATGTACGAAGACTTCCAAGATGAAGTAGAAAATCAATGTAATAAGAAAATAAAGAATTTATGATATGATCATAAAGGAAGATATTTGAGTTACAAGTTTAGCAAAAAGACCTAAATATTTGAGGAATCATTCCATGGATTTGCTTTTCCTGAAAAACACCATAGTAGTATGGAGTGTTCGAGATATGTAATGAAACCTTGTTTGACATGGTAAGATCAAATGTGTAATTTAAAACTACCATTATATTTTAAAGATTAAAGCTTTAGAGACTATCGCTTTTTCACTAAAAATAGCTCCATCATGATCCGTTGAAATGACACCATATAGAGTTATGGTTTGGGGTAAAACCCAATTTGTCCTTTCTTAAACATTGGTATGCTATGCATCAGTAAATGTTTACAACCAAAGTCGGATGAGCGTGTCTTTGTAGGTTATTTCGGATAACCATTGGGTATTCCTCCATACCACCAAAGACAAAACTGTTTGTAGCTTAGAACGTCAAGTTTCTTAAGAAGGAATATTTCATGAAAAGTTAAATGGGAGGAAAATAGAACTTTGATAAGGTTAAAAGAACCTTAGCTATATGTGATGAGTTACGCAGCACCGGAAAGTTTTCAGAGGCAGCAACAATGCTCATGGCTCACGTGCCTCAAAGGTTGTGGTCATAGAGGTCTAAGTTCCTATTGAACCAAGTAGGTCCGGTAAACAATCAAATACCAAGATTTGAGAGTTAAATCATTATTTGACAATGATGAACCAACTACATGCAAAGAAGTGATGATGGGCCCTGACTCCGTCAATATGGCTTGAAGCCATAAAATCCGTGATAGTTCCATACACGAGAAATCAAGCTTTGAACTTGGGAGACCCTCCAGAAAGGTGTAAAACCTATCGATCGTATATGGATCTATAAATAGACATGGATGTTTCACATCTATGAAATAGTCAACATGTCGGGAAAAGAGTTTACGATAAAGTTTAAAGGTTGACCATGATAAGATTTGATCTTTCATAGCGATATTTAGTCTAGACGGATTAACGTAGAAACCACTACATATAATTTTGTTATGTGGTGGTTAAATAAACAAAACAAGTTCTTCTAATAGAATGGCTACGTAGGATGTGTATATGACACGATCCAAAGGGTTTTGTTAATTCAAATGATGCTAAAAGCGCATGCAAACCTCAATGGTTGAAGTAAGCATTGCGGAGTTGGAATCTTCACCATGATGAAACTATTAAAAGGTTTAATTTCATCGGAGATGATGAAGATGCTTGCATTTGCAAGAAATTAAGTGGGGTCCTAAGACATATTTCTAATGCATTATGTGAAAGACATATTGTTGATTGGAAATGATGTATCTTTTAATGGCACAAGTTAAGAATTTCATCTCGATAAAAGACTTAGGCAAAACCCGAACGTTT
Organism: Avena sativa; assembly: GCA_916181665.1. NCBI lineage: Eukaryota > Viridiplantae > Streptophyta > Magnoliopsida > Poales > Poaceae > Avena > Avena sativa. The sequence goes on from OV702297.1 coordinate 243,324,247, forward strand.
GGCATCAATATTTATATGGATAGATTGAGATGCTAATATGGTTGTGCCAAGAGTACATAGATGAGATATTGAATGGGTTCAATATGGAAATGACAAGAAAGGTTCTTGCCACATAGAAAGGATTAAATCGAAATTCAAGTGTATAGACACTTGGTAAGTGAAACAAAGAATCAAGTATTTTTTATACTTGGTGAATGAAATCAGTATTTTTCCAATCATACTGTGATATGTACACATCCAGATATGTCATATACTCTAAATGTTATGAGCATATACAAGATTGATTCATAAGATGATTATTGGATGATAGTAAGGATATTCTTATGATCTTTTGGAAGAACTAAGAATATATTATTTTTGTAGAGATGAAAAATAGATGGATAGTTCATTGTAAATTATTACATTGATACTAGTTTTGTCATAAAGTACAAATTAAGTTTATCTCAATTTAAACTATGGGTGGCACAATGTAATGGAAAGGAGATTCCATAATGGATTTGGATGAGTTCCAAAGTTGAGACATTGTGACAGATACTACAACAAAAGGCTAAGTATACTACTGTTATTGTAGCAGCAAAAGGGGAAATTTGAGTCAAGTAGTTTGCTATCAAACTAGGTCTGGTTCACAGCGGGCTAGTACTATGAAGATATATTGTGCAACAATTATCGACATAGTTTAATCCCAAAGGAAGTAAAGGTCTCACCAAAAGGACCAAATTTATACAATGTCATCTCATTAGAGAATGAGTGATGCATAGAGACGCAAAGACATGCAATTACACACGGGCCTGAAAGGGTCAGATCCGAAGATCAGTTAACCACTAGCAATCGTGTATATACAAACACCGGAAATCCATAGGTGTTGAATGCACAAAGGTTTGAAACTAGATTATTGACTCTACTGCAAGTGGGAGACTGTTGGAGATATGCCCAAGAGGCAATAATGAAGTGGCTATTATCATATCTTTATGTTTATGATAAATGTTTACATCTCATGCTATAATTGTATTAATCAGAAACATTAATACTTGTGTGATTTGTAAACATGTAAGAGTCCCTAGTAAAGCCTCTTGTTAAACTAGCTTGTTGGTTAATTGATGATCATGGTTGATGACCCACAAGTATAGGGGATCGCAACAGTCTTCGTGGAAAGTATTACCCAATTTATTAATTCGACACAAGGGTCCAGAAAATACTTGCAAGCCTTAACAACTGAGTTGTCAGTTCAGCTGCACCTGGAAATAGTTCTTGCTCACAGAACTTTAGCAGTAGCAACAGTTTGGTAGTAACAACAGCAAAGCAACAGCAGCAGTGAAACAGGAGCAATAGTAACAGTAACGGTAACAGTAGGATTCGAGTGTGGTAGGCATAGGGATGGATGGACGGGCGTTGCATGGACGAGTCTAAACATGTAACTTCAAGATCTAGGGCATTGCAGATAAATAATAACAAGCATCCAAGTACTAAACAATCCTAGGCATGAATATAGTCATACGTGCTCACAATGAGAACTTGTACAACATCTTCTGTCCAGCCAGCCCATGGCAGCGGGGCCTCTAGGGAACTACTGGCAATAAAGGTGCTCCTTTTAATAGAGCACCGGAGCAGAGCATTAACACTCCGTGAATATATGTGATCCTCACACCACAGCCATCCCCTCCGGTTGTCCCAATTATTGTCACTTTGGGGCCTTTGGATCCGGACAATGATATGTGTACACAACTTGCAGATAAGATCAAAAACAATACTATCATAATGAGTCAATAATAAGTTCAGATCTAAGATCATGGCACTCGGTCCCTAGTGACAAGCATTAAGCACAACAAGTTGCAACAAAGTCAAATAGCACTAATAAAGATACTAGGAACTATGCCCTAACAGATCTTATTCGATTACATGATAGAACTCATCCAATCCCTACCATCCCCAAGCCTACAGTAGGGGATTACTCACTCATGGATGAGGGAAACATTGGTGGTTGATGGAGATGCGTTGGTGACGATGATGGCGATGATCCTCTCCAAATTCCCCGTCCCGGCAGGGTGCCAGAACGGAGTTTCTGGATCCGAATCTTGGTTTGTGGTGGCGGTGGCGGAGTGGAACTCTTTCTGGAAAACTATCGAACCCCCCTCGGTTTTTAGGTCGAAAGGCAACTTATTGGCGTAGAGGGAGGCCGAGGGGGTGCCTGGGGTGGCTGCACCCCCTCCAGGCGCATCCAGGGTGGGTGTGGGCCCCCCAGGCATCCTCTCCGTCTCGTCTTATGGCTCCGTGGATCTTCTGGTGAAATATAATTTTTGGCATATTTCCGGGATTTTTCCGGATAGTTGATTTTCTGCACAAAAATAAGACACCAAGGTAATTCTGCTGAAAACACCGTCAGTTCGTGTTAGTTGTATCCAAATCACACAAGTTTAGAGAAGAAATAATAGCAAAGTATTCGAGAAAGTAGATACGTTTTGGATGTATCAATGGTTTCCTGATCATGAACATTGAGATGTTATTAATAACATGGTCATATCATTAGGAGAATGATGTGATGGACACACTCCTATAGTTAAGCGTAGCATAAGATCAAGTCATTTAAAATAGTTCACTTGCTAAGCTTTCATATACATAGTAACCTAAATCCTTCGACCATGAGATCATGTTAATCACCATCACGGGATGGATGCTTTGATGACATCAAACACCACTTCGTAACTGGGTGGTTATAAAGTTGGATTGAGTATTCTGAAAGTATGTGTTGAGGCACATGGATTAAGAGTGGTATTTGTCCATCCATATGATGGATAGATATACTCTGGGCTCTCTCGGTGGAATGTCATCCAATTGGCTTGAAAGCATGTAACTGTCTCACAAGGGATCACATATCATAGGAACAAGTAAAGATTACTTATTGGTAACGAGGTTGAAATAGGTATGCAGAGATACCGACGATCAAACCTTGGATAAGTAAAGTATCACGAGACAAAGGGAAATTGGTATCATATGTAAATGGTTCATTTGATCACGAAGTAATCGTAGAAATATGTGGGATCCATATGAATTTCTAGATTCCTCTATTGGTTATTGATCGGAGAAGAGTCTCGATCATGTCTGCATAATTCACGAACCGTAGGGAGACACACTTAAGGATTCGTTGTTGTTTGATTATTTTCTATCAAGTATTTGCGACCTGCTACTGTTATCACCCGCATTTCATAAAAGGATGACATAAAACACTATTTCCATAATTGACCTGAACTAGTGGTTATTGATCCAAGGTGATCAGCTAATCTATTATGACTGGCAATGGAACCACCATTGCACGGGAATGTATCACCTAGGACTTAATCACAAATTTCGCCAGTGATTCTTGCATCGTATAATACGCGTTAACCATAAGATTTGGAATGGGACAAAGAAGTTAGCTGGATCTTCTTCCTTCTGTATGTCAACGGATGACCATCTCGTGACGTTGGTATTCCTTTCGAGGACCAGTACGTGGGTGGGACCCCTCAGTTCCCCGCGATCTTGGTGTCTAGATCATCTATGAGGGACTATCATAGGTAGGTCTACCGCTATATTCGAACTACCGGATACATTGCTCTGCTTACTAGAGTCCTCAAGGAAGCAATCATAGTTATATTGTCTTATATGCGGGTTAACATAGGTCGCTCTGCTTGAAGGATCATGTTGGCATGTGGGGTCGCGGAGAAGGACAGTGATCGGCTTGTATTATTATATTGGGCGTCACACCAAAGGATGTGTGGACGGGAAAGATCGCCTGGTTGTGCAACATGGATAAGGATCTCTTATGGGTAAAGCAACGCACCTCTGCAAAGTGTATAAAAGTGTGACATGCTCCATGTTCTGGAAAGGAGCTAAGAACACGGAAGGAAAGGAACTCCATGAAGTTCTGGAAAACTTGTGAAGGTTGACGAACAAAGCTTTTGATAATAAAAGCAACCTTTGATGAAATGTTTATGAAAACCTGCATCACCTATGACCTTTGGTTTGTGGTTGTAGATAGTGCATCAAACACTCCTTTTAGTGAACTTGCTTTGTACGCTCATACTCAACCGTATCTTCTTAATCCTTTCTAGATGCTAAAGCCGATGAAGACGTCACCAAAACCAACGTATGATCAAGAAATCGACATCGAAAGCTCAAGTTCTTTAATGAAGTCAATAGAGTCAAGATATACATCAACTAAAGTGAATACAAAGTTCCTGATTAGATAGGAGTATAATCTCTAGACCTACTTCTATAGAGCATTGCAATAGCCGCAATTACAAGTCAGCTAGTCCAGATACTAGTCATATTAGTTTGTTAGTTATGAGTTATTATTTCTGGTTCTTCTTTATAAGAAGTTGCTTTCTTCCTCTTTCACCTAGAGTTTTTTCTGGATCTTTTGTCAATAGTTGAGTTGTAATGCATATATATTTGACATGTTTTGGACCCGTGATGCTTCTATTGTACCACTCTGAGGGATGTAATACTAGTGAACTGTATTTTATTGGTGTTATGTCAACGACTATAGTGTAGTACATCATGTAGTGGTATGTTGGGTCACTGCTGTTCCACGACTACATATCTTACATTTGTCACACAACACATAAAAACAGAAATCCACTCTGGAGGGAAACCTAGCTTCACCAGACAACCATGCAAGTAACACCATTCCACACGGTCATAAGCCTTCATCATGTCAATCTTGAGAGCAAAATATGGTCGTTTAGCATTTTGTCTCTTGATTGTATGCAGGCAGTCATATGCAATCAGAGCATTATCTGTGACCAACCTACTGGGTACAAATGCACTTTTATGTTTAGATATAACCACTGGCAAGATCACCTTCAGTCGGTTGGCCAAAACTTTGGATGCAATCTTGTACAAAACATTACATAAACTAATGGGCTTGAAGTTCTTGAGATTGTACGGGTTTGTCATTTTCAGAATCAACACTATAAATGAATCACATAAACCATCGGGTATAACTTCCCCCATCAAAAATCCCCACATAATTGAGCAAATATCATCTTTTAGAACCTCCCAATGAGCCTGGTAGAAAAGAGGCGAGAAACCATCGGGGCCCGGTGCCTTAGTTGGGCCCATTTGAAAGAGAGTTGTCTTGATTTCTGAGTCTAGGTATGGTTTCGTAAGATCATAGTTCATGTTACTAGATACCTTAGACTAGATCACATAAATAACAGGGTCAGTGTCAACATGTTCGGATGTGAATAAATCACCATAAAAGGCCTCTGCCATACCTTTGATCTCTTGTAGCTCCTCGCAGCGTGACCCATCCTGATGGACAAGTGCACGTATATTGTTGTTGAGATGATGAGAAGGAGCACGAGCATGGAAGAATGTCGTATTCCGGTATCCCTCCTTTATCCATTACACGCGGGAACATTGTTGTGCCATCACCTCCTCTTGTCTAAAGAGTTCGCACAAACAACGTTCTAGAAATTGAGATCTTGAGGCATCATTGTTTCCCACAGGTCTCTACCTGATCTCCCTGATCGCCTTCAGCTGACACTCAAGTTTATTTCTCTCATGTCCTCGAGATTGACTTAAGTTTTCTAACAAGACTTATTAACAATATCTTGTGGTGACATAGGTAGTAGATTTATTTTTCTGCCCTTGAACTCCAAGTGATATGTATTGGCTCGGCCATTATGTTGCACAGAACAATCAAAGAACCAAGGCCGACCCAACAATAAATGGCATACCGTCATAGGAACCACATCAAACTCAATGCAGTCTTTGTATGGACCTATCTCAAAATCAACACGCACCATGTGGCTGACTTTCATCTCACCATTATCACTTAACCACTGAATATAATATGGATGTGGGTGTGGTAGATACACAACTTCAGTTTGGCACATAATTCTTTGCTTGCTAAATTGTGACAACTTCCACCATCAATAATGACCTTGCAAGATTTGTTTGGACCAACAAGTGTCTTTGTTTGAAACAAATTGCAGCGCTGACTTGCAGCACTCAATTGAGGTGTAACATTGAGAGTTCGCTGTGACACAAAAATGGTAGAAGCACATACAGGAAATGCATCAATACCATCACTTGTGTAACCGTCATCATCTGAAGCATCCGGATCAGCATCATCTCCTGTCTCATACTCATTATCCTCATTAACAACCATAACCTTTCTATTGGGACAGTCCCTCTTGAAGTGGCCCTTGCCACCACATGTATGGCACTCCATGTCGCGATTGTGCACAATAGACATATTGGAACCGGTACCACTATATATAGGTGCAGGATTCTTTGTGTTGTACACATTGGAAGAAGGTTTGGTTTATGTAGAAATACGCTTATCAGAACATCTAGTAGATGAAGGAGAAAACGGCACCGACCATGAAGAAAAACGCCCTGTAGAACGAGCCTTAAACTGGGCCTCTTTTGTAAACTAAGCTTCAACTTCTCTAGCATGATGTAATAGCTCATTCATATCATTATAAGTGTGATGCCTAACAATGCTCTTGATGTTATACTTCAAACCACGGAGAAAACGCTGCATACTCATCTCAATAGATTCACATACCCTTACACGTTGTGGCAACAACTCCATCTCCATATAATATGCATCAACTTTCATGGCACCTTATCGCAATAGTGTTAACTTATCATAAACTGAACGCAAATAGTTGGATGGAACAAAACGAGCACGCATCATCTCCTTCATGGCTCGCCAAGTGAGAATAGGATCACCATCCCCGTATCGTGCTCGATACACACCATCCCACCAACCGCAAAGCGTAGCCATCAAATTCTGAAGTAGCAAGTTTAACCTTCCTATCTTTAGTATAGTCATGTAAACACCACAATTTCTCAATTTTGAGCTCCCATGTAAGATATTCTTCAACATTAGTAGAGCTCTCAAATCTAGGAATAGAGAACTTTGGCTTACCTAAACCTTCATCTTGCGGCGCTTGAATTGGGACACGTTGGGCACCTGGGTGAACAAAACCATAGCCACGACCAGCAAAACCTCCTCCATGACCAGCGGTGTTAGCAATAACAGCATGAACATCAGAATTGTATCCATGGACACTATCATCATCAACTACATCAACATGAGGTTGTGGACATCGCTCTATAGCAAGACACAAAGCTGTCGTGGACTGTGTCAACGCTTGGATAGTGGTTTGAACATCAGTGACTTGTGTCTGAACTTCCCTGACGGTCTGATCAGTTTCATTCATCTTCAAGTTCACACCTTAGATTTGTGAATTATGGCCATCATTTGTAGTAGTAATCATATCATGTAGATGATCATGCAATCCTTCATACTCGCTCCAAGTAACAGTAACATTATCATCCTTCTTCTTCATGTTAACACCACTAGTAGACATGATTAGTAGGTTAGTGCATGGAATCAAAATATTTTGATGGCTCCCTCACAACTCACTCACAACTACACTAAAAGGAAATCTTACCGTTCCAAAGTGAATTAGGAAAGCTTACCAACTTCGATAAACAACACATGCATGGATGTGATGAAGCGAATACCGAGGATAGAAGAACAATCACACGACAAAGCAGAAGTATGTAGTGGAGCTGTAGGTATGGATACCTAACTACACCAAAGCAAATCTTAGTGCTGATCGTGTGACAAACACCCAAGGAAACACATTCCATGGAGATAAACATGGCAAAGCAATTTATGAATAGTAATATTGCAATGCATAAGAGAGACGCTAGTAATAGCTCAAAATAAAACACAGGCACAAGATTGCTCAATCTACAAGTCCTATTATGAAATAGGCCTTCAATCAAACTTGGATCTTTCTCTTTTGTTACTTTCGTAGCTCTTTTCTCTTTTTATATTGTTTCTATTTTTTGATTTTTCAACTATATGGCACAATGTAAAATGAATGCAGCAATTCTGATAAAAACGGGCCAAATAATCCGGTGTTCTACGGCCGGAGACTCCGGTGGGGTCAGATAGTCGGGTTCACTAATGCCGGATATTCCGGTTTGCCTGGTTGGAATTTTTGCACTTCAAAACCCTAATGAGAAGCCTGTTCAGAGAAAAGCAACAAGTCTCGTAGGTACGTTCCTAGGCACGGATGTTGTAGATAGGTTGTAGCTAGGTTGGACACAAAGGTATGCTATGTGGACTCGGAAGAGTAGATGAAAACATGTGGAAAACGGTGATGAAAGACTCAAAAACAAAGAACAAACGATAATAAGTAAAACCTAGACACTATTGGAAGAGATCAGATCAAAGACATGAAAATGACCAACAACTAAGACTCCACTTTGATGCAATCTAGGCTATGGCAAATACTAACCCTAATATTTTTGTATGCCTTTTTCTATATAGGATGAAAAACAACTAAACTATGGATGGATTTGTGGATGCTTACCAAGGAAACGCTGGAATCTGATACCAAGATGATATCGGGTGGCCCGATCTTCTCAGTAAGCAAGGGTGGTAGATACTGATAATCGGTGGACATAACTTGTATCACACTCACGAACCTCTCGATCAATCCCTGATGCCAATGCAACAGCTCTCAACCCTTGTAGATATTCGCAACTTCACACACTTGCGCATGTAGCCGCTGACCCCGAAGCGGTAGTTGTGATCTTCTAATTCCCAATGGAACAACAGATCACGCAAAACTTGCAATTGGACAATTCCCAATGGAATAACTAATCACACTTGATTGATAGTAGTATACACAACAGATCGATATGAATTAGTGTGGAAGAATTCTAGGGTTTGCACTTAGCAACACAAGAACTAGGGTTTACTTTAAACATGGTCTAAACTAAGATAAGAGGGCATCTCAGGGTTTATATGGGCAGCTGGGACGGCCAAAAACCAAAACAAATACGTGCCTGACTCAAACTGATACAAGCTAACTAGGACCACAATCCTTTGGCGGTTGGACATTCTGGTCGGGACAGACACTCCGGATGGAGAGAGCTGGATAGTCCGATCTGGGAAGAAACTTCAAAGCTTCCGGGTAGTTTCCGGGTGGTTTCCGATTTGGCATACTAATTGGTTGCCACCTTGACACGTCTCGGGGTAGGCCGGATTGTCCGGTTGGTATCGGCCAGAGACTCTGGTCTTCAAAGATGTTTTCACGCTCTTATTGATGATCTCGTCCTTGTCCATTACACCTGCCTCCTGCTCCTCCCTCGCGCATCCTTGGATGATCATCACGCCGGGCTCCTCTTGTAGCAGCCCTTCTCCTCCTCGCGCCATGATTGCTTCGCATAGACTTAGGTAGTGTAAAGTTCTTATCAATAAAAATACCAGATTCATTTAGTAGTAAATTCACCTGTTGTTCAAGTATCTTGGCACGAGCTCGAGTAATGGGTACAATCCTGATCTCATTGGACTTGGTCTTGGCAGCAACATCGACGACTTCATTAGGAGTTGGAGATAGCAAATTAGTAGGGATGTCCTCATCACGATCAACCTTCCCCAGCTTGGAAACGAGCAGTAAACCCCGCTCGACATTCATCAGTTCAAAACCCAAATTCATAACACGGGCCCACACTCGTAACTCATCAAAGACTACTTTTTTTGGTTTAACATTGACATCGAAATTTTTCAATAGAAAAGCATGATTAATCAGTCTCCCAGAACCTCCCTCGGCCACTCATGTGTGATCCTCTTCCGAACCAAACTCATCTATGAACATGTTCGGGCCCAAAGGGTTCACAACCAGATCCTTAGGGCTTCCCCACGCCGACCGAACCACCATCTAATGGTGTTAATGTGAAGTGTGTTCGGTGACAAAACCCTATCCATAAGTGCCCACTCCAGGCACGCAATATCATCGTCTCCTTCATCATCCAAGACCAAGGGATCAGCTTCCTTTGATGTGAGGTTCAGCCGCTGCATCATCTCAACGATAGTCTCCCATCCCCCTACAGAGTTGATGGAGGAGACAGTTTCCTTCGCTTTCCCTTTTGCTAGATTGCCGACGGCCGCCACCAGACCGCGAGATCCCTTTGCCACAGTCGCCGACTCCATGCTCACATGTGTTCCCTTGTCTGCCATAACAGTCACCTCGTCCGATCAACAACAACAGACCAAGGGTGGGTAACAACGCTAGGTTACCCCTTAATCACCCCGGGTCCAGAGAGAGATCTGAAACCAAGGAGAACCGTAGTACGATGTAGGCAAGCAAAGGAAAGAGGAGACAGATTGAGATGATCACAATCGCAAGATCGAGAGCATCAAACGCGCGTGAGATTAGGATCGTCAGATCGCCAAAGCGTCGTCAAACCCTAGTTGCGCCGAAAAATGATGGGTCACGCTGTTGGGTGAACTATCCACATAGGTCGAACCGTGACCCAAATTTCGATCGTAGCATGATCCATCTAAACAGAAATGGATGGTATAGATCTTAGCGATCCATCTAAACCGAAATGGACGGTATATATAGATCTTAAGTTTGTTTTAGGCCGCTTGAGATGCGCTGAAGGAGTGCCCCGTAAACCGTACAGGTGTGCCCACGCGTCAGGGTCCAGGTGGGACTGTCCGGGTGAGGCCCGCGTATGCCCGCACAGTCCCGAAAGTTAGGTGGGTGTCCTGCGGGAGCCCACTATATGTATGCGGGTGCTCACCATCCCATTTATGTCCACATATTCCCGCAAAATTGTATACTTCTATGAAAAACAAAATGGTACTTTCTCCGTCTCAAAATAGATATCACAAATTTGCCAAAATTTAGATAAATCTAGAGACTATTTAGTATATAGATTTATCCAAATTTTGATAAACCCGCGACATCTATTTTGAGACTGATGTACAGAGTTAAGACATGGATGGAGTTAACATGCTCACAGGGGTCGAGCTCGTAGGCTATTGGCGTCGCCGTCTTGGAACCGAGCAGGTGGCTGAGGGCGCAAACCACGTTCTAAGGGGCAACAACGCCTCTGACACATGGGTACATATGTATGTAAGCGGCCACATTGTGCAACAAGGCTCGCGGGCTCTACTAAATGGGAATACATGTTTCTCATATATAGAAGCGCCTCATACATGTCTATGTAGCTAGCTAGCTATTGGGATACACAGTTTCTGATCATCAGATATAGGCAGGCGGCGTGGGTAACGAAACCTGTATACGCAGGGGATTCTGAGCCACCTGGACGACAGAGCTAAGCACGTTGTTGTTTGACGATAGCACGATCTGCAGGCAACAGTACAAGGTCATGTGTGACCGCAAGATTGACATCTACCGTGGAGGCATGATCTCCGTCATATGCCAAAGGGCCCCTGCGTGAAGAAGGGCGGGGTGAGGTTCACCATCAATGGCCATGACTACTTCGAGTTGGATTTGCCCACTAACATGGTTGCGATGGGATCCATTAAGGCAGATGTCATGAGCTCCAAGTTCGAGAACTGGATGGACATGGCATGGAAATAGGGCATCACCTGGCAGTCGCTGGCCTACCTTGACGGAGCGAGCCATGATGAAAATGCTGACGACACACTAACTCGCTACCTAAAACAATACAGAATCAATATGGAATAGCCCACTTATTCTTTTGCTTACCCGTAGGATGCCCACTTAACTTTTATGCAGGCCTGAAAAGCGGTACCGTGGACAGCCCACTCTCACCTACAGCCCGACCCGAAACTACTATCCAGCAGCGGACAGGCATACCTAGGCGACTAGGGTTTGGATACCTCCCCGGCGATCTTCGGTCTCCGGTGAGAGGTTCTAAAAATCCCCACGTCCCATCCATCTCCCTACCTCAGGCGATCTCCTTGTTCGGGCTGACTAACGACTTGGCGTTTGGTCGGCTGCCCGGCCTTGGCAGGGGATTGCTTGGGGGTTGTAGATTGGATCGGGGCATGGCGGCGGAAAAGGGAACTAAGGATGCTAGTGGATCGGAGGATCGTAGTGGGCCAGAACCGACGCTGGAAGAACTGTTGCTGAGTCTGAATTTGAAGGGAGAAGAAATCGGTGGCCTGTTCGTGGCTAAGGAGGAGGTTGAGGCGCTGAAGGAGAGTACCAAGTGGTTGGCCATGATGCGTATTCTCACGTCCAAGACCTTCAGCGCTGCATCGCTGAAGAAGACAATGGTTTTCGCCTGGGCTCCAGCAAAGGAGGTCACCTTCCGTGATCTGGATTCAAACAGGTTCATAGTACAGGCGACTGCAAGGCTTCGGAGGTGGAGCTGCACCGTATCCAGGCTTGGGTGCAGGTCCATGACATACCCGAGCTTTATCGGAAGAAGCCATTAATTACTGGGCTTGCAGCTAATATTGGCGAGGTGATTACTGTTGATATGGCCAGCCCATGGAGTGATGCCGAAAATTTTGTGCGAGTCCGTGTCTGGTTGGATACGAGGAAATGCCTGACACGTTTTGTGACCATCAAGCCAGAGGGAGAGGAGCCGGTGATTATGCGAGTCAAATATGAGAAAGTACCTCGTTTCTGTGCAGTTTGCGGGCTGATTGGCCACGTCCAGGAAGAGTGTGGAACTAGGGAACATGCACCAGGCGCTGTAGCCTTTGGCAGATGGTTACTTGCTGATACGGCATGGAATAGAGCACAAATGCAGAAGGATGAGGAGGCGCAGCATCAGAACAGCAGGCTGCCACGACGCGACAACCGTGCACCTGAGGGTGGCCGTGGAGCTGGCCGCGGAGGGCGTGGGGCTAGACCTAGTGGACGGGATGGTGGCCGGGCAGGGGGGCGTGGGCGGGGTACGATGGTCCTTGTGACTGATACTCGCAAGAGGACCTCGACTGATGCCTCACTTACGGAAGTCATCCCGGTGAAGGAGCCAAACAACCTTGGCCAGCCTCCTATGCTCGAATGGAAGGCTCCAGGGGTTGTTGGGGTGCAGGAGATCGATTCGGCACAAAAGAAACTGAATTTCGATGGGGAGGAGGTTCCAAAAGCATATGTTCCTATGTCGGGAACTCCCCCGCCACCGCCATCTGCTAGAGAGCAGAAGAGGCCGAAGAAGAGTACACCAAAGAAGGACAAGAATACATCAGGATCGGCGGGCTCCGGAATGGAGCACCGCCGGGACTAATGAGTACGTACTTCTGGAACTGTCGCGGACTTGGCAACGACGTGACAGTTCGAGAACTTCGCGACTTTGCGAGGGAGTTTGCCCCATCCTTTCTTTGTGTAGTGGAGACACAAATCCACAGGAGTAGGGTGGAAAGTCTAGCGGGAACTTTAGGCTTTGATAAAGCTTTTGCTGTTAGTAGCTCGGGCCGCAGTGGTGGCCTTGGTATTTTTTGGAACAATGAAATAAAGATCGATATTTTGCCTTACTCTCAGTACCATATTGATGCTGTCGTGACAACTTCTGACTCAGAACCATGGCGGCTTACATGTGTCTACGGGGAGGCTCGAGTCAGCGAACGTCACAAAACGTGGGATATGCTCAAATTCATAAAGTCATCATCTTCACTTCCGTGGCTTTGCATTGGGGATTTTAATGAAGTACTCCTTAGGGAGGAGCATATGGGTGTCAACGATCGGAGCAATTCTCAGATCCAGGCGTTCAGAGAGACAGTTGACGTGTGTGAATTGATGGATCTTGGTTACGAGGGTATCCCTTGGACTTTTGAGAAGAAGGTGGTGGGGGGAACCTACTGCAGGGTTAGGCTGGATAGAGCGTTAGCTTCCCCAAGCTGGTGTTCTCGCTTTCCCCTTGCAACTCTGAAGCACCTATCGGCGGTGGCTTCTGATCATTCGCCGATTCTGCTTCAACACCAACCAGTTCAGACCATGCCGACAACACGCGTTTTTAGATACGAGGCAATGTGGGAAACACATAAGGACCTTGGACCTTTGATGGAGCAGAAGTGGCAGGCTGACACAAGCAGGACCATGCTCGATCTAGAAAGGAAGCTTAAGGATCTCTCAGTATCTCTCACAACATGGGGGAGAGACACATTTGGTAATGTCCGTAAGGAGGTCAAAGTGCTAAAGGCAAAGCTGAAGCATTTACATGAGCAACCAGAGCGAGTTGGCCCATCATATGGGGAGTTAAAAATCGTGGAGCGGCTGCTGGAGCTGAATCACAGGGAAGAAGTTATGTGGAGGCAGAGATCACGTGTTCAATGGTTAGCTGAAGGCGACCGAAATACTCGTTTTTTTCACTTGCGAGCGAGTAAGAGGAAGAAAAGAAATCGTATTAGCAGGCTCAAGAGGAGTGACGGGTCGATGACTGAAGATCATCAGGAACTCTGTTCGATGGCGAGGAATTTCTATCTTGACTTATACACTACTGAAGGTACCACGGGTATGGACGAGGTTCTGAACTCCGTCCCGGTCTCGGTAACTCAGGAAATGAACAGCATGCTTGTGGCACCTTTTGAGGAGGGGGAGGTAAAACAAGCCCTATTCTAGATGTACCCCATGAAGGCGCCGGGGCCCGATGGTTTTCCTGCGCAGTTTTTCCAGAAACATTAGGGTCTGTGTGGGGAGGAAGTGACAAAAGCTGTGCTGCGTATTCTGAGAGGTGTGGACAACCCTGCTGGTATTAATAAAACATTTGTGGTGTTGATACCCAAAGTGGCGAGCCCGGAAGAACTAGGCCAGTTCCGACCCATCAGTTTATATAATGTGATCTATAAGATTGCGTCCAAAGTCCTGGCAAACCGGCTGAAAGTTGTCTTACCCAAAATTATATCGGAAGAACAGTCAGCATTTGTGCCCGGGAGACTGATAACAGATAACATCATTGCGGCGTACGAGTGTCTGCACTTCATGAAAAGAAACGGCGCAAAGAAGCATCAACATTGCGCATTGAAGTTGGACATGCGGAAGGCATACGATCGTGTCGAATGGTCTTATCTTCGAGCTATCATGCTCCGCATGGGTTTTCATGTACGCTGGGTGAATTTGATAATGAGCCTAGTATCCTCGGTCTCACTTTCTATCCTATTCAACGGTTCTCCTCTAGAGGAATTCCAGCCTTCAAGGGGCCTCCGCCAAGGTGACCCTATTTCCCCCTACCTATTTTTAATTGCAGCAGAGGGCCTTTCAGGCCTCCTCAAACAAAGTCGTCGATCATCACATTTACAAGGGATTAAGGTGGCAGTCACGGCCCCAGCAGTGAACCACCTCCTTTTTGCTGATGATAGCATGTTGTTTGTTAAAGCTAGTGTGGAGGGAGCAACATAAGTTACTGATCTGTTGACGAAATATTGCAATGCATCAGGTCAGCGTGTGAATATGGATAAGTCCTCTGTTTTCTTCAGCAAAGGGTGTCCAGAAGATAAAAGGGAGCTCATCAAGACTATTCTAAGTGTGGCAAATGAGACCCTTAATGAGAAGTATCTAGGAATGCCGTCTGATGTTGGAAAATCAAAAATTGGGGTTTTCAAATACCTGAAGGATCGGATCTGGAAGAAGATCCAAGGATGGGTTGAGAAACTCCTTGCATCGGGAGGAAAAGAGGTCCTTATCAAAGCTGTAGCACAGGCAATTCCCACGTTTTCCATTTCATGCTTCAAGTTACCGAGAGGTTTATGCACAGCCATTAACTCCATGCTGCGGGGATTCTGGTGGGGCAGTAAGAATGGCAGTCGCAAGACGGCGTGGGTGTCATGGGAGACTATGTGCACGCCAAAGTTCGTGGGGGGCTTAGGCTTCCGCGACATTGAGATCTTTAATATGGCAATGCTTGCTCGACAGGCATGGCGTATACTCCAGAACCCCGACTCTCTGAGCGCGAGGATCCTGAAGGCGGTGTATTTTCCATCCTCGGACTTTCTTGATGCATCTCTTGGGCCCGCACCATCGCAGGTGTGGCGTGCGATTGTTGAAGGCAGGGACACGATGAGGCAAGGCTTGATAAGGCGCATTGGAACGGGGGAGATGACTAATGGTTGGAACCAGAACTGGTTGCCACGTGATTTTATGCTATGACCACTAGTCTGCCGGAAAGAAGAACCTTTGGAGATGGTGGCCTCTTTTATTGACCATACATCTACTACATGGAGGGTTGATCTCCTCGAAGAGCACTTTCTTCCTATGGATATAGACGTGATACGTACCATCCCTTTGAACACGCGAAGGATGGACGATAGCTGGGCTTGGCATTATGAGAAGACGGGCGTTCTGTCGGTCAGATCTGTTTACCGCCTTCTGATTGATACAAAGAGGAGAAGGGAGGATTGGCTTGATAACCGCCCAGCAGGATCGAACCGTACACAAGAAGAGAAACGGTGGCAGCGACTCTGGAAGGTGAAGGTGCCGTCGAAGCTGCGAATCTTCCTTTGGCGTCTGGCACACCAGTCCCTACCTACCGGTGATGTGCGCAATCACAAGCATATGGCGGACACCCCTGGGTGCTCCATCTGTGGAGCGCCTGACTCATGGAGGCACTCTTTACTAAATTGTACGATTGCTCGGTGTGTTTGGGCCTTGGCTAATGAAGAGGTAGTTGAGCATATGAGCAATTCGGAAGAACTCTCGGCAAGGCAGTGGCTATTCATGATGATGGAGTCTTTGTCTAAAGAAGATTTTGTAGCAATGGCTGTAACAATGTGGGCTATATGGCACGCAAGGAGGAAGATAATCTTTGAAGGAGAATTCCAGAGCCCGCTCTCAACCCATTTGTTTGTTGAGAATTATTTGAGGGGCCTCTCGTTCCCCAACTCTAGGGATGCTAAGGAGAGAGTGACGACCAAGATATCTCATCCTAGATGGATTCCCCCAGCCCCGGGGTATGCCAAGATCAACGTCGATGCGGCTGTGTCAAAAACAAGGAAAGGCAGAGCTCTTGGTGCAGTTTGCCGGGATGGAGAAGGGCGATTCCTCGGAGCATCGTCGCTAGCTGTCGATGGCATCTCCGATCCAGCGACGCTGGAGGCTTTGGCGTGCCAGGAGGCATTGGCGCATGCGGAGGATCTCCAGCTCCAGCATGTATCAGTGGGGTCAGACTGCCTCCAAGTTATTAATAACCTGAAGGGCACGTATGTTGGAGGCTACAGCATGGTTACTCGGAAAATCAAATCAAAATCTTCAGAGTTTGGTGATGTCATCTTCAAACATGAGAATCGAGCTTCAAATTCAGAAGCTCACACAGTGGCTCGTAGTTTTATTTCGTGTATGACTGGTCGTCAGGTTTGGCTACTTCAGCCTCCTGAAGATGTTTGTATCCCTTTAATTATTGAGCAATAAAAGGCCACTGATTCCTAAAAAAAAACCTACAGCCCGACCCACGCGTCACAAGTGGTAAAGTCAGTTCGGCGGCAGCTGCGCCAAGCCGCCAATATAGGGTGTGTTTGGTAGACCGGGTGGGTTATCTCACCTCGTACAAGCTGAGTCCACCTATGCCCACCTCATACAAGTGTCTTTTATTTGTTGTGTTTGGTAGGTTGTTTGACATGAGATATGCTCTATTGAGATACTGTTTGGTAGGTCGTGTGTGTTGAGCCATGCTAGCTATACATGAAAAAGCAATTAGGCCCTTGGATAAAATTGTAAAAATCAATCGGGTCCCTCGAGGCTGCCGGCCAGATCGAGGAGCCACCACCGCAGGCCGTCGGCGCCGCTGCCGACAAGAGGAGCCGCCACCGCGGGCCACCGTCGCCGCCAGATGTCGAGCCCCTCCTTCCCCGCCATCGGAGGCCGAGCTCCGAATCGGCGTGCGCCGCCAGGAGGCCGCGCCTCTGTAGCTCGAGCTCGGCGTTCTCCGCCATGAGGCCGCGCCTCTGCAGCTAGGGCTTGCCTCACTTTCCAGGAGGCCGCGTGCGCCGCCGGGAGAGGTGACTGAGCTCGACGAGGCCGAGAACGGGGACGTCCGAGCTCGCCGGGGACGGGGTCGCGCCTCTGCAGCTTGGACGAGGCAGGGAGAGGCGACGAAGCTCGACGAGGCCGGGAACGGGGACGTCGGAGCCTGCCAGAGTCGGGAACGGGGACGTCGGAGCTCGCCGGGACGGGGCCGCGCCTCTGCAGGGAGCGGACAGGACGACGTCGGGGACGGGGACGGGGACGGGGATGAGGAAGTGCATCGTGCGAAGAGGGGGCAAATGAGCGGTGCGGGCCTCGACCCCTATCGGGCAGGAGCCGACACGTCACACGCGCGGGGACGAGCTCGGCAGTGCCGAGTTGTGAAGCTCGATTCGAGCTTCCCAACTCGGCAGGGCTCGGGGGCGTTTTTTGCACGAGGTCGGCACTGTCCAATTAAATCGACCTGATCTACCAAACAGAAAAAAGTGGGATAAAGGAAGAATTTCTGGGTTGCCCGAGCTACCAAACACACCCATAGCGAACCGGAAACAGAAGGGACTCCGGAAAAGAGGCGGCCACGCTCTCTTTCCCCGTCCACCTAAACCTTCTCCGATTCAGCGCCGGTGGCTCGTCGATTCCTCTTGCTCTATATACTGCGATCCCCGGCGTCCCCTGCTCGAGTTCAAGAAACGCGCCTATTGCTGCTGCCCCTGTCCGATCTGTATCATCGCCGCACTCCACGGCGGCAGATCGAGCGGAGAGGGAGATTGGCGGGTGGGTTTTCGTTTTGGACCCTAGGAAAGAACAAAACAAATCTGGGCCTGTCTGATCCTTGGGGAGATCATGGCCGTGATAAAGATGCCAGTGAGCAAGCGCCGGAAGGCAAAGGGAGACCAGGGTAGCAATCCAAATAGGGCCAGTGGCGAGGCACCTGCTATAAAGGTACCACGAATTCACCAGATAGCTTGATCTGCTGCTTGTGTTGTTGATTACCTTGCTGGTTCTCTAGTGCTTTTGTGATGGGCGATAATTTACATGCAATACTCTTTTGTTGGTGATGAGTAATTGAGTATACATTGCCGTAGCAGGCTCATTTTTACTGATTCTTCTGTTTTGTATAAAAGTTAAGAAAATGTGCTCACATGTATAGCCATTTATTGGTTTGTTCAACTAATGGTGAAAAAAAGGAAATCATAAAATTTATGTACCTTAATTACGGTGTTGCATAATTGGGAGAACAAATTTACCTTTCCTGGTTAATTCGAAAATGCATTGTGAACTTCAGGCAAAAAAAAAACGCCGCTTCAGAAATGGGTTAATTCGAATGTCACTGCAAAAATGGCATTTATCAAAATACCCTAGTGTTTGCGTTGCCGTATTTTGTATGTGTTTTTTGCATTATCATTTTTTCATAAGCGAACTTGGCAGTGGCATATATCGCAACAACTCTAATTGTGCCAGTCACATGCCTTGCTTTCTGCCTCCCTGTTTTTTCAGAATCTACATTTGGTTCACTTGAATTTATCTACAGAAGATAGTAGCATATTAGTATTACATCTATTTGCCTTTTCTTAAACTAGTTCTCAGATTTGATCCTCCTATTAAATCATTAACCAAGATTTTGTGTTCATTTTCTCCTGGTCCAGTTAATCCAGTTCTACATGGCTAAGATATCTATTTTTTGTGCAGAGGGGTGCTTGTGTACTTTGTGACGATGGTGGTGATTTAATCTGGTAGGTGTACTCACAATCTAGTTTCAGTGGCTTAATCTCTAATAAATGTGCAGTTGTGGTCACTAATTCATATTATTTCTTTAGAATGTTTCTCCTATGTAAAATTTACCTACTCCACGGAGCAATTTATTTTTCTTCACATACATACACAGCTGGTGTTTGTGTAATATTGCAGTTAACATGTATTCCATTAGTGATAGATTTTATGTTTTGTCAACTAAAGTAACGGTACTAGAAGAATATGCTGCATTTATCTACTCTGATAGCTGATTTTCACACGATAACCTTCACTATGTTCAGAAGTTCTTCCTGGACTTAGACCCACCAATATTTGATGAAAGGTGTCATCTTTGAAATAAAATATATGGATCTTCTTCGAGCCTGTCATCAAATGTGGTTTTATCATTGATTTGAGTTATGGTGTCCATGTTACAGATGCAACATGTAGTGCCTCCTAGTTTGATGGCAGTTTGTTGAATTATCTGTTCCTGTGAATGTATTATATACCTTTCTTTATCTCAGTGTTCCTTCTTACCTTGTTCTTTTAGTTGTGATGGTGGATGTCGGAGATCCTTTCACCCAACCAAACAACATGGTGAAGACTCAATCTGCACAACCCTTGGGCTAACTAAAGAACGGTGGCAAACACATGTAGCACTACGGGTATATTTCGATTGAGTTTCCCGGTTCTTTTTATTTTGCACTTATTTTCTTTATGTATAGGAGTTGACATCTTGTTTCATAACTTGATGGTAATTCAGGATGAGGCCTTGTATATCTGCAAGAACTGCGAGTATAAGCAGCATCAGTGTTTTGCTTGTGGAATGTTGGGGTCTTCAGACTTGACATCAGGACCTGAGGTATGCATAACAGACACATTTTGTTATCTTTCGTCGATACTTTCCATCTTGACTTGTTTCAGAAGTGACGAAGAAATGAAATTTAGTATGTTAATCAAAATTAGAAGAAATATGATGTATCTTAAGATGCATTTATCTACTGTAGCATTTTCTAGTAATTAATAAATTAGCACAATACCTGTTCATTGCTGAGGATTAAAAAAATACTACTACTTCCGTTCCAAATTAATTGACACGGATTGTCTAGATTCGTATGTATCTACACACTAAAATGCGTCTAGATACATGCCCCATCTAGAAAAATCTGTGTCAATTAATTTCGAACGGAGGAAGTACATGCTTAAGAACTTCCTGCCATTCATGCCTAATCATAATATACATATCCCATCTCACCTCAAGCGGGTTGCCTCAAATATAACATGTGGCGTAATCAAAGGTGGATGGACCGCCAAAAAAAATTGATATGTCTATAGTAGTTGTAATGTTTGTGGGCTCGCATCTGAAATACTTAATCCTCTGCCAACTTGCTCATGTCTTTTCAGGTATTCCAGTGTAAGCACCAAAGGTGTGGGCACTTTTACCACCCTAACTGTGTTGCTAAACTACTCTACCCTGATAGCAAAAATCAGGCCACACTGTTTGAGCAAGATGTTGCTTCTGGACTGGAATTTCATTGTCCTGTGCATCAATGTAATTTGTGTAAGAAAGCAGAGAACAAGGATGATAAGGAGATGCGATTCGCAGTTTGTAGACGCTGTCCAACCGTGTACCACCGGAAGTGCTTGCCAAGGTTTGCTTTTGCACTGGAGAATTAATGGAGATGGATATGCCCTTGCCATTCTCCATCCTATCTCTTTCTTATTGATATTATTTTTAGTAGATTGCTCACCACATGGAATGTGGTCTCCATCCTGTCTCTTTCTGGTTATGCTTCGTTTATGTAAGTAAGATTCTATTTCCTCACAGCTACTTGTTTTCCAGTGATATCTCCTTCAAAGAGTTTGAAATGACGGGTACTCCGCGAAGGGCGTGGGAGAAAATTCTACCCAATCAAATTTTGATCTACTGCATGTGTGTTAACTCTCCTACATTCATCATTCACGCACTCAGCTGGTTGTCTCTGCTAACTATTCAGACCTCATGAATTCTTAAAATATTTGCAGGAAGCATGAAATTCAGCAAGAACTGGGCACTCCCATGAGGGACCATATTGTCTTTCCGGACGGGAAAAATCCTTGTGCAGCAAAAGGGGCTAGAGGTGCAGAAGAGCTACTCGATCGCCCCTCGTCCCCCAAACCATCTCAGTACCCTCGGCCGGGAGAAATTGACCACGGCCGGAGCTTTCACCCTATGCCCAGAGCATCTCAGTCTCCTCAGCCCGCAGATAATGGACATGGTCGGGCGAAGCCCATCGACTCATTTGCGCCAAAGCACTTGTTCCTGCGTCCTCAAGCAGGCTCCTGCGGTTGGCTTGACGAGTGACCAGCAATTCATTTGTGCCCCACCTGCTGCTATAGATGAAACTAGCAGAAATAGATTCTATCTGAAATATTGTGTGATGGTTATGGGCACGGTGACTCTTTCCGCAAAAAATATAAAATATCATCTGATGGTTATGGGCATGATGAAGGATTTTTTATTTGACACTACTAAATATGATTCTTTATTTGACACTCAATTTTTTTTGCTTCCCTATATGGCACTTGGTGTAAAAACTTTGCTTTTTATGACACTCAAGTGTATTTTGAGAACTAAAGGTGTTAGTTGAGGACCTAAAAAGACGCTTTTGTCCTTAGTACATAATGTGACCAATTATTTTTCAAGATAAGAACTGACGTACCGTTATGTATTTGGTGGTTAATCCATATTACTTTATATTGGTGGTTAATCCATATTACTTTATAGCTTAAGTTTGGTTGGCAGGGAGTGATTTCAGACCCCTTTTGCGGTCTTGCTGTGATTTGCTCTGTCTGCATGTGGGCCTTGCTTTTGTATGTTGCTTTTTTTTTTGAACGGGAAAGGTCTCGAAGGACCAGGAGCTTCTATTCCAGCGGCGGGCGAACAATTACAATGAGGTCTAAAATAAAAGTAGAAAATACAACCAGACCCCTCACTCTTACAAAGCACACCCTAGCAAGGATTGATAAAAAGCAATCAGGTCCTTGGCATCCGCCGGTGACGAACAGCATCACGGCGGCGCCGCCCCAGCACCAACCAGCACCAACCGGGGACACAACCACTTGGTTGCGCGGGGGGCATGAAGGCCGCCGCGATGCTGGCAGAGATCCTCTCACAGAGGATGAAAACGCTCGCACTAACAACAGCGACGAGCTCGGCGTGGCCACCAATCTGGCCGGAAATAGCAGCGGCGAGTGATTTCAGACCCCTCTTGCTTGGAAGACGCCGAAAGGGGCACAAGCTCCAGATGCACCCCAAAGCTTCCGACTTGGACAGCGCCCCAATATATGCCCTTCACTCCTCTCCCGCTTCCATAGCCGGCAGAGAGAAGAAGAACAGAGGGAGAGCCGTAAACAAGACGGCAGCCGCGCGTGGATGGAGGGGAGTTGGTTGCCCACCCCCGCCGGTCCTTCTTGTTCCCCTTGCCGCCACGGCCGGCCGGAAGAAGAAGAAAAGCAGGAGAGGACAACCACCGCCTGGCGACGCGCCAAAACGCCAGAACAGGGACACTCCCAGCGCTCCCGCAGCTGCAGCACCACTTCCTCCCCACCTTCCATCCCTCGCCGCCACGGCCGGCCAAAGAAAGGAGGAGTAAGGATACAGCAGGATAGAGGGAGCGACAAACAACAGCTTTATTTGGGGATGCTGCAGCCGTCGTCGCCATCCTCTGCTCCGGCCATAGGAGCTCAAGAACAGCAAACAATAGCCCTACTCTCCAGATCTGGCTGCAGCAGATCTGAGCACAAGCATCAACGGTCACAAGGACCACTACCGGCATAACGCCACAAACCCTAAACCTATCTACTCCGGCGCCGCCTCCCTGCCAACTCCAGCCAGCTAATCCGGCGGAGAGGCCATGGAAGGGGCCCGGCCTGAGGTGAGGAACTCTCAGAAGCAGGGGAGGGAGGGAGGAGGTGGGGGCGGGGGGTTAGGGCTTGTTTCCGGACCTTGTCCCTCCTCTCTCTGTATGTTGCTGGATGTGGGCTTGCTAAGGCTGGGTCTAGGACCACAGAATCCCTAGAGCCACCCCGCTTTCCTTCCCCGATCCCCACATCTAGCACCACTGGCCAGGGCTTCGAAGGCACCATGCGGCGCTACCTTTGCGTGCTCACGGTGAGCGGCGGCGGCAACCAAGTAGTAGGCTAGGATGTCGACTCGATGTGCCACTGCAGAATCCCCTAGAGCCACCCCGCTTCTTGGCTCGGCCCTCACATCTAGCGCCTCTGGCTAGGGCTCCGGCGGCACCATGTGGTGTCGCCTTTGCATTCCCGCCGCCGCTGCTTCCTGATTATCCGTGAGCCAAACCATCTGCCTTCGACTTTGATTTGCAAGTACGGCCTTCGTCTCTACTCTCTTGTCACCTCTCTCCTCCCCAACTTTCTCCTGTAAACGATGCTGGACAAGATATAGGTCGGAGTTCGTGTAGATGGATAGTGGGTACCGAGCCAAGACCTACATGATCTTCAGATTCAGTTTTTTTCCTCTTATTTAATCTCTGGTATGATCTGCTAATGAATATGAGACTCTTTGTTGGTTTATGCAGGCCTGGGTGAAAATCTGAAGCAGATCGAGCGGTCGGCATCGTCCAGGGGGCTGCTGGACGATCAAACTACGAGACGCCTACTCTTCAAGTAAGTAGCCATGTAAACCTTTAATTCTTGCGCAAACTCCTGTAGGGTTCACAGCATGGAGAACAAAATTTGCTATCGCATGAACACACAAAACCAAGATCTAATCTATGACAAAGCCAAGATCTAATCTACGAGATCGGTGAAACGAGATTGTAAAGAACTAACCCTCGAAGATCCAAATTGTTTAACGAGATTCAGATCTCGTGTTTGATGTAGTCGCTCACTTGCCGATCTCAAGATCGCGTAGACGATCCTTTCGGTGCCACGTTCCGGCAGCGCTTCCGTAGTCGGTCACACATACGGTAGTCGATGAAGACCTTTCTCTCCCTTGTTCCAGCAGGGCAACATAGGTTGTAGATCTCCTCGGAATCCCAATAGCACGACGGTGTGGTGGTGGTGGAGGAGAAGAGATTTCTGCAGGGCTTCGCCTAAGCCGGAGCAGTATAGTGGAGGAGAGAGAGGTGCGGCGGCTAGGGTTGTAGGCGCCAAGGGACCAGGTGCCAAGGGGGGCGCCCCACCTCTCATTAAATGGGTGGGGTGGCCGGCGGCCAAGGGCCTCCCTTGCCCTAGCCGAGTTTCCCCCCAACTCGGCTAGCAAGGGGAGAGACCCTTCCCAACTCGGCTAGGAAGAGGAGAGGTGGAAACTTGCCTTTGAAGTTTTCCCTTTCCTTTCCAAAATAGGATTTAACTTTTTAAACTAGGATTTGACTTTTCAAACTAGGGTTTTACCCTTTCCTCCTAGTCCTTGGCCGAGTTGCCCTTGGTCTTTGTGCAGCCGGCCCCTTAGGGCATGTCGCATCCCAAGTGACTCCTCCCGGGGTCGTGGACCTTCCAGAACATTCTAGAAGCTTTCGGTCAAAACACCAAACATTTCTGAACCCTAGAAATTGACTTTCCTTATATGAATCTTATTCTCCGAACCATTTCAGATCTCCTCGTGATGTCCTGGATCCAATCTGAGACTCCGAACAACATTCGGTCTCCAAATCATATTCCATATCTACTTAAACAACATTGCATCCTAAAGTGTGTCTCCCTACAATTCGTGAACTATGCATACATGATCGAGACACTTCTCCGAGTAATAACCAATAGAGGGATCTGGAAATCCATATGGCTTCCACATATTTCTACAATGACTTCGTGATCGAATGAACCATTTACATACGATACTGATTCCCTTTGTCGCGCGATACTTTACTTATCCGAGGTTCGATTGTCGGTATCTCTATACCTAGTTCAACCTCGTTACCGATAAGTACTCTTTACTCGTTCTATGATATGACATCCCTTGTGACCTAGTCACATCTTGCAAGCCAATTGGATGACATTCCACCGGGAGGGCCCATAGTATATCTATCTGTCATATGGATGGACAAATCCCACTCTTGATCCATGTGTTTCAACACATACTTTCAGAATACCTAATGCCACCTTTCTAACCACCTAGTTACGGAAGTGGTGTTTATTGTCATCAAAGCATCCATCTGATGATGGTGATTAACATGATCTCATGGTCGAAGGATTAGGTTACTATGTATTTGAAAGCATGTAGCAAACAAACTCTAAATGACTTGATCTTAAGCTATGGTAACTATAGGAGTGTGTCCATCACATCATTATCCTAATGACATGATCTTATTATTAATAACATCTAATGTCCATGATCATCTATTAATCAACAAGCTAGTTTAACAAGAGGCTTACTAGGGACTCTTTTATGTTTAAAAACACATGAGTATTAATGTTTCCTGTTAATAAAATTATAGCAAGTTATGCAAACATTCATCATAAACACAAAGATATAGTAATAACCATTTTTATTGTTGCCTCTTGGGCATATCTCCAACAGTCTACCACTTGCACTAGAGTCAATAATCTAGATTACATGGTAATATACCTAACACCCTTGGAGTTCTGGTGTTGGTCATGCTTTGCCCTAGGGAGAGGTTTAGTCAACAGATCTGCCACATTCAGATATTGTGTACTTTGCAAATCTTTATGTCACCATCCTGGACATGCTCGCGAATATGATGAAAACGTAGCTTGATATGCCTCAGCTTCTTGTGTGGCCTTGGCTCCTGTGCATTGGCTATGGCACCTAAGTTGTCACAATAGATGGCCATCGGGTCCAACGCACTAGAAACCACACCAAGCTCCGTAATGAGCTCCTCCATCCATATTGCTTCTTGTGAAGCCTCCGAAGCAGCTATGTATTCCGATTCAGTTGAAGATCTCACCACAAAGCCTTGCTTAGCACTCATCCATCTTATTGTTGCACCATTCAAAGTAAATACGTTCCAGAATGTGACTTAGAGTCATCCAGATTGGTGTTCTAACTACCATCGGTGTAACCATTTGCAACGAGCTCTTCATCACCTCCATAAGAAAGAACCATATCCTTAGTCCTTCTTAAGTACTTTAGAATATTTTTGACCGCTATCCAGTGATCCACTTCTGGATCACTTTGACATCTGCTAGTCAAACTAACAGCATATGCAATATCTGGTCTTGTAGATAGCATGGCATACATGATAGAACCTATTGTTGAGGCATAGGGGTTTTTTCTCATCCTCTCTCTATCTTCTGTCGTAGCTGGACTTTGAGTTTTACTCAAGGTCATATTGGGCAACATGGGCAAGAACCCTTCATTTCTTTCTTCCATTCCAAACTTCTTTAGAATCTTGTCCAAGTAGGTACTTTGTGAAAGCGCTATTAAGCTTCTTGATCTATCTCTATAAATCTTGATGCCTAAAATGTATGTAGCTTCGCTAAGATCCTTCATTGAACAAATATTATTCAAATAGTATTTGACACTTTTAAGAAGTTTTATATAATTCCCAATCAACAATATGTCATCCACATATAGTACTAGGAATGCTATAGAGCTCTCACTCACTTTCTTGTAAATACAAGCTTCTCCATAAGTTTGTATAAATCCAAAGTTTTTGATCACCTTATCAAAACATTGATTCCAGCTCCGGGGTGCTTGCTTCAATACATAAATGGACCGTTGAAGTTTTCTTACCTTGTTAGCATCTTTAGGATAAACAAAACCTTTGGGTTGTACCATATACATCTCTTCTTCAATGTCACCATTGAGGAATGCCGTTTTGACATCCATCTGTCATATCTCATAATCGTAATATCCAGCGATTGCTAACAAAATCCTCACAAGCTTTAGCTTCGCTACCGGTGAGAAAGTCTCATTGTAGTCAACTCCTTGAATTTATCAAAACCCTTTTGCAACAGGTCGAGCTTTATAGACGGTAACATTACCATCAGTGTCTATTTTCTTCTTGAAAATCTATTTGTTGTCGATAGCCTTGCGGCCATCCGGTAAGTCCACGAAAGTCCACACTTGGTTTTCGTACATGGATCCAATCTCGGATTTCATGGATTCATGCCATTTGTTGGAATCTGGGCTCATCATTGCTTCCTCATACGTCGCAGGGTCGTCGATGTTGTCCACCAACATGACATTCGTAACAGGGTCATACCAATCCGGAGTGGTACGAACCCTCATCGACCTGCGAGGTTCAGTAGTAACCTTGTTCGAAGTTTGATGATCATTATCATTAGCTTCCTCTCTTATTTGTGCATGCGACACAGGAACATCTTCCGGTGTTACGCTACTCTCAAATCCGAGAGAAGGTTTAACAACCTCGTCGAGTTCTACTTTCCTTCCAGTCACTTATTTCGAGAGAAACTCCTTCTCAAGAAAGGATCCATTGTTGGCAATGAAAACTTTGCCTTCGGATCTATGATAGAAAGTATACCCAATTGTTTCTTTAGGGCATCCTATGAAGACGCATTTCTCCGCTTTGGGTTCAAGCTTGTCGGGTAACTTTTTTACATAAGCTTCACAACCCCAAACTATAAGGAATGACAACTTAGGTTTCTTACCAAACCACAATTCATACGGTGTCGTTTCAACGGATTTAGATGGTGCCCTATTTAAAGTGAATGTTGTTGTTTCTAATGCATAATCGCAAAACAATAACGGTAAATCTGTAAGAGACATCGTAGATTGAACCATATCTAAGAGAGTTCGATTACGATGTTCGGACACACCATTACGCTGTGGTGTTTTCGGAGGTGTCAATTGTGAAAGTATTCCACATTCTTTAAATGCATGCCAAACTCGTAGCTTAGGTACTCACCTCCACGATCAGATCGCAGAAACTTGATCTTCTTGTTATGTTGATTTTCTACTTCACTTTGGAATTCCTTAAACTTCTCGAAAGTTTTGGACTTATATTTCATAAAATATATATACCCATATCTACTCAAGTCATCCGTGAAAGTAAGAACATAACGATAACCACCTCGCGATACCACACTCATTGGACCACACACATCGGTATGTATGATCTCCAATAAGTCTATAACTCGCTCCATTATGCTAGAAAGTGGAGTGTTAGTCATTTTTTCCATCAGACATGCTTCACATCTTTCAAGTGATTCAAAATCAAGTGATTCAAGAAGTCCATCGGAATGGAGTTTCTTCATGCGCTTCACTCCGATGTGACCAAGACAGTAGTGCCACATGTATGTGGAATTATCATTCAATTTCATTTGTTTAGCATCTATATTATGAACATGTGTATCACTACTATCGAGATTCAATAAGAATAGACCATCCATCTCAGGCGCATGACCATAAAATATATTACTCATATAAATCTAACAACCATTATTATCGGACTTAAACAAGTAACTGTCTCGCAATAAACAAGATCCAAATATAATGTTCATTCTTAACGTAGGCACCAAATAACAATTATTTAGACTTAAAACTAATCCCGATGGTAGATGAAGAGGGAGCATGCCAATGGCAATTACATCAACCTTGGATCCATTTCCAACGTGCATTGTCACCTCGTCTCTCGCTAGTCTTTGTTTATTCTGCAGCACCTGTTTCGAGTTACAAATATGAGCAACCGAACTAGTACCAAATACCCAGGCACTACTACGACTAATAGTAAGATACACATCAATAACATATATATAGAATATACCTTTCTTCTTGACGTTGCTGTTCTTTAGATCTGCCAGGTACTTGGGGAAATTCCACTTCTAGTGACCTTCGCCCTTGTAGTAAAAACACTCAGTATCAGGCTTAGGACCATCCTTGGGCTTCTTGGTAGGCGTGTCGGCTTTCTTTCCGACCTTCTTGAAGTTACCCTTCTTCTTAGGCTTGCCTTGCTTCTTAAAATTGGTGGTCTTATTGACCATCAACACTTGATGCTCTTTCTTGATCTCCACTTCCGCAGGCTTCAACATGGAGAAGAATTCAGGCAACGTCTTATCCATACGCTGCATGTTGTAGTTCATCACAAAGTTCTTGTAACTAGGTGGCAGTGATTGGAGGACACGATGAATACCCAACGCATTAGTAATTGTTATTCCCAAATATGCGAGTTTATTCGCGTCCCTAGACATATTAAGCACATGCTCGCTAACGGAGCTGCCCTCTTCCATCTTGCAGTTAAAGAACTTCTTGGAGACTTCATAGCTTTCCACGATCGCATGATGTGAGACCCTGGCGCATGGCTCAATAGGATTGATAGGAAACCCATACCAACAAGTTGCAACTTCTTTTCCGGAAGCTCATTCGAAAAGA
This sequence comes from Avena sativa, assembly GCA_916181665.1. Lineage (NCBI taxonomy): Eukaryota > Viridiplantae > Streptophyta > Magnoliopsida > Poales > Poaceae > Avena > Avena sativa. Next base: position 243,353,971 of record OV702297.1, read on the forward strand.
ACTCTAAGGTTAAGCGTGCTTGGCCTAGAGCAATTCTAGGATGGGTGACCGACCGGGAAGTGGGTAACCGGGTGCGCATGAGTGAGGACAAAGTGCGCAGAAAAGACTAGTGTTGGTCTGTGGGGCTAGTCTAGAGATCCTATTGAGCTGCCAGAAGTGACAGTCGTCGGTCCGGAGTGACCGGGGGTGTTACAAATTGGTATCAGAGCCGACCCTCGCGGTTAAACGAACGTGTGCGGGTCAGTGGCGGACATGTGGCGCATGGCGCGTGTGGCCCGGAGTGGACACGGCATGGCACATGTGTCGACACTGGACGCACAGATGTGTGCCAAGAGGGGACGTTCCTGGCTTGTGGTTGATCGACGAGGACGTCGATCTTCTAAGGGCGGGTGTATGTGAGACCCTGGCGCATGGCTCAATAGGATTGATAGGAAACCCATACCAACAAGTTGCAACTTCTTTTCCGGAAGCTCATTCGAAAAGAACTCTAAGGTTAAGCGTGCTTGGCCTAGAGCAATTCTAGGATGGGTGACCGACCGGGAAGTGGGTAACCGGGTGCGCATGAGTGAGGACAAAGTGCACAGAAAAGACTAGTGTTGGTCTGTGGGGCTAGTCTAGAGATCCTATTGAGCTGCCAGAAGTGACAGTCGTCGGTCCGGAGTGACCGGGGGTGTTACACATGAGTCTCAAATATAATTTTGATCTCATTGATATTATCATGAGGGTCGCGGTTCTCAAAGCGCTTCTGAAGCTCCATTTTCAAACCATACAAGATGGCACACTGAACTGTGGAGTATTGATTCTTTCGAGTGGGGTAAACATTTTCACCTCATCGGTAGCATCATCTGCATGCGGATCACCCAGCGGTGCATCCAGCACATAGGTCAACTGACCAGCGTTGAGGACAATCCTCAAGTTGCGGAACCAGTCCGCAAAGTTGCTTCTATTGTTTTTAAACTTTTCTTTCTCTAGGAACGCATTAAAATTGATGGTAGGGGTCACCATGATCTACAACATATTTACAAAGAGTTTAGACTAAGTTTATGATAAATTGAGTTCATATTTAATTCTTAAATTAACTAGGTGAACTCCCACTCAAAACAATATCCCTCACATGGTTTTAGTGATCACACGAACCAAATCCACTACACGTCTGATTGATGTAGTTTTAAAGGCGAACAATCAACATGTTCACCATATCAATCATATGACTCATGTTTTACCTTTTGGTATTCCGTGTTCCGAGACCATGTCTGTACATTCTAGGCTCGTCCAGGTTAACCTAAGTATCCGCATGTGCAAATCTGGCTTGCACCCATTGTATGCACACATAGAATCTATCACACCCGATCATCACGTGGTGCTTCGAAACGACGAGTCTTGGCAACGGTGCCTACTAAGGATGATTTAACACCCCGGCCTCTCCGAACCGGCGGCTGTCACTCCTAGTAGCTCAATAGGATCTCTAGACTAACCCCACAGACCATCACTAGTCTTTTCTGCGCACTTTGTCCTCACTCATGCGCACCTGGTACCCACTTCCCGGTTTGTCACCCATCCTCAAATTGCTCCAGGACAAGCACGCTTAACCTAGAGGTTCTTTCTGAATGAGCTTCTAGAAAAGAAATTGCAACTTGTTGGTAGGGGTATACTATCAATCCTATTAAGCCATGCGCTAGGGTCTCACATGCACCCTCCCTTAGCAGATCGATGCCCTCGTCGATCAACCACAAGCCAAGAACGTCCCCTCTCGGGACACGTCTGTGCGTCTAGTATCGGCACATGTGCCATGTCGTGCCCACTCCGGGCTACACGCGTCATGCACCACATGTCTTTTACTGACCCGCACACGCCCATGTAACCGCGAGGATCGGCTCTGATACCACTTGTAACACCCCGGCCTCTCCGGACCGGTGGCTGTCATTTATGGTAGCTCAATAGGATCTCTAGACTAACCCCATAGACCAACACTAGTCTTTTATGCGCAGTTTGTCCTCACTCATGCGCACCCGATATCCACTTTTTGGTCGGTCACCCATCCTTAAATTGCTCCAGGCCAAGAACGCTTAACCTGGAGGTTCTTTTTGAACAAGCTTCCGAAAAAGAAGTTGCAACTTGTTGGTCTGGGTATACTATCAATCCTATTAATCCATGCGCAAGGGTCTCAGAGATGAACACTTTATTACTTGATATTTAGTGAGAGGGATCATCTTATAATGCTACTGTCATGATCTAAGCAATACAAGATGCATACAAGGATTAACATCACATGCAATTCATAGTATGTGATATGACATGTCATTTCTTCTTGTGCATTTGATCTTCATCTCCAAAGCACGAACATGATCTCCATCATCACTGGCGTGGCATCAAGGTCAATGGCATCGCTTCATGGTTGTCCTCCACCAACAATAACTATTACAACTACTTGATGAATAGATACGCAGGTCTTAATGAATTTAAAGACAACCATAAGGCTCCTGCCGGTTGCCAACTTACAATAAGGATCATTGCATACATCATATATAATCACAATCACATCATGGCCATATCACATCACAACACATGCCCTGCAAAAACAAGTTAGACACCTCTAATTTTCTTTGCATGTTTTACGTGGCTTGGGGCTTTCGAATAAGAACTGTTCTTACCTATGAACATGAACCACAATGTTGATACAAGTATTGTCAAGTTCCCATTGTAAATTGAATCTTCACTATGGTGGGAGAGATAGACACCCGCAAAGCCACTTGTGCAATGCAAGTTGCACGTTGAGCATGGAGGAAGTCTCATGTACGATGACATGTAAGGTTAGCCCGGGCCACTTCATCCCACCATCCCGCAAGATGCAAAGTACACTAATAGAAAATGACAACAAAAGCATCAACGCCCATAAAACCATTGTGTTCTACTCGTGCAACAGATCTACGCATAGAGTCGGCTCGATACCACTGTAGGGTTCGCAACATGGAAAATAAAATTTCCTATCGCATGAACACACAAAACCAAGATCTAATCTATGGCAAAGCCAAGATCTAATCTACGAGATCGGTGCAACGAGATTGTAGAGAACTAACCCTCGAAGATCCAAAGCATTTAACGAGATTTAGATCTCGTATTTGATGTAGTCGATCACTTGCCGATCTCAAGATCGCGTAGACAATCCTTCCAGTGCCACGTTCTGGTAGCGCTCCCGCAGTCGGTCACACACACGGTAGTTGTTGAAGACTTTCCTCTCCCTTATTCCAGCAGGGTAGCGGAGGTTGTAGATCTCCTCGGAATCCCAACGGCACGACGGTGTGGTGGTGGTGGTGGAGACGAGATTTCTGCAGGGCTTTGCCTAAGCCAGAGCAGTATGGTGGAGGAGAGAGGGGTGTGGTGGCTAGGGTTGTAGGCTCTAAGGGACCAGGTGCCAAGGGGGCCCCCACCCCTCCTTATATGGGTGGGGTGGCCTGCGGCCAAGGGCCTCCCTTGCCCTAGCATAGTTGCCCCCAACTCGGCTAGCAAGGGGAGAGACCCTCCCCAACTCGGCAAGGAAGAGGAGAGGTGGAAAACTTGCCTTTCAAGTTTTCCCTTTCCTTCCCAAACTAGGATTTGACTTTTCAAACTAGGGTTTGACCCTTTCCTCCTAGTCCTTGGTCGAGTTTCCCTTGGGCATGGTGCGTCCAGCCCCTTAGGGCATGTCGCATCCCAAGTGACTCCTCCCGGGGTGGTGGACCTTCTAGAACATTCTAGAAGCTTCCGGTCAAAACACCGAAAACATTTCCGAACCCCAGAAATTGACTTTCCTTATATGAATCTTATTCTTCGGACCATTCTGGATCTCCTCATGATGTCCTAGATCCAATTTGAGATTCTGGACAACATTTGGTCCCCAACTCATATTTCATATCTACTTAAACAACATCAAATCTTTAAGAGTGTGTCTCCCTACGGTTTGTGAACTATGCACACATGATCGAGACACTTCTCCGATCAATAACCAATAGAGGGATCTATAAATCCATATGGATCTCACATATTTCTATGATGACTTCGTGATCGAATGAACCATTTACATACGATACTGATTCCCTTTGTCGCACGATACTTTACTTATGCGAGGTTCGATCATCTGTATCTCTATACCTAGTTCAACCTCGTTACCGATAAGAACTCTTTACTCGTTCCATGATATGACATCCCTTGTGACCTAGTCGCATGCTTGCAGGAAAATTGGATGACATTCCACTGAGAGGGCCCAGAGTATATCTATCCGTCATATAGATGGACAAATCTCACTCTTAATCCATGTGCTTCAACACATACTTTTAGAATATCTAATGCCACCTTTATGACCACCTAGTTATGGAAGTGGTGTTTGATGTCATCAAAGCATCCATCTGGTGATGGTGATTAACATGATCTCATGGTCAAAAGATTAGGTTACTATGTATTTGAAAGCATGTAGCAAACAAACTCTAAATGACTTGATCTTATGCTATGCTAACTATAGGAGTGTGTCCATCACATCATTCTTCTAATGACATGATCTTGTTATTAATAACATCTAATGTCCATAATCAGGAAACCATGATCATCTATTAATCAACAAGCTAGTTTAACAAGAGGCTTACTAGGGACTATTTTATGTTTACAAAACACACAAATATAAATGTTTCCGATGCAAACATTCATAATAAACACAAAGATATAGTAATAACCATTTTTATTATTGCCTCTTGGGCATATCTCCAACAATTCCTGCACAATTTCCAGATCGTATAATTCATCAAGGAAGCCCCTCAAATCAGCTTCGTCTCTAATATAGAGAAACTAAGAAAATTAGGTTTATCAGCAAATACTTCTAACTAGATTAACATCTGTGGATAGAGAAAGTGATTTGTTTGCTTGGCGTTCAATAGCACCACAAAATATGTGTAGTAGGTCTAAGTTCCCTAAATCAATAAACCAAACCTTGGACAACAAAATCATTTTTTATGCCAGCTAACTTTGATGTTCACATGAGATTTTCCAGATTTTGGTCCATGTTATGTTACCGTACAATTATTAATTTTACCTTTTGCCAATAAAACTACTTGAAGTTTCATACGGAGAGGATTAAAATGTTGTGTGTTGTTTCTTCCCGATACATCCTAAATGTTTGTCTTTATTTATTGTGTGTGTGTCTATATATAGACAAAACACATTGTATAACTATACTCTGTGGAGGAAGCATCTTACACCACACGTTGCGTTAAGATCTGTGTCGGTAGAGAGACACCCATCATTTTTCTCCACTTCCTATCCATCTCATGTATATCCCAATGTGAAATTTCATTCCTGAACTTTTCTCCGTGATCTGTCATTGCCAGCTTTGTACACCTGTCATAGAGTCAGGGGCGTAGCGGTCAGCCTTGTTCATGGCCACTGTCATTGCGGTCAGATGGTCAGATGGTCACGGGCTCTACAAGCTGCATACTTTACTGTCCATCCTCCAACCAACCATCTACCGTGCATATACTTCATCAAAATAAAAAACCCATCTACCGCGCACGGCTGCCAAGCCCTCTCTATCCTTCCCTCTGTCGCTATTCACCACCGACCCTCCACCTCGACCTCCCGTTGCCGCTGCTCCCTAGGATCACCACGGGTTGCAGTACCTGGCCGTCGCGTCGGCTCCCCCTGCCCGGTGGATGCCGCCCTCCTCCGTTGCATCTACGCCAGCCCCACCGCTATGGGGTGCACCAACCTCGACTTCCATGCCGACATGGGTCCACCGGTGACCCGCATCGCCCTGAGCTCTCACCGGACCTCCTACGCATCTGTCGTGGCCCCGGTGTGTGTGGCCAGCTGCATCTCGTCAAACTTCTACCACACAGTGTTGGGGACCACCGATATTGTGCGGTAGATCGGATTTGAGGTCTTCGGCGCCAAAATTGGCTCCGTCGACCTGCTCCTCGCCAGCCGGAACACAGATGCACCCGTCGATCTACTCTCCTGCACGGGCCGACCGTGTCAAGGAGTCGTCCCTGCCCGCCGTACTACTGCACGCCACCAGGTCAAAAACTTACTAGAAAACTTATCTGTGTTCGCGCCTGAACTTTCCTCGGTTTAGCACGTCCGATCTAAAGTAATTTTGTTAGTTTTTTAATCGCTTTTTAGATTTGCACAAATGATATACCGTTGGAAAGCTACATAAATGCCGCAACTTTTTCGTACTATAACTTTTTTCAAATTTGTTACGGTTTAAATTTAATTTTAAAAATATTGAACCGTGTTCAAAAGTGATGCAAGAGAATTTATGACGCATTTTCAATCATTTGTCGGAATGATGCAAATAATATGGAGTTGGATACATATTGAAATTTCGCAACTTTTTCATGTTGTAAGTTTTTCCAAATTCGTCACGGTTTTTAAATGTTTTGAAAATACTGAATTTCAGAAGTATTCAAAAAATGAATGGATGTTATTTACTTGATTTTTAACCGTAGATCGGAATGATGTAAATGATATGACATTGGATAGATATTGGAATTTCGAAACCTTTTAGTGTTGTAAGTTTTTCCAAATTCGTCAGGTTTTCAAACAATTTTGAAAATACTTAATTTCAGAACTATTTAAAACATGAACAGACACCATTTACTTGATATTTTCAACCGTAGATCAGAATGACGCAAATGATATGGCGTTGGATAGATATTGGAATTTCGCAAATTTTTCGTGTTGTAAGTTTTTCAAATTCTTCATGTTTTTTAAACAATTTTAAAAATACTGAATTTTGGAACTATTCAAAACATGAACGAACGTCATTTACTTAATTTTTTTCAACCATAGATCGGAATAACGCAAATGATATGGTGTTGGAAATATATGGAGTAGGCGCATGTTATTTATTCAGATTATTTTTTGTAATAGTTCATACTTTAGGCGTAATTTTTAAATTAGTGTCCGCTCCTCACAAACATAGTTAAAATAACTATGATTTCCTGAATTGCCCGGAAAACGCACCTAAACTTATTCCGTGAGCGCACCCGCTGTTCGCGATTGAGCACCTGAACTTTCCTAAAATATCTATGCATTTTTCTGAACTTTTTATGATATCACACATGATTTTTTTTATCACGGACTTTCTGAACTGTCCGCGATATCGCACCTGAACTTTTCCTGCGGCCATAGTTAAAATGCATGTAATTGTTTAAACTTCCCACGAAGTGCACCTAAACTTATCACGGACTATCTGAACTGTTCACGATAGCACACCTGAACTTTTCCGTGAGCGCAGCTGAAATGTCCATGCATTATACTAAACTTTTTGTGATATCACACATGTACTTTTTATCATGGACTTTCTAAACTGACCGCGATATAGAACCTAAACTTTTCCTACGAGCATAGTTAAAATGCATGTAATTGTTTGAACTACCCATGAAGAACACCTAAACTTTTTATCATGGATTATCTGAACTGTCCACGATATCACACTTGAACTTTCTCTGCGAGCGTAGTTAAAATGCATGTAATTGTTTGAACTGCCGGCGAAGCGCACTTAAACTTTTTATCATGGACTACCTAAACTGTCTGCAATAGCGCACCTGAACTTTTCCTGTGAGCGCATCCTAAAATGTCCATGCATTTTACTGAACTTTCTGTGATATAGCACCTGAACTTTCTATCATGGACTTCCTGAACTGTCTGTGGTAACACACCTAAACTTTTCCATGAGCACAGCTAACTCGTGATACCACACTTTAACTTATGTATAGATTTTTTCCTTTTTATATTTTATCAGTTTTCCTATACTTCTCATGTTCAAAAGAGTGCACATCTCACGGTTTGCTATGTTTTTTTTCAAAAAGGGAGCTACGCCCCGGGCTCTGTATCGAGTGATGAACACAGCCCTTTATTATATTATTTAAAAAGTATCAAGGACTTACATTTAGGGATCAGATAGGGTCGATACATGTATCAACCATCTAAAAATAATAAACAACAAGAAGCTATCCATTCGATAGTCTACTAGTATGCCGCCACCCAGTGGCCAGGAAATAGAAGTCCTGAGCAACCATCAGCAACCGGTTGCATCCAGTATCCATTGGCTCCCGCTGATCCACCAGGAGTAAGAAAGACCAAAGATGAATCCAATGCGCCGCCAATCGTATAACCTGCAAAAAAATTAGTACACATTTTTTTGTTAAAGACAATATTATTTCTGGACGTCCATAAGGCCCAACATAAAGCAGATACTCCAATACGCAATCTAGCTTTGTTTTTCTTGTCAACCCTGTTCAGCCAATTTCCAAACATATTTGTAATATTGGATGGTGGAGGTATATTATACGTAAAATAAATAATTCTCCAAATAATTTTAGCAAAAGGACATGTAAGAAATAAATGTTCTATAGACTCCACCGAATCACAAAAACAACACTTTTGACATCCATTCCATTTGCGCTTTGCCAAGTTATCTTTAGTTAACAACACTTTGTTCTTAAGGAACCACATGGATATTTTTATTTTAAGAGGGACTTTTAGCTTCCACAAGTACTTACGCAAAAATCTAGTGTGGTCATTCATATGGTCTAAATATATCGACTTGACAGAAAACATTCCTGTGGTAGTTAATTTCCACACAAAATGATCACGATGACCAGTAAGATTAAGCATCATTAGGCGTTGGCATAGACGTAACCATCTTGTCCATTTATTACCAGTCAAAGCTCTCCTAAAAGCAATATTAAGAGATATCTGAGAGAGGACGTCTGCCACTAAGACGTTTTTCCTAACAACAATATTATATAACGAGGGATATTGTTGTGCTAATGATGTATGGCCCAACCAAATATCCTCCCAAAAGCGAACATTTTCACCATTTCTTATTTTAAAAAAGCCATTAGCAAAGAACATTTCCTTCACTCGCATAAGGCCTTTCCAAAAGGGAGAATCCGTAGGTTTTCCTTCTACTTGAGATAAAGTTTTATCATGAAGGTATTTGTTATGCAATAATTGTTGCCACATTCCCTCCTCCGTTAGTAGTTTAAAAAGCCATTTGCTAAGTAAACACTTATTTTTGATCTCAAGAACTTTGATGCCTAGTCCCCCTTGATCTTTTGGTCGACACACAATATTCCACTTTGACAGCCTATACTTCTTCTGATTATCAGTACTTTGCCAAAAAATCTTAACCTAAAATAATCTATGCGTTTTCTAACCCTCTTGGGTATTTCTAAGAAAGATAGCATAAACATCGGTAGGCTTGTCAAAACCGAGTTAATCAAAACCAGTCGATCCCCATATGATAACATTTTTCCTTGCCAGCATCCTAGCTTGCATATAAAACGACTCTCCACGGGATTCCATTCTGAATTCTTTAATTTTCTATAGTGGATAGGTACTCCCAGATACCGAAAAGGAAGAGAACCAGCCTCACAGCCAAAAATCTTCCTATACTCCGATTCCATCTCTTTAGCTTTACCAAAGCAGAATATTTCACTCTTGTGGAAATTAATTTTTAAGCCCGACAACTGTTCAAAAGTTGGGAGAATTAGCTTCATATTAACAGCCTTTTCAAAATCATGCTCCATAAAAAGTATGGTATCATCTGCATATTGAAGAATAGAAACCCCACTGTCCATCAAATGTGGTATAAGGCTTCCAACTTGGCCATCATCTTTTGCACGAGCAATGAGAATGGCAAGCATGTCAGCAACAATGTTGAAAAGAATTGGAGACAGAGGATCCCCCTCCTCAAACCTTTTCTAGTTTGAAAATAATGGCCAATATCATCATTAACCCTTATTCCCACACTACCACCCTGCACAAATTTTTGATCCATTCACACCATTGTGGATCAAAACCCTTCATGCGTAGCACTTATTGCAAAAAAGGTCATTGCACCTTATCATACGCATTTTCAAAATCAATTTTGAAAATCACAACCATCCATTTTCTTTCGATTCAATTCATAGATAGTCTCATGCAAAACAACAATCCCTTCAAGGACATGTTGTTCCGGCATAAATGCAGATTGAGTAGGTCTAATCACCTTATGAGCCAACTCAGTAATGCGATTAGTAGCTACCTTAGTGAATATTTTTAAGCTAACATTAAGTAAATAAATCGGTCTATACTGTTGTATTTGGACAACATTTTCTTTTTTTGGAAGTAATGTAATCACCCCAAAGCTCAATTTAAAGAGAGGCAATTCCCCCTTTTTCAATTGATCAAAAAGAGCCATTAAATCCAATTTGATAACATCCCAAAAAGTCTGATAAAATTCAGCACTGGTCCCGGAGCTTTATTATGTTCCATCTGAGAGATAGCCTTAAAAACTTCCTTCTCAGCGAAATCAGCAGTAAGAATGGCATTTTATTCCGCTGAAAGTTGAGGAATGTCATCAATCCGTTCTTTAACCAAAGTAACATTATTATGTTCCGGTTTACCAAAAAGTTTTTTATAATATTCAGTAATATAGACCTTCAAATTATTCTCTCCAACAATGGTTCCTTCATCCTGTTCTAATTAGAATATCTTTTTTTCCTATGTTTTCCATTAGCAATTAAGTGAAAATATTTAGTATTATTTCCACCTTCTTGAATATGTTTTACCTTAGCACGTTGAGCCCATTTGATCTCTTCATCACGCCTAAGTTTATTAACCCGATCATTCGCATCTCTAAGTCTTTCCTTTTCTGAACCAGTCAAAGGGTCCGATTCAGCCTTAATGTCGAACTCATCAATAATGGATAATAAGCTATCTTTTTCTTTTTTATATTTTCCACTCAAATTCTTCGCCCATCCTCTCAAAAAACGGTGCAAATGCCTAATCTTATTTTGCCACCTTTGAATAGGAGTCTCACCCATAGATACTGATTCCCATTCATGTTTAATCATCTCAAAGAAACCATCTTGGCACAACCAAGACAATTCAAAAGAAAATTTAGCATTGTTTCCTAGATGAGCTTGATGGCCAGAGTCAATTAATAAAGGTGTATGGTCAGAGCTAGAACGTGTCAACGCTCTCACTGACACTAACGGGAATTTTTGTTCCCATTCAACACTAGCGAGAATACGATCCAACTTTTCATAAGTTGGTTTTTCTCTTCTATTAGCCCAAGTAAATTGTCTACCTGAGAGAACAATTTCTCTCAAATTCAAATTCTTGATGATCGCATTAAACATAAAAGGCCATCGAGAATTAAAATTATCATTACTTTTTTCTTCTCGTTTGCGTAAGATATTAAAATCACCCCCTAACAACATTGGTAGTGATTCAGTCTCACACATCCGAACAAGCTCAGATAGAAAGAAGGGCTTATGGACATCTTGTGCAGCACAATATACCGGCAAAAAGATCCATTCAAAGCCATCATATTTAGATCGGAAGTGTAATTTAACACAGAAAGCCCCAGTCTCAACATTTTTGACTTGCAGAGTTTCTGAGTTAACGCCTACCAAAATTCCACCAGACCTCCCATGTGAAGGTAAACAGAACCATATAAAATCCCTACCCGCCGCGATATGTCTCAAGAAAGGCATCATAAAATTTGATCTACCCGTTTCCAACAACGCAATAAAATCTAAGCGATGCTCTCTAATTGCGTCAATAATAAATAAATGTTTAGCGGGATCCCAAAACCATCACTGTTCCAAGTCATACCCTTTTGACCAGCCATCACGACCTATTTGATTTAAATCTAACTCTTGTACTTCTACGTAAGTTAGTCTTATCATAAGACCAGGGACGGAGCCAGCTTCTCACTTTGAGGAGGGCAAAATGGACATAAGGGGGGCAGAGTTGACTAAATTTCACATAAATGATAGTTCTAGTGACTGTATTCCTTTGGAAAATTTCAACCATGGGGTGGCTAAGCCCCCCTCGCCCCCCTTATCTCCGTCCCTGCATAAGACTTCCGTCGACGCGGACGTGATACATCTGCCCACTGAACATCAAGTTCAGGAATGTGTTCACTAACATGGCTATGCTCATCCACCAAATCCTCACATAGGTTAGATGTATGAGATACCAAAAAGTTGTGTTCAACATCGACAAGTTCTTCATTTTTTTAAGCAAAGTTAAAGATCTATTCATCTCTGTATCCAGAATCAACTTAGCCGCCACACCCTTTTTCACAACATTCTTTCCCATAGACACACCCACTCTATCAGCCTTATAAATGATTTCATTTTCAGAAAATGAAGCTAACGAAAATTTATTAATAAGGTTCTTACCTTGGCCTTGTAGATTTTTATGGCGTTGAGCAAGTAACATAGCCCTCTCAAGTTGCGTAGCATCGGCATTTGACTGAGCTTGGATGCGACCACTTGATCGGAGCCCCATTGGTGATTGCACACCACCAAAACGGATGATCTCTGCCTCCGTCGGTTTGCTCCTCATGATTGGAGCAGCAATATTCTTCGCGTCCGTACTCACACCTGAGCTCAACATCGTCACAATCCCTGCTGAAGGCATGGACGCAGCCGATGAACGTGCGGGTGTCCCCCTAACCATTTCATCGCTGGGCATCAACGGACCTGCATCACGGCTGCCGCAGTGCCGCCTCAGCCCTCTCCGAAGAACGCATCAGTGGGACCTCCCCAAGATCCCTGCTCCCCAACGCACCATTTTTTTGGTGGAGCAAGGCTTAGACAAAAGCTGCTGTTGCATACTAGTAGCCACATCCATCTGCACCCTAGTGACATCGTCTGCCACTATGATTGAATTAGGAATAGGTTCCTCAACGTATGTACAAGCTGCCGGTGCAGAAAAAAATTTACGAGATGATGAGGCAAATAAATCATACGTACCATTTGGTAAATTCGAGAGTGTCCTAGGAGTTGACACAAGCAACGCAGGAACAGATCTATCATCATCATGATTAGCCGATTTAGAGGAAAAAGATGTAGAGAATGAACCAAAAATAATTGTTGGTTCAGTGCAAGCTTGTTGCCGAGGCCGAGCAGATCCATCATGTCGCATCTCAGTGCCACCATGACCCTCCTTAACATCAACCTTAGCCCCAAAAGTAGGAGCGTTTTCAAAAATATTCCTCTCAACATTTGAATTACCACCATCATTATCATCACCATTGTTTGCGGCATCATCCATTGTTGTATCCTGCATAAGCGGTGGTAAAGGAGTTCCTTCCACCTGAAAACGGAGTTCATAAAATGCTCCCTTTATCAATATATCCATCCTCTCAGGCACTAAAGAGTGATCAAGACAAGCAACCTGGATACGCAGAACATTATTCCTACGTGTGTACTCCATATCAATGTCCATTGTTTTACCAAACAAAGTCCCAATTGCCCATAAAGCTAAATAGTCATCAAGAGCCTCTGAGGATAAATCATGCACTCTTATCCACACATTATCTATCGTCCAGGCAGGCTGCACCGCCACTTTCCAGAAATCAAAAGTCATAGTGCAAGTACTATTTGGAATTCTGAGAGTACCAAAATGCTGGGCAGTGAGTAGATCCTTTTTGCTAGGGAAAGTCACCTGGTATGCATTACCTTCAATCTCCCTTACATTTCACTGATAATGATCATCTGGCACAACCCACTGTAGCTGCGATATAATTTCAGGGATTGTCATTACACCTCCCTGAATAGTCACCCTAGCCATACGATTGTTTTCCATAGTCGGACGAATACCCCCAGTGAACATCAGCTGCTCGCGAGCAAAACCATACATCACCATAGTAGGCTTAGGCGCCAGCAAAATAGGGCAAGCATTAGAAGGATGAGCTGTAGACCGACAACTGTCGCACAAAGGGGTGTTACAATCATTTAAATGGTGTCTAGGTTGATCACAACGAAAACATTTAGGTCCCTTGTGCTTCTTGGCTCTAGCATTTTGCCCACCATCAGAACCAGCATCCCCATTAGCCTCTCTGAAATCATTATTTCTGGTTAAAAAAGGTTGCACACCATTTCTTGTCGCCGCGTTGGCAGCAGCTCCCTGCACATCAGGCTGACGCGTAGGAACGACAGCCTGCCGCGGTACCTCAGTAGACTGTCTTGGGGGCAAGGCAGGTTGCCGCTGGGTTACTGTAGGCTGTCTCGGCAGCGCCTGTGGCAGTATGGGCACCTGCTGCGAAGGTGTCGTCCCCGACGTCGAGTTCATGGATCCCACCTGCTCCGCGAAATGCTTTGCAATGGCAGCTGCAGCATTCTTGACAAACTCCTCTTGCATTGATGAAAGATCAGTATTTTGGACATCATAGTTTGATCTTCCTCCCGACCCGCGACCACCATAGCCAGCACGGAAATAACCAAAGTTATTCCTATTTTCATACCTACAAGGGTTTCTACCCCCGCCTCCGTTCATCCATCTCTGGTAGCCGGCGCCTCCATTGAAACGCCCTCTGCCCCTATCGAAACCACCTCGGCCCCCATCGAAGCCCTGGTTCCCAACACCATTGAAATTTCCCTGGAAACCATCTGCGGCCTCATCACCAGCCGTGCCACTCGGTCCTCCCTGGAAGAAATTCCGGTTTGAGCTTGGATCCCAGCGACCATCGCCACGACCACCTCCAGCCCCGCCCCGATCCCTACCGGGGTTGTTCCCTCCTCCGTTGTTCGCCATCTCAGACGGAGTAGCGTGATCGCCAGCAATGACCACCGCCGCCTTTCCAGAGTTATTCCACAGATGACCTAGGAGGCGGCGCATGCCACCAGCCGTAAGTCTAGAGGGTTTCGGGATCTGGGCTTTGCGCCTCTGGCCCACAGCATCATTGCCATGAGTTAGGGTCGAACAAGCCATATTCAAAACAGAGCCCACATGGCCCGTTGAATCAGCTCGAGAGAAAGGAACAGGACTCATTGTCCGTTCGAAATTCGAAAAAAATACCTTAGGCATCGCCGGAGATTGGCAAGATTCCATCGCTGACGAGCATGTGTACATCTTGATGTCGCCGTGAATCGTCTTCTCCGATGAACCATGATCCATTCCTTGGCGTCAAAATTTTCGAGGACGAACGTAGATGGAGGCAGCACCACCGTCGTATTCCTCCTACCTTGACCTGCATATACAAGATTTGGGCATCGATCATGAACCCCCGCACTTGGCAGATCATCCTGCAGATCGATAGCCAACTGCCGCTGTCTTCTCTTCTTCTCCTCTTTCCGCCGAATCGCCGCCGTAGACTCAGCACCCAGAGAGCAACGCATCTCAACCGGAGTCTTACACAGATAAGACAGCGATCTCGATGTTGTCTCATGTGATGCACCTGCCAGCGTCGGAGAAAGGGGTTCCTCCTCGTCGGCGGATTCATGGCTGAGCGGCCAGAATCGCCCACCAGGTCGCCACAACGGCTCTCCTATTTTTTCGGAGCTAGACATCTCCTCCTAGCTAATCTCCGGTTTGCTGTGTATGGAAAAGCAAGATAAGCATATTTCGTGTGTTTATGGACTCTGCACTGTCAGACTGTTAATGTATACTTATATTAAGTCCAATAAACAAAGACAGCACTGTTATGTATCTCATAATTGTACTGCCCAGAAACATAGCAAGAACTCTGTAAAAGAAAAATATAAAACTGTACTGCCTCACTAAAGGATGGAAAATGCAAGCAGTGCTCCGTATCAATTGCTCACCGTAGACGCAAAGATGCAGCAGAACATCAGGAGTGAGCAGCCTGGAGAAAAAAACAGAAATAAACTAGACCCTATAACTAGCCGATGGTGCGGGTTTGACGACGATGTGCCTGAGCGGATTCGTGACGTTGCTGCCACCAGTGTGCTTCACAAACTCTGTCGGCGTCAGGAAGTGGCCATGGCAGACGCACACGATCCTCACCTCCTTCCCTTTCCTGCACTTGTATAGGGAAGCCGTCGATCTTCTTGTTGTTGGGGCCGTCCACCTTGGAGGAGACCATCGGCATGTGTCCTCCATCATGCTCTTCTGCAGGTCGCCGGTGCTCGTCGTGTGCATCGTGAGCGACCGGAGGGTTCGCAACGAGGTTGCTCCCTAACGGTGTCGTTTAGCGGCTTCTCGGCCGGCGATGGCGACGGCGGAGGAAGAGATTTGTTTTGGTTACTGACACTACTATTATTGTTATTATCGGAAGATGTCTCCATGCTCGACGTGCTCCTCACATCAGCGCCATCACCGCTACCTGCACCAGTTGCAGAGGAGAACGTTTGTCACATTTTCATATTGCAACATGTTAATATTAATAAAGATCCATATCCCAATGTGTCGCTTTTCCTTTAGGCCCTGTTTTGTGCAGGTGGAATACCGAGTATTGCAGAGTATTACACCTAGTGTTTTGGGTGAAACCACTCCATTCACCCAATCCCCTCCAACCCTCTCCCATGACAATCCTCTCTTCAAAAATGTTGTTCGGCAAACAGGGATTGCTACACTGGAAAAATCAGTCTTGTCTATTTGAGTAACAAAGATTCAATTATTATAGGATTCTGGGCACACTGTTTCAGCATCAGTTCATCACAACAGCATTACACAAACTTCAGAGTAAATAGGAATGAAATAGAACTTTAGGCTTCATCACAACAGAATTACACTGGAAAATCTTTGCAGCACTTCATCACAACAATATTACACTAGAAAATCAAGTTTTGGTTGCATATAAAAGTTCAAGTATCCGTTTCACAATTTGAAGAATAAGGCTTTGCCACCACACACACAAGCTGTAGGCTTATTTTGTCATTGTGCTTCTTCAGATCATTATTGGTCAGGCATTTCAAGTACCTGAGAACAAAAAATTGTTTCAGATTACTAAAACAAGTGATCAAGAACAAAACACACAGTTATTTAGAGTTAGTAAAAGATCAATACATCAAGTGCAAAATCCCGAGTAAGACTTCTCATTTTAGTTTGAGAGATCACATGTGTACTAAACCAAGCAGTACAATTTTGAGTAAAACTGGAAACCAAGTTGAGAGATTGAGAATGAATCTAGAATGTTCAATTTTGAGAATGAACCAAGTTGATAGAGACAGTAGCCTACATCACATGATAGCATTGTAACCGTTGTTTATGTGTTGCCCAACAGAAGCAGTTGGGGTTTGATAAGCCAAGAATACAATGCACTGTTGAAAGTTGAAACACTGACTTCGACTTAGTCATCCTTGCAGAACATAGGTTCTTGTGTAGTAGTAATCCAGTTCAGATGAAACCTTAATTTGAAAAAAAAGATTTCTTATATATGGTGCAACCAAATTCTAAAGGGTTCAGAGAGACCTATTACATTGCGATTTTGTGTAATTGTGTTCTCCATATTTTCTGAATCAGACCAACATTGCATTACAGCCAAGAAGCAGGCCAGTGATGAACTGAAAGCAACACACAAGACTAGTCAAGTTTCTAAAGATAGCTGGTGCACCAAATGCGTGAATGGGAAGCTCTCTCCCGTATCCAACTAATGGAAAATACCAATCCTTGGTTAACTCTGAAGTTCGCCCATTGACTTCTTTCCCAAATACTGTATTATCTAATATCACCTTCATCACGCCACCTTGTCCCAGCCAGTTCCAGCAGCCTTATATGCATTATGGTGATGGAGTTGGTTGCGTACCCGGCTGGTGTGAGGTGGTGACGAAACAGATAGATGCACATCCGTTTCACCTTGCTGCTCCCAAAGAACACAAATGGTCGGCCCTCGGTGGTAAAAAAATTTGCTACATGCAGGAGCACCCAGAAAAGTAAAAGCTTGCAATTGGCTTCGGTGTTGACATTCCACACCCCTTCCTTTTCACCACCTTGACTGGCATTTCCCACTCCCGGCCATCACACACTCAAGACCTCGGAGATGCAGTTTTGGATAGAAACTACTGGGAGCAAAATAAAGAATTCCAACTGGTGAAAAAAAAATCCTGGCCTACTGTTACATGTAATAGAGTGTAAAAGAGAACATGTTACATAAAGAAGTGAACTCCTCAGGATGCAGCTAAATATCAGAATTAGCTGGCTGATCAAGGCCTTGAACATAGATAATGGTCACCAAGTTTTAACATTGCGATGTAAACAACGCCTACCACTACTAGAGAAAAGGCTATAGGAGACATGCTTATGCGAGGCACATTTAGCATATGCGCCTCCTATAAAAACAGGCGAGGCGCACTTTGCGATATGCGCCTCTAGTATAAAAATAGGCGAGGCGCATATGATAAGAATGCGCCTCCAATAATCCCTGTACGGACAAAATCTAGCAGCCCCATATTATGCGAGGCGCATTCTAGTCATATGCGCCGCCTATATATCAGATAAGCGAGGCGCATATGGACAGAATGCGCCTCGCATATTCTGTGTGGGCCCGCGTGTTGGTAGGTGCACGAATATGCGAGGCGCATATGGCTATATGCGCCTCCTATATTTGATAATATGCGAGGCGCATATGGCCAGAATGCGCCTCGCATATTCTGTGTGGGCCCGCGTGTTGGTAGGTGCACGAATATGCGAGGCGCATATGGCTATATGCGCCTCCTATATTTGATAATATGCAAGGCGCATATGGCCATATGCGCCTCAAGTAACTCATGCGGGCCCGGGCGCTGGTAGGTGGCCGCATATGCGCTGGTAGGTGGCCAATCAAATCCACCCCCTTCCCTTTCTCCTCCTCCCCTCCCCGTCTCAGATTCCAACGCCGCGTCGTCCTCGCGATTGCCAAACCCCAATTCCCCTTCCTTCCTCCCTATAGGCACATGCTTCTCTCCGCCGCCATCTCCTCCGCCGTCGCCGCTCGCCTCCCCCGCTGCTGTTGTTCTTGTACCCTCTGCGCCCCCTGTTGCCCCTGTTGTTGCTCCTGCTCCTGCTGAGCTGTTCGATTAGCTAGGGTTGCGGATTCGCGTCAGGCGATCGGGGAAACTCGGAAGGCATGGATCTCTCGCGCCCAGAATCGTTGGACCTCTCCCTCGGCCTCCACCCGCACGTCAACGGCCACGCCCGCGGCCACGCGCGCGCCGCGCCGCTGCGGCTCTTCGACGACTCGGAGGACGTGAAGACGGAGGGCAGCGTCGGGGGCGGCGGGGACGGCGACAAGGGCGGCGACGAGGGCCGCTCTACGGCGGCGGCGGGTCAGGAGGAGGCGAGGTCTCCTCCTGCTCGTCCTCTTCCGCGGCGATGCGCCCGGTGAAGCGGCAGGCGACCGGTGCGGATCTGGAGGCGCGGCGCGGCGCCGTCCGCGCCTGGGGGAACCAGCCGCTCGCGGAGGCCGACCCGGACGTGCACGCGCTCATGGAGCGTGAGAAGGAGCGCCAGGTGCGCGGCATCGAGCTGATCGCCTCGGAGAACTTCGTCTGCCGCGCCGTGCTCGAAGCCCTCGGTAGCCACCTCACCAACAAGTACTCCGAGGGCCACCCGGGGGCTCGCTACTATGGCGGGAACCAGCACATCGACGCCATCGAGCGGCTCTGCCACGAGCGTGCCCTCACCGCCTTTGGCCTCGACCCCGCCTGCTGGGGGGTCAACGTTCAGCCATACTCATGACAAGCTTGAAGAGAGGGCCATGGATTTCCACCCCAAGATTCTTATCTGTGGTGGGAGCTCATATCCCAGGGAGTGGGACTTTGCGCGGATGAGGCTCATAGCTGATAGGTGTGGCGCGGTGCTTATGTGCGACATGGCGCATATTAGCGGGCTTGTTGCGGCAAAGGTACATGACTTTTGTCAAGGCACCTCTATTTTGTTTATCTTGTGGTTAATTTGATTGCATCTTGTGGTTAAACTGTACAAGGGATAACATCTCCAAATAACCATAAGTCGGAGAATTAGTTGCAAACTTCTTAACTCATCCTTCCTGCCTGTACATGCATGTACCTTGGTAGTGGTTTGGCCAATCCATTACCTCTAAATTGAAGGATATTATTTGTAGAGCCTTTGTCCTTTTATTTATCGGTTTCTGCAAATAAGAGATGAGGATGTGAATTAATTCATATTACAAGGCAAATAAGTAGGACATTTTGGAGTTCATTGTCATGGTGATTCATGCTTGACATGTTGTATTAACATTGCAACTTCTTATGGAGAAAAACTGTGTGGTAGTCGTTTCGTATACTAATGATATTGTAGTAATTTAGTCTATTACTGTGAGCTTTAGTGCAGTACAAAATCTACTATCCCATACAATATTTTATATTTTACAATATAAACCTAAAAAGAGCATTGCAACAGATTGTATCATTTCTTTATTTGCTGATATTTGATGGTTATATAACTTTTTTTTTGAAACTACAATGTGGGAAGTCTTCTGGTGGAGCATTAGAACTTGATATTATCATTAGATTAGACCATGCCGACCATCAGCCAATGAGACCAATTAAGGCATCTCTTTTCCCTGAGATGTATACGACCATATTAGAACTTATAACCAGTCTGAAAGAACTTTGTTTGTAAGTGATAAATGTTCTTATTGGTTAACATTTACTTGTTGGTGTTCTTTGTGATGCAAGCTGAGCATTACTGTCTGCTGACAGCTGTTTCTTGTTTTCTTCATCAGGAATGTCGCAGTCCATTCGACTATGTTAAACTTGCCTAGCAAAACCTCTAGAATATGTTTCGTCAACCGTTGAACTTGATTGTGAGAGACACTAGCTAGTTATTTGTGTTACGAACTATTTTAAGTGCTTGTTGCTTTTCATTTGTCATTGCTTCCCTACTTTCTTGTGGTTTGCTTTCTTTGTCTTTCTTTGAAATGCCGATGATTAGAACGTGTTGTGGTGTCACGTGTATGACTATGCCGCTATTCGATCTTGTGTGCCAAGTAGACTAGTAATTTGGGCATATACTCTACTTGCCGCACAAGATCAAATAGCGAGCATTGTTATTTCCGTGCCCAATCTAAGTACGAGACACTAATCCATGTCATTCTTGGTTTGCTTTTTTTTGGTCTTTTTTCGAAATGCCGATGATTAGAACGTGATTTCTTACATTTTGTTGCACCCATATATATATGCATGATTCTATCTTGTGAACTGCTAGCTATTGCTTTCCACTGACATAAGTAATATCATCTTTATTATGTGTAGGAGATGCCGAGGTGTTATGTCGTGTACGTCGGTCGGGTTCCAGGTGTGTACGAGGAGTGGAAAGACTGCTAGAAGCAAGTGAACAACTTCTCGGACAACAGCTACCAAGGCTATGAGAGTAGAGAGGTGGCAGAAGAGAAGTGGAGGAGGCATGGAAGGAAGAAGTGGAGGAACTTCCTCGTGATCACCACCTTGTTGCTCTTCATTATAGGTTATGTGTTCTACTTCATCTAGGTAGAGCTACGTCGTTGGAGTTGTAATGTGATTGTGAACTTGTACTCGAAGGTGTAATGTGATTGTGAACTTGTACTCGGAGGTGTGAACTTGTGGCACAAACACTTGATGTATGAACTTGTATGTCATGATTGATGTGTAATGTATTGTATTCATGTTGGTTCTATTATGCTTTGGCAAATTGCAAGTTTCTGAAAAATTCTGTGCTCTTTATACTGTATTCTGGACTATATTGTATATTTGAATATCTGTATATTATTATTTATAGTGGTATGTAAAACTTGAATTTCGAAAATATTACCGGAGGCGCATATAGGATACTATAGGAGGCGCATATACTATAAATATCCGATGCGCATTCTGAAACATATGCGAGGCGCATATGATATGCGCCTCCTATACTTCACATATGCGAGGCGCATATATATGCGCCTCGCATATGTGAAGTATAGGAGGCGCATATCATATGCGCCTCGCATAAGAAATACCCGAGGCTTGAAGCTAGAGGCGCATGTGATATGCGTCTCGGATAGGCTTTTAGGTGCGCCTCGCATAGGCTTTTCTCTAGTAGTGTACTATTCTGTAAGAAACGAGAACCCTGGCCTATGCTTGCATCAACTATGCAATAGCTTGCATTGCATCAACTGTGCAATATCAGGAGTAACCCTGGCCTATGATTGAGAACACCATCTACAACAATTCAGAGAAGTGGCCCTTATTTTCCAAATTGTTCACATCACAATATCATGCAGTAGTAATTGTTCACATCATAAAATGACTACTGGTTCCAACAACAGCAAGACTAAGTTCATTTGCATAAACAAATCCTCCCAGATGCAACCTCTCATCGAGAAATTAGCAGCCAAGCTCCCTACATAGGAATCTATCATGCTAAAAGAAGAAATCCCAAGTACCAACAGGATGTGAAATCTAATTGTGCAGCAACAGGTCAACGACCAGCAAAAACTAACCAAGAATTCATCCTTCAGCCATCGGTTTGAATCAAGAACCCTAGGTCAAGAGTAGTATCTACAGAGGAATCGACCTAGGATTCATCTAGCAATAGATGGGAGAGGAGGGAAAAAGTGGAAGGACTTACATGAGAGAAGGCCAGGACTGCCGTAGAAGATGGACGGCGGAGGGATCTCAGAGTACGCTCGTGGGTGGCGTCGGAGCAGAATCAGATCGAGCAACGACGGGATCTCGTCTTTGGCTACGGGGTGGGAAGAAGGGATGGCGGAGCGGCGGCAGAACGGCGGAGGGATGGTGGGGATGGCGGAGCGGCGGCAGAACGGCGGAGGGATGGTGGGGATGGCGTAGCGAAGTATGTGCGTCGCTGCGCCGCCAGCACGCGAGGAGGAAGAAACGCGAGGGGAGGCGCGTGTTTCGGTTCCACCCCGATCTCCACGGGTTTCCTGGGGTTTCGCTGGGTTGAGCCCGGTCGATCCCTCTGTACAAAACGGACCACAGCGGTTTCGGGTGGATAAAAATTGGACCGGGTTTAGACACGAGAAAACCGGTCGATCCACTTCAACAAAACAAGGCCTTACTAATCGTCAGTGCTTTTGAAGTTTTCAGCTAGAGAAATGAAATCATATAAACCAGCTTGGATAATGATTATCCTGAAGAATCATAATCTGACGCTACCTAATTAATGACTCATATACTAGCTCTATAACTAGAAACATCAAACATGCCGTATACAGCATCTCTTCAGACCCTACGAACACCAGCACAGCTTAAAAAAACCAACGTCGCTCTAAACCAACGCCAGGAGAAGAACACAAAATCCCATATCCATGTAGAAGTATCAAGTTGCCTGAAAAAGGGATTCTCCATTTCTACTGTTCAAACAGCTATCATGAATTTGTCAATAAAGGAGGCATCAACAAAGCTAGAGTTCTAACAAATTCATCTCGGTACATAAACACCATCAACCATAATTTATACGCAAATCAGAACACCAAGCAAGATCCATCACAAAGAACACTTGACTTATTATTAGATCCCTCTGCCCATGCATGAACTACCAAAAGAGACGAGCACATACAAGACGGGATGACACCGACCTGCATGGATCATCAGGAGATAGCAACCAGAAGAGGCAAATGAATAATTCAAGTAGAGAAACGGAATGAAACAGTAGGAATTACTGGCTGATTGTAATAAATAGTTCTATTAGTAGTAGGGAAGATGGTGGAAACACGTGTATATACCTTGCTCCGGCATGCTTTAGGAGGTGTTCCCCTGGGCGACTACGGAGCGCCGAAGCTGGAACGCGCTGGGGTACAGTGGCTCCTGGGCGCCGTCCCGGCTGCTGCCCCCTGACTTGCCTGAGTTCATGGAGTTGCGTCGCTCGAGCCGCTTGCGCTTGGCCTGGAGGCGCTTGAGGCTCTGCACCTCGCGCCGGCGCCACCGCTCCTCCTCGATCTCGGTGGGCAGCAAGCTGGTGCGCATCAGCGGCACCAGAGGGGGCGTGGCGGCGTGAGGTCGTTGCTTCCGTAGGGCGTGCATCTGGTGTTGGAGAGCAGGCTGCAAGGACAGTGGCCATGCCGGAGGTTGAGTGTCCTCGTGGAATTCTAGGACACTGAGGCAACCGCTCCAAGGCGCTTGCGTCGTGGCCCTTTCTGGTGGCGGGGAAGGAGGGGCACTAGGCGCTCGGCGGGCGGCGGCCCTAGAAGGTGCGGGGTTAGACTACGCTAGTAACTGCGAGCCGGTCGGCGGCGACGGAATCCCGACTGACACGCAGAAGAAGGTGCGGGTGGGGGGTTTTGTGGGGAAAGAGGGGAAAAACGTATGGCAATTATTTTTCCAGCCGGTTGTAGATTAATATTCTACAACCTACTTTCGATAATAACAACTTACGTCGAGCATGGAGACATCTTCCGATAATAACAATAATAGTAGTGCCATTAACCAGAACAAATCACTTCCTCCGCCATCGCTGGTCGGGAAGCCGCTAAACGACACCGTTAGGGAGCAACCGTGTTGGGAACCCTCCGGTCTCTCATGATGCGCACGACGAGTACCGGCGACCTGCGGAAGAGCATGATGGAGGACATGGCGATGGTCTCCTCCATGGTGGACGGCCCCAACGTACGGCAAGAAGATCGACGGCTTCCTGTACGAGTACAGGAAAGGGGAGGAGGTGAGGATCGTGTGCGTCTGCCATGGCCACTTCCTGACGCCGACAGAGTTCGTGAAGCACGCTGGCGGCGGCAAATCCGCTCAGGCACATCGTCTTCAACCCCGTGCCATCGGCTAGTTATAGGGTCTAGTTTATTTCTGTTTTTTCTCCATGCTGCTACTCCTGATGTTTTGCTGCATCTTTGCGTCTATGGTGAGCAATTGATATGGAGAACTGCTTGCATTTTCCATTCTTCAGTGATACGGTACAATTTTACATTTTGCTTCTAGAGAGTTCTTTCTATGTTTATTTTGGGCAGTACAATTATGAGATACAGATAGTGCGGTCTTTGTTTATTGGACTTAATAGAAGTACACGTTCACATTCTGACAGTGCTTACCTTGCTTTTCCATACACAGCAAACGGTGAGATGTGCACTCTTTCGAACATGAGAAGTATAGGAAAACCGATAAAATATAAAAAGTAAAAATCTATAGATAAGTTCAGTTGTGGTATCACGAGTTAGCTGTGCTCGTGGGAAAGTTCAGGTGTGTTACCGCGGACAGTTCAGGAAGGCCGTGATAAAAAGTTCAGCTGCATATCATAGAAAGTTCAGTAAAATGCACGAACATTTTAGGATGCGCCCGCGGGAAAAATTTGTGTGTTTTATCGTAGACAGTTCAGGTAGTCCGTGATAAAAAGTTTAGGTGCGCTTCGTCGGCAGTTCAAACAATTACATGCATTCCAACTATGCTCGCAGAGAAAGTTCAGGTGCGATATCGTGGGCGGTTCAAGTAATCCGTGATAAAAAAGTTCAGGTGTGCTTCACAGAAAGTTCAAAAAATTATATGCATTTCAACTATGCTCGAAGAAAAAGTTCAGGTGCTATATCACGGACAGTTTAGAAAGTGTGTGATATCATAGAAAGTTCAGTATAATACATGGACATTTTAGGTGTGCTCACGGGAAAAGTTCAGGTGCGCTATCGTGGACAGTTCAAATAGTCCGTGATAAGTTCAGGTACACTTCGCGAAAAGTTCAAACAATTACATGCATTTTAAATATGCTCGCAGGAAAAGTTCAGATACGATATCGCGGGTAGTTTAAAAAGTTCGTGATAAAAAGTTATCACAAAAAGTTTAGAAAATACATGGATATTTCAGGAACTCAATTGCGAACAATTCATGTGTGCTCGTGGAAAAAGTTCGGGTGCGCTTGGCGAGCAATTTAGGAAATCGTAGTCACTTTAACTACGTTGGTGAGAAACAAATAATAATTTAAAAATTACGCCTAAACTATAAACTATTAACAAAAGTGATAGAATGAATAATATGCGTCTACTCCATATCTTTCCAACGCCATATCATTTGTGTCATTCTGATCTACTGTTGAAAAAAATCAAGTAAACGACGTTCGTTCATGTTTTGAATAGTTCCAAAATTCAGTATTTTCAAAATTATTTAAAAATCGTGACAAATTTGAAAAACCTTACAATACAAAAAAATTGTGAAATTCCAATATATAACCAATGCCATGTTATTTGCGTCGTTCTGATCTATGGTTAAAAAATTAAATATCGTCCGTTCATGTTTTGAATAGTTCCGAAATTAAGTATTTCAAAATTGTTTAAAAACCATGACGAATTTAGAAAAACTTACAATATAAAAAAGTTGCGAAGTTCCAACATCTATCCAACGCCATATGATTTGTGTCTACGGTTGAAAACAATCAAGTAAATGGCATCCGTTTATGTTTTGAATACTTCCAAAATTCAATATTTTCAAAATTGTTTAAAACCATGACGAATTTGGAAAAACTTACGACACGAAAAAGTTGCGAAATTTCAATGTCTATCCAACGCCATATTATTTGCATCGTTCCGACAAATGATTGAAAAATCATGTCATAAATTCTCTTGCAGCGCTTTTGAACACGGTTTAGTATTTTCAAAATTAAATTTAAACCGTAACGGATTTGAAAAAAGTTATTATACAAAAGAGTTGCAGAATTTTTGTAGCTTATCAATGGTTTATTATTTGTGTAAATCCTAAAAGCGGTTAATAAACTCTAACAAAATTACTTTAGATTGGACGTGCTAAACCGAGAAAAGTTCACGCGATACACAAATAAGTTCGGTCGCTATATTTTAGTAAGTTTATGACCGATTGTAGATTATTAATCTACAACCTATTGTAGAATATCCGAGCTATATATATACGATGAGACTATTCTTACTAATATGTATAAATAATATTCTGTACATATATTTTGTGTATATTAAAGGAGCGGCCGTGTGGAAAAAACTCGTCCAAATGGTTCGTCCCTAACCTCCTGCTTCCTAGTTCCTACACGCCCCCGTGCACCACCGGCCATGTGTTCCTGTGATTGCCGCCGCCGCTCACCCTGTGCCCCGCCAACGATATGCCCCTGTTCCGCAGACGGCCACGCGCCCCCGTCCGCCGCCGATGAGAAAATCCCCAAACGGCATCGCCCGTCCTACTTCCCAAATATCATTCGCCGGATATGGCCGCCGCTCCAAGCTCCGCTGGGCGCTACTACCATGGTTCTCTCTGGCCCTGACCTGCAGCAGAAGGCATCGCTGCTGCAGCCCCATCCTATTGTGAGCTTGGACAGCTGTTGTAGCTATGGCGGCAGGTGCTAGTGAAGGAGGGCAGGGAACTTTGTTAACCTCTTTAATTCTGCTGTCTTAGTATTTAGTTGTTCCCTTTTGTCAGAAAATAAACAGTGTGATCGTGTGCCTATACACAGTACATTGTCAGGTAGATAGGCCTGTCTGTTTTCAGTTAAGTTTAGCCTTAGAGCATCTCCACTCGCCTACCCAGGAGGCCTATCCGGACGCCGAATTTTGACCCGGACGCTGAAAACTGGCACAGTCGCGTATCTAAGGACCTGTTTTCGGCCGGATTTGTAACATTTTTGGTCCGGACTACCCAGGCAGAACCTAGGTTTCCGGGTACGTCCTGGGGACGCCGGACTCAGCGAAATCGGCGAAAAAAAATCAAAGCGGCACGTGGACCCGCCGAGTCAGTGAGGGAAGTCGAGTCGTCGTCATCGTCGAAACCACGTGGCGACCGCCGGCCAAACTGCCCGTCACGTCGGCCACGCGTCGCCGATTTACGGCGCCATCATCGCCGCCTCGGCTCCCGCGACGGACCGGCGGTCACTAACTTCCCGTCGTTTACACTTTTCCCGCCCTCGCCGCTACACCCCTCTCGCCATTCTTCTGGCCTATAAAAGACGTACATCTCGCCGTCTCTCTTCACAGCCCCTCACACCACCACAACTCCGGCGAACTTCGGACGCCCGCACCTTTCTTCCTCAACTCCGCCGAGAAGCCATGGCCGGCCGACGCACGCTGTCGTCGTGGGAAGCCCGGCTGCTCCGCGAGGTGCGCTATACGGCCCCGCCGGACACTCGTCTCCCCTAGGCTGGAAACTCAGCGCCGGCAGGATCCCCGTTCCGTCGGTGGCGGACGGGCAGGACCTCGCCGGAGAGATCCAAGCGGCTATCGCCGCCATGGAAGACCCAGAACTCGCCGGAGAGATCCAGGCCGCTATCGCCGCCATGCAAGGCCTGGCACTCGTAGAGGATCTAGACAACCTGGTCTTCTGGAGGCAGTTTTTCACCGGCAGGCGCCTCGAGGAACTCGCCCGACACGACGGACCGCCGGGCTCGCCGTCGCCGCCGCATAACAATATGGCTTACCGCCGCCGTTGGTGGAGCGTTCCAGGGCGGACTCTCGCCGGAGTCATGGCGCACATCGAGACCGACAACAACCCCTGCCTCGGCCTGTAGTTGCGGCGTCCGGCGTCGACCACAGCGGCGTCCTTTCCTAGTTAAAACCGATGTACTATGTACCCTCTCGCCTACTTTAATAAAATTCCGCCTATATTTACCCATATTTTGCCGAGTTTAAGTTAATTTAGCCAAACTTAGGAACGTAGCCTGGGTACGCGACTGGGCGACTGGGCGTACCCAGGTCAAAAACTAGTTTCGTCCGGCCCAAAAATAGTTCGATTTGGATACGCCCAACGAGTGTAGATGCTCTTAGTCTCCACCACTCATGGGATGGCATGAGTTTGTGCTGGTCGTGGCGTGTTAGTAAGAGCTCCTGATTTGAGCGAGAGTGGGATAGCACTCTCCTGTAAGCTCGGTCAAGATCCTAGTTTATAGGATGCAGTTTATAACCAGTCGAATAAATAGAAAAAAGAGGAAAAAGTGGTCAGGTCGAACACCACAACAAAAATTACTCCGTGTCTCTGTCTAATGTTCAGTTTCGTCAGAGAAGTTGTCTTCGTGGCAACGTCAAGTGATATCAGAGCCACATCACGGCGATGGTAGGGACTCCACTACCGGCCAAGGAACCACCACCCAAGGCTCCTCCGTCCGCCGGCAAGGGCGAGTCTGCATCACCTTCTGCATCCCGGTCGCCGCCAGGAACACAGACGCGCGTGCGCTACCCGAGTCGTGGCGGATCCGAGCAAGAAGGGGATCAGGTGGTGGGGAGATCGTGGTGCGCGAGATCGTTCGGGAGATCGGGAGCGGTGGCGGCGGCACCGTCACGTACCCACAACTGACGAAGACGAACTACACCGAGTGGGCAACCCTTATGCGCGTCCAGTTCCAGGGGCAGGGCTCTGGGAGGCCATGGAGTTTGACACGGCTCCAGAGCGTAAGGCCTTGGGAGAGATCCTGAGGTCGGTGCCGCCGGAGATGGTGCCTTCGCTAGCGGCCAAGGACAACGCCAAGTCCGCCTGGGACACCACAAAGGTAATGCGCGTCAGCGTCGATCGCGTATAGGAGGCGTGCCGGCAGAAGCTGTGCAAGCTGTTCGACGATTTGTCGAGCCAAAGCAGGGAGCCAATCGAGGGTCTCGCGCTGCGCACCTCCAACCTCCTCGCCGAGATGTAGTCCCTAGGAGACAAGACGACAGAGCTCGACGCTGTTCAGAAGCTGTTGCGCATCGCGCCGCCTAGGTACGTCCAGATGGCCTGCTCAATTGAGACACTCCTTGATCTGCGAACTCTGCCAATCGAGGTGCTTTTGATGGCGCGTGGTAGCGCCTTGTTGGGAAACCCCAATAACAAGGTGTGATGAGCACAGCAGCAAGTCTTCCCTCAGTAAGAAACCGAGGTTATCGAACCAGTAGGAGGAAGGAAACGACTCAAAGTTGTTGCTAGCAACTTGGAGACCTGCACAACACAAACTCAAGACTTCGCCCCAACGAACAGTGAGGTTGTCAATCTCACCGGTTGCTGTAATAAAAGATTAACTATATGGTGTGGAAGGTAATAGTGGTTTGCAGAAAGTAAACAGTAACAGTGGAAGATGTATCAATGGTAAAGATTGGACCGGGGTCCATAGTTCACTAGAGGTGTTCTCCTTAGATAAACAAACATTGCATGCTGGGTAAATAAATTACAGCAGTGCAATTGACAAGAATGAGCAAGGCATAACATTCATGATCCTATGAGATTTGATTGGGCAATACAACAAGATACATAGACCGCCATCCAACTGGATCTATGACTAGAAATTCACCTTCAGGTTATCATCCGAACCCCCTCCAGTATTAAGTTGCAAGCAACAGATAACTGCTTTAAGCAAAGTGTGTAAGGTAAACAATCACTTGTTCCATGAACAAGAGACCGTTGTTTTCTCCCTAGTCGCAATAACACATCTACAACCTTATAAATTTTTGTCACTTCCCTTAGATTAAATAGAGGCATGAACCCACTATCGAGCATAAATACCCCCTCTTGGAGTCACTAGCATCTACTCGGCCAAGATATATACTAGAAACGGAGAGCATGCAAGATCACGAACAACACAGACATAGTAATCTCAATATCCATCAGATCCCCGCAAACACAATATGCATGATTACAAATAGATGATCTTGATCATGAACGGATCTCACAAGATCTAAACATGGTAGCACAAAGGAGGAGATACAACCATCTAGCTACTACATGGACCCATAGTCCAAGGTGGAACTACTCACACTTCATACCGGAGGCTGGCATGATGAAGAAGAAGGCCTCCGGGATGATCTCCCCTCCAGTAGGGTGCCAGAAGAGCTTCAAATCCCCCTCGATCTAGGGACAATGGTTTCGGCGGCTACAGACGGTTTCATGGAATATTGACCGGGTACTTAGGGTTTTGGCATCAGGGGGTCTTTATAGGCGAAGAGGCGAGGCAGGGGGTGGCTAGGGTGGTCACCCCCCAAGCGCGGCTAGCCCTAGCCCGCGCCGCCAGGGGGTGTGGCCCCCTGGTGCCTCCCATCCGTCTCGTACTCTGGCTCCGTGTTCCCATGGTAAAATATTGACTTTGGCTTTTGTCCCGTCCAATTCCAAGAATATTGATTTTCTTCCTTTCTGGAACCAAAAACATAAGAAAACAGGCAACTGGCACTGTGGCATCTTGTTAATAGGTTAGTACCAGAAAACATATAAAAACACCTCAAAGTGTAGACAAGGCAAAGAAAAGTAGATACTAAACAAGCATGGAACATAAAAAATTATAGATACATTTCTGACATATCAAGCATCCCCAAGCTTAACTCCTACTCGTCCTCGAGTAGGTAAGTGATAAAAAGAATAATTTTTTAGGTGACATGCACCATCAAAATCAAGATCAAACAATTTGCAAGCGTTGAAAGCTAGGATCAAAGAACTCTAAACATGAGCATGAAAGATGGAGTTCTAATAATAATACAAAGTAACTATGCATGCAATATGAAAGGTTACAAACAAAAATTATGAATAACATGCATTGAAAAATGTTTGTTTGTTTCACATACATAAAACATAGCATAGTGGCATTCAGCTTGTCCCTCATGGAGTAGCAAATAGATGCATAGGACACCTTCAAAGTTAATAAGAGTGACTAGATACAAATAGCACAAGAACAAGTAATATCAACAATATACATCAATCAATAAGTTTTGGGACAATGCACATAGAACTAAGAATGGCAACTATGCTCTCTTAACTGGTGCCTAAGGATAGAAGGTGGAGACTCAATATAATGGTGAAAGAAAGGCCCTTCATAAGGGAAGCAGGGATTTCAAGTCTTAAAAAGAGCTTCCACAAATTATGGTACTTGTTAGCTTTCATATCTCATTTCCCCTATCATAAGCATCTTGAAGTGATTAAGGTTAAAGTGAACAAACTATGGAGTATATGCTTGACAAAGTATAAGTTGGCAATCACATGTCCCTTGAATACGAAGGCCTCTCCTAATGCTACTCAAGTTTAGTTACTTGCAAGTTCTTATCATAGTAAGTGTATGTGTATCATAGATAACCGCCAACGGGGTACCCCTTGCACATGATACAGGAGCTATCCCATAATCAAAATGACAAGGCAAACAGACAATGAGCATCTCAGCAATCTTCTTATTTACCATGGGAATATGGTGCTTTTTTCTCTCTTTCCTCTTTTCTCATATTTTTTTCTTTTTCTCAATATCTTTTTTCTATATATTTTTTTCATAAGAAGAATGCTTCATAGATGTCATTATGGTGATGCTGCAAGTTTCCACCATGATTAGGCATGACTTAGGCTAGCGGCCCAGGCGTTTCTCTAACACACATACATAACTCCATGGACTTACAAGCTCCCCTTTCATTTCACACCGACGACATCCATAGACAAAAGAACATGATATCAACTGGGTAGATATTTACAGGTGATGAAAGCGTTCCCCATGACAGCATGGTTCTGCTAATTCCAACGTATAAGTGCAAGCATATACAACATAGATGACACAATGGTTCAAGTTTATTAGGGGCAAGAAAAATAAAGTGTGCCATCAAGTTCGTGAGAGCTTTAATCACTAAGTTTTCACATAACAAAATACTTTTTAATTGGAAGATAGATGAAAACAAGAATATACTTGGAATAGTGTAACACACCATGCATAGGAATTTATAGTGGACACTTTGGAATAACTTGGTTTCTTGGGAGTTGGATGCATGACTAGAGCTTACTCATACAAGTGGAGGCTAGCAAAAGACTGGGAGCGACCACCTAAGACAACAATAATGGCCATAATCATGCAGAGCGACAAAACATTACTAATCAAAGCATAAAGTGGTACTACAATTCAAGGAATAAATGATCATAGAGGCTATGGTGACTTGTTCATAGTCATAACATGGTGTGAGCATGTGCCAAGTCAACTCAAACAAAGCATCAAAGGAGAATACCACAATACTATGCTTTTGTATGCTAAAACAACGCAGGATTCGTTCAAGGCACACTAAGCAATCCCAATTGTTTGGAACAAGTCATGCTACAACAATAAACACTAAGCATAAGGTCAAAACAACACCTAGCATGACATGATAAAGTCTAAGTCACAATCAAAGCAAGCTCCTCTTGTACTACTCAAGCAAGAACTTTCTACTCCTCTCCAACACCAATCAACTTATTTGAAACAACATAGCGAGAGCAGGGGTCCAAACTACTTTATTCAAACAAACTAAGCAAACCAAACGAAAACTAAGACGCTCCAAGAACAACACAACAGTGCATGAAACAATAAAACCGAAGTGTCTAGAAAGACCTGAGCTTTTTATTAATGAAGAAGGGGATGGCTTGGGCATCCCCAAGCTTTGACGCTTGTACCTCTTGAATATTTCTTAGGGTGACACGGGGTGGCATCCCCAATCTTGAGCTTTTGTCCATTCTTCATCTCATTACATCATTCTCTCTCTACACCTGAAAATTTTCCTTCATACAAAACTTCACACAATCTTCATTAGCAACATTAGTGTATTCAAAAGATAATAGACCCTTGGGTTTAGCTTTAGATCAGAAAAACTTTCACTAAAAACACAAACTACTGTAGCAATTCCCTCAAAAAGATCAATTTTCCAAAAAGAACCCAAAAAGGAATCAATAAGAAGCAAATGCAAATAATGGCAGAAATCTGCCAAAACAGACCAGCAGGTAGAAACCGATTTTTTCGATGACCTTATGTTGCTCAAATAAAGAATTGTTGAACTAATGAAAGTTAGATAACATACTGGGGGATTTATTCAGAAAATATCAGCTCAATACGGCTTCCATAGATCCCTCACGATTTTTTACGGTGGAGCACAAAAATCTGTTTCGGGACAGCAACTCCCCAAATCTTACTTCCCTCTCATTAGAGGTCATTCTTGGCACAAAAAGCAAATAAAAAGGATAAGGAGAGGTCATTACTGAAGTAATAACTTTCAAGACTCAAGAAAACTTTTGGGTTATCTCCCAATAAGTACTTTTCTTTAACGCATTTAATTTAGGCATGATAGTTTGAGAAGATGCTCACATAAGAAATATGAATTGAAGTAAAAGAGAGAATCAAGAAGAAAATTCAAAACACATTTAAGTCTAACCCACTTCCTATTCATAGGAATCTTGTAAGAAAATAAATTCACAAAGAACAAAGTGACATGCATAGGAAGATAAAACAAGAGTAACTTCAAAACTTTCAGCACATAGACAGGTGTTTCAGTACCATGAAAACTTCTACAACCATATTTTCCTCTCTCATAATAATTTTCAGTATCCTCATGAATAAACTCAACAATATAACTATCACATAAAACATGATTTTCATGATCTACAAACACATAATTTTTATCAAGCTCAAAAATAGTGGGATTAAAACCTTCAAACCTACTTTTAACAATTTTATAACAAGATGACTGATCATTCAATATAGCACCATCATCTAGAGCTTTATCATAAACATTTTCTAAGCAAAACTCTTTAGTACCATGAAATTCGAAGTTAGGCACAAATATAGGATTATCATGGATAACAGGAGCAAAACTATTATCACAAATTTTACCCATAGAAGATATTTCAAAAGAATCCACAGAAACATAACATTCATCCTCCTTTGGTAAGCATGAGAGACAATCAAATAATGTAAGAGGTAAAGAGTTACTCTCATTAGAAGGTAGGCATGGGTAGATCCATTCTTCCTCCTCTTTTTCATCTAATGAGCTTTCAGGTTCAACAATTTCTTCCTCCATAGGCTCCTTCAAGGCATTAGTCTCTTCCATTTGTGGAAAGCATCTATTAAAATATTCAAGAATATAGCCATTTTCTTCCTTGTAATTATCAAAGAAAAATTTAAGTATATCATAAACCTCATATTCATAAGGTGAGTCATCAGTATTTTCAAGGAAACTAGCAAGTTCAAATGCACCCTTGAAAGCAATAAATTCTTTAATTTGTTCCACATCATAAAAGTCATAATTTACTTTAACATAAGAAGATATGGTAACATTATCATTATACTCACATTGAAAAGGTAGGTGTTTATACCTCCTACAACAACAAGATTTATCAAAGCAATAAATAACATTATAAGTAGAGCACACCTCTCTAGCAATAGTATTCAATTTATCAATTTCTTCCCATAAGTGTTTCCCTTTTTGTGACAAACAGTGTTCCTTATAATAATACTTTTCTTCTTCCGTGACCCACCTTGCCAATAAGAACTAGTTTCAAAGAAACCATCCATTAATAGAAAGCATGACAAAGCAAGGTCATAACAGACCAGCAACTAGAGTAGGAACTAATTTTTTTGTGTTTTTGATAAGAGAAAGCAAACCAAACTAAACTAATTTTTTTTGGATTGATAAAAAGAGGCACACAAAACCAAACAAAAAAACTAAGCAAAACAAAAACAAAGTAAAGAGAAATTTTGTGAAGGACTTCCCTTGTGAAGACGTCCTTAGACTCCCCGGCAACGGCGCCAGAAAACTTCTTGATGGCGGGTGGTAGCGCCTCGTTAGGAAACCCCAAGAGCAAGGTGTGATGAGCACAGCAGCAAGTCTTCCCTCAGTAAGCAACCGAGGTTATCGAACCAGTAGGAGGAAGGAAATGACTCAAAGGTGTTGCTAGCAACTTGGAGACCTGCACAACACAAACTCAAGACTTTTCCCCAACGAACAATGAGGTTGTCAATCTCACTGGTTGCTGTAACAAAGGATTAACTGTATGGTGTGGAAGGTAATAGTGGTTTGCAGAAAGTAAACAGTAACAGTGGAAGATGTATCAATGGTAAAGATTGGACCAGGGTCCATAGTTCACTAGAGGTGTTCTCCTTAGATAAACAAACATGGCATGCTGGGTAAACAAATTACAGCAGGGCAATTGACAGGACTGAGCAAGGCATAACAATGCAATACTAGACATTCATGATCCTATGAGATTCGACTGGGCAATACAACAAGATACGTAGACTGCCATCCAACTGCATCTATGACTAGAAATCCACCTTCAGGTTATCATCCGAACCCCCTCTAGTATTAAGTTGCAAGCAACAGATAACTGCTTTAAGAAAAGTGTGTAAGGTAAACAATCCACTTGTTCCATGAACAAGAGACCATTGTTTTCTCCCTAGTGTCAACAACACATCTACAACCTTAGAAATTTCTGTCACTTCCCTTAAATAATAGAGGCATGAACCCACTATCAAGCATAAATACCCCCTCTTGGAGTCACTAGCATCTACTCGGCCAAGGTAGCTACTAGAAATGGAGAGCATGCAAGATCACAAACAACACAGACATGATAGAATCAATAAGACAAAACCATTAATCAATCTGACATAGTAATCTCAATATCCATCGGATACCCCCAAACACAACATGCATGATTACAAATAGATGATATTGATCATGAACGGAGCTCACAAGATCTAAACATGGTAGCACAGAGGAGGAGATACAACCATCTAGCTACTACATGGACCCGTAGTCCAAGGTGGAACTACTCACACTTCATACCAGAGGCTGGCATGATGAAGAAGAAGGCCTCCAGGATGATCTCCCCTCCGGCAAGGTGTCGGAAGAGCTTCAGATCCCCCTAATCTAGGGACAATGGTGGCGGCGGCTATAGACGGTTTCGTGGAATATTGATCGGGTACTTAGGGTTTTGGCATCGGGGGGGGGGGGGTCTTTATAGGCGAAGAGGCGAGGCAGGGGCGACGGTCAGGGTGGTCACACCCCCCAAGGCACGGCTAGCACTAGCCCGCGCTGCCAGGGGGTGTGGCCCCCTGGTGCCCCCCCTCCGTCTCGTACTCTGGCTCCGTGTTCCCCACGGTAAAATATTGACTTTGGCTTTTGTCCCGTCCAATTCCGAGAATATTGATTTTCTGCCTTTCTGGAACCAAAAACAGAAGAAAACAGGAAACTGGCACTATGACATCTTGTTAATAGGTTAGTACTAGAAAACATATAAAAACACCTCAAAGTGTAGACAAAGCAAAGCAAAGTAGATACTAAACAAGCATGGAACATCAAAAAATTATAGATACGTTTCCGACGTATCAGCTTTCTAGACACCTTTCTATGTCGGAGGGACGTGGTGATCCGGAGCTAGATACCGGCGAGAAACTACTCCTCACTGCGGAGGAGTGGCGCGCTCGTCAGAAGAATCGCGAGCCTGGCGAAGGTTCGTTAGGTGGCGGTGGCAAGTGCAAGAAGAAGCCACAAGGCCAGACGGTCGAGGACGGCACCGGCAACAAGGGCGATGGGCGTGGCAAGCCTCTCCTCTGGAGTGGAAAGTGCAACTACTGCGGCATCGAGGGACACTAGGCTCGCGACTGCCGCATGGCCAAACGCGAGCGTGGTGATCATGCCAAGCGCGAGGAGCAGTCCCATATGGCTCAGGGCTAGGAAGAGCCTCCGGCAATGCTGCTGGCGGAGCTCGGTACGCTCATCGTGCGCGAGCAGCTCCCCGTGACCATGGAGGCACCGGTGGACGCGACACCAACTCTAGCCACTGAGGAGCGCATTTTCCTGAATGAGGAACGCGTCGTGTCGGTTCCGTCTCTGGACGAGCGCTGGTACCTGGATACATGAGCCATCAACCACATGACTCTCCCGCGTTGTCTTCACCAAAATCGTTGAGCGCGTCAAGGGTGATGTTAGGTTCGGGGACGGGTCAATTGTCAACATCCAAGGAAGAGGGTCAGTTTTGTTCGTGTGCAAGAACAGCGGACACAGGCTACTCACTGATGTCTACTACATCCTGAAGCTCCACAACATCATAATCAACATTGGACAGTTGGATGAGATCGGTGTCAAGACAGTTGTTGCGGACATTGTCATGAGCCTATTCGACTGGCAACAGGATTCCCAACCGCCTGTATCCCATCTATCTAACATTGATAGAGCCAGTCAGCTTACTGGCGCACTCAGGGGATGAGGCGTGGCGCTGGCATGCGCGCTTCAGCCATATGCACTTTTGTGGCCTCCATGATCTTGCTGCCAAGGATATGGTGTGTGGCATCCCGAGCATCCAGCGCATTGAGTAGTTCTGCATAGGCTGCGCCTTGGGAAAGCAGCACCGTGCCTCGTTCCCTTGAGCCATGGGTACCGAGCAGAAGAAAAACTTGAGCTCACCCATGGGGATCTATGTGGGCCAATTACCCCTACAACTTGAGGATGCAACAAGTACTTTCTCCTTGTCGTAGATGACATGAGAAGATACATGTGGATTGAGATGCTGAAAACCAAGGGGCTCTGAGTTTCTTTAAGAAGATCAAGAATCTGACAGAAAGAGAGTCTGGACTAAAGATGAAGGTTTTCAAGACAGATCGAGGGGGTGAGTTTATCTCCAGAGATTTCACAGATTTCTGCAATGATCAAGGGCTATGCCGTCACACTACTTCACCTTACTCACCTCAACAAAATGGTGTGGTGGAGAGGAGGAATTAGACAATACTCGAGATGGCAAGATGTATGATGAAGAGCATGTCAGTGCCATCCATGTTCTAGGCTGAGGATGTGAAGGTGGTTGTGCACATTCTGAACAGGTCACCAACACAATCTCTACAGGGTATTACATCTTATGAGGCATGGTACACGAGAAAGCCAAATGTGAGCTATTTTTGCACGTTTGGATGCACAGCGCATGTCAAGACCACCAGAGTAGCAGTGAGGAAGCTTGATAATCGATCTACTCCTATGGTATTTGTTGGCTATGAGGAGGGGCCAAGGCATACAGATGTTACAACCCTATGACCAAGCGTCTTTGTATAACCAGAGATGTCATGTTTCAGGAAGATCGTCCTTGGGACTGGGAGTCATGCAGTACTTGTCGTGGTATTGCCGACGAGTACGCCATGGAGGGGTCCTCACAGTGCGTGTTTAGAGACATGGGGTACGGCGGACGGTTGACGAGTATGAGGTAACACAACTTACCCAGGTTCAGATCCCACAACGGTGGCGGAATCCTACTCCTGCTATAAATCACTATAAGGGCAATACGCCGAGTTACAGGGATTGGTTCGCTGTGCGAGGTTGTGTGAATCGATACTAGGTTGTCTGAAGTTGTGCCCTAAAGGCTCCGATAGGCCCGACTTATATAGTCGCCAGGTCCTAGGGTTACAGGGAAAAGTCCTAGCCGGATAGGTTATAGAGTCCTACACCGTGTATTACTAGTCTTGTTTATCTTGCACTCCAAGGCTCCGGGTACGTTGGTGACTCCACCGTAGCCTTCCTTTATCCGGCATGGGCCTCCCTTCTGGATCCATTTAACTGGGCCGCCCAGCAGGCCATAGGCCATGCTACCGACTATGGGCCACCCGGGTTATCCGGATAAGTGACATGCTATGAGGATACCCATATAGCATATCCCCAACAGTAGCCCCCGGAGAACTCCGAGATCTTGCGCCGTCTTGTCTCTTCAGATGAATGCTCCGTCTAGTTGGATGTCGGCAAATCGTCAAACAATATCTTGTAGTCCTCCCAAAGAAACCTGCAAAGCTTTCTCTGTCTTCAACTTGTAAGATGGAAAAATGTTGAATCTTCCATCGTACTCCTCCATAGTCGGATTGAATCCGTCTATGTCGGAATCTTCGATGTGACGGCTCATCTGCCCATGTCAGCTAGGACGATGTAGGCTTATGTCAGTGACGCCTCGTAACTCACACATGTAGAGAACACAATCATATCCGATTTTCCCACGCGAGCGATACGAACCGTTGGCGGCGACGGTTGGAGACGTGGCGAAATTTCCGCGCACGTTCGCGAACACGTCGTCTACACGGCAACCGTCTGATCAAGCTGCACGAATATTGACGCCGAGGATGATAAATAGTAGCCGTGGGGAAATTTCCACTTTTTACCTCATGCTCCTCGCATCATCTTCTTCCTCCAGCCGCGTGTCTCCTCGAGCTCTCCGCGAGAAACCTCGAGAAAACCGTAGCTCCAATCTGCACCAGTCACACCCAATCTTCACTCCATGGCTAGCAGCAGCACTTCTCCATCAATGGAGGCGTTGAGCGAAGCCGCGACAGTTGGTGAGCTCCATCGTCGTGCCCCCAGAGGGTTTGGTCATCCCCGCATCGGCGGTGATCGAGTCCATCGGCGGCGACCCAAATTTGGCGGCGCTAGAGCCACTGGAGGAGGAACCAGACTCACACAAGGGCGACTGGTGCGGCTCGGACATCACCGACCGCGATATCCAAGAGATGGTCGCCGAAGGCTACCTCCCCGTGACGGAGGGACTTGCCTGGCGGGCGGCAAGGTGACACCTTCTCCCCAAGCCAGAGAAAAGGTGTACCTAAAAGCTCAACTGGTACGCGGCGTCTCCCTTCCCATCTCCAACTTCTTCCTCCCCATCTTAAACCACTATAGGTTCCAGCCCCAAAACCTTTCCCCCAATAGTATCTTAGTGCTTAGCAACTACGCGACACTTTGCGAGGGACACCTAGGGATAAAGCCTAGGCTAGACCTTTTTGTGTAGTTCTTCACCGTCAAACGTGAAGCCGGACATAGAAAGGAAGAGCTTAGGAACTGTGGCACCATAAGCTTCAAGATTCGACCTGGTCGGCGGTTCCCCGACATCGTCGGCCACGAGTCCTGCAAGAATTGGCAACAGACGTACTTTTACGGCCCAGACATCCCTCTGGCTGGCCGACAAGTTTCGTACCCGGACTTCGTTGACGGAGCCGCCGCTGAAGCCTCGTCATGGAGATCCCAAGCCTCCCTTCCCTCCGACCTCGACGCTTCTCGGGCCATAAGGCGGATCGAGTGGTTTGTAGAGACGGGTCTGACCGGCTTGGACCTAGCCATGTGTTGTTTCATCAGGCGAATCCAACCTCTGCAGCACCGCGCGAAGCTCATGCACGAGTATACCAGCGACAGAAGGGATAGTCTCCGCATCTCTGTGGACAACTTCTCGAGCGACTCCGTCAAGCTCCGCCTTAAGGACATCTTCAAGGTGAAGGATAAGAAGCGCGGCTTCACCATCACCTACGACATGTTCGTAGACGGCAAGTGCCTAAAGGTCGGTTTTTATTTTCCGTGCATGACATATACTCCAGTTCTTCTGTCTTGCAAATGTCATTTTATCTAACACGGTGACTTCTTACTTAACAGCTTAGCGATCTAGAGGAGGGCAACCTGGCTGCCCAAATCTATGATCCAAAGATGAAGGAAGTCACGGTCGTGTCCGACGACGAAGCTCCGTTGGCGCGGAAGCGGAAGAGCTCCACCTATGATGCTGCCGACGGAGGCAAGAAGAAAAAGACGGAGGGTGGAGCCTCCAAAAATACTACCGCCGCCCTGGAGGAGGAAAAGAGAAGAACCACCGGGATCCCCTTTGCCAAAGCACCCCCACTAGTGTAAGCTTCTCATTCTCCGACATTGTCTATTTATCTGTCTTGTTCCTGTACTTACGCATTTTGCACGTTTCAGGAAGAAAGCCACGACCAGCCTCAAGAATACATCCAAAACTTTGGGGGCTTCTCGAAATATCAAAGACATGCTGCATCGCGACGCCTCCCCCGCCATCGCCCCTGCTACTCCTGCCGTCAAGCCCTCGTCTGCCCCAATAAGCTCACAAGATAAGGAGGCATCATGCCCTTCCGCCATGGAAGTGGATTCTGGCACCTCTACCGAACTCGTTGTTGTCGGTGAGTAGGCAACACAGGAGAGCACCGCTCAACAAATGGCTGAAGCTCCAGCTAAGGATGCCATCGGTGGCGGCAAGGCGGTGGTGGAAGCTGGTACTTCTGCCGAAGGCGGCGCCCTTGCTCCCTAGAAACCTTTTGAGTTCCCCAAGATAGTCTATCCGACACTTACGCCGAGCAGCACAACTCTGGTTCCTGGAGCAGCACCGACATCTCCAACATGCGGTCTTGAGGAGCTCCTCCGACAAGCAGAAATATTGCGAGGAAATAGCATCTCCTTTGGCAAGCTGCTAGCCGAGAGCGCTACAAACCTCAAGATCATTGCACTTGTAAGTTTTACTTTGCTTTTTGCATTTTATATGAGTATCCCACTATAGCCCCCGAGGATGTAGACGGAAAACCATAGGTTTTGCATCTATATGCTCTAAGAGTAACTAAGCTAGAAAACTTCTCACTGTAGCCCCCAAGCATGTAGATGGAATGAAATATTCCGACTAGATGCTTTAAGAGTAGCATACGCAGTGTTTATAAATTTCAATACTGTAGCCCCCAAGCCTCTAGTTGTAACTGAATTAGTTCTGACTAGATGCTTAAAGAAAAGCTAAGCAGATATCCGAGTTAAAAACTTTATACTGTAGCCCCTAAACGTCTAATCGAGAACTGAGTTAGCTCCGACTAGATGCTTAAAGAAAAGCTAAGCATATTGCTAAGTTAAAAACTCTCGCTGTAGCCCCCGAGCGTCTAGGTGGAAATTTTCCGACTAGATGCTCCAAGCAGACTAAACAACATTTTAACTGTGTCCTTTTTTCCACGGAACGAGAATGCTCGGAGGGGCATGGCCAATGAAAAGTACCAGAAGATGCGTGCAGATCTCGAAGCCGAAAAGGGTAAAACTGCCATCTTGAAGGAACAGATCATCAAAAACAAGAGTCTGTTTTCTTTTTGCGCATTCTATTTTGGTGTTGTGCCTACATTCTCCGAGTACTTACTGTGTACTTTGTTTTCTCCGACTTTGCAGAGCATGTTGCCAAGACCAAGGACATTGTCGAGCAGTCCAAGCACATCCAGTAGCTGGACAGAGAGAACAAGATCCTTAAGGAGGAGAGGAAAGACATGCTGAAAATGCATGAGGATTCAATGAAGGCCCTGCAGGACTCCGCCTCCGCGGAAATCAATCGCTTGAAGGAGGAGCTTGCGATCTTAAAAGATCAAAAGCAAGCTGCTGATGAGCAAAACCAACGCCACAGCGAGGCGTATAAGCTCCTCCAACAAGAGAAAGAATCCTTGGCGGACACCCTCTGGCAGGCTAAGGCTAGCATCTTCAGTAAGTTTCCTCCGCCTTGTATTGCTGTAGTCTGGATACTTTGAATTTATTGAACTCATGTGCTCCTTGTCGGAACTTGCAGCTCCTATGGGTTTAACCCGACCGCATCCTTCGGACAAGGAATGCATGGTTCTTGCCGGCAACTTCATCAACACCGCCATCACCCAAGCCAAAGAGATTGCCAAGCCCCTCCAGATAAATATCAAGGCATCAGACTCCGTGGCGAAGTACTCAGAGATTCTGCGGCGAGCCCCTGAGCGTGTTACAAGCTGGAA
The DNA here is from genome assembly GCA_916181665.1 of Avena sativa. Taxonomy (NCBI): domain Eukaryota; kingdom Viridiplantae; phylum Streptophyta; class Magnoliopsida; order Poales; family Poaceae; genus Avena; species Avena sativa. The sequence goes on from OV702297.1 coordinate 243,396,850, forward strand.
AGCTTCATGTGCACGGGCTGGCGCAAGGATGGCACTGTAAATGGTGAAGGCACACTACGAAGTTACCGACATCGACACGGTGAACTCTAGTATCCCCGACGTCGACGATGATGGCAAAGAGATTGATCATGAAGCCATCCTGTCGTCACTCGCGGGTTATGACACCAGAGTTGCCGAGTTGGTGGACATCGACGTCTTCGTGCCCATGAACACCATTGACAGCGGCGACCAAGATTCCTCCGAGTCCCATCACAGTGCCGACGTTGAGGGTGATTCTCCGGCTGGTGACGATGCTGCTTCCAAGTCTCCTGCGCCAAAGGAATGAAAAGCAACTTTGTAATATTTGTTTCACCTTTGGTGTATGCGTAGAAAAAACTTTTTGATGTGACTTAAGGCGGAAAACAATGGTTGTTATTTCCTGCTACTTAAGAACTGGTTTCCAGCATGTATATATTTTTTAAGCAAGTGCTGGCTTATCCATTACTTTGGTTTTTATGCTTGACTTTTCGTGAGTCAGAAGACTCGTTGTCGGAACCATGCGCTTAGGTGATGATGCCCAATGGCACCGTCAATAACCCAAGCACAAAATCGCCGACAATAAGTGCCAAAAGTCACAACTCCAGAATCCACATAAAAACGACAAAGAACGTGTAGACCAGAAAACTTAAGCTAACGCCCGTAGGCGGAATTTTCACAAGTGCAAACGCAAGACATGTGCATAAAGGTTTTACATGATCGAAAAATGAACACTAAAGGAGGTAAAAGACTCAGAAATATGAGTGAACCAGAGAGCTTTATTTCATTGATCATATAAGAGATACACAATTAGATAAAAAATGCTAAGTGTAAAAAGGACATAGCTGTGCTATGTTCCATGGCCGATCAAGCTCCGGGTAGTCATCATCCGGGTCACATCGCTTACGTTTATGATCCTCGTTGGGTCTATCCTTTAGTTCATGATTGTCAACAAGGTAGTAAGACCCATTGAGTAGCGCCTTGCTTATGATGAACGGTCCTTCCCATGGCGGGGATAATTTGTGCGACTTCTTCTGCTTAAGTCGGAGCACCAAATCCCCCTCTTTAAACGAGTGATGCCGAACGCGGCGACTATGGTAGCTGCGTAGCTTCTGCTGGTAGATGGCGGATCTTTGGCATGCCAAAATGCGCTCCTCCTCGAGAAGGTCCACATCTAGGCGTCTGGATTCTTCAGCGTCATCCTCGTCGTAGGCGGCAACTCTTGGTGCATCGTGAAGAATGTCGGAAGTCAGGATGGCTTCTGCTCCATATACCATAAAATAAGGGGTGTAGCCGGTGGATCTGTTGGGTGTAGTCCGTAAACTCCATAGTACAGATGGCAATTCTTCTGCCCAGGCTCCAGCTGCTCTATGTAGCGGTGCCTCAAGAAGTGGCTTGATTCCCTGCAGAATTAATCCATTGGCTCACTCAACCTGACCATTGGATTGTGGGTGTGCCACAGAAGCAAGATCAAGTCGGATGCATTTCTCCCAACAATATGCCTCCACTTCCCCGAGTGATAAATTGCTGTCGTTGTCGGTGATAATGCTGTGTGGGAGACCAAATCTCACCACTAGATCTCGGACGAACCTGAGGGCAGTTGCCCATCAAGCTTTCTAATGGGTTTAGCTTCTATCCATTTAGTGAATTTATCAACTGCTACAAGCAGATGCGTAAACCCACAGGGTGCCGTTTGTAACGGTCCCACCATGTCTAGCCCCCAGACTGCAAACGGCCAAGTTATTGGTATTGTTTGCAGTTCTTCAGCAGGAACATGTGGTTGTCGGGCATAATACTGGCATCCCATGCATGTCTCAACCATGTTGTCGGCGTCCGCCTTCGCGGTCAGCCAGTAGAATCCTTGCCGGAAGGCTTTCGCGACCAACGATCGAGGAGCGGCGTGATGCCCGCAATCTCTGAGATGGATTTCGCGTAGGATTTCCATACCTTCTAGCTGGAAAACACACTTTAGGTATACACCAGCAGTGCTCCTTTTGTAGAGTTTCCCATTGATTATGGTATAACCCGTTGCTCGTCGTACTATTTGCCGTCTTTCGACTTCGTCATTGGGCAAAGTTCCGTGTTCTAGGTATTCCATGAATGGTTTTGTCCAAGCCGGAGGGACCTTAGTCACCATGTTGACGAAAGAGTCAGCTCTATCCGGGTTGTCGATGTCGGCACCCTTCACAGATGGTGTGCGCAGGTGCTCTAGGAAAACCCCTGGCGGAATTTGCTTGCGCCCTGATCCAATCTTAGACAGCAGATCAGCTGCCTCGTTTTGTTCCCTTGGTACATACTTGACTTCATAGCCCAAGAAGCTCTTGGCTATCTCGTCCACTTCGTCTCGATATGCCGCCATCATAGGGTTCCGCGCATTCTAGGTGCCAGCCACCTGCTGGGCAACCAAGTTGGAATCTCCACAGCAAACTATGCGCTTGATGCCAATATCCTTGGCTACACGCAGTCCGTGAATGAGTGCTTCATACTCCGCCATGTTGTTTGTAGCCTCGAAGTGGATTTGAAGAACGTATTGTAGCTTGTCTCCTATTGGTGACTGTAGCAATACACCAGCCCCCGAGCCATTGAGCAGCTTTGATCCGTCAAAGTGCATCACCCAGTACTCTGGTTCTGGCAACAGAGTAGCGACTGGCATCTCCGTCCAATCTACAAAATCCGCCAAGGCTTATGACTTGATAGCGTCACGTGTCTTATAGGTGATCTCGAAGGCGGCAAGTTCAATGCCCCACTTCGCGACCCTTCCTGTAGCGTCGCTGTTATTGATAATGTCGGATAGTGGAGTCTTGCTCACCACTGTGATTGGGTGCTCCTGAAAGTAATGCCTCAGCTTCCGAGAAGCAAGGAATACTCCATAAGCTATCTTTTGGTAGTGTGGGTAACGCTGCTTAGACTCCGTCAAGACCTCGCTCACATAGTAAACTGGTCGTTGAACTCCGTGCTCATAGCCTGGTTCCTTCCGCTCTACCACGACGACGATGCTGATAACCCGGTTGGTTGCCGCCATGTAAATTAACAGGGGCTCTCCAGGCTCGGGTGCTACAAGGATGGGCGCTGAGGAAAGAATCTCCTTGAGCTGCTTCAATGATGCATCTGCTTCGTCCGTCCACGTGAATTTGTCCGCCTTCTTCAGCAACTTGTACAGCGGCAGAGCCTTCTCTCCAAGTCGGCTGACGAACCGACTAACTGCTGCAACACAACCTGTTAGTCATTGAATGTACTTTAGGCATGTCGGACGGTTTATGTTTAAAATGGCCTTGATTTTCTGCGGATTGACCTCGATTCCACGTTGGGAAACGATGAAGCCCAACAATTTGCCAGCTGGAACCCCGAAGACACACTTCTTAGGGTTAAGCATCATGTTGTATTTCCGGAGATTATCAAAGGTTTCTTTTAAGCCGGAGATTAAGTCATTTGACTTTTTAGACATTACCGCGATATCGTCCACATAAGCGTGAACGTTCCGACCAATTTGGTCATGGAGGCAACATTGCATTGTACGCTGGTATGTAGCACCTGCGTTTTTCAGCCCAAAGGGCATCGTGACATAGCAAAACGTGTCGTATGGGGTAGTAAACGAAGTGGCCAATTGGTCCGACTTCCTCATCTTGATCTGGTGGTATCCTGAGTATGCATCGAGAAAACACAAAAGTTCCGAGCCAGCCGTCGAGTCAATGACTTGGTCAATGCGAGGCAAAGCAAACGGATCTTTGGGACATGCTTTGTTCAAGCCGGTGTAATCAACGCACATTCTTAATTCATTGATTCCCTTTTTGGGGACAAGTACAGGATTGGCCACCCATTGGGTGTGAAGGACTTCTCGGATAAATCTAGCCTTAAGTAACCTAGCTATCTCTTTGCCAATGGCGCGTCTCTTCTCATCTCCAAAGCGTCATAGTGGTTGTTTCACTGGTTTACATTTTGGATCAATGTTTAAGATGTGCTCGGCAAGTTCCCTAGGTACACCTTTCATGTCGGCAGGTTTCCAGGCAAAGATGTCCCTATTCTCACGGAGGAACTCGACGAGCGCGCTTTCCTATTTGGGATCCAGGTTCCTCCCAATGGCGGTGACCTTGGAGGCATCGCCTACCACAAGTTCCATCGGCTTGGTCTCGATGGCGGCCTTGAATGCAGGAGCGGAGTCAGAGATCTGTTTCTTCGACGTGGGCATCTCTGAGTCATCGACCTTGCTCTGGATCTCTTTGAATTCTTCGCTGTAGAGGACAGCTTCTGCAACGGCTTCTTCATTGATCTCGCAGTCCCTTGCCTTGGTGCTTTCCAATCTTTGCCGGCAAACTCCGAAGAGAGATCCGATATCGATCCTTCCGCGAACGTATCCAACCCGTAGGCGGTCCGTGTGGGTCTTGATGCTCCTCCGACTCCCAGGGAACTAGTGCCCGAGTCGGTTTCGCTGATGAAGAGGTGGATGTCTCCGATAGAAACGATCGAACACCGCATAGGGTTCGTCTTCGCCGGGATCCAAAACTCATCAGGAGGGACGATCAGAACATTGCCGGAGAAGAGAACGCGACCGATGGCTACAGTTTCGCCGATTCTCGCGAAGATCTTGGTCCTCGCCCACTGAAGAGCCTGAAGCGCCTCTTTCCCCATGATGGGCGCCAACTGTCGTGGTATTGCCGACGAGTACGCCATGGAGGGGTCCTCACAGTGCGTGTTTAGATACATGGTGTAAGGCGGACGGTTGACGGGTATGAGGTAACACAGCTTACCTAGGTTTAGATCCCACAACGGTGGCGGAATCCTACTCCTGCTATAAATCACTATAAGGGCAATACGCCGAGTTACAGGGATTGGTTCACTATGCGAGGTTGTGTGAATCGATACTAGGTTGTCTGAAGTTGTGCCCTAAAGGCTCCCATAGGCCCGACTTATATAGTCGCCAGGTCCTAGGGTTATAGCGAAAAGTCCTAGCCGGACAGGTTACAGAGTCCTACACCGTCTATTACTAGTCTTGTGTATCTTGCACTCCAAGGCTCCGGGTACGTTGGTGACTCCACTGTAGCCTTCCTTTATCCGGCATGGGCCTCCCTTCTGGATCCATCTAACTGGGCCGCCCAGCAGGCCATAGGCCATGCTACCGACTATGGGCCACCCGGGTTATCCGGATAAGTGACATGCTATGAGGATACCCATATAGCATATCCCCAGCAGTACTGAGGCAGAACATAGAAAGGAGTTCACTGTCGTCTATGACGAGAAAGATAGTGCAGTAGCCTTCACAAAGAATCATGTCACTACAGCATAAAGGGCTTCCACGACTAGTTCTCAGGAGGTGCCTGGATCACCACTCCAGGGTACACCTGAACTGGTGCCACCCTCACCTGCAGCTACAAGCAGTAAAGGCAGTGGCGATGAAGCTGAACTAAACAGGGGCCTTAGATAAATGCCATGGATGGGCCACCTTGTCATGCCCATCCCATGAAGACTCGTGCCAAGGATGGTATTGTGAAGCCAAACCCCAAGTACACAGATGATGACTTTGACTACAGTGGTATGTGTTTGCTGTCTGCTGAAGAACCAGACAATGTTGATGCTGCCTTGGGCGAACTAGCCTGGAAAAAGGCAATGGAGGAGGAGATGGGATCCATCCTTGAGAACCACACTTGGGAGTTTACATCTCTACCATCTCGGCAATGTGCCATTGGCCTGAAGTGGGTTTATAAGATCAAGAAAGACCCAGAAGGAAACATTGTGAAGCACAAGGCAAGGTTGGTTGCAAAGGGCTATGCACAAAGGCAGGGCATTGACTTTTAAGAGGTTTTTGCGCCTGTAGCTCGGATGGAAACTGTGAGGCTCTTATTGCTCTAGCAGGTGGGAAGTACATCACATGGATGTCAAGAGTGTCTTTCTAAATGGTAATATCATTGAAGAAGTATATGTACAGCAGCCTCTAGGCTTTGTTGACTCAGGAAATGAAGACAAGATACTAAAGTTAAAGAAGGCCTTGTATGGGCTCAGACAGGCACCCATGGCATGGAATGCCAAGTTGGATGCATCTCTTGCATCTCTGGGTTTTGAGAGGTGTCCTCTGGAACATTCTCTATATAGTGTAACACTCCAGTTTTAGTAAATTTATAATTATAGTTTGTTCGTGCATTCATAAGCATCGTCTCTTAAAAATGCATGCAAAGAGAAATATGCAAAACCCTAAACCCTACCCTCTCCCTCTTACAAAAACAATTCAAATGGTTTTATATTTTGAAAAGTACCAAAAATGTATGGAGACCAAATGGACTAAGAGGGCCCCACAATATTTTACTAGTTTTATAAAACCTTCTCGTATTTTTGAAATATACAAAACAAATCAAAATGGAAATACAAAATAGAAAATCAAAACAGATAAAGAAAAGGCTTCAGAAAAAACACCAGCCAATGCTTAGCAGGCCGCAGCCCATCTTTTCTCTCTCTCTCTCTCTCTCTCTCTCTCTCTCTCTCTCTCTCTCTCTCTCTCTCTCTCTCTCTCTCTCTCTCTCTCTCTCTCTCTCTCTCTCTCTCTCTCTCTCTCTCTCTCTCTCTCTCTTCCCTCCCTTCCCTGCCGCCCACGCACGCCCGCAGACGGCCCAGCTTTGGCCCAATCCGGCATGTACCTCTTCGCGTCTGTCTGCGTTGTCTTCGACAACAACGGCAAGAAGCTGCGTGCCAGCGCCTCCACCATCGATCATCGCCATCCGCTACAATGCTCCTCCGCCCTAGATGCCAGGATAAGAACACCACAAGGACCGCCATGTTGATCTCTCTCTCTTCCCACACCCTTATCCTTGCCCCTCTTGCTCTCCATCGCAAGGTCATGTGAGCTCCCAAAACCCTAGCTCCGGCCGCCGCGTCGCCCCGCCGTTTCCGACCTCCCCTTGTCATTCTGAGGCCACTACCACGACCGCCATGCTCAACTTCGTCTTTCGACCCAAAGCACGCAAGCCGATGAGCCTTCAATCGCCGCAATCGACCCCTCTGTCTCCGACGAGCTTCGACACTGTTGTCGTTGATTCTGGCCACCTCGTCTCTCACCGACCCCTCCAATGCCTCTGTGGTGAGCTCCTGGTCCTCCTGGACCCCTTTGCTTTGCCCCTCCCGCTCCCTGTTGCTTCGTTGCCGAGCACCTACAAGCTCCACCATCGCCGCCGCTCGCCGCTGTAGCTCCGGTGACCTATTCCTAGCGGCGCCACCACCTGCATGTCTGCCTTGCTATGCTGGTTTGATTAGGCTAGGTCGTGCAGCCCCGCGCGCCCTCCTCCGCTGTTGCCGGTGACCACCCGACGGTGGCCACCGAGCTGATGTCACCATGGCGTCACACCGACGTGGCCCTGGGTCCCCTTTGACCACTGACCGCCAGTGTGGCTGTTGAGGTGGCCTCGGGCCCCTCTGTCAGCCTCACTGGCTAGGTTCAGTCCGGGTGTAAAAAGTATCTGGTGCATGTACTGATGTCAGCCTTGCGTAATAAATGTTTTAAAATAATTTAATAAATTCAAAAAATGGTTTAAATCTGGTAAATTCAATAAGTAATTATTTATAAGTCAGAAAAATACAAATAATATATCAAAATGTTCGGAAAAATGAGAAATATCTATCTAAGCTATACTCATGCATTGTTCAACAAATTTCATAGAAAGTTTAATTAGAAGAACATAGTAAACCCTCACAGGTGACCGACGAACAATACTTGACCAACTATAATCAAGTCAAGTACAAGGCTCCCGAAGATCTGCTTATTTGTCATCAACTGGCAAAGGCAAGCATAGCCCCACCATGATATAATCTTATGATTTCGAAAGCATTTTAATTCTTGCCATGATGCATACGATTCTACTGTGGTCTTTTATCGATAGATAGAGTATCCTATTTGTTGCATTACTTCCTTTGAGATTATATTACCTGATCCACTTCTCCTAGCATAACTAGGTTTGGCTTGTGTGCACTGCTAGAGCTTATATCTGTGTCCTAGCATAAGCGTGGCCGAGGTTGCTTGGGGTTGATGGAGCCCCTGGTAAACCAACCTCCCCTCACATCTCTGGGGACCGGCTTTGGGATTTGGCCCGTTACGGCGGAACCATCCTTAGGGCGTGACTCATGGTCTCGGCGAAATCAAGGAAAAGGTCGTGTCTAACCACCCTCTGTCGGCCTTCCAAGGAAGAGGGTTAATAGCTTGGCATTAAGAGAAGGTTAGTATGTGCGGGGAAAGTTGTACACCCCTGCAGGGTAATAATCTTTTCGAAAAGCCATGTCCGCCGTTATGGACGACTTGGGAACGGACGTGATGATCATAGAGAACATGAACCTAATCTTAAAACTTGGTAGATCAACGTGTGCTTAAGGATTCTTCCTCATGGGTACGAGGGGGTGATCCTAGATAGGGTTTAGATGATGATGATTTGGTGGATATCAAAAGATGATGATCAATATTTTGGAGATGTCGCTCTCTTATCCCCTTTTAAAATATTCTGATTAGACGAGCTTCTTCTCCCTCTTCTTTTGTAAACAAAAGTGGCTTTATGCAAAACAACTCCACCAGCTATAAGTCTTGCGGAGTACACCCTGTACTCACCCTTGCTTTGTTGATAATTTTGGTAGAGTAAGAATTCACCTAAAGATCAGTTTGGTACTACATCCACACCGACGAGTAGCTTGGGGTTCCCGGCCGGCAGCCTGGAATCTATGGGCTGGGACGTCATCGTTATGCTTCAGGCCTCTTAGACCATTTGTTAAGTTTTCTATACTTAATAACATAATTTTCCTTCCGTTGTTTGATGTTTGTGGTCAGTGACCGCTACTTGTAATAATTTGGCTCTTCGCTCAATTATGAGCTTGCTGTAATAAATTTTGTGTCGTAGGGTCATTGATGTGTTACCGATTCTTCACTGGATATCCTCGAGCTCAAGGTTAAGCTTATGTCAAACGGAGGTCTGGGATTTGTTTAGCCCTGATCCCGGGGGTGTCACATACAGGAGATGATATTCTGACAGATTCCTGCTCATCGGTGTGTATGTTGACGATCTTGTGATTACTGGCACTCACTGTGAGGATATTAAGGCATTTAAGGCACAAATGCATGAACTATTTCACATGAGTGATCTAGGCCTGCTGTCATATTACTTGGGAATTGAGGTACACAAAGGGGAAGATTTCTCTCTGCCAGAGGAACTATGCAGAGAATATTCTCGAGTCTACAGGCTTGAGCAACTGTAACTTGTGCCAGACACCAGACAAGACAAGAAGCAAGGTCGGCAAGAGGAATGGTGGCACTGCTTATGATGACACATTGTACCGCAGTATCATAGGAAGCCTACGTTACCTGGTAAACACACGACCTGACATTTCTTATGGAGTGGGAATTGCATGTCGTTTCATGGAAGCAGTAGTGACTCAGCACTGGGCATTGGTGAAGCAGATTCTATGCTATGTGTGTGGAACTCTAGGAAATGGATGCATCTATCGGGCTAGAGCCTCTGAACCAGTAATGATTGGCTACAGCGATAGCGACCATGCTAGTGATGTTGATGAGCGCAAGAGAACAACTGGAACTCTATCTTTCCTTGGCTCAAGCGCTGTCACCTGGTCCTCGCAGAAGCAGAAAATTGTTGCATTGTCATCCTGCGAGGCTGAATATGTTGCCGCATCAGCTGCAACTTGTCAAGGTCTCTGGCTCACTCGACTGCTCGTAGAGATGAAGGATTCTGAACCGGTGAAATTTGAACTGCGTGTGAATAACATGTCGGCTATTTCATTTTGCATGAATCATGTTTTTCATGACAGAAGCAAGCATATTGATATGTAAAAAACGTGTCGATAATTTTTGATGTTCCATGCTTGTTTGGTATCTACTTTGCTTTGCTTTGTCTATACTTTGAGGTATTTTTATATGTTTTCTGGTACTAACCTATTAAAAGATGCCACAATGCCAGTTGAATGTTTTCTTCTGTTTTTGGTTCCAGAAAAGGCAGAAAATCAATATTCTCGGAATTGGACGGGACAAAGCCAAAGTCAATATTTTACCATGGGGAACACGGAGCCAGAAGACGAGACGGAGAAGATCCACCAGGGGCCACACCCCCTAGCCGCGTGGCCAAGGTTGGCCCGTGCCTGGGGGTGCGGCCACCCTAAGTGCCCCCTGCCTCGCCTCTTCGCCTATAAGAAGCCCTCGATAACAAAACCCTAAGTACCCGATCAATCTTCCACGAAATAGTCTATAGCCGCTGCCACCATCGTCCCTAGATCGGGGGATCTGAAGCTCTTCCCGGCACCCTGCCGGAGGGGAGATCATCCCGGAGGCCTTCTTCATCATCATGCTAGCCTCCGGTATGAAGTGTGTAGTTCCACCTTGGACTACGGGTCCATGTAGTAGCTATATGGTTGTTTCTCCTCCTTGTGCTTTCATCTCTAGATCTTGTGAGCTCCATTCATGATCAAAATCATCTATTTTTAATCATGCATGTTGTGTTTGCGGGGATCCGATGGATATTGAGAATACTATGTCAGATTGATTAATGGTTTTGTCTTATTGATTCTATCATGTCTGTGTTGTTTGTGGTCTTGCATGCTCTCTGTTTCTAGTAGCTATGTTGGCGAAGTAGATGCTAGTGACTCCAAGAGGGAGTATTTATGCTCGATAGTGGGTTCATGCCTCTATTTAATCTGGGGAAGTGACAGAAATCTCTAAGGTTGTAGATGTGTTGTTTCTACTAGGGAGAAAACAATAGTCTCTTGTTCATGGAACAAGTGGATTATTTACCTTACACACTTTGCTTAAAGCAGTTATCCGTTGCTTGCAACTTAATACTGGAGGGGGTTCGGATGATAAGCTGAAGGTGGATTACTAGTCATAAATGCAGTTGGATGGCGGTCTATGTATCTTGTTGTATTGCTGATGCGGATGATAATCAATCTGACATAGTAATCTCAATCTGACCAAGTTAGGATTCGAGCAAATCCTGACGCGTCCGAGGCGGTGGGGTTCGGGTTCGCCGCGGACTCCAGGAGGGAGACGACGTGGTGGGACCCGGGTGCCAGCGGGAGCGGTGGTGTGGGCTGGCGTTGGGCTAGCGCGTGAGCGCTGGCAGGTTAGGCGTCGAGCGGGCGCGGGTGGGCTGGCGCAGCTGGCCTAGCTAGGTTAGGCCGTTGTTTCCCCCTTTTTTTCCTTATCTTTTTTCCATTTTTCTGTTTACTAAATCTTCAACAACTTTTGCATAACAAACTCAAATTCAGTAAAACTAGTTTCTAATTTTTTGTAAAAATGAGGTGGTCATCTTAGAGCCAGAGAATATTATTTTTACATAGTTTTTAGAAGGTCAAACAATATTACTTCATTCTTGCTCACATAGAGGAATTTTTATTAGGGTTTTATTAGGGTTTGATGGTAGTGTTTGATGCAACTTCAATTTGTGGGATGCAATGATGCAAGGATGATGCATGCTTCTAGTAACATCTTAATCTGAAATCTGGGATGTTACAAACCTACCCCCCTTAAGAAGAATCTCGTCCCCGAGATTCGGATCGGCTAGCAAATAGGTGTGGGTGTTCCGCCTTCAAATCTTCTTTGTGTTCCCACGTGGCTTCTTCCTCGGAATGGTGGTTCCATTGGACTTTGCAGAATCTGATAGTCTTGGTACGGGTAATCCTTTCGGCCGTTTTCAATATTTTGATGGGCTTTTCCTCATAGGTAAGGTCATTCTCCAATTGAACCTCATCCAGGGGAACTGTATCTCTTAGCGGTGTTTCGGCCATTTCCGGGTGGCACTTCTTTAGTTGTGACACATGAAACACATCATGAACAGTCAGTCCTTCTGGTAACTCCAACTGGTAAGCATCTTCTCCTCTATGGGCCAGAACCTTATATGGATCTATGAATCGTGGGGCTAACTTACCCTTGATTCCAAACCTCTTAACTCCTCGCAGTGGTGAAACTCGAAGGTACGCACGGTCCCCTATTTTATGTCAGATGCCTGCGCTTGGAATCAGCATAGCTCTTTTGCCGGGATTGGTCTATGTTTAGCCTATCTTGAATCTACCGTACCTTTTCCTCGGCATCCTTGATCAATTCAGGTCCAAACAGACTACGTTCTCCAACTCCACTCCATAACAGCATAGTCCTACACTTCCTGCCATATAGAACTTCAAACGGAGCCATCTTGATACTTGTCTGGTAGTTGTTGTTGTACGAGAACTCAGCATACGGCAAGTTATAATCCCAGCTAGACCCATAGTCTAGTGCGCAAGGTCTCAACATATCTTCCAGAATTTGGGTCACCCTTTTTGTTTGGCCATCTGTTTGAGGGTGGAAAGCAGTACTGAATTCTAGTCTGGTTCCAAGAGACTCGTGTAACTGTCGCCAAAACTTTGAAGTGAACTGGGTGCCTCTATCTGATACAATTCCCTTAGGAACACCATGCAGACTTACAATCCTTTACATATATATCTTGGCAAGCTTAGCACTTGTATATGTGGTCTTTATGGGGATAAAGTGAGCCACCTTGGTAAAGTGGTCCACCACTACCCAGATAGAATCGAATCCTGAACGTGTCCGGGGCAATCCTGTGATAAAATCCATGCCTACCTTGTCCCACTTCCAGTCAGGTATGGGTAGTGGTTGCAGCAATCCGGCCGGTTTCTGGTGCTCGGCCTTAACTCTATTGCATACGTCACACAGGGAAATATACTCGGCAATTTCTCTTTTCAAATTATTCCACCAGAATCTATCCTTCACATCCATATACATCTTCATGTTGCCCGGATGAATTGAGTATGGTGAATCGTGAGCCTCTTGTAAAATCATCTTTTTGATATCGGAGTCATTGGGAACGCACAATCGCTTTCCATACCAAAGGGTTCCTTGTTCGTCCAGACGGAAGTCTTTTGCCCTTCCTTCACCTATTTTGACTCTTATTTCCTCCAACTCCTTATCTCCCTTTTGTGCTTCCTTGATTCTCTCTTGAAGAGTAGGCACTATTTCCATAGTCGCTATGTGTCCTTTCGGAACTATTTCTAGCCTGAGATCTTTAAACTGTTTGCATAAATCCTCTGGAAGTTCCCCTGCGGTAAGTCCATTCACATAAACCTTACGACTTAAGGCGTCGGCAACCACATTTGCCTTTCTAGGGTGGTACTGCAAATTCAAGTCATAATCCTTAATCAGTTCAAGCCATCTTCTTTGCCTCATATTCAACTCCTTTTGGGTGAAGATGTACTTCAAGCTCTTATGATCCGTGAACACATCACAATGCTTGCCCATGAGGTAGTGTCTCCATACCTTGAGTGCATGTACCACAAACGCACGTTCCAAATCATGTGTGGGGTAGTTGTGTTCGTGATTCTTAAGTTGTCGAGAGGCATAGGATACCACTTTTCCATCTTGCATCAGTACACTCCCAAGTCCTTGTCGAGAAGCGTCACAATAGACTTGAAAATCCTTTTGGATATCAGGCAGACATAGAACTGGTGCCGTTATGAGACGTTTGAACTCTTGAAAGCTTGCTTCACATGCCTCGGTCCATAGGAATTTCTTTTCCTTCTTCAACAGTTCTGTCATGGGTTTTGCTATTTTGGAAAAGTTTTCAATGAACCTCCGGTAATATCCTGCGAGGCCCAAGAAACTCCTAATATCTCCCACATTCTTGGGTGACTCCCATTCTATTACGGAAGCTACCTTATTAGGATCTACGGCAACTCCTTTTTCTGACCCAACATGACCAAGGAATCCCACTTCCTTTAACCAGAATTCGCATTTGCTGAATTTGGCATACAACTTGTGTTCTCTTAGTTTCTCCATAATTAGGCGCATATGCTTCTCATGTTCCTTCTCATCCTTGGAGTATATGAGTATATCATCTATGAATACCACGATAAACTTGTCCAAATATTCCATGAACACCTCGTTCATCATGGTCATGAAGTATGCCGGGGCATTGGTTAGACCAAACGACATTATGGTGTACTCATACAATCCGTATCTTGTGGTGAAGGCTGTTTTGGGCACATCCTGTTCTCGAATCTTTAGCTAAAAGTAGCCTGATCTCAGATCGATCTTTGAGAACACACTGGCTCCCTTTAACTGATCAAACAGGTCATTGATGTTAGGCAGAGGGTACTTGCTCTTGATTGTCACCTCATTCAAGGAGCGGTAGTCCACAACCAGCCTCTTGGTTTTATCCTGCTTTTCCACGAATAGGACAGGTGCTCCCCAAGATGACGCGCTGGGTTGAATGAATCCCTTGTACAATTGTTCCCTAAGCTGTTTCTTCAGTTCCTTCAACTCGTCCACATCCATCTTGTACGGTATCTTAGCAATCGGCCCTGTGCCTGGCATCAAGTCAATGAGGAACTCGATATCACAGTCGGGAGGCATCCCGGGTAACTCTTCTGGCAAGACATCTGGGTATTCCTTCACAATGGGTACATCCTCCATGATAAAGCCTTTAAGAGAATTCACCATAACTTCCTTAAGTGCGAAATTTGATTTGATACGAATCATCTTCCCTTCCGGTGTTGTGAGCGTGACAGTCCTTTTGGCACAATCTATGACTCCTTCATATTCGGTCATCCAATTCATGCCCAAGATTATGTCTAATCCTTGTGACTCCAGAACTACTAGACTTGTGGGAAAGATGTGTGTCCCAATCCTTAGTTATAATCCCCGGCAACCAGAGTTTGCCACTATTTCTCCTCCAGGAGAATTTACCCTTAGGGGAGAATTTATAGTCTCCGTAGGTATCTTGCCTCTATCCACAAATACCCTTGATATGAATGAATGCGATGCACCAGTATCAAAAAGAACAACTGCGGGAATGGAATTGAGCTTTAACTTACCAATTACGGAGTCCGGTGCGTCACAAGCATCTTCCATAGAGACATGATTTACCGTGGCTTTGACAAACGGATTTGGCTTCTTCCCGTTACCATTGCCATGGTTGTGTCCATTGCCGTCCCCATTTCCATTGCCATTCCCATTGTTTTTCTCAGGGCAAGTAGTTGCATAGTGTCCTGTCTTTTTGCACTTAAAGCATGTCACCTCACCGAGGTCCTTTCCGTTGCTACTATTCCCATTGCGGTGCTTATGCCCACTGTGTTTGTGACCACCATGGTGGTGACTGTTATGGTTGTGGCCATTACCATTATATGGTGGTGGTGAGGAAGTACGCTGCTTCTGGTACAGGACAGAGTGCTTGTGAGGGTTAGACTTCCTTTTGCGGTTCTCTATGCTCTTCCTCTTGGATTCAACCACAATAGCTCTGTCCAAGAGCTCCTGAAAGTTGTCAAATTTCTGAGCCACAAGCT
The DNA here is from genome assembly GCA_916181665.1 of Avena sativa. Lineage (NCBI taxonomy): Eukaryota > Viridiplantae > Streptophyta > Magnoliopsida > Poales > Poaceae > Avena > Avena sativa. The sequence goes on from OV702297.1 coordinate 243,412,162, forward strand.
GAATAGATATCTCATCATTGAGTCCTCTTAAGAATTCCTCCTGCCTCTTGGCATTGGTGGAAACATCATCGGGTGCATAACGGGCTAGCTTGTTGAAAAGCTCACCATACTCGGTGACAGAACGGTGCAGCTGGTGTAAGTCGCGAAACTCGCGCCTTTTCAGAGTCGTGACACCAGCAGCCACATGATGAGTGCGGAAAGCTAACTCGAACTGATCCCAAGTGATAGCATCAATATCTGTGTGGGTGACTTGGTAGTTATCCCACCATTCTGCAGCAGGTCCTTCAAGCTGGTGCGCGGCATAACGCACCCTGCCGTCTCCGATGGCTTGCACAGTATCTAACTTCTTGTTAATTGTACGGAGCCAGTCATCTGCGATGATTGGTTTAGCGCTTCTAGTGAAGGTAGGTGGGTTCAACCTCAAAAACCGAGTCAAGCAATCCTATTGAGGTGGTGGGGGAGGTGGCGGTGGCAGAGGTGGCGCGTTGTTGTTGTTTTGCATGTTCTGAGTGAGCAGTTAGATCAGCTAGTTCTGAGTGGCCAGAAGTTGTGCAATCTCTGGAGGGATTTCGGTGTTCGCGCGTCTTGGCGGCATCTGTGGGGTTTGTGAAACAAGTTAAGAAATAGACAGAAAGACTAAGTAGTAAACTCCTACCCTTATGAAAACACACAAGGCACACAAGGCACACAAGACACAATATCACAAACTTAACACAGAAATCATCCAAGTTTAACTAAACCAAATATGTCTTGGTATTTATTACAATTGCGAATAACGTTCTACTACAGAATTTAAAGGTGGTCCAACTACTACACATCTTCCATGCCTTCCTCTTCCTCGTCCTCGAACGAGTAGCCTTCCTGCTCTAGGGTTTTCTTGTACAGCTCCATCTCCTTTGTGGTGGCTTCAAGCTTCTCTTGGAGGTTCTTTATCTCATCCTGCATCTTCTTGGTAGTGGCTTCTAGCTGCTCCTGAAGTCCCTCCTTATCGCCTTGTAGTTCCTCCACTAGACTTGACTTCTTTGCAGCTTCAAGTTGCTTTTCCAAGTCCCTCTTGGAAGCACGCACATCATTGATTATCTTGCATAGACCTTCGGTTTGTACTTTAGTTCCCTTCTCCTGCTTGAGTTCCCTAATCCTCTTGTTTTTACTAATCACCCTCTTCTCTTGGTTAGCGAACTTCTTCTCTTGGTCCTGGAATTTTATCTCTTGGAGCTTCATTGCTTCTTCCTGTTGCTTGATCATTTCCTCCTTCTCCTTGATGAGAGCGCATAGCTCATTGTTCCTTAACATCTCGAGGAAGTTACCTTTTTCAAGGTCATGGATGTGGCACTCCAAGTCTTGATACTAGGTCCTTCGGTGCTTGGTAGAAGTCCTTTCCTCAAAGGTTAACTCCATGGGAATTCCTTCCTCATCTCGTCTTCTAAAAATGCCGCCGCAGTGTCCTTGGAGAACCTCGTGATGGCGTCCACATAGGCGACCAATGAGCTGCTGCAAGCTGATGCTAAGGGCCTTCTCCTTGGAGTCACTAACGATATGGATTGCTATGTCTTCCTCCGGGTTCTTGCCTCGCTCTTGTCCTGGCTGGATGACTTTGACTCCCCAGCAGTCGTCCTTGTGGAGTTTATTCATTGCGCTTCCCTGGATTGTTGGCAGGGGAAGGTCCAAACACGTGAGGAGATCCATGAGGCATCCACCAAAGCGAAGGGGCTCGATGTCCGCGACGGTGTCATAGAGGAAGCTTGTCATCTTTAAGTTAGAAGAGTGAAGATTAGATACTTAAACAAGTAGAGGAAAGTAGGTACTAGAAGTGCAAAAAATAACTTAGAAGAAAAGCAAGTAAGGCAAATAAGTTAAAGGTGATTCCAATCCTAGGGTCACGTCCTACATGCAACGATGTGCTATGGTACCATCTGTAGTGACCTTGGATCAATAAAGATTCTAAGTCCCTGTGATTTACATGCTAGTCCCTGGATCAATAGCTCGCACTCACAGTCGATGAATATCATGTAAAACACAAAGTCATTATTACACGGAGAATCCAGAGTATGAATTTATTACAAATTTTCTTAGCATTAAGCTAGCTTAAATAACAGCGGAAACATAAAGCAGCTTGAGTCCATCAATGCCCTAGGCTTGTCGAGTGTAGACTCGTGATCCCTACGCACCTTTCAATCTTCGGATTCTGCACATAAGACGTGCAACCAACAAGTTGGGCCAATACTTTGAATGTATTGGAAAATTACACCAAGGGAAGAAAAGACTAACTCTACATGCAAGGCTAGTTTAGGCTGTGGAGTTTATTTGCTCAAAGCTAGTTTTCTTAAGTATGGAGAAGAAGAGAAGATTTCCCTACTTTGTAAACATTTGTTTAAGTAATATATGGTCAAATGACACACGAGGATATTACTCACCAAGTGTCCAAACAACCTAACACTTGGATATTACTCACCAAGTTCCGAAAACCCTCCCAATAGCGATATGACTCACGCCTTGGGTTTTTAGAAAACTTTAAGTTTTGAAAGAGAGAGAGAGGAAGATCCTTCATAGGGTCCATCCTTTAGATGCTCAAGTGTTCTTTTCCGTGAACTCGGCGGATCAATCAGATTGCAATACTCTCGAGAGTTTGTGCACTTTACCCACAATCCACGATCAAGTCCTTTTGCAGACAAGACCATGGCGAGGCTTTCCCTTAGTAGCCCCTCTACCTTATGGATCCAACCGTTCCAAGAACCTCCAAATGTTGGTACCCAGGTGAGGTTTCCCACTAAGTACTAGGCCAAGACAGAGCCCATATATATTGTGGTTGCACTGGAAGCTTCTGAATTCTGAAACATGGCAGAGTTCTTTGATTCCTGGGCGGCCGTCCTCCACCAAAATCTCACTCGTTGACCCGACAATCATTCCGCCCAGAAGAAAAACTTAGTTTTATTTTGAAGTGGATTTGAGAAGAAAAGTTTGCTCAAGAGAGCCTTTATACCTAGAAGAAATTTATTGTCTTTCGAACCCCCCAACGGTACTTTACATATATATAGCATAGAAAGCAATACTTAGCAAAAATAGGGGTAACCTATTAGGAGGGGAAATCCTAAGTATAGAGCTACTCATGGCATACTACAAAATCATTGCACTTGCAAAATAATACTAAGGAAAAATTCTACTAGCACATCCTACACATGCATACTACAGAATTTTGAAGATCACATTGATAGAATCAAAACTGGGACAAAAGTTATGAACAAGTGGTGTAACTTGCCTTGATCCGAGCAGCACTCTACACAATAGCACTCCTCAGCGCACTCGGAACAATCTAACGAATACAACATGGATCTAATCACAACTTGCACAGAATAATGCCATAGAGATAGAGATGATATGCATGCATGCACATAGTAAGTATGTAAGATTGTGTTCTAAACTGACCAAGATAATCTCATTGGGTTGCTAATGTGCTAGGGATGTTGTTAGTATTTGTTTCCCACAGATTTTAACCAATTTGGATAGTTATTTCAATTTATAGGCCCATAAGTAGATCCAATCATCTAATTAGCCCCGAATCAGATCTAATGATCTTAAGCAAGGTTTTATAATTTTGTTCAGTAGGTATTGTAAAAACAAAGTCAACGCAACAAGAATCAACTAAAACGGAGTTCTAATTATTTTTCTACGAATTAGATACTCCTATCTAAAGATTAAATTCTACACCGAAATTGCTACTACAAACTTGCCAAATTATTACAGATCTGTGTTCTACTTAAATTTGTGAATCCAACGGTATATTAAACGCAAATTTTGGCCAAACGGTTGAATTTCTATGAATTTCACAAAGTTTTAATAATTTCTGCCTATTTAAACTAATCCAATCCGATCTGTGACAGGTGACGGCCCCTGATTGGCCCAGCTAAACAATGCGCGCTGACGTGGCATGCTGACGCGGACACGCCACGCGGGGTAACGCTACTCGCCGATACCCCTTCGTTTTGAGCATCTAATTTGAGCCGTAGGTCGTCGATCTAGTGGACGGGGAAAGGGGTGGCGACTTACCGTGGTGGCGACGATGGCGAGGGGAGGCAGATGGCGGTGGTGCTGTCGGACGGCGGTTCTCGGTGGCGGTCCGGCGGCTTCTTGAGGCAGTGGAGCAGACGACGGTGCGCGGCTCTTCCTCGCGGTCCCGCTCGCGAGATCGGCTTTGACCTTCTGTTCCTCGTCCAGCCGCACTGCTCCATCGGTTCCCGCAAACTCCGGCGATGCGTCGGTGAGAAATTGGCAGCGTTCAGCGAGTATCGAGTTGGGGTTTTTCGAGGGAACAACGACGACAGGGGTCGGCTTTATATAGCCCAGAGACTTGGGGGAGGGGGCGGCCGAATCGGTTAGGATTCGAGCAAATCCTGACGCGTCCGAGGCAGTGGGGTTCGGGTTCACCGCGGACTCCAGGAGGGAGACAACGCGGTGGGACCCGGGTTCCAGCGGGAGCGGTGGTGTGGGCTGGTGTTGGGCTGGCGCGTGAGCGCTGGAAGGTTAGGCGTCGCACGGGCGCGGGTGGGCTGGCGCAGCCGGCCCAGCTAGGTTAGGCCGTTGTTTCCCCTTTTTTTCCTTATCTTTTTTCCATTTTTCTGTTTACTAAATCTTCAATAACTTTTGCATAACAAACTCAAATTCATTAAAACTAGTTTCTAAATTTTTGTAAAAATGAGGTGGTCATCTTAGAGCCAGAGAATATTATTTTTACATAGTTTTTAGAAGGTCAAACAAGATTACTTCATTCTTGCTCACATAGAGGAATTTTTATTAGGGTTTTGTTAGGGTTTGATGCAACTTCAATTTGTGGGATGCAATGATGCAAGGATGATGCATGCTTCTAGTAACATCTTAATCTAAAATCTGGGATGTTACAAGTAGGTTGTCGACTACGCCTCTCCATCCCGTCTAATTGGATTTGAGCATGGGGCTCTCCTGCGACGGATCGATGCCATCACGAACCCTAGAGTTTGGGGGTTGGCGTGGATCTTGGTGCTGCCACTGCCGTCGTGCGTCATGGTGATTCTCCTTGCCTTAAGGCGTGGTCATGGTCACCGCCGTGGTGCTGTATGTGTCGCAGCGCCCCTCCTGGGGTGCTCCCCGTGCCGCCATGGTCATCGGTCACCTCTGCTTCCTCTTCTAGTCTTCAGCGAGGATCTTTGGTGAGTTCTGTTCCTCTCCCCTAGTGCTCTCTGTGCTCGCTCATCCTATGCTAGATGTTGGCAGTGACCTCTCTAGTTACTGTCTTGTCCTGATTAAGATGATTTATTTCATTTAGGGTTCTTATCCTGTGGTTGATTATATACTGGATGAATTAGATCATGTGTGGATGGTCTGTAAGCATGCTAAATGGTTATTAGCCTGAGGCTTGTTGCTTGAGATGAACTATAATGGTTCTGGTGGCTTATTAGATGATTATATGCTTAGATTTCATATGATTCAGATGACCTATTTTGTCTAAAACCAATGCTTGGTAAAGTCAGTGGGTTTGCTAAATTTCCACTGTCATTTCTTGGTTAATGATAATGGTTATGGTGTGATGAAATCACTGTCTTAGTGCTATTGGCTTGAGAATTAATGTGTGGTTTGAGATCACAATGATCTCAAACAGTGAAGATAAACATAGGAATGTCCTAATTATGATTCCTGTAATGACAGGAAAATGATTAATAGATTGATTGATTGAATCTGTGATGATTGAATGTTTATCCTGATTCATGTAGAATTGTTCTTGTGACACCATCTTGGTATGGCACACAAGATTGATTCTTATTCATTGATTGGGTTGGTTTAAGCTTAAAACAAGCTTGGCTTTAAAAGATAAGTAGAAATGTTCTTTTCTGAAATCCCTAAGACCAATGATGTTGGTCTGAGGCTTAGGGGTTTAGGCCTTATCTAGTTGATTCATATAGATAGTCCTGGTAGTGGTACCAGCTATTGTTTCTTGAATCAAAGCTTGGAAAAACTGATAGTAAGCATGATCATTATATGGATCCAAAAGATTAGCTTCTAAGGTGCTACCCTTATCTTAGGGATGTGACTAGAAATTAAATCTTAGCTATATTTGTGGTTGAATTGAAATATATAGCTTGACAACCAAATCAATGATGTTGTTCTGAGTTTTGGTTGGATCCTTGTACTTTGTTGTTTGCTTTTAGAGTTTAAAATCTCAATGATGGATTCACCCCACTTGGGTGCTTTCTGAGAGTTTGTTTCATAAAACAACACATGCTTTTGTCTAGATAATATGATTAGATCATGTGAAGGTTTTATAATACTCACCGCAAAAACTGATGATTATGGAGTTGGGTGATGATGTTGACCTTGTCTTGCTGAGCTGTTGTGCTTGACCTTGAGCTAGCCTGCTCCTCCTAGCTCCTGGACTTGGTCTTGCTGTCCACCTGATCCTTTCCCCCCTCCTTATGTCACCATCCTGGTGATGAGATCTTGGGCTTTGGTTGGCTTGGTTGTTGGCTGTTGTGCTTGGTTTAGCTGCTGGCTAAGCTGACTGTTCTTGTGTGTGTGAGAAGTGAAGAGATGCACTAGTGCCTCTCCACAGCTGTGATGATGGTTTTGTGTGTTTGAGCTGTGCTGTGAAGCTGACAGCACACCCCTTGCATTTAGGTGTGTGTCCTGCCTGTGTGCTTGCTGTGCACTTGTGGATATGCTTTGGACTTGAGAGTTACTTTGATCTGATTACTTTTACCTGGCTGGTGAAACTTGCCCCTCCTTGCTGTCAATTTGACCTTTTATGACAGATAGATTCTTTCATCTTGGTGAAACTTGCCCCTTTTATAAATTTCTCAATGATGAAACTTGTTCAGTGCACCTCACTGACATGTCTAAGAGGAAAACAATTCTAACTCTAACCTTTATTATTTTTTATTAGTGTTTGTCTTGTAGGTACATATTTGAACATGAAGATTTTAGTTTAGGTTTTCTTTATAGGATAGTTAATGTAATCTTCTTTATTCTTTTGTAATTTTCATTTAATTATTTTGTAATCTTCATTTTATTCTTTTGTAATAAAGATTATATGATTACCAATGAAGAAATATTCTTATTCTTTATTTAATTTCTATTGTGAAGTTTGTAGATAATTTCAATAAGTTACATTTTTGTAACTTATTTATGGAATGAAAATATGAAATAAGTATTCATATTCTTAATTGTTTTCTTTGGATAAAGTTTGAGTTATAATAATTAACTCTTAATTAAATCAAGATTCAAACCTTATTCCTAATTCATTTGAATTATAATTCAAACACTCAAGTTTAAAATTCAAATTCATTTTCTAAAACACATAATTCCTCAAAGATCATATCAATGTCTATAGCAATCATCCTTTAGGACTAAACCTAATCTCAAAGTATGAAAGAAACCTTGATCACTTTAGGTTTTTATTTGGTGAAAATTTTACCCACATTTTCACAAATGAATGCATGCAACATTCCAAATTCCTAAATCTACCATTCGTTAGTTCCTAAATGCTGGGATGTTACAGACTTCCCCCCTTAAATTAAACTTCGTCCCAAAGTTTGTGGAGATGTACCTGAATAGTTCTGGATAGGCTTTTCTTAAATCCTCTTCTTTCTCCCACGTGGTTTCCCTTTCAGGGTGATGTTCCCACTGTACCTTGCAATATTTGATTGCTCTGTTCCTCAATCTTTTCCAGTTTTCTTCCAGAATCTTACATGGCTTTTCAATATAGGTTAAGTCTGCTTGTAATTCTATCTCCTAGTGTGTGATTGCATCGTCCGAAACTTTCAAACATTTACGAAGTTGTGACACATGGAAAACATTATGCACTTGAGCTAATCTTGATGGTAACTCTAAAGCATAAGCTATAGTTCTGTTTTGACTCAATATCTTGAATGGTCTGATGTATCTTGGACTCAATTTTCCTTTAACTCCGAACCTTTTCACCGCTTTCATTGGACTTACTTTCAAATATACCATATCTCCCACTTCTGGATGCCATGATCTTCGACTTTGATCCGCATAACTTTTCTGCCTACTCTGAGCTATTTTCAGTCTATCCCTGATCTTATCAATGATATCTTGCCTTTCCTTGATATAATCTGGCGCAAATTCTTTGTTGCTTCCAGGCTCATACCAACATATTGGTGATCTACACTTCCTTCCATACAGAACCTGATATGGAGCTGCCTTCAGACTACTCTGATAGCTATTATTATAAGAAAATTCTGCCAATGGTAGATGATCTTCCCATGTTACTCCAAAATCTAGTGCACAAGATCTTAGCATGTATTCTAGTATTTGATTTGTTCTTTCAGTTTGACCTCCTGTCTCAGGATGATATGCTATGCTGAAATCTAACTTTGAACCAAGTGCTTCATGCAATTGTTTCCAAAATGCAGAAGTAAACACTGATCCCCTATCAGTTACGATTTTTTGGGTACTCCATGATTACTTACTATCCCTTTGACATATACTTCAACTAACTTCTCGGCATTATCTTTTTGATTCACTGAAATGAAATGTGCACTCTTAGTGAGTTTGTACACAATTACCCATATCATATCCTTCCTTTTTGGTGTCATGGGCAATCCTGTGATGAAGTCCATACCTATTTCCTCCCACTTCCATTCAGGAATTTCCAAGGGTTGTAATGGTCCTGCTGGACTTTGATGTTCAGCTTTCACCCTTTGACAAGTATGGCATTCAGATACATATTTAGCAATATCTCTTTTCATGTTATTCCACCAGAATAGTTCTTTCAAATCCATATACATCTTAGTACTCCCTGGATGTATAGAATATGGTGTTTTATGTGCTTCTCTGAGTATGACATATCTAATCTCAGTCACATCTGGAACACATAGACGGTCTTGAAACCATAAAGACTCATAATCCCCAAGGCGAAAAACTGATTTTTGCCCTTGAGATATCCTCCTAATTTCCTCAGTAATAAAAGGATCTTCTGCTTGATGTCTAAAAATTTCTTGCTTAAGACCACTGTCCTGCTCTGCAACTACCTGCATAGTAGCTAATTCTCCAAGAACCTCTGTTCTAATGAATTGAAGTTCTAATCTTTCCAAGTCCATTTGTAACTCCTTTGGTAGCTCCCTATTGCTAGGCTGAATATCTGCACTCTTTCTGCTTAAAGCATCCGCTACAACATTTGCTTTCCCTGGAGTGTAGTTGATTGTTAAATCATAATCCTTGATTAGTTCCAACCAACGCTTCTGTCTCATATTCAATTCCTTTTGAGTGAAGAAATATTTGAGACTTTTATGTTCAGTGTATAACTCACATTTGGCTCCATAAATAAAATGCCTCCATCCTTTCAGCGCAAAAACTACTGCTGCTAACTCTAAATCATGAGTTGGATAGTTGACTTCATGTGGTTTCAGTTGCCTTGAACCATAAGCAATCACTTTCCGATCTTGCATTAATACACAGACCAAACCTTATTTAGATGCATCACAGTATACGGTGAAGTCCTTCCCTGTTTCAGGAACTGCTAAGATTGGAGTTGTGGTTAATCTAGTCTTCAACTCTAGAAAACTTGCTTCACATTTCTCATCCCACTTGAATGGTGTATTCTTCCTTAATAATTCGATCATTGGTCTGGCTATTTTGGAGAAACCCTCAATGAATCTCCTATAATAACCAGCCATTCCTAAGAAACCTCGAATTTGCTTCACATTGGTTGGCGCAGTCCACTCTAGTATGGACTGAACTTTGGATGGATTCACAGCAATTCCATCCTTACTGATCACATGACCGAGGAATTCTACCTCATCTAACCAAAATTCACACTTACTGAACTTAGCATAAAGTTTGTGTTCTCTTAAAGTTTGCAATGCTATTCTCAAATGATCAGCATGCTCTCCCTTATCCTTGGAATATATCAGAATATCATCAATAAAGACTATGACAAACTTGTCCAAATATGGCATGAAGATCTTGTTCATCAGATTCATGAATATTGCCGGCGCATTGGTCAAACCAAATGGTACTACCAGATACTCATGGTGTCCATATCTTAAGACAAATGCTGTCTTTGGAACATCTTCCGGTTGATTTTTATTTGATGGTATCCAGATCTTAAATCGACCTTTGAAAATACTCCAGCCCCTTTCACTTGATCAAACAAATCTTGAATTCTTGGTAAAGGATACTTATTCTTGATAGTAACGTTGTTTAAGTTTCTATAATCTCCACACATTCTTCTTCCACCATCTCTCTTATCCACAAAGATTACTGGTGTTCCCCATGGAGATACACTTTCCTGTATAAATCCTTTTCTAGCTAACTCATCAATTTTCTCCTTGAGTTCTTTTAACTCTTTGGGTCCCATTTTATATGGTGCTTGAGCTATTGGTGCTGTACCAGGAATTAGGTCAATAGTGAACTCTATATACCAGTCTGGTGGCATTCCCGGTAGCTCTGCTAGAAAAACATCTTGGAATTCATTTACTATAGGAATCTCTTCCAATTTGACCTCTTTCATTGAGTTCAACTGCAGATCCACCATGATATGACTGTGCTTATCTTCTTGGTAAACTATCCTTGCTCCACTTGGAGTTTTGATTGAGACAGTTTTCTCCTCACAATTTATCTGAGCTCAGTGTTCCATCATCCAATCCATTCCTAGTACTACTGCAATTCCCTTCAAAGGAATCACATAAAGGTCTGTGAAATATGTACAACCACAGATCGAGATAACCTGATCTTGTTTTATGTGGCGTACAATCACATTCCCTCCTGCCATAACTACGGTCATAGGACTTTCTAATGTTGCCCTTCTAATCCCGAACTTATCACAAAATTCTTCAGAAATGAATGAAGTAGTTGCACCAGTATCAAATAGAACTTTGCCGGGATTGGTAAGGATATTGAGCGTACCTATCACTGCATGCTCCGAATTATCCACCTCCTCGAGGGTTGCACAATTCAGTTTCCCGGTAGGTCGGTTCCTCTTGCCATTGTTATTCTTGACATTATTTCCTCCTTTATCGGGCTGTCCATTTCCTCCACTGGCTTGTCCTCCTCCCTTGGTAGGCCAACCTCCTGGTGGTTTGCTCGGATAATCGGGCTTGATATGCCCCTTCTGACCACAGCCGTAACAGATCACTATAGGCGTTTTGCATTCCCTCTGGAAATGCCCTAGAATTCCACAATTGTTACAAATAACATTCCTTCTCGGATTGGATTGATTTCCGCCACTGCCCTTGTTATTGTTTTTGTTATTGTTACCATAATTCCTATTCCGAGGTTTGAACTCCAGGTTAGGTTTAGGTTTGCTTGCCTGAATCCTCTTGGTTTCCTTTTTGGCTCTCTTCCTCCTATCCTCTTGGACATTCTTATAATCATCTTCTAAAGTAATGGATGCATCCAAAAACTGCTGATAAGTTTGCTTATTGGATAACCTTAGCTGCATCTTCACAAATGGATTTAATCCACACAGGAAACGCTTCTTCCGCTTCTCTTCAGTGTTGACATCCTCCTCAACATAGCGAGACAGTTGACTAAACTCCCGGATGTACTTCATAACACTAGTATATCCTTGCTGATGCTCCTCAAATTCTCTCCGCTTCAACTCCATAACACTTTCTGGAACATGATATTCACGGAATCTCTGCTTGAACTCTTCCCAGGTAAACTCCCTTCCTGGTTGTTGCATGGCCAACTGATTTTCCCACCATGATGCTGCAGGTCCAGTCAGGAGATGAGTTGCATACCTCAATTTCTCCTCATCATTGCAACCTACAGTCTTCAGCTTCCTTTTAGTATCTGCTAGCCAATCTTCTGCATCCATTGGTTCAGGAGCTGATGCAAAAGGTAACGGTCTTGCATTCTGGAAATTAGATAGACTCATGCCTCCACCTTCAGGTGCCCTCTGATTTGCTCGTCCCAGCAGCTCTTCCATGAACTTATTCTGGGTCTCTTGCATCATTTGCATGCATTGCATAAAGTTCTGCTCCATTAACGGCGTCATTGGTGGTGGTGGTAATGCTCCTTGATTTGCTGCATCTGCATCGGCCTTCTCCTTGGCCTCTCGCTCCATTTGCTGCTGCTCAGTTTCCATTTCTACACCCGTATCCATGACCCTCTAGTCCTGCAACATAAAGCGAATACTCATAATTACATCATGCACATGTGTTCTGAGCTCGACTTTACGCACAGAACTAGTCACACAATGAAGATCCAAAGAAAATCCAAATATGCATTTCACATATTTTACATAATATCATAATGATACAAAGTTCTTACAACATATACCATATAGGTATAATCACAAAACTACCGTATTCATCTCACTACCTTATTACATGGAGTACAATACAAGGTATTTTATATCACTAACTAGTTGCCTCCTTCTAGTAGTAACTACGCTCATCATACATGCCTGATGTCCAACCGTGATGATGTGTTGTTCGTCGCACAGTTTGTGGAACAAATGGCCTTCCAGAAGGACATACTCTGTATCTGAAGTGTCAGGACTTGAGTCATTACTCAACCTGAGCGCATTGACTCCCTCCAGCTCAGCTGAAAAGTCTTCAGAAACATATTCAACATTATCTCTAGCCTGCATCTCCTGAGCTTCATTCCATGAGTTGTCAACAGGATACGCAGATCCTGCTGCTTCCCAGGTGCTCCCTTGGGCAAGATAGTTAAACACTGGATAATGTATATTCCCTGGGTTTTGAGAAAATGTTGATGATTCAAACACTCTCTCCTCGGGATCTTCTTCTTCATCCTGATTATCTATTGACATGGTATTTCTACTACTGTTATTAGGGTTCATCCTTGCACCCATCCAACTAGATTGTCCAACATTTCTGTCAGAACCATCTGTGGACATCTGGTGTTCATGAGATCCATCATATGATCCCATTCTCCAACCATCTGAATTCTCAATAGGAAGTTCTGAGTCAGAACCATCCTCTGAGCCCTGCGGTATTGCATACCTCATTTCCATAGTAGGATCATTTATAGGTTCAGGTCTTGGTGAATAAGGATATGGTATAAAAGATTTAGGATCTATAGGTATATCCTTAAAGATAGGTGTTGTGCTACTGCCTGCTTCCTTCTCTAACTGGAATGCTAACTGTTTCCTCCTTTCCGGATCAGTTAGATCCTCTAACATATCATTTTTATCTTCAAGAATCACTTAATGTGTCTTATAAAAAGACGCAACGAGCGTTCGGTATCTATACATAAACTTGGAAGCTAACTTAGGATGCTTCTTAATCAGAGTAAGATGATCCGGTATAGGCTCTGAGTCTATGGAATCATGGGGTATCACAGAGAATGTGCTACCTTCTAACTCCTTGGTTTTCTGTTCCCGGATATTAGCTATCGCCTCCACAACAACAACATGATATGCTGCTAAATGACTCCTACCTTCTCCTATAGGTAGATCGTGATATAATCCAAGCTCCTCTGGAAGTTGGATACTCACACGATACTTGGATAACATCCGACCATCAAGGTAAGTGATAGTGTTCACTGGAATTCTAGTTTGACAACTAAAGAGCTTTAAAAGTTGATGAAGTTGGTCTGTGAATGATCCTTGATAATCATCAAGAGTCTCCTCTTTCCTTACCAAAGTCTGTTTTGGAAACTTTGGTGCCATATCTCTGTATATAAGAAAAATAGTTTTGATTAGTATCCAATAATATATTGCATCATAACAAAGAATTATCGCACTAAAATATATAACGGAATATTCTCAATTGAACACCCATTATAGTACTTTTAGAGAATTCTTTATCGTTGCTAAACTTTTCTACAAGTAATACCCTTTACTAGGTTTCCAACCTAAGGTCAAAGCGATTTTCTCTGATACCAACTGCGGTGACCCAGCATACCACTGCATGTGGAGTACAATATAGTCATTGACATGACACTCACAAAACATCGTTCTGTAAATATCACATCCCTCAGAGTGGTACAATAGAAACATTGCGGGTCCATATTACAAACATTCACACATTATTATTACAACACCAGAAGTTCAAGACTTCAAAAGGTTCAACTTACAAACCAAAATATAAAGTGTTTCAATGGAATTTAAAAATAGCAACTCTGACTAGGAGTTGAGCTCAACAACTTATTCTATAGAGTTCATGCTGCTCGCCTCCGTTGGTTACTACTAACTAGGGATACTTAGTTGGACTCGTTATCATCGACACCATAGCAAATTTCATAATCCACTCCTTCAACACCTCCGGACAGATCAGGTTCCTCGTAGAACACATATTCTTGGCATTCGACTGCATACATTTGCATGTCTTCGGGATCCTCAGAGTCTAAGCAAGGGATCAAAGGAAAGAATGAGTAACAGCGTTACCCAACAAGTTCATTATATGCAAGGTGGGAAGTTTGATGCTCTAACTACCACCTCGGATTATAAATCCTTGGTACAATGATAGTTTTTTAAATCTTTCTTCAAAGATTGATTTTATTATGGAAATCTATGACAATCAACCTTCACAGGTTGACCAGAACTTTCATGGAGTTCCTTTCCTTCCACGTTCGTAGATCCTTCCCGGAACAGGGAGTAACAAGCTACAGTTCTTACACTCTGCAGACGTGCATTACTTTACCCATGAGAGATCGACTCCTTGTTGCACAACCGAGCGTACTTTCCCGTCCATAAATCCATGATGTGGGGCCCAGTAGTTGGTCCAAGCCAATCACTGCCCCCTTCGTGACCTCGCATGCCTCCTTGGTGTACACCATGCCCACATAATGAATTACGGCAATGGTTTGTACAAACCGTTAGATGCTAGAACTATCGTGGGACGATGAGGGTTCCCACCCATATGCTGCATATCCTCTATGAATTACCAATTAATATGCACGCTACAAGGATAACAGCCACGACCTGCACATCCGGCTTCATGCGAGAGGAAGAAGATACAGCTGACTTCTCTGTCCCATTCCAAATCTCATGGCTAACGCGTAATTTACGGCGCTATAATCACTGATGTCAGGGGTTATTAAGTCCCTAACTGATTATAATTCTTGCAAATAGAACCCTAAGTTCTATTACTTCATTTTATCATCACTTAGGATGATGTCTATGATTTCTTTATTTGTGAAAATAATATTTTCTTTCTTTTATAGCATATATGATAACACACAATTTTCAAATACTTTGATAAAGACTCTTCAAAGGACATGAGCAAGTGATGAACTTGCCTTGTGATGGAAAGGTAGTGAAGTCTGATGCTTGCACTGGACCTTGAGCTTCTATGTCTACAAAAACATCATTATTGCCTGGTAAGGACAATATTTAAAGAAGCAAAATGATTATGCAAGTAATGTAATGCATCATTTAATTTAATATTCATTTTCCCATAAAATTATTTCTAATAATAAAGGATTTATAAATATTACTTTTTAATATTTATAACATATATTGAATTATTTTATTTTCCTTTTATTTGACTTTTATTGATTTAATAATTCTTTTAGGAATTATCACTTAAATATCAAAAATTGTTATTAAATATTTATTTAGTATTTTTCAAAAATACTACAATATTAATATATAATGAAAGTGATTTTTATTTATTTTTATAGTCTTTCAATAATTTTCTAAAATTCCATAAGGAATATATAAATTACAAAATTCTTAATACAATTTAAATGTCTAAAATTTTCATATCTAAATTTATTTGGATAATATGGATTATTGTGAATCCAAAAATATTGTATTTATAATTTTTGGACTTTTATTTTATTTTCTAGAATTTAATTAATTTCAGGGGTATTTTAGCCTTTTCCTATTTATTAAAAAGAGCCGTAAAGGTTTTTGGGCTGGCTTAATCTTATTGGGCCTGGTGGCCCATTAGACATAGTCAAAATAGCCACCCCGAAGGGTTTGGCCCAACTCAGCCCACCCCCTCGCTGCCTGTCACCCTCGAGCTCATTTCTCTCCTCCCCTGTCCTCGACCCCGTGGTTGGTGATGTCGCCGCCGACGATTCCCGCCGTCGTGGACCGTCCTGGTCGCCGCCGTGGTGCAGGAGGAGGTTGTCGACTACGCCTCTCCATCCTGTCTAATTGGATTTGAGCATGGGGCTCTCCTATGACGGATCGATGCCGTCCCGAACCCTAGGGTTTGGGGGTTAGCGTGGATCTTGGTGCTGCCGCTGCCGTCGTGCGTCGTGGTGATTCTCCTCGCCTTAAGGCGTGGTCATGGTCGCCGCCGTGGCGCTGTATGGGTCGCATCGCCCCTCCTGGGATGCTCCCCGTGCCGCCATGGTCGTCGGCCACCTCTGCTTCCTCTTCTAGTCTATAGCGAGGACGTTTGGTGAGTTCTGTTCCTCTCCCCTAGTGCTCTCTGTGCTCGCTCATCCTATGCTAGATGTTGGCAGTGACCTCTCTGGTTACTGTCTTGTCCTGATTAAGATGATTTATTTCATTTAGGGTTCTTATCCTGTGGTAGATCATATACTGGATGAATTAGATCATGTGTGGATGGTCTGTAAGCATGCTAAATGGTTATTAGCCTGAGGCTTGTTGCTTGAGATGAACTATAATGGTTCTGGTGTCTTATTAGATGATTATATTCTTAGATTTCATATGATTCAGATGACCTAGTTTCTCTGAAACCAATGCTTGGTAAAGTCAGTGGGTTTGCTAAATTTCCACTGTCATTTCTTGGTTAATGATAATGGTTATGGTGTGATGAAATCACTGTCTTAGTGCTATTGGCTTGAGAATTAATGTGTGGTTTGAGATCACAATGATCTCAAACAGTGAAGATAAACATAGGAATGTCCTAATTATGATTCCTGTAATGACAGGAAAATGATTAATAGATTGATTGATTGAATCTGTGATGATTGAATGTTTATCCTGATTCATGTAGAATTGTTCTTGTGACACCATCTTGGTATGGCACACAAGATTGATTCTTATTCATTGATTGGGTTGGTTTAAGCTTAAAACAAGCTTGGCTTTAAAAGATAAGTAGAAATGTTCTTTTCTGAAATCCCTAAGACCAATGATGTTGGTCTGAGGCTTAGGGGTTTAGGCCTTATCTAGTTGATTCATATAGATAGTCCTAGTAGTGGTACCAGCTATTGTTTCTTGAATCAAAGCTTGGAAAAACTTATAGTAAGCTTGATCATTATATGGATCCAAAAGATTAGCTTCTAAGGTGCTACCCTTATCTTAGGGACGTGCCTAGAAATTAAATCTTAGCTATATTTGTGCTTGAATTGAAATATATAGCTTGACAACCAAATTGATGTTGTTCTGAGTTTTGGTTGGATCCTTGTACTTTGTTGTTTGCTTTTAGAGTTTAAAATCTCAATGATGGATTCACCCCACTTGGGTGCTTTTCGGGAGTTTGTTTCATAAAACAACACATGCTTCTGTCTAGATAATATGATTAGATCATGTGAAGGTTTTATGATACTCACCACAAAAACTGATGATTATGGAGTTGGGTGATGATGTTGATCTTGTCTTGCTGAGCTGTTGTGCTTGACCTTGAGCTAGACTGCTCCTCCTAGCTCCTGGACTTGGTCTTGTTGTCCACCTGATCCTTTCCCCTCCTTATGTCACCATCCTGGTGATGAGATCTTGGGCTTTGGTTGGCTTGGTTGTTGGCTGTTGTGCTTGGTTTAGCTGCTGGCTAAGCTAACTGTTCTTTGTCCGTGAGCAGTGAAGATATGCACTAGTGACTCTCCACGGCTGTGATGATGGTTTTGTGTGTTTGAGCTGTGCTGTGAAGCTGACAGCACACCCCATGCATTTACGGGTGTGTCCTGCCTATGTGCTTGCTGTGCACTTGTGGATATGCTTTGGACTTGAGAGTTACTTTGATCTGATTACTTTTACCTGGCTGGTGAAACTTGCCCCTCCTCGCTGTCAATTTGACTTTTTGGCTTAAAATTTATGAAATATAGATTCTTTCATCTTGGTGAAACTTTCCCCTTTTATAAATTTCTCAATGATGAAACTTGTTCTGTGCACCTCACTGACATGTCCGAGAGGAAAACAATTCTAACTCTAACCTTTATTGTTTTTTATTAGTGTTTGTCTTGCAGGTACAGATTTGAAGATGAAGATTTTAGTTTAGGTTTTCTTTATAGGATAGTTAATGTAATCTTCTTTATTCTTTTGTAATTTTCATTTTATTATTTTGTAATCTTCATTTTATTATTTTGTAATAAAGATTATATGATTACCAATGAAGAAATATTCTTATTCTTTATTTAATTCCTATTGTGAAGTTTGTAGATAATTTCAATAAGTTACATTTTTGTAACTTATTTATGGAATGAAAATATGAAATAAGTATTCATATTCTTAATTATTTTCTTTGGATAAAGTTTGAGTTATAATAATTAACTCTTAATTAAATCAAGATTCAAACCTTATTCCTAATTCATTTGAATTATAATTCAAACACTCAAGTTTAAAATTCAAAATCATTTTCTAAAAAACATAATTCCTCAAAGATCATATCAAAGTCTATAGCAATCATCCTTTAAGACTAAACCTAATCTCAAAGTATGAAAGAAACCTTGATCACTTTAGGTTTTTATTTGGCGAAAATTTTACCCACATTTTCACAGATGAATGCATGCAACATTCCAAATTCCTAAATCTACCCTTCGTTAGTTCCTAAATGCTGGGATGTTACATGTGGGAAAAGGCATTATGCATTTTTCTTTTCCAATAAGCAATCATATATTCCCTAAAGAGAAGAAGAGAGGTAAGAAAGGTAGGAGCAAAAAAGTTGATGTTAATGTTTCTTCATTTGAAAATACTTGATTCTTGCTTCTTGTGCCTAACTTAAAGGCGTTAAAGAAAAGTACTTATTGGGAGTGATACATCCAAAACGTATCTACTTTCCCGAACACTTTTGCTATTGTTTTCCCTCTAAACTTGTGTGATTTGGATACAACTAACACGGACTGACGATGTTTTCAGCAGAATTACCTTGGTGTCTAGTTTTTGTGCAGAAAATCAACTACCAGGAAAAATCCCGGAAAATATGCCAAAAATTATATTTCACCAGAAGATCCACGGAGCCAGAAGACGAGATGGAGAAGGGGCCTGGGGGTCCCACACCCCTGCCAGGCGCGGGCCCACCTCTAGCCGCGCCTAGGGGGTGCAGCCACCCCAGGCACCCCCTCGGCCTCCCTCTACGCAGAAAAGTTGCCTCTCGACCTAAAAACCGAGGGGGGGGGGGTCGATAGTTTTCTAGAAAGAGTTTCGCTCCGCCGCCGCCACCAAAAACCAAGATTCGGATCCAGAAACTCTGTTCTAGTACCCTGCCGGGACGGGGAATTTGGAGAGGATCTCCGCCATCGTCATCACCAACGCATCTCCATCAACCATCGATGTTTCCCTCATCCATGAGTGAGTAATCCCCCGCTGTAGGCTTGGGGATGGTAGGGATTGGATTAGTTCTATCATGTAATCGAATAAGATTGTTAGGGCATAGTGCCTAGTATCTCTATTAGTGCTATTTGACTTTGTTGCAACTTGTTGTGCTTAATGCTTGTCACTAGGGCCCGAGTGCCATGATCTCAGATCTGAACTTATTATTGAATCATTATGATAGTATTGTTTGTGGTCTTATCTGCAAGTTGTGTACACATATCATTGTCCGGATCCAAAGGCCCCGAAGTGACAATAATTGGGACAACCGGAGGGGATGGCTATGGTGTGAGGATCACATGTGTTCACGGAGTGTTAATGCTTTTCTCCAGTGCTCTATTAAAAGGAGCACCTTAATTGCTAGTAGATCCCTAGAGGACCCGCTGCCATGGGCTGGCTGGACGGAAGATGTTGTGCAAGTTCTCATTGTGAGCACGTATGACTATATTTGGAGCACATGCCTAGGATTGTTTAGTACTTGGATGTTTATTATTATTTATCTGCAATGCCCTAGATCTTGAAGTTACATGTTTAGACTTGTCCATGCAACGCTCGTACATCCATCCCTATGCCTACCGCACTCGAATCCCACTGTTTACTGTTACTGTTACTATTGCTCATGTTTTACTACTGTTGTTGCTACTACCAAACTGTTGCTACTGATAAACTTCTATGAGCAAGAACTATTTCCAGGTGCAGCTGAATTGACAACTCAGTTGTCAAGGCTTGGAAGTATTCTTTGGCTCCCCTTGTGTCGAATCAATAAATTGGGTAATACTACCCGCGAAGACTGTTGCGATCCCCTACACTTGTGGGTCGTCAAGACTATTTTCTGGCGCCGTTGTCGGGGAGCATAGCTTTATTTGTAAGTTCACTTGGATCTACTATTGTTCACTGCTACTCCTTTCATCATGGGTAAGTCTCGTGATGGAAAGTTGCCTATTTTACCATCCACTACAAGAAGAGGTACAGTCCTAAACACTTCTGCTACTCTTAATTTACCGTTTGTTATGAGTAAGCTTGTTACACCACCACCACATACTCATGCTACACACACTGCTACTACTTTTGAATCTGAAACTGCTTTTGATGCTCATGATGTTACTTCTACTGTGCTTGATGCGAATGGTTCATTAGGTTCTTTCCTAGATGCTACTATGGATAGTCTAGGAAATACTGAAACTCCTAGTGAAGACACTATTACACCTGTTAGCTCACCTGAGTCTAGTGAGAGTTATGATATTAATGATGGTTACATTGAGTTCACTGATGAATTTGTTGAAGAGTGGCGAAACACACATGGTACTAGTTCTATTAAGAGTCTCCTTGCTAGACGTACTATTATGCCTAAACTGTCCTCTGATCCTAAGTTTGCCACCTCTCCCATAGATATTAAAAATAAAGATTATGATTTCTCTCTTGATTTATCCTATTTAGATATTGTTAAGAAAGAACCTTTCTGTGGGACTGAAAGTGAGAGTGTTGTGGCTCATATGAATGAGCTTTCTACTATGAGTGCTTTATTCTCTGATAATTTTAAGATGCGCAAGTACTTTGTTACTAAGATCTTCCCTTTTTCACTAAAAGGAGAAGCTAGGGCTTGGTTTAATAGATTACCTCCTGGTTCCATTGATAGCCCTAATTGCTTGATTGCTTCTTTCTTCCAAAAATATTTTCCTCCTAGTAGAGACTTTGTAGAGACTTTTTGATTTTAAACAGGGAGAAGAAGAGAAATTGCATGAGTCATGGACAAGGTTCTGTGCCTTGATTCATGCACATCCTAGATGTCGAATGAGCTTCTTGATATTTATTATAATGGACTAACTGATGATTCTAGGACCTACCTAGATAGCTTTGCTGATTGTGTGTTCAGGAAAAGAACTCCTACAGATGCTGAAGAATTAATGGCTAAGATAAGCAAGAATTATGATGATTGGACTTCAACTGAGCTAAATACACCTAAGCCTATTACTCCTGAACCAGTTGTGCCTAAACCAGTTCCAACACCAACACCAAAGAAGAGGGGAGTTATTGCATTAAATGATGAAGTGATGAAGGAAGCTAATAAGTGTCTAAAGGAGAAAGGTATTAGAGCTGAAGATGTAAAGAATCTACCTCCTATAGAAGAATTATGTAAGCCAATTCCCCACTAATCCACTATTGAGGTACACTCTCTCCAAAACTTTGATGAAGGTGATATTCCTTATGGTAAGCCTCCTGATCAATGTTTAGAGGAACTTGACATTTTTATTGTTAAACAAGGTAATTTTAATAAACAAGTTCAGAATCATTTATTGGAAAACTCTAGAGCTATCCGTGAGTTGAAAGATATTGTGGAAAGAACTTCTAATGATATTAAAATGCTTTGTAAACACTTTCAAATGGTTCAAACCCAACTTGATCAACTTGCTAAGGTACAAAATGATATGCTAGTTAATGCCTCGATAGATAAACATGCTTATGGAATTAGAATTAGGAGTGGTATAGCTACTCAAGATCATTTTTATCCTGAAGGACACCCTAAAAGAATTGAGCAGGACTCTCAGCAAGGTGAGAGTAGTGGTAGTCCTTGTAAGAGAAAGAAAAAGAAACACAAAATAGTTGAGGAACCCCTTGAACCTATTGTAGATGCTAATAGTATATTTGTCTCTGATGCTGAAACTTAGAGTGGTAATGATAAAAATGATGCTCTTGATAAGGAGGAAGAACCTGAGAAGCACACTAAGAACACTAGGTACACTAAGGAAGATTTTATTACTAATAAACATGGTAAAGAGAGAGAACCTTGGTTGCAAAAACCTACGCCTTTTCTAGGTAAGAAACACAAGTCAAAGGAGGAAGAACACTACAACAAGTTTTGTGAGTGGATGAAACCTTTATTTTTGCAAATTCCTTTGACTGATGCTATTAAATTGCCTCCTTATTCAAAGTATATGAAGGATATTGTCTCTAATAAAAGGAAGATTCCTAATTAGGAGATTTATACTTTTATTGCTAATTACTTTAATGGTAAGGTTCCAAAGAAACTTGGTGATCTAGGTATACCAACTATTCCTTGATCTATTAAGAATAATTATGTTAGAACTGCTTTATGCGATTTGGGAGCTGGAGTTAGTGTTATGCCTTTTTCTCTCTACAAGAGACTCCAGCTAGAAAAGTTGATACCAACTGATATATCTTTGCAAATGGCTAATAAGTCAACTACTATTCCTGTTGGTATATGTGAGGATGTTCCTGT
Source organism: Avena sativa (assembly GCA_916181665.1). Classification (NCBI taxonomy): domain Eukaryota; kingdom Viridiplantae; phylum Streptophyta; class Magnoliopsida; order Poales; family Poaceae; genus Avena; species Avena sativa. The sequence continues at coordinate 243,434,802 of OV702297.1, forward strand.
TCAAGTGGCTCATAATTGCTTGGTTTTGACTGATTTTGTTGTGCTTGAAATGCCTGAAGATGATAATATGTCTATTATTCTTGGGAGACCTTTTATTAATACTGTAGGTGCTGTCATTAATTGTAATCAAGGAAAAGTAACATTCAATATTGATGACAAAGAGCATACTGTTTATTTCCCCAAGAAGGTTGTTAAGAGATATTGCCTGAATTCCATTGAAAATACTGAGAGCATCAAGGTTGGAGAAATATATTGTCCCATTCCACAAGAAAATTTTGAAACTATTATGATCGGGATCATTGCTATCAAGTATGAGGTAACATAATCACCTTGTGGAATGCAAAGTTTTGTTTCATATAAGATTGTTTTGGTAACAAGACTTGATCAACCTTGTTAACAAAAGGATTTTAATGAATAAAATAATGTTTTCACTGTGGTTATACTTGCTTTCTTTTACTTTTTCTCCTTTCCAATCTTTGCTCTTCGTCGTGCCAAACTTAAAGGCATTAAAGAAAAGTACTTGTTGGGAGGTAACCCAAGAGTTTATTGAGTCTTGGAAGTTATTACTTCAGTAATGACCTCTTCTTATCCTTTTTGTTTGATTTTTTTGCCAAGAATAACCTCTAATGAGAGGGAAGTAAGATTTGGAGAGTTGCTGTCCCAAAACAGATTTCTGTCCTTCACCAAAAAAAATCGTGAGGAATCTCTATAACTCGGATTGAGCTGAAAAGTTTAGAATAAATCCCCCAGTATGTTAGCTAACTTTCGTTAGTTCAGAACTTTTTGATTTGAGCAATAGAAGATGTTCGAACAAATTGGTTTCTACCTGGTGGTCTGTATTGACAGATTTGTGCCATTATTTGCATTTGCTTCTTATTGATTCCTTTTTGAGTTCTCTTTTGGGGAATTGAGCTTTTTGAAGGAGTTTCTACAGTATCTTGTGTTTTTAGTGAAAAGTTTTGCTGTTCCAAAGCTTTGCCTAAGGTCTAATATCTTTTGAATACACTAATGTTGCTAATGAAGATTGTGTGAAGTTTTGTATGAAGGAAAAATTTCAGGTGTAGAGAGAGAATGATGTAATGAGATGAAGAATGGACAAAATCTCAATCTTGGGGGGATCTAACCCATGTCACCCCAAGAAATATGCAAGAGGTACAAGCGTCAAAGCTTGGGGGTGCCCAAGGCATCCCCTTCTTCATCAATAAAAATCTCAGGTCTTTCTAGACATTTCGTTTTTATTGTTTCATGCACAGTTGTGTTGTTCTTGGAGTGTCTTAGTTTTTGTTTTTGGTTTTCTTTTGCTTTGTTTTCTTTGTTTGAAAAAAATCGAAAACACCAAAAATATTTTTTGTTCTTCTTTGGTTTTGTGAGTTATTTGCAGGGTTCAGCCGTCCTTAGTAGATTTTGGTTTCATGTTATTATTCAAGTCACACATGTGAAGGGCAATAATGAAGATTAAGACAACTCGAGGTGTGGTAAGTGGCTGGTAACAAACTCAATTTGTTTTCATTTTTGGACATATACTCATCATTGTGAGCATGCTTAGTATATTCATTGTAAGGTGTATGTTACTAATGGATGCTTAGTAGTTCTTGCTTGTCTATGATTAGCTCCAGCTTGCTAATAGTTTGTAGCATGTCATATGAATGTTTGCTTGTATTGTTTTATTCATATTTTGGTATGATATTGTGGTATCCTCCTCTAGAAGTTTCATGTGAATCGACTTGGCACATTCTCACGCATGCATATGAATAAACAATAGTCAGTAAGCCTCGATGATTTATTTTGCCTCAGAGTTCTAGTATCACTTTCATGCCATAGTTAGTCTTGTTTTGTTGCAAGCATGGTTATGACAATTATTGCTCTCTCGGTTGGCGTTCCATCTCTTTTGCTAGCCTTCACTTGCACTGAGTATGTGCTATGCCCGTGCTTCCAACTCCCCAAAACCAATATTGCCAACTGTGTCCACCATACCTACCTATTAGCATCATTTGCTATTTCAGTGCATATTCAATATGCCTTGTTTTCTTCCAAATAAAATGTTTGTCTATTTTGAGAAAGTTAGTTAGTAAAGATCTCACAAACTTGATGGCACACTTTATTCCTTGCACTTAATAATCCTGAACCATTGTGACTTGTCCATGAAAGTTATATGCTTGCAAATTATATGCTGGGAGTCAGCAGAACCGTGCTATCACGAGGAACACTTTCAACACTTTTTGGATATCCTATCCAGTTGATACTTTGCTCTTTTGTTTACGGATGTCGACGATGTGAAATAAAAGGGGAGCTTGTGAGTTCATAGAGTCCATACATTGTGTTAGAGAAACACCTGGGCCGCTAGCCTAAGCCATGCTTAATCATGGTGAAACTTGCAGCATCACCATAATGAGCATTCTGTGAAGCATCCTCAATAAAAAGCTATGCATATAGTAAATAAAAAGATTGCTAAGATGCTCATTGCCTGCTTGCCTTGTCATTTTGATCATGGGATAGCTCATGTATCATGTGCAAGGTGTACCCCGTTGGCGGTTCTCTATGATATGCATGTATGAACAATGACAAAAACTTGCAGGTAACCAAAGTTGAGTAGCATGCGGAGCGTCCCTCGTACTCAAGGGAGTTGGGATTTCCAGTTTATGGTCTGTCAAGCATATAACTCATACTGGACCTCACTTTCACCTTAACCACATGAATATGCCTATGATAGGGGCAATGAGAGCTCAAAGCTAATGAGTACCTTACTTTCAGCATTGGAAAGCCTTTCAAACTTTTCAAAACCATTTTCACTCCCTTGTTGAGTCACCATTTATTCTATGAGAACCTTCTTGAGAGCATAGTTGTCATTCTTGTGATTGTTCCAAAACTTGGTTAATTATGTCATGACTTTGATGCGTGTATCTCTGATATCTTTACTTCTAGTCTTCACTTGAACTTCAGAGGTGCCTTGGCATTTATATTGTGCTCGATAAACAAAGGCAAGCGAGATACCACTCTATCATAACTTAATATGAGCATAACAATGTTGCTTATGTTTATGTTTCATGCTGCTTATTATTATTGAGTTGGTTTCTCTTCATAGCTTGCAATGACTATTGAGTAGACTTAGTTGCATACTTCTTATTATGAATGGTTTAAGCATCTAATCCTGTGCTGAGAATATATACATCATATGAAGCAAATGTGTTTGTGAAAGTTCTTTTATCGCACTCAGTTTTCAACTAAATTGCTTGAGGACAAGCAATAAGCTAAGCTTGGGGGGAGTTGATATGTTCAAAACATATCTACTTTCCCGAAAACTTTTGCTATTGTTTTTCCTCTAAACTTGTGTGATTTGGATACAACTAACACAGACTGACGCTGTTTTCAGCAGAATTACCTTGGTGTCCAGTTTTTGTGCAGAAAATCAACTATCAGGAAAAATCCCAGAAAATATGCCAAAAAATATATTTCACCAGAAGATCCACGGAGCCAGAAAGACAAGACTGAGAAGGGTCATGGGGGGCCCACACCCCTGCCGGGCGCGGGCCCACCTCTGGCCGCGCCTAGGAGGGAAGCCACCCCATGCACCCCCTCGGCCTCCCTCTGCGCTTATAAGTTGCCTCTTGACCTAAAAATGAGGGGGGTTGTAACATCCCATCATTAGAACTTAGAAATAAGCTGAACCCAGATGTGTGCATTGCATTCATGCATAGAAAATCCGAATAATTTTCGTGATTTTGAACAAAACTTGTCAAAGTGATTAAAGCTTCTCTCAACTTGATGGAATTGAAGTAGATCATCAAGTTGACTGCGATAAGTTTAAATATGACCTTTTCTAAAACCTTATTTTGGGTAAACATGATTTGATCTAAGGGTATATCAAATGTAATAAAAGTTAAACCCTAATACATGACTTAATGTATTATATTTGATCCTAAAGTAATCATATCCCAGTATTCATTACACAACCCATGAATACCAAGTTATAATTATAACTTAAGTAATAAGAATGTAACAACTAATTCTTGATCTATCTTAATCTCATTTGCTTATACCATGATTATCATGGTAATACCTAACCTTAACTCTTTAGTAAGATTGAGTAGGAAAGAAACCAAGTCAAGATCATTCACCACATATCTTTCTTTCCATATCAATCTTTATCATCTCTAATGAATCCTATCTTAATATATGTTGTTCATCAATGTTGAGTAATCAACTATTGATTTACAAATTCTTAAACTATCAATTCTTGATTTATCTACTCTTATCCTTATCATAGCATCCATTCTAAAACCTTTAGAGAATGAAGTAAGAAAAGGTAGATGATAATGCTAGTTTTAGATATCATCTATAAGATGGGAGTGATTGAAGGAAATCAAATCAATATGGTAACAAAGAAGATTACAAGGATGAATCCTGAAGATAGATACCAAGGAGTAATCCTATTGGATTAAGTAAGCATAGTCCATGAATAGCATCCCTTAATCCAATAGAGATACTAAGAAGATAATTTCAATACAACTGTAATGTTGTATTGATGAAGCCTTAATTAGCCAACTGGAAACCTAAACCATAAAGGATCAAAGAATTCCAATGATCATGCCCTACTCACCAATATTGAATGCTTATATCATGTATAAGTAACATTGGTGGATAGAACATGATTGAAACCTAGTATAGATATGTTATGCTAGGTTAGTCTTGACAAGTCACATTAATATAATGTGAGGTTGGAGTATTAGATACTGGAATCAAGTAGAGATATGATAGTATGATTAGAATGATGTTAGTGCATCATTGAATTGAAGATGTAGTATTTTCCTCTTGGGAAATACTAAACACTTGAGGTGAAGTAGGATTTGAGGTATATATCCATTGGAGTAATATTAGTGATGGTGATAAAGGAAGTATATGAATAGATTTAGAAGTAACTACTTAGTGGATTAGAGGTTATCATTACTAGAGTTGTTTGATATAACCCAATTATAGATGTGAGAAGATTATGAAAAGATTTAGTAACAAGCTCATTGCATTTATAAATTGATTTAGAAGAATAAAAGGTGGATAAGAAGATTCTTGTGAAGTAAAGCTCATCATGTTAACACCTGATGATGGATATGAAGAAGTAGTATATCTAGGCAAGAAATTCCTTAATTAGAAGTCCAGGATTGTGAATTATGGAAGATAGGAATTCTTGGTAAAACATTCAACCTTAAATCTGTAATCAAACTCATTATATATTTTATCTATTTGAATCAATCATCTTATTTCCACAATGCTTTATAGGAATATTTTCCTATAGCAAATCACTCAAGTATATCTTTAACACTTTCAAACCTTTAAATCTTATGTATCACATAATTGGAAATTGTTATAAACCATTATCCTCAATATTATATCCATATATTAATCACACTTAAGAAAGTAATGAATAGCTAATTCCAGAAAACAACTATGCATATTTTAAATAAGAAGGGTGGTTAGGATTCACTTGTTAGTAGGTTTTGGATAATAGAATTCACCATTATGATAATCCTAATAATTAAATTCTCTTATATAATGATTGTTATATAATAATAAAGATGGATACATGCTTTGCATATATTTAGCTACCCTAAACCATCATCATTACATTCATTAGGATGAAATAAAAAATCATTCTATAAGGGTATAATATGATTAACAAATCCCTAAAAACCTAACTCCTATATTAGTTATAATAAAATATATCCATTGCTATTTCCTAAATTCATGGGAATAATATTAATAATATTAATTCCCTAGAACTCTATTTATCAAATAAAAATAAAGGATCACCATGTAAAAATCTCCTTAATATTGTGAGTTAATGAGAATCAAATCCCATGAGTTAATAGTAATGCATTCTATAATAATTTTATGAATTTTAGCTCAACTAAATTCATATAAAAATCCTTACCAATAATAATAAGAAAAGTATATGTATAAAGAAAATAAAGAAACTATAGCACTATATAATAAAAACTCACAAAATGATTTTAAATACTATCTATCATTGGTGCAAGTATTAGCAAAGTAATTCCATAAAGATAAGACTAAATTAGTGCGTAAATAAAAGGGTAAGAAAAGAAAACAGAAAATAGAAATCGAAAAAAAAACAAATAGAAATAAAAAAATAACAGAGGAATCAAATCTGGCCCACGGCCCATTCCTCCTCTCTCTTACTCGTCGCACACACGCGTTACACCGTGGCCCACTTGGCCCAATCCCACAGCCCATACCGGTTCAACGTTTCTTCTTCCTCTCGCCAGAATGCAGAGCCGGCGAAGCTGCTGCCTAGCACATCGTCGGCCGTTCGCCGTCGCCGCGATGCCCGCTCCAAGATCCGAGCCGCCGATGATCGTTGCCTATAAGAAGATTGCCGTCATGCCGGAGAGCCTTATCTCCTCCTCTTTAGTGTTTTCCTCCTATGTTCTGAACCCTAGCTCGTCGGTGTTAGTTGCTCCGGCCAAGTCCGACCACCCTGTGCCTCGCCAAAGCCACCGTTAGAAGCTCCATTGTGGACTCGTTCAATTAGGACCAAGAACGGGAGTTGGCGCGCCAGGAATCAAGCGAAATTGAGGTTTCCCTTTTGACGGCCACCGTGGCCATCGTCGTCGATTCGTGGTATGCACGCCTCCTCTCACTTCCCCAAACACTCCATCCCAATCAGGGTGAGCTTCTCTATCTTCCAGTAGTCTTTGTTGGTTTGATTGCATCCTGTATCAGGACATCGCCGTGCACCGACGTGCACCGCCGACATTCGCCTCGTGCCCTGTCTTCCGATGACCAAAAACGAGCGGCTCCGCCACTCTTCGACTCGCCTTCGTCCCAATCGTTCTAACAAACCTAATCACAGTGTCTCACATGCTTCCAATCATCCAGCAAACCCATGATCTGAAGATCATCTTCAGATGATGTCAACATGACGTCAGGCCCACGTCATCTTTGACCCATTCAACCTGTTTGACTTGTCCTTTCCGAGGTGGCGTGTGTCACATCCCAAAATTCTCCTAATTTTGGAATGTGAAACAAATAAATAAGATTGATTGATTGTTTGACTTTGTTGAAAATTCTCAAAGAGAAGAAACTTTTTGAATAGAAAATACTCTCAACCTTGAATTCAAAATATTATATTCTTTTGTTAAGACCTAAGTATCCATATAGGCAAAAGGGCATGGATTGATTATGGATTGTAGAATTGGTGTGCAAGATTTCAAAATGAAAATATCATGAAGCATTCATATGCATTTCATCCATGCAAAGTTCTCACAAACTAAATCCAAATCCTGGTATCTAAATCCTATAGTTGATTCGCCCAAATGTTCCTAAGGGTAATTAAATTGACTTATTAAAACCCACTGTTGCTAAGGCATAAATTATTGCTAAATCATAGCCTAAAGAGATCCAATTAATACTACAAAATTTTAGAAACAAAATTGAGCTCATTTGGAGCTAGTATGAAAAAGTTATGGAATAAATACAAACACATAAAGATATAAATAAAATGAGATATACAAGGATTTATAAACCCACTATTTTCAAACTAGTAAAAAGATTACAAATTTGATTTTATAATGACCTATTCGATTTTAGAAAAAATTAGGAACAAGAATCATATCATTTGGAGTTCGTATGCAAAAGATATGAGGAAAACAAGTAAATAGAAAAAGAAAAAGAAAAAAATTCTAACGGGCCGGCCCAGCAAGGACCGACCGAACCAGCCACGACCGCGTACAGAGAACGATCGATCTAGTGCTTTAATTTCCGTGCAAAAATCTGTTTTCTAGACCTATCTCTACTCAAACTTTTATAACTTTTTATCTACAACTCCGAATCGAATTCCGTTTGTTTCTACTTGTTCCCTACTCCAAGGGCTATCTCTACATCATCCTAAATCTCCATATAAACTCGTGGAGCCACGGCTGTACGAGTTTCTATTCTCGAAATCCCGAATCTACCTATTCCCGAATCTTGTTTCGCTTTTTAACCCATCTAGACTTCGTCGTTTGCTTTCGATCAAAAAACGAAAGTTGAAGATCGCGTCGAAATCTTTCAATCCCGACAAACCTCACCTTTTTTCATCCACCACAGCCGGAGAATTTCGTATCGCAATATTTCAGATCTTACGGTGTAAATCCAAGATGTACTCGTGCTCGTTTCTTCAAATCCAAATTCCTTTGGTGAGAAGGTAGGAATAATGATTCCCACAACTTTCATGTTCTGAGTTTTTCAATTTGACCTACGGATTTTTCTCTCTAACACAGATCTATTTCTTGTCTATTCTAAGCCAAAATCGGGTCAATCTCTTCTTGTAGCCACCGGATCCTATCCAGACGGTCGAGATCCAATCAAACCGGTGCGTGCCATGTCGTCATCCCGGTCATCTTCCTCATCAACGCCACGTCAATGTAAGGTCAACATCTAGTCCCAGTCAGCATGCAAAGTCAACCTGTCCAGTCAGCGGAATATTCCCTGGAATATTCCGTTCGAATTTAAATTTGCATATTATAGATCTAACTTGTAAAATTTATTAGAAATTCATACCATGTCCAAAAATTACGTATAATATACCAAATTGAAGATAATTTCACGTAGAATCATCTTATCAGAATAGATCCAACTTTTACTATACGTGGTTACTGCAGTAATTTAATTAGTTTTAATGGTCTTTTAGGTTAATAAATTCATAGGATATTATCTGTAACTCCGAAAAATATGAATAATATATCAAATTTAAGCTACTGTAATGTACTTTAATAATATCTGGTTGGATCTATCCTTTGCAGATTATTTAACCCGTAGAAATTTAATTAGTTTTAATGGCTTTATAAATCATTAAATTTATAGCAAATTAATTGCTTGTCACAAAAATACAAATGATATACCGATGGAAAGCTGGTTCCATGTAGATCATCAATATGCAATTAGTTAAGCATTTTACTGTAAGGATTTGCCATGAAGGTTTAAATGGTTTAATAGCCTATTTAGAGTAATAAATTCATAAGAAAATAAATACTATTCAGAAAATTACAAATAATATGTCCCTGAAATCACAATTCCGTGGAGATTACAGATATAAATTTTGTTTGATTTTTAGGCAAAAGAAACTGTATGAATCATTTAAAACCCATTAAACGCTATTTAAATCATATAAAAAGATCTATAACTCCGATTAGGGTGAATCCAACGCCTACTGGTTCGTATTAACGTCCTCTATCCAGTAAACCCAAGAAACAAATTTAATTCTACAGTTAGAACAGGCGTTACAACAGAACTATCAAAACCCTTATATTGGCAAGTAATTATTAATAACAAGTACCCTATTGCATTAAATGAACTCATACATGCATCACATGATATATTAATATTCATAAAACTAATTATAACCATTGTGTCATGTTAAATCATCATGTATGTTTTCGATCATCCTTGTTGTGTTTGCTATGTTTGCAATTGTTTTGATTGGAACTACCTTGTCCTCGTATTAGATTGTTCGGAGAGTGCGATTGCTGCGGAGAAATACAATCAACACCCATATTATCAACATAAGGCAAGTTACACCACTTGTTCATAATTTTGTCCCAGTTTTGATTCTATGCATGTGATCTTCAAAATTCTGTAGTATGCATGTGTAGGATGTTCTAGTAGAATTTTTCCTTAGTATTATTTTGCAAGTGCGATGATTTTGTAGTATGCCATGAGTAGCTCTATACTTAGGATTTTTCCACTCCTAATAGGTTACCCTTGTTTTTGCTAAGTATTGCTTGCTATGCTATATATACAAAGTACCGCTGGGGGGTTCGAAAGACAAAGAATTTTTCTAAGTATAAAGGCTCTCTAGAGCAAACTTTTCTTCTCAAATCCACTTCAAAATAAAACTAAGTATTCTTCTGGGCGGAATGGTTGTCGGGTCAACGAGTGAGATTTGGGTGGAGGACGGCCGCCCAGGAATCAAAGAAGTCTGCCATGTTTCAGAATTCAGAAGCTTCCAATGCAACCACAATACATTATGGGCTCTGTCTTGGCCTAGTACTTAGTGGGAAACCTCACCTGGGTACCAACATTTGGAGGTTCTTGGCACGGTTGGATCCGGAAGGTAGAGGGGCTACTAAGGGAAAGCCTCGCCATGGTCTTGTTTGTAAAAGGACTTGATCGTGGATTGTGGGTAAAGTGCACAAACTCTCGAGAGTATTGCAATCTGATCGATCAGCCGTGTTCACTGTAACAGAACAACAATGAGCGTCTGAAGGATGGAGCCTCTGAAGGATCTTCCTCTCTCTTTTCTAAAACAAAGTTTTGAAACCCCATGGCGTGCGTAATATCGCTAATGGGTGGGAATTTGGGAACTTGGTGTGTAATATCCAAGTGACGCTTGGTGCGTAATATCCAAGTGTTTGGTTGTTTGGAAACTTGGTGTGTAATATCCTCGTGTGCCACTCGACCTTATTTTATCTAAGCAAATGTTTACAAAGTAGGACAATCTTCTCTTCTCTCTACTTAAGAAAACTAGCTTTATGCAAATGAACTCCAAAGCCTAAACTAGCCTTGCATGTAGAGTTAGTCTTTCCTTCCTTGGTGTAATTTGCCAATACATTCAAAGTATTGACCCAACTTGTTGGCTGCACGTTTCATGTGCAGAATTTTGGAGATCTTTGAAAGGTGCGCTAGGATCGCGGGTCTTCACTCAACCTGCCTGTGGCATTGATGGGACTCCAAGTTGTATTTATATCGCTTCTGTTGTAATAATGTAAACTCTGGATTATTCGATTCATGTAATAAAGACTTGTGTTTTACATGATATTTCATCGACTGTGAGTGCTAGCTATTGATCCAGGGACTAGCATGTTATTCATAGGGACTTAGGATCTTACTTGATCCAAGGTCACTACAGATGGTATCAGAGCATAAGTTGACTGTAGATCGTGACCCTAGACATGGAAAAACCTTAGGACAAATATTTTCTAAGTTATTTCAGAAAACTCTCATACTTCTCATCATCTACCTTGGGGTTTTAAAATTTCTTAAGTCTCTTCTTTTCAACATTAGAAAATGACCACTACACACTTCAAGAAGAAACTTTTCTCAAGATTACCTTTTTAAAGAAGATCATCTCAATGTTTCGATTAAGTTGGTACTTGAAGATCTCTATGAAAGATGTTCCAAGACTGAAGCTACGAGATTAAAGACTTCAAAGGCCTTAAATCAATGTTATTAACTGAAGAACTCGAAAGATTGAAGATTATGAAGAACATGAAGACTATCAAGAGCACGAATACTTTTGGAGACTCGAAGCCTCGAAGATTCCAAGTGACCTATCAGGAACCAAACCCGAATAAGATTTCGCTAAATATAGATGCGACAAATTGTTTGCTATCTTGTATGGTTTATTACCTTAGCTAATGAAAACCTGTTTTCTAAATAAAATTTCTTGTATGGGTTATTCTTCTTCTTCCATACTCCATTCGTTCCTACTCTAAACCTTGGTCAACTCGACAGATGGACCATATCAATAAGGAGGACAAGGAACTCAACTCCACCAAGCGTAAGAGCCACGCCGATGCAAAGAAGTGGATGCTCCAGGTTGAAGAAAGAATGAAGGATGCCAACATTGAAGTCAACAGAATGCTTCATTATGTCACCCAATTCCTAAAGGACGACGCTCCAACTTGGTGGGAGATGCAACACACCATTGATGATCATCAAGGGGTGATATCTTAGGAAGAATTTAAAGTGGTTCTACTTCAATCTCGTCTCGTATACCAAAAATCCAAGAAGTTGAAGTCCCAAAACATTTAGCTTGCACGATCTATGGAGAAATAGGGCATATCACCAAGGAGCATCATGATCAGCGCCCCTACTGTGAAGGAAGGCACCCATCAGAAGATTGTCCCACCTCTCAAGTTACATTATTCCTGTGCGAAGGGACCAATCACAACCCCGCTCAATGCACCTCTACCCGGTGGTACATCAACTGAATCAACAAGTCAGAGACGGAATGCGCCAAGACCTCATGAAGCTCCGCGAGGACACGACAAATACAAGGGATGGATTCAAGACTCTAGACACCGCACCCAAAGTCATCACTTCGCAATACTCGACATATGAAAGGAATGCCCATTTTCCCCAAACTGGCTCAAGGAAACGATCAAGGCTTCCAAATGTTGAGGTAGAGCATGAAGAACCACAAGACGGGATGTCCTTGCCAAAAAGGAGGAAGGATCTAAGCAAAAGTCCTATGCTTCCAGTGTCACAATCCTGGGCATTATGCTGATAATTGTCCAAAACATGTGAATGTAGCTGGAAAGGATAAAAACGACGATGGTAATAGCAATAGAAGACCTCTATTAGGATAACTATCATATTTTATACTTATTAGATGTTCTTATATTTCTTGTCTATCTTTTCTATAACCTCTTCTTGTTCAAATTTGTAGTTGTCCATTCTTATGATACCTATATGAGAGTAAGCTAAGTAAAAGAACAAATAGTATGACATAAATAAACATCTCATCAAGTTTGGTTAGGTCTGGACCACCATATTTCATCTCTTTAGGAGATCATCGCTATCGTGTTAGCATATTGTTTTTACCAACTTATGTGGTATGACAATATAGGTTGCTTGCTGGTTTGTACTGAATCATATCGTGTGATGCCTTGTTTAGGATCTGTTGTTTTGAAACACTAAAGTTGCTGGAACTTTTATGAGGTTTTTAAATTAGTTTAATGATGTGAATTGATTGAAATTCGTGATTTTACTGCTGCAGTTTTCTGCCTGACCTGTTGTACCGCGTGATTTTTCATATTTTATTGGTAACTCAGAAAAATCTAAAAACAATAGGATCTGGAGTATAATTACCTGTAGTACATGCACAAAAATTGGCTAAAATTCCTGACGAGTTTAGGTCGGTTAGAAAAATTCGTGAAGTCTGCTGTACCGTTTTGACAGATTTTGTTTATCGCTTATATGTTGCTCTATTTTACTCTAGTATTGTTCCCAATGCTTTCAAACTATTTTGTGGTTATATACTACTAAGTTTATACACCTGTAATGTTATTATACAAGTGTTTGATTGAGTGTTGATCGCCTATGATTGCTTCCTTGTTTGTGACATTGATTGCTTCATATAGTTATGGGTAGGATTATTTTCTTAGTCGTTTCTTTCCTATAGAATCTATACTTTCCTATCTTGAACCCTTGGAGATATAATGATGTGTTAAGTGAAGGTTTGACAACACAAAGCATTTAGCAAGGGAATGCTCCACCTAATAGAAAAAAAAGGATGTGAAAGTATGAAGTGTTGCACATGATGTTATGTAGTAGATTACCCAACCTGAAAGTTGAAGTATTGATAGATTAGTTTTAGTAGTATCTTTGTTGATTGAATACATGGGAGTATACATAGAGCATTAGTTCGTGCCCATGGAAACATTCTTCAAGGCAAGTAAGAATGCCCGAGTGATAGAAAAACGTGATTCACCTATCCTCATACAGGGTAATGATTTGGGTGCAGGATGGATTAATCACCATTCCTACTACTCTTATTATTCGCTCTTGTACTATTGGCTTTGCGAATCTTGAGTGCCCTTTTCAACCTTAGCAGAGAGTCGACATTGAGCCTAAACCCTAGAATGGTATATTGTTACACCCTTCTAAAAGCATCCATTGCTAAGCATAGGATGTACGGTAAGGATGAATCCCAACCGTGAATTATGGGCACCGTGAAGTAAACATTCCCTAATTGCCCACCATGAGAGTTTTGCTAGTTTAAGAAGTGTTTTCTCGGAAACTATCGATCATGATGTTTAGAATGTGCTAGAGACATTGTGCCAATAAAAGTCTAAAGGAGAACCAATTTGAGCTAAGTGAATCCTCGAGAAGTGTCAATTTTCTTTTAAGGGTGGTAGCATCCTAATGGATCCCGAACCTTTCTTTCTTTCTAGACTTCCCAAATCTCGGGACGAGATTTCTTTTAAGGGTGGTAGTCTGTCACATCCCAAAATTCTCCTAATTTTGGAATGTGAAACAAATAAATAAGATTGATTGATTGTTTGACTTTGTTGAAAATTCTCAAAGAGAAGAAACTTTTTGAATAGAAAATCCTCTCAACCTTGATTTCAAAATCTTATATTCTTTTGTTAAGACCTAAGTATCCATATAGGCAAAAGGGCATGGATTGATTATGGATTGTAGAATTGGTGTGCAAGATTTCAAAATGAAAATATCATGAAGCATTCATATGCATTTCATCCATGCAAAGTTCTCACAAACTAAATCCAAATCCTGGTATCTAAATCCTATAGTTGATTCGCCCAAATGTTCCTAAGGGTAATTAAATTGACTTATTAAAACCCACTGTTGCTAAGGCATAAATTATTGCTAAATCATGCCTAAAGAGATCCAATTAATACTACAAAATTTTAGAAACAAAATTGAGCTCATTTGGAGCTAGTATGAAAAAGTTATGGAATAAATACAAACACATAAAGATATAAATAAAATGAGATATACAAGGATTTATAAACCCACTACTTTTAAACTAGTAAAAAGATTACAAATTTGATTCTATAATGACCTATTCGATTTTAGAAAAAATTAGGAACAAGAATCATATCATTTGGAGTTCGTATGCAAAAGATATGAGGAAAACAAGTAAATAGAAAAATAAAAAGAAAAAAATTCTAACGGGCCGGCCCAGCAAGGACCGACCGAACCAGCCACGACCGCGTACAGAGAACGATCGATCTAGTGCTTTAATTTCCGTGCAAAAATCTGTTTTCTAGACCTATCTCTACTCAAACTTTTATAACTTTTTATCTACAACTCCGAATCGACTTCCGTTTGTTTCTACTTGTTCCCTACTCCAAGGGCTATCTCTACACCATCCTAAATATCCATATAAACTCGTGGAGCCATGGTTGTACGAGTTTCTATTCTCGAAATCCCGAATCTACCTATTCCCGAATCTTGTTTCGCTTTTTAACCTATCTAGACTTCGTCGTTTGCTTTCGGTCAAAAAACGAAAGTTGAAGATCGCGTCGAAATCTTTCAATCCCGACAAACCTCACCTATTTTCATCCACCACAGCCGGAGAATTTCGTATCGCAATATTTCAGATCTTACGATGTAAATCCAAGATGTACTCGCGCTCGTTTCTTCAAATCCAAATTCCTTTGGTGAGAAGGTAGGAATAATGATTCCCCACAACTTTCATGTTCTGAGTTTTTCGATTTGACCTACGGATTTTTCTCTCTAACACAGATCTATTTCTTGTCTATTCTAAGCCAAAATCGGGTCAATCTCTTCTTCTAGCCACCGGATCCTATCCAGACGGTCGAGATCCAATCAAACCGGTGCGTGCCATGTCGTCATCCCGGTCATCTTCCTCATCAACGCCACGTCAATGTAAGGTCAACATCTAGTCCCAGTCAGCATGCAAAGTCAACCTGTCCAGTCAGCGGAATATTTCCTGGAATATTCCGTTCGAATTTAAATTTGCATATTATAGATCTAACTTGTAAAATTCATTAGAAATTCATACCATGTCAAAAATTACGTATAATATACCAAATTGAAGATAATTTCACGTAGAATCATCTTATCAGAATAGATCCAACTTTTACTGTACGTGGTTACTGCAGTAATTTAATTAGTTTTAATGGTCTTTTAGGTTAATAAATTCATAGGATATTATTTGTAACTCCGAAAAATATGAATAATATATCAAATTGAAGCTGCTGTAATGTACTTTAATAATATCTGGTTGGATCTATCCTTTGCAGATTATTTAACCCGTAGCAATTTAATTAGTTTTAATGGCTTTATAAATCATTAAATTTATAGCAAATTAATTGCTTGTCACAAAAATACAAATGATATACCGATGGAAAGCTGGTTCCATGTAGATCATCAATATGCAATTAGTTCAGCATTTTACTGTAAGGATTTGCCATGAAGGTTTAAATGGTTTAATAGCCTATTTAGAGTAATAAATTCATAAGAAAATAAATACTATTCAGAAAATTACAAATAATATGTCCCTGAAATCACAATTCCGTGGAGATTACAGATACAATTTTTGTTTGATTTTTAGGCAACAGAAACTGTATGAATTATTTAAAACCCATTAAACACTATTTAAATCATATAAAAAGATCTATAACTCTGATTAGGGTGAATCCAACGCCTACTGGTTCGTATTAACGTCCTCTATCCAGTAAACCCAAGAAACAAATTTAATTCTACAGTTAGAACAGGCGTTACAACAGAACTATCAAAACCCTTATATTGGCAAGTAATTATTAATAACAAGTACCCTATTGCATTAAATGAACTCATACATGCATCACATGATATATTAATATTCATAAAATTAATTATAACCATTGTGTCATGTTAAATCATCATGCATGTTTTCGATCATCCTTGTTGTGTCTGCTATGTTTGCAATTGTTTTGATTGGAACTACCTTGTCCTCGTACTAGATTGTTCGGAGAGTGCGATTGCTGCGGAGAAATACAATCAACACCCATATTATCAACATAAGGCAAGTTACACCACTTGTTCATAATTTTGTCCCAGTTTTGATTCTATGCATGTGATCTTCAAAATTCTGTAGTATGCATGTGTAGGATGTTCTAGTAGAATTTTTCCTTAGTATTATTTTGCAAGTGCGATGATTCTGTAGTATGCCATGAGTAGCTCTATACTTAGGATTTTTCCACTCCTAATAGGTTACCCCTGTTTTTGCTAAGTATTGCTTGCTATGCTATATATACAAAGTACCGCTGGGGGGTTCGAAAGACAAAGAATTTTTCTAAGTATAAAGGCTCTCTAGAGCAAACTTTTCTTCTCAAATCCACTTCAAAATAAAACTAAGTTTTCTTCTGGGCGGAATGGTTGTCGGGTCAACGAGTGAGATTTGGGTGGAGGACGGCCGCCCAGGAATCAAAGAAGTCTGCCATGTTTCAGAATTCAGAAGCTTCCAGTGCAACCACAATACATTATGGGCTCTGTCTTGGCCTAGTACTTAGTGGGAAACCTCACCTGGGTACCAACATTTGGAGGTTCTTGGCACGGTTGGATCCGGAAGGTAGAGGGGCTACTAAGGGAAAGCCTCGCCATGATCTTGTTTGTAAAAGGACTTGATCGTGGATTGTGGGTAAAGTGCACGAACTCTCGAGAGTATTGCAATCTGATCGATCAGCCGTATTCATGGTAACAGAACAACAATGAGCGTCTGAAGGATGGAGCCTCTGAAGGATCTTCCTCTCTCTTTTCTAAAACAAAGTTTTGAAACCCCATGGCGTGCGTAATATCGCTAATGGGTGGGAATTTGGGAACTTGGTGTGTAATATCCAAGTGACGCTTGGTGCGTAATATCCAAGTGTTTGGTTGTTTGGACACTTGGTGCGTAATATCCTCGTGTGCCACTCGACCTTATTTTATCTAAGCAAATGTTTACAAAGTAGGACAATCTTCTCTTCTCTCTACTTAAGAAAACTAGCTTTATGCAAATGAACTCCAAAGCCTAAACTAGCCTTGCATGTAGAGTTAGTCTTTCCTTCCTTGGTGTAATTTGCCAATACATTCAAAGTATTGACCCAACTTGTTGGCTGCACGTTTCATGTGCAGAATTTTGGAGATCTTTGAAAGGTGCGCTAGGATCGCGGGTCTTCACTCAACCTGCCTATGGCATTGATGGGACTCCAAGTTGTATTTATATCGCTTCTGTTGTAATAATGTAAACTCTGGATTATTCGATTCATGTAATAAAGACTTGTGTTTTACATGATATTTCATCGACTGTGAGTGCTAGCTATTGATCCAGGGACTAGCATGTTATTCACAGGGACTTAGGATCTTACTTGATCCAAGGTCACTACAGTGTGTGACGTGGCCCCTGGCCCATGTGTCATTCTCTGTGAGTAAGCACTAGTCGAGCAACAAATGTATTTGCTAGATCCAAGTTTATGACGTGGCCACTGGCCCACTGGTCAGTGACTTGGGTAGGTTTAGTCTAGATGTAAAAAGTTCTATGTCTGTTTTTATATAAATTGGTAAAACAATATTAATTCAAATATAAATATTTCCTGAAATGTAATAAAAGAATGAAAACTTGTTTAATTAATAAATTTTGATTTATAATTCAGAAAAATGTGTATAATATATGAAAAATTGTAGAAAAATAAAATCTATAACTTAAAACTATTATCAAACATTATTATGTTAACAATTCAAATAATTATTATTTAATAAAGAATTTATAAGTTTTAATACTTTGATAAATCATATTTAATATTGGTAAAGGTAAAAAAATAAATAAAATACCAAAAATCTTAGAAAAATAAGAACTATAATTTAAAACTATAATCATGCATTATTATTTCACTTAATTAATATTTAATATTTATCAAGTGTTTATAAAGTATTAAACATTGCGAAAATCATATTTTATTATTTATAGATCATAAAAATAAATGTAATATACCAAAATAATCACAAAAATAATACCTACATATTAAAAATATAATATCCTACTTTTGAGTTAAATAAAAATTCAAACAATTTAACAAATTGAATTTAAACCCATTTCCTTAATTGATAATTAAGATAAAGGTAAATAAAATTTGCTAATAATTCTAAAAATTAGTCAATTGAGTCTAATAAATAGTATTAGTCTTAAGCATTGGTAGTATGAAATCAAAATGAATTAACACACTTTAAATACAATTTTATTAAATTATCTCTCAACCATTAATGTAGATTGTCTTGTAAAAGGATCCTTATCCAATCTAATATCCAAGAATAATTGTAATGAGATAAAGCCTATTCCTTTACTTTAACCACAAGTTTATAAACAAATCAAAACACTATAAGTGAGTTCATAAGTAGTAAATAATATTGTTTACTTATTCACAAACCTTAACCACACCTTATAGGGAGGTAAATCCCTTTACACCTTTATAATGTAAAGAAATCACTACCAAATAAAAGTAATACCATTCTTAAGTAACTTTAAAGAAACCTTATGAAATGAACAAGGTATAAGTATAATAAACATTACACCTAAAGTCCATCTATGTTTTAAAGTTAACTTTAGTCTACCAGACTTTAAGTATAATGCTAAAAACTTTATTATATAATTTATAGTTAACTTTGGTCTATTATAATTAAGTTGTAAAGCATCTCAAGTCCAAACTATTCCAGCAAGCACAAATAACATCAACCACCTCTGATTAGCCACAAGGATTGTTTAAACCCTAATCGAGGAATCTTTTCTTCAAAAGTTATTCGTTTTGCCACTTCAGTCAACAGATGACAATTAATAATAATCACATTACATTAAGCTTTACTTATATACCTAGGATTGTTAACACTTAAGTTCCTTATAAATGTCATCACTTGCAAGGTAAACTTGAATATAAGATAATTCTCATATAAGCAGTCCTGGAGTAGCACATCTCATTAGTATATCTTATCTTTATATGCCATTATGTTTACATGTTGTTTCACACACACTCACAAGCCTTAATAAGAAGCACATGTGTGAAACTTAATCTAAAAGGGCAACACATTCCAAGGAAACCCTTTCCAGTATCCAAACCATAGAACAACGTTACCCCGGGATCCGAGTTTATCAACTTGCATTACATTACTTATGCATAATATCATCTTGCTTCTTTAAAACATTAGTCCTTACCGGACCAATGATGCTGATTTCAGATATTGGATCTTTTATATTGTCTTGAAGACCGTGAGTGCATAATCTTGCAATCACAAAAGGCAAGTTCACACTTGCCCATGTCCTTTGATTATTTTCTATAAAGTATTTTGTAAATCTAGTGTTGACATCACCCGCATTTGAAAAAGGACAAAAAAAACTATTTTCATAATAATGTGATTATAGGTTATTTACCATGAGGTAATAACCTACTATAAGAGTTCCGGTGGTAAAGTAACATATTATCTAGGACTTAACAACCAATGTCGCCAGTGATGCTTGCGCCGTATATCACGCGTTGACCATGAGATTTGGAATGGGACGGAGAAGTCAGGTGTATCTTTTCCCTCTCGCATGGATCCGGATGTGCGGGTCGTGGCTGTTGTCACTCGTAGCGTGCATATTAATTGGTAATTCATAGAGGATATGCAGCATATGGGTGGGAGCCCTCAATGTCCCATGATAGTTCCGGCATCTGAACGGTCTGTACTGCCAATAGCCGTAATTCAATAGGTGGGCTGGCGTGCACCAAGGAGACATGCGGGGTCACGGAGAAGGCAGTGATTGGCTTTGATCTTAGGTTGGGCCTCAAACCAAGGAAGTTTGAATGGGGACATACTCTCGGCTGTGCAACAAAACCTAATGTCTCTCATGGGTAAAGTGACGCACCTCTGCAGAGTGTAAGAACTGTAACTTATTACTCCCTGTTCCGGGAAGGATGTGCGAACACGGCGGGAAAGGATCTCCATGAAAGTTCTGGTAAACCCGTGAAGGCTGACGGACATAGTTTTTCAAAATAAAAGCAACCTTTGAAGAAATGTTTACGAAAACCTGCATTGCCTACGACCTACGGTCTGTGGCGTAGATATAGTGCATCAAACACTCCTTTTCTAGTGAACTTGCTGAGTACGCTCATACTCAAAATATCTTCTTAACCCTTGCTAGATTCTGAAGACATTAAGACGACGTCTACATCAAGTTATGCTCCAGGAATCCTCATCAAAAGCTAAAGCTCTTTAATGAAGTCTAGAAAGTCAACATATACATCAACTCAAGTGAAGACAAGTTACTGAAAAGATAGGAATCTAAACTCTAGCCATAAAACCTAATTCTATAGTGTATTGCAATAGCAGCAATGCTAAACCATTAGTTAAGATACTAGTCTTAATAGTATGATAGTTTTGGAGTTATTTATTTCTGATTCTTCTTTGTAAGAAGTTCCTTTCTCGCTCTTTAACCTAGAGTGTTCTATGGATCTTGTGTAAAGAGTTGAGTTGTAACCTATAGTCATGTCTTGGACCTGCTGTGTTTCTGTTGTACTACTATGAGGGATGTAATACTAGTGAACAGTGTTTCATTGGTGTTATGTAAACGACTATAGTGTACTACATCATGCAGTGGTATGCTGGGTCACCGCAGCTGGTATCAGAGCATATGCTTTGACCATAGGATTAAAACCCTTTTAGGAAGATCTGTAGGTTGGATAGTGACTATAGGAGCCATCTTATCTAAACCAAATATTCTTATGACTTGTGATGAGTATCCACTTGAGGATAACTTTGTCACGAGATGTATAAATCATCTTTCTTAGAAATTGTTGTTCATATTCCCTTAGTAAAGTGTTATTTAGTGTCTTCCGAAGGAGACATAAACCACCAAGATATTGTAGGAAAGTGTAAGATATCAATTGAAGTAGTCTTAATGGTGTATCCTAACCCTAGAATTTGAGTAAGACGATGGAATTTTATGGTTTATTGATAACCGAAGACAACATGATGAATATCATCAGTATACTTTTCAATGTAATGAGTAGTAATCATGTAGGATTCAATTGAGAATTCTACGTAATGAAGTGAAATTATGTTAATACTTAATGATAGTGTGATGAGGAGCAAAGTCATCATGGTTATATTAGCTCTTAAATCATGATAACTAGGTAAATCATAACAAGATCATGGTGAGATTAGCTCTGAAACCATGATGTAAGTGTAAGTATGACAAGTACTTAGTGATTATCTTGGAGTAGAAGTATGAAAATACCACCGAAGTGCTATGATAGAAGTTTTAGGTGCTGAATGTTTCTAATAATCTTTGGTTTAAGTTAGTAAATATAAACTGAATAGTCATTTGGAGTGACCATGTGAGGTTAGCTACTAATAGATGATAGGTTGATTATATTATCCATTCCAAGAGTGAGACTAAAGGTTAGTCAAAACCAAATTGAGACCACTTTGCTTAAGATTATCCCTGTTGCACTTGAGCAATTTGGGTAAATATTGAGGCAAAGTATAGTTTGACCCTATGTGCTAAGTATCACAATGTAAACCTATAGGAGGAGGGGTCATGTACTACACAGCTAAGCCTGAATTCTAGAGATAATATACTCAACTATTATATTTTGGGCTTAGAATACTATGTGTTATATGTACCACATTTGGATTTATTGGTTTTTCTTGGATCTTCTTGATTGACTAGATCTGTACATGAAGTTTGACTTGGTGTGCAAATGCATGTTGCAACATCCAGTTACTACGTGATGTTATAGACCTAGATAGGAATGGGAATTCGTGTAAGGGAGTGACGAGTTCCAAAGATCAAGATGAAGACCTACATGAAGAATTAAGTCAAGTGTAAGGAGTATCACAACAAAAATTGAAGGATCGAATCAAGTTCAAATCATTGTTTGTCCATTATAAGAAGGAAGATTAATGTAGGGAATATATGGAGCAACAATAAGTGATGAACTTAAGGTTCAATCAAAGTAGGTAATGTTGCTAAGAAGTAAGGGAATGGTAGTACCAAGTTCATGGAAGTATCATGAATAAGTGCAAAGAAGAAGTTTTGGAACCTAAGTGGTATTCAAGCCCTAACAATTCAGAGAGAATGCCATAAAGACGTTGGAAGCCGTAGGGTAATACCTACAACCTAGGATGATCCGCAGCTGGTATTTGATCCACAGTTGGTATTTTGTCTGCAGCCAGTGTTGGTTGACTTAGTTAATTAGATCATCTTAATGGTTGCATAAAGAGCATAAAACTTGGCCTAAGCTAATAAAGACATGAAGGATTATAAAATTAAAGCGATCGTCTTTTGAGACTCTTCGCGAAAATTGACCTATCAAAGTGAAAATGTCCAAATAGTAAGTAAGACAAATAATGCTGAAAGATTCACTTCGGAGATCCACAAATGTGTGGATACACCATACAATCTTTCATAAGACCCTAACTAGGTAGAGTATAAGCTGGATAGAGACCAATATTCTAATTATAAAGCCAATAAATACTATGTAGACAGTATGAAGACCATTAGTGAATCCTAAGGGGGAGAGTAAACAATACAAATTGAAGTATTACTATCTGACTTTTCGAATAAAAAGGTTGGAGAAAGAGGACTAACCTACAACAATAGAAAGCCTTATTTTCATAAGGTTAAAAGAAAATCATAATTATAAAAGTACTAAAGATAATGACAAAAGATTGTCTAAAGCCTGAAAGGGTAAAAGCTTGAAGTAATAAAACAGGATAGTCCTAATAGACTAATTCTAAAAGAAACAACTCTTAAGTGAACTTTAAGAAGTAATAAAACACAAACAATTGGACAAGGATAGGGGAACAAGAAATTCCAATGGGTATGGACTAAATGAGTTCAAATCCAATCTTGGAAGGATCACTAGTACAACTCATAAAGTGATAAATCAAAGATTAATCTTTTAGCCACAACTATTGACTAATATAAATTTAAAACCTATTTTAGTGAGACTTCCTAGACCCTATATATAATAATAAGGAAGTACGATGATCAAGTAAAGGAGTTGGATTACGATACCTAATCAGGTTAAGGAACTAAAGAAGAGACCCCAGGTTGAGGAGTTTATAATAAGGATATATTCCGAAGGGACCAAAGTAAAAAGAACTTTGGAGTATTGGAGACACAAAGTTAAAGATTATTGAGTATGATGAGGATTCAAAGAATTTTTTTGGATATGGGATATTACAGTTATTCCCATTGAGGTTACCATGGAGTTGAGACCTATCGTAATCAATGCAAGACAATTCCTTACTCCGAAACGTGAGAGTATGTGAACTTCGAGGATGAAGTTTATTTTAAAGGGGAGAGTCTATAACATCCCAACATTAGAACTTAGAAATAAGCTGAACCCAGATGTGTGCATTACATTCATGCATAGAAAATCCAAATACTTTTCGCGATTTTGAACAAAACTTGTCAAAGTGATTGAAGCTTCTCTCAACTTGATGGAATTGAAGTAGATCATCAAGTTGACTGCGATAAGTTTCAATATGACCTTTGCTAAAACCTTATTTTGGGTAAACATGATTTGATCTAAGGGTAGATCAAATGTAATAAAAGTTAAACCCTAATACACGACTTAATGGATTATATTTCATCCTCAAGTAATCATATCCCAGTATTCATTACACAACCCATGAATACCAAGTTATAAATATAACTTAAGTAATTAGAATGTAACAACTAATTCTTGCTCTATCTTAATCTCATCTGCTTATACCATGATTATCATGGTAATACCTAACCTTAACTCTTTAGTAAGATTGAGTAGGAAAGAAACCAAGTCAAGATCATCCACCACATATCTTTCTTTCCATATCAATCTTTATCATCTCTAATGAATCCTATCTTAATATATGTTGTTCATCAATGTTGAGTAATCAACTATTGATTTACAAATTCTTAAACTATCAATTCTTGATTTATCTACTCTTATCCTTATCATAGCATCCATTCTAAAACCTTTAGATAATGAAGTAAGAAAAGGTAGATGATAATGCTAGTTTTAGATATCATCTATAAGATGGGAGTGATTGAAGGAAATCAAATCAATATGGTAACAAAGAAGATTGCAAGGATGAATCCTTAAGATAGATACCAAGGAGTGATCCTATTGGATTAAGTAAGCATAGTCCATGAATAGCATCCCTTAATCCAATAGAGATACTAAGAAGATAATTTCAATACAACTGTAATGTTGTATTGATGAAGCCTTAATTAGCCAACTGGAAACCTAAACCATAAAGGATCAAACAATTCCAATGATCATGCCCTACTCACCAATATTGAATGCTTATATCATGTATAAGTAACATTGGTGGATAGAACATGATTGAAACCTAGTATAGATATGTTATGCTAGGTTAGTCTTGACAAGTCACATTAATATAATGTGAGGTTGGAGTATTAGATACTGGAATCAAGTAGAGATATGATAGTATGATTAGAATGATGTTAGTGCATCATTGAATTGAAGATGTAGTATTTTCCTCTTGGGAAATACTAAACACTTGAGGTGAAGTAGGATTTAAGGTATACATCCGTTGGAGTAATATTAGTGATGGTGATAAAGGAAGTATATGAATGGAGTTAGAAGTAACTACTTAGTGGATTAGAGGTTATCATTACCAGAGTAGTTTGATATAACCCAATTATAGATGTGAGCAGATTATGAAAAGCTTTAGTAACAAGCTCATTGCATTTATAAATAGATTTAGAGGAATAAAAGGTGGATAAGAAGATTCTTGTGAAGTAAAGCTCATCATGTTAACACCTGATGATGGATATGAAGAAGTGGTATATCTAGGCAAGGAATTCCTTAATTAGAAGTCCATGATTGTGAATTATGGAAGATAGGAATTCTTGGTAAAACATTCAACCTTAAATCTATAATCAAACTCATTATCTATTTTATCTATTTGAATCAATCATCTTATTTCCACAATACTTTATAGGAATATTTTCCTATAGCAAATCACTCAAGTATATCTTTAACACTTTCAAGCCTTTAAATCTTATGTATCACATAATTGGAAATTGTTATAAACCATTATCCTCAATATTATATCATATATTAATCACACTTAAGCAAGTAATGAATAGCTAATTCCAGAAAACAACTATGCATATTTTAAATAAGAAGGGTGGTTAGGATTCACCTATTAGTAGGTTTTGAATAATAGAATTCACCATTATGAGAATCCTAATAATTAAATTCTCTTATATAATGATTGTTATATAATAATAAAGATGGATACATGCTTTGCATATATTTAGCTACCATAACCATCGTCATTACATTCATTAGGATGAAATTAGAAAACCATTCTATAATGGAATAATATGATTAACAAATCCCTAAAAACCTAACTCCTATATTAGTTATAATAAAATATATCCATTGCTATTTCCTAAATTCATGGGAATAATATTAATCATATTAATTCCCTAGAACTCTATTTATCAAATAAAAATAAAGGATCACCATGTAAAAATCTCCTAAATATTGTGACTTAATGAGAATCAAATCCCATGAGTTAATAGTAATGCATTCTATAATAAGTTTATGAATTTTAGATTAACTAAATTCATATCAAAAGCCTTACAAATAATAATAAGAAAAGTATATGTATAAAGAAAATAAAGAAACTATAGCACTATATAATAAAAACTCACAAAATGATTTTAAATAATATCTATCATTTCTTAAAATATTAGCAAAGTAATTCCATAAAGATAAGACTAAATTAGTGCGTAAATAAAAGGGTAAGAAAAGAAAACAGAAAATAGAAATCGAAAAAGAAAAACAAACAGAAAGAAAAAATAACAGAGGAATCAAATCTGGCCCATGGCCCATTCCTCCTCTCTCTTACTCATCGCACACGCGTGTTACACCGCGACCCACTTGGCCAAATTCCACAGCCCATACCGATTCAACGTTTCTTTTCCCTTTCTTCTTCCTCTCGCCAGAATGCAGCGCCAACGAAGCTGCTGCCTAGCACATCGTCGACCGTCCGCCGTCGCTGCGATGCCCGCTGTCGCCAAGATCCGAGCCGCCGCTGATCGTTTCCTATAAGAAGATCGCCGTCGTGCCGGAGAGCCTTATATCCTCCTCTTTCCTGTTTCCTCCTCTGTTTCGAACCCTAGCTCATCGGTGTTAGTTGCTCCGGCCAAGTCCGACCATCTTGTGCCTCGCCAAAGCCACCGTTAGAAGCTCCATTGTGGACTCGTTCGATTAGGACCAAGAACGGGAGTTAGCGCGCCGGGAATCAAGCGAAATCGAGGTTTCCCTTCTGACGGCTACCATGGACATCGTCGTCGACTCGTGGTCTGCATGCCTCCTCTTAATTCCCCAAGCACTCCATCACAATCAGGGTGAGCTTCTCTATCTTCTAGTAGTCTTCGTTGGTTTGATTGCGTCCTGTATCAGGACCTCGCCGTGTGCCGACGTGCACCTTCGATATTCGCCGTCATGCCCTATCTTCCGATGACCAAAAACGAGCGGCTCCGCCACTCTTCGACTCGCCTTCGTCCCCTCGTTCTAACAAACCTAATCGCAGCTTCTCACATGCTTCCAATCATCCAGCAAACCCATGATCTGAAGATCATCTTTAGATGATGTCAACGTGACATCAGGCCCACGTCATCTTTGACCCATTCAACCTGTTTGACTGGTCCTTGCTGAGGTGGCGTGTGACGTGGCCCCTAGCCCATGTGTCATTCTCTGTGAGTACGCACTAGTCGAGTAACAAATGTATTTGCTAGATCCAAGTTTATGACGTGGCCACTGGCCCACTGGTCAGTGACTTGGGTAGGTTTAGTCTAGGTGTATAAAGTTTTGTGTCTGTTTAATAAATTGGTAAAACAATATTAATTCAAATATAAATATTTCCTGAAATGTAATAAAATAATTAATAATTCTTTAATTAATAACTTTTGATTTATAATTTAGAAAAATGTGTATAATATATGAAAATTTGTAGAAAAATAAAATCTATAACATAAAACTATTATCAAATATTATTATGTTAACAATTCAAATAATTATTATTTAATAAAGATTTTATAAGTTTTAATACTTTGATAAATCATATTTAATATTAGTAAATGTTAAAAATATAAATAAAATACCAAAAATCTTAGAAAAATAAGAATTATATTTTAAAACTATAATCATGCATTATTATTTCACTTAATTAATATTTAATATTTATCAAGTGTTTATAAAGTATTAAACATTGTAAAATCATATCTTATTATTTATAAATAATAAAAATAAATGTAATATACCAAAATAATCACAAAAATAATACCTAGATATTAAAATATAATATCCTACTTTTCAGTTAAATAAAAATTCAAACACTTTAGCAACTTGAATTTAAACCCAATTCCTTAATTGATAATTAAGATAAAGGTAAATAAAATTTGCTAATAATTCTAAAAATTAGTCAATTGAGTCTAATAAATAGTATTAGTCTTAAACATTGGTATTATGAAATCAAAATGAATTAACACACTTTAAATACAATTTTATTAAATTATCTCTCAACCATTAATGTAGATTGTCTTGTAAAAGGATCCTTATCCAATCTAAAATCTCCAAGAATAATTGTAATGAGATAAAACCTATTCCTTTACTTTAACCACAAGTTTATAAACAAATAAAAACACTATAAGTGAGTTCATAAGTAGTAAATAATATTGTTTACTTATTCACAAACCTTCAACACACCTTATAGGGAGGTAAATCCCTTTATACCTTTATAATGTAAAGAAACCACTACCAAATAAAAGTAATACCATTCTTAAGTAACTTTAAAGAAACCTTACGAAGTGAACAAGGTATAAGTATAATAAACATTACACCTAAAGTCCATCTATGTTTTAAAGTTAACTTTAGTCTACCAGACTTTAAGTATAATGCTAAAAACTTTATTATATACTTTATAGTTAAATTTGGTTTGTTATAATTAATTTGTAACGCATCTCAAGTCCAAACTGTTCTAGCAAGCACAAATAACATCAACCACCTCTGATTAGCCACAAGGATTGTTTAAACCCTAATCGAGGAATCTGTTCTTCAAAAGTTATTTGTTTTGCCACTTCAGTCAACAGATGACAATTAATAATAATCACATTACATTAAGATTTACTTATATACCTAGGATTGTTAACACTTAAGTTCCTTATAAATGTCATCACTTTCAAGGTAAAACTTGAAGATAAGATAATTCTCATATAAGCAGTCCTTGAGTAGCACATCTCATTAGTATATCTTATCGTTATATGCCATTATGTTTACATATTGTTTCACACACACTCATAAGCCTTAATAAGAAGCACATGTGTGAAACTTAATCTAAAAGGGTAACACATTCCAAGGAAACCCTTTCCACTTTCCAAACCCTAGAACAACGTTACCCCAGGATTCGAGTTTATCAACTTGCATTACATTACTTATGCATAATAGCATCTTGCTTCTTTAAAACATTAGTCCTTACCGGACCAATGATGCCGATTTCAGATATTGGATCTTATATTGTCTTGAAGACCGTGAGTGCATAATATTGCAATCTCAAAAGGCAAGTTCACACTTGCCCATGTCCTTTGATTATTTTCTGTAAAGTATTTTGTAAATCCAGTGTTGACATCACCTGCATTTGAAAAAGGACAAAAAAATCTATTTTCATAATAATGTGATTATCGGTTATTTACCATGAGGTAATAACCTACTATAAGAGTTTTGGTGGTAAAGGAACATATTATCTAGGACTTAACAACCAATGTCGCCAGTGATTCTTGCGCCGTATATCACGCGTTGACCATGAGATTTGGAATGAGACGGAGAAGTCAGCTGTATCTTTTCCCTCTCGCATGGAGCCGGATGTGCGGGTCGTAGCTATTATCACTCGTAGTGTGCATATTAATTGGGATTTCATAGAGGATATGCAACATATGGGTGGGAGCCCTCAATGTCCCACGATAGTTCCGGCATCTGAACGGTCTGTACTGCCAATATCCGTAATTCAATAGGTGGGCTGGCGTACACCAAGGAGACATGCGGGGTCACGGAGAAGGCAGTGATTGGCTTGGATCTTAGGTTGGGCCTCAAACCAAGGAAGTTTGAATGGGGACATACTCCAGGCCGTGCAACAAAACCTAAGGTCTCTCATGGGTAAAGTGACGCACCTCTGCAGAGTGTAAGAACTGTAACTTGTTACTCCCTGTTCCGGGAAGAAGCTACGAACGCGGTGGGAAAGGATCTCCATGAAAGTTCTGGTAAACCCGTGAAGGCTGACGGACATAGTTTTTCAGAATAAAAGCAACCTTTGAAGAAATGTTTATGAAAACCTGCATTTCCTATGACCTACGGTCTGTGGCTGTAGATATAGTGCACCAAACACTCCTTTTCTAGTGAACTTGCTCAGTACGCTCATACTCAAAGTATCTTCTTAACCCTTGCTACATTCTGAAGCCATTAAGACAACGTCTACATCAAGTTATGCTCCAGGAATCATCATCAAAAGCTAAATCTCTTCAATGAAGTCAAGAAAGTCAACATATACATCAACTCAAGTGAAGACAAGTTACTAAATAGATAGGAATCTAAACTCTAGCCATAAAAACTAATTCTATAGTGTATTACAATAGCAGCAATACCAGACCATTAGTTAAGATACTAGTCTTAATAGTATGATAGTTTTGGAGTTATTTATTTCTGATTCTTCTTTGTAAGAAGTTTCTTTCTCGCTCTTTAACCTAGAGTGTTCTATGGATCTTGTGTAAAGAGTTGAGTTGTAACCTATAGTCATGTCTTGGACCTGCTGTGTTTCTGTTGTACTACTCTGAGGGATGTAATACTAGTGAACGATGTTTCATTGGTGTTATGTCAACGACTATAGTGTATTACATCATGCAGTGGTATGCTGGGTCACCGCAGGGCTCGATTGCTTTCCAGAAAGAGTTCCGCTCCGCCGCCGCCAGAAACCAAGATTCGGATCCAGAAACTCCGTTCTGGCACCCTGCCGGGACAGGGAATTTGGAAAGGATCACCGCCATCGTCATCACCAACGCATCTCCATCAACCATCAATGTTTCCCTCATCCATGAGTGAGTAATCCCCCACGGTAGGCTTGCGGATGGTTGGGATTGGATGAGTTCTATCATGTAATCGAATAAGATTGTTAGGGCATAGTGCCTAGTATCTCTACTAGTGCTATTTGACTTTGTTGCAACTTGTTGTCTTAATGCTTGTCACTAGGGCTCGAGTGCCATGATCTCAGATCTGAACTTATTATTGAATCATTGTGATAGTATTGTTTGTGGTCTTATCTGCAAGTTGTGTACACATATCATTGTCCGGATCCAAAGGCCCCGAAGTGACAATAATTGGGACAACCGGAGGGGATGGCTGTGGTGTGAGGATCACATGTGTTCACGGAGTCTTAATGCTTTTCTCCGGTGCTCTATTAAAAGGAGCACCTTAATTGCTAGTAGTTCCCTAGAGGGCCCACTACCACGGGCTGGCTGGACAAAAGATGTTGTGCAAGTTCTCATTGCGAGCACGTATGACTATATTTGGAGCACATGCCTAGGATTGTTTAGGACTTGGATGCTTATTATTTATCTGCAATGCTCTAGATCTTGAAGTTACATGTTTAGACTTGTCCATGCAACACCCGTCCATCCATCCCTATGCCTACCGCACTCGAATCCCACTGTTTACTGTTACTGTTACTATTGCTCATGTTTTACTGTTGTTGTTGCTTTGCTGTTGCTACTACCAAACTATTGCTACTGATAAACTTCTGTGAGCAAGAACTATTTCCAGGTGCAGCTGAATTGACAACTCAGTTGTTAAGGCTTGCAAGTATTCTTTGGCTCCCCTTGTGTCGAATCAATAAATTGGGTAATACTACCCGCGAAGACTGTTGTGATCCCCTACACTTGTGGGTCATCAAGGAGATAACCCAATAGTTTTCTTAAGTCTTGGAAGTTATTACCTCTGTAATAACCGCTCCTTATCCTTTTTATTTGCTTTTTGTGCCAAGAATAACCTCTAATGAGGGGGAAGTAAGATATGGGGAGTTGCTGTCCCGAAACAGATTTTTATGCTCCACCATAAAAGAAATTGTAAAATCTATGTAAGTCGGATTGAGCTGTAATTTTCTGAATAAATCCCTCAGGCTGTTAGCTAACTTTCGTCAGTTCAACACCTTTTGATTTGAGCAACATAAGGTCTTCGAAAAAATCGGTTTCTACCTGTTGGTCTGTTTTGACAGTTTTCTGCCATTATTTGCATTTGCTTCTTATTGATTTCTTTTTGGGAAATTGAGATTTTTAGGTAATTTCTGCAGTAGCTTGTGTTTTTAGTGAAAGTTTTGTTGTTTTAAAACTAACCCCAAGGGTCTATTATCTTTTGAATACACTAATGTTGCTAATGAAGATTGTGTGAAGTTTTTTATGAAGGAAAATTTTAGGTGTAAAGGAAGAATGATGTAATGAGATGAAGAATGGAAAAAATCTCAAGCTTGGTGATGCCAACCCGTGTCACCCCAAGAAATATTCATGAGGTACAAGCGTCAAATCTTGGGGATGCCCAAGGCATCCCCTTCTTCATTAATAAAAATCTTAGTCTTTCTAGACACTTCGTTTTTATTGTTTCATGCACAAGTTGTGTTGTTCTTGGAGTGTCTTAGTTTTTGTTTTTGGTTTTTGTTTGCTTAGTTTGCTTGAATAAACTAGTCGGACCCCTATTCTCACTGTGTTGTTTCAAATAAGTTGATTGGTGTTGGAGAGGAGTAGAAAGTTCTTGCTTGAATAGTACAAGAAGAGCTTGCTTTGACTGTGTCTTAGATTTTATCATGTCATGATAGATGTTGTTTTGACCTTATGCTTAGTGATTATTGTTGTAGCATGACTTGTTCCAAACAATTGGGATTGCTTAATGTGCCTTTAAGGAATCATGCGTTGTTTTAGCATACAAAAGCATAGTATTGTGGTATTCTCCTTTGATGCTTTGTTTGGGTTGACTTGGCACATGATCACACAATGTTATGACTATGAACAAGTCACCATAGCCTCTATGATCATTTAGTCTTTGACTTGTAGTACCACTTTATGCTTTGATTAGTAATGTTTTGTCGCTCTGCATGATTATGGCCATTATTGCTCTCTTAGTTGGTCGCTCCCAGTCTTTTGCTAGCCTCCACTTGTATGAGTAAGCTCTACTCATGCATCTAACCCCCAAGAAAACAAGTTATTCCAAAGTGTCCACTATAAATTCCTATGCATGGTGTGTTACACCATTCCATGTATATTCTTGTTTTCATCTACCTTCCAATTAAAAATTCTCTTTGTTATGTGAAAGCTTAGTGATTGAAGCTCTCACAAACTTGACGGCACACTTTATTTTTCTTGCCCCTAATAAACTTGAACCATTGTGTCTTATATGTTGTATATGCTTGCACTTATACGTTGGAATTAGCAGAACCATGTTGTTATGGGGAACGCTTTCAATATTGCACTTGTACATTGTACACAGTTGATATCATGCTCTTTTGTTTATGGATGTCGTCGGTGTGAAATGAAAGGGGAGCTTGTAAGTCCATGGAGTTATGTATGCGTGTTAGAGAAACGCCTAGGCCGCTAGCCTAAGCCATGCCTAATCATGGTGGAAACTTGCAGCATCACCATAATGAGCAATCTATGAAGCATTCTTCTTATCAAAAAAGAGATAGAAAGAGAGACTGAGAAAAAAAAAGAGAAAAGAGGAAAGAGAGAAAAAAGCACCATTTTCCCATGGTAAATAAGAAGATGGTTGAGATGCTCATTGTTTGCTTGCCTTGTCATTTTGATTATGGGATATCTCCTATATCATGTGCAAGGGGTACCCCGTTGGCGGTTCTCTATGATACACATGTACTTACTATGACAAGAACTTACCGGTAACAAAACTTGAGTAGCATGAGGAGCGGCCCTCGTATTCAAGGGACATGAGATTGCCAACTTATACTTTGTCAAGCATATACTCCATTGTTTGTTCACTTTAACCTTAATCACTTCAAGATGCTTATGATAGGGGCAATGAGAGCTGAAAGCTAACAAGTACCATAATTTCGGAAGCTCTTTATGAGACTTGAAATCCCTGCTTCCCTTTTTATGAAGGGCCTTTCTTCCACCATTATATTGAGTCTCCACCTTCTATCCTTAGGCGCCACTTAAGAGAGCATAGTTGCCATTCTTAGTTCTATGTGCAATGTCCCAAAACTTATTGATTGATGCATATTGTTGATATTTCTTGCTCATGAATTATTTGTATCTAGTCACTCTTATGAACTTTGAAGGTGTCCTTTGCATTTATTTGCTACTCCATGAGGGACAAGCTGAATGCCACTATGCTATGTTTTTGCGGTGACCCAGCATACCACTGCATGATGTAGTATACTATAGTCGTTGACATAACACCAATGAAACACCGTTCACTAGTATTGCATCCCTCAGAATGGCACAACAGAAACATAGCGGGCCCAATACATGGCTAAAGGTTACAACTCGCTCTTTACACAAGATCCAAAGAATACTCTAGGTTAAAGAGAGAGAAAGAACTTCTTACGAAGGAGAATCAAAGATAAACAACGCAAGAACTACTATACTATTAGGACTAGTATTTTAACTAAGGGGTTGGCATTGCTACTATTGCAATACACTACATAATTAGGTTCTTGGCTAGAGATTATATTTCTATCTATTCAGTAACTTCGTCTTCACTTGAGTTGATGTATATGTTGACTTCCTTGACTTCATTGAGGAGCTTTTTCTTTGGATGATGAGTCCTAAAGCATAACTTGATGTGGATGTTGTCAATCCCGGCTTCAGAATCTAGTAAGGGTTAAGAAGATACTTTGAGTACGAGCGTACTCAGCAAATTCACTAGAAAAGGAGTGTTTGATGCACTATAACTACAGCCACAGACCGTAGGTCGTAGGCAATCCAAGTTTTCATAAACATTTCTTCAAAGGTTGCTTTTATTCTGAAAAGCTATGTCCATCAGCCTTCACGGGTTTACCAGAACTTTCATGGAGTTCCTTTCCCGCCGCGTTCGCAGCTCCTTCCCGGAATAGGGAGTAACAAGTTACAGTTCTTACACTCTACAGAGGTGCGTCACTTTACCCATGAGAGATCAACACTTTGTTGCACAACCGAGTAGCTTATTCCCGTCCACAATTCCATGATGTGGGGCCCAGAAGATGATCCAAGCCAATCACTGCCCCCTTCGTGACCTCGCATGCCTCCTTGGTGTACACCATGCCCACATATTGGATTACGGCAATGGTTTGTATAAACCGTTAGATGCCAGAACTATCATGGGACGATGAGGGTTCCCACCCATATGCTGCATATCCTCTACGAATTACCAATTAATACGCACGCTTCAAGGATAACAGCCATGACCTGCACATTCGGCTTCATGCAAGAGGAAGATGATACAACTGACTTCTCTATCACATTCCAAATATCATGGTCAACGAGTAATATACTGTGCAAGAATCACTGGCGACATTGGTTGTTAAGTCCTAGGTGATATAGTTCTGAACAGTGGTATTCCAACTATCAGATTTAATAGATTAGTTGATCACCCTGGATCAGTAACCAATAGTTCACATTATTATCAAAAATAGTGTTTTTAGACCTTTTTCAAATGCAGGTGATAACAACATTGGATTTGTCAAATACTTTACAGAAAATAAACAAAGGACATGAGCAAGTGTGAACTTGCCTTTTGTGATTGCAAGATTATGCACTCACGGTCTTCGAGTCAGTATAAGATCCAAAATCTGAAATCAGCATCATTGGTCCGGTAAGGACTAATGTTTAAATAAGAAATATTCTTTTATGCATAAGTAATGTGATGCACGTTATAAACGCGAATCTCGGAAATAATGTTGTTCTAGGGTTTGGATTCTGGAAATGGTTACTTTAGAATGTGTTGTCCTTTTAGATAAGTTTCACACTTGTGCTTCTTATTAGGGCTTGTGAGTGTGTGTGAACAACACAAATTTATGTAGCAATAAAATATACACCTATGAAATGCTCTTCAAGATTGTTTATACTTTAATTGTTTATCTTCAAACTTGACTTTATAAGTATAGTCATTTATAAATAGCTTAAGTGTTATCGCTCCTAGGTATACAAGTGAAGTATGAAGTAATGTGATCTTGATTGTTTGTCATATATTGTCTGAAGTGGCAAAACGAATAACTTCTGAAGGAAAGATTCCTTTTCTAAGGTTTAAACAATCTTTGTGGTTGGTTAGTGGTGGTCGATGTTATTTGTGTTTGCTTGAATAGTTTTGGCTTGAGATGCTTTATAACTTAACTAGTTCAGACCAAAGTTAACTATAAAACATATAATAATGCTTATAGTGTTATATTTAGGTTCTTGTAGACTAAAGTTAACTTTAAAACAAGGATAGTTTGAAAGTATAATGCTTATGATATTTGTATCTTGTGTACCTGGTAATGTTTCCTTAAGGTTACTTAAGAATGTTTATTCTTTTACTTGGTGTAGTGGTTTCTTGATTTTATAATGGAGTAGTATCATTTACCTTTTATCGATGAGTGGTTATAGTTTATGAACCAAGATACGATTTACTTAATTACTTATGAACTTATTATAGTGTTGTGGTAGTTTTTGTAATTTGGTGGTTAAAGTAGATAGAAAGGATCTGATTTATTCACAAGTTGTCCTTTAAGGTTTTTATTATGACTAGGAATCCTTTTAGAATGTAGTCTTCACTTAAGGTTGAAGATAATTAAAAAACATTTATAATGTTTTAAACCATTATGGCTTCATATTATTAACATTTAAGATTAATACTATTTATTATACTTAATTTACTCATTTTAGGAATATTAATAAATTTTATTTATCCTTATATGAATTATTAATGAAGTAAATAAGTCTAAATTTGAGTTATTAAAATATTTGAATTTTTATTTAACTCAAAATTATAATATAGATTTTTAACATGTAGATATTAATTTTGCGATCATTTTGGTATATTACATTTATTTTTGTGATTTATAAATAATAAGATATGATTTTTATAATTCTCATTACTTTATAATTACTTAATAAATAATAAGTATTTAATTAAGTGAAATAATAATACATGATTATGGTTTCAAATTATAATTTTTATTTTTCTAAGATTTTTGGTATTTTATTTATATTATTAACATTTACCATTATTAAAATATGAATTATCAAAGTTTTATTACTTATAAAACCTTTATGAAATAATATTTATTTAAATAATCATCATATTATTATTTGATAATAATTTTAAGTTGTAGATTTTATTTTTCTACAAATTTTCATATATTATACACATTTTTCTGAATTATAAATCAAAAGTTATTAATTAAACAAGATTTAATCATTTATTTGATTTCTGGAATATTAATAATTGAGTTATAGCATTTTATTTATTTCTTAAACAGGAAATACTTTTTACAGTGCACCTAAGACTAGCCTGAGTCACTAACCCGTGGGCCATTGTCCACCTCGGCTCTCAGGTTTAGAAAATTTATTTGTTACGAACCCTGTCTTTACCCCCAAACAATGACATATGGGCCCAAGGCCATGTCATCAGCCACGCGGGCAAAGACCAGGTCAAACAGGGTACTGGGTCCAGGGTGGCGTCGGCATGACGTTGCTATGGCGTCAGCTCCACCACCGCTGTTAGTGGTTGGTCGCCGACGACGATCTGCTGCGCCCTAGCAAACGAAATGAACCTAGTTCAAATCAGCACAACTCGTTGAACCTTAAAGTGGCGGTGCCGCTCGGAAATAGTCATCGGAGCCTCGTGTCCGACGAGCTCCGACGGTGGCCGATGGTGACAGAAGGTGCGATGGTGTTTAACAACGAGATACAACGATTTAGGAATGCTGGAGTGTTCAGGAACTCACCCTGATGATGATAGAGAGGTTGGTGAGGATAGGCGTGGTCGAAAATGAGTTCCCCGATGAAGATTTCGACGAACTGCCGCGAAGAGCAACAGGAAAATTCACCCTCTCCAGTGCTTCCCTTGATGCAAGATTCTTCTCAGAGGATCTACGGAGGACGGGGCTTCTCCATGGCTGCTTGGAAGAGTGCGGGGAGATGTGGTTCAACGGCGAGGTGTGGCTCCGGTGAGCTAGGGTTTCGGCCCCATTCGAAATAGAGAGGATAAGGAGGTATTGTGGATAGGGATTGAGGCACGGCGTCACGGTGGCCTTCTTATCCCCCTCTAGAACGACGGCGAGTATCTTGGCGCACGGCTGACGACGACGATGACGACATCGGGCGGCGGCGAGCTCCTCCAACGAGCTGCCTGTGTGCGTGAGAATGGCGAAGACATAACTTTTGTGGAAAACCCCCTAGCGATTCTTTCAGCTCAACACGCGGTCCTTCTTTGGTCCCACTTGTCAGTCACAGATGGAAACGAGCTAGGCTGGTTGCTGGGCTATTGTGGGCTGC
This sequence comes from Avena sativa, assembly GCA_916181665.1. Taxonomy (NCBI): domain Eukaryota; kingdom Viridiplantae; phylum Streptophyta; class Magnoliopsida; order Poales; family Poaceae; genus Avena; species Avena sativa. The sequence continues at coordinate 243,472,861 of OV702297.1, forward strand.
ACATGGGCGTCAGATAAGGAAAGAGATGTTGGGCCACGGCCAGGTAATGTTTTATTTGTTTTACCTTTTTTCTATTTTCTGTTTTCCTTTTCAGATTTGAATTTGATTTATATTTTGAACTTTTCTTTGTAGGATTTATTTGCTGGATAATTGCAATAATACTAAAATATATTTAGTATCATTTGTGAACTTTTATTATAAAATCTTTTTGTATTTATTTTATTTACTCAATATGAACCACTTTTAATAATTTGTAGAAACTTTTCTTATTATTTTTCTCTCCTCTTTTAGTTATGGATTTCTTGAATGATGTATTATTATTTGTTTATAAGACTTAACTCTAGTTGGTTCAGAGTTTGAATATAAATTTTTATATGTATAATGATCCTATATCATTATTTGATGCATGAAATATGAAAGAAATTAATATGTTTCTTACTACTTCCATTAATTTGGAAAATGACAATGTATAAATTCTATTATGATAAACAAAGAGGTTTAGGATTTTGGATTATGATTATTTACTCTAGGGTTTAGGTTTTTTTAATATACTTAGACTCCTTTATGGATGTGGTTAAAGATTCAATAACTAAGCATCTTGTTTTCTGTTTGGGATATTTGATGACATCACCTTTAGTACTTGAAAGTTATATCTTGAATGTTTTATAGAAAGGAATTGATAAAGATACTCCTAAGCACATTTAATTATGATGGTTGGATTTGTCAGAGATGTGTTTATGTGCTTTATTGTAGGAAATGTTCCTATCAAGTGATATAGATATAAGACGAGGAATTCTTACTATGAAATGGATATTATACTTGGTTTTAAGATTTAGAGTTGATTGTTTACCAAGAATTACTATCTTCCATAATTCATAATTCTAGACTTCTTATTAAGGAATTCCTTACCTAGATATACTACCTTTTTCTATCTATCATCATGATTAACATGATGAGTTTTACTTCATAGTACTATTCTCATTCACTGATTAACCTTCTAAACTCATGGATGAATCCAATGAGTTTGATACTAAAGTATTTCATAACTTCCTCATATCCTTTCTGGTTGTATCAACTACTCTACTGTTGATAGCCTTCCATCCAACAAATAGTTCCTTCAAACTCTACTCGTAATCTTCCTTAATCATTCATTACTAATGTATCTCTAATAGTTGTATGCATCCAACTACCTTTCTCTAAAGTTGACTATCCTTTAAGATGAATAACACCACTTCTATAACTCTATGCTATACTAGCTTTAATTGAATAATATCATACTATATTCACTTTACTCCAACCCTAATTATATTTATGTGGCTTGCAATGACTACTCTTGGATAACTTATCTCTACTAACGTTCCAATCATGTTCTACCCACCGGTATTACTTATACTAAATATAAGCATTCAATATTGGTGGCTAAAACATCGCCATTATAATCCTTTAATCAATTATTTCTTAAGTTCTTAGTTAGCTAAGCAAGGCTTTATCAATCCTACCTTTCCATTATCTTGAAATTATCTTCTTAGTATCACATATTGAATTAAGGTTATTAATGGACTATGCCCTCTTTAAAAGATTTAAGTAGATGTTATGATAAGATCAAGAAATACTAGTTAAAGAATTTGTGAATCAATGGGGGAATTACCCAACATTGATGAATAACAGATATTAAGATAAGTTCCATAAAGATTGCTATAGAAAGAAAGATATATAGTGGATGATCTTGACTTAGTCTCTTTCCAACTCCAACTCATTAAAGAGTTTGAGGTTAGGTATTACTATGATACTCATAGTAAGAATTGATAAGAATAAGATAGGTCAGCATTAATCATTGCATTTTTATTATTTTAGTGGTAATCTTAACTTAGTATTCATAGGTTGATATGATGAATAGTATGATATGATCCCTTAAGGATCATATATGAATCATTTAAGCAATGTAATATGAGTGACATATTATTATATGTGGTCTACCCTAAGACCAAATCATGTTTACCCAAATATGGTTTTAGAAATGGTCATATTGAAACTTATCGCGGTTAACTTGATGATCTACTTCAATTCCATCAAGTTAAGAGAAGCTTCAATCAATTTGACAAGTTCTGTTTTAAAAGCACGAAAATTATTCGGATTTTCTATGCATGAGTGCAATGCACACATCTGGGTTCAGCTTATTTCTAAGCTCTAATGCTGGGATGTTACAGACTCTCCCCCTTAAAATAAACTTCGTCCTCGAAGTTCGCAAACTCTCATGTTTCAGAGTAAGGAATTGACTTGTAGTGGTTGTTACATTCTCCACTCCATGATGACCTTAAATGGAATTAATTGTAGTATTCCATAACCTGATTAGATATCCTAATCCAATTCTTTTTTATTTAATCATCAAACTTTATTACTATTTTAAGTACAGTTTCAAGGGTCGCCTTAAAAATAAGTTTTACGTTTCTATATACCCATGTTAGTAGTCAAAAGACTACCTTTCTATTCCTGTCATAGCATAGTTGATACTGGTACTCCTTCCAATATTGGATTTGAACTCAATTTGTCCATACCCATTGGAATTTTTCATTCTCGATACTTACCCAATTAGGTGTTCTATATTACTTCTTAAGGGTTACTTAAGAGTTGTTTCTTTTAGAATTGGTCGGTTAAATGTATCCTTTATCACCTTCAAGCTTATACCTTCTTAAGGTTTTTAAATAATCTTTCATTATTACCTATAGTACTTTCTTCAACTTTCATTCATAATGTCTACTCTCCCCCTTAGATTTTACTAATAGTCTTTAAACTACATACATAGAGACCATTGGTTCTTAAACTAGAATGTTGGTCTCTGTTCAGCTTATATTTTACCGGTTTAGGGTCCGATGAAAGATTATACGGTGTATCCACATAGTTGTGGATCTCTGAAGCAAATCTTTCAGCACTATATGTCGTACTTACTATTGGACATTTTTGCTGGGGTAAGTCTAACTTTGCGAAGCCTCTCGAAATACGATCACCTTTAAATTTGTATACTTCCTTAGGTCTTACTTAACTTAGGCCAAATTTAATGCTCTTTGTTCAAATATTAAAATGATCTGGTTAACCATGTCAACCAAATACCAGCTGCGGACAAAATACCAACTGTGGATTAGAATGCCGACTAGGTATTAAGTACCAAAAGCGGATCATTCTAGGTGGTAGGTATTACCTTGCAGTTTCCGACCTACAACTGGCATTCTCTCTGAATTGTCAGAGCTTGAATACCCTTTTGGTTCCAAGGCATCTTCTTGGTACTTTTTCATGATACTTCCATGAACTTGGTACAACTCTTTCATTAATTTCTTAGCATCTTACCTACTATGAATGAGCTTTCAGTTTATCATATCTTGTTGCTCCCTACATCTTCTACACCAGACTTTCTTCCTAAGCTGTCCAAAAATAACCTATGCTCTGTCTATCCTCCAAATGATGTTAATACCCTTATATCATGCTTCATCCTTCAAGTCAGTCTTCCTTATGATCTTCGAAACTCGTCACTCCCTTACACGAATTCTCGTTTCTATCTAGGTCTATAACATCAAGTAATAACTGGGTGTTACATCATGCATTTGCACACCTAATTAAACTTCATGTACAGATCTAGTCAATCAAGAAGATCCAATAAGATCCAAAAGTCGATAAACAACAAAACATATACCATGTATTACACATAGGTTTTAAATAATTTACAAATGTACTAGATGTTCCAACGGTTTGCTCCATACCTATTTACACAACTATCTTACAAGAACTTCTTGTTCTTGTGGATATATCCTCACTTATTTCGGCAAACCCTTCAAACTACAATACGCATTACCCTCTATATAAATTATTCAAGCCCTCATCCCTTGGGATGTCGTTCCTTTCTTACTTTCATCCTCCTCTAGTGCTTCCTGGAATTTTTTCCATGATGACATGAAGTCCTACGACTGCCTTCTGGAGCATAAGAGCATCCAGGAGGTGTGTATTCTTGATTAGAAGTACCGAGACTGAGATTAGTCATTGAAAAATGACTAAAGTTGGCGTAATCCTTGATAGAATATTCCGGGTTTTCTGGCAACGCTTCCTCATAGTAAGTTGGTTCCTTATCTTTTTCTTGGATCCAGTCATATATATTGGTGTAGTAGCTATCGGAATACTCTTCTAAGCCGACTGGATTAGTATTACCCCCATATGGTCCATAAGGCTCTCTATGGTTATAGTTGATCTCTTCTTCAATACCTATATCACAAGGTATAGGATTTCCTATGGTTCTACCTTGAGATTCAATTTCCCATCCATACTTGTTGGGCTGAGGGTTATTTGGAATAACTCTATTCCATTCCTGTTGTTCGGAGTTGTACTTGGTCCATAGGTCTTCAGGTGGCTTGAAGTCATTTTGGTAATAGGCATAATTTTCCGAGTTTGGGTTATCAAACTCAGTTTCCTTATACACTTCTCCTAAAGGTATGTATTTAGGATGCCTAGCTTCTTTATCTAGCTTATTCCTATGAGCCATTGTTTTATCAGGATCAGTAAAATCCTCAATGACTGTATCCAGCTCCTGAACTAAGACTTGGCGAGTGTTATGATAAGTGTTTAGCAAAGACCGATAACGATCCATATACTCTATAGCTAGAGTAGGTTCAGCTTGGAATAAGTTAGAGTGATATAACTCATGTTCTGAGTTTGAGGTTTCATGTGGTATAATGGCGTGAGTACTACCTTCTAGAGCTTGGGATTTTTGTTCTCGGATCTTGGTTATGGCTGCTACTACGGTAATCTGATATGCAGATGCCATGCACCTTGCCTCTCCTGATGGCATTTCTACCTTAAGTCCTAACTTCTTGGGTAACATGATCATGACACGGTATTTAGCTAATATCTGCCCATCATAGTAACTGTAAATCTTGACCAAAAGTCTCGATTCACATTCCAAACTCCATAGAATTTGTCGGAGATTGTCTGTCCAATCCCCTCCGTAGTCATCCAACGTCCTGTTCATCACTTGAACATTCCGGGGTGGATATCGAGGTGCCATGTGGAACTGTAGATAAGAAATTATCATCAGTCACATAGAGTTAAAACTCTTGGGTAATGATCAGAATTGCAATCATATAAAAGAGTTATAGCACTAGTAACATAACATGATTATTCTCAAGTGAATGTCCCTCATATCACTAGAGAACTCTTTATTATCACTAGGATGTGTCCTACAGGTTCTACCCATTTACTAGGTTTCCAACCTAAGGTCAAAGCATATGCTCTAATACCAACCGCGGTGACCTAGCATACCACTGCATGATGTAGTATACTATAGTCGTTGACATAACACCAATGAAACACCATTCACTAGTATTACATCCCTCAAAATGGCACAACAGAAACATAGCGGGCCCAATACATGGCTAAAGGTTACAACTCGCTCTTTACACAAGATCCAGAGAATACTCTAGGTTAAAGAGAGAGAAAGAACTTCTTACGAAGGAGAATCAAAGATAAACAACGCAAGAACTACTATACTATTAGGACTAGTATTTTAACTAAGGGGTTGGCATTGCTACTATTGCAATATACTACATAATTAGGTTCTTGGCTAGAGATTATATTTCTATCTATTCAGTAACTTCGTCTTCACTTGAGTTGATGTATATGTTGACTTCCTTGAATTCATTGAGGAGCTTTTTCTTTGGATGATGAGTCCTGAAGCATAACTTGATGTGGACGTTGTCAATCCCGGCTTCAGAATCTAGCAAGGGTTAAGAAGATACTTTGAGTACGAGCGTACTTAGCAAATTCACTAGAAAAGGAGTGTTTGATGCACTATAACTACAGCCACAGACCGTAGGTCGTAGGCAATCCAAGTTTTCATAAACATTTCTTCAAAGGTTGCTTTTATTCTGAAAAGCTATGTCCATCAGCCTTCACGGGTTTACCAGAACTTTCATGGAGTTCCTTTCCCGCCGCGTTCGCAGCTCCTTCCCGGAACAGGGAGTAACAAGTTACAGTTCTTACACTCTGCAGAGGTGCGTCACTTTACCCATGAGAGATCAACTCTTTGTTGCACAATCGAGTAGCTTATTCTTGTCCACAATTTCATGATGTGGGGCCTAGAAGATGATCCAAGCCAATCACTGCCCCCTTCGCGACCTCGCATGCCTCCTTGGTGTACACCATGCCCACATATTGGATTACGGCAATGGTTTGTACAAACCGTTAGATGCCAGAACTATCGTGGGACGATGAGGGTTCCCACCCATATGCTACATATCCTCTACGAATTACCAATTAATATGCACGCTTCGAGGATAACAGCCATGACCTGCACATCCGGCTACATGCGAGAGGAAGAAGATACAGCTGACTTCTCTGTCCCATTCCAAATCTCATGGTCAACGCGTAATATATTGCGCAAGAATCACTGGCGACATTGTTTGTTAAGTCCTAGGTGATATAGTTCTAAACAGTGGTATTCCAACTGTCAGATTTAATAGTTTAGCTGATCACCCTGGATCAGTAACCAATAGTTCACATTATTATCGAAAATAGTGTTTTCTGTCCTTTTTCAAATGCAGGTGATAACAACACTTGATTTTTAAAATACTTTACAGAAAATAAACAAAGGACATGAGCAAGTGTGAACTTGCCTTTTGTGATTGCAAGGTTATGCACTCACGGTCTTCTAGTCAGTATAAGATCCAAAATCTAAAATCAGCATCATTGGTCCGGTAAGGACTAATGTTTAAAGAAGCAATATGCTTTTATGCATAAGTAATGTGATGCACGTTATAAACACGAATCTCGGAAATAATGTTGTTCTAGGGTTTGGATTCTGGAAATGGTTACTTTAGAATGTGTTGTCCTTTTAGATAAGTTTCACACACTTGTGCTTCTTATTAGGGCTTGTGAGTGTGTGTGAACAACACAAATTTATGTAGCAATAAAATATACACCTATGAAATGCTCTTCAAGATTGTTTATACTTTAATTGTTTATCTTCAAATGTGACTTTATAAGTATAGTCATTTATAAATAGCTTAAGTGTTATCGCTCCTAGGTATAAAAGTGAAGTATGAAGTAATGTGATCTTGATTGTTTGTCATATATTGTCTGAAGTGGCAAAACGAATAACATTTGAAGAAAAGATTCCTTTTCTAAGGTTTAAACAATCTTTGTGGTTGGTTAGTGGTGGTCGATGTTATTTGTGTTTGCTTGAATAGTTTTGGCTTGAGATGCTTTATAACTTAACTAGTTCAGACCAAAGTTAACTATAAAACATATAATAATGCTTATAGTGTTATATTTAGGTTCTTGTAGACTAAAGTTAACTTTAAAACAAGGATAGTTTGAAAGTATAATGCTTATGATATTTGTATCTTGTGTACCTGGTAATGTTTCCTTAAGGTTACTTAAGAATGTTTATTCTTTTACTTGGTGTAGTGGTTTCTTGATTTTATAATGGAGTAGTATCATTTACCTTTTATCGATGAGTGGTTATAGTTTATGAACCAAGATACGATTTACTTAATTACTTATGAACTTATTATAGTGTTGTGGTAGTTTTTGTAATTTGGTGGTTAAAGTAGATAGAAAGGATCTGATTTATTCACAAGATGTTCTTTAAGGTTTATATTATGAATAGGAATCCTTTTAGAATGTAGTCTTCACTTAAGGTTGAAGATAATTTAAAAAAACATTTATAATGTTTTAAACCATTATGGCTTCATATTATTAACATTTAAGATTAATACTATTTATTATACTTAATTTACTCATTTTAGGAATATTAATAAATTTTATTTATCCTTATATGAATTATTAATGAAGTAAATAAGTTTAAATTTGAGTTATTAAAATATTTGAATTTTTATTTAACTCAAAAGTAGAATATTAGATTTTTAACATGTAGATATTATTTTTGTGATCATTTTGGTATGTTACATTTATTTTTGTGATTTATAAATAATAAGATATGATTTTTATAATTCTCATTACTACTTAATAAATAATAAATATTTAATTAAGTGAAATAATAATACATGATTATGGTTTCAAATTATAATTTTTATTTTTCTAAGATTTTTGGTATTTTATTTATATTATTAACATTTACCATTATTAAATATGAATTATCAAAGTTTTATTACTTATAATACCTTTATTAAATGGTATTTATTTAAATAATCATCATAATATTATTTGATAATAATTTTATGTTGTAGATTTTATTTTTCTACAAATTTTCATATATTATACACCTTTTTCTGAATTATAAATCAAAAGTTATTAATTAAACAAGATTTAATCATTTATTTGATTTCTGGAATATTAATAATTGAGTTATAGCATTTTATTTATTTATTAAACATGAAATACTTTTTACACCGCACCTAAGACTAGCCTGAGTCACTGACCCGTGGGCCATTGTCCACCTCGGCTCTCGGGTTTAGAAAATGTATTTGTTACCGACCCTGTCTTTACCCCGAGACAATGACATATTGGCCCAAGGCCATGTCATCAGCCACGCGGGCAAAGACCAGGTCAAACAGGGTACTGGGTCCAGGGTGGCGTCGGCATGATGTTGCTATGGCGTCAGCACCACCACCGCCGTTAGTGGGTGGTCGCCGGCGACGATCTACTGCGCCCTAGCAAACGAAATGAACCTAGTTCGAATCAGCGCAACTCGCTGAACCTTAAAGTGGCGGCGCCGCTCGGAAATAGTCATCAGAGCCTCGGCTCCGACGAGCTCCGATGGTGGCCACCCATGATAGAAGGTGCGATGGTGTTTAACAACGAGATACATCGATTTAGGAATGCTGGAGTGTTCAGGAACTCACCCTGATGATGATAGAGAGGTTGGCGAGGACATGCGTGGTCAAAAACGAGTTCCCCGACGAGGATTCCGACGAACTGCCCCGAAGAAGAACGGCAAAATTCACCCTTTCCAATGCTCCCCTTGATGCAAGATTTTGCTCAGAGGATCTACGGAGGACGGGGCTTCTCCATGGCTGCTTGGAAGAGTGTGGGGAGATGTGGTTCGACGGCGAGGTGTGGCTCCGGTGAGCTAGGGTTTCGGCCCCATTCGAATCACAGAGGATAAGGAGGGATTATGGATAGGGATTGAGGCAGGGCGTCGTGGTGGCCTTCTTATCCCCCTCTGGAACGACAGCGAGCATTTTGGCGCACAGCTGACGATGACGACGACATCGGGCGGCGGCGGCGAGCTCCTCCACCGAGCTGCCTGTGTGCGTGAGAATGACGAAGACGTACCTTTTGTGGAAAACCCCCTAGCGATTCTTTCAGCTCAACCCGCTGTAATATCCCAAAAATAGTGAACTAGAATCATCAAACTCTAATCACCAAAATTAGGGTGAACAAAAACTTTTCCAATTAAAAATATGAAAGCATTCCTATGTGTATGCATTACAATTTGGATTCTTTTGGATTGACATGATTATGTGTTTCTTTGCTTGTAAAATGATTCTTAGGTGAAATAAACATCATCTAAACAATTCCCGAACTTTTCCCAAAGACAAATAAATCAAAACAAACAAATTAAGTGAATGGTCACTTTGGCCAAATTAACTCCCATGCCTACTTTGGCTATCTCTAACTTTCAGAACTTAACAGAAACTTATATGGATCTTTGCACCCCTTGATATTACTCATAACAAAGTATCAAGGCCCATCATCCAGAAACATTCAAATGCATAGTTTAAATGACAGTTTAAAATTGAATCTATTTCATATGGGAAGATCCCACTTATTAAAAAACCACTCAAACAAGCTCAACTTTCAAAACCCAAGCATCTACAGACTCACCAGCACATGCCTAGAACACCCACCAAAAATCTTTTCAAAATTCAAAACTTGAATTCATGCGGCCATTTCATCAAACACCTTGCAGATACAAATCAAACAAAATCTAAACACTATAGTGTGCAGTGATTCTGGCCAAACTTGTTCCCTCTCTAGCTCACAGCAACCTCAGTAGATCATCTAGCAAACTTAACTAATCACTAGCCCCACTGTAAGCTTGCCAATGTCATCAATGGTGAACAGCCCGAGAGCACCCATGTCACCCCAGTGTGGACAGCAGGCTAGAGGAAGAACTAGCCGTGCCAACCTTGTCTGGGAGATAGCCCATGCCTCACCGCCCCCTCTCGACCAGCCCTGCCTCGCAGACACCAACCAGAACTGCCAGCAACGCCGCGCCCGTGCCGCTGTCGACCATGTCGACATGCACCACAGAGCACGCACCATTCCCACGCAACCCGACCACCTCGAGCCCTCGCCGCCCGCCAGCATGCTCCCCACCGTCCCAGGAGACCGCCAGGCATGCCCATTTCACCGCCCGTACCCCGTAGCCACCGCCTCTGCCTCGCAGAGCATCGAGCGTTCCCGACTGTTTGCCACCGCCCCTACAAGCGCATTTACACCTTAGAGCATCGCCAGGAGACCACCAATCGATCGCCACCCTCGGCCATGCCTCTAGCTGCCCGTAGCCGTGTCGCCACCGTCGTCTGCCCATCCTGTTCGGTCTCACCGTCGAGCCTATAGAAGGAGACGACCCCTAGCCGAATTGAGCACACCATCTCACTCCCCTCACCTCACTGATCGTTCCACCTCATCCTCGAAGCAAGGCGAGCAGCGCATCGCTGGAATTGCGCCGGAGCAGGCCGCCTCTAGAGAAGAAGGGCGCCGTCGATTTCGTCCACCCCGCATCGCCAACCTTCACCTGAGCCCTGGTGATCCCCCGACGACCCCCACCTGCCGCGTTACGTTTCTGTCTCGCCGGCGCCGCCCGACGTGGACGATGAGTAGCAGTCGTTCGATTAGACTTAGATCGTGCGGATGAGATTGCCCCGTACCGCTTCGCGTTTAAAGAGCCACTGACTGGTGGAACCCCCCCAGTTAGTTGAGCCCCGTGCCGTGGAGTGACACTGGGCCGGCCCATTAGCAGTTCCCGCGCAACCCATTCGTTTGAATTCAACTTTTTCCATTTTAATTCAAACATAGTTCTGTACCCAGTTTCAAAAATCAACCCAGCTCGATTTAGTGAACCAAATTGAATGAAACCAATTTTGTTAGAAAGGTTTTAAAATGCTTAATCCAAGCCCGTTGGATTCAAATTATTTGAATCTATAGATCAACCTTGGTAAAAATAACAACGTAGAAGCTTTTCTGCATTCAATTTTTTTCAAATTTAAACTATAATAGCTTTTGAGTTGATTCCAACTCTCAAAAATCACATTTGATCATACCTTTTAGAATATATAAAAACATATGGGTTTACTCACAGAAATAATGTTCAAGTAATAAAAGGATGCCACATATGCATTTCTAGTCATTTATTTTTATTTAAAATAAAAGGTTAAATCTTATTAAATTGTGACACCACTTTAAATCACATTCCCATGTACTGAAATGTGTGGTGATGACATGTGTCAACATGATCCCATGTTTGGTTTGGAGAATATTAAATCTTAAGTAGTTTTTCAATGGGTAGAAATTACTTTTCTAAAAATAAAATAAATAAGACAAATGCCTTATTCTTGTGATGTTAGTGATGATGCTAGATCATCTATAGAACCCTTGTCTGTGATGATTGAAAGTAGTTAAGTATTGTTTGGTGATTGTGTACCTCGTATTTATTCATAGACGCTAGTACCGACCAAGGATACGAGGAGGAAGGAGGATACTACGAAGAAGAAGCCGAGGAGAACTTCAACCGCTACTCTACACAAGGCAAGCTAACACTTGCAAGATACTCTACTTTAGCAAGCCTTACTAATCAAGTTGACCTATGCAAGCAAATACTTGCTTGTTACCATGCCAACTATATGCCTTAAGCATATGTGATCATACCTACTTGATAACCCCATTCCTAGTTTTACTTATAAGCTTTATACTTTATTTCTTTATCGAAGCTAGTACTTATAGCTTACTTAAGTGAATTGTAGATTCTAGAGAAATAATTGAAGGTTGAATAAAGAGCATAAAATTTGGCCTAAGCTAGATAATCTTTATGTCATCCTAAGGCATGAGATTGAACTTAGTTAAACTCCACTAGTTTACCACCCCTCATTAGTACTTACCCCCACTTGTAGATGCTAGTGCTAAGCATAAAACTTGATCAACTTTAGATGGGAATACTTGGTGGAAAATGGTTATGAAAACCTTGGAATGATGGATCATTCTATTGAGATGTTTTGACATGTGTTTCCGAACACCAGATGATTTTGGTGATGAAAATGTTGAGGCGTAGGCCTTAGCCCTTTATAAAACTGAAGGTTGTCTGGATGTGATACCATTCCAATTTTACCGTACAACCAAAATACCCGAGAATTGGGTAGGGCTTGACTGGAAACTTATATACCTTAGTATTGGTTCCCTCACGGCCAAGGTCTGAGCTGAGGCTACCTTGTGAAGATTGTCCACCTGTGTAGTACCCAAGATGACAGTTGGTCATGGTTGGGAGGCCAAACTCACAGGATAGGTGCTTATACTAGGGCGTGTAATTGAAAGGTTAGGATTGATTATCCACATACTGAGTATGGTGAATTCAGGATTTGTTCCTGACGGATGTATCGAATGTTGTGGTGAAAGTGTACAATCTCTGCAGAGTGTCAAACTATTCAAATAGCCGCGTCCGCGGTTATGGACAGTTGGAGTGGCCATACTGTTCCCCCGTCAGATGTTTTCAAAATGACCTGTGAAATGAATTGAGATTTTGACTTGACCACAACAGAGTTGTGATATGAAATACAAGTTCCCACTTAGGTGTTATAAAACTTCAACTAGCTTTCTTCATTTCTAAACTTAGTAGAGGTAAATCTGGCTTTTTGCAAAACAACCCTAGAGCTTAGTGTCCTATTACAAAAACCCTTTCACTTGTTAGTATTAGTTTGCGAGTACTTAAAGAGTACTCATGGCTTTGTCCCTGGCTATTCCTGTGGCCAGACTATGAAGAGGAATACCAGGAGGATGGACCCCAGGAAGGTTACGACAACTAGGATCATCTCCCATCGTCAGCATTGCCTGTGACCCCGAAGATGGAGCTTCGCCTACGCTACCGTTATTATTACGTATTTCCGCTGCTTGAGTTGTATTAAGAATTGGATCATGAGATCCTTATTTGTGTAAGACCTTATGTATGTTTTGTAATGGATGATGTACTGTGGTATCTAAACCTGTTATGACTCGTAGAAATGGTAATCCTGGGATTGCGATGTATGGCATAACAAGCATCTGGGATTAAAAATCCGGGTGTTGACACCCGCGGTCCTTCTTTGGCCCCACTTGTCAGTCACAGATGGAAACGAGCTGGGCTGGTTGCTGGGCTATTGTGGGCTGCACATGGGCGTCAGATAAGGAAAGAGATGTTGGGCCATGGCTAGGTAATGTTTTTATTTGTTTTACCTTTTTCTATTTTCTGTTTTCCTTTTTAGATTTGAATTTGATTTATATTTTGAACTTTTCTTTGTAGGATTTATATGCTGGATAATTGCAATAATACTAAAATATATTTAGTATCATTTGTGAACTTTTATTATAAAATGTTTTTGTATTTCTTTTATTTACACAATATGAACCCCTTTTAATAATTTGTAGAAACTTTTCTTATTATTTTTCTCTCCTCTTTTAGTTATGGATTTCTTGAATGATGTATTCTTATTTGTTTATAAGACTTAACTCTAGTTGGCTTAGAGTTTGAATATAAATTTTATATGTATAATGATCCTATATCATTATTTGATGCATGAAATATGAAAGAAATTAATATGTTTCTTACTACTTCCATTAATTTGGAAAATGACAATGTATAAATTCTATTATGATAAACAAAGAGGTTTAGGATTTTGGATTATGATTATTTACTCTAGGGTTTAGGTTTTTTTTAATATACTTAGACTCCTTTATGGATGTGGTTGAAGATTCAATACCTAAGCATATTGTTTTCTGTTTGGGATATTTGATGATATCACCTTTAGTACTTGAAAGTTATATCTTGAATGTTTTATAGAAAAGAATTGATAAATATACTCCTAAGCACATTTAATTATGATGGTTGGATTTGTCATAGATGTGTTTATGTGCTTTGTTGTAGGAAATGTTCCTATCAAGTGATATAGATATAAGACGAGGAATTCTTACTATGAAATGGATATTATACTTAGTTTTAAGATTTAGAGTGGATTGTTTACCAAGAATTGCTATCTTCCATAATTCATAATTCTAGACTTCTTATTAAGGAATTCCTTTCCTAGATATACTACCTTTTTCTATCTATCATCATGATTAACATGATGAGTTTTACTTCATAGTACTATTCTCATTCACTGATTAACCTTCTAAACTCATGGATGAATCCAATGAGTTTGATACTAAAGTATTTCATAACTTCTTCATATCCTTGTTGGTTGTATCAACTACACTATTGTTGATAGCCTTCCATCCAACAAATAGTTCCTTCAAACTCTACTCATAATCTTCCTTAATCATTCATTACTAATGTATCTCTAATAGTTGTATGCATCCAACTACCTTTCTCTAAAGTTGACTATCCTTTAAGATGAATAACACCACTTCTATAACTCTATGCTATACTAGCTTTAATTGAATAATATCATCTTATATTCACTTTACTCCAACCCTAAATTATATTTATGTGGCTTGCAATGACTACTCTTGGATAACTTATCTCTACTAAGGTTCCAATCATGTTCTACCCACCAGTATTACTTATACTAAATATAAGCATTCAATATTGGTGGCTAAAACATCACCATTATAATCCTTTAATCAATTATTGCTTAAGTTCTTAGTTAGATAAGCAAGGCTTTATCAATCCTACTTTTCCATTGTCTTGAAATTATCTTCTTAGTATATTGAATTAAGGTTATTAATGGACTATGCCCTCTTTAAAAGATTTAAGTAGATGTTGTGATAAGATCAAGAAATAGTAGTTAAAGAATTTGTGAATCAATGGGGGAATTACCCAATATTGATGAACAACAGATATTAAGATAAGTTCCATAAAGACTGCTATAGAAAGAAAGATATATAGTGGATGATCTTGACTTAGTCTCTTTCCAACTCCAACTCATTAAAGAGTTTGAGGTTAGGTATTACTATGATACTCATAGTAAGAATAGATAAGAATAAGATAGGTCAGCATTAATCATTGCATTTTTATTATTTTAGTGGTAATCTTAACTTAGTTTTCATAGGTTGATATGATGAATAGTATGATATGATCCCTTAAGGATCATATATGAATCATTTAAGCAATGTATTATGAGTGACATATTATATCTGGTCTACCCTTAGACCAAATCATGTTTAACCAAATAAGGTTTTAGAAATGGTCATATTGAAACTTATCGCAGTTAACTTGATCATCTACTTCAATTCCATCAAGTTAAGAGAAGCTTCAATCAATTTGACAAGTTCTGTTTTAAAAGCGCGAAAATTATTCGGATTTTCTATGCATGAGTGCAATGCACACATCTGGGTTCAGCTTATTTCTAAGATCTAATGCTGGGATGTTACAGTTTTCTATATGTGAAACAAACAATTGTCTTTCAATGCATTGTTATTCATGATCTTTGTTTGTAACCTTTCATGTTGCATGCATAGTTACTTTGACTTATTGTTAGAACTCCAGCTTTCATGCTCATGTTTAGAGTTCTTTGATCCCAGCTTTCAATGCTTTCAAATGGTTTGATCTTGATTTTGATGGTGCATGTCACCTCAAAAATTATTCTTTTTATCACTTACCTACTCGAGGACGAGCAGGAGTTAAGCTTGGGGATGCTTGATATGTCAAAAACGTATGTATAATTTTTATGTTCCATGCTTGTTTGGTATCTACTTTGCTTTGCTTTGTCTACACTTTGAGGTATTTTTATATGTTTTCTGGTACTAACCTATTAACAAGATGCCACGGTGCCAGTTGCCTGTTTTCTTCTGTTTTTGGTTCTAGAAAAGGCAGAAAATCAATATTCTTGGAATTGGACGAGACAACAGCCAAAGTCAATATTTTACCATGGGGAACACGGAGCCAGAAGATGAGACGGAGAAGAGCCACCAGGGGGCCACACCCCTGGCCGCGCGGCCAATCCTGGCCCGCGCCTGGGGGGTGCGGCCACCCTGGGTGCCCCTTGCCTCGCCTCTTTGCCTATAAGAAGCCCTCGATACCAAAACCTTAAGTACCCGATTAATCTTTCATGAAATAGTTTGTAGCTGTCGCCACCATCGTCCCTATATCGGAGGGGAGATCATCCTGGAGGCCTTCTTCGTCATCATACCAGCCTCCGGTATGAAGCGTGAGTAGTTCCACCTTGGACTACGGGTCCATGTAGTATCTAGATGGTTGTTTCTCCTCCTTTGTGCTACCATGTTTAGATCTTGTGAGCTCCGTTCATGATCAAGATCATCTATTTGTAATCATGCATGTTGTGTTTGCGGGGATCCGATGGATATTGAGATTACTATGTCGTATTGATTAATGGTTTTGTCTTATTGATTCTATCATGTTTGTGTTATTTATGATCTTGCATTCTCTCCGTTTCTAGTAGTTATCTTGGCCAAGTAGATGCTAGTGACTCCAGGAGGGAGTATTTATGCTCGATAGTGGGTTCATGCCTCTGTTTAATCTGGGGAAGTGACAGAAATCTCTAAGGTTGTAGATGTGATGTTGCTACTAGGGAGAAAAGAACGGTCTCTTGTTCATGGAACAAGTGGATTGTTTACCTTACACACTTTGCTTAAAGCAGTTATCCATTGCTTGCAACTTAATACTGGAGGGGTTCGGATGATAACCTGAAGGTGGATTACTAGTCATAGATGTAGTTGGATGGAGGTCTATGTATCTTGTTATATTGCCCAATCAAATCTCATAGGATCATGAATGTCTAGTATTGCATTGTTATGCCTTGCTCTATCCTGTCAATTGCCCCGCTGTAATTTGTTTATCCAACATGCCATGTTTGTTTATCTTAAGGAGAACACCTCTAGTGAACTATGGAACCTGGTCCAATATTTACCATTGATACATCTTCCACTGTTCCTGTTTACTTTCTGCAAACCACCATTACCTTCCACACCATACAGTTAATCCTTTGTTTTCAGCAAACCGGTGAGATTAACAACCTCACTGTTTGTTGGGACAAAGTCTTGAGTTTGTGTTGTGCAGGTTTCCAGCTATCAACACCTTTCAGTCATTTCCTTCCTCCTACTAGTTCGATAACCTTGGTTTCTTACTGAGGGAAAATTTGTTGTTGTGCTCATCATACCTTCCTCTTAGGATCTCCCAACGAAGCTCAATAGTCAACTGAGCCACCATCACATATCGAAGTGAGACACCATTTCACTCGTGAGTGCATTCAGTTAGAGAAGATGGGCATTGAGCACGTCAGGACTGATTCATAGTTGGCCAATATCCTCACAGAGAGACTTGGGCGTGTCAAGTTCATCGAGCTGAGGCAGAAGCTAGGTGTTGAGGAAGTCAGGACATCAGGATGTAGGGGGTGAATTGTTAACCTGTTTAATCCTTCTGTCTTAGTATTTAGTTGTTCCCTTTTGTCGGAAAATAAATAGTGTGCTTGTGTGCCTGTACACAGTACATTGTCAGGTAGATAGGTTAGTCTGTTTTCAGTTAAGTTTAGACTTAGTCTTGGCACGATCACCACTCGTGGGATGGCATGAGTTTGTGATGGTCGTGGCGTGTTAGTAGGAGCTCCTGATTTGAGCAAGAGTGAGATGGCACTCTCTTGTAAGCTCGGTCAAGATCCTAGTTTGTAGGATGCAGCTTGTAACCAATTGAATAAATAGAAGAAAGAGGAAAAAGTGGTTAGGTCGAACACCACAACAAAAATTACCCTGTGTCTCTGTCAAAAGTTTAGTTTCGTTAGAGAAGTTGTCTTTGTTGGCAACGTCAAACTTGCCGTCTCAGCCATGGTCCGACCATCCCCTACAGCCTAGTACTCTTTTGCTTGCTTGTTCTTCCTACGCGTGGTACTTCCAGTTCTTAGAGTCCCAGTTCCTAAGACGACTTTGTAGTTTTCTTAGAATCGATTTGGGATACAGTGTGCTGCTATGTGTTTGCGATTGTGAGGCAGGGAGTTAAATTAACAGTAGAGGCGCGGGTCAATCTATGCCCTTCGGGTACCCGCTCAATTCCCTAGATCCCTACTTCTCTCCATGATTCTGCCTAGCCACCGCGGGGCACTCAATCCCGGTAAGACTGTCTCTTCTGTAGCAACCGCACTAAAGCTATGAGCTACCGTGGAATACTAGTACTAAAACTTCCAAACAAATTATGTGAGCTGATGCTACTAATGTCAGCCCAACCCTTGATTAACAAATCCTCTCACACTCGCTCACTCGATTAACAGATTACTAGTAAGCATGCACGTGTAACGCATGTCTTCTAAATATTGCACATGTCTATTGAATCTTATTTTTTAGTCAATTGTTTTTTATAGTATCATTTTCTCACCGAGCCACATGATTCATTTCTAAATAGACCAAACTCACAACTAATGTTGTCATCAACTACTGTATTTTAATTTTTTATGAAATAACTACTATATATTATATGTACCTTACATCTGGTAATCAATATTGCACATGTTTATTAAATCTTATTTTTAGACGAGTTGCTTTCTATAGTATCATTTTCTCACCAAGCCACGTCATTTATTTTTAAATAGACTAAACTCACAACTAATATTGTCATCAACTACTGTATTTTTTTTGCGAAATAACTATTGTATGTTATATGTACCTTACAGCTAGTAATCAATGTTGGTTTTCAAATAACATTACAACATTAGCAATAAGTAATTAGCACAATATACTTCTTCAGATATGCGGAACAAAATATTTCCTTTCCACTACTCAGAGTTTAACATTTACAAAGCTAGGTATGAACCACATGATTATAGAATTTCGATGACACATTTTCGGTATATAATCAATCAAGAACAA
The DNA here is from genome assembly GCA_916181665.1 of Avena sativa. Taxonomy (NCBI): domain Eukaryota; kingdom Viridiplantae; phylum Streptophyta; class Magnoliopsida; order Poales; family Poaceae; genus Avena; species Avena sativa. The sequence continues at coordinate 243,491,863 of OV702297.1, forward strand.
TATAGAAGTATAGAACGGGTTTGATAGAGGAGACACCTCCCGTGAAAGAAAGAGATGCGGCGGGTAGGATCGACGGGTCCCCGTGTCCTCTACTTGCCACTCCGGCGGCGGGAAAGGGTGGGGACCTCGGACGCTTGGTATTGTCGAAGGGTTTTCAAAGTTAGAGTTTGGTCAACTGGCATCGTCGTTATGGTGGCTATATCAGCGATGTGTGGGACAACAATAAGGTATACTCGTCCCCTCGTCCGTCTCATCGGTGGTGATCTCGCTGGTGGCGTTGAGGAGTGCGGGGACTCGTCTGGTCACCACTTCCATTGAGTAGTGGATCTCGTCCATTCTATGTGTGTTAGTTTTGGTGTTAGAAGATTCAGATCAATTCAATAGTGACGACTTTGGCTCTAGGGTGCTGGTCTTTAGGTACACGTGCACGAAGACTTTCTGACTGTGATCAACAATATCAGGAGCAGAGATGGCGGCACGTCGGTGGCTTCCTTGATATAAAGAGACGACCGAGACCTAAGAAGTTCTTAGGCGCCTGAGAACTAGCAAATCCGAATTTTTATTATGTTTTGGGTGATTTGTACTTCTTGTGAGGTCATGAAATAGATTCAGATCTTTACCCTAAAAAACATTATAGAAATCTTGATGGTCATAAGAATCTAATATTATTTAGACCAAACTCAAAATATTAATATGATCCAGATAAAAGATTTTATTTGGAAACCTCATGCTCCCGAATTAGATAGCTCACCAAATCCACTATGTTCCTCCACTCCCAAGCTCCCTCTATCTCCTTCCCGTCAAGGTCTCAAGCTTCCCCCTCATACCCACCGCCGGCGCGAGGATGGCCCCCTAACCAGCCTCCCCGCCACTGCTGCTACGACAGCCCTCTCCCCGCCTCTGCCGTTGGCGAACCAATGATAAGGTGGAGCGGAAGTGCGACCATGGCCACCGCGTGCATGTTTTAGGGTCCACACCGCCGGCATGTTCCTCCCGCTTTGGTGGGCTCACCTGCCTGCTCCTCCCGTGGTACACATGGTCGCTGCCCGTTCGCACATGGCCTGTGACTGGTAATCCCCATTCTCCTGGTTTCGCTTGAATTGTTGCTTTCGATGCCGCTTCACCGCGCCTTAAAGCTATCTTCGTAGCTAAAATACCACGTGTCGCGTCTCCTCCTCCTCCAACGTGGCCACAGACCCAGGCCTCGGGTGTAACATCCCAGGATTAGCACCTAGAAATAAAGAGGACACAGGGTTGTGCATTGCATTCATGCATACGAAAATCTGGGGAATTTTAACGCAAAACTAAAAGAGCTGTAGAGGGATCGAGATCTCTCTTGTTCTGATGGAAACACCAGGACAGGTGCGATGGATTTCAACATGACCTTTATTGTACTTTTGTATTTTAGGGGAAGACAATTCAAATCTGAATATTTACTTGATAGATTTGAATATTAAAAGAATTTGAAATAGAATAAGAATTGAAAATTAAATTATAATAAAAGATAGATGTGAATTCTTATTTATGAATAAGATTCAATATTCACAAATATTCGAATTAAAATTTAAAACACAAAGAGATAAGTGTTTCTCTTGCCATTGGAGAAATGGGGTTTAGTTCATCTTAGATGGGGGTTAGGAATTTGGACATGACCTTTGTTGAATTTATAATTTTGGGGAAAAGAATTTCCATTCAAGACTTCAAATATGAGATCATACAATTCTAATATAACTTGGATTTAAATTTAAATCTTAAACTATTACAGGATATTTCATAATCATAATACAAACTGGTATAAGCAAATATAAACTTTATTGAAATAAATACAATAATACAATGTCTTTACATTATTCAAGCAGAAAAAGAAATTACATTACTGAAATGAATAAAAGAGCTCTTTATTACAACAAAATAAATATGACATTGTCTTTACAAAAGAATTGTAAAAGAAAAAGGAAATAAGTAAACTTTATTAAATAAGATACAAATCCTTACAAGTTTCAACTAACAAAGAGAAAAATGAACTTTATTACACTAATAAAAGAATACAATATTATTTACAATATTTAAGAATCAAATAAAGTTGTAAAAGAATAAAAAAGAAAACCTAAACTAATTTCCTAATTAGTCCTATGTCTTCTGTTCTTCAACTCTCCTTATTCTTCACCCTGCAAAACAAAACAAAACAAAACAAAAAGGACAAGGAAGAAACGGAATGGGGACTTGGTTAAAGTAGTGCTCTCAGTTTGGCAGTGTAATGCACTGTTCAGCACATCACTGAGCTAATCTTATAAAAAAAGGGGCAAGTTTCACCAAATGAGTAGTATCTGTTCTTATCTAGTAATGGCCTCAATCTATGCATCACAGGCATGGGGCAAGTTTCACCAAACTAGTAACAGGTAAAAGGAAAGGCAGTAATTCCAGCAAAAGATCTAGTGTACTTGATCTGATCCTCAACTCACAACAGTCAAGCAGACAACTTACTCAACAGCAGCTTAGTCATTGCATGTTTGTGTGTTGTCAACACAAGACAGCCACAAGGGGAGATAAGAAGGGGGAAACACAGCCGCAGCAGGTGCAGCTAACAAAAGTGAGGTTTCCATCCTCATTTCCACACCCCAACTCTGGTTGCTCCCTAAAGCCATCCAAGAGCTAGAAGAAGAGGAAAATCAAGGTCAGGAAAAAGCTTCAGTAAAAGAAGGAGCAGGCCAACAAGGAGGAGAAGTATTCACATGAGTTGATGTATATGTTGACTTTCTTGACTTCATTGGAGAACTTTAGATTCTGGTGATGATTCCTGGAGCATAACTTGATGTAGAAATCGTCTATACGGACTTCAGAACCTAGCAAGGGTTAAGAAGATACGTTGAGTATGAGCGTACTCAGCAAGTTCACTAGAAAAGGAGTGTTTGATGCACTATATCTACAGCCACAGACCATAGGTCGTAGGCCATGCAAGTTTTCGTAAACATTTCTTCAAAGGTTGCTTTTATTCTGAAAAGCTATGTCCGTCAGCCTTCACGGGTTTACCAGAACTTTCATGGAGTTCCTTTTCCACCGCGTTCGCAGCTCCTTCCCGGAACAGGGAGTAACCAGTTACAGTTCTTACACTCTGCAGAGGTGCGTCACTTTACCCATGAGAGATCTTAGCTTTGTTGCACATTCGAATTGCAGGTTCGTTCACAATTCCTTTGTGTGAGGCCCAGACTAAGATCCAAGCCAATCACTGCCTTCTCCTCGACCCCGCATGTCTCCTTGGTGTACGCCAGCCCACCTATTGAATTACGGCAATGGCAGTACAGACCGTTCAGATGCCGGAACTATCGTGGGACGTTGAGGTATCCCACCCATATGTTGCATATCCTCTATGAATTACCATAAATAATATGCACGCTATGAGTGATAACAGCCACGACCCGCACATCCAGCTCCATGCGAGAGGGAAAAGATACAGCTGACTTCTTCGTCCCATTCCAAATCTCATGGTCAACGCGTAATATATGGCGCAAGAATCACTGACGACATTGGTTGTTAAGTCCTAGATAATATGTTCCTTTACCACCAGAACTCTTATAGTAGGTTATTACCTCATGGTAAATAACCTATAATCACTTTATTATGAAAATAGTGTTTTCTGTCCTTTTTCAAATGCAGGTGATGACAACACTGGATTTGTAAAATACTTTATAGAAAATAATCAAAGGACATGAGCAAGTGTGAACTTGCCTTTTGTGATTGCAAGATTATGCACTCACGGTCTTCAAGACAATATAAAAGATCCAATATCTGAAATCAGCATCATTGGTCCGGTAAGGACTAATGTTTAAAGAAGCAAGATGCTTTTATGCATAAGTAATGTAATGCAAGTTGATAAACGCGAATCCCGAGGATAACGTTGATCTAGGGTTTGGATATTGGAAAGGGTTTCCTTGGAATGTGTTGCCCTTTTAGATTAAGTTTCATACATGTGCTTCTTATTAAGGCTTGTGAGTGTGTGGAGAACAACATGTATTTATACAAAAACAAAATACACAGTATGGAATGCTACTCAAGGTTGTTTACATCTTAATTTTTTATCTTCAAGTTTTACTTTACAAGTAATATCACTTATAAAGAATTTAAGTATTAACAATCTTATTATACAAGTAAAGTATAAAGTAAGGTGTTTACTATTAATTGTCATATGTTGATTGAAGTGGCAAAACGAATAACTTTTGAAGAAAAGATTCCTTTATTAAGGTTTAAACAATCTTTATGGTTAATCAGATGTGGTTGATGTTGTTTGTGATTGCTTGAATAGTTTGGACTTGAGATGCTTTACAATTTAATTATAACAGACCAAAGTTAACTATAAAGTATGTAATAAAGTTTTTAGCATTATACTTAAAGCTTTGTAACTATAAGTAACTTTAAGAATGTAGATAGACTTAGGGTGTATTACTTATGATATTTGTATCTTGTTCGTTTTATATTGTTTCCTTAGAGTTACTTAAGAATGGTATTATTTTTAGTTGGTAATGGTTTCTTCACATTATAAATGTATAAAGGGATTGATTTCCCTATAAGGGTGTGGTTAGGGTTTGTGAATAAGTAAATAATATTATTACTACCTATGAACTCACTATAATGTTTTCATTTGTTTATAAACTTGTGGTTAAAGTAAAGGAATAGGTTTTATCTCTTTACAAATTATTCCTGGAGATTTTATATTAGATAAGGATTCTTTTATAAAATAAGTTATACTTATGGTTGAAAGATAATTTAATAAAATTGTATTTAAGGTGTGCTAAATCATTTTGGCTTCACACAATAATATTTAAGACTAATACCTTTTATTAGACTCAATTCATTAATTTAAGAAATATTAACAAATTTTATTTGTCATTTTATGAATTTTTAAATAAAGAAATAGGTTGAAATTCAAGTTATGAAAGTGTTTAACTTTTTATTTAACTCAAAAGTGGAATATTATATTTTTGACATGCAGTTATTATTTTTGTGATCATTTTGGTATATTACATTTATTTTTGTGATTTATAAATAATAAGATATGATTTTAATAATATTTATTACTATATAAATACTTAAATCATAAATATTTAATTAAGAGGAATAATAATGTATGATTATAGTTTTAAACTCTAATTCTTATTTTTATAAGATTTTTGGTATTTTATTTAGATTTCTAACATCTACCATTATTAAAATATGAATTATCAAAGTATTAAAACTTTATAAAGTATTTATTAAATAATATTTATTTAAATAATTATCATAATAATATTTAATAATAGTTTTAAGTTGTAGATTTTATTTTTCTAAACATTTTCATATATTATATGTATTTTTCTGATTTATAAAACAAAAGATATTAAATTTACAAGATTTAATCATTTTATTTTATTTCTGGAATATTTGAAATTTGAATTCATATTGTTTTAATTATTTTCTAAACATGCACAGACTTTTTATACCGCAAACCTACCTAGCCCCAGACACTGACCATGGGCCCTAGGCCACGTCACCTGCCACATGGGCAAAGACCAGTCAACAGGGTGGACTTGGTCAAGGATGACGCAAGCAAAACATCATCGTGACGTCACACGAACTCTCACCCCCAGATCAAAGTTCAATCGATCGATTGGGAGGATGCTTGCATGCGGGAAGGGTGTTGCTGGACGCAGACGAGCACGCTAAGTTGAATGGTGGCGGCGCCGCTCCATTTTGGTCATCGGAGCTACTCCGGCGACCAACTACTGCGGTGGTCGACGGTGGTGTTCGGCTAAAACTCAAATTAGGAAGAGAACGAGAAAAAGGAGAGCATGATCATGCTCAAAACATTACCAAGAATCTCGTGGAGTAGCTGGCGAGTCGGGGGATGGTCGGAATCAGCGAGAACCACAGTGGTCGGACTTCAGGAAGGGGACCTCGCGGCGTCGATTCTCGTCGGCTCGCTTCGATTCTTTTGGCTAAGAGGCTCGGATGGGCAAGGCGATGATGATTGCTTGATCCACGGAGCACGAGAGGGCTCAGAACGATGGCAATCGTTGGCAACATGGAGCTTGGTTTCGGTCCAGAAGGGGAAAATGTTGAGGCGAGATCAAATGAGATAAGTACAGGGAGGGAGAAGACCACGGCGGCGTTCTTATCCCTAGCTCCAGGGTGGCGGGGCAAGGATCTTGGCGCCGGGAGAGATCGACGGCGAGAGCTTCGCCACGCAGGTGCTTGTCGCCGGTCGTGAGGAAGAAGAAAAGAAAAGGGCGAAGGGGTACTGGGCCTTAATGGGCTGCTGTTGGGCTGTTGCAAACCAAGCGGAATGTTTCTGCTGCTACCCGCGAGCGTCAGTTAGAAAATGAGGTACTGGACCGTGGGCCACTTTCTGGACTGGGCTTGTTCCTTTATTTATTTTTCTGTTTTCTATTTTGTATTTTACTTTCTTTTCAGATTTGAATTATTCCCATGTTTAAATACCATAATTTCTATACAGTATTTAAAATATTCCAGAGGTAATTATACTAATTAATTGCTCTACTTATCTTGGTATTTTTTAATACCTATAATTTTATTCAAAATTATATATTAAGTAAAATACTTAAGAACTAGGTTTTTAGAATTTTGTTTAAAACCTTAAAATCTTTCTATAACATTGTTTTCACTTTTATTTGGATGGATGAAGTTTTAAAATGTTTAGTAATATTCATAGGGTTTATTTATATGTATTTAATCACATATTATAAGGTAGGATGGTTTATAATATTGGATCCCCACTTATTCCATGCTCATATGGGATGAGTGGTTAGAGAAATGAATTAAAAAAATTGTCTTATGATTATATATAGAATATTTATGAGATGTTGATGAGAAAACTTATTAATAAGTTTAGGTTTCTGGATTTATTTATAATATTTTGTTCAAGTGAATAAAGATTAATGGTTAACCATATTGTCTTTATGTTTATAATTTTTAATGTTATCACCCTTTGAAGTAAAATAGTGGAATTGTTTTCTAGGCTATGTTATGAGAAAGAATTGATAAAGATGGTTCCTAAGCACCTATGATGATGATAATTAGAAATGATAAAGATATGCTTAATTGATTTGTTATAGCAAAATATTCCTATAAAGCATTGGGGAAGCAAGATGATAGATCAATAGATGGGATGGATGTTAAGCTTGATTATAGATTTAGGGTTTAATGTTTACCAAGAATTCCTATCCTCTATACTTCATAATTCTGGACTTCTGATTAAGGAATTCCTTTCCTAGATATATTACTTCTCTATGTCCATCATCATGTACTAACATGATGAGCTTTGCTTTATAGAAACTTCTTATTCTCCCTTTATTATTCTAAATCCATTTATAAATGCAATATGCTTAACACTAAAGCTTTCATAATATTATCATATTTATACTTGACTATAACAACTATTCTACTATTAATAATCTATAACCCAACAAGTGGTTACCTCTAACTCCATTCATACCTTTCCTAAATCATCCATCACAAATACTACTCTAGTAGAGGTTTATATCAAGTTCTACTCTCCTCTAGTGTTCAATATTTCCCAAGAGGAAAATACTACTTCTTTAATCCAATGTTGCTCTAACATCATTTTAATCCTACTATCTTGTCTCTACTTGACTCCAATATCTAACATTCCAACCTCACATTTGTCACATCCCAAATTTTAGATTTGGTTCCGCATATCATTCATGGCATTGCATCATAATCATCCATGCAAAACTTTCGATTGAGATGATTCGGCAAAACACTATTTTCAAAACCCTATTTTATTTTACTAAAATGCTCCTACGAGAGGGTATACTAAGACGGATAGCGCCCGCCGCCGCCGTGTCCAGCACGGACTGCGCTCGCCGCTGTTTTCGCGCGACGGTTCGGCGAAGGACTCCGCCTGAGCCCCCCCCCTAAAGACCCTCCTACGCTCGGCCTACCCCTCCCCCTCGAACTCCACCCGCGCGAGCCCACCCGCCGCCGCAGCCGCCATCGGTAAGTCACCGATGCCGCCGCCCCTCACCTCTCTCGCTCGCGAGCTTCGCCACCACCCGCTGACCCTCTCCGTGCCCTTCTTCCTATCCGCAGGAGCCGACGCCACCGCGAATTGCTCGCCGGAGCCGACGCCGCCGCCCGCCTCCGGCCGCCGATCGCCGTCGCCCCGCGCCTCCCCGACCCGCGCCACCACTACGGGAAGGTCCGCCCCACCGCCACCAACGTCGTCGTGCCACCACCGTCACCGGAGCCCTCCCCCCCCCCCCCCCGCCGCCGCCGCCACACGACCTCACCGCCGTCGCCGCCGCTGCTCAGGTGAGCTCCCGCCGCCGCCTCTCCTCGGTCGTTGGATCCGTGGCCAACGGCCCAGATCATGTGAAGACCATGTGGTTGACTGGTTGACCAGTCAACACACGCTGAGTCAGCGCTTAGTCAGCGCTGAGTTAGCCAGGAATATTCCCTTCCGAATTAAATTTATTTAGAATTTGCAGAAAATAGCTGAAACTTGTAAAATTTATAGAAATTAATCTACTGGGCCAAAAATTACAAATAAAATATGTGTAGAGTCAGTAACTCGTGTAGAATCTTGCTGTACCATTGTTTTACACTTTTGCAGCAAGATTTTGTCCATATTAATTAAATGAGTTAATGGCATTTTGGAGTAATTAATTCGTAGAAAAAGATCTATAACTCCAAAAATTGCAAATAATATGTCCCTGGATTCAGTAGAACAAGGGAAATCTCAAAGTGAATTAAAAAGATAGGCTTACAGTAAAAACTTTTGCAGAAACTATTTAGTGGCTTTCTGCAGTATTTTAATTGCTCAGGGAGTTTTATATTTCCTTTTTGAGAAATTCCAATTGGTACTGTTTCTAATCAGTAATGCCTACACAGTGGAATTTTTCCCAGGATTTTACAAACAGTATGTTAGTAGTAGTGATTTAATTGGGTTCTAGCTCTAGTTTTGAGCATTATAAATTGCATAATGGTTTTCCCTTGCGCTAAAATTATTTTTCATGCATGCATTCAGTAGCTTTACTGAATAAAACTATGTGGTGCTGCTGTAGTATCAATCCACTTGTCATGCATGCATCTTGTATCATCTTTGTTTGCATATGCTTGTGGATGGTTTGTTTATGAATGCAATTGTATCGTGTAGATTGTGACGAGTGCAACGCTTGCTCGTGTGTGGATTGTTATTCCGACCGCTACAACCAAGGCAAGTAGATGCTACCTTGTTCATGATATCGTCCTACTATTTTCAATGCATTGTCGTGTATTTTGTAGATGCATGTGTAGGAAGATACTATCGCTATGCTATGTCCTATTATGTGGTAGGGCTTTCCTTGTAGATGAACCACCGTTGGTAGATGTGCTTAGCCATGCTATGATGAACGAGGGCTGGGTTACATCACTGAAAGTAGTTTTTAAATGTGTTGGGTTGCGAAAACTAAAACAACTTAATCAATGAACCTCCTGGGTGTGATGGGATTGATAAATTTTGGTGGTATCATTGCGGAAAGGCACCCAGGTATCAAGAGAAAATGATTGGGTTCTTTATGTTGTAGCTTACGTGTACAACCATGTGCCAATAATGGAATGGGCGGTTGGTTGGACTTAGTAGGTTGTGGTAACTCGAACCCGCGTATCCAGAGATGTAGAATTTTGGTAGGTTGGACCGGTGCGCGTCGGGATTGGGGAGCTACTTCCCGAACAGTCTCTTCTTGGACTTATCCCTATCATCACCCAAAATGAGAGTGATGGTACGAGCTGGGCTGGCCAAGTCACATGGGTAAAGTGTACTAACCCCTGCAGGGTGTATAATCTAATCGATTAGCCGTGTCCCCGGTTATGGACATCTGAGTTGCTTGATATTGATTCCATGACATGTTTCTCGCTCATTCTAATTTCATAATTGCTTTAATGTTGTTGGGTTAACTTAATTGGGATCTTTTCAAAGAAAATCAAAAACTGTTTATGAAAGTAGGACAAAGGTATTTGCAAATGCAAGCTAGCCACAGCTCCACTTGCCAGATATGCATGTAGATGTTAGAATTATTGTCTCCTTTACTAGCTCTACTTGCCATACATTCCATGTATTGACCCTTCAGGGCTGCTACGTTTCATGTTGCAGGATATTCCGATTCTGAGTAATCGATATAGGCCACGGTACTCCACTCGGCACTTGTTCACTTGTGGGCAATTTGAAGAATGGAGGATTTGCTTTATTTATGTTACTACCTGAATAATTTGAGCTAGCCTTGAGCTAAGCTTTTATTGTAATAATGGTACTCTGGATCTTCGTTATTTATGATACACGGATATTTTGCTATGTTATTCGTCTTATTCTATTGTGGGCCAATGAACCGATCCAGGGATTGGCATGTCACATAGAAGCCACGGTCTTTTCAGAACCGTGGTGTTACAAGATGGTATCAGAGCCCGTGTGTCGACTGTAGGATCGTGACCTAGGATTGGATTAGGAAGCCTTAGAATTATTAAAGCTTATATTAACTCTGTCTTTCATCTTATGCCTTTCACTCTCGTAAAATTCTTACCATATGCTATTCTCACACTTTCCTCTTTTAATTGATTGATGGGAGAAGTCAGGACTGAGTATGCAACCATGGAGTCGCCAAGGCCCTTTGCAACACAGTTAGCACAGCTCTCGCAGTCATTGGGATTGCCACTGCCCATGTTCAAGGGAAGAAGGTTGTACACTTATGGATATGGTGAGGATGCATGGGAGATCACCACCTTCATCTTCAGGGATGCCGCCTTGCCAAACCCTGTGCATCTGATCTACACCAAGACATACTGCAACTGGGGACTTGGAATTAACTTGGCCATACATGAAGCCCTGTCTCGCCAGTGCCATCTTGTCAGACACCTACTGCCAGCAGATTCACCCTACCGTGACTATGGGAGGCGTGATGAAGATGGGCACATTGTGGTTACCCCGGGCGACAGGAACAACATGCCGCCCCGTCGGAGGCACATAGAGGACATGGAAAGGGAGAATGGAGCTCTAGGTGAGAAGGTGATGATGGTAAAGGAGATTGCAGATTTTGCCAGCAATGGTATGGTGGTCCAAGGACAGGAGATTGACACCTTGCATGAAGCTGTGGGAGTTCTGGAAAATGCCCTGATAGGCAGGGATGCAACCATAGATCATCTTAATGGGACTGTGCAGGATAACACCCAGACCATACAACAGTTGCAAGGGACCGTCCACGAAAGGGATCAAACTATTGAAGCTATGGCAGCCCAGATTGCCGCTCTCCAAGCACAACTGAATCCACCCTCTGATGATGACAATGGAGATGGTGGCAACAATGATGATGATGATGATGACAGTGGGAACGATGATGATGATGAGGACGAGGATGATGATGATGGAGACGATGATGGTGGAGGAGATGAAGCTGTTGCAGTTGCAACAGAGAGTGAAGAAGAAGAGGAGGATCCAGAAGAGGTGGAGTTTGAGATTTCAAGTGATGACTCAGGAGAGGTGTACACTCCGTCGCCATGGTTGAACCGTGGACAGAAGCGCCAACGCATGAGTGCAAGGACCTACCGCAACCTCTTCAAGAAGTAGATAGAAGTCCACCAATTAGTCCTCGTTAGGTAAAATCGTTAGGATTAGTCTCGATCGATGTAAAACTTAATTACTATTAGTTTAAGAGTGTTTAGTTGCTTATTTGTTTACTCCAATATCCCAGGATTATTTGTGAAAATTTTATGAAAGAGTTATGGCAAGTTTGGTTAATATCTGTGTTATTCCTGCTGCAGTTTTCTGCTGATACAGCAGTACTGTACGATTTTTCATATTTTACTGGTATCAGGGAAACATCTGAAAAAATAGGGCTGGTGCGAAACTCTCTGTACTGTATGTGCAAAAATCAGCTAAAATTCCTGACGAGACTAAGTCAGGTAGAAAAATTCGTGAACACTGCCGGACTGTTCTGGCAGGTTGCCGTTTTTGTTGCTTTGTTGATCAACTGTTTAGTTAACCATTGCCAACTCTTCTAAAAACTATTTCAGTAGATATATACTGCTAGGATAACCCCTGGGATGTTGCTGGATCACTTGTTTGTTGATGTGTTGCTTGCTTGAGATTGTCTGCTATTGTTTGTTGTTGATTGATCATAGTGCATGGGTAGAATCTTGTTTTCGTAGTTGATTCTTCTAAGCATACCTATGCTGAACCGCAGATGCCTCCCCGCTGTCAACCCACTGAGTTGGAGCAGCTCATGGCAGCTCAGGCACAGCTGACCCAAGTTATGACTCAGTTCATGGAAGCTCAAAACAATAACAACAATGGGAACAACCAGCCCCAGGGAGATGCTCTCACCAGGTTCCTGAGGCTAAGGCCAGTTAAGTTCTCTACTGCAACGGAACCAATGGTTGCTCTCGACTGGTTGCGTTCAGTCAACAAGAATCTGGTAACTGTTGGATGCACTGATGCTAAAAAGGTGAGGTTTGCTGCTCACCTACTGGAGGGACCAGCCGCTTCTTGGTGGGACACTTTTCAGATCACCCACCCGCTGGACACCGTGACTTGGGCAATGTTTGAGGAAGGTTTCAGGACCAACCACGTGTCTTCAGGAGTTCTGAGCCTGAAGAGCAAGGAGTTCCGCAACTTGCGCCAAACCAACCGCACTGTGGCTCAGTACATTGAGGAGTTCAACAACCTGTCCCGTTATGCACCTGAGGATGTTGACACCGATGCAAAAAGGAGGGAGAGATTCCTGGATGGCCTTAGTGATGAGCTTTCAGTGCAGCTGCTGGTGGTTTATTGCCCCACTTTCCAGGAGCTTATAGACAAGGCCAGGATCTTGGAAGGGAAGCACAAGCAGGTGGAGAACCGCAAGAAAAAGAGCAGCAATCACCACTCTGGTTCTCACCACAAGTCTCGCACTTCTTATGATGGATACTCCAAGCATGGAGGGAGTGACCATGGGAGCCACGACCGCCACAATCATGGAGGCGATGGACGTCGCCATGATAACCACAAGAGCAACCACCACAGCCACAAGGGAGGACACACTCACCATTCTGGAGGACACAGTGGACATGACCGCAACCGTGATCGCAGCTTTGTGAAGAAGGATCTGAGTGAGGTGACATGCTTCAAGTGTGGCCAGAAGGGACATTATGCTGACAACTGTCTGGAGAGGAAGGGACTGAAGCCAACCAACAACCAGAAGGCCACAGTGAACCACATGAATGTGGAGGAGATCCCAGATGAGCCTGATCTTTTGATTGGTAAGTTTCCAATCAACACTCACCCTGCACTTATACTTTTCGATACTGGTGCATCGCATTCATTCATTTCAAGGGCATTTGTGGATAAGTATAAGTTACCTACTGAGTCTATGAAAGAGTCTATTAGAGTAAGCTCACCTGGAGGAGATATGATAGCTAGCGCGGGATGTCGCGACTTAACTGTGAGGATTGGAGCACACAATTTCATTGCACATTTGGTAGTGTTGGAATCACAAGGGTTAGATGTTATTCTGGGTATGGATTGGATGTCTATGCATGGGGGACACATAGATTGTGCACAGCGAGCTGTTTCACTCAAAACCCCGGATGGTAAGAGAATTAGGTTCAAGTCGGTTGTGCGACCGTGAAGGTGTAAGTTGAATTCTCTTAGGGGGTTAGCATGGATACTGTGCCTGTGATTAAGGATTACCCCGACATGTTTCCGGAAGAGCTGCCAGGGATGCCACCTGATAGGGAAGTGGAGTTTCTCATCGATCTGATGCCGGGAACATGACCTATAGCAAAGAGACCATATAAGATGGATGTGGATGAGCTGAAGGAATTGAAGAAGCAGTTGAAAGAGCAGTTGGACAAGGGATTCATTCAGCCTAGTTCATCGTCATGGGGTGCACCTGTTCTGTTTGTGGAGAAGAAAGACAGCAACAAGAGATTAGTGGTGGACTATCGCTCGCTGAATGAAGTAACCATCAAGAACAAATACCCCCTGCCAAACATAAATGATTTGTTTGATCAACTGGAAGGAGCAAAGGTGTTTAGCAAGATTGATATGCGATCAGGCTACTTCCAATTGAAGATCCGGGAGGAGGACATACCAAAAACCGCTTTCACTACTAGGTATGGTTTATATGAGTATACAGTTATGTCTTTTGGACTAACGAATGCCCCGGCATATTTCATGACCATGATGAACAAGGTATTCATGGAGTACTTGGACAAGTTTGTGGTGGTGTTTATTGATGACATACTGATATATTCCAAGGATGATGCTGAGCATGAGAAACATCTGCGACTGATTATGGAGAAGCTGAGGGAACATAAGCTGTATGCCAAATTCAGCAAGTGTGAGTTCTGGCTTAACACTGTTGGATTTCTTGGACACGTGGTGTTAGGCGAAGGAGTCGCTGTTGATCCAAGCAAAGTGACTGCAGTAACTGAGTGGGAAGCGCCCAAGAATGCGGGAGAAATTCGAAGCTTTTTGGGACTTGCTGGATATTACAGGAGGTTCATTGAAAACTTCTCCAAGATTGCTAAGCCAATGACAGAACTTCCGAAGAAGGAGAGGAAGTTTGAATGGACGGATGGGTGTGAAGCCAGCTTTCAGGAACTGAAGCGTCGACTAGTGACTGCACCTGTTCTGTGTTTACCAGATCTTCAGAAGGATTTCCAAGTGTACTGTGATGCTTCTCGACAGGGACTTGGGAGTGTGCTGGTGCAAGATGGGAGAGTGGTGTCATATGCCTCGCGGCAACTTAAACACCATGAGAGGAATTATTCCACGCATGACTTGGAGTTAGCATCAGTGGTTCATGCGCTCAAAGTATGGAGGCACTACTTGATGGGAAAACACTGTGATGTGTACACCGACCACAAAAGCCTGAAGTACATATTTACACAGAAGGAACTGAATATGAGACAAAGGAGATGGTTGGAACTTATCAAGGATTATGATATGAATCTGCAATACCACCCAGGGAAGGCTAATGTAGTAGCAGATGCTCTGAGCCGGAAGGTCTATGCCAATGGATTGACTGTTGGGGAATTGCCCGAGGATTTGTGCAGGCAGTTCAAGGACCTTAGACTGGAGGTAGTGTCAGAAGGATATTTGGCAGCAATGGAAGTCCAACCAACGCTACAGGACAGGATCAGGAAGGCTCAGATAGGAGATAAGGAAATAGAAGAGGTAAAGGAGAAGATGAAGGAAAATCGAGAAAAGGATATTCGCGAGGATGAGCATGGTACCTTGTGGTATGGAGATCGTCTGTGTGTGCCCAGCGACCCGGAAATAAGGGAGTTAATTCTGCAGAAAGCTCATAACTCGCCATACTCCATACATCCGGGCAATACAAAGATGTATATGGATTTGAAGAGCAGATTTTGGTGGAATAACATGAAGGGAGACATCGCCAAGCATATTGCCCTATGCGATGTGTGTAGCCGAGTGAAGGCGGAACACCAGAAGCCAGTAGGACTGCTACAGCCATTGCCCGTGCCGGATTGGAAGTGGGATAGAGTGGGAATGGATTTTATCACCGGATTGCCTAGGACCAGGTCAGGATATGACTCCATTTGGGTAGTGGTCGACCATTTGACCAAGGTAGCCCACTTTATACCAGTGAAGACGACCTATACGAGTGCAAAGTTGGCCAAGATCTACATGGACAAAATTGTGTGCCTACATGGAGTTCCTAAGAGTATTGTATCTGATAGAGGCACCCAATTTACCTCGCACTTCTGGCGCCAGCTGCACGAGTCCCTTGGGACTAGATTGGAATTTAGCACAACGTTCCACCCCCAGACTGATGGACAGACCGAGAGGGTGAATCAGATTTTGGAAGATATGCTGAGAGCTTGCGCTTTGGCTCATGGGTCTAGTTGGGATGAGAATTTGCCGTATGCTGAGTTTTCCTACAACAACATCTATCAAACCAGCATCAAGACATCACCGTTCGATGTACTGTATGGGAAATGGTGCCGGACACCATTGCTATGGGATGGGGTAGGAGAACGTCAGTTGTTTGGACCTGATTTGATCAAGGACGCTGAGGAGAAGGTCGCCTTGATTAGGGACAGGCTGAAGGTAGCACAATCAAGGCAGAAGAGCTACGCTGACGCCAAGCGCAAGGAAGTGGTGTATGAGATAGGTGATAGAGCCTACCTCAGAGTGTCGCCACTTCGTGGAATTAAGAGATTTGGAATTAAGGGTAAGCTGGCACCTCGATTTATTTGACCATATCGGGTCTTAGCACGCAAGGGAGAAGTTGCTTATCAGTTGGAGTTGCCAGAGACTCTGTCCGCTGTTCACAATGTGTTCTATGTGTCCCAGCTAAATAAGTGCCATCCGGAGATGGTGGATACACCATTGAGAGACACTGTGCCACTAGAGGAGGTTCAGCTTGAGAATGACCTGACCTATGAGGAGAAGCCGGTCAAGATTCTGGAAACAGCGGAGAGGACTACCCGTACCAAGACAATCAGATTTTGCAAGGTGCAGTGAAGCCACCACACCGAAGAGGAAGCCACTTGGGAGCGTGAGGATGACATCCGAGAGGACTATCCACACCTATTCGCTAGCCGCGCCGAATCTCGGGGACGAGATTCATCTTAAGGGGGTTAGTATTGTCACATCCCAAATTTTAGATTTGGTTCCGCATATCATTTATGGCATTACATCATAATCATCCATGCAAAACTTTTGATTGAGATGATTCGGCAAAACACTATTTTCAAAACCCTATTTTATTTTACTAAAATGCTCCTACGAGAGGGTATACTAAGACTTGTGTTTTCCACCCTTGTAAACTAGTGGAATAAAGTACCACTTGATCCTAGGTTGATCTCCTAGATTTTAGAAAAATTTAGAAGGAAGAATCACTCGAATCGGAGTTCGTATGAAGAAGATGCGAAGGAAAAACTAAAACAGAAATTAGAAAAATAAAAAGAACAAAAAAAAGGCCAGCCAGCCGGGCCGGCCCAACCGCGCCAGTCCGTAGGCGGCAAGCAGCAGCCAATAGCACAACGCGCGCATGACGGATAGCGCCCGCCGCCGCCGCTGCCGGGCCCGCTCGCCAGCCACCCGCCAGCCACCGACAGGTGGGGCCCACCTGTCGGCGCCGCCGCCGCCGTGTCCAGTGCGGACTGCGCTCGCCTTCGTTTTCGCGCGATGGTTCCGCGAAGGACTCCGCCCGAGCCCCCCCTAAAGACCCTCCTATGCTCGGCCTACCCCTCCCCCTCGAACTCCACCTGCGCGAGCCCACCCGCCGCCGTCGTTTTCGCCGCCGCCGGTGCCATCGGTAAGTCACCGACGCTGCCGCCCCTCGCCTCGCTCGCTCGCTCGCTTCGCCGCCACCCGCTGACCCTCGCCGTGCCCTTCTTCCCATCCGCAGGAGCCGACGCCGCCGCGAATTGCTCGCCGGAGCCGACGCCGCCGCCCGCCTCCGGCCGCCGATCGCCGTCGCCCCGTGCCACCACTTCGGGAAGGTCCGTCCCGCCGCCACCACCGCCGTCGTGCCACCACCATCGCTGGAGCCCCCCCCCCCCCCCCCCCCCCCGTCGCCGTTGTCGCACGACCTCACCGCCGTCGCCGCCATCGCCGCTCAGGTGAGCTCCCGCCGCCGCCTCTCCTCGGCCGTTGGATCCGTGGCCAACGGCCCAGATCATGCGAAGACCGCGTGGTTGACTGGTTGACCAGTCAACGCACGCTGAGTCAGCCAGGAATATTCCTGGAATATTCCCTTCCGAATTAAATTTATTTAGAATTTGCAGAAAATAGCTGAAACTTCTAAAATTCATAGAAATTAATCTACTGGGCCAAAAATTACAAATAAAATATGTGTGGAGTCAGTAACACGTGTAGAATCTTGCTGTACCATTGTTTTACACTTTTGCAGCAAGATTTTGTCCAGATTAATTAAATGAGTTAATGGCCTTTTGGAGTAATTAATTTTGTAGAAAAAGATCTATAACTCCAAAAATTGCAAATAATATGTCCCTGGATTCAGTAGAACAAGGGGAATCTCAAAGTGAATTAAAAAGATAGGCTTACAGTAAAAACTTTTGCAGAAACTATTTAGTGGCTTTCCGAAGTATTTTAATTTCTCAGGGAGTTTTATATTTCCTTTTTGAGAAATTCCAATTGGTACTGTTTCTAATCATTAATGCCTACACAGTGGAATTTTTCCTAGGATTTTACAAATAGTATGTTAGTAGTAGTGATTTAATTGGATTCTAGCTCTAGTTTTGAGCATTATAAATTGCATAATGGTTTTCCCTTGCGCTAAAATTATTTTCCATGCATGCATTCAGTAGCTTTACTGAATAAAACTATGTGGTGCTGCTGTAGTATCAATCCACTTGTCATGCATGCATCTTGCATCATCTTTGTTTGCATATGCTTGTGGATGGTTTGTTTATGAATGCAATTGTATCGTGTAGATTGTGACGAGTGCAACGCTTGCTCGTGTGTGGATTGTTCTTCCGACCGCTACAACCAAGGCAAGTAGATGCTACCTTGTTCATGATATCGTCCTACTATTTTCAATGCATTGTCGTGTATTTTGTAGATGCATGTGTAGGAAGATACTATCGCTATGCTATGTCCTATTATGTGGTAGGGCTTTCCTTGTAGATGAACCACCGTTGGTAGATGTGCTTAGCCATGCTATGATGAACGAGGGCTGGGTTACACCACTGAAAGTAGTTTTTAAATGTGTTGGGTTGCGAAAACTAAAACAACTTAATCAATGAACCTCCTGGGTGTGATGGGATTGATAAATTTTGGTGGTATCATTGCGGAAAGGCACCCAGGTATCAAGAGAAAATGATTGGGTTCTTTATGTTGTAGCTTACGTGTACAACCATGTGCCAATAATGGAATGGGCGGTTGGTTGGACTTAGTAGGTTGTGGTAACTCGAACCCGCGTATCCAGAGATGTAGAATTTTGGTAGGTTGGACCGGTGCGCGTCGGGATTGGGGAGCTACTTCCCGAACAGTCTCTTCTTGGACTTATCCCTATCATCACCCAAAATGAGAGTGATGGTACGAGCTGGGCTGGCCAAGTCACATGGGTAAAGTGTACTAACCCCTGCAGGGTGTATAATCTAATTGATTAGCCGTGTCCCCGGTTATGGACATCTGAGTTGCTTGATATTGATTCCATGACATGTTTCTCGCTCATTCTAATTTCATAATTGCTTTAATGTTGTTGGGTTAACTTAATTGGGATCTTTTCAAAGAAAATCAAAAACTGTTTATAAAAGTAGGACAAAGGTATTTGCAAATGCAAGCTAGCCACAGCTCCACTTGCCAGATATGCATGTAGATGTTAGAATTATTGTCTCCTTTACTAGCTCTACTTGCCATACATTCCATGTATTGACCCTTCGGGGCTGCTACGTTTCATGTTGCAGGATATTCCGATTCTGAGTAATCGATATAGGCCACGGTACTCCACTCGGCACTTGTTCACTTGTGGGCAATTTGAAGAATGGAGGATTTGCTTTATTTATGTTGCTACCTGAATAATTTGAGCTAGCCTTGAGCTAAGCTTTTATTGTAATAATGGTACTCTGGATCTTCGTTATTTATGATACACGGATATTTTGCTATGTTATTCGTCTTATTCTATTGTGGGCCAATGAACCGATCCAGGGATTGGCATGTCACATAGAAGCCACGGTCTTTTCAGAACCGTGGTGTTACAACATTATATTAATGTGACTGGTAATGACTAATCTAGGATAATAAATCAATACTATGGTTCAATCATGTTTTATCTGCCAATGTCACTTATACATGGTATAAGAATTTAATATTGGTTATAAGGCATGGTCATTATAATCCTTTGTGGTTTAGGTTTCCAATTGGCTAATCAAGGCTTTATCAATACAAAATTTCAGTTGTATTGAAATTATCTTCTATCAAGCTCTATTGGATAAAGAGATATGATTCATTGGCTATACCTACTTGATCCAATAGGACTACTCTTGGTAACTATCTTTAGACTTTATCCTTGTAATCTTCTTTGTTACCATTTTGATTTGATTTCCTCCAATCACTCTCATCCTATAGATAACATATAAAACTAGCATAACTATTTACCTCTTCTTACTTCTTTCTTTATAAGCCTTAAGTGAATGCTATAATAAGGACAAGAGTTGATAGGTTAAGAATTGATAAGTTAAGAATTGGTGAATCAATAATTGATTACTCAATATTGATGATCAACAAATATACGGATAGGATTCAGTAGAGATGATAAAGATTGATATGGAAAGAAAGATATATAATGAATGATCTTAACTTGGTTTCTTTCCTACTCAATCTCACTAGAGAGTTAAAGTTAGGTATTTCCATGATACACATGGTATAAGTAGATAATATTAAGATATAGTTGTTACATCAAGTAATGTATTAGGGTTTAGTTTTATTCCATTTTATCTACCCTTAGATCAAATCATGTTCACCCAAAATAAGGTTTTAGCAAAGGTCATATTGAAACTTATTGCAGTCAACTTGATGATCTACTTCAATTCCATCAAGTTAAGAGAAGCTTCAATCACTTTGACAAGTTTTTATTTAAAAGCACAAAAATTATTCAAATTTTCTATGCATGAATGCAATGCACATATCTGTGTTCAGCTTATTTCTAAGCTCTAATGCTGGGATGTTACACTATGTTTCTATTGTACCACTCTGAGGGATGTAATACTAGTGAACGGTGTTTCATTGGTGTTATGTCAACAACTATAGTGTACTACATCATGCAGTGGTATGTTGGGTCACCACAGTTGGTATCAGAGCATATGCTTTGACCTTAGGATTAAAACCCTTTTAGGAAGATCTGTAGGTTGGATAGTGACTAAAGGAGCCATCTTATCTAAACCAAATATTCATATGACTTGTGATGAGTATCCACTTGAGGATAATATTGTCACATCTAAGTCAGATGCTTAAGTCATTCTTTCTTAGGAGTGATTAATTTATCTTTTATCAAGTATAGTGCTCTTTAGTGTCTTCCGAAGGAGACGTAAACCACCAAGATATAGTAGGAAAGCCAATTGGTCACAGTAAAATAGGATCAAGTGTAAGATATCAATTGAAGTAGTCTAAATGGTGTAGCCTAACCCTAGAATTCATGTAAGGCAGTGGGATCTTATGGTTAGTTGATAAACGAAGACAACATAATGAATACCATTAGAGTATGTATAGTTGTATTGGGTAGTAAATCATGTGTTATTCATTTAAGAATTCTACATGAAGGAGTAAAATTATGTCAAAGATTAATGATCATACTATGAGAAGTAAAGTCATCAGGGTGAGATTAGCTCTTAAATCATGATGAATAGGTAGAACATAATAAGATCATGGTGAGATTAGCTCCGAAACCATGATGTAGGTGTAAAAAATGACAAGTAAATTAATAAACTATCTTGAGGTAGAAGTAAGAAGATAGCATGGTAGAACTATGATAGAAGTCATAGGTGCCATAATTTAGGATAAAATTTAGTTTTAGGTGTTCAATAGAAACTAATTAGTCATTTGAGTGATCATGTGAGGTTAGTTTACTAATAAGGAAAGGTTGGTTATAGTTAATCTTTCTAAAAATGAGACCAAAGATTAGGCGAAACCAAATTGAGACCACTTTGCTTAAGATTATCCTATTTGCAATTGAGCAATTTGGGTAAATGTTGAGACAAAATATAGTTTGACCCTAAGTGCTAAGTATCACAACGTAAACCTATATGAAGAGGTGTCATATACTACATAGCTAAGCCTGAATTCTAGAGATATTATACTTAACTACTATATTCTGGGCTTAGATAATTGTGTGTTATATGTACCACATTTGGATTTATTTGTTTTTCTTGGATCTTCTTGATTGACTAGATCTGTACCTGAAGTTTGACTTGGTGTGCAAATTCATGTTGCAACATCCAGTCACTACTTGATATTATAGACCTAGATAGAGTAAGGGAATTCGTGTAAGGGAGTGACGAATTTCAAAGACCAAAATGAAGACTTACATGAAGAATGAAGCCAAGTGTAAGGATTATCAACTCAATTTGGAGGATGGATCAAGCTTAGATCATTATTAGTCAGCAACAAGAAGTGATGAACTTAAAGTTCAATCAAAATAGGTAATTTTGCTAAGAAGTCAATGGAGTAATTATGCAAGTTCATGGAAGTATCATGAATAAGTGCAAAGAAGCTTTGAAATAAAAATGGTATTCAAGCTTTGACAATTCAGAGAGAATGCCATAAGGATGCTAGAAACCATAGGGTAATACATACACCCTAGGATGGTTCGTAGCTGGTAAATATCCGCAGCTGGTACTTGATCCACAGTTGGTAATTGTCCGCAGCTGGTATTTGGTTAACTTAGTTAACCAGATCTTCTTAGAAGTTGCATAAAGAGCATAAAATTTGGCCTAAGATAAGTAAGACACAAAGGAGTATAAAAATTGAAAGCAATCGTCTTTCGAGGCGCTTCGCGAAGTCAGATTTATCAAAGCAAAAAATGTCCAAATAGCAAGTAAGACACATAATGCTGAAATATTCACTTCGGAGATCCACAAATGTGTGGATACACCGTACAATCTTTCATCAGACCCTAACTAGGTAGAATATAAGCTGGATAGAGACCAATATTCTATTACAAATCAATAAATACTATGTAGAGAGTTTGAAGACTATTAGTAAATCCTAAGGGGGGAGTAAACATTAGAAATTGAAGTAATATTATCTGACTTTATGAACAAAGGTTGGAGAAGAAAGATTATCTAAAGCCTGCTAAGGTAAAAGCTTGAAAGAGATAGAATAGATTAATTATAAACGAACTAATTCTAGAGGAAACAACTCTTAAGTGATCTTTAAGAGTGAATAATCACATCAAAATAGAGCTGTATAGAGGAACAAGAAATTTCAATGGGAATGGACTAAATGAGTTCAAATCCAATCTTCAAAGGGACTACCAGTATAAACCATACCATCACAAATCAAAAGTTAGTCTTTTGGCCTCCACTATTGACTAAATTAAAACCCTGTTTTAGTGAGACTTCCAAGAACTTATATAGTATAATCAGGAAGTTTGATAATCAAGTAAAGGAGTTGTATTAGGATACCTAATAATGGTAATGAACTAAATCGGAGACCCCAATTGAAGGATCTTCTAGTAAGGACATATCCCTAAGGGAATATAGTAAGAGGAACATTAGTGCATTGTAGACAACATGTTGGACATTGTCGAGTAGGAGGAGAATTCAAGGAAAAGGTATGCATATGGGATATTACAATTATTCGCATTTGAGATTATCATGGAATTGGGAAGTGTCGTGATCAATACAATGGCAATTCCTTATTCTAAAACATGAGAGTATACGAACTTCGAGGACGAAGTTTATTTTAAGGGGGAGAGTCTGTAACATCCCAGGATTAGCACCTAGAAATCAAGAGGACACAGGGTTGTGCATTGCATTCATGCATAAGAAAATCCGGGGAATTTTCGCGCAAAACTAAAAGAGCTATAGAGGGATCGAGATCTCTCTTGTTCTGATGGAAACACCAGGACAGGTGCGATGGATTTCGACATGACCTCTATTGTACTTTTGTATTTTAGGGGAAGACAATTCAAATCTAAATATTTACTTGATAGGTTTGAATATTAAAAGAATTTGAAATAGAATAACAATTCAAAATTAAATTATAATAAAAGATAGAGGTGAATTCTTATTTATGAATAAGATTCAATATTGACAATTATTTGAATTAAAATTTAAAACACAAAGAGATAAGTGTTTCTCTTGCCATTGGAGAAATGGGGTTTAGTTCATCTTAGATGGGGGTTAGGAATTTGGACATGACCTTTGTTGAATTTATAATTTTGGGGAAAACAATTTGCATTCAAGACTTCAAATATGAGATCATACAATTCAAATATAACTTGGATTTAAATTTAAATCTTAAATAATACAGGATATTTCATAATCATAATACAAACTGGTATAAGCAAATATAAACTTTATTGAAAGAAATACAATAATACAATGTATTTACATTATTCAAGCAGAAAAAGAAATTACATTACTGAAATGAATAAAAGAGCTCTTTATTACAACAAAATAAATAGGACATTGTCTTTACAAAAGAATTGTAAAAGAAAAAAGGAAATAAGTATAACTTTATTAAATAAGATACAAATCCTTACAAGTTTCAACTAACAAAGAGAAAAATGAACTTTATTACACTAATAAAGAATACAATATTATTTACAATATTTAAGAATCAAATAAAGTTGTAAAAGAATAAAAAAGAAAACCTAAACTAGTTTCCTAATTAGTTGTAGCATCCCAATTGTCTAACAATTGTAATGCTACTTGGTCTAGTAATATAATGGCTACTTCAAACATATAATTGTTGCATCATCATTATATCATGCTCATGTCATCATGCCACCTTGCATTTGAGCATCATATAAAACCCTTTTTGCTTTGGTTCTTCTCTCATATGCATTGTAAATTGTATCTGCCTCTTGATATTGTATTTGGTTCTTGATATATTGTTTAAATGCCCAAGTTGAGTTGGGGGCATATCTCTTATTTAACTCCACCACCTTTCTTGTCATCACCCCATCATTCCACCATTCCACCATATATGAGCATTGCAATTTATTGGTTTTACCTCTAGCTCATGTGGGTTGGGATGGATCCAATTCTATTCTTTTCCACCTGCTCTCATCTTGGCATCATGATGTTTTCACATTAGTGATATATGAGAGCCACATGGCCACCTTTGCATGCCTTGTGAGTGGGACCTTTTCTCCTAGCTTCCATATGGATTATTATGGAATTATGCTCATGTTGGGATATTTTTGGGACTAGTAATCATCTAGTGGAACCTACACACTAGCATGTCCCATTTTATTTCAAACATGGCCATCTCCAACTACTCCACATGGGGCATCCTTTCATTTATTTTGCTTGGCTTTATTCCACCTTTGGAAATGCAAATGAACAATGCCATGTTTAATATTATTGTTTTCACAAGAATAACATGGCATTAAATTAGTTTTGTATGGGCCATGCAAGTACCACCATAATTCTAGTCTTTGAATTGTATTTGAATTTTGGGGTGAACCATCTCATCTCTCATCTATCTCTCCCTCTCTTTTGGCTTGATCTAGTTTAATCTTGCTTAAACCACATCACCACCCACCTCTCCCTCTTTTTGGTCTAGCTTTGGTTTGATCTTGTTCTTGCTTGAGCTTGCCAAAAGGAAATCCCTCTCTCACTCCCTCATCTAACCCTAACCTACCATTCCACTCATCTCTCTTAACCTCCCCCTCTCTCCTAAACCCTAGTCCCTCTCTAATCTAAACCATACACCCCATCTAAACCAAAACCCTAAGCTACCACCCCTCTCTCTCTCGGCCTCTCTCTTCTCTCTCCTAGCTGGCCCCACCTGGCCACCCTGGCCCACCTAGCTACCCCAACCCTAGAACCAAACCCTACCCGAGCCATACCCCCTCTCTCTCCTACCCTAGCTCCAACCCTAGCTACACCCGAGCCACCTCTCTCTCTCTAGCTCTCTCTCTCTCTGCCTAGAGGACCCCAGCCCGAGAACCACCTCTCTGGCCTCACCCTGACCCCACCTGGAAGCCACCACCTGCCCTGCCCTGGTCCGCCCGGCCACAAGCACGTGAGGAGGAGGAGAGAAAGGTGGCACCGAGCCACCTTTAACCCTACCTGCTCCCACGGCACCTCCCCCTCTCTCTGCTACCTACCACTATCCCCTGGCTCTCCTCTGTCCCCCAGATCCGCTAGCACCTCGCCCTCTTCTCTCCTTCCTCTCCCCACCATCTACCCCCCCCCCATCGCCGGCAAAACCTCGGTCTCCACTGATTCCCCTCTTCCAGCCGTTGGCGCGGTGATCATTGGTGTCGAGGAAGGCCACGCAGTGCTCCTGCATCACCCTGTACGCGCCGTCGTAGAGGAGGAGCACCGGAGCCGAAGGACACCGACGCGTCCCACCGGAACCCTAGCTACGCCGGCCTCTGCCTCGACGACGATCACCAGCTCCTCTGCCCTATCCAACTCCACCAACATCTCCTCGGTGAGCCCCCAAACCCCCTGGACATGCTCTGCCTCGCTGTCGCCGGCCGGATCCGTAGTTCGTTTCGCCGAGCGCCCTCGGTGCACCGACGAGCGTGCGCGTCTGCTCGCTTCCACGTCGCGCAGAAACCCTAGCTAGGCCGCGCCTGACCCCCCTAACACCGACCGCTCCCTAGCCCAACGGTAGCCGCTTCCGCGCGCGAGCCCCAGGTCCAGAGATCGATCCCCGCCCGCGCCGTGCATCGACCTGTCGCTCAACGCAGAGAAGAAGAGGAACAGTACGGCTGAGGTCATTTTGCAGTTTAGCCCTTCCTTTTGTTTTCGCTTAACCCGCGGTACCTCGTGGCCCACCAGTCAGCCGCCGTGGTCTTCTCCCAGAAAACCCCCTGGCTTTTTGCAAACCTTAACCCGCGCTCCAGCCCGGCCCCACCCGTCAGTTCCTGCCCCTCTCGCCGCTGTCACGTGGACCCGCGAGTACTCTGGCCCCACCTCTCACTCTCTGAGGCTGGACTAGCTCGCGGTGACAGAAACTTTTCTGTGCGCCTGTGTCGCCCAGTCAGCATGGCCCCACTGGTCAGTGTCTGGGGCTAACTTCACTCGAGTATAAAAAGTATTTTTTTTCTGTATCTGTTTTAATTCAAATCTTTTCAAATTTAATTCAAATTCAAATTTAATATCTGTTTTTAAATATCTTTTAAAATATAAATCCAAATTAAACAAATAATATATGTTTTCAAACCAGAAAAATATGAGGAATTCAAATATGCCATTCAAAATATATTTTGGACACTTAAAATTTCAAGTTGATTTAAATTACAATAAAATGCCCTTTCACCTTAAATAATTAATAACTTTTGATTTATAACTCCAAATTTGACAAATAATATGTCTAAAATGATTAGCTCGACGAGACCTTTCTGTTTATGCATTCCTTGATCTGATTTGAAGCATGCATCATATAAATATAAAGTATACAGCAACTTAATTGGGGTTAAATTGTGGTCAAAACTCAATAAAATGCTTTATTAATGTATTCCACACCTCACCCATGCCATGCTACTTCTTTGCCATGCAAATTGTGCATCATTCATCATGGCATGATTGTTTGCTTGTCACATTTAATTCATATGCTTGTGCACGTTATTTATGTTGGCCCTTGTTTGTTTGGTTCTTCTCCGAATAGACGCTGAGCAGGGGATATATCAAGATACCCAGGAGCACTACCCAGATCCTTCTCTCGCTTCAACTGAGCTGCCAGGCAAGCACTACCACATGCTTGCATACATATAGTACCTATTGCCTCTATCTTATTCTTGCATCATTGAGTCGCGATTGCATTAATTTGAATCCCAAGTATTGCATAGCCTTTACTTTTAAACCCCACCGAAGCTTGTTCCTCCATCCCATGAGCCATTACTACAGGAGTTGTTTGAGCCATGCGAGTCGTAGAACAGCATGTGTAGGGTATGTGAGTGTCTGATGGATAACGAGGTACCTATACAACTTAACCTGAGTAGTAATGGGATAACTAATGAAAGTGGCATCGGTGAGCCATATTCGCTATTTGGTTTTTCAGGCTCACTTGTGTCCCGTAAGACCCCGAGTACTTGATTCCTGTTCCAAGAATATTCGCGCTATCCACATCCGGGAGGCTTATGAACCCCCCTGAGCCAGAGCTTGATTCATTCTTATTTCTTGGGGCCACAAACTAGTTTGAGGTTTTATTTACTATCCTGTACTTATGCCATGCTTTACTGCTTTAATTTAAATTGTGCGAGGTACTGCACACTGTACTGTTTAGGGCCGTGACCCGTTTTCGCTGTATCGACAAGCCCAGTCACACTTTCGGGTTCCCAGTCGTTTATAGCCGGCTCCACAAACCTTGAGGCCGTCTCGGAGTCAGCTAGCTTCGTTGCGGGTAGCTCAATGGGGTGGCCCTCTGAAATATTTCTGAATCCTGTGATCGCTTTGTCGTGACTGCCTCGTCGGTTTTGATTTGGTTTTTCCGAGGTTGATCGAGTGTGTGTTGCTATTTGTGCACCCCTCCAGGGTAAAACTTTTTGAAAGTCGTGTCCGCGGTTATGGACGACTTGGAGCACAGTTTCTCGATCATAGACAAGCATAACTAAAGTACCGCTTTTAATTTGACTAGACTAGGTACCTGACTAGTAAATAGTACAACACTCATGGAATGGATAATAAAACTGCCAACGGATGGGGGGTTGTTCGTCCGCTTCCTCGTCGGTAAGCGAGGAGGAGGATGGATCTGTGTACATTACCATTATAACTATTGTTATTAATTCACGGACATCCGTCTATCTCTGGTTGGGCGGATGGTTAGCGAGTATCTCTAGAACTGTTAGGGTTTATCTTTTGCTGCAATTGCGTCTCCCCAGGTTGTGTCCCCTTTAGCGGCATAAAGACTTGCTAAGTACCCCTAGGGTCTCACACGATAAATTATTGGTTCAGATGAACAGGTACATTCGCAAGATGGATACTGGGTGGAAGAGACGGACGATGTGGGCAACGATCATTCGGTGTAGAGATTCCGGGAATGGGGATCCGTGAGATCTGTGGGCGGGATCTGCTTATTTATGGGGCATCTTATGCCGATTTGCCTCTTATCCGTACTCAGATTTTGTCTTCCGCTTCCGCCTGATACTCTGATGTTTGATGTATGAGGAGATATCCTAAACTATTATATCTATCTAGGATATTTGGATCTTGCCGTATGGCGTTGCTATATTTCCTTTCTTTTTAGATGGAATGGCTCTGATGTACTATTGTATGGTGGCTTGCATACATACTCATTTGTGTATGTAGTTGATCCCTTCGCCTGCCGATTACGCTGCCCGTTCTTGTCCCGATGTTTGGAAATGGTTGGGACGGCCGAAAGGTCTACCTGTGAGTGGCATTTGGGCCCCACCGTACTATTTCAACCATTTCTGCTCATCCAGGCTTGTAACTAGGAGCGTAATTCACCGAGGTAGTTACAATTGGTATCAGAGCCATCCCGACCTTCAGGGTCTCAGCCAAATGGTCGTTGTCTGTCTAGCAAATATTTTTGGTAGTTATGTATACTAGGGAAAAACAAAACGCGAGAGTAGGACTGCTTCTACTTTTCTTCTTACCCAACCACCACCCTTTTCTGGTAAGGAAGTGTAACGTTTTCAATCCTCTTCTTAAATTCAAACTAGGATTCACGTGTTCTGGGTTTCCGTAGTACCATAGAAAGTGTGTGTGTGTGTAATTCCTTGTGTATCTGTTGCATCCAAGTTGTTATCTTTATCTGCCTTTGGTTATCAACTGTTGGTACATTCCATACCGACAGGCTTTTGCAAACCGACGCGATCTATCTGATTCGATGTATACCGACGCGATCTGTCTTACTCTTTGTTATCCGACGTCATCTTGTTTGGGGTGTTCGTTTCCGTAGTCACTAATCTTTAGGTTCATCGTGAGAAGAAGGGGTTGGGATATGTGTTCTACTTATTCATGTGCGGAGTAATGATTTGAGTGCGGGATGGAGTCGCGACCATACCACTACTCTTATCATTCGCTCTTGTATATTGAATTGGTAGAGTCACTAATCTTGATTCGTTAAGTGATTTTGCGCATCTATTGGTATTTTAATGCCGAAATTTGCGGAAAATTTTTCTTTGATATATTTGTGTACCACACTCCTTTTCAGTCGTGTGCGATATGCTTAATATCTTCTAGGTGCTTTGAACTTTGTTGATATTTTAATATCATCTTAGTAAATTGTATCCTTTAATCTTGATTAATTCCATTTTGGTACTATTTTGGATTATTATTATTCTCCATCATAGTACTGACTTGTGTTTTATATCAATAACAGGATGGCACCACCACGCCGTTCTGAGGAGGACATACAACCTGAACTGGGGGCAGCGTTGTCAAGCATCGCCAATGCCTTGGCAGCAATGCAGCAGAACCAGCAGCGTTTCGAGGAAAGTGTCAGGAGGAATGAGTTTGTTCCGCTACCTCTACCTCCCAAGCGAGGAGACATCAAAAGCTTTCTGAAGTTCAACCCACGCCAGTTTGATGTTTCTGATCAACCACTTGATGCTGATGATTGGTTGCGTGAGATGTCAAGGCTGTTGATGACTTCTGATGTTCCTGAGCAAGAATGGGTAAAGTGTGCTACTCACCTTCTGAAGGGAGATGCAGCTCTCTGGTGGGAGAATTACCTGAAGGCAAACTGCACTGGTTTTCAGCCTACTTGGGGACAGTTCACTGGAGCTTTCAAAGAGCAGTATCTCTCAGAAATTGTCATGGAGAGGATGAAGGAAGTGTTTCTCAACCTCAAGCAGGGCAATGATAATGTCAATACCTACATCAGGAACTTCATGAACCTTTCTCGTTATGGTGGCGATGAGATCTCTGATGACAAGAAGAAGCAAAAGAGGTTCAGGCAAGGGCTCAATGCATCGATTAAGTATGCAATCACACATGCAAGGCCGGCGTCTTTTCTGGAACTTTAGCATACAGCTCTGCAGGAAGAGGCAAGTAGGCAAGTGTTTGAGGAGTCAAAGAAACACAACCATGATGCAGCAAGCTCTTCATCTATGTCAGCTCCTTCTAAGCGTCGTTTCTGGGTTCCTAACACCCCACCGTCGCTCCCGGCTCCACCAAGACCTTCAAGCTACGCGGCAAGGCCACCAAACTTCCTCACTGCTGCTCCCAGGGGTTACAACCACCACTACCCTGGAGCGCCTGGCGGAGTCCCTGGCTATGTTGGTCCACGTCCACCTGGTGCTTGTTACACTTGTGGAGACACTGGGCATCAAAGCTGGAACTGTCCGATGAAGAACAAGGCTCTTCCTCCACCACCTCCAAGATCCGCGGCAAGCTCTCCTTTGGTTCGTGCACCACCACCTCGGGATCTCAACATCAACACCAAGCCCGGGTCTACTGTTGCTCGTGCCAACTGTGTCAACGCCGCTCAAGCTGAGCATGCACCTGGAGTTGTGAAGGGTATGCTTCCCGTTAACTCAGTTCCTGCAAGAGTTTTGTTTGATTCTGGTGCTTCACATTCTTTTGTTTCGCATAAGTTTGCGCGTGAGCAAGATCTGGTTAAGGTTCCTTTATCACATCGTCTGGTGGTACAATCTCCTGGTTCAAACATGAGGGCTGCTCATATCATCCATGGCAATCAAATTGAGATTGGTGGCTCTTTGTTCTCGGCGTCCTTAATTGTTCTGGGCAATTCTGACATTGATGTCATCTTGGGCATGGATTGGTTGACAGCAAATGCAGCTGTGATTGATTGTGCTGAACGCTCGGTTTCTCTGAAGATTCCTGAAGGCCATATAGTCTATTTTCCAAGTCTGACTCCTGCTATCCAGCTTTTCTCTTTGGCGGCTCTGAACGATGATGCTATGGAAGCTATTCAGAGTGTTCCGGTGGTCTGTGAGTTCCCAGATGTCTTTCCTGAAGAGTTGCCAGGTATGCCTCTGGATCGTGAGGTTGAGTTTGTAATTGAGCTTGAACCTGGTACCGCTCCTATCTCCAAGCGGCCTTATAAAATGGGTCCTGCTGAGTTGGCTGAACTCAAACGACAGCTTGATGAACAAGAGAAGTTGGGTTTCATTCAGCATAGTACTTCTTCTTGGGGTAGCCCAACAATCTTTGTGAAGAAGCGAGACAAGACTGATAGACTTTGTGTTGACTATCGGGCTCTCAATGCTAAAACCATCAAGAATAAATATCCCCTTCCGCGGATTAATGATCTCTTCGATCAGCTAGCTAGAGCTATGGTATTCTCTAAGCTTGACTTGAGAAGTGGTTATCACCAAATCAAGATTCGCAAGGAAGATGTTCCTAAGACAGCTTTCACCACCCGCTATGGCCTGTATGAGTACACGGTCATGTCTTTCGGTCTCACCAACGCACCTGCCACCTTCTCGAGGCTCATGAACTCGGTTTTCATGGAGTATCTTGATAAGTTCGTTGTGGTCTACCTGGATGACATCCTAGTCTATTCTAAGTCACAGAAAGAACATGAAGAACACCTTCGGTGTGTCCTAAACAAGCTTCGTGAGAACCGCCTGTATGCAAAGTTCTCCAAGTGTGAGTTTTGGCTGCCTCAAGTAACCTATCTTGGTCATGTAATCTCTGCCAAGGGCATTGCAGTCAATCCGGACACTGTGAAGACAATTGTTGAATGGCTTCCTCCTGTTAATGTCAAAGAAGTGCGGAGTTTCCTTGGTTTGGCTAGTTATTGCCGTCGCTTCGTTCAGAACTTCTCGAAGATAGCGAAGCCTCTTACCGATCTCCTCAAGAAAGGCAAGAAATACCTTTGGACTCCTGCATGTCAAGCAAGCTTTGAGACACTCAAAGAGAAGCTCACTTCCACACCAGTCTTGGTTCCTCCGGATACATCCAAGCCTTTTCAGATCTTCTGTGATGCCTCTTTGCATGGATTGGGTGCGGTCCTTATGCAAGAAAAACAAGTTGTTGCTTATGCCTCTCGACAGTTGAAGATGCATGAGATCAACTATCCTACACATGACCTCGAGCTCGCAGCAGTTGTCTTTGCTTTGAAAGTATGGAGGCACTACTTGCTTGGCAACCGTTGTGAGATCTTTTCTGATCACAAGAGTCTGAAGTATATCTTTACTCAGCCTGATCTCAAACTTCGGCAGAGGAGGTGGATTGAAGCAATCAATGACTTTGATTTGACCATCAATTACACTCCGGGCAAAGCTAATGTCATGGCCGATGCTCTCAGCCGCAAAGAGTATGTCAACAACCTCATGATGGAAGAACAGCAGCCTCTCTTGTGCGAGGAATTCCGTCAGCTCAACCTTGAAATTGTGGAACAAGGGTATCTCCTGAACCTTCTGGCTACTCCTCTCTTGGAAGAAAAGGTTCGCTCCTTTCAGCTCGGTGATCCGTACACAAGAAAGGTCATCTCCAGGATTCAGTTTCCGAAGTATGAGTCCTTCCACGTCGATGATCAAGGCACGCTTTTCTTTGAACACCGGATGTTTGTTCCGAACTACCCGGGTTTGAGAGAGCAAGTTCTCAAGGAGGCGCATGATTCTGTTCTTTCTATCCACCCTGGCAGCACAAAGATGTACATGGACTTGAAAACACAATATTGGTGGCCGGGATTGAAAAGATATTGTGCCAAGTATGTCTCGGAGTGTGATGTCTGCCGCAGAGTGAAAGCTGTCCATCAGAAACCTTCCGGTCTTCTACAGCCATTGAAACCCCGGAATGGAAATGGGAGAAAGTAGAGATGGACTTCATAACTGGTTTTCCGAGGTCGCAGAAGGGCAACAATGCAATCTTTGTTGTCATTGACAGGCTTTCTAAAGTGGCTCACTTCTTCCCCGTCAAGGAAACAATTTCTGCAATTCAGTTGGCTGAGCTCTATATCAACAGAATTGTCTCTCTGTATGGGGTTCCTCTCGAGATCAGTTCAGACCGTGGAAGCATCTTCACTTCCAAGTTCTGGGAGAGTTTCCAAAATGCTTTGGGAACAAAGTTGAACTTCAGCACAGCTTACCACCCTCAGTCGCAAGGACAAGTTGAAAGGATCAATCAGATTCTGGAGGATATGCTTCGTGCTTGCGTCATCTCTTTTGGCATGAAGTGGGAAGAATGTCTTCCTTATGCTGAATTCTCTTACAACAACAGCTTCCAGAAAAGTCTAAAGATGGCACCATTTGAGGCTCTCTATGGTCGCAAATGTAGAACTCCGATTGGTTGGTCGGGTGCAGGAGAAAGAATATTGTTTGGCCCTGACATTGTGACTCAAGCGGAGGAGAAGGTTCATATCATTCTTGAAAATCTGAGGATTGCTCAAAGTCGCCAGAAGAGCAATTATGACAGGAAGCACACGGACATGGAGTATGTCCCTGGTGATCTCGTTTACCTTCGTGTCACTCCCATGAGAGGCACGCACCGCTTTGGTATCAAAGGGAAGCTGGCTCCTAGATACATCGGTCCCTTCAAAATACGTGGAAGAAGAGGAGAAGTTGCTTATGCTCTTGAGCTCCCGGAAAAACTCAAGGTCCATGATGTTTTCCACATCTCTCAGCTCAAGAAGTGCTTCAAGGATCCCGGCAGGACCGTGGATCATGAGCTTATCAATCTCCAAGAAGACCTGTCTTATCAGGAACACCCCACAAAAATCCTTGAAGTCGCAGAAAGGAGGACTCGCAACAAGTCCATCAAGTTCTGCAAGGTGCAGTGGTCGCACCATTCCGTTGATGAATCCACTTGGGAACGTGAAGATGAGCTCCGTGCCAAGTATCCCACCCTCTTTGTGTCTTCTTCTTCTTCCTAGAATCTCGGGGCGAGATTCCTGTTTAGTGGGGGAGAGTTGTAGCATCCCAATTGTCTAACAATTGTAATGCTACTTGGTCTAGTAATATAATGGCTACTTCAAACATATAATTGTTGCATCATCATTATATCATGCTCATGTCATCATGCCACCTTGCATTTGAGCATCATATAAAACCCTTTTTGCTTTGGTTCTTCTCTCATATGCATTGTAAATTGTATTTGCCTCTTGATATTGTATTTGGTTCTTGATATATTGTTTAAATGCCCAAGTTGAGTTGGGGGCATATCTCTTATTTAACTCCACCACCTTTCTTGTCATCACCCCATCATTCCACCATTCCACCATATATGAGCATTGCAATTTATTGGTTTTACCTCTAGCTCATGTGGGTTGGGATGGATCCAATTCTATTCTTTTCCACCTGCTCTCATCTTGGCATCATGATGTTTTCACATTAGTGATATATGAGAGCCACATGGCCACCTTTGCATGCCTTGTGAGTGGGACCTTTTCTCCTAGCTTCCATATGGATTATTATGGAATTATGCTCATGTTGGGATATTTTTGGGACTAGTAATCATCTAGTGGAACCTACACACTAGCATGTCCCATTTTATTTCAAACATGGCCATCTCCAACTACTCCACATGGGGCATCCTTTCATTTCTTTTGCTTGGCTTTATTCCACCTTTGGAAATGCAAATGAACAATGCCATGTTTAATATTATTGTTTTCACAAGAATAACATGGCATTAAATTAGTTTTGTATGGGCCATGCAAGTACCACCATAATTCTAGTCTTTGAATTGTATTTGAATTTTGGGGTGAACCATCTCATCTCTCATCTATCTCTCCCTCTCTTTTGGCTTGATCTAGTTTAATCTTGCTTAAACCACATCACCACCCACCTCTCCCTCTTTTTGGTCTAGCTTTGGTTTGATCTTGTTCTTGCTTGAGCTTGCCAAAAGGAAATCCCTCTCTCACTCCCTCATCTAACCCTAACCTACCATTCCACTCATCTCTCTTAACCTCCCCCTCTCTCCTAAACCCTAGTCCCTCTCTAATCTAAACCATACACCCCATCTAAACCAAAACCCTAAGCTACCACCCCTCTCTCTCTCGGCCTCTCTCTTCTCTCTCCTAGCTGTCCCCACCTGGCCACCCTGGCCCACCTAGCTACCCCAACCCTAGAACCAAACCCTACCCGAGCCATACCCCCTCTCTCTCCTACCCTAGCTCCAACCCTAGCTACACCCGAGCCACCTCTCTCTCTCTAGCTCTCTCTCTCTGCCTAGAGGACCCCAGCCCGAGCACCACCTCTCTAGCCTCACCCTGACCCCACCTGGAAGCCACCACCTGCCCTGCCCTGGTCCGCCCGGCCACAAGCACGTGAGGAGGAGGAGAGAAAGGTGGCACCTAGCCACCTTTAACCCTACCTGCTCCCACGGCACCTCCCCCTCTCTCTGCTACCTACCACTATCCCCTGGCTCTCCTCTGTCCCCCAGATCCACCAGCACCTCGCCCTCTTCTCTCCTTCCTCTCCCCACCGTCTACCCCCCCCCCCCCCCATCGCCGGCAAAACCTCGGTCTCCACCGATTCCCCTCTTCCAGCCGTTGGCGCGGTGATCATTGGTGTCGAG
Organism: Avena sativa; assembly: GCA_916181665.1. Classification (NCBI taxonomy): domain Eukaryota; kingdom Viridiplantae; phylum Streptophyta; class Magnoliopsida; order Poales; family Poaceae; genus Avena; species Avena sativa. The sequence continues at coordinate 243,527,950 of OV702297.1, forward strand.
GAAGGCCACGCAGTGCTCCTGCATCACCCTGTACGCGCCGTCGCAGAGGAGGAGCACCGGAGCCGAAGGACACCGACGCGTCCCACCGGAACCCTAGCTACGCCGGCCTCTGCCTCGACGACGATCACCAGCTCCTCTGCCCTATCCAACTCCACCAACATCTCCTCGGTGAGCCCCCAAACCCCCTGGACATGCTCTGCCTCGCTGTCGCCGGCCGGATCCGTAGTTCGTTTCGCCGAGCGCCCTCGGTGCACCGACGAGCGCGCGCGTCTGCTCGCTTCCACGTCGCGCAGAAACCCTAGCTAGGCCGCGCCTGACCCCCTAACACCGACCGCTCCCTAGCCCAACGGTAGCCGCTTCCGCGCGCGAGCCCCAGGTCCAGAGATCGATCCCCGCCCGCGCCGTGCATCGACCTGTCGCTCAACGCAGAGAAGAAGAGGAACAGTACGGCTGAGGTCGTTTTGCAGTTTAGCCCTTCCTTTTGTTTTCGCTTAACCCGCGGTACCTCGTGGCCCACCAGTCAGCCGCCGTGGTCTTCTCCCAGAAAACCCCCTGGCTTTTTGCAAACCTTAACCCGCGCTCCAGCCTGGCCCCACCCGTCAGTTCCTGCCCCTCTCGCCGCTGTCACGTGGACCCGCGAGTACTCTGGCCCCACCTCTCACTCTCTGAGGCTGGACTAGCTCGCGGTGACAGAAACTTTTCTGTGCGCCTGTGTCGCCCAGTCAGCATGGCCCCACTGGTCAGTGTCTGGGGCTAACTTCACTCGAGTATAAAAAGTATTTTTTTCTGTATCTGTTTTAATTCAAATCTTTTCAAATTTAATTCAAATTCAAATTTAATATCTGTTTTTAAATATCTTTTAAAATATAAATCCAAATTAAACAAATAATATATGTTTTCAAACCAGAAAAATATGAGGAATTCAAATATGCCATTCAAAATATATTTTGGACACTTAAAATTTCAAGTTGATTTAAATTACAATAAAATGCCCTTTCACCTTAAATAATTAATAACTTTTGATTTATAACTCCAAATTTGACAAATAATATGTCTAAAATGATTAGCTCGACGAGACCTTTCTGTTTATGCATTCCTTGATCTGATTTGAAGCATGCATCATATAAATATAAAGTATAAAGCAACTTAATTGGGGTTAAATTGTGGTCAAAACTCAATAAAATGCTTTATTAATGTATTCCACACCTCACCCATGCCATGCTACTTCTTTGCCATGCAAATTGTGCATCATTCATCATGGCATGATTGTTTGCTTGTCACATTTAATTCATATGCTTGTGCACTTTATTTATGTTGGCCCTTGTTTGTTTGGTTCTTCTCCGAATAGACGCTGAGCAGGGGATATATCAAGATACCCAGGAGCACTACCCAGATCCTTCTCTCGCTTCAACTGAGCTGCCAGGCAAGCACTACCACATGCTTGCATACATATAGTACCTATTGCCTCTATCTTATTCTTGCATCATTGAGTCGCGATTGCATTAATTTGAATCCCAAGTATTGCATAGCCTTTACTTTTAAACCCCACCGAAGCTTGTTCCTCCATCCCATGAGCCATTACTACAGGAGTTGTTTGAGCCATGCGAGTCGTAGAACAGCATGTGTAGGGTATGTGAGTGTCTGATGGATAACGAGGTACCTATACAACTTAACCTGAGTAGTAATGGGATAACTAATGAAAGTGGCATCGGTGAGCCATATTCGCTATTTGGTTTTTCAGGCTCACTTGTGTCCCGTAAGACCCCGAGTACTTGATTCCTGTTCCAAGAATATTCGCGCTATCCACATCCGGGAGGCTTATGAACCCCCCTGAGCCAGAGCTTGATTCATTCTTATTTCTTGGGGCCACAAACTAGTTTGAGGTTTTATTTACTATCCTGTACTTATGCCATGCTTTACTGCTTTAATTTAAATTGTGCGAGGTACTGCACACTGTACTGTTTAGGGCCGTGACCCGTTTTCGCTGTATCGACAAGCCCAGTCACACTTTCGGGTTCCCAGTCGTTTATAGCCGGCTCCACAAACCTTGAGGCCGTCTCGGAGTCAGCTAGCTTCGTTGCGGGTAGCTCAATGGGGTGGCCCTCTGAAATATTTCTGAATCCTGTGATCGCTTTGTCGTGACTGCCTCGTCGGTTTTGATTTGGTTTTTCCGAGGTTGATCGAGTGTGTGTTGCTATTTGTGCACCCCTCCAGGGTAAAACTTTTTGAAAGTCGTGTCCGCGGTTATGGACGACTTGGAGCACAGTTTCTCGATCATAGACAAGCATAACTAAAGTACCGCTTTTAATTTGACTAGACTAGGTACCTGACTAGTAAATAGTACAACACTCATGGAATGGATAATAAAACTGCCAACGGATGGGGGGTTGTTCGTCCGCTTCCTCGTCGGTAAGCGAGGAGGAGGATGGATCTGTGTACATTACCATTATAACTATTGTTATTAATTCACGGACATCCGTCTATCTCTGGTTGGGCGGATGGTTAGCGAGTATCTCTAGAACTGTTAGGGTTTATCTTTTGCTGCAATTGCGTCTCCCCAGGTTGTGTCCCCTTTAGCGGCATAAAGACTTGCTAAGTACCCCTAGGGTCTCACACGATAAATTATTGGTTCAGATGAACAGGTACATTCGCAAGATGGATACTGGGTGGAAGAGACGGACGATGTGGGCAACGATCATTCGGTGTAGAGATTCCGGGAATGGGGATCCGTGAGATCTGTGGGCGGGATCTGCTTATTTATGGGGCATCTTATGCCGATTTGCCTCTTATCCGTACTCAGATTTTGTCTTCCGCTTCCGCCTGATACTCTGATGTTTGATGTATGAGGAGATATCCTAAACTATTATATCTATCTAGGATATTTGGATCTTGCCGTATGGCGTTGCTATATTTCCTTTCTTTTTAGATGGAATGGCTCTGATGTACTATTGTATGGTGGCTTGCATACATACTCATTTGTGTATGTAGTTGATCCCTTCGCCTGCCGATTACGCTGCCCGTTCTTGTCCCGATGTTTGGAAATGGTTGGGACGGCCGAAAGGTCTACCTGTGAGTGGCATTTGGGCCCCACCGTACTATTTCAACCATTTCTGCTCATCCAGGCTTGTAACTAGGAGCGTAATTCACCGAGGTAGTTACAATTGGTATCAGAGCCATCCCGACCTTCAGGGTCTCAGCCAAATGGTCGTTGTCTGTCTAGCAAATATTTTTGGTAGTTATGTATACTAGGGAAAAACAAAACGCGAGAGTAGGACTGCTTCTACTTTTCTTCTTACCCAACCACCACCCTTTTCTGGTAAGGAAGTGTAACGTTTTCAATCCTCTTCTTAAATTCAAACTAGGATTCACGTGTTCTGGGTTTCCGTAGTACCATAGAAAGTGTGTGTGTGTGTAATTCCTTGTGTATCTGTTGCATCCAAGTTGTTATCTTTATCTGCCTTTGGTTATCAACTGTTGGTACATTCCATACCGACAGGCTTTTGCAAACCGACGCGATCTATCTGATTCGATGTATACCGACGCGATCTGTCTTACTCTTTGTTATCCGACGTCATCTTGTTTGGGGTGTTCGTTTCCGTAGTCACTAATCTTTAGGTTCATCGTGAGAAGAAGGGGTTGGGATATGTGTTCTACTTATTCATGTGCGGAGTAATGATTTGAGTGCGGGATGGAGTCGCGACCATACCACTACTCTTATCATTCGCTCTTGTATATTGAATTGGTAGAGTCACTAATCTTGATTCGTTAAGTGATTTTGCGCATCTATTGGTATTTTAATGCCGAAATTTGCGGAAAAATTTTCTTTGATATATTTGTGTACCACACTCCTTTTCAGTCGTGTGCGATATGCTTAATATCTTCTAGGTGCTTTGAACTTTGTTGATATTTTAATATCATCTTAGTAAATTGTATCCTTTAATCTTGATTAATTCCATTTTGGTACTATTTTGGATTATTATTATTCTCCATCATAGTACTGACTTGTGTTTTATATCAATAACAGGATGGCACCACCACGCCGTTCTGAGGAGGACATACAACCTGAACTGGGGGCAGCGTTGTCAAGCATCGCCAATGCCTTGGCAGCAATGCAGCAGAACCAGCAGCGTTTCGAGGAAAGTGTCAGGAGGAATGAGTTTGTTCCGCTACCTCTACCTCCCAAGCGAGGAGACATCAAAAGCTTTCTGAAGTTCAACCCACGCCAGTTTGATGTTTCTGATCAACCACTTGATGCTGATGATTGGTTGCGTGAGATGTCAAGGCTGTTGATGACTTCTGATGTTCCTGAGCAAGAATGGGTAAAATGTGCTACTCACCTTCTGAAGGGAGATGCAGCTCTCTGGTGGGAGAATTACCTGAAGGCAAACTGCACTGGTTTTCAGCCTACTTGGGGACAGTTCACTGGAGCTTTCAAAGAGCAGTATCTCTCAGAAATTGTCATGGAGAGGATGAAGGAAGTGTTTCTCAACCTCAAGCAGGGCAATGATAATGTCAATACCTACATCAGGAACTTCATGAACCTTTCTCGTTATGGTGGCGATGAGATCTCTGATGACAAGAAGAAGCAAAAGAGGTTCAGGCAAGGGCTCAATGCATCGATTAAGTATGCAATCACACATGCAAGGCCGGCGTCTTTTCTGGAACTTTAGCATACAGCTCTGCAGGAAGAGGCAAGTAGGCAAGTGTTTGAGGAGTCAAAGAAACACAACCGTGATGCAGCAAGCTCTTCATCTATGTCAGCTCCTTCTAAGCGTCGTGTCTGGGTTCCTAACACCCCACCGTCGCTCCCGGCTCCACCAAGACCTTCAAGCTACGCGGCAAGGCCACCAAACTTCCTCACTGCTGCTCCCAGGGGTTACAACCACCACTACCCTGGAGCGCCTGGCGGAGTCCCTGGCTATGTTGGTCCACGTCCACCTGGTGCTTGTTACACTTGTGGAGACACTAGGCATCAAAGCTGGAACTGTCCGATGAAGAACAAGGCTCTTCCTCCACCACCTCCAAGATCCGCGGCAAGCTCTCCTTTGGTTCGTGCACCACCACCTCGGGATCTCAACATCAACACCAAGCCCGGGTCTACTGTTGCTCGTGCCAACTGTGTCAACGCCGCTCAAGCTGAGCATGCACCTGGAGTTGTGAAGGGTATGCTTCCCGTTAACTCAGTTCCTGCAAGAGTTTTGTTTGATTCTGGTGCTTCACATTCTTTTGTTTCGCATAAGTTTGCGCGTGAGCAAGATCTGGTTAAGGTTCCTTTATCACATCATCTGGTGGTACAATCTCCTGGTTCAAACATGAGGGCTGCTCATATCATCCATGGCAATCAAATTGAGATTGGTGGCTCTTCGTTCTCGGCGTCCTTAATTGTTCTGGGCAATTCTGACATTGATGTCATCTTGGGCATGGATTGGTTGACAGCAAATGCAGCTGTGATTGATTGTGCTGAACGCTCGGTTTCTCTGAAGATTCCTGAAGGCCATATAGTCTATTCTCCAAGTCTGACTCCTGCTATCCAGCTTTTCTCTTTGGCGGCTCTGAACGATGATGCTATGGAAGCTATTCAGAGTGTTCCGGTGGTCTGTGAGTTCCCAGATGTCTTTCCTGAAGAGTTGCCAGGTATGCCTCTGGATCGTGAGGTTGAGTTTGTAATTGAGCTTGAACCTGGTACCGCTCCTATCTCCAAGCGGCCTTATAAAATGGGTCCTGCTGAGTTGGCTGAACTCAAACGACAGCTTGATGAACAAGAGAAGTTGGGTTTCATTCAGCATAGTACTTCTTCTTGGGGTAGCCCAACAATCTTTGTGAAGAAGCGAGACAAGACTGATAGACTTTGTGTTGACTATCGGGCTCTCAATGCTAAAACCATCAAGAATAAATATCCCCTTCCGCGGATTAATGATCTCTTCGATCAGCTAGCTGGAGCTATGGTATTCTCTAAGCTTGACTTGAGAAGTGGTTATCACCAAATCAAGATTCGCAAGGAAGATGTTCCTAAGACAGCTTTCACCACCCGCTATGGCCTGTATGAGTACACGGTCATGTCTTTCGGTCTCACCAACGCACCTGCCACCTTCTCGAGGCTCATGAACTCGGTTTTCATGGAGTATCTTGATAAGTTCGTTGTGGTCTACCTGGATGACATCCTAGTCTATTCTAAGTCACAGAAAGAACATGAAGAACACCTTCGGTGTGTCCTAAACAAGCTTCGTGAGAACCGCCTGTATGCAAAGTTCTCCAAGTGTGAGTTTTGGCTGCCTCAAGTAACCTATCTTGGTCATGTAATCTCTGCCAAGGGCATTGCAGTCAATCCGGACACTGTGAAGACAATTGTTGAATGGCTTCCTCCTGTTAATGTCAAAGAAGTGCGGAGTTTCCTTGGTTTGGCTAGTTATTGCCGTCGCTTCGTTCAGAACTTCTCGAAGATAGCGAAGCCTCTTACCGATCTCCTCAAGAAAGGCAAGAAATACCTTTGGACTCCTGCATGTCAAGCAAGCTTTGAGACACTCAAAGAGAAGCTCACTTCCACACCAGTCTTGGTTCCTCCGGATACATCCAAGCCTTTTCAGATCTTCTGTGATGCCTCTTTGCATGGATTGGGTGCGGTCCTTATGCAAGAAAAACAAGTTGTTGCTTATGCCTCTCGACAGTTGAAGATGCATGAGATCAACTATCCTACACATGACCTCGAGCTCGCAGCAGTTGTCTTTGCTTTGAAAGTATGGAGGCACTACTTCCTTGGCAACCGTTGTGAGATCTTTTCTGATCACAAGAGTCTGAAGTATATCTTTACTCAGCCTGATCTCAACCTTCGGCAGAGGAGGTGGATTGAAGCAATCAATGACTTTGATTTGACCATCAATTACACTCCGGGCAAAGCTAATGTCATGGCCGATGCTCTCAGCCGCAAAGAGTATGTCAACAACCTCATGATGGAAGAACAGCAGCCTCTCTTGTGCGAGGAATTCCGTCAGCTCAACCTTGAAATTGTGGAACAAGGGTATCTCCTGAACCTTCTGGCTACTCCTCTCTTGGAAGAAAAGGTTCGCTCCTTTCAGCTCGGTGATCCGTACACAAGAAAGGTCATCTCCAGGATTCAGTTTCCGAAGTATGAGTCCTTCCACGTCGATGATCAAGGCACGCTTTTCTTTGAACACCGGATGTTTGTTCCGAACTACCCGGGTTTGAGAGAGCAAGTTCTCAAGGAGGCGCATGATTCTGTTCTTTCTATCCACCCTGGCAGCACAAAGATGTACATGGACTTGAAAACACAATATTGGTGGCCGGGATTGAAAAGATATTGTGCCAAGTATGTCTCGGAGTGTGATGTCTGCCGCAGAGTGAAAGCTGTCCATCAGAAACCTTCCGGTCTTCTACAGCCATTGAAACCCCCGGAATGGAAATGGGAGAAAGTAGAGATGGACTTCATAACTGGTTTTCCGAGGTCGCAGAAGGGCAACAATGCAATCTTTGTTGTCATTGACAGGCTTTCTAAAGTGGCTCACTTCTTACCCGTCAAGGAAACAATTTCTGCAATTCAGTTGGCTGAGCTCTATATCAACAGAATTGTCTCTCTGTATGGGGTTCCTCTCGAGATCAGTTCAGACCGTGGAAGCATCTTCACTTCCAAGTTCTGGGAGAGTTTCCAAAATGCTTTGGGAACAAAGTTGAACTTCAGCACAGCTTACCACCCTCAGTCGCAAGGACAAGTTGAAAGGATCAATCAGATTCTGGAGGATATGCTTCGTGCTTGCGTCATCTCTTTTGGCATGAAGTGGGAAGAATGTCTTCCTTATGCTGAATTCTCTTACAACAACAGCTTCCAGAAAAGTCTAAAGATGGCACCATTTGAGGCTCTCTATGGTCGCAAATGCAGAACTCCGATTGGTTGGTCGGGTGCAGGAGAAAGAATATTGTTTGGCCCTGACATTGTGACTCAAGCGGAGGAGAAGGTTCATATCATTCTTGAAAATCTGAGGATTGCTCAAAGTCGCCAGAAGAGCAATTATGACAGGAAGCACACGGACATGGAGTATGTCCCTGGTGATCTCGTTTACCTTCGTGTCACTCCCATGAGAGGCACGCACCGCTTTGGTATCAAAGGGAAGCTGGCTCCTAGATACATCGGTCCCTTCAAAATACGTGGAAGAAGAGGAGAAGTTGCTTATGCTCTTGAGCTCCCGGAAAAACTCAAGGTCCATGATGTTTTCCACATCTCTCAGCTCAAGAAGTGCTTCAAGGATCCCGGCAGGACCGTGGATCATGAGCTTATCAATCTCCAAGAAGACCTGTCTTATCAGGAACACCCCACAAAAATCCTTGAAGTCGCAGAAAGGAGGACTCGCAACAAGTCCATCAAGTTCTGCAAGGTGCAGTGGTCGCACCATTCCGTTGATGAATCCACTTGGGAACGTGAAGATGAGCTCTGTGCCAAGTATCCTACCCTCTTTGTGTCTTCTTCTTCTTCCTAGAATCTCGGGGCGAGATTCCTGTTTAGTGGGGGAGAGTTGTAGCATCCCAATTGTCTAACAATTGTAATGCTACTTGGTCTAGTAATATAATGGCTACTTCAAACATATAATTGTTGAATCATCATTATATCATGCTCATGTCATCATGCCACCTTGCATTTGAGCATCATATAAAACCCTTTTTGCTTTGGTTCTTCTCTCATATGCATTGTAAATTGTATTTGCCTCTTGATATTGTATTTGGTTCTTGATATATTGTTTAAATGCCCAAGTTGAGTTGGGGGCATATCTCTTATTTAACTCCACCACCTTTCTTGTCATCACCCCATCATTCCACCATTCCACCATATATGAGCATTGCAATTTATTGGTTTTACCTCTAGCTCATGTGGGTTGGGATGGATCCAATTCTATTCTTTTCCACCTGCTCTCATCTTGGCATCATGATGTTTTCACATTAGTGATATATGAGAGCCACATGGCCACCTTTGCATGCCTTGTGAGTGGGACCTTTTCTCCTAGCTTCCATATGGATTATTATGGAATTATGCTCATGTTGGGATATTTTTGGGACTAGTAATCATCTAGTGGAACCTACACACTAGCATGTCCCATTTTATTTCAAACATGGCCATCTCCAACTACTCCACATGGGGCATCCTTTCATTTCTTTTGCTTGGCTTTATTCCACCTTTGGAAATGCAAATGAACAATGCCATGTTTAATATTATTGTTTTCACAAGAATAACATGGCATTAAATTAGTTTTGTATGGGCCATGCAAGTACCACCATAATTCTAGTCTTTGAATTGTATTTGAATTTTGGGGTGAACCATCTCATCTCTCATCTATCTCTCCCTCTCTTTTGGCTTGATCTAGTTTAATCTTGCTTAAACCACATCACCACCCACCTCTCCCTCTTTTTGGTCTAGCTTTGGTTTGATCTTGTTCTTGCTTGAGCTTGCCAAAAGGAAATCCCTCTCTCACTCCCTCATCTAACCCTAACCTACCATTCCACTCATCTCTCTTAACCTCCCCCTCTCTCCTAAACCCTAGTCCCTCTCTAATCTAAACCATACACCCCATCTAAACCAAAACCCTAAGCTACCACCCCTCTCTCTCTCGGCCTCTCTCTTCTCTCTCCTAGCTGGCCCCACCTGGCCACCCTGGCCCACCTAGCTACCCCAACCCTAGAACCAAACCCTACCCGAGCCATACCCCCTCTCTCTCCTACCCTAGCTCCAACCCTAGCTACACCCGAGCCACCTCTCTCTCTCTAGCTCTCTCTCTCTCTGCCTAGAGGACCCCAGCCCAAGCACCACCTCTCTAGCCTCACCCTGACCCCACCTGGAAGCCACCACCTGCCCTGCCCTGGTCCGCCCGGCCACAAGCACGTGAGGAGGAGGAGAGAAAGGTGGCACCTAGCCACCTTTAACCCTACCTGCTCCCACGGCACCTCCCCCTCTCTCTGCTACCTACCACTATCCCCTGGCTCTCCTCTGTCCCCCAGATCCGCCAGCACCTCGCCCTCTTCTCTCCTTCCTCTCCCCACCGTCTACCCCCCCCCCCCCCATCGCCGGCAAAACCTCGGTCTCCACCGATTCCCCTCTTCCAGCCGTTGGCGCGGTGATCATTGGTGTCGAGGAAGGCCACGCAGTGCTCCTGCATCACCCTGTACGCGCCGTCGCAGAGGAGGAGCACCGGAGCCGAAGGACACCGACGCGTCCCACCGGAACCCTAGCTACGCCGGCCTCTGCCTCGACGACGATCACCAGCTCCTCTGCCCTATCCAACTCCACCAACATCTCCTCGGTGAGCCCCCAAACCCCCTGGACATGCTCTGCCTCGCTGTCGCCGGCCGGATCCGTAGTTCGTTTCGCCGAGCGCCCTCGGTGCACCGACGAGCGCGCGCGTCTGCTCGCTTCCACGTCGCGCAGAAACCCTAGCTAGGCCGCGCCTGACCCTCCTAACACCGACCGCTCCCTAGCCCAACGGTAGCCGCTTCCGCGCGCGAGCCCCAGGTCCAGAGATCGATCCCCGCCCGCGCCGTGCATCGACCTGTCGCTCAACGCAGAGAAGAAGAGGAACAGTACGGCTGAGGTCGTTTTGCAGTTTAGCCCTTCCTTTTGTTTTCGCTTAACCCGCGGTACCTCATGGCCCACCAGTCAGCCGCCGTGGTCTTCTCCCAGAAAACCCCCTGGCTTTTTGCAAACCTTAACCCGCGCTCCAGCCCGGCCCCACCCGTCAGTTCCTGCCCCTCTCGCCGCTGTCACGTGGACCCGCGAGTACTCTGGCCCCACCTCTCACTCTCTGAGGCTGGACTAGCTCGCGGTGATAGAAACTTTTCTGTGCGCCTGTGTCGCCCAGTCAGCATGGCCCCACTGGTCAGTGTCTGGGGATAACTTCACTCGAGTATAAAAAGTATTTTTTTTCTGTATCTGTTTTAATTCAAATCTTTTCAAATTTAATTCAAATTCAAATTTAATATCTGTTTTTAAATATCTTTTAAAATATAAATCCAAATTAAACAAATAATATATGTTTTCAAACCAGAAAAATATGAGGAATTCAAATATGCCATTCAAAATATATTTTGGACACTTAAAATTTCAAGTTGATTTAAATTACAATAAAATGCCCTTTCACCTTAAATAATTAATAACTTTTGATTTATAACTCCAAATTTGACAAATAATATGTCTAAAATGATTAGCTCGACGAGACCTTTCTGTTTATGCATTCCTTGATCTGATTTGAAGCATGCATCATATAAATATAAAGTATACAGCAACTTAATTGGGGTTAAATTGTGGTCAAAACTCAATAAAATGCTTTATTAATGTATTCCACACCTCACCCATGCCATGCTACTTCTTTGCCATGAAAATTGTGCATCATTCATCATGGCATGATTGTTTGCTTGTCACATTTAATTCATATGCTTGTGCACTTTATTTATGTTGGCCCTTGTTTGTTTGGTTCTTCTCCGAATAGACGCTGAGCAGGGGATATATCAAGATACCCAGGAGCACTACCCAGATCCTTCTCTCGCTTCAACTGAGCTGCCAGGCAAGCACTACCACATGCTTGCATACATATAGTACCTATTGCCTCTATCTTATTCTTGCATCATTGAGTCGCGATTGCATTAATTTGAATCCCAAGTATTGCATAGCCTTTACTTTTAAACCCCACCGAAGCTTGTTCCTCCATCCCATGAGCCATTACTACAGGAGTTGTTTGAGCCATGCGAGTCGTAGAACAGCATGTGTAGGGTATGTGAGTGTCTGATGGATAACAAGGTACCTATACAACTTAACCTGAGTAGTAATGGGATAACTAATGAAAGTGGCATCGGTGAGCCATATTCGCTATTTGGTTTTTCAGGCTCACTTGTGTCCCGTAAGACCCCGAGTACTTGATTCCTGTTCCAAGAATATTCACGCTATCCACATCCGGGAGGCTTATGAACCCCCCTGAGCCAGAGCTTGATTCATTCTTATTTCTTGGGGCCACAAACTAGTTTGAGGTTTTATTTACTATCATGTACTTATGCCATGCTTTACTGCTTTAATTTAAATTGTGCGAGGTACTGCACACTGTACTGTTTAGGGCCGTGACCCATTTTCGCTGTATCGACAAGCCCAGTCACACTTTCGGGTTCCCAGTCGTTTACAGCCGGCTCCACAAACCTTGAGGCCGTCTCGGAGTCAGCTAGCTTCGTTGCGGGTAGCTCAATGGGGTGGCCCCCTAAAATATTTCTGAATCATGTGATCGCTTTGTCGTGACTGCCTCGTCGGTTTTGATTTGGTTTTTCCGAGGTTGATTGAGTGTGTGTTGCTATTTGTGCACCCCTGCAGGGTAAAACTTTCTGAAAGCCGTGTCCGCGGTTATGGACGACTTGGAGTACAGTTTCTCGATCATAGACAAGCATAACTAAAGTACCGCTTTTAATTTGACTAGACTAGGTACCTGACTAGTAAATAGTACAACACTCATGGAATGGATAATAAAACTGCCAACGGATGGGGGGGTTGTTCGTCCGCTTCCTCGTCGGTAAGCGAGGAGGAGGATGGATCTGTGGACATTACCATTATAACTATTGTTATTAATTCACGGACATCCGTCTATCTCTGGTTGGGCGGATGGTTAGCGAGTATCTCTAGAACTGTTAGGGTTTATCTTTTGCTGCAATTGCGTCTCCCCAGGTTGTGTCCCCTTTAGCGGCATAAAGACTTGCTAAGTACCCCTAGGGTCTCACACGATAAATTATTGGTTCAGATGAACAGGTACATTCGCAAGATGGATACTGGGTGGAAGAGACGGACGATGTGGGCAACGATCATTCGGTGTAGAGATTCCGGGAACGGGGATCCGTGAGATCTGTGGGCAAGATCTGCTTATTTATGGGGCATCTTATGCCGATTTGCCTCTTATCCGTACTCGGATTTTGTCTTCCGCTTCCGCCTGATACTCTGATGTTTGATGTATGAGGAGATATCCTAAACTATTATATCTATCTAGGATATTTGGATCTTGCCGTATGGCGTTGCTATATTTCCTTTCTTTTTAGATGGAATGGCTCTGATGTACTATTGTATGGTGGCTTGCATACATACTCATTTGTGTATGTAGTTGATCCCTTCGCCTGCCGATTACGCCGCCCGTTCTTGTCCCGATGTTTGGAAATGGTTGGGACGGTCGAAAGGTCTACCTGTGAGTGGCATTTGGGCCCCACCGTACTATTTCAACCATTTCTGCTCATCCAGGCTTGTAACTAGGAGCGTAATTCACTGAGGTAGTTACATTAGTCCTATGTCTTATGTTCTTCAACTCTCCTTATTCTTCACCCTGCAAAACAAAACAAAACAAAAAGGACAAGGAAGAAACAGAATGGGGACTTGGTTAAAGTAGTGCTCTCAGTTTGGCAGTGTAATGCACTGTTCAGCACGTCACTGAGCTAATCTTATAAAAAAGGGGCAAGTTTCACCAAATGAGTAGTATCTGTTCTTATCTAGTAATGGCCTCAGTCTATGCATCACAGGCATGGGGCAAGTTTCACCAAACTAGTAACAGGTAAAAGGAAAGGCAGTAATTCCAGCAAAAGATCTAGTGTACTTGATCTGATCCTCAACTCAAAACAGTCAAGCAGACAGCTTACTCCACAGCAGCTTAGTCATTGCATGTTTGTGTGCTGTCAATACAAGATAGCCACAAGGAGAGATAAGAAGAGGGCAGCACAGCCGCAGCAACTACAGCTAACAAAACTGAGGTTTCCATCCTCATTTCCACACCCCAACTCTGGTTGCTCCCTAAAGCCATCCAAGATCTAGAACAAGAGGAAAATCAAGGTCAGGCAACAACTTCAGTAAAAGAAGGAGCAGGCCAACAAGGAGGAGAAGTAATTAGGCAGGAGAAAGCTAGTCGTAGCAGATCAAGAAGCTCAAGTTTCAGTGAAGCAAGCTATAGAAGAGCAGCATGTAGAGATCTAGTAGGAGCATACCTCATCTCATGCATCATATAATTTTGTTGTTTGCACCAACAGAATTAAGGGGAATAAGGGGTGCTACAAATCAATCTCTATTCAACCACCCTGCAACTAGAGTTTGTCTAGGAGGATTAGGAGAATAGTTTTTCCTCTCAGAGCTGCATAAAAAATTTATGCAGGTTCATCCTAGAGGTTTTCCTTACCACATCATAATATCTGTTCTTATCAAGGCAAACCCTCGGACTCTTGCATCATAGGCCAGGCCTTGAGATCAAGCACAAAATCTGTTCTTATTAAAAAGAAAGTCTCAGACTATGCATCATAAACCAAGCTGGTGTTTTCTAGTTTAAAACTAGATAAAAGCAGATCTACTGATGAGCTACTACAGGGCACATTCCAAATCATGGTAGCACCTCTATAGCAGTTCTAGCCTTTATCAGCTTACAAACACAATAAAGCAACTACCAATAATCATTTAAATCATTTTCCTAGCCACCTTTGGTTAGGAATCATTCTAAGAGAATATGTACAATAAGGGACCAAGATCATTACTGAACCATAGGTTCAGTTCATCATATAAACAAAAGTTCCACACCTAGAGACAAACATCTGGTTATTCAAACAGTTTTACGTCCAGATCCTAGTGTCGCTCCCAATAAACAAGCACACTTTACATTTGACAACACAATATGTCTAAGATGTTGAAAGCATATGATGAGATAGTCAATGATCATCCGAACCAAGTAGCATAGATGCTAAGCAAATTACCTGAAGCATTACATCATTCAGTTATAACAAATAGGAGCATCTACCTCCATCAGCACAACAATTAGAGACTAACTAGAACCTCTACATTACTATCAGATGTTTACAACTAATATAGGACATATTCAAAAAAGAAACACAATCTGAGTCATTGAAGGAAGAGTTCAGTTAAGCATGTATGTACACAAAAGTGTAGTAGTACAAGGTGTTCAGGATACTAACACTGAATTCCATAAGTCTAGAAGTGAACCAATGGTTCAGAGAGGAACTTTGTTTAAATTAAATTCAAGTAAACACCTGTAAACTCATCATAGGCCATGGAAAATACAAACTTAAGCATATCACATCACATATCAGTAGATCATCAAACATTTTCAACAAGAATGTGCTTGGGATAAACCTAGCTCTATACTTAGCACTAGAGTTCGTTTATAAGGAACTAGGCCACGGTTTTAGTTCCTAGACTAGTTAATTATAATGGCTAAATCATACTACATCACGAATATACTAACCAGAATAAACTGCAGTAAGTACACCATTCCAAAATGATCTATTGCAAATTATTGATGCATAGCATCCATACCAAAACACCTATCAACCACTTAATCAAATCTAGGTCTAACTAAAATCTCAATAACCAGCGATATATCAGCTACAGGACCAATAGGACTAACTAAATCAATTAATTGAGGTGTATCCATGAACATGAGCTTAAACTAAAGGGGAAATTTGAGACTTACCTCACTGTAGTCGATGGAGGAGGAGGAGGAAGTTGCAGCCGACCTCCTCACCAAGGTGAGGGAGGCTACGGTCAGCCATAGCAGCAGTAGCAGATGGTGGTTGGGGTCATAGCGTTGTGGTGAGGGGGAACCTTGGAGGATTGTCCAGTGGCAAAGCTGAGAGCCGCCGGCAATGGTCGGAAAGGTCTACCAGGCGGCGAGCTAGGGTTTCTCCCGAGGTGAGCGCACGAGGGTGCTAGGCACCACAACGGAGGAGAATCGAGGGAGGGGAGATAGAGAGGCATGGCGTCACCGAGGGACGCCGGCAATGGTCAGTGAGGCAGGCGGCGGCGCTAGCGGTGGCAGCGGCATCGCCAGCGACCTGGCGGGCGATGCGTGTGTGTGGGGTTTGAGTATGAGTGTGGTTGACGCGTGAGGGGAGGGTGGTCGAGGTAGGGTTGCCTTGGGCCAGATCGGACTGGGCCGGACCGGCCCAATCCCAACACCCAACTTACCCTAAATTTAAAAAATAAATAAATAAGGAAATTACTAAATGAATCATGAATATAATTTATACCCTAGAAAAATATAGAAATATCCCAAAAATACATATGATATATCAAAATAACCACAAAAATAAAATCTACCTGATAAACATATAATTTTAATTCTTTAAAATAAATATAAAGTAAAATAATTATTAACACCATTAAATCTTAAATGAAATGTTATAAAATGAAAAACCCTAAAAATAAATAAAATTCATTTTTGTGTATCAAAATAACTCTATTATTTCATAAAAATACTAATTTAAAGTTTTACAAATAAAACATAAAGCAAATATTTAAAGACACTTAATTCTTTGATGAATTTTATAAAAATAAAGATAATACTTAAAAATAAATAAAATTCATTTTTAAGGTCTTAAATAAATGTATTACACTAGAAAATATTAAATATATTATTAGAAAAGTCTTTAATATTTTAAATAATCAATCCTTACCTAATACCTATTTTGTGAATTCTTTAAAAATAATTATTAAGTAAGAAATAATCACCATTCTTATAAAACCTTGAGCAATTAGTGTCTTTATATCAAATTCCAAACCATAACTTAAATTCATAATCAAATTTAAGTATAACTTTTAACTTTAAAATGTTCTTTTAAAAATCTTATTAAGGATTCTTTTAAATAAACATTGGGTATCACCCATTTATACAATATGGTGAATAACCATTATATCTTAACCATTATTAACATAACTTCAAATTTTAACAAATTACTAAGATCATCTAATTATGCTTCCATTAAATAAATACATATTATTTTCTTAATAAGCGAAACAAAATTAATCTAATCATTCACTTAAATATAAAGTGAATAATTCCACACCTTAGTTTTACCTATCATAAATCTAAAACTTGGGAATAATTAAAATATATTACATCTTAAGTTTACCTAACCTTTTTAAAGTTAACTTTAGTCTCAAAGCTTATAAACATCAGGTCTAATAAATCACTTATGTTTTTATAGTTAACTTTGGTCTATTTAACTTAAGACATAAAGCATCTCAAGTCCAAACTAATAAATCAAACACCAAAAGACATTAATCATGTTCTATTAACAATGATGATTGTTTAAACCTTAAAAAGGAAATCTTTTCTTCAAATGTTATTCTTTTTGCCACTTCAAGCAACAACTCTAGGATAGTTCTTTCAAACATTAATAATCCAATACATAGACCTCCATCCTAATCACCAAATAGCAACTAATATAAATCTTAAATTACTATTGCACTCTACTTTTATATCAAAACTTAAAATCCCTATAGATGCACTTCATGTGAAGTAAAAACTTGAAGATAAACCAACTGTTAAAGTAATCACCTAAGTTCACTTCACTTACAGTATTGGGGATTCACTTTGGGGGTTTTACAAAATGCATAGCATTAATTATGCACAACAGCATATTGCTTCTTTAAACATTAGTCCTTACCGGACCAATGATGCTGATTTCAGATATTGGATCTTATGTCGTCTCGAAGACCGTGAGTGCATAGTCTTGCAATCATAAAAGGCAAGTTCACACTTTCTCATGTCCTTTGATTATTTTCTGTAAAGTATTTTGCAAATCCAGTGTTGTCATCACCTGCATTTGAAAAAGGATAGAAAACACTATTTTCATAATAATGTGATTATAGGTTATTTACCATGATGTAATAACCTACTATAAGAGTTCCGGTGGTAAAGGAACATATTACCTAGGACTTAACAACCAATGTCGCCAGTGATTCTTGCGCCGTATATTACGCGTTGACCATGATATTTGGAATGGGACGGAGAAGTCAACTCTATCTTTTCCCTCTCGCATGGAGCTGGATGTGCGGGTCATGTATGTTATCACTCATAGCGTGCATATTACTTATGGTAATTCATAGAGGATATGCAGCATATGGGTGGGAGCCCTCAACATCCCACGATAGTTCCGGCATCTGAACGATCTGTACTGCCATTGCCGTAATTCAATAGGTGGGCTGGCGTACACCAAGGAGACATGCGGGGTCACGGAGAAGGTAGTGATTGGCTTGGATCTTAGTCCGGGCCTCACACCAAGGAAGTGTGAACGAACCTGCAATTCGATGTGCAACAAAGCTAAGATCTCTCATGGGTAAAGTGACGCACCTCTACAGAGTATAAGAACTATAACTTGTTACTCCCTGTTCCGGGAAGGAGCTGCGAACGTGGCGGGAAAGGAACTCCATGAAAGTTCTGGTAAACCCGTGAAGGCTCACGGACATAGTTTTTCAGAATAAAAGCAACCTTTGAAGAAATGTTTACGAAAACTTGCATGGCCCACGACCTATGGTCTGTGGCTGTAGATATAGTGCATCAAACACTCCTTTTCTAGTGAACTTGCTGAGTACGCTCATACTCAACGTATCTTCTTAACCCTTGCTAGGTTCTGATGCCCGTATAGACGATGTCTACCTCAAGTTATGCTCCAGGAATCATCACCAGAATCTAAAGTTCTCCAATGAAGTCAAGAAAGTCAACATATACATCAACTCAAGTGACGACAAAGTTACTGATTAGATAGGAACAAAATCTCTAGCCATAGAACCTATTTCTATAGCGTGTTGCAATAGCAGCAATGCCAGACCATTAATTAAAATACTAGTCTTAATAGTATGATAGTTTTTGAGTTGTTTATTTTTGATTCTTCTTTGTAGGAAGATTCTTTCTCTCTCTTTAACCTAGAGTGTTCTCTGGATCTTGTGTAAATAGTTGAGTTGTAACCTATAGTCATGTCTTGGACCTGCTATGTTTTTGTTGTACCACTCTGTGGGATTTTATACTAGTGAACGGTGTTTCATTGGTGTTATGTCAACGACTATAGTGTACTACATCATGCAGTGGTATGTTGGGTCACTGCATCGGGCGCCCTGCTCCCCCCGACGCCTTCCCCCAACCCCACTCCTCAAAGTTGTCGCCGCCCCACACCTAGAACACCCGGAGCATTGCTCTAAGGAATGTTTGAAGAGGAGGCACAAGATAATATTTGGCCCATGTAACACTTTTAGAATTAAAGTTTTCTAACAGTTTTTTCTTAGCAAGTCACAGCTTATACTAGAACCTTTCTCAATTTTGAGAGCCATAGGCTGGCTATCAAGTTTGATGTGGAATTTGTACATGTATAAACGGGACACCGTTTTTAGGCTATATTTGGTTCGCTCGATCAATCGATAGCATTTGTTTGATTCATATATTGTAGTTCTTGATTTTCCATTGCTTCATATAGGTTCAGAAAATTTTAATTTATGTGTACATTTTGTTGATGAATCCACATAGATTTTCTTCACTCCCATTTCACCAAATTATGTGAATATTTGGTTTCCAATCCGTCTAAATAATTTTACTCCAACTACAATCTGACTAAATTTGACAGAGTTTGACAAAAGTTTGAATTAGGCTTGAATCAGTACATTAGTGGAATATACTTTTGCTTGTTCCTAGTTTGCAACATAATTTCCAGCATCGTCCTCTGTTGTATACATAGGTTAGGGGCATGTCCACTGTTTATGCAGTACAGTTATGTCAGTATACCTTCCGTTCTTCTTAGGTTATTTCTCTGACGGCTGGATGTAAGCCTCTTCAACTTTACATTATAGGCACAAAAATCGTTTTTTTACATATCTATCTTTTGTTCACTTGCCTGTTTGTGAGCTGAACACTGTTATATGTTGATCCAAATTCTACAAAGTATAGGCCAACTTCTGACGAGTGGAGCGAGGCTCGTCACTGGAGGCTTGGGCCGAGCGAGACCTAGGTTTCCACCAATACATAAACCCCTTGTAAGATGAAAACTATGTAGGGTCAGATGGGACGTCATCCAAGGCTGAGGCTCTGCAGGTTCGTGGCAGGACCGAGCAGAGATACAACAACTATGGCAACAGAGATAAGAGCAAGGACGGTAGAAGTCGTTCAAAGTCCAAGGAAAAGGATAAATTCTGCAGGTATTGTAAGAAATCTAATCATGTTATTGATGATTGTTGGAAGTTGCAGAATAAGGAAAAAAGAAACGGAACTTACCAACTGAAAGATAGGTCCGAAGGTAATGGTAAGGCTGATGTTGTTTCTGATAGTTTTGATGGTGAATGCTTAGATGTTTTTGCTGCTTGTGCTTCTCGTGATGATGAATGGATACTTGATACTGCATGTTCATTTCATATTTGCTGTAACAAAGATTGGTTCAGTTCATATGGGTCTGTGCAGACTAGAGATTTTGTGCGTGTGGGGAATGACAATCCATGCCATATTGTTGGTGTTGGATCTATTAAGATCAGGACACATGATGGTGTGACACGCACGTTGAGTGAGGTGAAGCACATACCAAGCATGGCCAGAAATTTGATCTCCCTGAGTACCATGGACGTTGATGGATACAAGTATGCCGGTGGGCATCGAGTTCTGAAGGTATCAAAAGGTTCTTTTATTCACATGATAGGTGATATGAATTCTGCTAAATTATATGTTCTTAGAGGTAGCACTTTGCCTGGTATTGCTGCTGCTGTTACTTCTAATGATTCTAATGATTGTGGTAAAACACATCTCTGGCATATGCGTCTTGGGCATATGAGCGAACAAGGCATGGCAGAGTTGGTCAAGAGAGAGCTGATTGATGGTTGCAACTTGAGTAAGTTTGAGTTCTGTGAGCACTGCATCTTTGATAAGCATAAAAGAGTTAAATTCAATGCTTCCATTCATATCACCAAAGGCATATTAGATTATGTGCATGCTGATGTATGGGGTACATCCCGTAAGACTTCTATTGGTGGTGCTAATTACATGCTTACTATTATTGATGATTACTCAAGAAAAGTGTGGCCTTATTTTCTGAAGCATAAATCTGATGTTTTTGATGCTTTTAAGAAGTGGAAAGTTATGGTTGAAAAGCAAACTGAGAAAAAGGTAAAGGTACTACGTACTGATAATGGTATGGAATTCTGTTCTAATGAGTTTGAGGAGTTTTGCAGTAACGATGGCATGATCAGGCATCACACCATCCCATACACTCCTCAGCAGAATGGCGTGGCAGAGCGCATGAACAGAACCATCATCTCGAGGGCTCATTGTATGTTGTCTAATGCAGGTATGCATAGGCCTTTCTGGGCTGAAGCAGCCAACACAGCGTGTTACATCATCAACAGGTCACCTTCTATTCCACTTGAGAAGAAAACTCCCATTGAGGTATGGCCAGGTTCGCCTGCTGATTACTCACAGTTGAGAGTTTTTGGCTGCACTGCATATGCTCATGTTGATAATGGAAAGTTAGAGTCTAGGGCTGTTAAGTGCATATTCCTTGGTTATGGTTTAGGAGTTAAAGCATATAAACTATGGAATCCTGAAACTAAAAAGATTTTGCTAAGTAGAAACATTGTTTTCAATAAGTCCATTATGTATCATGATAGCTTGCCATCAGATACCTCTCATGTTGCTGTTGGAGAGGAGGGAGTTAGTGTGCAGGTGGAGAACCTGCAGAAAACTGTTGATAATGATGCTATCGTCGAAGATACACATGAGGAAAATATTGATGATATTGTTGTTCAGCACCCACCTACTGTTTTGCAGCAGCCACATGAGTCCATTGCTACTGATAGACTGAGGCGTAACTGTGGTCCTCGTCCTCTTTTAATTGAAGAGTGTAATATTGTTCATTATGCTTTGAGTTGTGCTGAACAGGTGGAGAACTATTCTGAACCCGCTACATATAATGAAGCCATTGCATCCGTTGACCGCGAGAAGTGGGTTTCTGCTATGCAAGAAGAGATACAATCGCTTGAGAAAAATGGCACATGGGATGTTGTGCGCTTGCCTAAACAAAAGAAGGCGGTCCGCTGCAAGTGGATCTTCAAGAAAAAGGAAGGTCTGTCTCCCAAAGAGCCTTCAAGGTACAAGGCAAGGTTAGTATCAAAAGGGTTCAGCCAGATTCCAGGTATTGATTACAATGATGTGTTCTCTCCAGTTGTAAAGCATAGTTCCATTCGTACTTTCTTTAGTATTGTGGCTATGCATGATCTTGAGCTTGAGCAGTTAGATGTCAAGACTGCTTTTCTGCATGGAGAGCTTGATGAGGAAATATACATGGACCAACCAGAAGGGTTCATAGTGCCTGGTAAAGTGGATTTTGTGTGAAAATTAAAGAAGTATCTTTATGGCTTAAAGCAATCTCCAAGACAGTGGTATAAAAGGTTTGATTCATTTATGATCTCACATGGTTTTGAGAGGTCTAAATATGATAGTTGTGTTTATATCAAGTTTGTTGATGGGTCACCTATATGCTTGCTGCTATATGTTGATGATATGTTAATTGCTGCCAAGGGCATGAAAGAAATCACTACTTTGAAGGCACACCTAAGTAGTGAGTTTGAGATGAAGGGTCTTGGTGCTGCTAAGTTCTTAGGTATGGAGATTACCCGAGATAGAAAATCTAGTTTGTTATTTCTAAGTCAGCAAAGTTACATTAAGAAAGTTCTTCATCATTTTAATATGGATGGTGCCAACTCAGTTAGTACTCCTATTGCTCCTCATTTTAAATTGTTAGTTTCTCAATGTCCTACTACTGATGAAGAGTTTGAGTACATGTCAAAGGTGCCATATTCTAGTGCTGTTGGTTCTTTGATGTATGCCATGGTTTGTTCTCGTCCTGATTTATCATATGCTATGAGTTTGATAAGTAGATACATGGCTAATCCTGGTAAAGAACATTGGAAGGTTGTTCAGTGGGTTTTCAGGTACCTTCTTGGCACTTCCAATGCTTGTTTGAAGTTTGGCAAGACCAGTGAGGGACTCGTTGGCTATGTGGATTCATATTTTGCTGCCGATTTGGATAAGAGAAGATCCCTCACAGGTTATGTTTTTAATGTTGGTGGTTGTGCTGTTAGCTGGAAGGCTACATTGCAGGCTGTTGTTGCACAGTCTACTACTAAAGCTGAATACATGGCTATTGCTGAAGCTTGCAAAGAATCTGTTTGGTTGAAACATAATGACATACACCATACACAAACAGGCGAAGCATGCTCACAATAACGAGTATATGTACAAAAATGAAACAAATAGAGTTCGTTACCAGCCTCTTACCACAACTCGAGTTGTCTTAATCTTCATTATTGCCCTTCACTTGTATGACTTGAACAATTAACATGAAACCAAAATCCACTGAGGACGGCTGAACCCTGCAAAGAACTCACAAAATCAAAGAAGAACAACAAATATTTTTGGTATTTTTCATTTTTTTAGAAACAAGCAAACAAATAAAAACCAAACAAAAACAAAGAAAACCAAACAAATCAAAAGAAAACCAAAAACAAAAACTAAGACGCTCCAAGAACAACATAACTGTGCATGAAACAATAAAAACGAAGTGTCTAGAAAGACCTGAGATTTTTATTGATGAAGAAGGGGATACCTTGGGCACCCCCAAACTTTGACGCTTGTACCTCTTGAATATTTCTTGGGGTGACATGGGGTGGATCCCCCCCAAGCTTGAAGCTTTTGTCCATGCTTCATCTCATTACATCATTCTTTCCTTACTCCTGATTTTTTTCCTTCACACAATCTTCATTAGCAACATTAGTGTATTCAAAAGATAATAGACCCTTGGGTTTATCTTTAGAACAGCAAAACTTTCACTAAAAACACAAGCTACTATAGCAACTCCTTCAAAAAGCTCAATTCCCCAAAAGAGAACTCAAAAGGAATCAATAAGAAGCAAATGCACATAATGGCAGAAATTTGTCAAAACAGACCAGTAGGTAGAAACCGATTTTTTCGAAAATCTTCTGTTGCTCAAATCAAAAAGTGTTGAACTAACGAAAGTTATATAACATACTGGGGAATTTATTCGTAAATTTCAGCTCAATCCAACTTACAGATATTCCTCACGAATTTTTATAGTGGAGGACAGAAATCTATTTCGGGACAGCAACTCCCCAAATCTTACTTCCCTCTCATTAGAGGTCATTCTTGGCACAAAAAGCAAACAAAAAGGATAAGGAGAGGTCATTACTGAAGTAATAACTTCCAAGACTCGAGGAAACTCTTGGGTTATCTCCCAACAAGTACTTTTCTTTAACGCCTTTAAGTTAGGCACGACGAAGAGCAAAGAATTGAAAGGAGAAAGATAAAAGTGAGCAAGTATAACCACAGTGAAAGCATTATTTTGTTCATTAAAATCCTTTTGTTAACAAGGTTAATCAAGTCTTGTTACCAAAATAATCTTATATGAAACAAAACTTTGCATTCCACAAGGTGATTATGTTACATCATACTTGATAGCAATGGTCTCAATCATAATAGTTTCAAAATTTTCTTGTGGAATGGGACAATATATTTCTCCAACCTTGATGCTCTCAATATTTTCAATGGAATTCAGGCAATAGCTCTTAACAACCTTCTTGGGGAAATAGACAGTGTGCTCTTTGTCATTAATATTGAATGTTACTTTTCCTTGATTGCAATTGATGACAGCACCTGCAGTATTAAGAAAAGGTCTTCCAAGAATAATAGACATATTATCCTCTTCAGGCATTTCAAACACAACAAAATCAGTTAGAACCATGCAATTATGAGCAACTTGAACAGGAACATCCTCACATATACCAACAGGAATAGTAGTTGACTTATCAGCCATTTGCAAAGAAATATCAGTTGGTATCAACTTTTCTAGCTGGAGTCTCTTATAGAGAGAAAAAGGCATAACACTAACTCCAGCTCCCAAATCACATAAAGCAGTTCTAACATAATTATTCTTAATAGAGCAATGAATAGTTGGTATACCTGGATCACCAAGTTTCTTTGGAACCTTACCATTTAAGGAGTAATTAGCAAGTAGAGTAGAAATCTCCTCATTAGGAATCTTCCTTTTATTAGAGACAATATCCTTCATATACTTTGAATAAGGAGGCAACTTAATAGCATCAGTCAAAGGAATTTGCAAAAATAAAGGTTTCATCCACTCACAAAACTTGTTGTAGTGTTCCTCCTCCTTTGACTTGTGTTTCTTACCTAGAAAAGGCATAGGTTTCTGCACCCAAGGTTCTCTCTCTTTACCATGTTTATTAGCAATAAAATCTTCCTTTGTGTACCTAGTGTTCTTAGTGTGCTTCTCAGGTTCTTCCTCACCTTCCTCCTTATCAGGAGCATCATTTTTATCATTACCACTCTCAGTTTTAGCATCGGAGACAGATATACTATTAGGATCTACAGCAGGTTCACTTTTTTTTCTCTTATGAGGACTACCACTATCTTCACCTTGTTGAGAATCCTGCTCTATTCTTTTAGGGTGTCCTTCAGGATATAAAGGATCTTAAGTAGCTATACCACTCCTAGTTCTAATTTCATAAGCATGTTTATCTCCTGAAGCATTAACTAGCATATTTTTTTGTACCTTAGCAAGTTGATCAAGTTGAGTTTGAACCATTTTAAAGTGTCTACAAAGCATTTTAATATCATTAGAAGTTTTTTCCACAATATCTTTCAACTCATGGATAGCTCTAGAATTTTCCAATAAATGATTGTGAACTTGTTTATTAAAATATCCTTGCTTAACAATAAAAGTGTCAAGTTCCTCTAAACATTGATCAGGAGGCTTACCATAAGGAATATCACCTTTATCAAAGTGTTAGAGAGAGTGTACCTCAATAGTAGATGAGTGGAGAATTGGCTTACATAATTCTTCTATAGGAGGTAGATTCTTCACATCTTTAGCTCTAATACCTTTCTCCTTTAGACACTTCTTAGCTTCCTTCATCACTTCATCATTTAATGCAATAACTCCCCTCTTCTTTGTTGTTAGTGTTGGAACTGATTCAGGAACAAATGGTTCATGAGTAATAGGCTCAGGTGTATTCAGCTCAGTTGAAGTCCAATCATCATAATTCTTGCTTATCTAGGTCATTAATTCTTTATCATCTCTAGGAGTCCTTTTCCTGAAAACACAATCAGCAAAGCTATCTAGGTAGGTCCTAGAATCATCAGGTAGTCCATTATAATAAATATCAAGAAGCTCATTCTTAGATAATGGACATCCAGGATGTGCATGAACTAAGGCACGGAATCTTTTCCATGACTCAAGCAATTTCTCTTCTTCTCCCTGTTTAAAATCAAAAAGTCTCTGCAAAGCAGCATGTCTAGCACTGGGAGGAAAATATTTCTGGAAGAAAGAAGCAATCAAGCAATCAGGACTATCAATGGAACCAGGAGGTAATCTATTAAACCAAGCCCTAGCTTCTCCTTTTAGTGAAAAAGGGAAGATCTTAGCAACAAAGTATTTACGCATCTTAAAATCATCAGAGAACAAAGCACTCATAGTAGAAAGCTCATTCATATGAGCCACAAGACTCTCAATTTCAGTCCCGCAAAAAGGTTCTTTCTCAACAATATCTAAATAAGATAAATCAAGAGAGAAATCATAATCTTCATCTTTAATATCTATGGGAGAAGTGACAAACTTAGGATCAGAGGACAACTTCGGCATGATAGTACGTATAGCAAGGAGACTCTTAATAGCACTAGTACCATGTGTGTTTCGGCACTCTTCAACAAAATCATTAGTGAACTCAATGTAACCATCATCAATATCATAACTCTCACTAGCCTCAGGTGAGCTAACTGGTGTAACAGTGTCTTCACTAGGAGTTTCAGTATTTCCTAGACCAGCCATAGTAGCATCTAGAAAAGGACCTAATGAACCACTCGCATCAAGCACAGTAGAAGTAACATCATGAGCAGCAAAAGTAGTTTTAGACTCATCAGTAGTAGCAGTGTGTGTAGCATGTGTATGTGGTGGTGGTGTAACAAGCTTACTTATAACAGACGGTGAATCAAGAGCAGCAGAGGTGTTTAGGACTGTACCTCTTCTTCTGGTGGATGGTAAAATAGGAAACTTTCCATCATGAGACTTCCCCATGATGAAAGGAGTAGCAGTGAACAATAATAGATCCAAGTGAACTTACAAATAAAGTTATGCTCCCCAGCAACGGCGCCAGAAAATAGTCTTGATGACCCACAAGTATAGGGGATCGCAACAGTCTTCGCAGGTAGTATTATCCAATTTATTGATTCGACACAAGGGGAGTCAAAAAATACTTGCAAGCCTTAACAACTGAGTTGTCAATTCAGCTGCACCTGGAAATAGTTCTTGCTCACAGAAGTTTATCATTAGCAACAACAACAGTGAAACAAGAGCAATAGTAACAGTAACGGTAACAGTAGGATTCGAGTGCGGTAGGCATAGGGATGGATGGACGGGCATTGCATGGACGAGTCTAAACATATAACTTCAAGATCTAGGGCATTGCAGATAAATAATAACAAGCATCCAAGTACTAAACAATCATAGCCTTGTGCTCCAAATATAATCATACGTGGTCGCAATGAGAACTTGCACAACATCTTCTGTCTAGCCAGCCCGTGGCAGCGGGGCCTCTAGGGAACTACTGGCAATTAAGGTGCTCCTTTTAATAGAGCACCGGAGCAAAGCATTAACACTCCGTAAACACACATAATCCTCACACCACAGCCATCCCCTCCGTTTGTCCTAATTATTGTCACTTTGGGGCCTTTGGATCCGGACAATGATATGTGTACACAACTTGCATAAGATCACAAACAATACTATCATAATGATTCAATAATAAGTTCAGATCTGAGATCATGTCACTCGGGCCCTAGTGACAAGCATTAAGCAAAACAAGTTGCAACAAAGTCAAATAGCACTAATAGAGATATTGCACTATGCCCTAACAGATCTTATTCGATTGCATGATAGAACTCATCCAATCCCTACCATCCCCAAGCCTACATCGGGGGATTACTCACTCATGGATGGGGGAAACATCGGTGGTTGATGGATATGCGTTGGTGATGACGATGGCGATGATCCTCTCCAAATTCCCCGTCCTAGCGGGGTGCCAGAACGGAGTTTCTGGATCCGAATCTTGGTTTTTGGTGGCGGCGGAGGAGCGGAACTCGTTCTGGAAAACTATCGAACCCCCTCCCCCTCGGTTTTTAGGTCGAAAGGCAACTTATAGGCGCAGAGGGAGGCCGAGGAGGTGCCTGGGGTGGCCACACCCCGTCCAGGCGCGGGGTCAGGTGGGCCCTCGCCTGGGGTGGGTCTGGGCCCCCCAGGCCTCTCCTCCGTCTCTTCTTCTGCCTCCGTGGATCTTCTGGTGAAATTTAATTTTTGGCAAATTTTTCGGGATTTTTCTTGATAGTTCATTTTCTGCACAAAAACAAGACACCAAGGTAATTCTGCTGAAAATAGCGTCAGTCCGTGTTAGTTGTATCCAAATCACACAAGTATAGAGAAAAAACAGTAGCAAAGTGTTCGAGAAAGTAGATACGTTTTGGACGTATCAGAAGGTTACAATGGCGTCATCTAGGAAGGCGGCGATGTCGGCAGCAAGGAACGCGACGATGGTGACGACAAGGAACGCGACAATGGTGTTATCCAGGAAGGCGGTGATTGCGGCGACGAGGAAGGCGGGAATGGAGTCATCAAGGGCAGCGATGGATGCGACAATTGCTTCGTCAAGGGCAGCGTTGGCGTCGTCCAGGAAGGCAGCGAAGGAGGTGTCGAGGGCAGTGTTAGAAAGTCGGCGATGGCATCGGCGTGGGGGAAGGGGTGACGGTGGTATGTGGGCATCTGTCATGGTGGCGATATAAGAGGCGTGGTATTAGGGATATGGGGTTGCGGGTGTGATTTCCTTAATTTTTGCCCTTTTTACAGCGGTGAAGCATGTGTACACTGTGGGTTTTCCAATGGCAGAGTTTTTTTTTTGAAATTCCACCGATCTATTAATAATTATCAACAACAGTACAAAGAGTTCTAAAATTTATAAAAATTACAAATAGGTCAATGGACCACTTAGCGACGACTACAAACACAGACGTCGAAGGCGCGCCGCCGTCCTCGCCCCACTATCACCGGAGCCAGGCAAAGCTTATCGTAGTAGAGCTTGTTATAGTAGATAGATGAAAAGTCATCGTGCTAAGGCCCTAAAAAACCAGCGCACTAGAGCAGCAACCATCGCCGAAGATGGCCAACGTAGATCGAAAGAGACTGACATTAAAACACACCAACGAAAAACGACCAGATCCCAAGGGATCCGCTGCTATCCGTCGATGCTAGACGCACCATCGGAGCGAGGATAGGACGGAGAGTACTTTATTCTAACTTCAGGACGTAGCTGTCACCTCAACATCATGAAGAAGACACTGAAAACCATCTAAACAAAACACTGAGACCTCCGTCAAAGTTAATTACTAGGTGCACCAAAGAGTCAGATTAGGCTAATAGGAGCTGTTGGATAGCGTTTAGACTAACTGATCGTACGGAGAATCATGTCTTGTTTCTTGTTCTTTAATATTCCCTTACACTGTATACTTATACAATGTTAACAATTCAGTTTGGTTGAAGAGATATAGTTCAGTTTTCTTAAACGGTATAGACACAGGAGGTACACTCTACCCGCCATGATAAGTATAGCCGTTCCTGGAATTTGCATACTCTGTTCTAGTGGTCACTCTGACCGGGATTTTATCTGGCCGAACATACACCCCATATACTCCTGCTAGACGCGAACTGCTACAGGCCTGTAGGATGCCGGGGAGAAAAATAGACTCGTATAGTTCTCTCTGCAGTTTGTATACTTCTCCCTCTAGTTCATGTAAACAGAAGTATAAACATTTTTCTGCTCCATACATTACTTCCCTCGGCTTCTCCATACATTACTTCCCGATAAATAAAAATGGTAAAAAAAGGAAAGTAAGGTTGTACAAAACAGAGAAGTATAAACTTCAAAAATACGTGAGTATAAACCTAACTAGAAGGGAAGTATTTTCAAAATTACTCCAAATTACAAAGTATGAAACTGCGTCGAGCAGTATAGAACACACATGAGCAGAAGTATAAGATACAAATAAATGTAAGTATAGAAATAGCAGGCATGGAAGTATGGCGTTTTCTGCCTATGCCCTAGAACATCGGATGGTATCTATCTATCTATATCTATCTACTAATTTAGGCTGAGGTAGGATCGTCTGCCCTTTTTCCGTCCGAAATTTTTTGGACCGTTTTGCCCCTGACTATTTAAAGATATTACAGGAACTGCCACCGTAAAAACTTTTGGTCCTTTTCTCCTCTCCCCTGCACACCGCCCACAGGGTCGGCCGCCTCGCCCCCGCCTGCAACTCTACCCATCGCGCCCGTAGTGCCGGCCCTCGACCTCGTCGGGACCGGCCAGCCGCCTTGCCCCTTCTCTCCGTAGTTCCTGCATCTCTGACCCGTCGCGCCCGTAGAGCCAGCCCTCGAGCTCGCCGGGACCGCTCCCCTTCGATACCCTTCTCCCTGAACGGCAAGTGCATGGAGGAGGTGAATCGAAGTTCGCCGCGGCGCGACCAGAGACGGGAGGTCTGGCTCGGGGTGCATACGCATGCTGCAGGCAACAGGGTCATCGTCGGGCCTTCTCTTTTTTCCTTTTTATTTCCAAATTGGATCCGTAGTCTTGGTCTCCTGCGAGATCCCAGCCTCCCGTCAAGACCCCATGGATCCCCTCCCTAGCTCTCGCCCCACCGCACCTGTGTGCTTGTGTTACTGCTCCCACGACGACCGCTCAGATCCCCACCCTGCACAACGAATGTGGGAGCTCGCCAGAGGGCCAGACGGGTGCTGAAGGCGCTTCGCCGCTCGAGGATGAGGCATGGGGAAGAAAAGTGGCGCTGGGGGACGGAGGGAAGCCCCACAGGAGGGCAAGGGGTGAAGGAGGAGGCGGGGGAGCTGGGGCCTTGCCGCGAAGAGGACAGTAAGGCCGTTCCCAACCCAGGTTCCCCTGCCTGGATCCACCCAAAATCCCGCAACCATCGCTCCGAGATCCCCGCGCTCCTTCTCTGTGCTTTCCCAACGCTGGCGCGCCGCGCGCCCTGCTCTTTGCGGATCACGCCGGCAGCCTTCAATGTCAAGGTATGCTGTAGTGATTGATCTTTTCTTTCTTCTGTCACCAACAATGTCGCAAACCTTGTGTGAGTAGTGTCTAGGATCTGAAATTTATGGCACTGTCGTCGGGCTTCATATTGCCTCCATCTTTGAGAAATTTATATGGTGGAAACATTTCACATATATGCCACTGTTAGGTTGTGATTGTTCCAGCTTATTCAGAAGCTCCACGTTTGAATAAAACACACAGAACAATGAACCTAGCCAATATCCTCCTGAAAGGCTGCAGCTATGCTATAACATGCTTTCGTTCTTCCGTTTTTCTTTTTACTCCTTCCCCTATCCATTCTGCCAAGATGATGTGTTATGAGTTCCATGCGTTACATTTTCAGGCCTGCCCAGAAGTTCCCTGCTGCATAGGTTCCATGTCTCAATGTGATGTATCAAACACAAGAAATTTCCATGGCTATTTCTACAGTAATCCGACAGAACATCAGCGTGAGTTCAACTATTTGATTTGTTTGGTTGACCATGTAGAGCAGAGAAGCTTGAGAAATTGTACTTATTTCATTTTCAAGTGCATATACCCCTTACATTTTATACGGGCAAATGATAAATTTCGTCTTCAATTTGATCGTCACGATTTTATACTTAATATTCATGTTTGGCCTATCAGTAGCATTGCCATTTGGTCATTTGACCCGAATTATGAATTTGCTCCATCAAGATAATACGATTATGCAAATCTGAATGACTTGGCTGAATCTAGCTATTATTTGTCATATCTGATACATTTGTTTTGTAAAAGAATGATAAATACAATTGTTTCATTTTCCAGAAATCCTGCCACTCGTTCCCTATTTTGACTAGAGAGCTTGTGTCTGTATTTTTGACGCTCACACTCTACCTTTATAAAATTCAGAATACCATGTGTTGATTGTGCAACACTTTACACTAGCAGTACAGAGGCTATGAGGACATCACCTATGTATAAGGTAAACCTTTGCTATAAGATGGGACTCACACAGTTTATGAAAATGGCTACAATGTATAAGATCAAGTTCACTATAAGCTGGGACCCACATGTCTGTTAAAAGTACACACAAGCAAGAGAGAGAGGAGAGAGTAAAATAATTGTTTATTGCTTGTAGACAACCCATAAGCTTGTAGGTCACCCTTAAGGAAAATCTCCTAAAGTAAACCTCCACTATATATATAGATAGCCTTATGGACTACCTTTTGGCTTGTGGATAGCCTTATAGACTACATAGTGGATGCCCTGATGGCATTATAACCTGTGCATGTCAGATAGCAATTTTGTATGTATTTATTTGTGGATTCTCCACTTGCTTGCCAATTATCCTATTCAGCTATTTTCATTGTACCGTTGATACAGATATTTTACTAGAGAAAACAAATATTTTAGTACTCTCAAACTGTAATAGTAGGCTAGCCTAATTTATAATTCCATTATCTTGATCACCTGGTTTTCATGTCACGGTCGGCCTCCAAGGTAAACGTCCACGTGTGGCTGGGACATGCTATATGGTGATGTACCTGATTCCATTGAATGTTTCATTGTTATATTTTTCGCGAGAACAATCTATCATTTGTGGACCCATTGCAACGCACGAGAAATTTCCACTATTTATTCTATCAAACTTTTATATGAACACATTTACATTGTTGCCTGATAAATTTTTATTTTTAGAGATGGTGATTCATGAATGGAAAAAAATATTTTCAACGTTTTGAAATAAAGCACCAACATAAAACACATCAGGTTATTGTTGGAAAGTGATCGAAAATATAATGTGAAAAAAATCATCATAGTACCTGCACATGCTCTATCCCTCTCTCTTCCCAACCAGTGGCACTGAAGAAACAGTTTGTCGCCGTGAAAGGCATAGAGAAGGTTTGTTGATTAAGGTACTTAATATGTTCGCATATATAGTAAAAAAAACTCGACGGTCCGTAGCAACGCACGGACATTCAGCTAGTATCTATTAATTTTTTGCTGCGGTAGGTTCGTCAGCGAAATTTTCCGTCCGCTTTTTGGTTGGACGATTTTACCCCTGCCGTTCTGAGGTATTTACCTGCCACTGCCATCCGCCAGTCATACCACTTGGATTTTTTTTTCTTATCCACCGCCCCGAGCCGCACAGGCGATGGGTCAACGCCTGCCCACTCCTCCACCGACAGTAGCCGACCACGCTCGTCGATTCCTCCCACCTAGAGCTCGAAGTTGATTCCTTCTTGACGAGACCACCGTTGGTGGTGTGGGGTGCAGGGAAGGGGTGGCCGGTGCTGGTGATGGGGAGCGGAGGAGGACCGGCTATGGGGGAGCGCGAGGTTGCAGAGTGGGAACCGATCCGGACACGGAGCTCGAAGTCGGTCCCTAGCGTCATGGCGGAGGTCTCCCGGAAGCCAATATCCCTGCTTTTCCGGCTGTACCCGCCACATCTGTGTCCGGGGCTCTTCCCTTCCGCGGCCGCTGGCGTAGCACGCCCTCCGGCCCATAGACGACGCCCCTCCAAGATCCCACATGGTCGGCGTGCCTACCCTCCCCCTCCGCCACACCTACACGCCACGCGTCTGGCGCGACGACGGCAGTACAAGCATTTGGCACAAAGGGGAAAACGCGCCATGCTCTGCACATGGCGCCGAGGCGAGGTTCCTTCTCCCCCGCCCATCCGGAGCAAACCAAGAGGACGCCCACGCCACTCCCGTTGGATCGCCGTCACGCGTCTGCCCGCTGTCGCGAGGTACTTGCAGATTTTGCTCGATTTACATCTGGTGGGGGGCAAAATCAATGCAGGCACGCAGTAGACGAGTCAACACGTCATGCCATTTAAGCCGCCGCCGGGAACCTTGTTGTCGGATCCGTTTGAGGAGAAGGCGCGGGAGCGCACTTGCCTACTGGGAAGAGGAGATACGCCTCCGTCGTCCATTGTTTTCGGGGCGGATGTCGCGCGTGGGAAACCCAGCCTGCGGCTCAGGAAGGCGGCCCACTTGCCGCAGCCAGAGGAGGGATCGGACGACCTGGTTACCATGGCCGGGTCAGATAGGAGGGAGTCTGGAGGGGGAGAGGAGGCTTCCAGCAAACCGCGTGGGGATTGGTAGTGCAGGCCGGGATGAGATCAGTCCGGTATAGGTATCGAGACATGTGTGATCGGGTCAGTCGAGCTTTGTCTGTTGTGTCCGTGTATGTACCTGTTGACACCCTACATTTGGTTCTGCCGCTGCAGGCCATTGTCTACTTTTACCTCTTCTATTGCAGGCGATGCGCCAACGTATATGTAAACAATCGGTTTATCAGGCTGATGTACCTGCAAGCGGAGTTGATCCAGTTGGAGAATCGAGACAAAAAATCAAAACCAAATGGAGAATCGACGGCGATAAATGTAAACATTGACAACATTTACTCAATAGTGTTCTGTAACCAAATTTCACATTCAACATTAATTCTTGAATTTGACTGATTATTTTCTTAGTCTCATTTAAATGCAGCTCCCTGGACCGAACATATAGGGAAGCAAAGCTAAAGAGGTAGCTAGCTAATAGCTTTTTAGACAAGATGGATATGGTGGTGTACATGTACATCACTAAGAGGTTGGAAGGAGTGAGTGAGTGACTGATGTCCGCATGGAGAAGGGCACCAACAACACGCACAATGAGTTCTGCAGTTAAGACGAACACTTTAGTGTCGATGATGGAATTGACGATGCAATATCTCCCCTTTAATATTTGCACCTTCACTTTGAACTTCATTTGTGTATGATCTTTGAGACCAATGCATGAGATCTCGAAGTCGGACTCAAACTTCCTCATATGTTTGAAGCGAACTCCTTAAATACAAATATCATTGTTATTTCCTCGCTCATGTCTGGGATGTTAAAAGGGAGCTTGTGTGTCTCTATGGAACCTATTACTTGAAGCCGTCATCTTCTGAGTACAATCCAAGTGAAATCTTGGTTAACAAGAGAAAATGGTCGGGTTGTAGCTTTCTATGCTTTGATGGCAAATTATGGCTACCTATTAAATTACATTTTAAGAAAAGTAGAATCTACTTATTTTTAAAACGTTATGTAGTTATCTCGACGTGAATTTTCATGTGTATTATGTTCACATATGTTGCAAGAAAAAATTAAGTAGACCGTAGCAACGCACGGGCATTCATCTAGTATTTTTAAAACTACTCCTAAACGGAAGGGAACTAGACATTTTAGATAGGGGAGTATAAAAAACTCAAACAAAAATACATAAGTATGAAACTGGGTCGAGCAATATATAACACACATGAGTAGAAGTGTAAGAAACAAATAAAGAGAAGTATAGAAATGGCAGGTAGGGAAGTATGACGTTTGATGCCTATGCCATAGAACATCGGACATTATTTCTAAGTTACTCCTAAACGGAAGGGAAGTAGACATTTTAGATAGGGAATTATAGAAAATTCAAACAAAAAAAGGGTTGTATGAAACTGCATCGAGCAGTGTAGAACATACAGAAGCAGAAGTACACGATACAAATAAAGGGAAGTATAGTAACGATGGGAAGGGGAGTATGGCGTTCGATGACTATGCCATAGAACTATGGACAATATTTTCAAAATTACCCCTAAACGGTTCCGAATTTGAGAAAATTTTCCGAATGAAAAAGTTGCGCCTACTCCGTAGATATCCAACGAGATATTATTTGCATCATTCCGACAAGTCGTTAAAACATAATCAAGAAATTACTGTCCGTCATTTTCAAAAAAGAGAAGTATAGAAATTTAAACGGAAAGTATGAAAGTTGAAAAATGTGAAGTATAGAAATTGCAAAACAGAAAGTATAGTGTTCGTTTTCTAGAAAATGAAATCAGAGAAAAGTAAGTATAGAAATTTGAAAAAGAAAATTATAGAAATTGCACAAAGAAAAGTATAGAAGTTGCAAAAGAGGAACATTAGTGTTCGCCGTTTAGAAAATGAAACTAGCAAAAAGAAAGTATAAAAAATGAATAAAGATAAGTATAGAAATCAAAGAAAGGAAAGTTTAGAACTTTCAAAAAATGGAATTATAGTGTTCGCCGCAAAAAAAAATGAAACCGCGAATAGTATTCTCAAAATTCATCTTAAAATATTACGAATTTGACTTTATGAATGAAACAGTTGCGTCTACTTCATATCTATCCAACGAGATATCATTTGTATCATTACGATAAATGGTTCAAAAATAATCAACAAATTACTGTCCATACCTAGGAACCGAATATAGTATTTTTACAATTACTCTTAAACAATTAATGATTTGAGAAAACGTTCTGAATGAAAAAGTTGCGCGTACTCCATAGCTATCCAAAGAGATATTATTTGCATCATTCTGACAAACAGTTCAAAAATAATTGAGAAATTACTGTACGTTGTTTACGAATAATCCGAATCTTACTATATTCAAAATTACTTCTAAACTGTGCAGAATTTCAAAAAACTTTGAACATAAAAAAGGTGCAAAATTCATTATATTTCCAACTCATCATCATTTTCTCTATTCTGATCAGCAGTTCAAAAAATCAATTAAAAGGACGTTTTGTGCTTGTTTGTGTCAATTTCCTATTTTTAAAATTAAATTTAAATGTTTTGAAATCTGAAAAAAGTTTTAATAAGAAAAAGATGCAGATTTACAGCAGCTTCCAATGGTATATTATTTACATTATCCCGATAATTATTTTATAAAATTAGAAGCAAAATCATTACATAGTTAAAAACAGAAGTATCCTATTGGCAGAAAAGAAGTACGAAAATAGCATCTGAAGAACTATATATATCAAACCGAGGAAAGTATGGATCATATATATAATATTATTCTATCATCTATCATCAATGATAGAATAACACAGGTATATGCATATATATAGCTCTGCTATTCTACAACCCCTTATAAAATAACTATTCTACAATCCTTTTTAAACTTTCGCGGAACCCTCTCTGAACTTTACGTGATTAGACAGTGAACTTCCTGGCAGACTACCATATTCATGTGGGAAGAAAGATGGGGGTGGAGGGAGGGGGGTCTTTCTGAACTTCCGTGGTGGAAGATGTGAACTTCTCTGTAGTATCAAGTGAACTTCCCGGCAGAACACCAGATTCACGTGGGAAGAGAGGGGGAGGGTGGGGGTTGGGGGTCTTTCTGAACTTCCGCGGTGGAATATGTGAACTTCTTTGTAGATAGCAAGTGAACTTCCTGTCGGAGCACCAGATTCACATGAGAAGAGAGGGGGGGGTGGGGGGGCGGGGGTTTCTGAACTTCCGCGGTGGAAGATGTGAACTTCTCTGTAGTAGAAAGTGAACTTCCTGACAGAGCACGTGGTCAACTTTTTTGTGTGAACATGACGAGTAGTTTAAAATAGTAGGAAAAGAAATTCAGAAGAGCAGAAAATAAGCAACCCACTATGACTCCCCGAACTTCCGTGGTGGGACGAGTAGTTTAAAATAGTAGGAAAAGAAATTCAGAAGAGCAGAAAATAAGCAACCCACTATGACTCCCCGAGCTTCCGTGGTGGGGAGCGGCACGCGAGAGGTGGAGCAGCGGGAGGTGGGCCGGCACGGAGGTGGGGCAGCAGTCGACGCGCGGGATGTGGGGCGGGGCGACACACAGAAGGTGGGGCGGGGCGACGGTGGAGGTAGGGCGGGGGCGGCACGACCAGAGGTGGGGAGAGGCGGCATGGGCCGAAGGTGGGGCAGGGGAGGTGGTGCGGGGCGGGGCGGCGCACAAGAGGTGGGACGGGGCCGACACAGAGGTGGGGCAGCAGCCGGCGCGCGAGATGTGGGGCTGGGCGGCGCGCAGAAGGTGGGGCGGGGCGGCGGCGGCACGGAGGTGGGGCGGGGGCGGCGCGACCAGAGCTGGGGAGAGGCAGCATGGGCCGGAGGTGGGGGCGGGGAAGGTGGTGCGGGCGGTGCGTAGGAGGTGGGACGGGGCAGGCCAGAGGTAGGGCAGGACGATGCGCGGGAGGTGGGGCAGGGGCGGCGCACGGGGAGGTGGGACGGAGGCCGTGTGTGGGAGGTTGTGGGGAAGGTATTTATTAGGAAAGGGGGCCATGGTGGCCATGATGCAAGGGATAACCAGGGTTGGATCAGATTAAAAGAGCAAACAGTGTTAAAAAAATAGAAGGCGGAGCTTATCAGAACAAACGGTAGAGTTGATCCTATAGAAAAGCACTTGCATAATACATGTGTATAGCACGGTAGCGCTTACAAAACACATGTGTGCAGCACGGTAGCTCGCCAACCACGGTTTACTTGTGTACCGCACTTTTTAACCCGTAGCCATCAGCAAACTACTATTAGACATGCATCTGTTGCTTGCGCACGGAGATGAAGTCAATTCCTACGTATGTATTTTTAGTCTTTCGGATGTGCTCAAACCCCTTATACAGCTTATTATATGATTAAAAATACAAAACATTGGCATGCAACTACTCTTTTTTTTTCATGTGCATGCGTCTACTTGGTTCTAAAATTAAGGGAGCGGATACCATGTGACATATCGATAATCATCATACGATATCATAGTATTTTCTTCCATAACGTGTAGTACATATAAGTGGTATATTATATATTTTTATCTTCAAGTGAGATACTGCATATACGTCTCAAATATATTAATTTTGTAATCTCGGATGAATTGATTTTTGAGATCGCATGTAGATATACTAGCTTTAGAAAAAAGTTCACAAGTGCCACATATACACCATATATTTTTTTTTTGGAAAGTATACACAATATATTTTTGAGTCAGTATATACCACAGTCAGAGGAGGAGGGCGGATTCCGCTCGAGGTTCTGCTGCCAATGTCTTGTCGGACGACGTCGCCGTCTAGCTAGCTAGCTGCTGGCATGGCCGCATGGCTAGCATACGAGAGTTTGATTTGTCCTTGCGTGTCGTGATTATTTTTCTGAGTGAGCCTTTCTAGCTGTTAGCTACTGATCCATTCCATCCACCGTGCGCCGTGTGAGAATGTGTAATACATCCTCTGTCCATGTTTACTCTCGACACCGGCATCGCATGCACCCTTGGGCCGTGAGAAGACATGCAAAAATACAACAGGCACGTTGCACACCATCCACGGCGCCGTGACGCAGAGCAGCTTCTTCCTGGCTGACGGACGAGACAGCTCCGTTAATTGCACAGCACAGTTTTAACAACATCGTTCCAGCAGTGTGCAGCGTATACACCGTGGCCACCGGAAATTCACGTTTATATATATAGAGAGAGAGAGTGGCGCTATTTGACACCCAGGATGTAGAATAGTTATTCTATACTCACCCTCTATCTTTAGAACCATATATTATTTTTACGTTATGTAAATTTTGTATATACATATATATATATATAGAGAGAGTGTGTGGCGCTATTTAACACCCAGGATATAGAATAGTTATTCTATACTCACCCTCTATCTTTAGAACCATATATTATTTTTACGTTATGTAAATTTTGTATATATATATATATAGAGAGAGAGAGTGTGTGGCGCTATTTAACACCCAGGATATAGAATAGTTATTCTATACTCACCCTCTATCTTTAGAACCATATATTATTTTTACGTTATGTAAATTTTGTATTACTTCGTAAATCCAGAAGAACATAATAAAATTTAGAAATGACATAATTGTTTTGTTTACATGCCGTAAAAAAATTCGACGTAAAATACATATTTTTGGTGTTTTTTACACTATAATGACTCATAAACTTTATTTTTGTGTCAAATTTTTTGGTTATGATGAATATATAAACATAATTATTCGTATATAAAACATAATTTTTTCAATCTAACAACATAAAAATATGTTGGGTGCAAAATAACTATTCTGTACCCTGGGTGTCGAATAGGGTTTCTCTCTCTCTATATAGACAAAACTTCTTGTGTGTCCATCCTTGCTAGAGGACGCATCTCACACCACACAAATGTTTAGAGATGCGTGACAGAGGAGAGAAGCACCACCCGTTAAAGATTTTTGGTTTACTTGAGTAATACCCCAATAAGGAATTATCTCCAATGGCTTTTCACCGCACACTGTGACCCGTGTTTCTGACCGGCCTGCACACACTGACGCTAATCAGCTCCTGGTCCTCTGTGCATGCAGCGGTTGCGACGACACACATTGCATTAAACCTGCTCTCATCCCCTCCCCATCCCACATCCCACACCGCACACAACCCGGTGGTAGCGAAGAGAAAAAAAATACTACTAGCAAATAGTACGCCTTATCCTAACCCACCTACTTCTCCTTGAGCAAAGCGCACACACCAGAGACACCCACTTCGACGCAATCTAGCCGGGTTCCTGCTGTCGCCGCCCACGCCGATCCTACTCCACGCACCGCCGCTGGAAGCCGACGCGGGTCCTTGTTCCATGCGCCGCCGTTGGGGGACCGTGTCCGTCCTTTATCCATGCGCTACCGCCATCGGGGAATCTACCCGAACTTCCGCCGCCGCGGAGACGGAGGAGCACACAGCCGAGTCACCCCGACACCAACCCGACCTGCCACCGCCGCGGCTTCTCACCCACGGCCTCGAGCTCTCGCTGCTTCCCATCTGCACTCTGGCCTTTCTTCTCGAACTCCTCCGCGCCTCCGCCTCCACATCGGTGTCCCCCACGTCGCCGTGTCCTAGAGGAGCTACGCCCCGAGCGCCCGCCGCTCTCCCTCGTCGCCCGGCCACCGGGAAGAGCGAGCAACTCAGTCCCCCATACAAGAGCAGTGACCTGGGGTTGCACATCGGCAGTCTTCATCATGTGAGGCCTCATATTGATGAATTTGCAATGGCAAATTTTCTCTCAAGTCCCACTGATGTCAATAATTGTTCTAGTTTAGTGTATAAAAGCCTAAGATTTTTCCCTCTTAACCTAGTTTTGAGTTCGTGCACACTGTGTATTTGTTGTATGCTTCTAAGAAATTTCACAATATGAGTGCTGGGTTGTGTGCCTTGTTGCCCGGGAGAATTTAGTATGAATTTCTAGTTAGTTGGACTAAATTTAGCCGTACATTCAGTATCATTTGTCATACAGATCAATTTCTCAACTATGACGATCTTCTCTGCATCTTGTATTTTGGCTAGAATCAAATGGGATTAAAGCTTAGTTTTTCCTAGGTATTGGGTCTTTCATCCCAAAGTACCCGCCTGCCCTTTTTGACATAATTAGCCAAGATGAATGATTTCTTATGCGCAAGACGATATCGCATAGCGTGTTCTTTTCTTCTGCATTTAGAGCGCGATGTTGCAAATTCCCTGATTGCCATTGCTCATCTTTTCCCCTGGTTGCCATTACAAGAAAATCATCCGATTCATTGTGCTATCTTTCCAATGGCGGACCTGATTCATCCAAACCAGGTTGTTAATCTGGATAAGAGACCACCAAATCTGGCTTTTTTTTCATAAGATTCAGTTTTCAGTTTGCTCATATATCCTTTGGTGTCACCTGTGAATGTATGCTTGAGTGCCTAGTGTATTGCTCTCGTTTTATTGCCCGCTCACTCATGCATGGAGGATCTGCACACCGACAAATTTTAATTTCTTGAATGATGTATGGCAGATGCATCTTGCGATGCTGAACATGTGTTAGGGGTGCTGAACATTTGTTATCGTGGGTGTTGAACATTTGTTATCGTGGGTGCTGAAACATTGTAGTGCAGGTTTGTGTTTCTAGGAGTGTTGAACGTGTGTTATCATGGATGCTTAATAATGGATAGTCATATTGATGTTGCTAGGATGGTTGCTGTGTAGATGTTATTATTCAGCCCCTAGCTAGAAATAATCAAGTACCCGTTTAGGGTAGCAGTATAAAATAAAACTGTTTGGTGAGTCTATTGTTGTGGTGCTGGATCTACTCTTCCGAGGGTGCTTAAATTATCAAGTTTTGGTGCTGTTTGATTGACATAATGATGCATGCCTAGATTGATTGTCACCTGGATACGGAATACTTGTTGTTACAAGATAATCATGTCTGTGGGTTAGAAAAAATCCTTGCACTTGGTATTCTCACTGGATACTGAATACCTAGATTGACTATCCACTGGATACTGGATACTGAATACTTTTCTGATTTGTCTTTGCTGATGTGATTATCTTATTTTTTTCTAACATATCCTCACCAGGTACCCAATTGATGTAAATCACTTGGTATCAAATTCATATGTTATAAGGCCCTGACACTCGACAACTTCAATTGAGGTGCTGAATGTCAATTATGATGAGTGCTTAATGATGCTTGGTGCGGTGTTGAATGGAATCAAGGTCCTGGTCAAGACATTGTGCAAGGTTCTTGCATCCAAACTGTCAGGGGTACTTAATATATTTAATCAGAGTGCTGAATGCATCAAGTGCTGGATACTTGATGAATGATTGTTCTCTAATATTGGCAAGTACCGGTCTGAATAACCATAGGTGCTTAATATCATGTTGCCTAGCAGATGTATGGCGGTTGATACTTGATGAATGAATGTTCCCTACTATTGATATATGTGTGTACATCAGATTCCCGTGAAGTGTTACCCCATGCACTTTGTTCGATTGAACTATATTTCCTCTTGCACATGGTACCAAATGAGTATATGAAGATACTTAACCTTCATGTCTACTGGTACTACTTATAGTATGCTTGGGACACTGGTTTTCTGAACTAATTATGCTTACATGGCGTGTTTAGAGAAAAAGTCAAAAGCTACTATCACAAATGATTCATATTATTGTTTTTGTCAGCGAAAAGTGATTCGGGAGGTTGGAACCAGGCTGTCGGCGAGAGTGCTAACGAAAAGGAAGTGGAAAAAAATACACCGAGCGGTCTCGTTTGGGTAAAGTAGCTTTTTAGGGACTTTTGGGTAAAGTAGCTATTCCACAAGGCTCGTTTCTTAGAGTCAGACTTTTTTTTGGTCTAGATTGGGTACCGATCAACGTGAACGTGAACGTGAAAGTGAGATATCATGTGTTCTGCGGCCCATCTGGCTTGTCAGTCTGCCCATAGATCATGCTTGTTAGGTACCCTGAAGCTAAGTAAGCCCACTCGTTGGTCACAAGTACCGATCGTTTGAAATTTGAATGGTGGGTCTGGATTCTGTACAGCACGCGCAGAGAGGCACTAGGCTGACACTGTTGACAGGAAGCCCACTGCAGTATGCAGTCTCTCATTGCCATTTCTTGCATAGTTTTCAAACTTAGATCCAAAGAGGGCCGCGAACAATACATAAATAGACCTGCAAAAGTGTGACAAGTTTCCTCATTTGCTTGTGCATGTCATGTGAGAGGTGAGAGAAAATAGTTTAACAAATAGATGGTGTAAATTGAAAAAGAAGAAAGAGAGATATTGAGTACACATCTCAAAGCATGTGTGTGGTGATAGATGCTCCTCTAGAGAGGATGGACATACCATATCCGCTTCCTATATATATATATATATATATATATATATATATATATATATATATATATATATATATATATATAACGTAAATGGTATGCCTAGTACCTGGAAAGAAACATCTCCTACCACAAGCTTACTTTGAGATTGGTACCGGAAGCTCTCTCCTTTTTTTTCCATTTACACCATCTATTTGTGAAAACATTTTCTCTCACCTCCCACATGGCATAGGTATGCAAATAAGGAAACTTGGGGCAGTTTTACAGTTTTAAAAGAGCATATCCTGCAGCCTTAGTTCGAATCCGAGTTTGAAATTACATACAAAAATGAGCAATGCAAGTACTCCCTGCGCTAGTGGGCTCTGCTCCTCTGCCAACCCATTGCACCTCGGCTTGCGTGTGGCAGATAATTGGCCCACCGTTTGAATTCAAACATTAAGTACCAGTCCAACGTCCATTGGGCTGACCATTCATTCGGTACTTAACGCGGGCTGAGCTAGCAGC
The DNA here is from genome assembly GCA_916181665.1 of Avena sativa. Taxonomy (NCBI): domain Eukaryota; kingdom Viridiplantae; phylum Streptophyta; class Magnoliopsida; order Poales; family Poaceae; genus Avena; species Avena sativa. The sequence continues at coordinate 243,571,804 of OV702297.1, forward strand.
TGTCAATAGGGAAACGGCTCTACAGGAGTTTAAAAAACTTTTGCTATTTTAGGTTTATCAGCTTTGCCATCGCTAGACCATTTGGGTAGGTACCGAATGCCTCACGTTCTGCATTATTTTTCTCTCTTCCCTGAGTCCAGGTAGTCAATCTCGCATACAATTTGATTACGGACTTACTCCATCCGTTTAGAAATATAAGATGTTTTAGGTTTGTGAATGAGATGTATCTAGATACCTTTTAGTGTCTAGATTCGTTTGAACCTATACACTAAAACGTGTCTAGATACATCTCCTTCACAAATCTAAAACATCTTATATTTATAAACGAGGGAGTAGTTTGTAATCATTTGACTCTTCGGCCAGCGCAATATCATACATAAAGAGTTTTAGCACGATGGGAACTAGTCATCATGCTGTGTATAATTATCAACCGGTGAACAAAATATCCTGGTGTCACATTAATTCTCTTATTCACTAAGATGCTCTATAAACTAAGATACGTGTAGATTTCCATGGATCACTAAGATGAGTCTTAATACATGTATATTTAGACAAATCTACGACATCCTTTTTATGATACATGGAGTACTTCAAATTAGACAAATCGAGGAACATGTCCATGTCTGCAACTCCTTTTGATATTTTGAAATAAATTACTCGGCACCAAAACTTAACCAATCAAGCACCCTTGAAATAATACAACTGGCACTCTGGTTGAAATTGCAAAGTATTTCAAAATAGACTCACAAAATAATCAAGATTGAGAAATAACATGTCCAGTGCATGTAAAAATTACTCGGCACCAAAACTAAACTTGTTAAGTACCCTCAAAAGAATACATTCAGCACCCTGATTGAAATTGTTAAGTATTTCAAAACATGTCCCCATTCTCAACTGGAGACGGTTAGTACGGAGAGTCCAAACTAATGAATAGAGTGACTTGTCACCAAGATACTACTGAAATCACAAGTACTCTACATCCAAATAATTTGCACCATGAGCAATGTCAAGTCCTTCTATAGGTCAAACACATTGTTCGGCACCCTGAATCAAACCGTTCGGTACCTCGCAAGTAGTAGACTAGCAAAAGAAATATACAATAAAACAACTATGTTGGCTACAATTGATTCCGCACCTCGAAGTAACTTGTTAAGCACTCATGATTCGATACCATGTATTTCGGACAAACAATGGATTCAGCACCTCAGAGTAACATGTTACAAACAACCTAAATTATTACCTAGCTCTCATAAACAAAAGAATCATAAGAAACTTAGAACCAGGAGTATAGCTATTAATGACTCAGCACCTAGGAACTTAGAACCTGGAGTATAGTTATTAAGTATATCGGAAATTAGAGAGACATGCAGATTATCGACACACCGGTTGATAAATGTCAAGTATCCACAATTAGAATCATAAGAATGTAATGCTAGAATATGATGGACTAGATGCACATGAAGATGTAAACAAAGTTCATTTTTTACAGATTAAGCTGCACAAAGAGAGGTTTTTTTATTACAATACGACAATCCCTTTTATTGCAAGCACCTTTGTAGGATATATGATAGGCATCCCATTTGGAATTGTTTATTATTCTATGAAAAGATGTATATTATTCAGCACCGCGTCATATCTTATTAAGCACCCTTGATAAACACATATCATTCAGCACCTCTACATACCTTGTTAAGCACTCGGCACAAACGGTATGATTTCGCACCCGAGAGAAGCTTGTTAAGCACCCAAGAGAAGCTTGTTCAAGACCATACCACTACTCCTTAAGCACCTTTGTAGGATATATGATTCGGCACCTCAGATGAAATTGTTAAGCACCATAGGATTCTGCGCCTCATAGAAACTTGTTAAGCACCCATATGATTTAACACCTCAGATAAACTTGTTAAGCACCATATGAGTCTGCACCTTGTAGAAACTTGTTAAGCACCATATGATTCTACACCTCATAGAAACTTGTTAAGAACCCATATGATTCAACACCAAACAAGTCAAATTCAAGTACATGTTCGACTAATTCTCAGTTTGCACATCAAGCAGACTATAAAAAATACGCCTCCTAAGCTCACACACTCTAGGTATGGTTGAATCAAGCACTAAATGGAAATTTCCATCGGTAGATGCCACCAGAAAATAGATATCTTTCAAGTCTCACCTTATTCGGCACCACACTTTTCCCCATAAGCATCATTGTAGTCATGCATCCAGCACCTCCAGTAGGCAACTTAAGTACCCAAAATTAGACTCACAAAGATGAACTCAACTTCACATTATGCAGTACCTAAGTAACGTTGGTGCCTTGCAAACAATCACATGATTCAGAAACTGCCTAAAACCAAAAAGATGTTGTCGGTGGAAAAACATTGAAAGCAGACAACAATTCAGAACAGATGTGGACGATTGGGGCGTGCACTTCCATATGCACTCGTAGGCAATCAGAATCGCACCTTATCTTGGCATATCTTGCTAGATGCCTCATATGAATTCCATGTCTGGCTAGATGTCCACTATGTTGCCTCCCCAAATCAGACTTGAATAACACAGAGCAGAATGACTACTGCCTAAAATAACGCATATGTAACTAGAGAGTGAGGAATTACCGGTGGAATTTCTCAATAGCAGATGTCCAGGTAATGATTGTTATATGAGTAATAGCTTAAAATAGACAACTATTAAGCAATTCAAACTGCGAGTCTAGTTTCACATATCAAGCAGTTCAAATGAGGAACCTACAGCAGATAATAGCTTGACTCTAGAATGGCATCCCCAAAATCAGATTTTCTTGTAGTCAACAAATAACGCATTCAGGCAGTACAATGACATGACAATGTAAACATAACAAAAACATATAGTACATCTAACAGGGAAGGGCGGAAATTTTTAGAGGGCTTTTCAAAGATAACCAGATTACATGTTGCAGCAAAGACATAAAAGTATAAGTAGAATACTTGAAAGTATATGACAGTAACGCTATGCTAGTAGTGTTATTTTTGGTTATTCGAGCAAGGGGTAATCTCCAGGCACCTTCTCGACTAGCTCCAGGTTAGTTTTTATCGTCAAGTACCATGATTTCAAATAAAAAGAGCTCCTATTGAGTACCCATATAAGATTAATCAAGCACTGAGGTTTTTTAGAGAAAATCGGTATTGAAAAATCAATCTGATACAAAAGGCTAATGTGAATGCTAGTTGGATAGCTAGCTAAATTTGGACATTAACACATTACGCACCTTGAGCTAGCAACATAGCACCTTGCAAAGCACCAATGCACATCAGAAAGGAAGAGAAATGATAAATCCATATCAATACCTGGCTAAGCAAAGATGGATAATTTAGAAACCAGACTGTGGAAGGAAAACATATTTTGCATTATGGAAAGCACTTGACCATGCGCATAGACCATCCGGCACCAAAGCTTAACTTTTCAAGCACCCTGGATGAAATTCTTAAGTGTCTATTAAACGTTTTAGAACCTCAGGGCAACTTATTATGCACCCATATATACTGTACTCAGCACCAGCTTCTTACGTCTTATTGGTAGGCAGAATAAATTCAAGGCAAAAGATATTATATGAATAAACCAAGCATTTAAACTTTGGTAAATATCTAAAGGGATTAATGCATTATCTAAATACAACAATCTATTCACCGATGACTTGAGGCACTCGAAGAACCGTTTACCTCTGCTGACCTCCTTTGTGGAGGTTAATCTCGCTGCAGGCTCTCAGCACGCGCACTGAAGATGACCATCACCTAAGAGAAACTTGCTAAACACCCAAATGATTCCGCACCTCATAGAAACTTGTTAAGCACCCATATGATTCCACACCTCATAGCAATATCTTTTTTTCTGTACCTCCATTGATGTGTTCACTAGAACCAACAAGATAACAGTGTAACAATCACTAGGTACTAAGTTTGGTACTGAATCAAGTACTATATTGGTGTACTGAATGTTCCTGCAAATTCATAGTTGGTACTGAACACAAGAAATGGACCAATTATACGCAGCCACGCCCACAGTTTTGGTTTAGACTCTGAATCCTGGAACACAAGAAATGGCATACTCAACAGCCAAAGAAAATATAGTCACCAATCAAGTGCATACTAAATGAACGTGGATTAATCAGTTCAACAACTCTCCTTGATTTGGTGGCATAAGGACAACTACGTGATGCTTCCATTCTGGATTAAATAATGCTCTTGCTGAGGTTTGGTGACAAAAAAGACTAACAGAGTGTACTTATAGCGTTTGCCCATAGGGAAATTTAGTTTTTATTACTCTGCAAACTACTACATAGAACATAAATCCCTTCTTTGGCAGCCTATCCATCAGCTACTGGAGGCACTGATTGCTTTCTAACTGAAACAAAGGTATTCAATACAATGTGACTGCATACTGCATACCACGAGGATATACTACTAACATCACATAACTGAACAAATGCATGTAGTTGTATTATGAAGAAATAATCTCTGACATGTATTATTATGAATAGACCATATGAACAGAGAAGGACCAATCACCCACTAGTGGCATTTCAATCTCATGAGACCACAGCAAGCAACAAAAAAAGAGAGAAAAAAACTTACAGTAATCACCATAACAGTTCTGTCCACCCCCATGTCTATGCCAGGCAGCAATGCAGCAGCGTGCATGCATGGGCCGCACCAGCTCACCACTTTACTTTGTTTCCTTCAGTTCAACTGCACGTACTAGGGATTCCATGGGGAGGACAAGTCCAATCAGATAGAGACATATAGTTGTCCGGTTATCCAAAAGTGGCATCGCCATCCCAATAATGGTTGCATCATTGGTCCAAGATTGACTTTTGTTCTGCATTCAAACTATATTCAGCATCCATAGTTATTAAGCAAGATCAAAACAGAGCAAAGCTAAAACTACTACTATAGGAGTAAAAAATAACCAGCCAACTAATCAACTCCATAGCTTAGCCGCCAGATTCAGAATCTGATCGAACTATCAACTATAGGGCAAAAAAGACAGAACTATCACACGCCAATTGCCAGTAACACAATGGCCGAAAAAAAATAACTATACTCTACAAGAGGAAAATTACCAGCCAGTTAATGAACTCCAAAACTTAGCCTCCAGATTTAGAATCAGATCGATATCATAACAACAACTTGGTGCATAGAAAGTGCATCAAAGAACTTAAGACCAATAAGCCAGTGTGAGTATATTCAGACACACGAGTGGATATACTGGTGCAAAGAGGGCATCAAACCATACTAGCGCAAAGAGGGTATCCATAGTCATGGAACAAATGTATGCCCTGGACATCAAACCATACTGGTCCAGTCTTTCTTTTGAGGAGATTAAAATGAATGAAGCATGAAATAAATCAGTATACTATGTGCACCCAACTATATTTAAAGCACCAACACTCATACTATGATAGAACACCTTTAGACATGTGTACTTAGTACCAGGTATTACTAGCTTCAGTACCAAGAGAAAACAATCCAGCAAATTCATAGTTGGTCTTTTGTTCTTAAAGAGAGAATCATCAAAGTATGAAAATAGAGCATCCACGGACAAAGAATAAAAATCTTCAGCAGCACCGTTTGATTAATCCAAACACATATACTCAACAGCCAAAGAAAATATAGTCACCAATCAAGTGTATACTAAATGGAAAAATTTGTGTGACGCCTGAACACTTGCACCAGGAAGAGAACTAACCATACTCCTACTACTCTACTCCTGAGCGTGTGAGGAGTACACAGCACGCGCCCAGGCTTCCCTATGGAGACGCGAGCCATGAAATGTGTTGCAGGATCCGCCATTGATCATGTGTACTCGAGGGTCAGGCCGCCGTTGATCCCGTGGCAGTCGGGCCACCGGTCGATATCACGCCAATCGAGGGTCAGGCCGCCAGTCCATCCCGCGGCAGTCGAGGGTCCGGTGCCGCCAGTCGACAGGGGAAGGGAGAGCCGCCGACGATCGATACCGCGGCAGTGGAAGGTCGAGCCACCGCCAGTCGATCCTGCAGCAGGCGAGAGGCGAGCCGCTGCTAGTCATTCCCGCGGCAGGCGAGAGACGGGCCACCGCTGGTCGATCCCGTGGCAGGGGAAGGGCGAGCCGCCGCTGGCCAATCCTGCATCGGGAGGGGCAAACTGCTACCATTCTTGCACGGAGGGGGAGGGGATCCATCGGTTACTGGAGAGAGGGGTGGCCGGGGCGGCGCGACCTCCGGCGCTGAGTTGGTTGGGGCGGCGCGGTAGATGGTGTGACATGGGAGGTGGTGCCTGTAGTGAGACCCGGCTTTGCCGGCAGGGCTTGGATGCGATTTTTACAAATATAACCCTCTGCAATTCCCTATCGCCAAAAATACCCCCTCGTGCCGTAAAAGCCAAAAATGTCCTGGCGGGAGGCTGAAAAGGCGACACGTGTCACCTCCCGCCATAGGGAGTGGCGGGATGTTCCTTTCGCCTTTGGCGGTGGCGGAATGACGCAGTGGGGCCCACCAGCACGAGTGCAAAGTCGAACCTCCCGCCAGCGCTAGTCGAACCTCCCTGCTGGCCCGGCCGTGGGGCCCACCTCATCCCGCCATTCCTCCTGACGGAAGGAACATCCCGCCACCCCCTGTGGCGGGAGGAACATCCCGCCACCCCCCCCCCCCCCGTGGCGGGAGGTGACACGTGTCGCCTTTTCAGCCTCCCCCAGGGTATTTTTGGCTTTTGCGGCGCGAGGAGGGTATTTTTGACGATGACAAATTGCAGAGGGTCGTATTTGTAAAAAAATCCTTGGATGCTGATGGCCTCGATCTAGATGCAAGGGCTTGGATCTGGAACGGGGGAGAGGATGTGTGTACTATTTAATGGATGTGGCACCGGCTTTCTGCTCCGGCAACAGTTCCCTGCGGCTGGCTGCCCGTGAGCTACTATGTGCACGGGGCAGGCTGGTCAGTGTAAATGGCAGGGAGGGTCAGTTGAGCAACAGTGGGCAGACCGAAAGAAAGAGAGAAAAATACCACTTTTGGTTATTACGGGTGTGGCTGAAAATACACAAGAGAGAATATTTTTTTTGAGCCACACGAATCTCCGATCAACGAACGGGCACGAGATGCTTCCTCCACACGATACAAACATATATACAGACATATATATATATGCGTGCTTGTGTGAAATAGTGGGATACTCACCTGGCTAGCTGTGCATGTCCACAATAACTTAGGATTAAAATACAATAGCACAATCTGATTGACAAATAAGATATAAACCCATTAAAAAAACTAACGGACGTTTTATCGAGAGCATGGTGTTGATTTTAAAGTAAACAATGCATGTCATCCACACACACGTAAGTTCTTTTTAGTGTGTGACCCATCTACACACTGATATCCTCTCCATAGTTTTGAACAGAATATCCTCTCCATAGTGTGTCATTTACCATGACATCATGCCTTTTGCATGTCACGCGTGATAAGACATAGAGCCAAGAACATACATCATTCCACGAACCAAGAACATACGCCTTTCTCCAAACTGAAATAGGGACGCCCTCTCGTTTCTATAACTAAATTCTACGATTATACGTTTTTAATGGAATCACTGATGAACAAGACCACAACCATTTTCAATAGAAATTGTGAGAAAAGAACAAGGTCACTTGGTCGGACAATCCACAACCACATGTAAGTGGTATACATGTCACCTCTGAAAATTCCATCGCAACCAGCCACTTATGGTGCGACATAGACCAAACTCGTTCCGCCATGTGAGCAGGGTAGTAGAGCACCACAATGGAATGTGCCAGGTAAGATCAAGCATGGTATAAGGAGACGACGTAGAACACTTGCGCTCTGTCCGTGACAACGTAACACACGACTAGTAGAGCACCACAACGGAATGTGCCAGGTAAGATCAAGCATGGTATAAGGAGACGATGTAGAACACTTGCGCTCTGTCCGTGACAACGTAACACACGACCGTTTCCACTGCCACCTCCATAACTGTAATTTTATTGAACTCGTCATACTATATTTTGTGAATAAAAAATATTTTTTATTTTTATCAAGCTAGCTTTACTATAATTTTTCAGTACAATTTTAACATGCGCAAACCAAAAACAGATAATTAGGATTTTAGTAAACAATATACTAATATCATGCTTTTTTAGAATGATGCAAATGCTGCCGAAAAATACTAAGACCAACAGAATGTGTCGTCGCATGTCTAACTCACCGACGAGAATATACTATTATGATTGGGGTTATATCGATGTTGGCCTTTTCATCGCATGCTAATTTATGTGTCATAGGCCAGTCAACATGCACGTATCTATAAACCGATCCAGCACGCTATATAGTCGTAGCAGACGTCAAGCTGTGATCCTCCAGAATAAAATATAGCCGATACATATAGATTTTTATTCGCCGAAAACTTATCAAGCTAGGAAAATACGTGAATAATAAACATGTATTTTCTGGATGGTTTGATCGATCGAATCTCATAAAGCATTTAACTTATCTCTATACTTCTGGTATTTCGAACTGAGGCAGAAGATTCCCGTCTATTTAATTGAGCAGGTCCGGTTTTTTTAAGTTATTCTTTATTAGTGCATATATTCACATTGGTGCTCACATGGATGAGAAAGAAGCATAAACAAAAGATCTAGCTGCATTGAGATGGATTTGGAACCCATAAACATACGTCCCTGGTATCAAATGTACAAAAGAAACAACAAAATACAAATGCTAAAGCCTACATTGAGGGAAGTGAACTCGTGTGTCAGCAATAGACGGATGACAAAGGATGTCGTTAACGGAATATCATTAGTAGTTGATATTGGAAATATTGCAGGATCAAAAGATAGTAATATCGAACGGTGAAATATGCATGCACAACTAGCATGGAGGGTAGTAAATCCATTCGACACCCAGGGTGTAGAATAGTTATTTTGTACCCCACATAACTTTATGTTGTCACGTTTAGAAATTTATGTTTTGTATATAAATAATTATGTTCATATTATCCACAACGCAAAAAAATTGACATAAAAAATAATTTATGAGTAATTATAGTGTAAAAAACACTAAAAATACACATTTTACGTCGTATTTTTTTACGGCATGTAAACAAAAAAAAATTATGACATGTCTATATTTTCTTACGTTTTTCTCACCTCTCAAGGTAAGACAAAATTTACGCGACGTAAAAATAATATATAGTTCTAAAGATAGAGGGTGGGTGTAGAATAACTATTCTACACCCTTGGTATATATATAAGAGCTAAACAGGAATCAGTTCCTGTATAACTATACAGGAACCCACGTGAACCTTTGATAGAAAACAAAGTGAACCTTGTTTTTATAGGGTGAACCTTGTTTTTCCGGAGTGGGGGCAGACGTCCTATTGAGTTTTCTCTTGTGCGCGGACGGTTGTGAGGTGGTTCGGGGGGTGGGGGGACCCCCCATTAGCTGGAGACAAAAAAACTTTCGTGTAACGTCTCTCTTCTCTCTTCTCTCAACCCCGCTTCCTACGCCATTGACAACCGCATGCGTCGTGATCGGCAACTGCCCCGCCTGGCGCCACACCAGGAGGTAAGCCCCTCATCCCCCTCTCTCCCACTTTCCCCCGCTCCTCCTTCCTCACCACCCCTTTCTCTTTATCCTGCCCGTGCTCGGCTTTCTGCATTTAGGTTTTGGGGGCGGATTTGGTGGGGGTTCCACCATCTCCGGCGGCTGTTGGTTCTGGTGCTGGCCGGCGGCGGAGCTCTAGAGGTCCGTCGGGTCCGCTCCTCCTCCCTCCCCTTCTGTTTCCATGTATGCTGACCGCGCTCAAGTTTTTTTGTCTCAAGTTCTGTGGCGGAGTTGGTGGTGGTGCTATTCTCCGGCGGCGGCGGCGGCTGCTTCTTCTGGTTGCTAGCGGCCGACAACGGAGGGCTCGGAGTTCGTGGTGTTTGGGTTTCATGTTTGGACGGAGCCCTCTTCGTGGTCTGCGCCCTCATCCCTCTCCACAAAGTGCAGATGGATCCTAATTATCCGACAGGTATACATGGTTTCTCTTTTTGCTTTATGTGAATCTGTGTGATTCGATGTTCATTTTATTTTTGTTATGGTTTTTTGTGTTCATGTGCTATGATTTATTATTTTTATAGTTCATTTTAGTACATGACATTGATGCAATCTGTTTGCTAACTGTAATTTTTTTTGTGGGCTCTACTATATGTTCATGTGTAGATTCACACTTGTGTTTGATGTTCTTTTAATTTTTTTAGTAATTTAGGATATGGTCTGCAGGTACTTTGTGTTTTCATTGCTAGCCGAATCTTTCCTAGGTGTGCAGTTCACTGTGTACCATAGTTCTATTATACGTGAACTTTAGTTTTACCAGATGTGAACTTTGTATTTTAATTTTTCTAGCTGAATCTTTGTTTTAGTATTTTTTTGTGTCTCTCAGAATTTGAGTCTACTGTGATGTGAACCTTCATAAATTGTTTCTTGTTCCAGTTTTTCTTTGTTTTTAGTATCTGCTTAGCACATGAACAGTTGAAATTTCATGGGGTGTGCAATTCACTGTGAAGCTTAGTTCATTTCATATGTGAACCTTATCTTTACCATATGTTTCTCTCTGAATTCCACTGTGAACCTTAGTTTATTCATGTATGAACTTTAGTTTTGTTAGCTGAATCTTTGTTTTAGTATTTTTTGTGTTTCTGAATTCCAGTCTAATGTGGTGTGAACCTCCATAAATGGTTTCTGGTTTGATTTCTTTGTTTTTAGTATTTTTCATGACATGAACAATTGAAATTTTCTAGGTGTGCATTTTTCACTGTGAACCTTAGTTTTATCACATATGAACTTTAGTTTTATCAGATGTGAACTTTTGTTTTTTAATTTGCTAGCTTTATCTTTGTTTTAGTTTTTTTGTGGCTCTCTGAATTACAGTCTAATGTGATGTGAACCTTCATAAATTGTTTCTTGTTCCAGTATTTCTCTGTTTTCAGTTTTTTCTTAGCACATGAACAATTGAAATTTTATATGTGTACCTTAGTTTTACCATATGTCTCTTTGATTTCCACTATGAACCTTAGTTTATTTCAGATATGAACCTTAGTTTATTCATATATGAACCTTAGTTTTGTTAGCTGAATCTTTGCTTTAGTATTTTTGTGTCTCTGAATTTTAGTCTAATGTGATGTGAACCTAGATAAATGGTTTGTGTTTCATTTCTTTGTTTTCAGTTTTTCTTTAGCACATGAACAATTAAAATTTCCTGGGTGTGCATTTCACTATGAATCTTAGTTTTATCAGATATGAACCTTGGTTTCATTATAGTTGAATTTTAATCGATATAATGTTGTGTGAAGTTTGTATGTTGGTTGGGTGAATCTAGTTTTCTATTTGGGATCTGTGAACCCTAGTATAATGTGGTGTGAAACTTCACATTATTTTTATGCTTTCTCTACTTCTTATCACATGATTAATGTAGATTTTAATGTGGTTTGAACATTTAGGATATTAACTTCATTTTTATATACTGGATCTTTTTTTCTTATGCACGGGTGAATTTTTTCCATGTAATAACTGGATTTATTTTATATCTGTTTGTTCAGCTGATGAGAATATCAGGTAGTCTTTGGATATTTTGAACAGTGAATATCCATATGATGCCTCACCTGCAGCAGCTATTCCTGATAGTGGTGTGGTGCCAAACAACGCATCTGCTGTGCCTATTTATGCTACGCCATCGCGACTTCCTGTTGATGCTGGAGGCAGCGGATTCTGTCCTAGTGAAGCAACTGCGGGTCCTATTTTTGATGTTAGCGGTATCCTCCCTGGTGAAGCAATAGCAGGTCCTAATTTTGATGTTACACCTTTAGAGAGGAATAATCATGATGACAACAATGAAACAAGAGAAGTTCACATTGATCCTGTTGTTCCTCTTTCATTTCTAGTCTTGGAGGATACACCGTCCCAGTCGGTAGATGGCCCGAAGAGGTTACTCAGGAACACAATGTGCAGGCTCAACTTGATCGTTATAACGCAGCACAAGAATCTAAAAGGGCTAGGCACAACGAGGCGGTTAAACAGTATGTTAGAAAGAAGCTTCCTAAAGGCGCTGCTATTTCGCCTTGTGTTCCTGTTGGTGTCGCTGCTCAGCCTGAACCCATTTCTGTACCTGTTGGTTCATCGGGTTCTCCTGTTGTTGATCATGCTGAGGATCAACCAACTCCTAGAACTGATTCCCCACTCGAAGAGTTATGTCAACCTAAATATGCTTCATGTAAGCCGAGGGTAGGTTTCCCTAAAAGGAATATTCGGTTTGTATCTCCAAATGTGGCTGGTGATGCTCGGCACAACCCACGCTTGTATGTCCGTGATCCAAGCGGTGTTCGTTCATCTAAAGTTGTTAAGAAAGCTTCCCCTCCAAGCGTGCTCGTTCTTCGGATAGATCTTTTGAAGCATCATCATCTGATGGTGATGATGACTTTGAGGATTATACTGCTGCCTTCAAGGTTATTTTTGACTTCTCCTTTTATTTTTTGCAACTTTTATTTTAAATCTGTTTTTTGATTATGTGAACTATTTACTACATGGCAATCTGAACTGTTGTATTGTTTTATTATAGCATACTGTCAATAAAAAGAAGGGGGAGCATCATGTGATGAAGGTCTACCTCCTGTTGAGAAGGTAATCTCTACTTTTTTTATGAAACAACCTTTTTTCCTTTTTGTGTTTTTATTATCTGAACTAGTAGTGCATGCCTATGTGAACCTTTGTCTATTTATGTTGTTCGGATATGATATACCTTTTTTTTTATGAACATGCTTTATTGCATTCTCTAATTTGTGTTAGCCCACATAGTGAACCTTTATAGTTATTCCCAATGAACTCTAGTAAGATTTTTTTTGAGTGAACTTTCATAAATAGTTTCTTTTTTGTTCTTTTATGTTTGCATTTATTTACTGATAATTTGTTTTTAGCTGCGCATTTCATTTTTGTGAACTGTATGATCACATGATTTGAACCCTAATATTTTTGTGTATGTTTGGTTTATTTTGTTTTTGTGGGCACTAATTCTGGGTATGGACCTGCTAACTAAAGTGAACTTTCCTTTTTTGTATCATAGCATCTGAAAGGATACGGATGTCGCCTAGAGGGGGGTGAATAGGCGATTAAAACTTTTCCTAGAGTGGCTCAACAAAGGCGGAATAAAACTAGTATTTACTTTGTTAAGCACAACCTAGAACAACTAAGGTTCACCTATGTGCACCAACAACTTATTCTAAGCAATACAAGCAACAATGTGATAGCAAGATATATATTACTTCAAGCACGAAGGCTATCACAATGTAAAGTGCATAAGTAAAGAGCTCGGGTATAGAGATAACCGAGGCACGCGGGGACACCGATATTTTACCGAGTTCCTCCCAACATGGAGTATGTCTCGTTTGGAGAGGGGGTGGTATCAAACCACCAACGCCACAAAAGGCCTCCCTTATTCTCCGGTGAATCTCACCCCAACAGGATAGATCCACGCTCCCACTATCGGTGCACTTGTCGGTGGCAACCGGGACCTCTCACAAGGTTGGGGCACTTCTCTACAACTTAATTGGAGGCTCCCAACAAATGCCACAAAAGGCCACACAATGCCACCAAGGCCACAAACCGTCTAGGGTTCCAAGAACCCAAGAGGGACAAGCTCCAATGAGTAATTCAAACCAAATCCTCCGAGGAGAACACAAACCGATGCACCAAATGCAAATGGCAAAAACACCACAAAGGTGTTCAAATCCCTCACCCTCAAGTTCCAACAAAGCTACTAAAGTTATTGGGGTAACAAGAGAGGAGGAATCAAAGAGAGACACAAAATCCTCCAAAATCTAGATCCCCAAAGATGCACTGACAAAGAGATAAATCGGTTAGGTCAAAACGCGGATCTAGATCTCCTTTCTCTTCCACTTAAATATGGGCAAGAATCATCGGAGGGAAAAGATTAGGCAAGCTTCAAGATCTAGAGCAAGTGTGGACAAAGTTTAGCCTAATAGATAAGAGAGGAGCTGACTAAACTAAAGACGGGCAAACCTTAAATAGGGGCTCCAAAAATCTAACCATTTGGGGTATTTTTCTGTCTAAGACGTAGTACCGGTTTTAACCGGTAGTACCGCCCGCGAGCATGCAGTGAAGAGACCAAGCGAATGCAACAGTAGTATCCAATCAATGAGCAGGCCAGTGAGCAAGCATCGTGGCAGCAGCTAGCAGGCAGTACGTACGGGGGCAGGCAGCAGCGCAGCGCAGCAGCGGGGCCAGCAAGCAAGCGCGTGCGGCAGCATCGCAGCTAAGGATGGCAATGGGTAGGTTATAGGCAGGGTAGAGCAATACCATACCCATACCCGTGTAGCTAATGGGTACAAAAGCTTACCCATACATGTACCCGCGGGTATAAAACTTTATCCATACCCATACCCGACGGGTACCCGTACCCATTGGGTACCCGGCGGGTATATCCAATAATATACAAGTTATTCAAAATTTTACTTTCATCAATAGTATATTTGAAAAAATACAATAATCTCTACTTACTAATAGTAGAGGAGTTCATGAAAGTATCAAATTAAAGTTTAAAGTCGCAATATCATACTCGTCCCTAGGCTTCTCGGCTGCATAGGTTCAAACTCTACAGGTAAGTTTAATATGTCAGTTTAAACGGACAGGGTATGGGTATACCCATGGGTACAAGTCTATACCCGTGCATGTACCCGTGACTTAACGGGTAGGATATGGGTATTACCCATGGGTACAAAAGTGTGCCCATACCCTACCCATGCGGGTACGGTACCCGCGGATACCCATACTCATGGGTAAAATTGCCATCCTTAATCGCAGCAGCGCAGCTGTCAGGGCTAGGCCCTAGCGGGACGAGCGGCAACAGGCGGGAGCGAGCGGCGGCATGCGCAGGGCCAGCTCAGCGCGAACGCGCATGCAGCAGCGCGCGATGCGCAGTCAACGCGGGGCAAAGCAGCTGCGGGCGGCACAGTGCGAGTGGATCTAGATCTGCAAAAATATCTGGGAAAATAAACTGGGCCGGCCGGTACTACCGGCCCACCCGGACGGTACTACCCGGCCGGCCGGTAGTATCGGATTTAGGTACCTAGCCAGGCAGAAAGAAAATGGGCCATTTTTAGGCCCGGACGGTAGTACCGGCTCGCCCAGGCGGTACTACCGCTCGGCCCAGAAAACAGATTGGCAGACAAATATTCAAACGGCAATAACTTTTGACTGAAAGCTCCGATTGATCCGATTCAAATTGCATTGGATTGAGGAAATATTGAATATCACAAAGTGAGAAAGTATCAAATAGAATAATGTGAGATACCTCACTTGGTGGGAAACCGAAAAGTCACATAAATCAAAATCGCAACAAGATACAAACGGAAGATCCGATTTTGATGAACAAGAACTTGTTATAGAGATTAACACAAGACCTATATCCTCACATGGATAAGACCAAATAACAACCAAATACGGTGATGCAAGTATGCAAAGGTTTGAGTTCTCTCCGAACGATGTGACCGAATTACTCATACGAGAGCCCCTCTTGATAGTACGGTTATCTATCCTAAACCCGGTCTCCTACACACAACAAGAGACCGGCAAAAGGAAAAACCTATCAAGATTATACCTTTGCCTTGGGCATTCCACTTGAGCTCGATGTAGACGGTCTTGCCCTTCTCAAGATAGAACGCCTTACTTAATTCCTCATCATCGACCTCACATATTGAGCTTGCACAACATATCTCCTTTGCATTTCATCGACCTTGAAGCCAACACATGCTCCAACGATGCTAATGGACAAATCCTACAAATATAACTTAATACACACATTAGTCCATAAAGATTGTCATTAATTACCAAAACCACACATGGGGGCCCAACATGTTCTTTCAGCATCTGTGAACTTTAGTTAAATGTGGTGTGAACCTTGAATTAATTATTTCTGTTTTCTATACTTTTTAGCACATCATTATTGGAACCTCCAAACTTAAGTGAACTTTCCTTTTTTGTATCATAGCATGTGTGAACTTTAGTTAAATGTGGTGTGAACCTTGATTAAATCTTTCTGTTTTCTGTACTTTTAGCACATCATTATTGGAATTTTGTTTTCTAGTTTTTTGTGTTCATTTTGTGAACTGTTTTTAATTGTGTAGTGAACCTTGATATCATTCTTTTTGTTTTGCTTAGGATGTCACAAAAAGAAGAGGGTAGACCTGCAAAACCAGGGAAGAAGGGTCCAAGTAAAGTTAGTAAAAAGGCAAAACTGAGTAAGGATGGTAATGAAGATGATGACCGATTCTTTCAGCAGACTGTCCGCTGTTCGCTTGGTGAAGTTATTGAGGCAGCAAAGTGTCTCAAGGATTCTCACAGATTAAAGGCTATCCAAGAAGGTTTTGGCTGCGTGTTTGATTGGGTATTGGATGGCAATATTAGCCGGGCCCTCATGTTTGTCCTTCTTAGCCCAATTGATACGAAGACAATGAAGTTGGAATGTGGTCCTGGCAGGGTTCTTCATGTCACCAGAGATTCAATTCATCACATTTTTCGGTTCCCAAATAAAGGTGAATCTATTCCTAGGCCATCAGATACCGGCCATGATGCTGCATTGGTGAAGCTTAAGGCAGAACTTGGCTTCGCCAGTAAATCTAGCATTGATACCAAGCATCTCCGGGATTTGTTGAAGAAGCTAGTTGAGGATGAAAGCAAAGTTGACCAAGCTGTCAAGGTTTTCTTTGCTATATTGTATAACAAGCTTATCTGCCCTGGAAATGCAACACGGATCAGCAGAGAGGCTGCAATGCTTGTTGACATGGATTATGAGAAGATGTCCAGAGGTGATTTTTTTCAGCTTGTTGTCGATGAACTAAAGCGTGCAGCAGAGAAGTTCCAGCTCGAAGCTGCATCGCCTGGCGGCCCTGAAGGCTTTGGTGTTGATCTTGTACTCCAGTATTTGGATAGTTGGTATTCAAGGAAGCACTCTATTATGCATCGCTTGACTCCTCGTGTCAATTACTTGCGCCAAGAACCTATGAGAATAATCTACTATGAAGATCGAATGGTTAATGGTAAAATGGATTTCACGAAGTATGTTATTGGGAAGTTTCTGGTGAGTGAAATGTGTTTCTTTGTGGCCACTTTGTTGTACTTATTTTGCTGTTTAACTGTTGAACTATATTCATGCTATATAGTTAACTGTGTCTATTTTTTCCTACAATTGTTCTAACTGAAAGCTCTTATTATGTTTGACTTTGTTTCTTAGAGCTATCTTTTTTGGCTGATGGGTTTTTCATCAGTTAATTGGTTTATGTTTTTCACAATAAGTGTGAACTTTATTCATCCTGTATAATGAACTCTATTTATAAAATTCTAAGTTATGTTCTTTTACATTTTGCCTTCTTTTTTACATTGAACTTATTGTATACCTCTTTTTATTCTTTAATATATGCTTACTACATATGTATTTAGACTTTTATACTCAGATAACTTCATGTTTTTCATCAGTTAATTGTTTTATGTCTCCACAATAAGAGTGAACTTTATTCATCCTGTATAATGAACTCTGTTTAAAAAATGCTAAGTTATGTTTTTTTTACATTTTTGCTTTGTTTTTTACATTGAACTTATTTTATACCCTTTTATGGGTTTTTCAGGAGTGAACTGTATTCTTGTTATACAGTGAATCTCTTTTTATTCCTTAATCTATTCTTACTGCATGTGTTTTTAGACTTTTATGCTCAGTGAACTTCATGTTTTCCACTTAGTGAACTTTTTTTGCTTGTTAATTTTTTTGTCATCTAGTGGAAAGCGCGTAATGACATTGTGTACAATTATGAAATGCCTGCCGAGAAACTCTTCGTTGACCCTAATGTGCCGAGCAAAGCAGTTAGTCCTGATTTTCTTGAGAGATCTCATCCTTTTGTTGGTCACCTAGCCAGAGGCTCGCAAACACACTAATATGCCTGGACTGAGTGTTGTTCCATCAAGGGCATCTACTGCTTCAACATTCAGAGAGATTGATAGGCTTTTATATAAAGTAGAAGACCTTTCACGGTTGGTCCCAAGCATTGATTCTCTTTTTCCTAATGCGCCTGCTGCCATTAGCGATGCTGCGAAGAAAGTGGCTGGGTATGATGCTAGTATTCTTGACAGTTTGATGACTGCTGTATCTTGTCTGCGGCAAAGTTATGGTGATTTTTGAAGGAAACAAGATGCCATATTTGGAGTGCATGAAAGAGCATCCGGGAAGGAGCAAGGTGTTGGTGGGTCATCTGGTACATGCGTGGATAATGAATCTTTGTTTACCCAAACAATTTTAGGGCAAAGAGAATCAAATGCTGAGGTAACGGTTCCCATCTATCAAAAGCTTCTTCTGGATTTTTTTGGCACATATGAACTATAGTCTACCCTTCATGTGAACTTCAATTTTTTTAATGCTTTTTATTTTTTGGTTTTTCTCTGCTTACATGAAGAATCTAAACGAGTCGAGGAAGCAGCCATGCATGAAGATGAAGGTTCTGATCATGGTGAAGTTGCAGACCAGTTCCTGATCCGTAAGAGTGCAGCTACTCCTGTGATGCCGTCGCATGATTCTAGTGATGGAGAGGGTGATGATTTTGTTAAGAACGATGATTTCATCCCAAGTTCAGAGTATGGAGAGCAGAGGGTTCCTTAAGGTGGTAGTGTGGCAGGTGGATGCGACGGCGTTGTGGATAAATCCACGTCTGCGCCTACTGAGCAAGGTTCTAGTGAAAATGGTACTTCCAAGATACTATCTCCGGTGGGTATTGTTGAAGACATTGTTGGGGGCAAGTCTGAAGTCCCCACTGCGCCGGTTACAGCTGTCCAGTCATGTGTTGCAGATGGAGCAGCTGTTCTTTCTATGAACCAGGGTGTTCTAGAATTGGATAAGAAGGCTCAAAGTGTTGATGTTTCTGCTGGTAATGTCCGTGCAGTTAGTGCTATAGTTAGAGATGAGGTTCTTGCTGGCAATGTCCCTGTGAATTCTGGGCTTTCTGTGGATGAACCGGTGGACGAAGGATATCCTGCTGCACAAGCTCATGCCATTGGCTCGGAAGACCAATACAACTATTCTTCAATCCCTGGGAGTGAACCTAACATCTTTGATTCTACCTTTTCAAGTACCCTCCCTCCTCTATTTGACACTATCGGTCTTTCAAGTGTGTCCAAGGAAAACATAGGCAAGTATCTTTGAATAAGAAACCTCATCCACCCCACTGCCCTTCCTCCCCACCTCCATCATCTATTTGTTTTGTTCCTACAAGTTCTCCACGCCCCTTTTACTTTATATATGATATATGTTGTTTATAACTATCATGTATGCGTCTTTTTTTGTGTTTTATGGATGGGGGGCAGGGTGTTGAGGTGTTTTGGTTTGGTTTTGTGGGGTGACTGGTGTAATGAGACAAATGTAAGACCTGAATAATTTATGTAATGGATTATCTTTTACCTTTCCCACATGTGTAAATGTGTGTTGTGTTTTTGTGTGGTGTGTTAGCGGGGGACGGGGTGGAGGTTGTATTGTGCAGTGAATTCTCCTCACAAGGATTTTTGCCAGGCAGATACAAATTGTACCCTTTTCCTATCTCTATGATCTTTTCTCCTTAAGTGAACTCTATATAGAGGTTGATGTGAACTGGCTTTTCTATTTTTCTATTTTCAGCATCTAGGTCTTTGTCGACACATAATATATCGCAGCTTCCCGCTTTTAGAAGAATCAAGGAGGTATATGATACTGTATTGAAACTGGGATCTCATCCTACTAATAAGTATGGATTTTTTATTATTGTTTCATTGCTCTTATTGTTTGGTTTTTTATGTTATCTTTGTGTGCAGTGTCTAATACATATCACATATGTTATTTATTTTTTGTAGGAATGATGTACTTTTCATTAACGACGAGGCTCGATGCACAATTGGAAATGTTGCAGAAGCATTTAAGCCTATTAGCATGCTACGTTCTTATGTTGTCCCAGTTGCAACATACTTGCTTCGCCAAAAGTTCAAGAATTCTGGGAAATTTGTTGTACCATACATTTGCTGTGTATGATGTTTTTTCCTGATCTTTTTATATTTTCATATGTGAAATTTTGTTTCATTTGTTTTATTTTACTCTAAAACACCTTCTTATTTTTTAAAATATATTCCCTTTATTCAATCCAGAGGCATATTTTTGAAAGGAATCTCAACAGTGGCCCCTTGAGGAGATTATTTAGTCTTGATGCTGAGGAGCGCTTGGACACGAAAGAGATGGTAAGCACCGCCTTCTTGGTTTCCTTTTCTATTTATGTAATGAACTTCAACTTTTATATTTTATGGCATGTTCACCATCTGAACTGTCTGATATATTGTTAATGTGTCACTTTCCTTCTTATTTTATTTTCATATTTGTTTTGCAACCTTCGACCCGCCTGACCCTCCAGGACGAGGGGGTTGGACACTATTGTGTAGTCACAATTAACATGAAGCTCGAACGATTCGAGTTGCTTGACTCTCTGCGTGACGAGTTTAGCCCATGTGCCCATCGGGTTTTCAATACCATAGTTCATGGCATAAAGAAGTTATGGAGGCAAGCGAGAAATGAAAAAGGGGATTCGTTCTCCCCACCATCTATTGATCATTTTATGCAGCATTTTGTTGAAGTGCCAAAGCAGCTTATCCCATAAGTTTTTTCTATTACGCACTATCTTATTCCAGGACCAGTGTTGGTTTGTTGTTTTGTATCTATAGTGAACCAGTTTTGTATTGTTGGTGTGAACCTTTTTTTTGCACAGCAAACACTTGATGTGTACTTCCATCAAACCTTACTTTAATACAAATGAACTTTGAATAGCGTTTCAAATGAACTTTGGAATAAACACAAGTCAACTGGAGTGAACTTAACTATTGTAGAAATAAACACAAGTCAAAAATATTTTTGTATTTTTACCTACTGAACCTTATTACTAAACAGACTTATATGAACTGCAACTTTAGAGCAGGCAGGACATAAGTAATGTGAACGACAACTTTTTGTTCAGTGAACCTCACCTTTTTAGGGGATATTCCAAGCACACTATTATTTTTTACATAAATTACCACAAGTATGGTAATTGTTCTGTTTGTTGTAACTTCTATTTATCCCAGGGGATTTTTTTCTTGCATGTCTTTATACTGAAGTGAACCTGTTTTCATATCAATGTGGACTTTATTTTTCTTAATTTGTTCTATTAGCTGTAACTTAAGATTTTAATGGTGAACTTGCTTTTTTGTCTGTGTTTTTTGACAGGAATGATTGTAGTTTCTTCATGATTCAGTATATTCTAACTTGGGATGGTGTAAGTTTGGTTATATTCAAGCAAGGAGACATATTAATGATAAGGATGACACTGCTTTTGTAGCACCCTGGGTAAAACCACTACTAGAAAATCGCTTGTTGTTTTCATTTTTGTGCATCATCATGATATCATGCTCATGTCATCATGCCACATTGCATTTGAGCATCATATTAAATCTTGCAATTGTGTTGTGCTATCACTAATACCTCTCCCTCTTTTATATCTCTATTTGTTTTTTACAACATTGGAATCCACTTGCTAGATTTCCACTAGTTCCCTAAATGTTTTTATTGAATTTCCAAAACCTAAATCCCATATCTAGTAAACGTGCCCAACTTTTCTATATGGGCATCATCTTATCTCCTTCTACTTCCCTCTCAGTCTCTTTTGTTACACAACCTTCTGTTTAAAATCCTATAAAAAAATATTCAAAAGGAATTATAAATCAAATGGTTTTGAAACAAATAAAAAGAACATCAAAGAATCAGAGAAGGGAGCTTCACCTGTCGCAGCCCATTTGACCTTTTGGCCCAGCCGAAACCACCAGCTTCCCGTTTCCTTCTTCTCCTAATGGGCCAGCCTTCCTATCTGCCGTTGTCTTCCTCCTCTCGAAGCACGTCCAGAGCTTTTCCTGTCACTGTCGAAACGATGAACGAACCAGCACGCACCCAGAGACCTATAAAGGCAGTACCAGGTGCCGTCCCATCGAGCCCTAGCTCTGTCCCATCCATCCCCTGTTCGGCGCCGCCACCAGATCATCATCCACTACTCCTATTTTTCTTCTTCCCCGCAAGTATCTGAGAGAAAGCGAGAACCCTCCCCGAGCACCTACAAGTCCGCTGCCGCTCCAAGTCACCCGACGCCATGATCGCCATCAAGCCACCAAAGCCCCTGAATCGAACCGCGTCGCCGTATCTGTTCTCCTCTCCAGGAATCGCAAGCCGGGACGCCCCTGTTGTCACCGAGGACTGCGTTTCTCAGCTCCGTCCACCGGAGTTCCCTCGTCGAATACGCCGCCGACAAGCCTTCCCTGTCGCCATCGTCTACACCAGGAGAGCATGGTAAGCAGCCTGTTTCCGTTCTCCTCCTCCTCCTTTGATGTTGTGCACCGTAGCCTCGCCTCGGTCGTTTCCAAGCTCGCCGAAAACTGCAGCGTGAGTTTCCTGTCCGTCTCCCACCCTTGCGGTCTTCCCCGTCTCTGTACCAACGCCACCATCGGGACATCTGGATGAAACCACCATGTCCGTGGCCAGGTATAACCCCCTCAGACACACGCACACCCTCCTTGCTACCCGCAAACGCCATGCCCGGAGTAGCGACGCGCTGTCTCCTCCCTTGCCGCACAGCGCGTGCACGCGCGTGAACAGCAGTCACAAATAGCACGGCAGCCGTAGCGTCTCTGTTCCTCGGATGTTCCCGGACGCCTCAAGTCTCCTCCGGCGATCCTTCCTTGACGGGGATCAATCTCGGTTCTTCCCTCTTCATGTCGGAGAAAACTACACATCAGACGGAGCCGTACTTCGTCTGCAATCGTTTCCCGAAGTCCGCTGTGTATCTCTGCAAACCGGAATCTTTGTCAGTTGCGGGTCCGATGCGACACCTCTATTCCTTGTGGTTTTCCAAGTGACACCGTCACCGTGCGGCGAAGCTCCAACAATAAAAGTTGTTCTCCTATGTACATTCTTCGCACCTGCGAAAACCTCACTCAAAACGATTCCGTAACGAGCTCGAAATCATCTCGCGAAGATTGGTTCAGCTAGCTTGTTTTGCCAATCGATGTTCAGTTCTTCCCGTCAGATCTTGATGGTTTTGCAAAAAAAAAAACTTGAAGCTTTCTCTTTCTAACCCGCGCCCCAGCCACTTCAGCTAGGAGTCCTAGTCAGCAGCACGGGCCCGTCGGTCAGTCTCAGCTGATAAGGGACAGTCTGGTATAAAAAGTTTTCGAAGTAAAAGAAATTCCAGAAATGTATAAAAGGGATTCACATCAATTAATTCACAACTTTTAATTGCTTTATCCAAATGCAATGTTTTATATACCGATATTGATCAGAAAAACACAAGGATTAGTAATATGACATCCAAAATGATTTTTGAACAATTAAAATTTTCGAAATTGTTTTAATATTATTAAATTGTCGTTTCTTAATAAATCTATAACTTTAGAACTGTAAATCGTAATTCGACAAATGATATGTCTAAATCGATCAGCGCGACAAGACCTCTTCAACCATGATATCCATGTTATCATTTGCATCATGCATTAAGAGCAGTTTTATAATCAGTACTGTTTATGCAAGGAAAGCATGATAAATAAAATTGGAAACTAATTGTTTCTTATTAATAATGCCTCACAAATGCTATATCATCAATGTGCAATGCCCCTTATACCTTTTCAACATAGTTGCATCATTAATTTTCCATGTCATGCGTCATATCATGACCATGCCGATTCTTCCGTATTAGTTGTAATTGTTGCATCGCTTGTTTCTTTTAGTGTTTGCTTCTTCCCGGATAGGGCGATGAGATGTTGTGAGATTCGACAAGTTCTTCGGTTATGAAACTTCGGCAAATGTTTTTCAGGCGAGCATTCTCCCTCTTTCTACCTATTTTACTTTATAGTCTTTATTTCCTCCTATTGATCTATTGCTATCTGTGTTACGATGCTCTAGTTTTCGTAACTCTAATATCCCTTGCAGCCTTATATTGCCTTGGACACATCCTATTACCTGTTGTTTGGTAGATAGTTGGACTTGCGCGTCGTAGTCGCTTGTTTAAGTGTTGTTGCTTGTCGTCAAGTACCACAGTTGTTGAAATACTGCCATATGCTTTATGTTGGAGATGATCATGGTTTTAATTACCGTTTAATAACTAAAATTGAAATAGGTAAATAATGCAGAGGCACAGGTGGGCAATAGATGTTATTTGGTTTTTAACCGTCCACTTGTGTCCCGTAGGACCCCGAGTACTTGATACCTGTTCTTTGAATATTTGCACTATCCGCATGTGGGATCATGAATCCCCCTAGCCAGAGCTTGAGTCATATTTATTTCTTGGGGCCACAAAGTAGTTTGGGGCTTTATTATTATCCTGTACTTATGCCATGCTTTACTGCTTTATTTACGATTGCGCGTGGAGCGCCTCTACTGTTTTGGATCGCGGCACGATTACGCGGTATCGACAAGCCTAGTCACACTTTTGGGTACCCAGTCGTTTACAGCCGTTCTCGCAAACCTCTGGGTCCGTCTCGGAGCCGGCCAACTTCGTAGCGGGTAGCTTGGTGGGGTGGCCCCCTGAAATTTATATGAATCTTGCAATTGCTCTGTCGTGATGCCTCGTTGGGTTTCATTTGGTTTTTCTCGAGGTTGATCATGCGTGTGTTGCTATTTGTGCCCCCCTGCAGTGTAAAACTTTCTGAAAGCCGTGTCCGCGGTTATGGACGACTTGGAGCACAGTATCTTGATCATAGACAACTATAACTAAAGTAGTGCTATAAATTTGACTTTATAATGACTAATAATCAGCTTCACTATAATGGAATGGCTAAATAAAAGTGCCAACAATTGCTTGTTTGGGTTGTCACCTGTTACCATTTTATCTGACTAGTAAGTATTGCAACTACAACGGAATGGCTAAATAAAAGTACCAACAACTACTGGGTTTTGGGATGCCTCATGCTATATGTATCTGACTAGTAAGTACTACAACTACAACGGAATGGTTAACTAAAACTGCCCACTGCTTATTATATCAGGATGACTCATGCCTATATCTGACTAGTAAATGCCGCAACTATAACGAAATGAATAAAACTGCCAACTGTGTGAGTTCCTCGCCTGACTTCCTCTTTTGGTCTCGAGGGGAAATACCAGGATGGGTATGCTTGGTGATAGTTTCAGGTTGGATCCGAATAGGTATTTCTTATCCCTATCTGATAGCCGCCAGCTGTATTGAGTCTCTATAGGTTGTTTAGTGCATGCTGCGCTGCCGCTTCAGTCCACCATACCTATGTAGGCGAGGACCGCCGAATTCTAGTCTCGCCGTGTACTGGCCTCAGTACTGACCGCTCTCTTTTTCCTTTGTCCTTTGTCGACACCCCTTTTGTTTAAGCAGGTTTTGAGATCGACGTCGTTAGCGGGGTTACCCTTCCGGCTTGGCCTGGGCAGGGTTATGGACGCCATTGGTTATTCTTCAGGGCTCTTAGCCCCATTTGCATCTTGTCCGTAGTCGGACATTGTATCGTTTCAGGGTGATTTGGATCTTTGTACTGTATATCTGTATTTTTGACTCATGGAGTCGTGTTGTATATCTGTTCTGTGGGTTCCATCGAGGACTATTGTGTGATGATATTACTTCGTTGTCCACCCGCACGAAAGTGCCTGGTGGGCACCTTTGAATCGTTTCTATGCGGGTTTGGCGAGAATCGCTGAGACTTGCATAGGATCGATTCTGAGGGTGTTACAGAGTGGTATCAGAGCTCAGCAGTTACGATACCCACTGGTCCAGCCTGTAGGATAACCTAGCTAACGACCGATGTAGAGTGTCAAAACTATTTTGGAAAATCGGTTGGATAGATCTGATTAGGTCTGTTTTTACTCCTTACCCCTCTGCTATTCTCCTCTTACCTTTGTGTGTTTTGAATCTACCCCTTATCTTTTCTTCGAGTCCAGGAATTCTCGTGGTTGGGTTTTCGTCGTACCTTCAGGGTTTCACTTCCTCCTCTTGTAACGGTGCTTCGACATTCGTCCTTCATGCTATCCGAGGAATGTTTCATCTGTTGTACCTTCTAGTGGATCCAAAAATTCACTAAAACTTTTCTTTGTATCTTCCGGTGTTTTTCAATGCGACGACCTCATCTGCATCATGTATGATGGAGAACTTACATCGTCCTTTTGCTTCCAAAACTTGATTGTCGAGATCTTCAGTCTGATTCTGAGAGTTGGTTGCATAATCTCCTATTCATGTGAAGAGTAATGCTTTGGGTGCGCGATGGACTGATCACCATCCGATTACTCTTATCATTCGCTCTTGTACATTGTATGGTGGATTGATGCAATTATACTCCTTCTATGGAAGTTGGAGGTGGCCTTACCTTTTGAGACCTTTACCTTCGACTTTGTTCTCCGGAGTGCTCTCTCGACGAACGTGAGCAACGCCCCTTGTTAGTGGTGTCGCGAGGATCTACATGAAGCGAGAAGATTCAGGTCATCGACATTCTTCCCCGTACTAGGAGGCGGATCTCGAGGGCGAGATCCATTGTTAGTGGTGTCGAATTGTAGCACCCCGGGTAAAACCACTACTAGAAAATCGCTTGTTGTTTTCATTTTTGTGCATCATCATGATATCATGCTCATGTCATCATGCCACATTGCATTTGAGCATCATATTAAATCTTGCAATTGTGTTGTGCTATCACTAATACCTCTCCCTCTTTTATATCTCTATTTGTTTTTTACAACATTGGAATCCACTTGCTAGATTTCCACTAGTTCCCTAAATGTTTTTATTGAATTTCCAAAACCTAAATCCCATATCTAGTAAACGTGCCCAACTTTTCTATATGGGCATCATCTTATCTCCTTCTACTTCCCTCTCAGTCTCTTTTGTTACACAACCTTCTGTTTAAAATCCTATAAAAAAATATTCAAAAGGAATTATAAATCAAATGGTTTTGAAACAAATAAAAAGAACATCAAAGAATCAGAGAAGGGAGCTTCACCTGTCGCAGCCCATTTGACCTTTTGGCCCAGCCGAAACCACCAGCTTCCCGTTTCCTTCTTCTCCTAATGGGCCAGCCTTCCTATCTGCCGTTGTCTTCCTCCTCTCGAAGCGCGTCCAGAGCTTTTCCTGTCACTGTCGAAACGATGAACGAACCAGCACGCACCCAGAGACCTATAAAGGCAGTACTAGGTGTCGTCCCATCGAGCCCTAGCTCTGTCCCATCCATCCCCTGTTCGGCGCCGCCACCAGATCATCATCCACTACTCCTATTTTTCTTCCCTGCAAGTATCTGAGAGAAAGCGAGAACCCTCCACGAGCACCTACAAGTCCGCTGCCGCTCCAAGTCACCCGACGCCATGATCGCCATCAAGCCACCAAAGCCCCTGAATCGAACCGCATCGCCGTATCTGTTCTCCTCTCCAGGAATCGCAAGCCAGGACGCCCCTGTTGTCACCGAGGACTGCGTTTCTCAGCTCCGGCCACCGGAGTTCCCTCGTCGAATACGCCGCCGACAAGCCTTCCCCGTCGCCATCGTCTACACCAGGAGAGCATGGTAAGCAGCCTATTTCCGTTCCCCTCCTCCTCCTTTGATGTTGTGCACCGTAGCCTCGCCTCGGTCGTTTCCAAGCTCGCCGAAAACTGCAGCGTGAGTTTCCTGTCCGTCTCCCACCCTTGCGGTCTTCCCCGTCTCTGTACCAACGCCACCATCGGGACATCTGGATGAAACCACCATGTCCGTGGCCAGGTATAACCCCCTCAGACACACGCACACCCTCCTTGCTACCCGCAAACGCCATGCCCGGAGTAGCGCTGCGCTGTCTCCTCCCTTGCCGCACAGCGCGTGCACGCGCGTGAACAGCAGTCACGAACAACACGGCAGCCGTAGCGTCTCTGTTCCTCGGATGTTCCCGGACGCCTCAAGTCTCCTCCGGCGATCCTTCCTTGACGGGGATCAATCTCGGTTCTTCCCTCTTCATGTCGGAGAAAACTACACATCAGACGGAGTTGTACTTCGTCTGCAATCGTTTCCCGAAGTCCGCTGTTTATCTCTGCCAACCGGAATCTTTGTCAGTTGCGGGTCCGATGCGACACCTCTGTTCCTTGTGGTTTTCCGAGTGACACCGTCACCGTGCGGCGAAGATCCAACAATAAAAGTTGTTCTCCTATGTACATTCTTCGCACCTGCGAAAACCTCACTCAAAACGATTCCGTAACGAGCTCGAAATCATCTCGCGAAGATTGGTTCAGCTAGCTTGTTTTGCCAATCGATGTTCAGTTCTTCCCGTCAGATCTTGATGGTTTTGCAAAAAAAAAAACCTTGAAGCTTTCTCTTTCTAACCCGCGCCCCAGCCACTTCAGCTAGGAGTCCTAGTCAGCAGCACGGGCCCGTCGGTCAGTCTCAGCTGATAAGGGACAGTCTGGTATAAAAAGTTTTCGAAGTAAAAGAAATTCCAGAAATGTATAAAAGGGATTCACATCAATTAATTCACAACTTTTAATTGCTTTATCCAAATGCAATGTTTTATATACCGATATTGATCAGAAAAACACAAGGATTAGTAATATGACATCCAAAATGATTTTTGAACAATTAAAATTTTCGAAATTGTTTTAATATTATTAAATTGTCGTTTCTTAATAAATCTATAACTTTAGAACTGTAAATCGTAATTCGACAAATGATATGTCTAAATCGATCAGCGCGACAAGACCTCTTCAACCATGATATCCATGTTATCATTTGCATCATGCATTTAGAGCAGTTTTATAATCAGTACTGTTTATGCAAGGAAAACATGATAAATAAAATTGGAAACTAATTGTTTCTTATTAATAATGCCTCACAAATGCTATATCATCAATGTGCAATGCCCCTTATACCTTTTCAACATAGTTGCATCATTAATTTTCCATGTCATGCGTCATATCATGACCATGCCGATTCTTCCGTATTAGTTGTAATTGTTGCATCGCTTGTTTCTTTTAGTGTTTGCTTCTTCCCGGATAGAGCGATGAGATGTTGTGAGATTCAACAAGTTCTTCGGTTATGAAACTTCGGCAATGTTTTTCAGGCGAGCATTCTCCCTCTTTCTACCTATTTTACTTTATAGTCTTTATTTCCTCCTATTGATCTATTGCTATCTGTGTTACGATGCTCTAGTTTTTGTACCTCTGATATCCCTTGTAGCCTTATATTGCCTTGGACACATCCTATTATCTGTTGTTTGGTAGATAGTTGGACTTGCGCGTCATAGTCGCTGCTTAAGTGCTGTTGCTTGTCGTCAAGTACCACAGTTGTTGAAATACTGCCATATGCTTTATGTTGGAGATGATAATGGTTTTAATTACCGTTTAATAACTAAAACTGAAATAGGTAAATAATGCAGAGGCACAGGTGGGCAATAGATGTTATTTGGTTTTTAACCGTCCACTTGTGTCCCGTAGGACCCCGAGTACTTGATACATGTTCTTTGAATATTCGTACTATCCGCATGTGGGACCATGAATCCCCCTAGCCAGAGCTTGAGTCATATTTATTTCTTGGGGCCACAAAGTAGTTTGGGGCTTTATTATTATCCTGTACTTATGCCATGCTTTACTGCTTTATTTACGATTGCGTGTGGAGCGCCTCTACTGTTTTGGATCGCGGCACGATTACGCGGTATCGACAAGCCTAGTCACACTTTTGGGTTCCCAGTCGTTTACAGCCGTTCTCGCAAACCTCTGGGTCCGTCTCGGAGCCGGCCAACTTCGTAGCGGGTAGCTTGGTGGGGTGGCCCCCTAAAATTTATATGAATCTTGCAATTGCTCTGTCGTGATGCCTCGTTGGGTTTCATTTGGTTTTTCTCGAGGTTGATCGTGCGTGTGTTACTATTTGTGCCCCCCTGCAGGGTAAAACTTTCTGAAAGCCGTGTCCGCGGTTATGGACGACTTGGAGCACAGTATCTCGATCATAGACAACTATAACTAAAGTAGTGCTATAAATTTGACTTTATAATGACTAATAATCAGCTTCACTATAATGGAATGGCTAAATAAAAGTGCCAACAATTGCTTGTTTGGGTTGTCACCTGTTACCATTGTATCTGACTAGTAAGTATTGCAACTACAACGGAATGGCTAAATAAAAGTACCAACAACTGCTGGGTTTTGGGATGCCTCATGCTATATGTATCTGACTAGTAAGTACTACAACTACAATGGAATGGTTAACTAAAACTGCCCACTGCTTATTATATCAGGACGACTCATGCCTATATCTGACTAGTAAATGCCTCAACTATAACAAAATGAATAAAACTGCCAACTGTGTGAGTTCCTCGCCTGACTTCCTCGTTTGGTCTCGAGGGGAAATACCAGGATGGGTATGCTTGGTGATAGTTTCAGGTTGGATCCGAATAGGTATTTCTTATCCCTATCTGATAGCCGCCAGCTATATTGAGTCTCTATAGGTTGTTTAGTGCATGCTGCGCTGCCGCTTCAGTCCACCATACCTATGTAGGCGAGGACCGCCGAATTCTAGTCTCGCCGTGTACTGGCCTCAGTACTGACCGCTCTCTTTTTCCTTTGCCCTTTGTCGGCACCCCTTTTGTTTAAGCAGGTTTTGAGATCGACGTCGTTAGCAGGGTTACCCTTCCGGCTTGGCCTGGGCAGGGTTATGGACGCCATTGGTTATTCTTCAGGGCTCTTAGCCCCATTTGCATCTTGTCCGTAGTCGGACATTGTATCGTTTCAGGGTGATTTGGATCTTTGTACTGTATATCTGTATTTTTGACTCATGGAGTCGTGTTGTATATCTGTTCTATGGGTTCCATTGAGGACTATTGTGTGATGATATTACTTCGTTTTCCACCCGTGCCTGGTGGGCACCTTTGAATCGTTTCTATGCGGGTTTGGCGGGAATCGCTGAGACTTGCATAGGGTCGATTCTGAGGGTGTTACAGCTTTATAGCTGGCTCACTTCAGATCATTTCCAAATTGACCTAAAAGGTTTATTAGGTGTTGATGCAGGTATTTTTCTTCTATGATTTGACCAAGTGAACTTCACCTTTTAATTTAAAGTTCAAATTTTGAATCTAAGTTTTATATCAGTCTAACATGTTTTTGTTCTCTCATTTTTACACACTTGTTTGTTATTTTTCAGAGACACCTCTGTACATGGAGGAGGATAACTTTGCTCTATTTGACCTTGAAACTGTCACACCTGATGTTCACATGATCTCTAACACACTTTCCTGAATGAAGTTAGCAAGGCGAAGAAGACTGCTCCGAAGCTTCACACTGCTACAAAACGAACTACCAGGAGCACCAGTGCTACACAGGACAAGGGGAAGAAGAATGTTGTTGATGTCGAAGGTGGAGACAACAATGATTTTGTTGATCCTACGCCATGGACTGTCAAAAGCAAGGTTGTTGCCAAGGTTGCTGAAACATGTCCCAGTGGAAGTAGTGATGATTTTGTATCACAGACCCCCACTGATGCTTCCGTTGTTATATCAACTAAGAGGTCTACCAAAGTGCCCGTGCGGTTGAGGGAACCCTTGGAGAAGCTTATTCCTTTTGAACCATCATACTTAGTCAAGGCAAAGGATATCAAAAAGCTTATATTGAGCCCTGAGTATTTGCATAAATATGCGAAGTTAGTTATATATTTCCTCTTTCTCTGTCTATTGTGATATTTCCTTTTTATTGTCGTGCTTATCTCACTTTTTCTTGCATATTAGAACTCCCCTATTCAGAATCACAAGCCCGAATGATATCCCCTTTGATGTTAAGGGAGAGGATATGTTCAAGGCATTTGGATGGTGCGAATGATCTGTGCAGAAATTATGGAGAATGTCCTATCATTCTGGAAGGATGACCCTATCATGAAAAAAATGTTTGCATCAGGGAAACATGTCATGCTCGGTCCATTTTTCATCCCGGTATAACCTTCTTTTTTAACCTCTGATAGATTTTCCATGTGATCTGGAACCATATAGACACTATGGACTATCACTTTTTGTCACGTGAACTTCAAGTTGTGAACACACTACTGTGAACTATAATCTCATGGTATCCCAATAACACAAGTTAAAACCTATGTGAACTTCAATTGTTTTGTCATGTGAGTGATGACCCACAAGTATAGGGGATCGCAACAGTCTTCGCGGGTAGTATTACCCAATTTATTGATTCGACACAAGGGGATCCAAAGAATACTTGCAAGCCTTAATAACTGAGTTTTCAGTTCAGCTGCACCTGAAAATAGTTCTTGCTCACAGAAGTTTATCAATAGCAACAATTTGGTAGTAGCAACAGTGAAACAGTAGCAATAGTAACAGTAACGGTAATAGTGGGATTCGAGTGCGGTAGGCATAGGGATGGATGGACGGGCGTTGCATGGACGAGTCTAAACATGTAACTTCAAGATCTAGGGCATTGCGGATAAATAATAACAAGCATCCAATTACTAAACAATCCTAGGCATGTGCTCCAAATATAGTCATACGTGCTCGCAATGAGAACTTGCACAACATCTTCGTCCAGCCAGCCCGTGGCAGCGGGACCTCTAGGAGAGCTTGCCGCAGATCTTGGAGGTGGTGGAGGAAGAGCCTTGTTCTTCATCGGACAGTTCCAGCTTTGATGCCCAGAGTCTCCACACGTGTAACAAGCACCAGGTGGACGTGGAGCAACGTAGCCAGGGACTCCGCCAGGCGCTCCAGGGTAGTGGTGGTTGTAGCCCCTGGGAGCAGCAGTGAGGAAGTTTGGTGGCCTTGCCGCGTAGCTTGAAGGTCTTGGTGGAGCCGGGAGCGACGGTGGGGTGTTAGGAACCCAGACACGACGCTTAGAAGGAGCTGACATAGCTGAAGAGCTTGCTGCATCACGGCTGTGTTTCTTTGACTCCTCAAACACTTGCCTACTTGCCTCTTCCTGCAGAGTTGTATGCTGAAGTTCCAGAAAAGACGCCGGCCTTGCATGTGTGATTGCATACTTAATCGATGCATTGAGCCCTTGCCTGAACCTCTTTTGCTTCTTCTTGTCATCAGAGATCTCATCGCCACCATAACGAGAAAGGTTCATGAAGTTCCTGATGTAGGTATTGACATTATCATTGCCCTGCTTGAGGTTGAGAAACACTTCCTTCATCCTCTCCATGACAATTTCTGACAGATACTGCTCTTTGAAAGCTCCAGTGAACTGTCCCCAAGTAGGCTGAAAACCAGTGCAGTTTGCCTTCAGGTAATTCTCCCACCACAGAGCTGCATCTCCCTTCAGAAGGTGAGTAGCACACTTTACCCATTCTTGCTCAGGAACATCAGCAGTTGCCAGTAACCTTGACATCTCACGCAACCAATCATCAACATCAAGTGGTTGATCAGAAACATCAAACTGGCGAGGGTTGAACTTCAGGAAGCTTTTGATGTCTCCTCGCTTGGGAGGTGGAGGTAGCGGCACAAACTCATTCCTCCTGACAATTTCCTCAAACCGCTGCTGGTTCTGCTGCATTGCTGCCAAGGCATTGGCGATGCTTGACAACGCTGCCCCCAGTTCAGGTTGTATGTCCTCCTCAGAACGGCGTGGTGGTGCCATCCTGTGATTGATATAAAACACAAGTCAGTACTATGATGGAGAATAATAATAATCCAAGATAGTACCAAGAGGGAATTAATCAAGGTTAAAGGATACAATTTACTAAGATGATATTAAAATATCAACGAAGTTCAAAGCACCTAGAAGATATTAAGCATATCGCACACGACTGAAAAGGAGTGTGGTACACAAATATATCAAAGAAAAAAATTTCCACAAATTTCGGCATTAAAATACCAATAGATGCGCAAAAATCCCTTAACGAATCAAGATTAGTGACTCTACCAACTCAATATACAAGAGCAATGATAAAAGTAGTGGTATGGTCGAGACTCCATCCCGCACTCAAACCATTACTTCGCACATGAATAAGTAAAACACCTATCCCAACACCTTCTTCTCACGATGATCCTAAAGATTAGCAACTACGGAAACGAACACCACAAACAAGATAACGTCGGATAACAAAGAGTAAGACAGATCACGTCGGTATACAACGAATCAGATAGATCGCGTCGGTTTGCAAAAGCCTGTCGGTATGGAATGTACCAACAGTTGATAACCAAAAGGCCGATAAGATAACAACTTGGATGCAACAGATAGACAAAGGATTTACACACACACACACACACACACAGATACACAACCTATGGTACTACGGAAACCTAGAACACGTGAATCCTAGTTTGAATTTTAAGAAGAGGATAGAAAACGTTACACTTCCTTACCAGAAAAGGGTGGGTGGGTGGGTAAGAAGAAAAGTGGAAGCAGTCCTACTCTCACGTTTGTTTTTTCCTAGTATACATAACTACCAAAAATATTTGCTAGACAGACAACGACCATTTGGCTGAGACCCTGAAGAGCGGGATGGCTCTGATACCAATTGTAACTACCTCGGTGAATTACGCTCCTAGTTACAAGCCTGGATGAGCAGAAATGGTTGAAATAGTACGGTGGGGCCCAAATGCCACTCACAGGTAGAACTTTTGGCCGTCCCAACCATTTCCAAACATCGGGACAAGAACGGGCGGCGTAATCGGCAGGCGAAGGGATCAACTACATACACAAATGAGTATGTATGCAAGCCACCATACAATAGTACATCAGAGCCATTCCATCTAAAAAGAAAAGAAATATAGCAACGCCATACGGCAAGATCCAAATATCCTAGATAGATATAATAGTTTAGGATATCTCCTCATACATCAAACATCAGAGTATCAGGCGGAAGCGGAAGACAAAATCCGAGTACGGATAAGAGGCAAATCGGCATAAGATGCCCCATAAATAAGCACATCCCGCCCACAGATCTCACGGATCCCCGTTCCCGGAATCTCTACACCGAATGATCGTTGCCCACATCGTCCGTCTCTTCCACCCAGTATCCATCTTGCGAATGTACCTGTTCATCTGAACCAATAATTTATCGTGTGAGACCCTAGGGGTACTCAGCAAGTCTTTATGCCGCTAAAGGGGACACAACCTGGGGTGACGCAATTGCAGCAAAAGATAAACCCTAGCAATTCTATAGATACTCGCTAACCATCCGCCTAACCAGAGATAGACGGATGTCCGTGAATTAATAACAACAGTTATAACAGTTATAACGGTAATATCCACAGATCCATCCTCCTCCTCGCTTACCGACGAGGAAGCGGACGAACAACCCCCCATCCGTTGGCAGTTTTATTATCCATTCCGTGAGTGTTGCACTATTTACTAGTCAGGTACCTAGTCTAGTCAAATTAACAGCGGTACTTTAGTTATGCTTGTCTATGATCGAGAAACTGTGCTCCAAGTCGTCCATAACCGCGGACACGGCTTTCAAAAAGTTTTACCCTGCAGGGGTGCACAAATAGCAACACACACTCGATATGCCTCGGAAAAACCAAATCAAAACCCAATGAGGCAGTCACGACAAAGCAATTGCAGGATGCAGAAATATTTCAGGGGGCCACCCCATTGAGCTACCCGCAACGAAGTTAGCTGACTCCGAGACGGCCTCAAGGTTTGCGCCAGTGGCTGTGAACGACTGGGAACCCGAAAATGTGACTGGGCTTGTCGACACCGCGAAAACACTCCGCTTTCCTAAACAGTACGGTGTGCAGTACCTCACACAATTTAAATAAAGCAGTAAAGCATGGCATAAGTACAGGATAGTAAATAAAACCTCAAACTAGTTTGTGGCCCCAAGAAATAAGAATGAATCAAGCTCTGGCTCAGGGGGGTTCATAAGCCTCCCGGATGTGGATAGCACGAATATTCAAGGAACAGGAATCAAGTACTCGGGGTCCTACGGGACACAAGTGAGCCTGAAAAACCAAATAGCAAATATGGCTCACCGGTGCCACTTTCATTAGTTATCCCATTACTACTCAGGTTAAGTTGTTTGGGTACCTCGTTATCCATCAGACACTCACATACCCTACACATGCTGTTCTACGACTCGCATGGCTCAAACAACTCCTGTAGTAATGGCTCATGGGATGGAGGAACAAGCTTCGGTGGGGTTTAAAAGTAAAGGCTATGCAATACTTGGGATTCAATTTAATGCAATCGCGACTCAATGATGCAAGAGTAAGATAGAGGCAATAGGTACTATATGTATGCAAGCATGTGGTAGTGCTTGCCTGGCAGCTCAGTTGAAGCAGGAGAAGGATCTGGGTGGTACTCCTGGTTCTCTTGGTATATCCCCTGCTCAGCGTCTATTCGAAGAAGAACCAAACAAACAAGGACCAACATAAATAAAGTGCGCAAGCATATGAATAAATGCATCAAGCAAACAATCATGCCATGATGAATGATGCACAATTTGCATGGCAATAAAGTAGCATGGCATGGGTGAGGTGTGGAAAACAATAATAAAGCATTTTATTGAGTTTTAATCCCATTTTATACCCATATTAGTGGCTATACACATTATATTTATATGATGCATGCTGCAAAACAGACAAAGGATTGCATAAACAGAAAGGTCTCGTCGAGCTAATCATTTTAGACATATTATTTGTTAAATTAGGAGTTATAAAACAAAAGTTATTAATTAATTAAGGGAAAAGGGCATTTTAATGTAATTTAAATCAACTTGAAAATTTTAAGTGGTCAAAATATAATTTGAAGGGAATATTTGAATTCCTCACATTTTTCTGATTTGAAAACATATATTACTTGTATTATTTGGAGTTATATTTCAAAAGATAATTAAAACAGAATTAAATTTGAATTTGATTTGAATTTTGAAAAGATTTGAATTAAAACCGATTACAGAAAAATACTTTTGTTACTCAGTCTAGTTCTAGCCACAGTCAATTACAGGTGGGGCCAGAGCTGACTCAGCAGTACAGCGCACAGAAATTCTTCTGCCACCGCGAGCTGAGCTAGCCTCAGAGACAGACAGGCGGGCCAGACAGTGACTTCGGCCCCACGTGACAGCGAAGGCCTAGGGTGGACCACGTGGCATCGCTAGGGGAGCGCGGGTTGAGGTTTACGAAAGCCTGGGTGTTTTCTGCAAAACGAACACAGCCGCTGACAGGTGGGCTCAGACGGACCGCGGGTTGTTGCAGAAAAGAACGGAGGGTTATACGCAAAAAGGACGACGCGGACCCACTGTTCCTCTTCTCTGCCGCTATCGACAGATCGGTGCGCGGCGCGGCCGAAGCGGGGCTCGATCCTGGGACGCGGGGGTGCGCGCTGCGGGGTGCAACCAGTGCGGTAGGGCTAGGGGAGTTGCTAGGAGGGGGATGGGCGGCAAGATAGGGTTTTGCGCTACGTGGGAGCGAGCAGACGCTGCGAGTGGCGGTGCACGCAGCCTGTTCGACGAAGCGGACGGCGACACTAGGGCGTTATGGCGAAGGGGACCATGTCAGGGGGGTCAGGGAGCTCACCGTGAGGGCGTCGGTGTAGGTGGATCGGGCTGGGAGGCAGGGGATCGTCGACGTGGCTCACGGACGGCGGCTAGGGTTTGTCGTCGGGGCGGCGGTGGTTCTGGCAGTTCCGATGCTTCTCCTCCGCGACAGCATGTACAGGCGGCCTCCCCGGAGTCTCCTCGTTCTCCTTGATCACCTCCACGCCACGCTGGTTTGCTGGTTCGAGGGATCGGTGGTGGACAGGCGGTGGCCAGCGTTGGGGGTAGCTGGCGGCGGTGAAGAAGAGAGGGAAGAGGGCAGGGCGCCTCGGCCAGATCTGGAGAGGCGGGAGGGCCGGGAGGGAGTAGATAGGGACGGGGGAGGAGAGGATGCCGTGGGGAGTGGGGTAGATGGAAAAGGTGGCCTCGGTGCCACCTTTTTCTCCTTCCTCCTCACGTGCTCGGGTCGGGCAGGGGCAGGGCAGGTGCATGGGGGCTTCCAGGTGGGACCAGAGGCGAGGCCAGGGAGGGTGGCTCGGTGTAGGTCCCGCTTGGTGGAGAGAGAGAGCTAGGGAGAGAGAGGTGAGGCTCGGGTAGGGCTAGGTTTGGGTAGATGGGAGGCTCGGGCTAGGGTTTGTCTAGGGTTGGAGAGGGGTAGGTAGCTGGGTGGGGTTTGATCCTGGTGGGGCCAGCTAGATAGAGAGAAGAGAGAGGCCGAGAGGGGGTGATGGGGTGGTTTAGGGTTTAGCTAGAACTAGGTTTAGAGGGGGTATGGTGTTAGATTAGAGGAGATGGTCATGGGGATGGTGAAGAGGGGAGATTAGGTGTAGGGTTTTCTTTTGACAAGACCAAGCAAACACAAGCCAAGCTCACACAAGATCTAGTCAAAAGAGAGGAATGTGGTGAGGTGGTTTAAGCATGATCAAATAAGATCAAGCTAAAAGGAGGGAGAGGGAGAGAGAGAGATGATCCACTCCAAATGCAAATAAAAACCAAAGCTAGTAAAAGATGGTTCTTGCATGGCCCATGCAAAACAATTAATGCCTTGCTTATCTTGTGAAAACAAGATTATCACATGGCATTAAACTTAGGCATTCCCACAAGTGGAATAAAGCCAAGCCAAGAATTTAAAAGAAAGTCCCAAGTGGATTAAATGGAGATGATCATGTTTGAGTAAAATTGGGGACTTGCTAGTGTGTATGTGCCACTAGGCATTTAGTAGGCCCAAGAATATCCAAACATGAAAATAACCCCAAAACACACATATGGAAGCTAGGAAAAAGGGTTCCACCCACAAGGCATGCAAAGGTGGCCATGTGGCTTCCCACATATCCATATTGTGAAAACAACATGGTGCTATTATGAGAGCATGTGGAAAAAGAATTGGATCCATCCCAACCCACATGAGCTAGAAGTAAAACCAATAAATGCCAAGCTCATATTTAGTTGGATGGTGGAATTATAAGGTGGTGAAAGAAAAAGGTGGTGGAGTTATTAAGAGATATGCCCCCAACTCAACTTGGGCATTAAACAATATATCAAGAGCCAAATACAATATCAAGAGGCAAATACAATTAACCATGCAGATGAGATAAGAACCAAAACAAAAAGGGTTTTATATGATGCTCAAATGCAAGGAGGCATGATGACATGAGCATAATATGATGATGATGATGCAACAATTATATATTTGAAGTAGCCATTATATTACTAGACCAAGTAGCATTACAATTGTTAGACAATTGGGATGCTACAACTCTCCCCCACTAAACAGGAATCTCGCCCCGAGATTCTAGGAAGAAGAAGACACAAAGAGGGTAGGATACTTGGCACGGAGCTCATCTTCACGTTCCCAAGTGGCTTCATCAACGGAATGGTGCGACCACTGCACCTTGCAGAACTTGATGGACTTGTTGCGAGTCCTTCTTTCTGCGACTTCAAGGATTTTTGTGGGGTGTTCTTGATAAGACAGGTCTTCTTGGAGTTTGATAAGCTCATGATCCACGGTCCTGCCGGGATCCTTGAAGCACTTCTTGAGCTGAGAGATGTGGAAAACATCATGGACCTTGAGTTTTTCCGGAAGCTCAAGAGCATAAGCAACTTCTCCTCTTCTTCCACGAATTTTGAAAGGACCGATGTATCTA
Source organism: Avena sativa (assembly GCA_916181665.1). Classification (NCBI taxonomy): domain Eukaryota; kingdom Viridiplantae; phylum Streptophyta; class Magnoliopsida; order Poales; family Poaceae; genus Avena; species Avena sativa. Next base: position 243,611,461 of record OV702297.1, read on the forward strand.
GGAGCCAACTTTCCTTTGATACCAAAACGGTGCGTGCCTCTCATGGGAGTGACACGAAGGGAAACGAGATCACCAGGGACATACTCCATGTCCGTGTGCTTCCTGTCATAATTGCTCTTCTGGCGACTTTGAGCAATCCTCAGATTTTCCAGAATGATATGAACCTTCTCCTCCGCTTGAGTCACAATGTCAGGGCCAAACAAGATCCTTTCACCTGCACCCGACCAACCAATCGGAGTTCTGCATTTGCGACCATAGAGAGCCTCAAATGGTGGCATCTTTAGACTTTTCTGGAAGCTATTTTTGTAAGAGAACTCAGCATAAGGAAGACATTCTTCCCACTTCATGCCAAAAGAGATGACGCAAGCACGAAGCATGTCCTCCAGAATCTGATTGATCCTTTCAACTTGTCCTTGCGACTGAGGGTGGTAAGCTGTGCTGAAGTTCAACTTTGTTCCCAAAGCATTTTGGAAACTTTCCCAGAACTTGGAAGTGAAGATGCTTCCACGGTCTGAACTGATCTCGAGAGGAACCCCATACACAGAGACAATTCTGTTGATATAGAGCTCCGCCAACTGAATTGCAGAAATGGTTTCCTTGACGGGGAAGAAGTGAGCCACTTTAGAAAGCCTGTCAATGACAACAAAGATTGCATTGTTGCCCTTCTGCGACCTCGGGAAACCAGTGATGAAGTCCATCTCTACTTTCTCCCATTTCCATTCCGGGGGTTTCAATGGCTGTAGAAGACCGGAAGGTTTCTGATGGACAGCTTTCACTCTGCGGCAGACATCACACTCCGAGACATACTTGGCACAATACCTTTTCATACCAGGCCACCAATATTGTGTTTTCAAGTCCATGTACATCTTTGTGCTGCCAGGGTGGATAGAAAGAACAGAATCATGTGCCTCCTTGAGAACTTGCTCTCTCAAACCCGGGTAGTTCGGAACAAACATCCGGTGTTCAAAGAAGAGCATGCCTTGATCATCGACGTGGAAGGACTCATACTTCGGAAGTTGAATCCTAGAGATGATCTTTCTTGTGTACGGATCACCAAGCTGAGAAGAGCGAACCTTTTCTTCCAAGAGAGGTGTTGCTAGAAGGTTCAGGAGATACCCTTGTTCCACAATTTCCAGGTTGAGCTGACGGAATTCCTCGCACAAGAGAGGCTGTTGTTCTTCCATCATGAGGTTGTTGACATAAGCTTTGCGGCTGAGAGCATCTGCCATGACATTAGCTTTGCCCGGAGTGTAGTTGATGGTCAAATCGAAGTCATTGATTGCTTCAATCCATCTCCGTTGCCGAAGGTTGAGATCAGGCTGAGTAAAGATATACTTCAGACTCTTGTGATCAGAAAAGATCTCACAACGGTTGCCAAGCAAGTAGTGCCTCCATACTTTCAAAGCAAAGACAACTGCTGCGAGCTCGAGGTCATGTGTAGGATAGTTGATCTCATGCGTCTTCAGCTGGCGAGAGGCATAAGCAACAACTTGTTTTTCTTGCATAAGGACCGCACCCAATCCATGCAAAGAGGCGTCACAGAAGATCTGGAACGGCTTGGATGTGTCCGGAGGAACCAAGACTGGTGTGGAAGTGAGCTTCTCTTTGAGTGTCTCAAAGCTTGCTTGACATGCAGGAGTCCAAAGGTATTTCTTGCCTTTCTTGAGGAGATCGGTAAGAGGCTTCGCTATCTTCGAAAAGTTCTGAACGAAGCGACGGCAATAACTAGCCAAACCAAGGAAACTCCGCACTTCTTTGACATTTACAGGAGGAAGCCATTCAACAATTGTCTTCACAGTTTCCGGGTTGACTGCAATGCCCTTGGCAGAGATGACGTGACCAAGATAGGTAACTTGAGGCAGCCAAAACTCACATTTGGAGAACTTTGCATACAAGCGGTTCTCACGAAGCTTGCTAAGGACACACCGAAGGTGTTCTTCATGCTCTTCTTGTGACTTAGAATAGACTAGGATGTCATCCAGATAGACCACAACGAACTTGTCAAGATACTCCATGAAAACCGAGTTCATGAGCCTCGAGAAGGTGGCAGGTGCGTTGGTGAGACCGAAAGACATGACCGTGTACTCATACAGGCCATAGCGGGTGGTGAAAGCTGTTTTAGGAACATCTTCCTTGCGAATCTTGATTTGGTGATAACCACTCCTCAAGTCAAGCTTAGAGAATACCACAGCTCCAGCTAGCTGGTCGAAGAGATCATTAATCCGCGGAAGGGGATATTTATTCTTGATGGTTTTAGCATTGAGAGCCTGATAGTCAACACAAAGTCTATCAGTCTGATCTCGCTTCTTCACAAAGAGGGTTGGGCTACCCCAAGAAGAAGTACTATGCTGAATGAAACCCAACTTCTCTTGTTCATCAAGCTGACGTTTGAGTTCAGCCAACTCAGCAGGACCCATCTTATAAGGCCGCTTGGAGATAGGAGCGGTACCAGGTTCAAGCTCAATAACAAACTCAACCTCACGATCCGGAGGCATACCTGGCAACTCTTCAGGAAAGACATCTGGGAACTCACAGACCACCGGAACACTCTGAATAGCTTCCATAGCATCAACATTCAGAGCCGCCAAAGAGAAAAGCTGGATAGCAGGAGTCAGACTTGGAGAATAGACTATATGGCCTTCAGGAATCTTCAGAGAAACCGAGCGTTCAGCACAATCAATCACAGATGCATTTGCTGTCAACCAATCCATGCCCAAGATGACATCAATGTCAGAATTGCCCAGAATGATTAAGGAAGCCGAGAACGAAGAGCCACCAATCTCAATTTGATTGCCATGGCTGATTTTTGAAGCTGCCATCTTTGCTCCAGGAGAGAGGACCATTAACCGCTTAAGGAGAGGATCCATAGCTAACCTATTCTCATCAGCAAACTTGGTTGACACAAAAGAATGCGATGCACCAGAATCAAACAAAACTCGTGCAGGGACTGAGTTAACGGGAAGCATACCCATCACAACTCCAGGTGCATGCTCAGCTTGAACGGCGTTGATGCAGTTGGCACGAGCAACAGTAGACCCGGGCTTGGTGTTGATGTTGAGAGCCCGAGGTGGTGGTGCACGAACCATAGGAGAGCTTGCCGTAGATCTTGGAGGTGGTGGAGGAAGAGCCTTGTTCTTCATCGGACAGTTCCAGCTTTGATGCCCAGAGTCTCCACACGTGTAACAAGCACCAGGTGGACGTGGAGCAACGTAGCCAGGGACTCCGCCAGGCGCTCCAGGGTAGTGGTGGTTGTAGCCCCTGGGAGCAGCAGTGAGGAAGTTTGGTGGCCTTGCCGCGTAGCTTGAAGGTCTTGGTGGAGCCGGGAGCGACGGTGGGGTGTTAGGAACCTAGACACGACGCTTAGAAGGAGCTGACATAGCTGAAGAGCTTGCTGCATCACGGCTGTGTTTCTTTGACTCCTCAAACACTTGCCTACTTGCCTCTTCCTGCAGAGCTGTATGCTGAAGTTCCAGAAAAGACGCCGGCCTTGCATGTGTGATTGCATACTTAATCGATGCATTGAGCCCTTGCCTGAACCTCTTTTGCTTCTTCTTGTCATCAGAGATCTCATCGCCACCATAACGAGAAAGGTTCATGAAGTTCCTGATGTAGGTATTGACATTATCATTGCCCTGCTTGAGGTTGAGAAACACTTCCTTCATCCTCTCCATGACAATTTCTGACAGATACTGCTCTTTGAAAGCTCCAGTGAACTGTCCCCAAGTAGGCTGAAAACCAGTGCAGTTTGCCTTCAGGTAATTCTCCCACCACAGAGCTGCATCTCCCTTCAGAAGGTGAGTAGCACACTTTACCCATTCTTGCTCAGGAACAACAGCAGTTGCCAGTAACCTTGACATCTCACGCAACCAATCATCAGCATCAAGTGGTTGATCAGAAACATCAAACTGGCGAGGGTTGAACTTCAGGAAGCTTTTGATGTCTCCTCGCTTGGGAGGTGGAGGTAGCGGCACAAACTCATTCCTCCTGACACTTTCCTCAAACCGCTGCTGGTTCTGCTGCATTGCTGCCAAGGCATTGGCGATGCTTGACAACGCTGCCCCCAGTTCAAGTTGTATGTCCTCCTCAGAACGGCGTGCTGGTGCCATCCTGTGATTGATATAAAACACAAGTCAGTACTATGATGGAGAATAATAATAATACAAGATAGTACCAAGATGGAATTAATCAAGGTTAAAGGATACAATTTACTAAGATGATATTAAAATATCAACGAAGTTCAAAGCACCTAGAAGATATTAAGCATATCGAACACGACTGAAAAGGAGTGTGGTACAAAAATATATCAAAGAAAAATTTTTCCACAAATTTCGGCATTAAAATACCAATAGATGCGCAAAAATCCCTTAACGAATCAAGATTAGTGACTCTACCAACTCAATATACAAGAGCAATGATAAAAGTAGTGGTATGGTTGCGACTCCATCCCGCACTCAAACCATTACTTCGCACATGAATAAGTAAAACACCTATCCCAACACCTTCTTCTCACGATGATCCTAAAGATTAGCAACTACGGAAACGAACACCACAAACAAGATAACGTCGGATAACAAAGAGTAAGACAGATCACGTCGGTATACAACGAATCAGATAGATCGCGTCGGTTTGCAAAAGCCTGTCGGTATGGAATGTACCAACAGTTGATAACCAAAAGGCCGATAAGATAACAACTTGGATGCAACAGATAGACAAAGGATTTACACACACACACACACACACACACACACACAGATACACAACCTATGGTACTACGGAAACCTAGAACACGTGAATCCTAGTTTGAATTTTATGAAGAGGATAGAAAACGTTACACTTCCTTACCAGAAAAGGGTGGGTGGGTGGGTAAGAAGAAAAGTGGAAGCAGTCCTACTCTCACGTTTGTTTTTCCCTAGTATACATAACTACCAAAAATATTTGCTAGACAGACAACGACCATTTGGCTGAGACCCTGAAGGGCGGGATGGCTCTGATACCAATTGTAACTACCTCGGTGAATTACGCTCCTAGTTACAAGTCTGGATGAGCAGAAATGGTTGAAATAGTACGGTGGGGCCCAAATGCCACTCACAGGTAGAACTTTTGGCCGTCCCAACCATTTCCAAACATCGGGACAAGAACGGGCGGCGTAATCGGCAGGCGAAGGGATCAACTACATACACAAATGAGTATGTATGCAATCCACCATACAATAGTACATCAGAGCCATTCCATCTAAAAAGAAAAGAAATATAGCAACGCCATACGGCAAGATCCAAATATCCTAGATAGATATAATAGTTTAGGATATCTCCTCATACATCAAACATCAGAGTATCAGGCGGAAGCGGAAGACAAAATCCGAGTACGGATAAGAGGCAAATCGGCATAAGATGCCCCATAAATAAGCACATCCCGCCCACAGATCTCACGGATCCCCGTTCCCGGAATCTCTACACCGAATGATCGTTGCCCACATCGTCCGTCTCTTCCACCCAGTATCCATCTTGCGAATGTACCTGTTCATCTGAACCAATAATTTATCGTGTGAGACCCTAGGGGTACTCAGCAAGTCTTTATGCCGCTAAAGGGGACACAACCTGGGGTGACGCAATTGTAGCAAAAGATAAACCCGAGCAATTCTATAGATACTCGCTAACCATCCGCCTAACCAGAGATAGACGGATGTCCGTGAATTAATAACAACAGTTATAACAGTTATAACGGTAATATCCACAGATCCATCCTCCTCCTCGCTTACCGATGAGGAAGCGGACGAACAACCCCCCATCCGTTGGCAGTTTTATTATCCATTCCGTGAGTGTTGCACTATTTACTAGTCAGGTACCTAGTCTAGTCAAATTAACAGCGGTACTTTAGTTATGCTTGTCTATGATCGAGAAACTGTGCTCCAAGTCGTCCATAACCGCGGACACGGCTTTCAAAAAGTTTTACCCTGCAGGGGTGCACAAATAGCAACACACACTCGATATGCCTCGGAAAAACCAAATCAAAACCCAACGAGGCAGTCACGACAAAGCAATTGCAGGATTCAGAAATATTTCAGGGGGCCACCCCATTGAGCTACCCGCAACGAAGTTAGCTGACTCCGAGACGGCCTCAAGGTTTGCGCCAGTGGCTGTGAAGGACTGGGAACCCGAAAATGTGACTGGGCTTGTCGACACCGCGAAAACACTCCGCTTTCCTAAACAGTACAGTGTGCAGTACCTCACACAATTTAAATAAAGCAGTAAAGCATGGCATAAGTACAGGATAGTAAATAAAACCTCAAACTAGTTTGTGGCCCCAAGAAATAAGAATGAATCAAGCTCTGGCTCAGGGGGGTTCATAAGCCTCCCGGATGTGGATAGCGCGAATATTCAAGGAACAGGAATCAAGTACTCGGGGTCCTACGGGACACAAGTGAGCCTGAAAAACCAAATAGCAAATATGGCTCACCGGTGCCACTTTCATTAGTTATCCCATTACTACTCAGGTTAAGTTGTTTGGGTACCTCGTTATCCATCAGACACTCACATACCCTACACATGCTGTTCTACGACTCGCATGGCTCAAACAACTCCTGTAGTAATGGCTCATGGGATGGAGGAACAAGCTTCGGTGGGGTTTAAAAGTAAAGGCTATGCAATACTTGGGATTCAATTTAATGCAATCGCGACTCAATGATGCAAGAGTAAGATAGAGGAAATATGTACTATATGTATGCAAGCATGTGGTAGTGCTTTCCTGGCAGCTCAGTTGAAGCAGGAGAAGGATCTGGGTGGTACTCCTGGTTCTCTTGGTATATCCCCTGCTCAGCGTCTATTCGAAGAAGAACCAAACAAACAAGGACCAACATAAATAAAGTGCGCAAGCATATGAATAAATGCATCAAGCAAACAATCATGCCATGATGAATGATGCACAATTTGCATGGCAATAAAGTAGCATGGCATGGGTGAGGTGTGGAAAACAATAATAAAGCATTTTATTGAGTTTTAATCCCATTTTATACCCATATTAGTGGCTATACACATTATATTTATATGATGCATGCTGCAAAACAGACAAAGGATTGCATAAACAGAAAGGTCTCGTCGAGCTAATCATTTTAGACATATTATTTGTTAAATTAGGAGTTATAAAACAAAAGTTATTAATTAATTAAGGGAAAAGGGCATTTTAATGTAATTTAAATCAACTTGAAAATTTTAAGTGGTCAAAATATAATTTGAAGGGCATATTTGAATTCCTCACATTTTTCTGATTTGAAAACATATATTACTTGTATTATTTGGAGTTATATTTCAAAAGATAATTAAAAGAGAATTAAATTTGAATTTGATTTGAATTTTGAAAAGATTTGAATTAAAACCGATTACAGAAAAATACTTTTGTTACTCAGTCTAGTTCTAGCCACAGTCAACTACAGGTGGGGCCAGAGCTGACTCAGCAGTACAGCGCACAGAAATTCTTCTGCCACCGCGAGCTGAGCTAGCCTCAGAGACAGACAGGCGGGCCCGACAGTGACTTCGGCCCCACGTGACAGCGAAGGCGTAGGGTGGACCACGTGGCATCGCTAGGGGAGCGCGGGTTGAGGTTTACGAAAGCCTGGGTGTTTTCTGCAAAACGAACACAGCCGCTGACAGGTGGGCTCAGACGGACCGCGGGTTGTTGCAGAAAAGAACGGAGGGGTTATACGCAAAAAGGACGACGCGGACCCACTGTTCCTCTTCTCTGCCGCGATCGACAGATCGGTGCGCGGCGCGGCCGAAGCGGGGCTCGATCCTGGGACGCGGGGGTGCGCGCTGCGGGGTGCAACCAGTGCGGTAGGGCTAGGGGAGTTGCTAGGAGGGGGATGGGCGGCTAGATAGGGTTTTGCGCTACGTGGGAGCGAGCAGACGCTGCGAGCGGCGGTGCACGCAGCCTGTTCGACGAAGCGGACGGCGACACTAGGGCGTTACGGCAAAGGGGACCATGTCAGGGGGGTCAGGGAGCTCACCGTGAGGGCGTCGGTGTAGGTGGATCGGGCTGGGAGGCAGGGGATCGTCGACGTGGCTCGCGGACAGCGGCTAGGGTTTGTCGTCGGGGCGGCGGTGGTTCTGGCGGTTCCGGTGCTTCTCCTCCGTGACGGCGTGTACAGGCGGCCTCCCCGGAGTCTCCTCGTTCTCCTCGATCACCTCCACGCCACGCTGGTTTGCTGGTTCGAGGGATCGGTGGTGGACAGACGGTGGCCGGCGTTGGGGGTAGCTGGCGGCGGTGAAGAAGAGAGGGAAGAGGGCAGGGCGCCTCGGCCAGATCTGGAGAGGCAGGAGGGCCGGGAGGGAGTAGATAGGGACGGGGGAGGAGAGGATGCCGTGGGGAGTGGGGTAGATGGAAAAGGTGGGCTCGGTGCCACCTTTTTCTCCTTCCTCCTCCTGTGCTCGGGTCGGGCAGGGGCAGGGCAGGTGCATGGGGGCTTCCAGGTGGGACCAGAGGCGAGGCCAGGGAGGGTGGCTCGGTGTAGGTCCCGCTTGGTGGAGAGAGAGAGCTAGGGAGAGAGAGGTGAGGCTCGGGTAGGGCTAGGTTTGGGTAGATGGGAGGCTCGGGCTAGGGTTTGTCTAGGGTTGGAGAGGGGTAGGTAGCTGGGTGGGGTTTGATCCTGGTAGGGCCAGCTAGATAGAGAGAAGAGAGAGGCCGAGAGGGGGTGATGGGGTGGTTTAGGGTTTAGCTAGAACTAGGTTTAGAGGGGGTATGGTGTTAGATTAGAGGAGATGGTCATGGGGATGGTGAAGAGGGGAGATTAGGTGTAGGGTTTTCTTTTGACAAGACCAAGCAAACACAAGCCAAGCTCACACAAGATCTAGTCAAAAGAGAGGAATGTGGTGAGGTGGTTTAAGCATGATCAAATAAGATCAAGCTAAAAGGAGGGAGAGGGAGAGAGAGAGAGATGATCCACTCCAAATGCAAATAAAAACCAAAGCTAGTAAAAGATGGTTCTTGCATGGCCCATGCAAAACAATTAATGCCTTGCTTATCTTGTGAAAACAAGATTATCACATGGCATTAAACTTAGGCATTCCCACAAGTGGAATAAAGCCAAGCCAAGAATTTAAAAGAAAGTCCCAAGTGGATTAAATGGAGATGATCATGTTTGAGTAAAATTGGGGACTTGCTAGTGTGTATGTGCCACTAGGCATTTAGTAGGCCCAAGAATATCCAAACATGAAAATAACCCCAAAACACACATATGGAAGCTAGGAAAAAGGGTTCCACCCACAAGGCATGCAAAGGTGGCCATGTGGCTTCCCACATATCCATATTGTGAAAACAACATGGTGCTATTATGAGAGCATGTGGAAAAAGAATTGGATCCATCCCAACCCACATGAGCTAGAAGTAAAACCAATAAATGCCAAGCTCATATTTAGTTGGATGGTGGAATTATAAGGTGGTGAAAGAAAAAGGTGGTGGAGTTATTAAGAGATATGCCCCCAACTCAACTTGGGCATTAAACAATATATCAAGAACCAAATACAATATCAAGAGGCAAATACAATTAACCATGCAGATGAGATAAGAACCAAAACAAAAAGGGTTTTATATGATGCTCAAATGCAAGGAGGCATGATGACATGAGCATAATATGATGATGATGCAACAATTATATATTTGAAGTAGCCATTATATTACTAGACCAAGTAGCATTACAATTGTTAGACAATTGGGATGCTACACGAACCCCCCTCAGTTTTTAGGTCGAAAGGCAACTTATAGGCGCAGAGGGAGGCCGAGGGGGTGCCTGGGGTGGCTGCACCCCCTCTAGGCGCGGCAAGTGGTGGGCCCGCGCCTGAGGTGGGTGTGGGCCCCCCAGGCCTCCTCTCCGCCTCGTCTTCTGGCTCCGTGGATCTTCTGGTGAAATATAATTTTTGGCATATTTTCCGGTATTTTTCCTGATAGTTGATTTTCTGCACAAAAACAAGACACCAAGGTAATTCTGCTGAAAACAGTGCCAGTCTGTGTTAGTTGTATCCAAATCACACAAGTTTAGAGAAGAAACAATAGCAAAGTGTTTGAGAAAGTAGATACATTTTGGACGTATCAACTCCCCCCAAGCTTAGCTTATTGCTTGTCCTCAAGCAATTCAGTTGAAAACTGAGTGCGATAAAAGAAATTTCACGAACACTTTGCTTCATATGATGTAAATATTCTCAGCACAGGAGTAGATGCTTAGACAATTCATAATAAGGAGTATGCAACTAAGTCTACTCAATAGTCATTTCAAGCTATGAAGAGAAACCAAATCAATAATAATAAGTAGCATGAAACATAAACATAAGCAACATTGTAATGCTCATAATAAGGTATGATAGAGTGGTATCTCACTTGCCTTTGTTTGTAGAGCACAATATAAATTCCAAGGCACCTCTGAAGTTGAAGTGAAGACTAGAAGTAAAGATATCAGAGATACAAGCATCAAAGTCATGACATAATTAACCAAGTTTTGGAACAAAGGCAAGAATGACAACTATGCTCTCAAGAAGGTGCTCATAGAATAACTGGTGACTCAACAAAGTTGTGAAAATGGTTTTTATGAAGGTTTGAAAGGCTTCCAAATGCTGAAAGGAAGGTACTCATTAGCTTTGAGCTCTCATTGCCCCTATCATAGGCATCTTCATGGGATTAAGGTGAAAGTGAGGTCCACTCTGAATCATATGCTTGACAGACCATAGACTGGAAATCCCAAGTCCTTGAGTACGAGGGACGCTCCACATGCTACTCAACTTTGGTCACCTGAAAGTTCTTGTCATTGTAAATACATGCATATCATAGAGAACCGCCAACGGGGTACCCCTTGCACATGGTACAGGAGCTTTCCCATAACCAAAATGATAAGGCAAGCAGACAATGAGCATCTCTGTGATCTTTTTATTTACTATGTGTATAGATTTTTATTGAGGATGCTTCATAAATGCTCATTATGGTGATGCTGCAAGTTTCCACCATGATTAGGCATGGCTTAGGCTAGCGGCCCAAGCGTTTCTCTAACACAATGTATAAACTCCATGGACTCACAAGCTCCCCTTTTATTTCACATCGTTGACATCCGTAAACAAAAGAGCAAAGTATCAACTGGATATGATATCCAAAAAGTGTTGAAAGCATTCCTCGTGATAGCACGGTTCTGCTGACTCCCAGCATATAATTAGCAAGCATATAACTTTCATGGACTAGTCACAATGGTTCAGAATTATTAAGCTCAAAGAATAAAGTATGCCATCAAGTTCGTGAGAGCTTTACTAACTAACTTTCTCAAAATAGACAAACATTTTATTTTGGAAGAAAACACGGCATATAGAATATGCGTTGAAGTAGCAAATGATGCTAATAGGTAGGTATGGTGGAAACAACTGGCAATATTGGTTTTGGGGAGTTGGAAGCATAGGTAGAGCACATCCTCAGTGCATGTGAAGGCTAGCAATAGAGAGGGAGCGACGAACAAGAGAGCAATAGCTGTCATAATCATGATTGCAATAAAATAGGACTAATTATGGCATGAAAGTGATACAAGAACTCTGGGGCAAAATAAATCACGAGGCTTATTGACTATTGATTAGTCATATGCATGCGTGAGCATGTGCCAAGTCGATTCACATGAACAGTCAGAGGAGGATACCACAATATCATACAAAAATATGAATAAAACAATGCAAGCAAACATTCATATGACATGCTACAAACTATTAGCAAGATGGAGCTAATCATAGTCAAGCAAGAACTACTAAGCATCCATCAGTAACATACACCTTACAATGAACAGACTAAGCATGCTCACAACAATGAGTATATGTACAAATATGAAAACAAATAGAGTTCGTTACCAGACTCTTACCACACCTCAGGTTGTCTTAATCTTCATTATTGCCCTTCACTTGTGTGACTTGAATAATGACATGAAACGATGGTCCACTGAAGACGTCTGAACCCTGCAAAGAACTCACAAAACCAAAGAAGAACAACAAATATTTTTGGTGTTTTCGATTTTTTTAGAAACAAGCAAACCAAGCAAAAACAAACCAAAACAAAAACTAATACGCTCCAAGAACAACACAACTGTGCATGAAACAATAAAAACGAAGTGTCTAGAAAGACCTGAGATTTTTATTGATGAAAAAGGGGATGTCTTGGGCACCCCCAAGCTTTGACGCTTGTATCTATTAAATATCTCTTGGTATGACACGGGGTGCCCCCCAAAGCTTGAGCTTTTGTCCATTCTTCATGTTATTACATCATTCTCTCTCTACACCTGAAATTTTTGTTTCATACAAAACTTCACACAATCTTCATTAGCAACATTAGTGTATTCAAAAGATAATAGACCTTAGGGTTTAGATTTAGAACAACAAAAAAATTCACTAAAAACACAAGCTACTATAGCAACTCCTTCAAAAAGCTCAATTCCCCAAAAGAGAACTCAAAAAGGAATCAATAAGAAGAAAATGCACATAATGGCAGAAATCTGTCAAAACAGACCAGTAGGTATAAACCGATTTTTTCAAAAATCTTATGTTGCTCAAATCAAAAAGTGTTGAACTAATGAAAGTTATCTAACATACTGGGGTATTTATTCGTAAATTTTCAGCTCAATCCAACTTACAGAGATTCCTCACAATTTTTTATGGTGGAGGACAGAAATCTGTTTCGGGACAGCAACTCCCCAAATCTTACTTCCCTCTCATTAGAGTTCATTCTTGGCACAAAAAGCAAACAAAAAGGATAAGAAGAGGTCATTACTGAAGTAATAACTTCCAATACTCGAGGAAACTCTTGGGTTATCTCCCAACAAGTACTTTTCTTTAACGCCTTTAAGTTAGGCACGACGAAGAGCAAAGAATTGAAAGGAGAAAGATAAAAGTGAGCAAGTATAACCACAGTGAAAGCATTATTTTGTTCATTAAAACCTTTTGTTAACAAGGTTAATCAAGTCTTGTTACCAAAACAATCTTATATGAAACAAAACTTTGCATTCCACAAGGTGATTATGTTACATCATACTTGATAGCAATGGTCTCAATCATAATAGTTTCAAAAATTTCTTGTGGAATGGGACAATATATTTCTCAAACCTTGATGCTCTCAATATTTTCAATGGAATTCAGGCAATAGCTCTTAACAACCTTATTGGGGAAATAAAGTATGCTCTTTGTCATTAATATTGAATGTTACTTTCCCTTGATTACAATTGATGACAGCACCTGCAGTATTAAGAAAAGGTCTCCCAAGAATAATAGACATATTATAATCTTCAGGCATTTCAAGCACAACAAAATCAGTTAAAACCATGCAATTATGAGCTACTTGAACAGGAACATCCTCACATATACCAACAGGAATAGTAGTTGACTTATCAGCCATTTTCAAAGATATATCAGTTGGTATCAAGTTTTCTAGCTGGAGTCTCTTATAGAGAGAAAAAGGCATAACACTAACTCCATCTCCCAAATCACATAAAGCAGTTCTAACATAATTATTCTTAATAGAGCAAGGAATAGTTGGTATACCTGGATCACCAAGCTTCTTTGGAACCTTACCATTAAAGGAGTAATTAGCAAGCAAAGTAGAAATCTCCTCATTAGGAATCTTCCTTTTATTAGAGACAATATACTTCATATACTTTGAATAATGAGGCAACTTGATAGCATCAGTCAAAGGAATTTGCAAAAATAAAGGCTTTATACACTCACAAAACTTGTTGTAGTGTTCTTCCTCCTTTGACTTGTGTTTCTTACCTGGAAAAGGCATTGGTTTCCGCACCCAAGGTTCTCTCTCTTTACCATGTTTATTGGCAATAAAATTTTCCTTTGTGTACCTAGTTTTCTTAGTGTGCTTCTAAGGTTCTTCCTCACCTTCCTCCTTATCAGGAGACTCATTTTTATCATTACCACTCTAAGTTTCAGCATCAGAGACAGATATACTATTAGGATCTACAGCAGGTTCAAGTGGTTCCTCAACTATTCTATGTTTCTTTTTCTTTCTCTTACGAGGACTACCACTACTCTCACCTTGTTCAGAATCCTGCTCTATTCTTTTAGGGTGTCCTTCAGGATATAAAGGATCTTGAGTAGCTATACCACTCCTAGTTCTAATTCCATAAGCATGTTTATCTCTTGAAGCATTAACTAGCATATCTTTTTGTACCTTAGCAAGTTGATCAAGTTGGGTTTGAACCATTTGAAAGTGTTTACAAAGCATTTTAATATCATTAGAAGTTCTTTCCACAATATCTTTCAACTCATGGATAGCTCTAAAGTTTTCCAACAAATGATTCTGAACTTGTTTATTAAAATACCCTTGTTTAACAATAAATGTGTCAAGTTCCTCTAAACATTGATCAGGAGGCTTACCATAAGGAATATCACCTTTATCAAAGTGTTAGAGAGAGTGTACCTCAATAGTAGATGAGTGGAGAATTGGCTTACATAATTCTTCTATAGGAGGTAGATTCTTCACATCAGTTAGTACATTATAATAAATATCAAGAAGCTCATTCTTAGGTAATGGACATCCGGGATGTGCATGAATCAAGGCACAGAACCTTGTCCATGACTGAGTCAATTTCTCTTCTTCTCCCTATTTAAAATCAAAAGTCTCTACAAAGCAGCATGTCTAGCACTGGGAGGAAAATATTTCTGGAAGAAAGAAGCAATCAAGCAATCAGGTCTATCAATGAAACCAGGAGGTAATCTATTAAACCAATCCCTAGCATCTCCTTTTAGTGGAAAAGGGAAGATCTTAGTAACAAAGTACTTGCGCATCTTAAAATCATTAGAGAACAAACCACACATAGTAGAAAGCTCATTCATATGAGCCACAACACTCTCAATTTCAGTCCCACAAAAAGGTTCTTTCTCAACAATATCTAAATAAGATAAATCAAGAGAGAAATCATAGTCTTCATCTTTAATATCTATGGGAGAAGTGGCAAACTTAGGATCAGAGGACAACTTAGGCATGATAGTACGTCTAGCAAGGAGACTCTTAATAGCACTAGTACCATGTGTGTTTCAGCACTCTTCAACAAAATCATCAGTGAACTCAATGTAACCATCATTAATATCATAACTCTCACTAGACTCAGGTGAGATAACAGGTGTAACAGTGTCTTCACAAGGATTTTTGGTATTTCCTAGACTAGCCATAGTAGCATCTAGAAAAGGACCAAATGAACCACTCGTATCAAGCAAAGTAGAAGTAACATCAGGAGTATCAAAAGCAGTTTCAGACTCAGCAGTAGTAGCAGTGTGTGTAGCATGAGTATGTGGTGGTGGTGTGACAAGCTTACTTATAACAGGCGGTGAATCTAGAACAGCAGAGGTGTTTAGGACTGTACCTCTTCTTGTAGTGGATGGTAAAATAGGGAACTTTCCATCATGAGACTTCCCCATGATGAAAGGAGTAGCAGTGAACAATAATAGATCCAAGTGAACTTACAAATAAAGCTATGCTCCCCGGCAATGGCGCCAAAAAATAGTCTTGATGACCCACAAGTATAGGGGATCGCAACAGTCTTCGCGGGTAGTATTACCCAATTTATTGATTCGACACAAGGGGAGCCAAAAGAATACTTGCAAGCCTTAACAACTAAGTTGTCAGTTTAGCTGCACCTGGAAATAGTTCTTGCTTACAGAAGTTTATCAGTAGCAACAATTTGTTAGTAGCAACAGTAAAGCAACAACAACAGTGAAACAGTAGCAATAGTAACAGTAGTGGTAACAGTGTGATTCGAGTGTGATAGGCATAGGGATGGATGGACGGGCGTTGCATGGACGAGTCTAAACATGTAACTTCAAGATCTAGGGCATTGCAGATAAATAATAACAAGCATGCAAGTACTAAACAATCCTAGGCATGTACTCCAAATATAGTCATACGTGCTCGCAATGAGGACTTGCACAACATCTTCTGTCCAGCTAGCCCGTGTCAGCGGGCCTCTAGGGAACTACTGGCAATTAAGGTGCTCCTTTTAATAGAGCACCGGAGCAAAGCATTAACACTCTGTGAACACATATGATCCTCACACCACAGTCGTCCCCTCCGGTTGTCCCAATTATTGTCACTTTCGGGACTTTGGATCCGGACAATGATATTTGTATACAACTTGCAGATAAGATCACAAACAATACTATCATAATGATTCAATAATAAGTTCAGATCTGAGATCATGGCACTCGGGCCCTAGTGACAAGCATTAAGCACAACAAGTTGCAACAAAGTCAAATAGCACTAATAGACATACTAGGCACTATGCCCTAATAGATCTTATTCGATTACATGATAGAACTCATCCAATCCCTACCATCCCCAAGCCTACAGCGGGGGATTACTCACTCATGGATGAGGGAAACATCGGTGTTTGATGGAGACGCGTTGGTGATGACGATGGCGATGATCCTCTCCAAATTCCCCGTCCCGGTAGGGTGCCAGAACGGAGTTTCTGGATCCGAATCTTGGTTTCTGATGGCGGCGGTAGCGCGGAACTCTTTTTGGAAAACTATCGAACCCCCCTTAGTTTTTAGGTCGAAAGGAAACTTATAGGCGCATAGGGAGGCCGAGGGGGTGCCTGGGGTGGCTGCACCCCCTCCAAGCGCGGCCAGTGGCGGGCCCGCCCCTGGGGTGGGTGTGGGCCCCCCAGGCCTCCTCTCCGTCTCGTCTTCTGGCTTCGTGGATCTTCTGGTGAAATATATTTTTTGGCATATTTTCCGGAATTTTTCTTGATAGTTGATTTTCTGCACAAAAACATGACACCAAGGTAATTCTGCTGAAAACAGCATCAGTTCATGTTAGTTGTATCCAAATCACACAAGTTTAGAGAAGAAACAATAGCAAAGTGTTCGAGAAAGTAGATACGTTTTGGACGTATCAGTGAGCTTCAGAGTGATATCCATGTGAGCTGGAATTTCAACATACTGTTCTTAAACAACTGAACTTTTATGCATGTGATCTTCAACCTTTTTTCATTGAACACACTGGTGTGAACTGGAACTAATTCATGGACTGTAACATAGCTTTTCCTTTTTATATTTCATTTGTGATTTATAGGTTTTATAGACTATGCTATATTTTTTGTAATGTGAACTTTCAAGTTGTGAATACACTACTGTGAACTGTCATCTCAGAGTACCGCAATAACGGAAGTTAAAATTCTATGTGAACTTGAATTCATTTTTCCATGTGAGCTACAGAGAGATATCCATGTGAACTGTAATTTTAACATACTGTTTTTTCAATAACTGAACTTTGTTATGCATGTGATCTTCAACCTTTTTTTTATTCAACACACTGATGTGAACTGGAAGTAATTCATGGACTGGAACATAGCTTTTCCTTTATATATTTTATTTGTGATTTATATTTTATTTGTTATGCTACCAGATGATA
This sequence comes from Avena sativa, assembly GCA_916181665.1. Classification (NCBI taxonomy): domain Eukaryota; kingdom Viridiplantae; phylum Streptophyta; class Magnoliopsida; order Poales; family Poaceae; genus Avena; species Avena sativa. The sequence goes on from OV702297.1 coordinate 243,628,876, forward strand.
AAGGGAACCCAAAGCTGTTACGGGAGTTCAATGTAGAAGCAGCCGCCAAAATGTTTCATGCGTATGTGAGGCCATCAGAAAATTTGCTCACATCCAACATGTCAAGTGAACTCTTCTGCTACCATTAAATGAACCTCATGAGTATCTTACCTTTTCGTAGTAAATGACATGCTTTTTACTTATGTTTTTTCTTTTCATATAGGTTTTAATTCCTCGCTTCCATAAGAATCATTATATATTATATGCCATGAATAGATACACCGGCTCCCTAGATATTTTCGATACAATCAGATATTCAAAGTGTGGTAAAGAAAAAACTCGGTCTAGACACCATTATGACTGTGTTGAAATAGTATGTTACCTTTATTTTTTTTAGTACGGCTTCTTTAATGCTTTAGTCTGGTGTTTTCATTGTGTATCTTTTTCTTAAATCCATGCAAAATAGATGAGAAGAATGGTTCCCCTCATGAAGAGGGTCTATGGCATTGTTGAATTCAACAAGCACAACAAGTTCCCATGGGAGCTCAAAGCATAGAAGTGCAACTTCTTCAAAACACTTGAACAGGGAGCAAACGAGTGTGGATTTTATGTTTTGAAGATCGCCCGAACATTCGATGGCGATAGGTTGATTGATAAGGTTAACAACAAAGATGTTAGTATTTTTTATTTACCCCTCTCATGTCTTCTACCTATTGTATTTACTTCAAGCTTCTCAGTCTAAAACTAATGTTTTCCACTTTGTCCTTTTGTTCTTTTGTATCAGCGTCGTGTGGAGGACTGGAAGGCTGAGCACATATACCAGCTATTGTTTTATCCTAAGAATGAAATACAAGTCTGAGTGGCCAGCTGAACTTAGAGATCTGCTTTTGTTGCTTGGATTGGCATCATCTCATGAGTAGTCATGGAAAAGTGTCGGTTCGAGTATTGTAGTATGTGGACCTGATGTATTAGTTGTTATTCTTTAGTAGGTATATTGCAATTGGAGCATTTGTGATGATTGATTGTATTTGTTTTTACAATTTCAGTTCCATATTTGGAAACAATCATGTTTTACACTGTATGGATGTGAACCTTTTGTCCTACTTGTTATATGAACTACTTTTGGTTTATGTGGTGGTATTTTTTTAAGCTGAAAACAGTTCGAAAGCTGAAATCTTGAACACATTGTTCTTTTTGCATTTTTCCTTTTTTCGATGTGAATTCATGTTCCTGCTTGGTATGAACTTTTGTTCCAATTTAATGTGAACCTTGGATTTAAATCAAACATGTGAAAAATGTATGAATGGGAAATTATAGAGGTTTTTTTGTTCTGTTTTTTGCATATTCATTTTGATGTGAACTTGTTCTTTTCAGTGTATTGTGAACCACTTTTTTACTACAAAAAAAGTTATCTGAACTATAGTTTATTTGTCTTGTGAACTTCTAAACTATTGTAAAAGTAGTTTCATGTTGCTAGAACTTTTTTTAAATCTTCCAAGTAAAATTCATTTGTACCCTATTTTTCTATCTTTTGCACCCATGAACATATGCGAACTATAATTTGTATTCATGTGAACCTTCTAAATCATTCTGATTTTTTCCATTGGGTTTTATGTTTTAGCACAGATTTTTTTGCTCCTGTCACATGTGAACTTAATTTGTGTACAATGTGAATTTCATGTATATAAAAACATTGTACTATCATTCTTTCACTCTTAGTTAAATTGGATTGCTTTTCTCAACTTCCTTGTCACTGTACACAATCTTAATGGTCATACATAATCTTAATGCTGAATAGATAAATTGCAACAGAATCTTAATGGTCTTAATAGATAACAGAACATAAATCTATTAAGTCTTACATAATATGTAGGCTAACATAGAATTTCATAGTTAACAAGAGTACGATAACTTGGAGTCATGCAAGTATAGCTATCAGCATAGCTATCACTGATTATACATTAAGGCGTATGATGAAGTAGCCTTTTGTGGGGCCTCCGTTGTAGAACCCGAACATGCACACATCTCCTTTTTTGAGTTTTGCTCCAAGAACAACCTCGGTCCAGCCTTGTGTTAATGATGCTTTTTCAACGTCATCAACTTGCATCCTTGTAGATGCTCCAGTCCACACGACGCTGGTAGGAGAAGTTATTGGAATGGATTTCACAGGTCCAAGGAAAGTGTTCAGATAAAACGTTGAATATGAAAACCCGAAACTCTGCATAAGTTGGAAAACAAGCATTTTTTCAGTAATAGTAATGGTTTGTTCAGAAGATAAATCTACACTGTTTAACAAATAGAAACAGTACAATTTTGTGTTCTTACCATTTCCCCTGTAGCAAGGTGGACATTCTTGTATTCCATCTTGCAGACATAGTAAGGTATGGGTGGATTGAAACTGCTACACTGTTCTTTCAGATGCCTGAGACTCACTACATTCATGTGAATCTTGTTGTCGTACTGAAAATGCTTGTCAAACCATTCAGCACCTTGAAATGGACTTTGAAGAAGCTAATCAAAATAATTTGTAACAGATGCAATTAATAGGTATTCTTTTGTAATCTGTCAAATGCACAAGACACATTATTTCCTGGTTTGTATTTTTACCTCATTTAACATAGAGCACATCGTCATCGCTGTTGTCGTTGTCGCTTCCGCTAAGGTAGACGAACTTTGAGGTTCCAGCCATCCCCTGAAAAATGTAGTTGCACACAACACATAAGCAATGTGAACTATAACTTATGTATATTCAGTGAACTATACTTTTTCTGTTAAGTGAACTGCAATTTTACATTATGTGAACTTTTTGTTTTAACTACTGATCTTTTTAGTTTATATGAACTTTAATCATAGTACACACAACACAAAAGCAATGTGAACTATAACTTTTGTATGTTCAGTCAACTATACCTTTTTTGTTCAGTGAACTGCAATTTTAGTTCATCATAACTATAACTTGTTTATGTACAATACACTTTGTGTTAAATATAATTCCAAAAGCATTTAGAAGCACATAAATAGAAAGGTGTGAACTATAGCCTTTTTATCTAGTCAATTTTGAATTGTTTTCCTCCAACACACCTATAGATTCTCCAACACAGAGCTATGGTGACCTACTGATTTTTAGTCTATGTGAATTTATATTATTTGTTAACCATACACAATAGTGTGAACTGTAATTGTCACGAGTATGAACCAGATTCCCTATCAAAACCACACAAATAATGAGCTAGTTTTCTTCTAATTGGAGGAAGCAGGAAGTTTGTATGCCCTAACAAAAATAGGATCTTCTGAGCTAATGTAAGCAAATTTCGAGTTCTTACTTACCTTTTTTTTTGCTCAGATCTACTTATCTGGAGCGGATGCAGTGTTGCAGGCTCCTCTTCCACGCGGATCTTGTGGTGAGGGGCAGGGTGTTTGCAAAGGGATTGGTGGTCGGGGGGTGGGGGTTCTTCCTTGTTCTTGGCATGCTACACGCGCGGCTAGGGTTTTACTGTTGGCGGGTGGTGGGAGGTGCGGGGGGTGGAGGGTGGTTGCGGGGCGTGGATGTGGGGGGAGGGACGAGGCTGTGCGTGTGGGGGTGGGTGTGTGTTAGTTTTGCCAGCTGCCTGTTTTGGACGGGATTAAGGGGGTTGTTCTGGGTTTTTTCTTTTATCTTTTCTACTTTGTGAACTATTTGTTCGAACGGATCGAACTCGTTTGTTATCTCTTCGATAGGAGGATAGGTACTATCCCTTTTTAGGTTTTTGCAGGTGTATCCAGTGGATATATAAACGCCCAGATCCATGTGCATTATCTGTGACTCACGACCTCCCTGCTCTCCCCCATTCACATCAATGTCAATCGCACCTTTCACCACCGAACACAACATTCAGTGTCATGGCACCACCACCATTAATGTGGTGTACACCAACATGGGTTCGTCCGTTGATGCTTGGATTGACAAGGCCCAAGCCATCCTAGCTGATGAAAATGTGAAGATTGTTGAAGTTGATGTCGAGTACGGTAAGAAATGCTCTTTTAGGGGGCAGAGTGCTGATGTTCTTTAGTTTTCCGTGGGTGAGGAGTGCTTGGTGTACCATATCTGCAATCAAGTCGAGCCTAGTGTTAAGTTTTGGTCCTTCACCCAAAGTTTCAAACACACCTTCGCCAGCTTTGACATCTACAACGACAAAAAAGTGCCTGCCAAGGGTGACAATATGTTGTACATTGTAAATCACAAGGTGAGCTTTGAAATTCGTAAACCTGAACTTTGGTATTTTCTATTTTTTGTACCTTAGGATTTCTTTATATTTTTTAAACCATGTTTTTCCTCTGAGTAATATATGAGCTTCTTTTCATCTCCATGTGAACTTTAGTTTTTCTGAAAAGTGAACCTCTGATGTTTTACAAGAAATGATAATACGCTTTTTGTTTTATATTTTTTACAGGATATACAGTCAATCTGGAGGGACTCTGACCTGAAAACCAGGAAGCGAACACAAGGCATGAAGGACATTGCTGCTACCATAGATCCGTACTATGAGAAGATGAAGGATGGTTTTGGAACGAAAGAGCACGACATGTGGGCTAATCCACCGCCTCTCCCGCAGAAGCACTTGGAATATGCTGCCAGAGATGCGTATGTTGCGTATGAGTTTTACAAGCGTTTGGATCGTTATGAGAAGGGTTTTTTCTCTCTCTATAAGAATTCTAGGAATAAGCAGGCAAGAGATTGGTGATCAACAAGACCTGGACCAGCAGCCGCAACGATACATTTTATTTTTCTAGAGTTTTTATTCTCATGAATTTTTTTATTAATTTCCATGTCGTTGAATAATAGTCAGTTTTTCTAGTCTAGGCTGCATGTGAATTGTTTATTAATTTTATCATATTGTAATCGTCCCTGCAAGTGCCAGTGTGAACTACAATTTATTATCACAGTGAATTTCAGATTTTTTATCACCGGTGTCGGTTGTTTTTTGCTCTTATATTTATTTAGTGAGCTGCCAGCTAATCCCTGAAAAATATAGTTGCGTAAATTATTGTTTTAACCTATAGTCTTTGTGAACTTTATTTTCTCTTTCCATATTCATTGTGAACTATATCTTTTTCTGGCATCAAAGGGCTAAGGGCACCATCATCAAAACAGGTGAACTTTATCTTATAATCCATGTGAATTTTAACGTATGCTTCAAGTGAACTTTGTTTTCTTTTTGTTATATTCACTGTAAACTGGGTTTTTTCCTAGCAAATAGTTGATTTTTAATTGATAACCTATATGAAATTTATTTGTACGATTCAAGTGTCAGATAAATAAAACATATGCAAAAAAGAATAGATGTCAATATTTTTTTTGTACTACTAAACTGAACTTTGTTGCCTGTTTGTATCCATCTATTATTATTCTGACTACATGCAAACTGCATATTCGTTTTGACAACCAATCAGTAAAAGTAACAAATTTCGTACGTATCTCTATATGTTTGTCTATCATTTCTACTTTAACCTAATGCTTCTCCTTCGTATTGGTGTGTCCTTTTGTGATTTTTCCATCCTGTTGATAGAGCACGTTGTTTTGTCTTCCAGTTTCGCCTCCTCCTCTTGCATTTTCTCTTTGAGCTTGGCTATCTCCTCTTCTTGCTCTCTCTGGAGTCGCCTCCTCTCGCATGTTCTTGAATTGTGTCCCTCTATTTTTCCACAAGTCTTGCAAGCCCGTACTCCCTTCAGTTCCATCTTACCTTTGCCTTTCTTTCTGCGCGAGTATTTTATCCTTATCTAGGCACATTCTAGCGTTGTGTCAATTTATTAGACCGCAAAGGCCGCAAGCCCGTACTCCATCTTGAACAATATCCTGGACAGTCCATTCTTCATCATCAACCTGTGCTTCATCAGTTTTTCTAGCTTCTTCCACTTCATGGTCGTCAACTTCTTCAGTTTCAATGTCTTGCTCATCTTCGTCCTCGTAGTCTGCTTCTTCATCGGTATCCAGTTCTTCTTCATCATCTGAATCCTCCTCATACTGCTTTGTAATAATTTTCTTGATGCATATTTTCACTTTCTTCTTAGAGCCACCATCACCGTACATTTTTGAATGCGCTTCCTGAAGTTTCTTTTCTAGCTGTCTTCTCTCGCATGTCCCTGCGTTGTGGCCATCTATTGTATTGCACTTGGTTCACAACCTCTGACCTTTTGGCTTTCCATGTTCGTTGAGTTTTGGTTCTAGAAGAGCTGCTTTAGGTGGCTGGGGTGGAGCAGCGCCCTTAGCTTTTTGATGGTGGCTTTTCCTACTGTCTTTTGTTCTAGCAACTAGAGGTGCTTGTATATGCGCATACTGGTTGGAACCATCCTCTCCTGCAGCAGCATCTGCTTCATCCGGAGTTCTCTGCTCTCCTGCAGTAGCATCTTCTTCATCCGGACTTCTCCGCTCTGAACTTTGCACATATGGGTCTACATTGTCCATACACAAATTCACTTCTTTGAATGCTTCCATGGCTTTGGCAAACATGTCGTCTGAGGAGAAACCTCTGGTCACTGTCCTCATTGCCTCGCTGTAAAGCATTGTTCGCCTGTATTCAATTGATGTCCCATTTGCTGCTGTTGCTCTGTGATCCCTGCGGTTGAACGTTCGTCTGAAACAACATCTTTCGTGTACCTCCTCAGTATGTATTTCAGTGGAATCTTGTCTAGCCGCAGATGTTCAAACACTGCAATCACATGATGGCAAAACAGGCCTGCGAGGAACATTTTCCTTGTGTTAGTTGTATTCACAAAGTATAATGAAACTATATACATGTTGACTATATTGGCGCACAAGGAATTTGGTTGGATCTTCAGTGGAATCTTGACCATGCAAATACTCGGCTCTAGTTGTAGTGGCGCACAAGGAATTTGGTTGGATCTTCAGTACTTTTGATTCGAAAGCCCGTGCTCTCATATTGGCGCTCCCGGAACACCATGTACACAACCCTAGTGTATTTTTCCCTTGCTTGTTCTTTGAAGCCATAGCACATCAACATTTGTTGGACACTCTGCATGGTTTTCATTTTAGCTAAATACTTTAGTACAAGTCTAATAGTTTTTGCTACTCCTAACTTGTCCAGCATTCTCAAAGTGAACTTTAAATAAGCATGTACCGCTGATGAAACATTCTCGCTGTTCTCTGCTTCGTGCTGTGTCTGAATGCAGTTGTTGACTTGTTTTGCAAAAATGTGAAGATCATGTTCCTCTTTGCCGAACCCTCTTTTTAGCACGAAGTTCGTACTCTCGCTTCTCTGTGTTGACGTCATTCGTGCGCAGAAAACCTCCTTCCAATAAGCAGAGACCCATGTCATCCTTTCATTCCACATTTTTTTGAAGACGATAATATTGTGAAGATTGTACTTGTCCATCAGCGCATTCCATGTTGCCTCTAATTCAATTGGCATCAGTGGGTGGTTCAGAACTGCTGCGAGTTGTTCCTTGAGTTCTGGAAACAACTTGTATTTTTTGCCGAGAGGATCTTTGTGCTTGTTCATAATGTGCCACCTGCAAAGTTTATGCACTGCTCGCAGGAAAATCTGCGATAGTGCTTTTTCTATGGATGGACATTGATCTGTATTTCAATAAAATAGAAGTCATGCTTTATAGGACAAAACCATAACCAAAATAGTTCACATTAGAGAGCTTATATTCTAGCAAACATAGACTGTGGCGAACTTCTAGTGATATTTCAAGTGAACTTTTTTACTTTTGTTTTCTTCAACACACTGTTGTGAACTGCAAGATGAAAGTACATTTTTCCAAGCACAGATTATAATTCCAGGGGTGAACTTCAACTTTTCTCATGTGAAATACAACTACACAGCTATGGTGAACTTCATTGTATTTTGAAGTGAACTTTTTACTTTCTGTCTAGGTAAATACAGTGATGTGAACTGCAAGATGAAATTACATTTTTCCAAGCACACATTATAATCCCAGGGGTGAACTTCAACTTTTTTCTCATGTGAACTATAACTACACAGCTATGATGAACTCCACTGTATTTTCAAGTAAACTTTTTTACTTTCTGTCTAGCTAAACACGGTGATGTGAACTACAAGATAAAAGTATATTTTTCCAAGCACAAATTATAAAACCATTTTTTTACTGATGAAATATGGTTACCTGTCAATATGCACATGGGTTCTTTCCCTCCCATACATTTTAGGAATGTGCTGAAAACCCACTTGAACGAGTCTTCTGTTTTGTCACCCATCAACGCTACGGCCAATATGACTGACTGTAGATGGTTATTCACGCCGAAAAAGACCGACACTGGCATGTGGTATATGTTTGATCGGTATGTCGTATCAAATGTGATGCAGTCACCGAAATCAGCGTACACAGCTCTGCAGCTAGTGTTGGCCCAGAATATACTCTTAGTCGTGCCATCTTCATCAACATCATGATCGTGGAAGAAATTCTCATTCTCATCTTTCATTTCTTTGAAGAATTCGAACAACTTCTTCACATCCTGCAAAGCCTCTTTGCGCGAGTGTTCTGCTTTTCTGCAAAATAAATTGTTCATATTTGTTAGTACTCCCGCTTCTTTCTGGTTTCAAAAAATTGTAGTACTTTCTTTTTGTTCTACGACATGGTGGTAGTACTTACATATTCAGTACATCCTTGTTGTGGCATGGTAGGTTATCACGTCCACCGTTCAGCCTTGTAAGTAGTTCCATGATGTTAACATGCTTGATATTGTTGAACTGGAGGTCTTTGATGTATTCTTTTAGTGTTGAATCCACTATTTTGTGTGAATGCATGAAGATATTCATGGATGGGCTTAGTAGCAGAGGGTGGTTGTGGTCAAGACATATGTCTTTCACTACACAGCTTCCATCCTCTCTCTCTTTCAGTCGCAAAAATGCTTTGCAGCCAACTTTCTATGTTGGTCTGTCGCGCTTGTGGTGAGCATCAGCAACATTTGTTATGTGTTTTCCTTCTCGGACACACCGCAGATACCTCCGGCTCTTGTTGTGCTGACTCTTTTTAATGTCAAAGCTCGTGTGCTTTGCATATGCGTTGTAAAAGCCATACGCTTCATCAAATCTCTTGAACTGCTGTCCAATTACCGATATCAGATGTTCTGGTAGCTCAGGTGCCTGCACAAGTTTTGAACACATTCTTTCAGCCAATACACATGCATGGTTCAATTCCTACAACTATATAGAACTGCTGCTATAAATTGTAATGAACCTTTTATTTATTTTCTTATTCTATATGTTGTATAAGAATATGGTTGACAATACTCACATGAGTGTATGATTTCGGCTCTGAGGTAGTTTCATTCTCGGTTGTCTGGATGGGACAAGACGGTGTCACAATTGGCCTATGGAGCGATGGATCCCTTGGAGGTAATTGTTCACCGTTGCTTCCACGAGCCTGACCACCTTGACCATTTGGATCCGCTCCATTGTCACGCTGGAATGTTTGACGAAGAACGCGGAGCACATGTTTTGTAAGAATTACATGCTCATCACACCGTATGGGTGAGCGTGGAGTTTTCGGTGGACCACTCCAAGATAGGATATCCTCTTCTTCATGTTGGTCCTCTGGTAGCACTGTTTGCAAAGGTTCCAGATCAATGAAGCTAGTGAACTTTTTTTTCAAGCGTCCTGTTCGCAAGGGATCTGCATTTTTGGAATGGCAGTGAACTCCCTGTTTTTGTTGCGTGTGAGAACATGGTCATCAGCAGAATTCCCATTTTTCTCCCTATTTTCATATTGAATGATGCGCCTTGGGAGCCACATCACTGGTTTAGTCACTTTTATTGGCTACTCACAACTTACAGGTGCAGGCGGAGGTTTCTTGGGGCCAGACTAGCACAATATTTCGTCTTCATCCCCTTCATTCAAATTGTCAATTCCTTGTTCAGGTTGGAAGACTGATTTAACTCTGGAATGTATAGCTCGATGGAATTCATGCATGATTTGTCATCAACATATTTAGGAACTGAACTTTTTAAAAGCAATTCAAGTTCACATGTTCTTATCAAAATATATCAAGTGAATCGCAGTATATCACAAGTCTGAACAGATTATATGAAATACATTTTTTACATGTTATTTGTTACAAGCTACACCACTAGCATTGCCACCATCAAGTCCAACATGCTGCTCCACGACTTGTCCTATTGTTTTTGGATTGGGCTACTGTTGCCCTCCATATGGAATGACGTGCCTTGGGAGCCGCATAACAGGTTTAGTGACTAATATAGGCTGATGATAGCTTACAGGTGAAGTCGGAGGCTTCTTGGGACCAGACCAGCACATTATTCCCTCTTCATCCTCTTCATTCATTTTTGTCACCTTCTTTATCTGTGTAAACTTGGGACGCTTATTCTGCTCCAATTCCTGCATTTTTTTCATAATGTTATGAACATGTGAACTTTAAAAATACCATATCAGAACTAAACTATTGGACAAGAGTTAAAATCAAATCATATGAACTTTTTTAGCATACCCAAATGAACTATTTATGCTATGGACTCCAACACTTGTTTTTCTTCAATACACTAATGTGAACTAGGGTTTTTTCCTATCTAAACTTTAACTTGTCTTTTTTCTCACACTAATTTATTTTTTAGGCACACATGTTACAATAATGTGAACTATACTTTTTTCTTAACTGAATTTTAAAAATAGAATATCAGAACTGTAATTTTCAACACACTACCTATTGTAACTGAACTTTTATTGTCTGAACTACAACACTTTTTATTCATCACACAATGTGAACTAGATATTTTCCTTATGTGAACTTTTAACACTATGAACTATATTTTTTAGGGCATCCCAAGCACACAAATATGATTTATAGTCTGATAAGATCTCACTGTGAATTCAACTGCATGGATATTTTGAACACACATTTGTTTCAAGCCAAATTTCGTGTACTATGTTAACATCAGAGGCACACTCAGTTAATCTTGGTCAAAGAGAATTTTAACAAACCTGAGGATCGACAAATTTCGTGTACTGTCTTCTAATTGGAGTCATGTCTGGCTATTTTTCGTGTGATGTAGGGTGGGCTGCTCGCAGTGGGCCGCCGCGTGCTCCCTCGCGCCGGATGCCGCCGCCGCCTTGCTCGCCCGCACCGGCGAGGTAGAAGGTCTGCTAGGATGGGTGCTCGCCGTGGGCCGCCGCGTGCTCCCTCGCGTCGGCCGCCTCCGCCGACTCGCTCGCCCGTGCTGGCGAGGTAGGTAGTAGGGAGGATTCGAGGTGGGTTGCTCGCCGGGATCGGGGCGGGGGTGCCGGGATTTAAGGCGGGGGAGCGGGTTGGGGTCGGGGACGGGTTGGGGTTGGGGTCGGGGACGTGATGGGGTGGGGTCGGGAACGGGGTGGGGTCGGGGACAGGATGGGCATAGTGTCTGTTTCCAAATTGGGTTGGGTTCATGTATAGCTATATAGGAATCTCTTAAAAGGAGTTCTTATATAGTTGGGTCCTATATATATATATATATATATATATATATATATATATATATATATATATATATATATATATATATATATATATGTCTTGCTACCATGGATGCTACCTACGCATGTCTTGCTGGTCGTCTGATGGTGCCCTTGTGATTCGCGCATTTAAACGTCTGTTATTCAGTCCCGATAGTCTGTTTCTCTGCAAAACTCAAACGTGAGCACCTCCTGCTGTCCAACACAACGACAAAAACCACCTTGCGGGAAACTTATAAAATGCAATCCAAGTCCCTGTGGAACGAGATTCAGGCGGCCATGTGCACGTCGATCCCCGGCTTTCAGCTCGACATGGCAAAGAAGAGGTCCCCTACCGCCTCCTCCGCACCATCCTCCACTGCGGCGGTTCCTCCCGTCGGCGCCTTCCCTAGTTACTCCGCGCGTGGCCTCGATTTCTCCCACAAACGTTGCCCTGGTCCCTTAGTCCTCACCACAGTCGGCCTGGTCCCCCGCCGACGGTGTCCACCTGGGCTAACCACCACACCCGAGTCGCTAGCCCCCGCCACCGTCCAGGGTGTGCAGGCCGACGAGCTCCAACAGCAGGCACCATGGGGTCTGGGAGTTAGCCCGTCGTTCGTTGCTGCCAAAAACAGACACCTCGTCCGTTCTCCTATAGGACCATGGGCGTTACTGAAATTTTGGGATGGAGAAAAGCAAAGCGGCTGGTTAATGGTCGCAAGCACACAAATATGAGCAGAAAATTTGCCACACAGCATCCGCTGCTAATGGCCTCGTACATCGGCGAGTTCTTAGTCGAAAGAACGATTCCATGATAGTCATAGCCGCCATCGCGTTTTTGACTGGCGGTGCAAGGGCGAGGAGGAGCAGGGCGCACCTGGGATGGATGGGACGACTGTGGTAGAGTGCGGGGGTGGCTGGCCGTGGTGGAGTGCAGCGGTGGACGACCATGGTGGAGTGCGGGGGTGGCTAGCCGTGGTGGAGTGCAGCGGTGGCCGGTCGTGGTGGGTGGTCAGGCCGGAGAGCAGGGGTGGGTGGGATATGTCGAGGAGGACGAGCGGGGTGGGTGGATATCTAGACGATGGAATCTGGAGCAGGGTCGGTGCAGGAGGAAAACGGTCATTTAACGCTCGTTAGTTGATGGAGGGTTAAAACATGCCCTATAGGCTGATCTAATGGTTGAAAGGGATGCACAGTTAGCCATCATGTTATCTCACTATTATATATATATAGGAAGAGAAAATTGTATGCCCTAGTACCCGGGAGGAAGCATCTCCTACCACGAGTTTGCTTTGAGATTGGTACCAATAGACCTTCCTTTTTCTTTTCCCTTTTGCACCAACTATTTATGAAAACATTTTCTCTCACCACCCCTATGACATAGGCAAGCAAATAAGAAAACTTGGGGCGGTTTGGCAGTTCTAAAAGAGTGTATTTTGCAGCCTTAGTTTGAAACCGAGTTTGAAAATCTATGCAGAAATGGGTAACACGTGTACTGCAGCGCAAGTGGGATCTGCTCCTACTACCAGCCCGCTGCAACCCTACGCACGCGTGGCAGATAAATGGCCCACTATTCAAATTTCAAACATTAGATACCAAGTGCTTGCCGAGCCAGCAGAAGTGACCAGGTTGTTTCTATCCTTGGCCAACCCTGAACACGTCAGTTGTTTAGAACCTTCTCATTGCCATGGGATCCAGACGGAAATTAATCAGCTAGTATGTCCTGATTTAATCGTTCGGTGACGCGAGTTCTAAGATTGATGATCCCTATTTCGCATGTGTCCAAAATCCCCTACTATGGCCATCGATTATGATTTGTCCCTGATTGACCACCCGTTCCGCCGCCGCCGAAGACACGGAGGCCGTGTCTGGTGGGAGACACGACGCAGCCCTCCCACCGCCATCGACGTTTTCTGGTTGCAACGGCCGCGCTCGGTTAGGCTCTCCCACCCTTTTTTTTATTTTTTGTTTGACAAGATTTTTTATAGATCCATCGATTCTTTGTTCCCAGATTTGTTTTTGAACATGTATTTTTGGTGCATTTTCTGAGAAAATTGTAAAAAATCCTTCGCAGATTAGAGCAAATCGCAAAGATGTCGTACAGTCAAGGCCGGCATTTTTATGTGAGATGGATTTGTTCTATGAGCACCATCTCTTTCAGCCTCTTTTGGATTTGTTCTTTCCGGCTGTTATTGGAGCAAATTGCAAAGAAATGTTCACAGATATGGACTTTTGGATAGAATCAGTTTGTTGCGGGCACAGTTTAGTGTACTAGATTTAGGAGTGCGCCTCGGCAGACGGGCCCGTAGGTTTCGAATTTATTTAGCTTAGGTTTATGAAGCTTTAATGTGATTTATATTTAATTTAGCAATGACAAAAGTGATTTTGAATTTGTTAGGCAAAAAAGAACAAAATTAGACACTACCAAAAAAGAACTGCTTACATCAGAATACCCACGCAAGTGCCAAACATAGGACGGCATATCATAGATAATCTAAGTAGTTCTTAATTTACAAACCCACAGCAATCATCTTTACTTAGAGGGTGGTAGCATCATGAAATGGAATCCATAGTTCCTAGGACAAGGGTTGATCAAAGAGCCAGATGTTCCAAGAACCAAAGCAAACGAAACCACACCATGCTTACATACTTCACACAGTGACTTAGGTACTTTCCTTTTCATTGCTGATGGTCTACAATCATAATAGAAAGTACATTTAGTTTCTGATAGTGCATGTCCCATGTATTAAACTGATGTCAGTAAACAGCAGCTGGCTCACCTAGCGATGGGCACGTTCAATTCCTGCGTAGAAGGCCCAGGATCATTTGCAGACGGGTCTTGAAAGGCCCAGGATCATTTGCAGACGGGTCTTGAACAGAAGTGACCGGGGGAATGACAGGTGGAACTATAGCCCAAGAAGTGGCAATAATAACAGTGTCGATCAAGGAAAGACTGTGAATCCTTGGAAAAGAAGCCTCAACCTTCCGGACCATGAATGATGGTTGCATTTTCAACTTCCTTTAGATACCTACACAACAAATCTATACTTGCAAGATAATATCTTAGAAACCTCAGGAGGTAGGAGGTGGGAATCGTGCTTGCCCAGCAGTAGTCTCGTAATTAAATATCGGATCCTCGGTTGGCTGGTTAAGTTCTATCACTCGTTGAATATGACTTCCAATCATCCGTGTTGTGAATGACCGAGAACAGAGTAAATTCAGCCTCACCTGTTCGGTCTGAGGCAATGACCGAGAACCAGTACCTGAAAACAAACAGGTGTCATCTGAGGTTTTAGACTATAGACACCATATATATTCATACTAAGTAGAGAGAATAAGCAAGAAAAGGGGCATCCTAACCAGCAAGAAAAGAGACATTGAGCGGAAATGGGAAAGCACTATGACATGCCTCCCATAAGGACCTCGCAGTAAGAATATTGTCTACACCTTGATCACATCTTAAGGTCACAACAACTTATAGTATTTATTGTTTGCATGGTAAAAAATTGTGTACCCATCAGTATAACAGATATATAAGCCTACTGTCTTCCTAAGTTTCGTTCGAGCTACATCTTGTACAAGATCCATATTGTTACGTTGTGTTTATCGCCCCTCTGTGAACTATATATCTTCCAAGGTAAGGATATGCTCACTGAAGCCTCATCGTATATTTTCCTACGAACCACCTCACCATACTCATTTTTTACAGATAAGGGAAGTCAAAAAGGATCAACAAAGAAGTCAGCTCCCTAAGCGGACTTTTATCTTGCCCCGCTCAAGAAAGGAAGAGATAAATCTGTCTTCACTAAACGGACTTGTTGTGCATAAAGTCTGAAAGCCATAACTAAGACCGATGTAGTGAACTATTGTCTGGTGTATCCTAGTTATTGGCCACGCAAAAAAAATTCAAATGTACCTCATTTGAGGTGCCCAAAGTACCTAGCATTACAGAACCATGCAAACTGTGATTAGCTAATAAATGACCTGAATATTTTGAATGTCGGTGTTTTGTAAGGTTACTATTTCAAAAGAAGGTATCTCACCAACCCTATAGTATAATAATTTAGATAAATATGGCTGATTGACTGAATTAAAATTTTGTACTTGTCCATACAGTAGATTGTTTATGCGCTATGCTAAAAATTAAGCAAACAAAAAATTTATGAGCTGCTGTAGAGTAACATGTCAACAATGAAGGAATGCAGAGTATACTGACCTCTCTGATTGGAGTAGAAGTGAGTTAGCTACACAGTAGTGTAGTTCACTGTTCTAAGATCTTACATGTGAAACTCATATAGACCAAAGCACCATTTTATTGCAACTGAAAAGATTCAGGAAAGTTGGGCAGATACTTTGAAAGGTGATGGCTGGTTGTGAAGATTCAGTAAAAGATGAGTCAATAGATCTAGCTGGGTAGTAACTATGGTTGAAATGTAGCCACCAAAGTGATATCACTATTTGCTTTTATCTGTTGACCAGTCAGTATAGTTCTTATGCTCTACAGATTAACTGAAATTGGTTCCTTTACTACATGCTCCTTCTCCAACATACCAACATCTCCTGGGTACATAGCTAAACAAGTTTCTTCTATTTAATTTTTATCTACACAAAGCTGAAAAATGTGATTCTATATTTTCATCTTTTCTGGTATTTATTTAAACCATAGTAGTACGGAAGCAAAGGGCATGACCAAAAATCATAGACTTCATTTACTTACCAGCAATATGAATCGTGATGGATCCATCATTCAGTAGTGTGGCTGTCACACTTTTTTTTCATGTTTTCAGTAGAAGAAGCAACCAATCCTGGTATGTATTCAACACCAACCCCTCGTCCTTATGGTACAAACACACGCTGCTAGGAACCCAGTGGCCATCCAATCTACCAAAAATAACTATAGTGAGTTTAGTACCAAGGTGTTAAGCATTTCAGCGACTAAACAAGCTAGTATTACCACCACTCAGACAGAAATGATCTGGTACATACCAGGATTGCTACTAAATCCTTCAAATCTAGGTTTTAGGAGGAGCAGATAACATGAAAAATTGTGGTAAGAAAATATATCATCCAAATTGGTGATATTATGTAGGTTAAGCATTTATACAATAGCACTCTATAAATAGGAAAAAGACCTGAGTTTTTTATACTGAATATTGATCCAGAGTAGAAGTAAGCTAAGAAGTCAAAACATGTTCTTTTGCGCTATTACATGAGAATTCTTCAAATGACCATAATTGTTGAGTTTAGACTGAGATGTATAGTACTTGTATCTACAATGGGACTACCAAATTAGTAAATCAAGAAATAGCAAAACACATCTGTAGCCCATAGAATGTTTATGAGTTTGATCTGTAAGTGGGCTTGAACATAAACAACTGAAGGAAGATATTGTATCACATGATCGTGGTAAGTAAAGCTCTGTTCCAATATTCAGTAGATGAGTATTAAAATGAAACACTTAAGCAAAGTTACAGATTTGTGGTGGTAGATCTTATCTACAGAAATTTCATAATTTTCCAGCCCCTCTAATGCATGTGGTTTCTCATATAGAGATCTAAAAAACTTACTGTTGTGTGTTAATAGATTTCATCTATTGACATGGTTCTCTCCAAAAATATCTTAGCCTCGGTAGATAGAAGGTCCAAATCCCACGATAATGTCCTCCCATCTTGGATTTTGATTGCTCACACTCCAATTTCTTTCATATTTTACTTTTTTCAATTTCCATCGGTACGTGTAGATATCTTTCTTCTATTAGTGCGGAACCAAGTCAGTAGTCATTTTGCAAAATCATGTATCTTCTACTTCTCTTTTATACATAACTAACTTATAACTGTTCAAAATCCTATAGCATAAAATCTTCTGTTTTAGCAGATTGGATGCCCATAGTTATTGCCACTTTTTTTCTCTTATCGAGAGGAAACTGAAGGAAAGAGCCAAATAACCTCTACACTCTACGCTCTAATGTAATCAATTGTGTCCATGACTTGCTTCAGAATTATCTTCTCTTAGACAAAAGTACAGATCAATTTTGTTAAATATACAATTAGCTTGTACTGACTATACACACTAATGCCCCTGAACCAGTGCATGGTATTGCTTCAGACTATACACCTGAAAACCACATATTAGATAGTATGCACAAATATGAATATCCTAGCGAATCAAAGGTTCCAAAGCTGAATAGGATAATTCAACTCTTATGTAGCCGCATCCTTGAATCGATCAACAAATAGTCCCTCATGGCGCACGCTTGTGTGGACAATTTTCTGTTCCAAACAGTGTTAACACTTTAAATAAATCATCCCTGGGCGGGTTGTTTCTGCATCATCACACAAACCTAGTATTAGCTTCTAGCATGACTAAGTTTCAGCTTAGTAACATTATCTACCCTCAACACATTCAACATAAATAATCAATCCTCTTACCATGTTTCATATAGTAAAGTTGCTCCCAAATCACAATACAATGGTGAAAATCTACAAAGCATTGATACGGCAACACTTACAGCTAGTATATATATAGAGAGAGATGAATAATATAATCACATGTAATAAAGACAAAGATAAAAATTTGACCCATTTCTTGTCTCCATGCCTCTTTTCAAGTCCCCGATAACTGAATGCCTATCAATTTCTTAAAGTCTCATGGTACCTGCAAAATGGATCTGATAGTATTAGAATTTAAGATAGACATAGCACATAACCATGAAAATTTGGAAAAGGTAAAGAAGTGGGATTGTAGCCCTACTTCCGATTCCATCTCTGAATCTAGTAATGCCAGCAACATCTGTAGGTCAACATTAGCATGAATCATCTACCCAGGCAGCAAGAAAATCAATACACCGGCAAGGATTTCCATGACCCATAAGAATATCATCAAACAGTTGACCTGCAAAAATATCTCCATATAAGAACACATACACACAAAGAGGGAGAGCAGCTTGTGAGAAATCAAGACAAAGAGGGAGAGCAACCCGTGAGAAATTAGAGACAAAAGTAGCAGTAGCAATACCATGAAGGAGAGTAGCAAACAACAACTCCTAAATCCATGATGCGGTTCATTTAAGAATATTCTGTAGTCTGCAAGCAAAAAATATTGAGTCATAAAAGTATAATGGAAATAATGGAGGCTCCAAGTCTGTCCTTTTGCTATTTAATTTTTTGAAAAAAAATTATAGGCGAAAAATTCCCAGCTTTCATTTATTAGATTAAAAACGAAAGATCAGACCCTTGTGGTATTTATCTAGCAGGTCCTACGCAGGAAAACATTTGGAGCATTTTACAATTCATGAATGACCTCAATTTATCAACATTCACTTTCATCTTAGAGACCACCGCTTAACACTGATCTGTTAATACATCTATTCAGCAGTTAGCTTGAAAGAGAAGGCAATACAGTCTATTGACCTACTGAGATAAAATAAACAAGTTTTAGGACAGATGTCGTCGCCCTGAAGTATTTAAAGAAACCGCTTGCAAGAAATCTACAGAAAGTAGAATATGTGGGGAATGGAAAAAATAGTACCTTCAGGTAATTCTGGTCTATATTGGACGGTACTATATTTCTGCAAAACAAGTCATCTCAAGATCAAATAGATAATTTTGGCATGTCTCAATAATACGCAGCAATAGAGCTGGCCAACAAACTTGAAGATACTTTGATGATCTATGTTATGAAGCATGAATATCTGTTATGATGCCTACAATTATGGGGCCTGAGACCTCTCTTATGATGTCTGCAGTTATGGGGCATAAGATCTCTGTTATGATGCCAATAGTATCTGCTGTATACCCAAAAACATATCAGTTTAAATAATATGTTGCTACATTGACCAGATCATAGCAGGAACAACCTAAAAAAATTGACTGCATATGCTTATTAATATGGCGGCCTTCAAATAAGATGACCTGTGGATAGTACAATACTGATCCCTTTTTATGAATAAATGCGCATCTAATTTTGAATGCTCCACTAAGATGTAAATAGGTCACGGAAGAAGATTTCTTCTTTAAACATCCCAGCAATATGCAATTATTCAAAAGCGAAAAGCGGGTTACCATGTCCATACAGAACTATAACTGCTAGAGCCCGAGTTGAACACAGTTATCTTCTGAGATTAACCGGAATGAGAAGTAAGAGAAATACATATATATACGTCCAAGTTGAAACTTATAAAACATGTAATATCTGCACATTATGGTTTCAATCGATTACAGAATTATCAAGTTTACCATTTGTACAAACTAAAAATGAGCAAGAGATGTCGAGAACTGCAGGAGTGTAAGAGGATACATCTTCAACTATGATTTTTCCACGGTCAAGCCACTGAAAATGAATGAAGCCTTCTTCACCCTGCAACAAAAGAGATACACAGTTACACTGAAATTACCGACAAATATAAAATGCATATGCCTTGGAAATTATGCTGATAATATTTAACATAGGACATGAACACGAGTCTGAATTCCTACTCCTAGACCTAGACAGTATAGGTCGTGCTGCCATACAGAATTCCTACCCTTAGACCATACCTGATCCCATGGAGGCGCACCGATCTCCCTACCATCTCTCTACCAATTGACTGACGTAGCTTTCAGTTTACCTAGAATTAAGAGCAGCGGTAGTCAAGCAAGCACACATGCGCAGCAGCAATCATGGCCGTAGAAAACAAGCAAGAAACCATGAAGAGCAAGTATTGAGATTTGGGGAGGCACCTTGGCGCTGGGCGCGGCGTCGTCAAGGCAACTCTGCACGGCGGCCATGGACGCTGAGGTTTCCCACCATGGGAGGGCGGAGGAGGTCTTGGCGCTGGGCGTGGCGGCGTCGAGGCAACTCTGCACGGCGGCCATGGACGCTGGGGTTTCCCACCATGGGAGGGCGGAGGAGGAGCTCGCGGTGACGAACGCGGAGCTTGGCCGGCTGCTATGCGCGACGAAGAATGTGTTAGAGACGGCGGCAAGGCAATTCTGTGCAGCGGCCATGGACTCTAGGATTTCTCACCGTGGAAGGGCGGAGCTGCTCCTGGGATGGAGAGGAAGGGGCGGGAGGAGGAGGTCGCGAGAGGAGGAGGGAGGCGGAGCGCCGCCGACCGGCCGCCGCACGCGAGGGGAGAAGGGGGCGGGGGCAAGGGCACGGGAGAAAAAGAGGAGGCGGCTAGGGTTTGTGAGTAGGGCTCGGCGAGCGGCGATATGTCCAGCCACGCTGGGCGCACGGCTCAAACGCCCGGGCAGATCTGGACGTTCTTCCAAATCGAACAGCCCATATATTCGAATTTTTGGTGAGCATAGTACTACTTCCTCCAATAATCTATATATCTATATCTATATCTATACCTAATACCTAATACCTAATAATAATAAAGGAAGGAGTGTTTCTTATAGTACCTACACTTTTCATGACTGTTTTACCCTCCCACCAACTCACATATTACTCACCACTGCCACACCGAAACGTTATTTTATTTTATTTTATTTCCTCTCTGCTGTCGCGGCCTCGGGCGAGTGCAAAAGGGACCGGAGGCGAGGTCGGGACTCGGGAGAGGCCAGACCTAGAGTCTTTGCGCAACAACACAACACGATCGAAATTACCCTATATAGGAGTAGCACATATCTATACCAGATTACCAGACCATTGCCCTCGACCTGGGTAGAACGTGATGTGCTCCTTCCAATCCGGTCGCCACCCTCGATCTCAGGCGAGCAGCGCTATTTCTCTCCTATGACGGAAGGAACGGAACCAGCTGTCGTGGAACCCCCACGCGCACGTGCTCCGGACCCTGACACGGTCGAGCCCCCGTCTCTGACACCTCCCGATCTGGCCGCCGCCACCCTGTGGATTTGTCGCCGCCGTCAAATCTTCCCCTTCCTCGGATCCCTGCTGCCCCCATGTTCGCCACCTATCGGTCACGAAAGCACCCCCTGGTGACCTGCCATGACCAAGCAGCAGCGGATGACAGCGAGTTTGCCCTCCTACACGGCTCCCCGCCACCTACCAGTTGTGGATGACCTGCCTGGACCAAGTAGCAGCGGAGGTTGCAAGATCGCGCTTAACCTCCCCGCACGATAGTTTGGCCCTGAGCCCAGGCCATCCATGATTGTGAGCTAGAACACCGAACTGTTCGTAGTACATGTTCTGAAGTCCCTGCCAAGGGCGACTGATTTTGAAATGCAGAGGACCTGCTGACTCAGGCTATCACCTCGCATCTGGTTAAGAGACGCTGGATCAAGATCGATTTACTACATGTGCAAAATCAACTCTACCAATATGCTAGGAGTCAAAGAGATGTGTGCTTTATACATGAATCTTTCGCTGGAGTGGAGGTTCTGACACGGGGATTCTTCCAGGTAATTAAAAAGAGACCAATGTTGTCTTTTATGGAACTAATGAAGCAAACAAACTCTAACAATCAAGCGAGCTCATTTCAATGTGAGTGTTGCCGGATTAAAATCAGTGTTGTGCACAACACACCACTAAGAAAAAAAGGTACTTGTTACTTGACCACTTTGTACTTCCTTTATGTAATGCCATATACGATTTCCAAGATGCTGTGCAAACACAAGCGCCATGCTATTGTTTGGGCCGGGAAAAAAAAGACCATCTATTAGACCGATCATAAGCTTGCTGCCGTGGTACAAAGTGAGGTTAGGTCAGCTTATCGAAGTTAATCTTCTTCTCTTAAGAGAGGAGGTATTTATAAATTATGCTCTTGGTAATATTTCTTGAGATTGTTGAAAATTGTTTTCTTGTTGTGAGTTGGAAATTGGAATCGAATTATCAAACAAATGTAAACTTGCTTTTTGCATACGTGACATAAAATTTTATTTCCCGTTGCAAGGCATGTTTCCTAGTAGGTTAAAAATAAATATGACAGGCACAGTTTATGTAGGAGGCTACCTGCGCTTGCTAGGGGCAGAATAGACAGGTTTAACCCAAATATCAAAGAATTTCACAAAATAAACTTGTGGTAAAACTATTTTTCTCGTCTAATCCTTTTGTGTAGCGTCTAACACAACAGCGCTATCCTCAACCGGGTAGCGCCTCTCACAAAGACGCTACAACTCTTTCCAATGTGGCACGCGAGAACCAAAGATCGGTGTGGTAGCGCCTTTGATTGAGGCATTACAGTATATAGTGTAGCGTCTAAGTGAAAGGCGTTATACTACTTTTATATAACGTGTATACATATTTTATACACAAAGTGTCATAGTTTAGTTGGTTGAGATCTTGGAATTTTGGGCAAGTAGGTCATTGGTTCAACTCCTCATACCATTGATTTTATTTTTTTGGAGCTCTATTTTGTTTTGCTTTTGTGAATACAGTATACAGTATATAATACTTGCATTTAAACAGATGCAAAATATTTTTATCTTTTAGTATTATAGAAAATCAAGAACATATTATCCTATAGCTTTTTAATCACGTGAACAGATTAGCATCAGTATGGGTGAGGGAAGTTAAGACACGTCAATCAGGAACAGATTATCCTATTTTGTTTTGCTTTTGTGGATACAATATGCAGATAAAGAATACTTGCATTTAAACAAAAGCAAATTTTATGCCGAACTAGGCCGAAATACGCTAAATCTGGATGAATTTGAGCCGAATTTGGACAGAAAAAACGTCCCAGAAACCCGGCCTGAAAACGCAAGTGTGAAACTCGACGTTTCCAGACCAAAAACATATTTCGTCCGGCCATATTTAGGTCTAGATTTCGGTCTAGAAACGACCAATCGAGTGGGAATGCTCTTAGGTTCACAGGATATATTCTGATATGGAACACACTTGATGGTTCATGTTGTTCCTCGTATACTGTCAGATTAATATACTCTTGTGATGATTAACTTGTGACCTTCTCTGAATATTGCTGAAGTATTTACGTATAACAAACAGTTCCATAACATGATCACGGTCAGCAAGGCGGACCATAAGAACTGCGACATGATGGAGCCGACTGACGCCTGGTACAAAGATGAAAATATTTTGCTTCTGTTTAAATGCAAGTATCGTTGTTCTATATATTAGTATCCGCAAAAGCAAAACAAAATAAAAAAATATTTTTATTCTTTTAAATGCAAGTATCGCTTGGTCTGTATATTATATCCAAAAAAGCAAAACAGAATAGAGCTTAGGAAAAATAAAAACAAAAATCGACGGTATAAAGAGTCGGAGCCGACTACCGTCTGGTACAAAGATGAAAATATTTTGCTTCTGTTTAAATGCAAATATATTAGTATCCGCAAAAGCAAAACAAAATAAAATATTTTTGTTCTGTTTAAATGCAAGTATCGCTTGGTCTGTATATTATATCCACAAAAGCAAAACAAAATAGAGCTTAGAAAAAATGAAAACAAAAATAGACAGTATGAAGAGTTGAACCCATGACCTACTCACCCAAACCAGCAATCTCAACCAACTAAGCTATGATAAAGTTGTGTCTAAGTTAGGTATACATTGTACTAGGTGGATACGCGGCGAACCGCGCCGTGGTCCATGTGATGGGTTTGTAGGGTTTTTTTTTAGGATCTGATAGGTTTTATTAGGTGTATTATTCGATTTAAACAACTCGTCTTTTCCGCTTACCAACTCCACCTATAGCTTGAATAACACACTGTCAGATTAACATGCATGAGTTGAGCAATGCCGGTATCTTAGTACCTACCACTTAGGGCAACAATGCAATATCTATAAAAATGCATATTTTAATATCATAGCTAGTTGATGAGCTCAGTATGATATAATAGTCACCGAGAAAATTAAGAAATTAAAGTAGATACTTCTATGGGAAGACCAAATACAAAAAAGGGAATATCATAATTGATCACAAGGACACCACTGTTTCTTTTGGCACTAAGTTCTTTCCCCATTATTTCTTTAGCATTTTTCTCCAAATAGGAAGCATAGCTATGTCCATGGGACAACCTTGTAGTAGCAAACTAAGGATAACTATACTTTTGACTGCCAGATAAGCATAAATGAGAAGCATGTCAGGTTTAGTAACCTGCAAACTGGAGACACGTATACAGTCAATTGCATGAGGAAAACGGCTGGACAAACTCATGTTATCTAAATCAAACTCCCTCGACAAAAGGTTGTAGTCAGCAAAGTGTCTGCTCTAGTCAGTTTGGAAAAGCACCTTGCATGGGCAGACATGGAGGATTTCCTTTGTACATTAGAAGAATCATACAAAAATAGATTAGTTTATCACCGAACATTGGTTCTGCAGCTGTAAGAGTAAGGACAATTCACAGGATAGTAAAGGAGCATGGTACATTCGACCTGGTTGATAAACGTGCTACATCAGGAGCCTTCTGTTTGTTGATTTGATGCTTTGGTTCCTTTTTTTTAAGTGAAATGTAGCAGTGCCACATAGCAATGTTGTATTTCTTAGGTAAACCTCATAAAAAGAGAATGTTCACTTGGGTGGTTTTATGGTCTCCGTATTCAGACTTCATAGGCAGAAGAGACCAGTTTAGAGATCAGAGAAATATCATCTGATCAAACACGCATTGCCACGATAATGTCTCTAACCAGGTCTGGCTTACTTTTCTTGAGATTAGGCAAACTCATATTCATATCATCTACAGCAGCGGGATTTAACTTTTGAAGGTAAAACAAGGCAGCAAGGCATGCATATTGCATGACCTCAAGACTTGTACAACAATAATCGCCAGTCGGACCACAAGGATGAGGAGACCTGGGATAACTATTAGAAACATTTTAGGGATATGATGTTATCGCCAATATGATCAATAGAATAAATCCTAAATAAGTTTTAAATACATAAATATAGTTAGTAGTAGGTTAAAAAAACTTATACACACGATATCTTAGTGAACATTCCCATCTTTCTTGTTAATTGAAGATGTTTCTCTAATCAAGTGTGAACAGATAAACCAACGGAATTTTCATGCGACCAAACACAAGCCAATAAATTATTGCCATGAAGCACCCTACAAAATAAATTCGACCATTTCTTTTGATGATTCATTTACTTCTTCTCGTCACGGAAAATAACAGACGGTTGCCACAGTAACAAAAACTTCACCCAACAGGTTAATTGCACGGCCCAGATGGCTCATAGTAAAGATCAAACAGCTAAAAACGTGTCTCATAGGATGAGCTCATCACACGGGTCATTCACCCACCTTACACTGGTATGTTCCGGCTTTGCTCCACTCTAGTAGAACTTGGTTCGCCTCCACTGGCATTCCTTTTGCAAAACCTGGTCTCACAACTTCTCTCAAGAATGTGTCTTTAGATGCCCTATTAACACTATTCAGTAAAATGAACAAAGAATTAGCCTGGCCTGTCAGCATCACATTATCAAAATGACAACAGTTTTATCTCTTCCAAAATAGAATGTTGTAAAGTCTTGTTCAGGTAACGGTAAAGGATTTATATGGATAAATCAAGTTCAGGTTGAGCTACATTTGAGAAAGGGGATTCTGATACAGTTTTCGAGACACTGGTTGATTCGTTATGGCATGTTTCCACTGAATGCACATGAGTGCACGAAAAGTAACAATGAATTAGATGCTTGTATTATCTGGAAGTTTAGATAAAAATGTACCTAGCTGAATTCTGCCATGACCAAACATCACGCATGTATAGAAGTTGGCCATCAGATGCTTATATCCTTCTCCCTTGTCATGCTGCGCAACACAATATCAAAAGCAAGAACAAAAGCCTTTTTTTGCTTGGGAGCATCATTCAAAAAAAATTGACCATCATTGGCTCTGAGTGTCGATTTGGTCTATAATTTGGTATTTCTCTTATATTGTGCATAGGCAGGTTATAGGCAGCATAGCAAAATTAATTTTGTCAAGAAAGATTTCATCACAAGCTTATACAATGAATACAGAATTTGAGAAAAAACAAATTAATCATCAAGCACAAGCCAAAAATATTGTGGCAGTTCATGAACCGTTGTCATTTTGTGCTCAAACTCATATTCGCGAGAAGTTACTATTTCAATATATAGTTCTTTGATGGCTGACACTGTCTTTTCTTCAGGCTGCATGTTACCCTGTTTGTTGTAGTGCCTAGAGTATATTTCACCACTCATTTCCATATGTATTTCACCATTCGTTGTTGTTTCAGATAAAGGTCTGCCTGTATAATACCAAACTACCAGTTGCATACTTGTGGCATTGGTTTCCTCCAAGTTTGTTGTCTGCAGAATAACGTATATTAAGCTCCACATTCGATTCATGTCCACACAATAATTATTCTTTGCTAAATATTCTGAATTTAAGTCAGTGCGAACAATCATGCACTGGTATTACAGCCATGCTCTATGAGAAAATTAAAGAATATTTGGCAGTAGGCAACAAATCAAAGAATACATGCAATATAGCAAGTTTAGAATTTGGGAGTGTAGTGTCTCTAGCCTAGCATGTCAGTACCAGCGCCAATGGCAGGCACATACCACGCGCTGGTGAGCTGCAGTGCTGGCAACGGCCAGCTCGGTTGATGAAGAGCTGTGCAAAGCCGATGTAATAAGCCAAAGAAACTAAATGAAATCCATTTTTTTCTCCACTGTATCATTTAGAGACATGCAGCAAGACATTGTAGCGAACAAAACATATGGAATGTATGTGACTAACTGATAAACCAGGAAAAATGTAAACGGTGATATAGAAAAAGAATAAAGGTGCAGCTCACAGAGGGAGGGAAGAGGTCGTCCGACCTTCAGCTCGCCGAGGTCACGAGGGAGGCGATCGGCAACCTCGGCATCGGGAACAGATGGGATGAGCGGAAGCCACGTGTGCATCTTGACAGGCAGCGTCCGCATGCGTATCGGGAGCAGAGAGGCGACCTTCCCGTTAAGTACTAAGGTCCACGATGGGCAACAGAGGACCTTGTATCCATGAGGCATTTGGCTAACAGATGCGCTTGTATTCTTGATACCTTGTCGCAATCGTCATGTGCTAAATACATTCAGGGCAATTTATTTTCATTAGTACAAAAATAAATGATGAGAGTTATCATCAAACAAGCTCACCCAAGATGGAGATATGAGATCACCAAGTTCTATAAATCCCACATTAAAAAATGTCCAATGCTTATTAGAAATATTGTACATCACACTCAACTTTCATATGTTTCACTAACAACTATAGCTATAGATGGATGAACACCATGGTCACGAACATGTTGAGATTGCTCTTATTTTATCTGCATTAACAGCGCAAACCAGAATGAAAAAAAATCTGGGATGTACAGAAAAGTAGGAGCACCTCCTTTAATCTGATTACTAAGATAGAATTTAGTGGCATCAGTCATCACTCATCAGATCCTAGTGCAGAACTAATTCTCAAGGGGCTACCACACATCAGGGCCACAAGGATTTAGGAGTGGGAAAAGGACCAACCTTCGATAACCTGGAAGACTAATCTGTATGTTCCCTCTCCAAGAACCTTGTGCTTCAGGAAGCATTCGGCCACAAGTTTCACATTCGAGTCAATTTTCGTCATCGCCCTGCTCGCCATGGGTGGCAGGCCAAATCAGGCAACAAGGGTGAGGGAAGTCCACCTGGAGCACTATCTCGCGGGGTAGGCGCCGCTGAAAGGAGAAGTTGGTGGGTAGCCTCGCCATCGCCGGTTCGAGGTGGGGAGTGGCGGCTTGCAGGGGCGGTGAGGCTCTTTCTAGATGGGTGCGGAGTGGGAGGACGGATCGTGGAGAGGAGAGCGGCGTTACGGCAAATTGTTTTCTCACCGTTTTCTTTTACTCGCTGCCTCGTGGGCCGTAGTGATGGGCGGGGCCGTTCAGTTCCAAATGAGGTGGTGGCCAGGGTGATAAAAATCTTATTTCGTGGACGATCCAGATGACCCTTCTCCTATATCTCGCGGTTGAGAATACTAGAATCGGGAGGTGGCTGAGAAGCCGGGTACACGACCACGCTTACAGCTTAGATTAATATAAAAGTAGTATAGCGCCTTTTATTTAGGCGCTACACTCAGTCTAAGGCGTTATCAGACCGATGTTTGGGTCCCGCATGCCATGTTGGAAAGGGGTGTAGTGCCTTTGAAAGATGCGCTATCCTGTTGAGGATAGCGCCTTTGTGTTAGGCGCTACACAAAAGGGTTAGACCAGGAAAATAGATTTGCCACGAGTTCATTTTGTGAAATTCTTTGATATTTGGGTTAAACTTGTCCATTCTGCCCTTGCTAGGCCCTGGAGCTCGTCTACTTGAAGGTGCACGTTTGTGATAGGCAAAGTGAGTGTACAAGCACCATTTACTATTTTTTTTTGAACAGAAAAGGGCCAGAAGGCCCCAGAAGCTGTTTAATTAAAACAGGCGGTGGGTACAATTACAGAGACATCCGAAAACAAGGGGTGAATAAAAAGATAAGGACAACACATAAGCAGAAAGGACCCTAAAAGGATAGAAGAAAAAGCAATCAGGTCCTCGTCCTTCTCCACCGCATTCGGTCATCGTCGGCGCCCTGGAGCCCACATCGTTGTCGGGGAACTTGCCACTTGGGACGATGCAGACTATGGAGCACACACGCAGGGCGACGACAAGCTTTCGCCACACGCGGAAGAAGATGCTCGGCTTCATCCAAGCGAAGATGTGGCCCCTGGCCACAGATAACGGCGGCGCAATCTCACCGACGTTGAGGAAGATCTGGGAACGCAGCTTCACGAACCGCAGCATCCAGATGCTGCAGGCTTGCCGATGCAGCAGATCCACTCCAGGGCACGTCGTCCCTACTCTCCTCGCCACCACGGCCGGCCAGAGAAGAACCGCAAAAGCTCGGAGCAGACCATCGCAGAGCAAACCAGTTGACCTTATGGGGGGGGCCTCCAGCGTCGAAAACCTCCACATCGACTGGCTCCGACCAAGGGAGCACGTCGGCGGAGAAGATCCACGCCAGAAGACGACAACTGTGGTCAGACCAGCCGCATGTCGAGCACCCAGACCGCCTCCCAGAAACAGCGACCACCAGCACGACCTTCTCCCACCCCTCGCCACCATGGCCGGCCAGGGAGAGAAGAACAGCCCGAGACTGCCAGATCTAGGGGCAGCAGCACTTATTGAGTTGGCCTCCGCCCACGGCAGTAGTAGCCGCTCGCTCCAACCATTGGAGTTCGCAGAACCACCGCGAAGACGGACGACCGGCGTCGTGCAGGAACGCCGGCGGGTACAGACCAGACGGCATCTCGCCAATCGCCACATGGGCAAACACAAGGAACCCTAAACCTAGACCTACGACACCTACGGCGAGAAGCCAACAACCTAGACTACGGAGAGGGCCTCGCCTCCACCGCTCTCCGGCGGCAGCGATGGGAGGGACAACGCTCAGCTACAGTAGAGAGGGAGGAGGGAGGAGGGAGGAGGGAGGAGGGACGGCGTCCACCCGCGCTGTGCTACTTGCTTGGATTACCATTTACTACTTGAAGCTGCACGTTTTGGCTTATGATTATTTGCTTCGGCAGGGGTTTGATATGCTGTTGCTAAAAGAAATAGAATAGCAACTTAGGCTAGCTTCTGCAAGTTCTCTCGGCCTTCTGTATCTGACAGATTGAGAAAACTTCATGAATTTTGTACTGGTTGACTAGCGATTGTGTGTTTTTTTCTGAACAAAGGAAAAAATTGTGAATTAATTTATTGGTCAGCTGCTTTCGCGCCGCCCTATGCTTAGCTGTTTCCGGGTGCCGCCCGTCCGCCAGTTCCGCATTAGGAACCCGCTCGATGCCTCCACCAAGCTCTAGTTGTGCCTGAGTAATGCATGTGCTCCATGGACGCAATGGTACACTTGCTCTGCTGGGAGGCATGGGAGCTGAGGAGCTTTGTGGGCAGTGCATGGCTTGTGTTTGTTAAAATGGCCAAACTTACTGGAGTACTTGGTCGTCATGTTTTTTTGTTCTTCTAGCAATCCCGCACATATGAATATATACTACATCCCAGGTTAGCTAGAGTTGTGCATTGTAGAGAGATAGAGAGGGAAATTGATTTAATTTTATAATCCGATGCTTCTTGAGGGCTCAAAATATTCGAAATTATCTCTATTTGATGTGTTCTAGAAAGTCATCTCCCAAAAAATGAGAACTATGTACTTTGTAGTGCTTACTTTAAACAATTGCATTCCTTTACCGTCACTCAGTTTATTTTGGTTATTCTTATAGGTAACAGTGTGAAAAGATCATACTGTAGTACATCCATTTCATGTTGGATATTTGGATGAACTATACAAAGATTTGCTTACTGTTGCTTCAGCTATGAGGTCATAAATTTTCTCATAGTTCCTATTTTTTCAGAATACGTTGATGGCGGCTCCACAACTTGCAGTGCCATATGAATTAAGGAGATACAAAATCGATGAGGTACTACGTACAACATTTCTTAGGATGTATGAGAATGGAAAAAATGTTCTACGCCCCCAGCATGGAAACGAAATGATGGATGTGCAGGGATTCCGCCAGCTAATGTGTGGCTCAAGGTAGTTATGAAGACTGACACGGCCGGGACAGGGCTGGGATGGGTACGGTCAGAAAACAGATTTCTCTGTTACTCCCTCTGTTTCAAATTACTCCACGCGCACGCTTATATAGGTGGTCTAGTATTATCTCATTTTTCATCAAATTTTTTTTAGAATTTTTGGTATAAGTAGTACATATTTCATACTATCTATTTCAAAAATTCGCGGATTTTTTTGAATGAAAAATGAGAGAGTACTAGTTCACCTACATAAGCGCGCCGGCGGAGTAATTTGAAACAGAGAGAGTATTTGACAAGTTTGAAATAAATAATGGTTGCAGATCGGTGGTGCCGTAATGTTTTGCTTTCTCAAAATGTGTATTTTCAGATAGCATTCTCAGTAGGAGAGGGATGAGTTAGAATTATACTTTTGGTAGTACTCTGTCTTGTGTATTAGTTCAGTTAACAAATCACACTATTGAATGTTGATTGACTTAAGCTGTGTCTTCTAAAAAATAAAGTATTCTTCATCTCTAGGAGTGTGTGTTTTGTGTAACCGGCTAATGTAACTTAATTTAACATCCTTTTTTGTTCAAAAAATTCAAGTTTCGATGTAGGATGATTCTGCAAAGAAGGACTTGTGTGAAGCATCATCTTTTTCTTAAGTCATATGCCCATTTTCCGTGTAGAACAGAGCAAAGTTTGCAGTCAATGATATTGTTTGTGAGCTCTCAGCATGTCTTATAGTTTTTGTTTGGATACCCTTAATACAAATTAACTATAGTTTTGACATTGAAGTTTAGGTGAGCTATAAGGTACTCCCAATAGTAAAAATTAAGTCATTTCTCAGTTTTGTGGGCCGCCAAGAGATGCCTCGTCGGCAGCCGTGTCTACACATCGCCGCTTCGCCCGAAACGCCGTTCCTCCACCACGCCATGAGCAGCCACCGCACCAGACCCGCGTGTGACCTGCCACAACCACCTCCACATGTGTAGAAAAGGGAGAGGGGTGCGCCGCTCTTGTCATGCCGCCTTCATCGACGTATTTGTATCGAATAAGTGGTAGGTCAGTCGCGTATTGGTTTGGTACCATTGATATGCGCCACACGGTGATGTGGTCTTACGATTAGGAAACATTAAGTGTGCATGCCCTTCGTTTCAGTACCACACATGGCTAGATTAGGTTCCTCAGCCGTATTCCGTTTCGGTACCACTCGTGGCTAGATTCTGGTTCCTCAAACATGTACTGAATAAGTGGTAGGCCACTCGTGTTTTGGTTCGGTACCATCGAGATGCGCCGCTAGGGAACGTGGTTTTACGAATTAAGTAACTCTAAGTGCCCATGCCCTACTGTTTCGGTACCACTCGTGGCCAGATTCAGTTCCTCGGCCATGTTCCGTATCAATGATAAGACAGTCGCGTGTTTCGATACCACACGTGGTGCAGTGACCCAGCATACCATTACATGTGTAGTATACTATAGTCGATGACATCCACAGAACATTGTTCTGTAAATATCACATTCCTCAGAGTGGCACAACAGAAACATTACGGGTCCAAATTGCAAACATACACACATTATTATTATTATTACAATACAAGAAGTTCGAGACTTCAAAATATTCAACTTACAAACCAAACTTGAACTATTTTAGTGGAAGATTTAAAGTTTCAAACTTATACTCCGAATTGAGCTCAACAACTTATTATATAAAGTTTTTATTGCTCGGCTCAATTGGTTATTAATAACGATGGCAACTATTCTGACTCGTTGTACTCCACTCCATACGTATGTCATAGTCCACCGCTTCTACTGCGCCGGACAGATCTGGCTCCTCGCAGTAGACATTCTCTTGGCCTTCGGCTGCATACAAAGGAGTATCTTCTAGCTCCTCGGAGTCTAAGCAGGGGATCAAAGGAAAGAGTGAGTAACAATATTACCCAGCAAGTTCATTATATGCAAGGTGCGAAGTTTCATGCTCTATCTACCACCTCGGACTATCAGTCCTTGGCACTATGTAGTTTTCGTAAACATTTCTTTAAATATTGATTTTATTATCAAAAACTATGCCCATCAGCCTTCATAGGTTGACCAGGACTTTCATGGAGTTCCTTTCCTGCCGCGTTCGTAGCTCCTTCTCGGAACAGGGAGTAACGAGTTACAGTTCTTACACTCTGCAGAGGTGCGTTACTTTATCCATGAGAGATCAACTTCTTGTTGCACAATCGAGTGTACTTTCCCGTCCACAATTCCATGATATGAGGACCAGTAGATGATCCAAGCCAATCAATGTCCTTCTCCACGACCCCACATAGAACATGACCCCCCAAGCATAACGACCTATGTTAATCCGCATAGTAGATATAACTATGGTTGACTCCTTGAGGACTCCAATGAGAAGACAAGAAACTGGTCGCCCCCATCAATATGAGGACATACCTACGACCATCTCTCAGGGATAGTCTAGACACCAATATCGCGGGGAACTAAGGGGTCTCACCCATGCTGAGCCTCGTAAGGTACGACAGCGTCACGAGATGGTCATCCGTTCATGTGAAAGGAAGAAGATCCATCTGACTTCTTTGTCCCATTCCAAATATCATGGTTAACGCATGATATACGACGCTAGAATCACTGATGCCAGGGATTGTTAAGTCCTAAGTGATTAATTTCATTGCAAATATAAACCTAAGTTCCATTGCTCACCTTATTCATATCATCACTTAGGATGATATCAACATTTTTTTTTGAGAAAATAATATTTTCTTTCTCCAAAACATAGATGATAACACACAATTTGCAATTACTTTGATAAAGACTCATCAAAGGACATGAGCAAGTGATGAACTTGCCTTGTGATTGCAAGGTAGTGAAGTCGGATTGTCGTGGTATTGCCGACGAGTACGCCATGGAGGGGTCCTCACAGTGCGTGTTTAGAGACGTGGGGTAAGGCGGACGGTTGACGGGTACGAGGTAACACAGCTTACCCAGGTTCAGATCCCACAACGGTGGCGGAATCCTACTCCTGCTATAATGGCAATACGCCGAGTTACAGAGATTAGGTTCGCTGTGCGAGGTGACTAGAAAGTCTAAGTTATCGTCTGAGATTGTGCCCTAAAGGCTCCCATAGGCCCGACTTATATAGTCGTCAGATCCTAGGGTTACAGGGAAAAGTCCTAGCCGGACAGGTTACAAAGTCCTACACCGTCTATTACTGGTCTTGTGTATCTTGCACTCCAAGGCTCCGGGTACGCTGGTGACTCCACCGTAGCCTTCCTTTATCCAGCATGGGCCTCCCTTCTGGATCCATCTAACTAGGCCGCCTAGCAGGCCATAGTCCATGCTACCGACTATGGGCCACCCGGGTTAGTCGGATAAGAGACATGCTATGAGGATACCCATATAGCATATCCCCAACAGTAGCCCCCGGAGAACTCCGAGATCTTGCGCTGTCTTGCCTCTTCTCGTGGAATGCTCCGTCTAGATGGATGTTGGCAAATCGTCAAGCAACATCTTGTAGTCCTCCCAAAGAACCCTGCAAGGTTTTCTCCGTCTTCTATGAGTAAGTCGGAGAAATGCTGAATCTTCCATCGTACGCTCCCGTTGTCGGATTAAATCCGTCCATGCCGAAATCTTCGATGGGACGGCTCATCTACCATGTCAGTTATGACGACGTAGGCTGTAGGTCAGCGACGCCTCGTAACTCACACATGCAGATAACGTAATCATATCCGACTTTCCCGCGCGAGCGATACGAACCGTTGGCGGCGACGGTTGGAGACGTGGCGAAATTACCGCGCACATTCACGAACACGTCGTCTACGCGGAAACCGTCCGATTAGCTGCACGAATCTTGACGTAGAGTAAGATAAATAACGACCGTGGGACACTTGCCACTTTTTCACCTCATTCTTTCGCGTCATCGTCTTCTTCCTCCAGCCGCGCGCCTCCTCGAGCTCTCCGTGAAAACCTCGAGAAACCCTAGCCTCTTGCCTGCACCAGTCGTGTTCTTTTCCTTCCTCCATGGCCAGCAGCAGCTCATCCCCGTCAATGGCGGCGTCGAGCGAAGCCGCGGCGAAGCCGACGAGCTCCATCGTCGTGCCCCTAGAGGGTCTGGTCATCCCCGCATCGGTGGTGATAGAAACCACCGGCGGCGACCATAATCCGGCGGCGCTGGAGCCCCTGGAAGAGGATCCAGACTCGCACAAAGGCGACTGACGCGGCTCGGACATCACTGGCCGCGACCTCCAAGAGATGGTCGCTGAGGGTATCTCCCTGCGACGGAGGGGCTCGCCTGGCGGGTGGCGCCGGCCGGCGAGGTGATCCCTTCTCCCCAAGCCGGAGAGAAAGTATACCTCAAGGCGCAATTGGTAAGCGGCGTTTCTCTGCCCATCTCCCACTTTTTCCTGTCCGTCTTGAATCACTTCAAGGTCCAACCCCACAACCTCTCCCCCAATAGTATCCTAGTGCTTAGCAACTTCGCGGCACTTTGTGAGGGTTACCTAGGGATTAGGCCTAGGTTAGATTTGTTTGTCTACTTCTTCACCGTTAAACGTGAAGCCGGACATAGCAAGGAGGAGCTTAGAAACTGCGGCACCATAAGCTTCAAGATCCGTCCTGGCCGGCGGTTCCCCGACATCGTCGGCCACGAGTCATGCAAAAATTAGTAGCGAACGTACTTCTACGGCCCCGACATTCCTTTGTCGGGTCAAGAAGTAACGTACCCGGACTTTGTGGACGGAGCGGCCGCCGAAGTCCCCACATGGCGGTCCCATGCCTTCCTTCCCTCCGACCTCAACGCTTCTCGCTCAATAAGGCGGATCGAATGGTTTGTAGAGACGGGTCTGACCGGCTTGGACCTAGCCATGTGCTGGTTCATCAGGCGGATCCAACCTCTGCAGCACCGTACGAAGCTTATGCACGAGTACACTGGCGACCGAAGGGATACCCTCTGGATCTCCGAGGACAACTTCTCGAGCGACTCCGTCAAGTTCCGCCTCAAGGACATCATCAAGGTGAAGGACAAGAAGCGTGGCTTCACCCTCACCTACGACATGTTCGTAGACGGAAAGTGCCCAAAGGTAGGTGTTTATTTTCCATGTATGACATTGCTCCAGTTTTTCCTTCTTGCTAATACCATCTTGTCTAACACAATGATTTCTCACTTAACAGCTTAGCGATCTAGAGGAGGGCAACCTGGCTGCCCAAATCTATGATCCAAAGATGAAGGAAGTCACGGTCGTGTCCGACGATGATGTCCCGTTAGCGCGAAAGCGGAAGAGCTCCACCTCTGACGCTGCCGACGGAGGCAAGAAAAAGAAGACGGAGGGTGGAGCCTCCAAAAAGAGTACTGCCGCCCTGGAGGCGGAAAAGAAGAAAGCCACCGGGATGTTTGCCAAAGCGCCTCCCTAGTGTAAGCTTCTTATTCTCCGACATTGTCTCATTTTATCTGTCTTATTCCTGTACTTATGCATTTTGCACGTTTCAGGAAGAAAGCCACAACCAGCCTCAAGAAGTCCTCCAAGACTCTTGGGGCTTCTAGAAATATCAAAGATATGCTGCATCGTGACTCTTCCCCCGCCATCGCCCCTGCTACTCCTGCCGTCAAGCCCTCCTCCGCTCCGACAAGCTCCCAAGCCCAGGAGGCACCAGGCCCTTCTGCCATGGAAGTGGATTCTGGCGCTTCTACCGAACTCGCAATTGTCGGCGAGCAGGCGATGCAGGAGAGCGCTGCTCTTCAAATGGCTGAAGCTCCGGCTAAGGATGCCATCGGTAGCGGCAAGGCGGTGGTGGGTGTTGGTACTTCTGCCGAAGGCGGCGCCTCTATTCCCTAGAAACCCTTAGAATTGCCGAAGATTATCTTCTCGGTGCTTACGCCGGGTAGCACAACTATGGTTCCTGGAGGAGTGTCGTCATCTCCGATGTGCGGTCTTGAGGAGCTACTCCGTCAAGCAGACATCTTGCGAAGTAACAGCGTCTCCTTTGGCAAGCTGCTGGCCGAGAGTGCTACAAACCTCAAGATCATCGCACTTGTAAGTTTTACTTTACCTTTTGCATTTCATATGAGTATCCCACTGTAGCCCCCGAGGATGTAGACGGAAAACTATTGGTTTTGCATCTATATGCTCTAAGAGTGACTAAGTTAGAAAAAACTCTCACTGTAGCCCCCAAGCATTTAGATGGAATGAATTATTCCGACTAGATGCTTTAAGAGTAGCATATGCAGTGTTCATAATTTTAAGTGCTGTAGCCCCCAAGCTTCTAGTTGTAACTGAATTAGTTCTGACTAGATGCTTAAAGAAAAGCTAAGCATTTTTCTAAGTTAAAAACTCTCGCTGTAGCCCCCGAGCGCCTAGATTGAAAATCTCCGACTAGGGGCTCCAAGTAGACTAAACAACGACTTGACTTTGTATTTGTTTCCTCAGAATGAGAATGCTCGGAGGGGCATGGCCAATGATAAGTACCAGAAGATGAGCGTGGACCTTGAAGCTGAAAAGGGTAAAACCGCCATCTTGAAGGAATAGATCATCAAAAACAAGAGTCTGTTTTCTTTTTGCGCACTTCCGTCTTACTTTTGTGCCTTCCTTCTTCGAGTACTCACGGTGTACTTTGTTTTCTCCGACTTGCAGAGCATGTAGCCAAGGCCAAGGATATTGTCGAGTAGTCCAAGCACATTCAGTAGCTGGACAACGAGAACAAGATCCTTAAGAAGGAGAGGGAAGAAATGCTGAAGATGCATGAGGATTCCATGAAAGCCCTGCAGGACTCCGCCTCCGCTGAGATCAATCGCTTGAAGGAGGAACTTGCGATCCTAAAGTATCAGAAGCAAGCTGCCGATGAGCAAAACCTTTGCCATAGCGAGGCGTTTAAGCTCCTCCAACAAGAGAAAGAATCCTTGGCGGACGTCGTCTGGCAGGCTAAGGCCAGCATCTTCAGTAAGTATCCTCCGCCTTGTAGCTGTGTAGTCTGGGTACTTAGAATTTTTGAACTCATGCAATCGTTGTCGGAATTTTCAGCGCCCCTGGGTTTAACCCGCTCGCCTCCTTCGGACAAGGAATGCATGATTCTTGCCGGCAACTTCATCAACACCGCCATCACCCAAGCCAAGGAGATCGCCACGCCCCTGCAAATTTACATCAAGGCCTCAGACTCCATGGTGAAGTACTCAGAGATTCTGCGCCGAGCCCCCGAGCATGTCGCAAGCTGGAAAGCTTCATGTGCACGGGTTGGCGCAAGGATGGCGCTGTCCATGGTGAAGGCACACTATGAAGGTGCCGGCATCGATACGGTGACATCTGGTATCCCCGACATGGATGATGACGGCAAGGAGATCGATCACGAAGCCATCCCGTCATCACTCGCGGGCTATGACACCAGGGTTGACGAGTTGGTGGACGTCGACGTCTTCGTGCCCAGGAACTTTCTTGACAACGCCGACCCTGAATCCTCCGAGTCTCCTCATAGTGGCGACGCTGAGGGTGAATCTCCGGCTGGTGATGATGCGGCCTCCAAGTCCCCTGCACCCAAGGAGTAAAAAACACTTTGTAATTCTTGTTTCACCTCTGGAATGTGCATTGAAAAACTTGGTGATGTAATCTTAAGGCGGAAAACAATGGTTGTCGTATCCTGCTGCTTAAGAATTAATGCCCAGCATGTATATTTTTTTTAAGCAAGTGCTGGCTTATCCATTACTCTGGTTCTTATGCTTGACTTTTCGTGAGTCGGAAGACTCGTTGTCGGAACCATGCGCTTAGGTGATGATGCCCAATGGCACCATCAATAACCTTAGCACGAAATCGCCGACAATAAGTGCCGAAAGTCACTACTTTAGAATCCACATAAAAACAACAAAGAACGTGTAGACCAGAAAACTTAAGCTAACGCCCGTAGGCAGAATTTTCACAAGTG
The DNA here is from genome assembly GCA_916181665.1 of Avena sativa. Classification (NCBI taxonomy): domain Eukaryota; kingdom Viridiplantae; phylum Streptophyta; class Magnoliopsida; order Poales; family Poaceae; genus Avena; species Avena sativa. Next base: position 243,667,633 of record OV702297.1, read on the forward strand.
GAACCGCAAAGCTTGTGCACAAAGGTTTATATGATCCAAAAATGAACACTAAAGGAGGTAAAAGACTCAGCAATATGAGTGAACCTAAGAGCTTTATTTCATTGATCATATAAGAGGTACACGATTAGATAAAAAATGCTAAGTGTAGAAAGGACGTAGTTATGCTATGTTCCATGGCCGATCAAGCTCCGGGTAGTCATCATCCGGGTCACGTTGCTTACGCTTATGATCATCATTGGGCCTATCCTTGAGTTCACGATTGTCGACAAGGTAGTAAGACCCATTGAACAGCGCCTTGCTTATGATGAACGGTCCTTCCCATGGCGGGGATAATTTGTGTGACTTCTTCTGCTTAAGTCGGAGCATCAAATCCCCCTCTTTAAACGAGCGATGCCGGACGCGGCGACTATGGTAGTTGCGTAGCTTCTGCTGGTAGATGGCGAATCTTTGGCATGCCAAAACACGCTCCTCCTCGAGAAGTTCCACATCTAGGCGTCTGGATTCTTCAGCATCATCTTCGTTGTAGACGGCAACTCTTGGTGCATCGTGGAGGATGTCGGAAGGTAGGATGGCTTCTGCTCCATATACCATGAAATAAGGGGTGTAGCCGGTGGATCTGTTGGGTGTAGTTCATAAACTCCACATCACAGATGAAAATTCTTCCGCCCAGGCTCCAGCTGCTCTATGTAGCGGTGCCTCAAGACGTGGCTTGATTCCCTGCAGAATTAATCCATCGGCTCGTTCAACTTGACCATTGGATTGTGGGTGTGCCACAAATGCAAGGTTAAGTCGGATGCCTTTCTCCCAGCAATAGGCCTCCACTTCTCCGAGTGAAAAGTTGCTTCCATTGTCGGTGATGATGCTATGTGGGAGACCAAATCTCACCACTAGATCCCGGACAAACCTGAGGGCTGTTTCCCCATAAAGCTTTCTAATGGGTTTAGCTTCTATCCATTTGGTGAATTTGTCAACTGCTACAAGAAGATGCGTAAACCCACACGGTGTCGTTTGCAACGGCCCCACCATGTCTAGCCCCCAGACTGCAAACGGACAAGCTATTGGTATTGTTCGCAATTCTTCAGCAGGAAAATGTGGTTGTCGGGCATAATACTGGCATCCTGTACATGTCTCAACCAGCTTGTCGGCGTCCGCCTTCGTGGTCAGCCAGTAGAATCCTTGCCGGAAGGCTTTCGCGACCAACGATCGAGGAACATCGTGATGCCCGCAATCTCCGAGATGGATTTCACGTAGGATTTCCATACCTTCTAGCTGGGAAACACACTTTAGGTATACACAAGTAGTGCTCCTTTTGTAGAGTTGCCCATTGATTATGGTATAACCCTTTGCTCGTCGTACTATCTGCCATCTTTCAACCTCATCGTCGGGCAAAGTTCCGTGTTCGAGATATTCCATGAACGATTTTGTCCAAGCCGGAGGGGTCTTTGTCACCATGTTGACGAAAGAGTCAGCTCTATCTGGGTTGTCGGTGTCGGCTCCCTTCACGGATGGTGTACGTAGATGCTCTAGGAAAACTCCTGGTGGAATTTGCTTGCGCCCTGATCCAAGTTTAGGCAGTAAATCAGCCGCCTCGTTTTGCTCCCTAGGCACATACTTGACTTCGTAGCCCAAGAAGCTCTTGGCTATCTCGTCCACTTCGTCTCGATATGCCGCCATCATAGGGTTCCGCGCATTCCAGGTGCCAGCCACCTGCTGGGCAACCAAGTCGGAATCTCCACAGCAAACTATGCGCTTGATGCCAATATCCTTGGCTACATGTAGTCCATGAACGAGTGCTTCATACTCCGCCATGTTGTTTGTAGCCTCGAAGTGGATCTGCAGAACGTAGTGTAGCTTGTCTCCTTTTGGTGACTGCAGCAATACACCAGCCCCCGATCCGTTCAGCAACTTTGATCCGTCAAAGTGCATCACCCAATACTCTGGTTCCGGCAACAGAGTGGCATCCGGCATCTCCGTCCAATCTGCAATAAAATCCGCCAAGGCTTGTGACTTGATAGCGTCGCGTCTTTTGTAGGTGATCTCGAAGGCGGCAAGTTCAATGCCCCACTTCGCAACCCTTACTGTAGCGTCGCTATTGTTGATAATGTCGGACAGTGGAGTCTGCTCACTACTGTGATTGGGTGCTCCTGAAAGTAATGCCTCAGCTTCCGCGAAGCGAGGAATACTCCATAAGCTATCTTTTGGTAGTGCAGGTAACGCTGCTTGGACTCCGTCAAGACCTCGCTTACATAGTAAACTGGTCGTTGAACTCCGTGCTCATAGCCTGGTTCCTTCCGCTCTACCACGACAACGATGCTGATAACCCGGTTGGTTGCCGCCATGTAAACTAACAGGGGCTCGCTAGGCTCGGGTGCTGCAAGGATGGGCGCTGAGGAAAGAATCTCCTTGAGATGCTTCAATGCTGCATCTGCCTCGTCCATCCATGTGAATTTGTCCGCCTTCTTCAGCAACTTGTACAGCAGCAGGGCCTTCTCTCCAAGTCGGCTGACGAACCGACTAACTGCTGCAACACAACCTGTTAGTCGTTGGATGTCCTTTAGGCATGTCAGACGGTTTATGTTTAAGATGGCCTTGATTTTCTCCGGTTGACCTCGATTCCGCGCTGGGAAATGATGAAGCCCAACAATTTGCCGGCTGGAACCCCGAAGACGCACTTCTTAGGGTTGAGCATCATGTTGTATTTCCAGAGATTATCAAAGGTTTCTTTTAAGTCGGAGATTAAGTCATTTGACTTTTTAGACATCACTGCGATATCGTCCACATAGGAGTGAACGTTCCAACCAATTTGGTCGTGAAGGCAACGTTGCATTGTCCGCTGGTAGGTAGCACCTGCATTTTTCAGCCCAAAGGGCATCGTGACATAGCAAAACGTGCCGTAAGGGGTAGTGAACGAAGTGGCCAATTGGTCCGACTTCCTCATCTTGATCTGGTGGTATCCTGAGTATGCATCGAGAAAACACAAAAAGTTCCAAGCTAGCCGTCGAGTCAATGACTTGGTCAATACGAGGCAAAGCAAACGGATCTTTGGGACATGCTTTGTTCAAGCCGGTGTAATCAACGCACATTCTTAATTCATTGGTTCCCTTTTTGGGGACAAGTACAGGATTGACCACCCATCGGGTGTGAAGGACTTCTCAGATAAACTCAGCCTTAAGTAACCTAGCTATCTCTTTGTCAATGGTGCGTCTCTTCTCATCTCTGAAGCGTCGTAGAGGTTGTTTCACTGGTTTACATTTTGGATCTATGTTTAAGCTGTGCTCGGCAAGTTCCCTAGGTACACCTTTCATGTCGGCAGGTTGCCAGGCAAAGATGTCCCTATTCTCACGGAGGAACTCGACGAGCGCGCTTTCCTATTTGGGATCCAGGTTCGTCCCAATGGCAGTGACCTTGGAGGCATCGCCTACCACAAGTTCCACCGGCTTGGTCTCGATGGCGGCCTTGAACACAGGAGCAGAGTCGGAGATCTGCTTCTTCGACGCGGGCATCTCTGAGTCATTGACCTTGCTCTGGATCTCCTTGAATTCTTCGCTGTAGAGGACAGCTTCTGCAATGGCTGCTTCATTGATCTTGCAGTCCCTTGCCTTGGTAAAGCTTCCGGATACGATGATGACACCGTTCGGTCCGGGTATCTTGAGCTTGTTGTAGACGAAGCATGGCTTGGCCATGAACGTGTGGAATATGTCGCGGCCGAATATGACGTGGTACACGCTCTTGAAGGGGACCACCTCAAAGGTCATGCGCTCTTGGCGGTAATTATTAACGTCGCCAAAGGCTACCTGAAGCGTGATGCACCCAAGGGACCGAGCCTCCCAACCAGGCACTACGCCATGGAACACGGTGTTGGTCCGCCTTAGGTTTGCCTCTGTCAAGTTCATCTTCTGCAGTGTATCCAGGTACATGATGTTGATGCTGCTTCCACTATCCACCATGCACTTGGTGAACTCCACGCCGTCAATCAATGGGTTGATGACCATGGCGTACTGGTTCTCCGTGGGCACAAGGTCTGGGTGGTCCGTCATGTCCCAAGTGATTGGAACCTATGACCAGCGCAGGTATTGGGGAACTGGGGGGAGAGTAGCCATCAAGATCCTTAGAGAGGTCTTCTATTGTCGGACGGTGGGGGTGCCAAGGAAAGTGTGGTAGACTGTGGCCTTCTTTGCGAAGGGGTTCTTGCCCTTGTCGTCGCTCTTGGCGGTGTGCTTGGGGTCAACGTCCTTGTCCATGTCACTTGAATCCTTGGACTCCTCCTCCTTCTTCTTCCCCTTGCCCTTGCCTCGCGGTCTGTTCTTCCGACTTCGCTTATAGCCGGACTCCGGGTCTTCCTTGAGGTCGTTGACGAACTTGCAGTGTCGATTGGTGTGGGTGGCCTTGCCGTTGGTGTCGAGGTGTACGAGGCACGACATATCGCGGTACTCTTCGTAGGTTTGGGGAACACGGAGCTGCGCCGAGTTGGTTTCACTTCCTCGCTGCTTCCCGCGGCCTGCTCCCCTTCCTCGGCCACGTTGTCCGCCTTCTCCTCGTCCTGCAAAAGTCATGGCGACCATGTCGGTACATTGCTTTTCTTCTGGGGCGGTTTTCCGCTTTGTACTGCTGTTCCTCCGAGCTTGAGTTGGGACGGCTGTTGCCGGCAAAGAGCCACGAGCATCATCGTCGGCAACTGCGAACTCACTAGCTAACTGAATCATCTGATTCAAGTCAAGCTGATGGTTGTCCTGCAAGCGCTTTAGCTTATGTCGGAGCAACGTGCCCCTTTCCAACCCATCGATGAAGGCGGCCATGGCGGTCTGGGCGTGTACTCATGCGCAGGAATTCTTCATATCCAGCCAGCGGGAGAGGTAGGCGCGAGATGTCTCGTCTTTCTCTTGCATGCACCGCTGTAGATCGCCCACAGTGCAGGGACGCTTGTATGTACCCTCAAAGTTTTTGGTGAACGCTTCTTGCATGTCCAACCAGTTGTAGATAGATTTCTTCAGCAAGTCATCGATCCATTGACGGGCCATGCCCGCCAACATTAACGGGAGGTACTTGACAACGACGTTGGGGTTGCCTCCGGCAATCTCCACCGCGTTGCTGTAGTCCTGCAACCATGTGGCAGGCTTGGCGGTGCCGTCATAGGGCTTGATGGTCTTGTCAATACGGAAACCTTTGGGGTAAGTTGCGGTCCGTATTGCAGGTCCAAAGCAACGTGGTCCCAGGTATGGTCCTTCCCGGGCCTCGTGGATCTTATCGATCCGCGAACGTGCATGGTACGGCTCTGGGTTCTTCTTCTTTTTGTCAACAGGGGATGGGCTGCACGAACGACGCAGGCCTCCTCCGCCATGGTGACTGCTTGGCAGCGACGGAGGTGGAGGTGGCGGTGGGTTAGCCTTCTTGCTGTTACCCTCCTGCGACGCCTCACGCCTGTCACGGTTGCTTGTCGGACGCGGAGGGTCATGGCGCGACCTGCTCTTATGTCCTTCGTTGTGCTTTCTGTCATAACGGGTCTGCTCCGTGTTGTCGCGGATGACGATGCCACACTGCTTTGGTGGGGGCATATCCGTACGATGGTGAGCCTTGTAGTCTTCCTGACGTCGGGGGGATCAGGGCGGTGGCGATGGGCGGCGAGGTTGGGCTCTTTCTCCGTGGTTGGAGGATATGGGGATAGCATCCTTCCTGTTGCGCGCATCCCTCCATCTTCGTTCTGATGAACCCGTCCGCGATCCGACATCCTGAGGAGATCTGTCCCTTGGCGGTTTGTACTGGCTAGATCGGCAGAGCGCTGGGTCAGACTCAAGCCTCTGAGAGGTGGCCTTTTCCTGCTGCTTTACCGCCTTGGCCACTAGGTCATAGACCTGTTCCACTGCCTCAGGTGATCTATCCTGCTCCAGAAGGGTCTTGGCGACGGCGAGGTTAAGGAGTGGGGTGGGCATCACCTGCTTGCCTTCACTGTCAATGTATGGCTTGGCCTATGCCGGCTTCGAGGGAGCCCATCCTAGGTTGCGCCGTACACCAGGATCGTTGATGACGCGAGCCTTCTTAGCCTTCTGCTGCTGGAGCAGAGTCTTGTACTCGGCCTCCATTGCTCTAGATTTTTCTATGGACTTCTGCGCGTTGACCCGATCTCGATCTAATTTAGCACCTTGCTCCGTGATGGCTTGCGCTTCCTCCAACAGTTGCTGGCGCTTCTCGTCAAGCTGAGTCACGTTCCGGATATGATCAACAGTTAGTGGCTCAATGAGGAGATTACCGTACATCACTCTATCAGCTGGAGTAACATGGGCTGCTGCCGACGTGGATGCTGGAGGCGGCAAGTTTGCGGTGTTGTTGTTGCTCGGGCCGGTGCCGAGTTCCTGCGGCTGCTGCACTGGATTAGGCGGAGGAGGCATGACTCTTGCACGATCATTATCGTCAGCAATAAGTGGCCCCTTCCCCTTTTCCAGCGCCGTAGGCGGAGCTTGCCCGGGTTGATCTTCGTCCATCGCTGTCCCAATGGTGACGAATACCCCTCGAGACATGACGGTGTTATTAGCTTGTTCGTCGCGCGAGTACTCCTCCTCCATCTCCTGCATAGCGGAGTCTAGCTCTTCTGGACTGAAGTCTATTTCCTCTGAATCTGCACTGAAATCAGCATAAAGCGCGTCAATGACAGAGTCGGAGGGTGCCAGGACTTCCTTGATGACGGGCGGTGGAGGTGCAACGGCCTCGACGATGACTGGAGGTGGTGGCGCTGCTGCGACGATGGCGGCCGGAGGCGGTGGTGGTGGCTGAATCGGAGGTGCTCCGTCAATGAGCGCAAGCGCTGTCTGAGCTGCTGCTTCAGCCTCCACGTAGTTGTTGACGGTGTTCACCATGCCTTCGAAGGTAAGACGTCCTGACGCCTGTTGCCATCTTAGAGAGTGTCGGAGAAGCGTGCCATGGTCCAGTCCTTCCACAAAGTGATAGATGGCATCATCATTGGGGTAATTGGCCAGGTCGGCCCGTATACGGAGCCACCTGGTGAGGTAGTCGCGGGGGTTTTCGCCCTCTCTCTGAACACAGCGCGCCAGATCGAAGATGGTAACCACGCCGACGAACTTGGATCTCTGCTATCCAGACGCACGGGCGAAGCCGGCGGATTTGCAGTGATCTTCCACCTTTATATCCTGCACAGGGGAGGTTTGGGTGGGTCTTGAATTTTTCCGATCTTTGCTGGCAAACTCTAAGGAGAGATCTGACATCGATCCTTCCGCGAACGTATCCTGCCCGTAGGCGGTCCGTGCGGGTCTTGACGCTCCTCCGACTTCCAGGGAACTAGTGCCCGAGTCGGTTTCGCCGATGAAGAGGTGGATGTCTCTGATAGGAACGATCGAACACCGCGTAGGGTTCGTCTTCGTCGGGATCCAGAACTCGTCGGGGGGGACAATCGGAACGTTGCCGAAGAAGAGAACGCGACCGATGGCTACGGTTTCGCCGATTCCCGCGAAGATCTTGGTCCTCGCCCGCTGAAGAGCCTGAAGCGCCTCTTGCCCCACGGTGGGCGCCAACTGTCGTGGTATTGCCGACGAGTACGCCATGGAGGGGTCCTCACAGTGCGTGTTTAGAGACGTGGGGTAAGGCGGACGGTTGATGGGTACGAGGTAACACAACTTACCCAGGTTCAGATCCCACAACGGTGGCGGAATCCTACTCCTACTATAAATCACTATAATAGCAATACGCCGAGTTACAGAGATTAGGTTCGCTGTGCGAGGTGACTAGAAAGTCTAAGTTATCGTCTGAGATTGTGCCCTAAAGGCTCCCATAGGCCTGACTTATATAGTCGTCAGATCCTAGGGTTATAGGAAAAAGTCCTAGCCGGACAGGTTACAGAGTCCTACACCGTCTATTACTGGTCTTGTGTATCTTGCACTCCAAGGCTCCGGGTACGTTGGTGACTCCACCGTAGCCTTCCTTTATCCGGCATGGGCATTCCTTCTAGATCCATCTAACTGGGCCGCCCAGCAGGCCATAGGCCATGCTACCGACTATGGGCCACCCCGGTTAGTCGGATAAGAGACATGCTATGAGAATACCCATATAGCATATCCCCAACACGGATGCTTGCGCTCGACCTTGAGCTTATATTTCTACAAAAACGTCATTATTGCCCGGTAAGGACAATATTTAAAGAAGAAAAAATGATTATGCATAGTAATGCAATGCATCATTTATTATTTTTCTTCTTTGTGTGTTTTACCCAATATATAAATTTTCTTGAATTGCCTTTATAAAGGTAATTATTTTAATAATAATTTTTAATATTTTGTAAATATTATATTTAATATCTTTGTAATATAATATATCAGTAAAAGAGTCAAAAACTATTTTTTATTTATTTTTAACTCCTTTAATTATTATTTTTAATATTTCTTTTTTAGAATAAGCATTTTAATTCAGAAGATTTTATTTTGCTATCTTAAATATCAATTTAGTATTTTTTGTAAAATACTTTACTAATGAAGAATAATAAAAGTAATATTTATTTATTTTTTGGTATTTTATTTATTTTTATAAAATTCCATAAGGAATATATTATAAAAATCATTACCCTAAATTTATTATATTAAAAATTAAATGCTTAATTTAATTAGATAGCTTGTATTTTTATGAACTTATAAACCTATTATTTGTATTTTTAGGTTTTTTATTTTATTTATTAGGGTTTATTAAGTTTGAGGGGGTATATTGGTCTTTTACTAAATATTTTAAATTTTCCTTTTAACTTTTGGGCCAGCCTATTAGGCTGGCTAGGCCCAACTTGGCCCAAATGGGCTGGTCAAGACCACCCATCAAGATGGTACTAGACCATATCGACCCAGTACACACCCAACTCTCACTCTCTCGCACTTGTTCCTCTTCCTCTCCTTCGACCCCGCGATGGCGTTGCGCTGCCGACGCCGTCGCCGCCTGATTCACGCCGCCCTGGGCCTTCTCGGCCGCCGTCGTGGTGTATGGCGAGGTAGACGACCCCGCTCCGTCGCCTGATCCTATTCGATTCGCCTCTAGAGCTCTTCTCCGGCCAGGCTAGCTCCACCCCGAACTGTAACATCCCAAAAATATTAAACTAGAATCATCAAACTCTAATCACCAAATTTAGGGTTAACAAAAACTTTTCAAATTTAAAATATGAAAGCCTTCCTATGAGTGTGCATTACAATTTGGATTCTTTTGAATTTCCATGATTATGTGTTTCTTTGCTTGTAAAATGATTCTTAGGTGAAATAAACATCATCTAAACAATCCCCAAACTTTTACCAAAGACAAACAAATCAAAACAAACAAATTAAGTGAATGGTCACTTTGGCCAATTTAACTCCCATGCCTACTTTGGCTATCTCTAACTTTCAGAACTTAACAGAAACATGTATGGATCTTTGCACCCCTTGATAGTACTCATAATAAGGTACTAAGGCCCACTTTGTGATCATCTAGAAACATTCAAATGCTTAGTTTAAATGACAGTTTAAAATTGAATCTATTTCATATGGGAAGATCCCACTATTTCAAAAACCACTCAAACCAACTCAATTTTCAAAACCCAAGCATCCACAGTATCAGCAGCACATGCCTAGCACACCCACCAAAAATATTTTCAAAATTCAAAACTTAAGTTCATGCGGCCATTTCATCAAACAGGTTGCAGATGCTAATCAAACAAAATCAAAACACTATGTTGAGCAGTGTTTTGGGCCTAACTTGTTCCCTCTCTGGACACCACTAGCCTTAGTAGATCATCTAACAACCCTAACTAATCACTAGCACCACTATAAGCTGGCCATTGTCATCAATAGTGAGAAGGCCGAGATCACCATTGCCACCCCATGGTCGACAGCAAGCTACGAGCAACACTAGCCTCGCCAACCTTGTCTGGGAGCAAGCTAGCACCCCACCGCCACTCCCTGTCCCAGCCGCGAGCAATGCCAGCCACTGGACCACACGCCCAGGCCATGCCAACCTTCTTTGCAACCATGCCGAGAGCACGCCCCGTGCGCCATGCTCGACCAGCACCCCCAGACCGCGCACCGCCCTCGCCGCGTGCACGCGTGATCACCACCGCCCTAGCAACCCCGCAGACATGCCCGTTCACGCGCCGCGCGTACCACACGCGCTGTGCACCATCAAAACTTCCGTCGGACCAGCGCAGAGCACCGCAGCGTTCCGACCGATCAACACCGCCCCACGCCTCGCCACCACGCCGTTGAGCTTCGCTAGGGAGAATAGCACCGCCCCTACCGTCGCTCACGCCGATAGCCCTCTGTGCCGTCGACCACGACGAGCTCAGCTTGCGCCCGTCGGTCCCCTCTCGCCACTATAAATAGAGGCATCCCCCGCTCGAATTCTTCACACCATTCTACTCCCCTCTCACCCAGAACCACCCCACCTCATTCCCGGAGCAAGGCGAGCAGCGCATCGCCGGAATTTCACCGGAGTCCGCCGCTGCTGGAGAAGAAGGAAGCCATCGATTGGAGCCGTCCCAGGAGGAGCTACCGGTACCAGGAGGATCACCGTTGTCGACTTTGTCGTTCGCCCGCATCGCCGACCCTCGCCTGAGCCCCGGTGAGCCTCTCACGACCCCCACTGAGCCGCTAGGGTTCGAGCTCGCCGATGACTTGTTCATCGTCGATGACGACCCTCAGCTGTTGATCGCCCTTCTAATCCAACGCACCACATCGCCCTGTACGCTTCGCATTTAAAGAGTCACTGACCAGTAGACCCACCCTGTCAGTTGCGCCCCGCGCTGCGGTGTGACACTAGGCCGGCCCTTTACCCCTTCCCGCGCAGCCCACTCGTTTGAATTTAGCTTTTTCTATTTTCATTCAAACTAAGTTCTCTACCTAGTTTCAAAAATCAACCCAGCTCGATTCAGTGAACCAAATTGAATGAAACCAATTTTGTTAGAAAGATATTGAAATGCTTAATCCAAGCCCGTTGGATTCAAATCATTTGGATCTATAGATCACCCTTGGTAAAAGTAACAAGTCAGAAGCTTTTCTGCATTCAATTTTTTTTAAAATTTCAACCATAATAGCTTTTGAGTTGATTCCAACTCTCAAAAATCACATTTGATCATACCTTTCAGAATATATAAAAACATATGGGTTTACTTACATAAATAATGTCCAAGTAATAAAAGAATACCACATAGGCATTTCTAGTCACTTTATTTAATTAAAATAAAAGGTTAAACCTTATTAAATTGTGACACCACTTTAAATCACATTCCCATGTACTGAAATATGTGGTGATGACATGTGTCCACATGATCCCATGTTTGGTTTGGAGAATATTAAATCTTAAGTAGTTTTTCAATGAGTAGAAATTACTTTTCTAAAAATAAATAAATGCAAGTGCTTTAATCTTGAATGTTAGTGATGATGCTAGATCATCTATAGAACCCTTTTGTGTGATGATTGAAAGTAGTTAAGTATTGTTTGGTGATTGTGTACCTCGTATGTATTCATAGACGCTAGTACCGACCAAGGATACGAGGAGGAAGGAGGATACTATGAAGAAGAAGCCGAGGAGAACTTCAACCAATGCTCTGCACAAGGCAAGCTAACACTTGCATGATACTCTACTTATGTAAGCCTATACTGATAATGATGCAACCAAATACTTGCTTGTTACCATGACCACTAGATGCCTTAAGCATATGTGATCATATCCAGTTGATACCCCCTCCTAGTTTTACTTGCAAGCCTCTACTTTATTTCTTTATCAAAGCTATTACTTAGAGTCTACTTAAGTGATTTGTAGATTCTAGGAGGATAATTGAAGGTTGCATAAAGAGCATTAAATTTGGCCTAAGCTAGATAATCTTGATGTCATCCTAAGGCATGAGATTGAACTTAGTTAAACTCCACTAGTTTACCACCCCTCATTAGTACTCACTCCCATTTGTAGATGCTAGTGCTAAGCATAAAACTTGATCAACTTTAGATGGGAATACTTGGTGGAAAAATGGTTATGAAAACCTTGGAATGATGGATCATTCTACTGAGATGTTTTGGCATGTGTTTCTGAATACCACATGATTTTGGTGATGAAAATGTTGAGGCCTGAGCCTTAGCCCTTTATAAAACTGATGGTTGTCTAGATGCGATACCATTCCAATTTTACTATATAACCACAATACCCAAAAATTGGGTAGGGCTTGACTGGAAATTTATATACCTTAGTATGGATTCCCTCACGGCCAAGGTCTGAGCTGAGGCTAGCTTGTGAAGATTGTCCACCTATGTAGTACCCAAGATGACAGTTGGTTATGGTTGGGAGGCCAAAGTCACAGGAGAGGTGCTTATACTAGGGCGTGTAATTGAATGGTTAGGATTGATTATCCGCATACTGAGTATGGTGAATTCAGGATTTGCTCCTGACGGATGTATCGAATGTTGTGGTGAAAGTGTACAATCTCTGCAGAGTGTCAAACTATTCGAATAGCCGCATCCGCGGTTATGGATAGTTGGAGTGGCCATACTGTTCCCCCATCAGATGTTTTCAAAATGACTTGTGAAATGAATTGTGAATTTGACTTGACCACAACAGAGTTGTGATATGACAATACAAGTTCCCACTTAGGTGTTATAAAATTTCAACTAGCTTTTCTTGTTTCTGAACTTAGTAGAGGTAAATCTGGCTTTTTGCAAAACAACCATAGAGCTTAGTGTCCTATTACAAAAACCCCCTTCACTTGTTAGTTTTAGTTTGCGAGTACTTAAAGAGTACTCATGGCTTTGTCCCTGGCTATTCCCGTGGCCAGACTATGAAGAGGAGTACCAGGAGGATGGACCCCAGGAAGGTTACGACAACTAGGATCATCTCCCATCGTCAGCATTGCCTGTGACCCCGAAGATGGAGCTTCGCCTATGCTACCTTTATTATTACATATTTCCGCTGCCTGAGTTGTATTAAGAACTGGATCATGATATCCTTATTTGTGCAAGACCTTATGTATGGTTTGTAATGGATGATGTACTGTGGTATCCAAATCTGTTATGTCTCGCAAAAATGGTAATCCTAGGATTGCGATGTATGGCATAACAGGCATCTGGGATTAAAAATCCGGGTGTTGACACGAACCCTAGGGTTTGGTGGTTGTTGGTGACATACCTCTTCGCCGCTCCTGTGGTGTTGTGCGGTGCTCCTGGTGGTGTGGTCGTGCTGTTCGACAACTGGTGTGGTTGTGGCCGCCGCCATGGCTCAACGCGGGTTGCAGCGCCCTCGGGTGCTCCCTATGCTGTCGTGTGCGTTCGTCGGCCCTTTGCTTCCTCTTAGATTCGTCAACGAGGACCATGGGTGAGTATTCTTCTTCTCCTTCTCTGACTCTCTGGTTAGCTTCTATGTACTTCTAGTGGTAATACCTAATTAGGGTTCCTAGTTCGATTAGGGTTCGTCCCTTTGATTTGATTATGATGAATGAATTGGGACTGGTAGTGGTGGTTATACAATTCTGGATGATTATATACTAAAGATGGTAAAGTTGTTTGTGTATCTATTAAACTGATTCCAATTGGTCATTGGATATTGTCTAGATGATAATGCTACTGTGTTAAACTATTGCCTGTTGATCCTGGTGATTTGGATTTCACTACTATTTCATGATCTTAGTACCGACAGTAGTACTGCCAGTGGTTATTCACTGTATTTTTATATACTAGCTTGTGTGGATACATGCAGACTGGAGTTAATATGTTACTCCAATGATGCTCTGATTGTGTATATGCAAACATGATAATGATTCCTGGTTGTTGATTCCAGGAAAATGATTAGTTAGTTAACTGTAAGTTTACTTATAAAAGCTAAGTATAGGATTTGCTTGGTTTAGAATTCATACTTGTGACACCTTCTTTGGAATGGTACACAAGTGTTTATTCTGATATTGGGCTAAATTCTTCTTGTCCAAGTGTGGCTTGTCTTAAATGAATTGAAACTTCTAGCTGGATTTAATATCCTAAAATACCATAATTTTTCCTAGCCTATGATGTTGTTCTGAGGCATAGCTAAATAGAAACTAAGTTTCTGACTTGCTGTCCCTCATAGATGTGTTCTGATACCTAGTATCAGCTAATGATTCTTGAATTCTTTTGAGAAAATGATTGGTATTCTTACTGTTTAATATGGATCCTCAAGATCTTTTTATTTCTAGGGTGCTACTCTTTTAAGGGATGTGCCCAGAAATCATGATCTAGGACTGTTGTTATATTGGAATGTGCAGATGTCAATTTTCTCTTAGATCTATGATGCACAGACTGAGATCCTGGATTTTCTTGTAAGGATTGTTCATTGAATTTTAATTAATTTCCTTTTGTGATGGATACAACCCACTTAGGTGTTTTCTGAGAAGTTTTTATATAAAACAACACATGCTTGATAGTCTAGATAAGATGATTTGATCATGTGATGGTTTTATGTGTACTTACCACACAACTTGGTTGTTGGTGATGTTGCTGTGGTGCCGGTTGATCTTGCTAGCTTGTTCTTGCTGGCTTGATGTGCTTCTGCACCTCTTGGTGCTGTTCCTGCTCCTCCTGGTTCCTGTGAGCTTGATCTTGACCTTGCTATCCACCTGCTCCACCCCCTCCTTATGTCACCATCTTGTAAATGGTTGAATGATTGGTTGTGTATCTTGGCTGGTGGTTCTGTTTGGGCTTTGGCAGGCTTGGTGTGCTCTTGGCTTTGTGCTTGAGAATGGGAATGAGCTGCTGGGAGCTGTGCTACGGCTGTGCACTTCTATTTTGATTGCTTTTGTTGTTGCTGCTGTTTCGATAGCACACAACATGCAATTAGTTGACTGTGCTGCCTGGCTGCTTGGGCTATTTGTGGATCAGATCAAGTGAAATTATTTTCACTTCTATCCTTTTACTAATAACTGCCCTGGTGAAACTTGCCCCTTTTTACTATGCTAATGATATGAATCCGTAGTTCTTTTGTTTGAAAAGAACATATTCTTTATATTGATGGAATTTGGCCCTTTAACTTACTCAATGATGTAATTTTGAGCAGTGCACTTCACTGCCCTCAACTGAGAGTAAAACTAACAAAAATAATACTTTTTGTTTCTCTTTTTGTGTCCTTTGTATTTTGTAGGTACAAGATCTGGATGCTCAAGATGTAGTATAGGATTAGATAGATTTATAGATTTTTATTGTAATTTTCATTTTATTCTTTTGTAAGAATCTTGTAATAATTTATTTATAATAGAATTTCATTTCTTGTAATTCTCCTACTGTAATGAATTACGCTATTGGTTGTATAATTTCTACATTGTAAAATGGTGATGGAATAATGAAAATAAATAAGAATTCCTTTCTTATTTGAATTTTTTCATCTTAAATTTTTATTATTGTTTAATATATCTTTAATATAACAAACTATATTAATAAATAATTTTGGAAAACATTTTAAAATATTAATTTATAATTTTTAAATATTTTCCAAATGATTCAAATTTTAAATTTGAATTCAAATTATTTCCCCCCAAAACACACTAATTCATAAAGATCATGTCAAAGTTTATAACAATCACTATAAAGAGCTATTCCTACCTCTATACAGTGAAAGAAACTCTGATCACTTTAGGTTTTTGTTTGGCAAAAAATTTACCCATATTTTTACAGATGAATGCATGCATATGCACAAAATCCTATTTCTACCTTCGTTGGTTCCTAAATGTTGGGGTGTTACAGACTTCCCCCTTAAATTAAACCGTGTCTTGAAGTTTGCCGAAGTTTACCTTAATAGTTCTGGATATGCTTCTCTTAGGTCATATTCTTTCTCCCATGTGGCTTCCCGCTTAGGGTGATGTTCCCACCATACTTTGCAGTATTTGATTGCCCTATTTCGCAACCTTATCCATTTTTCTTCCAGTATTTTACAGGGTTTGTCGACATGAGTCAAATCTGCTTGTAACTCAACTTCTTGATGTGTGATTGCATCATCGGGAACCTTAAGACATTTCCGGAGTTGTGACACATGGAAAACATTATGAAGCTGAGCCAATCTTTTTGGCAACTCTAAAGCATAAGCTATTGTCATGTTCTGACTCAGTATTTTGAATGGTTCTATATATCTTGGACTTAATTTTCCTTTAACTCTGAATCTCTTAACTCCCTTCATTGGGCTTAATTTGAGATATACCATATCTCCCACTTCAGGATGCCATGATCTTCGACTTTGATGAGCATAACTCTTTTGTCGACTTTGAGCTATCTTTAATCGATCTTTAATAATATTGATAATGTCTTGCTTTTATTTGATATAGTCTGGTGCAAATTCTTTGCTACTACCAGGTTCATACCAACATATTGGTGATCTACACTTTCTCCCATAAAGAACTTGATATGGTGCTGCTTTTAGACTACTTTGATAGCTGTTGTTGTAGGAAAATTCTGCCAATGGTAGATGATCTTCCAACGAACCTCCAAAATCTAATGCACAAGCTCTAAGCATGTCTTCCAAAATTTCATTGGTTCTTTGTGTTTAACCTCTAGTTTCTAGATGATAGGATGTACCGAAATCTAACTTTGAGCCAAGTGCTTCGTGTAATTGTTTCCAAAATGCTGAAGTAAACACAGATCCTCTATCTGATACTATCTTCTTGGGCACTCCGTGCTTACTTACAATTTCCTTGACATAAATTTCTACTAACTTCTCAGCATTGTCCTTTTGATTTACCGGAATAAAATGTGCACCTTTTGTGAATCTATCCACAATCACCCATATCACATCCTTTCTTTTTGGTGTCATGGGTAATCCTGTGATAAAATCCATACCAATTTCTTCCCATTTCCACTCCGGAATTTCCAAAGGTTGTAATGGCCCTGCTGGACTTTGATGTTCAGCTTTTACCCTTTGGCAAGTATGTCATTCTGACACATATTTTGCAATGTCTCTTTTCAAGTTATTCAACCAGAATAATTCCTTCAAATCCATATACATCTTTGTACTTCCTGGATGTATAGAATAAGGTGTCTCATGTGCTTCTAGGAGTATTACCTCTCGAATTTCTAGCACATCTGGAACACAAAGACGATCTTGGAACCATAAAGATCCATAATCTCCTAAGCAAAAACTGATGTTTGACCTTGAGAGATTCTTCGAATTTCTTCAGCAGTAAAAGGATCTTCATCTTGATGTCTGAAAATCTCAATCCGAAGATCACTACTTCGTTCTTCAACTACTTGCATGGTAGCTAATCCTCCAAGAACTTTTGTACTAATGAATTGAATTTCCAATCTTTCCAAATCCATCTGCAGCTCTTTTGTCTCTATTGATAGGTTGAGTATCTGTGCTCTTCCGTCTTAAAGCATCTGCCACAACATTTGCAATTCCAGGGGTATAATTTATTGTTAGATCATAATCTTTAATTAGCTCCAACCAACGCTTCTATCTCATATTCAATTCCTTTTGGGTGAAGAAATATTTTAGACTTTTGTGGTCAGTGTATAACTCACACCTTGCTCCATAGATAAAATGCCTCCATCCTTTTAAAGCAAAGACTAATGCTGCTAACTCCAAATCATGTGTTGGATAATTTATTTCATGTGGTTTTAGTTGTCTAGATCCATAAGCAATTACCTTACGATCTTGCATTAACACACATCCTAATCCTTCCTTAGATGCATCGCAATATACCATATAATCCTTTCCTGTTTCAGGAACTGCTAAGACTGGTGTTGTAGTTAACCTGGTTTTCAACTCCTAGAAACTTGCTTCGCATTTCTCATCCCATATGAACGGTATATTCTTTCTTAGAAATTTGGCCATTAGTCCAGCTATCTTGGAAAAACCTTAAATGAACCTCCGATAATGACCGTCCATACCTAAGAAATCACGAATTTGCTTCACATTGGTTGGTGCATTCCATTCTAGAACTGATTGAACTTTGGACGGATTTACAGCAATTCTATCCTTACTAATCACATGACCAAGAAATTCTACCTTGTCTAGCCAGAATTCACACTTGCTGAACTTAGCGTAAAGTCGATGTTCTCTTAAGATTTTCAATGATATTCTCAAATGATCTGCATTCTCTTCCTTATCCTTTGAATATATCAAAATATCATTAATGAACACTATGAAAAACTTTTCCAGGTAAGGCATGAATTTTTTGTTCATCAAATTCATGAATATTGCTGACGCATTACTCAAGCCAAAAGGTACGACGAGGTACTCATGATGTCCATACCTTGACACAAATGTTGTTCTTGGAACATCTTCGGGTTTGATTTTTATCTAATGGTATCCTGATCTTAAGTAAATCTTGGAGAATACTCCAGCTCCCTTGACTTGATCAAATAGATCTTGAATTCTCAGCAATGGATACTTGTTCTTAATAGTGACATTATTGAGATTTCTGTAATCCCCTGTAGCACCCCGGTAAAACCGCTACTAGAAAATCACTGTTGTTTTTATTACGTGCATCATCATGACATCAGCATGCATCTATCAGTCTAAAACTATTTTACTAAAATCCCTATTTCATTTCTACAAATGTCCCTCTCTTTATTCAAATGCGAAACCTCGGTCTTTTCTGGATCTTGTATTTATCTAAAACTATGTTTCAAAAATGTTTTGTTTTATAAAAGTAATAAAATAAATTTTATCGGGGAGGCAGTCCCGCCGGCCGGCCCAAAGGCCCAACTGGCCAGACCACCTACTATCCAAAATCAAACCCTAGATCCCTCTTGCCAAACCCTAATCCCTAGACTACTTCCTACCTATTCCCACCCACTGCCGCCGGCCTCACACAAATATCACACACGCATGCACCCGCTGCCCAACACCCACCCTGTCACTTTGCAAGTTGCAACACATAACCCATGCATGCATCACGCACGCAAGTGAGCATGCAGGCCCACCTCGTCACGCGCCTTGCACGCCTCCCCTCGTTCCCCTTCGCGATCCCCTCTCGCCTCCTTCCTCGTTCCCAATCACCCCGCCGCCATCCTCTCTGCTAGGTGCCGACGCGCCATACTCCTCGAGCTTGCCCGCCACCGGCCTCTTCCCCGCGTCGTCGCGTCGTCCGCCGTCGCCCTCGAATCTCCTCTGCGTCATCTCCGACCTCCTTTTCCCGAGCTCCTTCCCGCTGATGTTGCGCGAGCCAAGTGCCGCAAGTGACGCTACCCTCCTCGGCCGCCGACCCCGTCGCCCGCAGGAGCTCTCCCCTGGTCCCCTTCCCCATCGGAGCCCCTGTCCACGTGGCACAGCCAGGCCCTCCCATGTCCGCCTCTGTCCCGATGACCGGCCACCATCCTCGCCCCCGGTCCCCCTCGCCGCGGCACCCAGCAGCACCGCCGTGCTACCCGTCGCCCTCATCGCTCGGTGCCGCCCGATCCCCTCTGCTCTTTGAGGCTCTTTCGCGTGGGTCGCCCTGGCCTCGCCTCTCCTCGACCACCGCTCGTCTGATCTGGGCTCGTGACCTCAAGCCCTCCTCTATGCTTCCCCACATCGTTGCAGTGAGCCCGGCCGCGCGTCCTCGTCGTCATCCAAAGCACGTCTCCTAGGCTGTCGCTGCCAGCATGGGAGCTCGACCCTGATTCCTTTTTCTCGCACGCATTCGTTCAAGTAAAAGCCTCTGTTATTTTTGAGCTAGCCCTGCGTGTGCCTTCTTGTGTTCCTCTAGGTGCCACATATCCTTTGAGGCAAGGGTATCAAGTTGGTAAGAAGACCAGAGGTCCACCCGGCGTGTTTCTAGTCGCCTCTCGCTTGGATCCAGGACACCTCCCGACGAATGAAACCATCAGTATGAAGACCACCAGTGCCGACCCTAGCCATCATGGCATTGAAGCCGGAACCCCAAGAGCACCCGACACATCATGGCATTGAAGCTTGAAACCCCAAGAGCACCCGACATGGGCACAAGATCTCCTTCCCGGACCCGAAGGCCTCGATGCCCCGATCCGAAGACCTAACCCGAACCTCGTCGAATCCCCAAGATCTTCGGACCATGTGTGACCCCTTTCTTGAGACCATATTTTTATAATATATAATATCTATCAGTTGCATATAAATGTTCATGTTGCATATATATTGCATGGTTATGCCGATTCACCTTATAATTAAATATGGAGACCATATGCGGGCGAATCAAGTCTTATATTGGCCCCATTTAAATTTATGTAGCGAACCGGTGCTATATTTTGCCTTGTTAAGACAATATTTAAATTGCGGGGTAGCTAAACAATAAGAACCTATTAATTAATTGTCGGGACCCCGGTTCCACTTAATATTGCCTAATTACATCGCATCCTTATCATGTCATACATGATATATGCATCATGCCCGATATTCCGCCGTAGTATTAAATAGTGTATCCGGTGTTTCTTCTAGTGCTTTGATTTTTGTAACATTCCAAAAATATTAAACATGGATCATCAAATGCTAATCATCAAAATTAGGGTTAACAAAAAACCTTCCCAACTAAAAATAAGAAAGCATTCATATGTGTGTATATTCAAAATTTGGATTCTTTTGAATTGCCATGGTTCTGTGTTTCTTTGCTTGTAAAATGATTCTTAGGTGAAATAAACATCATCTAAATCATTCCCAAACTTTTCCCAAAGACAAACAACTCAAAATGAATAAATGAAGTGAATGGTCACTTTGGCCAAATTAACTCTCATGCCTACTTTGGCTATTCCAAGCACTCAAAACCTAATAGAAACATTTGTGGATCTTTGCACCCCTTGTTAGTACTCATAATGAGGTACCAAGACCCACTTTGTGATCTTCCAAAAACATTCAAATGCTAAGTTTAAATGACAGTTTAAAATTGAATCTATCTCATATGGGAAGATCCCACTATTTCAAAAACCACTCAAACAAGCTCAATTTTCAAAACCCAAGCACCTACAGAACCTCTAGCACATGCCTAGCACACCCACCAAAAATCTTTTCAAAATTCAAAATTCAAGTTCTTGCGGCCATTTCATCAAACACCTTGCAGATTCTAATCAAACCAACAACAAACACTATTTTGAGCAGTGATTTGGCCAACCTTGTCTCCTCTCTAGCTCACAGCAAACATCTAGTAGATCATCTAGCTTAATTGTAAACCTCTAGCACCACTGTGAGCTTGCCATGCCATCAATGGTGAGCAGGCCGAGCCTCACCATGCCACCCCAAGGTGGACAACAAGTAAGAGGAAGAACTAGCTGTGCCCACCTTTTCTAGCATACTGCCCATGCCTCACCGCCCCCTCTCGACCAGCCCTAGCTCAAAGACCGAGACAAGAACCACCAGGAACGCCGTGCCTGCGCCGCTGTCGACCATGCCGACGCGCACCACCATGCATGCGCCGTTCCTACTCAACCCGACCACCTCGAGCCATTGCCGCCCGCCAGCATGAACCCCACCGTCCTAGTAGACCACTAGACATGATCGTTTCCTCGCCCGTACCTCGCAGCCATCGCACGCCGTGGAGTTTTCCTTCGGTACCGCGTAGAGCACCGCATGTTCCCGACCGATTGCCACCGCCCCTACGCACGCATTTAAGCTCTAGAGCATCGCCAAGAGACCGCGCGTCGATCGCCAACCTCAGCCATGCCTCTAGCCGCCCGTAGCCATGTCGCCACCGTCGCCTGCCCATCCCTCTCGGTCTCGCCATCGAGCCTATAAAAGGAAGCCACCCCCAGCCGTTTGAAGCACACCATTCCACTCCCCTCCCCTCACTAATCGTTCCATCCTGTAGCCGGAGCACGAGGAGCAGCAATTCGCCGGAATTGCGCCGGAGCAGGCCGCCTCTGGAGAAGAAGGGGGCCATTGATTTCGACCACCCCGGAAGCTGCCTCGATCGTCCCTGAGCTCGCCGTCGACCACTTGTTCGTTTGCCCGCCTCGCCGTCGTCGCTGGAGCCCTAGTATGCCCCTATGCACCCCCACTGAGCCGCTAGGGTTCGAGCTCGCCGGTGACATGTTCATCATCGACGACGATCCCCAGCCGTCGATCTCCCTTCTAATCCAACGACCCACACAACCCCGTGCCGCTTCGCGCGTTATGAGCCAATGACTGGTGGAACCCCCTGTCAGCTGAGCCCCGCGCTACAGAATGACACTGGGCCGGCCCATTAACCTCTCCCGCGCGACCCAACCGTTTGAATTTAGATTTTTCTATTTTAATTCAAACAGAGTTCTGTACCTATATTCAAAAATCAACCCAGCTCGATTTAGTGAACCAAAATGCATGAAACTAATTTTGTTAGAAAGGTACTTAAATGCTTAATCCAAGCCCGTTAGATTCAAATCATTTGGATCTGTAGATCAACCTTGGTAAAAATAACAAGGCAGAAGCTTTTCTGCATTAAAACATTTTTTCAAAATTTAACCATAATAGCTTTTGAGTTGATTCCAACTCTCAAAAATCACATTTGATCATACCTTTCTGAATATATAAAAACATTTGGGTTTACTTACAGAAATAATGTTCAAGCAACAAAAGAATGCCACATAGGCATTTCTAGTCACTTTATTTATTTAAAATAAAAGGTTAAACCTTATTAAATTGTGACACCACTTTAAATCACATTCCCATGTACTAAAATATGTGGTGATGACATGTGTCAACATGACCCCATGTTTGAGTTGGAGAATATTAAATCTTAAGTAGTTTTTCAATGAGTAGAAATTACTTTTCTCAAATTAAAAATAAATAAGACAAATGTTTTAAGCTTGTAATGATAGGTGATGATGCTAGATCATCTATAGTACACCTTTGTGTGATGATTGAAAATAGTTAAGTATTGTTTGGTGATTGTGTACCTCATATTTATTTATAGACGCTAGTACCGACCAAGGATACGAGGAGGAAGGAGGATACTACGAGGAGGAAGCTGAGGAAAACTTCAACCCCTTCTCTGCTCAAGGCAAGCTTATACTGGTACTTATGCAAGCCAATACTTAAAGCCTTGAAAGATAACCCTTGCAAGATACCCTACTTATGCAAGCTAATACTTGCTTGTTACCATGACCACTGGATGCCTTAAGTATATGTGATCATACCCACTTGATAAACCATCATATTTTTACTTGCAAGCTTTATACTTTATTTCTTTATCAAAGCTTTCTCTTAGAGTTTACATAGTGAATTTTAGATACTAGAAATATATTTGAAGGTTGCATAAAGAGCATTAAATTTGGCCTAAGTAGATAATCTTAATGTCATCCTAAGGCATGAGATTGAACTTAATTAATCTCCACTTGTTTACCACCCCTCATTAGTACTTACCACCACTTGTAGATGCTAGTGCTAAGCATAAAACTTGATCAACTTTAGATGGGAATACTTGGTGAAAATGGTTATGAAGACCTTGGAATGATGGATCATTCTACTGAAATGTTTTGACATGTGTTTCCAAAACACCAGATGATTTGGATGATGAAAATGTTGAGGCATGAGCCTTAGCCCTTTATAAAACTGATGGTTGTCTGGATGCGATACCATTCCAATTTTACCGTATAACCACAATACCAGAAAATTGGGTAGGGCTCGACTGGAAATTTATATACCTTAGTATGGGTTCCCTCGCGGCCAAGGTCTGAGCTGAGGCTACCTTGTGAAGATTGTCCACCTGTGTAGTACCCAAGATGACAGTTGGTCATGGTTGGGAGGCCAAACTCACAGAAGAGGTGCCTATACTAGGGCGTGTAATGGAAAGGTTAGGATTGATTATCCGCATACTGAGTATGGTGAATTCAGGATTAGTTCCTGACGGATGTATCGAATGTTGTGGTGAAAGTATACAATCTCTGGAGAGTGTCAAACTATTCGAATAGCCGCGTCCGTGGTTATGGACAGTTGGAGTGGCCATACTGTTCCCCCGTCAGATGTTTTCAAAATGACTTGTGAAGTGAATTGAGACTTTGACTTGACCACAACAGAGTTGTGACATGAAATTCAAGTTCCCACTTAGGTGTTATAAAACTTAAACTAGCTTTCTTTGCTTCTGAACTTAGTATAGGTAAATCTAGCTTTTTGCAAAATAACCCTAGAGCTTAGTGTCCTACTACAAAACCCCCCTTCACTTGTTAGTATTAGTTTGCGAGTACTTAAAGAGTACTCATGGCTTTGTCCCTGGCTATTCCCGTGGCCAGACTATGAAGAGGAGTACCAGGATGATGGGCCGCAGGAAGGTTACGACAACTAGGATCATCTCCCATCGTCAACATTGCCTGTGACCCCGAAGATGGAGCTTCGCCTACGCTATCTTTACTATTACGTTATTCCGCTGCTTGAGTTTTATTAAGAACTGGATCATGAGATCCTTATTTGTGTAAGACCTTATGTATGGTTTGTAATGGATGATGTACTGTGATATCCAAATCTGTTATGTCTCGCAAAAATGGTAATCCTGGGATTGCGATGTATGGCATAACAGGCATCTGGGATTAAAAATCCGGGTGTTGACACTTTTTCACGGATTAGGCCGATAAGTTGATGCGAGCGTCAACCCGATCTTAGGATGAACCTTCAGCAGTAATTTTCAGGAGAGCATTCTCCCCCTTTCTACCTATTTTACATTTCTAGTCTTTACTTCCTCATGTTGATCTATTGCTACCTGTTTTGCGATGCTATAGATTTTGTACCCCTTTATATTTTCCTGCAGCCCATATATTGCCATGGACACATCCTATTACCTGTTGTTTGGTAGACAGTCGGTCTTGCGAGTCGCAGTTGCTTGCTCAGGTGTTGTTTCGATGTCGTCAAGTACCACAGTTGTTGGAGAAATGCCTCATACTTCATGTTGGAGATGATCATGACTTTAATTACAATTTAATAACTAATATTCAAAGTAGGTAAATAATGCAGAGGCATAGGTGGGAAATAGATGTTATTTGGTTTTTTACCGTCCACTTGTGTCCCGTAGGACCCCTAGTACTTGATACCTGTTTCTTGAATATTTGCACTATCCGCATGTGGGACCATGAATCCCCTTAGCTAGAGCTTGAGTCATATATTATTTCATGGGGCCACAAAGTAGTTTGGGGCTTTATTACTATCCTGAACTTATGCCATGTTTTACTGCTTTATTTACTATTGCGCGTGGAGCGCCTATACTGTTTAGGAACCCCGTGCCACGTTTTCGCTGTATCGACAAGCCCAGTGACACTTTCGGGTTCCCAGTCGTTTACAGCCGTCGCCACACACCCTTGGTCCATATCAGAGATGGCCGACTTCGTTGCAGGTAGCTTAGTGGGATGGCCCCCTGAAATATTATATGAATCTCGCAATTGCTCTGTCGTGATGCCTCGTTGGGTTTTCATTTGGTTTTTTTCCGAGGTCGACCGTGCGTGTGTTGCTATTTGTGCCCCCTGCAGGGTAAAACTTTCTGAAAGCCGTGTCCGCGGTTATGGACGACTTGGAGCACAGTATCTCGATCATAGACAACTATAACTAAAGTAGTGCTATAAATTTGACTTTATAATGACTAATAATCAGCTTCACTACAATGGAATGGCTAAATAAAAGTACCAACAACTGCTGGTTTTGGGATGCCTCATGCTATATGTATCTGACTAGTAAGTATTGCAACTACAACGGAATGGTTAACTAAAACTGCCCACTGTTTATAATATCAGGATGACTCATGCTATCTATATCTGACTAGTAATTGCCGCAACTATAACGGAATGAATAAAACTGCCAACTGTGTGAGTTCCTCGGTTGACTTCCTCATTTGGTCTCGAGGGGGAAATACCAGGATGGGTATGCTTGGTGATAGTTTCAGGTTGGATCCGAATAGGTCTTTCTTATCCTTATCTGATAGTCCCCAGTTGTATTGAGTCTCTATAGGTTGTTTAGTGCATGCTGCGCTGCCGCCTCAGTCCACCATACCTATGTAGGTTTTGATATCGACGTCGTTAGCAGGGTTACCCTTCCGGCTTGGCCTGGGCAGGGTTATGGACGCCATTGGTTATTCTTCAGGGCTCTTAGCTCAATTTGCATCTTGTCCATACTCGGACGTTGTATCGTTTTAAAGGTGATTTGGATCTTTGTATTGTATATCTGTATTTTTTGACTCTTTACGTCATTGTTGTATATATCTGTTCTGTGGGTTCCATCGTGGACTATTGTGTAATGATATTACTTCGTTTTCCACCCACACAAAAGTGCCTGGTGGGCACCTCTGAATCGTTTCTATGCGGATTTGGCGGGAATCGCTAAAACTTGCATAGGGCCGATCCGAGGGTGTTACAGAGTGGTATCAAAGCTCAGCAGTTACGATACCCCACTGGTCCGGCTTGTAGGATAACCTAGCTAATGGACGTTGTAGAGTGTCAAAACTATTTTTAAAAAAAAATGGTTCGATAGATCTGATTAGGTCTACTTTTACTCCTTACCCTTTGCTATTCTCCTCTTACCTCTATGTGTTTTGAATATGCTCTCTTACCTCTCTTCGAGTCCAGGAATTCTCGTGGTTGGGTTTCTATCGTACATTTAGGGTTTTGCTTCCTTCCTCTTGTAACGGTGTTGCTACATCCAGCCTTCATTCTATCCAAGGAATTTTCCTATGTTGTACCGTCCAGTGGGCCAAAATTCACTAAAAATTTTCTTTGTATCTTTCGGTGTTCCCAACATGACGACGTCATCATCGGCATTAGATCCGATCAATAGTCCGCATCAATCCTTTGTTTCCAAACACTGCTTGACAAGATCTTCAATCTAAATTCCGAGAGTTGGTTGCATAATTCTCCTATTCATGTGCAGAGTAATGCTTTGGGTGCGCGATGGACTGATCACCATCTGACTACTCTTATCATTCACTCTTGCACATTGAATCGGTGGATCAAGCAATTTGACTCCTTCCATATAAGATAGAGGTGGCTTTATCTTTTGGATGCCTTTACCTTCGTCCCTGTTCTCCGGAGTGTTCTCTTCATAAAGGGGAACAACAACCCTTGTTAGTGGTGTCGCCGACTTCAACATAGAGCAAGAATCCTTGTTAGTGGTGTCATGAGGATCTGCACGAAGTGAGGAGATTCAGATCGTTGGCCTTCTTCCGCGTACCATGGGCGGATCTCGAGTGCGAGATCCATTGTTAGTGGTGTCGAATTGTAGCACCCCGGTAAAACCGCTACTAGAAAATCACTGTTGTTTTTATTACGTGCATCATCATGACATCAACATGCATCTATATGTCTAAAAATATTTTACTAAAAGCCCTATTTCATTTTCTACAAATGTCCCTCTCTTTATTCAAATGCGAAACCTCGGTCTTTTCTAGATCTTGTATTTATCTAAAACTATGTTTCAAAAATGTTTTGTTTTATAAAAGTAATAAAATAATTTTTATCTGGGAGGCAGTCCAGCTGGCTGGCCCAAAGGCCCAACCAGCCAGACCACCTACTATCCAAAATCAAACCCTAGATCCCTCTTGACAAACCCTAATCCCCAGACTACTTCCTACGTATTCCCACCCACCACCGCCAGCTCACACAAATATCACTCACGCACGCACCCGCTGCCCAACACCCACCCTGTCACGTTGCAAGTTGCAACACATAACCCGCACACGCAAGCGAGCATGTGGGCCCACCCCGTCATGCGCCCTGCATGCCTCCCCTCGTTCCCCTTCGTGATCCCCTCTCGCCTCCTTCCTCGTTCCCAATCACCCCGCCACCATCCTCTCTGCTAGGCGCCGGCGCCCATACTCCTCGAGCTTGCCCGCCACCGGCCTCTTCCCCGCGTCGTCACGCCGTCCGCCGTCGCCCTCGACTCTCCTCTGGGTCACCTCCGACCTCCTTCTCCCGAGCTCCTTCCCGCTGATGTTGCGTGAGACGAGCGCCGCAAGCGACGCCACCCTCCTCGACCGCCGACCCCTCCTCCCGCAGGAGCTCTCCCTTGGTCACCTTCCCCGCCGGAGCCCCTGTCCACGCGGCACAGCCAGGCCCTCCCATGTCCGCCTCTGCCCCGACGACCAGCCACCATCCTCGCCCCCGGGCCCCCTCGCCGCGGCACCCAGCAGCACCGCCGTGCTACCCGTTGCCCCCATCGCTCGGTGCCGCCCCGATCCCCTTTGCTCTTCGAGGCTCTTCCGTGTGCGTCGCCCTGGCCTCGCCTCTCCCCGACCACCGCTCGTCTGATCTGGGCTCGTGCCCTCAAGCCCTCCGCTATCCTTCCCCACGTTGCTGCAGCGAGCCCGGCCGCGCGTCCTCGTCGTCATCCAAAGCACGTCTCCCAGGTTGTCGCTGCCAGCATGGGAGCTCGGCCCCGATTCCTTTTTATCGCACGCGTTCGTTCAAGCAAAAGCCTCTGTTGTTTTTGAGCTAGCCCTGCGTGTGCCTTCTTGTGTTCCTCTAGGTGCCACATATCCTTTCAGGCAAGGGTATCAAGTTGGTAAGAATACCAGAGGTCCACCCGGCGTGTTTCTAATCACCTCTTGCTTGGATCCAGGACACCTCCCGACGAATGAAACCATCAGTATGAAGACCACCGGTGCCGACCCTAGCCATCATGGCATTGAAGCCGGAACCCCAAGAGCACCCGACACATCATGGCATTGAAGCCAGAACCCCAAGAGCACCCGACATGGGCACAAGTTCTCCTTCCCGGACCCGAAGGCCTCGAGGCCCCGATCCGAAGACCTAACCCGAACCTCGTCGAATCCCCAAGATCTTCGGACCATGTGTGACCCCTTTCTTGAGACCATATTTTTATAATATATAATATCTATCAGTTGCATATAAATGTTCATGTTGCATATATATTGCATGGTTTGGGGGCCTTATGCCGATTCACCTTATAATTAAATATGGAGACCATATGCGGGCGAATCAAGTCTTATATTGGCCCCATTTAAATTTATGTGGCGAACCGATGCTATATTTTGCCTTGTTAAGACAATATTTAAATTGCGGGGTATCTAAACAATAAGAACCTATTAATTAATTGTCGGGACCCCAGTTCCACTTAATATTGCCTAATTACATCGCATCCTTGTTATGTCATACATCATATATGCATCATGCCTGATCTTCTGCCGTAGTATTAAATAGTGTATCCGGTGTTTCTTCTAGTGCTTTGCTTTTTCACGGATTAGGCCGATGAGTTGATGCGAGCATCAACCCGATCTTAGGATGAACCTTCAGTAGTAATTTTCAGGCGAGCATTCTCCCCCTTTCTACCTATTTTACATTTCTAGTCTTTACTTCCTCCTATTGATCTATTGCTACCTGTGTTGCGATGCTATAGATTTCGTACCCCTTTATATTTTCCTGCAGCCCATATATTGCCATGGACACATCCTATTACCTGTTGTTTGGTAGACAGTCGGTCTTGCGAGTCACAGTTGCTTGCTCAGGTGTTGTTTCGATGTTGTCAAGTACCACAATTGTTGGAGAAATGCCTCATACTTCATGTTGGAGATGATCATGACTTTAATTACAATTTAATAACTAATATTGAAAGTAGGTAAATAATGCAGATGCAGAGGTGGGCAATAGATGTTATTTGGTTTTTAACCATCCACTTGTGTCCCGTAGGACCCTAGTACTTGATACCTGTTCCTTGAATATTCGCACTATCCGCATGTGGGACCATGAATCCCCTTAGCCAGAGCTTGAGTCATATATTATTTCTTGGGGCCACAAAGTAGTTTGGAGCTTTATGTCTATCCTGAACTTATGCCATGTTTTACTGCTTTATTTACTATTGCGCGTTGAGCGCCTATACTGTTTAGGAACCCCGTGCCACGTTTTTGCTGTATCGACAAGCCCAGTCACACTTTCGGGTTCCCAGTCATTTACAGCCGTCGCCACACACCCTGGGTCCATATCGGAGACGGCCAACTTCGTTGTGGGTAGCTTAGTGGGGTGCCCCCCTGAAATATTATATGAATCTTGCAATTTCTCTATCGTGATGCCTCGTTGGGTTTTCATTTGGTTTTTTTCCGAGGTTGACCGTGCGTGTGTTGCTATTTGTGCCCCCCTGCAGGGTAAAACTTTCTGAAAGCCGTGTCCGCGGTTATGGACGACTTGGAGCACATTATCTCGATCATAGACAACTATAACTAAAGTAGTGCTATAAATTTGACTTTATAATGACTAGTAATCAGCTTCACTACAACGGAATGGCTAAATAAAAGTACCAACAACTGCTGGTTTTGGGATGCCTCATGCTATATGTATCTGACTAGTAAGTATTGCAACTACAACAGAATGGTTAACTAAAACTGCCCACTGTTTATAATATCAGGATGACTCATGCTATCTATATCTGACTAGTAATTGCCACAACTATAACGGAATGAATAAAACTGCCAACTGTGTGAGTTCCTCGGTTGACTTCCTCGTTTGGTCTCGAGGGGGAAATACCAGGATGGGTATGCTTGGTGATAGTTTCAGGTTGGATCCGAATAGGTCTTTGTTATCCCTATCTGATAGTCGCCAGTTGTATTGAGTCTCTATAGGTTGTTTAGTGCATGCTGCGCTGCCGCCTTAGTCCACCATACCTATGTAGGCGAGGACCGCCGAATTCTAGTCTCGCCGTGTACTGGCCTCAGTACTGTCCGCTCTCTTTTTCCTTTGCTCTTTATCGGCACCCCTTTTGTTTAAGCAGGTTTTGATATCAACGTCGTTAGTAGGGTTACCCTTCCGGCTTGGCCTGGGCCGGGTTATGGACGCCATTGGTTATTCTTCAGGGCTCTTAGCTCAATTTGCATCTTGTCCATACTCGGACGTTGTATCGTTTTAAAGGTGATTTGGATCTTTGTATTGTATATCTGTATTTCTTGACTCTTTAAGTCATTGTTGTATATATCTGTTCTGTGGGTTCCATCATGGACTATTGTGTAATGATATTACTTCGTTTTCCACCCGCACGCAAGTGCCTGGTGGGCACCTCTGAATCGTTTCTATGCGGGTTTGGCGGGAATCGCTAAAACTTGCATAGGGCCGATCCGAGGGTGTTACATCCCCACACATTCTTCGCCCTCCATCTCTTTTATCCACAAAAATTACTAGAGTTCTCCATGGAGATACACTTTCCTGGATAAATCCTTTCCTGGCTAACTCATCAATTTGCTCTTTAAGCTCTTTTAACTCTTTTGGACCCATATTATATGGTGCTTGAGCTATTGGTGCTGTATTAGGTATTAGATCAATAGTGAATTATATTTCCCGACTAGGTGGCATTCCTGGTAACTTTGCTAAAAAAACATATTGAAACTCATTTATTACAAGAATATCCTCCAATTTAACCTCCTTCATGGAGTTCAATTGAAGATCTACCATGATATGACTATGTTTATCAGCCTGATATACATCCTTGCTCCACTTGGAGTCTTGATTGAAACAGTTTTTCTTCACAATTTATCTATGCTCCATGTTCAGTCATCCAGTCCATACCCAACACTATGGCAATTCCCTTCAAAGTAATCACGTAAAGGTCCACAAAATATGTACAACCATAGATCGAGATAACTTGATCTTGTTTAATGTGGCGTACTGATGTGGCTCGGTTGACGTTGAGCCTGTTGGGAGACCCCAAGAGCAAGGTGTGATGAGCACAACAAGTTTTCCCTCAGTCATGAAACCAAGGTTATCGAACCAGTAGGAGTAAGGAAACAACTCCAAGGTGTTTCTAACAACTTGGAACCTGAACAACACAAACTCAAAACTTTGCCCCAACTTATAGTGAGGTTGTCAATCTCACCAGTTTGCTGAAAACAAAGGATTAAACATACAGCGTGGAAGATAGCAATTGCTTGTAGAAAGTAAACAGTAACAGTAGATGATGTATCATTGATAAAGATTAGACTAGGGTCCACAGTTCACTAGAGGTGTTCTCCTTAAGATAGATAACATGTTGGGTGAACAAATTACAGCGGGGCAATTGACAGAATGAGAAATCATAACAATGCATATACTAGACATCTTAACTCCTACGAGATTTGACTGGGCATTACAACATAATACATAGACCATAATACAACTGCATCTATGACTAATAATCCACCTTCAAGTTATCATCTGAACCCCTTCCAGTATTAAGTTGCAAGCAACATATAATTGCATTAAGCAATGTGTGTAAAGTAAACAATACAATTGCCCCATGGACAAAGGATTGTTGTTTTCTCCCTAGTAGCAATAACACATCTACAACCTTAGAGATTTCTGTCACTTCCCCAGATTACTAGAGGCATGAACCTACTATCGAGCATAAATACTCCCTCTTGGAGTTGCAAGCATCTACTTGGCCAAGATAGCTACTAACAACTAAGAGCATGCAAGATCACAAATAACATAGACATGATAGAATCAATAATCAATCTGACATGGTATCTCAGTATCCATCATATCCCCACAAACACAACATGTATGATTACAAATAGATGATCTTGATCATGAAAGGAGCTCACAAGATCTAAACATGATAGCACAAAGGAGGAGAAACAACCAACTAGCTACTGTATGGACCCATATTCCAAGGGTGAACTACTAACGCATCACTCCAGAGGCTGGCATGGTGATGAAGAAGGCCTCCGGGATGATCTCTCCCCTCTGGCAGGGTGTCGGGAAGAGCTTCAAATCCCCTCGATCTAGGGACGATGGTGGTGGCGGCTACAGACTGTTTCGTGGAGATTTGATCGGGTACATAGGGTTTTTGCATTGGGGTGCTTCTATAGGCGAAGGGGCAAGGTCGGTGGGCGCCCAAGGGGCCCACACCTATGGCTGGCGCGCCCCTGTCGGCGCCGCCACCAGTTATGGCCGCCTCGAGGCCCCACTTCGGCTGCCCTTCGGACTCCGTGTTCCTTTTGGTAAAATATTTACTTTGGCTTTTGTCCCGTCCAATTCTGAGAATATTTCCTTACTAGCTTTTCTGAAACCAAAATAGCAGAAAACAGACAACTAGTACTGCGGCATCTTGTTAATAGGTTAGTCCCAGAAAATGTATAAAAATACATCAAAGTGTAGACAAAACATAACAAAGTTGATACTAAACAAGCATGGAACATAAAAAATTATAGATACGTTTACGACGTATCAAGCATCCCCAAGCTTAACTCCTGCTCGTCCTCGAGTAGGTAAGTGATAAAAAGAATAATTTTTGAGGTGACATGCACCAACAAAATCTTGATCAAAATATTTGTAAAGCATTGATAGCTGGGATCAAAGTACTCTAAACATGAGCATGAAAGATGTAGTTCTAACATACATAGCAACTATGTTGTAACATGAAAAGGTACAAACAAAGGTCATGAATAACAATGCATTGAAAGACGTTTATTTGTTTTACTTTTATAAAACATAGCAAGAATGATATTCAGCTTGTCCTTCATGGTATAGCAAAACATAAATGCATAGGACACCTTCAAAGTTCATAAGGGTGACTAGATACAAATAGTTCAAGAACAAGCAATATCAACATTATGAATCAATCAATAAATTTTGGGAAAATTCACATAAAACTAAGAATGACAACTATGCTCTCTTAATTGGTGCATAAAGATAGAAGATGGAGACTCAACATAAAGGTAAAGAGAAAGGCCCTTCATAAAGGGAAGCAGGGATTTCAAGTTGTATAAAGAGCTTCCAAAAATTATGGTACTTATTAGCTTTCAGCTCTCATTGCCCCTATCATAAGCATCTTGAAATGATTAAGGTTAAAGTGAAACAAATATGGAGTATATATTTGACAAATCATAAATTGGCAATCTCATGTCCCTTGAGTACGAGGGCCGTTCTTCATGCTACTCAACTTTAGTCACAAGCAAGTTCTTGTCATTGTAAGTATATGTGTATCATAGAAAACTGCCAACTGGGTACCCCTTGCCCCATGACAGAGGAGCTATCCCATATCAAGATGACAAGACAACAGACAGTGAGCATATCAGCGATCTTTTTATTTACCATGAGCATGGTGTTTCTTTTTTTCTATATTTTTTTCTGAAGATGCTTCATAGATTGCTCACTATGATTATGCTGCAAGTTTCCACCATGATTAGGCATGGATTAGGCTAGCCGCCCAGGCGTTTCTCTAACACATATATAATACTCCATGAACTTACAAGCTCCCCTTTTATTTTACACCGCCGACATCCATAAACAAAAGATCATGATATCAACTAGGTAATATGTACAGGTGTTGAAAGCGTTCCCCATGACAACATGGTTCTGCTAATTCCCAACTTATAAGTGCAAGCATATACAACATAGATGACACAATGGTTCAAGTTTATTAGTTGCAAGAAATAAAGTGTGCCATCAAGTTTGTGAGAGCTTTAATCACTAATTTTCACATAACAAGTTTAATTTGGAAGATAGATAAAAACATGGATATACTTGGAATGGTGTAACATGCCATGCATAGGAATTTATAGTGGACTCTTTGGAATAACTTGGTTTCTTGGGAGTTGGATGCATGAGTAGAGCTTACTCAGTACAAGTGGAGGCTAGCAAAATACTGGGAGCGACCAACTAAGAGAGCAATAATGGCCATAATCATGCCGAGCGACAAAACATTATTAATTAAAGCATTAAGTGGTATCACAAGTCAAAAACTAAATGATCATAGAGGCAAAGGTGACTGGTTCATAGTATTAACCTGGTGTAAGCATGTGCCAAGTCAACCCGAATAAAGCATCAAAGGAGAATACCACAATATTATGCTTTTGTATGCTAAAACAACGCATGATTCTTCCAAGGCATGTTAAGCAATCTCAATTGTTTGGAACAAGTCATGGTACAACAATAATCACTAAGCATAAGGTCAAAGCAACATCTAGAATGACATGATAAAGTCTAAGCCAGAGTCAAAACAAGCTCCCTTTTGTACCACTATAAGCATGAAACTTTTTACTCCTTCTCCAAAACCAATCAACTTATTTGAAACAAAACATGAATGCGAGGGTCCAACTAATTTATTCAGCAAACCAAACAAACGAAAACTAAAAACGAAAACTAAGACGCTCCAAGAACAACAAAACAGTGCATGAAACAATAAAAATGAAGTGTTTTGAAAGAAAACCTGAGATTTTTATTGATGAAGAAGGGGATGCCTTGGGCATCCCCAAGCTTTGACGCTTGTACCTCTTGAATATTTCTTGGGGTGACACGGGGTGGAATCCCCAAGTTTGAGCTTTTGTCCATTCTTCATCTCATTACATCACTCTTTCCCTACTCTTGAAAATTTCCTTCATACAAAACTTCACACAATCTTCATTAGCAACATTAGTGTATTCAAGATAATAAGCCTTCGGGTTTAGTTTCAACACAAGTGAAACTTTCATTAAAACACAAGCTACTGTAGCAATTCCTTTTAAAGCTCAAGTGATCAAACATAACTCAAAAGGAAACCGATAAGAGGCAAATGCAAATATTGGCAAAAATCTGTCAAGACAGACCAACAGGTAAAAACCGATTTTTTCGAAGACTTTCTATCGCTCAAATCGACAAGTGTTAAATTAACGAAAGTTAGATAATAACCTAGCATAATCCCAGAAAATTATAGGTCAATCCGACGTACAAGTATTTTTCTCGAAATTTTACAGTGAAGCACAAAAATCTGTTTCGGGACAACAACTTCCCCAAATCTTACTTCTCTCTCATTAGAGGTTATTCTTGGCACAAAAACCACACAAAAAGGATAAGGAGAGGTTATTACAGAAGTAATAACTTCCAAGACTCAACAAAAGAAAAACCTACTGGAATTTGGGTTATCTCCTAATTAGTACTTTTCTTTAACGCCTTTAAGTTAGGCACAAGAAGCAAGAATCAAGTATTTTCAAATGAAGAAGCATTAAGATCAATACCAGAAATTTCTTCAACAAGGCATGGTATCTCATCCAAATAAGTTCTAGAGTATCCTCTCTCAACACTCTTGGGTTCACTATTTTCATCAAACGGGTTTTCAGGAACAATCCAATCAAAATTCTTTTCTAAGGCTTCATGCATTCCTACAAGTTTAAAAGGTATTGGTATTTTAATTTCCTCTCCATTTTTGGGTTTGATTTTGTACAACTTTTCTAGCGAACCCATAACATGTACACATGAGACTAGCATATTAAAACGATCAAAGACCTTTCTAACTTCTTTAGCGACATCATTGAATTCTTTAAGCAAAGTTTCTAGAATAAAATATCTGTTTTTAGTATCCTCAATATCTTTAAGTTTAAGAAACATTACTTGCATCATGGGGTTAAGGTTAACAAACCTAGCTCCAACATGTGAACTAAAGAAGCTGCATCAAATTCATAGTTTGGAGCAAGTTCTGCTAAGGATCTATCCTCAATGTCCTCATGCTTACTAACATGATTAAAGAATTATTCAATATTATCTTTCCCAATTATGGAGCCACTACCTACTAAAAGGTCTTTCAGGGTGAACTTAGGGATCAACATAGTGAGCTAAGAACAAGGTAACAACTAAAGGAAGAACTGATTTTTTGTGTTTTTGATAAGAAAAAGCAAACCAAACAAAACTATTTTTTTGTAATTTTTGATAAAAATAAACAAGAAAAACAAAGCAAAAGAAACTAAGCAAAACAAAAACAAAGTAAAGATATTGGTTGTGAGAGACTTCCCTTGCAAGAATCTCCTTTCTCCCTGAAAGGTGACTAACGAGGAGGAAGAGATTGAAGCTATCCTTATCTCCCCGGCAATGGCGCCAGAAAATCTTGATGTGGCTCGGTTAACGTAGAGCCTGTTGGGAGACCCCAAGAGCAAGGTGTGATGAGAACATCAACAAGTTTTCTCTCATTTATGAAACCAAGGTTATCGAACCAGCAAGAGTAAGGAAACAACTCCAAGGTGTTGCTAACAACTTGGAACCTGCACAACACAAACTCAAAACTTTGCCCCAACTTACAGTGAGGTTGTCAATCTCACCGGTTTGTTGAAACCAAATTATTAAACGTATAGTGTGGAAGATAGTGATTGCTTGTAGAAAGTAAATAGTAATAGTAGATGATGTATCAATGATAAAGATTGGACCGGGGTCCACAGTTCACTAGAGTGTTCTCCTTAAGATAGATATCATGTTGTGTGAACAAATTAAAGCGGGGCAATTGACAGATTGAGAAAGCATAACAATGCATATAATAGACATGTTGACTCCTACGAGATTTAATTGGGCATTACAACATAATACATAGACCGTAATACAACTGCATCTATGACTAATA
This sequence comes from Avena sativa, assembly GCA_916181665.1. Taxonomy (NCBI): domain Eukaryota; kingdom Viridiplantae; phylum Streptophyta; class Magnoliopsida; order Poales; family Poaceae; genus Avena; species Avena sativa. The sequence continues at coordinate 243,704,764 of OV702297.1, forward strand.
ATCCACCTTCAGGTTATCATCCGAACCCCTTCCAGTATTAAGTTGCAAGCAACAGATAATTGCATTAAGCATTGTGTGTAAAGTAAACAATACAATTGCCCCATGGACAAAGGATTGTTGTTTTCTCCCTAGTATCAACAATACATCTACAACCTTAGAGATTTCTGTCACTTCCCCAGATTACTAGAGGCATGAACCTACTATCGAGCATAAATACTCCCTCTTGGAGTTGCAAGCATCTACTTGGCCAAGATAGCTACTAACAACGGAGAGCATGCAAGATCACAAATAACATAGACATGATAAAATCAATAATCAATCTGACATAGTATCTCAATATCCATTGGATCCCCGCAAACACAACATGTATGATTACAAATAGATGATCTTGATCATGAACGGAGCTCACAAGATCTAAACATGATAGCACAAAGGAGGATAAACAACCATCTAACTACTGTATGGACCTATAGTCCAAGGGTGAACTACTCACGCATCACTCCGGAGGCTGGAATGATGATGAAGAAGGCCTCCGGGATGATCTCTTCCCTCCGACAGGGTGCCGAGAAGAGCTTCAGATCCCCCCGATCTAGCGACGATGGTGGTGGCAGCTATGGACTATTTCATGGATATTTGATCGGGTACTTAGGGTTTATGCATCGGGGTGCTTTTATAGGCAAAGGGGCAAGGTCGGTGGGCGCCCAAGGGGCCCACACCTACGGCTGGCGCGCCCCTGGCCGCGCCACCACCGGGTGTGGCGGCCTCGAGGCCCCATTTTGGCTGCCCTTCGGACTCCGTGTTCCTTTTGGTAAAATATTGACTTTGGCTTTTGTCCCGTCCAATTCCAAGAATATTTCCTTACTAGCTTTTCTAAAACCAAAAAACAATAGAAAATATGCAACTGGCACTGCGGCATCTTGTTAATAGGTTAGTCTCAGAAAATGTATAAAAATACCTCAAAGTGTAGACAAAATATAACAAAGTTGATACTAAACAAACATGGAACATCAAAAATTATAGATATGTTTACGACGTATCACGTACTACTACATTTCCCCCTACTGTCACTATGATCATAGGATTTTCTAATGTTACCCTTCTAATCCCGAATTTATCACATGATTTTTCAAATATGAATGAAGTAGTTGCACCGGTATCAAATAAAACTTTTTCGGGATTGGTAAGGATATTGAGCGTACCTATCACTACGTGCTCGGAGTTATCCACCTCCTCCAAAGTTGCACAATTCAGCTTCCTGGTAGGCCCGCTCCTTTTGCCATTATTGTTCTTGACAAAATTTCCTCCCTTATTGGGTTGTCCATTGCCTCCACGGGCTTGTCCCTCACTTCTAGCCGGCCAACCACCCAGTGGTTTACTTGGGAAATTTGGCCTTATATGACCCCTTTGGCCACAACTATGGCAAATAATTACCGGCTTCTGGAAATCCCTGCTCATATGCCCTGGAAGCTTGCAATTGTGACATATAACATTCCTTCCGGTTGAATTTACACTTTGACTGGGGTTGTTGTTACTATTGAAGGGTCGATTTCTTGGTTTGAACTCCAAATTTGGTTTAGGTTTACTTGCCTGAATCCTCTTCGTTTCCTTCTTTGCTCTCTTCCTTCGGTCCTCTTGGACGTTCTTGTAATCATCTTCAAAGGTGATGGCTGCATCAAGTAAATTTTGAAAAGTTTGCTTGTTGGCCAGCCTTAACTACATCTTCACAAATGGATTTAAACCACATAGGAAACATTTCTTCCTTTTTTCCTCGGTGTTAACTTCATCCTCAGCATATCGAGCTAAATGACTGAACTCCCGGATGTACTTCATGACACTGGTATCTCCTTGCTGAAGCTCCTCAAACTCCCTGCCCTTAACTCCATCACACTTTCTAGAACATGATACTCACGAAATCTCTGTTTGAACTCCTCCTAGGTATACTCCCTTCCTAGAGGTTGCATTGCTATCTGGTTCTCCCACCATCATGTTGCAGGTCCGGTTAAGAGATGTTTTGCATACCTCAACTTTTCTTCATCATTGCAACCGACAATCCTTAACTTTCTTTCCATATCTACTAGCCAATCCTCTGCATCCATTGGTTTTGGAGTTGATGCAAAAGGTAATGGCCTTGAATTCTGAAAGTCAGAAAGACTTACTCCTCCACCTTCAGGTGCTTTCTGGTTTCCAGCTCGTCCTAACAACTCTTCCATGAATTTGTTCTAGGATTCTTGCATCATTTGCATGTATTGCATAAAGTTCTGCTCCATTAACGGCCTCATTGGTGGTGGTAATGCTCCTTGATTTCCAGCATCTGCATCCGCCTTCTCCTTAGCCTCACGCTCCATGCGCTGCTATTCGGATTCAGTTTCTACACCCGATTCCATGACCCCTAGTCCTGCAACATAAAGCGAATACTCATAATTACATCATGCACATGTGTTCTGAGCTCAACTTCATGCATAGAACTAGTCACACAATGGAAAACAAAATCCAAATATGCATTTTTACATATTATACATTACAAACAACATAGTAAGTACAAAGTCATTTCAAGCCTGTACCATATAGGTACAATATCATATATGGATGCTACCTCACTTATTTAGATACATCATTCTCTTAACACTACAATATGCAATACCAGCTACTTCTAATAAGTAGTCTACATCCTTAGTATCCGCGATGTTCATTATACATGCCTGCAGTCCAACCGTGTTGACGTGATGCCCGTCGCACAGTTTGTGGAACAAATGGCGTTCCAGATGGAACATACTCAGTATCTGAAGTATCAGGACTTGAGTTATCACTCAGCCTGAGTGCATTGACTCCATCCAGCTCAGCTGAAAAGTCTGCAGAAATGTGTTCATCACTATCTCCCACTTGCATCTCCTGAGCCTCATCCCTAGAGTTATCAACAAAATACTCAGATTCCGTTGCTCCGTAGGTGCTCTGTTGGGCAGGATAGTTAAACACTGGATAATGTACATTCCCTAGGTTTTGATAGGATATTGGTGATTCAACCACCCTCTCCTCAGGATCTTCTTCCTCATCCTGACTTCCTACAAACATAGCATTCTTACTACTATAATATTTGTAGGAATTCAGGATCCATCCAGCTGGATTGTCCATCATCTCTGTCAGACCCATCCACTGACATTTGATTTCCTCGGGATCCATTAGGTGATCCCATCCTCCATCCATCAGAATTCTCAATAGGAAGTTCTGAATCAGATCCTTCCTCGGAAGCCTGTGGTACAGGATACCTCATATCTAAAGTAGGATCATAAGTAGGTTCTGGTCTGGGTGAATATGGATATGGTGTAAAATATTCTGGATCTATATGTATATCCTTAAAGATTGGTTTTACCCTACTCCTTGCTTCATTCTCCAACTGAGATGCTAACTGCTCCCTTCGTTCTGGATTAGTTAGATCCTCCAACATATCATTCTTATCCTTCACTATGACTTGATGTGTATTATACAAAGAGTCAATGATCAGTCGATATCGAACCATAAACTTGGAAGCTAACTTAGGATGCTTCTTTACTAAATTAATATGATCTGGTACTGGCTTCGTGTCTATAGAATCATGAGGAATCACAGAAAATGTGCTCCCTTCTAACTCCTGGGCTTTGTGCTCCCGAATATTGGCTATCACCTCCAAAATAGCAACATGGTATGCTGCTAAATAACTTCTACCTTCACCCATGGGTAAATCGTGATATAATCCAAGATCCTCTGGAAGAGATACTCACACGATACTTGGATAGCATACGACCATCATAATAGGTTATGGTATTCACTGGAATCTTAGTCGAACAACTAAAAATCCTTAAGAGTTGACGAAGCTGATCAGTGAATGATCCTTGATAATCATCGAGAGTCTCTTCTTTCCTTACCAAAGCTTGTTTACGAAACTTTGGTGCCATAACACCGTATACAAAATATTTTGATTAGTAAACAACTATAATATTGCGTCATAACAAAGAATTATTGCACTAAAATATACAATGTAATATGCTCATTTGAATACCCATTATACTCTTTTAGAGAATTCTGTATTGTTGTGATGAGCTCCTACAGGTAATACCCTTTACTAGGTTTCCAAACTAAGGTCAAAGCAATTGCTCTGATACCAGCTGCAGTGACCCAGCATACCACTGCATATGTAGTATACTATAGTCGTTGACATGACATCCACAGAACACTGTTCTGTAAATACCACATCCCTCATAGTGGCACAACAGAAACATTGCGGGTCCAAATTAAAAACATACATAAATTATTATTACAATACAAGAAGTTAGAGACTTCAAAAGATTCAACTTACAAACCAAACTTGAACTATTTCAGCGGAAGATTTAAAGTTTCAAACTTATACTCCGAATTGAGCTCAACAACTTATTATATAAAGTTTTTGTTGCTCGGCTCAATTGGTTACTAATAATGATGGCAACTATACTGACTCATTGTACTCCGCTCCATAACATATGTCATAGTCCACCCCTTCTACTGCGCTGGACAGATCTGGCTCCCCGTAGTAGACATCCTCTTGGCCTTCGGCTGCATACAACGGAGTATCTTCTGGCTCCTCAAAGTCTAAGCAGGGGATCAAAGGAAAGAGTGAGTAACAGCGTTACCCACCAAGTTCATTATATGCAAGGTGGAAGTTTGATGCTCTATCTACCACCTTAGACTATTAGTCCTTGCTACTATGCAGTTTTCGTAAACATTTCTTTAAAGGTTGATTTTATTATCAAAAACTATGCCCATTAGCCTTCACAGGTTGACCAAAACTTTCATGGAGTTCCTTTCCTGCCGCGTTCGCAGCTCCTTCCCGGAACATGGAGTAACAAGTTATGGTTCTTACACTCTGCAGAGGTTCGTTACTTTACCCATGAGAGATCAACTCCTTGTTGCACAACTGGGGTACTTTCCCATCCACAATTCCATGATGTGGGGCCTAGTATATGATCCAAGCCAATCACCGCCCTTCTCCACGACCCCACATAGAACACAAACCCCCAAGCAGAACGACCTCTGTTAAACCGCATAGCAGATATAACTATGGTTGATTCCTTGAGGACTCTAGTGAGCAGACAAGACCTTGGTCGCCCCCATCAATATGAGGACATACCTACGACCATCTCTCAGGGATATTCTAGACACCAATATCGTGGGGAACTAAGGGGTCCCACCCATGCCGAGCCTCGTAAGTTATAACAGCGTCACCATATGGTCATCCGTTCATGTGAAAGGAAGAAGATCCAGCTGACTTCTTCGTCCCATTCCAAATCTCATGGTTAACGCGTGATATACGACGCTATAATCTCTCATGTCAGGGGTTGTTAAGTCCTATGTGATTAATTTCATTGCAAAAGTTCCATTGCTCACCTTATTCATATCATCACTTAGGATGTTATCAACAATCTATATGTTTTGAGAAAATAATATTTCTTTCTCCAAAACATAGATGATAACACATAATTTGCAATTACTTTTATAAAGACTCATCAAAGGACATGAGCAAGTGATGAACTTGCCTTGTTATTGCAAGGTAGTGAAGTCGGATGCTTGCACTCGACCTTGAGCTTCTATTTCTACAAAAACAACATTATTGCCTGGTAAGGACAATATTTAAAGGAGCAAAAATGATTATGCATAGTAATGCAATGCATCATTTATTATTTATCTTCTTTATGTGTTTTACCCAATATATTAATTTTCTTGAATTGCCTCTATAAAGGAAATTATTTTAATAATAATTTTTCTTATTTTATAAATATTATATTTAATATTTTTGTAATATAATATATTAGTAAAAGAGTCAAAAACTAATTTTTATTTATTTTTAACTCCTTTAATTATTTTTTTCATATTTATTTTTTAAGAATAAGAATTTTAATTTAGAAGATTTTATTTTGCTATCTTAAATATCAATTTAGTATTTTTATAAAATACTTTACTAATTAAGAATAATAAAAGTAATTTTTTATTTATTTTAGGTATTTTATTTATTTTTATAAAATCCATAAGGAATATATATTATAAAAATCATTATCCTGAATTTATTATATTAAAAATCAAATGCTTAATTTTATTAAATAACTTGTATTTTTATGAACTTATAAACCTATTATTTGTATTTTTAGCATTTTTATTTTATTTCTTAGGGTTTATTAAGTTCGAGGGGTATATTGGTCTTTCATTAAATCTTTTAAATTTTCCTTTTAACTTTTGGGCCAACCTATTGGGCTGGCTAGGCCCAACTTGGTCCAAATGGGCTGGTCAAGACCACCATCAAGAAGGTACTAGACCCTATCAGCCCAGTACACACCCAACTCTCGCTCTCTCGCACTCGTTCCTCTTCCTCTCCTTCGACCCCGCAATGGCGTTGCGCTGCCGACGCCGTTGCCGCCCGATTCATGCCGCCCTGGGCCTTATCGGCCGCAGTCGTGGTGTATGGCGAGGTAGACGACCCCGCTCTGTCACCCTTTCCTATTAGATTCTCCTCTAGAGCTCTTCCCTGGCCAGACTAGCTCCACCACGAACCCTAGGGCTTGGTGGTTGCTGGCGACATACCTCTCTGCAGTTCCTGTGGTGCTATGTGGTGCTCCTAGTGGTGTGGTGGTGCTGTTCGACCACTGTTGTGGCTATGGCTGCCACCATGGCTCGGCGTGGGTTGCAGCACCCTCGGGTGCTCCCCGTGCTGCCATGTGCGTTCGTCACCCCCTCTGCTTCTTCTTTGATTCGTCAGCGAGGACCACATGTGAGTATTCTTCTTATCCTTCTCTGACTCTTTGGTTAGCTTCTGTGTCCAAGGGAAAGAGTGGGATTTGGTATTACTAATGATGTACTACAATATGGGTCAAGTAAATTCTCAAGAATGCACAAGGCTTAGAGTAGGTGGAGTTCCAAAGATTGAATCTAGACAAGGATTCTAGACTTAGCCAAATTGGCAGATTTGTGGATTTTGACTGGTATGCAAGAGGGAATCATTTGAGGGAGAGGCAAGGGTTTATTATCATCCTCAAGTGGATGATATTTAAGGATAGCTTGAGTATATAAGATTCCATGCTTGTAGTTGATCTTTGAGGGGTTGGATGCTAAGGCAAAGGAGTAGCTTAGGAGTGATCTGGGTAAATAGATTAAAGATTCACATGAGTGAATCAAGATAGATTTAGCTTAGGATGGTTGGTTTGAGATTGATGATCTCAAACATTGGTTTGATCTCTAAGGATGAGCTCCTAGATTGGCTCATGCTAGGGCCTAAGCAAACATGGCAATCAGCAGATCAAGGCAATTCATCAGATAGTAGATCAAGGCAATTCATCTTATCAACTTATCCAACTATTACTATGGTTACCATCAAGCCTAGCTTGAGTTAAGCATGGGTGTTTTGAAGAGGTTGTGATTTTGAATCAAGATAAGGACCTCTTGGTATTTCTACCAAGATTATAATGAAAAGGTTTTAGGAAAGGTTTTGGAAAACCTAGAGATAAGAGTAGTTGTTATCTTGAAAACATAAGGAGATTATATATAGGTCCCCATAGTTTTGTTAATAGAAACTAGTAAAACTTTTTGTTGTGTCAAAGTCATCTTGGCTCAGGTTTGAAATGCTAGAACATTTGAGAATATGAAAGATGAGCCAAGACATCTCTTTTGGAGAAAATAGTTGTTGTCAACTGGGTTGAGGTAAGGAGTATATCATCTAATACACAATCAGTTGCAGGAACACAAGCAAACAAGTAAACAAGCATTGCATCATGTAACAAGAAAAAGTTTTTGTTTCCTCTGATTTTCCCTTTTGGACAACAAAGCAGGGTTGCTGAAATTGGGATGTTACAGTCATGGCCATATCTACATCGCACTTTGTGTTGATGATCTCATATCCAAGATTGCATGGCATCAAATCTATCCATATCATGAAAACAATCGAAGAGGAAGTGTCATGAAGAGTTTTGTTTGATGAGCCGCTCTCTCGAGAAGGATCCGAACTCGACTTTTTTCCTTGCTTAATTATTTTAGAGCCCTTTGTGTTAAATATATGGACCTCGATGAAATTTTCCATTTTTAGGTCCTTGATGTAAAATGTACTTCCACCACACAAGTAAATTTTAACCTAAAAGTAAGTGGTAAAATCTAAACGAATTTAAGCTTATTTTTCAATGAGTATTGACATTCTTGTATTTGAAGTCGAACAACCAAGGTCATGGCCATATCTACATCATACTTTATATTGATGATCCCAATATCCAAGAATTTGCATGCCGACAAATATGGCCATATTTTGAAAACAATCAAAGAGGAAGTAGTATTTAGAAGAGTATGCCTCAATAGCTGCTCTCCCGATAAGGAGCCAAACCTGGTTGTTTTCCTTGCTTAATTATTTTAGGGACCTTTGTGCTAAATGTATGGAACCTCGACGTAATTTTCCCTTTTTAGGTCCTTGACGTAAAATGTACTCCCACCGCACGGGTAAATTTTAACCTAAAAGTAAGTGGTAAAATCTAAACGAATTTAAGCTTAGTTATCAATGACTATGCACATTCTTGGATTTGAAGCCGAACGACCATGGTCATGGCCATATCTACATCATATACATTATATTGATGATCCCATATCCAAGAATTTGCATGCCAACAAATATGGTCATATTTTGAAAACAATCGAAGAGGAAGTAGAATGAAGAGCATCGCTCAATCTACCGGTTTCTCGAGAAGGATCCAGACCCGACTATTTTCCTTCCTTATATATTTTAGGGTCATTTGTGATAAATGTATGTACCTCGATGTAATTTTCCCTCTTTTTAGGTCCTTGTCTTAAAAAGTACTACCATCGCCCGTGTAAAATTCTAACCTGAAAGTAAGTGGTAAGATCTAAACGAGTTTAAGCTTAGTTGTCAACGAGTATGAATTTTTTTGGATTTCAAGCCGAACAACCAAGGTCATGGCCATATCTACATCATACTTTATGTTGATGATCCCATATCCAAGAATTTGCATGCCAACAAATATGGCCATATTTTGAAAACAATCAAAGAGGAAGTGGTATGAAGAGTATTGCTCGATCAGCTGCTCTCTCAAGAATGAGACTAACCCAACTATTTTCATTTCTTAATTATTTTAGGTTCCTTTTGCTACATGTATGGAACTCGATATAATTTTCCTTCTTTTTAGGCCCTTGTTAAAAAATATACTCCCACCGCCCGTGTAATTTTTTTACATAAAAGTAGGTGGTAAAATCTAAACGAATTTAAGCTTAGTTGTCAATTTGTATGAAAATTCTTGGTTTTGAAGCCGAACGAGCAAGTTCATAGCCATATCTACATCATACTTTATATTGATGATCCCATATCCAAGAATTTGCATGCCGACAAATTTGGCCATATTTTGAAAATAATCGAAGAGGAAGTAGTAATATGAAGAGTATGGCTAGATCAGTTATTCTCTTGAGTCGGATCTGGACCCAAATCTTTTCCTTGCTTAATTTCAGGGTCCTTTATGCTAAATGTATGGACCTCGATATAATTTTCCCTTTTTAGGTCCTTGATGTAAAATATACTTCCACAACTCGTGTAAATTTTTAACCTAAAAGTAAGTGGTAAAATCTAAACGAATTTATGCTTAGTTCCTACTCCGTAGTAGTATTAGGGTGAAGAGAATATGAGCATAAAGGTTCCAATTTATGTTCGGTTGGGACAAAAACATGGAACTGAATGGATAGATTACTCACAATTAACTTTTTTTGTCCAAAATTGAGTAGCTAACAGCTAAACGGGGATCATCTTGTATCAAAATTGGAATACACATAAGCCAAATCAGATGAATCAAAGAAAAATCTGATGGATAGCTAGCCCAAAATCAAAATACACCGTATCTAGACAAATCCATGTCAATTAATTTGGATCTGAGGGATTAGCAGCAACTGCCCGCGCGTGCTTACGCTGCCGCCCGCGCATTTTCAACTTCTGCGCTGCCTGTGTGCCTGCTGCACCTCTGCGTGTGCCAGCTTGCGCCGCTCGTGTGCAAGCGCCCGCGTGCCTGCTGCGCCTCCACGCGTGCTTGCCCGACTGCCGGTGGTTAGCGAGGCATTTTATTCCTTTGACAACCCTCGTTAGCTAAGGTCCATCGGTTATCATCTCAAAAGAAACTTCATTCAACCATTAACATAACAACACGAGTTTACATATATAGGACTCGCTGCTGAACTAGTGCAGGTCCGACGCATCCTAGCACCTAGTCCCATGTCGCCAGCGATAGCTCGTTAGACACCGACAGCAACGACAAAACCTTTGGATAAGCCGCCGGCACCTTCGGATAAGCCGGTGGCACCTCCTGAGCCATCGGCAGCTCCAGGACGACCCTGTGGATGAAGTTGCCATTGTTGGGGAACTGGTCCCAGTAGTTGGTGAAGATGTTGGAACCAGTGAACACCACCATCTCGCAGCCGCAGTGGAAGGCCTGGTCATAGAGGAGACGGGCGTCCCTGAAGTTGACGAACTTGACCATCAGCGTCCCGCCGTCCGGAGTGCTGTGGAGACCGTACATACGGTATTTGTGGTGACCATAGCCGACATCGAGGAAGGCGCACGCTAGCTACCATGGTGTTCTCCGTGGGGAGAAGGCCCAAATGCGCTGGGCATTGTCCTCCTGTGTGGCAACATTGATGTCTTTCCGCTCCGGTATGGTGACTGAATTGGACAGAGATGGTTGCTGGAAGCTGGGGATTGGAGATGCTTTGGTGATCTGGGATCATGGGGAAGGATAGAGAATAAATAAGAAAGAGGTGATCCGAGATTAATGTGGTAGATTAGCCAAACCGAGGGGAGAATCAATGTCGTTGATGAAACCGATGCTTGTGGAAAATGTCGATAATGAAGACTAGGGTAAGCCGATGGGATGGAACGCTGCCTCTGCTTCTCGCACTTGATGGGCACAGTTATAATTTTGGAGTGCCTCCAAGGCGACCGCGACCTGCCTCATCATCCGCCATCCACTAGCCATGGCACGGCTTGACATGCACAGCATGGCATGGCTTCTCCATCCTTCTACAATCTTCCATGCTTAAAATATTTCATCTTACATTTTTAGTGCACTTCATCAGGACCTGGCCATCCTTCCTATATTTTACTATTATATAGGAGTACTCAAGGTATTCCATTTCTCACCATGCACCGAGGAAGCAACAGCCGCATTCACATGGACCCGGCATAGGTTGGGCCCACAAGTCCATTTTTTTTACTCATCCGCCCACCTCCGCATTGCCCAATCTGTCCACCATGAAACCGAAAAAAAACTCATCCTCTCGCCGTGGCCTCCTCTCACTGCCGCTTCTCACCCCCACAGTCGTCATCTCTAGCGCTGCACAGATTAATCTGCCTATCACCGCAAGGCTGACTGCGACCCAGAATAGCGAGGTATGATCTTAATCCATCCCTTGTATAGAAAACATTCGCAGTTCCTATTTTTTTTGTACTGATTCCGTTTTATGTCTCTCAACCGATTTTTCGGATCTCTTTCATTCCCCTCTATTTCGTTCTCGATAGTTTAAATCTGCATAAATACAAATATACTGAGATTGATGTACGTTTTCAAAGTGAATCATTGACGAAACATGTTTCTTGCTGCTGGGGATATCATTTTGTCACTTGAACTGGTTATAATTCCATGCATTTTAGTGCTATAATAAGTATCTTGCAATGCCATTTATAGGTTTTGATTCCAAGCAAGGTAGAAAATCATGGAAAGTTCCAGCGATGATGATATCTGCTACACTGACTTTTATGTAACTGATCGTGATAAGGAAGAACTTCTGGCTATAAGGGGTAAATTTTTACTTGGATGGTGAAATTAATTAGATTATGACGCAATATACTCCTCTCTAATATTTATTTTTATTTCATGTAGGTCCTTCTTATGAGCGGACAAATTTGTTTGGAAGTTACATCGTTTACGAAAATAATGTGCGTTTATCATACAGAAGGTGGGATTTTCTCGAGAATAAAGTCTCCCAGATCAAAACTGACAGACCTTTCTATGTCTGCGAGCTCACCTCTTCTTTACTCGGCGAGGAAGGGGAAGGATGGTAAGTAGCCGTCTGATTCAAAAGATTTGCCTAAGAAATTTGTAGGATTAAATATATATATAGGAAATTTTACCAAGATAGTTGTTACATTTGTAGGATTGATTCTCAGAATTGTTTCTAAGGATTCCTTTGCACTAGATTTCGTAGGAAATCAAACATCCACTCATACCCCTATTTCAGAATCCTGTATTTGTCCTACTATGATAAGAGTCAAACAAACTTGGGTTCAGATGAATTCCCGTAGGATTGGAGTGGGCATAACATTGCAGTCCTACATTTATTTTCTCTATCATACTTCGAATCAATAAGGCATATTTTTTACTATTTCACTAGTCAACAAGCCCTAAACTTCGGATAACCGTTTTCTTCTAGTTTCAGTGCTTCTCACTGGATTATAGTCAGAGCGTCTTAAAGAATCATCTCTGTGAAGAAATAAATCTGCACGAAGAAAGAAATCTGCGTGTGACCAAAGAGTTGTACAAATGTTATCATGATGTCGTGATTGCCATGGGCGATGACGGGCGTGCGGTGATCACTACTCCTAGGAGCCGACGATATGTTGTCAGGGACGCGAAGCTCTTAGAACATGAAATGGCTACCTTCTGGTTCAAGGAACGCCCACATGGATTTCGTATCAACGTGTTCAGTGGTATCCCACTTAATTAGAGGTTGTGATATGAAATTCATCAAACTTGTATTACTCCTATGTGACTAGGAGGCATTCTAGGAACCAAGAAGGTTCATGAAAAACTATTGTACTTATATTAGCCACTATTGCTCCTGGATGGAATTATGGAACTGAGCAACTACTAGTACTCCTGTTTGTATTAGTATACTCGACTTTTGGTGCCTAGTCGATCTCGTACTGTTGTCAAGGAGAGCAAAGTCTCCTTCCACTGCATATCTTTTGCCTTGTTTCAAAAATAAAGGGCTTCTCCACCCAAAATTATGTCTCTATGCCTTTTATTAATGGCACTTGTTCAGGTGGGAAGCATCGCACCTTCCGCACAACGTTCATCTCTTCCTTCCCATGTAAGCTTACTCACAATCGAGTACAACCGTGCAGGTGCAGTAGTGCAGAAAAAGTTGGGGCCCGTCCTGGTCTAGCCCAATTTTGCTTCTGTTTGCCTCGTGCTTCCACCGAAAATGAGCTGCGGCTGGATGTTTTCCTTCTCTCCCATAAAGATAAGGCCTCAAAATATACAACCAAGGTCCCAAGTACAGGAAGAAAGCAATCAGGTGGAGCTCATTGATTATCATCGGTGGTATAAAAAGAAGGGCACGACTCGAGGTCGGATTAGAGAGTCCACATTTCCCCCCTCCCAAATCGCAATGCTTGGAATGCTGACTATGCAGATGGAAGCCACCGAGCTCAACTGATCCTCCTGCTCCCAGCCCCTCAAGCCCCGGCAGGTCTACAAGGTTGCTCCCTTTCTCCCTCACAAATCCATTGATTTTTCTTCAGTCGGTTCGTCCACGCAACTATCTTATTTTTTGAACTTCCATTTCTCCAGTGCATGGATATTCATGTAGTCTGCCGCCCCTGCGTCCGAAAGATCACCTCCTGCCAGAAGTGCGAGTACCCTAGCGGTGGATTCACCCATGATCCCAACATGGATGCCGTCATATCAGCGGCTAGGGTCGAGTGTGCCCACAAATGCTGCAGGAGCTTCCTGCCCTACTACGAACTGCACTAGCACGAAATCACGTGCCGGTATGCCCCCTGCACTTGCACGGAGACCGGCTGCGACTTTGTCGCCCCGCCGCCAGCGCTCATCGCCCACCTTGCAGCGGTCCACTCGATCCAAGTGCACAAGATCCAGTATGCCACCAACAAAGTGTTCTAGGAGCCGGTACCGCTAGCGGGAGAGGCGTCCCGCAGGCTCATCCTCGTCGGGGAGCAGGATGACTCCATGTTCGTCCTGACGATTTTCATGCTAGACACGATGGTCCTTAGCCCGACAAAGAAGATGAAGACATAATCTAGGGGATGAGAATTCGCGGCCTCCCTCGTGTCTGTGGTATGCATTAGGACCGCGCTGTCCGACTCGCCGGTGTACAGGGTGAGGATATGGGCGGAATGCCCGCTGGTTCTCTCATGGTCTCATGGTAGGAGGATGATTGGCACCGTGACTGTGGATCTCGAGGCGTCGAGCTCCACTAACTCGGGTGATGTCGCGATCGAGGACCTTACGTCTTACCTGTCGGCGCTGCCTCATTACCTGCTCGGACCTGCTACGGCAAAGGAGCTATGTTTCTTTATTCGCGTCGACTTTTAGTGGCTATGTAACCTGCTATTAATTGGTTTAGTTGCAGAAAGATAGTTTGGCATACGAGGAGGGGTGGATTTTGGAGTAGTAGTAAGTTGTATGGAGTACGTAGTTAATTAGTGGTAGTACGGTAGTGGAGTAGTAGTAGCTGTAGTTTGGTTGGAAGAAATCATATCCTTTCCGTAGTAGGGATGCTGGTTTTTTGCTAGTAGTAGCAGATATGTATGTTTATACTCGACATACATTCGGGCAATCGTTAAAAGTTCATCTTGCTGTTCTACTGCTATCATTTGTTTGTATGAGTCTTCCCTTTTGTACTCCAGCTCACACTACTACTACTCCTTCAGTAGTATAATAAATGGAATTACGAAAAGAAAAGTCTCTATCACGAATTAAAAGAAACTATTGCGATTCCTTGTAGTGTGGTGGCGTGCTACGATGTCTAAACCTACACTCCTAGCACTCTACAGTGAAATTAAAAGAAACTACTGAAATTCCTTGCATTTAATTCTTACCTCCGCCCCTTACATGATGTAGTACTACTCCTATACTCCTACTGTAGTATATATACTGCATGTTTTAACTTGTACAGAGTATCATGCAAGGATAGAGCGAAACGCAAAGATAGTACTTATATGTCTCACATGGTGTACCATTCTAAGTCTTCTTCTTTGGTCTAATTGTGCTTGTCCTTTCCCTTCTTCTTTACTTGTTTCTTTTTGTTGAACATTTCGAGAGTTTGTTGACCCCTCTCGAAGTTCACTATCCACCTGTATACCTCGTAGGTCACGTAGGTGTCGAGGCTTCCATACTGGATCTGCTCTTCAGTCAGGGGCATGTTCTCCCACTGCTTGTGGTCCACATCCTTCTTTGTCTCCTTCATGGCTTTGTAACGGCTGTCTATGAGGGACACAACATAGTCAGCCAAAGAATCCTTCGCATTTGTGGAGCCGACAGGCTTCCACCTCTTATGGATGTCCACGAAGTTCGTCACTGGCACTAGAGAACGCCTGGGCCTGATACCGTCGATGCCAGCAAAGGAAATGTTAGGGTCCACGAAGAAATCTGCTAGCTTGGAGCATGGCTTGTCGGCCTGGCAGATCTGGTAGACCAGGCAATCTGTTCCCACACACAGCTGGACAACGATAGCCTTCAGCATTGATGATTGCTCGTTGGTGTACTCGACGTCGAGGCCAACAATCTTTTCATCCGCTTCTTCCAGGAGCGGTTGGATTTTCTCGATGTAATCGTTCACCGCCGACGCTCTGTTGGTATACTCCACCCATAATATGGTGGTGTTGCGGGGGTCCAGGAAGGAGTACAGCTTATCGAACGACAGCGCTATGGACGATGATTGGCGGCTTCTTTTGTTTTGCAGAGGTCCGGCTGGGTGAGGAAAATGACAGAAAATGAATGGGATCAAGAAGATGTAAGGAACCGCTAGATAGATTGGGAGATGGATGCATGCATGAGAGGTTGTGGAAACGAAGGGTATGGAGTTTCCCTCGCCCCGTCCACGTACTCCTATGGAATATTTATGGATCAGTTTGAGGGACGCAGATTACTGTATATTTTTATACGGAAGCAGTAGTACTCTCTCCGTTTATATTTAGATTGTGTTCTGCTCAAAACACATCATATCTTACCACCTAGTATGATTTTATATAAAAATGATATGTCATACTTATATTATCTGATTTTCACACGTGTGCAAGGCATGTGCAACTTACTGGTTAAATGCAACTTACTAAAGAGAAGCATCACATCGCACTTTTCAATGCAAAATTTGTCTAGTATATAAAATACTAGTATGTACAAAATACTAGTAGTATGTACCTGCTAACATATGCATACTCCAAGTTACCACTCTAACCAGTCTTAGGCCTTTCATCACAACAATATGAGTCTCTTAGAAGTATCATAGGATAATTATAGTTACCTATCATGAGTACTCAGGTACTACTAGTACATTATCTAGACTAGTATTCTTGCATGCAGGTATAGACAAAAAATAATTTCTAGTAACCCAATCACATGCATGCATGCATGTAAGAGATAGTAATCCATTGAGGAGTGTAATAACAGAGTGTTACTAGCTCATGTTAGTACTACCTTTATAGTGGGTAACATGTGTGTATGTAATTACGCTGAAGGCAGAGACCCTATTTGTGCAGAAATAGGTCCAGAAATACTCTGTACCTATGAAGACTAGAACATTGCAGTTAACTAGTATTTTTTCTAGTCCTTGGAGTAGGATATTATTTTTCTATATCTTTTGTACTGTATAACCAAATTCAAAATCTCACAGCACCAAATTCTCCCACCACACCTCCACTGAAATATTTCAAGTGGTCACACGCCAAGTTTTAGTCGTACAAAATTCCTTTTATACCCCTGACAATGGCCGAACTATAAATGTCGGGCGTGGGTATCTTTCATAATCTTTCTTCCCCCAGTCCCCACAACTCTGCAGATGGGTAGTCCACCTTCCACCAATGCCATTTCCTTCTTAGCACTTCGAAAAACCCTAACCCCTATCTCAGCTCCGGCTCCTGCACCACCGCACCGGAGCATCCCCGCCATGCTTCGTCGGCCTACACGCCACCCAACCCCCTATCTCACCTCCAGCTCCTGCACCACCGCACCCGAACATCCCTGCCCTAGTTTTCTGGCCTACAAGCCACCCAACCCCTATCTCACCTCGAGCTCCTACACCACCACACCGGAACATCTCCGCCCCAGTTCGCCAGCCTACCCACCACCCAACCCCTATCTCACCTCCAGCTCCTTCACCACCGCATTGGAACATCCCCTCCATATCCCGTCCTACATGCCACCCAACCCCCTATCTCACCTGTAGCTCCTGAACCACCACACCGAAACATCCCCGCCGCACTTCACCGGCCCGCACACCACCACAAACCCCATATTCCACCTATGGCTTCTGCACCACCGCACTTTGTCGTCCTACACGCCATACCTCGCGATACCACATACTTCTCACAAGTTTGCCGGATCAGTCGACATCCTCCTTACTGATACGTCGTAAACGTATCTATAATTTTTGATGCCCATGCTTGTTTTATATCATTTGTCTTATGCTTTGTCTACACTTTGAGGTATTTTTATATGTTTTTTTGGACTAACCTATTAACAAGATGCCACAGTGCCAGTTGCCAGTTTTCTTCTGTTTTTGGTTCCAGAAAAGGCAAAAAATCAATATTCTCGGAATTGGACAGGACAAAAGCCAATCTTCCTATTTTTCAGGAGCAACACGTAACAACGAAGCAGAGGTGGAGGAGGACACCAGGGTGGTCGCACCCCCTAGGCGCAGGCCAACCCTGGTGGCGCCCACAGGGGGTGTGGGCCCCCTGGACCTCCAACGACCTTGCCTCCTGTGCCTATAAGAAGCCCCCAGGGAGAAAACCCTAAATCATTGATCAGAAATCCACGAAAAGTTCTGCAGCGCCACCGCCACCGTATGGGAGATTCGGGGGATAGAAAGTCTCTGTTCCGACACCCTACCGTGACGGGGAAGTGCCCCTGGAGCCATATCCATCGATCTCCATCGCCATATTCATCACCGTTGCTGATTCCCATGATGAGGAGGAGTATTTCTTCCTCGAGGCTAAGGGCTCTACCGGTAGCTATGTGTTCATCTCTCTCTCTCTCTATGCATGATCTTGTTGTGGTCATGAGCTTTGTAATCAAGTAGATCTACTCTGCTACTCAAGTGCTTTAATAGATCTCTTCTCTCCCCATGTGTGTGAAAGTGACAACGTGCATGCCATGGTGGCACTTAGGCTAGAGTCTACATAAATACTCATCGTGCTTTAATAGATCTATGCTTTTCCCCACGTGTGTGAAAGTTATAGCGTGCACACCGTGTGTGGCACTTAAGCTAGGTTACATATATATATATATATTTATCATGAGTATATTTTGAGTTGGTTGTCTCTATGAAATTGTGGTGTTTGTTGGAACCGTCTACTCAAGGTGACAGTGTGGGGTTATCTAGATTGGGGAAGGCCCTATCGTGGATTAGAGTGTCCAACCGGAGAGTAGTTAAGAGTAGTATCTTGAAGAGAGGATATTTATATGAGAGAGTATTCACTAGTGAAAGTATGATCCCTAGGCCTTGTTTCTCAACATTGAAACACCGTTTGCATCTAGATCTGTTGCATGTTTGCTTGCTTCCATCTTTAATTCAGTTTCACACACGTTACCCCACGTCAACAACAAGTCAGAAGCTATTTTCTGGCACCGTTACCACTTGTATTTCACTATCTCTTCGCCGAACTAGTGCATCTATACACCTGATAAGTGTATTGGGTGTGTTGGGGACACAAGAAACTTCTTGTATCTTGATTCCAGGGTTGCTTGAGAGGGATACCTTTGACCACTTCCCCCCTGAGTTCGATAAACCTTAGGTAATCCACTTAAGGAAAACTTGCTGCTGTTCTACAAAACTCTACACTTGGAGTCCCGACAACTGTCTACAAGAATAGAAGTGCGTAGCCATCAAGCTATTTTTTGGCACCGTTGCCGAGGAGGTAAGGTAAAAGGTACTCACATTTTCTGGTGTGAGTGCTCGAAGTTATTTCCTTTAGATTCTGCAATTTTGTCTTTTTGTTTATTTTTTTCACTAGTTAGGCTTAATGGAAAACAAAAAAAAAATTAGAGAGCTTTTTAGTATTTTTCCTAAGTTAGAACTTGAGTGGTTTGAAAAGAAAATTAAAACACCTTTGGAACTTTCTTTGCATGATAATAGCAATGTTATTAGTCTGAATTTTTTGAACACCCTTATTACTAATGGTATGGAAACATCTAAGCTTGGGGAAGCTAGTTTTTATGAGAAAGATCTTTTTAGTTCCCCAACTTTAGGAAACTTGCTGTGATGATACTTTATCTCCCATATGTGGCAATTCTAATGATGCTCGTGATATTTTAAAACCACATACTGAAAGTGTCCATTTTAAAATACCCATTGAAATTGTTGAACGTGTTATGAATAACTGCTATTTTGAAGATGGAACTGTCCATCCTATTGATCATTTACTCTTTATACATGAATTATGCGAGTTGTTCAAGTGTGCAGGTATTTCAATGGACCAAGTTAAGAGGAAGATATTCCCTTTCTCACTTAGGGACAAAGAAAGGGAGTGGTATGAGCTACTAGATGATCCTCATCATTTGGAGTGGAAGGAACTTGAATCTCTCTTTTACTCTAAATTTTATCCTCCTCATGAAATTCATAAAGATAGGAATTACATTTATAATTTTCATCCTCATGAGGGATAAAGTATTTCCCAAGCTTGGGGAGATTGAATTCACTAATGCTCAAATGTCCCATTCATGAGCTCCCCAGTAATATTATTATCAGTAATTTTTATGCAAGGCTTTCAGGACATTACAAGGACTATGTAGATACCTGTTTAGAGGGATCCTTCACAAGTAAGGAGGTCAAAGCCAAGTGGGATCTTCTTGAAACAATTCAAAGAAATACTTAATATTGGGATAATGACAAAGGTAAAGAACCAGGTATAAACTATGAGTATGATTGCATTAAGTCTTTTGCTGAAACAGTTGATTTTCAAGAGCTTAGTGCTAAATATGGTCTTGATCCTCAAATTCTTGTTAGATATTATTGAGCCTTTGCTTCCCATATTAATGCTCCTAAAGAAAAATGGGACATGTATCATGAACCTTTTAAAGACACTTGCATGGAAAATGAAAACGTTATTAATGATTGCAATAAACATGCTCAAACTTCTGAAAGTACTATTTCTTATAAGCATGTTAATTTTTGTGGTATGCATAGACCTTGTGAGAAGAATCAAATAGAAGAAGAATATTGTATCACACACTAGAATGAAAAAACCAGAACATGGTATAAGGCTCTAAATGATCTTGGTAAAAAAAATTGTGCCCTCTACCCTTTTATTTGTGAACTCTGCTATGAAGTGGGTCATTTCAATTTTCAATGTTCAGGACATAATAATAACCTTTCTAATCCAATGAGTACTGCAAGCTTGTATTGTGATAACGCGATCACTGATAATCAACATGATGAACTTACATTGTTTTTCGGGTGTGAAGAGTTATCAAGAAAAACTTCTTTAGTAGACATGAGTGCTTTTGGTATGAATTGCGTCCTGCATGGGTGTCATCTTTATTGTGTTGATAATTGCCATGCGAATACTTACATACAAAATCTTATAAAAGATGATATTTTACCAAAATATGACAGGACTGATATGAGTTTTGTTCTTATTAATGAAAAGGAGGAATCCTCCAAAGTTTCTTCTATTGTCTCTAACGATAAACCAGGGTATGTGGAGAAGCTTCCTTTCAAGCCTCTCCCTCCTAAAGAGGATAAGAAGAAGAAGAGGAGTAAAAGGATAGAGGAAATGGTATCTTCCTATAAGCATGTTTCTCCTATCATAGTTTTTGCTGATGAGTCTGAAGTAGATGATGTTCCTATGCCTGCTACCTATAGTAGCGATCATGATTGGGAAAAACACACCACTTTTGATATTGAAAATCTCTTTGGTACCAATTCTGAAAATGATGATATTAATAGTTGTTGTGCTATTAGTGTTCCAATAATGATATGTTTACAAATGAACACACTTGGGAAGATAGCTATTCTATTGCTTATGATGATACCAAACCTCCAATTTATGATGATTACAATGATGAGTGTGATATTTTCAGCCCACGTACTATTGAGGAGAAAATTAATTGTGATTACAATATGCATCCTATATTTGATGACTATGGTGATGAGAATAACAATGATAGCTATTTTATTGAATTTGCTCCCACTCCGATTAATAAGAGTGACTATGCTTATGTGGAGAGTAATAATTATATGCATGTGGCTCATGATAAGAATTTTTTTTGTGATAGTTATATTGTTAATTTTATTCATGATGCTACTGAAAGTTATTATGAGATAGGGAAACATGGTTTTATGCATCTCAATAATATTAAGTTTCCCCTCTTTATGTTGAAAGTCTTGAAGTTGCACTTGTTTTGCTTTCCTATGCTTGTTGCTTTGTGGTTTCATGACTTGTTTCTTTACAAGATTACTATGTATAGGAAGTGGGTTAGACTTAAATGTGTTTTGAATTTGCTTCTTGATGCTTTCTTTTACTTTAATTCATATCTCTTATGTGAGCATCCTCTCAAACTATCAAGCCTAACTTAAAGGCGTTAAAGAAAAGTACTTCTTGGGAGATAACTGTTGGAGATATGCCCAAGAGGCAATAATAAAGTAGGTTATTATCATATCTTCATACTTATGATAAATGTTTACATACCATGCTATAATTGTATTAACCGGAAACATTAATACTTGTATGATTTGTAAACTAAAATAAGAGTCCCTAGTAAAGCCTCTTGTTAAACTAGCTTGTTGGTTAATATATGGTCATGGTTTCCTGATCATGAACATAGAGATGTTATTAACAACAGGATCATATCATTAGGAGAATGATGTGATGGACATACTCCTATAGATAAGCGTAGCATAAAGATCAAGTCATTTCAATAGTTCAATTGCTATATGCTTTCTGATACATAGTAACCTAATTCCTTCGACCATGAGATCATGCATATCACCTTTGCCGGATGGATGCTTTGATGACATCAAACACCACACCGTAACAGGGTGGCTATAAAAGTGGCATTGAGTGTTCGGAAAGTATTGGTTGAAACACATGGATCAAGAGTGGGATTTGTCCATCCATATGACGGATAGATATACTCTGGGCCCTCTCGGTGGAATGTCATCCAATTAGCTTGCAAGCATGTGACTGGGTCACAAGGGATCACATATCACGGGAACGAGAAAAGAGTACTTATCAGTAACGAGGTTGAACTAGGTATGCAGAGATACCGACGATCATAACCTCGGATAAGTAAACTATCGTGAGACAAAGGGAAATTGGTATCGTATGTAAGTGGTTCATTCGATCGCAAAGTAATCGTAGAAATATGTGGGAGCCATATGAATTTCCAGATTCCTCTATTGGTTATTGTTCGGAGAAGTGTCTCGATCATGTCCGCATAATTCACGAACCGTAGGGAGACACACTTAAGGATTCGATGTTGTTTGAGTAGTTATGGTATTATGAGAAAGAGACCGAATGTTGTTCGGAGTCTCGGATGGGATCCGGGATATCACGAGGTGATCCGGAATGGTCCGGAGAATAAGATTCATATAAGGAAAGTCCCGTTTCGGAGTTGGGGAATGATTCCGGTGTTTTCATCGGGGAATGTTCTAGAATGTTCCGGAATGTCCGGCACTCCGGAGGGGAAGGGGTACATGAATGTGTCATTGCATGTTGGAATGATTGCATCATGTACTAAGTGTATTCGCTGTCCGAAATAAAGGATTTATTCAAATCCTAGTTTGAAAAGTCAAACGGCTAGTTTGAAAGTCAAACGGCAATTTTTGGAAAGAGGAAAAGAGGAGGAGTATGAAACCGAGTTGGGGAGGGAGACCTCCTCCAACCGGCGGCCACCTCCAAGCCGAGTTGGGGAGGGACTCCACTCCCTCCCCATGGCGCGGCCAGCCCCTCCACCTATATAAGGAGGGGCAGGGCTCCCTCCTAGCACACACAAGTTCCTATCTTCTACCTCCGGTTTAGAGCCGTTTTGGTTTAGAGCTTCTAATTGCTTTAGCCTGCGGTTTAGAGCCTTCTAATTGGTTTAGAGCCTTCTAATTGGTGTGTCTAATTACTAGACCACTAATAGCCTCTCTCATAAGCTCCACCATACTCGCACCGGCTTAAGGCGAAGCCCTGCGGGATTTCCCCTCTACTTCCGGTACCACGCCGTTGTGCTGCTGGAATCGCGAGGAGAGTACTACAACCTCCGCTGCCTGCTGGAACAAGGGAGAGGAAGGTCTTCGTCGAGTACCGAACGTGTGACCGACTGCGGGAGCGCTGCCGGAACGTGGCGCCGGAAGAATCGTCTACGCGATCTTGAGATCGGAAAGAGTACGACTACATCACCCACGAGAATCTGCTCTCGTTAACCGCTTTGGAATCTTCAAGGGTAAGTTATTCCATCGACTCGTTGCTACAATCTAGTAGATAGATCTTGGCTTGTTTGTTTGTATGCGATAGAAAATTTTTGTTTTCCATGCTACGAACCCCTACAGTGGTATCAGAGCCGTGTCTATATGTAGATCTGTTGCACGAGTAGAACACAATGGTCATTGTGGGCGTTGATGCTTTTATTGTTGATTGCTTCTTGTGTACTTTGCATCTTGCGGTATGTTGGGATGAAGCGGCCCGGGCTAACCTTACATGACATCGTTCATGAGACTTGCTCCACGCTTGACATGCAACTTGTATTGCATAAGTGGCTTTGCGGGTGCCTGTTTCTCCTAGCATAGTTAAGATCCAATTTACAACAGGTGATTAACAATACTAGTATCAATGTTGTGGTTCTTGTTCGTAAGTTAGAACGACACTTATTGAAAGCCCCAAACCACGTAAAATATGCAAAGAAAGTAGAGGCGTCTAACTTTGTTTTGCAGGGGTGTGCAGTGATGTGATATGGCCATGATTGTGATTATATATGATGTATGCAATGTTCCTTATTGTAAGTCGGCAACCGGCAGGAGCCATATGGTTGTCTTTAATTTCTGTTAAGACCCGCGTGTCTATTCAAAGTAGTTGTAATAGTTGAAGCCGGTGGATGACAACCATGGAGAAGCATCATTGACCTTGATGCAATGTCGGTGATGATGGAGATCATGTTCGTGCTAGAAGATGGAGATCGGAAGCACAAAGAAGAAAGGCCATATCATATCACATATTATGAATTGCATGTGATGTTAATCCTTTATGCATCTTGTATTGCATAGTAGACGACGGTAGCATTATAAGATGATCCCTCAAGCACACAATTTCAAGTTCTTAAGTGTTCACCCTTAGTATGCACCGTTGCTAAAGCTTGTTGTTTCGAAGCACCACGTGATGATCGGGTGTGTTAGATTCTACAAGTGTATACAACGTGAGCAAGCCAGATTTGCTCATGCGGAAACTAAGGTTTGATCTTGACGAGCCTAGCATGTACAGACATGGCCTCAGGAACACGGATTACCAAAAGGTAGAGCATGAGTCATATAGTAGATATGATGAACATGTTGATTGTTCGCCATTGAAGCTATATCAACTCTCGTGATGATCGGTTTTGATATGATGGATTTGGTTCGTGTGATCACTAAAACAATGTGAGGGATGTTGTTTTGAGTGGGAGTTCACCTAGATTAATTTAATTATTAATTAGAACTCAATTTATCATAAACTAAATCAGAGTGAATTTGCATAGTTGTTGTAGTCATTGGCATCCGTTTACCACCTTGCGCTTAGTTATAATTGAGATGATAGAACTATAGAATTCTGGTTAGTTACTTTACGAACTGGTATCATATTGTTTTGAAGTGTTAAATCTAAAGTTTAAAAGTCCTATTGCAAACTTTCAGTAAGTTCCGGTTACTCCATGAAGTTTAATAATTAGTATTAAATCAAGAGTAACAATTCCAAGTGTTAGTATATAAGTATCATGTTTGTCTCCATGATTCTTGATATTCAAAGGATTCTCTTAATATCAAGGTTATCTAGGATCTGAAAGAGTTGTTTCAGAAACCATGATGTGTGGAAGATATTGTGATATCTGAAACGAAGTTTTGGTTGCAACATGATAGAGTATAATATGGCTAAAGTCATGTTCTCATATTTGATGAGAATTTGCAAAAGGTTGGAGACACTTGTTGTCCTAATCCTCCAAAAGGTTTTGGATAGCAACATTATACTCATAATTCATCATTATAAGCTAAAAGTAGCTTGATCATGGACGATTCCATGATAAGGGTGAATATTTGATGTAGGTAAAATGTTTACTACACCAAGAGATTACTAAAGGAATTTGAAAGAACACCAAACATTTGATGATGGTGATCTACTTCAAAGTGCAAGTCCAAAGACATTGGTATTTAATTATACACGCTTTGGACTATATGTCATATGTATGATTCCACTATTGATGTTGATAGATTCTTTCAAACAGAAAAGGAAATACTGAAAGAGAATCTCATAAATATATGGCAGAAAGGAAAAGACTAGAATTGTTCAGCTTAAGTATATAGATGATATACATGTTATGGCTATATTCTTTGCTTATTAAACAATGTGGTTCTCAAGTATTTGATACTGAATGTGTTGGTGTGAATCGTCATACGAAACAACACAATTCATGAACTACAATGGCCTAAGTAACTAGCAAAAGAATATGTGATGATGTTCATCGAGAACAAAATAAAGGGTTATTGTGTTGCTTGTTAAACATCAAAGCTTGCCTTCAAAGATTTGTTTTATCAGGTATTATGAGAACAAAAGGGTTGTTCAAATAATTGCCGTAATCCATAAAAGATGGATGATTCGCAAATCTCGTTGGAGAAATCACATCCATAAAACTAGTGCTAAAAATGTCGAAAGACAAATTGATTGAAAGATCACTTAGGAAGTGACATCGCAGTTTAAATTATATTGGAAAGAAAACATGAAGAAACTCCATATGGATGGAATTTTGGAGTCTATTTGATTTTGATCAAATGACGCTTGTGAAATTTTCCTAGAGATAATTAAAACTTCGTTCATAAGCAAAAAGGGAACGAATGACTAGCTTATTGGAACTTGTACATATTGTTGTACGAAATCCATTATGTGTAGTCAAGAGCGATTGATTTCAACTTCATATACTTTCTCCGAAAATTTGAGTGAATATATGAATATTTACTTAATAAGGATGAAGTATGAAACATTTGAAAAGTTCAAAGACTTTCAAGATGAAGTGCAAAATCATTGTAACAAGAATATAAACAGTTTATGATAAAGATCATAAAGGAAGATATTTGAGTTACAAGTTTAGCATAATACCTAAGATTTAAGGAATCGTTCCGTGGATTTGCATTTTCCCGAAACACCATAAGAGTATGGAGCATTCAAGATATGTAATTAAACCTTGTTTGACATGGTAAGATCGAAGGTGTAATTTCATAAAACTGCCATTATATTTTAAAGATTAAAAGCTTTAGAGATTACCGTTTTTCCACTAAAAAGAGCTCCATCGTAATCCGTTGAAATGACACCATATAAAGATATGGTTTGGGATAAAACCCAAGTTGTCCTTTCTTAAACATTGGTATGCTATGCATAAGAAAGATGTGTGCAACCAAGGTCGGATGAACCTGTCTTTGTATAAACTGTTCCTCCATAAAACACCGGAGACAAAAGTGTTTGTTGCTTAGAACGTCAAGTTTCTTTGAGAAGAAATTTTTCGTGAAAAGTTAAGTGGGAGGACATTAGAACTTTGATAAGGTTAAAAGAACCTTAGCTGTATGTGCAGAGTTGCGCAGCGCCGAAAAGTGTTCCGGAGGCGGCAACAATGCTCATGGCTCACGTGCCTCAAAGGTTGTGGTCACGGAGATCTAAGTTCCTATTGAAACAAGTAGATCGGGTAAACAATCAAATACCAAGATTTGAGGGTTGAATCATTATTTGAGAATAATGAACCGACTACATACAAAGAAGCGATGATGGGCCCTGACTCCGTCAAATGGCTTGAAGCCATAAAATCCGTGATAGTTCCATACACGAGAAATCAAGTTTTGAACTTGAAGGACCCTCAAGAAAGGTGTAAGACCTTACAGTTGTGTTTGGATCTATAAAGAAATAGACATGGATGTTTTACATCTATGAAATAGTCGACATGTTGGGAAAAGAGTTCACAAAATGTTCAAAGGTTGACTATGACAAGATTTGATCTTTCATAGTGATATTTAGTCTAGAAGGATTAATGTAGCAACCACTACATATAAATTGTTATATGGTAGTTGAATAAACAAAACAAGTTCTTCTAAAAAGAATCGTTACCTAGGACATGTGCATAACACGGTCCATAGGGTTTTGTTAATTCAAAGGATGCTAAAAGCATATGCAAACTTCAATGGTTGAAGTGAGCATCGCGGAGTTGGAATCTTCACTATGATGAAACTGTTAAAGGAGTTTAAAAGTTCATTAGAGACAATGAAGATGCTTGCATTTGCAAGAAATTAAGTGGGAGCGCTAAGACATGTTTCTAATACATTATGTGGAAGACATATTGTTGATTGGAAATAATGTATCTTTTATTAACACATATTAAGAATTTCATCCCGATGAAAGACTTAGGCAAAACCCAAATATTTGGCATCAATAGACGCTAATATGGTTGTGCCAGAAGTACATAGACGAGATATTGAATGAGTTCAATATAGAAACTACAAGAAAAGGTTCTTGTCGCACAGAAAGGATTGAAAGAGTTCAATGTTGATGATATATTCAAGTGTATTGACATTTGGTAAAGTGAAACAAATAATCAAGTATAGATTGATACTTGATGTATGAAATCACAAAGAGTATTTATATCAATCATACTGTGATATGTACAAATCCAGATATGTCTTATGCTCTAAATGTTGTGAGCATATACCAGAATGATTCGTAA
Organism: Avena sativa; assembly: GCA_916181665.1. Classification (NCBI taxonomy): domain Eukaryota; kingdom Viridiplantae; phylum Streptophyta; class Magnoliopsida; order Poales; family Poaceae; genus Avena; species Avena sativa. The sequence goes on from OV702297.1 coordinate 243,732,687, forward strand.
GATGATCATTGGACAATAGTAAGGATATTCTTATGATCTTTTGGAAGAACTAAGAGTATATTATTTGTAGAAGTGACAAATAGATGGTTAGTTCATTGTAAAAGTACTACATTGATACTAGCTTTGTCACAAAGTACAAATTAAGTTTATCTCAATCTAAACTAAGGGTGACACAATATAATGGAAAGTGAGTTCCATAATGGATTTGGATGAGTTCCAAAATTAAGACATTGTGACAGATACTACAACAAAAGGCTAAATATATGACTGCTATTATAGCAGCAAAAGAGGGCATTTGTGTCAAGTAGTTTGTTATCAAACTAGGTGTAGTTCACAGAGGGATAATACTATGAAGATATATTGTGCGACAATATTATCAACATGTTTTAACCCCAAAGAACTAAAGGTCACACCGAAAGACCAAATTTATACAAAGCCATCTCATTAGAGAATGAGTGATGCGTAGAGACGCAAAGACATGCAATTACACACGGACCTGGAAGTGTCAGATCCGGAGATCAGTTGACCACTAGCAATCGTGTACATACAACACCGTAAAGCCATAGGTGTTGAATACACAAAGGTTTGAAACTAGATTATTGACTCTAGTGCAAGTGGGAGACTGTTGGAGATATGCCCAAGAGGCAATAATAAAGTAGGTTATTATCATATCTTCATACTTATGATAAATGTTTACATACCATGCTATAATTGTATTAACCGGAAACATTAATACTTGTGTGATTTGTAAACTAAAATAAGAGTCCCTAGTAAAGCCTCTTGTTAAACTAGCTTGTTGGTTAATATATGGTCATGGTTTCCTGATCATGAACATAGAGATGTTATTAACAACAGGATCATATCATTAGGAGAATGATGTGATGGACATACTCCTATAGATAAGCGTAGCATAAAGATCAAGTCATTTCAATAGTTCAATTTCTATATGCTTTCTGATACATAGTAACCTAATTCCTTCGACCATGAGATCATGCATATCACCTTTGCCGGATGGATGCTTTGATGACATCAAACACCACACCGTAATAGGGTGGCTATAAAAGTGGCATTGAGTGTTCGGAAAGTATTGGTTGAAACACATGGATCAAGAGTGGGATTTGTCCATCCATATGACGGATAGATATACTCTGGGCCCTCTCGGTGGAATGTCATCCAATTAGCTTGCAAGCATGTGACTGGGTCACAAGGGATCACATATCACGGGAACGAGAAAAGAGTACTTATCAGTAACGAGGTTGAACTAGGTATGCAGAGATACCGACGATCATAACCTCGGATAAGTAAACTATCGTGAGACAAAGGGAAATTGGTATCGTATGTAAGTGGTTCATTCGATCGCAAAGTAATCGTAGAAATATGTGGGAGCCATATGAATTTCCAGATTCCTCTATTGGTTATTGTTCGGAGAAGTGTCTCGATCATGTCCGCATAATTCACGAACCGTAGGGAGACACACTTAAGGATTCGATGTTGTTTGAGTAGTTATGGTATTATGAGAAAGAGACCAAATGTTGTTCGGAGTCTCGGATGGGATCCGGGATATCACGAGGTGATCCGGAATGGTCCGGAGAATAAGATTCATATAAGGAAAGTCCCGTTTCGGAGTTGGGGAATGATTCCGGTGTTTTCATCGGGGAATGTTCTAGAATGTTCCGGAATGTCCGGCACTCTGGAGGGGAAGGGGTACATGAATGTGTCATTGCATGTTGGAATGATTGCATCATGTACTAAGTGTATTCGCTGTCCGAAATAAAGGATTTATTCAAATCCTAGTTTGAAAAGTCAAACGGCTAGTTTGAAAGTCAAACGGCAATTTTTGGAAAGAGGAAAAGAGGAGGAGTATGAAACCGAGTTGGGGAGGGAGACCTCCTCCAACCGGCGGCCACCTCCAAGCCGAGTTGGGGAGGGACTCCACTCCCTCCCCATGGCGCGGCCAGCCCCTCCACCTATATAAGGAGGGGCAGGGCTCCCTCCTAGCACACACAAGTTCCTATCTTCTACCTCCGGTTTAGAGCCGTTTTGGTTTAGAGCTTCTAATTGCTTTAGCCTGCGGTTTAGAGCCTTCTAATTGGTTTAGAGCCTTCTAATTGGTGTGTCTAATTACTAGACCACTAATAGCCTCTCTCATAAGCTCCACCATACTCGCACCGGCTTAAGGCGAAGCCCTGCGGGATTTCCCCTCTACTTCCGGTACCACGCCGTTGTGCTGCCGGAATCGCGAGGAGAGTACTACAACCTCCGCTGCCTGCTGGAACAAGGGAGAGGAAGGTCTTCGTCGAGTACCGAACGTGTGACCGACTGCGGGAGCGCTGCCGGAACGTGGCGCCGGAAGAATCGTCTACGCGATCTTGAGATCGGAAAGAGTACGACTACATCACCCACGAGAATCTTCTCTCGTTAACCGCTTTGGAATCTTCAAGGGTAAGTTATTCCATCGACTCGTTGCTACAATCTAGTAGATAGATCTTGGCTTGTTTGTTTGTATGCGATAGAAATTTTTTGTTTTCCATGCTACGAACCCCTACAATAACCAAATAGTTTTATTGAGTCTTGGAAGTTATTACTTCTGTAATAACCTCTCCTTATCATTTTTGTTTGATTTTTGTGCCAATAATAACCTCTAATGAGAGGGAAGTAAGATTTGGGGAGTTGCTGTCCCGAAACAGATTTTTGTGCTCCACCGTAAATATTCGTGAGGAATCTCTATAAGTCGGATTAGGCTGATATTTTCGGAATAAAACCCCCAGTATGTTAGCTAACTTTAGTTAGTTCAACACTTTTTTATTTGATAAACAAAAGGTCTTCAAAAAAATTGGTTTCTACCTGCTGGTCTGTTTTGACAGATTTCTGCCATTATTTGCATTTGCTTCTTATTGATTCCTTTTTGGGTTCTTTTTGGGAAATTGAGCTTTTTGAGGGAATTTCTACAATAGCTTGTGTTTTTAGTGAAAGTTTTTATGTTCTAAAGCTAAACCCAAAGGTCTATTATCTTTTGAATATACTAATGTTGCTAATGAAGATTGTGTGAAGTTTTGTATGAAGGAAAATTTTCAGGTGTAGAGAAAGAATGATGTAATGAGATGAAGAATAGACAAAAGCTCAAGCTTGGGGATGCCACCCATAGTCACCCCAAGAAATATTAAAGAGGTACAAGCGTCAAAGCTTGGGGATGCCCAAGGCATCCCCTTCTTCATCAATAAAAAGCTCAGGTCTTTCTAGTTACTTCGTTATTATTGTTTCATGCACTGTTGTGTTGTTCTTGGAGCGTCTTAGTTTTAGTTTTTAGTTTTTGTTTGCTTAGTTTTCTAGAATAAGTTGGTTGGACCCCAGCACACTTCTTTTGGAGAGGGACACGCAGTGTTTTCATTGCCTAGAACACTCTAGTTTTCATTCTTATTGTTTTACGAGTGTTCTCTTTTGATAGCACTATGTTTAGCCTTAGTTTTCTTGTGCTTTCAGCTTAGAACTTTTTATTTCTTCTTTGTGGATTTATGAGACAAGCTCACTGATCTTTATTGATTATTATCTTTGTGATTTGTTTCAAATAAGTCAATTGGTGTTGGAAAGGAGTAGGAAGTTTCATGCTTAAGTGGTACAAAAAGGAGCTTGTTTTGACTATGGCTTAGACTTTATCATGTCATCCTAGGTGTTGGTTTGACCTTATGCTTAGTGATTATTGCTGTAGCATTACTTGTTCCAAACAATTGGGATTGCTTAGTGTGCCTTGAAAGAATCATGCATTGTTTTAGCATACAAAATCATAATATTGTGGTATTCTCCTTTGATGCTTTGTTTGGGTTGACTTGGCACATGCTCACACCATGTTATGACTATAACAAGTCACCATAGCCTCTATGATCATTTAGTCCTTGACTTGTAGTACCACTTTACACTTTTATTAGTAATGTTTTGTCGCTCTGCATGATTATGGCCATTATTGCTCTCTTAGTTGGTCGCTCCCAATCTTTTTCTAGCCTCCACTTGTATGAGTAAGCTCTACTCATGCATCCAACTCCCAAGAAACCAAGTTATTCGAAAGAGTCCACTATAAATTCCTATGCATGGTGTGTTACACCATTCCAAGTATATTCTTGTTTTATCTATCTTCCAATTAAAAAATATTTTGTTATGTGAAAACTTGTGATTAAAGCTCTCACAAACTTGATGGCACACTTTATATTTCTTGCCCCTAATAAACTTGAACCATTGTGTCATCTATGTTGTATATGCTTGCAGTTATACGTTGGAATTAGCAGAACCATGCTGTCATGGGGAACATTTTCAACATTGCACTTGTACTTTGTACACAGTTGATATCATGCTCTTTTGTCTATGGATGTCGCCGGTGTGAAATAAAAAGGGAGCTTGTAAGTCCATGGAGTTATGTATTTTGTGTTAGAGAAACACCTGGGCCGCTAGCCTAAGCCATGCCTAATCATGGTGGAAACTTGCACCATCACCATAATGAGCAATCTGTGAAGCATCCTCAATAAAAATATATGCAAATAGTAAATAAAAAGGTCGCTGAGATGCTCATTGTCTGCTTGCCTTGTCATTTTGGTTATGGGATAGCTCCTATACCATGTGCAAGGGGTACCCCGTTGGCGGTTCTCTATGATACACATGTACTTACTATGATAAGAACTTACAGGTGACTAAAGTTGAGTAGCATGAGGTGCGGCCCTCGTATTCAAGGGACATGAGATTGCCAACTTATACTTTGTCAAGCATATACTCCATAGTTTGTTCACTTTAACCTTAATCACTTCAAGATGCTTATGATGGGGGCAATGAGGGCTGAAAGCTAACCAGTACCATAATTTTTGGAAGCTCATTTTGAAACTTGAAATCCGTGCTTCCCTTTATGAAGGGCATTTCTTCCACTATTATATTGAGTCTCCACTTTCTACCTTTAGGCACCAGGTAAGAGAGCATAGTTGCCATTCTTAGTTCTATGTGCAGTGTCCCAAAACTTATTGATTGATGCATATTGTTGATATTGCTTGTTCTTGTGCTATTTGTATCTAGTCACTCTTATGAACTTTGAAGGTGTCCTATGCATCTATTTGCTACTCCATGAGGGACAAGCTGAATGCCACTATGCTATGTTTTCTGCATGTTATTCATGATATTTGTTTGTAGCCTTTCATTTTGCATTCATAGTTACTTTGTCTTATTGTTAGAACTCCATCTTTCATGCACATGTTTAGAGTTCTTTGATCCCAGATTTTAATGCTTGCAAATGTTTGATCTTGGTTTTGATGGTGCATGTCACCTCAAAAATTATTCTTTTATCACTTACCTACTCGAGGACGAGCAGGAGTTAAGCTTGGGGATGCTTGATACGTCGTAAACGTATCTATAATTTTTGATGCTCCATGCTTGTTTTATATCATTTGTCTTATGCTTTGTATACACTTTGAGGTATTTTTATATGTTTTTCTGGACTAACCTATTAACAAGATGCCATAGTGCCAGTTGCCTGTTTTCTTCTGTTTTTGGTTCCGGAAAAGGTAGAAAATCAATATTCCCGGAATTGGACGGGACAAAAGCCAATCTTCCTATTTTTCTCGGAGCAACACGGAACCACGAAGCAGAGGTGGAGGAGGACACCAGGCTAGCCGCACCCCTAGGAGCGATCCAGCCCTGGTGGTGCCCGCAGGGGGTGTGGTCCCCCTGGACCTCCACCGACCTTGCCTCCTGCGCCTATAAGAAGCCCTCGGGGAGAAAACCCTAAATCATCGATCAGAAATCCATGAAAAGTTCCGCAGCGCCGCCGCCACCGAAGGGGAGATTCGGGGGACAGAAAGTCTCTGTTCCGGCACCCTGCCTGGACGGGGAAGTGCCCCCGAAACCATCTCCATTGATCTCCATCGCCATCTTCATCACCGTTGCTGATTCCCATGATGAGGAGGGAGTAGTTCTTCCTCGAGGCTAAGGGCTCTACCGGTAGCCATGTGTTCATCTCTCTCTCTATGCATGATCTTGTTGTGGTCATGAGCTTTGTAATCAAGTAGATCTACTGTTCTACTCAAGTGCTTTAATATATCTCTGCTCTCCCCATGTGTGTGAAAGTGATAGCGTGCATGCCATGGTGGCACTTAGGCTAGAGTCTACATAAATACTCATCGTGCTTTAATAGATATATGCTTTTCCCCACGTGTGTGAAAGTGACAGCGTGCACACCGTGTGTGGCACTTAATCTAGGTTACATATATATATTTATCATGACTATATTTTGAGTTGGTTGTCTCTATGAAATTGTGGTGTTTGTTGGAACCGTCTAGCGCTCAAGGTGAAAGTGTGGGGTTATCTAGATTGGGGAAGGCCCTACCGTGGATTAGAGTTTCCAACCGGAGAGTAGTTAAGAGTAGTATCATGAAGAGAGGATATTTATATGAGAGAGTGTTCACTAGTGAAAGTATGATCCCTAGGTCTTGTTTCTAAACATTTAAACACCGTTTGCATCTAGATCTGTTGCATGTTTGCTCACTTCCATCTTTATTTTAGTTTCACACTAGTTGACGAAAACTATTTTTTACAAAAGGAGATGTCTTGGCTCATCTTTCATATTCTCAAATGTTCTAGCACTTCAAACTTGAGTCAAGATGATTTTTATACAACAAATTATTTTATTAGTTATATTAACAAACCTATGGAGACCTAGATATAATATCCTTATGTTTTCAAGACAGAACTTCTACTACTCTTACCTTTAGGTTTTTCCAAAACCTTTCCTAAAACCTCTTCACTCCAACCTTGGTATAAATACCAAGAGGTACTTACCTTACTTAAAAGCACAACCTCTTCAAAACACCCATGCTTACCTCAAGCTAGGCTTGAGGGTGACTTTAGTAGTAGTGTCGTGGTGGTGGCATGGCAGATGCCATGGGTAGGCTTAAGTTGGGGGCCGAATTGGTGCTTGTGGTTACCGGGGAGGGAGTACACGATCGAGCCATGCATGAAGAACAAGAAGAACTCTCCAGACTTGGCAATTCGATTGATTCCCCAAAGATTACAAGTGCTCCTTGAGCTGCTTAGGCTTGAGTTCACAACACTAGTTCCCTACTTGGTCCAACCTCTTTCTACTACTGCTATGCCCTCCCTTATATAGGCAGTGCTAGCTAGCTAATACCCCTTTGGGTTCTAGGGTTTACTGTTTAGATCTTGGTCCCTACAATGTGGGCCGGGTCATGGGCTTGCCCTAAGCCCAGAGGCCCGGTACATAAAGCTTGACAGCTAATGGTCTTCTGGTACGCTGCTTCTTGTTCTTTTTCGCGTCATGCTATTACTTTGTACGTCAGCGCATGCGTTGGGCGTCACCCGGCTCCTTTTGTGTCACCCGGCGTCGCCCTTCTCTTTTGACCATGCTTTACCATGATCCCTCCTGAACCTTACTCGGAAAGGTGCCACGTGTCCTTCTTGACTCGACCCTTCCTCGGTTGACTCGGCTCGTTGGTTCCTGCAAGGGTTACAACTTTGTCGTATGCGGGCTGACATAGTTTGTATGTTGGCTTTCATGCTGATCTTACCCGGCCATTCTTACCCGGCCTGGTTCTTTCTTTACTTGGAGCCAACCCAGCTGCGCTATGTTTCCCCTCTCGTGACCCTACCGGGGGTTATCCCCCCGACATTAGTCCCTGAAGCTGGTGAGGTCTAGCAGTTCAAGATGTTAGGCGTCTCCAGGTTCCTTTTGTGTGAATGGAACTTAGTTTTTGTCTTTATCTGTCACAACTTAGCACCTTGCCGGGTTAGTCTGACAATTTCGGGTCAACTCTTTGACTTCTTGGCTCATTCTTGCCTCGAGCCGAGTTACTTTGGCTAATTCCGAGACATTTTCAGCGCGCTTCAGTCACTGACAACTGGTAATCATGATTACTTGCCTCAATTTTTGTTCCAAGCTCTGGCGGCACAATGACGGCTGCACAGTTATTCCCCATCACTGTGGCAGTCCCATCGACCTGCGCCTCTTGTCCTTCTAGTCGTGACGTGGCACGGGATTTTTCGTGTATCCTTGGCTACGTGGCGCTTGCTGACTGGCTTTCCCGGCCTGGTACACGGCCACACGCTGGCTGCACGGCACAGATAGATCCCACGACCAGGGTTTTTACTGCCCTTAAGTAGGGGTTGGGGGTTTCCACTGCCCCCACGCCCGTTCAGTTTTCCCTTTGCCTTTCTTCTTCCTCGCGCCCGCAAAATCGAACTGCCCCCTTTGCGGTTCCTTCTTCCTCCTGCTCTTGCGTTGCGATTGCCCCTGTCTTCTTTCCATTCCAGCACGGGTCCACGCTGTTCCAAGCCTCTTCCTACCATGGAGGAGACGGACTCTGCTGATCTCATGGACGCTCGCGACGGCGCTAATGGTGCTGAGGAGCAGGAGATTCCCGCCGGCGAGCACATCGGCTGGGAAGGCTCGGAGGTCTCCATCGAGGAGGTGGAGTGGCTCCGCTCCACCAGATGCATCCCGCTGCAGGTGGATTGCCGTCTCCCTTCCAGTGAGATCTCTCCCAAACCTCAAGCTGGTGAGCGGGTGGTTTTCCTTTCCCATTTTGAACGCGATTTCGCTCTTCCTGTGAGCACTTTCTTTTCGTTGTTTCTTTCTACCTTCCATCTGCAGACCCACCATCTTCCTGCCAATGCGATTGGCTCTCTTTCTTGTTTCATCTCTCCTTGCGAGGCCTACCTTGGAATTTGGCCTACAGTTCCTTTGTGGGCCAAATATTTTGGCTTTAAGGTTCAGGTTGTTCCCAGCCTGGTGCTCCGCGATCCGAGAAGAGGCCGACCCGGTGCGGTGCTGCTAGCATCACGCCCAGGAGAGATTCTATCTTTCCTCGGGTTACTGGTATTGACTCCTGCAAGAAGTGGCATAGAGACTTTTTCTATGTCAAAAACAGCGGGTCCACTGATAACATCTGGCTCCCCCTTTCTCGGATGAGGTCCCCAACAAGAAGCAGTGGCAGCTTGACCCTACCGGCCAAGACGCTGCGGTAAACGAGGCTAATGCAATCTTGGAAAGGTTGCTGTCGCCGGATGAGAACTTTCATCTCGCCGACCCTGACCTCATGTGCACCTTCGTCTCACGTCGGGTTAGCCCCATCCAAGCGAGGATCCACAATATGTGCTTCATGAGTGGCTCTCACGATCCCACTCGGCACTCCACTATGGATCTCACCCAAGACTCCATTGCCCGCCGAGTAAGATCAATCTTTAAATTGAACTTGGCGGATGATTGGGCTTGGAGTTTCCTGCCGTTTAGCCGGGTCAGGCCTGTCCCCTGGGTAAGTTTTCTGAATTACTTTCTCGCCGAGTAGGCTTTAGATCTTTTGCCACTCTTAGTTTAGTTTTTAGTTTCTCATTCTGTTTGTCTTCCGCAGAATCTCCTTCACCAGGTTGATGACAGTACTGTCCCTCCTGCTGGTTATCATGGGGACCACTCCGACTCGGATGAGGTCGAGTATGACCTAGAGTGCTTCATGCCCATCCCGCACACTGCGGCTGCTTCAGATTCGGGTAAGAGTCAATATCGCAATCCCTTACAAGATTGGTCTCACGATGATGAGGATGATGATTGTACACTTTTGGAGGTATATGCCTTTTGACCTTAATCTCTTTGCTTATCCGAGTAAGCCTGTTATTTACTTATGCAGCTGGACAGGTACATGACTCTCCTCTTCTCGTCGTGGGTGGAGTCGGCAAGATCCCCGTCGCCAAGCCGAAGCAACGCGGGGCCTCCTCCAGCGCTCAGCCGACCAAGAAGAACAAGCCCACTCCGGCAGCTCCTGCTGCCCCTGCTGCTGCCAGCCTGGGTGAGACTCGCCAAGATGCTGGGCGCCGAGTCACACGCCGAGTCGTCTGTGACCCGGTTGTCACCGGGTAAGCTTTTTGTACTCCGCTTGCTCCATTCTTTTCTTTTTCATCACTGATGTTCTCTTATATATGTCTCGTTGTTTTCAGTGTCGCACCTTTGACGGCAAATCAGGCTTCTTCTAGCATTTCCTCACCGCTTAGGCCTGCACCTCCTCCAGCTGACTCGGCGGTGCCGAGTCCCGTACGGTTGAGGCTCGCACTGTTGAGGCTCACACTTCTCAGTGTCAGTCAGACCCGGTGGGTCATTTGGCTAGCGCCCCTGGCGCTGGCCAGGAAAAACTTCCTGATCTTGGTGCCCGTGAATCTGGCGTCGAGAAACCTTCTGCCACCAGTTCCTCTGGCATCAGCCCTCAAGCTGATGTGAATGAACAACTTCCTGATCTTGGAGCCAGCAAAACTGCTGAGCCCAGTCAGGCGGCTCCACGTTCTTCTCCAAATCCTTCTGCTCGCTCTCCAATTCTGTCAAAGGGCCAGACCCAGCCCAAGGCTTCTGGCTCTACTCGTCCCTCATCTGGCAAATCCACCTCTTCCAAGCAAACTACGCTAGTCTGCGCTACGGGTTCCGCTCCTCAGATCTGGCCTCCGACATCGGCGACAATGATCGCTTCAACGGGTAAGGGGGACGAATCTGCGGCTGCCGAGTCAGGTGATGGCTCCAGGGCTATTATCCTCCATACTTCTGTTTCTGCGACCCGTGCCACTGTGGGAACCGCCCTGAAAACGGGTCAAGTTCTCACTCGGACACTCAGTGGCAAGAGCCTTGGTTCGGCTGAGCCTTACGCTGTGGCATGGAATGCAGCAGGCGAGCAGGAGGTCAGCACTCGTGCCGGCAAGAAACTGAAGCTGGGCCCCAAGGCCATCTCCGACATGACCCAGCAGGCCATTACTGTGATGGCCCGCGCCGATGAAGTAAACGAGGTAAAGTAACTTCTTACTCTTTTGTACTATTGAGTATTTCCTTTATACATATCACCTAGTCCCCGAGGTTACGATTGAGTAAGGCACTTACTCGGCCGTAAGCTCTCACCAATCACTTTAATCTTTGAATCCCAAGCTTGCATGTTAGAGCTTCGATCCCTAGCCCTCGAGGTTACTGTCGAGTATGGAACTTACTCGGCTGTAAGCTCTTAAGCTCTTTGATTTCTTTATGCCAAACTCATGTTAGAGCTTCCATCCCTAGCCCTCGAGGTTACTGTCGAGTAAGGAACTTACTCGGCTGTAAACTCTTAAGCTTTTTTATTCGGCAGGTTGCCTGACTTGACTCTTCCTTATTGTCTATCTTCTTTGATTAGCTCACGCATAACGAGCGCACCAAAGTGCACCAAGCTCTCGTCCTGGCGCATCGCAAGCTCGAACTTGCGTATGAGAAGCTACAGACCGACACCCACGGCCAAGGTAATATCTTTGCTTTTCCTTTTTTCTATTCGGTGTAATTTTCCTTGGTTCATCTTCTCATTTTTTCTCTCGCTCTTGTTCCACATCCACTGCTCAGTCTACCATCAATGATCTTCACTCACAAATCAGCGAGGCCGAGATTAAATTTCTTGCCTCCCTAAGACAATACCTGAAAGTTTTCTGTTGGTACTGACAAATATTTGTCCTGAATAAGCAGAGAAGCACCAAGCCGAACTCCAGAAGAAGTGCGATGAGGTGACTCGGCTGAAGAAACTGATGGCCGAGACGGAGCAGAAGCACTTGGCCGAGGTGAAAGGGCTGAAGGAAGAACTTGCTGAGAAGAATGAGAAGCAAGCCGCCAGCGCCGAGAAGACCAAGAGGCTGCTCGACAAGGCCGAATCATCGGTCGATTCGGCAAATATGAACTTGGATGCCCTTCAAGCCAAGGCCAAGACTTGGCATAGCAAACTCGCCGCCATCAATTTCTTTCTCGGTAGTGAGTTCTTACTCTTTACGCACCGTATAAGTCCTTCTGGACTTCTTCCATCTGCCCTTGTTATTTGATAACTTTCTCTTTTTGCTTGCAGAGAATTTTCCTAAGGCCAACATGTTTGCCATCCGAGCCATGAAGAAAGTGAGAGCCGAAGCTGGTGCTCCTGCTGACGGCGAGGTGTCCATGGAGGAGCTCCTCGCAGCGGTGTCTGAACGGGTCAAGACCCTCAGGTCTTGCGGTGTGGACTTGCTCAAGTCGGCTATCCATGCGTTTTGCATGCTCTGGCCGGATGAAGACCCACCCGAACTTATCGAGCCACTTGCCGACAGATTACTCCTTACTGAAGACCGGCTGGATCAATGGCGTGAGTCGGTCGGCCGAGCTGCCGCAGACAAGGCTCTCTCCTTCGTGCTTTCATGGTACGAGGACATCAACCTTGATGTTCTTGCTCGCATAAGGGGGGATGGCAAATGGCTGAATGACCCGAAGGTGATCAACAAGCTCCAGGAGCGAGCTTATGCCATGATCGAGTACACCATGGTGCACGCTTGGTGTGAAGGGCCCAGCTTCCTCGACCTTGGCGACCCGCTCGTCGAAGTTGCTGATGAAGAGGGTGGCGACATCGAAGCAACCGAATCAGATGATCCGGATGACCCGGCCATAGATGCACCTCACCTGACCGATGCTCCAAGCACCACTCCTGGCTCCGAGAGTGCTCCTCCGAGTTCTTCTGCTCCTTAGGCTAAGCAACACTCGAACTTTGATCAGATCCCCGGTATGCCGGGTACATATGTAACATACATTGCACTTTTAAGTTTGATTATGTGCCTTTTGATAAGCTTTATATGTTTGCGTTATGTTCTAAGTGCAAATCATTCAAGGGCAAGTCCCCGAGTTTCATTTTGCCGTGTCACCTTTCCTTGCCTTTGGCCCTTGTCTACCATTTTCGCTGTTCGACATTAGGGTCTCAAAGTACAAAGGATATAGTTAGCGGGTATGAAACTTGGATAACTTGGCCGAGATTACTCGACACGTAGTATAACACGACCTGCAAAGGGTTAGGCAAAAAACTAAAACCAACTCGCGTTTCTCCTTTGTACTTATCCGGCGTTCGTGTTTACCCGTGTTAAATTTTTTTTCTCTTGCTTGCCATGAAGCCGTGTTTTCGGACAACAGCATAGTTGAAGAGTTGATTTCTTCTGAGTAAACACTACTTGTTCCGAGATAAATTTCGGGTATCACGCCAGCCGACGTAAGATAATTGAAATGGAAAACTTAAGGGGTAGTCCCCGAGTCAGTTTTTCGAATCATACCATTTTATTATTAGCACATAGCCGGCAAACATGTCCGACATATGAGAGTTTGAGTGATACATGCACTGCTTCTCCTAAGTATAGAAGGGACGAAGCAGTGCCACATTCCATGGCCTTTTGGTTTCATCTCCTGACCTGTCCGCCTTGTTCTTTTGCGCTTCACGAGCGTCTATGAGATAGTAGGAATCATTGTGCAATGCTTTGCTTACAATGAATGGACCTTCCCATGGAGGTGATAATTTATGCATTCCAGTTGTGCGCTGCACCAGCCTTAGCACCATATCTCCTTCTCGAAAAACACGAGGTTGCACTTTCCGTCTATGGTAGCGTCGGAGATTTTGTTGATATATAGCGGATCTAGAGAATGCCAGTTCCCTTGATTCTTCGAGTAAGTCTACTCCATCTTCTCGGGCCTCTTTTACCTCGGCTTCCGAGTATTGCCTTATCCTTGGCGAGTCATATTCTATGTCGGCAGGCAAAACCGCTTTCGCCCCATATACGTGGAAAAATGGCGTATAACCAGTTGACCGATTCGGAGTTGTTCTTAGGCTCCACAGTACTAAGGGTAGTTCCTCTATCCAACAACCAGGTGATCTCTGGAGTGGTTCCATTAAGTGGGGTTTTATCCTGGACAGAACTAAGCCATTAGCCCATTCAACTTGTCCATTTGATTCTGGATGGGCGACTGATGCTACATCGAGTCTTATTCGGTGTTTCCCACAGAAGCGAGCAAAAGCTCCTTCGGCAAAGTTCGTGCAGTTGTCAGTGATCACACTGTGTGGGTAACCGTATCTAAGGATTATATCCCTTAAGAATGTGACAGCTGTTTTACCATCCAATTTCTTGATTGGTTTCACTTCTATCCACTTTGTGAACTTATCAATCATGACCAAGATATGAGTCATACCTCCTCTTGCTGGTTTGAATGGTCCTACCATATCTAGGCACCATACTGCAAAAGGCCAAGTGATTGGTATAGTCTTCAATTCAGACGCTGGTAAATGCGACTTGGACGCATAGTGTTGACAACCACTGCATCTACTAACTAACTCTTGCGCTTGTGCCAATGTGCTTGGCCAGTATAATCCATGTCGGAATGCCTTGGCTACCAATGCTCTTGATGACACATGGTGCCCGCACTCTCCTTGATGGATATCCAATAAGATCTCCTGGCCTTTCTCTGAGCTGATACAACGCTGCAATACACTTGTCACACTTCGCTTGTAGAGTTGCTTGTTGATTATGGTGTACGCTTTTGCTCTTCGTGCTGTTTGCCTTGCCAATGTTTCATCACTCGGCAAGGTCCCATCTTTCAAATAGCTAAATATTGGCTGTGCCCACATTGGTATTAGTGGTTTCGGGTCTGCTTCAACATCAATGTCCATTGGTTCCGCCGACATATGCTCTGCCGACATAACCTGAGGAGTCCCCAAGTGTGATTCGGCGATCCCTGAATTGAACGGATCAGTCCTCGAGTGACTCGAACCTACCCCTGAGTCGATGTCCATTGGCACTGCCTCTGATTCCCGACTCGCCGGGATGACCCTGATTGATTCCGACTCCGGTGACGGCTTGATCAATGGCTTCCTGAGATGCACCAATGCTACTCCTGGTGGTATTGCTTGCCTAGATGATCCTAGTTTGGATAGTACATCTGTTGCCTCATTTTCTGCTCTAGGAATGTGATGAAATTCACAACCGTCAAAATATCCCGAAATTTGTTGCACGTGGAAACGATATAATGCCATGTTTGCTACCAGCGCATCCCAATGTCAAGACACTTGCTGAATCACAAAATCTGAATCGCCAAAACACATGATCCTTTTGATACCAATTTCCTTGGCTACTTTAATGCCATGGACAAGTGCTTCATACTCGGCAACACTGTTAGAAGCAGCAAAATGAATTTGCAACACATACCTCAATTGATCCCTCTTTGGAGATGTGAGCACTATCCCGGCGCCCTGACCCATTTTTGTCTTGGACTAGATGTGAGCACCATGAAGGAGCACTTTTCTCAAGTAATACACCGGTCTTTGGACTGATTTGCCCCCTTCTTCACGTTCAACCACTATTACTGCACTTACAACTCTATTGGTTGCGGCGACATAGAGTAACATTGGCTCCTTGGATAATGGTGATGCTAATATTGGTGCTATTGCCAACATTTTCTTTAATTCATGGAAAGCGCTATCAGCTTGCTATGTCCATGTGAATTTGTCTGATTTCTTCATCAGCTGATATAGTGGTAGGGCTTTTTCACCTAGCCGACTAACAAACCTGCTCAACGAGGCCAGGCATCCAGTAAACTTTTGGACATCATTGAGGGTTTTTGGCAATTCCATTCTTTCGATGGCCCTGATCTTTGTCGGGTTAGCTTCGAATCCTCGGCTGGATACAAGGAATCCGAGTAACTTGCCATCCGAGACACCAAATGTAAATTTTTCCGGGTTAAGCTTCATCCGGAATCTTCTCAAGTTTGCGAATGTTTGACGCAAGTCCTCAATTAGAGTTTGACTTTCTTTGGTTTTTATTACCACGTCATCGACGTATACTTGAACATTTTTGTCTAATTGATCTTGCAAGCATTTTTGCATGCATCTTTGATATGTTGCGCCTGCATTTCTTAATCCGAATGGCATGGTGCGATAGCAATAAGCCCCGTACGGGGTGATACAAGCTGTCTTTATTTGATCATTTGGATTAAGTGGTATCCGATGGAATCCTGAATACGCATCCACAAATGACAACAACTCACACCCAGTAGTAGAATCTATGACTTGATCGATCCGAGGCAGAGGAAATGGATCTTTTGGACAGGCCTTATTGAGGTTTGTTTAATCAATACACATGCGCCATACTACTGCCACGTTCGATTCGTCTTTTTTCTTTTCGACCAAGACTGGATTTGACAACCAGTCCAGGTGCAGTACTTCCATGATGCATCCAGCAGCTAAAAGTCTTGCAATCTCGGCAGCTATTACTTTCCTCCTATCTTTGTCGAAGCAGCAGAGGGGTTGCTTCACCGGCTTTGCATCTGGCCTTACATGAAGAGAGTGCTCAGCCAGCTCCCTCGGAACTCCTTGCAGATCTTGAGTGGACCATGCAAAGATGTCCCGATTCTCACGGAGGAAGCTGGTGAGCTCGTTTTCCTATTTGTATGTAAGGCCAGCCCCAATGGTAACTGTGCGCTCTGGGAAAGTTTCATCCACCTGCACCTTCTTGGTTTTCTTGGTAGCTTGAAATGACACACTGCCATGCGGGTTAGTGAGTGCCGACATGGACATTTGTGCTGCTTTGGCCAATGCTGCCACTTCCAACATCTGACTTTTCTCTTGTACTATGGCGAGTGACTCGGCCAGTGAAGATCCGGCTGAGGCACACGCAATAGATCTTTTGTAATATCCTTCAACTATGATCACCCCACATGGGCCTGGCAGCTTCATCTTCAAGTAAGCGATGTGAGGAGTAGCCATGAACTTTTCCATAGCCGGCCTGCCGAGTAAGGCATGATATGAGCTGACCAAATCTACCACCTCGAACTCTATAGCTTCAGTGCAACAATTTTCTCTGTGGCCGAATAAGACGTCGACCCAGATCTTGCCAATTGGCTCACAGGACAGTCCCGACACGATACCGTGGAAAGTTGTCTTAGTCGGCTCCAGCATGTTCATGGTAATGCCTAACTTGAGCATGGTATCCTTGTACATGATGTTGATGCTACTGCCATCATCGATCAATACCTTTGAAAATTTCACGTTGGTATCTGGGCCCATGAATGTTGGATCCAAAACCAGAGCATATCCTCCAGGGGTTGGCATGATCTTGGGGTGATCTTTTATACTCCAAGTTATTTCTTGCTCAGACCAATGCATGTACTTGGGAATTGCTGACATCGTGGCATTCACTTCCATCATTCGTCTCTGCAGGCTCTTCTTGTCATTTGGCTCTGTGACAAAGACAACATAGCTCTGGTGATGTTCTCTGTACTCATTTCTGGTTCCATGGCCGACATGAGCGTCGTCACCTCTTGGATTGTGCACCTGGTGCACAGCTTCTCTTCTTTCTTGATTCCGATACCTCGTCTGCCTGTTTTCATATCTGTTATCTGCTCCTACTGCTTGAGAATTTCCTCCTATAAGTGGTGGAGGGGGAGGTGGTGGAAGCTGCTTATTCGGCGAGTCCACTCTATCTCCCTTATGAAACCAAGTGCATTGCCTCGTCGTGTGATTGGCTGGTTTACTCAGACTAGGCGTGTGAAACTTACATGGCTGATCTAGCATCATCTCATAGGTGTATTTTTTTCGGTCCTGATACTGCTTCCTCTGATCGTATGGCCTTTTGCCGTCATTCTTTGGCACCCATTGTTGTTGACCATTTGTCCTTTGAAGCTGACTGCTTCCAGCATCTGGATGATCCTGACTCACAGCCGCAACCTGAGTCGAACCATATCTGTAATCTGGTCTTTCATCTCTTCTCTTGCTTATGTATTCGGATCTTTCCTGGCGCCTTTGCGACCCGGCACCGTCATAGATCTGAGTCTCAGTCATCCCGTCTGCCGACATGAGCAGCGACTGAGTCGGATCTCCTAACGCATACGAGTTGGCGATTCTTATCGTCTCTGCCAGGCTTGTCGACATATCTCTTTGTACCCTTTGCCACAGCACACTTCCATGTCTACATCCTTGTGCAAACCATGCGATTGCTTGTGACTCGATTACCCCTTCACAAGAGTTACGCATCGTACACCATCTTGTGAGGAATTCCCTGTCTGTCTCATTCGGTCTTGCTTGCACATTGCTAGTTGTTTTGGGCGATTCGGCCTCTTGTAAGTGATTGTGAAATTGCTCATGAAAGCATCGTGAAAATCGATCCAACTGTTGATGCTTCCGGGTGGCAAATTGTTCAACCATACCCGAGCTGGTCCTTCCAGCATCTGCGGCACGTAATGTACTGCCCATCTCAAGTTTCCCTGCGCGATCTTCACAGTGGTTCCATAATCTATGAGCCAGTCCTCTGGCTTTGTGCTTCCATCATACGTTTTTGTCCCTCTGGCCAGCTGGAAATTTCGCACCGGTGGCTCCTTCATGATCCTTGGGCCAAAGCACGGTGGACCCTGCGGACCTTGCGATTCAATTATCTCTGCCATTTTTATGCGGTCAAGCTTCAGCCTTGCATCATCCGGCTGAAGGTTCATGCCTCCAAATCTTGCTCCCATTGCTTGATATTCATGATCCGGCAGTTCATACCCGTCATTTACCATAGCCGAGTAACCATCATTATACTTATTCGCGTTCGGGTCACCAGGCTGTTGGACTGCTTTTCCCGCGCTTTGCTGTCTTCTTTCCGGCTGAGATGGTGCGTTATTTGGTGCTAGATTTCCTCCTCCTGCCGAGTGAGTTCCGCGCCTAGCATGAGGCGCAAAATTTTGCCCTCCGTTGTCATTTCTCTGCCCAATTTTTTTCCTGGTTTTCATTTTCTCGGGGATTATTTCTTTTTGCCCCTTGCGCATGCGACGGGTTTCCGTGAACCACCGCCGAATCATAGGCGACCATCTGCTTGTTTCTTCCAGAATCCACACTTTTTTCTTTTCTCGGCCTAGGCGCCGCTCCAGGTGAGGATGCTGTGTGCCCAACTGATCTTGCCGCGACAGGAGTCGCCGAGTGAACCAGCTGTGACCTTCCTGCTATACCCGGATTTGCTCTCTAATACGCCTCATTCAGCATGCTGGCTACTTTCACTAACTCATTGACTCGTTCGTGCTGCCTTTTCTTTGCTTCCCCCTCCAAGTGGGGTAATTCTACCATTGCTGCTTCTGCTGCTCGCAGATTAGCTACTGCTGTGTTGTACGTTGAACGCATGGCCGTCTCATTGCTGTTCTCCGGTGTTATCTTCGATGTCGCATCTGCCAGCTCTTCGTTGAGGTTCCTTCCTCTCAATCTCATTGCATCAAGCCGGGTCTTTGCGCCCTTGACTTGATTTGCCGAGTTAAGCTCTCGGATGGTGATATCCATGTCATGCTGTAACTATGCTAGATCTTTGGCTTTCTCTAGGACTTTTATCCTGGCTTCCTCCAACTCGGCTTGCACACGCGCCGGGTCAGTTGCATGTGCTACTGGCTCTGCCAAGTTGTCTATCGCTTCCTGTAGCTCCTTAGCCCTCTTGCTCCTAGCTACGTTCTCTGGTTTTTCCAGCGGCGCCTTTGCTGTTCTTGCAACCCTTGGCGTTTCCTCATGATTTCCTCCCTCTGCGTTCTCATTCACCACTGGAACTACTGGAGGAGCCGTGGGGTTTGGGGCTGTCATCATTACCTCCATGGAGACAAGTTGACATGGTTTTCCCGCGACAGGAGCCGTTGGAGGATCCGGCGCCTGGACGACGTGCTCAGGATATGCGCGCTCCACGCGCACCGTGACGTAGACCTGGTGCTCGCCGAACTTGATGAAGCGACCACCTCTAGGGAACGGCTTGGTCCCGAAGCAGCCCGCGTTGTCGCTGACGAAGTTGAGCGCTCCAAACCTCTGGATGAGGCCGGAGTAGACGCGCTCGTAGGTCTTGGCGATGATGTTTCCCGTACGGATGAAGACTCCATCAAGCACCTGCTTCTACCCCACGGTGGGCACCAACTATCGTGGTGGTGGCACGGCAGATGCCATGGGTAGGCTTAAGTTGGGGGCCGAATGGGTTCTTGTGGTCACCGGGGAGGGAGTACACGGTCAAGCCATGCACGAAGAACAAGAAGAACTCCCCAGACTTGGCAATTTGATTGATTCCCCAAAGATTATAAGTGCTCCTTGAGATGTTTAGGCTTGAGTTCACAACACTAGTTTCCTACTTGGTCCAACCTCTTTCTACTACTGCTATGCCCTCCCTTATATAGGCAGTGCTAGCTAGCTAATACCCCTTTGGGTTATAGGGTTTACTGTTTGGATCTTGGTCCCTACAATGTGGGCCGGGTCATGGGCTTGCCCTAAGCCCAGAGGCCCGGTCCATAAAGGTTGACAGCTAATGGTCTTCTGGTACGCTGCTTCTTGTTCTTTTTGGCGTCACGCTGTTACTTTGTACGTCAGCGCATGCTTTGGGCGTCACCCGGCTCCTTTTGTGTCACCCGGCGTCGCCCTTCTCTTTTGACCATGCTTTACCATGGTCCCTCCTAAACCTTACTCGGAAAGGTGCCACATGTCCTTCTTGACTCGGACCTTCCTCGGTTGACTCGGCTCGTTGGTTCCTGCAAGGGTTACAACTTTGTCCTATGCGGGCCAACATAGTTTGTATGTCGGATTTCATTCTTATCTTACCTGGCCTGGTTCTTTCTTTACTCAGAGCCAACCCAGCTGCGCTATGTTTCCCCTCTCGTGACCCTACCGGGGGTTATCCCCCTGACAAGTAGCTTGAAAAGTTTGATAAGATGAGTTGCCTTGATCTCCTGTCTGATAAATTGTCTTGATTTGCTGATTGACTTGTTTGCTTAGGAATTAGAGTGAGCTAATCTAGTAGCTCATCTTTAGGGATCAAACCAAGAGTTGATATCATCAATCTCAAATAAGCAATCCCAAACTCAATCTATCTTGAGTCGCTCAAGTGAATCCCAAATCTACTTAACCAGATCACACCTGAGCTAATCCTTTGTATTAGCATCCAACCCATTAGAGAACAAATACAAGCATATATGCTATCTACTTAACTAACACTTCAACATCATCTACTTGATCATGAGTTTGGAACCCAACTTCCTCCTAAATCATCTACACTTGTATACTAGTCCAAATCCACAATTCTGCCAAATTTGGCAAAGTCTGAAATCTTTAACTAGATTCAATCTTTGGAACTTCACCTACTCTAATCTGTGTGAATTCTTGAGAATGTACTTGAACCATATTGTATTACATCATTAGTACTACCAAAGCCCACCTTTGCCTTTGGATAAACCATTCTGGTTCCCACTCATCCATGATGGTTTTGTAGTCAAGATAATAATATTTTCTGCAAATCTTATCATCTTGCCTACTTTGGCAGAAGCTCACATCCATATGCTACCTCCCCTTTACCAACTCTTTGCATGGTTATGATCTACTAACCATGTTCTATCAATCCATACTTCAGTTGTTTCCATTGTATCCTTGTTCTTCTTAAACCCACATGGTTTATGAGGCATCATGACTCATCTGTTATGGTAGCCTTATTTTCAACAAAGTTTGCCATCTCTTCTAGACCACCTCAAATACGTCCAATCCCAAATCTTGCTTCCACGATAATCTATGTAACTTGGTCCAGCTATCGACCTGTTCCTTGTACCAAGGTGAGCTCTGATCTCCCTAATCCAACCATGTTTTGGTGGCATAAAAATATCAAAACCCTAGATGCCCAAATCTAGTTTCTTCCTTTTTCACCATAATTATTCAAAACCCAAGCTGGCCATGATGGATAAATCAAGTTTACATCATCTACCTTGGATATGATAATTCCCCAAATAATTCCCATAATTATTTGGATCCTAAAAATATTTAAATTCCACTTTGGGAAAAACCCTAGAATTTTTGTCTATAAGGAAATTTGTTTTTCTCCAAATCACTTTGCCAACTAAATGCCCATTTCAGTAATATATATCATACCCTACCTTCCAAACTCAAAAATAAATATTTTTGAGATCCTTTCTTATTTCTTTTCGCCATTTTTCTGAAATGACAGAAACAAGAAATAATTCTTTATAAATACTTTCCCATTCCAATAAATTCCAATAAAATTACCCAATGAGTAATGTAAAATCTAACTTTAGCTACTATAAAATACTTCTACGCCTTGTGAATAAATGATTTAAAGTGAACTAAAAATCAATTTATAAATACCAAATAATTACAGGAGGTATATCTGGGCTATACCCATCTACTAGAACATTTCCTCATCTTGCCAAGGTAAAGTTTTGACACTTCCTTCAATGATCATCATTATGGCTAAATGGGCTATTTTGATAAAACTTAAAACCAAACCCAATTCCACCCTCACCAAACCTAAACATGTGAGCAACTCCATAAATCCTAAAAACTCTGGTCGACCTACCACTGTAGCAACCATAGCCCGTGTCCTCTACCCCTTGGAAATGAGAGAGAGAAATATAACCTTTGGCCTTGTATCCCTCTTTGCTTTGAAAGCTGAGCAGCAGTAGCCCTGCCCTGTCATCCTTCCCCTTGGGCCCATCCCTGCATGCTACAACTCCCCAGACATGCCCTCGACCTCCCTCTCCCTCACCCTCACCCTCACACCCCACTGACCCCCAACTAGCGAAGTTCACATCGGACAGAGTCAGGTTGCCCACGCTCGCCTTACCATCCCCGCGGTGCAAAGTGTCCACGAGCTCGCGCGGGAGACTGATCCTAACCCTCCCTACCACCCTACGACTATCCTCACCCCTCATGCGTGCCTTCCCGAGTGCTAGACCTCCCGAGCCGTTCTGTCGAACAGCCTATGCAAACATAAAGACACACTTCCCTCGCTCAGTCCTGAGGCCACATTCCCTTCTGTCACAGCGAACGCGTCCCTCGCAACTCCCAGACACCATCCATCACCCCGCCTAGCCAACCCAGCGCGCCCACGCACCCTCCCCACTCCAACATGCTCTCGATGCACCATGGACGCACCTGTCGTGATAAATAGAACCCTAGCCCCGCACGTGCGTGCCAACCACCCCATTCTTCACCCGGAGCTCCCCAGCACCACCCCAGAGCAGAGACCGAACCTCCTGCTCTCCTTCCCACGATGTTCTCGCCGCACCACCATGGTACCGAGGAGGAAATAGAGAGGTAATGGACGCTGCCTGCTCTCTCTCTCTCTCGGCCCTTGGTGCTGTCGTGCATGATGCTCTCCCGCCGATCTAACACACCTACCTTTTCACCTAGGGACACCTTGCAACGGCGACACCGCGGACGCTCGAGCCGTTCGACGCCATAGCCGTCCCTGTGAGGAATTATGGAGGAGAAGGCCCGGTTGCCCCCATCATCAGACTCACCATCAAACCCCGCTTCATCTCCTACCTTCTACGAGCCTTCTAAGCCCCTAGGTGAGCCTCACCACCCCTCGCACCGCCGCAGTAGGTTTAGACCTCACTGGTCTCTATCGCGTGAGGACGATAAGCATCCGCTGTCGGATGCTCTTTAGATCAGACGGACAACAGTCCTCCATACCCCTTCAGCGCCTTGAGCCACTGATGCCTGGGCCCCGCCCAGCGGGATGTAAACCCACCTCTTGTGTGAGGCGCGTCGCTAGTGGGTCGCTTCTCCCCCTGCAGCCCACTCCCAATTAAAATCCGGCCCAGTAGCAGTCTTGGAATTTTTTCTTTTAATACCCCTTTTTCTAGATCTGTTAAAGAGCTGCTCAGTTTAAATCCACATAAAAACGAAAAATAGGTTTAATTTCCTAGATCTAAATTTCTACCTGCTCTTTTTTTTCCAGAACATGCAAAGCTAGCCTCATGCCCATTTTTTACCTTATTTATTTTTTCGAAATAAATCTACTAAAAGGTGTCCCTTACACTAAATAAATTCCATAGTGAGCTTCACATATCCAAATGGAATAAATCAAAATTTTCCTGATTGGTATGTTATGTACCTATCTCATGGAATTAGACCCATGCCAATTGGAACAGAAGTTTGGATATAAAAAATAACAATATCAAACCATTTATGCATTTAGGAAATTACCTAGGTAAAACCAAAGATTTCTTTGACCTAATTCCAACTCCCAGTAGACATGCGTACCTATATCCATCAAATCCCAGAAAACCATAATTTTTGGAGAATTAAACTATTCTGTGTATGGTTATCTCACCAATAATTTCACCATAGTAGATCTGTGAATCCAAAAATGGTGATTGCAATTTCTACCGAAAGGTATTCTAAATACCTAACATCTGTCTTTGGAATCACATCAAAATCCCTTATAGATTAATTCTGGTGAAAACGACAAAACCCCTCTAGTTCTGCCTTTGAGAATTTCTTGAGGGCATTATGGTAATTATTTTGAAGTGATTCCAACTTGAAGTGAATCAGTCTGTCAAAAACCACTTAACCATCCAAGGAAATGATTTTTGGAACTCCAGAACCTTTTTGGTGAATTATTTCCTTAAACTAGAGTTTTATTCACTAGAAAATCCTTTATAAATCAATGGTAATTGATAAAATATTGAAACCACTTTTGATGGATTCATTATATCAATATCTATCTGATGGTATCATTTTTATACAATGGTATCATACGGAACCAAACCTTGTCCTTAAACCCCCTAATTAAGTGATATATGCCTTCTAGATCTTAAACCCCACAAATACAAACCTAGTAACTTCACTTGCCAAGAACTAAATCTACCAAAACCTACAAAAGTAGACATCATGTTGTATGATTGCTTGATGTATGTATTGAGGTTTATATGCCTTGTATTGAATGTGGTGTTGTTTGTTTGCATGTATGCTCGATAACGGTGATAGTTGCGATTGTGGGATACCGAGAAGAAGGAAGCATCAGGTTATTATTATTATTGCTATAGGTATTCTGATTTTCTAAGGAAGTCACAGGACATCTCTCTGGTCATAGGCAAGCCACCATCTTGCTCATAAGCCTTTTCCTACTATTTTACTTATGCATGCTTTACCTACTGTTTATCGAAACTACATTGTTTTATTATATGATGAGGTATATATGGTAGTGGCTTGGCTCCTCCAAGTCATTACATGTTTGTACTACTAGTACAATACCTTGATGACACCTACTTGTACCTAGTATGATAGATGTTGCATAACACCATATACCTTTGGAGACCCTATTTTTAGCCGAAGCAAAACTATGGGATGGGAAGACCCAGAAAAGTTTTAGAAAAAGGTTTTACGGATAAACTTTGGTGAGGTTCGACCTACCAAGAGAAGTTTGAGAAAGGAAAAAGGTTTTGGTTTCACAAAATATGCTGAAAAGAAAATGGAGGAAAAAGGTTTATGAAAACACACCGGGTTCTTTGCAGTTTTGCCAGAACAATTAACCCATGCAACCACATTATACCTAAATGGGAAGGGGCTGGGCTCAAAGTTTGTTTACTCCGGTATGAGTTGCCTCGCAACTAATATAGGGGATGTCGATCTCTGGAGGCTGGGTCTTATCCTGTAATGGTCCACAAAGCATCGACCAGGTGAAGAAACAAGCAGTCCCCGGGCCACCAGGCATTACTGTGAGCCTCTCATTGAAAGCGCACATTTTGTGTAGTGAAAAAGGCATTCCGGTTGGTCCGCGGTACGCGATGTCCCGGTGTTGAGGGGAAATGTCTCATAGGGTAGGCTCTTATACTAGAGTAGGCATTCCAAAGGTCTTGACCATTTACTCGACCCATGATCGGTGTAGATCAGGGCAGGGTAACCGGATGGTGTGGGTAAAGTGTACAACCTCTGCAGAGTGTAAATCTATTCAAATAGCCGTGTCCACGGTTATGGACGGTTGGGAAGGTTTCTATAGAGAGGTGCTTGTTTTAATTTGAAAAAGGATTTCAAAAAAGCAATGGCTTTGGAAATGTTTTGACCATGGGATAGTCGAAAAGGATATATGTTTTGACCATGTGATGGTCGGAAAGGAAGAAAAGAAGTTTGGTCATGGGATGACCAGGACAAATAAACAAATGGGTGACCCAATCCTAGTGTGTTTCCCAAAGTTTTACAAAAAGGTTTCCAAAATGTTTTACAAAAGTTGTCAACAAAGATATAAACATGCTATATCTACAAGAGAAACTATTTGAGAAAAGAGCCTCCCTTGGAGCCATCCTACTACCTCAACCATATTGCATATACTTTTATTATTGTTCTTTTGAGGTGGTTTGAGAGTACATTCAAAGTACTCACCGTCATTGTCCCTGGCTATCTACTTGGCCAGATTTTTAGAAGATCGAGAGAAACACTAAAGATGCCGACGTCTATGCGAGCTAGGTCGTCTTCCCAGTCAGTTGCCTATAGGTTAAGGCATGACATGGGCTCTGTGCTTGAAGACTTCCGCTATTGATGTTGTATCGCCATAATGATATTGATGTAAGTTCTTATACTCATTAATTATGGATGTTGTAATGATACTTGTAAGTTATGCTCACGACTCACTTATCATGGGACCGTGAATTGCAGGCATAACGGGGATTCTTGGACCGTAAATCCGGGGTCCCATACTCTTACTCAATCATGTTGATGCTCTATTATTTGATATATTTGACTCACCATCAAATCTATCTATGTATGCGTTAACTATACTATTATTAGGTGGTGGTAATTTAAGTATATCCACTTTTATGATATTTTAGTCTGTTGTAGTATTTTTCTACTATTAAGAGTTTGTATGAACCCTAGAGGTAGTCAGATTGTCTAGTGTTGGCACCACATGAGTTGGCCAATGATTAGAACAATATGACCATTAACGCAATGTTCTCCCTGGATATAAAAAGCAGAATTAAGCTTTGTATGATACTTAGTTACTATATATATGTATTATAACCATCTTACTATGATCTGGAATTCTATCGCGCACTTGTTGTTTGATTGCTTAATTCATTACCTCACTAGGTACTCTACATGATGCACATATAGATTCTATTGCCAATTTGATTCTTTAGTTTGCTCATGTTTAAAGCAATGTCATGATTTTCTTAACCTAAACGATGGAAATTTCTTTGAGAATACAATTTTGATTACTAAGAAACATGAGACATTATGCATATGTTCTGAATCATGTCTGCTCGATTTAATCTATATATGATCAGATGATCTTGTTAGTTTAATATTAGCCACCAGATGGTTCAATTGGTTATGAGTCCTTTGCATTTTTAGTTGACTTGTAATTGCAAAAATGCGATATTTTGTCATGGTTTCTATGGATATAATGTGGATAACAGAGCTCGTACACATTTACTTGACATTATATATGTTTGATATCTTTTTTTCAAATAGAAGTTTATATGATACATACGGCATTGCTACATTTCCTAGCTACCAATTCTATATAGTGAACAAAGTGTTTCTATCGAAAGAATGTTACATCTTGATTAATTTGATCTTCTACTTCATACTAGCCATACATTGTTCAAATACTTCATTGATCTTGCAAGGTGCACAATGTATCAGTTGCTTGTTTATCTACTCGATTTTCTTAGATGCCTTGCTATATGCACAATGATACTGTCAGCAGTTGGAAATACAATATTTGTTGGCATTACCAAGAAGGTTTATGCTACTTTTTGGCTGCATCCAACTATTGTTTTGGCACCAAATGACTCATCTCTTTGTTTGTCGTCTTTTTTATATACCGGCCCGATGATCAAAATATTTTAATGATCGGGCTACTAAAAATCAGTGGTTGATATCTTGTTTCTTTGAAAATATGCTGGTAGTCTATTTAAGACACACACTTGATCTATTGCTTGTTGTTCTAAGGTACTATCATAGTTTGCTGATGATTCAAACAAGTCCACCTTCTGTGGTTGGAGGTCCAACCATAATTTCTCGAACTGCACACTGATCTGGCTAGTTCGTACAATAGACCATTTCTAAACGCTACTTTATAATATAGGTTAATGCTTGTTGTCTTGACCAATTCTAAGCAGCTCAAGGGATCCGAGGCACCTCTTTTTGTTATATTTTCTATATTTCCATTAGGCAGTGATATGATTTGTTTATGAGGGAAAGAGTAGTTGCTTGGTTCACAACATTCACTTCCAAACTAGTTTAGTTAGACTGCATGAGACACATGTTGATTGCTTGATTTGTTATATTAGGACAATACTGATTTGAAAATTTTGACAACAAACACAATGTTTCTTTGCCTTCTTTGCTGCACTAACTTATGTATTAGTTTCAACCTACAAATAATCTGTATTATTTTTTCCACAGAGCGGCTGTGATACAGGCACATGCTCGCATCGGTCAAGGACGTCAACTTTTCCTGTTATTCGAGAAAGAGATGTACGAGGCACATCATTGATTGTTCCTGGCCAATGATGCATTACAATTATTTTACATATAAGTTGCCTGCCAGTTTGCTGGTGTGCTGTGCTGACTTGTTTTTTTTTTCCAGGATGCACATGAAGCTATGGAGGCAGAAGTGAGGACTCCTACATTAAGTATTGAGGTTATTTCACAAAGAAGCAGTGACAGTGGTTATTGCTTGCATCGGCCCATTGTTCAAGTTTTTCCAGCACAAAGAGGTGTTACATCTGCACTCAAAACAATTGATTTAATTGAATAAGAAACATAGGAAACAGATGCAATAATCACGATTACACGCAAACATATACAAGAACTGAAAGATCAACAAGATTGGACTGACCGTCTACTTAATAATCTCTTCTTCAGCTGTCATGGTAAGCCAATTGTTACTTGTATGGCGATGTAAGCTCTAGCAAAAACCCTGTTCTAACCCAGGACTGGCGATGTCTGTGTAATGCATCATGTTGTTCTTGTTGAAATTCCAGTTTGTAATAAATTTTAGTATTTTCCTGTTGACAAAATATTAACAGACTGTTTTAAAGAAGAATTGCGCCATTATTGTAGAATACGATATGCTGACAAGCATACGGGCTCAATATATAGTAAAAGGCCTGAATCATGGCAGGCCGCATAAGCGGCCATAGGCCTGAAAATGTACCTGACAAAAAAATAACGGGCCAATACCAAAACAGTAACTGACTAAAATAGTAACAGGCCAAAACAGTAACATGAGAGAACAGTAACATGCCAGAATAGTAACGAACCATAATAATAACATGACTGAACAATAATAGACCTGAATAGTAACATACCAGAATAGGAGCAGGCCAGAACAGTAGCAAGTCGGAACAGTAGCAGACCGGAAAGCCTACAGGGTTTAGAATAGTAACATGGCAGAACATGAGCATGCCGCTTTTTGGGTCATAACTGTAATGGGCCTTCCTACAAATGGGCCTTCAGTTGGTAGCCCATTAAGGTCTGTAAGAACAGTGTCAGGTCGACTGTAGGCCTTAACAGTACCGGGCAACTTTGCGCAGGCCACCAATGGGCCGTATAATAGCGATCCCAGCGGGCCTTCAGTAGGATGAAACTATAATGGGCCTGAAAGTTTATGGGCCACGACGGGCAGCACAAAATGGCCCAATTTAAATAGTGCATAACAAAACAATAACGGGCCATGATACTATTGGGCTCCCTTAATAGGCCGGCCCACTTAATAATTACTAGGCCTTGGCTGGGCCTGGCTTCTACCATGGTTTCATTGACAGTTAACATTGCTAATTGGCTATTGACGGCGTTCACCACATGGCAGTTTGCATGACATCAGCATTCAACGGGGCTGGCAAACAGATCTACGATGGAATGAATTTTCGTGGCTGAAGGGTGCGATCCTTCACGGTAAAAAACCATGGTAGATTCATTTGTGATAGTGCTTCTACCACGAAGTGCATCCGTTGGAGAAGGCTTTTTATCCACGAAAAACGGACCTTCAACCACCAAAATCATCCGTTGTAAAAGCATATTTTTCTTGTAGTGATTCTTATGATCTTTCGAAGAACTAATAATATGATATGTAGATGTGAAAAATAGATAAATAGTTCATTGTAAATTGTTACATTGATACTAGTTTTGTCACAAGATACAAATTAAGTTTATCCCAATTTAAACTATGGGTGGCACAATGTAATGGAAAGGAGATTCCATAACGGATTCAGATGAGTTCCGAAGTTAAGACATTGTGACAGATACTACAACAAAAGGCTAAGTATATGGCTGCTATTGTAGCAGCAAAAGAGGGCTTTTGTGTCAAGTAGTTTGTTATGAAACTAGGTGTGGTTCGGAACAGGCTATTACTATGAAGATATATTGTACGATAATTGTATCGACATGATTTAAGCCGAAGGAACTAAAGGTCTCACCAAAGGACCAAATTTATACAATGCCATCTCATTAGAGAATGAGTGATGCGTAGAGACGCAGAGACATGCAAATTCACATGGACCTGAAAGTGTTAGATCCGAAGATTATGTTTACCACTAGCAATCATGTATATACAACACCATAAAGACATATGTGTTGAATGCACAAGTTTTTCAAACTAGATTATTGACTCTAGTGCAAGTGGGAGACTGATGGAGATATGCCCAAGAGACAATAAGAAAGTGGTTATTATTATATCTTTGTGTTTATGATAAATTTTTACATCCCATGCTATAATAGTATTAATAGGAATCATTAATACTTGTGTGTTTTGTAAACATAAAAGAGTCCCTAGTAAGCCTCTTGTAGCTTGTTGATTAATAGATGATCATGGTTTCCTAATCATGAACATTGGATGCTATTAATAACAAATCATATCATTAGGAGAATGATGTGATGGACACACACCCATAGTAAGCATAGCATAAGATCAAGTCATTAAGTTCATTTTTCTACATGCTTTCAAATACATAGTAACCTAATCCTTTAACCATGAGATCATGTTAATCACCATCACCGGACGAGTGCTTTGATGACATCAAACTCCACTTCCTAAATGGGTGGTTATAAAGGTGGCATTGGGTATTCTGGAAGTATGTGTTGAAGTGCATGGATCAAGAATGGGATTTGTCCATGCAAATGACCTCTGGGCCCTCTCGGTGGAATGTCATCCAATTGGCTTGCAAGCATGTGACTAGTTCACAAGGGATGTCATATCACGGTATGAGTAAAGAGTACTTATCGGTAACAAGGTTGAACTAGGTATGGAGATACCTATGATCAAACCTCGGATAAGTAAAGTATCGCGCGACAAAGAGAATCAGTATCATATGTTAATAGTTATTTTGATCATGAAGTCATCATTGAATATGTGGGAGCCATTTTGGATCTCCAGGTACCGCTATTGGGTATTGATTGGTGAGGTGTCTTGATCATATATGCATAGTTCACGAACCATAGGGTGACAAACTTAAGGTTCGATGTTGTTTAAGTAGATATGGAATATGAGTTGGAGACCGAATGTTGTTTGGAGTCTCGGATGGGATCCAGGACATCACGAGGAGGTTCAGAATGGTCTGAAGAATAAGATTCATATAATGGAAGTCATCTTCCGGGGTTCAGGAAAAGCTTCTTGCAGGTTCTAGAGGGCCACCAGTGGGCCCACAACCCCTGTAGGGGGCACATGGGCTGAGTGAATGATGCGGGGGGCCATGGGCTAGCCGCACCAATCCCTAGAGGCCCTACCAACCATCCCCAAAGAGATAAGGGAAAACCTTAAATTTTAGGTGATATGACTTGGGGGGGAAGGAAACTCCCCTCCCTCTTGTGCCAGCCCTAGGAGGGGTGGGCCAAAGGGGGCAACCCTAGCCACACCCCCTTCTATATAAAGAGGAGAGGAGTGTCCGTCCCCTTTCCCTTCCTCAACCCTAGCTGCCACCTCTCCTCCTCCGTCTTCCTGCTCTGTCTTAGGCGAAGCCCTGTAGGAATTCTTCTCCACCACCACCACCACGCCGTCGTTCTGCTGGGATTCCGAGGGTATCTACTATGTCCACTGCCTGCTGGAACAAGGAGAGGAAGGTCTTCATTGACCCCGTACATGTGACCGAGTGCGGAAGCGCTGCTGTAACGCGGCGCCAAAAGGATCGTCATCATGATCTTGACATTGGCAAGTGATCGACTACATCAACCCCGAGGGGTTAGTTCTCATCTATCTCGTTGCACCTGTCTCATAGATTAGATCTTGGATTTGTGATAGATTGGATCTTAGTTTTGTTCGTTCTTGCAGTAGATTTTTTTGTTTTCCATGCAAAAAACCGTACAATTTTGTCAAACTTAAGAAGGATGTCCTTGTTTATATTTGTTAGGAGTAGTTATCTATCTTCTTTTGGTGAAGTACTACTCTAGTGTATTTCTGAATGGATATAACCTTGTTAAGGTATCTTAAGAGAGATAATTTTTCATAGTAGGTTATGACTAAGTTGAGGGTATAATATGGTGTAGTATTAATAGTATAGTATTATAAAGAGAATCCATGTAAAGTGATAGAATCTTACCACTAGTAGTATATACTATGGAGGCATAATAAAGATTAATAGATATTATGCAAGTGTAGTGGGAAGTAAAGCATGTGGGATTCACTTGAGAATTCTACGTGAAGAAGTGAAATTTGTTAAGAATCAACAATAATAATATGCAAAGAAGAGTTATCATGGTGACATTAGCTCTTAAATCATGCTCAATAGGTAAATCATAACAAGATCATGGTGAGATTATCTCTGAAACCATGATGAATTAGTACTTATGACAAGTACTTAGTAAATTATCTTGAAGTAGAAGTAAGCAAAGAATAGTGTAGGATCATGATAGAAGTCAAAGATTTTATAAATCCTCAATAATATTGGGTTTAAGGTAGAAATGAAATCTAGTTAGCCATTTGGAGAGATCATGTGAGGATAATTTATCATAGACTGGAATGTTAGTGGTAATTGTAATCATAAAAAGGAGGTAATGAGCTAGTTAAAACCAAATTGAGACCACTTTTCTCAAAAAATATCAAGTTGCAATTGAGCAATTTGGGTAAATATTGAGATAAATAGTAGTTGCCATATATGTGCTAAGTATCACAGTGTAACCCTATGTTAGGAGGTGTCATATACTACACACTAATCCTGAATTATAGAGATGTTTTACTCAACTATTATAATATGGGGTTAGAATAATGTGTGTTATATGTACCACATTTGGATTTCTTGGTTTTCTTGGATGTTCTGGATTGACTAGATTTGTACATGAAGTTTGACTTGGTGTGCGAATGCATGTTCCATCATCAAGTTATTGATTAATGTGATAGACCTAGATAGATAAAGGAATTCGTGTAAGGGAGTGACGAGTTCTAAGTGCCAATATAAAGACTTGGATGAAGAGTGAAGAAAAGTATAAGGAGTATTAACATTACTTTGAAGATGGATCAACTCCAAATCATTATTAGTCGGCAACAAGAAGGAAGATTAGAGCAGAAAAGGTATGGAGCAACATGAAGTGATGAATCTAGGTTTACTTGAAGTAGGTGATTCTGTTGAGGAGATGATGAAGTAGTAATAACTACTTTAATGTAAGTATCATGAATTGGTGTAGAAGAATAAGTCTTGGAACAAAAATGGTATTCAAGCTCTGAAATCTCACAGATAATACCAGTAAGTTGAAAACCTATAGGGTAATATATAGACCATACAACCTTGTATAATACACAGTTGGTACCTTGATTGGTTTTATTAACCAAGTTATATTGGTATGACATAAAGAGCATAAAACTTGGCCTATGTTAATTAATATACAAAGATGTATGTTAAATGATCTTCTTCCGAGACGCTTCGCGAAGTCTGGCTTACAAATAGAAGAGCCTTTAAAGTTAAAACTAAGGCAAACAATATGGAAGAGCCTTTAGGTCGGTTGTTTAAAGATATTTTAGGTAAGATACTTACCTATAAGAGAGATAAACAAGCCTTAGATTTGAGTAATGGTTTACAAAGTTTACCACGGATATCCACAAATGTGTGGATACACTATTTATTTCCTTCGTGAAATCATATAGAGTTTCTAGTGTAAGGTGTATACAAAATTATACCCTCACTATGGAAACCATGTGGTGGTATATTTAGGAGTCACAGAGTGTTAGAAAACCCCAAGGGGGAGGGTGAACAACGAAGAAGTATCGAGATTAGATATCTAGAGTAAAGTTATGGAGAAATCCTAAACTATGATTCGGCTAGACCTTATTTTCATAAGGTTAATGTGACTCTCATATGTATGACAATGTCGAAATCGAAATTTATACTCAAGATAGTAAGAGGTAGATATTTAATTAATCAATAAAATTAAGTTGGAGATGTGGTGGAGTTGTCAAGAAGTATACTGAATATTAGTAGGGTAATAACTCGAAAGAGATAAGGTAGTTTAACCTCAAAAACCCAAATACAAAGTAATAAAAATTTGAATTACTCATATTTTGGCTATGGAGTACCAAAATAGGCTTGTAGCAAGGAATATGAACCATGAGTGGTTTGGACTAAATGATTGAATTTTTTTTAGTAAGTAAGCCATAAGGGCTAAGTATACCATAAATAGGGAAATATTAGAGCCAAGGCTATCGTTGGCCGAAGTCTAAACCAATATCTTACTCTAGTAAGACTTTCAAAAAAATCAGACACTTCTCGAATAGATGTCCTAATCTGAAGGCACTCAAAAGGACCTAATCAAGTAGGAGTGTTAAATTCAAAGTAATCACTATATCAAATGGGATTGATAGTTGACCATTGTCAAGTCAGAAGAGGATTCACGGAAAAGTTTCAATGAAGATAGACAATTATCTTGATCAAGGATTTAAAGAACTACTATCATATGAAGAAGTGTCCTACCTTCCGAAATGTAAGAGAGGATGAACTTCAGGAACAAATTTGAGTTTAAGGGGGAGAAAATATAACATCCTAGGATTAGCACCTAAAAATAGTAAGACCACATATGTGTGCATTGCATTCATGCATAAGAAAATCTAAGGAATTTTCGTGCAAAACTAAAAGATCTATAGAGGGATCAAGATCTCTCTTGTTCTGATGCAAATGTCAACGCAAGTCCTACCGATTTCGACATGACCTCTACTATACTTTTTTATTTTGGGGAAACAATTCAATTCATATTTTAATTTTATATTTGAATTTCAAATTTGAATACCTTGGAATTTAGAATAATCCAAAATTATGTAAAGAAAGTAATACAAAGAAATGAAATAGGAAATTGCAATTAAACAAATAAATTATTTATTACAAGATAAAATGAACAATTTTTGTAATACAAGTATTGCATTGCCTTACAAATAAGAAAATAAAATAAGACCTCAAGTGATAAGATAAAATAATTCAATAAAATATTATGAATAAATAGTAGAGTTCTTCATTCTATAAATTGGTTATAGTAATTTACAAGTCTTAAAGAATAAATATTTATTACACCAAGTATTAAATAAAGAGGATATTACCATAAGGAAATATATATTACAAGTATGTTAATAAATAAAAGATTAAAGTTTATTACTTAATAACAATATTACAAGTATGTTAATCCGAAGGCACTCAAAAAGACCTAATCAAGGAAAGAATTACAACAATAAGAAAATAGAAAAGCCTAAACTAAATGCTATATTATTCTTTCTTTTGCATATATTCATCCTTGCAAAACAAAAAGAAAACAAAATAAAAATAAAGGAAAAGGGGTTAGTGTGTTAGATTACTCTCAGATTTAGCATAGTAGTGATATGGTTTAGCTCATAATTGACTATTTAAAAAGGGATTTCTATTTTCGTTCCCCTGGTTCGTTAGTTGTACTCAGTTTTTCATAGCTGATTAACTTTTCCTCACTTTCCCCTTGCCATGTTAATAAACCCTCCCAAGCGCTCGCAGGCGCTCAGACGGAGGGATGCTGTCAGGTCAAAGGCTTGACCGTTACATGCTGACTAGTGGGACCGTGTTAGGGTGGGTCGGGCGTTGAGCGTTACGTTACGAGGCCTCGACCGTTACATGCCTGACCGGTGGGGCCGCTTTGGTGCGGGTCCTGCCATGGCCGATACGTGCTGACGGGTGGGGGCCAGGATACACGTCGGACCCGCCATCCTTCTCTCGCTGCCTTATGGGCCGCTTTTTTCCTAATTGGGTGGCTGGTGCAGGCAATTACAAATGGGTCTGTTCTGTGGGGCCATCGAAGCCAATGAACGATGGGGTCGTCATGTGGGGTGGGGCCTCGAAGCCAATGACTGATGGGGCCGTGATGTGGAGCTGGAGGGGGGATTTGCATATTCGCCATGTTTTATGTTGCAACTTGCATATTTGCCATTTTGTGTGTCGCTGTCATGTGGTGGTCGTGTTGCAAATATGCAAATTTCAAAGAAAATTTTTGTTCTGTGGGGCCATCGAAGCCAATGAACGATGGGGCCGTCATGTGGGGCGGTCGAAGCCAATAACCGATGGGGCCGTGATGTGGGGATGGATGGGGATTTGCATATTTGCCACATTTTAGATTGCAACTTGCATATTTTCCATTTTATGTGCCGCTGACATGTGGTGGTCATGTTCCAAATATGAAAATTTCAAAGAAAAGGTTCGTTCTGTGGGGCCATCGAAGACAATGAACGATGGGGCCGTCATGTGGGGTGGTCGAAGCCAATGAACGATGGGGCCATGATGTGAGGCTAGAGGGGGAATTTTAATATTTGTCACGTTTTAGATTGCAACTTGCATATTTGCCATTTTATGTGTCACTGACATGTAATGATCATGTTGCAAATATGCAAATTTTAAAGAAAAGGTTTGTCCTGTGGGGCCATCGAAGCCAATGAACGATGGGGCCGTCATGTGGGGCCATCGAAGCCAATGACCGATGGGGCCGTGATGTGGGGCTGGAGGGGGGATTTGCATATTTGCCACATTTTAGATTGCAACTTGCATATTTTCCATTTTGTGTGTCGCTGACATGTGGTGGTCATGTTGCCAATATGAAAATTTAAGAAAAGGTTCGTCCTATGGGGCCATCGAAGCCAATGAACGATCGGGCCGTCATGTGGGGCCGTCGAAGCTAATGACTGATGGGGCCGTGATGTGGGGATGGAGGGGGGATTTGCATATTTGCCATGTTCTCGATTGCAACTTGCTTATTTGCCATTTTGTGTGTCGCTGACATGTGGTGGCCATGTTGCAAATATGCGAATTTCAAAGAAAATGTTTGTCTTGTGGGACCGTCGAAGCCAATGACTGATGGGACCGTGATGTGTGGCTGGAGGGGGGTTTGCATATTTGCCACGTTTTAGATTGCAACTTGCATATTTGCCATTTTGTGTGTTGCTGACATGTGGTGGTCATGTGGAAAATAAGCAAATTTCAAAGAAAAAGTTTGGCAGATATGCAAAATTGGCAAATATGCAAAAATCCCGGAGCAGCTACTCCCCCAAACAATGACAGGTGGGGTCGTGAGGTTGGCTCTCTCTCTCATCCGTTCCCAGCCCCCAGCCCCGAGCAGCTCCTAACCCACCGGCGGTCAGAGCAGCCATTATCGGTGCGTCGGCGGCTCCGCCCCATGGTGCGTCGGACGGACTGCCACGCTGCACCTCAACCACGGCTCCAACACTTGTTTCATCCGCATGCATTGTACATTGAGGCAGTACCGACCACTGGCAGGTCCGCCACCCACGACGACCGGGATTTTGTTCTGCCGCCATAGCTCGAGGCATGGTCGCAGCAATTGCTAGTAGTGCTTGGTAAGATCTTCGCTCCTTCTCCGCCCACCCTAATCGATTCGGTTCCCGTAATTTACTCAATATTGCAGGGTTAAATTATTCTTCAATGTCTGGTCATAGCGGGTACACCGGCGAGGGTGGGGATTCGATCATGTCGTGGCCATGTTCTCCTTCTCCTACCATGTTGGAACTGCAGGTAGCTCCTTCTCTTTGTACTACCGTTGAATTTGAAGTGCCGCCATGGCATGTCGGACTGATTTTAATTGGGTTTGTTTTGGGATTGTTACAGTGTGCTATGAAGGCCGATGATCCATGGTACATTGCATACCAAGATGAATCAAACCAGTGGTCTAGCCAGAGGATGGATTTGGGGAGATGGTTGCCAATTTAGGTGATGAATTGGCCCGTAAAAACCTGTTGATATTAGAGCTGAAACATACTGTCGAGGAAGAAAAGAAGAACTCAGAGCTTATTCGCAAATAGAAGTTGACACTTGAGGCTGATCTTGCAATATCTGATCAAGTGGTAGAAAATCTAAAACATGAACTTCAAGTGAAGGGGGAGGATAATAGTAGATTCATGTGGGCAGTTTTAGTAGTTGTCATCCCCATCCTAACAGTTACACTATGGGGTTGTGGTGAAGGTGGCACATGTAATGATTAGTTGAATTGATAGCTAATTTAGATAGTAGAATTGTTATTCGATGGATGGTTGTGAGTTACTGCAAATTTAGTCACTTTGCGGTCCCAAAGTTGTCATGAGAATGCATTGTGGGGCTCAAGTTGCTTGCCATTGGATCTAGCTGCCCATAGTTGGCGTGCCAAATGCCATGTAGACTTAGGCCTATAATTTATCTGCAAGTTGTAGCATCCATTCCCCGTTCTTCCTGACGCCTATTATTCTTCTCCAGAGAGGCGATCTGTCAAAGAAAGTACTACTCCCTCTGATCCAATTTAGTTGTCTCAAATTCATCAAGATACAGATAAATCTAATATTAGTAGTACAATCAAATCTAGAAATATATAAATCAACTAATACAAGCCCACCGGAGATTGTCAAAGCAAGTACTGCTACTTATGAATCTAATATTAGCAGTAAAACTTGACTAGATACGTTTCATATCTAGATGAATCCAAGTGAATTAATATGGGTCAGAGGGAGTATCAAATTTATTCCAATCGGTTCACGGGGGCTTGATCTACACCGTCGCGGTGATGTTGCGGATGATGGCTTCAATCGTCGTCACACCGATGACCACTGTCGGCACCGCCGCTGCCCCGGTGTCTTTAATCAGCAATGGAACTGAGGAGGTGAACATGAGTGAGACTTACAGAGATAGAAATGTTAGACGCTTAGATCCTCACCGCCGCAAGCCGTTCTAGCCGCCACGCTTGGATCTGCGCCGCCGCACGCCGTTCCGACCCCCACGCTTAGGTCCGTGTTGCCGCATGCTGTTCCCACTGGCAGGCTTACATCCGCGCCGCCGCACGCTGTTCCGACCCCCATGCTTAGGTCCGTGCCGCCACACGCCGTTCGGACCGCCAGGCTTAGGTCGATGGAGGGGAGGAAGATGCGGCTGGTCTACGTGCGACAGGAAAAGGGAGGGAGAGACATCTAGCCCGTCGGGCTCTCCTCTCCGTACAAGGTAGGTGCGCCCATCGGGAGAGAGAGACCTCCAGCCTGTCGGGCTCTCCTCTCTGTACAAGGTAGGTGCGCCCATCGGGAGAGAGAGACCTCCATCCCATCGGATCATGATGTATCCAACGGTGGTTAGCCAAGATCCGTGTGACATACATCTCGACCAATCAGAGAGCAACAGCTGTTGTGAGGGTTTGAGTCAGGAGAGAGGGGAAAAGTGAGGAAAACTTTAGCGGGAGGGGAAAAGTGAGGAAAACTTTAGAGGGAGGGGAAAACTGAGTAGAGTTAATTAAAACAAGGGCACTCAGATAAAAAACGAGTAAGGGAAATTCAAGCTTTTGGCATAACAAAATGGAAAATGTGTTATTTGAACAAAATAATTTGTCTTGGGCGATATTATATTGTTTGCAACTCAGATATACACAAGTGTTCCAAATTTGGCCTCATTTAGAAAAAGTATGTTTTGGGATGGGTTATTTTGGAGGATGATCGAGTACAAAGCCATGCATCTTCATAGCTAGTAGCCCATTCCAACAAGGGTTTAAGAAGTGGTTTAGGGGATAAGTCCATTTCTCTTTATTTCCTTTTCTTTTATTATTCATGCTAGGTTGTAGGCAACATAACAAAACTCCATTTGAAGATTGCACTATGTTTTGATTTTTATGAATTAAACTAACCCTAAAACCATTTTTTTGAATTTAATCACTTAGAAAAAGAAAAAACATGGCTGATTACAAGTTAATCCAAAATTTCCATTTCATATGGTAAATCAATCTAAGATACACAAGTGTGCCAAATTTTGGATCAATTGGTCAACGTTTAAGCCATGAACTAGCTAAACCCCATGTGTTGACCACATGTAGAGGGCAAAATTGAGCAGTGCTAAGCAACTAGGTGCATGACCATAGAAACTTGCAATCACACATATATTATGGGATTATCCAACATACAAACTTGGGAGCGTCACACTAGTTCGAATTAAATACAAACATTGATAGTAGTTAAAATTTATCATACAAATTCAAATTAATAATTCAAATCCATTTTTCTTGCTCCTAGTGTTTTTTGCTGGGTTCACCACCTTGCTCCTGGTGATCCTAGCTGGAATATTCTCGGAGTCCACCATCAGCTTCTTCTATTTTTTCCCTTTGTTCTTTTTCTCTGCATTCAATGAATCAAGTGCTTCAGTCTGCCGTACAATTGGTTCAATCACCTTTCGATCCGCTGGTTCATATGGTTCAAAATGCATTGTCCCCGTTTCTACCATATCCGCTAGTGTAATTCCTTTATGCTTGAACTCTGCTACATTATCCTCTTGATCGACTGGTTCAATCTCCCCTGCATTTGGTTCAATCTCCTCTGCATTTGGTTCAATATCCTCTTGATCGACTGGTTCAATCTCCCCTGCATTTGTTTCAATCTCCTCTCGATCGACTGGTTCAATCTCCCTTGCATTTGGTTCAATCTCCTCTGCATTTGGTTCAATCTCCCCTACATTTGGTTCAATCTCCTCTTGATCCATCGATTCAATCTGCAATGTATCCATTTCTTCATTCTCCTCTCATTCAAACGCTTCATTCTCATCTGCATTTGCTGCTCCCGCCTGTAACATCCCAAAAATATTAATCAAGATTATCAAGTTCCAATCACCCAAGTTTAGGGATAACAAAAACTTTTGTTATTAAATCAATATGAATGCATGTGTGTGTGATGAATGCATGGATGCTTGCAATGCCATGTTTGATTACTATGCAAGGCAAGGAATGGTTTAAAGATGAAAACAACATCATCTAAATCCTTTCCAAGAAGAATCAAATCAAGAGAAATTCAAATATAAACATTATAAGCAAATGGTCATTTTGACCAAACTTAACCACTAAACCACTTTGAGTGTTTCTAGTCCAAGTTTTCTAACAGAAACAAATCCAATTCTTTTCACCCCTTGCTAGACCAAGTAAAAGTGAACCCAATTCCACTTTGCAAACCAACATAAACATTTTGCAAATCTATTCAAATGACAATTCAAAACTGAATAAAGTGTAGGTACTAAGATCATCATTTCTCAAAACCCAACCAAACAAGTGCACCTTGACAAACCCAAGAAACCAGATACTACCAAGTATGTGACCAGATCACCCACCAAATTTCATTCAAAAATTTCAAACTTGATTTCTTTCGGCCATTTTATCAAATAGTTGGTGAACACAGTAAACACTGCCTAACTTCTATTGTTTGTGATCAAAGCCTTGTCCAATTCTTGTCTCCCATTTCTCACCCTTGCCTCCCCCAGTGAGTACACAAGTATTAAACGAGCTATAACTCTACCCTTGCACCAGTGCCGAGCCACCCGAGAACCCCCATTGCCGGCCGACCATGGCTAGATAGCAGGACTCAGCGCCACGCTCGTTCACCATGTCCAGGAGGAAGCTGACCGTCCACCACTACCCCCTTTCCAGCCCTCACAAGCAGCCAGGCCCTGGACCATAGAGAACACGCCGCACCCATTGTCTCTGCGCCATGACGAGAGCACGCCAAAGCGCCGCGCCCGACACGCATGTACACGCCGCGCCTCACCTTCGCCGCTCGTGCCTGCAATCACCGCGACACCAGCAACCCCCCAGAGATCCCCATTCGCCGCCGCACGACCCATAGCACCCGTGCATCGTCAAAACCACCATTGGTGCCGTGTAGAGCATGGACCGTTCCCAACCAACCTCGACCACCCCTTGCCACGCCATTAAGTCCTTGAGCATCGCCAGGAGACCATACACCGGTCTACACCATCTGCCATACCTTTATCTCGTTGTACGATCGACCCCGTCGAGCTCCGCCCATGCCGCACTGCCTCTCTCGCTCGGCTATAAAAGGAGGCCTCCCTAGCCTCAATTCGCCACACCATCTCACTCCCCACCTCTCATAGAACCTCCCACACCTTTCCCTGGAGTAAGGCGAGCTCCGCATTTATGGAATTTTGCCGGAGCCTGCCGCTGCAGAAGGAGAAGGGAGCCGTTGATTAGAGCCGCCCCAGGAGCCGTCGTGACCACCGTCCGAACCGCCGTTGTCGACAACATCGTTCGCCCCCAACACCGACCCTATCTGGAGTGCTGGTGAGCCTCACACGACCCCGACCGTCGCGTTATGGTTTAGACCTCGCCGGAGCTGTTCATCCGGAGCTGTTCGTTGTTGACGATGCACTTCGGCCATAGGATCCTATTCTAATCGCACGGTCCAGATTGCCACTTACCGCTTCGCGTAGCCAGAGTCGCTGATGCGTGGGACACCCCCTTTAATTCAGCCCACGCGCTGCGCTGTGCACAGTGGGCCAGCCTAGTTAGTTCCCGCGCGACCCAGTAGATTAAAATATAGGTTTTTCAATTTAGTTCAAACTCTAGTTCTATCAGTAGATTCAAAAATAAATTTAGAGAGTTTCACTGAACCAAATTTCATGAAACCAATTTTTTATAAAGGTATTGGAATTTTTAATCCAAGTCCGTTGGATTCAAACCATTTGAAATTATAGATCACTTATAGTAAAAATAACAAGGCAACGGCTTTTCTGCATTCAATTTTCTTTCAAAAATCAACCATAAATGTTTTGAGTTGATTCCAACTCTCAAAAATCACATTTGACTAGACCTTTCTGAATATATAAAAATATCTAGGTTTACTTGCAGTAATAATGGACAAGTATTAAAAGAATGCCCCATAGGCATTTCTAGTCACTTTAATTAATTAAAATAATAATGTTAAACCTTATTAAATTGTGACACCACTTTAAATCACATTCCCAAGTATTAAAATATGTGGTGATTACATGGTCAATATGATCGCATATTTTAATTGGATAACATTAAATCTTAAGTAGTTTTCAATGAGTAGAAATTACTTTTCCAAAATAAAATAAATAAGATTAAGGCTTTAATCCTTGTGATGATTGTGATGATGATAGATCATCTAGTGTGAACCTTTGTGTGCCAAATAGAAGTAGTTAAGTATTGTTTGGTGATTGTGTACCTCGTATTTATTTATAGACGCTAGTATCGACCAAGGATACGAAGAGGAAGGAGACTACTACGAGGAAGAAGCAGAGGAGAACCTCAACCACTACACTACTCAAGGCAAGCTACCACTTTCAAGTTTCTTAACCATGCAAGCTAAGCTAAACCATGCAAGCTAACACTTGCAAGCCCCACAATACCAATAACCTATGAAATGCCTTAGGCATATTTGGTTATACCACTTTATTATACCAAATCCTAGTTTTACTTGCAAGCTTTATTCTTTTATTTCTTTACCAAAGTTCTTTATTATTTCTAGTTAGTATTTAGTGAGTTTTGGAAAAGATATTATAGGTAGCATAAAGAGCATAAAACTTGGCCTAAGTTAAGTTAGAACTAGATGTCATACTGAGGAATGCTATTTAGATTTGGATAGGTCACACTTGTTTAGCACCCCTCATTAGTGACTACCCCCAACTTTAGTGGCTAGTTCTAAGCATAAAACTTGATCACTTTAGATGGGAATACTTGGTGCAAATGATTATGAAAACTTTAGAATGATGAGTCATTCTAATGAAATGTTTTGACATGTGTCATGAACACCAGATGATTTGATGATGAAAATGTTGAGGCATGAGCCTTAGCCCCTTTTATAAAACTGATGGTTGGGTTCGGATGCGATACCATTCCAAATTTTACTGTACAACCACAATACCCGAATTTGGGTAGGTCTTGACTGTATGTTTATATATCTTAGTATGGGTTACCTTGCGGCCGAGGTTGGAACTGAGGTTACTTTATGATGATTGGACACCTTCGCAGTTCCCAAGATGGCAGATAGTCATGGTTGGGAGGCCAAACTCATAGGGGAGGTTCCTATACTAGGGTGTGTAATTGAAAGGTTAGGACTGATTATCCGCATACTGAGTATGCTGATTCACGATTGTTCCTGACGGATGTATCGAATGTTGTGGTGAAAGTGTACCACCTCTGCAGAGTGTCAAACTATTCGAATGTCACATCCCAAATTTTAGATTTGGTACTTCATAGCATACATGTCATTGCATCATGATCATCTTTGCAAAAATTCAGTTTGAAAAAGTTTTGGCAAAACAAATCACTTGCAATTGCGTTTTGACACCTACACTTGAACGCTCGGTTTTACCATGCTTCTGTTAAAAACAATATATTTTGGTTGTTTGGAAGGCACAGGTGCATAGAGGGTTCCGCCATGAACCCGTAGCACTTTGAATCGCCCAAATCGGAGCTTCGTAGCAAAAGTTATGGCAATCTGAATTTTGATCTTAGAGTAGACAGATTTCTGTCAAAAATTCAGTTAAGGAAAT
Organism: Avena sativa; assembly: GCA_916181665.1. NCBI lineage: Eukaryota > Viridiplantae > Streptophyta > Magnoliopsida > Poales > Poaceae > Avena > Avena sativa. The sequence goes on from OV702297.1 coordinate 243,777,007, forward strand.
ACACCAGGAAAAGGGAAAAGAAAATCAAAAAAAGGGGGAAACCAGCCGGCGCAGCCAGCTGGCCCAGCCGGGGCCTGCCAGGCCCACGCGTTAGTGGCGCGTAGTATCCACCGCTGCCGCCTGCCAGCCCCGCTGATGAGCGGGCCCGGCCTGTCAGCCGCCACGTGCCACTGACACGTGGGCCCCACGCGTCAGCACGTTCTTCTCCAACTCGTGTGCAACACCGATTCCTCCGCAATCGGGCCGTTTCCGAACCGATTTCTCCGAGATTTTTGCCTATAACAATCTACTAGTTCCCCTCTTCGAAAGTCCCCAATTTTCGCTGTCTATCGCGCCGCCATCGTCGTGGAATTTTTTGCTGCAGTTCACCGCCGCCACCACGCCATTGACGCGGTAAGCTTCCGCCGCCGCCGCGCGCGCCTCCCCCCTCTCGCCTCGCTCGCCCGTGAGGGTCACCGCCGCCGCCTGCTCACCGCCTCCCTCTCCTCCCCCCGCAGGTCCACACCCCGACGCCTCCACCCACGCCACTGACGCCGCCGCCACTCCAGCCGGCCGCCGCCTAGAGAACGCCTGGGCCTGATACCGTCGATGCCAGCAAAGGAAATGTTAGGGTCCACGAAGAAATCTGCTAGCTTGGAGCATGGCTTGTCGGCCTGGCATATCTGGTAGACCAGGCAATCTGTTCCCACACACAGCTGGACAACGGCAGCCTTCAGCATTGATGATTGCTCGTTGGTGTACTCGACGTCGAGGCCAACAATCTTTTCGTCCGCTTCTTCCAGGAGCGGTTGGATTTTCTCGATGTAATCGTTCACCGCCGACGCTCTGTTGGTATACTCCACCCATAATATGGTGGTGTTGCGGGGGTCCAGGAAGGAGTACAGCTTGTCGAACGACAGCGCTATGGACGATGATTGGCGGCTTCTTTTGTTTTGCAGAGGTCCGGCTGGGTGAGGAAAATGACAGAAAATGAATGAGATCAAGAAGATGAAAGGAACCGCTAGATAGATTGGGAGATGGATGCATGCATGAGAGGTTGTGGAAACGAAGGGTATGCAGTTTCCCTCGCCCCGCCCACGTACTCCTATGGAATATTTACGGATCAGTTTGAGGGACGCAGGTTACTATATATTTTTATACGAAAGCAGTAGTACTCTCTCCGTTTATATTTAGATTGTGTTCTGCTCAAAACACATCATATCTTACCACCTAGTATGATTTTATATAAAAATGATATGCCATACTTATATTATCTGATTTTCACACGTGTGCAAGGCATGTGCAACTTACTGGTTAAATGCAACTTACTAGAGAGAAGCATCACATCGCACTTTTCAATGCAAAATTTGTCTAGTATATAAAATACTAGTACGTACAAAATACTAGTAGTATGTACCTGCTAACATATGCATACTCCAAGTTACCACTCTAACCAGCCTTAGGCCTTTCATCACAACAATATGAGTCTCTTAGCAGTATCATAGGATAATTATAGTTATCTATCATGAGTACTCAGGTACTACTAGTACATTATCTAGACTAGTATTCTTGCATGCAGGTATAGACAAAAAATAATTTCTAGTAGCCCAATCACATGCATGCATGTAAGAGATAGTAATCCATTGAGGAGTGTAATAACAGAGTGTTACTAGCTCATGTTAGTACTACCTTCATAGTGGGTAACATGTGTGTACGTAATTACGCTGAAGGCAGAGACCCTATTTATGCAGAAATGGATCCAGAAATACTCTGTACCTCCGAAGACTAGAACATTGCAGTTAACTAGTATTTTTTCTAGTCCTTGGAGTAGGATATTATTTTTCTATATCTTTTATACTGTATAACCAAATTCAAAATCTCACAACACCAAATTCTCCCACCACACCTCCACTGAAATATTTCAAGTGGTCACGCGCCAAGTTTTAGTCGTACGAAATTCCTTTTATACCCCTGACAATGGCCGAACTATAAATGTCGGGCGTGGGTATCTTTCATAATCTTTCTTCCCCCGGTCCCCATAGCTCTGCAGATGGGTAGTCCACCTTCCACCAACGCCATTTCCTCCTTAGCACTTCGAAAAACCCTAACCCCTATCTCAGCTCCGGCTCCTGCACCACCGCACCGGAGCATCCCCGCCATGCTTCGCCGGCCTACACGCCACCCAACCCCCTCACCTCTAGCTCCTGCACCACCGCACCCGAACATCCCTGCCCCAGTTTTCTGGCCTACACGCCACCCAACCCCCTATCTCACCTCGAGCTCCTGCACCACCACACCGGAACATCCCCGCCCCAGTTCGCCAGCCTACCCACCACCCAACCCCTATCTCACCTCCAGCTCCTTCACCACCGCATTGGAACATCCCCTCCATATCCCGTCCTACATGCCACCGAACCCCCTATATCACCTGTAGCTCGTGAACCACCACACCGAAACATCCCCGCCGCACTTCACCGTCCCGCACACCACCACAAACCCCATATTCCACCTATGGCTTATGCACCACCGCACTTTGTCGTCCTACACGCCATACCTCGCGATACCACATACTGCTCACAAGTTTGCCGGATCAGTCGACATCCTCCTTACTGATACGTCGTAAACGTATCTATAATTTTTTATGCCCATGCTTGTTTTATATCATTTGTCTTATGCTTTGTCTACACTTTGAGGTATTTTTATATGTTTTTTTGGACTAACCTATTAACAAGATGCCACAGTGCCAGTTGCCAGTTTTCTTCTGTTTTTGGTTCCAGAAAAGGCAAAAAATCAATATTCTCGGAATTGGACGGGACAAAAGCCAATCTTCCTATTTTTCAGGAGCAACACGTAACAACGAAGCAGAGGTGGAGGAGGACACCAGGGTGGTCACACCCCCTAGGCGCGGGCCAGCCCTGGTGGCGCCCACAGGGGGTGTGGGCCCCCTGGACCTCCAACGACCTTGCCTCCTGTGCCTATAAGAAGCCCCCGGGAGAAAACCCTAAATCATTGATCAGAAATCCACGAAAAGTTCCGCAGCACCGCCGCCACCGAAGGGGAGATTCGGGGGATAGAAAGTCTCTGTTCCGACACCCTACCGGGACGGGGAAGTGCCCCTGGAGCCATATCCATCGATCTCCATCGCCATATTCATCACCGTTGCTGATTCCCATGATGAGGAGGAGTATTTCTTCCTCGAGGCTAAGGGCTCTACCGGTAGCTATGTGTTCATCTCTCTCTCTCTCTATGCATGATCTTGTTGTGGTCATGAGCTTTGTAATCAAGTAGATCTACTCTGCTATTCAAGTGCTTTAATAGATCTCTGCTCTCCCCATGTGTGTGAAAGTGACAACGTGAATGCCATGGTGACACTTAGGCTAGAGTCTACATAAATACTCATCGTGCTTTAATAGATATATGCTTTTCCCCACGTGTGTGAAAGTTATAGCATGCACACCGTGTGTGGCACTTAAGCTAGGTTACATATATATATATTTATCATGAGTATATTTTGAGTTGGTTGTCTCTATGAAATTGTGGTGTTTGTTGGAACCGTCTACTCAAGGTGACAGTGTGGGGTTATCTAGATTGGGGAAGGCCCTATCATGGTTTAGAGTGTCCAACCGGAGAGTAGTTAAGAGTAGTATCTTGAAGAGAGGATATTTATATGAGAGAGTGTTCACTAGTGAAAGTATGATCCCTAGGCCTTGTTTCTCAACATTGAAACACCATTTGCATCTAGATCTGTTGCATGTTTGCTTGCTTCCATCTTTATTTCAGTTTCACACACGTTACCCCACGTCAACAACAAGTCAGAAGCTATTTTCTGTCACCGTTACCACTTGTATTTCACTATATCTTCACCGAACTAGTGCACCTATACACCTGATAAGTGTATTGGGTGTGTTGGGGACACAAGAAACTTCTTGTATCTTGATTCCAGGGTTGCTTGAGAGGGATACCTTTGACCACTTCCTCCCTGAGTTCGATAAACCTTAGGTAATCCACTTAAGGAAAACTTGTTGTTGTTCTACAAAACTCTACACTTGGAGTCCCGACAATTGTCTACAAGAATAGAAGTGCGTAGCCATCAAGCTATTTTTTGGCGCCGTTGCCGAGGAGGTAAGGTAAAAGGTACTCACATTCTCCGGTGTGAGTGCTCGAAGTTATTTCCTTTAGATTCTGCAATTTTGTCTTTTTGTTTATTGTTTTCATTAGTTAGGCTTAATGGAAAACAAAAAAAATTAGAGAGCTTTTTATTATTTTTCCTAAGTTAGAACTTGAGTGGTTTGAAAAGAAAATTAAAGACCTTTGGAATTTTCTTTGCATGATAATAGCAATGTTATTAGTCTGAATTTTTTGAAAACCATTATTACTAATGGTATGGAAACATCTAAGCTTGGGGAAGCTAGTTTTTATGAGAAAGATCTTTTTAGTTCCCCAACTTTAGGAAACTTGCTCTGATGATACTTTATCTCCCATATGTGGCAATTCTAATGATGCTCGTGATATTTTAAAACCACATACTGAAAGTGTCCATTTTAAAATACCTATTGAAATTGTTGAACGTGTTATGAATAACTGCTATTTTGAAGATGGAACTGTCCATCCTATTGAGCATTTACTCTTTATACATGAATTATGCGAGTTGTTCAAGTGTGCAGGTATTTCAATGGACCAAGTTAAGAGGAAGCTATTCCCTTTCTCACTTAGGGACAAAGAAATGGAGTGGTATGAGCTACTAGATGATCCTCATCATTTGGAGTGGAAGGAACTTGAATCTCTCTTTTACTCTAAATTTTATCCTCCTCATGAAATTCATAAAGATAGGGATTACATTTATAATTTTCATCCTCATGAGGGAGAAAGTATTTCCCAAGCTTGGGGGAGATTGAAGTCAGTAATGCTCAAATGTCCCATTCATGAGCTCCCTAGTAATATTATTATCAGTAATTTTTGTGCAAGGCTTTCAGGACATTACAAGGACTATCTAGATACCTGTTTAGAGGGATCCTTCACAAGTAAGGAGGTCAAATCCAAGTGGGATCTTCTTGAAACAATTCAAAGAAATACTTAATATTGGGATAATGACAAAGGTAAAGAACCAGGTATAAACTATGAGTATGATTGCATTAAGTATTTTGCTGAAATAGTTGATTTTCAAGAGCTTAGTGCTAAATATGGTCTTGATCCTCAAATTCTTGTTCGATATTATTGAGCCTTTGCTTCCCATATTAATGCTCCTAAAGAAAAATGGGACATGTATCATGAACCTTTTAAAGACACTTGCATGGAAAATGAAAACGTTATTAATGATTGCAATAAACATGCTCAAACTTCTGAAAGTACTATTTCTTATAAGCATGTTAATTTTTGTGGTATGCATAGACCTTGTGAGAAGAATCAAATAGAAGAAGAATATTGTATCACACACTAGAATGAAAAAACCAGAACATGGTATAAGGCTCTAAATGATCTTGGTAAAAAAAATTGTGCCCTCTACCCTTTTATTTGTGAACTCTGCTATGAAGTGGGTCATTTCAATTTTCAATGTTCAGGACATAATAATAACCTTTCTAATCCAATGAGTACTGCAAGCTTGTATTGTGATAACGCGATCACTGATAATCAACATGATGAACTTACATTGTTTTTGGGGTGTGAAGAGTTATCAAGAAAAACTTCTTTAGTAGACATGAGTGCTTTTGGTATGAATTGCGTCCTGCATGGGTTTCATCTTTATCGTGTTGATAATTGCCATGCGAATACTTACATACAAAATCTTATAAAAGATGATATTTTACCAAAATATGACAGGACCGATATGAGTTTTGTTCTTATTAATGAAAAGGAGGAATCCTCCAAAGTTTCTTCTATTGTCTCTAACAATAAACCAGGGTATGTGGAGAAGCTTCCTTTCAAGCCTCTCCCTCCTAAAGAGGATAAGAAGAAGAAGAAGAGGAGTAAAAGGATAGAGGAAATGGTATCTTCCTCTAAGCATGTTTCTCCTATCATAGTTTTTGCTGATGAGTCTGAACTAGATGATGTTCCTATGCCTGCTACCTATAGTAGTGATCATGATTGGGAAAAGCACACCACTTTTGATATTGAAAATCTCTTTGGTACCAATTCTGAAAATGATGATATTAATAGTTGTTGTGATATTAGTGCTATCCATGTTCCTTCCAATAATGATATGTTTACAAATGAACACACTTGGGAAGATAGCTATTCTATTGCTTATGATGATACCAAACCTCCAATTTATGATGGTTACAATGATGAGTGTGATATTTTCAGTCCACCTACTATTGAGGAGAAAATTAATTGTGATTACAATATGCATCCTATATTTGATGACTATGGTGATGAGAATAACAATGATAGCTATTTTATTGAATTTTCTCCCACTCCGATTAATAAGAGTGACTATGCTTTTGTGGAGAGTAATAATTATATGCATGTGGCTCATGATAAGAATTTTTTATGTGATAGTTATATTGTTAATTTTATTCATGATGCTACTGAAAGTTATTATGAGAGAGGGAAACATGGTTTTATGCATCTCAACAATATTAAGTTTCCCCTCTTTATGTTGAAAGTCTTGAAGTTGCACTTGTTTTGCTTTCCTATGCTTGTTGCTTTGTGCTTTCATGACTTGTTTCTTTACAAGATTACTATGTATAGGAAGTGGGTTAGACTTAAATGTGTTTTGAATTTGCTTCTTGATGCTCTCTTTTACTTTAATTCATATCTCTTATGTGAGCATCCTCTCAAACTATCAAGCCTAACTTAAAGGCGTTAAAGAAAAGTACTTCTTGGGAGATAACCAAATAGTTTTATTGAGTCTTGGAAGTTATTACTTCTGTAATAACCTCTCCTTATCATTTTTGTTTGATTTTTGTGCCAATAATAACCTCTAATGAGAGGGAAGTAAGATTTGGGGAGTTGCTGTCCCGAAACAGATTTTTGTGCTCCACCGTAAATATTCGTGAGGAATCTCTGTAAGTCGGATTAGGCTGATATTTTCGGAATAAATCCCCCAGTATGTTAGCTAACTTTCGTTAGTTCAACACTTTTTTATTTGAGAAACAAAAGGTCTTCAAAAAAATTGGTTTCTACCTGCTGGTCTGTTTTGACTGATTTCTGCCATTATTTGCATTTGCTTCTTATTGATTCCTTTTTGGGTTCTTTTTGGGAAATTGAGCTTTTTGAGGGAATTTCTACAGTTGTTTGTGTTTTTAGTGAAAGTTTTTATGTTCTAAAGCTAAACCCAAAGGTCTATTATCTTTTGAATATACTAATGTTGCTAATGAAGATTGTGTGAAGTTTTGTATGAAGGAAAATTTTCAGGTGTAGAGAAAGAATGATGTAATGAGATGAAGAATAGACAAAATCTCAAGCTTGGGGATGCCACCCATAGTCACCCCAAGAAATATTAAAGAGGTACAAGCATCAAAGCTTGGGGATGCCCAAGGCATCCCCTTCTTCATCAATAAAAAGCTCAGGTCTTTCTAGTTACTTCGTTATTATTGTTTCATGCACTGTTGTGTTGTTCTTGGAGCGTCTTAGTTTTAGTTTTTAGTTTTTGTTTGCTTAGTTTTCTTGAATAAGTTGCTTGGACCCCAGCACACTTCTTTTGGAGAGGGACACACCCTGTTTTCATTGCCTAGAACACTCTAGTTTTCATTCTTATTGTTTTACGAGTGTTCTCTTTTGCTAGCACTGTGTTTAGCCTTAGTTTTCTTGTGCTTTCAGCTTAGAACTTTTTATTTCTTCTTTGTGGATTTATGAGACAAGCTCACTGATCTTTATTGATTATTATCTTTGTGAGTTGCTTCAAATAAGTCGATTGGTGTTGGAAAGGAGTAGGAAGTTTCATGCTTAAGTGGTACAAAAAGGAGCTTGTTTTTACTATGGCTTAGACTTTATCATGTCATCCTAGGTGTTGGTTTGACCTTATGCTTAGTGATTATTGTTGTAGCATTACTTGTTTCAAACAATTGGGATTTCTTAGTGTGCCTTGAAAGAATCATGCGTTGTTTTAGCATACAAAATCATAATATTGTGGTATTCTCCTTTGATGCTTTGTTTGGGTTGACTTGGCACATGCTCACACCATGTTATGACTATAACAAGTCACCATAGCCTCTATGATCATTTAGTCCTTGACTTGTAGTACCAGTTTACACTTTTATTAGTAATGTTTTGTCGCTCTGCATGATTATGGCCATTATTGCTCTCTTAGTTGGTCGCTCCCAGTCTTTTTCTAGCCTCCACTTGTATGAGTAAGCTCTACTCATGCATCCAACTCCCAAGAAACCAAGTTAAGTTATTCCAAAGAGTCCACTATAAATTCCTATGCATGGTGTGTTACACCATTCCAAGTATATTCTTGTTTTATCTATCTTCCAATTAAAAAATATTTTGTTATGTGAAAACTTAGTGATTAAAGATCTCACAAACTTGATGGCACACTTTATATTTCTTGCCCCTAATAAACTTGAACCATTGTGTCATCTATGTTGTATATGCTTGCAGTTATACGTTGGAATTAGCAGAACCATACTGTCATGGGGAACATTTTCAACATTGCACTTGTACTTTGTACACAGTTGATATCATGCTATTTTGTCTATGGATGTCGCCAGTGTGAAATAAAAAGGGAGCTTGTAAGTCCATGGAGTTATGTATTTTGTGTTAGATAAACACCTGGGCCGCTAGCCTAAGCCATGCCTAATCATGGTGGAAACTTGCAGCATCACCATAATGAGCAATCTGTGAAGCATCCTCAATAAAAATATATGCAAATAGTAAATAAAAAGATCACTGAGATGCTCATTGTCTGCTTGCCTTGTCATTTTGGTTATGGGATAGCTCCTATACCATGTGCAAGGGGTACCCCGTTGGCGGTTCTCTATGATACACATGTACTTACTATGATAAGAACTTACAGGTGACTAAAGTTGAGTAGCATGAGGTGCGTCCCTCGTATTCAAGGGACATGAGATTGCCAACTTATACTTTGTCAAGCATATACTCCATAGTTTTTTCACTTTAACCTTAATCACTTCAAGATGCTTATGATGGGGGCAATGAGGGCTGAAAGCTAACCAGTACCATAATTTTTGGAAGCTCTTTTTGAAACTTGAAATCCGTGCTTCCCTTTATGAAGGGCATTTCTTCCACTATTATATTGAGTCTCCACTTTCTACCTTTAGGCACCAGGTAAGAGAGCATAGTTGCCATTCTTAGTTCTATGTGCAGTGTCCCAAAACTTATTGATTGATGCATATTGTTGATATTGCTTGTTCTTGTGCTATTTGTATCTAGTCACTCTTATGAACTTTGAAGGTGTCCTATGCATCTATTTGCTACTCCATGAGGGACAAGCTGAATGCCACTATGCTATGTTTTCTGCATGTTATTCATGATATTTGTTTGTATCCTTTCATGTTGCATGCATAGTTACTTTGTAATTGTTAGAACTCCATCTTTCATGCACATGTTTAGAGTTCTTTGATCCCAGCTTTTAATGCTTGCAAATGTTTGATCTTGGTTTTGATGGTGCATGTCACCTCAAAAATTATTCTTTTATCACTTACCTACTCGAGGACGAGCAGGAGTTAAGCTTGGGGATGCTTGATACGTCGTAAACGTATCTATAATTTTTGATGCTCCATGCTTGTTTTATATCATTTGTCTTATGCTTTGTATACACTTTGAGGTATTTTTATATGTTTTTCTGGACTAACCTATTAACAAGATGCCAACAGTGCCAGTTGCCTGTTTTCTTCTGTTTTAGGTTCCAGAAAAGGCAGAAAATCAATATTCTCGGAATTGGACGGGACAAAAGCCAATCTTCCTATTTTTCTCGGAGCAACACGAAACCACGAAGCAGAGGTGGAGGAGGACACTAGGCTAGCCGCACCCCTAGGAGCGGGCCAGCCCTGGTGGTGCCCGCAGGGGGTGTGGTCCCCCTGGACCTCCACCGACCTTGCCTCCTGCGCCTATAAGAAGCCCCCGGGGAGAAAACCCTAAATCATCGATCAGAAATCCATGAAAAGTTCCGCAGCGCCGCCGCCACCGAAGGGGAGATTCGGGGGATAGAAAGTCTCTGTTCCGGCACCCTTCCGGGACGGGTAAGTGCCCTCGAAACCATCTTCATTGATCTCCATCGCCATCTTCATCACCGTTCCTGATTCCCATGATGAGGAGGGAGTAGTTCTTCCTCGAGGATAAGGGCTCTACCGGTAGCCATGTGTTCATCTCTCTCTCTATGCATGATCTTATTGTGGTCATGAGCTTTGTAATCAAGTAGATCTACTGTGCTACTCAAGTGCTTTAATAGATCTCTGCTCTCCCCATGTGTGTGAAAGTGATAGCGTGCATGCCATGGTGGCACTTAGGCTAGAGTCTACATAAATACTCATCGTGCTTTAATAGATCTATGCTTTTCCCCACGTGTGTGAAAGTGACAGCGTGCACACCGTGTGTGGCACTTAATCTAGGTTACATATATATATTTATCATGACTATATTTTGAGTTGGTTGTCTCTATGAAATTGTGGTGTTTGTTGGAACCGTCTAGCGCTCAAGGTGAAAGTGTGGGGTTATCTAGATTGGGGAAGGCCCTACCGTGGATTAGAGTTTCCAACCGGAGAGTAGTTAAGAGTAGTATCATGAAGAGAGGATATTTATATGAGAGAGTGTTCACTAGTGAAAGTATGATCCCTAGGTCTTGTTTCTAAACATTTAAACACCGTTTGCATCTAGATCTGTTGCATGTTTGCTCACTTCCATCTTTATTTTAGTTTCACACTAGTTGACAAAAACTATTTTTTACAAAAGGAGATGTCTTGGCTCATCTTTCATATTCTCAAATGTTCTAGCAATTCAAACTTGAGTCAAGATGATTTTTATACAACAAATTATTTTATTAGTTATATTAACAAACCTATGGAGACCTAGATATAATATCCTTATGTTTTCAAGACAGAACTTCTACTACTCTTACCTTTAGGTTTTTCCAAAACCTTTCCTAAAACCTCTTCACTCCAACCTTGGTATAAATACCAAGAGGTACTTACCTTACTTCAAAGCACAACCTCTTCAAAACACCCATGCTTACCTCAAGCTAGGCTTGAGGGTGACTTTAGTAGTAGTGTCGTGGTGGTGGCACGGCAGATGCCATGGGTAGGCTTAAGTTGGGGGCCGAATTGGTGCTTGTGGTTACCGGGGAGGGAGTACACGATCGAGCCATGCATGAAGAACAAGAAGAACTCTCCAGACTTGGCAATTCGATTGATTCCCCAAAGATTACAAGTGCTCCTTGAGCTGCTTAGGCTTGAGTTCACAACACTAGTTCCCTACTTGGTCCAACCTCTTTCTACTACTGCTATGCCCTCCCTTATATAGGCAGTGCTAGCTAGCTAATACCCCTTTGGTTTCTAGGGTTTACTGTTTAGATCTTGGTCCCTACAATGTGGGCCGAGTCATGGGCGTGCCCTAAGCCCAGAGGCCCAGTCCATAAAGCTTGACAGCTAATGGTCTTCTGGTACGCTGCTTCTTGTTCTTTTTCGCGTCATGCTGTTACTTTGTACGTCAGCGCATGCGTTGGGCGTCACCCGGCTCCTTTTGTGTCACCCAGCGTCGCCCTTCTCTTTTGACCATGCTTTACCATGATCCCTCCTGAACCTTACTCGGAAAGGTGCCACGTGTGCTTCTTGACTCGACACTTCCTCGGTTGACTCGGCTCGTTGGTTCCTGCAAGGGTTACAACTTTGTCGTATGCGGGCTGACATAGTTTGTATGTCGGCTTTCATGCTGATCTTACCCGGCCATTCTTACCTGGCCTGGTTCTTTCTTTACTTGGAGCCAACCCAGCTACGCTATGTTTCCCCTCTCGTGACCCTACCGGGGGTTATCCCCCCGACATTAGTCCCTGAAGCTGGTGAGGTCTAGCAGTTCAAGCTGTTAGGCGTCTCCAGGTTCCTTTTGTGTGAATGGAACTTAGTTTTTGTCTTTATCTGTCGCAACTTAGCACCTTGCCGGGTTAGTCTGACAATTTCGGGTCAACTCTTTGACTTCTTGGCTCATTCTTGCCTCGAGCCGAGTTACTTTGGCTAATTCCGAGTCATTTTCGGCGCGCTTCAGTCACTGACAGCTGATAATCATGATTACTTGCCTCAATTTTTGTTCCAAGCTCTGGCGGCACAATGATGGCTGCGCAGTTATTCCCCATCACTGTGGCAGTCCCATCGACCTGCGCCTCTTGTCCTTCTAGTCATGACGTGGCACGGGATTTTTCGTGTATCCTTGGCTACATGGCGCTTGCTGACTGGCTTTCCCGGCCTGGTACACGGCCACACGCTGGCTGCACGGCACAGATAGATCCCACGACCAGGGTTTTTACTGCCCTTAAGTAGGGGTTGGGGGTTTCCACTGCCCCCACGCCCGTTCAGTTTTCCCTTTGCCTTTCTTCTTCCTCGCGCCCGCAAAATCGAACTGCCCCCTTTGCGGTTCCTTCTTCCTCCTGCTCTTGCATTGCGATTGCCCCTGTCTTCTTTCCATTCCAGCACGGGTCCACGCTGTTCCAAGCCTCTTCCTACCATGGAGGAGACGGACTCTGCTGATCTCATGGACGCTCGCGACGGCGCTAATGGTGCTGAGGAGCAGGAGATTCCCGCCGGCGAGCACAGCGGCTGGGAAGGCTCGGAGGTCTCCATCGAGGAGGTGGAGTGGCTCCGCTCCACCAGATGCATCCCGCTACAGGTGGATTGCCGTCTCCCTTCCGGTGAGATCTCTCCCAAACCTCAAGCTGGTGAGCGGGTGGTTTTCCTTTCCCATTTTGAACGCGATTTCTCTCTTCCTGTGAGCACTTTCTTTTCGTTGTTTCTTTCTACCTTCCATCTGTAGACCCACCATCTTCCTGCCAATGCGATTGGCTCTCTTTCTTGTTTCATCTCTGCTTGCGAGGCCTACCTTGGAATTTGGCCTACAGTTCCTTTGTGGGCCAAATATTTTGGCTTTAAGGTTCAGGTTATTCCCAGCCTGGTGCTCCACGATCCGAGAAGAGGCCGACCCGGTGCGGTGCTGCTAGCATCACGCCCAGGAGAGATTCTATCTTTCCTCGGGTTACTGGTATTGACTCCTGCAAGAAGTGGCATAGAGCCTTTTTCTATGTCAAAAACAGCGGGTCCACTGATAACATCTGGCTCCCCCTTTCTCGGATGAGGTCCCCAACAAGAAGCAGTGGCAGCTCGACCCTACCGGCCAAGACGCTTCGGTAAACGAGGCTAATGCAATCTTGGAAAGGTTGCTGTCGCCGGATGAGAACTTTCATCTCGCCGACTCTGACCTCATGTGCACCTTCGTCGCACGCCGGGTTAGCCCCATCCAAGCGAGGAGCCACAAGATGTGCTTCATGAGTGGCTCTCACGATCCCACTCGGCACTCCACTATGGAGCTCACCCAAGACTCCATTGCCCGCCGAATAAGATCAATCTTTAAATTGAACTTGGCGGATGATTGGGCTTGGAGTTTCCTGCCGTTTAGCCAGGTCAGGCCTGTCCCCTGGGTAAGTTTTCCGAATTACTTTCTCGCCGAGTAGGCTTTAGCTCTTTTGCCACTCTTTGTTTAGTTTTTAGTTTCTCATTCTTTTTGTCCTCCACAGAATCTCCTTCACCAGGTTGATGACAGTACTGTCCCTCCTGCTGGTTATCATGGGGACCGCTCCGTCTCGGATGAGGTCGAGTATGAACTAGAGTGCTTCATGCCCATCCCGCACACTGCGGCTGCTTCAGATTCGGGTAAGAGTCAATCTCGCAATCCCTTACAAGATTGGTCTCATGATGATGAGGATGATGATTGTACACTTTTGGAGGTATATGCCTTGTGACCTTAATCTCTTTGCTTATCCGAGTAAGCCTGTTATTTACTTATGCAGCTGGCCAGGTACATGACTCTCCTCCTCTCGTCGTGGGTGGAGTCGGCAAGATCCCCGTCGCCAAGCCAAAGCGACGCGGGGCCTCCTCCAGCGCTCAGCCGACCAAGAAGAACAAGCCCACTCTGGAAGCTCCTGCTGCCCCTGCTGCTGCCAGCCTGGGTGAGACTCGCCAAGCTGCTGGGCGCCGAGTCACACGCCGAGTCGTCCGTGACCTAGTTGTCACCGGGTAAGCTTTTTGTACTCCGCTTGCTCCATTCTTTTCTTTTTCATCACTAATGTTCTCTTATATATGTCTTGTTGTTTTCAGTGTCGCACCTTTGATGGCAAATCAGGCTTCTTCTAGCATTTCCTCACCGCTTAGGCCTGCACCTCCTCCAGCTGACTCGGCGGTGCCGAGTCCCGTCCGGTTGAGGCTCGCACTGTTGAGGCTCACACTTCTCAGTGTTAGTCAGACCCGGTGGGTCATTTGGCTAGCGCCCCTGGCGCTGGCCAGGAAAAACTTCCTGATCTTGGTGCCCGTGAATCTGGCGCCGAGAAACCTTCTGCCCCTAGTTCCTCTGGCATCAGCCCTCAAACTGATGTGAATGAACAACTTCCTGATCTTGGAGCCAGCAAAACTGCTGAGCCCAGTCAGGCGGCTCCGCGTTCTTCTCCAAATCCTTCTGCTCGCTCTCCAATTCTGTCAAAGGGCCAGACCCAGCCCAAGGCTTCTGGCTCTACTCGCCCCTCATCTGGCAAATCCACCTCTTCCAAGCAAACTACGCTAGTCTGCGCTCCGGGTTCTGCTCCTCAGATCCTACCTCCGACGTCGGCGACAATGATCGCTTCAATGGGTAAGGGGGACGAATCTGCGGCTGCCGGGTCAGGTGATGGCTCCATGGCTATTATCCTCCATACTTCTGTTGCTGCGACCCATGCCACTGTGGGAACCGCCCTGAAAACGGGTCAAGTTCTCACTCGGACGCTCACTGGCAAGAGCCTTGGTTCGGCTGAGCCTTACGCCGTGGCATGGAATGCAGCAGGCAAGCGGGAGGTCAGCACTCGTGCCGGCAAGAAACTGAAGCTGGGCCCCAAGGCCATCTCCGACATGACCCAGCAGGACATTACTCTGATGGCCCGCGCCGACGAAGTAAACGAGGTAAAGTAACTTCTTACTCTTTTGTACTATTGAGTATTTCCTTTATACATATCACCTAGTCCCCGAGGTTACGATTGAGTAAGGCACTTACTCGGCCGTAAGCTCTCACCAATCACTTTAATCTTTGAATCCCAAGCTTGCATGTTAGAGCTTCGATCCCTAGCCCTCGAGGTTACTGTCGAGTATGGAACTTACTCGGCTGTAAGCTCTTAAGCTCTTTGATTTCTTTATGCCAAACTAATGTTAGAGCTTCAATCCCTAGCCCTCGAGGTTACTATCGAGTAAGGAACTTACTCAGCTGTAAACTCTTAAGCTTTTTTATTCGGCAGGTTGCCTGACTTGACTCTTCCTTATTGTCTGTCTTCTTTGATTAGCTCACGCATAACGAGCGCACCAAAGTGCACCAAGCTCTCGTCCTGGCGCATCGCAAGCTCGAACTTGCGTATGAGAAGCTACAGACCGACACCCATGGCCAAGGTACTATCTTTGCTTTTCCTTTTTTCTATTCGGTGTAATTTTCCTTGGTTCATCTTCTCATTTTTTCTCTCGCTCTTGTTCCACAGCCACTGCTCAGTCTACCATCAATGATCATCACTCGCAAATCAGCGAGGCCGAGATTAAATTTCTTGCCTCCCTAAGACAATACCTAAAAGTTTTCTGTTGGTACTGACAAATATTTGTCCTGAATAAGCAGAGAAGCACCAAGCCAAACTCCAGAAGGAGCACGATGAGGTGACTCGGCTGAAGAAACTGATGGCCGAGACGGAGCAGAAGCACTTGGCCGAGGTGAAAGGGCTGAAGGAAGAACTTGCTGAGAAGAATGAGCAGCAAGCCGCCAGCGCCGAGAAGACCAAGAGGCTGCTCGACAAGGCCGAATCATCGGTCGAGTCGGCAAATCTGAACTTGGATGCCCTTCAAGCCAAGGCCAAGACTTGGCATAGCAAACTCACCGCCATCAACTTCTTTCTCGGTAGTGAGTTCTTACTCTTTACGCACCGTATAAGTCCTTCTGGACTTCTTCCATCTGCCCTTGTTATTTGCTAACTTTCTCTTTTTGCTTGTAGAGAATTTTCCTGAGGCCAACATGTTTGCCATCCGAGCCATGAAGAAAGTGAGAGCCGAAGCTAGTGCTCCTGCTAACGGCGAGGTGTCCATGGAGGAGCTCCTCGCAGCGGTGTCTGAACGGGTCAAGACCCTCAGGTCTTGCGGTGTGGACTTGCTCAAGTCGGCTATCCATGCATTTCGCATGCTCTGGCCGGATGAAGACCCACCCGAACTCATCGAGCCACTTGCCGACAGATTACTCCTTACTGAAGACCGGCTGGATCAATGGCGTGAGTCGGCCGGCCGAGCTGCCGCAGACAAGGCTCTCTCCTTCGTGCTTTCATGCTACGAGGGCATCAACCTTGATGTTCTTGCTCGCATAAGGGGGGATGGCAAATGGCTGAATGACCCGGAGCTGATCAAGAAGTGCCAGGAGCGAGCTTATGCCATGATCGAGTACACCATCATGCACGCTTGGTGTGAAGGGCCCAGCTTCCTCGACCTTGGCGACCCGCTCGTCGAAGTTGCTGATGAAGAGGGTGGCGACATCGAAGCAACCGAATCAGATGATCCGGATGACCCGGCCACAGATGCACCTCACCCGACCGATGCTCCAAGCACCACTCCTGGCTCCGAGAGTGCTCCTCTGAGTTCTTCTGCTCCTTAGGCTAAGCAACACTCGAACTTTGATCAGATCCCCGGTATGCCGGGTACATATGTAACATACATTGCACTTTTAAGTTTGATTATGTGCCTTTTGATAAGCTTTATATGTTTGCATTATGTTCTAAGTGCAAATCATTCAAGGGCAAGTTCCCGAGTTTCATTTGCCATGTCACCTTTCCTTTCCTTTGGCCCTTGTCTACCTTTTTCGTTGTTCGACATTAGGGTCTCAAAGTACGAAGGATATAGTTAGCGGGTATGAAACTTGGATAACTTGGCCGAGATTACTCGACACGTAGTATAACACGACCTACAAAGGGTTAGGCAAAAAACTAAAACCATCTCGCGTTTCTCCTTTGTACTTATCCGGCGTTCGTGTTTACCCGTCTTAAATATTTTTCTCTTGCTTGCCATGAAGCCATGTTTTCGGACAACAGCATAGTCAAAGAGTTGATTTCTTCCGAGTAAACACTACTTGTTCCGAGATAAATTTCAGGTATCACACCAGCCGACGTAAGATAATTGAAATGGAAAACTTAAGGGGTAGTCCCCGAGTCAGTTTTTCGAATCATACCATTTTATTATTAGCACATAGCCGGCAAACATGTCCGACATATAGAAGGGACGAAGCAGTGCCACATTCCATGGCCTTTTGGTTTCATCTCCTGACCTGTCCGCCTTGTTCTTTTGCGCTTCACGAGCGTCTATGAGATAGTAGGAATCATTGTGCAATGCTTTGCTTACAATGAATGGACCTTCCCATGGAGGTGATAATTTATGCATTCCTGTTGTGCGCTGCGCCAGCCTTAGCACCATATCTCCTTCTCGAAAAACACGAGGTTGCACTTTCCGTCTATGGTAGCGTCGGAGATTTTGTTGATATATAGTGGATCTGGAGAATGCCAGTTCCCTTGCTTCTTCGAGTAAGTCTACTCCATCTTCTCGGGCCTCTTTTACCCCGGCTTTCGAGTATTGCCTTATCCTTGGCGAGTCATATTTTATGTCGGCAGGCAAAACCGCTTTCGCCCCATATACGTGGAAAAATGGCGTATAACCAGTTGACCGATTCGAAGTTGTTCTTAGGCTCCACAGTACTAAGGGTAGTTCCTCTATCCAACAACCAGGTGATCTCTGGAGTGGTTCCATTAAGCGGGGTTTTATCCCGGACAGAACTAAGCCATTAGCCCATTCAACTTGTCCATTTGATTCTAGATGGGTGACTGATGCTACATCGAGTCTTATTCGGTGTTTCCCACAGAAGCGAGCAAAAGCTCCTTTGGCAAAGTTCGTGCCGTTGTCAGTGATCACACTGTGTGGGTAACCGTATCTGAGGATTATATCTCTTAAGAATGTGACAGCTGTTTTACCATCCAATTTCTTGATTGGTTTCACTTCTATCCACTTTGTGAACTTATCACTCATGACCAAGATATGAGTCATACCTCCTCTTGCTGGTTTGAATGGTCCTACCATATCTAGGCACCATACTGCAAAAGGCCAAGTGATTGGTATAGTCTTCAATTCAGACGCTGGTAAATGCGTCTTGGACGCATAGTGTTGACAACCACTGCATCTACTGACTAACTCTTGCGCTTGTGCCAATGTGCTTAGCCAGTAGAATCCATGTCGGAATGCCTTGGCTACCAATGCTCTTGATGATGCATGGTGCCCGCACTCTCCTTGATGGATATCCAATAAGATCTCCTGGCCTTTCTCTGAGCTGATACAACGCTGCAGTACACTTGTCACACTTCGCTTGTAGAGTTGCTTGTTGATTATGGTGTACGCTTTTGCTCTTCGTGCTGTTTGCCTTGCCAATGTTTCATCACTCGGCAAGGTCCCATCTTTCAAATAGCTGAATATTGGCTGTGCCCACATTGGTATTAGTGGTTCCGGGTCTGCTTCAACATCAATGTCCATTGGTTCTGCCGACATATGCTCTGCCGACATAACCTGAGGAGTCCCCGAGTGTGATTCGGCGATCCCTGAACTGAATGGATCAGTACTCGAGTGACTCGAACCTACCCCTGAGTCGATGTCCATTGGCACTGCCTCTGATTCCTGACTCGCCGGGATGACCCTGATTGATTCCGACTCTGGTGACGGCTTGATCAATGGCTTCCTGAGATGCTCCAATGCTACTCCTGGTGGTATTGCTTGCCTAGATGATCCTAGTTTGGATAATACATCTGTTGCCTCATTTTCTGCTCTAGGAATGTGATGAAATTCAAAACCGTCAAAATATCCCGAAATTTGTTGCACGTGGAAATGATATAATGCCATGTTTGCGACCAGCGCATCCCAATGTCCAGACACTTGCTGAATCACAAAATCTGAATCGCCAAAACACATGATCCTTTTGATACCAATTTCCTTGGCTACTTTAATGCCATGGACAAGTGCTTCATACTCGGCAATACTGTTAGAAGCAGCAAAATGAATTTGCAACACATACCTCAGTTGATCCCTCTTTGGAGATGTGAGCACTATCCCGGCGCCCAGACCCATTTTTGTCTTGGACTAGATGTGAGCACCATGAAGGAGCACTTTTCTCAAGTAATACACCGGTCTTTGGACTGATTTGCCCCCTTCTTCACGTTCAGCCACTATTACTGCACTTACAACTCTATTGATTGCGGCGACATAGAGTAACATTGGCTCCTTGGATAATGGTGACGCTAATATTGGTGCTGTTGCCAACATTTTCTTTAATTCATGGAAAGCGCTATCAGCTTGCTATGTCCATGTGAATTTGTCTGATTTCTTCATCAGCTGATATAGTGGTAGGGCTTTTTCACCTAGCCGACTAACAAACCTGCTCAACGAGGCCAGGCATCCAGTAAACTTCTGGACATCATTGAGGGTTTTTGGCAATTCCATTCTTTCGATGGCCCTGATCTTTGTCGGGTTAGCTTCGAATCCTCGGCTGGATACAAGGAATCCGAGTAACTTGCCATCCGGGACACCAAATGTACATTTTTCTGGGTTAAGCTTCATCCGGAATCTTCTCAAGTTTGCGAATGTTTGACGCAAGTCCTCAATTAGAGTATGACTTTCTTTGGTTTTTATTACCACGTCATCAACGTATACTTGAACATTTTTGTCTAATTGATCTTGCAAGCATTTTTGCATGCATCTTTGATATGTTGCGCCTGCATTTCTCAATCTGAATGGCATGATGCGATAGCAATAAGCCCCGTACGGGGTGATACAAGCTGTCTTTATTTGATCATTTGGATTAAGTGGTATCTGATGGAATCCTGAATACGCATCCACAAATGACAACAACTCACACCCAGTAGTAGAATCTATGACTTGATCGATCCGAGGCAGAGGAAATGGATCTTTTGGACAGGCCTTATTGAGGTTCGTTTAATCAATACACATGCGCCATACTACTGCCACGTTCGAGTCGTCTTTTTTCTTTTCGACCAAGACTAGATTTGACAACCAATCCGGGTGCAGTACTTCCATGATGAATCCAGCAGCTAAAAGTCTTGCAATCTCGGCAGCTATTACTTTCCTCCTATCTTCGGCGAAGCGGCAGAGGGGTTGCTTCACCGGCTTTGCATCTGGCCTTACATGAAGAGAGTGCTCAGCCAGCTCCCTCAGAACTCCTTGCAGATCTTGAGTGGACCATGCAAAGATGTCCCGATTCTCACGGAGGAAGCTGGTGAGCTCGTTTTCCTATTTGTCTGTAAGGCCATCCCCAATGGTAACTGTGCGCTCTGGGAAAGTTTCATCCACCTGCACCTTCTTGGTTTTCTTGGTAGCTTGAAATGACACACTGCCATGCGGGTTAGTGAGTGCCGACATGGACATTTGTGCTGCTTTGGCCAATGCTGCCACTTCCAACATCTGACTTTTCTCTTGTACTATGACGAGTGACTTGGCCTGTGAAGATCCGGCTGAGGCACAAGCAATAGATATTTTGTAATCTCCTTCAACTATGATCACCCCACATGGGCCTGGCAGCTTCATCTTGAAGTAAGCGATGTGAGGAGTAGCCATGAACTTTTCCATAGCCGGCCTGCCGAGTAAGGCATGATATGAGCTGACCAAATCTACCACCTCAAACTCTATAGCTTCAGTGCAACAATTTTCTCTGTGGCCGAATAAGACGTCGACCCAGATCTTGCCAATTGGCTCATAGGACAGTCCCGGCACGATACCGTGGAAAGTTGTCTTAGTCGGCTCCAGCATGTTCATGGTAATGCCTAACTTGAGCATGGTATCCTTGTACATGATGTTGATGCTACTGCCATCATCGATCAATACCTTTGAAAATTTCACGTTGATATCTGGGCCCATGAATGTTGGATCCAAAACCAGAGCATATCCTCCAGGGGTTGGCATGATCTTGGGGTGATCTTTTATACTCCAAGTTATTTCTTGCTCAGACCAATGCATGTACTTGGGAATTGCCGACATCGTGGCATTCACTTCCATCATTCGTCGCTGAAGGATCTTCTTGTCATTTGGCTCTGTGACAAAGACAACATAGCTCTGGTGATGTTCTCTGTACTCATTTCTGGTTCCATGGCTGACATGAGCATCGTCACCTCTTGGATTGTGCACCTGGTGCACATCTTCTCTTCTTTCTTGATTCCGATACCGCGTCTGCCTGTTTTCATATCTGTTATCTGCTCCTACTGCTTGAGAATTTCCTCCTGTAAGTGGTGGAGGGGGAGGTGGTGGAAGCTGCTTATTCGGCGAGTCCACTCTATCTCCCTTATGAAACCAAGTGCATTGCCTCGTCGTGTGATTGGCTAGTTTACTCGGACTAGGCGTGTGAAACTTACATGGCCGATCTTGCATCATCTCATAGGTGTATTTTTGTCGGTCCTGATACTGCTTCCTCTGATCGTATGGCCTTTTGCGTCATTCTTTGGCACCCATTGTTGTTGACCATTTGTCCTTTGAAGCTGACTGCTTCCAGCATCTGGATGATCCTGACTCACAGCCGCAACCTGAGTCGAACCATATCTGTAATCTGGTCTTTCGTATCTTCTCTTGCTTATGTATTCAGATCTTTCCTGGCGCCTTTGCGACCCGGCACCGTCATAGATCTGAGTCTCAGTCATCCCGTCTGCCGACATGAGCAGCGGCTGAGTCGGATCTCCTAACGCATACGAGTCGACGATTCTTATCGTCTTTGCCAGGCTTGTCGGCATATCTCTTTGTACCCTTTGCCACAGCACACTTCCATGTCTACATCCTTGTGCAAACCATGCGATTTCTTGTGACTCGATTACCCCTTCACAAGAGTTACGCATCGTACACCACCTTGTGAGGAATTCCCTGTCTGTCTCATTCGGTCTTTGCTTGCACATTGCTAGTTGCTGTGGGTGATTCGGCCTCTTGTAAGTGATCGTGAAATTGCTCATGAAAGCATCGTGAAAATCGATCCAACTGTTGATGCTTCCGGGTGGCAAATTGTTCAACCATACCCGAGCTGGTCCTTCCAGCATCTGCGGCACGTAACGTACTGCCCATCTCAAGTTTCCCTGCGCGATCTTCACAGTGGTTCCATAATCTATGAGCCAGTCCTCTGGCTTTGTGCTTCCATCATACGTTTTTGTCCCTCTGGCCAGCTGGAAATTTCGCACCGGTGGCTCCTTCATGATCCTTGGGCCAAAGCACGGTGGACCCTGCGGACCTTGCGATTCAATTATCTCTGCCATTTTTATGCGGTCAAGCTTCAGCCTTGCATCATCCGGCTGAAGGTTCATGCCTCCAAATCTTGCTCCCATTTCTTGATATTCATGATCCGGCAGTTCATACCCATCATTTACCATAGCCGAGTAACCATCATTATACTTATTCGCGTTCGGGTCA
Organism: Avena sativa; assembly: GCA_916181665.1. NCBI lineage: Eukaryota > Viridiplantae > Streptophyta > Magnoliopsida > Poales > Poaceae > Avena > Avena sativa. Next base: position 243,799,617 of record OV702297.1, read on the forward strand.
CCAGGCTGTTGGACTGCTTTTCCCGCGCTTTGCTGTCTTCTTTCCGGCTGAGATGGTGCGTTATTCGGAGCTGGATTTCCTCCTCCTGCCGAGTGAGTTCCGCGCCTAGCATGAGGCGCAAAATTTTGCCCTCCGTTGTCATTTCTCTGCCCAATTTTTTTCCTGGTTTTCATTTTCTCGGGGATTATTTCTTTTTGCCCCTTGCGCATGCGCCGGGTTTCCGTGAACCACCGCCGGATCATAGGCGACCATCTGCTTGTTTCTTCCAGAATCCACACTTTTTTCTTTTCTCGGCCTAGGCGCCGCTCTAGGTGAGGATGCTGTGTGCCCAACTGATCTTGCCGGGACAGGAGTCGCCGAGTGAACCAGCTGTGACCTCCCTGCTATACCCGGATTTGCTCTGTAATACGCCTCATTCAGCATGCTGGCTACTTTCACTAACTCATTGACTCGTTCATGCTGCCTTTTCTTTGCTTCCCCCTCCAAGTGGGGTAATTCTACCATTGCTACTTCTGCTGCTCGCAGATTAGCTGCTGCTGTGTTATACGTTGAACGCATGGCCGTCTCATTGCTGTTCTCCGGTGTTATCTTTGATGTCGCATCTGCCAGCTCTTCGTTGAGGTTCCTTCCTCTCAATCTCATTGCATCAAGCCGGGTCTTTGCGCCCTTGACTCGATTTGCCGAGTTAAGCTCTCGGATGGTGATATCCACATCATGCTGTAACTGTGCTAGATCTTTGGCTTTCTCCAGGACTTTTATCCTGGCTTCCTCCAACTCGGCTTGCACACGTGCCGGGTCAGTTGCATGTGCTACTGGCTCTGCCAAGTTGTCTATCGCTTCCTGCAGCTCCTTAGCCCTCTTGCTCCTAGCTATGTTCTCTGGTTTTTCCTCATGATTTCCTCCCTCTGCGTTCTCATTCACCACTGGAACTACTGGAGGAGCCGTGGGGTTTGGGGCTGTCATCATTACCTCCATGGAGACAAGTTGACGTGGTTTTCCCGCGACAGGAGCCGTTGGAGGATCCGGCGCCTAGACGACGTGCTCAGGATATGCGCGCTCCACACGCACCACGACGTAGACCTGGTGCTCGCCGAACTTGATGAAGCGACCACCTCTAGGGAACGGCTTGGTCCCGAAGCAGCCCGCGTTGTCGCTGACGAAGTTGAGCGCTCCAAACCTCTGGATGAGGCCGGAGTAGACGCGCTCGTCGGTCTTGGCGATGATATTGCCCATACGGATGAAGACTCCATCAAGCACCTTCTTCTGCCCCACGGTGGGCACCAACTGTCGTGGTGGTGGCACGGCAGATGCCATGGGTAGGCTTAAGTTGGGGGCCGAATGGGTGCTTGTGGTCACCGGGGAGGGAGTACACGGTCGAGCCATGCACGAAGAACAAGAAGAACTCCCCAGACTTGGCAATTTGATTGATTCCCCAAAGATTATAAGTGCTCCTTGAGATGTTTAGGCTTGAGTTCACAACACTAGTTTCCTACTTGGTCCAACCTCTTTCTACTACTGCTATGCCCTCCCTTATATAGGCAGTGCTAGCTAGCTAATACCCCTTTGGGTTATAGGGTTTACTGTTTGGATCTTGGTCCCTACAATGTGGGCCGGGTCATGGGCTTGCCCTAAGCCCAGAGGCCCGGTCCATAAAGCTTGACAGCTAATGGTCTTCTGGTACGCTGCTTCTTGTTCTTTTTGGCGTCACGCTGTTACTTTGTACGTCAGCGCATGCTTTGGGCGTCACCCGGCTCCTTTTGTGTCACCCGGCGTCGCCCTTCTCTTTTGACCATGCTTTACCATGGTCCCTCCTGAACCTTACTCGGAAAGGTGCCACATGTCCTTCTTGACTCGGCCCTTCCTCGATTGACTCGGCTCGTTGGTTCCTGCAAGGGTTACAACTTTGTCCTATGCGGGCCGACATAGTTTGTATGTCGGCTTTCATGCTTATCTTACCTGGCCTGGTTCTTTCTTTACTCAGATCCAACCCAGCTGCGCTATGTTTCCCCTCTCGTGACCCTACCGGGGGTTATCCCCCCGACAAGTAGCTTGAAAAGTTTGATAAGATGAGTTGCCTTGATCTCCTGTCTGATAAATTGTCTTGATTTGCTGATTGACTTGTTTGCTTGGGAATTATAGTGATCTAATCTAGTAGCTCATCTTTAGGGATCAAACCAAGAGTTGATATCATCAATCTCAAATAAGCAATCCCAAACTCAATCTATCTTGAGTCACTCAAGTGAATCCCAAATCTACTTAACCAGATCACACCTGAGCTAATCCTTTGTATTAGCATCCAACCCATTAGAGAACAAATACAAGCATATATGCTATCTACTTAACTAACACTTCAACATCATCTACTTGATCATGAGTTTGGAACCCAACTTCCTCCTAAATCATCTACACTTGTATACTAGTCCAAATCCACAATTCTGCCAAATTTGGCAAAGTCTGAAATCTTTAACTAGATTCAATCTTTGGAACTTCACCTACTCTAATCTATGTGAATTCTTGAGAATGTACTTGAACCATATTGTATTACATCATTAGTACTACCAAAGCCCACCTTTGCCTTTGGATAAACCATTCTGGTTCCCACTCATCCATGATGGTTTTGTAGTCAAGATAATAATATTTTCTGCAAATCTTATCATCTTGCCTACTTTGGCAGAAGCTCACATCCATATGCTACCTCCCCTTTACCAACTCTTTGCATGGTTATGATCTACTAACCATGTTCTATCAATCCATACTTCAGCTGTTTCCATTGTATCCTTGTTCTTCTTAAACCCACATGGTTTATGAGGCATCATGACTCATCTGTTATGGTAGCCTTATTTTCAACAAAGTTTGCCATCTCTTCTAGACCACCTCAAATACGTCCAATCCCAAATCTTGCTTCCACGATAATCTATGTAACTTGGTCCAGCTATCGACCTGTTCCTTGTACCAAGGTGAGCTCTGATCTCCCTAATCCAACCATGTTTTGGTGGCATAAAAATATCAAAACCCTAGATGCCCAAATCTAGTTTCTTCCTTTTTCACCATAATTATTCAAAACCCAAGCTGGCCATGATGGATAAATCAAGTTTACATCATCTACCTTGGATATGATAATTCCCCAAATAATTCCCATAATTATTTGGATCCTAAAAATATTTAAATTCCACTTTGGGCAAAACCCTAGAATTTTTGTCTATAAGGAAAATTTGTTTTTCTCCAAATCACTTTGCCAACTAAATGCCCATTTCAGTAATATATATCATACCCTACCTTCCAAACTCAAAAATAAATATTTTTGAGATCCTTTCTTATTTCTTTTTGCCATTTTTCTGAAATGACAGAAACAAGAAATAATTCTTTATAAATACTTTCCCATTCCAATAAATTCCAATAAAATTACCCAATGAGTAATGTAAAATCTAACTTTAGCTACTATAAAATACTTCTACGCCTTGTGAATAAATGATTTAAAGTGAACTAAAAATCAATTGATAAATACCAAATAATTACAGGAGGTATATCTAGGCTATACCCATCTACTAGAACATTTCCTCATCTTGCCAAGGTAAAGTTTTGACACTTCCTTCAATGATCATCATTATGGCTAAATGGGCTATTTTGATAAAACTTAAAACCAAACCCAATTCCACCCTCACCAAACCTGAACATGTGAGCAACTCCATAAATCCTAAAAACTCTGGCCGACCTACCACTGTAGCAACCATAGCCCGTGTCCTCTACCCCTTGGAAATGAGAGAGAGAAATATATCCTTTGGCCTTGTATCCCTCTTTGCTTTCAAAGCTGAGCAGCAGTAGCCCTGCCCTGTCATCCTTCCCCCTGGGCCCATCCCTGCATGCTACAACTCCCCAGACATGCCCTCGACCTCCCTCTCCCTCACCCTCACCCTCACACCCCACTGACCCCCAACTAGCGAAGTTCACATCGGACAGAGCCAGGTTGCCCACGCTCGCCTTACCATCCCCGCGGTGCAAAGTGTCCATGAGCTCGCGCGGGAGACTGATCCTAACCCTCCCCACCACCCTACGACTATCCTCACCCCTCACGCGTGCCTTCCCGAGTGCTAGACCTCCCGAGCCGTTCTGTCGAACAGCCTATGCAAACATAAAGACACACTTCCCTCGCTCAGTCCTGAGGCCACAGTCCCTTCTGTCACAGCGACCGCGTCCCTCGCAACTCCCAGACACCATCCATCACCCCGCCTGGCCAACCCAGCGTGCCCACGCACCCTCCCCACTCCAACATGCTCTCGATGCACCATGGACGCGCCTGTCGCAATAAATAGAACCCTAGCCCCGCACGTGCGTGCCAACCACCCCATTCTTCACCCGGAGCTCCCCAGCACCACCCCAGAGCAGAGACCGAACCTCCTGCTCTCCTCCCCACGATGTTCTCGCCGCACCACCATGGTACCGAGGAGGAAATAGAGAGGTAATGGACGCTGCCTTCTCTCTCTCTCTCTCTCTCTCTCTCTCGACCCTTGGTGCTGTCGTGCATGATGCTCTCCCGCCGAACTAACACACCTACCTTTTCACCTAGGGACACCTTGCAACGGCGACACCGCGGACGCTCGAGCCGTTCGACGCCATAGCCGTTCCTGTGAGGAATTATGGAGGAGAAGGCCCGGTTGCCGCCCATCATCAGACTCACCATCAAACCCTGCTTCATCTCCTACCTTCTCCGAGCCTTCTAAGCCCCTAGGTGAGCCTCACCACCCCTCGCACCACCGCAGTAGGTTTAGACCTCGCTGGTCTCTATCGTGTGAGGACGACAAGCATCCGCTGTCGGATGCTCTTTAGATCAGACGGACAACAGCCCTCCATACCCCTTCAACGCCTTGAGCCACTAACTCCTGGGCCCCGCCCAGTGGGAAGTAAACCCACCTCTTGTGTGAGACGCGTCGCTAGTGGGTCGCTTCTCCCCTGCAGCCCACTCCCAATTAAAATCCGGCCCAGTAGCAGTCTTGGAATTTTTTCTTTTAATACCCCTTTTTCTAGATCTGTTAAAGAGCTGCTCAGTTTAAATCCACATAAAAACGGAAAATAGGTTTAATTTCCTAGATCTAAATTTCTACCTGCTCTTTTTTTTCAGAACATGCAAAGCTAGCCTCATGCCCCTTTTTTACCTTATTTATTTTTTCGAAATAAATCTACTAAAAGGTGTCCCTTACACTAAATAAATTCCACAGTGAGCTTCACATATCCAAATGGAATAAATCAAAATTTTCCTGATTGGTATGTTATGTACCTATCTCATGAAATTAGACTCATGCCAATTGGAACAGAAGTTTGGATATAAAAAATAACAATATCAAACCATTTATGCATTTAGGAAATTACCTAGGTAAAACCAAAGATTTCTTTGACCTAATTCCAACTCCCAGTAGACATGCGTACCTATATCCATCAAATCCCAGAAAACCATAATTTTTGGAGAATTAAACTATTCTGTGTATGGTTATCTCACCAATAATTTCACCATAGTAGATCTGTGAATCCAAAAAGGGTGATTGCAATTTCTACCGAAAGGTATTCTAAATACCTAACATCTGTCTTTGGAATCACATCAAAATCCCTTATAGATTAATTCTGGTGAAAACGACAAAACCCCTCCAGTACTGCCTTTGAGAATTTCTTGAGGGCATTATGGTAATTATTTTTAAGTGATTCCAACTTGAAGTGAATCAGTCTGTCAAAAACTACTTAACCATCCAAGGAAATAATTTTTGGAACTCCAGAACCTTTTTGGTGAATTATTTCCTTAAACTAGAGTTTTATTCACTAGAAAATCCTTTATAAATCAATGGTAATTGATAAAATATTGAAACCACTTTTGATGGCTTCATTATATCAATATCTATCTGATGGTATCATTTTTATACAATGGTATCATATGGAACCAAACCTTGTCCTTAAACCCCCTAATTAAGTGATATATGCCTTCTAGATCTTAAACCCCACAAATACAAACCTAGTAACTTCACTTGCCAAGAACTAAATCTACCAAAACCTACAAAAGTAGACATCATGTTGTATGATTGCTTGCTGTATGTATTGAGGTTTATATGCCTTGTATTGAATGTGGTGTTGTTTATTTGCATGTATGCTCGATAACGGTGATAGTTGCGATTGTGGGACGCCGAGAAGAAGGAAGCATCAGGTTATTATTATTATTATTGCTATAGGTATTCTGATTTTCTAAGGACATCACGGGACATCTCTTTGTTCATAGGCAAGCCACCATCTTGCTCATAAGCCTTGTCCTACTATTTTACTTATGCATGCTTTACCTACTGTTTATCGAAACTACATTGTTTTATTATATGATGAGGTATATATGGTAGTGGCTTGGCTCCTCCAAGTCATTACATGTTTGTACTACTAGTACAATACCTTGATGACACCTACTTGTACCTAGTATGATAGATGTTGCATAACACCATGTACCTTTGGAGACCCTATTTTTAGCCGAAGCAAAACTATGGGATGGGAAGACCCAGAAAAGTTTTAGAAAAAGGTTTTACGGATAAACCTTGGTGAGGTTCGACCTACCAAGAGAAGTTTGAGAAAGGAAAAAGGTTTTGGTTTCACAAAATATGCTGAAAAGAAAATGGAGGAAAAAGGTTTATGAAAACACACCGGGTTCTTTGCAGTTTTGCCAGAACAATTAACCCATGCAACCACATTACACCTAAATGGGAAGGGGCTGGGCTCAAAGTTTGTTTACTCCGGTATGAGTTGCCTCGCAACTAATATAGGGGATGTCGATCTCTGGAGGCTGGGTCTTATCCTGTAATGGTCCACAAAGCATCGACCAGGTGAAGAAACAAACGGTCCGCGGTCCACCAGGCATTACTGTGAGCCTCTCATTGAAAGCGCACATTTTGTGTAGTGAAAAAGGTGTTCCAGTTGGTCCGCGGTACGCGATGTCCCGGTGTTGAGGGGAAATGTCTCATAGGGTAGGCGCTTATACTAGAGTAGGCATTCCAAAGGTCTTGACCGTTTACTCGACCCATGATCGGTGTAGATCAGGGCAGGGTACCCGGATGGTGTGGGTAAAGTATACAACCTCTACAGAGTGTAAATCTATTCAAATAGCCGTGTCCACGGTTATGGACGGTTGGGAAGGTTTCTATAGAGAGGTGCTTGTTTTAATTTGAAAAAGGATTTCAAAAAATCAATGGCTTTGGAAATGTTTTGACCATGGGATAGTCAAAAAGGATATATGTTTTGACCATGCGATGGTCGGAAAGGAAGAAAAGAAGTTTGGTCATGGGATGACTAGGAGAAATAAACAAATGGGTGACCCAATCCTAGTGTGTTTCCCAAAGTTTTACAAAAAGGTTTCCAAAATGTTTTACAAAAGTTGTCAACAAAGATATAAACATGCTATATCTACAAGAGAAACTATTTGAGAAAAGAGCCTCCCTTGGAGCCATCCTACTACCTCAACCATATTGCATATACTTTTATTATTGTTCTTTTGAGGTGGTTTGAGAGTACATTCAAAGTACTCACCGGCATTGTCCCTGGCTATCTACTTGGCCAGATTTTTAGAAGATCGAGAGAAACACTAAAGATGTCGACGTCTATGCGAGCTAGGTCGTCTTCCCAGTCAGTTGCCTATAGGTTAAGGCATGACATGGGCTCTGCGCTTGAAGACTTCCGCTATTGATGTTGTATCGCCATAATGATATTGATGTAAGTGCTTATACTCATTAATTATGGATGTTGTAATGATACTTGTAAGTTATGCTCACGGCTCACTTATCATGGGACCGTGAATTGCAGGCATAACGGGGATTCTTGGACCGTAAATCCGGGGTCCCATACTCTTACTCAATCATGTTGATGCTCTATTATTTGATATATTTGACTCACCATCAAATCTATCTATGTATGCGTTAACTATACTATTATTAGGTGGTGGTAATTTAAGTATATCCACTTTTATGTTATTTTAGTCTGTTGTAGTATTTTTCTACTATTAAGAGTTTGTATGAACCCTAGAGGTAGTCAGATTGTCTAGTGTTGGCACCACATGAGTTGGCCAATGATTAGAACAATATGACCATTAACGCAATGTTCTCCCTAGATATAAAAAGCAGAATTAAGCTTTGTATGATACTTAGTTACTATATATATGTACTATAACCATCTTACTATGATCTGGAATTCTATCGGGCACTTGTTGTTTGATTGCTTAATTCATTACCTCACTAGGTACTCTACATGATGCACATATAGATTCTATTGCCAATTTGATTCTTTAGTTTGCTCATGTTTAAAGCAATGTCATGATTTTCTTAACCTAAACGATGGAAATTTCTTTGAGAATACAATTTTTGATTACTAAGAAACATGAGACATTATGCATATGTTCTGAATCATGTCTGCTTGATTTAATCTATATATGATCAGATAATCTTGTTAGTTTAATATTAGCCACCAGATGGTTCAATTGGTTATGAGTCCTTTGCATTTTTAGTTGACTTGTAATTGCAAAAATGCGATATTTTGTCATGGTTTCTATGGATATAATGTGGATAACAGAGCTCGTACACATTTACTTGACATTATATATGTTGGATATCTTTTTTTCAAATAGAAGTTTATATGATACATACGCCATTGCTACATTTCCTAGCTACCAACTCTATATGGTGAACAAAGTGTTTCTATCGAAAGAATGTTACATCTTGCTTAATTTGATCTTCTACTTCATACCAGCCATACATTGTTCAAATAATTCATTGATCTTGCAAGGTGCACAATGTATCAGTTGCTTGTTTATCTACTCGATTTTCTTAGATGCCTTGCTATATGCACAATGATACTGTCAGCAGTTGGAAATACAATATTTGTAGGCATTACCAAGAAGGTTTATGCTACTTTTTGGCTGCATCCAACTATTGTTTTGGCACCAAATGACTCATCTCTTTGTTTGTCGTCTTTTTTATATACCGGCCCGATGATCAAAATATTTTAATGATCGGGCTACTAAAAATCAGTGGTTGATATCTTGTTTCTTTGAAAATATGCTGGTAGTCTATTTAAGACACACACTTGATCTATTGCTTGTTGTTCTAAGGTACTATCATAGTTTGCTGATGATTCAAACAAGGCCACCTTCTGTGGTTGGAGGTCCAACCATAATTTCTCGAACTGCACACTAATCTGGCTAGTTCGTACAATAGACCATTTCTAAATGCTACTTTATAATATAGGTTATTGCTTGTTGTCTTGACCAATTCTAAGCAGCTCAAGGGATCCCAGGCACCTCTTTTTGTTATATTTTCTATATTTCCATTAGGCAGTGATATGATTTGTTTATGAGGGAAAGAGTAGTTGCTTGGTTCACTACATTCACTTTCAAACTAGTTTAGTTAGACTGCATGAGACACATGTTGATTGCTTGATTTGTTATATTAGGACAATACTGATTTGAAAATTTTGACAACAAACACAATGTTTCTTTGCCTTCTCTGCTGCACTAACTTATGTATTAGTTTCAGCCTACAAATAATCTGTATTATTTGTTCCACAGAGCGGCTGTGATACAGGCACATGCTCGCATCGGTCAAGGACGTCAACTTTTCCTGTTATTCGAGAAAGAGATGTACGAGGCACATCATTGATTGTTCCTGGCCAATGATGCATTACAATTATTTTACATATAAGTTGTCTGCCAGTTTGCTGGTGTGCTCTGCTGACTTTTTTTTTTCCAGGATGCACATGAAGCTATGGAGGCAGAAGTGAGGACTCCTACATTAAGTATTGAGGTTATTCCACAAAGAAGCAGTGACAGTGGTTATTGCTTGCATCGGCCCATTGTTCGAGTTTTTCCAGCACAAAGAGGTGTTACATCTGCACTCAAAACAATTGATTTAATTGAACAAGAAACATAGGAAACAGATGCAATAATCACGATTACACGCAAACATATACAAGAACTGAAAGATCAACAAGATTGGACGGACTGTTACTTGTATGGCGATGTAAGCTCTAGCAAAAACCCTGTTCTAACCCATGACTGGCGATGTCTATGTAATGCATCATTTTGTTCTTGTTGAAATTCCAGTTTGTAATAAATTTTAGTATTTTCCTGTTGACAAAATATTAACAGACTGTTTTAAAGAAGAATTGCGCCATTATTGTAGAATACGATATGCTGACAAGCATCCGGGCTCAATATATAGTAAAAGGCCTGAATCATGGCAGGCCGCATAAGCGGCCATAGGCCTGAAAATGTACCTGACAAAAAAATAACGGGCCAATACCAAAACAGTAACTGACTAAAATAGTAACAAGCCAAAACAGTAACATGAGAGAATAGTAACATGCCAGAATAGTAACGAACCAGAATAATAACATGACTGAACAATAATAGACCTGAATAGTAACATACCAGAATAGGAGCAGGCCAGAACAGTAGCAGGTCGGAACAGTAGCAGGCCGGAAAGCCTACCTGGTTTAGAATAGTAACATGCCAGAACATGAGCATGCCTCTTTTTGGGTCATAACTGTAATGGGCCTTCCTACAAATGGGCCTTCAGTTGGTAGCCCATTAAGGTCTGTAAGAATAGTGTCAGGTTAACTGCAGGCCTTAACAGTACTGGGCCGACTTTGCGCAGGCCACCAATGGGCCGTATTGTAGCGATCCCAGCGGGCCTTCAGTAGGATGAAACTATAATGGGCCTGAAAGTTTATGGGCCACGACGGGCAGCACAAAATGGCCCAATTTAAATAGTGCATAACAAAACAATAATGGCCCATGATACTATTGGGCTCCCTTAATAGGCCGACCCACTTAATAATTACTAGGCCTTGGCTGGGCCTGGCTTCTACCATGGTTTCATTAACAGTTAACATTGCTAATTGGCTATTGACGGCGTTCACCACATGGCGGTTTGCATGACATCAGCATTCAACGGGGCTGGCAAACAGATCTACGATAGAATGAATTTTCGTGGCTGAAGGGTGCGATCCTTCACGGTAAAAAACCATGGTAGATTCATTTGTGATAGGGTTTCTACCACGAAGGGCATCCGTTGGAGAAGGCTTTTTATCCACGAAAAACGGACCTTCAACCACCAAAATCATCCGTTGTAAAAGCATATTTTTCTTGTAGTGATTCTTATGATCTTTCGAAGAACTAATAATATGTTATTTATGTAGATGTGAAAAATAGATAAATAGTTCATTGTAAATTGTTACATTGATACTAATTTTGTCACAAGATACAAATTAAGTTTATCCCAATTTAAACTATGGGTGGCACAATGTAATGGAAAGGAGATTCCATAACGGATTCAGATGAGTTCCAAAGTTAAGACATTGTGACATATACTACAACAAAAGGCTAAGTATATGGCTGCTATTGTAGCAGCAAAAGAGGGCTTTTGTGTCAAGTAGTTTGTTATGAAACTAGGTGTGGTTCGGAATAGGCTAGTACTATGAAGATATATTGTTCGATAATTGTAACAACATGATTTAAGCCGAAGGAACTAAAGGTCTCACCAAAGGACCAAATTTATACAATGCCATCTCATTAGAGAATGAGTGATGCGTAGAGACGCAAAGACATGCAAATTCACATGGACCTGAAAGTGTCAGATCCGAAGATTATGTTTACCACTAGCAATCATGTATATACAACACCAGAAAGACATATGTGTTGAATGCACAAGTTTTTCAAACTAGATTATTGACTCTAGTGCAAGTGGGAGACTGATGGAGATATGCCCAAGAGACAATAAGAAAGTGGTTATTATTATATCTTTGTGTTTATGATAAATTTTTACATCCCATGCTATAATAGTATTAATAGGAATCATTAATACTTGTGTGTTTTGTAAACATAAATGAGTCCCTAGTAAGCCTCTTGTAGCTTGTTGATTAATAGATGATCATGGTTTCCTGATCATGAACATTGGATGCTATTAATAACAAATCATATCATTAGGAGAATGATGTGATGGACACACACCCATTGTAAGCATAGCATAAGATCAAGTCATTAAGTTCATTTTGCTACATGCTTTCAAATACATAGTAACCTAATCCTTTAACCATGAGATCATGTTAATCACCATCACCGGACGAGTGCTTTGATGACATCAAACTCCACTTCCTAAATGGGTGGTTATAAAGGTGGCATTGGGTATTCTGGAAGTATGTGTTGAAGCGCATGGATCAAGAATGGGATTTGTCCATGCAAATGACCTCTGGGCCCTCTCGGTGGAATGTCATCCAATTGGCTTGCAAGCATGTGACTAGTTCACAAGGGATGTCATATCACGGTATGAGTAAAGAGTACTTATCGGTAACAAGGTTGAACTAGGTATGGAGATACCTATGATCAAACCTCGGATAAGTAAAGTATCGCGCGACAAAGAGAATCAGTATCATATGTTAATAGTTATTTCGATCATGAAGTCATCATTGAATATGTGGGAGCCATTTTGGATCTCCAGGTACCGCTATTGGTTATTGATTGGTGAGGTGTCTTGATCATATATGCATAGTTCACGAACCATAGGGTGACAAACTTAAGGTTCGATGTTGTTTAAGTAGATATGGAATATGAGTTGGAGACCGAATGTTGTTTGGAGTCTCGGATGGGATCCAGGACATCACGAGGAGGTTCAGAATGGTCTGAAGAATAAGATTCATATAATGGAAGTCATCTTCCGGGGTTCAGGAAAAGCTTCTTGCAGGTTCTAGAGGGCCACCAGTGGGCCCACAACCCCTGTAGGGGCCACATGGGCTGAGTGAATGATGCGGGGGCCATGGGCTAGCCGCACCAATCCCTAGAGGCCCTACCAGCCATCCCCAAAGAGATAAGGGAAAACCCTAAATTTAGGTGATATGACTTGGCGGGGGGGGGGGGGGAGGAAACTCCCCTCCCTCTTGTGCCAGCCCTAGGAGGGGTGGGCCAAAGGGGGCAACCCTAGCCGCACCCCCCTTCTATATAAAGAGGAGAGGAGTGTCCGTCCCCTTTCCCCTTCCTCAACCCTAGCTGCCACCTCTCCTCCTCCTCCGTCTTCCTGCTCTGGCTTAGGCGAAGCCCTGTAGGAATTCTTCTCCACCACCACCACCACGCCGTCGTTTTGCTAGGATTCCGAGGGTATCTACTATGTCCACTGCCTGCTGGAACAAGGAGAGGAAGGTCTTCATTGACCCTGTACATGTGACCGAGTGCGGAAGCGCTGCTGTAACGCGGCGCCGAAAGGATCGTCATCATGATCTTGACATCGGCAAGTGATCGACTACATCAACCCCGAGGGGTTAGTTCTCATCTATCTCGTTGCACCTGTCTCATAGATTAGATCTTGGATTTGCGATAGATTGGATCTTAGTTTTGTTCGTTCTTGTGGTATATTTTTTTGTTTTCCATGCAAAAAACCGTACAATTTTGTCACACTTAAGAAGGATGTCCTTGTTTATATTTGTTAGGAGTAGTTATCTATCTTCTTTTGGTGAAGTACTACTCTAGTGTATTTCTGAATGGATATAACCTCGTTAAGGTATCTTAATAGAGATAATTTTTCATAGTATGTTATGACTAAGTTGAGGGTATAATATGGTGTAGTATTAATAGTATAGTATTATAAAGAGAATCCATGTAAAGTGATAGAATCTTACCACTAGTAGTATATACTATGGAGGCATAATAAAGATTAATAGATATTATGCAAGTGTACTGGGAAGTAAAGCATGTGGGATTCACTTGAGAATTCTACGTGAAGAAGTGAAATTTGTTAAGAATCAACAATAATATTATGCAAAGAAGAGTTATCATGGTGACATTAGCTCTTAAATCATGCTCAATAGGTAAATCATAACAAGATCATGGTGAGATTATCTCTGAAACCATGATGAATTAGTAATTATGACAAGTACTTAGTAAATTATCTTGAAGTAGAAGTAAGCAAATAATAGTGTAGGATCATGATAGAAGTCAAAGATTTTATAAATCCTCAATAATATTGGGTTTAAGGTAGAAATAAAATCTAGTTAGCCATTTAGAGAGATCATGTGAGGATAATTTATCATAGACTGGAATGTTAGTGGTAATTGTAATCATAAAAAGGAGGTAATGAGCTAGTTAAAACCAAATTGAGACCACTTTTCTCAAAAAATATCAAGTTGCAATTGAGCAATTTGGGTAAATATTGAGATAAAGAGTAGTTGCCATATATGTGCTAAGTATCATAGTGTAACCCTATGTTAGGAGGTGTCATATACTACACACTAATCCTGAATTATAGAGATGTTTTACTCAACTATTATAATATGGGGTTAGAATAATGTGTGTTATATGTACCACATTTGGATTTCTTGGTTTTCTTGGATGTTCTGGATTGACTAGATTTGTACATGAAGTTTGACTTGGTGTGCGAATGCATGTTCCATCATCAAGTTATTGATTAATGTGATAGACCTAGATAGATAAAGGAATTCGTGTAAGGGAGTGACGAGTTCTAAGTGCCAATATAAAGACTTGCATGAAGAGTGAAGAAAAGTATAAGGAGTATTAACATTACTTTGAAGATGGATCAACTCCAAATCATTATTAGTCGGCAACAAGAAGGAAGATTAGAGCAGAAAAGGTATGGAGCAACATGAAGTGATGAATCTAGGTTTACTTGAAGTAGGTGATTCTGTTGAGGAGATGATGAAGTAGTAATAACTACTTTAATGGAAGTATCATGAATTGGTGTAGAAGAATAAGTCTTGGAATAAAAATGGTATTCAAGCTCTGAAATCTCACAGATAATACCAGTAGTAAGTTGAAAACCTATAGGGTAATATATAGACCATACAACCTTGTATAATACACAGTTGGTACCTTGATTGGTTTGATTAACCAAGCTATCTTGGTATGACATAAAGAGCATAAAACTTGGCCTATGTTAATTAATATACAAAGAAGTATGTTAAATGATCTTCTTCCGAGACGCTTCGCGAAGTCAGGCTTACAAATAGAAGAGCCTTTAAAGTTAAAACTAAGGCAAACAATATGGAAGAGCCTTTAGGTCGGTTGTTTAAAGATATTTTAGGTAAGATACTTACCTATAAGAGAGATAAACAAGCCTTAGATTTGAGTAATGGTTTAAAAAGTTTACCACGGATATCCACAAATGTGTGGATACACTATTTATTTCCTTCGTGAAATCATATAGAGTTTCTAGTGTAAGGTGTATACAAAATTATAGCCTCACTATGGAAACCATGTGGTGGTATATTTAGAAGTCACAGAGTGTTAGAAAACCCCAAGGGGGAGGGTGAACAACAAAGAAGTATCGTGATTAGATATCTAGAGTAAAGTTATGGAGAAATCCTAAACTATGATTCAGCTAGACCTTATTTTCATAAGGTTAATGGGACTCTCATAAGTATGACAATGTGGAAATCGAAATTTATACTCAAGATAGTAAGAGGTAGATATTTAATTAATCAATAAAAGTAAGTTGGAGATGTGGTGGAGTTGTCAAGAAGTATACTGAATATTAGTAGGGTAATAAGTCGAAAGAGATAAGGTAGTTTAACCTCAAAAACCCAAATACAAAGTAATAAAAATTTGAATTACTCATAGTTTGGCTATGGAGTACCAAAATAGGCTTGTAGCAAGGAATATGAACCATGAGTGGTTTGGACTAAATGATTGCAATTTTTTTAGTAAGTAAGCCATAAGGGCTAAGTATACCATAAATAGGGAAATATTAGAGCCAAGGCTATCGTTGGCCGAAGTCTAAACCAAGATCTTACTCTAGTAAGACTTTCAAAAAAAAATCAGACACTTCTCGAATAGATGTCCTAATATGAAGGAACTCAAAAGGACGTAATCAAGTAGGAGTGTTAAATTCAAAGTAATCACTATATCAAATGGGATTGATAGTTGACCATTGTCAAGTCAGAAGAGGATTCATGGAAAAGTTTCAATGAAGATAGACAATTATCTTGATCAAGGATTTAAAGAACTACTATCATCTGAAGAAGTAAGTCCTACCTTCCGAAATGTAAGAGAGGATGAACTTCAGGAACAAATTTGAGTTTAAGGGGGAGAAAATATAACATCCTAGGATTAGCACCTAAAAATAGTAAGACCACATATGTGTGCATTGCATTCATGCATAAGAAAATCTAAGGAATTTTCGTGCAAAACTAAAAGATCTATAGAGGGATCAAGATCTCTCTTGTTCTGATGGAAATGTCAATGCAAGTCCTACAGATTTCGACATGACCTCTACTATACTTTTTTATTTTGGGGAAACAATTCAATTCATATTTTAATTTTATATTTGAATTTCAAATTTGAATACCTTGGAATTTAGAATAATCCAAAATTATGTAAAGAAAGTAATACAAAGAAATGAAATAGGAAATTGCAATTAAACAAATAAATTATTTATTACAAGATAAAATGAACAATTTTTGTAATACAAGTATTGCATTGACTTACAAATAAGAAAATAAAATAAGACCTCAAGTGATAAGATAAAATAATTCAATAAAATATTATGAATAAATAGTAGAGTTCTTCATTCTATAAATTGGTTATAGTAATTTACAAGTCTTAAAGAATAAATATTTATTACACCAAGTATTAAATAAAGAGGATATTACCATAAGGAAATATATATTACAAGTATGTTAATAAATAAATGATTAAAGTTTATTACTTAATAAGAATATTACAAGTATGTTAATCTGAAGGCACTCAAAAAGACCTAATCAAGGAAAGAATTACAACAATAAGAAAATAGAAAAGCCTAAACTAAATGCTATATTATTCTTCCTTTTGCATATATTCATCCTTGCAAAACAAAAAGAAAACAAAATAAAAATAAAGGAAAAAGGGGTTAGTGTGTTAGGTTACTCTCAGATTTAGCATAGTAGTGATATGGTTTAGCTCATAATTGACTATTTAAAAAAGGGATTTCTATTTTCGTGCCCCTGGTTCGTTAGTTGTACTCAGTTTTCCAAAGCCGATTAACTTTTCCTCACTTTCCCCTCGCCATGTTAATAAACCCTCGCAGGCGCTCAGACGGAGGGATGCTGTCAGGTCAAAGGATTGACCGTTACATGCTGACTAGTGGGACCGTGTTAGGGCGGGTCGGGCGTTGAGCGTTATGTTATGAGGCCTCGACCGTTACATGCCTGACGGTGGGGCCGCTTTGGTGCGGGTCCTGCCGTGGCCGATACGTGCTGACGGGAGGGGGCCAAGATACACGTCGGACCCGCCATCCTTATCTCGCTGCCTTATGGGCCGCTTTTTTCCTAATTGGGTGGCCGGTGCAGGCAATTACAAATGTGTCCGTTCTGCGGGGCCATCGAAGCCAATGAACGATGGGGTCATCATGTGGGGTGGGGCCTCGAAGCCAATGACTGATGGGGCCGTGATGTGGAGCTGGAGGGGGGATTTGCATATTCGCCATGTTTTATGTTGCAACTTGCATATTTGCCATTTTGTGTGTCGCTATCATGTGGTGGTCGTGTTGCAAATATGCAAATTTCAAAGAAAATGTTTGTTCTGTGGGGCCATCGAAGCCAATGAACGATGGGGCCGTCATGTGGGGCGGTCGAAGCCAATAACCGATGGGGCCGTGATGTGGGGATGGATGGGGATTTGCATATTTGCCACATTTTAGATTGCAACTTGCATATTTTCCATTTTATGTGTCGCTGACATGTGGTGGTCATGTTGCAAATATGAAAATTTCAAAGAAAAGGTTCGTTCTGTGGGGCCATCAAAGACAATGAACGATGGGGCCGTCATGTGGGGCGGTCGAAGCCAATGAACGATGGGGCCATGATGTGGGGCTAGAGGGGGAATTTTAATATTTGTCACGTTTTAGATTGCAACTTGCATATTTGCCATTTTGTGTGTCACTGACATGTAATGGTCATGTTGCAAATATGCAAATTTTAAAGAAAAGGTTTGTCCTGTGGGGCCATCGAAGCCAATGAACGATGGGACCGTCATGTGGGGCCATCGAAGCCAATGACCGATGGGGCCGTGATGTGGGGATGGAGGGGGGATTTGCATGTTTGCCACGTTTTAGATTGCAACTTGCATATTTTCCATTTTGTGTGTCGCTGACATGTGGTGGTCATGTTGCCAATATGCAAATTTAAGAAAAGGTTCGTCCTATGGGGCCATCGGAGCCAATGAACGATCGGGCCGTCATGTGGGGCCGTCGAAGCCAATGACTGATGGGGCCGTGATGTGGGGATGGAGGGGGGATTTGCATATTTGCCACATTTTAGATTGCAACTTGCTTATTTGCCATTTTGTGTGTCGCTGACATGTGGTGGTCATGTTGCAAATATGCGAATTTCAAAGAAAATGTTCGTCTTGTGGGGCCATCGAAGCCAATGAACGATGGGACCGTCATGTGGTGCCATCGAAGCCAATGCCTGATGGGGCCGTGATGTGTGGCTAGAGGGGGGTTTGCATATTTGCCACGTTTTAGATTGCAACTTGCATATTTGCCATTTTGTGTGTTGCTGACATGTGGTGGTCATGTGGAAAATAAGCAAATTTCAAAGAAAAAGTTTGGCAGATATGCAAAATTGGCAAATATGCAAAAATCCCGGAGCAGCTACTCCCCCAAACAATGACAGGTGGGGTCGTGAGGTCGGATCTCTCTCTCATCCACTCCCAGCCCCCAGCCCCGAGCAGCTCCTACCCCACCGGCGGTCAGAGCAGCCATTGTCGGTGCGTCGGTGGCTCCGCCCCACGGTGCGTCGGACGGACTGCCACGCTGCACCTCAACCACGGCTCCAACACTTGTTTCATCCGCATGCATTGTATGTTGAGGCAGTACCGACCACTGGCAGGTCCGCCACCCACGACGACCGGGATTTTGTTCTGCCGCCATAGCTCGAGGCATGGTCGCATCAATTGCTAGTAGTGCTTGGTAAGACCTTCGCTCCTTCTCCTCCCACCCTAATTGATTCGGTTCCCGTAATTTACTCAATATTGCAGGGTTAAATTATTCTTCAATGTCTGGTCATAGCGGGTACACCGGCGAGGGTGGGGATTCGATCATGTCGTGGCCATGTTCTCCTTCTCCTACCATGTTGGAACTGCAGGTAGCTCCTTCTCTTTGTACTACCGTTGAATTTGAAGTGCCGCCATGGCTTGTCGGACTGATTTTAATTGGGTTTGTTTTAGGATTGTTACAGTGTGCTATGCAGGCCGATGATCCATGGTACATTGCATACCAAGATGAATCAAACCAGTGGTCTAGCCAGAGGATGGACTTGGGGGAGATGGTTGCCAATTTAGGTGATGAAGTGGCCCGTAAAAACCTGTTGATATTAGAGCTGAAACGTACTGTCGAGGAAGAAAAGAAGAACTCAGAGCTTATTCGCAAATAGAAGTTGACACTTGAGGCTGATCTTGCAATATCTGATCAAGTGGTATAAAATCTAAAACATGAACTTCAAGTGAAGGGGGAGGATAATAGTAGATTCATGTGGGCAGTTTTAGTAGTTGTCATCCCCATCCTAACAGTTACACTATAGGGTTGTGGTGAAGGTGGCACATGTAATGATTAGTTGAATTGATAGCTAATTTAGATAGTAGAATTGTTATTCGATGGATGGTTGTGAGTTACTGCAAATTTAGTCACTTTGTGGTCCCAAAGTTGTCATGAGAATGCATTGTGGGGCTCAAGTTGCTTGCCATTGGATCTAGCTGCCCATAGTTGGCGTGCCAAATGCCATGTAGACTTAGGCCTATAATTTATCTGCAAGTTGTAGCATTCATTCCCCGTTCTTCCTGACGCCCATTATTCTTCTGCAGAGAGGCGATCTATCAAAGAAAGTACTACTCCCTCTGATCCAATTTAGTTGTCTCAAATTCATCAAGATACGGATAAATCTAATATTAGTAGTACAATCGAATCTAGAAAAATATAAATCAACTAATACAAGCCCACCGGAGATTTTCAAAGCAAGTACTGCTACTTATGAATCTAATATTAGCAGTAAAACTTGACTAGATACATTTCATATCTAGATGAATCCAAGTGAACTAATATGGGTCGGAGGGAGTATCAAATTTATTCCAATCGGTTCACGGGGGCTTGATCTACACCGTCGCGGTGATGTTGCGGATGATGGCTTCAATCGTCGTCACACCGATGACCATTTTCGGCACCGCCGCCGCCCCGGTGTCTTTAATAAGAAATGGATCTGAGGAGGTGAACATGAGTGAGACATACAGAGATAGAAATGTTAGACGCTTAGATCCTCACCGCCGCAAGCCGTTCTAGCCGCCACGCTTGGATCTGCGCCGCCGCACGCCGTTCCGACCCCCGAGCTTAGGTCCGTGCTGCCGCATGCTGTTACCACTAGAAAGCTTACATCCGCGCCGCCGCACGCTGTTCCGACCCCCACGCTTAGGTCCGCGCCACCACACGCCGTTCGGACCGCCAGGCTTAGGTCGATGGAGGGGACGAAGATGCGGCTGGTCTACGTGCGACAGGAAAAGGGAGGGAGAGACATCTAGCCCATCGGGCTCTCCTCTCCGTACAAGGTAGGTGCGCCCATCGGGAGAGAGAGACCTCCAGCCTGTCGGGCTCTCCTCTCTGTACAAGGTAGGTGCGCCCATCGGGAGAGAGAGACCTCCATCCCATCGGATCATGATGTATCCAACGGTGGTTAGCCAAGATCCGTGTGACATACATCTCGACCAATCAGAGCGCAGCAGCTATTGTGAGGGTTTGAGTCAGGAGAGAGGGGAAAAGTAAGGAAAACTTTAGCGGGAGGGGAAAAGTGAGGAAAACTTTAGAGGGAGGGGAAAACTGAGTAGAGTTAATTAAAACAAGGGCACTCAAATAAAAAACGAGTAAGGGAAATTCAAGCTTTTGGCATAACAAAATGTAAAATGTGTTATTTGAACAAAATAATTTGTCTTGGGCGATATTATATTGTTTGCAACTCAGATATACACAAGTGTTCCAAATTTGGCCTCATTTAGAAAAAGTATGTTTTGGGATGGGTTATTTTGGAGGTTGATCGAGTACAAAGCCATGCATCTTCATAGCTAGTAGCTCATTCCAACAAGGGTTTAAGAAGTGGTTTAGGGGATAAGTCCATTTCTCTTTATTTCCTTTTCTTTTATTATTCATGCTAGGTTGTAGGCAACATAACAAAACTCCATTTGAAGATTGCACTATGCTTTGATTTTTATGAATTAAACTAACCCTAAAACCATTTTTTGAATTTAATCACTTAGAAAAAGAAAAAACATGGCTGATTACAAGTTAATCCAAAATTTCCATTTCATATGGTAAATCAATCCAAGATACACAAGTGTGCCAAATTTTGGATCAATTGGTCAACGTTTAAGCCATGAACTAGCTAAACCCCATGTGTTGACCACATGTAGAGGGCAAAATTGAGCAGTGCTAAGCAACTAGGTGCATGACCATAGAAACTTGCAATCACACATATATTATGGGATTATCCAACATACAAACTTGGGAGCGTCACACTAGTTCGAATTAAATACAAACATTGACAGTAGTTAAAATTTATCATACAAATTCAAATTAATAATTCAAATCTATTTTTTCTTGCTCCTAGTGTTTTTTGCTGGGTTCATCACCTTGCTCCTGGTGATCCTAGCTGGAATATTCTCGGAGTCCACCATCAGCTTCTTCTGTTTTTTCCCTTTGTTCTTTTTCTCTGCATTCAATGAATCAAGTGCTTCAGTCTGTCGTACAATTGGTTCAATCACCTTTCGATCCGCTGGTTCATACGGTTCAAAATGCATTATCCCCATTTCTGCCATATCCGCTAGTGTAATTCCTTTATGCTTGAACTCTGCTACAGTATCCTCTTGATCGACCGGTTCAATCTACCCTGCATTTGGTTCAATCTCCTCTGCATTTGGTTCAATATCCTCTTGATCGACTGGTTCAATCTCCCCTGCATTTGGTTCAATCTCCTCTGCATTTGGTTCAATATCCTCTTGATCGACTGGTTCAATCTCCCCTTCATTTGTTTCAATCTCCTCTCGATCGACTGGTTCAATCTCCCTTGCATTTGGTTCAATCTCCTCTGCATTTGGTTCAATCTCCCCTACATTTGGTTCAATCTCCTCTTGATCCATCGATTCAATCTGCAATGTATCCATTTCTTCATTCTCCTCTCGTTCAAACGCTTCATTCTCATCTGCATTTGCTGCTCCCGCCTGTAACATCCCAAAAATATTAATCAAGATTATCAAGTTCCAATCACCCAAGTTTAGGGATAACAAAAACTTTTGTTATTAAAATCAATATGAATGCATGTGTGTGTGATGAATGCATGAATGCTTGCAATGCCATGTTTGATTACTATGCAAGGCAAGGAATGGTTTAAAGATGAAAACTACATCATCTAAATCCTTTCCAAGAAGAATCAAATCAAGAGAAATTCAAATATAAACATTATAAGCAAATGGTCATTTTGACCAAACTTAACCACTAGACCACTTTGAGTGTTTCTAGTCCAAGTTTTCTAACAGAAACAAATCCAATTCTTTTCACCCCTTGCTAGACCTAGTAAAAGTGAACCCAATCCCACTTTGCAAACCAACATAAACATTTTGCAAATCTATTCAAATGACAATTCAAAACTGAATAAAGTGTAGGTACTAAGATCATCATTTCTCAAAACCCAACCAAACAAGTGCACCTTGACAAACCCAAGAAACCAGATACTACCAAGTATGTGACCAGATCACCCACCAAATTTCATTCAAAAATTTCAAACTTGATTTCTTTCGGCCATTTTATCAAATAGTTGGTGAACACAGTAAACACTGCCTAACTTCTATTATTTTTGATCAAAGCCTTGTCCAATCCTTGTCTCCCATTTCTCACCCTTGTCTCCCCCAGTGAGTACACAAGAATTAAACGAGCTATAACTCTACCCTTGCACCAGTGCCGAGCCACCCGAGAACCCCCATTGCCGGCCGACCGTGGCTTGATAGCAGGACTCAGCGCCACGCTCGTTCACCATGTCCAGGAGGTAGCTGACCGTCCACCACCACCCCCTGTCCAGCCCTCACAAGCAGCCAAGCCCTGGACCATAGAGAACACGCCGCACCCATTGTCTCTGCGCCATGACGAGAGCACGCCAAAGCGCCGCGCCCGACACGCATGTACACGCCGCACCTCACCTTTGCCGCTCGTGCCTGCAATCACCGCGACACCAGCAACCCCGCAGACATCCCCATTCGCCGCCGCACCACCCGTAGCACCCGTGCATCGTCAAAACCACCATCGGTGACGCGCAGAGCACGGACCGTTCCCAACCAACCTCGACCACCCCTTGCCACGCCATTACGTCCTTGAGCATTGCCAGGAGACCATGCACCGGTCTACACCATCCGCCATACCTTTATCTCGTTGTACGATCGACCCCGTCGAGCTCCGCCCATGCCGCACTGCCTCTCTCGCTCGGCTATAAAAGGAGGCCTCCCTAGCCTCAATTCGCCACACCATCTCACTCCCCACCTCTCATAGAACCTCCCACACCTTTCCCTGGAGTAAGGCGAGCTCCGCATTTATGGAATTTTGCCGGAGCCTGCCGCTGCAGAAGGAGAAGGGAGCCGTTGATTAGAGCCGCCCCAGGAGCCGTCGTGACCACCGTCCGAACCGCCGTTGTCGACAACATCGTTCGCCCCCAACACCGACCCTATCTGGAGTGCTGGTGAGCCTCACACGACCCCGACCGTCGCGTTATGGTTTAGACCTCGCCGGAGCTGTTCATCCGGAGCTGTTCGTTGTTGACGATGCACTTCGGCCATAGGATCCTATTCTAATCGCACAGTCCTGATTGCTACTTACCGCTTCGCGTAGCCAGAGTCGCTGATGTGTGGGACACCCCCTTTAATTCAGCCCACGCGCTGCCCTGTGCACAGTGGGCCAGCCTAGTTAGTTCCCGCGCGACCCAGTAGATTAAAATATAGATTTTTCAATTTAGTTCAAACTCTAGTTCTGTCAGTAGATTCAAAAATAAATTTAGAGAGTTTCACTGAACCAAATTTTATGAAACCAATTTTTTATAAAGGTATTGGAATTTTTAATCCAAGTCCGTTGGATTCAAACCATTTGAAATTATAGATCACTTATAGTAAAAATAACAAGGCAACGGCTTTTCTGCATTCAATTCTTTTTCAAAAATCAACCATAAATGTTTTGAGTTGATTCCAACTCTCAAAAATCACATTTGACAAGACCTTTCTGAATATACAAAAATATCTAGGTTTACTTGCGGAAATAATGGACAAATATTAAAAGAATGCCCCATAGGCATTTCTAGTCACTTTAATTAATTAAAATAATAATGTTAAACCTTATTAAATTGTGACACCACTTTAAATCACATTCCCAAGTATTAAAATATGTGGTGATTACATGGTCAATATGATCACATATTTTAATTGGAGAACATTAAATCTTAAGTAGTTTTCAATGAGTAGAAATTACTTTTCCAAAATAAAATAAATAAGATTAAGGCTTTAATCCTTGTGATGATTGTGATGATGATAGATCATCTAGTGTGAACCTTTGTGTGCCAAATAGAAGTAGTTAAGTATTGTTTGGTGATTGTGTACCTCGTATTTATTTATAGACACTAGTATCGACCAAGGATACGAAGAGGAAGGAGACTACTACGAGGAAGAAGCAGAGGAGAACTTCAACCACTGCACTACTCAAGGGAAGCTACCAGTTGCAAGTTTCTTAACGATGCAAGCTAAGCTAAACCATGCAAGCTAACACTTGCAAGCCCCACAATACCAATAACCTATGAAATGCCTTAGGCATATTTGGTTATACCACTTTATTATACCAAATCCTAGTTTTACTTGCAAGCTTTATTCTTTTATTTCTTTACCAAAGTTCTTTATTATTTCTAGTTAGTATTTAGCGAGTTTTGGGAAAGATATTATAGGTAGCATAAAGAGCATAAAACTTGGCCTAAGTTAAGTTAGAACTAGATGTCATACTGAGACATGCTATTTAGATTTGGATAGGTCACACTTGTTTCGCACCCCTCATTAGTGACTACCCCCAACTTTAGTGGCTAGTTCTAAGCATAAAACTTGATCATTTTAGATGGGAATACTTGGTGCAAATGATTATGAAAACTTTAGAATGATGAGTCATTCTAATGAAATGTTTTGACATGTGTCATGAACACTAGATGATTTTATGATGAAAATGTTGAGGCATGAGCCTTAGCCCCTTTTATAAACTAATGGTTGGGTTCGGATGCGATACCATTCCAAATTATACTGGACAACCACAATACCCGAATTTGGGTAGGGCTTGACTGTATGTTTATATATCTTAGTATGGGTTACCTTGTGGCCGAGGTTGGAGCTGAGGTTACTTTATGATGATCGGACACCTTCGCAGTTCCCAAGATGACAGATAGTCATGGTTGGGAGGCCAAACTCATAGGGGAGGTTCCTATACTAGGGTGTGTAATTGAAAGGTTAGGATTGATTATCCGCATACTGAGTATGTTGATTCAGGATTGTTCCTGACGGATGTATCGAATGTTGTGGTGAAAGTGTACCACCTCTGCAGAGTGTAAACTATTCGAATGTCACATTCCAAATTTTAGATTTGGTACTGCATAGCATACATGTCATTGCATCATGATCATCTTTGCAAAAATTCAGTTCGAAAAAGTTTTGGCAAAACAAATCACTTGCAATTGTATTTTGACACCTACACTTGAACGCTCGGTTTTACCATGCTTCTGTTAAAAATAATATATTTTGGTTGTTTGGAAGGCACAGGTGCATAGAGGGTTCCGCCATGAACCCGTAGCACTTTGAATCGCCCAAATCGGAGCTTCGTAGCAAAAGTTATGGCAATCTGAATTTTGATCTTAGAGTAGACAGATTTCTGTCAAAAATTCAGTTAAGGAAATACACCAGGAAAAGGGAAAAGAAAATCAAAAAAAGGGGGAAACCAGCCGGCGCAGCCAGCTGGCCCAGCCGGAGCCTGCCAGGCCCGCGGCAGCAGCAGCCCGCCAGCAGCCGCAGCAGCAGCGCGCCCGTGTGGCGCGTAGTATCCATCGCCGCCGCCTGCCAGCCCCGCTGATGAGCGGGCCCGGCCTGTCAGCCGCCACGCGTCAGCATGTTCTTCTCCAACTTGTGTGCAACACCGATTCCTCCGCAATTGGGCCGTTTCCGAACCGATTTCTCCATGATTTTTTCCTATAACAATCTACTAGTTCCCCTCTTCGAAAGTCCCCAATTATCGCTGTCTATCGCGCCGCCATCGTCGCGGAATTTTTCGCTGCAGTTCACCGCCGCCACCGCGCCATTGACGCGGTAAGCTTCCGCCGCCGCCGCGCGCTCCTCCCCCCTCTCGCCTCGCTCGCCCGCGTGGGTCACCGTCGCCGCCTGCTCACCGCCTCCCTCTCCTCCCCCCGCAGGTCCACGCCCCGACGCCGCCACCCACGCCACTGACGCCGCCGCCACTCCAGTCGGCCGCCGCCTTCGCCCCCACACTCGCCAAACCGCGCCGCCGCCTCGAGGGACACCGCCACCTCGCCCCCGACGCCTTCCCACTCTCCGCCGCCGCCGAGGACCGCCGATGCTGCCGCCCCGACCGTCGCCGCCGCCGCTGCTGCATACTGCTCCGGTGAGCTCCCCTTCGCGCCCTTCCTTGGCCGTTCGATCGGCATCCAACGGTCCAGATGGACCGTTGAATAGTCATCCCAGGGCGCTGACAGCGCCACGTAGGCGTAGTCAAACGGTCAGAGTTGACTTTTTATTTTTAATTCGAATTAGTTAGCAGATTTTAGTTAGAACTTGTAAAATTCATAGAAATTAATCTACTAGGCCAAAAATTTCAAATAAAATATGTATGGAATCAGTGTCTCACGTAGTATATTTCTGTATAGTTTTTTAATTCTTTTACAGCAAGGTTTGGTCTTGGTTAATTAAATGAGTTAATGCTCTTTTTAGAGTATTAAATTCATAGAAATAGTTCTGCAACTCCAAAAATTGCAAATAATATGTCCCTGGAATCAGTAGGACAAGAGGAATCTTACGGTGAATTAAAAAGTTAGATTTATAGTATTGAAATTTGCAGAATCTATATAAAGGATTACTGGAGTATTTTAATTACTCATGGAATTATATAAATCCTTTTTGAGTAATTCCAATTGGTACTGGTTCTATTTTAGATTGCCTACACAGTGGATATTTTTCCAAGATATTACAAACAGTTTATTAGCAGTGGGTAAATATTTGGTTTCTAGCTCTATTGTTTGGACATTTAAAATTGCATGCTTTGTTTCTATCTTTATTTGGTTACATCACTGAAGTTATTTCTAAATGTGTTGGTTTGTGAAAACTAAAAACAACTTAATCAATGAATCTCCTGGGTGTGATGAGATTGATAAATTTTGGTGGTATCATTGCGGAAAGGCACCCAGGTATCAAGAGAAAATGATTGGCTTCTTTATTTTGTAGCTTACGTGTAAAACCATGTGCCAATAATGAAATGGGCGGTTGGTTAGACTCAGTAGGTTGTGGTAACTCGAACCCACGTATCCAGAGATATAGAATTTTGGTAGGTTGGACCGGTGCGTGTCGGGTTTGAGGAGCTACTTCCCGAACGTTCCCTTCTTGGACTTCTCCCTATCATCACCCAATATGAGAGTGATGGTACGAGCTGGGCTGGCCAAGTCACATGGGTAAAGTGTACTAACCCCTGCAGGGTGTATAAACTAATCGATTAGCCGTGTCCCCGGTTATGGACGACTGAGTTGCTTAATATTGATTCCATGACATGTTTCTCGCTCATTCCAATTTCATAATTGCTTTAATGTTGATGGGTTAACTTAATTAGGATCTTTTCAAAGAAAATCAAAAACTGTTTATGAAAGTAGGACAAAGGTATTTGCAAATGCAAGCTAACCATAGCTCCACTTGCCAAATATGCATGTAGATGTTAGCTCTATTGTCTCCTTTAATAGCTCTACTTGCCATACATTCCATGTATTGACCCTTCGGGGCTGCTACGTTTCATGTTGCATGATATTCCGATTCTGAGTGATCGATTTAGGCCACGGTACTCCACTCGGCACTTGTTCACTTGTGGGCAATTTGAAGAATGGAGGATTTATTCTATTTATGTTGCTACTTGAATAAGTTGAGCTAGCCTCGAGCTAAGCCTTTATTGTAATAATGATACTCTAGATCTTCGTTATTTATGATACATGGATATTTTGCTATGTTATTCATCTTATTCTATTGTGAGCCAATGAACCGATCCAGGGATTGGCATGTCACATAGAAGCTACGGTCTTTTCAGAACCATAGTGTTACAAGATGGTATCAGAGCCCGTGTGTCGATTGTAGGATCGTGACCTAGGTTTGGATTAGGAAGCCATAGAATTATTAAAGCTTATATTAACTCTGTCTTTCATCTTATGCCTTTCACTCTCGTAAGTCCTTACCATATGCTATTCTCACACTTTCCTCTTTTGATTGATAGATGGGAGAAGTCAGGACTGAGTATGCAACGATGGAATCACCAAGGCCCTTTGCAAGACAGTTGGCACAGCTCTCGCAGTCATTGGGATTGCCACTGCCCATGTTCAAGGGAAGAAGGTTGTACACCTATGGATATGGCGAGGATGCATGGGAGATCACCACTTTCATCTTCAGGGATGCCGCCTTGCCAAACCCTGTACATCTGATCTACACCAAGACATACTGCAACTGGAGACTTGGAATAAACTTGGCCCTGCATGAAGCCCTGTCATGCCAGTGCCACCTTGTCCGACACCTGCTGCCAGAAGACTCACCCTACCGTGACTACGGAAGCCGTGATGAGAATGGGAATGTTGTGGCTACCCTGGGCGACAGGAACAACATGCCGCCCCGTCGAAGGCACATAGAGGATATGGAAAGGGAGAATGGAGCTCTAGCTGAGAAAGTGATGATGGTAAAGGAGATAGCAGATTTTGCCAGCAATGGTATGGTGGTCCAGGGACAGGAGATAGAGACCTTGCATGAAGCTGTGGATGTTCTGAATAATGCACTTATAGGCAGGGATGCAACCATAGCACAGCTTAATGGGACCGTGCAGGAAAACAATCAGGCCATACAATAGCTGCAAGGTACAGTCCAGGAAAGGAACCAGACTATTGAAGATATGGCAGCCCAGATTGCCGCTCTCCAAGAATAGCTGAATCCACCCTCTGATGATAACAATGGAGATGATGGCAACAATGATGATGATTATGATGACAGTGGGAACGATGATGATGATGATGAGGAGGACGAGGATGATGATGACGGAGACGATGATGGTGGAGGAGATGAAGCTGTTGCAGCTGCAGCAGAGGAAGAAGAAGAGCAGGATCCAGAAGAGGTGGAATTTGAAATTTCAAGTGATGACTCAGGAGAGGTGTATACTCCGCCACCATGGTTGGTTCGTGGATAGAAGCGCCAACGCATGAGTGCGAGGACCTACGGCAACCTCTTCATGAAGTAGATAGATGCCCACTACCTAGTCTTCGTTAGGTAAAATCGTTAGGTTAAGTCTCGATCAATGTAAAACTTAATTACTGTTAGTTTAAGAGTGTTTAGTTGCTCCTATGTGTACTCCAATGCCCCAGTATTATTTGTGCGAATTTTATAGAAGAGTTATGGCAAGTTTTGGTTGATATCTGAGTTTTTCCTGATGCAGTTTTCTGCTGACACATCTGTAGTGCATGATTTTTCATATTTTATTGGTAACTGGGAAAAATCTTAAAAACATAGGGATGGTTCGAAACTCTCTGTACTATATACAAAAAAATCAGCAAAAATTCCTGACGAGTCTAAGTCAGGTAGAAAAATTCGTGAACACTGCTGGACTGTTCTGGCAGATTCCTGTTTTAATGCTTTGTTGGCCTTTTGTGTTGATAACTGTTGCTAACTCTTATAAAAACTATTTCAGTAGATATATACTGCTAGGATAACCCCTGGGACGTTGCTGGATCTTTTGTTTGCTGATGTGTTGCTTGCTTGAGATTGTCTGTGATTGCTTTGTTGTTGTTGTTGTTTGATCATAATGCATGGGTAGAATCCTGATTTTGTAATCGATTCTTTCTAAGCTTACCTGTGCTGAACCGCAGATGCCTCCCCGCCGTCAACCTACTGAGTTGGAGCAGCTCATGGCGGCTCAGGCACAGCTGATCCAAGTTATGACCCAGTTCATGGAAGCTCAGAACAACAACAACAACAATGGGAACAACCAGCCTCAGGGAGATGCACTTACAAGGTTCCTGAGGCTAAGGCCACTAGAGGAGGTTCAACTTGAGAAAAACTTGACCTATGAGGAGAAGCCGGTCAAGATACTGGAGACAGCGGAGAGGATTACCCGTACCAAGATGATCAGGTTTTGCAAGGTGCAATGGAGCCACCACACCGAAGAGGAAGCCACTTGGGAGCGTGAGGATGACATCCGAGAGGACCACCCGCACCTATTTGCTAGCCATGCCGAATCTCGGGGACGAGATTCATCTTAAGGGGGTTAGTATTGTCACATCCCAAATTTTAGATTTGGTACTGCATATCATACATGTCATTGCATCATGATCATCTTTGCAAAAATTCAGTTTAAAAAAGTTTTGGCAAACAAATCACTTGCAATTGCGTTTTGACACCTACACTTGAACGCTCGGTTTTACCATGCTTCTGTTAAAAACAATATATTTTGGTTGTTTGGAAGGTACAGGTGCGTAGAGGGTTGCGCCACGAACCCGTAGCACTTTGAATCGCCCAAATCGAAGCTTCGTAGCAAAAGTTATTGCAATCTGAATTTTGAAGAGTAGACAGATTTGTGTCAAAAATTCAGTTAAGGAAATACACCAAGGAAAAGGGAAAAGAAAATAAAAAAGGGGGAAACCAGCCGGCGCAGCCAGCTGGCCCGCGGCCCAGCTGGCCCAGCTGGGGCCTGCCAGGCCCACGGCAGCAGCAGCCCGCCAGCAGCCGCAGCAGCAGCGCGCCCGCGCGGCGCGTAGTATCCACCGCCACCGCCTGCCAGCCCCGCTGACGAGCGGGCCCGATCTATCAGCCTCCACGCGCCACTGATGCGTGGGCCCCACGCGTCAGCACGTTCTTCTCCAACTCGTGTGCAACACCGATTCCTCCGGAATCAGGCCGTTTCCGAACCGATTTTTCCGAGATTTTTGCCTATAACAATCTACTAGTTCCACTCTTCGAAAGCCTCCAATTTTCGCTATCTATCGTGCCGCCATCGTCGCGGAATTTTTCGCCGGAGTTCACCGCCGCCACCGCGCCATTGACGCGGTAAGCTTTCGCCGCCACCGCGCGCGCCTCCCCCCTCTCGCCTCGCTCGCCCGCAAGAGTCACCGCTGCCTGCTCACCGCCTCCCTCTCCTCCCCCCGTAGGTCCACGCCCCGACGCCGCCACCCACACCACCGCCGCCGCCGCCACTCCAGCCGGCTACCGCCGTCGCCCCCACACTCGCCAACCCGTGTCGCCGCCTTGAGGGACACCGCCACCTCGCCCCCGACGCCGTCCCACTCTCCGCCGCCGCCGAGGACCGCCGCCGCCGCCGCCCTGACCGTCGCCGCCGCCGCTGCCTACTGCTCCGGTGAGCTCCCCTTCGCGCCCTTCCTCGGTTGTTCGATCGGCATCCAACGGTCCAGATGGACCGTTAAATAGTCAGCCTAGGGCGCTGACTGGTCAGCGCCACGTAGGCGTAGTCAAACGGTCAGAGTTGACTGTTTATTTTTAATTCGAATTAGTTAGCAGATTTTAGTTAGAAGTTGTAAAATCCATAGAAATTAATCTACTGGGCCAAAAATTTCAAATAAAATATGTATGGAATCAGTGTCTCACATAGTATATTTTTGTACCATTGATTTATACTTTTCAAGCAAGGTTTTGTCTTGGTTAATTAAATGAGTTAATGCTCTTTTTAGAGTATTAAATTCATAGAAATATTTCTGCAACTCCAAAAATTGCAAATAATATGTCCCTGGAATCAGTAGAACAAGAGGAATCTTACAGTGAATTAAAAAGTTAGACTTACAGTATTGGAATTTGCAGAATCTATATAAAGGCTTACTGGAGTATTTTAATTACTCAGGGAATTATATAAATCCTGTTTGAGTAATTCCAATTACTGGTTCTATTTTAGGTTGCCTACACAGTGGATATTTTTCCAAGATTTTACAATCAGTTTTTAGCAGTGGATAAATATTTGGTTTCTAGATCTATTGTTTGGGCATTTAAAATTGCATGCTTTGTTTCTATGCACTTAAAATATTTTCCATGCATGCATACAGTAGGTATACTGAATAAGAATATGTGATGCTACTGTAGCAATGTTCAACTTGTCATGCATGCATCTTGCATTGCCATTGTTTGTATATGATTGTTTATGGTTTGTTTATGTGGTTGCAATTGTATCGTGTAGATTGTGCCGAGTGCAACGCTTGCTCATGTGTGGATTGTTTGTTCGACCGCTACAGCCAAGGCAAGTAGATGCTACCTTGTTTATGATGTTGTCCTACTATTTTCAATGCATTGTCGTGTATTTTGTAGATGCATGTGTAGGATATTACTATCGCTATGCTATGTCCTATTATGTGGTAGGGTTTTCCTGTAGATGAACCAGCATTGGTAGATGTGCTTAGCCATGCTATGATGAACGAGGGCTGGGTTACATCACTGAAGTTGTTTCTAAATGTGTTGGTTTGCGAAACCTAAAAACAACTTAATCAATGAATCTCCTGGGTGTGATGGGATTGATAAATTTTGGTGGTATCATTGCGGAAAGGCACCCAGGTATCAAGAGAAATTGATTGGCCTCTTTATTTTGTAGCTTACGTGTACAACCATGTGCCAATAATGAAATGGGCGGTTGGTTGGACTCAGTAGGTTGTGGTAACTCGAACCCACGTATCCAGAGATGTAGAATTTTGGTAGGTTGGACCAGTGCGTGTCGGGTTTGAGGAGCTACTTTCCGAACGGTCCCTTCTTGGACTTCTCCCTATCATCACCCAATATGAGAGTGATGGTACGAGCTAGGCTGTCCAAGTCACATGGGTAAAGTGTACTAACCCCTGCAGGGTGTATAAACTAATTGATTAGACGTGTCCCCGGTTATGGACGACTGAGTTGCTTGATATTGATTCCATGACATGTTTCTCGCTCATTCTAATTTCAGAATTGCTTTAATGTTGATGGGTTAACTTAATTGGGATCTTTTCAAAGAAAATCAAAAACTGTTTATGAAAGTAGGACAAAGGTATTTTCAAATGCAAGCTAACCATAGCTCCACTTGCCAAATATGCATTTTAGATGTTAGTTCTATTGTCTCGTTTAATAGCTCTACTTGCCATACATTCCATGTATTGACCCTTCGGGGCTGCTACGTTTCATGTTGCAGGATATTCCGATTCCGAGTGATCGATTTAGGCCACGGTACTCCACTCGGCACTTGTTCACTTGTGGGTAATTTGAAGAATGGAGGATTTATTCTATTTATGTTGCTACTTGAATAAGTTGAGCTAGCCTCGAGCTAAGCCTTTATTGTAATAATGATACTCTGGATCTTCGTTATTTATGATACACGGATATTTTGCTATGTTATTCATCTTATTCTATTGTGAGCCAATGAACCGATCCAGGGATTGGCATGTCACATAGAAGCTACGGTCTTTTCAGAACCGTAGTGTTACATCGAATAGCCGCGTCCGCTGTTATGGACAGTTGGAGTGGCCATACTGTTCCATCGTCAGATGTTTTCAAAATGACTTGTGAAATGAATTATGACTTTGACTTGACCACAATAGGGTTGGGAACATAAAAACTAAGTTCCCACTTATGTGTTTTAAAACATTAAACTAGTTTTCTTTACTTCTAAACTCAGTTAGAGTAAACCTGGATTTTTGCAAATAAACCTAGAGCTTAGGATTCCTATTTGAACCACTTTACTTGTTAGTGATAGTTTGCGAGTACTTAAAGAGTACTCATGGGTTTGTCCCTGGCTATTCCTATGGCCAGACTATGAGGAGTACTACCAGGATGATGGACAACAGGAAGTCTATGACAACTAGGATCATCTCCCATCGTCAGCATTGCCTGTGACCCTGATGATGGAGCTTCGACCATGCTATCGTTATTATATTATTCTGATGTTTGATAGTATTAAGACTAGATCATGATATCCTTTATTTGTAAGACTTTTATTAAGGTTTTTAATGGATGATGAACTATGGTACCAATCTGTTATGTCTCGCAAAAATGGTAATCCTGGGATTACGATGTATGGCATAACAGGCATCTGAGATTAAAAATCCGGGTGTTGACAAGTTGGTATCAGGGCCATCCTGACCATAGGAGACCCTAGTTAGAATCGACGCTTGAATCAAAAAATTAGTTTCAAAACAAAGAAGTGAGTATTTATGAAAACCTATTCTCATTCTTATCACTTAGATTCTTTCATGAAAATTCTTGTCCTTCAAAAAAATTCTTGCAAATTTACATAAAATTTGACACACTTGATCACTCTACTAACTTACTTATCCTACATTCTTATAGATGGACGTTAAGTATAGCAAGTTCTACCAGTTGGGCGATGGAGGACAGCTCACGTGAATTGGACCAACTCTCGGAGCTTCTTGAGCACCCGCACCCCGAGTTCTTAGGAGCACAACTCAACAATAAGCAAAGAGGAGAACTACAATGGCTGATTATTGCCATTATTAGAGGCAATATGGAGGCACCCACCTCAGAGGGAATCCAATTCACCTTAAGAGAGAACAACTGGCTTAGACGGACTCGCTAGGGCTATGGAGGAAGCTCTTGCACGTCTATGTGGGCAAAGCATCAATCAGATCAAGGGTACTCGCCTTGAGTACTACGCAAGGTGTGATGCTATGGGACAGCCATTGGAGGTACCAAGCCACCCGGAGCTGAAGCATCACATGGATCATCTCAGCTTCATGCTGTATGACAGGCAGAAGGAGTTGGACAATGCCCGCGCATACGCCAACCACAACTATGCCATTGCAGTCAAGAAGGACCAAACTCTCGCCATCCTTGCAAAGGAGCGCAAGACCTTTCGCCGTCAGCGTGACAAGAAGGATCGCATTATTGCTCGCCTTCGTCACAAAGTGACAGACTTGGAGGAGACCATCCATGAGCGGGACATGTATCTTGAGGAGAGGGAGAATGCAGTGGAATATATCCGTGGAGACCCTTACTCCTACCTTAGTGAGGACCAAGCCATGGACTTCCACACTGATGATGATGATTCCACCTTCAGTGATGATGATGACGAAGCCACCTATTCTGATGAGTAGTAGCACTTGAGCACTATCGTATGTGTGAGTTGTATCCGTTCCCATCATATCATAGTTTCATAGAATGGTTCTTAAAACCATCTGTTACCTTAGCGTGGTGTGTGTTTGTATTGTGTGCTATGAATGAATGAAAAGCAAGTTGCTAGTTGGCAAAACCTGAGTAAAACTCAAAGTTTAAAAACTTTTCAAAACACAAACCCCTGAACCTTAGAAATTTCCCTCTTGTCTCATGATCTGTCTCAATCTTCAGATGCCTCGCGGAGGAAGCAGTTCATCCCCAGACCGAATGCTGAAAATCTTGCAAATGTTGGTTTCAAACCGTGAAGCTGAAAGAGCCGAACGTCAAGCCAACCTAGCCACCCTTCAACACATAGCTCAGATGGCCAATAACAATCAAGGCCATGGAAACAAAGACAACCATGGATCCAAGCTCAAGAACTTTCAGAACACCAATCCACCCATTTTTAGTAAGTCTAAAGAGCCATTAGATGCGGTTGACTGGCTGTAGACCATGGAGAACAACTTAGAAGTCACATGAGTGGAGGCCAATGATAAAGTACTGTTTGCCACCCATTATCTGGCAGGAGATTCAAGATCTTGGTGGAATAGCATTCGCACCATGAATGGAGGACATATGATGACTTGGGATGAATTCAAACTCAAGTTTAGCAGAACCCATGTGCCACCGGGTTTAATCAAGAGGATGAGAGATGAGTTCAGAGAATTGAAGCAAGGGAGGATGATGGTAGTTGAGTACCGTGACAAATTTATTTCATTAGCTAGGTATGCACCAGATGAGATTGACACTGAAGCCAAGAAGAAGGAGATATCCTTGAATGGTCTGCATGATGAGATGCATACGGTGTT
The DNA here is from genome assembly GCA_916181665.1 of Avena sativa. Classification (NCBI taxonomy): domain Eukaryota; kingdom Viridiplantae; phylum Streptophyta; class Magnoliopsida; order Poales; family Poaceae; genus Avena; species Avena sativa. The sequence goes on from OV702297.1 coordinate 243,835,881, forward strand.
AGTCAATATCCCATTTGCTGACATTGAAGACTTAGTGGATTCTACAATCCAGATGGAAGGCAAGATCAACGAAGCTAATGAGAATCGCAAGAGTCGAATGATGCATCAACCAGGAACCCACCATACCCCAAATTATCGCCCCAACCCGTCTGCAGGATATGACCCAAGAAAAAATAGACCCTCGATGACCCGTCCGAACTATCCCAACCGTGGAGGAGGAAACCCAAGGCCCGGAGGAAATCACAACAACAACCCCGACAACTCCAACAATTTCAACCGTGCACCGCCCAAGTTCAACAACAACATCGCCAACAATACCAGTACTGCCCCAAGAACTAGAAGTAAGGTTGTGCCTGTTGCAGGAAAAGACAAGTCTTAGGTTACTTGTTATGAATGCGGAACCAAGGGTCACTAATCCAACTAGTGCCCCAAGAAGCTTGCAGTTGCCCCTAATGTGAATGCCCCAGCTCAGCAGCAGCACCGTGTTAAGCCTGAAAGAAGATTTTCCCCTGGGAACTCACTCAACTGCAATGGCCGTCTGTTTCACATGAATGATGAAGATACCCACGAAGCTTCAGATGTGGTGCTGGGTATGTTTTCTATTAACTCATTACTTGCAAGAGTCTTGTTTGATTTTGGAGCATCGCACTCGTTTGTTACAAAAGAATTTGCATACACTAGTAAGATTCAACCAATAAAACTGAAGCATGTTATGATAGTTCAAATACCTGGTTCAACCACCAAAGCTAGACAAATTTGCAAGGCCGTACCTATCAGAATCCATGGAATAGATTTTTATGCTAATCTAATAGTACTTGGAACCAAAGGTTTGGAAGTAGTACTAGGAATGGATTGGATGTCGAAACATAAAGGATTAATCGACTGTTCCAAGAAAGCCATAACCATGACTAGTACCGCCAGAGTATCAGTAGAGCATGTATCGGAGACCTTGCCCCGTCAATTCAAGTGCAACAACCAAGTCAGAGTAGTCTGCGACTACCCTGACGTATTCCCAGATGTATTGCTTGGTATGCCCCCAGATCGGGATATCAAGTTTATCATTGAACTAATCCCTGGAACTGGACCCATAGCTCAGATACCTTATAGTATGAACCCGTCTGAATTAGCGGAGCTAAAGAAGCAACTAGATACTATGCTGGAGATAGGATTGATTCAACCAAGTGCGTAGCCATGGAGATCACCTGTCTTGTTTGTGGATAAGAAAGATGGAGGTAACCGTTTGTGTATGGATTATCGGAAGATGAATGATGTCACCATTAAGAACAAGTACCCACTACCAAAGATAGAAGATTTCTTTGACCAGTTGACCGATGCCAAAGTGTTTTCTAAGATTCATCTTAGAACTACTTATGATCAACTCAAGATTCATGTAGAGGATATTACAAAGACTGCCTTCACCACCAGATATGGACTGTATGAGTACACTGTCATGTCTTTTGGATTAACCAATGCCCCCGCTTATTTCATGAACCTCATGAATAAGATTTTTATGAATTTCCTGGATAAGTTTGTTGTTGTTTTCATCGATGACATTCTGTTCTATTCCAAATCACAAGGAGAACATGAGCTACACCTAAGGACCATCCTTGATGCCCTTAGGGAGCATCAGTTGTATGCCAAGTTTAGCAAATGTGAGTTCTGGTTAAAGGAAGTAGGTTTCATAGGACATATTGTATTGGCAGGAGGAATTGCTGTCGATCCCGCCAAGGTTAAGTATGTAGAAGAATGGTAAGCCCCAACCACTCAAACCCAAGTTCGTGCATTTATCGTATTAGCGGGATATTACCGTATGTTTGTAGGAGGATTCTCGAGCATCGTAAGACCCATGACCCAATTGTTGAAGAAAGATAAGAAGTTTGAATGGACGGACAAATGTGAAGCAAGTTTTCAAGAGCTCAAGAAGAGATTGATATCAGACCCCATCTTGATCATGCCGGATACCACGAAGCCTTTTTATGTGTACTGTGGTGCATCCAAGATTGGTCTCGGATGTGTGCTAATGCAAGAAGGCAAAGTCATATCCTATCTATCCCGACAACTGAAGCAACATGAGCAGAATTACCCTAACCATGACCTTGAACTAGCAGCCGTTGTTTTAGCCTAGAAGACATGGCGACATTACCTCATGGGTAACCCTTGTGAGATTTATTCGGATCACAAGATCCTGAAATATATTTTCACTCAGAAGGAGCTGAATATGAGGCAAAGGAGATGGATAGAGCTAATCAAGGACTATGATCTTGACATTCACTATCACCCTAGCAAGGCCAATTGATACGTCCAATTTGCATCACCATTCTATATCATAATTTACCTCTATTCATTGATATATGTCTTATTATGAGGTATTACTTATGTATTTTTCATCTTTTTATGCATGTTGGATGATTCTTGGAGGATGAACTACCGGAGTCTGGATTCTGATGGAAAAGAAGGCGTTTCAGTGCAATTTCGCGAAGATCAGAAAAATACCGGAAAAATATGGGAATATATTATTTTTCCAAAAGATTGAGGAAGCCAGAAGGAGGAGCGAAGAAGGGCCGCAGGGGGCCCACACCTTCCTAGGCACGGGCCTACCCTAGGCCGCGCCGAGGGCAGGTGTGGCCCACCTGCCCGGCTCCCAACTCTGCCCCTTCGCATATATCTTCCCTATGGAACCCTAATACTGGGGGAGCAACCACAAATAGATTTCCACCGCCTCTACAGGGTGGAAAACATCGAGAGAGAAAGATCTCTCCGGCAGACAGATTTCTGCCAGGGGAATTCCTTCTCGGAGAGGGGAGATCATCGCCATCAACATCATCATCAAGCTAGGCTTCATCGGGATCATCATCATCATCATCAACCACACTATCATCTCCACTAGCACCATCATCACCACTCCGTCCCGCTGTAACAATTGTGTTGGATATTGCTTTAGTTCTTAGGGGAAACTTTCCTGGTGTTAATTACTATTGTAGTTGATGCTTGTGAGTGGAACCATTGGATTATTGTTTGTGTTCAGATTGTTATCCATTATCATATCATCTTTGATCTTGATCCATATGATGTCTGTTGAGTAGTTCGTTTAGTTCTTGAGGACATGGGAGAAGTCATGTTGTTAGTAGTGGATTTGTGTTGAGTTATTAGTCAATGGTTTAGTATTTAAGTTATGGTGCTATTCTTCTAGTGGTGTCATGTGAACATCGACTACATGATACTTCACCATTTATGGGCCTAGGGGAATGCATTGTGTATTTGGCTACTAATTGTGGGGTTGCCGGAGTGACAGAAACCTGAACCCCCGTTAGGACACCTTTGCACAAGGGAGTGTAGGATCTCAGAGTTTAAGGCTGTGGTTAGATTTATATCTTAATTACTTTCCTATAGTTACAGATGTTTGCAGGGGGTTTAATCACAAGTATGTATTAGTCTAATTAAGGTCGGTACATTAGCACAGGTTCACCCACACAACACTTACAACACCAAAAAAGAGTACTCAGCTATTTCAAGCGAAAGCACTTGACAGAATTCCCATGTGTCCTCGAGAACGTTTGGTCCTTATATGTATTTCCACCGGCTTGTCCTTTGCTAAGAAAGGATTGGGCCACTTGCTCCGTTTGTTCTTTGTCTTTATTACTTTCTCTTTGTTTTGTTGCTCTATCAGAAAACCACTAAAAATCCATTTGCTAAGTATTTGCAGAGAGTTCCTGCTCCATACCACTAGTCAACACCTTCTTCTCCTCGTTGGGATCGACACTCCTATTTATCGAAAGTACCGCGATACACCCCCTATACTTGTGGGTCATCAAGACTATTTTCTGGTGCCGTTGCCGGGGAGTGAAGCGCTATTGAAGAGTGGAACTGGTAAAGGAAACTTCTACTATAAGTATTGCTTTTTGTTACTGATTGTTACTCTGTTTCCATTATAGATGACCGACTTGGTTTTATGTTTGGGAAAACTACTACCAATACTAGGGTAGTAGATGAACCACCATCTATTGAGATAGATCCTTTTAAGATACCTACAACTATTGTTGACCGTGTTATGGATAATTATTATTTAGGGGATGGAACTATCCATCCTGGTGATCATTTGCTTTTTATCCATGAATTATGCGGGTTGTTTAAGTGTGCAGGTATCACAACTGAATAGGTGAAGACGAAGTTACTCTCCATATCCTTGAAAGGGAGAGCTGAAGAATGGTATGTGCTGCTGAAGAATGGACAATCCATGGAATGGGAGGAGATGGCATCTCGCTTTTGTTCTAAATTCTATCCTCCCAATGAGATTCATAACGATAGAAATATGATATATAACTTTTGGCCTCATGATGGAGAGAGTACAACTCAAGCTTGGCGGAGATTGAAGTTACCAATGCTTAAATGTCCTATTCATGAACTCCCTAACAATATTATTATCAATAACTTTTATGCTAGGCTTTCTCTTCATGATAAAGATCTACTAGATGCTTCTTGTGCTGGATCATTCACACGTATGAAGGAAGAAGCTAAATGGGATCTACTAGACCGTATTCAAGAGAACACTGAAGCTTGGGAGAATGACAAAGGAAGAAAGTCAGGTATAAACTATGATTATAAATGCATTAAATCTTTTATGGGATCTGATGACTTCCGTGATATTAGTAACGAGTTTGGTCTTGACTCCCAAAGTATTGCCAACTGTTTTAAGGACTTTGCCTCTTACATAGAAATCCCCAAAAAGAAGTGGAACAACTACCATGCACCTTATAAAGATGTTGTTAGTCATGTTCCCGTTAGAAGTACTGAAGTTTATACTATTAATCATATTGTGCCTAAACCTCATGTTGATAAAGTTCCTTTCCCAGCTAAGGTAAATGAGAATTCTATGATTATTAGTGCAAATAATAAAGGTACAATGAAAACTGTGGAGCCTGTTGAGTAATTGAATATTGAACCAGTGGTAGCTATTATGAAAGATCTTGACGCTAGAAATATAGAGGATGAGCATATTGTCTTCTGTGAAGACGCTTATAATATTATCTCTCATCCTAGATAAGCTAGAAAAGCTAGTGTTCCTATGCTTTCTGTTAAAATTTGTGATCATTGCTACTATGGTTTATGTGATATTGGTGCTAGTTCTAGTGTTATTCCTTATGAGATTTACAGGGAAATTATGCATGAAATTCGTCCTTATGAGCTTGAGGACATTGATGTGGTTATTCACCTTGCAAACAAGGAAACCATTTTCCCCATTGGTATTGTAAGAGATGTGGAGGTTCTTTGTGGTAAGATTAAGTATGCTGCTGATTTTCTAGTGCTTAATTCAGCAACTAGCAAAACTTGTCCTATCATTTTTGGTAGACCTTTCTTAAACACTTGTGGACACCCGCCGTCGCGCCCACACTCACCAACCCGCGCCGCCGCCTCGAGGGACACCTCCACCTCGCCCCCGATGTCGTCCCACTCTCCGCCGCCGCCGAGGACCGCCGACGCCGCCGCCCCGACCGTCGCCGCCGCCACTGCCTATTGCTCTGGTGAGCTCGCCTTCGCGCCCTTCCTCGGCCGTTTGATTGGCATCCAATGGTCCAGATGGACCGTTGAATAGTCAGCCCAGGGAACTGACTGGTCAGCGCCACGTCAGCGTCACGTAGGCGTAGTCAAACGGTCAGAGTTGACTGTTTATTTTTAATTCGAATTAGTTAGCAGATTTTAGTTAGAACTTGTAAAATTGATAGAAATTAATCTACTAGGCCAAAAATTTCAAATAAAATATGTATAGAATCAGTGTCTCACGTAGTATATTGCTGTACAGTTGTTTTATTCTTTTACAGCAAGGTTTTGTCTTGGTTAATTAAATGAGTTAATGCTCTTTTTAGAGTATTAAATTCATAGAAATAGTTCTGCAACTCCAAAAATTGCAAATAATATGTCCCTGGAATCATTAGGACAAGTGGAATCTTATGGTGAATTAAAAAGTTAGACTTACAGTATTGGAATTTGCAGAATCTATATAAAGGATTACTGGAGTATTTTAATTACTCAGGGAATTATATAAATCCTTTTTGAGTAATTCCAATTGGTATTGGTTCTATTTTAGGTTGCCTACACATTGGATATTTTTCCAAGATTTTACAAATAGTTTATTAGCAGTGGCTAAATATTTGGTTTCTAGCTCTATTGTTTGGGCATTTAAAATTGCATGCTTTGTTTCTATGCACTTAAAATATTTTCCATGCATGCATACAGTAGGTATACTGAATAATAATATGTGATACTACTGTAGCAATGTTCAACTTGCCATGCATGCATCTTGTATTGCCATTGTTTGTATATGATCGTGTATGGTTTGTTTATGTGGTTGCAATTGTATCGTGTAGATTGTGACGAGTGCAACGCTTGCTCGCGTGTGGATTGTTCGTTCGACCGCTACAGCCAAGGCAAGTAGATGCTACCTTGTTCATGATGTTGTCCTACTATTTTCAATGCATTGTCGTGTATTTTGTATATGCATGTGTAGGATATTACTATCGCTATGCTATGTCCTATTATGTGGTAGGGTTTTCCTGTAGATGAACCACCGTTGGTAGATGTGCTTAGCCATGCTATGATGAACGAGCGCTGGGTTACATCACTGAAGTTGTTTCTAAATGTGTTGGTTTGCGAAAACGAAAAACAACTTAATCAATGAATCTCCTGGGTGTGATGGGATTGATAAATTTTGGTGGTATCATTGCAGAAAGGCACCCAGGTATCAAGAGAAAATGATTGGCTTCTTTATTTTGTAGCTTACGTGTATAACCATGTGCCAATAATGAAATGAGTGGTTGGTTGGACTCAGTAGGTTGTGGTAACTCGAACCCACGTATCTAGAGATGTAGAATTTTGGAAGGTTGGACCGGTGCGTGTCAGGTTTGGGGAGCTACTTCCTGAACGGTCCCTTCTTGGACTTCTCCCTATCATCACCCAATATGAGAGTGATGGTACGAGCTGGGCTGGCCAAGTCACATGGTAAAGTGTACTAACCCCTGCAGGGTGTATAAACTAATCGATTAGCCGTGTCCCCAGTTATGGACGACTGAGTTGCTTAATATTGATTCCATGACATGTTTCTCGCTCATTCCAATTTCATAATTGCTTTAATGTTGATGGGTTAACTTAATTGGGATCTTTTCAAAGAAAATCAAAAATTGTTTATGAAAGTAGGACAAAGGTATTTTCAAATGCAAGCTAGCCATAGCTCCACTTGCCAAATATGCATTTTAGATGTTAGCTCTATTGTCTCCTTTAATAGCTCTACTTGCCATACATTCCATGTATTGACCCTTCGGGGCTGCTACGTTTCATGTTGCAGGATATTCCGATTCTGAGTGATCGATTTAGGCTACGGTACTCCACTCGGCACTTGTTCACTTGTGGGCAATTTGAAGAATGGAGGATTTATTCTATTTATGTTGCTACTTGAATAAGTTGAGCTAGCCTCGAGCTAAGCCTTTATTGTAATAATGATACTCTGGATCTTCGTTATTTATGATACACGGATATTTTGCTATGTTATTCATCTTATTCTATTGTGAGCCAATGAATCGATCCAGGGATTGGCATGTCACATAGAAGCTACGGTCTTTTCCGAACCGTAGTGTTACATCGAATAGCCACATCTGCGGTTATGGACAGTTGGAGTGGCCATACTGTTCAATCGTCAGATGTTTTCAAAATGACTTGTGAAATGAATTATGACTTTGACTTGACCACAACAGGGTTGTGAACATAAAAACTAAGTTCCCACTTATGTGTTTTAAAACATTAAACAAGTTTTCTTTACTTCTAAACTCAGTTAGAGTAAACCTAGATTTTTGCAAATAAACCTAGAGCTTAGGATTCCTATTTGAACCACTTTACTTGTTAGTGATAGTTTGCGAGTACTTAAAGAGTACTCATGGCTTTGTCCCTAGCTATTCCTATGGCCAGACTATGAGGAGTACTACCAGGATGATGGACAACAGGAAGTCTATGACAACTAGGATCATCTCCCATCGTCAGCATTGCCTGTGACCCTGATGATGGAGCTTCGACCACGCTATTGTTATTATATTATTCTGATGTTTGATTGTATTAAGACTGGATCATGATATCCTTTATTTGTAAGACTTTTATTAAGGTTTTTAATGGATGATGAACTATGGTACCAATCTGTTATGTCTCGCAAAAATGGTAATCCTGGGATTACGATGTATGGCATAACAGGCATCTGAGATTAAAAATCCGGGTGTTGACAAGTTGGTATCGGAGCCATCCTAACCATAGGAGACCCTAGTTAAAATCGACGCTTGAATCAAAAACTTAGTTTCAAATAAAAGAAGTGAGTATTTATGAAAACCTATTCTCATTCTTATCACTTAGATTCTTTCATGAAAATTCTTGTCCTTCAAAAACATTCTTGCAAACTTACATAAAATTTGACACACTTGATCACTCTACTAACTTACTTATCCTACATTCTTATAGATGGACGTCAAGTATAGCAAGTTCTATCAGTTGGGCGATGGAGGACAGCTCATCTTTGAGCGTGAATTGGACCAACTCTCGGAGCTTCTTGAGCACCCGCACCCCGAGTTCTTAGGAGCATAACTCAACAATAAGCAAAGAGGAGAACTACAATGGCTGATTGTTGCCATTATTAGAGGCAATATGGAGGCACCCACCTCAGAGGGAATCCAATTCACCTTAAGAGAGAACAACTGGCTTAGACGGACTTGCCAGGGCTATGCAGGAAGCTCTTGCACGTCTGTGTTGGCAAAGCATCAATCAGATCAAGGGTACTCGCCTTGAGTACTACGCAAGGTGTGATGCTATGGGACAGCCATTGGAGGTACCAAGCCACCCGGAGCTGAAGCATCACATGGATCATCTCAGCTTCATGCTGTATGACAGGCAGAAGGAGTTGGACAATGCCCGCGCATACGCCAACCACAACTATGCCATTGCAGTCAAGAAGGACCAGACTCTTGCCATCCTTGCAAAGGAGCGCAAGACCTTTCGCCGTCTGCGTGACAAGCAGGATCGCATTATTGCTCGCCTTCATCACAAAGTGACAGACTTGGAGGAGACCATCCATGAGCGGGACATGTAGCTTGAGGAGAGGGAGAATGCAGGGGAATATATCCGTGGAGACCCTTACTCCTACCTAAGTGATGATGATGACTTCCTGGAGGACCAAGCCATGGACTTCCACACTGATGATGATGATTCCACCTTCAGTGATGATGATGACGAAGCCACCGATTCTGATGAGTAGTAGCACTTGAGCACTATCATAGGTGTGAGTTGTATCCGGTCCCATTGTATCGTAGTTTCACAGAATGGTTCTTAAAACCATCTGTTACCTTAGGGTGGTGTGTGTTTGTATTGTGTGCTATGAATGAATGAAAAGCAAGTTGCTAGTTGGCAAAACCTGAGTAAAACTCAAAGTTTAAAAACTTTTCAAAAAACAAACCCCTGAACCTTAGAAATTTCCCTCTTGTCTCATGATCTATCTCAATCTTCAGATGCCTCGCGGAGGAAGCAGTTCATCCCCAGACCCAATGCTGCAAATCTTGCAAATGTGGGTTTCAGACCATGAAGCTGAAAGAGCCGAATGTCAAGCCAACCTAGACACCCTTCAACACATAGCTTAGGTGGCCAATAACAATCAAGGCCATGAAAACAAAGACAACCATGGATCCAAGCTCAAGAACTTTCAGAACACCAATCCACCCTTTTTAGTAAGTCTGAAGAGCCATTAGATGTGGATGACTAGCTGCAGATCATGGATAACAACTTAGAAGTCACATGAGTGGAGGCCAATGAGAAAGTACTGTTTGCAACCCATTATCTGGCAGGAGATCCAAGAGCTTGGTGGAATAGCATTCACACCATGAATAGAGGACATATGATGACTTGGGATGAATTCAAACTCAAGTTTAGCAGAACCCATGTGCCACTGGGTTTAATCAAGAGGATGAGAGATGAGTTTAGAGAATTTAAGCAAGGGAGGATGATGGTAGTTGAGTACCGTGACAAATTTATGTCATTAGCTAGGTATGCACAAGATTAGATTGACACTGAAGCCAAGAAGAAGGAGATATCCTTGAATGGTCTGCATGATGAGATGCATACGGTGTTAGTCAATATCCCGTTTGCTGACATTGAATACTTAGTGTATTCTACAATCCAGATGGAAGGCAAGATCAACCAAGCTAATGAGAATCGCAAGCGTCGAATGATGCATCAACCAGGAACCCACCATACCCCAAAGTATCGCCCCAACCCGTCTGCAGGATATGCCCCAAGAAACAATAGACCCCCGATGACCCGTCCGAACTATCCCAACCGTGGAGGAGGAAACCCAAGGCCCGGAGGAAATCACAACAACAACCCCGACAACTCCAACAATTTCAACCGTACACCGCCCAAGTTCAACAACAACATCGCCAACAACACCAGTACTGCCCCAAGAACTAGAAGTAATGTTGTGCCTATTGCAGGAAAAGACAAGTCTCAGGTTACTTGTTATGAATGCGGAACCAAGGGTCACTACTCCAACTAGTGCCCCAAGAAGCTTGAAGTTGCCCCCAATGTGAATGCCCCAGCTCAGCAGCAGCGCCGTGTTCAGCCTGGAAGAAGATTTGCCCCTGGGAACTCACTCAACCGCAACGGTCGTCTGTTTCACATGAATGATGAAGAAGCCCACGAAGCGCCAGATGTCGTGCTGGGTATGTTTTCTATTAACTCAGTACTTGCAAGAGTGTTGTTTGATTTTGGAGCATCGCACTCGTTTGTTACAAAAGAATTTGCATGCACTAGTAAGAGTCAACCAATAAAACTGAGGCATGTTATGATAGTTCAAATACCTGGTTCAACCACCAAAGCAAGACAAATTTGCAAGGCCGTACCTATCAGAATCCATGGAATAGATTTTTATGCTAATCTAATAGTACTTGGAACCAAAGGTTTGGAAGTAGTACTAGGAATGGATTGGATGTCGAAACATAAAGGATTAATCGACTATTCCAAGAAAGCCATAACCATTACTAGTACCACCGGAGTATCAGTAGAGCATGTATCGGAGACCTTGCCCCGTCAATTCAAGTGCAACAAGAGTCTAGCCCAACCAACCATTGACCAAGTCAGAGTAGTCTGCGACTACCCCGACGTATTCCCAGATGTATTGCTTGGTATGCCCCCAGATCGGGATATCAAGTTTATCATTGAACTAATCCCTGGAACTGGACCCATAGCTCAGATACCTTATAGTATGAACCCGTCTGAATTAGCGGAGCTAAAGAAGCAACTGGATGCTATGCTGGAGATAGGATTGATTCAACCAAGTGCGTAGCCATGGAGATCACCTGTCTTGTTTGTGGATAAGAAAGATGGAGGTAACCGTTTGTGTATGGATTATCGGAAGATGAATGATGTCACCATTAAGAACAAGTACCCACTACCAAAGATAGAAGATTTCTTTGACCAGTTGACCGATGCCAAAGTGTTTTCTAAGATTCATCTTAGAACTACTTATGATCAACTCAAGATTCATGTAGAGGATATTCCAAAGACTGCCTTCACCACCAGATATGGACTGTATGAGTACACTGTCATGTCTTTTGGATTAACCAATGCCCCCGCTTATTTCATGAACCTCATGGATAAGATTTTTATGAACTTCCTGGATAAGTTTGTTGTTGTTTTCATCAATGACATTCTGTTCTATTCCAAATCACAAGGCGAACATGAGCTACACCTAAGGACCATCCTTGATACCCTTAGGGAGCATCAGTTGTATGCCAAGTTTAGCAAATGTGAGTTCTGGTTAAAGGAAGTAGGATTCATAGGACATATTGTATCGGCAGGAGGAATTGCTGTCGATCCCGCCAAGGTTAAGTATGTAGAAGAATGGTAAGCCCCAACCACTCAAACCCAAGTTCGTGCATTTATCGGATTAGCAGGATATTACTGTATGTTCGTAGGAGGATTCTCGAGCATCGTAAGACCCATGACCCAATTGTTGAAGAAAGATAAGAAGTTTGAATGGACGGACAAATGTGAAGCAAGTTTTCAAGAGCTCAAGAAGAGATTGATATCAGACCCCATCTTGATCATGCCGGATACCACGAAGCCTTTTTATGTGTAATGTGGTGCATCCAAGATTGGTCTCGGATGTGTCCTAATGCAAGAAGGCAAAGTCATATCCTATCTATCCCGACAACTGAAGCAACATGAGCAGAATTACCCTACCCATGACCTTGAACTAGCAGCCGTTGTTTTAGCCTGGAAGACATGGCGACATTACCTCATGGGTAACCCCTGTGAGATTTATTCGGATCACAAGATCCTGAAATATATTTTCACTCAGAAGGAGCTGAATATGAGGCAAAGGAGATGGATAGAGATAATCAAGGACTATGATCTTGACATTCACTATCACCCCATCAAGGCCAATTGATACGTCTAATTTGCATCACCATTCTATATCATAATTTACCTCTATTCATTGATATATGTCTTATTATGAGGTATTACTTATGCATTTTTCATCTGTTTATGCATGCTGGATGATTCTTGGAGGATGAACTGCCGGAGTCTGGATTCTGATGGAAAAGAAGGCGTTTCGGTGCAATTTCGCGAAGATCAGAAAAATACCATAAAAATATGGGAATATATTATTTTTCTAGAAGATTGAGGAAACCAGAAGGAGGAGAGAAGAAGGGCCACAGGGGGCCCACACCTTCCTAGGCACGGGCCTACCTTGGGCCGCGCCGAGGGCAGGTGTGGCCCACCTGCCCGGCTCCCAACTCTGCCCCTTCGACTATATCTTCCCTATGGAACCCTAATACTGGGGGAGCAACCACAGATAGATTTCCGTCGCCTCTACGGGCGAAAAACATCGAGAGAGAAAGATCTCTCTGACAGACAGATTTCTGCCAGGGGAATTCTTTCTCGGAGAGGGGAGATCATCGCCATCAACATCATCATCAAGCTAGGCTTCATCGGGATCATCATAATCATCATCCACACCATCATCTCCACCAACACCATCATCACCACTCCGTCCTGCTGTAACAGTTGTGTTGGATATTGCTTTAGTTCTTAGGGGAAACTTTCTCGGTGTTAAGTACTATTGTAGTTGATGCTTGTGAGTGGAACCATTGGATTATTGTTTGTGTTCATATTGTTATCCATTATCATATCATCTTTGATCTTGATCCATATGATGTATGTTGAGTAGTTCGTTTAGTTCTTCAGGACATGGGAGAAGTCATGTTGTTAGTAGTGGATTTGTGTTGAGTTATTAGTCAATGGTTTAGTTTTTAAGTTATGGTGCTATTCTTCTAGTGGTGTCATGTGAACATCGACTACATGATACTTCACCATTTATGGGCCTAGGGGGATGCATTGTGTATTTGGCTACTAATTGTGGGGTTGCCGGAGTGACAGAAACCTGAACCCCCGTTAGGACACCTTTGCACAAGGGAGTGTAGGATCTCAGAGTTTATGGCTGTGGTTAGATTTATATCTTAATTACTTTCCTATAGTTACATATGTTTGCAGGGGGTTTAATCACAAGTATGTATTAGTCCAATTAAGGTCGATACATTAGCACAGGTTCACCCACACAACACTTACAACACCAAAGAAGAGTACTCAGCTATTTGAAGCGAAAGCACTTGACAGAATTCCCATGTATCCTCGAGAACGTTTGGTCCTTATAAGTATTTCCGCCGGCTTGTCCTTTGCTAAGAAAGGATTGGGCCACTTGATCCGTTTGTTCTTTGTATTTATTACTTGCTCTTTGTTTTGTTGCTCTATCAGAAAACCACTGAAAATCCATTTGCTAAGTATTTGCAGAGAGTTCCTGCTCCATACCACTAGTCAACACCTTCTGCTCCTCATTGGGATCGACACTCCTATTTATCGAAAGTACCGCGATACACCCCCTATACTTGTGGGTCATCAAGACTATTTTCTGGCGCCGTTGCCGGGGAGTGAAGAGCTATTGAAGAGTGGAACTGGTAAAGGAAACTTCTACTATGAGTATTGCTTTTTGTTACTGATTGTTACTCTGTTTCCATTATAGATGACCGACTTGGTTTTCTGTTTGGGAAAACTACTACCACTACTAGGGTAGTAGATGAACCACCATCTGTTGAGATAGATCCTTTTAAGATACCTACAACTATTGTTGACCGTGTTATGGATAATTATTATTTAGGCGATGGAACTGTCCATCCTGGTGATCATTTGCTTTTTTTCCATGAATTATGCGGGTTGTTTAAGTGTGCAGGTATCATAACTGAACAGGTGAAGAAGAAGTTACTCTCCATATCCTTGAAAGGGAGAGCTGAAGAATGGTATGTGCTGCTGAAGAATGGACAATCCATGGAATGGGAGGAGATGGCATCTCGCTTTTGTTCTAAATTCTATCCTCCCAATGAGATTCATAACGATAGAAATATGATATATAACTTTTGGCCTCATGATGGAGAGAGTACAACTCAAGCTTGGGGGAGATTGAAGTTACTAATGCTTAAATGTCCTATTAATGAACTCCCTAACAATATTATTATCAATAACTTTTATGCTAGGCTTTCTCTTCATGATAAAGATCTACTAGATGCTTCTTGTGCCGGATCATTCACACGTATGAAGGAAGAAGCTAAATGGGATCTACTAGACCGTATTCAAGAGAACACTGAAGCTTGGGAGAATGACAAAGGAAGAAAGTCAGGTATAAACTATGATTATGAATGCATTAAATCTTTTATGGGAACTGATGACTTCCGTGATATTAGAAACGAGTTTGGTCTTGACTCCCAAAGTATTGCCAACTGTTTTAAGGACTTTGCCTCTTACATAGAAATCCCCAAAAACAAGTGGAACAAGTACCATGCACCTTATAAAGAAGTTGTTAGTCATGTTCCCGTTAGGAGTACTGAAGTTTGTACTACTAATCATATTGTGCCTGAACCTCATGTGGAGAAAGTTCCTTTCCCAGCTAAGGTAAATGAGAATTCTATGATTATTAGTGCAAATAATAAAGGTACAATGAAAACTGTGGAGCCTGTTGAGTAATTGAATATTGAACCAGCGGTAGCTATTATGAAAGATCTTGACGCTAGAAATATAGAGGATGAGCATATTGTCTTCTGTGAAGACGCTTCTAATATTATCTCTAATCCTAGATAAGCTAGAAAAGCTAGTGTTCCTATGCTTTCTGTTAAAATTGGTGATCATTGCTACTATGGTTTATGTGATATTGGTGCTAGTTCTAGTGCTATTCCTTATGAGATTTACAGGGAAATTATGCATGAAATTCGTCCTTGTGAGCTTGAGGACATTGATGTGGTTATTCACCTTGCAAACAAGGAAACCATTTGCCCCATTGGTATTGTAAGAGATGTGAAGGTTCTGTGTGGTAAGATTAAGTATCCTGCTGATTTTCTAGTGCTTAATTCAGCAACTAGCAAAACTTGTCCTATCATTTTTGGTAGACCTTTCTTGAACACTTGTGGACACCCGCCGTCACCCCACACTCGCCAACCCGCGCCGCCGCCTTGAGGGACACCGCCACCTCACCCCCGACGCCGTCCCACTCTCCGCCGCCGCCGAGGACCGTCGACGCCCCGACCGTCGCCGCCGCCGCTGCCTACTGCTCCGGTGAGCTCCCCTTCGCGCCCTTCCTCGGCCGTTCGATCGGCATCCAACAGTCCAGAAGGACCGTTGAATAGTCAGCCCAGGGCACTGACTGGTCAGCGCCACGTCATCGCCACGTAGGCCTAGTCAAACGGTCAGAGTTGACTGTTTATTTTTAATTCGAATTAGTTAGCAGATTTTAGTTAGAACTTGTAAAATTCATAGAAATTAATCTACTAGGCCAAAAATTTCAAATAAAATATGTATGGAATCAGTGTCCCACGTAGTATATTGTTGTACAGTTTTTTTATTCTTTTATAGCAAGGTTTTGTCTTGGTTAATTAAATGAGTTAATGCTCTTTTTAGAGTATTAAATTCATAGAAATATTTCTGCAACTCCAAAAATTGCAAAAAATATGTCACTGGAATCAGTAGGACAAGAGAATCTTACGGTGAATTAAAAAGTTAGACTTACAGTATTGGAATTTGCAGAATCTATATAAAGAATTACTAGAGTATTTTAATTACTCAGGGAATTATATAAATCCTTTTTGAGTAATTCCAATTGGTACTGGTTCTATTTTAGGTTGCCTACACAGTGGATATTTTTCCAAGATTTTACAAACAGTTTATTAGCAGTGGCTAAATATTTGGTTTCTAGATCTATTGTTTGGGCATTTAAAATTGCATGCTTTGTTTCTATGCACTTAAAATATTTTGTATGCATGCATACAGTAGGTATACTGAATAAGAATATGTGATGCTACTATAGCAATGTTCAACTTGTCATGCATGCATCTTGCATTGCCATTGTTTGTATATGATTGTGTATGGTTTGTTTATGTGGTTGCAATTGTATCGTGTAGATTGTGACGAGTGCAACGCTTGCTCATGTGTGGATTGTTCGTTCGACCGCTACAGCCAAGGCAAGTAGATGCTACCTTGTTCATGATGTTGTCCTACTATTTTCAATGCATTGTTGTGTATTTTGTAGATGCATGTGTAGGATATTACTATCGCTATGATATGTCCTATTATGTGGTAGGGTTTTCCTGTAGATGAACCACCGTTGGTAGATATGCTTAGCCATGCTATGATGAACGATGGATGGGTTACATCACTGAAGTTGTTTATAAATGTGTTGGTTTGTGAAAACTAAAAACAACTTAATCAATGAATCTCCTGGGTGTGATGGGATTGATAAATTTTGGTGGTATCATTGCGGAAAGGCACCCAGGTATCAAGAGAAAATGATTGGCTTCTTTATTTTGTAGCTTACATGTACAACCATGTGCCAATAATGAAATGGGCGGTTGGTTTGACTCAGTAGGTTGTGGTAACTCGAACCCA
Source organism: Avena sativa (assembly GCA_916181665.1). Classification (NCBI taxonomy): domain Eukaryota; kingdom Viridiplantae; phylum Streptophyta; class Magnoliopsida; order Poales; family Poaceae; genus Avena; species Avena sativa. The sequence goes on from OV702297.1 coordinate 243,852,885, forward strand.
CGTATCCAGAGATGTAGAATTTTGGTAGGTTGGACCGGTGCGTGTCGGGTTTGGGGAGCTACTTCCCGAACGGTCCCTTCTTGGAATTCTCCCTATCATCACCCAATATGAGAGTGATGGTACGAGCTGGGCTGGCCAAGTCACATGGGTAAAGTGTACTAACCCCTGCAGGGTGTATAAACTAATCGATTAGCCGTGTCCCCGGTTACGGACGACTGAGTTGCTTAATATTGATTCCATGACATGTTTCTCGCTCATTCCAATTTCATAATTGCTTTAATGTTGATGGGTTAACTTAATTGGGATCTTTTCAAAGAAAATCAAAAACTGTTTATGAAAGTAGGACAAAGGTATTTGCAAATGCAAGATAACCATAGCTCCACTTGCCAAATATGCATGTAGATGTTAGCTCTATTGTCTCCTTTAATAGCTCTACTTGCCATACATTCCATGTATTGACCCTTCGGGGCTGCTACGTTTCATGTTGCAGGATATTCCGATTCTGAGTGATCGATTTAGGCCACGGTACTCCACTCGGCACTTGTTCACTTGTGGGCAATTTGAAGAATGGAGGATTTATTCTATTTATGTTGCTACTTGAATAAGTTGAGCTAGCCTCGAGCTAAGCCTTTATTGTAATAATGATACTCTGGATCTTCGTTATTTATGATACACGGATATTTTTCTATGTTATTTATCTTATTCTATTGTGAGCCAATGAACCGATCCAGGGATTGGCATGTCACATAGAAGCTACGGTCTTTTTAGAACCATAGTGTTACAAGATGGTATCACATCCCGTGTGTCGACTGTAGGATCGTGACCTAGGTTTGGATTAGGAAGCCATAGAATTATTAAAGCTTATATTAACTCTATCTTTCATCTTATGCCTTTCACTCTCGTAAGTCCTTACCATATGCTATTCTCACACTTTCCTCTTTTGATTGATAGATGGGAGAAGTCAGGACTGAGTATGCAACGATGGAATCACCAAGGCCCTTTGCAAGACAGTTGGCACAGCTCTCGCAGTCATTGGGATTGCCACTGCCCATGTTCAAGGGAAGAAGGCTGTACACCTATGGATATGGCGAGGATGCATGGGAGATCACCACTTTCATCTTTAGGGATGCCGCCCTGCCAAAACCTGTACATCTGATCTACACCAAGACATACTGCAACTGGGGACTTCGAATAAACTTGGCCCTGCATGAAGCCCTGTCACGCTAGTGCCATCTTGTTCGACACCTGCTGCCAGAAGACTCACCCTACCATGACTACGGAAGGCATGATGAGAATGGGAACGTTGTGGCTACCCCAGGCGACAGGAACAACATGCCGCCCCATCGAAGGCACATAGAGGATATGGAAAGGGAGAATGGAGCTCTAGGTGAGAAAGTGATGATGGTAAAGGAGATAGCAGATTTTGCCAGCAATGGTATGGTGGTCCAGGGACAGGAGATAGAGACCTTGCATGAAGCTGTGGATGTTCTGAATAATGCACTGATAGGCAGGGATGCAACCATAGCACAGCTTAATGGGACCGTGCAGGAAAACAATCAGGCCATACAACAGCTGCAAGGTACCGTCCAGGAACGGAACCAGACTATTGAAGATATGGCAGCCCAGATTGCCGCTCTCCAAGCACAGCTGAACCCACCCTCTGATGATAACAATGGAGATGATGGCAACAATGATGATAATGATGATAGTGGGAACGATGATGATGATGAGGACGAGGATGATGATGACGGAGACGATGATGGTGGAGGAGATGAAGCTGTTGCAGCTGCAGCAGAGGAAGAAGAAGAGGAGGATCCAGAAGAGGTGGAATTTGAAATTTCAAGTGATGACTCAGGAGAGGTGTATACTCCGCCGCCATGGTTGTTTCGTGGACAGAAGCGCCAACGCATGAGTGCAAGGACCTACGGCAACATCTTCATGAAGTAGATAGATGCCCACTACCTAGTCTTCGTTAGGTAAAATCGTTAGGTTAAGTCTCGATCAATGTAAAACTTAATTACTGTTAGTTTAAGAGTGTTTAGTTGATCCTATGTGTACTCCAATGTCCCAGGATTATTTGTGCGGATTTTATAGAAGAGTTATGGCAAATTTTGGTTGATATCTGAGTTTTTCCTCATGCAGTTTTCTGCTGACACATCTGTACTGCACGATTTTGCATATTTTATTGGTAACTGGGAAAAATCTGAAAACAATAGGGATGGTTCTAAACTCTTTGTAATGTATACAAAAAAATCGGCATAAATTCCTGACGAGTCTAAGTCAGGTAGAAAAATTCGTGAACACTGCTGGACTGTTCTGGCAGATTCCTGTTTTAATGCTTTGTTGGCCTTTTGTGTTGATAACTATTGCTAACTCTTCTAAAAACTATTTCAGTAGATATATACTGCTAGGATAACCCCTGGGACGTTGCTGGATCGTTTGTTTGCTGATGTGTTGCTTGCTTGAGATTGTCTGTGGTTGCTTTGTTGTTGTTTGATCATAATGCATGGGTAGAATCCTGATTCCGTAATCGATTCTTTCTAAGCTTACCTGTGCTGAACCGCAGATCCCTCCTCACCGTCAACCAAATGAGTTGGAGCATCTCATGGCAGCTCAGGCACAGCTGACCCAAGTGATGACCCAGTTCATGGAAGCTCAGAACAACAACAACAACAACAACAATGGGAACAACCAGCCTCAGGGAGATGCACTTACAAGGTTCCTGAGGCTAAGGCCAGCGAAGTTCTCAACTGCAGCGGAGCCGATGATTGCTCTCGACTGGTTGCGTTCAGTCAATAAGGATCTGGTAATTGTTGGGTGCACGGATGCTGAGAAGGTGAGGTTTGCCGCTCACCTACTGGAGGGACCAGCCGCTTCGTGGTGGGACACTTTTCAGATCACCCACCCTCTGGACACTGTGACTTGGGCAATGTTTGAGGAAGGTTTCAGGACCAACCACGTTTCTTCAGGAGTTCTGAGCCTGAAGAGGAAGGAATTTCACAACTTGCGCCAAACCAACCGCACCGTGGCTGAGAATATTGAGGAGTTCAACAACCTGCCTCGTTATGCACCTAAGGATGTTGACACTGATGCCAAAAGGAGAGAGAGGTTCCTGGATGGCCTCGGTGATGAGCTATCAGTGCAGCTGCTGGTGGTTTATTGTCCCACTTTCCAGGAGCTTATGGACAAGGCCAGAATTTTGGAGGGGAAGCACAAACAGGTGGAAAACCGCAAGAGAAAGAGCAACAATCACCACTCTGGTTCTCACCACGAGTCTCGCACTTCCTATGATGGGTACTCCAAGCATGGTGGAAGTGACCATGGGCACCATGGAAGCCATGACCGCCACAACCATGGAGGCGATGGACATCGCCATGATAGCCACAAGGGAAACCGTCACAGCCACAAGGGAAGACACACTCACCATTCTGGAGGACACAGTGGACATGACCGCAACCGTGATCGCAACTTTGTGAAGAAGGACCTGAGTGAGGTGACATGCTTCAAGTGTGGCCAGAAGGGACATTATGCATACAACTGTTTGGAGAAGAAGGGAATGAAGCCAGGCAACAACCAGAAGGCCACAGTGAACCACATGAATGTGGAGGAGATCCCAGATGAGCCTGAACTTGTGGTTGGTAAGTTTCCAATCAACACTCACCCTACACTTATACTTTTCGATACTGGTGCATCGCATTCATTCATATCAAGGGCATTTGTGTATAAGTATAAGTTACCCATGGAGTCTCTGAAAGGTTCTAATAGAGTAAGCTCACCTGGAGGGGATATGATAGCTAGCACGGGATGCCGTGACTTCACCATGAGGATTGGAACACACAATTTTATTGCACATCTGGTAGTTTTGGAGTCACAAGGTTTAGATGTAATATTGGGCATGGATTGGATGTCTATGCATGGGGGACACATAGATTGTGCACAGCGAGCGGTGTCGCTCAAAACCCCGGATGGTAAGAGGATTAGGTTCAAGTCGGATGTGCGACCGGGAAGGTGTAAGCTGAATTATCTTAAGGGGGTTAGCATGGATACTGTGCCTGTGATTAAGGAGTACCCCGACGTGTTTCCGGAAGAGCTGCCAGGGATGCCACCTGATAGGGATGTGGAATTTCTCATCGATCTGATGCCGGGAACAAGACCTATAGCAAAGAGACCATATAAGATGGATGTGGATGAGCTGAAGGAATTAAAGAAACAGCTAAAGGAGCAGTTGGACAAGGAATTTATTCACCCTAGTTCGTCGTCATGGGGTGCACCTGTTATATTTGTGGAGAAGAAGGACAACAACAAGAGGTTAGTGGTGGACTATCGCTCGCTGAATGAAGTGACCATCAAGAACAAATACCCCCTGCCGAACATAAATGATTTGTTTAATCAACTAGAAGAAGCAAATGTGTTTAGCAAAATTGATCTGCGATCGGGCTAATTCCAATTGAAGATCCAGGAGGAGGACATACCAAAAACTACGTTCACTACTAGGTATGGTTTATATGAGTATACGGTTATGTCTTTTGGACTAACGAATGCTCCGGCATATTTCATGACCATGATGAACAAGGTATTCATGGAGTACTTAGACAAGTTCGTGGTTGTGTTCATCAATGACATACTGATATATTCCAAGGACGATGCTAAGCATGAGAAACATTTGCGACTGATTATGGAGAAGCTAAGGGAACACAAGTTGTATGCCAAATTCAGCAAGTGTGAATTCTGGCTTAACACTGTTGGGTTTCTTGGACATGTGGTGTCAGGAGAAGGAGTCGCTGTTGATCCAAGCAAAGTGACTGCAGTAACTGAGTGGGAAGCGCCCAAGAATGTGGGCGATATTCGGAGCTTTTTGGGACTTGCTGGATATTACCGGAGGTTCATTGAAAATTTCTCCAGTATTGCTAAGCCGATGACAGAACTTCTGAAGAAGGAGAGAAAGTTTGAGTGGATAGATGCATGTGAAGCCAGCTTTCAGGAACTGAAGCATCGACTAGTGACCGCACCTGTTCTGTGTTTACCTGATCTTCAGAAGGATTTCCAAGTGTTCTGTGATGCTTCTCGACAGGGACTTGGAAGTGTGCTGATGCAAGATGGGAGAGTGGTGTCATATGCCTCGTGGCAACTTAAACACTATGAGAGGAATTAACCCACGCATGACTTGGAATTAGCATCGGTTGTGCATGCGCTCAAAGTATGGAGGCACTACCTAATGGGAAAACACTGCGATGTGTACACCGACCACAAGAGCCTGAAGTACATATTTACACAGAAGGAACTGAACATGAGGCAAAGGAGATGGTTGGAGCTTATCAAGGATTATGATATGAATTTGCAATACCACCCAGGAAAAGCCAATGTAGTAGCAGATGCTCTGAGCCGGAAGGTCTATGCCAATGGATTGACTGTTGGGGAATTGCCCGAGGATTTGTGCAAGCAATTCAAGGACCTTAGACTGGAGGTAGTGTCAGAAGGATATTTGGAAGCAATGGAAGTCCAACCAACGCTACAGGACAGGATCAGGAAGGCTCAAGTAGGAGACAAGGAGATGGAAGAAATAAAGGAAAAGATGAAGGAGGATCGAGCAAAAGAATTCTGTGAGGATGAGCAAGGAACCTTGTGGTATGGAGATCGTTTGTGCGTTCCCAACGATCCGGAGATAAGGAAGTTGATTCTGCAGGAAGCTCATGACTCGCCGTATTCCATACATCCGGGCAATACGAATATGTATATGGATCTAAAGGACAGATTTTGGTGGAACAACATGAAGGGAGACATCGCCGAGAATATTTCCTTACGTGATGTTTGCAGCTGAGTGAAGGCGGAACACCAGAAGCCAGCAGGATTGCTACATCCATTGCCCGTGCTGGATTGGAAGTGGGATAGAGTGGGAATGGATTTTAACATAGGATTGCCCAGGACCAGGTCGAGTTACGACTCTATTTGGGTCGTGGTCGACCATTTGACCAAGGTAGCCCACTTTATACCGGTGAAGACAACCTACACGAGTGCAAGGTTGGCCAAGATTTATATGGACAGAATTGTGTGCCTACATGGAGTTCCATAGAGCATTGTATCAGATAGAGGCACCCAATTTACATCACACTTTTGGCGCCAGCTGCACGAGTCATTGGGAACTAGGTTGGAGTTTAGCACAGCGTTCCACCCACAGACTGATGGACAGACCGAGAGGATAAATCAGATTTTGGAGGACATGTTGAGAGCTTGCGCCTTGGCTCATGGTTCTAGTTGGGATGAGAATTTTCCATATGCTGAGTTTTCCTACAACAACAGCTACCAAACCAGCATCAAGACATCGCCGTTCGATGTGCTATATGGGAAGAGATGCCGGACACCATTGCTATGGGATGGAGTAGGAGAACATCAGCTATTTGGACCTGATTTGATCAAGGACGCCGAGGAGAAGGTCGCTTTGATTAGGGACAGGCTGAAGATAGCACAGTCAAGGCAGAAGAGCTACGCTGATGCCAAGCGCAAGGAAGTGGTGTATGAGATAGGTGATAGAGCATACCTCAGAGTGTCGCCACTACGTGGAATTGAGAGATTTGGAATCAAGGGCAAGCTGGCACCTCGGTTTATTGGACCATATCGGGTCTTAGCACACAAAGGAGAGGTTGCTTATCAGTTGGAGTTGCCAGAGGCTCTGTCCGCCGTCCACAATGTGTTCCACGTGTCCCAGCTGAAGAAGTGCCATCCGGAGATGGTGGACACACCATTGAGAGACACAGTGCCACTAGATGAGGTTCAACTTGAGAAAGACTTGACCTATGAGGAGAAGCCAGTCAAGATACTAGAGACAGCGGAGAGGATTACCCGTACCAAGACGATCAGGTTTCGCAAGGTGCAATGGATCCACCACACCGAAGAGGAAGCCACTTGGGAGCGTGAGGATGACATCCGAGAGGACCACCCGCACATATTTGCTAGCCACGCCGAATCTCGGGGACAAGATTCATCTTAAGGGGGTTAGTCTTGTCACATCCAAAATTTTAGATTTGGTACTAGATATCATACATGTCATTGCATCATGATCATCTTTGCAAAAATTCAGTTTGAAAAAGTTTTGGCAAAACAAATCACTTGCAATTGCGTTTGGACGCCTACACTTGAACACTCGGTTTTACCATGCTTCTGTTAAAAACAATATTTTGGTTGTTTGGAAGGCACAGGTGCGTAGAGGGTTTCTCCACGAACCCGTAGCACTTTGAATCGCCCAAATCGGAGCTTCGTAGCAAAAGTTATGGAAATCTAAATTTTGATCTTAGAGTAGACAGATTTCTGTCAAAAATTCAGTTAAGAAAATACACCAAGGAAAAGGGAAAAGAAAATAAAAAAAGGGGGAAACCAGCCGGCGCAGCCAACTGGCCCGCGGCCCAGCTGGCCCAGCCGGGGCCTGCCAGGCCCACGGCAGCAGCAGCCCGCCAGCAGCAGCGCGCCCGCGCGGCGCGTAGTATCCACCGCCACCGTCTGCCAGCCCCGCTGACGAGCGGGCCCGACCTGTCAGCCGCCACGCGCCACTGACGCGTGGGCCCCATGCATCAGCACGTTCTTCTCCAACTCGTGTGCAACACCGATTCCTCCGGAATCGGGCCGTTTCCGAACCGATTTCTCCGAGATTTTTGCCTATAACAATCTACTAGTTCCCCTCTTCGAAAGCCCCCAATTTTCGCTATCTATCGCACCGCCATCGTCGCGGAATTTTTCGCCGGAGTTCACCGCCGCCACCGCGCCATTGACGCGGTAAGCTTCCGCCACCGCCGCACGCGCCTCCCCCTCTCGCCTCGCTCGCCCGCGAGGGTCACCGCCGTTGCCTGCTCACTGCCTCCCTCTCCTCCCCCCCCCCCCCCCCCCCGCAGGTCCACGCCCCGACGATGCCACCCACGCCACCGACGCCGCCGCCACTCTAGCCGTCCGCCGCCGTCGCCCCCACACTCGCCAACCCGTGCCGCCGCCTTGAGGGACACCCCCACCTCGCCGCCGACGCCGTCCCACTCTCCGCCGCCGCCCCGACCGTCGCCGCCGCCACTACCTACTGCTCCGGTGAGCTCCCCTTCGCGCCCTTCCTCGGCCGTTCGATCGGCATCCAACGGTCCAGATGGACCGTTGAATAGTCATCCCAGGGCGCTGACTGGTCAGCGCCACGTAGGCGTAGTCAAATGGTCAGAGCTGTCTGTTTATTTTTAATTCGAATTAGTTAGCAGATTTTAGTTAGAACTTGTAAAATTCATAGAAATTAATCTACTGGGCCAAAAATTTGAAATAAAATATGTATGGAATCAGTGTCTCACGTAGTATATTTCTGTACAGTTGTTTTATACCTTTACATCAAGGTTTTGTCTTGGTTAATTAAATGAATTAATGCTCTTTTTAGAGTATTAAATTCATAGAGATAGTTCTGAAACTCCAAAAATTGCAAATAATATGTCCCTGGAATCAGTAGGACAAGAGGAATCTTACAGTGAATTAAAAAGTTAGACTTACAGTATTGGAATTTGCAGAATCTATATAAAGGCTTACCGGAGTATTTTAATTACTCAGGGAATTATATAAATCCTTTTTGAGTAATTCCAATTGGTACTGGTTCTATTTTAGGTTTCCTACACAGTGGATATTTTTACAAGATTTTACAAACAGTTTATTAGCAATGGCTAAATATTTGGTTTCTAGATCTATTGTTTGGGCATTTAAAATTGCATGCTTTGTTTCTATGCACTTAAAATATTTTCCATGCATGCATACAGTAGGTATACTGAATAAGAATATGTGATGCTACTGTAGCAATGTTCAACTTGTCATGCATGCATCTTGCATTTCCATTGTTTGTATATGATTATTTATAGTTTGTTTATGTGGTTGCAATTGTATCGTGTAGATTGTGACGAGTGCAACGCTTGCTCGTGTGTGGATTGTTTGTTCGACCACTACAGCCAAGGCAAGTAGATGCTACCTTGTTCATGATGTTGTCCTACTATTTTTAATGCATTGTCGTGTATTTTGTAGATGCATGTGTAGGATATTACTATCGCTATGGTATGTCCTATTATGTGGTAAGGTTTTCCTGTAGATGAACCAGCGTTGGTAGATGTGCTTAGCCATGCTATGATGAACGAGGGCTGGGTTACATCACTGAAGTTGTTTCTAAATGTGTTGGTTTGTGAAAACTAAAAACAACTTAATCAATGAATCTCCTGGGTGTGATGGGATTGATAAATTTTGGTGGTATCATTGCGGAAAGGCACCCAGGTATTAAGAGAAAATGATTGGCTTCTTTATTTTGTAGCTTATGTGTACAACCATGTGCCAATAATGAAATGGGCGGTTGGTTGGACTCAGTAGGTTGTGGTAACTCGAACCCACGTATCCAGAGATGTAGAATTTTGGTAGGTTGGACCGGTGCGTGTCGGGTTTGGGGAGCTACTTCCCGAACGGTCCCTTCTTGGACTTCTCCCTATCATCACCCAATATGAGAGTGATGGTACGAGCTAGGCTGGCCAAGTCAGATGGGTAAAGTGTACTAACCCCTGCAGGGTGTATAAACTAATCGATTAGACATGTCCCCGGTTATGGACGACTGAGTAGCTTGATATTGATTCCATGACATTTGTAACATCCCTAAAATCATGTTTCAAAACTCATGCATATCATCCATGCATCCATGATCATTTAGGGTTCCATTTCAAAATTTCAAAAAGCAGGAGCATATGATGCTCATTATTTTATGTATGTTTGCACTAGCCTTAGTGCTACTTTCTAATGAGAAAGATACTTAATTCTATTCAGTAATGTCTTGAGTTCAAATTAAGGGTTTTCCAAGGCTTGTGCAAAGTTTTCAAAACAAAGTATGAAAATAAAACCAAACTTATGCCTATTATTTGTGTCTCATAAAGGCTTGGTTTATTTTATTTTTCAAATGACCCAAGTGTGTTTGAGTAAACAGAAGTGTTTGACACACATTTGAGTACAAAGTTCACTATATGAAAATTTAGAAAAGATTTGAAATCAAACTTATTTGAATTAGAGTTGAAAAATCATTTCTAGATAATCAAACAGAAAAAGAAAAATGAAAGGTAAGAAAAAATTATAGCAAACAGCTAATCTGGACCAACCCAGCCCAGTTCGACCCATCTAGCCCAGCAACTCCCTCCCGCGAAACGTTTTCTTTTACTCGCAACCACACCCACAGAGTCACTGACTGCCTGGACCCACCTCCTCTTCTTTTCTTTCGCTGACAACCGCGGCCCACACAGCAGTCATCGTCTCAACCCAGCGACGAGTTCCTCCCCAAATCACTCCGGCCATTTCCTATTTGATTTGCGGCTTCAATTCTGTTGAATGCACGAGTAATTCTCGCCCACGTCCTCGCCTACTTAAGCACCATGCCGCCCTCCTCCTTTTCCCCCAAACCACACCCCACCGGAGCCACCAGGCTGCTCGGATTTCTCTCTGGAAGCCCCTCTGCTCCGACGAGTTCGTCGTCGAATTCCGGTAAGCACCACGTTCCCCTCTGCCTATGGTTTAGACTAACTGTTTCTGCATCTCGGTGCGCACCTACTGACACCCTCCGTTTGCTCGCGCATGCTCTGTAGCCTCGGCAACATCATCGACTGAGCTCCGCCACCGTCTTCTCGAATTCCGGTGACCGTTCCCCGTAAGCCCCAGCTTCCCCTCTTCCTCTATTTGATACGCATGTGATCCCCAGCATCCTACGCACCTAACGGCACCCTTTTCTCATCTTAGCGTGGCCCAGAACATCGTCTCCGTCGCCAACCGAGAGCACCTTCGCCAGGGACTTCTCCGATGAGCAATCCACAATGACCCCGAGCGTCTCTTCGCCAACTGAGGCATCGTTGAGCATCCGCACGTCACGACGACCTCGGTGAGAACCTTCCCTTGCCCTCTCGCCTCCTGTAACTCCGGCAACTTCACCGCCAGAGCACACCGCCGCCACTCGCCGCCGCCAGCGCCGACACTTGTTGGTCAGTCGCTGAGAGTCGTGCGATGTAGATCGGACGAACGCGATAGAACATAGTCGAAGGGGTAAGTAGCAATCTATGCCACAAGATTTAGTTAGATCTGATGGTGCGCAAGCACGATCCGGTGCGAAGCGGTACCAGCCAACCAGATGCTGCCGCGTGGCATGTTCTTCGTTTTAAAAATCTGGATTAGATCTATTAGATGTTTAAATTTGAATAATTCATCACTTTTGATTCCCACGTCCAAATTTGACAAATTTTATATCAATGGAATCAGGAGAGAAAATCCTTTCCATTTATGCAATGTGTTTAAAGTTTTTCCTCTGTTAAAATGGTTGCTTTTATAGAAACATGTGTAGGCCTAATTTGTGTATAATAATTATTTGGAATTTGCTATGCAAATAAAGTTTATTTGGCTTGTTTTGTACTTGTTTATGTTTCAGTACTGTGCACGTGTCTTGTTTGGTGTAGAGATTCATCACATGGCATTATGCATGCATCCATATATTTATGCTTTTATTTATTTTGTATGTGATTTTGGTGCTATTATTTTATGTGTAGATTTTGGTGCAAATAGTGATTGTGATTGTGAGGATTGTAGCTACTCTCCAAACTACCAAGGCAAGTGGTGCTTCATGATTTATTCCTATGTTTTTCAACTATGCATTAGAAATATTTTGCTTGCATGGATATTTTGATCTATATGCTATGCTTGGGAAATCCTAGTAGTTGTAGAATTGCTAGAAATATTTCTAACTCTTATCAATGCCATGCTTAGCCTAGCTAGTAGCTACCAAGGGTGGTTATATACTATGAGAAAATATTTCTAAGTCTTTGGACTTGTGTTTTGTTAATAAAACAACTAAGTGAATGAAATACCTGGGTGGAATGGAAAGATTGGTTTGTGTTGAGTGGTTACACAAGGCCCATTTCTATGGTTTACCTTGTGTATCTCACTTGTGGAAAGCCACCCAGGAACAAAGGGATTGGAGATGCCATATGTTAATAAGCTTCTAGTACAGCCACTTGGCAATATGGGCTCTGCCTGGATCATATAGGTTGCAATAACTTAGCCATTTAGACAGTTGGTGGTAGTGGGATGATAGGTTGGAGCGCGTCCATTTGGTCTAAGGGAAGGCTTCTGAAAGGTCCTGTCTTGGTGAAAATCAAGTCTTGTGGGGAAAGTGCACAACCTCTACAGATGGAAGAATCTAAGTACTTAGCCATGTCCCTGGTATTGGACAACTTGAGCATCAAGACATGGAAGCTATCAAGAATCTCCTCATCCCAATTTCTAAGTAAAAACTTGTGGTTGAACAAGGGTGAAGGTCCCCAATGTCTATTGGTGGTACCTTGGGAAAGATTTTGACGAAGAAAAACTTAGTGTTTTCAACTAATAAGTAAAACCTATTTTGAGCAAAGCAAGCCTAAGCTACACTTAGTCAAAATGCATATAGTATCTAGTCTACCAATATTCTACTAAGGTATCACTTGCCAATACTATTCCAATGTATTGACCCACTGTGGCTGTAACTTGTGATGTTGTAGGTTATTCTGATGGTGATTAGGGGTTATGAGTCTACACTCAACATGCTTGCCTGTGGCACATGAAGATGAAGACTTATTTATCTTATTACATATTTAAACTCTTGTACTAGGCCTGTGGCCATGGAGTTGTAAAAGACTATGTTTGTCTCTGGAATGACTTGTAATAATGACCTTTGTTTCTGTGTACTTCATCTTAAACTGTGGATGCTAGCATTGATCTAGGGACTAGCATTGCAATCACAGGGATCCTTTCCTTTACAAAGGAGGGATCTTACAGATGGTATCAGAGCACTGTGTTGCCTGTAGGATTATGACCCTAGGATTGGAAACCACTAAGGAAAAAAATTCAACAACTTCCACACTTGTCTTTTCTTCTCGTAAACTTTTCTAATCTTCTTTATCATCTCTATTTGTAGATGAACTCCATCAGCGAAGCCGTGAAGAAGGGACCACTCATGACTATGACTTTGGAATGTGAGACAGAATTCCCCAAGGCTCTCAAGGACCTCATGGTTGCCATGGGAATACATGGTGTAGCTGTGTACAAAGGTTTTCCTGTGATGGATGAAGGAGTTGAGTACTGGTGGGAGCAACTTCACTTGTATAAAAACAAGGAAGACAACCACAAGGACTCAGGATTCTGCATGGTCACCAACTCAGTGATGCACACTACATTCTTTGATTCAGCAAGGGATGCAGCTTGGAAAGCCATCAAAGAGCTTGGTGATAGAATCAAGTGCAGAATGCTCAACACCCAGAATGATCTTAAGGAAGAAAAGAAGCATACCCAAGAGTTAGAGGCTACCAACCAAAGTTTAAGGAAGGACATCATAGACTTAGCAATGGAGTCATGTGATCTAGATAAACAGATTGCCTCTAGGGATGCCCTGTTAGCCAACTTGGCAAGTGAGATGGGATTGTAAACGTACTTCGTTAGTTGGACAACCACACTTATCATTTTATTTTCCAAATGTTGTTTAAAATAAGTTGAACCTTGGTTGTTTGTAATGAATCCATGTATGCCATGAATTGTGTGTTTTGATTTCCAAAGTTATGCATGTGATGCCTTGTCTTGTGATTTGTCTTAAAATTGTGTTGATTCTAACTTTCTCTATCTTATTAAATAGATGCCTAATGTTACTATCAGCACGGCTGAAGAGTTCAAGGGAACTCGTTTTGGCACTCGTATTATTGAGCTCACTAGTCTGCTCAATCTCCCTCTTCCTACTATCATGATGATTCCCCTCACCAAGTTTGAGAGGAAAGACCTTTGGGGCTTCAAGGTTAATCAGCCAGGACGCCAGACTGAGCCTACCACGGAGGCAATCATCTTCAAGATCATGCATGATGACAAGGAGAGAGGCCTAGAGGTAGTCATGTAGGATTTGCTTGGACGTTTACTAGGGGGACACTCTCGAGAGGTTAGAGGTACTCACTTCCACGCCATTGGTAGACGTGATGAGGATGGTGAGGCCATTGACTTTGAGGATACTTCGAGAGAGACGGCAGAGCCAATTCGTCTATACCTCCAGGACTTAGAGGTTCTTCTTAGGCACCTAGACACTGATAGGACCAACGTCATGCTTAGCAATGACGAACTCCAGGTGCAGCTTCGTGAGAAGGACAAGCTCTTCGTGGAGCAAGATGAGATAATCAAAGAAATGGAGGCCAAGTTTGAGAGTCAGGATAGAAAGTTCAAGAGTCAAGAGAAGAGAATCCAAGGTAGGAACAAGAGGATTCGAGACATGACTGCAGAACTAGAGGCCAAGGACTTCGAGCTCGTGCATCAGCAAGGTGTGATTGAGAGGCTTCATGCACAGAAGAGGGCTCTCAAAGCCAAAGTAGAGACCTTGACCACCAATGTCGAGGAATACAAGACCGCTATGGAGAATGCAGGTCTTACACTTGTTGATGAGGAGGTTGATGCAGAGGAGTAGTGCTGACTACTCATATACCATTTATTTACCATGTTTTTGATTATTGAGTCGCAATGACCATCCAACATGTAGATGGCTTGCTATTGGTGTGTTTACTTTTTCAAAAAACTTGTTGTCTGTGTTGTTGAACCTTTTACTATTATGATGCATGGTTGGTGATTGTTTATGTGATGTATTGTGCATGTTAGCATCTATGGGTATCTCATTCTTGTCTCTATTAAACAACCACAGATGCCTCCCCGACGTGCCAATCCCAACCCCAACAACAACAACATCACCCTTGAGATGCAGCAGATGATGAAAACTCAGACTCAGTTAATGCAAATGATGACCACGTTCATCTAGAATCAGAACAACAACAACAACAACAACAACAACAACAACAACAACAACAACAACAACAACAACAATAATAATAATAACAACAACAACAACAACAACAACAATCAGAATAACCCACCGGGTTTTGACATGCTTACCAGGTTCTTAAGACTGAGGACAGCAAAGTTCTCAGGAACTACTGATCCTATGGTGGCCAATGATTGGCTACGCTCTGTGAACAAGGACTTGGTAACTGTCGGCTGTACTGATGAAGAGAAAGTCAGATTTGCAGCTCACTTGTTGGAAGGACCAGCAGCCACTTGGTGGGATAACTTCCAAATCACCACTCCCATTGAGGATGTGACATGGGCTATCTTTGAAGATGGTTTCCGTACTGCTCACATCTCATCCAGAGTGATGAGTTGAAGAAGAAAGAGTTCCATAACTTGAAGCAGCGCCACCGCAGCGTGGCTGAATATATTGAGGAGTTCAACAACCTGGCGCGATATGCACCGGATGAAGTTGACACTAATGCTAAGAGGAAGGAAAAGTTCCTTGAAGGGTTGAATGATGAATTGAACCTGCAGTTAGCTGTGGCCTATGTTCCCACATACCAGTCTCTTTGTGACAAGGCTGCTATTTTGGAAAGCAAAATGAAACAAGTTGAAAGCAGGAAGAGGAAGCACTCTGATAAACACAGCTCGGGATCGTCTCATAAGCGTTCCCATTATGATGACAGTGGGAGTTCTGGATCCCACAAGCATGGGAAGTTCAACAAGCACCACAACCACAACCGTTATCATGACAACAAGCACCACCGTAGTCATGACAACGATAAGTACAAGAATCACAAGGGTGGATATAAGAGCCACCACAATGGAAGTGGAAGTGGCAGTGGAAGCCAGCCTATCAAGAAGGATCTTAGTCAGGTTGAATGTTTCAAGTGCAAGAAGATGGGGCATTATGCAAATGAATGCCCAGAAAAGAAAGTTGAAGGACCCAATAAGCCCAACCCTTTTCAAAAGGGGCAAGTGAACCGCATTAATGTGGAGGAGATCTATGAGGAATCTGATGTTGTGGCTGGTAAGTTCAAACTCAATTCTATTCAAGCACTTGTTCTTTTTGATACTGGTGCATCACATTCATTCATATCAAAAGCATTTGTTGATAGAAATGGGTTTCCAACTGAAAACATTGGGTGTCCAATAAAAGTAAGTTCTCTAGGTGGAGATATGATAGTAAGTCTTGGATGTCGGGATCTAGTGATAGAGTTTGGAAAACATAAGTTTCCAGTGAGTCTGATAATCCTAGATTCCCAAGGACTGGATGTAATTTTGGGAATGGATTGGATGACCAAGTATGAAGGAGTACTAGATTGCGCCAATCGTACTGTTGCACTCACAACCCCGGAAAAGAAACGGATTAGATTCAAGTCTAACTTTGAATCAAAAGGGAGTAAGCTAAATTCTCTTAAGGGGGTTAGCATAGATAGTGTGCCAATTGTGAGTGAATATCCAGATGTGTTTCCGAAAGCATTGCCAGGAATGCCACCAGATAGAGATGTGGAATTTCTTACTGATTTGCTACCAGGATCTGGACCAATAGCAAAGAGACCGTACAAGATGTCAGTGGATGAGTTGAAAGAACTCAAGAAGCAGCTTGGAGAACAGTTGCAGAAAGGTTTTATCCAACCAAGTTCTTCATCTTGGGGAGAACCAGTTTTGTTTGTGGAAAAGAAAGATAGAAGTCAAAGGTTATGCATAGATTACCGTTCACGCAATGAGGTGACTATCAAGAACAAATACCCTTTGCCTAGAATCAATGACTTGTTTGATCAGTTAGAAGGAGCCTGTGTGTTCTCAAAGATTGATCTCCGGTCAGGTTATTTCCAGCTCAAGATAATGGAACAAGACATACCTAAGACAACTTTCACCACAAGGTATGGATTGTATGAGTATACCGTGATGCCATTTGGTTTGACCAATGCACCAGCATACTTCATGAACATGATGAACAAGGTGTTCATGGAATTTCTTGATAAGTTCGTTGTCGTTTTTATCGATGACATGATCTACTCCAAGAGCAAAGAAGAGCATGAAGGACATTTACGTTTGATACTTGAGAAGATTAGAGAGCATAAGCTGTATGCCAAATTCAGCAAGTGTGAATTTTGGTTAAAAGAAGTTGGTTTTCTTGGACACGTTGTGTCAGGAGATGGTGTAGCAGTTGATCCTGCTAAGGTTTTGTAGCACCCCGGGTAAAACCACTACTAGAAATCGTCTGCATTTATATCTGTGCATCATCATCATATCGGCATGCATGTTTTAACTAAAACTATTTTTGAAAAGCCCCTCTTTGTTTTGTAGATATTCCCCATCTTCATTTCAGATATAAAACCCTGTGTTTCCGGATGTCTCTATTTGTCAAAACCCTATTTGTAAATGTTTCTATTTTAAAATAAATAAAATAAATAAATAGATATAATATATTTTTATCCGGGGAGGCAGCCGCAGGCCCGGCCCGAAAGCCCAGCCGCAGCCACCTACCACCCCAACCTGGTCAAACCCTAATCCCTCCCCACTCCCTCACCCCGCCGCCGCGCCCACCCTGAGCACCTCCCTGTGCACACGCAGCGACACACACGCATAGCCCCGTCCCGATACTCCCTGGCCACTCCGCGTATGACCAACACGGTCAACCACCCTGCCGCGAGCCTGGCCCCACCACTCACGCGATCCCCAGTCCCCACCCCGACCTGTTCCGCACCCCAACCTGACCAGCCTCACGCTCCTCCCGTCCTGCGTCGAGTGCCCCTGGCCTCGCACCTCCGCTCTCTCTCCTCGATCGATCCCCACCTCCCCGCTCGATTGACCCGATCCCCAGGAACGTCCCGACCCCACCTTCCTCGCACGCTCCTCGGGATCCTCTCTCCCCTTCCCTCGTCTCTCCCGCATACGCCATCGCTGACCTCTGCTCGATCTCTCCAGACGCCGAGCCATCCCCCTCCATCTCGTCTCCTCCCTTCCCAACCTCGCCGCCGCCTGTGAGATCCCCTCCGTGTCGCTGCCCTCAAGCTCTTCCCCCCATCGCCGGGAGCGCCCAGTTCCTCCCCGTTGACAACGTGCCTACCCGTGCTCTGCCCCTGCAGGAGGCTGCCAAGCCTCCTCCGCGGTTCCGCCTCCCCGAGCCCTCCATCGCCGTCGTTGCCCCTCCGGCGGGCCCTGCTTCTCTGCCTGCACCCCGCTGGTCGCCCCGTGTTCCTGCACCTTGGTCGCCTCTCACGCGAGCTCGCCCCTGCCCTTCTCGCCTCCGGCCGCAACCTGCCTCGTCCCGGTCCGGCCTCGCAGCGCCGTTGCGGCCATCCTCTGCTCCGCAGCTCCCAGCCACAAGGACCGCGTTGCCCCTGCAAGGTCGTCGTTGACCTCGCGTCTTCCATCCCTGCATGCATCAGAGCCGACCATGGCTGCTCATGTGGCCTCGTTGTTCTGCCAGCGTTCCTCTGCCCTGGCATGCCTCTATCAGCCACAACCCCTGCAGGCTCCTTCCTAGCACGGCTTCCTTGTTGTCCTGCTGTGTGTCCTTCGTCGTCGGCATATGCTCAAGGTCTTCCTGTTACCCGTTCTTCTGTTGTTGGGCACACTTGATGCCTCCTGGCCATGTGACGAGTGTATGCCTATATCCTTTCCAAGACTACAAGAACATGGACATGGTTATCTACTAAGGCTACCCTCGTTCTTTTGTTCAAGTTCCGAAAGCCACCCGAAGACGTCGAGACCCTATTCCCGGAGATGAAGACCGATCCAGTCAAGGCCAAAGCCCGGACCCGAGGGTCCCGAACCCGATGCTGCGCCAAGTTCTCCTTCTCGGATTTCGAAGATCGAGACCGGACCCGAGCCTTCGAACCAAGATAGCTGAAGCCCATGTGTGACCTCTTTCCGAGACCTTATTTTTGTAAATGAAATAAATATCTTGTTGCATACGAATTGAGCATACTCGCATACATATCATGTGGGTTTGGGGGATTTTGCGGATTCACCTCATAATTAATATGGAGCCCATATGCGGGTTATTCTAGTCTAATATTGGCCCCATTTAAATTTGTGTAGCGAACCGATGCCATGTTTTGACTTATTAAGACAACATTTAAATTGTGGGGTATCTAAATAACTTGAACCACTTAAATATTTGTCGGGACCCCTGTTCCGCTTAATATTGCCTAATTGCATCACACCTTTGCCATGTCATATATCATACATGCATCATGCCGGTTTTCTGCCATAGTAATAAATAGTGTATCCGGTGTTTTCTCTAGTTCTTTGCTTCTTCATGGATTAGGCCGATGAGTGGATACGAGTGTCGACCCGATCTTCGGATGAACCTTCAGCAATGTTTTCAGGCGAGCATTCTCCCCCTTTCTACCTATCTTACTTTTATAGTCTTTATTTCCTCCCATTGATCTATTGCTATCTGTGTTGCGATGCTCTAGTTTTCGTACCCGTGATATCCCTTGCAGCCTTATATTGCCTTGGACACATCCTATTACCTGTTGTTTGGGAGATAGTCGGCCTTGCGTGTCGTAGTTGCTTGCTCAAGTGCTGTTGCGTGTCATCAAGTACCATAGTTGTTGGAAGACTGCCATATGCTTTATGTTGGAGTTGATCATGACTTTAATTACCGTTTAATAACTAAAATTGAAGTAAGTAAATAATGCAGAGGCACAGGTGGACAATAGATGTTATTTGGTTTTTAACCGTCCACTTGTGTCCCGTAGGACCCCGGGTACTTGATACCTGTTCTTTGAATATTCGCACTATCTGCATGTGGGACCATGAATCCCCCTAGCCAGAGCTTGAGTCATATTTATTTCTTGGGGCCACAAAGTAGTTTGGGGCTTTATTACTATCCTGTACTTATGCCATGCTTTACTTCTTTATTTACGATTGCGCGTGGAGCGCCTGTACTGTTTAGGAACAAATGTGGAATGTTTTCACGGTATCGACAAGCCCAGTCACACTTTTGGGTTCCCAGTCGTTTACAGCCATTGGCACAAACCTCTGGGTCCGTCTCGGAGCCGGCCAACTTCGTCGCGGGTAGCTTGGTGGGGTGGCCCCCTGAAATTTATATGAATCTTGCAATTGCTCTGTTGTGATGCCTCGTTGGGTTTTATTTGGTTTTTCTCGAGGTTGATCGTCCGTGTGTTGCTATTTGTGCCCCCTGCAGGGTAAAACTTTTTGAAAGCCATGTCCGCGGTTATGGACGACTTGGAGCACAGTATCTCGATCATAGACAACTATAACTAAAGTAGTGCTATAAATTTGACTTTATAATGACTAGTAATAAGCTTCACTATAATGGAATGGCTAAATAAAAGTGCCAACAATTGCTGGTTTGGGTTGTCACCTATTACCATTGTATCTGACTAGTCAGTATTGCAACTACAACGGAATGGCTAAATAAAAGTACCAACAACTGCTGGGTTTTGGGATGCCTCATGCTATATGTATTTGACTAGTAAGTACTACAACGGAATGGTTAACTAAAACTGCCCACTGCTTATTATATCAGGATGACTCATGCTATCTATATCTGACTTGTAATTGCCGCAACTATAACGGAATGAATAAAACTGCCAATTGTGTGAGTTCCTCGGTTGACTTCCTCGTTTGGTATCGAGGGGTAAATTCCAGGATGGGTATGCTTGGTGATAGTTAAAGGTTGGATCCGAATAGGTCTTTCTTATCTCTATCTGATAGCCGCCAGTTGTATTGAGTCTCTATAGGTTGTTTAGTGCATGCTGTGCTGCCGCTTCAGTCCACCATACCTATGTAGGCGAGGACCGCCGAATTCTAGTCTCGTCGTGTACTGGCCTCAGTACTGACCGCTCTCTTTTTCCTTTGCCCTTTGTCGGCACCCCTTTTGTTTAAGCAGGTTTTGAGATCGACGTCATTAGCAGGGTTACCCTTCCGGCTTGGCCTGGGCAGGGTTATGGACGCCATTGGTTATTCTTCGGGGCTCTTAGCCCAATTTGCATCTTGTCCGTACTCGGACGTTGTATCGTTTTAAAGGTGATTTGGATCTTTGTACTGTATATTGTATCCTTGACTCGATGAGTCGCTGTTGTATATATCTATTCTGTGGGTTCCGTCGTGGACTATTGTGTAATGGTATTACTTTGTTTTCCACTCGCACGAAAGTGCCTGGTGGGCACCTTTGAATCGTTTCTATGCGGGTTTGGCGGGAATCGCTGAAACTTGCATAGGGTCGATTCTGAGGGTGTTACAGAGTGGTATCAGAGCTCAGCAGTTACGATACCCCACTGGTCCAGCCTGTAGGATAACCTAGCTAACGGCCGATATAGAGTGTCAAAACTATTTTGGAAAATCGGTTGGATAGATCTGATTAGGTCTGCTTTTACTCCGTAACCTCTGCTATTCTCCTCTTACCTCTACGTGTTTTGAATCTTCTCTCTTACCTTTTCTTCGAGTCCAGGAATTCTCGTGGTTGGGTTTCTGTCGTACCTTCAGGGTTTCGCTTCCATCCTTTGGTAACGGTGTTTCGACAACTGGTCTTCACGGTATCTGACGAAACATCCTCTATTTTATCTTTCAGTGGACCAAAAATCCACTAAAAAAATTCTTTGTATCCTCCGTTGTTTCATCATCATCTGCATCAGACCCGATGAAGAGCTTGCATTACTCCTTTGTTTCTAAATTCTGTTTGTCAAGATCTTCAGTCTGAATCCCGAGAGTTGGTTGCATAGTCCATTGTTCGTGTACAGAGTAATGTTTTGAGTGCGGGATGGAGTCGCGGCCATACCACTACCCTTAACATTCGCTTTTGCACATTGAATGGTGGATCGAGGCAATTCTTACTCCGTCCCTGGAAGTTAGAGGTGGCCTTACCTTTTGAGACCTTTACCTTCGCTTTTGTTTCTTCGGAGTGCTCCTGACGAACGTGAGCAACGACCTCTTGTTGGTGGTGTCACCAGTTTCAATACGGAGAACCCTTGTTAGTGGTGTCGTGATGAGCTACACGAAGTGAGAAGATTCAGACCGTCGGCCTTCTTCCCTGTACCACGAGGTGGATCTCGAGGGCGAGATCCGTTGTTAGTGGTGTCGAATTGTAGCACCCCGGGTAAACCCACTACTAGAAATCGTCTGCATTTATATCTGTGCATCATCATCATATCGGCATGCATGTTTTAACTAAAACTATTTTTGAAAAGCCCCTCTTTGTTTTCTAGATATTCCCCATCTTCATTTCAAATATAAAACCCTGGTGTTTCTGGATGTCTCTATTTGTCAAAACCCTATTTGTAAATGTTTCTATTTTAAAATAAATAAAATAAATAAATATATATAATATATTTTTATCGGGGGAGGCAGCCGCAGGCCCGACCCGAAAGCCCAGCCGCAGCCACCTACCACCCCAACCTGGTCAAACCCTAATCCATCCCCACTCCCTCACCCTGCCGCTGCACCCACCCTGAGCACCTCCCTGTGCACACGCAGCGACACACATGCATAGCCCCGTCCCGATACTCCCTGGCCACTCCGTGTATGACCAACGCGGTCAACCACCCTCCCGCGAGCCTGGCCCCACCACTCACGCGATCCCCAGTCCCCACCCCGACCTGTTCCGCGCCCTAACCCGACCAGCCTCACGCTCCTCCCGTCCTGCGTCGAGTGCCCCTGGCCTTGCACCTCCGCTCTCTCTCCTCGATTGATCCCCACCTCCCCGCTCGATCGACCCTATCCCCAGGAACCGCCCGACCCCACCTGTCTCGCACGCTCCTCGGGATCCTCTCTCCCCTTCCCTCGTCTCTCCCGCATACGCCATCGCCGACCTCTACTCGATCCCTCCAGATGCCAAGCCCTCCCCCTCCATCTCTTCTCCTCCCTTCCCAACCTCGCCGCCGCCTGTGAGATCCCCTCCGTGTCGCCGCCCTCAAGCTCTTCCCCCCGTCGCCGGGAGCGCCCAGTTCCTCCCGTCGACAACGTGCCTACCCGTGCTCTGCCCCTGCAGGAGGCTGGCAAGCCTCCTCTGCGGTTCCGCCTCCCCGAGTCCTCCATCACCGTCATTGCCCCTCCGGCGGGCCCTGCTTCTCCGCCTGCACCCCGCTGGTCGCCCCGTGTTCCTGCACCTTGGCCGCCTCTTGCGCAAGTTCGGCCTCGCCCTTCTCGCCTCCGGCCGCAACCTCCCTCGTCCCGGTCCGGCCTCGTAGCACCGTCGCGGCCATCCTCTGCTCCGCAGCTCCCAGCCACAAGGACCGCGTTGCCCCTGCAAGGTCATCGTCGACCTCGCGTCTTCCATCCCTGCACGCATCGGAGCCGACCATGGCTGCTCATGTGGCCTCGTTGTTCTGCCAGCGTTCCTCTGCCCCGGCATGCCTCTATCGGCCACAACCCCTGCAGGCTCCTTCCTAGCACGGCTTCCTCGTTGTCCTGCTGTGTGTCCTTCGTCGTCGGCATATGCTCAAGGTCTGCCTGTTACCCGTTCTTCTGTTGTTGGGCACACTTGATGCCTCCTGGCCATGTGACGATTGTATGCCTATATCCTTTCCAAGACTACAAGAACATGGACATGGTTATCTACTAAGGCTACCCTCGTTATTTTGTTCAAGTTCCGAAAGCCACCCGAAGACGTCGAGACCCTGTTCCCGAAGGTGAAGACCGATCCAGTCAAGGCCGAAGCCCGGACCCGAGGGTCCCGAACCCGACGCTGCGCCAAGTTCTCATTCTCGGATTTCGAAGATCGAGACCGGACCCGAGCCTTCGAACCAAGATAGCTGAAGCCCATGTGTGACCTCTTTCCGAGACCTTATTTTTATAAATGAAATAAATATCTTGTTGCATACGAATTGAGCATACTCGCATACATATCATGTGGGTTTGGGGGCTTTTGCGGATTCACCTCATAATTAATATGGAGCCCATATGCGGGTTATTCTAGTCTAATATTGGCCCCATTTAAATTTGTGTAGCGAACCGATGCCATGTTTTGACTTGTTAAGACAACATTTAAATTGTGGGGTATCTAAATAACTTGAACCACTTAAATATTTGTCGGGACCCCTGTTCCGCTTAATATTGCCTAATTGCATCGCACCTTTGCCATGTCATACATCATACATGCATCAAGCCGGTTTTCTGCCATAGTAATAAATAGTGTATCCGGTGTTTTCTCTAGTGCTTTGCTTCTTCACGGATTAGGCCGATGAGTGGATGCGAGTGTCGACCCGATCTTCGGATGAACCTTCGGCAATGTTTTCAGGCAAGCATTCTCCCCCTTTCTACCTATCTTACTTTTATAGTATTTATTTCCTCCCGTTGATCTATTGCTATCTGTGTTGCGATGCTCTAGTTTTCGTACCCGTCATATCCCTTGCAGCCTTATATTGCCTTGGACACATCCTATTACCTGTTGTTTGGCAGATAGTCGGCCTTGCGTGTCGTAGTTGCTTGCTCAAGTGTTGTTGCGTGTCGTCAAGTACCACATTTGTTGGAAGACTGCCATATGCTTTATGTTGGAGTTGATCATGACTTTAATTACCGTTTAATAACTAAAATTTAAGTAAGTAAATAATGCAGAGGCACAGGTGGACAATAGATGTTATTTGGTTTTTAACCGTCCACTTGTGTCCCGTAGGACCCCGGGTACTTGATACCTGTTCTTTGAATATTCGCACTATCTGCATGTGGGACCATGAATCCCCCTAGCCAGAGCTTGAGTCATATTTATTTCTTGGGGCCACAAAGTAGTTTGGGGCTTTATTACTATTCTGTACTTATGCCATGCTTTACTTCTTTCTTTACGATTGCGCATGGAGCGCCTGTACTGTTTAGGAACAAATGTGGAATGTTTTCGCAGTATCGACAAGCCCAGTCACACTTTTGGGTTCCCAGTCGTTTACAGCCATTGGCACAAACCTCTGGGTCCGTCTCGGAGCTGGCCAACTTCGTCGTGGGTAGCTTGGTGGGGTGGCCCCCTGAAATTTATATGAATCTTGCAATTGCTCTGTCGTGATGCCTCGTTGGGTTTTATTAGGTTTTTCTCGAGGTTGATTGTGCGTGTGTTGCTATTTGTGCCCCCCTGCAGGGTAAAACTTTCTAAAAGCCGTGTCCACGGTTATGGACGACTTGGAGCACAGTATCTCGATCATAGACAACTATAACTAAAGTAGTGCTATAAATTTTACTTTATAATGACTAGTAATCAGCTTCACTATAATGGAATGGCTAAATAAAAGTGCCAACAATTGCTGGTTTGGGTTGTCACCTGTTACCATTGTATCTGACTAGTAAGTATTGCAACTACAACGGAATGGCTATATAAAAGTACCAACAACTGCTGGGTTTTGGGATGCCTCATGCTATATGTATCTGACTAGTAAGTACTACAACTACAACGGAATGGTTAACTAAAACTGCCCACTGCTTATTATATCAGTATGACTCATGCTATATATATCTGACTAGTAATTGCCGCAACTATAACAGAATGAATAAAACTGCCAACTGTGTGAGTTCCTCGGTTGACTTCCTCGTTTGGTATCGAGGGGGAAATTCCAGGATGGGTATGCTTGGTGATAGTTAGAGGTTGGATCTGAATAGGTCTTTCTTATCTCTATCTGATAGCCCCCAGTTGTATTGAGTCTCTATAGGTTGTTTAGTGCATGCTGCGCTGCCGCTTCAGTCCACCATACCTATGTAGGCGAGGACCGCCGAATTCTAGTCTCGTCGTGTACTGGCCTCAGTACTGACCGCTCTCTTTTTTACTTTGCCCTTTGTCGGCACCCCTTTTGTTTAAGCAGGTTTTGAGATCAACGTCGTTAGCAGGGTTACCCTTTGGCTTGGACTGGGCAGGGTTATGGACGCCATTGGTTATTCTTCAGGGCTCTTAGCCCAATTTGCATCATGTCCGTACTCGGACGTTGTATCGTTTTAAAGGTGATTTGGATCTTTGTACTGTATATTGTATCCTTGACTCGATGAGTCGTTGTTGTATATATCTGTTCTGTGGGTTCCATCGTGGACTATTGTGTAATGGTATTACTTCGTTTTCCACCCGCATGAAAGTGCCTGGTGGGCACCTTTGAATCGTTTCTATGCGGGTTTGGCGGGAATCGCTGAAACTTGCATAGGGTCGATTCTGAGGGTGTTACAGGTTTCAGCTGTAACTGAATGGGAATCTCCCAAGTCAGTAAAAGAGGTTCGTAGTTTCCTTGGCTTAGCAGGTTACTACATAAGGTTCATTGAGAATTTCTCCAAGGTAGCTAAGCCTATGACAGAATTGCTAAAGAAAGACAAGAAATTTGCTTGGTCTGAAGGTTGTGAACTCAGCTTTCAAGAATTGAAGAAGAGACTAGTGACAGCACCAGTCTTATGTTTGCCTGATTTGGAGAAAGATTTCCAAGTGTATTGTGATGCATCTCATCATGAATTATGTGTAGTACTTTTGCAAGAAGGGAAAGTTGTGGCTTATGCCTCGAGACAACTCAAAACTCATGAAGTAAACTACCCTACTCATGATTTAGAGTTAGCCTCTTTTGTCCATGCACTCAAAACATGGAGACATTATCTTTTGGGAAAACATTGTGAAGTGTTCACAGATCACAAGAGTTTGAAGTATATCTTCACCCAGAAAGAAATTAACATGAGACAAAGAAGATGGCTAGAACTCATGAAGGACTATGACTTGAGTTTACAATACCATCCCGGTAAAGCAAATGTTGTAGCGGATGCTCTAAGCCGTAAAGTTTTTGTGAATGGCCTTACTAAGGGAGAATTGCCAGATAATCTGTGTGCCCAATTCAGAGATCTCAGATTGGAGATTGTGCCTGAGGGACATCTCATGTCTTTGGATGTTCAACCCACTTTATTGGGCAAGATCAAAGAAGCCCAGAAGACAGACAAGGAAATTGAAGAGATTAAGGAAAAGATTAGCAAAGGGAAAGCCAAAGGATTGCATGAAGGCGAACAGGGTACTTTATGGCATGGAAAACGTATCTGTGTTCCACAAGATCCGGAGCTTCGGAAACTGATTTTACAAGAAGCCCACAACTCACCATATTCCATTCATCCGGGTAACACCAAAATGTACATGGATATTAAGGAAAGATTTTGGTGGAATAATCTCAAGAAGGACATCGCCGAACATATTGCTTTGTGTGATGTATGTAGTAGAGTGAAAGCGGAGCACCAGAAACCAGCAGGATTGTTACAACCATTACCTAATCCTGATTGGAAGTGGGACAAGATTGGTATGGATTTCATCACCGGATTGCCAAGGACCCGGTCAGGATATGATTCTATTTGGGTAGTAGTGGATCGCTTAACTAAAGTGACTCATTTCATACCCGTGAAGACAACTTACACAAGTGCTAAGTTAGCCAAGATCTATATGAGTAGAATTGTATGTCTACATGGAGTACCCCAAGAGTATTGTTTCTGATAGGGGAACTCAATTCACTTCTCATTTTTGGAGACAACTACATGAGTCATTGGGAATGAGGTTGGAATTCAGCACTGCATTTCATCCTCAGACTAATGGACAGAGAGAAAGGACCAATCAGATTCTTGAGGATATGTTGAGGGCATGTGCTCTAGACTATGGATCCAGTTGGGATGAAAGTCTACCTTACGCAGAATTCTCTTACAATAACAGCTATCAAGCCAGTATTGAGATGGCACCATTTGAGTTTCTCTATGGGAGAAAGTGTACCACCCCATTTCTATGGAATGATGTGGGAGAAAGAAGTTTGTTCGGACCGGAACTAATCAAAGAGGCTGAAGACAAAGTCAATCTAGTTAAGGACAGATTAAAGATAGCACAATCCCGACAAAAGAGCTACGCAGATCCTAAGCGTAGAGAAGTCACCTATGAAGTGGGTGATAGATCTTATCTTAGAGTGTCACCACTTCGTGGAGTGAAGAGGTTTGGTGTCAAAGGTAAATTGGCCCCAAGTTATGTTGGACCATTCAAGATTCTGAGTCATAAAGGAGAAGTAGCTTATCATATTGAATTTCCAGAGTCTTTGTGTGCCATTCATAATGTGTTTCATATGAGTCAACTTAAGAAATGTCATCCAGAAATGGAAGAGACTTCTTTGAAGGATACTATACCTTTGGAAGAGGTCCAATTGGAAAGTGATCTCACTTATGAGGAGAAGCCTATCAAGATTCTTGAGATTGCAGAAAGAGTTACTCGGACTAAGACTATCAAATTCTGCAAAGTTCAATGGAACCATCATTCCGAAGAAGAAGCAACATGGGAAAGAGAAGATGATCTTCGGAAAGACCACCCTCACCTATTTGCTAGCCAACCCAAATCTCGAGGGCGAGATTCACCTTAAGGGGGTTAGATTTGTAACATCCCTAAAATCATGTTTCAAAACTCATGCATATCATCCATGCATCCATGATCATTTAGGGTTCCATTTCAAAATTTCAAAAACAGGAGCATATGATGCTCATTATTTTATGTATGTTTGCACTAGCCTTAGTGCTACTTTCTAATGAGAAAGATACTTAATTCTATTCAGTAATGTCTTGAGTTCAACTTAAGGGTTTTCCAAGGCTTGTGCAAAGTTTTCAAAACAAAGTATGAAAATAAAACCAAAATTATGCCTATTATTTGTGTCTCATAAAGGCTTGGTTTATTTTATTTTTCAAATGACCCAAGTGTGTTTGAGTAAACAGAAGTGTTTGACACACATTTGAGTACAAAGTTCACTGTATGAAAATTTAGAAAAAATTTGAAATCAAACTTATTTGAATTAGAGTTGAAAAATCATTTCTAGAAAATCAAACAGAAAAAGAAAAATGAAAGGTAAGAAAAAATTATAGCAAACAGCTAATCTGGCCCAACCCAGCCCAGTTCGACCCATCTAGCCCAGCAACTCCCTCCCGTGAAACGTTTTCTTTTACTCGCAACCACACCCACAGAGTCACTGACTGCCTGGACCCACCTCCTCTTCTTTTCTCTCGCTGACAACCGCAGCCCACACATCAGTCATCGTCTCAACCCAGGGACGAGTTCCTACCCAAATCACTCCGGCCGTTTCATGTTTGATTCGCGGCTTCAATTCTGTTGAATGCACGAGTAATTCTCGCCCACATCCTCGCCTACTTAAGCACCATGCCGCCCTCCTCCTTTTTCCCCAAACCACACCCCACTGGAGCCACCAGGCTGCTCGGATTTCTCTCTGGACGCCCCTCTGCTATGACGAGTTCGTCGTCAAATTCCGGTAAGCACCATGTTCCCCTCTACCCATGGTTCAGACTAACTGTTTCTGCATCTCCGTGCGCACATACTGACACCCTCCGCTTGCTCGCGCATGCTCTGTAGCCTCGGCAACGTCATCAACTGAGCTCCACCACCGTCTGCTCGAACTCCGGCGACCGTTCCCCATAAGCCCCAGCTTCCCCTCTTCCTCTGTTTGATACGCGTGTGATCCCCAGCATCCTACGCACCTAACGGCACCCTTTTCTCGTCTTAGCGTGGCCCAAAACGTCGTCTCCGTTGCCAACCGAGAGCACCGTCGCCAGGGACTTCTCCGACGAGCAATCCACAACAACCCCGAGCGCCCCTTCGCCAACTGAGGCATCGTTGAGCATCAGCACATCGCGACGACCTCGGTGAGCACCTTCCCTTGCCCTCTCGCCTCCTGTAACTCCGGCAACTTCACCGCCAGAGCACGCCACCGCCACTCGCCACCGCCAGCGCCGCCACTTGTTGGTCAGTCGCTGAGAGCCGTGCGATGTAGATCGGACGAACGCGATAGAACATAGTCGAAGGGGTAAGTAGCGATTTGTGCCAAACGATTTAGTTAGATCTGACGGTGCGCAAGCACGATCCGGTGCGAAGCGATACCAGCCAACCAGATGCTGCCACGTGGCATGTTCTTCGTTTTAAAAATCTGGATTAGATCTATTAGATGTTTAAATTTGAATAATTCATAACTTTTGATTCCCATGTACAAATTTGACAAATTTTATATCAATGGAATCAGGAGAGAAAATCCTTTCCATTTATGCAATGTTTTTAAAGTTTTGCCTCTGTTAAAATGGTTGTTTTTACAGAAACATGTGTAGGCCTAATTTGTGTATAATAATTATTTGGAAAATGTTTTTCTATGCAAATAAAGTTTATTTGGCTTGTTTTGTACTTGTTTAGGTTTCAGTACTGTGCACCTATCTTGTTTGGTGTAGAGATTCATCACATGGCATTATGCATGCATCCATATATTTATGCTTTTATTTATTTTGTATGTGATTTTGGTGCTATTATTTTATGTGTAGATTTTGGTGCAAATAGTGATTGTGATTGTGAGGATTGTAGCTACTCTCCAAACTACCAAGGCAAGTGGTGCTTCATGATTTATTCCTATGTTTTTCAACTATGCATTAGAAATATTTTGCTTGCATGGATATTTTGATCTATATGCTATGCTTGGGAAATCCTAGTAGTTGTAGAATTGCTAGAAATATTTATAAGTCTTATCAATGCCATGCTTAGCCTAGCTAGTAGCTACCAAGGGTGGTTATATACTATGAGAAAATATTTCTAAGTCTTTGGACTTGTGTTTTGTTAATAAAACAACTAAGTGAATGAAATACCTGGGTGGAATGGAAAGATTGGTTTGTGTTGAGTGGTTACACAAGGCCCATTTCTATGTTTTACCTTGTGTATATCACTTGTGGAAAGCCACCCAGGAACAAAGGGATTTGAGATGCCATATGTTAAGAAGCTTCTAGTGCAGCCACTTGGCAATATGGGCTCTGCCTGGATCATATAGGTTGCAATAACTTAGCCATTTGGATAGTTGGTGGTAGTGGGATGATAGGTTGGAGCGCGTCCATTTGGTCTAAGGGAAGGCTTCTGAAAGGTCCTGTCTTGGTGAAAATCAAGTCTTGTGGGGAAAGTGCACAACCTCTGCAGATGGAAGAATCTAAGTACTTAGGCATGTCCCTGGTATTGGACAACTTGAGCATCAAGACATGGAAGCTATCAAGAATCTCCTCATCCCAATTTCTAAGTAAAACCTTGTGGTTGAACAAGGGTGAAGGTCCCCAATGTCTATTGTTGGTACCTTGGGAAAGATTTTGACAAAGAAAAACTTAGTGTTTTCAACTAATAAGTAAAACCTATTTTGAGCAAAGCAAGCCTAAGCTACACTTAGTCAAAATGCATATAGTATCTAGTCTACCAATATTCTACTAAGGTATCACTTGCCAATACTATTCCAATGTATTGACCCACTATGGTTGTAACTTGTGATGTTGTAGGTTATTCTGATGGTGATTAGGGGTTATGAGTCTACACTCAACATGCTTGCCTGTGGCACATGAAGATGAAGACTTATTTATCTTATTACATATTTAAACTCTTGTACTAGGCCTGTGGCCATGGAGTTGTAAAAGATTATGTTTATCTCTGGAATGACTTGTAATAATGACCTTTGTTTCTTTGTACTTCATCTTAAACTGTGGATGCTAGCATTGATCCAGGGACTAGCATTGCAATCACAGGGATCCTTTCCTTTACAAAGGAGGGATCTTACAACATGTTTCTCGCTCATTCCAATTTCAGAATTGCTTTAATGTTGATGGGTTAACTTAATTGGGATCTTTTCAAAGAAAATCAAAAACTGTTTATGAAAGTAGGACAAAGGTATTTGCAAATGCAATCTAACAATAGCTCCACTTGCCAAATATGCATGTAGATGTTAGCTCTATTGTCTCCTTTAATAGCTATACTTGCCATACATTCCATGCATTGACCCTTCAGGACTGCTACGTTTCATGTTGCAGGATATTCCGATTCTGAGTGATCGATTTACCACGATACTCCACTCGCCACTTGTTCACTTGTGGGCAATTTGAAGAATGGAGGATTTATTCTATTTATGTTGCTACTTGAATAAGTTGAGCTAGCCTTGAGCTAAGACTTTATTGTAATAATGATACTCTGGATCTTCATTATTTATGATACACGGATATTTTGCTATGTTATTCATCTTATTATATTGTGAGCCAATGAACCGATCCAGAGATTGGCATGTCACATAGAAGCTACGGTCTTTTCAGAACCGTAGTGTTACATCGAATAGCCGCGTCCGTGGTTATGGACAGTTGGAGTGGCCATACTGTTCCATCGTCAGATGTTTTCAAAATGACTTGTGAAATGAATTATGACTTTGACTTGACCACAACAGGGTTGTGAACATAAAAACTAAGTTCCCACTTATGTGTTTTAAAACATTAAACTAGTTTTCTTTACTTCTAAACTCAGTTAGAGTAAACCTGGATTTTTGCAAATAAACCTAGAGCTTAGGATTCCTATTTGAACCACTTTACTTGTTAGTGATAGTTTGCGAGTACTTAAAGAGTACTCATGGCTTTGTCCCTGGCTATTCCTATGGCCAGACTATGAGGAGTAGTACCAGGATGATGGACAACAGGAAGTCTATGACAACTAGGATCATCTCCCATCCTCAGCATTGCCTGTGACCCTGATGATGGAGCTTCGACCATGCTATCGTTATTATATTATTCTGATGTTTGATTGTATTAAGAGTGGATCATGAGATCCTTTATTTGTAAGACTTTTATTAAGGATTTTAATGGATGATGAACTATGGTACCAATCTGTTATGTCTCGCAAAAATGGTAATCCTGGGATTACGATGTATGTCATAACAGGCATCTGAGATTAAAAATCCGGGTGTTGACAAGTTGGTATCAGAGCCATCCTGACCATAGGAGACCCTAGTTAGAATCGATGCTTGAATCAAAAACTTAGTTTCAAAACAAAGAAGTGAGTATTTATGAAAACCTATTCTCATTCTTATCACTTAGATTCTTTCATGAAAATTCTTGTCCTTCAAAAAAATTCTTGCAAACTTACATAAAATTTGACACACTTGATCACTCTACTAACTTACTTATCCTACATTCTTATAGATGGACGTCAAGTATAGCAAGTTCTACCAGTTGGGCGATGGAGGACAGCTCATCTTTGAGCGTGAATTGGACCAACTCTCGGAGCTTCTTGAGCACCTGCACCCCGAGTTCTTAGGAGCACAACTCAACAATAAGCAAAGAGGAGAACTACAATGGCTAATTGTTGACATTATTAGAGGCAATATGGAGGCACACACCTCAGAGGGAATCCAATTCACCTTAAGAGAGAACAACTGGCTTACACGAACTCGCCAGGGCTATGCAGGAAGCTCTTGCACGTCTGTGTGGGTAAAGCATCAATCAGATCAAGGGTACTCACCTTGAGTACTACGCAAGGTGTGATGCTATGGGACAGCCATTGGAGGTACCAAGCCACCCGGAGCTGAAGCATCACATGGATCATCTCAGCTTCATGCCGTATGACAGGCAGAAGGAGTTGGACAATGCCCGCGCATACGCCAACCACAACTATGCCATTGCAGTCAAGAAGGACTAGACTCTCGCCATCCTTGCAAAGGAGCGCAAGACCTTTCGCCGTTTGCGTGACAAGAAGGATCGCATTATTGCTCGCCTTCGTCACAAAGTGACAGACTTGAAGGAGACCATCCATGAGCGGGACATGCAGATTGAGGAGAGGGAGAATGCAGGGGAATATATTCGTGGAGACCCTTACTCCTACCTCAGTGATGATGATGACTTCCTGGAGGACCAAGCCATGGAATTCCACACTGATGATGATGATTCCACCTTCAGTGATGATGATGACGAAGCCACTGATTCTGATGAGTAGTAGCACTTGAGCACTATCATAGGTGTGAGTTGTATCTGGTCCCATCGTATCGTAGTTTCACAGAATTGTTCTTAAAACCATCTGTTACCTTATGGTGGTGTGTTTTTGTATTGTGTGCTATGAATGAATGAAAAGCAAGTTGCTAGTTGGCAAAACCTGAGTAAAAATCAAAGTTTAAAAACTTTCCAAAAAAAAACCTGAACCTTAGAAATTTCCCTCTTGTCTCATGATCTATCTCAATCTACAGATGCCTCGCGGAGGAAGCAGTTCATCCCCGGACCCAATGCTGCAAATCTTGCAAATGTTGGTTTCAGACCATGAAGCTGAAAGAGCCGAACGTCAAGCCAACCTAGCCACCCTTCAACACATAGCTCAGATGGCTAATAACAATCAAGGCCATGGAAACAAACACAACAATGGATCCAAGCTCAAGAACTTTCAGAACACCAATCCACCCATTTTTAGTAAGTCTGAAGAGCCATTAGATGCGGATGACTGGCTGCAGACCATGGAGAACAACTTAGAAGTCACATGAGTGGAGGCCAATGAGAAAGTACTGTTTGCCACCCATTATCTGGTAGGAGATTCAAGAGCTTGGTGGAATAGCATTCGCACCATGAACGGAGGACATATGATGACTTGGGATGAATTCAAACTCAAGTTTAGCAGAACCCATGTGCCACCGGGTTTAATCAAGAGGATGAGAGATGAGTTCAGAGAATTGAAGCAAGGGATAATGATGGTAGTTAAGTACCATGACAAATTTATGTCATTAGCTAGGTATGCACAAGATGAGATTGACACTGAAGCCAAGAAGGAGATATCCTTGAATGGTCTGCATGATGAGATGCATACGGTTTTAGTCAATATCCCGTTTGGTGACATTGAAGATTTAGTGGATTCTACAATCCAGATGGAAGGCAAGATCAACCAAGCTAATGAGAATCGCAAGCGTCGAATGATGCATCAACCAGGAACCCACCATACCCCAAAGTATCGCCCCAACCCGTCTGCAGGATATGCCCCAAGAAACAATAGACCTCCGATGACCCGTACGAATTATCCCAACCGTGGAGGAGGAAACCCAAGGCCCGGAGGAAATCACAACAACAACCCCGACAACTCCAACAATTTCAACCGTGCACCGCCCAAGTTCAACAACAACAACATCGCCAATAACACTAGTACTGCCCCCAGAAATAGAAGTAATGTTGTGCCTGTTGCAGGAAAAGACAAGTCTCAGGTTACTTGTTATGAATGCGGAACCAAGGGTCACTACTCATTCTAGTGCCCCAAGAAGCTTGCAGTTGCCCCCAATGTGAATGCCCCAGCTCAGCAGCAGCGCCGTGTTCAGCCTGGAAGAAGATTTGCCCCTGGGAACTCACTCAACCGCAACGGCCGTCTGTTTCACATGAATGATGAAGAAGGCCACGAAGCGCCAGATGTCATGCTGGGTATGTTTTCTATTAACTCAGTACTTGCAAGAGTGTTGTTTGATTTTGGAGCATCGCACTCGTTTGTTACAAAAGAATTTGCATGCACTAGTAAGATTCAACCAATAAAACTGAAGCATGTTATGATAGTTCAAATACCTGGTTCAACCACCAAAGCTAGACAAATTTGCAAGGCCGTACCTATCAGAATCCATGGAATAGATTTTTATGCTAATCTAATAGTACTTGGAACCAAAGGTTTGTAAGTAGTACTAGGAATGGATTGGATGTCGAAACATAAAGGATTAATCGACTGTTCCAAGAAAGCCATAACCATGACTAGTACCGCCGGAGTATTAGTAGAGCATGTATCGGAGACCTTGCCCCGTCAATTCAAGTGCAACAAGAGTCTAGCCCAACCAACCATTGACCAAGTCAGAGTAGTCTGCGACTACCCCGACGTATTCCCAGATGTATTGCCCTGTATGCCCCCAGATCGGGATATCAAGTTTATCATTGAACTAATCCCTGGAACTGGACCCATAGCTCAGATACCTTATAGTATGAACCCATCTAAATTAGCGGAGCTAAAGAAGCAACTGGATGCTATGCTGGAGATAGGATTGAGTCAACCAAGTGCGTCGCCATGGAGATCACCTGTCTTGTTTGTGGATAAGAAAGATGGACTCAAGATTCATGTAGAGGATATTCCAAAGACTGCCTTCACCACCAGATATGGACTGTATGAGTACACTGTCATGTCTTTTGGATTAACCAATGCCCCCGCTTATTTCATGAACCTCATGAATAATATTTTTATGAACTTCCTGGATAAGTTTGTTGTTGTTTTCATCGATGACATTCTGTTCTATTCCAAATCAGAAGGAGAACATGAGCTACACCTAAGGACCATCCTTGATACCCTTAGGGAGCATTAGTTGTATGCCAAGTTTAGCAAATGTGAGTTCTGGTTAAAGGAAGTAGGATTCCTAGGACATATTGTATCGGCAGGAGGAATTGCTATCGATCCCGCGAAGGTTAATTATGTAGAAGAATGGTGAGCCCCAACCACTCAAACCCAAGTTCATGCATTTATCGGATTAGCGGGATATTACCGTAAGTTCGTAGGAGGATTCTCGAGCATCGCAAGACCCATGACCCAATTGTTGAAGAAAGATAAGAAGTTTGAATGGACGGACAAATGTGAAGCAAGTTTTCAAGAGCTCAAGAAGAGATTGATATCATACCCCATATTGATCATGCCAGATATCACGAAGCCTTTTTATGTGTACTGTGATGCATCCAAGATTGGTCTCGGATGTGTGCTAATGCAAGAAGGCAAAGTCATATCCTATCTATCCCGACAACTTAAGCAACATGAGCAGAATTACCCTACCCATGACCTTTTTTTAGGGTAATAACAGTAGGAAAGGCTCCTACTGCCTCATTTTCATAAATAAAAGGTCTGAGTCAATAAAGTTACATATTTACATAGAGACAAAGGGGGGAGTCTCTAAAAGTCAGAACAGATAATTCTAGATTTACAAGAAGGTTTACAAAGTATGAATAATGCTCTTGATAAGTGGATGTAGCTCCTCTTTTGTCCTATGAATCAGTAATGACAGATCAGCAGCTAATCTTGACTTCCAAGCCTGAACTGAGGGTTGTATGTTATTAAACCAGAGGTTGTTTCTC
Organism: Avena sativa; assembly: GCA_916181665.1. Lineage (NCBI taxonomy): Eukaryota > Viridiplantae > Streptophyta > Magnoliopsida > Poales > Poaceae > Avena > Avena sativa. The sequence goes on from OV702297.1 coordinate 243,889,572, forward strand.
TCTTTCCAGATGTTCCAAGAGCCCAGCAAGGTGATTTCCATAAATAGTTTTTTATTCCAGCTCTTTTTCCCTTGCTCAATGATCTGAAGTCTAGAGTTAGTCATAGACCAAAAGAAATTAATTGAACTCCAGCAAGCTTGGCTAAATGGGCAATGAAAAAGCAAGTGTTCAATTGTTTCCTCAGTATTGTGATTACACATAAAACAGTCATATCCAGTCCCTAGTGTATAATGTCTTCTTCTTAACATGTTTCTAGTATTCAAATCTGTCAGACAGAATCAGCCACCCAAAGAACTTCACTTTTGCAGTGCACTTCGATTTCCATAGCCATTTAAAGGATATGTGTGGATTTATATTTCTGAAATTGTATTGGTAATATTTGCTGGAAGTGTAATCTTTGGCCCCCCAAACATAGCTCCAAGTGTCATGTGAATGTTCTCTTAGTTGAATTTCTCTACAACTGTTCTGAATGTCTCTCATTTCAGCTAGTGCTTCAGGTGATAAAGGGAGATAGAAAAGTTGTGTCAAACTATCAGCTGTAAGAAACTCCTGTGTAGAGATATCTTCCTTCCTAGCATAGGAATAAATGGTGGGGTGACTCTCTTCTAAGATAGTTGCAGACCATTGATCCTTCCAAAACAGTGTGGTAGCCCCATTACCAATAGAACTTTTAGCTATCCCTCTGAATAAATTTGAAAGTCTAGAAACATCTCTCCACCAGAAAGATCCACAAGGTCCAGAAGCATGAGGAACATTGTTGCTGTAATATGCATTCCATACTAGGGAGACCCATGGTGTGTCATCCTTATTATAGAACTTATGCAGGAATTTAAGCAGCAGGCCTTCATTCTGAATTCTAAGGTTGAGAATGCCAACACCTCCTCTACATTTTGGCCTGCAAATCATATCCCAAGCAGCAAGAGAATTGCATTTTTCACCCTCTTCAGTTTTCTTGTTCCACAAACAGTGTCTCAGAATTTCCTACCCATGACCTTGAACTAGCAGTCGTTGTTTTAGCCTGGAAGACATGGCGACATTACCTCATGGGTAACCCTTGTGAGATTTATTCGGATCACAAGAGCCTGAAATATATTTTCACTCGGAAGGATCTAAATATGAGGCAAAGGAGATGGATAGAGCTAATCAAGGACTATGATCTTGACATTCACTATCACCCCAGCAAGGCCAATTGATACGTCCAATTTGCATCACCATTCTATATCATAATTTACCTCTATTCATTGATATATGTCTTATTATGAGGTATTACTTATGCATTTTTCATCTGTTTATGCATGTTGGATGATTCTTGGAGGATGAACTGCCGAAGTCTGGATTCTGATGGAAAAGAAGGCGTTTCGGTGCAATTTCGCGAAGATCAGAAAAATACCGGAAAAATATGGGAATATATTATTTTTCCAGAAGATTGAGGAAGCCAGAAGTTGGAGCGAAGAAGGGCCGCAGGGGGCCCACACCTTCCTAGGCACGGGCCTCCCCTCGTCCGCGCCAAGGGCAGGTGTGGCCCACTTGCCCGGCTCCCAACTCCGCCCCTTTGCCTATATCTTCCCTATGGAACCCTAATACTGGGGGAGCAACCACAGATAGATTTCCTCCGCCTCTACGGGGCGGAAAACATCGAGAAAGAAAGATCTCTCCGGCAGACAGATTTCTGCCAGGGGAATTCCTTCTCGGAGAGGGGAGATCATCGCCATCAACATCATCATCAATCTAGGCTTCATCGAGATCATCATCATCATCCACACCATCATCTCCACCAGCACCATCATCACCACTCCGTCCCGCTGTAACAATTGTGTTGGATATTGCTTTAGTTCTTAGGGGAAACTTTCCCGGTGTTAATTACTATTGTAGTTGATGCTTGTGAGTGGAACCATTGGATTTTTGTTTGTGTTCAGATTGTTATCCATTATCATATCATCTTTGATCTTGATCCATATGATGTCTGTTGAGTAGTTCGTTTAGTTCTTGAGGACATGGGAGAAGTCATGTTGTTAGTAGTGGATTTGTGTTGAGTTATTATTCAATGGTTTAGTATTTAAGTTATGGTGCTATTCTTCTAGTGGTGTCATGTGAACATCGACTACATGATACTTCACCATTTATGGGCCTAGGGGAATGCATTGTGTATTTGCTACTAATTGTGGGGTTGCCGGAGTGACAGAAACCTGAACCCCCGTTTGGACACCTTTGCACAAGGGTGTGTAGGATCTCAGAGTTTAAGGATGTGGTTAGATTTATATCTTAATTACTTTCCTATAGTTACAGATGTTTGCAGGGGGTTTAATCACAAGTATGTATTAGTCCAATTAAGGTCGGTACATTAGCACAGGTTCACCCACACAACACTTACAACACCAAAGAAGAGTACTCAGCTATTCAAAGCGAAAGCACTTGACAGAATTCCCATGTGTCCTCGAGAACGTTTGGTCCTTATAAGTATTTCCACCGGCTTGTCCTTTGATAAGAAAGGATTGGGCCACTTGCTCCGTTTGTTCTTTGTATTTATTACTTGCTCTTTGTTTTGTTGCTCTATCAGAAAACCACTAAAATCCATTTGCTAAGTATTTGTAGAGAGTTCCTGCTCCATACCACTAGTCAACACCTTCTGCTCCTCATTGGGATCGACACTCCTATTTATTGAAAGTACCACGATACACCCCCTATACTTGTGGGTCATCAAGACTATTTTCTGGTGCCGTTGCCGGGGAGTGAAGCGCTATTGAAGAGTGGAACTGGTAAAGGAAACTTCTACTATGAGTAATGCTTTTTGTTACTGCTTGTTACTCTGTTTCCATTATAGATGACCGACTTGGTTTTCTGTTTGGGAAAACTACTACCACTACTAGGGTAGTAGATGAACCACCATCTGTTGAGATAGATCCTTTTAAGATACCTACAACTATTGTTGACCGTGTTATGGATAATTATTATTTAGGGGATGGAACTGTCCATCCTGGTGATCATTTGCTTTTTATCCATGAATTATGTGGGTTCTTTAAGTGTGCAGTAATCGCAACTGAATAGGTGAAGAAGAAGTTACTCTCCATATCCTTGAAAGGGAGAGCTAAAGAATGGTATGTGCTGCTGAAGAATGGACAATCCATGGAATGGGAGGAGATGGCATCTCGCCTTTATTATAAATTCTATCGTCCCAGTGAGATTCATAAGGATAGAAATCTGATATATAACTTTTCGCCTCATGATGGAGAGAGTACAACTCAAGCTTGGGGGAGATTGAAGTTACTAATGCTTAAATGTCCTATTCATGAACTCCCTAACAATATTATTATCAATAACTTTTATGCTAGGCTTTCTCTTCATGATAAAGATCTACTAGATGCTTCTTGTGCTAGATCATTCACACGTATGAAGGAAGAAGCTAAATGGGATCTACTAGACCGTATTCAAGAGAACACTGAAGCTTGGGAGAATGACAAGGTAAGAAAGTCAGGTATAAACTATGATTATGAATGCATTAAATCTTTTATGGGAACTGATGACTTTCGTGATATTAGTAATGAGTTTGGTCTTGACTCCCAAAGTATTGCCAACTGTTTTAAGGACTTTTCCTCTTACATAGAAATCCCCAAAAAGAAGTGGAACAAGTACCATGCACCTTATAAAGATGTTGTTAGTCATGTTCCCGTTAGAAATACTGAAGTTTGTACTACTAATCATATTGTGCCTGAACCTCATGTTGAGAAAGTTCCTTTCCCATCTAAGGTAAATGATAATTCTATGATTATTAGTGCAAATAATAAAGGTACAATGAAAACTGTGGAGCCCGTTGAGTAATTGAATATTGAACCTGTGGTAGCTATTATGAAAGATCTTGACGCTAGAAATATACAGGATGAGCATATTGTCTTCTGTGAAGACGCTTCTAATATTATCTGTCATCCTAGATAAGCTAGAAAAGCTAGTGTTCCTATGCTTTCTGTTAAAATTGGTGATCATTCCTACTATGGTTTATGTGATATTGGTGCTAGTTCTAGTGATATTCCTTATGAGATTTACAGGGAAATTATGCATGAAATTCGTCCTTGTGAGCTTGAGGACATTGATGTGGTTATTCAACTTGCAAACAAGGAAACCATTTGCCCCATTGGTATTGTAAGAGATGTGGAGGTTCTTTGTGGTAAGATTAAGTATCCTGCTGATTTTCTAGTGCTTAATTCAGCAACTAGCAAAACTTGTCCTATCATTTTTGGTAGACCTTTCTTGAACACTTATGGAGCTATTATAGATTGTAAGAAGGAGAAAGTTTTAACTAAGTTTGATGGATATTCTTATGAGTTTAACTTTTCCAAATTTTCTAAAGCTCCTTGTGAAAATAGCTTGCCTAATAAAGATTTCAGGATGAAACAACTTGCTTCTATTGATCCAGTTTATGACCTTGGACTTCTTTTTGGTGACTATAAGTATGCTCATTCTGATGATAAAGTTGTTGCCAGTGACAGTTATATTGTCAACTTTATTCAAAGCGCTACTGAAAGTTATTATGAGAGAGGGAAACACGGTTTTATGCATCTCAATAATGTTAAGTTTCCCCGTTTTATGTTGAAAGCTTTGAAGTTGCATTTGTTTTGTCTTCCTATGCTAGTGCCTTTTTGTTTCAACAATTCGTTTTCTCATGATACCCCATGCATAGGAAGTGGATTAGACTTAAATGTGTTGGTTATTTGCTTCTTGATGCTCTCTTTCACTCCAGATATATATCTCCTTTGTGAGCATCTTTGAAAGTTTCACGCCTAACTTAAAGGCATTAAAGAAAAGTACTTGTTGGGAGATAACCCAAGAGTTTGGTCGAGTCTTGGAATTTATTACTTCAGTAATAACCGCTCCTTATCTTTTTTGTTTTGGTTTTTGTGTCAAAGTCCAACTACCTTTTTGAAGTAGAGGAGTTGTGAAAAGTGGCTGTCCTGGGACAGATTTTTGTGCTGCACCGTAAAAATTCATGAGGGAGATCAGTACGGCGGATGGAGCTGTATTTTTCTGATCTTGTTCTCCAAGTTGTTACCCAACTTTCATTAGTTCTGCACTTTTTGATTGGAGCAACATAAGGTTTTCAAAAAATTCAATCTTTACTCGTTGGTCTGTTTTGAAAGATTTCTGTTATCATTTGCATTTGCCTCTTAAAGAAGCCTTTGTTTTGATAGATTTAAGTTGAAGTGTGAACCTAAAGGTTTATTGTTTTTGCTTACAATAATGTTGCCATTGAGGTTTGTGTGAGACCTTGTAGGAAAGGAAATTCCGGGAGAAGGAGAAAAGGAGTCTATAGAGTTTGTCTTTGAATGGGTAAAAGTGGTGAAAATAGAAGGTTCGTGAAACCCCAATCTTTTTATATTTTTGATGTTTTTAAAGCATAAGGGAAGTTACGAGATGGAACAGAGGAGGAACCGGAGTCCAGGGTGGACAAACCCACCCCAGGCGCGGGCCCCAGCCTGGCCGCGCCTGGAGGGGGTGTGCCTCCCCCGAGCTCTGACTCCGCCTTGTTTCAGTGCCAGTACCTTCCTTATGCATTGAAACTTCGTAATATATAACCCCCGGGATCCCCCGAGGTTCGTGCATCGTGTTCTCATCGTGTTTTCGTTTCAATCTGTTTCTGGCAGGAAAACTTCTCAAGTTTAGAGCACCATGGTCTCCGCCAACGACAAAGGCAATAAGCCCGAGGAAGAAGATCCTCGCAAACCCAAGGAGGAAGAGATTTTGGTAGGTTATGAAGGAGACATGGAGGAGGACAAGCAACCGGACACCCGCACTACCATCGCAAGCATTGGATTGGTGGCAAAACCTACCGAGCTTAAGAGGACATCACGGATGTCGACAGGAGGGAAACCTCCACGTCATATCTTCTCTCCACGGACACTTCCTCCTTGTACCACTCATTCTAACCATGTAGGGAAGGAACACTCTAAGAAGGAAGAGTGGAGGAAGAATAATAAGGACTAGGATCCTCGGTCCGAATTGATCATGAGTTGCATTAAGCATAATTCAGAATTGATTCATACTCCGACCTTCGATATGGAGGATTTTAAGAAACTTATTGAATAGCTTATCAAAGAACACCACCACCACCGAAGGAGTAATTCATCATTAGGTTTGGCATCCCCTTGGCTTGTTCTAAGCTTGGGGGAGTGCTGCGGTATCGCCACCATTATCTTTTACCTTTTTTTAGTGGATTCATATCTTTGATAGAGAAGTTATCTTATAGGTTGGTTTTCATGTGGAAGTATCTCTCCTTTAGTTGATGATCTATGTATCCCTTGGTGTGAGTGCCTTTATTGGAATATTATTGAGAAGTTTCATCTTTTACTTTTTGCACTTCTTATTTTAGTTTGCAATCTCTATTATATGATGGATCTTGTTGACCAGTATTGGCATCACTTTGGGATCATCAAGTGGATCTAAATTGGTTTTGGCAAACCGAGTTCTGGTCAGTAGCAATACTTTTTGATGTTTGAAAGAAAAGAGAAAGAGCTTACAAGTATTTTGTATGATTTATTTTCTTTCTTGTTGGCTCATGAGCTTAGTATTATTTATTTAAGATTTTTTGTGTCTTCAAGGAATATTGCATGTTTGGCTTTATTACTTGTATGTTTGCTTGTTTATTTCAACTCTCTGGCTTGTTACCCAGCCTTGCTAGCCAAAAACCTGTTTTGAGAAGGCATACTTCTCATGTTTCCAATCCCTTTGAACCAAAACCTTTGCCACATGTGTCCACCATATCTACCTAGTAGCTTTTGCTACTCGAAGCAAATTCTCAAGCTTCATCTACCTTTCGAATTAAAACTTGATGCCACACCTTATTTCTTTGGGATTAGCAGAACCGTGCCATCGAAGTTTTATATGCTTGCATCTATACATTGGAATTAGCAGAACCGTGCTGTCACGAGGAACATTTTCAACATTGCACCTGTACTTTGTACTCAGTTGATATCGTGCTCTTTTTTCTATGGATGTCAACTGTGTGAAACAAAGAGGGAACTTGTAAGTCCATGGAGTATGTATTTTGTGTTAGAGAAATGCCTGGGCCGCTAGCCTAAGCCATGCCTAATCATAGTGGAAACTTGCAGCATCACCATAGTGAGCTATCTATGAAGCATCCTCAAGAAAAACATATGCATATAGTAAATAAAAAGATCGCTGAGATGCTCACTGTCTGCTTGCCTTGTCATTTTGGTTATGGGAAAGCTCCTATACCATGTGCAAGGGGTACACCCCATTGGCGGTTCTCTATGATACGCATGTACTTACAATGAAAAGAACTTACCAGTAACTGAAGTTGAGTAGCATGAGGAGTGGCCCTCGTATTCAAGGGACATGAGATTGCCAACTTATATTTCATCAAGCATATACTCCATCTTTGTGCACTTTAACCTTAATCATCTCAAGATGCCTATGATAGGGGCAATGAGGGCTCAAAGCTAGTAAGTATCATAATCTTTTGGAACCTCTTTATGACTTGTAATCCCTACTACCCTCTATGAAGGGACCTTTGTCCCACTTTCAAGTTGAGTCAATAAACCTACTTCCTCTCCATCTCCAGCAAGCATTTGAGTTGTTGTGTTTCTAGTATTCATATGGTGATTTATTCAATCATGTTCTCTATCTTCCTTGTTTGCACAAAGCTCTTATCTATTGAGTATTACTTTGAAAGCCTTCACTTTTGAAAAAAAAACTTTTTGAGCAAAGAGTGCTCCTGTTTTAAAACTTCTACTTTTTGTGAAACTGTTTGCCAGCTGTTCTCTGACCAGGAACAAAAGTTTGCCAATTCCAATTATGATTTATCTTTATGCATCTGTATTGTGACTCCTGTACTTGTTACAAGCTAAGTTATATAATGGTAAGTGCTTTCTTCTATGAGTCGTGTAATGGTAAGTGTGATGCTTCTTGTCCGTATTCTTTTATCGACACTTCACTCCATAAACCTGTGGACATGTTTACTGAGCTCAGTTTTCGCTTGGGGACAAGCAAAGGTCTAAGATTGGGTGATTTGATACATCCAATTTGCATCACCATTCTATATCATAATTTACGTCAATTCTTTGATATATGTCTTATTATGAGGTATTACTTATGTCTTTTTCATATGTTTATGCATGTTGGATGATTCTTGGAGGATGAACTGGCGGAGTCTGGATTCTGATGGAAAAGAAGGCGTTTCGGTGCAATTTCGCGAAGATCAGAAAAATACCAGAAAAATATGGGAAAATATTATTTTTCCAGAAGATTGAGAAAGCCAGAAGGAGGAGCGAAGAAGCGTAAGGGGCCCACACCCCCCTAGGCACGGGCCCACCCTGGGCCGCGCCTAGGCCAGGTGTGGCCCACCTTCCCGGCTCCCGACTCCGCCCCTTCTCCTATATCTTCCCTATGGAACCCTAATACCGGGGGAGCGAGCATAGATAGATTTGCACTGCCTCTACGGGGAAGAAAACACCGAGGGAGAAAGATCTCTCTAACAGACAGATTTCTGCCAAGGGAATTCCTTCTCGGAGAGGGGAGATCGTCGCCATCAACATCATCATCAAGCTAGGCTTCATCGGGATCATCATCATCATCATCCACACCATGATCACCACTCCGCCCTGATGTAACAATTGTGTTGGACATTGCTTTAGTTCTTAGGGGAAACTTTCCCGGTGTTAATTGCTATTATAGTTGATGCTTGTGAGTGGAACCATTGGATTATAGTTTATGTTTAGATTGTTATCCATTATCATATCATATTTGATCTTGATCCATATGATGTCTCGTGATTAGTTCGTTTAGTTCTTGAGGACATGGGGGAAGTCATGTTGTTAGTAGTGGATTTGTGTTGAGGTATTATTCAATGGTTTAGTATTTAAGTTGTGGTGATATTCTTCTAGTGGTGTCATGTGAACATCGACTACATGATACTTCACCATTTATGGGCCTAGGGGAATGCATTGTGTATTTGGCTACTAATTGTGGGGTTGCCGGAGTAACAAAAACTTGAACCCCCGTTAGGACACGTTTGCACAAGGGAGTGTAGGATCTCAGAGTTTAAGGTTGTGGTTAGATATATATCTTAATTACTTTCCTGTAGTTACGGATGTTTGCAGGGGGTTTAATCACAAGTATGTATTAGTCCAAGTAAGGTCGGTACATTAGCACAGGTTCACCCACACAACACTTACAACACCAAAGAAGAGTACTCAGCTATTTGAAGGGAAAGCATTTGACAGAATTCCCATGTGTCCTTGAGAACGTTTGGTCCTTATAAGTATTTCCACCGGCTTGTCCTTTGCTAAGAAAGGATTGGGCCACTTGCTCCATTTTTTCTTTGTCTTTATTACTTGCTCTTTGTTTTGTTGCTCTATCAGAAAACCACTAAAATCCGTTTGCTAAGTATTTGTAGAGAGTTCCTTCTCCATACCACTAGTCAACACCTTCTGCTCCTCGTTGGGATCGACACTCCTATTTATCGAAAGTACTACGATACACCCCTATACTTATGGGTCATCACCAATGTAGTAGTAGATGCTCTTAGCAGATTGCCGTGTCGCTTGAACACCATGATTCTAAAAGAGCAACCAAGTTTGCACAAGGAGTTGGAAGATTTTAGAATGGAACTAGTAAGTGAAGGATATTTGTCTAGCATAGAACTTCAACCCACTTTGATCAGTCAGATCAAGGAGGCACAGAAAGGAAACACTAGTATCGACGGAATCAAATGTCGTATCAATACAGGGAAGGTACCCGAATTCACCAAAGATGAAGGAGTTTTGTTGTACAAAGCACGTATCTATGTACCAGCAGATTTAGAATTGAAACAAGCTATTTTGAAAGAAGCCCATGATACTCTTTATTCTATCCACCCTGGAGGAACCAAGATGTATCAGGATTTGAAGGAGAAATTTTGGTTGCATAAGATGAAGAGAGAAATCAGAAGCTACATAGCCAAATGTGATATCTGTCAGAGAGTCAAAGCAGGACATCAGAGACCCTAAGGACTTTTGCAACCATTGCAGATCCCAGAATGGAAATGGGATTCCGTTGGAATGGATTTTATCACCGGTTTGCCTACATCTAGTAGGGGAAATGACTCTATTTGGGTCATAGTGGATATACTATCTAAAGTCGCTCATTTCTTACCAGTCAAGACCACTTATCAGAGTTCGAAGCTAGCAGAATTGTACATTGCTAGAATAGTCATTTTACATGGAGTCCCCAAGAACATTGTGTCGGATCGAGGAACCCAGTTTACCTCGAGATTTTGGAAGAAAGTCCAAGAAGGATTAGGAACAAGACTGGATTTCAGCACAACTTATCATCCTCAGACTGATGGACAAATGGAGCGAGTAAACCAAATACTCGAAGATATGTTGAGAGCTTGTGTGTTGGAATATGGATCAAAATGGGAAGACTGTCTGCCTTTCACAGAATTTTCGTACAACAACAGTTACCAAGCCAGTTTGCAAATTGCCCCATTTGAGTTCATGTATGGAAGGAAGTGTCATACCCCTTTGAATTGGTCGGAAGTAGGAGAGAGTCAGATTTTTGGACCCGACATCCTACGAGAAGCCGAAGAGAAAGTTCACAAGATTCGTGAGAACCTTAAGACCGCCCAATCCAGATAGAAGAGTTATGCCGACAAGAGACATTGAGACCTAGCCTTCAATATCGGAGATTTTGTATACCTGAAAGTATCACCCTTGAAAGGAATGCAACTTTTCCAACTCAAAGGAAAGTTAGCCCCCAGATATGTCGGACCCTTCAAGATTTTGAATTGTCGAGGAGAAGTATCATATCAACTAGAACTGCCAGAGGAGATGTCAGCCGTGCATAATGTGTTTCATATCTCGTTACTTCGCAAATGCCTAGAAGTCCCGGAGAAGACCAAAGTTTTAAAGAATATTGATCACAAAACCATAGAGATCAACGAGGACCTGACATATCCCGAAGTACCCATTCGTATTTCGGAGGAAGCCTTTGGAACCACCAGAACCCAGAGTATCAAGTTTCTCAAGATCTAGTGGAGTAACCACAATGAAGAATAAGCTACCTGCGAGCGAGAAGATTACATTAGGTCTGAATTTCCAAATCTCTTTAAATCCTAGTTTTCTTTTTCTCAAATCTCGGGAAGAGATTTTGTTTAAGGAGGGAAGGTTTGTAACATCCCAAAAATATTAATCAAGATTATCAAGTTCCAATCACCCAAGTTTAAGGCTAACAAAATCTTTTGTTATTAAAATCAATATGAATGCATGTCTGGCGTGTGATGAATGCATGAATGCTTGCAATGCTATGTTTGATTGCTATGAAAGGCAAGGATTTGTTTAAAGATCAAAACAACATCATCTAAATCATTTCCAATCAAAATCAAATCAAGAGATATTCAAATATAAACATTATAAGCAAATGGTCATTTTGACCAAAGTTAACCACTAGACTACTTTGAGTGTTTCTAGTCCAAGTTTCCTAACAAAAACAAATCCAAATCTTTTCACCCCTTCCTAGACCAAGTAAAAGTGAACCCAAGCCCACTTTGCAAACCAACAAAAACATTTTGAAAATCTATTCAAATGACAATTCAAAACTGAATCAAGTGTAGGTACTAAGATCACCATTTCTCAAAACCCAACCAAACCAGTGCACGTTGACAAACCCAAGCAACCAGATACTACAAAGTATGTGACCAGAGAACCCACCAAATTTCATTCAAAAATTTCAAACTTGATTTATTTCGGCCATTTTATCAAATAGTTGGTGAACACAGTAAACACTGCCTAACTTCTACTATTTGTGATCAAAGCCTTGTCCAATTCTTGTCTCCCATTTCTCACCCTTGTCTCCCCCAGTGAGCACACAAGCATTGAACGATCTAGAACTCTACCCTTGCACCAGTGCCGAGACACCCGAGCACCCCCATTGTCGTCCGACCATGGTAGTTAGAAGGAGGCAGTGCCACGCCCGTTCACCATGCCTAGGAGGCAGCTGACCGTCCACCGCCACCCCCTGTCCAGCCCTCGCAAGCAGCTAGGCCCTGGACCACAGACAACACACCGCGCCCATTGTCTCTACGCCATGCCGAGAGCACGCCAGGGCGCCGCACCCGACACACACGTACACTCCACGCCTCTCCTTCGCCTCCCGTTCCTGCAATCACCGTGACACCAGCAACCCCCTAGACATCCCCGTTTGTCGCCGCGCGGCCGGTAGCACCCGTGCGTCGTCAAAACCACCATCGGTGCTGCACAGAGCATGAACCGTTCCCGACCAACCTCGACCTCCCCTTGCCACGCCATTACGTCCTTGAGCACCATCCACCATGCATCAGCCTACACCATCCACCATGCCTTTAGCTCGCTGTATCGTCGACCCCGTCGAGCTCCGCCCATGCCGCACTGCCTCTCTCACTCGGCTATAAAATGAGGCCTCCCGAACCTCAATTCGCCACACCATCTCACTCCCCACCTCTCACAGAACCTCCCACACCTTCCCCGGAGCAAGGCGAGATCCGCATCGCCGGAGTTTCACCGGAGCCCGCCGCTGTAGAAGGAGAAGGGAGTTATTGATTGGAGTCGCCCAGGAGCCGCCATGACCACCGTTTGAACCACCGTCATCGACAACGTCGTTCGCCCCCAACGCAGACCCTAGCTAGAGCCCTGGTGAGCCTCACACGACCCCCACCGCCGCGTTAGGATTTAGACCTCGCCGGAGCTGTTCGTCATCGACGATGCACCTCGGGCGTAGGATCCTATTCTAATCGTACGGTCCAGATTGTCACTTACCGCTTCGCATAGCCAGAGTCACTGACGCGTGGGACACCCCCTTTAAGTTAGCCCACGCGCTATGCTGTGTGCAGTGAGCCGGCCCAGTTAGTTCCCGCGTGACCCAGTAGATTCAAATATAGATTTTTCAATTTAGTTCAAACTCTAGTTCTGTGAGTAGATTCAAAGATCAATTCAGAGAATTTTGCTAAACCAAATTGCATGAAACTAATTTGGTTAGAAAGGTATTGGAATTGTTAATCCAAGCCCGTTGGATTCAAACCATTTGAAATTATAGATCACTTATAGTAAAAATAACAAGGCATAGATTTTTCTGCATTCAAACATTTTTAAAAAAATCAACCATAAATGCTTTTGAGTTGATTCCAACTCTCAAAAATCAAATTTGACCAGACCTTTATGAATATATAAAAATATCTAGGTTTACTTGCAGTAATAATGGAAAAGTATTAAAAGAATGCCCCATAGGAATTTCTAGTCACTTTAATTAATTAATATAATAATGTTAAGCCTTATTAAATTGTGACACCACTTTAAATCACATTCCCAAGTATTAAAATATGTGGTGATGACATGGTCAATATGATCTCATATTTTAATTGGAGAATATTAAACCTTAAGTACTTTTCAATGAGTAGAAATGACTTTTCCAAAATAAAATAAATAAGACTAAGGCTTTAATCCTTTGTGATGATGATAGATCATCTAGTGTGAACCTTTGTGTGCCAAATAGAAGTAGTTAAGTATTGTTTGGTGATTGTGTACCTCGTATTTATTTATAGACGCTAGTACCGACCAAGGATACGAAGAGGAAGGAGACTACTACGACGAAGAAGCAGAGGAGAACTTCAACCACTGCACCACTCAAGGCAAGCTACCACTTGCAAGTTTCTTAACCATGCAAGCTAAGCTAAACCATCCAAGCTAACACTTGCAAGCCCCACAATACCAATTAACCTATGCAATGCATTAGGCATATTTGGTTATACCACTTTATTATACCAAATCCCAGTTTTACTTGCAAGATTTATTCTTTTATTTCTTTATCAAAGTTCTTTATTACTTCTAGTTAGTATTTAGTGAGTTTTGGGAAAGATATTATAGGTAGCATAAAGAGCATAAAACTTGGCCTAAGTTAAGTTAGAACTAGATGTCATACTGAGGCATGGAATTTAGATTTGGATAGGTCACACTTGTTTAGCACACCTCATTAGTGACTACCCCCAAATTTAGTGGCTAGTGCTAAGCATAAAACTTGATCACTTTAGATGGGAATACTTGGTGAAAATGATTATGAAAACCTTAGAATGATGAGTCATTCTAATGAAATGTTTTGGCATGTGACATGAACACCAGATGATTTGATGATGAAAATGTTGAGGCATGAGCCTTAGCCCCTTTTATAAAACTGATGGTTGGGTTCGGATGTGATACCATTCCAAATTTTACTGTACAACCACATACCAGAATTTGGGTAGGGCTTGACTGGAAGTTTATATATCTTAGTATGGGTTCCCTTGCGGCCGAGGTTTGAGCTGAGGCTACCTCGTGATGATTGTCCACCTATGCAGTTCCCAAGATGACAGATGGTAATGGTTGGGAGGCCAAACTCATAGGGGATGTGCCTATACTAGGGTGTGTAATTGAAAGGTTAGGATTGATTATCCGCATACTGAGTATGGTGATTCAGGATTGTTCCTGATGGATGTATCGAATGTTGTGGTGAAAGTATACCACCTCTGCATAGTGTCAAACTATTCGAATAGTCGCGTCCACGGTTATGGATAGTTGGAGTGGCCATACTGTTCCGTCGTCAGATGTTTTCAAAATGACTTGTGAAATGAATTATGACTTTTACTTGACCACAACAGGGTTGTGAACATAAAAACTAAGTTCCCACTTAGGTGTTTTAAAACATTAAACTAGTTTTATTTACTTCTAAACTCAGTTAGAGTAAACCTGGCTTTTTGCAAATAAACCTAGAGCTTAGGTGTAACACCCTCAGAATCGGCCCTATGCAAGTTTTAGCGAAACTCGCCAAACCCGCATAGAAACGATTCAAAGGTGCCCACCAGGCACTTTCGTGCGGGTGGAAAACGAAGTAATAACATTACACAACAGTCCTCGATTGGACCCACAGAACAGATATATACAACACGACTCCAGGAGTCAAGAATACAGATATATATACAAAGATCCAAATCACCTTGAAAATGATGGCGCGTCCGACTACGAACAAGATGCAAATGGGGCTAAGAGCCCTGAAGAATAACCAATGGCGTCCATAACCCTGCCCAGGCCAAGCCGGAAGGGTAACCCTGCTAACGACGTCGATCTCAAAACCTGCTTAAACAAAGGGGTGCCGACAAAGGGCAAAGGAAAAAGAGGAGCGTCAGTACTGAGGCCAGTACACGGCGAGGCTAGAATTCGGCGGTCCTCGCCTACATAGGTATGGTGGACTGAAGCGGCAGCGGCAACATGCTCTAAACAACCTATAGAGACTCGAGACAACTGGCGACTATCAGAGAGGGGTAAGAAAGACCTATTCGGAACCAACCTGATTCTAACACCAAACAATCCCATCCTGGTATTCCCCCCCTCGAGACCAAACGAGGAAGTCGACCGAGGAACTCACACAGTTGGCAGTTTTATTTATTCAGTGATCGTTGCAGCAATTACTAGTCAGGTGTAGATAATCATTCTGATAAAATAAGCAGTGGGCCGTTTTAGTTAACCATTCCGTTGTGGTTGCAACACTTACTAGTCAGATACAAATAGCATGAGATAACCCAAAACCCAGCAGTTGTTGGCACTTTGATTTAGCCATTCCGTTGTGGTGAAGCTGATTACTAGTCATATCGGATACCAGTCAATTTATAACAGTAAACTTTAGTTATAGTTGTCTATGATCAAGCACTGTGCTCCAAGTCGTCCATAACCGCGGACACGGCTTCTCGAAAAGATTTAACCCTGCAGGGGTGCACCAAAGTATCCACAAGCACTTCGACCCTTTTTGCCAGATCAGTTAACATACACCCATCGGTATGTCGGCGGGGCCTAAGTCACGACGTTCCCATACCCAAAGCAAGTACGTGGGGGCCACCCCACCTAGTCGACACCCGCAACGAAGTCGGCCGGTCTCCGAGACGGACTGGGGTTTGGGCAAACGGCTGTGAACGACAGCAAATCCCCAAACGGGGACTGTCGACACCGCGAAACGTGGCCCGATCCTAAACAGTACAGTGTGCTATCCATCGCACAATTTAAATAAAGCAGTAAAGCATGGCATAGGTACAGGATAGTAAATAAAACCTCAAACTAGTTGTGGCCCCCAGTACAATACTTTGAAATCAGGTAATAATCAATGGGGGGCCCATATCTCCCCACCTGTGGTTAGCGCGCTCGATCTCGGAACAGGTGTCAAGAACTCGGGGTCCTACGGGACACAAGTGGGCGGTCGGAAACCAAATGTTATCTATCACCCACCGATGCCTCTGCTTACTTACTTCAATTTTAGTTGTTAAACAATAATTAAAGTGAACCATAAGTAAAGCCATGATCATCTCCAACATTGAACATGCGGCACTTCTCCAACAACTGTGGTGCTTGACGACACGCAACAACTCTTGAGCAAGCGACTGCTTCGCGCGGGTCCAACTATCTACCAAACAACAGGCAATAGGATGTGTCCAAGGCAATATAGGGCTGCACGGGATATCACAGGTACGGGAACTAGAGCATCGCAACACAGATAGCAATAGATCAACAGGAGGGAAATAAATACTATAAAAGTAAGATAGGTAGAAAGGGGGAGATGCTCGCCTGAAAACATTGCCGAAGGTTCAACCGAAGATCGGGTCGACACTCGCATCAACTCATCGGCCTAGTCCGCGAAGAAGCAAAACACTAGAAGAAAACACCGAATGCTCTATTTAATACTACGGCAAAAGATCGAGCATGATGCATGTATGATGTATGGCATGGTAAATATGCGGTGCAATTAGGTCATATTAAGCGGAACCGGGGTCCCGACAATTAATTAGATGGTTCATGTTATTTAACTACCCCGCAATTTTAATTGTTGTCTTAACAAGGCAAAATAAGTTACCGGTTCGCTACACAAATTTAAATGAGGCCAATATAAGACTAGATTTGCCCGCATATGGGCCCCATATTTAATTATATGGTGAATCGGCATAAGTCCCCCATACCACACAAATATGCATGCGAGTATGACAATTTAATATGCAACAAGTGATATTATATTATAAAATAGGGTTTCGGGAAGGGGTGCACACATTAGGGTTCGGAAGATCTTGGGGTTCCGGGGTTTCGGGGTCCGACAGGGTTCAGGGTTCGACGGGATCGGTCTCGGACAACAGAAGTAGATCTTGTCGCATCCGCGGTGGTCGGGCCATGTTGTCGGTCTTGACGTCTCACGCAGAGTTCTTGGCGTTCCGGGAGGAAGTACTTGTCCTGGCGTCGGGCATCGGATTCGCCCCGATTGGTGTCGATCTTGTCGGGTCCGCGTTTCAGGTCGGTCTTGGCGCCCGGGATGAAGAACTTGGCGTTCTGCGTCGGTGTCCTTACCGTCCGGGTTCTCGAGCATCGCATCCGGGAAGGAGAACTTGTCGCATCCGTGGTCTTCAGGTCCATGGTGAAATACTCGGCGTCCTCGAGGGAGTACTTGGCGTTCCGGGTGGGCGACCTTGGCGTCCGAGAGATGATCTTGTTGCATCCACGGCCTTCGGGGTTCCGTCGGGGTTCTATCTCGTTGTCGCACTCCGGTGGTCTAGGTTGGGGTTGTTCCGAAGATCTTGCCATGCAGCGCATAGACGATGTATTACCCACCCCATCGGTACAACCTCGGGTAGATCTTGAAGAGCTCTTATCACCAACGTGACACCCTGATCTCATAGAACGTGGTACCAACAGCAACTTTCGAGATGGTCCTGTGAACGGCAGCGGGCCCACGAGCAGCTCGAGACGGTGCAGACCACAGAGAGGGGACGGCTTCTGCTGGCGACGAGGGGCCTGCGGCGGCCGGGGAGGGGGCTTGCGCGGGGCGCCGGACAGGGTGGAGGACGCGTCGGTGACGGCGTCGGCTCGGGGCAGAGCGCGCCTGGCCGGAGGGGAAGGTGAGGCGGGGCATCGACGGAGGAGGGGTCCGCGGGAGAGGGGCGGCGAGCGCGGGGAGGAGGAGCAGAGGGCGGGGCGAGCACGCGAGAGAGGTGAGGCGGGGGCGAGGCGCGGAGGAGGCACGGCCGGAGGCGGGCTCCTGGGCGGCGGGCGGTTGCGGGGAAGGCAGCTCGGGCCGACGAGCTCGCTGCGGCGGCGGGAGGCGAGGCCCGGCGGAGGCGCACGGCGACGGTGGTCGCGACGGGTGACGGCGGGGCAGGAGGAGCCGGCGGCTCCACGGTTAGAGGGAGGAGCGGCCGGAGCGCGCCGGGGGCGGGAGGTGGAGAGGACCAAGGGAGGCGGTGGCTTCGGTGCGGGAGAGGAGGGAGGAGGGAGACGCTGGGAGAGAGGAGGGTAGGTGGGCAGCGGGACGCGGCAGGTGGGACCCGCGGGGCGGGGCCCGGGTTCCAGGGAGAGGGGTGAGGAAGAGGGGTGGAGCAGGCGGTGGGTGTGGGTGTGGCCGGGGCGTGCGGGGTGAGTGCTGGGGCCAGGCGGGTGTGGGACCCGGCGGTCGGTGAGGAAGAGAGAGAGGGGTAGGAGGGACTGGGGTGAGAGAGGGAGAGAGGAGTGGGGGGCTGGCATGTGGGAGGTGAGGTGGCAGCAGATGAGTGGTGGGGAGGAGGGAGAGAGGTGAGGTGGCGAGAGGCCATTGGCTGGGGTGAGGTGGAGGAGGGGTGGGTAGAAAGGACTGGGGTAAGAAAAGACTTGGGGTGGGGTCTAAGCTGGACCGATTTTATTCTGGGGGTGGTCGTTCGGGTCGAATCGGCCCGTTCGACTGCCCCACTAAAAATAATTAAATATTTTATATATTTCAAACAGGGCTTTTGCAAACCGATAGCAGACAAAACAAAATAATCCGGAGACCCGGGTTTTGCGTTTGAACAAAGACGGGGCGTTTAGAAAACAAATTACGTTTTTCCGAAAATAATTTTATGCAAGCAAATGCAAGATGATGACGATGCTCAAATGCAATGTGGCATGATGACATGAGCATGCGGTCATGATGATGCAATGCACAAAAACAACACGATTTTCTAGTAGTGGTTTTGCGGGATGCCACATTAGGATTCTTATTTGAACCACTTTACTTGTTAGTGATAGTTTATGAGTACTTAAAGAGTACTCATGGCTTTGTCCCTGGCTATTCCTATGGCCAGACTATGAGGAGGACTACCAGGATGATGGACAGCAGGAAGTCTATGACAACTAGGATCATCTCCCATCGTCAGCATTGCCTGTGACCCTAAAGATGGAGCTTCGACCACGCTATCGTTATTATATTATTCCGCTGCGTTGATTGTATTAAGACTGGATCATGAGATCATTTATTTGTAAGACACTTATTATGGTTTGTAATGAATGATGAACTATGGTACCAATCAGTTATGTCTCGCAAAAATGATAATCCTAGGATTGCGATGTATGGCATAACAGACATCTAGTATTAAAAATCTGGGTGTTCACACTACCTGATCATCCATTCCATAAGCTGGGTCCACTGCATTTTTACAAAGCCTAGAAATGTGCCCTAGGATCCCACAACGTTTGCACTTACGTCATCGAGGTGGTGCACCACCCTCGGCACTAGCTCTTA
Organism: Avena sativa; assembly: GCA_916181665.1. Taxonomy (NCBI): domain Eukaryota; kingdom Viridiplantae; phylum Streptophyta; class Magnoliopsida; order Poales; family Poaceae; genus Avena; species Avena sativa. The sequence goes on from OV702297.1 coordinate 243,909,123, forward strand.
TCCTATTCTTCCTTGGCCTACCTACTGGTCTAGTAAAAAATGGAGGGTATAGCTTGAAGCCTGGATCCACTTCCATCCATTGGTCTTTTCCCAACAAGACTGGAACATTCTGAGCATATTCTAACCTATATTTGGCAATGGAGAAATATTCCAACATGTACTGATCAACTTCACCCTCTTCACCTCCTAGAAAACCAATGAAAAACAATGCATGTATGCATGGTTTCCCACGGAGCTGTCATTGCCTACAATGGCATGTCCTACCAACCAAACTCACTGGATACCTCCATTTCCTATCTTTACTATCAGTGTATGTTACCTCAGCCTCCATTCCTCTTCTAATGCATTTCATCTTCAATTGTTTTGCCCTGGCATGCAAAGCCTTAATCAAATATGGGAGGATGAGATGGCCAGCATACACTGTTGATGCAATTCTTTGACTCAAATCGACCTTTATCATGATCATCTGCGTAATCTTATCAAATATTTTCCACCACATAAGACCTTTGAATTACTTGACCTTTGCATTGAAACTCTCTGCAAGGTTACTTGTTACATAGTCTACCTTACAAATTTCATTGAATCGGCTTCTTGACCACACCATTCCATGATGTGCATCCAAGTACTCCTTCACCGCAGGTTTTTGTTTATACAACACTTCCAAATGATACAAATTCTTCTTCAAACTGCATATGTATGAAGCTAGCCATAGGTTGTCAGTATAAAATTTACCCTTGAATTTCTTTGTAAAATTCCGCACTAAGTGTCGCATACATTCCCTATGCTCCACTCCGGGGAATACTGCTTCTATAGCTTTCTCCAAACCTTTGCAAGCGTCCGTGTGGATAGTAAGTACTGGTGGATGACCTATAAGGTTGCACAAATTCTCCAGAAACCAAGTCCAACTTTCCTCTGACTCAATCTCCAAAACTCCATAAGCAACAGAGAACATCCAATTGTGGCCATCAACTGCGGTAGCAACTACTAGCCGTCCTTTAAATCTGCCATGAAGAGTTGTTGCATCCACGGCCAAATAAGGCCTGCAACTATCCAGAAAACCTTGCCAGTAAGCTTTGAAACAAACAAAATCCCTTCTAAAGAACTCCTTCTCCATTGTCTTCCCTCTTATTTTGTACTGAACTTTATTCCTGTCTATCTGTACAACACTACCTGGACTAGCCGTCTCCACTTCAGCTTTGAAGCTGTAAAGCAACTGAAAACTTTCATTCCATAGACCATTGATCCTCTCAAGAGCCATTTCCTTTGCATAGAACATCCTCATGTAGGGTACTGCAATATTAAACTTTTCATAAACTTCTTTTATGAGCGCTGTTGCACCAAGTGATGGGTTCGCTCTCATCCAATCCATGATTGCATCTGCCAACCACCTAGTCTTTGCTAGTTTTGTTTTGTCCTTTGCTTGCCCCCCTTGAGGTGGACAAGAATGTTCGAACCAATTAATTTTTATTTGAAACATAATTAAAATGTTAGGTACAGCTAAGAAACTTTACACAGTGATCTAAAATACACAAGTGGTTGTAATACCTGAACCAAACTGCTCCCGAGCATAGTGGATGCATGCATCCTCCACCTACACCTCTTGTAAGGTCACTTCACTGTGAACCTTGTTGTCTCACTCTTAATAACATCATAAGCATTATTGGTGTGAATGCAATATGTAGTAAGGGAATTATGATAGTCCCGCATCGTTTCAAATATGATGCCATCTGAAATCTTAGGATCGTCCATGTCCCACTCAATTGCTGGCAAGTCCTCACCATCGTACTCGGCTAAAACGAGGCTGTCATTGCTCTCCTTGTTCTCTTCGCCATCAGTATCACCAAATATGGAACCCTGGGAAATTTCATCCGTGTATTGATCCTCTAGTTCCTATTTACTGAATCTATCTACAAATTTAGGAAACATCAACTCATCCTCATCATCTAATGCAGGCACTCCCTCGTTAGGCTCTGCCTCGTCCTCCACATCGGCCACATGAGCGGTTTGGCTTAAACTCGCTATGCGAACAGATGGTACTATTGTGGACCTACAAGGATCACCGGGGCGCACACTATTAGCAGAGACACATGATGCCCAACCACCTGATGATGCGTGACCACCAGATCGTGATTTAACACTCTTTCTCGTGTGCTCAAATTTAGGTTGCACATGGAGACGAATTCGACCAAAACGTTTTGCAACATTCAAAGAGAAAAGCATTACCATATCATCTTCGCTAGTTAGTGGGAGCAATCTTTGCTCGCTAATGTTGAAATATTGCAAATCAACTGAATCGCCACTGCTCCAGGGGAATTTACAATAGATTTTATCTATCAAATCTCTGCGAGTTATGGAGGTTGCAACCACCGCTAGAAGTAAAATCCAGAGAGATATTGTTCACAACCACGAATTACGCTAGTATCCAGCCTAATCGCCAGCCGAAATGCCAACACTAGATCAATCCTATTCGAAAAGCAAGGCAGTTAGTTGAGCACCAGCGATTCGTGCTCAAATACTGCCAATAATCGACCCACAAAATGGAAACGATGCTTACCTAGATGGAATCCATGCGTTAGATCCCTGCGATTCCACCCAATCTTCTCCTTGCTCGACGCGGATGGACGGTGCACCAGCCGGAGTTGCATACTGTTCCGCGAAAGGGGTAGATCTAGCAGGGGCGGGAGCAGAGCCGAAGGTGGAGTAGGCTCCACGGCTAGGGGGAGGGGCGACTCTAGGTCCGAGGACGACATAAGGTAGGAGGGCACGACGGCGGGGCAGCGGAGGGGTGGTGTGGGAGCTATTCCAGGCTCAGGGGAAAGCGAATGCTTTGGGTGAGCGAGAATGGCCGGTCCAACGTGTCTCCCGGCCCCACCCTTCACCACGTATGCAAGACCCGTCCCAACGCGGACCCACCCTTCACCACGTATGCAGGACCTGACCCTCACATGGCCCCACCGGTCAGGCATGTAACGGTCAAGGCCTCGTAACGTAATGCTCAACGCCTGACCCGACCCAACACGTTCCCACCAGTCAGCATGTAACAGTCAAGCCTTTGAGCTAACGGCATCCCTCCATCCGAGCGCCTGCGAGGGTTTCTTAACATGCCGAGGGGAAAAGTGAGGAAAAGTTAAGCGGCTAGGGAAAACTGAGTACAACTAATGAACCAAGGGCACGAAAATAGAAATCCCTTTAAAAAATGACCAAGTGTAGGATCTGTTCTTTTATTGAATGGGCCTCAGAGCACCATCACAAGACTTATGGGGCAAATTTCACCAAAGGCAAGTAAAAGTGAAAGGTAAAAACCTAGGAAAATAACAAGTTTTAACATGATTTGATCTAGAATCAAATGTTCCAAAGGGGGTGGAAACTTTCACCCACAGGTCCCACATGGAATCATCTTGGTCACAGTATGTGCTTGCTATGTTGTCAACATAGCAAGAAGAGTACCAAGAAGATAAATATGGGAGTACAGCCGCATCACTACCCTAGTACAAGTGTTGTTTATCTCACTCCATCTTAGTCCACATTACACAAGAACACACACTCATTTATCACCAGAGCCACCCACTAGATACTCAACACGAGTTTATCAGCAGGCCACTAAGAACAACAGGAGGAGCATGCCAGGGATTATTAGCAGCAAATCAAGAAGGAGGCCAACAACATCTCTAGTGGAGGAGCACGCATGCAAGTAAAAGGACAGGAGGAACTCTATAGGAAGAAATCCACCAAATCAGTCTTAACAGAAATAGAAACACAAGCCGATAGTAGTAAGCAGATAAAGGAGTAAAATAGGCTCAAGAAGGAGCAGGCCAGTATCCAAAGGTTGAGCAGGCCACAACTGCAAGTAATAGCTAATCAAGGGAAAACCAAGCACACATATTAGATATTCAAGATCTTCTATCAACTTAGCTACATCACCATATAGGATATTTGTCTACTCTGCAACAGGTAGACATCAAATCCACACTATATTTGTTCTGGGCAGTAGTTCATTTTGCACAATAGCTTCATGAAGAGGAATACGCTCAGTACCGTATACAAGTGCCATACTAGTTGCATCCTATGGTTATGCACATATCAGCATCATGTTTGTTCTTAAACACACACCACTAGGTAGCAGGCTTCTGCATCATAGGTCCGACAAATAAATCAAGCATCACATGTATCGGCAGTACATCATATGAGATGATCTTTATATTGTGCATCCTCCAAGAAGGTACCACAACAACAAGCCCAAGCCAGATAAACAACCAATATAATGTGCTATATTTATTAGCCAAAAGCTCAAGAGTGCATGTATAAATCAGATAAGGGTTAAAATTATTTTCTTAGTATGATGTCTAAGAATCATTATATTGTTGCCAATGTATCAAGGAATGCTCAAGAGAAAGATTCACTAAACACAATATTCTTTGATCTTATTACACACTAGTTCCTCAACTTTTGCATCACTGGCTAGATAATTCCAAATCATTAATACACATCCACTTCAGTAAATGAATCTATATTTGAGTACACAAGATCATGTTGTCAAGCACTCATTGATGTGCACACTCTCATGGAAAGGTACCATAGTAGCAAACATATGAACAATAAAATATATTAAGCTATTTTATCAACCTAAGCTCCATTAAGAAAATCATTCTCCTAGCCAACACACACATGAGTCATATATAATTCCATTGTCATATGTACATAATTTAGGAAACAAGCAACTCATGATATCATATATAACACTGTGCAAATTCTAATTGGAGGCACCATAGTGACTAATATCTAGATAGCAGAATCTGCGATTTAACCAGGCATAGCCAACATCAAATTTACAGGTCAAGGGAACATATGCAAGAAATTTCACATTACCAACATCATAGAAGTATTAATCCATTCAACTATATCATGTAGGGTGTAACCAGAATCTACTAGAAAATAATCATTCAAGCTTTAAATAGAAGAAAATCTGCAAGCTCCATTGGCATCAGTTCATAGAATAGTGGGACAATAGTGAGAGTTTGGTGAGTGGAGAAGACTAGAGATGAGCTCATGGTATCGATTTTGGCGTCGAGAGCAACTAAAGATCAAAACCCTAATTCCCGCTCTCGACCCCAAAACCCATATTAGCTTTTATTAAAAATATAGAATGTATTTTATTTTATAACCTATAAATATAGAATTTATTGCCTAGAATAATTGATACTCTTTGATTAGTAAATTTAAAGATGAAGTTTAATACTTTAAAAATTACTTTTACCTTTATTTCTTGTGTAAAACATGAAAAGAAAACTAAAGTATCCATTCTATTTAAAAAAATCCATAATATTAATTATTATGTTCAAACGAAATCCTCTTTAGACATTTTTTATAATACAAATTAAAATATATTATACCAAAAGAAGAATATTGAGTAAATTTCAAGTATAAACTCAAGAAAAATACCTTTGAAACCCCAGTTATGTTAACTTGATATCTGATTTATCATGTTTGCTTATAAACTACTTCCAACAGTTTCAAATAAATAAAAGGGTATTGACTTACAAGATAAAGGATAAAATCCATTCTTACTTAGGATAAATAATCCTATACTCTTAATTAAGCTTAGAAAAAGTCCAGACCTTAGTAATCCTATAAACATCATTTCTGAAGTGTATTTATAGTTAAGTTTGGCCTAAAGATCATAAATATAATGTTTGAAGTGTATTCATATTTTTATAGTTAACTTTTGTGAGCCGCCTAGATTGACAGTCCGAGAATCCCTATTATGCTTACATTTCACATTCCCATGATCAGTGAGCCATGAGCATAAATAACAAGTATCATTACAACATCCATCCATTAAAGGGAATAATACTTACATTCTTGCCATTATGACTATACAAACATCAACAACGGATCTTCATCGAACGTAGAGCCCAATCAGGCCTTAACTTACAAGCAACTGACTGGGATGATGGCCTAGATCACATAGAAGATAGTATGACCATCATCCTTCTTGCTTCTGAAAGTCTGTCCAAGTAAATAGCCAGGGATAACGCTGGTGAGTACTTTTGAATGTACTCACAATCCACCAAGATAAGGTAAACAAGATCATGCAGTTTGGCTGTGGCGAGATAGCTCTAACTATAGTTATTTTGAAAATCCTAGTTTCTCTTGTAGATATGACATCTCTATATCTTTATTGAAAACACTTATGAAAACATGTCTCTTTTATTAAAAATTGGGATATATCCTTGTTGAAAACATTTTAAACCCTTTTTAGAGAGAAACCCTTTTTAAACCACCTTAGTCCTTTGATGGTCAAAACAAAACCTCAGTCCCATGCTTTCTCAGGACCAAGTCACATCTAAAAGATCGGAATAAGAGACTAGAGGGGAGTGAATAGGCGCTACTCAATTTTTAACTTCCTTTCAATTTGAGGGCTTTACACAAAGTAAGCTCTCTAGATATGCAACTAGGTGAGAGAACCTATATGACAAACAAGCAAGAAAGCAACAATAAGGGAGTAAAGTATAGAAGTCACCGAAAGTTGACATGGAGATGTTTTCCTGAAGTTCCTCCCTTTTGAGGGGAAGTATGTCTCCGTTGGAGGGGTGGGCGGACTACGACCACCAGCGCCACAAAAGGCCTCACCCTATTCTCCTGAGCACTTGCCGCACGGCAAGCACCTGATCAATTATACGATGGCCTTCAAGGTGGCGACCGGAACCTTTACAAACTTGTTGAGAAGATCTTGTCAACACTTGGAGTCTCCTAACATGATCCCGAAGCTTTACAACCAATGTCCGAGATCCGAGACCGTCCTCTTCCGTCTAGGGTTCAAAGAACCCAAGAGTAACAAGATCCATGAAGGAAAATGAGGGGGAATCAACTTTGCTTTATTGAAACCCTAGATCCAGACCTCCTCCACCAAATCCCAAAGTATCAAGAAGATAGGAGCAATTTGGGGGGAGATCTAGTGAAATTAAAGATCAAGAACAATGGAGGAGAGAGATAAAAAAGGCAAACTTCTCATTGGAGCAGAAATGCCTATTTATACCCCTCGCAAAGAATATGCCTGTTGCATCTCGACCAAAGAGGTAGTACTGGTACATGAGCGGTAGTACCGGATGCAACCGGTTCTACCGGTCAGGTACCGGAAATGCTCAGGCTGAGTGGCAAGGCTACTGCCTCCCCCGGTGTTAGCGGCTCAAGATGAGCAGTGTTGCGGCGTAGTGTTAGTACCGGACAACTGGAGAGGTACTATCGGTCCAGGCGGTAGTGCCGGCTATGTGGTACTGGGTGAGCCAGAAGGAGAGGACAGGCTCGTCAGTCCTCGCAGGCTCGCCTGGTACCACTGAGCGGTACTACCGGTTGCAAGCGGTAGTACCGGATGATACTTCCGATACTACCGGTCGTCACCAAGAAGTAGGCTATGGCAACCATGGACGATTCTCTTTGACGCCTCAACCATTGGGAAAGATTGTTGGGTTTGCAAAACAGAGTTGATTCCACCCAAAATTTCCAACGCGGAAAACCACTTGATAGTACGGTGTTTCTACGACTCAAGCAAAAGCCCTAGGAAAATCTATGTCTTGCTAGTGTCCTTTTTGAGGGAAACGAATGCCTTCTCCTAAATAAAAACCAGAGATACACTTAGCAAATGATTTGTCTGAAATGTGTGTTATCATCAAACATCAAAACCACTTAGGATAGGAAATGCCCTTTCAATCTCCCACTTTTTTGTGTTTTATGACAACACACCTTTGCATGATAATATTATGATAATGCACAAGGTTTGAAAAATAGAGACGGGCTCCCGCTAGATGAGTAGGATCAACACTCCCCCTCTATTTTACAAACCAACCAATAGTGCAAATACAACGATAAAGAAACTAGGAACTCATACCTTTGCACCATAAAATGTGATGAGAGATATAGGGACAATAGATAAAAAGCATCATCACATAAGATGAATCCATATGAGAATAGCCATAAAACGCATATGATAGATCCACAAGATAACCACATAGTCTCCACTTACATAGCACAAATAGTTAGAACATAGAGTTCACAAATAATATGAGGCAAATAAAGTTCACAAGCAACTAAAGATCAAAGCAAGAACGTTCTTGTGACTTTCCCATGCAAATCCCACAACCTATGTTGCACCTTCTCCCCCTTTGGCATCAAGATGCAAAAAAGGGACAAGAGCAAGAATAGCGTCCCGAAGCTCACTCCTCCTCATCATCATAGTCATCCTCATGGGTCGGTGGAGCATGAAAATAAGAAGTGACATCATCATCCTAGTATCTATGCTTGGAGATCCATTGGTTCCGAGCAGCAACATACGCATTCGTAGATCGCAAGGCCTAGTAGTCAACTTCAGAAAGGATAGACAACAGGTTTGGCCCTGATGGCCTAGAACTTTGACCATGCTATGACTCGAGGAGGGAGGGGAGGATCACTGCCATGGCCAGCTGACCGCTTGGAGGCCCCTCCACGACGACCCCGAGTGGCCTTCAACTTCATGCGGTTGCTGGGCTGGGGCATGACCTCTTCTTCGAACTCCAAATCATCCTCCTCAATCTCATGACATGACTTGGAGCTCTTACAAGAACCCCCAGAACCACCTCCAGCTGTGAAAGCAAGAGGGAGAACAACAGGGGATAAGGGCACAAGAACCCAGCAAGAAAAACCACGAAGCAGTCACAGTGTTGGTGAATATTTGCTGCTAGCTAGGTCTGGTCGTACCAGAACACTGAAACTGTAGTACCCCACGGGAGCGGTAGTACTGGAATTTTTTTCCGGTACTATCGGTCGGGCGGAACTCGCATGGATCCGGTAGAATAGGACCACAAATCGATATCATACATGCATCAATACTGTGATTTTTACGGGTAAAGAGTAGTGTGTGGCAAGATGACGTAGTATAACCCCAAAAAATGCTTTTGACCATACATCTAAGTGAATCTAGATCCATGGAGAGATGCAAGGGAAAAATAGAGGATGGGCGGTTGTACCGTAGTCCATGGTGGTGAAGAAGCACGAAAAGCCCGTAGGAAATCTGTATCCGGTGAGGATCCGGTGGAAGGAGGTGGTGGTAGGGCTACAACGGTGACTTTAGCTCCGGCGGCGGTGGTCAGCAAGGAGGACAGGGGGGAAAGTGAGGCACTGAGTGGTGCCTCCCCTCGACTCACCCTTTACCAAAATATGCCGACCGGTAGTACCGACGACCTGTAGTACCGCTGAATGAACCAGTAGTGCCGGACCTGAGGCAGTTTCCAGGTCTGATCTGGGAACTGGCCTGGTATGGTAGTACCACTGGTCATCCGATAGTACCAGTTTGATGACCGGTAGTACCGATGACCTATAGTACCGCTGAATGAACCAGTAGTGCTGGACCTGGGGCAGTTTCCAGGTTTGGACCTAGGAACTGGCCCGGTCTGGTAGTACCACTGGTCATTCGGTAATACTGATTCCACCTGAAAAATTAGCTAGGGACAAAGGAGAGGGTTCTTGTGCAGAGTAGATGGGGTTTTATGGGGAGGAAGAATGGCTTAGGTTGAGACTACCAAACTGATAGGGACACATGTACTCTAAATAGGAAGAAACAAAGCAAGGACCAAATGTGAGTGCATGTCTCTAAAATCAAAATGAATCAAAAAATGTCAAACACGAGGAAGAATCAACCTCTCATTGGGAGAGGGCGGTGGCCTAGGCCACCATGTTTGAGTATACTTGGCTTGGCACCACGAAGATATCTCTTTGGTCCATTACGAAAACTTATCATTAAAGCTCACATATCACAAAATGATATTAAGAGGAATGATTTTTTTCATTTTAGGCATAATGGGGGGAGGTATAGTACAATCAATTAGGGCCGCACTCCCCCTATTTCCATGCCTACATCTAGATAGAATAACATATGAATGTATGGGTATGGGTGCATGGTCTCAAGCCACATTGCTCGAATCTATCATATTTAAATCATGCCTTAACTCTCAGAATATCTTCTCGTCAAGGGGCTTGGTGAACAGATCCGCAAGATTCTTCTCGGTGCTCACATAAGAGAGATCAATATCACCATTGCACACATGCTCACAGATGAAATGATGACGAATATCAATGTGCTTCATCCTTGTGTGTTTCACCGGGTTGTGGGCGATCTTGATTGCACTTTCGTTATCACCAACAAGAGGCACTTTGTCACAAGTGAAACCGTAATCCTTTAGAGTTTGCCTCATCCACAACCATTGAGCACAACAACTTGTGTCTGCAATATACTCGGCCTTGGCGGAAGACAAGGAGACATGTAACACCTCAAAAATATTAAACAAGATTATCAAGTTCTAATCACCCAAGTTTAGGGTTAACAAAAACTTTTATTATTAAAATCAATATGAATGCATGTGTGTGTGATTAATGCATGAATGCTTGCAATGCCATGTTTGATTGCTATGAATGCCAAGGATTAGTTTAAAGATGAAAACAATAAAATCTAGATCATTCCCAAGCAGAATCAAATAAAGAGAAAATCAAATATAAGACATATAAGCAAATGGTCATTTTGACCCAAGTTAACCACTAGACCACTTTGAGTATTCCTAGTCCAAGTTTTCTAACAGAAATAAATCCAATTATTTTCACCCCTTGCTAGACCAAGTAACAATGAACCCAAGCCTACTTTAGAAACCAATAGAAACAAATTCCAAACCTATTTAAAGGATAATTCAAAATTGAATCCTTAATATATACTAAGATAGCCATTTCTCAAAAACCAACCAAACCACTTCACCTTGCCAAACCCAAGAAACCTCAGACTACCAAGCATGTGACCAGAACACTCACCAAAATTCATCCAAAAATTCAAAAATAAATTTCATGCGGCCATTTCATCAAACAGTTTGTGAGCTTAGATTAAACTGCCTAACTTCTACTATTTTGAGTAGTGTTTGATCAAACCATTGTTCTCAACTTACTCCCCTTGTCACCCCCAGCACCCAACACTGCATTGAACCAGCCCCCTCTTCACTGCCTGCACCAGTGCCATGCCACCCGAAGCTCACTCGCCAGCCGAACATGGCCAGCATGCAGGAGGCAGCGTCGCGCCCGTCCACGATGTCCAGGAGGCAGTCCACTGCCACCCCCTATCCAACCCTCGAGAGCAGCCAAGCCCTGGACCACCGAGGAACACCGCACCCATTTTCTCTCTGCCATGCCGAGAGCGGGCCAGAGCGCCACAGCCGACACGCTTGCACACGCCGCGTCTCACCCTCGCCACGCATCACTGCACGCGCCATGACCCAAGCTACCCCCATACATTCCCGTTCACCTTCGCGCGACCAGTAGCCCCTATACGTCGTCTAAAACACCGTTGGTGCCTCCCAGAGCGTCAACCCGTTCTGACCATTCTCGACCGCCCTGTGTCGTGCCATTAAGCCAGTGACGATCGCCAGGAGACACCGCACCGGCCTACGCCCTTCGACATGCCTGTAGCTCGCTGTACTGATGTCGCCGGAGGAGCCCGACCATGCCGCACTGCCCCTCTCGCCGGTGTATAAATAGAGGCCACCCCACCTCAATTCTCCACACCACCTCACTCCCCTCTCTCTCAGAACCATCCCTAACCCTTTCCCTGAGCAAGGAGAGCACCAGGCCACCGAAATTTTGCTGGAGTCTGCCGGTGCAGAGGAGGAGCGGAGCCGTTGATTGGAGCCACCCCAGGATCCGCTGTGACCACCGTTCGAACCGTCGTCGTCGACAACGTCATTTTCCCCCATCGCCGACCCTAGCTGGAGCCCTAGTAAGCCGCCATGTAACCCCACCGTCGTCGTTAGGGTTCGGTCTCATCAGAGCTGTTCGACGGAGACGAAGAACGTGAGGAGTAGATCTTGTTCTAATCGTAGGACCCAGATTGAAACATACCCTTTCGCTTAGACTGAGCCACTGACGCCTGGACTCACCTGTCAGCAGCCTGCTGCGCGCGCGCTGTGCATCTGGGATGGCCCAGTAACTTTCCCGCGCATAGCCCAGAGATTTAAACAATCTTTTTACATTTAATTCAAACTCTAGTTCAGTTAGTTATTTCGAAAATAAATTCAAAGAGTTTTACTAAACTAAATTGCACGAAACCAATTTTTTAGAAAGGTATTGAAATTATCAATCCAAGCCCGTTGGATTCAAACCATTTGAAATTATAGATCACTTATAGCAAAAATAACAACATAGAGACTTTTCTACATTCCCAAACATTTTTCAAAAATCAACCATAAATGCTTTTGAGTTGATTCCAACTCTCAAAAATCACATTTGACAAGATCAATCTGAATATGTAAAAATATTTAGGTTTACATGAAGTGATCTTGTACTAGTATTAAAAGAATGCTCCATAGGCATTTCTAGTCACTTTAATTATATACAATAGTAATTTTAAACTTTATAAAGTATGACCACCACTTTAAATCACATTTACAAGTATTAGAATATGTGGTGATGACATGTGTCAACATGATCCCATATTTTAATTGGAGAATATTAAATCTGAAGTACTTTTCAATGAGTAGAAATTACTTTTCTAAAATAAAATAAATAAGACTAGGTCTTTATTTCATGTGATGAGTGTGATGATGCTAGATCATCTAGTGTGAATCTTTGTGTGCTAAATAGAGGTAGTTAAGTATTGTTTGGTGATTTTGTACCTCGTATTTATCTATAGACGCTAGTACTGACCAAGGCTACGAGGAGGAGGACTACTACTACGAAGAAAACTTCAACCACTGCATTACTCAAGGCAAGCTAAGCTAAACCATGCAAGTCCTACTTGCAAGCCTAACCCTTTAAGATAACCTATGCAATGCATTAGGCATGCTTTGGTTATGCAACCTTGATTATACCAAATCCCAGTTTTACTTGCAAGCTTTATTCTTTTATTTCTTTATCAAAGTTCTTTATTACTTTTAGTTAGCGTTTTGTGAGTTTTGGAAAGATAGTATAGATAGCATAAAGAGATAAAACTTGGCCTAAGTAGTTAGAACTAGATGTCATACTAAGTCATGAGACTATATTTGGATAGTCACACTTGATTAGCAACCCTCATTAGTGATTGCCCTCAATTTTAGTGGCTAGTGCTAAGCATAAAAGTTGATCACTTTAGATGGGAATACTTGGTGAAAATGATTATGAAAACCTTGGAATGATGAGTCATTCTAATGAAATGTTTTGACATGTGTTATGAACACCAAATTATTTCATGATGAAAATGTTGAGGCATGAGCCTTAGCCCTTTATAAAAACTGATGGTTGGGTTCGGATGAGATACCGTTCCAATTTTACCGTACAACCATAATATCTGATTTGGGTAAGGCTTAACTGGAAGTTTATATGTCTTAGTATGGGTTCCCTTGCGGAAGAGGTTTGAGATGAGTCTACCTCGATGATTTTCCACCTGTGCAGTTCCCAAGATGATAGATGGTCATGGTTGGGAGGCCAAACTCATAGGGGAGGTGCCTATACTAGGGTGTGTAATTGAAAGTTTAGGATTGATTATCCGCATACTAAGTATGATGATTCAGGGTTTGTCCCTGACGGATGTATCAAATGTTGTGGTGAAAGTGTACAATTTCTACAGAGTGTCAAACTATTCGAATAGCTGCGTCCGCGGTTATGGACAGTTGGAGTGGCCATACTGTTCCGTTGTCAGATGTTTTCAAAATGACTTATGAAATGAACTATGACTTAGACTTGACCACAACAGGGTTGTGAACATGGAAACTAAGTTCCCACTTAGGTGTTGTAAAACATTAAGTTAGTTTTCTTTACTTCTAATCTCAGTTAGAGATAAACCTGGCTTTTTGCAAATCAACCTAGAGCTTAGGATTCCTACTCGAACTACCTTACTTGTTTGTTCTAGTTTGCGAGTACTTAAAGAGTACTCATGGATTTGTCCCTAGCTATTCCTATGGCCAGACTGTGAGGAGGACTACCAGGATGATGGACAACAAGAAGTCTATGACAACTAGGATCATCTCCCATCATCAGCATTGCCTGTGACCCTGAAGATGGACCTTCGACCCTGCTACCTTATTATTATTCCGCTGCGTTGATTGTATTAAGACAGGATCAGGAGATACTTTATTTGTAAGACCTTTATTATGGTTTGTAATGGATGATGAACTATGGTACCAATCTATTATGTCTCGCAAAAATGGTAATCCTGGGATTGTGATGTATTGTATAATAGGCATCTGGGATTAAAAATCCGGGTGTTGACAAGACACAACTTTGTTTCTTAGATGACCAACACACCAAGGACCTACCAAGGAATTGGAAAGCCCCGGAGATTCATTTCCTTCCAACTTTGTCTCCCGCCCAATCTGAATCCGTGAAACCATGAAGAACAAAGCTTGAGCCCTTGGGATACCATAAGCCAAATTTTGGGGTATCAACTAAATATCAAAAGATTTGCTTGACCGCCAGAAGGTGGCTTTCCTTTGGGGCGGCTTTAAACCGTGCACAAATACCCACACTCAACATGATATCCGGTTTAGATGCACAAAGGTAAAGCAAAGTACCAATCATAGAACAGTGTACCTTTTGATCCACATCTTTCTCCTTAGTATCAATAGTAAGATAACACTTGAGAGGCATAGGAGTCTTGGATCCATTTAGATCCGTCAACTTTAACCTCTTGAGAATATCTTGAATGTATTTGGCTTGGTTAATGAAGATACCTACACGTAATTGCTTCACTTCAAATCTAAGAAAGAATTGCAATTCGCCCATCATAGACATTTCAACTCATAGGTAATTAGCTTAGCAAATACATTATTAAAAGCTTTGTTAGGAGAACCAAAGATAATGTCATCAACATAGATTTGGTATATGAACAAGCCACCTCCAACTCTCTTAGTAAAAAGAGTGGGGTCGATTAGCCCATTCTCAAAACCACGGTCAACCAATAACTTTCTAAGGTGCTCATACCATGCAAAACGAGCTTATTTAAGCCCATAGATCGCCTTATCAAGTTTCTAAACGTGTTTTGGAATCTTGGGATCCTCAAAACCCGGGGGTTGCTTGACATATACCAACTCATTTAAGGGACCATTAAGAAATGCACTTTTAACATCCATTTGTTGCAAGTTGAAGTTGAGATGCATATATGCAAGAAAGATACGAATAGACTCAAGATGAGCAACGGGGGAAAAAGTTTCACTGTAGTCGATACCCTCGACTTTGGAGAAGCCTTGAGCCACCAATCTTGCCTTGTTGCAAATGACCATCCCACTTGCATCTTGCTTGTTCTTAAAGATCCACTTTGTTCTAATGACATTATGGAACTCCTTGGGTCTCTCCACTAATGAGCAAACTTTGTTTCACTTGAAGTTTCTAAGATCTTCATGCATGGCTTCAAGACAATCCGGGTCTTCAAGCGCCTCATACACCTTTTGGGGCTATACACAAGAAATGAAACTACTATGGCCAACAAAGTTAGTAACTTGGTTACGAGTAGAAATGCCCCTTTCAAGGTCACCAACAACATTATCAAGAGCAACCCCTTCATGAACAAGCTTGGCGATCCTTCGTGCTTCACGACGAGTGTCGGCTTCCTCAATGGATTCTTGAGAAACCTCTTGGTCATCACCACTATTCTCGTCCTCGTCTTGACCTTGTAAATGAGCTTGCCCTTATTCTTGGGATTCCTTGACATTTTGACCTTGTACAACTTCATGATCTTGACCTTGATCCATATGGGGTGATACACACCCGCCATTTTCTTTCACTTGACCTTGATCATGAGCTATCTCTTCAATCGGGTATCTTGAGGGCTATGATATTGATGATGATCTCGATGAGGTGAGGTCTCCACATGAGTAGAGCATTGTCATTCTCCTTCCACCACAAGGGGTTCCTCAACGGGGAGGAAAAACCCCACACCCATTCATCTTATGGCTTGAGGAGGAATTTCATCACCTACATCACCAAGATCAAGTATCCCCACTTGGGAGCCATTATGCTCATCGAATCTCACATTACAAGACACTATAAATTGTCTGGTGGACTTGTTATACACTCTATAAGTGTGAGCATCTGATGTCTACGCACGCTTCTATTCTTGTAGATAGTGTTGGGCCTCCAATTGCAGAGGTTTGTAGAATAGCATCAAGTTTCCCTAAAGTGGATCACCCAAGGTTTATCGAACTCAGGGAGGAAGTGGTCAAAGATATCCCTCTCAAGAAACCCTGCAATCAAGATACAAGAAGTCTCTTGTGTCCCCAACACACCCAATACACTTGTCAGGTGTATAGGTGCACTAGTTCGGCGAAGAGATAGTGAAATACAAGTATTATGGATGATTGTAAGTGGTAATTGCAATCTAAAATAAAAATGGTAGCAAGCAACAATGCTAGAAAAGAGCTTAACGGGAAGAGACTAAAGGCCCTATAGTCCGAGGCAACGGCGCCAGGTCTAGTTGTAAGCAGTGTTTCAATGCTTAGAAACAAGGCCTAGGGATCATACATTCACTAGTGGACACTCTCATATAAATATCTTCTCTTCATGATACTACTCTGAACTACTCTCCGGTTGGACAACTCTAATCCACGGTAGGGCTATAACAACACACCTCAAAGTTTGCATTCCCCATCTAGATAACCCCACACTGTCACCTTGAGTGCTAGAAGGTTCCAACAAACATCACAATTTCATAGAAACAACCAACTCAAAATATAACTCATGATAAGTATTCATGTAATCTTTAGCCTAAGTGCCACACGGTGTGCACACTGTCACCTTCACACACGTGGGGATAGCTGGAGATTAATTAAAGCACTTGAGTAGCAGAGTAGATCTACTTGATTACAAAGCTCACGATTACAATAAGATCACGCATAGAGAGAGAGATGAACACATAGCTATCGGTAGAGCCCTTAGCCTCGAGGAAGAACTACTCGCTCCTTATCATGGGAGTTAGCAACGGCGATGGAGATGGTGGTGGAGATTGATGGAGATGGCTCCGGGGGTAATTCCCCATCCCGACAGGGTGCCGGAATAGAGACTTCTGTCCCCCAAATCTCCTTTTCGGTGATGGCGGCACTGCAGAACTTTTTGTGGAGATCTGATCGGCCTAAGGCTTACGTCTCGGGAGACGTATAAATAGGCGAAAGGGCAAGTTTAGTGGATCCTCGAGGGGCCCACACCATGGGCTGGCGTGGCCAACGGTGGGCCCGTGCCACCCTATGGTGTGGTCGCCTCGTGGATCCCCTTCGTCTCTCCTTCGGGCTCTGTGTTGCGTCTGGAAAAATAGGAACTTCGGCTTTTGTCCCGTCCAATTCTGAGAATATTTCCTTACTAGCTTTTCTGAAACCCTAAACAGCAGAAACAGGCAACCTGCACTGCGGCATCTTGTCAATAGGTTAGTTCCAGAAAACGTATAAAAAAGCCTCAAATTGTAGACAAAACATAAGAAAGTTGATACAAAACAAGTATGGGGCATCAAAAATTATAGATACGTTTAAGATGTATCAGCATCTGAAGCATAGCCAACAAAGATACCTTCAATAGCACGAGACTAGAATTTAGACAACCAGTTACCTTTCTTGAGAATAAAGCATCCACATCCAAAAACCCGAAGGTATTTGTAACATCACAAAAATATTAATCAAGATTATCAAGTTCCATTCACCAAAGTTTAGGGCTAACAAAAAACTTTTGTTATTAAAATCAATATGAATGCATTTGTGTATATGATGAATGCATGAATGCTTGTATTTCCATGATTGATTGCTATGAATGGAAAGGATTGGTTTAAATATGAAACCAACATCATCTAAATCATTTCCAAGCAGAATCAACTGAAGAAAAACACAAATATAAAAATTATGAGCAAATGGTCATTTTGACAAAAGTTAACCACTAGACCACTTTGAGTGTTTCTAGTCCAAGTTTTCTAACATAAACAAATCCAATTCTTTTCACCCCTTGCTAGATCAAGTAAAAGTGAACCCCATCCCACTCTGCAAACCAACAGAAACATATTTCAAATCTATCCAAATGACAATTCAAAATTGAATCAAGTGTAGGTACTAAGATGACAGTTTCTCAAAAACCACTCAAACCAGTTCACCTTGCCAAACCCAAGCAACCAGATACTACCAAGTATCTGACCAGTACACTCACCAAAATTCATACAAACATTCCAAACTAATTTTCTTTTGGCCATTTTGTCAAACACTTGATAGACACAAATCAAATTACCTAACTTATACTGTTTGGAGCAGTGTTTGATCAAACAATCTTCCTCAACTCACTCCCTCTGTCTCTCCAGGGACTACCAGTGCAATTAAGCAGCTAGCCCTCTACCCCTGTGCACCATGTCGTGCCACCCGATCCCCCCTTGCCAGCCGACCATGGCTAGCTAGCAGGAGGCAACGCCGCGCCCGTTCACCATGTCTAGGAGGAAGCTCACCGTCCACCACAACCCCCTGTCCAGCCCTCTCACGTAGCCAGGCCCTGGACCACCGAGGAAACGCTGCGCCCACTGTCTCTATGCCATGCCAAGAGCGCGCCAGAGCACCGCACCCGACCAGCTCGCGTACGCCACGCCTCGCCCTCACCGTGCGTGCACACACTCGCCTTAACCCTAGCTAGCTCCCAGACATCCCCGTTCGCCGCCATGTAACCCGTAGCCACTATGCGTTGTCTAAATTGCCGTCGGTGTCGCTCAGATCACCAAACCGTTCTGACCAACCTCGGCTGCCCCTTGCGCTCCATTAAGCCCTTGAGCATCGCCAGGAGAACGCGCACCGGCCTACAGCCTCCGCCATGCCAATAGCTCGTTGTGCCATCGACCCCGACGAGCTCTACCCATGCCGCCCTACCTCTCTCGCTCGGCTATAAAAGGAGGCCACCCCAGCCTCAGTTCGCCACACCATCTCACTCCCCACCTGGCACAGAAGACCACTGACCCTTCCCCGGAGCAAGGCGAGTTCCGTATCACTGGAATTTCACCAGAGTCTGCCGCAGAGGAGGTGGAGCGGAGCCGTTGATTGGAGCCACCCCAGGAGCCACCGTGACCACCGTTCAAACCGCCATCATCGACAACGTCGTTCGCCCCCAACGCCGACCCTAGCTGGAGCCTTGGTGAGCCTTACACGACCCCCACCGCGGCGTTAGGGTTTAGACCTCGTCGGAGCTATTCGTCGTTGACGATGAACCCCAGTCATTAGATCAGGTTCTAATTGTAGGGCCTGGATTGAAGGATACCGCTTCGCGTAACTAGAGTCGCTGACATGTGGGGACATCACTTAAGTCAGCCCAGGCGATGCACTGTGTGCAGTGGGCCGGCCCATTTAGTTCCCGCGAAACCTAGTAGATTCAAATAAAGATTTTTCCAATTTAGTTCCAACCTAGTTCTATCAGTAGATTCAAAAAACAACTCAGAGCGTTTTACTATACCAAATTGCATTAAACCAATTTATTTTGAAAGGTATTGAAATTATTAATCCAAGACCGTTAGATTCAAACCATTTTAAATTATAGATCACCTATAGTAAAAATAACAAGGCAGAGACTTTTTTGCATTCAAACATTTTTCAAAAATCAACCATAAATGCTTTTGAGTTGATTCCAACTCTCAAAAATCACATTTGACAATATCTTTCTGAATGTGTAAAAAGACCTAGGTTTACTTGCAGTAATAATGGACAAGTATTAAAAGAATGCCCCATAGGAATTTCTAGTCACTTTAATTAATTAAAATAATAATGTTAAACTTTATTAAATTGTGACACCAATTTAAATCACATTCCCAAGTATTAAAATATATGGTGATGACATGGTCAATATGATCCCATATTTTAATTGGAGAATATTAAATCTTAAGTAGTTTTCAATGAGTAGAAATTACTTTTCCAAAATAAAATAAATAAGACTAAGGCTTTAATCCTTGTGATGATTGTGATGATGATAGATCATCTAGTGTGAACCTTTGTGTGCCAAATAGAAGTATTTAAGTATTGTTTGGTTATTGTGTACCTCGTATATATTTATAGACGCTAGTACCGACCGAGCATATGAGGAGGAATGGGACTACTACGAGGAAGAAGGAGAGGAGAACTTCAACCACTGCACTACTCAAGGCAAGCCATCTTAGCAAGCTACACTATGCAAGATAATACTTGCAAGCCCCACAATACCTGACGGATGTATCGAATGTTGTGGTGAAAGTGTACCACCTCTGCAGAGTGTCAAACTATTCGAATAGCCGCGTCCACGGTTATGAACAGTTGGAGTGGCCATACTGTTCCATCGTCAGATGTTTTCAAAAGGACTTGTGAAATGAATTGTGACTTGACATGACCACAACACGGTTGTGAACATGAAAACTAAGTTCCAACTTAGGTGTTATAGAACATTAAACTAGTTTTCTTTACTTCTAAACTTAGTTAGAGTTAAATCTGGCTTTTTGCAAATAAACCTAGAGCTTAGGATTCCTATTTGAGCCACCTTACTTGTTAGTGATAGTTTGCGAGTACTTAAAGAGTACTCATGGCTTTGTCCCTCGATATTCCTATGGCTAGACTATGAGGAGGACTACCAGGATGATGGACAGCAGGAAGTCTGTGACAACTAGGATCATCTCCCATCGTCAGCATTGCCTGTGACCGTGAAGATGAAGCTTCGACCATGCTACCTTTTTATATTATTCCACTGCATTGATTGTATTAAGACTGGATCATGAGATCCTTTATTTGTAAGAACTTTATTATGGTTTGTAATGGATGATGAACTATGGTACCAATCTGTTATGTCTCGCAAAAATGCTAATCCCGGGATTGCGATGTATGGCATAACAGGCATATGGGATTAAAAATCCGGGTGTTGACAAGTTGGTATCAAAGCCATCCTGACCATAGGAGACCCTAGTTAGAATGGACGCTTGAATCAAAAACTTAGTTTCAAAACAAAAGAAGTGAGTATTTATGAAAACCTATTCTTGTTCTTATCACTTAGAGTCTTTCAATAAAATTCATGTTCCTCAAAAATTCTTGTAAATCGTACATAAAATTTGACACACTTGATCACTCTACTAACTTACTTATCCTACATTCTTATAGATGGACGTCAAGTATAGCAAGTTCTACCAGTTGGGAAATGGATGGCAGCTCATCTTTTAGCGCGAATTGGACCAACTCTCGGAACTTCTTGAGCACCCGCACCCCGAGTTCTTCGGAGCACAGCTCAACGATAAACAAGGAGGAGAACTACAATGGATGATTGTTGCCAATATTAGAGGCAAGATGGAGGCACCCACCTCAGAGGGAATCCAATTCACCTTAAGAGAGAACAACTGGCTAGCCGGACTCGCTAGGGCTATGCAGGAAGCTCTTGCCCGTCTGTGTGGGCAAAGCATCAATCAGATCAAGGGCACTCGCTTTGAGTATTACGCAAGGCGTGATGCTATGGGACAACCATTGGAGGTACCAAGCCACCCGGAGCTAAAGCATCACGTGGATCATCTCAGCTTCATGCTGTATGACAGGCAGAAGGAGTTGGACAACGCCCGCGCATACGCCAACCACAACTATGCCATTGCAGTCAAGAAGGACCAGACCCTCTCCATCCTTGCAAAGGAGCGCAAGACATATCGCCGTCTGCGTGACAAGAAGGATCGCATCATTGCTCGCCTTCATCACAAAGTGACAGACTTGGAGGAGACCATCCATGAGCAGGACATGCAGCTTGGGGAGAGGGAGAATGCAAGGGAAGATATCCGTGGAGACCCTTACTCCTACCTCAGTGATGATGATGACTACCTGGAGGACCAAGCCATGGACTTCCACACCGATGATGATGATTCTACCTTCATTGATGATGATGATGATGAACACACCAATTCTGATGAGTAGTAGCACTTGAGCACTATCGTAGGTGTGAGTTGTATCCGGTCCCACTATATTGTAGTTTCACGGAATGGTTCTTAAAACCATCTGTTACCTTAGTGTGGTGTGTGTTTGTATTGGTGCTATGAATGAATGAATGAATAAATGAAAAGCAAGTTGCTAGTTGTCAAAACCTGAAGCAAACTTAAAATTTAAAAACTGTTCGAAAACAAAGCCACGAACCTTAGAAATTTCCCTCTTATCTCATGATCTATCTCAATCTTCAGATTCCTCGCGGAGGAAGCAGTTCATCCCCGGACCCAATGCTGCAAATCTTGCAAATGTTGGTTTCAGACCGTGAAGCTGAAAGAGCCAAACGTCAAGCCAACCTAGCCACCCTTCAACACATAGCTCAGATGGCCAACAACAATCAAGGCCATGGAAACCAGGACAACCATGGATCCAAGCTCAAGAACTTTCAGAACACCAATCCACCCAGTTTTAGTAAGTCTTAAGAGCCATTATATGCTAATGACAGGCTGCAGACCATGGAGAACAACTTAGAAGTCGCAGGAGTGGAGGCCAATGAGAAAGTACTGTTTTCCACCCATTATCTGGTAGGAGATGCAAGAGCTTGGTGGAATAGCATTCACACAATGAATGGAGGACATATGATGACTTGGGATGAATTCAAACTCAAGTTTAGAAGAACCCATGTGCCACCGGGTTTACTCAAGAGGATCAGAGATGAATTCAGAGAATTGAAGCAAGGGAGGATGACGGTAGTTGAGTACCCTGACAAATTTCTGTCATTAGCTAGGTATGCACCAGATGAGATTGACACTGAAGCCAAGAAGAAGGAAAGATTCTTGAATGGTCTGCATGATGAGATGCATACGGTATTAGTCAACATTCCTTTCGCTGACATTGAAGCCTTAGTGGATTCGGCAATCCAGATGGAAGGCAAAATCAACCAAGCCAATGAGAATCGCAAGCGTCGAATGATGCATCAGCCGGGAACCCACCATACCCCAAAGTATCGCCCCAACCCGTCTGCAAGATATGCCCCAAGAAACAATAGACCCCCGATGACCCGTCCGAACTATCCCAACCGTGGAGGAAGAAACCCAAGACCCGGAGGAAACCACAACAACAACAACCCCGGCAACTCCAACAATTTCAACCGTGCACCGCCCAAGTTCAACAACAACAACAACGCCAACGTCAACAATACTGCCCCAAGGACTGGAAGCAATGTTGTGCCTATTGCAGGAAAAGACAAGTCTCAGGTTACTTGTTATGAATGCAGAACCAAGGGTCACTACTCCAATGAGTGCCCCAATAAGCTTATATCATCCACCAATATGAATGCCCTAGCTCAGCAGCAGCGCCGTGTTCAGCCTGGAAGAAGATTTGCCCTAGGGAACTCACTCAACCGCAACGGCCGTCTGTTATACATGAATGCTGAAGAAGCTCAGGAAGCACCAGATGTCGTGCTGGGTATGTTTTCTGTTAACTTAGTACATGCAAGAGTGTTGTTTGATTCTGGAGCATCGCACTCGTTTGTTACAGAAGAATTTGCATGCACTAGTAAGCTTCAACTAACAAAATTGAAGCATGTTATGATAGTTCAAATACCTGGTTCAACCACCAAAGCTAGACAAATTTGCAAGGCCGTACCTATCAGAATCCATGGAATAGATTTTTATGCTAATCTAATAGTAATTGGAACCAAAGGTTTGGAAGTAGTACTAGGAATGGATTGGATGTCGAAACATAAAGGATTAATCGACTGTGCCAAGAAAGCCATAACCATGACTAGCACCACTGGAGTGTCAGTAGAGCATGTATCTGAGACCTTGCCCTGTCAATTCAAGTGCAACAAGAGTCTAGCCCAACCAACCATTGACCAAGTCAGAGTAGTCTACGAATACCCCGACGTATTCCCAGATGTAATGCCCGGTATGCCCCTAGATCGGGAAATCGAGTTTATCATTGAACTAATCCCTGGAACTGGACCCATAGCTCAGAGACCTTATAGTATGAACCCATCTGAATGGAGCTGAAGAAGCAACTGGATGCTATGCCGGAGATAGGTCTAATTCAACCAAGTGCATCGCCATGGAGATCACCTGTCTTGTTTGTGGATAAGAAAGATGGAGGTAACTGTTTGTGCATGGATTATCAGAAGCTAAATGATGTCACCATTAAGAACAAGTACCCACTACCAAAGATAGAAGACCTTTTTGACCAGTTGACTAGTGCCAAAGTGTTTACTAAGATTGATCTTAGAACTGGTTATCATCAACTCAAGATTTGCGCAGAGGATATTCTAAAGACGGCCTTCACCACCCGATATGAACTGTATGAGTACATAGTCATGTATTTTGGATTAACCAATGCCCCTGTTTATTTCATGAACCTCATGAATTAGATTTTTATGGACTTCCTGGATAAGTTTGCCATTGTTTTCATCGATGACATTCTGATATATTCCATATCAGAAGAAGAACATGAGCTACACCTAAGGACCATCCTTGAAACCCTTAGGGAGAATCAGTTGTATGCCAAGTTTAGCAAATGTGAGTTATGGTTAAAGGAAGTATGATTCCTCGGACATATCGTGTCGGTAGGAGGAATTGCTGTCAGCCCTACCAAGGTTAAGGATGTGGAAGAATGGCAAGCCCCAACCACTCAAACCCAAGATCGTGCATTTCTCGGATTAGCGAGATATTACCGCAAGTTCGTAGAAGGATTCTCGAGCATCGCAAGACCCATGACTCAATTGTTGAAGAAAGATAAGAAGTTTGAATGGACGGACAAATGTGAAGCAAGTTTTCAAGAGCTTCAGAAGAGATTGATTTCAGCCCCAATCTTGATCATGCCGGATATCACGAAGCCTTTTGATGTGTTTTGTGACGCATCCAAGATTGGTCTCGGATGTGTGTAGATGCAAGAAGGCAAAGCCATATCCTATATATCCTGACAACTGAAGCAACATGAGCAAAATTACCCTACCCATGACCTTGAACTAGCAGCCGTAGTTTTAGCCTTGAAGACATGGCGGCATTACCTCATGGGTAACCGCTGTGAGATTTATTCAGATCACAAGAGCCTCAAGTATATTTACCTCGCTCGCCGCCGTCCGCCGCCGGCGATGCACTAAGATTTGCGCCGCCGCCCGCTAGCGCCTATAAGGACCCTGCCTCGCCGCCAACGAACCCTATCTGTGCCCACTTCCCTTCTGCCTCTCCCTCTCTCGTTCTCCCCAGGGACGAAACCCTAGCTACTTAGACGCCGGTGAACCCCGCTCCCTCCAGCATCCCCTTGCTCCGCTGAGATGCCCGGAAGAAGCTCCTCGTCGCCCTCATCATCCTCGTGAAGCCACACAAGCGGGGATGACTCTCCCTCGTCGTAATCAAGTTCGTTCCCGCCGCTGGCCGCCACAGTCACGTCGTCGATTCGCCACCTCCCGACCTCTCCTCTCCTTCCCGAACCCTCCACCGGCTTCCTGGTGAGCTAGCGGTGCTAACGCACCCCTATGCTTTCTCTCTCCCTCTTTGTATCGCCGCCACAACTACCTGCAGCCACCGTCGTCGGCCACCGTCGCACGCGTTGCTCCGATGACCTCCCGCCAGTGGCACTGCCTCTATTTGGCTCAGCACGCACGCCCGAGTCCAGCACGCCCCCTCTCGCTGCCCCGCGCACGCCCTGTCGCCGAGCTCAAGCTCGATCTGGGATGAGCTCCATGGCTAACGTCAGCATCATGTCAGCATGGTGCAATATTCTCTATTCTATTATTTAAATGTTTTGTATATCATTTCTGTAATTAAGAAATATATGACATGTGGGGTCTAGTTGTAAGTCAAATAAACATTTTCAGAAATATTTTCTGATTAAATAAAATGTAAAAGTAATTCCAAATTGTAAATTGTTTTATAATTTCCTAAAATGATTTAAAATGGATTAAAATTGGGAAAAATCATAACTAATTCATTTTAAATCTGAAAAATACAAAGAATATATCAAAATGTTCATAAAAATGAGACCTATCTCATAGCATTATAATCATGCATTGTTAATAAACTTTCATGGCAAGTATAATTAGAAGAACAAATTGAACCCCATAGGCGATTCCGAGGATCCCCTATTCTAGGGTTTGCACCTCTCAGACCGTATTTAAAATGGTCGAGCATGCTTAGGGGTTTATTTCAAAAACTTTTAACTTGTCATATCATCATCCTTGATTGAGCATTGCATGGATTCCATGTGTTGATTGTTTCCCTCTCCTTCTGATGTTTGGTTCTTCTCCGGTAGAATACGATATCGAGATCAAGATCGAAGCCCGAGGTCAACACCATTGAAGCTTGAAGATCAATACTTGGACAACTATAACCAAGTCAAGTACCAGGTGTCCGGAACTCTGCTTTCTGGATATCAACTGGCAAAGTCAAGCGAAGCCCCACACATGATATAATCCTATGATATCAAAGAATCTACATACTTCTCATGTGCATACGATTCCAAAGTCTTTTATCGATAGATAGAGTAATCCTATCTGATGCATGTTTCCTTTATAGCCTATATTCCCTGATCCACTACTCCTAGCATAACTAGGGTTTGGCTTGTGAAGCATTGCTAGAGCTGTTATATCTGTTTTGCTTAGCCATGCTTAGCTGTTACCACTGGTCCATCCGGTTGATGAATCAGAGCTGCGTATGAACCTAGTATGACAGGATGTCGTGGTATGATCAGAGATGAATAATAAACATGCTAAGGCTTGTATGGGAGGCCACAAGGGTTGTGGTTTTTGCAGTCCCATACTTGCCACCCTTAGGACCGAATGTTATTGCCTCTTGAACCAAGACGAGCATACAGCCACACGGGGGCCTGGAAACCCCCTCGACCAACTAACTTGCTGAGTAGATTCCATGAGTCACATAGTTCGGGCTTTGCATTCGACATACGCATCTTGGTTGTTCTTGAATGGAGGTGGAGGAGGTGCATTCATAATAGGTAGGTAAGCGTGGCCGGGAACAAGAGATGCCCGGCATCCGTAATCTTGAACCCTGCGCACATCATTATGGACCGGCTTCGGGACTCGACCCGTTACGGCGGCATATCCCTAGTGCGTGACTCATGGTCTCGGCGAAAGCAAGGTAAAGGTCATGTCTAACCACCCTCTGCCAGACTTCCAAGGAAGAGGGCTATTACTAATGGCATTAAGAGAAGGTTAGTACGTGTGGGTAAAGTTGTACACCCATGCAAGGTTATTAATCTTTTCGAAAAGCCGCGTTCGCGGTTATGGATGAACTTGGGAACAGACGTGAAGATCATAGAGAACTTGAACCTAATTCGTAAAATTCTGCAAGTTAAGTAATGTGTGCTTAAGGATGCTTCCTCAGGGATTGAGGGGGTGACCCTAGATAGGTTCAGATGATGATGATTCGGTGGATATAAAAAGATGATCAAAGCTAGAGATGTTGCTCTCTTATTCCCTTTTAAAATATTCTAATTAGTTGAGATTCTTCTCCCTCTTGTTTTACAAAACAAATATGTCTTTATGCAAAATAACTCCACCAGCCATAAGTCTTGCGGAGTACACCCTGTACTCACCCTTGCTTCATTGATTCTTGTGCAGTAGTATAAGTGTTACCATATAAGATGATTTCTTCACGGCATTGACATCGGCGAGTACTTTGGAGTTCCCAGTCGGCAGTCTGGGATCTATGGATTGGACGTCATCGTTATGCTTTAGGCCTCTTAGGCCATTTCTTAAGTTTGATATACTTAATAGCATAATTTTCCTTCCGTTGTTTGATGTTTATGGTCAGCGACCTCTGCTTGTAATATTTTGGTTATTTTCTCAGTTATGAGCTTGCTGTAATAATTTTTGTTCGTAGGGTCACTGTTGTGTTATCAATTCTCTCTCTGTACCCTTTCAACTGAGAGATTTAGGTTAGGCTTATATCAGACAGAGGTCTGGGATTTTTCTAGCCCTAATCCCGGGGGTGTCACAAGTTTTTGGTATCAGAGTCGTACCGACTGTAGGAAACCCTTTCTATTGGTCGATGTTGAGTCTAGTGTTTGTGAAAACTATTTTCAAAGATGAAAATTATGTGCGAAAACTCTGGTATGATTCTTTTTCTCCTTATCAAGTTTCGCTCTAACTCTGGGTCACCTTATCTTTAATTAATTTGGAAAAGTTTTTCTATCTCGTCTCTTTGTTCAAAGCTTAGGTGCCTTTTCAGGCATGTCGGTTCTCAACCATTGGACCTAGTGTTAAGTTCTCTAGAGTCTGGTGTGTGTGATCCTTGTTCCCTTTGATCCTATTCGTTTGAGATATTTCTTCCTATCATAATATCTCTATTTTAAGGGTCCACACCATCATGTTGATGGTTCCTCAATGTTCTGCTCTAGGCCTCGAAGTTTCCTTTCGCCTCGTGTGCCTCCTTTTTGTTTGTTTGGGTACTTCAGAAGTTGTATCTTCTCTTGGAAGCTACCTTGTGATTGCTAGCTTGTAGTGTACGCTTTGTCACTCAAGTAGTAGTTACTCCTTTCATTGGGTTTTAACCCTCGGACTTGAACCTAAGATCCCCGATTGTGCCGAGTTCTGGTGTTGTGAATTTTGTACATGACTCTGACCTTTAACCCAAGATCCATTTTGTTGAACCATGTGGTTAATGTTTACACATTACCTCAGAATGGCTACTACCTTCTAGTATAGCCTTCAAGCTTGTCGATATTTTCGCTATTGAATAGTGACGATAAAGGAATTCCCCTACCACATACTATGGCAGATGTTCTTTAATGGAACTAAATAGATCATGACAAGGGTACTCCTCGAGAGTCTCACATCTGCGCTCGTGACTCTGCCACACCTTCCTTTCTCTACATCAGTATTTGGAAGATTGTTGACTTATGCATCCACTTCTTGGGATTCTATCCTAAGCATGTTCCTTCCCTTGTTGCTTTCCGACCTTTGTCTACCAATTGGTAGCCAAGTAGTAAATTCATTGGTGTCTTCCGATGCAAGATACTCTTGTGGTTCGTCATGATAAACCATTTCGGGTTGTCAAGAGAAACAAACTCCAGTACCTCGTCATTTCTAAGACTAGGTCAAAGTGTTGTAACTCGCAGATCAATAAGCGTTGATTAACTTATGTTCTGTTCTACCTTAAAACATCACACCCTTTTATACTAAGAGATCGTACTGAGATTCATGACTCTCTTAATGAAGTGATGCTCTTACACATTTTACCCACCCTTCCTCCGAGTTGTTCGCGCTCAGGAAATGTTGCGTGTGCATAATAATGTGGCCTTCTAAGATTCTTAACAATTTTCATCGCTTTGAACTCTAAGGACATTTGTATCATTCTTAGTGTGATGGTTAACCCTATCACCAAGCGAAGGATGATTGTGCTACCAAGTCCGATATTCTGGTGCACCTTCTTTTGTCAAAAATTTAGGCTTGTGCTGAAGCTTTGAGACTATGTCTTCTTGCCTTACCAAGCAAGTTTCCTCTCAATCCAAATGACATATCGGCGGTTCGTGATATTCTACATGTCTACTAGAAGTATTGCCATGTTTCCACATGACCATGTTGCCAGGTTCTTGAGTAAGCTGTTTCTTTAAACCGCTCCTTTCTCCAAGGATCCGTACTGGATACCCCTGAACTAGTTGGTTGAACTTAAACAACAACTTGGAGGGTTGTAAGACAAAAGTTCTATCCAACTTTGTTCCTCTTTAAAGGGATGTCTAGTTTTGTTCATGTTGAAGTAAGATATTATGTCCTTTGTGGATATGTTATCTTCCCTCATTTGATTTGAGTTGGGCAATCATCAAATCAAACTCAGTTCTAAGGACATCTTGATGGTGTATCCACTAGTGATGCCTCACTTAAGTACATCTTCATGTCCTCTAGTATGACCAGTATTTCTGCCTTGTTCATACAACACATGATTCCATCTTTTCGGAGTGTATATATAAGTTTGTTATTGAGCCCATCGATGACATTCTTAACTTCTCCATGTTATACCAGACTCATATGGAACAACTGGCATTAATGTTGGAAACTTTTAAGAACCATCTTTGTGTCATCTCAAAGTATGTGTTCTGGATGTTAGAAGTAACCTTCTCCAGTTCACGTGCAAATGTTGAAAGATGTCGCCATGGATTTGAGTAGAGTTATCTTTGTTTTCCCAGGAATCATTTCAAGTTAGTCAAGCACGTGAAGAGAATTCTTGATATGGTAGGTTGATACCTTCACATCTCGAGAAGATCTTCCAAGCACACCAAGCCGCTGATTGATTCGTTCATGGAAGATAAGAAGTCCAACAAAACTTCGATATCCTCCTAAATGTTTCCTAAACAGGATTCAGTTGTGTTATGTTGCAAACAATTCGTGTAGATGCAATTATCTTTTGATAACTTGCTATCACATGGGTTCCGCAATCTAGCTCATCTTTTGGAGCTTGACATTGAAGTCCGTGTCTTGAGAATCTAGTGACTTTACTTCTGTGGTAAATGTTGCACCCTTTCTATTCGGACATGCTGAGTCTGAAGTATCTCTCCACTTAACCAAAGCTGAATCTCAAGAAGCAATGATGGTTGGTGTTCCTCAAGGTTATGACATAGATCTCTCTACACATTCGGCAAGGTTGATGTAATGGTTGGCACAATCAGTCGGAAGACCTATTGCCATACTTCCTTGAATCAGCGATAACAACCACTCTTCATGAGGCCTCTTCTATATTTTATTATAGGAGTTGTACTTATGGTTTCCTTTGTAAACGAAGTCTGACCTTTACTTGATGACTGATTAAAGGCTTGTCAGTAGCCTGCTATTGGTGTCTCGAACATCAAGGAGAACATTTAAAGTAGTGTTGCTAAATGTCTCTCGGTCAATCCTCCAGACCCTTTTATGATGGCAAGCGTCTTGTTATGCCAAGTACTTGGAGTCTGAGAATGAAGTTTTTTTCTTATCGTGTCATCAGGAATCTTCTAAACTATTCATCTTGGTGGTGTAAAGTGAAATCATGATCTTTGGCAAGGATTTTGATAGTCCTGGAGGAATAAACAGTTTCCTTCCCGCTTTCTTAAACATGTTCGAAGAGCGACCATGAAATTGGTAATCAATAGTTTCTCTTGTTACATGTTCCTTGTGACTCTTATGAGTCCTCTCCACCAAAACACCTTTCTGTCTTGTCCTTCTATTGAATGAAAAAGTGACCCTCTTGTGTCAAAATTAGTTCAACAACTTGGTTTTGCTGGTATCTATCTTTTCCACCTGTAAATCTCTATTAAGCTATTTAGTAGAGGTTTACCTCTCGAAGTCCGTGTTCTTTATCTATTCTGTTGGAAGTTTTCATTCCTCAGAAGTTTACCCTCTTCTGTAATTTCCATGGTCTTAACCCTTATGAAGACCATCTATTTGTCACCTTGAAAACCATCTCCTTTTGTTTCCTCCGTTACCTTGACGTGTTTCATGTCGTTGGCTTTAGAGATGTTTGTGAAACATCTATCCATGAGTTAACCATGAGATACTCAGTTCGTGGTTTTGTGTCATTCCCTCTCTTCATTAGTGTGAGTAGCCACCTTGAAGACTGTGAAGCGCTTCGTCCAGTCGTCATGGTGGCATGGATTAACCTCTTCGAGAAGATCGTTGAAGTTTAGTGTGACCCTATTCCTTCTAACTTCCTACCTAGGAATCTCGGGTCGAGATTATTTTAAGGGGGATAGAATTGTAACAACCCTAGTTTTATTAAATACTAGCTAGGATTTGTTTGTGCATTCATTAGCATCATCATTATTTAAAATGTGTGCAACAAATAGATCAAACCCTAAACCCTATTTTCCTTCCTCTTTATTTTGAAAGTATTCAAAACATAATTTCAAATGGAAATACAAAGAGAAAATAGAAAACAGAATTGGAAAATAGTTTTGCAAATAAAAACAGTCTCCCTCTCCCCCTGGGCCAAGCCTATCTACGCTCCTCTCTCTTTCCACCTCTCAGCACGCAGCAGGAAACTTCCCTGAGGCCCACATGGGCCCAAGCCGGCCCAACAACAGCCCAGCTTGCCCCGTGTACCCCTTCGATCCTTCTGTCCACGTCCTCGTCTTCGTTCCCGACGAGGAAGCAGCTCCGTGGCGTGCTCGCCGCCGTCCACCGCCGGCGATGCACTAAGATTCGTGCCGCTGCCCACTAGAACCTATAAGGACCCTGCCTCGCCGCCAACAAACTCTATTTGTGCCCCACTTCCCTTCTGCCTCTCCCTCTCGTTCTTCCCAGGGCCGAAAACCTAGCAGCTCAGAAGCCGGCGAACCCTGCTCCCTCCGGCATCCCCTCGCTCTGCTGAGACGCCCTGAAGAAGATCCTCGTCGCCCTCGTCATCCTCGTGAAGCCACGCAAGCGGGGATGACTCTCCCTCACCGGAATCAAGTTCGTTTCGGCCTCCAGCCGCCGCAGTCACGTCATCGATTCGCCAGCTCCCGACCTCGCCTCGCCTCCCCGAACCCTCCACCAGCTTCCTGGTGAGCTAGCGGTGCTATCGCACCCCTCTGATCGCTCTCTCCCTCTCTGTATTGCCGCCGCCACAACCACCTGCAGCCACCGCCGTCGGCCACCGTCGCACGCGTTGCTCCGACGACCTCCTGCCCGCGGCACCGCCTCTATTTGGATCAGCACGCACGCCCGAGTCCAGCACTCCCCCTCTCGCAGCCCCGCACATGCCCTGTCGCCGAGCCCGAGCTTGATCTGGGATGAGCTCCATGGCTGACGCCAGCATGACGTCAGCATGGTGCAATATTCTCTATTCTTTTATTTAGATGTTTTGTAAATCATATCTGTAATTAAGAAATATATGACATGTGGGGTCCAGTTGTAAGTCAAATAAAAAATTTCAGAAATGTTTTCTGATTTAATAAAATGTAAAAGTAATTCCAAAATGTAAATTGTTTTATAATTTCCTAAAATGATTTAAAATGGATTAAAATTGGGAAAAATCATAACTAATTCATTTTAAATCAGAAAAATACAAATAATATATCAAAATATTCAGAAAAATGAGACCTATCTCATAGCATTATAATCTTGCATTGTTAATCAACTTTCAAGGCAAGTATTATGAGAAGAACAAAATGAACCCCATTGGCGATTCCGAGGATCCCCTATTCTAGGGTTTGCACCTCTTGGACCCTGTTTAAAATGGCCGAGCATGCTTGGGGGTTTATTTCAATGACTTTTAACTTGTCATATCATCATCCTTGATTGAGCATTGCATGGATGCATGTGTTGATTGTTTCCCTCTCCTTCTGGTGTTTGGTTCTTCTCCGGTAGAATATGATATCGAGATCAAGATCGAAGCCCGAGGTCAACACCATCGAAGCTCGAAGATCAATACTTGGCCAACTATAACCAAGTCAAGTACCAGGTGTCATGAACTCTGCTTTCTGGATATCAACTGGCAAAGGCAAGCGATGCCCCACACATGATATAATCCTATGATATCAAAGTATCTACATTCTTGTCATGTGCATACGATTCCAAAGTCTTTTATCAATGGATAGAGTAATCCTATCTGATGCATGTTTCATTTATAGCCTATATTCCCTGATCCACTGCTCCTAGCATAAGTAGGGTTTGGCTTGTGAAGCGTTGCTAGAGCTGTTACATCCGTTGTGCTTAGCCATGCTTAGCTGTTACCACTGGTCCATCAGATTGATGAATCAGAGCTACGAATGAACCTAGTATGACAGGATGACGTGGTATGATCGGAGATGAATAATAAACATGCTAAGGCTTGTATGGGAGGCCACGAGGGTTGTGGTTTTTGTAGTCCCATACTTGCCACCCTTAGGACCCGATGTTCTTGCCTCTTGAACCAAGACGAGCGTACAACCACACGGGGGCCTGGAAACCCCCTCGACCAACTAACTTGCTGAGTAGATTCCAGGAGTCACATAGTTCGGGATTTGCATTCGACATACGCATCTTGGTTGTTCTTGAATGGAGGTGCATTCATAACAGGTAGGTAATTGTGGCCGAGAACAAGAGATGCCCGGCATCCGTAATCTTGAACCCTGCGCACATCATTAGGGACCGGCTTCGGAACTCGACCCATTACGGTGGCATCTCCCTAGTGCGTGACTCATGGTCTCGGTGAAAGCAAGGTAAAGGTCATGTCTAACCACCCTTTGTCGGCCTTCGAAAGAAGAGGGCTATTACTAGTGGCATTAAGAGATGGTTAGTACGTGTGGGTACAGTTGTACACCCCTGCAGGGTTATTAATATTTTCGAAAAGCTGCGTCCGCAGTTATGGACAAACTTAGGAACGGACATGAAGATCATAGAGAACTTGAACCTAATTCGTAAAATTTGGCAAGTTAAGTAATGTGTGCTTAAGGATGCTTCCTCAGGGATCGAGGGGGTGATCCTAGATAGGTTCAACTGATGATGATTCGGTGGATATCAAAAGATGATCAAAGCTATAGATGTTGCTCTCTTATCCCCTTTTAAAATATTTTATTAGTCGCGATTCTTCTCCCTCTTGTTTTACAAAACAAAGATGGCTTTATGCAAAATAACTCCACCAGCCATAAGTCTTGCAGAGTACACCTTGTACTCACCCTTGCTTCGTTGATTCTTTTGCAGCAGTGTAAGTGTTACCATATAAGATGAGTTCTTCACAGCATTGGCATCGACGAGTAGTTTGGAGTTCCCAGTCGGCAGTCTGGGATCTATGGATTGGGCGTCATCATTATGCTTCAGGCCTCTTAGGCCATTTGTTAAGTTTTCTATACTTAATAGCATAATTTTCCTTACGTTGTTTGATGTTTGTGGTCAGTGACCTCTGCTTGTAATATTTTGGTTCTTTGCTCAGTTATGAGCTTTCTGTAATAATTTGTGTCGTAGGGTCACTGTTGTGTTATCAATTCTCTCTTTGTACCCTTTCAACTTAGAGATTTAGGTTAGTCTTATATCAGATAGAGGTCTGGGATTTGTCTAGCCCTAATCCCGGGTGTGTCACAATCCGTGAGCACCTCAAGACTGCCCAATCCCGACAGAAGAGCTATGCCGACAAGAGACGTCGAGACCTAGCCTTCAATATAGGAGATTTTGTGTATCTGAAAGTATCACCCTTGAAAGGAATGCAACGTTTCCAACTCAAAGGAAAGTTAGCCCCCAGATATATCAGACCCTTCAAGATTTTGAATCGCCGAGGAGAAGTGTCATATCAACTGGAACTGCCGGAGGAGATGTCAGCCGTGCATAATGTGTTTCATATCTCGTTACTTCGCAAATGCCTAGAAGTCCCGGAGAAGACCGAATTTTTTAAGAATACTGATCATAGAACCATAGAGATCAACGAGGACCTAACATATCCTAAAGTACCCATTCATATTTTGGAAGAAGCCTTCAGAACCACCAGAACCCGGAGTATGAAGTTTCTCAAGATCCAGTGGAGTAACCATACTGAAGAAGAAGCTACCTAGGAACAAGAAGATTGCATTAGGATGGAGTTTCCAGATCTCTTCAGCTCAGGACAAGATTTTTTTTAAGGAAGGAAGGATTTTAACATCCCAAAAATATTAATCAAGGTTATCAAGTTTAGGGCTAACAAAAAACTTTTGTTATTAAAATCAATATGAATGCATGTGTGTATGTGATGAATGCATGAATGCTTGTATTGCAATGATTGATTGCTATGAATGGCAAGGATTGGTTTAAAGATGAAAACAACATCATCTAAATCATTTCCAAGCAGAATCAAATCAAAAAAAATTCAAATATAAACATTATGAGCAAATGGTCATTTTGACCAAAGTTAACCACTAGACCACTTTGAGTGTTTCTAGTCCAAGTTTTCTATAATAAACAAATCCAATTATTTTCACCCATTGTTAGGCCAAGTAAAAGTGAACCCAAGCCCACTCTGTAAACCAACAGAAATAGATTTCAAATCTATCCAAATGACAATTCAAAATTGAATCAAGTGTAGGTACTAAGATCACAATTTCTCAAAAAGCACTCAAACTACTTCACCCTGACAAACCCAAGCAACCAGATACTACCAAGTATGTGACCAGTACACTCACCAAAATTCATAAGAAAATTCCAAACTAAATTTCTTTCGGACATTTTGTCAAACACTTGGTAGACACAAATCAAACTACCTAACTTATACTGTTTGGAGCAGTGTTTGATCAAACAATCTTCCTCTACTCACTCCCTCTGTCTCCCCCAGTGAGTACCAGTGCAATTAAGCAGCTAGCCCTCTACCCCTTTGCATCATGCCATGCCACCCAAGCCCCCCGTTGCCAACCGACCATGGCTAGCTAGCTGGAGGCAACGCCGCGCCCATCCACCATGTCCAGGAGGTAGCTCACCGTCCACTGCCACCCCTTGTCCAGCCCTCGCACGCAGCCAGGCCCTGGACCACCGAGGAAACGCCGCGCCCACTGTCTCTACGCCATGCCGAGAGCGCGCCAGAGGACCGCAACCGACCACCTCGCGTACGCCGTGCCTCGCCCTCACCGCGTGTGAACACACTCACCTTAATGCCAGCTAGCTCCCAGACATCCCCGTTCGTCGTCGCGCGGCCCATAGCCACTGTGCGTCGTCGAAATTGCCGCCGGTGACGCTCAGAGCACCAGCCCGTTCCGACCAACCTCGACCGCCCCTTGCTGCGCCATTAAGCCCTTGAGCATCGCTAGGAGACCGCGTACCGGCCTACACCCTCCGCCATGCCAATAGCTCGTTGTGTCGTCGACCCCGACGAGCTCTTCCCATGACGCACTGCCTCTCTTGCTCGCTATAAAAGGAGGCCACCCCAGCCTCAATGTCGGGGGGATAACCCCCGGTAGGGTCATCAAGTGTAAAAAATTGCCTAGCTTGGCTTACACTAAGTAAAGAAAGAACCAGGCCGAGGAAGGACGGCCGGGTAAGATAGTCATATGCGGCCGACATAGGAACTATGTCGGCCTATATAAGACAAGTTTGTTAATCTTGCAGGAACCAACGAGCTGAGTATCATGAGGGAGGGCCGAGTCAGATAGGACATGTGGCACCTTTCCGAGTAAGGTTCAGGAGGGACCATGGTAAAGCACGGTCAAAAGAGAAGGGAAATGCCGGGTGACACGAAAGGATCCGGGTGACGCCTAAAGCAAGAGCTGACGTACAAAGTTACTACATGACGCCAAAAGAATTGGAGGCTACGTACGTGAAGACTGTTAGCTGTCCAGCTTTATGGACTGGGCCACTGTGCTTGGTACAAGCCCATGACCCAGCCCGTATAGTGAAGACCAAGATCCAAAGAGTAACCCTAGGACCCAAAGGGGTGTAACCTAGCTAGCATCGCTTATATTAGGAGGGGTATAGCTAGGGTTTGAGGAGGTTGGACCTAGTAGGGAACTAGGGCACTAAAGCTTAGTTCATACAGCACTAGGAGCACTTGTAAACATAGAGGATCAATAAAATTCCCAAGTGTGGAGAGTTCATCTTGTTCTTCGTGCGCGGCAAGACCGTGCACACCCTCCCCAGTGACCACAAGCATCCATTTGGCCCCAACTTAAGCCTACCCATGGCATCTACCGTGACACCACCATGACATTTGGCGCCTACCGTGGGGCAGAATAAGATGCTTGATGGAGTCTTCATCCGGACGGGAAACATCATCGCCAAGACCAGCGAGCGCTTCTACTCCGGCCTCATCCAGAGTTTGGAGCGCTCAACTTCGTTAGCGACAACGCTGGGTGCTTCGGGACCAAGCCGTTCCCTAGGGGCGGTCGCTTCATCAAGTTCGTCGAGCACCAGGTTTACGCCATGGTGCGCATGTATCCGGAGCGCGTCATCCTGGAGCCGGATCCACCTGCGGTTACTGCCGCAGGAAAACTTCACCAGCTCGTCTCTGTTGAGGTAATGATGATAACTCCTAACCCAGCAGCACCTCCAGTAGTTCCCGTAGTGAACGAGAATGCTGAGGGAGGAAATCAAGAGGAAACGCCAAGGGCGGCAAGAACAGGAAAGGCACCGCTAGAAAAGCCAGAGAACATAGCTAGGAGTAAGAGAGCCAAAGAGCTGCAAGAGGCAATAGATAAGGTGGTAGAGCCAGTAGAGCAAGCAGCAGATCCGGCGCGCGTGCAGGCCGAGTTAGAGGAGGCCAGGATAAAAGTCCTGGAGAAAGCAAAGGAGTTAGCGCAGTTACAACAAGATGTGGATATCACAATCGGAGATCTTAACTCGGCAAATCGAGTCAAGGGGGCAAATACCCGGCTTGATGCAACGAGGATAAGAGGGAAAAACCTCAACGAAGAATTGGCGGATGCAACGTCAAAGATAACACCAGAAAACAGCAACGAAACAACCATGCGGCCGACAAACAATACTGCAGCAGCGAATCTGAGAGTAGCAGAAGAAGCAATGGCTGAGCTCGCCCATTTGACGGGTGAAGCAAAGAAAAAGCAACAAGATCGAGTCAATAAATTGGTGAGAGCAGCAGGGATGCTGAATGAAGCATACTGTAGGGCGAATCCGGGTATAGCTGGGAGATCACAGCTGGTTCACTCGACAACTCCAATCCCGGCAAGATCAGCAGGGCATACAGCTTCTTCGCCAGGAGTGGAGCCGAGACAAAGAAAAGAAAAGAAAAGAGTGTGGACTCAAGGAGGAACAAGCAAATGGTTACCTATGACCCGATAATGGCTCAGGGACACCCAGCACGTGCATAAGGAACAAGAAGGAATAATGTTCAGGAAAATGAGAACCAAGAAAATGCAGGACGAGAAAGGCAAGGAGGACAAAGAAATGACAATGGAGGGCAAAATTTTGTGCCTTAACCTAGGCGTGGAACTCACTCGGCAGGAGGAAGAAATCCAGCTCCGAATAATGCGCCAGCTCAACCCGAAAGAAGACACCAAAGCGCGGGAAAG
Organism: Avena sativa; assembly: GCA_916181665.1. Taxonomy (NCBI): domain Eukaryota; kingdom Viridiplantae; phylum Streptophyta; class Magnoliopsida; order Poales; family Poaceae; genus Avena; species Avena sativa. The sequence goes on from OV702297.1 coordinate 243,947,909, forward strand.
GCAGTACCGCAACCTGCAGCCCCGAACGCAAACAGGCACAATGATGGTTACTCGATGATGGTGAATGACGGGTATGAATTGCCGGATCACGCGTACCAAACAATGGGAGCCAGACTCAAAGGCAGAAATCTACAGCTGGATGATGCAAGGATAAAGCTTGATCGAATAAAAATGGCAGAACTGATCGAGTCTAAAGGTCCACAGGGTCCACCATGTTTTGGCCCAAGGATCATGAAGGAGCCGCCAGTTCTAAATTTTCAGTTGTCCAGAGGAACAAAAACTTATGATGGAAGCACAAAGCCAGAAGACTGGTTCATAGACTATGGAACTGTGGTAAAGATCGTTCAGGGAAATTTAACATGGGCAGTGCGATACGTACCGCAGATGCTAGAAGGACCAGCAAGGGTGTGGCTGAATAACTTGCCACCATGAAGCATCAACAGCTGGATCGATTTTTAGGATGCTTTTGTGATCAACTTCACAAGCACATACAAGAGGCCGGATTCCCACAATAGCTAGTTATGTGCAAACAAAGGCCGAATGAGACAGACAGAGAATTCCTCACAAGGTTATGCACAATGCGCAACTCTTGCGAAGGGTAATCGAGTCACAGGTCATCGCATGGTTTGCACAAGGATGCAGACATGGAAGTGTACTATGGCAAAGATTACATAGAGATATGCTGGCAAGTTTGGCAGAAACAATAAGAATTGCCAACTCATACGCGTTAGGAGATCCGACTTAGCCGTTGCTTATGTCGGCAGACGGGATGACTGAGATTCAGATCTATGACGCTGTCGGATCACAAAGGCGACAGGAAAGAGCCGAGTATAGAAGCAAGAGAAGAGATGAAAGTCCAGACTACAGGTATGGTTCGACTCAAGTTGCGGCTGTAAGTCAGGATCATCCAGATGCTGGAAGCAGCCAGCATCAAAGGACAAATGGGCCACTACAAAAAATGTGGTAATTTTTGACCCTCCATATTGGTCACTAGATGGTCGTTGTTCTCCATTTATGACCTTCTTGTGACCAAAAATAGATGGTCAAAAGATGAGTCACCGACGGACAATAAAGACCTTTTCTATGCATTGGTCATAGACTACTATGACCAATATAGATGGTTTGGTCACCAGCATGTCCACATAAGCCTCCACGTCAGCCAATCCTACATGGCAATGCTTGTAGATCGAATTCAGCCCAATCCAACAAGATGCTCTATATAGGCCAAGCCCAAAAATTTCAGCCTTTTTATTTTACAAATTTGGCATTTACTAGTTATTTAGTAGGCCAAGCCCAAAAATTCTGCGCATATATTTTCCAGCCAAGAAATTTTGTCCCAACATTTATATCCATTTTTTTAAAAATCTAGTCCCGCTGGCCCGTCTTTTCCCAAGCCCACTGGTCAAATTTCAATTTTCTACATATTCACAGTAAATATGTAACATTACATTCAGAAAATAAGACACATAGTAATTCATAAATAATAGATATAATAGTACACATCCAGGTTAATACATCAATGTAGATAATAAGTACCAGCATAACAATGCCACATGCCCACGTTAATACATCAACAAGAAACAGAAAAAAACATGTCCATTCGGCCTAGTCCTAGCTATACTTCTCCCCTTTGCGACAACCACATGAATCTTCTCCACTGATTGACACGATTTAATAGCTCGGTTTAGTCATCACCTACAAGACAACATAGCAAGAAAGATTCAGCTCCAATGACCCAAGAATGCAGTATCATGCAGCATCAAGAATACAGTTGGACGTAGAAACAGAAGTATGCAGTGATGTGAACTGAAGCTTAAGGTTGAGATGGCAAGAGTCACATGGGGCTTCAGGCTTCTTCAAACTTCGGCCTAAAGCACAAGATTCACCGCATATTAACATTTCATGACATTACATGACTAAGAGCTACCACTACTGATACTGATCAAGAAAGAGGCACAAAAACAATTAAGTACATATAATTCTTATCACAATCATGCATTGAATTCATGAAAGGCTACAGATTAATATCTTGACATATCATTGGAAAATCACAAGAACAGCAATATTTACTACTTAGATACCTCAAATTCGCATTCTTAGTCGAATGAAAGAGTCCTTAAATACCAACAAAGAATGGCAGGAACAACATTCAATTAAAACAATGTTCTATGGAACATAATCTACTTAGGCAACTAACAACCAAACCTCTACCAAATCCAACATACAAGCATAATAGTTCATTTCCAACAAATGGTGTTAACTCAGTGTCCAGGAAGGATCAACGAAAAATTTGAGTACACTATTCTGCTATAAAGTCAAACAATGCCAGTTTTAACACATGCACAAACATGCAGAGTGCTAGGAGCCTAAGGAATGAACCAAACTGAGCATTTACTCCAGATAGTAGGACAATATTCAATGAATCTTTAGTCAGTTAAGCTACAGAATATTTTGTACAAGCAAACAAATCACAAAATAGTCAAAGATGGAAACATAATAAGAAATCACTAAATTTCTAGCTTCAGTGATCAATAACATATTCACAGTCTGGTTTCAATGATGCATTCGATATTCGTACTCCAGGACATGTCAATATTCTTAGCAGCATAATAGTTGTTCTACCTACTAGGATAATTTTTTACTGTGTTAATTATTTGTACTTAGAATGTTTAACTGATCAAGAACATTAACTGTATCACTAATGCAAGTACTCAAACAGCGCCAGTTCTACAAGTACTCACACGGATTAATTGAAGTTTTTCAGAGGGAACAAATACAAATACTAGCATACTGAGGGAAAACAAAGAGTACTATCAAAGAATCAGTACAAACAAAGGCTGTGTTTGGGACAACTCCACTTCACCAATCCAACAATGAAGCAGGTGAAGCCACCCCAAATGCATAAAATCTAGGAATTAGGCAAAGTGAAGCCATCGTGTTCTCTAGTTCATTTTTCTGAAGCGAGCCAACAGGCCATTCTTCCCTTCGCCCGCCCTCTCCAGCAGCCCCTGTCCCTCCACCCATGCTCCCATTGGAGAAGCAGCCGCCGCACAACACAATCCCGCCTCCTGCACCTGTGAATTGGCACTCACGAAGAGGTCATCGGAGGCCTGTAATTTCCCAACAAATTAGGTCACTTTTCAAGGTATAATACAGATTGATTTCTTCTATCCTTTCCCCTGCATATTCTAGTATTCCTCTCATGTGCAATTTCTGTAAACACGTAAATAGAATAGTAGATTGTGAATATACGGAAATTGGACAGTAGATTGTGAATATATGGAAACTAGACATTAGATTATGAATATATGGCAATGTACTTTGTTGATTATTAGACAGTACATGGTGTACCTATGGCACCGTATCTTTTTTTTGTACAGATACTGGACAATACATGGTGAACAGGGTACTGTTATTGTCACGTCAGCGATGCACCAATATGCTGAAAAACAAATACATTTTCGTTACTACTAGATTGACAGGCAAAAGAAAAAGAAAAATAAGAGGGATCCCTCCCAAACACAACAAAAGTTTAGTTTAAAAGGGTTACTCGCCTAGCAGCACATTGTTGGCTACTTTCAAACATGCATTTAAAATGAATATATTTGCCAATGAACTAATCAATAGCATTTTACAGTTCTGTATTTGCTGCAATTTTCCATATACTAATTTATCTCACAAAAAAACATAGAGAGTAGTCAATAATACCTAGCTTTGTTTGACATATCATTAATATTATTCTTCACACACATCTGATCTCTTCAACATAATTAGGGAAGTTCCTTCATGTATATGGAGTTGACGTTGATTTTTTCACATATAACCGAGATGCTTAGGCCATTTACAGCAGAGCAATCCAGGGATTAAGCAGCTTACCTAGATCGCGAGGCTCTTCTAGATCTTCGGTGGTCGTGATGGTGGCGGAGACGAACATGAGGATGACACCCTAGGGGCAGGGCCGGAGAGGCCATATCCGTGTGAGGTTCCACCTACCGTCCTTCTCACCCAGGCTTGGCGACCCCATGAAGGTGAGCGATTGGCGCCTGTGAGATGGTGAGGCTCCCTTTCTTCTGTAAAATATCTGAAGTGCTGACCAAAAGGAAAGTATTGCATCAATAGTTGCAACAGGAATACCTTGTAAACAGACAGGTCAACACACTCATATTCGTTGGGAACTGAATCGGGAGAGGAGGGTGTAGAGGGGAAGCAAACCTCGAATCTGTAGTTCATGCGATCTTGGTGAAGCAAGCACCCTAGGCCACCATCACCATGAACTCCTTGAAGAAGATGAGTCGGTCGCCTTTCTTGTCGACGCCCTAGATCATGCGGTGGCTCCGGCTTATATTGACCTTCTAGGCAAAGGCGTGCGGGCCACAAGCGAGCTCACCGACCAAGATGGGGCCGTTGGTCGCCCCGTGGCAGCGGTGGACATCCCGGTAGCGATCTAGTCCGGCCGCCTCCATCTCCGCCCCTCTCCATTCCTCAAGGCACCGATCTGGCTCCTCTGCTGCCATGCTCCACCGAGATGACGCACTGGTCGATCCTGGAGCATATCCAGGAGCTTGAATCTCTCTCTCTCCATGCGGTTGTGTGGCGCCGTGCATAACTACTGAGTGGGGAAACCGCGGGGACGCCCCCATCATCGAGCGCCTCGCCAAAGCGAAAGGGCACCATCTTCAATCTCTAGATGGGCACCCTCTCGAGATCATACAGGACGCAGTGCACTAGAACGATGGGATGAGGCGCAGTGCACTGAGAGTCTGGGAGAGCGATGGGGGAGAGAGATTGGATCGGAAGAGAGGATGGGTGGCGGCGGGGTACTGGGAGAGATGAGTTAGGGTTGGCGAGGGGGTGTGGGGAGGTAACTAAAACGAAAATTTTCGTTTCGTGGCCCGCTGTCCTGCGTTAGACACTGAATTTTGCCCAAATTTTTTCGTTTTGCGGCGTGTATATTTTTAGATCCCACTGTCCCGCGTTAGTCTGAATTTTGCGCAAATAATTTTTTAGTAGAATTTGGACCAAATTATTATGACTGCTACCGGGGCTTTGTTGAAGTTGAGTTTTCTATTTTTTGGTATATTTTGCTCTTATGTTCGATCTAGAGTCATGGATCCATTTTGTTAGTTTGGTGGAGGCCATATGTTAGGTCAATGTACACAACACATATGCGGACACATCAGCAGAAGTTAATGCATGGAAACGACACATAGATGAATATGTTGAGGTGGCTGACTAGTCATTTTAAGACATCACAAATCAGCGATCATGACCATTTAAATTGGTCGTAATGAGTTAAATATAAGGCTCTAAACCAAAAATATCCATCCATGATCATTTTGTTTTAGAAAATTATGACCTTCTTGAAAAAATTGGTCGTAATTCTTTAAGGTTTGGACCCTCCCAAATGCCTTACGATCATTCGGTTCAGAATAGCCATACATCTATGACCAAAAACATCATGGTCGTTAGGAAAAGGTCACTAGTCAACACATTTCTTGTAGTGGGCAACAACAATGGATATCAAAGAATGATGGCAAAAATCCATACGAACAAAGAAAGCCATATCAGGATAGGCAGAAATACACTTACGAGATGATGTTGGACCAGTCGTGTAAGTTTCACACGCCAAGTCCGAGTAAGCCAGCAAATCACACAAAAAGACAATGCACTTGGTTTCAGAAAGGAGACAGAGTGGATTCACCGACTAAGCAACTCCCACCACCTCCCCCTCCACTGCTCACAGGAGGAAATGCCCAAGTTGTTGGAGCTGAACACAGATATGAGAATAGAAAGCCAAGGTATGATAATCAAGAAAGAAGAGATGTTGTGCATCAGGTGCATAACCCAAGAGGTGACGATGCTCATGTCGGCCATGGAAACAAAAATGAGTATAGAGAGCATCACCAGAGTTATGTCGTCTTTGTCATAGAGCCGAATGACAAGAAGAGTCAGCAAAGAAGGATGATGGAGGTGAATGCCACAATGCTGGCAATTCCAAAGTACATGCATTGGTCTGAACAGGAGATAACTTGGAGCATAAAGGATCACCCCAAGATCATGCCAAATCCAGGAGGTTATGCTCTTATCTTGGATCCAACCTTCATGGGCCCTGATATCAATGTGAAATTTTCCAAGGTACTGATCGATGATGGCAGTAGCATCAACATCATGTACAAGGATACCATGCTCAAGTTAGGTATCACTATGAACATGCTGGAGCCGACTAAGACAACTTTCCATGGCATTGTGTTGGGATTGTCCTGTGAGCCAATTAGGAAAATCTGGGTTGATGTCTTATTCGGCAACAGAGAAAACTATCGTACTAAAGCCATAGAGTTCGAGGTGGTGGACCTGGTCAGCTCATACCATGCCTTACTCGGCAGGACGGCTATGGCAAAGTTTATGACTACTCCTCACATTGCTTACTTAAAGATGAAACTGCCAGGTCCATGTGGAGTTACCACAGTCGAAGGAGACTTCAAGAGATCTATTGCTTGTGCCTCAGCCGGATCCTCACTGGCCGAGTCACTGGTCATAGAGCATTAAAAGAATCAAATGATGGAAGTGGCAGAATTGGCCAAGGCAACACAAATGTCCATGTCGGCACTTACTAACCCTCATGGCAGTGTGTCATTCCAAACTACCAAGGAAACCAAGAAGGTGCAGGTGGATGAGACTTTCCCAGAGCGCATAGTTACCATTGCTGGGCTGACTGAAAAATAGGAAAGCGATCTCACCAGCTTCCTCAGTGAGAATCGGGATATCTTTGCATGGTCCACACTGGATTTGCAAGGAGTTCCGAGGGAGTTGGCTAAGCACTCTCTTCATGTAAGGCCAGATGCCAAACCGGTGAAGCAACCCCTCCGCCGCTTCGCCGAAGATAGGAGGAAAGTAATAGCTGCCGAGATAGCCAGGCTTTTGGCTGCCGGATTTATCATGGAAGTACTGCACCTAGATTGGTTGTCAAATCCAGTCTTGGTCGAGAAGAAAATAGATGACCCGAACGTGGCAGTGGTGTGGAGCATGTGTATTGATTACACGAACCTCAATAAGGCGTGTCCAAAAGATCCATTTCCCCTACCACGGATTGATCAAGTCATAGACTCTACTACTGGGTGTGAGTTGTTGTCATTTGTGGACGCGTATTCTGGTTTCCACCAGATACCACTAAATCCGAATGATCAAATAAAGACATCTTTTATCACCCTGTATGGGGATTATTGCAATTGTACCATGCCGTTTGGATTGAGAAATGCAAGTGCAACATATCAAAGATGCATGCAAAAATGCTTGCAAGATCAATTGGACAAAAATGCTCAAGTATACGTCGATGACGTGGTGATAAAAAACAAGCAAAGTCACACTCTAATTGAGGACTTGCGTCAAACATTCGCAAACTTAAGAAGATTCCGGATGAAACTTAACCCAGAAAAATGCACATTTGGTGTCCCGGCTAGAAAATTACTCGGATTCCTTGTATCCAGCCGAGGAATTGAGGCTAACCCAACAAAGATCAGGGCCATCGAAAGAATGGAATTGCCAAAAACCCTCAACGATGTCCAGAAGTTCACAGGATGCCTGGCCTCGTTGAGCAGATTTATTAGTCAGCTAGGTGAAAAAGCCCTGCCACTATATCAACTGATGAGAAAATCAAACAAATTCACATGGACACAGCAAGCTGATAGCGCCTTCCATGAACTCAAAAAGATGTTGGCAACAACACCAATATTAGAATCACCACTATCCAAGGAGCCAATGCTTCTCTATGTCGTCGCAACTAATAGAGTTGTAAGTGCAGTAATAGTAGTAGAATGCAAAGAAGAGGTAAAATCAGTCCAAAGGCTAGTTTATTACTTGAGCGAAGTGCTCTCTATATCAAAGCAAAATTATCCCCATTAACAAAAAATGACGTATGGGGTGTATATGGCAGCAAAGAAGCTGAAGCACTATTTCCAATACACCCAATCCGGGTAATCTGTGAGGCACCCATCTCGGATATATTTTGCAGCAAAGATGCCAGTGGCCGAGTCGCAAAATGGGCCATAGAGCTAGCGCCATATACTCCACAATATGATAGGCGAGATGCAATCAAATCTCAAGCCATAGCTGATTTATTCGTGGATTGGATGGAGATGCAATACGAGCCACTGCTGCCAGATCCGAATTACTTGAAGATGCATTTTGACGGAACCAAGACAAAAATGGGTCTGGGCGCCGGGATAGTGCTCACATCACCAAAGAGGGATCAGCTCAAATATGTGTTGCGGATCCATTTTGCCGCATCCAACAACGTTGCCGAGTATGAAGCACTTGTCCACGGCATAAAAGTAGACAAAGAGATTGGCATCAAAAGGATCATGTGTTTTGGTGACTAGGATTTGGTTATCCAGCAAGTATTAGGGCATTGGGATGCGTTGGATGCAAACATGGCACTATATCATTTTCGTGTGCAACAAATTTCGAGATACTTTGACGGGTGTGAATTCCATCACATACCTAGGGCAGAGAATGAGGCGGCGGATGTACTATCCAAGATAGGCTCATCTCGGCAAGCAATTCAACCAAGAGTAGCATTGGAGCACCTCAGAAAACCATCGATCAAGCCATCACCAGAATCCGAGTCAATTAGGCTCACCCCGGCAAATCAGGAGTTAGACGCTGTGCCAATGGATATTGACTCAGGCGCAGGTTCGAGTCACTCGAGGACTATTCCGCTCACCTCAGGGGTTGCCGAATCACACTCGGGGACTCCTCAGGTTATGTCGGCAGACCACATGTCGGCGGAGCCAATGGAAATTGATGACGAAACAGATCCGGCACCGCTGATACCAGCATTGGCGCAACCAATATTCAACTACTTGAAATATGGAACTTTGCCAGATGATGAGATATTGGCAAGGCAGACAAAATGAATAGAAAAAGTATACACGATAATCAACAAGGAGTTATACAAAAGAAGTGTGACAAGTGTACTGCAGCGTTGCATAAGCCCAAAGAAAGGTCAAGAAATACTGTTGGACATTCACCAAGGAGAATGTGGGCACCATGCATCGTCAAGAGCATTGGTAGCCAAAGCATTCCGACATGGATTTTATTGGCCAAGTGCGCTGGCAGAGGCACATGAACTTGTGAGAAAATGCAGTGGTTACCAGCATTATGCGTCAAAATCACACTTACCAGCATCAGAATTGAAAACTATACCGATCACTTGGCCATTTGTAGTATGGTGCCTAGATATGGTGGGACCATTCAAACCAGCGAGGGGCGGCATGACCCACATACTAGTAATGGTTGACAAGTTTACCAAATGGATAGAAGTAAAGCCCATCAAGAAATTGGATGGAAAAACAACTGTCACATTCCTAAAAGATATAATCTTGAGATATGGTTACCCGCATAGTGTAATCACAGATAATGGCACAAGCTAAATAAGCACATGGCCCTTCCGCCATGGAAGTGGACTCAGGCGCCTCCATAGAGCTCGCTGTTGTTGGCGAACAGGCGACGCAGGAGAGTGTCGCACACCAAATGGCTGAAGCTCCGGCTAAGGATGCCATGGATAGCGGTAAGGCGGTGGTGGAAGGTGGTACATCTGCCGAAGGCGGCGCCCCCGTACCCAAGAAAACCATAGAGTTTCCGAAGATAGTCTATCCGGTACTTACGCCGGGTAGCACTTCTCTGGTTCCTGGTGCGGCGCCGACATCTCCAACGTGCGGTCTCGAGGAGCTTCTCCGACAAGTAGAAATCTTGCAAGGAAATAGTGCATCCTTCGGCAAGTTGCTAGCTGAGAGTGCTACCAACCTCAAGATCATTGCACTTGTAAGTTATATTTGCCTTTTGCATTTCTTATGAGTATCCCACTATAGCCCCCGAGGATTTAGACAGAAAACCATAGGTCTTTGCGTCTAAATGCTCTAAGAGTGACTAAGCTAGAAAACTTCTCACTGTATCCCCTAAGCATATAGGTGGAATGAATTATTCCGACTAGATGCTTTAAGAGTAGCATACGCAGTGTTTATAAATTTCAATACTGTAGCCCCCAAGATTCTAGTTGTAACTGAATTAGTTCCGACTAGATGCTTAAAGAGAAGCTAATCATACATCCGAGTTAAAAACTTTATACTGTAGCCCCCAAGCTTCTAATAAAAAACTGAATTAGTTCCAACTAGATGCTTAAAGAAAGACTAAGCATATTGCTAAGTTAAAAAACTCTCGTTGTAGCCCGCGAGCGTCTAGGTGGAAATTTTCCGGCTAGATGCTTCAAGTAGACCAAACAACGTTTAACTTTCTTCTTTCCACAGAATGAGAATGCTCGGAGGGGCATGGCCAACGACAAGTACCAGAAGATGCGCGCGGACTTGGAAGCTAGAAAGGGTAAAACTGCCTTCTTGAAGGAACAGATCATCAAGAGCAAGCGTCTGTTTTTTTCTTTCTTTTTAGAATTTCGACTTGGTCTTGTGTATTCTCTGAGTACTCACCGTGTACTTTGCTTTCTACGACTTGCAGAAACCATTGCCAAGGCTAAGGACATTGTCGAGCAATCCAAGCATATTCGGGAGCTGGATAGCAAGAACAAGATCCTTAAGAAGGAGATGGAGGAGATGCTAAAAATGCATGAAGAATCAATGAAAGCCCTGCAGGACTCCGCCACCGAGGAGATGAACCTCTTTAAGGAGGAAATCGCGATCTTAAAATATCATAAGAAAGCTGCCGATGAGCAGAATCAACACCATCATGAAGCATATAAGATCCTCCAACAAGAACGGGACTCCATGGCAGATACCCTCTGGCAAGCTGAGGCCAACATCTTCAGTAAGTGTTTCTCCGTCTTGGATTTCTGTAGTCTAGATACTTTGATTTCTTGAACTCATGCGCTCCTTTGTCGGCAATTCACAGCTCCTATGGGTTTAACCCGGTTGCCTCCTCCGCCAAAGGAATGCATGGTCCTTGCCGGCAACTTCATCAACACCGCCATCGCGCAGACCAAAGAGATTGCCAAATCCCTCCAGATTAACTTCAAGGCATCGGACTCTATAGCGAAGTTCTCGGAGATCCTACGCCGAGCCCCCGAGCGTATTTCAAGATGGAAAGCTTCATGCGACAGTGAGGCCAAAGGATCTTCGAAACAACGGCGATTTAACGATGCTGGTGGTGGCCGAACCTTGGGGAGATGATCTCGTCGGGGACAGCTGGGGATGCACGGCTCGATTCCTCTGGCTAGGAGATGGATGAGTTCATGGCGGAGCTCCTAAGCTACTCGCCCGGGCTCGGGGTGAACGGAAGCGAGCTCTAGCTCGATGCCATGGCGGCTAGGGTTCGGTGGGGAGGGGCTCTGCAGAGAGAGGGCGAGAGAGAAGGAGATAAGGGTATGGGGAGAGAGAGCTCAGCATCGGCGTTCTTATCCTTAGATCCAGGGGCGGCGGTGCGATGGCGAGCATCACAAGGCGCTGTGGATATCGACGACGGCAGCGTTGCCACACAGATGTTTGACGTCGTGGTCGAAGACGACGAAGAACAGGGGTCCGAAGGGGTACGGGCTGCAAAGGGCTGTTGCTGGGCACCGGATAGGCCGCAGGGTGCTGCACGGGGCAACGAGGACATGAGGGAAAGGAGCTGGGCCGGCCTGGGCTACGCCCTAGCTAGCTCAGGACCCATTTTTTTAACTAAAATTCTTTTTCCTTTTCTGTTTTTTGTATTTTCTCTTTTAGATTTGATTTTCAACTGTTTTTGGGTATTTCAAAAATACCATAAGGTTTAAAATATTATTTGAAACATACAGGGGCCCTTGAGCCAATTTGCGCTCCTTATACTTTGGGTTTTTCAAAATAGCGAAACCAATTTCAATGTGTTTCAAAGAGAGGAAGGGAAATAGGATTTAGAGTTTTCATTGTTCACATTCTTGCTCTGATGCATATACTTTGTTGATTTAAACACATGCATGCAATGCTTAACTACTAATTACATTATTACAAGCTTGGGTTGTTATATCTCTACCCCCCTTACAAGAATCTCGTCCCGAGATTCCTAAGTTTTAGAAAAGAAGGAGGGTACTCAGATCGAAGACTATCTTCTCATTGCCAGGTTGCTTCATCCTTAGAGTGATGAGACCACTAAACTTTTAGGAACTTGATGTTTCTATGACAAGTCTTACACTCGGTTTTATCAAGGATATGAACATGATACTCACGGTAAGTCAGATCCTTCTAAAGATCAAGAGTTTGGTGATCAACACCATGTACAGGGTCTTTGAAGCAACGGTTGAGTTGAGACACATGGAAGACGTCATGCACCTCAGGGAAGTTTGCAGGCAACTCCAATTGATATGCGAGTTTACCTTTCTTTGAAAGAACGCGAAAAGGACAATATAGCAAGGAGCTAGTTTGCCTTTGATGCCGAAACAATGGACACCCTTTAAAGGAGTGACCCGAAGATAATCTTGGTCACCAACTTCATATTCAACATGTTGATGGTGACGATCATGATAGATTTTCTGATGAGACTGAGCAGTTTTCAAACGATCTCGAATGATACGAACTTGATCTTCTGCTTCCTGGATCATATCCGGTCCAAAGAACTTTCTTTCGCCGGTTTCTGACCAGTTCAAAGGAGTACGACAGGTTCTTTAATATAAGAACTAGAAGGGTGCCATTTCTATACTGGACTGATAACTGTTGTTGTAGGAGAATTTAGCAAAAGGAAGGCATTTCTCATAGTCCTTTATAAAACATATGACACACGCTCTTAGCATGTATTCAAGGATTTGATTCACTCTTTCGGTCTGGCCACCGATACTAGGATGGTAAGGTGTACTGAAGGACATATAGGTTCCCATAGCTTGTTGGAAACTTGTCCAGAACCTTGAGGTTTACAAACTCCCTCGGTTAGAGACGATTTTCTTCGGTACCCCATAAAGGACAACTATTCGAGAGATATATAGATCAGCCAATTGATTAGCATTAATGCTCTCACGAACAGGTAGGAAGTGAGCAACCTTGGAAAGATAGTCAACGACTACCCAGATGGCATCATTTCCTTTCTGAGTCTTAGGAAGACCAGCAATGAAATCCATACCAACTTCATCCCATTTCCATTCAGGAATACAATGTGGTTATAGGAGACCAGCGGGCCTTTGGTGCTCAGCCTTGACACGACGACATACGTCACATTGAGAAACAAAACGAGCGATATCCTTCTTCATACCAGACCACCAGCATCTTTGACGAAGATCCCGATACATCTTGGTGCCTCCAGGGTGGATAGAAAGGGGTGATTCATGAGCTTCGATAAGAACTATCTGCTTCAAGTCCTTTCCATTTGGTACTACCAAACATGCACCGAAATATAGAACACCTTCCTCGTTAACAGAGAAACATTTAGCAACTCCGCTAGAAATGTTCTCTTTAACTGAGTCCATCTTAGGATCTTGTGTTTGAGTAGCTTTGATCTAATCCTCTAGAGAAGAATTCACTTCAAGAGTAGAAAGGAATACACGAGGAACTACTTCAAGGTTTAACTGAGCGAATTCCTCATGAAGAGAAGGTTGAGCTTGTTTGAGCATCAGGTTGTTGCAATAAGACTTACAACTTAGCGCATCAGCAACGACATTGGCTTTGCCAGGTTGATAGTTGAGACCCAAATCATAGTCCTTGATGAGTTCCAACCATCTTCTTTGCCTGAGATTCAGATCAGGTTGTGTGAAAAGATACTTCAGACTCTGATGATCCAAGTATAACTCGCAACGACTACCAAGAAGGTAATATCGCCATTGCTTAAGAGCATGAACAACCGTTGCAAGCTCAAGATCATGAGTTGGGTAGTTGTTCTCATGTGGTTTCCACTGACGGGAAGCATAAGCCACCACATGCCCATCTTGCATTAACACACATCTGAGACCTTGCTGAGAAGCATCGCAGAAGACAATGAAGTCCTTGCTAGTGTCTGGGAGAACCAGCACCAGAGCAGTTGTTAACTTGGTTTTCAACATCTGGAAGCTTTCTTCAACCTTATCAGACCATTAGAATTTCTTATCCTTCTTAAGAAGTTTAGTCATCGACTTTGCAATCCTGGAGAAGTTCACAATGAACCGACGGTAATAACTGGCCATCCTGAGAAAACTTCAGACATCCTTAACGGATTTGGGAGATCCCACTCGAGGATAGTTTCGACCTTATCTCGGATAACGACAACCCCTTTGGCAGAAACAACATGACCAAGGAATATGAGCTCCTGTAACCAAAACTCACATTTGGAAAACTTAGCATAGAGACGATGTTCTCGGAGTTTTGTCAACACCAAACGAAGATGTTTAGCATGCTCTTCTTCGGTTTTGGAATAGACCAGAATATTATCGATGTAGACCACGACGAACTTGTCAAGATACTCCATGAAGACAGAGTTCATAAGCCACATAAAAGTGGTTAGAGAATTGGTAAGACCAAAGGACATGACTGTATACTCGTAAAGACCATAATGAGTGGTGAAAGCAGTCTTTGGAATATCTTCCTTACGAATCTTTATCTGGTGATACCCTGACCTCAAATCCATTTTGGAAAAGACAGTGGCACCACTTAACTGATCAAAAATATCGTTGATCCTAGGGAGAGGATACTTGTTCTTGATAGTCACAGCATTGAGTAGGGGGTAATCCAGAACCAGACGCGGTATATTAGTATCCCGCTTCTTAACAAAGATGGTAGGACATCCCCAAGAAGATGTGCTGGGCTGAATGTATCCTTTTCCTTCTAACTCCTCTAATTGCTTCTTCAACTCCTCAAGCTCATGAGGAGGCATACGATAGGGTCTTTTAGAAATAGGAGCAGTTCTAGGAGCTAACTCTATGACAAACTCCACACTTCGATCAGGTGGCATTCCAGGAAACTCCGCAGGAAAGACATCCGGGAATTCATAGACCACAGACACATCTTGAATCTCTAACGAAGGTAGAACTTCAAGATCATACAGCTCTTCTTCAGGGATAGAAACAGTTGAAGAAGATAGTGACCCTACGGTCCAATACTTGATTGTTATGCCAGCAGGACTAGTCAGAGTCATAGACTTGGTTGTACAATCGAGGATAGCTTGATAGAGGGTCAACCAATCCATGACCAAAATGATGTCAATGTCAGTTGACTTGAGGGCAATAAGAGAGGCGGGGAAAATTTGAAATGCAACTTTGATTAGATTCCCATGACTAACCATGGTGGAACGCCAACTAGAACCAGGAGACTGATCCCATAGAGGAACAGACAACCCCTCAAAACTTATCCCATGCATTTGAGCAAAAGCTTGTGACAGGAATGAATGCGATGCTCCATAATCAAACAAAAATTTAGCTGGAATTTGATTGATACGAAGCGTACCCATGATAACAATTGGATCTTCCTGAGCCTCCTTAGCAGAGATATGATTCAAGCGACCTCTTCCAGCACCTTGATACTTGGCATTCTTCTTTGGTGGATGTGCTCTCTCAGCAGCACTCTTTTGAGGGCACTCCTTTGCATAGTGGTCAGGATGGCGACAGTTGAAGCATATAACACCTGATGCATTGCCAGCAAAAGGGTAGTTTGATCCACCAGCATTGTTTGGAGTAGCATTTGGACGAGGAGCATATCTAGAAAACCTTGAGGTGTAAGGAGCACGTGGCACGACACTGTAAGGCACGAAGACACAGCGCTTCTTATTGCTAGAACCAGCCTTGTTGTACCCCTCCTGAGGACGCTTACGGGTTTCTTCATACTCCACCTTTCCACTCTCGGCCTTCATAGCCTTGTTAACAAGACCTTGGAAGTTACCAAAGTCCATGAGATGGATATCACGGCAAACCTCAGGATCCAGTCCCTTGCGAAACAGATCTTGCTTCTTAGCATCAGTGGAGACCTCTTCAATAGCACAACAGGCAAGACGATTGAACTTGCGTTGGTAATCACACACCAAACTGTTGCCCTGATTAATCTTGAGGAACTCCTCCCTCTTCTGATCCATCAGACCCTCCGGAATATGGTAAGATCGGAAGGCTTTAGTGAACTCTTGCCATGTAACAACATGTTGAGCTTCTTGCGTAGCCATGAAATTTTCCCACCAGGAGCTAGCTGCTCCCTCCAGATGATAGGCAGAAAAAAACATCCAATAAGTTTGAGCAACATGACCAACCTGAAGTTTGTGCTCCATAGTGCGAAGCCAGTAGTCCGTATCAAGTGTCTCAGTAGAATAGCTGAAAACTGGCGGAGTGAGACGTGTGAAGTCCTTGATACCAACTTGATTGTTCTGGCGTTGAGCAGTGTTGCGCTAAATCCTTTCAAGGAGCCTCATGTTGTCAGCACGGTTGGTTTCTACATGGCCATGAGTTGGACCATGGACGGTGGTGGAAGAAGGTTGGAAGATTCACCCTCATTTGCAACACCACAAGCATGATCACGAGTACAGGCACGAGAGGTGTCACCCATCCTGGAAAAACAAAAGGAGTTAGATAAGGGATTCAAAGGAACAAGACGAAAAGATGAACAAAGAGTACTTGATATAAACATATCATCTTATCAAGCATGGTAGTATCAAAGCATACTAATGTATACACTAACCAGCTGACTTACAAACCATGACAATGGAATGCTAAGATGTTACATGCCAAGTAGAACTGAGATATCTTGAAACTCTGAGATTAGCAACCAGGTACAGAGTACTTTGAGGAAACAACCCAAAACCACGATCCTAAAAGTTTTAAGATATGAGATAAGGAATGAAAACCTTTCCAAACCAAACAGGGTAAGAAAACTCTAGCATCAGAAACGCACCGGAGATGGAGTAAAAAGAATCCTAGTCAGAGTTTCTGCAATTAATTTTTAACTTTCAAATAGTTTTGTTAACTTCTAGACTCAACATCGACCAATAAAAGGGTTTCCTACAAGCAGTCCTGGTCTCATACCAAAACCTGTAGCACCCCCCGGGATTAGGGTTAAACTAACCTCAGATCACATCTAAGAGAAGCTCAACTCCAATCAAAGAAGATCACAGTATGATTCGGTAACATTAGAGAACTCAGGGATTCAACAGCATAAGTTTAAACACTTAGCAGAGTAAGATATTAGAGTTATTACAAACCAGAGGCCATAGACCCAACATTACATTACACAGCGAAAGCAAATATGTTGTTCTACACAACAACTTAGCAAAGGGCCTAAGAGGCCATAAACATAAGCGACGTCCATCCCATAGTCCTCAGGCTCCTACCTGGGACCCCCAACTACTCGTCGATGTCAACGTAGAAGCCACCTTTAGTCGCAATTAGATCATCTGTAGAAAAACAACAATGGCGCAAGGCTGAGTACGAGAATGTACTCTGCAAGACTTAGATAACCTAGATTCTACATGCTCTGGCTAGAAAGGATTTCTTTAGATTTACTTTTGCGTAAAGCCATCTTTATTTGTAAACAAGAGAGAGAAGAGGCTCGTCTACTCAGAATATTTTAAAAGTGATAAGATAACGACTTCTTCATCTTGTTCATCATATCTTGATAACCACCAGCTTCATCAGAACCTCCTATCTAGTATCACCCCCTCGACCCAGAGGAAGCATCCTTAAGAACACGTGGATCAACCAGTTTTATAAAGGTTAATATTATCTATGATCTTAGAATCTGGTCAACAAGCATTCATAACCGTGAACACGGCTTTTCGAAAAGATTAATACCCTGCAGGGGTGTACAACTTTACCCACACGTACCAACCGACTCTTAATGCCAAATATTATTAGCCCTCTTCCTTGAAGGTCGATATAGGGTGGTTGACCAGGACCTTTACCTTGCTTTCGTCGATACCATGAGTCACGCCCTAGGATGTTTCCGCCGTAACGGGTCAAGTCCCAAAGATAGTCCCTAAAGATGTGAGGCGAGGTTGGTTTACCAGGGGCTCGATCGACCCCAAGCACCCGCGACCACGCTTCCCTACCTGTTATGATGCACCTCCATCACCTCCTCTTTCGATTTTTTTCCAATGCGTATGCCAAATGCAAAGCCCGAACTATGTGAATCATGGAATGTACTAGGCAAGTTAGTCAATCGAGGGGTTCCCAAGCCCCGTGTGGTTGTACGCTCGTCTCGGTTCCAAAGGCAAGAACTCAAGTCCTAGTGGTGGCGAGCATGGGACTATAAAAACCACACCCAACGTGGCCACCCATACAAGCCTTAACAGTTTAATTAACTCCTTCGATGATGTCACCATCTCCTACCTCTCTAGATTCACCGGCATCTCCAATTCATCATTTGGACAGATCGGGTGTTCTTTCTATGCACGGCTAAGCTATCGGTCGTGAAAGCTCTAGCAACGCTCACATGCCAAACCTAGGTATGCTAGGAGCAGTGGAACATGAGTATAGGGCTACAAAAGGGAAACTGTGCGGCATATAGGTAACACTAGCTACTGACAAAAGACCACATTGGAATCGTGTGCATCATAGCGAGAAAGTAATATACTTTGTAAAAGTAGGTTCAGAATGAAAGGCTACGCTTGCCTTGTCCGTCAGTAGACAAGTATGAATCTTCGGTGTTGTTGAATTCAACCCCGGGCTCAGATCCTATCGCGAAGAACCAGTACCGGAAAGAAATGCGACAATTAGGACATGGCATAATGCAATGCGCAATCAATATGTATGACATGTAATATTAGAGACTACACAGTAACCCTAAGTGCAATATTGATTTAAGAGGGTTCGGAATACCCTGGCGAAGGCACATCGTCGAACCCACATGTTCATAAGGGGTGTCGATGTTCCTCCCACTAAACTAGGGTTTTAAGTTGCTTGACAATGTATGATGATTTCTTAGACAGATAGCTCTTAATTTTCTAAACATTTTGATATATTATTCATATTTTTCTAACTTAATATGAATAATTTATTGATTTTACAACATTTATTCAATTTTAATAATTATTTAATCAATTAAAAACATTTACTACTTCATGCTGATATCATCACACACATCAGATACGTTTTACACGAATGCAGAACCTAGCCGCAGTGACTGACGTGTGGGGCCAAAGTCACATCAGCAGCCACGCAAGCAAAGTGGGACAGGGGGGCGGTTTGACCAGTATGACCGCGCGCTGGCGTCACGATGACGTCACACCGGCGGTGATCCTCCTAGACGGCAATGGGGACGACACTAGGGGGCAAACTGGCTAGCGAGGACGCGCACGTTCGACTCAGCTCATCGCGGGCTACCTAACTACGGTGGCGCCACCCAAAAATGGTAACCAGAGCGACGTCCACGACGAGTAACTGCGGCGTCCCATGACAGCGCTTGGCGGCAAGGCGAACCAGAGGGAGATGGGAAGCGCGAGGTGGTGCTAGAGCACCGCATGCTCACCCTGAGTGCGACGATGGCGACGGTGAGGCCGGAGGAGCTTCGGAACGATGACGATTTAATGATGACGGTGGCGGCTGAACCTTAGGGAGATGAGCTCGTCGGGGCCAGCTGGGGATGCGCGGCTCGATTCCTCAGGCTAGGAGACGGAGGAGTTCACGGTGGAGCTCCTAGGATACTTGGCCGGGCTCGGGGTGAACGGAAGCGAGCTCTAGCTCGACGCCATGGCGGCTACGGTTTAGTGGGGAGGGGCTCTGCAGAGAGAGGGCCAGAGGGAAGGAGATAAGGGTATGGGGAGAGAGAGAAAGATATCTACTAACAACAGAGAGCAGGCATGTACGGGTAAACCTGACCGCACAATTTCCGAGACATGAGGCTCCTCTGAGGTGACCGTTGGTCGGCCTCCAGCTTTCGCCGGCCTTTCTCCGGCGTGGGATCTGCATGGATTCCTTAGGTGGTTGTTGGAAGATCACCTACTCTGGTGTGACCACGGGTGGTAAGTTTCTTGAGGGATCTCTCATTCTCTCGGCTAATTCTTGGCTGGTTCTTCTCAATGCCAAAGGCTCTCCACTTGAGGGCATATGTTTGGAAAATGGGGAGAAGATTTCTATTGGATCTGTTTTGAGGTTCCCCTCTCACCTCTCTCGTGTCAATGATTTTTTGGTGCCTGCATCTGGATTTCTTGGTAGATCTCCTACCATCTCTGGAACAGATGAGGACACTGGTTTTAAATGACATGCTCTTTGCTCCTCCTTGCCGGCTGATGATATGGAGCCTACTAAGGGTTTTTTGATGCTTTTCCCTAGTGCAAACAGATTAGTTCTTCTCAACCACAATGAGGTGGTCATTGATGCTAGATATTTGATCCAATGTGAGGTTGTGGCATCTGGTGTTTCTATTGATCTTGAAGTCAAAAGGGTTATTGTTGGTACCCAGATCTTGCCTAGCTCTTCGGTTATGGATAATTCTCTCAACTCTAAGAAGATCGTGCCAAAAACCCTGGACTTCACCAAGGATTTTCCTAAGGAGGTACTTCAGGAGGATGAGTCGGTGAAGCGACCTGCCCTGGATTTCTCTTTAGGGCAGGAATTTGAGAAGAATCTTTTCAAAAAGTTCAGGCATCAAGTTAACTTTCTTGGTGGTTTCAAAAAGAAGCCTTTCTATCTGGTTTGTTCTTTTGGAAGAGCAAATTTTAAATTGGACATTCATAAGGTTGGTCTTGCACTCCAAGCTTGTTTTGGTGGTTTGGCTTCTAAATTCCAAGTGAGATTTCTGCAAGACAGAACCTTTCGTTTCTCGGTTGCTTCAAGACCTGTGGGTTTTGAAATTTATAATATTTCAAAATTTTCTTGTGATTCTTTTGTGGTTCATATTAATCTATGGGGTAATGGTGGCCCAAATTGGATCTTTGAAGAAAAGTAATTTTACAAGGAATCTACTGGAGATTGGAAGGTTGTCACGTACAAAAGAAAAGCCCCAAAAAATCCCCTTCGATCAAGCATGTAAAAAATGTGCAGTCGGTTTTCCAACGGCTCAATTTCCCGGTCGCGGCTGCGGATTCCTCGCCTGGTCTCGCTGGACACAGTAAGTTTGACAATAACTCGCGTAATCAAAACTGGTCTTACGCTTAGGTTCTCGCTGATGTCGGAACAAAATCTCTGGTAAGGCCTATCGGGCCCAAAGGTGGCGAAAATCACACCGCAATTAAGCTCCCTGGTCTTATTCCTTTTCTGAAATTCCCAACCTTCCCAAAATGTTTGTGGCCCGATAACTCTTACCTGGGGTGGTTCAAGGCCCAGCCAAATCTACCTATCTTTCGGCCCACTGTGTACAATAGTTTTAAGGACTTCTCCATTTCCTTGCAAAAAACAACTGCCAGAATTTCTGTCCCCTCAACTCCCTCGCCTGCGGAAACCCCAACCTCCTTGCCTTGCTCATCGCCGGTGAAGTCTGGTACAATGGCCAACATTCCGATTGACCCTGTGCCTTTTTGCCGGACGGCTTTCAAGTTCTACAGGTGGCTGGAAGAACCCGTGTCAAGAGGGTGGTGGTTCCGTGTCGGTCTAAGGCGCATGAATAGTATGCTATTGCTTCCATTAATCCCCTCCCCCTTGTCAGGTCCCTTTCGCGAATATTCGAGATGTTCTGCTAGACTTCCTCAATAATGAAGTTTGGGTGAATTTTCGGGATATCCAGGCTTGTCCTTTTGGGGCCGCCTATGTGCAATTTCACCATGTTAGTGATAGGGTCAGGCTCATTGTGGCCAGTCCGATTCCTTTCCAAGATGTGCATGTCTCTTTCGTTAAGCACAATGAGGGGGGAAATTGGATAAGGACCCAATTCAACAACGAGTGCTGGGTGATGCTAGTTGGGTCCCCTTTGGACCACTGGCACACTGAAGATCTGAATGCTGTCTTTGCTGACATTGGGAAGGTTCTTCTTTGGGAGAGGGACCAAGATCATAAGGGAAGAATTCTGGCAAAAGTGCGAGTAACTGACTTGGTGGAGATCCCCAAGAGTGTGAGGTTCACTATTGGTGACTTGGTGGAGACTGAATCTTGGACCTTTTGTTGAAGTTTTACAGAGTGACTTGCTTGGGGGGCCCACCTGAGGAGAACCCACTGCCTGCTGACAATGAGGACCCACATCCTCTTCCTGTATTTGGGCCCCAGATCCCCCCTCCTCCCCCACCCCCACCTGCTCCTGTTGGTGAGGCTGGTGGCTGGGGTCAATGGTTGGCGCCACCTCCTCCTCCTCCTGGTGGAAACAATGAGGGATGGGACCCATGGGAAGCTACTGCTGCCCAGTGCAGGGCCCTGTGGTTGCTCCTGGTGAATATATGCCTGTGGATGACCACAATCTCCCCCCTCGGGATGTTAACAGTGCAGTTATTGGTGCTGTGCTTGTGCATGATTGGGAGTCAGATGATGATGACTCTGTTAATGCTGATCCTGTATCTGTTGAGGAGCATGTAGTTAATGAGGAGCTTCAGGGAGTTGGTATTGGGGAAGGCTTGCAAAACATCCTTCAAAATTACTTGGAGGAGGATGATTATAACTTTGATGAGGAAGGGAGGGTTGAGAGTACAATGGACACTGGTGCTGAGGCTGGAGAGAACAATGATTGGATGTTGGAAGATCAGCACCTCATCTCCCCTAATGAAGCTCATCTCCAGGTTAGCATGGTCAGAACTTTCATTTCCATCCCTGATGTCCATGCTGCAAAACAGGGCTTCTCTCAACAAGGATTAGAACTTTGGGAAAGTTACTTTGCCCCCATCTTCAAAAGGATTCATCATCAAGGGGCTCACTCATGTGTGACATTCCTATAAGTTGGTTTAATTTTATTACTCTCATGCTTGCTACTCCTGAAAAGTTCAATTGGGTCAGAAGCTTTCTTACCTCCCCCCTATGGGAAATTATTAAAGAACCTATTGCTGAGGAGAATTCAATCTCTTTAATCATCCCTAATGAAAGCATTTCACAGATGGCTCCTCCTTGTCTGGGCATTGAGGCCAAGCAGTCATCTAGCTCTCCTTCCACTCCATCCAGAAAGAAAAAGGGCAAGGAACCTCTGGTTTAATCTGAGGTGAGAAGAAGTTCTCGAATTGTTGAATTAAATGGGGGTTTCAAAAGTCATATAAACTGCTCAATTTCAGACTGTTTGACCTGTAATGCTTCTCCACCATGTTTAAATCCTAAAGTGGTTAAAAACCCTGCAAGGTCAAGGATGGTGACCTGGACAAAAGGCTGCTCAAGAAAGGGAAAGCCACTAAAGTTACAGTCAAGGCTCCTACCAAGGGCACCAACAAAGGGAATGGCTCCTCAACCTTAAATCTTGGGGCAAGAAGAAATCTGGGGCTTCTAGTACCTGTGGATAGCAATCCAAGAATAAGCCCTCTATTTAGGTGTCCAATGTATCACAAACTGTCTTTTGCTGGAACCTTGTTGGTTCCCTATCCTGAACCTTGTAATAGTTGTCACCTGCTGTGTTTGCTACCTATTGTGGTTATGGATGTTGAATCTATCAGTGGGATTAAGTTGTGGAGTGCCTTTTGCTTATTTGGTTGTGATCCTTTCATTTGGGTGATGACATTGGTTGTATCACTCCTTAATCAAACCCCCAATATGTTTTTTATGGATAATAAAAGAATATGGGAGATTTTGAATTGGAACATCAGGGGCATTAATTCTGATAAAAAATGGGTTCCTCTCAGAAATAAGATTGATGAATCTAGTTGTGACATTATTTGTCTCCAGGAAACTAAGAGGGAAGAGTTTGATATTTCTTACCTCAAAAATTTTTGTCCCTCCAAATTTGACAAATTTGAATTCCTTCCCTCCATGGGGGCTTCTGGGGGTCTAATTATCATTTGGAATAGTACTTTGTTTTCTGGGCAATTATCTTTTCAAAATGAGTTTTCCATCTCCATCACCTTGACCTCCCTTTTGTCCAATGAAACCTGGATTCTCACCAATATTTATGGGACCTGCTTAACTGAAAAAAGCATAATTCTTAGAATGGTTTGCAAATATTGATATGCCTGATGATATGGATTGGCTCATTGTGGGTGATTTCAATTTCATTAGAAAACCCTCTAACATAAATAGGCAGGGGGGTGATGTGAATGACATGCTTATCTTTAATGAAGCCATTTGCAACCTGGGGCTCATAGAGTTGCCCCTTAAAGGTAGACAGTTCACTTGGAGCAATATGCAAAAGGAACCTCTTCTGGAGAGATTGGACTGGTTTTTTATCTCTGCCTCCTGGACACAAAGCTATCCTTCAACTTCTGTTCTTCTCTTACCAAGCCAACCTCTGATCATCTGCCTTGTATCATCTCTATTGGCACAATGATTCCAAAATCCCAGGTTTTCAGATTTGAGAACTACTGGATGCATCACAATGATTTTAAAGCAATTGTTCAAAATGCTTGGAACATTCCAGTTGGTTTCCCTGACTCTGCTAAGAGAATTAATGCTAAATTCAAAAATGTCAGAAGAGGGCTAAAGATCTGGGCAAAGAATTTGCCTTGTTTGA
The DNA here is from genome assembly GCA_916181665.1 of Avena sativa. NCBI lineage: Eukaryota > Viridiplantae > Streptophyta > Magnoliopsida > Poales > Poaceae > Avena > Avena sativa. The sequence continues at coordinate 243,972,304 of OV702297.1, forward strand.
AAACACAAATTAGTAATGTCAATGCAATTATTGATCTCTTGGATGTCTTGGAAGAAATGAGAACTCTTACTATACTGGAATGGAATCTCAGGGACTTGCTGAAAACTCTTGTAATCACACTGCTACAAGATCAGAATGCTTATTGGAAGCAAAGAGGAAAGGTCAAATGGGTCAAGTTGGGTGATGAGAACACAATTTTTTTTCACTCAAAAGCTACCATCAGTTTCAGGCATAACTACATCTCCATGCTCAAAGATGAATCCAATGAGGAGATTCATGCTCATTCTGGTAAAGCTGACCTCCTTTGGCATGCCTTTAAGGATAGAATGGGTACTTTCAGATAATCCTGAAATACACTTTAACCTTAGTGAGTTGGCAGGTGAATGTCTGAGCTATGAGGAAAGAGATGCTTTAGAACAACCATTCTCTGATATAGAAATTGAAGAGGTGATTAAAGAACTACCTAATGACAAGTCCCCTGGCCCTAATGGTTTTAATAATGAATTCATTAAGCACTGTTGGCCTATTATTAAGGAAGATGTTAAACAACTTCTTTTGGATTTCTTTGAAGGCAAGACTTCTTTGGAAAGCATTAATGCTTCTTTTATCACCCTCATTCCAAAAAATGAGGCTCCTCTAACACCTGCAGATTTTAGGCCTATTTATCTGCTAAATAGTGTCTTCAAGATTATAACCAAACTCCTGGCCAACAGACTTCAAAAAGTTATTCTTAAGCTTTTCCACAAAAATCAATATGGATTCTTGAAGCAAAGATCTATTCAGGACTTCTTACGATGGGCCTTTGAATTCCTTTATCAATGTCACAAGTCCAAGGAAGAAATTTTAATTCTGAAGCTTGACTTTGAAAAGGCTTTTGATAAAATTGAGCATTCCACCATCATCAATATCCTCAAAGCCAAAAGTTTTGGTGTGAAATGAATTAATTGGATTCAATTTATTTTTGGATCTGCTTCATCTGCTGTACTGTTAAATGGAGTGCCTGGGAAAAAATTCTACTGTAGAAGAGGTGTAAGGCAAGAGGATCCCTTACCCCCCCTTCTGTTTGTTCTTGCTGCTGATCTTCTCCAATCCATTCTCAACAAAGCAATGTGCCTTGGGCTTCTATCTCCTCCCTTAGAAGGTGTTTTCTGCCCAGATTTCCGTGTAATTCAGTATGTAGATGACACCTTGTTGGTCCTTAAAGCTGACTCAAAACAATTGATGTGCCTTAAAGCTCTGCTTCACACTTTTGCTCTTTCCACTGGCCTCAAGGTTAATTATTCTAAATCTAGTATGATGCCAATCAACTTGGATCCTGATAGACTAAGGCATATTGCTAAAATAATTTCCTGCCTCACTGGATCATTACCTTTCACTTATCTTGGATTGCCTTTAAGCATCAACAAGCCTGCAGTGGAACATTTTCTGCCTATTATTTAGAGAGTGGGGAGAAGATTATGTGGTATTGTAGATTTCCTAAATTATGGGGGAAAGCTACAATTGGTCAAATCTGTCTTATCTTCCCTTCCCATTTATTATATGAGCTGCTTTGAACTTCCTTTCACTATTAAAGATCAGTTGATCAAGTACCTGAGGCAATGTCTGTGGAGGAAAAAAACCACTGATGTCCAAGCTAGAGGACAAGCACTAGTGGCCTGGAACAAAGTTTGTAGACCAAAGGATCATGGAGGTTTGGGTGCTCTTGATCTTAACATTCAAAACTCGGCTCTTCTTTTTAAAAATTTGGATAAATTCTATAATCACAAAGATATTCCCTGGGTTCATCTTGTCTGGAACACTTACTATAGCAATGGAAAACTGCCTGGAAGAAGTTTAGAGGGGTCCTTTTGGTGGAAAGCTCACCTGAAGCTAGTTGACATCTTCAAAGGAATTGCAAAATGCTCGGTGGGAGATGGCAAGTCCACCCTCATTTGGACTAATATGTGGAAGGAAGAATGCCTGCAGCATAAGTTTCCTCGCTTACTGTCTTTTGCAAAAAATCCACATATCTCCGTCAGTGAGTTTATTCAGACACCCAACATGCAAGACCATTTCTTTCTTCCTCTATCTCAGCAAGCTTATTTTGACTATCAGTGCCTGGAGCAAATTATCAGTGAGGGGATTCAGGGAGAAACAGACAATTGGAGCTACATTTGGGGAAGTGATTTTTTCTCTGTTAAAAAGGCCTATTCATCCTTAGCTGGGCATCTGACAGTTCAGCCTCATTTCTCCTGGTTATGGAAGTCTTCTTGCCAGCAAAAACACAAGTTCTTCTTCTGGCTTTTGCTCCTTGATAGACTAAACACCAGAAACCTTCTGAAGAGGAAAAGATTTTCTCTGACCTCATATAATTGTGTGTTTTCTGGTTGCATCAGTGAGGAAACCTTAAATCATCTATTTTGGGATTTCCCTTTTGCAAAAGCATGTTGGGATGACATCTGCCCTGTCAGAGATAATGATTTAACTCTCTTTAAGGCTTTGGCTAAGAGCAGATTAAAAGTCCCCTTTGCAATGGAAATTATTATTCTGGGGGCTTGGGGCATCTGGATTTGCAGAAACAATGAAATCTTTAACAACAAGCATGCTTCCCATGATGAATGGAGGGCTATTGTTTCTCAAGAATTAAGATGGGTTCTGTTCAGAATCAAGAAAAAGTACTTCTAGGATCTCAAAGCCTGGATCAACAATAATTTGGATAGGAGATAGTTAGCCTTGTACTGTTTTTCCCTCTCTGAGGTGGCCTTGGATTTGTAAATATTTACTTATATAACTCATTATGATTTATAAAAATTGTAGTGAGGTTTACCCCTACTGTTTTACCCTCAAAAAAATGGGGAGAGAGAGTTGAGCATCGGCGTTCTTATCCTTGGCTCCAGGGATGGCGGCGCGGTGGCGAGCATCACAGGGCGCTGCGGATATCGACGACGGCGGCGCTACCAAACAGCTGCTTGGCATCGTGGTCAAAGATGACAAAGAACAGGGGTCCGAAGGGGTACTGGCCACAAAGGGCTGCTGCTGGGCCACAGATGGGCGCGGGGTGCTACGCGGGGCAACAGGGAGAGGAGGGAAAGGAGCTGGGCCGACCTGGGCTGCGGCCTAGCTAACTAAGGACCATTTTTTAATTGAAATTCTTTTTTCCTTTTCTGTTTTTTGTATTTTCTCTTTTAGATTTGATTTGTAAACTGTTTTTGGGTATTTCACAAATACCAGAAGGTTTAAAATATTATTTAAAACATATAGGGGCCCTTGAGCCAATTTGGGCTCCTTATACTTTGGGTTTTTCAAAATAGCAAAACCATTTTGAATGTGTTTGAAAGAGAGGAAGGAAAATAGGATTAGAGTTTGCATTGTTCACATTCTTTCTCTCATGCATATACTTTGTTGATTTAAACACATGCATGCAATGCTTAAGTACTAATTACATTATTACAAACATGGGTTGTTACACTAGAGCCGCTGACACGTGGGGCCATCACTTAAGTCAGCCCGGGCGCTGCATTGTGCGCCCATTTAGTTCCCACGCAACCCAGTAGATTCAAATAAAGATTTTTCCAATTTAGTTCAAACCTAGTTCTGTCAGTAGATTCAAAAATAAATTAAGAATGTTTTACTAAACCAAATTGCATGAAACCAAATTTTTTAGAAAGGTATTGAAATTATTAATCCAAGACCGTTGGATTCAAACCATTTGAAATTATAGATTACCTATAGTAAAAATAACAAGCAGAGACTTTTCTACATTCAAACATTTTTCAAAAATCGACCATAAATGCTTTTGAGTTGATTCCAACTCTCAGAAATCACATTTGACAAGATCTTTCTGAATATGTAAAATGGTCTAGGTTTACTTACTGTAATAATGGACAAGTATTAAAAGAGTGCCCCATAGGCATTTTAGGTCACTTTAATTAATTAAAATAATAATGTTAAACCTAATTAAATTGTGACACCACTTTAATTCACATTCCCAAGTATTAAAATATGTGGTGATGACATGGTCAATATGATCTCATATTTTAATTGGAGAATATTAAACCTTAAGTACTTTTCAATGAGTAGAAATTACTTTTCCAAAATAAAATAAATAAGACTAAGGCTTTAATCCTTTGTGATGATGATAGATCATCTAGTGTGAACCTTTGTGTGCCAAATAGAAGTAGTTAAGTATTGTTTGGTGATTGTGTACCTCGTATTTATTTATAGACGCTAGTACCGAGCAAGCATACGAGGAGGAAGGGGACTACTACGAGGAAGAAGGAGAGGAGAACTTCAACCACTGCACTACTCAAGGCAAGCCATCTTAGCAAGCTACACTATGCAAGCTAATATTTGCAAGCCCCACAATACCAAATAACCTATGCAATGCCTTAGGCATATTTGGTTATACCACTTTGTTATACCAAATCCAAGTTTTACTTACAAGATTTATTCTTTTTTTTCTTTATCAAAGTTCTTTATTACTTCTAGTTAGTATTTAGTGAGTTTTGGAAAGATATTATAGGCCGCATAAAGAGCATAAAACTTGGCCTAAGTTAGTTAGAACTAGATGCCATACTGAGGCATGAGATTAGATTTGGATAAGTCACACTTGATTAGCACCCCTCATTAGTGACTACCCCCAACTTTAGTCGCTAGAGCTTAGCATAAAACTTGATCACTTTAGATGGGAATACTTGGTGAAAATGATTATGAAAACCTTAGAATGATGAGTCATTCTAATGAAATGTTTTGACATGTGTTATGAACACCAGATGATTTGATAATGAAAATGTTGAGGCATGAGCCTTAGCCCTTTATAAAACTGATGGTTGGGTTCGGATGCGATACCATTCCGATTTTGCCATACAACCACAATACCCGAATTTGGGTAGGGCTTGACTGGAAGTTTATATATCTTAGTATGGGTTCCCTTGCGGAAGAGGTTTGAGCTGAGGCTACCTCGTGATGATTGTCCACATGTGCTGTTCCCAAGATGACAGATGGTCATGGTTGGGAGGCAAAACTCATAGGGGAGGTGCCTATACTAGGGTGTGTAATTGAAAGGTTAGGATTGATTATCCGCATACTAAGTACAATTATTCAGGGTTGTCCCTGACGGATGTATCAAATGTTGTGGTGAAAGTGTACCACCTCTGTAGAGTGCCAAACTATTCGAATAGCCGCGTCCGTGGTTATGGAAAGTTGGAGTGGCCATACTGTTATGCCGTCAGATGTTTTCAAAAGGACTTGTGAAATGAATTGTGACTTGACTTGACCACAACAGGGTTGTGAACATGAAAACTAAGTTCCCACTTAGGTGTTATAGACCATTAAACTAGTTTTATTTACTTATAAACTCAGTTAGAGATAAATATGTCTTTTTGCCAATAAACCTAGAGCTTAGGATTCCTATTTGAACCACCTTACTTGTTAGTGATAGTTTGCGAGTACTTAAAGAGTACTCATGGCTTTGTCCCTGGCTATTCCTATGGCCAGACTATGAGGAGGACTACCAGGATGATGGACAACAGGAAGTCTATGACAACTAGGATCATCTCCCATCATCAGCATTGCGTGTGACCCTGAAGATGAAGCTTCGACCACGCTACCTTATTATATTATTCCGCTATGTTGATTGTATTAATACTGGATCATGAGATCCTTTATTTTTAAGACCTTTATTATGGTTTGTAATGGATGATGAACTATGGTACCAATCTATTATGTCTCGCAAAAATAGTAATCCTAGGATTGTGATGTATGGCATAACAGGCACCTGGGATTAAAAATCCGGGTGTCGACAAGTTGGTATCAGAGCCATCCTGACCATAGGAGACCCTAGTTATAATGGACGCTTGAATCAAAAACGTAGTTTCGAAACAAAATAAGTGAGTATTTATGAAAACCTATTCTCATTCTTATCACTTAGAGGCTTTCAAGAAAATTCATGTTCCTCAAAAATTCTTGCAAATCTCACATAAAATTTGACACACTTGATCACTCTACTAACTTCCTTATCCTACATTCTTATAGATGAACATCAAGTATAGCAAGTTCTACCAGTTGGGCAATGGAGGACAACTCATCTTTGAGCGCGAATTGGACCAACTCTCGGAACTTCTTGAGCACCCGCACCCCGAGTTCTTTGGAGCACAGCTCAACAATCAGTAAGGAGGAGAACTACAATGGCTGATTGTTGCCAATCTTATTGGAAATATGGAGGCACCCACCTCAGAGGGAATCCAATTCACATTAAGAGAGAACAATTGGCTAGACGTACTCGCCAGGGCTATGCAGGAAGCTCTTGCCCGTCTGTGTGGGCAAAGCATCAATTAGATCAAGGGCACTCGCTTTGAGTACTACACAAGGCATGATGCCATGGGACAACCATTGGAGGTACCAGGCCAGCCAGAGCTGAAGCATCACGTGGATCATCTCAGCTTCATGTTGTATGACAGGCAGAAGGAGTTGGATAATTCCCGTGCATACGCCAACCACAACTATGCCATTGCAGTAAAGAAGGACTAGACCCTCGCCATCCTTGCAAAGGAGCACAAGACATTTTGCTGTCTGCGTGACAAGAAGGATCGCATCATTACTCGCCTTCGTCACAAAGTGACAGACTTGGAGGAGACCATCCATGAGCGGGACATGCAGCTTGAGGAGAGGGAGAATGCAGGGGAAGATATCCGTGGAGACCCTTACTCCTACCTCAGTGATGATGATGACTACCTGGAGGACCAAGCCATGGACTTCCACACTGATGATGATGATTCCGCCTTCATTGATTATGATGATGAAGACACCGATTCTGATGATTAGTAGCACTTGAGCACTATCGTAGGTGTGGGTTGTATCCGCTCCCACTATATCATAGTTTCACGGAATGGTTCTTAAAACCATCGGTTACCTTAGTGTTGTGTTTGTTTGTATTGGTGCTATGAATGAATGGAAAGCAAGTTGCTAGTTGTCAAAACCTGAGTCAAACTTAAAATTTAAAAACTCTTCAAAAACAAAGCCATGAACCTTAGAAATTTCACTCTTGTCTCATGATCTATCTCAATCTTCAGATGCCTCGCGGAGGAACCAGTTCATCCCCGGACCCAATGCTGCAAATCTTGCAAATGTTGGTTTCAGACTGTGAAACTGAAAGAGCTGAACGTCAAGCCAACCTAGCCACCCTTCAACACATAGCTCAGATGGCCAACAACGATCAAGGCCATGGAAACCAGGACAACCATGGATCCAAGATCAAGAACTTTTAGAACACCAATCCACCCATTTTTAGTAAGTCTAAAGAGCCATTAGATGCCGATGACTGGCTGCAGATCATGGAAAACAACTTAGAAGTCGCAGGAGTGGAGGCCAATGAGAAAGTACTGTTTGCCACCGATTATCTGGCTGGAGATGCAAGAGCTTGGTGGAATAGCATTTGCACCATGAATGGAGGATAGATGATGACTTGGGATGAATTCAAACTCAATTTTAGAAGAACCCATGTGCCACCGGGTTTAATCAGGAGGATGAGAGATGAATTCAAAGAATTGAAGCAAGGGCTGATGACAGTAGTTGAGTACCATGTCAAATTTCTGTCATTAGCTAGGTATGCACCGGATGAGATTGACACTGAAGCCAAGAAGAAGGAAATATTCTTGAATGGTCTGCATGATGAGATGCAGACGGTATTAGACAACATTCCTTTCGCTGACATTGAAGCTTTAGTGGATTCGGCAATCCAGATGGAAGGAAAAATCAACCAAGCAAATGAGAATCGCAAGCGTCGAATGATGCATCAGCCAGGAACCCACCATACCCCAAAGTATCGCCCCAACCCGTCTGCAGGATATGCCCCAAGAAACAATAGGCCCCCGATGACCCGTCCGAACTATCCCAACAATGGAGGAAGAAACCCAAGGCCCAGAAGAAACCACAACAACAACCCCAACAACTCCAACAATTTCAACCGTGCACCGCCCAAGTTCAACAACAATAACAACAACAATACTGCCCCAAGGACTGGAAGCAATGCTGTGCCTGTTACAGGACAAGACAAGTCTCAGATTACTTGTTATGAATGCGGAACCAAGGGTCACTACTCCAATGAGTGCCCCAAGAAGCTTGCAGTAAGCACCAATGTGAATTCCCCAACTCAGCACCAGCGCCGTTCAACCTGGAAGAAGATTTTCCCTAGGGAACTCACTCAACCGCAACGGCCGTCTATTTCACATGAAGGGTATGTTTTCTGTTAACTCAGTACTTGCAAGAGTGTTGTTTGATTCTGGAGCATCGCACTCGTTTGTTACAGAAGAATTTGCATGCACTAGTAAGATTCAACCAACAAAATTGAAGCATGTTAGTTCAAATACCTGGTTCAACCACCAAAGCTAGACAAATTTGCAAGGTTGTACCTATCAGAATCCATGGAATAGATTTTTATGCTAATCTAATAGTACTTGGAACCAAAGGTTTGAAAGTAGTACTAGGAATAGATTGGATGTCGAAACATAAAGGATTAATCGACTGTGCCAAGAAAGCCATAACCATGACTAGCACCACTGGAGTGTCAGTAGAACATGTATCTGAGACCTTGCCCCGTCAATTCAAGTGCAACAAGAGTCTAGTCCAACCAACCATTGACCAAGTTAGAGTAGTCTACGAATACCCCGACGTATTCCCAGATGTATTGCCCGGTATGCCCCCAGATCGAGATATCGAGTTTATCATTGAACTAATCCCTGGAACTGGACCCATAGCTCAGAGAACTTATAGTATGAACCCGTCTGAATTAGTGGAGCTCAAGAATAAACTGGCTGCTGTGCTGGAGATAGGTATGATTCAACCAAGTGCGTCTCCATGGAGATCACCGGTCTTGTTTGTGGATAAGAAACATGGAGGTAACCGTTTATGCACGGATTATCGGAAGCTAAATGATATCACCATTAAGAACAAGTACCCACTGCCAAAGATAGAAGACCTGTTTGACTAGTTGACCGGTGCCAAAGTGTTTTCTAAGATTGATCTTAGAACTAGTTATCATCAACTCAAGATTCGCGCAGAGGATATTCCAAAGACTGCTTTCACCACCCGATATGGACTATATGAGTACACAATCATGTATTTTGGATTAACCAATGCCCCCTCTTATTTCATGAACCTCATGAATAAGATTTTTATGAACTTCCTCGATAAGTTTGTCGTGGTTTTCATCGATGACATTCTGATCTATTCGAAATCAGAAGAAGAACATGAGCTACACCTAAGGACCATCCTTGAAACCCTTAGGAAGCATCAGTTGTATGCCAATTTTAGCAAATGTGAGTTATGGTTAAAGGAAGTAGGATTATTCGGACATATCGTGTCGGCAGGAGGAATTTCTATCGACCCTGCCAAGGTTAAGGATGTGGAAGAATGGCAAGCCCCAACCACTCAAACCCATGTTCGTGCATTTATCGGATTAGCGGGATGTTACCACAAGTTCGTAGAAGGATTCTCGAGCATCGCAAGACCCATGACTCAATTGTTGAAGAAATATAAGAAGTTTGAATGGACATACAAATGTGAAGCAAGTTTTCAAGATCTTAAGAAGAGATTGATTTCAGCCCCAATCTTGATCATGCCGGATATCACGAAGCCTTTTGATGTGTTTTGTGACGCATCCAAGATTGGTCTCGGATGTGTGTTGATGCAAGAAGGAAAAGTCATATCCTATCTATCCCGACAACTGAAGCAACATGAGCAGAACTACCCTACCCATGACCTTGAACTAGCAGCCATAGTTTTAGCCTTGAAGACATGGCGGCATTATCTCATGGGTAACCGTTGTGAGATTTATTCGGATCACAAGAGCCTGAAATATATTTTCACTCAAAAGGAGTTGAATATGAGGCAGAAGAGGTTGATAGAGCTAATCAAGGACTATGATCTTGACATTCACTATCACCCCGGCAAAGCCAATGTGGTAGCAGATGCTCTCAGCAGATTGCCATGTCGCTTGAACACCATGATTCTGAAGGAGCAACCAAGTTTGCACAAGGAGTTGGAAGAATTCAGAATGGAGCTAGTAAGTGAAGGATTTTTGGATATATAAAACTTCAACCCGCCTTGATTAGTCAGATCAAAGAGGCGCAGAAAGGAAATGCTAGTATCGATGGAATCAAACGTCATATCGGTACAGGTAAGGTACCTGGATTCACCGAAGATGAAGAAGGAGTTTTGTGGTACAAAGGACGTATTTGTGTGCCAGCAGATTCAGAGTTGAAACAAGATATTTTGAAAGAAGCCCATGATACTCTTTATTCTATCCACCCCGGAGGAACCAAGATGTATCACGATTTGAAGGAGCAATTTTGGTGGCATAAGATGAAGATAAAAATCTGAAGCTACATAGCCAAATGTGATATCTGTCAGAGAGTCAAAGCGGGACATCAAAGACACGCAGGACTGTTGCAACCATTGCAGATTCCAGAATGGAAATGGGATTCTCTAGGAATGGATTTTATAACCGGTTTGCCTACATCTAGTAGGGGAAATGACTATCTGGGTCATAGTGGACAGACTGTCCAAAGTCGCCCATTTCTTACCGGTCAAGAACACTTATCAGAGTTCGAAGCTAGCAGAGTTATACATTGATAGAATAGTCAGTTTGCATGGAGTCCCCAAGAACATTGTGTCGGATCAAGGAACTCAGTTTACCTTGAGATTTTGTAAGAAACTCCAAGAAGGATTAGCAACTAGACAGGATTTCAGCACAGCTTATCACCCTCAGACCGATGGACAAACGAAGTGAGTAAACCAGATACTAGAAGATATGTTGAGAGCTTGTGTGTTGGAATATGGATCAAAATGGGAAGATATGTTTCTAGTCCAAGTTTTCTAACATAAACAAATCCAATTCTTTTCACCTCTTGCTAGACCAAGTAAAAGTGAACCCAAACCCACTCTGCAAACCAACAGAAACAAATTTCAAATCTATCCAAATGACAATTCAAAATTGAATCAAGTGTAGATACTAAGATCACAATTTATCAAAAACCACTCAAACCAGTTCACCTTGCCAAACCCAAGCAACTAGATACTACCAAGTATGTGACCAGTACACTCACCAAAATTCATACAAAAATTCCAAACTAAATTTCTTTTGGCCATTTTTTCAAACACTTGGTAGACACAAATCAAACTCCCTAACTTATACTATTTGAAGCAGTGTTTGATCAAACAATCTTCCTCAACTCACTCCCTCTGTCTCCCCCAGTGACTACCAGTGCAATTAAGCACCTAGCCCTCTACCCCTTTGCACCATGCCGTGCCACCCGAGCCCCCCCTTGCCAGCCGACCATGGCTAGCTAGCAGGAGGCAACGCCGTGCGCGTCCACCATGTCCAGGAGGCAGCTCACCGTCCACCGCCACCCCCTATCCAGCCCTCACATGTAGCCAGGCCCTGGACCACCAAGGAAACACCACGCCCACTATCTCTGTGCCATGCCAAGAGAGCGCCAGAGCGCTGCACCCAACCAGCTCGCGTACGCTGCTCCTCGCCCTCACCGCGCGTGCACACACTCGCCTTAACCCCAGCTAGCTCCCAGACATCCATGTTCGCCTCCACGCGACCCATAGCCATTGTGCATCGTCGAAATTGGCGTTGGTGCTGCTCAGAGCACCAGCCCGTTCCGACCAACCTCGACCGCCCCTTGCCGCTCCATTAAGCCCTTGAGCATCGCCAGGAGACCGCGTACTGTCTTACACCCTCTGCCATGAAAATAGCTCTCTGTGCCGTCGACCCCGACGAGCTCTGCCCATGTCGCACTGCCTCTCTCGCTTGGCTATAAAAGGAGGCCACCCCAACCTTGATTCGTCACACCATCTCACTCCCCACCTTGCATAGAACACCACTGACCCTTCCGAGCTCCGCATCGCAGGAATTTCACCGGAGTCTTCCGCGGAGGAGGAGGAGCGGAGCCGTTGATTGGAGCCACCCCAAGACCCACCATGACCACCGTTCGAACCGCCATCATCCACAACATCGTTCGCCCCCAACACCGACCCTAGATGGAGCCCTTGTGAGCCTTACACGACCCCCACCGTCGCGTTAGGGTTTTGGCCTCGCCGGAGCTGTTCGTCGTCGATGATGAACCCCAGCAGTTGGATCAGGTTCTAATTGTGGGGCCTGGCTTGAAGAATACTGTAACACTACGGTTCTAAAATGACTATAGCTTCTATGTGACATTCCAACCAACGGATTAGTTCATTGGCCCACAATAGAATAAAGATGAATAACATAGCAAAATATCCTTGTATCATAAATAACGAAAGATCCAGAGTAACATTATTACAATAAGGGCTTAGCTCTAGGCTAGCTCAACTTATTCAAGTAGCAACATAAATAAAATAACTCCTCCATTCTTCAAATTTCCCACAAGTGAACAAGTGTTGAGTGGAGTACCGTGGCCTAATCTATCACTCAGAATCTGAATATCCTGCAACATGAAATGTAGCAGCCCCGAAGGGTTAATACATGGAATGTATGGCAAGTAGTGCTATTAAAGGATACAATAGAACTAGCATCTACATGCATATTTGGCAAGTGGAGATGTGGCTAGCTTTCATTTACAAATACCTTTGTCCTACTTTCATAAACAATTTTTGTCTTTCTTTGAAAATATCCCAATTAAGTTAACCCATCATCATTAAAGCAATTAGGAAATTATAATGAGCGAGAAACATGTCATGAAATCAATATCAAGCAACTCATATGTCCATAACTAGGGACACAGCTAATCGATTAGTTTATACACCCTTCAGGGGTTAGTACACTTTATCCATGTGACTTGGCCAGCCCAGCTCATACCACCACTCTCATATTGGGTGATGATAGGGAGAAGTCCAAGAAGGGACCGTTCAGTAAGTAGATCCCCGAAGCCGACACGCACCGTACCAACCTACCAAAATTCTACATCTCTGGATACGTGGGTTCGAGTTACCACAACCTACTGAGTCCAACCAACCGCCCATTCTATTATTGGCACATGGTTGTACACGTAAGCTAGCAAATAAATAAGCCAATCATTATCTCTTGATACCTGGGTGCCTTTCTGCAATGATACCACCAAAAATTATCAATCCCATCACACCCAGGAAGTTCATTGATTAAGTTGTTTTCAGTTTTTGTAAACCAATAATTTAGAAACAACTTTTAAGTGATATAACCCAGACCTTGTTCTTCATAGCACGGCTAAGCACATCTACCAATGGTGGCTCATCTACAAGAGATCCCTACCACATAATAGGACATAGCATAACGATAGTACTTTCCTACACATGCATATACAAAATACACGACAATACACTGAAAATAGTTGGACAATATGATGAACAAATTAGCATCTACTTGCCTTGTCTGTAGCGGTCGAACGAACAATCCTCACACGAGCAAGCGTTGCACTCGTCACAATCTACACGATACAATTGCAATCACATAAACAAACCAAACACAATCATATATAAACATAACAATGCAAGATGCATGCATGACAAGTTTAACAAAGCTTCAGTAGCATTCTACAACCTTGTTCAGTATACCTACTGTATGCATGCAAGGAAAACATTTTAAAAGCATTGGAAACAAAACATGCAATTTTAAATGGCCAAATAATTGAGCTATGACCCAATTATTAAGCCACTGCTATTGAATAGTTTGTAAAATCTTGGAAAAATAGCTACTGTATAGGCAACCTAAAATAGAACCAGTACCAACTGGAATCACTCAAAAAGGATTTGTAGAACTTTCTGAATAAATAAAATACTTCATAAAGCCTTTTAATAGATTCTGCAACTTCCAGTACTGTAAGTCTACCTTTTTAATTTACTGAGAGATTCCCCTTGTTCTACTGATTCCAGGGACAACTCATTTGCAATTTTTGGAGCTGTAGAACTTTTCCTATGAATTTATTACTCTAAATAGGACATTAAACTATTTACTCATTCACGGCAAAACCTTGCTACAAAAGCCTAAAACAATTATACATAAATATTCTACGTGAAAAACTGAATCCATCGGTATCTTATTTACAATTTTTGGCCCAGTAGATTAATTGATATGAATTTTTTAAGATTAAACCTAAATCTGCCAATTTTTAACCTATTTAATTAATTCGAAAAACGAGATGACCTGACAAACGCTGAGTCAGCGCTAACGGGGCAGTTGATTGGTCTTCAGTCAACAGCTGAATAGTCAAACGCCTGATCTGGGCCGTCCACGGTCGATCCAACGGCAGCGCAAGCTTGTGAGGGGGGGGGGGAACTCACCGGCGGCGGTCGGGGTCCGCGGTGGCGGAGGTTCTGGCGAGGTCTGGTGGTGGCTAGGTGGCGTACGGCGTGCGGGAGGCGACATCAAAGCTTGAGGTGTCGACGGCGGTGGCTCTCGCGTCCGTGGGCGACGGCAGCGGCGATCTGGAGCGTGGGCATCGACGGGCGGCCCTCTGGCGAGCTCGGGAGCTCGTCTCGGCGGTCCTGCGGCGAAACGGGAGGGTCAGGGCGACGTTGTCGAGCGAGAGAGAGACCCTAGGGTCATCGGGAAGAGAAGGGGAGGCCAGCACAGCGTGAATCGGGACTCACCGACGGTAATGGCGGCGGCGGCGGTCTTCTCTGGCGAGAAATTGCGGAGGGGTGGCGGTGGCTTAGGCTAGGTTTCGAGGGGGTCTTGGTAGAGGGGGCTCGGGGCTATATGGCGGTCCAATCGGGGATCTGCGGAGCGTCCGATTTCGCGAGGAATATGGCCTCGATGTCCGTGCCCGCGGCGGCGGCGCGCTGGCAAGCGGGCCCCATCTGGCAGCGGCATAGGGTAGGTGGGCCGGCTGCGGCGGCAGCTTCTATTTGCTGCCCGCGCGAGCGCTGCTCTGCGGTGGCCACTGCCCTGGCAGGCCCTGGGTGGGCCGCGGCTGGTGGGCTGCGGGCTACGCGTGGCTCTCTTTTTTTTCTATTCTTTTTTTCTTTTTCCTTGAGATTTTCTTTATTGAATTTTCTGTCAGAACTAAACCTGAATTTTGACAGAATTTCAGCAGGGCATAACTTTTGATCCGGACCTCCGAATGAGGCGATTCAAAGTGTTACGGGTTCGTGACGGAACCCTCTATGCATCTGTGCTAACCAAAATACTAAACTAAAAGTTTCTAGCAGGTGAAAGGTAGGAACTGATCACTCTAGTGTAGGTGACAAAATGCAAATGCAAGTGATGGTTTTTGCCAAAAGCTTTTTAAACTGAAATTTTGCAATGATGCTCAATATGCAATGACATGTATGATATGCAGTAATAAATATAAAATTTGGGATGTGACAAGAATAACCCCCTTAAGATGAATCTCGTCCCCGAGATTCGGCGTTGCTACCAAATAGGTGTGAGTGGTCCTCTCGAAGGTCATCCTCACGCTCCCAAGTGGCTTCCTATTTGGTGTGGTGGCTCCATTGCACTTTGCAAAATCTGACCGTCTTGCTACGGTAAACCTCTCCGATGTATCCAAAATCTTGACCGGCTTCTCCTCATAGGTCAATTCACTCTCCAGCTGAACCTCCTCCAGTGGCACAATGTCTCTCAACGGTGTATCCACCATCTCCGGATGGCACTTCTTCAGCTGGGACACAAGGAACACGTCATGAACAGTGGACAGAACCTCTGGCATCTCCAACTGATATGCAACTTCTCCCTTGCATGCTAAGACCCGGTATGGTCCTATAAACCGAGGTGCCAGCTTACCCTTGATTCCAAATCTCTTAATCCCACGCAGTGGCGATACTCCAAGGTACGCTCTATCACCGATATCATACACCACTTCCTTGCGCTTGGTGTCAGCATAGCTGTTCTGTCTCAATTGTGCTACCTTCAGCGTGTCCCTAATCAAAGCGACCTTCTCCTCGGCATCCTCGATAAAATCAGGTCCAAATAGCTGACGCTCTCCTACTCCATCCCATAGCAATGGTGTCCGGCATCTTTTCTCATATAGCACATCAAACAGCGACGTCTTGATGCTGGTTTGGTAGCTGTTGTTGTAGGAAAACTTGGCATACAGCAAATTCTCATCCCAACTAGAGCCATGAGCCAAAGCGCAAGCTCTCAACATATCCTCCAAAATCTGATTCACCCTCTCTGTCTGTCCATCCGTCTGAGGATGGAATGCTGTGCTAAACTCCAACCTAGTTCCCAATGACTCGTGCAGCTGGCGCCAAAAGTGTGATGTAAATTGGGTGCCTCTATCTGATACAATGCTCTTGGGGACTCCATGTAGGCACACAATCCTGTCCATATAAATCTTGGCTAACCTTGCACTCGTGTAGGTCGTCTTCACTGGTATAAAGTGGGATACCTTGGTCAAATGGTCGACCACTACCCAAATAGAGTCGTATCCCGACCTAGTTCTGGGCAATCTGTGATAAAATCCATTCCCACTCTATCCCACTTCCAATCCGGCACGGGCAACGGCTGTAGTAATCCTTCTGGCTTCTGGTGTTCCGCCTTCACTCGGCTGCATACATCACATAAGGCAATATGCTCGGTGATGTCTCTCTTCATGTTGTTCCACCAAAATCTGTCCTTTAGATCAATATACATCTTTGTATTTCCCGGATGTATGGAGTATGGCGAGTCATGAGCTTCCTGCAGAATTAGCTTCCTTATCTCCGGGTTGTTGGGCACACAAAAACGATCTCCATACCAAAAGGTTCCTTGCTCATCCTCACGGATTTCTTTTTCTCGATCCTCCTTCATCTTTTCCTTTATCTCCTCTATCTCCTCGTCTCCTACTTGAGCCTTCCTGATCATGTCCTGTAGCGTTGGTTGGACTTCCATTGCTGCCAAATATCCCTCTGACACTACCTCCAGTCTAAGCTCCTTGAATTGCTTGCACAAATCCTCGGGCAATTCCCCAACAGTCAATCCATTGGCATAGACCTTCCGGCTTAGAGCATCCGATACTACATTGGCTTTTCCTGGGTGGTATTGCAGATTCATATCATAATCCTTGATAAGTTCCAACCACCTTGTTTGCCTCATGTTCAGCTCTTTCTGTGTAAATATGTACTTCAGGCTCTTGTGGTCGGTGTACACATCACAGTGTTTTCCCATGAGGTAGTGCCTCCATACCTTGAGCGCATGTACAACCGATGCTAATTCCAAGTCGTGCGTGGGGTAATTTATCTCATGGTGTTTAATTTGCTGCGAGGCATATAACACCACTCTCCCATCTTGCATCAGCACACTTCCAAGTCCCCTGTCGAGATGCATCACAGTACACTTGGAAATCCTTCTGAAGATCAGGTAAACACAGAACAGGTGCGGTCACCAGGCGACGCTTCAGTTCCTAAAAGCTAGCTTCACACACATCTGTCCACTCGAACTTCTTCTCCTTCTTTAGCAGTTCCGTCATTGGCTTAGCGATCTTGGAGAAATTCTCTATGAACCTCCTGTAATATCCAGCAAGTCCCAAAAAGCTCCGAATATCTCCCACATTCTTGGGCGCTTCCCATTCAGTAACTGCCGTCACCTTGCTTGGGTCAACAGCGTCTCCTTCTCCTGACACCACGTGTCCAAGAAATCTAACAGTGTTAAGCCAGAATTCACACTTGCTGAATTTGGCATACAACTTATGTTCCCTCAGCTTCTCCATAATCAGTCGCAGATGTCTCTCATGTTCAGCATCATCCTTGGAATATATCAGTATGTCATCGATGAACACAACCACGAACTTGTCCAAGTACTCCATAAACACCTTGTTCATCATGGTCATGAAATATGCCGGGGCATTTGTTAGTCCAAAAGACATAACCGTATACTCATATAAACCATACCTAGTGGTAAAAGCAGTCTTGGGAATGTCCTCCTCCCGAATCTTCAATTGGAAATAGCCTGATCTCAGATCAATTTTGCTAAACACCTTTTCTCCTTCCAGTTGGTCAAACAAATCATTTATGTTCAGCAGGGGGTATTTGTTCTTGATGGTTACTTCATTCAGCAAACGATAGTCCACCACTAACCTATTGCTATTGTCCTTCTTCTCCACAAACAGAACAGGTGCACCCCATGACGACGAACTGGGCTGAATAAATCCTTTGTCCAACTGCTCCCTTAGTTGTTTCTTTAATTCCTTCAGCTCATCCACATCCATCTTGTATGGCCCCTTTGCTATAGGTCCTGTTCCCGGCATCAGATCGATGAGAAACTCCACATCCCTGTCAGGTGGCATCCCTGGAAACTCCTCCGGAAACACGTCAAGGTACTCCTTTATTACAGGCATTGTATCCATGCTAACCCCCTTAAGAGAATTCAGCTTACACCTTCCCAGTCGCACCGACGACTAGAACCTAATTCTCTCACCATTAGGGGTCTTGAGCGAAACCGCTCGTTGTGCACAATCTATGTGTCCCTCATTCATAGACATCCAATCCATGCCTAGTATCACATCTAAACCTCGCGACTCCAATATTACTAGATGTGCAATAAAATTGTGTGCTCCAATCCTCACAGTTAGGTCGCGACATCCGCGCTAGCTATCATTTCCCCTCTAGGTGAGCTTACTCTAATAGATCCTTTTAGAGACTTCATAGGTAGCTTATACTTATCAACAAATGCCCTCGATATGAATGAATGTGAAGCACCAGTATCGAAAATAATAAGTGCACGGTGAGTGTTGATTGGAAACTTACCAACCACATGCTCAGGCTCATCTGGGATCTCCTCCACATTCATGTGGTTCACTGTGGCCTTCTAATTGTTGCCTGGCTTCAGTCCCTTCTTCTCCGGGTAGTTGTCTGCATAATGCCCTTTCTGGTTGCACTTGAAGCATGTCACCTCACTCAGGTCCTTCTTTACAAAGTTGCGATCACGGTTGCGGTCATGTCCATTGTGTCCTCCAGAATGGTGAGTGTGTCGTCCCTTGTGGCTGTGGCGGTTGCTCTTGTGGCTCTCATGGCGATGCCCATCGCTTCTATGGCTGTGGTGGTCATGGCTTCCATGGCGCCCATAATCACTTCCTCCATGCTTGGAGTATCCATCATAAGAAGTGCGAGACTTGTGGTGAGAGCCAGAGTGGTGATTGTTGTTCTTTCTCTTGCGGTTTTCCACCTGTTTGTGCTTTCCCTCCAAGATTCTGGCATTTTCCATAAGTTCCTGGAAAGTGGGGTAATAAACCACTAGCAGCTGTACCGAGAGCTCATCATTGAGGCCATCCAGGAACCTCTCTCTCCTCTTGGCATCAGTGTCAACATTCTCAAGGGCATAGCGCGACAGGTTGTTGAACTCCTCTATATATTCAGCCACGGTGCGGTTGGTTTGGCGCAAGTTGCGGAACTCCTTCCTCTTCAGACTTAGAACTCCTGAAGAGACATGGTTGGTCCTGAAACCTTCCTCAAACATGGCCCAGGTTACAGTGTCTAGCGGGTGGGTGATCTGGAAAGTGTCCCACCACGAAGCAGCTGGTCCTTCCAGTAGGTGAGCAGCAAACCTCACCTTTTCAGCATCTGTGCATCCAACAGTTACCAAATCCTTGTTCACTGAACGCAACCAGTTGAGAGCAACCATTTTCTCAGTTGTAGTAGAGAACTTCGCTGGCCTTAGCCTCAGGAACCTTGTAAGTGCATCTCCCTGGGCTGGTTGTTCCCATTGTTGTTGTTATTGTTGTTCTGAGCTGCCGTGGACTGGGTCATCACTTGGGCTAGCTGTGACTGAGCTGCCATAAGATGTTCCATCTCAGTAGGTTGACGGTGGGGAGGCATCTGCGGTTCAGCACAGGTAAGTTTAGAAATAATCAATTACGAAAGTAGGATTCTACCCATGCATTATGATCAAACAACAACAAAGCAATCACAGACAATCATGAGCAAGCAACACATCAGCAAACAAGCGATCAAGCAATGTTCCAGGGGTTATCCTAGAAGTGTATAGCTACTGAAATAGTTTTAGAAACATTGGAAATAATTACAAACATAAACAGGCCAACAAAGCAATTAAAACAGGAATCTGCCAGAATAGTCCAGCAGTGTTCACGAAATTTTCTACCTGAGTTATACTCGTCAGGAATTTTTGATGATTTTTGTGTATACGGTACAGAGAGTTTTGAAATAGACCCTATTTTTTCAGGTTTTTCCAGTTACCAAAAAAACATGAAAAATCATACAGTACAGCAGGGTCACCAGAAAACTGTAGCAGGAAAAACTCGAATATCAACCAAAACCTTGCCATAACTCATTTATAAAATTCACACAAATAATCCTGGAACTTTAGAGTACACATAGGAGCAACTAAACGCTTTAAACTAACAGAAACTAAGTTTTACATTGATCAAGGCCTTAAACTAACGATGTATCCTAACAAAGACTAATTGGTGGCCATCTAACTACTTCATGAAGAGGTTGTAGTAGGTCCTTGCGTTCATGCGTTGGCGCTCCTGTCCATGGACCATCCATGGCGGTGGTGTATGCACTTCTCCTAAATCCTCACTTGAGACCTCAAATTCCACCTCTTTTGGATCCTCCTCTTCTTCATCATCCTTTGCTGCAGCAGCAATAGCTTCATCTCCCCCACCATCGTCGTCCCCATCCCCATCATCATCATCTTCATCCTCATCATCATTGTTCCCTCCGTCTTCATCATCATTGCCATCATCTCCATTATTGTCATCAGGAGGTGGATTCAACTGCACTTGGAGAGCGGCAATCTAGGCTACCATATCAACAATAGTCTGGTCCCTTTCCTAGACGGTCCCATTCAGCTGTGCTATGGTCTCATCCTTCTCTTGGGCGGCTCCATTCAGCTATTCCATGGTCGCGTCCCTGCCAATAAGTGCATGGTTCAGAACATCCACAGCTTCATGTAAAGTATCAATCTCCTGTCCTTGGACCACTAGACCGTTGGTGGCAAAATTTGCTACCTCCTTTACCATCATCACTTTCTTAGCTAGGACTCCATTCTCCACCTCCATATCCTCTATGTGCCTCCGACAGGGCGGCATGTTGTTCCTGTTGCCCGGGGTAACCACAACGTTACCATTCTCATCACGCCTTCCGTAGTCACGGTAAGGTGAGTCTTCTGCCAGCAGGTGTCGAACAAGATGGCACTGGCGTGACAGGGCTTCATGTAGGGCCAAGTTTATTCCAAGCCCCCAGTTGCAATACGTCTTGGTGTAGACCAGATGCACAGGGTTTGGCAAGGTGACGTACCTAAATATGAAAGTGGTGATCTCCTAGGTGTCCTCGCCATATCCATAGGTGTATAACCTTCTTCCCTTGAACATGGGCAGCGGCAAGCCCAATGACTATGAGAGCTGTCCCAACTGTCTTGCAAAGGGCCTTGGTGACTCAATCGCAGCATACTCAGTCCTGACTTCTCCAATCTATCAATTAAAAGAGGAAAAATGTGAGAATAGCAAATGGTAAAGATTTACGAGAGTGAAAGGCATAAGATGAAAGACAGAGTTAATATAAGCTTTATTAATTCTATCGCTTCCTAATCCAAACCTAGGTCACGATCCTATAGTCGACACACGGGCTCTGATACCATCTTGTAACACTACGGTTCTGAAAAGACCATAGCTTCTATGTGACATGCCAACCCCCGGATCAGTTCATTGGCCCATAATAGAATAAAGATGAATAACATAGCAAAATATCCGTGTATCATAAATAACGAAAGATCCAGAGTAACATTATTACAATTAGGGCTTAGCTCTAGGCTAGCTCAACTTATTAAAGTAGCAACATAAATAAAATAACTCCTCCATTCTTCAAATTTCCCACAAGTGAACAAGTGCCGAGTGGAGTACCGTGGCCTAATCGATCACTCAGAATCTGAATATCCTGCAACATGAAACGTGGCAGCCCCGAAGGGTCAATACATGGAATGTATGGCAAGTAGAGCTATTAAAGGAGACAATAGAACTAGCATCTACATGCATATTTGGCAAGTGGAGTTGTGGCTAGCTTGCATTTACAAATACCTTTGTCCTACTTTCATAAACAGTTTTGTCTTTATTTGAAAACATCCCAATTAAGTTAACCCATCATCATTAAAGCAATTAGGAAATTAGAATGAGCGAGAAACATGTCATGAACTCAATATCAAGCAACTCATATGTCCATAAACGGGGACACGACTAATCGATTAGTTTATACACCCTTCAGGGGTTAGTACACTTTACTCATGTGACTTGGCCAGCCCAGCTCGTACCACCACTCTCATATTGGGTGATGATAGGGAGAAGTCCAAGAAGGGACCGTTCCAGAAGTAGCTCCCCAAACCCGACACGTACCGTACCAACCTACCAAAATTCTACATCTCTAGATACGTGGGTTCGAGTTACCACAACCTACTAAGTCCAACCAACCGCCCATTCCATTATTGGCACATGGTTGTACACGTAAGCTACCAAATAAAAAAGGCAATCATTATCTTTTGATAACTGGGTTCCTTTCCGCAATGATACCACCAAAAATTATCAATCCCATCACACCCAGGAAGTTCATTGATTAAGTTGTTTTCAGTTTTCGCAAACCAATAATTTAGAAACAACTTTCAAGTGATGTAACCCATCCCTCGTTCAACATAGCACGGCTAAGCACATCTACCAACAGTGGATCATCTACAAGAGATCCCTACCACATAATAGGACATAGCATAGAGATAGTACTTTCCTACACATGCATCTACAAAATACACGACAATGCACTAAAAATAGTAGGACAATATCATGAACAAATTAGCATCTACTTGCCTTGTCTGTAGTGGCCGAACGAACAATCCTCACATGAGCAAGCGTTGCACTCGTCACAATCTACACGATACAATTGCAATCACATAAACAAACCAAAAACAATCATATACAAACATAACAATGCAAGATCCATGCATGACAAGTTGAACAAAGCTTCAGTAGGATTCTACAACCTTGTTCAGTATACCTACTGTATGCATGCAAGGAAAACATTTTAAAAGCATTGGAAACAAAACATGCAATTTTAAATGGCCAAACAATTGAGCTATAACCCAATTATTAAGCCACTGCTATTGAACATTTTGTAAAATCTTGGAAAAATAGCTACTGTGTAGTCAACCTAAAATAGAACCAGTACCAACTGGAATCACTCAAAAAGGATTTGTAGAACTTTCTAAATAAATAAAATACTCTATAAAGCCTTTTAATAGATTCTGCAACTTCTAGTACTGTAAGTATACATTTTTAATTCACTAACAGATTCCTCTTGTTCTACTGATTCCAGGGACACGTCATTTGCAATTTTTGGAGCTGTATAACTTTTCCTATGAATTTATTACTCTAAATAGGACATTAAAATATTTATTTATTCACGGCAAAACCTTGCTGCAAAAGCCTGAAACAATTGTACATAAATATTCTACGTGAAACACTGAATCCATCGGTATCTTATTTACAATTTTTGCCCCAGTATATTAATTGATATGATTTTTTAAGATTAAACCTAAATCTGCCAATTTTTAACCTATTTAATTAATTCGAAAAACGAGCTGACCAGTCAAACGCTGAGTCAGTGCTGACAGGGCAATTGACTGGTCTTCAGTCAACAACTGACTAGTCAAATGCCTGATCTGGGCCGTCCATGGTCGATCCAACGGCAGCGCAAGCTCACGAGGGAGGGAACTCATCGGCGGCGGTCAGGGTCGGCGGTGGCGGTGGTTCCGGCGAGGTCTGGCAGTGGCTGGGTGGCGTACGGCATGCAGGAGGCGACACTGAAGCTCGAGGTGGCTACGGCAGTGGCTCTCGTGTCCGTGGGCAACGACGACGGCGAGCTGGAGCATGTGCGTCGACGGGCGGCACTCTGGCGAGCTAGGTATCTCGTCCCGGCGGTCCTGCGGCGAAACGAGAGGGTCAGGGCGACGTTGTCGAGCGAGGGAGAGACCCTAGGGTCATCGGGGTGAGAAGGGGCAGCCGGCACAGCGTGAATCGGGCCTCGGCGATGGTAATGGCAGCGGCGGCGGTGTTCTCCGGCGAGAAATGGCGGAGGGGTGGCGGCGGCTTAGGCTAGGTTTCGAGGGGGTCTTGGTAGAGGGGGCTCGGGGATATATGGCGGTGCAATCGGGGCTCTACAGCACATCCGATTTTGTGAGGAATACGGCCTCGACGTCCGTGCCCGCGGCAGCGGCGCGCTGGCAAGCGGGCCCATCTGGCAGAGAAATAGGGTAGGTGGGCCGGCTGCGGCGGCAACTTCTATCTGCTGCCCATGCGAGCGTTGCTGTGCGGCGGCGGTGGCCACTGCCCTGGAAGGCCCCTGGTGGTCCGCGGCTGGTGGGCTGTGGGCTGAGCATGGCTCTCTTTTTTTCCTAGAGATTTTCTTTACTGAATTTTCTGTCCGAACTAAACCTGAATTTTGACAGAATTTTAGCAGGGCATAACTTTTGATCCGGACCGCCAATTGAGGCGATTAAAAGTACTACGGGTTCGTGACGGAACCCTCTACGCATCTGAGCTAAGCAAAATACTAATTTCAAAGTTTCTAGGAGGTGCAAGGTAGGAACCGAGCACTCTAGTGTAGGTGACAAAATGCAAATGCAAGTGATGGTTTTTGCCAAAAGCTTTTTAAACTAAAATTTTGCAATGATGCTCAAGATGCAATGACATGTATGATATGCAGTACCAAATCTAAAATTTGGGATGTGACAGATACAGCTTCGCGTAACTAGAGTCGCTGACACATGGGGCCATCACTTAACTCAGCCCGGGCGCTGCACTGTGCACATTGAGCCGACCCATTTAGTTCCCGCGCAACACAGTAGATTCAAATAAATATTTTCCAATTTAGTTCAAATCTAGTTCTGTTAGTATATTCAAAAATCAATTCATAGAGTTTTACTAAACTAAATTGCATGAAACCAATTTCTTTTGAAAGGTATTGAAATTATTAATCCAAGACCATTGGATACAAACCATTTGAAATTATAGATCACATATCATAAAAATAATAAGGAAGAGACTTTTCTGCATTCAAACATTTTTCGAAAAATCAACCATAAATTCTTTTGAGTTGATTCCAACTCTCAAAAATCACATTTGACAATATCTTTCTGAATATTTAAAAAGATCTAGGTTTACTTGCAGTAATAATGGAAAAGTATTAAAAGAATGCCCCATAGGCATTTCTAGTCACTTTAATTAATTAAAATAATAATGTTAAACCTTATGAAATTGTGACACCACTTTAAAGCACATTCCCAAGTATTACAACTTGTGGTGATGACATGGTAAATATGATCCCATATTTTAATTGGAGAATATTAAATCTTAAGTAGTTTTCAATGAGTAGAAATTACTTTTCCAAAATAAAATAAATAAGACTAAGGCTTGAATCCTTGGGATGATTGTGATGATGATAGATCATCTAGTGTGAACCTTTGTGTGCCAAATATAAGTAGTTAAGTATTGTTTGGTGATTGTGTACCTCGTATTTATTTATAGACACTAGTACCGACCAAGCATACGAGGAGGAAGGGGACTACTACGAGGAAGAATGAGAGGAGAACTTCAACCACTTCACTACTCAAGGCAAGCCATCATAGCAAGCTACACTATGCAAGCTTATACTTGCAAGCCCCACAATACCAATTAACCTATGCAATGCCTTAGGCATATTTGGTTATACCACTTTATTATACCAAATCCCTTACAAGCTTTATTCTTTTATTTCTTTATCAAAGTTCTTTATTACTTCTAGTTAGTATTTAGTGAGTTTTGGAAAGATATTATAGGCAGCATAAAACTTGGCCTAAGTTAGTTAGAACTAGATGTCATACTGAGGCATGAGACTAGATTTGGATAAGTCACACTTGATTAGCACCCCTCATTAGTGACTACCCACAAGTTTAGTGGCTAGTGCTAAGCATAAAACTTGATCACTTTAGATGGGAATACTTGGTGAAAATGATTATGAAAACCTTAGGATGATGAGTCATTCTAATAAAATGTTTTGACATGTGTTATGAACACTAGATGATTTGATAATAAACATGTTGAGGCATGATCCTTAGCCCTTTATAAAACTGATTATTGGGTTCGGATGTGATACCATTCCAACTTTACCGTACAACCACAATACTCGAATTTGGGTAGGGCTTGACTAGAAGTTTATATATCTTAGTATGGTTCCCTTGCGGAAGAGGTTTGAGCTGAGGCTTCCTCGTGATGATTGTCCACCTGTGCAGTTCCCAAGATGACAGATGGTCATGGTTGGGAGGCCAAACTCATAGGGTAGGTGCCTATACTAGGGTGTGTAATTGAAATGTTAGGATTGATTATCCGTATACTAAGTACGATGATTCAGGGTTGTCCCTGACGGATGTATCGAATGTTGTGGTGAAAGTGTACCACCTCTGAAGAGTGTGAAACTATTTGAATAGCCGCATCCACAGTTATGGACAGTTGTAGTGGCCATACTGTTCCGTCATCAGATGTTTTCAGAAGGACTTGTGACATGAATTTTGACTTGACTTGACCACAACAGGGTTGTGAACATGAAAACTAAGTTCCCACTTAGGTGTTATAGAACATTAAACTAGTTTTATTTACTTATAAACTCAGTTAGAGATAAATCTGGCTTTTTGCAAATAAACCTAGAGCTTAGGATTCCTATTTGAACCACCTTACTTGTTAGTGATAGTTTGCGAGTACTTAAAGAGTACTCATGGCTTTGTCCCTGGCTATTCCTATGGCCAGACTATGAGGAGGACTACCAGGATGATGGACAACAGGAAGTCTATGACAACTAGGATAATCTTCCATCGTCAGCATTGCCTATGACCCTGAAGATGAAGCTTCGACCATGATACCTTATTATATTATTCCGCTCATTGATTGTATTAAGACTAGATCATGAGATCCTTTATTTGTAAGACATTTATTATGGTTTGTAATGGATGATGAACTATGGTACCAATCTGTTATGTCTCACAAAAAATGGTAATCCTGGGATTACGATGTATGGGATAACAGGAATATGGGATTAAAAATTCGGGTGTTGACAGTATTGGATATTTGGTTTCTTGCCGGTGAGGATCTCATAAGGGTCATTTCCAAATACTTGCGGAGATACACACGGTTGGCAATATGACAAGCGGTTGAGATAGCTTCGGCCCAGAAATTATAAGGAGAATTGAACTCCGCAATCATGGTTCTTTCCATATCCAAGAGAGTCCGGTTCTTCCTTTCCACCAAACCATTTTTGTTGCGGTGTATAAGGAGCAGAATATTGATTCTTGCTTCCCTCATCACTAAGGAACTCATCCAATGTGTAGTTCTTGAACTCGGTACCATTGTCACTTTTAATGGCCAAGATTTTATTGTTATGTTGACGCTGAAATTCATTGGCAAATTCGATGATGGTATGTTGAGTTTCACTCTTCTTCTTAAAGAAATATGCCCGTGTATCTTGAGTAGTCATCCATAATAACCAAGCAATACTTCTTGCCCCCAAGACTATCAAAGGATGGAGGGACAAAGAGGTTCATGTGAAGGACCTCCAAGATCCCATCGGAGTAGATGGTAGTTGTGGGGGAAGTGCCCACTCATGGATCTTCCCTTCAATGCATGCCCTACACACATGATCTTTGAATGAACATTATCTTTTAGTCCATGAATGTGGCCTCCCGTGTGGAGACTTTGCAAAGCCCTCATGTTGACGTGGGCGAGATGGCGATGCCAAAGCCATCCCACATCACCTTTAGCCATTAGGCATGCCGCGATAGGTGTGAGTTTATTGTCGAAATATACCACATACAAATCGTTCTTGACATGCCCAACAAAGGCTATAGAGAGAGACTTGCTCCACATGAGAACCACAACCACTACAAGAAATGTTTCCTTCCGCAATGACTGGGCACATAGGTCATCGTAGAAGGCGCCTCTTTCGCAACGAAAATCTCGGCTCGACTGTGGCCGATGCAAAACTTTTTTTTTTCTGGTTTCGCGCCCCTCTACTATGACGAAACCGCTAAAAACATGGAGGAAGATCGTCGGGTACGTGGCAGAAGTAAGATTTCCGCTTCCTCGCGACATGTTGACTCGCCGAAGTATTTTTTTTGCGTGTGGGTCCCGGACGTCAGTGACCCTAGCGAACCAAACTTTTCGTTCGCGCCTCCCTGATTTGAACTCGATAACGTTGTTCGATGCCTCTTCCGTTTAGTCAGGATGCTCGGTTCCGATTGTCTGCCTCACATTAGAGTAATCGTGTGTATGATGGAATTTTTTCCTTCCCTGTTCCGAACTTGATAGCGTCGCTTGATGCATCTGCCGTTTAATCAGGTTGTTGGGTCCCACGTGTCATCCTCACAATAGAAGAAACATGTGCATGATGGATTTTTTTACTTGGCTCGTGCCTCCCTGATATGAACTCGATAACGTTGCTCGATCTATCTGCCGTTAATAAAGATGCTAGGTCCCACATGCCAGCCTCTCATTACAAGAATCATGTGTATGATGGAATTTTTTCCTTCGCTCTCGCTACCATGTTCCGAACTTGATAGCGCTGCTAGATGCATCTACGGTTTAATCACGTAGCTGGGCCCCACATGTCATCCTCTCATCAAAAGAAACATGTGCATGATAAAAAAATTCCTTAGCTCGTGCCTCTTGATTTGAACTCAAATAACGTTGCTCGCACTATCTGCCGTTAATCATGATGCTGGGTCCCACATGTCAGCCTCTCATTAGAATAAACGTGTGTATGATGGAATTTTTCGCTCCC
Source organism: Avena sativa (assembly GCA_916181665.1). Lineage (NCBI taxonomy): Eukaryota > Viridiplantae > Streptophyta > Magnoliopsida > Poales > Poaceae > Avena > Avena sativa. Next base: position 244,001,026 of record OV702297.1, read on the forward strand.
TCTGCCCTGTTCCGTACTTGATTGCGTTGTCGTTTAATCACGCATCTGGACCCACATGTCATCTTCGTATTAGAATAAATGTGTGTATGATGGATTTTTTGCCGTCGGTCGCGCTACCCTGTTCCGAACATCATAGCGCTACCAGATGCATAATCACGCAACTGGGCCCCACGTGTCATACTCTCATTAGAAGAAATATGTGTATGATGTAATTTTTTGCCCTCGGTAACTCCTCCGTGTTAACTTTATAGCGTTGTTCATGGCATCAGCCATTTATACAGGCTGGTGAGTCCCATATATCACCCTCACATTAGAAGAATAGTGTGTATATGATGGAATTTTTTGTTCTCTAGTGCTATCCTGTTTCAAACTAGATAGCGTTGCTCCACTAATCTGCCGTTTGGTTAAGCTGCTGGCTCCCACATGTCAGCATCTCATTAGAAGAACGTGTGCATGTTAGAATTTTTCCTCGCTCGCGCCTACCTTATTCGAACTTGGCAACACTGCTCGATGCATCACTTATATAAGGTCTCTCTGGTGGGTCCCACATGTCAGCCTCTCCATAAATGAAACGTGCTATGATGGATTTTTTCGGCTGCCTCCGTTGTTCTGACTTTGGTCCATAGCTAGGTCCCAGATGTTAGCAACCTCTATGCAGCAAACGTGTCTATGCTGGGTCCCAGATGTGAGCCTCTATTTGAAGAAATGTGTGTATGTTGGACTGTTTTTTCGGGTTGAGCCCGCCGTTATGACCTTGGCAACATTGGTGGATTTTTTAAGGGGAAATGTGTCTATGATGCATCAACAGTTTACCTGGGCCCCAGATGTTAGCCTTATAGAGTACAAAAAATGTTATTCTACACTCTGATTCGTGGTCCCACATGTCAGCCTTCTATGTACAGGAAATGTGTCTATGCTGGATGCCACATTGTATCCTCCTTTGTGCAGAAAATGTGTCTATGCTGGGTCCCACAAGTCAGCCACTATTTTAATTAAACGTGTCCATGCTGGGTCCCACATGTCAGCTACTATTTGAATTAAACGTGTCTATGCTGGGTCCTACATGTCAACCTCTATTTGAATTAAATGTGTGTATATATACTGGAATTTTTTTCGGGTCGAGTCCTCTGTCCTGATCTTGGCAACATTGCTAGATGCAGCAGCATATTATCTGGGTCCCACAGGTCAGCCACTATTTGAATTAAACATGTTCATGCTAGGTCCCACATGTCAACCTCTATTTATATTAAACGTGTGTATATATATTGGACTGTTGTCTCGGGTCGAGTCCGCCGTCCTGACCTTAGCAACATTGCTAGATGCAGCAACAGTTTATCCCGGTCCCAAATGTCAGCCTGAGAGTACAAAAAAACTATATTTTAATAGAAATTGCCTAGAATTCGAACTCGAGACCTCAGCACCGGTTGACTGGGTGCCTTGCCACTACGATAGAAACAGCTAATTGAATAGAATCGTTAAGCTTTGTTGTTATAACCTATTGACTTGTCTCTTTAAAAAGACTCTTTTTGAACATTTTTATCTCTCATCAAATAATAAGGCGACGCTCCTGGCAGCCAAACTAAAAACTGTAGGCGCTATAAAAAAATCTATAGGTAGAATTTTTTTAAAAATATTGAGAGGTGGGGGGCAATGCCCAAAAGGCCGAATTAAAAAGAGTTTGTCTATTCTACATGGGATGCTCTAAATGAACTATACTCCATAGGCTATTCTCAATGGCCTTGTTTCTCAAGTTTCCCTGGGCTGTGGTCAACAGTCCCCTTATACCCCTAAAAGGCCGAATTAAAATGTTCGAGGCTAAAGAGGGGATGAATGAGCTATATTTCTAGTCCTCGTATATAAAAATTGCATTTTGCGGTGGCTCGGCCAGATTCAACACAAAGATCTCAGAGAGGAAGGGAAAGAAATCGATAATTCTTTTTGGCATATATATATAAACTCTGCAGTAAAGAATATGATAGAAAAATTATCGATAGATTAGCAGTTCACATTCATCAGCACTTGACCAATTCAGCAACATTTGAAAGTGAGCGACTCAGCAATACAGACACTGAAACACAATAGCAATACAGAGAGAACCAGTTCTTGTTTCAGCTCTTAAAACCTTGTCACCCGATCAATTTGCTCTTTTCTCCTAACACACTTGACCATTGGAGCATGCAAACTGACGATTGAGTCTGCTTTGATTACTTTCTTCTCACATTAATGCCTGTGTAACCCATGATGCAACCCAAAATTCCCAAGCCTCATCAAGATTGTGACAAGGCCATGTTTCAAAAGAAAATCTAGACTTTCGACTGCCCTTGATTTAAACAAGTACCAGTACATAAGTATTAGTTCCACAAAATGCTTTAGTAATAGCGATGACAAAATATTTGAGAGATTCAGTAGCATTCCTGCTTGAAATTCAATAGCAGTACAAAGAGAATAAGTTCTTGTTCCATCTCAAAAACCATGGCGCACGATCAGTTTTTCCTGTTCTATGAACAGACTCGATCATTGGAGAAAGAAAAACTGAGGATCAGGTATACTTCTGTGCGAATACCACCTCATTTCGTCAATGCCTGTGTTAATCCCCATATGCAACCCAAAATATCGAAGACTCATCTAGATAATTGTGACAATGCTAGGTTTCTAAAGAAAAGCAAGACAATTTGCTTCACTTGATCTAAATAGGTAACAGTGCATCACTATGAGTTCAACAAAATATTTTGGTAATAGCAAACGACAGAACAAAGGCAAAGCAAGACCATCTCCTGCCCTTGACCTAAAAAAGTACTAGCAATATATAGTACAAAATACTCCGAAGTACAAGAACTGGTATTATACTAGTACTACTTCATTGCTAGCATCACTTTCTTCGTGGCTAGCCTGACTTTCTTCCAATTCTTTGTCAATTGAGAATTCTACCCCTCGATTGATGCATATTGAGTAATGCACAACCTGGGTAATATAAGATGTTTTATGGTACAAAAACAGGGAATGGTTATTCTTCTTCACGATGGTCGGCATCGCCCTGATCCTAGGCGTGGAGGAACTGCAGATTATATTCCAAAACCCCAGCTTTACTGACGGGGTATAGAAAGTGAGGTTCACATTGTACAAGGGCGACGAGCACGCGTCCTGCCTGACGCACACGACATATACACCGATGATGCCCGACTCATGTATGTTAAATAGCATAGAAAACACCGTACCTTTGTCCCCGAATCCGATCTTCTCTACTCTAGATGAGTGCGGTGCCAACAACGGCTGAGAGACGAACCTGGAGTTACTAAAGGAAGTAAGAATCGGTGGACTAAATTGCAGCATGCGAAATATTATAAGAAAAAATAAATAATTAAATATGAGTAACCTGGCTGCAATAAAACATACGTAGTACTCTCTCCGTTTTAAAATATAAGATGGTTTACCTTTTGTGAAGTGTATCTAGATCCCTATATAGCATGTGTTCACTCCGAACAACACACTATTAGGGAGTGTAGATACACACGTTTCACAAAAGCTGAAACATCTTAGGGCCTATTTGATTCAAAGGATTTCTAAAGGAATTATATATCCATAGGAATTTATCCTATAGAGTGTGTTTGTTTGAAAGGAATGAATCCTAAAAAATTTCTATACTTTGCTTTCCTAGACTACAATCCAATAGGATTTATAAGAAGGGGTGAGACCTCTTGGAAAAATACCTATATGCCATGTACTTAAGCCCTAAATTTACTGTGTTTTTTCTGCGGGGCAAGCAAACAGCTAATTTTACGGATTTCTATAGTTTTTATTCCAATAGGATATCAAGTGTCATGCCATTCTATTCTTGCATTTTCCCTATTCATGTGTTGCACAAATCCTTTGAATCTATTTTCAAATGGAGGGAGTACCTACGGACTACATGTGCAAGGCCATTGTTTCAAAGGAAAAGCTACTTGATCTTAGCAAGTAGTGCTAGCTCCCAGTACAAAGCCATGTTTGAATGGAAATGCTAGATCATCTCAAGCGATTTGATCCAAACAAGTATTACCAGTACATACTGCAAAATACAAGAGCACAAGAAGAACTACAGAGCCATGTTTGAAAGGAAATGCTAGATCATCTCCACCGATTTGATCCAAACAAGTACTACCAGTACATACTGCAAAATACAATAGAACAAGCAGAACTATCGAGCCATGTTTGAAAGTAAATGCTAGATTATCTCCAACGATTTGATCCAAACAGGTACTACAAGTACATACTGCAAAATACAATAGCACAAGCAGAATTAAAAACAATATACTCCCAATTACAAGAACTAGTACAATAGTACTATACTATACTACTTTGCAGCCAAAATCCATATTTCTAACACACTGAAACCCCTCTTACTAGAATCAACATCAATACCTAATCCCAAATTTGAATGGCAGATCATCAGAATCAAGATGGTCATATCTATCATCTACCACCTTGTGGATGCAAAATGAGTAATCCAGGATGAACCTATCATGTTTATTAATTAGAAAATTCCGTAAATCTTTAGTCATCCTGGCAGCAGCCGGCGACGCGCTGCTCTTTGGCTCAAAAAACAAGCTATATTCGGCGAACTCCTCCAGGTCCCCTCCCAGCATTAAAGGTTTATATAAGTGCAACTCCACCATGTACCGCGGAAACTTGCGTGCCGCCGACCTGACGCACTGGACGGATACGGCGAGACCAGAGTGGAGCATGTCAAATCGCACGACAAACACTGTACGATCGTCCCTGAATACGACGATATCTACTCTCCATGAGCCAGGTGCCAGCAAAGGCTGAGAGATGTACCTGTGTTCCACGCCATAGTGAAAACTGTGCACTTCCATCAACTGGGATATTTTGAGGTGTGCAAGGAGCGCTATGGGCGGGGAGGCAAACTCGCAGCCAGACTCAGGGCAGTAGCACGGGCCATGCAGGCACGCCATCTTATGGTTGAGGAAGTCATGGAAGGCGACCAATGTCCCACAACTATCGTTGGGGCATCTGCTACCTTTTCCGCCAGTGACTTGGTGGCACAACTGCTTGGAGCATGCGGCCAGCTGGATGGCGCTGGTAGTGTCCATTCACATAGCGATTTCTCTGAAGGTGTCGTCCCCGAACTTGCTCCATCCACCATACCGAATATTGTGCATCAAATCTGCTATTGAGTATGGATGAACTGGGGGCGAGGTCAGACTCAAATATTATTGTTGGGGTTTCTTGGAGGAGAGTGATGGCGGCCTACAAGAACCAATTCTGCGGGCGAGAACCAAGTGCACACTAGATGGAGAAGATGGGAGGCTCTTTGATCGAGGGGTGTTTGCGTGTTGCCTCGTCGGTCTTCTGAAACGTGTAGCTGTATCAAGGATGCCGACTGAACTAGCAAGCGGGCACTTCCTGGCTCAGTATTGTATTGTCTTATCACATAGACTAGATATAAATAATATCATAAATAAGTTTTATTATGTTTCAGAAAAGGATGTGAACCCACATTTCTCAAGTAAATTACATTTATTAGTACCACAATTTGGGCCAGGGTAACAGGTTAGTGTCCTACGATTTTTTGCAGATACGTACAACTTCTGGGGCGAGCTATTACAAATAGGTAAATATTTTTTGGCCACTCGCGTTTTAATAGCTAAACTAACATGATGGGCCCACAATTAAGCAATGACATGAACCTGGGGCCCACCTGTCATCCTTCTCATTTTCTTCCCCTACTCTCTCTCTCTCTCTCTCTCTCTCTCGTATCCTTCGTCTACAGCAGCTTCTCTCTCCATCATTCATTGTTTTTGCCCTCGTTTTTGCCCAATCTGGTAGCAAATCTAGAGAAGCAAATCTAACCAACACATTTAGTAAACAAAGCAGATATAGGCAAAGCTAACATAGGATATGTAGTACATCACTAAATAAGGTTCGACAATTAGGCTGCTCAGCAGCAGCAGACAAGTTCAACACGGAAATACAAAAGAAGCTGCTTGACAGCAGTAGCAGCACACAAGATCAGCGACAACATTGTTCGCTACAAGAAGACGCACCCATCTACCTCTGAAATTACATTTAATTCAAGAGCAATTAATCTACCGCGCTAACTTGTAGCTTGAGTTTGACTTAATTTCGTTGAATCGAAAAATTAAGTGAAGTGTGCGAAGTTAGCTAGGAAGCTTGAAAAATGGAATTATGTAAGAAACTGTGGTCCACTTTGTGTGATAATTGGGAAGGTTGCATTTTCTTCCAACTCTGGTAGGTCCCCCTGGAGTGAGGTGCTTTAGTTAACATGGTCGGTGGAAGTACAAGTTACATCAATGACCTCGTAGAAAATGAAAATCACATCCAAGTCCATGCATTTAGCACAAGGTCCATGAAACTAAGCAATGAAGTGTTTTTTGAGGTTTGCGCACAAAAGCGTTCATTGTGCTAAAGACTATCAATAGAATCTTCTAGATGCAAAGAATGGAAAAGAAGATCCAATGGTTAGCAATGTTTGGATTTTCCATTCTTGATCCAACCGTCCATGTTCGAATTTCGAAAACGGAAAATACTTAAACTTTTGGAAACAATACTAAAGAATTTTCCACTTTGTACGAAAATTTGTTGGGGTCATTCTTTGTTATTTAATTTATTTTACTACTACCTCCGACCCATATTAGTTGAGTCAAATTTGTCTAAATTTGGATGAATCTAGACACCATTTAGTATATAGGTTCATCCAAATTTTGACAACTTGAAGTTAACTAATATGGGTCGAGGGAGTAGTACAAATACTTGAAAAACTCATTTGATGGTATGGCCTACTATACCACGTACTCCGTGTGTACTTTCTTGGGTTTCAGGCCAAATGACCAAGGTCATCGTCTACTTTTTTTTGAAAACTGGGTGGTGGCACATTATTTTTCTGATCGGGGTATGTCCCGAGGGAGCGAGATGTTTCAATTAACACAGTCATAGGATGTGTACATATATTTACACCCCGGACCTCACAAAAGAGAAAATTACATCCAAGTCCAAACATTTAGCACGAAGGACCCTGAAATCAAGCAAGGAAAAGTAGTAGGATGAGTAATTTGCATGTGCTTTGCACATGCGTGTGGTGTAATACATAGAAGTTTGACATATCATTTCAGAGAACACTTAAATCCTAAATATAAACATTATCAGCAAACTTACTTTACAGCCAAAATACACCTTTCCTAGTGCAAAAATAGACCATGTCTCCGAGTACTACTAAAGTAACAAGTAAACAAGTGGAACTCTAGACCTAAATTAACTAGTAATACATCATTACCATCTTGCTGGGATCATTAGCAGAATTTTAAGATCAATTCTTCTTGTTGATGCAAACGTAGAAAGAGAACACCTTCTGGAACTGTCCAGCAGGCGTGGTTATGTACCATGGCGGCATCGTGAGGAACGTTAGATCTTCGAGGACGACACTGCAGGGTGACGCGTAGCTCGTCGGCTCCATTAGACCATTAACGGTGTCCGTCGAAAAGTCCGCCGGCGACTGTGGCCAAGTAGCGCATAGCTTCACCCTGGCCACGAGCATGTGGCCATCCTAACGCACACTAAGGAAACGGCGGCGGCCTAGCCGAGCTCGCCGATGATGAGGCTGAACATGTTGTCATCATAGTAGACGATTACCATGGATGACGGAAAGGACAGTAATGCAATCATTGCTGTAAACTCCATGGGCTGGTCGTACGATATCCTATGCACTCGTACCTTGTGGTAGCCGTCGAGATGCATAAGGAGCTCGACCGGCGAGGCGGTGAAAATGCAGCCCACCTCCATGCAGCCGCACGGGCTATATGGGCACGCGGTCTTGTGGTCGTCGAGCTCGTGGTAGGCGACCATGGTGAGACAGCGGTCGTTGGGGCATGGAACAGTTATCAGCGCTAGCTCGTCGATCTTGCAGTAGACAACCATGGGGGCATGGAATAGTTATCGGTGCTAGCTCGCCTTTGTCCATCAACGACGAGCTCTTGGTGGAATCCTCCTATATTCACGACGTTGGAGTGGTTCCCTGGAAGCTCGGCTCGCCGATGTAGTGCCCGTAGTCCCGAATTTGTATGCAGCATTGAATATGGCGTCCCTTGGTGCGGTGACCCAGCATACCACTGCATGATGTAGTATACTATAGTCGTTGACATAACAATAATGAAACACCGTTCACTAGTATTACATCATTCAGAGTAGTACAACAGAAACATATCAGGTCCAAGACATGACTATAGGTTACAACTAAACTCTTTACACAAGATCCAGAGAACACTCTAGGTTAAAGAGAGAGAAAGAAACTTCTTACAAAGAAGAATCAGAAATAAACAACTCAAACACTATCAAACTATTAAGACTAGTACTTTAACTAATGGTCTGGCATTGCTGCTAATGCAATACCCTATAGAAATAGGTTTTATGGCTAAAGATTATATTACTATCTAATCAGTAACTTCGTCTTCACTTGAGTTGATGTATATGTTGACTTCCTTGACTTCATTGAAGAGCTTTAGCTTTCGATGATGATTCCTGGAGCATAACTTGATGTAGACGTCATCTTAATGGCTTCAGAATCTAGTAAGGGTTAATAAGATACTTTGAGTACGAGTGTACTCAGCAAGTTCACTAGAAAAGGAGTGTTTCATGCACTATATCTATAGCACAGACCATAGGTCGTAACGAATGCAGGTTTTCGTAAACATTTCTTCAAAGGTTGCTTTTATTCTGAAAAGCTATGTCCTTCAGCCTTCACGGGTTTACAAGAACTTACATGGAGTTCCTTTCCCGCCGCGTTCACAGCTCCTTCCCGGAACAGAGAGTAACAAGTTACAGTTCTTACACTCTATAGAGGTGCGTCACTTTACCCATGAGAGACCTTAGTTTTTGTTGCACGGCCGGGAGTATGTCCCCGTTCAAACTTCCTTGGTTTGAGGCCCAACCTAAGATCCAAGCCAATCACTGCCTTCTCCATGACCCCGCATGTCTCCTTGGTGTACGCCAGCCTACCTATTGAATTATGGCTATTGGCAGTATAGACCGTTCAGATGCCGGAACTATCGTGAGACATTGAGGGCTCCCACCCATATGCTGCATATCCTCTACGAATTACCAATTAATATGCATGCTACGAGTGATAACAGACACGACCCGCACATCCGGCTCCATGTGAGAGGGAAAAGATACATCTGACTTCTCTGTCCCATTCCAAATCTCATGGTCAACAAGTAATATACGGCGCAAGAATCACTGGAGCATTGGTCGTTAAGCCCTAGATAATATGTTCCTTTACCACCGGAACTCTTATAGTAGGTTATTACCTCATGGTAAATAACCTATAATCACATTATTATGAAAATAGTGTTTTCTGTCCTTTTTCAAATGCAGGTGATGACAACACTGGATTTGCAAAATACTTTACAGAACATAATCAAAGGACATGAGCAAGTGTGAACTTGCCTTGTGTGATTCCAAGATTATGCACTCACGGTCTTCGAGACAATATAAAAGATCCACTATCTGAAATCAGCATCATTGGTCTGGTAAGGACTAATGTTTAAAGAAGGAAGATGCTTTTATGCATAAGTAATGTAATGTAAGTTCATAGACTCGAATCCCGGGGGTAACGTTGTTCTAGGTTTTGGATACTGAAAAGGGTTTCCTTGGAATGTGTTGCCCTTTTAGATTAAGTTTCACACATGTGCTTCTTATTAAGGCTTGTGAGTGTGTGTGAAACAACATGTAAGTATAATAAAGCACACACAATAATGGAATACTCAAGTGGGAAATGTATATGTAAACTATACAAGGTTTGTTCATCATTTAAAGCTTTCATAAAAATGCTTATGTCTTGTTTTATAATGTTCCTTAAAAGAATAACTTTTGAAGAAACTTACTTAGCTAAGGAGAAGTATTTAAATTTTAAGTTAACCTTATTAGGTGTTCTTTCAAGTTATAGTATTTAAGAAAGAATGAATTGCTTTATTTGAATAATGATATTAGTAGTATTTGAGACTTATCTATCTTGGTTTTTAGCTTGGCTAGTTTTGTATTAAGATGATTTATAACTTAATTATAACAGACCAAAGTTAACTGTAAAACACATAACAAAGTATCTTAGAATAGTATTTAAAGTATTATAGACTAAAGTTAACTTTAAAGACATAGATGGACTTAGAGTATATTTCTTATGTTATTTGTAACTTGTGTACTTTATAATGTTTCCTTAAAGTCACTTAAGAATGGTTATACTTTTATTTGGTGTAGTGGTTATAGTTTGTAAACAAAGAAATAATATTACTTAACTAATTATGGATTCAATATAGTGTTTTGTTTTGTTTATAACTTGTAGTTGAAGTATTGGAGTAGGTTTTATTTCACTACAAAATTATTCTTGGAGATTTTATAATGGATAAGGATTCTTTTATAAAATAATCTACACATATGGTTGAAGGATAATTCAATAAAATTGTATTTAAAATGTGTTAAACCATTTTGACTTCACACTAACAATATTTAAGATTAATACTATTTATTAGAGTCTATTGGCTAATTTTCAGAATTATTAGCAAATTTTATTTATCTTTATAAGAATTATTAGTTAAAGAAATAGGTTTAAATTCAAGTTATTGAAGTGTTTAACACTTTATTTAACACAAAAGTGGAATATTATATTTTTAACATATAGGTATTATTTTTGTGATAATTTTGGTATATTACACTTATTTTTGTGATTTAAAAATAATATGTTATGATTTTTATAATACTTGTTACTTTATAAATACTTAATAAATAACACATATTTAATTAACTGGAATAATAATGCATGATTATAGTTTTAAATTATTGTTTTTATTTTTCCAAGATTTTTGGTATTTTATTTATATATTTTTTAACATTCATCAATACTAAAGTATGAATTTTCAAAGTATTAATACTTATAAAATCTTTATTAAATATTAATTATTTAAATTGTTAAGATATTAATGTTTGGTAATAGTTTTATGTTATAGATTTTATTTTTCTACAAATTTTTATATATTATACACATTTTTATGAATTATAAATCAAAAGTTATTAAATTTTCAAGATTAAATTATTTTCTAATTAAATTCTAAATATTGTTACAAATAGGGAATTACTTTTCTTACGCAGACCTAATCTACCCAAGTCACTGACATGTGGGGCACTAGCCACGTTGGATGACATCTAGGCAGTAGACTATTCAACCGTGGACCTGGTCAAGGATGATGACCTCAGCACTAACCCAAAATCCTTTTTACACACTAACTAATCTAGCCAGAGAGACAAATAAGTGGGCCCATGTCCACGTTGACTGCCATGCAGGCTCACTGGAGCCTCGCCGGGATCGCATCCGAAACGGCGACAGAGGGTATGGGAGTGAGCGCGTGCGTGCTCGTTCAAATCAGTACAGCGAGGGGAGCAAGCTAGAGGCGGCGCCGCTGGTTCTAGGTCACTAGCGAGTGGAGCACAACGACGTCTGGCGGCTGTGCATGGCGACGCACGATGGTGGCTCGGTATAGGAAGCGAGCAAAGAAAAGGAGGGCGGCGTCGTGTTCAGTAGCTCACCTAGAATGCAGAGGAACGGTCGTAGAGGCGAAGTGCAGCTGGAGACGGCGACGACGGCGTCGGTGTCGAGGAAGACGGCCTAAATCCTGCAGCTAGGGATCTCCCCGACCAGCGTGCTTTGGGGCAAGTGACTCAGTCGAGCGTCGCGGTCTCCGTGGTGGCCTTAGAATGTCGAGGGGAGGCCGGAAGCGAGCTCTAGCTCGAGCCATGTCAGGTTAGGTTTTCGGCAGAAGGGAAAAATGCTAGGGGAAATGAGATCGAGAGAGATTGGTATGGGAGAGAGAGGAAATCGTCGGCGTTCTTATCCCCAGCTCCAAGGCAGCGAGGCGAGGATCTTAGCACCGGGAAGATCGACGGCAAGAGCTCCGCCATGCAGCTGCTTGCTGCCGGACGCGAGGAAGAAGAAAAGAAAGACGGGAAGAGGTATGGGCCGGAGTTGGTCCATGCGGGCTGTTGTTGGGCTGACGCGAAGTGAGCGTAGGAGGAAAGGTGCTGCTACTGGGCGGTAGATAGAGATATAAAAGAATGGGCCGTGTGCTGCTACTACTCGTTTACTCTTTTCCTTTTATCCTTTCTATTTTTTAATAATTTGTTTTCCATTCAAATTTCTTCAAGATTTTTAAACACCATAATTTTTTAAATATTCCAGAGATAACTATACTAATTGATTACTCTAATCATGTTGATATTTTTCAATGCTCACAATTATATCAAATATTATTTATTGAATAGAATAAATAAGAATTAGGGTTTTAGGGTTTTGTTTCTAAATTTGTATTTTAATATTTGATTTGAACTTTTATTTATGGAATTTATTTGCTGAATACTTGCAGCAACAATAAAGTTATTATGAATCAATTTTTGAACTTTTATTATATATTGTTATATTTTATTCATTTTCTTTATCTATATACTTTTCCTATTATTATCTGTGAGGGCTTTTGATACAAATTTAATTGATCTAATATCCACAAACTTATAATAGAATGCCTTACTGTTAACTAATGAGATTTTATTATCATTAACTCATAATATTAAGGAAATCTTTATATGGTGAATTCTATTCTTCAAAATCTAATAACAGGTGAATCCTAACCACCCTTCTTATTTTGAATATGCATAATTCTTTTCTTGGAACTAATTATTCACTACTTGCTTAAATGTGATTAATATATGGATATAATATTGGGCATAATGGTTTATAGTAATTTCCAATTATGTGCTACACATGATTTAAAGGTTTGAAAGTGTCAAAGATATATTTGAATGATTTGCTATAGGAAATTATTCCCATAAGACATTGTGGAAATAGGATGATAAATCTCTCAGATGAAATGGATTTTATGTTTGATTAAAGATTTAGGGTTTAATGTTTACCAAGAATTCCTATCTTCCATAATTCACAATCCTGGACTGCTAATTAAGGAATTCCTTTCCTAGATATATTACTTCTTTATATCCATCATCATGTGCTAACATGATGAGCTTTACTTTACATAAATATTCTTATCCACCTAGTATTCTTGTAAATCTATTTATAAACACAATAAGCTTGACACTAAAGATTTTATAATTTTCTCATATCTATACTTGGATATATCAACTACTTTACTACTAATAACTTCCAATCCAACAAGTAGTTCCTTCTACTCCATTCATACACTTCCTTAATCACCCACCACTAATATTTCTCTAGTAGATGTCTATATCAAACTACTTCACCTCTAGTGTTTAGTATTTCCCAAGAGGAGAATACTAACTCAATAATTCAATGTTACTCTAGCATCATCTAGATCATACTATCTTGTCTCTACTTAACTCCTGTATCTCATACTCCAACCTCACATTATATTAATGTGACTTGTCATGGCTATCTTAGGATAACATATCCATACTAGGGTTCCAATCATGTTTTATCCACCAATGGCACTTATACATGATATAAGCCTTCAATCTTGGTGAATAAGGCATGATCATTATAATCCTTTGATCCTTTATGGTTTACGTTTCCAGTTGGCTAATCAAGGCTTCCATCCATACAACATTACAATTGTATTAAAATTATCTTTTGTTTAGTTCTATTGTATTAAGAGATATGATTCATTGACTATACCTACTTGATCCAATAGGACTACTCCTGATAACTATCTTCAGTATTCATCCTGGGAATCCTCTTTGTTACCACATGTATCTTTATTTCAAATAACCATTCTATCCATTCAGGAGTGAGTTAACTCCATCAATAATCCTAATGATTTCATTCTCTTCGAACTCTTCCATCCTATAGATGATATCTAAGACTAGCATTATCATCTACCTTTTCTTACTTCATTCTCTAAAGGTTTTAGAATGGATGCTATGATAAGGATAAGAGTTGATAGATCAAGAATTGATAGTTTAAGAATTTGTGAATCAATAGTTGATTACTCAACATTGATGAACAACAGATATTAAGATAAGGTTCATTAGAGATGATAAAGATTGATATGGAAAGAAGGATATATGGTGAATGATCTTGACTTGGTTTCCTTCCTACTCAATCTCACTAAAGGGTTACGGTTAGGTATTACCATGATACTCATGGTATAAGATAGATCAATATTTAGTTGTTACATTCTTATTACTTAAGTTATATTTATAACTTGGTATTCAGGAGTTATGTAATGAATACTGGAATATGACTACTTAAGGATCAAATATAAATAATTAAGTAATGTATTTGGGTTTAACTTTTATTACATTTGAGCTACCCTTAGATCAAATCTCCCTTACCCAAAATAAGGTTTTAACAAAGGTCATATTGAAACTTATCACAGTCAACTTGATGATCTACTTCAATTCCATCAAGTTAAGAGAAGCTTCACTCACTTTGACAAGTTTTATTCAAAAGCGCGAAAATTATTCGGATTTTCTATGCATGAATGCAATGCACATATCTGGGTTCATCTTATTTCTAAGCTCTAATGCTGGGATGTTACAGACTCCTCCCGTTAAAATAAACTTCGTCCTCGAAGTTCGTACACTCGCATGTTTCGGAGTAAGGACTTGTCTTGCAATAATTACGATATGTCTCAACTCCATGGTAACCTTAATGGGAATAATTATAATATACCATATCCAAATCTTTTCCTTGAATCCTCATCATGCTCAACAATCTTTAACTTGGTGTCTCCAATTCTCCAAAGTTTTTTTTCTATCCACCTCTAAGGATAGTTCCTTATTATAAATTCCTTAATCTGGGGTCTCTTCTTTAGTTCCTTAACCTAATTAGGTATCCTAATCCAACTCCTTAACCTAATCATTAATCTTCTTTATGATACTCTATAAGGTCTAGGAAGTCTCACTAAATTAGGATTTTAAATTTTATTAGTCAGTAGTGTGGTTAAAAGGCTAATATTTGACCTATCATTGTATGAGTTATACTGGTAGTCCATCCGAAGATTGGATTTGAGCACATTTAGTCCATACCCATAGGAATTTCTTATTTCTCTACACATGTCCAATTGGATGTGCTATGTTACCTCTTAAGGATCACTTAAGAGTGATTTCCTTTAGAATTAGTCTGTTAAGACTATTCTATTTTATTACTTCAATATTTTACCTTATCAGGCTTTTAGACAATCTTTTGTTACTATCTTAAGTACTTTTATAATAATAACTTTCTTTTAACCTTATGAAAATAAGGCTTAATGTTGTCATAGGTTAGTATTTCTTCTCCAACTTTACTTTTGTTTACTGTTTACTCTCGCCCTTAGGGTGTACTAAGGGTCTCTAAGCAGCCTTCTAAAGTAACCATTGGCTTTATAACTAGAATGTAGGACTTTGTCTAGGTTATTATCTACCTAGTTAGGGTCTCATGAAAGATTGTACGGTGTATCCACACAATTGTGGATCTCCGAAGTGAATCTTTCAGCATTATTTGTCTTACTTACTATTTGGACATTTTCACTTTGATAGGTCAATTTTTGTGAAGAGTCTCGAAAGACGATCGCATAAAATTTTATACTCCTTTAGATCTTACTTAGCTTAGGCCAAGTTTTATGCTATTTATGCAACTTTTAAGATGATCTGGTTAACTATGTCAACCAACACCGGCTACGGACAAGATACCAACTGTGGATCAAATACCAGCTGCGGACCATCCTAGGGTGTATGTATTACCCTACGGTTTCCGACGTACCACTGGAATTCTCTCTGAATTGTCAGAGCTTGAATACCATTTTGGTTCCAAAGCTTCTTCTTTGTACTAATTCATGATGCTTTCATGAACTAGGTACTACTACTTCATTAATTCTTAGCAATATCACCTTCTTTGATGGAACCTTAAGTTCATCACTTCTTGTTGCTCCTTATACTTCCTACATTAATCTTCCTTCTCATAGCTGGCTAAGAATGATCTGAGCTTGATCCATCCTCCAAATTGAGTTGATACTCCTAACTCTTTTCTTCATTCCTCATGTAGGTCTTCATCTTGATGTTTGGAACTTGTCACTCCCTTACATGAATTCCCATTCCTATCTAGGTTTATAACATCAATTAATAACTGGGTGTTGCAACATGCATTTGCACATCAAGTCAAACTTCATGTACAGATCTAGTCAATCAAGAAGATCCAAGAAAAATCAAGAAATCCAAATGTGGTACATATAACACACAATATTCTAAGCCCAGAATATAGTAGTTGAGTATAATATCTCTAGAATCAGACTTAGTTGTGTAATATATGACACCTCCTCGTATAGGTTTACATCGTGATACTTAGCACATAGGGTCAAACTATATTTTGTCTCAACATTTACCCAAATTGCTCAATTGCAATAGGATAATCTTAAGCAAAGTGATCTCAATTTGGTTTTAATTAAACTTCTGTCTCACTTTTAGAATGATTAATATAACCAACCTATCATTATTTAGTAAACTAACCTCACATGATCTCTCCAAATGACTAATAAGTTTCCATTGAACACCCAAAACTAAAATTTATCCGGAATTAGGACACCTATGACTTGTATCATAGTTCTACCATGCTATTTTCTTACTCTACTTCAAGATAATTTACTAATTACTTATCATAATTATACTATCATCATGGTTTCAGAGCTAATCTCACCATGATCTCATTATGTTTTACCTATACATCATGATTTAAGAGTTAATCTAGCCAAGATGACTTTGTTTCACATAGTACTACCATTGATTATTAGCATGATTTCACTTCATCACATAGAATTCTCAAGTGAATCCCACATGATTACTACTCATTACATCCACATGTATCCTAATGATATTCATCAGGTTGTCTTTGGTTACCAACTAACACTAAGATTCCACTATGCTACTTGAATTCTAAGGTTAGGCTATACTATTAAAACTATTTCAATTGATGTCCTGCACTTGATCCTAATCTGTTGCGGACAATTGACTTTCCTACAATATCTTGGTGGGTTATGTCTCCTTCGAAAAACACTAAATAACACTTTACTAAGAGAATATGGACAACTATTTCTAAGAAAGATGGTTATACACCTCGGGACAAGGTTATCCTCAAGTGGATACTAATCACAAGTCATAAGAATATTTGATTTAGATAAGATGGCTCCTATAGTCACTATCCAACCTACAGATCTTCCTAAAAGGGTTTCAATCCTAAGGTCAAAGCATATGCTCTGATACCAACTGCGGTGACCAAGCATACCACTGCATGATGTAGTATACTATAGTCGTTGACATAACAATAATGAAACACCGTTCACTAGTATTACATCCCCCAGAGTAGTACAACAGAAACACAACAGGTTCAAGACATGACTATAGGTTACAACTCAACTCTTTACACAAGATCCGGAGAACACTCTAGGTTAAAGAGAGAGAGAAAGAAAATTCTTACAAAGAAGAATCAGAAATAAACAACTCAAACACTATCAAACTATTAAGACTAGTATTTTAACTAATGGTCTGGCATTGCTGCTATTGCAATACCCTACAGAAATAGGTTCTATGGCTAGAGATTATATTACTATCTAATCAGTAACTTTGTCTTCACTTGAGTTGATGTATATGTTGACTTCCTTGACTTCCTTGAAGAGCTTTAGCTTTTGATGATGATTCCTGGAGCATAACTTGATGTAGACGTCATCTTAATGGCTTCAGAATCTAGCAAGGTTTAAGAAGATACTTTGAGTACGAGCGTACTTAGCAAGTTCACTAGAAAAGGAGTGTTTGATGCACTATATCTACAGCCACAGACCATAGGTCATAGGCAATGCAGGTTTTCATAAACATTTCTTCAAAAGGTTGCTTTTATTCTGAAAAGCTATGTCCGTCAGCCTTCATGGGCTTACCAGAACTTTCATGGAGTTCCTTTCCCGCCGCGTTCGCAGCTCCTTCCCGGAACAGGGAGTAACAAGTTACAGTTCTTACACTATGCAGAGGTGCGTCACTTTACCCATGAGAGACCTTAGGTTTTGTTGCATGGCCAGGAGTATGTCCCCGTTCAAACTTCCTTGGTTTGAGGCCCAACCTAAGATCCAAACCAATCGCTGCCTTCTCCGCGACCCCGCATGTCTCCTTGGTGTACGCCTGCCCACCTATTGAATTACGGCTATTGGCGGTACAGACCTTTCAGATGCCGGAACTATCGTGGGCGGCTCCCACCCACATGTTGCATATCCTCTACGAATTACCAATTAATATGCATGCTACGAGTGATAACAGACACAACCAGCACATCCGGCTCCATGCGAGAGGAAAAAGATACAATTGACTTCTCCGTCCCATTCCAAATCTCATGGTCAACGCGTAATATATGGCACAAGAATTACTGGCGACATTGGTTGTTAAGTACTAGATAATATGTTCCTTTACCACCAAAACTCTTATAGTAGGTTATTACCTCATGGTAAATAACCTATAATCACATTATGATGAAAATAGTGTTTTCTGTCCTTTTTCAAATGCAGGTGATGACAACACTGGATTTGCAAAATACTTTACAGAAAATAATCAAAGGACAT
Source organism: Avena sativa (assembly GCA_916181665.1). Lineage (NCBI taxonomy): Eukaryota > Viridiplantae > Streptophyta > Magnoliopsida > Poales > Poaceae > Avena > Avena sativa. The sequence continues at coordinate 244,019,628 of OV702297.1, forward strand.
GAGCAAGTGTGAACTTGCCTTGTGTGATTGCAAGATTATGCACTCACGGTCTTCGAGACAATATAAAAGATCCAATATCTGAAATCAGCATCATTGGTCTGGTAAGGACTAATGTTTAAAGAAGCAAGATGCTTTTATGCATAAGTAATTTAATGTAAGTTGATAAACTCGAATCCCGAGGGTAATGTTGTTCTAGGTTTTGGATACTGAAAAGGGTTTCCTTGGAATGTGTTGCACTTTTAGATTAAGTTTCACACATGTGCTTCTTATTAAGGCTTGTGAGTGTGTGTGAAACAACATGTAAGTATAATAAATCACACACAATAATGGAATACTCAAGTGGGAAATGTATATGTAAACTATATATATAAGGTTTATTCATCATTTAAAGCTTTCATAGAAATGCTTATGTCTTGTTTTTTAATGTTCCTTAAAAGAATAACTTTTGAAGAAACTTACTTAGCTAAGGAGAAGTATTTAAATTTTGAGTTAACCTTATTAGGTGTTCTTTCAAGTTATAGTATTTAAGTAAGAAAGAATTGCTTTATTTGAATAATGATATTAGTAGTATTTGAGACTTATCTATCTTGGTTTTTAGCTTGGTTAGTTTGGTATTAAGATGCTTTATAACTTAATTATAATAGACCAAAGTTAACTATAAAACACATAAAAAAGTGTTTTAGAATAGTATTTAAAGTATTATGGACTAAAGTTAACTTTAAATACATATATGGACTTAGAGTATATTGCTTATGTTATTTGTACCTTGTGTACTTTATAATGTTTCCTTAAAGTCACTTAAGAATGGTTATACTTTTATTTGGTGTAGTGGTTATAGTTTGTAAACAAAGAAATAATATTACTTAACTACTTATGGATTCAATATAGTGTTTTGGTTTGTTTATAACTTGTAGTTGAAGTATTGGAGTAGGTTTTATTTCACTACAAAATTATTCTTGGAGATTTCATAATGGATAAGGATTCTTTTATAAAATAATCTACACATATGGTTGAAGGATAATTCAATAAAATTGTATTTAAAATGTGTTAAACCATTTTGACTTCACACTAACAATATTTAGGACTAATACTATTTATTAGACTCTATTGGCTAATTTTCAGAATTATTAACAAATTTTATTTATCTTTATAAGAATTATTAGTTAAAGATATAGGTTTAAAATCAAGTTATTAAAGTGTTTAACACTTTATTTAACTCAAAAATGGAATATTATATTTTTAACATATAGGTATTGTTTTTGTGATCATTTTGGTATATTATACTTATTTTTGTGATTTAAAAATAATAAGATATAATTTTTATAATATTTATTACTTTATAAATACTTAATAAATAACAAATATTTAATTAAGTGGAATAATAATGCATGATTATAGTTTTAAATTATTGTTTTTATTTTTCCAAGATTTTTTGTATTTTATTTATATTTTTTTAACATTCACCAATATTAAAATATGAATTTTCAAAGTATTAATACTTATAAAATCTTTATTAAATATTAATTATTTAAATTGTTAACATAATAATGTTTGGTAATATTTTTAAGTTATAGATTTTATTTTTCTACAAATTTTCATATATTATACACATTTTTCTGAATTATAAATCAAAAGTTATTAAATTTTCAAGATTAAATTATTTTCTAATTAAATTCTAAATATTGTTACAAACAGGGAATTACTTTTCTTACCCAAACCTAATCTACCCAAGTCACTAACATGTGGGGCACTAGCCACGTTGTATGACATCTAGGCAGTAGACTAGTCAACCATGGACCTGGTCAAGGATGATATATGAGTGATGTCACAATGACCTTAACACTAACCCAAAATCCTTTTTACACACTAATTAATCTAGCCAGAGAGACAAACAAGTGGGCCCGTGGCCACGTTGACTACCACGCGGGCTCACCGGAGCCTCGCCGGGACTGCGTCCGAAATGGCGACAAACGGTATGGGAGTGAGTGCGTGCGTGCTCGTTCGAATCAGTACAGCGAGGGGAGCAAGCTAGAGGGGGAGCCGCTGGTTCTAGGTCACTAGTGAGTGGAGCACAACGACGTCTAGCGGTTGTGCACGGCGACGCACGACGGTGGCTCGGTACAGGAAGCGAGCAAAGCAAAGGAGGGCGGCGGCGTGTTCAGTAGCTCTCCCAGAATACAGAGGAGCGGTCGTAGAGGCGAAGTGCAGCTCGAGACGGCGGCGATTAACGTCGGTGACGGTGTCGGTGTCGGGGAAGACGACCTAAATCCTGTAGCTAGGGATCTCCCCGACCAGCGTGCTTTGGGGCAAATGACTAAGTCGAGCGTCGCGGTCTCCGTGGTGGCCTCAGAATGGCGAGGGGAGGCCGGAAGCGAGATCTAGCTCGAGCCATGTTAGGTTAGGTTTTCGGCAGAAGGGAAAAAATGCTAGGGGAAACGAGATCAAGAGAGATTGGTATGGGAGATAGAGGATAACATCGGCGTTCTTATCCCTGGCTCCAAGGCGGCGGGGCGAGGATCTTAGCGCCGGGAAGATCGACGGCGAGAGCTCCGCCACGCAGCTGCTTGTTGCCGGACGCGAGGAAGAAGAAAAGAAAGAGACGGGAAGAGGTATGGGCCAGAGTTGGGCCATGCGGGCTGCTGTTGGGATGACGGGAAGTGAGCGTAGGAGGAAAGGTGCTGCTACTAGGAGGTAGATAGAGATAGAAAAGAATGGGCCGTGGGCTGCTGCTGCTCGTTTACTCTTTTCCTTTTATCCTTTCTGTTTTTTAATAATTTGTTTTCCATTCAAATTTCTTCAAGATTTTTAAACACCATAATTTTTGTATAATATTTTAAATATTCCAGAGATAACTATACTAATTGATTACTCTAATCATGTTGATATTTTTCAATGCTCACAATTATATCAAATATTATTTATTGAATGGAATTAATAAGAATTAGGGTTTTGTTTCTAAATTTGTATTTTAATATTTGATTTGAACTTTTCTTTATGGAATTTATTTGCTGAATACTTGCAACACCAAAAAAGTTATTATGAATCAATTTGTGAACTTTTATTATATATTGTTATATTTTCTTCATTTTCTTTATCTATATACTTTTCCTATTATTATCTGTGAGTGCTTTTGATATAAATTTAATTGAGCTAATATCCACAAACTTATGATAGAATGCCTTACTATTAGCTAATGAGATTTTATTCTCATTAACTCATAATATTAAGGAAATCTTTATATGGCGAATTCTATTCTTCAAAATCTAATAACAGGTGAATCCTAACCACCCTTCTTATTTTGAATATGCATAATTCTTTTCTTGGAACTAGTTATTCACTACTTGCTTAAATGTGATTAATATATGGATATAATATTGGGCATAATGGTTTATAGTAATTTCCAATTATTTGCTACACATGATTTAAAGGTTTGAAAGTGTCAAAGATATATTTGAGTGATTTGCTATAGGAAATTATTCCCATAAGGCATTGTGGAAATAGGATGATAAATCTCTCAGATGAAATGGATTTTATGTTTGATTAAAGATTTAGGGTTTAATGTTTACCAAGAATTCCTATCTTCCATAATTCACAATCCTGGACTGCTAATTAAGGAATTCCTTTCCTAGATATATTACTTCTTTATATCCATCATCATGTGCTAACATGATGAGCTTTACTTTACAGAAATATTCTTATCCACCTAGTATTCTTGTAAATCTATTTATAAACACAATAAGCTTGACACTAAAGATTTTATAATTTTGTCATATCTATACTTGGATATATCAACTACTTTACTACTAATAACTTCCAATCCAACAAGTAGTTCCTTCTACTCCATTCATACACTTCCTTAATCACCCACCACTAATATTTCTCCAGTAGATGTCTATATCAAACTACTTCACCTCTAGTGTTTAGTATTTCCCAAGAGGATAATACTAACTCAATAATTCAATGTTACTCTAGCATCATCTAGATCATACTATCTTGTCTCTACTTAACTACTGTATCTCATACTCCAACCTCACATTATATTAATGTGACTTGTCATGGCTATCTTAGGATAACATATCTATACTAGGGTTCCAATCATGTTTTATCCACCAATGCCACTTATACATGATATAAGCATTCAATCTTGGTGAATAAGGCATGATCATTATAATCCTTTGATCCTTTATGGCTTAGGTTGCCAGTTGGCTAAGCAAGGCTTCCATCCATACAACATTACAATTATATTATAATTATCTTCTGTTTAGTACCTACTTGATCCAATAGGACTACTCCTGATAACTATCTTCAGTATTCATCCTGGGAATACTCTTTGTTACCACATATATCTTTATTTCAAATAACCCTTCTATCCATTCAGGAGTGAGTTAACTCCATCAATAATCCTAATGATTTCATTCTCTTCAAACTCTTCCATCCTATAGATGATATCTAAGACTAGCATTATCATCTACCTTTTCTTACTTCATTCTCTAATGGTTTTAGAATGGATGCTATGATAAGGATAAGAGTTGATAGATCAAGAATTGATAGTTTAAGAATTTGTGAATCAATAGTTGATTACTCAACATTGATGAACAACAGATATTAAGATAAGGTTCATTAGAGATGATAAAGATTGATATGGAAAGAAGGATATATGGTGAATGATCTTGACTTGGTTTCCTTCCTACTCAATCTCACTAAAGGGTTACGGTTAGGTATTACCATGATACTCATGGTATAAGATAGATCAATATTTAGTTGTTACATTCTTATTACTTAAGTTATATTTATAACTTGGTATTCAGGAGTTATGTAATGAATACTGGAATATGACTACTTAAGGATCAAATATAAATCATTAAGTAATGTATTAGGGTTTAACTTTTATTACATTTGATCTACCCTTAGATCAAATCTCCCTTACCCAAAATAAGGTTTTAATAAAGGTCATATTGAAACTTATCGCAATCAACTTGATGATCTACTTCAATTCCATCAAGTTAAGAGAAGCTTCAATCACTTTGACAAGTTTTATTCAAAAGCGCGAAAATTATTCGGATTTTCTATGCATGAATGCAATGCACATATCTTGGTTCAGCTTATTTCTAAGCTCTAATGTTGGGATGTTATACTTGGTCCATTCTAGATCCATCCTAGAGCCAGGGTCCTGCATAAAAATGGAGCAGGTATCGCTACTTTAACACCATGCTTCACACTGGTCAGTCAAAATAAGGCTGCAGGTTGTTGATAGGTGAGAGTAAAGCAGGTATCACGCTGTATAGTAACAGATCCTAGCCACGTGAAGGTCTACTCCTAGAGAGAGTTATAGAAGCCTGGGGTCTGGCGTAAAGTGCACAGTGCTGCAGGGGAGAGATCGAGGACTGCATGCATGTCTTCAACATGATCTGCATTTATTCTGTCTCTTTGTCTCTTGTGGCTATTTTTTTTCTCTCTCTTTTTCCGAGAGAAAGGGCACTTACCCCGGTTGAAACCAAGTTTACAACATTATGGTCCACAGGGAAAACATCAGGATCAACGCCCCGGTACACAAAACCTCAGCAGAGTTCCATTTCTTCCTTGTGTTTAAGCTTGTCTAGATACATGTACTAGGATTAATTTAGAAAACAACAGGTCCGGATTTTGGAAACTCCACGGAGTAGTTACCGGAGAAAAGTAGTAGTAGTTGTACAGTTATACTAATACTCCAGTAATACATGTCTTGTATATTCGAGTAGTACATCACTTTTTACAGTACTCCGTAGGTATAGGCATTTGTGGTGGGCGGGCAGCGGGCGACGATAGCTATTTTCAGCTTTTTACTAGGCGTAGTACTCGAGTGCTCTCATGACTTCATGAAGTGACACTACAAAACAGTACTATACTACTCAGATGCAGCTATCATCACACGATTCCTAGGGGCACGCTAGAGACACTGGTGCTGAGATGCACGTCCTTGCTGCCAAGGCAATTCATTTCGCTCCTCTCCCTTTCTATTGTATAGATGGTTGCGTGCTTGCTAGATTTTGCAGGCTTTTTTAACGTGCCACGGGACCGGCCAGGTATAGCACGTTGGGCATAGTCGAGTTTTCATATCAATGTGACATTAAATATTTTAATTCAATGCGGAGCAAGGAGATGATTTACGTGTAAAGTATGTTGTACAGAGGTTATTTTTTATCCTGGGATTTTGATATTAGTACTCCGTATTTTACTTAATCACTACGAATACATGCGGTTTCCCATGTTTCTTCCTTTTAGCAGGAGTATTAATTACCTGAAATCACGTGAGTACTAATTAACGTCGATTTCTCTATATTGGCACCCCTCTTTCCTAGAAAGCATGCAGAAATTAAGGGGAGGAAGTAATACAAAGTATAAGAGGTTTTACTGCGTCGCAGTGGGGGAGATGAAATTAAAAACGTAGTACTTATGCTAGATCCCAACACCGTTCCAACTTGCACTTGATGATCTTCAATCTCCAAACCTTATGACAGATAGGTAGTACTAGAGGTTAAATTAATCATAAGACTTCTTCTTCTTCTTGGACCTGAATCCTTCCGCTGCGACCTTCTTGTTGGCGTTGTCCTTCCGCTTCGCATGGCATCCCCCAGCTCTCGCCTTCTTCTTCTTCTTCAAGCCTCCTGCCTCCTTCTCCTTCCTTTTCTTATTGTCAGTGAAGAAGGGATCGAGTGCACTCTTCTTGTAGACAATTTCTAACCCCTCATCCTCCTGCTTCCCCTTCTTCTTGCCGAAGAAGGGGGGATCGAGTGAACTTTTCTTAAAGACGACGGGTCTGTCATAGATGAAATATAAACCATCGTCCTCCTCCTTCCCCTCCTCCTCCTCTGTGCTCTCTGGCGGCGTCCCCTCCATCAGATGATGGTAAGCAGCGTCCTCGTCGGAAAAATTACCTTCCAGAGTGTTGGAATAGTATGGCCCGTCAACAGACTGCCCTCTATCACCATGGTAGGGACTGTTATCCCCATTGGACAATGCCTTGTACTCGTCAATGGAGGTTCACTGATCAGAGTAGCTATGCGGAATTTTTGTGTGTGTGTGGTGGCTTGACCAGGGGGGGGGGGAGGCAGGGGGAGAGACAGAGAAAGTTCTTCAGTGTGTGCATCGTGCCTCAATGCGAAGAGTTGGTCGTTGTTGATGGCTGCTTAAAAGGGCTTGCTCAGGACATCCAAACATCCAATATGAGCCATGGATGACCAATGTCTAATGGGCCTTAATTTCAGAACATGGGCTCGTGACTGCCTTTGATTCCGGAGCTTTCGATCCCTGTTTGCTCGACCCGATCCTGGAACAAAGTGACAAAAAAGAATGTTTAGTCTATTTGGAAAGAAACATGAGGATCTGCGGGTACCGCCGTTAGACGTGGACAAGGTCCGTTTTCTTTAACTAAATCGAATCTCGCCTAGAAGTTACGGCACCTGGAGCATTTCTTTGAGTATATCTCTCAACTGGGGTTAGTTTTGAACCATCCGCAGGACAAGATGGATCTCTAATTCATTCTATATATAGTGGAGTCTTTTACGAATCAAAAAAGAGTAGAATCAGGGCCCTACTATGTATATGCGTTTGACCTCACTATTACTTTCATTCCCAGCTTTATCCCAATCTTATGAAGTAGCGCAAAGGCAAACGAAGGATCATAAAAACAAGGAAATCTTCATTCCTCTAGCCAAGTAACGAGGGAGGTCAGAGCTCTGATGTCGATCTGGTCGGGAAAAAAGACAAATCAAGTAGCAGGAATCGTTGAATTCATTACTCGACCACTCTAATTTTCACACAAGTAGAGGGAGTACGACCTATATTTAAGCGAGCGGGAAAATATCCCACTATCCCCAAAATATTTCACGCCCCAAAGTTTCAAACATACTGGATTCCCTTTCCACCCCTAGTTAAGGCGGTTCGATAGGGCTTTAATCGTAATTTCCCGGTTCACCACCTCTACCCCCACCCCCACCCCCACCCCCACCCCTCCCACACACACCCACACACAATCCTCGCCCGCAGCTGGGAAAGCTCTATGGAAAACCCTAGATCTAACCTTCACAACCTTACCCTAAATCTGCTTCTTCGCCGCTGTCTTCTAGCGCTCGGAGCAACCCCTGTTCTTCTTCCACAAGCATCGCCAGCAATCTGCTTCTTTGGCGCTGCGTCCCGTGCTCGAAGCAACATGCGCAGGATGCCTAGACGCTGTCCCTATCCAGGTAACTAGATCTCTTTTGATTTTCGTATGATAAATATGGAGCAGTTAACTGTATTTTGTATTGAAGCTACTTTCGTAGTAACTTACAAGTGCTATACTTGTTATCCTTATCTCCCAAAAAAAAACTCTTTGTAGTCATGTTTAACTGTAACGAGTTGAACTGCGATTTTGGTTGTCATGGCGAAATATGAGCCAACGAACGGTAAACACATTTGTTTCCATTATCTCCTTTATTAAAGTTCCCGCCCATAAGTGATTCCATTGTAATTTCTCTCTGTTTTGGCATAGTCTATGGCAATAACTGTTAGTTACTGCCTGATGATGTTCTCTTATCTGTGCAGTACACGTTTACATTCGTTATACTGCTTCTAGTAATAGGTCGAGTTTATTTGATTCTACTTACCCCATGATTCCTAATAGTTTGTTGTTGTTACACAACATGTGCAGTTTACACTAGAAATCATAGAATAAAGGGCCCCTATAATCTAGTAACTATCTATTCCTTTCCTATCACTTCAGGCTAACATATATCAGATTGCAACTTTTTGTGTTTACTATTTGCTGCACCTTTATGCAGAGGCCCAACAATGAAGTATGGAGACCACCAGTCCAATTACATGATGCAGCGAACATCGTCAACGAACATACCTATAACTAGATAAGAAACCGTGAGACTCTATATAGAGCTACTGTATGCACCCCTCCCCCACACACAGTTTTTAAGGTTTAAGTCCCCTTGTTTCAGGTCTTTTAGTCTAGTTCAGTTTTATTTTTGTCGGAGGCACTAGGATGATTAGAACAAGGCCAGATTTGCAACATAATCCAATATAATAGAAAGAGAAGGATCATAATCAACCATTCACTTAAAATATCACTCTGGTATCTGCCACTTGTCTGACTATTTTAATACGAGGCACGCGATAGTTCAATTGGTCTTTGGGCAGACAATCAAAAAATATAAATCTGAATGTTTATGTATCAAACTGTTTGATAGATTGTTTCACCATTGCTCTTAAATGATCTGGCTAGTCTATTAGAGGAACATTATTGTTCTATTTGTAATTTGACTGAGTTACTATAGTATTTTGTCAATCATTACAACAATTCCACCTACCTAAGATTCAGATCCAACTGCAATTTGAGTAAACTAGTTAATATCAGCCACAATGGTTAATGCTTATTTTGTTCTTCGGTAAATGCTTCTCTATCGGTTTAAGGAGCTCTCAGTCGATGGATTCATTACATTCATAAATCATGCATTCTACTTTGATCAGTTTGCTTGAGGTTCTTGGGTTGAGTGCTTACATTGCTATATCAGACCAAAATAATCTTTTGAGAATGAATAGGTAGTTTTGTTCCTTCGTATGATGTTGTAACTTTTTTATATTAGTTTTATTCTTCATCAAGTAGAGCAGTAATTTCACAGAGTAGAAGTGACAGTTGCACATGATCTCATCCATCTATGAAGTCGACTGTTCCAGTTATTCCGGAAGATGGAGATGTATGAGGCCCTGCTGCTACTAGGTGACTGATTTGAAATTCTTTGGTTTTTCTTTTCCTTGGTAATGATGATATAGGTCATTTATTTTTGTTTCAGGTTGTAAATACAAATATGAAGGAAGAACATAAATCAACTACTTCGGTGCAGATTTCTTTGCATAGAGCAGCACTGACAACGCATATTGCTCCCGTAGGTATATGATGTCGACTGTTCCATCCATTCCAGCGAAAAGATTTTTTGGAGTTGCACCCCAAGATGCACTTTATGTAGTTGGACAGGAAGCCAACAGAACAGATGCAGTAGTCTCCATAGCATGGAATGAGTTATCTGAGTTGAAGAACATGCAAGCTTTGACGGAGAAACTACTCAATAATCTCCTCAACAAGTCTTGTGGTAAGCCCGTCGTTACATGTGAGGTGATGCGAGCTTCCTAAAAGGAACTTTTTTAACCGAGATTCTGTGTGTTTATCAGTTGTGTTGTACTATGATGATGCTGTTTTAGCTACGAATTTTTTCTGGCCTGTAATAATTTAATATTTTTACAGTTATAAGTTTTTCTTTCATAGTTCCAGAATTCTTTTAGTGCCGTAGATAATCTAGTACTGGGAATATGCCCCCAATTTTCTTATTTTTGTACCAGTCCTTGATGGGTCGCCATTCAACAGTGACGGGCCTTCCGTGCCACCATGTGGTAGCGGGCCGTTTCACCTATACACACTAAATAGTAAAAGGCTAAAACAGTAAAAGGCCAGAACAGTAAAAGGATAGAATAGTAAAAGGACAAAATAGTAAACGGCCAAAACAGTAACTTACCAGAATAGTAAAGGGCCAGAACAGTAAAAGTCCAGAACAGTAAAAGGCCATAAGAGTAAAAGGCCAGAAGAGTGAAAGCCCAAAATGCAACGGCCCGCTAGTGTGCGTAGACTGGCCTTCTATAGGCTGTAATGGTAACAGGCCCAAAAGTCTATGGGCCACCACGGGTTACATAAATGGGCCCACTTCAAATAGTATAATAATGTACAGTAACGAGCCAAAAAGCGCGCTGTCCAAAGGGGGCCCAATTAGAACAGTGCAAGGCGGAATAATAATAGGCCCGATCTCTTATGGGCCGCACAAATGGGCCAATTCAAACAGTGTATGTGGAAATAGTAATGGGCCAGAAAGTTTACGGGCCACCTACGGCTGCACCAGTGGCCCCATTTGTAATAGTGCATGTCAAAACACTAATGTGCCACGATCTTGTTAGGCTTCCTTAATGGGCCGGCCCACTTAATAATTACTAGGCCTTGGCTGGGTCTGGCTTCTACCATGGTTTTATTGACAGTTAATGGTGTTAACTGTCTGTTAACAGCGCTCGCCACGTGGCAGTTTGCATAACGTCAGCAGTCAAAGCGGCTGGCGAACACATCTATGACGGAACAACTTTTCGTGGCTAAAGGGTGCGATCTGCCACTATCAAAAAGAACCGTGGTAGATTCATTTGTGACGGGGCTTTTACCACTAAGGGCATCCGTCGTAGAAGACTCTTCAGCCACGAAAAATTGGCCTTCAACCATGAAAATTGTCCGACATTTTTTTGTAGTGAACCTTGGAATCAAAGTAGGTAACGAAACCCATGAGTGTAAGTTGATGAACAGAAAGTAAGTTGTGTGGAAGTGTTTTGTCAAGCATAATGTCCACAATATAAGTATACGGTGTGACCACTACCTTACCCAAACACAATACCTTAGAAGTTGATCCATCTCCATAAGTGACACACATTTTGGAAGAATTTGGATTTATCTCATCGAGCATATCTTTGCTTAAGGTCATATGACTAGTAGAACCACTATCAACCACCCATTTTCTTCCACCGGAATCATAGTCCTACAAAAGAAATCAATGCTTGGTCTTAGGTACACATTGTTGGATGGGTCCTCTTTTGTTACTCACATGTGTCTTAGGAACCCAAATGGCCAAATGGTAATCGTCACCATAAGAGGTTCCCACATATTTAGAATAGACATGACCATCATAAGATTTCACAAGGACATAGGAAGGATTATATTTTCTCGCAAAGTCATTGTGGGATGGTTCATAGCCATCCTTAATGACACATGATTCCTTCACAATTGCCTTCTCCCCTCCTTCACAAAGGTAATCATTTTGGAAGGGGGAGTTGGCACACTCTTCTTCTTGTTCTTGCTCTTGTTTTTCTTCTTGGTCTTGGGTGCAAATCCAAGTCCTTCCGTGGTCACATTGTCCCTTTGATTTCTCAAAAGGGCATTTAGACTTTTCTCACCTTGTATGCACATGACAAGACCTTTCTCGATTCTGGCCTTCAACCTAATATTCTCCTCAATAAGATCTTTGTGCTCACAAAAAGGGTTAGTAGCACAAGAAGCAACACTAGTTGGCACAATTGGACTTTTATTTTTTGCTTGAGTTTGAATTTGTTCATGAGACTTTGAGAGAAGAGAGAATTTTCTCAACAGGACCTCATGGTCCTTCTTGAGTTTCTCAAGTTCTACATTTAGTCTAGCATGACCAACCCCAAACTCAAGCCTTTCCTTTTTAAGAATTTTACTTAATGAAAGAGCATGATCACGTTCCTTAGTAAGTTTTGAGACATTCAAGTTATATGATTCTTCATGAGAAACATTAGTCCCTTTGATAATGACTCTTTTACTTTTCTCTTCCTCAATATTATCGGATATGGAGTCTATCTCCATGGTGGCCTCACGAGAATGCCTAAACATCTTTGATATGGTATCATCTCTTTGATTGATGATATAGCGTGCTTCACCTAGTTGACCCATGAGAGACTCAACACATATCTTAACATCACCTTCCAAGTTAGTTAAAAAGTTAGTGGTTTCCACCACTTCCTTCTTAATCTTGAGACCTATCTCATCATCATATGAAGGAGCATCAGAAGAGGGAGTTGATGGCTTAGGAGTTACCACAGTGCCCTTAGCCATGAGGCATGTGTCCTTGGTGATGAGCTTGTTATCATTTGGAGAGTCGAAGAGAGATGTTGGTGAAGCGGTTGCGGTAGAAGAGGAAATGGTTGGGTTAGTGGAAGCGCTAGCAATTTTGGCAATGGCGGCCACTCCCACAATCTCTCCGTCTTCATCATCACTCTCATTCTCTTGAGTTTCTTCATACTCTTCACGAGCCACCAACACATATTTTTGGGGTTCCTTCTTGTTTGGAACGTTCTTATTGCCGAAGTTCTTGTTGTGAGCTTTCTTAATGAATTTTCTTGTTTGTAGTGGGATTGTTCTTGGATTTGAACACAAGCCTTCCTCCATGGTCTTCTCTCTTCTCATATGGGTGCTCGGCAACAAAGTGGCTCGTTTCGTGACAATTGTAGCATGATTTTAACTTGGGCCTTGGGTTGCTTGGGAGAGATCTTGAAGCATTTCCCTTTCCTTGATTCCTCCAGAAGGTCCTTGATTCTAGATCTTGGTGATCATGAAGGGCATACTTTATGTTTTCGGAATCACCACCTATTACCTCCAATCCAACATCTTCTTCCTCATAGATTTGGTCCTTGGCCTTCCAGGCAAGGGTGGGAGAGTCCATCCTTCGCGCATAATAAAGAGCATCATCGGCGGTCTTGTTGATGATTCGAAGAGATACAAACCCACTTAGCACTTCATTTGAAGACATGGCATAGAAGTCCGCTCTTGACCGAATGTTATTTGTGAAGTCTCTTCTGAAGAGCAAGATGGCTTGCATGAACTTGCGATTGATCCACTTGTCATCAACATGCTTTCTCCCATGGTCAATCATCTAAATAGAGAGATCCGTGACCCATTGATATAGCTCTACGGGAGTCTCATCTTCTTTTCGAACAAAGGCATCGACTTGCTAGTGCATTTCTTCAAACGTGGAGCTTTGGATGCTATTGTTTCCAAGTTAGACTCGCTCGAGGGAATTCCAAGCCTCCTTGGCAGTCTTATAGGAGAATGGCCAAGGCGGTGGCGTTGATTTGGTAGTTGATCTCTTCCGTGGGGGTCATGTTGTAGGGATCACATGGGTTGAATCCATACTCCACAACCTTCCAAATATGAACACTTGAACTTTTGAAGTGAGAACGCATAAGGTATTGCTAATTGGTGAAATTAGATTCATCAAGCTTAGGAGGAGGACCACGATGGATGATATGAGGCGTGGGAAGGGGAGAATTATTATAGCTAGGTGGTGGGGGCACACTTCCATGAGGTTTATCCTTTCCCTTTTTGACACCTTCACTAGAGGGAGTATCCTTGTGGAACTCATCCACCGGTTTGATACCACTTGATGCACCATCAAGGGCATCGGTGAAAACAACATCTCGTTTTCCAAGGTATGACTCAAGCAAGGCGTTCATCTCTTCTCCAAGCAAATTTCTAACTGAACTAATAGAGTCGGTAAGATATTTCTTAATGATGGGTGAATTTTCATTAGGGGATTCATCCCCCACCAGCTTGCTTCTCATACTTCTCTTACACTAGTGGAAGTGGGGCCTCTAGTCCTGGCCCGTAAGGGCCTCTAGTCCCGTTTTTCAAACTGGGACTAGCCAAGCGGGACTAGAAGCCCAGGCATTAGTCCTGGCCCGCTCTCCACCGTGACAAATTTTCCTCCACGTGGACACCACGGCGCGCGCGGGGTGCACCACAACTAATCCCGGGTGGTGTTAAGGACTGGGACAACTCTGTCGCGACAGCATTTTGGGCACTTCCTCTATCGTGGCAGAGAATTCATTTTGTATTATTTTTTTCATTTCAAAATAGTTTTCGAATATTTATACGCTACCATATATTGTACATGTTCGTTCATATATAATATAACTTGTCTTAAAACATTGAGCATACAAATATATACAATTTTGATAGTCACATGGAGATCACAATTACTGGGACTAGAGCCCGTCTACTCGATTACACGGCCGGGGATCATCAGAAGTTCCTATTTACACTAAATTCTCCAGCATCATCTATCAACTCTTTTATCAAAAATCATGCCATCTCCTCTGAAAAACCTAGTAGGCGTTGCTGTGGTAGGAGCTTTTCCCTCATGGCCTCGAACTATATAAGAAAAGGAGATCAATATCAATTATGATAACAAAAAGTGACGGTAATAAAATAAAATTATGAACGTATGGCTTACGTTGATGCTAAAACCTTTACGCTCGGAGGTAAATGTGCGAATGAACTCGCAAACATAGAATCCACATAGATTCGTCCCCTGTGGATGCCTCGCGCACTTTACGAGGATAGAATTCAATCAAAATAATAATCTAGCATCATAATTGTATTGAAACTAGAAGTAAAGAGATGCGTGGACATATAATGTACTACTTACCAAGACTGGAATACACGTCAACTTCTTACTAAAGGAACCAAAAGTTGCAGTCTTGAAACTCTTCCAAACCTTGCCCGACAAAGAAAATGAATGAATGAGTTATTCATTATTACCTAATATGTAAGAAATCAACGAATAGAAATTGCTCTAGAGCCAATGATTGAAATTACCTCTGGAGCATTTCATGCATGCTGCGGAACTCCTCCATGTGTTTCTTTAATGAGTCAAAGACTTTAACTATTCTCTTATCAAGTTAAATGTGTAGCAGAATCCAATGAAACCTGCACAAGTGTATATATACGTTAGTAACTCATCATTTCAACTTAACGTAGAGTAAGAAAAAGTGAGTATGTACAACAGAGTAAGACCCTCACTTGAAGTTGTAAGTAAATAGTATGTGGTCATAGAAATGTTGCTCCGCTAGAAACCTTAGAAGGCTATTCGCCGTCTCCTCGGTTTTCTACATTAGCATCTTTATATGTACTTTATCTCGGTCAATGAACCCAACACCATAGATATTTTTTCTTTTACATTCCAACATCTTCATTTTGCATAATAGAGTACAAAAGGATATAATGAGGATAAGTACATGCAATAAACTGAATATCTGAAAGAACTGAATTCAACAACTTACAGACAATAGCAACTCATGATAGATCTGTCGAGGTCGTAGAAATTGTATAACTAGAAGAGTTCTGGAATCTCAACATGGATCTGTCTCTTTTGGGACTTTTGCTATGAATTGTGCTGTCCTGCTTTACGACCTTCAGGTACCATTCATGGAGATTCCGCATTTATGTTGGAAGTTCTCACAACTTCTCTTTGCTGACCAAATCCGTCCCTGGGACATATCTAGCAAGTACAACAGCCTTGGGTAAATTGTTCTTCTGGGGTCCTAACAATTCAGCAACACTCACATTCATAGCGGCCGCCAACTCTGCAGCTGCTTCCATATCTATTGGCTCCGAGCGTTGCTGGGGAACATTTTCAGATAACACCTTGAGCGGTTGGATCGATTGTTTGGCCTGTTGTCCGAGCAGGGGAACGTCTGATCTTTTACCGCATGCACTTTTTCTTGGCTTGCTCTCGCTTGCACTTTTGCTTGATTTGATCTTCGCCACTTCTTTCTAAAGTGTGCGTAGATAGTCATCTGGCTTATGGTGCAACTTCTATTGCGATTTTGTGTTCAGAAAATCAAGTGCATACTTTTTTGCTTCTAGGTGTATACCGGAGCAGGATCGGGTTTCTTCTTTTCAAAATGCGCATCACATTCGGCCTTTGCGATCGCTGTAGTTTCCTCGTTAGTACGATCGTAAGTTCTGATGGGAATATTCTTATGAGGTATTGTTGGGAGGGGCGACATTTTTCGTTTTGGGATGCTGCATTGGTTAGTACTCATTGACGGAGCAGGCTTCCGCTTATTTTCCTTAGCGGGCTGACCCTGTGGCAAAGATCAAGATGGACTCGCGTTGTGATGGTCGTAGTCATAGGGTGGGCTTCTTGGAGGTGATGGAGGTGAAGGTGACCCGCGACGACTTGGAGGGGGTGTTAGACTTGGCACCGAGCCTGGAATCTTGATGTTTTCTTGTCCCATAGAATGATACCACCCAGTACTTCTCCAAGTGTCCTCTCACCTTCAGGTCCAGGGATGTCAAGATCCATTGTGTCCCACCCCATTACGATTTGATCCACCCTGACTTTAGCATAGCCAGCTAGAATCTCACGGCCATGCCAGCCCGCGTCAGGTCGACAAGGTAGAGCACATCCGACCGCCACCTTCACGGATATGTTCTTCACATTCTGATGGAGCTCACAAGATATCTGCTCCTTGATTGCATCCACGGGGTAGCCGAGACCACCATCTATCATCTGTGCATCCTCAGTCGGGACCTCCGATTCAGCCATGCTGCTTCTCCGCTGAGATGGGTTGGCGGTAATATCGAGTGCAGGATCTTGCAGGCGTGCTACTCCTCTAAGTTCGTCAATCTGCTGCTGTTGATTCTCAATTCTTGCTAGCAACTGGTTAAACCTATCTCCATCCTCCTTCTCACGTTGCTGCTTTGCTCTCGCTCAGCTTCTATAAGAACCTTGGTCTTTGGGAAACCCAATCTCCCACATATAACTAGGGCCAAGGCCTCGTACTTGTCCTCCGTGTTCGCCATTCCCAAGGACCTTTGTCAGCAAGTCATTCTCTCTATCGGGATGGAACTTTGTTTTCTCTTCTTTAATTTCTTTCATCACTTTCAGCCTTGACACCCTAGGTACCCTAATCCCGTCACTACAAACATGTCCCCTATAAGTTCATCATACTCACTCCCATGCCCAAGGAACAAATTTCTTGATCTCAAATCCCATTCTTTGTGAATTGGTTCTAGAATGATCCCTTTATCACACAGTTCTTTCTCTTTTTCCCCACTTTTCATGGTAGTCACGTAGCCCCTGGCCCCAGGCGAAGGTGATATTTATTTTTCGCAACATTATCTTGTTTTTTCTGACTTCTTCTAAGCATCTTCTGACTTCTTGTACTTCACAAATGCATCCTAGTAATGCTGCTTCTTCGCTAGATAGCCTTCGAATTTTGGAGTTTTCTTGTCCTTTTGATACTTTAGCCATAATGCTTTCTTCCAGTTCTGGAATAGTTTGGCCATCTTCTTAAGGGCCCACTGCTTGACTTTCTTCCTCAATGCTGTTGTCTCGGCATCACTCTCACATTCTGGCAGCAAGAAATGTGCCATGAGGTCATTCCAAAGACCCTCTTTGTACCTTTCGGTGACATACTCACTCTCTTTCGCCTCTTTGGAATTATGCCACTCTTGAACAGTAGGGACGCGATCCCTAACCTTAACTCTGCATTTTTGTTTAAATACGGTTGCAACCTTTTAGGTTCCAATGGTTCACCCGGTGCTGATACCGCTGTACTTGTATAATTTGTATGCACATCCAACTTCTGGACGGGCTTCGCTTGGAATTTTTGCTCGATGTGGAGGCCTAAGAGAAGAAACATTCGTCAATATCATATATATACAACTCGGTATGTACAACTACTCTTAGACATATAGTGATCACCATATATACCTCGCCGGTCTTTGTTAAGCATCCATGGGCTTCTCCATCATCGGAGTGGTCGACTCCTCCATCATCGAAGCCGGCGGCTTCTCCCTCTCTTTGGTCAACCTCCTCCCCCTCACCGGATGGGTTCAAATACCTCGAGGGTGATTTAGATGGATCAGCGTCGTGGATTATATCCTCAAGAATGGACTAGGTGGATCCATAGTTTCTGCAAAATGCGAGATGCACACAATATTATTGCAAAATGCACACATTATTTGAACATAGCAAAACATATTCTATACACAAATATTTCTATGCAATAATTATTTCTATATACAATAATATTTAAACGCAATAATACTCCCATACAAAATATTTCTATATACATATTTTTGTACAAATAATATTTCTATATACATATTTCTATAATATAATTTGTATAATTATCAAAAAACTAAAATACCTAACTAATAATATTATTTCTATAATTATCAACTAACTAATATCAGCTATATACATAACTAATAATTATCAACTAACTAAAATACCTAACTAATAAAAATTACCAACTAAAATACCTAACTAATAATATTATTAGTTAGTTATTATTTCTATAATTATCAACTAAATAAAATAACTAACTAATAATATTATTTCTAAAATTATCAACTAACTAATATCAACTATATACCTAACAATTATCAACTAACTAAAATACCTAACTAATAAAAATTACTAACTAAAATTTATAACTAACTAATTACCTAGTCGAGGCAGTGGGTGGCTGTGGCGCTGGCGGTGGTAGTGGTGGGGGAGACGCGGTGGCGGCCGCCGATGACGGAGGGGCATAGGCGGGCGATATGGTGGCGGCTGGCACCACGGGAGAGGCGCGGGGAGGGCGACGCACGCGGGGAGGCACGACCGACGTGGTGGTGGCGGCTGGCGCAGAGAGTCGTGGGGAGGGGCCTAGTAGCGTCGAGTTCATCAATGGCCCTCCATGTCCCGGTGCGTGGAACACACCGGGGAAGGAGGCGGCAATAAATACCCCGCGCTCTAGTCCTCGTGCGTGGCACCAGCCGGGACTACATGTGGGGCACTAGTCCCGGCTGGAGGAACGCACCGGGACTAGAGCGGGCGCTTTTTGGCACCCGCGTGCTGCCTACCCCTTTAGTACCGGCTGGTTAGATTGGCTGGAACTAAAGGCCCAATTTGCGCGCGCTGGGCCAAAACCTGCGATCGCTATGCTATTTTTTTCAAAAATTTGAATTTATATTTTTTAAACATTTGAATTATACATTTTTTGCATACTTATAAATTTTATAAAACTTTCAACATAAAAAGTGCTTGAATTTGAATAAGTAATGCAAATCAATTTTTTGTTTTATAAAATAGTTATTTTAACTAGTCAAATTATTAACCATCTTGCCATTATCAATTTAAAAATGCATTAACTATTATATTTTGCTTGTTTTTGAATCTAACTAATATTTCAACATAAAAAGCGCTTGAATTTGAATAAGTAATCCAAATCCATTTTCTTTTTTATAAAACAATTATTTTAACTAGTCAAACAGTTAACCATTTTTCCATTATCAATTTATAAATGCATTAACTATTATATTTTTCATATTTTTGAATCTCACTAAACTTACAACATAAAAAGTGCTTGAATTTGAATAAGTAATCCAAATTCATTTTCTATTTTATAAATAATTATTTTAACTAGTCAAACTATTAAAAAATTTGCCATTATCAATTTAAAAATGCATTAACTATTATATTTTGCATATTTTTGAATCTCACTACACTTTCAGCATAAAAAGTGCTTGAATTTGAATAATTAATCCTAATACATGTTTTCCTACCTCCTCCCGCCATGTTTTCCCATATATTCCCACCATTTCCCACAGCTTCCCGCCATATTTTCCCGCACTTTTCATCTAACCGAGGTTTTAGTCCCGGTTGGAGCTACTAACCGGGACCAAAGATATTTCCCGCCATTTCCCACCGCTTCCTTCAATGTTTACCCGCACTTTCCCTCTAACCGGGGCTTTTAGTCCCGGTTGGAGCCACTAACCTGGAACAAAGATATTTGCCGCTATTTCCCACCGCTTCCCACCATGTTTTCCCGCACTTTCCCTCTATATCTAGGATGACTATGCCATAGCTATCCGCACATCCACACTTTCCTCTCTGACAACAATGGACACCACATACTGGTCCATTTCGACTCTCGAGGAAATAGAGGCGTTGTGCGCCTCTAGCTACCCATGCCCCTCGGGCTACTGGCTGCCTGCCGACTGGATGCTGAGAGCTGGAGGGGTTCCTGTCCCTCCTGTGCCTCAAGGTTCCACCCTCCAGGAGGCCATCACGAACCACTTCTACCTTGAGCTCACGCCGGAGAAGCGTATGGATCCCCATTGGGATACCGACAACTATGACACCTGGAATGCCTTCTTTGCTAACCGGCAGGAAAGGGAGCTCGCCAGGTATTAGGGTATTGGCCCTCCCCCGGTGAACCACAATGAAGCCGTCCGTCGTCTGTGGTGGACGAACCGTACTATCATCAGCGTGATGCGCTACATCGCCGGGGGAGATCATCCTCGCCTGTAGTGCCAACACTTTGACCCTCCATAGAGCCACAAGAAGGGTGCCAGTGGTGAAGGCCGCGGACGTAGAGGCGTCGTCATCCGAGAGCCCCCTCCCCCATGCGTCGTGAATCCGAGGCCGGTGCCCCCGGAATATGCTATGGCTGGGTTGGGGATTCAGCCGTGTGCGCCTAGGAACAACAACGATGATGATGACAATGACGATGACAAAGACGACCCTGAAGTTGTGTACTATAGGGCTATATATGAGCATGACTAAATGGGGGCCTTTAGTCCCGGTTTTTAATATTAATAAATGTATTGAGTGTTAGTCCCGGTTTGTGGCTAGAGCGGGACTATAGGGGGCCTTTAGTCCCAATTCTGTAGTCCCAGTTAGGAAACCAGGACTACCATGTTTGAGGTTTCATGGCTTTTAGTCCAAATGACCAATCGTGGCATAGTTTGTGATATTGTGCCTATAATAATGCATTCATGTCCATCATGGGATGGCGAACAATGTTGCGAGAGGAAGTTTTGCTTTTTGTCGCATAGAAAAGCCATTTTCCATTTTATGAGCGCCAAAAACATGGCTTTTTGTGAAGCAACCACCAAAATGTTATTTCAAAATGTTACATAAAAGGTTTAATACATTATTACATATCACCAACATCCCTATCTAGTGTTGTGGTTTTCTTCTGTGCCGTAGCCATGGAGAATCTTCATCATTTAACAGGATGCTTGGTTCAGTTCTCACTTTAAATGGAGGGATTTCATGAAACTTATTATAATCTTCTGAAATGTATGTCTTGTCATCCACTCCCACGATGTCTGGTGCTTTCGCTCATCGGACGATGTAGTCTTTGCTGAGTTATTTTTCTCGTTTTGGTAGACATGTCCTTCACATAGAAAACCTGAGCCACATTGTTGGCTAGGACGAATGGTTCATCAATGTACTCAAGATTGTTGAGATCCACTGTTGTCGTGCCATACTTTTCATCTACATGTACCCCGCCTCCTATCATCTTGACAAGTTTGCACTGAAACAAAGGGACCTTAAAAGTAGGTCCATAGTCAAGTTCCCATATCACCTCTATATACCCATAATATGTGTCCTTCTACCCATTGTCATCTGTTGCATTAAAGTGGACATCACTGTGGTTGGTGCTCTTTTTATCTTGGGCGATCATGTAAAATGTATTCCCATTTTTCTCGTACCCTTGGAAAGTACATAGAGTCGAAGATGGTAACCTTGCCAAAAAGTACATCTGATCTCCAACGGTGGTGTTATTCATGAGATGTGTCTGCAACCAACTGCCAAAAGTAGTCTCGTGTTCTACTTTAATCCAGGAGTCAGGTTTCCCTGGTTTTCAGAGCATATAATATTCTTGTGTTTCTCTATATATGGAGCCACCAAGGTAGAATTATGTAGAATTCCCCTCAATGCAACCAGAAGCAATTGCCTCATAAGCACGTGGCAGTCATGAGACTTTAGGTTTTTGAAAAAAAATTCTATCATATTTATTATTCTATTTATATTCGACGAGAAGCCAGACGAGACCTTGATATAAAAAAATGTGCAAAAAAGATTTCCTTCTCTTATTTGGTAAGAGCATAGCTGGCAGGCTTTGAAACTAACCTGGATGCATGCCGTCTCGTCCTTTATGATGTTTCTGGTCCTCCCGTGCTTCCGAGGTATCTTTTGACTTCCCATACAAGCCCAGGAAGCCTAGAATATTCACGCAAAGATTTTTCGTCAGGGGCATCATGTCGATTGCAGAGCGGACCTCATGGACTTCCTAATAGGGTAGCTCCCAAAATATAGATTTCTTCTTCCACATGGGTGTCTGTCCGTCGGCGTCTTTCGAAATAGGTTTTCCTCCAGGACCCTTTCCAAAGATTACATTTAAATCCTTGACCATACCAAATACATCAGACCATTACAGGGGACATGTTTCGTTTGGGTTTCTTCCTTGCCATCGAAATTCTTGCCTTTTTTCCTTAAGGGATGCCTGGGCGGAACAAAACGACGATTGTACGGGTACACATTCTTCCTACATTTTTCCATATATATACTTTTAGTCTCATCTAAACACTGTGTGCATGAATTGTATCCCTTGATCATCTATCCTGGAATGTTACTAAGAGCAGGCAAATCATTGATGGTTACGAACAGCAACGCTCGTAGGTCAAATTCCTGCTATTTGTGCTCATCCCACAGACATACACCTAGTTTGTCCCACAACTGTAAAACTTCATCAACTAATGGCCTTAGGTACACATCAAGGTTTTTGCCAGGTTGCTTTGGGCCTTAGATGAGCACTGGCATCATAATGAACTTCTGCTTCATGCACAACCAAGAAGGAAGGTTGTAGATACATAGAGTCACCGGCCAGGTGCTGTGACTGCAGCTCTGCTCCCCAAAAGGATTCATGCCATCTGTACTTAGACCAAACCATAAGTTCCTTTCGTCACCAGCAAAGTCCTAGAAGTCTCTCTCGATATTTCTCCACTGCCGACCATCAGCGCGGTGCCTTAACATCCCGTCTTTCTTATGGTCTTCCATGTGCCATCGCAACAACTTTGCATGCTCTTTGTTTCTGAACAAACGTTTCAACCGTGGTATTATAGGAGCATACCACATCACCTTGGCAGGAACCCTTTTCCTGGGTGGCTTGCCCTCAACATCACTAGGGTCATCTTTTCTGATCTTATACCGCAATGCAGTGCATACCGGGCATTTATCCATATTCTCGTACTTCTCACCACAGTAGAGGATGCAGTCATTAGGGCATGTATGTATCTTCTGCACGTCTAATCCTATAGGGTAGACACCCTTCTTTGCTTCGTATGTACTGACGGGCAATTCATTCTTTCTCGGAAGCATCTTCTTCATTATTACCAGCACTTTTCAAATGTCGAGTCAGTCACACCATTCTCTGCCTTCCACTTCAGCAATTCCAGTGTGCTACCAAGCTTCTTCTTGCCATCTTCACAAGTTGGGTACAACAATTTGTTGTGGTCCTGTAACATCTGCTCGAACTGCAACCTCTCCTTTTCTGTGTCGCGGTCTTGCTTTGCATCATAAATGACCCGACCAATATCATCAGCGGGATCATCTGGTTCCCGTTATTCACCTCCTTCTTCTTCATTGTCTTCCATTGCGATATCAGCATATTCAGGGAACATAGATCGGTAGTTGTCATTATCGTTCTCTTCTTCATCGTCGTCTTCCATCATAACCCCTCTTTCTCCGTGCTTGGTCCAAACATTATAGTCGAACATGAAACCGGACCGAAGAAGGTGGCTCTGAATGACTCTTGAGGAAGTGTGAGCCTTCTCATTCCTACATTCAACACATGAAAAACACATAAAACCATCCTCCCGCTTATTCTCCTTGGCCACAAGGCGAAAAGGACGCACGCCCTCTCTGTAAGAGGCAGAGCATCGGTCACTGTACATCCATGGATGGCTCATTTGGATTATACAACTATATATCAAATGAAATCATGATGCTAAAATTAGTACCGCGCGGTCTAAACGAGAAAATAGTTGCTAACCTTTTAGGACACTTGGAAAAAAAGATGAGAAAACTTAAGTGTGGCCCGGGCACCTCATATCATGTTTTTCTTGCGTGAACTAAAGTCGCATCGCTCTAACCGGCATTTCACCGAACACCTCTAGTGCATATGAAGAAAAAAACTAGCATAAAACTATGCTACATCCCACCAGGAACAAAATAGTTGTGAGGGGAGGGGTGTAGGGGTTCGTAGCATGGAAAACAAAAAAATTCTACCGCATGCATACAAACAAGCCAAGATCTATCTACTAGATTGTAGCAACGAGTCGATAGAAGCACTCACCCTCGAAGATTCCAAAGCGGTTAACGAGAGCAGATTCTCGTGGGTGATGTAGTCGTACACTTGCCGATCTCAAGATCGCGTAGACGATCCTTCCGGCGCTGCGTTCCAGCAGCGCTTTCGCAGTCAGTCACACGTTCGGTACTCGATGAAGAACTTCCTCTCCCTTGTTCCAGCAGGCAGCGGAGGTTGTAGTTCTCTCCTCGCGATTCCAGCAGCACGACGGCGTGGTGTTAGAAGTAGAGGGAAGATCCCGCAGGACTTCGCCTAAGACGGATGCAAGTTATGGTGGATTAGGGTTTCCTAAAAATCTAGGGTTTAGAGATCCAGGAAGAGGAGGAGGTGTCGGTGGTGGCTAGGGCGGCGGTGACGAGGAGCCGGCGGAGGCGCGAGGCGGCGGTGGCGCGACGGCGGCGGCTTGGCTCGGGGAGGGCTAGGGCTTGTGTTGTGTTGGGGCAGCCCTCCCCCTCTATTTATGAGAGGGGGGCAGCCTTGGGAGGGGTGGGTTTGAATCCAAACCCAAACCCAAGTTGGATTGAGAGAAGGACTTGTTTCTTCTCCCACTAGGAAACCATTGTTCCAGTTTGACTTTTCAAACTTCCCGTTTGACTTTCAATTTAGAGCTTTATTTCTCTCTTGCCAATGACAACACAAAGCGACTTAGGATATGATCTAATCATTCCTTATATCCATGACACATTCATGGACCATTCCCCTTCTAGTCTGGTGAACCTTCTAGACCCTTCTAGAACCTCTCCGATGAAATCATCAGAAACTTTCCCGAACTCCGAAATAGGACTTTCCTTATATGAATCTTATTCTCCGGACCATACCGGATCTCCTCGTGTTATCCCGGATCCCATCCGAGACTCCGAACAACATTCGATATCCCTACTAACATTCCATATCTACTAAACAACATCGAATCCTTAATTGTGTCTCCCTACTGTTCGTGAATTATGCGGACATGATCGAGACACTTCTCCGATCAATAACCAATAGAGGAATCTAGAAATTCATATGGCTCCCACATATTTTTACGATTACTTTGCGATCGAACGAACCACTTACATATGATACCAATTTCCCTTTGTTTCATGATAGTTTACTTATCCGAGGTTTTGATCATCGGTATCTCTGCATACCTAGTTCAACCTCGTTACCGATAAGTACTCTTTTCTCGTTCCCGTGATATGTGATCCCTTGTGAGCCAGTCACATGCTTGCAAGCTAATTGGATGACATTCCACCGAGAGGGCCCAGATTATATCTATCCGTCATATGGATGGAAAAATCCCACTCTTGATCCATGTGCCTCAACCCATACTTTCCGAACACTCAATGCCACTTTATAGCCACCCAGTTACGGTGTGGTGTTTGATGTCATCAAAGCATCCTTGTGGTGATGGTGATTAGCATGATCTCATGGTCGAAGGAATTAGGTTACTATGTATCAGAAAGCTTATAGCAAACAAACTATTAAAATGACTTGATCTTTATGCTATGCTTATCTATAGGAGTATGTCCATCATACCATTCTACTAATGATATGATCTTGTTATTAACAACATCTCAATGTTCATGATCGAGAAACCACGATCATCTATTAATCAACAAGCTAGTATTACAAAGAGGCTTTACCAGGGACTCTAATTTAGTTTACAAATCATACAAGTATTAATGTTTCTGGTTAATACTATTATAGCATGAATGTAAACATTTATTATAAACACAAAGATATAATAATAACCACTTTTATTATTGCCTCTAGGGCATATCTCCAACAGTCTCCCACTTGCACTAGAGTCAACTAATCTAGATTACATGGTAATGTACCGAACACCCATGGCGGTTTGTCCTGGTCATGTTTTTTCCTCGGGAGAGGTTTAGTCAATGGATCCGCCACATTCAGATCTGTGTGTACTTTGCAAATCTTCATGTTACCATCTTGGACATGCTCTTAAATAGCGTGAAAGTATAGCTTGATGTGCTTCAACTTCTTGTGTGACATTGGTTCTTGCGCATTGGCTATGGCACCCATGTTATCACAGTAGATAGACATTGGGTCCAGCGCATTTGGAACCACACCGAGCTCTGTAATGAACTCCTTCATCCATATCGCCTCTTGTGAAGCCTCCGAAGCAGCTATGTATTCCGATTCAGTTGAAGATCTCGCCACAACGCTTTGCTTTGCACTCCTCCAGCTAACTGCTGCACCATTCAAAGTAAATACGTATCCGGATTGAGATTTAGAATCATCTATATCGGTGTTCCAACTAGCATCAGTGTAACCATTAACAACGAGCTGTTCATCACCTCCATAAGAAAGAACCATATCCTTAGTTCTTCTCAAGTACTTAAGGATGTTTTTGACTGTTGTCCAATGATCCACTCCTGGATCACTTTGATATCTGCTAGTCAAACTAACAACATATGCAATGTCGGGTCTAGTACATAGCATGGCATACATTAGAGATCCTATGGCTGAGGCATAGGGAGTCTTACTCATCCTTTCTCTATCTTCTGCCGTTGCTGTACTTTGAGTTTTACTCAAGGTCGTATTGGGCAACATGGGCAAGAACCCTTTCTTTCTATCTTCCATTCCAAACCTCTTTAGAACTTTGTCCAAATATGTACTTTGTGACAATGATATTAGGCGCCTCGATCTATCTCTATAAATCTTTATGCCTAATATGTAAGCTGTTTCGCCAAGATCTTTCATTGAAAAACTATTATTCAGATAATCCTTGACACTATTAAGAAGGTCTACATCATTCCCAATCAACAATATGTCATCTACATATAGTATTAAGAATGCTACAGATCTCTCACTCACTTTCTTGTAAATACAAGCTTCTCCATAAGTTTGTATAAAACCAAAACTTTTGATTACCTTATCAAAACGTTGATTCCAACTTCGGGATGCTTGCTTCAATCCATATATGGACCGTTGAAGTTTGCATACCTTGTTAGCATCTTTAGGATCAACAAAACCTTTGGGTTGCATCATATACAACTCTTCATCAATGTCTCCATTGAGGAACACCGTTTTGACATCCATCTACCATATCTCATAATCATAATATGCAGCGATTGCTAACATAATACTCACAGACTTTAGCTTCGCTACTGTGAGAAAGTCTCATCGTAGTCAACTCCTTGAATTTGTCGAAACCCTTTTGCGACAATTCGAGCTTTATAGACAGTAATATTACCATCAGCATCTATTTTCTTCTTGAAAATCCATTTGTTCTTGACAGCCATCCGGTAAGTCCACCAAAGTCCATACTTGGTTTTCGTACATGGATCCAATCTCGAATTTCATGGCCTCTTGCCATTTATTGGAATCTGGGCTCATCATCGCTTCCTCATATGTCGTAGGGTCATCGGTGTTGTCCACCAACATGACACTCATAACGGGATCATACCAATCAGGAGTGGTACGAGTTCTTGTTGACTTGCGAGGTTCTGTAGTAACTTCAACCGAAGTTTCATGATCAACATCATTAGCTTCCTCTCTTATTGGTGCAGGCGCCACAGGAACTACTCCCGGTGCTGCGCTACTCGCAAGTTCGAGAGAAGGTTCATCAACCTTGTCGAGTTCTACTTTTCTTCCAGTCACTTCTTTTGAGAGAAACTCCTTCTCTAGAAAGGATCCATTCTTGGCAACGAAGATTTTGCCCTCGGATCTATGATAGAAGGTATACCCAATAGTTTCCTTCGGGTATCCTATGAAGACGCATTTTTCCGCTTTGGGTTCAAGCTTGTCCGGCTGTAACTTCTTTACATAAGCTTCACAACCCCAAACTTTAAGGAACGACAATTTAGGTTTCTTCCCAAACCATAATTCATACGGTGTCGTTTCAACGGATTTAGATGGTGCCCTATTTAAAGTGAATGCGGCTGTTTCTAATGCATAACCCTAAAACGATAGCGGTAAATCTGTAAGTGACATCATAGAACGAACCATATCTAAGAGAGTTCGATTACGACGTTCGGACACACCATTACGTTGTGGTGTTCCCGACAGTGTCAATTGTGAAAGTATTCCGCATTTCTTCAAATGCTCGCCAAACTCGTAACTGAGATATTCACCTCCACGATCAGAACGTAGAAATTTAATCTTCTTGTTACGTTGATTCTCTACCTCACTGTGAAATTCCTTAAACTTCTCGAAAGTTTCGGACTTTTGTTTCATGAAATAGATATACCCATATCTACTCACGTCATTCATGAAGGTAAGAGCATAACGATAACCACCGCGCGATGCTACACTCATTGGGCCACACACATCGGTATGTATGATTTCCAATAAGTCCGTAGCTCGCTCCATCATACCAGAAAATGGAGTCTTAGTCATTTTACCCATCATACATGCTTCGCATCTTTCAAGTGATTCAAGAAGTCCATCGGAATGGATTTTCTTCATACGCTTCACTCCAATGTGACCAAGACGACAGTGCCACATATAGGTCGAGTTATCGCTCAATTTCAAATGTTTAGCTTCAATGTTATTAATGTGTGTATTTCCACAATCAAGATTCAATAAAAATAGACCATCTATCAAAGGTGCATGTGCATAAAACATATTACTCATATAAATCGAACAACCATTATTCTTGGATTTAAACAAGTAACCGTCTCGCAATAAACATGATCCGGATATAATGTTCATGCTCAAAGTAGGCACCGAATAACAATTATTTAAGTATAAAACTAATCCCGATGGTAGATGAAGAGGTAGCGTGCCGACCACGATCACATCAACCATTGATCCATTTCCAACGCGCATCGTCACCTTGTTCTTCGCTAGCCTCCGTTTATTCTGCAGTACCTGTTTCGAGTTACAAATATGAGCAACCGAACCAGTATCAAATACCCAGGCACTACTATGAGTACTAGTGAGATACACACCAATAACATGTATATCAGATATACCTTTCTTCTTGATGTTGCCGTTCTTCAAATCCGCCAAGTACTTTGGGCAATTCCGCTTCGAGTGACCTTCTCCCTTGCAATAAAAGCACCCAGTATCAGGCTTAGGCCTAGCCTTGGTCTTCTTCGCCAGCGCGGCAACTTTCTTACCGCCCTTATTGAAGTTTCCCTTTTTCTTAGACTGGCCTTGCTTCTTGAATTTGGTGGTCTTATTGACCAACAACACTTGGTGCTCTTTCTTGATCTCCACTTCTACAGATTTCAACATAGAGAAGAGTTCTGGCAACGACTTTTCCATGTTTTGCATATTGTAGTTCATCACAAAGTTCTTGTAACTTGGTGGTAGTGATTGGAGGACATGGTGAATCCCCAAAGAATTAGGAATCACTATACCCAAGCTTTGGAGTTTGCTTGCGTGCCCAGACATCTTAAGCACGTTCTCACTAACGGAGTTGCCCTCTTCCATCTTGCAGTTAAAGAACTTTTCAGAAGCCTCATAACTCTCAACTGCCGCGTGAGCCTCAAATATCATTTTGAGTTCACGGACAATATCATGTGGGTCATGGTTCTCAAACCTTTTCTGAAGCTCTGATTCCCAACCATACAAGATAGCACACTGAACTGTGGAGTACTGATTCTTCTGAGCGAGGAAAACATTCTTTACCTCATCGGTAGCAGTAGCTGCAGGCGGGTCACCCATCGGTGCATCCAGCACATAGGTCAAATTACCAGCATAGAGGACAATCCTGAAATTGCGGAACCAATCCACGAAGTTGCTTCCATTGTTTTTCAACTTTTCTTTCTCTAGGAACGCATTAAAATTGATGGTAGGGGCCGCCATTGATCTACAACATGTTTGGAATAGTTTAGACTAAGTTTATGACAAATTGAGTTCTAATTAATAGTTAAATTAATCTAGGTGAACTCCCACTCAAAACAATATCCCTCAAATTGTTTTAGTGATCACATGAACAAAATCCACCACATCAAAACCGATCATCACGAGAGTTGATGTAGCTTCAATGGCGAACAATCAACATGTTCATCATATCTACTATATGACTCATGCTTTACCTTTCGGTGATCCGTGTTCCCAGACCATGTCTGTACATGCTAGGCTCGTCAAGATCAAACCTTAGCTTCCGCATGAACAAATCTGGCTTGCTCATGTTGTATACACTCGCATAATCTAACACACCCGATCATCACGTGGTGCTTCGAAACAACGAGTTTTAGCAACGGTGCTTACTAAGGATGAACACTTTAAAACTTGAAATTGTGTGCTTGAGGGATCATCTTATAATGCTACCATCGCAAACTAAGCAATACAAGATGCATAAAGGATTAACATCATATGCAATTCATAATATGTGATATGATATGGCCTTTCTTCTTGTGCTTCCGATCTCCATGTTCAAGCACGGACATGATCTCCATCATCACCGGTATGGCGTCAAGGTCAATGACTCCGCTTCATGGTTGTCGTCCACCAGCTTCAACTATTACAACTACTTTGAATAGACACGCATGTCTTAACGGAATTTAAAAAACAACCATAAGGCTCCTGCCGGTTGCCAACTTACAATAAGGAACATTGCATACATCATATATAATCACAATCATGGCCATATCACATCATAGCACACCCCTGCAAAACAAAGTTAGATGCCTCTAATTTTCTTTGCATATTTTACGTGGTTTGGGGCTTTCAATAAGTGTCGTTCTAACTTACAAACAAGAAACACAACGTTGATGCTTGAACTATCAAGTGCCCGTTGTAAATTGAATCTATACTATGATGGGAGAGACAGACACCCTCAAAGCCACTTATGCAATACAAGTTGCATGTTGAGCGTGGAGCAAGTCTCATGAACGATGTCATGTAAGGTTAGCCCGGGCCGCTTCATCCCATCATACCGCAAGATGCAAAGTACACAAAAAGCAATTGATAATAAAAGCACCACCGCCCACAATGACCATTGTGTTCTACTGGTGCAACAGATCTACATATAAACCTGGCTCTGATACCACTGTAGGGGTTCGTAGCATGGAAAACAAAAAATTCTACCGCATGCATAAAAACAAGCCAAGATCTATCCACTAGATTGTAGCAACCAGTCAATAGAAGCACTAACCCTCGAAGATTCCAAAGCGGTTAACGAGAGCATATTCTCGTGGGTGATGTAGTCGTACACTTGCCGATCTCAAGATCGCGTAGACGATCCTTCCGGCGCTGCGTTTCGGCAGCGCTTCCGCAGTCGTTCACACATTCGGTACTCGATGAAGACCTTCCTCTCCCTTGTTCCAGCAGGCAGCGGAGGTTGTAGTTCTCTCCTCACGATTCCGGCAGCACGACGGTGTGGTGTCGGAAGTAGAGGAAGATACCGCAGGGCTTCGCCTAAGCCGGATGCGAGTTATGGTGGATTAGGGTTTCCCGAAAATCTCGGGTTTAGAGATCCAGGAAGAGGAGGAGCTGTCGGCGGTGGCTAGGGCGGCAGCGACGAGGAGCCGGCGGCGGCGCGAGGCGGCGGCGTCTTGGCTCGGGGAGGGCTAGGGCTTGTGTTCTGTTGGGGCAGCCCTCCAACTCTATTTATGAGAGGGGGGAAGCCTTGGGAGGGGTGGGTTTGAATCCAAACCCAAACCCAAGTTGGATTGAGAGAAGGACTTGTTTCTTCTCTCACTAGGAAACCATTGTTCCAGTTTGACTTTTCAAACTTCCCGTTTGACTTTCAATTTAGAGCTTTATTTCTCTCTTGCAAATGCCAACACAAAGCGACTTAGGATATGATCTAATCATTCCTTATATCCATGACACATTCATGGACCATTCCTCTTCCGGTCCGGTGAACCTTCTAGACCCTTCTAGAACCTCTCCGATGAAATCATCGGAAACTTTCCCGAACTCCGAAATAGGACTTTCCTTATATGAATATTATTCTCCAGACCATTCCGGATCTCCTCGTGATATCCCGGATCCCGTCCGAGACTCCAAACAACATTCGATATACCTACTAACATTCCATATCTACTAAACAACATCGAATCCTTAAGCGTGTCTCCCTACGGTTCGTGAATTATGCGGACATGATCGAGACACTTCTCCGATTAATAACCAATAGAGGAATCAGGATATTCATATGGCTCCCACATATATCTACGATTACTTTGCGATCGAATGAACCACTTACATACGATACCAATTTCCCTTTGTCTCACGATAGTTTACTTATCCGAGGTTTTGATCATCGGTATCTCTGCATACCTAGTTCAACCTCGTTACAGATAAGTACTCTTTTCTCGTTCCCGTTATATGTGATCCCTTGTGAGCCAGTCACATGCTTGCAAGCTAATTGGATGACATTCCACCGAGAGGGCCCAGAGTATATCTATCCGTCATATGGATGGACAAATCCCACTCTTGATCCAGGTGCCTCAACCCATACTTTCCGAACACTCAATGCCACCTTTATAGCCACCCAGATACGTTGTGGTGTTTGATGTCATCAAAGCATCCTTCCGGTGATGGTGATTAGCATGACCTCATGGTCGAAGGAATTAGGTTACTATGTATCAAAAAGCTTATAGCAAACGAACTATTAAAATGACTTGATCTTTATGCTACGCTTATCTATAGGAGTATGTCCATCATACCATTCTCCTAATGATATGATCTTGTTATTAACAACATCTCAATGTTCATGATCGAGAAACCACGATCATCTATTAATCAACAAGGTAGTATTACAAAGAGGCTTTACCAGGGACTCTAATTTAGTTTACAAATCACACAAGTATTAATGTTTCTGGTTAATACTATTATAGCATGAATGTAAACATTTATTATAAACACAAAGATATAATAATAACCACTTTTATTATTGCCTCAAGGGCATCTCTCCAACAAGGGGCAGTGCCATATATATAGGGCCAACCCATTTGTCTAGGTTTGAGATACAAACCGGGACAAATGGGGGTGCCCATAACACGCAGTAGGCCCTAGACCCATTAGTACCGGTTTGTATCTCAAACCGAGACAAATGGGATCTAACGGGCCGGAACTAGTGGGTTGGGGGGGGGGGTTGGGCCGTCCGGTGCGGACCATTAGTCCTGGCCCTAGCCATGGCTGGGACTAATGGCCCGGACAAAAGGGCCGTTTTCCACTAGTGTTAGGCGGTTAAGCCAAAGTAAGAGCCGAGGCACTGATAACAATTGAAAGATCGTTATAAGAGACTAGAGGGGGGGTGAATAGGCTCTACTCAATTTTTAACTTCTTTTCAATTTTAGGGATTGACACAAAGTAGGTTATCTAGATATGCGACTAGGTGAGAGAACCTATATGACAAACAAGCAAGCAAGCAATAATAAGGGAGCAAAGGATATAAGTCACCGAAAGTTGACACAGAGATGTTTTCCATAAGTTCCTTCCTTTTGAGGGGAAGTACATCTCCGTTGGAGGGATGGGCGATACTAAGACCACCAGCACCACAAAAGGCCTCACCCTATTCTCCCGAGCACCTGCCGCATGGCAAGCACCCGATAAATTATAAGGTGGCCTTCAAGGTGGCGACCGAAACCTTTACAAACTTGTTTAGCAAATCTCCTCAACACTTGGAGTCTCCCAACACAATATCGAAGCTTTACAACCAATGTCCGGGCTCCAAGACCGACGTATTCCGTCTAGGGTTCAAATAACCCAAGAGTAATAAGATCCACGAAGGAAAATGAGGGGGAATCAACTTTGCTTTGGTGAAACCCTAGATCTAGACATCCTCCACCAAATCCCAAAGTATCAAGGAGATTGGATCACTTTGGTGGGAGATCTAGTGAAATCAAGGCTTAAGAACAATGGAGGAGAGAGATGAAAAAGGCAACCTTCTCGTTGGACAAGAAAGGACTATTTATACCCCTCGCAGAGAATCCTTCCGTTGCAGCTCGACTAAAGTGGTACTAACGGTACATGAACGGTAGTAGCATATGCAACCGGTACTACCGGTCAGGTACCATATGAGGTACCGGAATGGCTTAGGCTGAGCCGCAAGGCTACTGCCTCCCCCGATGGTAGCGGCTCAAGATGAGTGGTGCTACCGCGCAGCGGTAGTACTGGACAACTCGAGAGGTACTACCGGTCCGGGTGGTACTGCCGGCTACTTGGTACCGGGTGAGCCAGAAGGAGAGGCGAGGCTCGTCATCTCTTGTAGTCTCACCCGGTACTACCGAGCGGTACTACCATTGGCGAGCGGTAGTATGAAATGATACTTCTAGTACTATCGGTTGGCAAAGAGAAGTAGGTTATGGCAACCATGGACGATTACTTTTGAGGCATCAACCATTGGGAAAGCTTGCTGGGTTGGCAAAACGGAGTTGATTCCACCCAAACTTTCCAACGCGGACCCCTCTTGATAGTATGGTGTTCCTACGACTCAAGCAAAAGTCCTAGGAAAAACTATGTCTTGCTAGTGTCCTTTTTAAGGGAAACAAACGCATTCTCCTAAATAAAAACCTGAGATACACTTAGCAAACGATTAGTCCGATATGTGTGCTATCATTAAACATCAAAAGCACTTAGGATAGGAAATGACCTTTTAACATCCTCTTATCTTTCTCAAAACCATCACCTTGGGATCTCCATGTAGTCTCCTTTCCAACCATCCTTTACTATGGACACGGCTGTTCAAATAGATTATACTCTGTAAAGTTTGTGCACTTTCCCCACAAGAATCAATACATCTGTCGGGATTACACCATGACCCCTTACACCAAGTGTACAAGGATCTAGATAATCAAAAATAACCTTTCATTTATCATCCTTAGTATGGGAACTATACCTATGGTCTTAGTTATCCCCGAACGAGTACCCGACCTCTTGATGTGGCCCAGATGACTATAGAGCCTCGTTGGGAAACCCCAATTGCAAGGTGTGATGAGCACAGTAGCAAGTTTTCCCTCAGTTATGAAACCAAGGTTATCGAACCAGTAGTAGTAATGAAATAACTCCAAGGTGTTGTTAACAAATTGGAACCTGCACAAAACAAACTCAAAAAGTTTCCCCAACTTACAATGAGGTTGTCAATCTCACTGGTTTGCTGAAAACAAAGGATTAAATGTATAGTGTGGAAGATAGTAGTTGCTTGTAAAAAGTAAATGGTAACAATAGATGATGTATCAATGATACAGATTTGACCGGGGTCCACAATTCACTAGAGGTGTTCTCCTTAAGATAGATAACATGTTGGGTGAACAAATTACAACGGGGCAATTGACAGATTGGGAAAGCATAACAATGCATATACTAGACATCTTGACTCCTACGAGATTTGATTGGGCATTACAACATAATACATAGACTGTAATCCAACTGCATCTATGACTAATAATCCACCTTCAGGTTATCATCCGAACCCCTTCCAGTATTAAGTTGTAAGAAACAGATAATTGCATTCAACAATGTGTGTAAAGTAAACAATACAATTGTTCCATGAACAAAGGATTGTTGTTTTGTCCCTAGTAGCAACAGAACATCTACAACCTTAGAGATTTCTGTCACTTCCCCAGATTACTAGAGGCATGAACCTACTATCGAGCATAAATACTCCCTCTTGGAGTTGGAAGCATCTACTTGGCCAAGATAGCTACTAACAACGGAGAGCATGCAAGATCACAAATAACATAGACTTGATAGAATCAATAATCAATCTAACATAGTATCTCAATAACCATCGGATCCCTGCAAACACAACATGTATGATTACAAATAGATGATCTTGATCATGAACGAAACTCACAAGATCTAAGCATGATAGCACAAAGGGGGAGAAACAACCATCTAGATACTGTATGGACCCATAGTCCAAGGGTGAACTACTCACGCATCACTCCGGAGGCTAGCATGGTGATGAAGAAGTCCTCCGGGATGATCTCTACCCTCTGGCAGGGTGTCGGAAAGAGCTTCAGATCCTCCCCAATCTAGGGACAATGGTGGCGGTGGCTACGGACTATTTCTTGGAGATTTGATCGAGTACTTAGGGTTTTTGCATCAGGGTGCTTTTATAGGTAAAAGGGCAAGGTCGGTGGGTGCCCGAGGGGCCCACACCTGGTGGTGGTGCCCCCCTAGGCCGTGCCGGCCCTAGGTGTGGCCACCTCGTGGCCCCACTTTGGTTGCCCTCCGTACTCCATGTTCCTTCTGGTGAAATATTGACTTTGGCTTTTGTCCCGTCCAATTCCGAGAATATTTCCTTACTAGTTTTTCTGAAACCAAAAACAGCAGAAAACAGGCAACTAGCACTGCGGCATCTTTTTAATAGGTTAGTCCCAGAAAATGTATAAAAATACCTCAAAGTGTAGAAAAAACATAACAAAGTTGATACTAAACAAGGATGGAGCATCAAAAATTATAGATACGTTTACGACGTATCAAGCATCCCCAAGCTTAACTCCTGCTCGTCCTCGAGTAGGTAAGTGATAAAAAGAATAATTTTTGAGGTGACATGCACCATCACAATCTTGATCAAAATATTTGTAAAGCATTGATAGCTGGGATCATAGTACTCTAAACATGAGCATGAAAGATGAAGATCTAACAATAAGACATAGCAACTATGTTGTAAAATGAAAAGGTACAAACAAAGATCATTAATAACAATGCGTTGGAAGATGTTTGTTTGTTTCACATATAGAAAACGTAGCAAGAGTGGTGTTCAGCTTGTCCTTCATGGTGTAGCAAAACATAAATGCATAGGACACCTTCAAAGTTCATAAGGGTGACTATATACAAATAGTTTACAAACAAGCAATATCAACATTATGAATCAATCAATAAGTTTTGGGACAATGCACATAAAACTAAGAATGATAGCTATGATCTCTTAATTGGTGCATAAAGATAGAAGATGGAGACTCAACATAAAAAGTAAGAAGAAAGTCCCTTCGTAGAGGGAAGCATGGATTTCAAGTTTCATAAAGAGCTTCCAAAAATCATGGTACTTATTAGCTTTCATCTCTCATTGCCCCTATCATAAGCATGTTGAAGTGATTAAGGTTAAAGTGAAACAAATATGGAGTATATGCTTGATAAATCATAAGTTGGCAATATCATGTCCCTTGATTACAAGGGCCGTTCCTCATGCTACTCAACTCTAGTCACAAGCAAGTTCTTGCCATCGTAAGTATATGTGTATCATAGAGAACCGCCAACAGGGTACCCCTTGCCCCATGACACATGAGATATCCCATATCAAAATGACAAGGCAACAGACAGTGAGCATGTTAGCAATATTTTTATTTACCATGAGAATGGTGCTTTTTCTATATTTTTTCTGAAGATGCTTCATGGATTGCTCACTATGGTGATGTTGCAAGTGTCCACCATGATTAGGCATGGCTTAGGCTAGATGACCAGGCGTTTCTCTAACACATATATAATACTCCATGGACTTATAAGCTCCCCTTTTATTTCACACCGCCGACATCCATAAACAAAAGATTATGATATCAACAGGATAATTTGTATAGGTGTTGAAAGCATTCCCCATGACAGCATGGTTCTGCTAATTCCTAACTTATAGGTGCAAGCATATAAAAAATAGATGACACAATGGTTCAAGTTTATTAGGTGCAAGAAATAAAGTGTGCCATCAAGTTTGTGAGAGTTTAATCACTAGTTTTCACATAACAAGTTTAATTTGGAAGATAGATAAAAACATGAATATACTTGGAATGGTGTAAAACACCATGCATAGGAATTTATAGTGGACTCTTTGGAATAACTTGTTTTCTTGGGAGTTGGATGCATGAGTAGAGCTTACTCAGTACAAGTGGAGGCTAGCAAAAGACTGGGAGTGACCAACTAAAAGAGCAATAATGTCCATAATCATGCAAAGCGACAAAACATTATGAACTAAAGCATATAGTGGTATCACAAGTCAAAAACTAAATGATCATAGAGGCTAAGGTAACTGGTTCATAGTCTTAACATGGTGTAAGCATGTGCCAAGTCAACCCAAATAAAGCATCAAAGGAGAATACCACAATATTATGCTTTTGTATACTAAAACAACGCATGATTCTTTCAAGGCATATTAAGCAATCTCAATTCTTTGGAACAAGTCATGATAGAGCTATAATCACTAAGCATAAGGTCAAAGCAACATCTAGCATGACATGATAAAGTCTAAGCCACAGTCAAAACAAGCTCCCTTTTGTACAACTAAGCATGAAACTTTCTACTCCTTCTCTAACACCAATCAACTTATTTGAAACAAAACATGAATGCGGGGGTCCAACTAATTTATTCAAGCAAACGGAACAAAATAAAACCAAAAACAAAAACTAAGACGCTCCAAGAACAACACAACAGTGCATGTAACAATAAAAAACAAAGTGTTTAGAAAGAGACCTGAGATTTTTATTGATGAAGAAGGGGATGCCTTGGGCATCCCCAAGCTTTGACGCTTGTACCTCTTGGATATTTATTGGGGTGAAACCATGGTGGCATACCCAAGATTTATCTTTGGTCCATTCTTCATATCAACACATTGTTCTTTCCCTACACTTGAAAATTTCCTTCATACATAACTTCACACAATCTGCAATTAGCAAGATTAGTGTATTCAAGATAATAAGTCTTTGGGTTTAGTTTCAACACAATTAAACCTTTCATTAAAACACAAGCTACTGTAGAAATTCCTTTTAAAAGCTCAAGTGATAAAAGAGAACTCAAAAAGAAACCGATAAGTGGCAAATGCAAATAATGGCAGAAATCTGTCAAAAAACAGACCAGTAGGTAAAAACTGATTTTTTCGAAGACCTTCTGTTGCTCAAATCGAAAAGTGTCGAACTAACGAAATTTATATAACAACCTGGGGCATTAGATCAGAAAATTACAGCTCAATCCGACATACAGGGATTTTTCATGAAGTTTTACAGTGAAGCACAAAAAAATCTGTTTTGGGACATTAACTTCCCAAAATCTTACTTCTCTCTCATTAGAGGTTATTCTTGGGAAAAAAACCAAACAAAAAGGATAAGGAGAGGTTATTACATAAGTAATAACTTCCAAGACTCAACAAAATAAAAACCTAACGAAATTTGGGTTATCTCCCAATTAGTACTTTTCTTTAACGCCTTTAAGTTAGGCATAGAAAGCAAGAATCAAGTATTTTCAAATGAAGAAGCATTAACATCAAATTTTGCTTTAATAGGAGGAGAAAGGTATCTTATATCTCTTCTTAGGGAAGTGTTCTATACCTTTCTTAAGTGGGAATTGATATTTAATGGTGCCTTTCTTCATATCAATAATGGCACCAATAGTTCTAAGAAAAAGTCTTCCCAAAATAATAGGACAAGAAGCATTACATTCAACATCCAAAACATAGGAATCAATAGGGACAAAGGAATTGTTAACCATAATAAGAACATCATTAATTCTCCACATAAGTTTCTTTTTGGCATTATCATCAAGTTGGACATCTAAATAGCAATCTTCCAAAGGTGGCAAATCAAGCATTTCATAAATATTTTTAGGCGTAATAGAGACACTAGAACCAAGGTCACATAAAGCTTTGAGATCAAAATCATTCACTCTCATATTAATGATGGGTTCCCAACCATCTTCTAATTTCCTAGGAATAGAAGCTTTATGTTTCAATTTTTCTTCTTTAATTTTCACGAGAGCATCTATAATGTGTTTTGTAAAAGCCATATTCATACCACTAGCATAAGGACTTCTTGCAAGATTTTGTAGGAACATAATTACTTCAGAAATATTGCAACCATCAAGATCAAAATCAAACTTAGCATCCAAGGTAGTAGAACTATTGTTTTTCCCATATTTCAAAAAATTTCAGCATTCTTGTTGGGTTTAGGCATTGTTGCAAAAGGAGTGGGGACTTCTTGTGGTTTGCTAGAATCAACATTGGCGGTGTTAATAGTACAAATACTATTATTTCTAGCCATTTCATCTTCTCTTTCCCACTTAGCATGCAATTTAGCTAACAGTCTAACATTTTCATCAATTCTAACTTGTATGGCATGAGTAGTAGCAAAGGTATTTTCCATGGTTTCAGGTTTAGCAGCCATTTTTTTATCAAAGAGGATTGTGCTTCAGACAAAGATGAAATATTTTTCTCAGCATTCAAAATGTTGGATTATAAACCAGGATTTTCCCTATTCAAATTCTCAAGTTGATGACTAATATTTTTCAAAATAGTAGATTGTTCCTCCATGGTTTTAGTGAATAATTTATTCTTCTCATATTGCATTTGCATGAAGTTTTTAGTGGATCTTTCAACTTCCAGAATCCTGTCTTCACTAGGCATTCAAGATTTACCATGATAAGTATTGCTATATTAGGAGGGTATGGCCTATAATTATTGTTACCATAAGCAGTTGTTGCCAAAATTATTATTTCTAACGAAGTTCACATCAACTTGCTCTTGTTGAGCAACCAAACAAGCTAAAGTAACATTATTTGTATCACTATGAGCTTTTCCATTAACAAGCATATACATAATAACATCAATTTTATCACTCAAGGAGGAGGTTTTTTTCAACAGAATTTACCTTCTTACCTTGTGGAGCTCTCTTAATGTGCCATTCAAAATAGTTGACCATCATATTATCAAGGAGCTTTGTTGCAGCACCCAAAGTAATGGTCATAAAGATACCTCCAGTAGCAGAATCCAACAGATTTCCTGAAGTAAAATTCAATCCTGCATAAAAAGTTTGGATAATCATTCAAGCAGTCTGTCCATGAGTGGGACAATTCTTTACCAAAGATATAATTCTTTCCCAAGCTTGAGCAACATGTTCATTATCAAGTTGTTTAAATTTCATTATTTCACTTCTCATAGATATAATCTTAGCAGGAGGATAGTATTTTCCAATAAAAGCATCTTTGCATTTAATCCAAGAATCAATATTATTTCTAGGCAAGGATAGCAACCATGCTTTAGCTTTTCCTCTCAAGGAGAAAGGAAAAAATTTAAGATTAATAATATCTCCATCTGCATCCTTATATTTTTGCATATCAAAAAGTTTAACAAAATTATTAAGGTGAGCAGTAGCATTGAAAGGACATTTACTGTCATAATCACTTTTTGTGTTCGTTAACAACAAGTAGATCATTTTACAGTATGCTATTGTCTACAGGTTAACATAATGCAAAGTGAAATGGACCCTTGACATACGGAAATTTCCCTACAATATTTACATGTTCCTGGGAATTCTAGACCGGAGTCTCCGGTCTGGATGGACCAGAGTCTCTGGTGTGGTCTGGAGTTTCCCCAGGAATCCCTGGAGGGGGCTCCAGATTTCTGCCTAGGATAGTCTGATAGGTGGTCCGGAGCAAGGTCTGGACACTGACCGGAGTCTCTGGTCCAAGCCTCAATCCAGAGTCTCTGGTCCACTTGGCTCATAGAAGCACTGGGACAATCTGTATGCTGGTCCGGAGGCTGGTCCAGAGATGGGCCAGAATCTCCGGTGTAGACCGGAGTCTTCGGTGTGCAGGCCAGATTCTTCGGTCTAACTTTTCTCCAACAGTCATAAAACGGTTCAGTGGAGTGAAGGGCTATAAATAGAGGACCTTATCCCCTTCCTCCAACTTCTTGACCCACTGAAGAACACCATCCCCATTTGAGCCACCAAATCAACAATATCTCTTCATCCAACCATCCAAAGTCATTGATCTTTGGAGAATCGAAGGAGGAGGCCTTGATCTATAGATTCACCAAGAGAGATCTTCATTTCCCCCCTCATTCACTTGAGGCCCCCCATGCTCTAGTGTTTCTTTGGAAACCCTAGATTTTGATTTGGTTATTACAAGCTTGTCTTTGATTGTTTGACAGCTTGCTTATATTTGGGAACCTACAATTAAGTCGTGGATGTGTGCCCTGAACTTGTTGTAAAGGTGTCGGCTTCCACCTCGAAGGTTGCCGATATAGTGGAAGAGGTGAATCGAACCCTTTGGGGTGAGGTTCATAGGAGAACAAGGGAGTCCTCTCGTGGCATTGGTTGTTTGAAACCACCCCCTTTCCAAACATAGACGTACTTCCCCTCAAAAGGAAGGAACTACGGGAAACAAATCCTTGTGTCTTCGCGTCCTCCACTTTGATTACTTATATCCTTTACCGCACTTTACTTTTTTGTTCTTTCTTAGTGTTTGTGCTAGTTGGTGCTAGTTTGACATATAGGTAAATTCACCTTAGTTACATATTCTAGATAATTTACCTTTCTTGTCAAACCCTAATTTGAAAAAGAAGAAAATTTGAAGTAGCACCTATTCACCCCCCCCTCTAGGTGCCCATACGATCCTTTCAATTGGTATCAGAGCCTCGGCTCTTTATTCGGGCTTTACCGCCTAAGAGTATATGGGTAGCAACTTAGGGGAAGGTGATGGTGATCCTACCAACACGGTGACCATGGAGGATCTCAATAACTTGGAAACAAGATTGAGCTCCACCTTGGGAAACAAGATCAAACAATTGCACAAGTTACTTGAGAAACTTGTTAAAGATAAAGGTGACTCATCATCCCCTTCTCCTCAAGAGGTAACTCCATCAATACCTAAGGTGAATTCCCCGGCATCACCCGTGGTTATGGAAGTAGGGGTTAATCCAAACAACACTAATTCTTCCACAAAAAGGGATGGTGGGAAGGGAGAGCACCATGAGTCTCAAGGATGGTACTCTCCCGACCCTCCAATTCCTTACCCTCATATAAATAATAGAGGCGACCCACCAAAGCTAGCTGCATCTACTTTTTCTCAATGGCAATCACTAATGAAATATCATGTGCGCAGCTCTTTTATTGAGTTATGGAACATCATTGAAGAAGGACTCCATATTGGGGATCCAACCAACTTGACTAGAACAGAAGTTGCCAATAGTCAACTCAATGCCACCGCCTTGCACATGATACAAAAAGGATTGGGTACAAAAGATTATCCTCACATTGAGCACCTCAAAACCGCCAAGGAAGCTTGGGATGCTCTCACGGAGTTGTATGTTGGAAATGAGAGAATGAGAAGGAACCGGTATGATGCACTAAGCAATGAAGCTGAAGGCTTCTATATGAAGGATGGTGAAGATCATGAATACATGTATCATAGGCTCAAGTCCACCGCCACCGCCTTTAGGAATGTGGGTGCCTCACATGTGGATGATGCTTGGATAAAAAGGAAATATGTGAGTACACTCATTCCTTTTGAGCCTACCGATTTAAAGAGCCTACAAGGAAGACACAACTACCACCTCATGACCTCAAATGAAGTTATGCAAGAGATGGCCTCTTTCAAGGTTGCTGCCAAGAATGCCAAAGATGCCCATGCTTGAGCCCTTGGAATGAGCAATGGTGTTAACCTTGCATTAAAGGCCAAAGTTGT
Source organism: Avena sativa (assembly GCA_916181665.1). Lineage (NCBI taxonomy): Eukaryota > Viridiplantae > Streptophyta > Magnoliopsida > Poales > Poaceae > Avena > Avena sativa. The sequence continues at coordinate 244,063,485 of OV702297.1, forward strand.
GGAGCATGTTGATGAAGATGATAGTAATGAAGGCTTGTCTATGAGCCATCCCAATGATGTCAAGATTGCTCATGGTGAATATATGGCCTTCTATGCAAAGAACTTTTGGAAAGATCCCGCCAAGGCCAAGATGGAAATGCAACGAAGAAGCAACCCCAACAACGAAGAGACAATGTCACTAAATTGAGAACTTGCTTCAATTGTGGTGACCGCTATAACTTTGTGGTGGGTTTTCCCTATGAGAAAAGAGAATATCATGGGGGCAAACTTGTGTTGAAGAAAACTTCCAAAGCTCCTTACAAGAAACGCTTCATCAAGAAGAATCCCATCAACAAGAAGTCGGGTGAAATTGTATTGATAACTCATGAAGAATTATCCTCCGACAATGAAGATGATGAAGAGGAAACATCAAGTGATGTGGATGCTCTTGCCACTACTTCTACTCCCACATTCTCCCTCTTTGACTCTCCAAATGAGGATATCTCCAACAAGAACGTCACTTGCCTTATGGCAAGAGGAACGGAGTTATCTTCATCATCTCACCCCTCCCTCTTGATTAATGATGAAATTAATGATGAGATGTCTCTTGAGGTCAAAAAGGAAGTAATTGCTTTTGATGAGTTCATGAATAACTTGCAAGGGGAACACAAGAGAAATTTTGTGGACCTCTTAGATCAACTTTCTCACACACAAGAGATTCTTGATGAAAGATGTAAACTAGGGAGAGAACACATGATTGAGGTAGAAGCCCTAAATAATGCTCTAGAAGAAGAACAAGAGACTAGGATGTCCCTTGAACTAAAACTTGATGGGCTTGATGGGGCTAATGACTTAATTGTTAATAGACTCGTTAAGGAACGAGACCATGCTATTGCTAAATATAAAAGGGCTAAAAAGGACAAGATTGAGTTTGGTGTTGTTCATAAAAACTTGCCAAGGACTTTAGGTTTCTTGACAAGGCTCACAAGGCTTTGGAAAGTGAACTCTTGTCACTCATACAGTCCCATGAAAAGCTTCAAGCTCAATTTACCAATATTCCTTCACCTAGTAATTTTATTCCTTCTAGTAGTACAAATATTCTTGAAGAAAATTCTAGGTTGAAGGGGGGCTAGCTAAGGACACCTTTCCAAAAGGAAACAAGTCCATTGATGACCTCTTGAGTAAGAAAAGGTCAAATGGTGAGAAAGGGGGCATTGGTTTTGTCTCCAAAGCCAAGAAGAAGAACAACAAGAATAAGAAGGCCATGACCACACAAGAAAAAGACAATGCCATTGTGGGGAGTAAGACAACAAGTGGAAAAACTATGTCTCATGATGATTTTGCGGGATGTGCTAACCCTCAATATGTTTTAATGCGTGATTATTATGGAGATGTGTATGCACAATATGATGGCCCATTTCATGTGTATATTGCTTGGTCTATTTGGGTTCCCAAGACCCTTGTTGCTAATAAAAGAGGACCCATGGAAAAATGGGTACCTAAAAACTAGCTTGATCTTTTGTAGACATATGCTTCCGGAGGGTCAAAGTGAGTGCTTGATAGTGGTTGCACAAGTCATATGACTGGAAACTCGTCTATTGAAAAGGAGTTGAGACCAAATGATAATCAAATATCTGTAACATATGTCGACAAGTCAAAGTCTAAGGTAATGGGTCTTGGCAAGGTTGTGATTGCCCACGATATTACACTCGTGGACGACATGCTTGTTGAGACCCTTGGTTATAATTTACTTTCAGTCCGTGCTCTTGGAAAGATGGGATTTGCCATCTTTATTGATGATGATATTGTGGTCCTCATTTGGAGAAAGTCTCTCAAGGTCTCTTTCGTTGGGTACGTCAAAAATGACTTGTATGTGGTGGACTTTTCGGGGCAAACCACTACAAGTTCGATGTGCTTATTCGGAAAGGCCGATGCGGGTTGGTTATGGCATCGCCGCCTAGCCCATGTCAATATGAGAACTTTGCAAAGTCTCCACAAGGATGGCCATATTGTTGGACTAAAAGAAAATGTTTCCTTTGCCAAAGATGATGTTTGCAGGGCTTGTGTTGAAGGAAAGATGCATGACTCTCCCCACAAGACAAAGAACTACATCAAGTCCAAGAGGATCTTGGAGATCCTTCATGTGGATCTCTTTGGGCCTCCATCTCATGCATGTCTTGGTGGGAAGAAATATTTTTTGGTGATTGTTGATGACTATTCAAGATACTCATTGGTATATTTCTTCAAGTTGAAAAGTGAGACCCAAGAGAACTTCATCGACTTCATCAACATGGTTCAACGTTAATACAATGTCCCTGTGTTGATAATAAGAAGTGACAATGGCACTGAGTTTAATAACTACACCTTGACTAGATTTCTTAGTGATGAGGGGATAAAACACCAATATTCCGCTGCATATACCCCTCAACAAAATGGTGTAGCCGATAGCAAGAACCGGACTCTTATTGATATGGCAAGGACCATGTTGGCGGAGTTTAAATCACCATACAACTTTTGGACTGAAGCAATCTCCACTGCTTTCCATGCATCAAACCGGCTCTACCTCCGCAAAGAATTGATTAAGACTCCATATGCAATACTTACCGGTAACGAGCCCAACCTATCTTACTTTCGGGTGTTCGGCTGTAAGTGTTTCTATCTCAAAAAGGGTGTTCATTTGTCCAAATTAGATTCCAAAGCATTTGAGGGTATTTTTGTTGGTTGTGGTCTCGAATCTCACACTTATAGAATCTATGATAAGCTCTCCGGAGCTATCATATAATCTTGTAGTGTGACTTTCGAAGAATATGATGGTCCCCAAGAGGGGGCGTGTTGATGCTTGTGATGCAGATAATGAAATGCCTCAGGATGCCATAGGAAGAGTGGGTGTGGGATTTATCCGCCTTGCTGAGGAACCCCTTATGGCGGATCGAGAAGAACTATGCTCTACTCAAGTGGAGCCCTCATCTTCACAACAACAACAACAAGATCCATCTACCGAGGAGGACAATGACCCAAGCCAAAGACAAGTTGTGGACCCTCAACATGTTGATCAGGAAGATACTTCTAGTGAGGTGGAGCTTGAGTCACCATTCTCTAGAATGTCAAGTGCTGCTCGGTCTATTTCACAAGGAAGATCCTTACAATCGGCCTTGAGAGAGCTCAACTCTAATCTAGTAATGTGCCTGATCAATACCAAGGTCAATATTTGCCTCTTAATGAAGAGAATGATTCCGGTGATGATCAAGGTCAAGTTCATGGTCAAGACAAGGACCAAAATGATGAAGAGGTCCCCCCAAGAAACAACAAGGAGATCAAAACTCGTCGCAAAGCTAGAATGGATAGAATGTTGGAATTAAGAGACCACTCTCTAGAGAATGTGGTTGGATATGTAAGGAGAGGAATGTCCACAAGAGCACAATTGAAGAGGTTTAGTGAACACCCAGCACACATCTCCATGATTGAACCAAATAAAGTATGGGAAGCTCTTGAAGATTCGGATTGGTTGGAAGCAATGCACAAAGTGCTCAACAACTTTGAGAGAAATAAAGTATGTAAGTTAGTTGAGAAGCCAAAGGATTGCCGCAATGTTATAGGCACCAAGTGGATATTCAAGAACAAGAAAGATGAGCATGAAATTGTAGTAAGGAACAAGGCAAGATTGGTTGCACAAGGGTTCTCTCAAATTGAAGGCATTGATTATGGAGAGACATATGCACCCGTGGCTCGCCTTGAGTCCATCTGTATCCTTCTTGCTTATCGGCACATCATAACTTTAAGTTGCAACAAATGGATGTAGAAAGTTCATTTCTTAATGGTCCATTGAATGAGTTGGTATATGTAAAGCAACCCCCGGTATTTGAGGATCCTAACTTCCCAAACCATGTCTACAAACTTGATATGGCACTCTATGGGCTCAAACAAGCCCCACGCACGTGGTATGAGCACCTTAGAGAGTTGTTGTTTGACCTTGGGTTTGAGGTTGGGAAAATCGATCCTACTCTTTTTACTAAGAAGGTCAATGGGGAGCTTTTTGTATGCCAAATATATGTTGATGATATTATCTTTGGCTCATCTAACAAAGCTTATAATGATGAATTCCCAAAGCTTATGACTAATAGGTTCCAGATGTCTATGATGGGGGAGTTGAGAGTATTTCTTTGTTTTGAGATCAATCAAGTAAGCGGAGGAACATTCTTCAACCAAGCCAAGTATACTCAAGATATTCTCAAAAGATTCAACATGAAAGATTTAAATGGTGCTCCTACCCCCATGGCAACAAAGACTCATATTGAACTAAATCCGAATGGTAAAGATGTGGATCAAAAGGTATACCGGTCTATGATTGGTTCTTTGCTTTACCTTTGTGCATCTAGATCTGATATCGTGTTGAGTGTAGGAGTATGTGCAAGATATCAAGCGGCTCCTAAAGAAAGCTATTTGATGGCGGTCAAGAGAATATTTTGATATTTGGTTCATACCCCACATTATGGTCTTTGGTATCCTCGAGGGTCAACATTTTTCTCTTTGTGGATACACGGATTCGGATTGGGCTGGTGATAAGGATGATAGAAAATCAACATCCAGGGCTAGCCAATTCCTTTCCAGGTCCTTGGTATGTTGGTCTTCTAAGAAGCAAAATTGTATATCTCTCTCCACTGCCAAAGCCGAGTATGTGGCGGCTGCTAGTGCTTGCACTCAATTTCTATGGATGAGGCAAACTTTAAAGGAATATGGTGTCCATTGTGACAAATTGCCTCTTCTATGTGACAATGAAAGTGCTATCAATATTGCCTACAACCTGGTGGATCACACAAGGACAAAGCATATTGAGATTCATCATCACTTCATTAGAGATCATGTTGCTCGAGGTGATATTGAGCTATCCTACATAATTAACCAAAGACCAACTTGCCGACATCTTGACGAAGCCACTTGATGAAGCAAGGTTTTGTTATTTGAGGAATGAACTAAATATCATAGATTAAAGGAGCTTGACTTGATCACCTTGCATACTCACATATGTCTTGAATCTTATTTGGTTTAGGTGTAGGCATGTAGATAGGGGGAGTGTGGTCCTAATACATTGGTCTATCCCTCCCCCCATAATGCCAAAATTAAGAAATTCAATTCTCTTAATATCATTTTGTGATATGTGAGCTTCATTGATGAGTAGTGACTATGGACCCAAGGATAATTATTTGCAGTGTCATGCCACAAACTCTTACATGGGGGCCTCAGCCACCACCCTCTTCTTATTGGAGAGTTGGTTCTTAGTTCGTGTTTATTTGGAGCTTTATTGAACATCTGAATGGATTTCTATGGTTTCTCTTGATTCTTCATAGTATGTCATCTTAACCCAAGCCTATTCCCTCTCATAAAAACACACACTCTATCTCTCTCAATATGTCCCCAAACACAAAACCTGGAGTTTTTCGTCGAGGAGGACCGGATTCTCCGGTGTGCTTGCACTGGAGTCTCCGGTGTAGGCCGGAGTCTCCGGTCTAGACGATTTTCGGGCCACTTAAGGGAGGACGGGGTGAACTGAAACATGCAGTTTCATTCATCCACCTTGTCCTCCCCTCTCAATCCTACCGCCTCCTCCTCCAAAACTCCTCCCCGGAGGTCAAGAAGCCCCCGGGATCAACCGTGCCACCGGCCAGCCTCCTCCCCTCCACCATTGGGTCATTCCCACAGGTGGAATCGATCCAATGGATAGATCTGGTACCTCTCCTCCTCTTTCTCTCCTTGGGTTCATCCCTTGATTTTTTTTGAGGATTGGTGCTGATTTTGCCCACGGGAATCACTTGTATGCGTGCACACTAGTACATTAGCCTTGTTGCCTTGCCTAATCTATTATAATCAACCCCTCTAGCAGCCTCCCAGTTCTTGCCCGAGCCTCCCGACCGGATATTCCGGCCCTAGGGCCAGAGACTCCAGTCCTCAGGACCAGAGACTCCGGTCTGAGCCAGATACTCCGATGTAAACTGCGGATACTCCGGTGTGGGGTGACTCAAACAGATCCAGTAATGCCTCCAGGCTATTGTGTTGCATCTTTGGGATATATGCTTACCTCCATGATATCTCATTGCTGTTCATAGGTTCTGGTTCTCGTCGTCCTCCTCGCACCAAGGCCAAGTCAAAGAGTGCTGAACCACATTTTGATGAGACCGAGGGTCAATATGTTGTGCCCCCGTCCAACCAGAGACAGCAGACCCGTGATGCAACATACATGAGGAGGGACAGGACAGGGTTGAGGAAGAGAACCGTGCCAAAAGGGCAAAGTATGACAATCTTTAGTCTTTGGCCCACATATCAAATAAAGACTACTGTGAGCTGTGGAAGACTGATTTCTATGACTTACCACGTACCAGCGAGTACCCTTGTTATTGGAGGAAGGAGCAAGCTGTTTTCATGAAAGACATCTACAGTGTGCCCAACAAGTCACCTATGTGCCCCCAGAAGTATATGAGTGTTGAGCAGATGAGGAAAAACTCCTACTTATATGATGCACTATGGATTAGTGAGAAGTTAGGGTTGTTCAACTTGATGGAACTCCGTGAAGATTACAACATCACCCTTGTGGAGCAGTTCTATGCCACAGTTGTATTTGGGTCTAACCAAGCAATGACTATGAGCTGGAGGACTGGAAACCACCGCTGCTCTGTTACTTTCTACAACTTTGTTGATGCCATCTTTGAGACCTTACAGGGCGTGTCCACTCATGTTGGGGTGCGCATGCACTGAGCATCTCTTGGGGAGAACAAGAACAAGCTTGCCCCTTTGTATGACAGCGACGGTGATGTGGGAGGGTCTAAGGGACTCAAGCCCCTCTACAATCTGATGTTGAGGATATCCCTCCATACCATTTGTAACATCCCAAATTTCATTTACTGCAAAACCATCTTATTGCATTCATATCATCATGGCATGTTTACCTTGCATAAAAAATTTCAAAGCAAAAACCCTAATAAAACCATATTTAAAACCCCTTTTATATTATATGTATGGGGCATGGTTTTATTTTTATTTTTGTGACCCTAAATGTTTTGGAGTGTATATATGTGTTTTAGACACTTTTTAACACTAGGGTCACCTCACAAAAGTTTTGTGAAATTTTGAATTGATTTGAATTTGAATTGGCCATTCAAATCTTATTTAGAAAATCAAAACAGAAAAGAAAAAGGCAAAGAGAGAAAAAAATAAGAGCCGGCAACCCTTCTGGCCCAACTCCCCTAGAAGCCCACTAAGCCCACCCGGTAAAACCACTCTCCCCTCTATCTCTCACCGCCCGTGCGCGCACCCACTCGCTGATGTGTGGCCCCACCGCCAGGTCATCTCTTCGTCGTCAATCTCACGCCAGACCCGTGCCACGGCTATTTCCTCCCCTCTTCACAGCCGAATCAAATCGCGTTGATTGCTGATGAATGTGTGTGTTATTCTCGTCCCTGCTCTGGCTACTTAAACCTCACCCTCTCCGCGTCATTTCCCCCCACACAACAAGCACTGAGCGCCTCCAGGCTAGTAGTATTTTGCCTCGCACCGCCGCAGTAGCGAGCAACTCTGGCGAGCTATTATGGTAAGCCTCGTGCGCCCCTCTGCCTCTCGTTCATGCGAGCGTGTTTCCCTTGGTCTTGCGCATCCGCTAATGCCCGTGGCTTGTCCAATCATGCCCCAGGTCTTCGTCCCCATTGTCGTCTACAAGCAACCGAGGCGCAGCTCAACTTCGGCAAGCCAATTCGGTAAACTCCGTGCTCCCCTTGACCTCTCATTCACACGACTGTGTTCGCCATGTCCTTGCGCACCTTCTTATGCCAGCTGTTTGCCCTCTTGCACCCTAGGTCGTCATCTTCGTCTCCGACTGTGAGCACCCGACTCGAACGGACTCCGACGAGGATTAGCTGACGCGACAGTGCACCCCCGCCCCAACCGCGTTCACGTTGAGCTTCACCATGTCTCTGCGACTGTGGTAAGCACCAGTGACCCTCCCATACCCCTCTAACCTTTCCGGCGTGTCACTAACAGTGGCGTCGCCGCCGCTACGGCCATTGGTGCCACTAGGTTTTGGTCAGGCAGGTCTGATCCGTTGGATCCGGATCTAGTGGCCACAATTAGATGACTAGGAGAAGCTGCACGATTAGATCTGGACCACATGATCTAAATTATATCCTATGGCCAGCGCCCGTGATCCGCCCGATGCGGTACCGTCCAGTAGGATGCTGCCGCGTGGCCCTGGTTTTGTTTTGAAATCCAGATTTTCATCTATTAGTTATTTAAACTTGTAAATTCAATAACTTTTGTTCTGTTTATGCAAAAATTACAAATTTTATATCTATGGATTCAAAAAATGAGATAATTGCATCTATCACCTTGGTTTGGTCATTTTCTTATGGAAAATTAGGATTTTATGCAGAAGCATTTGTAGGCTTATTTTGACTATATAAATTATTTAGAATATTATTTTAGGGTGGTTTTTGTTTTATTTAGACTCTAGAATGTATGCTTTGTATTCAGTACTGTAAAGTTTGAATTAAAAGTGTGACAAAACATCATATTGCATTTTGCATGCATTGATATTATTTTTGTATGTATAATGATTTGTGAATATTTGTTGTCTGAATTTGTGTGTAGATTTTGTGGATTTGGGAGAGTGTGATTGTGAAGATTGTGTCTATTCCCCTAGCTACCAAGGCAAGTGATACTTCATATTTTTGTCCTATTATTTTATCTATGCACTAGTGATATTTTGAGTAGGATTTTCATGGTAGATTTCAAAGTATATGCTATGCTATGGTAGATCCTATAGATGATATCTTGGTAGGAATTTTCCTAATTTAAGAGACATGTTATGCTAGTATGCTTAGCATAGCTATTGGAATTCAAGGGTGAAAAATTCATGTTATGATATTATGGCAAGTTTATGCCTATGTGTTTTTGGACTAAGAAAACAATTTGTTAATGAAACACATGGGTGGAATGGCAAGAATGGTTTGTATTGAGTGGTTACACAAGGACCATGTCTATGGTTTACCTTGTGTGTCACACTTGTGGATGGCCACCCAGGAACAAAGAGATTTGAGATGTTTAGTGTTGAGAAGCTTCTAGTGCAACCACATGGCATATGGGCTCTGCCTTGACCAACTAGGTTGCAAGAAATCATCCAGATGGACAGTTGGTGGTAGGGTTGATAGAATGGAATGCGTGTATGGTGGTATGAGGGAATGCTTCTGAAAGTCTCATCTCAATGCATGCCGAGTCTTGTGTGGAAAGTGCACCACCTCTCGAGAGCGTAAAACCTAAGTACTTAGCCGTGTCGCTGGTAACGGACATTTTGAGCATCAAAGACATTCAAATGATCAAGGATCTCCTCATCCAAAATTCTCTAAGTTAAAAATGGTGGGTGAACAAGGGTAGTGGTTCACCAATGTCTATTGGTGGTGCCTTAGAGTTTTTGCAAAGAAAAACTTAGTGTTTTCAACTAGTAGGACAAAACTACTTTGTGCAAAGCCAGCTCGAAACCACACTTAGCAAAATTCATGTAGATGATAGTATCTACTATATAATAATGTTATCACTTGCCAATACAATTCCAAATCTATTGACCACTTGTGGTTGTAACTTATTATGTTACAGGTTACTCTGATGGTGAATAGGGTTATGAGTCTACACTCAACATGTTTGCCTGGGGCACATGAAGATGAAGACTTTATTTATATACTTTGTAATAAGAACTCTATGTGTTAGCCTTGGGCTAATGAGTTGTAAGAACTATTGTACTCCTGGAATTACGATGTAATAATGACCTTTGTATCTGTGTACTTCATCTTAAATTGTGGGTGTTAGCATTTCGATCCAGGGACTAGCACTGCAATCACAAGGGCCTTTACCTTAAAGGGTGAGGTCTTACAGATGGAATCAAAGAACTGTGTTTCCTGTAGGTTTGTGACCCTAAGATGGATTAGACTAAGAAAACCACTAGGAAAAATGCAAACTCCTTTGTAAATTTCCACACTTGTCTCTTTTCATCTCGTAAAACTTCTCCTAATCTTCTTTCTGATCTCTATTTGTAGATGGACGCCATCAACGAAGCCGTCAAGAAGGGACCATTGATGACTATGACCCTAGAATGTGAGACGGAGTTTCAAAAGGCACTCAAGAACCTCATGGTTAGCTTGGGAATAAATGGTGAAGCCGTGTACAAGGGATTCCTAGTGATGGATGAAGGAGAAGAATATTGGTGGGTACAACTCCACTTGTATAAAAACAAGGAGGACAACCACAATGAGTCAGGATTCTGCATGGTCACCAACTCTGAAATGCACATGTCATTGTTTGACTCTGCAAGGAATGCATCATGGAATGCCATCAAGGAGCTTGGAGAAAGACTCAAGTGTAGAATGCTCAACACTCAAAATGACCTTATAGAGGAGAAGAAGCATACTCAAGACTTAGAGACCACCATAAAACGTCTAAGGGAAGATATCATAGACTTAGCATGGGAGTCTTGTGACCAAGAAAAACAGATTGCCTCCAAAGATGCCCAGATAGCTACCTTGACAAGTGAGTGAGAGTTGTGACGTACTCCAATAGTTGGACCACCACACTTGTCGTTTTCTCGCGTTAATAATTTTGATCATACCAACCTATGTTGTATGGCAAAAAATTGTCTAAGTTATGTTTGAACCTTGGTGCTTGTGATTGAATATTGTATGCCATGACTTGTGTGTTTTATAGAGAAATGTATGCTATTGGCTTTTGTTTCACTACTTTATGTTTTTCTCTTTACTTGTGTTGTCTGTAATTTTTCTATCCTATGCAATAGATGCCTAGCTTTGTTTTTAGCACCGTCGAGGAGTTCAAGAGAACTCGTTTTGGATCCTGTATCATGGAGCTCGTCAGTGTTCTCAATCTTCCCCTCCCCAACATTAAGGGACTTCACCTCAGGAAGTTCGAGAGGAAGGATCTATGGGGATTTAGAGTCTCGTAGCCAGGACGCCAGTCAGAGCCTTCCACCGAGGACATCGCCTTCAAGATACTCCATGACGACAAGGAGAAGGGCCTCGACGTTGCCATGCAGGAGCTGCTTCGACGCCTTTGTGGACGTAACTCCGGCGAGCTCAGGGGCCTCTACTTCCATCCATTTGGGAGACGTGACGATGAGGGAGATTCTATAATGTATGACGAGGCCACTAGGGAGACTATTAAGCCAGTGCGCCTCTATCTTCAGGACATAGAGAGCCTTCTTAGGCACCTCGATACTGATAGGACCAACGTCATGCTTAGCAATGACGAGCTACGCGTCCAGTTGAGGGAGAAGGACAAGGCCTTCGAGGAGCAGGAGGAGAGCATCAAGGAGATGGAGGCTAGGTTTGAGAAACAATACAAGAGGTTCAAGAACCAAGAAAAGAGAGTGCAGGATAGGAACAAGAAGATCAATGAGATGAGGGCCAAGATGGAGCTCAAGGATCTTGAGCTAGAGACACAACAGGAGTTGATTGAGAGGCTGCGTTCACAGAAGAGAGAGCTTCAGGCGAAGGTTGATGCTTTGACCAGCAGCGTGGAGGAGTACAAGGCAGGAATCGATGCAACAGGACTTCCTATAGTGGAGGAGCAAGTCGATATGGAGGAGTAGTGTTGACTACTTGGCTATCTATACATTTATCATATTTTTATTCATCGAGTCGCATTGATCATCCAACATGGGCATGACTATGCTAGTGTGTTTACTTTGCAAACTTGTTGTTCGTTTTGAATCCAAAAGTTTATCATGTGCTTGCTTAACTGTGATTGTTGCTATGTGTTGTATTGTGCATCTTAGGATCTATGGGTTATATCTCATTACTTATCCTTATTGAAACCACAGATGCCTCCTCGTCGTACCAATCCCAACAATAACAACAACAATGGCAATGAAATGCAGCAGCTGATGACAGCCCAGACTCAGTTGATGCAAATGATGACTCAGTTTATGGCCAATCAGAATCAGACCCAAAACAACAACAACAAAAACAACAACAACAACAACAATGACAACAACAATGACAACAACAACAACGACAACAACAACAAAAACAACAACAACAACAACAACAACATCAGCAGCAGCAACAACAACAACAACAACCAAAACAACACACCAGCTTTTGATATGCTTACAAGGTTTCTAAGATTGAGGCCTGCTAATTTTTATGGAACCACTGATCTTATACGTATATTGTGGAAGATAGTAGTTGCTTGTAGAAAGTAAATGGTAATAGTAGATGATGTATCAATGATGATTGGACCGGGGTCCACAGTTCACTAGAGGTGTTCTCCTTATGATAGATAACATATTGGGTGAACAAATTATAGAGGGGCAATTGACAGATTGAGAAAGCATAACAATGCATATACTAGACATCTTGACTCCTATGAGATTTGATTGGGCATTACAACATAATACATAGACCGTAATCCAACTTCATCTATGACTAATAATCCACCTTCAGGTTATCATCCGAATCCCTTCTAGTATTAAGTTGCAAGCAACAGATAATTGCATTAAGCAATGTGTGTAAAGTAAACAATACAATTGTTCCATGAACAAAGGATTGTTGTTTTATCCCTAGTAGCAACAACACATCTACAACCTTAGAGATTTCTGTCACTTCCCTAGATTACTAGAGGCATGAACCAACTATCGAGCATAAATACTCCCTCTTGGAGTTGCAAGCATCTACTTGGCCAAGATAGCTACTAACAACGGAGAGCATGCAAGATCACAAATAACATAGACATGATAGAATCAATAATAAATCTGACATAGTATCTCAATAACCATCGGATCCCCGGAAACAGAACATGTATGATTACAAATAGATTGTCTTGATCATGAACGGAGATCACAAGATCTAAACATGATAGCACAAAGGAGGAGAAACAACCATCTAGCTACTGTATGGACCCATAGTCCAAGGGTGAACTACTCAAGCATCACTCCGGAGGCTGGCATGGTGATGAAGAAGGCCTCTGGGATGATCTCTCCCCTCCGGCAGGGTGCGGGGAAGAGCTTCAGATCCCTCCCAATCTAGGGACGATGCGGCGGTGGCTACTGACTGTTTCGTGGAGATTTGATCGAGTACTTAGGGTTTCTGCATCGGGGTGATTTTATAGGCGAAAGGGCAAGGTCGGTGGGCGCTCGAGGGGCCCACACCTAGTGGCGGCACCCCCTAGGCCACGCTGGCCCTAGGTGTGGCCACCTTGTGGCCCCACTTCAGTTGCCCTTCGTACTCCATGTTCCTTCTGGTGAAATATTGACTTTGGCTTTTGTCGCGGGAACTACCGAAAATATTTCCTTAATAGCTTTTCTGAAACCAAAAACAACAGAAAACAGGCAACTGGCACTTCGGCATCTTGTTAATAGGTTAGTCCCAGAAAATGTATAAAAATACCTCAAAGTGTAGACAAAACATAACAAAGTTGATACTAAACAAGCATGGAGCATCAAAAATTATAGATACATTTACGACGTATCACCTCTCAAGTATGAATCTCCCTACCTTACTTATAGAGTCATTTCCCCTTATGTACTACCATAAACCGTACCTTTCGTGGGAGCCCCATAGTTTCAGCCGACCTCGAGGGAGTCAATAGATCTATGCAGGTACACTGATCCCCTACTGGAAAAGACCTAGATTTGAGGGACTCAAACCTCTTTGTACGCGTTATGGCATAGGCCATGCTAAGGAAAACAAACTACAAGCTATGCCTGAATTCCACCTAGGGTAATGTGGTTGCACTAACAATTCCAACAAGTTTCTTTACTCGAATCACTTTTTATCCTTTCAAAACTTCCACTTGGAAATGATGCCCTTTTCCAAGAGTTATACAAAACATTTCCAAACCTTTCGTTGTAGGGTAGTCCCCAAAATAGTTTTGTTTCCCAAAAATACGAGGTTTCCTATGATATAGGATCCTCACTATCATACTCTCGATCTAAGGGAGTATAGTAGGTGTCAATAAGGGTCGGTGTCCTGCTGGACACTGATTCATATCTTGGAGGAGCCAAGTTACTAGCTGATACGTCGGAAACGTATCTATAATTTTTGTTGTTACATGCTTGTTTAGTATCTACTTTGCTTTGCTTTGTCAACACTTTGAGGTGTTTTATATGTTTTTCTAGACTAACCTATTAACAAGATGCCACAATGCCAGTTGCTTGTTTTCTTCTGTTTTTTGTTCCAGAAAAGGCACAAAATCAGTATTCTTAGAATTGGACGGGACAAAAGCCAAAGTCAATATTTTACCCCGGGGAACACAGAGCTAGAGTACAAGACGGAGGGGAGCCACCAGTGGGCCACACCCCCTGGCCGCGCGGCTGGGCCCAGCCCGTGCCTGCGGGGGGGGGGGGGGGGGGGGTGCGGCCGCCATGGCTGCCCCCCTGTCTCACCTCTTCGCCTATAAATACCCCATGATACCAAAACCCTAAGTACCTGATCAATATTCCACGAAACCGTTTGTAGCCACCGCCACCATCGTCCCTATATCGGGGGATCTGAATCTCTTCCGGCACCCTGCCGGATGGGAGATCATCCTGGAGGCCTTCTTCTTCATCATGCTAGCCTTCGGTATGAAGTGTGAGTAGTTCCGCCTTGGACTACGGGTCCATGTAGTAGCTAGATGGTTGTATATCCTCCTTTGTGCTACCATGTTTAGATCTTGTGAGCTCCGTTCATGATCAAGATCATCTATTTGTAATCATTCATGTTGTGTTTGCGGGGATCCGATGGATATTGAGATTACTATGTCAGATTGATTAATGGTTTTGTCTTATTGATTCTATCATGTCTGTGTTGTTTGAGATCTTGCATGCTCTCCGTTTCTAGTAGCTATCTTGGTCGAGTAGATGCTAGTGACTCCAAGAGGGGGTATTTATCCTCGATAGTGGGTTCATGCATCTATTTAAACTAAGGGAAGTGATAGAAATCTCTAAGGTTGTAGATGTGTTGTTGCCACTAGAGAGAAAACAACGGTCTCTTGTTCATGGAACAAGTGGATTGTTTACCTTACACACTTTGCTTAAAGAAGTTATCCGTTGCTTGCAACATAATACTGGAGGGGGTTCGAATGATAACCTGAAGGTGGATTACTAGTCATAAATGTAGTTGGATGGCGGTCTATGTACCTTGTTGTATTGCCCAATCGAATCTCATAGGATCATGAATGTCTAGTATTGCATTGTTATGCCTTGCTCAGTCCTGTCAATTGCCCTGCTGTAATTTGTTTACCCAGCATGCCATGTTTGTTTATCTTAAGGAGAACATCTCTAGTGAACTATGGACCCCGGTCCAATATTTACCATTGATACATCTTCCATTGTTACTGTGTACTTTCTGCAAACCACTATTACCTTCCACACCATACCGTTAACCCTTTGTTTTCAGCAAACCAGTCATATTGATAACCTCATTGTTCGTTGGGGCAAAGTATTGAGTTTGTGTTGTGCAGGTTTCCAAGTTGCTAGCAACACCTTGTAGTCGTTTCCTTCCTCCTACTGGTTCGATAACCTTGGTTTCTTACAGAGGGAAAACTTGCTGCTGTGCTCATCACACCTTCCTCTTGAGGTCTCCCAACGAAGCTTCCACGCACCATCAAGATTTTCTGGCGTCGTTGCCGGGGAGGCTAAGGACAGCTTCACAAGGGGAGTCCTTCACAACCTTTCTCTTTACTTTGTTTTTGTTTTGCTTAGTTTCTTTTGATTGGTTTTGTTTGCCTCTTTTTATCATAAACTCCAAAAAAAATAGTTTGTTTTGGTTTGCTTTCTCTTATCAAAAACACAAAAAATTAGTTCCTTCTCTAGTTGCTACCATGTCTGGTTTTGGTCCAATCGCCGTGTCACCTATGGAGAGGATCTTTACTTTCAAGCAAGAAAGTGAAGAGAGTTTCAAAGAAGCTTGGTCTAGAATCTCTGATTTACAATGGAAAACTGAGCCTCAGACGAGTCTTAGCTTGGTTATTAATAGTTTCTACAGCGGTCTTGCTCTTTGTTATAGATATGCTTTAGATCCTGTAGCTGAGAAACATATTTTTCGATGTACTGAGGATGAAGCTTTGGATTCCATAAACAAGTTGATTATAATTCATAATATTCCTAGCAAGTCTGATTCTTCCTTTATAAACATTTATGCTAGGTTGAATGCTCTTCAGACCAGTAAAGTTGCTTTTAAAGATTGCTATACCATGCTTAGATAGCACCATGATTATGTTCCAATAAATTCTGAGCCTTCAAAATGGTTTCCTACAATAAAATTTGCTATAAATAGTGAAACTTTTGATGCTCGTTGTGATATCATGTCTGAATTTTTCCTTATTCCTAAAGATATCTATGAGTCTTTGAATCTTTGGAGACTTTCTAAAGGAGGAGAAGAAATATCTCTTACCAATAATGCAACTTTATTACCCATTGGAATAGCGAAAGGTGTGTTTACAAAATCTCAGGGAAAGTGGTGTCTACTGATTATCTTGTTATTGAATGTGTAGGAAAAGGACAAATTACACTTGGAAGATCCCTGCTAAAACACCTTGGAGCAATAATAGATGTGGGAAACGGCATTATGCATTTTGCTTCTCCAATAAGAAATCATATATTCCCTAAAGAGAAGAAGAGAGGTAAGAAAGGTAGGAGCAAGAGAGTTGGTGTTAACACTTCTTGTGCCTAACTTAAAGGCGTTAAAAGAAAAGTAATTATTGGGAGATAACCCAAAAGTTTTCTCGAGTCTTGGAAGTTATTACTTCAGTAATGACCTCTCCTTATCCTTTTTGTTTTCTTTTTGTGCCAAGAATAACCTCTAATGAGAGGGAAGTAAGATTTGGGGAGTTGCTGTCCCGAAACAATTTTTTGTGCTCCACCATAAAAATTCTTGTAAAATATCTGTAAGTAGGATTGAGCTGATACTTTCTGAATAAATCCCCCGGTACGTTAGCTAATTTCCATTAGTTCAAAACTTTTTTATTTGAGCAATAAAATATTTTCTAAAAAATCGGTTTCCTCCTGCTAGTCTGTTTTGACAGATTTCTGCCATTATTTGCATTTGCTTCTCATTGATTCCTTTCTGGGTTCTTTTTGGGAAATTGAGGTTTTTGAGGGAATTCCTACAGTATATTGTGTCTTTAGTGAAAGTTTTGCTATTATAAAGCTAAACCCAAAGGTCTATTATCTTTTGAATACACTAATGTTGCTAGTGAAGATTGTGTGAAGTTTTGTATGAAGGAAAATTTTCAGGTGTAGAGAAATAATGATGTAATGAGATGAAGAATGGACAATAGCTCAAGATTGGGGATGCCACCCCATGTTACCCCAAGAAATATTCAAGAGGTACAAGCATCAAAGATTGGGGATGCCCAAGGCATCTCCTTCTTCATCAATAAAAATATCAGGTCTTTTTAGACACTTCATTTTTATTGTTTCATGCACTGTTGTGTTATTCTTGGAGCGTCTTAATTTTCGTTTTGTTTGCTTATTTCGCTTGAATAAAGTAGTTTGGACCCCCGTTCTCGCCGTGTTGCATCAAATAAGTTGATTGGTGTTGGATAGGAGTAGAAAGTTCTTGCTTTAATAGTACAAGAAGAGCTTGCTTTGACTGTGACTTACACTTTAGCATGCCATGCTAGATATTGTTTTTACCTTATTATTAGTGATTATTGTTGTATCATGACTTGTTCCAAACAATTAGGATTGCTTAATGTGCCTCAAAGAAATCATCCGTTGTTTTAGCATACAAAAGCATAGTGTTGTGGTATTCTCCTTTGATGCTTTGTTTGGGTTGACTTGGCACATGCTCACACCATGTTATGACTATGAACAAGTCACCATAGCCTCTATGATCATTTAGTTCTTGACTTGTGTTACCACTTTATGCTTTGATTAGTAATGTTTTGTTGCTCTGCATGATTATGGCCATTATTGCTCTCTTAGTTGGTTGCTCCTAGTCTTTTGCTAGCCTCCACTTGTATGAGTAAGCTCTACTCATGCATCCAACTCCCAAGAAATCAAGTTGTTCCAAAGTGTCCACTATAAATTCCTATGCATGGTGCGTTACACCGTTCCAAGTATATTCTTGTTTTCATCTATCTTCCAATTAAAAAGTCTCTTTGTTATGTGAAAACTTAGTGATTAAATCTCTCATGAACTTGATGGCACACTTTATTTTTCTTGCCCCTAATAAACTTGAACCATTGTGTCATCTTTTTTGTATATGCTTGCACTTATACGTTGGAATTAGCAGAACCATGCTGTCATGGGGAACACTTTCAACATTGCACTTGTACATTGTATCCAGTTGATATCATGCTCTTTTGTCTATGGATGTCGTCGGTGTGAAATGAAAGGGGAGCTTGTAAGTCCATAGAGTTATGTATGTGTTTTAGAGAAATGCCTGGGCCGCTAGCCTAAGCCATGCCTAATCATGGTGGAAACTTGCAGCATCACCATATTGAGCAATCTATGAAGCATTCTTCTTATGAAAAAAAAGAGATAGAAAAAAGAGATTGAGAAAAAGAAAAAAATATGAGAAAAGAGGAAAGAGAGAAAAAAGAACCATATTCCCATGATAAATAAGAAGATTGTTGAGATGCTCATTATCTGCTTGCCTTGTCATTTTGATTATGGGATAACTCCTGTATCATGTGCCAGGGGTACACGTTGGTGGTTCTCTATGATACACATGTACTTACTATGACAAGAACTTGCAAGTAACTAAACTTGAGTAGAATGAGGAGCGGCCCTCGTATTCAAGGGACATGAGATTGCCAACTTATAATTTGTCAAGCATATAGACCATAGTTTGTTCAATTTAACATTAATCACTTCAAGATGCTTATGATAGGGGCAATGAGGGCTGAAAGCTAACAAGTACCATAATTTTTGGAAGATCTTTTTGAGACTTGAAATCCCTTCTTCCCTTTATGAAGGGCCTTTCTTCCACCATTATATTGAGTCTCCACCTTCTATCCTTGGGCACCAATTAAGAGAGCATAGTTTCCATTCTTAGTTCTATGTGCATTATCCCAAAATTTATTGATTGATGCATATTGTTGATATTACTTGTTCTTCACTACAAGAACTGTGTCAGCTTGTGACATTTTGGTAGTGACCATCTACACAATCGTCTTAGATTTATGAAGATTCCGCTCAAGCTGCTTGGGAGGGTCAAAGTCTTAGTAAACTATGACGATTTTTCTCAAAAACGTCGTAATTCCTTTAAATGAAATAGTCATAATAGCTAGGGAGATCTAAATATAGAGGATAGCAACATGGACCGTTGGATCCGAGCAAGATGGACGGATAGGATGCTAATATGAGGGAACTTGACATGGATCGATGACATGGCATGGTACCATCGCGCGCGGACAACAAATATTTCACATCGCGCGCAGAGATCGGAAATATCCCGCACGTGTCGGCCGAACCAAAACCGCCACGTCCCCCACCCTCCCAGCGAATGCTTCTCCCCAACCCTAAATCGTCGCCGCCCCCCTCCTTCTCCAGCGAGAAACCCCCCTCCTTCTCCAGCGAGATTCGCCCACCGCTGCTCCTCCTTCTCCAGTGAGATCCGCGTGCTGCCGCCGCCCCCCTCCTTCTCCAGCGAGAAACCCTTTCCCGCTCGCTCCAGCCGCTCCCCTCCTCTCCAGTGAGATCCCTAACTCTAGATTGCGCCGCCGCTGCCCTCTGTTCGAGAGCCTCTTACACAAGCCCACCGACGACGACTCAAATGATGGCCGAGGAGGACGACGACGGTGATGGTTTGAGCCCCTAACAAATCCCCATCCCCGCCATGACCCCACTGTTGGCGCCTCTTGCCCTATCCTCGGCGCAGATCTCCGCCTCCCAGTGCTCCCTCCTCTACCTACGTGTACAAGGTAGAGAGGTGGCGCCGGAGTGGCGGAAAGCTGAGGAGAAGCGGGCGGCGATGGAGGTGGCGCGCGGGACCAAGACGCAAAACGAGGTGGCACGGTCGCGGAGGAAAGCTAAGAAGAAGCGGGCGATGGTGGAGGCGGCGCGCGCTCATCGACACCGAGAACCTCGCCGCCCATCTCGTCGACGTCTCGGTAAGAAAATAGCCCCCCATCCTTCTCCCTGTGCGTGAAATGCGTGGTCTAGAGGCCAGATCTCGCGAGTCTTTGTCTGGATCTCGCGAGTTTACTGATGGATCTCGCGGGCTCTGTCCCAATTCCAGTAGAACGTTTGGTTTTACCAAGTTTTAGTATTGAGTACACGGATAAGGTTTTCTGCCTTGTCCCTTCCCCTATACTCGCATGTTCTAGGGTTTCTTGGTCTTCTTTGACTGCCGCTGGATGTGATTGGCTGTGAATAAGAGCTGATCACATGGGATTTTGGTATAGATCTTGTTGTATGTAAAAGTTCTTTACACACTAGATCTTGTTGTATGATGCCTACTAATTATAGTTTTGTTCACTTCTGAGTTTTCCTTTGCTCATTCAAACTTCACCACATGTCGTGTGTCAAAATTTAATTGTTTTTCATAATTTTCCTCTCTGTATGTCCCAAAAATAACTTCATCTTGAAACCATATACTTATATGTATTTCCCCAAAATAACTTAATCTTGAAACCATATACTTCTCTGTATGTCCCAAAAATAAATCTTAGACAATAATTGGTTGTCTACAGTTCTGCACTGGCCACATGGTACATGTCCCAAAAATAAATCTTTGTAGGAAGCAAACTAAGCATTCAGGACTCTATTTTTTTAAGGTTGTACCTCAGGCATTCTCCCCTGCATGTATTGGTGCTATTTGTTTGTGTGTAGGTCACGATTGCGATCTAGATGCTATCTCCTTGGTGTTTTTCCATTGGCCCCAGATTATTACTTGCAATAGGCCCTAGATTATTACTTGTAGTAGTATTTCTATTTTTGTATGACACACCTCTACACAACCAAAGTGAAAATACTTTACCATGCAACGTGGTACTTTTATGACTTCTCTCATAAATCTCTTTCATCTGCAATGATCTTATTTCTACACCTGCCTGAACTATACATCTATTCAAATTTCTAATCTAGTGCACATGACCTATATTTTAAGTACTTGTTGTTTGCGGTTATGCATGTCACATAGAACTAGATTACTTCTCAGTTTATTACTATGTATTTAAATGTTATCTTCAATTGGAATACTAGACTACCTTTCTAATGCAGTTTCATTGATTCCATGCAAGTAGACTTGAAGATTTTTTTTGCTTACTCTTTCCAACCAGTTAATTGGTAAATTAATTGTTGTTTGTTAATTGCGGATCTCACAAGTTGCACGACTGAGATGAACAGATCTCTAGCTACTTCTTTAATTTTTTGTTTTGTTTACTCTTACACAGTTGAAGCATGGCATTACAAATCTAACTGTTATTTTTGTGTAGTATTTTCTTTGTTATGCTCATACCTAATTTATTTCTCTGATATTAAAATCTGGTATTTGTAATGTAGCACTGTGCAGGGATGGCTTACCACCGCTCCAGGTTCCCCTACGACTTACTAGTACCAGTTGCGATGCGTACTTGCGCAGCCACTGTATGTTATGGCTGGCCAAGAAATAACAGTCCGCCTTTATCTGGTTGCCCACAGCGTGCAAAGTTATACAATATATTTAACATTGTTAGGTTGGACACCCTTTTCTTTTGATATAACACAATATCTTCCTTTACTTCTAAAATTTTGAAGCTCATTGTTCTTGTGTTTTTTGATTCTTTCTTGAAGCTAAAATGTGGGGTGTAGATGCGGACCAAGGCAGCATTCTGTAGACATTCACGGCCAAACTTGTCTCAACCACAACAATATATGCCATAAGACGAACAACATCCATTGTCATCTTTGCATGCGCAAGTAAGTGACTGTTTTTTCTATTCCTGTAGCCAATTTATCCATGGTACAGTAGTATTGTATTCATTCTCTGACCATACTATGACTCTATGCAAATAGCCTTGGTCCTTAAACTGATTATAATCCAATGCGTACTCATGTCCTAGGCAAACCCTTGTGATCCTATTTTACTTTGCAAAATTCTCAAGTGGAGGTGTGTTCTGTAGCCAGGGACTGGTTCTAGTGCCTACTAATTGGAGCAATATGAATAGGAAAATTGTGAGTAGGAGTAGGAAACATATTCTTTTCTAAGCAATATACTCCAAGTTAATTTACTCTCTACCATGATGTGAAAGTTTGAGAACACTTGCTTGCTGCCAACATTCAGTTATTGATAGCAGTGTCAATATTTTTGTAATATGTATTCTACATATCAAAGTAGAGTAGACATTGTACTGTCATTGTACCTACAGAGCATAATTTTGTACCACAATAACACTAGCACTTGACAATTATTTTCTACTCTAATTATTATAACTTTAAGTTAGTGCAGCTTCTTGTTAATAGTCCTGGCATGTATTGGTTACTATATCATGTGTAAAAAGTCAGTCAATTCAACAAGTAGAAATTCAAAGTATGTAGTCAGTAGTCTATTGGATTTTGGTACTTGCAAGCTTTTATGGAAATGGACTTACTATAGGTAATATGCTGCTATTTATTTATCCAATTCATATCACTTATGCTAGTTTTTCTGTTTGATAGAAATAAGAAGGTCGAAGGAGGATATTGGAAGTTCTTGGATGTGTTATATCTAGGCCAGCAACAACGGCGCCATAAGTAGTAGGGAGCTCTGCTCCAGGCATTGACAACGAGTAGCGAATTTATCATGTTTACATCTGTTGTATTTGCTGTCTATTTGGTTACTATGTCTCAAATTTGGCTGATGTATTTGCTGTCATGTTTATATCTGTTGTATCAGATATCTATATCTGTGATAGTGTTACTTATTAGCCTCATGGCTGTCATGTTCAAATTCTAGATGATATACTGTTGTGTTGCGTGAACTATATATTTGGAAATGTTGTTGGGCTGGTTTGTACATTTGGTTCTGTACTGGATCTAAAAAGTCCACAGAAAAGGGTTAAAAAAACAAATCGGTTGTAAACAACAAAGGCCCAAAAGGGAATACACCCTAAAAAAGGCCATGGCCCATAGACACGACATAAAATGAAATGCTTTGCAAATGGCCTAGGCCCAAAACTGAAAAAGTCCAGCATTATTGGGCTAGCCCATATACATCACTGTAATGGACCGGGCTGAATTTAAATTACGACGATCTCATTTCGTCATAGTTTTGCCACGTCGGATCAGCCACATAGGATCTGACCTGGCCTGGCTAGATGGTCCGTGACGATATTGAATCGTCATAGAGGTTATGACGATCCAACATCGTCATAGAGGGTTATGATGATTTCGTAAAAATCGTCGTTATAGTTCATTTGCGACGCCCAACTTTCGACGATCTCAAAATCGTCATAGAATCGTCATAAACGAACTACTATGACGATTTTGTGACGAAAATGGAGGGTCATATATAGACAGATTCCTTGTAGTGCTTGTGCTATTTGTATCTAGTAACTCTTATGAACTTTGAAGGTGTCCTATGCATCTATTTTCTACTCCATGAGGGACAAGCTGAATGCCACTATGCTATGTTTTCTATATATGAAACAAACAACGTTTTTCAATGGATGTTATTCATGATCTTTGTCTGTAACCTCTCATGTTGCATGCATAGTTACTTTGTCTTATTGTTAGAACTCCATCTTTCATGCTCATGTTTACAGTTCTTTGATCCCAGCTTTCATTGCTTGCAAATGGTTTGATCTTGATTTTGATGGTGCATGTCTCCTCAAAAATAATTCTTTTTATCACTTACCTACTCGAGGACGAGAAGGAGTTAAGCTTGGGGATGCTTGATACGCCAGAAACGTATCTATAATTTTTGTTGTTCCATGCTTGTTTAGTATCTACTTCGCTTTGCTTTGTCTACACTTTGAGGTGTTTTTATATGTTTTCTGGACTAACCTATTAATAAGATGCCACAGTGCCAGTTGTCTATTTTCTCCTGGTTTGGTTCCACAAAAGGCAGAAAATCAATATTCTCGGAATTGGATGGGACAAAAGCCAAAGTCAATATTTTACCGTGGAGAACATGGAGTAGAGTATGATACGGAGGGGAGCCACCAGGGGGCCACACCCCCTGGTAGCACGGCTGGGCCCAGCCCGGCCGCCCTGGCTGCCCTCCTGTCTCGCCTCTTCGCCTATAAAGACCCCCGATACCAAAACCCTAAGTACCCTATTCCACAAAACCGTCTGTGTCCGCCGCCACCATTGTCCCTAGATCGGGGGGATCTGAAGCTCTTCCCGGCACCCTGCCGGAGGGGAGAGCCTTCGGTATGAAGTGTGAGTAGTTCCACCTTGGACTACGGGTCCATGTAGTAGCTAGATGGTTGTATCTCCTCCTTTGTGCTATCATGTTTAGGTCTTGTGAGCTCCGTTCATGATCAAGATCATCTATTTGTAATCATGCATGTTGTGTTTGCGGGGATCCGATGGATATTGAGATTACTATGTTAGATTGATTAATGGTTTTGTCTTATTGATTCTATCATGTCTGTGTTGTTTGAGATCTTGCATGCTCTCTATTTCTAGTAACTATCTTGGCCGAGTAGATGCTAGTGACTCCAAGAGGGGGTATTTATGCTCGATAGTGGGTTCATGCCTCTATTTAATCTAAGGGAAGTGACACAATTCTCTAAGGTTGTAGATGTGCTGTTGCCACTAGGGAGAAAACAACAGTCTCTTGTTCATGGAACAATTGGATTGTTTACCTTACACACTTTGCTTAAAGCAGTTATCCATTGCTTGCAACTTAATACTAGAGGGGGTTCGGATGTTAACCTGAAGGTGGATTACTAGTCATAGATGCAGTTGGATGGCGGTCTATGTACCTTGTTGTATTGCCCAATCGAATCTCATAGGATCATGAATGTCTAGTATTGCATTTTTATGCATTGCTCAGTCCTGTCAATTGCCCTGCTGTAATTTGTTTACCCAGCATGCCATGTTTTTTTATCTTAAGGAGAACATTTCTAGTGAACTATGGACCCCGGTCCAATCTTTACCATTGATACATCTTCCATTGTTACCGTGTACTTTCTGCAAACCACTATTACCTTCCACATCATACAGTTAACCCTTTGTTTTTAGCAAACCAGAGATTGACAACCTCTCTGTTCGTTGTGGCAAAGTCTTGAGTTTGTGTTGTGCAGGTTTCCAAGTTGCTAGCAACACCTTTTAGTCGTTTCCTTCCTCCTACCGGTTCGATAACCTTGGTTTCTTACTGAGGGAAAACTTGCTGTTGTGCTCATCACACCTTCCTCTTGGGGTCTCCCAATGAAGCTTCCACGCACCATCACTAGCGCGGTAGTGGTAAAACAAAATATGCAGGTAGTAATGCAATTTATAAGAGACATACCAAACAAGTATATAAAAGGAGTAGGACAAGTATCGGAGTTCAGAAAGGGGTGGATTTTCTATGACCAGCAATATGTCTCTCGACTTCTTAGAATACCAATAATAATAATAATAATAATAATATGATCCCTTCTTCTCTTCGTTGAAGCAATCGCAACTATCGTCATCAGGAGGCATACATGCAACACACAAGGTACTGCAATCAACATAAGGAATACAAGCACCAATTACAATACATCAAGCAATTGAACAATACACCAATACACTAAGTATGTTTTGAATATTTGATTTCAAAACAATTGGAATTATCTTAGTTGGCTTTGCATAACTTTATTTATGAAATAATTGTCAAACACTACTATTAAGGAGTTTTATACTAAGGTCAGGTCCTGTATGATACCAATGTACACAAATGACATCATCATATAGGTAATGACCAAAAAAACCACCAAAACTGGTTTCACTGTTTTATTACTTGTCTTTAATTACTTATGGATTTTCTAGTGAAAATAACTCTTGTTTAGGTGAATAATTCACCAGAAAATATTTGTAAGTCAAAAAATTAATTCCTATCAATGTTACGAAGGTATTGAGGTATTGGTTCACTGGGACATGGTTTCACTTCAAAATAATTATTACAATGCCCTTGCGAAAATCCCAAAGTCGGTTCTGAAAGCATTTTGTCTTTTTCACCAAATTCATTTTATAGGCTCTTTGTGATGACCTTGGATCGGTAAAGATCCTAAGTACTTGATGTCCTCAATGGTGTCGTAGTGGAAGCTAGTCAGATTTAAGTTAGAAGAATGAAGATTAGATACATAAAATAAGTAGTAAGGAAAAGTAATTACTAGAAGTGCATAAATAACTTAGAATAATAAAGAAAGTAGAAGCACACAAAGTTAAAGGGCGGTTTCCAATCCTAGGGGTCATGTCCTACAGTTAACTTTGTGCTCTTATACCATCTGTGGTGACCTTGTATCGGTAAAGATCCTAAGTCCCTATGATTTACATGCTAGTCACTAAATCAATAGATAGCACTCACAATCGATGAATATCATGTAAAACACAAGTCATTATTACACGACTAATTCAGAGTATAATTTATTACATCTTTGCATAGATTATAGCTAGATCAAATAAAACAGTGGAAACATAAATAAAACTTGAGTCCATCAACTCCTCAGGCTAGTTGAGTGCAGACCTATGATCCCTACACACCTTTCAATCTTCCGATTCTGCACATAAGAAGTGCAACTAACAAGTTGGGTCAATACTTTGAATCTATTGGAAAATTACACCAAGGAAAAGAATAAGAATATCTCTACATGCAAGGCTATGAGTAGGCTTCGGGGTTCATTTGCATAAATTCATATTTTTTCCCTAAGGAAGAAGAAGAGAGGAAGGTTTTATCCTACTTTTTAAACATTTGTTTTAGTAATATATGGTCGAGTGGAACATAATGATATTATGCACCAAGTGTAAAATCATCAACCTAACACTTGGATATTACACACAAAGTCCAAAAATCCCACCCATAAGTGATATTACAAATGCCATGGGGTTTTAGAAAACTTTAAGTTTGGAAAAAGAGAGGAAGATCCTTCAGAGGCTCCATCCTTCAGATGCTCAAAGTTCTTCTTTTTATGTGAACACCACTAGTAGGAAAAGTCCTAGTGGCGATGTTTAGAAAAGGAGGTTCATGGCGTTGATGCCGCACACCACTAATCTCACGCCACTGGTAGGAAGTAGTGGTGGTGTCTTCATAGAATGCCACGAGTAGTTTATCTAGCGGTGGCGTTTCCGACCAACACCACCATTTTATATCATAAAGCTCCACCAGTATGATAAGTTGTAGTGGCCTTCGAGCCTTCCTGAATGCCATTAACCTTAATTCAGAAATTAAAATAATACAGAAAATCTTGATTATATCAGAAATGTCAAATAACAGAATACAACAACACTAAACATCATTCCTAATACAACAACATGATACAACAAAGTTTACTGGATATCATTCAGAATACAACAACAGGATACAACAAAAGTTTAGTGGATAGAATTTAGAATACAATGATACAAACAAGTAACTAACTTAGAAGACTATCTAGCTTGTTCTACCTAGGGCATGGTCTTCAAAGTTAGAAGACTAGTTCGACCCAAGGGAATGATCTTCAAAGTCAGATGACTCTGAGTCAGAGATCTCGTATGAGAAAAAGATGACTCCACAAGTTTTATCTAGGTAGATTCTCAACCTCATCCCGACATCCATCCTAAACCTTTCTACCAAAATTGTCCAAAGTGTTCATGTAAAGTAAGTCCGGTTTATGTCGTTAACGACTAGAATCTTGTAGCTCATGTCAGGTAATGCCTCTTCCACCAAGGTAACCTCATATTGACCCTGGTGATTGACATGTCTACTCACATGGTCAATAAATTCCTTTTTTGTGTGGCAAGGGATGGTCTGAGAAAAACATATATGAAAAACAATAGTTAATTATTTTCAAAATTCATGCAAGGATAGAAATCATAATTAAGCCAAACATACTTCGATAGTATCAAAGTCTTTGGGAAGCACTATGATAAACTTCTTATCCTGACAACTTTCATGGCCATAGTTGATGCAGGAATGCATTTGCTACATGTTCAACTAATAATTAAATATGGTCATGTATCCTCTATGACTCATATAAATACACACAAGAAAAAAATATTGCCTATAAGACCGTTGGAAGGTATTCATGGACATAGGACAAGGTCTTATGGGCACGTTTTCATATTAGTTTGTGTCATAGTGTAATCATCGACCGTTGGAAGGAAAAACAACCAAAATAATCTACAATCATCTACACTAACAACATTGTTCAAAGAAGAGAGACATTCCCACGGTTCGTATAACATGGTTGTGAATAATATTGTGCACTTAATTCAATGACCACAGTTTATTCCAACCATGCTATACGAACCATAAAATTATCTGTCAACTTCAGGACCACAAAGGTCTAACGAAGCGAGAATCGTTGCATATATAAATACCTCATTGATAATGACAAAGTCTAAATAAGCATATGGAAATACTTTATTTAGACTTTGTGGTAATGAAATGTGATATTTTCATATAAAGTTGTCTCAGCCTAAACTATCACTATCTAATTAACAAACCCATATCTCTATATCTACAATTTGGCCAAAACCTAATATCTAAAACACTTCTAACATACTTATCTCTAGAATTTCTAAGATTGATCTCTAACACACATATGCATCTACAATTTGTCTAAAACGCATTAAAACGGGGATTGGAGGTATGGCTGGTGGCTCAGCGAGGTCGCGGACGGGGAAGCTGCGGCGAGTGGTTCGGCGACATACGGGTGTAATACCTCGGACACTACACTCTAAGAAACAAGTTATGAATGGACCCAAAGTGCATAAGGTGTCTTACCGAGGAGGCCTAAGGGACACCCATGTGTAGGTCCCGTCTGAGCGGAACATCCACTTTGCAAGAACATTGTGACAAGTGCGAGCGACATAGTCGATAGGTATGCAAACAAACATACACAAGCATGTATGTCCATGAAATACAACAAAACATAGGAGACATACCATCTAAAATAAATAGAAATATTCAACACCATACGACAAGATATAAATATCCTAGATAGAGATAATAGTTGAGGATACATCCTTATACATCACACATCAGAGTATCAAGCGGAAGCGGAAAACAAGATTCGGGTACGGAAAAGAGGTAAATTGGCATAAGATGCCCTAAAATTAAGCACATCCTGCCACAGATCTCACAGATCTCCATCCACAGAATCTCTGCACCTAATGGTCGTTGCCACCATCACCAACCTTATGGACCCAGAAACCTCCTTGTGGTTATACATGTTCATCTGAACAAATATTTATTGTGTGAGACCCTAAGGGGCTCAACAAGTCTTTACGCATCTAAAGGGAACCACCTGAGGGTGACGCAATTGCTGCGAAAATAAAGCCTAGCAAAGGATAGACAGACGTTCTATAGAGACACACTACAACATCCGCCTAACCAAGGATAGATGGACGTTCTATAGAGACACGCTACAACATCTGCCTAACCAAGGGTGACGCAATTGCTGCGAAAACAGTTCTATAGAGACACGCTACAACATCCGTCTAACCAAGGATAGACGGACGTTCGTTGAATAAACAACAATGAATTACCCAATAAATACATCAACATAAATAAACATCGCTTTTCCTCCTTCCCGTTTGCCAAACGAGAAGGCAGAATAACATCCCATATGTTGGCAATTCCATTAACCATTCCATGAATATTGTACTATTTACTAGTCATGTTTAGTCAAGTTAAAAGCGTTACTTTAATTATAGTTGTCTATGATCGAGAACTGTGCTCCAAGTCGTCCATAACTGAGAAAATGACTTTTTGAAAAGATTTACCCTACAGGGGTGCACAAATAGCAAAACACACACGCAAACTTAGAAGAAGCAAACGGATAAAAACAACGAGGCCTCACGACAGAACCATTCCAAGAAACCGGAGAATGTTTTAGAGGCCACCCAAGAGAGCTACCCGTACGAGGTATAGCTAAGTCTCGTATGGACTCACAGAGGTTACATGCACTTGTCATGCGAGCAGAGACCATATACAATATATTTTCGTGACAGAGTGCCGCACCTACGCAACGGTAATAAATTCTTATCGAGCAACAGATAATAAACATGACATAAAATGACATATGTATAGTAGGTAAAGCATAAAGCCCAAACTAATTTCGGCCCCTAAACATTCTTCATACTCAAGTTCAAGTCCAAGGGAACCCATAAAGGCGCCCACATGAGGATAATGCGATAGTCAAGGAACATGTATCAAGTACTCGGGTCCTAGGTGAACACAAGTGAGATGATAAAAACTAGATCTCAAATATTGCCCGTCGGCGCCTCTTTCTTTAGTTATCCCATTACTACTCATATTTAGTTGTTTAAGTACCTAATTGTCAAAGACTCTCACAAACTCTACACATGCAATTATACGACTTGCATGCCTCAAACAACTCCTGTAGTAATGGCTCATAGGTTTGAGGAAACAAGCTTCGGTGAGATTTAAAAGTAAAGGCTATGCAATATTTAGGATTGCAATTTAATTCGTGACGTGATTTACGATGCAATAATAAGATAGATGTAATAGGTCCTACAAGTAGTGCAATCATGGGTAAATGCTTACCTGATAGCCCAACTAATGAATAAGTGGTCTCCAGGTAATACTCTCGGGGTTCCTAATAGTTCTCTTACTCGGCGTCTATCCGGTTAAAAACCAAACACACAAGGACCATAAACAATATATTGCGCAATCATATAAATCACATGCAACAAGCAATACAAGATATGCCATGATAAAATGATGCACAATTACATGGTGTAACATAGCATGGCATGGTGAGATGTGGGGTACAAGAATAAAACATTTTATTAATTGTTTAGTCTCATTTTGCTCTAATAAACCTTGCTTCGCCCTTAATATTTATATGATGCATGCTTCAACTCATATCATGGAATGCGTTGTTGGAAAGGGCTTGTCTCCCTGATCAATTTAGACATATCATTTGTCGAATTCGTATTTACAGTTTTAAAGTTGTGAGTGATTCATAAAATAGGCATTTATTAGCATTTTATTGATTTCAAAATTTTATATTGCTCAAATAATATTTTGAATAGTATATTCATATTCCTCTCATTTTTCTGATCAGAAAACAATATTATTTCTATTATTTGGAATTAGCAATGAAAATTTGAGATTTAATTATTGTTAAAGAATTTAATGGTTGGGTCCAGCTTTAGTTTGTCAAAAGTTTTGAACATATTACTAAATTCAATTCCTGATGCTTTCCATGTCCCAATCGTGCTTAAGATTTTCAAACAGATTTTACCTGACCAACAATTCATTAAA
Source organism: Avena sativa (assembly GCA_916181665.1). Classification (NCBI taxonomy): domain Eukaryota; kingdom Viridiplantae; phylum Streptophyta; class Magnoliopsida; order Poales; family Poaceae; genus Avena; species Avena sativa. Next base: position 244,094,801 of record OV702297.1, read on the forward strand.
TATGAATGACCATGGGTATGAGAAAGGCAAACCAAAAAGGTTTGGATTAATCCCATTTTAGGAAATTCAAACCATGGGATGTCAAGTGAAATGCAAAGTTCAGGTCATGAAGCTGATGCGTGTTCAGGTACTAAATAAGATTTGCAACATGAATTAAATATATTGGTAGTGCACACAAGCAGCTGAATCTTAAGGGGCTAAGAAAACTTGCCAGCTATTTGAGCTTAGGCAGGTGATGAAGTGTATACGTGCATGTGTGAAAGATGCAAAAATAAAAACACGGATTTATACCATGAATATCTACTACACAAGGATATGAAACAAAGGAAGACGACTACTAGGCTAGCTTGGAAGGCTATATGCAAGAGTAACTCCACCGGTTTGGACACAACAATATTCAGAGATCGCCCAAAAGAAAAACAAACTTTGAGAAGATAGGATTAGAATCTGGATTGATCTGGTGGAAGCGCAAGGACCACACCACTAAGTTAATGATTCAGTTACTGTACAATACAAAAATATACCATCTTTTAATTAGATCAGGACCAGATTCATTCCTGACGAAACTGCACAAAATTTCAGTCTGTTGCAGAGTTTTTTTAAGATACAGACACTAGACTCTAAACTTTTGGGGCTAGGATATGCGTGTGGTGCTATGCGAGACGCAACGACATGGAGGATGGCGGGCTCGCGGGTGCAGGTGCGGGAGAATGAGAAGCGGTGCGAGGCACAGTGTGTACACGTGCGTGTGCTTGTGCACAACCAGGAGAGAAAGCCTGGAACAACCAGCAAGCTCCAAGCATATGTCCAAGGCCAACGGACAAGCTCGGTAGAGGGGATCCAGTTGCAGCAAGCGATCGAGATGGGGAAGGAAGGGAACTAGAAGAGGAACTCACCCTACGGCGTATGGCCCTCTAGGTTTGGTCGGAGGACGACGGGAGTAACAGTAGCCGTGACGGCGAACTGCGGCGGCATACGAGATGCTAGGCACGGACAGCATTGTGGACGGGACGAAGTTCTTGGCAGGTCTGGCTCCCCCTACTGTGTGCGTTCGACTCTGAAGACGAAGGTGGTGCTCCTCCAGCGACCCGCTGCTCCGGGCGGCGACTAGAACGGTGGCGGGAAGCAGTGCACTCTGGCCGCCATGGCAACGGTGGAGGTGAAAATAGAGGGGAAGGATAGAGGGTTAGGGTCCTGCAGGGGATAAATGTGGTGCTTAAGAAGGAGGGCGGCTGGCCTGGGGTAGCTGCGGTCAGACGCAAGTCGTGTCAGAGGAAAACAGGGCTCGGCGCTACGCTCGGTCGGATCAAGCTTCGGTCGTAGAAAAGGTGTGGTGCAGCCGCGAAGTCATTAGCTGTGGAGCTTATATGTAACCTGAATCGCTCCTTTTTCTAACTGAACATGGCTTTTGCACTACTTCCTACTGCAGTTAACTGAAGAAAAACGGCTATTATTGCATGTTTCTTTGCATTTGACTGAAGCTGCTTGCTGCCTATCTGCATGCTGCTGCTTGAAACATTGTCCAAATTTTGAAAAAAGAGGAAGCTAAGAAAAGCACCTAGTACGTGCCAACAAAACAAATAGCGGGTGAGGTATTTTATAAACGATCAACATAAGAAAAAGAGGTGGCATTATGTGGAGTAGAGAAAAAATAAAGAAGAGCACACATAGGATTTTAGAAACAACGTTTGAAAGATTTTTGGCACGATTTGATGATAGGGTTTAGGGAATAGAAAAAAGGATTAGACTATTTATATAGGGGTAGTTTTAGGCGGACTTTTTGCCTACTTTTAGTTATATTAACAATAAGCAAACCTTTTATATTTCTGCAAGGACCGACAGATATATTACTTAAATTCAAAAATAGAAGGAGGAAAAAGCCACATGCAAGTAGATGGTAGAAATAGAGTGCTAACGCACTAGATTTTGAAATGGTGAATTTAGATAGAGTGATCCTCGCATAAGAATATGGGCGTGATTTAAAAGCAAGCAAAAGAAGAACCCATGGGCCATATGTAGTAGGTTTGAGCATGATCATAAGGACTAGATAGATTGGCGAGTTAATGATATAGAGAATTGAAAACATGATGCCCCAACTTAATTTGGGCATCAAGCAATATATTAAGAACCAACTACAATATATCACGAGGCAAATACAATTAATAAGGCCAATGCAATACGAGGAGTTGAATCAAATAAAAAGGTGTTTTATATAATGCTAAAATGCAATGTGACATGGTGACATGAGCATGATATTATGCAATGCAAGAATGACATGTAGGAAGTAGCATTATATAATAAACCAAATAGAATTACAGTTGTTAGACAATTGGGATGCTACAACTCTCCCCTACTAAACAAGAATCTCGCCCCGAGATTTCTAGGAAAAGAAATCTTCATGTTCTCATGTATCTTCTTTGGCGGGATGGTGCGAACTTGCACCTTGGAAAACTCGATAGACATGTTGCGAGTGTACCGTTCTGCCTCTTCTAGAATTTGACAAAGTGTTCCTTGGAATGATTCAGAGAATTTTAAGGAAGGGATTGGAAAGCCACCTACCACGGGGTATGGCTTACATATCTGAAGGAGTAAGATTGTTGGAGGAACTCAAAGAGAGGAGTTGAATTGAAGGTGTTTGCTTTGGTGAATAGATTATGAAGCTGTCATGGTATTGGCACGACAGATGGTGCTGGCGGTATCTTATGTAAAGGAGGCAAGGAAACGTAGGAGATCCGGGAACGAGATTGGCACGCGATGTAGCGAGGTTCACGTCCCCTGGATGGAGGATCGCTATGTCCTGCTGTCAATCCAGTATATGATCATAGATTGGTTTACAAGGGAGCTGCCATAGGCGGAGGAAGAGACTAGGTCTAATGAGACGTGAGAGAGATCCCCAAAAGGGGTGCCCCTGGTGTCTTTATATATACAACCAGTTAGGGTTTATAGGTGTTCTGGTGGGCTATGTATTGCAGTCGCTATCTTGGGCCTCTAGTCGGTGAGTCACCTGGGTCCAGTATACGCCAGTCGCCGTACTTGGCGAGTTGATCCGTCCTGGGCTATGCTTCAGTCAGCTCGACCTAGCTGGCGATTATGCTTCATGGGTATACCCCGATTGTTATTCCCCCATCAGTAGTACCTGAGCGCGTTAGGGAATCGGTGATGACTTCAACCCGCCGGATCGGCATAGGCGATTCCAGGGTGAAGTCGATGGCGAGTCGTTGGCGACCTCCTGAAATAGATAAATAGCTCATGAGGTAGTTCATTTTCCTTGGCGAGTCAACGCTCCGGGTGTGTTGCCATTGGACAGAGTCGCCCCTTGGAGAAGTTAGGCTGGCGCCTTGTCAACTTGCTGTTGCAAAGGCTGACGAATAGTAGACATGGAGGCCGCCAAGTCGTTGATGATGAAGTTGCCGAGTTGGTGCAAGCGAGTATGTGAGGGCGAGCCCGCGATGGCGAGTCCCCGAGCATGGAGAGTATGCGAGGGCGAGTCCCCGAGCATGGTGAGTACGCGAGGGCGAGGCCGTGACAGCGAGTCCCTGAGTGTGTTGAGTACACGGGGGTGAGGCCGTGATGGCGAGTTCCCGAGCATGGTGACTCCGCGAGGGCGAGGCAGTGAGGGAGAGTCCCCGGGCATGGCGACTCCACCAGGGTGAGGCCATGAGGGAGAGTCCCCGAGCATGTTGAGTACGCGAGGGCAAGGCCGTGATGGCGATTCTCTGAGCATGTTGAGTACGCGAGGGCGAGGCCGTGATGGCGAGTCCCCGAGCATGTTGAGTACACGAGAGAGAGGCCGTGATGGCGAGTCCTCGAGCGTGTTGAGTACGCTAGGGCGACACCGTGATGGCGAGACGATGAGGGCGAGTCCGTGAAGGCGAGCTCGCGATGGCGAGTCTCCGAGCGTGTTGAATGCATGGGCGAGGCCGCGACGACGAGTCCTCGAGCGTGTCGAGTACGCGAGGGCAAGCTCGCGATGGCGAGTTCCCGAGCGTGGCAACTCCGTGAAGGCTTGGCGAGTACACGAGGGCAAGCTCGCGATGGTGAGTCCACGAGCGTGGCGAGTCCGTGTTGAGTGAGTACGCGATGGTGGCAACTCCATGTTGAGCGAGTCCACACTTACGAGGACGCGATGATGAGTACGCAATGGCGAGTCCCCTAGCGTGGAGAGTATGCAAGGGCAAGCTCAGGATGGCGTGTCCCCGAGCTTGGTGACTCCATGAGGGCGTGACAAGTCGTCCGCCAATTGGAGTTGACTTGCTTTATGCTTAACTTAGCAATATGCATAGGAGTAGTCCCTGAGGCTTGAGTTGGCTTGTAGAGGCGACTTGAGGATCTTTAGAGATGCATATTCTGAAAATAGTATTTTTTTTGCTGAGCATGGAGCGTATGCGATGGGCGAGTCCGCGAGGGAAGAGTCCCTGAGTGTGAAGAGTCCGCGCTAGGCGAGACCCCAAGCCTAGCGAGTCTGCGCTGGGCAAGACCACGACAGGCGAGTCCTCGAGCCTAGCGAGTCCGTCTTTAAGCATGTCCATGTTTAGGCGAGTTGTCAGAGGTTAGTTGTGGACAAGAAATTCAGTGTCGACGCATCACAAGGGCATCCAGCCCTAGGCCGTTTTGCTGAGAAGGAGAAAAAGATGCAATTGCATTAAGGTGTACTTGCATAATATATTGAACAATTGTAAGACGTGCGATTTGTAGATGTTCAATAAAATCCACTTTTGTTGTGTGGCTCCATGGACAGTATGTAAGGTTTATGTGTATATTTTGATGACTAGGCAGACCTTCGGCCTCAAACGTTTGCAAAGTAGCAGGATCACTATGTCATATGTTGAACTCGAGGACAAGGTTGGTTTTTTGGTACCCAGCCTCACTACTTCGACGGACGTAGATAAACATCATACAATACTGAACCCGACCCCAAGTATAATTTTGGTCCTAAGCGACTGCATGGTCGACTTTGGAGATCGAATGAAGATGCACGTATGTTTTGGACCATAGCATGAACAAGTGTAAAAAACTTAGCTGTTAGCATGGCAAGTCAGCGACAGCGAGTTCATGATGGTGAGGCCGCGATGGCGTCGCAAGCCCGTGGGGGCGAGTCCCCAAGCTCGGTGAGACCATGAAAGCGAGTTCGCAACCGACGACTGCGCGACGATGGTCATGAACCAGTCTTTTGGAGATAAGCGGATCGGGTCGACACAGCCATGGCGGAGGGCGATTGAAAATGACGTAGAGATAGTCGCCAGATCGCCTCGTCTTCATGGATTAATTCTTGAGTCTCCGCGTGTGGCGAGTCCGCATCAGGCGAGTCTGCGTAGGACGATTCTATGGAAAGCGGAAAGCGCGACCAATCAATGCTGCGCTCGACGAACTACAGATTTTGCAGTGACCCAGCATACCACTGCATGTATAGACACTATAGTCGTTCACATGACATTCACAGAACATCGTTCCATAAAAATCACATCCCTCAGAGTGGTACAACAGAAATATTGCGGGTCCATATTACAAACATACACACATTATTATTATTACAATACCAGAAGTGAAAGACTTCAAAAGATTCAACTTACAAACCAAATATAAAATGTTTCAGCAGAAGTTTTAAAGTGACAACTTCAACTCCATATTGATCTCAACAACTTATTATTATATATTGTTCATGTTGCTCGTCTCAATTGGTTACTAGTACTAAGGTAATTATTCTGACTAATGGTGCTCTCCTCCATACACGATGTCGTAGTCCACCCCTTCCCGTACAGATTGGGCTCTTCATAGAAGATCTCCTCTCGGCTTTTAGATGCATACATTGGGCTATCTTCTGGATCCTCAGAGTCTAAGCAGGGGATCAAAGGAAAATGTGAGTAACAACATTACCCAACAAGTTCATTATATGCAAGCTGGGAAGTTTGATCCTCTATCTACCACCTCGGACTATAAGTCCTTGGCACTATGCATTTTTCGTAAATTTTTCATTAAAGATTGATTTTATTGTTAAAAACTATGCCCATCAGTCTTCACATGTTTACCAGAACTTTCATGGAGTTTCTTTCCTGCCGTGTTCGTAGCTCCTTCCCGGAACAGGGAGTAAGAAGTTACAATTTTTACACTCTGCAGAGGTGCATTACTTTACCCATGAGAGATCAACTCCTTGTTGCACAACCGGGCGTACTTTCTCGTCCACAATTCTATCATGTAGGGCCGAGTAGGTGATCCAAGCAAATCACTGCCCTTTCCACGACCCCATATGTCTACACGATCCTTTGGGGCTGGCTCACCTCCGATAAGCCCCCTTTCAGGCAAGCTAAAACCCTGATGAGTTCCCAAAGACTCTATGAGATGGTGATACCCCTAGCAAGTACCATATAGGTCCGGCTATACCTCCGACAGCCACTCATAGATAATCTAGACACAAAAAACGTGGGTCCTAAGGGTGCCCACCCATATGTTGGATCCACACAAGGAATCATAACGTCACGTTAAGGTCATCTTGCCTCCATACGAAAGGAAAAGGATACATCTGACTCCTCCGTCTCATTCCAAATCTCATGGCTAACGCGTTATATATGGCGCTTGAATCACTGATGTCATGGGTTGTTAAATTCCTAGGTGATTATCATTGTTGCAAATAGAAATCTAAGTTATATTGCTCCACTATATCATCACTTAGGATGATATCAACAATTTATTAATTTGAGAAAATAATATTTTCTTTCCTTAAAACATAGATGATCACACACGATTTACAAATACTTTGGTAAAGACTCTTCAAAAGACATCAGCAAGTGATGAACTTTTCTTGTGATTGCAAGGTAGTGAAGTCAGATGCTTGCACTGGACCTTGAGCTTCTATGTCTACAAAACATCATTTTTGCCCGGTAAGGACAATATTTAAAGAAGCAAAAATGAACATGCATAGTAATGTAATGCATTATTTGTTATTTATTTTCTTGATGTGTTTTACCCAATATTTTAGTTTTCCGTAAAATTCTTAGGAACTTAAGAATTTCCTTCTTAAGGAACAACCTTAATATTTTATAAATATTATTCTCACTATTTGATAATGTAATAAATTATTTATAGAGTTAAAGGCTAAAATTTTTATTTAATAAAAACTCTTATATTTATTTATTTAATAATTCTTTTAATAATTAGCATTTAAATAAAATAGAATTTCTTTTGATAACTCTAAATATTTATTTAGTATTTTCCCAAAATACTATAATCACAAAATATGATAAAAGTTATTTTTATTTATTTCTATCCTTTTTCTTTGATTTTATAAAATTTCATAAGGAACATATATATTATAAAATTCTTAACCAAAAATTTGTTTATTAAAAATAGTTTCTTAATTTAATTAAATAGGTTGGTTTATTATGAATCTAAAAATATATTATTTGTAATTTTTAGACTTCTATTTTATTTTTTAGGATTTATTGAGTTCTCGGGATATTTTGGTCTTTTATTAATTATTAAAGTTCCTTTTTATGGTTTTGGGCCAACCCATTGGGCGTATTGGTCCAAACTTGGCCCATGTGGCCTGGTCAATAGTTCTCCCCGAAGGGGTACTGGCCCTGTCGGCCCAGTCCTCTGCCTCACCCTGTCTCGACCTCACCCCTTTCTCATCCTCGTCCCCGTGGTCACTGGCACCGCCGCCGTGGTCTGCCCTGGCTACCACCATAGTGCATTATGTGGGTGTCGACCATGCTTCATCATTTGGTCCAATTCAATTTAGACCTAGGGCCCTCCTGCAGCCAGGCTAGCCCCATCCCGAACCCTAGGGTTTGGGGTGGTGATCGTGATGCCTTCGTCGATGCCCCCGTGGTGTTGTGAGGTGCTCGTGTGTTGTTGTGGTGGCGCTATTCGTCCTCCTGCGCTGTTATGGCCGCCGCCTCAGCTCGGTGCGGGTTGCAGCGCCCTTTGGGTGCTCCCCGTGTCATCGTGCACTCGTCGGACCTTTTGCTTCCTCTTCTATTCTACAGTGAGGACCTCTGGTGAGTTTGTGTCAACACCCGGATTTTTAATCCCAGATGCCTGTTATGCCATACATCGCAATCCCAGGATTACCATTTTTTTGAGACATAATAGAATTGAATACCACAGTACATCATCCATTACAAACCATACATAAGGTTTTACACAAATAAGGATCTCATGATCCAGTCTTAATACAACACAGGCAGTGAAATACGTAATAATAACGGTAGCGTAGGCGAAGCTCCATCTTCGGGGTCACAGGCAATGCTGACGATCGGAGATGATCCTAGTTGCCGTATCCTTCCTGGGGTACATCTTCCAGGTACTCCTCTTCATATTCTGGCCACGGGAATAGCCAGGCACAAAGCCATGAGTACTCTTTAAGTACTCGCAAACTAATACTAACAAGTGAGAGGGGTTTTTGATAATCGGACACTAGGCTCTAGGGTTGTTTTGCAAAAGCCAGATTTACTTCTACTAAGTTCAGAAGGAAGAGATAGCTAAATGAAATTGTATAACACCTAAGTGGGAACTTGTATTTCATATCACAACTCTGTTGTGGTCAAGTCAAAGTCTCAATCCATTTCACAAGTCATTTTGAAAACATCTGACGAGGGAACAGTATGGCCACTCCAACTATCCATAACCGCGAACGCGGCTACTCGAATAGTTTGACACTCTGCAGAGATTGTACACTTTCACCACAACATTTGATACATCCGTCAGGAACAAATCCTGAATTCACCATACTCAGTATGCGGATAATCAATCATAACCTTTCAATTACACGCCCTAGTATAACCACCTCTCCTGTGAGTTTGGCCTCCCAACCATGACCAAATTTCATCTTGGGTACATATTCTACTTGCTAGCAGATGGTTACTTCTTTTGCTACTCCACTAACCTACCGTGATCTTGCTTAGCAAGTTTCTTTCTATTGTCAACAATATAGTGGCTTCTACTAATTGTTGGGTTACTACTGTGGTGCCTCCCTCTGGGAGTGTGCACAGTGGCAGATCCCAAAGTAGTATGACTTGCTACTGTGAGATGCTCAGAATATAGATTCATACATCTTTATGACTTTAAAGTTTCAGGAGGATTTGTCCCTAACCTATGATGCTCAGTTTGAGGTGTATATTTATTAAGAACAGATGCTAAGATAGATTGGGAACTTCTCGATTATGATCTTGCAAAGCATCTCTATGCAAGACTGAGAGAACTTCATTATTACTTCTGTTTGTTGTTTAAAACAAATGAAAGTATATAATATGCTTGAATCTTAATGTTGCAACCTACTCTGTTAAAGGTAGCTGTTGTTGCTGCTGTAGATGATGATTTCTTGGTATTTGTGTGGTTGATCTTGCTCCCATACTTGTTCAGACTTCTCCTTAGCTTTGCTCCATTCCATAACCTTCTTCTCCTCATGAATCCATAGTTGCTTGGGTATATGGTAGATTGATCTATAGCTTGGTGAGTACCTGGCTGAATTGGTATGGTAGTTGTGTATATTCTCTGCTGTTTTGATCTGGTACAAACTAGAATTACTTGTGGTGTTCTTGAGGCAGACAAGTGTGGCTATGGGAAGAGGATAGCACTACGGCGTGTCTAACCAGTGATGGTGGATGTGCTTTCCTTTTTCTAGATCTGGTGTTGTCTTGCTGTGTCGACATCACATGTTCTGCATGCAATGACTGTGTTGCTTACTTGGTTGTTGTGAAGTGTGGATAAGATCAAGTGGATGCCTGATATTTCCTGGTCTTATACTATAGCTTTCCTTATTTCATCTTGATGGATACAACAGTCATTTGGTTCAGTTAAATGGGCTCTTCCCCTAATCAGATATTTGTGGCTTTTACATAGCAATTGAGCTATTTTTTAATTGCCATGTGACTTAAAGTACTTGGCAAGGATCAGATTAAATATTAATCTTCTGAGCTGATTAGTGCTAAGACGGATTACTTATTGTTTTACTTTGATTTTTTTTATTTTCTTGAACTTAGCTAGGCTTAGGAGGGTGCCATAGCATGCTTATTGTTGTCTTCAAATGATGGATCAAATATGTACTGGTTTGCTGGATTTTCACAGTTGCCTCTCATTACTCAAGTGTTTAGTTCCTAGATCCATATCCTAATTGTTGCCTAGATTTGGTGGTACCCTCCTAGGTTGTTAGTGGATTTTGGTAGTTCTTACCAAAATCCCTAAGCTATTTTCATATATTAAATTGCCTCACCTATGGTGGGGCAAACACTTTTAACATTAAAACAATGTTTCTTTTCTATAGATTATTTTACAGGAATGAAGATCAAGTAGAAGAAAATAAGCTTAGTTAGATTTTATTTTATGAATCTTATTGTAATTACTTTTTATTCTAATGTGTAAAGATTTTGTATTATTATTATTGTGATTGTAATAAATGAACTATTTATTTATTAATTCTTCCTTTGTAAAGAAATGTTGTATTGTTTGTTTTAAATAATACAGTTTACTTATTTCCTTTTTCTTTTACAATCCAATTGTAAAGACAATGTCATATATATTTTCTAGTAATAAGGAATTCTTTTATTTATTTCAGTATTGTCTTTCCTTTTTCTACATATTTGTTTCCTGATACTTTTCTTTTATTTATTTATTATAAAAGATCAATGTAATACTATATGTATATATATTTATATTAATAAAAAATCCTTTTTATATTATTTTTGTAATCATTTTATTTCAAGTTATTAAATATTTCCAGTTCCTATTTGTGAATTTTATAAATTCATTTGATACATGTTTGAACAAATTTCCCCGAAACAAAGAATTCTACAAAGCTCATGTCGAAATCTATCGCACTTGCTCCGAAGTTTCCTTCATTACAAGAGAGATCCCGATCCATCTATAGCTCTTTTGGTTTTGCGCGAAAATTTCCCAGATTTTCTTATGCATGAATGCAATGGACAAACCTGTGTCCTATCTATTTCTTGGTGCTAATCCTGGGATGTTATAGACTCTCCCCCTTAAAATAAACTTCATCCTCGAAGTTTGCACTCTCTTACATTTTGGAAGATAATATTTACTTCTTTAGATCCTGGTGACTCTTTTAAATACAGGATGAAGATAATTATTGTATCTTCATTCAAGCTTTTCCTTGGATCCTCTTCTGATTTGAAATGATCTAACTACTAATCCCATTTGATATATAGACTTCTTTTGAATCTAGCACTTCTGCCATGATCATATCCTCTTGAGTGTTTTCAGATTAGGACATCTATTGAAGAAGTGTCTAAGTTTTTAGAAAGTCTCCTTAAGGTAATATTCTGGTTTATACTTTGGACAAATATAGCTTAACTCTAATATTAAACTAATTATGGTATACTTAGTCCTTATGGCTTACTTTTTAAGAATGTTTTGGCTTTCTCCTAAACCTTACTCCGGATATCAACTCTCGATGCTTCATTATTCACTCTCCTCCTTGAGATTTTCTAATGGTCTTATGAGGAACAGATGGTACACCCACATACTTGGGAAATAGCAGTGCAAATTCTCTAACTCCTTAAGTGCATGTATAAGATAACTTATATCATTTAATAATGCCTTGACTTACCACTTGCTTTGTTGTGGTTGCCGCTTTTATTGACTTCATTTATGGGTTAATACTTCTGTTTTCCTGAAGATGTACCTTATTCACCTACACCCTCCTTTGATGGTGATTTGGTGGATGTTGTGTCTCCTCCCACTGATGTTCCATAAACCTCCCGATGATCCGGACAACATGATTTCTTATGTCCTAGGATTCCACATTTGCTACATTTCCCCTGAAATGCTCCTACATTACTTTCTCCATTTGGATTAAGCAGAATATTTTGAGTAGATGATAACCCCATTATTGGTTCTATTACTCCTGCTGTTGATCCACGAATTAACTGTGGTTTTAAGCAGTTCTTTTTCATGTGTCCTGGTTCTGCACATTGGTAACATACTATCTTAGGTTTTAGACACTCCTTTAAAACATGGCCCCGAATTCCATAGTTGTGACATATCTTTTCCGTTTTGTATGTCATATGTGGATCCGGACAATTCTTTGTCATATGTCCTCGGAGCTGACATGTTGTGGTCTATTTTTGGATTATGTTTTTCTTTTCTTTAGGTGAAACAATCTCATCATCTTCTGATATATGTGCACTATCCACCAATTCCTGGAACTCCTTTGAACGCACAATCCTGAGCTGCATCTTCATAACTGCTTGTAGTCCTTTCATGAACTTCCTTTGACGTTTAGCCTCCCTGTTTACTTTCTCACTAATGTACTTGGATAAATGGTTGAACTCTCGTACATGTTTCAGGACTAGAAGATTCTTTTTCTCTAAAGCTTCATTATCCTTCCTATTCCCATTGTTCTGATGAACAAATTCTTCTCGAAATTTATTTTTGAACTCAACCCAGGTACTGATACCTCCTTCCGGGATCATGAACTTGGACTTCTCCCAACACATGGCTGCAGTTCCTGTCAATAGATAAGTTGCATAGCGCACCTTTTCTTCATCCTTGCATCCCACACTTTTAATCTTACGCGATGTATCCATTAACCAATTTTCCGCCTCCATAGGTTCTTCAACCAGGGAAAAACTCCAGGGTTTGGTTTCTAAGAATTCCACCAGTTTAACCCTTGGATGTAATTCCTTGAATTGCTTCTCTTTCCTAACCTTTAATGTCTCCTGATAAAACTGGTTCCGCCTCTCTTTTTCAACCTTTCTTCTTTCTTCCATACTCCTCATATACTAAAGAACCACTTCATTGGTGGTTAAATACAACTTTTGATTTGATTCTTCCTTCTTAATTGCCTGGTTAGCCTCCTTTTGTTGTATCACCAACATCTCATGAGCCTTCATCTTTCCAACTTTAAAGTGATAATTCGCCTCTCCCTCACGCGAACCCATTTTCCCTTCTAGACCTATACATCAAGTAAGGACTCCATGTAACATCATGCATATGCCCATAAAGTTCAAACTTCATGCACATACCTAGTCACACAATAAAATCCAATAAAATTCAACAAATCCAAATATTACCTCTAGAAAACATACATCCAAAGCCTGTAGAGACAGTACTTCGAGTAAAACATCTCTTGTACTTAGGCTTTGATGTTATACACTACAATTTTTGATACATCTTAGTGTATAGACTTCTACCGTTATATACTTATTTGTATGGCTCATAATGTTCTTTGCCTCCTAAATTACACCATTTGCCCATTTGCAAAGGAATAACTTTTGGCAAAATTTGACCCGACTCTAGAGATAGTTGGTTAATTCACTCTATAACTGGTTATAACACACTTATCCTTGGAGTTATACTAAACATCATCCACACATTTCTACCCTTGGCTTATAATTTTAAATACTCTAAGCACATTTATTATAACAATGAATAATTCTCAAGTTTCAACTAGTTTCATAACCTATATAGGTCTACTTGTACTACAAGAATACTGCCTTTTTATTAATGGCACTTATGAATTTGGCATAATCCATGGGGTTAGATAAGCATAACCCTATATGTTACTCTTGATAAGATTCTATACTTCATGTAATAGCTTTTAGTTAAACCAAATATCAGTTACTATCCCTACAATAACATGTTGTTTAAGGTTTTGGGGCATACTCCCCTGGTATTTACCACTAGTATAAAGATAATAACAAAGTTTTACTTCATTTCATGGCTTCTCTTAGTAATATAGCACCATGATTAACTACTCCCTTATGAGGTACTCTGACTTGGTGATATACTACTCTAGTTTAGTTATAGTATAGAATAGTCTAGTAGAAGATATATTGTCTACTTACGAAATACTGGTTAGATAATTCCTAATACAAAAGGTAGATAAGTAACCATTCTATAAGAAAAATAACCTAAAAATTCCACTAAGGTGTGATAAGGTTATTCGCAAGTGAATATCCATCACTTGTATAAAGAAATATGGTGTAGATAAGATAGCTTCTTATAGTCACTATCCAACCTACAGGTTCTACCCATTTACTAGGTTTCCAACCTAAGGTCAAAGCATATGCTCTGATACCAACTGCTATGACCCAGCATACCACTGCATGATGTAGCACACTATAGTCGTTGACATAACACCAATGGAACACCGTTCCATCCACATTATATCCCTCAGAGTGGTACAACAGAAACATCGCGGGTCCAAGACATTACTTTAAATTACATATAACATATTACAAAAGATCCAGAGAACTTCCTTGAGCAGTGACGAATATTATATAGAAAGAACCAGAAAAATCTACTCGGAGTTTACTTTAGAAGTACTACTATTAGTATATGTATAAGGCTTGAAAGTACTACTATAGTATTGTTCTATAGAAGTAGGTTTTAGATTCTAGGAGTTTTATTTATATTCTACGCTTCAGCTTGTCTTTGATAGCTTCCGGTAAGGTCTTCGACTCTGTTGATCTCCATCAGATATCTTCAAATCTTCAAGTAACTTATTTCCTAGGAACACCATTGGTTTCTCCGAGATCTAGCAAGGGTTAAGAAGATACATTGAGTACGAGCGTACTCAGAAAGTTCACTAAAGAGAAGTGTTTGATGCACTATCTACAGCCACAGACCATAGGTCATAGGCAATGCAAGTTTTTGAAAACATTTCTTCAAAGGTTGCTTTTATTCTGAAAAGCTATGTCCGTCAGCCTTCACAGGTTTATCACAACTTTCATGGAGTTCCTTTCCTGCCGCGTTCGTAGCTCCTTCGCGGAACAAGGAGTAACAAGTTATAGTTCTTACACTCTGCACAGGTGCGTTTCTTTACCCATGAGAGATCTTAGCTTTGTTGCACATCCGAGTTATAGGCTCGTTCACACTTCCTTGGTGTGAGGCCCAGACTAAGATCCAAGCCAATCATTGTCCTTCTCCGCGACCCCGCATACCCGACGGATTGCACATCAGGCCTAGGATATAACTTGTTTCCATTTTCAGCCTAAGGTATACAACCCTCATAGATACCAGAATCCATGGGATGTTGAGGGATCCCACCATAACCTGCTAACCCTCTACAAGAGGAGTTGCAACAACGGCCCGGTCATCCGTTGGCATGCGAAAGGGAGCCGATCCAGCTGACTTCTCCGTACCATTCCAAATCTCATGGTTAACGCGTGATATACGGCCCAAGAATCACTGGCGACATTGGTTGTTAAGTCCTAGATAATATGTTCCTTTACCACCGAAACTTTCATAGAAGGTTTTTACCTCATGGTAAATAACCTATAATCATATTATTATGAAAATAGTGTTTTCTGACCCTTTTGAAATGCAGGTGATGACAACACTGTATTTGCAAAATACTTTACAGAAAATAATCAAAGGACATGATAAAGTGTGAACTTGACTTTTGTGATTGCAAGATTATGCACTCACGGTCTTCGAGATAATAGAAGATCCAATAGCTGAAATCAGCCTCATTGCCCGGTAAGGACTAATGTTTAAAGAAACAAGATGCCATTATGCATAAATAATGCTATGCACTTTTATAATTCCCAAAGTGAAATCCTTAGCATTATAAATAAGTTGATCTTAGGTATATTCTTTAAAATTGGGTTTATCTTTAAGTTTATTTCATAAGCAATGGCATTGATAAGGAACTTAAGTGTTAAAATCCAAAATATACAAGTACAGACATAGTAATGTGATTACGATTAATTGTTATCTGGTGACTAGGATAAAAAGTCCTTGGGTTGAGTTGTTAAGAGCTGAAGGAACTGTTATAGACTTGTTTGTGTGAAGTGGCAAAAAGAATAACATTGCAGAAACTAGTGTTTAGTTAAGGTTAATTAGTCTTGAGGGTTATTTAGGTTTTACATTAGCGTTTGTGATGGTTATGAATGATGTTAAGTTATCATATTTTAATTGATGGTACAAGTGACCAAAGTTAACTATAAAAAATAGAGGTGAATCTTAAGATGTAGTGAGTTTTATAACATCATCTAGTTTTAGGGTTTTGACAAACATGATAATGGATGATCCCTTTTAATTTAAGTGAAATATGAATTTAATAGCATGAAACTTATTAATGGGAGTATAATTAGATGATTTTATAAATTTATTAGAGTTTAGAGTCATTTTAAGATTGGCTAAGAGATGAAGATTATTCACCAACTTATACATGAGTGATATATAATATTTATTTAAGAGGAGTTTAATTTGACTTAAAGATTTAAAAATATTTAAAGGATAATAGTTATATTGAAGTTTTATTATGATTATGGATTTAGACTTAGTAATTAAACTTTAAAGGATTTAGTGTTTTATAAGAAAATGTGATTATTTCTTACTTAAGAAATAATTTTAAGAATTAACAAAGTGGTTATTTCATTTTAATAAAATAAGTAATGAATTTTATTTATATTAGGTTATTAAAATGTTTTTGAATAATATACATAGTATTTTTCTAGTGAAATATACTTATTAAAGATCTTAAAAATGAATTTTATTTATTTTTAAGTATTATCTTTATTATTATAAAATTCATCAAAGAATTTAGTGTCTTTAAATATTTGCTTTATGTTTTATTTGTAAAACTCTAAGTTAGTATTTTTATAAAATAGTAGAGTTATTTTGATACACTAAAATGATTTTTATTCATTTTTAAGATTTTTCCTTATTTTATGAAATTTCACTAAGGATTTAATGATGTTAATATTTATTTGTATTTTATTTAACTTAAATAAGTAAGATTATATTTTTATTAGGTAGAGATTATTTTTGTGAATACCTTGTGTGCTTCTCTAGGTTTCTGCTGTTGGTGGACACACGCTCCCTCTAGGTTTCTCTCTAGTTTCTCGTTTACCTCGACCAAGGCCGTGCATCCTTTGTGTGCTTCTACTATGAACCCTAACCTCGATTTATCTTACCGGCGTGGATCCTCTGCCCCCCATATCCTCGGTTGCTGCTCAAGGAAGATCAGGATATCCCCTTCTTCGACCCCAACCTGCTGCTCCCACACATTTCATAGTGGTATGGTACTGTAGTAGCTGTTGAGATCTACCCACCCACAAATGCCAGAGGGACGATGCTGCGACTCAACCATGGCATCGGCTAGGACAATCATGACTACGCCACCCCTCCGCTCTAGGTGCTCGACATCCATTGGTGAGTTTCAATTTCCCCATGACCAATCTTTGGGTTGATGGCTCTGATTCACAGCTATGCTATGGTTGTGTGCTGCTGATCTTTGGCTAGTTGAGGTTCCTTTATCTGGATAAGTAAGTGCCCAGGTAGTACTGTTTTGGGGTTAGTGATAATGTGGTTACTTCTGCTGTTACCTGAATATGCTAGAGTTGATCTTTGCTAAATCCTAATTTTAATAAGAGATTCACATAAAGGTTATGATGTCTGAAAAATTACTGTACTTGATCCGTTGACTAGCATGGACCCTGGCTATGGCAATGTCCATTTAGTAGTGCATAGTCATGCTGCTTATCTGTTCATGTTGGGATATAATTTCTTTGGATTAAAACTTCCCAGATTGGAATCTAATTGTTGTGAACATTATCTGTTGACAATATGATAGAGAATAATCTCTGAGCTGATTCCTAGTATAATCTAGGAAGATGATATGAACTTATTCAGAAGTGAGATTGTGGTTTATTTAAAATGGACTTGGGTTTGAGCTAAAAATATTCTGAATCTACTAAGTACAGAGGTGTTACCCTTTGGGAATGTGCCTTGTAGCCTAGCAGTTTTGGTAATGCTTGTTTAGTAAAAACTAGAGAATAAAATGATGATGCTATATCATGCAAGGCATGATCTTGGATTAATAACTTATGGATGGGTTGTAATTGGTAGTGCTCCATAGCTTAGTTTACTGAATCTTTGATTCAGTGACATAGCTAGAATGGTTTCTGTCAATCTTGATAAGATAAAAGTGGTTAAATATGATTCCTCAATTATTTACTAGGAAAATGATATGGACACATATTCTGCTTGCTAGCAGATGGTTACTTCTTTTGCTACTCCACTAACCTACTGTGATCTTGCTTAGCAAGTTTCTTTCTATTGTCAACAATATAGCGGCTTCTACTACTTGTTGGGTTACTACTGTGGTGCCTCCCTCTGGGAGTGTGCATAGTGGCAGATCCCAAAGTTGTATAACTTGCTACTGTGAGATTCTCTAAATATAGATTCATCCATCTTTATGACTTTAAAGTTTCAGGTGGATTTGTCCCTAACCTATGATGCTCAGTCTGAGGTCTATATTTATTAAGAACAGATGCTAAGATAGATTAGCAACTTCTCGATGATGATCTTGCATAGCATCTCTATGCAAGACTGAGAGAACTATTCTTCATTATTACTTCAGTTTGTTGTTTAAAACAAATGAAAGTATATAAGATGCTTGAATCTTAATGTTGCAACCTACTCTGTTAAAGGTAGTTGTTTTTGCTGCTGTAGATGGTGATTTCTTGGTATTTGTGTGGTTGATCTTGCTCCTAGACTTGTTCAGACTTCTCCTTAGCTTTGCTCCATTCCATAACCTCCTTCTCCTCATGAATCCATAGTTGCTTGGGTATATGGTAGATTGATCTATAGCTTGGTGAGTACCGGGCTGAATTGGTATGGTAGTTGTGTATATTCTCTGCTGTTTTGATCTGGTACAAACTAGAATTACTTGTGGTGTTCTTGAGGCAGACAAGTGTGGCTATGGGAAGAGGATAGGACTATGGTGTGTCTAACCAGTGATGGTGGCTGTGCTTTCCTTTTTCTAGATCTGGTGTTATCTTGCTGTGTCGACAACACATGTTCTTCATGCAATGACTGTGCTGCTTACTTGGTTGCTGTGAAGTGTGGATAACATCAAGTGGATGCCTGATATTTCATGGTCTTAGACTGTAGCTTTCCTTATTTCATCTTGATGGATACAACAGTCATTTGGTTCAGTTAAATGGGCTCTTTCCCCTAATCAGATATTTGTGGCTTTTACATAGCAATTGAGCTATTGCTTAATTTCCATGTGACTTAAAGTACTTGGCAAGGATCATATTAACTATTAATATTATTAGTTGATCAGTGCTAAGACAGATTACTTATTGTTTTACTTTGATTTTTTTTATTTTCTTGAACTTATCTAGGCTTAGGAGGGTGCCATAGCATGCTTATTGTTGTCTTCAAATGATGGATAAAATATGTACTGGTTTCCTGGATTTTCACAGTTGCCTCTCATTACACAAGTGTTCGGTTCCCAGATCCATATCCTAACTGTTGCCTAGATTTGGTGGTACCCTCCTTGGTTGTTAGTGGATTTTGAAATCCCTAAGCTATTTTCATATATTAAATTACCTCACCTATGGTGGGGCAAACACTTTTAACATTAAAACAATGTTTCTTTTCTATAGTTTATTTTACAGGAATGAAGATCAAGGAGAAGAAAAGAAGCTTAGTTAGATTTTATTTTATTAATCTTAGTGTAATTCCTTTTTATTCAAATGTGTAAAGATTTTGTATTATTCTTGTGATTGTAATAAATGAACTATTTATTTATTAATTCTTCCTTTGTAAAGAAATGTTGTATTGTTTGTTTTAAATAATACAGTTTACTTATTTCCTTTTTTTCTACAATCCAATTGTAAAGACAATGTCATATATATTTTCTAGTAATAAGGAATTCTTTTATTTATTTCAGTATTGTCTTTCCTTTTTCTACATATTTGTTTCCTAATACTTTTATTTTATTTATTTATTGTAAAATATCAATGTAATACTATATGTATATATATATTTATATTAATAAAAAATCATTTTTATATTATTTCTGTAATCATTTTATTTCAAGTTATTAAATATTTCCAATTCCTATAGGTGAATTTTATAAATTCATTTGAATTTCATATTTGAAATTCAAAATGATGTTTGAACAAATTTTCCCCGAAACAAAGAATTCTACAAAGGTCATGTCAAAATCTATCGCACTTGCTCCGAAGTTTCCTTCAGTACAAGAGAGATCCCGATCCCTCTATGGCTCTTTTGGTTTTGCGCAAAAATTTACCGGATTTTCTTATGCATGAATGCAATGCATAAACCTGTGTCCTCTCTATTTCTAGGTACTAATCCTGGGATGTTACGGGTTTCTTTCAAAATAGCTTGCTTCAACTCTGACTCTACTGGCACACAGATACGTCCTTTGTACCACAAAACTCCTTCTTCATCTTCGGTGAATCCGGGTACTTTCCCTGTACCAATGCGACGTTTGATTCTGTCGATACTAGATTTTCCTTTGTGTGCCTCCTTGATCCGACTGATCAAAGTAGGTTGAAGTTCAATGCTAGCAAAAAATCCTTAATTTACTAATTCCATTCTGAAATCTTCCATCTCTTTGTGCAAACTTGGTTGCTCTTTTAGAATCATGGAGTTCAAGCGGCACGACAATCTGCTAAGGGCATCTGCTACCACATTGGCTTTACCAGGGTGATAGTGATTGTCCAAATCATAGTCCTTGATTAGCTCTATCCATCTTCTATGCCTCATATTCAGCTCCTTCTAAGTGAATATATACTTCAGGCTCTTGTGATCCGAATAAAACTTACAATGGTTTCCCATAAGGTATTGCCTCCATGTCTTCAGGGCTCGAACTACATCTGCTAGTTCAAGATCATGGGTAGGATAATTCTGCTCATGCTGCTTCAGTTGTCGGTATAGATAAGATATACTTTGCCTTCTTGCATTAGCACATATCCGAGACCGATCTTGGATGCGTCACAATACACATCAAAAGGCTTTATGATATCCGGCATGATCAAGATTGGGGATGAAATCAATCTCCTCTTGAGTTCTTGAAAACTCGCTTCACATTTTTCTGTCCATTCAAACTTCTTGTCCTTCTTAAACAATTGGTTCATGGGTCTGGTGATACTCGAGAATCCTTCTACGAACTTGCGGTAATATCCCATCAATCCAAGAAATGCACGAACTTGGGTTTGAGTGGTTGGGGCTTGCCAATCTTCAACATCCTTCACCTTTGCAGGGTCAACGGCAATTCCTCCGGCTGATACAATATGTCCGAGGAATCTTACCTCCTGTAACCAGAATTCACATTTGCTAAACTTGGCATTCAACTGATGCTCCCTAAGGGTTCCAAGGATGGTCCTTAGGTGTAGCTCATGTTCTTCTTCTGATTTGGAGTAGATCAGAATGTCATTGATGAAAACAACGACAAACTTATCCAAGAAGTCCATAAAAATCTTATTCATGAGGTTCATGAAATAAGCGGGGGCATTGGTTAACCCAAAGGACATAACGGTATACTCGTATAATCCATATCGGGTGGTAAAGGCAGTCTTGGGAATATCTTCTGCATGAATCTTGAGTTGATGATAGCCAGTCCTAAGATCAATCTTAGAAAACACTTTGGCACCGGTCAACTGATCAAACAAATCTTCTATCTTGGGCAAGGGGTACTTGTTCTTGATGGTGACATCATTCAACTTCCGGTAATCCGTACACAAACGGTTACCTCCATCCTTCTTATCCATGAACAAAACAGGTGATCTCCATGGCGAAGCACTTAGTTGAATCAGTCCTATCTCTAGCATAGCATCCAGTTGCTTCTTCAGTTCCACTAGTTTCGATGGGTTCATACTATACGGTCTCTGGGCTATGGGTCCAGTTCTAGGGATTAGTTCAATGATAAACTCGATAGCCCGATCTGGGGGCATACCGGGCAAAACATCTAGAAATTCATCGGGGTATTCACAGACTACTCTGACTTGGTCAATGGTTGGTTGGGCTATACTCTTGTTGCACTTTAATTGACGGGGCAAGGTTTCTGATACATGCTCTACTAATATTCTAGCTGTACTGGTCATGGTTATGGTTTTCTTGGCACAGTCGATTAATCCTTTATGTTTTGACATCCAATCCATTCCTAGTACTACTTCCAAACCTTAGGTTCCCAGTACTATTAGATTAGCATAAAAATCTATGCCATGGATTCGGATAGGTACGGCCTTGCAAATTTGTCTAGCTTTGGTGGTTGAACCAAGTATTTGAACTATCATAACATGCTTCAATTTTGTTGGTTGAATCTTAATAGTGCATGCAAATTCTTTGGTAACAAACGAGTGCGATGCTCCAGAATCAAACAACACTCTTGCATGTACTGAGTTAACAGAAAACATACCCAGCATGACATCTGGCGCTTCTTGGGCTTCTTCAGCATGCATGAGAAAGAGAGGGCCGTTGCAGTTGAGCGAATTTCCTGGAGCAAACCTTCTTCCGGGCTAAACACGACGCTGCTGCTGAGCTGGGGCATTTGCATTGGGGGTTGCGGCAATCTTCTTGGGGCACTCATTGGAATAGTGACCCTTGGTTCGACATTCATAACAAGTCACCTGAGACTTGTCCTTTGCTGCAACAGGCACAACATTACTTCCAGTTCTTGGGGCAGTATTGGTGTTGGTGGAGAAATTGTTGTTGTTGAACTTGGGTGGGGGATGATTGAAATTGCTGGGGTTGCCGGGGTTGTTGTGATTTCCTCCGGGCCTTGGGTTTCCTCCTCCACGGTTGGGATTGCTCAAACGGTTCATCGGGGGTCTATTGGTTCTTGGGGAAAATCCTAGAGATGGGTTGGGGCGATACTTTGGGGTATGGTGGGTTCCGGGTTGATGCATCATTCTACACTTGCGGTTCTCATTGGCTTGGTTGATCTTGCCTTTCATCTGAATGGCGGAATCCACTAAGGCTTCAATTTAAGCAAAGGGGATATTGACTAACAATGTATGCATCTCATCATGCAGACCATTCAAGAATCTCTCCTTCTTCTTGGCTTCAGTGTCAATATCATCCGGTACGTACCTAGCCAATGACAAAAATTTGTCCCGGTACTCAACTACTGTCATCCTCCCTTGCTTCAGTTCCCTGAATTCATCTCTCATTCTCTTGATCAAACCCGGTGGCACATGGGTTCTGCTAAACTTGACTTTGAATTCCTCCCAAATCTGTCATCCATTCATGGCGTGAATGTTGTTCCACCATGGTCTTGCATCTCTGGCCAGGTAGTGGGTAGCAAATAGTACCTTCTCATTGGCTTCCACTCCTGCAACTTCTAAGTTGTTCTCCATGGTTTGCAGCCAATCATCAGCATCTAGGGTCTCTTCATACGTAGTGAAATGGGTGGATTGGTGTTTTGGAAGTTCTTGAGCTTGGATCCATGGTTGTCCTGATTTCCATGGCCTTGATTGTTATTGTTGGCCATTTGAGCTATGTGCTGAAGGGTGGCTAAGTTGGCTTGACGTTCGGCTCTTTCAGCTTCGCGGTCAGAAACCAACATTTGCAGGATTTGCAACATCGGGTCCGGGGATGAAGTGCTTCCTCCGCATGGCATCTGAAGATTGAGATAGATCATGAGAAAAGAGGGAAATTTCTAAGGTTCAGGTTTTTGAAAAGTTTTTGAGGTTTGACTCGGATTTTCTAGCAACTAGCTTTTCATTCATTCATTCATTCATTCATTCATTCATTCATTCATTCATTCATTCATTCATTCATTCATAGCACATGATACAAACACACACCACAATAAAGAAAAAGATGGTTTTAAGAACCATTCTGCGAAACTACGATACAGTGGGACCGGATACAACTCACTAACGCTAGTGCTCAAGTGCTACTACTCCTTGGAGTCGGTGAAGAAGTCCATGGCCTGATCCTCCAGAAAGTCATCATCATCACTGAGATAGGAGTAGGGTTCTCCATGAAGGTCTTCCCCTGCATTCTCCCTCTCCTCTAGCTGCATGTCCCTCTCGTGGATAGTCTCCTCCAAGTATGTGATCCTGTGGCGAAGACGGGCAATGATGCGCTCCTTCTTGTCGAGCTAACGGCGACGAGACTAGCGATCCTTCACTAGCATGGAAATGTTCTAATCCTTCTGGGCAGCGATAGCATACTTGTGGTTGGCGTAGGAACGGGCATTGTCTAACTCCTTCTACCAGTCATACATCATGAAGCTGAGGTGGTCCACTTGGTTCTTCAGCTCAGGGTGATATGGTGCCTCCAGTGGCTGTCCCATACCATCACGCCTTGGGCAGAACTCAAAACGGGTACCCTTGATCTGGTTGATACTCTGCCCACACAGCCGGGCAAGAGATTCCTGCATGGCCCTGGCAAGTCCATCTAGCCAGTTGTTCTCTCTAATGGTGAACTGAATTCCCTCTGAGGTGGGGGCTTCAATATTTCCTCGGAGACTTGCAACAATCAGCCATTGTAGCTCCTCTCCTTCCTGATCGATGAGCTATGCTCCGAAGAACTCGGGGTGCGGACGCTCCAGAAGTTGCGAAAGCTGGTCCAAGTCACGATCAAAGATGAGGTCTCCTCCATTCCCCAACTGATAGAACTTTCTATACTTCACATCCATCTATAAGAATATAGGATGAGTAAGTTAGTAGAGTGATCAAGTGTGTCAAATTTTAAGTAAGTTTGAAAGAATTTTTTAGGAACATGAATTTTTATGAAAGAGTCTAAGTGATAAGAATGAGAATAAGTTTTCATAAATACTCACTTCCTTGGTTTTGAAATGAAGTTTTTGATTCAAACGTCCATTCTAACTAGGGTCTCCTATGGTCAGGATGGCTCTGATACCAACTTGTCAACACCCTGATTTTTAATCCCATATGCCTATTATGCCATACATCGCAATTCCAGGATTAGCATTTTTGCGAGACATAACAGATTGGATATCAGAGTACATCATCCATTACAAACCATACATAAGTTCTTACAACAAATAAAGGATCACATGATTCAGTCTTAATATAATCATAGCAGCGGAATAACATAATAATAATGGTAGCGTAGGCGAGGCTCCATCTTCATGGTCACAGGCAATGCTGACGATGGGAGATGATCCTAGTTGTCGTAACTTTCCTGTGGTCCATCCTCCTAATAGTCCTCTTCATAGTCTGGCCACGGGAATAGCCAGGGACAAATCCATGAGTACTCTTTAAGTACTCGCAAACTAATACTATCAAGTTAAGTGGTTTTGGAGTAGGAAGTACTAGGCTCTAGGTTTTTTTGCAAAAAGCTAGATTTACCTCTACCGAGTTCAGAAGCAAATAAAGCTAGTTGAAAGTTTTATAACACCTAAGTGGGAACTTGAGTTTTTATATCACAACCCTGTTATGGTCAAGTCAAGTGATGAATCATTTCACAAGTCATTTTGGAGAACATCTGATGACAGAACAGTATGGCCACTCCAACTGTCCATAACAACGGACGCGGCTATTCGAATAGTTTGACACTCTGTAGAGGTGGTACACTTTCACCACGATATTCGATACATCCGTCAGGAACAATCCTGAATTCACCATACTCAATATGTGGGTAATCAATCCTAACCTTTCAATTACACGCCCTAGTATAGACACCTCTCCTGTGAGTTTGGCCTCCCAACCATGACCAACTGTCATCTTGGGAACTGCACAGGTGGACAATCTTCACAAGGTAGCCTCAGCTCAAACCTTGGCCGAAGGGAATCCATACTAAGGTATATAAATTTCCAATCAGCTCAAACCTACCCAAATTTCGTGTATTGTGGTTGTACGGTAAAATTGGAATGGTATTGCATCCAGACAACCATCAGTTTTATACAGGGCTAAGGCTCATGCCTCAACATTTTCATCATCAAAATCATCTGGTGTTCAAGAACACATGTCAAAACATTTCAGTAGAATGACTCATCATTCTAAGGTTTTCATAACCATTTTCACCAAGTATTCCCATCTAAAGTGATTAAGTTTTATGCTTAGCACTAGCATCTACAAGTGGGGGTAAACACTAATGAGGGATGGTAAACAAGGGTGAATGATCTAAGTTCAATCTCATGCCTCAGGATAACATCAAGATTTATCTAACTTAGGCCAAGTTTTATGCTCTTTATGCTACCTTTAAAATATCTTTCTAAAATCTACAAGTCACTAAGTAAACTCCAAAATAAATATTTGATAAAGAAATAAAATAACTAAGCTTGCAAATAAAACTAGGATTGGGTATCAAGTGGTGTAATCTTGCAAGTAAAACTTGCATGGTTTAGCTTAGCTTGCTAAGATAGTAGCATGCTAAGATATTAGTATAAGCTTGCAAGGATTAGATTGCAAATTTAACTTGTATTGTGAAGCTTGCTTAGTTAATAGCTTGCCTTGTACAGAGCAGTGGTTGAAGTTGTCCTCGGCTTCTTCCTCATAGTATTCTCCTTCCTCCTCGTATCCTTGGTGGGTACTAGCGTCTACAAATAAATACGAGGTACACAATCACCAAACAATACTTAACTACTTTTATTTATCACACCGAGGTTTTCACTAGATGATCTATTATCATCACAAACATGACAATCATTCAAGCATTTTCTTATTTATTTTGTTTTGGAAAAGTAATTTCTACTCATTGAAAAACTACTTAAGATTTAATATTCTCCAACTAAAACATGGGATCATGTTGACACATGTCATCACCACATATTTCAGTACATGGGAATTTGATTTAAGTGGTGTCACAATTTAATAAGGTTTAACCTTTTTATTTTAATTAAATAAAGTGACTAGAATTGCATATGAGGCATTATTTTATTACTTGTTCATTATTTCTGCAATTAAACCTAGATATTTTTATATATTTAGAAATGTATTGTCAAATGTGATTTTTGAGAGTTGGAATAAACTCTAAAGATTTTATGGTTGAATTTTGAAAAATGTTTGAATGCAGAAAAGCTTCTGCCTTGTTATTTTAACTATAGCTGATCCACAATTCTAAATGGTGTGAATAGAACAGGCTTGGATTAAGAATTCCAGTACCTTTCTAACAAAATTGGTTTCATGCATTTTGTTTCAGTGAATTGACCTGGGTTGATTTTTGAATCTAGGTACATAACTAAGTTTGAAACTAAATGGAAAAACCTAAATTCAAACTACTGGGTCACGCGGGGATGTAACTGGGCCAGCCCATGGCGCACAACACACGCGCGGGTGGGTTTAAGTGGTTGTTCCCACCAGTCAGCGAGACAGGGGGTGCGAAGCGGTACGGGACAATCTAAACCACACGATCAACTTCTAATCGAACGGCTGTGACTTATCGTCTCCGTCGGGCAACTCCGGCGAGACAGAACCCTAGCGCGTCTAGTGGGGGTCTATGGGGGTCATCGGGGTTCAGGTGAACCTCCTGGTACCGGTGACTTCTCTTGGGGTGGCTCCAATCGCTGGCTCCACTTCTCCTCCTCCGTGGCAGACTCCGGCAAAATTCCGGCGACCTGCTGCTCGCCTTTCTCCGGGGATGAGGTGGGGTGGTTCTGAGAGAGAGGGGAGTGCATTGTTGTGAAGAAATAGAACAGGGGTGGCCTCTATTTATAGTGCAAAGAGAGGACCGAAGGGCGCGGGTGGAGCTCGTCGTGGTCGTCGTCACAGTGGGCTAATGGCATGGGCTATGGTAGGGGTCGGCGCTGTGCTCCCTGGCGAAGCTCGACGGCATGGTCGCGAGGCGTGGGGTGGTGCGAGATGGTCGGAACCCTGTGGTGCTCTAGGCGGGTCCGACGGAAAGTTTAATGGCGCACGGGCGCTCCTGGTCACGCGGCGATGAACGGGCGTGTCCTGGCGGTTCCTGGGGCCATGGTGATCACGCACGCAAGCGGCAAGGGCGACGCATGGTTTGTGGTTGTGTGTCGAGTGCGGCGCTCTGGCGCGCTCTCGGCATGGCACAAAGACATAGGGGATGGCGGTTCTAGAGTGGTCCAGGGGTTGGCTGTGCGTTGGCGTTGGGCAGGGGGTGGCAATGGACGGTGGTCAATGTCCCAGACAAGGTTAGCGAGGCTAGAGCTTCTCCTAGCTTGCTATCGATAGTGGGGTGGCAAGGTGAGGCTCGGCATGCTCACCATTGATGGCAATGGGAAGCTCATAGTGAGCTAAAGCTTGTTAAATGAGCTAGATGATCTACTAAGAGGGTGTTGTGAGCTATTGAGGGAACAAGGTTGGCCAAATCACTGCTCACTATAGTGTTTTGTGTTTGTTTGATTTCTGTTTGCAAGGTGTTTGATGAAATGGCCGAAAGAGATTTGAATTTGAATTTGAATTTTTGGTTCAAACTTGGTGGGTGTACTAGTTACATACTAGGTAGTCTCTGGTTAGTTGGAAAGGTCAAGGTGAATTGGTTTGGTTGGTTTTTGAGAAATGGTGATCTTCACATATGTTAAAGATTCAATTTTGAATTGTCATTTGAATCAAGTTGCCAAATGTTTCTGTAAGTTTGAAAGGTGGGCTTGGGTTCACTTTTACTTGGTCTAGCAAGGGTTGAAAAGAAATGGAATTGTTTCTGTTTGAAATCTTGGACTAGAAACATTCAAAGTGGCCTAGTGAGCAAGATAGGCAAAAATGACCATTTGCTTATTTGGTTTATTTTTGAATTTCTCTTGATTTGTTTCTTCTTGGATTTGATGTAGATGATGTTGTTTTCATCTTTAAACCATTTCTTGCTATTCACAACAATCACACAAGTCCATTCATGCATTCATACAATCATCACATACACACATGCATTCATAAAGATTTTAATTAACAAAAGTTTTTGTTAACCCTAATTTTGAAGATTGGAATTGATAATCATTGATCAATATTTTTGGTATTTTACAATATAGAATGGTGATGCAAATTGGACGTATCAACTCCCCCCAAGCTTAGACCTTCGCTCGTCCCCAAGCGAAAACTGAGCTCAGTAAACATATCAATAGGTTTATGGAGTGAAGTGTCGATAAAATAATACGAACAAGAAGCATCACACTTACCATTACACAACTCATCGAAGAAGGCAACTCACCATTATATAACTTAGCTTGCAACAAGTACAGGAGTCACAATAGAGATGTATAAAGATAAATCATAATTGGAATTGGCAAACTTTATTATTGGTCAGAGAACAGCTGGCAAACAGTTTCACAAAAAGCTTTTGTAGAAGTCTTCACAACTAGAGTACTCTTTGCTCAAACATAAAAGGTTTTTCACAATGATGGCTTTCAAAGTAATACTCAATAGATAGAGTCTTGTGCAAAAAAGGAAGATAGAGAACATGATTGAATAAATCATCATATGAATGCTTGAAACACAACTCCTCAAATGCTTGCTGGAGATAGAGAGGAAAAAGGTTTACTGACTCAACATAGAAATAGGAGAAAGGCCCTTCATAGAGGGAAACATGGATTTCAAGTCATAAAGAGCTTCCAAAAGATTATGGTACTTACTAGCTTTGAGCCCTCATTGCCCCTATCATAAGAATCTTGAGGTGATTAGGGTTAAAGTAAACAAGGATGGAGTATATGCTTGACGAAATATAAGTTGGCAATCTCATGACCCTTGAGTACGAGGGGCGCTCCTCATGCTACTCAACTTTAGTTACCAGTAAGTTCTTGTCATTGTAAGTATATGTGTATCATAAAGAACCACCAACAGGGTACCCCTTGCACATGATATAGGAGCTATCCCATAATCAAAATGATAAGGCAAGCAGACAGTGAGCATCTCATTGATCTTTTTATTTGCTATTTGCATAGGTTTTTATTGAGGATGCTTCACATATTGCTCATTATGGTTATTCTACAAGTTTCCACCATGATTAGGCATGTCTTAAACTAGCGGCTCAGGCGTTTCTCTAACACACATACATAACTCCATGGACTTACAAGCTCCCCTTTTATTTCACACCGACGACATACGCAAAAAAAGTAAAATATAAATCTTCTCATTAATAATCCATAAGGGAACTCACACCAAGGGATACATATCTAATCAACTAAAGGAGAGATACTTCCACAATGCAAACCAACCTATAAGATAACTTCTCTACCAAAGATATGAATCCACTAAAAAGGTAAAAGATAAAAGATAATGATGTGATACCGTGGCACTCCCCCAAGCTTGGAACAATACAAGGGGACGCCAAACCTGATGACGAATTACTCCTTCGATGGTGGTGGTGTTCTGTTGATAAGATCCTTAATCAGTTTCCTCAAATCCTCAATCTCGAAGGTCAGAGTACGAATCAACTCCGAATTTTGCTCAACGCGGTTCATGATCATATCGGACCGAGAATCCCAGTCCTTGCTATTCTTTCCCCACTCTTCCTTCTTAGTGTATTCCTTCCCTGCATGGTTAGAACGAGGCAAATCACAAACTGAGGGAAAGTATGGAAGGGGTTCTTGGTACGTGGAGGAGGTGACCGTGGAACAAAGACAAGACGTTGAGGTTTCCCTCATGTAGACATTCGTGCTATCCTCATAAGCTTGGTAGGATTTGCCACCACTCCAATACTTGCGACGGTAGCGCGGGTGTCCAGATGCTCGTCCTTCTCTATGTCTTCTTCATCCACAACCAAGATCTCCTCCTCCTTGGGGTTTTGAGGATCATCCTCTTCGGGCTTCTTGCCTTTGTCGGTGGCGGAGACCATGGTGCTCTAAACTTTGAGAAGATTTCCTGACAGAAACAAATCAAAACGAAAACACGATGAGAACACGATACACGAACCTCGGGGGACCCAGGGGTTATAAATTATGAAGTTTCAAAACATAAGGAAGGTACCGGTGCGAAAACAAAGCGGAGACGGAGCTCGGGGGGCTCACACCCCCTCCAGGTGCGGCCAGCTAGGGCCCGCGCCTAGGGTGGGTATGGCCACCCTGGCCTCCGTTTCCTCCTCTGTTTTGTTTCGTAACCTTCCGTATGTAATAAAAACATTAAAAATATAAAAAGATTAGGCTTTCACGAAACTTTTGTTTTCACCATTTTACCTATTCAAAGATGAACTCTGCAGACTCCTTTTCTCCTTCTCCTGGAAATTCCTTTTCTCACAAGGCATTACACAAACTTCAATGGCAACATTAGTGTAAGCAAAAATAATAAACCTTTAGGTACAAACTTCAACTGAAATCCATCAAAACAAAATTTTATGTAGCAACTCCTTTCCAAAAAATCCAAAAGAATCTGGAAGGGAATCAATATAGGAGGCAAATGCAAATGATGGAAGAAATCTGTCAAAACAGACCAGCAGGTAAAGATTGATTTTTTCGAAAACCTTCTGTTTATCAAATCAAAAAATGCAAAACTAATGAAAGTTGGGTAACAACTTGGAGAACAATCACAGAAAAATACAGCTCCATCCGAAGTACTGATATCCTTCACAAATTTTTATAATGCAGCACAAAAATCTGTCCCAGGAGAGCCACTTTTCACAACTCCTCTACTTCTCAAAAGTAGTTGAACTTGACACAAAAACCAAAAAAAAAGGATAAGGAGCGGTTATTACTGAGGTAATAACTTCCAAGACTCAACAAAACTATTGGGTTATCTCCCAAGAAGTACTTTTCTTTAATGCCTTTAAGTTAGGCTTGAAAATTTCAAAGATGCTCACACAGAAGATATATATCTGAAGTGAAAAAGAGCATCAAGAAGGAAATAACCAACACATTTGAGTCTAACCCACTTACTATGCATGGGGGTATCATGAGAAAACAAATTGTTGAAACAAAAAGCCACTAGCATAGGAAGACAAAACAAATGCAACTTCAAAGCTTTCAACATAAAACGGGGAAACTTAACATTATTGAGATGCATAAAACCATGTTACCGTCTCTCATAATAACTTTCAGTAGAACTTTGAATAAAATTGATATAATTGTCACTGTTAACAACTTTATCATCAGAATGAGCATACTTGCAGTCACCAAAAATAGGACCAATGTCATAAACTGGATCAATAGAAGCAAGTTGTTCCATCTTGAAATATTCATTAGGCAAACTATTTTCACAAGGAGCTTTAGCAAATTTGGAAAAGTTAAACTCATAAGAATATCCATCAAACTTGGTTAAAACTTTCTCCTTTTTACAATCTATAATAGCTCCACAAGTGTTCAAGAAAGGTCTACCAAAAATGATTGGACAAGTTTTACTAGCTGCTGAATTAAGCACTAGAAAATCAGCAGGATACTTAATCTTACCGCAGAGGACTTCCACATATCTTACAATACCAATAGGGAAAATGGTTTCCTTATTAGCAAGGTGAATAACCACATAAATATCCTCAAGTTCACAAGGACCAATTTCATGCATAATTTCCCTGTAAAGCTCATAAGGAATAGCACTAGAACTAGCACCAATATCACATAAACCATAATAGCAATGATCTCCAATTCTCACAGCAAGCACAGGGACACTAGCTTTTCTAGCTTTACTAGGATGAGAGATAATATTAGAAGCGTCTTCACAGAAGGCAATGTGCTCATCCTCTATATTTCTAGTGACAAGATCTTTCACAATAGCTACCACAGGTTCAATATTTATTTGCTCATCGGGTTCCACAGTTTTCTTTGTACCTTTGTTATTCGCACTAATCATCATAGAATAATCCTTTACCTTAGCCGGAAAAGGTATTTTCTCAACATAAGGTTCATGCAAAATATGATCAATAGTACAAACTTCAGTGCTTCTAATAGGAACATGACTAACAACATCTTTATAAGGTGCATGGTACTTATTCCACTTCTTTTTGGGAATATCTATGTAAGAGGCAAAGGCTTTAAAACAATTGGCAATACTTTGGGAGTTAAGACCAAACTCATTAATAATATCACGGAAGTCATCAATTCCCATAAAATATTTACTGCATTCATAATCATAGTTTATACCTGACTTTCTCCCTTTGTCATTCTCCCAACCTTTAGTGTTTTCTTGAATACAGTCTAGGAGATCCCATTTAGCTTCTTCCTTCATACGTGTGAATGATCCAGCACAAGAAGCATCTAGTAAATCTTTATCATGAAGAGAAATGCTAGCATAAAAGTTATTGATAATGATATTGTTAGGGAGTTCATGAATAGGACATTTAAGCATTAGTAACTTCAATCTCCCCCAACTTGAGATGTAATCTCTCCATCACGAGGCCAAAATTTATATATCAGATTTCTATCCTTATGAATCTCACTGGGAGGATAGAATTTAGAAAAAAAAGGTACTATTTCCTCCCATTCCATGGATTGCCCATTCTTCAGCAGCTTATACCATTCTTCAGCCTCCCTTTCAAGGATATAGAGAGTAAATTCTTCTTCACCTGTTCAGTTGTGATACCTACACACTTAAACAACCCGCATAATTCATGGATAAAAAGAAAATGATTACCAGGCTGGACAGTTCCATCCCCTAAATAATAATTATCCATAACACGATCAACAATACTTGTAGGTATCTTAAAAGGATCTATCTCAATAGGTGGTGGTTCATCTACTACACTAACAGTGTTAGTAGTTTTCCCAAACAGAAAACCAAGTGGGTTATCCATATTGGAAACAAAGTAACAAATAGAAATAAAAAGCAATACTCACAGTAGAAGTTTCCTTTACCAGTTCCACTGCTAAATAGCGCTTCACTCCCTGGCAACGGCGCCATAAAATAGTCTTGATGACCCACAAGTATAGGGGGTGTATCGTAGTACTTCCGATAAATAGGAGTGTCGATCCCAACAAGGAGCAGAAGGTGTTGACTAGTGGTATGGAGCAGGAAATCTATGTAAATACTTAGAAAACGGATTTTTAGGGGTTTTCTGATAAAGCAAAGAAACAAAGTGCAAGTAATAAAGACAATGAAGAAACACAGCAAGTGGCCCAATCCTTTCTTAGCAAAGGACAAGCTGGTGGAAATACTTATAAGGACCAAACATTCTCGAGGACACATGGGAAGTCTGTCAAGTGCTTTCGCTTCAAATAGTTGAGTAATCTTCTTTGGTGTTGTAAGTGTTGTGTGGGTGAACCTGTGCTAATGTACCAACCTTACTTGGACTAATACATACTTGTGATTAAACCCCCTGCAAGCATCCGCAACTACAGGAAAGCAATTAAGATATAAACCTAACCACAACCTTAAACTCTGAGATCCTACGCTCCCTTGTGCAATGGTGTCCTAATGGGGGTTCAGGTTTCTGTCACTCCGGCAACCCTATGATTAGTAGCCAAATACACAATGCATTCCCCTAGGCCCGTAAATGGTGAAGTATCATGTAGTCGACATTCACATGACACCACTAGAAGAATACACTACTAGGAAAATGGCTATAGGTAATCAGCACATCCGTGGCTCACATGGTTGAAGTGCCCCACGGCTAAAACAGGCGTGGCTCATCTATGGGCAGTGCCCTACTAGTAACTAGAACAACCATGGCGCACATGACCATAGTGCGCCACAGATGTGTGTGGGCCAGGGCCCTGTTGGCCGCACGCCAAACATCCATAGCGCACATAGGGTAGGTGCGCTACGGTTGTTAGTGTCAACCGTGGCGCACATGGAGGGGGTGCGCTACGCCTAAGCGCATGCCCCTCTCTGCTGTGAAACGGCCAGACACTTCTGTGGCGCACTATGGCATGTGCGCCACAGATGTATAAACTTAGTAGTAGGGCACCTTGCCCTAGTGCCCTACGCCTAACTATCCTGCACCAACTCCACCCCCCCCCCCCCCCGTGGATCGCCTTTTTAGGTTTTTCAAAAAATAAAAGAAAATGATAAACACTTCAAAAAATTAAATCTTTTCATATTTAGGTAGGTAATGTGGTATAGCTTCTAGTAAAATTAACAAACATGAGTTTTGACTTTATTTGCAAAAAAAAAGTCACGCCACGATAAAAAGGCCGTAACTTTTGCATACGATATCAAAAAAAATCGTATAATATACCAAAATGACGAGAACGAGATTTCGCATCCGCTCGCAACCACCTACGGTCGTTTAGCGATTTTTTAGATTTTCAAAATTTGAAAATAGTAAAAAGTTACGGTCAAAAGACCGTTTTTTCCTGCAGAAAAAAAAAGAGGGCGGCTTACCCGTAGCGCACCACCACCTAGTGCGCCACGGATAAGCTTGGGCAGGATTCTAATTTCAAATCCCCACCCCACCCACCTTCCCTCCCCTTCTCTCCTTTTCCTTTTCCTCCCTTCTCATTTCCTTTTTCTTCTCCTCCTTCTCCTTCTCTTTCTCCTTCTCCTCCTCTTCCTCCTCCTTGAAGTGAACATGGTGATGGCGGCGGCCTCCTCCTTGAAGTTCCGACGGCGGGCTCCTTCTTCTCCTCCTCTTCCTCCTCCTCCTTGTAGTTCCGACGATGACAAGGCCTCCTCTTCTTCTTCTCCTCCTCCTCCTCTTCTTCTCCTTCTCCTCCTCCTCTTCCTCCTCGTCTTCTTCTCCTCCTCCTCTTCTTCTCCTTCTCCTCCTCCTCTTCTTCTCCTCCTCTTCCTCCTCTTCTTCTTCTTCTCCTCCTCCTCTTCTTTTCCTCCTCTTCCTCCTATTCTCCTCCTCCTCCTTGCAGTTCCGACGACGACGACGAGCTGACGACGACGAGGCGACAACGGCGACCTGCACCGACGCGCGACGACACTGACGACGAGATCCAGATCTGCTGCTTTTTTTTTGAATTTTGAAATTTATATCCATGGAGCACATCACCTAGTGCGCCACGGTTATCGTTTCATACGCGTGGCGCACCTGGACTACTTTCCGTGGCGCACCGGCATGTGCGCCACGCCTATCTCGACACAACCGTGGCGCACCAGGTAGTGCGCCACGGCTAGGAGATAGCCGTAGCGTGAGGCCCGTGGCGCACTGCTAGTGCGCCACAGATGGCCTTTTCAGGTGCGCCACTAAAGGCCGTTTTCCTAGTAGTGATAGCACCACAACTTAAATACTAAACCATTGAATAATATATCAACACAAATCCACTACTAACAACATGACTTCTCCCATGTCCTCAAGAACTAAACGAACTACTCACAAGACATCATATGGATCAAGATCAAAGATGATATGGTGATGAATAACAATCTGAACATAAAAAATAATCCAATGGTTCTACTCAGAAGCATCAACTACAAAGTAATCAACACCACGAAAGTTTCTCCTAAGAACTATGCAAGTATTCAACACAATTGTTACAGCGGGATGGAGTGGTGATGATGGTGCTGGTGGAGATGATGGTGTGGATCATGATGATGATCCCGATGAAGTCTAGCTTGATGATGGTGTTGATGGCGATGATCTCCCCTCTCCGGGAAGGAATTTCCCCGGCAGAAATCTGTCTGCCGGAGAGCTCTTTCTCTCTCGGTGTTTTTTTCCCTGCAGAGGTGGCGGAATCTTTCCATGGTCACCCTCAGTGTTTTAGGGTTTTGAGGAGAAGATATAGGCAAGAGGGCGGAGCCAGAGGCCGGCCATGTGGGCCACACCCCCTGTAGGCGTGGCCCAGGGGTGGCCCGCGCCTAGGGGGTGTCGGCCCCTATGGCCCACCTCCGCCTCCCCTTCTGGCTTGCTTCGTCTTCTGGGAAAATATGATTTTCCATAATTTTTCTGGTATTTTTCTGATCTTCGAGAAATTTCATCAAAACACCTCTTTATCCATCAGAATCCTGACTCTGGCAGTTCATCCTCCAAGAATCATGCAACATGCAAAAACAGATGAAAAGACATAAGTAACACCTCTTAATAAGAAATATATCAATGAATATAGGCAAATTATGATATAGAATGGTGATGCAAATTGGACGTATCAACTCCCCCAAGCTTAGACCTTCGCTTTTCCCCAAGCAAAAATTGAGATCTGTAAACATATCCACAGGTTTATGGAGTGAAGTGTCGATAAAAGAATATGAACAAGAAGCAGCACACTTACCATTACACAACTCATAGAACAATGCAACTCACCATTATATAACTTTGCTCGCAACAAGTACATGAGTCACAATAGATATGCATAAAGATAAATCATAATTGGAATTGGCAAACTTTGTTCTTGGTCATAGAACACTGGCAAACAGTTTCACAAAAATATTTTGTAGAAGTCTTCACAACTAGAGTACTCTTTGCTCAAACATAAAAGGTTTTTCACAATGATGGATTTCAAATTAGTACTCAATAGATAAGATTCTTGTGCAAAAAAGGAAGATAGAGAACATGATTGAATAAATCATTAGATGAATGCTTGAAACACAACACCTCAAATGCTTGCTGGAGATAGAGAGGAAAAAGGTTTACTGGCTCAACTTAGAAATAGGAGAAAGGCCCTTTATAGAGGGAAACAGGGATTTCAAGTCATAAAGAGCTTCCAAAAGATTATGGTACTTACTAGCTTTGAGAACTCATTGCCCGTATGATAAGCATCTTGAGGTGATTAAGGTTAAAGTGAACAAGGATGGAGTATATGCTTGACGAAATATAAGTTGGCAATCTCATGTCCCTTGAGTATAAGGGCCGCTCCTCATGCTACTCAACTTGAGTTACCGGTAAGTTCTTGTCATTGCAAGTACATGTGCGTCATAAAGAACCGCCAACGGGGTACCCCTTGCACATGATACAGGACCTATCCCATAATGAAAATGACAAGGCAAGCACACAGTGAGCATCTCAGTGATATTTTTATTTGCTATTTGCATAGGTTTTATTGAGGATGCTTCACAGATTGCTCACTATGGTTATGCTGCAAGTTTCCACCATGATTAGGCATGGCTTAAACTAGCGGCCCAGGCGTTTCTCTAACACACATACATAACTCCATGGACTTACAAGCTCCCCTTTTATTTCACACTGATGACATACGCAAACAAAAGAGCATGATATCAACTGGATATGTATCCATAAGTGTTGAAAGCGTTCCCCGTGATAACACAGTTCTGCTAATCCCAATGTATAGATTCAAGAATATACAACTTTGATGACACAATGGTTCAAGATTATTAGGGGCAAGAAAATAAGGTGTGCCATCAAGTTCGTGAGAGCTTTACTAACTAGTTTTCACATAACAAAATAATTTTTAATTCGAAATATAGATGAAGCTTGAGAATTTGCTTGGAATAGCAATAATGCTAATAGGTAGATATGCTGGACACAAATGGCACAGGTTTGGGTCATGGGGGTTGGATGAATGAGAAGTATACCTTCTCAATACAAGTTTTTGGCTAGCAAGGCTGGGTAGCAAGCAAAAGACTTGAAGGAAACAAGCAAACCTACAAGTGATAAAGCCAAACATGCAATCTTCCTTGAAGACACAAAAGATCTTAAATAAAGAACACTAAGCTTATGATCAAATTAAGAAATAAAATAAATGATACAAAATACCTGTAAGCTTTTTCTCTTTTCCTATCAAACCTCAAAAAGTGTTGCTATTGACCAAAGCTTAGTTTTCCAAAACCAATTTAGATCTACTTGATGCCCCTAAAGTGATACCAATACTGATCAACAAGATCAATCATATAATAGAGATTGCAAACTAAAATAAGAAGTGCAAAAAGTAAAAGATGAAACTTCTCATTAATAATCCATAAAGGCACTCACACCAAGGGATACATAGATAATCAAGTAAAGGAGATATACTTCCACAATGCAAACCAACCTATAAGATAACTTCTCTACCAAAGATATGAATTCACTAAAAAGGTAAAATATAAAAGATAATGATGTGATACCGCGGCACTCCCCCAAGTTTGGAACAAGCGAAGGGGATGCCAAACCTGATGAGGAATTACTCCTTCGATGGTGGTGGTGTTCTCTTGATAAGATCCTCAATCAGTTTCCTCAAATCCTCAATCTCAAAGGTCAGAGTACGAATCAACTCCGAATTTTGCTCAATGCGGTTCATGATCATATCGGACCGAGAATCCCAGTCCTTGCTATTATTTCCCAACTCTTCCTTCTTAGTGTGTTCCTTCCCTACATGGTTAGAACGAGGCAGATCCCAAACCAAGGGCAAGTTCCCTTTGGGAACCTGTTGGTATTGTTGCTCATGTATAAGAGTATGGAAGGGGTTCTTGGTACATGGAGGAGGTGACCGTGGAACAAAGACAAGACGTGGAGGTTTCCCTCCTGAATCCGGTAGTTCATCCTCCAAGAATCATCCAACATGCAAAAACAGATGAAAAGACATAAGTAACACCTATTAATAATAAATATATCAATGAATAGAGGCGAATTATGATATAGAATGGTGATGCAAATTGTTCGTATCAGACACCATTTAACTATGGCACACAAGATGTTGGTTTCTACAATTGGCTTGATTCTGTTGAGTTTGTGATTGGATTAAATCAAGTTAAATTGAAATCTTCTTCTTAAATTAATTTGCCTGTGATGTTGGTCTGAGGCATAGGAACTTGTGTCCTATATTGATGTCCCTAATAGAAATGCTTAAGTATCATGGTTATTCGCTGGATCTTGGATCCTAATTGGCTAGGATGGTTGGATTTCTCATAGCTTTATATTGATTCATAGAGTTTATGAGATTTGAGGTGCTACTCCATTAGGAGATGTGCCCAGAATTTTATAAGCTATATGAAAACATGTGGGAATATATAAATTGTTTGTCACCTCCAGTATCTATGATGCTAGTCTGAGATCCCAGTGGAATTGGTAGAATTTACTTCTGGACTTTAAATTTAGAAATCCTCTATGATAGATTCACCCCACTTGGGTAACTACTGAGAGGTTTAATATAAGACAACACATGAATTCTTATATAATTCAGATAGACAAATCATGTGATGGTTTTATACTACTCACCACAACAGTTCA
Organism: Avena sativa; assembly: GCA_916181665.1. NCBI lineage: Eukaryota > Viridiplantae > Streptophyta > Magnoliopsida > Poales > Poaceae > Avena > Avena sativa. The sequence goes on from OV702297.1 coordinate 244,134,365, forward strand.
GTTGTTGGTGTTGTAACTGGTTGATCTTGTGGCTTGATCTTGCTGGTTGTGTTGCTGGCCTGATCTGGTCCTTCACCTCCTGATGCTGTTCCTGCTACTTTTTTGGTTCCTCTAAGCTTGACCTTGGTATGCCCTTCACCTCCTAGCTCCTGCAACCTGGCCTTGCTATCCACCTGATTCACCTCCTCCTTATGTCACCATCTGGTGATGCTAGGATGAACAGGTGTGTGGTTTGGCTGGTGGTTTGCTTGGCTTTGACAAGCTGAGTGTATTCCTGGTTTGATGAAAAAATGAGTTGTTGGAAGCTCCCCACGACTATGCTACTCCTTTTGCTTGTGTGAGTTGCTGCTGTTGTGTTGACAACACAGACCATGCATTTAGGTGATTGTGTTGCCTGTGTGCTTGGTACACATTTTGGATTAGATAAGTGAGGTGTCTCACCTTTTGAACTTTTAACTTTTAACTCTAGTGGTGAAACTTGCCCCTCTTACTTGCTGTGAATATCTGACTTGTGGCTTATTTATTATGAAAGAACAAATTCTTTCATATTGGTGAAACTTGCCCCTATAATAATTACTCAATGATGTAATTTTGAGTAGTGCACTTCACTTCTCTCCACTGAGAGTAAATCTAACAATTAAACTTTTACTTTCATTTTGTTTGTTTTGTATTTTGCAGGTACAAGATCTTTTGTATAGGATTACCTAGAAAGATATATTCTTTTGTAATTTTTATTTTATTCTTTTGTAAGAATATTTTAATAGTTTATTCATATTTGAATTTCCCTTCTTGTAATTTCTTTACTGTAATGAATCGTTATTACTTGAATGAGTTCATCATTGTAATTTGTTTATGGAATAAAGATAAGGAATAAAGATTCATTTCTCATTTGAATTTCTTTATATTGAATTCTTATTACTATTTATTATCTATTTATTAAATCAAATAATATTACTAAATCATTCTGGAATTCATTCCAAAATATCAAATCCTAACTTTAAAATATAAGTTCAAATTTCAAATTTGAATTCAAAATTCCGCCCCCCCAAAATACACTAATTCATAAAGATCATGTCAAAATTTATAACGATCACTCTCCAGAGCTATTCCTACACCTAGAGAGTGAAAGAAACTCTAATCACTTTAGGTATTTATTAGGCAAAAAAAATTTACCCGCATTTTATAGATGAATGCATGCATATGCATAAATTCCTATTTCTACCCTTCGTTGGTTCATAAATGCTGGGATGTTACAGACTTCCCCCCTTAAATTAAACTTTGTCCCGAAGTTTGCTGAAGTGTACTGGAATAGTTCTAGATAGGCTTCTCTTAATTCATCCTCTTTCTCCCAAGTGGCTTCTCTCTTGGGGTGATGCTCCCAATGTACCTTGCAGTACTTGATTGCCCTATTTCTCAACCTTTTCCAGTTCTCTTCCTGAATTTTATAGGGTTTCTCAACATATGTCAGATCTGTTTTTAATTCCACCTCTTGATGTGTAATTGCATCATCAGGAACTTTAAGACATTTCCGGAGTTGTGACACATGGAAAACATTGTGAACTTGAGTCAATCTTGGTGGTAGCTCCAAAGCATAAGCTATAGTCCTGTTCTGACTCAGTACTTTGAATGGTCCTATATATCTAGGACTCAATTTTACCTTAACTCCGAATCTCTTAACTCCTTTCACTGGGCTTACTTTGAGATATACCATGTCCCCTACTTCAGGATGCCATGATCTTTGACTTTGATCAGCATAACTTTTCTGTCTACTTTGAGCTATTTTCAATCTATCCTTGATTACATCGATGATATCTTTCCTTTCTCTGATATAGTCTAGTGCGAATTCTTTGCTACTACCAGGCTCATACCAACATATTGGTGATCTACACTTTCTTCCATAGAGTACTTGATATGGAGCTGCCTTCAGACTACTCTGATAGCTGTTGTTGTAGGAAAATTCTGCCAATGGTAGATGATCTTCCCACGAACCTCCAAAATCTAATACACAAGCCCTAAGCATGTCTTCCAATATTTGATTGGTTCTTTTAGTTTTACCCCTAGTTTTTGGATGATAGGCTATGCTGCAATATAACTCTGAACCAAGTTCTTCATGTAATTGTTTCCAAAATGCTGAAGTAAACACAAATCCTCTATCATTTACGATCTTCTTGGGCACTCCATGATTACTTACTATCTCCTTGATATAAACTTCTACTAACTTCTCGTCATTATATTTCTGATTTACCGAAATAAAATGTGCACTTTTAGTGAGTCTATCAACAATCACCCATATCATATCTTTCCGTTTTGGTGTCATGGGTAATCCTGTGATGAAATCCATACCAATTTCCTCCCATTTCCATTCCGGAATTTCCAAAGGTTGTAACGGTCCTGCTGGACTTTGATGTTCAGCTTTTACCTTTTGGCAAGTATGGCATTCTGACACATATTTTGCAATGTCCATTTTCATATTATTCCACCAGAATAATTCTTTAAAATCGATGTACATCTTGGTACTTCCTGGATGAATGGAATATGGTGTCTCATGTCCCTCTCAAAGTATCACCTCATGAATTTTTGATACATCTGGAACACAAAGACGATCTTGGAACCATAAAGATCCATAATCTCCTAAGCGAAAAACTGATGCTTGACCTTGAGATATCCTCCGAATTTCTTCAGCAATAAAAGGATCTTCAGCTTGATGTCTAAAATTTTTGAGCCCGATATCACTATTTTGTTCTTCAACTACTTGCATGGTAGCTAGTCCTCCAAGAACCTCCGTTCTTATGAATTGAAGTTCCAACCTTTCCAAATCCATCTGTAGCTCTTTTGGTAGTTCTCGATTGATATGTTGAATATCTATGCTCTTTCGACTTAAAGCATCTGCTACAACATTTGCTTTTCCAGGGTGTAATTGATTGTGAAATCATAATCTTTGATTAGCTCTAACCAACGCTTTTGTCTCATATTCAATTCCTTTTGAGTGAAGATGTATTTGAGACTTTTGTGGTCAGTGTACAACTCACACCTTGCTTCATAAAAAAAATTCCTCCATCCTTTCAAGGCAAAGACTACTGCTGCTAACTCCAAATCATGTGTTGGATAATTGACTTCATGTGGTTTCAGTTGTCTTGATACATAAGCAATTACTTTACGATCTTGCATTAACACACAACCCAGACCTTCTTTAGATGCATCACAATATACTATATAGTCCTTTCCTATTTCAGGAACTACTAAAATTGGAGCGGAAGTTAATCTAGTCTTTAACTCATGAAAGCTTGCTTCACACTTCTCATCCCAGATGAATGTTGTATTCTTTCTTAGAAATTTGGTCATTGGTCCAGCTATCTTGGAGAAACCTTCAATGAATCACCGATAATAACCAGCGATACCCAAGAAACCTCGAATTTGCTTCACATTGGTTGGTGCAGTCCACTCTAATACTGATTGAACTTTGGATGGATTTACAGCAATCCCGTTCTTACTAATCACATGACCAAGTATTGCTGAACTTAGCATAAAGCTTATGTTCTCTTAAAATATGCAATGCTATTCTCAAATGATCAGCATGCTCTTCCTTATCCTTGGAATATATCAAAATATCATCAATAAACACAATGACAAACTTGTCCAAGTATGGCATGAAGATTTTGTTCATCAAATTCATGAATATTGTTGGTGCATTGGTCAAACCAAACGGTACGACAAGATACTGTAATATCCCTCCTTTGTAAAGGAAAGGATCCCTGTGATTGCAATGCTAGTCCCTGGATCAATGCTAGCATCCACAGTTTAAGATGAAGTACACAGAAACAAAGGTCATTATTACAAGTCATTCCAGAGACAAACATAGTCTTTTACAAACTCCATGGCCACAGGCCTAGTACAAGAGTTCAAAATATGTAATAAGATAAATAAGTCTTCATCTTCATGTGCCACAGGCAAGCATGTTGAGTGTAGACTCATGACTCCTAATCATCATCAGAATATCCTGCAACATCACAAGTTACAGCCACAGTGGGGCAATACATTGGAATAGTATTGGCAAGTGATACCTTAGTAGAATATTGGTGGACTAGATACTATATGCATTTTGGCCAAGTGTAGCTTAGGCTTGCTTTGCACAAAATAGGTTTTGCCTATTAGTTGAAAACACTAAGTTTTTCTTTGTCAAAATCTTTCCCAAGGAACCACCAATAGACATTGGGGTCCTTCACCCTTGTACAACCACAAGTTTTTACTTAGAAATTGGGATGAGGAGATTCTTTATAGCTTCCATGTCTTGATGCTCAAGTTGTCCAATACCAGGGACATGGCTAAGTACTTAGATTCTTCCATCTGCAGAGGTTGTGCACTTTCCCCACAAGACTTGATTTTCACCAAGACAGGACCTTTCAGAAGCCTTCCCTTAGACCAAATGGACGCGTTCCAACCTATCATCCCACTACCACCAACTGTCCAAATGGCTAAGTTATTGCAACCTATGTGATCCAGGCAGAGCCCATAATGCCAAGTGGCTGCACTAGAAGCTTCTTAACATTTGGCCTCTCAAATCCCTTTGTTCCTGGGTGGCTTTCCACAAGTGAGATACACAAGGTAGACCATAGAAATGGGCCTTGTGTAACCACTCAACATAAACCATTCCTTCCATTCCACTCAGGTGTTTCATTCACTTAGTTTTTTCATTAAGCAAAACACAAGTCCAAAGACTTAGAAATATTTTATCATAGCATGAATATTTAACCACCCTTGGTTGCTACTAGGTAGGCTAAGCATGGCATAGATAAGCATCTTAACTTATAAATTTCTAGGAATTCTACAACTACTAGGATTTCCCAAGCATAGCATATAGACAAAATATCCATGCAAGTCTAGCAAAAATTTCTATTGCATAAGTGAAAACATAGGAATAAATCATGAAGCACCACTTGCCTTGGTAGTTTGGAGAGTAGCTACAATCCTCACAATCACAATCACTATTTGCACCAAAATCTACACATAAAATAATAGCACCAAAATCACATACAAAATAAATACAAGCAAAAATATATGGATGCATGCATAATGCCTTGTGATGATTTTCTCCACAAACAAGATAAGTGCTTTTAGTGAATCATAAACAAGTTCAAAACAAGCTAAATAAACTTTATTTGATCATTAAAACATTTTTCAAATAATTAATATACACAAAATAGGCCTACACATGTTTCTGTAAAAACAACCATTTTAAGAGAGGCAAAACATTAAACACATTGAATAGTTGGAAAGGATTTTCTCTCCTGATTCCATTGATATAAAATTTGTCAAATTTGGACGTGGCATTCAAAAGTTATGATTTAAACAAGTTTTAATATCAAATAGATCAAATTTCTGATTTTAAACCTAACTCACAAACACGCGGCGGCATCTGATTGGCTGGTACCGCTTTGCGCTGGATCGCGTCTGCGAACCGTTGGATCTAACTAAAACATGCGGCACAGATCGTTACTTACCCCTTCGGCTAGGATCTATCGCGTCCACTAGATCTAAATCGAACGACCCTAAGCAACTGACCAACAAGTGGCGGTGCTAGCGGCGGCGACAGGCGGAGGCGCGCTCTGTCAGCGGCGGAGCCGCCGAACTAGGTCGCGCGGGGAGGTGGGAGGATGCTCAATAGAATCGCCGTGACGAGGAGATGCTCAACGTGTGCTCGGTTGGCGAAGGGGCGCTCGGAGTCGTCGTAGATTGCTCGTCGGAGTAGTCCCTGGCAATGGTGCTCTCAGTTGATGATGAAGGCGACACTCTGGGCCACGCTAAGACGAGATAAGGATGCAGTTAGATGCGTATAAGGCTGGGGATCACACACGTATCAACCAGAGGGAGAGGGGAAGCTGGGACTTACGGGGAACGATCGCCGGAGTTCGACCAGAGGGTGGCGGAGCTCAGTCATTGACGCTGCCGAGGCTACAGATCATGCGCGAGAAAACGGAGAGTGTCATTAGGTGCACACGGAGATGTAGAACAAGCCAGTATGAACCATAGGCAGAGGGGAGTGCGGTGCTCACCGGAATTCGACGACGAACTCGTCGGAGCAGAGGGCGTCCAGTGAGAAATTCGAGCAGCCCGGTGGCTCCGGTGAGGTGTGGTTTGGGGCAAAAGGAGGAGGGGAGCATGGTGTTTAAGTAGGCGAGACGGGGGCGTGAATTATTCAGGCATTAAATGGGAATTGAAGCTGCGAATTAAACAGGAAACGCCCGGCGTGATTTGGGGATGAACTGGTCACTGGGGGTGGGGACGACGAATGCCATGTGGGCCGCGGTTGTCAGCGAGAGAAAGAAAGAGGGGATGGGCCCAGGCGGTCAGTGACTCTGTGGGTACGGCTGCGAGTGAGATAGAGAGGGGAAAACCCCGGGTGGGCTTAGTGGGTTGGTTTCGCTGTTGGGCTAGATTAGTGGTGTTGGCCTTTTCTTATTTCTTTATTCCTTTTCTTTTTCTATTTGAATTTCTAGGAAACATTTTCAAATGATTTCAAAACCATTTGAATTCAATTTTTTTCTGCATTTTTGTAGAGTGTAACACTCATATTTCTGGGTATAAAATCATGTGGTCTTTCTGTATTAGCTTGGTCCTTTTGATCAAACAAAATAAACAGTGACATAGCATTGGATTTGAACAAGTTTTGAAAATGGTTTTAAATCCATATTTGTTTTGTAAATTTTGGTTTAAGCACTAGCAATCAAGCAAAACAATCTGAGAGCAACAAGGTTTGGTTTTGAAACAAATCATCTCCCATTGGAGAGTAGCATTTGATTTAATGTTGATCACATAAAATCATAGCTCTCAAGTCCTGTTTTCTTTCAAATGAGTTTGAGTTTTGATCCCTAAATGATATACATGCATGCATGATATGAAATCTTTGAAAACATGATTTTAGGGATGTTACAGATACTCATGGTTTCCATACCTTGAGACAAATGTTGTCTTTGGAACATCTTCCGGTTTAATTTTTTATCTGGTGGTATCCAGATCTTAGATCAATCTTGGAGAATACTCCAACGCCCTTAACTTGATCAAACAAATATTGAATTCTTGGTAATGGGTACTTATTCTTGATGGTAACATTGTTGAGATTTCCATAGTCCCCACACATCCTTCTTCCTCCATCTCTTTTAGCTACAAAGATCACCGGAGTTCCCCATGGAGATACACTTTCTTGAATGAATCCTTTCCTGGCTAACTCATCAGTTTGATCTTTAAGTTCTTTTAATTCTTTCGGACCCATCTTGTATGGTGCTTGAGCTATTTGTGCTGTACCGAGAATTAGACCAATAGTGAACTCTATTTCCCGATCTGGTGGCATTCCTGGTAACTCTGCTGGAAAAACATCCTGAAACTCATTTACTACAGGAATATCCTCCAACTTGACCTCCTTAATTGAGTTTAACTGAAGATTTACCATGATATGACTATGCTTATCTGCTTGATAAACTATTATTGCTCCACTGGGAGTCTTGATTGAGATAGTTTTATCCTCACAATTAATTTGAGCCCCAAGTTCAGTCATCCAGTCCATACCCAGCACTACTACAATTCCCTTTAAAGGAATCACATAAAGGTCCACAAAGTATGTACAACCATAGATCGAGATAACCTAATCTTGTTTAATGTGGCGTACAACTACATTTCCCCCTGCTGTCACTACGGTCATAGGGTTTTCTAACGCTGCCCTTCTAATCCCGAATTTATCACATAATTCTCCAGAAATGAATGAAGTAGTTGCGCCGGTATCAAAAATAACTTTTCGTGGATTGGTAAGGATATTGAGCATACCTATCACTACATGCTCGGAGTTATCCACCTCCTCCAGGTTGCACAATTCAGCTTCCCGGTAGGCATGTTCCTCTTGCCATTGTTGTTCTTGACATAACCTCCTCCTCTATTGGGTTGTCCATTGTTTCCACTGGTTTGTCCTCCACCTTTAACAGGCGAACCACCTTGTGGTTTGGTCGGACAGTTTGGCTTTATATGACCCCTCTGACCACAAGCATGGCAAATTATCACTGGTTTCTGGCAATACCTGCTCATATGCCTTGAAAGTTTGCAATTATGGCATATATATTCCTTCCGGTTGGATTTGCATTCCGATTGGAATTGTTGTTGTTGTAGGGTCTATTCCTTGGCTTGAACTCCAAATTGGGCTTGGGTTTACTTGCTTGAATCCTCTTAGTTTCCTTCTTGGCTCTCTTCCTTCGGTCCTCTTGGACATTCTTATAATCATCTTCAAAAGTGATCGCTGCATCCAGTAACTGCTAAAAAGTTTGTTTATTGGCCAACCTCAACTGCATCTTCACGAATGGGTTTAACCCCCGCAGAAAATGCTTCTTTCTTTTTTCCTCAGTGCTCACTTCATCCTCTGCATAACGAGAAAATTGGCTAAACTCCTGGATGCACTTAATGACACTGGTATAACCTTGCTGAAGCTCCTCAAACTCCCTACGCTTCAACTCCATCACACTTTTAGGAACATGATACTCATGGAACCTTTCCTTGAACTCTTCCCAGGTATACTCTCTTCCTGGTGGTTGCATTGCTAACTAATTTTCCCACCATGATGTTGCAGGTCCAGTCAAAAGATGAGTTGCATACCTCAGCTTTTCCTCATCATTGCAACCTATAGTTTTCAACTTTCTCTCAGTATATGCTAGCCAATCTGCTGTATCCATTGGTTCTGGAGCTGATGCAAAAGGTAACGGACTTGCATTTTGGAAGTCGGAAAGACTCACTCCTCCACCTTCAGGTGATCTTTGATTTCCAGCTTGTCCTAACAGCTCTTCCATGAACTTGTTTTGGTGTTCTTACATCATTTGCATGTACTGCATAAAGTTTTGCTCCATTAGCGGCCTCATTGGTGGTGGTGGTAATTCTCCCTGATTTCCAGCATCAGCATCTGCCTTCTCCTTAGCCTCGCGCTCCATGTGCTGCTGTTCAGATTTGGTTTCTACACCCGATTCCATGACCCCTAGTCCTACAACATAAGGCAAATACTCATAATTACATCATGCACATGTGTTCTGAGCTCAACTTTATGCATAGAACTAGTCACACAATGGAAATCAAAACCATTTCCTGCGGGAGGTGGGTGTGCTCATCGCGGCTGGTGAGGATGAAGTCTGACGGGGTGAGGTTGGCTGGTCAGTGAGAGAGAGTGAGGAGTGGTAGGATCCATCAGTCAGTGTCTGTGCGAGTGGAAGTCTGGGTGCGAACCATTTCCTGCGGGAGAGGGAGTGGGCTGGTTCCTGGGCCAGATAGGTTAGTTGGGCTGGGCTGGCTGCTTTCATCGTTTTTTTTGTTCTGTTTATTTTTCTTTTTCCTGTTTCTTTTATTCAGTTTTGAATTTGTTCAAACAAATTAAACAACCATTTGAATTTCAAATCATTCCAAACCTTGAGTATATTTCAATACTGTTTATTCACATATTCTAAAGTCAAATTTAGAATATTTCTTTTATTCTTTAGGGTCTAGTATATATTTGTAAATAGACATTTGTCTTTATTTCAAAATAAGATTTTAATATATTTTTAAACTCTATTTGAATTCTAAATTTTTGCCAAACCTTTTTCAGTATGTTTTATTTATTCAAAATAATTTCACTTTGAATTATTATTCAAAATACTTTCATATGATTTATATTTAAATTAGGAAATGTCTTTACTTAAATAAAAATGGATATTAGTAAATCCTTTATTCTTTTTACTAAACAAAAATATTTTATTTTATTTGTTTGGCTAAGTTTTTAATTTGGCTCTTTTGAAATAGTCCTTATTTATTATTTCTTCCTTTTCTTATAAAAACCATATATTTTTATTTAAGGATCCAAAAGTGGTGATTCCAATTTGTAAAATCTTATTTAATATTTGTTTATACTTTTATATCTCTTTAGGATTATTTGTTCACCATTTGGCATGGATTTTAGATAGGAGCTTTATTAGTTTTGGGAATTCAATTTCCTTATCTTTTTAAATTCATAAGATTTTATTTACGGCTCCAAATTAAGTGAAACCAATTTCTATGGTTTTATAATATTTCTATTTGTCATTCTCGATCATTCATAAATGCTTGATGTTAAAAAATTTATATGGATCAAACCTATTGTCTTAGAGAGATCTTGGAAAAGTTTTTCTTCATTAGGGTCTTAGAGTTTTGGTTTATTTTCCAAGTGTTTAAATTTCAAGATGCATTTATGAAGAATGCATTACACTTGATTTGAATTTAGTTGGATTCAAATTTTATTCAAAGTTTGTTCAAGATGGGTTTTAATGTTTCCATTTAGAAACAAAAAGTTTATTTTCATCCTAAATTTCAACAATTATTTATTTTGTTTATTTATTTTTCACATTTCAAAATTTGAAATTTTTTGGGATGTGACAACACAGATCTTTATTTCTCCTCAACCAAGTTACAAGTGCTCCTTGAGCTGTATCAGAGAGAGGAGGAAGAAGATCACAACATGAGCCCTCTAGTGTTCAATGAATCGATCCCCCTCCAGGTAGCCATGCCCCTCCTTATAAAGGGGTTCCTTGGTTCCTTCTAGGGCTGACGTGGACAAGCATATTCTTGGAATATGCTTGTCCCAAAGTGGTAACTCAGTGGACCTCTTTCCGTGTCTCCCTTCTATCGACGGAAAAGACCCAAAACCCCCACATGTGAGCCTCGGACTTGCCCACTAACACCTCTGTGACGCCTGTCTGTCCCTCTGCGACTCTGCTCTTTGTCTCTAGCGCTTGGCTCTATGCAGATTCCTCCTAGTTAGTAGCTAGGGTTTGACTCTGGGATCCTTCTCCTTCTCCTACAAGCTTCCTGTTACTCGGCCTCGCCTTGCTTAACTCGGCTCGACCTTTACCTGCGCATGAGCTGATCAACCTTAGTTGGCCAACTTAGCCCAGACGTCGGCCGAGTAAAGGTATTAATCACTTGATTTTGGCTAAGCCATGCCTTATTCGGCCGAGCCTTGCATAACTCGGCCAAATCGGCTTATAACTCGGCATATGTAAGAAAGGTTCCTTCCTTCTTTGTAACAGTCCAAGTTTGTAATATATGTAATTAGTACTTAAGCATTGCATGCATCCGTTTAAATCAATAAAATGTTTGCATGTGATCAAGTGTGTGGATCAAAATACAAGTACAAAATCTTAAACCCTAGTCTCCCCCGCTCTCTTTTAAACTACATTCAAATGGCGTTTGAATTTTGAAAACTATAAAATAATGGAGCCCAAATGGTTTACAAGGGCCCTGAATATTTTATATACTTCACCAAAGTCTCTAGTATTTTTGAATTATTCAAAACAGGATTCAAATGAAATTACAAAAGAGAAAAACTGAAAACGGAAAAAGAAAAGGATTTCTGGAAGAACAACCTAATTCTAACCCTAACCAGGCCTGCCCATCTTTCCTCCCCTCTCCCTGCTTCTCGCATGCGCAAGCCAGTGGCCCAGCGCAGCCCACTCCTGGCCCATACCCCTTCGTCCTTCTTTCATGTCGTCTTCCTCGCTGGCGGCAGGCAGCTCGCTGTCGCCGCCACGGCCGCTCGATGCCGCCCCGTCGTTGCGATGCACGCCTATCCCTCCCTAGATCTTATCCTCCCCCTCGCGTGCTCTCTCCCTCTCTCCACTGCGCAAGCCTGAACGCTAGCACGCCATGGCCGTCGGCTAGCCGCCGTTGCTAGCCTCCCCGAGGTCCACTAACACCATCACGAGATCCGCCTCGCTCCACTCTATCTCCCTACAGAAGGAATTGAAGAGGGGCGCTCTGTATCGTCGCCATCGACCTCATCTTCCTCGCCTTTGGCTGCCATCGCCATTGACGTTTCTGATGTCGTCCGGCTGCCCCTCTCCTCGCCATCGACTCCGTCCGCTCCAGGGTGAGCTTCTGGTTCTCCCTAGTCCCTTCGCTCGCTCCCTCTCCCTATTTGTCGATGCCGTGACACTGATCTGCAAGCGCTGCCGCCGTCCGCCGTCGTGGAGGGTGCTCCGGTGACCAAGAATCGGAGGCGCCACCATAGTTAGGTCCGCCTTTGTGCGCTATTTCGAACGAGCCATAGCATGTCTCCTCCCGTGCCCTATAGTGCCATCCCTCGCCGTCAGCCGACGTGTCTCCGACAAGCCCATGTGGCATCGACGTGGAGCCGTGTGGCTTGCCGATGTGGCCCGACCCCACCCATCAGCCTCTGGGGCTAGGCTTTGCCCTGGTGGAAATTAGCCCACCCTAGGGCCGACCCCACCTGGCCAACGTGGCTGCAGACATGGCCTTGGGCCCAGCAGTCAGTGGCTGGGTCTGGCCTCTGCCTCGGTGAGAAAGGTTTAGGGTTAGGGCCCACACGTCAGCGTGATGTAGTAAATCTATTTATTTGTTTAAATATTTTCTGAATTCATTTCTGGAAATAAATAATCTAGATGGGCCCAGGCTGTCAGGTTTTTAATATTTTCCATAAACAATTTCTGAAATTAATAGAATTATGACATGTGGACCCAGCTTGGAAATTAATTTAAATATTCCAAAAATGATTTAAAATGAATTAAAATTGGAGAAATTCATAACTAATTCATTTTAAATCAGAAAAATACAAATAATATATCAAAATGTTCAGAAAAATAAGAGCTATGCAATAGAAATATAATCATACATTGTTAACGAACTTTCATTACAAGTTTAATTAGAAGAACCAATTAAACCCCATAGGTGATTCCGAGGATCCCCTGTTCTAGGGTTTGGACCTCTCGGACCCCGTTTAAAATGACCAAGCATGTTCTAGGGGTCATTTCAACACTATTTAACTTGTCATATCATCCATATTGATTGCGCATTGCATTGTGCCATGTATTGATTATCGCTTTCCTTTCCTGTATCGGTTCTTCGCGATAGGATCCGAAGATCCATACCTGTCTACTGACGGACAAGGCAAGTGTAGCCACTCATTTTGAACCTATGTTTTATAAAGTATATTACTTTCTCGCTATGATGCACACGATTCCAATGTGGTCTTTTGTCAATAGCTAGTGTTACCTATCTGCTGCACTATTTCCCTTTTGTAGCCTTATACTCCTGATCCACTGCTCCTAGCATACCTAGGTTTGGCATGTGAGCGTTGTTAGAACTTTTTCAACCAACAACCGAAGGATGAATCAGAGGTGCCGGTGAATCTAGAAAGTTGGGAGATGGTGAAATCATCGAAGGAGTTAACTAAACATGCTAAGGCTTGTATGGGAGGCCACGTTGGGTGTGGTATTTGTAGTCCCATGCTCGCCACCACTAGGAACTGAGTTCTTACCTTTGGAACCAAGACGAGCATACAACCACACGGGGCCTGTACAACGCCTGTACACGGGGCCTAGTAGATTCCATGAGTCACATAGTTTGGGCTTTCCATTTAGCATACGCATTGAAAATGTTTTCCAAAGAGGTGGTGAACGAGGTGCATCATAACATGTAGGGAAGCATGTACCGGGTTGCTTGGGGTCGATGGAACACCTGGTGAACCAACCCCGCCTCACATCTTTAAGTACTGGTTTGGGAACTTGACCCATTACAGCGAAATCATACTTATTGTGTGACTCATGGTCTCGGTGAAAGCAAGGTAAAGGTCGTGGTCAACCACCCTCTACCGGCCTTCCAAGGAAGAGGGCTAATAATTTGGCATTAAGAGTCGGTTGGTACGTGTGGGTAAAGTTGTACACCCCTGAAGGGTTAAATCTTTTTGAAAAGCCGTATTCACGGTTATGAATGACTTGGCGACCGGACTGAAGATCATAGATAACATTATCCACTATAAAACTTGTTGATCCACGTGTGCTTAAGTATGCTTCCTATGGGTCGAGGGGGTGATCCTAGAGAAAGCCTCTTCTCTCTCTTGTTTACAAATAAAGATTGCTTTTCGCAAAAGTAAATCCAGAGAAAGCCTTTCTAGCCAGAGCATATAGATACTAGGTTATCTAAGTCTTGCGGAGTACATTCTCGTACTCAGCATTGCGCCATTGCTGTTTTTCTATAGATGATCTAGTTGCGACTGAAGGTAACTTCTACGTTGACATCGGCGAGTAGTTGGGGGTCCCAGGTAGCAGCCTGAGGACTATGGGATGGACGTCGCTTATGTTTATGGCCTCTTAGGCCTTTTGCTAAGTTGTTGTGTAGAACAACATATTTTCTTTTGCTGTGTGATGTAATGTTGGGTCTATGACCTCTGGTTTGTAATAACTCTAATATCGTACTCTTTTAAGAGTTTAAACTTATGTTGTTGAATCCCTGAGTTCTGTAATGTTACCTAATCATACTGTGATCTTCCGTGCTTAGAGTTGAGCTTATCTTAGATGGTGATCTGAGGTTAGTTTAACCCTAATTTCGGGGGGTGCTACATTCTTTCCACTATCTTGACCCTACCTGGGGTTATCCCCCCAACATTAGTCCCCGAAGCTGGTGCGGTCCTGCCGGATACTTTGGCCGGGCCACATCAGTTCCCAGACCTTTGTTCTTTCTTATTTCCCGTCCGACGTATTTTCTAACCAATGCTCCTCTTCAGCTTTCTTTCTTTTGTTTATCCTATCCTACCGAGGTTTGAGCCGTTTTTCCGAGTCATTCTCTTTCTTCCCGGGTATCCGCTTGGCTTCTTGAGTAAGCCTCATCCTACGTCTCGTTTTTTGTACTACTACAGTGTATGCTAACACGCTACAGTGATTACTGCGCCCATCGCGTCGTTGCAGTGATGCTTCGATAAACGTGAACGGTCACACAGCCTGATCTCCTCTCGCTCTGTGTGGCCCTCGCGGCAGCTCCACTCTTTGTTCGCGGATGCCCGATACACGTGTTCACGCGGTTACCGCGGCACACCCATGATCCCACTACCGCTCCCCCATGCGGTTATAAGTAGGGGAGTGGGGGTGGGTCAATTCACTTTCCCCCTCCCCACTCCCTTTGTCTTCCTCCCAACGCTGTTGTAGCCGTTTGTGCTCCAGTGACTGCACCGCCACACTTCCTCCTCAACAGCCACACCGCCGCTCTTCTGCTCTTGCGGGCTCGCTGCCGCTTCCCCGCTTCCGGGTCTCTGCCGGTGTGCTTCTCCATAGCGTTTCGCGCTGCCGCCTCTAGGTCTCTGCCCTAGGTGCTCTTCTTGTCTTCCTCCATCTCTCATGGCGATTCTTTCTCTGCTCCGCCGCCACGCTCATCACCGTCGCAATGGGTCCTTGGGTTTCTAAACCTTTCCCCGCCACCAGTTTTTCCTCCGTCGACTCCTCCGACGAGCCTATGTCTAGCTCTGTCAGCAGCGCCCTCTTTGGGGAAGAAGATCTTTTGGCGGGCCCAGAACGGGGATCATGGCAAGGTTCTACGGTCACTCTCCGAGAGGTCGAGTGGCTGCGCAAGACCCGTCGAATCCCTACCGAGGTAAACTGTCGCTTACCCGGCAAAGAATCTTCTCCTGTACTCGATGATGGCGAGTACGTAGTCTTCATTTCCCAATTTGCTAGAGGATTTGGCCTCCCTCGTAGTGATTTTTCTAGGAGCTTTTTAGATTACTTTGGCCTTCAGCCGCATAATTTGCCGGCTAATGATGTAGCCTCTCTCTCGGCCTTTATCTCGGCTTATGAGGGATACTTCGGCCTTTGGCCTTCAGTAGATGTATGGTCTAAATTTTTCCAAATCCGAGCCAACGTAGTGCCGGATAAATCTCTTCAACCTTCTGAGAAATATTTAACCCAATGTGGGGCCGCCTCCATTACACCTCGGAAAAACTCTGTGTTCCCCCGTGTTGTGGGTCTAGAGTCTTGTAAGAAATGACATAGATCATTTTTCTATGTCAAGATACCAGTGCAGAAGATAAGATTCGGCTTCCTACTTTCTCCATCGGTCCTCCTTCAAAGAAGAACTGGCTCTATAACCCGAATAAATCCCATGCTCTTGCCGAGGCATTCGAGCTTCGGCTTAAGGAATTGACTCGTGCCGGGCTTCGGGGCGAAGATCTGATGACCGTGTTTATCAACAACCGAATCTGCCCTTTCCAACTCCGCTCCCACAAGCTTTGCTATATGAGTGGTCCTCTGGATCCCAACCGAGTTTCTACGGTTGATCTTGATGACTACCAAATTTATAAACGTGTCCGGGCTATCTTCAAGACTAGGATGCCTGAGGAATGGAAGTGGGGAATGAAGCCATTCTCTCGCGAGAATCCTTCTCCTTAGGTAAATTGAACATGAGTAGTTTCATCCGAGTTATTCTTCCTTCCTTCTTTCGCTAATTTTTGTTTGCTTTTCTCGCAGAGATTTGCAGGGCAGGCAACGGAAGATGTCGAGGTTTTGGCTCTTCCCTGGACCATAGACCGCAATACTCCGGACAATGGAGAACCTGATCCGGAGGTACTCATTCCTAAGATGGAAGCTGCTCCTGTTCACCCTCTGAGTAAAACCTCGGCTCGAGCTGATGAAGGTGACTCGGATGACATCCAAATTCTTGAGGTAGTTGCGGCGGTGCCTATCTCTTACGCATTTCCGGCTCCTTCTTTCCTAGATAATCTAGATGTCCAGGTGCACGAGGTCGAACCTCTCGCTTCAGAAGCCCATGTTGCTTCTAAGAAGCGCGCTGGTCCGACGGATCCTTCTGATGCTGCCCCAAGAAACGAACTAAGAAGTCCTCCTAGCATATTCCGAGGCGCAAACTTATGCCCGGAGTCACTGGGAAAGTCTCCCTTTATATTTTCACTCGTATTTCTTGTTTTCTCTTATTATTTCCGAATTAATTTACATTTCTTTGCAGTGCTCCTCTTTCCGCGAAACCTAGCGGTCCGAGCATGACATCTCATGTTACTCAGCCGCCTTCACCATCGCCTCCAGAAGATGTCCGGGTTCCCAGTCCTCCTCGTGATGATTCTCCTCCAGGGCCGACTAATGCCTCTCCTCGGCGAGACGGGCCCATTGCTCCCCCCGTTGATTCTGATGATACCCCGATGCCGAATCACCCGACTAATTCGACTGCTCCCCTCGAGATTCCTGAAGTCACTCCTACTGAACCTTCGTCTACCGCAGTTCCAGCTTCTGCTCAGACGTCCGCCGAGGTTGCTGCTACCTCGGCTTCTTTAGAAATTGTTACCCCGTCTGCTGTGAAGGATGTTGTACCCAGTTCCGAGGTTGTTGCTCCTGCAAAAGTTCCCGCCAAAAGAAAGAAAGTTGTCACCGCTAAGCCCTTGCCATCTCAAAAGGGGAAATCAAGTTCCTCCCAGCCCAGCGTTGCTGATATGCTCCGCAAGGGTGCCTCTACAGCTAAGCCTGCGGTTGCCATTGCTGCCGACACGCGTCTCATGCTCCATAAGAGTCCGGCGACCGCAGCAGTCACGCAACAGGCCAGAGGTAAAGTGTTGACACGCACTGAGAGTGGAAACAACCTTGGATCCTTGGTAGAGTATGCCAATAACTGGAATGCTGCTGATCAACTCGAAGGCAGTCCGAGTAACCAATCATTCCATTTAGCCGACATCAGCAGCCGTTTGCACATGGCTGTCAAGATTGTCCTTGATTGTGACAAGATGAACGAGGTAAGCGCGTCAATTTATACTTTGTCTATTATATACGCTGTAGTCCCCAAGGTTGCAACCGAATGACTTGTTATTCGTTTGGAAGCTTTCCTTGTTCCAAATATAGCAACTTGTCTGTGCAATAGATAACGTTTGTTGTGTAGATTAAAATACATCTAACCACTTAGAGCCGAGTCAAATTTATTCGGGATTCGTATCTGCTTTACTTTCGAATATCAAGCCCTCTAGATCCGAGTCAAGTTTTTTTCTTGATTCAGATCTTCCTTAGTTTTGAACATCCAGCCCTGTAGATCCGAGTCAAGTTTTTTCTTGATTCGGATATGCCTTAGTTTCGAATATCCAGCCCTCTAGATCCGAGTCAAGTTTTTCTTAATTCAGATCTTTGTGGTT
Organism: Avena sativa; assembly: GCA_916181665.1. Taxonomy (NCBI): domain Eukaryota; kingdom Viridiplantae; phylum Streptophyta; class Magnoliopsida; order Poales; family Poaceae; genus Avena; species Avena sativa. The sequence goes on from OV702297.1 coordinate 244,152,309, forward strand.
TTCTTTGTATAACTTGTTGTTTCAGGTTGCTCACGATCGGTGAACGGCCGAATTTCAAAGGTTACTCTTCTCGCACAAGAAGCTTCAAGATAAATGCGACAAAATGGTCCCCGTGGTGAAGAAGACTAGTAAGCTACTCGGCTTTTAGTGCCCCCTTCCTTTGTAGAAAACTCCATTTCTGTACTAATTTCTGATGTGTTGTTGTGTAGTTAATGTCAATAATCTAAATACTCGGGTTACGAAGAAGGTTGAAGCTCTTGAAGGTTAGATACCCCTTTGCCCTTTTATTTATCCACTTTTCTTCGAGGTAAATCTTGGGTATCTTACAGTATTCCAGGTTCGGTGTATCCTAGTTACAAACATTTGCAGTGTCGCATCAAGAATGCATACCTATGCCTGATATGATGCTGCATTTTTTAGAGCAAGCTGCCACTCACTTGGCACAACTTAAGTAAAAAGATGATGAGATAGCCCGGCTCCACGCCGAGGTTGAATCTCTTAAACTTTCCCAGAAATCCGAGTTAGAGAAAGTTGACCAGGAGTTTTCCGACGAGAAGAACCGACTAAGTCTGCAGCTTCAGAAGGACAAGGAGCTTCTTGAAGCTGCCGAGCTAAAAAAACAAGCGATGAGCAAAGAAATGACTTGTTTTGAGAAGAATAGAGCTAACTGGGCCCTGGATCTCCCGAATATACTGTGTTACATCCACCGTAAGTTTCTATTTCTAGTCGAGTCATTCTTTTGCTTGTAGCTTTTCTTGACTTAAGTGATGTTGTTTGCTTACATATCATTTTCTAGAAGCCGAATCCGTGAGTTCAAAGGCTATGATTGCTGCTCGCGGCCGCCGAGGTGTTCCCATTGTTCTGAATCAAGAATATTCCATGGAGGATTTCCTGGTTGCGGTTGCAGCTGCTATCAAGCCAATGAAAGTCATGGGAAAAGATCTGCTGCGAGCGGCTATTTGGGCCTACCATGTGCTCTGGCCAAGTGAGCCAAAGATTAAGAAAGTTGAAGTGCTCGTGGCGAGGATGATGGAGTCTCAAACTCGACTGAATCTTTGGCGAGAATCTGCCGGATGATCCGGAGCTGACATGGCGCTTACCACTGTTTTGTCATGGTACGAGGATATCTCCCTTAATACCTTGATGAATTTGCGCACCAGGTCTCCTTGGGTCGAAAATTCGGAGTATGTTGCATGCCGCCAAGCCCGTTCCTATCAGCTTATTGAGTACGCCGATGTTCATCACTGGAACGAAGGGCCGATCTTTCTCCCTGAGGACGTTGAAGATGATGCTAAGGATGTGGATGGAGATGGATCTGGTGGCGATTCCGGTGATGAGGATGGATTGGATGAAGATTCCGATAATGCTGATGAGTCCAGCGATAGCTCAGGAGGGGATGTCGAGGCTCGATCCTCCTCTAAGGGAACTGAAGCTTCTCAAGACCAAGGCGGAGTCTCTCAGCAGACAAAGCCTACCCAAGATGTCCCTGCGACCTCCGTCGATGCCGAAATAACCTCTGCAGAGGCTCAAGCAAACACTGAGGCCCCTGCTCCTAAGGTCGTTCCTTCTAGCAAGGCCGAGGTATGCTCGGAGTGCGTCCGAGATACCAACGTCGGAAACTCCTCCTGCTGCTCCTGTTTCTCCCACGGGTGATTCGGCAACCGCTGAACAGCTTGAGCTTAAAAACTCTTACTTGTTCAAGTCCCCGGTATGCCGGGTGTATGATTTCCTAAAACAATGTTCCCCTTTTGTTACTATGTGATTCGTTTGACTTTGGCATCATATGTTGTAGTAATATCGTTACTCTTCTAGTTGAATTTGTGTGATATGTATCTTTGTTTGCAAAATTTCAACTAAGTTAATTCGAAGCATATTTCCACATTTCTGAGTTTCGTTCGACATCCATCTTGTGTCTTTCATCTATTCTTAGTCGCGAAACTCTTGGTTTTACATTTTTGTCTCAAGGGCTATGAGCACTATGTCCATACATCATTTAGTCTGATAGACTTACTACCTTTCCGAGTTATCTATCGGTAAGAAAATATAAATAGGGTACCTTTCCCATGATATATCTCGAATTTCTGATTTCATTATTCGTGTGATTATGATAGCACAAATTCCTGGGGAATTATCCTGAGTTATTGCTCGAGTTGCTAAAGTGATCATTCATATTACACATGTGATTGATGATAGACAAGCCGGGGCAATCCCCGAGTCACTGGTTGGGCCACCGAGGTTTCATATATAACCAGGTCGACGAACAGTACGGGGTAGTCCCCGAGTTACCGAAGTTTCACAGATGATTAAAAATCACAGATAACATGGGGTAGTCCCCGAGACACTGCTCGGGCTACCAAAGTTTCATACATAATTAAAAATCACAAATAACATGGGGTAGTCCCCAAGACACTACTCGGACTACCAAAGTTTCATACATAATTAAAAATCACAAATAACATGAGGTAGTCCCCGAGTTACTACTTGAGCAACTAAAATATCGTTAATTCATGTCTGACACATCAATTTGATACATAATATGGCTAGATGCAATACACTTCCTCTAAGTATAAAACGGACGAAGTAAAGCCATGTTCCACGGTCTTTTCGATTTGTCTCCGGACTTATTTGCCTTGTTCTTTTCTGGTGTTTGAGCGTCGATTAGGTAGTATGCATCGTTGTGTAATGCTTTGCTCACAATAAATGGGCCTTCCCATGGGGGTGAGAGTTTATGCATGCTGGTTGTGCGTTGCACTAGCCGAAGAACTAGATCTCCTTCCTTGAAAACTCTTGGACTCACTTTCTTGCTATGATATCGTCTGAGGTCTTGTTGATAAATAGCTAATCTTGATAGTGCCAATTCTCTTGCTTCTTCTAACAAGTCCACATCATCTTGCCGTGATATTTCATTTGCTTCAGCGCTTGTGTATTGAGTGACTCTTAGCGAGTCATGCATTATGTCGGCTGGAAGTACAGCTTCTGCCCCATATACGAGAAAGAATGGGGTATATCCCGTCGATCTATTCTGGGTGGTCCTGAGGCTCCACAGCACCGCTGGGAGTTCCTCAATCCAGCATCCTGCCGATCTCTGCAGCGGTTCTATCAGCCGAGGTTTTATCCCGGACAATACTAGTCCATTTGATCTTTCTACTTGCCCATTTGAGGCCGGGTGAGCCACCGAAGCAACATCGAGTCTTATGTGCTTCTCTTGGCAGAATCTAGCAAAAGCTCCTTCAGCGAAGTTTGTGCCATTATCTATGATGATACTGTGTGGGTAACCATATCTCAAGATAATATCTTTGAGGAATCTCACTGCCGTGGGCCCTTCACATTTTCTTATTGGCTTTACTTCTATCCACTTTGTGAATTTGTCCACCATGATCAAGATGTGAGTCATGCCGCCACGAGCTGTCTTAAATGGACCTACCATATCTAAACACCACACAGAAAATGCCCAAGTGATTGGTATTGTTTTTAACTCGGATGAAGGCAGATGTATTTTGTTGGCATATCTCTGGCAGCCATTACACTTCGTTACCAATTCTTTTGCTTCCTTCACCGCATTTGGCCAATAAAATGCATCCCTGAATGCTTTGGCCACTAGGGCTCTGGATGAGGCATGGTATCCACATTCTCCTTGATGTATATCCAAGAGGATTTCTTGCCCTTCTGTGGACTCAACGCATCGATGCAGTACATTTGTCACACTTCTCTTATAAAGCTCATTATTTATGACCGTGTAAGATTTTGCTCTTCTCACTATCTGCCTGGCCATAACCTCATCATCCGGCAAGATCTCTTCTTTGAAGAAGGAGAATATGGGTTGTGCCCATTGCGGCACGACTTTTCCGAGAAAATTGTGTTGTCAATTTCCATTACCTTTGTCGACATAATCTCTACCTTTTTTCCCAATCCTTTTGTGGGTCAGCCGAATCAATCTCCGAGTAGTTCGGTTCATGTCCTTTGTCAATTTCCATTGGGATGCACCTTCTACCTGATCAGACGAGATACGAATTGACTCGTATTCTGTCGAAGGTGCAATTGATAGCTTTCTTAGGTGTTCTAGGGCTATACCAGGCGGAATTGACTGTCTGGTTGATCCGAGTTTTTACAGCGTATATGCAGCATCATTTTCTGCCTGAGGTATGTGATGAGAATTCACATCCATCAAAATAACCATTGATCTTCTGCACATGAAATCTATATAGGGCCATATTCGCATCAAGCGCGTCCCAATTCCCCGACACTTGCTGGATTACGAGGTCTGAATCCCCGTAACACCCGATGTATGCCGATCTCTTTTGCCGTTCTTAGGACATGGACAAGCGCCTCATAATCGGCTACATTGTTCGATGCAGCGAAATATATTTGCAACACATATTTCAGCTGATCCTTTTTTGGAGAGGTTAACACTATCCCTGCTCCTAGCCCATTCCTTAACTTGGACCCGTCAAAGTGCATCGTCCAATAATTCGGATCTGGCAATGGGGGTTTGTACTGCACCTCGGCCCTGTCTATGAAAAAGTCGGCCACCGCCTGAGACTTAATTGCATCTCGCCTATCAAATTGCAGAGCATAAGGTGACAACTCAATTGCCCATTTTTCTATTCGGCCACTTGTATCTTTGTTGCTCAGTATCTCGGCTATCGGTGCCTTACAAATCACCTTAATTGGGTGTTCTTCAAAATAATGTTTTAGCTTCTTTGCCGACATGTACACTCCGTAAGCCATTTTCTGGTAGTGTGGGTAGTTCTGCTTTGAGGCTGATAATACCTCACTCAGGTAATATACCGATCTTTGCACCGACTTACCCTCTTTGTTTCGTTCCACAACAATCACTGCACTTACCACCATGTTTGTTGCTGCCACATAGAGTAACATGGGCTCTTTTGACAATGGGGAAGCCAAGATAGGAGTCGTAGCCAGCATCTATTTTAACTCCTGAAAAGCGCTATTGGCCTGAGGTGTCCAGATGAACTTGCCGGATTTTTTCATCAATTGATACAAAGGCAATGCTTTTTCACCTAGCCGACTCACGAACCGACTCAGGGATGTGAGACACCCTGTAAATGTTTTTACATCATTTAGGCATCTTGGGAGTTCCATTCTTTCAACTACACGGATCTTAGTCGCATTCGCCTCTATACCTCGGCTGGACACGAGGAAACCGAGTAATTTTCTGGCCGGTATACCAAAGGTGCATTTTTCCAGGTTAAGCTTCATTCGGAACCTTCTTAAGTTCGCGAATGTCTGCCGAATATCTTCTAGGAGAGTGTTGCTCTCTTTGGTTTTTATAACCACATCATCAACATACACTTGCACATTTTTTCCAATTTGGTCGTGCAGACATTTTTGCATGCATCTTTGGTGCGTGGATCCTGCATTACGCAGGCCGAATGGCATGGTGCAATAGCAATAAGCCCCATACAGGATGATAAACGCAATCTTTATTTGATCAGCCGGATTTAACGGTATCTGGTGGAAACCAGAGTACGCATCTACAAATGATAACAGCTCGCAACCTGTGAGCGAATCAATTACTTGGTCTATCCTAGGTAAAGGAAAAGGATCTTTGTGACATGCCTTGTTAAGGTTCGTGTAATCGATGCACATTCGCCAAACGACGGCTACATTTGGGTCATCCTTTTTCTTTTCTACTAATACCGGATTTGATAGCCAATCCGGATGAAGTACTTCCATGATAAACCCGGCTGCAAGGGGCCGAGCTATCTCATCTCCTATTATTTTTCTCCTGTCTTCAGCGAAGCGGCAGAGAGGTTGCTTCACCGGCCTTGCTCCTGGCCTTACGTGCAAAGAGTGCTCAGCCAACTCTATCGGTACTCCATGCAGATCCTGTGTTGACCATGCAAAGATATCCGGATTCTCATGGAGGAAGTTGGTGAGCTTGCTTTCCTATTTTTCATCCAGGCCAGCACCAATAGTGATGGTACGCTCTAGGAATTGATCATCGATCTGGATCTTCTTAGTTTCCTTAGTCGGCTGGAATGACACACTTCGATGCGGGTTGGCAAGTGTCGGCATGTTAAGCTGTGCCGACTGAGCCAAAGATGCCACTTCCTGAATTCTTCTTTTCTCCCTTGCAAATACCAAAGACTCAGCCAAGTTCGATCTGGCTGAAGCACATTCCATTGATTTCCTATAATCTCCAGCTATTGTTATCACCCCGTGAGGTCCTGGCGTCTTCATTTTCAAGTAACTGATGTGACAGCTACTCATAAATTTAGCCAACGCCGGCCGTCCGAGTAAAGCATGATAGCAACTTTCTAGATCCACCACCTCAAACTCCAGATTCTCAGCTCTACAATTCTCTCTTGTGCCGAATAACACATCTACTCAGTCTTTCCCAATGGGTTCGCATGAGATCCCCGACACTATCCCATGGAATGTTGTCCTTGTTGACTGCAGCATATTCGGAGTTATTCCGAGTTTGTGCACTGTGTCTTTGTACATGATATTGATGCTGCTCCCATTATGTATCAGTACTTTTGATAAATTCACATTAATGCTAGGCCCGACAAACGTCGGATCCAGTACTAATGCATACGACCCTGGGTTCGGCATTATATTTGGATGATCCCTTATGCTCCAGGTTACCGACTGGTCAGACCATGGCACATATCTCGGAACTGCTGGCATGACTGCATTCACTTCCAAATGTCGGTGTTGTACGCTCTATCTATCTTGTTGTTCTATCGTGAACACACAGTATGATTGGTGATGTTCCCTGTAATCATTGCGTCCATTATTTCGAGGTTTCCCCTTCCATCTTGATTCTGATTTATCACTTGATGAAATGTATCCCTCCAATCCTGATTCTCATACCTCAGAGGTGGGGGAGGTAACATTAGTTGTTGCGCATTTCCCCCAGTCAGCTGTGGCTGCTTCTGGTGATGCGTTTGATGTTGTGGTGCTTGCATGGCTGCCGGGTTTCCCATAGCGCTCTTCATTGAGGCGCATTGGTGATAGTGTGATTGGCTAGCTTGGCCGGGTTAGGCGTGTGGAATTTATACGGCTGATCTAGAATAGACTCAAATGTGTACTTTGGTCTATCTTGCCATTGTTTCTTCTGTTCAGTGTCCACTGTTTCTTCCCGTTGTTCCTCGGCTTCCACTATTGAGGGCCATTCTTCTAGCGTTGATTGCTCCCAAGACTCGGCTGATCCTGCACAACTTCTGCCACTTGATTAGAACTGTATCTGTAATCTGGCCTCTAATCCCTTCTTCTACCTCGATAATCATTGCACCACGATGACCCAGCACCATCTCGGACGTAATGATCATGTTGCTCACGATGTTCAGCCGACATAAGCTCTGGTTTAGTCGGATCACCTAAGGCATATGAATCTGCTACTTGGATCGTTTCTACCAATGTGGTTGGCATATCTCTTTGCAACCTCTGCCACAATACACTTCCATACATGCACCCCTGAGCGAACCAGGCAATCGCTTGAGATTCTATAACCCCCTCACATGAATTTCTGAGGTTGCACCACCGAGTCAAGAACTCTGTATCAGTTTCATTTGGTTTCTGCTTGCACATTGCGAGCTGTTGTGGCCTGTTTGGCATCTTATATGTACTAGTAAAATTACTGACAAACATTTTCTCAAAATCTAACCAACAGTTGATACTACCCATTGGTAAATTATTTAGCCAAACTCTGGCCGGCCCTTCCAACATCTGGGGCACATATCTCACAGCCCATCTCAAATTCCCCCTGGCTATTTTTATGGTCATGGCATAATCAATCAGCCAATCTTGTGGCTTCGTACTTCCATTGTACGTTTTCGTGCCTCTTGCCAACTGAAAGTTCGGCACGGGAGGTTCGCCCATAATCCGAGGTCCAAAACATGCCGGGCTAGGCGGGCCCTGTTCTTCCAATAGCTTGGACCGATACAGTCTGTTGATGGCAAGTTTCTATAGATGATCCTCTCCTGCATTCCATAACGGTTTTGCCCACCATGCTCTGCATTTTCCATCTCCTAGTAACCATCGTTGTATCTGTCATTTGCCTGATTATGCGGAGCTTGTCTTGCTTCTCGCTCTATCTGAGGTTCGTGCCTCGGCTGATGATCTTGCGGAAGGTACCTCCTTCCCTCCACCGGGTTATTGTTCTTGGGGTTTCCCATTCCGAGATTCCCGTGCTCCCTATTTACGCGACCGGGGTTTCTATCACCGTTGTTACCTCGACTTCCACTGCCTCTATTTTCATTGATCTTCCCGTCCACTGCCGGGTCATATGGGACAATCTGCTTGTTTCTCTTTCCCGAAGTTACTGCTTTGTCTTTCCGTGCATTGTTTCCAGGCGAGGATGCCTCTGCCGCGGATAATGCGAGGGCAGCCCCTGCCGAATGAACCATACGGGAAGCTCCCGGTTTTGCCGGGTTATCCCTAAGCATCTCCTCATTCTGCTGGTTCACGATGCGTACCAGCTCGTTTACCCTTTCTTCCTACTTTTGCTAGGCTTCCCCAGTTAGTCCTTCCAATTCTAAGGCTGCCGCATTTGCTGCCCTGAGGTTCTTTGTCGTGGTATTATACCTCGGCAGACCTGGGTCAACCGAATCATCTGGTTGAGCCTCATGCTCTTTGTTGATATCATTTATGAGGTTCTTTCCTCTTAATCTCAGATCATCTACTCGGCCAGGGGCCGTATCTAGCTTGTTTGCCCTAGCATATTCTCGCAAGGTCCTGTTAAAGGACTCCTGCAAGGCCGACACCTTTTTTGCCTCCTCTAACATTTTCAGTCTAGTTTCTTCTAACTCTGCCTGTGCGTTTTCCGGGTCAACTATCGGTGCTACAGGTGTAGTTAAGTTATCTATAGCTGCCTGGAGGATCTTCTCTGGCCTATCCAGAGGTGGCCACCTTACCCTTGCTTTTGGAGTTACCTCCTGCACCTCGGCTACCCTGGTTACCAGAGGATCTGCTGTTGTTGGCTTTGGAGCTGCTTGCTTCATCGCTACCTGTCCTCCTGCCGCCGGGTCCTTGCTTGGACTGGAGCCTGCCCCTGCTATTCGTGCAGGAGCTGTCATCATCACCTCTATGCTGCCTGTGGGGCGAACGCCACGCTGACCGCTGGCAGCACTGAGGGGAGGATATCCTGCAGCGATGACTCGGCGCGGATAGATGCAGGAGGTGTCGATGCCGACGTAGATCTTGTGAGCGCCCAGGTTGATGAACATGTCATTGCGTGGGGGCGCCTTCCTCCTGAAACAGCCAGCGTTGTCAGATGTCAAATCTCTGGACTAAGCCAGAAACCACCCGCTCGCCGGTTTCGATGAAGTTTCCCTTACGGATCTTGACTCCAGCTAGCAGCGCTGCTGGCCCCACAGTGGGCACCAACTGTTGTGGTGGTGGCATGGCAGATGCCATGGGTAGGCGAAAGTATGGGTCAATGGATGCTAGTGGGATCTGGGAAGGGAAGATGTAGTGGTTTCTACACACAACTAGCTAGTACACAGATCTTTATTTCTCCTCAACCAAGTTACAAGTGTTCCTTGAGTTGTATCAGAGAGAGTAGGAAGAAGATCACAACATGAGCCCTCTAGTGTTCAATGAATCGATCCCTGTCCAGGAAGTCGTGCCCCTCCTTATAAAGGGGTCCCTTAGTTCCTTCTAGGGCTGACGTGGACAAGCATATTCTTGGAATATGCTTGTCCCAAAGTGGTAACTCGGCGGACCTATTTCCGTGTCCCCCTTCTATCGACGGCAAAGACCCAGAACCCCCACATCTGAGCCTCGGGCTTGCCCACTATCACCTCTATGAAGCCTGTCTGCCCCTCTACGGCTCTGCTCTTTGTCTCTAGCGCTTGGCTCTGTGCAGATTCCTCCTAGTTAGTAGCTAGGGTTTGACTCTGGGATCCTTCTCCTTCTCCTACAAGCTTCCTGTTACTCGTCCTCGCCTTGATTAACTCGGCTCGACCTTTACCTGCGCATGAGCTGATCAACCTTACTCGGCCGATTTAGCCCACACGTCGGCCGAGTAAAGGTATTAATCACTCGATTTTGGCTAAGCCATGCCTTATTCGGCCGAGCCTTGCATAACTCGGCCGAATCGGCTTATAACCCGACATATGGTAAGAAAGGTTCTTTCCTTCTTTCCACTATCTTGACCCTACCTGGGGTTATCCCCCCAACACATACAGAAGGTGACGCCGGTCTTGACTTGGTGAAAAATCCTCGAGGGGCAGATTATCCGCCCCCCTCAAGGGGCGGACTATCCTTCCCGGGGAAAACTCCGCCCCCAGGATGGAAACTGCGGTGGAAAATCCGCCCCCCATACAGAAGGTCGCGTCGAACTTGACTTGGAGAAAATCCTGGGGGGGGGGGCGGACTATCCGGGTCCTGTAGGGGCGGATTATCCGGCCAGGACGGAAAATCCTTCAGATACTCCGCCCCCCTTCTGGGGGTTGGGCCCTTCTGAGTTTGGGGAGGGGCGGATTATTTGCCCTCCAAAAATAGTTTCCGTTTCCTTTTCAAGTTAGAGATCTGTAGCACTTCAACACACATTAAATAATCCTTGATATTGTTATGTAACACACAAAACACTAGGGATTATGAAATGTTCTTTCATCTACGAATATGGTATCTCTACTATTGTTATTAGGATTGGTTCTCGCACCCATCCGGCTGGATTGTCCAACATCTCTGTCAGACCCATCTACTGACATCTGATTCCCTTGGGATCCCTCAAGTGACCCTATTCTCCATCCATCAGAATTCTCGATAGGAAGTTCTGAATCAGATCCTTCCTCAAAAGCCTGTGATACAGAATACCTCATATCTAAACTAGGATCATAGGTAGGTTCTGGTCTGTATGAACAAGGATATGGTGTAAATGAGTTGGAATCTATAGGTATATCCTTCAAGATTGGTTTTGCAGTACTCCTTGCTTCTTTCTCTAACTAGAATGCTAACTATTTCATTCTTTATGGATCAGTTAGATCCTCTAACATGTCATTTTTATCTTCTACTATAACTTGATGAGTCTTATAAAAAGACACAACAAGTGTTCGGTATCGATCCATAAACTTGGAAGCTAACTTAGGATGCTTCTTTACCAAGGTAAGATGATCTGGTACTGGCTCCGAGTCTATAGAATCATGAGGAATCACAGAAAATGTGCTCACATCTAACTCCTGGGCTTTATGCTCACGGATATTGGTTATCGCCTCCACAACAACAACATGGTATTTTGCTAAATGACTCCTACCTTCACCTATAGGTAGATCGTGATATAATCTAAGCTCCCCTGGAAGTTGGATACTCACACGATACTTGGTTAACATACGACCATCATAATAGGTTATGGTATTCACTGGATTTTAGTTGAACAACTAAAAATCCATAAGAGTTGACGAAGTTGATCAGTGAATGATCCTTGGTTATCATCGAGAGTCTCCTCTTTCCTTACCAAAGTTTGTTTTGGAAAATTAGGTGCCATAACTCTATATAACAAAAATATTTTTATTAATAATCAATAATATATTGCATCATAACAAAGAATTATCGCACTAAAATATAACGGAATATTCCCATTTGAATACCCATTATACCCTTTTAGAGAATTCTTTATCGTTGCTATACACTCCTACAGGTAATACCCTTACTAGTTTCCAACCTAAGGTCAAAGAAATTTGCTCTGATACCAACTGCGGTGACCCAGCATACCACTGCATGTGTAGTACACTATAGTCATTGACATGACATTCATAGAACACTGTTCCGTAAAAATCACATCCCTTAGAGTGGTACAACAGAAACATTGCAGGTCCATATTACAAACATACACACATTATTATTATTACAATACCATAAGTGCAAGACTTCAAAAGATTCAACTTACAAAGCAAATATAAAATGTTCCAGTGGATGTTTTAAAGTGACAACTTCAAATCCATATTGAGCTCAACAACTTATTGTTATATATTATTCATGTTGCTCGGCTCAATTGGTTACTAGTACTAAGGTAATTATTCTAACTCATGGTGCTCTCCTCTATAGACGACGTCGTAGTCCACCCCTTCTTTCAGCTGCGTATATTGGGGTATCTTCTGAATCCTTAGAGTCTAAGTAGGGGATCGAAGGAAAATGTGAGTAACAGCGTTATCCAGCAAGTTCATTATACGCAAGGTGGGAAGTTTGATGCTCTATCTACCACCTCGGACTATAAGTCCTTGGCACTATGCATTTTTCGTAAATATTTCTTCAAAGATTGATTTTATTGTTAAAAACTATGCCCATCAACCTTCACAGGTTTACCAGAACTTTCATGGAGTTCCTTTCCTGCCGCGCTCATAGCTCTTTCCCAGAACAGGGAGTAACAAGTTACAATTTTTACACTCTACAGAGGTGCGTTGCTTCATTCATGAGAGATCAACTCCTTGTTGCACAACCAGGCGTACTTTCCCGTCCACAATTCCATGATGTGGGGCCCAGTAGGTGATCCAAGCCAATCACTACCCTTTCCGTGACCCCATATGTCTGCACGATCCTTCGGGGCTAGCTCACCTCCGTTAAGCCCCCTTTCGGGCAGGCTAAAATCCTGATGAGTTCTCGAAGACTCTATGAGCTGGTGATGCCCCTGGCAAGTACCATATAGGTCCGGCTATACCTCCGACAGCCACTCATAGATAATTTAGACACCAAAAACCTGAGGCCAAAGGGTGCCCACCCATATGTTGTATCTGTACAAGGAATCACAACGTCACGTTAAGGTCGTCTTGCCTCCATACGAAAGGAAAAGGATACATGTGACTCCTCCGTCCCATTCCAAATCTCATGGCTAACGCGTTATACACGGCGCTATAATCAATGATGTCATGGGTTGTTAAATTCCTAGGTGATTATCATTGTTGCAAATAGAAACCTAAGTTCTATTGCTCCACTATATCATCACTTAAGATGATATCAACAATTTAATTATTTGAGAAAATAATATTTTCTTTCCTTGGAACATAGATGATAACACACGATTTATAAATATTTTGGTAAAGACTCTTCAAAAGACATGAGCAAGTGATGAACTTGCCTTGTGATTGCAAGGTAGTGAAGTCGGATGCTTGCACTGGACCTTGAACTTCTATGTCTACAGAACATCATTATTGCCCGATAAGGACAATATTTAAAGAAGCAAAAATGAACATGCATAGTAACGTAATGCAATATTTGTTATTTATTTTTCTTGATGTGTTTTACCCAATATTTTAGTTTTCCGTAAAATTCTTAGGAACTTAGGAATTTCCTTCTTAAGGAACAACCTTAATATTTTATAAATACTATTCTCACTATTTTATAATGTAATAAATTATTTATAGAGTTAAAGGCTAAAATTTGTATTTAATAAAAACTCTTATATTTATTTATTTAATAATTCTTCGAAGAATTAGCATTTAAATAAAAGAGAATTTCTTTTGATAACTCTAAATATTTATTTAGTATTTTTCTAAAATACTATAATAACAAAATATAATAAAATTTATTTTTATTTATTTATATCCTTTTCTTTGATTTTATAAAATTCCATAAGGAATATATATTATAAAATTCTTAACCAAAAATTTGTTTATTAAAAATAGTTTCTTAATTTAATTAAATAGGTTGGTTTATTATGAATCTAAAAATATATTATTTGTAATTTTCAGACTTCTATTTTGTTTTCTAGAATTTATTGAGTTCTAGGGGTATTTTGGTCTTTTATTAATTATTAAAGTTCCTTTTTAGAGTTTTGGGCCAACCCATTGGGCGTATTGGGCCAAACTTGGCCCAAGTGGCCTGGTCAATAGTTCTCCCTGAAGGGGTACTGGCCCTATCGGCCCAGTCCTCTACATCACCCTCTCTCGACCTCACCCCTTTCTCCTCCTCGACCCCGTGGTCGCTGGCGCCGCCGCCGTGGTCTGCCCTGGCTACCGCCGTAGCGCATGATGTGGATGCCTACCACGCTTCATCGTTTGGTCCAATTCGATTTGGACCTGGAGCCCTCCTGCAGCCAGGCTAGCCTCATCCCGAACCTTAGGGTTTGGGGTGGTGCTGGTGATTCCTTCGTTGATGCCCCCGTGGTGTTGTAAAGTGCTCATGTATTGCTATGGTGGTGCTGTTCATTCTCCTGCGCAGTTGTGGCCGCCGCCTCGGCTCAGTGCGGGTTGCAGCGCCCTTTGGGTGCTCCCTGTGCCGCCGTGCGCTCGTCGTCCCTTCGGCTTCCTCTTCTATTCTACAGCAAGGACCTCTGGTGAGTTTGGTCTTGATTACCACATGTGCCTTCTCTCCTCTGATTTCATTTGTGTGCCTCTAGTGGCCATCCCTAATTAGGGTTCATACTTGTTCTAGGGTTCTTCCCTAATTCTAGGGTTCATCATTTTGCTTAATTGTAAATGATGATTTGGTCTAGTAGTGGTGCCTAGTAAGGATTGTGATCAACTACACTTCAGTGCTTACTGTCTTGATTTGATTATCTGATGCTATTGGTGACAAGGTTTCGACTCGTCAATGCCCATTGTTATGAACTTGGGTTTTGGACAAGATGGGGATGCTGGAGATCGCGGAAGGGTTAGTAAACAAGCAACACGGGGACACGAAGTTTACCCAGGTTCAGGCCCCCGGAGGGAAAACCCTACTCCTCCTTGTCTGCTCTTGATTACGGCGGAACCGAAGGTTACAGGGGTGCGCAGATGGATTCTGGCGTTAGGTGTGTATGAGGTGAGTTGAGGAGGCCTCCTCGCCATGCCCTCCTAGCCTTTATATAGATAGGCAGGTCTCGGGCATAGGTCGAGTCGGTTACAGATTAGGGTTCGCCCCTTTTGAAATTCTATCTACTCTAGTCTTATTATCCAAGCATCCGAAGACGTCATGGGCTTGGGCCACCCGAAACCTCCGCAGGCCGCGCATCTTATCGTGGGCCTTACTTGGACTGTACCAGGTATGCCGATGTTGTGTACCCGTGGGATATAACCATATCAGTAGCCCCAGAGTGCTCAGTCGAATCGCAGATTCGTCTGAGGACTCTTCAGTCTTTCAGGTGCAGCTTTAGGCTTGTTAATAATAGAAAGCAATTTAGTTCGTAGGGATTGTTGATGTGTGTGCCTGACTCTCCCGACGGATCAGGGTTAGTTAAGTGTCATAGGACAAAACAACACGATCTTCTTCAGATTCGAGTCCATGGACTCGAATCCGGCACGGATGCTAGCGTAATTCGACTCAGGCCGTTGAGGTCTTATAGGAGCCAAATCTCAGTGGATTTCAAGTGATGTACCCAACGCGTTTGCCGAGATTTTTCATCGCGCCTGTTGACCCAAAGTAAATATGCAAAGGATTAGAAAAGAAAGTAATCAATTGTTAGAAAATAAATAAAATAGATTCGATAGACATCAAATCAATCCAATGTGTCTAAGGCCGATCTGCTAACGCATTGTGTGGTGGCCTTGGTTGATCGTACGTATCCATGCACGCCACCGCTCTCATGCATGGACCAGCTTAATTGTTGTGCCACCGGATGGCTTCAATCTTGCAGGTTTTAGACCATAATTAGATGCACTTAGCGCGTTTTGCTGCGCTGTTTTTATTGTTGTTATTTATTTCTTCCTATGTGATCCACATGTCTCTCTGCTTTAATATGGGTTGTTCATAGGGACCGTTTAATAGTGTTTTGTTTTGGTGAGCGGTGTAGGTGGTCGACGTGTTTGCTGCAGCACTGTTTGCCATGGGATGTATCGACATTTGTTAGCGGTTTCGACACAGGGGCACTATGCTTCTGTTTATTTTTACATGTAGACTAAGGGTGGTGTCGGTCTATGTTGTTGCGCATCATAAATAGATCATTACAAAAATATGAACTCTTTGTAGTTCAACCAAATAGTCACATAAATCACATGTGAACTTCTAAGAGAACCGGCAAATAAAATTAGTTACTATATGACTTCATATGCCATGCTTCACCATCACAGCAACATAAAACATTGCTTCACCATTTAGCAAAAGAGAAGTTGAGTAAAGTATATCCGAATCTCCGCGAGAGAACATGGACAAAATACAACACCTCTCATTCTCTTTGAACTTTTCCAATCCTGCGATTTCCCCCTGGTCTTCAGGATTAATATGATCGCTGAGGGTAAACCTTCTTCCTTGTGACCTTTCAAATGAAAAAAAACTACCAGTGCAAACAAAAAACAAAATGAACAATTGCTACTTCTTTATGAAATTACACAAAAAATAAATTCTATAAAAAAAGAGCCATCCTAAAACTTAACTAACAAAACAAAGAACTCTGGTGGCAATAGTCAGTACCATCAAATCAATTCATCTAGATAACAAAATAATAATTGATATGATACATGCAAATAAATCGTACTTATCCTAAACTAAAGTTGTTCTGAAAAAATACTGAGGTGAAATCTTTTGAAACAAGTATCAATATTGGTTTCAAAACCGTATAATATAATATGTATTTCTCGCATCATTCTGTTTGAAGAGTAGCACAATTAATGAGATTGAAAAATAATTTTCCTGACCTGAGATCACACCCTTGCAAAAATGAATCTAAATGGGATAGTAGATTACATAAAGAAATGCAAGAATATAAGTTGGCCTAATTAGCAATATGCATCCAGAAGGAGGAGGCGCGTTCCATCCAACAGGGATCCTGCAATAATAGAATAATGCTCTATTAAATTAAACATTTATACTAACTATCCTATCTAAGCTAGCACAAGATACCAACTTAGGTTGGCAACATATGGGTGGCATGTATAGCATTGGTATGGTACCTCCTTATATATGTACCTTGTCTTCTCGACAAAAACCCAAGAGCTATTAACAAAGATGGCTAAATCCAAGCAAGAATCTATGCAAAACTATGACCCTTAAATCTCCATGACATTGGAATCCTGCAGGTAGGCAGTTAAACTTCTCATAGCATGTTGTCTTTATATATGATGTGAGAAAAATAAAAAACCTCAGAACTCTGATTATCTAGGATCGCTTTATATGAAATACAACAAACCAATATTTTCATTTGCATCAATAATATGTTGCAGCAAGGAATGTAACAATATGCTTACTCATAGGAAATTTAATACACTTATCTACACATTTTGAAAATGTGATGCATAAATAAGTTAAATAGATATGCAGCAAGTAATCAGATGCTCACCATATACAGAAATCATAATCATGAAAGCTAACATTATACTATAGCTTAAACGTGACCGACACCGTGCGCACCGAGGCCATTTGCCCCGCTCCCTACTGATTGTTGTCACTGCATGTGGTCCTTCGCTGCTGGTTGACCCTGCTTGTGGGCCGGAGGGGTGGAACTTTGCACGTTCTCCCTGGAGGGCGTCTCGTTCTCCTCGACACATCCGTCCTCTCCCATCCCCAACGTGGCCGACGCCTCCCCTCCTATCCCTCCCTCCGAGTTGATAGCATAAAACTACCACTTTGTATGTCGATTTTCCCAATTCATACCACTCGCCTTCGAAATCACATAAAACTACCACATTGGATCTTGATTGTCGCAAAAAGGACTGATCGCTGTCTAAACACGAATTGACACGGTTTAAGACGGGCCCACCCGTCAGGCTGACGTGGCAGCGTGAGACGGCGTACCGTCTACCGTCTGCCGTCTCGCGCTGCCACGTTAGCCTGACGAGTGGGCCCGTCCATCTTAAACCATGTCAATTCGTATTTAGACAACGATCAGTCCTTTTTGCGACAATCAAGATCCAATATAATAGTTTTATGTGATTTCAAAGGGAGTGGTATAAATTGAGAAAATCGACATACAAAATGGTAGTTTTATGCTATCAACTCCCCTCCCTCCATTGAGGCTCCCATCCTCATCAGTAGCCATCACGAACCTCTCCTCCCTCTTTCTCCACTCCCTTCACCTACGTGTGGACCTCCAATTACGGGAGTTGGAGGGAGCCGTCCGGTGAATTCCTGGCGCATCCATGGCGGTAGGCGAGTATAGAGGCGGGGTGTCCACCGCTTATCTTGCTGCTAGTGTTCCGCCGTCGCCGTCGATGGAGGGGCATGGGCCCGAGCGGGAGTAGATGGATGCGGAGCCACGATGGGGACCTCTTGTGCTCCAGGGGCTGTAAGTTCGTCCTCCGCGTAAGGACACTGATGTGGAACGCTCAATCAAGAAGTCTGAAGAGGCTGTCCTTAGGTTCTTCTCCCGGCTCAGGCTCGATTTCCTTAATTTACTTTAAGATTGCATGTAAGGCAAATCAAATAAACTAACTGGAAATTTCCTTTAAAATTGCATGTAGGGTAGACCATAGAAAAATTCTTTGGTTTCCAGTCCTGCAACTAAACAAGCTTTATAAAAGGAATATGATCCTCCGAATTGGGATTTTAAATCTTGATTGGATAAACTGCACCGCATACTTGCTAAAAAGGGTGAGACTTACGCCTTGCAGAGCTTATAAAATTATTACCTATTTAACTTGAGAGGTTTATATGAGGTATACTAGATCAGCGTCAAACATAGCCTACCTTCTACTGGTCTCATGCATATGCACGTATTTGAGCACTCAACAATTTTGCATTTCAATACCATCAAACGGATCAGAACATCTGTTTCACCATTTCAATTTTTCAAGACCATTTCCCCGCTCCTACAAGAATATGAGTAAGTTTTAAGAGATAGATGAGTACATTGTCTACTGGTCTAAAAGGTTCGACTAAATTCACAATGCAATATTTGCACTTGAATTGAATTTGGGAAGAATTTAGAGGGGGGGGGGGGGGGGGGGGGGGGGGGGGGGTGGGATCTGGAATTCTGAATACAGTGGCGTCCTCTAAACATGGCTCGGCATAACAGGTGTCACTTGGGGCAGAGAAGTTACCTTGCGGCAGCCCAAAGAATGTGATTCTCCACCACTTATGTATGGGCATTTTTCTCTATGCATAAATATGTGTTATTCATAGGTTCATGCGCTGGCAGTAGCTCCGACACCACGATAATGGTTAATATTCTACTCCCTCCCATGTCCTCTGATATATGTAGGCCCAAACCCAAATCTCTTCTTCAATCTAATTATCTTATCTCGGAGTATCAACGCGAATTCTTCATGCTATCTCCGAGTACACATAAGTGTGCAGACAGAAATTTCATCACACAAATTGATAGTTAGTCGCTCGGTCATTTGATTTGTTTTCTAAACTAATTTGTCGATTCATGGTATCCAGCCTTGACTTTTCGGCTATATTGTATGGCAGACATTCTGATTTCATAGTTTTGTTCCTTAAGTAGGTATATTTATTTGAGTGCTAATACATTGCTCGATTTGATTATGCATGACAGAACTATTGGATCTTTAAAGCGTGAAAAGATTGCACATTATTGACAATCATTGGCTCTCCCAACAGTGATAGGTATTTTTTGTTCCTTTGATCAGGCACGATCTATCATCAGATCATAGTGAAGATTGAACATATTACTGTTTACCTACAATTTATATGTTGAGTCTAGCAAAATCCCACTATGATATTTTATTTAGCTATGCAAAGGTAGTGTGGATGTCAGGTCCTAATATGGTGTGTTTGAAACATATACTGCTAACATTAAGTCCGTGTAGAAAAGATAATGCATTTGTAAAGCACGATCTCTTAATTCTCATTGGTTGGAATGACACGTTTGATTCTATAAACCATGTAGAAAGTAGCAACTTATCAAGTTGGTGTACCATATTTTTGTGGCAACATAAGTAATGCAGATCTAGATTTTGATTGCTTTATGGATGCAGCTATTAACTATTTTCCACGTGTTCTTTTTTTCATTCCGAAATTCTGACAGTTGTTGTCGCACCCCTTCTTATCATTCGTAAAAAATGACCATCTACTCAAGAAAAGTGCTACAGTTCTTACACGAATTTGATATGTTATAACTAGATATTCTTAAGGCATATAGCTAACAAAAAAATCTGAATATGGTCACCTGAATATACCAAGCTATACTTTCAGAAATACCTAGAGGTTAACCAATTTAGTATTGGTTTGTTGTATTTTTTGCAGCGTAATCTGAAAAACATTGTGATGTTATCATTTGTAAGGAAGTTATCAGTTGATTCATTAAATTTAGTCTATATGGATGAGGCATGATTTTCTCTTCTGTTTTTTAGTACATAAGTATATACTTAATTCAGTCATATGATTGTGGATTTCTCCGAACAGGGTTTAGTTTCGAGTCTTTGATAAATCTTGTTGCACCTGATTGCCATTACTGCACTGCATTTATTGATGCCCTCTCAGATAATTAAAAATGGCACCTTTTAGTATCATGCGCTATCACTATTCTAGATAATAAGTCTTGCTATCCTACACAACATTTTTCGGATTTCCCTAGCTCTTCCTGGTTTGCTGGCAGTACACAAAAATGTGCGTTTATTTTTCGCGAAAACGCAACAGACAGTTGCGTTTCTTTTCATTGCACAGGTAGAAATGGTTCAGTTACAGGTGCCATCGAAGCGGTAGTTACACGGAGGGGAGAGACATCAATGAACATCCCAGGTAGTCGGGACAAGGACACGGAGTCCCTTAGCCCCGGCGGACATCCACATCGCAGCCTCTTCCTTGATGTCGATCAGCAGTTGCCGCGTGGAGGGCGAGGTGTGGTCGAACACGCAGCTATTCCGGTGTTTCCAGATCATCCATGGCGTGAGGAGGGTTATCGAGGCAAGACCCATGCGCATGGGCTTCGGCAATCTCCGGTGCGACGCCTGCCACCAGTCGAAGAGCGAGGGCTCGTCACTCGGGGCCTAGCAAGGGAGCCGCAGCCAGGAGAGGACCTCGTGCAAAACCTGTCTGGAGAAGGGGCACGCCATGACCAAGTGGTGCATCATCTCGGGAAGTTGGTCGCAGAGGAGGCATCTAGCATGGTGCTGCAGGCCCTGGAGTTCCAGCCGCTCCGCGGTCCAGCACCTATTTTGTGCAGCTAGCCAGTGGAATAAACGGACTCGCGGCGGTGCCTAAGATTTCCAGATAGACGCCAACATTGGGAGAGGAGGGATCCCTGGAACAAGGCTGTGTAGCATGATTGCGCGGTGTAGACCCCGTCCGACGTCCACTTCCAGATCAGTCGAGCCTCGTCATGGCTCAGCACGATACCGGTGATGGTTTGTCACATGCCGAGGAATTGGCCTATCTCGTGGACGCCCACGGTGCCCTGAATGTCCCTAGCCCAGTTGTTGGCCAAGAGCCCATCAGCGACCGTCCTGAGCTTCTACCGACGTGCGGGGATGCAGGCATAGAGCTGGGCGCAATCTCTCTCACAGCACGGCCGTCGATCCAGCAGTCCTCCCAGAAGAGGGCGGTTTGGCCATTCCCGATGTGCATGGTGGTGGAGGCGAAGAAGACGGCGTGCTCCGCGGCAGAGAACTGAAGCTTAAGGTCAGACCAGGCGCATCGATTGTCCGTGTGGGAGAACTAGAGCCATCTCAGCCTAAGCGAGAGGCCCGTCCTCGCCAAATCATGGACGCCCAGGCCTCCAAGCGACAGGGGGCGGCAGACGCGGCTCCAGTTGATGTGGCAGCTGCCACCATTGGCCTCTTTTCGCCCCTCCCAGAGAAACCCACGCTCGATCTTCTGGAGCTGCTTGAGGATCGGCTTTGGGGGATCAAGCACCAGCAATTGGTGGATTGGGATCGTGCTGAGCACGGCCTTGACGTAAGTCAGCCGGCCAGCCTTGGTCATGAGCTTGTCCTTCCAAGTGGGTAGGGCGGCGACCACTTTCTCGACGATGGGCTGCAGCTGGGCGGTGGTGGGGCGCCTGATGGTCAAGGGAATTCCCAGGTAGGTGAAGGGGAGCTCGATGATGGGGCAGCCCAGGCGCTGGATGGCGAGCGCGATGGTGTCCGGGCTACAGCTGAGCAGGGAGGCAGAGCTCTTGGCGTAGTTGACCTGGAGGCCGGGCGCGTGCCCGAACAGCTCCAGGATCTCCTTGACGGTGGTGGCCTCCTCCTCGGAGGGGTGGCAGAACAGAATGACGTCGTCGACATAAAGCGAGCAGGAGGGGATGGGGCGCCGCAGGTGCAGGGGCTGGAGGATTACGCGGTCGATCGCATACTGAAAGAGCCGCCCTAGCGCATCCACCGCCAGCACGAAGAGTTGGGGCGAGAGAGGGTCGCCTTGTCTCAACCCACGCTGGTGCCAGATAGGCGGTCCTGGGTCTCCGTTCATGAGCACCTTGGTGCTGGCGGTAGACAGCAGGATCGCCAGCCAGCCGATGAATCGTTCGCTGAAGCCGAAGCGCCTCAGCACCTCGAAGAGGAAGGCCCAGGAGACAGTGTCAAACGCAGGAGCTAGGTCAAACTTCAGGAGTAGGCGTGGCACGCACAGCTAATGAAGCAGCCTTGCAGATTGCTTGACCAGCATGAAATTGTCGTGGAGGCTTCTACCAGAGATGAAGGCGTTCTGGTTGTTGCTGATGAGGCGGTCGAATTTTGGGGCGAGGCGCAGCAACAAGAGTTTCGCAAATGTCTTGGCGATCAAATGGATCGGGCTGATAGGCCGGTAGTCGCCCAAGGAAGCCGCGTCGGCATGCTTCGGAAGCAGCATGAGCAGAGCCTGGTTCAGGCGGTGGAATCCGCGCCCGCGGAGCTCAAAGAGCTGCTAGAAAACATCGACCACATCTTGCTTTACCGTGCACCAGCAGGCCCGCAGGAATTCCACTGTGAATCCGTCGGGGCCGGGCGCCTTATGCGCAGGCATCCTCTTGATAGTGCATCAAATCTCGTCGACAGAGAAACGCGCGTCCAGGTCATGGAGGTTGGCGTCGGGTGTGATCAGATGCTCGAGGTTCAGCGTGTGCGCCCGCTTGGCGGAGGTGCCCAGCAGATCGTCAAAGTGCCTGAAGGCGGCTACGGTCATGCCAGGCTGGTCGGTTATCACAGCATCGCCAACAGAGAGCGAGTGGATCCTTCTCTTCTGCTGCCGGTAAGCACACTGGCGATGAAAGAAGGCCGTGTTGGCGTCTCCATCCTTGAGCCAAGCAATCCCCGAGCACTGATGAGCAATGGTTCACTCGAGGGATGCTAGGATGACGTAGGCGACCTTGAGCTGCTTGTGGATCCAAGCCTCGTGGGAGGAGAGCTGCCTGTCTTCCTAAGACGCATCGAGCCGGAGAATGATCTCATGGGCGATCGCGAGCTTCAGCCTGATAGATCCCATAGTTTTGGCGCTCCAGCTAGAAAGGGCATGGGCCATGGTCTGCATGCGCAGCATGAGGCGTCGGAAGGGGTCGGGGTCGTGGACCGAGGCCCAAGACCTCGTGACGGTGTCATGAAATCCATCCGTGCGCAGCCAGAATTCCTCAAAGCGGAATTTCAGGCGACCGGGGGGCAAGGGTGCGCAGTCGAGCAGCAGGGGCAGTGGTCTGAAACCACAGAGGCTAAGCACTGCAGGTGGCATCCGTCGTGCGCGTCTTTCCAGTCGGCGGTGCAGAAGAAGCGGTCGAGGAGCACCAGCGTGGGAGGGTTTTGCCCGTTGGACCAGGTGTATCTGCGACGGTTAAGGTATACTTCTTTGAGTGCTAGGTCGTTGAGCAGCCGCCGGAAACGTCCCATCATATGCCTTTTCAGGTTGTCGTTGTTCTTATCGGCCGCGCGGTAGATAAGGTTGAAGTCGCCACAAAGCAACCAGGGCCCGTGGCAGGCCGCGCACACATCTCTCAGCTCTTGGAGGAAACCAATTTTGTCGGCGTCGCTCTATAGGCCATAGACAACCGTGATCTACCAAGGAGAACCGGTGGGTGTGGTCACCTTGGCGGAGAGGGTGTTGGTGGTGAACTCGGGATCAGTAATAGACACGGCGTGGCTCTTCCAGGCGAGGAGGATTCCACCACAGGTGCCCAGTACCGGGAGGTAGGTGTACCAATGGCGAATTAGACCAACTTTTTTAGTCTGTCCTTAATATAGAAATAGTAGGTTAAATAAGGCGATGGTTATGACCATTATCTCTTTCTTTTATTTTTGGGTGCTTTTCTTGATATTCTAGTCTCATGTGTGCATATCATAAGTTCAACCCAAGATTTCTTAGCGTAATTACGTGGTAAAATAGTTCTTCTCCGAAGTGATTTATTACAGTTTTATTTATGATTACTAGATTAGTCGTATTTTTTGCATAGTGACCAGAAGGGACCACACTGCTTTTGAGAGTCACGATGCATACAAATGGAAATGTCGAGCAGTTTCAGAGTACTCAGACTAAGGGCATGTTTGGTTGATGCCTACCCATGCCACACTTCTTTTGGCAAACTTGTGTCACGCCACAACTTTTGTGATAGAAAATAGCTGACATGTGGTGTAAGGTGATAATAAATTGTGGAACATCACAAGTGAGGGAAGTAAACACTATACTAAAAGAGTGTGACATGCCTAACATGTGGCGTGGCAAGGTGTGGCTTTAATCCGAACATATCATAAAATAAGATGATAGGTAACACCTCAATTATATTTACATGGTTGCACGACAACACTACATTTTCCTCGCCTCTGATTTCTTTTCAAGAAAGTTCTTTTATGGGGCATTGCAGTATAGAACATACTCCAATGACAATTAGAAATTTCGGCATATGTAAGATTCCGTGTTAAAAATGTGAACACATATGATCTTATCTGTGGAAAGCCTATAGAATGAGGAACCATCTATCTTAAGATAAGGTTCAAGAGCGGTTTATGTATTTTTACCATTTTATTTTTCATGGACAAGAATAGTTAACAAAGCAGTTTTTATACATTTTCAGAACTAGCCTACAATGTAAGCCAAGCTAGCTGCTGCTCCCCGGCCCATCTTCCACTACCTCGTGGCCTCACTGGTAGTCTTGCATGCGTGCCACATCTGGAGTGTGTTGCTGTGTAGTGATATGGGCACGCGTCGTGTAAGCAGTCACCGTTGGCTGCATTCCTCTTTCCACTGCCAACAGGTCCCTGCGTTATTATGAGCCATGTCGCAACCAATGGGTACTCTCAAGTAGAGAATTGGCCATGTCCCACTTGCCCTAGACCGCTTACTCCCTTCTTTTGTGAACAGGCTTCGCTTGTCCGCGTCCTTTTCGATACCACGCCGCTGCTGCCTCTACCAAATCCATGGCTGCAACAATGACTTCCTTTCGTCCCTCATCAAGTGCAAATGTTGTTCTACCTCAGCTAGGCATACATAAACCTGTTGCTTTAGACTGCATAAACATGCCATCCGTATACTTATTTTCCATCCGTGATACTGTATAAACATGCCATCCATATACTTATTTTCCATCTGTGGTAATTTTTATGATAGTACATAACTTTAAGGGCTAATTCTCTATTAATTTATAACAGGCTAGTATAAACCTATTGCTTTAGACTGCATAAACATGCCATTCATATACTTATTTTCCATCCGTGGTACTGCATAAACATGCCATCCATATACTTATTTCACATATGTGATACTGTATAAACATGCCATCCATATACATATTTCCCATCTGTGATAATTTTTATGATAGTACATAACTTTAAGGGCTAATTCTCTATTAATTTATAACAGGCTAGATCTTCCAATCCGCTCGACGATCTCATGAGATTTCATGACCATGTGGTCACATGCTAAAATGGTACCTACCCAATGAAAAACCAAGTCTCAACAACACTTGGAGGTTACATTATATTTTTCTCTTGTGCCAACAAAAAGGTATGTTATCGCATTTATAGTTTATTGTGCTAAAAAATGCTATTTGATTATATATATATATATATATATGGCAATTATTTTTGCTCTTTGAAAATCACTAATTTTTCTTAATTCATTTATGTTTACTGTTTTACAGTCTATTTTTATAGACAATAGATTGACCCTAACTTTGTTACTTCCTGACATATGCAGTTTCAGTTTTGCACTTAGTATGGATAGTCAAGCTTAGCCAATTAAAAAATAAATAAACTACACTGCGTTTGCAATTGGTCGGACACTCCCGTGTGAATCATGCAACTAAGATGAAACCATGATACTTGAGTTCGAACACTCCCATGTGAATCATGTAACTGGCAACACTTTAGTGTACGTTAGGTTATGTTTAGATAAAGTGTGCTAGGATGGTGTGTCCTTTATGGTTCAAGACAAAGTCCTTACATATGATTCACCACTTCTACCATGAAAATCACAAATGTTACTATTGTTTAGCTCTGACGGACTCGCTTTGTCTGGTCTAAGAAAGAAGTCAGTTTCTGTACTGCCTAATACTAATTAGTGCGATGTTCTAATTTTATTTAAGAATGATGTTTCATTACCTAGATAGAAAAATTGGAGCGTAGCATAGACGCAACCTCGGTATGGTATACTTCACTCAATTTAACTTTTTCTCTTGCCTTCCAAAGAAGTCGGCTTGTATTGGACTTAAAACGGGGACACATATACACTAAATATTTTGTTGGTTCCAGGATCAGGTATGCCACCACCACTCGTGTATTTCTTATGAGCATTTGATATTGCATCTTCTTTTCCCGGTCACATGAACTCATGTCATATACCTATTCCAGTAAACCCTTGAGCAAGTGTCAAAAAATCTGTTCATGGCTATAAGTGGTACAACAAGGTATGTGCATGTGCATCGCTGATGCTGGGGATATGGAGAAACCTACAAGATAAAATAATTTCACTAGCTACATGCAAGTCATTTGTGACCATTTTCATCGCCTCTTAGCTGACATAGTCATGTGTCGTCTCACTTAGATGTCAGACTGGTGCTATTGCATCCAATATAATTAACGAGCTGTTCATACGAAATAGAGTAAAATTTCATTGAAAGGGAGCTCTGGAAATTTTGAGAATGTGATTCAAGCGTGATCTGTCGAAGCTCTGTTGAAGCGAGACAAGACACAAGGGTCACCTGAATATTGCGTCTAATGATGTTCTTTATACATGTTGATTGTATTCGTGATCAGTTCATTTTGTGATGTATTATCATGCTAATAATATATTGTTTAGCTAAATACCAAAGGGATGCGTGTTCTGCCCAAATTACATCTGTCTCAACGTGTCTGGCTGGTTGCATCATGTGTATGCCTTTCTCATCGCTAAGACACGTTGAGACATTTATGCGCAGGCGGCGAGGCGAAGCTCGCGGGTCTGTCTAGTGTAGCATTCTGACCACAAGGTCTCCCTAAACCTTGCGCATCACCATCTGAAGTTGATAGCGTGACATTGATATTGAATCAATTAGAGAACATGAGAGGAGAAACAAAAGAACATCATGTGATATGATACGAAGGGAATGCAGCTGTATCCCCATTGAGATCCCTTCGGTAGATGTGAGATGTACAACATGTGCAGGATTTTTTTTTCCGAATTCCGCACATCTTATGGCTTCTTCTTCTCCCAAATTCAATATCTTTCTGAACAAATGCCACTTGCAAATTGTTAGATCGTTGTCTCTAGTAGAACAACAAGAATATTTCCACCATCAGATTTATGGCTGAGCAAGAAGAGGAGTCGTAATATGAGCGAGGAGAAGCACTTGCAGGAAGATGTCAATGGCGGGTGGGTGTAGGAGCACTTGACCAGAGGAGCAAAGCAGGAGGCAGCCACCATGAAGGTTTCTCCGCCGTCTTGGAGGAGCGAGGAAGGCCCAGTCAGGGGGCGCAGTAGCTCCATGTTCCTCTCCTGCCGAGCGCCATAGGGAAGGAGTGCGCACACCAAGCGACACGGAGAGAGGCGTAGGTGGAGAAGAATGGGGGAGGCTGAGGGGGGAATGGGTGAGGCCTGAATATGGGTGGGATTGCGGGCACGGCTCTCAGGCTCTCACGGAGGATCTAAGAAACAATGTCGGTGATGGGGCCAGAGGCAGTTTGCGTGGAGGAGGATTTACGGTGTTCGCGGATCGAGTCGGTTCGCCTTGAGTCGGTCGGAATGCAAATAAGCGGCTCAGCGTGAGCGCGCAAACAGGTGGCCGAAAACAATGCGATTTTTCCCTGGGCGATTTTTCCCTGGGCAAGGAGGTCTCTGCAATTCTAGGGAGCTTAGTCCTCCTTAGAGATTGGCATGCACGTGCAGCGACAGCCGCCGTGCAGCATCATTCAGTCGCCTATGGCCAATCAATTAAACCGAGATGAACGTGATCGTTCGAGCCACCGAGCTCGTGCTTGTGAAGAACGTGATCGCTCGAGCCACCGAGCTCGCGCTTGTGGAGACAAAATTAGCTGCCGCAGGAATAAGATGTCGACGAAAAAATCAGCCTGACCGCAAAGGTGGATCTGGCGCGATGTATCAAGGTTCACGTCTCCTTGATGGAGGATCACTGTCATGTTATCAATACAGTATATGATCATAGATTGGTTTATAAAGGAGCCACCGTAGGCGGAGGAAGATACTAGGTCTAATGAGACATGATAGATCCCCAAAAAGGGTGCCCCGGGTGGCTTTATATATGCAGCCAATTAGGGTTTATAGGTATTCTCGTGGGCTACGTATTGTAGTCTCTATCTTGGGCCTCCAGTTGGTGAGTCGCCTGGGTCTAGTATACTCCAGTCGCCGTACTTAGCGAGTCCATCTGCCCTGTGCTATGCTTCAGTCGGTTCGACCCAGCTGGCCATTATACTTTATGGGTATACCCCGATTGGCATTCCCCCATCAGAAGGCATCAGGAATTTTAAAAGAAACAGAGTGTTCAGAACAATCGATCATAGCTTTGACATTTAACCAATCTATGCCAAAGATGATATCGATGTCAGAGTTGCCAAGGATTATGTGTGGAGCAAGGAAGAAGTGGTTTCCAATTTCAATTTGGTTCCCAAGGGTTATCTTTGATGTATGAAATTGGTTTCCTGACAATTGTACCACAAGAGGTGTTGGCAAACTTTCCGAATAAAGTCACAAGTCTGCGCAAACTTTTGAGATATGAAAGAATGTAAAGCTCCCGTATCAAAGAGAACATTTGCTGAGATCGAGTTCACTGGCATGGTTCCCATAAAGAGTTCTGAGGATTTGTCTGCCTGAGTTGAATTGACAAAGTTTACCCAAACATGTCTCGGCTTGTTGTTATAGGTGAAAGCCAGACCAAGACGAGGATCACAAACCATCGCTAGTGTCGCAGAAGGGCAAGGTGGTGCTAGATGGAGCTTGTTCTGCGGACATCTAGGCGCAATATGGCCCAATTCGCATAGCAAGCCTCCGGAGGGTGAGGCATTTTAGAAACGATCAACATGAGAAGAATATGTGGTGTTATGTGGAGTAGAGAAAAAAATAAAAAAAAGCACACGTAGGATTTTAGAAAGAACATTTGAAAGATTTTTTGGCAGAATTTGATGATAGGGTTTAGGGAATAGAAAAAAAAATAAGGCTATTTATATAGTCCAAAGTAGACTAGGTAGGGGTATTTTTCGACTAAAAGTTTAGGCGGACTTTTGCCTACTTTAGTTATATTAATAATAAGCAAACCTTTTATGTTTCTACAAGGACCAACAAATATATTACTTAAATTCAAAAATAGAAGGAAGAAAAGGCACATGCAAGTAGATGGTAGAAATAGAGTGCTAAGAAACTATATTTTGAAATGGTGAATTTAGATAGAGTGATCTTCACATAAGAATATGGGCGTGATTTAAAAACAAGCAAAATAAGAACCCATGGGCCATATGTGCTAGGTTTGAACATGATCATAAGGACTAGATAGATAGGCGAGTTAATGATAGAGTGAATTAAAGAGATGATTCCCCCAACTAAATTTGGGCATCAAGAAATATATTAAGAACCAACTACAATATATCACGAGGCAAATTGTCAACACCCGGATTTTTCAATCCTAGATGCCTGTTATGCCATACATCGCAATCCCAGGATTACCATTTTTGCGAGACATAATAGAATTGGATACCATAGTACTTCATCCATTACAAACGATACATAAGTTCTTACACAAATAGGGATCTCATGATCCAGTTCTTAATACAACATCAAGCAGCGGAATACGTAATAATAACGGTAGCGTAGGCGAAGCTCCATCTTCGGGGTCACAGGCAATGCTGACGATGGAAGATGATCCTAGTTGTCGTAACCTTCCTGGGATCCATCCTCCAGGTACTCCTCTTCATAGTCTGGCCATGGGAATATCCAGGGACAAAGCCATGAGTACTCTTTAAGTACTCGCAAACTAATACTAACAGGTAAGGGGTTTTTGGATAATAGGACACTAGGCTCTAGGGTTGTTTTGCAAAAAACCAGGTTTATCTTTAATAAGTTCCGAAGCTAGTCACAGTTTTATAACTCCTAAGTGGGATCTTGTAATCCAGGTCACAACTCTGTTGTGGTCAAGTGAAAGTCGCAATTCATTTCACAAGTCATTTTAAAAGTCTGACGGGGGAACAATATGGCCACTCCAACTGTCCATAACCGCGGACGCGGCTATTCGAATAGTTTGACACTCTGCAGAGATTGTACACTTTCACCACAACATTCGATACATCCGTCAGGAACAAATCCTGAATTCACCATACTCAGTATGCGGATAATCAATCCTAACCTTTCGATTACACGCCCTAGTATAAGCACCTCTCCTGTGAGTTTGGCCTCCCAACCATGACCACTGTCATCTTGGGTACTGCACAGGTGGACAATCTTCACAAGGTAGCCTCAGCTCAGACCTTGGCCGGGAGGGAACTAATACTAAGGTATATAAGTTTCCAGTCAAACCCTACCCAATATTCGGGTATTGTGGTTGTACGCAAAAATTGGAATGGTATCGCATCCAGACAACCATCAGTTTTATAAAGGGCTAAGGCTCATGCCTCAACATTTTCATCACCAAAATCATCAAGGGTTTGGAAACACATGTCCAAAACATTTCAATAGAATGATCCATCATTCCAAGGTTTTCATAACCATTTTTCCACCAAGTATTCCCATCTAAAGTTGATCAAGTTTTATGCTTAGCACTAGCATCTACAGGTGGGGGTGGTACTAATGAGGGGTGGTAACTAGTGGAGTTTCACTAAGTCCAACATTATATCTTAGGCTGATATCAAGGTTTCTAGCTTAGGCCAAATTTTATGCTCTTTAAGCAACCTTCAGCACAACTGTCTAGTATCTACCAAACTCTTAGGTAGACTCTAAGTAAGCTTTGATAAAGAAATAAAGTAAGAAGCTTGCCATAAAACTAGGATTGGTTTAGCAAGTAGGTATGATCACATATGCTTAAGGCATATAGTATTCATATCACAAGTATGGGTTTGTGGCATCAGTAGGGTATCTTGCAAGTGTTAGCTTGCATTGGTATAGTATCAGCTTGCATCAGTGTCAATATAAGCTTGCATAGTTACTAGCTTGCCTTGTGCAGAGCAGTGGTTGAAGTTCTCCTCGGCTTCCTCTTCGTAGTATCCTCCTTCCTCCTCGTAGTATCCTTGGTCGGTACTAGCGTCTATGAATAAATACGAGGTACACAATCACCAAACAATACTTAACTACTTGCAATCATCACACACAAGGGTCCTATAGATGATCTAGCATCATCTCTAACATTACAAGGTTAAAGCTTGGTTTAAAACTTCTTATTTTTAGAAAAGTAATTTCTACTCATTGAAAAACTACTTAAGATTTAATATTCTCCAAACTAAACATGGGATCATTTTGACACATGTCATCACCACATATTGTAGTCCATGGTAATGTGTTTTAAAGTAGTTTCACAATTTAATAAGGTTTTACCCTTTTATTTCAATGAATTAAAGTGGCTAGAAATGCTTATGAAGCATTCTTTTATTACTTGAACATTATTTCTGCAAGTAAACCTATATATTTTTATATATTCTGAAAGGTATGGTTAAATGTGATTTTTGAGAGTTGGAATCAACTCAAAAGCTTTTATGGTTTAAATTTGAAAAATGTTTGAATGCAGAAAAACTTCTGCCTTGTTATTTTTGCTATGGGTGATCTACAGATCCAAATGACTTGAATCCAACGGGCTTGGATTAAGAATTCACAGACTTTTCCAAAAAAATTGGTTTCATCCAATTTGGTGCACTGTATCAATCTGGGTTGATTTTTGAAGTTGGGTACAGAAGTATGTTTGAATTTAAAAAGAACAAGTTTAATTTGAATTGCTGGGCTGCGCGGGAAATTCTAACGGGCCGGCCTGCTAAGCGCAGTGCTCCCGCGGGCTGCGTAAGTGGGTGTCCCCACTCGTCAGTGACACGGGGCTGGGCGAAGCGGTATGGGGCAACCTGGATCGTTTAATCTAGTTCTAATCCAACAGCTGAGGGTCATCGTCGACGCGAGACAGCTCTGGCGAGAACGAAACCTAGCGCGACCAGTGGGGGGTGCTGGGGGCTCACCGGGGTACTGGCGAGGGTCGGCGAGGCGGGCGAACGATGAAGTCGACGACGGCGAACCTCCTGGTACCAGTGGCTTCTCCTGGTGCGGCTCCAATCGCTGGCTCCCTTCTTCTCCGGCAGCGGCAGGCTTCAGTGAAATTCTGGCGAGGTGGTGCT
This sequence comes from Avena sativa, assembly GCA_916181665.1. Classification (NCBI taxonomy): domain Eukaryota; kingdom Viridiplantae; phylum Streptophyta; class Magnoliopsida; order Poales; family Poaceae; genus Avena; species Avena sativa. The sequence goes on from OV702297.1 coordinate 244,184,771, forward strand.
CGGCTTGCTCTGAGGATGGTGTGGCACGGTCAGTGGGGAGAGGGGAGTGAGATGGTGTGAAGAAATCGTGCGGGGGTGGCCTCTATTTATAGTCGAGCGAGGGGACCGTCGGGGCGCAATGTGAGCTCGTCGGGGGAGACGTTATAGGCGGCAAATGGCATGGGCAAGCGTAGGGGACGGTGCTGTGTCTCCTGGAGATGCTCAACGACATGATCGTGAGGCATGGGGCGGTGCGGTTTGATCTAGAACGGGCGGCGCTCTGCGCGGCAGAGGCGGCGTCTTTGACGGCGGGCGGTGGCTGTATGGCACGGGGCAGCAAACGGGGGTGTCTGGCGGTCTCCTGGGTCGGTGGTGATAGTGTATGCACGCGGTGAGGGCGGCGCGCAGTCTATGGGTGATGGTCGAGGGTGGCGCTCTGGCGCACGCTCGGCATGGTCTGGGCGTGTCTCGTGCGCATGGTCCAGGGCTTGGCAACGCTCGCGGCTGGGACAGGCAGTGGCGGTGGACGGTGGGCTGCTTCCTAGACAAGGTTGGCACGGCTAGTTCTTCCTCTAGCCTGCTGTCCACAATGGGGTGACATGGGGTTGCTCGGCTGTTCACCATTAATGGCAATGGCAAGCTCACAGGAGTGCTAGTGTTGGGCTAATCTTTCTAGATGATCTACTGGGTTGTGTGTGAGCTAACTAGGGAACAAGTTAGGCTCAAAACACTGCACACTATAGTGTTTGATGTTTTGTTTGATTTGTGTCTGCAACCTGTTTGATAAAATGGCCGCATGAAATCAAGTTTTGAATTTCGAAATGACTTTTGGTGGGTTTGCTAGATTGGTTCTGGTGAGTCTGCAGAAGCTTGGGTTTTGAAAGTTGATCTTGTTTGGGTGGGTTTTGGAAAAGTGGGATCTTCCCATATGAAGAAGATTCAATTTTGAATTGTCATTTAATCTATGCATTTGAAAGTTTCTAGATGATCACAAAGTGGGCCTTGATACTTTGTTATGAGTACATTCAAGGGGTGCAAAGATCCAGAAAAGTTTCTGTTAGGTTTTGAAAGCTTGAGACAGCCAAAGTAGGCATGGGAGTTAAATTGGTCAAAATGACCATTCACTTAATATATTTGTTTTGATTTACTTGTCTTTAGGAAAAGTGTGGGAAATGTTTTAGATGATGCTATTTTCACCTAAGAAACATTTTACAAGCAATGGTTCACGCAAACAAGGTGGTTTTTAAAGAAATTCAAAATTCATGCATACACATATACATGCATTCATGAATTCATTTAGAAAAGTTTTTGTTAACCCTAAACTTGATGATTAGTGTTTTGATGATCTAAGTTTGATATTTTTGGGATGTTACAAACCTTCCCCCGTTAAACAAAATCTCGTCCCGAGATTTGAAAAGGACGAAAAGATTACCTAGGATTTGAAGAGATCTGGAAACTCCGTTCTGATGTGATCTTCGCGTTCCCAGGTAGCCTCCTCTTCTGTGTGGTTGCTCCACTGAATCTTGAGAAACTTGATGCTTCGGATTCTGGTAGTTCAAAAGGCTTCTTCCAATATACGGATGGGTACTTCAGGATAGGTTAGGTCATCGTTGATCTCTATTGTAGCATCCCAATTGTCTAACAATTGTAATGCTACTTGGTCTAGTAATATAATGGCTACTTCAAATATATAATTGTTGCATCATCATTATATCATGCTCATGTCATCATGCCTCCTTGCATTTGAGCATCATATAAAACCCTTTTTGATTTGGTTCTTATCTCATATGCATTATTAATTGTATTTGCCTCTTGATATTGTATTTGGTTCTTGATATATTGTTTAAATGCCTAAGTTGAGTTGGGGGCATATCTCTTATTAACTCCACCACCCTTTCATTTCACCACCTTATAATTCCACCATCCCACTAAATATGAGCTTTGCACTTTATTTGAGTTTACCTCTAGCTCATGTGGGTTGGGATGGATCCAATTCTTGTCCACATGCTCTCATCTTGGCATCATGTTGTTTTCACATTATTGATATATGAGAGCCACATGGCCACCTTTGCATGCCTTGTGAGTGGACCCCTTTTCCCTAGCTTCCATATGGATTATTATGGAATGAAGCTCATGTTGGAATATTTTTAGGACTATTAATCATCTAGTGGCCCATACACACTAGCATGTCCCATTTGTATTCAAATATGATCATCTCCATTTAATCCACTTGGAACTTTCCTTGTAATTCTTTTGCTTGAGCCTTACTCCACACTTTGGAATGCATAAGAAAATGCCATGTAAATAATCTTGTTTTCACAAAGATAAACATGGTATTAATTAATTATGCATGGCCCATGCAAGTAACCCTTTAGCTTGTCATTTGGATTTTATTAGATTTTTAGTGGATCATCTTCCTTCTTCCCTTACCCTCTTTTGCTTGTTTCTTTTGTGTGGTCTTGCCTTACACCAAAAATCCATGTGCTAGATCATGTGTGTCCTTGATCATGTGCTTGATCATCTCACCTCCCTCTTTCTCTCATCTCACCTCTCTCTTAAGCCCTAACCCGAGAACCCCCTCTAGCTAAACCCTAAACCACCCCATCACCCCCTCTCGGCCTTTCTCCTCTCTCTATCTAGATGGCCCCACCAGGATCAAACCCCACCCAGCTACCTACCCCTCTCCAACCCTAGACAAACCCTAGCCCGAGCCTCCCATCTACCCAAACCTAGCTCTACCCGAGGCTACCCTCTCTCCCTCTCTCCTCTCCCTGCCGAGGTGGCCCCAGCCCGAGCCTCAACACCAGACCACCCGTCCCCACCTGGAAGCCTCCCCCTACCTGCCCCTGCCCTGCCCTGGCCGACCGAGCACGTGAGGAAGGAGGGAGAAAAAGGTGGCCGAGACCACCTTTTCCATCTACCCCGCTCCCCCACGGCACCACCTCCCTCTCCCGTCCCTATCTACCACCTCACGACTCCCCTCTGCCTCCCCCAGATCTACCCAGGACGCTCCTGTGGCATCCCGCAAAACCACTACTAGAAAATCGCGTTGTTTTTGTGCATTGCATCATCATGACCGCATGCTCATGTCATCATGCCACATTGCATTTGAGCATCGTCATCATCTTGCAATTGCTTGCATAAAACTAATTTCGGAAAAACCTGTTTGTGTTTTCTAAACGCCCCGTCTTTGTTCAAACGCAAAACCCCGGGTCACCGGAGTATTTTGTTATGGTTGCTATCGGTTTGCAAAAGTCTGTTTGAAATAAATAAAACATTCAATTATTTTTGTGGGGGCAGTCGAACGGGCCGAATCGACCCAGTCGACCACCCCCGGTATTAAAAACGGTCCACCTAAACCAGCCCCACCTAAATCCTAAAACCACCCAAACCTAACCTACCCACCCAACCAGCCACCTCACCTGCACCAATTGGTGGCTGCCACCTCATCCTCTCTCCCCCCAACCGCTCTCCCGCTGACACCTCACCGCACACAGCGAGCAGCAGCCCCCGCGTGGCCCCACCCTGCACCCGATCCCATCCACCCCACCGATCCCCACCCACCTGCCCGCGGTCCCACCCGACACACGCACGCCACGCACGCCTGTCGCCATCCACCCCACGTCCTCTTCCTCCCGCACCCGACGCGCTCGTCCCCAACCTCCCTCTCCCATCTTCCTTCCCTCCGGCGCTCTGCTCGCTCCTTCCTCCGGCCGAGCCGGCCTCGCTCGCCTCCGCTCGCCCTCTCCTCAACCGCCACCCGCCCCCGACCTCTCCCGCATCGCCGCCGCTTCCCCCTCTGCCTCACCGCGCCGCCCACCTCGCTCGCCTCCCCTCCAGCGACGGCCGCGTCCTCCCCCTCCGCCAGCCCCGCCGGCCGCACCTTCCCCACCTCGCTCGCGTCCGGCCGCCTCGCCCGACCCCGCGCCCGCCGCTCGCCCTGCAGCCGCTCCGCCGGCCGCCTCCGCTCGGCTCCCCGCCGCCGGCGCGCCCCCGGAGCTCCTTCCGCCCGCATCGGCCTCACCCGCCGCCGCATGGCCTCTGCTTCTCTGCCCGCGCGTCCCCGTCGGCCCCGCTCAACCGTCTCCGGCCGCCAACCGCCGTGCGTCGCCGGCGGGCCCCTCCGCCAGCGCCTCGAGGCCGCCCTCTGCCGTTGTGGTCGCTTCCACCTCGCCCGAGCAAGCCGTCCGCAGCAACATCCCACCTCATCCGCCCTCCTGTGTCGTGTCCTCCTGGTTGCTATGGGTCCGACAGGGTCAGGGAAGACGCATGCTGTTTTGGTACTACAAGATACCCTGTTATTGTACCACTCACGCCCCAGAAGATCTTCAATGCGGTAGATGAAAGCCACAGTGGCAATCCACCGACAAGATGTTTGTTGTTGCTTGCTGGCGCCCGGTGTTCTTGGTCGATGTTCCCGATGTGGCGTCGAGACGGTGGCCGTGAACCATTCATCATCAAGTTCCCCTCGCCTTGCCAAGCTCTTCCTCCTGGAACCCGCTGACGCATGCCTGAAGATTCACGAAGCGCCAAGATCTACCTCACGGAGCGGCGAACCCCCGGACCCGAAGACCATCGGTCAAGTTCGCCACCGACAAAGACGGACCGACAAGGTCTTCTACAGGGACACCGAGTACTTCTTCCTGGCTCCAAGCAAAGTTCGCCATCGACAATTGAAACCGGCACCCTCTTCTCCCCGATACAGCAAGTCCTCCATCCCGGTTACGCCAAGTTCGTCGAGAACCCGGACGCCAAGGTCACCGATGCGAATACGACAAGTACTTCATCCCGAACGCCATGACCGTCGACATGACCCGAAGACCACGGATGCGCCAAGATCTACTCTGTTATCGGAGAACGATCCCGCCGAGACCGAACCCCAGATCCGAACCCTGAGACCGCATCCCGAACCCCGGAACCAAGATCGCCGAACCCTAATGTGTGACCCCTTTTCTCGAGCCCTATTTTATAAATGTAATAACAAATTGATGCATATTGAATTGTCATACTCGCATGCATACTTGTCATGTGGTTGGGGGCCTTATGCCGATTCACTGCATAATTAAATATGGGGCCCATATGCGGACAAATCTAGTCTTATATTGGCCTCATTTAAATTTGTGTAGCGAACCGGTAACTTATCTCGCCCTGTTAATTCAACATTTAATTTGCGGGGTAGATAAACAAATAGAACCATATATTTAATTGTCGGGACCCCCGGTTCCACTTAATATAATCTAATTGCATCGCACCTTTGCCATGTCATACATCATACATGCATCATGCCCGATCTTTTGCCATAGTAATAAATAGTGCATCCGGTGTTTCTTCTAGTGTTTTGCTTCTTCGCGGACTAGGCCGATGAGTTGATGCGAGTGTCGATCCGATCTTCGGTTGAACCTTCGACAATGTTTTCAGGCGAGCATCTCCCCCTTTCTACCTATCTTACTTTTATAGTATTTATTCCCTCCTGTTGATCTACTGCTATCTGTGTTGCGATGCTCTAGTTTCTGTACCCGTGAAATTCCTTGCAGCCTCATATTGCCTTGGACACATCCTATTACCTGTTGTTTGGTAGATAGTTGGACTTGCGCGTCGTAGTCGCTTGCTCAAGCGCTGTTGCGTGTCGCCAAGAACCACAGCTGTTGGAGAAGTGCCGCATGTACAATGTTGGAGATGATCATGGCTTTACTTTTCGTTCACTTAATTACTGTTTAACAACTAAAATTGAAGTAAGTAAGCAGAGGCATCGGTGGGTGATAGATAACATTTGGTTTCCGACCGCCCACTTGTGTCCCGTAGGACCCCGAGTTCTTGACACCTGTTCCGAGATCGAGCGCGCTAACCACAGGTGGGGAGATATGGGCCCCCCATTGATTATTACCTGATTTCAAAGTATTGTACTGGGGGCCACAACTAGTTTGAGGTTTTATTTACTATCCTGTACTTATGCCATGCTTTACTGCTTTATTTAAATTGTGCGATGGATAGCACACTGTATTGTTTAGGAAGCGGAGTGTTTTCGCGGTATCGACAGTCCCAGTTTTGGGATTTGCTGTCGTTTACAGCCACTGGCGCAAACCCTGAGTCCGTCTCGGAGACCGGCCGACTTCGTTGCGGGTGTACTTAGTGGGGTGGCCCCCCGTGCTTGCTTTGGGTCTGGGAACGTCATGACTTAGGCCCCGCCGACATACCGATGGGTGTATGTTAACTGATCTGGCAAAAAGGGTCGAAGTGCTTGTGGATACTTTGGTGCACCCCTGCAGGGTTAAATCTTTTCGAGAAGCCGTGTTCGCGGTTATGGACGACTTGGAGCACAGTTCTCGATCATAGACAACTATAACTAAAGTTTACTGTTATAATTTGACTTGTATCCGATGTGACTAGTAATCAGCTTCACTACAACGGAATGGCTAAATAAAAGTGCCAACAACTGCTGGGTTTTGGGTTATCTCATGCTATTTGTATCTGACTAGTAAGTGTTGCAACTACAACGGAATGGATAACTAAAATGGCCCACTGCTTATTTTATCAGGATGATTATCTATACTTGACTAGTAATTGCCGCAACGATAACTGAGTAAATAAAACTGCCAACTGTGTGAGTTCCTCGGTTGTCTCTCTCGGTTGGTATCGAGGGGGAATACCAGGATGGGTTTGTTTGGGTGTTAGTATCAGTTTGGTTCCGAATAGGTCTTTCTTACCCCCTCTCTGATAGCCGCCAGTTGTATCGAGTCTCTATAGGTTGTTTAGTGCATGCTGCCGCTGCCGCTCAGTCCACCATACCTATGTAGGCGAGGACCGCCGAATTCTAGCCTCGCCGTGTACTGGCCTCAGTACTGACGCTCCTCTTTTTCCTTTGCCCTTTGTCGGCACCCCTTTTGTTTAAGCAGGTTCTGAGATCGACGTCGTTAGCAGGGTTACCCTTCCGGCTTGGCCTGGGCAGGGTTATGGACGCCATTGGTTATTCTTCAGGGCTCTTAGCCCCATTTGCATCTTGTCCGTAGTCGGACGCGCCATCATTTTCAAGGTGATTTGGATCTTTGTATAATATCTCTGTATTCTTGACTCCTGGAGTCGTGTTGTATATATCTGTTCTGTGGGTCCCATCGAGGACTGTTGTGTAATGTTATTACTTCGTTTTCCACCCGCACGAAAGTGCCTGGTGGGCACCTTTGAATCGTTTCTATGCGGGTTTGGCGAGTTTCGCTAAAACTTGCATAGGGCCGATTCTGAGGGTGTTACAGAGTGGTATCAGAGCTCAGCAGTTGCGATACCCCACAAGTCCAGCCTGTAGGATGACCTAGCTAACGGCCGAAGTAGAGTGTCAAAACTATTTTTGCAAAAACGGTTGGATAGTTCTGATTAGGTCTGATTTTACTCCTTACCCCTCTGCTATTCTCCTCTTACCTCTACGTGTTTTGAATTCGCTCTCTTCTCTTTCTTCGAGTCCAGGACTTCTCGTGGTTGGGTTTTCCGTCGTATCTTTAGGGTTTCGCTTCCTCCTTTGGTAACGGTGTTCTACCATCCGTTGTTCATGCTGCTTGAGGAATCCGTCTATGGTGGTACCATTCTTTGTTCCTTGTTTGTGCCTTCCGGTGTTTTCCGACGCGACGGTATCCTCTACGCCAGATCCGATGCAGAGTCTGCATCACTCCTTTGTTTCCGAACCTCGTTGGTCGAGACCTTCAGTCTGAATTCTGAGAGTTGGTTGCATAATCTGTTATTCGTGTACATAGTAATGCTTTGAGTGCGGGATGGAGTCGCGACCATACCACTACTCTTATCATTTGCTTTTGTATATTGAATGGTGGATCGATGCAACTCCTACTCCTTCCATGAAAGTTAGAGGTGGCATTACCTTTAACTTCGTCCGTTGTTCTCCGGAGTGTTCTCTCGACGATCAGGGACAACGACCTCTTGCTAGTGGTGTCGCGAGGATCTACACGAAGCGCGAAGGATCAGATCGCCGACCTTCCTTCCGGTACCATGAGGCGGATCTCGAGGGCGAGATCCACTGTTAGTGGTGTCGAATTGTGGCATCCCGCAAAACCACTACTAGAAAATCGCGTTGTTTTTGTGCATTGCATCATCATGACCGCATGCTCATGTCATCATGCCACATTGCATTTGAGCATCGTCATCATCTTGCAATTGCTTGCATAAAACTAATTTCGGAAAAACCTGTTTGTGTTTTCTAAACGCCCCGTCTTTGTTCAAACGCAAAACCCCGGGTCACCGGAGTATTTTGTTATGGTTGCTATCGGTTTGCAAATGTCTGTTTGAAATAAATAAAACATTCAATTATTTTTGTGGGGGCAGTCGAACGGGCCGAATCGACCCAGTCGACCACCCCCGGTATTAAAAACGGTCCACCTAAACCAGCCCCACCTAAATCCTAAAACCACCCAAACCTAACCTACCCACCCAACCAGCCACCTCACCTGCACCAATCGGTGGCTGCCACCTCATCCTCTCTCTCCCCCCAACCGCTCTCCCGCTGACACCTCACCGCACACAGCGAGCAGCAGCCCCCGCGTGGCCCCACCCTGCACCCGATCCCATCCACCCCACCGATCCCCACCCACCTTCCCGCGGTCCCACCCGACACACGCACGCCACGCACGCCTGTCGCCATCCACCCCACGTCCTCTTCCTCCCGCACCCGACGCGCTCATCCCCAACCTCCCTCTCCCATCTTCCTTCCCTCCGGCGCTCTGCTCGCTCCTTCCTCCGGCCGAGCCGGCCTCGCTCGCCTCCGCTCGCCCTCTCCTCAACCGCCACCGCCCCCGACCTCTCCCGCATCGCCGCCGCTTCCCCCTCTGCCTCACCGCGCCGCCCACCTCGCTCGCCTCCCCTCCAGCGACGGCCGCGTCCTCCCCCTCCGCCAGCCCCGCCGGCCGCACCTTCCCCACCTCGCTCGCGTCCGGCCGCCTCGCCCGACCCCGCGCCCGCCGCTCGCCCTGCAGCCGCTCCGCCGGCCGCCTCCGCTCGGCTCCCCGCCGCCGGCGCGCCCCCGGAGCTCCTTCCGCCCGCATCGGCCTCACCCGCCGCCGCATGGCCTCTGCTTCTCTGCCCGCGCGTCCCCGTCGGCCCCGCTCAACCGTCTCCGGCCGCCAACCGCCGTGCGTCGCCGGCGGGCCCCTCCGCCAGCGCCTCGAGGCCGCCCTCTGCCGTTGTGGTCGCTTCCACCTCGCCCGAGCAAGCCATCCGCAGCAACATCCCACCTCATCCGCCCTCCTGCGTCGTGTCCTCCTGGTTGCTATGGGTCCGACAGGGTCAGGGAAGACGCATGCTGTTTTGGTACTACAAGATACCCTGTTATTGTACCACTCACGCCCCAGAAGATCTTCAATGCGGTAGATGAAAGCCACAGTGGCAATCCACCGACAAGATGTTTGTTGTTGCTTGCTGGCGCCCGGTGTTCTTGGTCGATGTTCCCGATGTGGCGTCGAGACGGTGGCCGTGAACCATTCATCATCAAGTTCCCCTCGCCTTGCCAAGCTCTTCCTCCTGGAACCCGCTGACGCATGCCTGAAGATTCACGAAGCGCCAAGATCTACCTCACGGAGCGGCGAACCCCCGGACCCGAAGACCATCGGTCAAGTTCGCCACCGACAAAGACGGACCGACAAGGTCTTCTACAGGGACACCGAGTACTTCTTCCTGGCTCCAAGCAAAGTTCGCCATCGACAATTGAAACCGGCACCCTCTTCTCCCCGATACGGCAAGTCCTCCATCCCGGTTACGCCAAGTTCGTCGAGAACCCGGACGCCAAGGTCGCCGATGCGAATACGACAAGTACTTCATCCCGAACGCCATGACCGTCGACATGACCCGAAGACCACGGATGCGCCAAGATCTACTCTGTTATCGAAGAACGATCCCGCCGAGACCGAACCCCAGATCCGAACCCTGAGACCGCATCCCGAACCCCGGAACCAAGATCGCCGAACCCTAATGTGTGACCCCTTTTCTCGAGCCCTATTTTATAAATGTAATAACAAATTGATGCATATTGAATTGTCATACTCGCATGCATACTTGTCATGTGGTTGGGGGCCTTATGCCGATTCACTGCATAATTAAATATGGGGCCCATATGCGGACAAATCTAGTCTTATATTGGCCTCATTTAAATTTGTGTAGCGAACCGGTAACTTATCTCGCCCTGTTAATTCAACATTTAATTTGCGGGGTAGATAAACAAATAGAACCATATATTTAATTGTCGGGACCCCCGGTTCCACTTAATATAATCTAATTGCATCGCACCTTTGCCATGTCATACATCATACATGCATCATGCCCGATCTTTTGCCATAGTAATAAATAGTGCATCCGGTGTTTCTTCTAGTGTTTTGCTTCTTCGCGGACTAGGCCGATGAGTTGATGCGAGTGTCGATCCGATCTTCGGTTGAACCTTCGACAATGTTTTCAGGCGAGCATCTCCCCCTTTCTACCTATCTTACTTTTATAGTATTTATTCCCTCCTGTTGATCTACTGCTATCTGTGTTGCGATGCTCTAGTTTCTGTACCCGTGAAATTCCTTGCAGCCTCATATTGCCTTGGACACATCCTATTACCTGTTGTTTGGTAGATAGTTGGACTTGCGCGTCGTAGTCGCTTGCTCAAGCGCTGTTGCGTGTCGCCAAGAACCACAGCTGTTGGAGAAGTGCCGCATGTACAATGTTGGAGATGATCATGGCTTTACTTTTCGTTCACTTAATTACTGTTTAACAACTAAAATTGAAGTAAGTAAGCAGAGGCATCGGTGGGTGATAGATAACATTTGGTTTCCGACCGCCCACTTGTGTCCCGTAGGACCCCGAGTTCTTGACACCTGTTCCGAGATCGAGCGTGCTAACCACAGGTGGGGAGATATGGGCCCCCCATTGATTATTACCTGATTTCAAAGTATTGTACTGGGGGCCACAACTAGTTTGAGGTTTTATTTACTATCCTATACTTATGCCATGCTTTACTGCTTTATTTAAATTGTGCGATGGATAGCACACTGTACTGTTTAGGAAGCGGAGTGTTTTCGCGGTATCGACAGTCCCAGTTTTGGGATTTGCTGTCGTTTACAGCCACTGGCGCAAACCCTGAGTCCGTCTCGGAGACCGGCCGACTTCGTTGCGGGTGTACTTAGTGGGGTGGCCCCCAGTGCTTGCTTTGGGTCTGGGAACGTCATGACTTAGGCCCCGCCGACATACCGATGGGTGTATGTTAACTGATCTGGCAAAACGGGTCGAAGTGCTTGTGGATACTTTGGTGCACCCCTGCAGGGTTAAATCTTTTCGAGAAGCCGTGTCCGCGGTTATGGACGACTTGGAGCACAGTTCTCGATCATAGACAACTATAACTAAAGTTTACTGTTATAATTTGACTTGTATCCGATGTGACTAGTAATCAGCTTCACTACAACGGAATGGCTAAATAAAAGTGCCAACAACTGCTGGGTTTTGGGTTATCTCATGCTATTTGTATCTGACTAGTAAGTGTTGCAACTACAACGGAATGGATAACTAAAATGGCCCACTGCTTATTTTATCAGGATGATTATCTATACTTGACTAGTAATTGCCGCAACGATAACTGAGTAAATAAAACTGCCAACTGTGTGAGTTCCTCGGTTGTCTCTCTCAGTTGGTATCGAGGGGGAATACCAGGATGGGTTTGTTTGGGTGTTAGTATCAGTTTGGTTCCGAATAGGTCTTTCTTACCCCCTCTCTGATAGCCGCCAGTTGTATCGAGTCTCTATAGGTTGTTTAGTGCATGCTGCCGCTGCCGCTCAGTCCACCATACCTATGTAGGCGAGGACCGCCGAATTCTAGCCTCGCCGTGTACTGGCCTCAGTACTGACGCTCCTCTTTTTCCTTTACCCTTTGTCGGCACCCCTTTTGTTTAAGCAGGTTCTGAGATCGACGTCGTTAGCAGGGTTACCCTTCCGGCTTGGCCTGGGCAGGGTTATGGACGCCATTGGTTATTCTTCAGGGCTCTTAGCCCCATTTGCATCTTGTCCGTAGTCGGACGCGCCATCATTTTCAAGGTGATTTGGATCTTTGTATAATATCTCTGTATTCTTGACTCCTGGAGTCGTGTTGTATATATCTGTTCTGTGGGTCCCATCGAGGACTGTTGTGTAATGTTATTACTTCGTTTTCCACCCGCACGAAAGTGCCTGGTGGGCACCTTTGAATCGTTTCTATGCGGGTTTGGCGAGTTTCGCTAAAACTTGCATAGGGCCGATTCTGAGGGTGTTACAGCTCCCCTCTCTCCCTGCCGTCCCTCACCACCGCCACCTCCCTCTCGCCGGCCACCGTCGGTCTCCACCGCGTCCAGCCGATCCAGCCGTCAAGTGCGCCGTCGAGGAGGCCTGGAAGACCAAGACCAGTCCCCTGCATCGTCCCGTACACGCAGTAGCGGAGGAGAAGCCCCAGACCGCCAGAACCATCGACGCCCGAGCCGAAACCCTAGTTCATCGGTCCGTCTGCATCACCGTCGTCTTGCTGCTCCTCTGCTCGATCCGTCCACGCCAACACCCCCACGGTGAGCTCCCTGACCTCCCTGACATGGTCCGCTTCGCCATGCTGCCCTAGCCTCGCTAGCCTTTTCGTCGATCACCCTCCGCGCGTCGCCGCTCGTTTGCTGTTTGCTCGCTCCCGCATCGCAGAAGCCCTATCTAGGCCGCGCCAACCCTCCCTGACACCAAGCCCAGGCCAGCGCAGTGGCTCCGCCTCCGCGTGCAAGCCCTAGGTCACAGGATCGATCCCCGCCGCGCCGCGCACCGACCCGTCGCTCGGTGCAGAGAGAGAGAGAGAGAAGAAGTACAGTAGCCGTCGCCACTTTACGCTTAACCCCCTGCACTTTTGTTGCATCAACCCGCACTCCCTCGTGGCCCACTTGTCAGCCTCGTGGCGTTTTTGCAAAAAGGCTCCCCTGCTTTGGTCGCATCAACCCGCAGTCCCCCCTGAGCCGCGTGGCAACCTCGAGCCCGCCCACTGGCGTGTGGGTCCGCTTGTGCCGTGGTCCCACCTGTCATCGCTTGGGCTAGATTAGGCCGCGGTGTAAAATGTTTCTGCGCGCTGTGGAGTCCCAGTCAGCAGAGAGGCCCACCCGTCAGCGTCTGGGTCATTATCTGCCTGGGTAACAAAAGTATTTGTCTGTGATCTACTTTAATTCAAATATTTTTCAAATTAAATCAAATTCAAATTTAATTCTGTTTTTAAATATCTTTTAAAATACAAATCCAAATAATACAAATAATATATGTTTTCAAATCAGAAAAATGTGAGGATTTCAAATATGCCCTCCAAAATATATTTTGAACACTTTAAAATTCCAAGTTGGTTTAATTACAATAAAATGCCCTTTTGACTTAATAAATTAATAACTTTTGTTTTATAAATCCAAATTTAATAAATAATATGTCTAAAATGATTAGCTCGACGAGACCTTTCCGTTTATGCATTCCATGGTTTGATTTGAAGCATGCATCATATAAATATAATGTGTACAGCAACTAATATGAGTATAAAATGGGGCCAAAACTCAATAAAATGATTCATTCTTGTATTCCACACTCACCCATGCCATGCTACCTTATTGCCATGCAAATTGTGCATCATTCATCATGGCATGAATTGTTTACTTGTCGCATTTATTCATATGCTTGCGCACCTTATTTATGTTGGCCCTTGTTTGTTTGGTTCTTCTTCGAATAGACGCTGGGCAGGGGATATATCAAGAGAACCAGGAGCACTACCCAGATCCATCCATTGCTTCAACTGAGCTGCCAGGCAAGCACTACCACATGCTTGCATACATATAGTACCTATTGCCTCTTTCTTATTCTTGCATCATTGAGTCGCGATTGCATTAAACTGAATCCCAAGTATTGCATAGCCTTTACTTTTAAACCCCACCGAAGCTTGTTCCTCCATCCCATGAGCCATTACTACAGGAGTTGTTTGAGCCATGCGAGTCGTAGAACAACATGTGTAGGGTATGTGAGTGTCTGATGGATAACGAGGTACCTAAACAACTTAACCTGAGTAGTAATGGGATAACTAATGAAAGTGGCATCGGTGAGCCATATTCGCTATTTGGTTTTTCAGGCTCACTTGTGTCCCGTAGGACCCCGAGTACTTGATTCCTGTTCCTTGAATATTCGCGCTATCCACATCCGGGAGGCTTATGAACCCCCCTGAGCCAGAGCTTGATTCATTCTTATTTCTTGAGGGCCACAAACTAGTTTGAGGTTTTATTTACTATCCTGTACTTATGCCATGTTTTACTGCTTTAATCTAAATTGTGCGAGGTAATGCACACTGTACTGTTTAGGTCCGTGACCCGTTTACGCTGTATCGACAAGCCCAGTCACACTTTCGGGTTCCCATTCGTTTACAGCCGGCTCCACAAACCTTGAGGCCGTCTCGGAGTCAGCTAACTTCGTTGCGGGTAGCTCAATGGGGTGGCCCCCTGAAATATTTCTGAATCCTGTATCACTTTGTCGTGACTGCCTCGTTGGGTTTTGATTTGGTTTTTCCGAGGCATATTGAGTGTGTGTTGCTATTTGTGCACCCCTGCAGGGTAAAACTTTCTGAAAGCCGTGTCCGCGGTTATGGACGACTTGGAGCACAGTTTCTCGATCATAGACAAGCATAACTAAAGTACCGCTTTTAATTTGACTAGACTAGGTACCTGACTAGTAAATAGTGCAACACCCATGGAATGAATAATAAAACTGCCAACGGATGGGGGGTTGTTCGTCTGCTTCCTCGCCGGTAAGCGAGGAGGAGGATGGATCTGTTAAGATTACCGTTATAACTGTTGTTATTAATTCACGGACATCCGTCTATCTCTGGTTAGGCGGATGGTTAGCGACTATCTATAGAGTTGTTAGGGTTTATCCTTTGCTGCAATTGCGTCACCCCAGGTTGTGTCCCCTTTAGAGGCATAAAGACTTGCTGAGTACCCCTAGGGTCTCACACGATAAATTATTGGTTCAGATGAACAGGTACATTCGCAAGATGGATACTGGGTGGAAGAGACGGACGATGTGGGCAACGATCATTCGGTGTAGAGATTCTGGGAACGGGGATCCGTGAGATCTGTGGGCGGGATGTGCTTATTTATGGGGCATCTTATGCCGATTTTCTTCTTATCCGTACTCGGATTTTGTCTTCCGCTTCCGCTTGATACTCTGATGTTTGATGTATGAGGAGATATCCTAAACTATTATATCTATCTAGGATATTTGGATCTTGCCGTATGGCGTTGCTATATTTCCTTTCTTTTTAGATGGAATGGCTCTGATGTACTATTGTATGGTGGCTTGCATACATACTCATTTGTGTATGTAGTTGATCCCTTCGCCTGCCGATTACGCCGCCCGTTCTTGTCCTGATGTTTGGAAATGGTTGGGACGGCCGAAAGGTCTACCTGTGAGTGGCATTTGGGCCCCACCGTACTATTTCAACCATTTCTGCTCATTCAGGCTTGTAACTAGGAGCGTAATTCACAGAGGTAGTTACAATTGGTATCAGAGCCATCCCGCCCTTCAGGGTCTCAGCCAAATGGTCGTTGTCTGTCTAGCAAATATTTTTGGTAGTTATGTATACTAGGGAAAAACAAAACGCGATAGTAGGACTGCTTCCACTTTTCTTCTTACCCACCCACCCACCCTTTTCTGGTAAGGAAGTGTAACGTTTTCAATCTTCTTCTTAAATTCAAACTAGGATTCACGTGTTCTGGGATTCCGTAGTACCATAGGTCGTGTGTGTGTGTGTGTGTAATTCCTTGTCTATCTGTTGCATCCAAGTTGTTATCTCTATCGGCCTTTTGGTTATCAACTGTTGGTACATTCCATACCGACAGGCTTTTGCAAACCGACGCGATCTGTCTTACTCCTTGTTATCCGACGTTATCTTGTTTGGGGTGTTCGTTTCCGTAGTTGCTAATCTTTAGGTTATCTTGCGAAGAAGTGTTGGGATATGTGTTTTACTTGTTCATGTGCGGAGTAATGATTTGAGTGCGGGATGGAGTCGCGACCATACCACTACTCTTATCATCCGCTCTTGTATATTGAGTTGGTAGAGTCACTAATCTTGATTCGTTAAGAGATTTTGCGCATCTATTGGTATTTTAATGCCGAAATTTGCGGAAATTTTTTTCGTTGATATATTTGTGTACCACACTCCTTTTCAGTCGTGTGCGATATGCTTAATATCTTCTAGGTGCTTTGAACTTCGTTGATATTTTAATATCATCTTAGTAAATTGTATCCTTTAACCTTGAGTAATTCCATCTTGGTACTATCTTGGATTATTATTATTCTCCATCATAGTACTGACTTGTGTTTTATATCAATAACAGGATGGCACCACCACGCCGTTCTGAGGAGGACATACAACCTGAACTAGGGGCAGCGTTGTCAAGCATCACCAATGCCTTGGCAGCAATGCAGCAGAACCAGCAGCGTTTCGAGGAAAGTGTCAGGAGGAATGAGTTTGTTCCACTACCTCCACCTCCCAAGCGAGGAGACATCAAAAGCTTCCTGAAGTTCAACCCACGCCAATTTGATGTTTCTGATCAACTGGATGCCGATGATTGGTTGCGTGAGATGTCAAGGCTGCTGATGACTGCTGATGTTCCTGAGCAAGAATGGGTAAAGTGTGCTACTCACCTTCTGAAGGGAGATGCAGCTCTCTGGTGGGAGAATTACCTGAAGGCAAACTGCACTGGTTTTCAGCCTACTTGGGGACAGTTCACTGGAGCTTTCAAGGAGCAGTATCTGTCAGAAATTGTCATGGAGAGGATGAAGGAAGTGTTTCTCATCCTCAAGCAGGGCAATGATAATGTCAACACCTACATCAGGAACTTCATGAACCTTTCTCGTTATGGTGGCGATGAGATCTCTGATGACAAGAAGAAGCAAAAGAGGTTCAGGCAAGGGCTCAATGCATCGATTAAGTATGCAATCACACATGCAAGGCCGGCGTCTTTTCTGGAACTTCAGCATACAGCTCTGCAGGAAGAGGCAAGTAGGCAAGTGTTTGAGGAGTCAAAGAAACACAGCCGTGATGCAGCAGGCTCTTCAGCTATGTCAGCTCCTTCTAAGCGTCGTGTCTGGGTTCCTAACACCCCACCATCGCTCTCGGCTCCACCAAGACCTTCAAGCTACGCAGCAAGGCCACCAAACTTCCTCACTGCTGCTCCCAGGGGCTACAACCACCACTACCCTGGAGCGCCTGGCGGAGTCCCTGGCTACGTTGCTCCACGTCCACCTGGTGCTTGTTACACGTGTGGAGACTCTGGGCATCAAAGCTGGAACTGTCCGATGAAGAACAAGGCTCTTCCTCCACCACCTCCAAGATCTGCGGCAAGCTCTCCTTTGGTTCGTGCACCACCACCTCGGGCTCTCAACATCAACACCAAGCCCGGGTCTACTGTTGCTCGTGCCAACTGCATCAACGCCGCTCAAGCTGAGCATGCACCTGGAGTTGTGATGGGTATGCTTCCCGTTAACTCAGTTCTTGCAAGAGTTTTGTTTGATTCTGGTGCTTCGCATTCTTTTGTTTCGCATAAGTTTGCGCAAGAGCAGGATCTGGATAAGGTTCCTTTATCACATCGTCTGGTGGTACAATCTCCTGGGTCAAACATGAGGGCTGCTCATATCAGCCATGGCAATCAAATTGAGATTGGTGGCTCTTCGTTCTCGGCTTCCTTAATCATTCTGGGCAATTCTGACATTGATGTCATCTTGGGCATGGATTGGTTGATAGCAAATATAGCTGTGATTGATTGTGCTGAACGCTCGGTTTCTCTGAAGATTCCTGAAGGCCATATAGTCTATTCTCCAAGTCTGACTCCTGCTATCCAGCTTTTCTCTTTGGCGGCTCTGAATGTTGATGCTATGGAAGCTATTCAGAGTGTTCCGGTGGTCTGTGGGTTCCCAGATGTCTGTCCTGAAGAGTTGCCAGGTATGCCTCCGGATCGTGAGGTTGAGTTTGTTATTGAGCTTGAACCTGGTACCGCTCCTATCTCCAAGCGGCCTTATAAAATGGGTCCTGCTGAGTTGGCTGAACTCAAACGACAGCTTGATGAACAAGAGAAGTTGGGTTTTATTCAGCATAGTACTTCTTCTTGGGGTAGCCCAACAATCTTTGTGAAGAAGCGAGACCAGACTGATAGGCTTTGTGTTGACTATCGGGCTCTCAATGCTAAAACCATCAAGAATAAATATCCCCTTCCGCGGATTAATGATCTCTTCGACCAGCTAGCTGGAGCTGTGGTATTCTCTAAGCTTGACTTGAGGAGTAGTTATCACCAAATCAAGATTCGCAAGGAAGATGTTCCTAAAACAGCTTTCACCACCCGCTATGGCCTGTATGAGTACATGGTCATGTCTTTCGGTCTCACCAACGCACCTGCCACCTTCTCGAGGCTCATGAACTCGGTTTTCATGGAGTATCTTGACAAGTTCGTTGTGGTCTATCTGGATGACATCCTAGTCTATTCTAAGTCATAGGAAGAGCATGAAGAACACCTTCGGTGTGTCCTAAGCAAGCTTCGTGAGAACCGCTTGTATGCAAAGTTCTCCAAGTGTGAGTTTTGGCTGCCTCAGGTAACCTATCTTGGTCACGTCATCTCTGCCAAGGGCATTGCAGTCAACCCGGAAACTGTGAAGACAATTGTTGAATGGCTTCCTCCTGTCAATGTCAAAGAAGTGCGGAGTTTCCTTGGTTTGGCTAGTTATTGTCGTCGCTTCGTTCAGAACTTTTCGAAGATAGCGAAGCCTCTTACCGATCTCCTTAAGAAAGGCAAGAAATACCTTTGGACTCCTGCATGTCAAGCAAGCTTTGAGACACTCAAAGAGAAGCTCACTTCCACACCAGTCTTGGTTCCTCCGGATACATCCAAGCCGTTCCAGATCTTCTGTGACGCCTCTTTGCATGGATTGGGTGCGGTCCTTATGCAAGAAAAACAAGTTGTTGCTTATGCCTCTCGACAGTTGAAGACGCATGAGATCAACTATCCTACACATGACCTCGAGCTCGCAGCAGTTGTCTTTGCTTTGAAAGTATGGAGGCACTACTTGCTTGGCAACCGTTGTGAGATCTTTTCTGATCACAAGAGTCTGAAGTATATCTTTACTCCGCCTGATCTCAACCTTCGGAAAAGGAGATGGATTGAAGCAATCAATGACTTCGATTTGACCATCAACTACACTCCGGGCAAAGCTAATGCCATGGCAGATGCTCTCAGCCGCAAAGCTTATGTCAACAACCTCATGATGGAAGAACAACAGCCTCTCTTGTGCGAGGAATTCCGTCAGCTCAACCTTGAAATTGTGGAACAAGGGTATCTCCTGAACCTTCTGGCTACTCCTCTCTTGGAAGAAAAGGTTCGCTCCTTTCAGCTCGGTGATCCATACACAAGAAAGATCATCTCCAGGATTCAGCTTCCGAAGTATGAGTCCTTCCACGTCGATGATCAAGGAACGCTTTTCTTTGAACACCGGATGTTTGTTCCGAACTACCCGGGTTTGAGAGAGCAAGTTCTCAAGGAGGCGCATGATTCTGTTCTTTCTATCCACCCTGGCAGCACAAAGATGTACATGGACTTGAAAACACAATATTGGTGGCCTAGATTGAAACGATATTGTGCCAAGTATGTCTCGGAGTGTGATGTCTGCCGCAGAGTGAAAGCTGTCCATCAGAAACCTTCCGGTCTTCTACAGCCATTGAAACCACCGGAATGGAAATGGGAGAAAGTAGAGATGGACTTCATCACTGGTTTTCCGAGGTCGCAGAAGGGCAACAATGCTATCTTTGTTGTCATTGACAGGCTTTCTAAAGTGGCTCACTTCTTCCCCGTCAAGGAAACCATTTCTGCAATTCAGTTGGCTGAGCTCTATATCAACAGAATTGTCTCTCTGTATGGGGTTCCTCTCGAGATCAGTTCAGACCGTGGAAGCATCTTCACTTCCAAGTTCTGGGAGAGTTTCCAAAATGCTTTGGGAACAAAGTTGAACTTCAGCACAGCTTACCACCCTCAGTCGCAAGGGCAAGTTGAAAGGATCAATCAGATTCTGGAGGATATGCTTCGTGCTTGCGTCATCTCTTTTGGCATGAAATGGGAAGAATGCCTTCCTTATGCTGAATTCTCGTACAACAATAGCTTCCAGAAAAGTCTAAAGATGGCACCATTTGAGGCTCTCTATGGTCACAAATGCAGAACTCCGATTGGTTGGTCGGGTGCAGGTGAAAGGATCTTGTTTGGCCCTGACATTGTGACTCAAGCGGAGGAGAAGGTCCATATCATTCTTGAAAATCTGAGGATTGCTCAAAGTCGCCAGAAGAGCAATTATGACAGGAAGCACACGGACATGGAGTATGTCCCGGGTGATCTCGTTTACCTTCGTGTCACTCCCATGAGAGGCACGCACCGTTTTGGTATCAAAGGAAAGTTGGCTCCTAGATACATCGGTCCCTTCAAAGTTCGTGGAAGAAGAGGAGAAGTTGCTTATGCTCTTGAGCTCCCGGAAAAACTCAAGGTCCATGATGTTTTCCACATCTCTCAGCTCAAGAAGTGCTTCAAGGATCCCAGCAGGACCGTGGACCATGAGCTTATCAATCTCCAAGAAGACCTGTCTTATCAAGAACACCCCACAAAAATCCTTGAAGTCGCAGAAAGAAGGACTCGCAACAAGTCCATCAAGTTCTGCAAGGTGCAGTGGTCGCACCATTCCGTTGATGAAGCCACTTTGGAACGTGAAGACGAACTCCATGCCAAGTATCATACCCTGTTTGAGTCTTCTTCTTCCTAGAATCTCGGGGCGAGATTCCTGTTTAGTGGGGGAGAGTTGTAGCATCCCAATTGTCTAACAATTGTAATGCTACTTGGTCTAGTAATATAATGGCTACTTCAAATATATAATTGTTGCATCATCATTATATCATGCTCATGTCATCATGCCTCCTTGCATTTGAGCATCATATAAAACCCTTTTTGATTTGGTTCTTATCTCATATGCATTATTAATTGTATTTGCCTCTTGATATTGTATTTGGTTCTTGATATATTGTTTAAATGCCTAAGTTGAGTTGGTGGCATATCTCTTATTAACTCCACCACCCTTTCATTTCACCACCTTATAATTCCACCATCCCACTAAATATGAGCTTTGCACTTTATTTGAGTTTACCTCTAGCTCATGTGGGTTGGGATGGATCCAATTCTTGTCCACATGCTCTCATCTTGGCATCATGTTGTTTTCACATTATTGATATATGAGAGCCACATGGCCACCTTTGCATGCCTTGTGAGTGGACCCCTTTTCCCTAGCTTCCATATGGATTATTATGGAATGAAGCTCATGTTGGAATATTTTTAGGACTATTAATCATCTAGTGGCCCATACACACTAGCATGTCCCATTTGTATTCAAATATGATCATCTCCATTTAATCCACTTGGAACTTTCCTTGTAATTCTTTTGCTTGAGCCTTACTCCACACTTTGGAATGCATAAGAAAATGCCATGTAAATAATCTTGTTTTCACAAAGATAAACATGGTATTAATTAATTATGCATGGCCCATGCAAGTAACCCTTTAGCTTGTCATTTGGATTTTATTAGATTTTTAGTGGATCATCTTCCTTCTTCCCTTACCCTCTTTTGCTTGTTTCTTTTGTGTGGTCTTGCCTTACACCAAAAATCCATGTGCTAGATCATGTGTGTCCTTGATCATGTGCTTGATCATCTCACCTCCCTCTTTCTCTCATCTCACCTCTCTCTTAAGCCCTAACCCGAGAACCCCCTCTAGCTAAACCCTAAACCACCCCATCACCCCCTCTCGGCCTCTCTCCTCTCTCTATCTAGCTGGCCCCACCAGGATCAAACCCCACCCAGCTACCTACCCCTCTCCAACCCTAGACAAACCCTAGCCCGAGCCTCCCATCTACCCAAACCTAGCTCTACCCGAGGCTACCCTCTCTCCCTCTCTCCTCTCCCTGCCGAGGTGGCCTTAGCCCGAGCCTCAACACCAGACCACCCGTCCCCACCTGGAAGCCTCCCCCTACCTGCCCCTGCCCTGCCCTGGCCGACCGAGCACGTGAGGAAGGAGGGAGAAAAAGGTGGCCGAGACCACCTTTTCCATCTACCCCGCTCCCCCATGGCACCACCTCCCTCTCCCGTCCCTATCTACCACCTCACGACTCCCCTCTGCCTCCCCCAGATCTACCCAGGACGCTCCCCTCTCTCCCTGCCGTCCCTCACCACCGCCACCTCCCTCTCGCCGGCCACCGTCGGTCTCCACCGCGTCCAGCCGATCCAGCCGTCAAGTGCGCCGTCGAGGAGGCCTGGAAGACCAAGACCAGTCCCCTGCATCGTCCCGTACACGCAGTAGCGGAGGAGATGCCCCAGACCGCCAGAACCATCGACGCCCGAGCCAAAACACTAGTTCATCGGTCCGTCTGCATCACCGTCGTCTTGCTGCTCCTCTGCTCGATCTGTCCATGCCAACACCCCCACGGTGAGCTCCCTGACCTCCCTGACATGGTCCGCTTCGCCATGCTGCCCTAGCCTCGCCGGCCTTTTCGTCGATCACCCTCCGCGCGCCGCCGCTCGTTTGCTGTTTGCTCGCTCCCGCATCGCAGAAGCCCTATCTAGGCCGCGCCGACCCTCCCTGACACCAAGCCCAGGCCAGCGCAGTGGCTCCGCCTCCGCGTGCGAGCCCTAGGTCACAGGATCGATCCCCGCCCGTGCCGCGCACCGACCCGTCGCTCGGTGCAGAGAGAGAGAGAGAAGAAGTACAGTAGCCGTCGCCACTTTACGCTTAACCCCCTGCACTTTTGTTGCATCAACCCGCACTCCCTCGTGGCCCACTTGTCAGCCTCGTGGCGTTTTTGCAAAAAGGCTCCCCTGCTTTGGTCGCATCAACCCGCAGTCCCCCCTGAGCCGCGTGGCAACCTCGAGCCCGCCCACTGGCGTGTGGGTCCGCTTGTGCCGTGGTCCCACCTGTCATCGCTTGGGCTAGATTAGGCCGCGGTGTAAAATGTTTCTGCGTGCTGTGGAGTCCCAGTCAGCAGAGAGGCCCACCCGTCAGCGTCTGGGTCATTATCTGCCTGGGTAACAAAAGTATTTGTCTGTGATCTACTTTAATTCAAATATTTTTCAAATTAAATCAAATTCAAATTTAATTCTGTTTTTAAATATCTTTTAAAATACAAATCCAAATAATACAAATAATATATGTTTTCAAATCAGAAAAATGTGAGGATTTCAAATATGCCCTCCAAAATATATTTTGAACACTTTAAAATTCCAAGTTGGTTTAATTACAATAAAATGCCCTTTTGACTTAATAAATTAATAACTTTTGTTTTATAAATCCAAATTTAATAAATAATATGTCTAAAATGATTAGCTCGACGAGACCTTTCCGTTTATGCATTCCATGGTTTGATTTGAAGCATGCATCATATAAATATAATGTGTACAGCAACTAATATGAGTATAAAATGGGGCCAAAACTCAATAAAATGATTCATTCTTGTATTCCACACTCACCCATGCCATGCTACCTTATTGCCATGCAAATTGTGCATCATTCATCATGGCATGAATTGTTTACTTGTCGCATTTATTCATATGCTTGCGCACCTTATTTATGTTGGCCCTTGTTTGTTTGGTTCTTCTTCGAATAGACGCTGGGCAGGGGATATATCAAGAGAACCAGGAGCACTACCCAGATCCATCCATTGCTTCAACTGAGCTGCCAGGCAAGCACTACCACATGCTTGCATACATATAGTACCTATTGCCTCTTTCTTATTCTTGCATCATTGAGTCGCGATTGCATTAAACTGAATCCCAAGTATTGCATAGCCTTTACTTTTAAACCCCACCGAAGCTTGTTCCTCCATCCCATGAGCCATTACTACAGGAGTTGTTTGAGCCATGCGAGTCGTAGAACAGCATGTGTAGGGTATGTGAGTGTCTGATGGATAACGAGGTACCTAAACAACTTAACCTGAGTAGTAATGGGATAACTAATGAAAGTGGCATCGGTGAGCCATATTCGCTATTTGGTTTTTCAGGCTCACTTGTGTCCCGTAGGACCCCGAGTACTTGATTCCTGTTCCTTGAATATTCGCGCTATCCACATCCGGGAGGCTTATGAACCCCCCTGAGCCAGAGCTTGATTCATTCTTATTTCTTGAGGGCCACAAACTAGTTTGAGGTTTTATTTACTATCCTGTACTTATGCCATGTTTTACTGCTTTAATTTAAATTGTGCGAGGTAATGCACACTGTACTATTTAGGTCCGTCACCCGTTTACGCTGTATCGACAAGCCCAGTCACACTTTCGGGTTCCCAGTCGTTTACAGCCGGCTCCACAAACCTTGAGGCCGTCTCGGAGTCAGCTAACTTCGTTGCGGGTAGCTCAATGGGGTGGCCCCCTGAAATATTTCTGAATCCTGTGATCGCTTTGTCGTGACTGCCTCGTTGGGTTTTGATTTGGTTTTTCCGAGGCATATCGAGTGTGTGTTGCTATTTGTGCACCCCTGCAGGGTAAAACTTTCTGAAAGCCATGTCTGCGGTTATGGACGACTTGGAGCACAGTTTCTCGATCATAGACAAGCATAACTAAAGTACCGCTTTTAATTTGACTAGACTAGGTACCTGACTAGTAAATAGTGCAACACCCATGGAATGAATAATAAAACTGCCAACGGATGGGGGGTTGTTCGTCCGCTTCCTCGTCGGTAAGCGAGGAGGAGGATGGATCTGTTAAGATTACCGTTATAACTGTTATAACTGTTGTTATTAATTCACGGACATCCGTCTATCTCTGGTTAGGTGGATGGTTAGCGAGTATCTATAGAATTGTTAGGGTTTATCCTTTGCTGCAATTGCGTCACCCCAGGTTGTGTCCCCTTTAGAGGCATAAAGACTTGCTGAGTACCCCTAGGGTCTCACACGATAAATTATTGGTTCAGATGAATAGGTACATTCGCAAGATGGATACTGGGTGGAAGAGACGGACGATGTGGGCAACGATCATTCGGTGTAGAGATTCCGGGAACGGGGATCCGTGAGATCTGTGGGCGGGATGTGCTTATTTATGGGGCATCTTATGCCGATTTGCTTCTTATCCGTACTCGGATTTTGTCTTCCGCTTCCGCTTGATACTCTGATGTTTGATGTATGAGGAGATATCCTAAACTATTATATCTATCTAGGATATTTGGATCTTGCCGTATGGCGTTGCTATATTTCCTTTCTTTTTAGATGGAATGGCTCTGATGTACTATTGTATGGTGGCTTGCATACATACTCATTTGTGTATGTAGTTGATCCCTTCGCCTGCCGATTATGCCGCCCGTTCTTGTCCCGATGTTTGGAAATGGGTGGGACGGCCGAAAGGTCTACCTGTGAGTGGCATTTGGGCCCCACCGTACTATTTCAACCATTTCTGCTCATCCAGGCTTGTAACTAGGAGCGTAATTCACCGAGGTAGTTACATCTATGGTCCGGTGATCGATATTCTTGAACACTTCGGTCTTCTCGGGGACTTCGAGACATTTGCGAAGTAACGAGATATGGAACACATTGTGCACCGCTGACATCTCTTCAGGTAGTTCCAGTTGATACGATACTTCTCCTCGATGGTTCAAAATTTTGAAAGGTCCGATATATCTGGGGGCTAACTTTCCTTTGAGTTGGAAACGTTGCATTCCCTTCAATCGCGACACTTTCAGATAAACAAAATCTCCGATGTTGAAGGCGAGGTCTCGACGTCTCTTGTCGGCGTAACTCTTTTGTCGGGCTTGGGCTGTCTTGAGGTGTTCACGAATCTTGTGAACCTTCTCTTCTGCTTCTCGTAGGATGTCGGGTCCGAAAATCTGACTCTCTCCTACCTCCGACCAGTTCAAAGGGGTGCGGCACTTTCTTCCGTACATAAATTCAAATGGGGCCATTTGCAAACTGGCTTGGTAACTATTGTTGTATGAAAATTCTGCAAATGGCAGACAGTCTTCCCACTGGGATCCATATTCTAACACACATGCTCTAAGCATATCTTCGAGTATTTGGTTTACTCGCTCCGTTTGTCCATCGGTCTGAGGGTGATACGCGGTACTGAAATCTAGGCGGGTTCCTAAACCTTCTTGGACTTTCTTCCAGAATCTCGAGGTAAACTGAGTTCCTCGATCCGAGACTATGTTCTTGGGGACTCCGTGCAAACTAACGATCCTAGCGATGTATAACTCCGCTAGCTTCGAACTCTGGTAGGTAGTTTTGACGGGCAAGAAATGGGCGACTTTGGATAATCTGTCCACTATGACCCAAATAGAGTCATTTCCCCTACTAGAAGTAGGTAGTCCAGTGATCAAGTCCATTCCTACAGAATCCCATTTCCATTCCGGAATTTGCAAAGGTTGCAACAATCCAGCGGGTCTTTGATGTCCTGCCTTGACTCGCTGACATATATCACACTTGGCGATATAGCTTCCGATTTCTCTCTTCATGTTATGCCACCAAAATTGCTCTTTCAAATCTTGATACATCTTAGTTCCTCCGGGATGGATAGAATAAAGAGTATCATGAGCCTCCTTCAAGATAACTTCTTTCAACTCCGAATCTGCTGGTACACAAAGGCGTCCTTTGTACCACAAAACTCCTTCGTCCTCGGTGAATCCGGGTACTTTGCGTGTACCGATACGACGCTTGATTCCGTCGATACTGGCATTTCCCTTCTACGCCTCTTTAATCTGACTGATCAAAGTGGGCTGAAGTTTGATGCTAGCCAAAAATCCTTCACTTACTAATTCCACTCGAAAATCTTCCATCTCTTTGTGCAAACTTGGTTGCTCCTTTAAAATCATGGAGTTCAAGCGGCACGACAATCTGCTAAGGGCATAGGCTACCACATTGGCTTTTCCAGGATGATAGTGAATGTCCAGGTCGTAATCCTTGGTTAACTCAATCCATCTTCTCTGCCTCATATTCAGCTCCTTCTGAGTGAATATATACTTTAGGCTCTTGTGATCCGAATAAATCTCACAACGGTTTCCCATCAGGTAATGTCTCCATGTCTTTAGGGCTAGAACTACGGCTGTGAGTTCGAGGTCATGGGTTGGGTAATTCTGTTCATGTTGCTTCAATTGTCGCGATAGATAAGATATAACTTTGCCTTCTTGCATTAGCACACATCCGAGACCAATCTTGGATGCGTCACAATACACATCGAAGGGCTTCGTGATATCCGGCATGATCAAGATTGGGGCTGAAATCAATCTCCTCTTGAGTTCTTGAAAACTTGTTTCACATTTGTCGGTCCATTCAAACTTCTTGTCCTTCTTCAGCAATTGGGTCATGGGTCGGGCTATACTTGAGAATCCTTCTACGAATTTGCGGTAATATCCCGCCAATCCGAGAAAAGCACGAACTTGGGTTTGAGTGGTTGGGGCTTGCCAATCTTCTACATCTTTCACTTTGGCAGGGTCAACGGCAATTCCTCCGGCTGATACAATGTGACCGAGGAATCCTACTTCCTGTAACCAGAATTCACATTTTCTAAATTTTGCATACAACTGATGCTCTCTAAGGGTTCCAAGAATGGTCCTTAGGTGTAGCTCATGTTCTTCTTCCGATTTGGAATAAATCAGAATGTCATCGATGAAAACAACGACAAACTTATCTAGGAAATCCATAAAAATCTTATTCATGAGATTCATGAAATAAGCGGGGGCATTGGTTAATCCAAAAGACATGACTGTATACTCATACAATCCATATCTGGTGGTGAAGGCAGTCTTTGGGATATCCTCTGCACGAATTTTGAGTTGATGATAGCCGGTTCTAAGATCAATCTTAGAAAACAACTGGGCACCGTTCAACTGATCAAACAAATCTTCTATCTTAGGCAAGGGGTACTTGTTCTTGATGGTGACATCATTCAACTTTCGATAATCCGTACACAAACGGTTACCTCCATCTTTCTTGTCCACAAACAAGACAGGTGATCTCCATGGGGACGCACTCGGTTGAATCAATCTGATTTCTAGCATGGAATCCAGTTGCTTCTTCAGTTCTTCTAGTTCTGACGGGTTCATACTATACGGTCTCTGGGCTATGGGTCCTGTTCCGGGGATTAGTTTGATGATAAACTCGATATCCCGATCTGGGGGCATACCGGGCAAAACATCTGGAAATACATCGGGGTATTCGCAGACTATCCGAACTTGGTCAATGGTAGGTTGGGCTAGACTCTTGTTACACTTGAATTGGCGAGGTAAGGTTTCAGATATATGCTCGACTGATATTCCGGTGGTACTGGTCATGGTAATGGCTTTCTTGGCACAGTCAATCAATCCTTTATGCTTGGACATCCAATCCATTCCTAGTACTACTTCCAAACCTTTAGTTCCGAGTACTATTAGGTTAGCATAAAAATCTATGCCATGGATTCGGATAGGGACGACTGTGCAAATTTGCCTAGCCTTGGTGGTTGATCCGGGAATTTGTACAATCATCACATGCTTCAATTTGGTTGGTTGAATTTTACTAGTGCAGGCAAATTCTTCGGTGACAAATGAATGTGATGCACCAGAATCAAACAACACTCTTGCAAGTACTGAATTAACAGAAAACATACCCAGCACGACGTCTGACGCTTCCTGAGCTTCTTCAGCATGCATGAGAAAAAGACGGCCATTGCGGTTGAGTGAATTCCCTGGGGCAAATCTTCTCCCTGGCTGGACACGACGCTGCTGCTGAGCTGGGACATTGGCGTTGGGGGCTGTGGCATTCTTCTTGTTGGGGCACTCGTTGGAATAGTGGCCTTTATTTCCACTGTCATAATAGGTCACTTGTGACTTGTCCTTGGCTGCGATAGGCACAACATTGCTTCCAGTCCTTGGGGCAGTGTTGGGGTTGGTGGTAGTATTGTTGGTGTTGAACTTGGGTGGGGCACGGGTGAAATTGCTAGAGTTGCTGGGGTTGTTGTGATTTCCTCCGGGTCTAGGGTTTCCACGGTTGGGATAGGTCGGACGGGTCATAGGGGGTCTGTTGGTTCTTGGGGCAAATCCTGGAGATGGGTTGGGGCGATACTTTGGGGTCTGATGGGTTCCTGGTTGATGCATCATGCGACGCTTGCGGTTCTCATTGGCTTGGTTGATCTTTCCTTCCATTTGGATAGCAGAGTCGACAAGGGCTTCAATATCAACAAAGGGGATATTGACTAACACCGTCTGCATCTCGTCATGCAGACCATTCAGGAATCTTTCTTTCTTCTTGGCTTCGGTGTCTATTTCGTCCGGGGCATACCTAGCTAATGACAAAATTTTGTCACGGTATTCCACTACAGTCATCTTTCCTTGCTTCAACTCTCTAAACTCGTCTCTCATTCTCTTGATTAAACCAGGTGGCACATGGGTTCTGCTAAACTTGACCTTGAATTCCTCCCAGGTCATCATCTGGCCTCCGGTCATTGCATGAACACTGTTCCACCATGCCCTGGCATCTCCGGCTAGATAATGGGTGGCGAACAAGACTTTCTCGTTGGCTTCCACTCCGGCTACTTCTAAGTTATTTTCCATGGTTTGCAGCCAATCATCGGCGTCTAGGGGTTCTTCCGACTTGGTGAAAACGGGTGGGTTGGTATTCTGGAAATTCTTGAGCTTAGATCCGTGGTTGTCCTGATTTCCATGGACTTGGTTGTTGTGGGCTAGCTGGGCTATCTGTTGCAGAGTGGCTAGGTTGGCTTGACGTTCCGCTCTTTCAGCTTCGCGGTCAGAAGTCAACATTTGCAGGATCTGCAACATCGGGTCCGGGGCTGAACCACTTCCTCCACGTGGCATCTGAAGATTTAGATAGATCATGAGAAAAGAGGGAAATTGCTAAGGTTTTGGGTTTTTGAAAAGTTTTTTGGAGTTTGACTCAAGTTTTCTAGCAACTTGCTTTTTCATTCATTCACTCATAGCACACAGTACAACACACACCACAACAAGGAAAACAGATGGTTTTAAGAACCATTCTGGAATCTATGATACAGTGGGACCGACTACTACTCACTACGCTAGTGCTCAGTGCTACTACTCCTCGGAGTCTGTGGCTTCATCATCTTCAGGATCATCGATGAAGGCGAAATCATCCTCATCGGTGAAGAAGTCCATGGCCTGATCCTCCAGAAAATCATCGTCATCGCTGAGATAGGAGTAAGGGTCTCCACGAAGATCTTCTCCGGCATTCTCCCTTTCCTCCAACTGCATGTCCCTCTCGTGGATGGTCTCTTCCAGAGATGAGATGCGATGGCGAAGACGGGCAATAATGCGCTCCTTCTTGTCGAGCTGACGGCAGCGAGACTTGCGATCCTTTGCTAGCATGGCGATGGTCTGATCCTTCGTCTTGATGATGGCAGACTTGTGGTTGCAATAGTCACGACAGTTGTCCAACTCTTGTTGACGATCATACATCATGAAGCTAAGGTGGTCCAATTGAGTCTTCAGCTCGGGGTGGTATGGGGCTTCCAGTGGTTGTCCATTTGCATCACGTCTTGGGAAAAACTCAAAGCGAGTACCCTTGATCTGATTGATGCTCTGCCCACACAGACGGGAAAGATCTTCCTCATTGCTCTGGCAAGTTCATCGAGCCAGTTGTTTTCCCTCAAGGTAAACTGAATTCCCTCTGCTGTGGGAGGTTCAATCTTTCCTCGGAGACTTGCAACACTTAGCCACTGCAGATCTTCTCCTGCTTGATCATTGAGCTGAGCTCCGAAGAACTCGGGGTGTGGACGCTCCAGAAGTTCCGAAAGCTGATCCAGATCCCTCTCAAAGATAAGGTCTCCTCCATTCCCGAGTTGATAAAACTTGTTGTACTTCACGTCCATCTATAAAAATAGAGGATGAGTAGATTAGCAGAGTGATCAAGTGTGGCAAAATTTTATCTATTTTGCAAGAGTTTTTGGGGAACATGAAGTTTTATTAAAGAATTAAAGAGGTAAGAATGAGAATAAGTTTTCGTAAATATTTTTGTTCTGTGGTTTTGAAACTAAGTTTTTGGTTCAACGTCCAATCTAACTAGGGTCTCCTATGGTCAGGATGGCTCTGATACCAACTTGTCAACACCCGGATTTTTCAATCCTAGATGCCTGTTATGCCATACATCGCAATCCCAGGATTACCATTTTTGCGAGACATAACAGAATTGGATATCATAGTACTTCATCCATTACAAACGATACATAAGTTCTTACACAAATAGGGATCTCATGATCCAGTTCTTAATACAACATCAAGCAGCGGAATACGTAATAATAACGGTAGCGTAGGCGAAGCTCCATCTTCGGGGTCACAGGCAATGCTGACGATGGGAGATGATCCTAGTTGTCGTAACCTTCCTGGGTCCATCCTCCAGGTACTCCTCTTCATAGTCTGGCCATGGGAATAGCCAGGGACAAAGCCATGAGTACTCTTTAAGTACTCGCAAACTAATATGTGGCGCCCCGCAAAAACCACTACTAGAAAATCGCGTTGTTTTTGTGCATTGCATCATCATGACCGCATGCTCATGTCATCATGCCACATTGCATTTGAGCATCGTCATCATCATGCATTTGTTTGACTGAAACTATTTTCGAAAAACATATTTTGTTTTTCTAAATACCCCGCCTTTATTTCAAATCCAAAACCCGGGTCTCCGGATTATTTTGTTTCGTCTACCAATGGATTTCAAAAGCCCCGTTTTAAATAATAAAATATTTTTTTTGGGGCAGCCGTACCGGGCCGATCCGACCCAGTCGGCCACCCCCAGTACAAAAACCAGACTATCTAAACCCTTTTCCTACCCAATCCTATCTACCCACCCTTCCTCCACCTCACTCCCACCACTCACGGTTCGCCACCTCATCTCTCCTTCCTCCTCCAGCCAACCACCACGCGCCACCTCAGCCGCCTGCCCCACTCCCCACCTTTTCCTTCCTGCCCTGCCGCCTCTCTCTCTCTCTCACCGCCTGCCACCTCCTCACCTGGCCCACCACCTGGGCCGCTCCTCACACGCACACCCACGCCACCCACGCACGCCCACGCGCCTCACCCGTCCACCCCGCTCCGCTGGCCCACCCCATAGCCCCGCATCATGCGCGCGAGGCGGGACCCACCCACCCCATCGACGCGTAACGCACGCGTCCGTCTCCCTCTCCTCTCGTGACCGCTTCCTCTCTCCCCGCGTCTCCCTCCTTCCTTGTATCTCCCATCGCGCCGCCGTCCGCCTCCTCGGGAACCCGCCTCTCCGCCGCCTCTCTCGGTCCCCTTACTCGCAGCACCGGCCGCCGTCTCCTCTACAGGCCGCTCCAGGCGCCTGGCCGCCTCGGCGCGCCTCTGCCCCACCTCAGCACCTTTGCCCTGCGCCGCCCTCCGACGAGTCGACGTCGCCCCCTGCAGTCTCGCCTGCGCCGTCGGCTTCTACCTCCTCCAGCGCTCGCCTCGAACCTCGCCTCGCCCCGGCCTCGATGCAACCGCCGCCTCCCCTCCGTCTCTGCCTCCCCATCGCCGCAGGTCCCAGCTCGCCCGCCTCGCCGGAGTCCGGCCCGGTCCGTGCGCGAGCCCGCCTGAGCTCCTCCCCGAGACGCCTCCTTCCGAGCGCATCTCCCCACCACCGGCCCTCTGCCTCCCCGTCGCCGCCTCCGCCCGCGTGAGCTCCGCCCTCCCTCTCCCAGGCAGCACCGCCCCGGGCCCCAGCGCGTCCTCGGCCTGCTCGCCGTCCGCCATCGCGAGCGCGCGCCGCCGCTCTCTGGCCAGGCCGAGCCTCCTCTGGCCGCCGCCAAGAACGCCGTCTGGAGCAGAGCATCGAGGCCGCCGCTCGAGCCTGGCATCCCCGACCCTAAGCCGCCCTGCCTCTGCTCGCCGTCGCCGGGCCCTATATCGGCTCTGCCTCCATCGCCTCCTCGCGGTACCCCTGTCGTAGAGCTCCAGCCGCTGCCACGAGCCCCGCCATCGCGCTCCTCCTCTCCGAGTTCGGCCCGCTCCCTGAGCCGGCGCCTCCAACACGTCCCCGCGCGAGAGCTCGCCGTTGTGGGATCCCGTCTTTGTGCGCTGCGTCCGCTTGAGCCTCAAGCTCGTCTCCATCTGTGCATGCTCCTGGCCGTGTTGGCCTCGATGTTGTAGTTGTTTGTACTTTACCAGGACCAAGTGGCGATGTGGTGCTGTTGTTTGTGCTGGTGCGGTGACCACTGCGACTATGATCCGCTACCGAGGGATAACAAAATGTAAAGAAGACACATGCTACCTCTCGGTGCACAAAGCTGGACAAGGGCACCGGTGATGCACGAACAAACTACTTCCAGGACCAATATACGACAAGATCTCCGTCATGAACATCAAGATGTTCTTTCATGGATTCCGAAGCCCCGATCCGAAGGCAAGACCGCACCCGCCGGCCCCGAAGACCATAGATGCGACAAGTCCTCCTTCCC
Source organism: Avena sativa (assembly GCA_916181665.1). NCBI lineage: Eukaryota > Viridiplantae > Streptophyta > Magnoliopsida > Poales > Poaceae > Avena > Avena sativa. Next base: position 244,218,240 of record OV702297.1, read on the forward strand.
GGAACACCAAGCTCTTCATCCCGAACGCCAAGACCGACCTGACACGCGGAACCGACAAGATCTTCGCGACGACAAGATCAACACCGACCAGGGCGAACCCGATGCGCCCCCGACGCCAAACCAAGTCCTCCTTCCTGGAACGCCAAGCTCTCCTTCCGTTGTCCGAGAACGATCTCGTCGAGCCGTTCTCCCGTCGAACCCTGAGACCGACCCCGAACCCCTCGGAGCCCAAGTTCGCCGAACCCTAATGTGATTCCCTATCCGAGACCCCATTATTTTATAATATGACATTATCAACTGATGCATATTAAATTGTTCATGCATGCATACTTGTCTGTGGTTTGGGGGCATTATGCCAATTCATCTCATAATTAAATATGGAGTCTATATGCGGGATATCTTTATCTTATTCTGGACTCCATTTAAATTGGCATAGCGAACCGAAGCCATGTTTTGTCTTGCTAATCCAACATTTAATTTGCGGGGTAGATAAATAACTTGAACCGTTTAATTAAATGTCGGGACCCCGGTTCCGTTAATATTGCCTAATTGCATCGCACCTTTGCCATGTCATACATCATACATGCATCATGCCCGATTTTCTACCGTAGTATTAAATAGTCCATCCGGTGTTTCTTCTAGTGCTTTGCTTCTTCACGAATTAGGCCGATGAGTTGATGCGAGTGTCGACCCGATCTCGGATGAACCATCAGCAATGTTTTTTAGGCGAGCATCTCCCCTTTTCTACCTATCTTACTTTTATAGTATTTATTTCCCTCCTGTTGATCTATTGCTATCGGTGTTGCGATGCTCTAGTTTTAGTGTCCGTGGTATCCCTTGCAGCCTTATATTGCCTTGGACACATCCTATTACCTGTTGCTTGGTAGATAGTTGGACTTGCGTGTCGTAGTTGCTTGCTCAAGTGCTGTTGCGTGTCGTCCAGTACCACAGTTGTTGGAGTATTGCCGTGTGTTTAATGTTGGAGATGATCATGGCTTTAATTACTGTTTAACAACTAAAATTGAAAGTAGGTAAATGCAGAGGCACAGGTGGGCAATAGATGTTATTTGGGTGTTAACCGTCCACTTGTGTCCCGTAGGACCCCGAGTTCTTGACCCCTGTTCCGAGATCGAGCGCGCTAACCACAGGTGGGGTGTGTGGGCACCCCCATCGATTAGTACCTGATTTCAAAGTATTGTACTGGGGGCCACAAAGTAGTTTGGGGCTTTATTACTATTCTGTACTTATGCCATGCTTTACTGCTTAATTTAAAATTGTGCGAGGTACTGCACCTGTACTGTTTAGGATTGCGGAGTATTTTCGCAGTATCGACAAGCCCAGTCACACTTTCGGGTTCCCAGTCGTTTACAGCCACTGGCGCAAACCCTGAGTCTGTCTCGGAGACCGGCCGACTTCGTTGCGGGTAGCTTAGTGGGGTGGCCCCCATGTACTTGCTTTGGATCTGGGAAACGTCATGACTTAGGCCCTGCCGACATATCGATGGGTGTATGTTAACTGATCTGGCAAAAAGGGTCGAAGTGCGTGTGGATACTTTGGTGCACCCCTGCAGGGTTAAATCTTTTCGAAAAGCTGTGTCCGCGGTTATGGACGACTTGGAGCACAGTTCTCGATCATAGACAACTATAACTAAAGTTTACTGTTATAATTTGACTTGTATCCGATATGACTAGTAAACAGCTCCACTGCAACGGAATGGCTAAATAAAAGTACCAACAACTGCTGGGTTTTGGGATATCTCATGTTAATTGTATCTGACTAGTAAGTGTTGCAACTACAACGGAATGGTTAACTAAATCTGCCCACTGCTTATTATATCAGGAGGACTCATGCTATCTATAATTGACTAGTAATTACCGCAACTATAACGGAATAAATAAAACTGCCAACTGTGTGAGTTCCTCGGTTGACTTCCTCGTTTGGTATCGAGGGGGGGGGGAATACCAGGATGGGTATGTTTGGTGATAGTATTAGGGTGGTTCCAAATAGGTCTTTCTTATCCCTCTCTGATAGCCGCCAGTTATATTGAGTCTCTATAGGTTGTTAGTGCATGCTGCGCTGCCGCTTCAGTCCACCATACCTATGTAGGCGAGGACCGCCGAATTCTAGTCTCGCCGTGTACTGGCCTCAGTACTGACCGCTCTCTTTTTCTTTTTCCTTTGCCCTTTGTCGGCACCCCTTTTGTTTAAGCAAGTTTTGAGATCGACGTTGTTAGCAGGGTTACCCTTCCGGCTTGGCCTGGGCAGGGTTATGGACGCCATTGGTTATTCTTCAGGGCTCTTAGCCCCATTTGGATCTTGTCCGTAGCCGGACGTTGTATTGTTTTCAAGGTGATTTGGATCTTTGTACTGTATATCTGTATTCTGGACTCTTTGAGTCATTGTTGTATATACCTGTTCTATGGGTTCCATCGTGGACTAATGTGTAATGATATTACTTCATTTTCCACCCGCACGCAAGTGCCTGGTGGGCACCTTTGAATTGTTTCTATGCGGGTTTGGCGTGAATCGCTGAGACTTGCATAGGGTCGATTCTAAGGGTGTTACATAATACTAACAGGTAAGGGGTTTTTGGATAATAGGACACTAGGCTCTAGGGTTGTTTTGCAAAAAGCCAGGTTTATCTTTAATAAGTTCCGAAGCTAGTCATAGTTTTATAACTCCTAAGTGGGATCTTGTAATCCAGGTCACAACTCTGTTGTGGTCAAGTCAAAGTCGCAATTCATTTCACAAGTCATTTTAAAAGTCTGACGGGGGAACAGTATGGCCACTCCAACTGTCCATAACCGCGGACGCGGCTATTCGAATAGTTTGACACTCTGCAGAGATTGTACACTTTCACCACAACATTCGATACATCCGTCAGGAACAAATCCTGAATTCACCATACTCAGTATGCAGATAATCAATCCTAACCTTTCGATTACACGCCCTAGTATAAGCACCTCTCCTGTGAGTTTGGCCTCCCAACCATGACCACTGTCATCTTGGGTACTGCACAGGTGGACAATCTTCACAAGGTAGCCTCAGCTCAGACCTTGGCCGGGAGGGAACTAATACTAAGGTATATAAGTTTCCAGTCAAGCCCTACCCAATATTCCGGTATTGTGGTTGTACGCAAAAATTGGAATGGTATCGCATCCAGACAACCATCAGTTTTATAAAGGGCTAAGGCTCATGCCTCAACATTTTCATCACCAAAATCATCAAGGGTTTGGAAACACATGTCCAAAACATTTCAATAGAATGATCCATCATTCCAAGGTTTTCATAACCATTTTTCCACCAAGTATTCCCATCTAAAGTTGATTAAGTTTTCTGCTTAGCACTAACATCTACAGGTGGGGTTGGTACTAATGAGGGGTGGTAACTAGTGGAGTTTCACTAAGTCCAACATTATATCTTAGGCTGATATCAAGGTTTCTAGCTTAGGCCAAATTTTATGCTCTTTAAGCAACCTTCAGCACAACTGTCTAGTATCTACCAAACTCTTAGGTAGACTCTAAGTAAGCTTTGATAAAGAAATAAAGTAAGAAGCTTGCCATAAAACTAGGATTGGTTTAGCAAGTAGGTATGATCACATATGCTTGAGGCATATAGTATTCATATCACAAGTATGGGTTTGTGGCATCAGTAGGGTATCTTGCAAGTGTTAGCTTGCATTGGTATAGTATCAACTTGCATCAGTGTCAATATAAGCTTGTATAGTTACTAGATTGCCTTGTGCAGATCAGTGGTTGAAGTTCTCCTCGGCTTCCTCTTCGTAGTATCCTCCTTCCTCCTCATAGTATCCTTGGTCGGTACTAGCGTCTATGAATAAATACGAGGTACACAATCACCAAACAATACTTAACTACTTGCAATCATCACAGGCAAGGGTCCTATAGATGATCTAGCATCATCTCTAACATTACAAGGTTAAAGCTTGGTTTAAAACTTCTTATTTTTAGAAAAGTAATTTCTACTCATTGAAAAACTACTTAAGATTTAATATTCTCCAAACTAAACATGGGATCATTTTGACACATGTCATCACCACATATTGTAGTCCATGGGAATGTGTTTTAAAGTAGTGTCACAATTTAATAAGGTTTTACCCTTTTATTTCAATTAATTAAAGTGGCTAGAAATGCTTATGAAGCATTCTTTTATTACTTGAACATTATTTCTGCAAGTAAACCTATATATTTTTATATATTCTGAAAGGTATGGTTAAATGTGATTTTTGAGAGTTGGAATCAACTCAAAAGCTTTTATGGTTTAAATTTGAAAAATGTTTGAATGCAGAAAAGCTTCTGCCTTGTTATTTTTGCTATGGGTGATCTACAGATCCAAATGACTTGACTCCAACGGGCTTGGATTAAGCATTCATAGACTTTTCCAACAAAATTGGTTTCATCCAATTTGGTGCACTGAATCGATCTGGGTTGATTTTTGAAGTTGGGTACAGAAGTATGTTTGAATTTAAAAAGAACAGGTTTAATTTGAATTGCTGGGCTGCGCGGGAAATTCTAACGGGCCGGCCTGCTAAGCGCAGTGCTCCCACGGGCTGCGTAAGTGGGTGTCCCCACTCGTCAATGACACGGGGCTGGGCGAAGCGGTATGGGGCAACATGGATCGTTCGATCTAGTTCTAATCCAACGGCTGAGGGTCATCATCGACGTGAGACAGCTCCGGCGAGAACGAAACCTAGCGCGGCCAGATGGGGGTGCTGGGGGCTCACCGGGGTACTGGCGAGGGTCGGCGAGGCGGGCGAACGACGAAGTCGATGACGGCGAACCTCCTGGTACTAGTGGCTTCTCCTAGGGCGGCTCCAATCGCTGGCTCCCTTCTTCTCCGGCAGCGGCAGGCTTCAGTGAAATTCCGGCGAGGTGGTGCTCGGCTTGCTCTGAGGATGGTGTGGCAGGGAGTGATATGGTGTGAAGAAATCGTGCGGGGGTGGCCTCTATTTATAGTCGAGCGAGGGGACCGTCGGGGCGCAAGGTGAGCTCGTCGGGGGCGACGTTACAGGCGGCTAATGGCATGGGCAAGGGTAGGGGACGGTGCTGTGTCTCCTGGCGATGCTCAACGACATGATCGCGAGGCATGGGGCGGTGCGGTTTGGTCTGGAACGGGCGGCGCTCTACGCGGCAGAGGCGGCGTCTTTGACGGCGGGCGGAGGCTGTATGGCACGGGGCGGCAAACGGGGGTGTCTGGCGGTCTCCTGGTCGGTGGTGATAGTGTATGCACGCGGTGAGGGCGGCGCGCGGTCTGTGGATGATGGTCGAGGGTGGCGCTCTGGCGCACGCTCGGCATGGTCTGGGCGTGTCTCGTGCGCGTGGTCCAGGGCTTGGCAACGCTCGCGGCTGGGACAGGCAGTGGCGGTGGACGGTGGGCTGCCTCCCAGACAAGGTTGGCACGGCTAGTTCTTCCTCTAGCCTGCTGTCCACAATAGGGTGACATGGGGTTGCTCGGCTGTTCACCATTAATGACAATGGCAAGCTCACAGGGGTGCTAGTGTTGGGCTAATCTTTCTAGATGATCTACTGGGTTGTGTGTGAGCTAACTAGGGAACAAGTTAGGCTCAAAACACTGCACACTATAGTGTTTGATGTTTTGTTTGATTTGTTTCTGCAACCTGTTTGATAAAATGGCCGCATGAAATCAAGTTTTGAATTTCGAAATGATTTTTGGTGGGTTTGCTAGATTGGTTCTGGTGAGTCTGCAGAAGCTTGGGTTTTGAAAGTTGAGCTTGTTTGGGTGGGTTTTGGAAAAGTGGGATCTTCCCATATGAAGAAGATTCAATTTTGAATTGTCATTTAAACTATGCATTTGAAAGTTTCTGGATGATCACAAAGTGGGCCTTGATACTTTGTTATGAGTACATTCGAGGGGTTCAAAGATCCAGAAAAGTTTCTGTTAGGTTTTGAAAGTTTGAGACAGCCAAAGTAGGCATGGGAGTTAAATTGGTCAAAATGACCATTCACTTAATATATTTGTTTTGATTTACTTGTCTGTAGGAAAAGTGTGGGAAATGTTTTAAATGATGTTATTTTCACCTAAGAAACATTTACAAGCAATGGTTCACACAAACAAGGTGGTTTTTAAAGAAATTCAAAATTCTTGCATACACATATACATGCATTCATGAATTCATTTAGAAAAGTTTTTGTTAACCCTAAACTTGATGATTAGTGTTTTGATGATCTAAGTTTGATATTTTTGGGATGTTACACAAATAAAATTAATAAGGCCAATGCAATATGAGGAGAAGAATCAAATAAAAAGGGGTTTTATATGATGCTCAAATGCAATGTGGCATGGTGACACGAGTATGATATTATGCAATGCAAGAATGACATGTAGGAAGTAGCATTATATAATAAACCAAATAGCATTACAGTTGTTACACAATTAGGATGCTACAACGGGATTGGCAATGGTGGTCATGGTGGAAAGCGTCTCGGAGAGGAGGACAGGTTTGGCGACCAACGGCTCGGGAACGGACGAAGCTGTGGTGACCGCCGGTTGCCATGGTGGTTGCCGTAGCCAGCAGCTCGAAGAGGAGGTCAGAGGTGAGGCGACTGGTGGCTCAGGAATGGACAGGGCGGTGGAAGCAACGGTGGCCCTCGGACTAGGGAAGTTGTGGAGATCGTCGGGGATGGCCGCGGTGGTTGCGGTAGACAGCGGCTCGGAGAGGATGTGAGAGGTGCGGCGACCAGCGTCTCGGGAATGGACGGGGCGGTGGCAGCGAACTATGCCTTAGAGAGGAGGAGGTGCAGGGGCGTTTGGTGCGCGTGGTGGCGGGGTTGAGGGAGATGACGGGAGTGAGGTAGGGGTCGATCTGATCGAAAGGGCGAGGCATTATAAAATGCCTCAGAGTGCTAATTAGCCGTGGAGTTCAATTCATGGTGAACATCTCGGAGCGTAGCCATGGCATTTACTTGTTGCCAACGCCACTAGTAGGTTTGTCCCGACTTCGTTAGTGGGACTCTGTCACTGATGGTGTTCCAGTATAACTAGACGCCACGAATAGCTTATACTGGTGGCGTTGAGTAATGATTGAACACCACTATTATTTTTTCTGCAAGTGGTGGTGCGCAATATATTTTGGATGCCACTAGGGAAATGACCGCTATAAGGGTTTTCCTACTATTGCACGGCAGGTTGATCAGATTGCAATACTCTCTAGAGTTCGTGCATATTATCCACAATTCACGATCAAGTCCTTTTACAAACTATACCATGATGAAGCTTTCCCTTATTAGCCCCTCTACCTTCCGGATCCACTCGTGCCAAAAATCCTTCAAGTGGTGGTACCCAGGTGAGGTTTCCCACTAAGTACTAGGCCAAGACAGAGCCCATATATATTATGGTTGCCTGGAAGCTTCTGAATTCTGGAATATGGCAGCCTTCTTTGATTCCTGGGCGGCCATCCTCCAACCAAATTCCACTCGTAGACCCGACAACCAATCCGCCCAGAAGAAAACTTAGTTTTATTTTGAAGTAGACTTGAGGGGAAAAAGGTTCGCTTAAAAGAGCTTTCGTACATAGAATAATTTCATTCTTTTGAAACCCCCCACCCAACGGTATTATATATATATAGCTTAGCACAAGAAGTACTTAGAAAATTTCAGCAGTAACCTATTAGGAGGGAAATCCTAAGTATAGAACTACTCATGGCATACTACAATAATCATCGTACTTGCAAAATAATTCTAAGTATTTCTAGCAAAACATCCTAAACATGCATTCTACTATTTTGAAGATCGAAACATGCATATTATCAAAATTGGGACAACATATAAACAAGTGGTGTAACTTGCCTTGATCTGGACAACACTCTATGCAATAGTACTCCTCGGTGCACGCCGAGTAATCTAATGAAAGCACAACATAGATCCAATCACAAAATGCACATAAACATTGCCACAAGCGTAATATGCATGCATGCAACATGGTAATATGCATGGATGATTTTTAGTTCAACCAAGAATATTACTTTGGGTTGTATTATGTTTGAGTATGTCGTTGGTAACAATTTCTCATGGGTTTCAATTTAATAGTATTATTAATACCCCAAATATGCTCATAAAGGGATCTATTCTTCCACTCTACCACGAAACAGATCTAAAACTTCTAAGAAGAATATTCCAAAGCCAAACAGTAAATCTCGTAATTACGAAACCAACGTAACAAGAATCAGCTAAAACGGAGTTACAATTAACTTTTAAGAATTAAAATACTCCAAACTAGAGTTTAAATCCTACAAAGTTATTACTAGAGTAAACTAGCAATTTTTATTATAGATCTGCAATATACACAATTTTATTAATCCAACGGTATATTATTTGCAATTTTTGGCTAAGAATTTAATTTATAATGAATTTGCAAGTATAAACCAATTTATGACTATTTTAAAACAAAACCTAGTCAGACAGACACGCTGGCAACATGTGGCGCCCGCCGATTGGTTCTACTTGCTGACGTAGCACTAATGTGGCACGCGTGACACGCGGCGAAATGTGGTTGGATCGTACATGTTCGGGACGCGATCTAATCTACGTCATTGGTGCAGGTTCGGGCGGATGGGAATGATAGCGAGTTACCAGCGGTGGCGGGCGACGACGGTGACGGCTTGCTCAAGTGGTGGATGGCGATGATGTCTTGATGGCTTATCTGATGGGTAAGTGACTATCGGTGATTAGAACCTTCCCCCGGTCCTCCTTGTACCCTTGGAGGCGTCCCTCGTTTCCTCGAACGACGTCAATGCATAGATGGAGTGGGCGAACTCCGACGAGGCTCTGGTGATGAATCCGGGCGGCGCAGGGTCCTGTTCAAGGGGTAAAAGGAATGAGGCGACACATTTGTTAGCGGAGGGTGCAAAGGACAGAAAGAGGGGAGGGAGGTGTCTCATATTTGATAAGGAGGCTAACCTTCCGAAGCTCCGCAGCGCTGCGACTCCGGCGAGGTCGGAATCGATTTCTACTGGCGGCTAGGGTTCGAGGTGTCTAGGAAAAAGCGAGGGCCATGATGTGGGGAGTGTATATGGCGGGGTTTCATGCGGTAGGGGCGCGGATTCGGCTCTAATACGTCCGAGATTCTGTTTGAGACGCGGTGGCGGGCATGTTCGCCCCGGTCTCTACGGAGACGACGACGGAGTGGGGCCCCACATTAAGCGGCTGTGGGGGCTGGCGGGCTACACGGCTAGTGCTTTGGGCTAGCCTAGCTAGGTAGCCACGGATAATGCTTCTCGCTTTCTTAGATTAGGTTTCTCTTTTTTCTTTTTATCATTGTCTGTTTTATAAGTAACTTAATAACTTTTGCATTTAAAATCGAAAGTTACTGAATTTGGTCTCAAAAAGTTTGCAAAAATAAGGAGATCAACATAGGTCATAAACATAAACTTTTTACATAGTTTGAGAAGGTTAGGTTTATAAAACCCCCTTTTCCCATATAGGACTATTTTAAGAAAACCAAATTAGGGTTTTTGAGTAAGGTTTTCCATGAAAATGTTTACATAATGCCATGATGCAAATGGCATGTATGAATGCTTCTAGTAACATCTAAGGTTAGAAAATTTGGGATGTTACAAACCTACCCCTGTTAAAAAAAATCTCGTCGTCGAGATTCAGGTTGGCTACCAAATAGGTGCGGGTGTTCTGTCTTCAAGTCATCTTGACTTTCCCATGTGGCTTCTTCCTCGGAATGGTGATTCCATTTCACTTTGCAAAACCTGATAGTCTTGGTACGAGTAATCCTCACGGTTCTTTCCAAAATCTTGATAGACTTTTCCTCATAAGTGAGCTCGTTTTCCAACTAAACCTCATCCAGGGGAACTGTATCTCTTAGCATTGTTTCAACCATTTCTGGGTTACACTTCTTTAGTTGTGACACATGGAATACATCATGAACAGTTAATACTTCTGGTAATTCCAACTAATAAGGAGCTTCTCCTCTATGAGCCAGAATATTATAGGGTCCTATGAAGCGAGGTGCCAGTTTATCCTTGATTCCAAATCTCTTAACTCCTCATAGCGATGAAACTCGAAGATACGCATGGTCTCCTATTTCATAAGTTACATGTCTATGTTTGGTATCAGCATAACTCTTTTGCCTAGATTACGCTATCTTTAGCATGTCTCGAATCTGTCTTACCTTTTCTTCGAAATCCTTGATCAACTCAGTTCCAGATAGAAAACGTTCTCCAACTCCACTCCATAACATAGGAGTTCTACACTTCCTTCCATATAGAACTTCGATCGGAGCCATCTTAATACTAGTTTGGTAACTATTGTTGTACGAGAACTCCACATATGGAAAATTATCATCCCATCTAGACCCGTTGATACAAGCTCTCAACATATCATTTGGGATCTAACTAACTCTTTTCGTTTGGCCATCTGTTTGTGGGTGGAAAGCGGTGTTAAACTCTAGTCATGTCCCTAGAGATTCGTATAACTGCTGCCAAAAATTCGAGGTGAATCGGGTACCTCTACCAGAGACAATTTCCTAAGGAACACCATTTAGACTTACAATCCTTGACATATAAATCTCGGAGAGTTTGGCACTCGTATAGGTGGTCTTTATGGGGATGAAGTGGGCCACTTTGGTGAAGTGATTGGCCACTAACCAGATAGAATCATACCCTAAATGAGTCTGGGGAAATCCCATGATAAATTACATGCCTACCTTGTTCCACTTACAGTTGGGGTACATGAATGGCTGATGTTCGTCCTTGACTTTGTTGCATACATCACATAAGGAAATATACTCCGCAATTTCTCTTTCAAATTATTCCACCAGAATCTATCCTTCACATCCATGTATATTTTTGTGTTACCAGGATGAATTTTGTATAGCGAATCATGAGCTTCCTGAAGAATTAACTTCCTGATATTGGGGTCATCGGGCATGCACAAAATCTTCTCATACCAAAAGTAGTCCTTGTTCGTCCATATGAAAGCCTTTTTCTTTACCCTTGCTTATATTAGATTTTATTTCTTCCACCTCTCTGTCTCCCTTCTAGGCTTCTTTGATTTTGTCAAGAAGTGTAGGAACTATCTCCATAGATGCTAAGTGCCATTCCAGAACTATTTACAGCCTAAGATCTTTAAATTGCCTACATAAATCCTTTGGAAGTTCTCCCACGGTAAGTCCATTCACATAGACCTTACGACTTAAGGCATCACCTACCACATTGTCCTTTCCAGGGTGGTATTATGGATCTAAGTCATAGTCCTTCATGAGTTCAACCCATCTCCTTTGCCTCATATTTAACTCCTTTTGGGTGAAGATAAATTTCAGACTCTTGTGATTCGTGAACAGATCACAATGTTTGCCTATGAGGTAATGTGTTAGGGGTGACCCCTTAGGGTTGCCTGATCTTCCACGAATTCCCGTGGAAATCGAGATGGAGGCGAGTGGGAGGAGGGGGATGAAATCCAAGAAACCACACACACGAAGAACTCAATGAACACATGGACACACACGAAGACACGATACAAAAGCAATAGCTCACGCATGCAGAAACCGATCCGGCACATTCCCTATGATCGGTGATGTTCAAGACACTCTCCCACTACCAATAACGGGGTGAGAGGCTTGATGAGGTCTTGACAACTTGGAGACGAGACACTGACTCCAAGGACTTGTACAACTTGAACGCACTAGGAAAAATCCAAGATATTGGGGGATAATTGGTGCTCCTTGTCAAGGAGCATGAGACTAGCAATAGATAGATCCTCTAGGGTTTCTTCTTTTACAATTATCCAACTCTAGGGATTAAATTGGAGGGTGGGAGCTATTTATAGGACAACCACTTAAATAGGGGTAGTTTGGGTACAAAAAAGATAAAGTATGGGCAAAATAGGAGACTACGTGGGCTAAGCCCAATAGTTGACTTCATTCTGGAGGTTTCTAGTGATAAGTATGGTGGCGCCGGGATTCTCGCCTGAATTTCTGATGGCCTCCGCTATTTCTGTTCATCTATCGATATGGCTTACAGAGACGTGTTTCGGCTATCACCGGTTGACTTCGATCGCTGTCGGGATTTCTGGCATGGGGATCGGCCTACCAGATGCTACGCTAGAGATTTTGACAGGGGAACAAGTTCGCCAGGCCTGGCGGTGGTTTGGCCTGGAGCGCTTCTCGTGCTTCTTTGGATCCTTCTCTTGGCGATGCTTTATAGGGTTCATGGCTGAGAACGAGTTAACCTTAGCTTGTAGGAGCTTGGCTCTAGCGCGTGTCATTGGTCCACTTGGGGAACTAGGAGGAGAGGATATAGAGGCGTTCGTGCGATGGGCTCGATCAGCTCCACCCCTTGGGAAAGAGTCGTCCTCAACTCTTCAACCTCATAAACTTCGTATTCTCCATGGAAAGGTTAGAGGTCTTTGATATTGAACGTCTTGCTCACTAGTTCTTTGATGTCAGAATATTGATGACGTAGGAATTGTTGTTGATTTTCATGAGGACTGTGAATGGACCATCACCCCATGGCTTGTGTGGGACCCCGGATTTCCAGACCTAGAATCCCCATTATTCCTGTAATTCACGTTCCCATGATCAGTGAGCCATGAGCATAACCGACTAGTATCATTACATCATCCATAATTAACGAGTACAAAACTTACATTATTGCCATTATGGCGATTACATACATCAATAGAGGAAGTCTTCAAGCGTAGAGCCCATGTCATGCCTTAGCCTACATGCGACTGACTGGGAAGACGGCCTAGATCGCATAGACGCCAACATTGTCTTCACACCTCGATCCTCTAAAAATATGGCCAAGTAAATAGCCCGGGGACAAAACCGTGAGTACTTTTGAATGTACTCGCAAACCACCGAGACAACGTAAGCAAGATAATGCATTTGTGGCTATGGCGAAATATCTCTACCCTACAGTTTTTTTTGAAAAGCCTAAATTGACATCTCTATATCTTTGTTGAAAAGAGTTTTTAAACACATGCCTCCTTTTTGGAAATCCGGATATTGCCATGTCCTCTTTATAAAACATTTATAAAACATTTTCGTAGCAAAACCCTTTATAAAATTCTTGGACCATTACTAGTCAAAACTAAACCTTAGCTTCTTTCTTTAGTCAATTCCTCAAACTCATCCCAAGGGCACTCCTAGCAATCACCTTTCTAACCGTCCTTGACCATGGACATGGCTATTCGAATAGATTATACTCTGTAGAATTTGTGCACTTTACCCACAAGGATCAATACATCTGCCAGGATACAACCACGGCCTACTACACACGGTAGATGCGGGTTCAGATAATCAAAGCTAACTTTTCATTTGTCATCCCTAGCAACGACGGCTTTTCCTTTTGGGTTTGTTCTCCCCGACAACAAGTATGTGGATCCCAACCATAGTCCTTCCTTTTGCACTTATATATACCCAAACCGTAGCTTGGCCTACACAATAACCTCGGTGACTCCACTTCCTTATCCACTACTAAAGCATACTATCCGCGGGAGACCCAATTGTTGCACCAACACTCCTACCGAGACAGGCTCACTCTTGTAGAAGCAAGCTCCAGGCCCCAAATCCGAAGATCTGTTATAGAGCCCACCCGGAGTTCTAGGGATTTCTCCCCTTTAGCAAGCACAAGCTGCCCAGGATAAATACAACAAACTACGAGCTAAGCCCCATCTCCTAGGGTATTATGGTGTCACGTGTAAATTATTCTGGTAAAGGGGTAGAACATCCGTTCTCTTTCTCTTGCTCAAATCTTCCTCTTTCTCCTATTCATCTTTTCTTTAGTAAAACATCCACTCAGAAATGATGCCTCTTTCCAAGAGTTTTAGTTTGAAAACTTTGTAGTGGGGTAAAACCCAAAATAGTTTTATCATAGAAAAACCGTAGTTTCCAAAGAGGGAAGATGCTAAGCATCCTAGCCTTGATCTAAAGGGTAAATATGGGTGTCAACGAGGGTAAGTATCCTAGTGGACACTTCATCATAACTCGGAGGAGCCAAGTTACTATGGTGGTTTTATTTAAAACAAACCATGCAAGTATGTGTGCAGTTTATAAATGAGATACAAAACAAGTGATAAAAACAGGAGGTAAATATAGGAGTTCGGGAATGGTGGCTTCCCTGTGAAAAGAGAGATGTCCCTGACTTCTTCAATATAATACCAGAATACCATGATAATAATAATGATCCAATGCTTCTTTCTTCTCGGTGTCCAACAATCGGAACTATCGCTGATATTGCGCATACATGCAAACAAACAATAGCACACTCAACACAAGGCATACAAGCATAAAAACAATTCAGCAAGAAATGCAAGATACAGGTTTACAATTTAGTAGGTTTTGGGAGTAATGGATCTAGGAAGATTGGAAATGTCTTGGAACCATTTGAACGAATTCCAATGTGAGTTATTGTCTAGAAACTAGTTAGGAGAGGGTTTTTACAACGATTCCGTATTATGTATGATACCAATATGAAAAAATGATATCATTATGAAGGTATTGATAAAGTGAAACCAACAAAAGTGGTTTCACTATTTTATCAATTAACAATGATTTATAATGAATTTTCTAGTGGATTTACAGAACTACTGTAGTATATTTATTTGTGAATAAACAATGCACAAAACAATTTAATTCATAGAAATTCAAGAAGGGCTTAATAAATTATGATGTCCTGGGATTTGAAGGATACTGATATGCATGTGTTATGGGAGTTGGAATTAGCTTAGTAACAATTTTGGTTTGACCCAGAGAAATTGCTAAAGGCAGATTTGGCCTGTTTTTATTATTATTACTATGGTGAAAATAAAGGTCTAATTGTCCTGAGGCTAAGTCCATAAGATAGGTAAAATCAATACCCTTCATTGGAAACTTGAATCATTCCATTTGGGTATGTATAGCTCCCTGAGGAAATTATTTATTGCCAAAGATGCATTTTACTGGAATAAAAACCTATAAATAATAAATATTAATTTTGGCCGAGGACCTATTCTGCATGTTGCAAAACACACGCAAGAACATGTATGAATATAGATATATCCCAAATGTAGTCGTTTCCATTTTTAATACTATTTAAAACTACTAGCCAGAAATTGAATCTATAAAGGATTTATTAAAAATAAAAGGGATAGGGACTACTGGACATAGATCTGGGGGATAAGGACTACAAAGCACTGCCGCCGGCCCACCCAGACCGACCCACGCGTGGGACACTAGTTTGAACCACTCGCGGTGGGGCCCGGTGGTCAGTGAGAGCCAGGGGCGAAGGGGTATCCTTGAATCTGATCCGTCCAGGAAAGGGGCATGCGATGGTGCAGGGCTGTCTTCAACCTCCGGCTGCGGAGAAGAGGGTAGAAACCCTAGCAAGGAAGGAAGGGCGCGGGAGGCTCACCTAGGGGTCGAGTGGCCCGGGGGGGGTGACAAGGTAACACGGAAGGCGATGTTGGGAACATAATGGGAAGCAAGGTAGGGTTCGCTACCAGGTGAGGTCGCGTGCACCTTTGCCGACACGAGGTGCTTCGGTGCATTCCAGAGAGGGCCCTATGATGCATGCATGTCGACAGAGGAGCGAATAGGAGGATGTGGCAGTGTCGTGTAGGGCACAGGGATGGTCCTAGCGGGGCTGCAAAAGCTCGAGTGACCCGGACTCGCCGGAGGGAGGTCCCTTCGGGTGGATGCCTATGGCGGTGGCCTCCGGCCTTTCCTAGAACAATAGAGAGAAAGGGGAGATAAGTTAGGGTCTGGAGATCATGAATCGGCAGAGAGAGGGGAAAGGGAGTGGCTTGGGGCGATGGCATGCTCAACCCTTCGAGGAAGGCCGATAGGAGCTTTCCTCCTTTTCCATGGTGATGGGGAGCCAGGGATATGGATCTAGAGCTCGGGAAGTGGTAGATGGAGGGGAGGGAGTTGAAATGAGGCAGTGGGGGAGTGTTGGGTTGACTCATTGCCTTATAATCCAAGGGACCAAGGGCCATGGTGAGCTTGGTGTAGGGAGGCTTGGGGTGGAGGTGCTGTCCATGGGTTGGTCGAGCTAGGCGGTGCTGAGAGGAGGGTGGGGTCCAGGGGTTGAGTAGAGAGGGCAGGGGGGCTGTGTCTGCTTACACTTCAATTCTTGGCTTTTGTTTGAAGGGAATGTCTCTCTTATTCCAAGCATGTGAGGACAAGGGTGAGGGATAGGGTTTTGCTATAGTGGCTCTACTATAGCACACAACCAGGGGGATGTTTGGTGTGAGGATGATGTGCTTGGCAATTTTGGAAGAGAGGTGGAGGAGGTTGGGTTCATGTTTTATGAAAATAGCACATTTAGGCATAATGGTGATTAATGAAAGAAGTTTTCAAACTTGATATTGTAAAGGTGAGGAAATGGAATTAGGGGGTATATATAATCAAGTCATGACCCTAGGATTTGTTTGGGATATTTCCAAAGATTATTAGTCCACTTAGTCTCATTTATTCAGAAAGTGCAGAAATGGTTTCTAAAAGCTCATTAAATATTTTCAAATTATACAAGGTTGGTTTTAGATGTGAGATGGTCCTAAATACATAACAGACATTGGTGAATTTTATTGGAATTTATTTGGAAGGAAAATAATTTTTAAGCTATTATTTCATGTTTCTGCCATTTAGGAAAAAGGGCAAAAAGAAATAATAAAGCATCTAAACAATATTAATTTTTGATATGGGAAGATATGATATGATATATAGGAAGCCAATGTGCCTTGAGTTGGCAAAGTTGTTTGTAGAAAAACAAACTTGCCTTTATAAAGAAGGTTTGGAGGGTTTTGCCAAAAAATGGAATTTAATTTGTTTGAGGTGCCAAATAATTATGGAAATTATTTGGTAGATAAATATATCCAAGGTGGATGATGTCAACTTTAATTATCCAGCATAACCATCCTTGGGTTTGAATTTCCACCTTCAAAATGGAAGGAAACTAGATGGGGATGATCTAGTGTTTGGATACTTTTATGCCATCTAAACATGGTTGGATTAGTGATCTCAGAGCTAACCTTGGTACAAGGGATATATGAATGGTTATACCAAGTTATATAGATGATCATGGCACCAAGAGTTTGAATTTGTTGTATTTGAGGTTGTTTAGGAGGGATGGCAAACTTTGTTGAAATTAAGACTGCCATAGTAGATGTGTCATGATGCCTCATAAACTAGGTGTGTTTAAGAACCACAATGCTCCAATGGAAATAATTTAAGATGGTATTTGTATAAAATAGTTAGTAGATCATAACCATGCATATAGTTGGTCCAAAGGAGACGGCATATGGATGTGATCTTCAACCAAAGTAGGCAAGATGATAATATTTGCCGAAAATATTATTATCTTGACTACAGAACAATCATGGATGAGTTGGAACCAGAATGGTTTAGCCAATAGAAAGAGTGGGATTTGGTAGTAAAAATGATGTACCACATGATGATTCAAGTACATTCTCAAGAATGCACACTGATTTATGTGGAGGAAGTTCCAAAGATTGAATCTAGTTAAATATTCCAGACTTAGACAATTTTGGAACACTTGTGGATTTGGACTAGTATGAAAGAGTGGAACATTTGGAAGGAATGCAATGGCTTATTCTTATCATCAAGGAGATGCTATGGAAGGATAGCTTGTGTAGAGGGGATCCATGCTTGTGGTTGGACTTTGATGAGTTATATGCTAATACAAAGGATTAGCTCAGAAGTGTCATGGTGATATAGATTAGGATTACTTGATTGACTTAGGATAGATACATCTTAGGAGGCTTGGTTCAAGATTTGTTGATCTTAACATTTGGTTTGGTCCTAAGGGTTGAACTACTAGATTGGCTCATTCCAGTTCCTAGTCAAACAAGGAAATCAGCAGATGAAAGCAAGTCATCTAATCAAACTTATCCCTCTACTACTAAGGTTACCATCAAGTCTATCTTTAGGTAAGCATGGGTGTTTTGAAGAGGTTGGGATTTTAAGTAAGATAAGAACACTTTGGTACTTCTACCAAGATTACAGTGAAAAGGTTTTAGAAAGGGTTTTGGAAAACCTAGAGATAAGAGTAGTTAAATACTCTGCCTTGAAAACATAAGGAGATAATATATAGGTCTCCATAGTTTTGTTAATAGAAACTAAGTAAAACATTTTGATATGGCCAAGTCATCTTGGCTCAAGTTTGCAATGTCAGAACATTTGAGAATATGAAAGATGAGCCAAGACATATCTTTTGTAAAATAGTTTTTTTCAACTAGTGTTGAGGTTAGGAGTATATCATCTGATACACGATCAGTTGCATAAGCACAGGAAAAAAATCAACCAAAATTCTAGCACTTAACAAGAAAAAGTTTTTGTTCCCACTTATTGTTGCTTTTTTGGCAACCAATCAGGGTTGGTGAAATTGGGATGTTACCAACCTTTCCCCCTTAAAATAATCTCGTCCCGTGATTTGGGAGGAGTAGGGTTAGGTAAGAACACCGGTTTAACAATTTGCAGCAGTGGAATTATTTAGATTATAAAGGGGGTTACAACAAACTGGCTTGGTTGGCTACTGGTTGGAGCCGAGTTGCTACATTCTAGTATTTTAGGTTAAGAAAGTGGAAAATACGCAGTTTTTCCCCTTAGGACTATTCTAGGTCAGTTTGGCGTAGGCTCGGTCCTCTCTTCTGGAAGTGAAACGACGAGTTGAGACTTCTTCAACCTTTATCGTATGAGTTAGCTCTTCGGCCCTCTGGGTCTTCAAACAGCGGGAGTGTTGGCTGGACGGTCGACCTTCCGATGGAGAACTTTCCCGGAGTATCTTCTGATTCTAGAGGAGTGCCGATTATTGTCCTCTCATGGGGTCCATTCTCTTGGTTTAAGGGGAGGGTCATCTATTAGCGACTACTAGGGGTTGACTCTATCGGGGTTATTCTGGTTTTGCAGGAAAGACGCAGTCTTTCCCCCTTAGAACGAGACTAAGGGTGCTTGGAGAAGTCGCAGACCTTCTTTATTGGAATTGTAGGATGGAGTTGGAGGAGTGTTGCTCCTACTGTCCGAAAGTTGTATCTTAAGTCGACCATGTAGATGTTGCTTCTCGAGAGGCGTCTGAGCTGATTAGAGTTCTAGCGAGTTGGTAGGATGCCGGTTTTTGGGGTGGCGGTCTCAGAATGCGGTCCTATAGGATGGGGTCATTCCGGGTTCAGTCTGATGCAATGTATTGGGTATAACACGAGGGAGGGAACCTCGGACTATCATATCGTAGAGCAAGGTTCATACAAAAATTTGGCAGGTCTGCGTTGACCAGCAGCGAAGGTACTTAGGGCATTACAAACCAGGTCTATGCCGCCAGGTGTCGGGGCACTTTAGGGTTTTACAAAACAAGTTCTAGAACGATGCATAAATCGGCACTAAGCTATTTGGGATGAGTTGTAGGGGGGAAGGACTACTCCATGGATACTTCTTGAATCTTGTCGCCATCTTTGGATTGGGGTACTAGCTTTGGTTGCTGCAAATCCTTGGGGGTGTGAGGGATACTCTAATATTCGACAACAAAGGGTGATGGTCATGCCTTCTTCGAGGGCCGCTTTAACGGGTGGATCTTCCGGGGGTGGGGACTGAAAGATGGGTTGTTACTCGTAGAAGGACAGTTCTTCATTTTCTGTCTCGGGGTTCATAGAGTCGGAGGTCCGTTAGATGGGTCATTAGCATAGATATCAGAGAAGGGGCTTCGCGACATCTTCAATGAATATCGACTCTATGGTTTGATTTCAATTCTTTGGAGAGTGGTATTAGCGGCGTCGGGTAGTCTCATCGTCTTAAATTTGAGCTTTGCAGGTACTGGGGTATCGAGTAAACTTCCGAAGATGTGTGATGAGGTCTATCTTATGTTCCCCCAACGACTCTCGAGGTGGTGTTTTGAGGGAAGGTCCTTGGATTGGAGACCTTCCCGAGGTATCGTCTATATTTGAGTGGAAAGACGTAGTCTTTCCAACTTAGACCCTTAATAGAGGTCGTCGAGGTTGGGGTAGATCCTTCGTCTTGGAGTATTGGCATGATGGTTGAATTTTCGTCTTAGGGTGACGACTTATGGAGACTACCTTGCTGTGGTGGTTACCTAACGAAGCCGTAAGGGTTAACTCTGAGTAGGTTTAGTGGTTGGCGACACTTCTTCTTGGTCTTAAGTTTGGGTGAGGCATTTTAGCTTCAGAGAGGTTGTCTTAACTTGGACATTCATGTTGCCTTGATTCGATGACGGAGTAGACTCGTGATACGTCGGAAACGTATCTATAATTTTTGATGTTCCATGCTTTTTTATTATCTACTTTTCTTTGCTTTGTCCACATTTTGAGGTGTTTTTATATGTTTTCTGGTACTAACCTATTAACAAGATGCCACAGTGCCACTTGCCTGTTTTCTTCTGTTTTTGCTTCCAGAAAAGCTAGTAAGGAAATAATCCGGAATTGATGGGACAAAAGACAAAGTCAATATTTCACCGAGGAGAACACGGAGTCCAGAGGAGAGACGGAGGGGAGCCATAGGGCGGCCGCACCCCCAGGCGCGCGCCCACCCTAGGCTGCGCCTGGGCAGGGTGTGGTCCCCCTGGCTGCCCCTGCCTTGCCTCTTCCGCCTATAAGAAGCCCCCGATGCCTAAACCCTAAGTACCCGATCAATATTCCACGAAACCGTATGTAGCCGCCGCCACCATTGTCTCTAGATCGAGGGGATCTAAAGCTCTTATCGGCACCCTGCCGGAGGGGAGATCATCCCAGAGGCCTTCTTCTTCATCATGCCAGCCTCCGGTATGAAGCATGAGTATTTCCACCTTTGACTACGGGTCCATGTAGTAGCTAGATTGTTGTATCTCCTCCTTTGTGCTTTCATGTCTAGATCTTGTGAGCTCCGTTCATGATCAATATCTCATCTATTTGTAAAAATGCATGTTGTATTTGCGGGGATCTGATGGATATTGAGATTACTATGTCAGATTGATTAATGGTTTTGTCTTATTGATACTATCATGTCTGTGTTGTTTGTGATCTTGCATGCTCTCTGTTGTTAGTATCTATCTTGGCCAAGTAGTTTCTAGTGACTCAAAGATGGGCTATTTATGCTTGATAGTGGGTTCATGCCTCTATTTAATATAAGGGAAGTGACAGAAATCTCTAAGGTTGTAGATGTGTTGTTGCCACTAGGGAGAAAACAGCGGTCTCTTGTTCATGAAACAAGTGGATTGTTTACCTTACACACTTTGCTTAAAGCAGTTATCTGTTGCTTGCAACTTAATACTGGAGGGGGTTAGGATGATAACCCAAAGCTGGACTTCTAGTCATAGACGTAGTTGGATGGCGGTCTATGTATCTTGTTGTATTTCCCAATCGAATCTCATAGGATCTTGATGTATATTATTGCATTGTTATGCCTTTCTCAGTCCTGTCAATTGCCCTGCTGTAATTTGTTTACCCTGCATGCAATGTTTGTTTATCTAAGGAGATCACCTCTAGTGAACTATGGACCCCGGTCCAATCTTTACCATTGATACATCTTCCACTGTTACTGTTTACTTGTTGAAAACCAATGTTACCTTCCACACCATACAGTTAATCCTTTGTTACAGCAAACCGGTGAGATTGACAACCTCACTGTTCGTTGGGGCAAAGTATTGGGTTTGTGTTGTGCAGGTCTCCAAGTTGCTTGCAACACCTTTGAGTCGTTTCCTTCCTCCTACTGGTTCGATAACCTTGGTTTCTTACTAAGGGAAAACTTGATGCTGTGCTGCGTCACACCTTGCTCTTGGGGTTTCCTGACGAAGCACTTCACGTTGATACAATACCATCATCAAGAGTTTCTAGCGCCGTTGCCGGGGAGGCTAAGGACGTC
This sequence comes from Avena sativa, assembly GCA_916181665.1. Classification (NCBI taxonomy): domain Eukaryota; kingdom Viridiplantae; phylum Streptophyta; class Magnoliopsida; order Poales; family Poaceae; genus Avena; species Avena sativa. The sequence goes on from OV702297.1 coordinate 244,240,064, forward strand.
TTCACAAGGGGAGTCCTTCACAACCTTTCTCTTTACTTTGTTTTTGTTTTGCTTAGTTTCTTTTGCTTGGTTTTGTTTGCCTCTTTTTATCAAAAAATTCAAAAAAATTAGTTTAGTATAGTTTGCTTTCTCTTATTAAAAACACAATAAATTTGTTCCTGATCTAGTTGCCACCTTGCTCTAGCTCACCATGTTGTTCCCCAAGTTCACCCTGAAGGACCTTTCGATAGGTAGTGGCTCTATAATTGGGAAAGAAAATATTGAAGAATTCTTTAATCATGTTAGCAAGCATGAGGATATTGAGGATAGATCTATAGAAAAACTTGCTCCTAATTATGAAATTGCTGCAACTTCTTTAGTTCATATGTTGGAGGCTAGGTTTGTTAACCTTAACCCCATGATGCAAATTTTGTTCCTTAAACTAAAAGAAGAAAAATATGCTGAAAAGAGAGAATTTACCTTTGAAACTTTACTAAAAGAGTTCAATGATGTTGCTAAGGAAGCCAAAAATGTCTTTGAACATTTTAATATGCTAGACTCATGTGTAGATGTTATGGGTACTTTAGATAAAACAAACCTAGAGAGGAATTTAAGATACCCATCCCCTTTAAACTTGTTGGAATGAATGAAGCCTCTGAAAAGAATTTTGATTCGATCGTTCCTGAAAATCCTTTTGATGAAAGTAGTGAACCAAGGAGAGATGAGAAGGGATCCTCCAAAACTCATTTGGATGAGATACCTTTCCTATTTGAAGAGATTGCAAGAATTGATCTTAATTCTTCATTTGAAAATACTTGATTTCTTGCTTGTTGTGCCTAACTTAAAGGCGTTAAAGAAAAGTACTTGTTGAGAGATAACCCAAGAGTTTTCTTGAATATTGGAAGTTATTACTTCAGTAATTACCTCTCTTTATCCTTTTTGTTTGCTTTTTGTGCCAACAATGACCTCTAATGAGAGGGAAGTAAGATTTGGGGAGTTGCTGTCCCGAAACAGATTTTTGTGCTCCACCATAAAAATTCATGAGGAATCTTTGTAGGTCCGATTGAGATGAAAGTTTACAAATAAATCCCACAGTGTGTTAGATAACTTTTGTTAGTTCAACACTTTTTGATTGGAGTAATATAAGGTCTTCAAAAAAATCGGTTTCTACCTGCTGGTCAGTTTTGACAGATTTCTGACATTATTTGCTTTTGCTTCTTATTGATTCCTTTTTAGGTTCTTTTTGGGAAATTGATCTTTTGAGGGAATTGCTAAAGTAGCTTGTGTTTTTAGTGAAAGTTTTTTTTGTTCTAAAGCTAAACCTAAGGGTCTATTATCTTTTGAATACACTAATGTTGCTAATGAAGATTGTGTGAAGTTTTGTATGAAGGAAAAATTTCAGGTGTAGAGAGAGAATGATGTAATGAGATGAAGAATGGACAAAATCTCAAGCTTGGGGATGCCACCCCGGTGTCACCCCAATAAATATCCAAGACGTACAAGCGTCAAAGCTCAGGTCTTTCTAGATACTTCGTTTTTATTGTTTCATGCACTGTTGTGTTGTTCTTGGAGCATCTTAGTTTTCGTTTGCTTTGCTTAGTTTGTTTAGTTTGCTTGAATAAAGTAGTTTAGACCCCCATTCTCGCTGTGTTGTTTCAAATAAGTTGATTGGTGATGGAAAGGAGTAGAAAGTTCTTGCTTGAAATAGTGCAAGAGGAGCTTGCTTTGACTGTGACTTAGACTTTAGCATGTCATGCTAGGTGTTGTTTTGACCTTATGCTTAGTGATTATTTCTGTAGCATGACTTGTTCCAAACAATTAGAATTGGTTAGTGTGCCTTGAAAAAAATCATGCGTTGTTTAACATGCAAAACCATAGTATTGTGGTATTCTCCTTTGATGCTTTGTTTGGGTTGACTAGGCACATGCTCACACCATGTTATGACTATGAAAAAGTCACCATAGACTCTATGATCATTTAGTCCTTGACTTGTAGTACCACTCTATGCTTTGATTAGTAATGCTTTGTCGCTCTGCATGATTATGGCCATTATTGCTCTCTTAGTTGGTCGCTTCCAGTCTTTTGCTAGCCTCCACTTGTATGAGCAAGTTCTACTCATGCATCCAACTCCCAAGAAACCAAGTTATTCTAAAGTGTCCACTATAAATTCCTATGCATGGTGTGTTATACCATTCCAAGTATATTCTTGTTTTCATCTATCTTCCAATTAAAAAGTATTTTGTTATGTGAAAACTTAGTGATTAAAGCTCTCACAAACTTGATGGCACACTTTATATTTCTTGCCCTTGAACCATTGTGTCATCTATGTTGTATATGCTTGCACTTATATGTTAGAATTAGCAGAACCGTGCTGTCACGGGGAACGCTTTCAACATTGCACTTGTACTTTGTACACAGTTGATATCATGCTCTTTTGTCTATGGATGTCGCCGGTGTGAAATAAAAGGGGAGCTTGTTGAAAGAACATTTCATAATGCCTATTTTTTTGTGTGTTAGATAACAATATCAAGGATTATTTAATGTGCGTTGAAGTGCTGCAGATATATAACTTGAAAAGGAAAAGGAAACTGCTTTTGGGGGGCGGATAATCCGCCCCTACCCAAACTCAGAAGGGCGCAACCCTCAGAAGGGGGGCAGAGTATCTGACGGATTTTCCGGCCTGGCCGGATAATCCGCCCCTATAGGGGCCGGATAGTCCGCCCCCCGGATTTTCTCCAAGTCAAGTGCGGCGTCACCTTCTGTATGGGGGGCGGATTTTCCCCCGGAGTTTTTGTCCTAGGGGCGGACTTTTTCCCCAGGGCAGATAGTCCGCCCCATGAGGGGGGCGGATAATCCGCCCCCTCGAGGATTTTCACCAACTCAAGACCGGCGTCACCTTCTGTATGGGGGGCAGATTTTCCCCCGGAGTTTCCATCCTAGGGGTGAACTTTCCCCCAGGGCGGATAGTCCGCCCCTAGTGGGGGCGGATAATCCGCCCCCAAACCTCTCCAACGGCAAAATCTGGGCAGGGGGTATTTAAGCCAGCCTTCCCCCTCCTGCTAGAACTCTTGATTCATTCGAAAAAGTCAAGATCTGTTCTTCAACCTTCATCCAAGAGAGCTCCACCTTCATCCACCCAAAGGCCCCGTCCCTTGGGGAATTGAAGGAGGAGAACTCGATCTTCAACTACTGGAATCAAGCTCTTCATCTCCTCTCCATTCATTTGGAGAATCACCGATCTAGTATTTCTTGCAAATATCTAGATCCTTACTTTTTTTATATTGATAAACCTTGTTCTTGTGATAGCTTGTTGTCATTACGGGAGCCCCCAATTCAACTATGGGTGTGTGTGCCCTAGTAGAGTTGTAAAGGCACCAGTTCCCGCCTCGAAGGGTACCAATAGTGGAGAAGGTGGATCAGGCCTTTCGTGGTGAGATCCATCAGAGAAAAGGGTGAGGCCTATTGTGGCGTGGTGGTCTTAGAACCGCCCACCCCTCCAATGCAGATGTACTTCCCTTAACAAGGAAGGAACTGCGGTAAAACAAATCCCTGTGTCTCCGCGTGCTCCACTACGGTTTCTTCGCTCCTCTCTTTACTTGATTAGTAGCTAGGTTTGCATATAGGGAAATTCTCGTAGTTGCATATCTAGATAATTTACTTTGTGTCAAGCCTAAAATTGAAAAAGAACTAAAAATTAAGTAGCACCTATTCACCCCCCTCTAGGTGCCCATGCGATCCATTTCAATTGGTATCAGAGCCCCGACTCTTAATTCGGGCTTAACCGCCTAAGAGAAGTATGGGTTCCAAGGGAGATGTGAGTGATGCTGCGGAGGTAGTCACCATGAACGATCTCAAGACGTTGGAAAAAACCTTGGTTAGTTCAATGGAGGCTAAGATGGAAGAGATGCATCAATTGATAATGCGTCTCTCCACATCCACATTATCACCTCCATCTTCTTTTGAGGCTACCACTCCGCAATCCAAGGAAACGGGTAAAACCGATTCTAAAGATAACGAAGTGGTTGGTGATGGCACTAGCAAGAGCTCCTCCTCAAAAAAGGATAGTGGTAAGGAAGGATACAATGAGGTTTCCCATGTGTATTCTCCCGATCCACCTATCCCACACCCACATATACATAATATGGGTGATCCACCCAAACTATCAGCATCTACTTTTAATCAATGGCAATTCTTGGTGAAGTCTCATGTGTGCAGCTCCTCCATTGAGTTGTGGAAAATCATATAGAATGGTCTTCATGTTGGAGATACCCACAACCTAACAAGAAGAGAGGTTGTTGACAGTCAACTCAACTCTATGGCTCTACACATGATTCAGCTTGGTGTGGGTGACAAAGACATGCCACACATTCAACATCTTAGTACAACTAAGGAAGCTTGGGATGCCCTCACCGAGCTCTTCATTGGAAATGAAAGTATGAGAAGAAATAGATATGATGCTTTGAGCAATGAAACTGAAGGATTCTATATGTTGGATGGAGAAGACCACGAGGACATGTATTGGAGGCTCAAGTCAATAGCCACCACTTTCAGGAATCATGGTGCCTCCCATGTAGATGATGCTTGGATCAAGCGCAAGTATGTTAGTGCTCTTATGCCATTTGAGCCCACAGATTTGAAGAGTCTCCAAGGACGACATAACTACCACCTTATGACATCCAATGAGGTAATAAAAGGAATGTCAGCTTTCAAAGTGGCTGCCAAGAATGCCGAAGAGGCTCGTGCACGAGCTATGGGGATTCAAAAGGGAGTCAATGTGGCCTTGAAGACAAGTGTGACAGATCATGATGAAGATGACATAGAAGGTATGGACTGTCCCGAGGATGTAAAAATAATTCATGGAAAATACATGGCCTTCTATGCTAGATACTTTTGGAAGGATCCAACCAAGGCCAAATCTGAACTAGAACGCAAGAGTGGAGCATATGGAAGAAAGGAAAACAATCCCAATCTGAGAAGTTGTTTCAACTGTGGAGACCGACTTCACTTTGTAGCCGAGTGTCCATATCAAAGTAGGGAAGATAATGGAGGAAGACTTATTCTCAAGGAAAAGTCAAAGGATCCACGCAAGAAACAATTTGTAAAGAAGAATGCTCCTTTCAAGAAGCAATCAAAGATTGTTCTAGTGGCTCAAGAAGAATATTCTTCGGGAAGTGAAGATGAAGACGAGGATGATATCTCTCGGGAGGTGGCTGCTATAGCCACCACATCTACACCAACATCTCTCTTTGACTCTCCGAACAAAAATGTCATCAACAAGAATGCTACTTGTCTCATGGCAAGAGGTTCCGAGGTATCAACGTCTAACACTTCTCTTCCTAAGGCTATGATTGACATGGATGATCCTACTAGTCTTAAGGTTAAAGAAGAGATTATTGCTCTGGACTATTTCTTCACTAACTTGCAAGGTGAGCACAAAATACATTTTGAGGCTCTTATGGACTAGCTGGCCCAAAATGAAGTGCTTCTTGAAGAAAAGGGTAGAATTGAAAGGGAGGATGCAATGGAAATTGCGTCCTTAAAAATGCTCTAGAAGAAGAAGAGGCTCGGGCTTTTATTGAGGAGTCACATGAAGTAATGGTGGCAAATCTTGTTAAGGAACGTGACAATGCAGTTGCCAAAGCAAAGAAGTTAAAGAAAGAAAAGATTGACTTTGGGGCTGCTCATGCTAGACCCTCCGAGGAATTGGAGAAACTTGACATCGCTCACAAGGCTTTGAAAAGTGAATTATCCTTTCTCAATGAGTCACATGATCATCTCCAAATTCTATTGACCAAGTATGATGTTCCCAGCACATCTAAATCAACATATATTCACAAGGAAAATGCTAGTGTGGAAGATGTACTTGTCAAGGACACCACTCCCAAAGATAAGGGTGTACATGATGAGGTACTTGGAAAGCAAAGGTCAAATCTTGGTAAAGAGGGACTTGGATATGTCTCCAAGTCCAATAAGAAGAAGAACAAGAAGAAGAAGACCAAGGGTGAACAACCAAATACAAGCACCGCTGAGAAGAATGTCACAAAAGACAAAACTAACCATATTGGTTTTGCAGGGTCTCACAATCCAAATTATTAACTCTTTTGTGATTATTATGGCGATGTGTATGCTTATTATGTTGGTCCTTTTGATGAATATGTTGCTTGGTCTATTTGGGTTCCAAAGACCCTTGTACTAACATAAGAGGACCCATTGAAAAATGGGTACCTAAAACCAAGAAGTAATTCTCTTGTAGGGCTATGCTTCCGGTGGGTCCAAATGGGTGCTGGATAGTGGATGCACTAGTCATATGACTAGAAGCAAGGAGATCATCACAGAGATGCGACCCAATCATGATAATATTATAGTCTCCTATGGTGATAAGTCTAAATCTCAGGTATTGGGTCTTGGCAAGGTTGTGGCCTCCCATGATATCTCTCTCATGGACGTCATGCTTGTTGAGACCCTCGGTTACAACTTACTTTATGTTTGTTCCCTTGGTAAGATGGGCTTTGCTGTTTTCATTGATGATGATTTGGTGGTACTCTTGTGGAGCAAGTCTCTAAAGGTCGCTTTCGTTGGGTACATCGAAAATGACCTGTATGTGGTGGACTTTTCGGCGAAGACCACTTCGGGTCCGATGTGTTTATTCGGAAAGGCCGATGTGGGCTGGCTATGGCATCGGTGTTTAGCCCATGTCAACATTAGAACTTTGCAAAGTCTTCACAAGGGTGGCCACATCCTTGGACTAAAATACAATGTTTCCTTTGCCAAATATCGTGTTTGCAGGGCTTGTGTTGAAGGCAAAATGCACGACTCTCCCCACAAGAGTAAAACCATTGTTTCTTCAAAGAGAATCTTGGAATTACTTCATGTGGACTTATTTGGTCCTCCATCTCATGCCAGTCTTGGTGGGAAGAAATATTGCTTGGTGATAGTCGATGATTACTCAAGATACACATGGGTCTATTTCTTCAAGCTAAAGAGTGAGACTCCACAAATGGTCATTGATTTCACAAATGAGGTTCAACGTCAACACAATGTTCCCATTTTGACAATAAGAAGTGACAATGGCTCCGAGTTCAAGAACTACACATTGAATGACTTTCTAAGTGAAGAGGGGATAAGTCATCAATATTCCGCTGCGTACACCCCTCAACAAAATGGTGTAGCCGAGAGGAAGAACCGCACTTTGATGGATATGGCTAGATCGATGTTGGCTGAATTCAAGTATCCTTACAACTTTTGGGCTGAATCCATATCCACCACTTGTCACTCATCAAATCGGCTCTACTCCGCAAGATCTTGGACAAGACTCCATATGAAATACTCAGCGGTAACAAGCCCAACATTTCGTACTTCCGGGTATTCGGTTTTAAGTGTTTCTTTCTTATCAAAGGTGTCCATTTTTCTAAATTTGAGTAAGGATTTAGAAGGTATTTTTGTTGGTTATGGTGCCGAATCCCACACTTATAGAGTCTACAACAAGCTCTCCGGAATTTTTGTGGAATCTTGTAGTGTGGAATTCGATGAAAATGATGGCTCCCATGTGGGGCAAGTTGATGTTTGTGATGCAGATGCTGAACTTCCCCAAGATGCCATAAGAAGAATGGGCATGGGATTTTTCCACCCCAGTGAGGAACCCCTTGTGGCGGATCGGGAAGGACAATGCTCCACTCAAGTGGAGCCCTCATCTACACAAGATCAACAAGCCCCTAGTGCTGGATAAACCTCTGCATCAACACCTCAACCTGCTGAAGATCATCAGTCTTTTGGGCAAAATGATAGTCCCGGTCCAGACTATCCACCCCCTCCAAGGAGCGGACTGTCCGCCCCTGGCACTCCAACTCGCTCCAGGGGACTTCAAGAAGAACAAAATGGCCAAAAAAAATTCCAGGCCGGATTCTACGGCCCCAAGGGGCGGATTATCTGGCCCTGTAACTCCCAATTTTGCCAGGGACTCTCAGGAAGAAGAAGTTGCAGCCGCATCTCCCAGGCAAGATAGTCCGGCCCCACACAGGGGCGGATTGTCCGGCCCTGAAGAACCTGTTCAGCAACAAGCTCCTATTATCATCTCAGATCAAGATCAAGGGCAAGGTAGTGGACAAGACAGGGATCCAAATGCTGAATCAACTCCTTCTAGAAACAATAGGTAAATTGAGGCTCGATGCAAGGCTCGTGTTGATCGGAACCTTGAGTTAAGGGGTCACACTCTTGACAAGGTTGTCAGTGATCTAAGAAGAAGGGTGTCTACTAGAAGAGAACTTGCCAGCTTCTGTGATCATCAAGCTCACATTTCAATGGTTGAAACAAAGAAGGTCTTTGATGCTCTTGAAGATTCCTATTGGGTGGTTGCAATGCATGAAGAATTAAATAACTTCCAGCACAACATGGTTTGGAAGCTCGTAGAGAAACCCAAAGAGTGCTGCAATGTTATCGACACCAAGTAGATTTTCAAAAACAAACAAGATGAAAATAGCATTGTTGTGAGGAACAAAGTAAGGGTAGTGGCTCAAGGATTCTCTCAAGTGAAAGGAATTGATTTCAGCGAAACTGATGCTCCTGTGGCTCGTCTTGAGTCCACCCGTATCCTCCTTTCCTATGCCGCTCATCATAATTTTAAAATGCAGCAAATGGATGTTAAGAGTGCTTTTCTTAATTGTCCACTACATGAGTTGGTTTACATCAAGCAACCCCTAGGATTTGAGGATCCCAAATTTCTGAACCATGTCTACAAACTCGATAAGGCGCTCTATGGCCTTAAACAAGCCCCACATGCGTGGTATGAGCACCTTAAAGAGCTTTTGTTAGACCGTGGATTCGAAGTTGGGCAAATCGATCCCACTCTTTTTACTAAGAAGGTTAATGGGGATCTTTTTGTATGCCAACTATATGTAGACGACATTATTTTTGGCTCTACTAACCAAGCTTTTAATGATGAATTTTCAAAGCTTATCACTGATAGGTTTGAGATGTCTATGATGGGAGAATTGAGGTTCTTTCTTGGATTCGAGATCAAACAACTTAGAGAGGGAACATTCATTAATCAAGCTAAGTACATCCAATACATGCTCAAGAGGTTCAAGATGACGGATCTCGATGGCGTTGCTACTCCAATGCAAACTAAGTGTCATCTTGAGCTTAATCCAAAGGGTAAAGACGTGGACCAAAAGGTATACCGATGCATGATCGGATCTCTCCTTTACCTTTGCGCATCTAGGCACGATATCGTGTTGAGTGTAGGAGTGTGTGCAAGGTACCAAGCCGCTCCTAAAGAAAGCCACCTAGTTTTTTTTGAGAGAGAGCCACCTAGTTGCGGTCAAGAGAATCATCAGATTTTTGGTTCATTCCCCAAATTTTGGTTTATGGTATCCCAAAGGCTCCAGTTTCTCTCTTTGTGGTTGCACTGATTCAGATTGGGCTGGTGACAAAGATGACCGAAAATCAACTTCTGGTGCATGTCAATTCTTGGGCAGGTCTCTAGTGTGTTCGTCTTCAAAGAAACAAAATTTCATATCACTGTCAACCGCCGAAGCTGAATATGTTGGTGCTACAAGTGCTTGTACAAAATTGTTATGGATGAGGCAAACTTTAAATGAATATGGTGTCAATTGTGACAAAGTGCCTCTTTTATATGACAATGAAAGTGATGCCAAAATTTCTTACAATCTGGTGCAACATACAAGAAAAAAACATATTGAGGTTCACAATCACTTCATTCGGGATCATGTTTCTCGTGGCGATATTGCACTATCTTCTGTGAGCACGAAGAAACAACTTGCTGATATCTTCACGCAGCCTCTTGATGAAGCAAGATTTTGTTATTTGAGGAATGAGCTAAATATCATAGATTCAAGGAGCTTGGCCTGACTACCATTGCATACTCACTTACTCTTCTTCATGTATTTGGTTTAGATGCGGGCATAAACATAGGGGGAGTGTGGTCCTAATTGATTGGGCTAACCCTCCCCCTAGAATGCCGAAAGCAAGTAAAATCATTTCCCCTAATATCATTTTGTGATATGTGGGTCATCGATGAGCATTGGTTTTGAACTCAAGATACATCTTCGCGGTGTCATGCCATGCGCTCCAACATGGTGGCTTCGGCCACTGCCCTCTTCCTTGAGAAGAGTTGGTTTCTAATGGCTCTCTTTGGATTTTCTTGCATATATCTTGTTCTTATGGAAAACACACCCACTTTTGGCTTTTGGTTGATTTGTTCTTGCAACTTTGGGTGTGTAGTACACTCTCAGTTTGTTGATCTAAACCCAAGGCTTTTTCCCTCCTTGAACCATCTATTCTTGCACACAAGTCCTTCATACACTTTTGAGGGGTTTTGCAAGGAGTGCTCCGGCCTGAATCTGTGTTGACAGAATTTCAGAAGGGGGGGGGGACTATCCGCCCCAAGTGGGGGACGGATTATCCCCCCCGAGCGAAATCTGCCTCTTAAGGGCAGGGTCGGGGAGGAAGGGTGCAAACAGAGCAGCTAGTCCTCCCCCAACCCATGCTCTGCCCCAAGCCGCCGCCGGAGCCTCCGCCCTTCCCCGGAGTCGATTCAACCACCGGATTCTCTAGGCCCTACCCGGATCTTCTTCCCGTTGCCTCCGGGTACCTTCTCCATCGAGCTTTTCCTCCAATGAGTGAGGGTAACTCCCTCATCCATCTCTTTTGTATGAGATTCATTGTTTTTGGTGGAAATCTCGTTGTAGAAGATCCTTTGTGTTTCCCCTGTTTGTTAATCAGTAGTTTTGCAACCCTAGTGCCCAATCTGTTTTGCCCTGGTGAATCTAGGCCGAACCAGAAAATTTTTGTGGGGGGCGGATTATCCGGCCTGGAGACTCATTATCTGTTCTGGTTTGGTTCAAATTTTCAAAAATGCACATCTCTGGCCCATGGATTGTTTTCCTACTATTTCTAATATTCCTCTTGGACTTGTGTGTGTTCTTATCCCCATGCTACCTCTCCCATGCTTTTCACAGGTGGTTCACGTGCTCCTAAGACCTACAAGCGTTGTCCCCGTGCCCGTTATCTGAAGCCCACTACAGAGGGTAAGTTTGTTGACAAAACTGAGGTCCGCATATTGACAAGAGAGTCTGAATGATTGGCTTAGGCTACAAAGAAAGCAAAGAGGGTTGCATCTCGCAAGGGCAAGGGCAAGCAGTCCCGGCCCAACTACAAGGCCATGGACAGCGTTGATTACTCATCCATGCGCCAAACCGATTACTATGCAGATACTGACAGTGATGGTTCTCTAGAGGACTCAATGATTTGGTGCTGTCACTTTAGGTCTATTCATGATGATGTCTATGTTCCTCTCAAGATTCGCCATATGCATCCTCTGAATATGACTGAGGCCCAATCCAAGGCAAGACTCCGTGAAGCTTTGGATGTGACAAATAAGATGGGGCTTCATCACCTTATCACTCTACAGTGTCACTATGATTCCTCGGTGGTGAAGCAGTTTTTCTCAACACTTGTGATCTGCGGAGATGAGCTTTGCACCATGAAGTGAATGACCGGGACAACAATGATTCATTATGACTTCCGCACCTTTGGTCAGGTCCTTGGGTATGCTTTTCATGGGCGTGACACAGCTTCTGGCCACCGCATCATTTCTCTGCTCAGGCCATCCAAGGACACCGTGCTTGCTCCTTGTCTGACACCTAATGGCATTGTTGGTACCTTTGCTGGCCTCTCTCCTTGTTATGCCACCCTTGTTGGCATGTTTAGGGACATCATCTCTCCAAGTGGGGGAAACAATGATAAGATCCACGGTCACCTGGTTCCCCTGCTTGCCTTTGCTCACGAGTGTGCCACCAATGTTGGCTCGTATACAGGTTATAAGTTGGATGTTATGGACTATATCTATCATGAGATGACTGATGCGATGCTCAACTAGCTCTCCATCCCATATGCTCCTTTTATTATCATGCTCATCAAGCACATGCTGCCACATGAGGACTTTAGCACTGGTTTGGATGGTGTTCACAAGCCAAAGAAGATCTACAACAAGGCTTAGAAGACCTCTCACCCCTCCACTGCCCCTGAGTCCTTCATGCGTGATGCAAGGGCTAGTGGTCATCGTCCCGCTAAGTCTCCAATGGCTCGTGAGGTCAAGCAGCTCAATTGGTTTTAGCGGCACATTCTTTGCATGGGCATAGATACTCACAAGGGCTAGTATGAGGATTACTGGAGGAGCCATGAGATGGATCACACCCAGCAGCCTATTCTTCACCATGTGTCAGGTGCAACTGGCTACCCACCAGCTCCTACAGCTCCAGAGCCATATGCTGAGTGAAACACTTCTGGGATCAACTATGGAGAGCTCGAGAGTCACCTGTTTCCTATACCACCGAGGGCGACTACTCCTCCAGTTGCTGATGATGATGAGTATGATGAAGAGGAAAGGGACGGGGATGACTACGATGAGGACGAGGACAAGAACGAGGAGGAGTGATCTTCTGGGGCGCTAGCATCGCTCTTCTTCCTTTTTGGCGTTTCGATGCCAAAGGGGGAGAAGTAGTTCTAGTAGGTCACGGATTTGAATGGGTCGGGTGCAAGCACTTGCCTTTTCATTCATTTTATTTTCCTGCTTGTGTCCTTTTAGCGTTGAACTTTGTGTGCTTGATTTGTATAAGACTTTGTCTGTGTTACTTTGTGCTTGTGTATGGATCTTTGGAATTCTGGATTTATCTATGGAGTATGGTATTGTATTGATGGCATACGGAATTATGGAATTATCTACTGATTGCATCAATATTTTGGGTTTCACTCCCGGTGGTATGACTTTGTCTTTGTTATGAAATTGGCTTGCTCTTTAGTGTGTGCATTTGTATTCAAATGCAAATTATAAATATGCACACATTTAGGGGGAGCCTCTATCATTTCCTTAAGGTGCTGTTAGTAGGTTTTATTGCAAATCCTACTATTGTCATCTAACACCAAAAAGGGGGAGATTGAAAGAACATTTCATAATCCCTAGTGTTTTGTGTGTTAGATAACAATATCAAGGATTATTTAATGTGTGTTGAAGTGCTGCAGATATCTAACTTGAAAAGGAAAAGGAAACTGCTTTTGGGGGGCGGATAATCCGCCCCTCCCCAAACTTAGAAGGGTGCAACCTTCAGAAGGGGGCGGAGTATCTGACGGACTTTCCGGCCTGGACGGATAATCCACCCCTATAGGGGCCGGATAGTCCGCCCCCTGGATTTTCTCCAAGTCAAGTGCGGCGTCACCTTCTGTATGGGGGGTGGATTTTCCGCTGGAGTTTCCGTCCTGGGAGTGGACTTTTCCCCCAGGGCGGATAGTCAGCCCCTTGAGGGGGGCGGATAATCCGCCCCCTCGAGGATTTTCACCAAGTCAAGATCGACGTCACCTTCTGTATGGGGGGCGGATTTTCCCCCGGAGTTTCCGTCCTGGGGCAGACTTTTCCCCCAGGGCGGATAGTCCGCCCCTAGTGGGGGCGGATTATCCGCCCCCAAACCTCTCCAACGGCAAAATCTGGGCAGGGGGTATTTAAGCCAGCCTTCCCCCTCCTGCTAGAACTCTTGATTCATTCGAAAAAGTCAGGATCTGTTCTTCAACCTTCATCCAAGAGAGATCCACCTTCATCCACCCAAAGGCCCCGTCCCTTGGGGAATTGAAGGAGGAGAACTCGATCTTCAACTACTGGAATCAAGCTCTTCATCTCCTCTCCATTCATTTGGAGAATCACCGATCTAGTATTTCTTGCAAATATCTAGATCCTTACTTTTTTTTATATTGATAAACCTTGTTCTTGTGATAGCTTGTTGTCATTACGGGAGCCCCCAATTCAGTTGTGGGTGTGTGTGCCCTGGTAGAGTTGTAAAGGCACCAGTTCCCGCCTCGAAGGGTACCAATAGTGGAGAAGGTGGATCAGGCCTTTCGTGGCCTATTGTGGCGTGGTGGTCTTAGAACCGCCCACCCCTCCAACCCAGATGTACTTCCCTTAACAAGGAAGGAACTGCGGTAAAACAAATCCCTATGTCTCCCCGTTCTCCACTACGGTTTCCTCGCTCCTCTCTTTACTTGCTTAGTAGCTAGGTTTGCATATAGGGAAATTCTCGTAGTTGAATATCTAGAGAATTTACTTTGTGTCAATCCTAAAATTTAAAAAGAACTAAAAATTGAGTAGCACCTATTCACCCCCTCTAGGTGCCCATACGATCCATTTCACTTGTAACTCCATGGAGTTATGTATTTTGTGTTAGAGAAACGCCTGTGTCGCAAGCCTAGGCCATCCTAATCATGGTGGAAACTTGCAGCATCACCATAATGAGCAATCTATGAAGCATCCTTAATAAAAACCTATGCAAATAGGAAATAAAAAAATTGCTGAGATGCTCATTGTCTGCTTGCCTTGTCATTTTGGTTATGGGATAGCTCCTGTACCATGTGCAAGGGGTACCCCGTTGGCGGTTCTTTATGATACACATGTACTTACCATGACAAGAACTTACAGGTGACTAAAGTTGAGTAGCATGAGGAGCGGCCCTCATATTCAAGGGACATGAGATTGCCAACTTATACTTTGTCAAGCATATACTCCATAGTTTGTTCAGTTTAACCTTAATCACTTCAAGATGCTTATGATAGGGGCAATGAGGGCTGAAAGCTAAGAAGTCCCATTTTGGAAGATCTTTTTGAAACTTGAAATCCCTGCTTCCCTTTATGAAGAGCCTTTCTTACACCACTATATTGAGTCTCCACCTTCTACCTTTAGGCACCAGTTAAGTGAGCATAGTTGCCATTCTTAGTTCTATGTGCATTGTCCCAAAACTTATTGATTGATGCATATTGATGATATTGCTTGTTATTGTGCTATTTGTATCTAGTCACTCTTATGAAATTTGAAGGTGTACTATGCATCTATTTGCTACTCCATGAGGGACAAGCTGATTGCCACTATGCCATGTTTTCAGTATGTGAAACAACCAAAAAAATTTCACTGCATGTTATTCATGATCTTTGTTTGTAGCCTTTCATGTTGCATGCATAGTTACTTTGTCTTACTGTTAGAACTCCATCTTTGATGCTCGTGTTTAGAGTTCTTTGATCCTAGCTTTTTGCTTGCAAATGGTTTGATCTTGGTTTTGATGGTGCATGTCACTTCAAAAATTATTCTTTTTATCACTTACCTACTCGAGGATGAGCAGGAGTTAAGCTTGGGGATGCTTAATACGTTGGAAACTTATCTATAATTTTTGATGTTCCATGCTTATTTAGTATCTACTTTGCTTTGCTTTGTCCACACTTTGAGGTTTTTTATATGTTTTCTGGTACTAACCTATTAACAAGATGCCATAGTGCCAGTTGCCTGTTTTCTTCTGTTTTTGGTTCCAGAAAAGCTAGTAAGGAAATATTCTTGGAATTGGACGGGACAAAAGCCAAAGTCAATATTTCACTGAGGAGAACACGGTGTCCAGAGGAGAGACAGAGGGGAGCCACAGGGCGGCCACACCCCCCAGGCGCGGGCCCACCCTAGGCCGCGCCTGGGCAGGGTGTGGGCCCCTCACTGCCCCTGCCTCGCCTCTTTGCCTATAAGAATCCCCCGATGCCTAAACCCTAAGTACCTGATCAATATTCCATGGAACCTTATATAGCCGCCGCCACCATCGTCCCTAGATCGGGTGGATCTGAAGCTCTTCCCGGCACCCTGTCGGAGGGGAGATCATCCCGGAGGCCTTCTTCTTCCTTATGCCAGCCTCCGGTATGAAGCGTGAGTAGTTACACGTTGGAGTACGGGTCCATGTAGTACATTGATGGTTGTATCTCCTCCTTTGTGCTTTCATGTCTAGATCTTGTGAGCTCCGTTCATGATCAAGATCCCATCTATTTGTAATCATGCATGTTGTGTTTGCGGGGATCCGATGGATATTGAGATTAATATGTCAAATTGATTAATGGGTTTATCTTATTGATTCTATCATGTCTGTGTTGTTTGTGATCTTGCACGCTCTTTGTTTTTAGTGACTCCAAGAGGGGGTATTTATGCTCGATAGTGGGTTCATTCCTCTATTTAATCTAAGGGAAGTAACAGAAATCTCTAAGGTTGTAGATGTGTTGTTGCCACTTGGGATAAAACAACGGTCTCTTGTTAATGGAATAAGTGGATTGTTGACCTTACACACTTTGCTTAAAGCAGTTGTCTATTGCTTGCAACTTAATACTGGAGGGGGTTAAGATGATAACACAAAGGTGGACTTCTAGTCATATATGCAGTTGGATGGAGGTCTATGTATCTTGTTGTATTGCCCAATCGAATCTCATAGGATCTTGATGTCTACTATTGCATTGTTATGCCTTGCTCAGTCCTGTCAATTGCCCTGCTATAATTTGTTTACCCTGCATGCCATGTTTGTTTATCTAAGGAGAGCACCTCTAGTTAACTATGGACCCCGGTCCAATCTTTACCATTGATACATCATCCACTGTTACTGTTTACTTGCTACAAACCACTGTTACCTTCCACACCATACAATTAATCCTTTGGTACAGCAAACCGGTGAGATTGACAACATCACTGTTCATTGGGGCAAAGTCTTGAGTTTGTATTGTGCAGGTCTCCAAGTTGCTTGCAACACCTTTGAATCATTTCCTTTCTCCTACTAGTTCGATAACCTTGGTTTCTTACTGAGGGAAAACTTGCTGCTGTGGTGCATCACACCTTTCTCTTGGGGTTTCCCGACGAAGCGCTTCACGTTGATCCAACACCATCATCAACTTGTTGGCTTCAGGCATCGTTATCTTTAGGATTTTGGGGCATTTGTTTTATGGTGAGGTCTTCCCACTGGTTCTGCAGAGGGTTGTATAGGATTATCGTGTTTTTGGGGCGGTTATAACTAAGCATGGCATAGGGTTGTCATAGATATATTTATGCGGCTATCCTGCTGAGGAGAGGTCTTATTTTATGGGATTTTTAGGTGTTGGTTTCAGGGTAGGTAAACGAGGTGTTCTTAAGCAATAGGGTCGAATGATCCTAGGCAGACAAACAACACATTCCACACATCATACAAACATATGACAAGAAAGTAAGGCGTACTCTAGGTACCAAGGAATGACTACGCGCCATAATGGGAACCCTATACTAGGAAGATTTACCCTAATTACGGACGTTACTGGGTTCTTGACTTTATTCTTGCCATCTGGGGTTGTTGATGCCGTACTTTGATCCCTTTGCGCTGAGGAAGGATTCCGTTGGTAGGGCAATATTGTAGTGTCGGTCATTGGTAGCTCATTGGTTTTCTGTCTCTGTTTCTTGTCATCTCGGGATATCCTTCTTCAGTGTCTCGAAGTCGGGCATGTTTTTTTTGAAAAAGGAATATTTGAAGGTAGACGAGATATAGAGTAATCCATTTTCACAAAGTTAGGTCAGAGAAGATAAGATAGGAAAACTTTGAAAAATATTTAGAGAAACTAGTTTTCAAAATTCGGTGTTTTCAGAAATAGGGGTTGTCCAGTCTAACGTCCATGCTAACTAAGGTCTCCTACAGTCAGGATGGCTTTGATACCAAGTCTGAGAGACCCCGGATTTACGGTCCGAGAATCCCCGTTATGCCTGTAATTCACGTTCCCATGATCAGTGAGTCGTGAGCATAACCGACTAGTATCATTACATCATCCATAAGTAACGAGTACAAAACATACATTATTGCCATTATGGCGATTACATACATCAATAGAGGAAATCTTTAAGCGTAGAGCCCATGTCATGCCTTAACCTATAGGTGACTGCCAACACCCAGATTTTTAATCCTAGATGCCATTTATGCCGTACATCGCAATCCCAGGATTACCATTTTTGGAAGACATAACAGATTGGTACCATAGTTCATCATCCATTACAAACCATAATATTCTTACAAATAGTTGATCTCATGATCAAGTCTGATTACAATTAACGCAGCAGAAAAATAATAAGGGTAGCGTGGTCGGGGCTCCATCTTCAGGGTCACAGGCAATACTGACGATGGGAGATGATCCTACTTATCGTAAGTGTCCTGTTGTCATTTTTCCTCGTAGTCTCTGTCATAGTCTGGCCATGGGAATAGCCAGGAACAAAGCCATGAGTACTTCGAAGTACTCGCAAACTTTCACTAAAGCATTAAGGCCATTCTATGGGATTCTTAAGCTCTAGGTTTGTTTGCCATAAGCCAATTTTATTTCAACTAGTGTCTAGTAGTAAAAGTCTGACTTTAGTTTTTTAGGTTTCTTAGACGGGAACCTAACTTCTTTTCCACAACTTGTGGGGTCAAG
The DNA here is from genome assembly GCA_916181665.1 of Avena sativa. Taxonomy (NCBI): domain Eukaryota; kingdom Viridiplantae; phylum Streptophyta; class Magnoliopsida; order Poales; family Poaceae; genus Avena; species Avena sativa. The sequence continues at coordinate 244,258,316 of OV702297.1, forward strand.
TCAAGGTCATCTTTAAAGTCACGGGTCATTTGGAAAACATCTGACAACGGAACAGTATGGCCATCCAACTATCCATAACCGCGGACGCGGCTATTCGAATAGTTTGACACTCTGCAGAGGTGGTACACTTTCACCACGATATTCGATACATCCGTCAGGAACAATCCTGAATCATCATACTTAGTTTGCGGATAATCAATCTTAACCTTTCAATTAAACAACCTAGTATAGGCACCTCCCCTATGAGTTTGGCCTCCCAATCATAACCATCTCTCATCTTAGGCACTACATAGGTGGACAGTCATGTTCACAAGGTAGCCTCAGCTCACCTCGTTCCGCGAGGGAACCCATACTAAGACATATAAACTTCCAGTCAAGCCCTATCCACATTCGGGTATTGTGGTTGTACGATAAATGTTGGAATGGTATCACATCCGAACCCAAATATAAGTTTTTATCAAAGTCAAGTCACAACTCTTCATTCACCATCATCTTCAAAGTCATTATGTCCATAACACATGTCAAAGCATTTTAGTAGAATGACTCATCATTCCAAGGTTTTCATATTCATTTGTTCCCAACTAGCGATCAAGTTTAATTTAGCACTAGCATCTATCAGAGTGGGGGTTGTCACTAGTTGTAGGGTACTAATATGGTGTATCTATTCTCAACAAGTTCCAAGCTCTTGGGACAACTTCCTCAATAACCACTAATCATCTAATTAATTATCTACGAAACAACTTTGTGAAAGATAAAGCTTGCAAGTAAATCTGGGATTTGGTATAGTAAAAAGGGCATCACAAAGGCTTGCAAGGTTTAGCTTAGCTTGCTATCTTAGATAGAAGAGCCTGCCTTGGTTGGACAAGTGGTCGAAGTTCTCTTCCTCGTCTTCATAGAATTCCTCCTCGTCGTAGCCCGGATTGATACTAGTGTCTATAAATAAATACGAGGTACACAATAACCACACAATACTTATCTACTTATATTTATCACACAAGGGTCACACTACATGATCTAGCATCATCTCTATCATTACAAGAAAACGGTGATAAGATTTTATTTATCTTATTTTTAGGAAAGTGATTTCTACTCATTGAAAAGTTGCTTAGGATTTAATATTCTCCAAATTAAAAATATGGGATCATATTGACACATGTCATCACCACATACTCTAATACTTGGGAATGTGATTTAAATTGGTTGGCCTAATCTATAAAGTTTAACACTATTATTTAATAATATTTAAGTGGCTAAAAATGACTAGAAGTCATTCTTTTAGTTTTGGTCCAGGACTACTGTATGTAAGTATGTAGATTTTTACATATTCAGAAGGGTCTTGTTAAATGTGATTTTGAGAGTTGGAATCAACTCAAAATCACTTATGGTTGATTTTAGAAAAATGTTTGAAGTGCAAAAGCTACTGGCTTTTTAATTTACTGAGGGTGATCCATAGTTTCAAACTGTTTGAATCCAACGGGAGTGATTAGAGATTTTCATCTACTTTCAAACAAAACTGGATTCATTGAATTTGGTGCAGTGAATCTCTATGAATTGATTTTTAAAGTTCACTACTGAGAAGGTTTTTGAATAAAAATAAAAAGATTAGATTTGAACTATTGGGCTCGCGCGAGAAACGTTTCTAGGCTGGCCCAACTGCACAGCGTGCATGCAGCGGGCTCACTCAGGCTGGTCCCACGCGTCAGCGGGTCATCTAACATGAAGCGGTATTGATCAATATTAGCCCTACAATTACGATATAATCTATGGTCTAGGTTCATCGTCTATGTCGCGGTTCTCCGACGAGATTCTGACCTAGTGTAACATCCCTAAAATCATGTTTTTAAAATTTGCATATCATTCATGCATGCATATCATTTAGGGATCAATTTCAAACTCATTTCAAGGAAACAGAAGCACTAAGTGCTACTGTTTGATGTGGGCAAGCATTGATCTAATGCCACTCTCAAGTGAGAGAATATTTGTTTTAAAACCATTGAATGAGTTCATAGGATTGGTTGGTTGAGATCCAAGCTAGGACAAATTTTTCCAAAACAAAATTTGGTATTAAACCATTTTCAAATCTTTATCAAACTTTGTGCAGAGGCACTGTTTATTTTGAATTTTCAAAAGGACCAAGCAAGACTAATAAGACAGCAAGGTTTATGCCCGAAAATATGAAGTTTACACTTTACAAATGTTTGGATTTCAAATGCTCTCGAATTTGTTTGAAAATGAATCCTGAAAATCATTCTGGAAAAAGAAAAGGAATTAGAAAACCCAACTAGGCCTGGCGCCAGCGTTTCGGCCCATCAGACAAAACGACCCACCCGGGCCATCTCTTTGTATTTCCTCACCCGCACAGAACCCACCCCCCTCGCTGACTACTGGGCCCTGTCCACGTCACCGTCGTCTTCCCCAAATCTCGCGAAGAACACGTCGCCGCTGGCCGTTGCTGGCGTTGATCGCGCGGCGTAATTGCCATTGAATCTGCAGGCGTTTCCTGTCGATCCCCCTGCCTACTTAAACCCCTCTGCACCGCGAGTCTTTCCCCTCACTCAGCACCTCCACTCCGCCACCAGGCTGCCGGCAATTCGAGCTGCAACTCCGCTGCCCGACGCACTCCGGTGACCTATTCCGGCGAACCCCGTGCTCCCTTTCACCTCTCGTTCATATGTTCTTGCCTGTCTTGCCCGTGTGCATCTTCTCACACTTTCTGTTTGCTCTATATCGCCCCACGTCGTCGTCTCCGTCGAAGCCCGCAAACAACCGAAGCGCCGTCCAACTCCGACGAGCAATCACGGTAAAAACAGACCGCCCCTTGATCCCTAGTTCATACGACCGTGTTCTCCTCGCCTCTATGCATCTCCTAATGCTTTTCGTGCATCTTATTGCACCGTAGAACGTCTCCTTCGTCTCCGGAAGTGAGCACCCGACGCGAAAGCAAACTCCAACGAGAATTTCCGGTCGTGCCAGTGTGCCCTTGTCCAAGCAAAGACCACGTTGAGCTTCCTCGTGTTCGTGTGAATCTAGTAAGCCACGCCACTCACCCCAGCCCTTCCTGTATTCGCCGGAGCGTCACTAACAGAGCGCCGCCGCCGCGCCACCATCGCCAGCGTCGCCGAACTTTGGTCGCATGATCTAGGACCATTAGATCTAGATCCAACAAATCTGATAGAATCACTTAACGAAGGGGTACGGGTCAGATCTGGCCGTGCGATTTCATTTAGATCGTGCGGTCCATGCTAGTCGATCCACGCGAAACGGTACCGATGAATCAGAAAGCGCCGTGTGGCTAGTTCTTTGTTTTAAAAACAAAATTATATCTATTAGTGATTCAAACTTGTAAAATTCATATCTTTTGATTCGCACGTTCGATTTTTGCAACTTTTATATCATTGGAATCGGGAGAGAAAATCCTATCTGTTTATGCAATGTGTTTAATATTTTTCCTCTGTATAAATGGTTTTTTATGCAGAAACTTGTGTAGGCTTATTTTTATTATATAAATTTTTTGAAAAATGTTTTAAGGATCAAATAAGGTTTATTTTGAATATCTTGGACTTGTTTTGTTTCAGTACTGTTTAGTTGTCTTTTTTGGTGTAGAAAAATCATCACATGGCATTTGCATGCATTCATATATTTTTGTTTGTATATATATTTTGTATGTGATATTGGTGCAATTATTTTATGTGTAGATTTTGGTGCAAATAGTGATTGTGATTGTGAAGATTGTTTCTACTCCCCAAACTACCAAGGAAAGTGGTGCTTCATGATTTTATTCCTATGTTTTTCAATTATGCACTAGAAATATTTTGTATAGGACTTGCATGAATATTTTGATCTATATGCTGTGCTTGGGAAATCCTAGTAGTTGTAGAATTGCTAGAAATTTCTAAGTTACGATGCTTATCACTGTCATGCTTAGCCTAGCTAGTAGCAACCAAGGGTGGTTATATATTCATGTTATGTGAAAATATTTCTAAGTCTTTGGACTTGTGTTTTGCTTAATAAAACAACTAAGTGAATGAAACACCTGGGTGGAATGGAAAGAATGGTTTGTGTTGAGTGGTTACACAAGGCCCATTTCTATGGTTTACCTTGTGTATCTCACTTGTGGAAAGCCACCCAGGAACAAAGGGATTTGAGATGCCAAATGTTAAGAAGCTTCTAGTGTAGCCAAATGGCAATATGGGCTCTGCCTGGATCACATAGGTTGCAATAACTTAGCCATTTGGACAGTTGGTGGTAGTGGGATCATAGGTTGGAAGGCGTCCATTTGGTCTAAGGGAAGGCTTCTGAAAGGTCCTGTCTTGGTGAAAATCAAATCTTGTGGGGAAAGTGCACAACCTCTGCAGATGGAAGAATCTAAGTACTTAGCCATGTCCCTGGTATTGGACAACTTGAGCATCAAGACATGGAAGCTATCAAGAATCTCCTCATCCCTATTTGTAAGTTAAAACTTGTGGTTGAACAAGGGTAAAGGTTCACCAATGTCTATTGGTGGTTCCTTGGGAAAGTTTTGAGAAAGAAAAACTTAGTGTTTTCAACTGATAGGCAAAAATCTATTTTGAGCAAAGCAAGCCTAAGCTACACTTAGCCAAAATGCATATAGTATCAAGATTGATAATATTCTACTAAGGTATCACTTGATAATACTATTCCAATGTATTGACCCACTGTGGCTTTAACTTGTGATGTTGCAGGTTATTCTGATGATGATTAGGGCTTATGAGTCTACACTCAACATGCTTGCCTGTGGCACATGAAGATGAAGACTTATTTATCTTATTATATATTTGAACTCTTGTATTAGGCCTGTGGCCATGGAGTTTGTAAAAGACTATGTTTGTCTCTGGAATGACATGTAATAATGACCTTTGTTTCTGTGTACTTCATCTTAAACTGTGGATGCTAGCATTGATCCAGGGACTAGCATTGCAATCACAGGGATCCTTAGCTTTATAAAGGGAGGGATCTTACAGATGGTATCAGAGCACTGTGTTTCCTGTAGGATTATGACCCTAGGAATGGAAACCACTAAGGAAAATTTTCAATAACTTCCACACTTGTCTTTTTCTTCTCGTAGACTTTTCTAATCTTCTTTCTCATCTCTATTTGTAGATGAACTCCATCAAAGAAGCCATGAGGAAGGGACCACTCATGACTATGACTTTGGAATGTGAGACAGAATTCCCCAAGGCTCTCAAGGACCTCATGGTTGCCATGGGAATACATGGTGCAGCTTTGTACAAAGGTTTTCCCGTGGTGGATGAAGGAGTTGAGTACTAGTGGGTGCAACTTCACTTGTATAAAAACAAGGAAGACAACCACAAGGAATCAGGATTCTGCATGGTCACCAACTCCGTGTTGCACACCACATTCTTTGATTCTGCAAGGGATGCAGCTTGGAAGGCCATCAAAGAGCTTGGTGATAAAATCAAGTGCAGAATGCTCAACACCCAGAATGACCTTAGGGAAGAAAAGAAGCATACCCAAGAGTTAGAGGCTACCAACCAACGTTTAAGAGAGGACATCATAGACTTAGAAATGGAGTCATGTGATCAGGATCGACAGATTGCCTCTAGGGATGCCCTGTTAGCCAACTTGGCAAGTGAGATGGGATTGTAACGTACTTCGTTAGTTGGACCACCAACTTATCATTTTATTTTCCCAAATGTTGTCTAAAATAAGTTGAAACATGGATGCTTGTAATGGATTTATATATGCCATGACTTGTGTGTTTTGATTTCCAAAGATATGCATTTGTTGCTTTGTCTTGTGATTTATCTTTAATTATGTTGATTCTAACTTTTTCTATCTTATAAAATAGATGCCTAATGTTACTATCAGCACGGCTGAAGAGTTCAAGGGAACTCGTTTTGGCACTCGTCTTATTGAGCTCACTTGTGTGCTCAATCTCCCACTTCCTACCATCATGATGCTTCCCCTCACCAAGTTCGAGAGGAAGGACCTTTGGGGCTTCAAGGTTACTCAGCTAGGATGCCAGACTGAGCCATCCACGGAGGATATCACCTTCAAGCTCATGCATGATGACAAGGAGAGAGGCCTAGAGGTAGTCATGCAGGATTTGCTTGGACGTTTGTTAGGGAGACACTCTCGGGAGATTAGAGGTACTCACTTCCACGCCTTCGGTAGACGTGACGAGGATGGTGAGGCCATTGACTTCGAGGATACTGCTAGAGAGACGGCAGAGCCGATTCGTCTATACCTCCAGGACTTAGAGGTTCTTCTTAGGCACCTAGATACTGATAGGACCAACGTCATGCTTAGAAATGATGAACTCGAGGTGCAGCTTCGTGAGAAGGACAAGCTCTTCGCGGAGCAAGATGAGATAGTCAAGGAAATGGAGGCCAAGTTTGAGAGTCAGGATAGAAAGTTCAAGAGTCAAGAGAAAAGAGTCCAAGATAGGAACAAGAGGATTCGAGAGATGACTTCAGAACTAGATGCCAAGGACTTCGAGCTCGAGCATCAGCAGGTGGTGATTGAGAGACTTCGTTCACAGAAGAGGGCTCTCAAAGCCAAAGTAGAGGCCTTGACTACCAATGTCGAGGAACCAATGTCGAGGAATACAAGACCGCAATGGAGAATGCAGGTCTTACACTTGTTGATGAGGAGGTTGATGCAGAGGAGTAGGGATGACTACTCATTTACCTTTTATTTACCATGCTTTTGATTATTGAGTCGCAATGACCATCCAACATGTGGATGGCTTGCTATTGGTGTGTTTACTTTTCAAACTTGTTGTCTATGTTGTTAAACTTTTACTATTATGATGCATGTTTGGTGATTGTTTATGTGTTGTATTGTGCATGTTAGCATCTATGGGTATCTCATTCTTATCTTTATTGAAAACCACAGATGCCTCCCCGACGTGCCAATCCCAACCCTAACAACAACAATATCACCCCTGAGATGCAGCAGATGATGACAGCTCATACGCAGCTGATGCAGATGATGACCACGTTCATACAGAATCAGAACAACAACAACAACAATCAGAACAACCCACCGGGTTTTGACATGCTTACCAGATTCTTAAGACTGAGGCCAGCAAAGTTCTCAGGAACTACTGATCCCATGGTGGCTAATGATTGGCTACGCTTAGTGAACAAGGATTTGGTAACTGTAGGCTGTACTGATGAAGAGAAAGTCAGGTTCGCGGCACAGTTGTTGGAAGGACCAACAACTACTTGGTGGGATAACTTCCAAATCAGCACTCCCATTGCGGATGTGACATGGGATATCTTTGAAGATGGTTTTCGTACTGCTCACATCTCATCCGGAGTGATGAGTTTGAAGAAGAAGGAATTTCATAATTTGAAGCAGTGCCACCGCAGCGTGGCTGGATATATTGAGGAGTTCAACAATCTGGCGCGTTATGCACCGGATGAAGTTGACACTGATGCTAAGAGGAAAGAGAAGTTCCTCGAAGGATTGAATGATGAAATGAATCTGCAGTTATCTATGGACTATGTCCCCACTTATCAATCCTTTTGTGACAAGGCTGCCATCTTGGAGAGCAAGATGAAACAGGTTGAAAGCAGGAAGAGGAAGCCCTCTGACAAGCACAGCTTGGGATCGTCCCACAAGCGTTCCCATTATGATGATAGTGGGAATTCTGGATCCCACAAGCATGGAAAGTACAACAGCCACCACAAACACAACCGTCATCATGACAACAAGCATCACCGTAGTCATGACAATGATAAGTACAAGAATCGCAAGAGTGTGTACAAGAACCACCACCATGGAAGTGGAAGTGGTAGTGGAAGCCAGCCTGTCAAGAAAGATCTTAGTAAGGTTGAATGTTTCAAGTGCAAGAAGATGGGGCATTATGCAAATGAATGCCCAAAAAAGAAAGTTGAAGGACCCAACAAGCCCAACCTTTCCAAAAGGGACAAGTGAACCACATCAATGTGGAAGAGATCTATGAGGAACCTGATGCTGTTGCTGGTAAGTTCAAACTCAATTCTGTTCTAGCATTTGTTCTCTTTGATACTGGTGCATCTCATTCATTCATATCAAGAGAATTTGTTGAAAGAAATGAACTACCGGTAGAAACTATTGGGTGTCCCATAAAAGTAAGTTCTCCGGGCGGAGAAATGATAGTGAACTCAGGATGCCATGATCTAGTCATAGAGTTTGGGAAGTATAAGTTTCCCGTTAATCTGATAATCCTAAATTCCCAAGGACTGGATGTCATTTTGGGGATGGACTGGATGACCAAGCATAAAGGAGTGCTAGATTGTGCCAACCATACTGTCATAGTCACAACTCCAGAAAACAAAAGGATCAGATTCAAGACCAACTTTGAATCAAAGAGGAGTAAGCTAAATTCTCTTAAGGGGGTTAGCATAGACAGTGTGCCTATTGTGAGTGAATATACGGATGTGTTTCTGGAAGAATTGCCGGGAATGCCACTAGATAGAGATGTGGAGTTTCTTATTGACTTGCTACCAGGATCTGGACCAATAGCAAAGAGATCGTACAAGATGTCAGTTGATAAGTTGAAAGAACTCAAGAAACAACTTGGAGAACAGTTGCAGAAAGGATTTATCTAACCAAGTTCTTCGTCTCGGGGAGCACCCGTTTTGTTTGTGGAAAAGAAAGATATAAGTCAAAGGTTATGCATAGATTACCGTTCACTCAATGAGGTGACCATCAAGAACAAATACCCTTTGCCTAGAATCAGTGACTTGTTTGATCAGTTAGAAGGAGTCTATGTGTTCTCAAAGATTGATCTCCTATCAAGTTACTTTCATCTTAAGATAAGAGAATAAGACATACCTAAGACAACTTTCACCACTAGGTATGGATTTTATGAGTACACCGTGATGCCTTTTGGTTTGACCAATGCACCAGCTTATTTCATGAATATGATGAACAAGGTATTCATGGAGTTCCTTGATAAGTTTGTTGTCGTTTTCATCGATGACATTTTGATCTACTCCAAGAGCAAAGAAGAGCATGAAGGGCATTTGCGTTTGATACTTGAGAAACTTAGAGAGCATAAGCTGTATGCCAAATTCAGCAAGTGTGAGTTTTGGTTGAATGAAGTTGGATTTCTTGGACACGTTGTGTCAGGAGATGGTGTAGCAGTTGATCCTGCTAAAGTTTCAGCTGTAACTGAATGGGAATCTCCTAAGTCAGTGAAAGAGGTTCGTAGTTTCCTTGGCTTGGCAGGATACTACAGAAAGTTCATTGAGAATTTCTCCAAGATAGCTAAGCCAATGACAGAGTTACTAAAGAAAGACAAGAAATTTGCTTGGTCTGAAGGATGTGAACTCAGATTCCAAGAATTGAAGAAGAGGCTAGTGACAGCACCAGTCTTATGCCTGCCAGATTTGGAGAAAGATTTCCAAGTGTATTGTGATGCATCTCATCATGGATTAGGTGAAGTAATTATGCAAGAAGGGAAAGTTGTGGCTTATGCCTCGAGACAACTCAAAACTCATGAGGTAAATTACCCTACTCATGATTTAGAGTTAGCCTCTGTTGTCCATGCACTCAAAACATGGAGGCACTACCTTTTGGGAAAGCGATGTGAAGTGTTCACAGATCACAAAAGTTTGAAGTATATCTTCACCCAGAAAGAAATTAACATTAGACAAAGAAGATGGCTAGAACTCATCAAGGACTATGACTTGAGTATGCAATACCACCCCGGTAAAGAAAATGTTGTAGCGGATGCTCTAAGCCGTAAGGTTTTTGTGAATGGCCTTACAAAGGGAGAATTGCTAGATGATCTGTGTGCTCAATTTAGAGATCTCAGATTGGAGATTATGCCTGAAGGACATCTCATGTCATTGGATGTTCAACCCACTTTGTTGGACAAAATCAAAGAAGCCCAAAAGACAGATAAGGAAATTGAGGAAATTAAGGAAAAGATTGGCAAAGGGAAAGCCAAAGGATTTCATGAAGACGAACAGGGTACTTTATGGTATGGAAAACGTATCGGTGTTCTGCAAGATCCGGAGCTTCAGAAACTGATTTTACAAGAAGCACATAACTCACCATATTCCATTCATCCGGGTAACACCAAAATGTACATGGATATGAAAGAAAGATTTTGGTGGAATAACCTCAAGAAAGACATCCCCGAACATATTGCTTTGTGTGATGTATGTAGTAGAGTGAAAGCAGAACATCAGAAGCCAGCAGGATTGCTACAGCCACTACCTATTCCTGATTGGAAGTGGGACAAGATTGGCATGGATTTCATCACCGGATTGCCAAGGACCAGGTTAGGATATGATTCTATTTGGGTAGTAGTGGATCGCCTAACTAAAGTGGCTCATTTCATACCCGTGAAGACAACCTATATAAGTGCTAAGTTAGCCAAGATCTATATGAGTAGAATTGTTTGTCTACATGGAGTACCCAAGAGTATTGTGTCTGATAGGGGAACTCAATTCACTTCTCATTATTGGAGGCAACTACATGAGTCATCGGGAACGAGGTTGGAATTCAGCACTGCTTTTCATCCTCAGACTGATGGACAAACATAAAGGACCAACCAGATTCTTGAAGATATGTTGAGAGCATGTGCTCTAGATTATGGAGCTAGTTGGGATGACAGTCTGCCTTACGCAGAATTCTCTTACAATAACAGCTATCAAGCCAGTATTGAGATGGCACCATTTGAGTTTCTCTATGGGAGAAAGTGTACCACCCTATTACTATGGAATGGTGTGGGAGAAAGAAGTTTGTTCGGACCAGATCTAATCAAAGAGGCTGAAGAAAAAGTCAAACTAGTTAAGGACAGATTGAAGATAGCACAATCCCGACAGAAAAGCTACGCAGATCCTAAGCGTAGAGACCTCACCTATGAAGTAGGTGATAGAGCCTATCTTAGAGTGTCACCACTTCGTGGAGTGAAGAGATTTGGAGTCAAAGGTAAATTCGCCCCAAGATATGTTGGACCATTCAAGATTCTGAGTCGTAAAGGAGAAGTAGCTTATGAGATTGAATTGCCATAATCATTGTCTGTTGTTCACAATGTGTTTCATGTGAGTCAGCTAAAGAAATGCCATCCAGAAATGGAAGAGACTTCTTTGAAGGATACTATACCTTTGGAGGAGGTTCAATTGGAGAGTGATCTCACTTATGAGGAAAAACCTATCAAGATTCTTGAGACTACAGAAAGAGTTAATCGGACTAAGACTATCAAATTCTGCAAATTTCAATGGAACCATCATTCTGAAGAAGAAGCAACATGGGAAAGAGAAGATAATCTTTGGAAAGACCACCCTCACCTATTTGCTAGACAATCCGAATCTCGAGGGAGAGATTCACCTTAAGTGGGTTAGATTTGTAACATCCCTAAAATCATGTTTTCAAAATTTGCATATCATTTAGGGATCAATTTCAAACTCATTTCAAGGAAACAGAAGCACTAAGTGCTATTGTTTTATGTGGGCAAGCATTGATATAATGCCACTCTCAAGTGAGAGAATATTTGTTTTAAAACCATTGAATGAGTTCATAGGATTGGTTGGTTGAGATCCAAGCTTGGACAAATTTTTCCAAAACAAAATTTGGTATTAAAACCATTTTCAAATCTTTATCAAACTTTGTGCAGAGGCACTGTTTATTTTGAATTTTCAAAAGGACCAAGCAAGTCTAATAAGACAACAAGGTTTATGCCCAAAAATATGAGGTTTACACTTTACAAAAATCCAGAAAAGGTCTGGATTTCAAATGCTCTTGAATTTGTTTGAAAATGAATCCTGAAAATCATTCTGGAAAAAGCAAAGGAATTAGAAAACCCAACTGGGCCTGGCGCCAGCCTTTCGGCCCATCAGAAAAAATAACCCACCCGGGCCATCTCTCTGTCTTTCCTCACCCGTGCAGAACCCACCCCCCTCACTAACTACTGGGCCCCGTCCACATGACCGTCGTCTTCCCCAAATCTCGCAAAGAACACGTCGCCGCTGGCCGTTGCTGGCGTTGATCGCGCGGCCTAATTGCCATTGAGTCTGTAGGCATTTCCTGTCGATCCCCCTGCCTACTTAAACCCCTCTACACCGCGAGTCTTTCCCCTCACTCAGCACCTCCACTCCGCCACCAGGCTGCCGGCAATTCGAGCTACAACTCCGCTGCCCGACGCACTCCGGCGACCTATTCCGGTGAACCCTGTGCTCCCATTCAGATCTCGTTCATACGAGCTTGCCTGTCTTTCCCGTGCGCATCTTCTCACACTTTCTGTTTGCTCTATATCGCCCCAGGTCGTTGTCTCCGTCGAAGCCCGCAAACAACCGAAGCGTCGTCCAACTCCAACGAGCAATCATGGTAAAAACAGACCGCCCCTTGATCCCTAGTTCATACGACCGTGTTCGCCTCGCCTCTGTGAATCTCCTAATGCTTTTCGTGCATCTTATTGCGCCGTAGAACGTCGCCTTCGTCTCCGGCAGTGAGCACCCGACGCGAAAGCAAACTCCGACGAGAATTTCCGGCCGTGCCAATGTGCCCGTGTCCAAGCAAAGACCACGTTGAGCTTCCTTGTGTTCGTGCGAATCTGGTAAGCCATGCCACACACCCCAGCCCTCCCTGTATTCGCAGGAGTGTTGCTGACAGAGCGTCGCCGCCGCACCACCGTCGCCAGGACCGCCGAACTTTGGTCGCATGATCCAGGACCGTTAGATCTAGATCCAACGAATCTGATAGAATCACTTAACGAAGGGGTACGGGTCAGATCTGTCCATGCGATTTCATTTAGATCGTGCGGTCCACGCTAGTCAATCCGCGCGAAACGGTACCGACGAATCTGAGAGCGCCGCTTGGCTAGTTCTTTGTTTTAAAAACAGAATTTATATCTATTAGTGATTCAAACTTGTAAAATTCATATCTTTTGATTCCCACGTTCAATTTTTGCAAATTTTATATCATTGGAATCAGGAGAGAAAATCCTATCTGTTTATGCAATGTGTTTAATATTTTGCCTCTGTAAAAATGGTGTTTATGCATAAACTTGTGTAGGGTTATTTTGATTATATAAATTATTTGAAAAATATTTTAAGGATCAAATAAGGTTTATTTTGAATATCTTGGACTTGTTTTGTTTCAGTACTGTTCAGTTGTCTTGTTTGGTGTAGAAAAATCATCACATGGCATTTGCATGCATTCATATATTTTTGTTTGTATATATATTTTGTATGTGATTTTGGTGCCATTATTTTATGTGTAGATTTTGGTGCAAATAGTGATTGTGATTGTGAAGATTGTTGCTACTCCCCAAACTACCAAGGCAAGTGGTGCTTCATGATTTTATTCCTATGTTTTTCAGTTATGCACTAGAAATATTTTGTATAGGACTTGCATGAATATTTTGATCTATATGCTATGCTTGGGAAATCCTAGTAGTTGTAGAATTGCTAGAAACTTCTAAGTTAAGATGCTTATCACTATCATGCTTAGCCTAGCAAGTAGCAACCAAGGGTGGTTATATATTCATGTTATGTGAAAATATTTCTAAGTCTTTGGACTTGTGTTTTGCTTAATAAAACAACTAAGTGAATGAAACACCTGGGTGGAATGGAAAGGATGGTTTGTGTTGAGTGGTTACACAAGGCCCATTTCTATGGTTTACCTTGTGTATCTCACTTATGGAAAGCCACCCAGGAACAAAGGGATTTGAGATGCCAAATGTTAAGAAGCTTCTAGTGCAGCCACATGGCAATATGGGCTCTGCCTGGATCACATAGGTTGCAATAACTTAGCCATTTGTACAATTGGTGGTAGTGGGATGATAGGTTGGAACGTGTCCATTTGGTCTAAGGGAAGGCTTCTGAAAGGTCCTGTCTTGGTGAAAATCAAGTCTTGTGGGGAAAGTGCACAACCTCTGCAGATGGAAGAATCTAAGTACTTAGCCATGTCCCTGGTATTGGACAACTTGAGCATCAAGACATGGAAGCTATCAAGAATCTCCTCATCCCAATTTCTAAGTTAAAACTTGTGGTTGAACAAGGGTAAAGGTTCACCAATGTCTATTGGTGGTTCCTTGGGAAAGTTTTGAGAAAGAAAAACTTAGTGTTTTCAACTGATAGGCAAAAATCTATTTTGAGCAAAGCAAGCCTAATCTAAACTTAGCAAAAATGCATATAGTATCAAGATTGATAATATTCTACTAAGGTATCACTTGCCAATACTATTCCAATGTATTGACCCACTGTGGCTATAACTTGTGATGTTGTAGGTTATTCTGATGATGATTAGGGGTTATGAGTCTACATTCAACATGCTTGCCTGTGGCACATGAAGATGAAGACTTATTTATCTTATTATATATTTGAACTCTTGTATTAGGCCTGTGGCCATGGAGTTTGTAAAAGACTATGTTTGTCTATGGAATGACATGCAATAATGACCTTTGTTTCTATGTACTTCATCTTAAACTGTGGATGCTAGCATTGATCCAGGGACTAGCATTGCAATCGCAGGGATCCTTACATTTATAAAGGGAGGGATCTTACACCTAGCGGCATGTCGGTGGTGGTTGTGGGCGAATGAGCTTGTCGATGACGGCGAGTCGAATGGCGGTCACGGCAGCTCCTGGGGTGGATCCAATCGACGGCTCCTTTCCCTTGTTGCAGCAGCGGACTCCAGTCAAATTCTAGCGTCAGGTTGCTCGCCTTGATCCGGGAATAGGTCAGGGGTGTTTCTAAGTGAGAGAGGAGTAAAATGGTGTGAAGATTGAGGCTGGGGGTGGTCTCTATTTATACCCTCAAGGGTGTGGCATTGCGACATGCTCAGGGCTCGTCGGCGACGTTGCTACACGTCGAGCTAGGCATGGAGAAGGGCATGGGTTGACGCGGTTGGGTGTGGCGATCGTCATGCGAGTGGTGGATTGACAAGGGGAGGTCTCAGTCAGTCGGGCGACGTTGGCGCTCTGTACGGGTACGACGTGTTCGTCAGCGAGTATGGTGGTCAAGGGGTGACGCGGTGGCCAATTGGCATGTCTGGGCGGTGGCTGGTGACGTTGTGTTTCCGAGTACGGGCGGAGAGATTGAGTCACGATGTTTCTGCGTGAGGCGGCTTCGATGCTCCATCGTGCTCTAGGCATGTCCGTGTCTTAAATGGGCACGGTTGTTCTGGGGTCTCCGCGTCTTGGCGTTGGTCGAGGGGTGGTCAAAGAGGGGCGGTGAGGTCACGGCTACTAGCTTGACATCACAAGCGAGTGAGGCACGACCTGTGGTGTGCTATCCATGTCCGAGTGACATGGTGAGCTCGGGTACCAATGGCATTGATCAAGGCAGTGAAGATGAATGGCTCAATTGCACGGCTGGGTACTGGGGGTTATCGTGGGTGAGCTAGAGTAAAGATTTTGAGTACAAAGGATGAGCAATTGATTGATCACAAATAGTAGATAGTTGGTAGTTGTACTGTGATCACCAAGTGTTCGATGAAATGGCTGCATGAACATAATCATCACCAAATTCAATGATTTTCGGTGAGTGATCTGATACTAATCTTGGTAGTCTCTGGGTGTAATGGTTTGCCAAGGTGTGTTGGTTTGAGTGGTTTTCCAAAATTGGCTATCTTAACAAATGAGATAGATTCAAATTTGAATTTCCTCTCAAAAGTGTTTGAAAAGGTTTCTGCAAGGTTGGTGAGTTCCATTTGGTTCAGTGTTACTAGGTCTAACAAGGGGTGAAAAGAATTTGGAAAGTTTCGTTTTGAGATTAGTTTCTAAAGATGCTCAAAGTGAGCTAGTGGTTAACTTTGGCAGAAATGACCATTAGGTCTTATGCCTCATAGTTTTCATTTCTTTTGTTTGGATTTGATTTGATAGTGACCTATATGATATGGTTTTGATCTTTAAACCATTTCTCATCATTTACAACAATCAAACATGGCATTGCAAGCATTCATATACACAAGCATAAAGATTTGAATTTAATTAATAAAAGATTTTGTTAACCCTAATCTTGATTATTTAGGGAATGATCTTCATTAATATTTTTGGGGTGTTACAAACCTTCCCCCTTAAACAGAATCTTGTCCCGAGATTCAGGAAAAACTAGGTACTAAAAATATTTGGAAACTCCTTCCTCATGTAATCCTCGCGCTCCCAAGTGGCTTCTTCTTCATTATGATTGATTCATTGGATTTTGAGAAACTTGATACTTCTGGTCCCGATGGTCTAAAAAGCTTCTTCCAAAATACAGATAGGTCCTTCATGATAGGTCAGGTCTGGGTTGATCTCCACATTTCTGTGATCGATATTGATGGTGCCTGGAAGAGCTTCGTCGGGAAACCCAAGAGAAAGGTGTGATGCAGCACATCAGCAAGTCTTCCCTCAGTAAGAAACCGAGGTTATCGAACCAGTAGGAGGAAGGAAACGTCTCAAAGGTGTTGCAAGCAACATGGAAACCTACACAACACTAACTCAAGACTTTGCCCCAACGAACAGTGAGGTTGTCAATCTCACCGGTTGCTGTAACAAAGGATTACCTGTATGGTGTGGAAGGTGATGGTGGTTTGTAGAAAGTAAACAATAATAGTAGAAGATGTATGAATGGTAAAGATTGGACCGGGGTCCATAGTTCACTAAAGGTGTTCTCCTTTGATAAACAAACATGGCATGCAGGGTAAACAAATTACAGTAGGTCAATTGACAGAACTGAGCAAGGAATAACAATGCAATATAGACATCAAGATCCAATGAGATTTGATTGGGCAATACAACAAGATACATATACTGCCATCCAACTGCATCTATGACTAGAATTCCACCTTTGGCTTATCATCCGATCCCCCTCCAGTATTAAGTTGCAAGCAACAGACAACTACTTTAAGCAAAGTGTGTAAGGTAAACAATCCACTTGTTCCATGAACAAGAGACCGTTGTTTTCTCCCTAGTGGCAATAACACATCTACAACCTTAGAGATTTCTGTCACTTCCCTTGATTAAATAGAGGCATGAACCCACTATCGAGCATAAATACCCCCTATTGGAGTCACTAGCAACTACTTGGCCAAGATATCTATTAACAACGGAGAGCATGCAAGATCACAAACAACATAGACATGATAGAATCAATAAGACAAACCCATTAATCAATCTGACATAGTAATCTCAATATCCATTGGATCCCCGCAAACACAACATGCATGATTACAAATAGATGAGATCTTGATCATGATCAGAGTTCACAAGATCTAGATATGAAAGCACAAAGGAGGAGATACAACCATCTAGCTACTACATGGACCCGTAGTCCAAGGTGGAACTAGTCACGCTTCATACCGGAGGCTGGCATGATGAAGAAGAAGGCCTCCGGGATGATATCCCCTCCGGCAGGGTGCCGGGAAGAGCTCCGGATCCCCCCGATCTAGGGATGATGGTGGCGGAGGCTATAAACGGTTCCGTGGAATATTGATCGGGTACTTAGGGTTTAGGCATCATGGGCTTATTATAGGCGAAGAGGCGAGGCAGGAGGGCGGCCAGGGGGCCCACACCCTGCCCAGGCGCGGCCTAGGGTGGGCCCGCGTCTAGGGGGGGGGGGGGGTGCAGCCGCCCTGTGGCTCCCCTCCGTCTCTCCTCTAGACTCCATGTTCTCCTCGGTGAAATATTGACTTTGGCTTTTGTCCCGTCCAATTCCTAGAATATTTCCTTACTAGCTTTTCTGGAACCAAAAACAGCAGAAAATAGGCAACTGGCAGTGTGGCAACTTGTTAATAGGTTAGTACCAGAAAACATATAAAAACACCTCAAAGTGTGGACAAAGAAAAGCAAAGTAGATACTAAACAAGAATGGAACATCAAAAATTATAGATACGTTTCCGACGTATCAGATATTCTTGAAAACTTCTGTCGTTTCAGGGACTTCTATACACTTCCGAAGTAACGAGACATAAAACACATCATGTACCGCTGACATCTGTTCTGGAAGTTCTATCTAATACGATACCTCTCCTCGGCAACTTAGAATCTTGAAGGGTCCAATGTATCTGGGGCAAGCTTTCCTTTGAGTTGGAAACGCTGCATTCCTTTCAAGGGTGATACTTTCAGATACACAAAGTCTCCCACATTAAAGGCTACATCTCGATGTCTCTTGTCAGCATAACTTCTCTCTGGATTGGGCGGTCTTAAGGTGCTCACGAATCTTGTGAACTTTCTCTTCGGCTTCCCGTAGGATGTCGGGTCCGAAAATCTGTCTCTCTCCTACTTCCGACCAATTCAGTGGGGTACGACAATTCCTTCCATACATAAATTCAAATGAGGCCATTTGCAAACTGGCTTGGTAACTGTTGTTGTATGAGAATTATGCGAAAGGCAGACAGTCCTCCCATTTAGATCCATATTCCAACACACAAGCTCTCAACATATCTTCGAGTATCTGGTTTATTCGCTCTGTTTGTCCATCAGTATGAGGGTGATAAGCTATGCTGAAATTCAACTTGGTTCCTAATCCTTCTTGGACTTTCTTCCAAAATCTTGAAGTAAACTGGGTTCCTCCATCCGACACAATGTTCTTGGGGATCCCATTCAAACTGACTAGTCTAGCAATGTACAACTCTGCTAGCTTTGAGCTCTGATAAGTGGTCTTGACTGGTAAGAAATGAGCTACTTTGGAAAGTCTATCCACTATGACCCAAATAGAATCATTTCCTCTACTTGATATAGGCAAACGGGTGATGAAATCCATTCCAACCGAATCCCATTTCCATTCTGGGATCTGCAAAGGTTGCAAAAGTCCTGCGGGTCTCTGATGCTCTGCTTTGACATTCTGATAGATATCACATTCGGCAATGTAGCTTCCGACTTCTCGCTAGATCTTATGCCACCAAAATTGCTCCATCAAATCCTAATACATCTTGGTTCCTCCCGGGTGGATGGAGTAAAGAGTATCATGGGCTTCTTGCAAAATGGCTTGTTTCAACTCTAAATCTGCGGGTACACATATTCATACTTTATACCACAAAACTCCTTATTCATCTTCCGTAAATCCAGGTACCGTTCCTGTACCGATACGACATTTAATTCCGTCAATACTGGCATTTCCTTTCTGAGCTTCCTTGATCTGATCTATCAAGGTGGGTTGAAGTTTGATACTAGCTAGGAATCCTTCACTAACTAGTTCCATTCTGAAATCTTCTAACTCCTTATGCAAACTTGGTTGTTCTTTCAGAATCATGGTGTTTAATCTACACGGCAGTCTACTAAGAGCATCTTCTACCACATTGGCCTTGACAGGGTGATAGTGAATGTCAAGGTCATAATATACTTCAGGCTCTGTGATCCGAGTAAATCTCACAACGATTACCCATAAGGTAATGACGCCATGCCAACAGCTGCTCACTCTAGGTAATGGGTGGGGTAATTCTGCTCATGTTGCTTTAGTTGGCAGGACATATATGATATCACTTTGCCTTCTTGCATTAACACACATCCGAGACCAATCTTGGATACATCACAATACATATCAAAGGGTTTGGTGATATCAGGCATGATCAAAATTGGGGCTGAATTCAATCACTTCTTGAGTTCTTGAAAACTCGCTTCACATTTATCCGTCCATTCAAACTTCTGATCTTTCTTGAGTAACTGAGTCATCGGCCTAGCGATGCTTGAAAATCCTTCAACAAACTTGAGGTAGTATCCCGCTAATCCAAGAAATGCATGAACTTCAATTGGAGTGGTTGGTGCTCTCCATTCCTCAACATCCTTAATCTTGGTGGGGTCGATAGCAACTTCTCCGGCTGACAAGATATGTCTGAGGAATCCTACTTCCTTTAACCAACACTCACAATTTCTGAATTTCGCATACAACTGATGCTCTCTCAAGGTTCCAAGGATGGTTCTTAGGTGCTGTTCATGTTCTTCCTCCGATTTGGAGTAGATTAGAATGTTATCGCTGAAAACAACAACACACTTATCTAAGAAGTTCTTGAAAATCTTATTCATGAGATTCATGAAGTAAGCGGGGGCATTGGTTAATCCAAAATACTTGGCCTTGTACTCATACAGTCCATATCGGGTCGTGAAAGCAGTCTTTGGAACCGTTGCACAAATTTTTAGTTAATGATAACTAGTTCTAAGATCAATCTTAGAGAATACTCTGGCACCGATCAACTGGTCAAAAAATTCTTATATCTTTGGCAAGGGGTACTTTTTCTTGATGGTGACATCATTCAACTTCCAATAATCCGTACATAAACGGGTGGCACCATCTTTCTTATCCACAAACAGAACATGTGATCTCCATGGCGATGCACTAGGTTGAATCAGATCTTTGCTACTCATGTCGTCAAGTTGCTTCTTGATCTCCACTAACTAAGATGGGTTCATACTATAGGGTCTCTGAGCTATGGGTCCAGTTCCAGGGATTAGTTCAATAATAAACTCGATATCCTGATCGGGGGACATACCGGGTAATTCATCTGGGAACACATCGGGGTATTCACAGACTACTCTGGCTTGGTCAAGGGTTGGTTGGGCTAAACTATTGTTGTATTTGAATTGACGGGGCAAGGTCTCTGATACATGCTCAACTGATACTCCGGTGCTACTGGTCATGGTTATGGCTTTCTTGGCACAATCTATAAGTCCTTGATGTTTCGACATTAAATCCATTCCTAGTACTACTTCCAAACCTTTTGTTCCGAGTACTATTAGATTGGCATAGAAATCTATTCCATGAATTCTGATAGGTATGGCCTTGCAAATTTTCCTAGGTTTGGTAGTTGAACTAGGTATTTGAACTATCATAACATGCTTCAAATTTGTTGGTTGAATCTTACTAGTGCATGCAAATTCTTCTGTAACAAATGAGTGCGATGCTCCAGAATCAAACAACACTCTTGCAAGTACTGAATTAACAGAAAACATACCGAGAACGACATCTGGAGCTTCCTGGGCTTCTTCCGCATTCATGAGGAATAGACGGCCAGCACGGTTGTTCGGGTTTCCTAGGTGAATCTCTTTCCAGGTTGGACACGACACTGCTGCTGGGCAGGTGCAGTAACATTGGGTGCTGCAGCTGTCTTCTTGGGGCACTCGTTGGAGTAGTGACCCGTCACTCCACACTCAAAGCAGTTGATTGCTAACTTGTACTTTCTGGCAATAGGTATGACATTACTTCTAGTCCTTGGGGCAATATTATTGTTGCGATTTGTGGGCCTTGGTGGTGCACGATTGAAGTTATTGGAGTTGCCATGGTTGTAGTGGTGGTTGCCTCCAGGTCTTGGGTTTCCTCCACTATGATTGGGAAAATTCGGGCGGGACAAAGGTGGCCTAGGGTTCCTTGGGGCAAATCTAGTAGACAAATTGGGGCGATACTATGGGTTATGGTGGGGTCCTGGTTGATGCATCATACGACGCTTACGATTTTCAGTAGCTTGGTTGATCTTTCCTTCCTTCTAGATTGTAGAATCCACTAAAGCTTCTAGATCATAAAATAGGATATTGACTAACACCGTCTACATCTCATCATCCAAACCATTCAAAAATCACTCCTTTTTATTGGCTTCAGTACCAATCTCATTAGGGGCATACCTAGATAGAGACAAAAATCTTTCGCGGTAATCTACCACAGTCATCCTTCCCTGCTTCAACTCCTTGAATTCATCCCTCATGTAACATCCCAATTTCACCAACCCTGATTAAATGTCCAAAAGGCAAAAATCAGGGGGAACAAAAACTTTTTCTTGCATTGTGTGCTTACTTATTTGCTTGTGCTCAAACAACTGGTTGTGTATTAATAGTGTACTCCTCATCTCAACACAAGTTTCCAAAAAGCTATTTTACAAAAGAGATGTCTTGGCTCATTTTTCATATTCTCAAATGTTCTGGAATTTCAAAACCTGAGCCAAGATTACTTTGACACCACCAAATACTTTACTAGTTTCTATTGACAAACTATGGAGACATATATATACTCTTGTTATGTTTTCAAGATAGAACCTTCAACTACTCTTATCCCTAGGTTTCCCAAAACCTTTATTAAAACCTTTTTATTCCCATCTTGGTAGGAAAACCAAGATGATCCTTATCTTACTTCAAAGCAAAACCCTTTTTCCAAAATACCCCTCCTTACCTCAAGGTAGTCTTGATGGTAACCCTAGTAGTAGTACATAAGTGTTAAGATAAATTGCCTTGATCTGCTGTTTGCCTTGCTTGCCTAGGAACTAGATTAAGCTAAAATAGTATATCATCCTTTAGGACACAATCTATTCTTGTGACCATCAAACTCAAAGCAAGCATCCATGTCTGGATCTATCCTAAGCCACTCATGTGATCATCTCATCTCATGCTCAGATCAATCCAAGGATAATCCCTCTTGATGGTTTCCAACTCAGTGGAGACCCAATCTAAGAATGAATCTTATATACTTAGTTATTACCTCAACATCATCGCCTTGATCATAAGTTTGGAATCTAGCATTCTCTAAAAATCATCTACACTTACACTCTAGTCAAAATCTCCAAAACTACCAAAATGGCTTAAGTCTGGATTTCTTATCTGGATACCATCTTTGGAGCTCTACCTGTTCCAACCTATGTGCATTCTTGATAATACACTTGAACCATCTTATAGTACATATTTAGTACTTACAAAGCCTACTCTTTCCCTTGGATAATTCATTCTATTTACCACTCATCCATGATGGTTTTGCAGTCAAGATAATAATCTTTTCTGCGAATCTTATCATCTTGCCTACTTTGGCAGAATCTCACCTCTATATGCCACCTCCCCTTGACCAACTATTTGCATGGTTATGATCTACTAATCATGGCCTATCAACTCCCACTTCACTTGTTTCCATTGTAACCTTGTGCTTATTACATCCACATGGTTTAGGAGGCTACCTAATGTATCTGTTATGGCAGCCTTATTTTCAACAAAGTTTGCCATCTCCTCATGATCACCTCAAATCCAACCAAGCCCAACTCTTGCTTCCATGATAATCTATATGACTTGGTCTATCCATCCATCTATCCCATGTACCAACGTGAGCTCTGAGCTCCCTAATCCAACCATGTTTAGATGTCATCAGAATATCCAAACCCTAGATCCTCCCTTATCTAGTTTCCCTCCTTCTCACCACTTTTCTTCAAAACTAAGGTTGAACTTTATGCCTGCATCTAGTTTACATCATATACCTTGGATATAATCATCCCCAAATAATTCCCACAATTATTTGGATTATTAAACTATTTTATTTCTTTTAATTACCAATTTCGGAAAAACCTTGTCTTCAAAGGCAAGTTTGTTTTTCTCCAAATAACCTTGCCAACTTAAGGCACATTTGATGCCTATTAATCATATACCATCTTTACAACTCAAAAATAAATATTTTTTAGATTCTTTATTATTTGTTTTTGCCCTTTTTCTTAGATGGCAGAAACAAGAAATAATTCCCCAAAAATATTTTTCCACCTCAAAAAATCCCAATAAAATTTCCCAATGTGTGTTATGGTAGTTAGGAACATATCACATCGAAAACGAAGATTGTCCAATGTAAAAATATCATGTTAGATTCCATAATCTATTTCTGCACTTTTTGAATAAGTGCATTTAAATAGGGTTATAGTCTCTAGAAAAATCCCATTTAAATCTTGGAGAGCTTATTTGACTTACTCCATCTACCAGTACCATTTCTACACTTTTCCCAATGCAATTTAATCAACTTCCTTCACAAGCCTTCATTTGATCAAATTGGCAAACTCCATCAAATCTTGATTCAAACCACAACCAAACTAGCTCCAATCTTCCCCAGTACTACTCCCCAGCATCATCACAACCTCCTGGTCATGTGCACTATAGCACTACAGTAGCACCTCCCCTCCTCCTTGTCCCCTAGTGCTTGAGAGAGAAAGAGAGAAGAATCCTATATCGCAAAAATCTTTGTAATAAAGGGACAGCAGCTACACCAATCCCCTCTCCCTCTCCTATCGAGCATCTGGCCCGACAGCACCCCACAGCATCGCCCCTCTTGCCCAACCAGCAGCTAGCACCCATGCCCTTGTCTAAACAAATCTTTGTCCACCCACTACCACCCCTCTCTTGTTTATAAGTCCCTAGGCCAGAACAGCTCTCACCCGCCCTCTCATTTCTCCCCCTTACCACCAGAGAGCCTCCCCAGAGCTTCCCGTCTCCCTCCTCCCCTCCCATCTGACCACAAGAACAAGAAGTGGCCATTTCGGCCATTTCTTAGTAAAACCTCGTGGTCACCTTATCCCTGCTCCACTCTACATGCATGTGTTTTATTCGTGCTCCCCTACCTCTTACCTACACCCCTCCTCTTCCCTCCTCTACAGGGACACCAGGAGCTATCATCGCCGCGCATGTCCGAGAGCTTCCCTCCGGACACAACCCCTCTCCCTGAGCTCCTCCTGTGGTAACCACACCGCCTCCGGCTCGCTTAGGTCCCTAGAACCCCCTCTGACCCCTCCCCCTTGACATGCAGGCCTCCTCGAGTGCACCCTGACAAGCTCCGGATCATCCCTAATGCGAGAGACTCGGGACCTCCCAGATCTGCGCCCAACCCCGACGTGTCGCCCCTCTCCGGGCTCCCCGCCGCATGCCGCTTCGTCCTAGGACCTCCTCGACGCCTCCCAAACACCCCAGGTGAGCTCCCAGGACGTTGTCGACTGCCCCTAGGGTTTCCTCTCTGTTCTTCCGCAGCCAGAGGTGGAAGACGAGCCGATGCCGTCGATCCCCACAAGATCCGACGACCAGCAGCTCGTCATACCCCTTCGCCCCCACCGCAGCCGCTGACAGGCCGGCCCCGCCTGTCAGCATTTCAAATCGCCACCCCGCATAGGGCGCTGCCCTCCTTGGCTGATTTCTC
Source organism: Avena sativa (assembly GCA_916181665.1). Lineage (NCBI taxonomy): Eukaryota > Viridiplantae > Streptophyta > Magnoliopsida > Poales > Poaceae > Avena > Avena sativa. Next base: position 244,283,134 of record OV702297.1, read on the forward strand.
CCTTGTGTGGCCCAACTCTTTTCAGATCTGGCCCACTGACACCCCTCCCTTTTTCCTTTTCTGTCCTTATAGATCCAGACAGTGGCCAGTTACTTTTGACCCCAACAAAAATATAATGCCACTTAAAATATTCAGTTAAATTTTTTTCTAGGTACCTGAGTGTCTTACCTAACATGCAGACCAAGTTTTACACCAAAATAATATATAGAATAAATATGATAAATCATATTCCTAGATCTGTCCAGAACACTAAATAATTTCCCCAGGAAGGATCCTAACTCCAAAGGGAGTAAATCCAACTTGTACTAGAAGGTATTAACCATAACTTTCATGTCCCACTGGCGCCATCTTATTTTGCTTCCTAGTTTTCTATTAGCAAAACTACTAAATTCAAGCCTTTTATAACTTTAGGAAATACTCTAGCTCAAACCAAATGAGGTTTTGACCTAAATCCAACTCCCAGTAGACACACATACCCACATCTTTCACAATCCAGCAGCTCATAATGTTATGAGTCTCTGTTGAAGTTTAGTGAATTAAACTCCTCTATGGATGGTTTATTTACTAATAAAATCGCTACACTAGCTCTGCAACTCCAAACAGGTTGATTCCAATTTCTACAGAAAGGTATGTTCCGTACCTAGCATGTGTCCTTGGAATCACCTAAAAAGCTTCTGTAAATTAAAATCTGATGAAAAAGACAAATCTTGTCCAGTACAGCCTTGGGGAATTTCTCAAGGGAATTCTGGTAATTTTTTTGAGGTGAAACCAACTCCACTTGTTTCAATCCACCAAATACTACCTAATCACACATGGAAATAATTTTTGGAACTCCGGAGAAGTTCTGGTGAATTATTTCCTCAAACTAGAGCTTTAATCACTTTAAAGTCCATTATAAATCAAGGGAGATTGATAAAATGGTGAAACCACTTTTGTTGGGTTCATTTTATCAATACCTATCTGATGATATCATTTTTATACAATGGTATCATACAAATCAATCTCTTGGTCAAAAACCCCTCTCATAGGTAGTTCCTAGCCTCTAAACCCAAAAAGACCCTTTTCCTCAAATGCCTCGAAATCTTCTCCCAATCCAATCAAATCAAATCTCCAAACATCGTACTGATGTTTATCATGAGTTTATTACTTGTTTTCGGTATAGTTTGATGCTTGTATGCCTTGTATTGGTTGGTGTACTGTTTGTTTGCATGTATGCTCAATAACGGCAATAGTTGCGATTGTGTGACACCGAGAAGAAGGAAGGAACGGGTTATTCTTTCATTATATTATTGGTTATCTGGTTATCTAAAACCATCAAGGGACTTCACCCTTCATGAACTCCTATATTAACCTACTCCTGTTTATCAATTGTTTTATGTCTGGTTTATTCAACTCCATAATTAAATTGCATGGTTTGTTTCAAATAAAAGTGTGTGAGTAAGATGATTAGCATCTTCCCTCTTGGAAACCCACGGATTTTCAATAATAAAACTACTTTGGGTTTTACCCTACTATAAAGTTTTCAAAATAAAACCCCTGGAAAGAGGCATCATTTCCAAGTGGAAGTTTTACTGAAGAAGATTTGAGGTGGATGAAGAGAAGGTCAAGTAAGAGAAAGAGAAGGCATGTTCTAAGGCAATGTCCGGAACAATTTTATCTCTGCAACCACATTACCCCAGACGCTGGGGCTTAGCTCATAGTTTGTGGTCTTTAGTCGGGGCTGCTCGTACTCTCTAAAGGGGAGAAATCCCCTGAAATCCGGGCTGCCATGGGCAAGTTACCAGTGCAACAATTGGGTCTCAAATGGATGGTATGCTTTTTGGCTAGTACAGGAGGAAGTTATTGTCACTATTGCTACCTGTCAAACTTTGGTTTGGAGGTAGGGGTCAGTGCGGGAGGAAGGACCATGGTCGTCGTACCCCATACTCGTACCGGAGAGAACAACCCAAAAGGAAAAGCCGACGTTGCTAGGGTTGGACAAATGAAAGGTTTAAGTTTGGTTATCCGAGCCCCTGTCTACCGTGTGTAGCAGGCTGTGGTTTTATCCCGGGGGATGTATTCATTCTTGTGGGTAAAGTGCACAAACACTGCAGAGTCTAATCTATTTGAATAGCCGTGTCCACGGTCAAGGACGGTTGGAATGGCAAGTCCTAGGAGGACCCTTCGGTTATGTTGTGATGAAGTAAAGGATGTGATTTGGTCAAGAGGAAAGATAAGAATGAGTTTGGTTTTGACCATAAATGATCAAAGATGTTAAAAAGGGTTTTCTACAAAAGTAATTTAAATCTTTTTAACAAGGATGTGGAGTTGTCCAGATTTTCAAAAAGGAGGAATATTTTTCTAAAAAATCGTTTTCAACAAAGATATAGAGATGCCAATATTAGGTTTTTCGAAAAGCAATTATAGTGTAGAGCTATCTCGCCACAGCCAATTATGCATTATCTTTGTCACCCTTGTCTCGGTGGTTCGCGGGTACATTCAAAGTACTCAACGGCATTGTCCCTGGCTATTTACTTGGCCAGATTGCAGATGTTAAGAGGAAACGAAGGTGTTGACGTCTATACGAGCTAGGCCGTCATCCCAGTCAGTTTCCTGTAGGTTAAGGAACGGGCTCTGCGCTGAAGACTTCCGCTACTTGTGTTGTAATTGCCATAATGGCCCCTTTGTAAGTTTTGTTACTCGTTACTTTATGGATGATGTAATGATACTAGTCGGTTATGCTCACGGCTCACTAATCATGGGAACGTGAATTGTATGCAAAACGGGTATTCTCCGACCGTAAATCCGGGGTGCCACAGACATGGTATCAGATCCATCCTAACTGCAGGAGACCTTAGTTAGCATGGACGTTAGACAGGGCAACCACTACTTTGGAAGAACCTCCGGCTTTCAAAAACTATTTTCTCAAAAGATTTTGAAGGATTTCTTATCTCATCTTATCTGACTTAAACAATTTGGAAATGGATTACTCTATATCTCGTCTACTTCAACTAATTAGTTTTCACAAAACAAAGTCCGAATCGGAGACTATGAGGACGAAGATCTCGGAACGAAGAGACCCCAAGACAAGCACAACAAAGGAGCTACCAACGACAAAAGACACTACAAGATCGCCCTACCGACGGAGTCCTTCCCTGCCCCCCAACCAAATCAAGTACGGCACCGACAACAAAAGATGGCAAGATAGAAGCTAAGACCCTCGTAACGTCCGTACTTAGGATCATCATCCCAAATATAGTATCCCCCTTTTATGGAGCGTAGTCACCTCCTTAGTAATTATGGTATGCCTTGCTTTCTTGTCATGTGCGTGTTTAATGCTTGGAATGTGTTGCTTGTCTGCCGGTAATCTTCCGAACCAAAAATTAGACCACCTTGATGGCGTATCCCGATGCTAACTCTCGCAACCCCTTAGCCGGAAACCTCTCCTCAGCAGGATGGCCATCTAAGAAAGCCTCAACAACCCCAAGTAAATCCCTAAGGTGGAAAGACTACGTCTTTCCACTCAACTCAAATAAAACCCTGTTGACTCATCACCGTCAACCATAGATCTCCACCCAATATCATACCTCACATTTTCCGCTACCCTTGAAACTCGGAAAAATAACTCCGTGGCACCGTTCCCTTCTACAGCCCGAGACTTTATCTCCACCAGAAAACCCTGCAGATGGCTCCCACCCGTTCAGAAAGTATCATCGTCAGAGAAAGCTTCTGGTCCTTTGAAGATCAACTGCATGTCTACTGAAGATCATCCATCGTCCCCCACCTAAGATCGAAGGGACAGATATTCCTTGCAGCAATTCAAGCATAGCTCAGTGGGTCATCAAGGCCCCCATTCTAGAGCGTGAGAACGACCCCGAGCCCATCATCTTCACTTTCATTGACCACAACTGGGTAGATGGAGTCGTGCGAGCAATACAACAAATCAAGGCACGCTTCTGCAAGATCCATGAAGAAGAGCTGAAGGGTACCCCTTACCACCTGTTCGGGAAGCGTGATAAGGATGGTCTCCCCATCGAATCCTTCCTCACCTGCTAAATTGGAAATCAGCTTGAGAATATGGAGTACCTCCTGCAACGCCGTCAAGAAGACCTCGACAAGACCCGTCATCAAAACATCCTCATGCGTATGGATCTCGCCATACTCCGTACCCGGGAGAAGAGTCTTCATGCCGCCAACGCTTATCTGGAAAGGAGAGGGGCTGCTCCAACCTCCTCAACTTCTGAAGCAGTTAGCTCTGAGATAGAAAATGAGGAGCTGTCCTTCTATGAGTATAAACCCATCTTCCAGTCAACCCCAGAAGAAGACCCACCTGCAGAAACAACTCCGGAGGCAGATACGACCCTCACCCTCACTGCCGAAGAATTGAATATCCTCACACCCCTGAGGAACTGCAGTAGCCGAAGTCAATGCAACAACTCAAGGAGGAACAACTAGGGTCAAGCGATACCTATGGAGTTGTCTTCGTCTCTCGAATCACACATTGTGGCGTAGTGTAGTACCTATGTATCGCCCCAGAACCTGTTTGTAAAACTCTAAAATACCTTGTCGTCCTACGGCACATTCCTGTTTTGTAACCCTTAAGTACCTCCACCACCGACTGGCTTGAACTTGCTAAAAGTATGGATATTATGCAAGAGTGATATCCTTCATTGCATGTTTTACGCATGACGTTGCATCAGACCAAACCGGAACGACCCCATTAAAAAGGACCTCGTTTCCTAGACCGCTAAACTCCAATGGCATCCTCGAACCCGTCGGACTCGTAACCCGCCCAGAACCAACTACCCGGAAGATAGTAGACGCCCTTTCCGATATACCTTCCATCTCATGAAGAAGTTCTGACGACGTCAACAGGAGATAGCTACCCCGAAGGAAAGGTGTAGCGCCATCCCCCAACATCAGCATAAGACTCCAAATCAAGAAAGTCGGCAACTTCACCAAGAACCCCTAGTGTCGCTCTAAGGGGGAAAGACAGCGTCTTTCCCGCCCAAAAACCCTATAGACCCCTGGAGTCGACCACTACTTAGCACTAAGCGATGACCACCCCTCCAAATCCAAATCATCGACCTTGCAAGAAGAACGACAATCGGCACCTTTCCAGAATCTAAAGGTCCTCCACTCCAAGTTTGACTATCTAGCCAACACCCCGGTGTATCAAGACCCTAAAGAGAGAAAAGTCGGCCACGAGGCAAAAGAATAAAGAAGACTCAACTCGTCGTCTCGTCTCAAGCAGGAAGTACCCCATCGATACTAAACCTACCTAGACTTGTCCAAAGGGGAAAATACTACATCTTTTCCATTGTTTTAAAACTAAACCACCCAATCCGAAGCCACTCAGCTCCAACCCGTGACTAACCATGTTGGGTTTCTGCAAAACCTATTAGAGCCTAATAATTTCCACCGCTGAAATTGTTAAGCGGATGTTATTACCCCAACCCTACTCCTCCCTAATATTGTGCAAGATTATTTTTAGGGGGAAAGGTCTGTAACATCCCAATTTCAGCAACCCTGATTAAATGTCCAAAAGGCAAAAATCAGGGGGAACAAACACTTTTTCTTGCATTGTGTGCTTACTTATTTGCTTGTGCTCAAGCAACTAGTTGTGTATTAATAGTGTACTCCTCATCTCAACACTAGTTTCCAAAAAGCTATTTTACAAAAGAGATGTCTTGGCTCATTTTTCATATTCTCAAATTTTCTGGCATTTAAAAACCTGAGCCAACATGACTCTGACACCACCAAATACTTTACTAGTTTCTATTGACAAACTATGGAGACCTATATATACTCTCCTTATGTTTTCAAGACAGAACCTTCAACTACTCTAATCCCTAGGTTTCCCAAAACCTTTATTAAAACGTTTTTATTCCCATCTTGGTAGGAAAACCAAGATGGTCCTTATCTTACTTCAAAGCAAAACCCTTTTTCCAAAATACCCCTCCTTACCTCATGCTAGGCTTGATGGTAACCCTAGTAGTAGTACATAAGTGTTAAGATGAATTGCCTTGATCTACTGTTTGCCTTGATTGCTTAGGAACTAGATTGAGCTAACCTTGTAGCTCATCATTTAGGACACAATATATGCTTGTGATCATCAAACTCAAAGCAATCATCCAAGTCTGTATCTATCCTAAGCCACTCAAGTGATCATCTCATCTCATGCTCAGATCAATCCAAGGATAATCCCTCTTGATGGTTTCCAACTTAGTGGAGACCCAATCAAAGCATGAATCTTATCTACTTAGTTATTACCTCAACATCATCGCCTTGATCATCAGTTTGGAATCTAGCATCCTCTCAAAATCATCTACACTTACACTCTAGTCAAAATCTCCAAAACTACCAAAATGGCTTAAGTATGGATTTCTTATCTAGATAGCATCTTTGGAGCTCTACCTCTTCCAAACTATGTGCATTCTTGAGAATACAATTGAACCATCTTGTAGTACATCTTTAGTACTTCCAAATCCTACTATTACCCTTGGCTAATTCATTATATTTACCACTCATCCATGATGGTTTTGCAGTCAAGATAATAATCTTTTCTACGAATCTTATCATCTTGCCTACTTTGGCAGAAGCTCACCTCTATATGCCACCTCCCCTTGACCAACTCTTTGCATGGTTATGATCTACTAATAATGGCCTATCAACTCCCACTTCACTAGTTTCCATTGGAACCTTGTGCTTCTTACACCAACATGGTTTAGGAGGCTACCTAATGTATCTGTTATGGTAGCCTTATTTTCAACAGAGTTTTCCATCTCCTCATGATCACCTGAAATCCAACCAAGCACAAATCTTGCTTCCATGATCATCTATATGACTTGGTATATCCATCCGTCTATCCCATGTACCAAGGTGAGCTCTGAGCTCCCTAATCCAACCCTGTTTAGATGGCATCAGAATATCCAAACCCTAGATCCTCCCTTATCTAGTTTCCCTCCTTCTCACCAGTTTTATTCAAAACCAAGGTTGAACTTGATGCCTAAATCAAGTTTACATCATCTACCTTGGATATAAGCATCCCCAAATAATTCCCACAATTATTTGGATTAATAAACTATTTTATTTCTTTTAATTACCAATTTCGCAAAAACCTTGTCTTCAAAGGCAAGTTTGTTTTTCTCCAAATCACCTTGCCAACTCAAGGAACATTTGATGCATATTTATCATATCCCATCTTTCCAACTAAAAAATAAATATTTTTGAGATTCTTTATTATTTATGTTTTCCCTTTTTCTTAGATGGCAGAAACAAGAAATAATTCCCCAAACATATTTTTCCACCTCAATAAATCCAAATAAAATTATCCAATGTGTGTTATGGTATTTAGGACCATATCACATCAAAAACCAAGCTTGTACAATGTAAAAATATCATTTTAGATTCCATAATCTATTTCTGCACTTTTTTGAATAAGTGCATTTAAATAGGGTTATAATCTCTAGAAAAATCCCATTTAAATCTTGGAGAGCTTATTTTACCTAATCCATCTACCAGTACCATTTCCACACTTTTCCCAATGCAAGTTTATCAACTTCCTTCACAAGCCTTCATTTGAGCAAATTGGCAAACTCCATCAAATCTTGATTCAAACCACAACAACACTAGCTACAATCTTCCCCAGTACTACTCCCCAACATCATCACATCCTCCTGGTCATGTGCACTATAGCACTACAGTAGCACCTCCCCTCCTCCTTGTCCCCTAGTGCTTGAGAGAGAAAGAGAGAAGCATCCTATCTTGCAAAGATCTTTGTAATAAAGGGACAACAGCTACACCCCTCCCCTCTCCCTCTCTAGTCGAGCATCTGGCCCCACAGCACCCCACAACACGGCCCCTCTTGCCCAACCAGAAGCTAGCACCCATGCCCTTGTCTAAACAAATATTTATCCACCCACTACCACCCGTCTCTTGTTTATAAGGCCCCAGTCCGGAACAGCTCTCCCTGCCCTCTCATTTCTCCCCCTTACGACCAGAGAGCCTCCCCAGAGCTCCACCTCTCCCTCCTCTCCTCCCCTCTGGCCACAAGAACAAGAAGTGGCCATTTCGGCCATTGCTTAGTATAAGCTCGAGATCACCTTCTCCCTACTCCCCTCTCCATGCATGTGTTTTATTCGTGTTCCCCTACCTCTTACCTACCTCCCCCTCCTCTTCCCTCCTCTGCAGGGACACCAGGAGCCGTCACCACCGCACATGCCTGCGAGCTTCCCTCCGGACGCAGCCCCTCTCCTTGAGCTCCTCCCGTGGTAACCACACCTCCTCCGGCTCCCTCAGGGCCCTAGAACCCCCTCTGACCCCTCCCCCTTGACATGCAGGCCTCCTCGAGCGCACCCCGACGAGCTCAGGATCATAGCCAACGCGGGGAGACGCGGGACCTCCCAGATCTGCGCCCAACCCCGATGTGCTATCCCTCTCCTGGCTCCCTGCCACACGCCGCTTCACCCCAGGACCTCCTCGACGCCTCCCCCGCACCCCAGGTGAGCATCCCAGGGCGTCGCCGACCGTCCCTATGGTTTCCTCTCTATTCTTCCCTAGCTAGAGGTGGAAGACGAGCCGATGCTGTCGATCCCCACTAGATCCGACGGCCAGCAGCTCGCCATACCCCTTCGCCCCCACCGCAGCCGCTGACAGGCCGGCCCCGCCTGTCAGCATTTCAAATTGCCACCCCGCGCAAGGTGCTACCCTCTTGGGCTGATTTATCCCCTGTGCGGCCCAGCTCTCTTCAGATCTGGCCCGCTAACACCCCTCCCTTTTTCCTTTTCTGTCCTTATAGATCCAGACAGTGGCCAGTTACTTTTAATCCAAACAAAAATATAATACCACTTAAAATATTAAGTTACCATTTTTCCTAGGTACCTGAGTGTCTTTCCTAACATGCATACCAAGTTTTACACCAAAATAATATATTGAATAAATATGATAAATCATATTCCTAGATCTGTCCATAACACTAAATAATTTCCCCAGGAAGGATCCTAAACCCAAAGGGAGAAAATCCAACTTTTACTGTAAGGTATGAACCATACCTTTCGGGTCCTACTGGCCCCACCTTATTTTGCTTCCTAGTTTTCTGTTAGCAAAAATACCAAATTGAAGCCTTTTCTGACTTTAGGAAATTTTCTCTGTAAAACCAAATTAGGATTTGACCTAAATACAACTCCCAGTAGACTCACATACCCACATATTTCATAATCCAGCATCTCATAATTTTATGAGTCTCTGTTGAATTTTAGTGAATTAAACTCTTCTGTGCATGGTTTATTCACTAATAAAATCACTACAGTTGCTCTGCAACTCCAAACAGGTTGATTCCAATTTATATTGAAAGGTATTTTCAGTAACTATCATGTGTCCTTGGAGTCACCTAAAAAGCTTCTATAAATTAAATCTTATGAAAAAATACAAATTTTGTCCAGTACTTCCTTGGGGAATTTCTCAAGGGCATTTTGGTAATTGTTTTGAGGTGAAACCAACTCCGATTGTTTCATTCCACCAAATAATACCTAATCACCGAAGGAAATAATTTTTGGAACTCCGTAGAAGTTCTAGTGAATTATTTCCTAAAACTAGAGATTTAATCACTTTAAAGTCCATCATAAATCAAGGGTGCTTGATAAAATGGTGAAACCACTTTTGTTGGGTTTATTTTATCAATAGCTATCTGATGGTATCATTCTTATACAATGGTATCATACAGATCAATCTCTTGGTCAAAAACCCCTCTCATATGTAGTTCCTACCCTCTAAACCCAAAAAGACCCTTTTCCTCTAATGCCTCCAAATCTTCTCACAATCCAATCAAATCAAATATCCAAACATCCTACTGATGTTAATAATGAGTTTATTACGTCTTTGCTGTATAGTTTGATGCTTGTATGCCTTGTATTGATTGGTGTATTGTTTGTTTGTTTAGTTGCGATTGTGTGACGCCGAGAAGAAGGAAGGAATGGGTTATTCTTTCATTATCATTATTGGTTATCTGGTTTTCTAACACCGTCAAGGGACTTCTCGCTGGTCACAGGCGAGCCACCCTTCCTGAACTCCTATATTAACCTACTCGTGTTTATCAATTGTTTTATATCTCGTTGCTTCAACTCCATAATTAAATTGCATGGTTTGTTTCAAATAAAAGTGCGTGAGTAACTTGGCTCCTCCAAGTTATGGATGAGTGTCCATTAGGACACCTACCCCATATGACACCCATCTTTATCCCTTAGATCGAGGCTAAGATGATTAGCATCTTTCCTCTTGGAAACCCACAGATTTTCAATAATAAAACTACTTTGGGTTTTACCCTACTACAAAGTTTTCAAAATAAAACCCCTGGAGAGAGGCATCATTTCCAAGTGGATTTTTTACTAAAGAAGATGTCAGGTGGATGAAGAGAAGGTCAAGTAAGAGAAAGAGAAGGGATGTTCTAAGCCAATGTCTGGAACAATTTTATCCGTGCAACCACATCACCCCAGACGCTGGGGCTTAGCTCGTAGTTTGTGGTCTTTAGCCGGGTCTGCTCGTACTCGCTAAAGGGGAGAAATCCCCTGAAATCCGGGCTTCCATGGGCAAGGTACTAGTGCAACAATTGGGTCTCTCACGGACGGTATGCTTTTTGGCTAGTACGGGAGGAAGTTATTGTCACTATTGCTACTGGTCAAACTTCGATTTGGAGGTAGGGGTCAGTACGGGAGGAAGGACCAGGGTCGTCGTACCCCATACTCGTACCACAGATAACAACCCAAAAGGAAAAGCCACCGTTGCTAGGGATGGACAAATGAAAGGTTTAAGTTTGATTATCTGAGCCCCTGTCTACCGTGTGTAGCAGGCCATGGTTTTATCCCGGCGGATGTATTGATTCTTGTGGGTAAAGTGCACAAACTCTGCAGAGTCTAATCTATTCGAATAGCCGTGTCCACAGTCAAGGACGGTTGGAATGGCAAGTGCTAGGAGGACCCTTCGGTTATGTTGTGATGAAGTAAAGGATGTGACTTGGTCATGAGAAATATAAGAATGAGTTTGGTTTTTCCTAGAAATGGTCGAAGATGTTAAAAAGGGTTTTACTACAAAACTAATTTAAATCTTTTTAGCAAGGATGTGGAGTTGTCCAGATTTTCAAAAAGGAGGCATATTTTTCTAAAAACTCTTTTTCAACAAAGATATAGAGATGCCAATATTAGGTTTTTTAAAAAGCAACTATAGTGTAGAGCTATCTCGCCACATCCAATTATGCATTATCTTTGTCACCCTTGTCTCAGTGGTTTGTGAGTACATTCGAAGTACTCACCGGCATTGTCCCTGGCTATTTACTTGGCCAGATTGCAGATGTTAAGAGGAAACGAAGGTGTTGACATCTATGCGAGCTAGGCCGTCTTCCTAGTCAGTTGCCTGTACGTTAAGGCACGGGCTCTGCGCTGAAGACTTCCGCTACTTGTGTTGTAATTGCCATAATGGCCCCTTTGTAAGTTTTTATACTCGTTACTTTATGGATAATGTAATGATACTAGTTGGTTGTGCTCACGGCTCACTGATGATGGGAACGTGAATTGTATGCATAACGGGTATTCTCGGACTGTAACATCCCAAAAATATAAAACAATGATCGTCAAACTCTAATCACTAAAACCATATGAATGCATGTGTGTATGTGGTGATTTGATAAATGCATGAATGAACTTAGGTGATTAACCAAAATAGCAAGAAATGGTTTAAAGATGAATATAACATCATATAAAACAATTCCATGCAAAAACAAATCAAGCGACAATCAAAAACAAATCAAATAAAGCAAATGGTCATTTTTGCCAATCTTGCTCACTAGGTCACTTTGAGCGTTTCTAGTCCAAGATTTCAAACAGAAACTTTCCCAATTCTTTTCACCCCTTGCTAGACCAAGTAAAAGTGAATCAAAGCCCACCTTTCAAACTTGCAGAAACATTTGACAACCTCATTCAAATCACAATTCAAAGTTGAATCTTTATCATATGTGAAGATCACACATTATCAAAACCCAACAAAACTAGTGCCCCTTGACTAATCCAACTAACCAGATACTCCCTAGCATGTGCCTAGCAAACCCACCAAGTTTGAATCAAAAATTCAAATTTAAAGTTCTTTCGGCCATTTCATCAAACACATTGCAAACACGAAACAAACAAACATCTAACACTATTATGAGCAGTGATTTGGCCTAACTTGTCCCCTCTCTAGCTCATAGCAAACATTTAGTAGACCATCTAGCTTAGTTAGTAACCTCTAGCACCACTGTGAGATTGCCATTGCCATCAATGGTGAGCAGGCCGAGCCTCACCTTGCCACCCCAATGTGGACAACAAGGTAGAGGAAGAACTAGCTGCGCCAACCTTGTCTGGCATGATGCCCATGCCTCACCGCCCCCTCTAGACCAGCCCTAGCTCGAAGACAGAGACATGAACCACCAGAAACTCTGTGCCCGCGCCGCTGTCGACCATGCCGACGCGCACCACCGTCCACACGCTGTTCCCACTCAACCCGACAACCTCGAGCCCTTGCCACCCACCAGCACGAACCCCACCGTCCCAGGAGACCACTAGACATGCTCGTTTCCTCGACCATACCCCGTAGCCGCCGCACGCCGCGAAGTTCGCCTTCTGACCCGCGCAGAGCACCGCACGTTCCAGACCAAACCCCACTGCCCTACGCCTCGCCTTTAAACCAACAACGATCGCCAGGAGACCGCGCACCGTCCCCTAGCCTAAGCCACGTCGATAGCCGCCTATACCGTCACCTCCGACGAGCTCAGCCCATGCTGTGATGCCCCTCTTGATCGCCTATAAAAGGAGGCCTCCCCAGCTCGATTCCTCCACACCATATCACTCCCCACCTTTCACTGATCCTTCCCACTTCTTCCCGGAGCAAGGCGAGCTCTCTCTCGCTGGAATTTGGCCGGAGCCCGCCGCTTCTAGAGGAGAAGGGAGCCGTCGATTGGAGCCGCCCCAGGAGGAGTTGCCGGTACCAGGAGAACCGCCGTCGTCGACTTTGTCATTCGCCCCCGTTGCCGACCATCACCGGAGCCCCGGTGAGCCGCCCCAGACCCCCACTGGCTATGTTAGGGTTAATTCCTCGCCGGAGTAGTTCGTCGTCAACGACGACCCTCATCCGTTGGATTAGAATTAGATCGTAAGGCTCAGATTCATAGATACCATTTCGTTTTGTTAGTTCCACTGAATTATGGACCCGATTTGTCAGCAGCCCGCACGCGCGCTGTGTGTAGTGGGCCGGCCCAGTAACTCTCCCGCGCAACCCAGTTAGTTTAAATTTAGATTTTTCATTTAAAATCAAACCCTAGTTCTGTCTGTTGATTCAAAAATCAACCCATCTTGATTCACTGAACCAAAATGCATGAAACCAATTTTGTTAGAAAGGTACTGAATTGCTTAATCCAAGCCCGTTGGATTCAAACCATTTGGATTTGTAGATCAACCATGGTAAAAATAACAAGGCAGAAGCTTCTCTACATTCAAACATTTTTCAAAATTCAACCATAAAAGCTTTTGAGTTGATTCCAACTCTCAAAAATCACATTTGACCATACCTTTCAGAACATATAAAAATATATAGGTTTACTTACAGAAATAATGATAAAGTAATAAAAGAATGCCACATATTAAATTGTGACACCACTTTAAATCACATTCCCATGTACTGAAATATGTGGTCATGACATGTGTCAACATGATCCCATGTTTGAGTTGGAGAATATTAAATCTTAAGTAGTTTTTCAATGAGTATAAATTACTTTTCTAAAAATAAAATAAATAAGACAAGTGCTTTAATCTTGTAATGTTAGTGATGATGATAGATCACCTAGTGTGACCCTTTGTGTGATGATTAGAAATAGTTAAGTATTGTTTGGTGATTGTGTACCTCATATTTATTTATAAACGCTAGTACCGACCAAGGATACGAGGAGGAAGGAGGATACTATGAGGAATAAGCCGAGGAGAACTTCAACCACTACTCTGCACAAGGCAAGCCTATACTTGCAACGTTGAAAGCTAACACTTGCATGATACCCTACTTATGCAAGCTACTACTTGCTTGTTACTATGCCGACTATATGCCTTAAGCATATGTGATTATACCCACTTGATACCCAATCCTAGTTTTACTTGCAAGCTTAATATTTTATTTTCTTTATCAAAGATTTTTCTTAGAGTTTAATTAAGTGACTTGTAGATTCTAGAAAGATAATTGAAGGTAGCATAAAGAGCATAAAATTTGGCCTAAGTTAGATAATCTTGATGTGATCCTAAGGCATGAGATTGAACTGAGCTAATCCCCACTTGTTTATTACCCATCATTAGTATTTACCCCCACTTATAGATGCTAGTGCTAAGCATAAAACTTGATCAACTTTAGATGGTAATACTTGGTGAAAATGGTTATGAAAACCTTGGAATGATGAGTCATTCTATTGAAATGTTTTGACATGTGTTTTCCGAACACCTGATGATTTTGGTGATAAAAATGTTGAGGCATGAGCCTTAGCCCTTTATAAAACTGATGGTTGTCTGGATGCGATACCATTCCAATTTTACCGTACAACCACAATAACCGAAATTTGGGTAGGGCTTGACCGGAAATTTATATACCTTAGTATTGGTTCCCTTGCGGCCTAGGTCTGAGCTGAGCTACCTTGTGAAGATTGTCCACCTGTGTAGTACCCAAGATGACAGTTGGTCATGGTTGGGAGTCCAAACTCACAAGAGAGGTGCCTATAATAGGGCGTGTAATTGAAAGGTTAGGATTGATTATCCGCATACTGAGTATGATGATTTCAGGATTTGCTCCTAATGGATGTATGAAATGTTGTGGTGAAAGTGTGCAATCTCTGCAGAGTGTCAAACTATTCGGATAGCCGCGTCCGCGGTTATGGACAGTTGGAGTGGCCATACTGTTCTATCTTCAGATGTTTTAAAAATGACTTATGAAATGATTTATGACCTTGACTTGACCACAACAGAGTTGTGATATGAAATTCAAGTTACCACTTAGGTGTTATAAAACTTTCAACTAGTTTTCTTTGCTTCTGAACTTAGTAGAGGTAAATCTGGCTTTTTGCAAAACAAATCTAGAGCTTAGTATCCTACTACAACCCCTCCCCCTTAACTTGTTAGTATTAGTTTGCGAGTACTTAAAGAGTACTCATGGCTTTGTTCCTGGCTATTCCTGTGGCCAGACTATGAAGAGGAGTATCAGGTTGACGGACCCCGGGAAGGTTATGACAACTAGGATCATCTCCCATCGTCAGCATTGCTAGTGACCCTGAAGATGGAGCTTCTCCTATGCTATCATTATCTTTACGTTATTCCGCTGCTTGAGTTGTATTAATAACTGGATCATGAGATCCTTATTTGTGTAAGACCTTATTTATGGTTTGTAATGGATGATGTACTGTGATATCCAAAAATTGTAATCCTGGGATTGCGATGTATGGCATAACAGGCATCTGAGATTAAAAATCCGGGTGTTGACACGGACCGTAAATCCGGGGTGCCACATCTCATCCGTAGAATCAAACCCGGTGGCTCGTGGGTTCGTCTGAACTTGAGTTTAGATTCATCCCAAGTCATCATCTGTCCTCCATTAATATTATGGTTTCTATTCCACCATGCTCTTGCAGATCTAGCTAGATAGTGGGTGGCAAATAGTACTTTCTCGGCCTCCTCTACTCCAGCTACTTCCAAGTTGTTCTCCATAGTCTGCGTCCAGTCATCGGCATCTAAGTGCTCTTCTGACTTACTAAAGATAGGGCGATTGGTATTCTGAAAGTTCTTAAGTTTGGATCTGTGATGATCCTGATTTCTAGGGCCTTGGTTGTCATGGGCTAGCTGAGCGATTTGTTGAAGAGTAGCTAGATTGGCTTGACGCTCGGTCCTACCGGCTTCTCGGTCGGCTACTAGCATTTGCAAGATTTGGACCATCGGGTCTTGAGATGAGCTGCTCCCTCCGTGAGGCATCTGAAGATTGTGATAGATCAGGAGACAAGAGGGAAATTTTTCTAAGGTTTGTCGGTTTGGTTTTTAAAGCTTTTAAACTTTCGAGTAAGGCTAAGGTGTGAAATCCAACAACTCATTCTCATTCATTCCAATCACACAATACAAGCAACATATTTCAAACAACACATCACCAAACAGATGGTTTTAAGAACCATTCTGGTAAGATATGATACAGTGGAACCGGATACAACTCACACCTACGACTGTGCTCAAGTGCTACTACTCATCATATCCGGTGGCTTCTTCATTATCAATGAAGGCGTGGTCCTCATCATCAATGTGGTACTCCTGGTCCATGTCCTCTAAGTAGTCATCATCATCATTGAGATACGAGTCGGGATCTCCATGAATATCTTCCCCTTTGTTATCCCTCTCCTCTAGCTGCATGTTCCGATCATGGATGGTCTCCTCAAAATCCGACACTTTGTGACAAAGGCGAGCAATGATGCGATCCTTCTTATCATGCAGTTTGCGAAGTGACTGCTCTCCCTCACGAGGATGCCGAACGTCTTGTCCTTCTTGACAGTAGCAAGTTGCTTCACATTGGCTTCAGCACGAGCGTTGTCCAGTTCCTTCTGACTCTTACTACGCATGAAGGAAAGATGGTCCACATGATGCCTCAAGTGAGGGTGGCAGATGTAACATCCCAAAAATAATAAACTTAAATCATCAAACTCTAATCATCAAAATTAGGGTTAACAAAAACTTTTCTAAATAAAATTATGAAAGCATGCATGTGAGTATGCATTTCATTTTGAATTATTTCGAACCACCTTATTTGTGTGTTTCTTTGCTTGTAAAATGTTTCTTAGGTGAAATAAACATCATCTAAAACATTTCCCACACTTTTCCCAAAGACAAGTAAAGCAAAACAAATAAAATAAAGGAATGGTCATTTTGACCAATTTAACTCCCATGCCTATTTTGGCTGTCTCAAAGTTTCAGGACCTAATAGAAAATTTTCTGGATCTTTGCACCCCTTGATTGTACTCATAACAAAGTATCAAGGCCCACTTTGTGATCATCCAGAAACTTTCAAATGCATAGTTTAAATGACAATTCAAAATTGAATCTTTATCATATGGGAAGATCCCACTTTTTCAAAAACCACTCAAACAAGCTCAACTTTCAAAACCCAAGCATCTGCAGACTCACCAGCACCAATCTAGCACACCGACCAAAAATCTTTTCAAAATTCAAAACTTGAATTCATGCGGCCATTTCATCAAACACTTGGCAGACACAAATCAAACAAAATCAAAACACTATATTGTGCAGTGTTTTCAGCCTAACTGGTTCCTTGTCTAGCTCACAACCATCTCAGTAGATCATCTAGCAAGATTAACCAAGCACTAGCACAACTGTGACCCTGCCAATATCATCAATGGTGAACAGCCGAGTGCATCCTTGCCACCGCAGTGTAGACAGCAAGCTAGGAAGGAAACTAGCCGTGCCAACCTTGTCTGGGAGATCACACATGCCTCACCGCCCCTCTCGACCAGCCCTGCCTCGAAGACACCGACCAGAGCACCCAGGAGCGTCGCGCCCGTGCCTCTACCAACCGTGCCGAGCATGCGCCAGAGCGCCACCCTCGACCGAATCCGACAGACCGCGCGCCGCCCTCGCCGCGTGCATACACGACCGCCACCATCCCAGGAACACGCCAGACATGCCCATTGCACCGCCCGTGCCCCGTAGCTACCGCTCGCCGTCGAAGACGCCGCCTTTGCCGCGCAGAGCGTCGCATGTTCCAGACCAACCCGTACCGTAGCGTTGAGCATCGCCAGGGAACACCGCACCGTCCCCTACCTTCGCCCATGCCAATAGCCGTCTGTACCATCGCTCCCGACGAGCTCACCTTGCGCCCCGTCGATCCCCTCGCTCGACTATAAATAGAGGCCACCCCTAGCCGAATTAAGCAAACCATTCTACTCCCCTCTCATCACTGATCGTGCCAAACCATTCCCGGAGCAAGGCGAGCAGCACTTCGCCGGAATTTCACCGAAGCCCGCCGCCTCTGGAAAAGAAGGGAGCCAGCGATTGGAGCAGCCCTAGGAGGAGCCATCGATACCAGGAGATTCGCCGTCGTCGACTTTGTCGTTCGCCCGCCTCGCCGACCCTCGCCTGCACCCCGGTGAGCCCCCAGCAACCCCCACTAGCCGCGCTAGGTTTCTGTCTCGCCGGCGTTGCCCAACATCAACGATGACTCCCAGCCGTTGGATTAGAACCAAATCGAACGTCCCACATCGCCCCATACCGCTTTGCACCCCCTGTCTCACTGACGAGTGGGGACTGCCACTTAAACAGCTCGCGGAAGCGCTACGCTTAGCAGGCCGGCCCGTTAACTTTTCCCGCGTAGCCCAGTTATTTCAATTAAACTTTTTCCATTTTATTTCAAACTCACTTCTGTACCCAGTTTCAAAAATCAACCCAGATTGATTCAGTGCACCAAATTGAATGAAACCAATTTAGTTAGAAAGTTCTAGGAATGCTGAATCCAAGCCTGTTGGATTCAAGTCATTTGGATCTATAGATCACCCATGGTAAAAATAACAAGGCACAAGCTTTTCTGCATTCAAACATTTTTAAAATTTAAACCATAATAGCTTTTGAGTTGATTCAAACTCTCAAAAATCACATTTAACCATACCTTTCAGAATATATAAAAATATATGGGTTTACTTGCAGAAATAATGTTCAAGTAATAAAAGAATGCCCAGTAGATATTTCTAGTCACTTTACTTAATTAAAATAAAAGGGTTTAAACCTTATTAAATTGTGACACCACTTTAAATCACATTCCCATGGACTACAATATGTGGTGATGACATGTGTCAACATGATCCCATGTTTGGTTTGGAGAATATTAAATCTTAAGTAGTTTTTCAATGAGTAGAAATTACTTTTCTAAAAATAAAAGTAATTAAACCGAGCTTTAATCTTGTAAGGTTAGTGATGATGCTAGATCATCTATAGGAACCTTGTGTGCGATGATTGCAAGTAGTTAAGTATTGTTTGGTGATTGTGTACATCGTATTTATTTATAGACGCTAGTACCGACCAAGGATACGAGGAGGAAGGAGGATTCTACGAAGAAGAAGCCGAGGATAATTTCAACCACTGCTCTGCTCAAGGCAAGCTATTAACCTTGCAAGTTAACACTTGCAATTTAGCAAGCTTATACTGATATTGTGCAAGCCAATACTTGCAAGCCTTACTAATCAAGTTGACCTATGCAAGCCAATACTTGCTTGTTACCATGTCAACTATATGGCTTAAAGCATATATGATCATAACCACTTAATAAACCAATCCTAGTTTTATTTGCAAGTTTATTACTTTATTTCTTTATCAAAGCTCTTACTTAGAGTTTACTGGAATAGATGGTAGATACAAGAAGGATACTTGAAGGTTGCATAAAGAGCATAAAATGTGGCCTAAGCTAGATAATCTTGATGTCATCTTAAGGCATGAGATTAAACTTAGTTAAAACTCCACTAGTTTACCACCCCTCATTAGTGCTTACCCCCACCTGTAGATGCTAGTGCTAAGCATAAAACTTGATCAACTTTAGATGGGAATACTTGGTGGAAAAATGGTTATGAAAACCTTGGAATGATGGATCATTCTATTGAAATGTTTTGGACATATGTTTTCCGAACACCTGATGATTTTGGTGATAAAAATGTTGAGCATGAGCCTTAGCCCTTTATAAAACTGATGGTTGTCTGGATGCGATACCATTCCAATCTTATCGTACAACCACAATACCCGAAGATTGGGCATGGCTTGACTGGAAACTTATATACCTTAGTATTAGTTCCCTCACGGCCATGGTCTGAGCTGAGGCTACCTTGTGAAGATTGTCCACCTATGCAGTACCCAAAATGACAGTTGGTCATGGTTGGGAGGCCAAACTCACAGGAGAGGTGCTTATACTAGGGCGTGTAATTGAAAGGTTAGAATTGATTATCCGCATACTGAGTATGGTGAATTCAGGATTTGTTCCTGACGGATGTATCGAATGTTGTGGTGAAAGTGTACAATCTCTGCAGAGTGTAAAACTATTTGAATAGCCGCGTCCGCGGTTATGGACAATTGGAGTGGCCATACTGTTCCCCCGTCAGACTTTTCAAAATGACTTGTGAAATGAATTGAGACTTTGACTTGACCACAACAGGGTTGTGATATGAAATACAAGTTCCCACTTAGGTGTTATAAACCTTCAACTAGCATTCGTTGCTTCTAAACTTTTAGTAGAGATAAATCTGGATTTTGCAAAATAACCCTAGAGCCTAGTGTCCTATCATCAAAAACCCCTTTCACTTGTTAGTATTAGTTTGCGAGTACTTAAAGAGTACTCATGGCTTTGTCCCTGGCTATTCCCATGGCCAGACTATGAAGAGGAGTACCTGGAGGATGGACCCCAGGAAGGTTACGGCAACTAGGATCATCTCCCATCGTCAGCATTGCCCGTGACCCCGAAGATGGAGCTTCGCCTACGCTACTGTTACTATTACGTATTCCGTTGCTTGATGTTGTATTAAGAACTGGATCATGAGATCCCTATTTGTGTAAGAACTTATGTGCGGTTTGTAATGGATGATGTACTATGGTATCCAATTCTGTTATGTCTCGCAAAAATGGTAATCATGGGATTGCGATGTATGGCATAACAGGCATCTGGGATTAAAAATCCGGGTGTTGACAAGTTGGTATCAGAACCATCCTGACCATAGGAGACACTAGTTAGACTGGACGTTTGAATCAAAAACTTATTTTCAAACCAAAGAAAACAAATATTTACAAAAACTTATTGTCATTCTTACCCCTTGGATTCTATCATGAAAATTCATGTTCCTCAAAAACTCTTGCAAAATACATAAAATTTGACACACTTGATCACTCTACTAACTTACTCATCCTATATTCTTATAGATGGACGTGAAGTACAGCAAGTTTTACCAATTGGGGAATGACGGAGACCTTATCTTTTAGAGGGATTTGGACCAGCTTTCAGAACTTCTGGAGCGTCCGCACCCCGAGTTCTTCGGAGCTCAACTCAATGATCAAGGAGGAGAAGATCTGCAGTGGCTAATTGTTGCAAGTCTTCGAGGAAAGATTGAACCTCCCACTGCGGAAGGAATTCAGTTTACCTTAAGAGAGAACAACTGGCTCGACGGACTTGCCAAGGCCATGCAGGAAGCTCTTTCCCGTCTGTGTGGGCAGAGTATCAACCAGATCAAGGGTAATCGCTTTGAGTTTTTCCCAAGGCGTGATGCTAATGGACAACCACTGGAAGCCCCATACCACCCCGAGCTAAAGACTCAATTGGACCACCTTAGCTTCATGATGTACGATCATCAACAGGAGTTGGACAACTGCCGTGACTACTCCAACCACAAGTCTGCCATCATCAAGACGAAGGACCAAACCATCACCATGCTAGCAAAGGATCGCAAGTGTCGTCGCCGTTAGCTCGACAAGAAGGAGCGCATCATTGCCCGTCTTCGCCACCGCATCTCATCTTTGGAGGAGACCATCCACGAGAGAGACATGCAGTTGGAAGAAAGGGAGAATGCCAGAGAGGATCTTCATGGAGACCCCTACTCCTATCTCAGCGATGACGATGATTTTCTGGAGGATCAGGCTATGGACTTCTTCACTGATGAAGATGATTTCGCCTTCATCGATGATGATGAGGACGATGAAAGCCACCGATTCCAAGGAGTAGTAGCACTTGAGCACTAGCGTAGTGAGTAGTACTCGGTCCCCCTGTATCGTAGTTTCCATAATGTTTCTTAAAACCATCTGTTTTTCTTTGTGGTGGTGTGTGTTGTATCGGGTGCTATGAATGAATGAATGAAAATCAAGTTACTAGAAAAATCTGAGTCCAACTTTAAAAAAAATTCAAAGACCCAAAACTTTAGAAATTTTCCTCTTTTCTCATGATCTATCTCAATCTTCAGATGCCACGTGGAGGAAGTGGTTCATCCCCAGACCCGATTTTGTAGATTCTGCAAATGTTGACTTCTGACCGCGAAGCTGAAAGAGCGGAACGTCAAGCCAACCTAGCCACACTGCAACAGATATCCCAGCTTGCCCACAACAACCAAGGCCACGGAAATCAGGACAACCATGGATCTAAGCTCAAGAATTTCCAGAATACCAACCCACCTGTTTTCACTAAGTCAGAAGAACCCCTAGACGCCGATGATTGGCTGCAAACCATGGAGAATAACCTAGAAGTCGCCAGAGTGGAAGCCAACGAGAAAGTTCTGTTCGCCACCCACTATCTAGCCGGAGATGCCAGGTCATGGTGGAACAGTGTTCGCGCAATGACCAGAGGCCAGATGATGACCTGGGAGGAATTCAAGGTCAAGTTTAGCAGAACCCATGTGCCACCAGGTTTGATCAAGAGAATGAGAGACGAGTTCAGAGAGATGAAGCAAGGAAGGATGACTGTAGTGGAATACCGTGACAAATTCTTGTCATTAGATAGGTATGCCCCGGATGAGATCGACACCGAAGCCAAGAAGAAAGAAAGATTCCTAAATGGTCTGCATGACGAGATGCAGACTGTGTTAGTCAATATCCCCTTTGCGGATATTGAAGCCCTTGTCGAATCAGCTATCCAGATGGAAGGAAAGATCAACCAAGCCAATGAGAACCGCAAGCGTCGCATGATGCATCAACCAGGAACCCATCAGACCCCAAAGTATCGCCCCAACCCATCTCCAGGATTTGCCCCAAGAACCAACAGACCCCCTATGACCCGTCCGACCTACCCCAACCGTGGGAAGCCTAGACCCGGAGGAAATCACAACAACCCAGGCAACTCTAGCAATTTCACCCGTGCCCCACCCAAGTTCAACACCAACAATACTACCACCAACCCTAACACTGCCCCAAGGACTGGAAGCAATGTTGTGCATATCGCAGCCAAGGACAAGTCGCGAGTGACTTGTTATGACTATGGAAATAAAGGCCACTATTCCAACGAGTGCCCCAACAAGAAGAATGCCGCAGCCCCCAATGCCAATGTCCTAGCTCAGCAGCAGCATCGTGTTCAGCCAGGGAGAAGATTTGCCCCAAGAAATTCACGCAACCGCAACGGCCGTCTTTTTCTCATGCATGCTGAAGAAGCTCAAAAAGCGCCAGACGTCGTGATGGGTATGTTTTCAGTTAATTCAGTACTTGCAAGAGTGTTGTTTGATTCTGGTGCATCGCATTCATTTGTCACCGAAGAATTTGCATGCACTAGTAAAATTCAACCAACCAAACTGAAGCATGTTATGATTGTTCAAATTCCCGGATCAACCACCAAGGCTAGGCAAATTTGCAAAGCCGTCCCTATCTGAATCCATGGCATAGATTTTTATGCAAATCTGATAGTAATCGGAACTAAAGGATTGGAAGTAGTGCTAGGAATGGATTGGATGTCCAAACATAAAGGATTGATTCACTGTGCCAAGAAAGCCATAACCATGACCAGTACAGCCGGAATATCAGTCGAGCATATATCTGAAACCTTACCTCGCCAATTCAAATGCAACAAGAGTATAGCCCAACCTACCATTTACCAAGTCCAGATAGTCTGTGAATACCCCGATGTATTTCCAGATGTTTTGCCCGGTATGCCCCTAGATCGGGATATCGAGTTTATCATCGAACTAATTCCTGGAACCGGACCCATAGCCCAGAGACCCTATAGTATGAACCCTTGAGAGCTCGCAGAACTTAAGAAGCAACTGGATTCCATGTTGGAAATTGGATTGATTCAACCCAGTGCGTCACCTTGGAGATCACCTGTCTTGTTTGTGGACAAGAAGGATGGAGGAAACCGTTTGTGTACGAATTATCGGAAATTGAATGATTTCACCATCAAGAACAAGTACCCCTTGCCCAAGATAGAAGATTTGTTTGATCAGTTGACCGGTGCCAAATTGTTTTCTAAGATTGATCTTAGAACTGGCTATGATCAAATCAAAATTCGTGTAGAGGATATTCCAAAGACTGCCTTTACCACCAGATATGGATTGTATGAGTATACAGTCATGTCCTTCGGACTAACCAATGCCCTCGCTTATTTCATGAATCTCATGAATAAGATTTTTATGGACTTCCTGGATAAGTTTGTCGTTGTTTTCATCGATGACATTCTGATTTATTCCAAATCATAAGAAGAACATGAGCTACACCTAAGGACCATTCTTGGAACCCTTAGAGAGCATCAACTGTATGCAAAGTTTAGCAAATGTGAATTCTGGTTAAAGGAGGTAGGATTCCTCGGTCACATTGTATCAGCTGGAGGAATTGCCGTTGACCCTGCCAAAGTGAAAGATGTAGAAGATTGGCAAGCCCCAACCACTCAAACCCAAGTTCGTGCATTTCTCGGATTGGCGGGATATTACCGCAAATTCGTAGAAGGATTCTCTAGTATCGCCAGACCCATGACCCAATTGCTGAAGAAGGACAAGAAGTTTGAATGGACAGACAAGTGTGAAGCGAGTTTGCAAGAACTCAAGAGGAGATTTATTTCAGCCCCAATCTTGATCATGCCAGATATCACGAAGCCCTTCGATGTGTATTGTGACGCATCCAAGATTGGTCTCGGATGTGTGCTAATGCAAGAAGACAAAGTTATATCTTATCTATCTCGACAACTGAAGCAACATGAGCAAAATTACCCAACCCATGACCTCGAACTCGCAGCCGTAGTTCTAGCCCTGAAAACCTGGAGACATTACCTGATGGGAAACCGTTGTGAGATCTATTCAGATCACAAGAGCCTAAAGTATATATTCACTCAGAAGGAGATGAATATGAGACAGAGAAGATGGATTGAGCTAATCAAGGATTACGACCCGGACATTCACTATCACCCTGGTAAAGCCAATGTGGTAGCCGATGCCCTAAGCAGATTACTGTGCCGCTTGAACTCCATGATTTTGAAGGAGCAACCAAGTTTGCACAAAGAGATGGAAGATTTTCGAATGGAATTAGTAAGTGAAGGATTTTTGGCTAGCATAGAACTCCAACCCACTTTGATCAGTCAGATTAAAGAGGCGCAGAAGGGAAATGCCAGTATTGACGGAATCAAGCGTCGTATCGGTACAGGCAAGGTACCCGGATTCACCGAGGATGAAGAAGGAGTTTTGTGGAACAAAGGACGGCTTTGTGTACCAGCAGATTCTGAGTTGAAAGAAGTTATTTTGAAGGAGGCTCATGATACTCTTTATTCTATCCATCCCGGAGGAACTAAGATGTATCAAGATTTAAAAGAGCAATTTTGGTGGCATAAGATGAAGAGAGAAATCGGAAGCTATATCGCTTAGTGTGACATATGTCAGCGAGTCAAGGAAGGACATCAACGACCCGCTGGATTGTTGCAACCATTGCAAATTCCGGAATGGAAATGGGATTCTGTTGGAATGGACTTTATCACTGGACTGCCTACTTATAGTTGGGGAAATGACTCTATCTGGGTCATAGTGGACAGATTGTCCAAAGTCGCCCATTTCTTACCCGTCAAGACCACATATCAGAGTTCGAAACTAGCAGAGTTGTACATCGCTAGAATCGTTAGTTTGCATGGAGTCCCCAAGAACATCGTATCGGATCGAGGAACTCAGTTTACCTCGAGATTCTGGAAGAAAGTCCAAGAAGGTTTAGGAACCCGTCTAGATTTTAGCACCGCGTATCACCCTCAGACCGATGGACAAACGGAGCGAGTAAACAAATACTCGAAGATATGCTGAGAGCATGCGTGTTAGAATATGGATCCAAGTGGGAAGACTGTCTGCCGTTTGCAGAATTTTCATACAACAACAGTTATCAAGCCAGTTTGCAAATGGCCCCATTTGAATTCATGTACGGAAGGAAGTGTCACACCCCTTTGAACTGGTCGGAAGTAGGAGAGAGTCAGATTTTCGGACCCGACATCCTACGAGAAGCAGAAGAGAAGGTTCACAAGATTCGTGAGCACCTCAAGATAGCCCAATCCAGACAAAAGAGTTACGCCAACAAGATACGTCGAGACCTCGCCTTCAACATAGGAGACTTCGTTTATCTGAAAGTGTCGCCATTGAAGGGAATGCAGCGTTTCCAACTCAAGGGAAAGTTAGCCCCTAGATATATCAGACCTTTCAAGATTCTGAACCGTCGAGGAGAAGTATCGTATCAATTGGAACTACCCGAAGAGATGTCAGCCGTGCACAATGTGTTCCAGATCTCGTTACTTCGCAAGTGTCTCGAAGTCCCCGAGAAGACCGAAGTGTTCAAAAATATCGATCACCGGACCATAGAGATCAACGATGACCTGACCTATCCTGAAGTACCCATCCGTATTTTGGAAGAAGCTTTTCGAACTACCTGAACCCGAAGCATCAAGTTTCTCAAGATTCAGTGGACAACCACACAGAAGAGGAAGCTACCAGGGAGCGCGAAGATCACATCAGGACGGAGTTTCCCGATCTCTTCAAATCCTAGGTAATCTTTTCGTCCTTTTTCAAATCCCGGTATGAGATTTTGTTTAAGGGGGGAAGGATTGTAACATCCCAAAAATACTAAACTTAAATCATCAAACTCTAATCATCAAAATTAGGGTTAACAAAAACTTTTCTAAATAAAATTATGAAAGCATGCATGTGAGTATGCATTTCATTTTGAATTCTTTTGAACCACCTTGTTTGTGTGTTTCTTTGCTTGTAAAATTTTTCTTAGGTGAAATAAACATCATCAAAAACATTTCCCACACTTTTATGAAAGACAAGTAAAGCAAAACAAATAAAATAAAGGAATGGTCATTTTGACCAATTTAACTCCCATGCCTACTTTGGCTGTCTCAAACTTTCAGAACCTAACAGAAACTTTTCTGGATCTTTGCACCCCTTGATTGTACTCATAACAAAGTATCAAGGCCCACTTTGTGATCATCCAGAAACTTTCAAATGCATAGTTTAAATGACAATTCAAAATTGAATCTTTATCATATGGGAAGATCCCACTTTTTCAAAAACCACTCAAACAAGCTCAACTTTCAAAACCCAAGCATCTGCAGACTCACCAGCACCAATCTAACACACCCACCAAAAATCTTTTCAAAATTCAAAACTTGAATTCATGAGGCCATTTCATCAAACACTTGGCAGACACAAATCAAACAAAATCCAAACACTATAGTGTGCAGTGTTTTGAGCCTAACTGGTTCCCTATCTAGCTCACAACCATCTCAGTAGATCATCTAGCAAGATTAACCAAGCACTAGCACCACTGTGAGCCTGCCAATATCATCAATGGTGAACAGCCGAGTGCATCCTTGCCACCCCAGTGTAGACAGCAAGCTAGGAAGGAAACTAGCCGTGCCAACCTTGTCTGGGAGATCACACATGCCTCACCGCCCCCTCTCGACCAACCCTGCCTCGAAGACACCGACCAGAGCACCCAGGAACGCTGCTCCCGTGCCTCTGCCAACCATGCTGAGCATGTGCCAGAGCGCCACCCTCGACCGAATCCCACAGACCGCGTGCCGCCCTCGCCGCGTGCATACACGATCGCCACCATCCCAGGAACACGCCAGACATGCCCATTGCACCGCCCGTGCCCCGTAGCTACCGCTCGCCGTCGAGGATGCCGCCTCTACCGCGCAGAGCGTCGCATGTTCGAGACCAACCCGCACCGCCCCACGTCTAGCCACCGTAGCGTTGAGCATCGCCAGGGAACACCGCACCGTCCCCTACCTTCGCCCATGCCAATAGCCGTCTATACCATCGCCCCCGACGAGCTCAACGTGCGCCCCGTCGGTCCCCTCGCTCGACTATAAATAGAGGACACCCCTAGCCGAATTAAGCACACCATTCTACTCCCCTCTCATCACTGATCGTGCCACACCGTTTCCGTTGCAAGGCGAGCATCACTTCGCCGGAATTTCACCGGAGCCCGCCGCCTCTGGAGAAGAAAGGAGCCAGCGATTGGAGCAGCCCCAAGAGGAGCCACCGGTACCAGGAGATTCACCGTCGTCGACTTCGTCGTTCGCCCGCCTCGCTGACCCTCGCCTGCACCCCGGTGAGCCCCCAGCAACCCCCACTGGCCGCGCTAGGTTTCTATCTCGTCGGCGTTGCCCAACATAGACGATGACTCCCAGCCGTTGGATTAGAACCAAATCGAACGTCCCACATCGCCCCATACCGCTTTGCACCCCCTATCTCACTGACGAGTGGGGACAGCCAATTAAACAGCCCGCGGAAGCGCTACGCTTAGCAGGCCGGCCCGTTAACTTTTCCCGCGTAGCCTAGTTATTTGAATTAAACTTTTCCATTTTATTTCAAACTCACTTCTGTACCCAGTTTCAAAAATCAACCCAGATTGATTAAGTGCACCAAATTGAATGAAACCAATTTTTTTAGAAAGGGTTGGGAATGCTGAATCCATGCCCGTTGGATTCAAGTCATTTGGATCTATAGATCACCCATGGTAAAAATAACCAGGCAGAAGCTTTTCTTCATTCAAACATTTTTCAAATTTAAACCATAATAGCTTTTGAGTTGATTCCAACTCTCAAAAATCACATTTAACCATACCTTTCAGAATATATAAAAATATATGGGTTTACTTGCAGAAATAATGTTCAAGTAATAAAAGAATGCCCCATAGGTATTTCTAGTCACTTTACTTAATTAAAATAAAAGGGTTTAAACCTTATTAAATTGTGACACCACTTTAAATCACATTCCCATGGACTACAATATGTGGTGATGACATGTGTCAACATGATCCCATGTTTGGTTTGGAGAATATTAAATCTTAAGTAGTTTTTCAATGAGCAGAAATTACTTTTCTAAAAATAAAAGGAATTAAACCAAGCTTTAATCTTGTAAGGTTAGTGATGAGGCTAGATCATCTATAGGAACCTTGTGTGTGATGATTGCAAGTAGTTAAGTATTGTTTGGTGATTGTGTACATCATATTTATTTATAGACGCTAGTACCGACCAAGGATATGAGGAGGAAGGAGGATTCTACGAAGAAGAAGCCGAGGAGAACTTCAACCACTGCTCTGCTCAAGGCAAGCTATTAACCTTGCAAGTTAACTCTTGCAATTTAGCAATCTTATACTGATATTGTGCAAGCCAATACTTGCAAGCCTTACTAATCAAGTTGACCTATGCAAGCCAATACTTGCTTGTTACCATGTCAACTATATGCCTTAAAGCATATATGATCATAACCACTTAATAAACCAATCCTAGTTTTATTTGCAAGTTTATTACTTTATTTCTTTATCAAAGCTCTTACTTAGATTTTACTGGAATAAATGGTAGATACTAGAAGGATACTTGAAGGTTGCATAAAGAGCATAAAATGTGGCCTAAGCTAGATAATCTTGATGTCATCTTAAGGAATGAGATTAAACTTAGTTAAAACTCCACTTGTTTACCACCCCTCATTAGTGCTTACCCCCACCTGTAGATGCTAGTGCTAAGCATAAAACTTGATCAACTTTAGATGGGAATACTTGGTGGAAAAATGGTTATGAAAACCTTGGAATGATGGATCATTCTATTGAAATGTTTTGGACATATGTTTTCCGAACACCTGATGATTTTGGTGATAAAAATGTTGAGGCATGAGCCTTAGCCCTTTATAAAACTGATGGTTGTCTGGATGCGATACCATTCCAATCTTATCGTACAACCACAATACCCGAAGATTGGGTAGGGCTTTACTGGAAACTTATATACCTTAGTATTAGTTCCCTCCCGGCCAAGGTCTGAGCTGAGGCTACCTTGTGAAGATTGTCCACCTGTGCAGTACCCAAGATGACAGTGGTCATGGTTGGGAGGCCAAACTCACAGGAGAGGTGCTTATACTAGGGCGTGTAATCGAAAGGTTAGGATTGATTATCCGCATACTGAGTATGGTGAATTCAGGATTTGTTCCTGGCGGATGTATCGAATGTTGTGGTGAAAGTGTACAATCTCTGCAGAGTGTAAAACTATTCGAATAGCCGCGTCCGCGGTGATGGACAATTGGAGTGGCCATACTGTTCCCCCGTCCGGCTTTTCAAAATTACTTGTGAAATGAATTGAGACTTTGACTTGACCACAACAGGGTTGTGATATGAAATACAAGTTCCCACTTAGGTGTTATAAACCTTCAACTAGCATTCGTTGCTTCTAAACTTAGTAGAGATAAATCTGGCTTTTGCAAAATAACCCTAGAGCCTAGTGTCCTATTATCAAAAACCCCTTTCACTTGTTAGTATTAGTTTGCGAGTACTTAAAGAGTACTCATGGCTTTGTCCCTGGCTATTCCCATGGCCAGACTATGAAGAGAGGTACCTGGAGGATGGACCCCAGTAAGGTTACGACAACTAGGATCATCTCCCATCGTCAGCATTGCCTGCGACCCTGAAGATGGAGCTTCGCCTACGCTACCTATTCCGCTGCTTGATGTTGTATTAAGAACTGGATCATGAGATCCCTATTTGTGTAAGAACTTATGTACGTTTTGTAATGGATGATGTACTATGGTATCCAATTCTGTTATGTCTCGCAAAAATGGTAATCCTGGGATTGCGATGTATGGCATAATAGGCATCTGGGATTAAAAATCCGGGTGTTGACAGCAGATCTAGGGGTTGTCCATTGGAGTCACTTCTGGCGTAATGAGCAAAGCGGGTATCGATGATCTTGTTGATATTCTGCCCACATAGTCGGGCAAGTGCTTCCTGCATAACTCTGTCCAGTCCATCGATCCAGTTGTTCTCTCTGATGGTGAAATGGATCTTCTCCGAGGTAGGTGGCTCCATTTTTCCGCAAAGGTCGGCCACTATCAGCCACTGAAGCTCCCCTCCGGGGTGATCATGGAGTTGACCTCCATAGAACTCCAGATGCGAGCGATCTAGAAATTCTGTCACCTCGCTCAGGTCGTTCTCAAAAATGATATTCCCTCCACTGCCAAGCTGATATAACTTGTTGGAAAGAATTTCAAGGGTAAGAGTGTGCCAAATTTGAGAGGAGTAAGTTAGAGAAGCGATCATGGAGTAGTCCATCTACCTCCACTGCCAAGCTGATAGAACTTGATCATGGAGTAGTCCATCTATAAGCAATTTGAGAAGAGTAAGTTAGAGAAGTGATCAAGTGTACCAAATTTTAGGTAAGGTTGCAAAAAATTTAAGGAACGTATGACTCTCTTTTTGGAAAGAATTTCAAGGGTAAGAGTGAGAATAGGTTCTGAAAGACACTCACTTTCTTTGTTTTGGAATTTAAGGTTTTTTGACCTCCATGCTAACTAGGGTCTCCTATGGTCAGGATGGCTCTGATACCAACTTGTCAACACCTGGATTTTTAATTCCAGATGACTGTTATGCCGTACATCGCAATCCCATGATTACCATTTTTGCGAGACATAACATATTGGTACCATAGTTCATCATCCATTACAAACCATAATAGTCTTACAAATAGTTGATCTCATGATCAAGTCTGATTACAATCAACGCAGCGGAATAATAATAAGGGTAGCATGGTCGGGCTCCATCTTCAGGGTCACAGGCAATGCTAACGATGGGATAAGATCCTAGTTATCGTAAGCGTCCTGCTGTCCTTCTTCCTCGTAGTCTCCTTCATATTCTGGCCATGAGAATAGCCAGGGACAAAGCCATGAGTACTTCGAAGTACTCGCAAACTTTCACTAAAGCAATAAGGCCATTCTATGGGATTTTTAAGATCTAGGTTTGTTTGTTTGCCATAAGCCAATTTTATTTCAACAAGTGTCTATTACTAAAAATCTGACTTTAGTTTTGTAGGTTTCTTAGACAGGAACCTAACTTATTTCCGACAACTTGTGGGGTCAAGTCAAGGTCATCTTTCAAGTCAAGGGTCATTTGGAAAATATCTGACAACAAAATAGTATGGCCATCCAACTATCCATAACCGTGGACGCGACTATTCGAATAGTTTGACACTCTACAGAGGTGATACACTTTCACCCCGACATTCGATACATCCATCAGGAACAATCCTGAATCATCATAATTAGTATGTGGTTAATCAATCTTAACCTTTCAATTACACAACCTAGTATAGGCACCTCCCCTATGAGTTTGGCCTCACAACCATGACCATCTGTCATCTTGGGCACTACATAGGTGGACAGTCACATTCACAAGGTAGCCTCAGCTTACCTCGTTCCGCGAGGGAACCCATTCTAAGACATATAAACTTCCAGTCAAGCCCTACCCAAATTCGGGTATTATGGTTGTACGGTAAATGTTGGAATGGTATTGCATCTGAACCCAACTATCAGTTTTTATCAAAGTCAAGTCACGTCCTTTCATTCACCATCATCTTCAAAGTCATTGTGTCCATAACACATGTCAAAGCATTTCAGTAGAATGACTCATCATTCCAAGGTTTTCATAATCATTTGTTCCCAACTAGCAATCAAGTTTAATTTAGCACTAGCATCTATCAGAGTGGGGGTGTCACTAGTTGTAGGTTACTAAGCTGGTGTATCTATTCTCAACAAGTTCCAAGCTCTTGGGACAACTTCCTCAATAACCACTAATCATCCAATTAATTAGCTACGGAACAACTTTGCGAAAGATAAAGCTTGCAAGTAAAACTGGGATTTGGTATCGTAAAAAGGGTATCACAAAGGCTTGCAAGGTTTAGCTTAGCTTGCTAGCTTAGATAAAATAGCTTGCCTTGGTTGGACAAGTGGTCGAAGTTCTCTTCCTCGTATTCGTAGAATTCCTCCTCATTGTAGCCCGGATTGATACTAGCATCTATAAATAAATACGAGGTGCACAATCACCAAACAATACTTATCTACTTATATTTATCACACAAGGGTCACACTAGATGATCTAGCATCATCACTATCATTACACGAAAAGGGTAATTATTTATCTTATTTTTAGGAAAGTGATTTCTACTCATTGAAAAGTTGCTTAGGATTTAATATTCTCCAAATTAAAAATATGGGATCATATTGACACATGTCATCACCACATAATCTAATACTTGGGAATGTGATTTAAATTGGTTTGCCTAATCTATAAAGTTTAACACTATTATTTAATAATATTTAAGTGGCTAAAATTTACTAGAAGTTATTCTTTTAGTTTTGCTCCAGGACTATGTAAATATGTAGATTTTTACATATTCAGAAGGGTCTTGTTAAATGTGATTTTTGAGAGTTGGAATCAACTAAAAATCACTTATGGTTGATTTTAGAAAAAAATTTGAAGTTTCAAAAGCTACTGGCTTGTTATTTTTACTAAGGGTGGTCCATAGTTTTAAACTATTTGCATCCAACAGGAGTGATTAGAGATTTTCATATACTTTCAAACAAAATTGGATTCATTCAATTTGGTGCAGTGAATCTCTCTAATTTTTAAACTTCACTACTGAGAAGGTTTTTGAATAAAAAGTAAAAAGATTAGATTTGAACTACTGGGCTCGTGCGGGAAATGTTATTGGGCTGGCCCAACTTCACAGCGCGCGCAACAGGCTTGTGGCACCCCGGATTTACGGTCCGAGAATACCCGTTATGCATATAATTCACGTTCCCATGATCAGTGAGCCGTTAGCATAACCGACAAGTATCATTACATCATCCATATATTAACAATTACAACACTTACAAGGAGGCCTTTATGGCGATTACAACACAAGTAGCGGAAGTCTTCAGTGCAGAGCCCGTGCCTTAACCTACAGGCAACTGACTAGGAAGACAGCCTAGCTCACATAGACGTCAGCACCTTCGTCCCTTCTTAACATTTGCAATCTGGCCAAGTAATTAGCCATGGAGAATGCGAGTGAGTACTTTGAATGTACTTGCCAACCACCGAGACAAGGTAATAAGACTAGAGCATATTTGGCTGTGGCGAGAAAGCTCTACACTATAGTTGTTTTTGAAAGACCTAACATTGGCATCTCTATATCTTTGCTGAAAAAGAGTTTTTATAAAACATGCCTCCTTTTTGGAAAATCCGGACATCTCCACATCCTTGTTAAAATTATTTGAAAACAATTTTGTTGTAAAACCCTTTTTAAAACCTTATCGACTATCTCTGGTCAAAACCATTGTCATTCTTATCTTTCTTCGTGACCAAGTCACATCCTTTATTTCATCACAACTTAACCGAAGGGTACTCCTAGGACTTGCCATTCCAACCGTCCTTGTCCGTGGACACGGCTATTCAAATAGATTACACTCTGCAGAGGTTGTGCACTTTATCCACAAGAATCAATACATCCGCCGGGATACAACCACGTCCTGCTAGACAAAGTAGACAGGGGTTCGAATAATCAAACTTGAACCTTTCATTTGTCGAACCCTAGCAACGGAGGCTATTCCTTTTGGGTTTATCTCTCCGGTACGAGTATGGGGTACCGCGTCCCTGGTCGTTCCCTCCGTACTGACCCCTACCTCCAGACCGAAGCCTGACCGGTAGCAATAGTGACAATTCTTCCATCCGTGCTACCTAAAAGCATACCGTCCGCAAGAGACCCAATTGTTACACCAGTGACTTACCCTACAGGTAGCCCGGATTTCAGGGGATTTCTCCCCTTTAGCGAGTACGAGCAACCCCGGCTAAATATCACAAACTACGAGCTAAGCCCCAGCTACTGGGGTAATGTGGTTGCACGGATTTAATTGTTCCGGACATTGGCTTAGAACAACCCTTCCTTTCTCTTGCTTGACTTTCTCTTCATCCACCTCATCTTTTGCTTGGTAAAACTTCCACTCGGAAATGATGCCTATTTCCAAGGGTTTTATTTTGAAAACTTTGGAGTAGGGTAAAACCCAAAATAGTTTTACTATTGAAAATCCGTGGGTTCCAAGAGGGAAGATGCTAATCATATTATCCTCGTTCTAAAGGGTAAAAGTAGGTCTAAATCGGGTAGGTGTCCCAGGGACACTCATTCATAACTTGGAGGAGCCAAGTAACTCATGTGCATTTATTTAAATAAATCATGCGATTTAACATGCAATCGATAAAAGAGATAGTAAAATAGTTGATAAGCAAAAATAGGTAAATGCGAGAGTTTCGGAATGGTGGCTTGCCTGTGACCAGCGAGAAGTCCCTTGACAGCGTTAGATAACCAGATAACCCACAATAATAATAAAAGAATATCCCGATCCTTCCTTCTTCTCGGCATCGCATAATCGCAACTATCGCCGTTATCGAGCATACATGCAAGCAAGCAATACACCAATCAATACCAGGGATACAAGCTTCAAACCATACAACAAGTAAAGGATAGATTCATGATAAGAGGCAGTGGGATGTGGGGTGATGGTTTGATGAGATTAGCAAAGGATTTGGGAGGCATTAGGGAAAGGATCCCTTTGGATTTATGGTTTAGGAAATTCCTAAGAGAGGGGTTTCTAACCTAGGGCTTTATCTGTATAATACCATGGTGTGAAACTAATACCATCAGATAGGTATTGATAAAATGAAGCCAAAAAAAGTGGTTTCACTATTTTATCAATTTCCCTTGATTTATAATGGATTTTATAGTGATTAAAGTTCTAGTTTTAGGAAATACTTTACCAGAACTTCTCTGGAGTTGCAAAAATTATTTCCTTGGGTTATTAGGTAGTGTTTGGTGGACTGAATCAGTAGGAGTTGGAATATCCTCAAAAAAATTACCAAAATGCCTTTGAGAAATTCCCAAAGGTAGGACTAGCTGGGGTTTGTCTTTTTCCTCAGATTTATTTTACAGAAGATTTTTAGTTGATTCCAAGGATACATGTTAGATGATGACAACACCTTTCTGTAGAAATTGGAATCAAACTTTTTGGTGTTACAGAGCTACTGTAATGTTTTTATTAGTGATTAAACCATGCACATAAGGGTTTAATTCACCAAATTTAAAAAGAGACTCATAAAATTATGAGCTGATAGATTTAGGAGGGTAAGGTTATGTGTGATCTCTGAGAGCTAGAATTAGGTCAAAACCTTAGTTGTTTTGACCTAGAAAATTTATTGAAGGCATAATTGGATTTATTTTGTTATTTCTGCTAGGGGTAATCTTGGAAGCAAGTGACTAGGGGAGCTATGGGAATGGAAAGGTATGGTTAGTAACTTTCAAAACCATTTGGAATTACTCCATTTGGAGATGCCAAACTCTCTGGAGGGTTTAATTATTATTATGGATAGATCTGGGGAGATTATTTATCATTTTTCTTCTAATGAATATTTTGGTGTAAAACCTGGTCTGCATGTTAGGGAAAGCATGTGTGCGTGTAGGAAAAATTAGATCTGGCCAGGATCTGGTGGTTTACAATTTTGTTTTGATTTAAACCAAATAGCTACAAACAGATCTGGCAGAAAAATAATAAAAGGAGGAAGAGTGATGGGCCAGATCTGGGGAGGAATGGGCCGGGGGGATTTGGCCCACCCAGGGCTACACCTATGCGCGAGGAGGATGAGCTGCCGGCCTAGTTGGGTTGGCCCGCCAGCGGGAGGAGGGGGTGAAGGTGTACGCTACGGCTGTGGCCGTCAGATCAGGTCTAGATCGACGGCCACGAGCCGTCTTCTTCCTGGCGTCGTTGCCCGCGGGCATAAACCCTAGCGGGCGTGCGGGGTTGGACGGGGAGGCTCACCTGAGCATCGGGAGGCGACGGGATGGTCAAGGGTGAAGTGGGGCATGCCGATGAGACCGGGGAAGGTCGGCACGGTCGGGTTCGACGTCTTGGAAGGGCTCGCGCGAAGGTGTCCGAGAGGGAGCTCGCCGGAGCTCTTCCTGGACGAGGATGCAGTAGGTCCTGGGTAGA
Organism: Avena sativa; assembly: GCA_916181665.1. Taxonomy (NCBI): domain Eukaryota; kingdom Viridiplantae; phylum Streptophyta; class Magnoliopsida; order Poales; family Poaceae; genus Avena; species Avena sativa. The sequence continues at coordinate 244,319,966 of OV702297.1, forward strand.
AAGAAGGGCATGGTTAGATAGAGGAGGACAAGGGGTCACTTCAGGGTGACATGCAGGGAGAGAGGAGCTCGGGGGAGTGAGCCTTGCTCATTTCTTTCTTGGAGGCCGAAGCTCCTTCTTCTCCTCTGGGGAGAGGGAAGGGGTTCTCTGGTAAGAGAGTGAGGGGGAGAGGGGGCAAATGAGCTAGAGGGGGAGGGTTGTACTGGCTTGTGGGCTTATAAACAGAGAGGGAGTGGTCTATGGGGGGTGTGGCTCATGGGGGAGCATCGAACTAGTCCATGGCTTCCCCATTGGGTGCTGAGGGCGGTAGGGAGTGTGTGGTGTGATCTTGTGGTCGTGGGTTTAGCAAAGAGGGAGTTGGAGGCTGCAAGGAGTAAAGAAATGGGGATTGACAAGACAATTCATTTGTCTCCTACTTAAGGATCATGTGGGGCAAGGGTTGTGGGGCCATGCTACAGTGTAGGTCGACCAGGGGTGAGCGAGTGCTGCCAAGGTGGAGTGCTGGAGAAGGTTGGGGCTGGTTTGAAATGGATTTGAATCAAGTTTGCTTAAATTGCAAAATGTTGATCAAAAGGGAGCTTGTGGAGGAAGTTGATAAATTTATATTGGGCAAAGTGTGTAAATGGTACTAGTAGGTGGAGTAGGTCAAATAATCTTTCCATGATTTAAATGAGAATTTTCTAATGATTATAATCCCATTTAAATGCACCTCTTCAAAGAGTGCAGAAGTAGATTATGGAAGCAAAAATGATATTTTTACATGGGACAAGCTTGGTTTTTGATTTGATATGGTCCTAAATTCCATAATACAGATTGGAGGATTTTATTGGGATTTATTGAGGTGTAAAAGTATTTTTAGGGAATTATTTCTTGTTTCTGCCATTTAAGAAAAAGGGCAAAAACAAATAATAGAGAACCTCAAAAATATTTATTTTTGATTTTGGAAGATGGGTTATGATGAATAGGCATCAAATGTGTCTTAATTTGGCAAGGTGATTTGGAGAAAAACAAACCTGCCGTTATAGAAAAAGGTTTTGAGGAAATTGCAAGATAAGGAAGTTAAATAGTTTGATAATCCAAATAATTAGGGGAATTATTTGGGGATGCTTATATTAAAGGTAGATGATATACACTTCATTTAGGCATCAAGGTCAACCTTGGTTTGTAAGAAAAGTGGTGAAAAAGGTGGAAACTAGATTCGTGGAGGATCTAGGGTTTTGTTATTCCGATGCCCTATAAATAGGGTGAGATTAGGGAGCTCAGAGATCACCTTGGTACAAGGGGTATATGGATGGATAGACCATGCCATGTATATGATAATGGAAGCAAGGGTTGGGCTTGGTTGGATCTGAGGTGGTCTAGATGAGATGGCAAAATTTGTTGAAAATAAGAGTGCCATAGCAAATGCATCAGTTAGCCTCCTAGACCATGTGGTTTTAAGAGGCACAAATCTCCAGTGGAAAAAAGTGAAGTGGGAGTTTATAGTCCATGGTTAGCAGGTCATAACCATGTAAAGAGTTGGTCAAGGGGAGAGGGCACATAGACGTGGGATTCTGCCAAAGTAGGCAAGATGATAAGATTTGCAGAAAAGATTATTATCTTGACTACAAAACCATCATGGATGGGTGAGAATTAGAATGTCTTAGCCAAGGGCAAGAGTGGGATTTGTTAGTACTAAATATGTACTACAATATGGTTCATGTGCATTTCCAAAAATACACATAGGTTGGAAGAGGTATCGCTCCAAAGATTGAATCTAGATAAGAAATCCAGACTTAGCCATTTTGGCAGATTTGGGGTTTTAGACTAAAGTGAAAGTGTAGTTGTTTTTGGAGGAGGATGCTAGGTTCCAAACTTATGACCATAGAGATGATGTTGAGGTACAAACTAGGTAGATGGTATTCATGCTTGGAGTGGGTCTCCACTGGGTTGGAAACCATCAAGAGGGATGATCCTTGGATTGATCTGAGCATGAGATGAGAGGGGCACTTGAGTGGCTTAGGGTAGATCCAGACTTTGGATGCTTGCCTTGTGAGTGATGAGCACAAGCAAGGATTGGGTCCTAAAGGATGAGCTACTATATTAGCTAATTCAAGTTCCTAAGCAAACAAGGCAATTAGCAGATCATGACAATTCTTCAGACATCAGATTAAGGCGATTCATCAACTAGCAGATCAAGGAAATTCATCTTATCCTCATACCTTACTACTAGGGTTACCATCGAGCCTAGCTTGGGGTAAGGTTGGGTATTTTGAAAGGGGTTTAGTTTTGAAGTAAGATAAGTACCATCTTGGTATCTCTACCAAGATTGAGATGAAAAGGTTTTAAATAAAGGTTTTGGGAAAACCTAGAGATAAGGGTAGTTGAAGTTCTGTCTTGAAAACATAAGGAGATAATATATATAGGTCTCCATAGTTTTGTAATAGAAGCTAGTAAAGTATTTGGTTGTGTCAAAGTCATCTTGGCTCAGGTTTTGAAATGCTAGATCATTTGAGAATTTGAAAGTTGAGCCAAGACATTTCTTTTGTAAAATAGTTTTTTTAGTAAACTAGGGTTGAGGTGAGGAGCATACAACTAATACACAAATAGTTGCTTGAGTACAAGCAAGCAAGTAATCACATAATACAAGAAAAAAGTTTTTGTTCCCCCTGATTTTTGCCTTTTGGACATTTAATCAGGGTTGCTGAAATTGGGATGTTACAGACCTTTCCCCCTTAAAATAATATCATCCCGAGATTAGGGAGGAGTAGGGTTGGGGAATAACATCCGCTTAACAATTTCAGCGGTGGAAGTTATAAGGCTCTAATAGATTTTCACATAAATTCAACGTGGTTAGTCACGAGTTGGAGCTGAGTGGCTTTGGGTCAGGCGGTTTAGCTTCAAACAAATGGAAAAGACGCAGTCTTTTCCCCTTAGGACAAGTCTAGGTAGGTTTAGTGTCGACGGGGGTACTTCCTTCTTAAGGCGGGACGATGAGTTGAATCTTCTTCATTACTTCGCCTAGTGGTCGACTTTCTTTCTTCATAGTCTTGTTACACCAGTGTGTTGGCTGGGCGGTCGAACTTGGAGTGGAGGACTTTCTTGAAGTATCTTTCGAATCTGGAGAAGTGCCGATTGTTGTCCTTCTTGCAAGGTCGATGATTCGGGTTTTGGAGGGCTGGTCCTTTCTTAGTTGTTACTAGGGGTCGATTCCCGGGGTCTATTGGATTTTTGGACGGGAAAGACATAGTCTTTCCACCTTAGAGAAAAACTACGGAGGTTTGGGTTTGATGCAATGTCGTGGGTAAAACATGCAAAGAAGGATATCATGTTTCCATAACCTCCAGAGATTTGGCAGGTTCGGCCGGTCGGTGGCGAGGGTACATTTAAGGGGTTACAAAACAGGTATGTGTCGTAGGGCGACATGGCACTTGGAGTTTTACAAAATAGGTTCCAGGGCATTACATAGGTACTACATCACATCGGTACTATGTTAGTCTAGTTCCCGTAAGTGGGGGCTTTAGGAGACTTCTCCTTGGCCTCTTCATCAGCTTCGGGAAGGCGGGTGGAGGGTCCTGGTTCATCTTGGGGGAGTGGGAAGATAGGTTGGTACTCATAGAAGGACATCTCCTCATTCCCCGTCTCGGAGTTGACACCTTCAGAGGCTAGAGCAGCCACTCTTCTTTCCAGGCGAGCGTTGGCGTCTTGTAGACTCTTCTCCCGGGTTCGTAGTATGGCAAGGTCCATCTGCATGAGGATGTTCTGACGGCGGGTTTTGTCGAGCTCTTCTTGGTGGCGTTGTAGGAGAAATTCCATATTCTCGAGCTGACTTCCAATGCAGCCAGTGGGGAAGGATTCGGTGGGAAGCCCATACTGGTCGCGCTTCCCAAACAGGTGATAAGGGGTATCCTTAAGCTCACCTTCATGGATCTGGCAGAGGCGTGCCATGCTCTGTTGTATCGCTCGCACGACTCCGTCTACCCAGTTGTGGTCGATGATGGTGAATATGATTGTCTTAGGGTCATTTTCATGGGCAGGGATGGTGGCCTTGATGACCCTGTGAGCTATGCTTGAATTGCTGCGGGGGAGCTCGGTTCCTTCGATCTTGGGTTGGGGAAGACGGACGATCTTCAGTAGCTCATGCAGTTGCTCTTCAAAGGGCCAGAAAATTTCGCCTACAATGATGCTTTCAGAGCGGGAGGGTGCCATCTTTGGTGGAGAAGGGTCTTTGGCTACAGGAGGAAAGATGCTACGGAGTTAGTCTTCCGAGTTAATGGGGTGGATAGTTATGGTTGACGATGATAGGTTAACTGAGTGGATGGGAGTTGAGTGGAAAGACACCGTCTTTCCACCTTAAAGGCTTTTTCTTGGGATTGTCGAGGTTTTCTTAGGTGGCCATCTGTAGGGGTTCATAGCATGGAAAACAAAAAATTTCTACCGCATGCACACAAACAAACCAAGATCTATCTACTAGATTGTAGCAACGAGTCGATAGAAGCACTCACCCTCGAAGATTCCAAAGCGGTTAACGAGAGCATAGTCTCATGGGTGATGTAGTCGTACACTTGCCGATCTCAAGACCGCATAGACGATCCTTCCGGTGTTGCGTTCCGGCAGTGCTTCCGCAGTCGGTCACACATTCGGTACTCGATGAAGACCTTCCTCTCCCTTGTTCCAGCAGGCAGCGGAGGTTGTAGTTCTCCCCTCGCGATTCCGACAACACGACAGCGTGGTATCAGAAGTACAGGGAAGATCCTGCAAGGCTTCGCCTAATCCGGTGCGAGTTATGGTGGATCTAGGGTTTCTCGGTGATCTAGGGTTTAGAAGACCGGGAGGAGGAGGAGGAGGGGTCGGTGGCGGCTAGGGCGACGGCGACGGGCCGACGGCGACACAAGGCGGCGGCAGCGAGCGGCGGCGGCGCGAGTGTGGAGGGGCTAGGGCTTGGTGTTTTGGGGCAGGCCTCCCCCTCTATTTATGAGAGGGGGTCATCCTTGGGAGGGGTGGGTTTGAATCCAAACCCAAACCCAAGTTGGATTGAGAGAAGGACTTGTTTCTTCTTCCACTAGGAAACCATTGTTCCAGTTTGACTTTTAATTTAGAGCTTTAATTCTCTCTTGCAAATACCCACACCAAGACCTAGGATATGATCCAATCATTCCATTTATCCGTGACACATTCATGGACCATTCCCCTTCCGGTCTGGTGAACCTTCTAGACCCTTCTACAACCTCTCCGATGAAAACATCGGAATCTTTCCCGAACTCCGGAATCGGACTTTCCTTATATGAATCTTATTCTCCGAACCATTCCAGATCTCCTCGTGATATCCAGGATCCCATCCGAGACTCCGAACAACATTCGGTTCCCTACTAACATTCCATATCTACTAAACAACATCGAATCCTTAAGTGTGTCTCCCTACGGTTCGGGAATTATGCGGACATGACCGAGACACTTCTCCGATCAATAACCAATAGAGGAATCTGGAAATTCATATGGCTCCCACATATTTCTTTGATTACTTTGCGATTTAATGAACCACTTACATACGATACCGATTTCCCTTTGACTCACGATAGTTTACTTATCCGAGGTTTTGATCGTCGGTATCTCTGCATACCTAGTTCAACCTCGTTACCGATAAGTACTCTTTTCTTGTTCCCGTGATATGTGATCCCTTGTGAGCTAGTCACATGCTTGCATGCCAATTGGATGACATTCCACCGAGAGGGCCTAGAGTATATCTATCTATCATATGGATGGACAAATCCCAGTCTTGATCCATGTGCCTCAACACATACTTTCCGAACACTCAATGCCACCTTTATAGCAACCCAGTTACGGTGTGGTGTTTGATATCATCAAAGCATCCTTCCGGTAATGGTGATTAGCATGATCTCATGGTCGAAGGAATTAGGTTACTATGTATCAGAAAGCTTATAGCAAATGAACTATTGAAATGACTTGATCTTTATGCTACCCTTAGCTATAGGAGTATGTCCATCATACCATTCTCCTAATGACATGATCTTGTTGTTAACAACATCTCAATGTTCATGATCGGGAAACCACGTTCATCTATTAACCAACAAGCTAGTATTATAAAGAGGCTTTACTAGGGACTCTAATTTAGTTTACAAATCACACAAGTATTAATGTTTCCGGTTAATACTATTACAGCATGAATGTAAACATTTATCATAAACACAAAGATATAATAATAACCACTTTTATTATTGCCTCTAGGGCATATCTCCAACAGTCTCCCACTTGTAGTAGAGTCAACTAACCTAGATTATGTGGTAATATACCGAACATCCATGGCGGTTTGTGTAGGGGTTCGTAGCATGGAAAACAAAATTTCTCTACCGCATGCAAACAAACAAGCCAAGATCTATCTACTAGATTGTTGCAAAGAGTCAATAGAGGAACTCACCCTTTAAGATTCCAAAGTGTTTAACGAGAGCAGATTCTCGTGGGTGATGTAGTCGTACTCTTGCCGATCTCAAGATCGTGTACGATCCTTCCGGCGCTGCGTTCCAGCAGCGCTTCCGCAGTCGGTCACACGTTCGGTACTCGATGAATACCTTCCTCTCCCTTGTTCCAGCAGGCAGCGGAGGTTGTAGCACTCTCCTCGCGATTCCGACAGCACGACGGCGTGGTACCGGAAGTAGAGGGGAGATCTCGCAGGGCTTCGCCTCAAGCCGGAGAGAGTATGGTGGACTATGAGAGAGGCCTTGGCGGTCTAGGGTTTAGAGGCACCAAGGGAGGAGGCTAGGCCGGCGGATAGGGCTTGGGGAGAGCCCCAAATCGGCGGCTAGGGCAAACCCTAGGGCGGGGGCGACTTGTGGTGGCCGGCAGCTAGGGCTAGGGTTTTGGTGGAGAGAGGTGTAGGCTAGAGGGGGCACCCCTGCCACTTCTTTTATATGTGGGAGGGCGCCGACCAAGGGGAGGGAGTCCTCCCCCAAGTCGACCTCCTTGGCCGGCGGGTGGAGGGAGAGGAACTCCTCCCCAAGTAGGTTTCCTACTCTCCCTCCACCAAGCAAAACCGCCGTTTGACTTTTCAAATTGGCGTTTGACTTTTCAAACTAGGATTTTATTTATCCCTTTATTTTGCTCAGCCATGATACCTAGTACATGATGAAACCATTCCACATTGTCATGACACATTCATGTACCCTTCCCCTCCGGAGTGCCGGACCTTCCGGAACCTTCTAGAACATTCCCAATGAAAACACCGGAATCATTCCCCAACTCCGAAACAGGACTTACTTTATATGAATCTTATTCTCTGAACCATTCCGGATCTCCTCGTGATATCCCGGATCCCATCTGATACTCCGAACAATATTCAGTATCTTACTCATCATTCCATAACAACTCAACAACATCGAATCCTTAAGTTTGTCTCCCTACGGTTCGTGAATTATGCGGACATGATCGAGACACTTCTCCGAACAATAACCAATAGAGGAATCTGGAAATTCATATGGCTCCCACATATTTCTATGATTACTTTTTTGATCGAATGAACCACTTACATACGATACCAATTTCCCTTTGTCTCACGATAGTTTACTTATCCGAGGTTTTGATCGTCGGTATCTCTGCACACCTAGTTCAACCTCGTTACCGATAAGTACTCTTTTCTTGTTCCCGTGATATGTGATCCCTTGTGAGCTAGTCACATGCTTGCAAGCCAATTGGATGACATTCCACCGAGAGGGCTCAGAGTATATCTATCCGTCATATGGATGGACAAATCCCAGTCTTGATCCATGTGCCTCAACACATTCTTTCTGAACACTCAATGCCACCTTTATAGCCACCCAGTTACGGTGTGGTGTTTGATGTCATCAAAGCATCCTTCCGGTGATGGTGATTAGCATGATCTCATGGTCGAAGGAATTAGGTTACTATGTATCAGAAAGCTTATAGCAAATGAACTATTGAAATGACTTGATCTTTATGCTACGCTTAGCTATAGGAGTATGTCCATCATACCATTCTCCTAATGACATGATCTTGTTGTTAACAACATCTCAATGTTCATGATCGGGAAACCACGTTCATCTATTAACCAACAAGCTAGTATTATAAAGAGGCTTTACTAGGGACTCTAATTTAGTTTACAAATCACACAAGTATTAATGTTTTCGGTTAATACTATTACAGCATGAATGTAAACATTTATCATAAACACAAAGATATAATAATAACCACTTTTATTATTGCCTCTAGGGCATATCTCCAACAGTCTCCCACTTGCAGTAGAGTCAACTAATCTAGATTACATGGTAATATACCGAACACCCATGGCAGTTTGGTTTTGGTCATGTTTTGTCCTCGGGAGAGGTTTAGTCAACGGATCCGCCACATTCAGATCTGTGTGTACTTTGCAAATCTTTATGTCACCATCTTGGACATGTTCTCGAATAGCATGAAAACGTAGCTTGATGTGCTTCAGCTTCTTGTGTGACCTTGGTTCTTGCGCATTGGCTATGGCGCCCATGTTATCACAGTAGATAGACATTGGGTCCATCGCACTTGGAACCACACCGAACTCTGTAATGAACTCCTTCATCCATATCGCTTCTTGTGAAGCCTCCGAAGCAGCTATGTATTCCGATTCAGTTGAAGATCTCGCTTTGGTTTGCACTCCTCCAGCTAACTGCTGCACCATTCAAAGTAAATACGTATCCAGATTGAGATTTAGAATCGTCTGGATCGGTGTTCCAACTAGCATTGGTGTAACCATTAACAACGAGTTGTTCATCACCCCCATAAGAAAGAACCATATCCTTAGTTCTTCTCAAGTACTTAAGGATGTTTTTGACCGCTGTCCAATGATCCACTCCTGAATCACTTTGATATCTGCTAGTCAAACTAACAGCTTATGCAATGTCGGGTCTAGTACATAGCATGGCATACATTAGAGATCCTATGACTGAGGCATAGGGAGTCTTACTCATCCTTTCTCTATCTTCTGTCGTTGCTGGACTTTGAGTTTTACTCAACATCGTATTGGGCAACATGGGCAAGAACCCTTTCTTGCTATCTTCCATTCCAAACCTCTTTAGAACTTTGTCCAAATATCTACATTGTGACAATGATATTAGGCGTCTCGATCTATCTCTATAAATCTTTATACCTAATATGTAAGCTGGTTCGACAAGATCTTTCATTGAAAAAATATTATTCAAATATTCCTTGACACTATTAAGATGGTCTACATCATTCCCAATCAACAATATGTCATCTAAATATAGTATTAAGAATGCTACAGAGCTCCCACTCACTTTCTTGTAAATACAAGCTTCTCCATAAGTTTGTATAAAACCAAAACTTTTAATTACCTTATCAAAACATTGATTCCAACTTTGGGATGCTTGCTTCAACCCATATATGGACAGTTGAAGTTTGCATACCTTGTTAGCGTCTTTAGAATCGACAAAACCTTTGGGTTGCATCATATACAATTCTTCATCAATGTCTCCATTGAGGAACGTTGTTTTGACATCCATCTGCCATATTTCATAATTGTAATATGCAGCGATTGCTAACATAATCCTTACAGACTTTAGCTTCGCTACTGGTGAGAAAGTCTCATCATAGTCAACTCCTTGAATTTGTCGAAACCCTTTTGCGACAAGTCGAGCTTTACAGACAGTAACATTACCATCAGCATCTGTTTTCTTCTTGAAAATCCATTTGTTCTCGACAGCCTTCCGGCCATCCGGTAAGTCCACCAAAGTCCATACTTGGTTTTCGTACATGGATCCAATTTCGAATTTCATGGCCTCTTGCCATTTATTGGAATCTGGGCTCATCATCGCTTCCTCATATGTCGCAGGGTCATCCGTGTTGTCCACCAACATGACACTCATAACGGGATCATACCAATCAGGAGTGGTACGAGTTCTCGTTGACCTGCGAGGTTCTGTAGCAACTTCAACCGAAGTTTCATGATCATCATCATTAGCTTCCTCTCTTATTGGTGTAGGCGCCACAGGATCTTCTTCCGATGCTGCGCTAATCGTAAGTTCGAGAGAAGGTTCAACAACCTCGTCGAGTCCTACTTTCCTTCCAGTCACTTCTTTCGAGAGAAATTCTTTCTCTAGAAAGGATCCATTCTTAGTAACAAAGATTTTGCCCTCGGATCTATGATAGAAGGTATACCCAATAGTTTCCTTCGGGTATCCTATGAAGACGCATTTTTCCGCTTTGGGTTCAAGCTTGTCTGTAAGATCCCTCCTTTGTAAAGGAAAAAGGATCCCTGTGATTGCAATGCTAGTCCCTAGATCATTGCTAGCATCCACAGTTTAAGATGAAGTACACAGATACAAAGGTCATTTATTACATCCATTCCAGAGTTTAAACATAGTCTTTACAACTCAAGGAAACAGGCCTAATACAAGAGTTTGAATAAGTAAATAAATATAAGTCTTCATCTTCATGTGCCACAGGCAAACATGTTGAGTGTAGACTCATGACACCTAATCCTCATCAGAGTAACCTGCAACATCACAAGTTACATCCACAGTGGGTCAATACTTTGGAATAGTATTGGCAAGTGATACCTTAGTATATTTTAAGTGGACTAGATACTATATGCAAATTTGGCTAAGTGTAGCTTGGCTTGCTTTGCTCAAAATAGGTTTTTCCTATTAGTTGAAATCACTAAGTTTTTCTTCGACAAAACTTTCCCAAGAAACCATCAATAGACATTGAGGTCCTTCACCCTTGTTCACCCACAAGTTTTTACTTAGAAGTTGGAGTGATGATATTCTTGATAGCTTCCATGCCTTGATGCTCAAGTTGTCCATTGCCATGGACTTGGCTAAGTACTTAGATTTTTCCATCTGCAGAGGTTGTGCACTTTCCCCACCAGACTTGGTTTCCCAAGACAGGACCTTTCAGAAGCCTTTCCTTAGACCAAATGGACGCGCTTCAACCTATCATTCCCACTACCACCAACTGTCCAAATGGCTAAGTTCTAGCAACTTATGTGATCCAGGTAGAGCCCATATTGCCAAGTGGCTGCACTATAAGCTTCTCAACACTTGGCCTCTAAAATCCCTTTGTTCATGGGTGGCTTTCCACAAGTGAGATACACAAGGTAAACCATAACCATGGGCCTTGTGTAACCACTCAACCAAATACCACCAATCAAGTCCCATTCCACCCAGGTGATTCATTGACTTAGTTGTTTTATTAAGAAAAACATAAGTCCAAAGACTTAGAAATATTTTCACCATAGCATGTATATTTTACCAACCCTTGTTTGCTACTAGCTAGGCTAAGAATGGCATAGCAACTTAACTTAGAAATTTCCTAGCAATTCTACAACTACTTAGGATTTCCCAACAAGGCATTTGACAAAAATAGTAACACATGCAAAACTTAGCAAAATATTTCTAATGCTTGTATGAAAATATAGGGATGGAAATATTCATGAAGTACCACTTGCCTTGGTAGTGGGGAGAGTAGCACTCTTCACAATCACAATCACTAGCACCAAAATCTACACATAAAATATAGCCACAATCACATACAAAACATATACAATCAAAAATATATATATGCATGCATGCAAGATGCTAAGGAATGATTTTTAAAACCCAACCAAGCAAGTGCATAGTACTGAACCATAAACAAGTCAAAAACATGCTAAACCAAGTTTATTTGACACTAAAATAATTTCCTAAACAATTTCTATACTCAAAATAGTCTTAAACAAGTTTCTGCAAATAAAGTCATTTTAACAGAAACTAAACAGTAAACACATTGCATAAACAGAAAGGTCTTGTCTCCCTGATTCCAACGGTATAAAATTTGTCAAATTCTAACGTGTGGATCAAAAGTTATAGCTATTTCAAAATTGGATCTAAATCTGATTCAAATTCTGTTTTTAAACTAAACCCTAGCAACGCGTCGCGCTCTGATTCATCGGTACCGCTTCGCGTGGATCGACCAGTGTGGACCGTCAGATCAACCTTAAAGCCCACGGCCCAGATTGTCACTTACCCCTTCGATGCGGATCTAATCTAGAGCGCTGGATCTAGATCCTATGGCTGCTAAGCGTGCGACCAAGGGTGGGCGACGCAAATGGTTGTTGGCGGCGGCGCTACTGGCGGTGATGGTCCGGCGAATACAGGAAGGGCTGGGGTGTGTGGCATGGCTTACCAGACTCACACGGTCACGAGGAAGCTCAATGTGGTCTTTGCTTGGACAGGGGCGTACTGGCACGCCCGTAAATCCTCGTCGGAGTTGAGCACGGCGTCGGGTGGTTGCTGTCGAGTTGGTTGCCGAGGTTTCGTGTCGCCCTAGCACGAACCAGAGGGATTAGAAGACGCACAAGACGAAGGCGAACAACCTAGTATGCAAGAGGGGGTAAGGGGCGCGCTCTACTTACCGTAATTTGTCGCCGGAGTTGAGCGGCGGCTCGGTCGGTTGCGGGCACGAAAGGGGGACGGCGTCCTGGGTCACGAGTAGGCAAGCGACGGGTGTCAGAAGATGCACGAGCTCATGCTGAGCATAATCGTTTAAATCAGGGGCACAGGGGCGGTCGGGACTCACCGGAATTGCTGCCGGAGATCGTCGGGACAGCGGCGGCGTCTGGCGAGTTTCGAGCAGCCTGGTGGCGTGGAGAGGGAATTGGTTGAGGGGAAATGGCCGCGAGAGAGAGGGGATTAAATAGGCAGAGGCTCGACAAGAAATGCTCAGTGATTCAATGCCAATTACCTCGCGGAATCAAAGCAGCAACGGGCAGCAGCGGAGTTCATGCGCGGAATTTTGGGGAACACGATGACGTCGTGGACGGGGCCCGCTTGTCAGCGAATAAAGTAAAGGGGAAGTGGGGTCCGAGTGTCAGCGACTTGCTGGGTGCGTCCGCGCGTGCGAGAGAGAGAGAGGTGGCCCGGGTGGGCTAGTTGGGCTGTGTCTGTTGCTGGGCCAAATTCCTGGCGCCGGCCCTTTTCCAATTCTTTTCTCTTTTCTTTTTCTAAATTGATTTTCAGGGATGGTTTTCAAATGATTTCAAAAGCTATTTGATTTCAAATCTTTTTGGGATTTTTGCAGTGTGCAACAGTCACAAAACTTGGCATAAAACCATGTGGTCACTTTGAGTTGGCTTGGTTATTTTTGGAAAAACAAAATAACAGGGACATTGCACTTGTTTTGCAAATGTTTGAAAATGGTTTTTGAAACCATTTCTATTTTGTAAATTTTTTGTTCAAACTCCACACTCAAACCAATCAACAAGGGAGACAAACAATCTTGGTTTAAAACCTTCAAGCTCTCAAATGGGGATGGCCATTTGATTTAAGTTTGCTCACATAAAATGATAGCACTATGTGCTTCTGTTTTCTTGAATTTGGTTTGAAATTGATCTCAAAACTATATGCATGAATTAAAGATATGCAAACTTTGAAATCATGATTTTAGGGATGTTACAAATCTAACCCCCTTAAGGTGAATCTCGCCCTCGAGATTCGGATTGGCTAGCAAATAGGTGAGGGTGGTCTTTCGGAAGATCATCTTCTCTTTCCCATGTTGCTTCCTCTTCGGAATGATGATTCCACTTCACTTTGCAAAACTTGATAGTCTTAGTCCTCGTGACTCTTTCTGCAGTCTCAAGAATCTTGATGGGTTTCTCTTCATAAGTGAGATCACTTTCTAGTTGAACCTCCTCCAAAGGTATATTATCCTTCAAAGAAGTTTCTTCCATTTCTGGGTGACATTTCTTAAGCTGACTCACATGAAACACATTATGGACAGCTGATAGAGATTCTGGCAGTTCAATTTCATAGGCAACTTCTCCTTTGCGACTCAAAATCTTAAATGGCCCAACATATCTTGGTGCCAATTTTCCTTTGACTCCGAATCTCTTCACCCCACGAAGTGGTGATACTCTAAGATAGGCTCTATCTCCAACTTCGTAGGTGACTTCTCTACGCTTAGGATCTGCGTAGCTTTTCTGTTGGGACTGTGCTATCTTCAACCTGTCCTTAACCAATTTGACCTTCTCTTCGGCTTCTTTGATAAGATCTGGCCCGAATAAACTTCTTTCTCCCACACCATTCCATAACAATGGGGTAGTACATTTTCTTCCATAGAGAAACTCAAACGGTGCCATCTCAATGCTGGCTTGATAGCTGTTGTTATAAGAAAAATCTGCGTAAGGCAGGCTTTCATCCCAACTGGCTCCATAGTCTAGGGCACAGGCCCTCAACATGTCTTCGAGAATCTAATTAGTCCTTTATGTTTGTCCATCGGTTTGAGGATGAAAGGCAGTACTGAATTCCAACCTCGTTCCCAATGATTCATGTAACTGTCTCCAAAAATGGGAAGTTGTCACATCCCAAAATTCTCCTAATTTTGGAATGTGAAATAAATAAATACGTTTGATTGATTGTTTGACTATGTTGAAAATTCTCAAAGAGAAGAAACTTTTTGAATAGAAAAATCCTCTCAACCATGAATTCAAAATCTTATATTCTTTTGTTAAGACCTAAGTAGCCATATAGGCAAAAGGGCATGGATTGATTATGGATTGTAGAATTGGTGTGCAAGATTTCAAAATGAAAATCATGAAGCATTCATAAGCATTTCATCCATGCAAAGTTCTCACAAACTGAATCCAAATCCTGGTATCTAAATCCTATAGTTGATTCGCCCAAATGTTCCTAAGGGTAACTAAATTGACTTTTTAAAACCCACTACTGCTAAGACAGCGATTATTGCTAAATTATAGCCTAAAAGGATCCAATTAATATTACAAAATTTTAGAAACAAAATTGAGCTCATTTGGAGCTAGTATGAAAAAGTTATGGAACAAATACAAACACATAAAGATATAAATAAAATGAAATATACAAGAATTTATAAATCCACTACTTCCAAACTAATAAAAAGATTACAAATTTGATTCTATAATGATCTATTCAATTTTAGAAAAATTTAGAAACAAGAATCATGTCATTTGGAGTTCGTATGCAAAAGATATGAGGGAAACAAGTACTAAAAAAATAGGGGCCGGCCCACCCGGTCCGACCGGACCAAGCCAGCCGGGCAGGCCACGCATACGGGATCGATCGGTTTGCTTCAAAAAACGTGCAAAATCTGTTTTGTTAAACCTATTTCTACTCAAACTGCTATAACTTTTTATCTACAACTCCGAATCGACTTCCGTTTGTTTCTACTTGTTCTCTACTCCAAGGCCTATCTCTAAACCATCCTAAACCTCCATATAAACTCGTGGAGCCATGGCTGTACGAGTTTCTATTCTCGAAATCCCGAATCTACATATTCCCGAATCTTATTTCGCTTTTTAACCCATCTAGACTTCGTCGTTTGCCTTCGGTCAAAAAACGAAAGTTGAAGATCGCGTCGAAATCTTTCAATCCTGACAAACCTCACCTCTTTTCATCCACCCTAGACGGAGAATTTCGCATCGCAATATTTCAGATCTTACGGTGTAAATCCAAGATCTACTCGTGCTCGTTCCTCAAATCAAAATTCCTTTGGTGAGAAGGTAGGAATAATGATTCCCCACAACTTTCATGTTCTGAGTTTTTCGATTTGATCTACGGATTTGTCTCTCTAACACAGATCTGTTTCTTGTCTATTCTGAGCCAAAATCGGGTCAATATCTTCTTCTAGCCACCGGATCGTATCCAGATGGTCGAGATCCAATCAAACCGGTGCGTGCAATGTCGTCATCCCGGTCATCTTCCTCATCAACGCCACGTCAACGTAAGGTCAACATCTAGTCCCAGTTAGCATGCAAAGTCAACCTGTCCAGTCAGCGGAATATTCTCTGGAATATTCCGTTCGAATTTAAATTTGCATATTATAGATCTAACTTGTAAAATTCATTAGAAATTCATACCATGTCGAAAAATTGCGTATAATATAGCAAATTGAAGATACTTTGACGTAGAATCATCTTATCAGAATAGATCCAACTTTTACTGTATGTAGTTACTGCAGTAATTTAATTAGTTTTAATGGTCTTTTAGGTTAATAAATTCATAAGAAATTATCTGTAACTCCGAAAAATATGAATAATATATCAAATTGAAGATACTGTAATGTACTTTAATAATATCTGGTTGGATCTAGCCTCTGCGGAATATTTATCCCGTAGCAATTTACTTAGTTTTAATGGCTTTAGAAATCATTAAATTTGTAGAAAATTATTTGCATATCAGAAAATATAAATAATATACCGATAGAAAGCTGGTTCCATGTAGATCATCAATCTTCAAATGGTTCAGTAAAATACTATAAGGTTTCGCAGCAATTAAATAAATGGTTTAATGGCTTATTTAGAGTAATAAATTCATAAGAAAATAAATACTATTCAGAAAATTACAAATAATATGTCCCTGAAATCACAATTCCGTGGAGATTACAGATATAATTTTAGTTTGAGTTTTAGGCAACAGAAACTGTATGAATCATTTAAAACCCATTAAACACTATTTAAATCATACAAAAAGATCTATAACTCCGATTAGGGTGAATCCAACGCCTACTGATTCGTATTAACGTCCTCTATCCAGTAAAACCAAGAAACAAATTTAATTCTACAGTTAGAACAGGCGTTACAACAGAACTATCAAAACCCTTATATTGGCAAGTAATTATTAATAAAAAGTACCCTATTGCATTAAATGAACTCATACATGCATCATATGATATATTAATATTCATAAAACTAATTATACCCATTGTGTAATGTTAAATCATTATGCATGTTTTCGATCATCCTTGTTGTGTTTGCTATGTTTGCAATTGTTTTGATTGGAACTACCTTGTCCTCGTATTAGATTGTTCGGAGAGTGCGATTGCTGCGGAGAAATACAATCAACACCCATATTATCAACATAAGGCAAGTTACACCACTTGTTCATAACTTTTGTCCCAGTTTTGATTCTATGCATGTGATCTTCAAAATTCTGTAGTATGCATGTGTAGGATGTTCTAGTAGAATTTTTCCTTAGTATTATTTTGCAAGTGCGATGATTTTTGTAAGATGCCATGAGTAGCTCTATACTTAGGATTTTCCCTGCTAATAGGTTACCCATGTTTTTTCTAAGTATTGCTTGCTATGCTATATATACAAAGTACCGTTGGGGGGTTCGAAAGACAATGAATTTTTCTAAGTATAAAGGCTCTCTTGAGCAAACTTTTCTTCTCAAATCCACTACAAAATAAAACTAAGTTTTCTTCTGGGCGGAATGGTTGTCGGGTCAACGAGTGAGATTTTGGTGGAGGACGGCCGCCCAGGAATCAAAGAAGTCTGCCATGTTTCAGAATTCAGAAGCTTCCAGTGCAACCACAATACATTATGGGCTCTGTCTTGGCCTAGTACTTAGTGGGAAACCTCACCTGGGTACCAACATTTGGAGGATTCTTGGCACGGTTGGATCCAGAAGGTAGAGGGGCTACTAAGGGAAAGCCTCGCCATGGTCTTGTCTGTAAAAGGACTTGATCGTGGATTGTGGGTAAAGTGCATAAACTCTTGAGAGTATTGCAATCTGATCGATCAGCCGTGTTCACGGTAACAGAACAACAATGAGCGTCTGAAGGATGGAGCCTCTGAAGGATCTTCCTCTCTCTTTTCTAAAACAAAGTTTTGAAACCCCATGGCGTGCGTAATATCGCTAATGGGTGGGAATTTGGGAACTTGGTGTGTGATATCCAAGTGATGCTTGGTGCGTAATATCCAAGTGTTTGGTTGTTTGGACACTTGGTGCGTAATATCCTCGTGTGCCACTCGACCTTATTTTATCTAAGCAAATGTTTACAAAGTAGGACAATCTTCTCTTCTCTCTACTTAAGAAAACTAGCTTTATGCAAATGAACTCCAAAGCCTAAACTAGCCTTGCATGTATAGTTAGTCTTTCCTTCCTTGGTGTAATTTGCCAATACATTCAAAGTATTGACGCAACTTGTTGGCTGCACGTTTCATGTGCAGAATTTCGGAGATCTTTGAAAGGTGCGCTAGGATCGCGGGTCTTCACTCAACCTGCTTGTGGCATTGATGGGACTCCAAGTTGTATTTATATCGCTTCTGTTGTAATAATGTAAACTCTGGATTATTCGATTCATGTAATAAAGACTTGTGTTTTACATGATATTTCATCGACTGTGAGTGCTAGCTATTGATCCAGGGACTAGCATGTTAATCACAGGGACTTAGGATCTTACTTGATCCGAGCTCACTACAGAAGTGAATTGAGTTCCCCTATCAGATACAATACTCTTGGGCACACCATGTAGACATACAATTCTACTCATGTAAATTTTGACTAACTTAACACTTGTATAGGTTGTCTTCACGGGTATAAAATGAGCCACTTTAGTTAGGCGATCCACTACTACCCATATGGAATCATACCCTGACCTGGTCCTTGGTAATCCGGTAATGAAATCCATATCAATCTTGTCCCACTTCCAATCAGGAATAGGTAGTGGTTGAAGCAAACCTGCTGGTTTCTGATGCTCCTCTTTCACTCTACTACACACATCACACAAGGCAATATGTTCGGCGATGTCCATCTTGAGATTATTCCACCAAAATCTTTCTTTCATGTCCATGTATATTTTGGTGTTACCCGGGTGAATAGAATACGGAGAGTTGTGTGCTTCCTGCAAAATCAGTTTCCGCAACTCCGGGTCTTGTGGAACACAAATACGTTTCCCATGCCATAAAGTACCCTGTTCGTCTTCATGGAAATTTTTGGCTTTTCCTTGGCCAATCTTTTCCTTAATCTCTTCCATTTCTTTATCAGTCTTCTGGGCTTCTTTGATCTTGTCCAACAAAGTGGGTTGAACATCCAAAGACATGAGATGTCCTTCAGTCACAATCTCCAATCTGAGTTTTCTGAATTGGGTACACAAATCATCTGGCAATTCTCCTTTGGTAAGGCCATTCACAAATACCTTACGACTTAGAGCATCTGCTACAACATTTGATTTACCGGGGTGGTATTGCAAACTTAAGTCATAGTCCTTGATAAGTTCTAGCCATCTTCTCTGTCTCATATTGATTTCCTTCTGGGTGAAGATATACTTCAAACTTTTGTGATCGGTGAACACTTCACAACGCTTCCCCAAAAGATAGTGTCTCCATGTTTTGAGTGCATGGACGACAGAGGCTAACTCTAAATCATGAGTAGGGTAGTTCACTTCATGAGTTTTGAGTTGTCTCGAGGCATATGCCACAACTTTACCGTCTTGCATAAGTACTGCACCCAAACCTTGATGAGATGCATCATAATATACTTGGAAATCCTTTTCCAAATCTGGCAGACACAAGACTGGTGCTGTCACAAGTCTCTTCTTCAATTCCTGAAAGCTGAGTTCAGAACCTTCAGACCAAGCAAACTTCTTGTCTTTCTTTAACAATTCTGTCATGGGATTAGCTACCTTAGAGAAATTCTCAATGAACCTTCTGTAGTAACCTGCTAAGCCAAGGAAACTACGAACTTCTTTCACGGACTTGGGAGATTCCCATTCAGTCACAGCTGAAACCTTAGCAGGATCAACTGCTACACCATCCTTTGTCATAACATGACCAAGAATACCAACTTCCTCCAACCAGAACTCACACTTGCTAAATTTGGCATAAAGTTTATGTTCTCTCAACTTCTCAAGTATCAATCGTAAGTGTCCTTCATGTTCTTCCTTGCTCTTGGAGTAGACTAAGATGTCATCGATGAAAACGACAACAAACTTGTCAAGAAATTCCATGAACACCTTGTTCATCATATTCATGAAGTATGCTGGAGCATTGGTCAAGCCAAAAGGCATCACAGTATACTCATACAATCCATACCTTGTGGTGAACGCTGTTTTAGGTATGTCTTGTTCTCTTATCTTGAGTTGAAAATAGCCTGACCTTAGATCAATCTTTGAGAACACACATGCTCCTTCTAGCTGATCAAACAAGTCAGTGATTCTAGGCAAAGGATATTTGTTCTTGATAGTTACCTCGTTGAGTGAACGGTAATCTATGCATAACCTTTGGCTTCTATCTTTCTTCTCTACGAACAAAACTGGGGCTCCCCAAGATGAAGAACTTGGTTGAATGAATCCCTTCTACAACTGTTCTCCAAGTTGCTTATTGAGTTCTTTCAGTTCATCAACTGACATTTTATATGGTCTTTTTTCTATTGGTCCAGACCCTGGTACCAAATCTATCAGAAACTCCACATCTCTATATGGTGGCATTCCCGGTAGTTCTTCCGGAAACACATCCGGATACTCACTCACAATTGGCACACTGTCCATGCTAACCCCCTTAAGAGAATTTAGCTTACTTCCTTTTGATTCAAAGTTGGACTTGAACTTAATCCGTTTTCTTTCTGAGGTTGTGAGTGCAACAGTACGATTGGCACAATCTAGTACTCCTTCATACTTAGCCATCCAATCCATTCCCAATATTACGTCCAGTCCTTGGGAATCTAGGATTATCAGACTCACTGGAAATTTATGTTTTTCAAACTCTATTACTAGATCCCGGCATCCAAGACTTACTATCATATCTCCACCCGGAGAACTAACTTTTATTGGACACCCAATGTTTTCAGTTGGAAACCCATTTCTATCAACAAATGCTTTTGATATGAATGAATGCGATGCTCCAGTATCAAAAAGAACAAATGCTGGAATAGAATTGAGTCTGAACTTACCAGCAACAACATCAGGCTCCTCATAGACCTCCTCCACACTGATGTGGTTCACCTGTCCTTTCTCGAAAGGATTGGGCTTGATAGGTCCTTCAACTTTCTTTTCAGGGCACTCATTCGCATAATGCCCCATCTTCTTGCATTTGAAGCATTCAACCTGACTGATGTCTCTCTTAACAGGCTGACTTCCACTTCCATTACCACTGTGGTGGCTCTTATGTCCACTCTTGTGGTTCTTGTACTTATCATTGTCATGACTGCGATGATGCTTGTTGTCATGACGGTTGTGGTTGTGGTGCTTGTTGAATTTCCCATGCTTGTGGGATCCTGAGCTTCCACTGTCATCATAATGAGATCGTTTGTGAGACGATCCCGAGCTGTGCTTGTCGGAGTGCTTCCTCTTTCTGCTTTCTACTTGTTTTATTTTGTTCTCCAAAATAGCAGCCTTGTCACAGAGCGACTGATAAGTGGGAACATAGGCCACAGCCAATTGCAGATTCAGCTCATCATTCAAGCCCTCAAGAAAATTTTCCTTTCTCTTGGCATCAGTGTCAACTTCATCCGGTGCATAACATGCCAGATTGTTGAACTCCTCAATGTATTCAGCCACGCTGCGGTGGCGCTGCTTCAGATTGTGGAACTCTTTCTTTTTCAGGCTCATCACTCCTGATGAGATATGAGCAGTGCGAAAGCCATCCTCAAAGATAGCCCATGTCACTTCATCTATAGGAGTGGTGATCTGGAAGTTGTCCCACCAAGTGGCGGCTGGCCCTTCCAGCAGATGTGCTGCAAATCTGACTTTTTCAGCATCCGTACAGCCCATGGTTACCAAGTCCTTGTTTACCGAGCGTAGCCAATCATTTCATAATTGTAATATGCAGCGACGGGTGTCAGAAGATGCACGAGCTCATGCTGAGCATAATCGTTTCAATCAGGGGCACAGGGGCGGTCAGTACTCACCGGAATTGCTGCCAGAGATCGTCGAGACAGCGGTGGCGTCTGGCGAGTTTCGAGCAGCCTGGTGGCGTGGAGAGGGAATTGGTTGAGGGGAAATGGCCGCGAGAGAGAGGGGATTAAATAGGAAGAGGCTCGACAAGAAACGCTCAGTGATTCAATGCCAATTACCTCGCGGAATCAAAGCAGCAACGGGCAGCGGCGGAGTTCATGCGCGGAATTTTGGGGAAGACGATGACGTCGTGGACGGGGCCCGCTTGTCAGCGAATAGAGTAAAGGGGAAGTGGGGTCCGAGTGTCAGCGACTTGCTAGGTGTGTCCGCGCGTGCGAGAGAGAGAGAGGTGGCCCGGGTGGGCTAGTTGGGCCAAATTCCTGGCGCCGGCCCTTTTCCAATTCTTTTCTCTTTTCTTTTTCTAAATTGATTTTCAGGAATGGTTTTCAAATGATTTCAAAAGCTGTTTGATTTCAAATATTTTTGGGATTTTTGCAGTGTGCAACAGTCACAAAACTTGGCATAAAACCATGTGGTCACTTTGGAAAAACAAAATAACAGGGACATTGCACTTGTTTTGCAAATGTTTGAAAATGGTTTTTGAAACCATTTCTATTTTGTAAAATTTTTGTTCAAACTCCACACCCAAACCAATCAACAAGGGAGACAAACAATCTTGGTTTAAAACCTTCAAGCTCTCAAATGGGGATGGCCATTTGATTTAAGTTTGCTCACATAAAATGATAGCACTCTGTGCTTCTGTTTTCTTGAATTTGGTTTGAAATTGATCTCAAAACTATATGCATGAATGAAAGATATGCAAACTTTGAAATCATGATTTTAGGGATGTTACATTGTCAGGTTGTAACTTCTTTACATAGGCTTCACAACCCCAAACTTTAAGGAACGACAATTTAGGTTTCTTCCCAAACCATAATTTATATGGTGTCGTTTCAACGGATTTAGATGGTGCCCTATTTAAAGTGAATGCGGTTGTTTCTAATGCATAACCCCAAAATGATAGCGGTAAATTTGTAAGTGACATCATAGAACGAACCATATCTAAGATAGTTAGATTACGACGTTCGGACACACCATTACGCTGTGGTGTTCCTGGCGGTGTCAATTGTGAAAGTATTCCGCATTTCTTAAAATGCTCGCCAAATTCGTAACTTAGATATTCACCTCCACGATCAGAACGTAGAAATTTAATCTTCTTGTTACATTGATTCTCTACCTCACTTTGAAATTCCTTAAACTTCTCGAAAGTTTCGGACTTATGTTTCATGAAATAGATATACCCATATCTACTAAAGTCATCCGTGAAGGTAAGAACATAACGATAACCACCGCGTGATGCTACACTCATTGGACCACACACATCGGTATGTATGATTTCCAATAAGTCTGTAGCTCGCTCCATCATACCAGAAAATGGAGTCTTAGTCATTTTACCCATCAGACATGCTTCGCATCTTTCAAGTTATTCGAAATCAAGTGATTCAAGAAGTCCATCGGAATGGAGTTTCTTCATACGCTTCACTCCAATGTGACCAAGACGACAGTTCCACATATAGGTCAAGTTATCGCTCAATTTCAAACGTTTAGCTTCAATGTTATTAATATGTGTATTTCCACTATCGAGATTCAATAAGAATAGACCATCTATCAAAGGTGCATGTGCATAAAAAATATTACTCATATAAATCGAACAACCATTATTCTCGGACTTAAACAAGTAACTGTCTCGCAATAAACAAGATCCCGATATAATGTTCATGCTTAGCCAGGCACCAAATAACAATTATTTAAGTATAAAACTAATCCCGATGGTAGATGAAGAGGTAGCGTGCCGACCGCGATCACATCAACCTTTGATCCATTTCCAACGCGCATCGTCACCTCGTTCTTCGCTAGCTTCCGTTTATTCTGTAGCTCCGGTTTCGAATTACAAATATGAGCAATCGAACCAGTATCAAATACCCAGGCACTACTATGAGTACTAGTGAGATACACATCAATAACATGTATATCGGATATACCTTTCTTCTTGATGTTGCCGTTCTTCAAATCCTCCAAGTACTTTGGGCAATTCCACTTCAAGTGACCTTCTCCCTTGCAGTAAAAGCACTCATTATCAGGCTTAGGTCCAGCCTTGGTCTTCTTCGTAGATGCGGCAACTTTCTTACCGCCCTTCTTGAAGTTTCCCTTTTGCTTAGACTTGCCTTTCTTGAATTTGGTGGTCTTATTGACCATCAACACTTGGTGCTCTTTCTTGATCTCCACTTCTGCAGATTTCAACATGGAGAAGAGTTCTGGCAACTGCTTGTTCATGCTTTGCATATTGTAGTTCATCACAAAGTTCTTGTAACTTGGTGGCAGTGATTGGAGGACACGGTAAATCCCCAAAGCACTAGGAATCACTATACCCAAACTCTGGAGTTTGTTTGCGTGCCCTGACATCTTAAGCACATGCTCGCCGACGGAGCTGCCCTCTTCCATCTTGCAGTTAAAGAACTTTTCAGAAGCCTCAAAACTCTCAACTGCCGCGTGAGTCTCAAATATCAATTTGAGTTCACGGACAATATCATGTGGGTCATGGTTCTCAAACCTTTTCTGATGCTCCGATTCCAAACCATACAAGATAGCACACTGAACTGTGGAGTATTGATTCTTCTAAGCGAGGTAAACGTTCTTTACTTCATCGGTAGCATCAGCTGCAGGCGGGTCACCCAGCGGTGCATCCAGCACATAGGTCAAATTACCAGCATTGAGGACAATCCTCAAATTGTGGAACCAATCCGCGAAGTTGCTTCCATTGTTTTTCAACTTTTCATTCTCTAGGAACGCATTAAAATTGATGGTAGGGGCCGCCATTGATCTACAACATATTTGCAATAGTTTAGACTAAGTTTATGACAAATTGAGTTCTAATTAATAGTTAAATTAATCTAGGTGAACTCCCACTCAAAACAATATCCCTCACATTGTTTTAGTGATCACACGAATCAAATCCACCACATCAAAACCGATCATCACGAGAGTTGATGTAGCTTCAATGGCGAACAATCGACATGTTCATCATATCTACTATATGATTCATGCTTTACCTTTCGTTGATCCGTGATCCGAGACCATGTCTGTACATGCTAGGCTCGTCAAGATCAAACCTTAGCTTCTGCATGAGCAAATATGGCTTGCTCACGTTGTATACACTTGCAGAATCTAACACACCCGATCATCACGTGGTGCTTCAAAAAAACAAGCTTTAGCAACGGTGCTTACTAAAGATGAACACTTTAAAACTTGAAATTTGTGTGCTTGAGGGATCATCTTATAATGCTACCGTCGTTAACTAAGCAATACAAGATGCATAAAGGATTAACATCACATGCAATTCATAATATGTGATATGATATGGCCTTTCTTATTTGTGCTTCTGATCTCCATCTTCAAGCACGAACATGATCTCCATCATCACCGGCATTGCATCAAGGTCAATGACGTCGCACCATGGTTGTCGTCCACCAGCTTCAACTATTATAACTACTTTGAATAGACACGCGGGTCTTAACAGAATTTAAAGACAACCATATGGCTCCTTCCGGTTGCCAACTTACAATAAGGATCATTGCATACATCAAATATAATCACAATCATGGCCATATCACATCACAGCACACCCATGCAAAACAAATTTAGACGCCTCTAATTTTCTTCGCATATTTTACGTGGTTTGGGTTTTCAATAAGTGTCGATCTAACTTACGAACAAGAACCACAACGTTGATGTTTGAACTATCAAGTGCCCGTTGTAAATTGGATCTATACTATAATGGGAGAGACAGACACCCGCAAAGCCACTTATGCAATACAAGTTGCATGTTGAGCGTGGAGAAAGTCTCATGAAAGATGTCATGTAAGGTTAGCCCGAGCCGCTTCATCCCATCATACCGCAAGATGCAAAGTACACAAGAAGAAATTGATAATAAAAGAACCACCATCCACAATGACCATTGTGTTCTACTCGTGCAAGAGATCTACATATAGACACGGCTCTGATACCACTATAGGGGTTCGTAGCATGGAAAACAAAAAATTTCTACCACATGCAAACAAACAAGCCAAGATCTATCTACTATATTGTAGCAACGAGTCGATAGAGAAACTCACCCTCGAAGATTCCAAAGTGTTTAACGAGAGAAGATTCTCGTGGGTGATGTAGTCGTACTCTTGCCGATCTCAAGATCGTGTAGACGATCCTTCCGGCGCTGCGTTCCGGCAGCGCTTCCGCAGTCGGTCACACGCTCGATACTCGATGAAGACCTTCCTCTCCCTTGTTCCAGCAGGCAGCGGAGGTTGTATCACTCCCCTCGCGATTCCGGCAGCACGACGGCGTGGTACCGGAAGTAGAGGGGAGATCTCGCAGGGCTTCGCCTTAAGCCGGAGCGAGTATGGTGGACTATGAGAGAGAGGCCTTGGCGATCTAGGGTTTAGAGGCACCAAGGGAGGAGGCTAGGCCGGCAGATAGGGCTTGGGGATAGCCCCAACTCGGCGGCTAGGGAAAACCCTAGGGCGGCGGTGACTTGTGGTGGCCGGCGGCTAGGGCTAGGGTTTTGGTGGAGAGAGGTGTAGGCTAGAGGGGGCACCCCTGCCCCTTCTTTTATAGGTGGGAGGGTGCCGCCAAGGGGAGAGAGTCCTCCCCCAAGTCGGCCTCCTTGGCCGGCGGGTGGAGGGAGAGGAACTCCTCCCCAAGTAGGTTTCCTACTCTCCCTCCACCAAGCAAAACTGCCATTTGACTTTTCAAATTGGCGTTTGACTTTTCAAACTAGGATTTGATTTATCCCTTTATTTTGCTCAGCCATGATACCTAGTACATGATGCAACCATTCCACATTGTCATGACACATTCATGTACCCTTCCCCTCCGGAGTGCCGGACCTTCCAGAATGTTCTAGAACATTAACAACGAAAACACCGGAATCATTCCCCAACTCCGAAACAGGACTTTCTTTATATGAATCCGGACCATTCCGGATCTCCTCGTGATATCCCGGATCCTATCCGATACTCCGAACAATATTCAGTCTCTTACTCATCATTCCATAACTACTCAACAACATCGAATCCTTAAGTGTGTCTCCCTACGGTTCGTGAATTATGCGGACATGATCGAGACACTTCTCCGAACAATAACCAATAGAGGAATCTGGAAATTCATATGGCTCCCACATATTTCTATGATTACTTTGTGATCGAATTAACCACTTACATACGATACCAATTTCCATTTGTCTCACGATAGTTACTTATCCAAGGTTTTGATCGTCGGTATCTCTGCATACCTAGTTCAACCTCGTTACCGATAAGTACTCTTTTCTTGTTCCCATGATATGTGATCCCTTGTGAGATAGTCACATGCTTGCAAGCTAATTGGATGACATTCCACCGAGAGGGCCCAGAGAATATCTATCCGTCATATGGATGGACAAATCCCACTCTTGATCCATGTGTCTCAACCCATACTTTCCGAACACTCAATGCCACCTTTATAGCCACTCAGTTACGGTGTGGTGTTTGATGTCATCAAAGCATCCTTCCGATGATGGTAATAAGTATGATCTCATGGTCGAAGGAATTAGGTTACTATGTATCAGAAATCTTATAGCAATTGAACTATTAAAATGACTTGATCTTTATGCTATGCTTATCTGTAGGAGTATGTCCACCATACCATTCTCCTAATGATATGATCTTGTTATTAACAACATCTCAAATGTTCATGATCAAGAAACCATGATCATCTATTAATCAACAAGCTAGTATTAAGAAGAGGCTTTACTAGGGACTCTAATTTAGTTTACAAATCACACAAGTATTAATGTTTCTTGTTAATACTATTATAGCATGAATGTAAACATTTATCATAAACAGAAAGATATAATAATAACTGCATTTATTATTGCCTCTAGGGAATATCTCCAACAGTTTGGTGCTGGTCATGTTTTGCCCTCGGGAGAGGTTTAGTCAACGGATCGGCCACATTCAGATCTGTGTGTACTTTGCAAATCTCTATGTCACCATCTTGGACATGCTCTCGAATAGCGTGAAAATGTGGCTTGATGTGCTTTAGCTTCTTGTGTGACCTTGGTTCTTGCGTATTGGCTATGGTGCCCATGTTATCACAGTAGATAGACATTGGGTCCAACGCACCTGGAACCACACCGAGCTCTGTAATGAACTCCTTCATCCATATCGCCTCTTGTGAAGCCTCCGAAGCAGCTATATATTCTGATTCAGTTGAAGATCTCGCCACAACTCTTTGCTTTGCACTCCTCCAGCTAACTGCTACACCATTCAAAGTAAATACGTATCCACATTGAGATTTAGAATCATCCGGATCGGTGTTCCAACTAGCATCGGTGTAACCATTAAAACGAGTTGTTCGTCACCTCCATAAGAAAGAACCATATCCTTAGTTCTTCTCAAGTACTTAAGGATGTTTTTGACCGCTGTCCAATGATCCACTCCTGGATCACTTTGATATCTACTAGTCAAACTAACAACATATGCAATGTCAGGTCTAGTACATAGCATGGCATACATGAGAGATCCTATGGCTGAGGCATAGGGAGTCTTACTCATCCTTTCTCTATCTTCTGCCGTTGCAGGACTTTGAGCTTTACTCAAGGTCGTATTGGGAAACATGGGCAAGAACCCTTTCTTGCTATCTTCCATTCCAAACCTCTTTAGAACTTTGTCCAAATATATACTCTGTGACAATGATATTAGGTGTCTCAATCTATCTTTATAAATCTTTATGCCTAATATGTAAGCTGCTTCGCCAAGATCTTTCATTGAAAAACTATTATTCAAATAATCCTTGACACTATTAAGAAGGTCTACATCATTCCCAATCAACAATATGTCATCTACATATAGTATTAAGAATTCTATAGAGCTCCCACTCACTTTTTTGTAAATACGAGCTTCTCCACAAGTTTGTATAAAACCAAAGCTTTTGATTACCTTATACAAATGTTGATTCCAACTTCGGGATGCTTGCTTCAATCCATATATGGACTGTTGAAGTTTGCATACCTTGTTAGCATCTTTAGGATCAAAAAATCTTTTGGGTTGCATCATATACACCTCTTCATGAATGTCTCCATTGAGGAATGCTGTTTTGACATCCATCTACCATATCTCATAATCCTAATATGCAGCGATTGCTAACATAATCCTCACAGACTTTAGCTTCGCTACTGGTGAGAAAGTCTCATCGTAGTCAACTCCTTGAATTTGTCGAAACCCTTTTGCGACAAGTCGAGTTTTATAGAAAGTAACATTACCATCAACATCTATTTTCTTCTTGAAAATCCATTTGTTCTCGACAGCCTTCCGGCCATCCGGTAAGTCCACCAAAGTCCATACTTGGTTTTCGTACATGGATCCAATCTCGGATTTCATGGCTTCTTGCCATTTATTGGAATCTGGGCTCATCATCGCTTCCTCATATGTCGCAGGGTCATCGGTGTTGTCCACCAACATGACACTCATAACATGATCATACCAATCAGGAGTGGTACGAGTTCTCGTTGACCTGCAAGGTTCTGTAGTAACTTCAACAGAAGTTTCATGATCAACATCATTAGCTTCCTCTCTTATTGGTGTAGGCGCCACAGGAACTACTTCCGGTATTGTGCTACTCACAAGTTCGAGAGAAGGTTCAACAACCTCGTCGAGTTCTACTTTCCTTCCAGTCACTTCTTTTGAGAGAAACTCCTTCTCTAGAAAGGATCCATTCTTGGCAACGAAGATTTTTCCCTCGGATCTATGATGGAAGGTATACCCAATAGTTTCCTTTGGGTATCCTATGAAGACGCATTTTTCCGCTTTGGGTTCAAGCTTGTCAGGATGAAACTTCCTTACATAAGCTTCGCAACCCCAAACTTTAACGAACGACAATCTAGGTTTCTTCCCAAACCACAATTCATATGGTGTCATTTCAACGGATTTAGATGGTGCCCTATTTAATGTGAATGCGGCTGTTTCTAATGCATAACCCCAAAATAATAGCGGTAAATCTGTAAGTGACATCATAGAATGAACCATATCTAAGAGAGTTCGATTACGACATTCGGACACACCATTACGTTGTGGTGTTCCTGGCGGTGTCAATTGTGAAAGTATTCCGCATTTCTTCAAATGCTCGCCAAACTCGTAACTTAGATATTCACCTCCATGATCAGATCGTAGAAATTTAATCTTTTTTTTACGTTGATTCTCTACCTCACTTTGAAATTCCTTAAACTTCTCGAAAGTTTTGGACTTATGTTTCATGAAATAGATATACCCATATCTACTAAAGTCATCCGTGAAGGTAAGAACATAACGATAACCACCGCGCTATGCTACACTCATTAGGCCACACACATCGGTATGTATAATTTCCAATAAGTTCGTAGCTGGCTCCATCATACCAGAAAATGGAGTCTTAGTCATTTTACCCATCAGACATGCTTCGCATCTTTCTAGTGATTTGAAATCAAGTGATTCAAGAAGTCCATCAGAATGGAGTTTCTTCATACGCTTCACTCCAATGTGACCAAGACGATAGTGCCACATATAGGTCGAGTTATCGTTCAATTTCAAACGTTTAGCTTCAACGTTATTAATATGTGTATTACTTTAATCGAGATTCAATAAGAATAGACCATCTATCAAAGGTTCATGTGCATAAAACATATTACTCATATAAATCGAACAACCATTATTTTCGGACTTAAACAAGTAACCATATCGCAATAAACATGATCCGGATATAATGTTCATGCTCAACGCAGGCACCAAATAACCATTATTTAAGTATAAAACTAATCCCGATGGTAGATGAAGAGGTAGCGTGCCGACCGTGATCACATCAACCTTTGATCCATTTCCAACGTGCATCGTCACCTCGTTCTTCGCTAGCTTTCGTCTATTCTGCAGCACCTATTTCGAGTTACAAATATGAGCAACCGAACCAGTATCAAATACCTAGGAACTACTACGAGTACTAGTGAGATACACATCAATAACATGTATATCGGATATACCTTTCTTCTTGATGTTGCCGTTCTTCAAATCCGCCAAGTACTTAGGGCAATTCCGCTTCCAGTGACCTTCTCCCTTGCAGTAAAAGCACTCAGTATCAGGATTAGGCCCAGCCTTGGTATTCTTCGCCGGCGCGGTAACTTTCTTACCGCCCTTCTTGAAGTTTCCCTTTTTCTTAGACTTGCATTGCTTCTTGAATTTGGTGGTCTTATTGACCAACAACACTTGGTGCTCTTTCTTGATCTCCACTTCTGCAGACTTTAACATGGAGAAGAGTTCGAGTAACGACTTGTCCATGTTTTGCATATTGTAGTTCATCACAAAGGTCTTGTAACTTGGTGGTAGTGATTGGAGGACACGGTGAATCCCCAAAGCATTAGGAATCACTCTACCTAAGCTTTGAAGCTTGCTTGCGTGCCCAGACATCTTAAGCACGTGCTTACTAATGGAGCTGCCCTCTTCCATCTTGCAGTTAAAGAACTTTTCAGAAGCCTCATAACTCTCAATTGCCACATGAGCCTCAAATATCATTTTGAGTTCACGGACAATATCATGTGGGTCATGGTTCTCAAACCTTTTCTGAAGCTCCGATTCCAAACCATACAAGATAGCACACTGAACCGTGGAGTACTGATTTTTCTGAGCGAGGAAAACATTCTTTACCTCATCGGTAGCATCAGCTGCAGGCGGGTCACCCAGTGGTGCATCCAGCACATAGGTCAAATTACAAGCATTGAGGAGAATCCTCAAATTGCGGAGCTAATCCGCGAAGTTGCTTCCATTGTTTTTCAACTTTTCTTTATCTAGGAACGCATTAAAATTGATGGTAGGGGCCGCCATTGATCTACAACATATTTGCAATAGTTTAGACTAAGTTTATGACAAATTGATTTATAATTAATAGTTAAATTAATCTAGGTGAACTCCCACTCATAACAATATCCCTCACGTTGCTTTAGTGATCACACGAACCAAATCTACCACATCAAAACCGATCATCACGAGAGTTGATGTAGCTTCAACGACGAACAATCAACATGTTCATCATATCTACTATATGACTCATGCTTTACCTTTAGGTGATCCGTGTTCCGTCAAGATCAAACCTTAGCTACCGCATGAGCAAATATGCCTTGCTCACGTTGTATACACTCGCAGAATCTAACACACCCGATCATCACGTGGTGCTTCGAAACAACAAGCTTTAGCAACGGTGCTTACTAAGGATGAATACTTTATAACTTGAAATTTTGTGCTTGAGGGATCATCATATAATGCTACTGTCGCAAACTAAGCAATACAAGATGCATAAAAGGATTAACATCACATGCAATTCATAATATGTGATATGATATGGCCTTTGTTCTTGTGCTTCCGATCTCCATCATCAAGCACGAACATGATCTCCATCATCACCGGTATGGCGTCAAGGTCAATGGCGTCGCTTCATGGTTGTCGTCCACCAACATCAACTATTACAACTACTTTGAATAGACATGCAGGTCTTAACGGAATTAAAAGACAACCATATGGCTCTTGCCGGTGGCCAACTTACAATAAGGAACATTGCATACATCATGTATAATCACAATCATGGCCCTATTACATCACAACACACCCCTGGAAAATAAAGTTAGACGCCTCTAATTTTATTTGCATATTTTACGTGGTTTGGGGCTTTGAATAAGTGTCGTTCTAACTTACGAACAAGAACCACAACGTTGATGTTTGAACTATCAAGTGCCTGTTGTAAATTGAATCTATACTATGATGGGAGAGACAGACACCCGCAAAGCCATTTCTGCAATAAAAGTTGCATGTTGAGCGTGGAGCAAGTCACATGAGCGATGTCATGTAAGGTTAGCCCGGCCCGCTTCATCCCATCATACCGCAAGATGCAAAGTACACAATAAGCAATTGATAATAAAAACACCACCGCCCACAATGACCATTGTGTTCTACTCGTGCAACAGATCTACATATAGACACGGCTCTGATACCACTGTAGGGGTTCGTAGCATGGAAAACAAAAAATTTCTACCGCATGCACACAAATAAGCCAAGATCTATCTACTAGATTGTAGCAACGAGTCGATAGATGCACTCACCCTCGAAGATTCCAAAGCGGTTAACGAGAGCAGATTCTCGTGGGTGATGTAGTCGTACACTTGCCGATCTCAAGATCGCGTAGACGATCCTTCCGACGCTGCGTTCCGGCAGCGCTTCCGCAGTCGGTCACATGTTCGGTACTCGATGAAGACCTTCCTCTCCCTTGTTCCAGCAGGCAACGGAGGTTGTAGTTCTCCCCTCGCGATTCCGACAGCACGACGGCGTGGTCTCGGAAGTAGAGGGAAGATCCCGCAGGGCTTCGCCTAAGCCGGTGCGAGTTATGGTGGATCTAGGTTTTCCCGGTGATCTAGGGTTTAAAAAACCGGGAGGAGGAGGAGGTGTCGGCGGCGGCTAGGGCGACGACGACGGGCCGGCGGCAGCGAGCGGCGGGGGCGCGGGTGTGGAGGGGCTAGGGCTTGGTGTTTTGGGGCAGCCCTTCCCCTCTCTTTATGAGAGGGGGGCAGCCTTGGGAGGGGTGGGTTTGAATCCAAACCCAAACCCAAGTTGGATTGAGAGAAGTACTTGTTTCTTCTTCCACTAGGAAACCATAGTTCCAGTTTGACTTCCAAACTTCCCGTTTGACTTTCAATTTAGAGCTTTAATTCTATCTTGCAAATGCCCACACCAAGTGACCTAGTATATGATCCAATCATTCCATTTATCTGTGACACATTCATGGACCATTCCCCTTATGGTCCGGTGAAACTTCTAGTCCCTTCTAGAACCTCTCTGATGAAAACATCAGAATCTTTTCCGAACTCCGAAAACAGACTTTGCTTATACGAATCTTATTCTACGGACCATTCTGGATCTCCTCGTGATATCCTGGATCCCATTCGGTATCCCTACTAACATTCCATATCTACTAAACAACATCGAATCTTTAAGTGTGTCTCCCTACGGTTCGTGAATTATGCGGACATGACCGAGACACTTCTCCGATCAATAACCAATAGAGGAATATGGAAATTCATATGGCTCCCACATATTTCTACGATTACTTTGCGATCGAATGAACCACTTACATACGATACCAATTTCCCTTTGTCTCACGATAGTTTACTTATCCGAGGTTTTTATCATCGGTATCTCTGCATACCTAGTTCAACCTCGTTACCGATAAGTACTCTTTTCTCGTTCCCGTGATATGTGATCCCTTGTGAGCTAGTCACATGCTCACAAGTCAACTAGATGACATTCCACCGAGAGAGCCCAGAGTATATCTATCCGTCATATGGATGGACAAATCCCAGTCTTAATCCATGTGCCTCAACACATACTTTCCGAACACTCAATGCCACCTTTATAGCCACCCAGTTACGATGTGGTGTTTGATGTCATCAAAGCATCCTTTTGGTGATGGTGATTAGCATGATCTCATGGTCGAAGGAATTAGGTTACTATGTATCATAAAGCTTATAGCAAATGAACTATTGAAATGACTTGATCTTTATGCTACGCTTATCCATAGGAGTATGTCCATCATACGATTCTCCTAATGATATGATCTTGTTGTTAACAACATCTCAATGTTCATGATCGGGAAACCACGGTCATCTATTAACCAACAAGCTAGTATTATAAAGAGGCTTTACTAGGGACTCTAATTTAGTTTACAAATCACACAAGTATTAATGTTTCTGGTTAATACTATTACAGCATGAATGTAAACATTTATCATAAACACAAAGATATAATAATAACCACTTTTATTATTGCCTCTAGGGAATATCTCCAACACCATCCTGCTGAGGTGAGGTTTCTGGTTAGGAGATTGCGAGGGTTATCATCGGGACATGTCAGCAAGGTGGTCAGAGCTTGAGGATCAGATGATCCTAGGTAGACAAACAATCACATTCCAATCATCAAACACGCTCATGACAAGCAAACCAGGCATACCAAGTACTAGGGAGGTGACTACACGCCATAAAGGGAATCCTATTTTTAGTGGTTTAAATCCTAAGTACGGTCATTACTAAGGTCTTATCTTTTGTCTTGTCGTCTTTTGTCATTGGTGCCATACTTGGCTGGGGGCGATGAATGACTCCGCTGATAGGGCGATCTTGTATTGTCTGACGTCATTGGTAGCTCCTTGGTCTTGCTTGTCTCGGTGTCTCTTTGCTCTAGGGTCTCCATCTTTATAGTCTCTAAGTCAGACTTTGTTTTGTGAAAACGGAACATTTGAAGTAGTTGAGATATAGAGTAATTCCTTTTTCAAATGGTTTTTAAGTTAGAGAAGATGAGATAAGAATTCCTTTCAAAAATCTTTTGAGAAATAGTTTTCGAAAGTCGGTGTTTTCAGAAATAGGGGTTGTCCTGTCTAACCTCCATGCTAACTAAGGTCTCCTACAGTCAGGATGGCTATGATACCAAGACTGTGGCACCCCGGATTTACGGTCCAAGAATACCCGTTATGCATATAATTCACGTTCCCATGATCAGTGAGCCATGAGCATAACCGACAAGTATCATTACATCATCCATATATTAATGAATACAACACTTACAAGGAGGCCTTTATGGCGACTACAACACAAGTAGAGGAAGTCTTCAGTGTAGAGCCCGTGCCTTAACCTACAGGCAACTGTCTGGGAAGATGGCCGAGCTCGCATATGCGTCAGCACCTTCATCGCTTCTTAACATCTGCAATCTGGCCAAGTAAATAGCAAGGGACAGTGCCAGTGAGTACTTTGAATGTACTCGCAAACCACCAAGACAAGGTAATAAGACGAATGCATATTTGGCTGTGGCGAGAAAGCTCTACACTATAGTTGTTTTTGAAAGACCTAACATTGGCATCCCTATATCTTTGTTGAAAAAGAGTTTTTATAAAACATGCCTCCTTTTTGGAAAATCCGGACATCTCCACATCCTTGTTAAAATGATTTGAAAACAGTTTTGTTGTAAAACCCTTTTTAAAACCTTATCGACCATCTCTGGTCAAAACTATTTTCATTGTTATCTTTCTTCATGACCAAGTCACATCCTTTATTTCATCACAACTTAACCGAAGGGTACTCCTAGCACTTGACATTCCAACCGTCCTTGTCCGTGGACATGGATATTCAATTAGATTACACTCTGCAGAGGTTGTGCACTTTACCCACAAGAATCAATGCATCCGCGGGGATACAACCACGGCCTTCTAGACAAAGTAGACAGGGGTTCGGATAATCAAACTCGAACCTTTCATTTGTCGATCCCTAGAAATAGCGGCTTTTCCTTTTGGGTTTATCTCTCCGGTACGAGTATGGCGTACCTCGAACCTAGTCCTCCCTTCCGTACCGACCCCTACCTCTAGACCGAATCCTAACCGGTAGAAATAGTTACAATTCTTCCATCCGTACTACCTAAAAGCATACCGTCCACGAGAGACCCAATTGTTGCACCAGTGCCTTACCCTACAGGTAGCCCGGATTTCAGGGGATTTCTCCCCTTTAGCGAGTACGAGCAACCCTGGATAAATATCACAAACTACGAGCTAAGCCCCAGCGACTGGGGTAATGTGGTTGCACGGATATAATTGTTCCAGACATTGGCTTAGAACATCCCTTCCTTTCTCTTGCTTGAATTTCTCTTCATCCACCTCATCTTTTTCTTGGTAAAACTTCCACTCGGAAATGATGCCTATTTCCAAGGGTTTTATTTTGAAAACTTTGGAGTAGGGTAAAACCCAAAATAGTTTTATTGTTGAAAATCCGTGGGTTCCAAGAGGGAAGATGCTAATCATCTTAGCCTCGTTCTAAGGGGTAAAAGTAGCTGTAAATCGGGTAGGTGTCCCAGGGACACTCATTCATAACTTGGAGGATCCAAGTTACTCATGCGCATTTATTTAAATAAATCATGTGATTTAACATGCAATTGATAAAAGAGATAGTAAAACAGTTGATAAGCAGAAATAGGTAAATGCGGGAGTTTAGGAATGGTGGCTTGCCTATGACCAGCGAGAAGTCCCTTGAAGGCGTTAGATAACCAGATAACCCATAATAATAATAAAATAATATCCCGATCCTTCCTTCTTATCGGTGTCACACAATCGCAACTATCGCCGTTATCGAGCATACATGCAAGCAAACAATACACCAATCAATACAAGGCATACAAGCTTCAAACCATACAACAATTAAAGTATAGATTCATGATAAGAGGCAGTGGTATGTGGGGTGATGGTTTCATGAGATTAGCAAAGGATTTGGGAGGCATTAGGGAAAGGATCCCTTTGGATTTATGGTTTAGGAAATACCTATGAGAGGGGTTTTAAACCAAGGGCTTGATCTGTATGATACAATGCTGTGTAACTGATACCATCAGATAGGTATTGATAAAATGAAGCCAACAAAAGTGGTTTCACTATTTTATCAATTTCCCTTGATTTATAATAGATTTTATAGTGATTAAAGTTCTAGTTTTAGGAAATAATTCACCAGAACTTCTATGGAGTTACAAAAATTATTTCCTTGGGTTATTAGGTAGTGTTTGATGGACTGAATCAATAGGAGTTGGAATCTCCTCAAAACAATTAACAGAACGCCTTTGAGAAATTCCCAAAAGTAGGACTGGCCGGGGTTTGTCTTTTTCCTCAGATTTATTTTACAAAAGCTTTTTAGGTGATTCCAAGGATACATGTTAGATGATGACAATGCCTTTATGTAGAAATTGGAGTCAACCTTTTTGGTGTTACAGAGCTACTGTAATGTTTTTATTAGTGATTAAACCATGCACAGAAGGGTTTAATTCACCAAATTTAAACAGGGACTCATAAAATTATGAGCTGCTAGATTTAGGAGGGTAGGGTTATGTGTGATCTCTGAGAGCTGGAATTAGGTCAAAACCTCAGTTGGTTTGACCTAGAAAATGTATTGAAGGCAGAACTGGATTTATTTTGTTATTTCTACTAGGGTTAATCTAGGAAGCAAGTGACTATGGGACCTATGGGAATGGAAAGGTATGGTTAGTACCTTTCAACACCATATCGAATTACTCCATTCAGAGATGCCAAACTCTCTAGAGGGTTTAATTATTGTTATGGACAGATCTGGGGAGATTATTTATCATTTTTCTTCTAATGAATATTTTTGGTGTAAAACCTGGTCTGCATGTTAGGGAAAGTATGTGTGCATGTAGGAAAAAATTAGATCTGGCCAGGATCTGGTGGTTTACAATTTTGTTTTGATTTAAACCAAACAGATACAAACAGATCTGGCAGAAAAATAATAAAAGGAGGAAGAGTGCCTATGCACGAGGGGGATGAGCTGCCGAGCTAGTTGGGCCGTCCCGCCAGCAGGAGGAGGGGGTGAAGGGGTACGAGGAGGATGTGGACATCGGATCAGGTCCAGATCGACGACCACAAGCCATCTTCTTCCTGGCGTGCCCGCGGGCAATAACCCTAGCGGGCGTGCATGGTTGGACGGGGAGGCTCACCTGAGCGTCGGGAGGCGACGAGGACGGTCCAGGGCAAAGCGGGGCACGCCGACGAGCTCGGGGAGGGTCGGCACGGTCAGGTTCGACGTCGGGGAAGGGCTTGCGTGGAGGTGGCCGAGAGGGAGCTCGCCGGAGATCTTCCTAGACGAGGCTACAGGAGGTCCTGGGCAGAAAGAAGGGCATGGTTAGATAGAGGAGGATAAGGGGGTCACTGCAGGGTGACATGCAGGGAGAGAGGAGCTCGGGGGAGTGAGCCTTTCTTGTTTCATTCTTGGAGGCCGAAGCTCCTTCTTCTCCTTCCCATGAGCAGAACAGAGTAGGGGAGAGTAAAGGGGTGCTCTGGTAGGAGAGTTAGGGGAGAGGGGGCAAATGAGCTGGAGGGGGAGGGCTATACTGGCTTTTGGGCTTATAAACCAAGAGGGAGTGGTCTATGGGGGGTGTGGCTCATGGGGTAGCATGGAACTAGTCCATGGGTTCCCCATTGGGTATTGAGGGCGGTGGGGAGTGTTTGGTGTGATCTTGTGGTCGTGGGTTTAGCAAAGAGGGAGTTGGAGGCTGCAAGGAGTAAAGAAATGGGGATTGACAAGACAATTCATTTGTCTCCTACTTAAGGATCCATGTGGGGAAAGGGGTGTGGGGCCATGCTATAGTGTAGGTTGACCAGGGGTAAGTGAGTGCTGCCAAGGTGGAGTGCTGGAGAAGGTTGGGGCTGGTTTGAAATGGATTTGAATCAAGTTTGCTTAAATTGCAAAATGTTGACCAAAAGGGAGCTTGTGGAGGAAGTTGATAATTTTATATTGGGCAAAGTGTGTAAATGGTACTAGTAGGTGGAATTGGTCAAATAATGTTTCCATGATTTAAATGGGAATTTTCTGATGATTATAATCCCATTTAAATGCACCTCTTCAAAGAGTGCAGAAGTAGATTATTGAAGAAAAAATGATATTTTTACATGGGACAAGCTTGGTTTTTTATTTTATTTGGTCCTAAATTCCATAATACACATTGGAGAATTTTATTGGGATTTATTGAGGTGTAAAAGTATTTTTCTGGAATTATTTCTTGTTTCTGCCATTTAAGAAAAAGGGCAAAAAGAAATAATAGAGAACCTCAAAAATATTTATTTTTGAGTTTGTAAGATGGGGTATGATGAATAGGCATCAAATGTGCCTTAAGTTGGCAAGGTGATTTGGATAAAAACAAACTTGCCATTATAGACAAAGGTTTTGAGGAAATTGCAAGATAAGGAAATTAAAT
Organism: Avena sativa; assembly: GCA_916181665.1. Classification (NCBI taxonomy): domain Eukaryota; kingdom Viridiplantae; phylum Streptophyta; class Magnoliopsida; order Poales; family Poaceae; genus Avena; species Avena sativa. Next base: position 244,359,475 of record OV702297.1, read on the forward strand.
AGTTTGATAATCCAAATAATTAGGGGAATTATTTGGGGATGCTTATATTCAAGGTAGATGATGTAAACTTGATGTAGGCATCAATTTCAACCTTGGTTTGGAAGATAAGTGATGAAAAAGGTGGAAACTAGATTAGGGAGGATCTAGGGTTTTGTTATTCTGATGCCCTATAAACAGGGTGAGATTAGGGAGCTCAGATCTCACCTTGGTACAAGGGGTCTATGGATGGATAGACCATGCCATGTAGATGATAATGGAAGCAAGGTGTGGGCTTGGTTGGATCTGAGGTGGTCTAGATGAGATGGCAAACTTTGTTGAAAATAAGGATGCCATAGCAAATGTATCAGTTAGCCTCCTAAACCATGTAGGTTTAAGAGGCACAAATGTCCAATGGCAACAAGTGAAGTGGGATTTGATAGTCCATGGTTAGAAGGTCATAACCATGAAAAGAGTTGGTCAATGGAAGAGGGCACATAGATGTGGGCTTCTGCCAAAGTAGGCAAGTTGATAAGATTTGCAGAAAAGATTATTATCTTGACTACAAAACCATCATGGATGGGTGGGAATTAGAATGGATTAGCCAAGGGGAAGAGTGGGCTTTGGTAGTACTAAAGATGTATTAAAAGATGGTTCAGGTGAATTTCCAAAAATGCACATAGGCTGGAAGAGGTAGAGATCCAAAGGTTGAATCTAGATAAGAAATCCAGACTTAAGCCATTTTGGCAGATTTGGGGTTTTAGACTAAAGTGCAAGTGTAGATGTTTTTGGAGGAGGATGCTAGGTTCCAAACTTATGACCATAGAGATGATATTGAGTTACAAACTAGGTATATGGGATTCATGCTTGGAGTGGGTCTCCACTAGGTTGGAAACCATCAAGAGGGATGATCCTTGGATTGATCTGAGCATGAGATGAGAGGGGCACTTGAGTGGCTTAGGGTAGATCCAGACTTTGGATGCTTGCCTTGTGAGTGATGAGCACAAGCAAGGATTGAGTCCTAAAGGATGAGATACTAGATTAGCTCGTTCTAGTTCCTAAGAAAACAAGGCAATTAGCAGATCAAGGTAATTCTTCAGACAGCAGATCAAGGCGATTCATCATCCAGCAGATCAAGGCAATTCATCTTATCCTTATACCTTAATACTAGGGTTACCATCGATCCTAGCTTGGGTTAAGGTTGGGTATTTTGAAAGGGGTTTAGTTTTGAAGTAAGATCAGTACCATCTTGGTATCTCTACCAAGATTGAGATGAAAAGGTTTTAAATAAAGGTTTTGGGAAAACCTAGAGATAAGGGTAGTTGAAGTTCTGTCTTGAAAACATAAGGAGATAATATATATAGGTCTCCATAGCTTTTGAATAGAAGCTAGTAAAGTATTTGGTTGTGTCCAAGTCATCTTGGCTCAGGTTTTGAAATGCCAGATCATTTGAGAATATGAAAGTTGAGCCAAGACATTTCTTTTGTAAAATAGTTTTTTAGTAAACTAGGGTTGAGGTGAGGAGCATACAACTAATACACAAACAGTTGCTTGAGTACAAGCAAGCAAGTAATCACATAATGCAAGAAAAAAGTTTTTGTTCCCCCTAATTTTTGCCTTTTGGACATTTAATCAGGGTTGCTGAAATTGGGATGTTACAAGGCTCAGTCAGGCTGGTCCCACGCGTCAGCGGGTCATCTAACACGAAGCAGTATCGGTCAATATTAGACCTATGATTACGACATGATCTACTGTCTAGGTTCATCGTCTATGTTGCGGCGCTCTGGCGAGATTCTGACCTAGCCGCACGGCGGGGGTGGTTGTGGGCTTACCAGGGCTCCAGCTAGGGTCGGAAGTGCGGGCGAATGAGCGTTTCCCTCGCTGCAGCGGTAGACTCCGATCAAATTCCGGCGAGTCGAATGGCGGTCACGACAGCTCCTGGGTTGGCTCCAATCGACGACGCCTTTCGCTCACTACAGCGACAGACTCCGATCAAATTCCGGCGACAGGGTGCTTGCCTTGCTCCGGGAACAGGTCGGGGGTGTTTCTAAGTGAGAGAGGAGTAAAATGGTGTGAAGATTGAGGCTGGGGGTGGTCTCTATTTATACCCTCGAGGGTGAGGCAGTGCGGCCTGGTCAGGGCTCGTCGACAACGTTGCTACAGGTCGAGCTAGGCATGGAGAAGGGAATGGGTCGACGCGGTTGGGTGTGGCGATTGTCATGCTAGTGGTGGCTTAACAAGGGGCGGTCTTAGTCGGTCGGGCGATGTTGGCGCTCTGTACGGGTACGACGGTGTTCGTCAGCGAGTACGGTGGTCAAGGGGTCACGCGGTGGCCAATGGGCATGTCTGCGCGAGGCAGCTTCAGCGCTCCGTCGTGCTCTCGGCATGTCTGTGACTTAAATGGGCACGACCGTTCTGGGGTCTCCGTGTCTTGCCGTTGTTTGAGGAGTGGTCAGAGAGGGGCGGTGTGGTCACAACTACTATCTAGACATCGCGAGAGAGTGAGGCGTGGCCTGTGGCGTGATGTCCATGTCCGAGTGACATGGTGAGCTCAGGTACCAATGGCATTGATCAAGGCAGTGAAGATGAATGGTTGAATTGCATGGCTGGGTACTGGGGGTGATCGTGGGTGAGCTAGATAAATATTTTGAGTACAAAGGATGAGCAATTGATTAATCATAAACAGTAGATAGTTGGTAGTTGTACTGTGATCACCAAGTGTTCTATCAAATGGCAGCATGAACATAATCATCACCAAATTCAATGATTTTTGGTGAGTGATCTAATACTAATCTTGGTAGTCTCTGGGTGCAATGGTTTTCCAAGGTGTGTTGGTTTGAGTGGTTTTCCAAAATTGGCTATCTTAACATATGAGATAGATTCAAATTTGAATTGCCTCTCAAAAGAGTTTCAAAAGGTTTCTACAAGGTTGGTGAGTTCCATTTGGTTCAATGTTACTAGGTCTAACAAGGGGTGAAAAGAATTGGGAAATTTTCTGTTTGAGATTAGTTGCTAGAGATGCTCAAAGTGAGCTAGTGGTTAACTTTGGCAGAAATGACCATTAAGTCTTATGCCTCATATTTTTTCATTTCTTTTGTTTTGATTTGATTTGATAGTGACCTAGATGATATGGTTTGATCTTTAAACCATTTCTCATCATTTACAACAATCAAACATGGCATTGCAAGCATTCATAAACACACGCATAAAGATTTGAATTTAATTAATAAAAGATTCTGTTAACCCTAATCTTGATTATTTAGGGAATGATCTTCATTAATATTTTTGGGGTGTTACAGAGACTGACTGGGAAGAAGGCCTAGCTCGCAAAGATGCCAACATTGTCTTCACACCTCGATCTTCTGAAAATATGGCCAAGTAAATAGCCCAGGGACAAAGCATTGAGTACTTTTGAATGTACTCGCAAACCACCGAGACAAGGTAAACAAGATAATGCATTCGTGGCTATTGAGAATAGCTCTACCCTATAGTTGTTTCTGAAAATCCTAAATTGGCATCTCAATATCTTTGTTGAAAAGAGTTTTTGAACACATGCCTCCTTTTTGGAAATCTGGATATCGCCATATCCTCTTTGTAAAAGATTTATAAAACATCTTTGTAGCAAAACCCTTTATAAAATTCTTGGACCCTTACTAGTTAAAACTAAACCTTATCTTATTTCTTTAGTCCATTCCTCAAACTCATCCCAATGGTACTCCTAGTAATCACCTTTCCAACTGTCCTTGACCATAGACACGACTATTCGAAAAGATTATACTCTTCAGAGTTTGTGCACTTTACCCACAAAATACATCCGCCGGTATACAACCATGGCCCACTACACATGGTAGACGGGGGTTCGGATAATCAAACATAACTTTTCAGTCGTCATCCCTAGCAATGGCGGCTTTTCCTTTTAGGTTTGTTCTCCACGACAATGAGTATGTGGACCACGTCCATAGTCTTTCCTTCCACACTTCCGTATACCCAAACCGTAGCTTGGCCTATATAATAACCTTGGTGACTCCACTTCCATATCCACTCCTAAAGCATACCGTCCGCAGGATACCCAATTGTTGCACCGGCACTCCTGCCGAGACAGGCTCATTCTGGCTGAAGCAAGCTGTAGGCCCCAAATACGAAGATCTGTTGTAGAGCCCACCCAGTTTTCTAGGGATTTCTCCCCTTTAGCAATTACAATTTGCCCCGGCTAAAGACAACAAACTATGAGATAAGCCCCAGCTCCTGGGGTACTGTGGTTGCACGGGTAAATTGTTCCGGTAAAGGCGTAGAACATCCCTTCTCTTTATCTTGCTCAAATCTTCCGCTTTCTCCTCTTCATCTTTTATTTAGTAGAATATCCACTCAGAAATGATGCCTCTTTCCAAGGGTTTTAGTTTGAAGACTTTGTAGTGGGGTAAAACCCAAAATAGTTTTATCATCGAAAGACCGTAGTTGCCAAAGAGGGAACATGCTAAGCATCCTAGCCTCGATATAAAGGGTAAAGATGGGTGTCAACAAGGGTAAGTGTCTGATGGCTCAGATGATGTAGAGCTCGTGGGGAACCCCAAGAGGAAGGTATGATGAGCACAGCAACAAGTTTCCCTCAGTTATAGAACCAAGGTTATCGAACCAGTAGGAGAAAGAAACCACTTCAAAAGATGTTGCTGGCAACATGGAACCTTCACACAAGATAACCAAAATACTCTACCCCAACTTATCAATGATGTTGTCAAGTTCACTGATTTTGCTGACAACAAAGGATTAAATGTATAGTTTGCAAGATAGTAATTCCTTGTGGTAATTGCAGAAAGTAAACAGTAAACAGTAGATGGAATATCAATGGGAAGGAATGGATAGGCGTCCACAGTTCACTAGAGGTGTTTTCTCCATAAGATAAATAACATGCTGGGTGAAAAAATTACAGCAGGGCAATTGACAAATAAAGAATGCATAACAATGTATGTACATGACATAATGATCACTATGAGACTCCTTTGGGCATTACAACATGATATATAGAGCGTAATCCAACTGCATCTATGACTGATAATCCACCTCCGGTATATCATCCGAGCAACCCTTGGGTATTAAGTTGCAAGCAACAGATAATTGCATTAAGCAAAGTGTGTAATGTAAACAATACAATTTCCCTTGGGAAAAGGATTGTTGTTTTCTCCCTAGTAGTAACAACACATCTACAATTTTAGAAGTTATTGGCACTCTCCTAGATTACCAGAGGCATGAACCTACTATCGAGCATAAATATTCCCTCTTGGAGTCACACGCAACTACTTGGCCAGAGTAACTACTAGCAAGGGAGAGCATGCAAGGTCACAAATAACATAGACATGATAGAATCAATAATCAATCTGACAAAGTACTCAATATCCATCGGAACCCCGCAAACATAACATATAGAATTACAATAAGATGATCTTGATCATGATAGGAGCTCACAAGATCTAAACATGGTAGCACAAAATAGGAGAAACAACCATCTAGCTACTACTTTGGACCCATAGTCCAAGTATGAACTACTCACACATCACTCCGAGGCTAGCATGGTGATGAAGAAGGCCTCCAGGATGATCTAACCTCTCCGGCAGGGTTCCGGGAAGAGCTTCAGATCCCTCCTGGTCAAGGGACGATGGTGTCAGTGGCTATGGACTTTTTTGTGGAATTCTGATCTTGTACTTAGGGTTTATATAGGCGAAGGGGCAAGGTCGGTGGACGCCCGAGGGGACCACACCCTAGGGCGGCACGGCCTAGAGTTGGCCCGCGCGGCCACCAGGTGTGGTTGCTTCGCGGCGACTCTTCGTCCCTCCTTCGGACTCCGTGTTGTGTCAGAAAAAATAGGAACTTTGGCTTTCGTTTCTTCCAATTCTGAGAATAATTCCTTTGGTAAAAACCTGGAATAGAAAAACAGCAGAAAACAGGAACTGGCACTATGGCATCTTGTTAATAGGTTAGTTCCAGAAAATGCATAAAATTTTTACAAAGTGTAGACAGAACATAAAGCAAATGGTCTAAAACAAGCATGGAGCATCAAAAAATATAGATACATTAGCAACGTATGAGTGTCCTAGTGGACACTTCATCATAACTTGGAGGAGCCAAGTTACTATCGTGGTTTTATTTAAAACAAACCATGCAAGTAACTATGCAGTTTATAAATGAGATACAAAACAAGTGATAAAAAGAGTAGGTCAATATAGGAGTTCGGGAATGGTGGCTTTCTCGTGACCAGCGAGATGTCCCTGACTTCTACAATATAATATCATAATACCAAAATACCACGATAATAATAATGATCCGATGATTCCTTCTTCTCGCTGTCCAACAATCGAACTATAGCCGATATTGTGTATACATGCAAACAAACAACATAACACTCAACACAAGGCATACAAGCATCAAAACAATTCAGCAAGAAATGCAAGATACAGGTTTACAATCTAGTAGGGTTTGGGAGCAATGCATTTAGGAAGATTGGAAATGTCTTGGAAGCATTTGAAGGAATTCTAATGTGAGTTATTGTCTAGAAACTAGTTAGGAGAGGATTTTTGTACCGAGTCCATATTTTGCATGATATAAGTATTCAAAAATCATATCATCAGGAAGGTATTGATAAAGTGAAACTAACAAAAGTGGTTTTAGTATTTTATCAACTACCAATGATTTATAATGAATTTTCTAGTGGATAAAACTCTAGTTTTAGAAAATAATTCACTAGAAAAGTTCTGGAGCTCCAAAAATTGTTTCCTTGGTTGGTTAGGTAGAGTTTGATGTACTGGTTCATGATGAATTAGAATAATACTAAAATATTTACCAGAATGACCTCAGGAAATCCCCAAAGGCTATACTGGAAATATTTTGTATTTTTAACCAGATTTAATATATAGGATATTTTGATATTATTCCAAATAAACATGTTACTATTTTGGTATTTTAATTACTCTTTTGGTATTTTAATTATCTTTCTATTGAAATTCGAATTACTCTTTTTGTATTTATAGAACTATTATAGTCTATTTATTGGTGAATAAACCATGCACAAAACAGTTTAATCCACAGAAATTCAAGCAGGGCTTAATAAATTATGATGTCCTGGGCTTTGAAGTATATTGATATGCATGTGTTATGGGAGTTGGAATTAGCTCAGTACCAATTTTGGTTTGACCCAGAGAAATTGCTAAAGGCAGATTTGTCCTGTTTTTGTTATTATTACTATAGTGAAAATATAGGTCTAATTGTCCTGAGGCTAAGTCCATGAGATAGGTACAATCACCACCCTTCATTGGAAACTTGAATCGTTCCATTTGGGTACGTATATCTCTCCGAGGAAATTATTTATTTCCAAAGATGCATTTTAGTGGAATAAAAACCTATAAATAATAAAGATTAATTTTGGACGAGGACCTGTTCTGCATGTTGCAAAAACACACGCAGGAACATGTATGAATATAGATATATCCAAAATGTAGTCGTTTCCGTTTTTAATCCTATTTGAAACTACCATCCATAAATTGATTATGTAAAGGATTTATTAAAAATAAAAGGAACATGGGCTGCTGGGCCTGGATCTAGGGGATATGGGCTGCAAGGTGCCGTCGCCGGCCCACCCAAACCGACCCACGCGCGGGACATTGTTTTGAACTGCTCACGGTAGGGCCCGGTGGTTAGTGAGAGCCAGGGCGAAGGGGTATCCTTGAATCTGATCTGTCTAGGAAAGGGGCATCCGACAATGCAGGGTTGTCTTCAACCTCCGGCCGCGGAGCAGAGGGTAGAAACCCTAGAGAGGAAGGAAGGGCGTGGAGAGTCTCACCTGAGGGTGGAATGGCCCGGGGGGTGACTACACGAAACTCGACGCCAGGCGCAGAGATGGGCAGCAAGGTAGGGTTCGCTGCCAGGTGAGGTTGCATGGAACATTGCCAGCACGAGATGCTTCTGTGCTTGCCGGAGAAGCCTCAGGGATGCGTGCATGTCAATGGAGGGGCGACTAGGAGGATGCGGCGGGGTCGTGTAGGGCGCATGGTTGGTCCTGGTGGGGCTGCAGAAGCTCGACTGACCCGGACTCGCTGGAGGGAGGTCCCTTCGGGTGGATGACGATGGTGGTGGCCTCCGGCCTTTCCTGGAACAACAAAGAGACAAGGGGAGATAGGTCAGGGTGTGGAGGTCATGAATCAGCAGAGAGAGGAGAAAGGGAGTGGATTGGGGTGATGACATGCTCAACCCCTTGAGGAAGGACGAGATGGGGAGCCAAGGATCTAGATTTGGATCTCGGGAAGTGGTAGATGGAGGGGAGGGACGTGAAATGAGGCAATGGGGGAGTGCTGGGTTGACTCATTGCCTTATAATCCAAGGGACCATGGTCCATGCTGAGCTGGGTGTAGGGAGGCTTGGGTGGAGGTGCTGGCCATGGGTTGGTCGAGCTGGGCGACGCTGAGATGAGGGTGGGGGTCCAGGGGTCGAGCAGAGAGGGGCTGTGACTGCTTCCACTTTAATTCTTGGATTTTTTAAGGGCATGTCTCTCTTCTTCCAAACATGTGAGGACAAGTGTGAGGGCTAGGGTTTTGCTATAGTGGATCTACTATAGCACACGACCAGGGGGATGTCTAGTGTGAGGGACATGTGCTTGGAAATTTTGGAAGAGATGTGGAGGATGTTGGGTTCATGTTTTATGAAAATAGCACATTTAGGCATAATGGTGATTAATCAAAGAAGTTTCAAAACTTGATCTTGGCTAGGTGAGAAAATGGCATTAGGGGGTAGATATAATCAAGTCATGACCCTAGGAATTGTTTGGGATTTTTCCAAACATTATTAGTCCACTTAGTCTCATTTATTCAAAAAGTGCAGAAATGGTTTCTAGAAGCTCATTCAATATATTCATATTATACAAGGTTGGTTTTGGATGAGAGATGGTACTAAATACGATAAAACACATTGGTGAATATTATAGGAATTTATTTGGAAGGAATAGTATTTTTAAGCTATTATTTCATGTTTTGCCATTTAGGAAAAAGGGCAAAAAGAAATAATAAAGCATCTAAAAATATTCATTTTTGAGATAGGAAGATAGGATATGATATATAGGCAGCCAATGTGCCTTGAGTTGGCAAAGTTGTTTGTAGAAAACCAAACCGACCTTTATAAAGAAGGTTTGGAGGGTTTTGCCAAAAATGGAATTTAATTTGTTTGAGGTGCCAAATAATTATGGAAATTATTTGGTAGATAAATATATCCAAGATGGATGATGTCAACTTGAAGTATCCGGAATAACCAACATTGTGTTTGAATTTCCACCTTAAAAATGGAAGGAAACTAGATGGGGATGATATAGTGTTTGCATATTTTTATGCCATGTAAACATGGTTGGATTAGTGAGCTCAGAGCTCACCTTGGTATAAGGGATATATGAATGGTTAGACCAAGTTATATAGATGATCATGGAAGAAAGAGTTTTACTTGGTTTTATTTGAGGTGGTTTAGGAGGGATGGCAAGCTCTATCGAAATTAAGGCTGCCATAGCAGATGTGTCATGATGCCTCATAAACCAGGTGGGTTTAGGAAGCACAAATCTCCAATGGAAACACGTGAAGAACTTATTGGTAGACCATAGTTAGTAGATCATAGCCATGCAGAGAGTTGGTAAAAAGGAGATAGCATATGGATGTGAGCTTCAACCAAAGTAGTCAAGATGATAAGATTTGCCGAAAAGATTATTATCTTGACTACAAAATCATCATTTATGAGTGGGAACTAGAATGATTTAGCCAAGAGCAAGAGTATGCTTTGGTAGTACAAATGATGTACTACAGGATGATTCAAGTACATTCTCAATAATGCACACTGGTTGAAGTAGAGGAAGTTCCAAAGATTGAATCTAGTTAAAGATTCTAGACTTAGCCAATTTTGGCAGACTTGTGGATTTGGACTAGTATGAAAGACAGTAAAATTTGGAAGGCATGCAATAGCTTATTCTTATCACCAAGGGGATGCTATGGAAGGATAGCTTGTGTAGAGGGGATCCATGATTGTGGTTGGTCTTTGATGAGTTGGATGCTAATACAAAGGATTAGCTCAGAAATGTCCTGGTGATAAAGATTAGGATTACTTGAGTGACTTAGGATAGATCCAGCTTAGCAGGCTTGGTTCAAGATTTGTTGATCTTAACCATTGGTTTGGTCCTAAGGGATGAGTTACTAGATTGGCTCATTCTAGTTCCTGGTCAAACCAGGCAATCAGCAGATCAAAAAAAGTCATCTAATCAAACTTATCCATCTACTACTAAGGTTACCATCAAGTCTATCTTGAGGTAAGCATTTGTGTTTTGAAGAGGTTGGGATTTGAAGTAAGATAAGAACATATTGGTACTTCTACCAAGATTAGAGTGAAAAGTTTTCAGAAAGGGTTTTGGAAAACCTAGAGATAATAGTAGTTGAATACTCTTCCTTGAAAACATAAGGAGATAATATATAGGTCTCCATAGTTTTATTAATAGAAAATAAGTAAAACATTTTTTTTGTGGCCAAGTCATCTTGGCTCAAGTTTGAGTTATCAGAACATTTGAGAATATGAAAGATGAGCCAAGACATCTCTTTTGTAAAACAGTTTTTGTCAACTAGTGTTGAGGTAAGGAGTATATCATCTGATACATAATTGTTGCATAAGCATAGGAAAACAATCAACCAACATTGTAGCAATTCACAAGAAAAAGTTTTTGTTCCCCCTGATTTTTGCATTTTTTAGAACAAATAAGGGTTGCTGAAATTGGGATGTTACAGTTTGAGCTTGGAGTCTCGGTCCTTGGTGATGCGGTCTTTACTCATGTGTATCCACACAGGGTCACCTTCTTCGAAGATCATCTCTTTCTTGGTCTTATTTAGCCTTGATGCTTTGCGAAGCACTTATTGCTCGATCGTAGCTCTTGTGTCTTCATGTTAATTCTTTGTTGCTTGGGCACGCTTGTATACGTCCATGTTGGTGAACTCCTAGAGAGGAAGTGGTAGGATGTCGAGCGTGTTGAGGGGCTTGAATCCATAGACAATAATGAATGGGATCTTCATGGTGGTAGAGTTCTTGGCACAATTGTACGCGAAATCGACGTGTTTAATTCATTCCTCCCAATCCTTAAGATTCTTCTTTATCAACATGCGGAGGGGTGTTCCAAGGCTTCGTTTGACAACCTTGGTCTAGCCATCGATTTTAGGATGCAAGGTGGACGAGAATAGTATCTTGATGCCGAGATTGGCAATGAGTGTCTTCCAAAAGTAGATCTTGAATGTGACATCTCATGGTCGGAGATGATTGTCCTTGGCACACCGTGAAGACAAATTATTTCCCTGAAAAATAGATTTGCAATATGTGAAGTATCATCATTCTTATGGCACAGAATGAAATGCGCCATTTGCAAAAAGCGATCCACTACAACAAATATAGAATCATGACCATGTTTAGACCTAGGCAATCCTAACACAAAGTCTATGTTATTGTCCGACCAAGGTGCATGATGAATAGGCAATGTCAAATAAAGACCAAATGGGTTAGACTTAGAATTAGCTTGGACACATGTAGTGCATCATTGGACGTGGCACTCCATGTTACGTTCATCTTGGGACAATAATAGTGTGTGGAGAGCATGTCATATGTCTTGTCACGATCAAAGTGACCCATAAGGCCTCTACCATGGGACTCTTGAAGAAGCAAAATTTGGAGAGACGACATCGGAATGCAAATTTTGCTTTGTTTGAATAGAAATCCCTTATGCAAATAGAAATCATCAACCCCTTTGTGTATGGAACATTTTGCAAAAATTGGTCCAACGAACGGGTCGGAAGAATACAAAGTTTTGATGTCATCAAGACCCAACAAGTTGACTTCGAGGCACGTAAGAAGGCTTGTATTCTTGGGAGACAAGGAGTCCATAACTACATTTTATTTTCCCTTCTTGTACTTGAAGATGTAAGAAAAGGACTCCATGAACTCAACCCACTTAGCATGGTCGGAATGTATGATAAATTCTTTAGGTCAAAGGTAGTGTTGCCACACTTGAAGGACACGTACTAAGGCAAAAAGCTCTTTGTTGTAAATATGATAGTTAAGGCTTGCACCATTTAGTTTCTCAGTATGGTATGCAATAGGACGCCCATTTTGCATAATGACTCCTGCAATCCCAATACCACTAGCGTCAAACTCTATCTCAAAAGTTTTTGTGAAATCCGGTAAATCAAGGAGAGGTGCTTTTGTCAGCCTCTTTTTGAGCTCATCAAAGGCCTTTTGTTGTGCTTTTCGCCAAACAAATGTGACATTCTTTTGGTTAACTCGTTAAGAGGTCAACAAATGGTAGATAAGTCTTCACTAGTGGAAACGAGGTCTTTTGTTGATCCCGAAAAAGGGCTTTAACACCGGTTCTTCTACGAGCCGGTGTTAAAGGGGGGGTCGTACCAGCGTGGCCCCTGCGGCAAAAAAGGAGCCCCCCTTTAACACCGGTTCGTGCCACGAACCGGTGTTAAAGGAGCCTACAACAGCTGGCCCGTGCAGCCCCCCTTTAACACCGGTTCGTGGCTTGAACCGGTGTTAAAGGGGGGGGGGCTATATAAGACACCACCCCAGCCCACACACACCCCACTCTTCCATTCTTTCACATTTTGGAGCCTAGCAAGAGGGTGTGAAGAGTGCTAGTTTTTTTTCATATGCACAAGAGGTGTTCGGTGAAATGCCTGAGAGCTCAAAATAAGTTTTCTTGTTGCTCTTTACGTCTCGGTCGAGGTCGGCAACTATCCTTTCATGTGTCATTGATGTACTATATATATAAATGGTCATCTACCTATTATTTTTTGATATATACTACATATTAATGCAGATGAACCGGCATTGGATGTACGGTGACCGCCGCACTTCCGAGTACATTACGGGCCTCCAAAATTTCATCGTTGTGGCTAATGCAAACTATGGTCACAATGGTTTTATGTGCTGTCCGTGTGTTCACTGTCAGAACAAGAAAGACTACTCAAATACCAGAACCATTCACGCCCACCTGCTTCGATCCGGTTTCATGCCCAACTATAATTGTTGGACCAAGCACGGAGAAAAAGGGGTTGTGATGGAAGACAACGAAGAAGAAGAGGATGATGACAACTATCATAATATGCATCCTGAATATGATGATAATGCAACGGGGGTAGATAATGAAGATCAAGAGGGAGCAGATGGGCCCGCTGATGACGATCTTGGTCGGGCCATTACTGATGCAAAGGAAGAATGTGAAACTGAAAAGGAGAAGGAGAAGCTGGAGCAGATGTTAAAGGATCACAAAACATTGTTGTATCCAACTTGCGAAGATGGCCACAAAAAGCTAGGTGCCACACTGGATTTGCTACAATGGAAGGCAGAGAATGGTGTGACTGACAGCGCATTTTCAAAGTTGTTGGTAAAAATGAAGAATCTTCTTCCAAGAAATAATGAGTTGCCCGACAGTACATACCAAGCAAAGAAGGTTGTCTGCCCTCTAGGATTAGACGTGCAGAAGATACATGCCTGCATTAATGACTGCATCCTCTACCGTGGTGAGAAGTACGAGAATTTGGATGCATGCCCGGTATGCACTGCACTGCGGTATAAGATCAGACGAGACGATCCTGGCGATGTTGAGGGCGAGGCCCCTAGGAAGAATGTTCCCGCCAAGGTTATGTGGTATGCTCCTATAATACCACGGTTAAAACGTCTCTTTAGAAATAAAGAGCATGCCAAGTTGTTGCGATGGCACATGGAAGACCGTAAGAAAGACGCGATGTTGAGACACCCCGCTGATGGGTCACAGTGGAGAAAAGTTTGGTCTAAGTACAGACGGCATGAATCCTTTTGGTGAGCAGAGCTGCAGTCACAGCACCTGGCCTGTGACCCTATGTATCTATAACCTTCCTCCTTGGTTGTGTATGAAGAGGAAGTTCATTATGATGCCAGTGCTCATCCAAGGCCCGAGGCAACCCGACAATGACATTGATGTGTACCTAAGGCCATTAGTTGAAGAACTTTTACAGCTGTGGGCCAAACCAGGTGTACGTATGTGGGATGAGCACAAAGGGGAGCCATTTGACCTACGAGCATTGCTTTTAGTAACCATCAATGATTGGCCTGCTCTTAGTAACATTTCAGGGCAGACAAACAAGGGATACAATGCATGCACACACTCTTTAGATGAGACTGAAAGTGTATATTTGGATAAATGTAAGAAGGTTGTGTACCTAGGGTATCGCTGATTTCTTCCGAACCTGTATCCAATAAGAAAGAAAGGCAAGCATTTCAAACGTCTGGCAGAACCCCGGAGGAAGCCTGTCCTTCGTACCAGTGAGGAGGTATTTGGTATGGTGAAGGACCTAGAAGTAATCTTTGGAAAAGGTCCTGGCAGTCTATCTGTTCCGAATGACGATGCCGGACACGCGCCCATGTGGAAGAAGCAAAATATATTTTGGGACCTACCCTATTGGAAAGTCTTAGAGGTCTGCTCTTCAATCAACGTGATGCACGTGACGAAGAATGTTTGCGTGAACCTGCTAGGCTTTCTAGGAGTGTATGGGAAGACAAAAGATACACCGGAAGCACGGCAGGACCAGCAACGTCTGAAAGCCCCTGAAGAGCCTATGCATCCTGAGAACGAGAAGGGTAAACGATGCCACCTAAGTCCTACCAGCTACGCTCTTACCAAAGCAGAGAAGGAAATCTTTTTTGAATGTCTGAGCAGTATCAAGGTCCCGTATGGCTTCTCATCGAATATAAAGGGAATAATAAATATGGCAGAGAAAAAATTCCAAAACCTGAAGTGTCATGACTGCCACGTGATTATGACACAATTGCTTCCGATTGCATTGAGGGGGCTTCTACCTGAAAATGTTCGAGTACCCATTGTGAAGCTATGTGCATTCCTCAATGCAATATCTCAGAAGGTAATCGATCCAGAAAGCCTACCAGGGTTACAAATAGATGTGGCCCAATGTCTTGTCAGCTTTGAGTTGGTGTTCCCACCATCCTTCTTCAATATTATGACGCATCTCCTAGTTCACCTAGTAGAAGAGATTGCCATTCTCGGTCCTGTATTTCTACACAATATGTTCCCCTTTGAGAGGTACATGGGAGTCTTAAAGAAATATGTTCATAATCGTGCTAGGCCAGAAGGAAGCATCTCCAAGGGCTATGTAACAGAGGAGGTCATTGAGTTCTGTGTTGATTTTATTCCTGACCTTAAGGCGATTGGTGTTCCAGAATCACGACATGAGGGGATACTGCATGGAAAAGGCACCCTAGGATGTAAAGCAATGATATGTAGGGACGGGCATTCTCTCAATCAAGCACACTACACGGTTTAACAAAGATCTATCTTGGTTGCCCCGTATATCAATGAACACAAGAATTTAATACGCCTCAAACACCCGGGGCAGTCTGATGAATGGATTATAAGTGAACACATGGCGAGTTTTGGCGGCTGGCTGCAAAGACTTCTCACGAATAACACCACTGTTGGGGATCAACTGTACTTGTTGGCCAGGACACCATCTTCGACTGTATGTACTTTCCAAGGGTACGAGATAAATGGGAATACATTTTACACGATAGGCCAAGATAAAAAGAGCACCAACCAAAACAGTGGTGTCCACTTCGATGTAGCAGAAGACAATGGGCAAAAGACCACGTATTATGGGTTCATAGAGGAGATATGGGAACTTGACTATGGACCTAATTTTAAGGTCCCCTTGTTTCGATGCAAATGGGTCAAGCTAACAGGAGGAGGGGTTGAGGTAGACAAGAAGTACGGAATGACAACGGTGGATCTCAACAATCTTATGAAGGTAGACAAGAACTTAGACGAACCATTCGTCCTAGCCAATGATGTGGCTCAGGTTTTCTATGTGAAGGACATGTCCTCCAGACCAAAAAAAAGAAAAAAATTGCAAACGAATACATCATATGATGAGCCAAAGCGTCACATAGTTCTTTCAGGGAAAAGAAACATCGTGGGAATCGAGGACAAGACAGACATGTCAGAAGATTATAATAAGTTTGATGAAATTCCGCCCTTCACAGTGAAAACTGACCCAAGCATTCCGTTAAGTAAAGAAGATGCTCCATGGTTACGTCTAAAGCGATCATAAGGAAGGACATATGCCAAGAAGTTCATGCTCATATTATGTAACTCTAGTTCATGTTTTTAATATTAATACATGTCTTGAGTGTTAGTCATGTTTTGTGGATGGACCGGGACTATGAGAAGAAGTTGTCCCGATTCGTACTTACCATTAAGATCTGATCTCCAAACGCGCGCGGTCACATATTAGGGAGTGCCTCTATGACCAGTTTCTTGGAGATGCCGGAGGACTAGGCTCCGTCGGCATCTCCCTGAAACTGGCCGTAGTGGTGTCCCTTCTCTCGAAAACCATCTTGCAGCTTTGTAACTTCTCTAACTAGATCAATACACCTCGGAGCTAACTAATTTCACATATTAGGGAGTGCCTCTTTGACCAGTTTCTCGGAGATGCCGGAGGACTGGGCTTCGTCGGCATCTCCCTAAAACTGGCCGTAGTGGTGTCCCTCCTCTCGAAAGAAGGTAAGGCATAGCCTCAAACTGCTGGAGGACTGGACTCACAAGGATGCCTATTTATAGTACAAGCAGCTCGACATAGTGTCGACACTTACGAAATAATGTCGACACTCACCCCTATTATTAGTGCTGACTCGTGTTTTGTCCCGGTTGGTGTCTCCAACCGGGACTAAAGGTTCATCTTTAGTCCCGGTTGGTGACACCATCCGGGACAAGGTACACGCCGCACGACATAATGTCGACACTCACCCCTATTATTAGTGCTGACTCGTGTTTTGTCCCGGTTGGTGTCTCGAACCGGGACTAAAGGTTCATCTTTAGTCCCGGTTGGTGACACCATCCGGGACAAGGTAGACGCCGCACGACATAATCTCGACACTCACCCCTATTATTAGTGCTGACTCGTGTTTTGTCCCGGTTGGTGTCTCCAACCGGGACTAAAGGTTCATCCCACCATTTTTTCCCGCCATTTTTCTTGTCGCCATTTTTCTTCCCGCCAGTTCTTCTTCCCGCCATTTTTCTTCCCACCATTTTTCTTCCCGCCATTTCTTCCCTCCAGTTCTTCCCGCTAGTTCACTATATATATATGTAGGGTTGGCCTCCATTGTCATTGCACATCTCTAGACTCATATCTGCAACCTCATCACTCTTTCCCATGGCTTCCACCGTAGCACTAACCCCCAGGGAGGCGGAGGCGCTTTGGGACTCGAACTACCCCTGCCCGCCGGGCTACTGTGTCCCCGTCGGCTGGATGCTGAGCGTCGGAGGCGTGCCGGTTCCTCCTGTCCCTCAAGGTGTGGCGCGCCGGATGGCCATCACGAACCACTACTACTTCGAGCTCACACCGGAGCAGCGGAGGAATCCCAGATGGCATCCCGCCTATTTCCCTACTTGGGAAGCCTTCTTCGTGGATCGGCGTGAGAGGGCGCTCGCCAGCCACGAGGAGGACGGCCCACCTCCTCCTAACTTTAACGAGGCCGGCTGTCGGCTATGGTGGCGCGGTCGGACTCTCCAGAGCATCATGGCCTATGACACTGCCGCCGACTCTAACCCCCGTCTGCGCTACCCTCAAGTCCAGCCCACGCGCTATCCTCAAGTCCAGCCCACGCGTACTCTCCAGAGGTTCAATTACGGCGACCCCGACAACGACAGCGATGACGGCGGCGGCGAGTACGACGACAACAGTGGCGAGTATTACAGGTGTAGGCAGGAGCATAACTGAATCACTCCAACATTCCGAAACAAGTTCGGCCGATTGTTACTTAATCTGGCCATGTATCTTAATTTTCAGTTCTTTTATGTATCTTAATTTTCAGTTCCAGTTCGGCTTTATGTAACTTATTATTAGTTGCATTCTCATTCGAGGTTGACAATATGCTATTTTATCAAAAAAAACAATGCAAGTTGAGCGAGGCTTGGCCCCGAGCTAAGAATCATCATGCCCGTTGTTCGACAAAGTTTGTCGATAGTTTAAAACGGGGATAAAAAAAATAAAAAAAGATCGAAACAGTGCGAAAACTTCGCGTGGTGTTATATTATGTGACATAGTTAGAAGGAAAAATCTCAAACTTGGTATATTGATTATGTCTCTAAAAAACCTTCAAAAAATGACCTATCTCATTCGAGGTTTCTTGCCTTTCGGGTCAAATGACCAATGTTATGGCTAGAATAAAGGAATATTTTGTGATAATATGGCCATATTGTGCATACATGTGCATCATGGCATGGCAAACAATGTTGCAAGAGGAAGTTTTCCTTTTTATCGCACCAAAAAGGCATTTTCCATTTTCCGAGCATAAAAAACGGACGGTTTTGTGAAGCAACCACCAAATGGCTAATTCAAAAAACGACCAACACATTTTACAAAAATACTAGACCACCTTATACGCACAATGTACCAACAGGGGGATCTGAAACCTTTCCGTCCACCTCTGGTGAAAAAGACAAATTCCTACCGAATCGGCAGGAAGTAGGTCAGATATGAACTACATGATACAATTCTCATGATTTTTTACAAAAATCATTTTTAGGTTCACAATATGCTATTTTATCAAAAAAACAATGCAAGTTGAGCGAGGCTTGGCCCCGAGCTAAGAATCATCATGCGCGTTGTTCGACAAAGTTTGTCGATAGTTTAAAAAGGGGATAAAAAATAAAAAAAGATCGAAACAGTGCGAAACCTTCGCGTGGTGTTATATTATGTGACATAGTTAGAAGGAAAAATCTCAAACTTGGTATATTGATTATGTCTCGAAAAAAACTTCACAAAATGACCTATCTCATTCGAGGTTTCTTGGCTTTCGGGTCAAATGACCAATGTTATGGCTAGAATCAAGGCATAGTTTGTGATAATATGGCCATATTATGCATACATGTGCATCATGGCATGGCAAACAATGTTGCAAGAGGAAGTTTTCCTTTTTATCGCACCAAAAAGGCATTTTCCATTTTCCGAGCATAAAAAACGGACGGTTTTGTGAAGCAACCACCAAATGGCTAATTCAAAAAACCACCAACACATTTTACAAAAATACTAGACCACCTTATATGCACAATGTACCAACAGGGGGATCTGAAACCTTTCCGTCCACCTCTAGTGAAAAAGACAAATTCCTAACGAATCGGTAGGAAGTGGGTCAGATATGAACTACAGGTACATGATACGATGCTCATGATTTTTTACAAAAATCATTTTTAGGTTCACAATATGTTATTTTATCAAAAAACAATGCAAGTTGAGCGAGGCTTGGTGAGATTCAAGTGTATACAAAAGATGCGACATTTAAATATCCAATCAATTCAAAAATGTTAATACAAAAGATGCGGCATTAAAATATGATTTGCTCTAATAAAATAGGGTTAGATTTATTTTTAGATGCTTAATATTTCTTATGTTCAAAGTTTTAGGATTTAACAATTTATTTTTGTTTGAATTGAATAATCAAAATTTATATGTAAGTGTTTTAATCATTTTGAAAATTTTCATGTAAAGTAAATATAAAATGATTTACATGAATGGATAGATATTATTTTTCTAAAAAACTATGATATATTATTCATATTTTTCTGAGTTGAAATGAAAAAGATATGAATTTTCTAAATTCATATCCTATTTTTTGAATTAAAAATGCCCCTTTAATGCATGAAATAAATGCCCCCCCTTTAACACCGGTTCCAGACACGAACCGGTGTTAAAGGGGGGCGCATTTATTTCGTTTCGCGCGCGCACCCCCCCTTTAACACCGGTTCGTGGCTGGAACCGGTGTTAAAGGGGGGTGGTGGTAATAAATGCGCGCGCGAAACGGAATCCCCCCCTTTAACACCGGTTCCAGCCACGAACCGGTGTTAAAGGGGGGTATTAAATTCTCCTTCCCCTTCCTTTCTTCCCCCAGAGCCAGATCGAACCGCCACCGCCATCGTACCGCCACCGCGCGCGCCATCGGAGCAGAGAGAAGCGCCGCCACCGCCATCGCCCATCGGAGCAGAGAGAAGCCACCGCCAGCCGCCACCTCCCTCGGAGAGTGAGGGAGGAATCGTCCGTCGGTGCCTTGAATCGTTGGCCCTGTCACCTGTAACTATCTCGGTGAATTACGCTCCTAGTTACAAGCCTGGATGAGCAGAAATGGTTGAAATAGTACGGTGGGGCCCAAATGCTACTCACAGGTAGACCTTTCGGCCGTCCCAACCATTTCCAAACATCAGGACAAGAACGGGCGGCGTAATCCGCAGGCGAAGGGATCAACTACATACACAAATGAGTATGTATGCAAGCCACCATACAATAGTACATCAGAGCCATTCCATCTAAAAGAAAGGAAATATAGCAACGCCATACGGCAAGATCCAAATATCCTAGATAGATATAATAGTTTAGGATATCTCCTCATACATCAAACATCAGAGTATCAAGCGGAAGCGGAAGACAAAATCCGAGTATGGATAAGAAGCAAATCGGCATAAGATGCCCCATCAATAAGCACATCCCGCCCACAGATCTCACGGATCCCCATTCCCGGAATCTCTACACCGAATGATCGTTGCCCACATCGTCCGTCTCCTCCACCCAGTATCCATCTTGCGAGTTTACCTGTTCATCTGAATCAAACAATTTATCGTGTGAGACCCTAGGGGTACTCAGCAAGTCTTTATGCCTCTAAAGGGGACACAACCTGGGGTGACGCAATTGCAGCAAAAGATAAACCCTAACAATTCTATAGATACTCGCTATCCATCTGCCTAACCAGAGATAGATGGATGTCCGTGAATTAATAACAACAGTTATAACAGTAATAACGGTAATATCCACAGATCCATCGTCCTCCTCGCTTACCGACGAGGAAGCGGACGAACAACCCCCCCATCCGTTGGCAGTTTTATTATCCATTCCATGAGTGTTGTACTATTTACTAGTCAGGTACCTGGTCTAGTCAAATTAAAAGCGGTACTTTAGTTATGCTTGTCTATGATCAAGAAACTGTGCTCCAAGTCGTCCATAACCGCGGACACGGCTTTTAGAAAGTTTTACCCTGCAGGGGTGCACAAATAGCAACACACACTCGATCAACCTCGGAAAAACCAAATCAAAACCCAACAAGGCAGTCACGACAAAGCGATCACAGGATTCAGAAATATTTCAGGGGGCCACCCCATTAAGCTACCCGCGACGAAGTTGGCCGACTCCGAGACGGACTCAAGGTTTGCGCCAATGGCTGTAAACGACTGGGAACCCGAAAATGTGACTGGGCTTGTCGATACCGCGAAAACACTCCGCTTTTCCTAAACAGTACAGTGTGCAGTACCTCGCACAATTTAAATAAAGCAGTAAAGCATGGCATAAGTACAGGAAGTAAATAAAACCTCAAACTAGTTTGTGGCCCCAAGAAATAAGAATGAATCAAGCTCTGGCTCAGGGGGGTTCATAAGCCTCCCGGATGTGGATAGCGCGAATATTCAAGGAACAGGAATCAAGTACTCGGGGTCCTACGGGACACAAGTGAGCCTGAAAAACCAAATAGCGAATATGGCTCACCGATGCCACTTTCATTAGTTATCCCATTACTACTCAGGTTAAGTTGTTTAGGTACCTCATTATCCATCAGACACTCACATACCCTACACATGCTGTTCTACGACTCGCATGGCTCAAACAACTCCTGTAGTAATGGCTCATGGGATGGAGGAACAAGCTTCGGTGGGGTTTAAAAGTAAAGGCTATGCAATACTTGGGATTCAGTTTAATGTAATCGCGACTCAATGATGCAAGAATAAGATAGAGGCAAAAGGTACTATATGTATGCAAGCATGTGGTAGTGCTTGCCTGGCAGCTCAGTTGAAGCGAGAGAAGGATCTGGGTAGTGCTCCTGGTTCTCTTGATATATCCCCTGCTCAGCGTCTATTCGAAGAAGAACCAAACAAACAAGGGCCAACATAAATAAAGTGCGCAAGCATATGAATTAGATGCGACAAGCAAACAATCATGCCATGATGGATAATGCACAATTTGCATG
Source organism: Avena sativa (assembly GCA_916181665.1). Classification (NCBI taxonomy): domain Eukaryota; kingdom Viridiplantae; phylum Streptophyta; class Magnoliopsida; order Poales; family Poaceae; genus Avena; species Avena sativa. The sequence continues at coordinate 244,381,555 of OV702297.1, forward strand.
GCATTAATGTAGCATGGCATGGGTGAGGTGTGGAATACAAGAATAAATCATTTTATCGGGTTTTGGCCCCATTTTATCCTCATATTAGTTGCTGTATACTTTATATTTATATGATGCATGCTTCAAAACAAAACATGGAATGCATAAACAGAAAGGTCTCGTCGAGCTAATCATTTTAGACATATTATTTGCTAAATTTGGAGTTATAAAACAAAAGTTATTAATTAATTAAGAAAAGGGCATTTTATTGTAATTTTAATTAACTTGGAATTTTAAGTGTCCAAAATATATTTTGAAGGCCATATTTGGATTCCTCACATTTTTCTGATTTGAAAACATATATTATTTCCATTATTTGGATTTATAATTTAAAAGTTATTTAAAAACAGAATTAGAATTTGAATTTAAATTAATTTGAAAAGATTTGAATTAAACAGAATACAGAAACTCCTTTTGTTACCCAGCTCAAAGCTAGCCACAGTCAATGACCAGTGGGGCCATGCTGACTGGACGACACAGGCGCACAGAAATTCTTCTGTCACCGCGAGCTAACCTAGCCACTGCGTTTGACAGGTGGGGCCTGTGGCCACGGGGTCCACGTGACAGCGGCGAGAGGAAAAGAAACTGATAGGTGGGGCTGAGCTGGAGTGCGGTTGAGGTTCTGGAAACAGGGGGGTTCCTCTGCAAAACTTACGCGGAGGCAGACAGGTGGGTCCAAGAGGAGCGCGGGTTGCGTGCGCAAAACAGCAGGGGGTTACGTGCAAAAAGGGCGCCGTACTGTTCCTCTTCTCCGCGGCAGAGGACAGATCGGTGCGCGTCCGACGCAGGCGCGGCGCGGGAAATCGAACTCCGGACCTGTCGTGCACGCGCGGAGGCGGCAGCCACTGGGCTGGGGGCGGGTTGGTGTTAGGAGGGCGGACGGGGCCTAGTTGGGGCTTGGAGCTACGCGGGAGTGAGTAGACAGAAGCGAGCGACGGCGCGCGGAGGGCGCTCGACGAAAGGGCCGGCGGATCTAGGCGACGATGGCGAGGCGGAGCATGTCCAGGGTGTTTAGGGGCTCACCGAGAGTGTGTCGGTGGTGGCGGATCTGGCCGGCGAGCAGCAGGACGACGGTGATGCAGAGGCCCAGCGGTTTAGGGTTTCGGGGTCGGCGTCGCGATGTTCTTCGGCTCCAGCCCTTCTCCTCCTCGCTGACGGTTACTGGACGAAGTAGAGAAGCCTCCTCGTCCTTCTCGATCACCTCCTCGTCGCGCTCGTTGGCTGGATCGACGCAGCGTGGTTGGAGCAGACGGTGGCCGGCGTTGGGGGTAGACGGTGGTGGAGAGGAAGGAGAGAAGAAGGCGAGGCCCTGGGCGGATCTGGGAGAGGCCAGAGGCGAGAGAGAGGGGGGGTAGATAGGGACGGGAGAGGAGAGGGGTGCCGTGGGGGAGTGGTAGATGGAAAAGGTGGCTTCGGCCACCTTTTTCTCCTTCCTCCTCCTCACGTGCTCGGTCGGCCAGGGGCAGGGCAGGCAGGGGGGTGGCTTCCAGGTGGGGCAAGGTGAGGCCAGGGAGGCAGGCTTGGCGTGGTGGGGTCGCACGGCAGAGAGAGCTAGAGAGAGAGAAGGAGAGGGGAGGCTCGGGCTAGGGTTAGAGCCTCGGGCTAGGGTGAGCTAGGCTCGGTTAGGGTTTGGGTAGAGGGTAGCTAGGGCAGGGGTGAGGTGGCCAGGGAGAGAGGGTTTAAGCAAGATCAAGATGAGACCAAGCCAAAAGAGGAATAGATAGAAAAGGGTGTGATGGAAAAGGATGGAGATGTTGATGGGGTTTTAGGGTTAGATGCTTGCATGCATCAAGCAAGATCAAGCATAAGAGGTTAGAGAGAGGTATGGGGAAAAGATCCACTCAAAATTCAAATAAAAACCAAAAGGCTAGAAAAAGGTGGTACTTGCATGGCCCATGCATAAATAATTAATGACATGATTATCCTTGTGAAAACAATATTATTAACAAGGCATTATTACTATGCATTACCCAAAAATGTGGAGTAAGGCCAAGCAACAGAAAACAAGTGAAAGTTTCAGATGAATTAGATGGAGATGCTCACATTTGATTATAATTGGTACTTGCTAGTGTGTTTATTCCACTAGATGTTTAGTAGTCCCAATAATACCCCAACATGAGCATAAATCCATGATAATCCATATGGAAGCTAGGGAAAAGGTTCCACTCACAAGGCATGCAAAGGTGGCCATGTGGCTCTCATATATCAATAATGTGAAAACAACATGATGCTAAGATGAGAGCATGTGGAAAAGAATTGGATCCATCCCAACCCATATGAGCTAGAGGTAAAACCCAAATAAAGTGCAAAGCTCATATTTAGTTGGATGGTGGAATTATAAGGTGGTGAAAGAAAGGTGGTGGAGTTAATAAGAGATATGCCCCCAACTCAACTTGGGCATTAAACAATATATCAAGAACCAAATACAATATCAAGAGGCAACTACAATTAACAATGCATATGAGATAAGAACCAAACAAAAGGGGTTTTATATGATGCTCAAATGCAAGGTGGCATGATGTCATGAGCATGATATAATGATGATGCAACAATTATATATAAGAAGTAGCCATTACATTACTAGACCAAGTAGCATTACAATTGTTAGACAAGTGGGATGCTACAGCTCTCCCCCACTAAACAGGAATCTCGCCCCGAGATTCTAGGAAGAGGAAGAAGACACAAAGAGGCCCAAATTGTAACTACCTCGGTGAATTACGCTCCTAGTTACAAGCCTGGATGAGCAGAAATGGTTAAAATAGTACGGTGGGGCCCAAATGCCACTCACAGGTAGACCTTTCGACCGTCCTAACCATTTCCAATCATCGGGACAAGAACGGGCGGCGTAATCGGCAGGCGAAGGGATCAACTACATACACAAATGAGTATGTATGCAAGCCACCATACAACAGTACATCAGAGCCATTCCATCTAAAAAGAAAGGAAATATAGCAACTCCATACGGCAAGATCCAAATATCCTAGATAGAAATAATAGTTTAGGATATCTCCTCATACATCAAACATCAGAGTATCAGGCGGAAGCGGAAGACAAAATCTGAGTACGGATAAGAAGAAAATCGGCATAAGATGCCCCATAAATAAGCACATCCCGCCCACAGATCTCACGGATCCCCGTTCCCAGAATCTCTACACCGAATGATCGTTGCCCACATCGTCCGTCTCCTCCACCCAGTATCCATCTTGCGAGTTTACCTGTTCATCTGAATCAAACAATTTATCGTGTGAGACCCTAGGGATACTCAGCAAGTCTTTATGCCTCTAAAGGGGACACAACCTGGGGTGACGCAATTGCAGCAAAAGATAAACCCTAGCAATTCTATAGATACTCGCTAACCATCCGGCTAACCAGAGATAGACGGATGTCCGTGAATTAATAACAATAGTTATAATGGTAATGTTAACAGATCGATCCTCCTCCTCGCTTACCGACGAGGAAGCGGACGGACAACCCCCCCATCCGTTGGCAGTTTTATTAACCATTCCATGAGTGTTGCACTATTTACTAGTCAGTTACTTAGTCAAATTAAAGGCGGTACTTTAGTTATACTTATCTATGATCGAGAAACTGTGCTCCAAGTCGTCCATAACCGCGGACACGGCTTTCAGAAAGTTGTACCCTGCAGGGGTGCACAAATAGCAACACACACTCGATCAACCTCGGAAAAACCAAATCAAAACCCAACGAGGCAGTCACGACAAAGCGATCACAGGATTCAGAAATATTTCAGGGGGCCACCCCATTAAGCTACCCGCGACGAAGTTGGCCGACTCCGAGACGGACTCAAGGTTTGCGCCAATGGCTGTAAATGACTGGGAACCCGAAAATGTGACTGGGCTTGTCGATACCGCGAAAACACTCCGCTTTTCCTAAACAGTACAGTGTGTAGTACCTCGCACAATTTAAATAAAGCAGTAAAGCATGGCATAAGTACAGGAAGTAAATAAAACCTCAAACTAGTTTGTGGCCCCAAGAAATAAGAATGAATCAAGCTCTGGCTCAGGGGGGTTCATAAGCCTCCCGGATGTGGATAGCGCGAATATTCAAGGAACAGGAATCAAGTACTCGGGGTCCTACGGGACACAAGTGAGCCTGAAAAACCAAATAGCGAATATGGCTCACCGATGCCACTTTCATTAGTTATCCCATTACTACTCAGGTTAAGTTGTTTAGGTACCTCATTATCCATCAGACACTCACATACCCTACACATGCTGTTCTACGACTCGCATGGCTCAAACAACTCCTGTAGTAATGGCTCATGGGATGGAGGAACAAGCTTCGGTGGGGTTTAAAAGTAAAGGCTATGCAATACTTGGGATTCAGTTTAATGTAATCGCGACTCAATGATGCAAGAATAAGATAGAGGCAAAAGGTACTATATGTATGCAAGCATGTGGTAGTGCTTGCCTGGCAGCTCAGTTGAAGCGAGAGAAGGATCTGGGTAGTGCTCCTGGGTTTCTTGATATATCCCCTGCTTAGCGTCTATTCGAAGAAGAACCAAACAAACAAGGGCCAACATAAATAAAGTGCACAAGCATATGAATCAAATGCGTCAGGCAATCAATCATGCCATGATGAATGATGCACAATTTGCATGGCAATAAAGTAGCATGGCATGGGTGAGGTGTGGAATACAAGAAATAAGCATTTTATTGAGTTTTGGTCACATTTTAACCTCATAAAAGTTGCTGTATACTTTATATTTATATGATGCATGCTGCAAAACAGAACAAGGAATGCATAAATAGAAAGGTCTCGTCGAGCTAATCATTTTAGGCATATTATTTGTCAAATTTGGAGTTATTAAACAAAAGTTATTAATTAATTAAGGAAAAAGGGCATTTTATTGTAATTTAAATCAACTTGAAATTTTAAGTGTCCAAAATATATTTTGAATGGCATATTTGAATTCCTCACATTTTTATGATTTCAAAACATATATTATTTGTATTATTTGGATTTATAGTTTGAAAGTTATTTGAAAACATATTTGAAATTTGAATTTAATTAATTTGAAAAAAAGGTTTAAATCAAAACAGAAAACAGAAAGTCTTTTGTTACTCAGCCGCTCCTAGCCAAAGACACAGACAAGTGGGCCCCCTGCTGACTGGACAACACAGCGCGCAGAGAGGTTTTTCACCGCGGAAGTGCCCAGCCCGTGACACTGACAGGTGGGACCCGCTGGCTCGCAGGCCCACTTGACAGAGAGAGGTGGAGAACTGACCACGTGGCGCTGTGAGGGAGAGCGGGTTGAGATTTAAAAAGGCTAGGGGGTGTTCTGTAAAACGAGCAGAGAGGCTGACGGTGGGCTCGGTTGTACCGCGGGTTAGAAGTAAAAAGCTAGGAGGGGTTTTGTGCAAAAAGGCGACGCCGCACTGTTTCTCTTCTCTGAATCTACTGACTACAGGTTTGTGCTCGACAGCGGCAGAGCGCGGCGCGCGGTGCTCGAACATGCGACCTGGGCGTGCGCGCGGAGGCAGACACCGCTGGGCTAGGGCGGGGTAGGTGTTAGACGATAGGACGCAGGCTAGAAGAGGCTGGTGCGGCGCGGGGAGGCTGCAGACAACAGCAAACCCGACGCACCAACGGTGTTCAACGGAACGGACGGCTGCGCTAGGGCGGGATCGGCCAAAGGGGGGTGTCTGGGAGGTGTAACAGCTCACCGTGAGATGGTTCAAGGTGGTGGATCGGGCAGGGGAGCAGGGGATCAGCGACGACGCAGACGGACCGGAGCTAGGGTTTCGCATTGGCCTCGGCGTGGCGCAGCGGTTCTGGGGCTCCTCCTTCTCGACGGCGTGTACGGAGCGGATGCAGAGGACCTCCTCGTCCTCCTCGATCACCTCCACGTCGCGCTCGTCGTCTGGATCGAAGCAGCGCCGGTGGAGCAGACGGTGGCCGACGTTGGGGGTAGACGTCGGTGGAGAGGGAGGGGAGGAGCGGCAGGCGCCCTGGGGTAGATCTGGGGAGGCAGCAGGCGAGAGAGAGGGAAAGGGGTGCCGTGGGGGAGTGGGTAGGGTTAAAGGTGGCTCGGCCACCTTTTTCCTTCCCTCCTACTCACGTGCTCGGGCAGGGGCAGGAGCAGGGCGAGGTGGTGAAGGGGGCTGCCAGGTGGGGACGGTAGGGCCGGTGGGGAGGCTCGGTTGGAGAGGCCCTCATGGCAGAGAGAGAAGAAGAAAGGAGGAGAGGGGAGCTCGGGTTGGAGCTAGGGTTGGGTAGGGAAGGCTCGGGTTAGGGTTTTAGTTTGGGTCGTAGCTAGGTGGGCCAGGGTGGCCAGGTGGGGCCAGCTAGGTAGAGAGAAGAGAGAGGCCGAGAGAGGGGGAGGTAGGTTTAGGGTTTTGCTTAGAGAGAGAGAGGCTAGGGTTTAGATTAGATGGGGTGTGGTTTAGAGAGGGGGTGAAGAGAGAGGAGTGGTATGGTAACTAGGGTTTGCTTTTGTCAAGATCAAGCCAAGCACATGCCAAGCTCCAACAAGATCACGGCAAGAAAAGAGAGGGATGTGGTGATATGGTTTAAGCAAGATCAAAAAGATCAAGCCAAAAGGAGGGAGAGAGAGATGGATTGAGTGGTTCTCTTTTGACAAGATCAAGCATGCTCATGACAATCTCAAGCAAGATATAGCCAAAAGAGAGAAGAGAAGAAAAGGTGGTGATGGCATGGATGGAGATGGTGATGGGGTTTTAGATGCTTGCATGCATCAAGCAAGATCAAGCATAAGGGGGAGAGGGAGATATGGGGAATATCCACTCAAAGATTCAAATAAAACCAAAGGCTAGAAAAAGGTGGTACATGCATGGCCCATGCAAAACAATTAATGCCATGCTTAATCTTGTGAAAACAATAATATAAACATGGCATTATTCTTATGCATGTCCAAAAGTGGAATAAGCCAAGCAAAAGATTTTAGAAGAAAGCTCCAAGTGGAGTAGATGGAGATGATCACATTTGATTATCATTGGGAATTACTAGTGTGTATATTCCACTAGATGCTAACTATTCCCAAAAATATCCCCACATGAGCATAACTCCATAATAACCCATATGGAAGCTAGGAAAAGGGTTCCACTCACAAGGCATGCAAAGGTGGCCAAGTGGCTCTCATATATCAATAATGTGAAAACAACATGATGCTAAGATGAGAGCATGTGGAAAAGAATTGGATCCATCCCAACCCACATGAGCTAGAGGTAAACCCAAATAAAGTGCAAAGCTCATATTTAGTTGGATGGTGGAATTATAAGGTGGTGAAAGAAAAGGTGGTGGAGTTGAATAAAAGATATGCCCCCAACTCAACTTGGGCATTTAACAATATATCAACAACCAAATACAATATCAAGAGGCAAGTACAATTAACAATGCATATGAGAGAAGAACCAAATCAAAAGGTTTTATATGATGCTCAAATGCAAGGTGGCATGATGACATGAGCATGATATAATGATGATGCAACAATTATATGTAGGAAGTAGCATTTATATAGACTAGGCTAGTAGAATTGCAATTGTTAGACAATTGGGATGCTACAACTCTCCCCCACTAAACAAGAATCTCGCCCCGAGATTCCTAGGAAAAAGAAAACAACACAAGGAGAGGCGGTTGTTCGAACGAAGGTGACCCTCACGTTCCCAAGTTGATGAACAACGGAATGGTGCGACCACTACACCTTGCAAAACTTGCTAGACTTGTTGCGAATCTTGCGTTTTGCTTGAGAAACAACGGGTTAGAAGAGTTGAAGAATTATCGTGAGACAAGAAGGATAGGATGGACATAGCTCCGTTTTCTCCCAAGAAACATGATAAAAGAATAGAACCACTTGTGAAAGAAGGAACAAGATGATGTATCATGGATAAAGAAAGGCACACCGTTAAGATTAAAGATTTACTGATGCGAGAGAGGATGAACCTTTGTCTCGCCGGAAGAAAAGAGCTAGATTGGAGAGGTTTGAACCACTATGACAATAGCATCGTATCTTCTCTCGGATTTGAGAAATGAAGTTCGGAAACCATATTGCCTTCAAACAATAGAGTCCCTTGATATCAACAGAAAGATCTAGTTTGACATCGTCGGATTAGATTCTTGTTGCGCCGGTAAGAACCAAAGGATCACGCAATTGAGGTGCGCGGATATAACTTCCAGAGACGGATGTGAAGCCAGATCATGGTGGAATCCCGAGAAGCAAAGAATATGGAGGATCTGGAGTTTATTATAGAGATACTTATTGCTTTCTTTAGCCTTGAGGCTAACGCAATAGATTTGCGGCTGATGGCATCAACCATAATTGGCTTTACCACAGAAAAAGAATTGATGAAACAAAGAGAGATAGCTTCCTTTCATCTTGTTTGGGGATGTCCAGCACCGGTAGAAAGACGAAGTCCGAAAAGAGTTTGCGTTTGTTCCACCAGATAATTGAGGATTTTGCTCCGTGTAGAAAGGGTGAGATCACCAACAAGAGATTATTAATTACTTTCTTTGAGAGAGCACTCCGGAAAAACAAAGACGGAAGTAAAAGTATCGAGGGATAAAGGCCACTTCTAGCTTCCGTGGAATGAGTGAAATCACATTAATTCACCAATTCAATGTACAAGAGCTAATGATAAAAGTAGTGGTATGGTAGCTACTCCATCCCGCACTCAAAGCATTACTCCGCACATGAATAAGAAAACCATGCAACCCAACTACCGAAACAGACTGAAGGTATTGACAAAAACTCATGGAACTTCGTTAGAAAACAAGGATAGATGCAAACGATTCGCCGGATTCAAGATAGAAAAGGGTGATGATGTTGTCGTCAAATCATAAGTAACCAGCCACCAGAAAGATATGAAGGAAGATCACGGAGACAACTGCAAGATTCAACAGCTACAGAAAAGATAACACCAACTTGAACGAAAGGAACACAAGATCTGGAAGGTCTTCATGGCCTCCGGTGGATTGAGCATAGACGATAGAGCGGGAGGGTTTCAAGAGATTACTTAACGAGATAGAGGTGAAAAGAACTCCATGTTCTTCTTGATAAGATTGAGAGAGATTTAGCAGTCTTGAGGAAATCTTTAGCGGAACGACGATGATAACTTGCCAACAAGGAAAACTCCGGGTTTGATTGAAGATGGAAGATGGAATTAACAATGGACTTGCTGATTCCAGGATTGAAGCGATCTATTTAGCAGAAGGACGTGGTCGAGATAGGTGACTTCAAGAAGCCAGAATTCACGCTTTGAGAACTTTGCACACATGCAGTGTTAACAAAGCTTGAGAGAAAGAGACACAGATGATCTTCCATGTCCTTCCATTGATATCGAATAGGCAAGCATATTATCAACATATACCACCATGGATTAACAGGATATTCCCCGAATATCAAGTTCAAGAGGCGGGAGAAACAAACAAATGCTCGAAACTTCCTGAGCTCAACGCTCTTAGAAAGATCAATATTAAGAGCACGGATTCGTGTTGAAGAAGATGCACTGGAAGAATAGATTATCTGGTCCTTCGGAGGAAAAAGAGATGTCACCGAGATTCCCGCCAAACCCGCATAGAAACGATTCAAAGGTTCCCACCAGGCACTTTCGTGCGGGTGGTAAACGAAGTAATACCATTACACAATAGTCCACGATGGAACTCACAGAACAGATATATACAACAACGACTCAAAGAGTCCAGAATACAGATATACAATACAAAGATCCAAATCACCTTTAAAACGATATAGCGTCCGAGTACGGACAAGATGCAAATTGAGCTAAGAGCCCTGAAGAATAACCAATGGCGTCCATAACCCTGCCCAGGCCAAGCCGGAATGGTAACCCTGCTAACGACGGCAATCTCAAACCTGCTAGAACAAAAGGGGGTGCCGACAAAGGCCAAAGGAAAAAGAGAGAGCGGTCAGTACTGAGGCCAGTACACGGCGAGACTAGAATTCGGCGGTCCTCGCCTACATAGGTATGGTGGACTGAGCGGCAGCGCGGCATGCACTAAACAACCTACAGAGACTCGAGATAACTATCGGCTATCAGAGAGGGATAAGAAAGACCTATTCGGAACCAACCTGATTCTACCACCAAACATACCCACCCTGGTGTTTCCCCCTCGAGACCAAACGAGGAAGTCAACCGAGGAACTCACACAGTTGGCAGTTTTATTTATTCAATTATCGTTACACCAATTACTAGTCAAGTATAGATTGTCATCCTGATATAATAAGCAGTGGGCACTTTTAGTTAACCATTCCATTGTAGTTGCAACACTTACTAGTCAGATACAATTAGCATGAGATATCCCAAACCCAGCAGTTGTTGGTACTTTTATTTAGCCAAACCGTTGCAGTGAAGCTGATTACTAGTCATATCGGATACAAGTCAAATTATAACAGTAAACTTTAGTTATAGTTGTCTATGATCAAGAACTGTGCTCCAAGTCGTCCATAACCGCGGACACGGCTTTTCGAAAAGATTTAACCCTGCAGGGGTGCACCAAAGTATCCACACGCACTTCGACCCTTTTTGCCAGATCAGTTAACATACACCCATCGGTATGTCGGCGGGGCCTAAGTCATGACGTTTCCCAGATCCAAAGCAAGTACATGGGGGCCACCCCACTAAGCTACCCAGAACGAAGTCGGCCGGTCTCCGAGACGGACTCAGGGTTTGCGTCAGTGGCTGTAAACGACTGGGAACCCGAAAGTGTGACTGGGCTTGTCGATACCGTGAAAACACTCCGCAATCCTAAACAGTACAGGTGCAGTACCTCGCACAATTTTATATAAAGCAGTAAAGCATGGCATAAGTACAGAATAGTAATAAAGCCCCAAACTACTTTGTGGCCCCCAGTATAGTACTTGGAATCAGGTACTAATCGATGGGGGTGCCCACACACCCCACCTGTGGTTAGCGCGCTCGATCTCGGAACAGGTGTCAAGAACTCGGGGTCCTACGGGACACAAGTGGACAGTTAACAACCAAATAACATCTATTGCCCACCTGTGCCTCTGCATTATTTACCTACTTCAATTTTAGTTATTAAACAATAATTAAAGCCAAGATCATCTCCAACTTTAAACACACGGCAATACTCCAACAACTGTGGTACTTGACGACACACAACGGCACTAGAGTAAGCAACTACGACACGCAAGTCCAACTATCTACCAAACAACAGGTAATAGGATGTGTCCAAGGCAATATAAGGCTGCAAGGGATATCACGGGCACGAAAACTAGAGCATCGCAACACGGATAGCCATAGATCAACAGGAGGGAATAAATACTATCAAAGTAAGATAGGTAGAAAGGGGGAGATGCTCGCCTGAAAACATTGCTGAAGGTTCATCCGAAGATCGGGTCGACACTCGCATCAACTCATCGGCCTAATCCGTGAAGAAGCAAAGCACTAGAAGAAACACCGGATGGACTATTTAATACTACGGTAGAAAATCGGGCATGATGCATGTATGATGCATGACATGGCAAGGATGCGATGCAATTAGGTCATATTAAGCGGAACCGAGGCCCCGGCAATTAATTAGACGGTTCAAGTTATTTAAAACCCCACAAATTAAATGTTGTATTCACAAGACAAGCATGGCATCGGTTCGCTACACCAATTTAAATTGAGTCCGGAATAAGACAAAGATATCCCGCATATAGACTCCATATTTAATTATGAGGTGAATCGGCATAATGCCCCCAAACCACACAAGATATGCATGCGAGATGAACAATTTAATATGCACCAGTTGATAATGTCATATTATAAAAATAATGGGGTCTCGGATAGGGAATCACATTAGGGTTCGGCGAACTTGGGCTCCGGGGGGTTCGGGGTCGGTCTCAGGGTTCGACGGGAGAACGGCTCGACGAGTTCGGTCTCGGACAACGGAAGTCGATCTTGTCGCATCCGAGAGGAAGAACTTGGTTGGAGTCGGGGGCACATCGGATCCGCCCTGGTCGGTGCCGATCTTGTCGTCACGAAGATCTTGTCGGGTCCTCGTATCGGGTCGGTCTTGGCGTTCGGGAAGAAGAACTTGACGTGCGACATCGTCGGCATCGGTGCGGGAAGGAGGTCTTGTCGTTCCGTGTCGGCGACCTTGATATCTGGGTTCTCGGCGAACTTAGCGCCCGGGAAGGAGTACTTGTCGCACCGGGGTCTCGGGTCGAAGAACTTGGCGCGCCAGGGTTCGGTCTTCGGCGGGATTGGTCTTCGGATCTGGGAAGAAGAACTTGGTGTCCATGAAGAAGATCATGTCATCCTCGGATTCCATCCCGCTTGTCGTTGTCGGACTTGAACCTCAGTGCCACCAGTTTATCGCTGTTGTTCGGGTCGGCGTTCGATCTCACCCTAACAGTAACAACTCAAGATCAACCATGCCACTACACCCACATAACTAATATGGTTCACCAATGTCCACATCAACTGAAACCACACACAGCCCGCGTACAGAGGAGGTCGCGAGATGGCGGCGGCAAGAATCATTGGGGCCCGCGCGGCTGCAGGCGAATAGCACGGAGGCACGGCTCGCGGGCAGGGGCTCTTGGAGGCGAAGGAGGGTGCAGAGGGGGGTCACGCGGCGGCCAGCGACGGAGAGGGGAGGCGACGGCTCCGTCAGGAAGGGGACGGGGATCCAAGGCGGCCGGCTCGGGAGGAGGTCGGCGACGAGGAGACGGTGGCGGACGGCAGGGCGAGCCCGAGCGGCGGGAGGAGAAGGAGGCCAGCGGCCGAGAGGAAGCAGAGGCGCATCCGCGGGGCTCGCTCGCGGGCGGACGCAGGCGACGCGGGGCGGCGCTCCCGCGCATGGCGGAGGCGGTGGCCGGAACAGAGGGGCCGGTCGCGTGGGGGTCGATAGGAGTGGGGGAAGGAGAGATGGGTGGTGGCGAGGGAATCCCGCGTGCGGGGGCGGCGGGGTGAGGTGGCTGGGGATGGGTAGGATAGGGTGGGTAGGAAAAGGTTTGGGTAGTCTGGTTTTGTACTGGGGGTGGCCGACTGGGTCGGATCGGCCCGGTACGGCTGCCCCCTAAAAATAATTAAATATTTTATTTATTTAAAACAGGGCTTTTGCAAACCGTGGGTAGACAAAACAAAATCATCCGGAGACCCGGGTTTTGGATTTGAAATAAAGGCGGGGTATTTAGAAAACAAAAACAGGCTTTTCGAAAATCGTTTTATGAAAACAAATGCAAGATGACATGACGATGCTCAAATGCAATGTGGCATGATGACATGAGCATGCGGTCATGATGATGCAATGCACAAAAACAACGCGATTTTCTAGTAGTGGTTTTGGCGGGGCGCCACAATTCGACACCACTAACAATGGATCTCGCCCTCGAGATCGGCCTCATGGTACTGGAAGGAAGGCCGGCGATCTGCGTCTTCTCGCTTCGTGTAGATCCTCGCGACACCACTAACAAGAGGTCGTTATCCGAGATCGTCGGGAGAACACTCCGGAAGCAAAAAAGGCGAAGGCAGAGGTATCAACAAATTAAGCCACCTCTAGCTTCGATAGAAAGAGGGAACCGATGCATTATCATCCACTTCAATGTACAAAAGCGAATAGAAGGGGTAGTCGGCATGGGGGCCAATCCATCACGCACCCAAACTATTACTCTGCACCATCAGTAGAAAAGCGTGCAACCATTCTCGGAATCAGACTGAAGATCTCGACAATCAAGGGTCAGAAAACAAAGGAGTGATGCAGGCTCTGCATCGTATCTGGCGTAGTGGATGTCGTCGTGTCGGAAAACACCGGAAGGCACAACAAGGAACAGAGAGAAGTCCACCAGACGAAGGATTCCTCAGATAGCATGAAGACCAGATGTAGCAACACCGTTACCAATTGTAACTACCTCGGTGATTTACGCTCCTAGTTACAAGCCTGGATGAGCAGAAATGGTTGAAATAGTACGGTGGGGCCCAAATGCCACTCACAGGTAGACCTTTCGGCCGTCCCAACCATTTCCAAACATCGGGACAAGAACGGGCGGTGTAATCGGCAGGCGAAGGGATCAACTACATACACAAATGAGTATGTATGCAAGCCACCATACAATAGTACATCAGAGCCATACCATCTAAAAGAAAGGAAATATAGCAACGCCATACGGCAAGATCCAAATATCCTAGATAGATATAATAGTTTAGGATATCTCCTCATACATCAAACATCAGAGTATCAAGCGGAAGCGGAAGACAAAATCCGAGTACGGATAAGAAGCAAATCGGCATAAGATGCCCCATAAATAAGCACATCCCGCCCACAGATCTCACGGATCCCCGTTCCCGGAATTTCTACATCGAATGATCGTTGCCCACATCGTCCGTCTCCTCCACCCAGTATCCATCTTGCGAGTTTACCTGTTCATCTGAATCAAACAATTTATCGTGTGAGACCCTAGGGGTACTCAGCAAGTCTTTATGCCTCTAAAGGGGACACAACCTGGGGTGACGCAATTGCAGCAAAAGATAAACCCTAACAATTCTATAGATACTCGCTAACCATCCGCCTAACCAGAGATAGACGGATGTCCGTGAATTAATAACAACAGTTATAACAGTAATAACGGTAATATCCACAGATCCATCCTCCTCCTCGCTTACCGACGAGGAAGCGGACGAACAACCCCCCATCCGTTGGTAGTTTTATTATCCATTCCATGAGCGTTGTACTATTTACTAGTCAGGTACCTGGTCTAGTCAAATTAAAAGCGGTACTTTAGTTATGCTTGTCTATGATCGAGAAACTGTTGCTCCAAGTCGTCCATAACCGCGGACACGGCTTTCAGAAAGTTTTACCCTGCAGGGGTGCACAAATAGCAACACACACTCGATCAACCTCGGAAAAACCAAATCAAAACCCAACGAGGCAGTCACGACAAAGCGATCACAGGATTCAGAAATATTTCAGGGGGCCACCCCATTAAGCTACCCGCTACGAAGTTGGCCGACTCCGAGACGGACTCAAGGTTTGCGCCAATGGCTGTAAACGACTGGGAACCCGAAAATGTGACTGGGCTTGTCGATACCGCGAAAACACTCCGCTTTTCCTAAACAGTACAGTGTGCAGTACCTCGCACAATTTAAATAAAGCAGTAAAGCATGGCATAAGTACAGGAAGTAAATAAAACCTCAAACTAGTTTGTGGCCCCAAGAAATAAGAATGAATCAAGCTCTGGCTCAGGGGGGGTTCATAAGCCTCCCGGATGTGGATAGCGCGAATATTCAAGGAACAGGAATCAAGTACTCGGGGTCCTACGGGACACAAGTGAGCCTGAAAAACCAAATAGCGAATATGGCTCACCGATGCCACTTTCATTAGTTATCCCATTAATACTCAGGTTAAGTTGTTTAGGTACCTCATTATCCATCAGACACTCACATACCCTACACATGCTGTTCTACGACTCGCATGGCTCAAACAACTCCTGTAGTAATGGCTCATGGGATGGAAGAACAAGCTTCGGTGGGGTTTAAAAGTAAAGGCTATGCAATACTTGGGATTCAATTTAATGCAATCGCGATGCAATGAGGCAAGAATAAGAAAGGGGCAATAGGTACTATATGTATGCAAGCATGTGGTAGTGCTTGCCTGGCAGCTCAGTTGAAGCGAGAGAAGGATCTGGGTAGTGCTCCTGGTTCTCTTGATATATCCCCTGCTCAGCGTCTATTCGAAGAAGAACCAAACAAACAAGGGCCAACATAAATAAAGTGCGCAAGCATATGAATTATATGCGACAAGCAAACAATCATGACATGATGGATGATGCACAATTTGCATGGCATTAATGTAGCATGGCATGGGTGAGATGTGGAATACAAGAATAAATCATTTTATCGGGTTTTGGCCCCATTTTATCCTCATATTAGTTGTTGTATACTTTATATTTATATGATGCATGCTTCAAAACAAAACATGGAATGCATAAACAGAAAGGTCTCGTCGAGCTAATCATTTTAGACATATTATTTGCTAAATTTGGAGTTATAAAACAAAAGTTATTAATTAATTAAGAAAAGGGCATTTTATTGTAATTTTAATTAACTTGGATTTTTAAGTGTCCAAAATATATTTTGAAGGCCATATTTGGATTCCTCACATTTTTCTGATTTGAAAACATATATTATTTCCATTATTTGGATTTATAATTTAAAAGTTATTTAAAAACAGAATTAGAATTTGAATTTAAATTAATTTGAAAAGATTTGAATTAAACAGAATACAGAAACTCCTTTTGTTACCCAGCTCAAAGCTAGCCACAGTCAATGACCAGTGGGGCCATGCTGACTGGATGACACAGGCGCACAGAAATTCTTCTGTCACCACGAGCTAACCTAGCCACTGCGTTTGACAGGTGGGGCCTGCGGCCACGGGGTCCACGTGACAGCGGCGAGAGGAAAAGAAACTGACAGGTGGGGCTGAGATGGAGTGCGGTTGAGGTTCTGGAAACAGGGGGGTTCCTCTGCAAAACTTACGCGGAGGCAGACAGGTGGGTCCAAGAGGAGCGCGGGTTGCGTGCGCAAAACAGCAGGGGGTTACGTGCAAAAAGGGCGCCGTACTGTTCCTCTTCTCCGCGGCAGAGGACAGATCGGTGCGCGTCCGACGCAGGCGCGGCGCGGGAAATCGAACTCCGGACCTGGCGTGCACGCGCGGAGGCGGCAGCCACTGGGCTGGGGGCGGGTTGGTGTTAGGAGGGCGGACGGGGCCTAGTTGGGGCTTGGCGCTACGCGGGAGTGAGTAGACAGAAGCGAGCGACGGCGCGCGGAGGGCGCTCGACGAAAGGGCCGGCGGATCTAGGCGACGATGGCGAGGCGGAGCCTGTCCAGGGGGGTTAGGGGCTCACCGAGAGTGTGTCGGTGGTGGCGGATCTGGCCGGCGAGCAGCAGGACGACGGTGATGCAGAGGCCCAGCGGTTTAGGGTTTCGGGGTCGGCGTCGTGATGTTCTTCGGCTCCAGCCCTTCTCCTCCTCGCTGACGGTTACTGGACGAAGCAGAGAAGCCTCCTCGTCCTTCTCGATCACCTCCTCGTCGCGCTCGTTGGCTGGATCGGCGCAGCGTGGTTGGAGCAGACGGTGGCCGGCGTTGGGGGTAGACGGTGGTGGAGAGGAAGGAGAGAAGAAGGCGAGGCCCTGGGCGGATCTGGGAGAGGCCAGAGGCGAGAGAGAGGGGGGTAGATAGGGACGGGAGAGGAGAGGGGTGCCGTGGGGGAGTGGTAGATGGAAAAGGTGGCTTCGGCCACCTTTTTCTCCTTCCTCCTCCTCACGTGCTCGGTCGGCCAGGGGCAGGGCAGGCAGGGGGTGGCTTCCAGGTGGGGCAAGGTGAGGCTAGGGAGGCAGGCTCGGCGTGGTGGGGTCGCACGGCAGAGAGAGCTAGAGAGAGAAGGAGAGGGGAGGCTCGGGCTAGGGTTAGAGGCTCGGGATCGGGTGAGCTAGGCTCGGTTAGGGTTTGGGTAGAGGGTAGCTAGGGCAGGGGTGAGGTGGCCAGGGAGAGAGGGTTTAAGCAAGATCAAGATGAGACCAAGCCAAAAGAGGAATAGATAGAAAAGGGTGTGATGGAAAAGGATGGAGATGTTGATGGGGTTTTAGGGTTAGATGCTTGCATGCATCAAGCAAGATCAAGCATAAGAGGTTAGAGAGAGGTATGGGGAAAAGATCCACTCAAAATTCAAATAAAAACCAAAAGGCTAGAAAAAGGTGGTACTTGCATGGCCCATGCATAAATAATTAATGACATGATTATCCTTGTGAAAACAATATTATTAACAAGGCATTATTACTATGCATTACCCAAAAATGTGGAGTAAGGCCAAGCAACAGAAAACAAGTGAAAGTTTCAGATGAATTAGATGGAGATGCTCACATTTGATTATAATTGGTACTTGCTAGTGTGTTTATTCCACTAGATGTTCAGTAGTCCCAATAATACCCCAACATGAGCATAAATCCATGATAATCCATATGGAAGCTAGGGAAAAGGTTCCACTCACAAGGCATGCAAAGGTGGCCATGTGGCTCTCATATATCAATAATGTGAAAACAACATGATGCTAAGATGAGAGCATGTGGAAAAGAATTGGATCCATCCCAACCCATATGAGCTAGAGGTAAAACCCAAATAAAGTGCAAAACTCATATTTAGTTGGATGGTGGAATTATAAGATGGTGAAAGAAAGGTGGTGGAGTTAATAAGAGATATGCCCCCAACTCAACTTGGGCATTAAACAATATATCAAGAACCAAATACAATATCAAGAGGCAACTACAATTAACAATGCATATGAGATAAGAACCAAACAAAAGGGGTTTTATATGATGCTCAAATGCAAGGTGGCATGATGTCATGAGCATGATATAATGATGATGCAACAATTATATATAAGAAGTAGCCATTATATTACTAGACCAAGTAGCATTACAATTGTTAGACAATTGGGATGCTACATCACCCACCTCTGTCCGCCGCTCGCCATCGACAACGCCGACGTCCCCGACCTTCCCCGGCCTCGTCGATCCCACCATCGGCTTCCTGGTGAGCCTCTGGTGCTCAGGCACATCTTCTCTTCCTCCCTCATGGTCTATATCTCCTCCGCATCGTGTAACCGCCGCCGACCACCGCAGTTCCTCCTCGTTCTCTGTTCTCCGGCGACCAAAAAGGGGAGGCGCCGCCACTACTAGGTCAGCCTCGACCTCCTCTTTCTAACCAGCCCAACCACAAGTCCCCGCGTGTAGCAGATCGACGGGAGCAAGATCGACCTGAGAGGAGCTCCATTGCTGACGTCAGCGTGATGCAATATTTGTTTTTTTTTCTTTTATTATTTCTGTAATTATTTCAGTGAAGAAAATACCTGACATGTGGGCCCTATCTGTAAGCGATAAAAACATTTCCATAAATGTTTTCTAATTAAGAAAATTGTTTATGTAAATTCCAAAAATGCAAATGGTTTTATAATATTCCAAAAAATAATTTAAAATGAAATAATTTAAAATGCAATTATTTTATAATGCATCCGCGCGCAGAGAGCAGAGAGCAGCCGCGCCGGCGCCGCGTCCAGCCCTCGCCGTCGGAGCCACCGCCCTCGCCCTCGCCGTCGGAGCCGCCGTCCACGCCTCTGCGTCCAGCAGTCGTCGGCGGCACAATGTGAACAATGTGTCAAAGCTGGCGGCATAATGTGAACAATGTGAACAATGTGTCAATGCGGTAGCCGTCCACGCCTCTGCGTCCGGCAGTCGTCCTCTGTGAACAATGTGGGGAATATGTGTGATGTATAAAAGATGCAGTCGTGTATTCATATTTGAGTAAAGTTTCTGATGTTGTAACATCGATAATATTGTTTACTTAGTGTTGGTGGTGAACTTGATGGTCAAAATAGGGAAACTCGAAACTAAGATGGCATGTAATTATGGAGGGATTAGTAGTATAGATAGGGTGTCAAGCGGGGCGGGGTCGCGGACAACATAGTTTCACCGGCTAATATAAATTGTACTACATGCATAGATTAAAACTTGTATACAAATTGGACCTCTGACTCATCCTGATTAGGGTTTCGACCCCTCGGAACTCGTTTAAAATGATCAAGCATCCTTAGGGTTTTAATTTCATTTGTTTATTTATTTGTGTATTTTTGTATGAATAATATGTATATTTGTGTATGAATCCAAGTCCACTTGAATGTTTACACTCTTACTCTAGATAATATTATTGTTTTAGAAACTATGGATCCACTTAGTAGAAACCTTGAAGAAGAAGAAATAATGGAGAACATTATTGATGAGGACACCTCACAATATCTGAACTTGGAGGGACATTATGACGACAGCTCAAGTACTAGTCATGGAGAAGATGAAGACTCCGGTGAATGCGATTTAGTGGGTACAAAGTCCGGCGAGGTATATGCATTGATTAAGCCTCTGCTGACTTCCACCAACAATCTTCTTCTACATGTATTAATTAACGCTTCTTTCTTCTTTTAGCCCTCTGGATCGACCAGCCAGTAACCATCTTCTTCTATGAAAAAGAACAAGCGAGGCACGAGCCAGCGTTTGAAAGATCGTGCAAAGTTCACGATCGAAGCAGTCCGTGTTGATGGCAGGCCGATGGAGCCCAAGAAGGCCGCTGACAAATTTGTACGTCAGGCTGGAATTCTTGTTAGGGACCAAATCCCAATCATAATTGAAAATTGGAATAAGCCAAAGAAGGGCGACGGTACCTTTGTCGATGAACGATCAAAAGAAACGCTTTGGAATTCGTTGTTGGTAAATTTCACCCTTCCGCCAGAGGAGGATGAAAACAACCCGGTTATAAAGGAAAAGGTCAAAGAGTAGACTCTAAAGAAGATGGCTGACGCTTTCCGCAACTGGAAGACAAAATTGAACAAAATTTTCAAATCTGGCGAGACTCCAAATTTCGAAGATTCATATTATGCGAAGATAAGACCTCACTGGCCCGAATTTGAGACATATAAAAAAGTGCTATAGCTAAAAAGAGGTTAGAAACCAATACGCTTAATGCCCTGAAGAAGGAATATCACTAGACGACGGGGTCAGGTGGCTACATATCTCAGAGGCCTAAGTGGGAGGAAGCTGAGAAGGCCCTGCGTGCTAGAGGGATCACACCCCAGACAGATGGGTGGGACCTACGTGCAAAGACTTGGTTCTACGGAATCGGGGCAAGGTTGGACCCAGAAACAGGATTGTGTATCTTCCCAACCCTCCTTGCCAAACCCGTCACTGAACTCATCACGGCATACGAGGAAACATCCGCCAGGACCTTCCATCCCGACAGAGAGAATGACCAGCTCACACGCGCCATCGGTAAAAAAGAACACCCTGGACATGCACGAGGCACAGGGGGTATGACGTGGAAGGATGGGTTTGCCGACTGGAGCGACTCTTACAGATTGCGCGGAAGAAAAGAAAAAGAGCGTACAGAGCGGATGACACAGATAGAACATGCACTTGCGGCACTGCAGGTGCAAGTGAATACACAACAGAGCCATCAAGCTACCTGCCCATCTCAGCGGCACGAAGAGCCTGCATTAGAAGCTGCCGGTGGCCCAGACTCTGCGCGGAAAAGCAGTGTGGCCTCCACGGAGAACGTGCAGCCCACGCTTGAAATGGCGGGTCCTCGATACCCCGTGGATGAGATCACGGAGAGCGAACACGCTGAGCTGCATGTGAGATTAATGGGATTATCCATTAAGGTGGCTGTCGGCTATGCCTTACCTCTTATAGCTAGTGGAACTTACCACTGCCGACCGATTCCAGATGGCTATGCTATTGTCGGGGTGGATGAGGTTGTGAAGGAATATGAGGAAGCACAACTTGACCATGCTACAGGTGAAGGGGAAACTCAACTCAAATTTGCAGTGAAAACAACCATTCTTTGGAAGAAGGAACACATCGTGCCTCCAAATTGGAGGTCACTGGCACCCCCGCCGTCTCCGCAGCGTCAGCAGTCTGAGCCGCTTCATCTATCTCCTGCGTGGCAGCCATCTCCGGCGCTTCAGCCATCTCCTGCGCGGCAGCCATCTCCGGACCGTCAGCCATCTCCGGTGCTTCAGCCATCTCCTCAGCGTAAGCGGAAGAGCACTGCCACGAAGAGCATCAGTAGCACTGCCACAAAGAAATCCGCAGGAAACCGTACGCCAAAGAGTTCAAAAAACTACGTCCCGCAGCCTTCCGCCAAGCCATTGCCGGTTTTACCGTGGAATTGTAGCGACGAGGAGACCAATAGGATCTCGGAAGAACAGGTCAAGAAATTCTTTGCACCTAGACAGGCCGAGCCAAAGGAGAAAATAGATCCGGCGGTGGTGGAGAAGTTTTACAAAAATCTTTTGAAACCTGAAACCCCACTTGTGCCGGACTACGAGCGCCAGATTTTGAAGGCGGATGCAAGGCGCCGTAGGGAGACTGAAAGTAGCAGTCGTGAGGCACCCCAGAAAACAGTTCCCATGCTCGGAGAGCAGGAAAACCAATCATGCGCCCCGCTCCAAATGTTCGACACACGGGACGCTCCTCCCGTAAATGATTACGAGGCAGAGCTACAAAGAAAGGCCAATGAGATGGGGATGACTTACATTGTATATTTGAACGTCATGGGAGACAACTTGCCCAAATGCGATGCCAACCCCATACAACCATGGAAGTATGGGAAGAATCTCGTCAAGAAAGAGGAGCTCAAGAATCTACCAACAAAGATGCGAAAATTGCACAAGTGGTGCCTTGATTTCTGCAAGACGAGAAAAGAAGAATGGATCACGGCGCATATAAGAGATGAGATTTTCTTCTGCGGAGACGACGGGATCGACTTCAACATTCAAGACTTGCATTTTCTATTCAATCAGAAGGAACTCGACAAAGCTGCCATCAGCCTTTATTGTGTGTAAGTACTATTTCTGTAATTTATATCTCATCTCATTCACTTCATTAATTGCATGTATATATATGCTCACCATATATGTATATACTATTATGCAGGAAAAAGGTTATGGAATGCAGGAAAGGAGGCCCTTTTGACATTGGGTTCGTTGACCCAAATAGAGTTGATGAAGAAGTGGTAAGAACCAAACCCGGGAAAACAGAAGATTACTTGCTAAGGTCTTTACTGAGACAACAAACCAAAAGGGAAATACTATTGCCTTACAAATTCTCATGAGTACTGTTACCCTCTCTCTTGTACACATTCTATTTCGGCTTACTCGATGTTAAGTGTAACTGATGATGAGTTATGCGTGCGTAGGTTCCACTTTATTCTGCTAGTCATTCAACCCGACTCAGGAAAAGTCCTTGTCATGGACTCGTCACGAAAAGAAAAAGAGATATGGGCAGACTTTAGAGAGATGCTCCAGAGGTAATTTCAATCATATTATCGCACTAGATCGGCAACTTTCGTGACAACAAGTAATTAATTACTCCTTTATCCATTTTCTTTGCCGGACAGGGTTTGGAAAAGGTTCACGGGCAGGGCCGTGGGTGAATGGTCAGAAGAACTAAAATTTGTAGACCAAAATGTAAGTAATACTAGCTAGCTAGGTCTGCGTATCTCTTTGATTCTGCTTCCAATTCCATTATATCATTCTTTAATGATTATTATTTTGATTGAACTCTCTATTCTGGTAAAGTGCGCGCATCAGGGACACGACAATAACTTATGTGGGTACTATGTTTGCGAGTTCATTCGCAACACGATATGTGCGATGGGCCAAGCCGCACTAGAACAACTTAGAGTAATTAAACAAAGTCCACAACATTATTTTATTACCATCAATTGTGTTGAGTTTTATTCTTATATATATATTGACGGCCCATTATTCGTATATATTCAGATCGAACGGATGCGGGACCAACTCCTACCATTTGAATGCATACGAGCCATTCAAGAGGAATTGGCGGGGTTCATACTTGATGAGGTCGTCACGCCTGGCGAAGAACTCTTTAGATATCCACCAAAATGAACAATGACGATGTATGTGCCGATGACGATGTATGTGCCGATGACGATGTTTGTGTATAATAATAGTTGCTTAATTATTCATGTACTCGTATGTACCGATGACGATTTATGTGTATACCGCTCCCAATCGATTCCCCCTTCCCCCCCTCCCGCAGAAATACGCCCAGAACGGGGCAGAGGCAGAAGTCTACCGTGGCAGAGATTTAGGCCGTTTTCCTGCCGCGGCAGGAAAACAGCCTAAATCTCTGCCGCGGCAGAAGAACCTTTAACACCGGTTCCAGCCCCGAACCGGTGTTAAAGGGGGGGGCTTGAGGCCTGCGGCAGCCCCACCTGCGCCACCCTTTAACACCGGTTCGTATAAGAACCGGTGTTAAAGGGCCCCCCCCTCTAACACCGAACCCTCAACAGTGGTTGAGGAACCGCAGTTAGAGGGCCCTCCCAACCGGAGTTAAAGGGGGGCTCTGCACTAGTGCTTTAACAAATTGATGGTAGAAACCGGCTAAACCGTGAAAGCTACGAAGTTCACTCACATTGGTAGGAATAGGCCAATCTCGTATGTCTTTCACTTTGGAAACATCAACTTCAATACCATTCGAAGAAACAACAAATCCATGAAAAATAAATTTGTCTTGAGAGAAAGTTCACTTTGGGAGTTTAGCATATAGCTTTTCATTTCGAAGGATTTGTAAAACCTCCTTAACATGTGTAACATGCCCCTCTAGTGACTTGCTATACACAAGGATATCATCAAAATAGACAACAATACTTTTTCCAATGAGAGATCTCAAAAAATGGTTCATGAGGCGCATGAAGGTGGATGGGGCATTAGACAAGCCAAAAGGTATAACAAACCATTCATAGAGACCATGTTTTGTCTTGAAGGTAGTTTTCCACTCATGCCCTTTAGCCATGCGTATTTTATGGTAAACACTACAAAGATGAATTTTCGAGAAAATAGTGGATCCACACAACTGATCAACCATGTCATCAAGATGGAATATAGGATGCCAATAACGCACGGTGATAACACTGATTGGATGGCAGTCCATGCATAACCGCAATGTATCATCCATTTTTTGGACAAGAATCATGGGTACTGCACTTGGGATAGTGCTTACTTGGATCAATCCTTTGGAGACGAGTTGGTTGATTTGTCATTCGATATCTTTTGTCTCATCCGGGTTCGTGCCATATGCAGCACGGTTTGGGAAAGGTGTGTTGCGTATGAGGTTAATGCGGTGCTCTATTCTGTGAAGAGGAGGTAGTCCATGAGAGAGCTGATGGGGATATGCCTACCGGGGTATACCCAGCAGGACGTTTCCGACTGGCCCAAGACTTGGCGAGTGGGCCTGCAAGACAACGACTGGATTGAAGCCCAGCAAGGAACCAAGCGACTGGAAGCTGAAGGCCCAGGCGAGTAGATAGGCCCAGTCGGATTAGGTTAAACGAGTATCGAAGCTTTAACTGAATCGGTTGAGATATGTAAACCCTAGGGGAGGTGAGCCTATATAAACCTCCCTGCGGGGCGTGTAGAGATACGTTCCATCATACCCCCACGCGACTCGCCGCCTAGCCGCCGAGCTCGCCCATTGTACCAACTTCATAATACAATCTAGCAGGAGTAGGTCTTTATCCTCCGGGGGGCCGAACCTGGGTAAAACCCTGTGTCTCCGCCCTCATCTCGCTCCGCAGATGGCTGGCCGCCCTTGCCCCTTGTTCTACTACTCGCTGCCGATTGCAGCATCTGCCGTGACCATTCCCACGACAGTGGCGCCCACCGTGGGGCCTGGCCGGTCTGGCCGGTGTTCTGCGGCGAGATCCAATCTGCCCATCAATGAGACGGTCGCCACCGGCCGCATGATAGCGATCGGCGAGATGCTCCAAATCTTGCCGAGCAGCTACGTCCCGGCGACGCGACCCGTCACGCACAGCGTGATCCTGCCGATCAGCACGATCAGCCTCTTCGTCGGCCTCACCGACGTCATCGTCTCGGAGGACTCGGCTCGCATCCGCGAGTCGCCGCCACGCGATCGGCTCTCTGAAAGCCAGATCCGCACAATCCATCGCCTCGCCTCTGAGTATAATTCGGCCCACAGCGGCGTGGCCGAAAACTCAGCAGCCGCGGAAGACGCGGCCCTCAACGACGACGCCGACTCGGCGACCCCGGCGTCACTCGCCGGGTCCATCACCGCGGCTTCACCCGTGGGCTCCATTACTCAGGTCTCCAACATGGGAGACTTCGAGGACCCCTCCATCCTCGGGATCTTCGAATTCGACTCCGGGTCGGAGAACTCCGCCGACCTCCGTGACGGAACCAGCCGCCACGCTGCGACCTACATGGCGACCGGCACCGATCCGCCAGAGGATCCATTCTCCACCCCAATCCCTCCTAACGCCACGGCGACGGAGGTCGAGGAACTCCGCCTGAAACTGGCGGAGGCAGTGCGCAAGGAGCAAGCCGAGCGCGAGAAATTTCGCCTCGAGCAGGTGACGGCGTAGGAGCTATCGCGCTACCACCAACAGCAGATCAGGTCGCGCCTGAACCCCATCGTTCAGGGGCGCGCCCTGAACTTCGACGACGAAAACGACCCGGCAAACGTGGCCGAGCGCGCGATCTGCGAGAACGCGCCACCAGGAGGAAGCGTCCGACCCTGCCAGGGTCGACGGCGATGGGCGCCCCGCCTCCACCCAACCGCACACCCCCAGGGACCAGCCGCGGATAGTAGTCTCCTCACAGGAGCGAGACGCAAATGTCCTCCCACTATTCTCCACCCCTATGGACAACCTCGTGGCAGGCCGAGCAGCAGCCGACAGCATCACGGCCACCGGCGACGGCGCCCTACAGATCCAATACGTCAGGGCCCTGCTCGCAAAGGCCGTCGAGCAGCAAAGAGCGGGCACCGACTCGCAAGGTCGAGTATACTCGCGTTCTTCGGGAAGCAGGGCGGCCTCGAGCGGCCGCCCAATGGCGGCAAACACACTCAACTGCCCACCACCGGAGCCACTGCAGCTCCAACACCGACCCGCGAACGCGGCACTCTCCGCCAACGACCCCAGGCCGGCGACCAACCTCGTCGCCGCCAACGGTCAGCCCATCAACGCCCGCACCCACATCATCAACAACCAAAGCTGGCGCGCACGCCAGCCCGACGACCTGCGGCACACCCTAACCAATCGCCACGACGGCGAGCCCATGGGGTTGCTTAGTCGACTCGGCCCCAAGTGCTTCGGACCGATGATCCGAGGCGAGAAGTACCCGCCAAACTTTAAGGCGCTGAAGGAGATAGAAAAGTACGATCCCTCGTACGACCCCGCCATCTGGCTCGACACATACCTCATGGCAATGGGCATCGCAGGCCACACCGACCTACTGGCCGCCCGTTACCTCCCCCTGATGATGGAGGGGACGTGCAGGCAGTGGATCAACACCCTCCCTCAGGACAGTATAGACTCCTGGGAGGAGATGCGCGACGCTTTCGTCAGGCACTTCGAGTGCTCCTACACCCGCGCCACAACTATCGAGGACCTGGAGCGATACGTCCAGGGACCCCGCGAGTCGACCCGCAACTGGGTCCAACGGTGGCAAGAACTCTGGTACAACGCGGTCGGCATCCACCCGGACACCACGATCCATTGCTTCAAGACCTCGTGCCGATACGAGCCCCTGGTCGCCAAGCTCAAGCGACACTCTCGCACACTCGACAACATCCCCGACCTCCTCGAGATCGCCAAACGGTACGCGGAGGAAGATCCAAACCAGGAAACTAACGACGAGTCAGGAGGTCAACGCCGCACGAGCGGCAACGACAGCGGACGACGGTTCGACCTGCGCTACAGCAACACTCGCCTCACCGGCAAGCGCCGCAGTGACGGGCGAGTCGACTTCGTCGCCAACGCAGGGCATGTGCAACGCGAGCCCAAGAGCTTCCGCCGCGACGGAGGACAACGCCGCGACGGCGGCAACTACAAGGCCAAGCCAAGGTTCGACCCCGCGGCTCTCCTTAACCAACCTTGTTCGTTTCATAGCAGGGAAGGAAAGCCCGCCACGCACACCACCGCCGACTGACACACCCTCAGGGAGATTGAGAAGGCACGGCTAGCACGGGAGGACCCCGACAATGACCCGCCAAACGGCGGAAAATTCAGCAAAGTGGCCGGCTCGCTCCACACCTTCACGGGCTTCAACACGAAGCGCGAGAAGAAGGTCATCGCCCGCGCCGTCGCCGTCAATGCGGTGGCCCAGGTGGACGTCCCCCAGTTCCTCAACTGGTCGGAGCAGCCCATCACCTGGAGTCGACAAGACCACTCGCCACGCATCGAGTACCCAGGTCGAGTCGCCCTGGTGGTCAAGCTCAAGGTCGGCGACTACTGGCTCCCCAAGACATTGATGGACGGCGGAAGCTCCATCAACATCCTGTACCTGGACACCTTCAGGCGGCTGCGGCTCCCATAGTCGATGATCGAGACGACCCACACCACGTTCCACGGCATCGTCCCCGGTCGGAAGGCGTACCCGATCGGCAAGGTCACGCTGCCAGTCACCTTCGGCACACCAGCAAACTTCCGCACCGAGCGAATCGTCTTCGAGGTCGTTCCATTCGACAGCCCCTACCATTGCGTCCTGGGGTGCCAGGCGTTCGCCAAGTTCATGGCAGCGCCCCACTACGCGTACAACGCGATGAAGCTCCCCGGGCCGTGCGGCGTCATCACCATCAACGGCGACCCCGACATGGCCGCCGAGTGCGAGGCCAAAGGCGCCGAGCTCGCTGACGCCGTCATCGCGGCGGAGACCAACCACGCGGATGAACTCGCCAAATACGCGAGCGCGGTCAACAAAGACGACCCCACCATACTCAAGAAGCCCAACTCGGAGGGCACAAACACCTCAACCTTTGAGGCCACCACGCACACCCGTACCGTCGAGCTGGTCCCAGGCGACTCCAGCTAGACAGTGACGATCGGGACGGGCATGAGCCCAGCATAGGAAGGCGCGCTCATCGAGTTCCTCCGTGAGAATAGGGACACCTTCGCATGGAAGCCCTCTGACATGCCCGGTATCCCCAGGGAGCTCGCTGAGCACAAGCTAAACGCCGACCCCAAAGTGCGACCTGTCAAGCAGTCGCTGCGACCCTTCAATGAAGAGCGTCGCCGAGCAATCGCCGAAGAGGTGCAGCATCTACTCGCTGGAGGCTTCATCCGGCCGATCAAATACTCCAAGTGGCTGGCAAACCCAGTCCTGGTCGAGAAGAAAAACGGGACCTGGAGGATGTGTATCGACTACACAAACCTGAACAGCGCCTGCCCAAAGGAGCAGTTTGTCCTCCCGCGGATCGACCAGATAATCGATTCCACCGCGGGCTCGGAGTCGCTGTGTTTCCTCGACGCCTACTCTGGTTACAACCAGATCAAAATGGCTGTCGCGGACGAGGAGAAGACGGTGTTCATCACGCCATTCGGAGCCTTCTGCTACACCGCCATGACCTTCGGCCTCAAGAATGCCGGGGCAACCTACCAGCGGTGCATGCAAGAATGCCTTGCAAGCCAAATTGGCCGCAACATTCACGTCTACATCGACGACGTGGTCGTAAAGTCCGCTCGCCAGGGCGACCTACTCGCCAACCTGGCGGAAACGTTCGCCAACTTGCGAAGATACAATATAAAACTCAACCCAGGCAAATGCACCTTCGGTGTACCCGCAGGCAGCTACTGGGCTACGTCGTCTCCAAGCGCGGGATCGAGGCGAACCCCACCAAGATCGACACGATCGCCTGACTTGGCAAACCCGAGTGCTTGCGCGACGTTCAGAAGCTGGCCGGGCGAGTAGCGGCTCTCAGTCGCATCATCCCCCGCTTGGGCGAGAAGGCAATGCCTCTATATCGCCTGATGCGCAAGAACCCCACATTCCAGTGGGACAAGGAGGCGGACGACGCCCTCCGCGACCTCAAGAAGGTGCTACTCGCCGCACCGCTACTCGCCGCCCCGGTCGACAAAGAACCCATGCTAGTCTACGTCGCGGCTTCCGAGCGCGTCGTCAGCGCGGTCATGATCGTCGAGCGACCGGAGGAAGGAAAGGAGCGCCCAGTACAGCGATCGGTCTACTACATCAGCGAGGTCCTCACCGAGTCGCGCCAGCGGTACCCGCAGTACCAGAAGCTGGTATACGCGGTCTTCAGGGCACAGCGACGCCTGCCGCACTACTTCCAGGAGCACCCGATCACGGTCGTCTCCTCCGCACCGTTGCAGGACATCATCCGCAACCGTGAGGCGACCGGGCGAGTCGCCAAGTGGGCCCTCGAGATCGGCGTCCACAACATCAAATACGAGCCACGAAGAGTGATCAAGTCGCAAGCCCTAGCGGACTTCATCGCCCACTGGGAAGAAGCCCAGCAGCCAGAGAAGCTGCCATACCTCCACTACTGGAGCCTGCACTTTGATGGCTCCAAGAACGCGGACGGTGCAGGCGCAGGGATCGTGTTAACTTCTCCGAAGGGCGACAAGCTCCGCTATGTCCTCTGCCTGGACTTCACACCCTGCACAAACAGCATGGCCGAGTACGAGGCCTTACTACACGGCATGAGGGCCGCCAGGGAGATGAATGTCAACCGCCTACGCTGCTACGGCGACTCCGACCTCGTCACAGGACAAGTTGCTGGCACCTGCAACGCCGTCTCCCCCACCATGGCGGCGTACCGCCAAGCAGTGGACAATCTGGGCGGACAATTCACAGGCTACTCCGTCGAGTGGATCGATAGGCGGAAGAACGAGGAGGCCGAAGCCCTCTCTCGCATCGGGTCGGCTCGACTCGCACCACCCTCCGGCGTCTTCCTCGACACGATCACCAAGCCATCAGTCTCTCCCCCAAGGGAGATCGACATCGGAGTCCCGCTCCAACCAGAAGCAGCCCTGGTCGTACTCGTAAACGAGCCAAACGACTGGACCAAGCCCTACATCGCCTACCTGGAAGCCGGCACCTTGCCGGCAGACGAGACGGAAGCTCGAATGATCGCCCGTCGATGCAAGTCCTACGCCATCATCGACGGTGAGCTCCACAAGCGCAGTGTCACCGGCGTGTTCCAACGCTGCGTCCAACCCGCTGACGGACGCAAGATCCTCCACGACATCCACTCCGGTGACTGCGGCCACCACGCCGGCGCCTGCTCTCTTGTTGCCAAGGCTATGCGACATGGATTCTACTGGCCCACCGCACACGCCGACGCTGTCGACATCGTCCAGCGGTGCGCCGGGTGCCAGAAGTACGCCAACCAGACGCACGTGCCGAGCACAGCGCTCAAAACAATCCCCATCACCTGTCCATTCACCGTATGGGGCATGGACATGGTGGGCCCCTTCAAGAAGGCTCCCTCCGGTTACACCCACCTCCTAGTCGCAGTCGACAAATTCACAAAGTGGGTGGAGGCCAAGCCAGTCCGGAAATGCGACGGGAAGACCGCCACGAAATTCCTACGCGAACTCATATATCGCTACGGGTTCCCCAACAGCATCATCACGGACAACGGCACCAACTTCGCCAAAGGAGCCATGGCCGAATTCTGCGAAGAGCACCACATTCGGCTCGACCTCGCGTCAGTCGCCCACCCGGAATCCAACGGCCAGGCGGAACGGGCCAACCAAAGCATCCTCCACGGCCTGAAGCCGCGACTCCAAGTACCACTCGAGCGCACCGCCGGGTGCTGGGTCGAGGAGCTACCCTCCGTCATCTGGGGAATCCGCACCTCGGTCAACAGGTCGACAGGATTCACCCCCTTCTTCATGGTGTACGACGCCGAGGCAGTCATGCCCACCGAACTTGATCACGACTCGCCAAGGGTCGTCCACTACACGGAAGCTGCGAACGAACTCGCACGACAGGATGGAGTCGATCAACTCGACGAGGCACGCGACCTAGCTCGCTCGCGCACCACCATCTACCAACAAGGACTCCGCCGCTATCACAGCCGGCGGGTGAAAACCCGCACCTTCCAAGAAGGCGACCTGGTGCTGCGTCTCATCCAGGACAAGAAGGGCATGCACAAGCTTTCCCCTCCATCGGAGGGACCATTCGCCATCGGCCGTGTACTCGGCAACGTTGCCTACTACCTCACCGACGTCCGTGGGGACGGCGAACTCGACGTCAAGCGACCATGGAATGTAAACCTCCTACGAAAGTTCTACGCCTAGAACCCCACATATGTACTCTCCAGTCGCTACGAAATAAAAAGAAACGGTTACCGCAAATTGCGCCTACTCTCCGTGTCTTGTGCCACTCGCACTCGTAATAATAGCAACACGCTAACCGCAGAAGTCAACCTTTGGTACAGCGATCGGCACGGCTAAGTAGTGCGGTGCAAGAGCACTGAGTCACCTCAGGTCTTGCATCGTCCACGAAAAACGCCTACCCGGAGCCCCATTGGAGTCGCCTAGCTCGACTGGTTCTACGAACCAAGACTACTGCCTACGCTTCTTACAGCGACCACGGTCCTCTGCATCCTCGACATAGCGACTCGAACGGCTAAGTACCACGCTCGGGGACTGCGGACCAGTTCACCTTGAGCGGTCCGGGAAAACGCCAAGTAGGAGAGCATGCCCAGGACTCGCCACACGACTGACCCCACGGGCCAGGCAGGAGTGACGCGCACAAACTAACGCGCCAAGTCCTCACTCACCCTCGAGTCGTGCCTGGAACAGCCAAGTACCACGCTCGGGGACTCGGCCACCTGACCTCGTTCGCGCACGGGAAAATGGCGAAGTATAGCGCGTTCAAGGGAGTCGCCTAGCGACTGGCTCTTCGAGTCCGGGCGAGTCGACCACAATAATAAAACACACAAAGACAACAAACACATCACATACGAGGTAAACCCCATAAAAGGGTGGACGCGCTCGGGGACTCGTTCAAACAACAATCACAAACACTTGACAAATACCAAAATAGACATGACATCTCATTCGATAGCATGTTGCGTTGTCTCGCATTACAAAATATGCCCGCATGGCAGAACTGCTGCTAACGCCACAAGGCAAACTATCCTATTCTGCAGGCTTAGACGACGACTCGCCAACTCCCCGGCGATTGCGGATGAATGGCGTGTACGGGTTCGACGGATACATCGTCAGTTCACCCGCCATCGCCGCGCGGAAGGGTTGCTCAACCTTGAAATCACGATGCGGCTGCTCGGGGTCGCCAGACACGACGACCGTCTCCTGGTACGGAAGGAGGTCGCCCATCGCCAAGACACGCTTCGAGTACTTGGCGGCGCGGTCATGCAACTTGAGGACCTCGAAAAGCTCCACCGCGCCGGTCGACGATGGGTAGCCACTCGTCACGTCGTCGATGTCGAAGTCCTCGAGGAAGTGGGCAAGTCCAAGACTAAGCGTCGTTGCCGCCCCACGCCGAAACGCCGACCGCGTCATGAACTCAACGACCGCGAGCGCCTTCTCCAAATACCTCCACACCACAAATGGCACAACTACTGAAAGAGGCAGACGCACTTACCAATCAACGGGCGGGCGAGATCCGTGATGAAGCATTGAAGCGACGTATGGTCGTCCTGAAGCCCAGCAATAAGGACTTCCGACACTCTGCGATCCTCTTCGGGGGCTGCAACGGCGGCCTTGGCTCGCCCATCGGCTGAGCTCGCTTCTTCCTTCGCCTCCTGCAGCTGGCGCTCGAGGTCGGCGATCCGTTGTTCGGCCGAACTCAAAGCCGACTACGCCGTCGCCAATTCACTAACGGGGACAAGCCCCTGGCGAGCTTCCTCTGCCTTCGCGGCAACAGCCCGAAGCCCTTCGTTCGCCTCCTGGACGATGGCCAGTTCCTTTTCCGCGCACTGCTTCGCTGCCAATCGGTCGGCCGATTCAAGTTGCAGACCCTGCACATCACCAAAAGGTCAATCAAAGAAACTCCTAAAGTGCCCACCCGCTTAAATTCAGCGAGTGCGCACTCGGGGACTGGCAATCAAAGAAACTCCTAAAGTGCCCACCCGCTGAAATTCAGCGAGTGCGCACTCGGGGACTGGTACTCAAAGAAATTCCTAAGTGCCCACCCGCTGAAATTCAGCGAGTGCGCACTCGGGAACTGGATGCGAAAAGTGAATATAAGACACTAAAATGATCAGGCCGCTGCAAAGCACCGACCTGATCCTCGGGGACTGGATGTACCTGGATGGCTGCGCCAAGCATGCCGTGGAGTTGTATCGCGTCCACGGACGCGAGGAGAGCTGGCGTATGCCCACGGCGCTGGTCGACTTCAGCGTCGGCGACTCCTGGAGCGTGGCTCGAAGGCGAAGTTCCACTCGCCGCGGCCGTCTTAGTCATGAAGCGAGGGAAGGTGGCGATAGAGGGACCCGCCCCAAAGGAGGTCGGCTCGGCCGTTCCAGGCAACAGAGCGCCCTCCTTCATGGACGCGGCCGCCTCCATTGCAGGACCAGCCGGCGCGGCCGCCGTGTCGTCAGAAATCGTGACGACGGCGTCACCCTTGGCCTTCTTGCCGTCATCCGCAGGGACGACGACTTCGTCCGCCTTCCTCTTGCGGGAAGAATCCTCCTCGCTGACGACGGACGGCACCTTAGCCACGGTTGGGTGGCCCATCTTCTTCACTCCGGTCCTGTACATCAATCATATAAGCAAGATAATTCAATGATTATGGGAGACAAAGGAAGGCGAGTGCACTCACTTGGCGGCCGGAATGAAGCGCAGCCCCGTACGGAGGCCGGCTAGCTTCTCCAGCTCAGGGCCTAGTCGGCGCCTGAGCCCCATGTCTAGGACGTCACGTGCCCAAGACACGGACGGCTTCTTCGTCGTCGAAGCTGCGATCGGAGCCTCTGTAACTTCTTCGACAGGAGCTTCCCTGCGAGGCAAAGTCGCTGTGGCCGGAGCCTCCCCCAGCCCCGAGACCGGGGCGAATGGTGGCGGCATCGATGCCAGGGGCACCTCGATGGTGGCCGTGTCCAGCGCGGCCGTCGGCGGCGGTGCCTCATCCTTGGCCGGGCTGGGGGCGTCGGAACTACTTGCCGAGTGTGGTGGCGAGGCCGGCCTCGTCGGTTTCATCTTCCTTCTTGGAGGGGCCTTCGCCTCCTTCTCCTTCCTCTTCTTCTTTGATGGAGTAGCTTGGCGGCGCGAGGTCGTCTCTGGAAGTTCTTCTTCATCATCATGGCGCTCGAGGCTCTTGCTCGCCTCGAGCTCGCGCTGACGTTGCCCGCGGGTCTTGCGAGCCAGCGGGGCGGCTTCCTCCTCGGATTCGTCGTTGCTGTCGCTTTCGTTGCTCCTAGCGGGCGACCCGCCCATGTCTTGGACGGACGAGCTCGAATTCTCATCATCCGAGGGCAAGAGCCACCCTTCCACCACTTGGAACAGCTGCAACATAGGCAAGTTGAAGTTAGTATGACCGTGACTGCAAAAGGACTGCGACTGCGAATGATACGAAGTGATTACCGTTGGGGCTGAGCGCTTCGTGGTATAGGGGGCGACCCTAGCTTGAGCGTCCAAGTACACCGCTTGGGTGATTTTCTTCAGGGCCGCGATGTAGTCATCGAGCCTCCACTCGGTTAGGCTAGCTTTTGTCGGGTCGTCCCGGCTGGTGTACTGGTACATGTAGTGCTCGCGCCTGGCCAGCGGGACGAGTCGCCGCCCGAGCCAGCAGTTGTACAGGTTTATCGTCTGGAGGCCCTTCTTCTTCAGACCGCGGATGGTCTGAAGCATCTCGTCGACGACCATCCGCTGGTCGCCGGGAAGCTTGCCGATTTGAAGGCGGCGCGGCTCGGACCGATCGGCGGAGTACCGCGGAATCGCCGTCTCGCCTTCCGGAGTCACCTCGGCAACGTAGAACCACGACTTTTTCCAGTCGCTCGCTGCCTTGGCGGGCAGCATCAGGTCGAAGAATGAGGCCTTCGACTTCAGCTAGAAGGTTAGGCCACCCGCGGCGAGCATTGGGCCGCCCGCCTCCTCGCGGCTGATCCGTCCATGGAACAGATCTTGCCAAAGAGGGAAGTAGGGCCGGCAGCCCAAGTAGCACTCACAGAACGCCACAAAGATGGCGAGCTGCTCGACGCTATGGGGGCCCAGATCCGACGGCTGGATCCCGTAGTAGGAGCAGAAGCGCCGGAAGAATAGGGACGTGGGGAACCCTAGCCCCCGTTTGAGATGACTGGTGAAGCAGATGAACTCCCTCTCTCGCGGGTTTGGAGTCACCTCTCCGGCCACGGGGATGCGCCAGTAGCCGGCTTGCAGAATCCTGGCCTCCTCAAAGGAAGCCAGTTGCGCCCTAGTGCATTTCGATCTGCCCCAAGGTTCGGTGGAGAGGGCCATGGCGGAAAGATTTGTGGGGGCTCGGAGGATTTCCGGTTGGCTGGGTCGCGGTGCAGAGGGAGGCGAAAGGTGCGTGCAGTCGGAGGAAATGGTGAGACGGTGGTCCTCTGATCGCTAGCCATTCCTCTTATATAGCGGTTGCTACCTGCCAAATCAGGGAACCGTTACCGCGCGATGATTACGCCAAAATTTACCGTTGGATTAACTCCAACGGCTAGTTTGACCATGTTTAACGGTCCAACTTTAGCCACTCGGCTCGACGACCCAACCACTATGACAGTGTTTCGCCGACTCGACTCGCCAAAGCTGCGAGTAGTGTGATTAGTTTTTCCTTTATACAAGAGCCCGCCGTTGATTCGACTGGATGTCTACTCAGCAGCCGTATGCTCCGACTGCCAGCAGCCACCTACGCCAAATCGACGACGGCCTCGGGGACTACTGATGGGGATATGCCTACCGGGGTATACCCAGCAGGACATTTCCGACTGGCCCAAGACTTGGCGAGTGGGCCTGCAAGACGGCGACTGGATTGAAGCCCAGCGAGGAACCAAGCGACTGGAAGCTGAAGGCCTAGGCGAGTAGATAGGCCCAGTCGGATTAGGTTAAACGAGTATCGAAGCTTTAACTGAATCGGTTGAGATATGTAAACCCTAGGGGAGGTGAGCCTACATAAACCTCCCTGCGGGGCGTGTAGAGATACGTTCCATCATACCCCCACGCGACTCGCTGCCTAGCCGCCGAGCTCGCCCATTGTACCACCTTCATAATACAATCTAGCAGGAGTAGGTCTTTACCCTCCGGGGGGCCGAACCTGGGTAAAACCCTGTGTCTCCGCCCTCATCTCGCTCCGCAGATGGCTGTCCGCCCTTGCCCCTCGTTCTACTACTCACTGCCGATTGCAGCATCTGCCGTGACCATTCCCACGACAAGAGCTCTTCGGGAAACATATTCTTGAATTCCTGCAAAATATCCATCAAAGAGTAAGGAACATTTTTCAAGGCATTAGTTCATTGAGCTAGTCCCTTGCAAATAAGGACATAGTCGAATATGGATGGGTTGTTCCGCACTTGTCTCATCTCACTTTTGGTGGCAAGAAGAACACTCGTGTTTTTCCCACTCAAGTTTGGCTTGTGTCTCTCACTCTCTATATGGTAGTTCTCTCTCACCACTGTTCTCACAAGATGATTTTATATTTTGCGCCCTCGCTAAAGCCTTTGCATCATCCGCAATTATTTGTCTTGGAGCCATTGGTTGCAAAACACATATCTTGTCAAGACATTGGAAGGTATATGTATTTGTGCGACCATCGTGCAAAGCACCCTTGTTGTATTTCCATGTTCTACCAAGCAACATATGGAAAACCGTCATTGGGACCACATCACACTCCACTGTGTCCTTGTAGGGTACAATTGAGAAAGATACCGAAACAGTGTGCTTGATCTTCATGGACCCTAGGTCACTTATCAATTGTACATGGTAGTGGTTCTTGTGTGGATGGAAAGTGAGGTTGAGGTTCTCACACAACTTGGTGCTTGCAAGATTGTGGCAACTCTCTCCATCAATGACAACTTTAATGGATTTCCCATTGATATCGGCCCGTGTGTGGAAGGTGTTGGATCTTTGATTTCCATGTTCTTGTGCTTGAGTGGTCAAGATCCTTGTGAAAACAAGGGAATGACTTGCGTCGTTCTCACACATGAGTAGTTCTTGGTCATCTTCCACATGTTGCCTTGCCAATGCTTCTTTGACTCTTGCATCAAACTCATCTTCACTCAAGTATTCTTCGTCACCATTGTCATGGATGAACAAAACTTTCTTGTTTCCACATGTGGACGATTTGGGTCCTTTGCATCCACACTTGTAGCATTCACCATTGAATGGTCGGTCATCCTTTGTAGATTTTCCACTTGGGAGCGGTTTTCCTTTAGGAAGTGTGGGTTTGAAGGGAAGCTTGGAGGTACTTGATGATCTTCCATTGAGGTTGGTTACTGTAGTTGTTGATCCTTGGTTGTAGTTGAAATACGTCTTTGGCTGGTTCAAGACATTGAGGAAACATGCCATTGTTTGCTCGTCGCGCTCTTCAATGTTGGTGTGGATCATGTTGAGCTCCATTTGCTTGAAATACTATTACATGGTCTTTGTCCCTTGTCTAAGTGTTTGAAGCTTGTTGAAGAGGTCACATGTGTAGTGCGAGCGAACAAAGCGGTGATAGGAGGTGACGAGGTCTGACCCGTCAATGCCCATTGTTATGCACTTGGGTTTGGAGAAGATGGGGATGCTGGAGATTGCAAGATGGTTAACAGACATGCAGCAAGGGGACACGAGATTTACCCAGGTTCAGGCCCCCGGAGGGAAAAGCCTACTCCTGCTTGTCTATTCTTGATTGATGGCGGAACCGAAGGTTACGGGGCATGCGCAGATGCAATCTGACGTGAGATGTGTGCATGAGTTGTTGATATCCTCCTCGCCGTGCCCTCCTGGCCTTTATATTAGGAGGCTAGGTATCAGGTTAGGTCAAGTCTATTAGAAGCTAGGGTATCACCATTCAAAATTATATCTATAGCTAGGCCGTGTTCTCCAAAGAGTCGAACTTCTACCAGGTTTGGGCCATCCGGAGTCTCCTTGGGCATCAAGTCTTTGCATGGGCCTTCACTAGGCTGGACAGGGTATACCAATGTGATGTACCCATAGGGCATATCCATGTCAGTAGCCCCCGAGTGGTCAGTCGAATCATCCGAACCAATTGGAGCCTCTATAGTCTTTCGGGTGCTTCTCATCCGAACCTGTTTTCGGGTGAATATGTTAGTTCATAGGGATTGTTTATATGCGTGCCAGACTTGCCCAACGGATTAGGGTAAGTTACCTGGCTTTGGACAAAAAAACATGATCTAATTCATAGTCAAGTCCCCGGACTCGAATCCGGAATAATGTTGGTGTAATTAGACTCAGGCCTGAGGTCTTACGAGAGTCGAACTCTAGTGTTTAAGTTGAGTACCCAACGCGTCTGTCGGGATTTTTCTTCGTGCCTGCTGAGACGGTATGTTACTGGCATACCGCAATTAGGTGCGAGACCAGGCCGTCAGATCATATGTGTAGGTCTTATCTTTGCGTCACAGACACAAAATCCATAATTTTATCACCACGGAGGTGTTACTAGTGACTAAGGAGACAATATCTCTCTCAGCGTTAATTCGGGCAAAGTTGACAAAAACATTTGGTTGTTGTGTTTTTTTGTCACATGTGATCCAAAGGATCTCATCTGAATAGTTCATAGGGTGCGTCACTAGAGCTCCCTATGGGAGTAGCCCCCGAGTGTCTGCTCGAGTCGTCGACTCGAGCGGAGACTTTACATCTGCAGATGTCATCAATGCCAGTGCTTTTTCGAATGCGCGATCAGCGCTCCCTATGGGAGTAGCCCCCCGAGTCCGTAGTGGAGTCGCAGACTCGACGAAGGACTCTAAGATAGGAGCGCAGACCCGAGTCCGTATTTCCACCATGTTATTTTCTTAGGTGCGCGGACAGCACTCCTGATAGGAGTAGCCCCCGAGTAGTTGGTTGACTCATAGACTCGAGTAAGTACTTTTTTTAGTCGAAATTTTCTAGACATTGCTAGCTTTTTCTTTGATGACGTCATTACTAACGCTTGGTGATCTCAAACGTCTACGGCAGCAATAGCGACGTGATAGGACGATCGTGGGCCGCATTTTCTGACCTGGATTTGACTATTCACGTGTAATATCTGCGATAACTACGGCGTGTCCTCGATTCTCGTGCATAGTGGGCGGAGTGCTTGTGACGGTTCTGGAGGCTCGTGACACGTGTACGGTGCAATAATGGGCAGGCATTAGGGATTCTGAATCAACGGTGCCGCTTCATCTTTTTCGTCCTTTTATACTACGAAGGGATCAAAATAATTTTTCCCCTTTGCCATTTGCTTTCATCTTCTATGCTTATACCATTCCTAGAATAAGAGATGGACGTCTTGTGTGTCTTTCCTTCCTCTTTCCTTCGATATCATCGTGTTACGCGCCGTGCCGCCAAGATGGGTAAGTCCAAGAAATCCTCCTCCTCTGCTGCTGCAGGGACAAGCGTCGCTGACGCTACCAAGAAGTCCTCCACCGCCGGCCGTGTCACCGATGGAGGGTGGCAGCGCTCCGAAATGAGGGATGCAAACCTATGCCGCCTGCACGAGGCTGGTCTCATCTCGTAGAACAAGAGCGGCACCGTCCTTCCTCGTGAGGAGTTAATTATGGAGCCACCATAAGGTTTTTGGTTATGTTTTATGCCTTTGTCATTCGTGGTCTTTCTCTGCCCACCCACGAATTTCTTTGTGGGCTTCTCTTTATTTATGGGCTGCAACTTTGGAATTCTCTTCTTCCCATCACATGTTTTATCACGCTTTGCGAGTGCTGGCTCGTTATCGAGCCACACTTCAGCCTCTTCAGAAAACTGTATTCTCTGAAGAGGCAATCTGGTACCGGTGGCGTCTATCCACTGGGTGGGTGCGGAATTTATATACGCCCCACCATCCAAGTCTTCTCCTTATATCTCCACGAGTCCATCCAGCAATGGCGGAACAAATGGTTTTACATCCACGACGTCAAGCTCGAAGGACAACACTACGGGTTGGCCCCCTTCGACTCCAGCAAAGTGGTCACCCGAAAGCGCTCATGGTCAACATCATGGAGGGTGAAGCCGTGGAGGTGGAGAAGCTGTACCAGCGGGTAGAGGCGCTCTAGCTGGTGCGAGGCAAGGAGGTCAGTGGCATCTATATCATGCGCACTTTCCTTAAGCGTCGGGTGTAGCCTTTCCAAGCGAGGGCGCATCCGATATTCTTGTACTCTGGCACCAGCGACCCAACGAGAGTGCTGGCAGAGGATATGTCC
The DNA here is from genome assembly GCA_916181665.1 of Avena sativa. Lineage (NCBI taxonomy): Eukaryota > Viridiplantae > Streptophyta > Magnoliopsida > Poales > Poaceae > Avena > Avena sativa. The sequence continues at coordinate 244,422,237 of OV702297.1, forward strand.
TCGACCAACCTCGACCGAGCACTTTGACCTCTGCTGAAGCATAAGGCTGAGGAGGAACTGCTGGGGAAGTCTCTAACTTCCCCCTTTCATGCAAAGAAGGAAGTCCCTCACATGAATCTTGTGGTTGAATGTAATGCATTTTCGAGTGCCCTTATCTAATATTCTTTGGCTGATGTTTCCATCATTCTTGATTCGTATGCGTTTAAGGGGGCGGGCATGATGCCACCTCTTCCTGAGAAGTTTATAGTTGCACCTGATGGCGGGGATGCAGAATCTGATTCGACGCTCCCCCCTGCGTGGTCGCCAACAACAGAAGCCACCGAGCCTACCGAAGGGCTATCTCGAAAGAGGTCATGAAGCGAAAATTCGGATGGGGCGACACCGCCAACACCGAGTGGATATGCATTCCTTGAGCATCATACCAAGGATGGTGGTGCAACCTCCCCCTTTACTGCCGTTCCCCTCCAGGCCGTGGCTCCTCATCCAGCGGCCAAGAAGAAGAAGAAGAAGGAACACCGATATTTGACCTCTCCGACATCTTGGCATGAGTTTTTTGTCGCCTTTGTATTTGAAGTGTGCTAAGTATTAGCTTACTATTTTGTTGATTAGCCTGTAATATTTTGTGTGCTTCTAGGACAAACTCCTCAGATGAATCTTTCAAGGAGGAACTTGATGAGATACATGGGGAATCAAAGGTTGCTGCTGCTTCCCCGAAGTCGGTGGCCGGCTATGACGATGAAGCTTTGAGCTCCTTGAGGCCAAGTACTCGTGATGTTGTTGCTTGAAAGACGCAAGCTAAACCCTCGGAGCCTTCGGATGACCACGTAAGTAGTTTCTCACTTCTCATGGGCAATCCTCTGATCCCTTTTGTTCATATGGTTTTTCCTATTTCCTATTTGCAGCCCTTCATCCACGACGTCAATCGCCTTGACCAGCAATACCTTGCCTTGGAGGGCGAACTTCAGCAACTCCGAGGTGCGTCTATTTATTCTAGTCGATCTTGAGTATTGATGAATACCGGTTTTACTAGCCGTTTCCTTGTTGAATGTTGTAGACGAGAACAATGAGGCACTCCGCAAGCTGAATGCACTCGAAAAGAGTCACATCCAAGCGGAGACCAAGGAGAAGGATGCCGTGGAGGCCCTTGAGCGCCACCAGCAGGAGGCCCATGATCCTGAGCACCAGCTTGTGTCTGCCACAACGTCATGGGATAAAGCCATCACGGAGAAGCTTATGGATGCTGCCAAAGCATTGTCTGGTAAGTGACACTACATTCCTATTCTTGAGCCTATTTTTCTTCTAGCATGGTTCCTTTGTCTCATTCAAATTTTTTGCCACATCCTGTAGATGCTACTGGCGTTGCCTTTAATTGCAGCATTTTGGAGCATGGGGATCCTATGGCTGATGCCGTTGCAGCAATCGAAGATCGTTGCAGCTCTGTCGTGGAGTCGCTCAGCAAGGCCAAGGAGGTCCTCGCCCGCTTCTACAAGAAGATCAACCCAAAGGTCATTGCTCTTGACGACGTTGACTCCCTAGCGTAGGCCTTGGTGGGCGATGCCCCTGCAAGCTACAAGAGGGATAAGATGGGTGTGGGTGCCGCCATGGGGCTGGCAATGGCGGTGGCATCTGGCCCGCAGCTGGATCTACCGCACATCACCTCCAGGATGTCGATAGCAGCAGATGGCACTGAGGTAGATTTTGCTCCGTTCGCCTCCCGTTGTAAGCATTTTGGCCCGAAGCTTATTGACCTTCTGGCCACATATGCCCTGGAGCAGCAGCGGGAAGCCAAGGCTAGGGTCTCGGAGTCCGAAGCTGCTCCGGATACGGCTGCTTAGGTTATCTGCGTCGTAGTCTATTTAGTAGTATTTTGATTTTTCTCCACCAGCGTGCATGTAATGCTTTGTGCTGGACATGTATGACTTTACCACGTAGTGGTTGATGTAAATATAAGCATCCCTTTTGACTGCTATCATTTTTCTTTGTTTTTATGCTCTGTCACATGTGCACTCTTAGGGTACTTCGAATGCTAAACCAGTGACCACACCTCCTACCTTAATTGGTGACTGTCCGCCGATAAGTGAAACGTCGTAGTTGCCTCTGCTACACGATCGCATCCAAAGCCTGGATAAGGATGTTCTCATGATCCGTGGCCATGCGGACATTTCGAAGTCCAAGACCGAACGAGCCATTGCGAGAGAGGAATTTCGGCGCGTCGGCAAGCAACTCTAGTGTAAGTTACCGTGAGCTTCTTTTCTTTTTTACTGCGCCTGACCTTCATGTCTTCTTATCTACTTCTTTTGTGTGCAGTTGTGAATCTTCTTCTGAAGGAAGAGAAGGAGCGTGTTGCAATTCGGCTGAATTGCTTGAAGTAACAAGAGTTGGAGGCTGGCGGCTTCTTTTGGATGGATTGCGATCGGGCGATCACGATGGTTCAAGACCGCGTCCACCAAGTGCTTCGGGTGCTGAAGCACACAAGATCTTCACGTGCGGTTATCTAGGCCACGATGTTTCCTTTGGACGCGGCTCCCTCCAGCTTCTTGGGCTTGTTAGGCAAATTTCGCAATGTGGAAGCCGTGATGGAGCTTGTGCGTCATCAGCTGGTGGCAGGTGTGAAAGCGGATCTAGCACTCATTCGGTTACATCATCACGACGTGGACCTTGCTGAGATAGAAGCTGGGCCACCTGCTCCTCCGGATGGCATGGCGTGGGATGTGCGTCCACATTATGCTGTAGTGGCGCAGTATGCTAAGGAAATAGTAGATGTCTTCAAGGAGCGGACAAACGGCCTTCTTCAACATAGGCGAGTCATATGAATAGTAAATAACACAATGTAAAGTCTATATATTATCGAGTGGACTTTTTTGCCCTTGTAAATTTGTATGTATTGGCACACAGTGCATTGTTGACTATGAGTTGTGCATGTCCTTTTCGTTAGCCTGACGTGGTCAGCTACTCAGGGTTTATGCGTTGTTGTTTTCAATTGACGAATTCATAAGTTGAGGTGTAGCCCCCGAGCATGTTTAACAATGTAAATGTGTACAAGAAAGAAAAAATTGGGCCAAGGAACTTAGCTTTTATTCATCGTAATGTAGGAGGTATAGTGTTCGGCTGAGTAGCCTGGCTGAATAGCCTTATTGAAATTCAAAGACAACTAAGGTAGAAGCGTTGCAGTTGTGCGACGTTCCAAGGATTGGAGTATTCGACTCTGGACTCGACCTCCTTCAGCCGGTAGGCACCACCTGGGATTACTTCGATGACTATGTAGGGCCCTTTCCAGGGTGATTCGAGCTCCATGTACCCCTTATGCTTGAGTTGCTGGACGAGGTATCCTTCGACGAAGGACCTTGGGCGCAGCCTACAGTTGTGGTAGTTGTGGAGAATTTGCTGGTACACCACCGAACGCGTCGCGACGATGTCGCGAGCTTCGTCCAGCGTATCGATGATGTCTTCGAGTGCGGATGATGTTTCGGCTTCGCTATAGGCGATGACCCGTGGGGCCTTGTAGCGTACCTCTATATGATGTCTTTGGCGTCGCTCATTGTTGTTGTCTAGTGGAAGCCCTCTTGTAGAGCCTTGGCGACTAGGGCATGGCTGCATGCGTTGTGGCTGCAGATACCTTCATGGATTTCGAGGAGGATGCTCTTCCCATCACTATTAGTGATGCATCGCTGGAGCACACCCAAAATGATGCGCTTGTACAACTGACCCTTAATGATGGTGAAGGCCTTTGATCGGCGGGAGACCTGCCGGGCTTCCGTTGGGTCCTCAGGTAGTTGCTTGCTCACCAGGTACCTGACATACGACTGAGTCCATGTTTGTTCGACTTCCAGGACCTGCATGAGGCTCACCATTTCGACCTCCGTGTTGGGGATATACTTTCCCGGTATACCCACAGGACTCACTGACTAGGGTGGCCCACCAATGGGTTAGAGCTTTGCTTCATGGGCGGCCTAGTTAAAAAAAGAGGAGGAGCCACTTTCGGCTACGGCAAGGCCTAGAAGAGTTACTGACTTAGGCTTGTAGTATTACTTGTAGTGCAAGCTGTATCTAGTTGCCGAGTCTATAACGTAGCCAGATAGGTCTCTCCTGTAACCCTAGGTCCCGGTGACTATATAAACCGGCCCTATGGGAGCCTTTAGGGAAGCAATACCATAACCTACTCGCACATGCGAACCTCTCTTGTAATCCATTGTAACATCCGTCTCTCGCTGATATATTACTGTGTTGGTAGCAGGACTAGGATCCGATCACCCAGTCGGATCTAAACCTGGGTAAACTTGTCCTCACCGTTCTCGGAACATCCGATGTCTCAGACCCCATCTTCTCAATGCCGTTAGGACCCCTATGGCGTACTTGTCGACAATCCGACGATAGTTGGTGCCCACCATGGGGCGGGTGACTTTTGGGGCTTCGTTCAAGGCGGAATCTGCGCGTGCATGAATCGGAGAAACAATCGCTATGGGTCGCGTGGTCTATGCCAATGATGTCCCTCTCGTTCTTCTCGATGCGACTTGGATTCCGGCTAGCAAACCCGTGACAACCTACACGATCATGTCCATCAACGAGATCGATATCTACCTCGGTTTATCTGAACCCACCCAACCCACCCTTGAGTTGATGACCATGGCGGAAGAACAACCGGATCTGCTCTGTCCGTAGAGGCAGAAGAGTTCAAGATCCCAGAAAAATCCGAACCCACCCAGCCAGCTCCTGTAGTGGAAGAAGTGGTGGAAGAACAATCCGGATCTGATCCCCAGTTGAGATCAGATACACGGATGAAAAATATATCCGCTTCGGATCCGGTCCTACTGATGCTGTAGCGGAAAAAACACTCTTGAGGCACATGATAAAGAAGATGACGAATTACCCCTACATTAATTTCGAAGCAATCGCTAACATCAGGGAGAGCTTTGAGATGGCAGAGGCGGAAACCCAACTGTGCCGCTACCTCTAGAACATGAAAAAAAGAAAGCAATATTTCATATACTATATAAGCTCTAGATCCGACTGTGTCGATGCTAGAGACGGAAACGATTCAGTTCTCGACGCAATCGAAGAAAATACCGACTTAACTGGTTCCCCTCAGGAGTCAATAATGTCGCAGGAACTTCAAGACTTTGAGAAGGAGATGGAGGCATACGAAGAATAATACTCCTCCAAACCAGCGCAAGGTGAGCGGGAGACCCCTATGAGTCCGTACGATAGCATGGATGAAGACTACACCTTGCAATATGACATGGACACCGGGGATTCGTCCGAGGTCCAGAAGCCAACTAGTACGGAAAGTACCGACATAAGTTTATCACCCGGTATCGGACCGAAAGCAGTCTTTGCCACCGGTACGCACGTCAGGGCTACTAGGCGGTCAAAGAAGAAGAACAAGAACAAAAATCCGACACCAGAGAGCCAGGCATCGAGGAAACCAACAAAGAAAAAGTTGTTGAGGAGATCGAGATGGAGAATCAGGATGGAGATCCGATTAATCCCACACCGATCAACCCTCCTCTAGATGGACACATCATCACCAAGGGTGCACGTGCAATTTACGGAGATTCTCTCACGATACAAATCCCAACTACTTCGAATGTTACTCCGGATGCGCTGGAGAAAAGGGTTAAGGACTTGGAAAAGCACCGCTTATTTTTTCTCGAGGAGGTTGCGTGCATCGTCGAGCTCAAACAATAGTTAGAAAGCAATCCTGCTAAATATCAGTCAGATTTCAAGCGACTACCAAACAAGTGTCACATCCCAAAATTCTCCTAATTTTGGAATGTGAAATAAATAAATAAGTTTGACTGATTGTTTAACTATGTTGAAAATTTTCAAAGAGAAGAAACTTTTTGAATAGAAAATCCTCTCAACCTTGAATTCAAAATATTATATTCTTTTGTTATGACCTAAGTAGCCATATAGGCAAAACGGCATGGATTGATTATGGATTATAGAATTGGTGTGCAAGATTTCAAAATAAAAATCATGAAGCATTCATAAGCATTTCATTACATCCATGCAAAGTTCTCACAAACTAAATCCAAATCCTGGTATCTAAATCAGATAGTTGATTCGCCCAAATGTTCCTAAGGGTAATTCAATTGACTTATTAAAACCCACTGTTGCTAAGGCATAAATTATTGATAATTATAGCCTAAAGAGATCCAATTAATACTATAAAATTTTAGAAACAAAATTGAGCTCATTTAGAGCTAGTATGAAAAAGTTATGGAATAAATACAAACAAATAAAGATATAAATAAAATGGAATATAAAAGGATTTATAAATCCACTACTTCCAAACTAGTAAAAAGATTACAAATTTGATCCTATAATGATCTATTCGATTTTAGAAAAATTTAGAAACAAGAATCATGTCATTTGGAGTTCGTATGCAAAAGATATGAGAGAAACAAGTAAATAGAAAAAAAGAAAAAAAGAAAAAAAAACTAAGAGGGCCGGCCCAGCAAGGAACCGAGCCAGCCACGTACACCTACAGGAGAAGGATCGATCTAGTTGCTTGAAAATGCGTGCGAATCAGTTTTTAACAAACCTATCTCTACTCAAACTGCTATAACTTTTTATCTACAACTCCGAATCGACTTCCGTTTATTTCTACTTGTTCCCTACTCCAATACCTATCTCTACACCGTCCCAAACCTCCATATAAACTCGTGGAGCCACAGCTGTACGAGGTTCTCTTCTCGAAATCCCGAATCTACACATGCCCGAATCTTATTTTGCTCTTTAACCCATCTAGACTTCGTCGTTTGCCTTTGGTCAAAAAACGAAAGTTGTAGGAATCGTCGAAATCTTTCAATCCCGACAAACCTCACCTCTTTTCATCCACCACAGCCGGAGAATTTCGTATCGCAATATTTCAGATCTTACGGTGTAAATCCAAAATGTACTCGCGCTCGTTTCTTCAAATCCAAATTCCTTTGGTGAGAAGGTAGGAATAATGATTCCCCAAAACTTTCATGTTCTGAATTTTTCAATTTGACCTACGGATTTGTCTCTCTAACACATATCTATTTCTTGTCTATTCTGAGCCAAAATCGGGTCAACCTCTTCTTCTAGCCACCGGATCCTATCCAGACGGTCGAGATCCAATCAAACCCGTGGGTGCCATGTCGTCAACCCGGTCAGCTTCCTCATCAACGCCACGTCAACGTCAGGTCAACATCTAGTCCCAGTCAGCATGCAAAGTCAACCTGTCCAGTCAACGGAATATTCTCTGCAATATTCCGTTCGAATTTAAAATTGCATATTATAGGTCTAACTTGTAAAATTCATTAGAAATTCATACCACGTCCAAAAATTGCGTATAATATATCAAATTGAAAATAATTTTACGTACAATCATCTTATCAGAATAGATCCAACTTTTACTGTACGTAGTTACTGCAGTAATTTAATTGGTTTTAATAGTCTTTTAGGTTAATAAATTCATAGAAAATTATTTGTAACTCTGAAAAATATGAACAATATATCAAATTGAAGCTACTGTAATGTACAATAATAATATCTGGTTGGATATAGCCTTTAGAGATTATTTAAACTGTAGCGATTTAACTAGTTTTAATGGATTTATAAATCATTAAATTCATAGTAAATTAATTGCTTGTCACAAAAATATAAATGATATACCGATGGAAAGCTAGTTCCATGTAGATCATCAATATGTAATTAGTTTAACCTTTGACTGTAAGGTTTCGCCGTGAAGATTTAAATGGTTTAATGGCTTATTTAGAGTAATAAATTCATAAGAAAATGAATACTATTCAGAAAATTACAAATAATATGTCCCTGAAATCACAATTCCGTGGAGATTACAGATATAATTTTAGTTTGATTTTTAGACAACATAAACTATATGAATCATTTAAAACCATTAAACACTATTTAAATCATACAAAAAGATCTATAACTCCGATTAGGGTGAATCCAAGTGCTAAGGTTTTGTATTGACAATATCTATACAGAGAAATTGCATGACAAATTATTTGGTACTGATAAAACAGAAATTTATACAGAAATATTTAAACCCATTGAAATAGTGTTTTAATCATAAGAAAATATCTATAACTCCTTTTTAGGTGATTCAAATTGCCACTGTCTCTAAATTGCATTACCTCTATCTAGTAGCATCTAGTTCACAATTTAATATGACATAAACATATTTAGTTCAATTAAAGTGGTATACACCATATTAAATCGATACAACTTTAGTAATAAAAGCTTTAGTGCATTAAATGACTTTCCACATGCATCATGTAATCTAACTATGTTCAGAACTGAAGTAACAACTATTGTGACTTATTAAATTGTCATGCATGCATTTGTTGTATTTGTTTGATCTCTATGCGCTATTGTTTATGTTGTATGCAATTGTTTGATCGATAGATTGCGAGGAGTGCAACGTGTGTGATTGCAACTACTATGATTGTAAGTATTGTGGTTATGACGAGTGCAACCATTATATCTATGAGGATTGTGAGGATTATCTAATTGACTACATCTACAACAAAGGAAAGTGGTGCTATCTTGGTCATAAATGTCCTATTGTTTTCCTATGCATTGTAGATGTTTTTGTAGAATTGCATATGTAGGAATTGATGTGTATATGCTATGCTATGTCCCATATTATTCCCTAGTATTCCTTGTTTATGAGCCATCATATTGGTAGATTGCTTAGCTATGCTATTTACACGAGGAAGGGAATCACATCATGAAAAGTTATATGTTTTGAAAGGCTTATGTTTTGCTAAATGACAAACCAATATGTTTTAATGAACCACCTGGGCGGAATGGCATTGATTGGGTCATCGAGTGTGGATTTATGGTGAGGAATGCCACCCAGGACACTGAGAAAGGATTGGTTTCTTTGTTTGGAAGCTTTCGTGTGCAACCATGTGCCAATAATTAAATGGGCGGTTGGTTGAACTCAGTAGGTTGTGGTAACTCGAACCCACGTATCCAGAGATGTAGATAGTGTAGGTTGGACCGGTGCGTGTCGGGTTTGGGGAGCTACTTCCCGAACGGTTCCTTCTTGGACTTCTCCCTATCATCACCCAATATGAGAGTGGTGGTATGAGCTGGGTTGGCCAAGTCACATGGGTAAAGTGTACTAACCCCTGCAGGGTGTATAAACTAAGTACTTAGCCGTGTCCCCGGTTATGGATAATTTGAGTGACCTGATACTGATGCTATGATATTTCTCACTCATCCTTATTTCTTAATTACTTAAAACTTGTTGGGTGAACATAATTGGGTAGGAGCACCTGGGAGTGAACCAGAGTGTCCTATTTATCGTATTGGAAAACTACTTTGTTACAAATGTTAGGATAAAACTGTTGCTTTATGCAAATGAGCCTGAACTCCACTTGGCCAAATAAGCATGTAGTTGATAGATATGTTGTTAACCACCTTAGCCTACTTTCCATACATTCAATGTATTGACCATTCGTGGCTACAACGTTTCATATTGCAGGTTATATCGTATCTGAGTGATCGTTCATAGGTCGCGAGACTCCACTGAACAATTTTTCGCCTGTGGCACATTTGAAGGATGGAGATCTACCTTGTATTCGTTTTCCGCTGTGTACTTGAATAAATAATGTAAATTCTGGATCATATTCGTTGTATTTATGATGCACAGTTATATTTGGTATCATTTTGTACTGTGTGTGCCAGTGAACCGATCCAGGGATTGACACTATACACATGAACTCAGCCTTATCAGGCGAGGGTGTTACATGATGGTAAGCTGTGTGTTGACTGTAGGATCGTGACCTTAGAAAATGGATTAGCAATAGGAAACCTCTGTTAGGAGAACTATCATATTTTATACTTATTAGAGTTCTTATATTCCTTGTCTATCATTTTCCAACACCTCTCCTTGTTCAAACTTGTAGATGTCCATTCATTTGATTAGAAGAAGAAGTGATCTACCATAAAAACTACAAGAATTGGAATATGTTATTAGTAGTTTTCTATAAAGAAAATCACTATATGAGAGTTGGCCTACAGGTAAAGAACAAATAACATGACATAAATAAACATCTCACCAAGTTTGGGTAGGTCTGGACCACCATATTTTATCTCTTTAGGAGATCATCGCTATCGTGTTAGATATTGTTCTTACCAACTTATGTGGTAAGACAATATAGGTTGCTTGCTTGTTTGTACTGAACCATATCGTGTGATGGCTTGTTTAGGATCTGTTTTTTTGAAACTCTAAAGTTGCTGAAGTTTGCCTGTGGTTTTAAGATTATTTTAATAGTGTAAATTGATTGAAATTCGTGGAATTACTGCTGTAGTTTACTGCCTGACCTGTTGTACCGCGCCATTTTTCATATTTTATGGTTAACTCAGAAAAATCTAACAAAATAGGATCTGGAGCGTAATTACCTGTAGTACATGCACAAAAATTGGCTAAAATTCTTGACGAGCTTAAGTAGATCATAAAAATTCGTGAAACCTGCTGTACCGTTTTGACAGATTTAGTTTAGTGCTTATATGTTGCTATGTTTTACTCTAGTATTGTTCCCAATGCTTTCAAACTATTTTGTGGTTATATAGTGCTATATTTAGACCCCTGTAATGTTACTATACAAGTGTTTGATTGTGTGTTGATCGCCTATGATTGTTTCCTTGTTTGTAACATTGATTGCTTCATATAGTTATGGGTAGGATTATTTTCTTAGTCGTTTCTTTCCTATAGAATCTATTCTTCCCTATCTTGAACCCTTGGAGATATAATGATGTGGTAAGTGGAAGGTTTGACAACACAATGCATTTAGGAAGGAGAATGCTTTATCTAATGGAAAAAAAGAGATGTGGGAGTATGAAGTGTTGAAATAATGTTATGTAGTAGATTACGCAACCTGAAAGTTGAAGTATCGATAGTTTAGTTTTAGTAGTATCTTTGTTGATTGAATACATGGGAGTATACATAGAGCATTACTTCGTGCCCATGGAAACATTCTTCAAGGCAAGTGAGAATGCCCGAGTGATAGAAAAACGTGATTCACCTATCCTTATACATGGTAATGATTTGGGTGCAGGATGGATTGATCACCATTCCTACTACTCTTATTATTCGCTCTTGTACTGTTGGCTTTGCGAATCTTGAGTGCCCTTTTCAGCCTTAGCAGAGAGCCGGCGTTGAGCCTAAACCCTAGAATGGTATATTGTTACACCCTTCTAAAAGCACCCAGTGCTTAGCGTAGGAATATACGGTAAGAATGAATCTCAACCATGATTAATGGGCACCGTGAAGTAAACGTTTCCTATTTGCCCACCATGAGAGTTTTGCTAGTTTAAGAAGTGCTTTCTTGAAAACTATCAATCATGATGTTTAGAATGTGCTAGAGAAATTGTGCCAATAAAAGTCTAAAGGAGAACCAATCTGAGCTAAGTGAATCTTCGAGAAGTGACCTAGTCAATTTTCTTTTAAGGGTGTTAGCATCCTAATGGATCCCGAACCTTTCTTTCTCTCTAGCCTTCCCAAGTCTCGGGACGAGATTTCTTTTAAGGATGGTAGTCTGTCACATCCCAAAATTCTCCTAATTTTGGAATGTGAAATAAATAAATAAGTTTGACTGATTGTTTAACTATGTTGAAAATTTTCAAAGAGAAGAAACTTTTTGAATAGAAAATCCTCTCAACCTTGAATTCAAAATCTTATATTCTTTTGTTATGACCTAAGTAGCCATATAGGCAAAAGGGCATGGATTGATTATGGATTATAGAATTGGTGTGCAAGATCTCAAAATGAAAATCATGAAGCATTCATAAGCATTTCATTACATCCATGCAAAGTTCTCACAAACTAAATCCAAATCCCGGTATCTAAATCCTATAGTTGATTCGCCCAAATGTACCTCAGGGTAATTAAATTGACTTATTAAAACCCACTGTTGCTAAGGCATAAATTATTGATAATTATAGCCTAAAGATATCCAATTAATACTATAAAATTTTAGAAACAAAATTAAGCTCATTTGGAGCTAGTATGAAAAAGTTTTGGAATAAATACAAACAAATAAAGATATAAATAAAATGGAATATACAAGGATTTAAAAATACACTACTTCCAAACTAGTAAAAAGATTACAAATTTGATCCTATAATGATCTATTCGATTTTAGAAAAATATAGAAACAAGAATCATGTCATTTGGAGTTCGTATGCAAAAGATATGAGAGAAACAAGTAAATAGAAAAAAAGAAAAAAAGAAAAAAAAACTAAGCGGGCCGGCCCAGCAAGGAACCGAGCCAGCCACGTACACCTACCGAGCAAGTCACATGGGTAAAGTGTACTAACCCCTGCAGGGTGTATAAACTAAGTACTTAGCCGTGTCCCCGGTTATGGATAATTTGAGCGACCTGATACTGATGCTATGATATTTCTCACTCATCCTTATTTCTTAATTACTTAAAACTTGTTGGGTGAACATAATTGGGTAGGAGCACCTGGGAGTGAACCAGAGTGTCCTATTTATCGTATTGGAAAACTACTTTGTTACAAATGTTAGGATAAAACTGTTGCTTTATGCAAATGAGCCTGAACTCCACTTGGCCAAATAAGCATGTAGTTGATAGATATGTTGTTAACCACTTTAGCCTACTTGCCATACATTCAATGTATTGACCATTCGTGACTGCAATGTTTCATGTTGTAGGTTATATCGTATCTGAGTGATCGTTCATAGGTCGCGAGACTCCACTCAACAATTGTTCGCCTGTGGCACATTTGAAGGATGGAGATCTACCTTGTATTCGTTTTCCGCTGTGTACTTGAATAAATAATGTAAATTCTGGATCATATTCGTTGTATTTATGATGCACAGTTATATTTGGTATCATTTTGTACTGTGTGTGCCAGTGAACCAATCCAGGGATTGGCAGTATACACATGAACTCAGCCTTATCAGGCGAGGGTGTTACAACAAGAGAAGGGGATGTCCGATTCTTGCTAATAGGAACCTGGATATCCACAGACACTTATTCATCGTAAAATCAGGAGAGAAGATCTGAGTCTACAACATGCCATTAGAAAACGCCGTGGCTACTCGAGCTATCCTCGCCAATAATTCGTCTCCAAAGCAAGTCTGGCAATGCGTCGCGTTTCTGGACAAAGGATTGAAACAGCAGAAGACGGCCGCATCAGTCAGTGGCAAACTAGCCTCAAAGTCAGAATTGTGCCACACTGGCGCTGACCAAAGCGCTGACAAAAGACCCCATAGGGATACGGATCAACGCTATCATCCCTAGGGAGAAGAAGAAAATTCAAGGACCGGATCAAACGGTCATCATCGCAGGCCCGCGCGCGACTGGGCGAGAGTTATTCTGGCTGCATATGAAGATGCCATCAGGGCAATGGTGCCTCATCAAGGCCATCGTCGGCAAAACAACCGCCATTGAGAAGACCCGGAAGTGCGTCGCCAGCAAGAACATGATCGACTAAGAATGCCACCACCAAGCCGTCCGATTGGTAACGCCGGATGAAGAGATGATCCAGATCATCCTGAATCAAGTAGGGAAGGAGCCCAAGAAACCAACCTTGGAGTTAGCATAATGAGGCTCCACCACCATCGTGTGACCCAGCCGGAAACAATCCACCAGGGCCACCATCACCTCCAAACAACGACCATGAGGGATCTCATCGCAGCCATGGAAGCCGCAGGGGTGGAGGCAGAAATGGTGAGAGAAGAAGAAGAAATCTGACTCTTCCGCGCAGAAGCCGCAAGCCTCCAAGGTGTTGATCTATCTTGCCAAATGATGCTCACCACCGCATTGAGTCAAACATAGAAGCGTGGCGGTACGAGGAAGAAGACATGTATGTGGGACCCAAGTGCTTTGGACCATGCATCCGTCGACCCAAATTTCTGGTTGACTTTGGAATCGCCAAACACATCCAACCCTATGATGGTGTAGCTCGGCCAGATACTTGGCTCCAAGATTTTTTCTAGGCTTGCTGCATCGCCAAAGGAGGAAACAACCTAGTCGCAGTCCGATATCTCCCACTTATGTTGAGGAAGACGGCTCGATCATGGATCAATGAACTGCCAGAAAATTCAATCTGGTATGATATGCAAAGTGCATACTTTTCAAACTTCAAGGCAACATATAGGAGGCCCTACACAGTAAGAGACTTGCAGCGTTGCACTCAAAGAGACGGAGAAACCTGCCAGGAATACCTCGGACTGTGGATCAATACGAAAAACTCCTGCGAAGGAGTAAACGAGCAAACTACAATTGAAGCTTTCATTGAAGGACTCCCAGTCGGACTTTTGCGTCACAGGCTAAAGCACGACCACGTCACAGATTTGGAAGAGATGATCAAAACGGTGAGCAAATATGCTGACGCAGTTGATGATTTAGAAGGACTGCTGAATATTCCGGCCAACCCAAATGCAGTCAAGAAGCAGAAATAATAAACTCAGAAGTGCAAGAACACCTCGGAAGATAAACCGGCTCCGGACAACGCAGCAGTTAACGCAACGTTCGGATCTAGGGGATGAGGAGTGTGCGGAGGCGGCCGTGGATGAGGCCGCGAAACTTCCCAAATATAGGGCAGAGGAGTTCAGCAACCCGGAAGAACCTACACCTGGGCCGACATTGCCAACAATCCCCGTGTCCACCACCTGGATAGTAACGGAGGATCTACCCACACAAATGCCGAGTGTCGTTTCAATGACGAGATCAAAAAATACGAATCCGCTGGCCACAGAGCCAAGCGACAAAAAGGAAATAAAAATTCCATGAAAGGCAAGGATCCCAAGGAATATTCTGACATGTAAGAAGCAGATGCCGCACATCCCAAGTCGGACGGAAATAAGGATTATCCCACAAAGAAAGTCACATACGTCTGCTTCGTTGGGACTCAGCTGGCTAAGGTCAGGAAGGTTGTTCTCCGTGAGCTCAATGCCATGGTTCCAACTATCCCTCAATTCCTGGATTGGTCGGAGGTAACCATTACCTTTGACCGCTCAGATCACCAGAGGAAAACACTTCGTCGGGGAAAGTACCCTATGGTCGTCAATCCACTTATTCATGGCTATGAGTTTTCTAAAACTCTCATGGACGATGGTAGCAGCATCAACATCCTCTACATCAAAATGCTCCAACACATGAAGATCCACGAGAGCCAGTTGAGTTACAGTTGTGTAGCTTTCCATGGCATTGTACTAGGGAGACAGGCGGATTCTCTGGGTGAGATCACACTGGACGTGACATTCAGAACCCGAGATAATTATCAGACCGAGCCACTCCCTTTCGAGCCACATTGTACAAGGAATACCATCGATCCGTCCGACATGTCCGCTATGAAGAACGAGGTGCTCAAGCCGAGCATGCAGTTCAAGGCGTCGGAAGAGACGAAAAAACGTCGCTGAAGGAAGACGATCCCTCCAAGACGACGAACATAGGGGTAGGATTAGACCGTGCATAGGAAAGCACACTCATCGAGTTCCTCAAAGCTAATAGTGGTTTCTTCGCATGGCAGCCTTCTGACATGACCGGAGTACCTGGGGAACTTGCCGAGCACTCTCTTAATGTGTACCCTGACGCTAAACCCATCAAACAGTCCCTATGATGGTTTGGTGATGAAAAGCACAAAGCAATAGCCAATGAATTAGCCTGACTAGAATTAGCCGGATTCATAACAGAGGTCATCCACACAGATTGGGTGGAAAATCATGTACTCGTCCCTAAAAAGGACACTATTGAATTAAGGATGTGTGTTGATTATTCCGCTTTGAACATAGACTGACCAAACGACCCGTTCCCTTTGCCAAGAATCTATCAAGTTATCGTCTCAACGGCAGGGTCGGAATTACTCTGTTTTCTCGATGCATATTCCGGATATCACCAAATACCGATGAAAAAGTCGGATCAAATCAAGACGTCTTTCGTCACTCCTTTCGGAACCTTCTCCTACAAAACTATGCCTTTTGGCTTAAAGAATGCAGGAGCAACATATCAGCATACTATGCAACATTGTCTCAACGATCAAATCGGACGCAACCTCCATGTATACGTAGATGACATACAATTATCTCCAAAAAGAAGGAAACTTTAATTTCCTACTTGGAGGAAATATTTGCTAGCCTATGAAAATTCAATATAATGCTAAATCCGAAGAAGTGTTACTTTGGAATTCCATACGGAAAATTGTGAGGTTTCATCATGTATGAAATAGGCATAGAGGTGAACTAGGACAAAATTAAGGCTATACTCAACATTACCAGGCTGACTCGCCTGAAGAATGTGCAACGTCTCACTGGTTGCATCGTAGCATTGAGTTTTTTCGTCAGCCGACTCGGAGAAAGAGCTGCACCTTTATAAAAACTCTTGAAGAAAACCGACAATTTTGTCTGGACCCAGGAAGCTGACGATGCCCTACAAAGTTTGAAAGACGTACTTTCAAATCCACCAGTTATCGCAGCGCCAGAGCCTTAGGATCCTATGTTACTTTACATTGCAGAAACTAACAAAGTCATAAGTGTGGTAACAGTATTGGAGCGTGAGGAAGAAGGCCATGAGCATAAGGTGCAACGTCTAACTTACTACCTAAGTGAGGTTCTGATAGAGTCGACACAACGGTATTCGCACCATAAAAAGCTAGCATATGGAGTGTTCTTCACATCCATAAAGCTACAACACTACTTTCAAGAGCACAAGATCATAGTGGTGAGTACTGCTCGCTTGCGAGATATAATCAACAAACCTGATGCCAGAGGACGTGTCGCAAAATGAGGAATAGATATTGCAGCTTTTGACATTGAGTACAAGCCACGTACAACAAGCAAGTCCCAAATCCTGGTCGATTTCGTTGTTGACTGGACAGAGATGGCAGAAAATACAAGTCCTCCAGACTTGGAATTTTTTACCCTTCACTTTAACGGATCAAAAGCACGAGGAGGCTCGGGGGCTGGCGTGGTGCCCAAGTCACCCCAAGGAGACAAGTTGTTCTATGTGTTACAAATAAACTTCACGGCAACCAATAATATTGATGAGTATAAAGCATTGTTACATGGAATACGCATGGCCAAAAGCATTGGCATAACAAGAATCATGTGTTACGGAGACTCGAATTTAGTTGCTCAGCAAGTATCTGATATCTACAATGCAAACATACACATGGCAGCTTACAAAGCTGTCGTGGATGAATTATCTAAATCGTTCGAGGGTTTCGAGGTTCAACACATCCCCCTAGCCAAAAATGAGGAAATATATGCTTTATCAAGGATAGGCTCTGCACTAAAACAAGTCCCAGATGGCGCTTTTTTAGAGAATTTAAAGGTCTCCTCCATCACTGGAGTTGATGAGGACTATCTGATGAAATCCGACTCACCTTTAATAGCAGTTCTGGCTGTAATTCCCAGCTGGACAAAACCCTACCTAGATTTCCTAATAGATGGAAAATTACTCGAAGACGAAGTCCTAAGCCGGCAGATCGTCCGACGAGCAAAAGCCTATACAATAATATATGGTGAGCTCTATAAGCGGAGTGTTTCTAGGGTTTTTTAGCGATGTATTTTTCTGGAAGAAGGAGTGGAAATCTTGCGAGAAATCCACGAAGGCGAGTGTGGTCACCACGCTGCAGCCAAATATTTAGTGGCAAAAGCTTTTAGACATGGATTATTTTGGCTTACAGCTAAGGCGGATGCCGATAAACTAGTCAAATCGTGCATAGGCTACCAAAAGTACGCCCGTCAGGCACATGTTCTGGCTGATCAGCTGCGAAAATCCCTATGACATGGCCATTTGCGGTATGGGGGCTTGATATGGTAGGGTCGTTTCGCATAGCAAAATGTGGATTTACTCTCCTACTAGTAATGGTGGATAAATTTACAAAATGGATTGAGGCTAAACCCGTAACAAGTTGCGATGGAGCCACAGCCAGAAATTTCGTCGAGGACGTGATCATCTGATTCGGATATCTGCACAGTATAAATATTCACAACGGGAGTAGCTTTTGCATGGGGAACTTACCGAATTCTGCGAGGAGAAAGGAATCCGACTTGATATTGCATCTGTCGTGCATCCACAAGCTAATGGAAAAGTCAAAAGAACTAACAGTCTTATTTTATAAGGACTCCAACCTTATCTCGAGGAACCACTTCATCATGCCACGGGGGATTGGGCGGAAGAATTACCGTTTGTGATATGGAGCTTACAAACAACTCCTAACAGGTCAACCGGATACACTCATTTCTTCTTGGTCTATGGTGCAGAAGCAGTTCTTCCCAGTGATTTAATTCATCAGTCTCCTCGAGTCAAAGCACATATCGAGGAAGATGAATAAATTTCTCGACAGGATGATCTCGATAGAATCGAAGCAGTTCGCATCGTTGTTGAGCAGAGATCTACAGCCTATCAGGAAAAGTTACGCAAATTTCATAGTCAGGGAGTACAAAACCGTTCTTTCAGGAAATATGATTTAGTTCTCCGACTTGTGCAAAAAAGAAAGCACAAACTTTCCCCGATTTGGAAAGGACCTTTTATGATCAGCAGAGTTCTGCATAATGGGTCATCTTATTTAACCGATATGAGACCAGTCAAGGAATGACCAGACACTCAGAATAGAAAGAGAGCTGGCGGTAGTATAGATCCAGATGAGATAGACCGTCCATGGAATATTGCACAGCCACGTCCCTTCCATTCTTACTTATATTTCCTTGTAATCATATATGTACATGTTCAAAGTGAAATAAAGTATTGGTTTCCTCATATGTTATTTTTGAGAAGTTTTTTACCATCTTATTTCCAAACGAGCATGTCGTTTTAAAAAATCCCAGAATGCTTGAAAGAACTTTAATCTCATGTTCATTCTGGATATGATTTTTGAATATGTAAAAAATGTTACCTTAGGGTAAAAAAATTCAATTCATTGTTTATACTTTGGTTTTTATCTTATTGCTTAGACACGGGTATCTTTCGAGAAATGAATTGTTGGTACTAGAAGCCGACTTTGTTTCCGAGTTTAAACTGGTTTAACAATTGAGCTCTGTTGCTCGGAAAAGTTTACATGCTAAAGGTTGGCCGAATCATGAAAGGGACGAGGAGATAGCCAGATAAAACGACAAATGTAAACACAAAATAATGCTTAAGAAATTTTAGGGGACACACATAAAAATATATACAAACAAGTGCTAAAGATAGTAAAGCATTAGTTTTTACAGACCAGTACATATTTAAAGGCAAAAATATTGTTACCATCATTAAATGCCACATGAAAAGTTTAGAATAATGCATCGGAGATGTTTATGCTGCAGATTCAGGCGGTGGTGAAGGAGACCGTGGAGTGCTGGAGTGGATATCGCCGCCTTTCTCCTGAGACTCGGAAGCTCCTTCGGCGAGGCTGTCTTCCGGCTCTTGGGGGAGGGAGGTAAAACGACGGATTCAAAGAGTGGCGTCGTATATCTCGTCAACTCTACCACACGACAAGCATAACGTGCACAGGATTCTTGGCTAGCCTTGATGTTCTAAGGTTTACCCTCATCATCCTCATCGGCGATGCCCTTGGTGACGTGCCAGATCTCCATATCTCTATGGTGGCTCATGACCATGGTAAGGGCGGTCTGCATAGCGGTCCAAGCGTAGGAGATCTTTCAGTCTTTGATGAGCTTCAGAATCTCCTTGGCTCTATCCCTTACCTCGACCACTGGCATTTTGTGCAGGTCGGAAAGTCTGACCGACGCACCAGCCTCTTCAAGAGTCTGGCGGAAGTCGAAAAGAATATCTCCGACGAGATTTATTCGCTCGAGGTGAGGTTCAGAGGAAGAAGAGCCGGAAAGGTGAAGATGATCTAGGAAAGGACCAAAAATCAAAACTGACTAAAAGAAAGTCAAAAATCTAACGAAAAGTAAAAGTCAGAAATCTTACCTAGAATGCATGTGGTGTCGTGGTGGACATCGCTCCACATGTACACTTGGATGCTCCATTTCTTGATGTTATGGGGGAGGATCATCATGGTGACCATGTTATTGGCGTTGACGATCATGATGGTGATGACGTCTTGGTGGATCTTCAAGTGCTTCATGTTGATGGCGCACTTTTTCTTCCAAATCGGATGCATCACTTGTTGTTGAGAGACTGCCTTGTGGTCATTGACGATGGACTTGAGGTTCCCTTTGAGGTTGCTCACGTGGTTGCTATTGCTGGATCACTAGTGCCCTTACAGGGTGACGTTGCTCTTCTCGCCTTGGAGGTCATGCAGAGAAGTGACCATCATAGCATGACATTGTGGCGTGCCGAGGAGAGTGTACCGCTTGCGAAGAGCTCATGGAATGGAGTACGGATCCTTCATTGCTCCTTGGAGCACAATGGTGTGAAGATCTTGACGCACTCAAGAGGTGCCTTAAAGAGATTGATGCGTGAGAACGCGGCCTTGCCAAACCAGTAAGGAGGCATTGAAGCTTGTTGTACATTGAGGCGACGAATCGTTGTAGAGCTTCATTTTGATGACCGATGTTGTATTGTATCGCATGTATTTATCCTCGGATCTCCTCGAAGCGGCTTTCGATGCTCTTGAAATCCATTTGAGTTTCGCTAAATTGTTAATCTTGGCACTTCTCAAGGGCCTCGCAATGGTGGTTGAATTCTCCTCGAATGTTCCAACGATTTTCTCTTTTCATGTATTGTCCTTATTGTTCCTGAGGTGGACGTGGTTGGTTCATCTCACCATGCCTATCCATGATGCGAAGCTGTCAGAGATTTGTCCCGCAAAGTAAAGTAGGGTCCAATGATCCCTTGGTTTGAGAGGGGGCTGAACACGCAGTTCCAAGGAGCCTCGGCGAAGGTGGTGACAGCGGAGCAAGTGCACAATAGAGAGGTGGCACGGGGGCCTTTTACCTAGGTTCGGGACCCTCGTGAGGAGTTAAAGCCCCTACTTTTGCTTGGTTGTATTGCTCGCGTGCCTCATGAGGGTACAATGGTGGATGCAAGTCTTGGGTTTTGATCACTGGGATTGACATGTTCTAAGGTAGGAGGAGGACTCCTTATATAGAGCGGCGATGGGCCTCTTTCCCCAATCTTTGGGTGGGAAGGGCTACCACAGAGCCAGCCCTCGAGGACCTGGTCTATCAGGCTGCTTTTGGTGGACTAGGTCTAGCGCGCTGCATTCTGCCTCGTCCTCCTGTAAATTGGCCTCCTTTGGTGCCGCTTGTCTTCATCTAGCACTCTCTGCTTTTCCTTTTTACACCAAAGCGGTAATGGTGGGAGCCTTCCACCACGATGTCATCTGTCCAGTTCCTGCCAAAAGCGGGGCAGACCGAGTCTTGCTTTACCTAGGCGGACTGGAACAGCAGGAGCACTGCTCCTCTTGTCGGTATCTAGTTCGTACCTTGCTCGGTGGAGTTACCGAATAGCCCCGGGACACACTACAAATCATTTGAGGCTTCTGGATGCAGCGAGGGGGTAGCATGCATGCCCACCTAAGGTTTATACCCTAGCAAAGCGGGGGCCTCACGGGTGGCACGACCAGGCCACCTCTAGAGGCACTACTACCTCACGAGGGGGACGTTTTTCCTGGCGCTAGACCCATTAAGCACAACAAGTTGCAACAAAGTCAAATAGCACTATTAGAGATACTAGGCACTATGTCCCTAACAGATCTTATTTGATTACATGATATAACTCATCCAATCCCTTCCATCCCCAAGCCTACAATGAGGGATTACTCACTCATGGATGAGGGAAACATCGGTGGTTGATGGAAATGCGTTGGTGATGACGATGGCGATGATCCTCTCCAAATTCCCTATGTCGGCAGGGTGCCAGAACGGAGTTTCTGGATCCGAATCTTGGTTTCTCGTGGCGGCAGCGGAGCGGAACTCTTTTCTGGAAAAGTATTCAACCCCCCTCTGTTTTTAGGTTAGGAGGAAACTTATAGACGCAGAGGGAGGCCGAGAAGCTGCCTGGGGTGGCCAAACCTCCCCTGGGCACGGGGTCAGTGGGCCCGCGCCTGGGTGGGTCTGGGCCCCCTAGGCCTCCCCTCTGTCTCCCCTTCTGGCTCCGTGGATCTTCTGGTGAGAAATAGTTTTTGGCATATTTTTCGGGATTTTTCCTGATAGTTCATTTTCTGCACGAAAACAAGACACCAAGGTAATTCTGATGAAAACATCGTCAGTCCGTGTTAATTGTATCCAAATCACACTAGTTTAGAGAAGAAACAATAGAAAAGTGTTCAAGAAAGTAGATACGTTTTGGACGTATCAACCCCCCCAAGCTTATCTTATTGCTTGTCCTCAAGCAATTCAGTTGAAAACTGAGTGCGATAAAAGAACTTTCACGAACACTTTTCTTCATATGATGTAAATATTCTCAGCACAGGAGTAGATGCTTAGACAATTCATAATAAGGAGTATGCAACTAGGTCTAATCAATAGTCATTGCAAGCTATGAAGAGAAACCAACTCAATAATAATAAGTAGAATGAAACATGAACATAAGCAACATTGCAATGCTCATAATAAGGTATGATAGAGTGGTATCTCGCTTGCCTTTTTTTCAAGAGCACAATATAAATGCCAAGGCACCTCTAAAGTTCACATGAAGACTAGAGATGAAGATATCAGAGATACAAGCATCAAAGTCATGACATAATTACCCAAGTTTTGGAACAAACACAAGAATGGCAACTATGCTCTCAAGAAGGTGCTCATAGAATAAGTGGTGACTCAACAAAATTGTGAAAACGGTTTTTGTGAAGGTTTGAAAGGCTTACTAATGCTGAAAGGCAGGTACTCATTAGCTTTGAGCTCTCATTGCCCCTATCATAAGCATCTTCATGTGGTTAAGGTGAAAGTGAGGTCCACTCTGAATTATATGCTTGACAGACCATAGACTGGAAATCCCAAGTCCCTTGAGTGCGAGGGCCACTCCGCATACTACTCAACTTTGGGTCCAGGCAAGTTCTTGTCATTTTAAGTATTTGCATATCATCGAGAACCGCCAACGAGGTACCCCTTGCATATGGTACATGAGCTTTCCCATAACCAAAATGACAAGGCAAGCAAACAATGAGCATCTCAGCAATCTTTTTATTTACTATATGCATAGTTTTTTTTATTGAGGATGCTTCATAGATGACTCACTATGGTGATGCTGCAAGTTTCCACCATGATTAGGCATGGGTTAGGCTAGCGGCCCAGGCGTTTCTCTAACACAGAATACAAAATCCATGGACTCACAAGTCCCTCTCTCAATTCACATCATTGATATCCACAAACAAAAGAGCAAGGTATCAACTAGATATAAATGTATCTAAAAGGTGTTGAAAGCGTTCCATGTAACAGCACGATTCTGCTGACTCCCAGCATATAATTTGCAAGCATATAACTTTCATGGACTAGTCACAATGGTTCAGGATTATTAAGTGCACAGAATAAAGTGTGTCATCTAGTTCGTGAGAGATTTACTAACTAACTTTCTCAACACATACAAACATTTTATTTTGTAAGAAAACACGGCATATAGAATATGCACTGAAATAGCAAATGATGCTAATAGGTAGGTATGGCGGACACAGCTGGCAATATTGGTTTTGGGGAGTTGGAAGCACAGGTAGAGCACATACTCAGTGCAAGTGAAGGATAGAAATAGAGAGGGAGCGACAAACGAGAGAGCAATAACTTCCATAATCATGCTTGTAACAAAACAGGACTAATTATGGCATGAAAGTGATATGAGAACTCTGAGGCAAAATAAATCATCGAGTCTCATTAACTATTGATTAGTCATATGCATGTGTGATCATGTGCCAAGTCGATTCACATGAACAGCCATAAGAGGATACCACAACGTCATGCCAAAGTATGAATAAACCAATGCTAGCAAACATTCATATGACATGCTACAAACTATTAGCAAGATGGATCTAATCATAGACAAGCAAGAACTACTAATCATCCATAATGACATACACCTTACACAAATAGGCTAAGCATGCTCGCAATGATGAGTATATGTACAAAAATGAAACAAATAGAGTTCGTTACCAGCCTCTTACCACATCTCGAGTTGTCTTAATCTTCATTATTGCCCTTCACTTGTGTGACTTAAATAATTAACATGAAAACCAATATCCACTAAGGACGGCTGAACCCTGTGAAGAAATCACAAAACCAAAGAAGAACAACAAATATTTTTGGTGTTTTTGATTTTTTTAGAAGGCAATCAACGCAAACCAAACGAAGAAAAGTAAAACTAAAAACAAAAACTAAGATGCTCCAAGAACCACACAATTGTGCATGAAACAATAAAAACGAAGTGTCTAGAAAGACCTGAGATTTTTATTGATGAAGAAGGGGATACCTTGGGCACCCCCAAGCTTTGACGCTTGTACCTCTTGAATATTTCTTGGGGTGACATGGGGTGTCTCCCCCCAAGCTTGAGATTTTGTCCATTCTTCATCAAATTACATCATCCTTTCTCTACACCTGAATTTTTTTTCTTCATACAAAACATCACATAATCTTCATTAGCAACATTAGTTTATTCAAAAGATATTAGACCTGTGGAAAAGCTTTGGAACAACAAGTATTTTCACTAAAAACACAAGCTACTGTAGCAACTCCTTCAAAAAGCTCAATTCACCTAAAGAGAAATAAAAAAGGAATCAATAAGAAGCAAATGCAAATAATGGCAGAAATCTGTCAAAACAGACCAACAGGCAGAAACTAATTTTTCAAAAGTCTTACGTTTCTCAAATCAAAAAGTGTTGAACTAACGAAAGTTAGCTAACATACGGGAGGATTTATTTGTAAACTTTCAGATCAATATGAGTTACAGAGACTCCTAGAGAATTTTTATGGTGGAGGCCAGAAATCTGTTTTAGGACAGCTACTCCCCAAATCTTACTTCCCTCTAATTAGAGGTCATTCTTGGCACAAAAAGCAAACAAAAAGGATAAGGAGAGGTCATTACTGAAATAATAACTTCCAAGACTCAAGGAAACTCTTGGGTTATCTCCCAACAAGTACTTTTCTTTAACGCCTTTAAGTTAGGCACGACGAAGAGCAAAGATTGGAAATGACAAAAATAAAAGTGAGCAAGTGTAACCACTGTGAAAACATTATTTTGTTTATTAAAACTCTTTTGTTAACAAGGTTGATCAAGTCTTGTTACCAAAACAATCTTATATGAAGCAAAACTTTGCATTCCACAAGGTGATTATGTTACCTCATACTTGATAGAAATGGTCCCAATCATAATAGTTTCAATATTTTCTTGTGGAACGGGACAATATATTTCTCCAACCTTGATGCCTTCAATATTTTCAATAGGATTCAGGCAATTGATCTTATAAACCTTCTTGGGGAAATAGACAATGTTCTCTTTGTCATTAATATTGAATGTTACTTTTCCTTGATTACAATTGATGACAGCACCTGCAGTATTAAGAAAAGGTCTCCCAAGAAAAATAGACATATTATCATCTTCATGCATTTCAAGCACAACAAAATCAGTTAAAACCATGAAATTTATGAGCTACTTGAACAAGAACATCCTCACATATACCAACAGGAACAGTAGTTGACTTATCAGCCATTTGCAAAGATATATCAGTTGGGATCACCTTTTCTAGCTGGAGCCTCTTATAGAGAGAAAAAGTCATAACACTAACTCCATCTCCCAAATCACATAAAGCAGTTCTAACATAATTATTCTTAGTGGAGAAAGGAATAGTTGGTATACCTGGATCACCAAGTTTCTTTGGAACCTTACCATTGAAGGAGTAATTAGCAAGCAAAGTAGAAATCTCCTCATTAGGAATCTTCCTTTTATTAGAGACAATATCCTTCATATATTTTGAATATGGAGGCAACTTAATAGCATCAGTCAAAGGAATTTGCAAAAATAAAGGTTTCATCCACTCACAAAACTTGTTGTAGTGTTCCTCCTCCTTTGACTTGTGTTTCTTACCTAGAAAATGCATAGGTTTCTGCACCCAAGGTTCTCTCTCTTTACCATGTTTATTAGCAATAAAATCTTTCTTTCTATACCTAGTGTTTTTAGTGTCCTTCTCAGGTTCTTCCTCAACTTCCTCCTTATCAGGAGACTCATCAATATTCCCACTCTCAGTTTCAGCATGAGAGACAAATATACTATTAGGATCTACAGCAGGTTCAAGCGGTTCCTCAACTTTCTTATGTTTCTTTTTCTTCCTCTTACGAGGACTACCACTGTCCTCACCTTGTTGGGAATCCTGCTCTATTCTTTTAGGTTGTCCTTCAGGATATAAAGGATCTTGAGTAGCTATACCACTCCTAGTTCTAATTCCATAAGCATGTTTATCTCCTGAGGCATTAACTAGCATATCCTTTTGTACTTTAGCAAGTTGATCAAGTTGAGTTTGAACCATTTGAAAGTGTTTACAAAGCATTTTAATATCATTAGAATTTCTTTCCACAATATCTTTCAACTCATTGATAGCTCTAGAGTTTTCCAATAAATGATTCTGAATCTGATTATTAAAATGACCTTGTTTAACAATAAAAATGTCAAGTTCCTCTAAGCATTTATCAGGAGGCTTACCATAAGGAATATCACCTTCATCAAAGTGTTGGAGAGAGTGTACCTCAATAGTAGATGAGTGGGCAATTGGCTTACATAATTCTTCTATAGGAGGAAGATTCTTCACATCTTCAGCTCTAATACCTTTCTCCTTTAGACACTTTTTAGCTTCCTTCATCACTTCATCATTTAATGCAATAACTGCCCTCTTCTTTGTTGTTGGTGGAGGAACTGGTTCAGGAACATCTGGTTTAGGATTAATAGGCTCAGGTGTATTCAGCTCAGTTGAAGTACAATCATCATAATTCTTGCTTATCTTGTTCATTAATTCTTCAGCATCTGTAGGAGTCCTTTTCCTGAAAACACAATCAGCAAAGCTATCTAGGTAGGTCCTAGAATCATCAGTTAGTCCATTATAATAAATATCAAGCAACTCATTCTTAGGTAATGGACATCCAGGATATGCATGAATCAAGGAACATAATCTTTTCCATGAGTCAGGCAATTCCTCTTCTTCCTGTTTAAAATCAAAAAGTCTTTGCAAAGCAGCATGTCTAGCACTGGGAGGAAAATATTTATGGAAGAAAGAAGCAATCAAGAAATCAGGGCTATCAATGGAACCAGGAGGTAATCTATTAAACCAAGCCCTTGCTTCTCCTTTTAGTGAAAAAGGGAAGATCTTAGCAACAAAGTACTTGCGCATTCTAAAATTATCAGATAATAAAGCACTCATAGTATAAAGCTCATTCATATGAGCCACATCACTCTCGCTTTCGGTACCACAAGACGGTTCTTTCTCAACAATATCTAAATAAGATAAATCAATAGAGAAATCATAATCTTTATCTTTAATATCTATGGGAGAGGTGGAAAACTTAGGATCATAGGACTTCTTAGGTATAATAGTATTTCTAGCAAGGAGATTATTAATAGCACTAGCACCATGTGTGTTTCGACACTCTTCAACAAATTCATCAGTGAGCTCTATGTAACCATCATTAATATCAAAACTCTCACTTGATTCAGGTGAGCTAACAGGTGTAACAGTGTATTCACTAGGAGTTTTCATATTTCCTAGACTAGCCATAGTAGCATCTAGAAAAGGACCTAATGAACCACTCACATCAAGCACAATAGAAGTAACATCATGAGTATCAAAAGCAGTTTCATATTCAGCAGTAGTAGCAGTGTGTGTAGCATGAGAATGTGGTGGTGGTGTGACAAGCTTACTTATAACAGGCGGTGAATCAAGAGAAACAGAGGTGTTTCGGATTGTACCTCTTCTTGTAGTGGATGGTAAAACAGGGAACCTTCCATCACGAGACTTCCCCATGATGAAAGGAGTAGCAGTGAACAATAATAGATCCAAGTGAACTTACAAATAAAGCTATGCTCCCCGGCAATGGCACCAGAAAATAGTCTTGATGACCCACAAGTGTAGGGGATCGCAATAGTCTTCGCGGGTAGTATTACCAAATTTATTGATTCAACACAAGGGGAGCCAAAGAATACTTGCAATCCTTAACAACTGAGTTGTCAGTTCAGCTTCACCTGGAAATAGTTCTTGCTCACCGAAGTTTATCAGTAGCAACAGCAAAGCAATAGCAACAGTAACAGCAATAGTGAGACAGTAGCAATAGTAACAGTAACGGTAATAGTAGGATTCGTATGCGGTAGGCATAGGGATGGATGTACGGGCATTGCATGGACGAGTCTAAACATGTAACTTCAAAGATCTAGGGCAATGCAGATAAATAATAACAAGCATCCAAGTACTAAACAATCTTAGGCATGTGCTCCAAATATAGTCATACGTGCTCGCAATGAGAACTTGCACAACATCTTCTGTCTAGCCAGCCCGTGGCAGCGGGGCCTCTAGGGAAATATTGGCAATTAAGGTGCTCCTTTTAATAGAGCACCAGAGCAAAACATTAACACTCCATGAACACATGTGATCCTCACACCAAAGCCATCCCCTCTGGTTGTCCCAATTATTGTCACTTTGGGGCCTTTGTATCCGGACAATGATATGTGTACACAACTTGTAGATAAGATTATAAAAAATACTATCAAAATGATTCAATAATAAGTTGAGATCTGAGATCATGGCACTCGGGGCCTAGTGACAAGCATTAAGCACAACAAGTTGCAACAAAGTCAAATAGCACTAATAGAGATACTAGGCACTATGCCCCTAACAGATCTTATTCGATTACATGATAGAACTGATCCAATCCCTTCCATCCCCAAGCCTACAATGGGGGATTACTCACTCATGGATGAGGGAAACATTGGTGGTTGATGGAGATGCGATGGTGATGACGATGGCGATGATCCTCTCCAAATTCCCCGTCCCGGAAGGGTGCCAGAATGGAGTTTCTGGATCCGAATCTTGGTTTCTCGTGGCGGCGGCGGAGGGGAACTCTTTCTAGAAAACTATCGAACCCCCTCTGTTTTTAGGTTAGAAGGCAACTTATAGACGCGGAGGGAGACCGAGAAGCTTCCTGGGTGGCCAAACCTCCCCCAGGCGCGGGGTCAGTGGGCCCGCGCCTGGGGTGGGTCTGGCCCCCCAGTCCTCCCCACTGTTTCCCCTTCTGGCTCCGTGGATCTTCTGGTGAGAAATAGTTTTTGGCATATTTTCCGGGATTTTTCCTCATAGTTCATTTTTTGCACAAAAACAAGACACCAAGATAATTCTGCTGAAAACAACGTCAGTCTGTGTTAGTTGTATCCAAATCACACAAGTTTAGAGAAGAAACAATAGCAAAGTGTTCGAGAAAGTAGATACGTTTTGGACGTATCAGGAGGCTAGCAAAATACTGGGAGCGACCAACTAAGAGAGCAATAATGGACATAATCATGCAAAGCGACAAAACATTATTAATTAAAGTATAAAGTGATATCACAAGTCAAAAACTAAATGATCATATTGTCTAAGGTGACTGGATCATAGTCTTAACATGGTTTAAGCATGTCCCAAGTCAACCCAAATAAAGCATCAAAGGAGAATCCCGCAATATTATGCTTTTGTATGCTAAATCAACGCATGATTCTTTCAAGGCAAATTAATAAATCTCAATTATTTGAAACAAGTTATGCTACAGTAATAATTACTGAGCACATGGTAAAAGCAACATCTAACATGGCATGATAAATTCTAAGTCACAGTTAAAACAAGCTTCCTTTTGTACCACTATAAGCATGAAACTTTCTACTCTCTTCCAACACCAATCGACTTATTTGAAACAACTCACGAAGATAAAAATCAATAAAGACCAGTGAGCTTGTCTCACAAATTTGCAAAGAAGAACTAAAAACTTCTTAGCAAAGAGCATGAGAAAACTAAAGCTAAACGTAGTGCTAGCAAAAGAGAACACTCACAGAACAATAAGAGTGAAAACTAAAGTGTTCTAGGCAATGAAGAACTAGGTGTAACTTCTCCAAAATAAGAATGTTGGGGTCCGTCCAATTTATTGCAGAAAATCAAGCAATAGAAAACTAAAAACAAAAACAAAGACGCTCTAAGAACAACACAATAGAGCATGAAGCAATAAAAATAAAGTGTCTAGAATGAAGACCTGCGATTTTTATTGATGAAGAAGGGGATGCCTTGGGCATCCCCAAGATTTGATGCTTGTACCTCTTGAATATTTCTTGGGGTGACACAGGTAGTATCCCCAAGCTTGAGATTTTGTCCATACTTCATCTCATCGCATCATTCTCTCCCTACACTTGAAAATTTCCTTCATACAAAACTTTACACAATCTTCATTAGCAACAATAGTGTATTCAAGATAATAAGCCTTTGGGTTTAGTTTCAACACAATTAAAACTTCCATTAAAACACAAGATACTGTAGCAATTCCTTTTAAAATCTCAAGTGATCAAAGAGAACTCAAAAGAAACATATTAAGAGGCAAATGCAAATAATGGCAGAAATCTGTCAAAACAGACCAACAGGTAAAGACCGATTTTTTCGAAGACCTTCTGTTCCTAAAATCGAAAAGTTACAAACTAGAAAAAGTTGGGAAAATAACAGGGGCATCCACTTAGAAAATTATAGCTCAATCCGATGTACTAGGAGTTTTCACGATTTTCTACAGTGAAGCACAAAAATCTGTTTCGGGACATCAACTTCCCCATATCTTACTTCTCTCTCATTAGAGGTTATTCTTGGAACAAAAACCACACAAAAAGGATAAGGAGAGGTTATTACAAAGTCAATAACTTACAAGACTCAACAACATAAAAACTTACTGAAATAATTTGGGTTATCTCCCAATAGTGCTTTTTTAATGCCTTTCAGCTAGGCATAGGAAGCAAGAATAAAGTATATTCGAATGAAGAAGCATCGAGATCAATACCAGAAATGTCTTCAACAAGGCAGGGTATCTCATCCAAATAAGTTCTAGAGGATCCTCTATGAATACTCTTGGGTTCACTATTTTCATCAAACGGGTTTTTAGGAACAATCCAGTCAAAATTATTTTCTAAGGCTTCATGCATTCCCACAAGTTTAAAAGGTATTGGTATTATAATTTCCTCTTCATTTTTGGGTTTGGTTTTGTCCAACTTTTCTAGTGTACCCTTAACATCTACACTTGAGCCTAACATATTAAAACGATCAAAGACATTTCTATCTTGTTTAGCAACATCATTGAATTCTTTAAGCAAAGTTTCCAGGATAAAATCACTCTTTTCAGTATCCTCAATATCTTTAAGTTTATGAAACATTTCCTGCATCATGGGGTTAATGTTAACAAATCTAGCCTCCAACATGTGAACTAAAGACGATGCAGCAATTTCATAATTTGGAGCATGTTCTGCTAAGGATCTATCCTAAATATCCTCATGCTTACTAACATGATTAAAGAATTCTTCAATATTATCATTCCCAATTATAGAGACACTACATATTGAAAGGTCTTTTAGGGTGAACTTAGGGATCAACATGATGAGCTAAAACAGGGTAACAAAATAACAACTAAAGAGGGAACTATTTTTTTTGTATTTTTGATAAAAAGAAGCAGACTAGTACAACTAATTTTTGTGTGTTTTTGATAGAAAGAAACAAGCAAAAGAAAGCAAAATAAACTAAGGAAAACAAAAACAAAGTAAAGAGATTGTTTGTGAGAGACTCCCATTGCAGAAATCTTCTTTATCCTAGAAAAGTGATTTGATGGGGAGGGAGAGATTGAAGCTGTCCTTATCTCCCGGGCAACGGCGCCAGAAAAGTGCTTGATGGATCAAATGATGTAGAGCTTGTTGGGAACCCCAAGAGGAAGGTATGATGAGCACATCAACAAGTTTCCCTCAGTTATGAAACCAAGGTTAGCAAACCAGTAGGAGAAAGGAAACAACTCCCAAGGAGTTACTAGCAACCTGGAATCTGCACAACACAACCACAATACTTTGCCCCAACTTAAAGTGAGGTTGTCAATCTCACCGGTTTGCTGAAAACAAAAGATTAAAGGTATAGTGTGGAAGATAGTAATTGCTTGTGGTAATTGGAGAAAGTAAACAGTAAACGGTAAATAGTAGATGGTATATCAATGGGAAGGAATGGACTAGGGTCCATAGCTCACTAGAGGTGTTCTCCATAAGATAAATAACATGTTGGGCGAAAAAATTACAGATGGCAATTGACAGGGTAGAGAAAGCATAATAATGCATATACATGTCATGATGATTTCTGTGAGATTTGTTTGGGCATTACAACATAATACATAGACCGTAATCCAACTGCATCTATGACTAATAATCCACCTTCAGGTTATCATACGAACCCCTTCCAGTATTAAGTTGCAAGCAACAGATAATTGCATTAATCAAAGTGTGTGAAGTAAATAATACAGTTGCCCTTGGACAAAGGATTGTTGTTTTCTCCCTAGTAGCAACAGCACATCTACAACCTTAGAGATTTCTGTCACTTCCCCAGATTACTAGAGGCATGAACCTACTATCGAGCATAAATACTCCCTCTTGGAGTTACAAGCATCTACTTGGCGAAAGCATCTACTAGCAACACAGAGCATGCAAGATCACAAATAACATAGACATGATATAATCAATAATCAATCTTGACGTAGTACTCAATATCCATCGGATCCCAACAGACACAACATGTAAGATTACAAATAGATGATCTTGATCATGAACATAGCTCACAAGATCTAAACATGATAGCACAAAGGAGGAGAAACAACCATCTAGCTACTGTATGGACACATAGTCCAAGGGTGAACTACTCACGCATCACTCCGGAGGCTAGCATGGTGATGCAGAAGGCCTCCAAGATGATATCCCCTTTCCGACAGGTTGCCGGGAAGAGCTTCGGATCCCCCTGATCTAGGGATGGAGATGGCGGAGGCTACGGACTTTTTCATGGATTCCTGATCGGGTACTTAGGGTTTCTGCATCGAGGTGTTTATATAGGCGAAGGGGCGAGGTCGGTGGACACCCAAGTGGCCCAGACCAAAGCACGGTGCATCCTAGGGTGTACCCGCGTCGGCCCTAGGTGTGGCCGTCTCATGGCTCCACTTCGTCTCTCCTTCGGGCTCCTTGTTGTGTCTGAAAAAATAGGCACTTCGGCTTTTGTTCGATCCAATTCCGAACATACTTTCTTACTAGCTTTTCTGAAAACAAAATAGAAAACAGGCAACTGGCACTGTGGCATCTTGTCAATAGGTTAGTTCCAGAAAATGTATAAAAATACCTCAAAGTGTAGAAAAAAATAAGATAGTTGGTACAAAACAATCATGGAGCATCAAAAACTATAGATACGTTTACGACGTATCAGAGAGCTATGCTAGTCAAAGTCTGACTAAAGTGTTTCAACCTTACCTCATTAGCAGTATACCCCAGTAATTGGAAAGTGCCACATATATCCTTAAAACATGCAATATGCTCATATGGATCAGGATCTTCTTCATCTCTAGTAAATTGCTTCTTGTGTAGAATACCAAGTAGTAGAGGATTTATTTCAAACCCCCTTGTCTTCTTGTTGGATTTGTCTCTTTTATTAATATCATAGGGCTTCCCAAAGTGGATGAGTGGGTTAGCACTAGTCAAATGCTCAAACTCCATCATGTTGGTGGAAACCTGTAACTCAAAACAAAACTTATCATGACTAAAATAAATAAGCAAAAACTAAAAGACCTACATTGCTTAGATCCCCGACAACGTCGACAGAAAATAGCTTGATGACTACAAGTGCGTAGATCATTTGTACCTAGTTTCGAAATGAAGATATTGATCCCACGGGAAGCAGGAGTCTGAAGTATAATAACTCTTAAATTAAATACTGAAATAGTAATGCTAAATAACGTTCTAAGTAACAAGATAAAATGCGAGCATTGTATAAAAAGGTGTTTTTGGGTTTTTGTGTAAGACAACAATAAGTAAAGTAAAAAAAACTGAATACAAAAAATAATTATCGTGTATGTAAAAGAGATATGAAACTGCAATGGGAAAAACATTCTCAGGGAGTAGCGGATACACCTCTAGCATTTATAAACGGTATAAGGTAAAAATTATTGTCATGAACATTCTCAACTATGTATCTGTGGGAGGAACTCCGTATTTGGGTGAACAGGCAGCAACCACTGCTCACGTAATCCTCATAACCACAATAGACAAGCAATCGACATCAATCGAATTACTTCGCTATTAAGCGCTTTATCCCGTAGGATGTATACCATGGCATGGATAATGTTCTGTTAGTTTACTCGGTTCCCAAGTTGATGCTTAAGGAGTGCCAACAGCTTTATCGTCTCTATAAGTGCTAGCACACCTCTGTCTACCAACAAGTAGTTCCCTCCATCAAGTCCCCACAAGAGGCAAATATTGAGAGGTCGAATTCTTCCAACATGAAGATGAAGACAATCTAACACATGGTCACATAGATGAATATCACAATAAACTTTATCATATTGCAATCTCATGCTAGGGTTTCTCCATATCTCCAAGAATTAATGATCTACTCAGACATGGAGGCAATCAACATCATGGCAAAAACAATGGAATCTATCATAGATGAATAGTACTTGTATAAATCCACAACGAGTACAGAAATTACAACAAGATCTAGACAAGATGTAGATGGGATGGATGGATATGGTGGTGATGCAGGGGTTGATGATGAAGATCGATACGTTAGCCTCCTGGATATGCGTTGGGTGAATATGGATCTCCGGTGGATGAGTTTCCCCTCCAGATCCCTTACAGAGGTGAGGTTTCGGTGATTTCTGGTCATTCTGTATGTCGTGTCCCCCATCCAATTGCACGGGGTGAAACTAATTGAGGAGGCGGTGTCAGCGCCAACTATACGGCGGGAACTATACGGCCGATGAATTCCTTCCCGCCTTATAGTGGGTCGTTAAACCTTTTGCCTCCTGCGATCGCTTCGGGTTTTCTTCTAGTGTTATTGATATTTCCCAAATTAGTGATTTACGCTGTTTTTGACTCCTTTTTTGCTCCAATACAAGTAGTCCAAGAACTGTGTGCATCATATCCATCATATGTTCTGATCCTGGTGAAAATAGACATAATATAAAACAAGATCCATCAAAGGTGCACCCTAACGCTGTAAAATACCGAGATCCTACCACTACAATAATATAAAACAAGATGCAAATATGCACTCATCAGTCTATGCTCTCGTGAGGACGAACATCTGCCACACCTCCACCTTGGCGCACTTTTCAGCCATGATGAAGATTGTCGCATCCGTGGTGAGGCTCTGACCACGGATGTCGATCTTTGTCAACACCCAGATTTTTAATCCCAGATGCCTGTTATGCTATACATCGCAATCCCAGGATTACCATTTTTGCGAGACATAACATAATTGGATACCATAGTACATCATCCATTACAACCGCACATAAGTTCTTACACAAATAGGGATCTCATGATCCAGTTCTTAATACAACATCAAGCAGCGGAATATGTAATAATAACGGTAGCGTAGGCGAACCTCCATCTTCGGGGTCACAGGTAATGCTGACGATGGGAGATGATCCTAGTTTCCAGTCAAGCCCTACCCAATCTTCGGGTATTGTGGTTGTATGATAAAATTGGAACGGTATCGCATCCATACAACCATCAGTTTTCAAAAGGGCTAAGGCTCATGCCTCAACATTTTCATCACCAAAATCGTCAGGTGTTCGGAACACCATGTCCAAAACATTTCAATAGAATGATCCATCATTCCAAGGTTTTCATAACCATTTTTCCACCAAGTATTTCCATCTAAAGTTGATCAAGTTTTATGCTTATCACTAGCATCTACAAGTGGGGGTAAGCACTAATGAGGGGTGGTAAAGTAGTGGAGTTTTAACTAAGTTCAATCTCATGCCTTAGGATGACATCAAGATTATCTAGCTTAGGCCAAATTTTATGCTCTTTATGCAACCTTCACATATCTTTCTAGTATCTACCATTTTCTTAAGTAAACTCTAAGTAAGAATTTTGATAAATAAATAAAGTAAGAAGCTTGCAAGTAAAACTAGGATTGGTTTATCAAGTGGAGATGATCATATATGCTTAAGGCATATAGTTGGCATGGTAACAAGCAAGTATTAGCTTGCATTAGTAGAGTATCTTGCAAGTGTTATCTTGCGTTAATATCAGTATAAGCTTGCTAAATTGCAAGTGTTAGCTTGCAAGGTTAATAGCTTGCCTTGTGCAGAGCAGTGGTTGAAGTTCTCCTCGGCTTCTTCTTCGTAGAATCCTCCTTCCTCCTCGTATCCTTGGTCGGTACTAGCGTCTATAAATAAATACGATGTACACAATCACCAAACAATACTTAACTACTTGCAATCATCACACACAAGGGTCCTATAGATGATCTAACATCATCACTAAAATTACAAGATTAAAGCTTGGCTTAATTCCTTTTATTTTTAGAAAAGTAATTTCTACTTATTGAAAAACTACTTAAGATTTAATATTCTCCAAACTAAATATGGGATCATGTTGACACATGTCATCACCACATATTTTAGTCCATGGGAATGTGATTTAAAGTGGTGTCACAATTTAATAAGGTTTTACCCTTTTATTTTAATTAAATAAAGTGACTAGAAATGCCTATGGAGCGTTCTTTTATTTCTTGAACATTATTTCTGCAAGTAAACCCATATATTTTTATATATTCTGAAAGGTATGGTTAAATGTGATTTTTGAGAGTTGTAATCAACTCAAAGCTATCATGGTTTAAATTTGAAAAATGTTTGAATGCAGAAAAGCTGCTGCCTTGTTATTTTTACCATGGGTGATCTATAGATCCAAATGACTTGAATCTAACTGGCTTGGATTCAGCATCTTTCTAACAAAATTGGTTTCATTCAATTTGGTGCACTGGATCGATCTAGGTTGATTTTTGAAACTGAGTACAGAAGTGTGTTTGAAATAAAATGTAAAAGGTTTAATTCAAATAACTGGGCTGCACGGGAAAAGTTAAAGGGCCGGCCTGCTAAGCGTAGCGCTTCCGCGGGCTGTTTAAGTGGCTATCCCCACTCGTCACTGAGACAGGGGGTGCGAAGCGGTACAGGGCAACGTAGGACGTTCGATCTGGTTCTAATCCAATAGCTGGGAGTCATCGTCGACGTTAGGCAACGCCGGCAAGACAGAAACCTAGCGCAGCCAGTGGGGGATGTTGGGGGCTCACCGGGGTGCAGGCGAGGGTCGGCGAGGCGGGCGAATGATGAAGTCGACGACGGCGAATCTCCTGGTACCGGTGGCTCCTCCTGGGGCGGCTCCAATCACTGGCTCCCTTCTTCTCCAGAGGCGGCGGGCTCCGGTGAAATTCCGGCGATGTGCTGCTCGCCTTGCTCCGGGAACGGTGTGGCATGATCAGTGATGAGAGGGGAGTAGAATGGTGTGCTTAGTTCGGCTGGGGGTGGCCTCTATTTATAGTCGAGCGAGGGGACCGACGGGGCGCACGGTGAGCTCGTCGGGGCGATGGTACAGACGGCTATTGGCATGGGCGAAGGTAGGGGACGGTGCGGTGTTCCCTGGCGATGCTCAACGATACGGTGGAGAGACGTGGGGCAGTGCGGGTTGGTCTGGAACACGCGACGCTCTGCACGGCAGAGGCGATGTCTTCGACGGCGAGCGGTGGCTGTGCGGCATGGGGCGGCAAACGGGGATGTCTGGCGGTCTCCTGGGTCGGTGGTGATCGTGTATGCACGTGGCAAGGGCGGCGCACGGTCTATGGGCTTCGGTCGAGGGTGGCGCTCTGGCGCATGCTCGGCATGGTTGCTGGCGAGCTGGGCGCGGTCCGTGTGTGGGGTCCAGTGGCTGGCAACATTCGAGCGCTGGACAGGGAGTGGCGGTGGACGGTAGGCTGCCTCCTAGACAAGGTTGGCACGGCTAAATCTCCTCGTAGCTTGCTGTCTCCACTGGGGTGGCATGGTGAGCTTTGGCTATTCACCATTGATGTCATTGCCCAGCTTACAGTGAGGCTAGTGCTTGGTTTAACTTGCTAGATGATCTACTGAGATGGTTGTGAGCTAGAGAGGGAACCAGTTAGGCAAGAATCACTGCTCACAATAGTGTTTTGATTTTGTTTGATTTGTGTCTGCCAAGTATTTGATGAAATGGCCGCATGAATTCAAGTTTTGAATTTTGAAAATATTTTTGGTGGGTGTGATAGGTTCGTGCTGGTGTGTCTGCAGATGCTTGGGTTTTGAAAGTTGAGCTTGTTTGAGTGGTTTTTGAAAAAGTGGGATCTTCCCATATGATAAAGATTCAATTTTGAATTGTCATTTAAACTATGCATTTGAAAGTTTCTGTATGATCACAAAGTGGGCCTTGAGTACAATCAAGGGGTGCAAAGATCCAGAAAAGTTTCTGTTAGGTTCTGGAAGTTTGAGACAGCCAAAGTAGGTATGGGAGTTAAATTGGTCAAAATGACCATTCCTTTATTTTATTTGTTTTGCTTTACTTGTCTTTGGGAAAAGTGTGGGAAATGTTTAGATGATGTTTATTTTACCTAAGAAACATTTTACAAGCAAAGAACCACACAAACAAGTTGGTTCAAAAGAATTTCAAATTAAATGCATACACATATGCATGCTTTCATAATTTTTATTTAGAAAAGTTTTTGTTAACCCTAATTTTGATGATTAGAGTTTGATGATTTAAGTTTAGTATTTTTTGGATGTTACAAACCTTACCCCCTTAAACAAAATCCCGTCCCCAGATTTGAAAAAGGACGAAAAGATTACCTAGGATTTGAAGAGATCGGGAAATTCCGTCCTGATGTGATCTTCGCGCTCCCAGGTAGCTTCTTCTTCTGTGTGGTTGCTCCACTGAATCTTGAGAAACTTGATGCTTCGGGTTCGGGTAGTTCGAAAATCTTCTTCCAAAATATGGATGGGTACTTCGGGATAGGTTAGGTCATCATTGTTCTCTATGGCCCGGTGATCGATATTTTTGAACACTTCGGTCTTCTCGGGGACTTCGAGACACTTGCAAAGTAACGAGATATGGAACACATTGTGCACGGCTGACATCTCTTCGGGTAGTTCCAATTGATACGATACTTCTCCTCGACGGTTCAGAATCTTGAAAGGTCCGATATATCTGGGGGCTAACTTTCCTTTGAGTTGGAAATGCTGCATTCCCTTCAATGGCGACACTTTCAGATAAACAAAGTCTCGAATGTTGAAGGCGAGGTCTCGACGTCTCTTGTTGGCGTAACTCTTTTGTCTGGACTGGGCGGTCTTGAGGTGCTCACGAATCTTGTGCACCTACTCTTCTGCTTCTCATAGGATGTCGGGTCCGAAAATCTGACTCTCTCCTACTTCCGACCAGTTCAAAGGGGTGCGACACTTCCTCCCGTACATAAATTCAAATGGGGCCATTTGCAAACTGGCTTGATAACTGTTGTTGCAAGAAAATTCTGCAAACGGCAGACAATCTTCCCACTTGGATCCATATTCTAACACACATGCTCTCAGCATATCTTCGAGTATTTGGTTTACTCGCTCCGTTTGTCCATCGGTCTGAGGGTGATACGCGGTGCTTAAATCTAGGCAGGTTCCTAAACCTTCTTGGACTTTCTTCCAGAATCTCGATGTAAACTGAGTTCCTCGATCCGATACGATGTTCTTGGGGACTCCATGCAAACTAACAATTCTAGCGATGTACAACTCTGCTAGTTTCGAACTCTGATATGTGGTCTTGACGGGTAAGAAATGGGCGACTTTGGACAATCTGTCCACTATGACCCAGATAGAGTCATTTCCCCTACTAGAGGTAGGCAGTCCAGCGATAAAGTCCATTCCAACAAAATCCCATTTCCATTCCGGAATCTGCAAGCGTTCCAACAATCCAGCGGGTCTTTGATGTCCTGCCTTGACTCGCTGACAAATATCACACTTGGCGATATAGCTTCTTATTTCTCTCTTCATCTTATGCCACCAAAATTGCTCTATTAAATCTTGATACATCTTAGTCCCTCCGGGATGGATAGAATAAAGAGTATCATGAGCCTTCTTCAAAATAACTTCTTTCAACTCAGAATCTGCTGGTACACAAAGGCGTCCTTTGTACCACAACACTCCTTCTTCATCTTCGGTGAATCCAGGTACTTTCCGTGTACCGATACGACACTTGATTCCGTTGATACTAGCATTTCCCTTCTGCGCCTCTTTAATCTGACTGATCAAAGTGGGCTGGAGTTCTGTGCTAGCCAAAAATCCTTCACTTACTAATTCCATTCGAAAATCTTCCATCTCTTTGTGCAAACTTGGTTTCTCCTTCAAAATCATGGAGTTGAAGCGGCACGGCAATCTGCTAAGGGCATCGACTACCACATTGGCTTTACCAGGGTGATAGTGAATGTCCAGATCGTAATCCTTGATTAGCTCAATCCAATTTCTCTGCCTCATATTCAGCTCCTTCTGAGTGAATATATACTTTAGGCTCTTGTGATCCGAATAGATCTCACAACGGTTTCCCATCAGGTAATGTCTCCATGTCTTCAGGGCTAGAACTACGGCTGCGAGTTCGAGGTCATGGGTTGGGTAGTTTTGCTCATGTTGCTTCAATTGTCGAGATAGATAAGATATAACTTTGCCTTCTTGCATTAACACACATCCGAGACCGATCTTGGATGCATCACAATACACATCGAAGGGCTTCGTGATATCCCGCACGATCAAGATTGGGGCTGAAATCAATCTCCTCTTGAGTTCTTGAAAACTCGCTTCACACTTGTCTGTCCATTCAAACTTCTTGTCTTTCTTCAGCAATTGGGTCATGGGTCTGGCGATACTAGAGAATCCTTCTACGAATTTGCGGTAGTATCCCACCAATCCGAGAAATGCACGAACTTGGGTTTGAGTGGTTGGGGCTTGCCAATCTTCTACATCTTTCACTTTGGCAGGGTCAACGGCAATTCCTCCGGCTGATACAATGTGACCGAGGAATCCTACCTCCTGTAACCAGAATTCACATTTGCTAAACTTTGCATACAGCTGATGCTCTCTAAGGGTTCCAAGAATGGTCCTTAGGTGTAGCTCATGTTCTTCTTCTGATTTGGAATAAATCAGAATGTCATCGATGAAAACAACGACAAACTTATCCAGGAAGTCCATAAAAATCTTATTCATGAGATTCATGAAATAAGCGGGGGCATTGGTTAGTCCGAAAGACATGACTGTATACTCATACAACCCATATCTGGTGGTAAAGGCAGTCTTTGGAATATCCTCTACACGAATTTTGAGTCGATGATAGCCAGTTCTAAGATCAATCTTAGAAAACACTTTGGCACCGGTCAACTGATCAAACAAATATTCTATCTTGGACAATGGGTACTTGTTCTTGATGGTGACATCATTCAATTTTCGATAATCCGTACACAAACGGTTACCTCCATCCTTCTTGTCCACAAACAAGACAGGTGATCTCCAAGGTGACACACTTGGTTGAATCAATCCAATTTCCAGCATGGAATCCAGTTGCTTCTTCAGTTCTTCGAGCTCTGACGGGTTCATACTATAGGGTCTCTGGCCTATGGGTCCGGTTCCAGGAATTAGTTCGATGATAAACTCGATATCCCGATCTGGGGGCATACCGGGAAAAACATCTAGAAATACATCGGGGTATTCACAGACTATCCGGACTTGGTCAATGGTAGGTTGGGCTATACTCTTGTTGCATTTGAATTGGCGAGGTAAGGTTTTAGATATATGCTCGACTGATATACCGGCTGTACTGGTCATGGTTATGGCTTTCTTGGCACAGTCAATCAATCCTTTATGTTTGGACATCCAATCAATTCCTAGTACTACTTCCAATCCTTTAGTTCCGAGTACTATCAGATTTCCATAAAAATCTATGCCATGGATTCGGATAGGGACGGCTTTGCAAATTTGCCTAGCCTTGGTGATTAATCCGGGAATTTCAACGATCATAACATGCTTCAGTTTTGTTGGTTGAATTTTACTAGTGCATGCAAATTCTTCGGTGACAAATCAGTGCGATGCACCAGAATCAAACGACAATCGTGCAAGTACTGAATTAACAGAAAACATACCCAGCACGACGTCTGGCGCTTCCTGAGCTTCTTCAGCATGCATGAGAAAAAGACGGCCATTGCGGTTGAGTGAATTCCCTAGGGCAAATCTTCTTCTAGGATGAGCATGATGCTGTTGCTGAGGCGGGGCATTGGCATTGGGTGCTGCGACATTCTTCTTGTTAGGGCACTCGTTGGAATAGTGGCCTTTATTTCCACAGTCATAACAAGTCACTTGCGACTTGTTCTTTGCTGCTACAGGCACATCATTGCTTCCAGTCCTCGGGGTAGTGTTGGTGTTGGCGGTAGCATTGTTGTTGAACTTGGGTGGGGCACGGTTGAAATTGCTAGAGTTGTCGGGGTTGTGATTTCCTCCAGGCCTAGGGTTTCCACGGTTGGGATAGGTCGGACGGTTCATCGGGGGTCTGTTGGTTCTTGGGGAAAATCCTGGAGATGGGTTAGGGTGATACTTTGGGGTCTGATGGGTTCCTGGTTGATGCATCATGCGACGCTTGTGGTTCTCATTGGCTTGGTTGATCTTTCCTTCCATCTGGATAGCTGAGTCAACAAGGGCTTCAATATCCGCAAAGGGGATATTGACTAACACAGTCTGCATCTCGTCATGCAGACCATTCAGGAATCTTTCTTTCTTCTTGGCTTCGGTGTCGATCTCATCCGGGCATACCTAGCTAATGACAAGAATTTGTCACGGTATTCCACTACAGTCGTCCTTCCTTGCTTCAGCTCTCTGAACTCGTCTCTCATTCTCTTGATCAAACCTGGTGGCATATGGGTTCTGCTAAACTTCACCTTGAATTCCTCCTAGGTCATCATCTGGCCTCCGTTCATTGCGCGAACACTGTTCCACCATGCCCTGGCATCTCTGGCTAGATAGTGGGTGGCGAACAGAACTTTCTCGTAGGCTTCCACTCCGGCGACTTCTAGGTTATTTTCCATGGTT
The DNA here is from genome assembly GCA_916181665.1 of Avena sativa. Classification (NCBI taxonomy): domain Eukaryota; kingdom Viridiplantae; phylum Streptophyta; class Magnoliopsida; order Poales; family Poaceae; genus Avena; species Avena sativa. Next base: position 244,465,252 of record OV702297.1, read on the forward strand.
TGCAGCCAATCATCGGCGTCTAGGGGTTCTTCTGACTTAGTGAAAACAGGTGGGTTGGTATTCCGGAAATTCTTGAGTTTAGATCCATGGTTGTCCTGATTTCCGTGGCCTTGGTTGTTGTGGGCTAGCTGGGCTATCTGTTGCAGGGTGGCTAGATTGCCATGACGTTCCGCTCTTTCATCTTCGCGGTCAGAAGTCAACATTTGCAGAATCTGCAACATCGGGTCCGGGGATGAACCACTTCCTCCACGTGGCATCTGAAGATTGAGATAGATCCTAAGAAAAGAGGGAAATTTCTAAGGTTTTGGGTCTTTGAATTTTTTTTAAAGTTTGACTCAGATTTTCTAGCAACTTGCTTTTTCATTCATTCATTCATAGCACACGATACAACACACACCACAACAAGGAAAAAGCAGATGGTTTTAAGAACCATTCTAGAAACTACGATACAGGGGGACCGAATACTACTCACTACGCTAGTGGTCCAGTGCTACTACTCCTCGGAATCGGTGGCTTCCTCATCCTCATCATCATCGATGAGGGCGAAATCATCTTCATCGGTGAAGAAATCCATAGCTTGATCCTCCAGAAAATCATCATCATCGCTGAGATAGGAGTAGGGGTCTCCATGAAGATCTCCTCCGGCATTCTCCCTTTCCTCCAAATGCATGTCTCTCTTGTGGATGGTATCCTCCAGAGATGAGATGCGGTGGAGAAGACCGGCAATAATGCGCTCCTTCTTGTCGAGCTGACGGCGGCGAGACTTGCGATCCTTTGCTAACATGGCGATGGTCTGATCCTTCGTCGTGATGATGGCAGACTTGTGGTTGCAGTAGTCACGGCAGTTGTCCAACTCCTGCTGACAATTGTACATCATGAAGCTAAGGTGGTCCAATTGAGTATTTAGCTCGGGGTGGTATGGGGCTTCCAGTGGTTGTCCATTTGCATCACGCCTCGGGCAAAACTCAAAGCGAGTACCCGTGATCTGATTGATGCTCTGCCCACACAGACGGGAAAGAGCTTCCTGCATGGCCCTCGCAAGCCCATCGAGCCAGTTGTTCTCTCTTAAGGTGAACTGAATTCCTTCCGCAGTGGGAGGTTCAATCTTTCCTCGGAGACTTGCAACAATTAGCCACTGCAGATCTTCTCCTCCTTGATCATTGAGCTGAGCTCCGAAGAACTCAGGGTGTGGATGCTCCAGAAGTTCCGAAAGCTGGTCCAAGTCCCTCTCAAAGATAAGGTCTCCTCCATTCCCCAACTGATGAAACATGTTGTACTTCACGTCCATCTATAAGAATATAGGATGAGTAAGTTAGTAGAGTGATCAAGTGTGTCAAGATTTTATGTATTTTGCAAGAGTTTTTTTTGAGGAACATGAATTTTCATGAAAGAATCAAAGGGATAAGAATGAGAATAAGTTTTTGTTAATATTTGTTTTATTTGGCTTTGAAACTAAGTTTTTGATGCAAACGTCCAGTCTAACTAGGGTCTCCTATGGTCAGGATGGCTCTGATACCAACTTGTCAACACCCCGATTTTTAATCCCAGATGCCTGTTATGCCATACATCGCAATCCCAGGATTACCATTTTTGCGAGACATAACAGAATTGGATACCATAGTACATCATCCATTACAACCGTACATAAGTTCTTACACAAATAGGGATCTCATGATCCAGTTCTTAATACAACATCAAGAAGCGGAATACGTAATAATAACGGTAGCGTAGGCGAAGCTCCATCTTCGGGGTCACAGGCAATGCTGACGATGGGAGATGATCCTAGTTGTCGTAACCTTCCTGGGGTCCATCCTCCAGGTACTCTTCTTCATAGTCTGGCCGTGGGAATAGCCAGGGACAAATCCATGAGTACTCTTTAAGTACTCGCAAACTAATACTAACATGTGAAAGGGGTTTTTGATAATAGGTCACTAGGCTCTAGGGTTGTTTTGCAAAAGCCAGATTTATCTCTACTACGTTTAGAAGCAATGGATAACTAGTCAAAATTTTATAACTCCTAAGTGAGAACTTGTATTCCATATCACAACCCTGTTGTGGTCAAGTCAAAGTCTCAATCCATTTCACAAGTCATTTTGAAAAGTCTGACGGGGGAACAGTATGGCCACTCCAACTGTCCATAACCGCGGACGCGGCTATTCGAATAGTTTGACACTCTGCAGAGATTGTACACTTTGACCACAACATTCGATACATCCGTTAGGAACAAATCCTGAATTCACCATACTCAGTATGCGCATAATCAATCCGAACCTTTCAATTACACGCCCTGGTATAAGCACCTCTCCTGTGAGTTTGGCCTCCCAACCATGACCAACTATCATCTTGGGTACTGCACAGGTGGACAATCTTCACAAGGTAGCCTCAGCTCAGACCTTGGCCGTGAGGGAACTAATACAAAGGTATATAAGTTTCCAGTCAAGCCCTACCCAATCTTCGGGTATTGTGGTTGTATGATAAAATTGGAATGGTATCGCATCCATACAACCATCAGTTTTATAAAGGGCTAAGGCTCATGCCTCAACATTTTCATCACCAAAATCGTCAGGTGTTCGGAAACACATGTCCAAAACATTTCAATAGAATGATCCATCATTCCAAGGTTTTCATAACCATTTTTCCACCAAGTATTTCCATCTAAAGTTGATCAAGGTTTATGCTTAGCACTAGAATCTACAAGTGGGGGTAAGCACCAATGAGGGGTGGTAAACTAGTGGAGTTTTAACTAAGTTCAATCTCATGCCTTAGGATGACATCAAGATTATCTAGCTTAGGCCAAATTTTATGCCCTTTATGCAACCTTCACATATCTTTCTAGTATCTACCATTTTCTTAAGTAAACTCTAAGTAAGAGTTTTGATAAAGAAATAAAGTAAGAAGCTTGCAAGTAAAACTAGGATTGGTTTATCAAGTGGAGATGATCAGATATGCTTAATTCATATAGTTGGCATGGTAACAAGCAAGTATTATCTTGCATTAGTAGAGTATCTTGCAAGTGTTATATTGCATTAATATCAGTATAAGCTTGCTAAATTGCAAGTGTTAGCTTGCAAGGTTGAAGTTCTCCTCGGCTTCTTCTTCGTAGAATCCTCCTTCCTCCTCGTATCATTGGTCGGTACTAGCGTCTATAAATAAATACGATGTACACAATCACCAACAATACTTAACTACTTGCAATCATCACACACAAGGGACCTATAGATGATGTAACATCATCACTAACATTACAAGATTAAAGCTTGGCTTAATTCCTTTTATTTTTAGAAAAGTAATTTCTACTCATTGAAAAACTACTTAAGATTTAATATTCTCCAAACTAAATATGGGATCATGTTGACACATGTCATCACCGCATATTTTAGTCCATGCGAATGTGATTTAAAGTGGTGTCACAATTTAATAAGGTTTTACCCTTTTATTTTAATTAAATAAAGTGACTAGAAATGCCTATGGGGCGTTCTTTTATTTCTTGAACATTATTTCTGCAAGTAAACCCATATATTTTTATATATTCTGAAAGGTATGGTTAAATGTGATTTTTGAGAGTTGGAATCAACTCAAAAGCTATCATGGTTTAAATTTGAAAAATATTTGAATGCAGAAAAGCTGTTGCCTTGTTATTTTTACCATGGGTTATCTATAGATCCAAATTACTTGAATCCAACAGGCTTGGATTCAGCATTCCTAGACCTTTCTAACAAAATTGGTTTCACTCAATTTGGTGCACTGGATCGATCTAGGTTGATTTTTGAAACTGGGTACAGAAGTGTGTTTGAAATAAAATGGAAAAGGTTTAATTCAAATAACTGGGCTGCGCGGGAAAAGTTAACGGGCCGGCCTGCTAAGCGTAGCGCTTCTGCGGGCTGTTTAAGTGGCTGTCCCCACTCGTCAGTGATACAGGGGGTGCGAAGCAGTACGGGGCAACGTGGGACGTTCGATCTGGTTCTAATCCAACGGCTGGGAGTCATCGTCGACGTTGGGCAACGCCGGCGAGACAGAAACCTAGCACAGCCAGTGGGGGGTGCTGGGGGCTCACCGGGGTGCAGGCGAGGGTCGGTGAGGCGGGCGAATGATGAAGTCGACGACGGAGAATCTCCTAGTACCGGTGGCTCCTGCTAGGGCGGCTCCAATCGTTGGCTCCCTTCTTCTCCAGAGGCGGCGGGCTCCGGTGAAATTCCGGCGATGCGCTGCTCGCCTTGCTCCGGGAACGGTGTGGCACGATCAGTGATGAGAGGGGAGTAGAATGGTGTGCTTAGTTCGACTGGGGGTGGCCTCTATTTATAGTCGAGCGAGGGGACCGGCGGGGCGCACGGTGAGCTCGTCGAGGGCGATGGTACAGACGGCTATTGGCATGGGTGAAGGTAGGGGACGATGCGGTGTTCCCTGGCGATGCTCAACGATACGGTGGCGAGACGTGGGGCAGTGCGGGTTGGTCTGGAACACGCGACTCTCTACGCGGCAGAGGCAGCGTCTTCGACGGCGAGCGGTGGTTGTGCGGCATGGGGCGGTGAACGGGGATGTCTGGCGGTCTCCTGGGTCGGTGGTGATCGTGTATGCACGCGGCGAGAGCAGCGCGCGGTCTATGGGCTTCGGTCGAGGGTGGCTCTCTGGCGCATGCTCGGCATGGTTGCTGGCGAGTTGGGCACGGTCCGTGCGTGTGGTCCAGTGGCTGGCAACGTTCGAGCGCTGGACAGGGAGTGGCGGTGGACGGTGGGCTACCTCCTAGACAAGGTTGGCATGGCTAAATCTCGTCCTAGCTTGTTGTCTCCACTAGGGTGGCATGGTGAGCTTTGGCTGTTCACCATTGATGTCATTGCCCAGCTTACAGTGAGGCTAGTGCTTGGTTTAACTTGCTAGATGATCTACTGAGATGGTTGTGAGCTAGAGAGGGAACCAGTTAGGCAAGAATCACTGCTCACAATAGTGTTTTGATTTTGTTTGATTTGTGTCTGCCAAGTATTTGATGAAATGTCCGCATGAATTCAAGTTTTGAATTTTGAAAGATTTTTGGTGGATGTGCTAGGTTGGTGCTGGTGAGTCTGCAGATGCTTGGGTTTTGAAAGTTGAGCTTGTTTGAGTGGTTTTTTAAAAAGTGGGATCCTCCCATATGATAAAGATTCAATTTTGAATTGTCATTTAAACTATGCATTTGAAAGTTTCTGGATGATCACAAAGTGGGCCTTGATACTTTGTTATGAGTACAATCAAGGGGTGCAAAGATCCAGAAAAGTTTCTGTTAGGTTCTGAAAGTTTGAGACAACCAAAGTAGGTATGGGAGTTAAATTGGTCAAAATGACCATCCCTTTATTTTATTTGTTTTGCTTTACTTGTCTTTGGAAAAAGTGTGGGAAATGTTTAGATGATGTTTATTTTACCTGAGAAACATTTTACAAGCAAAGAAACAGACAAACAAGTTGGTTCAAAAGAATTTCAAATTAAATACATACACATATGCATGCTTTCATAATTTTTATTTAGAAAAGTTTTTGTTAACCCTAATTTTGATGATTAGAGTTTGATGATTTAAGTTTAGTATTTTTGGGATGTTACAATCTTATCCCTCATCTTGACATCCTTGATGCCCTCGGAGAAAGCGATGAAGATGTTGGAGTCCGAGATCTTGGGGATCTTGTTGTGGACTTGGCTGAACCTCTGCAGGAACTATAAGAGGGTCTCTCCAGGTTCCTGGCACACCTAGCGGAGGTCGTAATAGGTGAGCGGGCACTCATAGGTCCCCTTGGAGTTGGTGATGAAGAGGGAGCTAATGTTAGCCCATGAGACGATGGATTCCTCGAGAAGATTCATTAGATATGAGTTGGTCGTGTCCTTCAGGCACAGGGGAAACCAATTCGCCATGATGCGGTCATCTCCTACCGCATCCTCGATACCCGTAGTGTAGAGTTACAAAAACTGGTACGGGTTGGTCATTCCCTCATAGCGCGCGGGCTTCTCTAGGCGGAACTTGTGTGGCCAGACCACACGACGGAGCACCTTGGTGAGGGCGAGGCAGCCGTTGGCCTGTACCTCCTTGCCGTTGGCGAGGGCCGCACGATTCTGCTGACCTGCACCATCGATTTATTTGTTGAGATGGTCTTTGCACCAGCACAGCTATGTTATGGCCATGGGGGTCGCGACGATCTGCCAGCTGTTGGCCGCCAGTGGTGTGACATAGTCGGGCTTGGGGGCCTCGTTGAGGCACTGATACGGGAGAGAGGGTGGCGAAATCAAGGAGCTCGGCGATCCAGTCACACCACCTCCCTTTGCCTGGGTCGACCGGCGGGTGATCCAGGAGCTCATGCACCATGCGCTTGGTGGATTCTGGCATGAGGCGCTCGTTGTGGCCGCACGAGGAAGCGGTGCGGGAGAGTGACGTGGCGCCGTTCAAGGAGGACGAAGGCTCTTGTAATAGGTGGTAGGTAGGTCCTCCATTGTCATCCATCCACGTGTCCTGCTCAGAGGGGGTGCGCCGCGGAGACGTCTTAGTCTAGGCCTTTCTCGCTGCGCGATGGAGGGCACGCTCGGTGCAGGTCTCGGTGTGAGACGACATGTTACCGAGGTTGGTGAAGGTCTTGAAAGCGCGCCTCAACCCCCTACCTATCCCTCCAAATGTCGGTGATTTGTCTTGCAAAGGAAACTAGGGTCCAACGATCCCTTGGTTCGAGAGGGGGCTAAACACGTAGTTCCAAGGAGCCTCAGCGACAATGGTGACGATGGAGAAAATGCATGACAGATAGGTGACATGGTTTTTTTACCCAGGTTAGGGACCCTCGTGAGGATGAAAAGCCCCTACTTCTGCTTGGTTGTATTGTTTGTGTGGCTCGCGAGGGTACGATGGTGGATCCAAGTCTAGGGTTTTGATCGCTGGGATCGACCTGTTCTAAGGTAGGAGGATGACTCCTTATATAGGGCGGAGACAGGCCTCTTCCCCCAATATTTGGGTGGAAAGGGCTACCACAGAGCCGCCCCTTGAAGACCTGGTCTATGAGGATGCTTTTGGTGGACTAGGTCTAGTGTGCCGCATTCTTCCCCATTCTCCTGTAAAGTGGCCTCCTTTGGAGCCGCTTGTCTTCATCCGGTTCTCTCTACTTTTCCTTCTTACACAAAATCGGCAATGGGGGAGCCTTCCACCATGAGGTCATCTGTCCACTTCCTGCCAAAAGCAGGGCGGACCGAGTCTTGCTTTACCGAGGCGGACCAGAACCGCAGGAGTGCTATTCCTCTTGTCGGGATCCCGTTCTTACCTTGCTTGGTGGAGTTACCGAATAGCCCTGGGACACGCTCCAAAAGTATCCAAGGCTTCGGGGCACGTCGAGGTGTAGCTGTAGGGTCCCGTTGGGAGGCATGCCCTCTGAAGGTTTATCCCCTCACGAAGCAGGGTCTCGTGGGTGCGCATGGTCGGGCCACATCTAGAGGTGCTACTACCTCACGAGGGGGCGTTATTCCCGACGTTGGACCCGTCACCCGTGGGAAGTTGGAACCCCGGTTGCCAGGGCCCCGACAAAAGAAAACAAGGATTGTATATGGAAGATAATATGTGGTGGGGGTTAGCCTTTTACCTCACATTGGGGATTGTATCGAACTAGTTGCCACACATGAGAACTAAAAGCTTGCAAAGTGAAATCACAAAGAAAACACACAATAAAGGAGGAACTACAACTCTCAAAAGCTTTTGGTGGAAGGTTAGGATTGTGGAAAACCAAACAAAACGATCGAAAGAAAAGGCTATTGTTAAAGCTGGTAAAGAACCAAAGATCAAAAGCAAAAAGGATACTATCTAAAAAACACGAGGGAACGCACACGTGAAGATAAATGGGGTTAGCACAATTATGAAAATGAGCACAAATTGTCCTAACTTAGACTAATCTCGGTGTCATGCGAATCCAAGGAGAGATAACAAATTGTTTGCCAAAATAGGATAAGCACCGGATTTGTGCACTTGCCTTGCTTGCACTTTTTCTCTCTTTTTGCTAACAATCTTGATACTCTCTTTGTATTGGAATACTATGTATCTTTCTCCTTTTCTTTTGCCTTTTCTCTTTTTCTCCCTTTCTATACTACTATGTTAACTTTTGTATTTGCTTACACACTCTCACTTTACAAAGGAAAGTGCACAATGCTTAGACAACACAAAATGATCTGCTCTCATGGGGTAGATACACACAAAGGAAGATACAGGATTAACAAAGTGGCGCAAGTTATACCTTCGGTATTGTTGACGACTTTCCACAGGTTTTTGGTAGGTGCTCGGGTGTCACAGTGTCGATGAGCACGATATGTACTGATTTGTGGAAGCTTGTTGTTATTTTTGGGGACACGTACGCGAAAAACAAACACACAAAGAAGAAAACTGTCAAAATTGGGGCCAGATTTTTTTGGCATAGCAGCCTACGGTGTAGGTTCTGGCGCCAGAATTTCCGATCGTGGGTCCGGCGGTGCCAAGGATTTCTCCCGAATTTCGGGTCGCACAAACATTTCACTGCAATGCTCGCCAAAATGTATTTGTGGCGAACCCCAAAAAGTCAAACTGAGAAATCCGTCAAAAATCCGTCGAAATTGGGCTGGGGGAAGGTCAAGAAATGTAGATCAACACCCAAAGCAACAGATCTATGTACCAAAACCACGAAAAACTCACCAAATCCAGAGATCGATCCGAAGGCAATTTGGGGTTGTCTTTTGGGGATTTTCGAATTTTTGGTGCATAGAAGAAAATTTTGTGGGGAAATTCGTGATCAACCTTGCTCTTCATACCAATATGTTAGGGGTGACCCCTTAGGGTTGCCAGATCTTTCACGAATTCCCATTGAAATCGAGATGGAGGCGAGTGGGAGGATGGGGAGGATGAAATCCAAGGACTCACACACGAAGAAATCGATGAACACACACACACGAAGACATGATACAAACCAATAGATCACACCGGCGGAAACCGGTCTATCACAATCCCTAGGATCGGTTACACGCAAACTCTCACTACAAATAACAGGGGTGAGAGGCTTTATGATATCTTGACAACTTGGAGACGAGACACCGACTCCAAGGACTTGTACAACTTGAACGCACTAGGAAATTCCAATAGGTTGGGGGATAATTGGTGCTCCTTTTCAAGGAGCATGATACTAGTAATAGATAGATCCTCTAGAGTTTATTTTACTACAATTATCCAAGTCTAGGGATTACATTGGAGGGTGGGGGTGTTAATAGGCCAGTGATGACCCACAAGTACAGCGGTTGTATCATAGTACTTTCGATAAATAGGAGTGTCGATCCCAACGAGGAGCAGAAGGTGTTGACTAGTGGTTTGGAGCAGGAAATCTCTGTAAATACTTAGCAAACGGATTATTAGGTTTTTTTGATAAAGCAAGGAAATAAAGTGCAAGTAAATAAAGATAGCAAATAATTGCAGCGAGTGGCCCAATCCTTTCTTAGCAAAGGACAAGCCGGTGGTAATATTTATGTGGAACAAACGTTCTCGAGGACACATGGGAATACTAACAAGTGCTTTCGTTTCATATAGCTGATTAATCTTCTTTGGTTCGATACGTGTTGTGTGGGTGAACCTATGCTAATGTACTGACCTTACTAGGACTAATACATACTTGTGATTAAACCCCTTGCAAGCATCCTCAACTACAAGAAATTAATTAAGATAAAAACCTAACCACGGGCTTAAACTCTGTGATCCTACACTCCCTTGTGCAAAGGTTTCCTAATGGTGGTTCAGGTTTCTGTCATTCCGGCAACCCCACGATTAGTAGCCAAATACACAATGCATTCCCTAGGCCCATAAATGGTGAAGTATCTTTTAGTCGACCTTCACATGACACCACTACAATAATAGCACCACAACATAAATATTAACCATTGAATAATATCTCAACACAATTCCACTACTAACAACATGACTTCTCCCATGTCCTCAAGAACTAAACTAACTACTCACGAGATATCATATGGATCAATATCAGAGATGATATGATGATGAATAAAAATCTGAACATAAATAATAATCCAATGGTTCCACTCACAAGCATCAACTAAAAAAGAAATTAACACCGGAAAGTTTCACCTAAGAACTATGCAAGATTCAACACAATTGTTACAGCGGGATGGAGTGGTGATGATGGTGCTAGTGGAGATGGTGGTGTGGATGATGATGATGATCCCGGTGAAGTCTAGCTTGATGACGGTGTTGACGGGGATGATCTCCCCTCTCCGGGAAGGAATTTCCCCGGCAGAAATCTATCAGCCGGAGAGCTCTTTCTCTCATTGTAGTTTTCGCCCCTTAGAGGCGGCGGAATCTTTCTGTGTTTACTCCCGAACTTTAGGGTTTGGGGAGGAATATATAGGCGAAAGGGTGGAGTAGGATGTGGGCCAGGGTAGCCACACCCCCTGGTGGCATGGCCCAGGGTGGCTTGCGCCTAGGGGGGTCTGGGCCCCTTGTGGCCCATCTCAGCCTCCCCTTCTGGCTTCCTTTGTCTTCTAGAAAAATATGATTTTCCATATATTTTCTGGTATTTTTCCGATCTTCTTGAAAATCGCATCTAGACACCGCTTTTTCCATCAGAATCCTAACTCCGGCAGTTCATCCTCCAAGAATCATCCATCATGCAAAAATAGATGAAATAACATAAGTATCACCTCTTAATATGAAATATATCAATGAATAATAGCAAAGTATGATATAGAATAGTGATGCAAAATGGATGTATCAGCCAGCCACTTAAACAGGGGTAGTTTGGGTACAAAAATATAAAGGCTAGGAGAAATAGGATATTACATGGGCTAAGCCCAAGAGTTGACTTGGTTCTGGAGGTTTCCGGCGATAAGTCCGGCGGCGCCGGGATTCACACTGGAATTTTTGGCGGAGCTGATATTTCTGGTCGTCTGCCGATACGGCTTTAGTCACCGGTTGACTGGCCGCTGCTAGAGTTTCCAGCATGGGGGTCGGTCCGCCGGATGCTGCGTCGGAGATTCCGGCGGGGGGGACCGGTTCGTCTGGCCTGGCATCGGTTTAGCCTGGAGCATGTTCTCGTGTTGCCTTGTGTCATTCTCTTGGCGATGGTTCATGGGGTTCATGGCTGAGGATGCACAGAGTGTTATAATTAAGTAGCAAGCCATCCAAGGACGTATCAAAATATCACAAGGAGGGTAGCGAGTTGAACTTAGCTTGTAGGATCTTGGCTTGAGCGCGTGTCATTGGTCCACTTGGGGAACTAGGAGGATAGGATGTAGAGGCGTCCATTGGATGGGATGCATCATAATGTCTCCATAACTTGAGCGCATGCACAACTGATGTTAGTTCCAAGTCATGTGTGGGATAGTTATTCCCATGGTTCTTAAGCTGCCGGGAAGCATATGATACCAACTTCCCATCTTGCATCAGCACACTACCAAGTCATTTCCGAGAAGCGTCACAAGAGACTTGGAAATCCTTCTGTATATCCGATACACACAAAACTGGTGACGTTACTAAATGTTTTGTCAACTCCTGGGAATTTGCTTCACATGCCTCAGTCCAATGGAACTTCTTTTCCTTCTTCAACACCAGTCATAGGTTTTGTTATCTTGGAAAAGTTTTCAATGAACCTTTGGTAATATCCTTCAAGGCCCAAGAAACTCCTAATATCACCCACATTTTTACGTGAATCCCATTCTGTCACAGAAGCTACCTTACTTGGGTCCATGAAAACTACTTTTGCTGACACAATATGACCAAGAAAATCCCACTTCATTTAACCATAACTAACACTTGCTGAACTTGTAATACAACATGTGTTCTCTTAGCTTTTCCATAATTAGGCGTAGATGCCTCTCATGTTGCTTCTCTGTAACTACCTCGGTGAATTACGCTCCTAGTTACAAGCCTGGATGAGCAGAAATGGTTGAAATAGTACGGTGGGGCCCAAATGCCACTCACAGGTAGACCTTTCGGCCGTCCCAACCATTTCCAAACATCGGGACAAGAACGGGCGGCGTAATCGGCAGGCGAAAGGATCAACTACATACACAAATGAGTATGTATGCAAGCCACCATACAATGGTTCTCAGAGTCATTCCATCTAAAAAGAAAGGAAATATTGCAATGCCATATGGCAAGATCCAAATATCCTAGATAGATATAATAGTTTAGGATATCTCCTCATACATCAAACATCAGGGTAGCAAGCGGAAGTGGAAAACAAGATCCGAGTACGGATAAGAAGCAAATCGGCATAAGATGCCCCATAAATAAACACATCCCGCTCACAGATCTCACGGATCCCCGTTCCCGGAATCTCTACACCGAATGATCGTTGCCCACATCGTCCGTCTCCTCCACCCAGTGTCCATCTTGCGAGTTTACCTGTTCATCTGAATCAAACAATTTATCGTGTGAGACCCTAGGGGTACTCAGCAAGTCTTTATGCCTCTAAAGGGGACACAACCTGGGGTGACGCAATTGCAGCAAAAGATAAACCCTAACAATTCTATAGATACTCGCTAACCATCTGCCTAACCAAAGATAGACGGATGTCCGTGAATTAATGACAACAGTTATAACGGTAATCTTAACAGATCCATCCTCCTCCTCGCTTACCAATGAGGAAGCGGACGAACAACCCCCCATCCGTTGGCAGTTTTATTATCCATTCCATGAGTGTTGCACTATTTACTAGTCAGGTACTTAGTCAGATTAAAGCGGTACTTTAGTTATACTTGTCTATGATCGAGAAACTGTGCTCCAAGTCGTCCATAACCGCGGACACGGCTTTCAGAAAGTTTTACCCTGCAGGGGTGCACAAATAGCAACACACACTCGATCAACCTCGGAAAAACCAAATCAAAACCCAACGAGGCAGTCACGACAAAGCGATCACAGGATTCAGAAATATTTCAGGGGGCCACCCCATTAAGTTACCCGCGACGAAGTTGGCCGACTCCGAGACGGACTCAAGGTTTGCGCCAATGGCTGTAAATGACTGGGAACCCGAAAGTGTGACTGGGCTTGTCGATACCGCGAAAACACTCTGCTTACCTAAACAGTACAGGTGCAGTACCTCGCATAATTTTAAATAAAGCAGTAAAGCATGGCATAAGTACAGGATAGTAAAAAAAAACCTCAAACTAGTTTGTGGCCCCAAGAAATAAGAATGAATCAAGCTCTGGCTCAGGGGGGTTCATAAGCCTCCCGGATGTGGATAGCGCGAATATTCAAGGAACAGGAATCAAGTACTCGGGGTCCTACGGGACACAAGTGAGCATGAAAAACCAAATAGCAGATGTTGCTCACCGATGCCACTTTCATTAGTTATCCCATACTACTCAGGTTAAGTTGTTTAGGTACCTCATTATCCATCAGACACTCACATACCCTACACATGCTGTTCTACGACTCGCATGGCTCAAACAACTCTTGTAGTAATGGCTCATGGGATGGAGGAACAAGCTTCGGTGGGGTTTAAAAGTAAAGGCTATGCAATACTTGGGATTCAGTTTAATGCAATCGCGACTCAATGATGCAAGAATAAGATAGAGGCAATAGGTACTATATGTATGCAAGGATGTGGTAGTGCTTGCCTGGCAGCTCAGTTGAAGCAAGAGAAGGATCTGGGCAGTGCTCCTGGGTTTCTTGATATATCCCCGGCTCAGCGTCTATTCGAAGAAGAACCAAACAAACAAGGGCCAACATAAATGAAGTGCACAAGCATATGAATAAATGCGACAAGCAACCAATCATGCCATGATGAATGATGCACAATTTGCATGGCAATAAAGTAGCATGGCATGGGTGAGGTGTGGAATACAAGAATAAACCATTTTATTGAGTTTTAGCCTCATTTTAACCTCATATTAGTTGCTGTATACTTTATATTTATATGATGCATGCTGCAAAACAAAACATGGAATGCATAAACAGAAAGGTCTCGTCGAGCTAAACATTTTAGACATATTATTTGTTAAATATGGAGTTATAAAACAAAAGTTATTAATTAATTAAGGTAAAAGGGCATTTTATTGTAATTTTAATCAGCTCGAAATTTTAAATGTTCAAAATATATTTTGAAGGGCATATTTGAATTCCTCACATTTTTCTGATTTCAAAACATATATTATTTGTATTATTTGGATTTATATTTTAAAAGTTATTTGAAAACAGATTTGAAATTTGAATTTAAATTAATTTGAAAAAGTTTAAATTAAAACAGAAAAGCAGAAATACTTTTGTTACTTAGACAGATACAGACACAGACAATGACAGGTGGGGTCACTGGCTGACTCAGTAGCACAGCGCGCGGAGAAGCTTTTCTCACCGCGGCTGGGCTAGACCTAGAGGCCGACAGGTGGGGCTAGCTGGCTCGGGCCTAGGTGCCAGCGGCGGAACAGCGCGGAGGCTGACAGGTGGCCAAAACGGGAGCGCGGGTTGAGGGGTAGTAACCTGGGGTGCCTATCTGCAAAGTGCTACTACGGCTGACAGGTGGGACTGGTGGACCGCGGGTTAGGAGTAAAACGTTAGGGGGGGGTTTATGCAAAACGGCGACGCGCACTGTGCTTCTTCTCTGAACCCTGACGACGGGTCGGTGCACGCCAGCGGCAGAGCGCGGCGTGCGGGATTCGATCCGGGGACCTGGCGGGCGCGCGCGGAGGCGGCAGCCACTGCGGTGGGCTGGGGTTGTTGTCAGAGAGGTAGGCGCGGCCTAGGTGAGGTGCTACGCGGAGCGCCAGCGTGCAGACGCCAGTGCACTCCGGCACGCGGAGGCCGTTCGACGCAAAGTCCGGCGAGGCTAGGGTGGTACAGAGAGGCGGACCATGTCCAGGAGGGTTAGGGGATCACCGTGGTTAGGTCGGTGGTGTCGGATCGGGTCGGCGAGCAGCAGGACGACGGTGATGCAGAGGCCCAGCGGATTAGGGTTTCGGGGTCGGCGTCGCGATGTTCTTCGGCTCCGGCCCTTCTCCTCCTCGACAGCGGGTACAAGGTGAAGCAGGGGATGTTCCACGGGCTCCTCGATCACCTCCACGACGTGTCCACCGGCCGGAGCGACGGGGCAACGTGGTGCTGGCGGTGGCCGGCGAGAGAGGTTGGCGACGGTGGAGAGGGAGGAGAGGAGCGGCAGGCGCCCTGGGGAGTTCTGGGGTGGATCTGGGCGAGGCAGAGAGGTGGGAGTAGATAGGAACGGAGAGAGGGAGGGGTAGATGGCGTGGTGGAGGGGAAAGGTGGCGTCGGCCACTTTTTCTCCTTCTTCACGTGCGCTAGCTGGCTCGGCAGGGCAGGGGCAGGGTAGATGGGGCTGGAGACTGCCATGTGGGGACGCAGGGTCGGTGGGGCAGGCTCGGCAGAGAGAGAGCTAGAGAGAGAGAAAGGGGTAGGCTCGGGTTAGAGCTAGGTTTGGTTAGGGGAGGCTCGGGTTAGGTTTTTGCTGGGGATGGGGGTAGCTAGGTGGGGCCAGGGAGAAAGGGTGGCCAGGTGGTCCAGCAAGGGGAGGCTCGGCATAGGTGAAGAGGAGAGGGTGAGGTAGGTTTAGGGTTAGATGAGGGAGGGGCTTAGGGTTTTAGAGATAGGGGGTATGGGTTTAGATTAGGTATAGATTAGGAGAGAGGTTTAGAGAGAGAGGAAAGATGTGGTGTGGTAAACTTTGACAAGATCAAGCATGATCAAAACAAGCTCAAGCAAGATATAGCCAAAAGAGAGAAGAGAAGAAAAGGTGGTGAGGTATGGATGGAGATGGTTAGGTTGGAGAAAGAATAAGGGAGAGGGGTAGAGATATGGGGATGATCCACTCAAGATTCAAATAAAAACTCAAAAGAGAAAGAAAGGTGATGCTTTGCATGGCCCATGCATAATATTAATGCTAGGTTTCATCTTGTGAAAACACATAAATAGCCATAGCATTTATACCTATGCATTCCAAAAATATGGGATAAGCCAAACTAGAAGAAGTGTAAGGATGCCCCATGTGGAGTAGTTGGAGATACCCATATTTGAATAAAATGGGACATGCTAGTGTGTATGTGCCACTAGATGCTTAATAGTCCCAAAAATATCCCAACATGAGCATAATTCCATAATAATCCATATGGTAGCTAGGAAAAAGGGTTCCACTCACAAGGCATGCAAAGGTGGCCATGTGTCTCTCATTTATCACTAATGTGAAAACAACATGATGCTAAGATGAGAGCATGTGGAAAAAGAATTGGATCCATCCCAACCCACATGAGCTAGAGGTAAAACCCAATAAGTGCCAAGCTCATATTTAGTTGGATGGTGGAATTATAAGGTGGTGAAAGAAAAGGTGGTGGAGTGGAATAAAAGATATGCCCCAACTCAACTTGGGCATTAAACAATATATCAAGAACCAAATACAATATCAAGAGACAAATACAATTTATAATGCATATGAGGGAAGAACCAAAACAAAAAGGGTTTTATATGTTGCTCAAATGCAACGTGGCATGATGACATGAGCATGATATATTTATGATGCAACAATTATATATTTGAAGTAGCCATAGTATTACTAAACCAAGTAGCATTACAATTGTTAGACAATTGGGATGCTACAACTCTCCCCCACTAAACAGGAATCTCGCCCCGAGATTCTAGGAAGAAGAAGAAGACACAAAGAGGGTAGGATACTTGGCACGGAGCTCATCTTCACGTTCCCAAGTGGCTTCATCAACAGAATGGTGTGACCACTGCACCTTGCAGAACTTGATGGACTTGTTGCGAGTCCTTCTTTCTGCGACTTCGAGGATTTTTGTGGGGTGTTCTTGATAAGACAGGTCTTCTTGGAGATTGATAAGCTCATGGTCCACGGTCCTGCCGGGATCCTTGAAGCACTTCTTGAGCTGAGAGATGTGGAAAACATCATGGACCTTGAGTTTTTTCCGGGAGCTCAAGAGAATAAGCAACTTCTCCTCTTCTTCCACGAATTTTGAATGGACCGATGTATCTAGGAGCCAGCTTTCCTTTGATACCAAAACGGTGCGTGCCTCTCATGGGAGTGACATGAAGGTAAACGAGATCACCAGGGACATACTCCATGTCCGTGTGCTTCCTGTCATAATTGCTCTTCTGGCGACTTTGAGCAATCTTCAGATTTTCAAGAATGATGTGCACCTTCTCCTCCGCTTGAGTTACAATGTCAGGGCCAAACAATATTCTTTCTCCTGCACCTGACCAACCAATCGGAGTTCTGCATTTGCGACCATAGAGAGCCTCGAATGGTGCCATCTTTAGACGTTTCTGGAAGCTGTTGTTGTAAGAGAATTCAGCATAAGGAAGACATTCTTCCCACTTCATGCCAAAAGAGATGACGCAAGCACGAAGCATATCCTCCAGAATCTGATTGATCCTTTCAACTTGTCCTTGCGACTGAGGGTGGTAAGTTGTGCTGAAGTTCAACTTTGTTCCCAAAGCATTTTGGAAACTCTCCCAGAACTTGGAAGTGAAGATGCTTCCACGGTCTGAACTGATCTCAAGCGGAACCCCATACAGAGAGACAATTCTGTTGATATAGAGCTCAGCCAACTGAATTGCAGAAATTGTTTCCTTGACGGGGAAGAAGTGATCCACTTTAGAAAGCCTGTCAATGACAACAAAGATTGCATTGTTGCCCTTCTGCGACCTTGGAAAACCCGTGATGAAGTCCATCTCTACTTTCTCCCATTTCCACTCCGGGGGTTTCAATGGCTGTAAAAGACCGGAAGGTTTCTGATGGATAGCTTTAACTCTGCGGCAAACATCACACTCCGACGTACTTGGCACAATATCGTTTCAAACCCGGCCACCAATATTATGTTTTCAAGTCCATGTACATCTTTGTGCTGCCAGGGTGGATAGAAAGAACAGAATCATGCGCCTCCTTGAGAACTTGCTCTCTCAAACCCGGGTAGTTCGGAACAAACATCCGGTGTTCAAAGAAAAGTGTGCCTTGATCATCGACGTGGAAGGACTCATACTTCGGAAGCTGGATGTTGGAGATGACCTTTCTTGTGTACGGATCACCAAGCTGAGAAGAGCGAACCTTTTCTTCCAAGAGAGGAGTTGCTAGAAGGTTCAGAAGATACCCTTGTTCCACAATTTCAAGGTTGAGCTGACGGAATTCCTCGCACAAGAGAGGCTGTTATTCTTCCATCATGAGGTTGTTGACATAAGCTTTACGGCTGAGAGCATCGGCCATGACATTAGCTTTGCTCGGAGTGTAGTTGATGGTCAAATCAAAATCATTGATTGCTTCAATCCATCTCCTCTGCCGAAGGTTGAGATCAGGCTGAGTGAAGATATACTTCAAACTCTTGTGATCAGAAAAGATTTCACAACGGTTGCCAAGCAAGTAGTGCCTCCATACTTTCAAAGCAAAGACAACTGCTGTGAGCTCGAGGTCATGTGTAGGATAGTTGATCTCATGCGTCTTCAACTGTCGAGAGGCATAAGCAACAACTTGTTTTTCTTGCATAAGGACCGCACCCAATCCTTGCAAAGAGGCGTCACAGAAGATCTGGAAAGGCTTGGATGTATCTGGAGGAACCAAGACTGGTGTGGAAGTGAGCTTCTCTTTGAGTGTCTCAAAGCTTGCTTGACATGCAGGAGTCCAAAGGTATTTCTTGCCTTTCTTGAGGAGATCGGTAAGAGGCTTCGCTATCTTCGAGAAGTTCTGAACGAAGCGACGGCAATAACTAGCCAAACCAAGGAAGCTCCGCACTTCTTTGACATTTACAGGAGGAAGCCATTCAACAATCGTCTTCACAGTTTCCGGATTGACTGCAATGCCCTTGGCAGAGATGACGTGACCAAGATAGGTTACTTGAGGCAGCCAAAACTCACACTTGGAGAACTTTGCATACAGGCGGTTCTCACGAAGCTTGTTTAGGACATACCGAAGGTGTTCTTCATGTTCTTCCTTTGACTGAGAATAGACTAGGATGTCATCCAGATAGACCACAACGAACTTGTCAAGATACCCCATGAAAACCGAGTTCATGAGCCTTGAGAAGGTGGCAGGTGCGTTGGTGAGACCGAAAGACATGACCGTGTACTCATACAGGCCATAGCGGGTGGTGAAAGCTGTTTTAGGAACATCTTCCTTGTGATCTTGATTTGGTGATAACCACTTATCAAGTCAAGCTTAGAGAACACCACAGCTCCAGCTAGCTGATCGAAGAGATCATTAACCGGCGGAAGGGGATATTTATTCTTGATGGTTTTAGCATTGAGAGCCCGATAGTCAACACAAAGTCTATCAGTCTTGTCTCGCTTCTTCACAAAGATTGTTAGGCTACCCCAAGAAGAAGTACTGTGTTGAATGAAACCCAACTTCTCTTGTTCATCAAGCTGTCGTTTGAGTTCAGCCAACTCAGCAGGACCCATTTTATAAGGCCGCTTGGAGATAGGAGCGGTACCAGGTTCAAGCTCAATTACAAACTCAACCTCACGATCCGGAGGCATACCTGGCAACTCTTTAGGAAAGACATCTGGGAACTCACAGACCACCAGAACACTCTGAATAGCTTCCAAAGCATCATCATTCAGAGCCGCCAAAGAGAAAAGCTGGATAGCAAGAGTTAGACTTGGAGAATAGACTATATGGCCTTCAGGAATCTTCAGAGAAACCGAGCGTTCAGCACAATCAATCACAGCTGCATTTGCTGTCAACCAATCCATGCCCAAGATGACATCAATGTCAGAATTGCCCAGAATGATTAAGGAAGCCGAGAACGAAGAGCCACCAATCTCAATTTGATTGCCATGGCTGATTTTAGAAGCTGCCATTGTTGCTCCAGGAGAAAGGACCATTAACCGCTTAAGGAGAGGATCCATAGCTAACCCATTCTCATATGCAAACTTGTGAGAAACAAAAGAATGCGATGCACCAGAATCAAACAAAACTCGTGTAGGGACTGAGTTAACGGATAGCATACCCATCACAACTCCAGGTGCATGCTCAGCTTGAGCGGCGTTGACACAGTTGGCACGAGCAACAGTAGACCCGGGCTTGGTGTTGATGTTGAGAGCCCGAGGTGGTGGTGCACGAACCATAGGAGAGCTTGCCGCAGGTCTTGGAGGTGGTGGAGGAAGAGCTTTGTTTTTCATCGGGCAGTTCCAGTACTGATGCCCAGTGTTTCCACACGTGTAACAAGCACCAGGTGGACGTGGAGCAACGTAGCCAGGGACTCCGCCAGGCGCTCCAGGGTAGTGGTGGTTGTAGACCCTGGGAGCAGCAGTGAGGAAGTTTGGTGGCCTTGCCGCGTAGCTTGAAGGTCTTGGTGGAGCCGGGAGAGACGGCGGGGTGTTGGGAACCCAGACACGACGCTTAGAAGGAGTTGACATAGCTGAAGAGCTTGCTGCATCACGGCTGTGTTTCTTTGACTCCTCAAACACTTGCCTACTTGCCTCTTCCTGCAGAGCTGTATGCTGAAGTTCCAGAAAAGACACCGGCCTTGCATGTGTGATTGCATATTTAATCGATGCATTGAGCCCTTGCCTAAACCTCTTTTGCTTCTTCTTGTCATCAGAGATCTCATCGCCACCATAACGAGAAAGGTTCAAGAAGTTTCTGATGTAGGTATTGACATTGTCATTGCCCTGCTTGAGGTTGAGAAACACTTCCTTCATCCTCTCCATGACAATTTCTGACAGATACTGCTCTTTGAAAGCTCCAGTGAACTGTCCCCAAGTAGGCTGAAAACCAGTGCAGTTTGCCTTCAGGTAATTCTCCCACCAGAGAGCTGCATCTCCCTTCAGAAGGTGAGTAGCACACTTTACCCATTCTTGCTCAGGAACATCAGCAGTCGCCACTAACCTTGAGGTCTCACGCAACCAATCATCAGCATCAAGTGGTTGATCAGAAACATCAAATTGGCGTGGGTTGAACTTCAGAAAGCTTTTGATGTCTCCTCGCTTGGGAGGTGGAGGTAGCGGAACAAACTCATTCCTCCTGACACTTTCTTCAAAACGCTGCTGGTTCTGCTGCATTGCTGCCAAGGCATTGGCGATGCTTGACAACACTGCCCCCAGTTCAGGTTGTATGTCCTCCTCAGAACGGCGTGGTGGTGCCATCCTGTTATTGATATAAAACACAAGTCAGTACTATGATGGAGAATAATAATAATCCAAAATAGTACCAAAATGGAATTAATCAAGATTAAAGGATACAATTTACTAAGATGATATTAAAATATCAACGAAGTTCCAAGCACCTAGAAGATATTAAGCATATCGCACACGACTGAAAAGGAGTGTGGTACACAGATATATCAAAGAAAAATTTTCCGCAAATTTCGGCATTAAAATACCAATAGATGCGCAAAATCACTTAACGAATCAAGATTAATGACTCTACCAATTCAATATACAAGAGCAAATGATAAGAGTAGTGGTATGGTCGCGACTCCATCCCGCACTCAAATCATTACTCCGCACATGAACAAGTAGAACACATATCCCAACACCTTCTTCGCAAGATGAACCTAAAGATTAGTAACTACGGAAATGAACATCCCAAACAAGATGACATCGGATAACAAAGAGTAAGACAGATCGCGTCGGTATACAACGAATCAGATAGATCGCGTCGGTTTGCAAAAGCCTGTCGGTATGGAATGTACCAACAGTTGATAACCACAGGCAGATTGTGATAACAAGTTGGATGCAACAGATAGACAAAGAGTTACACACACACTCACACACACACACAACCTATGGTACTACGTAAACCCAGAACACGTGAATCCTAGTTTGAATTTTTAAGAAGAGAATTGAAAATGTTACACTTCCTTACCAGAAAAGGGTGGGTGGGTGGGTAAGAAGAAAAGTGGAAGCAGTCCTACTCTCGCGTTTTGTTTTTCCCTAGTATACATAGCTACCAAAATATTTGCTAGACTGACAACGACCATTTGGCTGAGACCCTGAAGGTCGGGATGGCTCTGATACCAATTGTAACTACCTCGGTGAATTACGCTCCTAGTTACAAGCCTGGATGAGCAGAAATGGTTGAAATAGTACGGTGGGGCCCAAATGCCACTCACAGGTAGACCTTTCGGCCATCCCAACCATTTCCAAACATCGGGACAAGAACGGGCGGCGTAATCGACAGGCGAAGGGATCAACTACATACACAAATGAGTATGTATGCAAGCCACCATATAATGGTTCTCAGAGTCATTCCATCTAAAAAGAAAGGAAATATTGCAACGCCATACGGCAAGATCCAAATATCCTAGATAGATATAATAGTTTAGGATATCTCCTCATACATCAAACATCAGGGTAGCAAGCGGAAGCGGAAAACAAGATCCGAGTACGGATAAGAAGCAAATCGGCATAAGATGCCCCATAAATAAACACATCCCGCCCACAGATCTCACGGATCCCCGTTCCCGGAATCTCTACACCGAATGATCGTTGCCCACATCGTCCGTCTTCTCCACCCAGTATCCATCTTGCGAGTTTACCTGTTCATCTGAATCAAACAATTTATTGTGTGAGACCCTAGGGGTACTCAGCAAGTCTTTATGCCTCTAAAGGGGACACAACCTGGGGTGACGCAATTGCAGCAAAAGATAAACCCTAACAATTCTATAGATACTCGCTAACCATCCGCCTAACCAAAGATAGACGGATGTCCGTGAATTAATGACAACAGTTATAACGGTAATCTTAACAGATCCATCCTCCTCCTCGCTTACCAACGAGGAAGCGGACGAACAACCCCCCATCCGTTGGCAGTTTTATTATCCATTCCATGAGTGTTGCACTATTTACTAGTCAGGTACTTAGTCAGATTAAAGCGGTACTTTAGTTATACTTGTCTATGATCGAGAAACTGTGCTCCAAGTCATCCATAACCGCGGACACGGCTTTCAGAAAGTTTTACCCTGCAGGGGTGCACAAATAGCAACACACACTCGATCAACCTCGGAAAAACCAAATCAAAACCCAACGAGGCAGTCACGACAAAGCGATCACAGGATTCAGAAATATTTCAGGGGGCCGCCCCATTAAGCTACCCGTGTCGAAGTTGGCCGACTCCGAGACGGACTCAAGGTTTGCGCCAATGGCTATAAACGACTGGGAACCCGAAAGTGTGACTGGGCTTGTCGATACCGCGAAAACACTCCGCTTACCTAAACAGTACAGGTGCAGTACCTCGCACAATTTTAAATAAAGCAGTAAAGCATGGCATAAGTACAGGATAGTAAAAAAAAACTCAAACTAGTTTGTGGCCCCAAGAAATAAGAATGAATCAAGCTCTGGCTCAGGGGGGTTCATAAGCCTCCCGGATGTGGATAGCACGAATATTCAAGGAACAGGAATCAAGTACTCGGGGTCCTACGGGACACAAGTGAGCATGAAAAACCAAATAGCAGATGTTGCTCACCGATGCCACTTTCATTAGTTATCCCATACTACTCAGGTTAAGTTGTTTAGGTACCTCATTATCCATCAGACACTCACATACCCTACACATGCTGTTCTACGACTCGCATGGCTCAAACAACTCCTGTAGTAATGGCTCATGGGATGGAGGAACAAGCTTCGGTGGGGTTTAAAAGTAAAGGCTATGCAATACTTGGGATTCAATTTAATGCAATCGCGACTCAATGATGCAAGAATAAGATAGAGGCAATAGGTACTATATGTATGCAAGCATGTGGTAGTGCTTGCCTGGCAGCTTAGTTGAAGCGAGAGAAGGATCTGGGTAGTGCTCCTGGGTTTCTTGATATATCCCCTGCTCAGCGTCTATTCGAAGAAGAACCAAACAAACAAGGGCCAACATAAATAAAGTGCACAAGCATATAAATAAATGCGACAAGCAACCAATCATGCCATGATGAATGATGCACAATTTGCATGGCAATAAAGTAGCATGGCATGGGTGAGGTGTGGAATACAAGAATAAACCATTTTATTGAGTTTTAGCCTCATTTTAACCTCATATTAGTTGCTGTATACTTTATATTTATATGATGCATGCTGCAAAACAAAACATGGAATGCATAAACAGAAAGGTCTCGTCGAGCTAAAAATTTTAGACATATTATTTGTTAAATATGGAGTTATAAAACAAAAGTTATTAATTAATTAAGGTAAAAGGGCATTTTATTGTAATTTTAATCAAATCGAAATTTTAAATGTTCAAAATATATTTTGAAGGGCATATTTGAATTCCTCACATTTTTTTGATTCCAAAACATATATTATTTGTATTATTTGGATTTATATTTTAAAAGTTATTTGAAAACAGATTTGAAATTTGAATTTAAATTAATTTGAAGGCACAAAAGCTCGCGCCACCGCAGCCGCGACTACGACGCTCGAAGGGAGCTCACCCAGCGCAAGATACCGCGACGGAGGACGCCCAACGCAGTCATGACAACGTCGCGGCCATAACGACGGACCCTCAGCATAC
Source organism: Avena sativa (assembly GCA_916181665.1). NCBI lineage: Eukaryota > Viridiplantae > Streptophyta > Magnoliopsida > Poales > Poaceae > Avena > Avena sativa. The sequence goes on from OV702297.1 coordinate 244,489,656, forward strand.
GACAAACTGTCGGGTCCATGCACCATCCACTTCTACATCGACAAGCAGGATGGTAAAAGAAAGGCAAGCCACATGCTCAAGGACTGCCGCGAGTTCCAGAAACTTAGCGAAAGGATGTCTCAGATGAGGCAACAAGCCCCGAACCCTGGATACGGGAACACACCCGCACCAGGTGAGATCGCACACGGAGCTCCTCCACCACCACCTGCGGGACCTTCGAACCACCCAATCGCACCCGCGCAGAATAACAGTGTGCACGGGTACCCCGCGCCAAAGGGATCACTGATGATCCAAAAAGGGCGTCCAACGAACAGGGTGCAAAAGAAAATCACCTGTCAGATCAATCTGGCTGTGACCGCTCCACCCGCCATCCCTGAGTACCTCAGCGGATCGGAGTCCTGCATCACGTTCAGCCGTTCGGATCACCCTTGCTAGGTCCCTCGCCCAGGTCATGTTGCCCTGGTGCTTGAGGCGCAGATCGGAGGGTTCGACATTAGCCGCGTCTTCATGGACAGCGGCAGCGGCATCAATCTGATGTTCGCTAGCACCTTAGAAGCAATGCGGATCCCGCTGTGCAGCCTGGAACAATCCGACACAATGTTCCATGGCATCGTCCCAGGGAAGGGCGTATTCCCCCTGGGAATGATATGGATCGACGTCATCTTTGGCAAGCCGGATAACTTCCGGTGCAAACGACTCGAGTTCGAAGTGGTGGACTGGCCATCACAATACCATGCCATCCTCGGGCGTGTGGTATTCGCACGATTCCTGGCAGTACTGCACTACGCGTACCTGCTACTCAAGATGCCAGGACCCAGGGGCATCATCACGGTCCATGGGAGCTTCACCCGATCGGACCACTGTGACCGGGACTTCAACAGAATCTCCCAGTCATTCGGCATGCAGGAGGAGCTCACAAGGCTCTGAGAAGTGACGGACAACGGGGCACCCCCAGTCTCGAGGCAAAACACACCCGATATGTCGTTCAACTCCACAGTCAACACAAAGAAGGTGTAGGTCCACCCGACGGACACCTCCAAGACGGCGATGATCGCCAACGACCTCAGCCCTACATAGGAAAGCGCTCTTGTCGAATTCCTTCGTGAGCGCTAGGAAATATTCGCCTGGTGTCCTGCAGACATGCCAGGAGTTCCCAGGGAATTCTCCGAGCATGCACTCAACGTCTTTCCAGACGCCAAGCCCGTAAAACAGTCCATCCGATGATTGTCCGAACAACGGGACAAAGCAATCGGAGTCGAAGTCAATAGACTACTCGACGCAAACTTCATCAGGGAGATCAAGGAGAGTGAGTGGCTTGCTAACACCGTGATGGTCCCCAAAAAGTACACGGACATCCTGTGGATGTGCGTGGACTTCACATCACTGAACAAGCACTTCCCGAAGGATCACTTCCCTTTCCCTTCGATCGATCAGATTATCGATTCGACTGCAGGATGCGAGAATCTCTCCTTCCTCGACGTCTACTCAGTCTACAACCAGATTCGACTGAAGGTCGAAGATCAGGAGAAAACGGCGTTCATCACGCCGTTCGGAGTGTTCTGCTACAACACAATGCCCTTCGAGCTGAAGAACGCAGGCGCCACGTACCAATGGTGCATGCGGGCGTGCCTGAAGGACCAGTTCGGCCGCAACATCCAAGTCTATGTCGACGACATATTAATCAAAACAAGGGAGGCCAAGAAACTCATCGACGATCTCCGCGAGACGTTCGATAACCTTGATCGACACAAGATCAAGCTAAACCCAGAAAAGTGCGCCTTCAGCGTCCCATCTGGTCAGCTGCTAGGTTAGGTTTCCACTAAGTACTAGGCCAAGACAGAGCCCATATATATTGTGGTTGCACAAGAATCTTCTGATTTCTGAAACATGGCAGACTTCTTTGTTTCCAGGGCGGCCGTCATCCGCCAAACTTTCACTCGTTGACCCGACAACTAATCTGCCTAGAAGAAAACATAGTTTTATTTTGAAGTAGACTTAAGGGGAAAAAGGTTCGCTCAAAAGATCATTTATAATTAGAATATTTTCAATCATTTCAACCCCCCAACGATATTTTATAAATAGGGATTACCACAAGAAGTACTTAGAAAATTTTAGGGGTAACCTATTAGGAGGATAAAATCATAAGTATAGAGCTACACATGGCATACTACAAAAATCATCGTACTTGCAAAATAATTCTAAGTATTTCTACCAAAATATCCTACACATCCATTCTAATATTTTGAAGATTGAAACATGCATAGTATTAAAACTAGGACAACATATGAACAAGAGGTGTAACTTTCCTTGATTCGAACAAGACTCTATGCAACATTATAGCTCGACACACTCCGAGTAATCTAACAAAAGCACAACATAGATCTAATCACAAAATGCACAGAAACATTTCCACAAGGGTAATATGCATGCATGCAACATGGTAATTGTCGGGGGGTCACCCTCGGGTAAGCTAACCGGACAAGATATAAGGGCGATACAACTTGCCAGCCCGCTGGCATAGCCGGATGCAAAAACTCAAAGATAGATTAGAAAGAAGGCCAGACGAAGACCAAACTGGCAAACCAGTCAGCCGAATAAAAATCATTCCCAAAGGCACCTAGCCCGCTGGATCATGCCAGCCAGATAGAGCGAGACAAGTCAAGAACAAGCTGGAAGAACCATCGGCCGGATGAAACGACCAAGGTCAGATATCTATCCGGATGGGACCGACCACCCGGCCAAGACAGATCAGCCGGCTAGGGCAACCTAGCTGGCCACTCAAGACAGACAAGGTACAAGATGTCGCGGAGCACATTATGCAGTACACACAGGATGATGGACAAGACAAAAAGAAGACTCAGACACTCGGCCCATACCAACGACTTCACCGATGCCGGTTGTAACAGTAGACAGTAGGTGGTACTGTGCATAACTACTCGCACGACAACCACTATAGACTGTGTGGCTCGGCATGGGCTTGACCGTGGGTACACACCCACCATGCCGGCCACTGTAGATGACCTAGCCGGCTAGGGCCCGCCTGTGGGACCCGCTAGTCGGCCAGGCCATTACCCATGCCGCCTCGGCCTATATAAGGGGTGGCAGGGGCAACATTTCAAGGGTTGGTCTCTCATTCTCTACTAGCTAGGACAGATACAACTCGAGGAGCCCTTGTAGTTCTTCGTGTTCATCTAGATAGTCAGACTGGCAGGAGTAGGGGTGTTACCTCACCATGAGGGCCCCGAACTTGGGTACTTCCTGTCTCTCTGACACTTGCTTGTGCCCAATCCCGCCTGCGGACATCGTCACTCGCTTCCCTGCTCTCTCCCTCACCACGAACTAGCCTTCTCAGGCAGTGCCTTTCCATAACAACGAAAGTTGGCGCCCATCGTGGGGGCAAGATGGCGGCGACCGGAGTGACATTCCGCACGGTACCCCGCACTTTGTTCGGCGAGCGCGTCGATTCTGGCCTCGTGCTCACGCTGGGAAAATTCGACTTCGTTATCGACAATGCTCGCTGCTTCGCCGGTTCCAACTTTCCAGCAGGCGGCTCCGTCCTACTGTTCGGCGACCTTCCCATCTATGCCGCATTGTGCCCGAGAGTTTCCCTTGGTAGATTGTCTCCTTCGCCGAGTCGCTTACCTTAGCAGGCGGTGCGCTCTTCGTGCCCCGCACCGTGTAGGTGATGATGGTCGGCTCCAGTCACGGCCACTGTCCTCCTCTCGAGCGCGGCAGTGACTTAGGCGACCTGTCCACTTCGCTGCACGAGAAAGGCATAGTGGATGAGGTCATCGAGGAACTCCTCGAGCCGGTCAACAACCCTGAGGAAAACCCAGAGGAGGCAATGGCCAAGATCGAGGCGGCGCGAGAGCGTCTACTTCAGTAAGCTCAAGGCTTGGCCTCCACCAAGTATCGGATGGAGAGCAACATCCGTTAGTATCAGCGCGCCCATGGCCTCACCCTAGCTAATCAATATCCTAGCCGGCTAGGCTCCATGCAGCGCCACTGAGGATAGCCGGGCGCCCGTTTCGAGCAAGATGTCGAGCCAGCCTCCCACACGTACTTCCTACTATCCGTGTATGACACCGCGGTTAAGAACCTCCGGGCGGCACGAGCCGTCGCGGAAGACTGACCCCACCTGGTGGTGGACGAAATGTTGTGCCAGGTCCAGCGGGTGCAACACCTGCTGCGTGTGGCTGACGAGCAGGCCGAGGCCGCTCGGGTCACATTCGAGGCAAGAGCCGGCTCTAGAGGGAACCGCCCAGGTGGAAACAGCCGGGGAGGACCTCACCAGACCGAGTGCTCTGCCTCTCCTGGCCAGCAACCCCCGCACTACAAGCATCGCTAGTCTGGCAGCAGCCAACCCCACGGCGACCAAGGTGCCATGAGCTATGCACCCCTGGCTGGCCAGAACCCCCCTCTAGCCCCTCCATCCTGCCTCGCTGGCTGGGTGGGAGCTCCCAACCCGGTTGAGCCGGATGCACGCGACCGAATCGACCTCCTGACGCAAGCTCGCCTCATGGAGGAGGAAGACACAACCAACCCAGTGTGTTTCGGGCCACGCATCCGGAAGGATCCCTTCCCCGACAAGTTCTCCCTGCCACATGACACACCCAAGTACGACAACATCATGAATCAGGAGGACTGGCTGACGGACTACTTCACCGCAGTCGGAATCGCCCACGGCAACAAGAGCATGGTGGTTCACTACATCCCCCTCATGCTGACCGGCTCAGCAAGAACTTGGCTCAACAGTCTGTCAACACCCGGATTTTTAATCCCAGATGCCTGTTATGCCATACATCGCAATCCCAGGATTACCATTTTTGCGAGACATAACAGAATTGGATACCACAGTACATCATCCATTACAAACCATACATAAGGTCTTACACAAATAAGGATCTCATGATCCAGTTCTTAATACAATTCAAGCAGCAGAAATACGTAATAATAACGGTAGCGTAGGCGAAGCTCCATCTTCGGGGTCACAGGCAATGCTGACGATGGGAGATGATCCTAGTTGTCGTAACCTTCCTGGGGTCCATCCTCCAGGTACTCCTCTTCATAGTCTGGCCACAGTAATAGCCAGGGACAAAGCCATGAGTACTCTTTAAGTACCCGCAAACTAATACTAACAAGTGAAGGGGGTTTTTGTAGTAGGACACTAAGCTCTAGGGTGGTTTTGCAAAAATCCAGATTTACATCTACTAAGTTCAGAAGTAAGAAAAGCTAGTTGAAATTTTATAACACCTAAGTGGGAACTTGTATCTCATGTCACCACCCTGTTGTGGTCAAGTCAAAGTCTCAATTCATTTCATAAGTCATTTTGAAAACATCTGATGGGGGAACAGTATGGCCACTCCAACTGTCCATAACCGCGGACGCGGCTATTCGAATAGTTTGACAATCTACAGAGATTGTACACTTTCACCACAATATTCGATACATTCGTCAGGAACAAATCCTGAATTCACCATACTCAGTATGCGGATAATCAATCCTAACCTTTCAATTACACGCCCTAGTATAAGCACCTCTCCTGTGAGTTTGGCCTCCCAACCATGACCAACTATCATCTTGGGTACTACATAGGTGGACAATCTTCACAAGGTAGCCTTAGCTCAGACCTTGGTCATGAGGGAACCAATACTAAGGTATATAAGCTTCCAGTCAAGACCTACCCAATTCTCGGGTATTGTGGTTGTACGGTAAAATTGGAATGGTATCGCATCCAGACAACCATTAGTTTTATAAAGGGCTAAGGCTCCTGCCTCAACATTTTCATCACCATAAATCATCTGGTGTTCGGAAAAACATGTCCAAAACATCTCAATAGAATGATCCATCATTCCAAGGTTTTCATCACCATTTTTCCACCAAGTATTCCCATCTAAGTTGATTAGGTTTTATGCTTAGCACTAGCATCTACAAGTGGGGGTAAGTACTAATGAGGGGTGGTAAACTAGTGGAGTTTAACTAAGTTCCATCTCAAGCCTTAGGATGACATAAAGATTATCTAGCCTAGGCCAAATTTTATGCTCTTTATGCAACCTTCAAGTATCTCTCTAGAATCTACAATTCACTTAAGTAAGCTCTAAGTACTAGCTTTGATAAAGAAATGAAGTATAAAGCTTGCAAGTAAAACTGGGATGGGGTATCAAATGGGTCGGATCATCTATGCTTAAGGCATATAGTTGGCATGTTAACAAGCAAGTATTGGCTTGCATCAATATCAGTATAAGATTGCTAAATTGCAATTGTTAGCTTGCCTTGTGCAGAGCAGTGGTTGAAGTTCTCCTCGGCTTCTTCTTCGTAGTATCCTCCTTCCTCCTCGTATCCTTGGTCGGTACTAGCGTCTATAATAAATATGAGATACATAATCACCAAATAATACTTAACTAATTTCAATCATCACACAAAGGGTCCTATAGATGATCTAGCATCATCACTAACATTACAAGATTAAAGCTTGGTTTAATTCCTTTTATTTTTAGAAAAGTAATTTCTACTCATTGAAAAACTACTTAAGATTTAATATTCTCCAAACCAAACATGGGATCATGTTGACACATGTCATCACCACATATTTTAGTCCAAGGGAATGTGATTTAAAGTGGTGTCACAATTTAATAAGGTTTAACTCTTTTATTTTACTTAAATAAAGTGACTAGAAATGCCTATGTGGCATTCTTTTATTACTTCAACAATATTTCTGTAAGTAAACCCAAATGTTTTTATATATTCTGAAAGGTATGATCAAATGTGATTTTTGAGAGTTGGAATCAACTCAAAAGCTATTATGGTTTAAATTTGAAAAATGTTTGAATGCATAAAAGGTTCTGCCTTGTTATTTTTACCAAGGTTGATCTATAGATTCAAATGATTTAAATCCAATGGGCTTGGATTCAACATTTCAATATCTTTCTAACAAAATTGGTTTCATTCAATTTGGGTTGCTGAATCGAGTTGGGTTGATTTTTGAAAATGGGTACAGAACTAGGTTTGAACTTAAATGGAAAAAGTTGAATTCAAACGAGTGGGCTGCGCGGGAAACGATATTGGGTCGGCCTGCTAAGCATAGAGCTTACGCGGGCTGGTTAAGTTGATGTCCCCATGCGTGAGTGAGACAGGGGGGTGCGAAGCGGTACGGGGCAACGTGTTGTGTTGGATTAGAAGTAAGATCAATGGCTGAGGGTCGTCGTCGATGATGAACTAGTCACCGGCGATCTCGAACCCTAGCGGCGCAGTGGGGGTCATGGGTGGCTCACTGGGGCTCAGACGATGGTCGGCGAGGCGGGCGAACGACGAAGTCGACGACGGCGAACCTCCTGGTACCGACAGCTTCTCCTGGTGCGGCTCCAATCGCTGGCTCCTTCTTCTCCAGCAGCGGCGGGCTCCGGCCAAATTCCAGCGATGCGCTGCTCGCCTTGCTTAGAGACTAAGGCGGGGTGGTTCTGCGTGAGAGGGGAGTGAGGTGGTGTGCTCAATTCGGCTGGAGGTGGCCTCTATTTATAGTGGCGATAGGGGACCGACGGGCGCAAGCTGAGCTCGTCGTGGTCGAGGGCATAGAGGGCTATCAGCGTGGGCAACGGTAGGGGGCGGTGTTGTGCTCCCTGGCGAAGCTCAATGACGTGGTGGCGAGGCGTGGGGCGGTGCTGATCGGTTGGAACGCGGCGGTGCTCTGCGCGTGAACGACGGAAGTTTTTATGGCGCACAGCGTGCGAGGTCCGCGCGGCAGCGAACGAGCATGTCTGCGGGGTTGCTGGGACGGTGGTGATCACGTATGCACGCGGCGAGGGTGGCGCGCGGTCTGTGGGCGTCTGTCTAGCGAGGCATAGGGGGCGCGCTCTCGGCATGGTTGCTGGCGAGCTGGGCACGGTCTGTGCGTGTGGTCCAGGGGCTGGCAAGGTTCAAGCGCTGGACAGGTAGTGGCGGTGGGGTGCTATCTTGCTCCCAGACAAGGTTGGCGAGGCTAGTGCTGCTCCTAGCTTGCTGTCCACACTAGGGTGCATGGTGAGGCTCGGCTGTTCACCATTGATGACATTGCCAAGCTTACAGTGGGGCTAATGCTTAGTTAAGTTTGCTAGATGATCTACTGAGGTTGTTGTGAGCTAGAGAGGGAACCAGTTAGGCCCAAATCACTGCTCACAATAGTGTTTGTGATTTTGTTGATTTGAATCTGCAAGGTGTTTGATGAAATGGCCGCATGAATTCAAGTTTTGAATTTTGAAAAGATTTTTGGTGGGTGTGCTAGGTTGGTTCTGGTGAGTGTGTAGATGCTTGGGTTTTGAAAGTTGAGCTTGTTTGAGTGGTTTTTGAAAAAGTGGGATCTTCCCATATGGTAAAGATTCAATTTTGAACTTTCCTTTAAACTATGCATTTGAATGTTTTTGGATGATCACAAAGTGGGCCTTGATACTTTGTTATAAGTGCTATCAAGGGGTTCAAAGATCCAAACAAGTTTCTGTTAAGTTCTGAAAGTTAGAGACAACCAAAGTAGGCATGGGAGTTAAATTGGTCAAAATGACCATTCACTCATTTTGTTTGTTTTGATTTATTTGTCTTTGGGAAAGTGTGGGGATTGTTTACATGATGTTTATTTCACCTAAGAATCATTTTACAAGCAAAGAAACACATAAACAAGGCAATTCAAAAGAATTCAAAATGGGATGCATACACACATGCATGCTTTAATATTTTTATTTAGAAAAGTTTTTGTTAACCCTAATTTTGAATATTAGAGTTTGATGATTCTAGTTTAATATTTTTGGGATGTTACAAACCTTCCCCCCTTAAACAAAATCTCGTCCCGAGATTTGAAAAAGGACGAAAAGATTACCTAGGATTTGAAAAGGTCGGGAAACTCCGTCCTGATGTGATCTTCGCGCTCCCAGGTAGCTTCCTCTTCTGTGTGATTGCTCCACTAAATCTTGAGAAACTTGATGCTTCGGGTTCTGGTGGTTCAGAAAGCTTCTTCCAAAATATGGATGGGTACTTCAGGATAGGTCAGGTCATCGTTGATCTCTATGGTCCGGTGATCAATATTCTTGAACACTTCAGTCTTCTCCGGGACTTCGAGGCACTTGCGAAGTAATGAGATATGGAACACATTATGCACGGCTGACATCTCTTCGGGTAGTTCCAATTGATACGACACTTCTCCTCGACGGTTCAGAATTTTGAAAGGTCCGATATATCTGGGGGCTAACTTTCCTTTGAGCTGGAAACGATGCATTCCCTTCAATGGCGACACTTTCAAATATACAAAATCTCCTATGTTGAAGGCGAGGTCTCGACGTCTCTTGTCGGTGTAACTCTTCTGTCTGGACTGGGCTGTCTTGAGGTGCTCACGAATCTTGTGAACCTTCTCTTCCGCTTCTCGTAGGATATCGGGTCCAAAAATCTGACTCTCTCCTACTTCCGACCAGTTCAAAGGGGTGCGACACTTTCTTCCGTACATGAATTCAAATGGGGCCATTTGCAAACTAGCTTGATAACTATTGTTGTACATAAATTCTGCAAACGTCAAACAGTCTTCCCACTTAGATCCATATCCTAACACACATGCTATCAGCATATCTTTGAGTATTTGATTTACTCGCTCCGTATGTCTATCGTTTTGAGGGTGATACGCGGTGCTGAAATCTAGGCCGGTTCCTAAACCTTCTTGAACTTTCTTCCAGAATCTCAAGGTAAACTGAGTTCCTCGATCCGATACAATTTTCTTGGGGACTCCATGCAAACGGACTATTCTAGCGATGTATAACTCCGCTAGCTTCAAACTCTGATATGTGGTCTTGACGGGCAAGAAATGGGTGACTTTGGACAATCGGTCAACTATGACCCAGATAGAATCATTTCCCCTACTAGAAGTAGGCAATCCGGTGATAAAGTCCATTCCAACGGAATCCCATTTCCATTCCGGAATCTATAATGGTTGCAACAATCCAGCGGGTCTTTGATGTCCGGCCTTGACTCGCTGACATATATCACACTTGGCGATATAGATTCCAATTTCTCTCTTCATCTTATGCCACCAAAATTGCTCTTTCAAATCTTGATACATCTTAGTTCCTTCGGGGTGGATAGAATAAAGAGTATCATGAGCTTCCTTGAGAATAACTTCTTTCAACTCAGAATTTGCTGGTACACAAAGGCGTCGTTTGTACCACAGAACTCCTTCTTCGTCTTCGGTGAATCTGGGTACTTTGCCTGTACCAATACGACGCTTGATTCCGTTGATACTAGCATTTCCTTTCTGCGACTCTTTGATCTGGCTGATCAAAGTAGGTTGAAGTTCTATGCTAGCCAAAAATCCTTTACTCACTAATTCCATTCGAAAATCTTCCATGTCTTTGTGCAAACTTGGTTGCTCCTTCAAAATCATGGAGTTCAAGCGGCACGGCAATCTGCTAAGGGCATCTACTACCACGTTGGCTTTACCAGGGTGATAGTGAATGTCCAGGTCGTAATCCTTAATTAGCTCAATCCATCTTATATGTCTCATATTCAGCTCCTTCTGAGTGAATATATACTTCAGGCTCTTGTGATCCGAATAAATCTCACAACAATTTCCCATCAGGTAATGCCTCCATGTCTTCAGGGCTAGAACTACGGATGCGAGTTCGAGGTCATGGGTTGGGTAATTTTGCTCATGTTGTTTCAGTTGTCGGGATAGATAAGATATAGCTTTGCCTTCTTGCATTAGCACACATCCGAGACCGATATTGGATGCATCACAATACACGTCGAAGGGCTTCGTGATATCTGGCATGATTAAGATTGGTGCTAAAATCAATCTCCTTTTGAGTTCTTGAAAACTCGCTTCACATTTGTCGGTCCATTCAAACTTCTTGTCCTTTTTCAGCAATTGGGTCATGCGTCTGGCGATACTCGAGAATCCTTCTACGAACTTGCGGTAATATCCCGCCAATCCGAGAAATGCACGAAATTGGGTTTGAGTGGTTGGGGCTTGCCAATCTTCGACATCTTTCACTTTTGCAGGATCAACGATAATTCCTCCGGCTGATACAATGTGATCGAGGAATCCTACCACCTGTAACCAGAATTCACATTTGCTAAACTTGGCATACAGCTGATGCTCTCTAAAGGTTCCAAGAATGGTCCTTAGGTGTAGCTCATGTTCTTCTTCCGATTTGGAATAAATCAGAATGTCATCGATGAAAACAACGACAAACTTATCCAGGAAGTCCATAAAATTCTTATTCATGAGATTCATCAAATAAGCGGGGGCATTGGTTAATCCAAAGGACATAACGGTATACTCGTATAATCCATATCTGGTGGTAAAGGCAGTCTTGGGAATATCCTCTGCCCGAATTTTGAATTGATGATAGCCAGTCCTAAGATCAATCTTAGAAAACACTTGGGCACCGGTCAACTGATCAAACAAATCTTCTATCTTGGGCAAGGGGTACTTGTTTTTGATGGTGACATCATTCAACTTCCGATAATCCGTACACAAACGGTTACCTCCATCTTTCTTGTCCACAAACAAAACAGGTGATCTCCATGGTGATGCACTTGGTTGAATCAATCCAATTTCCAACATGGAATCAATTGCTTCTTCAGTTCTGCTAGTTCAGACGTGTTCATACTATATGGTCTCTGGGCTATGGGTCCTGTTCTGGGGATTAGTTCAATGATAAACTCGATATCCCGATCTGGGGGCATACCAGGCAAAACATCTGGAAATACATCGGGGTATTCACAGACTATCCGGACTTGGTCAATGGTAGGTTGGGATATACTCTTGTTGCACTTAAATTGACAAGGTAAGCTTTCAGATATATGCTCGACTGATATTCTGGCTGTACTGGTCATGGTGATGGCTTTCTTGGCACAGTCAATCAATCCTTTATGTTTGGACATCCAATCCATTCCTAGTACTACTTCCAAACCTTTAGTTCCGAGTACTATCAGGTTAGCATAAAAATCTATGCCATGGATTCGGATAGGGACGGCTTTGCAAATTTGCCTAGCCTTGGTGGTTGAACCGGGAATTTGGACGATCATAACATGCATCAGTTTTGTTGGTTGAATCTTACTAGTGCAGGCAAATTCTTCGGTGACAAATGAATGCGATGCACCAGAATCAAACAACACTTTTGCAAGTACTGAATTAACAGAAAACATACCCAGCACGACGTATGGCGCTTCCTGAGCTTCTTCAGCATGCATGATAAAAAGACGGCCATTGCGGTTGAGTGAATTCCCTAGGGAAAACCTAGCTAATGACAAGAATTTGTCACGGTATTCCACTACGGTCATCCGTCCTTGCTTCAGTTCTCTGAACTCATCTCTCATCCTCTTGATCAAACCTGGTGGCACATGGGTTCTGCTGAACTTGACTTTGAATTCCTCCCAGGTCATCATCTGTCCTCCGGTCATGGCACGAACACTGTTCCACCATGCTCTGGCATCTCCGGCTAGATAATGGGTGGCGAACAGAACTTTCTTGTTGGCTTCCACTCTGGAGACTTCTAGGTTATTTTCCATGGTTTGCAGCCAATCATCGGCATCTAAGGGCTCTTCTGACTTAGTGAAAATAGGTGGGTTGGTGTTCTGGAAATTCTTGAGCTTAGATCCATGGTTGTCCTGGTTTCCGTGGCCTTGATTGTTGTGGGCTAGCTGGGCTATCTATTGCAGGGTGGCTAGGTTGGCTTGACGTTCCGCTCTTTTCGCTTCACGGTCAGAAACCAACATTTGCAGGATCTGCAACATCGGGTCCGGGGATGAACCACTTCCTCCGTGTGGCATCTGAAGATTGAGATAGGTGATGAGAAAAGAGGGAAATTTCTAAGGTTTTGGGACTTTGAAAAGTTTTTAAAGTTTGACTCAGATTTTTCTAGCAACTTGCTTTTCATTCATTCATTCATAGCACACCATACAAACACACACCACAACAAGGTAAACAGATGGTTTTAGGAACCATTATGGAAACTACGATAGAGTGGGACCGAATACTACGCACTAAGCTAGTGCTCAAGTGCTACTACTCCTCGGAGTCGGTGTAGTCGTCATCCTCATCATCATCGTCGTCATTGATGAAGGCGAAATCCTCCTCATCGGTGAAGAAATCCATAGACTGATCTTCCAGAAAATCATCATCTTCGCTGAGATAGGAGTAGGGGTCTCCATGAAGATCCTCTTTGGCATTCTCCCTTTCTTCCAACTGCATGTCTCTCTCGTGGATGGTCTCCTCCAAAGACGAGATACGGTGGCGAAGACGGGCAATGATGCGCTCCTTCTTATCGAGCTGACGGCGGTGAGACTTGCGATCCTTTGCTAACATGGCTATTGTTTGATCCTTTGTCTTGATAATGGCAGACTTGTGGTTGGAGTAGTCACGACAATTATCCAACTCCTGCTGACGATCGTACATCATGAAGCTAAGGTGGTCCAATTGGGTCTTCAGCTCGTGGTGGTATGGGGCTTCCAGTGGCTGTCCATTAGCATCACGCCTTGGGGAAAACTCAAAGCGGGTACCCTTGATCTGGTTGATACTCTGCCCACACAGACAGGCAAGAGCTTCCTGCATGGCCCTGGCAAGTCCATCGAGCCAGTTGTTCTCTCTTAAGTTAAACTGAATTCCCTCCGCAGTGGGAGGTTTAATATTTCCTCGGAGACTTGCAACAATTAGCCACTGCAGATCTTCTCCTCCTTGATCATTGAGATGAGCTCCAAAGAACTCGTGGTGCGGATCCTCCAGAAGTTCCGAAAGCTGGTCCAAATCCCTCTCAAAGATAAGGTCTCCTCCATTTCCCAACTAGTAAAACTTGCTGTACTTCACGTCCATCTAAAAGAATATAAGATGAGTAAGTTAGTAGAGTGGCCAAGTGTGTCAAATTTTATGTATTTTGCAAGAGTTTTTGAGGAACATGAATTTTCATGAAAGAATCAAAGTGATAAGAATGGGAATAAGTTTTTGTAAATATTTGCTTTGTTTGGTTTTGAAACTAAGTTTTTGATTCAAAACGTCCAGTCTAACTAGGGTCTCCTATGGTCAGGATGGCTCTGATACCAACTTGTCAACACCCGGATTTTTAATCCCAGATGCCTGTTATGCCATACATCGCAATCCCAGGATTACCATTTTTGCGAGACATAACAGAATTGGATACCACAGTACATCATCCATTACAAACCATACACAAGGTCTTACACAAATAAGGATCTCATGATCCAGTTCTTAATACAATTCAAGCAGTGGAAATACGTAATAATAACGGTAGCGTAGGCGAAGCTCCATCTTCGGGGTCACAGGCAATGCTGACGATGGGAGATGATCCTAGTTGTCATAACCTTCCTGGGGTCCATCCTCCAGGTACTCCTCTTCATAGTCTAGCCACGGGAATAGCCAGGGACAAAGCCATGAGTACTCTTTAAGTACTCGCAAACTAATACTAACAAGTGAAGGGGGTTTTTGTAGTAGGACACTAAGCTCTAGGGTTGTTTTGCAAAAAGCCAGATTTACATCTACTAAGTTCAGAAGTAAGAAAATCTAGTTGAAATTTTATAACACCTAAGTGGGAACTTGTATCTCATGTCACAACTCTATTGTGGTCAAGTCAAAGTCTCAATTCATTTCATAAGTCATTTTGAAAACATCTGACGGGGGAACAGTATGGCCACTCAAACTGTCCATAACCGCAGACGCGGCTATTCGAATAGTTTGACAATCTGCAGAGATTGTACACTTTCACCACAACATTCGATACATCCGTCAGGAACAAATCTTGAATTCACCATACTCAATATGCGGATAATCAATCCTAACCTTTCAATTACACGCCCTAGTATAAGCACCTGTCCTGTGAGTTTGGCCTCCCAACCATGACCAACTGTCATCTTGGGTACTGCACAGGTGGACAATCTTCACAAGGTAGCCTCATCTCAGACCTTGGCCGTGAGGGAACCAATACTAAGGTATATAAGCTTCCAGTCAAGCCCTACCCAATTCTCGGGTATTGTGGTTGTACGGTAAAATTGGAATGGTATCGCATCTAGACAACCATCAGTTTTATAAAGGGCTACAGCACCTGCCTCAACATTTTCATCACCATAAATCATCTGGTGTTCGGAAACACATGTCCAAAACATCTCAATAGAATGATCCACCATTCCAAGGTTTTCATAACCATTTTCCACCAAGTATTCCCATCTAAGTTGATCAGGTTTTATGCTTAGCACTAGCATCTACAAGTGGGGGTAAGTACTAATGAGGGGTGGTAAACTAGTGGAGTTTAACTAAGTTCCATCTCATGCCTTAGGATGACATAAAGATTATCTAGCCTAGGCCAAATTTTATGCTCTTTATGCAACCTTCAAGTATCTCTCTAGAATCTACAATTCACTTAAGTAAGCTCTAAGTAATAGCTTTGATAAAGAAATAAAGTATAAAGCTTGCAAGTAAAACTGGGATAGGGTATCAAATGGGTAGGATCATCTATGCTTAAGGAATATAGTTGGCATGTTAACAAGGAAGTATTGGCTTGCATCAATATCAGTATAAGATTGCTAAATTGCAATTGTTAGCTTGCCTTGTGCAGAGCAGTGGTTGAAGTTCTCCTCGGCTTCTTCTTCGTAGTATCCTCCTTCCTCCTCGTATCCTTGGTCGGTACTAGCGTCTATAATAAATACGAGGTACACAATCACCAAACAATACTTAACTAATTTCAATCATCACAGAAAGGGTCCTATAGATGATCTAGCATCATTCCTAACATTACAAGATTAAAGCTTGGTCTAATTCCTTTTATTTTTAGAAAAGTAATTTCTACTCATTGAAAAACTACTTAAGATTTAATATTCTTCAAACCAAACATGGGATCATGTTGACATATGTCATCACCACATAATTTAGTCCATGGGAATATGATTTAAAGTGATGTCACAATTTAATAAGGTTTAACCCTTTTATTTTACTTAAATAAAGTGACTAGAAATGCCTATGTGGCATTCTTTAATTACTTGAACAATATTTATGTAAGTAAACCCAAATGTTTTTATATATTCTGAAAGGTATGATCAAATGTGATTTTTGAGAGTTGGAATCAACTCAAAAGCTATTATGGTGTAAATTTGAAAAATGTTTCAACGCAGAAAAGGTTCTGCCTTGTTATTTTTACCAAGGTTGATCTATAGATTCAAATGATTTAAATCCAACGGGCTTGGATTAAGCATTTCAATATCTTTCTAACAAAATTGGTTTCATTCAATTTGGTTCACTGAATCGAGCTGGGTTGATTTTTGAAAATGGGTACAGAACTAGGTTTGAAATTAAATAGAAAAAGTTGAATTCAAACGAGTGGGCTGCGCGGAAACGATACCGGGTCGGCCTGGTAAGCACAGCGCTTACGCGGGCGAGTTAAGTTGCTGTCCCCACGCGTCAGTGAGACAGGGGGGTGCGAAGCGGTACGGGGCAAAGGGGTGTGTTGGATTAGAAGTAAGATCAACGGCTGAGGGTCGTCGTGGACGATGTACTAGTCACCGGCGAGCTCGAACCCGAGCAGCGCAGTGGGGGTCATGGGAGGCTCACCGGGTCTCAGGCGAGGGTCGGCGAGGCGGGCGAACGACGAAGTCGACAACGACGAACCTCCTGGTACCGGCAGCTTCTCCTGGGGCGGCTCCAATCGCTGACTCCCTTCTTCTCTAGCAGCGGCGGGCTCCGGCCAAATTCCGGCGATGCGCTGCTCGCCTTGCTTCGGGACCGAGGCGGGGTGGTTCTAGGTGAGAGGGGAGTGAGTTGGTGTGCTCAATTTGGCTGGGGGTTGCCTCTATTTATAGTGGCGAGAGGGGACCAACGGGCGCAAGCTGAGCTCGTCGTGGTCGACGACACAGAGGGCTATCGGCGTGGGCGACGGTAGGGGCGGTGATGTGCTCCCTGGCGAAGCTCAACGACGTGGTGGCGAGGCGTGGGGCGGTGCTGATCAGTCGGAACGCGGCGGTGCTCTACGTGTGCCCAACGGAAGTTTTTATGGCGAATACCGTGCGTGGTCCCCGCGGCGGCGAACGAGCGTGTCTGCGGGGTTGCTGGGACGGTGGTGGTCACGTATGCACGCGGCGAGGGCGGCGCACGGTCTGTGGGCGTCTGTCGAACGTGGCCCACGGGGCGCGCTCTCGGCATGGTTGCTGGCTAGCTAGGCACGGTCTGTGCGTGTGGTCCAGGGGCTGGCAAGGTTCGAGCGCTGGACAGGGAGTGGCGGTGGGGTGCTAGATTGCTCCCAGACAAGGTTGGCGAGGCTAGTGCTGCTCCTAGCTTGCTGTCCACACCGGGGTGACATGGTGAGGCTCGGCTGTTCACCATTGATGACATTGCCAAGCTTACAGTGGGGCTAGTGCTTAGTTAAGTTTGCTAGATGATCTACAAAGGTTGTTGTGAGCTAGAGAGGGAACCAGATAGGCCCAAATCACTACTCAGAATAGTGTTTGTGATTTTGTTGATTTGAATCTGCAAGGTGTTTGATGAAATGGCCGCATGAATTCAAGTTTTGAATTTTGAAAAGATTTTTGGTGGGCGTGCTAGGTTGGTTCTGGTGAGTCTGTAGATGCTTGGGTTTTGAAAGTTGAGCTTGTTTGAGTGGTTTTTGAAAAAGTGGGATCTTCCCATATGGTAAAGATTCAATTTTGAACTGTCTTTGAAACTATGCATTTGAATGTTTCTGGATGATCACAAAGTGGGCCTTGATACTTTGTTATAAATAATATCAAGGGGTGCAAAGATCCAAACAAGTTTCTGTTAAGTTCTGAAAGTTAGAGACAGCCAAAGTAGGCATGGGAGTTAAATTGGTCAAAATGACCATTCACTCATTTTGTTTGTTTTGATTTATTTGTCTTTGGGATAAGTGTGGGGATTGTTTAGATGATGTTTATTTCACCTAAGAATCATTTTACAAGAAAAGAAACACATAAACAAGGCAATTCAAAAGAATTCAAAATGGGATGCATACACACATGCATGCTTTCATATTTTTATTTAGAAAAGTTTTTGTTAACCCTAATTTTGAAGATTAGAGTTTGATGATTCTAGTTTAATATTTTTGGGATATTACACAGCCTCGTGCCCAACAACATCAATGCCTGGCCCGACTTTGAGAAGGTCTTCATTCGGAACTTCAACAACACTTACAAGTGCCCAGGTAGACCCCACGATCTTTCTTTGTGTTTCCAGGGAGACCGCGAGTTAGATCACGCATATCTCGTCCACTGGACCGAGCTGCACAACTCCTGCGAAGGGGTGGTGGAGAACCAGGCAATCAGTTTCTTCATCGAGGGATGCCGAGAAGGCACAATGTTGCACCACCGACTGTTGTGCGACGAGCCCATGACCATGATGGAGTTGATGACTATCGCTGACCAGTACGCCACTGTGGATGCTGCAATGAAGAAGCCCCTCCAAGTAAACGCAGAAGGACGGCTGGTTCCCACCGAGCCGGCTCGAGAGAAGCATGCCGGTCAAGGCGGATATGCCGGGTCATACAAGCGACACGGTAGCGACAACCGCTACCAGGGCAAGCGTCTGGTTGAACAGCAAAGGCCGTGCTACCACCAGAGGCAGGTTAATGCAGTGCAAGGCGTGCCGACTCACAACGACAATAGGAAGAGGAACGCCTTCACCTTCGAGCAGATGTTCGACGAGCCGTGCAAGTACCATAATGGCACCAAGCCGGCTATGCACACCACTCGGTAGTGCAGCTGGACCCGGCAAATCAAGGCACATGATGGCTTGCCTCCTCTCCCCCCACCCCCTCTCGGCGGACCCCCACCACTGGCTAGGGCAGCCGACAACAACCACGGCAACGGGGCATACCCTCGGCAACACAAGAACTACCACATCTTCGAGGCCGAGCCGATTGACAATCACGGCCAGAAGCAGCACACCATGGAGGTGAACATTGCCGTCCCCCCGGTCCCCCTACACCTCAAGTGGTCCGAGATTCCTATCACCTGGAGTCAGGCAGACTAGCCGGATCTTCTCCCGAATCCCGGGGGCTACGCGATGGTGCTAGACCCTCTCATCATCTCCGACATGCGCACCTGCCGATTCTCGCGCGTGCTGGTAGATGGTGGGAGCAGCCTCAACCTGCTATACCGGTCTTCCATGGAGAAGCTGGGCATCCGGGAGTGTGACCTGCAACCCTCGACAACTTTGTTCCACGGTGTCGCCTAGGCCACTGTGCGTCTCGTTGGGCAAGATCCAGGTGGATGTCATATTCGGCTTGGAGGAGAACTTCCGGCGCGAGCCAATCTGGTTCGAGGTGGTCAACCTCGCCAGCACCTACCATGTCCTCTTTGGGCGCCTTGCCCTCGAAAAGTTCATGGAGGTCCCCCACTATGCATACCTCAAGATGAAGTTACCGGGGCCGAATGGTGTTATTACCATGGTCGGCTGCTACAGGCGGTCCATGGCTTGCGCGAAAGAAGGTGCAAAGATAGCGGAGGTCTCATCGCTGAAGAGAAGAGCGAGATGATGCACAATGTTGCCATGCTGCAGCAAGATGTGCCGGCTGGCTTGAAGTCGGCTGGGTACATGGCGTTCCAGCCGTCCAAGGACACCAGGCAGATCCTGCTCGACCCGGCTGACCCCTCCAAGTGCGTCACCATTGGTGGCGGCTTGGACAGCAAATAGGAAAGCGCACTCGTCGACTTCCTTTGTGAGAATCGGGACATCTTCGCATGGTGTCCCAAGGACATGTTGGGCATGCCGAGGGAGTTCACCGAGCACTCGCTTCATGTGCGTCATGACGCCAAGCCGGTCAAGCAGCCCCTCTGTCGCTTGGCGGAGGACAAGAGGAAGGTCATCGACGATGAGATCGCCCGACTACTTGCCGGCGGCTTCATCATGGAAGTGTACCACCCGGACTGGCTGACCAACCCAGTCCTGGTGCTGAAGAAGAACAAGACTTGGCGTATGTGTATCGACTACACGAGCCTGAACAAGGCATGTCCGAAAGACCCTTTCACCCTGTCCCGTATTGATCAAGTGATTGACTCTACGGCCGGCTGCGACCTGCTCTCCTTTCTTGATTGTTATTCCAGCTATAATCAGATCCGGCTGAAAATGCCATTCACCACCCCGTACGGGGCTTACTGCTATGTAACCATGCCATTCGTCCTGAAGAATGCAGGTGCTACCTATCAGCGTTGCATGCAGAAATGCTTGCACTCGCAAATCGGTCGGAATGTGCACGCGTACGTGGACGACATCGTCATCAGGACAAAGGAGAAGCAGACCTTGCTGGAGGACCTCGGCGAGACGTTTGTGAACCTCCGCCGGTACCAGATGAAGCTGAACCCGAAGAATTGCATGGTCGGCATGCCAGCCGGAAGGCTCCTCGGTTTCCTCATATCAAGCCAAGGAATCGAGGCCAATCCAGAGAAGATCACGGCCATACAGAGGATGCAGCCGCCCAAGATCTTGGTCGGTGTCTAGAAATTCACCGGCTGCTTGGCTTCCCTCAGCCGATTCGTCAGCCGGCTTGGGGAGATGGCCCTGCCACTATACCAGCTGATGAAGAAGACGGACAAGTTCACCTGGAATACGCAGGCGGATGTCCCGTTCCATGACCTCAAGTGCATGCTATTCACAGCGCCGGTTCTCGCCACGCTGGTTGAGAAGGAGCCGATGTTGCTCTATATAGCCGCCACCAACCGGGTCGTTAGTGTCGTCCTGTCGGTGGAGCGTCATGAGGAAGGCAAGGCCCAGCCGGTTCAGCGACCCGTCTACTACCTCAGCCATGTGCTCTCCCTCTCCAAGCAGAACTACCACCACTACCAAGAGATGTGCTATGGTGTGTAACTGGATTGCAAGAAGCTCAAGCACTACTTCCAGGAGCATCCGCTCACTGTAGTGTCCACCGTGTCGTTGGGCGAGATCTTCAGCAACAAGGACGCCATGGGCCGGGTAGCCAAGTGGGCCATCGATCTGGCCGCCTACTGCATCCGGTACATGCCCTGGATCACCATCAAGTCTTAGGTGGTGGCGGACTTCTTCGTCGACTGAGCGGAAAAACAGTACCTGCTGCCGGTTCCAGATTCTGTCTACTGGAAGCTGCACTTCGACGGATCGAAGATGCGCGGGGGCTTGGGAGCCGACATCTTGCTCACCTCTCCCAAGGGATATCGGCTGTAGTACGTGCTGCAGATCCACTTCACCGCGTCGAACAACGTCACTAAGTACGAGGCACTCGCGCACGGGCTCTGGATCGCGAAAGACATTGGCATCCGCCGGATCCTTTGCTTCGGCGATTCAGATCTGGTGGTGCAGCAAGTATCCGGCGAATAGGACACTCAGGATGCCAACATGGCCCTGTACCGGTTCCATGTCCAGCTGCTCAGTGCTGGCTTCGAGGGATGCGAATTCCATCACGTCCCCCATGCCAATAATGAGGCGGCCGACACGCTCGCGCGAGTCGGATCCACCAGAGCGGCCATCCTGCCCGGAGTATCCTTGGAGCACCTTCGCAAGCCCAGCATCACCCCATCTCCAGAATCCGAGTCCATCATGTGGGTAGCATAACCGGGGGCTAACGACTCGAAAGAGCCGGGCCCGCTGTTGTGCCCTCCTGCTCAAAAGACTCGGGGGTTGCCTCCTCCTCAGGCAAGCCGTCATCAAGCATGGCAAAAGGCCTGGGGGCTTCCAACTCGGGCATACCACCTGGCAGACCCCCGGATGAGCTCCAGATCATGCCGGCTAGTGTCTTCACCATCCAGGAAGTTCCATCCTTGGCCCAGCCCTTCATGAACTACCTCCTCAATGACGAGCTCCCGGATGACGAGGTGGAGGCGAGGCAGATCCGGCGTCGCGCGCACATGTACACCATCATCAACAAAGGAACTGTTCAAATGCAGCGCCGCAGGCGTCTACCAACGATGCATCGACGCGGATACCGGCTACCGCTTGCTGAAGGAAATCCATCAGGGAGAATCAGGTCACCACGCCTCATCTCACATCATAGTGTCAAAGGCGATGCGCCACGGATTCTACTGGACCATCGCCTCGGAGGACGCGGACCAGCTGGTTCGCGCGTGCAATGGGAGCCAGTGATTCGGCCGGCTAAGGCACATGCTGACTTTGGCGCTCAAGACCATACCGATCACATGGCCCTTTGCGGTTTGGGGGATGGACATGGTCGGCCCCTTCAAGCGAGCTTCAGCCGGCATGATCCACCTGCTGGTGGCGGTGGACAAGTTCACCAAGTGGATTAAGGCGAAGCCGATCCGGAAGCTAGACGGTGCCACAGTCGTCACCTTCTTCCGCATCATCATCATCTGGTTCGGGTACCCCCATAGCATCATCACCGACAACAGCATGAACTTCGCCAATCGGGCCGTCGCCCGGTTTTGCCACAACAAGGGGATCCGACTGTACCTTGCATCCGCCGCGCACCCTTAGTCCAATGGGCAGGTGGAAAGAGCCAACAGCCTGGTGCTAGCCGGAATCAAGCCCCAGCTGATCGAGCCACTAGAGCGATCACCCGGTTGATGGATCGAGGAACTCCTAGCTGCTGGTTCGAGGAACTCCTGATTGTGCTGTGGAGCCTCCACACCACTCCGAATAGATCAACCGGATTCACCCCGTTCTTCCTCACCTAAGGTTCGGAGGCGGTCCTCACGGTGTACATCGAGTTCGACTCACCCCGCAAGCTCCTTTACACGCAGAACGAGAACCAGGAGGCGATGGAGGATAGTGTGGACCTCCTCGAGGAGGCCCGCGAGCTGGCCCTGTCCAGATCAGCCATCTACCAACAAGGGGGTTGCACCGGTATCACTCCAACCGCATTCGGCCCATCATGTTCCGGGAAGGCGACCTGGTGCTCCAGCTGATCCAAGACACGAAGGGCATGCATAAGATATCCCCCCCCCCCCGTGGGAGGGCCTCTTCATCATCAGGAAGGCGCTACACAACAACTCCTACTACCTCATCGACACGCAGCAGCCGCACAAGAACAAGATGGACAAGTCGGACGAGGATACGGAGCAGCCGTGGAATGCAGACCTGCTCCGACCGTTTTACATTTAGTCGCAAAAATTAGTGTATGTATCCAGAACCCTGAATGAATTAAAGATGTGGAACCCCAGCTGATGCTCGGGGGATCCTTTCCAGACATCCTGTTGTTATTCGTTTTTGATTAAACCCTGCAACGTTTTTTCCGGCTTCCGTCGACCCCCAACCGCGGGGGCTCGCCGGTTGGCCCGCGCTGTCAATTCTGTAAACCGACTGAGTAGTATGCGATGATGCCAGAGGCCCACTCTTCGTCTCAGCTATAGACCGCGACCTGGCTATCCGGCTAGCAAGAGCAAAAGCCCGAGGGCATCCCACACAAAAAACGGTGAAAGATGCAACAGATCGGACATTCCGGCCATGTGCCTAGTTGGTATTTTCTAGCTACTAAGCCTCTAGTACCGTGCGGAACTGTATTGTCAGCTCCCTTCGGTTCCGGCTCCAGAACGCAACCCGATTGTCCGACAAGGTGCAGCGTAAACAGCATTGCGCACGAGAAAGTGACTAAGTGTTTAGAAAAGCACGAGCTAGTTTTCGAAAAAGAGAAATTCTGTTCGGATAGTAAAATAACATATAGCATGACAATGTATTGATAAGAAAACATTTTTGTGTGTTTATTTTTGCATAAACCACACCGAGCCGGAAATCAAAGACAGAGAAGATTCGAAGCACCTACCTGCCGTAGTGTAACACCCTCAGAATAGGCCCTATGCAAGTCTTAGCGATTCCCGCCAAACTCGCATAGAAACGATTCAAAGGCGCCCACCAGGCACTTTCGTGCGGGTGGAAGACGAAGTAATATCATTACACAATAGTCCATGATGGAACCCACAGAACAGATATATATATAACAACGACTCAAAGAGTCAAGAATACAGATATATAGTACAAAGATCGAAATCACCTTGAAAACGATACAGCGTCCGAGTACGGACAAGATGCAAATTGAGCTAAGAGCCCTGAAGAATAACCAATGGCGTCCATAACCCTGCCCAGGCCAAGCCGTAAGGGTAACCCTGCTAATGACGTCGATCTCAAAACCTGCTTAAACAAAAGGGTTGCCGACAAAGGGCAAAGGAAAAAGAGAGCGGTCAGGACTGAGGCCAGTACACGGCGAGACTAGAATTCGGCGGTCCTCGCCTACATAGGTATAGTGGACTGAAGCGGCAGCGTAGCATGCACTAAACAACCTATAGAGACTCAATACAACTAGCGGCTATCAGATAGGGACCAGAAAGACCTATTCGGATCCAACCTAAAACTATCACCAAGCATACCCATCCTGGTATTTCCTCCCTCGAGACCAAACGAGGAGGTCAACCGAGGAACTCACACAGTTGGCAGTTTTATTCATTCTGTTATAGCTGCGGCAATTACTAGTCAGATATAGATAGCATGAGTCATCCTGATATTATAAACAGTGGGCAGTTTTAGTTAACCATTCCGTTGTAGTTGCTATACTTACTAGTCAGATACATATAACATGAGGCATCCCAAAACCAGAAGTTGTTGGTACTTTTATTTAGCCATTCCGTTATAGTGAAGCTGATTACTAGTCATTATAAAGTCAAATTTATATCACTACTTTAGTTATAGTTGTCTATGATCGAGATATTGTGCTCCAAGTCGTCCATAACGGCGAACACGGCTTTCAGAAAGTTTTACCCTGCAGGGGGGCACAAATAGCAACACATGCATGATCAACCTCGAGAAAAAACAAATGAAAACCCAACAAGGCATCACAACAGAACATTCGCAAGATTCATATTTGATTTCAGGGGGCCACCCCACCAAGCTACCCGTGACGAAGTTGGCCGGCTCCAAGACAGACCTAGAGGTTTGTGTCAATGGATGTAAACGACTGGGAACCCGAAAGTGTGACTGGGCTTGTCGATACCGCGGAAACATTCCACTTACCTAAATAGTACAGGCACTCCACGCGCAATCGTTAATAAAGTAGTAAAGCATGGCATAAGTACATGATAGTAATAAATCCCCAAACTACTTTGTGGCCCCAAGGAATTATATATGACTCAAGCTAGGCTTAAGGGGATTCATGGTCCCACATGCGGTTAGTGCGAATATTCAAAGAACAGGTATCAAGTACTCGGGGTCCTATGGGACACAAGTGGACGGTTAAAAACCAAATAACATCTATTGTCCACCTATGCCTCTGTATTATTTACCTACTTTCAATTTTAGTTATTAAACTATAATTAAAGCTATGGTCATCTCCAACATTAAGCATGAGGCATTTCTCCTACTTCAAATATACCATGTGGTGGTGAAAACCACTACACTTCCCTAGCATGTGCAATTTCCATGTTTGGAACCCAGGAAACTTCCTCTCATGATTCCATTTAGAAAATGGTATATTTGAAGTAGATCATCAAGAATAGGGTGTATGAGCCACCAAGGATTATACGGCCTTATCAGATCAAGTATATTCATAATCTTGAATAAAACCTTGAACAGAAGACCAAAGGAATTCTACACCTCATAGCATGTGAAAGTGGCCATATAGGCTCCCATAACCAATATTGTGAAAACAATATGAGACCATGCATGGAAACATGTATAATAGAATTGAATCCACCCCAAAACTATATGATCTAGAATTGAAAGTCAAAAGAAATGCAATTGCTCATATTATTTAGGATGGTGGAATTTACAAGGTTGTGACAAGGAAAGGTGGTGGAGTTGTAAAAGATATGCCGACAACTCAACTTGGGCATTAAGCAATTTATCAAGAAGCAACTACGATATATTAAGAGGCAAATACAAGTAACACAATAAATAATGCATATGGGATAAGAACCAAATAGAGGGGTTTTATATGATGCTCAAATGCAAGGTGACATGGTGACATGAGTATGATATCAGGATGATGCACAAAATAAAAACACCAAGCCATTTTCTAGTAGTGGTTTTACCCGGGGTGCTACAGGTAGCCACTCCGAACCCCGGAGGTTACACCCAGTGGGTGCGCTAGCGCGCCCCCACTGGAAGCATGTGGCATCCGGCACTACTAGGAAAAGGGCTATAGGTAATCCGCACATCCGTGGCACACATGGTTGAAGTGCCCCCCGGGTAAAATAGGCGTGGCTCACCTATGGGTAGTGCCCTACTAGTAACTAGAACAACCATGGCGCACATGGGGTATGTGCGCCACAGATATGTATGGGCCAGGGGCCTGAAAGCCGCATGCCACGTACCGGTAGCGCACATGGGGTAGGTGCGCTATGGTTGTGGCAAGTTCTGTGGCGCACTATGCCATGTGCGCCACGGATGTATAAACTCAGTAGTAGGGCACCTTGCCCTAGTGCCCTACGCTTAACTATCCTGCACCAACTCCACACCCCCCCCGGATCGCATTTTTAGGCTTTGCAAAAAATAAAAGAAAATGATAAACACTTCAAAAAATTAAATCCTTTCATATTTAGGTAGATAATGTGGTATAGTTTCTAGGAAAATTAACAAACATGAGTTTTGACTTTTTCTGCAAAAAAAAGTCATGGCACGGTAAAATGGCTGTAACTTTTGCATACGATGTCAAAAAAAAATCGTATAATATACCAAAATGACGAGAACGAGATTTCGCATCCGCTCGCAACCACCTCTAGTCGTTTAGCGATTTCTTAGATTTTAAAATTTCGAAAAGAGTAAAATGTTACGGTAAAAAGACCGTTTTTTCCTGCAGAAAAAAAATAAAGGGCAACTTACCCGTAGCGCACCACCACCTAGTGCGCTACGGATAAGTTGGGCAGGATTCAAAATTTGAATCCCCACCCCGCCCACACCAACCTTTACCTTTCCCCTTTTCCCTCTCCTTCTTCCTTCTTCCTTCTTCCTTCTCCCTTCTCCTTCTTCCTTCTCCATTCTCCTTCTTCCTACTCCTTCTCCTCCTTCCCCTTTTCCTCTCTCTGGCCACCTTGCTCCGGCATCCTTTCTTCGGCCTCCTCCTCTCTTTCCATGGCCGCGTCCTTTCTACGGTGGCGCGACGGCGGCCTCCTCCTCTCCTTGCAGTGACGGCAGCACAACGGCGGCCTTCTCCTCCTCCTCGCAGTGACAATGGGCAACGGCAGCATCCTTCTCCTCACCAACCTCCCTTCCTCCCTCTCTTCCTCCATCTCTTCCTACCTCCCTCTCTTCCTACCTCCCTTTCTCCAACCACTCCCTTCCTACCACCTCGACGCCGGCGAGGACTAGAGCGTTCACGACCTCCCGCACCTCCCTACGGTGGTAGGTCGTGGCCACGACCATGCTCCGGCGAGGTGACACGACGGCGGCGATGAAGGACCCGATTTCTTTTGAAATTCATAACGAGGGTGTTTTTTGCATTTTTTTTTTGTTTTTTGAAAAACACATCCGTGGCGCACCCTGTACCCCTACCCGTGGCGCACCTGGTAGTGCGCCACGCCTATCTTGACACATCCATGGCTAGGAGATAGCCGCAGCGCGAGGCTAGTGGCGCACTGCTAGTGCGCCACGGAAGGCCTTTTCAGGTGCGCCACGAACAGGCGTTTTCCTAGTAGTGCGGCTGAAGGGTGCACCAGCCAGACGGAGAAAGACAGATCCAGATAGAAAGATGGAAAGAGAGAAAGATAGAAAGATGGAAAGAGGAAAGAAAGAAAGAGAGAAAGACGGAAAGATGGAAAGAGAAAACAAAGAAAGACATAAGATAAAAAAAGTAATAGAGAAAAAGGTCCAAGGCATGGCCGGATATGTATAGACGGACTGTGGTGCAGTTTCCCCATTCCGGCTAAGCAAGTCACACTCGGAAACACAAGGTGAAGGGCAAGAGTTTTTTGAAGATTCGAAACACCTGGCTACTCCAGCTATTCCGAATCTCGGGGGCTACACCCAGTGGGTGCGCTGGCGTGCCCCCACTGGAAGAATGTAGTACCCGGCTAGCAGATATGCTAGCCGGCCAGAACAAGTCGGCAGTTCACTACCAAGTCAGAAGCATGGGAGTAGGCACACCAAAGGCAAAAAGCAAGATAACACCGGCTGGAATGGACCAGCCGGATGAGTTAATCCGACAAGGAACAAACATAATGAGTGCATGAAGTCAAACCTAGCCAAATGGTTAATTAAACAGCGGGGGACGAAGCCCATGTAAATCTAAGTTCTCGAACACAAGTGCCAAAAGCTAAAGCTATCTACAGTTACGCCCGGCATCCAGGGGTCTTCTTCTTCAGGCAGCCGGGCCCTTGCCATGGGGGGCAGCTGAGCCAGTCCCGCCCAGCTGGGAGTACGCCTCTGCAACACCATCCGGCCCCGTGCTCTCCTTGTTTTTCGTGAGCACCTCGTCGATGTTGACATAGCCAGCAATCCTGATGGCGGTGGAACAAAGTCCAGGGTTGGCCTGGGGCATGATGGTAAGATCCGCGCCGGCTCAGAAGCTATGCACCAGCTTGTCAAGTCGAGCATCCTTGTACCACAAGAGCATCAAGGCCAGA
This sequence comes from Avena sativa, assembly GCA_916181665.1. Taxonomy (NCBI): domain Eukaryota; kingdom Viridiplantae; phylum Streptophyta; class Magnoliopsida; order Poales; family Poaceae; genus Avena; species Avena sativa. The sequence continues at coordinate 244,518,147 of OV702297.1, forward strand.
GCCATCTCGGAGCCAGCGCGTGCGGCAAGGTCGCGGAGCCGGTCGATGGCGTGTCACGTGTCGCCCAGCTTGATGGACAAGGCCCCCATGGTCTCCGGAAAGAGCTCCCTCGGGAAGACAACGTCGTGGATGCCGGCTCCAGCCTTGTGCAGGTTGGCGGCATCTTCCCCCAGTTGCGCCACCAAGTCCCGGTGGCGGCCTTCAAACCTGGTGCAACCTGGTACACCCGGTCGTAGTCAAGGGCATCTACTTGGGGGTATAAGCCTTGTGATGAGAGGGGGCAAGTCAAAAGGACAATCCGACAGAAAGAAGTCGGATGGAATGAAAGGCAAAGGCAATCGAACTTACCCTTGGCAACGTGGCCAATCTTCATCAGCTCCTCGTTCAAGAACTTGGAGTGCTCCTTCAGCCGGGTGGCCTCCTTATCCAGGAGATCGAAGGCGGTGGCCCGGCTGGCGAGGGCTTCGTCCTGCTCCTTGAGGGTGGCCTCCAGCTGGTTCACCCGGGAGTGCCATTCCTTATTATACAACCGGAGGGCGGAGTTGTCCCGACTGAGGCGCGCGTTAGAGCGCTTCAGCCGGTCAATTCCCGCGCTGGGAACAGATGAGAATGGATTCGACGAAGAAGAAAAATGCAAGTAAGAATGTTGCTGGACACAAAAAAATATAGAGAAGGGGCAAGATGGGAGACTTACTCCGCGCGGTCCATCGTCGCCAATTGTGTCACCAATTGCGTCGCGGCGGCCTCGTTGGCGCCGGCCAGCGTCGCCTGCAGCTACCGGCACTCCTTGCGCTAGGCCTCGAGGTTCACCTCGAGGGCTTGCAAAGAGGACCCCACCTCCGCGGGGAGCGGCTCCAAGGGTCCGGCTAGGGCATTCGGGGCATCGCGGGTGGCCGCCATCCACTGCGTCGTTGCCTCCTCATCGGAGTCGACATCCTCCACCACCACCATCTCCTTGCCGGCGCGCGAGCCTCCCGCAACGGCTGATGAGCCCCCACCGGGCTAGAAGTCGCGTCTGGCTGACTTGCCGTGCGCACCGGCGTGGCGGGAGTCGGCTGGGGCGTGGCCATCGGCTCTGGCGGGGGTATGATATCGGTGGTGGGAGGCCGAGCGGCCGTCGAGGGGGCAGCCAGCTATGGTGGAGGGTCATGAGGCAAAGAGGCAGAAGGCGCGCTGCAAGCCGGGCTCACGGCAAACGCAAAAAGAGACCTGCGGGAGAAGAGCAAGGTCATGACAAAGGCAAGAATGAAATCAAGTGCAAGAAAAATGCAGGTGCAAGAAAACTTACCCCTGCACCACGGGTGCTGATCTCTTCCGGACAACTATAGCCTAGTCGGGGCGTGGAGGAACACCCACCCAGCTGCGCTTCACGACCGGATCTTCGGGGCGGCAGCGTTGCTCGAGGACCCCTCGCCGGCACATTTCCTTGCCGGCTCGGGAGGCGCGGTGCCATCGCTCTCCTCTGGGCGGGGCCATGAGGGTCCTCCATCGCCTCATCGCCCAGGCTGGGGAAGAAGCCCTTGTCGCCGTCTGAGCCCTCGCTCCCGGTATGACGCGGTCGCGGCTCGGGCATGTCGGCGATGAAGACTTGGAGGGGCTCCTCACCCTCCTCCCGGATGATGCAAGGGAAAGTCTGCAAAAGAGGAAGCAAGTCAGAACTGGATACAGTGGCAATGCCAGACAAAGCAAGAACGAAAGAAAAGCAAGAAAGGTGGCAAGTCACACTTACCCAAGGTGCGCGGTTCTCGCGCGTGTATGGATCCGGACCAAAGCTCCAGTCGGCCTTGATCTTCGCCTTGGTGATCATCCACGCCCATTCGTAGAGGTTGGCGAAGGGGAGATCGCGGCGGGAGAGCCGGGTCGGGTCAAGGAGCCCGAAGTAGTAGCGCATCTTGTGTGCTCGTTGCTGGAGGGGCTTCATCAGCCGGCTGGCCCAGCTGAGCGTCACGTCGACGCTAGTCTGGCCGTCTGTGACCAACGACCTCATCTGGTGCAGCAGCGCATCCGACTCTAGCTTGAAGCCAAAGATCTTCTCCTCCCAGTGCGCCCGGCTGGACTCCGCGTCTTGGAAGGATGGAAGGTTGAGGAGGTCGTCGGAGCCTAGGTTCCGTGTCGCCGGATTGTCGACAAATACACCATAGGGGTTCCTAGTGGCATTGGAAGGATGGGGTGTGAGACATCGGATGTTCGAGGAGCGGTGAGCACAAGTTTACCTAGGTTTAGATCCGACTGCAGTGATCAGATCCTACTCCTGCTAGCAACCCAGTAATATATCTGGGCCTAGTTGTAGCCCGAACTGGCTCCTTCTCTTTCTCTGACTGGGCCGCCCATGAAGCGAAGCTCTAACCCGTTGGCGGGCCACCCTGGTTAGCGAGTCCTGTGGGTATAGCCGGAAAGTATATCCCCAATAGTAGCCTCCGGAAGTCTCCAAGATCCAAAGTCGGATAAATCGTATAGCTTGATGGTTTCTTCCTCTTGAGAATCTTGAAGGGTTCCCGATAACTTCTTCCAGTAATGTACGATTCCGAGTCAATTGAGTCGGATATGTTTTGCTCTGGCCTTAGTATTTTTCTTGCTTAGTTTGAAACATAAGCCAGATTTTTAGCGGCTTGCGGACTCACATCTTTTCATACCAGGTCCTATTACTGACATGAGTCTTATCAGCATGACCGTTGGTGGGTCCTCTCCTTATGGAACAGAATGCCGTTTCAATGCCTACACAAAAATCGAGGGGGCGGAAGAGTCACGAGGAAGATAACTTCCCCTCTCCTATACGCGTGGCGCTAATCGCGCGTGTTAACGCACATATCTTGACGCAGAGACAAATAAAACAGGGAAGAAAACCCTTTCTCTCAGATTTATCTCTCCATCGATTCATTCATTGCCTCCTCGTACTCCTCGAGCACTCTACACCAGTTCCCATCTGCGCACCGTGAGAAAAAATGTCTCTCCCCCACCAGTCATTTTCCTCCAAGATCCATGGCACCTGCCTCGACCTCAGGAGCGGCGGCGCGTTCGTCTGCGGTGGAGGAGAGGAAGATGCGGGGCCTTTGGATCCCCAACGCTATGGACAACACAGAATTCCAAGTCATGGAGGACGAAGGTCATCGTCGTCAGTGCGTGGCAGAGCGCCTCATGGCATGCCGTCCCAGCCCCGCGCGATGGCGAGAGGGTGTTGTTCAGCACGCATGTCGACCGCGGCCTCATCTTGCCACCGTCGGACTTCCTCATCGAGGTCCTCAACTACTACGGTGTGCAGCATCATAATCTTCCTCCCAACTCTCTGCTCGAGCTTAGCACTCATGCAGCTTTGTGCGAGGGGTTCCTTGGCATTAGGCCAAGTCTCACCCTTTTCCCCTGTGCCTTACATCAACGACACTCTTAGCTTAGTCGTTAGGAGAAACCGAGTCTATCCTAGGATTAACACTAGTGAATCCGTCAAACGTTGGGCCAGAACTTTCTTTTATCACAAGGATATTCTGGCTCCTGAAAAGGCGGAAGGTCTTCTAGAGTTTGCCGACGATGCCGCTCCCCACCAGAATTCATGGGACGCGGAGGCGCTGGAGCTGTCGGATATCTTGATCCTCGCCAAGAGGCGGATTTAGTTTCTGATGAAGCATGAGGGCCTCCGTGGATCCGACTAGAGATACTGCTGGTTGGAGCGCCGGATTCAGCCTCTCTAGCACCATGGAGATCGCCTCATGCACCAGATCGCGAGCGACAAGAAGGACAAGATGCGGGTCAGTTCGAGCCAGATTCTGGCGAAGGACTATAAGACCCTCACGCAATATTTTATCAAGGAAAGAGTGGGACAAAAAGTTCAAGAAGTCTCCCTGAAGATGTATACGACCAACCGTCCTCTGACTCCGGTTAATATTTCGACTCTGCTTTTTCATTTCGTCATCCTTTTCTGTTCTTTCTCTGACTCTATTTTTATCAATGCTTCTGACTTTGTTAGCTAGACAAACTCTCCGAGTCTGAGTAAGCTTCACTAGAGGGCTATCCTTCAGACGATCCGGAGGCGACGAAGGATGATGAGGTGCAAGAAGTTGCTGCCCCCGCCTCCAAGAAGCGCAAGGAAAAAGAAGTTGTTGTTATTGCTGGTAGCCAAGTGCTGCCAGTAGTTAAAAAGTGAGCACCCTATCTTTTATTTTCAGTAATTTTTATACCTTTATTTCTTTCCAGACCACACCTGATATTTAGTATTTTCGTGTTCTAGAGCTAAATCAGCTTTGAAGAGCAAGATCAAGCCGGACAAGCAGATGCGTCAACGAAAGCTTGTTATCTCCCCTACTGTGCCGCCACCAACTCCATCCAGTACTCCATCAGCACATGAAGCTTCTGCCTCTCCTGATGCTGGCAACGTCTCAAAAGCCCTGGTCACCATTGATTCTTAGGCAACTAACAAGGGTGAACTCATCAAGGGTAATGATCCCATGGTAATTTCTATAGGAGCGATGGATAAAGTGGCCGGCTCCGCTGTCTCTCGTCTGAAGCGGAAACAGAAAGAAGAGATCCTCAGACTGGCTCAATCCAGTCTTGTGAAGCAAACCTTGACTCCAGAGGCAGCGAGCCAAGAGGAGGAGAACGTTAAGCTGGTCAGCCTCTTGGACCAAATTTTGGTCCGGGACGCTAAAGTCGAATCTGGCGAACTTCCAGCGACGGATCTTCCTTCCCTCACCCTTACCGAGAAGGTGTTTCACAACAACAAGCTCGGATTTGAAAAGTTGCACTTGGAACACATTGTAAGTTTCCGATTCTTATTTGCATTTATTATCATATCCTCTAGCCCCCAAGCATAAAGCCAGATAAACATCATTGGATCCGAGTTGATGCTTTTAGGTTGCAAAAGAATGATGTAGTATAGCCCCCAAGGCTCGTGCTGTAATTTTACTTAGTTAAATTTGCAGCTCGAGTCTTGCTAGCCGTATGACGGTATTCCGTCTCTAAACTTATAGAAAATTGCAACTTCCAACCAGGAATTGCTCAAGAATATTTGCAATAAATGCAAAGAAATCAAATATTTGCGCCTTTAGAATTCAAAGTTGAAAATTGAGAAAGATGAAGCAGAAGGTAAACTCTTCCGACTTCCTCTCTGCGAGTTAACTTTTTGTCATAGTCAAAACTTGTTCTGCCCGACTGATATTTTTTTCTCTGCAGAACTGTTGTGACAGTCCAGCAAGATGGTGGAGCAATCCGAGAACTTCAAGGTCTTGGAGATAGAGAATGCTGAGCTCCGAGACAAGCTTGAGAAGCTAACTTTAGAATCGGAGAAATCCGTAGCTGCTGTCCTGGAGTCAAGCAATCACGAGACCGTGAGGCTCGAGAAGCTCATAGCCCTCCGAGATAAAGAACTAGCTAATCTCAAGAAGGACTTTGATATTCAGAGGGATCTTGCCCAGGCTACATCCAGTGAACTAAACAGCCACCGCATGGAGCATGCTCAATGGAATCACTCTATGATAGGTAAGATTTCCGAATCTTTCTTTCTATTGATTTTTCGACTTTCTTTTTAGTCGAATTCTGACTTTTTGGTTCTTTCCTAGGCCCCCTGAATCTTTCTAACTCTCCTACCTCCGAACCTCTCCTCGAGCGCATTAAGCTCATCGGAGATATCTTGTACGACTTCCGCCAAACTCTTGAAGAGGCTGGCGAGTCCGTCAAGCATTCCCACTTGCACACAATGTCAGTGCACGAGGTGAAGGACAAGGTTAAGGAGATTCCGTAGTTTATCGAAGACTGGATGATCTCCTACGCTCGGACTACTGCTCAGACTTCTCTTACCATGGTGATGAGCCACCACAACAAGATGGAAATCTAGCATGTCACCAAGGGTATTGCCGAGGATGATGATGAGGGTAACCCACAGGACATCAAGGCTATCCAAGAGTCTTGTGCAGTTTATGCTTGTCGTGTGACGGATATGACCAACTATACGATGCCATTCTTCGAATCCGTCGCCGCGCCTCCATCGCCCCAAGAGCCAGACTAGCATTGCTTCCGAGTATGAGATAGAGGGCGAAAATGCTGTTGACTCTAGCGCTCCACCTGCTTCATCACCACCTAAATCTGTAGCATAAATATTTTTTATGCATTATTCTGATCTTATATATTTTATATGCCTATGCTTGGAAATTTCTGAAGCACTTTGTGTTTTTATGCCTATACTTGTTGTTTTATCTGCCTCTCTGCCTCGTCCCTTTTATGGGCCGGCCTACCTTTAGCGCGGAAACTTTGCCGAGCAACGGAGCGCAATTGCTAAACCAGTTTAAACTTGGAAACAAAGCCGGCTCACAGTACCAACAACTAAGTATTTGGAAAATTCCTGCGTCTAAGCAATCAGATAAAAAACCAAAGTATAGACAATAAATTAAATTTTGTACCCTAAGATAACACTTTTAAATATCCAAAAATCGTAACCAGAACGAACATGAGCATAATGTACTTTCAAGCATTCTGGGATTTTTGAAAAAATTGACATACTCTTTTGGAAATAAGATGGCAAAAACTTCTCAAAGATAACATATGAGGAAACCAACACTTTATTTCATTTTGAACATGTACATATATGACTACAAGGAAATGTAACTATGAATAGAAGGGACGTAGATGTGCAATATTCCATGGACGGTCTATTTCATCCGGGTCTGTGCTGCCACCATCTCTCTTTCTCTTTCGAGTATCAGGTCTTTCCTTGACTGGTCTCATATCGGTTAAATAATATGACCCATTATGCAGAACTGTGCTAACTATAAAAGGTTCTTCCCAAATCGGGGAAAGTTTGTGCTTTCTTTTTTGCACAAGTTGGAGAACCAAATCGCCTTTTCTAAAAGAATGGTTTTGCACTCTCTAACTATGATACTTGTGCAACTTCTGCTAATAGGTTGTAGATCTTTGCTCATCAACGACGCGTACTTCTTCAATGATATCGAGCTCATCTTGTCGAGAAACTACTGCATCTTCTTCGATATGTGATTTGACTCGTGGAGACTGATGAATTAAATCACTTGGAAGAACTGCTTCTACACCATATACCAAGAAGAAAGGAGTATAGCCGGTTGATCTGTTAGGAGTAGTACGTAAGCTCCATATCATAGACGGTAATTCTTCTGCCCAAGCCCCCGCACCCGACCAAGCGGTGCCTCGAGGCAAGGTTGGATTCCTTGTAAAATAAGGCCATTAGTTATTTCGACTTGTCCATTATCTTGTGGATGTGCGACTGATGCAATATCGAGTCGGATCCCTTGTTCTTCGCAGAATTCGGCACGTTCACCCATGGAAAAAATGCTCCCATTGTTAGTAATTATACTGTGCGGATATCTGAATCGGATGATTACGTCCTTGACAAATTTTCTGGCTGTGGCTCCATCACAACTTGTTACCTGTTTAGCCTCAATCCATTTTGTAAATATGTCCACCATCACTAGTAGGTGAGTAAATCCACATTTTGCCGTGCAAAACTACCCTACCATATCAAGCCCCCAAATGAATGGCCATGTAATAAGCATTGTTCGCAGCTGTTCAGCTGGAACATGTGCCTGATGGGCGTACTTTTGGCAGCCTCTACACATTTTTACCAGTTTATCGGCATCTGTCTTAGCTGTAAGCCAATAGAATCCATGTCGAAAAGCTTTTTCCACTAAGGATCTGGCTGCATCATGATGACCACACTCGCCTTCATGGATTTCTCTTAAGATTTCCACTCCTTCTTCTGAAGAAATGCATCGCTGAAACACGCCAGAAACACTCCGTTTATAGAGCTCACCATTTATTATAGTGTAGGCTTTTGCTCGTCGGACAATCTGTCGGCTCAAGACTTCTTCTTCGGGTAGTTTTCCGTCTATCAAGAAATCCAGATAGGGTTTTGTCCAGCTGGGAATTACAGCCATAACTGCTATTAAAGGTGAGTCGGATTTCGTCGGATAGTCCTCATCAACTCCGACTATGGAGGGGACCCTTAAATGCTCTAAAAGAGTGCCATCTGATACTTGTTTCTGCGTAGAGTCTATCCTTGATAGAGCATCTGCTTCCTCATTTTCTACTCGAGGGATGTGTTGAACGATTTAGATAGTTCATCAACAACAACTTTGTATGCTGTCATGTGCTTGTTTGTGTTGCAAATATCGGAGACGTGCTGAGCAACTAAATCTGAGTCTCCGTAACACATGAGTCCTGATATGCCATTGTTTTTGGTCATGCGTATTCCATGCAGCAGTGCTTCATACTCGGTAATATTATTGGTTGCCATGAAATTAATTTCCAACACATAGAACAGCTTATCTCCTTGGGGTGATTTGAGCACCACACCAGCCCCCGATCCTCCTCGTGTTTTTGATCCGTCAAAGTGAAGGGTCCAAAATTTCGAGTCTGGAGGGCCTGTGTTTTCTGCCATCTCTGTCCAATCAAAAACAAAGTCGGCAAGTATTTGGGACTTGATTACTGTACGTGGTTTGTACTCGATGTCGAAACCTGCAAGCTCTATTCCCCACTTTGCGACATGTCGTGTGGCGTCGCAGTTATTGATTATATCTCGCAGGGGAACGGTGCTCACCACTGTGATCTTGTGCTCTTGAAAGTAGTGGCATAGAATTCTGGATGCAAAGAACACTACATATGATAGCTTTTGATGGTGTGGATACCGTTTTTTGATTCTGTCAGGACCTCACTTAGATAATAAGTTGGCCGCTGCACCTTATGTTCGTTGGCTGCTCGACTACTCTTACCACACTTATGACCTTATTGACCGCTACAATGTAGAGTAACATAGGTTCCTGAGGTGATGGCGTTGCGAGATCTGGTGGGTTTGAAAGTAAATCTTCTAAACATTGTAGGGCAGTTTTGGCTTCCTGAGTTCAGACAAATTTATCGGGTTTCTTCAAGAGTTTGTACAAAGGCGCTGCAATGCAACCAGTGAGACGATGTACGTCCTTCAGGCGAGTCATCCTGGTAATATTTAGAATAGCCTTGATTTTGTCCTGGTTCACCTCTATGCCTCGCTCAGAGACGATGAAACCTAACAATTTTCCGGTTGGAATTCCAAAAAAACACTTCTTCGGATTTAGCATCATATTAAATTTTCATAGACTAGCATATTTTTCATCCAAGTCAAAAATTAAAGTTTCCTTCTTTTTGAACATAACTGCTATGTCGTCTAAATATACATGGACGTTGCATCCGATATGGTCGTTGAGACAACGTTGCATAGTACGTTGATATATTGCTCCTGCGTTCATTAAGCCAAAAGGCATAGTTTTGTAGCAGAAGTTTCCAAAAGGAGTGACGAAAGTCGTCTTAATTTGATCCAACTTTTTCATCGGTATTTGGTGATATACGTAATATGTGTCGAGAAAACAGAGTAGTTCCAACCCTGCTTTTGAGTCGATAACTTGATCGATTCTTGGCAAAGGAAACATATATTTTGGGCATGCCTTGTTCAAAGCGGTATAATCAACACACATCCTTAAATCAATGGTGTCCTTTTTAGGGACGAGTACAGGATTTGCCACCCAATCTGTACGGATGACCTCTGTATAAAATCCGCCAATTCTAGTCGGGCTAATTCCTTCGCTATTGCTTTGCGCTTTTCATCACCAAACCATCGCAAGTACTGCTTGACGGGTTTAGCGTCAAGGTACGCATTAAGAGAGTTTTCGGCAAGTTCCCTAGGTACTCCGGTCATGTCAGAAGGCTGCCATGCGAAGATATCACTATTAGCTTTGAGGAACTCGACGAGCGCGCTTTCCTATGAGTGGCCTAAGCCTACCCCTATGTTTGTTGTCTTGGAGGGATCATCTTCCTTCAGTGATGTTTTCTTCGTCTCTTTCGACGCCTTGAACTGCAAACTTGGCTTCAGCACCTCGTTCTTAATAGCGGGCATCTTAGACGGATTGATGGTCTTCTTGATCTCCTGGTACTCCTGGGCGTGCAGCACGGATTCGGCGAAGGCAGCACATCCTTTGTCGCACTCTCGTGCTTTCCTCGTATTTCCCCGTATGGTGATTACGCCCTTTGGACCTGGAAGTTTGATCATGTTGTAGATGCAGCAGGGACGAGCCATGAACACCCAGTAAGCCGGCCGTCCGAAGATGGCGTGATAAGCACTTTTGAACGGTACCACCTCAAAAGAGAGTGGCTCGGTCTGGTAATTTTCTCGTGTTCCGAATGTCACGTCTAGAGTAATATCACCCAGAGAATCCGCCTGTCTCCCTGGTACAATGCCATGGAAAGTTACACTGCTGTAACTCAACTGGCTCTCGTGTAGCTTCATGCGGTGGAGCGTCTCGATGTAGAGGATGTTGATGCTGCTTCCATCGTCCATGAGTGTTTTAGAGAACTCATAGCCATTAATAATAGGATTGATGACCAGAGGGTACTTTCCCCGATGATGTGTTTTCCTCGGGTGATCTGAACTATCAAAGGTGATGGTTACCTCTGACTAGTCTAGGAACTGTGGAATAGCCGGAACCGTGCCATTGAGATCATGAAGAACCGCCTTTTTTGTCTTTAGTAGGTTGGGATCCAAGGAAGCAGACGTATGCATCTTTTTTAGTTGGAAAAGACTTTTTCCATCCGACTTGGGCTCTGCGGCGGCTTCCACCTCTTCCATGTCGGAATCATCCTTGGGCTCCTTTCCTTTCTCGAAATTTTTCTTTCCCTTTTCTCGCTTGGCTCTGTAGCCAGCGGATTCGTCTTTCTTGATGTCGTCATTGAAATGACACTCGGCATTTGTGTGGGTAGATCCCCTGTTACTATCCAAGTGGTGGACACAGCGATTATTGGCAATATCGGCCCAGGTATAGGTTCTTACGGGTTGCTGGTTTCCTCTGCCCTGGATTCGGGAAGTTCCACGGCCTCTACCCCGGCCGCCTCCACGCCCCCCTCGTCCTCCAGATCCGAACGTTGCGTTGAGAGCTATGTTGACGGAGCCAGCTTTTCGTCTGAGTGATCTTGCGCTTCTGAGTTTCTTTTGGCTGTTTAGCCACATTAGGATTGGCCAGAATATTTAGCATCCCTTCTGAATCATCATCGGCATCAACATATTTGCTTGCCGTCTCTATCATTTCTCCCAAATATGTGACGTGGTCACGCTTCAGTCTATGACGTAAAAGTCCGACTGTAAGTCCTACAATAAAATCTTCTATCGTGGTTTGTTCGTTTACTCCTTCGCAGGAGTTCTTCGTGTCAATCCAGCATCCGAGGTAATCCCGGCAGGTTTCTCCGGGTCTTTTCTCGCAACACTGCAAGTCTCCGACTGTGTAGGGCCTCCTATAAATTCCCTCGAAGTTTGAAAAGAACGCACTTTGCATATCATACCAGTTGTGAATTGAATTCTCTAGTAGTTCATTGAGACATGATTAAGCCTTCTTCCTCAGCATGAGCGGGAGATATCGGACTGCAACCAGACTGTTTCCTCCTTCGGCGATGCTGCAGGCCTAGAAGAAATCATGAATCCAGGTATCTGGACGAGCTGCACCGTCATAGTGCTGAATGTGTTTGGCTATGACAAAGTCAATCGGAAATTTGGTCTGCCGTATGCTTGGTCCAAAGCACTTGGGTCCTACATACACGTCTTCTTCCTGGTACCGCCAAGCTTCTATGTTTGATTCAATGTGATGGTGAGCATCGTTTGGCGAGAGAGATCTGTGCCTTGGAGGCTCACGGCTTCTGCGCGGCGGAGTCGGATTTCTGCTTCTCATTTCACCATTGCCGCCTCCGCCCCTGCGGCTTCCATGGCTACATCTAGATCCTTCATGGTCGCTGCTAGGAGGCGACGGTGGCCCTGGTGGATTGTTTCCGGCTAGATTACGCGGTGGTGGCGGTGGAGCCTCATTATGCTGACTCTGATGCCTGTTTCTTCGGGCACCGTCCCTACTTGATTCAGGACGATCCGCATCATCTCTTCGTCCGGCATTGCCAGACGGATGGCTTGGTGGTGGCATCCTTAGCCAATCTTATTCCTCTCGCTGGTGGCGTATTTTTGGGTCTTCTCTGTAGCGGTTGTTTTGCTGACGATGGTCCTGATGAGGGACCATTGCCTTGATGGAGTCTTCGGACGCAACCTGTATAAGTCTTGCCCACTCACGCGCCAGCCGGAAAGAGTGGCCATTTGAGCCGGTTCTTGAATTCTCTTCTGCTCTACAGGGACGATAGTGTTGAGTCGTATCCCTACGAAGCCTTACGACAGCACTTTGGTCATCACCAGTGTGGCAAAACTCGGGCTTTGAGGCCAGCTTGCCACTAAATGATGCGGCCGTTTTCTGCTGCTTTAATCCTTTGTCCAGTAACGCGACGCACTGCTGGATCTGCTGGAGAGATGGATTGTTGGCGAGGATAGCTCGAGCTACAGCACCGTTTTCCAACGGCGTGCTATAGACTTAGATCTTATCTCCATCTTTTCTGTCGAATAGATCTTTGTGGATATCCGGGTGCTTGTTATCAAGAAACGGACCTCCCCTTGTCTTGCTTGGGTATCGCTTAAAATCTGACTGATACTTGGCAGGATCATTGTCTAATTGTTACCTCATCTCGACTGATACTTGGCATCTCCATAAATTTCACGTGCACCCTTGGTGACGACGTGTCCATCCATAGGAGGGACGATCGGGGTGGTATTAATCGGATCTCCGTTCTGATTCTCCATCTTGATCTCTTCATCAACTTTTTCTTCGTTGGTTTCCTTGACGTCCGGCTCTACCGGTGTCAGATTTTTGTTGCTCTTCTTCTTATTATTCTTTGACCTCCTAGTAGCCTTAACGTGCGTACCAGTGGCAAAGACATCTTTCGGTCTGGTACCGGGGGATAAATTTCCGTCGGTACTTTCCGCCATGGTTGGCTTGTGGACCTCGGAGGAATCTCCGGAATCCATATCATCCTGGGAGGTGTAGCTTTCATCCATGCTATCATATGGACTATGATAATTTTCCGGCTCACCTTGTGTTTGCTTGGAGACGTGCTCTTGTTCATACTCCTCCATCTCTTTGTTGAAGTCTCGAAGTTCCTGCGACGTGATTGACTCTTGAGGGGAGCAGGTGAGTCGGCGTTTTCTTCAATTGCGTCTAGGACCGAATCGCTGCCAGCTCCAGCATCGACAGAGTCGGATCCAGTGCTTATGTGGTACACGAAACAGTGCCTCTTCTTGAAGTAGTGGCATGGTTGGGTTTCCGCCTCCTCCATCTCAAAGTTCTCCGTGATGTCGACGATTGCTTCGTAATCGATGTAGGGGTGTTTCATCATCTCCTTTATCCTGTTCTTTAAGGGTAGTTTTTCTGCTACGACGTCTAGAAGGATGGATCTCTAGTGGATATATTCCTTGTCCGCGTATCGGATCTCATCATGGAGATTAGATCCGGACTTTTCTTCCACCTCTTCTTCCACTACAGGAGTGGGCTGGGTGGGTTTGATTTTATCCGGGAACTTGAACTCTTCTTCCTCCGCGGACAAAGTACATCCGGATTTTTCTTCCGCCATGGTCATCATCTCAAGGGTGGGTTGGGAGGGTTTAGGGAAACCGAGATAGATATCGATCTCGCTGATGGACATGATCGTGTAGGTCGTCATGGGTTTCGAAGCTAGAATACAGGTGATGAGTGCAGCAACACTTTGTTGGGAGACCCCAAGAGGAAGTATGATGTAGTTTAGCAGTAAAGTTTCCCTCAGTAAGAAACCAAGGTTATCGAACCAGTAGGAGGAAGGAAATGCCCCAAATGTGCTGCAAGAAATGTGGAGACCTGCACAACACAAACTCAAGACTTTGCCCCAACGAATCAGTGAGGTTGTCAAGCTCACCTGTTTGCTGTAACAAAGGATTAAACGTATGGTGTGGAAGGTAATGGTTTGTAGCAAGTAAACAAGTAACAGTGGAAGATGTATCAATGGTAAAGATTGGACCGGGGTCTATAGTTCACGAGAGGTGCTCTCCTTAGATAAACAACAAAGCATGAACGGTAAACAAATTACAGCAAGGCAATTGACAGGAACTGAGCAAGGCATAACAATGCAATACTAGACAAAAAGATCCTATGAGATTCGATTGGGCAATACAACAATATACATAGACCGCCATCCAACTACATCTATGACTAGAAGTCCACCTTCAGGTTATCATCCGAATCCCCTGTAGTATTAAGTTGCAAGCAATCGACAACTGCTTTAAGCAAAGTGTGTAAGGTAAACAATCCACTTGTTCCATGAACAAGAGACCGTTGTTTTCTCCCTAGTGGCAACAACACATCTACAACCGAAGAGATTTCTGTCACTTACCTTGGAAACTAGAGGCATGAACCCACTATCGATCATAAATACCCCTCTTGGAGTCACTAGCAACTATTCGACCAAGATAGCTACTAACAACGGAGTGCATGCAAGATCACAAACAACAGAGACATGATAGTATCAAATAGACAAAACCATTAATCAATCTAACATAGTAATTGTAACATCCCAGATTCTGTATTAGGATGTTATTAGGGTCATGCATCATCCTTGCATCATTTGCATCCTACATTTGAAAAGTTGCAACAACAAAATCCTAACACATAAACCCATTTTTTTAAAAAACCCTAGTTAATATTCCCATAAGTGAGCACCCTTGTTGTATTAGCATGAACCCTCTAAAAACCTTGTAAAACATTAAAACTATGGCCTATGTTGACCACCTCAATTTTATGAAAATTTAGAAATAAGATTCATCAATTTTGGACTTGGCTTGCAAAAGATATTGGAGTTTTACTAAAACAGAATAAGGGAAAATTGTTAAACAAAAAAAGGAGGAAAGGGCCAACAGCTAACCCTAGCTGGGCCGGCTCGCCAGCCAGCCCACCCCGCCCCGGCGCCCGCGCAGCAGGGAACCTACCCACGCACGTCGGCCCACCTTTCCCCCTGCCACCGACAGCCCTACCCCACCTGTCATCCCTCTCCTCTCCCCAACGCGAACGGGACAGAGTCCCCGTCGGCCACGGCCTCTGCCCCCCCCCCATGTCCGGCCAGGACTCCCCCAGGCCGTGTATATATGCCAGCCGCACGACCACCCCCTCCGTTCCCAGGCTCGCAAAACCCTAAAAGTTTCCCCGATTCCGCTAGTACAAGCCGCCGCCGACCAGGTGAATTGCGTCAATGCCGAGCTTCCCCTCCCCCTGTTCTTCTCCCTGGGATGATTCCTATGCTCGACTGGTTCGCCTCACCTGCCTTTCCCTTTGTCTGCTGCAGCGTGCCGTCGCTAATCGCTCGCCGGAGCTGTGGGAGAGAAGCTGCCAGTGCCACCGTTAGAGGAAGAGGGGGTTGAAATCAAGGCGACAGACGGGACCGAGAGGAGGAGACGATCACCAGCGGCAGATCCTTCTTCCCCGAAGTGCACCCGAGCGCCACCGCCGTCGCCACCGACACCGCCGCCGCCCACCGCCACCGTCGACGCATCTGTAAGTCGCCGAGCCACCCCCTCCGTTCGATCTGCAATCTGTGGCTCGGATTAGTCCTTGACCCGAAGGGGTACGCTCCAATCGCGCGCCACCGCGTGGCTGCCACATCGGCTCGCTGCGTCAGCACGCACGCGCCAGCGCCGCGTCACCCCCCCGTTGCCAGCTGGGCCAGTCAGGAACTGCCACTTGGCAAGCCCTTTTAGATCTGTTTGCAGATTTGATTTTAAACTTGCGAAATTCATATAAAATTGAATATTTGGCCAAATTTAGCTTATAATATACCGTTGGATTCCTAATTTTATGTAGAATCCAAATATGTAATAATATTGCAGGTTTACAGTAATGTTTTAGGTGTAGATTTTAATCATTAGATTAGAGGGTTTAATCTATAGAAAAATAATTAAAATTCTATTCTATTTGATTCTTGTTGCTATAACTTTGTTTCCACAAAACCTACTGATCCAAATCATTAAGCCTTGCTTAGGATTATTAGATCTAACTTTGGCTACTAGTTGGTTTGATCTTCTTATAATCCTAGGATTGTTTTAATGATTCAAATTAGATCTAAACCCTTGGGAAAAATCAATCCTAGTGACACCCTTACACTATCACAACACAAACTTGCTACCTTGATCAATTTAACCAATCTTGCATAAACTACCATGTTGCATGCATGCATGTTTTCCTTTGTGTATTCTTTGAACAAGTTGTGATCAGATCTATGTTTGTGATTCGTTAGATTGCTCGGAGTGCGCTAAGGAGTGCTATTGTGTAGAGTGCTGCTCGGATCAAGGCAAGTTACACCACTTGTTCATAATTTTGTCCCAGTTTTGATTCTATGCATGTGATCTTCAAAATTCTGTAGTATGCATGTGTAGGATGTTCTAGTAGAATTTTTCCTTAGTATTATTTTGCAAGTGCGATGATTTTGTAGTATGCCATGAGTAGCTATATACTTAGGATTTTTCCACTCCTAATAGGTTACCCCTGTTTTTGCTAAGTATTGCTTGCTATGCTATATATACAAAGTACCGCAGGGGGGGTTCGAAAGACAAAGAAATTTTCTAAGTATAAAGGCTCTCTAGAGCAAACTTTTCTTCTCAAATCCACTTCAAAATAAAACTAAGTTTTCTTCTGGGCGGAATGGTTGTCGGGTCAACGAGTGAGATTTTGGTGGAGGACGGCTGCCCAGGAATCAAAGAAGTCTGCCATGTTTCAGAATTCAGAAGCTTCCAGTGCAACCACAATACATTATGGGATCTGTCTTGGCCTAGCACTTAGTGGGAAACCTCACCTGGGTACCAACATTTGGAGGTTCTTGGCACGGTTGGATCCGGAAGGTAGAGGGGCCACTAAGGGAAAGCCTCGCCATGGTCTTATTTGTAAAAGAACTTGATCGTGGATTGTGGGTAAAGTGCACAAACTCTCGAGAGTATTGCAATCTGATTGATCAGCCGTGTTCATGGTAACAGAACAACAATGAGCGTCTGAAGGATGGAGCCTCTGAAGGATCTTCCTCTCTCTTTTCTAAAACAAAGTTTTGAAACCCCATGGCGTGCGTAATATCACTAATGGGTGGGCATTTGGGATCTTGGTGTGTAATATCCAAGTGATGCTTGGTGCGTAATATCCAAGTGTTTGGTTGTTTGGACACTTGGTGCGTAATATCCTCGTGTGCCACTCGACCTTATTTTATCTAAGCAAATGTTTACAAAGTAGGACAATCCTCTCTTCTTCTCTCTACTTAAGAAAACTAGCTTTGAGCAAATGAACTCTACAGCCTATACCATCCTTGCATGTAGAGATAGACTTTTCTCTCCTTGGTGTAATTTGCCAATACATTCAAAGTATTGACCCAACTTGTTGGCTGCACGTCTTATATGCAGAATCCGAAGATTGAAAGGTGCGTAGGGATCGCGGGTCTACACTTGACAAGCCTGGGCGTTGATGGACTCATGCTGCTTTTATGTTTCCGCTATTATTTGAGCTAGCATAATGCTAAGCAATTTTTGTAATAATTTCATACTCTGGATTGTCCGTGTAATAAAGACTTTGTGTTTTACATGATATTTCATCGACTGTGAGTGCTAGCTATTGATCCAGGGACTAGCATGTTAATCACAGGGACTTAGGATCCTTACCGATCCGAGGTCATTACAGATGGTATCAGAGCACATCGTTGCCTGTAGGACGTGACCCTAGGATTGGAACCACCTCTAACTTTAGAGCCTTACTTGTTTTCCTACTAAGTTATTTTCCGCACATCTAGTATCTGCTTTCCTCTACTTGTTTAAGTATCTAACCCTCATTCTTCTAACTCAAAGATGACAAGCTTCCTCGACGACACCGTCGCGGACATCGAGCCTCTTCGCTTTGGAGGATGCCTCATGGATCTACTCACACGTTTGGACCTTCCCCTCCCAACAATCCAGGGGAGCACAGTGAAGAAACTCCACAAGGATGGCTGTTGGGGAGTCAAGGTCATCCAGCCAGGAAAAGAGCGAGGCAAGAACCCAGAGGAAGACATAGCAATCCACATTGTTAGCGATTCCAAGGAGAAGGCCCTTAGCATTAGCTTGCAGCAACTCATTGGTCGCCTATGTGGACGTCATCATGGAGCTCTCCAAGGACACTGCGGCGGCCTCTTTGGAAGAAGAGATGAGGAAGGGATTCCCATGGAGTTAACTTTTGAGGAAAGAACTTCTACTAAGCGCCGAAGAACACAATATCATGACTTGGAGTGCCACATCCATGACCTTGAAAAGGGTACCTTCCTCGAGATGTTGAAGAACGAGGAGCTATGCGCCCTCATCAAGGAGAAGGAAGAAATGATCAAGCAGCAGGAAGAGGCAATGAAGCTCCAAGAGATAAAATTCCAGGACCAAGAGAAGAAGTTCGCTAACCAAGAGAAGAGGGTGATAAATAAAAACAAGGGAATTAGGGAACTTAAACAAAAGATCGATGGAGATGAAGTGAAAACTGAAGGCCTTTGCAAGATAATCGATGATGTGCGTGCTTCCAAGAGGGACTTGGCAAAGCAACTTGAAGCCGCAATGAAGTCAAGTTTAGTGGAGGAACTACAAAGCGAGAAGGAGGGACTTCAGGAGCAGCTAGAAGCCACTACCAAGAAGCTACAAGATGAGATAAAGGACCTCCACGAGAAGCTTGAAGCCACCACAAAGGAGATGGAGTTGTACAAGACAACTCTAGAGCAAGAAGGTTACTCGTTCGAGGACGAGGAAGAGGAAGGCGTGGTAGATGTGTAGTAGTTGGACCACCTTTAATTCTATAGTAGAACGTTATTCGCAAATGTAATAAATACCAAGACAAGTCTGGTTTAGTTAAATTTGGTTATTTCCTGTGCTAAATCTGTGGTGTTATGCCTTGTGTGCTTGGTGTGTTTTTCATAAGGGTAGGAGTTTACTACTTAGTCTTTCTGTCTATTTCTTAACTATTCTCTTAAACCCCACAGATGCCGCCAAGACGTGCGAATCCCGAAATCCCGCCAGAAATAGCAGAACTTTTGGCCACTCAGAACCAGCTGATCCAACTGCTCAGTCAGAACATGCAAAACAACAACAACAACCCGCCACCACCACCATCTCCGCCACCTCCTCAACAGGATCGCTTGACTCGGTTTTTGAGGCTGAACCCACCTACCTTCACTAGCAGCACTGAACCAATCATCGCTGATGATTGGCTGCGTACGATCAACAAGAAGCTAGACACCATGCAAGCTGTCGGAGCCGACAGGGGGCGTTATGCCGCACACCAGCTTGAAGGACCTGCTGCAGAATGGTGGGATAACTACCAAGTCACCCACCCGGACGTTGATGCTATCACTTGGGAACAGTTTGAGTTATCTTTTCGCACCCATCATGTGGCTGCTGGTGTCATGACTCTAAAGAGGCGCGAGTTTCGTGACCTACACCAACTGCACCGTTCTGTCACCGAGTATGGAGAGCTTTTCAATAAGCTAGCCCGTTATGCACCCGATGATGTTTCCACTAATGCTAAGAGACAGGAGGAGTTCTTAAGAGGGCTCAATGATGAGATATCCATTCAGCTTGTGGCTCAGAAATTTGACAACTTTCAGGAACTCTTGGACAGAGCCATTGTGGTTGAATTAAAGAGGAAGAGCATAGAAAATTGCAAGAGTAAATCTAACCCTCACAAACACTCTGTTCCGTACCAGAAGCAGCGCAATTCCTCACCACCACCTTATAACAATAATGGCCACAACCATAACGGTCATAACCATGGTGGCCACAAACACAATGGGCACAAAAACCGCAATGGCTATGGCGGCAATGGAAAGGATCTCAGTGAGGTGACATGCTTTAAGTGCAACAAGACATGGCACTATGCAACCTCTTGCCCCGAGAGAAAGAATGGCAATGGTAATGGGAATGGAAATGGACACAACCATGGCAATGGGAATGGGAAGAAGCCAAATCCGTTTGTCAAAGCCACGGTGAATCATGTTTCTATGGAGGATGCTTGTGATGCGCCAGACTCTGTGATTGGTAAGTTCAAACTCAATTCTATTCCCGCAGTTGTTCTTTTTGATACTGGTGCATCGCATTCATTCATATCAAGAGTATTTGTGGATAGAGGCAAGGTACCAACGGAAACTATAAACTTTCCTCTAAGGGTAAGTTCTCCTGGGGGAGAAATAGTGGCAAACTCCGGCTGCCGGGATTTAGAACTAAGGATTAGGACACACATTTTTCCCACCAGCCTAGTAGTTCTAGAATCACAAGGATTAGACATAATCTTGGGCATGAATTGGATGACCGAATATGAAGGGGTCATAGATTGTGCCAAGAGAACTGTCATGCTCACAACACCGGAAGGGAAGAGGATCCGTATCAAATCGAATTTCGCACTTAAAGAAGTCATGGTGAACTCTCTTAAGGGGGTTAGCTTGGAGGAGGTACCTATTGTAAAGGAATACCCAGATGTCTTCCCAGAAGAGCTACCCGGAATACCACCCGACCGTGATATCGAGTTTCCCATTGACTTAATGCCAGGCACGGGGCCGATAGCTAAGAGACCATACAAGATGGATGTGGACGAATTAAAAGAACTCAAGAAACAGCTTAGGGAACAATTGGACAAGGGGTTCATTCAACCCAGCGCGTCATCTTGGGGAGCACCCGTCCTATTTGTGGAAAAGAAGGATAAGACCAAGAGGCTGGTTGTGGACTACCGCTCGTTGAACGAAGTGACGATTAAGAATAAGTATCCTCTGCCCAACATCAACGACCTGTTTGACCAGCTAAAAGGAGCCAGTGTGTTCTCAAAGATCGATCTACGATCGGGCTATTTTCAGCTAAAGATTCGAGAACAGGATGTGCCCAAGACAGCATTCACCACAAGATACGGATTGTATGAGTACACCGTGATGTCCTTTGGTCTAACCAATGCCCCAGCATACTTCATGACCATGATGAACAAGGTGTTCATGGAATACTTGGACAAGTTTATCGTAGTATTCATAGATGATATACTCATATACTCAAAGGATGAGAAGGAACATGAGAAACATCTGCGCCTTATTATGGAGAAACTAAGAGAACACAACTTGTATGCCAAGTTCAGCAAGTGTGAGTTCTGGTTAAAGGAAGTGGGATTCCTTGGTCATGTTGTGTCAGCTAAAGGAGTTGCCGTAGACCCTAGCAAGGTAGCTTCCGTGACGGAATGGGAGTCACCCAAGAATGTGGGGGATATTAGAAGTTTCTTGGGCCTCGCAGGATATTACCAGAGGTTCATCGAAAACTTTTCCAAGATCGCAAAACCCATGACGGAACTATTAAAGAAGGAAAAGAAATTCCTATGGACCGAGGCATGTGAAGCAAGTTTTCAAGAGTTGAAGAAACGCCTTGTAACTGCACCAGTTCTGTGTCTGCCTGATATCTAGAAGGATTTTCAAGTCTATTGTGACGCTTCTCGACAAGGACTTGGAAGTGTATTGATGCAGGATGGGAAAGTGGTATCCTATGCCTCCCGACAACTTAAGAACCACGAACACAATTATCCCACTCATGATTTGGAACTTGCATCTGTGGTTCATGCACTCAAGGTATGGAGACACTACCTCATGGGCAAACATTGTGATGTGTTCACAGATCATAAAAGTTTGAAGTACATCTTCACCCAAAAGGAGTTGAATATGAGACAACGAAGATGGCTTGAGCTAATTAAGGATTATGACTTGGATTTACAGTACCACCCCGGAAAGGCAAACGTGGTGGCTGATGCCTTAAGTCGTAAGGTATATGTAAATGGACTTACCGCAGGGGAACTTCTAGAGGATTTATGCAAGAAATTCAGGGACCTCAGGCTAGAGATAGTCCCGAAAGGACACGTAGCGACTATGGAAATAGTGTCCACCTACCAAGAAAGGATCCAAGAAGCACAAAAGGGGGATAAAGAGTTGGAAGAAATAAGAGTCAGGATAAGTGAAGGAAAGACTAAAGAATTTCGTCTGGACGAACAAGGAACCCTCTGGTATGGGAAGCGTTTGTGCGTTCCCAATGACCCCGATATCAGGAAGATGATTTTACAAGAAGCTCATGATTCGCCATACTCAATTCATCCAGGTAACACAAAAATGTACATGGATGTGAAGGATAGATTTTGGTGGAATAACCTAAAAAGAGATATTGCAGAGTATATTTCTCTGTGTGATGTGTGCAATAGAGTTAAAGCCGAGCATCAGAAACCGGCAGGATTACTACAACCACTACCTATACCTGACTGGAAGTGGGACAAGGTAGGCATGGATTTCATCACGGGATTACCCCGGACTCGTTCTGGATTTGATTCAATATGGGTAGTGGTGGACCACTTCACCAAGGTGGCTCACTTCATACCCGTAAAGACCACATATACAAGTGCTAAGCTTGCTAAGATATACATGTCAAGGATTGTAAGCCTACATGGTGTTCCCAAGGGAATTGTGTCAGACAGAGGCACCCAGTTTACTTCAAAGTTCTGGCGACAACTACATGAGTCTCTTGGGACCCGACTAGAATTCAGTACTGCCTTCCACCCTCAAACAGATGGCCAAACAGAGAGGGTGAATCAAATCTTGGAGGATATGTTGAGAGCTTGCGCACTAGACTATGGGTCTAGTTGGGACGATAACCTGCCATATGCTGAGTTCTCATACAACAACAGCTACCAGACAAGTATCAAGATGGCCCCGTTTGAAGTTCTATATGGCAGGAAGTGTAGGACTCCATTGCTATGGAATGGAGTTGGAGAACACAGTCTTTTTGGACCTGACTTGATAAAGGATGCCGAAGAAAAGGTGCGACAGATTCAGGATAGGCTAAAGGTAGCCCAATCCCGACAGAAGAGCTACGCTGATTCCAAACGCAGAGATGTGGCTTACGAAATAGGGGACCGTGCGTATCTCCGAGTTTCACCCCTACGTGGAGTTAAGAGGTTCGGAATCAAGGGCAAGTTAGCCCCACGATTCATAGGACCATACAAGGTTCTGGCCCGTAGAGGAGAAGTTGCTTATCAGTTGGAGTTACCGGAAGGACTGACTGTTCATGATGTGTTTCATGTATCACAACTAAAGAAGTGTCACCCGGAGATGGCTGAAACACCGCTAAGAGACACCGTTCCCCTAGATGAGGTTCAATTGGAGAATGACCTTACCTATGAAGAAAAACCCATCAAAATACTGGAAACAGCTGAAAGGATTACCCGCACCAAGACTATAAGGTTCTGCAAGGTACAATGGAACCACCACTCCGAGGAAGAAGCTACGTGGGAGCGTGAAGAAGACTTGAAGGCAGAACACCCACACCTATTTGCTAGCCAAACCGAATCTCGAGGACGAGATTATTCCTAAGGGGGGTAGGTTTGTAACATCCCAGATTCTGTATTAGGATGTTATTAGGGTCATGCATCATCCTTGCATCATTTGCATCCTACATTTGAAAAGTTGCAACTACAAAATCCTAACACATAAACCCATTTTTTTTAAAAACCCTAGTTAATATTCCCATAAGTGAGCACCCTTGTTGTAGTAGCATGAAACCTCTAAAAACCTTGTAAAACATTAAAACTATGGCCTATGTTGACCACCTCAATTTTATGAAAATTTAGAAATAAGATTCATCAATTTTGGACTTGGCTTGCAAAAGATATTGGAGTTTTACTAAAACAGAATAAGGGAAAATTGTTAAACAAAAAAAAGGAGGAAAGGCCCAACAGCTAACCCTAGCTGGGCCGGCTCGCCAGCCAGCCCACCCCGCCCCAGCGCCCGTGCAGCAGGGAACCTACCCGCGCACGTCGGCCCACCTTTCCCCCTGCCACCGACAGCCCTACCCCACCTGTCATCCCTCTCCTCTCCCCAACGCGAACGGGACAGAGTCCCCGTCGGCCACGGCCTCTGCCCCCCCCATGTCCGGCCAGGACTCCCCCAGGCCGTGTATATATGCCAGCCGCACGACCACCCCCTCCGTTCCCAGGCTCGCAAAACCCTAAAAGTTTCCCTGATTCCGCTGGTACAAGCCGCCGCCGACCAGGTGAATTGCGTCAATGCCGAGCTTCCCCTCCCCCTGTTCTTCTCCCTGGGATGATTCCTATGCTCGACTGGTTCGCCTCACCTGCCTTTCCCTTTGTCTGCCGCAGCGTGCCGTCGCCAATCGCTCGCCGGAGCTGCGGGAGAGAAGCTGCCAGTGCCACCGTTAGAGGAAGAGGGGGATGAAATCAAGGCGACAGACGGGACCGAGAGGAGGAGACGATCACCAGCGGCAGATCCTTCTTCCCCGAAGTGCACCCGAGCGCCGCCGCCGTCGCCACCGACACCGCCGCCGCCCACCGCCACCGTCGACGCATCTATAAGTCGCCGAGCCACCCCCTCCGTTCGATCTGCAATCTGTGGCTCGGATTAGTCCTTGACCCGAAGGGGTACGCTCCAATCGCGCGCCGCCGCGTGGCTGCCACATCGGCTCGCTGCGTCAGCACGCACGGGCCAGCGCCGCGTCACCCCCCCCCCCCGTTGCCAGCTGGGCCAGTCAGGAACTGCCACTTGGCAAGCCCTTTTAGATCTGTTTGCAGATTTGATTTTAAACTTGCGAAATTCATATAAAATTGAATATTTGGCCAAATTTAGCTTATAATATACCGTTGGATTCCTAATTTTATGTATAATCCATATGTAATAATATTGCAGGTTTATAGTAATGTTTTAGGTGTAGATTTTAATCTTTAGATTAGAGGGTTTAATCTATAGAAAAATAATTAAAATTCTATTCTATTTGATTCTTGTTGCTATAACTTTGTTTCCACAAAACCTACTGATCCAAATCATTAAGCCTTGCTTAGGATTATTAGATCTAACTTGGGCTACTAGTTGGTTTGATCTTCTTATAATCCTAGGATTGTTTTAATGATTCAAATTAGATCTAAACCCTTGGGAAAAATCAATCCTAGTGACACCCTTACACTATCACAACACAAACTTGCTACCTTGATCAATTTAACCAACCTTGCATAAACTACCATGTTGCATGCATGCATGTTTTCCTTTGTGTATGCTTTGAACAAGTTGTGATCAGATCTATGTTTGTGATTCGTTAGATTGCTCGGAGTGCGCTAAGGAGTGCTATTGTGTAGAGTGCTGCTCGGATCAAGGCAAGTTACACCACTTGTTCATAATTTTGTCCCAGTTTTGATTCTATGCATGTGATCTTCAAAATTCTGTAGTATGCATGTGTAGGATGTTCTAGTAGAATTTTTCCTTAGTATTATTTTGCAAGTGCGATGATTTTGTAGTATGCCATGAGTAGCTCTATACTTAGGAGTTTTCCACTCCTAATAGGTTACCCCTGTTTTTGCTAAGTATTGCTTGCTATGCTATATATACAAAGTACCGCTGGGGGGTTCGAAAGACAAAGAATTTTTCTAAGTACAAAGGCTCTCTAGAGCAAACTTTTCTTCTCAAATCCACTTCAAAATAAAACTAAGTTTTCTTCTGGGCGGAATGGTTGTCGGGTCAACGAGTGAGATTTTGGTGGAGGACGGCCACCCAGGAATCAAAGAAGTCTGCCATGTTTCAGAATTCAGAAGCTTCCAGTGCAACCACAATACATTATGGGCTCTGTCTTGGCCTAGTACTTAGTGGGAAACCTCACCTGGGTACCAACATTTGGAGGTTCTTGGCACGGTTGGATCCGGAAGGTAGAGGGGATACTAAGGGAAAGCCTCGCCATGGTCTTGTTTGTAAAAGGACTTGATCGTGGATTGTGGGTAAAGTGCACAAGCTCTCGAGAGTATTGCAATCTGATCGATCAGCCTTGTTCACGGTAATAGAACAACAATGAGCGTCTGAAGGATGGAGCCTCTGAAGGATCTTCCTCTCTCTTTTCTAAAACAAAGTTTTGAAACCCCATGGCGTGCATAATATCGCTAATGGGTGGGCATTTGGGAACTTGGTGTGTAATATCCAAGTGACGCTTGGTGCGTAATATCCAAGTGTTTGGTTGTTTGGACACTTGGTGCGTAATATCCTCGTGTGCCACTCGACCTTATTTTATCTAAGCAAATGTTTACAAAGTAGGACAATCCTCTCTTCTTCTCTCTACTTAAGAAAACTAGCTTTGAGCAAATGAACTCTACAGCCTATACCAGCCTTGCATGTAGAGATAGACTTTTCTCTCCTTGGTGTAATTTGCCAATACATTCAAAGTACTGACCCAACTTGTTGGCTGCACGTCTTATGTGCTGAATCCGAAGATTGAAAGGTGCGTAGGGATCGCGGGTCTACACTCGACAAGCCTGGGCGTTGATGGACTCATGCTGCTTTTATGTTTCCGCTATTATTTGAGCTAGCATAATGCTAAGCAATTTTTGTAATAATTTCATACTCTGGATTCTCCGTGTAATAAAGACTTTGTGTTTTACATGATATTTCATCGACTGTGAGTGCTAGCTATTGATCCAGGGACTAGCATGTTAATCATAAGGACTTAGGATCCTTACCGATCCGAGGTCATTACAGTAATCTCAATATCCATCGGATCCCCGCAAACACAACATGCATGATTACAAATTTATTAGATCTTGATCATGAACGGAGCTCACAAGATCTATACATGAAAGCACAAGGAGGAGATACAACCATCTAGCTATTACATGGACCCATAGTCCAAGGTGGAACTAATCATGCTTCATATCAGAGAGAAGGCCTCTGGTATGATTTCCCCTCCAGCAGGGTGGCGGGAAGAACTTCAGATCCCTCCCGATCTAGGGACGACGGTGACGGCGGCTACATAAGGTTTCGTGGAGTTTGGTTGGGTACTTAGGGTTTCTGCATCGGGGGCTTCTTATAGGCGAAGAGGCGAGGCCGGGAGGCGACCATGGGCACCACACCCCCCAGGCGTGGGCCCAACCTTGGCCGCGCCTAGGGGGTTTGGCCGTCCTAGTTTGCTTCTCCGTCTCGTCTTCTGGATTATTGTCCCTCATGGTAAAATATTGACTTTGGCTTTTGTCCCGTCCAATTCCGAGAATATTGATTTTCTGCCTTTCTAGAACCAAAAACAGAAAAAAAACAGGCAACTGGCACTGTGGCAACTTGTTAATAGGTTAGTTCCAGAAAAGATATAAAAACACCTCAAAGTGTAGACAAAGCAAAGCAAAATAGATACTAAACAAGCATCGAGCATCAAAAATTATAGATACGTTTCCGACGTATCAAGCATCCCTAAGCTTAAATCCTCCTCGTCCTCGAGTAGGTAAGTGATAAAAGAATAATTTTTGAGGTGACATGCACCATCAAAACCAAGATCAAACTATTTGCAAGCATTGAAAGCTGGGAACAAAGAACTCTAAACATGTGCATGAAATATGGAGTTCTAACAATAGGACATAATAACTATGCATGCAACATGAAAGGCTACAAACAAAGATCATGAATAACATGCATTGAAAAACGTTTGTTTGTTTCACATATAGAAAACATTGCATAGTGGCAATCATCTTGTCCCTCATGGAGCAGCAAATATATGCATAGGACACCTTCAAAGTTCACAAGGGTGACTGGAAGCAAGTAGCACAAGAACAAGTAATAACACAATATGCATCAATTAATATGTTTTGGGACACTGCACACAGAATGAAAACTATGCTCTCTTAATGGTGCCTAAAGGTAGAAGGTGGAGACTCAAATAATGGTGGAAGAAATGCCCTTCACAAATGGAAGAAGGGATTTCAAGTTTCAAAAAGAGATTCCAAAAATTATGGTACTTGTTAGCTTTCAGGCCTCATTGCCCCTATCATAAGCATCTTTAAGTGATTAAGGTTAAAGTGAACAAATATGGAGGATATGCTTGACAAAGTATAAGTTGGCAATCTCAAGTCCCTTGAATACGAGCGCCACACCTCATGCTACTCAACTTTAGTCAACTGTAAGTTCTTATTGTAAGTACATGCATATCATAGAGAACCGCCAACGGGGTACCTCTTGCACATGGTACAGGAGCTATCCCATAACCAAAATGACAAGGCAAGCAGACAATGAGCATCTTAGCAATCTTTTTATTTACTATATGCATAGCTTTTTATTGAGGATGCTTCATAGATAGATCACTATGGTGATGCTGCAAGTTTCCACCATGATTAGGAATGGATTAGGCTATCGGCGCAGGCGTTTCTCTAACACAAAATACAAACTCCATGGACTTACAAGTTCCCTCTTTATTTCACACCGGTGACATCCATAGACAAAAGAACATGATATCAACTGAGTATAAAGTACAAGTGCAATGTTGAAAACGTTCCCCTTGACAACACGGTTCTGCTAATTCCAACAGATAAGTGCAAGCATATACAACATAGATGACACAATGGTTCAAGTTTATTAGGGGCAAAGAATATAAAGTGTTCCATCAAGTTCCTTAGGGATTTAATCACTAAGTTTTCACATAACAAAATAGTTTTTAATTGGAAGATAGCTGAAAACAAGAATGTACTTGGAATGGTGTAAAACACCATGCATAGGAGTTTATAGTGGGCACTTTGGAATAACTTTGTTTCTTGGGAGTTGGAAGCATGAGTAGAGCTTACTCATACAAGTGGAGGCTAGCAAAAGACTGGGAGCAACCAACTAAGAGTGCACAATGTCCATAATCATGGAGAGCAACAAAAAATTACTAATCAAAGCATAGAGTGGTACTACAAGTCAATGACTAAATGATCATAGAGGCTATGGTGACTTGTAATAGTCATAACATGGTGTGATCATGTGCCAAGTCAACCCAAACAAAGCATCAAGGGAGAAAACCACAATACTATGCTTTTGCATGATAAAACAATGCATAATTTCTTCAAGGCACACTAATCAATCCCAATTGTTTGGAACAAGACATTCTACATGAATCACTAAGCATAAGGTCAAAACAACACCTAGCATGTCATGATAAAGTATAAGTCACAGTCAATGCAAGCTCCTCTTGCATTTATCAAGAAAGAACTTCCTACTCCTTTCCAACACCAAGAAACTTATTTGCAAAACAACATAGTGAGAACAGGGGTCCAAACTACTTTATTGAAGCAAACTAAACAACTATGCAAACCAAAATAAAAGTAAGACGCTCCTAGAACAACACAATAGTGCATGAAACAATAAAAACGAAGTGTCTAGACAGACCTAAGCTTTTTATTGATGAAGAAGGGGATGCCTTGGGCATCCCAAAGCTTTGACTCTTGTACCATAGGGATATTTCTTGGGGTGACACCGGGGTGGCATCCCCAAGATTGAGTTTTTGTCCATTCTTCATCTCATTACATCATTCTCTCTCTACACCTGAAATTTTTCCTTCATACAAAACTTCACACAATCTTCATTAGCAACATTAGTGTATTCAAAAGATATTAGACCTTAGGCAAAGCTTTGGAACAGCAAAAGTTTTCACTAAAAACACAAGATACTGTAGAAACTCCTTCAAAAAGCTCAATTCCCCAAAAGAGAACTCAAAAAGGAATCAATAAGAAGCAAATGCAAATAATGGCAGAAATCTGTCAAAACAGACCAGCAGGTGAACCGTTTTTTCGAATATATTTTTTTGCTCAAATCAAAAAGTGTTGAACTAACAAAAGTTAAATAACATACTGGGGATTTATTCGTAAATTGTGATCTCAATCGGAGTTATAGAGACTCCTCACGAATTTTTTTGGTGCAGGAAAGAAATCTGTTTCGGGACAACAACTCCCCAAATCTTACTTCCCTCTCATTATAGGTCATTCTTGGCACAAAAACCAAACAAAAAGGATAAGGAGAGGTCATTACTGAAGTAATAACTTCCAAGACTTAAGGAAACTCTTGGGTTATCTCCCAACAAGTACTTTTATTTAACTCCTTTATGTTAGGCACAAGAAGCAAGAAGAATCAAGTATTTTCAAATGAGGAAGCATTAACATCAAACCTTAGTTTCAAAGGAGGAGAAAAAAGCAACTTCTCTCTCCTAATAGGGAAGTGTTCAATGCCTTTCTTGAATGGAATTGATATTTAATGGTGCCTTCTTTCATATCAATGATGGCACCAACAGTTCTAAGAAAAGGTCTTCCCAAAGTAATAGGACAAGAAGCATTGTATTCAACATCCAAAACATAGAAATCCACAGGGACATAAGCATTGTTAACCATAATGAGAACATCATTAATACTCCCCATGAGTTTCTTTTTAGCATTATCATTGAGTGGGTCATCCAAATAACAATCTACCAGAGGTGGCAAATCAAGCATTTCATAAATCTTCCTAGGAATAATAGATACACTAGAACCAAGATCACATGAAGCTTTGAGATCAAAGTTATTCACTTGCACATTAATAATGGGTTCCCAACTATCTTCTCCTTTCCTAGGAATAGAAGCTTTATGTTCTAGATTTTCATCCTTAATTTTCGCAAGAGCATCTGTAAGATGTTTAGTGAAAGAAACATGCATATCACTAGCATCAGGACTTCTAGCAAGCTTTTGCAGGAACAGAATCACTTCAGAAATATTGCAACCATATATATCAAAATCAAACTTAGCATCACTAGTAGTAGGCTCAATCGGCTTAGGCATAGTAGGAGGGGGAACAGGGACTACTTGTGGTTTAGTGGTGATAGTGCACACACTATTGTTTCTATCAATTTCAGCTTCCCTTTCCCACTTAGCATGAAGTTGAGCCAATAGCCTAACATTTTCATCAATAGTAACTTGTATGGCATGAGAAGTAGCAAAGGTATTTTACATAGTTTCAGGTTTTTAGCAGCTAGTTTATTAGTCAAGGAAGACTGTACTTTAGACAAAGAGGATATATTCTTCTCAACAGTTAAGAGTTTCTCCTTCACAGTCTTCTTGAAAGTAGTTTTTTTACTAATAAAGTCTTTGAGCATAACTTCAAGTTCAGAGGGGGCACTTCTAGCATTGTTGTAGGAGTTTCCATAAGAACTGCCATTATTAGGAGGATAAGGCTTAAAATTATTGTTGCCACCAAAATTATTCCTATAGGCATTGTTGTTGAAATTGTTGTTTCTAATGAAGTTCACATCAACTTGCTCTTCTTGAGCAACAACAGAGGCTAAGGGAACACTATTAGGATCTAGAGGAGCTTTCCCATTAACAAGCATAGCCATAATAACATCAATCTTATCACTCAAAGAGGAAGTTTCATCAACAAAATTAACCTTCTTACCATGTGGAGCTCTCTCAGTGTGCCATTCAGAGTATTTAACCATCATATTATCAAGGATCTTTGTTGCAGCACCCAAAGTGAGGCCCATAAAAGTACCTCTAGCAGCTAAATCTAACAAGTTTCTTGAGGAGAAGTTCAAACCTGCATAAAAAGTCTGGACAATCATCCAAGGAGTGAGTCCATGAGTGGGACAATTGTTAACCAAAGATTTCATTCTTTCCCAAGCTTGAGCAACATGTTCATTATCAAGTTCTTTAAATTTCATAATATCACTTCTCATAGATATAATCTTAGCAGGAGGATAGTACTTTCCAATAAAAGCATCTTTGCACTTAGTCGAAGAATCAATACTATTTCTAGGCAAGGATAGCAACCATTCTTTAGCTTTTCCTCTCAAGGAGAAAGGAAACAACTTGAGATTAATAATATCTCCATCTACATCCTTATACTTTTTCATCTCACAAAGTTCAACAAAGTTATTGAGATGGGCACCAGCATCATCAGAACTAGCACTAGAAAATTGCTCTCTCATCACAAGATTCAACAAAGAAGGCTTAATTTCATAAAAGGTAGCATCAGGAGCAGGTGGAGCAATGGGAGTGCTAAGTAAATCATTGTTGTTGGTGCTAGTGAAGTCACACAATTTGGTGTTCTTAGCAGAGTTCATTTTGGCAAAGGTGGGCAAGCCAAAAACAGCAGTAGCAGCTAGAGCAGGAACTATTTTTTTTTGTGTTTTTGAATAAAGGAAGCAAAACAAACTAGGCTAATATTTTTGGGTTTTTTGAAAAGAGGCACACAAAACAAAGCGAAATAAACTAAGAAAACTAAAAACAAAGTAAAGATAAAGGAAGTGGAGGACTCCCCTTGTGAAGACGTCCTTAGCCTCCCCGACAAAAATGCCAGAAAAAGGATTGATGAGTGCAGCAACACTTTGTTGGGAGACCCCAAGAGGAAGGTATGATGCAGTTCAGCAGGCAAGTTTCCTTCAGTAAGAAACCAAGGTTATCGAACCAGTAGGAGAAACGCCCCAAAGGTGCTACACAAGCAGCATGGAGACTTGCACAACACAAAGTCAAGACTTTGCCCCAACGAATTAGTGAGGTTGTCAAGCTCACCGGTTTGCTGTAACAAAGGATTAAACGTATGGTGTGGAAGGTAATGGTTTGTAGAAAGTAAACAAGTAACAGTGGAAGATGTAACAATGGTAAAGAATGGACCGGGGTCTATAGTTCACTAGAGATGCTCTCCTTAGATAAACAACATGGCAGGAAGGGTAAACAAATTACAGCAGGGCAATTGACAGAAACTGAGCAAGGCATAACAATGCAATACCAGCCAAAAATATCCTATGAGATTCGATTGGGAAATACAACAATATACATAGACCGACATACAACTGCATCTATGACTAGAAGTCCACCTTTAGGTTATCATCCGAACCCCCTCCAGTATTAAGTTGCAAGCAACAAACAACTGCTTTAAGCAAAGTGTGTAAGGTAAACAATCCACTTGTTCCATGAACAAGAGACCGTTTTTTCTCCTAGTGGAAACAACACATCTACAACCGAAGAGATTTCTGTCACTTCCCTTGGAAACTAGAGGCATGAACCCACTATCGAGCATAAATACCCCCTCTTGGAGTCACTAGCAACTACTCGGCCAAGATAGCTACTAACAACAGAGAGCATGCAAGATCACAAACAACACAAACATGATAGTATCAAATATACAAAACCATTAATCAATCTGACATAGTAATCTCAATATCCATCGGATCCCCACAAACACATCATGCATGATTACATATAGATTAGATCTTGATCATGAACGGAGCTCACAAGTTCTATACATGAAACAACAAGGAGGAGATACAACCATCTAGCTACTACATGGACCCATAGTCCAAGCTGGAACTACTCACGCTTCATACAGGAGAGAAGGCCTCCGGGATGATTTCCCCTCCGGAAGGGTGCCGGGAAGAACTTCAGATCCCCCCGATCTAAGGACGACGGTGACGGCGGCTACAGAAGGTTTCGTGGAGTTTTGATTGGCTACTTTGGGTTTCTGCATCGGGGGCTTCTTATAGGCGAAGAGGCGAGGCCCGGAGGCGACCATGGAGGCCACACCCTGCCCAGGCGCGGGCCCACCCCTGGCCGCGCCTAGGGGGGTTTGGCCACCCTGGTTTGATTCTCCATCTCGTCTTCTTGATTTGTGTCCCTCACAGTAAAATATTGACTTTGGCTTTTGTCCCCTCCAATTCCGAGAATATCGATTTTCTACCTTTCTGGAACCAAAAACAAAAGAAAACATGCAACTGGCACTATGGCAACTTGTTAATAGGTTAGTTCCAGAAAAGATATAAAAACACCTCAAAGTGTAGACAAAGCAAAAAAAAAGTAGATACTAAACAAGCATGGAGCATCAAAAATTATAGGTACGTTTCCGACTTATCACCAGGTCTCATCGAGAAGGACGAGAGGGACATCACTAGAATATACCACGCGACCCATGGCGATTGTTTCGCCGAATCCTGCACGTGCAGATTCCGCCTGGAATGATGCTCCAAAGGTCACCTGCCCCACGGTGGGTGCCAACTATCGTCAGATTGTCGACAAGTACGCCATAGGGGGTCCTAGTAGCATTGGAAGGATGGGGTGTCAGACGTCGGATGTTCCAGGAGTGGTGAGCACAAGTTTACCCAGGTTCATATGCTACTGCAGTGATCAGATCCTACTCCTTCTAGCAACCTAGTAATATATCGGCGTAAGCCGGATGTTACAGCGGATTACAAGAGAGGTTCGCCTGTGTGATTTGGTTATGGTTGTGTGTATTGTGTTGTGCCCTAAAGGCTCCCATAGGGCCGGTTCATATAGTCACCGGGGCCTAGGGTTACAGGAGAGACCTATCCGACTATGTTATAGAGTCGGTAACTAGATACAGCTTGGACTACAAGTAATACTATAGGCCTAAGTCGGTAACTCTTCTAGGCCTTGTCGTAGCCGGAAATGGCTCCTTCTCTTTCTCTGACTGGGCCGCCCTTGAAGCAAATCTCTAACCCGTTGGTGGGCCACCCTGGTCAGCGAGTCCTGTGGGTATACCCGGAAAGTATATCCCCAACATTCCGTACATAAAAGTATGTCTGCTGCCACAGTTTGACCGTGTCATGCAGTTTGAACTTGGGGTAGCCAGTTTGGGCGCGGGAGTAGATGGAGGCCCCTCCGCAAGGCGCGAGCGGCCCCTTGGCATATTGGACCTGCGGTCGGATAAGGAAGAGCCGGCAGAAGAGCCCGAGATCGGGCTGGATCCCGAGGTAGCATTCGCAGAACGCTACAAAGTGGGCCAGAATGCCGATTGCATTCAGGCCGAGATGGTGGAGGTGGAGATTGAAGTGGGCGAGGAAGGAGAGAAGGAAGGCGCTGGCCGGGAAGTCCAGGCCACGCGCCAGATGCGCGAGAAAAACGATGCGCATGCCAGTTTGCGGAGCCGACGAGACTTCACCAGCCGGGACAAGGAGAACCCCGACCTCTCCGATGGTCGGCAGGAGGCGCGAACGCCGATACTTTTCAACTTGCACCTCCGTGACGGAGGATCCGCACCAGGCGCCATGACTTTCAGCCATGCCAACAGTGGCAGAGCACGGCGGAGAAGAAGGAAGAGGCGGAGAAGATGAAAGGGGAGTGGCGGAAGAGTGACGGGGACCCGTCGCTTTGGAAAGAAAGAGGTAGGCGACGTTGGTGGAGCGGAGATACAATTTCGTCGGCGGCGCATTGGCAGAACAACGGCAGGAGGCTAGGAGGCGTGGCGTCGACGGCGAGGAAAGGGAGCAAATGGCGTGTGGGGGTCGACGGGGCGCCGCGGCCACTACTTAAAGGGGCCGGGGAGGCAAACCGCCGGCTCGCCACGTGGCAGCCCCTCATAGCCCCAGCCGCAGTAGGATCATTTGCGCCGACGCGCAATGCGCAGAGAATCCCGAGCGCGGGAGGCGAGGCGCTGACAGCGGCTCCCGAGGCGATGTGTGATGTGACCCTTCGACGCACGCTTCCACAATCATCATTGCATCGTGGCTTCCGTCAATGATGACACAACTGGGTAGTTTAACCGCCAAATTTTAGCCTGGAAAAAAATTCAACCTAGCTTTTTGAGCCCGCGCACATTTCACCCAAGGGCAGAATCTACGCGCGCTCTGGGGCTAGTGTCGGGGGGATCACCCCCGGGTAGGCTGACCGGACAAGATAAAAGGGCGATACAACTTGCCAGCCGGCTGGGGCAGCCGGATGCAAAAACTCAAAATATATCAGAAAGAAGGCCAAACGAAGACCAAACTGGCAAACAAGTCAGCCGGATAAAAATCATTCCCAATCGCACCTAGCCGGCTGGATCATGCCATCCGGATAGAGAGAGACAAGTCAAGAACGAGCCGAAAAAACCATCGGCCAGATGAGACGATGAAGGTTAGATGTCTAGCCGGATGGGACTGACCACCCGGCCAAGACAGATCATCCAACTAGGGAAACCTAGCCGGCCACTCAAGGCAAACAAGATACAAGATGACGCAGAGCACATTATGTAGTACGCACGCCACGATGGACAAGACAGAAAGGATACTCAGACAATCGGACCATACCGACGACTTTACCGATGACGGTTGTAACAGTAGACAGTAGGTGGTACTATGTGTAACTACTCGCACGACAACCACTTTAGACTGCGTGGCTCGGCATGGGCTTGACTATGGGTACACACCCGCCATGTCGGCCATTGTAGATGACCTAGCCAGCTAGGGCCTGCCTGTGGGACCTGCCAGTCGGCCAGGCCATTGCCCATGCCGCCTCGGCCTATATAAGGGGCGGCAGGGGCAACATTGCAATGGTTGGTCTCTCATTCTCTACTAGCTAGGTCAGATACAGCTCGAGGATCCCTTGTAGTTATTCGTGTTCATCTAGATAGTCAGATCGGCAGGGGTGTTACCTCACCATAAGGGCCCCGAACCTGGGTACTTCTTGTGTCTCCGACGCTTGCTTGTGCCCAATCCCGCCTGCGGACACCATCGCTCGATTCCCTGCTTGCTCCCTCACCACGAACTAGCCTGCTCAGGCACTGTCATTTCCATAACAATGACTGTTGGCGCCCACCGTGGGTCCGAGATGTCGGCGACCGGAGTGAGGTTCCGCACAGGACCCCACACTTCGTCCGGCGAGCGCGTGGCTTTCGGCCTCGTGCTCACGCTGGGAAAATTCGACTTCGTTATCGACAACGCTTGCTGCTTCGCCGGTTCTAGCTTTCCGGCAGGCGGCTCCGTACTGCTGTTCGGCGACCTGCCCGTCTACGGAGCCACCATGCCGGAGAGTTTCCCTCGGGAGATCGTCTCCTTCGCCGAGTCACTTCCCTAAGCCGGCAGCACACTCGTCGCGCCCCGCACCGTGGAGGTGATGATGGCCGGCTCCAGTCACGGTCACCGTCCTCCTCTCGAGCACGGCAACGACTTAGGCGGACCATCTACTCCGTTGCGCAAGAAAGGAATAGTGGATTTTGCAAGTTTAAACCAAATTCATACTATTCTAAAACAATACCCAGTCAGATGGACGCTCTAGCGACACATGGCGTCTGCCAATTGGTTCCACTGGCTGCTGCGGCACCGACGCGGTGCTGACATGGAGCATGTGACATGCGGTGCAAAGTGGTTGGATGGTACCGGTTCATGACGTGATCTACACCGTTGGTTCAGGATCGGACGGAAAGGAACGGTAGCGACTTACCATCGGTACCAGGCAGCAGTGACGGTGATAGCTTTCTCAGGTGGTGGACGGCGGCGACGTATCCATGGCTTCCTCTGATGGGTATGTGTTCGACGGTGATCATCACCTTTCCCCGGTCCTCCTAGTACCCTCGAAGATATCCCTCATTTCCCTTAACGGCGTCAATGGGAGAATGGAGACGACGAACTCCGTCGAGGCTCCAGCAATGAATTGCGGGTGGCGCAATCTCCTGTTCAAGGGGAAAAATGCATGAGGCGATGAGGTTGTTAGCGGAGGGCACAAAGGACAAAAAGAGGGGAGGCAGGGGTCTCGGATTCGACGGGGAGGCTAACCTTCCGAAGCTCTGCGGCTGTGCGAATCTAGCGAGGTCGGAATCGATTCCTACTGGCGGCTAGGGTTCAAAGTTTCTAGGAAAATGTGAGGGCCACAATGCGGGGGAGTTTATATGGAGGGTTGCGTGCGTGAGGGGCACGGATTCAGCTCCAATTCATCTGGGATTTTGTTCATGACGCGGCGACGGGCATGTTTGTCCTGATCTCTGAGGAGATGATGATGGTGTGGGTCCCGCGATCAGCGGCTATAGGGTTGGCGGTCTACGCAGCAGGTGCTTTGGACCGACCAAGCAACGCAGCCGCGGTGCATGCTGCTTGCTTGCTAGCGAGCGCGGTAGTTACGCATGGGCTCGCTCTGGCTCGCCCGCTTATGTTAGGTTTCTATTTTTTTGTTATTTCTTTTTATTATTTTCCGTTTATAAGTAACTTAATGACTTTTGCACTTAAACTCCAAAATTACTGAATTTGGACTCTAAAAAATTGTAAAAATAAGGAGATCAACATAGGATCATAAAAACAACCTTTTTACATAGTTTTAGAAGGTAGGGTTTATAAAACCCCTTTTTTCCCATATAGAAATCTTCTCGGAAAACCAAATTAGGGTTTTTGAGTAAGGTTTTCGATCCAAATATTTGCATAATGCCATGATGCAAATGTCGTGTATGAATGATTCTCGTAATATCTAATATTATAAAATTTGGGATGTTACACTCTTTTGATATGAAACCAAGGAAACAAGGTAGGTATTTAAAATACCTTTCTTTAGAAATTGGATTACAAAGCTCCTAGAATGATTTATCTAGTGAAAATAACTACCTGTAGAGGGCTTTAATTCACTAAAATTCATAAAAGGACCAATAAATCTTGGCCTCTTGGATTTGATAGATCTTGTTGTGCATGTGTACTAGGAGTTGGAATCCAGTAAAAATACTTTATATTTGGTCTTGGATTATTTTCTAAAGGCAATATTGACTTGTTATTGTTATTTTGGCTATAGTGACACCACGGGGATTTTTGGTAAGGGACAATGGTGACATGCAAGGAATTTCTAATACCTCACAGTACAAGGTGGATCTGTCCAATTTGGATTTCTACAACTCCGTGAAGAAATTAATAGCTAAAAGAACATATTTTACCAAATTAATTTCTAGTAAGGCTCAGGACAATATTTAGGGTCCAGATCTAGTTCTATATGCTGGAGAAAACATACAAGTACTAGCATAAATTCAAATCTGGAAATTTATAGGAATTTTCCATTTTTATTTTGATTTAAACCAACTATGGATTTAATAGGTCTGAGAAAATGAGAAAAGGAAAAGAAAACATGGAGGGGGAAGACGGTCCTGACTGAGTGGTCTCAGTTGATCCCACGTTCAAACGGCCACGAGGCAGGACCGGCCTATCATAGGCTGCGGAAGTCCGAACCGGTATTGAGCGATGCTGGTCATTGGATTAGAGGTGAGATCGACGGTGCAGCATTGTCTCATACCTCTAGATGGACGGAGTATCGATGAAACCCTAGTTGAAGGCAGAAAAGGAGTGGGAGGTCACCTGAGGGCATGGGGCTGACCATGGAGAGGCAAAGCGAATGCGGAGATTAACAACAAGCTCGGCGAGGGGTGACATGATATGTTTTAACGCGGGGATGTGCCTCGTGCATTTGAGCCTGAGATGAAGGTCGGC
The DNA here is from genome assembly GCA_916181665.1 of Avena sativa. Lineage (NCBI taxonomy): Eukaryota > Viridiplantae > Streptophyta > Magnoliopsida > Poales > Poaceae > Avena > Avena sativa. Next base: position 244,557,034 of record OV702297.1, read on the forward strand.
GATCTTAATTGTGGAGGAAGTAGCGGATATCCTGGAAAGAGAGGAGGGGTGGGTTAGAGAGTCATGCTGCAATAAAGACAAAAGAGAAACGGGATTATTGCCTCGACCGTGGCTCCCTTCTTCTTGCAGCACCCCCGGAGTGTTCCTCTTACTCCTGGGAGTAGAAAGCGAGGGAGACCTGCAGATTGCGGGAGAGGGTAGTGGTGATATATGGGAGGGAAATGAGGGTAGAGTGGGTGGTTGTGGCAACCGGTGGGCTTATAACCAGGAGATGTGGCTCACGGTTGACCGAGCTTACAAGTTGGGGTGTATTGCTGGTAGGGGTTAAGGATTGGTTTATGGGGGCGTTGTAGGGGTCAGGTGTGAATGTAGGGCGACAGGGGAAGTCAAGGGGAGCAGTGGATTGAAAGTTTTCTTCCATGTCTCTTATATGTGGCCATGTGAGAAAGATGGGAGAGAAGGGCTAGGGTATACTCAATGGTGGAGAGATGAGGTGGAGGTTGTAGTGACCTCGGATCGGCAAGGATCCTAAGTCCCTGTGATTAACATGCTAGTCCCTGGATCAATAGCTAGCACTCACAGTCGATGAAATATCATGTAAAACACAAAGTCTTTATTACACGGAGAATCCAGAGTATGAATTTATTACAAAAATTGCTTAGCATTATGCTAGCTCAAATAACAGCGGAAACATAAAAGCAGCATGAGTCCATCAACGCCCCAGGCTTGTCGAGTGTAGACCCGCGATCCCTACGCACCTTTCAATCTTCGGATTCTGCACATAAGACATGCATCCAACAAGTTGGGTCAATACTTTGAATGTATTGGCAAATTACACCAAGGAGAGAAAAGACTATCTCTACATGCAAGGCTGGTATAGGCTGTAGAGTTCATTTGCTCAAAGCTAGTTTTCTTAAGTAGTCAATACTTTGAATGTATTGGCAAATTACACCAAGGAGAGAAAAGACTATCTCTACATGCAAGGCTGGTATAGGCTGTAGAGTTCATTTGCTCAAAGCTAGTTTTCTTAAGTAGAGAGAAGAAGAGAGGATTGTCCTACTTTGTAAACATTTGCTTAGATAAAATAAGGTCGAGTGGCACACGAGGATATTACGCACCAAGTGTCCAAATAACCAAACACTTGGATATTACGCACCAAGCGTCACTTGGATATTACACACCAAGTTCCCCAAAATCCCACCCATTAGCGATATTACGCACGCCATGGGGTTTCAAAACTTTGTTTTAGAAAAGAGAGAGGAAGATCCTTCAGAGGCTCCATCCTTTAGACGCTCATTGTTGTTCTGTTACCGTGAACACGGCTGATCGATCAGATTGCAATACTCTCGAGAGTTTGTACACTTTACCCACAATCCACGATCAAGTCCTTATTACAGACAAGACCATGGCGAGGCTTTCCCTTAGTGGCCCCTCTACCTTCCGGATCCAACCGTGCCAAGAACCTCCAAATGTTGGTACCCAGGTGAGGTTTCCCACTAAGTACTAGGCCAAGACAGAGCCCATGATGTATTGTGGTTGCACTGGAAGCTTCTGAATTCTAAAACATGGCAGACTTCTTTGATTCCTGGGCGGCCGTCCTCCACCAAAATCACACTCGTTGACCCGACAACCATTCCGCCTAGAAGAAAACTTAGTTTTATTTTGAAGTGGATTTGAGAAGAAAGTTTGCTCTAGAGAGCCTTTATACTTAGAAAAATTCTTTGTCTTTCGAACCCCCCAACGGTACTTTGTATATATAGCATAGCAAGCAATACTTAGCAAAAACAGGGGTAACCTATTAGGATGGGAAATCCTAAGTATAGAGCTACTCATGGCATACTATAAAATCATCGCACTTGCAAAATAATACTAAGGGGAAAATCTACTAGAACATCCTACACATGCATACTACAGAATTTTGAATATCACATGCATAGAATCAAAACTGGGACAAAATTATGAACAAGTGATGTAACTTGCCTTGATCCGAGCAGCACTCTACACAATATCTCTCCTTAGCGCACTCCGAGCAATCTAACGAATCACAAACATAGATCTGATCACAACTTGCTCAAAGCATATCACAAAGAAAATCATGCATGCATGCAACATGGTAGTTTATGCAAGGTTGGTTCTTATAAATTGACCAAGGTAGCAAGTTTGGGTTGTGATAGTGTAAGGGTGTCACTAGAATTGATTGCCCAAAGATTTAGATCTAATTGAATCACTAAAAACAATTCCTAGGTTTAAAGGAGCTCAAACCATCTAATTTGCCCAAGTTAGATCTAACGATCGTAAGCAAAGCTTAATGATTTGGATCAGTAGGTATTGTGGATACAAAGTTACTGCAACAAGAATCAATTAAAATAGAATTTTAATTATTTTTCTATAGATTAAACTCTCTAATCTAATGATTAAAATCTACACCTAAAAACTTACTGTGAACCTGGGATGTTATTGCAGATTTGGATTCTACTCAAAATTAGGAATCCAAGGGTATATCATAAGCTAAAATTGGCCAAGTAGTTATTTTTCTATGATTTTCGCAATATTAAACTTAATCTACAAAAATCAAAACAATCTAGCCTAAACCCTAGCTCAGATCGCGCCAAGTGGCGGCTTCGGGTTGGGCCAGCTGGCCAGGCGGGCGACACGGCGCGGCGGCTGCGCGCTTGCCACGCGGCTTGCCACGTGGCTCTGCGTGGTTGGCCGATACCCCTTCGCCCCCCCTTCTAATCTGGCCCGCAGGATTTCAATCGGACGGCCTAGACGGCTCTACTGACCTGTGGTGGTGGCGGCGATGGAGACGACGGCGGCGGCGGCAGAGTCGACGGTGGTCGGAGGTACTGGCGGTCCTAGCGAATGCGACGAAGAGGGTCTCCGATGCGCACGTCGATGGCGAATCTCCCAATGGCCTCAGCGCGGTCCCTCTCCTCCTCCTTCTCCCAGCGTTGGCGGTTCCTTTTCTCGGACCCGACGGCTCCGGCGAGCAATCGCCGGCGATCTCCTGCGTTTCGGGAGAAACGAAACAGACGGGAGGTTAGGGTAGGTCGAGGCGAGAAGGGTGAAAGGTGTAGCAAGGCTCGAGGTGCCCTGGAGAGTCGCCAACCTCGAGCTCCGACGGCGGCTGCGGCGGCGAGCTCGGAAACTGCGAAAGCGGGGCTAGGGTTTGAGAAAATCGAGGGGAAAACGACGAGGGGGGGTCGGCTTTATATAGTCCAAGACTTGGGGAAGGGGGCGGTTTAAATCTGTTGGGATTCGGGGGTGTCCCGACGCAGCCGGAGTTGTGTCCGCGGCGGTCTCCAGGAGGAAGACGACGGGATGGGACCCCCGCGTCAGTGGTATAGGGGAGAAGCGGGCCGATGCTGGGCTGCGGCGGCTGGCGTGGGTAGGCTGGCTGCCGCGTGGGCGCTGGTGGGCTGCGCTGCGGCCCAGTTAGGTAGGTTGCCCATTTTTTTCCCTTTTATCATTTTCCTTTTTCTGTTTTAATAAAACCTAAATAACTTTTGCCTACCAAGCCCAAACTTGATGAAAATTGTTTCTAAATTTTTGTAAAATTAAGGTGGTCAACATAGGACCATAGTTTAATGTTTTACAAGGGTTTTAGAAGGGTCATTACTTGACCTCTACAATAATGCTTACATAAGGCAACCACTATTAGGGTTTTCTAGGTTTAGGTGTTTAGGATTTTTATTTCAATTTTCAATTGTAGGATGCAATGATGCAAGGATGATGCATGACACTAATAACATCCTAATTCAAAATCTGGGATGTTACAGAGGTAGAGGTGTCGGACCTAGACCTCGACCAGATATAGGGAGAGAGAGGGTGCTACAGCTGCCAATATTAAATGGCCAAGATTTTCCTTTGATATGCTTGTCTCTCTCTTTATCTCACTCCAAACACTAAGGGACAAGGGGAAGTGTGTTCTATAGGGGTGCTACAGTATCACACCACCACAAAAAGGTGGTGAGGGAAGCTATGGGGGTGGTTTAGTGTTTGTTGGTTTTGTTTTAATTTGAGAAGATAGTCATGCATACAGGAGGGTTTCTTTTGATGATATTCTTTGAGAAACAATTTTTAATATACCTAGATAAGATTGGCTTCATTATAATGTTGAGGTGGTAGTGTCGGAGAAGGTGACCTTACCACACTTTATTGTAATAAAAAAAGTGATTGATTTGTCATAATCTGACATATACTAAATAGGTCAAACTTAGGGGATCAAGGGTTGAGGGATGGTGAAATATATTGACCATGATTAGAGGTGAGGAGATAGGTTAGTGAGATTACTTGATTAAGTTTGAAACTAACTAAATTTGAGAAATCTAGAAATTGAGTGTGTTTAGTGTTCTAGGGGTTTAACAACATGATGCTTACTTTGTCAAGCCATAGTAGTTGACTCAAGGCTCCAATTTGATCAGGAGATACATGGATGGATAGAACAAGTGATGTATATCACCAAGGTGCAGATAAATTATCTTGATCATGATAGGGTTTTCCTACAAAGTATGCTAAACTTTGTTAAAATTAATGTTGTCAAAATAGATCATCCTGCGTCCAAAACCATGTTGGTTTGAGAAACACATGGATCCAATGGGAACAGAGGAAAAGTTGGTTGGTATACCAGGTTTAGTAGATCAAAATCCAATACATATTTAGTCCAAAGAAGGTGGAAGGAGGAAGGGAGCTTCTTCCAAAGTAGGCATGTTGATAAGATTGGCAAAAACAAATTATTTTCTTTACCACTAAACCATCAAGGACAAGTTGGTCCAAGAAGGGTTTAGCCAAGGGAAAGAGTAGGATTTTAAAGTACTCATGATTTTTTACAAGATGGTTCAGGTACATTTCTAAAAATACCCAAGGGTTCAGAAAGGTAGGGGCTCAAATATGTGATGTTGTTAACAGTTTCAGACTTGGTCAAAAATTGGCAGATTTAGTTTTTTTGACTAGGATACAAGAGTTGATGTTTTTAGGGGATTCAAGGTTCCAGACTCATTATTAAGTGCATGATGTTGAAAGGTAGGTTACATAGAAGAGATCCCTGGTCTGGGTGGGTCTCAACTACCATGGGATCTAAATAAGGAAGGTGACCCAAAATTGAATCTGTTATAGAAAAGATGATACAAGGAATGACTAGGGATCAAGGAAAGATTGGGAATCTAGGTGTATGGTTTGCTAGATCGAGATAAAGTGTTGGTGATGGTAGAAAACATCTCAATGATAGATAGGGTAGGCTCCTTGCCTGAGGGTGTGATGGAACGGTGATAACTTAGGGTTTACCATGGGTAGAGGATAACCATGAGGAGGGGGACAGTCTTTAGATTAGGATTTGATGATCATCTCTTCAAGAGTATAGGGTGCCTTTCTGGTTTGGTCTAGTTCTTAGAAAATGAGCTCCTAGGTTAGCTCAACTAATCAATAGCAGATCAAAGCAACTCATCTTAATAAGTAGATCAAGGCAATTCATCTAGCAAGCAGATCAAGGCAACACATCTTAAAGTTATTACTATGGATTCCATCAAGCTTGGCTTGAGGTATAGAGAGGTGTTTTGAAGGGCTTGAGTTTTGAAGAATGTGAGAGTCTCTTGGTACTTTTAGTAAGAGTGGAAGTCAAAAGTTTTATAAATGATTTTGGGAAAGACTAGAGATAAGATGTAGTTGAAGGTCCTGTCTTAAAAACATAAGGAGATAGTATCTTATAGATCTCCATAATTTTATCAATAGAAGGTACTCAAATATTTATGGTTGCAAAAAATCATCTTGGCTCATGTTTTTGGAATGCTAGAACATTTGAGAATATGTAAAATAAGCCAAGACATTTCTTTTGTCAAATAGGTTTTTTCAACTAAGGGATGGTAAAGTAGTATAACATATGCTACATATTTAGTTGCATAATCTCAAACAATCAAACAACCACTGCATCATTCGACAATTTTTTTTTGTGTTTCCCCTAATTTTTGCATTCTAGACATCTTAATAAGGTTGCTGGATTTGGGATTCGAGATTCGGGAGAGATAGGGTTGGGGGAATTGCGTCAATGGGTTGTACTAGTATGTAATAACTCAGAGGAAAAAGGTTTACAACCAAATCAATATGTCAACACTAGGTTTATTCTTGGTTATTTCTTCTCCTGGAGTGGTTGAGGGTCCATTTTAGTGGATTACAGGTGGAATCACAGGGGGTGCTTCGTCTTGAACATCGGAGATGCAGGTAGAGGTTGATCTTCTTGTCTTCCTTTCGGAGCATGGATGGCTTATTGCATCGATATTTTGGAGGGTGTCCTTGGTCAATACTTTATGCTATTATTGTGGGGAAGATGCAGTCTTTTACCTTAGGGCGACTCTATGTAGGTTTCGCATAGACATGATCCTTACTTCCTGAGGTGAGATGACTAGTTGGGATTGGTGCCCGTTATAGTTTACGCGGCTTCGACGATCTTTGAGATTTCTAGGTGTTCCCTTAGGAGACTTCATCGGTAGCTTCCTCTACAGGGGTTGGTTGTCGACTTCTTGGGGGCATGCAGAGTTGAGTAGGGTTCATAATTTATCATAAAATTCTATCTACATTTATTTTTGGACTTGATAAACCGAGAGTTTTTGCTAGACAAATGACATCTAATTGGGACTTTTCTGAAATACCTTCCCAAGGAGGAAATCTATATCTGGTTGTCATTTTTGTAAGGGGTCCAAGACTCTTCCATTGGAAGGTTATAGTGTTCTAGCAACACCTAGGGTTTAAACTCTCGAGGTTGCTTATAACTAAGGGTTACTCTATTTTAGTGGGAAAGACGCAGTCTTTCCGCCTTAGGGTGACACTATGAGTGTTTGTAGAGGACGGATACCTTCTTTCTGGGAGTTGTAGGATGAGGTTGGAAGACTGTCACATTTTTCGCCAAAATTTAAGAACTTTAGTTGCCCTTGTTCCTGCTATTTATTAAGAGGATAATATAGTACTTCTATTTGTAAATCATCTATCGAAGTCGTCACCTAACTAGATTCGAACGAAAAGACTATGAGGGTTAGAGAAGCAACGGTTCTCCTTGTTGTTTGTCAGTTGAAGTAGTAGGTAAGTGGCTTCGTCGACACCTTCTAGATTTTGGGCTTTGCAGGTACACGGATAATTGAGTGGAATCCTGACTTTGGTGTCGAGGTCAATGTTATTTTATTTTTGCAGTTGTTGACTCGAGGGTCGATGCTAGCCAGATAAGGTCGAGTTGGGGTCTCTTGAATTACCTCCCTGGTAATCATCTGCAAATGTCCAAGCCTTCTAGAAAGGTCTATTTCTAACAGGGTAGTGTTATTGTTTTGGTTAGTGAGTTGGGGGGTTGGAATTATTCTTGAGGTATCCTATAAGGGAGGGTTGACTTGGATTGAATGGGAACACATAGTCTTCCTACCTTAGAGTTTTACTAAGGGTCATTTTGAAATGTACAAATTCTTTTGTCTTGAGTCGAGATTTTTGAATGCCGTCACACTGCAAGCATCTTATAGGCATCATTGCCTTCTTCACTTGAACTATTTGTGTTTCTTCATCTTGTTTGATGAGTGCATGAATTGTCTTCTTGTCTTCAATAGGTTAATCTTCTTATCCTCTTTTGAGAAACATTCCGTTAGGGGGGACATGGATGATAGTTTGGATATGGTACGGTAGTTAGTCATTTGGGTTGGTCGGGATCCTAATATACATAATGTTAATGAAGTCAGGTCTTAATTTCTTTTTGGTTGCTTCTGGTTGTTGGTATGGATCCTCTGGTAGGGGACTTCCGACTTCAATCGGGACTCTTGGTGCAATCGGTAGGTGAAGTGGGCATGCATGGACAATAATGAGTTGTAGAAGTGAAGTTGATGTTGTAGTCCTATGTTCCCATCCTGTTGAGGAGAGGTCTTAAAATAGTTCCAAACCTCACGACGTCAAACTTCTGGTCCTTGAGGTGCTTTTCTTCCTATTGGTCTGTTGTTCTATTTCCTAGGTTGGTAGGGTTCTTGCTAACAACAATTGATGTTGGGTGCCAGAATAGCGCATAGGGAATTTTTTCTTAGCAAGGTTTCCCTAGATAGTGTATCAATCCCAAACAACATATTTGCATATGACAGATAGAGCTAGAACACACATAAAAAGTAAATAGAGCGATGAGATCTTAATATTCTCCACAGATAGAGAATTACAAACAACACAACTCAAGCAACACTGTGTGCACTTCGGAAAGCAACACGGCATACAATAGGTACCTTGGAGTAAACTACATGCCATATATGGGAATCCTATCTTGGCACTATTTATCCAAGATACTAACATTATTTGTGGTATGAACTTCTATCTTGCATTTGAAGCTGTTGTTGTAGCAATTGGAGTCTTTCCTGCATTGCAGTACTTGATTCTTTTGGACGAAGAAGGATTATGTTGGTAGGGCGATCTTGTAGTGTATTTTATTGTTGGTAGCTCCTTTGTTTTGCTTGCACCTATTTTTCACCATCTCGGGATCATCGTCTTCACAAAGTTCTAAGTCCTACTTGTTTTAAGGAACCATTTTCAATATCTTAAAGTAGGAGGGGTTAAGAAGAAGAATCTTTCGAAAATCTTTGAGAAAATAGATTTAGAAAAATGGGGTTTTCAAAAATATTGTTCACATGTGTAACGTCCATGCTAACTAAGGTTTCCTATAGTCAGGATGGCTCTGATACCAAGTCTGTGAGGCCCCCGGATTGACATTCCGAGAATCCCTGTTATGCATACATTTCATGTTCCCATGACCATTGAGCCATGAGAATAACCTACAAGTATCACTACAACATCCATTAAATTAACGGCAATAAGACTTACATTGTTGCCATTATGGCTATACAAATATCAGTAGCGGGTCTTCATCAAACGCAGAGACCAATCATGCCTTAACCAACATGCAACTTACTGGTAAGACGATCTAGCTCTCATAGTCGTTAGTATCCCCATCATCCTTCTTTCTTCTAAAAGTCTAGAGAACTAAATAACCAGGGATAACGCTAGTGAGTACTTTTAAATGTTCTCGCAAACCACCAAGATAAGGTAAACAAGATCATGCAACTTGGCTGTGGCGAGATAGCTCTAGTTACAGCTATTTTTAAAAGCCTAGTTTCTCTTGTAGATATTGAATCACTATATCTTTGTTGAAAAATACTTTTGAGAACATTTATCTTTTATTAAAAATTGGGATATCTCTATATCCTTGTTTAAAACATTTTTTAAACCCTTTTTAGAGGGACACCCCCTTTTAAACCATCTTAGACCTTCCATGGTCAAAACAAAAGCATAGTCTCATGCAAGTCACATCACTTTGGGATCTCCTGGCATTCACCTTACCAACCTTCCTTGACCATGGACATGGCTATATGAATAGATTATACTCTATAGATTTTGTGCACTTTCCCCACAAGAATCAATACATCCATCGGGATGACACCGTGGCCCGCTACACCAAGTGTACGGGGGTCCGGATAATCAAACATAACCTTTCATCTGTTGTACCTAGTATGGGCACTTTCCCTATGGTCTTAGTTCTCCACGGATGAGTATCCGACTTCTCAAGTCCGAATCTCCCTACCTTACTTCCTAAATCATATCCCCTCCTATATTTCCATAAACCATACCATTTGTGGGAGCCCCATAGTTTCAGCTGACCTCATGGGAGTCAATAGATCTCTCCATGTACTCTAACCCCCTACTTCAGAAGACCTGGCTTCGAGGGACTCAAACCCCTTTGTATGTGTTATGGCATAGCCCATGCTAAGGAAAACACAAGATAAGTCCTAAATTCCACCTAGGGTAATGTGGTGACACTAAAAATTTGTTCCGATAAAATACTAGAGCATCCCTTCCTTTCACCAACTCCAACAAGTTTCTTTGCTCCAATCACTTTTTATCCTTTCAAAACATCCACTTGGAAATGAAGACATTTTCCAAGAGTTACAAAACATTTCCAAACCTTCTGTTGTAGGGTAATCCCCAAAACAGTTTTGTTTCCCAAAAATATGAGGTTTCTAATGAGATAGGATGCTAACCATCACACTCTCGATCTAAGGGAGTATAGTAGGTGTGGATAATGGTAGGTATCCTTATGGACACTCATCCATAACTTAGAGGATCCAAGTTACTAGGGCAGTATTACTAAAACAAAACATGCGGGTAGTAATGCAATTTATTAGAGAGACATCAAACAAGTGTATAAAAGGAGTAGAACAAGTATCGGAGCTCAGAAAGGGTGGCTTGGCTGTGCCCAGCAATATGTCCCTGGACTTCTTCTAAGAATACAAATAATAATAATAATAAGATGATCCCTTCTTCTCTTCATCGAATCAATCAGAACTATCGTCGTTAGGAGGTATATATTCAACACACAAGGTACCACAATCAACACAAGGGAAGCAAGCACCAATTACAATACATCAAGCAATTGAACAATACACCAATACACTTCAGTAGGTTTTGAGGATTCGATTTGAAAACAACTGAAATTATCTTAGTTGGCTTTGTAGAACTTTCTTTATAAATTAAATGTCAAAGTGTACTAATTAATGGTTTTATACTAAGGCTATGTCCTATATGATACAAATGTACAAATGTGATATGATCAGCTAGGTAATGACCAATCAAAGCCACCAAATTTAGTTTCACTATTTTATCACTTGTCTTTAATTACTTATGGATTTTCTAGTGAAAATAACTCTAGTTTAGGTGAATAATTCACCAAAAAAGATCTAAAAGTCCAAAATATAATTCCTCTTAGCATTAGGAAGGGACTGAGGTATTTGTTAACTGGGATTTGGTTTCACTTCAAAATATTTATTATGATGCCCTTGGGAAAATCCCAAAGTCAGTTCAGCAAGCATTTTGTCATTTTTCACCAAATTAAATCTACATGGTATTTTGATATGAAACCAATGACACAGGGTAGGTATTGAAAATACCTTTCTACAGAAATTGGATTCACCATAATTGGGGTTACAAAGTTCCTGGAATGATTTATCTAGTGAAAAAACTACCTATAGAGAGGTTTAATTCACTAAAATTCATGAGATCCACAATAAATATTGGACTCCTAGGATTTCATAGATCTTGTTGTGCATGTGTACTAGGAGTCAGAATCAAGTCAAAACACATTATGTTTTTTCTTCGGGAATTTTCTAAAGGAAGAATTGATTTGTTTTTGTTAGTTTGGCTATTGTGACACCACGGGGCTTTTTTTGGTAAGGGACAAAGGTGACATGCAAGGTATCTCCAATACCTCACAGTACAAGGTGGATTTGTCACATTTGGACTTCTAGAACTCCCTGAAGATATTATTAGGTAAAAGAACCTATTTTACCGAATTAATTTATAGTAAGGCGCGGGATGATATTTTGGTCCAAATGTGCTTCTTTATGTTGGAGACAACATATAAGTACTAGCATAAATTCATATCTAGAAATTTATAGGCATTTTCCATTTTTATTTTGATTTAAACCAACTATGGATTTAATAGGTCTAAGAAAATGAATAGAAGAAAAGAAAAAAGGTAGGGGATGACAGGTTGTGACTCTGTGGTTTCGGCCGATCTTGGTTGGGCCTGACCAGATGCACAACGGGCGTGGGCGGGAACACGTTTAAACAGCCACAGGGTGGAGCCTCCCTATCATATGTTGTAGAAGGCCAAACCAGTATTGAGCCATGCTGGCCATCGGATTAGAGGCGAGATTGACGATGCAGCGTTATCTCCCAGATCTAGACGAACGCAACGACGAGGAAACCCTAGCTGACAGCAGAAGAGGAACGAGACCTCACTTGAGGGCGCGGGGTCAACCGTGGAAAAGCGGAGGGAACGGAGATCGACGATGAGATTGGAGAGGGGTTGCACGATAGGTTTTGACGCAGAAAGTGCCTCGTGCATTTGATCCCGAGACGGAGGTCGATGATCTTGCTGGTAGCGGTGGTGGAGGATATCCTGGAAAGAGTGGAGGGGTGGGTTAGATAGGTCATGATGGGGCGTCATGCTGCAAGAAAAACGTAAGAGAAAGGGGAAGTGCCACCTCGACCGTGGCTCCCTTCTTGCAGTATCCCAGAGTGTTCTTCTTAATCCCAGGAAGTAGAGAGCAAGAGAGACCTAGGGAGGGTGGGAGAGGGTAGTGGTGAGATATGGATGGAAATGAGGGTCGACTGGGTGGCTATGGCGACTCGTGGGCCTATAAACAGGATATGTGTCTCACGATGGACCAATCTCGTGTAGGAGTCGGGTGTGAATGTAGGGAGGCATAGGAGGGGATGGGAGCAGTAGGTTGCAAGTTTTCTTCCATGTCTCTTTATGTTGCCATGCGAGCTAGGTCAGAGAGAGATGGGCTAGGGGAGACTCAATGGTGGAGAGGAGAGGTGGAGGTAGAGGTGTGGGACCTAGACTGTTGGGGGGATAACCCCGGGTAGGGTCAACCTATGGTAAAAGGGTAAATCCAACCGAGGTATTGATTAGGCCAAGGCATGATCCGAACAAGGTATATAATGGTTGAACGATTAATGGTAGGGTTACCCTAAGCTGAATTGCATTGGCATGAATCGGCCAACATATAAGTTATGTAGGCACGATGTATGGGGTGTTGTATGTTTGCAGGTACCGCCTTGGCTGAGTCAATAGGGATGAGGCCTAGTCATGGGTTGGCGTGCTCAATAAGGATAGAACGAGCCCCAAGGTCTAAACTTTCCTTTATCTCTCCCTGGAATCCAATGAGAGATGGGTGCTAAGGGCAGTAGCTAGAGGGACAGGGATAGAGCAGAGGGTCACGGACGTGATAGTCCCTAACCTCAACGGTCACATGTCATGGACTCTATGCCATTGCCATGTAGAGGAGGGCGACAGTGGAAAGGATCAGAGGCCTCTGAGTTACTATTTTGGGAAAAGCATATCCAAGGAATATGCTATCCACATAAGCCCTAATTGTAACATGGCCACCCCATTATAAGGTGAGCCAGGGCCTCCAAGGAGGGGGATCAATTCATTATGTACAAGGGGAAACCTTAGGGCAAGGAAAGGGTACCTTATTTCTTCTTCTTCCCCTCTTTGATACAACTCAAGGAGCAAGTTGTACACCATTGTAGATCTTGTGACTGTTCTTCCTATGTAGATCCACTACACTATCCCTCCTCAAATTCAACTAGTGAACATTGGCCCCATCTTTAGCCTACCCATGGCATCTGCGGTGCCACCAACACGATAGTTGGCGCCCACCATGGGGCCAGCACTTAGAAATAGAGAGGACACATGGTTATGCATTGCATTCATGCATAGAAAATCCAGGGAATTTTCATGCAAAACTAAAATAGCAATAGAGGGATCAAGATCTCTCTTGTACTGATGGGAGCATCATAGAAAGTGCTATAGATTTTGACATGACCTTTGTAGAATTCTTTGTTTTTAGGGGGAAAGTTATTCAAATTTGAATTCAATTGAATTTCAAATTTAAAATTTGAATTCAAATGAATTGAGAAAAAATCACAAATTGAATAATGGAATATTTAAATACTTAGGAGAAATAGAATGAAAATTCTTGAATAAAGTAATATGATATTAAAATAGATAAATAACAATAAAGTAATTCGAACAATATTACAATATCTTTTTATTCAAATAGAAAATAATATTACAATAAGAAATAAAAGAATAGAAGGAATATTACAATTATTTGAATATAGATGATATAAGGTTATATTGTTCTTTACAGTTATAAGATAAAAGAAAAGTACAACAATAAATAATACTTGAACTCATATTAAAAAAATAAGATATAAAAATTATAAGATTCAAATTACAAAAAGAAGTAAAATTTAACTTTATTAATATTATACAACATAACACTATCTATTACATTATCCAAAAGTAAAAAGGAAATTACAAGAGTTATCACAGAGAGTCCTAAACTAAATCCTAGTTATAGCTTCATCTTGCCTATTCCTTTTGTCTTCAACCTGTTTCCTGTAAACAAAAGAAATCAAGAATAGCAAACAAAGAAAGTAAGAGAAGGAGGTTAGTTTAATGGTTCTGCTCTCATAATGGACAATGAGATGCACTACTAATTGTTTCATGAAAGAGCTTGCTGGAGAGGGGAAAGTTTCACCAGTAGTATTTGTTCCTATAATGAAAAGGTCTCAGTACAACCTCATTGACGAAGGGGCAAGTTTCACCAAAGCTAGATAAAAGGAAAATGGTAAAGTATCAGGGAATTATCCCATTTTACTTGATCTGATCCACACCTATGAGGCAAGTAGGCAAGTAGCTTACACACGCAGTTGCATGTAGTTGTGCTATCGACCAGAGAAATCAAACACCATACAAAACCACACAAGAACAATATCTATCTCTTATTTTTGTTCACATAACCATCAGTAACTCTATCACACGAACCCACCACAAGAACCTGATAGATCTTTATCAGATCGACCAACAAATATTCATAGTAAACAACTATCTCCTTATAATCCACATGGTTCCATAGAGGATCCTAGTAAATAGATCAAGCATCAGCCCAGGAGAAGCCAAGGGGAGTTGTATCTAGGAGGGGAAGGCTTCAAGATCATTCTACACCAAGTGATCTAAAGCAACATCAAAACCACCTAAGATCCACAAGCAACCAAAAGTCATAGCCAAGATTCCATCACCCACCAAAGTTTGTTACATCATCAGTTCATAGCACGTTCCATGCATGATTTTGTGTACTTTAGGAAAATTCTCAAATCTGTACTCAAGTGGAATACTAAATCCTCACAGAATATGTTTTTGAGAGAAGTAGTAATAAAGTTTCAGCAATCAAATCATTAGGTACTCAACCTTTGCATCATAGGCCATCCAAGAGATATGGTAGCTAATCTTTGAAAGGATTACCATTGTGCACTCTCTTAGAAGAGGCACCACAGTGGAAAACATAGTAGCTCTAGCCAGACCCACCACAAAAGCCACTTAAGATTATGTGCTAATGAAAGTAAAGATATTCCTCAACATCTTCCTAGCTAGTATAGCTAGGAATAATTGTAAGTACTCAAAGGACAAATTTATATCATATTACTTTTACTAAGGCATCTATAAAATCCCTAAAGAAATGATGTTATATTAGCACATCACAAGCATAGGAAAGCTATGCTTGTATAGCATGTATACATTAGGTAAAACATATTTTTATTTCAGCATATGGAGGTTACCATTGTGTACCATACAACAGGAGGTTTCATAGTGGCATCCATCCAAACCAAGACTAGCCTCAAACTCAAACAAGTTAAACAATCATCTTCATACAATACTAGGAATTATACTTAGCCATCTGGTTAAGAATCATTTAAATAGTTGCTATCATCTTGACATAATAATCATATTGGTCAATCATCTCTAACCAAAAATGATATACAATATCACCCTCATCATTTTCCTAGTCAACAATCTAGGAATCATATGAATATTAGTACTATCATAGGGGCAAGCTCACAGCATACAAGAAGATCATTGAAAAGCATATTTGTAGAGTAAAAACAACCCTAGATAAGTACCCAGGATTTGGAATCCAAACTAACTATGACAACTGACAGTACACAACATCTGATGAAGATACAGATAGCCACTTGCTGAAACCATACAAACAAGCTTTAAATCACTTTCCTAGCTACCATTTGCTAGGAATCATTTCATGAAAAACAAACACTACTTAGAATGGGTAATGATCATTACTGAACCATATGTCTAGTTTATCAAATATTTTGTATACCCAAAAATTAGTTTAGTTACCGACTCATCCCTTGGATGAATAAGTCATCCAAGTTGAGATATTACGTTACAGATAAAATATAAATCAAATTATCTGCAGTACTTATCCACAAACAATATACCAAGCTAGCAGTAGTAATTATATATTGGATCATCAGGTAGGCACATGGACTTGTGATCATCACATTTTTTCAAAGGGGCCAACAAATAATGAAAGAAACCATTTCATATCATTTTCTTAGGAATTGTTCCTAAGAATCAAGTACATATATAGAATTATATTGTCATATATACAATACTTAGGATCCACATCCACATCATCCTACAACACAACATCATATTTTTTCACAAACAACTAGAAATCATGCATTCATATGAGTTGGGCCAGTACACAAATAACCCTAATCAATAATGTTTTTAAAGCACCTCAGACCTGAATAAGATCACAATTTAGAAGTAAAGGTAGCACTGGAGTTCATCATTTCTAGATAAATCGAACCACAAGACACATATAGTGTTGACTAATAGGGCAACCCT
The DNA here is from genome assembly GCA_916181665.1 of Avena sativa. Lineage (NCBI taxonomy): Eukaryota > Viridiplantae > Streptophyta > Magnoliopsida > Poales > Poaceae > Avena > Avena sativa. The sequence goes on from OV702297.1 coordinate 244,573,319, forward strand.
AGAAGAAATCTTTGTCCTCAGGGATGAACTCCGGGAGGAATAAAGAGAGTAAGAGGAAGACCACCACTTACCCGAGGTCCTCGGAAAGGTGTGCAGAGGAAGTAGTGGCTGACGTTGAGGAAGAACATGGCGGCACGGGTGCAACCTAAGGGCGCTGCAACCCGCGCCAAACCGTGTTCATGGCGGCTAGAGCGAGGAGGATGGCACCGTCTCATCACCAAGGCACTGAGGTGACTCCAACAGGACGTCAACGCATCATGTCTCTGGAAAGGGCGAAACCCTAGACACAGAGTAAGGGACGACATGGTCGAAGGAGATCACGAAAGGCTAATTAAACTGTTCAGGAAGATGAGGTGTCTCCATCCACACTATTCAACATGATGGTGTGGCTGGGAATACCAAAGGTGGCCGGAAGCGAGGGGCAGCGGCGAGGAAACTCTCGGTCGCCAGAGAGAGAGGAACGATCATATAAGGTTGAGCGAGCTCGAGCGAGAGCGCACTGGGCCGATAGGGAAGTCTAGTGGCAGTTAGGTGGGTTTGGCCCAGACTCACTGGGTTGGGTAGGGCGAGCCCAAAAGGGCCAGGCCCAAGATCTAACTGAATAGAAAAGAAAAAGTAAAATTACCAAAATGACCCTACAAATATTTTAAACTCTAGAAAATATAAAGGAAAAATACTAAAAATATATACAATATATCATAATGACCACAAAAATATATATACCTAGGAAAAAATAACATTACTTATAGGAGTTAAATAAAATGCAAATAAATATTAACCCCATTAAATCCACAATGAAATTTAATAAAATAAGGAGAAGTCCTAAAAATAAATAAAAATCCTTCTAGTATATATAAATAAAACTACTACTTTATAAAAATAGTACCTTATTTTTAAAAAAAACTTGAAACCAATATTTAAAGACATTTAATACCTTGTGGAGTTTTATAAAATGAAAATAATACTTAAAAATAAATAAAAATCATTTTTAGGATCTTAAATAAATATATTTTATTAGAAAAATATTAAATATATTATTACTAAGGTTTTTAAAGATTTTAAAATAATAAATCCTTATCTATTTTATAAAATACCTATTTTTTAATTCTTTAAAAGAATTTCCTCAATAATAAATAATCATAATTTTATACAAAACCTTAAATACTTAACAGCTAAATACTAATTCCAAAACAATAACTTTAATCTATAATAAAAATTAAGTGTAAACCATTAAACTTATAATAATTCTTTTGAACTTCAAATTCGATCTAAACACAACAACCTTTGAACTAACATTATATGTCATTCATCTATATTATGGGTGAGTAATATTTATCTCTTAATCATTATTAACATGACCTCAAATCCTAACAAAGTATTAAGATCATCTAGTTAAGATCATCTAGTTAACATGACCGCAAATAATATTATTTTCCTACTAACACATCAAATATCAAACTCATCATTCATTTAAATTGAAAGTGAATAATCCTACGTTAATAACTATACTATTCAAAACTCTAAAACTTGATAATGTTCTAAAAACATTAAACCTTAAGATTTACTTCTAGTTTTATAGTTAACTTTGGTCTAAACAGTCATAAATATAATGTCTAAAGTTTATTTATGATTTTATAGTTAAATTTAATTTATTCCAGTTATGTCGTAAAGCATCTCAAGTACGAGCTTATTTAACAAACACAAACAACGTCGATCACATTCTATTAACTACCAAGATTGTTTAAACCTTATCAAAGAAATCTTTTCTTCAAAAGTTATTCGTTTTTCCACTTCAAACATCAGTCTCATAATAAGTTTTTCGACTCATAACAACTTAACACATTAACCCTCATTCTAATTGCCAGATACCGATTCACCTCAATGTTAGAATACTATCTTACTTCATGTTTATACTTTGCATGCTAACCTCCCAAATGCTTTGAAGATATAATTTCTTGTGTAGTAAACTTAAAAATAACCAAATCTTAATAGAACCACCTAAATTTAACTCCCTCATATGGTTAGGGAATTATCTTGAGATTTTACAAAATGCATTACATTACTTATGCATAAGAGCATCTTGCTTCTTTAAACATCAGTCCTTACCGGACCAATGATGTTGTTTTCAGATATTGGATCTTCTATTGTCCGAAGACCATGAGTACATAATCTTGCAATCACAAAAGGCAAGTTCACACTTCCTCACATACTTTGACTAGTTTCTATCAAGTATTTGCAACCAAAATGTTGTCATCACCTACATTTCAAAAAAGCATCAGAAAACACTACTTTTGATATTAATGTGAACTATTGGTTACTAATCTAGGGTGATCAGCTAATCTATTAAGTGTGACAGTTGGGATACCACTACACAAAAAGATATCATATAGGACTTAACAACCAATGTCGCTTGTGATTCTTGCGTCGTATATTACGTGTTAACCATGAGATTTGGAATGGGGTAGAGAAGTCAGATGGATCTTCTTCCTTTTGCATGTAGCCGGATGCGAAGGCTGTGGCTATTATCCTTGTAGCATGATTATATAATTCATAGAGGATATGAAGCATATGGGTGGGATCCCTCAACGTCCCACGGTAGTTCTGGCATCTGAACGGTCTGTACTGTCCATTGCCGTAATTTAATAGGTGGGCATGGCGTACACCAAGGAGACATGCAGGGTCGCAGATAAGGGAAGTAATTGGCTTGGATCATCTACTAAGGCCCCACATCATGGAATTGTGGACGGGAATAAGCTGCCCGGTTGTGCAACAAGGATTTGATCTCTCATGGGTAAAGCAACGCACCTCTATAAAGTGTAAGAACCGTAACATGTTACTCCTTGTTCTGGGAAGGAGATGTGAACGTTGTAGGAAAGGAACTCCATGAAGTTCTAGTAAACATGTGAAGGCGTAGTTTTTCAGAATAAAAGAAACCTTTGAAGAAATGTTTACGAAAACTTGCATAGCCTACGGCCTATGGTCTGTGGCTGTAGCTAGTGCATCAAGCACTCCTTTTTAGTGACTTGCTGAGTATGCTCGTACTCAATGTATCTACCTAACCCTTGCTCGATTCTGAAGCCAATACAAACGATGTCTATGTCAACTTATGCTCAAGTGAATCATCACCAAAATCTCAAGTTCTTCAATAAGGTCAATAATGTCAACATATACATCAACTAAAGTGAACACAAGTTCCTGATTAGATAGGAATATAATCTCTAGCCATGAAACCTACTCCTGTAGAGTATTGCAATTGCAACAATGCAAGCCAAATAGTTTAAATACCAGTCTATTAGTGTGATAGTTGTAAGTTTTTATTTCTCGTTCTTCTTTGTAAGAATGGATTTCTCTCGCTATAACCTAGAGTGTTCTCTGGATCTTCTGTAAGAGTGAAGTTGTAACCTATAGTTGTCTTGGGCCTGCTATGTTTCTATTGTACCACTCTGAGGGATGTAATATGAGTGGAATAGTGTTTCATTGGTGTTATGTCAACAACTATAGTGTACTCCATCATGAAGTGGTATGCTGGGTCACCATAGCATATCGCCCGCCCTGCTGGCTGCATCAAGGTGATCATGACTGCGCCAGGCCCTGGTCCTAGCTGACCCCTAGCCGAGGAAGATGATACCACCCCCATGGCAGCTCGTTCGACATTCCCTCCGCTAGAGAAGCCGGAGAACATTCTGCAGGAAGCCATAGAGAGTTTAACCATCACCTTGCGTTAATATGCTAGGGCCAATAAGCTTAAGACTAGCCCAACTCGTATGTTTGGTGTAACGATTAGGGGAAAAAAACCTTAGTGACATAGAGAAATATTATATGACAATAACTGGAGATTTGGCTAACCCAAGTTTGCCGAGGTATAACACACCAACAAAGAACCTCAGGGCCGCAGGTGCAGCATCTGCCAAGATATCTGCTTTATCTGGCGAGGCCCGGCAAAGGCAGCAAGAGAGAGTTAATGAGTTGGTGAGCATAGCAAACCAGCAGAATGAGGAGTTGTTCAAGAATAACCCAGCAAGGCCAGGAGGTTCCCGTGTCGTTCATTCGGCTGGAGGCGCTCTTGCGAAATCAGCTACCGCAGCCTCCTCACCTGGTGGACGCCCCAAGGAGAGAGGAGGTGGCCACATATGGAAGAAGGAACAAGCAAATGGTGCCATATTATCCAGCTATGGCCGGGAAAGCCAAAATAGTGCAGGTTCATGGAAATCAAGGAAGTATTAGCCGAGGCAATAGATACCGCGGTTAAGGCCATGCCAACCAGCGTAACTCAGCTGGAGGAGGGCAACATCCACCACAGCAGCATCAACCAAGGTATATGCCTCGGCAAGAGCAAAGTGCGGGACCATCTCTGAAGAACCCGGAGCAAAACATGTATAATGATGGTTATTTGGCTATGGCCAATGCCGGATTTCCTAGGCCAGATCATCACTTGGTAGGAAATTCAATGGGGTCATGGCTCGGAAATAGAAACTTGCAACCGGATGATGCAAGATGGAAGCTACACAGAATATATATGTCGGAGATGATGGAAGGATAGGGACCTCCGGGACCTGGATGTTTTGGACATCAGATTATGAGAGAGCCTCCTGTGCAAAACATTCAGTTATCTAGAGGAAAAAAACATATGATGATAGTATGAAGCCACAAGACTGGTTGATTGATTATGCCATTTTAGTGAATATAGCTCAGGGCAATCTCAGATGGGCAGTGAGGTATGTACCTCAAATGCTAGAGGGACCAACAAGGGTCTGGTTGAATAATTTGCCAGCAGGAAGTATCAACTGTTGGCTGGATTTTGAGGCACGTATAGGAGGCCGAATAGACCAGAACACTTGGAAATGTGCAAGTAAAGGCCGAATGAGACTGACCTAGAGTTTTTGACTTCGTGGTGTACCTTGTGCAACTCATGTGAATGAGTGATCGAATCACAGGCCATTACCTAGTTTGCACAAGGATGTAGACATGCAAGTGTGTTGTGTCAAAGGTTACAGAGAGATATGCCAACTACATTGGCCGAGACAAATCAATATTGCAGATTCGTATGCATTGAGACATCTGACCCAACCCCTGCTTATGTTGGCTGAGCCGAATGACGAGTACTACTATCGGCGTAATGAGATCGGGGGTCCCTCGCATTTCACCGTAGTGCTTGGGCTAGGACCCACCGGTCAGCGACTCAACAGATGAGTGGCCTGGCTGACGAGGCATGGTCGGAGCCCTGGCAACCTGGGTGCCACATCCCTGCGTTGGGCGAATCTCGTGCCAAGGGGATCTCCACTCTCAAGAGGCAGCGTGCCTCTGGAGGATACCCGTTCAAACGGGCATTGTGATGCTCCACCTTGCAAGGGGATAGAGCATTCAGGCCAAGTTTTCCACGACCTTGCATATCATCTTTGAGCCTCGGATACCACGGAGCACCTCCGGGGTAGGGCAGTAACTTTTCCCGGTGGAGTTCCAAATAGGGTCCTAACAGGAAGTATCGCGCCCCTGTGATGCTAGCCGCCTCGGTAAATAATACTCAGACCACCTACCTTTTGTAGGGAAAGGATGATTGGCCTCGCGGTGGACGAAACCTTCTATTGCTGTTCTGGTGATAGAAAGGAAAAAGTAGAGAGCGTCGGATGAAGACAAGCGATGTCTAGGAAGGACACTTTACAGGAGGACGGGGTGGAGCATGGCGAGCTATAACGAGTCTCATAAAGTATCCTCCTAGACCGAGTCCTCGAGGGGTGGTACCGTGGACGCTCTTCCCGACCAAGGGCTTGGGAAGAGGCCCGATGCCGCCGTATATAATGGACCCTCCTCCTGTCTTAGAAGGGATCGATCCTCGCTGATCTAAACCCTAGACATTCATCCTCCATTGTACCCTTGTGAATCCAAGTGAGAAATACAACTAAGCAGGAGTAGGGGCTTTACCTCCTCACGAGGGTCCCAAACCTGGGTAAAAAATCCTGTGTCTCCACTCTGCCGTGATTACAGCTTCGATGTCTCCACCATCGCCGAGGCTCCTTGAGAAGACGTGTTCAGCCTCCTCTCTAAGAAAGGGATCTTTGGACCCTAGTTCCTTTATAGGACAAATCTCCAACAGGCATTGCCAAGATACGAGAACTGTGTCCTTGTTACAGGTATGGTTTTGATATGATGAATTCTATGGAGACTAAGTTTCAGTTGTGGTGTAGGTACCTATGGGCAAGAAAAGCACTAGGAGGAAAAGACAAGGATGTAGGCGAGGCGGTCCAACCTCTCCTTCCATGGGCTGCCCCAGTAGGAGTGTAAGTGCACAGTCAAGGATGGCGTGGCTATGGAGTGTCCTCGACTAAGCCCCGAAAGTACGATAGGAGCACTTCTCCTGGGCCAGGCATGGCCCAAATATCGGAGTCAACTGAGCTTGATAGGACACGTTAGGCCTAGACTTGGGAACTGGCGACTTGCCTATGCTGGTGGACATCGTCATGGCGCTGCAGCCCACTGCAGAGAACCGCCGATAGGAGTGACAACTTGGAGCCTGAGCTGTCGCACGACCATCAAGCCCAGCTGTGCACCGCCCTGGCCATCCATTGGCCATAGGCGCTGCCATCTTGCCTGAAGACCACGTGGAACACCACAATTGCGCCATGGAATGACCTTGGCGGTTCTCCACGCCGGCCTCTCTCGTGACCCCTTGGAGTATAAAATAAGGCACTTTGCCATTGAGAAGAGGGGTTCGGAGGAGATTCCAGTAGGAGAGTTAGGGCAATCAGATAAGAAAGGAGTTCTGGATTAGTAGGAGAGCTTACTTGACCAAGGAGACTTAGGGTTTCCTTGAGAGGGGGAGGACCCTTCTCCATGCCGGAGAGAGGGATGAAAGGAGATCGAGAGAGTGAGAAGAGAAAGAAGCAGGAAGCCCGGGAGCGTAGAAGCTACATAGAAAGCGGCTCCCCGACATCAGAGAGATCACCATCTTGTATTTCAATCCACCCCATATAATTAACCAAAGTAGGACGTAGGGTTGTTAGCCGAAGGGTAGCCCGAACCTGGGTAAAAATGACTGTGTGTGCTCGAATCAGCAGGTTCCTTCATTGCCGTTGACGTCGAAACTCCTTCATGCCCACTACCGAACAAATAGGGGGTTCCCAGCATCCTCGATGTTCATGTTGGTGATACGCGATATCTAGCATGCCAGGTAGGGGGGCGCTCGTGTTTTCTGCTTCGGCAATCAGCTTTAGCCTCAACAGTTCTCTGACATCATCGTCATCATCGTCGTCTTCACCGACATCAACCGCATCATCACCAGCCATGGTGCTAAGGAGAGGTGCTAGCGCCGGGACCAATCCTGCCACGATTGACTCGCCTGCTGCATGGAATCGCTCCCACGCTCTTTCTATGATTGGGGGCTTGGATGCCGAGTTTCATGCACGGCGCGCAGTTACCATCGCAGGTACTGACCCGCATCCAGGGCCAAACGCAGCAGAGCCACCACCACCACAGTCACCACCGCATCTTGCGGTTGAGGAGGGCAAGCATGCAGGAAGGGGCACCGCTGCCCAAGATATACCACCATCAAGCCACGCAGGAGGCGTCGTCCTCGAGGATCCCTTCATCAGCGAGATAGGAAGCGCCACCAGCGGTGCAGTCCTCCTGGTGGCATAGGAGACGCCACCAAGGGAGGCCACTTGCCAGAAGGAGTCACGCTGGTCGGATCTAGAGGAGCCGACCCTGAACCAGAGCATCAAGCGTCGGACCAGCGCATGGTAATCCAAGCTTGTGCCGGGTCTCGCCTCAATGCGCCAATTGCTAGCCGCAAACCCTAGTCTCACTGGTCTGGGAACCGAACTATCGATTCTTCTCGTGCCATAGCTTGGAACCCACCAGCTCCTGATATGGCAGAGTACGCGGCATGGAGAGATGACCTCGACGCACAGTTGGAGCTTATCAGGTTGCACTAGGATACTGCCCGCACTCATTCCCAGTCTAACATGGGGCCGAGGCATGGGGCGAAGCACGCTCACCATGATGCCGCAAGGACCATGCAAAACCCTGCCCCCAGGCCGTGTTCCCGGAACGCTGCCCTCGGGCCGGGGGCTGATAGACCCCCAGGACTATGGAAGGAGAACCGACAATCGTACTATAGGCCACTTGGGGCTGGAGCCCCAAGACCTATGGAGAAAGATCACATTTCTATGGGTTTCTCCACCGAACCCGCGTTCAGGCACGCAAAAGGGCGCCGAGGCGATTCCACTATGGCCAAGGAGGCATTGGTTCGATATTACCTACTACAGCTGTGTCAACAGGCTACGGGTGCGGCCGTCTCAAACCCGCGGAGTGCAGCTGAGGTAGGGAGCATGGCTTTGGGATATGGAAGCGGCTTCCCGCCTTCTCCCCTGCCTTACGGCAGTTGGCATGGCTTCCAAAATTCCTTCCCATAGTCCCCAACAAATTTGAAGGCAACACCAACCCAAAGGAGTTTCTGGCCATCTACTCCAACATGATGGTGGCTGCGGGTGCTGATGAGAAGGTCATGAAAAATTGGTTTCCAATGGCCCTTAAGGGAATGGACTTGTCCTGGCTCATGCATCTACCTAAGGATTCCATTCGCTCTTGTGCCGAACTGTCTACCCGCTTTGTGAGTGCGTTCCAGGGAGCCTTCAAGCACCTGGGAACACTCCTTCATCTCCATACAGTGGTCCGGGGGAGTGGCGAGCGGCTACGAGACTTCATGATGCGATTCTCACAAATCGCACACACTATCCCGGAGGCGGAGGATGCTACCATTATTGGCGCGTTCATGCTTAATGTGCACGATAGCAAGATGCGCAAAGATCTTAACATGTACCTCGTCAAGAATACTCACGAGTTGTGTTCGTTGGATGACCTCTGCTCCTTGGCAGAGGAAGGATGCCTGGCGCCTAAGGAAGTTGCCCGGGAAGCCGCTGGATCATCAGATCCGGAAAGCACTGCTGCCATGAAGAGTGTCTTGCATAAGCGGGACCTTCGAAAGGCTTTGGCTATGGAGCCTATTGCTCCTGTCGAGGCTGAAAAGAAGACCAAACCCGAGGAAGAAGTGGCGACTACCAAGACCGCCATGGGGAAGTGGTGCCCTTTGCATGAATCCGAAGAGCATGACGCTCGTAACTGCCTCTCCATCCTCGGCTATGTCGAGGGACGAAAGAGGAGCAACACTAAGCAAGGGGCTAATAGTATCTTTGGGAACTGTTACTGCTGCAACAAGGCTGGCCATCATACAAAGGATTGCATAGCCCAGCCAGGCCCAGGTGCACCCACCGAAGATCGTGGGGGCAACATGGGCACTAAACGAGGAGGAGATGGAGGTGGTGGAGCAAGAGTAGGGCGCGGAGGGGGCCGCATCAATGCAACCTCTCAACCGCGTGGCAGCAATCCTGCCGGCGACCAAGACGACAACAATGACGGGTGCGGGTAGTACCCACAAGTGGAGGACTATGCGTGTGCACATGGACGAGCCTACGTTATGACTTACCACAGGGAGTTTAAGAATTTCTCCCGTGAACTGTGCATCGTACAACCCAGTCCAGAGGCGCAGCAACCACTTGAGTGGTCTCATGTACTGATTACTTTTGATGCAGGAGATCACCAAGAACGCATCGCCAGGGTCGGAACTCTACCACTGGTGGTCACCCCCATCATAAAGAATATCAAGGTCACCAAGATGCTGGTGGATGGAGGGGTTGGCCTCAACATCCACTCAGGAAAGCTGTTGGATAAGCTTGCGATGACCCAGCATACCACTGCATGATGTAGTATACTATAGTCGTTGACATAACATCAATGAAACATCGTTCACTAGTATTACATCCCTCAGAGTGGTACAATAGAACCACAATAGGTCCAATATATCCTAAAGGTTACAACTCACTCTGTACACAAGATCCAGAGAACACTCTAGGTTAAAGAGAGAGAAAGAATCTTCTTACAAAGAAGAATCAGAAATAAACAACTCAAATACTATCATACTATTTAGACTAGTATGCTAACTAATGGTCTGGCATTGCTTCTATTGCAATTTGATAGAGAGATAGGTTCTATGGTTAGAGATTATTTTCCTATCTAATCAGTAACTTCGTCTTTGCTTGAGTTGATGTATATGTTGACTTTCTTGACTTCATTGAAGAGCTTTAGCCTTTGATGATGATTCCTGGAGCATAACTTGATGTATACGTCGTCTTAATGGTTTTAGAATCTAGCAAGGGTTAATAAGATACTTTGAGTACGAGCGTACTCAGCAAGTTCACTAGAAAATGAGTGTTTGATGCACTATAACTACAGCCACAGACAGTAGGTCATAGGCAATGCAAGATTTCGTAAACATTTTTTAAAGGTTGCTTTTATTCTGAAAAGCTATGTTCGTCAGCCTTCACGGGTTTACCAGAACATTCATGGAGTTCCTTTCCCGCCGTGTTTGTAGATCCTTCCAAGAACAGGGAGTAGTAAGTTACAATTCTTACACACTACAGAGGTGCGTTCCTTTACACATGAGAGATCAAAGCCTTGTTGCACAATCGAGCGATCTTTCCCGTCCACACTTCCTATGGTGTGGGGCCCAGTAGATAATCCAAGCCAATCACTGCCCCCTTCGCGGCCTCGCATGCCTCCTTGGTGTACACCATGCCCACATATTGAATTATGGCAATGGTTCGTACAGATCGTTAGATTCCAGAACTATCGTGGGATGTTTAGGGCTCCCACCCATATGTTGCATATCCTCTAGGAATTACCAATTAATATGCATGCTACGAGGATAACAGCCACGACCTGCACATCCGGCTACATGCGAGAGGTAGAAGATACAGCTGACTTCTCCATCCCATTCCAAATCTCATGGTTAATGCGTGATATACGGCGCAAGAATCACTGGCGACCTTTGTTGTTAAGTCCTAGATAATATGTTCCTTTACCACCGGAACTTTCATAGTAGATTATTTCCTCATGGTAAATAACCTATAATCATATTATTATGAAAATAGTGTTTTCTGACCTTTTTCAAATGCAGGTGATGACAACACTAGATTTGCAAAATACTTTACAGAAGACATGAGCAAGTGTGAACTTGCCTTTTTTGATTGCAAGATTATGCACTCACGATCTTCGAGACAATATAAAAGATCCAATTTCTGAAATTAGAATCATTGGTCCGGTAAGGACTAATGTTTGAAGAAGCAAGATGCTATTATGCATAAGTAATGTAATGCAATTTCGTAAACTCGAATCCTGAGGATGACGTTGATCTAAGGTTTGGATACTAGAAATAGTTACTTTAAAATGTGTTGTCCTTTTAGATAAGTTTCACACTTGTGCTTCTTATTAGGCTTATGAGTGTGTGTAAACAACACATATTTATACAACAATAAGATACACACATATGGAATGCTTCTCAGGATTGCTTATATAAGAGTTGTTGTTTGAAGTGGCAAAAAGAATAACATTTGAAGAAAATATTCCTTTTCTAAGGTCTAAACAATCTTTATGGTTAATAGGATGTGTTCAATGTCTTTTGGTGTGTGATTGATTAGTTTGGACTTGAGATGCTTTATGTCTTAATTGGAATAGACCAAAGTTAACTATAAGAACATATGTAGTTTATTAGACATAATGTTTATAAGCCTTGAGACCAAATTTAACTTTAAAAACATCGATGGTTTTGTGACACCCCCGGGATCAGGGCTAAACAAATCCTAGACCTCGGTCTGACATAAGCTTAACCTTGAGCTCGAGAATATCCAGTGAAGAATCGGTAACACATCAGTGACCCTACGAAACAAAAATTCTTACAGCAAGCTCATAACTGAGCAGAGAACCAAATTATTACAAGCAGAGGTCACTGACCACAAACATCAAACAGCGGAAGGAAAATTATGCTATTAAGTATAGCAAACTTAACAAATGGCCTAAGAGGCCTAAAGCATAAAGATGACGTCCCAGCCCATAGATCCTAGGCTGCAGGCCGGGAACCCCAAGCTACTTGTCGATGTCGATGTAGTACGGAACTCGTCTCCAGGTGAACACTTACTTTGCCGAAATTATCAACAAAGCAAGGGTGAGTATAGGGTGTACTCCGCAAGACTTATGGCCATTGGAGTTGTTTTGCATAAATCCATCTTTGTTTATAAAACAAGAGAGAGAGAAGAAGCTCGTCTAGTCAGAATATTTTAAAAGGGGATAAGAGAGCAACATCTCCAAAGTATTGATCATCATCTTTTGATATCCATCGAATCATCATCATCTACCATCTAGGATCACCCCCTCGTACCCATGAGGAAGCATATCCTTAACAAACATTAGTTGCCAAGTTTTACGATTAGGTTCATATTCTCTATGATCTCCCATCCGTTCCCAAGTCGTCCTAACCGTGGACACGGCTTTTCGAAAGATTATTACCCTACAGGGGTGTACAACTTTACCACACATACCAACCGACTCTTAATGCCACTTGACACACTTCCTTGGTGTGCTGGCAGAGGGTGTGGTTGGACACGACCTTTACCTTGCTTTCGACGAGACCATGAGTCATGCAATAAGTATGGTTCTGCCGTAACGGGTCAAATCCCTAAGCCGGTACTTAAAGATGTGAGGCGAGGTTGGTTCACCAGGGGATCCATCGACCCCAAGCAACTCTAGCCATGCTTACCTACCTATTATGAATGCACCTCCTTCACCCCCTTTGAGAAGATCCAAAATGGATGTCGAATGGAACGCCTGAACTATGTGACTCATGGAATCTACTAGGCAAGTTAGTCAATCATAGGGTCCCCATTTACCCCGTGTGGTTGTACGCACGTCTTGGTTCAAGAGGCAAGAACATCGGGTCCTAGGGGTGGCAAGCATGGGACTAGAAAACCACATCCCACCGTGGCCTCCCATTCAAGCCTTAGCATGTTTAATCTCATGTCACTTATCTCATATCATCACGTTCTCCTTTCATACTAGATTATCTGCATTTGATACATCATCTGGATGGACCAGACTCAACAGCTATGCATGGCCAAGCAGGACACAGATATAAGCCCTAGCAATGCACACACGCCAAACCTAGTTATGCTAGGAGTAGTGGATCAGGTAATATAAGCTCAAAGGGAGTATGCAATAGATAGGATACTCTATCTATCGATAAAAGACCACAGTATAATCGTATGCAACATGGAAAGAATTCAAATGCTTTCGAAATCATAGGATTATATCATGGTGGGGCTATGCTTTCCTTTGTCAATTGATAACAGATAAGCAGATCTTCGGACATCTTGAACTTGACTTGGTTAGAGTTGGTAAAGTATTGTTCTTCGATCTTCGACGGTCTTGATCTCGGTCTTCGATCTCGATATCGATATCGTGTTCTACCGGGAAGAACCAAACACTAGAAAGAGAGGGGAAACAATCAACACATGGCGTCGATGTAATGATCAAACAAGGATGATGATATGACAAGTTAATTTGTATTGAAAAGTAACCCTAAGACATGCTCGGCAATTTAAACGGGGTTCCGAGGGGTGAAAACCCTATCTCGGGGAAAGTCCGGATGTATATGAGAGGGGTTGGACAATGCATGATTATAGCTTAAAGAGAGAGCTCTCATTTTTCTGAACATTTTGATATATTATTTGTATTTTTCTGAATTACATATTAAAAGTTATTGAATTTACAAGATTAAATCAATTTCTGAAATTATTAAACCAATTATTAAAAGCTTGTTAAACATTTTACACCCAGACATATTCTACCCATTGTGACTGATCGGTGGGGCTGAGGCCACATCGGCAGCCACGCAAGCAAAGTGAGGTAAGGGGCATTTGTAACCGGGGCAGAGCCTAGCGCTAGAGGCTGACTGGTGGGACCAGGGCCACGCAGGCACTATGTGGACGCCACATGGGCGCCACGTCGGCTCGCTGGCCAATGGGCCAGACGGCGACGGCAGACGGCAGAGGAGGGCGCGCGCGCTTGTGAGACTAGGTGCGCTGGAACAAGCCCACCGAGACGGACCTAACCCTGGAGGCGCCGCCTCGTTTTGGTTGCTGGAGAGGCCTAGATGACGGGCAACTGCGGACGCCGAGGAAGAAGAAAAGAGAAGCACGCGAAGGGGTATGGGCCGAGATGGGCTAGCTTGGGCCGGGTGCTGGTCCACTAGCTGCTGCACATGCAGGAAAGAAGGAAGGGAGGAGGAAGATGGGCTGCGGCCCACTGGCTGCTGCTACTATTTTTTCTTTCCAGAAACATTTTTCCAGTTATTTTTCTGTTTTCTCCTTTTGTGAATCATTTTCAAATATGTTTTAAATGCTTTTAAAACACAAGAAGCTTTTATAAAATATGTATAATATTTATGAGCCCTTATATTCAATTTGGGCTCCATTGTTTTTGTGATTTCAAAATACAAAACCATTTTGAATTGATTTCAAATAGAAGGGGATGGTAGGATTTTAGGGTTTTGTATATTTCTCTTTACATGCATTTTTAAGAATGATGCTAATGATGCACAATCAAAACCTAATTATGCATTTACTAAAACTGGGGTGTTACAAGTTTGGAAGTGTAATGCTTATGATATTTGTACGTTATGTACCTGGTAATGTTTCCTTAAGGTTACTTAAGAATGGTTATCCTTTTACTTGGTGTAGTGGTTTCTTGATTTTATAAGGTAATAGTATCATTTACCTTTTTATAAATGGGTGGTTATAGTTTACAAATTAATAAATAATATTACTTAACTACTTATGGACCTACTATAGTGTTGTGATAGTTTTGTAAACTGGTGGTTGAAGTATATGCAAAAGATTGGATTTAGTTACATTTATTCTTAGGGATTTTATATTGAATAAGGATCCTTTTAGAAAATAATCTACACTTATGGTTGAAGGATAATTCAATAAAATGGTATTTATAATGTTTTGAACCATTATGACCTCCTATTATTAATATTCAAGACGAATATTATTTATGAGACTTAATTGACTAATTTTAGAAATATTAACAAATTTTAATTACCCTTGTATGAATTAACAACTCAGGAAATAGGTTTAAATTCAAATTACTAGAGTATTAAATTTGTATTTATGTTAAAAGTGGAATATTAGATTTTTAACAAGTAGACATTATTTTTGTGATCATTTTGATATATTACATTTATTTTTGTGATTTATAAATAATAAGATATGATTTTTATAAGATTTATTACTTTATAAATAATTAACAAATAATAAATACTTATTTAAGTGAAATAATAATAAATGCTTATAGTTTTAAAGTATTGTTTTAATTTTCCAAGATTTTTGGTATTTTATTTATATTTTTAACATTTACTATTATTAAAATAGGAATTATCAAAGTTTTGTTACTTTTAAAAACTTCATTAAATAATAATTATTTACATTGTTAACATAATAATGTTTGATAATGGTTTTAATTTATAAATTTTATTTTCCTAAATTTTTTCATATATTACATGTATTTTTCTGAATTACAGAACTAAAGATATTAATTTTACAAGATTTAATTACTTTATTTAATTTTCTGGAATGTTTATATTTGAATTAATATTGTTTAATCAATTTAATAAACAGACACAAAACTTTTTACACCTAAACTAAACCTACTCAAGGTCACTGACTAGTGGGCCTATGGCCACATCATCAGCCACGCAAGCGAAGACTAGGTCAAACGGTGGACTGGGTCAAGGGTGGCGTCAGCATGACGTTGCTACGACGTCAGCACAACCACCGCCGTCAGTGGGTGGTCGCTGGTGACAATCTACGGCGCCCTAGCAAACGAAACTAGTCTAGTTCGATTCAGCGCAACATACTAGACCCTAAAGTGGCGGCATCGCTCGGAAATGGTTATCGGAGCCTGGGCTCCGACGAGCTTCGACGGTGGCCAACGGTGGCATAAGGGTGTGACGGCGATTTAGGTATACTGGAAGGTTCAGGAACTCACCCTGATGATGATAGAGAGGCGATGAGGACATGCGTGGTCCGATACGAGCTCTCCGACAATATTTCTAACAAACACCGACGACACGAGATGATGAAATTCGCCCCAACTCGTACTTCCCCAGCCCACGTGTCCTTCTCAGATGGTCTACAAGCGACAGCGCTTCTCCTCGTCCACTTCACAACCTCTAGGACAAACTCTACCGACGGCGAGGCTTGGTTCCGGTGAGATAGGGTTTCGGCCCCATTCAAAACAGAGAGGGTAAGGAGGGAATGTGGATAGGGATGAGGCAGGGTGTCGCGGTGGCCTTCTTATCCCTCTGGAATGATGGCGGTCATCTCGACGCATGGCTGACGACGACGACGGCATCGGGCGGCGACGGACTCCTCCAGCGAGCTGCTTATGTGCCTGAGGATGACGATGATGTTTATTTTACAGAAAACCCCCTAGCGATTCTTTTAGCTCAACCCGTAGTCCCTCTTCGGTCCCACCCGTCAGCCAAAGGAAAGAATGAACTGGGATGGCTACTGGGCTTTTGTGGGGTGCACGTGGGCGACAGGTAAGAAGAAGGGAAGTTGGGCCACGACCAGGAAATGTTTTTTTATTTGTTTTTCTTTTTCTATTTTCTGTTTTTACTTTTCAGATTTGTATTTAATCTATAATTTGAACTTTTCTAACTAAGTTTATTTGCTGAACATTTGCAGCAACAATTAGTATTGATTGAGATTTATTTTGTAAATCTTAATGATAAATATTTTCTTTTTATATATTTCTTTATTTTATTTATATAAATCCCCTTTTAATATCTTACAAAATACTTTGTTACTAATCATTCTTCTAATAATAAACCATGGTTTCATGATATTTCATTATTTGTTTATAAAATTTAAGTCTTGTTAGCTATTGGTTTGGAGGAAAATTCTTATATTATGGGTCCTATATACTTATTTATTGTATAATATACAAAAGAATTAATATGGTTAATATTACTCTTCATAAATTTAGGAAATAGCAATGTGTATTATGTTATAATTAACATAGAAGTTAAGGTTGAATTGTAAGTGCTTACCCTAGAGTTTAGGCTTCTTAATAAACTTAAACTTATGTTCTTTTGTTGATAAAAGTTTATGACTAAGCATATTGTATTTTTGTTTGTGATTCTTAATGCTATCACCTTTTAAAATAGGAAGTTAATATCTAAAATGTTTTATGGAAAAGAATTGATAAAAAATATCTCGTAAACACATATGGTTAAGACAATTGGAAATGATAAACATGTGCTTATGTGATTTACTATAGGAAAATGTTCCTGTAAAGTGGTATGGAGACAAGAGGAGGGATCAAGTAACATGAAATGGATATTATGTTTGGTTTGGGATTTAAAGTTGGGTGTTTACCAAGAATTCCTATCTTCCATAATTCACAATCCTGGACTTCTAATTAAGGAATTTCTTTCCTAGATATTCTTTCCCTTCATATTCATCATCATGGGCTAATAGGATGAGCTTTGCTTCACAAGAATATTCTTATCTACCTTTTATTCTTCTAAACTCATTGATAAATCCAATGAGCTTGGCACTAAAGCTTTTATAGTTTTCTCATATCCATACTTCAAACTACACTCATTCTCTTCCTTAATCTTCCATCACTAATAATTCTCCAGTAGATGTATACATCAAACTACATTTTTTTCTAAAGCTTACTATCCTTTAAGAGGAATAACACTACTTCCGTAACTCCATGCTATACTAGCTTTAATTTAATCATACTACCTTAGATTTACATTACTCTAATAACTCATACGCCAACGTCACATTATATTAATGTGGCTTGTAATGACTACTCTAGGATAACTTATCTATACTAGGGTTTCAATCATTTTCTACCCACCAATGTCACTTATACTTGATATAAGTATTCAATCTTGGTGAGTAAGGCATGATCACTATAATCCTTAATCATTTATATCTTAGGTTTCTAGTTGGCTAATCAAGGCTTCATCAATACAACTTTTCAATTGTATTGAAATTATCTTCTTAGTAACTCTTATTGGATTAAGGTTTGTTATTCAAGAACTATGCCCACTTGATCCAATAGAATTACTACTGGTAACTATCTTCAGGATTCATCCTTGTAATTGTAACAACCCTAGTTTTATTAAATAGATATTAGGGTTTGAATGTGCATTCATGAGCATCATCATTTAAAATGCATGCAACAAATAGATTCTCAAAACCCTAAACCCTAGCTTCCCTCTCTATTTGAAATCTATTCAAAATGGCTTTTGAATTTTGAAAACCTCAAAATATTTGGAGCCCAAATAGTTACAAGGGCCCCTCTAGTATTTCAATATTTTGTAAAAGCTCTGGTAATTTTAAAATGTATCAAAACATATTTGAATATGAAAACACAAAAGAGAAAACAGGAAAGAGAAAAAGAGAAATGTGTTTACAGAAAAAATAGAAAACCTAGTCTATCTGGGCCAGCAGCCCAACGTCCGCTCCCTTTCTTGCCGCTCAATGCCACACAGTGCAGCCCACGCGCGGCCCAACTCAACCCAGTTTTGACCCGTACCTCTTTGCAGCCTCTGTCATCGTCTTCCTCCCCGGCCTACAAGCAGTTGCGTGGCCGCAGCGATGCCGTCCATCGGCTGCCGCGTTGCGATGCTCGCCGCTGCTCCATATCTGTTGTGCTTAGCCATGTCTAGCTGTTACCACTGGTCCATCCGGTTGATGAATCAGAGCTGAGAATGAACCTAGTTTAACAGGATGATGTGGTATGATCAGAGATGGATAATAAACATGCTAAGGCTTGTATGGGAGGCCACGTGGGTTGTGGTTTTTGCAGTCCCATACTTGCCACCCTTAGGACCCGATGTTCTTGCCTCTTGAACCAAGACGAGCGTACAGCCACACGGGGGCCTGGAAACCCCCTCGACCAACTAACTTGCCGTGTAGATTCCCTGAGTCACATAGTTTGGGCTTTCCATTCGACATACGCATCTTGGATGTTCTTGAATGGAGGTGAAGGAGGTGCATTCATACAGGCAGGTAAGCGTGGCCGGGAACAAGAGATGCTCGGCATCCGTAATCTTGAACCCTGCGCACATCATTAGGGGCCGGATTTGGGACTCGACCCGTTACAGTGGCATCTCCCTAGTGCGTGACTCATGGTCTCGACGAAAGCAAGGTAAAGGTCGTGGTCAACCACTCTCTGCCGGCCTTCCAAGGAAGAGTGATAATGTACTTGTATTAAGAATCGGTTCACGTGTGTGGGTAAAGTTGTACACCCCTGCAGGGTTATTAATCTTTTCGAAAAGCCGCGTCCGCGGTTATGGACGAACTTGGGAACGGACGTGAAGATCATGGAGAACTTGAACCTAATCGTAAAACTTGGCAAGTTAAGTAATGTGTTCTTAAGGATACTTCCTCATGGGTACGAGGGGGTGATCGTAGATAGGTTCAGCTGATGATGATTCGGTGGATATCAGGAGATGATCAACGTTAGAGATACCGCTCTCTTATCCCCTTATAAAATATTCTGGTTAGTCAAGATTCTTCTCCTTCTTGTTTTACAAACAAAAATGGCTTTATGCAAAACAACTCCACCAGCCATAAGTCTCGCGGAGTACACCCTGTTCTCACCCTTGCTTCGTTGATACTTTTGCAGCAGAGTAAGTGTTACCATTGAAGATGAGTTCCTCACGGCATCAACATCGACGAGTAGTTTGGAGTTCCCAGCCGGCAGTCTGGGATCTATGGATTGGATGTCATCGTTATGCTTCAGGCCTCTTAGGCCATTTGTTAAGTTTGCTATACTTAATAGCTTAATTTGCCTTCCGTTGTTTGATGTTTGTGGTGAGTGACCTCTGCTTGTAATATTTTGGTTCTTTTCTCAGTTATGTGCTTGCTATAACAAATTTTGTGTCGTAGGGGCACTATTGTGTTACCGATTTTCTCTCTATACGCTTTCAAGATTAGGTTAGGCTTATGTTCAGACGAAGGTCTGGGATTTGTCTAGCCTTAATCCCAGGGGTGTCACAGGTTTTGGTATCAGAGGAGTACCAACTGTAGGAAACCCTTTCCATTGGTCGATGTTGAGTCTAGTGTTTGTGAAAACTATTTTCAAAGATGAAAATTATGTGCAAAAACTCTGGTATCCTTATTTTTCTCCTTATCCAGTTTCACTCTAACTCTGGGTTATCGTATCTTGTGTTGACTTGGAAAAGTTTTGCTATCTCGTCTCTTCCTTCAAAGCTTAGGTTCCTTTTCAGGCATGTCGTTTCTCAACCACTTGACCTAGTGTTAAGTTTTATAGAGTCCGTTGTGTGTGTTCCTTGTTTCCCTTTGTTCTGTTTCTAGATTTCTTTCTGTCATAATCTCTCTATTATATGGTTCCACAACATCTTGTTGATGGTTCCTCAATGTTCTGTTCTTGGTCTCGAGGTTTCCTTTCGCCTCGTGTTCCTCCTTTTCTTTTGTTTGGGTACTTCAGAAGTCGTTCCTTCTCTTGGAAGCTACCTCGTGATTACTATCTTGTAGTGTACGCTTTGTCACTCAAGTAGTAGTTACTCCTTTATTTGGGTTTTAAGCCTCGGACTTGAACCTAAGATCCCCGATTGTGCTGGATTCTGGTGTTGCGAATCTTGTAGATGAAGCTGACCTTTAACTCAAGATCCATTCCTTTGACCCCTGTGGTTAATGCTTACACATTACCTCGGAATGGCTAGTACCTTCTAGTATAGCCTTCAAGCTTGTGGTTGTTGTCGTGATTGAGTCGTGACAATTAAGGACTTCCCCTACCACTAGCTATGGCAGATGTTCTTTAATGGAACCAAATAGATCACGACAAGAGTGCTCCTCATGAGTCTTGCTTCTATACTTGTGACTCTGCCACACCTTCCTTTTCTATGCATCGGTTTTCGGAAGATTGTTGACTTATGCATCCACATCTCGGGATTCTATCCTGAGCATGTTCCTTTTTCCTTGTTGCTTTCCGACCTCTGTCTACCAGTTGGTAGCCAAGCAGTAAATATGCATTGGTGTCTTCCAATGCAAGATACTCTTGTGGTCTGTCATGACAAACCATTTCGGGATGTCAGGAGAAATAAACTCTAGTATCTCGTCATATCTCATACCAGGTCAAAGTGTTGTAATCCACAGATCCAGAAGAATTGATTAACGTCTATCTGTTTCACCTTAAAGTATCACACTCTTTTATACTAAGAGGTCGTGATGAGTTTCATGACCCTCTTAATGAAGTGATACTCTTACACATTTTTACCCACCCTTCCTCTGAGCTGTTCACGCTCAGGAATGTTGCGTGTGTGTAATGATGTGGCCATCTGAAATTCTTAGCAATTATTATTGCTTTGAACTCCAAGGACATTTGCGTCATTCCTAGCGTGACTAGTTATCTAATCACTAAGAAAAGAATGATTGTGCTACCAAGTCCGTTATTCTTGTGCCCCCTTTTCGGTCAAAGAGTCAGGCCTATACCGAAACTCTAAGACTACGTCTTCTTGCCTTATAAAGCAATTTTACCCTCGAGCTAAGTGACTTACCAGTGGTTCGTGATATTATGGATGTCTTACTAGAAGTATTGCCATGTTGCCACATGACCGTGTTGTCAAGTTCTTGAGTAAGCAAGTTCTCTGAACTACTCCTTTCTCCAAGGATCCATACTGGATACCCCTAAACTAGGTGGTTGAGCTTAAACAACAACTTGGAGAGTTATAATACGGAAGTTCTATCCAACTCTGCTCCTCATTAAAGGGATGTCTAGTTCTGTTCGTGTTGAAGCAAGATAGTATCTCCTTAGTGGATATGTTATCTTACCGCCTTTGATTTGATTTGGGCAATCATCAAATCAAACTCAGTTTCAAGGACAATCTTGATGGTGTATCTACTTGTGATGTTCCACTTAAGTACATCTCCATGTCCTCTGATCTGACCAATGTCTATGCCTTGTTCATAAATATGTGAGTCCATCTTCTTGGAGTGTCTCAATAAGCTTGTTACTGAGCCCATTGATGACATCCTTACCTTCTCCATGCTAGAAAAAATTCATGTGGAACAGTTATCATTAATGTTGGAAACAGTTGAGAACCATCTTCGTGATATCTCGAAGTATGTGCTCTGGATGTTAGAAGTAACCTACTATGGTTCACGTGCAAATGTTGGAAGAAGTCGCCGTGGATTAGAGGAGCGTTATCTTTGTCTCCTCGGGAATCATTCCAAGTTAGTCAAGCATGTGTGAGTTATTCTTGATATGGTACGTTGATACTTTCACATCTCGAGAATATCCTCCAAGCACACCAAGCCACTGATTGATTTGTTCACGGAAGATAAGAAGTCCAACAAAACTTCGATATCCTCCTAAATGTTTCCTAAACAGGATTCTGTTGTGTTTCGTTGCAAAAAATTTAGGTAGATACAATTATCTTTTGATAACTTGCTATCACATGGGTTATGCAATCTAACTCATCTTTTGGATCTTGACATTGAAGTCCATGTATTAAGAATCTAGTGACTTTACCTCTATGGTAAATGTTTCACACTTTCTATTCGGACATGCTGAGTCTGAATTATCTCTCCACTTAACCAAAGCTGAATCTCAAGTAGCAAAGATGGTTGGTGTTCCTCAAGGTTATGACATAGATCTCTCTATACATCTGGCAAGGTTGATGTAATGGTTGTCACAAATAGCCGGAAGACCTATTGTCATATTATCTTGAATCAGCAATAACAACCACTCCTCATGAGGCATCTTATTTGATTTATTATAGGAGTTGTGCTTATGATTTCTTTTGTATCCGAAGTCTGACCATTACTTGATGACTGATTGAAAGCTTGTTAAAAGTTTGATATCAGTATTTCGAACATCAAGGAGAACATTTAAAGTAGTGTTGCTAAATGTCTCTCGGTCGATCCTCCAGACCCTTTTATGATGGCAAGTGTCTTGTTATGCCAAGTACTTGGAGTCTGAGAATGAAGTTTCTTTCTTCTTGTGTCATCAAGAATCTTCTAAACTACTCATCTTGGTGGTGCAAAGTGATATCAATATCTTTGGCAAAGATTTTGATAATTTTGGATGAATAAATAGTTTCCTTCCCTCTTTCTTAAACATGTTCGAAGAGAGGCCATGATTTTGGTAATCAATAGTTTCTATTGTTACATGTTCCTTGTGGCTCTTACGAGTCCTCTCCACCAAAACACCTTTCTGTCTTGGCCTTCTATTGAATGAAAGAGTGACCCTTTTGTGTAAAAAGTAGTTCAACAACTTGGTTTTGTAGGTATCTATCTCTTTCACCTGTAAAGCTCTATTTAAGCTGTTTAGTAGAGGTTCACCTCTCGAAGTCTGTGTTCTTTATCTATTCTGTTGGAAGTTTCTTCCCTCAGAAGTCTACCCTCTTCTGAAGTTCCATGGTCTCAATCCTTATGAAGACCAGTTACCCGTCACCTAGAAACCATCTCCTTTTGTTTCCTCCGTTACCTTGGCATGTTTCATGTCCGTTGGCTTTATAGATGTTCAAGAAACATCTATCCATGAGTTGACCATGAGATACTCAGTTTGTGGTTCCGTGTCATTCCCTCTTTCCTTAGTGTGAGCAGCCACCTCGAAGATTACGAAGCGCTTTGTCCACTCGTCATGTTGGCATGGATCAACCTCTTCGAGAAGGTCGTCGAAGTCTAGTGTAACCCTGTTCCTTCTGCTTTCCAACCTAGGAATCTCGGGTCGAGATTCTTTTAAGAGAATAGAATTGTACAACCCTAGTTTTATTAAATAGATATTAGGGTTTGAATGTGCATTCATGAGCATCATCATTTAAAATGCATGCAACAAATATATTCTCAAAACCCTAAACCCAGCTTCCCTCTCTATTTGAAATCTATTCAAAATGGCTTTTGAATTTTGAAAACCTCAAAATATTTGGAGCCCAAATAGTTACAAGGGCCCCTATAGTATTTCAATATTTTGTAAAATCTCTAGTAATTTTAAAATGTATCAAAAAAGATTTGAAAATGAATACACAAAAGAGAAAACAGGAAAGAGAAAAAGAGAAATGTTTTTACAGAAAAAAATAGAAAACCTAGTCTATCTGGGCTAGTAGCCCAACTTCCTCTCCCTTTCTTGCCGCTCAGCGCCACACAGTGCAGCCCACGCGTGGCCCAACTCAGCCCAGTTTTGGCCCGTACCTCTTTGCAGCCTCTGTCGTCGTCTTCCTCCCCGGCCAGCAAGCAGCTGCGTGGCCGTAGCGATGCCGTCCGTCGGTCGCCACGTTGTGATGCTCGCCTCCGCTCTAGGACGTGCAGATAAGAATATCCACGTCGTGCTCTCTCTCCCAGTACCAATTTCTCCACCTCTCTTTCCCTCTTGCGTTTTTCCCCATTCGGGCAGAAATCCTAGCCTCACATACCACATGGCCCCATCGACTCTGAGCTCGCCTCGCCTCACTAAGCCATCCACGAGCTGCGCCTCGTCGTCTAAGTCATCTTCCCCAAAGGAATCGACACGAGGCTTTCCCCATCGAGATCCTGGTCGTCGTTTTCTCCACCACCGACGGAGCTCGTTGCTGTCGACTCGTCGTCGTCTGACCACCCCTCACTAAACCGACACCGGCACCATGCTCCTGGTGAGATTCTGAGCACGCCAGTGCTCTCCTATTCCTCCCTCTCGCTCTCCATCCCCTCCCTGTCGTCCACCTACGAGCTTCGCCACCGCTCGCCGTCGGAGAGGTCACTCCGGTGACCAATCTAGGGCGATGCCGCCACTTCTTGGCTCAGCGCGAAGAGCCGCGTAGAACACTCCCTCCCTCGTTGCCCCGCCGCGCGCAATCGTCGAACCCGACCCAAGTCTGGGAGAGCCTCCATCGCTGATGTCAGCATGACATCAACATGAGGTCATAAATCCCCTTTTTGTTTTATTAATTGTTTTGTAAATTGATTTCTGAAATTATTAAATCCCTGACAGGTGGGTCCACCCTGTAAGTAATAAAAATAATATCAGAAATGTTTCTATTTAATAAAAATGTTAAAGTAATTTCAAAATGCAAATTATTTTATAATATTCTAAAAATGATTTAAAATGAATTAAAAATTGAGAAATTCATAACTAATTCATTTTAAATCAGAAAAATACAAATAATATATCAAAATATTCAGAAAAATGAATTATACCTAATTAAATTATAATCATGCATTGATAAGCAACTTCAATTCCAAGTTTAATTAGAAAAACAAAATAACCCCACTCATATGCCTCCAGGGTTTCTCCGAATTAGGGTTTGGACCCCTCAGACCCCGATTAAAATGATCAGAGCTGAGAATGAACCTAGGTTGACAGGATATTGTGGTATGATCAGAGATGGATAATAAAGATGTTAAGGCTTGTATGGGAGGCCACGTGGGTTGTGGTTTTTGCAGTCCCATACTTTCCACCCTTAGGACCCGATGTTCTTGCCTCTTGAACCAAGACGAGCGTACAACCACACGGGGGCCTGGAAACCCACTCGACCAACTAACTTGCCAAGTAGATTCCATGTGTCACATAGTTTGGGATTTCCATTCGACATACGCATCTTGGATGTTCTTGAATGGAGGTGAAGGAGGTGCATTCATACATGTTGGTAAGCGTGGTCGGGAACAAGAGATGCCCGGCATCCGTAATCTTGAACCCTGCGCACATCATTAGGGACCGGCTTCGGGACTCGACCCGTTACGGCGGAATCTCCCTAGTGCGCGACTCATGGTCTCGGCGAAATCAAGGTAAAGGTCGTGGTCAACCACTCTCTGCCGGCCATCCAAGGAAGAGGGCTAATGTACTGGCATTAAGAATTGGTTAGCGTGTGTGGGTAAAGTTGTACACCCCTGCAGGGTTATTAATCTTTTCGAAAAGCCGCGTCCGCGGTTATGGACGCACTTGGGAACGGACGTGAAGATCATAGATAACTTGAACCTAATCGTAAAACTTGGCAAGTAAAGTAATGTGTGCTTAAGGATGTTTCCTCATGGGTACGAGGGGGTGATCCTAGATAGGTTCAGCTGATGATGATTCGGTGGAGATCAGGAGATGATCAAAGTTAGAGATACCTCTCTCTTATCCCCTTTTAAAATATTCTGATTAGTCAAGATTCTTCTCCTTCTTGTTTTACAAACAAAAATGGCTTTATGCAAAACAACTCCACCAGCCATAAGTCTTGTGGAGTACACCCTGTACTCACCCTTGCTTCATTGATACTTTTGCAGCAGAGTAAGTGTTACCATTGAAGATGAGTTCCTCACGGCATCAACATCGACGAGTAGTTTGGAGTTCCCAGCCGGCAGTCTAGGATCTATGGATTGGACGTCATCGTTATGCTTCAGGCCTCTTAGGCCATTTGTTAAGTTTTCTATACTTAATAGCATAATTTGCCTTCCGTTGTTTGATGTTTGTGGTCAGTGACCTCTACTTGTAATATTTTGGTTCTTTCCTCAGTTATGAGCTTTCTATAACAAATTTTGTGTCGTAGGGGCACTGTTGTGTTACCGATTTTCTCTCTATACGCTTTCGAGATTAGGTTAGGCTAATGTGTTACCGATTTGTCTAGCCTTAATCCCAGGGGTATCACAGTAATCTTCTTTACTACCATATAATTATATAAAATAAATAACTCTTCTATTAATTCAAGAGTGATTTAACTTCACGAATAATATTGTTGATCTAATTTACTTCCAACACTCCCATCCTATAGATGATATTTGAACCTATCATTACCATATACCTTTCCTTACCTCCCTCTTTAAAGGATTTTAGTGAATGCTATGATAAGATCAAAAGGTAATAGATAAAGTATTGTTAGTTGAAGAATTGGTGAATCAATAGTTGATTACTCAACATTGATAAACAATAGATGTTATAATAAGGTTCCAAATAGATGACAAAGATTGATATGGAAGGACAGATATGTGATGAATGATCTTGGCTTAGTTTCCTTCCTAACTAAAGAGTTTGGGTGAAGTTTTACCATGCTCCTTATGGTAGAAATATAATGGGGATTAAATAGGTCAGTATTAATCATTACATACTTATTACTTAAGTTGTTATCTTAATTTGGCATTCATGAGTTGTTGTGATGAAGATTATGATATGATTCCTTAAGGATCAGATATCAGTCATTAAGCAATGCATTATGACTGACATTTTATTATATTTGATCTACCATTAGATCAAATCATGTTTACCCAAATAAGGTTTTAGCAAAGTTCATATTGAAACTTATCGTAGTCAACTTGATGATCTACTTCAATCCCATCAAGTTGAGAGAAGCTTCAATCACTTTGACAAGTTATTATTTAAAAGCGCGAAAATTATTCGGATTTTCTATGCATGAATGCAATGCACACATCTAGGTTCAACTTATTTCTAAGCTCTAATGCTGGGATGTTACAAAGCTCCAGATCATGGAAGATCAGTTAGCCCCTACGTGGTGTTTTCTTGGCATAAGCCCTAGAGCTACCTATCCTTGTGGTAAGATCGAATTTCTAGTCACATTCGGCACTCAAGACAATTACCGCACTAAGAACATCATCTTTGATGTTGCGGACATTGCCTTGCCGTATAACAACATCATAGGGGGGCTGCTTTAGCAAAGTTCTTGTGGTTTCCCACCATACCTATAACTCTGTGACACCCCCGGAATTAGGGCTAGACAAATTCCAGACCTTCGTCTGAACATAAGCCAAACCTAAATATCAAAATCATACAAAAAAGGAATCGGTAATAGAACAGTGACCCTACGACACAAAATTTATTACAGCAAGCTCATAACTGAGAAAAGAACCAAAATATTACAAGCAGAGGTCACTGACCACAAACATCAAAAAACGGAAGGAAAATTATGCTAGTAAGTATAGCAAACTTAACAAATGGCCTAAGAGGCCTGAAGCATAACGATGACGTCCAATCCATAGATCCCAGACTGCCAGCTGGGAACCCCAAGGTACTCGTTGATGTCGATGCTGTGTAGAACTCATCTTCTATGGTAACACTTACTCTGCTGCAAAAGTATCAACGAAGCAAGGGTGAGTACAGGGTGTACTCTGCAAGACTTATGGCTGGTGGAGTTATTTTGCATAACGCCATCTTTGTTTTGTAAGACAAGAGGGAGAAGAATCTTGACTAATCAGATTATTTTTAAAGGGGATAAGAGAGCGGTATCTCTAGCTTTGATCATCTTTTGATATCCACCGAATCATCATCAGTTGAACCTATCTAGGATCACCCCCTCGACCCCTGAGGAAGTATCCTTAAGCACACATTGATC
This sequence comes from Avena sativa, assembly GCA_916181665.1. Classification (NCBI taxonomy): domain Eukaryota; kingdom Viridiplantae; phylum Streptophyta; class Magnoliopsida; order Poales; family Poaceae; genus Avena; species Avena sativa. The sequence goes on from OV702297.1 coordinate 244,601,553, forward strand.
TAGCAAGTTTTACGATTAGGTTAACATTCTATATGATCTTAGAATCTGGTCACCAAGCTCATCCATAACCGTGGACACGACTTTTCGAAAAGATTTAACCCTGCAGGGGTGTACAACTTTACCCAAACGTACCAACCTATTTTAAATGCCAGATCATTAGCCCTCTTCCTTGGAAGGCTGTCAGAGAGTGGTTGACCATGACCTTTACCTTGCTTTCACCGAGACCATGAGTCACGCACTAGGGAGAGGCCGCCATAACGGGTCGAGTCCCGAAGTCGGTCCCTAATGATGTGAACAGGGTTCAAGATTACGGATGCCGGGCATCTCTTATTCCCTGCCACGCTTACCTACCTGTATGAATGCTCCTCCTTCACCTCCTTCGAGAAGATCCAGAATACGTATGTCGAATGGAACCCCCGAACTATGTGACTCATGGGATCTACTCGTCAAGTTAGTTGGTAGAGAGGGTTTCCAGGCCCCCGTGTGGCTATACGCTCGTCTTGGTCCATAGACAAGAACTCAGGTCCTAGTAGTGGCAAGTATGGGACTCCAAAAACCACAACCCACTATGGCCTCCCATACAAGCCTTAGCATGTTTACCTTTCATCTCTGATCTTACCACGTCATTCTTGTCATACTAGGTTCATTCGCAACTCTGATTCATCAACCGGATGGACCAGTGGTAACATCTAAGCATGACTAAGCGCAACAGATGTAATAGCTCTAGCAACGTTTAACAAGCCAAACCCTAGTTATGCTAGGAGCGGTTGATCAGGAAATATAAGCTTCAAAGGTAACATGCAACATATAGGGTTACTCTACTATCGATAAAAGTATTTAGAAAGCATAGGATTCATATGTATGTGTGGGGCTTCGCTTGCCTTTGCCAGTTGATAACCAGAAAGCAGAGCTTCGGACATCTGCTACTTGACTTGATTATAGTTGATCAATTATTGGTCTTCGATCTTTGATGGTGTTGATCTCGGTCTTTAGTCTTGGACTTGATCTTGATTCCGATATCGTATTCTACCGGAGAGAAGCAGACACCGGAATGGAAGGGAAACAATCCACTCATGGCATCGATGCAGTGCTCAATCAAGGATGATGGTCAATCAACACATGGCATCGATGACAAGTTAAAAGGGTACTAAAATGTAGCCCTAAGACATGCTCGGCAGTTTAATCGGGGTTCCGAGGAGTATAAACCCTAATTCAGGGAAACTCCGGAATCACCTGTGAGTGTTATGTTGTTCTAATTATACTTGTCATGAAAGTTGTTGAACAATGCATGATTATAGCTTAGTCAGATATTTCTCATTTTTCTAAACATTTTGATATATTATTTGTATTTTTCTGACTTAAAATGAATTATTTATGAATTTCTCCAATTTTAAAACATTTCTGAATATGTTTATATCACTTACAGAAAGGGACCACATGTCAGGTATTTTTCTTTACTGAAATAATTACAAAAATATTTAAAAGAAAGAAAAAGAATACTGCATCAGCATGATGCAATGCTGACGGTAACCAGGAGCAATCCTTACAGATCGTAGATCGATCCATTGATTGAGTGCGGGCGGGGTCACGGGGCTAGCTATGCTAGACTCAGCGCATCGCGCTGAGCCAGAAAGTGGCGGCGCGGCTTGAAGGGGGTCGTCGGAGAGGCGAGAACAATGACGGCTAGCGGCAGAGCTCGTAGGTGGTTGTGGTGGCGACAAAACAAAGAGAGAGAGAGAGGGAAAACAAAGAGGGCCACGAGGACCTCTGGCTCACCAGGAGACCGATTGAGGTGTCGATGAGGCCGAGGACAGTCGGACGGCGACGAATTGACAGCGGCCGCACTTCGGTCATGAGCACCTCGAGATCGATTAAGGCCAGGGAAGAGCTTCCCAGCTTGTACGCGTGGCCAAGGGAGATGAGGGCGACGAGGCGGTTCTCTTGGGCCTCTCAGCAGGGCGAGGGGAGACTGGAGGAAGCGAAGCACCGGAGCTCCTAGAATCTAGGGTTCTGGCGAGGCTGGGGAAAAGGGGAAAAAGGGAAACTAGGGTTCATCTCGACAACATAGGTGTTCTTGTAGACGGCGACAATGTCGGTAGGACGAATCATGACGCGGCGAGTATCCTGGCACGGCGAAAAACGGCGGCGGCGCCACGCAGCTGCTCCGTCATCGGCGTCGAAGACTATGAATGTGACAGGAGGCGAAACTGTACCGCATCGCGTCGGGCTGCCATTGGGCGGGGGTGGGATATGGCAAAGGAAGAGAGAGGAGGGGCTACTGTAGCGCTGAGCGGTAGAGAGGAGAGAAGGGAGATGGGCTGCATCCCAGTTAATGTTAGCAGGAGATTTTTATTCAGAAAACCTTTTTCTTTTTTCCTGTTTTGATTTCTCTCTTTGAAAATTTTATTTAAAATCTGTTTTGGGTATTTCAAAAATACCAGATGCTTTTATAAAACTAGTAAAATATTGTGGGGACCTATTAGTCCATTTGGGCTCCATAATTTTGGCACTTTTCAAAATACAAAACCATTTCAAAAAGAGAGGGGAGGATTAGGGTTTAGGGTTTTATTTTCTTTCTTTCTTGCATGCATTTTCAAGTATGATGCTCATGAATGCACAAATCAAATGCTAATTAGAGATTAATAAAACTAGGGTTGTTATAAACTCGCATAAGATTCCCTCCTCATGGGGGACCTTGACCATCAAAGGTGATATCAGGGATGCTGTGTTTTGCTCTGAACAACTATTCAAAATGGAAGCCACCACTTTACCTATGACTCACATTGTTCCTTTGTCCAATTCAGACCAACCTGTTGCCCAGTCTCCAAGATCGCCCGGGAATAGGCTGCAACCTTTTTTGGAACCTAGTTCTGATGACTATTCTGGTACTTGTGGCTCTCCGAGTAAGCTAAAAACCTTTTGCATCCACCCTACCATCTAAAAAGCCCGGGAGCATGCATAGTTCTCCCGACAAATCTAAAAGCCCGGGTGTGAGTGGAGTTTCCCCTGGCAATACTAAATCCCAGCAGCGTGCATGGTGCTCCCGCAAACCCAAAGCCCAGGTGTGAGTGGAAGTTCCCTCATCAAACCTAAAGCTCTTGAGCATGCGTGGTTCTCCCGGAAAACCCAAAGCCCGGGAGTGAGTGTATTACTCCTAGTAAATGCAATGAATACAAGCATATCTGGCCTGGAACTCCTATGTGTAAACCGCTTGTTACCGGTGGCTGCCCCTGTCTTGGAATAAGATATCCCGTTTCTCTCGTTTTTTCGCCTATTTTTATTTGCTGAGCCTTTATGGGATTTTGCATTACTTTGGATATTTCTCGAGGACCGGACATGGGTAATGAGACTATCAGGGTAAAAAAGACTGTCAGGATATTGTACTCTCATGACCCACTCTAAGGTATGAGCATTATGTTGTAGGCATTACCGACGAGCACTAAATCGCAAAGACAGACCTCCCACGTCAGGCTCTCGAGTTGGAAACACCGTGCTCCTTGATCAAGTGCACAACACTCCGTTTTTAAACATGAGGCATGGGTAAAATGACGTAAGGTGTGTTCATCGTGTTTCAGGATAAGCAAAGGATGGATGAGCAAGGAGAGGCGAAGGAAAGGTATCGGCGAGGATGCAAGGCTCGCCACCGGATGGGGTGGCGGCAATCGCGTGGCCTTATGTGGCTGCTACCCCGCAAGTAAGGCAATGGACAAAGTCCCAATGGGTCCCACGGCGGCATGAGAATGTCAAAGGAAAAGGCAAGTCAAGGGCATCCACGAGCATGGTGCGACCGAAATAGGGAAAAATAACGCGAAGGCAAAGGTAAATGCATTGATAATAGCCGATTGGCATTACATATGAAAAGTGTACAATGCAACAGTCGGCGCATGGAAAATGCTTGGAGAAGGGGTGCAGGCAAAGGACTGTGCTGGGGGAAAGGGGAAGATCTCGCTCCCTACCACTTCCAACGGTGCCATGTTACCCAGCCGACCCCTTGGAATCTCCTGCGTTAGGAGGAGAGCACCCTCGCCTTCCCGTCATCAGGGAAGTAGTGGTGATAGCTATGACAACATGTGGTGTTGTCGAAGACCTTCATCACAAATTGGCCCCTGCCATGGTAGTGAAATTTTAGCACATGGTCGGCCCGTAGCTTGTATGAGTAAGCAAAAAGAGGCCACCTTTTTCCTAGGAACATGCGGCCCTCTCTGTCAACATCCAGCCGAAGATCCCACACGGGTTGGTCCCCGCTGGTCTCGCACAACTCCACATCACGAGCACGAAGACCATTCGGGTCCTCAGCCAAGGAATAGGGTAGCACCAACCGCCTCCTGAACCCGTCCCAAGGATGACTAAGAATTCGGATCCCAACATGTCCGCCATATACTTCTCCCGGGAGAGAGACGGAGAGATTGAAGGTACCAGACGAGGATGATTATGCCTTCCCCTGCGACCCTGGCGAGGAAGGCTTCATTCGCACCTTGGAGAAGGAGAGCAGCTACTAGGAGGACCTCCCCTTCCGCTTCAGCCTCCCTGGTGACCATGGCGGAGCGGGCCCTCCATGTGCGGTTGTAGGAGATCTGCACTAGCGGCAGAGGAGACGCAACAGCTGCTGCAGCCGCAACACCTGCGTCCCCTCCAGCAAAACCGGAGCCATCTCTCCCCCCAGATATGGTGGATCATCATCACAATGGCGGCTACCGGAGCTTCCCGATGCCATCGTCACTGAGCTGGGAGTTGGAAGGGAAAAAGAGTTGTGGGGAAGTGGGGAGTGAGCCATAGCCCCGCACCTTACCTCCCTTTTTTAACAAATGAGGTAGGGGAGCGAGTACTGTCCACCTAGCTGGTTCGTGGGGAGGGCAAGAATCGTGCCCCACAAGATTTACTTTCCAGGGACAAAAGCGGACGCAGACAATGTGGGCTTCCGCAGAAGACAAGGCATAGATCGGCAGTCCCATAGCCACTTGAGTGCGCGAGCATGCACACGTCAGCTCTGCAATATGGGAGAGTGTATCATCCAGTCTTGTCGCACTTCCCGTAGCGTGAATAGGCCCACACACCATTAAATGGCGAAGCCCGGCAATGGCCTCTTTATCGAACTATGACCAGTGTTGCAAGTTTCCAGCCCTCGCTCGAGGGCTTTTTTCGGTGTAATTAGATCGGGGGTCCCTCGCATTGCGCCATAGCGCGTGGGCCGGGACCTAGCAGTTAGCAGCACATCAGACGAGTGGCCCGACTGACGAGGGAGTTGCCAAGATACGAGCACCGTGTGCTCGGCACATGTATGGTTTTGATATGATGAAATCTTTGAATACTAAGTGTCAGCTATGGTGTAGGTACCTATGGGCAACACAAGCACTACGAGACTTGCTTCAATCCGCCAGTCGGGCACGAACAAGGAGGAAAACACAACAACGTAGGCGAGGCGGTCCAACCTCTCCTTCCAAGGGATACCTCGGAAGGAGTGTAAGGGCCCGGTCAAGGATGGCGAGGATAAGGAGTGGACTCGACTAATAAGCCCTCGAAGAACCATAGGAGCACTTCTCCTGGGCCAGGCGCGGCCCGGGAATCAGAGTCAACTGAGCCGGACAGGACACATCAGGCCTAGCCTTGGGAACCGGCGACACGCCAGTGCTGTTAGACATCATCATGGTGCTGCATCCCATTGCAGTGTGCCAATGACAGGAGTGACAACACGGAGCCTGAGCTGTCACTCGACCATCAAGCGCACCTGTGTACAGCCCCTGGCCATCCATTAGCAACAGGAACTGCCCGCCTGCCTGAAGACCGTGTGGAACACCGCGATTGCGCCTGAGAACGCCCTTGGCAATTCTCCGCGCTAGCCTTTGTGGTGACCCCTTGGAGTATAAAAGGAGGAACTTGGCCATTGAGAAGAGTGGTTCAGAGGAGAGACCAGTAGGAGAGTTAGGGCAATCAGACCAGAAAGGAGTCATGGATGAGTAGGAGAGGTTCCTTGTCCAAGACTAGAGTTAGGGTTTTCTAGAGAGGGGAGAACCCTTCTCTGTGCCAGAGATAGGGAAGAAATGAGATAGAGAGAGTGAGAAGAGAAAGAAAGATGAATCCTGGGGAGCATAGAAGCTCGATAGAAAGAGGCTCCCCAACACCAGAGAGATCACCATGTTGTACTTTGATCCACCCTAGATAATCCACCAAAGTAGAACATAGGGTTGTTAGTCGAAGGGCAGATCAAACCTGGGTAAAAAATGACCATGTGTGCTCTATGTGTGATGTGTTCTTGAATCAGCGGGTTCCTTCATCGCTGTGGAGGTCGAAACACCTTCGTTCCCACTACCAAACAAATAGGGGTTGCCCAGCATCCTCGATGTCCGTGTTGGCGAGACGCGACAACTACGCCAAGGATGGGCTGGGTCTTCCTGAAGAAATGATTTTCGACGTAAAAGAAGAGATGAGAGGCCGGAGTAGTGGTACAACTCGAACCATGTTGCTGTTGTAAGCCAAGATCAGCCAGGAGCTGGAGGCAATCAGTGACAGAAAAACAGTGCCCATCAATGGACACAGAAGAATGATGGAAAGAAGAAATGAAGTGCTGAATAGAAAAAGCAGTGGCGGGAAATTCCAAAGTATACATATGAGTCCATGTTGGACCAGCCTTGCAAGTTCCACATGCCTAATCCAGCTAATCTAGCAAATAATACAACTCGACGGTGTGCATGGATGCAATGTGTGTTGGGTGAGGCTGGGCCAGCTTAGGAAAATCACCCGCCATAGCTCACAGGAGGAAATGCTCAGCAGTAATTAGCTCTACCTCCACCACCGCCGAGGTATGAGAACCACGAAAGAAGGGATGAAGTACATCAAGTGGCCAACCAGAATCAAGAGAACCGTGGAAACCCCGGCAATGGTGGTCGAAATGACTATAGGGAACATCATCAAAGTTACTATGTGTTCACCATGGAGGAAAAAGACAATCAAAGTGTGAAGCGGCGACATGTGGAGGTCAATGCAGTTATGCCGGCTATGCCGAGGTATATGCATGAAATCACTTGGAGTATCAAGGACCATCCCAAGCTCATGTCGATTCATGGGTCATATGCTTTGGTTCTTGGTCCAACATTTATTGGGACAAATATTAATGTGAAGTTCTCCAAGGCACTGGTTGACAATGGCAGCAGTATTAATATACTGTACAAGGATACAATGCACAAGCTGGGCATCTCGGAAAACAGGTTATAGTCGACTAAGACCACTTTTCATGGCATTGTGACGGGGTTGTCCTATGAGCCTATCGGCAAAGTTCAGATAGATGTGTTATTCGGCACACAAGAGTATTGCATAATAGAGAACTTGGTGTTCGAAGTTGTGGATTTAGAAAGTTTTTACCATGCACAACTTGGTAGGCCAGCAATATCTAAATTCATTGCTTGCACTCACATCAGCTACCTAAATATAAAGATGCCATGACCCAATGGGATCATTACCATTGTAGGGGATTTCAGGAGATCCATGGAGTGTGCCTCGGCCACATAATATATGGCTGAGTCATTGGTGATTACACGAGAGAAAAGGAGGATCCAGGAAGTGGCAGAACCGGCTCAGTCGGCTCAGCTGAATTTGCCGACGCTGAGTAACCTACATGGAAGTGTATCATTCGGGTCGACTAAGGACACAAAGAAGATCCAAATTGATGACCAGTTCCCAGAGCGCACCATCACTATTGGTGCGAGCCAGAATGACAAATAGGAAAGAGAGCTCGTCAGCTTCCTCCATGAGAATTGGGACATTTTTGCTTGGTCTAATCAAGATCTGCAAGGTGTGCCAAGGGAGCTAGCTGAGCACTCTTTGCATGTCAGGCCTGATGCAAGGCCGGTGAAGCAAACTCTCCGCCGCTTGTTTGAGGTGAGGAGAAATATCATAGGGGATGAGATATCTCGGCTCCATGCAGCATGGTTTATAATGGAAGTGCTTCATCCGGATGGGCTATCTAATCTAGTGCTGGTGGAAAAGAAGCAGGATGACCCGAACATGGTAGTAGTGTGGTGCATGTACATTGACTACACCAACTTGAAGAAGGCATGTCGAAAGGATCCATTTCCTTTGCCAAGAATACATCAAGTCATTGACTCAACACCTGGATGTGAACTATTGTCATTTGTAGACGCGTATTCTGGTTTCCACAAGATACCGTTAAACTCGACTGATCAAATAAAAATGTCTTTATTACCACATATGGGGCTTATTGCTATCAAACTATGCCACATGGCTTATGTAATGCAGGTACCACATATCAAAGGTGCATGCAAAAATGTTTGCATGATCAAATTGGCAAAAATGTCGAAGTGTATGTTGATGATTTGGTGATAAAAATTAAGGAGAGTCATACTCCCCTAGATGATATCCGCCAAACATTCGCTAATTTAAGATGATTCTGAATGAAGCTTAACCCACAAAAGAGCAGCTTCAGTGTCTGATGCGTCTCAGATCACTATAGATCTTCGTTGGGAAACCCCAAGAGGAAGGTATGATGAGTACAACAATAAGTTTTCCCTTAGTAAAAACTAAGGTTATCGAACCAGTAGGAGGAAGGAAATGACTCAAAGGTGTTTCTAGCAACTTGGAAACCTACATAACACAAACTCAAGACTTTGCCCCAACGAAAAGTGAGGTTGTCAATCTCACCGGTTTGCTAAAAACAAAGGATTAAACGTATGGTGGAAGGTAATGGTGGCTTGCATAAAGTAAACAGTAACAGTGGAAGATGTATCAATGATAAATATTGGACTAGGGTCCACAGTTCACTAGAGGTGTTCTGCTTAAGATAAACAACATAACATCTTGGGTAAACAAATTACAGCGGGGCAATTGACAGGACAGAGCAAGGCATAACAATGCTATACTATACATTCATGGTCCTATGAGATTCGATTGGGCAGTACAAAAATATACATAGACCGCCATCCAACTTCATCTATGACTAGTAATCCACCTTCAGGGTATCATCTGAACCCCCTCTAGTATTAAGTTGCAAGCAACGAATAATTGCTTTAAGAAATGTCTGTAAAGTAAACAATACAATTGTTCCATGAACAAAAGATCATTGTTTTCTCCCTAGTAGCAACAACACATATACAACCTTAGAGATTTATGTCATTTCCCTAGATTCAATAGAGGCATGAACCCACTATGGAGCATAAATACTCCCTCTTAGAGTTACTAGCATCTACTTGGCCAAGATAGATACTAGAAACGAAGAACATGCAAGATCTCAAACAACACATACATGATAGAATCAACAAGATAGAATCATTAATCAATCTTACATAGTAATCTCAATATCCATCGGATCCCCGCAAACACAATATGCATGATTACAAATAGATGATCTTGATCATGAATGGAGCTCACAAGATCTAAACATGGTAGCACAAAGGAAGAGAAACAACCATCTAGCTACTATGTGGACCCATTGTCCAAGGTGGAACTACTCACGCATCATACCGGAAGCTGGCATGGTGATGAAGAAGGCCTCCGGGATGATCTCTCCCCTCTGGAAGGGTGTCGGGAAGAGCTTTAGATCCCCCAATCTAGGGACGATGGTGGCGACGACTATGGAATTTTTCATGGAATTCTGATAGGGTACTTAGGGTTTTGGTATCGGGGGATTATTATAGGCGAAGGGGGAGACCGAGGGGGTGCCCGAGGCGGCCGCAACCCCCCAGGAACGGGCCAGGCCTAGCCGTGCGGCTAGGGGATGTGGGCCCCTCGAGGCCCTCCTCCGTCACGTCTTCTGGCTCCGTGTTCTCCTCGGTGAAATATTAACTTTGGCTTTTGTCCTGTCCAATTCCGAGAATATTTATTTTCTGGCTTTTCTGGAACCAAAAACAGCAGAAAATAGGCAACTGGCACTACGACATCTTGTTCATAGGTTAGTTCCAGAAAACGTATAAAAATACCACAAAATGTAGACAAAGCAAAGCAAAGTGGATACTAAACAATCATGGAACATCAAAAATTATAGATACGTTTACGACGTATCAAGCATCTCCAAGCTTAACTCCTACTCGTCCTCGAGTAAGTAAGTGATAAAAAGAATAATTTTTGAGGTGACATGCACCATCACAATCAAGATCAAACTATTTTCAAGCATTGAAAGTTGGGATCAAAGTACTCTAAACATGAGGATGAAATATGAAGTTCTAACAATAAGACAAAGTAAATATGCTGCAACATGAAAGGATACAAACAAAGATTAATGAATAACAATGCATTGAAAGACATTTGTTTGTTTCACATATACAAAAAATAGCATAGTGGCATTCAGCTTGTCCCTCATGGAGTAGCAAAACATAAATGCATAGGACACCTTCAAAGTTCATAAGGGTGACTAGATATAAATAATTCAAGTGCAAGAAATATCAACGATATGAATTAACCAATAAGTTTTGGGACAATGCACATAGAACTAAGAATGGCAATTATGCTCTCTTAATTGGTTCCTAATGATAGAAGGTGGAGACTCAATATAATAGTGGAAGATAGGCCCTTGAAAGGGAAGCAGGGATTTCAAGTTTCATAAAGAGCTTCCAAAAATTATAGTACTTGTTAGCTTTAAGCTCTCATTTCCCCTATCATAAGCATCTTGAAGTGATTAAGGTTAAAGTGAACAAAGATGGAGTATATGCTTGACAAAGTATAACTTGATAATCTCATGTCCCTTGAGTACGAGGGACTCTCCTCGTGCTACTCAACTTTAGTTACCGGTAAGTTCTTGTCATAGTAAGTACATGTGTATCATAGAGAACCACCAATGGGGTAACCCTTGCCCAATGACATAGGAGCTATCCCATATCAAAATGACAAGGCAAGCAGACAATGAGCATCTCAGCAATCTTCTTATTTACCATGGGAAAATGGTGCTTTTTTTTCTCTCTTTCCTCATTTCTCATTTTTTTCTTTTTCTCAATCTCTTTTTTTAAGAAGAATGCTTCATAGATTGCTCACTATGGTGATGCTGAAAGTTTCCACCATGATTAGGCATGGCTTATGATAGCGGCCCAGGCGTTTCTCTAACACATATACATAACTCCATGGAATTACAAGCTCCCCTTTTATTTCACACTGACCACATCCAGAAACAAAAGAGCATGATATCAACTGGGTAGATATTTATAGGTGTTGAAAGCGTTCCCCATGATAGCACGGTTCTACTAATCCCAACTTATAAGTGCAAGCATATACAACATAGATGACACAATGGTTCAAGTTCATTCGGGGCAAGAAAAATAAAGTGTGCCATCAAGTTTGTGAGAGCTTTAATCACTAAGTTTTCACATAATTTTTTTAATTTGGAAGATACATAAAACAAGAATATACTTGGAATGGTGTAACACACCATGCATAGGAATTTATAGTGGACACTTTGGAATAACTTGGTTTCTTGGGAGTTGGATGCATGACTAGGGCTTACTCAATACAAGTGGAGGCTACCAAAAGACTAGGAGCGACCAACTAAGAGAGCAATAATAGCCATAATCATGTAGAGCGATAAAACATTACTAGGCAAAGCATAAAGTGGTACCACAAGTGAAAAACTAAATGATCATAGAGGCTAAGGTGATTGGTTCATATTCATAACATGGTGTGAGCATGTGCCAAGTCAACCCAAACAAAGCATCAGAGGAGAATACCACAATACTATGTTTTGTATGCTAAAACAACACATGATTCTTGAAAGGCACATTAAGCAATCCTAATTTTTTGGAACAAGTCACGCTACAGAAATAAACACTAAGCATAAGGTCAAAACAACATCTAGCATGACATGATAAAGTCTATGTCAAAGTCAAAGCAAGCTCCTTCTTGTAATAATAAAGCAAGAACTTCCTACTTTGTTCCAACACCAATCAACTTATTTGAAACAACACAGCAAAAGCGGGGGCCCAAATACTTTATTCAAGAAAACTAAGCAAACGAAAACCAAAAAAATAAAACTAATACGCTCCAAAAACAACACAACATTGCATGAAACAATAAAAACGAAGTGTCTAGAAAGACCTGATATTTTTATTGATGAAGAAGGGGATGCCTTGGGCATCCCCAAGCTTTGATGCTACCTCTTGAATATTTCTTGGGGTGACATGTTGTGGCATCGCCAAGCTTGATCTTTTGTCTATTCATCATCTCATTACATAATTCTTCCCTTACACCTAAAAATTTTCCTTCATACAAAACTTCACACAATCTTCATTAGCAACATTAGTGCATTCAAAATATAATAGACCTTTGGGTTTAGTTTAAAAACAGAAAAACTTTCACTAAAGACACAAGCTACTATAGAAATTACCTCAAAAAGTTCAATTTCCCAAAGAGAACCCAAAAAGGAATCAATAAAGAGGCAAATACAAATAATGGCAGAAATCTGTCAAAACAGACCAGCAGGTGAAAACCGATTTTTTAGAATACCTTATATTACTCAAATCAAAAAGTGTTTAACTAATGAAAGTTAGCTAACAACCTAGGGGATTTATTCAGAAAATTACAGCTCAATCTGAATTATAGAGTTTTTTCAAGAATTTTTAATGTGGAGCACAAAAATCTGTTTCAGGACAGCACTTCCCCAAATCTTACTTCCCTCTCATTAGAGGTTATTCTTGGCACAAAAATAAAATAAAAAGGATAAGGAGAGGTTATTACATAAGTATAACTTCCAAGACTCAAGAAAACTATTGGGTTATCTCCCAAGAAGTACTTTTCTTTAATGCCTTTAAGTTAGGCATAGAAAGATGCTCCCAGAAGAAATGTGAATTGAAGTAAAAGAGAGCATCAAGAAGAAAATTCAAAACACATTTAAGTCTAACCGACTTCCTATGCATAGGAATCTTGTAAGAAAATAAATCAAAGAAGAACATATTAACAAGAATGGGTAGATAAAACAAGAGCAACTTCAAAACTTTCAGCACATAGGGAGGTGTTTCAGTACCATGAAATCTTCTACAACCATATTTTCCCTTCTCATAATAATTTTCAGTAGCCTCATGAATAAACTAAACAATATAACTATCACATAAAGTATTATTTTCAATATCTACAAACACATATTTTTATCAAGCTCAAAAATAGTGGGATTAAAACCTTCAAACCCACTTTTAACAATTTTTTAACAAGATGACTGATCATTCTCAACAGGTATGGGGTTCAAAGATAAATTCAAGACCTCTCCAATCTCATTTTCAATAGTAGTACTATTAATATTATCAACCAATATAGGACCATCATCTAGAGCTTTATCATAAACTTTTTCTAAGCAAAACTCTTTAGTACCATTCATTTCGAAATTAGGCGCAAATAAAGGATTATCATAAGATTATCAAAATAGCATGGATTATCATAGATTACAAGATCACAAATATTATCACAAGTTTTACCCATGGTAGATATTTCAAAAGAATCAACAGGAACATAACATTCATCCTCTTTTGGTAAGCATGGGGCACAATCAAACAATGTAAGGGATAAAGAGTTACTATCATTAGAAGGTAGGCATGGGTAGCTAATCCATTCTTCCTCCTTTGTTCATCACTCTCCTCCTCTTTTTCATCTAATGAGCTTCCTGTTTCAGCAATTTGTTCTTCCACAATTATTAAGCAATGTCTGTAAAGTAAACAATACAATTGTTCCATGAACAAAAGATCGTTGTTTTCTCCCTAGTAGAAATAGCACATCTACAACCTTAGAGATTTATGTCACTTCCTAGATTCAATAAAGGCATGAACCCACTATCCGGCATAAATACTCCCTCTTGGAGTCACGGAGAGCATGCAAGATCTAAAACAACAAAGACATGATAGAATCAACAAGATAGAATCATTAATCAATCTGACATAGTAATCTCAACATCCATTGGATCCCCGCAAAAACAACATGCATGATTACTAATAGATGATCTTGATCATGAATGGAGCTCACAAGATCTAAACATGGTAGCACAAAGGACGAGAAACAACCATCTAGCTACTATATGGACCCATAGTCCAAGGTGGAAGTACTCACACATCATACCGGAGGCTGGCATGGTGATGAAAAAGGCCTCCGGGATGATCTTTCCCCTCCGGCAGGGTGCCAGGAAGAGCTTCAGATCCCCCTCGATCTACGGACGATGGTGGTGGCGGCTATGGACATTTTCGTGGAGATCTGATCGGGTATTAGAGTATTGGTATCGGGGCCTTCTTCTAGGCGAAGGGGGAGACCGAGGGGGTGCCCGAGGCAGTCGCACCCCCCTAGGCATGAGCCAAGGGGTCTCTTTCGTCTCGTCTTCTGGCTTTGTGTTCTCCTCGGTGAAATATTGACTTTGGCTTTCATCCCGTCCAATTCTGAGAATATTTATTTTCTAGCTTTTCTGGAACCAAAAATAGCAGAAAGCAGGCAACTGGCACTGCGGCATCTGGTTAATAGGTTAGTTCCAGAAAATGTATAAAAATACCTCAAAGTGTAGACAAAGCAAAGAAAAGTGGATACTAAACAAGCATGGAACATAAAAAATTATAGATACGTTTATGACGTATCAGTGTCCCGACCGAAAAATTACTCGGTTTCCTCGTGTCCAGGCGAGGTATGGAGGCTCATCTGACTAAACTCGATGCTGTTGAGCACATGGAATGGCTGAAGTGTCTCAATGATGTCAAGAAGTTCGCTGGTTGCCTGGCATCTATGAGTCGCTTCGTTAGTCGGTTGGGAGAAAAGGCATTGGCTCTCTACCAGTTAATGAAAATATCGGACAAGTTAATATGGACATCGTAAGATGATAATGGTTTTCATGAATTAAAAGAGATGTTAGCCTTTGCACCGGTGTTTGCTGCACCACTATACAAATAGACAATGTTGCTCTACATAGCAGCGACCAACAGAGTTGTAAGTGCCGTCTTAGTTGTGGGAGCGTGATGAGGAATGAAAATTAGTGTAGAGGCCAGTATATTATCTAAGCGAAGTTGTTTCCGGATAAAAAATATTATCCATATTATCAAAAAATGGCATACGACATATATATGTTGGCATAGAATCTTAAGAATTACTTTGAGTGGTTGAATCAAAGAACACCACATAAAAGTGATATGAAAAGAACCCATATCGGAGATAATGAGTAATAAAAATGCAAGTGGTTGAATCGCCAAATGGGATATTAAGCTAGCTCCATATGCTCCACAGTATGATATGAGAGATGCAATAATGTCTCAGGACTTGCGGACTTTTTTGTTGATTAGGCTGAAATGCAGTATGAGCCACCTCTATCTGACTCGAATTAGTGGAGAATGCATTTTGACGGGTCAAAATTGAAAACTGGATTACACGTCGGGATAGTTCTTACCTCGCCAAAGAAAGATCAATTAAAATATGTGTTGCAGATACATTTTGTTGTATAAAACAATGTGGCCGAATATGAGGCACTTTCTCATGGATTGAAAGTAGCAAAGGATATTGGAATTCGTCAGATTCAGTGTTTTGGTGATTCGGATATGGTAGTGCAGCAAGTGTCGGGTCATTGGGATGCCCTTGATGTAAATATGGAATTATATAGATTTCATGTATAGAAGATTAGTGGGTAATTTGAGGGATGTGAACTCCATTACGTACCTCGGGAAGAGAATGATGTAGCCGACACACTGTCAAAACTCGGCTCATCCAGGAAATCTATCCCTCTAGGCATATATCTCGAGCACCTCAGAAAACCATCAATTATCTCATCACCAGAGTCTGGGTCAATCTATATCCCGGCCAATCCAATGTCGGAAGTTGTCCCAATGGATATTGATTTGAGGAACGATCCGAATAACCTGGGGACTTACTCGGAAAACCCGGGGACTACCTTGCAGAACCCGGGGACTGCTCGGATTAATTGGCAGAGGTTATGTCGGCGAAAGTGATGTACATTGATGAAGTGATTTTTATGGCTCACGTAATACCAACATGGGCGCATCCAATCTTAGAGTTCTTGAAAAATGAAACTTTGTCGAGTGATGAGGTTTTGGCTAGACAAATCCAAAGAAGGGCAAAAGCTTATACCATCATGAAAAAAGAGATGTACAAAAGAAGTGTTACTAGCATCATACAGCGATGCATTGATCCGGTAGAAGGATAGGAGATTCTCTGAGATATCCACCAGGGAGAGTGTGGGCATCATGCCTTATCCAAAGCCTTTGTGGCCAAAGCTTTCTGGCATGCCTTATCCAAATCCATACTATGGAGCCTAAGGACAACTCTGAATCGATCAATAGGCTATACGCCATTCTTTTTGCTATATGGGGCAAAAGCTGTATTACCAGCCGACATAGTGCATGATTCTCCTAGAGTCACCCAATACACAAAATCCAAAGTGCAAGAAGCCCGACAAAATGATGTACATATGCTAGATGAAGCAAGAGAATTGGCATTGTCTAAATCCGCCATATATTAGCAGAATCTCCGACACTATCATACTTAGAAAGTGAACCCCCGAGTTTTTCGAGAAGGAGATCTGGTGCTTCCGCTTGTGCAGCGCATGGCCGGCATGCATAAACTATCACCTCCATGGGAGGGGCCATTTATCGTGAGCAAAGCACTATACGATGACGCATATTATCTCATAGATGCTCAAGCATAGGAGATGAATAAGGTGGACAGGTCAGTAGAAGATTCGAAACAGGCCATGGAATGTCGCTCTGCTTTTTCCATTTTACACTTAGCTAAAGTGTATGTGACGAGGGTTCGACTCGTCAATGCCCATTGTTATGGACTTGGGTTTTGGAGAAGATGGGGATGCTAGAGAATGCGAGACGGTTAACAGACATGCGGCAAGGGGACATGAGGTTTACCCAGGTTTAGGCCCCCGGAGGGAAAAACTACTCCTTCTTGTATGTTCTTGATTACGACTGAACCGAAGGTTACAGGGGTACGGAGATGCGATCTGGAGTGAGGTGTGTGTATGAGTTGTCCAGGTCTTCCTCGCTGTGCCCTTCTGGCCTTATAGATAGGCCAGGTCTCGGGGTAGATTGAGGGTTACAAGTTACGGTTTCACCCTTGAATATTCTATATACAGCTTGGTCGTGTTCTCCAAGGAGTTGAACTTCTATTGGGATTGGGCCACCCAGAATCTCCTTGGGAAGTAAGTCTTCATGTGGGGCTTCCCTGGGTTGGACCGGGTATACCAATGTGATGTACCCGTACGGTATATCCATGTCAGTATCCCCCGAGTGTTCAGTCGAATCATAGATTCTACTAGATACTCTATAATTTTTCGGGTTCTTCTCATTCGAACCTGTCTTTTGAATAAATACGTTAGTTCATAGGGATTTTTGATACATGCGTCTGACTCACCTAACAAGGATCAGTTAACTGTCATTGGACAAAACAACACGATCTTCTTCAGACTCAAGTCCCTGGACTCGAATTCGGAACAATGCTGGTGTAATTCGATTTAGGCCATTGAGGTCTTACAAAAGTCAAATTCTAGTGTTTTAAGTTAGATACCAAACGCGTCCGTCAGGATTTTTTATCGTGCCTGTTGTCATGGTATGTTATTGGCAGAGCGCAGTCTGGTGCATTACCCGGCCATCATATGATATCTGTAGGGCTTCTCTTTGTGTCATAGACATAGCATCCGAAGGTTTATCGCCACATAGGTGTTTCGGGTGAGCAAGAAGACTGATTCTCACTTAGCGTTAATTCAGGCAAAGTTGGCAAAAAGATTTTTGTCATACATGATCCGAAGGATCTCATTCGAATAATTCATCCGAAGTAGCCCCTGAGTGTCTGTTTGAGTCATAGACTCGAGCGGAGACTTTAATTCTACGGATGTCATCCACGCTAATGTTTTTTTGAATGCTTGACCAGCGCTCCCTATGGGAGTAGACCCCCGAGTCCATAGTGGATTCGCAGACTCGACGTAGGACTTGAAGATTTCTCCAAGGCATATTTACTAATGTATTTTCACAGGTGCGTGGCCAACACTCCTGATAGGAGTAACGCCCGAGTACTTGGTCGAGTCGTAGACTCGAGTGAGTACTTTCGTTCAGTCGAAAATTTCGAGCCATTGTTCGCTTTGCTTTGATGACGTCATTGCTAACGCCTAGTGAGCTCAACCATCTGTGGCAGCAGATATGCTGCGACGTGACGATCGTGGATCCCTCCTTCTGACGTGATTTTGACTAGTCACGCAGAACTTTTGGCAAAAATTATGGCGCCTCCTCGATTCCCGTGCATAGTGGGCGGCATGTCTATGATGGTTCGGGCATTTGTTGACACATGTACAGTGAGATGTAAGGCACGCGTTAGGGCTTCTACATCGACGGCTTCGTTTCATCTTCTTCGCCCTTACTATGGGGAAAATAGAGGAACTTTTACCCCTTCGCCATTTGTGTTCATCTTCTCCACTGCTGCCATTTCCAGAGCTCGTGCTTGTGCTGCGCGCTGGATATCCTCCGCGTTTTCCCCTTGTCGTTTCTCCGCTCAGATCGCCGTGCTCACTGCGCTAGAAAGATGGGCAAGTCTAAGAAGAGCTCCTCTACTGCAGTGGGTTCGAGCGCCACCGGTGCCCCCAAGAAAGTTTTCTCTCCCAGCCGCACCACCGATGGTGGATGGTGGTGTTCCTAGATGAGGGACGCAGACTTGCGCAAGCTATGCGAGGCCGGTCTGATCTCCAAGAACAAGGGCGATGCTCTTCTTCCTGATCAGGAGGTAATTCCGTGCCCACCCGAAGGGTTTCGGGTCATGTTCTATGCTTTTGTTGTTTGCGGACTTTCTCTGCACACCCACGAATTTCTTTGTGGGCTTGTTTTTTCCTACGGGCTTCATCTCCACCATTTATCATCAAACTCTCTTCTCCACATTGTCTGCTTCATCACGATTTGCGAGTGCTGGCTTGGTATCGAGCCTCACTTCACCCTCTTCCGAGACTCTACTTTGTGAAGAGGCAATCTGGCACTGGTGGCATCTATCCATTGGGTGGGTAAGGTATTTCCATCTGCCCCACTGTCCAATTTTTTATTCTATCTCTGCGAGTTCGTCTAGCAATGGCGGAACAAATGGTTCTACATCCGTGATGTCAAGCAGGACGACCAACATTACGGGATAGCCCCCTTCAACTCCACCCAGAAGATCACCCGAAAGCGTTTATGGTCAAACAACATCATGGAGGGTGAATACTAAGAGGTGGAGAAGTTGTATCAGCAGGTGGAGGATCTCCAGCTGATTGTGGGCAAGGAGATTAATGGTGTTGATATTATTCACACCTTCCTCAATCGTCGGGTGCAGCTGCTCCAAGTGAGGGCACATCCGATGTTTTTGTACTCCGGCGCCAATGATCCGACGAGAGTTTTGTCAAAGGAGATGTCTTCGGCTGAACTCGACCGGGTGCTTCGGCTTCTGCTAAAGCTCAAGGCCGAATAGGATCTACCGGGGAATTCTCTAACTTCCCCCTTCCATGCCAAGAAATAGGTCCCCTAGATAAAACCTGTATTTGCATGTAATGCTCTTTTGAGTGCTTCTTGCCTACTATTTTTGTTTGACTAACCTTCTGCTTTAGCCTTTAACTTGCTGAGCTTCAAGGTAAAGGGCATGATGACGCCTCTGCCTAAAAAGTACGAGGATGCACCAAACGATGGGGATGCGGAGTCCGAGTCAGAGTCTCCTACCACCTGTAACACCTCTAGTTCTACTAATACTAATTAGGATTTGTATGTGCATTCATGAGCATCATCATTTTAAAATGCATGCAAGAAAATAATCACAAAACCCTAAACCCTAATTTCCTCCCTCTTTGAAATGTATTCAAAATGGTTTTGAATTTTGAAAACCACAAAATGTTTGGAGCCCAAATTGAATAAAAGGGATCCATAGTATTTCACATATCTTACAAATCCCTCTGGTACTTTTGAAATGCCCAAAATAGTTTACAAATTGAATATACAAAATAGATTTGGAAAACATAAAAAGAAAAGGGTTTTGAAAATAAAAAAGCAGCCAGACCCCTAGCAGGCCCAGCCCAGTTCGCCTCTCTCTCCTCTCTCCCCTATGTCTGCCGCTCGCGCACCCGCAGCAGGCCCAGCATCGGCCCGCGCCAGCCAACCCCTAGCCCGTACTGGTTCGGCTTCCTTCCTTGTCGTCGTCTTTGTCGACGACAGCAAGCAGCTGTTTGTCGCTGTTGGCACCGTTGATCTCCACCGCCCACCCGGCATCGTCCGTCGAGCTCTGGACGAGGATAAGACCACCTCTCACGTTCCCTCACATCCCTATCCTCTCACTCTCCCCCATGCATGCTCTCTCTAGTTCTGTGCGAGCTCCCCAAACCTAGCTGCACGAGCTTCGATGATCCCCGCCATTCCCGACCGGCCCAGTCCAAGTCGTGACCACCGCTGAGATCGTCGTGGTGGACTTGTTCTTCCTAGCGAAGCCATAGAAGAGCGTGTGACCCCGATCGCCGGAATCGAGGCCATCTTCCCCAAGCCCGACAACCACCGCCGTCGCTATTGCAGTCTACCCTGACCTCCTCTCTCCTTGTCGACCCCTTCAACAACATTGCGGTGAGCTCCTGGGCCTCCCGACCCCTCCTTTCTTCCCCTTCCTCTCTAGTTCGGTCCCGTTCTTTGCACCGCCGTCGACCGCCGCAGATGCTCGTCGTAGCACCCCGGTAAAACCCCTACTAGAAAATTGCTGTTGTTTTTATTATGTGCATCATCATGACATCAACATGCATATGTCTGTCTAAAACTATTCCCAAAAAGCCCTATTTTATTTTCTATAAATCGCCCTCTCTCTATTTCAAATGTCAAACCCTGATCTTTGCCGGACATTTGGTTTGTCTAAAAACTACTTACAAAATGTTTTGTTTTTAAATAAATAAATAATAAAAACATTTTTTTAAACCCCCGAGGGAGACCGCCGCCGGCCAGGCCCAACGGCCCAGCTAGCAACAGTCTACAACCTCGGTAGCACCAAACCATAACCCTAAATATCTTCCCTTCCCAAACCCTAACCTGCCCCAGCCGCCACTCCCTACCGCGGCCACATCCAGCACACACGCACACCACGCCGACCACCACACCACACTATCACAACTCAACCCACCACACAACACAGGCACGCGCTCGGCCCCTTGGAACCCACCTCACATCGCTCCTGGCCCCACCCTACAGTGTCTTGCCCCACGCGTGGCCGCACGCGATCCCCAACCTCGCTCGCTCGCGAACCCCTCCTCTGGTCTCCCTCGTTTTCTCTCGCCCGCAGCCCTCCAGCGCCGCCACCGGTTCCTCGATTCCCTTCCTCGCCGCCAGGAGTCCCCGCCTCCTACTCGTTGCCAGGAACCGCCTGTCCTCGCCCTCCCCTCCTCCTGCCGCGGTCGGACGCCCTCCTCCCTTTCCCGTGCGCTCGCCGCACTAGTCGCGGCCACCTTGCGCCTTCCCATCATGGCCGCCGCCGTCTCTGCTTCCACCTACTCTGCGCCGACCCCACCCCGCCGCTCGCATCGCCTCTCCCCCTCGCACCCTCACCCCCCTGCAATCCCCGACCTCACCGCCGCCCGCAGAGCTCTGCCCGGCCGCAGCCTCTCCTGGGCCGCATCCCTGTCGATCGCCGCCCACCTCTTCCCCGGCCGCGTGCCGCACCTGGGTGCCCTGCCTGCTCTCCTCCTCCTCTCGGTTTCCCTCGCGACGAAATAACCGCCGCCGTCGCCAAGCTCCCCCTCCCCGCAGAGCTCCTTCCGCCGCCGACCTCCTTCTCCCGCGGTCGTGCCCTGGGAGCACCGCCGCCACCAGCGCGTCCTCCGGCCCTGCATTGGGCTCGCCCTCCCCTCTTCGACGTGAGGTCCAGCGAGGTCGTCACCGAGCTGCATCCACCCCATCTGCCAGCCGTGCCAGCACTCCCCTCTTCCCCGCTGCTAAGGACATCCCCCTGAGCAGAGCCCCGAAGCCCTCCGCCCCAGCTCTACATCACCACAGCGCTATCGTGTCCTCCCAAGCGCTGGTTTTTGTTGCGTGAAAGAGGGCATCGTTCACTTGGCCCCAAGTGGTGTGTGTCTGCTGCTTCAGGATGCACGCTTGGCCCTTTGTTTGGTTGCTCCTCTTGTTCTTGGACAGTGTGTAGGTTGTTGGCTAGCTGCTAACGGCCTGTGCGACTCCATCTGCCTACCGAAGCCACCCTACCTATCGACAAGGCCAACAAAGAGGAGTCCACCCCCACCCCGACAAGATTGTCGCGAAGCCGCCATCCTTTGGCCGAGATGTTTAACCAAGATCGACGCCGTGTCAAGTCCGTCCTCGGCATTGGAGTCGGAACGCCAAGATCACCCACACGGATCCGAAGGTCAAAACCCTAAGACCGATCCCGAACCCCTGGAACCAAGATCGCCAAACCCATGTGTGACCCGTTTCTAAGACCCTATTTTTATAATATGATATTTATCACCTATTGCATATTAAATTATTCATACTCGCATGCATGTTTAGTGGTTTGGGGGCACTATGCCGATTCACCTCATAATTAAATATGGAGACCATATGTGGGCGAATCTAGCCTTATTTTGGGCCCATTTAAACTTGTGTAGCGAACCGGTGATATATTTTGCCATATTAAGACAACATTTAAATCGCGGGGTATCTAAAAAAATTGAACCATTATTTAATTGTCGGGACCCCGATTCCGCTTAATTTTGCCTAATTGCATCGCATCTTTGCCATGTCATACATCGTACATGCATCATGCCCGTTCTCATGTCATAGAATTAAATAGTGCATCTGATGTTTCTTCTAGTGCTTTGCTTCTTCACGGATTAGGCCGATGAGTTGATGCGAGTGTCGACCCAATCTTCGGATGAACCTTCGACAATGTTTTCAGGCGAGCATTCTCCCCCCTTCTACCTATTTTATTTTTATCTTTATTTCATCCTGTTGATCTATTGCTATCTGTGTTGTGATGCTCTAGTTTCGTACCTGTGATATCCCTTGCGGCCTTATATTGCCTTGGACACCTCCTATTACCTGTTGCTTGGTAGATAGTTGGACTTGCGTGTCATAGTCGCTTGATCCAGTGCTGATGCGTGTCATCAAGTACCACATTTGTTGGAAGACTGCCATATGCTTTATGTTGGAGATGATTATAACTTTAATTATCGTTTAACAACTAAAATTGAAGTAGGTAAATAATGCAGAGGCACAGGTGGACAATAGATGTTATTTGGTTTTTAACCGTCCACTTGTGTACCGTAGGACCCCGAGTACTTGATACCTGTTCTTTGAATATTCGCACTATCCGCATGTGGGACCATGAATCCCCCTAGCCAGAGCTTGAGTCATATTTATTTATTGGGGCAACAAAGTAGTTTGGGGCTTTATTACTATCATGTACTTATGCCATGCTTTACTGCTTTATTTACGATTGCGCGTGGAGCGCCTGTACTGTTTAGGAATTGTGATACGTTTATGCGATATCGACACGCCCAGTCACACTTTCGGGTTCCCAGTCGTTTACAGCCGTCGACACAAACCTTTGGGTCCGTCTCGGAGCCGGCCAACTTCGTCGCGGGTAGCTTGGTGTGGTGGCCCCCTGAAATTTATATGAATCTTGCAATTGCTCTGTCGTGATGCCTCGTTGGGTTTTATTTGGTTTTTCCCGAGGTTGATCGTGCGTGTGTTGCTATTTGTGCCCCCTGCAGGGTAAAACTTTCAGAAAGCCGTGTCCGTGGTTATGGACGACTTGGAGCACAGTATCTCGATCATAGACAACTATAACTAAAGTAGTGCTATAAATTTGACTTTATAATGACTAGTAATCAGCTTCATTATACTGGAATGGCTAAATAAAAGTCCCCACAATTGCTGGTTTGGGTTGTCACCTGTTACCATTGTATCTGACTAGTAAGTATTGCAACTACAACGGAAATGGCTAAATAAAAGTACCAACAACTGCTAGGTTTTGGGATGCCTCATGCTATATGTATCTGACTAGTAAGTACTACAACTATAACGGAATGGTTAATTAAAACTGCCCACTGTTTATTATATCATTATGACTCATGCTATCTATATCTGACTAGTAATTGTCGCAACTATAACGAAATAAATAAAACTGCCAACTGTGTGAGTTCCTCGGTTGACTTTCTCTGTTGGTATCGAGGGGGAATACCGGGATGGGTATTTATGGTGTTAGAATCGGGTTGGATCCGAATAGGTCTTTCTTATCCCTATCTGATAGCCGCCGGATGTATTGAGTCTCTATAGGTTGTTTAGTGCATGTTGTGCTGCCACTTCAGTCCACCATACCTATGTAGGCGAGGACCGCCGAATTCTAGTCTTGCCATGTACTAGCCTCAGTACTGACCGCTCTCTTTTCCTTTGCCTTTGTCGGCACCCTTTTTTTTAAGCAGGTTTTGAGATTGAAGTCGTTAGCAGGGTTATCCTTCTGGCTTGGCCTGGGTAGGGTTATGGACTCCATTGGTTATTCTTCAGGGCTCTTAGCCCCATTTGCATCTTGTCCGTAGTCGGACGTTGTATCATTTTTAAGGTGATTTGGATCTTTGTATGGTACTACCTCCGATCCAAAATAAGTGTCGCCATTTTGAACTAGAGTTAGTTCAAAACCGTGACACTTATTTTGGATCGGAGGGAGTATATCTGTATTCTTGACTCTATGAGTCATTGTTATATATATCTGTTCTGTGGGTTCCATCGTGGACTATTGTGTAATGGTATTACTTCGTTTTCCACCCGCACGAAAGTGCCTGGTGGGCACCTTTGAATTGTTTCTATGCGGATTTGGCGGTAATCGCTGAAGCTTGCATATGATCGATTTTGAGGGTGTTACAGTCGAAGACCATGCTCCGGTGACCAAAACATAGCAACGCCGCAACCAGTGAGTTCCCCTTGCTCACCTCGTTCAAATAGGCTAGGCATCGCAGACCCGCGCGCCCTCCTTCGCCATCGACGGTGGACGCCGAGCTGACGTCACGCCTACGTCAGGCTGACGTGGCCCGCTGGCCCGCTGACCATTGACCGCCACGGTGGCAACGAACGCGACCCAGGTCCCACCTTCCAGTCACAGTGGCTAGACGCAACCACGGTGAAAAAGAACCCCACCGCTGTGTTTACGACATAATGATGTAATAAACCCTTTAATCTTTTCTAGAAATTGCAGAAATTAATATAAACTTGTAAATTCAATAACTTATTATTTATAAGTCATAAAAATATGTGTAATATATCAAAATGTTCAGAAAAATGAGATCTACCTCTTTAAGCTATGATCTTGCATTGTTAATCGAATTAATTTGTATGTTAATTAGAAGAACTAAATATGCCCCTCTCATATGAATTCGGAGTTTCCCCGAGTTAGGGTTTGCACCCCTCGGAACCCCGATTAAACTACCGAGCATGTCTTAGGGTTACATTTTAGTATAAATTAACTTTCTTGAGCATTGCATCGATGCCATGTGTTGATTGTTTCCCTTTATTTCCGGTGTTTGGTTCTTCTCCGGTAGAATACGATATCGGAATCGAGATCGAGATCGAAGCCCGAGATCAACATTGTCGAAGCTCAAAGACCAGTACTTGGTCAACTATAACCAAGTCAAGTAAAAGGTGTCAGAAGCTCTGCTTTCTGGTTATCAACTGGCAAAGGCAAGCGAAGCCCCACACATACGTATGAACCCTATGCTTTCAAAGTATTTCATTCATGCCATGTGCATGTGATTCTAAAGTCTTTTATAGATAGATAGAGTAATCCTATCTTATGCATGTTACCTTTGAAGACTATGTTCTGAGTCCTAGCAGTGGACCAACTAACTTGCCTATGGACCAACTAACTTTCCTAGTAGATTCCATGAGTCACATAGTTCAGGATTTCCATTCGACATACACATCTCGGTTGTTTTTGATTGGAGGTGAAGGAGGTGCATTCATAAAGGGTAGGTAAGCGTGGCCGGGAACAAGATATGCACGGCATCCATAATCTTGAACCCCGCACACATCATTAGTGTAACACCCTCGGATCGGCCCTAGGCAAGTTTTAGTGATTATCGCCAAACCCACATAGAAATGATTCAAAGGTGTCCACCAGGAACTTGCGTGCGGGTTGAAAATGAAGTAATATCATTACACAATAGTCCACAACGGAACCCACAGAACAGGTATATACAACAACGACTCAAAGATTCAAGAATACAGATATATACTACACAGATCCAAATCATCTTGAAAATGATACAACATCCGACTACAGACAAGATGTAAATTAAGCTAAGAGCTTTGAAGAATAACCAATGGCGTCCATAACCCTGCCCAGGCCAAGCCGGAAGTGTATCCCTGCTAACGACGTCGATCTCAAACTTGTCAAACATAAAGGGGTGCCGGCAAAGGGCAAAGGAGAAAGAGAGCGGTCAGTACTAAGGCCAGTAGACGGCGAGTCTTAGAATTCGGCAGTCCTCCCCAACATAGGTATGGTGGACTGAAGCGACAGCGCATCATGCACTAAACAACCTATAGAGACTCGATACAACTATCGACTATCAGAGAGTGATAAGAAAGATCTATTCGAATTCATCCTAATACTATCACCAATCATATCCATCCTGGTATTTCCCCCTCGAGACCAAACGAGGAAGTCATGCCAAGGAAACTCACACAGTTGGAGATTGTATCCATTCATTCCATGGTGGTTATCCAGCTTACTAGTCATATCAGATACAAGTCCAATTATAACAATAAACTTTAGTTATAGTTGTCTATGATCGAGAATTGTGCTCCAAGTCATCCATAACCGCGGACATGGCTTCTCGAAAACATTTAACCCTGCAGGGGTGCACCAAAGTTTCCACATGCACATACACCCTTGTTGTCAGATCAGGTAGGTACAAGATCACAAAACATACACCCAACAGTATGTCAACGGGGTTTCGGACACGACGTTTCCCAGACCCAAATCAAGTACATGGGGGGCCACCCCACTAAGATACTATCAACGAAGTTGGCTAGCTCCGGAATGGACCCAGAGGTTTGCGTCAATGGCTGTAAATTACTGGAAACCTGAAAGTGTGACTGGGCTTGTCGATACTACGAAAACACTCCGCATTTTTTCCTAAACAGTACAGGCGCTCCACGCGTAATAGTAAATAAAGCAGTAAAGCATTGCATAAGTACAGGATAGTAATAAATCCCCAAACTAGTTTGTGGCTGCCAGTACTATACTTTGAAATCAGGTAGTAAATCGATGGGGGTGCCCACACACCCCACCTGTGGTTAGAGCGCTCGATCTCACAACAGGTGTCAAGAACTCGGGGTCCTACGGGACACCAGTGAGCAGTTAAAAACCAAATATTTTCTATTACCCACTCGTGCCTCTGCATTATTTACCTACTTTCAATTATTTTTATTAAACAGTAATTAAATATATGATGATCTCCACCATTAAGCATGAGGCATTTCTTCAACAACGGTGGTACTTGAGGACATCGAAACAACACCTGAGCAAGCAACTACGACTTGCAAGGACAACTATCTACCAAACAACAGGTAATAGGAGGTGTCCAAATGTAACATCCCAAAAATACTAAACTTGAATCATCAAACTCTAATCATCAAATTTAGGGTTAACAAAACCTTTTCTAAATAAAAATATGAAAGCATGCATGTGTGTATGCATTTCATTTGGAATTCTTTTGAACCACCTTGTTTGTGTGTTGCTTTGCTTGTAAATGGATTCTTAGGTGAAATAAACATCATCCAAACATTTCCCAAACTTTTCCCCAAGACAAATAAATCAAAACAAATAAAATAAGGGAATGGTCATTCTGACCAATTTAACTCCCATGCCTACTTTGGCTGACCCAAACTTTTAGAACTTAACAGAAACTTGTTTGGATCTTTGCACCCCTTGATTGTACTCATAACAAAGTATCAAGGCCCACTTTGTGATCATCCAAAAACTTTCAAATGCATAGTTTAAATGACAGTTTTCAAAATTGAATCTTTATCATATGAGAAGATCCCACTTTTTCAAAAACCACTCAAACAAGCTCAACTTTCAAAAACCAAGCATCTGCAGACTCACCAGCACCAACATAGCACACCCACCAAAAATCTTTTCAAAATTCAAAACTTGAATTCTTACGGCCATTTCATCAAACACTTTGCAGACACAAATCATCAAAATATTAAACACTATTGTGAGCAGTGATTGAAGCCTAACTTGTCCCCTCTCTAGCTCACAACCATATCAGTAGATCATCTAGCAAGTTAACCAAGCACTAGCCTCACTGTAAGATGGGCAATGACATCAATGGTGAACAGCCGAAGCTCACCATGCCACCCCAGTGGAGACAGCAAGCTAGAAGGAGATTTAGCCGTGCCAACCTTGTATGGGAGGTAGCCCACCGTCCATCGCCACTCCCTGTCCCAGCCACGAGCGTTGCCAAACCCTGGACCACACGCACGGACCGCGCCCAGCTCGCCAGCAACCATGCCGAGCATGCGCCAGAGCCCCCCGCTCGACCGACGCCCACAGACCGCGTGCCGCCCTCGCCGCGTGCATACATGATTGCCACCAACCCAGGAGACCGCCAGACATCCCCGTTCGCCGCCCCATGACGCACAGCCACCGCTCGTTGTCGAAGACGCCGCCTCTGCCACGCAGAGCATCACACGTTCCAGACCAAACCGCACCGCCCCTACGCACGCATTAAAGCCGTAGAGCATCGCCAGGAGACCACCAAGCGATCGCCACCGCCGGCCATACCTCTAGCCGCCCGTAGCCATGTCTCCACCGTCGACTGCCCATGCTGTTCGGTCTCGTCGTCGCGACTATAAATAGAGGCCACCCCCAGCCGAATTGAGCACACCATCTCACTCCCCTCTCCTCACTGATCGTGCCACTCCTTTCCCGAAGCAAGGCGAGCAGCACTTTGCCGGAATTTCGTCGGAGCCTGCTGCCTCAGGAGAAGAAGGGAGCCAGCGATTGGAGCCGCCCTAGGAGAAGCTGTCGGTACCAGGAGGTTCGCCGTTGTCGACTTCGTCGTTCGCCCACCTCGCCGACCCTCGCCTGAGCCCCGGTGATCCCCCAACGACCCCCACCTGTCGCGTTAGGTTTCTGTCTTGCCGGCGTTGCCCAACGTCGACGATGAGCCTCAGCCGTTGGATTAGAACCAGATCGAACGCACCACATCGCCCCATACCGCTTCGCACCCACTGTCTCACTGACGCGTGGGGACAGCGACTTAACCAGCCCGCGTAAGCGCTGTGCTTAGCAGGCCGGCCCAGTATCGCTTCCCGCGCAGCCCAGTTATTTGAATTTAACCTTTTTCATTTTATTTCAAACACACTTCTGTACCCAGTTTCAAAAATCAACCCAGGTCGATTCAGTGAACCAAATTGAATGAAACCAATTTTGTTAGAAATTTCTGGGAATGCTGAATCCAAGCCCGTTGGATTCAAATCATTTGGGTCTGTAGATCATCCATGGTAAAAATAACAAGGCAGAAGCTTTTCTGCATTCAAACATTTTTCAAATTTAAACCATAATAGCTTTTGAGTTGATTCCAACTCTCAAAAATCACATTTAACCATACCTTTCAGAATATATAAAAGTATATAGGTTTACTTACAGAAATAATGACCAAGTAATAAAAGAATGCCACATAGGAATTTCTAGCCACTTTAGTTAATTAAAATAAAAGGGTAATACCTTATTAAATTGTGACACCACTTTAAATCAGATTCCCATGGACTAAAATATGTGGTGATGACATGTGTCAACATGATCCCATGTTTGGTTTGGAGAATATTAAATCTTAATTAGTTTTTCAATTAGTAGAAATTACTTTTCTAAAAAAATAAAAGGAATTAAACCAAACTTTAATCTTGTAATGTTAGTGATGATGCTAGATCATCTATAGGACCCTTTTGTGTGATGATTGCTAGTAGTTAAGTATTGTTTGGTGATTGTGTACCTCGTATTTATTCATACACGCTAGTACCGACCAAGGATACGAGGAGGAAGGAGGATACTATGAAGAAGAAGCCGAGGAGAACTTCAAACACTGCTCTGCCAAGGCAAGCTAACACTTGCAATTATGAAAGTTAGATAACCTATGCAATGCACTAAGCATGCTTGGTTAGAGATATTTGATGATACCCAATCCTAGTTTTACTTGCAAGCTTTCTACTTTATTTCTTTATCAAAGCTATTACTTAGAGTTTACTTAAGTGATTTGTAGATACTAGAAAGAAAATTGAAGGTTGCATAAAGAGCATAAAATTTGGCCTAAGCTAGATAATCTTTATGTCATCCTAAGGCATGAGACTGAACTTAGTTGAAACTCCACTAGTTTACCACCCCTCATTAGTACTCACTTCCACTTGTAGATGCTAGTGCTAAGCATAAAACTTGATCAAATTTAGATGGGAATACTTGGTGAAAATGGTTATGAAAACCTTAGAATGATGGATCATTCTACTTAGAATGGTGATGAAAATGTTGAGGCATGAGCCTTAGCCCTTTATAAAACTGATGGTTGTCTGGATGCGATACCATTCCAATTTTATCGTACAACCACGATACTCGAAGATTGGGTAGGGTTTGACTGGAAACTTATATATCTTAGTATTAGTTCCCTCACGGCCAAGGTCTAAGCTGAGGCTACCTTGTGAAGATTGTCCACCTGTGAAGTACCCAAGATGACAGTTGGTCATGGTTGGGAGGCCAAACTCACAGGAGAGGTGCTTATACTAGGGCGTGTAATTGAAAGGTTAGGATTGATTATCCGCATACTGAGTATGGTGAATTCAGGATTTGTTCCTGACGGATGTATCGAATATTGTGGTGAAAGTGTACAATCTCTGCAGAGTGTTAAACTATTCGAATAGCCACGTCCGCGGTTATGGACAGTTGGAGTGGCCATACTGTTCCCCTGTCAGATGTTTTCAAAAGACTTGTGAAATGAATTTAGACTTTGACTTGACCACAATAGGGTTGTGATATGAAATACAAGTTTCCTACTTAGGAGTTATAAAATTTTGACTAGCTTCTCTTGCTTCTCAGCTTAGTAGAGATAAATCTGGCTTTTGCAAAACAACCCTAGAGCCTAGTGTCCTATTATCAAAAACCCCTTTCACTTGTTAGTATTAGTTTGCGAGTACTTAAAGAGTACTCATGGCTTTGTCCCTGGCTATTCCCATGGCCAGACTATGAAGAGGAGTACCTGGAGGATGGACCCCAGGAAGGTTACGACAACTAGGATCATCTCCCATCGTCAGCATTGCCTGTGACCCCGAATATGGAGCTTCGCCTATGCTACCGTTATTATTACGTATTCCGCTGCATGAAGTTGTATTAAGAACTGGATCATGAGATCCCTATTTGTGTAAGACCTTATGAATGGTTTGTAATGGATGATGTACTGTGGTATCCAATTCTGTTATGTCTCGCAAAAATGGTAATCCTGGGATTGCGATGTATGGCATAACAGGCATCTGGGATTAAAAATCCGGGTGTTGACACCAAAGAAATATAATGGCTGCAAGGGATATCACGGGTACGAAAACTAGAGCAGCACAACACAGATAGCAATAGATCAATAGGAGGAAATAAATACTTTAAAATTAAGATAGGTATAAAGGGGGAGAATGCTCGCCTAGAAATACTTCCAAGGATACACCGGAGATCGAGTCGACTCTCGCATCAACTCATCGGCCTAATCCATGAAGAAGCAAAGCGCTAGAAGAAACACCAGATATACTATTTAATACTACGTCATAAGATTGGGCATGATGCATGACATGGAAAAGTTGCGATGCAATTAGGAAATATTAAGCAGAACCGGGGTCCCGATAATTAATTATATGGTTCATGTTGTTTAGATACCCCACAATTTAAATGTTGACTTAACAAGGCAAAACATGTCACCGGTTTTCTATGCAAATTTCAATAGAGCCAATATTAGACTAGATTCGTCCGCATATAGTCTCCAGAATTAATTATTAGGTGAATCGGCATAATGCCCCCAAACCACAACATATGTATGCGACATGAACAATTTATATGCAACAAATCATAATGTCATATATTATAAAATATAGGGAGTCAGATAGGGGTCACACATTGGCGGATTGAAGATCTTGGGGTCAGAGGGGTTCGGGTTCGGTCTCGGGGAGTTCGGTCTTCGAATCCATGTCGGCGCACTCGGGGTCTTGGCGTCTTCGGGTCCATGAAGAAGATATTGTCGATCCGGCGTGATCGCGCCAACTTCCATTTTAGAGTTCTCGGGTTCCATGAAGTAGAAATTGCGTCGGTGGTCTTCAAATACAACTTCATGGTCCCTCTTGTTCATCTACAAGTGTCGGTCTTGGTCCTTCGGCAACTTCACTTCATCAGCATAGAGGAGGCGAAGATATTGTGATCCTCAGGAACAAGGGGTGTGCAACACACAAACAAAAAGAGGACGAGACAAGCCAACACAGGCGCCAGGAACACGAGACGAGGAGAGGACGCAAGATGTTGCACAAAGAAGGTTGATCACTCTGCACATCTACCACACCTCCACTGGAACAACATGCGACCACAACAACACAAAGGATTAACAAGAGGAGCCCAAGGGCAGGCCACGGGCGCACGTCAGACCGAAAGCAGCGACGCATCAAGGAGTTTTCGGATATGCACCGCCCGAATGGAGAAGACAGGGACGAGACGAGGCAGGGAAAAGCTTGGAGAGGGGGAGCTCCGGGACAAGCTGGCAACGGGGAGGTGGCCGGCAGCGGCGGAGGGAGACCGCGACTAGGGCCAGTGAAGCAGAGAGGCATACCAGCGGCGGCACGCTACGACAGAGCCTGCAGGGCACGACCTGAGCACAAGGAGGGGTCCGCGGGAGACGGCGTCTCGGGGACAATCTTGATGCAGAACGGCCGAAGCCGCGCACGACCGGAGACCACAGGCGGCGCCATGGCTAGGGGGCATGACGGCTAGCTTGAACGACGGAGGGGGTTGCAGGCGGGGCCGGTCAGAGGCAGGGTCAACACGGGACCGGGTGAGGTAGAGGGCACCATCGAGTGGCAGGGGACGAGGAGGCATGGGTGACAAGCCGGGGGAGGCGACCCTGGCAGCGGCAGAGAGGAAGCAAGGAGAGGGCGGGTTGCAGGGAAGGGATCACGATGGAGCGTCGGGGTGGGACCCGGGCAGAAACGTGATGGGTGGTGGGCGCTGTGGTGTTGCGTTGAGTTTAAGGTGGTTCTGGGCTTGTCGAGTTTGTGTGCGGCATAGTGCGCGTGCGTGCCCAGCCGCCGGGAGTGAGTGGCTGGCGGCAGCGGGGGTGTGAGGGTCTGGGGTGGTTTAGGTTTAGGGTTTGCCAAGAATTTAAGGTTTGGGGTAGCTTAGGTGTGTTTGGCCGGGTAGTAGGTGGTATGGTCGGTTGGGCCTCTAGCCTGACCGGTTGGACTGCCTTCCCGATAAAATATTTACTTTAAAACATTTATTTGTTTCATTTTAATAAAATATTTTATAATTGTAGAGGCCTGAACCCAATAAGGTACATGTCCCTGTGATTGCACCACAGTTTAATATGTAATATCAAGAAACAAAAGGTCATGTTACAACTCATAACCAGGAATAAAATAGTTCATTACAACTTACATAGCTCATATGGCTATCTTATTACAAAGCAGTAGATACAACTATAAAGCATGTAGTCCTTCATCTTCATATTCCACATGCAAACATGTTGGTTGTAGACTTGTAATCCCTACTCATCATACTTCACTAATAGTAAACAAACCTGCAACATAATAAGTTACAGCCACAAGGATCAATACATTTGAATTGTATTGGCAAGTGATATCATATTGATATAGAGATTCTAGCATCTATATGAATATATGGCTAAGTGGAGTTTTGGTTGGCCTTTGCATAAAATAAGTTTTCCCTATCCTTTGTAAAATAGTCTTTCTCTTTTTCAAAACACTTCAACAAACATGGCACACTGGATACACACCAGGTGCTTCCCTTGTTCACCCAACAAGTTTGTAACTTAGAGAAATTAGAATGATGAGATTCTTGAACTGCTTCACTGTCTTGATGCTCAAAATTTTCCATAACCGGGGACATGGCTAAGTACTTAGTTTTTACCCTCTCTAGAGGTGGTGCACTTTTGTCACATCCCAAAATTTTCCAAATTTTGAAATGTGAAAAGTAAATAAACAAAAGAATAAAATGTTGAAATTTAGGGTGAAAAGAAACTTTTTGATTCCAAATGTAAACATCAAAACCCATCTTGAGCAAACTTTGAATAAAAAGGGAATCAAACAAAATTTCAATCAAGAGAAATTCATTCATCAATAAATGTATCTTGAAATTTAAACACTTGGAAAAGTTAAATCAAAACCCTAAAACCCTAATGGAATAATTCATTTCCAAGATCTCTTTAAGACTATGGATTTGATCCATATAAAAATTTGTCAACAAATATTTATAAATGATCAAGAATTATAAATAAAAATATTATAAAACCATATAAATTGGTTTCACTCATTTTGGAGCCATAGATAAAAAAATATGAATTTAATAAGTTTAAAGGAAATATTTTCCAAGGCTAATAAAATCTCCTATCTAAATCCATACCAAATCTTGAGCAAAGTAATCCTAAAAGGATTTGAAAAGATAAACAAATATTAAATAAAACCAAACAACTTGGAATCGCCAATTTTGGATCTTTAAATAAAAACATATGGATTTAATAAGGCAAAGAAAGAAATAAATAAGGAATATTTAAAAGCCAAATTAAATCTTGGCCAAATCCATAAGCAGATGGAATAAATATAATCCAAATAAAATAAAG
Organism: Avena sativa; assembly: GCA_916181665.1. Taxonomy (NCBI): domain Eukaryota; kingdom Viridiplantae; phylum Streptophyta; class Magnoliopsida; order Poales; family Poaceae; genus Avena; species Avena sativa. Next base: position 244,636,357 of record OV702297.1, read on the forward strand.
GGATAAATAATATTCAAATAAAAGTATATGGGATTAAACCGTATTCAAATGAAGACAAAAATCCCTAATAAAATGATTAAATAAATCATGGGAAAAATAATTGAAATTAGCTAAGAGGATTAAAAGTTATATAATTTACTTAAAAAGAATAAAATAATTATTTGAATAAATAATGTGGATTGGAACCATATTTAAATCTTATTTATAATAAAAACAAATGTCTATTTTAAATAAATAATAGACCCTAAAAGGGTAAAAGAAATTATCCCAAAATGGACTTTATAATACATTGTTAAAATAGAATAAACACTTACTGAAAAATCTCGAAAAGATTTGATGATTAAGTCTGATTTCAAATAAAGGTTTGAATTTAAATCAGAATAATAGAAATAGAAAAGATAAAAGAAATCAGTAAAAAAATAGAAAATGAAGCCAGTCCACTAAACCTACCCAGCCCAGCAAAGCATCTGGCCTAGCAAGAGCCCACCCAGTAACCCTCACCGAATCGATTTCTCACGCACAAACTCACTCGCACAGCAACTAACTCTGTGACCCCACACGCGAACGCTCACATCATTGACGAACAGGACCCACAGCAACCTCATCATCAACCTCACGCGACCCATTCCCGCTGCCTTTCTCAATCGTTAATCTCCGTCGTAAATTCGTGTAAATGGCGACGTTAATCCCTCCAGAGACCACGCCCTCATAAGCGCCCTCCTTCCCTCTACCTTTCCCCTCAATCCCCCACACCTCTTGGCCCCTAGGATGCCCAAATTGTTCGCGGCAACGCCACTGGCTCCGACGAGCTCCTCCGTCGATTCCGGCGAGAACAACCACACCACTGTCCCCACTTCACACGAGCTTCCTCGCGAGGATCTCCTACACCTGCCAGTAGCTTCTATTTGTCCCCAGGCGCCCCATAGACTTGCCTTCGTCAATGACAGAGCCACCGATGGCGTTTGTCTCAACTCCAGTGACCCTTGCCTGGTAACTCTGACCTCGCCTCTCCCTCTCGATGATGCTCATGTGTTCTCCACACTCGCCCGTGTCTAATGAACCCTCTGCCTCGCCTTTTTATGCCTTGCAGCATCGGCAACAACCACACCTGAGCGTGCTCGTCGCTTGTACCAACTCCGGTGAGCAATCGCCGCAGTTCCCGTGCGCCCCTCGACGAATAGCAACCACCTAGAGCTTCTCATCATCACGGCGAGTTCGGTAATGTCCTCCTCCCTCTCCCGTGCTTCCTGATTCGTCGGCAACGCCACCGCTAGAGCACTCTGCCGCTCGCCACCGTCGTAGCGCCGTCCATCTGTGGTCGCCACCATTTGAGTCGTTTGATTTAGATCGGATGGATGCGATAGATAACTTAACGAAGGGGTACGAAGCGATCTATGTCGTGCGATTTACTTTAGATCCCGCGGTCCACAGAGCGCGATCCGTGCGAACCGGTACCAGCAAATAGGATTAAGACACGTGGCCTGAGTCTATCTGTTAAAATCCAGAAAATGATTTTGTTTGTTTAAATTTGCAAAAATCATAACTATTGTTATGCTTGGCCAAATTTTACAAATTTATATCAATGGAATCACAAAAATAAAAACTTTGCAACCATGCCATTAGTTCAATATTTTGCTTCTGTAAAGTTGGGTGTTTTTGCAGAAACATATTTAGGCTTATTTTGTGTATAAAATTTATTCTAAAACTGATATTAGGGTAAAATCTTTTGTAAATGTTTAGTTTTGAACCTATTGACCATAAAAACCAACTTTTGGTTTTAAAAGTATATTTTGTGACACTAAGAAATTAATCCTTGAATAAAGGCATTTCTAGTTAAATAAAAATATGGATTATGGTTTGAAAATGCTTTATGAGTAAAACCTTTTGAAAATGGTTTGATTTAAACTCTCTGACCTTAAACACAAAGTTTTAGGGTTTAAAAATATATTTGATGAACCCTAGTAAAAAACTATTACTTTGTTTAAAGGCATTTCTAGCAAATAAAAATATTGCATTGAATTAAAAATGGAATTTGGATGAAACCTTTTGCAAATGGATTAATATTAAACACCTTGACCATAAACACTAACATTTCTGTTTAAAAATATATTTGACTAACACTACAAAATATTACTTTGATTTAAATCGTTTTTAGCAAAACAAAAATGATTTAAATGGCCATTTTCACCAACTTGAATTTAAATGGTTTTATCACTTTTGTAAATTACCAATAGGAGTTTTAAAATGTTTATAGCCTATTATAAACCACTTTTCCAAATAAAACAATCTTTTGCATGCTTGCATGCATTGCTGATTTTATTGTTTTATGTGGTGAATTGTTTGAATGCTAGTTTGAATATGTTCTTGCTTGATTGAATTATAGTGAAATTTGAAGAGTGTGAGTATTGCAAGATCAAGGAGTGAACCAATATTCTCTACTAAAAACGCAAGTGATACTATCATCCATGTCCTACTATTTTCATTACACTTAGTAGAATTTTTGTAGTATGCATGATAAGGCCACTATATTACTATGCTATGCTATGTCCTATTAGGATATCCTTTGTATCTTCCTTAGTGGAAACATCATAGTTGTAGTATGCTTAGCCCTGCTATAGACTTGGGGTGGAATACCATGTTATGAATATATGAAGTGTTGGAAAAATATATGTTTTATATAAAAAAGTACTCAATGAATCACCTGGGTGGAATGTGGATACTCAATTGTGGATAAGGTGGCAACAAAGGGAACCATGTTTATATGGCTGTCTTTTTTATATGCACACTAGAAGAAAACCACCTAGGGGCTTAGAGATTGAAAATGTTTCTCGTACAGTGGCTTCCGTGTACAGCCACATGCTAAATGGGCACTGGCTTAGTCAGTTACATAGTGGAAGACCCTTGCATTGGCACCTACTCAGGTTAACCGGATTCATGTATTGGAAATATATCCTTACATTGGTGCCTGGTAGACATGCTAGCATTATGTCTTGGGAGGACTTCTATGGAAAGACTTTGTCACATTCTCGATCTGCCGGTACTCCATTTGGTGTATACTTATCCAGCTGCCACTGGTGGCGTCAAGACGATATTGTGTCATGTGGGTAAAGTGTACAACTTCTGCAGAAGATCAAATTCTTAGTACTTAGCCGTGTCCCCGGTTATGGACAACTCTTAGCAACTAAGGCCTGAAGCTATGGAAGATCTCGACATTCCAATTTCTCAAAGTAAAACTTGATGGTGTCAACAAGGGATTAGAAGCACTTATAGTTTGCCAAGAAGTTCAGAAAGATTGTTAAAAGATCAAAACTATTTTTGAAAATATAGGATAAAACCATATTGATTTCTGCAAATGAGCCTAAACCCTACTTAGCCAAATATGCATGTATTGATAGACTCCAACTTATTTCCACATAGTAGTGAAACTTGCCAATACAATTCAAATGTATTGACCCTTGTGGCTATAACTTATTATGTTGCAGGTTTGTTTGATGTTAGTGAAGTGTGTTATTACAAGTCTACAACCAACATGATTGCCTGTGGGACTTTGAAGAGGAAGGACTCCATGTTATATAGTTATATCTGCTGCATTGTAATGAGATAGCCAAATGAGCTATGTAAGATGTAATGAATTATTTTATTCCTAGTTATAAAGTTGTATTATGACCTTTGTTTATCGCTATTACATCTTAAACTGTGGATGCTAGCTATTGATCCAGGGACTTGCATTGTAAACACAGGGATCTCTACCTTATCAGGTTGGGACCTTTACAGATGGTATCAGAGCACTGTGTTGCCTGTAGGATTGTAACCCAAGGATTGGACAAAACCCCTTAGAAAAATAGGAGTTGTATTTGTTCCAAAACTTATTTACAAATAATCTTGTAAACTCTTTCCTCAACCTTTTTGGTTTTGATTCTACATCTCTTCCTTTTTCAACTTGATGGACAAAGCCTCCACCATGACCAATGACTTCAACTTTAATTTCACCAAGGACTTCAACTTAGAGATCACTAAGGACTACAAGTAAGAACCAAGAAACATTAGATTGCCTACCAACTATCTAAGACATTGATAACATGTTAGTGTATGGATCATACTGACCTATGAGGTATGACTATATTAGGTTGATTGTAACAAGAAAACTTGTTGTTTCCTTCAACTCATGAGTTAAACCCATAAGTTGTTAAGTGATTAGTTACTTGTTGATTGTTTGATTGAACTTGTTTGTTAGAACTTCTTTAGATCTATCTATCATTACTTATCCCTATTAAACCAACAGATGCCTCCCCGTCGTGCCAACCCCAACCAAAACAACAATAACAACACCACTCCCAAGATGCAGCAGTTGATCACATCTCAAGCTCAACTGATGCAAATGATGATGCAGTTCATGCATAATCAGAATCAGAATAACAACAATAACAACAACAATCAGAATAATCCTCTAGCATTTGACATGCTCCCTAGATTTCTGAAATTGAGGCCTGCAAGGTTCTCTAAAACAAATGATCCAATGGTAGCCAACGACTGGTTACGTCGGTGAACAGGGACTTAGTAACTGTCAGCTGCACCGACGAGGAAAAAGTCAGGTTTGCAGCACATCTGCTCGAAGGGCCAGCAGCAACCTGGTGGAACAACTTTCAGATCACCACTCCCCTTGAGGATGTGACTTGGGCTATTTTTGAGGATGGTTTCCGTACAGCTCACATCTCATCCCAAGTGATGAACTTGAAGAAAAAGGAGTTCCACAACCTGAAACAGCATTACCGCACTATGGCTGACTACATTGAAGAGTTCAACAATCTGGCCTTCTATGCACCGGAAGAAGTTGATATAGATGTTAAGAGGAAAGATAAATTCCTCAAAGGACTTAATGATGAGTTGAACCTGTAGCTGTCTGTTGCCTATGTCCCAACTTATTAATCACTCTGTGACAAAGCCACCATCTTAGAAAACAAGATGAATCAAGTTGAGAATAGAAAGAGGAAGCATAGCCTCAAGTATCACTCAGGATCATCACAAAAGAAGCATTCATTCAACAAAAGCAATGGAGATTCTGGACCACATCAGCATCACCACAACAACAATGGAAGTGATAATAATGGGACTGATACTGACAATGGAGATGACCTTGGTCAGAACCAACATGGCAATCCCAAGAAGAAAGATATTAGCCAGTTGCAGTGTTATAATTGTAAGGAACTTGGACACTATGCATTAGACTGTCCTGAGAAGAAAAAGAAAAAGAAAAAGAAAAAGGATGCTAGAAACTCCAATGGAAGTGATTCCAATGTGGCCCAGAAAGGACATGTGAACCACATCGACATGTATGGAACCCTTGAAGAATTAGATGATGTGGATGGCAAGATTTAGCTAACTCAGTTGAGTCATATAAGGATTCCTTGTTTGGATATCAGTTATTGAACCCATAGTCAAGTGAACCATCAATGTAACCCTACAAAATTTCCTTTTTAAGGGTGGTAGTACCCTAGTTGTCTTCAAGCCAACTTGTAACCTCTAGCCTTCCCAATTCTCGGGATGAGATTTCTTTTAAGGGTGGTAGCCTGTCACATCCCAAAATTTTCCAAATTTTGAAATGTGAAAAATAAATAAACAAAAGAAATAAATGTTGAAATTTAGGGTGAAAAGAAACTTTTTGATTCCAAATGGAAACATCAAAACCCATCTTGAACAAACTTTGAATAAAAAGGGAATCGAACAAAATTTCAATTAAGAGAAATGCATTCATCAATAAATGTATCTTGAAATTTAAAAACTTGGAAAAGTTAAACCAAAACCCTAAAACCCTAATGGAATAATTCATTTCTAAGATCTCTTTAAGACTATGGATTTGATCCATATAAAAATTTGTCAATAAATATTTATAAAAGATCAAGAATGATAAATAAAAATATTATAAAACCATAGAAATTGGTTTCACACATTTTGAAGCCATAGATAAAAACTTATGAATTTAATAAGTTTAAAGGAAATATTTTCCAAGGCTAATAAAAGCTCCTATGTAAATCCATACCAAATATTGAGCAAAGTAATCCTAAAGGATTTGAAAAGATAAACAAATATTAAACAAAACCAAACAAATTGGAATCACCAATTTTGGATCTTTAAATAAAAAGATATGGATTTTATAAGGCAGAGAAAGAAATAAATAAATAAATAAATAAGGAATATTTAAAAGCCAAATTAAATCTTGGCCAAATCCATAAGAAAATGGAATAAATATAATCCAAATAATATAAAGGTATAAAGAATATTCAAATAAAAGTATATGGGATTAAACCATATTCTAATGAAGACAAAAATCCCTAATAAAATGATTAAATAAATCATGGGAAAAATAATTGAAATTACCAAAGAGGATTAAAAGTTATCTAATTTACTTAAAAAGAATAAAAGAATTATTTGAGTAAATAATGTGGATTGGAACCATATTTAAATCTTATTTAAAATAAAAACAAATGTCTATTTTAAATAAATTACAGACCCTAAAAGAATAAAAGAAATTATCCCAAAATGGACTTTATAATACATTGTTAAAACAGAATAAACACTTACTAAAAAATCTTGAAAAGATTTGATGATTAAATCTGATTTCAAATAAAGGTTTGAATTCAAAGCAGAATAATAGAAATAGAAAAGGCAAAAGAAATCAGTAAAAAAATATAAAACGAAGCCAGACCACTAAACCTACCCAGCCCAGCAAAGCATCTGGCCTAGCAAGAGCCCACCCGGAAACCCTCACCCGAATCGATTTCTCACGCGCAAACTCACCCTCACAGCAACTGACTCCGCGACCCCACACGCGAACGCTCACCTCACTGACGAACGGGACCCACAGCCACCTCATCGTCATCAACCTCACGAGACCCGTTCCTGCTGCCGTTCTCAGTCGTTAATCGTCAGCGTAAATTCGTGTAAATGTTGATGTTAATCCCTCCAGAGACCACACCCTATTAAGTGCCCTCCTTCCCTCTACCTTTCCCCTCAATCCCCCACACCTGTCGGCCCCTAGGCTGCTCGAATTGTTCGCGGCAACGCCACTGACTCCGACGAGCTCCTCCGTCGATTCCGGCGAGAACAGCCACCCCCACTGTCCCCAATTCACACGAGCTTGCTCTCGAGGATCACCTGCACCTTCCAGTAGCTTTTGTTCGTCCCCGCGCGCCCCGCAGACTCGCCTTCGTCAAGGATAGAGCGTCGACGGCGTCTGTCTCAACTCCGGCGACCCTTTCCCGGTAACTCTGACCTCGCCTCTCCCTCTCGATGATGCTCACGTGTTCGCCACACTCGCCCCGTCTAACGAACCCTTTGCCTCGCCTGTTTATGCCTTGTAGCATCGGCAACAACCACACGTGAGCGTGCCCGTCGCCTGGACCAACTCCGGTGAGCAATCGCCGCTGTTCCCATGCGCCCCTCGACAAACAGCAACCACCTCTAGCTTCTCCTCATCACGGCGAGTTCGGTAATGGCCTCACCCCTCTCCTATGCTTCCTGATTCATCGGCAACTCCACCGCTAGAGCACTCCGCCGCTCGCCAGCGTCGCAGCGCAGCCCATCTGTGGTTGCCACTGTTTGAGCCATTCGATTTAGATCAGATGGATGCGATAGATAACTTAACAAAGGGGTACGAAGCAATCTGTGCCATGTGATTCACTTTAGATCATGCCGTCCACAGAGCGCGATCCATGCGAACTGGTACCAGCAAATAGGATTAAGACACGTGGCTTGAGTGTGTCTGTTAAAATGCAAAAAATGATTTTGTTTGTTTAAACTTGCAAAAATCATAACTATTGTTCTTCTTGGCCAAATTTTACAAATTTTATATCAATGGAATCACAAAACTACAAACTTTGCAACCATGCCATTAGTTTGGTATTTTGCTTCTGTAAAGTTGGGTGTTTTTGCAGAAATATATTTAGGCTTATCTTGTGTATAAAATTTATTCTAAAAATGATTTTAGGGTAAAATATTTTGTAAATGTTTTGTTTTGAACCTACTGACCATAAAAACCAACTTTTGGTTTTAAAAGTATATTTTGTGACACTAAGAAATTAATCCTTGAATAAAGGCATTTCTAGTTAAATAAATATATTGATTATGGTTTGAAAATGCTTTATGAGTAAAACCTTTTGAAAATGGTTTGATTTAAACTCTCTAACCTTAAACACCAAGTTTTAGGGTTTCAAAATATATTTGATGAACCCTAGTAAAAAACTATTACTTTGTTTAAAGGCATTTCTAGCAAATAAAAAATTGCTTTGAATTAAAAAGGATGAAACCTTTTGCAAATGGATTAATATTAAACACTTTGACCATAAACACTAACATCTGTGTTTAAAAATATATTTGACTAACACTACAAAATATTACTTTGATTTAAATAATTTTTAGCAAAACAAAAATGATTTAAATTGCCATTTTCACCAACTTGAATTTAAATGGTTTTACCACTTTTGTAAATGACCAATAGGAGTTTTAAAATGTTTATAGCCTATTACAAACCACTTTTCCAAATAAAACAATCTTTTGCATGCTTGCATGCATTGCTTGATTTTGTTGTTTTATGTGGTGAATTGTTTGAATGCTAGTTTGAATATGTGCTTGCTTGATTGAATTGTAGTGAAATTTGAAGAGTGTGATTATTGCAAGATCAAGGAGTGAACCAATATTCTCTACTCAAAAGGCAAGTGACACTATCATCCATGTCCTACTATTTTCATTACACTTAGTAGAATTTTTGTTGTATGCATGATAGGGCTACTATATTACTATGCTATGCTATGTCCTATTAGGATATCATTTATATGTTCCTTAGTGAAAACATCATAGTTGTAGTATGATTAGCCCTGCTATAGACTTGGGGTGGAATACCATGTTACGAATATATGAAGTGTTGGTAAAATATATGTTTTATATAAAAAAAAACAAGTACTCAATAAATCACCTGGGTGGAATGTGGATACTCAATTGTGGATAAGGTGGCAACAAAGGGGACCATGTTTATATGGCTATCTTTTTTGTATGTGCACTAGAAGAAAACCACCCAGGGACTTAGACATTGAACATGTTTCTTGTACAGTGGCTTCCGTGTACAGCCACATGCTAAATGGGCACTAGCTTAGTCAATTACATAGTGGAATACCCTTGCATTGGCACCTACTCAGGCTAACCGGATTCATGTATTGGAAATATATCCTTACATTGGTGCCTGGTAGACATGCTAGCATTATGTCTTGGGTGGACTTCTATGGAAAGACTTTGTCACATTCTCGATCTGCCGGTACTCCATTTGGTGTGTACTTATCCAGCTGCCACTGGTGGCTTCAAGACGAGATTGTGTCATGTGGGTAAAGTGTACACCTTCTACAAAAGATCAAATTCTAAGTACTTAGCCGTGTCCCCGGTTATGGACAACTCTGAGCAACTAAGGCCTGAAGCTATGGAAGATCTCGACATTCCAATTTCTCAATGTAAAACTTGATGGTGTCAACAAGGGATTATAAGCACTTGGAGTTTGCCAAGAAGTTCAGAAAGATTGTTAAAAGATCAAAACTATTTTTGAAAACATAGGAAAAAACCATATTGATTTCTGCAAATGAGCCTAAACCCTACTTAGCCAAATATGCATGTATTGATAGACTCCAACTTATTTCCACATAGTAGTGAAACTTGCCAATACAATTCAAATGTATTGACCCTTTTGGTTGTAACTTATTTTGTTGCAGGTTTGTTTGATGTTAGGGAAGTGTGTTAAATATGATTACAAGTCTACAACCAACATCATTGCCTGTGGCACTTTGAAGATGAAGGACTCCATGCTTTATAGTTATTTCTGCTGCATTGTAATGAGATAGCCAAATGAGCTATGTAAGATTTAATGAATTATTTTATTCCTGGTTATAAAGTTGTATTATGACCTTTTTTCTCGATATTACATCTTAAACTGTGGATGCTAGCTATTGATCCAGGGACTAGCATTATAAACACAGGGATCTCTACCTTATCAGGTTGGGACCTTTACAACTATCCCCACAAGACTCGACATGCATCGAGACGATACTTTTCGGAAGCCATTCCTTAGACCACCATTGACGCGTTCCATCCTATCATCACTACAACCTTATGTCCATCTGGCTGAGTTCTTGCAACTTAGTTGGTCAAGGCAGAGCCCATATGCCATGTGGCTTCACTAGAAGCTTCTCAACACTAAACATCTCAAATCTCTTTGTTCCTGGGTGGCCATCCACAAGTGTGATACACAGGGTAAACCATAGACATGGGACCTGTGTAACTACTCAACACAAACCATACTAGTCCCTTTCCACCCAGGTGTTTGTTGGAGATATGCCCTAGAGGCAATAATAAAAGTGGTTATTATTATATCTTCGTGTTTATGATAAATGTTTACATTCATGCTGTAATAGTATTAACCGGAAACATTAATACTTGTGTGATTTGTAAACTAAATTAGAGTCCCTAGTAAAGCCTCTTTATAATACTAGCTTGTTGGTTAATAGATGACCGTGGTTTCCCGATCATGAACATTGAGATGTTGTTAACAACAATATCATATCATTAGGAGAATGGTATGATGGACATACTCCTATAGATAAGCGTTTCATAAAGATCAAGTCATTTTAATAGTTCATTTTCTATAAGTTTTCTGATACATAGTAACCTAATTCCTTCGACCATGAGATCATGCTAATCACCATCACTGGAAGGATGCTTTGATGACATCAAACACCACACCATAAATGGGTGGCTATAAAGGTGGCATTGAGTGTTCGGAAAGTATGTGTTGAGGCACATGGATCAAGAGTGGGATTTGTCCATCCATATGAAAGATAGATATACTTTGGGCCCTCTTGGTGGAATGTCATCCAATTGGCTTGCAAGCATGTGACTAGCTCACAAGGGATAACATATCACGGGAACGAGAAAAGAGTACTTATCGGTAACGAGGTTGAACTAGGTATGTAGAGATACCAACGATCAAAATCTCGGATAAGTAAATTGTAACATCCCTAAAATACTAAACTTGGATCATAAAAATCTAATCATCAAAATTAGGGTTAACAAAAACTTTCTAAAGGAAATCATGAAAGCATGCATATGTGTATGCATGGATTTTGAAATCCTTTAAAACCACCTTGTTTGTTTGTTCCATTGCTTGTAAAATGTTTCTTAGGTGAAATAAACATCATCCAAAACATTTCCACACTTTTCCTAAAGACAAGTAAATCAAAACATATATATGAAATGAATGGTCACTTTGACCAATTTAACTCACATGCCTACTTTGGCTGTCTCAAACTTTCAGAACCTAACAGAAACTTTTTTGGATCTTTGCACCCCTTGAATGTACTCATAACAAAGTATCAAGGCCCACTTTGTGATCATCCAAAAACTTTCAAATGCATAGTTTAAATGACAATTCAAAATTGAATCTTTATCATATGGGAAGATCCCACTTTTTCAAAAACTATTCAAACAAGCTCAATTTTCAAAACCCAAGCATCTGCAGACTCACCAGCACCAATCTAGCAAACCCACCAAAAATCATTTCAAAATTCAAAACTTGATTTCATGCGGCCATTTCATCAAACAGGTTACAGACACAAATCAAACAAACATCAAACACTATTGTGAGCAGTGATTCTTGCCTAACTGGTTCCCCATTTAGCTCACACACCACTCAGTAGATCATCTAGGAAAATTAGACAGGCACTAGCACCACTGTGAGCTTGCCATTGCCATCAATGGTGAATAGCCGAGCACCCTCTTGCCACCCCATAGTCGACAGCAAGCTAGGAGCAGCAGCAAGCCTAGCCAGCATGTCTGGGAGGCAGCCCACCATCCACTACCACTCACTGTCCCAGCCACGACCGTTGCCAAGCCCTGGACCACGCGCACAAGCCGTGCCCAGACCATGCCGAGCGTGCGCCAGAGCGCCACCCTTGACCATCACCCACAGACCGCGCGCCACCCTCGCCGCGTTCATACACAATCCCCATCGACCCAGGAGACCGCCAGACATCCCCATTTGCCGCCTCGTGACGTACAGCCACCGCCCGCCGTCGAAGACGCCGCCTCTGCCGCGCAGAGCACCGCCCGTTCCAGACCAAACCACACCGCCCCATGCCTCGAGACCATGTCGTTGAGCATCGCCAGGAGACACCGCACTGTCCCCTACGCTTGCCCATGCCATTAGCCGCCTGTAACATCGCCCCCGATGAGCTCACCGTGCGCCTCGACGGTCCCCTCGCTTGACTATAAATAGAGGCCACCCCAGCATGATTTATTCACACCATCTCACTCCCCTCTCCTCACTGATAGTGCCACACCATTCGCAGAGCAAGGCGAGCACCACCTCGCCGGAATTTCACTGGAGCCTGCCGCTGCCGGAGAAGAAGGGAGCCAGCGATTGGAGCCGCCCCAAGAGCTGCCGCGACCACCCCTGAGTTCGCCGTCGTCGACTTCGTCATTTTCCCGCCTCGTCGACCCTCGCCAGTACCCCGGTGAGCCCCTAGCGACCCTCACTGGCCGCGCTAGGTTTCGTTCTCGCCGGAGTTGTCTCGCGTCGACGATGACTCCCAGCCGATAGATTAGAACTAGATCGAACGATCCACGTCGTCCCATACCGCTTCGCCCAGCCCCGTGTCACTGACGAGTGGGGACACCCACTTAAGCAGCCCGCGGGAGCACTGCGCTTAGCAGGCCGGCCCAGTAACTTTTCCCGCGCAGCCCAGTTATTCAAATTAAACCTTTTTCTATTTCAATTCAAACACACTTCTGTACCCAACTTCAAAAATCAACCCAGATCGATCCAGTGCACCAAATTGATTGAAACTAATTTTGTTGGAAAGGTTCGTGAATTCTGAATCCAAGCCCGTTGGATTCAAGTCATTTGGATCTATAGATCACCCATGGTAAAAATAACAAGGCAGAAGCTTTTCTGCATTCAAACATTTTTCAAATTTAAACCATAATAGCTTATGAGTTGATTCCAACTCTCAAAAATCACATTTAACCATACCTTTCAGAATATATAAAAATATATAGGTTTACTTCCAGAAATAGTGTTCAAGTAATAAAAGAATGCTACATAAGCATTTCTAGCCACTTTAATTAATTAAAATAAAAGGGTAAAACCATATTAAATTATGACACCACTTTAAATCACATTCCCATGGGCTACAATATGTGGTGATGACATGTGTCAACATTATCCCATGTTGGGTTTGGAGATTATTAAATCTAAAGTAGTTTTTCAATGAGTAGAAATTACTTTTCTAAAAATCAAAGGAATTAAATCAAGCCTTAACCTTGTAATGTTAGAGATGATGCTAGATCATCCATAGGACCCTTGTGTGTGATGATTGCAAGTAGTTAAGTATTGTTTGGTGATTGTGTACCTCGTATTTATTCATAGACGCTAGTACCGACCAAGGATACGAGGAGGAAGGAGGATACTACGAAGAAGAAGCCGAGGAGAACTTCAACCACTGCTCTGCACAAGGCAAGCTAAAACTTGCAAGACACTCTACTTTAGCAAGCTTATACTGATATTGTGCAAGCTAAGACTATACATATGCAAGCCCATACTTGTTACTACACCTACTATATGCCTTAAGCATAAGTGATCACCCCCACTTGATAAACCAATCCTAGTTTGCTTGCAAGCTTCTTACTTTATTTCCTTATCAAAGCTCACTTAGAGTGTATTTAAGTGACTAGTAGATTTTGGAAAGATGCTGAAGATTGCATAAAGAGCACAAAAATTGGCCTAAGTTAGAAACCTTGACATCATCCTTGAGACATAAGGTTGTACTTAGTTGAAACTCCCCTAGTTACCACCCCTCATCATTACTACCCCCACCTATAGATGCTAGTGCTAAGCATAAAACTTGATCAAATTTTTAGATGGGAATACTTGGTGCAAAAATGGTTATGAAAACCTTGGAATGATGGATCATTCTATTGAAATGTTTTGGACATGTGTTTCCAAACCCTTGAGAACTTTGGTGATAAAAATGTTGAGGCATGAGCCTTAGCCCTTTACAAAACTGATGATTGTCTGGATGCGATACCATTCCAATTTTATCGTACAACCACAATACCTGAATATTGGGTAGGGCTTGACTAGAAACTTATATTCCTTAGTATTAGTTCCCTCACGGCCAAGGTTTGAGCTGAGGCTACCTTGCGAAGATTGTCCACCTGTGCAGTACCCAAGATGACAGTTGGTCATGGTTGGGAGGCCAAACTCACAGGAGAGGTGCTTATACTAGGGCGTGTAATCGAAAGGTTAGGATTGATTATCCGCATACTGAGTATGCTGAATTCAGGATTTGTTCCTGACAGATGTATCGAATATTGTGGTGAAAGTGTACAATCTCTGCAGAGTGTCAAACTATTCGAATAGCCGCGTCCGCGGTTATGGACAGTTGGAGTGGCCATACTGTTCCCCCGTCAGACTTTTCAAAATGACCTTTGAAATGAACTAAGATTTTGACTTGACCACAACAGAGTTGTGATATGAAATACAAGTTCCCGTCTAGGAATTATAAAATTGTGACTAGCTTTAGAACTCAGTAGAGATAAATCTGGCTTTTGCAAAACAACCCTAGAGCCTAGTGTCCTATTATCCAAAAACCCCCTTTACCTATTAGTATTAGTTTGCGAGTACTTAAAGAGTACTCATGGCTTTGTCCCTGGCTATTCCCATGGCCAGACTATGAAGAGGAGTACCTGGAAGATGGACCCCAGGAAGGTTACGACAACTTGGATCATCTCCAATCGTCAGCATTGCCTGTGACCCCGAAGATGGAGCTTCGCCTACGCTACCGTTATTATTACGTATTCTGCTGCTTGATGTTGTATTAAGAACTGGATCATGAGATCCCTATTTGTATAAGAACTTATGTATCGTTTGTAATGGATGATGTACTATGGTATCCAATTCTGTTATGTCTCGCAAAAATGGTAATCCTGGGATTGCGATGTATGGCATAACAGGCATCTAGGATTGAAAAATCCGGGTGTTGACATAAACTATCGTGAGACAAAGGTAAATTGGTATCGTATGTAAGTGGTTCATTCGATCACAAAGTAATCGTAGAAATATATGGGATCCATATGAATTTCTAGGTTCCTCTATTGGTTATTGATCGGAGAAGTGTCTCGTTCATGTCCGCATAGTTCATGAACCGTAGGGAGACACACTTAAGGATTCGATGTTGTTTAGTAGATATGGAATGTTAGTAGGGATACAATATGTTGTTCGGAGTCTTGGATGGGATCCGGGATATCACGAGGAGATCCGGAATGGTCCGGAGAATAAGATTCATATAAGGAAAGTCTGATTCCGGAGTTCAGGAAAGATTCCAATGTTTTCATCTGAGAGGATCTAGAAGGGTCTAGAAGGTTGACTGGACCGGAAGGGGAATGGTCCATGAATGTTTCATGGATAAGTGGAATGATTGGATCATATCCTTGGTCACTTGGTGTGGGCATTTGCAAGAGAGAATTAAAGCTCTAAATTGAAAGTCAAACGGGAAGTTTGAAAGTTAAACTGGAACAATGGTTTCCTAGTGGAAGAAGAAACAAGTCCTTCTCTCAATCCAACTTGGGTTTGGGTTTGGATTCAAACCCACCCCTCCCAAGGCTGCCCCCCTCTCATAAATAGAGGGGGAGGGCCGCCCCAAAACACTAAGCCCTAGCCCCTCCACACCCGCGCCGCCCCCGCCAAGCCGCCGTCGCCGCGCCTCCGCCTTGCGCCGCCGCTGGCCCGTCGCCGTCGCCCCCCGCCGCCGACACCTCCTCCTCCTCCTCCCCGTCTTCTAAACCCTAGATCACCAGGAAACCCTAGATCCACCATAACTCGCACCGGCTTAGGCGATGCCCTGCGGGATCTTCCCTCTACTTCCGACACCACGCCGTCATGCTGCAGGAATCGCGAGGGGAGAACTATAACCTCTGCTGGCTGCTGGAACAAGGGAGAGGAAGGTCTTTATCGAGTATCGAACGTGTGACCGACTGCGGAAGCGCTACCAGAACGCAGCGCTGGAAGGATCGTCTACGCGATCTTGAGATCGGCATGTGTACGACTACATCACCCACGAGAATCTGCTCTCATTAACCGCTTTGGAATCTTCGAGGGTGAGTGCTTCTATCGACTCCTTGCTACAATCTAGTAGATAGATCTTGGCTTGTTTGTGTGCATGCGGTAGAATTTTTTTGTTTTCCATGCTACGAACCCCTACAGTGGTATCAGAGCCGTGTCTATATGTAGATCTGTTGCACGAGTAGAACACAATGGTCATTGTGGGCGGTGGTGTTGTTATTATCAATTTCTTATTGTGTACTTTGCATCTTGCGGTATGATGGGATGAAGCGGCTCGGGCTAACCTTACATGACATCGTTCATGAGACTTTCTCCATGCTCAATATGCAACTTGTATTGCATAAGTGGCTTTGCGGGTGTCTGTCTCTCCCATCATAGTATAGATTCAATTTACAACGGGCACTTGATAGTTCAAACATCAATGTTGTGGTTCTTGTTCGTAAGTTAGAACGACACTTATTGAAATCCCCAAACCACGTAAAATATGCAAAGAAAATTAGAGGCGTCTAACTTTGTTTTGCAGGGGTGTGATGTGATGTGATATGGCCTTGATTGTGATTATATATGATGTATGCAATGTTCCTTATTGTAAGTTGGCAACCGGCAGGAGCCATATGGTTGTCTTATAATTCCGTTAAGACCTGCGTGTCTATTCAAAGTAGTTGTAATAGTTGATGTTGGTGGACGACAACCATGAAGCGGCGCCATTGACCTTCACGCCATACCGGTGATGATGGAGATCATGTTCGTGCTTGAAGATGGAGATCGGAAGCACAAGAAGAAAGGCCATATCCACTACTAGGAAAACGGCTATAGGTAATCCGCACATCCGTGGCGCACGTGCTAGTGGTGCCCCACGGGTAAAATAGGCGTGGCGCACTGCCCACAGGTGCCCTACGGCTAACTGCCGTAAGCGTGGCGCACATGACCATAGTGCGCCACAGATATGTGTGGGCCAGGGCCCTGTTGGTCGCACGCCAAACATCCGTAGCGCACATAGGGTAGGTGCGCTACGGTTGTTAGTGTCAACCGTGGCGCACATGGAGGAGGTGCGCTACGCCTAAACGCATGCCCCTCTCTGCTGTGAAATGGCCAGACACATCCGTGGCGCACTATGCCATGTGCTCCACGGATGTATAAACTTAGTAGTAGGGCACCTTGCCCTAGTGCCCTACGCCTAACTATCCTGCACCAACTCCACACCCCCCCCCGTGGATCGCCTTTTTAGACTTTGCAAAAAATAAAAACAAATGATAAACACTTCAAAAAATTAAATCCTTTCATATTTAGGTAGGTAATGTGGTATAGCTTCTAGTAAAATTAACAAACATGAGTTTCGACTTTATTTGCAAAAAAAAGTCATGCCACGGTAAAAAGGCCGTAACTTTTGCATACAATGTCGAAAAAAATGTATAATATACCAAAATGACCAGAACGAGATTCCAGATCCGCTTGCAACCCCTTTAGGTCGTTTAGCGATTTTTTAGAATCTCAACATTCGAAAAGAGTAAAAAGTTATGGCAAAAACAAGATTTTTTGCTGCAGAAAAAAAATTGAGGCAACTTACCCGTAGCGCACGACCACCTAGTGCGCCACGAGTAAGTTGGGCGATTCGAAATTCGAATCACCACCCCGCCCACCTACCTCCCTCTCTCCCTCTCTTCCTTCCTCTTCGATCTCTTCCTTCCTCCCTCTGTTCTTCTCTTCCTCTTCTCTTCCTCCCTCTCTTCTTATCTTCCTTCCTCTTCTCTTCCTTCCCCCCTCTCTTCTTTGTTCCTCTTCTCTTCCTTCCTCCATCTCTTCTTCTCTTCCTCTTCTCTTCCTCCCTCTTCTCCTTCTCCTTACTTCGGCCTCCTTCGACCAAGGACGACCACGGGTAACCAGCTCCTTCAGAAGTCGCTGTCGCCTCCTCCGACCACACGTCCTCCAGCCGCCATCGCCGCCACCACCTCCTCCGACCGTACCTCCGTCCACCTCCGACGCACCTCCGGTTGTCTCCTCCGACCACACCTCCTCCTACTGCCTCGACGCCGACGAGGACTAGCACGGCCACGGCCTCCCGCACATCCCTGCGGTGGTAGGTCGTGGACACGGCCACTGCTCCAGCGAGGCGACGCGACGGCAGCGATTTCTGGACCCGATTGCTTTTGCAATTCAAAACGAGGGTGTTTTTTGCAATTTTTTTTATTTTTGAAAAAAACATCCGTGGCGCACCAGTACCCCTACCCGTGGCGCACCTGGTAGTGCGCCACACCTATCTCGATATAACCGTGGCGCACCATGTAGTGCGCCACAGCTACGAGATAGCCGTAGCGCGCGGCCCGTGGCGCACTGCTAGTGCGCCACGGAAGGCCTTTTCAGGTGCGCCACGAATAGGCGTTTTTCTAGTAGTGATCATATCACATATTATGAATTGCGTGTGATGTTAATCCTTTTATGCATCTTGTATTGCGTAGTTTGCGACGGTAGCATTATAAATGATCCCTCAAGCACAAACTTTCAAGTTATAAAGTGTTCATCCTTAGTAAGCACTGTTGCTAAAGCTCGTTGTTTCGAAGCACCACGTGATGATCGAGTGTGTTAGATTCTGCGAGTGTATACAACGTGAGCAAGCCATATTTGCTCATGCGGAAGCTAAGGTTTGATCTTGACGAGCCTAGCATGTACATACATGGTCTTGGAACACGGATCACCGAAAGGTAAAGCATGAGTCATATAGTAGATATGACGAACATGTTGATTGTTCGCCGTTGAAGCTACATCAACTATTGTGATGATCGGTTTTGATGTGGTGGATTTGGTTCGTGAGATCACTAAAGCAATGTGAGGGATATTGTTTTGAGTGGGAGTTCACCTAGATTAATTTAACTATTAATTAGAACTCAATTTGTCATAAACTTAGTCTAAACTATTGAAAATATGGTGTAGAGCAATGGTGGCCCCTACCATCAATTTTAATGCGTTCCTAGAGAAAGAAAAATTGAAAAACAATGGAAGCAACTTCGCGGATTGGTTACGCAATTTTAGGATTGTCCTTAATGCTGGTAATTTGACCTATGTGCTGGATGCACCGCTGGGTGACCCGCCCGCAGCTGATGCTACCGATGAGGTAAAGAATGTTTTCCTCGCTCGGAAGAATTATTACTCCACAGTTCAGTGTGCTATCTTGTATGGTTTGGAATCGGAGCTTCAGAAAAGGTTTGAAAACCATGACCCACATGATATTGTTCGTGAACTCAAAATGATATTTGAGGCTCATGCGGCATTTGAGAGTTATGAGGCTTCTAAAAAGTTCTTTAACTGCAAGATGGAAGAGGGCAGCTCCGTCAGTGAGCACATGCTTAAGATGTCTGGGAACGCAAGCAAGCTTCAAAGCTTAGGTATAGTGATTCCTAATGCTTTGGGGATTCACCGTGTCGTCCAATCCCTACCACCAAGTTACAAGAACTTTTTGATGAACTACAATATGCAAAACATGGACAAGTCATTGCCCGAACTCTTCTCCATGCTAAAGTCTGCAGAAGTGGAGATCAAGAAAGAGCACCATGTGTTGTTGGTGAATAAGACCACCAAATTCAAGAAGCAAGGCAAGTCTAAGAAAAAGGGAAACTTCAAGAAGGGCGGTAAGAAAGTTACCACGCCGGTGAAGAAGACCAAGGCTGGGCCTAAGCCTGATACTCAGTGCTTTTACTGCAAGGGAGAAGGTCACTAGAAGCAGAATTTCCCTAAGTACTTGGCGGATTTGAAGAACGGCAACATCAAGAAGAAAGGTATATCCGATATACATGTTATTGATGTGTATATTTCTAGTACTCGTAGTAGTTCCTAGGTATTTGATACTGGTTCGGTTGCTCATATTTGTAACTCGAAACAGGTGCTGCAGAATAGACGAAATCTAGCGAAGAACGAGGTGACGATGCGCGTCGGAAATGGATCAAAGGTTGATGTGATCGCGGTCGGCACGCTACCTCTTCATCTACCATTGGGATTAGTTTTATACTTAAATAATTGTTATTTGGTGCCTGCGTTGAGCATGAACATTATATCTGGATCATGTTTATTGTGAGACGGTTACTTGTTTAAGTACGAGAATAATGGTTGTTAGATTTATATGAGTAATATGTTTTATGCACATGCACCTTTGATAGATGGTCTATTCTTATTGAATCTCGATTGTAGTAATACACATATTAATAACATTGAAGCTAAACGTTTGAAATTGAACGATAACTCGACCTATATGTGGCACTGTCGTCTTGGTCACATTGGAGTGAAGCGTATGAAGAAACTCCATTCCGATGGACTTCTTGAATCACTTGATTTCGAATCACTTGAAATATGCGAAGCATGTCTGATGGGTAAAATGACTAAGACTCCATTTTCTGGTATGATGGAGCGAGCTACGAACTTATTGGAAATCATACATACCGATGTGTGTGGCCTAATGAGTGTAGCATCGCGCGGTGGTTATCGTTATGTTCTTACCTTCACGGATGACTTGACTAGATATCGGTATATCTATTTCATGAAATATAAGTCCGAAACTTTCGAGAAGTTTAAGGAATTTCAAAGTAAGGTAGAGAATCAACATAACAAAAAGATTAAATTTCTACGATCTGATCGTGGAGGTGAATATCTAGGTTACGAGTTTGGCAAGCATTTGAAGAAATGCGGAATACTTTCACAATTGACACCGCGGGGAACACCACAACGTAATGGTGTGTCCAAACGTCGTAATCGAACTCTCTTAGATATGGATCGTTCTATGATGTCACTTACAGATTTACCGCTATCATTTTGGGGTCATGCATTAGAAATAGCCACATTCACTTTAAATAGGGCACCATCTAAATCCTTTGAAATGACACTGTATGAATTGTGGTTTGGGAAGAAACCTAAATTGTCGTTCTTAAAGTTTGGGGTTGCGAAGCTTATTTATAGAAGTTACAGCCCAAGAAGCTTGAACCCAAAGTGAAAAAATGCTTCTTCATAGTATACCCGAAGGAAACTATTGGGTATACTTTCTATCATAGATCCGAGGGCAAAATCTTCGTTGCCAAGAATGGATCCTTTCTAGAGAAGGAGTTTCTCTCGAAAGAAGTGACTGGATGGAAAGTAGAACTCGACGAGGTTGTTGAACCTTCTCTCGAACTTGCGAGTAGCGTAGCACCGGAAGTAGTTCATGTGGAGCCTACACCAATAAGAGAGGAAGCTAATGATGTTGATCATGAAACTTCAGTTGAAGTTACTACGAAACCTCGCGGGTCAACGAGAACGCGTACCCTCCTGATTGGTATGATCCCGTTATGAGTGTCATGTTGGTGGACAACACCGATGACCCTATGACATATGAGGAAGCGATGATAAGCCTAGATTCCAATAAATGGCAAGAAGCCATGAAATCCGAGATTGGATCCATGTACGAAAACCAAGTATGGACTTTGGTGGCCTTACCGAATGGCCAGAAGGCTGTCGAGAACAAATGGATTTTCAAGAAGAAAACAGATGTTGATGGTAATGTTACTGTCTATACAGCTCGACTTGTCACAAAAGTGTTTCGACAAATTCAAGGAGTTGACTACGATGAGACTTTCTCACCAGTAGTGGAGCTAAAGTCTGTGAGGATTATGTTAGCAATCGCTGCATATTATAATTATGAGATATGGCAGATGGATGTGAAAACAGCATTCCTCGATGGAGACATTGATGAAGAGTTGTATATGATGCAACCCAAAGGTTTAGTCGATCCTAAAGATGCTAACAAGGTATGCAAACTTCAACGGTCCATATATGGATTGAAGCAAGCATCCCAAAGTTGGAATCAACGTATTGATAAGGTACTCAAAAGCTTTGGTTTTATACAAACTTATGGAGAAGCTTGTATTTACAAGAAAGTGAGTGGGAGCTCTGTAGAATTCTTAATACTATATGTAGATGACATATTGTTGATTGGGAATGATGTAGACCTTCTTAATAGTGTCAAGGATTATTTGAATAATAGTTTTTCAATGAAAGATCTTGGCGAAGCAGCTTACATATTAGGCATAAAGATTTATAGAGATAGATCAAGACACCTAATATGATTGTCACAGAGTGCATTATTGGACAAAGTTCTAAACAGGATTGGAATGGAAGATAGCAAGAAAGGGTTCTTGCCCATGTTGCCCAATACGACCTTGAGTAAAACTCAAAGTCCTACAAAGGTAGAAGATAGAGAAAGGATGAGTAAGACTCCCTATGCCTCAGCCATAGGATCTCTCATGTATGCCATGATATGTTCTAGACCCGACATTACATATGTTGTTAGTTTGACTAGGAGATATCAAAGTGATCCAGGAGTGGATCATTGGACAGCGGTCAAAAACATCCTTAAGTACTTGAGAAGAAATAAGGATATGGTTCTTTCTTATGGAGGTGATGAATAGCTCGTTGTTAATGGTTACACCGATGCTAGTTGGAACACCGATCCGGATGATTCTAAACCTCAATCTGGATACGTATTTACTTGGAATGGTGCAGCAGCTAGCTGGAGGAGTGCAAAGCAAAGCGTTGTGGCGAGATCTTCAACTGAATCGGAATACATAGCTGCTTCGGAGGCTTCACAAGAGGCGATATGGATGAAGGAGTTCATTACAGAGCTCAGTGTGGTTCCAAGTGCGCTGGACCCAATGTCTATCTACTGTGATAACATGGGCGTCATAGCCAATGCGCAAGAACCAAGGTCACACAAGAAGCTGAATCACATCAAGCTACATTTTCACGCTATTCGAGAGCATGTCCAAGATGGTGACATAAAGATTTGCAAAGTACACACAAATCTGAATGTGGCGGATCCGTTGACTAAACCTCTCCCGAGGGCAAAACATGACCAGCACCAAACCGCCATGGGTGTTCGGTATATTACCATATAATCTAGATTAGTTAACTCTAGTGCAAGTGGGAGACTGTTGGAGATATGCCCTAGAGGCAATAATAAAAATGTTTATTATTATATCTTTGTGTTTATGATAAATGTTTACATTCATGCTGTAATAGCATTAACCGGAAACATTAATACTTGTGTGATTTGTAAACTAAATTAGAGTCCCTAGTAAAGCCTCTTTATAATACTAGCTTGTTGGTTAATACATGACCGTGGTTTCCCAATCATGAACATTGCGATGTTGTTAACAACAAGATCATATCATTAGGAGAATGGTATGATGGACATACTCCTACAGATAAGCGTAGCATAAATATCAAGTCATTTCAATAGTTCATTTGCTATAAGCTTTCTGATACATAGTAACCTAATTCCTTCGACCATGAGATCATTCTAATCACCATCACCTGAAGGATCAAGAGTGGGATTTGTCCATCCATATGGCGGATAGATATACTCTGGGACCTCTCGGTGGAATGTCATCCAATTGGCTTGCAAGCATGTGACTAGCTCACAAGAGATCACATCTCATGGGAACAAGAAAATAGTACTTATCGGTAACGAGGTTGAACTAGGTATGTAGAGATACCGACGATCAAAACCTCGGATAAGTAAACTATCGTGAGACAAACGAAAATTGGTATCGTATGTAAGTGTCTCATTCGATTGCAAAGTAATCGTAGAAATATGTGGGAGCCATATGAATTTCTAGATTCTTCTATTGGTATTTATCGGAGAAGTGTCTCATTCATGTCCGCATAGTTCACGAACCGTAGGGAGACACACTTAAGGATTCGATGTTGTTTAGTACATATGGAATGTTAGTAGGGATACTGAATGTTGTTCGGAGTCTTGGATGGGATCCGGGATATCACGAGGATATCCAGAATGGTCCACAAAATAAGGTTCATATAAGGAAAGTCCGATTCCGGAGTTCGGGAAAGATTCCGATGTTTTCATCGGAGAGGATCTAGAAGGGTCTAGAAGATTCACCGGACCAGAAGGGGAATGGTCCATGAATGTGTAATGCATAAGTGGAATGATTGGATCATATCCTAGGTCACTTGGTGTGGGCATTTGCAAGAGAGAATTAAAGATCTAAATTGAAAGTCAAACGGGAAGTTTGAAAGTCAAACTGGAATAATGGTTTCCTCGTGGAAGAAGAAACAAGTCCTTCTCTCAATCCAACTTGGGTTTGGGTTTGAATTCAAACCCACCCCTACCAAGGATGCCCCCTCTCATAAATAGAGGGGGAGGGATGCCCGAAAACACCAAGCCCTAGCCCCTCCACACCCGCACCGCCGCCACCGCCAAGCCGCTGACGCCGCTCGCCGCCGCCTTGCGCCGCCACCGGCCCGTCGCCGTCGCCCTAGCCGCCGCCGACACCTCCTCCTCCTCCCGTTCTTCTAAATCCTAGATCACCAGAAAACCCTAGATCCACCATAACTCGCACCGGCTTAGGCGAAGCCCTACGGGTTCTTCCCTCTACTTCCGACACCACGCCATCGTGCTGCCGGAATAGCAAGGGGAAAACTACAACCTTCGATACCTGCTGGAACAAGGGAGAGGAAGGTCTTCACCGAGTACCGAACGTGTGACCGACTGGGGAAGCGCTGCCGGAACGCAGCGCCGTAAGGATCATCTAGGCGATCTTGACATCGGCAAGTGTACGACTACATCACCCATGAGAATCTGCTCTCGTTAACCGCTTTGGAATCTTTGAGGGTGAGTGCTTCTATTGACTCGTTTCTACAATCTAGTAGATAGATCTTGCCTTGTTTGTGTGCATGCGGTAGAAATTTTTGTTTTCCATGCTACGAACCCCTACAGTGTTTCGTTAACATTAGTTGTTTTCATTAGTCCTAAAAATACTTGTATTTTCATAAGACATCATATCATGATTTCCACCCACCAATCTATATAACTTACCATGTCTCCTATCATTAGGAAGTACTACCAAGGTAGATACTATAGGATTTGCATAGCATAGAAATATTTTAAAATAGTCCTATCATGCATACTACAAAAATAACTCTAATGCAATATTGAAAAGATAGGACTTTTGATGACCAAAGTATCACTTGCCTTTTTAGTAGAAAATCTAGGTACTCTCCTTGATCTTGCAATTTTCACACTCCTCAAAGTTCACTACATTACAATCAAGCAAACCACACATTCAAAACTAGCACATCAAATAACAAAACAAATCAAGAAAACAAAGAAATGGATGCAAGCATGCAAAAGGTTATTTTATTGAAAAATTTGTTTCTAACAAGGTTCTAAACATTTCAAAACACCTACTGGTCTTTTATAAAAGTGTAATTTCATTTGAAACCAAGTTAGTGAAAATAAGACATTTAAATCATTTTTTATTGGTTATAAAAGCTTTTATTCAAATGAATAATTTCTAGTGTCAACCAAATATATTTTTAATTTCAAGTCTTAGTGTTTATGGTCATAGGGTTCAAAAGAAAACCATTTGAAAAATTAATTTTTCTAAAACAATTTTTATACTCAAAATACCCTAAACAAGTCTCTGCCTAAAACTCTAATTTTTGACAAGAAAATGTCCAAATGAAGGCCATAGAAGCAAAGTTCACATTTTTCTGAATCCATAGACATCTAATAGGTAAAATCTGGATTTTAAATCAAAACTCTATACAAGTGGCAAGCTCTGATTGGTTGATACCGTTTCGGCTGGATCAAGCGATGCGGGCCGTTAGATCTAAGTGGTGTTGCACGGACCAAATCAAACTATACCCTTTCGTTAAGTGATTCTATCGTAGCCTTTAGATCTAGATCCAATGGATCTGAGCATGTTGTCCAGCGATGGGTGGCACTGCTGGCGATGTGCGGCGACGCCTCTGGTGGAGGCGCACCGGTGATTCATAGGGGGTAAGGGGAGGGGAGCTGAGTGATACCATGGTCATGGGGTCGATGTGAGCTTAGGGGTGGTTGCGGGCGAGGCAGGGGCGCTCTGGTTCGCTTCCGACTCCTTGCCGGAGTTCGTGCTGATAGTGGTGCTTGCTGAGGGAGACGAAGTCGAGCGTCTAGGGCTCGAGCAAGTGAAATAAGGTCTCAGGGAGATGCGCTAGGTCCTGTAGGAGACCTTGGTGGAAAAATAGATCTGAGGGAAGCCGTGTCTCACCGGAATTTCGTCGGCGAACACGGACGGCAGGAGCGGTTCCTGTGGCGACCTTGGGACGACCTGGGTGTGATAAAATTGAGCGGAGTGGGTTAACATACGCGACAGAGAATGGCGAATATGATAGGGAAGATAAGAGGGCAATGGGAACTCGTTGCTCACCGGAATTGTTGTCGGAGTCCATCGGTGCTGCGGAGGCATGAGCTCGATTCCGAGCAGCCTAGGGGCTCTCTAATGCGGGGAAGTGAGGGGAAACAGAGAGGAGGGAGAGGGGTTAAGAGAGCGTGATCGAGGGAGCCAATTACTCACGCATTCAATTGAATTAAATCAAATTAATCCAAGAGGGAGACGGACGGGGGAGAGAGGGCTCAGCACGCTAGGGTTGACGATGATGCTGACGGGGCAGGTGGGGTCAGTCAGTCAGTGAGGGGGTGGGGGTTCTGTGCGCTGAGAAAGGGAGGCAGAGGGGGAGTGGCCCGGGTGGGCTGAATGGGCTGGCTTGCTGGGTTGGGCTGGATTGGGCAGGTAGGCTTTCTCCCTTTTTTTCTAATCTTTTTCCTCTTCTTTTTTTCTTTTTTCTATTTTTAAATCAAATCAAATGATTTAAACCTCTTTTTATTTCAAAACTTCACCAAAATTGCAGTATGTTTTTATACCAATTATTAGTGTATTACCTAGTCCAATTAAAATGTTTTCAAAAATTAATATTCATTTAAAATTGAGTGATGTAGTGGTATTTATTTAAAAAAAATTGCATATGGTTCATAAGCCCATATAATTTTATTTAAATAATCTTTTATCCTCTTATATTATTTAGGTATACTTTTATTCTATTTACTTATGGATATGGCCATGGTTTAATTTGTCTTTCCAACAATTCTTATTTATTTATCTCTTTCTTTGTCTTATAAAATTCATATCTTTTTATTTATAGCTCCAAAAATAGTGATTCCAATTTGTATAATTATATTTAACAATTATTTATTTTTATAATTCCTTCTAGGATTACTTTGTCCATAATAAAGCATTGATTTTATCTAGGAGCTTTATTAGCCTTGGAATACTATTTTATAAAAATAATAAGTTTTTATCCAAGGATCCAAATAGAGTGAAATCAAAACCAATGGTTTTGTAATATTGGTGTTTACCATTATTGGTCATTAAGAAATGTTGTTGCAAAAATTTTATGTGGAACAAAGCCATAGTCTTAGAGTGATATTGTTGATGATTTCTCTTATTAGGGTTTAGGGTTTAGGTTTATCCTTTCCAAGGGTTCACAATCAAGATACATTCCATGCATGAATGCATTTGATTTGTTTAAAAAAAATTGTCGCTTTTTCATTTAAATTTTGTTCAAGTAAGATTTTGATGTTTCCATTTGGAAACAAAAAGTTTCTTTTCCCCCTAAATTTCATCATCTAATTCTTTTGTTTGTTTATTTTTTCACATTTCAAAATTTGCAAAATTTTGGGATGTGACAGACTACCACCCTTAAAAGGAATCTCGTCCCAAGATTCAGGAAGGCTAGAAACCACAAGTTGGTTTCAAGACAACTAGGGTACTACCACCCTTAAAAGGATTTTAACTAGATTGCATCTTGGCTTACTTGCTATCTTGATGTAACTTCTCTGGACATTTGTTTGCATAGTGTCCCTTATTTTCACATTTGAAACATGTGACAAGGTTGAGATCCTTTCCAAGTTTGCTTGTCTTGTTCTTCTCCTTTTCTGGAAAAATTTATGCATAATGGACTAGCTCTTTGCATTTGTGGCACATCACCTGCATTATATCCCTCTTTATTATCGGTAACACCATGTCTTGTTTGTTTCCTTGGCCCTTCTTCTCTTTGGGTCTCTCCAAATCTAGGAGGTCGCTTAGTTCATGTTCTTCATATTTCACTACAAATGTGGGAAACCTTTCTCGGTTCTTAGAATGGTTCCTAGGATAACATCCATGTTTCCTCTTTTGCTCACCAAAGTTGGTTACATTGTATGGAGGTGCATACCGAGATTTGACTTTGTCTTCATCATTCTTGGTGGAAGTTGTCCCTTCATGGATGTTTCCAAAGACTTGATGCATTCCATATTTAGATTGATGTTTCATCTGTTGAACTATAGGATAGATGTGGCATTGGACAGGGACATGATCATTTCCTTCACACAGGAAACAAGTAACTTGAGATGTGGGGCATTGTCTAGCTGGATGGTTCTCTTCACAATTTGGGCACTAGTCAATATGATCTTTATAAGTGTGTCCTATGTCTCCACAGATTTTGTAGGCTTGTGTTCTTTCCACCATATCATCTTTGAAATCATGGTTATCACAATTCCTTTGGGAAGGTTTGCTTCTCATGATGATCATCTGATTGGTCATCCTTTGCAACAACTGGGATTGGGATCCCAAGAACTTTAGCATGGCTGGGTCTAACTCAATGTTATTCTCGTTGTTGGCTAAAAACTGGGTTGTCACTTTATTCAACTTAGTTTGGGTTGCTAGCAGTTGTACTGTCATGTGCATCTTGAGGTTGTTGTTGTCACCATCCTTGATGGTGGAGTTGTGGTCTCTTAGAGATGTCATATGTTTGGGTTGGGTTTGGATTAGAATAGACTAAAGATCTCTAGAGAAAGAATTTCACTCATACACAACAAATCACACAAGCAATAAGCAAGCATTACCAATCATACATTCCACTCAAACAACAAGGTTCAAGCATATCTTAGGCAAACAAAAATATTTTGCAATACCACATAGGTTTGTATGATCAATAAATGATCAGTAAATCGATTTTTAAATGAAACACTAGTATGGTGGTCCAACTATAGGGTATCACTTGAGATCATTCAATCCTTCTTCCTAGCTATTACATCATGTACAAGATCATGGTATCCTTGGAAAAAATTATTGCATCTTGATCACAAAGCTCAAAGGTGATAATGGTTCCTCCTAAGTTGTGTTTCCTTAGTCTCCAAGTCTTGAGTATTATTCTTATCTCACTTGAAGTCCTTAGTGATGTCCATGTTGAAGTCCTTGGTGAAACTGAAGATGAAGTCCTTTGAGATGTTTAAGTTGAAGTCATTTGTGATGTTGAAGTCTTTGCTCATGTTGAAGTCTTTGTCCATCAAGTTGGAAAAAGAGAGAGATATAGAAACAAAACAAAAATGTTGAGGAAAGAGTTTACACGATTTTTTTGTAAATAAGTTAGAACAAATACAACTCCTATTTATAATGGGTTTTGTCAAATCCTAGGGTTACAAACCTATAGGCAACACAGTGCTCTGATACCATCTGTAGAGGCATGAACCCAATCAGGTACAAGTCCTTGTGTTTACAGTGCAAGTCCCTCGATCGAATAGATAGCACCCACAGTTTAAGATGTAATATCAAGAAAAAAAGGTCATTTTACAACTCATAACCAGGAATAAAATAGTTCATTACAAGTTACATAGCTCATATGGCTATCTTATTAGAAATCAGCAGATATAACTATAAAGCATGGAGTCCTTCATCTTTATTTGCCACATGCAAACATGTTGGTTGTAGACTTGTAATCCCTACTCATCACACTTCACTAACAACAAACAAACCCACAACATAATAAGTTATAGCCACAAGGGTCAATGCGTTCGAATTGTATTGGCAAGTGATATCATATTGATATGGAGAATCTAACATCTACATGAATATATGGCTAAGCGGAGTTTTGGCTGGCCTTTGCATAAAATAGGTTTTCCCTATCCTTTGAAAAATAGTATTTCTCTTTTTCCAAAACACTTCATCAAACATGGCACACTGGTTACACACCAGGTGATACCCTTGTTCACCCAACAAGTTTTAACTTGGAGAAATTAGAATGACGAGATTCTAGAACTGCTTCACTGTCTTGATTCTCAAAATTTCCCATAACCGGGGACACGGCTAAGTACTTAGTTTTTACCCTCTCGAGAGGTGGTGCACTTTCCCCACAAGACTCGACATGCATCGAGACGATACTTTTCAGAAGCAATCCCTCAGACCACCATGGACATGTTCCATCCTATCATCACTCCCACCTTCTGTCCATCTGGCTGAGTTCTTGCAACTTAGTTGGTCAAGGCAGAGCCCATATGCCACGTGACTGCACTGGAAGCTTATCAACACTAAACATCTCAAATCTCTTTGTTCCTGGGTGGCCATCCACAAGTGTGATACACATGGTAAACCATAGACATGGGCCCTGTGTAACCACTCCACACAAACCATACTAGTCCCATTCCACCCAGGTGTTTCGTTAACATCAGTTGTTTTCATTAGTCCAAAACAATACTTGTATTTTCATAAGACATCATATCATGATTTCCACCCACAAATCTATATAACTAGACTAAGCATTCTAAACTTACCATGTCTCCTATCATTAGGAAGTACTACCAAGGTAGATACTATAGGTTTTGCATAGCATAGAAATATTTTAAAATAGTCCTGTCATGCATACTACAAAAATAGCTCTAATGCAATATTGAAAAGATAGGACTTTTGATGACCAAAGTATCACTTTACTTTTTAGTAGAAAATCTAGGTACTCTCCTTGATCTTGCAATTGTCACACTCCTCAAAGTTCACTACATCACAATCAAGCAAAGCACATATTCAAAACTAGCACACCAAATAACAAAACAAAACAAGAAAACAAAGAGGTTATTTTATTGAAAATTTTGTTTCTAACAAGGTTATAAACATTTCAAAACACCTTCTGGTCTTTTATAAAAGTGGAATTTCATTTGAAACCAAGTTAGTGAAAATAAGACATTTAAATCATTTTTCTTTGGTTAGAAAATCTTTTATTCAAAGGAATAATTTCTAGTGTCAATAAAATATATTTTTAATTTCAAGTGTTAGTGTTTATGGTCAGAGGGTTCAAAACAAAACCATTTCCAAAAGGATTTACTCAAAAATAATTTTTTAGAACAATTTTTGTACTCAAAATAGCCTAAACAAGTCTCTGCCTAAAACTCTAATTTTTCAGAAGCAAATGACCAAAGTAAGGCCATAGATGCAAAGTAATTAATTTGTTACTTTTGGAATTACAGAACAAAAGTTATTGATTTTACAAGTTTAAACATCTAATAGGTAAAATCTGGATTTTAAATCAAAACTCTGTACACGTGGTAGACTCTGATTGGTTGATACCGTTTCGGCTAGATCAAGCAATGCGATCCGTTAGATCTAAGTGGGGTTGCACGGACCAGATCAAACCGTACCTTTCGTTAAGTGATTCTATCATAGCCTTTAGATCTAGATCCAACGGATCCGAGCACGCTGGCCAAGGATGGGCGGCGCTGCTGGAGCACGCGGCAGTGACGCCTCTAATGGCGGTGCACCGGCGAGTCAGAGGGGGTAAGGGGAGGGGAGCTGAGTGTTATCGTGGTCGTGGGGTCAAGGCGAGATCACAGGTGGTCGCGGGCGAGGCAGGGGCGCTCTGGTTCGCTTCTGATTCCTTGCGGAGTTCGTGCTGACGGCGGTGCTTGCTGACGGAGACGAAGCCGAGCGTCTAGGGTCGAGCAAGTGAAATAAGGTGTCAGGGAGATGCGTTAGGTCATGTAGGAGACCTTTGTGGCAAAATAGAGCAGAGGGAAGCCTTATCTCACCAGAATTTCATCGGCGAACGCGGACGGCAGGATTTAAGTTCTACTGGCGACCTTGGTGACGACCTGGGCGCAATAAAATTGAACGGAGTGGTTTAACAGACGTGACAAAGAATGGCGAAAATGAAAGGGAAGATAAGAGGGAAAGGGGCTGTCTTTGCTCACCGGAATTGTTGCCGGAGTCTGTCGGTGCTACGGCGGCGTGAGCTCAATTCCGAGTAGCCCGGGGGCTCTCTGATGCGGGGAAGTGAGGGGAAACAGAGAGGAGGGTGTCGTGGTATTGCCGACGAGTATGCCATGGAGGGGTCCTCATAGTGCGTATTTAGAGATGTGGGGTAAGGCGGACGGTTGACGGGTACAAGCTAACACAGCTTACCCAGGTTCAGATCCCACAATGGTGGCGGAATACTACTCCTGCTATAAATCACTATAATGGTAATACGCCAAGTTACAAGGATTGGTTCGCTGTGCGAGGTGTATGTTAATCGATCTGACTTGTATCGTTCTCTAAAGGCTCCCATAGGCCTGACTTATATAGTTGCCAGGTCCTAGGGTTACAGGGAAAGTCATAGCCGGACAGGTTACAGAGTCCTACACAGTATACAACTAGTCTAGCGTGTCTTGCACTCCAAGGCTCCGGGTACGTCGGTGACTCCTTCGTAGTCTTCCTTTATCCGGCATGGGCCTCCCTTTTGGATCCATCTAACTGGGCAGCCCAGCAGGCCATGGGCCATGCTACCAACTGTGGGCACCTGGGTTATCCGGATAGGAGACATGCTATCAGGATACCCATATAGAATATGCCCAATAGTAGCACCCGGAAAACTCCAAGATCTTGCGTCGTCTTGCCTCTTCAGGCTGAATGCTCCATCTACATGAATGTCGGCAAATCGTCAAGAAATATCTTGTAGTCCTCCCAAGAACCCTACAATATTCTCCGTTTTCAACTTGTAAGTCGGAGAAATGCTGAATCTTCCATCGTACTATTCTCGTAGCCGAACTGGATCTGTCCATGCTGGAATATTCCGATGTGATGGCTCACCTGCCAGTGACAGCTAGGACGACGTAGACATAGGTCAGCAACGCCTCGTAACTCACACATGCAGAGAACACAATCATGTCCATTTTTCCCGCGTGAAGGATATGAACCGTTGGCGGCGATAGTTGGGAACGTGGCGAAATTTCCGCGCACGCGCCCGCACACGTCGCGCACGCTCCGACCATTCGATTACTTTGCATGAATCTTGACGCCAGGGGTTATAAATTACAACCGCGGTGAACTTTTACTTTTGACCTCATTCTCCTCCTACGTCATCGTCTTCCTCCTGCGAGCACCTCCTCGATCCCTCCGCACGTATGCGAAAATCACTAGCCTCCCAATCTTCTCAGTCCCCTCCCCTCCCAATTCAATGTCGAGAAGCAGCTCTACTCCCTCCATGGCGGTGTTGGGCGATGCCGCAGCGAAGCCGGCAGGCTCCGTCCAGGTGCCCCCAGAGGGCTTGGTGCTGCCAAAATCCGCGGTTGTGGAATCCACCGGCGGTGACCAAATTCCAGTGGTGCTAGAGCTGCTGGAGGAAGAAGGCGACTCCCACAAGGGGGATTTCCACGGCTCGAACATCACCGATAACGACATCAAGGAGCTGCTCGTCCAAGGCTACCTCCCTGGGACGGAGGGACTGGTCTGGCGGGCGGCACCGGCCGGCGAGGTCACCCGTTCTCCCCAAGACGGAGAGAAGGTGTACCTCAAAGCTCAGTTGGTACGCGGAATTTCCCTGCCCATCTCCAATTTCTTCCTAGATGTCATCAACCATTATCGGGTTCAACCTCAGAACCTTTCCCCCAATAGCATCCTCGCGCTCACCAACTATGCGGTGCTTTGTGAGGGTTACCTAGGGATTACGCCTAGGTTATACTTGTTTATATATTTTTTCACCGTCAAGAGGGAAGCCGGAGCGAGCAAGGACGAGCTCAGGAATTGTGGCACAATTAGTTTTAAGATCCGGCCTGGCCGGCGGTTCCCCGACATCATCGTCCATGAGTCCTGCAAGAATTGGCAACAAACGTACTTCTACGGCCCAGATATCCCTCTGGCTGGCCGAGAAGTAACGTATCCGGACTTTGTCGATGGAGCTTCCACCGAAGCCCCGACATGGAGATCGCAAGCCTCCCTCCCCTCCGACAACGACGCTTCCCATGCTATAAGGCGGATAGAGTGGTTCGTAGAGACGGGTCTGATCGGATTGGACCTGGCCATGTGCTGGTTCGTCAGGCGGATCCAGCCTCTGCAGCACCGCTCCAAGTTGATGCATGAATACACCAAGGAGAGGAAGGATAGCCTCCACCTCTCCGAGGAAAACTTCTCTAGTGACTCCGTCAAGCTCCACCTCAAGGACATCGTCAAGGTGAAGGATAGGAAGTGTGGCTTCACCATCACCTATGACATGTTTGAGGAGGGCAAGTGCCCAGAGGTACCTGTTTATTTTCCGTGTATGACATTTTCTCTAGTTATTCCGTCTTGCCATTACCATCTTTATCTAACACTTGGGGATTTCACTTAATAGCTTAAGAGTCTAGAGGAGGACGACATGGCTATCCAAATCTACAACCCAAAGATGAAGAAAGTCACTGTCGTGTCCGACGATGATGCCCCGTTGGTGCATAAGCGGAAGAGATCCACCTCTGACACTGCCTACGGAGGCAAGAAGAAGAAGACGGAGGGTGGAGCCGCTAAGAATAATACCGCTGCCCTGGAGGCGGAGAAGAGAAAGATCACCGGGGCCCTTTCACCAAAGCACCCACTGTTGTATAAGTCTCTCATCTTCTGACATTGTCCATTGCTCATCTTATTCTTGTACTTATACTTTTTGCACGTTTCAGGAAGAAGTCCAGTGTCAGTTTGAAGAAGACCTCCAAAACTTTGGGGTCTTCTAAAAACATTAAGGATATGTTGCATCATGATGTGTCCCACCATGCATCTCCCGCCATCGCCCCTGTCACTCTCAGCGTCCACCCTACACCTGCTCCGACAAGCTCTCCGGCTAAGGATGCATCTGGCCCTTCTGCCATGGAAGTGGACTCAGCTGCCTCCGCGGATCTCGTTGTTGCCGGAGAACAGGCGACACAAGAAAGCACCGCAACCAAAATGGCTGAACCTCCGGCTAAGGATGCCATCGGTAGCAACAAGGTGGTGGTGGTGGGTGGAACATCTGTCGAAGGCGGCGCCTCTGCACCCAGGATAACCACAGAGCTCCCGAAGATAGTCTACCCGGTGCTTACGCCGAGTAGCTCCACTCTGGCTCCTGGTGCAGCGCCGACATCTCCAACCTGTGGTCTTGAGGAGCTTCTCCGACAAGTAGATATCTTGCAAGGAAATAGCCTTTCCTTCAGCAAGTTGTTTTCTGAGAGCGCTACCAACCTCAAGATCATCGCACTTGTAAGTTTTATTTTCCTTTTGTATTTCATATGATTATCCCACTGTAGCCCCCGAGGATTAGATGGAAAACCATAGGTCTTTGCATCTGAACGCTCTAAGAGTGACTAAGCTATAAAACTTCTCACGGTAGCCCCCAAGTATATAGTTTGAATGAATTATTCCGACTAGATACTTTCAGAGTAGCATATGCAGTGTTTGTAAACATCAATACTATATCCCCCAAGCCTCTAGTTGTAACTGCATTAGTTCCGACTAGATGCTTAAAGAAAGACTAATAATATTTGCTGAATTTAAAACTCGTACTGTAGACCCCAAGCGTCTAGTTGAAAACTGAATTAGTTCCGACTAGATGCTTAAAGAAAGACTAAGCATTTTTTCGAGTTAAAAACTCTTATTGTAGCCCCCAAGCCTCTAGGTGGATAGTTATCCGGCTAGATGCTCCAAGTAGATTAAGTGATTCTGATCTTCTTTCCATAGAATGAAAATGATCGGAGAGGCGTCGCCAACGAGAAGTTGCACAAGATGCGCGCGGAGTTGGAAGCCGAAAGGGTAAAACTGCCTTCTTGAAGGAATAGATCACCAAGAGCAAGAGTCTGTTTTTCCTTTCGTTTTCGTACTCCGACTTGGTCTTGTGCCGACACTCTCCGACTACTCACTGTGTACTAGTCTTTTTCTCCAACTTGCAGTAACCATCACCAAGGCCAAGGATATTGTTGAGCAATCCAAGCACATTCAGTTGCTGGATAGCAAAAACAAAATCCTTAAGCACGAGGGGACTGATACCCTCAAGATGCACGAGGATTCCATGAAGGCCCTGCAGGAGTCCGCCAACACGGAGATGAACCGCTTGAAGGAGGAGATTACGATGCTGAAAGAGCCGAAGAAAGCTGCCGATGAGCAAAATCAGTGCAATCTTGAAGCATACAAGATCCTCCGACAAGAACGGGACTCCATGGTGGAGACACTCCAGCAAGTGAATCTCCATTTTGTACTACTATAGGTCAGGTACTTTGACTATTTGTGTTATTGAACTCATGTGCTCCCTTGTCAGAATTGCAGCTCCTATTGGTTTAACCCAATCGCCTCCTCCTCCTAAGGAATACATGGTCCTCGCTGACAACTTTATCAGCACCACCATCAGGCAGGCCCCTCCAGATTAATATCAAAGCGGTGGATTCCGTGATGACGTTCTTGGAGATCTTGCGTCAATCCCCCGAGCGCATTGTAAGCTGGAAGGCTTCATGTAACCGGGCTGGCGCAAGGATGGCGCTGTCAATGGTTAAGGCGCACTATGAAGACGCCGACCTCGACACAGTAACCTCGGGTCTTCCCGACGTAAACGATGAAGGCTAGAAGATTGACCACAAGGCTATCTGGGCATCGCTCGCGGGTCTTGACACCAGGGTTGCCGAGTTGGTTGATCCGAAATTCTTCGTGCCGCTCGAAGTTATTGACGGCAACCGCTAGAGCTCCTCCAAGTCCCTCAAGAGCACCGACTTTAAGGAAGATGACTCTCCTGCTGCCGACGATGCTGTATCCAAGTCTCCTGTGCCAGAGGAATGAAAAACACTTTGTAATATTTGTTTCCTCTAGTTTGATGTATGCGGAAAAACTACTAAGTTATCTTAAGGCGGAAATACAATAGGTGTTATTTCCTGCTACTTAAGTACTGGTTCCAGCATGTAATTATTTTTAAGCAAGTGTTGGCTTATACATTACTCTGGTTTTTATGCTTGATGACCGGTTCCAGAGTTGGAAGACTCGTAGTCGGAACCATGCACTCAGGTGATGATGCCCAATGGCACCATCAAAAACCTGAACACAAAATCGCTGACAACAAGTGCCGAAAGTCACTACTCCAGAATCCACATAAAAACAACAAAGAACGTGTAGACCATAAAACTTAAGCTAACGCCCGTAGGCGGAATTTTCACAAGTGCAAATGCAAACTTGCGCATAAAGGTTTTTATACGATCCAAAAATGAACACTAAAGGAGGTAAAAGACTCAGAAATATGAGTGAACCAGAGAGCTTTATATCATTGATCATATAAGAGGTACACAGTAGATAAAAAATATGCTAAGTGTAAAATGGACGTAGTTGTGCAATGTTCCATGGCCGATCAAGCTCCGGGTAGTCATCATCTGGGTCACGTCGCTTACACTTATGGTCTTCGCTGGCTCTATCCTCAAGTTTATGATTGTCAACGAGGTAGTAAGACCCATTAAGCAGCGCCTTGCTTATGATGAATGGTCCTTCCCATGGCGGGGATAATTTGTGTGACTTCTTCTGCTTAAGTCGGAGCACCAGACCCCCCTCTTTAAACGAGCGATGCCGAACGCGGCGACTATGGTAGCTGCGTAGCTTCTGCTGGTAGATGGCAGATCTTTGGCATGCCAATACGTGCTCTTCCTCGAGAAGGTCCACATCTAGGCATCGAGATTCTTCAGCATCATGTTCGTCGTAGGCGGCAACTCTTGGTGCATCATGAAGGATGTCGGAAGGCATAATGGCTTTTGCACCATATACCATGAAGTAAGGGGTGTAGCCGATGGATTTGTTGGGTGTAGTTCGTAAACTCCACAACATAGATGGTAGTTCCTCCGCCCAGGCTCCAGCTGCTCTATGTAGCGGTGCCTCGAGACGTGGCTTGATTTCCTATAGAAATAATCCATTGGCTCGCTCAACTTGTCCATTGGACTGTGGGTGTGCCACAGATGCTAGGTCAAGTCGGATTCCCTTGTCCCAACAATAAGCTTCCACTTCTCCAAGTGATACATTGCTGATGTTGTCGGTGATGATTCTATGTGGGTGACCAAATCTCACCACTAGATCCCGGAAAAACCTAAGGGCAGTTGCCCCATCAAGCTTTCTAATGGGTTTAGCTTCTATACATTTGGTGAATTTTTCAACTGCTACTAGCAGGTGCGTAAATCCACATGGTGTCGTCTGTAATGGACCAACCATGTCTAGCCCCTAGACTGCAAATGACCAAGTTATTGGTATTGTTCGCAATTCTTTATCTGGAACATGGGGTTGTCGGGCATAATACTAGCATCCCATGCATGTCTCAACCAGCTTGTCGGTGTCCGCCTTTGCAGTCAGCCAGTAGAATCCTTGCCGAAAGGCTTTGGAGACCCATGATCGAGGAGCGGCGTGGTGCACGCAATCTCTGAGATGGATCTCATGTAGGATTTCAATACCTTCACTAGTAGAAAAACGACCTTTCGTTTTTTGCAGCTCCAGCCTCTAGTCCCGGCCTTCTCTGAAACCAGGACTAGTGCTAACACTAGTCCTAGTCTATGAATTCTGCAACGGCTACATGGCCCCATATCACTAGTCCCGGTCCATGAGCAACTACTAGTCCCGGTGGTAACACAGGCCGGGACTAGAGATCCTGTGGGACCCATGGCTGTATTTAGTCTGGGTTCTTGTTACAAGACGGGACTAGAGGTCAACCTGTAGACTGTGTTCATTTTACTACCCTAGACAACTTATTACCACTATATATGCCTCTTCGACTCAGCTAAAAAGCATGGCCATTTCCTCCAAGTAACAGCTCAAGTTCATCCTCATTTTTTTTCCAATTTGGTGGCAACTTTCAATCCAAGATTTGGTGGCATCATCTATCAATCCAAGCTTCTAAAATGGTTAGCAACTTCAATCATTCACCTCTTATTGTTATAGTTTAGCTCAATGCTCTAGAACTACAATGAGGAATTTCATGCTTAGAAGTGTAGAGGGAATTTTATATGTGTAATTTTAAGCATAGTTTGATTATACAAAAAGCTACTGAAAGTTGAGATGTGCATTTGAAGAGTTTCGGATCTCGGAATTGAATAAGTTTTGCACTGCTAGAGCAATAATTAAATAGTCAACATTTTTATGTTAATAGTTTTGTCCAATTCAAAAATTAGTGCATGTAAAATTTTAATATGTTAGAAAATCTTAATTCAAAAATTAGTGCATGTAAAAGTAATTGTAGTAAAAATGATCCAAACTTTTTATATGATAGAAAATTTTAGTTATACTGCAAATGAGCCGAGAATGGATGTATGACGCTCCCCAAATGTCTGACGCGTTCATTAAAGGCGTGCATTCTTTCCTCTAGTTGGCTGAGGCAAACAAGCGGAATGGTTTTATGTGTTGTCCGTGTCATGTCTGTCGAAATGAGAAGGATTACTCTTCATCGAAAACCATTCACATCCAGCTAATTCAATCAGGTTTCATGTCCGGCTATATTTGTTGGACAAAGCATGGAGAAAGCGGGGTTATGATGGAAGACAACAAAGAAGAAGAAGAGAACGATAATAATTATCCAATGTTTCCTGAATACGGTGGCACTGAACTAGAAGACAATGAACAAGAAGGTGAAGAACGGGCATTAGATGAGACTGCTGATGATCTTTGTTAGGCCATTCTTGATGCACGGAGCAAATGCGAAAATGGAAACGAGAAGAAGAAGTTGGAGCGCATGTTAGAGGATCACAAAAAATTGTTATACCCAAATTGCAAAGATGGAAACACAAAGCTCAGTACCACACTGGCATTACTGCAATGGAAAGCAGAGAATGGTTTATCTGACAAGGGATTTGAGAAGCTACTGAAAATTTGGAAGAAGAAGCTTCCAAAGGATAATGAATTGCCTGTCAGTACATATGAGGCAAAGAAGGTCGTCTGCCCTCTAGGACTAGAGGTACAGAAGATACATGCATGCATTAATGACTGCATATTATATCGCGGTGAGGAGTACGAGAATTTGGATGCATGCCCGGTATGCGGCGCATTGCGTTATGAGATCAGACGAGATGGCCCTGGTGATGTTGAGGGCGAGGAGCGCCCCACGAAGAGTGTTCCTGCAAAGGTTATGTGGTATGATCCTATAATACCACGGTTGAAACGTTTGTTTATAAACAAAGAGCATGCCAAGTTGTTGCGATGGCACAAAGAATAGCGCAAGAAAGACTCGATGTTTAGACACCCCACTGATGGGTCGCAATGGAGAAAAATCGATAGAGAGTACCCGAGCTTTCCAGATGACGCAAGGAACTTAAGGTTTGGTCTAAGTACAGATGGCATGAATCCTTTTGGAGAGCAGAGCTGCAGTCATAGCACTTGGCCTGTAACTCTATGTATATATAACCTGCCTCCTTGGTTGTTCATGAAGCGGAAGTTCATTATGATGCCAGTGCTCATCCAAGGCCCGAAGCAACCCGGCCATGACACTGATGTCTATCTAAGGCCATTAGTTGAAGAACTACTACAGTTGTGGCGCGGCGAAGGTGTTTGTATGTGGGATGAGCACAAACATGAGCCATTTGACCTACGGGCGTTGTTGTTCGTAACCATCAAGGATTGTCCTGCTCTTAGTAACCTTTCAGGACAGTCAAACAAGGGATACAATGCATGCACGCATTGTTTAGATGATACTGAAAGTATATACTTGGATAAAGGTAAGAAGAATGTGTACCTGGGGAATCGTCAATTTCTTTCGGCCAGTCATCCCGCAAGAAAGAAATGCAAGTATTTCAATGGTGAGGCAGATCATCGGAAGAAGCCTATCCGCCGTACTAGTGATGATATATTTGGTATGGTCAAAGATCTAGAAGTAATCTTTGGAAAGGGCCCTGGCGGTTAGTCTGTTCCAAATCACGCTGACAGACATGTGCCCATCCGGAAGAAGAAATATATATTTTCAGAGCTACCCTATTGGAAAGTTCTAGAGGTCCGCTCTGCAATTGACGTGATGCATGTGACAAAGAATCTTTGCGTGACCTGCTAGGCTTTATGGGCGTGTATGGAAAGACAAAAGATACGCAAGAAGCACGGCATGACCAGCAAGGTATGAAAGACCAAGACGACGTGCATCCAATAAAGAAAGATAAAGGACGTCTAAGTGCTGCCAGCTATGCTCTTACCAAATAAGAGAAGGATTTTTTTTTTGAAGTCCTAAGAATTATGAAGGTCCCCTCTGGCTTCTCGTCGAATATAAAGGGAATAATAAATATGGCAGAGAAAAAATTCCAGAACCTAAAGTCTCATGACTGCCACGTGCTTATGACACAATTGCTTCCAGTTGCATTGAGGGATTCTACCGAAAAATGTTCGACTGCCCATTGTGAAGCTATGTGCATTCCTGAATCACGGCATGAGGGGAGACTAAGTGGAAAAGGCACAATAGGAAGGAAATCAATAATATGTAGGGACGGACATTCTTTCACTCAAGCAAACTACACGGTTCTGCATAATTCCACCTTGGCAGCTTCGTATATAAAGGAACACAAGGATATTGTACGCTAAAACAACCCGGGAAAGGATGACTCCTTGATTAGGATGAACACATGAAGACTTTTGGCGGTTGGTTGCAAACACATCTCATGAATAACAACACTGTTTGTGATGAGTTGTACTTGTTGGCCAGCTCACCCAAGATAAAAAGAGCACCAACAAAAACAGTGGTGTCCAATTTGATGCAACAAACCACAATGGGTCAAAGGACACATGTTATGGTTACATAGAGGAGATAAGGGAACTTGACAATGGACCTGCTTTAAAGGTACCTTTGTTTCGGTACAAATGGGTCAAGCTAACAGGAGGCAGGGTTGAGGTAGAAAAAAAGTATGGAATGACAACAGTGGATCTCAACAATCTTGCGTACATGAACGAACCATTCGTCTTAGCCAACGATGTGTCTTGGGGTTTCTATGTGAAGGACAAGTCTACCAAACCAAGAAAAAGAAAATATAAGCAAACAAATACATCATCAAACGATGAGCAAAGCGCCACATAGTTCTTTCAGGGAAAAGAAACATCGTAGGAGTGGAGGACAAGATAGAGATGTCCGAAGATTATGACAAGTTTCATGAAAATCCGCCGTTTATAGTGAAGGATGACCCAAGCATCATGTTACTTGATGAAGATGCTCCATGGTTAAGTCCATACGGTCATGAGAAAGTCATATGATGTATTCAAAATTTTGCCTATGGCCATTTTTTAGATGCAATCAATATGTGCATATGCATGTATATCATTTTGTGAAGCTTTTACCAAGTTTGTAATTTTTTCTGTTTTATAAGAATAATTGTACTAACTTTCCATCTGACCGAAGCTTTTAGTCCCGGTTGTAGCCACTAACCGGGACTAAAGATATTTCCCACCATGTTTTCCCTCCCTTTTCCTCTGACCGAAGCTTTTGGTCCCGGTTGTAGCCACTAACCGAGACTAAAGACATTTCCCGCCATTTCCCACCGCCTCCCGCAATGTTTTCCCACCCTTTTCCTCTATATCTAGGCCGACCGCACCATCGCCATCCACACATCCACACCTTCCTCTCTCACAACAATGGACAGCGGCTATTGGGACATTCTGACCCTCGAGGAGACCAACGCACTGTGTGCCTCCAGCTACCCTTGCACTCCGGGCTACCGGCCGCCCGCTGGCTGGATACTGAGCGCTAGAGGGGTTCCTATCCCTCTTGTCCCTCAAGGTTCTGCACGCCGGAGCAGCGGATGGATCCCCGTTGGGATCCCGACAACTATGACACCTGGTATGCCTTTTTTGCTAACCGACGAGGAAGAGAGCTCTCCAGGTACGAGGGTGACGGCCCTCCCCCGGTGAACCACAATGAAGCCGGCCGCCGCCTGTGGTGGGAGAACCGGACTATCATCGGCGTGATACTTTCTAAATGAGTCCGGTGAGGGAATAGAGATAGAACCTCAAGTCGAAGCGCATACTAGTTTTAATTTCGATGATGGCTTGGAAAATTATGGACCAGCCTTGACAAAGTCTAGCAAGGTATGTTATTAAGCCTCTTGATCACTAGTAGATAGATGCTTTAACTGATTTGTGTGTATATATATATATTAACGAATGTTGTTTCTTATTTTAGACATCCACACCGACCAAGTCAGTTAAAAATAGTAAGCGAGGACCGGCCAAAGGGATGCCCGATGATGCGCATCTCACAATTGTTGATGTCTCTCTAGCGGGCGTCTCGTTGCTTCCCATAAAGAACGCAAACACATTTATTCATCAATGTGAATTTGTTGTTAGGGACAACGTCCCGATCAGCATTATCAACTAGAATAAGCCAGCAAAGGCCGATGAATATTCTATAAGTTAGACAGATACAAAGACATACTATGGGATAAGCTCATTCGCCATTTCACCCTACCGGTATTAGAGATTAAGGAGGCCACAGATGATATGAGGTCCAAAGTTAAGCGTTTCGCTCTTAAGAAGATGGCCCAACTGTTCAATAACTATAAGAAAAGATTGTACAATGAATATCTCGAGGAAGAAAAAGTTCCAGCATTCGAGGACTCAATAGAGAAGCAGCGTCCTCACTGGGAAAGATTTCTAGACTACACGAAATCAGCAATAGAAAAAAAAGGTCCGCAAAGAATAAAGAAAATGCTGCAAAAAAGAAATATCACCATACGATGGGGACAGGTGTCTACAGTACTTCCGTTCCTAAGTGGGAGGAAGCCGAGAAAGCCTTGCGTGCCCAAGGGCTCACTCCAGCTACAGAGGACTGGCCCATCAGAGTAAGGAATTGGTCACTTGCCCATGGGGCAATGTATGACATGGAAACAGGGGAGTTAATATTCGATAAAAAGTACAATGTTGCTATACCCCATGGAGAAATTGTTAAAACAATTGAGGTGGTTAAAAAGGGTTACTTCAAACCTGACAGAGAGAATGATGAGCTAACAAAGGCCCTCAGGAATCCTGAAAAACCAGGACGAACACGAGGCTTTGGACCTTCTGTGCCGTGGAAGACTAGGTTTCCTTAGGACACTGAATCCTATAGAAGTCGAGCGAGGGAAAAGAAGCAGAAGAAGATAGAGGAGGCATCCCGATTGCGTAGTGTCGAAAGAAAGAATGAGGAAATATATGCCACGCTAAAGGAGCAATAGAAGCAGCTGGACAAAATGCATCAGCAAGGCCCAACTCATCAGCTGTTAGAAGAAAGTGCTGGTGTCCCATCTCAGCGGAGAAGCAGTGTCGCTTCCACGGCGGACGATCCGATAGATCGCTATCTCATGGACACTATCACTGAGAAGACAAGCTGCGAGCTGCATGTGGGAGTGATGAACTTATCCTTCAAGGCGGCTCTCGGCTATGCTTTATCTTGTGAACCTGAAGCTCGCTGGCATTGCAAAGAGATTCCAGATGGCTATGCTCGTGTCGGGGTGGATGAGATTCTACCTCAATATGAATCACTACAACTTGACATCCTGGACCTGAAGATGAGAGCACGCTAGGAGAAGTCAGGGGCTCTATCATTCTATGGCGCAAGAAATACATCGTGTTTCTAGGCTCACCCAAGCCACCACCGTCTCCTCCGCGTCACCCGAGTCTGCCTCCTCCAACAAGTCCACATGAGGAGTGGGACAACCACCATAGCACAAGTCCACCGCCGCCGCCGTGTCAGACGAAGAAGGCGGACTCTCAGTCAACTAGTATAAATACTAGTCAAAAGAAAGCCAAAGGAAAAAAGGTGAAGAAAATCCCGCCGCCTCCTCCCAAGTTACCTTACGAGATGACCGATGAGGAAACCAAAGCGATTAGTGATACCCAAGTTAAAGCCTTCTTTGCACCCAAAGCTCCTGAGCCAAAACAAA
The DNA here is from genome assembly GCA_916181665.1 of Avena sativa. NCBI lineage: Eukaryota > Viridiplantae > Streptophyta > Magnoliopsida > Poales > Poaceae > Avena > Avena sativa. The sequence goes on from OV702297.1 coordinate 244,681,257, forward strand.
TATTTGATCTGAAAGACAAAAAGTGGGCTAAGGGGTTTTTGAGCAACCATCGCAATATGAGATAAATAAGGCTGATGACTACAAACGCTATCTGCTGAGAATTAGTAGGAAGAATTCAGGAAATACTACTGCAAGCAGCGGGAAAAGAGAGGTTACGCAACTCGGAATGCAGGCAAACAAATCGATCGCCCTGCTCAAGGTGTTATCCAGACTGATCATCAGAATATTATATCAATGGAATTTGCCAAAGGTGCTAATATTATAGTTGATCAAGCGCTAGGCGGGCATATCCCCATACAAGACGAATTTGCATGGAGATATGAATACGGGAAGACTCTGGTCAGACTTGATGAGGTCAAATTTCTACCAACTTAAATGCGAAGACTACATGAGTGGTACGAGAAAGTCTCTACATGAGATGAAGAAGATCAATTGTCAGTGCTGCTTGTGAAAATTACAAGTGAGCATTTTAATGGTGAAGACCAGTTGCAAATTTATTTGAGGAATTCTATATGTTATTCAAACAAGATGCCCTTGACTTGAGTCTCCTCGCTACCTATTGTTTGTAAGTGGTTCATTTATTTCTATGATAAAGTCTCTAACCCAGCTCTTTTATTGCATGTAATTATCTTCACTATATGCTATTATGCAGAATGAAGAGCGATGAATGTGACCGGAAGAAAATCTTTGACACTGGGTTCATCGACCCACATCGGTTTAATCAAAGATTGCTAATGGAATACCCCAAGGACACAGAGCATAACTTTCTAAGGGTCTTATTGAGGCAACATTAAAAACTAAGAATATTGTTTCCCTACAACTACAAGTAAGATTCTTACTGCCTTATACAAATCACTTGATTCTGCTAAGTGTAATTGATGAGTTACTGACGTATATAAACATGCGCAGCTATCACTGGATTCTGCTAACCATTGAAGTTGACGCTGGAAGAGTTAAAATCAAGGACTTTCTAATGAGAGACGAATCAGAGTACACATTCATTAAAGATGCGCTCCAGTGGTAACTTCAGTCATTATCACACTATATCGGTCTCTTTCGTTCATATATATCCTGAGATATCAAGTAACTAATATCACATTTTTTTGCCGGGCAGGGTTTGGAAAGCTTTTACCAATGCTATGGTTGGTGAATTTAAAGACAAGCTTAGTTTTCATCGGATTGATGTAAGTAGTACGAGCTAGATCCACGTATCTCTTCAATTCTAGTTTCAATACCATCATGCCATGCTTGATTATTATTTGATTGAAACCTTTTGTCATAAAGTGCGAGAGGCATCCACCAGGTACTAATCTATGTGGATACTTCGTGTGCGAGTACATTCGCTCTGAGGTCAGTGAGTGGGATGGAGGGACATTCATAATATTTGTTATGACTATTGATATTCATATTGACCTCCTTCTTTTATATATAGTTGGAAAGATTGCGGGAGAATCTCGATCCAAGGAAGCGTCTGGTAGCAATTCAAGAGGAATTGGCGGGATTTCTTGTTGACCATGTCATAAACCCAGAAGGAAAATACCATACCTCCGTCTACCCGTGATTTAATGAACTTGTAACCGAATAGACGGGTTGTGATCTCCATTTATGTATATATTTATGTAATGTAGAATTATATGTAATGTAGAATTATGTCTATATAATTATGACGATGTTGTGTGTAATGGGTTTCTTTGTTGCATGTCACTTTACGCCAAATGCAACCCTCCTCTACCTATCCTCCTGCCGCGACAGAACCCTGCATTCGGCTACCGCCGCAGAAATCGGCCCCAAAATTCTGCTGCGGCAAGAACCCACATCGGCTGCCACGGCAGAAAATGGCCCCAAAACTCTACTGCGGCAGAAACCCCCATCGGCTGCCACGGCAAAAAATGGCCCCAAAACTCTACCATGGCAGAAACCCCCATCGGCTGCCGCGGCAGCCGAATTGGTAAAATGCTGTCGCGGAAGAAAGGAACTAGTCCTGGCCCGTAATACGGACCGGGACTAAAGACCACCCCCTCGCACTGCTACGCTGCCACGTGCACAGCCTTTAGTCCTGGCCCGTAACTGGACCGGGACTAGAGGCTGGGACCTCCAGTCCTGTTTCCATAGTCCCGGCTGGCAATCCAGGACTAGAGGCCCTCTAGGCCCGGGAATAGTGCCCCGTTCTCCACTAGTGCTTCTTGATAGGAAACACACTTAAGGTATACAATAGTGGTGCTTATTTTGTAGAGCTGTCCATTGATTATGGTATAGCCCTTTGCTTGACGTACTATTTGCCGTCTTTCGAGTTCGTCATCGGGAAAAGTTCCGTGTACGAGATATTCCATGAATGGTTGTGTCCAAGCCAGAGGGACCTTTTTCACTGTGTGAACAAAAGAGTCAAATATATCCGGGTTGTCAATGTCCGCTCCCTTCATAGATGGTGTCCATAGATGCTCTAGGAAAATGCCAGGCGGAATTCGTTTGCGCCCTGATCCAAGCTTAGACAGCAGATTAGCCGCCTCGTTTTGCTCCCTAGGCACATACTTGACTTCGTAGCCCAAGAAGCTCTTAGCTATCTCGTCCACTTCGTCGCAATATGCCGCCATCATAGGGTTCCGTGCGTTCCAGGTGCCATCCTTCGGCTGGGCAACCAAGTCGGAATCTCCACAACAAACTATGCGCTTGATGCCAATATCCTTGCCTACGCCTAGTCCGTGAATGAGTGCTTCATACTCCGCCATGTTGTTTGTAGCCTCAAAGTGGATATGTAGAACGTAGTATAGCTTCTCCCCATTTGGTGACTATAACAGTACTCCAGCCCCCGAACCATTGAGTAGCTTTGATCCGTCAAAGGGCATCACCCAGTATTCTGGCTCCGGCATTGGGGTAGCATCTGGCATCTCCGTCCAATCTGTGATAAAATCCTCCAAGGCTTGTGACTTGATAGCGTCGCGTCTCTTGTAGGTGACCTCGAAGGTGGCAAGTTCAATGCCCCACTTCACGACCCTTCCTATAGCTTAGCTGTTGTTGATGATGTCGGACAGTGGAGCCTTGCTCACAACTGTGATAGGGTTCTCTTGGAAGTAGTGCCTTAGCTTCCGAGAAGCAAGGAACACTCCATAAGCTATCTTATGGTACTGCGGGTAACGCTGCTTGGACTCCGTCAAGACCTCTCTTACATAGTAAAATGGTCGTTGAACTCCGTACTCATAGCCTGGTTCTTTCCGCTCTACCACGACAACGATGCTGATTACCCGGTTGGTGGCCGCCATGTAAATTAACATAGGCTCCATAGGCTCGGGTGCTGCAAGGATAGGCGTCGAGGATAGTATCTCCTTTAGCTGCTTCGATGTTGCATCTGCTTCGTCCGTCCATGTAAACTTGTCTGCCTTCTTCAACAACTTGTACAGCGGCAGAGCCTTCTCTCCAAGTCGGCTGACGAACCGACTAACCGCTGCAACGCAACCTGTTAGCCGTTGTATGTCCTTCAGGCATGTTGTACGGTTTATGTTTAGGATGGCCTTGATTTTTTCCGGGTTCACCTCGATTCCACGCTGGGAAACGATGAATGCCAACAATTTGCCAGCTAGAACACCGAAGACGCACTTCTTAGAGTTAAGCATCATCTTGTATTTCCAGAGATTATCAAAGGTTTCTTTTAAGTCGAAGATTAAGTCGTTTGTCTTTTTAGACATCACCTCTATATCGTCCACATAGGCGTGAACGTTCCAGCCAATTTTATCATGTAGGCAAGGCTGCATTGTTCGCTGGTACGTAGCACCTGCATTTGGTGAACAAAGTGGCCAATTGGTCCAACTTCCTCATCTTAATTTGGTGGTATCCTGAGTATGCATCGAGAAAACACAAAAGTTCCGTGCCAGCCATCGAGTCAATGACTTGGTCAATGCGTGGCAAAGCAAACGGATCTTTGGGACACACTTTGTTCAAGCCGGTGTAATCAACGCACATTCTTAATTCTTTGGTTCCCTTTTAGGGGACAAGTATAGGATTGGCCACCCATCGGGTGTGAAGGACTTCTTGGATAAAACTAGCCATAAGTAACCTAGCTATCTCCTTGCCTATGGTGCGTCTCTTCTCATCTCCGAAGCATCATAGAGGTTGTTTCACCGGTTTGCATTTTGGATCAATATTGAAGCTGTGCTCGGCAAGTTCCCTAGGTACACCTTTCATGTCGGCAGGTTGCCAGGCAAAGATGTCCCTATTCTCACGAAGGAACTCCACGAGAGCGATTTCCTATTTGGGATGTAGGTTCATCCCAATGGCGGTGGTCTTGGAGGCATCGACTACCACAAGTTCCACCGGCTTGGTTTCAATGGTGGCCTTGAAAGCTGGGGCAAAGTCAGAAATCTGCTTCTTTGACACTAGCATCTCCGAGGCATCGACCTTGCTTTGGATCTCCTTGAATTCTTCATTGTAGAGGATAGCTTCCACAAAGGATACTTCTCCAATATCGCAGTCCCTTGCCTTGGTAAAGCTTCCGGATATGGTGATGACACCGTTTGGTCCGGGTATCTTGATCTTGTTGTAGATGAAGCATGGATTGGCCATGAAGGCGTGGAAGATGTCGCGGCAAAATATGACGTGGTACACGGTGTTGAAGGGGACCACCTCAAAGTTCATGCATTCTTGGTAGTAATTATTAACATCGCCAAAAGCGACCTAAAGTGTGATGCACCCAAGGGACCGAGCCTCCCGACCAGGAACTACGCCGTGGAAGATGGTGCTGGTCCGCCTTAGGTTAGCCTCCGTCAAGTTCATCTTGTGCAGCGTATCTAGGTACATGATGTTGATGCTGCTTCCACTACCCACCATAAATTTGCTGAACTCATTGTCGTTAATCAGGGGGTTGATGACCATGGCATACTGGTTCTCTGTAGGGATGAGGTGTGGGTGATCCTTTCTGTCCCATGTGATTGGAATCTCCGACCAGGGCAGTACTGGGGAACTAGGGGTAGAGTGGCCATCAGTATCCTCATAGAGGTCTTCTGTTGTCGGACAGTGGGGGTCCCAAGGAAAGTGAGGAAAACGGCCGCCTTCTTCTCGAAGGGATTCTTGCCCTTTCCATCGCTCTTGGCGGCGTGCTTGGGGTCAATATGATCATCCATGTCACTTGAATCCTTGGAATCCTCTTCCTTCTATTCTTCTGACTTTGCTTGTAGCCGGACTCCGGGTCCTCCTTGAGATCGTTGACGAACTTGCAATGGTGATTGGTGTGAGTAGCTTTGCCGTTGGCGTCGAGGTGTACAAGGCACAGCATACCATGGTACTCCTCGTAGGTTTGGGGAACACGGAGCGCTGCCGAGGTAGTTTCACTTCCTCGCTGCTGCCCACGACCAGCCCCCCGTCCTCGGCCACGCTGTCCGCCCATCTCCTCGTCCTGCAAAAGTCATGGCGACCATGTCGGAGGTTTGCTTTTCTTCTGGTGGGATCTTCCGCTTGGTGATGTTGTTCCTACTAGCTTGGTTTGGAATGGCCATTGCCGGCAGGGAGCCGCGAGCATCGTCGTCGGCAGCTGTGAACTCACTAGCTAGCTAGATTATTTAGTTGAGATCTAGCCAGTGATTATCCTGCAAGAGCTTCAACTTATGTCGGAGCAACGTACCTTTCTACAATCCATTTTATGAAGGCGGCCATGGCGGTCTGGGCATGCACTCCTGCAAAGGAATTCTTCATATCCGGCCAATGAGAGAGGTGGGCACGAGATGACTCGTCTTTCTCCTGCACGCACCGCTGTAGATCGCCAACAATACAGGGACGCTTATACGTACCCTCGAAGTTCTTGGTGAACACTTCTTGCATGTCCAACCAGTTGCAGATGGATTTCTCTGGCAAGTCATCAATCCATTGTCGGGTCGTGCCCGCCAGCATCAGGGGGAGGTACTTGACGACGATGTTGGGGTTAACCCCGGCGATCTCCACCGCGTTCTCGTAATCCTACAACCACGTAGCTGGTTTGGCGGTGCCGTCATAGGGCTTGATGGTCTTATCAATCCGGAAACCCTTGGGGTAACTTGCGGTCCATATTACAGGTCCAAAGCAACGTGGTCCCAAGTATTGTCCTTCCTAGGCCTCATGAATCTTGTCCAAGCATGAACGTGCATCATATGGCTACGGGCTTCTTTTCTTCTTCTTGCCATCATGGTGGCTGCTAGGTGGCGACAGAGGCGGAGGTGGCGGTGGGTTAGCCTACTTGCTGTTACCCTCCTACGACGCCTCACGCTTGTCGTAGTTTCTTGTCGGACGCGGAAGGTCATGACGTGACCTGCTCTTGTGACCTTGGTTGCGCCCTCCATCATGACGGGCCTTCTCCGTGTTATTGCGGATGACGATGCTGTTCTGTCTTGGCGGAGGCATATCCGTACGACGACGAGCCTTGGTATCTTCGCGACGTCGGGGAGACTAGGGCGATGGAGATGGGCGATGAGGTTGAGACTTGCCTCCGTGGTCGGAGGATATGGGGATAGCATCCTTCATGTTGCGCGCATCCCTCCATCTTCGTTCTGACGAACCCTTCTGGTACCCGACATCATGAGGAGATCGATCCCTTGGCAGCTGGCTGGCTAGACTGGAAAAACGTTGGGTCAGTCTCTAGCCTCTGAGAGGTGGACTTTTCCTGCTGTTTCACTGCCTTGGACACAAGGTCATAGACCCGATCCACAGTTGCGGGTCATCTATCCTTTTCCAGAAGGGTCTTGGTATCAGCGAGGTTGAGAAGGGGAGTGGGCATCACCTGCCTGCCTTCACTATCAATGTATGGCTTGGCTTGTGCCGGCTTCGAGGGAGCCCATCCTAGTTTTCACCTCACACCAATATCGTTGATGACGCGAGCTAGAGCCTTCTGCTGCTATAGCAGAGTCTTGTACTCGGCCTCCATGGCTCTAGCTTTCTCTATTGACTTCTGCGCATTGGCCAGATCTCGATCCAGCTTAGAACCTTGCTCCTTGATGGCCTGCGCTTCCTCCAGCAGCTGCTGGCGCTTCTCGTCCAATTGGACTACATTGAAAATGTGAGCCACGGTCATGGGATTGACAAGGAGATTGTCGTACATCACTCTATCAGCTGGAGTGACTTCGGTAGCAGCAGACATAGATGTCGGAGGCGGCGGGTTTGCGGTGTTGTTGTTGCTCGGACAGGTGCCGAGTTCCTGCGGCTGCTGCACTGGGTTAGGCGGAGGTGGCATAACCTTTGCGCGATCATTGTCGACAGCAACAGGTGGTCCCTTCCCCTTGTCCAGCGCTGTAAGCGGAGCTCGTCCAGGTTGATCTTCATCCATCGTCGTCCCAATGGCGACGAACACCTCTCGGGACGTGACGACTTTTTTGGCCTGCTCGTCGATCTTGTAATCTTCCTCCATCTCCTGCATTGCAGAGTCTAGCTCCTCCGGATTGAAGTCTATATCCTCTGAATCGGCGCTGATGTCGGTGTAGAGCGCGTCAAGCATGGAGTCGGAGGGTGTCGGGGCTTCCTCGATGACGGGCGGTGGAGGTGCAACAACAGCGACGATGACTGGAGGTGGTGGTGCAGCTGCGGCAACAACGACCGGAGGCGGCGGTGGCTCAGGCGGAGGGGCTCCGCCAAGGAGCGCAAGAGCTGTCTTAGCTTCCTCCTTGGCCTCCTCGTAGTTGTTGACGGTGTTCACCATGCTTTCGAAAGTGAGGCGTCCTGAAGCCTGCTACCGCCTTAGCGTATGCCGGAGAAGCGTACCTTGGTCTAGTCCTTCCACAAGTGATACATAGCATCATCATTGGGGTAATGAGCCAGACCGGTCTGTATATGGAGCCATCTAGCAAGGTAATCACGGGGGTTCTCGCCCTCTCTCTGAACGCAACGCACTAGATCAAAGATGGTTACCACTCTGAAGAACTTGGATCTCTGCTGCCCAGACGCATGGGCGAAGCCGGCGGACTTGCAGCGATCTTCCACCGTTATATCCTGCACAGGGGCGGTTTGGGTGGGCCTTGAATTTTTTCGATCTTTGCCGGCAAACTCCAAAGAGAGATCCGACATCGATCCTTCCACGAACGTATCCTGCCCGTAGGCGGTCCGTGCGGGTCTTGACGCTCCTCTGACTCCCAGGGAACTAGTGCCCGAGTCATTTTCGCCGATGAAGAGGTAGATATCTCTGATGGGGATGATTGAGCATCGCGTAAGGTTCTTCTTTTCCGGGATCTAGAACTCATCGGTAGGGATGATCAGAACTTTGCCGGAGAAGAGAACACGACCGACGGCTACGGTTTCGCTGATTCCCACGAAGATCTTGGACCTCGCCCGCTGTAGAGCCTAAACGGTGGGCGCCAACTGTCGTGGTATTACCAACGATTACGCCATGGATGGGTCCTCATAGTGCGTGTTTAGAGACATGGGGTAAGGAGGACGGTTGACGGGTATGATGTAACACAGCTTACCCAGGTTCAGATCCCACAACAGTGGCGGAATCCTACTCCTACTATAAATCACTAAAATGGAAATACGTCGAGTTACAGCGATTGGTTCGATGTGCGAGGTGTATGTTAATCGATCTGACTTGTATTGTGCCTTAAAGGCTCCCATAGGCCAGACTTATATAGTCGCTAGGTCCTAGGGTTACAAGGAAAGTCCTAGCCGGACAGGTTACAGAGTCCTACACAGTATACAATCAGTCTAACGTGTCTTGCACTCCAAGGCTCTGGGTACGTAGGTGACTCCTCTGTATCCTTCCTTTATCCGGCATGGGCCTCCCTTCTGGTTCCATCTAACTAGGCCGCCTAGCAGGCCATGGGCCATGCTACCAACTGTGGGCCACCTGGGTTATCCGGATAGGAGACATGCTATGAGGATGCCCATATAGCATATCCCAACAGAGGGAGAGGGGGTTAAGAGAGCATGGTCGAGGGAGCGAATTACTCCCGCATTCAATTGAATTGAATCAAAATAATCTGAGAGGGAAACAGCCAGGGGAGAGCGGGCTCAGCATGCTAGGGTTAACGATGATGCTGACGGAGCAGGTGGGGTCAGTCGGTCAGTGAGGGGGTGGGGGTTCTGCGTGGTAAGAAAGGGAGGCAGAGGGGGAGTGGCCCGGGTGGGCTAAATGGGCTGGATTGGGCAGGTAGGCTTTCTCCCCTTTTTTCTAATCTATTTCCTTTTATTTTTCTGTTTTCTATTTTTAAATCAAATCAAATGATTTAAACCTCTTTTGATTTCAAAACTTCAGTAGGTTTTTATACCAATTATTAGTGTATTATTTAGTCCACTTAAAATATTTTTTAACAATTAATATTCATTTAAAATTGAGTGATGTATAGTGGTATTTATTTAAATAAAATTTGCATATGGTTCATAAGCCCATATAATTTTATTTAAATAATCTTTTATCCTCTTATATTATTTAGGTATACTTTTATTCTATTTACTTATGGATTTGACCATGGTTTAATTTGTCTTTGCAACAATTCTTATTTATTTCTTTCTTTCTTTGTCTTATAAAATTCATATATTTTTATTTATAGCTCCAAAAAATAGTGACTCCAATTTGTATAATTCTATTTATTTGTTTTTATAAATCCTTCTAGGATTACTTTGTCCATAATTAAGCATTGATTTTATACAGGAGCTTTATTATCCTTGGAATAATATTTTATAAAAATCATATATTTTTATCCATGGCTCCAAATAGAGTGAAATCAAATCCCATGGTTTTGTAATATTGGTATTTACTATTATTGGCCATTTAGAAATGTTGTTGCTAAACTTTTATATGGAACAAAGCCATAGTCTTAGAGTGATCTTATTGATGATTTCTCTTATTAGGGTTTTGGGTTTAGGTTTATCCTTTCCAAGGGTTCACAATGAAGATACATTCCATGCATGAATGCATTTGATTTGTTTGAAAAATTGTTTGTTGCTTTTTCATTCAATTTTTGGTCAAGTAAGGTTTTGATGTTTCCATTTAGAAACAAAAAGTTTCTTTTCCCCCTAAATTTCATCATCTAATTCTTTTGTTTGTTTATTATTTCACATTTCAAAATTTGCAAAATTTTGGGATGTGAAAATAACTAGTTTTAGATAAATAGATATATCCGGAACACTGGGGTTTTGTATTTTGAAATAAAGAGGGGGCATAATGTCAAAAAAAAGATAGGGTTTTAGTGAAATGTTTTAGGCACATGCATGCATGACGATGTCATGATGATGCATAAGTACAAACAACAACGATTTTCTAGTTGTGGTTTTACCCGGGGTGCTACAATTCAACACTGCTCACAATGGATCTCGCCCTCGAGATCCGCCTCATGGTATGGGGGAGAAGTCTGATGATCTGAAATCTTATTGCTTCGTGTAGACCCTCGCGACACCTCTAACAAGGGTTCTTTCTACATCTTGAAATGGGCGCCACCACCAACAAGGGGTCTTTGTTGACATTCGTCGAGAGAACAATCCGTATAAACAAATATGAAGGTAGAGGTCTCAAAAAGGGAAGGACACCTCTAACTTCTGTGGAATGAGTAGAATTGCTTAATCCATCGATTCAATGTACAAGAGCGAATGATAAGAGTAGTCGGATGGTGATCAGTCCATCGTGCACCCAAAGCATTACTCTGCACATGAATAGGTGAATAATGCAACCAACTCTCGGAATTCAGACTAAAGATCTTGTCAATTGAGATTCAAAAACAAAAGGATCAAGTTGGCTCTTCATCAGATCTGGTCTACATGAGGTCGTTGTGATGACAAACTCCGGAAGAAAAAAGAAATTTCGGATATTATAAAATATAGGGTGTCGGATAGGGGTCATTCATTGGCGGATCGAAGATCTTGGGGTCGGAGGGTTTCGGGTTCGGTCTCGGAGGGTTCGGTCTTCAAATCCATGTCGGCGCACTAGGGGTCTTGGCGTATTAGGGTCCATGAAGAAGATCTTGTTGATCCGGCGTGATCGCCCTAACTTCCATGTTAGAGTTCTCGGGTTCCATGGAGTAGAAATTGCGTCGGTGGTTTTCAAATACCACTTCACAGTCCCTCTTGTTCATCTACAAGTGTCGGTCTTGGTCCTTCGGCAACTTCACTTCATCGGCACAGAGGAGGCGAAGATATTGTGATGCTCAGGAACAAGGGTGCGCAACACACCAACAACAAGAGGCCAGGACAAGCCAACACGGGCGCCAGGCACACAAGACAAGCATAGGATGCGAGCTGTTGCACATAGAAGGTTGATCACTCTGCACATTTACCACACCTCCATTGGAACAACATGCGACCACAATAGCACAAAGGATTAACAAGAAGAGCCCAAGGGCAGGCCACGGGCGCATGTTAGACCGAAAGCAGCGATGCAACAAGGTTGGACATGCACTGCCCGAACAGAGAAGACAGGGACAAGACGAGGCGTGGCAGAGCTTGGAGAGGGGGAGCTCCGAGACGCGCTAGAAATAGGGAGGTGGCCAGCGGCAGCGGAGGGAGACCACGACTCCGGTCGGGGAAGCCGAGAGGCAGAGAAGCAGCGGCGTGCTACGGCAGTGCATGCAGGGCGGCGACCTGAGCGGGAGGACGGGGCCACAGGTGACGGTGGATCGGGGACGAGCTCGATGCAGAGCGGCCGGAGTCGCGCGGGATTGGAGACCACACGCGACGACATGGCTAGGGGGTGCGGCGACTGGCTTGAACGGCGGAGAGGGTTGCAGGCGGGGCCGGTCAGAGGCGGGGTCGGAGCAGGACCGGGCAAGGTAGAGGATGCCGTCGGGCGATAGCGGACGAGGAGGCCCGGGTGAAAAGGCGGGAGAGGCGACCCTGGCGGCGGCAGAGAGGAAGGAAGGAGAGAGCGCGTCGCGGGGAAGTGATCGCGATGGAGCGTCAGGGTGGGACCCGGGCAAAAATGTGATGGGTGGTGGGTCCGGTGGTGTTGCATTGAGTTTGCGGTGGTTCTGGTATGCGTGTGTTGAGTCAGTAGGTGGGTTTGGGCATGTCGGGTATGTGTGAGGCATAGTGTGTGTGCGTGCCTAGCGGCAGGGAGTGAGTGGGTGGCGGCGGCGGGGGTGTGAGGGTCTTGGGTGGTTTAGGTTTAGGGTTTGCCAAGGATTTAAGGTTTGGGGTAGCTTAGGTGTGTTGGGCCGGGTAGTAGTGGTCTGGTCGGTGGGGCCTCTGGCCTGACCGGTTGGACTGCCTTCCCGGTAAAATATTTATTTTAAAACATTTGTTTTTTTAATTTTAATAAAATATTTTATAACTAGTTTTAGACAAATAGAGATATCCGGAACACCGGTGTTTTATATTTTGAAATAATGAGGGGTCATAATGTCAAAACAAAGATAGGGTTTTAGCGAAATGTTTTAGGCACATGTATGCATCATGATGTCATGCTGATGCATAAGTACAAACAATAACGATTTTCTAGTAGTGGTTTTACCCTGGGTGCTACAATTAGGTACCGACTTCGGGACTCGACCCGTTACGGCGGCATCTCCTTAGTGCGTGACTCATGGTCTCCATAAAAGCAAGGTAAAGGTCGTGGTCAACCACTCTCTGTCGGCCTTCCAAGGAAGAGGGCTAATCTATAGTGGCATTAAGAATCGGTTGGCGTGTGTGGGTAAAGTTGTACACCCTTGCAGGGTTAAATATTTTCGAAAAGACGTGTCCACGGCTATGGACGACTTGGTGACCAGATTCTAAGATCACAGAGAACTTGAACCTAATTGTAAAACTTGGTAGATCAATGTGTGCTTAAGGATGGTTCCTTATGGGTACGAGGGGGGTGATCCTAGATAGGTTTAGTTGATGATGATTCGGTGGATATCAAAAGATGATCAAAGCTAGAGTTACCGCTATCTTATCCCCTTTTAAAGTATTCTGATTACTCGAGATTCTTCTCCCTCTTGTCTTAAACACAAAGATGGCTTTAAGCAAAACAACTCCACCAGCCATAAGTCTTGCGGAGTACACCCTGTACTCACCCTTGATTTGTTGATACTTTTGCAGCAGAGTAAGTGTTACCATAGAAGATGAGTTCTTCATGGCATCGACATTTACGAGTAGTTTGGAGTTCCCAGCCGGCAGTCTAGGATCTATGAATTGGATGTCATCGTTATGCTTTAGGCCTCTTAGGCTATTTATTAGGTTTGTTATACTTAATAGCATAATTTTGCCTTACGTTGTTTGATGTTTGTGGTTAGTGACCTCTGCTTGTAATATTTTGGTTCTTCGCTGAGTTATGACCTTGCTGTAATAAATTTTTGTGTCATAGGGTCACTGTTGTGTTACCGATTTTCTCTCTGTATGCGTTCGAGATTAAGTTAGGATTATCTTCAGACGATGGTCTGGGATTTGTCTAGCCTTAATCCCGGGGGGTGTCACGGGTTTTGGTATCAGAGCAGTACCGACGGTAGGAAACCCTTTCTATTGGTCGATGTTGAGTCTAGTACATGTGGAAACTATTCTCAAAGATGAAAATTATGTGCAAAAACTCTGTTATGCTTCTTTTTCTCCTTATCAAGTTTCGCTCTAACTCTGGGTTCATCTTATCTTTTGTTGACTTTGAAATTTTTTGCTATCTAGTATCTTCCTTCAAAGCTTTAGTGGCTCTTCAGGCATGTCATTTCTCAACCATTTGACCTAGTGTTGAGTTCTCTAGAGTCAGTTGTGTGTGTTCCTTATTTCTCCTTGTTCTGTTTCTTCTGAGAGATTTCTTTTTATTGTAATCTCTCTATTTTATGGGTCCACAACATCATGTTGATGGTTCCACAATGTTCTGTTCTAGGTCCCGAGATTTCCTTTCTCCTCGTGTGCCTCCTTTTCATTTGTTTGGGTACCTCCGAAGTTGTTTCTTCTTTTGTAAGCTACTTTGTGATTGCTAGCTTGTATTGTACGCTTTGTCACTAAAGTAGTAGTTACTCTTTCTTTGGGGTTTAACCCTCGGACTTGAACCTAAGATCCCTGATTCTGCTAGATTCTAGTTTTGTGAATATTGTACATGAAGCTGACCTTTAAACCAAGATCCATTTTATTGACCCCTGTGGTTAATGTTCACACATTACCCCAGGATGGCTAGTACTTTCTAGTATAGCCTTCAAGCTTATGGATATTGTCGCTATTGAACAGTGAAGATAAAGGACTTCCCCTACCGCTAGCTATGGCAGATGTTCTTTAATGGAACCAAATAGATCACGACAAGAGATCCTTGTGAGTCTCGCATCTACTTTCATGACTCTGCTACACCTTCCTTTTCTGCATTGGTTTTTGGACCAATGTTAATCTATGCATCCACATCTCGGTATTCTATCCTAAGCATGTTCCTCTTCTCCTGTTGTTTTCTGACCTTTGTTTACCAGTTGGTAGCCAAGTAGTAATGAGCATTGGTGTCTTCTGATGCAAGATAGTCTTGTGGTCCATCATGACAAACTAGTTCGGGATGTCAGGAGAAACAAACTCCAGTACCTCGTCATTTCTAAGACCAGGTCAAAGAGTTGCAATGCGCAGATGAAAGAAGCATTGATTAGCTTTTGTCTGTTCTACCTTAAAGTGTCACACTCTTTTATACTAAGAGGTCATGCTTAGTTTCAGGACACCTTAATGAAGTGATGCTTTTACACATATTTACCCATCCTTCCTTGAGCTTTCGCGCTCGTGAGTGATGTGTGTGTAATAATGAGGCCATATAAGATTCTTAGCAATTATTATTGCTTTGAACTCAAAGGACATTCATATCATTCTTAGCTTGATGGTTAACACTATCACTAAGCAAAGTTTGATTGTGCTATGAAATCTGATATTCCGGTACACCCTCTTTAGTCAAAGAGTTAGGCCTGCGCCAAAACTCTACGACTATGTCTTCTTGCCTTACAAAGCAAGTTCCTCTCGAGCCAAATGACATATCGATGGCTCGTTATATTCCAGATGTCTTACTAGAAGTATCGCCATGTTGCCCCATGACCGTGTTGTCATGTTCTTGAGTAAGTTGTTTCTTTAAACCTCTCATTTTCCAAGGATCTGTATTGGATAACCCTGAACTAGTTGGTTGAGATTAAACAACAACTTGGAGAGTTGTAAGACAAATGTTCTATCCAACTCTGTTCCTCCTTAAAGGGATGTCTAGTTTTGTTCGTGTTGAAGCAGGGTAATAAGTCCTTTGTGGACATGTTATCTTCCCAGCCTTTGATTTGATTGGGCAATCGTCAAATCAAACTCTGTTCTAAGTATAATCTTGATGGTGTATCTACTTGTGATGTCTCACTTAAGTACATCTTCATGTCCTCTAGTCTGACTAATACTTCTGCCTTGTTCATACAACGTTTGAGTCTGTATTCTTGGAGTTCATAGATAATTTTGTTATTGAGCCCATCAATCACATCCTTACCTTCTCCATGAAAGACTAAATACATATGAAACATTTGGCATTAATTTTGGAAAACTTTTGAGAACCATCTTCGTGTTATCTCGAAGTATGTGTTCTGGATCTTAGAAGAAACCTTCTTTAGTTCAAGTGCAATTATTGAAAGATGTCGCCCTGGATTCGAGCAGAGTTATCTTTGTTTCTACGAGAATCATTCCAAGTTAGTCAAGCATGTACGAAGTATTTTTGATATGTTAGGTTGATATCTTCACATATCGAGAATAACCTCCAACCACACCAAGCCATTGATTGATTTTTTTTACGGAAGATAAGAAGTCCAACAAACTTTGATATCCTCCTAAATGTTTCCTAACAAGGATTCAATTATGTTTCGTTGCAAACAATTCATGTAGATGCAATTATCTTTTGATAACTTGCTTTCACATGGGTTACGCAATCTAGCTCCTCTTTCAGATATTGACATTGAAATTCCATGTCCCGAGAATCTAGTGACTTTACCTCTGTGGTAAATGTTGCACCCTTTCTATTCGTACATGCTAAGTCTGAAGTATGTCTCCACTTAACCAAAGCTGAATCTCAAGCAGCAATAATGGTTGGTGTTCCGCAAGGTTATGACTTAGGTCTTTGTGTAAATCTGTTAAGATTGATGTAATGGTTGGCACAATTAGCCGGAAGACCTATTACCACATTCCTTTGAATCAGCAATAACAACCACTCTTCGTAAGGCTTCTTCTATGACTTAATATAGGAGTTATGCTTATGGTTTCCTTTGTATCCGAAGTCTGACCTTTACTTGATGACTGATTGAAGGCTTGTCAAAAGTTTGATATTAGTATCTCGAACATCAAGGAGAATATTTAAAGTAGAGTTGCTAAATGTCTCTCGCTCGATCCTCCGGATCCTTTTATGATGGCAAGCGTCTTGTTATGCCAAGTACTTGGAGTCTGAGAATGAAGTTTCTTTCTTCTCGTGTCACCAGGAATCTTCTCCACTATTCATCTTGGTGGTGTGAAGTGATATCATGATCTTTGGCAAGGGTTTTATAGTTTCTGGATGAATAAAGAGTTTCCTTCTTGCTTCCTTAAACATGTTCGAATAGCAATTATGATTTAGTAATCAATAGTTCCTCTTGTTACATGTTCCTTGTGACTCTTATGAGTCCTCTGTACCAAAACACCTTTCTGTCTTGGCCTTCTTTTGAACCAAAGAACGACCCTTCTGTGTCAAAAGTAGTTCAACAGCTTGGTATTGTTGGTATCTATCTCTTACAACTTTAAATCTCTACTTAAGCTATTTAGTAGATGTTTACCTCTCGAAGTCTGTGTAACTTTCTCCATCTGTTGGAAGTCTCCTTCCCTCAGAAGTCAAAACTCTTCTACAAGTTCCATGGTCTCAATTCTTATGAAGACCAGTTATATGTCACCTCGAAAACCATCTCCTTTTGTTTCCTCCGTTACCTTGACGTCTTTCATGTTTGTTGGCTCTAGAGATGTTTGTGAAGCATCTACCCATGAGTTGACCATGAGATACTCAGTTTGTGGTTCCGTGTCATTCCCTCTCTGACTTAGTGTGAGTAACCACCTCGAAGATTACAAAGCGCTTCGTCCATTCATCATGGTGGCATGGATCAACCTCTTCGAGAAGATCGTCGAAGTTTAGTTTAACCCTGTTCCTCCTATCTTCCTACCTAGGAATCTCGGGACGAGATTCTTTTAAGGGGGATAGAATTGTAAAACCTCTAGTTCTACTAATACTAATTAGGATTTGTATGTGCATTCATGAGCATAATCATTTTAAAATGCATGCAAGAAAATAATCACAAAACCCTAAACCCTAATTTCCTCCCTCTTTGAAATGTATTCAAAATGGTTTTGAATTTTGAAAACTACAAAATGTTCGGAGCCCAATTTGAATAAAAGGAATCCATAGTATTTCACATATCTTGCAAATACCTCTGGTACTTTTGAAATGCCCAAAATAGTTTACAAATTGAAAATACAAAATAGATTTGGAAAACATAAAAAGAAAAGGGTTTTCCAAATAAAAACAGCAGCCAGACCCCTAGCAGGCCCAGCCCAGTTCGCCTATCTCTCCTCTCTCCCCTCTGTCTGTCGCTCGCGCACCCGCAGTGGCCCAACAACAGCCCACGCCATCCCACCCCGTGGCCCATACCGGTTCGGCCTCCTTCCTCTTCGTTGTATTCGTCGACAACAACAAGCAGCTGACTGTCGCCGCCAGCGCCGTCGATCTCCACCGCCCACCCTGCACCTTCCGTTGAGCTCTAGACGAGGATAAGACTGCCGCTCACGTTCCCTCTCATCCCTATCCTCTCACTCTCCCCCGCGCCTACTCTCTCTAGTTCTCTGCGAGCTCCCCAAACCCTAGCTGCTTGGGATCTAACGATCCCCGCCATTCCCGACCGCCCCAGTCTGAGCCGTGACCACCATTGAGATCGCCATGGTAGACCTGTTCTTCCTAGACAAGCCACGGAAACGCGTGCAACCCCAATCGCCGGAATAGAGGACATCTTCCCCGAGCCCGACAACTACCGTCGTCACCATTTCTGTCTACCCGGACCTCCTGTCGCCTTGCCGACCCCTTCAACAACATCGTGGTGATCTCCTAGTCCTTCCCGACTCGTCCTTTCTTCCCCTTCCTCTCTGGTTCAGTCCCGTGATTTGCTCCACCGTCTACCACCACGGATGCTCATCGAAGACCAAGCTCCGGCGACCAAAACATAGCGGCATCACCACTAGTGAGTTCCCCTTGCTCACCTTGTTCAAATAGGCTAGGCCTCACAACCCCGCGCGCCCTCCTTCACCGTTGATGGTGACCACCCGACGGTAGCCGCCGAGCTGACGTCATGCCTACGTCAGGCAGACGTGGCCTGCTAGCCTGTTGACCATTGACCGCCACGATGGTAACTGACGTGGCCTAGGTCCCACCTGCCAGTCATAGTGGCTAGACCCAGCCACGGTAACAAACAACCCCACCCCTGTGCTGACGACATAATGATGTAATAAACAATTTAATATTTTCCAGAAATTAATATAAACTTGTAAATTCAATAACTTATTATTTATAAGTTAGAAAAATATGTGTAATATATCAAAATGTTCAGAAAAATGAGATTTACCTCTTTAAGCTATGATCATGCATTGTTAATAAACTTAATTTGCAAGTTAATTAGAAGAAATAAATGTACCCCTCTCATATGAATTCGGAGATTCCCCGAGTTAGGGTTTGCACCCATCGGAACCCCGATTAAACTGCCGAGCATGTCTTAGGGTTACATTTCAGTATAAATTAACTTGTCATATCATTATCCTTGCTTGAGCATTGCATCCATGCCATGTGTTG
Organism: Avena sativa; assembly: GCA_916181665.1. Classification (NCBI taxonomy): domain Eukaryota; kingdom Viridiplantae; phylum Streptophyta; class Magnoliopsida; order Poales; family Poaceae; genus Avena; species Avena sativa. The sequence continues at coordinate 244,699,939 of OV702297.1, forward strand.
ATTGTTTCCCTTTCTTTCCGGTGTTTGGTTCTTCTCTAGTAGAATACGATATCAGAATCGAGATCCAGATCGAAACCTGAGATCAACACCGTCTAAACTCGAAGACCAATACTTGATCAACTATAACCAAGTCAAGTACCAGGTGTCATAAGCTCTACTTTCTGGTTATGAACTGACAAAGGCAAGCGAAGGCCCACACATACATATGAACCCTATGATTTCAAATTATTTCATTCTTGCCATGTGCATACGATTCTAAAGTATTTTATCGATAGATAGAGTAATCCTATCTAATGCATGTTACCTTTGAAGACTATATTCCCTGATTCACTGTTCCTAGCATAACTAGGGTTTGAGCTTGTGAAGTGTTGCTGGAGCTGTTATATCTATTGTGCTTATCCATGCTTAGCTATTACCACTGGTCCATCCGGTTGATGAATCACAGCTGCGAATGAACCTAGTTTGACAAGATGACATGGTATGATCAGAGATGAAAGTTAAACATGCTAAGGCTTGTATGGGAGGCCATGCTGGGTTGTGATTTTTGTAGTCCCATACTAGCCACTAGTAGGACCTGAGTTCTTGCCTATGGACAAAGATGAGCGTACAGCCACACGGGGGGCCTAGAAACCCCCTCGACCAACTAACTTTCCTAGTAGATTCCATGAGTCACATAGTTCAGGATTTCCATTCGACATACGCATCTTGGTTGTTTTCGAATGGAGGTGCATTCATAACAGGTAGGTAAGCATGGACGGGAACAATAGATGCACGGCATCCGTTATCTTGAACCCCGCACACATCATTAGGGAATGACTTCGGTACTCAACCTGTTACGGCGGGATCTCCTTAGTGCGTGACTCATGGTATCGGCGAAAGAAAGGTAAAGGTCATTGTCAACCACTCTTTGCTGGCCTTCCAAGGAAGAGGGCTAATCTATAGTGGCATTAAGAATCGGTTGGCGCGTGTAGGTAAAGTTGTACACCCCTGCAGGGTTAAATCTTTTTGAAAAGACGTGTCCACGATTATGGATGACTTGGTGACCAGATTCTAAGATCATAAAGAACTTGAACCTAATCGTAAAACTTGGTAGATCAATGTGTTCTTAAGGATGCTTCCTTATGGGTATGAGGGAGTGATCCTAGATAGGTTCAGTTGATGATGATTCGACGAATATCAAAAGATGATCAAAGCTAGAGTTACCGCTATCTTATCCCCTTTTAAATTATTCTTATTAGTCGAGATTCTTCTCCCTCTTGTCTTACAAACAAAGATGGCTTTATGCAAAACAACTCCACCAACCATAAGTCTAGGGGAGTACACCCTGTACTCGCCCTTGCTTTGTTGATACTTTTGCAGCAGAGTAAGTGTTACCATAGAAGATGAGTTCTTCACAGCATCGACATCGACGAGTAGTTTGGAGTTCCTAGGTGGCAGTCTGGTATCTATGGATTGGACGTCATCGTTATGCTTTAGGCCTCTTAGGCCATTTGTTAATTTTGCTATACTTAATAGCATAATTTTGCCTTCCGTTGTTTGATGTTTGTGGTCAGTGACCTCTGCTTGTAATATTTTGGTTCTTCGCTCAGTTATGAGCTTGCTATAATAAATTTTTGTGTCGTAGGGTCACTGTTGTGTTACCGATTTTCTCTCTATACGCTTTCAAGATTAGGTTAGGGTTATGTTCAGACGATGGTCTGGGATTTGTCTAGCCTTAATCCTGGGGGGGGGGGTGTCACACCACTGAAGGCCCCGAGAAGAGCGAAGGGCTATCTCGAAAGAGATCCCGGAGCAAGAGTTCGGATGGGGCCACACCGCCAACATCGAGGGGTCCTGCCTTCTTCGAGCGTCTTGGCCGGGATGAGGGTGTAGAGTGCCCCATTCCCGCCGTGCCTATTCAAGCCATGGATCCTCAGCCGCCGGCCAAGAAGAAGAAGAAGGAGAAGAAGGAGGCTCCAGTTTTCAATTTATCCGACATTCCCTCGTGAGTTTTTGGTCCCTTCTAATTGTTTCTTGGTATGCTAAGTATTTTCTTGCTATTGAATTTATTCGTTCAATGTGTTAGGAGGAACTCCTCAGAAGAGTCTTTCGAGGAGGAACTCGAAGAGATGCAATGGGAGTCGAAAGTTGTTTCGACATTCCCGAAGACGGTGACCGACTCCAGTGACGACAACTCGAGCTCCATGAGGCTAGGGGCTCGTGAAATTGTTGCTCCGAAGACGCAAGTGAAACCTTCGGAGTCTTCGTGTGACCATATAAGTAGTCTATTTTCTCTCGTGGGGGAGCCCCCGAGGCCTTTATTTCATATGATGTGTTGTTGACTTTGCAGCCCTTTATCCGTGACATCTCGAAATCTCATATGTCGAATTGTATGTAGGAACTGAGCTAATGAATGAAACCTCGGCACCTCAAGCTATAACTCGGGGACTGCTTTAATAAAAGTTGTCTCCTTATGCATTTACATTTTATATATTGGCTGGCCTAGAGTTCTTAACCCTTGGCTGGATCAGTAATGTGCCGGCAACAAAGGCACAATCTTCGACTTGCTGATGTCCAAAAACTAGGCTTCATGGAAAGCAAGAGAAAAGGGGGCGAATGCTAAACACATGAAAAACAACTAAGGAAAAAAAATACGCGAGTCGAGTCTTGTTTTTAACTAACTACTACATTTACTTTATTGATTCTTATGCCAAATCAATTTGAGCTCATTATCGAAATTTCTAAGGATGCTTAATTCGATCTATTTGTTTTGGACTCATAATTCGAATGCCGAAAAATGGTAGAAATGAGCCGAATCATCGAATTGAGCAAACAACAGAAATAAACTCGGGGACTCCGCCCAAAAGGATCCGAGATACACAAGCATAGTAGTAGCAAAACAATTTAAATTGTACATTACATCTTTGTCCTGGCATACCGGGAGTTTTATGAAATTTAATGTTTTTTGCACCGAAGGAGCAGCAGAAGCGGAATCATTGGGAGCAGGAGGAGGAATCGTCGCATTCGAGGTAGGATCCTCAACTTCAGCAGTAGGAGCCTTAGCCTCAGTAGTGGGATTCTCGGCAGCAGAAGTGGGAGCCTCGACTTCCGCTTCGTTCTCCAAGTTCACCTCATCCTCATATGGGTTTTCTTCCCCTTATTGGCTTCTTCTTTGACTTCCTCTTTGAAATTTTCATTGACGTCATCCTTGTGGACGATCGACCCCTCATTCCAAGAATGTGTGTTGGAATATTGGATTAGTTGATGGGCTCGAGCCTATCGCTGTTGGATGAAATCTGGATCAGAGGTCCACGACGAGCCTATGCGCAAGATTTGAAGGGTATCTAAACTGATACCCTCGTACCATGAGAGGACGAAGGTCAAGGCTGTGTCGGCACCAGCTCGCGTTAGATTCTCTCCAAAGTTTGAGCCGCGTCTCGCAATCCATCAGTCTCTCGACTAATGTTGCAACACGCTACATCCTAATCTCATTCGGCAGAGGACATTGGAAACCTGGATGGCAGCATCTATGAGACCAACACCAAATGTCTTCATTGGCTTCATGTTGGCTGCTAGGCTAACCAGATAGTCATCAATATTGTAAGCAGAGGAGAGGTCAATGGACTCGCCATGACGCAGTCGAGCCTTTTGTACAGAAGTGGCACCTCCGACCTTGGAATATGGAAACTCATCTAAAAATGAGCAAAAATGCATAAGTCAACAAAAGGAGCAAGAAATGTTGGCTGAAAATAGAAAATATAAGAGAGACTCACGATGCATGACAACATTGATCTGACCAAGATCAGATAGCCAGCCAGCATGCTTATTGTTATTCCTCTCGAGCACAATATTGGCCAAGTCATCCTTACCCTCGGCCGTTTGGATTAGCTCTTTGTCCTTTTCCAACTGAAGGTTGATTCAGCTATTTTTGTCGGAAAAGTCCTGGTCTAGTTTCTCAAGCGTAGTTTGCTCGAGTTTCTTCAGGCTCTCATTCTCAGTGCAGAGCCGAGATATCTGAACATCTGTTTCCTACATATTGTATGCATGTTCTCCTTCTTGTTCGAACAAAATGGATTATTAGTTCATGCATAGAAATACAATCCTGATGAGACTCTGCAAGAACTTTTAATTCGGCTAAGCCGAGGTAAAAATCATCAGTCAACCCAAGAAAGGGGCAAGTGCAAATATAAGATGAAAAGTGTCGAGGTACGTTCCATCTTAGTGACATTATCCTTAAGCTCCTTCTTATGGGCATCTATCTTGGCTGCCAAAGAACAACTCAAGAGTTAATTCGGCTAGACAAGTACAAAATAGGTACTCGAGGCAATGAACCAAAGTACATACATGTCTTCTGCAACACAGACACCAATTTCTTGTACTTGATGGAAAGGCTCATGTGAGAGAAGAGTAGCCTTTGGGAAACTCGGTAGTACTCAAGATTCAATTTGAAAAGACTCAGATATTAGTCACTGAGTAAACTCAAGATTCAAAACGAGTAAACTCGATCCAAATCTAGGTGGTTGGATATTTGAAAAGTACTCAAGATACGAATCGAGTAAACTCGATCCGAATGTAGGTGGCTGGATATTCGAAAACTACTCAAGATTCGAACTGAGTAAACTCGATCTGAATCTAGGTGGTGTAACATCCCAGCATTAGAGCTTAGAAATAAGTTGAACCCAGATGTGTGCATTGCATTCATGCATATAAAATCCGAATAATTTTCACGCTTTTAAATAAAAACTTGTCAAAGTGATTGAAGCTTCTCTCAACTTGATGGGATTGAAGTAGATCATCAAGTTGACTACGATAAGTTTGAATATGACCTTTGCTGAAACCTTATTTGGGTAAACATTATTTGATCTAAGGGTAGATCAAATATAATAAAATGTCACTCACAATGCATTGCTTAATGACTGATATCTGATCCTTAAAGAATCATATCATAATCTTCATCGCAACAACTCATGAATGCCAAGCTAAGATAACAACTTAAGTAATAAGTATGTAATGATTAATACTAACCTATTTAATCCCTATTCTATTTCTACCATAAGGAACATGGTAACACTTCACCCAAACTCTTTAGTTAGGAAGGAAACTAAGCCAAGATCATTCATCACATATCTGTCCTTCCATATCAATCTTTATCATCTATTTGTAACCTTATTCTAATATCTATTGTTTATCAATGTTGAGTAATCAACTATTGATTCACCAATTCTTCAACTAACAATACTTGATCTATTACCTTTTGATATTATCATAGCATTCACTTAAATCCTTTAAAGAGGGAGGTAAGGAAAGGTATATGGTAATGATAGGTTCAAATATCATCTATAGGATGGAGTGTTGGAAGTAAATTAGATCAACAAGATTATTGGTGAATTTAAATCACTCTTGAATGAATAAAGAGTTATTTATATTATATAATTATATGGTAGTAAAGAAGATTACAAGGATGAATCCTGAAGATAGTTACCAGTAGTAATTCTATTGGATCAAGTGGGCATAGTCCTTGAATAACAAACCTTAATCCAATAAGAGTTACTATGAAGATAATTTCAATACAATTGAAAAGTTGTATTGATGAAGCCTTGATTAGGCAAATAGAAACCTAAGCTATAAATGATTAAGGATTATAATGATCATGCCTTACTCACCAAGATTGAAAACTTATATCAAGTATAAGTGACATTGGTGGGTAGAAAATGATTGAAACCCTAGTATAGATATGTTATCCTAGAGTAGTCATTACAAGCCACATTAATATAATGTGAGGTTGGAGTATGAGTTATTAGAGTAAAGTAAATGTAAGATAGTATGATTAAATTAAAGCTAGTATAGCATGGAGTTATGGAAGTAGTGTTATTCCTCTTAAAGGATAGTAAGCTTCAGAAAAAAGGTAGTTTGATGTATACATCTACTGGAGAATTATTAGTGATGGAAGATTAAGGAAGAGAATGAGTGTAGTTTGAAGGAACTACTTGTTGGATTGGAGGTTATCAACAGAAGAGTAGTGGAAATAACCAAGTATGGATATGAGAAAACTATAAAAGCTTTAGTGTCAAGATCATTGGATTTATCAATGAGTTTATAAGAATAAAAGGTAGGTAAGAATATTCTTGTGAAGCAAAGCTCATCCTATTAGCACATGATGATGAATATGAAGGAAAAGAATATCTAGGAAAGAAATTCCTTAATTAGAAGTCCAGGATTGGGAATTATGGAAGATAGGAATTCTTGGTAAACGCCCAACTTTAAATACCAAACCAAACATAATATCCATTTCATGTTATTTGATCCCTCCTCTTGTCTCCATACCACTTTACAGGAACAGATTTCTATAGTAAATCACATAAGCACATCTTTGTCATTTCAAATTGTCATAACCATATGTGTTTATGAGATATTTTTTATCAAATATTTTCCATAAAACATTTTAGATAATAACTTCCTATTTTAAAAGGTGATAGCATTAAGAATCTCAAACAAAAAGATAATATGCTTAGTCATAAACTTTTATCAACAAAAGAACATAAGTTTAAGTTTATTAAGAACCCTAAACTCTAGGGTAAGCACTTACAATTCAACCTTAACTTCTATGTTAATTATAATAGAAAATACACATTTCTATTTCCTAAATTTATGAAGAGTAATATTAACCATATTAATTATTTTGTATCTTATACAATAAATAAGTATATAGGACCATAATATAAGAATTTTCCTCCAAACTATTAGCTAACAAGAGTTAAATTTTATAAACAAATAATGAAATATCATGAAACCATGGTTTATTATTAGAAGAATGATTAGTAAAAAAGTCTTCTATAAGATATTAAAATGGGATTTATATAAATAAAATAAAGAAATACATAAAAAGAAAATATTTATCATTAAGAATTACAAAATAAATCTCAATCAATACTAATTGTTGCTGCAAATGTTCAGCAAATAAACTTTGTTACAAAAGTTAAAATTATAGATTAAATACAAATATAAAAAGTAAAACATAGAATAGAAAAAGGAAAACAAATAAAAAAACATTTCCTAGCCGTGGCCCAACTTCCCGTCTTCTTACCTGTCGCCCACGTGCAGACCACAGAAGTCCAGCAGCCAGCCCAGTTCATTCTTTACTTTGGATGATGGGTGTTATCGAAGAGGGACAGTGGGTTGAGCTGAAAGAATCGCCAGGGGGTTTTCTATAAAATGAACATCATCGTCATCCTCACGCACATAGGCAGCTCACTGGAGGAGTCCGCCGCCGCCCGATGCCATCGTCATCGTCAGCCGTGCGTCGAGATGCCCGCCATCGTTCCAGGGGGATAAGAAGGCCACCGCGACACCCTGCCTCATCCCTATCCACATTCCCTCCTTATCCTCTCTGTTTTGAATGGGGCCGAAACCCTAGCTCACCAGAACCATGCCTCGCCATCGGTAGAGTTCGTCCTAGAGGCTGTGAAGTGGACGAGGAGAAGCGCCGTCGCTTGTAGACCATCTGAGAAGGACGCGGGGGCTGGGGAAGTACGAGTTGGGGCGAATTTCATCATCTCATGCCGTCGGTGTTCGTCAGAAATCTTGTCGGAGAGCTCGTCTCCGACCACGCCTGTCCTTGTCGACCTCTCTAGCATCATCAGCCGTGAGTTCCTGAACCTTCCAGTATACCTAAATCGCGTTATCTCGATGTAAATCGCCGTCACACCTTATGCCACCATCGGAGCTTGTCGGAGCCCAGGCTCCGATAACCATTTCCGAGCGGCGCCGCCACTTTAGGGTCCAGTATGTTGCGCTGAATCGAACTAGACTAGTCTCGTTTGCTAGGAAGCTGTAGATCGTCACCGGCGACCACCCACTGACGGCGGTGGTTGTGCTGACGTCGTAGCAACGTCATGCTGACGCCACCCTTGACCCAGTCCACAGTTTGACCTAGTCTTCGCTTGCGTGGCTGATGATGTGGCCATAGGCCCACTGGTCAGTGACCTTGGGTAGGTTTAGTTTAGGTGTAAACAGTTCCGTGTCTCTTTAGTAAATTGATAAAACAATATTAATTCAAATATAAACATTCCATAAATTTAAATAAAGTAATTAAATCTTGTAAAATTAATATCTTTAGTTCTGTAATTCAAAAAAATACATATAATATATGAAAAAATTTAGGAATATAAAATTTATAACTTAAAACCATTATCAAACATTATTATGTTAACAATGTAAATAATTATTATTTAATAAAGATTTTAAAAGTAATAAAACTTTGATAATTCCTATTTTAATAATAGTAAATGTTAAAAATATAAATAAAATACCAAAAATCTTGGAAAAATAAAAACAATACTTTAAAACTATAATCATGCATTATTATTTCACTTAAATAAGTATTTATTATTTATTAAGTATTTATAAAGTAATAAATCTTATAAAAATCATATCTTATTATTTATAAATCACAAAAATAAATGTAATATATCAAAATGATCACAAAAATAATGTCTACTTGTTAAAAATCTAATATTCCACTTTTAAAGTAAATAAAAATTTAATAATCTAGTAATTTGAATTTAAACCTAATTCTTGAGTTGTTAATTCATACAAGGGTAATTAAAATTTGTTAATATTTCTAAAATTAGTCAATTAAGTCTAATAAATAGTATTAGTCTTGAATATTAATAATAGGAGGTCATAATGGTTTACCATTTTATTGAATTATCCTTCAATCATAAGTGTAGATTATTTTCTAAAAGGATCCTTATCCAATATAACATCCCCAAGAATAATTGTAACTAAATCCAATCTTTTCCATATACTTCAACCACCAGTTTACAAAATTATCACAACACTATAGTAGGTCCATAAGGACTTAAGTAATATTATTTCTTAATTTATAAACTATAACCACTCATTTATAAAAAAGGTAAATGATACTATTCCCTTATAAAATCAAGAAACCGTTACACCAGTAAAAGGATAACAATTCTTAAGTAACCTTAAGGAAACATTACCAGGTACATAAGGTACAAATATCATAATAATTACACTTCCAAACCATCGATGTTTTTAAAGTTAACTTTAGTCTCAAGGCTTATAAACATTATGTCTAATAAACTACCTATGTTTTTATAGTTAACTTTGGTCTATTCCAATTAAGACATAAAGCATCTCAAGTCCAAACTAATCAATCACACACCAAAAGACATTGAACACATCCTATTAACAATAAAGATTGTTTTGACCTTAGAAAAGGAATCTTTTCTTCAAATGTTATTCTTTTTGCCACTTCAAACAACAACTCTTATATAAGCAATCCTGAGAAGCATTCCATATGTGTGTATCTTATTGTTGTATAGATATGTGTTGTTTACACACACTCACAAGCCTAATAAGAAGCACAAGTGTGAAACTTATCTAAAAGGACAACACATTTCTAAAGTAACCATTTCCAGTATCCAAACCCTAGATCAACGTTACCCCCGGGAATCGAGTTTACGAAATTACATTACATTACTTATGCATAATAGCATCTTGCTTCTTTAAACATTAGTCCTTACCAGACCAATGATGCTGATTTCAGATATTGGATCTTTTATATTGTCTCGAAGATCGTGAGTGCATAATCTTGCAATCACAAAAGGCAAGTTCACACTTGCACATGTCCTTTGATTATTTTCTGTGAAGTATTTTGCAAATCCAGTGTTGTCATCACCTGCATTTGAAAAAGGTCAGAAAACACTATTTTCATAATAATATGATTATAGGTTATTTACCATGAGGTAATAACCTACTATGAATGTTCAGGTGGTAAAGGAACATATTATCTAGGACTTGAAAACCAATGTCGCCAGTTATCCTTGCGCCGTATATCACGCGTTAACCACGAGATTTGGAATGGGACGGAGAAGTCAGTTGTATCTTCTTCCTCTCGCATGTAGTCGGATGTGTAGGTCGTGGCTGTTATCCTCGTAGCGTGCATATTAATTGGTAATTCGTAGAGGATATGCAGCATATGGGTGGGAGCCCTCAACATCCCACGATAGTTCTGGCATCTAACGGTCTGTACAAACCATTGCCGTAATTCAATATGTGGGCATGGTGTACACCAAGGAAGCATGCGAGGTCGCGGAGGGGGTAGTGATTGTCTTGGATCATCTACTAGGCCCCACTCCATAGGAAGTGTGGACGGGAAAGATCGCCCGGTTGCGCAACAAGAATTTGATCTCTCATGGGTAAAGTAACGCACCTCTGCAGAGTGTAAGAACTATAACTTGTTACTCCCTTTTCTGGGAAGGAGTTGCGAACGCGGCAGGAAAGGAACTCCATGAAAGTTCTGGTAAACCCATGAAGGCTGACGGACATAGCTTTTCAGAATAAAAGCAACCTTTAAAGAAATGTTTATGAAAACTTGCATTGTCTATGACCTACCATCTGTGGCTGTAGTTATAGTGCATCAAACACTCCTTTTTTAGTGAACTTGGTGAGTACGCTCATACTCAAAGTATCTTCTTAACCCTTGCTAGATTCTGAAGCCATTAAGACGACGTCTACATCAAGTTATGCTCTAGGAATCATCATCAAAGGCTCAATCTCTTCAATGAAGTCAAGAAAGTCAACATATACATCAACTCAAGCGAAGACAAAGTTACTGATTAGATAGGAAAATAATATCTAACCATAGAACCTATCTCTGTAGCAAATTTCAATAGAAGCAATGCCAGACCATTAGTTAGCAAACGAGTCTAAATAGTATGATAGTGTTTGAGTTGTTTATTTCTGATTCTTCTTTGTAAGAAGATTCTTTCTCTCTCTTTAACCTAGAGTGTTCTCTGGATCTTGTGTATAGAGTGAATTGTTACCTTTAGCCATGTATTGGACCTACTGTGTTTCTGTTGTACCACTCTGAGGGATGTAATACTAGTGAACGGTGTTTCATTGGTGTTATATCAACAACTATAGTATACTACATCATGCAGTGGTATGCTGGGTCACCGCAGTTGGTATCAGAGCATATGCTTTGACCTTATTTTGGAAACCTAGTAAATGGGTAGAACCTGTAGGACTTATACTTGCAAGAATAAAGAGTTCTTTAGTGATATGAGGGATATTCACTTGAGAATAATCATGTCATGTTGCTAGTGCGATAATTCTTTAGTATGATTGCAATTCCGATCATTACCCAAGAGTTTTAACTCTATGCGACTGATGATAATTTCTTATCTACAGTTCCACATTGCACCTCGATATCCACCCCAGAATGTTCAAGTGATTAATAGGACACTGAATGACTATGGAGGGGATTGGACAGATTATCTCAGACAACTTCTATGGAGTTTGGATTGTGAATCAAGACTTTTGGTCAAGATTTACAGTTACTATGATGGGCAGGTATTAGCTAAATACCGTGTCATGATCATGTTACCCAAGAAGTTAGGACTTAAGGGAGAAATGCCATCAGGAGGGGCAAGGTGCATGGCATCTGCATATCAGATTGCCGTAGCAGCAGCCGTAACCATGATCCGAGAATAGAAATCCCAAGATCTAGAAGGTAGTACTCACACCATTATACCCCATGAAACCTCAAACCCAGAGCATGAGTTAGATCACTCTACTTTAGTCCAAACTGAACCCACTCTAGCTATAGAGTATATGTATCGTTATCGGTCTTTGTTAAACACTTATCATAACACTCACCAAGTCTTAGTTTAAGAACTGGATAGGGTCATTGAGGATTTTACTGATCCTGATAAAGTAATGGCTCGTAGAAAGAAGTTAGATATAGAATCTAGGCATCCCAAATACATACCTTCAGGAGAAGTGTATGAGGAAACTGGGTTTGATGATCCACACTCAGAAAACTATGCCTACTACCAAAATGAATTCAAGCCGAACAACAGGAATGGGCGAGAGTTATTCCAAATAACCCTGAACAAAACAAGTATGGATGGGGAGTAGAATCTCAAGGTGGAACCATAGGAAATCCTATACCTTGTGATACAGGTATCGGAGAAGAGAGCAACTATAACCATAGAGAGCCTTATGGACCATATGGGGGTGATACCAATCCAATCGACTTAGAAGAGTATTTCGATAGCTACTATACCAATATGTACGAATGGATCCAAGAAAAGGCCAAGGATCCAACTTACTTTGAGGAAGCGTTGCCGGAAAACCAGGAATATCCTGTAGAATATTACGCCAACTCTAGTCATTTTTCAATGACTAATCTCAGTCTCGGTACTTCTAATCAAGAATACGCACCTCCTGGATGCTCATGTGCTCTAGAAGGCAGTCGTAGGACTTCACGTCATCATGGACGAGACTCCAGGAAGCACTAGAGGAATATGAAAGTAAGAAAGGAACTACATCCCAAGGGATGAGTGCTTGAATATTGGACATAGAGGGTAATGCGTATTGTAGTTTGAAGGGTTTGCCAAAATAAGTGAGGATATACTCACAAGAACATGAAGTTCTTGTAAGATAGTTGTGTAATATATGAGTGGAGCAAACCGTTGAAACATCTAGTACATTTTTAAATTATTTAAAACCTATGTATAATACATGGTATATGTTTCGTTGTTAATCAACTTTTGGATTTTCTTGAATCTTCTTGATTGACTAGATCTGTACATAAAGTTTAATTAGGTGTGCAGATGCATGATGTAACACCCAGTTATTACTTGATGTTATAGACCTAGATAGAAATAGGAATTCGTGTAAGGGAGTGACGAGTTCTAAAGATCAAGATGAATACTTACATAAAGGATGAAGCAAAATATAAGGAGTATTAACATAATTTGGAGGATAGATCAAGCATAGATCATTCTTAGCTAGCTATAAAAATGAAGATTAATGTCGTAAGTATAAGGAGCAACAAGAAGTAATGAACTTAAAACTCATTTAAAGTAGGTAACATGGCTAAGAAGTTAATAAAGTAGTTGTACCAAGTTCATGGAAGTAGCATGAATAAGTGCAAAGCAGAAGTTTTGGAACTAAAATGGTATTCAAGCTCTGACAATTCAGAGAGAATGCCAGTAGTATGTCGGAAACCATAGGGTAGTACCTACAACCTAGGATGATTCGCAGCTGGTATTTAATCCATAGTCGGCATTCCGATCCACGGTTGGTATCTTGTTTGTAGCCGGTGTTGGTTGACATAGTTAACCAGATCATCTTAAGGGTTGCATAAAGAGCATAAAATTTGCCCTAATCTAAGTAAGACCCAAAGGAGTATAAAATTTAAAGCGATCGTCTTTCGAGATGCTTCGCAAAGTCAGACTTATCCAAGCGAAAATGTCTAATAGTAAGTAAGACAATTAATGCTGAAAGATTCATCTCGGAGATCCACAATTGTGCGGATACACCGTATAATTTTTCATAAGACCTTAACTAGGTAGAATATAAGCTGAGTAAATACCAACATTCTAACTATAAAGCCAATGGTAACTATATATGTAGTTTAGAGGCTATTAGTAAACCCTAAGGGGGAGAGTACAACAGTAAACAGCAGTACTGTTATCTGAATCCTAGAGAAAAATAGATTAGTTTTAATGGGTTAATTCTCGAGGAAACAACTCTTAAGAGATTCATAGGAGAGAATAAAGCACATCCAATTGGACAGATGTGGAGGAACAAGAAATTCCTATAGGTATGAACTAAATGGATTCAAATCCAATCTTTGGAAGGAATACCAGTATCAACTATACTATGACAAGAATAAAAAAATATAGTCTTTTGAGCATAACCACTGGCATATAGAAACTTAAAACTTGTTTTAGGGAGACTTCCTAGACATTATGTAGCATAGTAAGAAAGTTCAATGATTAAGTGAAAGAGTTGGATTAGGATACCCAATCTCGATATAGAATACTACAAGTATTTCCATGTAAGGTCACAATGGAGTGGAGAAATGTAGAAACCACTACAAGTCAATTCCTTACTCTTAAACGTGAGAGTTTGCGAACTTTGAGGATGAAGTTTATTTTAAGTGGGAGAGTTTGTAACATCCCAGCATTAGAGCTTAGAAATAAGTTGAACCCAGATGTGTGCATTGCATTCATGCATAGAAAATCCGAATAATTTTCGCGCTTTTAAATAAAAACTTGTCAAAGTGATTGAAGCTTCTCTTAACATGATGGGATTGAAGTAGATCATCAAGTTGACTGCGATAAGTTTCAATATGACCTTTGCTAAAACCTTATTTGGGTAAACATGATTTGATCTAAGGGTAGATCAAATATAATAAAATGTCACTCATAATGCATTGCTTAATGACTGATATCTGATCCTTAAGGAATCATATCATAATCTTCATCACAACAACTCATGAATGCCAAGTTAAGATAACAACTTAAGTAATAAGTATGTAATGATTAATACTGACCTATTTAATCCCGATTCTATTTCTACCATAAGGAACATGGTAACACTTCACCCAAAATCTTTAGTTAGGAAAGAAACTAAGCCAAGATCATTCATCACATATCTATCCTTCCATATCAATCTTTGTCATCTATCTGGAACCTTATTCTAATATATATTGTTTATCAATGTTGAGTAATCAACTATTGATTCACCAATTCTTCAACTAACAATACTTGATCTATTACCTTTTGATATTATCATAGCATTCACTTAAATCCTTTAAAGAGGGAGGTAAGGAAAGGTATATGGTAATGATAGGTTCAAATATCATCTATAGGATGGGATTGTTGGAAGTAAATTAGATCAACAGGATTATTGGCGAAGTTAAATCACTCTTGAGTGAATATAAGAGTTATTTATATTATATAATTATATGGTAGTAAAGAAGATTACAAGGATGAATCCTGAAGATAGTTACCAGTAGTAATTCTATTGGATCAAGTGGGCATAGTCCTTGAATAACAATCCTTAATCCAATAAGAGTTACTAAGAAGATAATTTCAATACAATTGAAAAGTTGTATTGATGAAGCCTTGATTAGCCAACTAAAAACCTAAGCTATAAATGATTAAGGATTATAATGATCATGCCTTACTCACCAAGATTGAATACTTATATCAAGTATAAGTGACATTGGTGGGTAGAAAATGATTGAAACCCTAGTATAGATAAGTTACCTAGAGTAGTCATTACAAGCCACATTAATATAATGTGAGGTTGGAGTATGAGTTATTAGAGTAAAGTAAATGTAAGATAGTATGATTAAATTAAAGCTAGTATATCATGGAGTTATGGAAGTAGTGTTATTCCTCTTAAAGTATAGTAAGCTTTAGAAAAAAGGTAGTTTGATGTATACATATACTGGAGAATTATTAGTGATGGAAGATTAAGGAAGAGAATGAGTGTAGTTTGAAGGAACTACTTGTTGGTTTGGAGGTTATCAACAGAAGAGTAGTGGAAATGACCAAGTATGGATATGAGAAAACTATAAAATATTTAGTGTCAAGCTCATTGGATTTATCAATGAGTTTAGAAGAATAAAAGGTAGATAAGAATATCCTTGTGAAGCAAAGCTCATACTATTAGCACATGATGATGAATATGAAGGGAAAGAATATCTAGGAAAGAAATTCCTTAATTAGAAGTCCAGGATTGTGAATTATGGAAGATAGGAATTCTTGGTAAACACCCAACTTTAAATCCCAAACCAAAAAAAAATATCCATTTCATGTTATTTGATCCCTCCTCTTGTCTCCATACCACTTTACAGGAACATTTCCTATAGTAAATCACATAAGCACATCTTTATCATTTCCAGTTGTCTTAACCATATGTGTTTAGGAGATATTTTTTATCAATTCTTTTCCATAAAACATTTTAGATAATAACTTCCTATTTTAAAAGGTGATAGCATTAAGAATCACAAACAAAAATACAATATGCTTAGTCATAAACTTTTATCAACAAAAGAACATAAGTTTAAGTTTATTAAGAACCCTAAACTCTAGGGTAAGCACTTACAATTCAACCTTAACTTCTATGTTAATTATAATAGAAAATACACATTGCTATTTCCTAAGTATATAGGACCATAATATAAGAATTTTCCTCCAAACCAATAGCTAACAAGAATTAAATCATAATATAAGAATTTTGTAAACAAATAATGAAATATCATGAAACCATGGTTTATTATTATAAGAATGATTAGTAACAAAGTCTTCTATAAGATATTAAAAGGGTATTTACATAAATAAAATAAATAAATATATAAAAAGATAATATTTATCATTAAGATTTACAAAATAAATCTCAATCAATACTAATTGTTGCTGCAAATTTTCAGCAAATAAACTTTGTTAGAAAAGTTCAAATTATAGATTAAATACAAATCTGAAAAGTAAAACAGAAAATAGAAAAAGGAAAACAAATAAAAAACATTTCCTGGCCGTGGCCCAACTTCCCTTCTTATTACCTGTCGTCCACGTGCAGCCCACAGAAGCCCAACAGCCAGCCCAGTTCATTCTTTCCTTTGGCTAACGGGTGGGACCGAAGAGGGCCTGCGGGTTGAGCTGAAAGAATCGCTAGGGGGTTTTCTATAAAATGAACATCCTCGTCATCCTCACGCACATAGGAAACTCGCAGGAGGAGGCCACCGCCGCCCGATGCCGTCGTCATCGTCATCCGTGCATCGAGATGCCCGCCGTCGTTCTAGGGGGGATAAGAAGGCCACTGCGACACCCTGCCTCATTCCTATCCATATTCCCTCCTTATCCTCTCTGTTTCAAATGGGGCCGAAACCCTAGCTCACCGGAACCATGCTTCTCCGTCGGTATAGTTCGTCCTAGAGGCTGTGAAGTGAATGAGGAGAAGCGCCGTCTCTTGTAGACCATCTAAGAAGGACGCGGGGGCTTGGGAAGTACGAATTGGGGCTAATTTCATCATCTCGTGCCCTCAGTGTTCATCGGAAATCTTGTTGGAGAGCTCGTCTCCGACCACGCCTGTCCTCGTCGACCTCTCTATCGTCATCAGGGTGAGTTCCTAAACCTTCCAGTATACCTAAATCGCCTTATCTCGATGTAAATCGCCGTCACACCTTATGCCATCGTCGGCCACCGTCGGAGCTCATCGGAGCCCAGGCTCCGATAACCATTTCCGACCGGCGCCACCACTTTAGCGTCTAGTATGTTGTGCTGAATCGAACGAGACTAGTTTCGTTTGCTAGGGAGCTGTAGATCGTCGCCGGCGACCACCCACTGACGGCGGTGGTTGTGCTGACGTCGTAGCAACATCATGCTGACGCCACCCTTGACCCAGTCCACCATTTGACCTAGTCTTTGCTTGCGTGGCTGATGATGTGGCCATAGGCCCACTGGTCAGTGACCTTGGGTAGGTTTAGTTTAGGTGTAAAAAGTTCTATGTCTGTTTAGTAAATTGATAAAACAATATTAATTCAAATATAAACATTATAGAAATTTAAATAAAGTAATTAAATCTTGTAAAATTAATATCTTTAGTTCTGTAATTCAGAAAAATACATGTAATATATGAAAAAATTTAGGAAAATAAAATTTATAACCTAAAACCATTATCAAACATTATTATGTTAACAATGTAAATAATTATTATTTAATACAGATTTTAAAAGTAATAAAACTTTGATAATTCCTATTTTAATAATAGTAAATGTTAAAATATAAATAAAATACCAAAAATCTTGGAAAAATAAAAAGCAATACTTTAAAACTATAATCATGCATTATTATTTCACTTAAATAAGTATTTATTATTTATTAAGTATTTATAAAGTAATAAATATTATAAAAATCATATCTTATTATTTATAAATCAAAAAAATAAATGTAATATATCAAAATGATCACAAAAATAATGTCTACTTGTTAAAAATCTAATATTCCACTTTTAGAGTAAATAAAAATTTAATACTCTAGTAATTTGAATTTAAACCTATTTCCTGAGTTGATAATTCATACAAGGGTAATTAAAATTTGTTAATATTTATAAAATTAGTCAATTAAGTCTAATAAATAGTATTAGTCTTGAAAATTAATAATAGGAGGTCATAATGGTTCAAAACATTATAAATAGCATTATATTGAATTATCCTTCAACCATAAGTGTAGATTATTTTCCAAAAGGATCCTTATCCAATATAAAATCCCCAAAAATAATTGTAACTAAATCCAATCTTTTCCATATACTTCAACCACCACTTTACAAAACTATCACAACACTATAGTAGGTCCATAAGGAGTTAAGTAATATTATTTATTAATTTATAAACTATAACCACTCATTTATAAAAAGGTAAATGATAGTATTCCCTTATAAAATCAAGAAACCACTACACCAAGTAAAAGGATAACCATTCTTAAGTAACCTTAAGGAAATATTACCAGGTACATAAGGTACAAATATCATAAGCATTACACTTCCAAACCATCGATGTTTTTAAAGTTAACTTTAGTCTCAAGGCTTATAAACATTATGTCTAATAAACTACATATGTTTTTATAGTTAACTTTGGTCTATTCCAATTAAGACATAAAGCATCTCAAGTCCAAACTATTCAATAACACACCAAAAGACATTGAACACATCTTATTAACAATAAAGATTGTTTAGACCTTAGAAAAGGAATCTTTTCTTCAAATGTTATTCTTTTTGCCACTTCAAACAATAACTCTTATATAAGCACTCCTGAGAAGCATTCCATATGTGTGTATCTTATTATTGTATAGATATGTGTTTTTTACACACACTCACAAGCCTAATAAGATGCACAAGGGTGAAACTTATCTAAAAGGACAACACATTCTAAAATAACCATTTCTTGTATCCAAACCCTAGATCAACGTTATCCCCGGGATTCGAGTTTATGAAATTGCATTACATTACTTGTGCATAATAGCATCTTGCTTCTTTAAACATTAGTCCTTACAGGACCAATGATGCTGATTTCAGATATTGTATCTTTCATATTGTCTCAAAGATAGTGAGTGCATAATATTGCAATCACAAAAGGCAATTTCACACTTCCTCATGTCCTTTGATTATTTTCTGTAAAGTATTTTGCAAATCCAGTGTTGTCATCACCTGCATTTGAAAAAGGTCAGAAAACACTATTTTCATAATAATATGATATAGGTTATTTACCATGAGGTAATAACCTACTATGAAAGTTCTGATGGTAAAGGGACATATTATCTAGGACTTAACAACCAATGTCGCCATTGATTCTTGCACCGTATATCACGCGTTAACCATGAGATTTGGAATGGGACGGAGAAGTCAGCTGTATCTTCTTCCTCTCGCATGTAGCCAGATGTGCGGGTCGTGGCTGTTATCCTCGTAGCGTGCATATTGATTGGTAATTCGTAGAGGATATGCAGCATATGGGTGGGATCCCTCAATGTCCCACGATAGTTCTGGCATCTAACGGTCTGTACAAACCATTGCCGTAATTCAATATGTGGGCATGGTGTACACCAAGGAGGCATGCGAGGTCGCGAAGGGGGCAGTGATTGGCTTGGATCATCTACTGGGCCCTAGACCATAGGAAGTGTGGACGGGAAAGATCGCCCGGTTGTGAAACAAGGATTTGATCTCTCATGGGTAAAGTAACGCACCTCTGCAGAGTGTAAGAACTGCAACTTGTTACTCCCTGTTCCGGGAAGGAGCTGCGAACGCGGCGGGAAAGGAACTCCATGAAAGTTCTGGTAAACTCGTGAAGGCTGACGGACATAGCTTTTTAGAATAAAAACAACCTTTAAAGAAATGTTCACTAAAACTTGCATTGCCTACGACCTACTGTCTGTGGCTATAGTTATAGTGCATCAAACACTCCTTTTCTAGTGAACTTGCTGAGTACGCTCATACTCAAAGTATCTTCTTAACCCTTGCTATATTATGAAGCCATTAAGACGACCTCTACATCAAGTTATGCTCCAGGAATCATCATAAAAGTTTAAAGCTCTTCAATGAAGTCAAGAAAGTCAACATATACATCAACTCAAGCAAAGACGAAGTTACTGATTTGATAGGAAAATAATATCTAACCATAGAACCTATCTCTGTAGAAAATTGCAATAGAAGCAATGCCAGACCATTAGTTAGCATACTAGTCTAAATAGTATGATAGTATTTGAGTTGTTTATTTCTGATTCTTCTTTGTAAGAAGATTCTTTCTCTCTCTTTAACCTAGAGTGATCTCTGGATCTTGTGTATAGAGTGAGTTGTAACCTTTAGCGATGTATTGGACGTATTGTGTTTCTGTTGTACCACTCCGAGGGATGTAATACTAGTGAACGGTGTTTAATTGGTGTTATGTCAACGACAATAGTATACTACATCATGCAGTGGTATACTGGGTCACCGCAGGTGGCTAGATATTCAAAAACTACTCAAGATTCAAACCGAGTAAACTCGATTGGAATCTAGGTGATTGGATATTCAATTATAAAGGAAATTATGACTAAGTTAAATTGACATGGTTTTATATCTCGGATACACTAAAATTCTAAGAAGATTTAGTTTGTAGATGCTAGCCTAAGGGAGCATCCGGCCGAGTCATATCTTACTCCCTCGGAGGCTCGGGAACTAATGGTTATATACTACCTATTGCAATTATAAGAGTTTATCCGAGATATTTACGTACATCATCTTGCTGCTCTCGGCAATGGCTTTGCTAGGAGTAAACATCCTGTTGCCAATCTTGGCCGGGCCGAACCTCTAAGGCAAAGTATTGCCAGAGCTAACCTCCTCAAAGTCAGCGTTGTTCCAATTATCAGCGTACTCCACGAGCGAGCAAAGGATCTCACCGCTCGGGGACCAAGTCGACACCAAACCTTTCTTGGCCGCCATTGCAGCTGTCGGTCTAGTGTGCAACATAATTTGTTTTCTTCTGGAGCGACTTTGTTGCGGCTCCTCCCTTCTTCTTCTTAGTAGTTGGATTTTGTTGTGACTGAGACTTGCTCTATGGAGCTTCAGTTGACGAGCTTGGCGGAGGCTTAGACGGTGAAATCGGCTAAGATTTGGAGCGAGGGCACTACCGAGGTTGATCCTGTGGCCAAGTCCTGGAAGACTCGGATGATGATGGTACTGCTTGCTGCTGACTTAGAGATGGCGGAGGCACGGTTTGCTGGGAAGGATGAGGTTGAGCTGAGGCTGAGGTAACAGGTACCTTAGCAGAAATTGGTTCGGTGCCGGAACATCTGGCGCCCCAATCTCCTGTAGTCTTTGTGGGGACAGACGGATCACTCTGCTGATCTGGCATGGCCGTATCGTCTGAGGCGTTGCGACCACCTCCTCCGATGTTTCCTTCATCCCACCGAGGTGGGCTATTATTTGGCGCAGGAGAATAATCACCTCAGACTGGACTAGGGACTCAGGTATCATCTTGAGCCAGGGTGATGGTGGCCTAAGGATAGGAGAGTCCATACTCGGTATGCTCTGAAGGATGTTTAGGTGAGCCCTGCCAAGGTAAAGCAAGAAAATGAAATGGATTAGACAAAGAAAAAGAGAAAAAATAAATTCAAAGTAAGAGATAAACAAGAAATGCAAACATGACTTGGAATAGTAAACTTATGAGGAAACGGATGTAGGTTCCCTCAGCCCCAGGCTCTCTTTGCAGCTTTCTTGAATCGTTTCTCGGCCCTAGGATACTCGGCTAGGGATCATACCTCATGGAGAGCTTCCTGACGGGTACTTTTCATCCCACATCAACGGGGGTGACATTGTGCACCTGCCCAGCCGAGTTACCTAGGGTACAATCAACCAGATAAGCATATGAGGTGGGCGTCGGGTTAAATACCTTGAGAATCTTACAATGGGTCAGCCGGAGCTCGGATCTGGGATAGGCATGAACTCCTAAGAGTCAACCTCACCCTAGTCCAAGGTCTTGCAGTCCTTTCCCCATGTGAGGGCCAGATTCTTGCCATGCTCGGTGGACTGTTGGAGAAATATTTGAACAAAGAAATGCAACGTATCAGATGAGCGAATGAGCCGACATATCGCTTGGACTGGAAAATATAACTCAGAAGAAAGTTACCTGGGGCACGGGGTTGTCTCAGCTGTAGGGATCCATACCCCCACTCCCATTCCTCAGCCAACTCCCTCTTGAAGATGGACTTGACCCGTTTTCGAATCTCGGCATTGGTGTGCTCGAGCGTAGAAACTCAGTTTGGGTCAAGTCGGTGGCTCATGTAGCAGATCTTTTGGCTACGCTTATGGAGGGGGGAAACTTGGCTACTAAGGAAAGTAGCCATCAGATCATCGCCACATAACCCGGCCTCTATCAGCTCTAGGAGCCTTTTCTCGAACAAATTGACTAGTAGGTTCATCTTCTTCCGATCGAAGTCCTAGTTCTTTTTGGAGGGGACACCGACTGGGAACACCGACAGCCTAATCATGTCAACCTCAGTCTTGTTCTTCAGGTAGAAGAATGACTTGTGACATTTCTTGCAAGACTCGTGGCCTGTGACTTGGGAAAAGATAGAGGCTTTTCGAGGTGTGATTGACACGTCCCTCCACTGCGGCAGTGATTTCTCGGACGGACGAAGCTACTTATTAGGCACTACGTTGGCTCGTAGCTGGAAGAACTTGGACCAAAGTGGGACATTGGGATAGATGTCGAAGTATCCTTCGGTGCTAGATATGAATGTATAGACGGAGGCAACAACGTTAGCCAGAAGATGATGGGGCTGGAGGCCGATTATATAAAGGAAATCCTTGGAAAAGTGAGCTATGAAGATAACGTACTCACCCTCCTTGGCGTCCGGGATACGTTCGTTGCCAGGGAGGCGGAAAGCAACCTCTGGCGCGTCCGCATGAGCCATTCAAGCTCTGCCTGGGTGACATTGGAGCCCTCCCAGGATGCTCGCTCAGATATGGGCATCGCTTCTTCTTCGTGCTCATTGACTGCGATGACACCATGCAAACTCATGTTATATTTGTCGTCCTCCGACGAGCAGTGGTTAGCGGGGGCATGGTGCACTGATTGGAACGGTCCCGTGGCTGCGGCAGAGATACGGAGAGTTGGGCAGCAGCGATGGCTAGAGAGGAGCAGGGGCGCAGCGCTGTCGCAAGAACAAAGATCAGCGGCGGCGGCAGCGCGAGGAAGTGAACAAGGATTTCCCCTGCTCCCCTATTTAACCACGCCATAGTCGATCGGTAATGGGATCATTTGTGCCGTGCAACCCCACCTTGTGCCTGTGTACTACGTGCGGGCGATCATGGAATCATGCCACACGCACAGTTACACCACGAGGATAGGTAACGACACGTAGTGTACCTTGCGGTAAATGAGGAGACACGACAGGATTTGACGGGTTGCAGTGATAAATGACTATGCCTAGTAGTAAATGATGTCATGGCTCATAAAATGAGGCAAGACCGAATGATTGTTGTCCATGTAGGATATGAGGAAGCTTATGAAGGAAGCTAAAATATCCAAGGGAAATAACCCGGATATAGAAAGATGACTCGTCAGAGGAGATAAATCTCGGACCAAGCCAAGAAGAGTCATGTTAATTACAAAGTCAATAAGTGGTTCAAACGAGTCAAAAATTAGCATAGGTCGGCATATATATATGCCAGCAAGACGAACAAAGATCCGAATGAACTGAACCTGATGTGGCCTTCCCAGCTAAAGCTACTAAGATCTCACCAGCTTCGGCAACTAATGTTGGGCGGATGACCCCCGGTAGGGTCAAGCTATGGTAAAAGGGTAAAACCCACCGAGTTATTGATCAGGCCAAGGAATGATTTGGCCGAGGTTTATAAGGGCCAGCCGGATAATGGACGGGTTACCCTAAGCTGAATAACATTGGCATGACTCGGATGATATATAAGGTGTGTCGGCGCGATATCTGGGATGTTGTATGTTTGCGGGTACCGCCTTGGCCGAGTCAATAGAGATGAGGTTGAGTCACGGGTTGGCATTCTCAAGAAGGAGAGAACGAGCCCCAAGGTCAACACTTTCCTCTGTCTCTCCCTAGAATCCAAGGAGATACAAGCTCTAAGGACAAGAGCCTGAGGGACAGGGACAGAGCAGAGGGTCACAGAGGTGACAGTCCTTGACCTCAGCAGTCAAATATCATGGACTCTATGCCATTGCCGTGCAGTGGACGACGACAGGGGAAAGGAGGCCGCCGAGTTACTATTTTGGGAAGAGCATATCCAAGGAATATGCTATCCACATAAGCCCTAAATGTAACCTGGCCACCCCTTTATAAGGTGAGCCAGGGACTCCAAGGAGGGGGATCGATTTATTCTATACAGGGGGAAACCTTAGGGCAAGGAGAGGGTACCTTAGTTCTTCTTCTTCCTCTCTCTGATGCAGCTCAAGGAGCAAGTTGTACAACATTGTAGATCTAAATACAAGATCTTGTGACTGTTCCTCGTGCATAGATCCACTACACTATCCCTCCCCGGATTCCACTAGTGCACATTGGCCCCAACTTTAGCCTACCCATGGCATCTTCCGTCCCACCGTCACGACATAGACCTCGACCAGAAGTGGGGAGAGAGGGTGCTACTATTGTAGAGATTAGATGGCCAAGTTACTTTGATATGCTTGTCTCTCTCTCAAACTCCAAACAATAAGGGAAAAGGGGAAGGGTGTGCTACAGGAATGCTACAGTAGCACACCATCACAGAAAGGTGGCGAGGGAGGCTTTTGGGGTGGTTTAGTGTTTGATGGTGTTGTTTTAATTTGACAAGATAGTTATGCGTCCATGAGGTTTTTTTCCGATTATTTTCTTTGAGAAATAATTTTTAATCGACCTACATAAGAGAGGCTTCATGATGATGTTGAGGTGGTAGTGTGGGGAAGGTGGCATTACTACACTTTATTGTAATACAAGAAGTGATTGATTTTCCATAATCTGACATATACTAAATAGGTCAAACTTAGGGGATCAAGGGTTGAGAGATGGTGAAAGATATTGAGCATGATTATAGGTGAGGAGATAGGTTAGTGAGATAAATTTATTAAGTTTGAAATGAATTATATTTGAGAAATCTAGAAATTAGTGGGTTTGGTGGTCTAGAGTTTTAACAACATGATGCTTACTTTGTCAAGACATAGTAGTTGACTCAAGGACCCAATTGGATAAAGGTATACATGGATGGATAGTCCAGGGTATAGAGAAATGATCTAGATCATGATGGGGTTTTCCTAGAAAGGATGCCAAACTGTGTTGAAATTAAGGTTGTCAAAATAGATTATCATCCTGCCACCAAAACCATGTTGGTTTGACAAGCACAAGGATCCAAAGGGAACAAATGAAGTTTGGGTTGGTAGACCATGTTTATTAGATCACAATCCAACAAAAAATTGGACCAAAGAAAGTGGCAGGAGGAAGGGAGCTTCTGCCAAAGTAGGAATGTCGATAAGATTGGCATAAACATATTATTTCCTTTTATACTAAACCATCAAGTATGAGTTGGTACTAGAAGGGTTTAGCCAAGGGAAAGAGTAGAATTTGAAAGTACTTATGATGTTTTATAATATGGCTCAAAGGTGTGATGTTGTTAACAATTTCAGACATAGTCAAATTTTGGCTGATTTAGGGGTTTTGACTAGGATACAAGAGTTGATGTTTTTGAGGAGATGCAAGGTTCCAAACTCATCATCAAGTGGACGTTTTTAAGGGTAGGTTATATAGAAGAGATCGCTGTCCTGGATAGTATCCACTACCATGGGATCTAAACAAGGAAGGTGGCCCAAAATTGAATTTGTTTTAGAAAACAGATGATCCAAGGAATGGCTATGGATCATGGAAAGCATGGGAATCTAGGTCGATGGTTTCCTAGATCAAGAGCACGTGTTGGTGATGGTAGAACACATCTCAAGGATGGATAGGTTAGGCTCCTTTCCAAAGGGTGTGATCGAATGGTGATAACTTAGGGTTTACCGTGGGTAGAGGTTAACCATGAGGAGGGGTGATATATAACACCCCAGTTTTAGTTATTACTCATTAGAATTTGTTTGTGCATTCATGAGAATCATATATTAAAATGTGAGTTTAATAAAATAAGAAAAACAAAACCCTAAACCCTAATCTTTCCTTCCTCTGAAATCCTTTCAAATGGTTTTGATATTTTTGAAAATTACCAAAACTTTTGGAGCCCAAACTGAATAGAAGGGCCCCACAATATTTTATATATTTTATAAAAGTCTCTGGTATTTTAAAAGTATTCAAAATGGATTTGAAATTGCAAAATACAAAAGAGAAAACACAAAACAAGAAATAGAAAATGGTTTTGCAAATAAAAAATGAGCCATAGGCGAACCAGGCCTAGCCCAGCTTGCCTCTCCCGTCCTCATCTTCTCTCCCCCTACCTAACAACCTCCCTCTCTCGTTCCCCCTGCCTGACCGAAACCCTAGCCCACGAGCTCGCCATCGCCCCGTCATCCCTGACCTTCCCAGCCTCTGTTGACACCGTCTCGAGCTCCTCTGTGACGCTAGCTTCCTTCTCGCCAAGCGAATCGAGCCCAGGCGCCCGCAATCGTCCGTAATGGTTGTATCTTCTCCGAACCTGAAGACTTCCACCCTTGACCTCTCCGCCGCTATAGACCGCCTCCGTCCTCGACAAAAAGCTCTATACGCTCCTGGTGAACTCATTGTGGGAATGGCCCTCTCCAATTTTTCCCTTGTGTGCAGTGTTGTTGTCGCCATGAACACATGCCTCTGCTGCTCTTCGTCATGCCATCGTCCTTGGTAACCAATTCCGGGTTGTTCCATCCCAAAATGGTTCGCCTAGTCCCGCTCGTTCTAACAAGCCCAACGGTGCGTGCTGGCGTGGCCTCTGTCATTGCCGGCGACCATCGTCTGAGGGTGTACGTCGTGCTAACGCCACGACCACGTCAGGCTGACGTGGCCTGCGGGCCTGCTAACCGTTGATCGCCAAGGTGGCAACCGACATGGCCCAGGCCCCATCAGTCAGCCATAGTGGCTAGCCTAACACCCAGTATAAAAAAAATTCAGGGCATGTGCTGATGTCAGCATGACGTAGTAATCAATTTAAATTGGTTAAATAATTCCAAGAAATGATTAAATTTTGTAAATTTAATAACTAATTCATATTGACTTACAAAAATATGTATAATATATCAAAATGTTCAGAAAAATGAGATCTATCTTTTAAATCTAAAATAATGCATTGTCAAACAACTTCAATGGCAAGTTTAAATAGAGGAACAAATGAACCACCATAGATGATTCTGAGGGTTTTCCTGTTCTAGGGTTTGCACCCCTCAGAACCCTGTTTAAATTGTCGAGCATTCCCTAGGGTTATATTTCCATACTATTTAACTTGTCATATCATTATCCTTGCTTGAGCATTGCATCGATGCCATGTGTTGATTGTTTCCCTTTCTTTCCGGTATTTGGTTCTTCCCAATAGAATACGATATCGAGATCGAGATCGAAGACCAAGATCAACACCATTGAAGACCGCAGAATAATACTTGACCAACTATAATCAAGTCAAGCCAAGACTTCCGAAGATATGTTTATCTATTATCAATAGGCAAAGGCAAGCATAGCCCCACCATGATATAGTGCTATGATTTCAAAAGCATTTCAATTCCTGACATGATGCACACAATTCTACTATGGTCTTTTATTGATAGATAGAGTATCATATCTATTGTATTACTCCCTTTGAGCTTATATTACTGGATCCACTGCTCCTAGCATAACTAGACCTGGCTTGTGTGCATTGCTAGAGATTATATCCGTGTCTTTCTTAGCCATGCTTAGGTGTAAGTGCTGGTTCATCCAGATGATGTATTAGATGCAGATAATCTAGTGAGATAGGAGAACATGAGATAAGAGGTGATATGGGATTAAACATGCTAAGGCTTGTATGGGAGGCCATGGTGGGATGTGGTTTTTGTAGTCCCGTGCTCGCCACCCTTAGGACCCGAGGTTCCTGACTATTTAACCAAGACGAGCGTACGACCACATGGGGCTTGGGAACCGCTCGATTGACTAACTTGCCTAGTAGATTCCATGAGTCACTTAGTTCGGGTGTTCCATTCGACATATGCATTCTGGTTGTTCTCGAAGGTGGTGAAGAAGGTGCATTCATAACAGGTAGGGATGCGTGCCCGCGGTTGCATCGGGTAGATAGCTACCCTGGTAAACCAACCTCGCCCCACATCTCTGGGGACCGGCTTCAGGATTTGACCAGTTACGGCGGAACCATCCCTAGGGCGTGACTCATGGTCTCGGCAAAATCAATGTAAAGTTCGTGTCTAACCACCCTCTGCAGGTGTTCCAAGGAAGAGGGCTAATGATTCTGGCATTAAGAGTCGGTTAGTTCATGTGGGTAAAGTTTTACACCCCTACATGGTTAAATATTTTTGAAAAGCCATGTTCACGGTTATGAACGCTTGGTGACCGAATTCTAAGATCATAGAGAACATGAACCTAATCGTAAAACTTGGCAGATCAACATGTGCTTAAGGATGCTTCCTCATGTGTATGAGGGGTGATCCTAGTTGAGGTTAGATGATGATGATTTGGTGGATATCAAAATATGATGATCAATACTTTGGAGATGTCGCTCTTATATCCCCTTTTTGATTATTCTAATTAGATGAGCTTCTTCTCCCTCTTATTTTATAACCAAAGATGGCTTTATGCAAATCAACTCCACCAGCCATAAGTCTTGTGGAGTACACCCTGTACTCGCCCTTTCTTTGTTGATACTTTTGTAATAGAGTAAATGTTCCCCCTGAAGACGAGTTCCGTACGACATCGACACCGACGAGTAGCTTGGGGTTCCTGTTCAGCAGCACGGAATCTATGCTTTGGGACGTCATCGTTATGCTTCAGGTCTCTTAGGCCATTTGTTAATTTTTCTACACTTAATAGCATAATTTTCCTTCCGTTGTTTGATGTTTGTGGTCAACGACCTCTGCTTGTAATATTTTGGTTCTTTGCTCAGGTATGAGCTTCTTGTAATAAATTTTCTGTCGTAGGGTCATTGTTGTGTTATAGATTCTCTCACTGGGTATCCTCGGGATCTAGGTTAGTATTATGTCACACGGAGGTCTAAGATTTGTCTAGCCCTGATCTCAAGGGTGTTACAGGATAGTACTTAGATTAGGATTTGATGATCATATCTTCAACATTATAGGTTGCCTTGCTAGTTTGGTTTAGTCCTTAGAAAATGAGATTCTAGGTTAGCTCAATTAATCAATAGCAAATCAAAGAACTCATCTTAACAAGCAGATCAAAGAAATTCATCTAGCAAGCAGATCAAGGCAACTCATCTTATCCTCATATCAAAGTTATTACTATGGATTCCATCAAGCTTGGCTTGAGGTAGACAGAGGTCTTTGAAGGGTTTGAGTTTTGAAAAAGGTGAGAGTCTCTTGGTAAAACCAAGAGTGGAATTCAAAAGATTTATAAATGATTTTGGGAAAGACTAGATATAAGATGTAGTTGAAGGTCCTATCTTGAAAACATAAGGAGAAAGTATCTTATAGATCTCCATAATTTTCTTAATATAAGGTACTAAAATGTTGATGGTTGCAATAATCATCTTGGATCATGTTTTTGGAATGCCAGAACATTTGAGAATATGTAAAATAAGCCAAGACATTTATTTTGTCAACTAAGGGGAAGGTAGAGGAGTATAACATATGCTACACATTTAGTTGCATAAGTTCAAACTAGCAAACAACCACTGCATCATTCGAATATAAAAAGTTTTTGTTCCCCTTGATTTTTTTATTCTAGACATCTTAATAAGGTTGCTGAATTTGGGATGTTACAACTTTGGTCTGTATTATAGTCCACCAAAAGTATAATAACTCAACATTAATTGTATTCCATCAAAGACCATAGTCTTAATCCTAAAAACCTTCCAGATTTATGAACTAAGCATAACCAACATTTTCTTTGAATGTTATTCTTTTTGCCACTTCAAAAATCAACTCTATAATAGTTCTTTCAACTCTTAACAACCCAACCAATGGATTTTCATCAAAGTTACAAGATGGCAGTTAACCTCAATCTTATATTGTTATTGTACTCTACTTTTATATATTGTATGTTAAGAATTAAGTTCCTTATAGATATATTTTCTTGTGAAGTAAAGTTAAAGATAAACCAAATCTTAAAGAAATCACCTAAGTTCAACTCACTTATAATATTAGGAATTCACTTCGAGAGTTTTATAAAATGCATAGCATTACTTATGCATAATAGCATATTCCTTCTTTAAACATTAGTCCTTACCGAACAAATGATGATGATTTCAGATATTGGATCTTATATCATCTTGCAAACCGTGATTGCATAATCTTGTAATCACAAAGGCTAGTTCACACTCTCTCATGGTCTTTGATTATTTTCTATCAAGTATTTGCAACCTATTATTGTTATAACTTACATTTCAAAAACGACGACATAAAACACTATTTTCAAGATTAATGTAAATTATTGGTTACTGATCCAGGGTGATTAGTTAATCTATTAAGACTGGCAATGGAATCACCATTGCACGGGAAAGTATCATCTAGGACTTAATACCAAATGTCGCTAGTGATTCTTGTGCCATATAATACGTGTTAACCACGAGATCTGGAGTTGAACGGTAAGTCATCTGGATCTTCTTCCTTTCGCATGTCAATAGATGTGGCTATTATCCTTGGACCATGATTGTAATTTTGAGACAGGATATGCAGCATATGGATGGGACCTCTTAACGTCCCACGGTAGTTATGGCATCTATAACGGTCTATACTTTCATTGCCGTAATACACTAGGTGGGCATGGCGTACACCAAGGGGGCATGTGGGGTCACGGAGAAGGGCACTGATCGGCTTGTATCTTAGGTTGGGCCTCAAACCATGGAAGTTTGAATGGGTACATACTCCCGAATGTGAAACAAAGCTTAAGATCTCATATGGGAAAAGTGACACACCTCTGCAGAGTGTATAGAATTTTGACATATTACTCCTTGTTCTTTGAAGGACCTATGAAGACGGCTGGAAAGGAACTCCATGAAGTTCTGGTAATCTTTTAAGGCTGATGGACATAGGTTTTCAGAATAAAAGCAAGCTTTGAATAAATGTTTATGGAAACCTGCATATCCTACGACCTATGGTCTGTGGCTATAGATAGTGCATCAAACAGTCCTTTTTAGTGAACTTTCTGAGTATGCTCGTACTCAACTATAACTTCTTAGCACTTGCTATATTCTAAAGCCATGAAGATGACGTCAACACCAACAGATACAGACTATAGGGATGGAAAACTCCCACAAGGATGATCAACGAAGTGTTAATTTTGGTGGAAAGACTGTTGAACACTCATTGACACATTTAAACAACATATTGATTGCCTGGGTGGAAATGGAAGAACAATCCTTTTATTGAAAGATATATGGAAGGAAAGCTCTAATCAAAATTAATTCCCACAGTCACTCTTTCGCCATGAATCAAGAGATAACTCTACAGAATGCTACATAGTAGAGCTCTATTGACCCTCTGGATTTATTTCACTTGCCCGTATCATACATTGCAATACAACAATACAATGAACTAAATGAAATAATTCAGGATCTGGCCATCCAGAACAATCATGATAAGTGGACTTTCTCATGGGGCGATAACTACTCTATGAAAAAAATGAGGCCATTTTGGATCCGCTAGAAGCATCTATTCCATTCAAATTGATTTGGAAATCCTGCTGTCTTTGATTATTTTCTATCAAGTATTTGCAACCTATTATTGTTATAACTTACATTTCAAAAACGACGACATAAAACACTATTTTCAAGATTAATGTGAATTATTGGTTACTGATCCAAGGTGATTAGTTAATCTATTAAGACTGGCAATGGAATCACCATTGCACGGGAAAGTATCATCTAGGACTTAATACCAAATGTCGCCAGTGGTTCTTGTGCCATATAATACGTGTTAACCACGAGATCTGGAGTTGAACGGTAAGTCATCTTGATCTTCTTCCTTCCGCATGTCAATAGATGTGGCTATTATCCTTGGACCATGATTGTAATTTTGAGACAGGATATGCAGCATATGGATGGGACCTCTTAACGTCCCACGGTAGTTATGGCATCAATAACGGTCTATACTTTCATTGCCGTAATACACTAGGTGGGCATGGCGTACACCAAGGGGGCATGTGGGGTCACGGTGAAGGGCAGTGATCGGTTTGTCTCTTAGGTTGGGCCTCAAACCATGGAAGTTTGAATGGGTACATACTCCCGAATGTGAAACAAAGCTTAAGATCTCATATGGGAAAAGTGACACACCTCTGTAGAGTGTATAGAATTTTGACATATTACTCCTTGTTCCGTGAAGGACCTATGAAGACGGCAGGAAAGGAACTCCATGAAGTTCTGGTAACCTTTTAAGGCTGATGGACATAGGTTTTCAGAATAAAAGCAAGCTTTGAATAAATGTTTATGAAAACTTGCATATCCTACGACCTATGGTTGGCTATAGATAGTCCATCAAACAGTCCTTTTTAGTGAACTTTCTGAGTATGCTCGTACTCAACTATAACTTCTTAACACTTGCTAGATTCTAAAGCCATGAAGATGACGTCAACACCAACGGATACAGACTATAGGGATGGAAAACTCCCACAAGGATGATCAATCAAGTGTTCATTTTGGTGGAAAGACTGTTGAACACTCATTGACACATTTAAACAACATATTGATTGCCTGGGTGGAAATGGAAGCACAATCCTTTTATTGAAAGATATATGGAAGGAAAGCTCTAATCAAAATAAATTCCCACATTCACTCTTTTGACAAGAATCAAGAGATAACTCTACAGAATGCTACATAGTAGAGCTCTATTGACCCTCTGGATTTATTTCATTTGCCTGTATCATACATTGCAATACAACAATACAATGAACTAAATGAAATAATTCAGGATCTGGCCATCCAGAACAATCATGACAAGTGGACTTTCCCATG
This sequence comes from Avena sativa, assembly GCA_916181665.1. Classification (NCBI taxonomy): domain Eukaryota; kingdom Viridiplantae; phylum Streptophyta; class Magnoliopsida; order Poales; family Poaceae; genus Avena; species Avena sativa. The sequence continues at coordinate 244,732,834 of OV702297.1, forward strand.
GGGCGATAACTACTCTATGAAAAAATTGAGGCCATTTTGGATCCGCTAGAAGCATCTATTCCATTCAAATTGATTTGGAAATCCTGCTGTCTATCTAAGAGTTTTTTTTCTTCTGGATCCTACTACTAGATAGACTTAACATGAAAGAGATGATGTTAAGGAAAAACTTTTATGTGGAAGATGGAAACTGTGTCCGGCTATGCTGATTGGAAAAATAATCAGAACAAGAGCCTCATGCATTTATTCTTTGAATATGATTTTATTCAGAACATATGGTGGAAAATGAAACTTGAATGGGATAAAAGTCTGCCTATAATTGATATGCCTCTAGAAGGAAAGTAGAGACAAAGCTCCATCTTCTTCAAATAAATACTAATAGTGGGATGTTGGAGAATATGGAACCATAAAAACATAATAATATTTGACTAGGAAAATATCAGCCAAGACAGATGTCTTTGCATGTTTAGAGAATCCTTCTCCTTGATTATGCATAGGGCAAAACCAAGTCATAGAGAAGGGATGCTAAAATGTCTAGATACATTATGAACCCTAGTCCCATTATAATAAACATGTAAATATCAGCCACCTCGGCTATATAATGAAAAATGGCATAGTAGGAGTATAATCTCTAAATGTGCTTAAGGATGTTTCCTCATGGGTATGAGGGGGGTGATCCTAGTTGGTAGCTGATGATGAATTGGTGGATATCAAAATTTGATGATGGTCAATACTTTGGAGATGTCGCTCTCTAATTAGATGAGCTTCTTCTCCCTCTTTTTTTATAAACAAAGATAACTTTTTGCAAAACATCTCCACCAGCCATAAGTCTCAATGAGTACACCATGTACTCACCCTTTCTTTGTTGATTATTTTGTAGAAGATTAAGTGTTCCCCTGAAGATCAGTTTGGTACGACATCGACACCGACACCGATGAGTAGGTTGGGGTTCCCGGCCGACAACATGGAACCTATGGGCTGGGACATCATCATTATGCTTCAGGCCTCTTAGGACATTCAATAAGTTTGCTATACTTGATAGCATAATTTGACTTATGTTGTTTGAAGTTTGTGGTCAGTGACCTCTGCTTGTAAAATTTAGGTTCTTTGCTTAGTTATGAGCTTGATGTAATAATTTTTGTGTCATAGGATCACTGTTGTGTTACCAATTTTCCCACTGGATATCCTCGAGCTCTAGGTTAGGATTATGTCAGACAGAGGTCTGGGATTTGTCTACCCCTGATATCGGGGGTGTTACAGGTTTTGTTATCAGAGCATTACTGACCATAGGAAAACCTTGCTATTGGTCGATGTTGAGTATAGTGCTTGTGAAAACTATTTCAAAGATGAAAAGTATTTGAAAAAACTCTAGTATGCTTACTTTGTTCCTTATCTGGTATCTCTCTAACCCTGGGTCATCTTATCTTGTGTTTACATTGAAAAAATTTGATATCTCTTCTAGTCTTTCAAAGTTTAGGTGCCTTCTAGGCATGTCGTTTCTCAACCAGTTGACCTAGTGTTGAGTTCTTTACAGTTGTGTGTGTTGTGAATTCCTTGTTTCCCTTTGCCATGTTTGTTCTGAAAGATTCCTTTATATCATGATCTCTCTATCTTATGGGCCTGCAATATTAAATTGTTGGCGCCATAGTGTTCTGTTCTAGGCTTCGAGGATTCCTTTTGCCTCATGTGCCTCCTTTTAATTTGTTTGGTTATTTTAGAAGTTGTTTCCTCTCTTGGAAGCTACTTTGTGATTATTACCTTGTAGTGTATGCAATGTCACTCAAGTAGTAGTTACTTTTTTTCTCAGGTTTTAACCCTTGGACTTGAACCGATGATCCCTAATTGTGCTGGATTCTGGTGTTGTGAATATTGTACATGAAGCTGACCTTTAACCCAAGATCCACTCCTTTCACCCCTGTTGTTAATGTTTTGTAAGACCCCATCTTTATAAGGTAAAGGTCCCATGTGATTGCAATGCTAGTCCCTGGATCAAAAGCGAGCGTCCATAGTTTAAGATGAAGTACATAGATACAAAGGTCATTATTACATCTTCATTCCAGAGATAACATAGTCTTTTACAACTCAATAGCCAAAGGATTAATACAAGAGTTCATAACATAAAGTAAGTAACTATAAGTCTTCATCTTCATGTGCCACAGGCAAGCATGTTGAGTGTAGACTCACAACCCTATTCTCCATCAGAGTAACCAGCAACATCATAAGTTACAGCCACAGTGGGTCAATACATTTGGAATTGTATTGGCAAGTGATACCTTAGTAGAATAGTAGTAACTAACATCTATGAATTTGGCTAAGTGTAGATTAGGCTTGCATTGCTCAAATTAGGTTTTTCTTATCAGTTGAAAACACTAAGTTCTTGTTTGTCAAAAACTCCCAAGGAACCACCAATAGACATTGGTGAAACTTTACCCTTGTTCAACCATAAGTTTTTGACTTAGAAATTGGGATGAGGAGATCCTTGATAGCTTCAATGTATTTGATGCTCAAATTTTTCGTTGCCGGGGACACAGCTAAGTACTTAGGTTTTACCCTCTCGAGATGTGGTGCACTTTCCCCACAACACTCGACATGAATCAAGACGAGACCTTTCAGAAGCCTTCCCTTAGACCACCATGGACGCGTTCCAAACTATCACCCTACCACCAACTGTCCATCTGGCTAAGTTATTGCAACCTATATGATCAAGGCAGAGCCCATATGCCATATAGTTGCACTAGAACCTTCTAAACACTAAGTATCTCAAATCCCTTTGCTCCTGGGTGGCTTTCCACAAGTGAGATACACAAGGTAAACCATAGAAATGGGCCTTGTGTAACCACTCAACATAAACCATCATACCATTCCACCCAGGTGATTCATTCACTTAGTTGTTTTATTAAACAAAACACAAGTCAAAAACTTAGCAAAGTTTCCATAACATGAATATATTCCACCCTTGTTTGCCACTAGCTAGGCTAAGCATGATAACATAACAAGTATCTTAACTTAGAGAAAATTCTACCAAGACTACAACTACTAGGATTTCCCAAGTCATGGCATATATATACATATATACTTAGCAAAAATTCCATGCAAGCCCTATTCAAAATATCACTAGTGCATAGTCAAAATAATGGGACAAAAATACATGAAGCACCAGTTTCCTTGGTAGTAGTTGGGAGAGTAGTAACAATCCTCACACTCACAATCACCACTAGCACCAAAATATACACATAAAATGATAGCACCATATTCACATTCAAATATTCAAGAAAAAAATAATATGAATGCATGCAAATGCAATTGAAATGACTTTTATATACTAAAAAATTCAAACTAAATAGTACAAAACACAAAGTCATCTATTTAAAGTCCAAACAAACTTAAATTTGCTTTAAAATCATTTTATAAACATTTCATATAGTCAAAATAGGCCTATAAAGTGTTCTGCATAAAATCCTATTTTTCCTGAAGCAAAATACAAATTTAAGCCCACAGTAATGTAGTATTTCTTTTTCTAAATCCAATAATATATTATTTGCATTTTTTTTGGATAAACAGAACAAAAGATATGAATTTTACAAGTTTAAATTCCTAATAGATTCAAAAACAGATTTTAAAACAAAATCATAGACACGTGGGTGTGTCTGATTGGCCCGTACCGGTTTGGTTGGATCGATCAACGAGAGTCACAGGATCTAAATGAAATTGCATGGTCCAGATTGATCGATAATGATTCGTTAAGTGATTTGTTCTATGCCTTTAGATCTAGATCCAACGGTGCTCGATCAAGCGACCATGGATGGGTGGCGCAAATGGCCACTGGCGGCGACAGCACTACTGGCGACTGCGGTGATGCTTAGCAGTGTCGCAAGGTCGCGAGGAAGCTTAAGGTGGCTTCGGCTTGGACGGGGGCAAGCTGCTGTGGTGGCTGGAGCTCGTCGGAGTTGCGGGCAGCGTCAGGATCATATAGACGGCGACGGAGGCGACAACCTAGGTCACCCCAGCACAAACCAGAGCCATCAGGACGTGCACAAGGTTCAGGCAAACAAGCTAGTTTGGTTCAGAGGCCAAGGGGCGGTCGCATCTTACCGGTATTTCTCGTCGGAGATGGGGATGGCGTCGGATGCTCAGGTGCTCGACGAAACAGACGTTTCGGGTCACGAGCAGATGAATAAAGGGCATGCAAAGAAGCTCAAGATCAAAGGAAGCATGATAGCATGAACGAGAGGGGGCGGGGTGGACGGTGCTCACCGGAATACCTCACTGGAGATGGTCAGGCAGCGGCGACGCAAGCGCAAATACGGCCAGCCTGGGGACGCTCTGGTGCTAGTGGTTTGGGTGAAATTACCGCCGTGGTGTGGGGATTAAGTAGCTGCGGGGCGAGGGCATTACGTAGAGAATTAGTGGCAATTAAGACCGAAATCAACGCGGCGGTGATGGAGGAAATGACGGTGGCGATGAGGTCTGCGCATGGGGTTTGGGGAAGACGACTGAAAGAGCATTTCCTATCCCTAGTAATTTTGGTGTTTTATAACAACACACATATCAGACTAATTATTTGCCAAGTGTACCACAGGTTGTATTAAAAAGGGGTTTGCAGTGTATCGGGTGTACTGGAAGTTGCTACTGAGTGTGGCAGCGTGGTTGGACAAACTGCCCAAAACTTTCTGCCTGGCGCGGTACCATACCGCTTTTTGCTACCGGACGTGGCAGTAGGTTTTGGCTAGTTGTCAAAAAGCCTCTGCCAAGCTAGGTAGTAAAAAGCTGTAGTACCGCATTTTAGTACCTAGCGTGACAGGAGCTTTTTGACAACTTGTCAAAAGCTACTGCCCGCCCCGGTACTAAAATGCGGTAGTACCGCATTTTAGTACCTAGCACGGCAGAAGCTTTTTGCAACTTGTCAAAAGCCACTTCCCACCCCGGTACCGCATTTTAGTACCTAGCATGGCAGGAGCTTTTTACAAGTTGTCAAAAGCTACTGCCTGCCTTGGTACCAAAATCCGGTAGTACTGCATTTTAGTACCTAGCGCGGCAGAGAGTTTTTGGAAAAGTTGCAAATGCCACTGCCCTTTGTGTTATCAAAATGCGGCACTACCGCATGCATCCGGTAGTATCTATCTCAAGGGCGGTACTACCGCTTTGCGGTAGCACCACAGATTGATATCGCTGTGGCTGGGGCATATGTGATTTGAAGTTTGTTCTTCCGGTACCAGGTCCGGTAGAACTGGAGTTTTCTGGTAGTACCGCTTGAACTTCCGGTACTATCGCTGCATTAAATGCTCCAACGGTCAGATTGGATCTGGAGCTATAAATACCCCTTCACCTACCTTGGGACAAGCTGCTCATTTGCATTGAAGACTACCACCTCCATTAGAGCCACCAAATCTCCAAGATCTCTTCAATCCACCACCCAAAGCCTTTGATCTTTGGGGAATCGAAGGAGGAGGCCTTGATCTACTACTTCACCAAAATAGATCTTCATTTCCCCCTCATTCACTTGAGGGCCCCTTGCTCTAGTGTTTTCTTGGAAACCCTAGTTCTAGATTTGGTTCTTACAAGCTTGTCTTTGATTGTCTTGACAACTTGCTTGTATTTGGGAGCCTCCAATTAAGTTGTGTATGTGTGCCCCAAACTTGTAAAGGTGTCGGCTTCCACCTTGAAGGTTGTCGATATAGTGGAAGGTGGATCGATCCCGTTGGGGTGAGATTCATCGGAGAATAAGGGAGGCCTCTCGTGGCATTGGTGTTTTGAAACCACCCCCTCTCCAAACGTAGACATACTTCCCCTCAAAAGGAAAGAACTAAGGGAAACAAATCCTTGTGTATCCGCGTCCACTCCTTTGGTTACTTCTATCCTTTACTGCACTTTACTTACTTGTTCTTGCTTAGTATTGTGTTAGCTAGTGCTTGTTTGTCATATAGGTAAATTCAACTTAGTTGCATTATCTAGATAATTTACCTTATTGTCAAACCCTAATTTTAAAAGGAAGAAAATTTTAAGTAGAACCTATTCACCCCCCTCTAGGTGCCCATACGATCCTTTCAATTGGTATCAGAGCCTCGGCTCTTATTTGGGCTTTACCGCCTAAGAGAATATGGGTAGCCGCGAAGGGGATGGTGATGGTGAGCCCACCATGGTGACCATGGAAGATCTCAAAAACTTGGAAACAAGATTGAGATCTTCCTTGGTCAACGAAGTCAAGGACATGCTTGAGCAACTTCTTAAAGACAAAGATGGCTCATCATCCCCCTCTCCTCAAGAGGATCCTCCATCCGTTTTACCTAAAGGGAATGCTTCGGTATCCCCCGAGGGTATGATGGTGGGGGTAAACAAGACAACCCTAATTCCTCCACACAAAATGATGGTGGGAAGGGTGAGAACCGTGATTCATGGTACTCTCCCAACCCTCCAATCCCTCACCCTCATGTATACAATAGAGGTGACCCACCTAAGCTTGAAGAATCTGCTACTTTTGCTCAATGGCAATCTCTAATGAAAACTCATATGCGAAGATCTTGCATTGAACTATGGAACATCATCGAGCATGGACTCTTTATTGGAGATCCAAACAACTTGACAAGAAGAGAAGTTGTCAATAGTCAACTCAATGCCACTCCCTTGCACATGATTCAACAAGGATTGGGTAAAAGGATTACCCACACATTGAGCACTTTAGCATTGCCAAGGAAGCTTGGGATACTCTCACGTGTTGTTTGTTGGAAATGAGAGCATGAGGAGGAACCGGTATGATGCACTAAGCAATGAAGCCGAAGGCTTCTACATGATGGAAGGTGAAAATCATGAAGACATGTACCGTAGGCTCAAGACCAGCGCCACCGCTTTTAGAAATGTGGGTGCCTCACATGTGGATGATGTGTGGATAAAAAGGAAATATGTGAGTGTACTCATGCCCTTTGAGCCCACCGACTTGAAGAGCCTACAAGGAAGACACAACTTCCATCTCATGACCTCCAATGAAATTATGCAAGAGATGGCCTCTTTCAAAGTTGCCGCCAAGAATGCCAAAGATGCTCGTGCTCGTGCCCTTGGTATGAGCAATGTTGTCAATGTTGCTTTGAAGTCCAAAGTTGTGGACCATGGGGATGAAGACGATAGTGATGAAGGACTCTCCATGGACCACCCCGATGAAGTAAAGATTTCTCATAGTCAATATATGGCCTTCTATGCAAAGAACTTTTGGAAGAACCCTGCCAAGGCCAAGATGGAAATGCAACGAAGAAGCAACCCAAATGGGAAAAGAGAAAATACCACTAGATTGAGAACTTGCTTCAATTGTGGTGACCGCTATCACTTTGTGGCGAGTTGCCCCTATGAGAAGAGAGAAGATCATGTGGGTAAGCTTGTGTTGAAGAAGACTCTCAAAGCACCTTACAAGAAACCCTTCATCAAGAAGAATCCCATCAACAAGAAGTCGGGAGAAATTGTCTTGATCACTCATGAAGAATACTCCTCCGACAATGAAGATGATGAAGATGAGGAAGAGGAAACCTCTAATGGAGTGGCGGCTCTAGCCACTACTTCTACTCCAACATTCTCACTCTTCGATTCTCCAAATGAGAATTCCCCCATCAAGAACGTCACTTTCCTTATGGCAAGAGGAACGGAGGTATCCTCATCATCTCACTCCACTCCCTTAGCTAATGATGAAATTGATAATGAGATGTATCTTGACGTTAAAAGGGAATTAATTGCTTTTGATGAGTTTATGACTAACCTACAAGGGGATGCTAAGATACATTTTTGAAACATCTTAGATCAACTTTCCCACACACAAGAGCTCCTAGATGTAAGATGTAAACTTGGGCATGAACACATGATTGAGCTAGAGGCTTTAAACAATGCTCTAGAAGAAGAACAAGAGACTAGGATGTCACTTGAATTAAAACTTTAAGGGCTTGATGAGGAAAATGACATTATTGTTAATAAACTCATCGAAGAACGTGATCATGCTATTGCTAAATGCAAAAGGGCTAAAATGGACAAGATTGAGTTTGGTGTGGTTCATGAAAAACTTGCCGAGGACTTTAGTTTGCTTGACAAGGCTCACAAGGCTTTGGAAAGTGAACTCTTGTCACTCACAAAGTCCAATGAAACGCTTCAAACTCAATTGTCCAATATTCCTTCACCTAGTAACTTCATTCCATCTAGTAGTATAACTATTCTTGAAGAAAATGCTAGGTTGAAGGGGGAGCTAGCCAAGGCCACATTTCCACAAGGCAACAAGTCCATTGATGATATTTTGAGTAAGCAAAGGCCTAGTGGTGAAAAAGGGTAGCATTGGTTTTGTCTCCAAAACTAAGAAGAAGAACAACAAGAATAAGAAGGCCAAGCCCGCACAAGAGACCAACAAGGCCATTGTGGATAGTAAGACCACAAGTGGTAAAAATATGTCTCATGATGACTTTGAGGGAAGTGCTAACCCTCACTATGTTCTAATGCGTGATTATTATGGTGATGTGTATGCACAATATGTTGGCCCATATGATGGTTATATTGCTTGGTCTATTTGGGTTCCCAAGACCCTTGTTGCTAGCAAAAGAGGACCCATTGAAAAATGGGTACCTAAAAACTAGCTTGATGTTTTGTAGACATATGCTTCCGGAGGGTCAAAGTGGGTGCTTGATAGTGGTTGCACGAGTCATATGACCAGAAGCTCGTCTATTGTCAAGGACTTAAAGTCAAATGATGATGAAATCACCGTGACATATGTCGACAAGTCAAAGTCTAAGGTAATGGGTTTCAGAAAGGTAGTGGTTGCTCACGACATAACACTCATGAACGTCATGCTTGTTGAGACCCTTGGATATAATTTACTTTCAGTCCGTGCTCTTGGAAATATGGGCTTTGTCGTCTTTATTGATGTTGATATTGTGGTCCTCTTGTGGAGCAAGTCTCTCAAGGTCGCTTTTGTTGGGTACATCGAGCATGACTTGTACGTGGTGGACTTTTCGGGGTAAGCCACTACAAGTGTGATGTGCTTATTCGGAAAGGCCGATGTGGGTTGGTTATGGCATCGCCGACTAGCCCATGTCAATATGAGAACTTTGCAAAGTCTCCACAAGGAGGGCCATATTGTTGGACTAAAAGAAAATGCTTCCTTTTCCAAAGATCGTGTTTGCAGGGCATGTGTTCTAGGGAAGATGCATGATGCTCCTCACAAGCCTAAGAACCGCATCAAGTCTACCAAGATCTTGGAGATCCTCCATGTGGACCTCTTTGGTCCTCCATCTCATGCAAGTCTTGGTGGGAAGAAATATTGTTTGGTGACTGTTGATGACTTTTCAAGATACTCGTGGGTATATTTCTTCAAGTTGAAGAGTGAGACCCAAAAGACCTTCATCGACTTCATCAACATGGTCCAACGTCAATACAATCTTCCTGTGTTGATTATAAGAAGTGACAACGGCACTAAGTTCAAGAACTACACCTTGAATGATTTCCTTAGTTATGAGGGTATAAAAAAACAATATTCCGCTGCATACACCCCTCAACAAAATGGTGTGGCCAAAAGGAAGAACCAGACTCTTATTGAGATGGCTAGGACCATGTTGGCAGAGTTTAAATCTCCATACAACTTTTGGGCCGAAGCCATCTCCACCGCTTGCCATGCTTCAAACCGGCTCTACCTCCTCAAAGAAATCAACAAGACTCCATATGAAATACTTACCGGTAACAAGCCCAACATATCTTACTTTCGGGTGTTCGGTTGTAAGTGTTTATATCTCATAAAAGGTGTTCATTTGACCAAATTAGAGTCTAAAGCATTAGAGGGTATTTTTGTTGGATATGGTATCGAATCTAACACTTATAGAATCTATGATAAGCTCTCCGGAGCCGTCATAGAATCTTGTAGTGTGTCCTTTGAAGAATATGATGGTCCCCAATGGGGGCGTGTTGATGCTTGTGATGCAGATGATGAAATGCCTCAGTATGCCATAGGAAGAATGGGTGTGGGATATATCCGCCCCGTTGAGGAACCCCTTATGGCGGATCGAGAAGAACTATGCTCCACTCAAGTGGAGCCCTCATCTTCACAACCTCAACATGCTCCATCCACTAAGGAGGGAAATGACACAAGCCAAAGACAAGATGTGGACCCTCAACATGTTGACCATAGTGATGACTCTAGTCAAGAGGAGCTTGATTCATTCTCCAGGATGTCAAGTGGTGCCAATTCAATTGTTCAAGGAAGATCCATACAACTGCCTTGAGACAAGCTCAAATTGATGCTAGAAGAGCGCTTGATCAAGACCAAGGTCAATCTTTGCCTCTCAATGAAGAGAATGATTCCGGTGATGATCAAGGTCAAGTGGATGGTCATGACGAGGATCAAAATGATGAAGAGGGTCCCCCAAGAAACAACACGGAGATCCACGCTTGTCGTGAAGCTAGAAAGGAGGGAATGCTGGAATTAAGAGACCACTCTCTACAAAATGTGGTTGGTGACCTAAGGAAAGGCATTTCCACAAGAGCACAATTGAAGAGGTTCAGTGAACTTCCAAGCACACATCTCCATGATTGAACCAAAGAAAATGTGGGAAGCTCTTGAAGATTCGGATTGGTTGGAAGATATGCACAAAGAACTCAACAACTTTGAGAGAAACAAAGTATGTAAGTTAGTTGAGAAGCCAAAGGATTGCCGCAATGTTATTTGAACGAAGTGGATATTCAAGAACAAGAAATATGAGCATGGAATTATAGTAAGGAACAAGGCTAGATTGGTTGCACAAGGGTTCTCTCAAATTGAAGAAATTGACTATGGAGAGACTTATGCACCCGTGGCTCGCCTTGAGTCCATCAGTATCCTTCTTGCTTATGCGGCACATCATAACTTAAAGTTGCAACAAATGGATGTAGAAAGTGCATTTCTTTATGGTCCATTAAATGAGATGGTATATGTTAAGCAACCCCCGGGATTTGAGGACCCCAACTTCCCAAACCATGTCTACAAACTTGATAAGGCGCTCTATGGGATCAAGCAAGCCCCACGCACGTGGTATGAGCACCTTAGAGAGTTATTGTTTGACTGTGGATTTGAGGTTGGGAAAATCGATCCCACTATTTTTACTAAGAAAGTCAATGGGGAGCTTTTTGTATGCAAAATATATGTTGATGATATTATCTTTGGCTCATCTAACAAAGCTTTTAATGATGAATTCTCAAAGCTTATGACTAGTACGTTCCGGATGTCTTTGATGGGGGAGTTGAGAGAATTTCTTGGTTTTGAGATCAAGCAAGTTAGAGGAGGGACATTCTTCAATCAAGCCAAGTATACTCAAGATATGCTCAAGAGATTCAAAATGCAAGATTTAAATGGAGTTCCTACTCCCATGGCTACAAAGACTCATCTAGAACAAAATCCAAATGGTAAAGATGTGGATAAAAAGGTATACTGGTCTATGATTGGTTCTTTGCTTTACCTTTGTGCATCTAGACCCGATATTGTGTTGAGTGTAGGTGTGTGTGCAAGATATCAAGCGGCTCCTAAAGAAAGCCATTTAATGGCGGTCAAGAGAATCTTTCGATATTTAGTTCATACCCCATTTTATGGTCTTTGGTATCCTCGAGGCTCAACATTTGCTCTTTGTGGATACACAGATTCGGATTGGGCGGGTGATAAGGATGATAGAAAATCAACATCTGGGGCTTGACAATTTCTTGGCAGGTCCTTGGTATGTTGGTCTTCTAAGAAGCAAAATTGTATATCTCTCTCCACCCCCGAAGCCGAGTATGTGGCAGCTGCTAGTTCTTGCACCCAATTGCTATATACGAGGCAAACTTTAAAGGAATACGGTGTCAATTGTGACAAAGTTCCTCTTCTATGTGACAATGAAAGTGCTATCAAGATTGCCTACAACCTAGTGGATCACACAAGGACAAAGCATATTGAGATTCACCATCACTTCATTAGAGATCATGTTGCTCGAGGTGATATTGATCTATCATATGTGCCAACCAAAGACCAACTTGCCGACATCTTCACGAAGCCACTTGATGAATCAAGGTTTTGCTACTTGAGGAATGAACTAAATATCATAGATTCAAGGAGCTTGACTTGATTATCTTGAATTCTCACCTATGATTTGACCCATATTTGGTTTAGGTGTAGGCATGGAAATAGGGGGAGTGCGGTCCTAATTGATTGGACTATCCCTCCCCCCATTATTCCCAAAGCAATGAAAATCATTCCTCTTAATATCATTTTGTGATATGTGAGCTCAATGATGAGTTTCGGTAATGGACCCAATATATATCTTCGTGGTGCCAAGCCAAGTATACTCAAATATGGTGGCCTAGGCCACCGCGCTCTCTCATTCGAGAGGTTGGTTCTTACTCGTGTTTGTCATCCTCAAGTTGGGTTTGTTCTTATGGTCATGCACTCTCATTTGGCTCTTCATATGTTTTTATTATTTTTAGAGTGCATTGGCCCATATCAGTGTGACTCTCTTAACCCAAGCCTTTCTTATCCCTCGGCAAAACTCATCTATTCTGCACAAGAACCTTCCACTTTATATATACAGGCTCTCTGTTCTGGTGGTTACGGTACTACCGTTAAAAGCTAGCAGTACTACCGCTTTGGGGCCAGTTTCCAGGACCTTGTCTAGAAACTTCCCAGGTGCGGTACTACCGGTAGTTTTCTACGGTACTACCGCCTAGCAGTACTACTGCTCTGTGTATCGGTTAAGATTGGAGACGTGGGGAGGGGCACCTCTCAGTGCCTCATTATTCCCCCATCTCCACTCCTCACCACCGCCGCGGCCGGAGCAGGAGAACGCCGCCGGAGCCTCGCCCCTTCTCCTTTTTCTCGGACCCACACCGGATCTGACCTCCTCGCGGGATCCTCGTCATTCTCCACCGCCATGTACACCGGTACTACCACGCTCCTCTTCTTCTCACATGTTTTCTCCACTAAATCTAGGGTAACTTTGATTCTTGGCCAAAAAAAGTGTTCTTGAGGTTGTACTGTGTGCTTGCTACTAGATATTAATCTTAGACCGATAGGATTCTTGTTTTATGTCAATTTTACTGCCCGTACATGGATCGATAATCCTAGATCTGCACTGTGGTCGCCTCACTGGTAGTACCGGAAATCGTTTTCCGGTACTACCGTTGTGTGGTACTACCGCCTGTGAAGATCCGGTACTACCGCCTAGTACTGACAGCAAAATTTTCTATAAAACCTTGAGTTCCGTCATCTGTTTGTCTCTGGTTCTTGTGCCCTTACCCCTATGCTATCTCCCTCGTTCTTTCACAGGTGCAGGGGATTCCCGGGGTTCACGCAAACGCTCCAAGGCTCATCATGAGATTGAGGACTATGAGTCAGAGTCAGATTCTGCGGCTGAGACTGAGTCAGAAGATGACATTATGCCTCAACCTAGCACCCGTCTGAAGCTGAAAACCACTCGTGGTCGACATGGTGGGGGAGTTAAGCAAAGTGATGGCCGTGGTAAGGCTCCTCCAACTCCTCCTCCCTCAGGTCCTCGCAAGAGCCAAAGTTCAAGGCCTTTTGGGCCAAAGCTACTATCTAATTTATCTCAGGTTGACTTTCATGAACTAAGGACTTCCAATCCATATGTTGCTGGTCGCGCTCATGTTCGGAAAGATAGCCTCTTCTACACGGATTTCCAGGAGCGTGTGTTTCATGAGGTACTCATGAAGGATGATAAGCTTGTGGTCCCCCAAAAGTGGATCGAGATGAATCATGTGAAGAAGAACCCCCAGTATTTAGGTGAAGCCCTTGAGATTTGCACAAACATTGGCTTGCTTCCCATTATGCAGTTCTGGTGCAACTATGACCTAATGCTCACTACTCAATTTTATGCAACCATTCACTTTGCCAAGAAACAGGCTCGGACTCTCACCTGGAGGACCGTGGCAAGGACACTCCTGTTGGCTTTCGGTGTCAGAACAATGATCGCCCCATGAAGAAGGATGTTCTTGCACCACTGTACATCCGGGGGCACGGTATTCCTGGAAAGATCAAAGGGCTTCTCCCTTCATATGACATCATGCACCACATATTGCATGATACTGTTGCCCCCCGAGCTGGGAATGTTGATGAGATGCATGCCTTCATGGTGGATATCATGATCACCACCTTTCACCACCATTACTCCGGCCAACCAATGGATGTGATGGATGTTATTTGGAATGAGATGGTCTGTGCCACCTACCAAAGGAGGGTGCCTCCTTTTGCTCCTTATATCATGGCTCTCATTCTTAGCAAGTGCCCATTGATTGCTCGTGACATGCCTTCTCATCGCCTTGTCACTCACCGACACAAGAATTTGTTGATCAAGGCCCATCTCAAACCTCGCAATGCGGATGGTCAAATTGTTGATGAGGATGGGAACCCTGTTGAGGAGGGATCCGGTGATGACGATGATGCCCAGCAGGATGTTGACTTTGTGGTCTCATGCTGCAAGCCTGCTCAACCATCTTGGGCCAAGAGGATTGAGGCCACGCTCAAGAAAGTATTCTGCTTCCAAGTTGAGAATCAGAAACGCATGTATGAGGCTCATGTCGATGCCAAGAAACCCTATGCTCGTCAGAAGGAACTGATGGAGGCTCAAGGTATTACCGTCTCCAAGGGCTCTGAGAATAACATCACCCCAGAAGACCAATGGATCTCCAAGCACAACCACCGGGATGATGATGCCACCTCTTCCTTCCGTGCCCCGCCGACTCATGATTATGCCTGGGATGCCTGGGATGATGATGACGAGTGATCTCGAGGATGTTAGTGTTTCTCTTGTCCCTCTTTGGCGTCTTGATGCCAAAGGGGGAGAAGTTGCACAATAGGCATGCGGGATTTGCATGGGAAAAGTCACAAGCTCGTTCTTGACATTGATTTTTATTCGCTTGTGAACTTTATTTGCTTGCCTCGTGTTATGTGTGAATCTTGTGAACTAACTATTTGTGCTATGTATGTTGAGATTATGTGGTTATCTTATGGATCCATCATTTGTGTGGTATGAGTATTCTTATATGGATCCATCTTATGTGGTGTGTGTGATGACATTATCTATTCATTATCAATATTTCTCATCACACGTTACTAAGCAAAGGTATGAGATCTAAGTGCGACTTCACACTCCCAGGTAGCTTGTTATATAGAAGGGGGCTTGATTCTACATATTTAGGGGAGCCCCATCTCTATTTATCAAAACCTTCTTTGTCATCATAATATTATCTTGCAAATGGCTGTTGTCATCAAACATCAAAAAGGGGGAGACTGAAAGAGCATTTCCTATCCCTAGTGATTTTGGTGTTTTATAACAACACACATATCGGACTAATTATTTGCCAAGTGTACCACAGGTTGTATTAAAAAGGGGTTTGCAGTGTATCGGGTGTACTGGAAGTTGCTACTGAGTGTGGCAGCGTGGTTGGACAAACTACCCAAAACTTTCTACCTGGTGCAGTACCAAAAAGCGGTAGTACCGCTTTTTGCTACCGGACGCGGCAGTAGGTTTTCGATAGTTGTCAAAAAGCCTCTGCTAGGCTAGGTACTAAAAAGCGGTAGTACCGCATTTTAGTAACTAGCGTGACAGAAACTTTTTGACAACTTGTCAAAAGCTACTGCCCGCCCCGGTACTAAAATGCGGTACCGCATTTTAGTACCTAGCACGGAAGAAGCTTTTCACAACTTGTCAAAAGCCACTGCCCGCCCCGGTACTAAAATGCGGTAGTACCGCATTTTAGTACCTAGCGTGGCAGGAGCTTTTTACAAGTTGTCAAAAGATACTTCCTGCCTAGGTAACAAAATGCGATAGTACCGCATTTTAGTACCTAGCACAGCAGAGAGTTTTTGGCAAAGTTGAAAATGCCACTGCCCTTTGCGGTATCAAAATGCGGCACTACCGCATGCATCCGGTAGTACCGTATCTTAGGGGCGGTACTACCACTGTGGCTGGGGCATATGTGATTTGAAGTTTGTTCGTCTGGTACCAGGTCCGGTAGTTCCGCTTGAACTTCCGGTACTACTGCTGCATTAAATCTCCAACGGTCAGATTGGATCTGGAGCTATAAATACCCCTTCACCTACCTTGGGACAAGCTTCTCATTTGCATTGAAGACTACCACCTCCATTAGAGCCACCAAATCTCCAAGATCTCTTCAATCCACCACCCAAATCCTTTGATCTTTGGGGAATCGTAGGAGGAGGCCTTGATCTACTACTTCACCAAAAGAGATCTTCATTTCCCCCTCATTCACTTGAGGTCCCCTTGCTCTAGTGTTTTCTTGGAAACCCTAGTTGTAGATTTGGTTCTTACAAGCTTGTCTTTGATTGTCTTGACACTTGCTTGTATTTGGGAGTCTCCAATTAAGTTGTGGATGTGTGCCCCAAACTTGTAAAGGTGTAGTCTTCCACCTTGAAGGTTGCCGATATAGTGGAAGGTGGATTGATCCCGTTGATGTGTGATTCATCGGAGAACAAGGGATACCTCTCGTGGTGTTGGTGGTTTGAAACGTAGACGTACTTCCCCTCAAAAGGAAGGAACTACGGGAAACAAATCCTTGTGTCTCCGCGTCCACTCCTTTGGTTACTTCTATCCTTTACCGCACTTTACTTACTTTTTCTTGCTTGGTATTGTGTTAGCTAGTGCTTGTTTGTCATATAGTGAAATTCACCTTAGTTGCATTATATAGAGAATTTACCTTATTGTCAAACCCTAATTTGAAAAAGAAGAAAAATTGAAGTAGCACCTATTCATCCCCCCCTCTAGGTGCCCATACGATCCTTTCAACGACGCTGAGCTGGCTCGGGCCCAGTGGCAGTGGCTACGGGGTAAGGTGAGCGTGGGTGATAGAGAGAGGGGGAGGGGGAATGGACCAGGTGGGATTTTCGGCCTGATTTGGAGTTGGGCTCAAAGGTCAACGCCTGTTTTATTTTTTCCTTTTGTCTTTTCTTTTTCTATTTGATTTTTCAGGAATGGTTTTCAAACCCTAATTCAAATAAGGTTGATTTCAAATATTCTGTAGATTTTTGTAGTGTGATCCTTGCACTCAAATGTGTGTCAAACACTACTGTTTACACAAACAAACCTTGGTCCTTTGAAAACAAGAACAAAACCATTCCTCATATCAATTTAAAGTGGGCATATAAATGGTTATGTTTGAATTCAAACTTTGAAATGTTTTGTTCTAACTCTAAATGCTATGACAATATGAATGCAATGCATGCTTTTACAATTCATGATTTTTGGGATGTTACAAATATAACCCCCTTAAGATGAATCTTGCCCTCGATATTCGGATTAGCTAGCAAATAGGTGTGGGTGGTCTTTCCGAAGATCATATTCTCTTTCCCAAGTTGCTTCTTCTTCGGTATGATGATTCCATTGTACTTTTCAGAATTTAATAGCATTAGTCCGAGTAACTCTTTCTACAGTCTCAAGAATCTTGATAGGTTTCTCCTCATAGGTGAGATCACTCTCCAACTGAACCTCTTCCAAAGGTATAGTATCCTTCAAAGAAGTTTCCTCCATCTCCGGTTGGCATTTCTTCAACTGACTCACATGAAACACATTGTGACCTGCTGACAGTGATTCAGGTAATTCAATCTCATAAGACACTTCTCCTTTGCGGCTCAAAATCTTGAATGGTCCAACATACCTTGGTGCCAACTTTCCTTTGACTCCAAATCTCTTCACACCACGAAGTGGTGAGACTCTAAGATAAACTCTATCACCTACCTCATAGGTGACTTCTCTATGCTTTGGATCTGCTTAGCTCTTTTATCGGGACTGTGTTATCTTCAATCTGTCCTTTACCAATTTAACTTTCTCTTCAGCTTACTTAATCAGTTCTGGTCCAAACAAATTTCTTTCTCCAACACGACTCCATAGAAATGGAGTAGTACACTTCCTTCCATAGAGAAATTCAAATGGTGCCATCTCAATGCTGGCTTGATAGCTATTATTGTAAGAGAACTCTGCATAAGGTAGACTTTCATCCCAACTAGCACCATAGTATAGGGCACATGCCCTCAACATATCTTCCAAAATTTGATTAGTCCTTTCTGTCTGTCCATTAGTCTGGGGGTGAAAAGCTGTGCTGAATTCCAATATTGTTCCCAATGACTCATGCAGTTGTTGCCAAAAATGCGAGGTGAACTGAGTTCCTCTATCAGACACAATACTCTTAGGTACTCCATGCAGACATACAATCCTGTTCATATAGATCTTGGCTAACTTAGCACTTGTATAAGTAGTCTTCACGGGTATGAAATGAGCCACTTTAGTTAGGTGATCTACAATAACCCAAATGTAATAATATCCAGATCTAGTCATTGGCAGTCCGATGATAAAATGCATACCAATCTTATCCCACTTCCAATCAGGAATAGGTAGTGGTTGCAATAATCATGCCGGTTTCTGATGTTCCACCTTGACTCAACTACACACATCACACAAGGCAATATGTTCCGCAATATCCTTCTTGAGATTATTCCACCAAAATCTCTCTTTCACATCCATGTACATTTTGGTGTTACCTGGATGCATGGAATATGGTGAGTTGCGTGCTTCCTGCAGAATCAGTTTCTGAAGCTCCAGATCTTGCGGAATGCAGATACGTTTTCCATAGCATAAAGTACCCTGTTCGTCTTCATGGAATTCTTTTGCCCTTCCCTTGCTAATTTTTCCTTTAATCTCCTCAATTTACTTGTCCAACTTTTGGGATTCTTTGATCTTGTCCAACAATGTGGGTTGAACATCTAATGGCATGAGATATCCTTCAGGCACTATCTCCAATCTGAGATCTTTGAATTGGGCACATAGATCATGTGGCAATTCTCCCTTAGTAAGGCCATTCACATAAACCTTACTGCTTCAAGCATCCGCTACAACATTTTCTTTACCGGGATGGTATTGCAAACTCAAGTCATAGTCCTTGATGAGCTCTAGCCATCTTCTTTATCTCATATTGATTTCTTTCTGAGTGAAGATATATTTCAAACTTTTGTGATCTATGAACACTTCACCACGTTTTCCCAAAAGATAATGTCTCCATGTTTTGAGTGCATGGACAACAGAGGCTAACTCTAAGTCATGAGTAGGATAATTCATTTCATGAGTTTTGAGTTGTCTCGAGGCATAAGCCACAACTTTCCCTTCTTGGATCAAAACTCCACCTAGTCCTTTGTGAGATGCATCACAATAGACTTGGAAATCTTTCTCCAAATCTGGCAGACATAAGACTGGTGTTTTCACTAATCTCTTCTTCAATTCCTGGAAACTGACTTCACAACCTTCAGTCCAGTCAAATTTCTTATCTTTCTTAAGCAATTCTGTCATTGGCTTAGCTACCTTTGATAAATTCTCAATGAACCTTCTATAGTATCCTTCCAAGCCTAGGAAACTATGAACTTCCTTAACTGACTTGGGAGATTCCCACTCAGTTACAACTGACACCTTTGCGGGATCGACATCTATACCATCTCCAGACACAATATGTCCGAAAAATCCAACTTCATTCAACCAGAATTCACACTTGCTGAACTTGGCATACAGCTTGTGCTCCCCGAGCTTCTCAAGTATCAAACGCAAATGTTCTTCATGCTCTTATTTGCTCTTGGAATAGATCGAAATGTCATCGATAAATACAACAACAAACTTGTCAAGAAACTCCATGAACACTTTATTCATCATGTTCATGAAATAAGCTGGTGCATTTGACAATCCAAATGTCATCACGGTATACTCATACAATCCATACCTAGTGGTGAAAGCAGTCTTAGGCATGTCTTGCTCTCTAATCTTTAGCAGAAAGTAGCCTAATCGGAGATCAATCTTTGAGAACACACGGGCTCATTCTAGCTGATCAAATATCATTGATTCTAGGCAAAGGGTACTTATTCTTTATAGTCACCTCATTTAGTGAACGGTAATCTATGCATAACCTTTGGCTTCTATCCTTCTTCTCAACAAACAGAACTGGTGCACCCCAAGACGAAGAACTTGGTTGAATAAATCTTTTCTGCAACTGTTCTCCAAGTTGTCTCTGGAGTTCCTTCAACTCATCAACTGACATCTTGTAGGGTCTCTTTGCTATTGGTCCTGATCCTGGTAGCAAGTCAATTAGAAACTCCACATCCCTATCTGGTGGCATTCCTGGAAATTCCGCCGGAAACACATCCGGGTACTCTCTCACAACTGGTACACCATCTATGCTAACCCCCTTAAGAGAATTTAGCTCACTCCCTTTAGATTCAAAGTTAGACTTGAACCTAATCCGTTTCTTATCCGGGGTTGTGAGTGTAACTGTATGATTGGCACAATCTAGTACTCCTTCATACTTGGTCATCCAATCCATGCCAAAAATAAAATCCAATCCTTGGGAATCTAGGATTATCAAACTAATTGGAAACTTATATTTTCCAAATTCTTTATCTAGATTATGACATCCAAAATTTACTATCATCTCTCCTCCTAGAGAGCTTACTTTAATAGGACACCCAATGGTTTCATTTGGAAGTCCATTCTTATCAACAAATGCTCTTGATATGAATGAATGTGATGCGTCGGTATCAAAAAGAACAAGTGCTGGAAAAGAATTAAGCTTGAACTTACCAGCCATGACATCAAACTCTTCATATATTTCTTCCACATTGATGTGGTTCACTTGTCCCTTCTAGAAAGGGTTGGGCTTGTTGGATCCTTCAACTTTATTTTCTAGGCATTCATTTGCATAGTGCCTAGTTTTCTTGCATTTGAAGCACTCAACCTGACTGATATCTCTTTTAGCAGGCTGACTTCCATTTCCATTCCCACTATGGTGGCTCTTGTGTCCACTCTTGTGGTTCTTATACTTATCATTCTGATGGATGCGGTGTGCTTATTGTCATGGTGAAGGTTAATGTTGTGGTGGCTGTTATACTTCCCATGCTTGTGGGATCCAGATCCTCCACTATCGTCACCATGGGAATGTTTATGAGACGATCTCGAGATGTGCTTGTCAAAATGATGCTTCCTCTTCCTGTTCTCAACCTGCTTCATCTTCCTTTCCAAGATGGTGGCCTTGTCACACAGTGATTGATATGTTGGGACATAGGCAACATATAGCTGCAGGTTCATTTCATCATTCAATCCCTCGAGGAACTTCTCCTTCCTCTTGGCATCGGTATCAACTTCATCCGATGCATAATGCGCCAAATTGTTGAACTCCTCAATGTATTCAGCCACACTGCGGTGACACAGTTTCAGATTGTGGAATTCCTTCTTCTTCAAATTCATCACTCCTGATGAGATGTGAGCTGTATGGAATCCATCCTCAAAAATAGCCCAAGTCACATCCTCAAGGGGAGTGGCGATCTGAAAGTTGTCCCACCATATTGCTACTGGTCCTTCAAGCAGATGTGAGGCGAACCTGACCTTTTGTTCATCGGTGCAGCCAATAGTGACCAAGTCTTTATTCACAGAGTGTAGCCAGTCATTGGCTACCATGGGATCAGTGGTTCCTGAGAACTTGGCTGGCCTCAACCTCAAAAACCTTGTAAGCATGTCAAATGCTGGTGGGTTGTTGGGATTATTGTTGTTGTTGTTATTGTTCTGATTCTGGTTTTGATTGGCCATGAAATGGGTCATCATCTGCATCAGTTGAGTTTGAGCTGTCATCAACTGCTGCATCTCGGGATTGACGTTATTGTTGTTATTGTTTGGGTTGGAGTTGACACGACGGGGAGGCATCAGTGGTTTCAATAAGGATAAGTAATGAGATATAACCCATAGATGATATGCACAATACATCACAGAGCAACAAACACAATAAACAACCACAAGATAAACATAGAGTTTAAACAACGTAAACAACAAGTTTGGAAAAGTAAACATAATAGCAAGCCATCCACATGTTGGATGATCATTGTGACTCAATAAATCAAAGGATGATAGATAAATAGGTAGCTGAATAATCAAACTACTCCTCCATGTTGACCTCCACGTCCACAAGAGTAAGTCCGGCTGTCTCCATAGCTGACTTGTACTCCTCCACGCTGGTGGTCAGGGCCTCAATCTTCGCGCTAAGAGGTCTCTTCTGCGAGCGAAGCCTCTCTATCACTCCCTACTGAATCTCTAACTCAAAGTCCTTGGCCTCTATGTCGGCCCTCATGTCCTTGATCTTCTTGTTTCTATCTTGAACTCTCTTCTCCTGATTCTTGAACTTCTTGTCCTGGCTCTCGAATATGGCTTCCATCTCCTTGACGATATCGTCTTGCTCCGCGAAGAGCTTGTCCTTCTCCCCCAACTGAACATAGAGCTCGTCATTTCTAAGAATGACGTTGGTCCTATCCGTGTCGAGTTGTCTAATAAGACCCTCTAGGTCCTGGAGGTACAAACGAACTGGCTTTATCGTCTCTCTAGAAGCACTCTCATACACCAATGCCTCTACCTCCTCATCACGTCTCCCGAATGGGTGGAAGTAGAGTCCCCTGAGCTCGGTGGCGTGGCATCCGCAGAGGCATCCGAGTAGCTCCTGCATGACTACATCTAGTCCCTTCTCCTTGTCATCGTGCATCAGCTTGAAGGAAATCTCCTCCGTGAGTGGATCTGTCTGGCGTCCTGGCTGTGTGACTCTAAAACCCCAAAGATCCTTCCTCTCAAACTTGGTAAGTTCGAGTGCCTTGATACTAGGAAGTGGGAGGTTGAGCACACTAGTGAACTGCACGATACGTGAACCAAAGTAAGAGAAAAAGCTAGGCATCAAATGTATAAGATAGAGAAATATTAGAAAAACACAAGTAAGAGAAAAACAAGACAGTAAAAATATAACAAAAAGCATACAATCACCCATAAAACATACAAGTCATGGCATACAAAGTCTACCACATGCACCAAGGTTCAACATAACTTAGACAATTTTTTGCGAAAAAATGACAAGTCTGGTGGTCCAACTATCGGAGTACGTTACAATTTTCACTCATATGCTAAGTCTATGATATCTTCCCTTAGACGTTTAATGGCGGTCTCTAAGTCTTGGGTATACTTTTTATCCTCCTTAAGGTCATTTTGGGCGTTGAGCATTCTATACTTGAGTCTTTCACCAAGCTCCTTGATAGCATTCCAAGCTGCATTTCTTGTAGAGTCAAAGAATGTCATATACATTTGTTAGTTGGTGCCCATGTAGAATCCCGACTCTTTGTGGTTGTCTCCCTTGTTTTTGTACAAGTGAATTTGCACCCACCAATATTCTTATCTTTCATCCATAACTGGAAATCTCTTGTACACGGCCTCACCATGTATCCCCAAGCTAACCATAAGGGTTTTGAGTTCTTTGGGAAACTCCGTCTCAGATTCTAAAGTCATGGTCATGAGTGGTCCCTTATTGACGGCTCCATTTACGGCAGCCATCTACAAATTGAGATGATAAATGAAGATTAGAAGAGGTTTACGAGAAGAAAAATACAAGTGTGGAATTTAGAAAGAGTTACATTTTTCCTTAGTGATTTTCTTAGTCTAATCCAATTTAGGGTCATAATCCTATAGGCAACACAGTTCTCTGATACCATCTGTAAGACCCCACCTTTATAAGGTAAAGGTCCCTGTTATTGCAATTGTCACATTCCAAAATTTTCCAAATTTTGAAATGTGAAAAATAAATAAACAAAATAAATAATTGTTGAAATTTAGGGTGAAAAGAAACTTTTTGATTCCAAATGAAAACATGAAAACCCATCTTGAACAAACTTTGAATAAAAGGGAATCAAACAAAATTTCAATCAAGTGAAATACATTCATCAATGAATGTATCTTGAAATTCAAACTTAGAAACGTTAAACCAAAACCTAAAACCCTAATGGAAGAAAATCATTTCCAAGGATTTATCAAAGACTATGGATTTGATCCATATAAAAATTCCGCAACAAACATTTATAAATGATCAAAAATGATAAACAAAAATATTATAAAACCATAGAAATTGATTTCATTCAATTTGGAACCATGGATAAAAACTTATTAATTTAATAAGTTAAAAGGAATTAATTTTCAAAGATAATAAAGCTCCTATCTAAAATCCATACCAAATTGTGAGTAATTAATCCTAAAAGGATTTAAAAGGATAAACAAATATTAAATAAAATTGTACAAATTGGAATCACCAAGTTTGGATCTTTAAAAGAAAAGATATGGATTTTATAAGGCAAAGGAAGGAAATGAATAAATAATAAATATTTAAAAGCCAAATTAAATCTTGGTCAAACAAATGAAATGAAATTTTATGGAATGATCAAAAGGAATAAAAGATTATTTAAATAAAATCATAAGGATTGGACAATATCCAATTTTATTTAAATAAGGATAATATGCCTAAACCAAATAATAAATCCCAAGGAATTATTTAGAAGACAATTTAAACCTTGAATTAAAATCCATAGGAAAATGGAATAAAGATAATTCAAACCCAAATAAAGTAAAAGGATAAAGAATATTCAAATAAAAGTATATGGGATTAAACCATATTCAAATTATATTTAATAAAGACAAAATCCCTAATAGAAATGTTTAATTAAATCATGAGGAAATAATAAATGAGAATTTCTCAAAGTGGATTAAAAAGTTATTTAATTGACTTAAATGGAATCAAAGAATTATTAGAAATAAAATTTATATGGGATTAAAACCATATTTGATTTTATTTTGAATAAAGACAATTACCCAATTTAAATGATTAATAAATCATATTGAAATACTTTAAATAATTCAAAGTGAATTATTTGCACTAATAAATAAATAAAACCTACTGAAAAGAATTTGGGTAAAATTTGGATTTCAAATAAGAAGTTGAAAACATATTTGAAATATCAATTAAATAAACACAAATGCGTAAAATAATTAATAAATAAACCATAAAATAATAAAAGAATTATTCCTAAAATGGTATTTAAAATACATGTTTAAAACAATATTAAAGCATACTGAAAGGTTTGAAAAGATTTGAAAATAAAAGGGTTTGAAATCATTTGAATAAATCAAAATAGAATTCAGAAATAGAAAAGAAAAGAAAAGAGAGAAGAAAAAATAGAAAAGGATCAGCCCATATAACATACCCCAGCCCAAGAGGCCCAGCTAGCCCAGCCAGCCCACCCGGCTCACCTCTCACCCCTCGAAACATTTTTCACCCGCGCCCTTACGCCTCACCTCGCTGACTCGTGGACCCAAGCCACGTTGGCATCGCTAGCTCATGTTCTTCCTCACCCGCGCTGACCTCGCCCTCAACTCTGGCCGTTTCTGCTCGTTTAAAACTTGTTTTAATTCGCTTAACCACGCCAGTAATTCCTCCCTGCAACCATGCTATCTTAACCGCAACCCTCTCCCCTCTCATTCCCCTTAGACATCGCTGTCAGATCGCCCCTAGGCTGCGCGAATTCCTCCTTGCTCCGCCACTGCTCCGACGAACCTCCCTGACAAATTCCGGCGACGCCAGACCTCACCGCTGCCCCTAGACTCCACAAGCCTGCTCCTAATCCCCGTACGCATCTACCAGCATCCCTAGCTAGCTCGCGCGCGCTCCGAATCGTCGGCAAGGACAACACCGTCTCGCCACCGACGATCGCATCCACTCCGGCGAGCTACTGACGCCAACCCCGTGCTCCCCACGTGTTCTGGTGAGTACCCCTATAACCCAAGAGACCATGCGCATCCTCCTGATGCTTTCCCTCTCTCGCTTGCATCCCAGGCGCTTGCCTTCGACCACGACAGTGCGTGCCCGACGCAGACAGGAACTCCGACGAGAGATTCAGGTCATCCTCGTGCGCCCCTTTGTCCACTGCGACCACCTCGAGCTTCAGCACATCACGGTGAACCTGGTAATGCCCTCCTCCCTCTCCCTCTCTTCTTATATACACCGGACCATCGCTGACAGAGCCGCTCCGCCGCTCGCTGTTGCACAACACCACCAGTCCCTGGTCTAGGTGCTGTGAGCCGTTGGATGATGATCTTGTGGACACGATAGATTCATTTAACGAAACGGTATGGAAGCATCTGCACCGTGCGATCTAAATGAGATCCTGTGGTCTATGTTAGTCAATCCAACCGAACCGGTATCGCCCAGTAGGATCACGCCACATGGCCCTGCCTGTTGTTTTAAAAACAGATTTGATCTATTAGATGCTAGATTTTGTAAAATCTATAACTTTTGATCCACATGTCCAAATTTTGCAAACTTTATATCAATGGCATCATCAAAAAGAATCCTATACAACAATGCCATTTGTTTAATGAATTGCTTCTGTAAAATTGGTTGTTTTTGCAGAAACTTGTTTAGGCATGTTTTGAATATAAAAATTATTCTAGAAATGTTTTTAGAATAAAACCTTTTTTAAATAGTTTGTTTTGAACCTACTGACCATAGAAACCAACTTTTGTATTTAAAAATATATTTTGTGCCATTAGGAATAAATCTTTGAATAAAAGCATTTCTAGTTAAATAAAAATATTAGTTTTGTTTTAAAAATGCTTTTTGAGTAAAACCTTTTGAAAATGGTTTGAATTAAACTCTCTGACCCTAAACACCATGTTTTGGATTTAAAAATGTATTTGATTAACCCTATAAAATTATTAATTTGTTTCAAGGAATTTCTAGCAAAATAAAATGTTGCTTTGATTTAAAAATGGTTTTTAGATGAAACCTTTGGCAAATGATTTAATATTAAACACTTTGACCCTAAACACCAACATTTGAGTTTGAAAATATACTTGGCTAACACTAGAAATTATTCTTTGAATAAAATCATTTCTAGAAAAAAATGATTTAAAGTGGCCTTTTTCACTAACTTGACTTAAAATGATTTACAACTTTTTGACCAATATGTGTTTTATAATGTTTATAACCTATTAGAAACCACTTTTCGAAATAAAACAATCTTTGGCATGCTTGCGTGCATTGCTTTGTGTGTATTATTAGGTGATGAATTGTTTGAATGTTAGTTTTGAATTTGTGCCTTATTAGATTGAATTGTAGTGAAATTTGAAGAGTGTGACTATTGCAAGATCAAGGAGTGAACTTATATTCTCTACCAAAAAGGCAAGTGGTGCTTCATACTTTTGTCCTAATATTTTCACTATGCATTAGTGATATTTCTAAGTAGGACCTGCATGGAATTTTCTAAATATAAACTATGCCATGGGAAATCCTAGTAGATGAAACCTTAGTAGAATTTTCCTAAGTTAAGATTCCTACTACTATCATGCTTAGCTTAGCTAGTAGAAAACAAGGGTGGATTATATTCATGCTATGGAATATTTCTAAGTCAAGGACTTGAGTTTTGTTTAATAAAACAACTATGTGAATGAATCACCTGGGTGGAAAGGGACTTGCATGGATGGATTTTTGTTGAGTGGTTAATAGGGCCCATTTTCAATGTCCTACCCTGTGTATCACACTTGTGGAATGCCACCCAGGAACAAAGTGATTTGAGATGTCAATTGTTGAGAAGCTTCAAGTGCAGCCACTTGGCATTATGGGCTCTGCCTGGATCATATAGGTTGCAATAACTTAGCCAAATGGACAGTTGGTGGTAGGGGATGATAGGTTTGGGCACGCGTCCATTCTGGTCTAAGGGAAGGCTTCTGAAATATCTTGTCTCGATGCATGTCGATTCTTGTGGGGAAAGTGCTCCACCTCTCGAGAGAGTAAAATCTAAGTACTTAGCCGTGTCCCCGGCAATGGACAATTTGAGCATCAAGACATGGAAGCTATGAAGACTCCTCATCCCAATTTCTAAGTTAAAAACTTGTGGTTTAACAAAGGGTTAAGGAATCACCAATGTCTATTGGTAGATGCCTTGGGTGATTTTGACAAACAAACACTTAGTGTTTTCAAATGGTAAGGAAAAACTATTTTGAGCAAGGCAAGCCTAAGCTCCACTTAGCCAAATGCATATAGATGATAGATACCACTATTCTACCATAGTATCACTTGCCAATACAATTCAAATGTATTGACCCTTGTGGCTGTAACTTATAATGTTGAAGGTTTGTTTGATGTTAGTGAAGTGTGTTGATTAGGATTAGAAGTCTACAACCAACATGATTGCCTATGGAACTTTGAAGATGAAGGTCTCCATGCTATATAGTTATTTCTGCTACATTGTAATGAGATAGCCAAATGAGCTATGTAAGATGTAATGAATTATTTTATTCCTGGTTATAAAGTTGTATTTTGACCTTTGTTTCTTGATATTACATCTTAACTATGGATGCTAGATATTGATCCAGGGACTAGCATTGTAAACACAGGGGTCTCTACCTTATTAAAGGTTGGGCCCTCTACAACAATGCTAGTCCCTAGATCAAATGCTAGCATCCACATTTTAAGATGAAGTACACAAATACAAATGTCATTATTACATCGTCATTCTAGAGATAACATAGTATTTTACAACTCAATAGCCAAAGGCTTAATACAAGAGTTCATAACATAAAGTAAGTAACTATAAGTCTTCATATTCATGTGCCACAGGCAAGCATGTTGAGTGTAGACTCTGAAAGAACATTTTATAATCCCTAGTGTTTTGTGTGTTAGATAACAATATCAAGGATTATTTAATGTGTGTTGAAGTGTTGCAGCTCTCTTTGAGAAAAAGGGAAAAGGATTCTGCCTTTTGGGGGCGGATAATCCGCCCCTCCCTCTTCCCAAGCAGGCGCAAGCCCCAGAAGGGGGGCGGTGTTTTGGCTGGATTTTCCGGCCCCACCGGAAAATCCGCCCCTCAGGGGGGGGCGGATAGTCCGCCCCCTTGGTTATCGCCAAGGTGCAAGCCCCAGAGAGGGGGCGGAGTGTTGTCCGGACTTTCCGGTCTGGCCGGATAATCCGCCCCTACAGGGGGCCGGATTATCCGCCCCCCCAAGATCTTCACCAAGTTTCGAAGGCGCCAGCCCCAGAGAGGGGGCGGAGTTTCCCCCGGAGAATCCGCCCTTGGGGCGGAGTTTTCCCAGGGGGCGGATAATCCACCCCAAGTGGGGGGCGGATAATCCGCCCCCAAAGTTGTGCAACGGCCAGATCTGGGGAGGGGGTATTTAAGCCAGCCTTCCCCCTCCTGCCAGACCTCTTGATTCATTCGAAAAAGACGAGATCTGATCTGCAACCTTCATCCAAGAGAGATCCACCTAGATCCACCCAAAGGCCCCGTCCCTTGGGAAATCGAAGGAGGAGAACTCGATCTTCATCATCAGCAATCAAGCTCTTCATCTTCTCTCCATTCATTTGGAGAACCACCGATCTAGTATTTCTTGCAAATACCTAGATCCTTGTTTTTGTTTATATTGATAAACCTTGTTCTTGTGGCAGCTTGTTGTCATCTCGGGAGCCCCCAATTCGGTTGTGGGTGTGTGCCCCGATAGTGTTGTAAAAGGCACCGGTTCCCGCCTCGAAGGGATCCAATAGTGGAGAAGGTGGATCAGGCCTCTTGTGGTGAGATCCATTGGAGAATAGGGTGAGGCCTATTGTGGCGTGGTGGTCTTAGAACCGCCCACCCCTCCAACGCAGATGTACTTCCCTTAACAAGGACGGAACTGCGGTAAAACAAATCCCTGTGTCTCCGCGTGCTCCACTACGGTTTCCTCGCTCCTCTTTTTACGTGCTTAGTAGTTAGGGTTGCATATAGGGAAATTCTCGTAGTTGCATATCTAGAGAATTTACTTTGTGTCAAGCCTAAAATTGAAAAAGTATTAAAAATTGGCTAGCACCTATTCACCCCCCCTCTAGGTGCCCATACGATCCATTTCAATTGGTATCAGAGCCTCGGCTCTTATTTCGGGCTTAACCGCCTAAGAGAAGTATGGGTTCCAAGGTAGATGGTAGTGATGCTCCGGAGGTAGTCACCATGAACGATCTCAAGACGTTGGAAACAACCTTGGTGAGTTCAATGGAGGCTAAGATGGAAGAGATGCGTCTCTCCACATCCGCAGCATCACCTCCATCTAACTTTGAGGATACCACTCTGCAATCCAAGGAAACGGGTAAAACTGTTTCTAAAGATAACGAAGTGGTTGGTGATGACACTAGCAAGAGCTCCTCCTCGAAAAAGGATAGCGTTAAGGATGGATACAATGAGGTTTCTAATCTGTATTCCCCTGATCCACCTATTCCTCACCCACATATACATAATAGGGGTGATCCACCCAAGCTTTCTGCATCTACTTTTACTCAATGGCAATTTTTGATGAATCCCATGTGTGCAGTTCCTCCATAGAGTTGTGGAAGATCATCGAAAATGGTCTTCATATTGGAAACCCCAACAATCTCACAAGAAGAGAAGTGGTCGATAGCCAACTCAACGCTACAGCTCTACACATGATACAGCTTGGTGTGGGTGACAAAGATATGCCACACATTCAGCATCTTAGTACAACGAAGGAAGCTTGGGATGCTCTCACCGAGCTCTTCATCGGAAATGAAAGTATGAAAAGGAATAGATATGATGCATTGAGAAACAAAGCTGAAGGATTCTATATGTTGGAGGGAGAAGACCATGAAGACATGTATAGGAGGCTTAAGGCTATAGCCACAAATTTCAGAAATCATGGTGCTGCTCATGTTGATGATGCATGGATCAAGCGCAAGTATGTCAGTGCTCTTATGCCGTTTGAGCCCACGGATTTGAAAAGTCTCCAAGGTAGGCATAACTATCACCTCATGACATCAAATGAGGTAATGCGAGAAATGGCCGCCTTCAAAGTGGCTGCCAAGAATGCCGAAGATGCTCGTGCTCGAGCTATGGGGATGCAAAAAGGGATCAACGTGGCCTTGAAGACTAGTGTGATTAATCATGATGAATATGCCCTAGAAGGTCTGGACTGTCCTGAGGATATAAAAAGGATTCATGGACAATACTTGGCTATTTATGCTAGAAACTTCTGGAAAGATCCAGCCAAGGCTAAAGCTGAACTGGAACGCAAAAGTGGAGAATATGGAAGAAAAGAAAATGGTCCCAAGCTGAGAACATTTTTCAACTGTGGTGACCGGCTGCACTTCGTAGCTGAGTGTCCATATCAAAGTAGGGAAGATAATGGAGGAAGACTCATTTTCAAGGACAAGTCAAAGGCTCCACGCAAGAAACAGTTTGTAAAGAAGAATGCTCCTTTCAAGAAGCAACCAAAGATTGTTCTAGTGGCTCAAGAAGAATATTCATCGGTAAGTGAAGATGAGGACGAGGACGATAGCTCTCAAGAGGTGGCTGCTATAGCCACCACAACTACATCAACTTCTCTCTTCGACTCTCCGAACGAAAACATCATCAACAAGAATGCTACTTTTCTCATGGCAAGGAGCTCCGAGGTAACTTCTTCTGACTCTTCTTTTCCTAAGGCTATGATTGACATGGATGATCCTACTAGCCTTAAGGTTAAAGAAGAGATTATTGCTTTGGATTATTTCTATACTAACTTGCAAGGTGAGCACAAAGTTCGTTTTGAAGATCTTATGGATCAGCTAGCTCAAAACGAAGCTCTCCTTGAAGAAAAGGGTGGAATTGAAAGGGAGGATGCAATGGAAATTGCATCCTTAAAAAATGCTCTTGAAGAAGAGGAAGAGGCTCGGGTCTCTCTTGAAGAGAGGCTTGAGTCTATTGAATAGTCACATGATGAAATTGTGACTAATCTTGTTAAGGAACGTGACAATGCTGTCACCAAAGCAAAGAAGTTAAAGAAGGAAAAGATTGACTTTGGGGCTGCTCATGATAGACTCTCCGAGGAATTGGAGAAACTTGACAATGCTCACAAGGCGTTGAAAAACGAGTTCTCTATTCTCAGTGAGTCACATGATCAGCTTCCAAGTCGATTGGCCAAATATGATACTCCTAGCTCATCCAACTCAACATATAGTAACAAGGAAAATGCTAGTGTGGAAAAAGAAGTGATCAAGGACATCACTCCCAAGGATAAAGGTGTGCTTGATGAAGTCCTTGGCAAACAAAGGTCAAATCATGGTAAAGAGGGACTCAGGTATGTCACCAAGTCCAAGAAGAAGAAAACCAAGAAGAACAATACCAAGAATGTGGAATCAAAGATAAGCACCGCTGAGAAGAATATCACAAAAGACAAGACTAACAATATTGGTTTTGCAGGGTCTCACAATCCGAATTATGAACTCTTTTGTGATGTCTATGGCGATGTTTACGCTTATTATGTCGGTCCCGTTGATGAATATATTGCTTGGTCTATTTTGGTTCCAAAGACCCTTGTTACTAACATGAAAGGACCCATTGAAAAATGGGTACCTAAAACCAAGAAGTAATTTTCCTACAGGGCTATGCTTCCGGTGGGTCGAAATGGGTGCTGGATAGTGGCTGCAATAGTCATATGACCGGAAGCAAGGAGATCATCACGGAGATGCATCCAAATCATGATAATGTCACAGTCTCCTATGGTGATAAGTCTAAATCTCAGGTATTGGGTCTTGGCAAGGTTGTGGTTTCCCACGATATCTCTCTCGTGGACGTCATGCTTGTTGAGACCCTCGGTTACAATCTTCTTTCTGTCCGTGCCCTTGGCAAGATGGGTTTTGCTGTTTTTATCGATTATGATTTGGTGGTACTCTTGTGGAGCAAGTCTCTAAAGGTCGCTTTCGTTGGATACGTCGAAAATGACCTATATGTGGTGGACTTCTCGGGGAAAACCACTTCGGGTCCGATGTGTCTATTCGGAAAGGCCGACGTGGGTTGGCTATGGCATCGCCGTTTAGCCCATGTCAACATGAGAACTTTGCAAAGTCTCCAGAAGGGTGGCCACATCCTTGGACTAAAAGACAATGTCTCTTTTACCAAAGATCGTGTTTGTAGGGCTTGTGTAGAAGGAAAAATGCATGACTCTCCCCACAAGAGGAAGACTATTGTGTCATCAAAGAGGATCTTGGAATTACTTCATGTGGATTTATTTGGTCCTCCTTCTCATGCAAGTCTTGGTGGGAAGAAATATTGCTTGGTCATTGTCGATGATTACTCAAGATACACATGGGTCTATTTTTTCAAGCTGAAAAGTGAGACTCAAGAAACTATCATTGACTTTGCCAATGAAGTCCAACGTCAACACAATGTTCCTATCTTGGCAATAAGAAGTGACAATGGCTCCAAATTCAAGAAATACACTTTGAATGAGTTTATGAGCGATGAGGGGATTAGACATCAATATTCCGCTACGTACACCCCTCAACAAAATGGTGTAGCCGAGAGGAAGAACCGGACTTTGAAGGACATGGCAAGATCAATGTTGGCTGAATTCAAGTCTCCTTATAATTTTTGGGCGGAAGCCATATCCACTGCTTGTCACTCATCGAACCGGCTCTACCTCCGAAAGATTTTGGACAAGACTCCATATGAAATTCTTACCGGTAACAAGCCCAACATCTCATACTTCAGAGTATTCGGGTGTAAGTGTTTCTTTCATACTAAAGGTGTCTGTTTGTCAAAATTTGAGTCCAAGGCTTTAGAAGGTATTTTTGTTGGTTATGGTGCCGAATCCGACACTTATAGAGTCTACAACAAGCTCACTGGGATTGTTGTAGAATCTTGTAGTGTGGAGTTCGATGAAAATAACGGCTCCTTTGTAGGGCAAGTTGATGTTTGTGATGTAGATGTTGAAATACCCCAAGATGTCATAAGAAGAATGGGCGTGAGATTTTTCCGCCCCATTGAGGAACCCCTTGTGGCGGATCGTGAAGGACAATGTTCCCCACATGTGCAGCCCTCATCTACACAAGATCAACAAGCTCCTACTGTTGGAGAAAATCCTGCACCAACACCACAATATGCTGAAGATCATCTGTCCCCTGGACAAGTTGGTAGTCCCAGGACGGACTATCCGTCCCCTACAAGGGGCGGACAATCCGCCCCTGGCACTCCAACTCGTTCCAGAGGATCCGGAGGAGAAGTCAACAACTCTGAAGCTCCCAGGCCGGATTCTTCGGCCCCCGAGGGTGGATTATCTGGCCCTGGGTCTCCAACTCCTGTCAGGCACTCTCAGGAAGAAGGCTCTGATACTTCACCTCCCAGGCCGGATAGTCCGGCCCCTCCAAGGGGCGGATTATCCGGCCCTAAAGAAGAAACTCAGCAGCAATCTTCTAGTGTTAACGTAGACCAAGATCAGGGGCAAGGCAGTAATCAAGACAAGGATACAAATATTGAATCAACTCCTTCTAGAAACAATAAGGACATTGAGGCTCGTCGCAAGGCTCATGCTGATCGGAACCTTGA
Organism: Avena sativa; assembly: GCA_916181665.1. Lineage (NCBI taxonomy): Eukaryota > Viridiplantae > Streptophyta > Magnoliopsida > Poales > Poaceae > Avena > Avena sativa. The sequence continues at coordinate 244,767,041 of OV702297.1, forward strand.
ACTAAGGGGTCACACTCTTGACAAGGTTGTTGGTGATCTACGACGAAGGGTATCCACTAGAAGAGAACTTGCAAGCTTCTGTGATCATCAAGCTCACATTTCCATGGTTGAACCGAAGAAGGTTTTTGATGCTCTTGAAGACCCCGATTGGGTTGTTGCAATGCATGAAGAATTAAATAACTTCGAATGGAACAAAGTTTGGAAGCTCGTAGAGAAACCAAAGGATTGCCGCAATGTTATCGGCACCAAGTGGATCTTCAAGAACAAACAAGATGAAAATGGCATTGTTGTGAGGAATAAAGCACGACTCGTGGCTCAATGATTCTCTCAAGTGGAAGGAATTGATTTTGGCGTGACCTATGCTCCTGTGGCTCGTCTTGAGTCCATCCGTATCCTTCTTGCATATGCATCCCATCATAATTTTAAATTACAACAAATGGATGTTAAGATAGCTTTCCTTAATGGTCCTCTACATGAGTTAGTATACGTCAAGCAGCCCCCGGGGTTTGAGGACCCCAAATTTCCGAACCATGTCTACAAACTCGATAAGGAGCTCTATGGCCTGAAACAAGCCCCACGTGCGTGGTATGAGCACCTTAAAGAGCTTTTGCTAGACCGTGGATTCGAAGTTGGGCAAATCTATCCCACTCTTTTTACTAAGAAGGTTAATGGGGAGCTTTTTGTATGCCAACTTTATGTAGATGACATTATTTTTGGCTCTACTAACCAAGCTTTTAACGATGAATTTTCAAAGCTTATGACTGATAGGTTTGAGATGTCCATGATGGGTGAGCTGAGGTTCTTTCTTGGATTTGAGATCAAACAACTTAGAGAGGGAACCTTTATTAATCAAGCTAAGTTCATCCAAGACATGCTAAAAAGGTTCAAGATGACAGATCTCAATGGCGTTGCTACCCCAATGCAAACAAAGTGTCATCTTGAGCTCAATCCCAAGGGTAAAGACGTGGATCAAAAGGTATACCGATCCATGACCGGCTCTCTCCTTTACCTTTGCGCATCTAGGCCCGATATCGTGTTAAGTGTAGGAGTGTGTGCAAGGTACCAAGCCGCTCCTAAAGAAAGCCACTTATTGGCGGTCAAGCGAATCTTCCGATATTTGGTTCATTCCCCAAATTTTGGGTTATGGTATCCCAAGTGTTCAAGTTTCTCTCTATGTGGTTACACTGATTCAGATTGGTCTGGTGACAAAGATGATAGGAAATCAACCTCTGGTGCATGTCAATTCTTGGGCAGGTCTCTAGTGTGTTGGTCATCAAAGAAACAGAATTGTATTTCACTCTCAACCGCCGAAGCTGAATATGTTGCTACTGCAAGTGCTTGTACACAATTTTTATTGATGAGGCAAACTTTAAAGGAATATGGTGTCAATTGTGACAAAGTGCCTCTATTATGTGACAATGAAAGTGCTATCAAAATTGCTTACAATCCCGTGCAGCATACAAGAACAAAACATATAGAGATTCACAACCACTTTATTCAGGATCATGTTGCTCATGGTGATATTGCCCTATCCTTTGTGAGCACGAAGAACCAACTTGCTGATATTTTCACGAAGCCTCTTGATGAAGCAAGATTTTGTTATTTGAGGAATGAGCTAAATAGCATAGATTCAAGGAGCTTGGCTTGACTACCCTTGCACACTCACTTGCTCTTATTCATGTATTTGGTTTAGATGCGGGCATAGACATAGGGGGAGTGTGGTCCTAATTGATTGGGCCAACCCTCCCCCCATAATGCCGAAAGCAAGTAAAATCATTTCCCTTAATATCATTTTGTGATATGTGGGTCATCGATGAGCATTGGTTTTGAACTCAAGATACATCTTCACGGTGTCATGCCATGCGCTCCAACATGGTGGCTTCGGCCACCGCCCTCTTCCTCGAGAAGAGTTGGTTTCTCATGGGTCTCGTTGGATTTTCTTGCATATCTCATGTTCTTATGGAAAACACACTCAAATTTGGCTTTTGATTGATTTGATTCTTGCAAATTTGGGTGTCTAGTACCATCTCAGTTTGATGCTCTCAACCCAAGCCTTTCTCTCCCTCCTTGAACCATCTATTCTTGCACACAAGTCCTCTAAAACACCATAGAGGGGTTTACTAGGATGCTCAGGCCTGAGACAGAATTTTAGGGGGGCAGACTATCCGCCTTAAGTGGGGGTGGATTATCCGCCCCGGGCAAAATCGGCCCCTTATAGGCTGGGTCGGGGAGGGCAGGCTCAAACAGAGCAGCCAGTCCTCCCCCAACCCTACCTCTACCCCTAGCCGCCGCTGGAGTATCCGCCTCTCCCGGAGTTGATTCGACCACCGGATTCTCTGGGCTCTCCCCGGATCTTCTTCATCTCGCCTCCGGGTATCTTCTCCTAAGAATTGACATGCACCAGAGGTTGATTTCCTATCATCTTTCTCACCAGAGCTTCATCTCCTCTCCATTCATTTGGAGAACCACCGATCTAGTATTTCTTGCAAATACCTAGATCCTTGTTTTTGTTTATATTGATAAACCTTGTTCTTGTGTCAGCTTGTTGTCATCTCGGGAGCCCCCAATTCGGTTGTGGGTGTGTGCCCCGATAGTGTTGTAAAAGGCACCGGTTCCCGCCTCGAAGGGATCCAATAGTGGAGAAGGTGGATCGGGACTCTTGTGGCGAGATCCATTGGAGAATAGGGTGAGGCCTATTGTGGCGTGGTGGTCTTAGAACCGCCCACCCCTCCAACGCAGATGTACTTCCCTTAACAAGGAAGGAACTGCGGTAAAACAAATCCCTGTTTCTCCGCGTGCTCCACTATGGTTTCCTCGCTCCTCTTTTTACGTGCTTAGTAGTTAGGGTTGCATATAGGGAAATTCTCGTAGTTACATATCTAGAGAATTTACTTTGTGTCAAGCCTAAAATTGAAAAAGTATTAAAAATTGGCTAGCACCTATTCACCCCCCCTCTAGGTGCCCATACGATCCATTTCAGACTCACAACCCTATTCTCCATTAGAGTAACCTACAACATCATAAGGTACAGCCACAGTTGGTCAATACATTTGGAATTGTATTGGTAAGTGATACCTTAGTAGAATAGTAGTAACTAACATCTATATGAATTTGGCTAAGTGTAGCTTAGGCTTGCTTTGCTCAAATTAGGTTTTTCTTATCAGTTCAAAATACTAAGTTCTTGTTTGTCAAAAACTCCAAGGAACCACCAATAGACATTGGTGAACCTTTACCCTTGTTCAACCATAAGCTTTTAACGTAGAAATTGGGATGTGAAGATCCTTGATAGCTTAAATGTCTTTGATGCTCAAATTGTCCGTTGCTAGGGACACAGCTAAGTACTTAGGTTTTACCCTCTCGAGAGGTGGTGCACTTTCCCCACAAGACTCGACATGCATCAAGACGAGACCTTTCAAAAGCCTTACCTTAGACCACCATGGATGTGTTCCAACCTATCACCCTACCACCAACTATCCATCTGGCTAAGTTATTGCATCCTATATGATCAAGGCAGAGACCATATGCCATGTGGTTGCACTAGAAGCTTCTAAACACTAAGTATCTCAAATCCCTTTGTTCCTGGGGGGCTTTCCACAAGTGAGATACACAAGGTAAACCATAGACATGGTCCTTGTGTAACCACTCAACATAAACCATCATACCATTCCACCCAGGTGATTCATTCACTTAGTTGTTTTATTAAAATAACACAAGTCAAAGACTTAGCAAAGTTTCCATAGCATGAATATATTCCACCCTTGTTTGCCACTAGCTAGGCAAAGCATGATAACATAATAAGTATATTAACTTAGAGAAAATTCTACCAAGACTACAACTACTAGGATTTCCCAAGGCATGGCATATATATATACTTAGCAAAAATTACATGCAAGCCCTATTCAAAATAACACTAGTGCATAGTCAAAATAATGGGACAAAAATACATGAAGCACCACTTGCCTTGGTAGTAGTTAGGGGAGTAGCAACAATCCTCACACTCACAATCACCACTAGCACCAAAATCTACATATAAAATGATAGCACCATATTCACATTCAAATATTCAAGCAAAAAATAATATGAATGCATCCAAATGCAATTGAAATGACTTTTCTATACTAAACAATTCAAACTAAACAGTACAGAACACAAAGTCATCTATTTAAAGTCCAAAAAAACTTAAATTTTCTTTATAATCATTTTATAAACATTTTATATAGTAAAAATAGGCCTATAAAGTGTTATGCATAAAATCCTATTTTTCCAGACGCAAGATACAAATTTAATCCCATAGAAATGTAGGATTTATTTTTCTAAATCCAATGATATATTATTTGCATTTTTTTGGATAAACAGAACAAAAGATATGAATTTTACAAATTTAAATTCCTAATAGATTCAAAAACAGATTTTAAGACAAAATCACAGACGTGGTGGTGTCCAATTGGCCCATACCGGTTTGGTTGGATCGATCAACGAGAGCCGCAGGATCTAAATGAAATCACAGGGGCCAGAATGATCGATAACGATTCGTTAAGTGATCTGTTATATGCCTTTAGATCTAGATCCAACGGTGCTCGATCAAGCGACCATGGATGGGCAACGCAAATGGCCACTGGTGGCGGCGACGCTACTGGTGATGGTGCACCGGTGATTCCAGAAGGGGCTAGGGGCTATGGTGATGGTTACCAGCGTCACAAGGTCGCGAGGAAGCTTAAGGTGGCTTCTACTTGGACGGGGGCGAGCTGCTGCGGTGGCTGGAGCTCGTCGGAGTTGCGGGCAGCGTCAAGCTCGGGTAGACGGCGGCGGAGGTGATGATCTGGGTCACCCCAGCACAAACCACAGGCATCAGGACGTGCGCAAGGTTCTGCGAACAAGCTAGTTTGGTTCAGAGGCCAAGGGGCGGTCGCATCTTACCGGGATTTCTCGTCGGAGATGGGGACGGCGTCGGATGCTCACGGTGCTCGACGAAGGCCACGTTCTGGGTCACGAGTAGATGAATAAAGGGCATGAGAAGAAGCGCAAGATCAAAGTAATCATGATAGCATGAACAAGAGGGCGCAGGGTGGACGGTGCTCACCGGAATACCTCACCGGAGATGCTCGGGCAGCGGCGACGCAAGCTCAAATACGGCCAGCCTGGGGGCGCTCTGGTGCTAGTGGTTTGGGGGAAATTACCGTGGTGGTGTTGGGATTAAGTAGCCGGCGGGGAGAGGGCATTACACAGAGCATCAATGGAAATTAAGCCCGAAATCAACGCGGCGGTGATGGAGGAAATGGTGGTGGCGATGGGGTCTGCGCGGGGTTTGGGTAAGACTACGTTGTGCTGGCTTGGGCCTAGTGGAAGTGGCTGTGGGGTAAGGTGAGCGCGGGTGAGAGAGAGAGGGGGAGGGGGAATTGAAGGGATACGGGTAGGATACACTAGCACAAATCAAAAATTTCTACCGTGTAAACTAGGAATACTGTTGTCATCGATCACGGGATTATCACTAGACACAGTTGCGGAACTTGATGAAGCGCGTCGAGGCAGTGCAGACGTTCTACATCTCCTCCTTGACCTCGTCACACGAACAGCTCCCCTTGCGCGGCTCTTCCAAGTGCTACTGTTACAGCACCTCCGAGGTATCCACATGTGCAGGGTGGAAGCGTCAGACGCCGGACTGCTAAGTCCGCACGTGCAACACAAGCGTGAGGGGTGGTGGCTGGGTGGAATGGTCTAAACTTGGTCAGCTCGCCCCACCCTCTCTTATATAGGCGTCCCTAGTGGGCTTCTACATTAGCATCCCATTAGTAGCCTAAGCCTGGTATAATTCGGATCCAATCCTCATTAGGCTTCCAACCCCTTACGTGTGTGACCCTATATGTTCATATACGTGTAGACATGACACGAATACACTTATTCTGTCAATAGTTAGTAGCGGCCTCTAGCAAGACGTGCCAACTCCTAAACGCGTACAAAGATCATATCGGACGAACCATCACAAGGTTTAGTACATGTCTTTCCCTTTGCCTCACGATATTTGGTCTAGCTCCAAGCTGACCTCCCTTTCTCGATACTGTGATTCAGAATCCCTTTACTAGGTTAACTCTTAACCATATGTAGCACGGCCATGCATTTCTAGATCCGATCACTCGAGGGGCCCAGAGATATCTCTCTCAAGTATAGAGAGGAAAATCCCATCTTGATTGACCATGCCTTGCAGCATGCTTCAGGACAAACCCGAAAGCTACCTTTATAACTACCCAGTTACAGAGTAGCGTCTGATAGCCCCAAAGTAGGTCGATCCATATCTCAAGTACATGTGACAATATCAGGTCTAAGGACAAAACGTACACGATGTATACATAGAGCTGCAAGTCTAATTGCCAGTCTCAAGTTGGGTCAGTCAAACCCCATGTTCATAACATGTGTCCACATCATTGGTTTGACATCTCCATGTCTATGACTTGCGAAACATAGTCATCAACCAATCGATGTGCTAGTCTAATATTCATGTGTGTCCTCACATGAACTCTGACGAGAGACAACTGTTTAGATAACCATACAAGTAAAGAGTTCCACAAAAAATTCACATAATTGCCAATCAATACAAGTTGCCTGAAATGTATATTCAAGGAACATTACAATAACTCATGGATACATAAGAAATATAATCATCTCTATGATTGCCTCTAGGTCATATTTCCTTCAGTCTCCCACTTGCACTAGAGTCAATCTAGATTGTATCTAATACCTATTGCTCTTGCGTGCGCCTCATGCGCAGGCTGCGGGAGTGGCTTGTGTATGTATTTTGCAAAAGGATCAGCAACATATGAGTTTGTATGTATTTTGCATATCATGACACTACCATCCTCAATGAACTCTCGAATCTGATGGTAACGCATGCAAATATGTTTGTTCTTCTGGTGCTGTCTAGGTTCCTTGGCTTGTGCAATAGCACCATTGTTGTCACAATAAACGTCCATGGGATTGGACGCGCCCTGAACCACACCAAGAGCGATCAGAAAATCCTAATCCAAACAGCTTCCTTTGCAGCCTCTAAGGCAGCAATATATTCAGCTTTTGTTGAAGAGGAGGCCACCGTATCTTACTTGGAACTTTTCCAACTCACAGCACCACCATTCATGACAAAGACATAACCAGATTGTGATCCGGAGTCATCTGAGTCATTAAGGTAACTCGCATCTGTGTAACCCCTTACACTGAGTTCATCCTCACCTCCATAAACTAGGAACACATCCTTAGTCCTTTTCAAGTACTTAAGGATGTTCTTTACTGCTGTCTAGTGACCTTCACCTGGATCAGCCTGGTATCTGCTCGTAACACTTAGAGCATAGGAAACATCTGGACGAGTACATATCATTGCATACATGATGGATCCAATAGCCGAAGCATATGGAGCCCTGCTCATGAGCTCACGCTCATCATTAGTTGAAGGACACCGCGTGTTGCTGAGTTTTATGCCGTGAGACATGGGCAAGAACCCCTTCTTAGCCTCTTCCATGCTACACCGTTTCAACACTTTGTCAATGTATGTACTCTGGCTTAATCCAATTAGCCTCCTTGATCTATCTCTATAGATCTTGATGCCCATAATATATGCCGCTTCTCCCAAGTCCTTCATCGAAAAACTATATTTCAACGAGGTCTTAACAGACTCGAGCATAGGAATGTTGTTTCCAATCAGCAATATGTCATCTACATATAAGATTAGAAATACCAGCGCTCTCCCACTTTCCTTCTTGTAAACCCAAGGTTCTTATTCGTTTTGATGAAGCCAAACTCCTTTACAACTTCATCAAATCAAATGTTCCAACTCCGAGATACTTGCTTCAGCCCATAAATGGACTTTAGAAGTTTGCATACCTTTCCAGCATTGTTTGGATCGACAAAACCTTCGGGCTGCATCATATACACATCCTTAGTTAGGATTCCATTTAGGAAAGCTGTCTTGACATCCATCTACCATATTTCATAGTCGAAATGTGCAGCAATGGCTAGAATATTCCGTATAGATTTAAGAATCACTACAAGCGAGAAAGTCTCATCGTAGTCAACTCCTTGAACTTGTCGAAAACCTTTTGCAACAAGTCGAGCTTTATGGATGTGAACATTTCCATCCATATCAATCTTCTTCTTATAGATCCATTTGCACTCCATGGCTTTAAAGCCATCAGGAAGGTCGACCAAGTTCCAAACTTGATTGTCTCCCATGGACTCTATCTCGTATCACATGGCGATCAGCCATTTCTCAGAGTCTGGGTCCACCATCGCTTCTGCATAGGTCGCAAGCTCATCATTGTTTAACAATAATAATTCATGTGTTTCGTGGAGCCTCGCCGACCTTCGTGGTTGTGGTGCTTCTATTGCCACGGGTTCCTCAACTTGTTCTGCTACAATAGCATCACTCGTAGAAGTATCCCCAACTTGCTCATCTTGAACTTCTTCAAGTCGCACCGACCTTCCACTCGTTCCCTTTGTGAGAAACTCTTTCTCTAGAAAAACACCGCTACGAGCGACAAACACTTTGCCCTCTTCTCGGTTGTTGAAGTAATACCCTAAGGTTTCCCACGGATATCCCACGAAAATACACTTATCCGATTTGGGTGTTAGCTTGTCCGACTGAAGTCGCTTGACAAATGCATCACAACCCCAAATCTTTAGAAAAGACAAACTGGGATTCTTTCCAGTCCACATCTCATATGGTGTCTTGAATACGGATTTTGATGGTACCCTATTAAGTGTGAAAGATGTCGTTTCTAGAGCGTATCCGCAAAATGACAATGGAAAATCCAACTGGCTCATCATCGATCGAACCATGTCCATCAAAGTTCGATTACGCCGTTCGGAGACCCTGTTTCTTTGAGGCATTCCGGGCGGCGTAAGTTGTGGAATAATTCCGCAACTCTTAAGATGATCGCTAAATCGTGACTCAAATATTCACCTCCACGATCAGATTGCAAGGACCTTATTTTATTGCCACGTTGATTCTCTACCTCACTCTGAAACTCCTTGAACTATTCAAAAGTTTCAGACTTATGCTTCATCAAGTATACATAACCATATCTACTGAAATCATGAGTGAAAGTAATGAAGTAGTGATATCCTCCTCTAGCTGTCGTGATCATTGGTCCACAAAGATCAGTATGTATAAGTTCCAACAAGTCTGTTGCTCTCTTGGGTAAACCGAAAAAAGCTGACTTGGTCATCTTTCCAAGTAAACAAGCCTTGCATGGCTCGTATGATTCAAAATCAAATGAAGTTAGAAGACCATCACCATGGAGCTTCTTCATGCGCTTTTCACTTATATGCCCCAAATGAAAATGTCATAAATAGGTAGGACTCAAATCATTAGGCCGAAGCCTTTTAGCACTAACATTGTAAACATATGCATCATCAAGATTTAAAATAAATAACCCATTCACAATGGGAGCATTGGCCATAAAAATATCATTCTTAGAGATTACACAACCATTGTTCATACTCGCAAATGAATATCCATCCCTCATCAAACATGAAGGTGATAAAATGTTTTGACCCATACTTGGAATGTAATAACAATTATTCAACTCCATAATAAATCCTAACGGAAGGTGAAGTTGCATGATGTCGAAGAACAATGCAGCAACCCTTGCTTTATTTCCGACACAAAAATCCACTTTGCCTTTCTGCACTTCTCTATTCCTTATTATCCCCTACATCGAATTACAAATATGAGCAACCGATCCGGTATCAAATACCCAAGAGTTAACATAGGAATCAGTGAGAAGAATGTCCACAACATTTACAAAAATTGTACCTGAGTTGGAAGTACTCTTACTTCCACTCTTCTTCAAAGAAGCATGGTACTTTCTGCAGTTTCTCTTCCAGTGGCCATGTTCATGACAAAAGAAGCACTCTGTGTATTCTATAGGTCCAGCCTTTTACTTGGGTGCAGGCTTAGGGATCGTATCCTTAGCCTTGCCCTTCTTCTTCCAAGAATTACCCTTTTTCTTGAAGCTAGGCTTGTTCTGCACAGCCATCACATGGCTATGCCCTCCACACTTCTTCATGTCACTTTCTGTTGTTTTTAGCATCCCACATAATTCATTAAGTCCCTTCTCCACCCCATGCATATGGTAGTTCGAAATGAACTTCTCATAGCTAGATGGAAGAGACGCCAAAATGAAATCAGTAGCCAACTCTTGGCCTAGTGGAAAACCAAGCTTTTCCAAAGTATGACTGTAACCAACCATTTTGATCACATGGGGGCCTACACCTTCTCCCTTTGCTAGCTTGCATCCCACAAAGGACTTGATGACATTGTACCTATCAGTCCTTGCCTGAGTCTGGAACATGTCCCTAAGCGCGACGATCATATTGTACGCTTCCTGATCCTCAAACTTCTTTTGGAGTTCAGGTTCCATGCATGCAAGCATAAGACAGCTAACCTCAAGAGAATCATCACATGCTCTCTTGTAGGCATTCTTGAGGGAAGCAGATGCATTATCAGTAGGTTCATCAAGGATTGGGGTATCTAGAACCGTTTCCTTTTTATCAGACCTGAGAACAATTCTCAGGTTATGGACCCAGTCCGAATAGTTTGTTCCATTTAGTTTATATTTTTCAAGAATCGAACGGAAAGAAAAAGGTGATGCAGTGTTCGGTGCCATTGATCTACAACAGAAAACATGCAAAATACTAATCCATGTAACCATGAAAGAGTAAAACATATTAAACAATTTAATAGCGTATACTCCCACTTAAATCAATATCCCTCTATTGATACTAAGTGATTCAAGATCCACAATTAACAAGTCGACTAGTTATCTTTAGCAACACTGCTAGAAGACAAGGTAAATCGATAAGCAACACTTGCTAATCATATCACATATGAATCTTGTTGTTGGGTGACATCTCTATGTCAAAACTAGGCACCCAACCTTTATGCCCCAAGGTCCTTAACTGTTAAGATGACCTTGTCAAGCTCACCAACCCTTATGTGTGTAGGTATCCGATACAAACCCATCCAGCCAAGGAAAACCGCGGCACCCTAATTTCATAGGCCCACCAACGACTGTACATGGCATAGGATGGTGCAAGGTTTGGTTGGGAGGGCATGGTTTAACTTAAACTTTGTGAGGATCATTCTACTTCTATCATCTAAGCATTCATAGAGTAAAATGCACAAGAATAGCATTCACATAGTTGTGACACAATATGGCCCATTTTCTCATGGTGATCTCTATCCCCATAGAACCTTTCCACCATGATGATCTCCATCTTCATGTTCATTGCGAGCCATCCTCCAAGTGATGAGTCCTCCAAGAACTAATACAAGCTATTACTCCTAACAGCTAGTAAACAAAATTACATAGTATTGGGATCATCACAAGTTGGCACGCAGGGCATTACAATAATTGACAACACATATGGCTCCAGCCATGTTGCCCTACTCACGACACGTAGGTCATGATAAATTTCATACATGCATCACATACATATATGGTCTATAATGATCACATACATCCTGCAAAACAAGTTATGCATAGAATCGCATTCTACCGGATCATGTGAACTCGTAGCACCTAGTTACTTTAACGAGATACAAAAGGAGCTACGATTAAGGGGGGGTCTAGTGGGTCTCCCCTGTGGGGTTCGAAGGGGCAGCGCCCCTCGCGGCCATACTGGTCACATACCTCCTACAAAACTGTGAAAAATGAGAGATCGAATGTACACAATTTTATTTAAGGATTTTGATTGGCAAATCAAATTTACCATAAACCGACTATTGTTTCGATTTGACCAAACTCCTTTGATCACGGTACATCGATTTTAGGTCTAGGTTCCGATTCGACCAATCATATTGATCTTTGCATGATTCAACATGATTTATTTGTCACTGTCTATGTCGATGGCGGAAACCGACCGGTAGGGGTAAGTTGTTCGACAACCTCGGAATCACGACCACGGAAAGCAAGATCATAGATCAATCCTAAACCACCGCAATACAAACGATCACATCATTCATATCAATCTGCATAACACCATATGCAAACATCCCGAACCTATAACTGATCATCATCGTCTATGATAACACTAAAGGGATATGGGTAGGCTACACAAGCGCAAATCAAAAATTTCTACCGCGTAAACCAGAAATACTGTTGTCATCGATCACGGGATTACCACTAGACGCGCAGTTGTGGAACTTGATGAAGCGCGTCGAGGCAGTGCAGACGCTCTACGTCTCCTCCTTGACCTCGTCCCATGAACAGCTCCCCTTGCACGGCTCGTCCAAGTGCTACTACTGTAGCACCTCCGAGGTATCCACACGTGGGGGGTGGAAGCGTCAGGCGCTGGACTACTAGGTCCGAGCGTGCAACACAGTTGTGAGGGGTGGCGGCTGGGTGGAATGGTCTAACCCTAGTCAGCTCGCCCCACCCTCTCTTATATAGGTGTCCCTAGTGGGCTTCTACATTAGCAGCCCATTAGTAGCCTAAGCCTGGTCTAATTCGGATCCTATCATCATTAGGATTCCATCCCCTTAAGTGTGTGACCCTATAGGTTCATATACGTATAGACATGACACGAATACACTTATTCTATCAATAGTTGGTAGCGGCCTCTATCAAGACGTGCCAACTCCTGGAGCATACAAAGATCATATCGGACGAACCATCACAAGATTTAGTACATGTCTTTCCCTTTGCCTCACAATATTTGGTCTAGCTCCAAGCTGACCTCCCTTTCTCGATACTGTGATTCAGAATCCCTTTACTAGGTTAACTCTTAACCATATGTAGCACGACCATGCATTTCTGGATTCGATCACTCGAGGGGCCCAGAGATATCACTCTCAAGTAGAGAGGGGCAAATCCCATCTTGATTGACCATGCATTGCAGCATGCTTCAGGACAAATCAGAAAGCTACCTTTATAACTGCCTAGTTACGGAGTAGCGTCTGATAGCCCCAAATTAGCTCGATCCACATCTCAAGTACATGCGACAATCTCAGGTCTAAGGACAAAACGTACACGATGTGTAGATAGAGCTGCGAGTCTAATTACCAGTCTCAAGTTGGGTCAGTCCAACCCCATGTTCATAACATGTGTCCACATCATTGGTTTGACATCTTCATGTCTATGACTTGCGAAACGTAGTCATCAACCAATCGATGTCCTAGTCTAAAATTCACGTGTGTCCTCACATGAACTCCGACTAGGGACAACTGTTTAGATAACCATACAAGTAAAGAGTTTCACAAATAATTCACATAATTGCCAATCAATACAAGTTTCCTGAAATGGATATTCAAGGAACATTACAATAACTCATGGACACATAAGAAATATAATCATCTATATGATTGCCTCTAGGGCATATTTCCTTCAGGAATGGCCTGCGTGGGCTTTTTGGCCTGATCTGGAGCTGGGCTCAAAGGTCAGCGCCTGTTTTATTTTTTCCTTTTTCCTTTTTCCTTTTCTTTTTCTGTTTGATTTTTCAGGAATGGTTTTCAAACCCTAATTCAAATAAGTTTGATTTCAAATGTTCTCTAGATTTTTGTAGTGTGATCATGCACTCAAATGTGTGTCAAACACTACTGTTTACACAAACAAACCTTGGTCCTTTGAAAATAAGAACAAAATCATGCCTCATTTGAATTTAAAGTGGGCATATAAATGGTTTTGTTTGAATTCAAACTTTGAAATTTTTTGTGCTTACTCTAAATGCTATGACAATATGAATGCAATGCATGCTTTTACAATTCATGATTTTTGGGATGTTACATGTTTAAACATTACCCCAGGATGGCTGGTACTAAAATTCTAGGCTTTAAGCTTGTGGTTTATCGCGATTGAATTGTGACAGATAAGGACTTCCTATACCACATGGTATGGCAGATGTTCTTTGATGGAACCAAAAATATCATGGCAAGAACTCCTCGTGAGTCTCGAATCTATAATCATGACTCTGCCACACTTTCCCTTTATGCATTGGTTTTTAGACGGTTGTTGACTTATGCATCCACATCTTGGGATTCTGTCCTGAGCATGTTCGTTTTCCCTTGTTGTCTCAGAACTTTGTCTACTAGTTGGTGGCCAAGTAGTAAATGTGCATCGGTGTCTTTCGATGTAAGATACTCTTGCGGTCCATCAAGATAAAACATTTCGGTATGTTAGGGGAAACAAACTCGAGTACCTCGTCGTATCTAGGACCAGGTCAAAGTGTTGTAATCCACACATTAAGAGGCATTTCTTAGCTTTTATCTGTTCCACCTTAAACTATCACCCTTTTTATAGTAAGAGGTTGTAGCGACCTCAGATCAATAAGATCCTAAGTCCCTGTGATTAACATGCTAGTCCCTGGATCAATAGCTAGCACTCATAGTCGATGAAGTATCATGTAAAACACAAGTATTTATTACATGAATCGAATAATTCAGAGTTTACTTTATTACAACAAAAGCGATATAAATACAACTTGGAGTCCCATCAATGCCACAGGCAGGTTGAGTGAAGACCTGCGATCCTAGCGCACCTTTCAACGATCTCCAAATTCTACACATAAAATGTGCAGCCAACAAGTTGGGTCAATACTTTGAATGTATTGGCAAATTACACCAAGGAAATAATAAGGCTAGATCTACATGCAAGGCTGAGTAGGCTTTGGAGTTCGTTTGCATAAAGCCATTTTTCTCTAAGTAAGAAGAAAAGAAGAAGAGTTTTATCCTACTTTGTAAACATTTTCTTGAGTAAAATAGGGTCGAATGGCACACGAGGATATTACTCACCAAGTGTCCAAACAACCAAACACTTGGATATTACTCACCAAGTGACACTTGGATTTTACGCACCAAGTTCCCAAAATCCTACCCATTGGCGATATTACTCACGCCATGGGGTTTCAAAACTTTGTTTAGAAAGGAGAGAGAGGAAGATCCTTTAGAGGCTCCATCCTTCAGATGCTCAATGTTGTTCTATTTCCGGGAACATGGCTGAACAATCAGATTGCAATACTCTAGAGAGTTTGTGCACTTTACCCACAATCCACGATCAAGTTCTTTTATAGACAAGACCATGGCGAGGCTTTCCCTTAGTAGCCCCTCTACCTTCTGGATCCAAACGTGCCAAGAACCTCCAAATGTTGGTACCTAGGTGAGGTTTCCCACTAAGTACTAGGCCAAGACAGCGCCCATATGTATTCTGGCTGCACTGGAAGCTTCTCAATTATGAAAAATGGCAGACTTCTTTGATTCCTAGGCGGCCATCCTCCACCAAAATCTCACTCGTTGACCCGACAACCATTCTTCCCAAAAGAAAACTTAGTTTTATTTTGAAGTGGATTTGAGAAGAAAGGTTTGCTCAAGAGAGCCTTTATACTTAGAAGAAATTCATTGTCTTTTGAACCCCCCACGGTACTTTACATATATATAGCATAGCAAGCAATACTTAGCAAAACAGGGGAACCTATTAGGAGGGGAAATCCTAAGTATAGAGCTACTCATGGCATACTACAAAATCATCGCACTTGAAAAATAATACTAAGGAAAAGTTCTACTAGAACATCCTACACATGCATACTACATAATTTTGAAGATCACATGCATAGAATCAAAACTGGGACAAAAGTTATGAACAAGTGGTGTAGCTTGCCTTATGTTGATAATATGGGTGATGATTGTATTTCTCCGTAGCAGTCGCACTCTCGGAACAATCTAATGCGGGAAAAGAGTAATTCTAATCAAAACAATTGCAACATACAATACAACAATGATGATCACAAACATGCATGTTTATTTAACATGACACAATGGTTATATTTAGTTTTATGAACATTAATATATCATATGATGCATGTATGAGATCATTCAATGCAATAGGGTATTTATCATTAAATGTTGATTTCCATAATGGGGTTTTAATAGTTTTGTTGCAACTTCTGTCCTAACTGTCAAATTAAATTTGGTTACCAGCTTTAATGGATATAGCATATTGATACAAACGAGTAGGAATTGGATTCACCCTGATCAGAGTTGTAAATCTTTTTCTATGATTTAATTACAGTTTAATGGAGTTTAATTCATTTAAAATATTACTTCGTCAAAAATTATGTCTAAGGCCAGATATGTATTCTACAAGAAATTGTGAAGCCAGACACATATTATTTATATTTTTATGATCTATAAATAATTTATTACGAGTTTCTATAAATAATTTATTACGAGTTTAATAAATTAAATAGCCATTAAAAGTAATTAAATTAATACAACAATTTTTATATTTCAAAAATTGTATCTAACCATATATTAATGTCGTATATGAAATTATGAATCCATATATAGTTTATTTGTATTTTTTGGATCTAGAAATAATTTATTATGATTTATTTAGTCTAAAAAGTCTATTAAACCATTTAAATTATTATAATACAATTATACAGTAAAAGTTAGATCTAATCTTGTATTAATATTCTACATAATTTTCTGAATCCGTAGATATAGTATTATCAATATTTGGATATACAGATATTTTATTATGAATTTTCTAAGATCTATCTATTTTTTGCAATTTTAATCCAATTTTAAAACAGAAGAGAATATAAAGGAATATTCCGTGCTGACTGGGCGCTGACCTGGGCTGACGCAGCGATGACGGGGCAGTGACGGAACTTGCTGAGTAGGGGACACACGGCGCACACTGATTGGAGGATACCGGTTGGGCTCGATCTAATCTGGAGCGTCCGTCTCAGATCCGATGGATGGGAACCAAACCCTGCTGGCTCACCGGCCTGGTCGACGGCGAGCGGCTCAGATGGCGACGTTAGGCAGCGCTCCGACGAGTTCCCAGGATGTCGGAGTGGACGACGGGGTGTGTCGCGTTACCACGGTCTCGCGGGTACCCTCAGTGACTTCCCTTGATTCCTGCAGCGACGGAGACGGTCGGATGGAGCTCCATGGCGCCTGTGGTACTCCGGCGAAGAATTCGGCGGCCTACGGTGTTCCTGCCAGAGGGAAAACAGAAGAGGGTGAAGCGTAGCTCCAAGGGGAAGGGATCTAGGGAGAGAAAAGGGCACGGGGTGGACCAGACCATGCTCTACCTGGAGCTCCCGTGAGCAACAATGGCGCGGCGTTGGCGAGATCCGAATCGGCTCAGGGCTAGGGTTTTAGGGGTGTTTCGAAAGGGGAAAAAGGCTGCGGGGGTTAGAGGATTTATATGGGGGCGGATTCGTGTAGAAGGGGGCAAGGATGTGCGCGGAAATCGGCGAAACTCGCGGGGATTCCGTTCGGGAGTGGCGGCGTTCGTGTCCAGGTCTCTAACCAGAGGAGGGAGATGACATGTGGAGTCCACGCGTCAGGGGCCACGGGAGAGGAGGCGGGCTAGTGTTGGGCCGGCCCGTTGGCACGGCTGGCGTACTACGAGCTGCTCGCGGCGGAAGGCAGGCGGTAGGGAAGAGAAGGAGAGGTGGGATGTTGGGCCGCTCGGTCCGTTAGCGGTTAGGTTTAGTTTTTTTTGTTTATTCTTTTCTCCTTTTTCTACTTTCTTATTTACTTTATATCTTTTTCATATGATCTCCAAATGAGTTGATTCTTGTCTCCAAAATTTTCTAAAATTATGTAGATCATCATAGGACACTTTATAGAAATATTTTTCATATATAAACAAATGGATTCATAATACCTTGTTTGTAGTCTTGTAGGAGTATTTTCGGTAATTTCAAAATAGGGTTTTGAAAACTGTATTAAGGGAAGGATCATGGATGAAAAATCAAACAAATGTCTTGGACTTGTTCAAAACTTCCTATCCAATGTGGTTGTCATATTAATCCTCTTCTTTAATCCGTCTTAGTAAAATATCAAACAACAACAAAAATTTCTTTTCATTCAAAATTTCAACAAGATCAAACAATTCAAACAACTTATTGATTTTATTTTAAATATTCCAAAATAGGAAAATTTGGGATGTTATAGAGGTCATGCTGAGTTTCACGACTCTCCTAATGAAGTGATGTTTTTGCACATTTTTACCTACCCTTCTTTTGAGCTTCCACGCTCAAGAATGATGCATGGGCGTAATGACGTGGCCATTCGAGATTCTTATCAGTTATTATTGTTTTGAACACAAAGGACATTTGTGTCATTCTTAGCGTGATTGGTTAACCCCGTCAGTAAGAAAAGTATGATTGTGCTACCAAATCCGTTACCCTAGTGCACTTCCTCGGTCAAAGAGTTAGGTTCATGCCAAAGCTATGAGACTATGTCAGCTTGCCTTACAAAGCTAGTTCCCTCTCTAACTAAGTGACATATCGGTGGTTTGTCATATTCTAGATGTCTACTTGAAGTATCTCCATGTTTCCACATGACCGTGATGCCTAGTTCTTGAGCAAGCGCATTCTCTGAACTGCTCTTTACTCCAAGGATACATACTGGATACTCGTGAACTAGTTGGTTGAGCTTAAACAACAACTTGGAGAGTTGTAAGAAAAAAGTTCTATCTGACTTTGTTTCCTCTAAAAGGGATGTCTAGTCGTGCTCGTGCTGAAGAAAGATAGTATTTTATTTGTGGATATGTTGACTTCTCCCACATTTGTTTTATTTGGGTTATCGTCAAATCAAACTCAGTTCCAAGGACTATCTTGGTAATGTTTCTTCTTGTGATGTTTCACTTGGGTATATTTACATGTCATTGGTCTGACCAATACTTTTGCCTTATTCATACATCATATGAGTCCATCATTTTGGAGTTCTATAAGTTTGTTGTTGAGCCCATCGATGACATCCTTATCTTATCCATGTTATAATATATTCATATGGAACATTTAGTATTAATGTTGGAAACTATTAATAACCTTCTTCGAGTCATCTCCAAGATTCTGTTCTGGATGTTAGAAGTAACCTTCTCTGTCTCACAAACAATTGATGAAAGATGTCATCATGGATTCCAGAAGAGTTATCCCTCTCTCCTTATGGATACATGTGTGTTTTATTTTTAGTAATTTATGTGTGTGCACCTGTCCTTCGATAAGTTGCTAACACATGGGTCAAGCAATCTAGCTCATTCTTTTGGAGCTTAACACTATAGTCCATATCTTGAGAATCTAGTGACTTTACCTCTGTGTAAATGTTGCACACTTTCTATTCGGACATGATGAGTCTGAAGTATCATCTCACAAAACCAAATCTGAATCTCAAGAAGTTATGTGGGTATGGTCATTTCATAACATTAGGAATTGTTTGCCATTTTTCCAAGAGATTAAAGTCCACAAGAAACCATTTATTCAAAAAGTGCAGAAGTAGATTATAGAAGCTAATGTGATATTTTTAATTTGGACAAGGTTGGTTTTTTATGTGATATGGTCCTATATACCGTATTACACATTGGAGAATTTTATTGGAATCTATTTGGATATAGAAGTATTTTTAAGCAATTATTTCTTGTTTGTGCCATTTAAGAAAGAGGGCAAAAATAAATAATAAAAATCTCAAAAATATTTATTTTTTAGAAGGGAAGATGGAGTATGATGTATATAACTCAAATGTGCATTGAGTTGGAAAAGTGATTTGGAGGAAAACAAACTTGTCTTTAAAGACAAGGTTTCTAGCATTTTGCCAAGTATGGAATTTAAATAGTTTGAGGATCCAAATAATTATGGGAATTACTTGGGGGATTATCATAACAAAGGTAGATGATGTAAAATTGATTCATACATCATTGTCAACATGATTTTTGAATAAAAATGGTGAAATTGGAGGAAACTAGATTTTTGGGGAATCTAGGGTTTTGATAATTTCATGCCACCAAAACATGGTTGGATTAGTGAGATCAGAGCTCACCTTGGTGCAAGGGATTGATGGATAGCTAGACCAAGTTATATAGATGATAAAGGCAGAAAGAGTTTGGCTTTGTTGTATTTCAGATGATCTAGGAGTGATGGCAAACTTTGTTGAAAATAAGGCTGCCATAATAGATACATCATGATGCCTCATAAACCATGTGGATTTAAGAAGCACAAGGCTCCAATGGAAACAAGGTAAGAGGGTATTGATAGATCATGATTAGTAGATCATAACAATTCAAATAGTTGGTCAAGGGGTGGTAGCATAAGGATGTGAGCTTTTTTCAAAGTAGACAAGATGATAAGATTTGCAGGAAAGATTATTATCTTGACTACAAAACCATCATGAATGAGTGGGAGCCATAATGTCTTAATGAAGGGAAAGAGTGGTATTTGGTAGTACTAATGATGTACTACACGATGGTTCGATTGCATTTTCAATAATGCACATAGGTTGGAGTAGGTGGAGTTCCAAAGATTGAATCTAGTTAAAGATTCCAGACTTGGCCAAATTTGGCAGACTTCTGGAATTTAGACTAGATTACAAGAGTAGCTGGTTTTGAGAGGAAGCTAGGTTCCAAACTCATGATCAAGGAGATGATGTTGAGGTGTTAACTAAGTATATAGGATCCATTCTTAGATTGGGTACTAAGGGATGAGCTACTAGATTAGCTCACTCTAGTTCCTAGGCAAACAAGGCGATCAACATATCAAGGCAATTCATCTATTCAACTTATCAGCTATGACTAAGGTTACCATAAAGTCTAGCATGAAGTAATCAAGGGTGTTTTGAAGAGGTTGTGATTTCAAAATAATATAAGGGCGTCTTGACAGGTTTTACAACAAACAAGCATGGTCAGTTACGGGTCAGATCTGAGTGGCTTCTGATTGAGCTATTTAGATTTAAACAACTTTTCCCCTTAGGACGATTCTAGGTAGGTTTAGCGTCGACAGGGTCCTTCCTTCCTGAGGCGAGACGATGAGTAGATCCTGCTTCAATCCTTTATTGCTAAAGTCATCTTGTTGACCTTGTGGTTTTGAAACACCGGGGTTGTTGGCTGGTCGGTCGACTCTGCGATGGGAATATTTTCCGAATTATCTTCTGATGTTGGAGTAGTGTCGATTATTATCCTTCGGGTAGGTTCCATGATTCTGATTTAGAGTGTTTTATCACCTAACGATGACTAGGGTTCGACTTCGGGGTTCTAGGGTTTTTTTGGGCGGGAAAGATGCAGCCTTTCCCTCTTAGGGCGACACTAGGCGTGTTGGGTGAAATCGTGGACTTTATTTATCAAAGTCGTGTGATGATGCTGGGGAAGGGCGCTCCACCTTTCGTTCGGAGGTGGTTATCTTCCGTCGACCTTGTATAAGACGCTTCGTGGGAGACATCGATGCCACTTCTTGTGGTAGTAGTTGTAGCGGGAAGGGAGTTTAACTAGCTTCCTAGTAGTTAGTTCTGGGATAGTTAGGGGTCCGATAGGTTGAAGGATGCCGTTTGCATTTGAAGGGCTAGAGTGGCGGTCTTATAGGGTGAGGTTATTCCGGGTTGAGTCTGATGCAACGTCGTGGGTAAAACATGTAGAAGTGAAACTCAGACTAGCATATCATCAAACTGAGCTCAAGCATAAAACTAACAGGTCTATGCTGCCAGTTGTCGGGGTAATTAGGGTTTTCAACATAGGTTTCAGAGTGATACATAACTCTACCCTATGCTAGAGGGTGAGTTACGGGGTGGTAATAACTCCTCCCTGAGTATTGCTTAAGTCTCGCTGCCGTTCTTGAGTTGCTGTCCTAACCTTGGCTACTCCAGTTCCTCGGGGGTATGAAGGATGTCCAACTCTTCAGTAGTGAAAGTGAGGGTCATGCCTTCTCTGATGGTTTCTTCGACAATAGATCTTCCGTGGTTGGTGACCGAAAGATAGGTTGATACTCGTAGATAGAAAGCTCTTCATTTTCAGTCTTGGGGTTAGCAGAGTCGGAGCTCCTTTTAGGTGGGTCTTAGAAGAGATAGTAGAGAAGGGCTTCGTGACTTCTTCAGAGAATATCGATTCTTTGGGTGGCTTTCTACCCTTTGGAGAGTGGCATTGGCGGCATCGGGTAGTCTTGTCGTCTTAAATTATGAGCCTTGTAGTTACTGGGATGATCGAGAAGACTTCTAAAGATTGTTGATGAGGTCTAGTTTTCTGTTCCTCTAACGCCTCTTGAGGTGGTGCTTGAGGCAGGTTCTTGCAGTGGAAATCTTCCTGGATTATTTTTCATAGGCGGCCTTCCGGATTTGAGTGGAAAGATGCAGTCTTTCCACCTTAGAGTTTTACTTGAGGTTGTCGAGTTTGGGGTAGATCCTTCGTCTTGGAGCACTGGCGTGACACTTGAATTGGGGTCTTCGGGTGACGCCTTATTGCGACTACCTTGCTATGGCGGTTACCTAACAGAGACAAAAGGGTTAACTTGGTGTAGATTTAGCGGTTAGAGACGCTTCTTCTTGGTCCTTACTTGAGGCGGAGGCATTTTGGCTTCAGATGGGTTGTCTTCACTTGAACTCTTTGTGTTGCTTTGGTTCAATGACGGAGTAGACTCGTTGTCTTCAGGCATCCTTCTCTTCAGGATTTTTGGGGGCGTTTGTGTTAGGGTGAGGGCTTCCTGTTGATTTGGCAGAGGGCTGAATAGGTCGTTTCCCTTTGGGGAGATTAGAACTAAGGCACGAGTAGAAGTTTTCATGGATTTCGTTATGTGGCAATCCTACTGAGGAGAGGTTTCAGGTTACGAGAGGAGGGGATGTTGGTGTCGGGATACACTATTTAGGTGGTCTAAGATTTAGAATCGGATGATCCGAGGTAGACAAGCAACACATTCCAAGCATCAGACAAGCACATGACAAGCATACAAGGTGTACCATACCAAGAGGTGACTATACTCCATAAGGGGAATCCTTTACTAGGGGTGCTAATCCTAAGTACAGACGTTACGGGGGTCTTGACTTCTGTCTTGCCATCTGTTGTTGTCGGTGTTGTACTTGGTCAATTTGGGGGCGATGAAGGACTCCGTTGGTAGGGCGATCTTGTAGTGTCTTTTGTCATTGGTAGCTCCTTTGGTTGGCTTGTCTCGGTGTCAACACCCGGATTTTTAATCCCAGATGCCTGTTATGCCATACATCTCAATCCCAGGATTACCATTTTTGCAAGACATAACAGATTTGGATACCACAGTACATCATCCATTACAAACCATACATAAGGTTTTACACAAATAAGGATCTCATGATCCAGTTCTTAATACAACTCAAGCAGCGGAATAACGTAATAATAAAGGTAGCGTAGGGGAAGCTCCATCTTCGGGTCATAGGCAATGCTGACGATGGGAGATGATCCTAGTTGTCGTAACCTTCCTGGGGTCCATCCTCCTGGTACTCCTCTTCATAGTCTGGCCACGAGAATAGCCAGGGACAAAGCCATGAGTACTCTTTAAGTACTCGCAAACTAATACTAACAAATGAAGGTTTTTTTTATAATAGGACACTAAGCTCTAGGGTTGTTTTGCAAAAAGCTAGATTTATCTCTACTAAGTTCAGAACCAAGAAAAGCTAGTTGAAATTTTATAACACCTAAGTGGGAACTTGTATTTCATATCCCAACTCTGTTGTGGTCAAGTCAAAATCTCAATTCATTTCACAACTCATTTTGAAAACATCTGATGGGGGAACAGTATGGCCACTCCAACTGTCCATAACCGCGGACGCGGCTATTCGAATAGTTTAACACTCTGCAGAGATTGTACACTTTCACCACAACATTCGATACATCCGTCAGGAACAATTCCTGAATTCACCATACTCAGTATGCAGATAATCAATCCTAACCTTTCAATTACACGCCCTAGTATAAGCACCTCTCCTGTGAGTTTGGCCTCCCAACCAAGACCAACTGTCATCTTGGGTACTGCACAGGTGGACAATCTTCACAAGGTAGCCTCAGCTCAGACCTTGGCCGCGAGGGAACCAATACTAAGGTATATAAGTTTCCAGTCAAGCCCTACCCAATTCTCGGGTATTGTGGTTGTACGGTAACATTGGAATGGTATCGCATCCAGACAACCATCAGTTTTATAAAAGGGTAAGGCTCATGCCTCAACATTTTCATCACCAAAATCATCTTGTGTTCGGAAACACATGTCAAAACATCTCAATAGAATGATCCATCATTCCAAGGTTTTCATAACCATTTTCACCAAGTATTCCCATCTAAAGTTGATCAAGTTTTATGCTTAGCACTAGCATCTACAAATGGGAGTGAATACTAATGAGGGGTGGTAAACTAGTGGGGTTTAACTAAGTTCAATCTCATGCCTTAGGATGACATCAAGATTATCTAGCTTAGGCCAAATTTTATGCTCTTTATGCAACCTTCAATTATCTTTCTAGAATCTACAATTCACTTAAGTAAAATCTAAGTAAGAGCTATAAAGAAATAAATTAGAAAGCTTGCAAGTAAAACTAGGAATGGGGTTATCAAGTGGGGATGATCACATATGCTTAAGGCATATAGTTGGCATGGTAAAAAGCAAGTATTTGCTTGCATAGGTATAGTATCTTGCAAGTGTTAACTTACACAATCAACTAGTAGTATTAGGCTTGCATCGGTATCAGTATAAGCTTGCCTTGTGCAGAGCAGTGGTTGAAGTTCTCCTCGGCTTCTTCTTCGTAGTATCCTCCTTCCTCCTCGTATCCTTGGTCGGTACTAGCGTCTATGAATAAATACGAGGTACACAATCACCAAACAATACTTAACTACTTTCAATCATCACACACAAGGGTTTTATAGATGATCTAGCATCATCACTAACATTCAAGATTAAAGCACTTGCATTATTTATTTATTTTTAGAAAAGTAATTTCTACTCATTGAAAAACTACTTAAGATTTAATATTCTCCAAACCAAACATGGGATCATGTTGACACATGTCATCACCACATATTTAAGTACATGGGAGTGTGAGTTAAAGTGGTGTCACAATTTAATAAGGTTTAACCTTTTATTTCATTTAAATAAAGTGACTAGAAATGTCTATGTGGCATTCTTTCATTACTTGAACATTATTTCTGTAAGTAAACCCATATGTTTTTATATATTCTGAAAGGTATGATCAAATGTGATTTTTGAGAGTTGGAATCAACTCAAAAGCTATTATAGTTTAAATTTGAAAAATGTTTGAATGCAGAAAAGATTCTGCCTTGTTATTTTTACCAAGGTTGATCTATAGATTCAAATGATTTGAATCCAACGGGCTTGGATTAAGCATTTCAAAACCTTCCTAACAAAATTGGTTTCATTCAATTTGGTTCAGTGAATCGAGCTAGGTTGATTTTTGAAACTAGGTACAGAACTGAGTTTGAATATAAATAGAAAAAGCTAAATTCAAACGAGTGGGCTGCGCGGGAAGGGTTATTGGGCCGGCCCAGTGTCACTCCGCAGTGCGGGGTGCAACTGACAGGGGGGTCTACTAGTCAGTGACTCTTTAAACGCGAAGCGGTACAGGGCAATATGGTGCGTTGGATTAGAAGTAAGATCAACGGCTGAGGGTCGTCGTCGACGATGAACTAGTCACCGGCGAGCTCGAACCCTACCGGCTTAGTGGGGGTCGTGGGAGGCTCACCGGGCCTCAGGCGAGGGTCGGCGATGCGGGCGAACGACGAAGTCAATGACGGCGGACTCAGGGGTGGTCGCGGAAGCTCCTGGGCTGGACGAAATCGATGGCTCCTCTTCTCCTCTGCAGCGGCGAGCTCCGGCCAAATTCCGGCAATGCGCTGCTCGCCTTGCTCCGGGAATGGGGTGGGGTGGTTCTGGCAGAGAGGGGAGTGGAATGGTGTGAAGAATTCGATCGGGGGAGGCCTCTATTTATAGTGGCGAGAGGGGACCGACGGGCGCAAACTGAGCTCGTCGTGGTCGACAGCACAGAGGGCTATCGGCGTGCGTGACGGTAGGGGGCGGTGCTGTGCTCCCTGGGGAAGCTCAACGACATGGTGGCGAGGCGTGGGGTGGTGCTGATCGGTCGGAACGCTGCGGTGCTCTGAGCGTGCCCGACGGGATTTTTAATGGCGCACAGCGCGCGTGGTCCGTGCGGCGGCGAACGGGCGTGTCTACGGGGTTGCTGGGACGGTGGTGATCACGCGTGCACGTGGCTAGGCCGGCGCGCGGTCTGTGGTCGTCTGTCGAGTGTGGCGCACGGGGCGCACTCTCAGCATGCTTGCAGAGAAGGTTGGCATGGTCTGTGCATGTGGTCCAGGAGCTGGCATCGCTCGCGGCTGGGACAGGGAGTGGCGGTGGGGTGCTAGCTTGCTCCCAGACAAGGTTGGCGAGGCTAGTGTTTCTCGTAGCTTGCTGTCGACTATAGGGTGGCAATGGTGCACTCGGCTTGCTCACCGTTGATGACAATGGCCAGCTTACAGTGGTGCTAGAGAGTAGTTAAGGTTGTTAGATGATCTACTAAGGCTAGTGGTGTCAAGAGAGGGAACAAGTTAGGCCAGAATCACTGCACACTATAGTGTTTAGGATTTGTTTGATTTGCATCTGCAAGGTGTTTGATGAAATGGCCGCATGAATTCAAGTTTTGAATTTTGAAAAGATTTCTGGTGGGTGTGCTAGGCATGTGCTGGTGAGTCTGTAGATGCTTGGGTTTTGAAAGTTGAGTTGGTTTGAGGGGTTTTTGAAAAAGTGGGATCTTCCCATATGTTATAGATTCAATTTTAAACTGTCATTTAAACTATGCATTCAAATGTTTTTGGATGATCACAAGGTGTGCCTTGGTACTTTGTTATGAGTACTATCAAGGGGTGCAAAGATCCAAACAAGTTTCTGTTAAGTTCTGAAAGTTAGAGATAGCCAAAGTAGGCATGGGAGTTAATTTGGCCAAAGTGACCATTCACTTAGTTTGTTTGTTTTGATTTATTTGTCTTTGGAAAAAGTGTGGGGATTGTTTAGATGATGTTTATTTCACCTAAGAATCATTCTACAAGAAAAGCAACACATAATCATGGCAATTCAAAAGAATCCACATTTTAATGCACACTCATATGAATGCTTTCCTATTTTTAATTGGAAAAGTTTTTGTTTACCCTAAATTTGGTGATTAGAGTTTGATGATTCTAGTTTAATATTTTTGGGATGTTACAAACCTTACCCCCTTAAACAAAATCTCGTCCCGAGATTTGAAAAAGGACGAAAAATAATACCTAGGATTTGAAGAGATCGGGAAACTCCGTCCTGATGTGATCTTCGCGCTCCCAGGTAGCTGTAGGGGTTCGTAGCATGAAAAGAAATTCTACCGCATGAACACACAATCAAGATCTAATCTATGATCAAGCCAAGATCTATCTACTAGATTGTAGCAACGAGTCGATAGAATACTAACCCTTGAAGATGCAAAGCGGTTAACGAGAGTAGATTCTCGTGGGTGATGTAGTCGTACACTTCCGATCTCAGGATCACGTAGACGATCCTTCCGGTGCTGCGTTCCGGCAGCGCTTCCGCAGTCGGACACACGTTCGGTACTCGATGAAGACCTTCCTCTCCCTTGTTCCAGCAGGCAGCAGAGGTTGTAGTACTCTCCTCGTGATTCTGGCAGCACGACGGCGTGGTACCGGAAGTAGATGGGAGATCTCGCAGGGCTTCTCCTTAAGCCGGAGCGAGTATGGTGGAGAAAGAGAGGTACCTTGGCGATCTAGGGTTTAGAAGCACCAAGGGGAGGGGTGTAGCCTGCGGCTAGGGTTTGGGGAAACCCTAGTCGGCGACTTGGGAGGAGGCCCTAGGCGGCGGCAGCAGCAGGTGTTGGCGCCAAGAGCTAGGGTTTGAGGTGTAGGGAGAGGGGGTGCCCCGCCCCTCCTTATATAGGAGGGGAGAGGCGGTTTGGGGAGGAGGGAGTCCTCCTCCAACTCCTCCTCATGGCCGTAGGGTGGGAGGGAGAGGGACTTCCTCCCCAAGAAGGTTTCCTACTCTCCCTCCACCAAGCAAACTTGAGATTTGACTTTTTTCAAATTGGCGTTTGACTTTCAAACTTTGATTTGATTTCTTCTCTTTATTTTGCCTAGCCAAGTGACCTAGTACATGATGTAACCATTCCACATTGTCATGACACATTCACGTACCCTTCCCCTCCGGAGTGTCGGACCTTCCAGACCCTTCTAGAACATTCCTGGTGAAAACACCGGACTTTCCTTATATGAATCTTATTCTCCGAACCATTCCGGATCTCCTCGTGATATCCCGAATCCCATCCGAGACTCCGAACAACATTTGGTGTCTTACTCATCATTCCATAACTACTCAACAACATCGAATCCTTAAGTGTGTCTCCCTACGGTTCATGAATTATGCGGACCTGATCGAGACACTTCTCCGATCAATAACCAATAGAGGAATCAGGAAATTCATATGGTTCCCACATATTTATACGATTACTTTGCAATCGAATGAACCACTTACATACGATACCAATTTCCCTTTGTCTCACGATATTTTACTTCTCCGAGGTTTTGATCATCGGTATCTCTGCATACCTAGTTCAACCTTGTTACCGATAAGTACTCTTTTCTCGTTCCCGTGATATGTGATCCCTTGTGAGCCAGTCACGTGCTTGCAAGCTAATTGGATGACATTCCACCGAGAGGGCCTAGAGTATATCTATCTGTCATATGGATGGACAAATCCCACTCTTGATCCAGGTGCCTCAACCCATACTTTCCGAACAATCAATGCCACCTTTATAGACACCTAGTTACGGTGTGGTGTTTGATGTCATCAAAGCATCCTTATGGTGATGGTGATTTAACATGATCTCATGGTCGAAGGAATTAGGTTACTATGTATCAGAAAGCTTATAGCAAATGAACTATATTAAATGACTTGATCTTTATGCTACGCTTATCTATAGGAGTATGTCCATCACATCATTCTCCTAATGATATGACCCTGTTGTTAATAACATCTCTATGTTCATGATCATAAAACCATGATCATATATTAACCAACAAGCTAGTTTAACAAGAGGCTTTACTAGGGACTCTTTTATGTTTACAAATCACACAAGTATTAATTTTTCCGGTTAATACAATTATAGCATGGTATGTAAACATTTATCATAAGCATGAAGATATGATAATAACCACTTTATTATTGCCTCTTGGGCATATCTCCAACAGTCTCCCACTTGCACTAGAGTCAATAATCTAGTTTCAAACCTTTGTGTATTCAACACCTATGGTTTTTTGGTGTCATATGTACACGATTGCTAGTGGTCAACTGATCTCCGGATCTGACACTTCCAGGTCCATGTGTAATTGCATGTCTTGCGTCTCTACGCATCACTCATTCTTTAATGAGATGGCTTTGTACAAATTTTGTCCTTTGGTGTGACCTTTAGTTCTTTGGGGTTAAATTATGTTGATAATATTGTCGTACAATATATCTTCATAGTATTATCCCTGCTGTGAACTACACCTAGTTTGATAACAAACTACTTGACACAAATGCCCTCTTTTGCTGCTATAATAGCAGTTATATACTTAGCCTTTTGTTGTAGTATCTGTCACAATGTCTTAACTTTGGAACTCATCCAAATTCATTATGGAACTCACATTCCATCATATTGTGCCACCCTTAGTTTAGATCGAGATAAACTTAATTTGTGCTTCGTGACAAAACTAGTATCAATGTAATTCATTTACAATGAACTAGCCATCTATTTGTAACTTCTAAAAAATAATATATTCTTAGTTCTTTTACAAGATCATAAGAATATCTTTACTATCGTCCAATGATCATCTTATGAATCATTCTGGTATATGCTCATAACATTTAGAGCATAGGACATAGCTGGAATTGTACATATCACAGTATGATTGATATAAATACTCTTTGTGATTTCATACATCAAGTATCAATCTATACTTGAATCTTTGTTTCACTTACCAAGTGTCAATACACTTGAATATATCATCAATATTGAACTCATTTAATCCTTTCTATGTGACAAGAACCTTTCTTGTAGTTTCTATATTGAACTCATTCAATATATCATCTATGTACTTTCGGCACAACCATATTAGCGTCTATTGATGCCAAATATTTGGGTTTTTCCTAAGTCTTTCATCGGGATGAAATTCTTAATATGTGTTAATAAAAGATATATCATTTCCAATCAACAATATGTCTTCCACATAATGTATTAGAAACATGTCTTAGCGCTCCCACTTAATTTCTTGCAAATGCAAGCATCTTCATCGTTTCCGACGAATTTAAACTCCTTTAACAGTTTCATCATAGTGAAGATTCCAACTCCGCAATGCTTACTTCAACAATTGAAGTTTGTATATGCTTTTAGCATCCTTTGAATTAACAAAACCCTATGGACTGTGTTATGCACATGTCCTAGGTAACAATTCTATTAGAAGAACTTGTTTTGCTTATTCAACTACCACATAACAAAATTATATGTAGTGGTTGATATATTACTCCGTCTAGACTAAATATCGCTATGGAAGATGAAATCTTGTCATAGTCAACCTTTGAACATTGTTGTGAACTCTTTCCCAACATGTCGACCATTTCATAGATGTGAAACATCCATGTCTATTTCTTTATAGATCCAAACACAATTGTAAGGTCTTACACCTTTATCGAGGGTCCTTCAAGTTCAAAACTTGATTTCTCGTGTATGGAACTATCACGGATTTTATGGCTACAAGCCATTTTATGGAGTTAGGGCCCATCATCGCTTCTTTGTATGTAGTCCGTTCATTATTCTCAAATATTGATTCAACCCTAAAATCTTGGTATTTGATTGCTTACTCGACCTACTTCGTTCAATAAAAACTTTGACCTCCGTAACCACAACCTTTGAGGCACGTGAGCCATGAGCATTGTTGCTGCTTCCAGAACACTTTTTGGCGTTGCGCAACTTTGCACATATAGCTAAGGTTCTTTTAACCTTATCAAAGTTCTATGGTCCTCCCACTTATCTTTTCACGAAAAATTCCTTCTCAAAGAAACTTGACGTTCTAAGTGACAAACACTTTTGTCTCCAATGTTATGGAGGAATACTTAACAGTTATTCGAAATAACATACAAAGACAGGTTCATCCGACTTTGGTTGCAAACATCTTTCTTATGCATAGCATACCAATGTTTAAGAAAGGACAACTTGGGTTTTATCCCAAACCATAACTTTATATGGTGTCATTTCAACGGATTATGATGGAGCTCTTTTCAGTGGAAAAAACGATAGTCTCTAAAGCTTTTAATCTTTAAAATATAATGGTAGTTTTATGAATTACACCTTTGATCTTACCATGTCAAACAAGGTTTAATTACATATCTCAAACACTCCATACTCTTATGGTGTTTCGGGAAATGCAAATCCACGGAACGATTGCTTAAATCTTAGGTATTATGCTAAACTTGTAACTCAAATATCTTCCTTTATGATCTTATCATAAACTATTTATATTCTTGTTACAATGATTTTGCACTTCATCTTGAAAGTCTTTGAACTTTTCAAATGTTTCATACTTCATCCTTATTAAGTAAATATTCATATATTCACTCAAATTTTCGGAGAAAGCATATGAAGTTGAAATCCATCGCTCTTGACTACACATAATGGACTTCATACAACAATATGTACAAGTTCCAATAAGCCAGTCATTCGTTCCCTTTTGGCCTATGAACAAAGTTTTAATTATCTCAAGGAAAGTTTCACAAGCGTCATTTGATCAAAATAAAAAATACTCCAAAATTCCATCCACATGGAGTTTCTGCATGTTTTCTTTCCAATATAATTTAAACGGCGATGTCACTTCCTAAGTGATCTTTCAATCAATTTGTCTTTCGACATTTTTAGCACTAGTTTTATGGATGTGATTTCTCCAACGAGATTTGTGAATCATCCATCTTTTATAGATTACAGCAATTATTTGAATAACCCTTTTGTTCTCATAATAACTGATAAAACAAATCTTGAAGGCAAGCTTTGATGTTTAACGAGCAACACAATAACCCTTTATTTGTTCTCGATGAACATCATCACATATTCTTTTTCTAGCTACTTAGGCCATTGTAGTTCATGGATTATGTTGTTTCGTATGACGATTCATACCAACAAATTTAGTATCCAATACTTAAGAACCACATTATTTAACAAGCAAAGAATACAGCCATAACGCGTATATCTTCTATATAACTAAGCTGAACAATTCTAGTCTTTTCTTTTCTGCCATATATTTATGAGATTCTCTTTCAGTATTTCTTTTTCTGTTTGAAAGAATCTATCAACATCAATAGTGGAGCCATATACATGACACATAGTCCAAAGCATGTATAGTTAAATACCAATGTCTTTGGACTTGCACTTTGAAGTAGATCACCATCATCAAATGTTTGGTGTTCTTTCAAATTCCTTTTTTAGTAATCTCTTGGTGTAGTAAACATTTTACCTACATCAGATATTCACCCTTATCATGGAATTATCCATGATCAAGCTACTTTTAGCTTATAACGGTGAATCGCGAGTATAATGTTGCTCTCCAAAACCTTTTGGAGGATTAGGACAACTAGTGTCTCCAACCTTTTGTAAATTCTCATCAAATATGAGAACATAAACTTTGCCATATTATACTCTATCATGTTGTAACCAAAACATCATTTCAGATATCGCAATATCTTCCATACATGATGGTTTCTGAAACAACTCTTTCAACTCCTGGATTAGCTTGATATTGAAACTATATTTCGAATATCAAGAATCATGGAGACAAACATGATACTTATATACTAACACTGGAATTGTTACTCTTGATTTAATACCAACTATTAAACTTCACGGAGTAATCAAAACTTACTGAAAATTTGCAATGGGACTTTTAAACTTTAGATTAACACTTCAAAAACAATACGATACCAGTTCGTAAAGTAACTAACCATAATTCTATAGTTCTATCATCTCAATTAAAACTAAGCGCAAGGTGGTAAACGGATGCCAATGACTACAACAATTATGCAAATTCACTTTTATTTAATTTATGATAAATAGTGTTCAACTCTTAATCATATTGTTGTTGAACTCCCACTCAAAACAATATCCCTCACATAGTTTTAGTGATCACACGAACCAAATCCACCACATCAAAACCGATCATCACGAGAGTTGATGTAGCTTCAATGGCGAACAATCAACATGTTCATCATATCTACTATAGGACTCATGCTTTACCTTTCGGTGATCCGTGTTTCGAGGCCATGTCTGTACATGCTAGGCTCGTCAAGATCAAACCTTAGCTTCCACATGAGCAAATCTGGCTTGCTCACGTTGTATACACTCGCAGAATCTAACACATCCGATCATCACGTGATGCTTCGAAAAAACGAGCTTTAGCAACGGTTCTTACTATGGATGAACACTTTAAAACTTGAAATTGTGTGCTTGAGGGATCATCTTATAATGCTACCATCGTGAACTAAGCAATACAAGATGCATAAAAGGATTAACATCACATGCAATTCATAATATGTGATATGATATGGCCTTTCTTCTTGTGCTTCCGATCTCCATCTTCAAGCACGAACATGATCTCCATCATCACCGGTATAGCGTCAAGGTCAATGGCGCCGTTTCATGGTTGTCGTCCACCAGCTTTAACTATTACAACTACTTTGAATAGACATGCAGGTATTAAAAGACAGCCATATGTCTCCTGCCGGTTTCCAACTTAAAATAAGGAACATTCCATACATCATATATAATCACAATCATGGCCAAATCACATCACAGCACACCTGTGGCATCCCGCTAAAACCACTACTAGAAAATCGCGTTGTTTTTGTGCATTGCATCATCATGACCGCATGCTCATGTCATCATGCCGCATTGCATTTGAGCATCGTCATGTCATCTTGCATTTGTTTGACTGAAATTATTTTCGAAAAACATATTTTGTTTTCTAAATACCCCGCCTTTATTTCAAATCCAAAACCCGGGTCTCCGGATTATTTTGTTTCGTCTACCAATACATTTCAAAAGCCCCGTTGTAAATATTAAAATAATTATTTTATTTTTAGGGGGCAGCCGTACCGGGCCGATCCGACCCAGTCGGCCACCCCCAGTACAAACCAGAGTTATCTAAACCTTTTTCCTACCTAGATCTATCCTACCCAACTCCCTCCACATCACTCCCTCCAATAGCCTGCCGCCACCTCACCTCTCCCGTTGCCCCCTCCAATCCCTGCCTGCCACCTCAGCCGGCCACCCCATCTGCTGGCCACCTGCCACACCGATTCCAACCCCCCAGTCTGGCCCCACCGTCCTTTTCCCGCTCGCGCGCGCGCCCCCACGCACCTGCACGCCTCCCCACTCCCCCTGGCGCGCCCCACACCCTCCCACCGACCGCCTCGTGCTCCACCCTGCCACCTGCCAGCCTGGCCCCACCCCGCGTCGCTGCTCCCCTGTCCCGTTCCTCTCTCTCTCCCCCGGCGCCCTTCCTGTCTCCTCCTCCTCTCTTCGCGTCTTCCTCCTCGCCACCGAGACCTGCGTCTCCGGCCGCCTCGGTCGCCCCCGCCCGTCCTCTGGTCGCGGCCGCCGCGACCTCCCGGCCTCCCCTCCTGCGTGTCGTCACCCGAGCCGACCCCGTCGCCCCTTCCCGCACCCTGCGCCGATCTCCCTCCCCAACCCCGACGCAACCGCTCCGCGCCCGGCCCCGCGTCGTCCCCGCCGCCCTCGACCCGAGCCTCGGCCGCCGCCTCCTTCCGCGCTTCCCCGGAGCAGCCCCGTGTCTGTGGCCCCCTCTGCCCCACGCCGCCGCCGCCGGATCCCTCCGCCGCCACCGCCGGACCCCTCTGCGCTCCGCTCCCCTCGCCCTCTCCTGCGCTCGACGCCCCACCTCTAGTAGCCGCCGCCTTCTGCGTTGCCTTCGCCCTCTGCTGTTTCTGCGACCGCCTCGCCATCTGCTGCCGGCCGCCTCTCCCGACCATTCTCCTGAGCAAGCCCGACTTCGCCCTCCTCCTCCGCAGGCGCCGTCATGTGCCTCCCCGTCCTATCAGCGCGCTCTGCATGCTTGTGCTTTGCTTCTCTGCTTGTCCTGCAGGGACACAAGGTCACGTCCGCGCTCATCCCCCTGCGGCTCGTCTCGGCATGTCCTGATGTGTTTCGGTATTGCCGTTTTGCCCTGTTGTGCTCGAGTCCTCGATGTGGTGTTGTTGCGGCTAGGGTATGACAAGATCAACTTCGACACGGAACAAGTCGCCCTCGACCACTGATGCCAAACCAAGTACTCCCAGATGCCAAGACCGTTCCCGGATCTGCAGCCGACGAACCCCTATTGAACCTCAAGATCGCCATCTGCAACCAAGCCGAAAACCTCAAGAACTCCTTCCTGGAACCGAAGACCGATTCCATCGAGACCCTCGGCACGCCAAGATCTCCTTCACGGATCTGATGACCGAGACCCCGAAGCCCGATCCTGATGATCCGAAGGCCACGCCAAGAACCGGATCCGAAGACCGCCAAGATCGTCACCGAAACGACAAGCACTTCACCCCGGACGCCGAGACCCCGGTGCGACAAGTACTCCTTCCCGGAGCCAATTCCCAAGATCCTGGACGACAAGGTCGTCGACACAGATACGCCAAGTACTGCCTCGAGGACGCCAAGTTCTTCATCCCGAACGCAAAGACCGACTCGATGGCGCGGATCCGACAAGATCTTCGCAACGACAAGATCGACGCCGACCAGGACGAATCCGATGCGCCCCGACGCCGAACCAAGTCCTTCTCGTGGAACACCAAGATCTACTCTGTTATCCGAGAACGATCCCGCCGAGGCCGTACCCCAGATCCGGACCCTGAGACCGGACCCCCGAACCCCGGAACCAAGATCTTCCGAACCACACGTGTGAACCCTTTTCCCGAGCCCCTATTTTATAAATGCTTTATATAAAACTTGTTGCATATTAGTTGGTCATCTCGCATGCATATCATGTGGGTTGGGGCATTATGCCGATTCACCTCATAATTAAATATGAAGTCCATCTACGGGATATCTTTGTCTTACTCCGGGCTCCATTTAAACTTGTGTAGCGAACCGATACTATGTTCTGCCTTGTTAATACAACATTTAAATTGCGGGGTATCTAAACAACTTGAACCACCTGAATAAATATCGGGACCCCGGTTCCGCTTAATATTGCCTAAATTGCATCGCACCTTTGCCATGTCATACATCATGCATGCATCATGCCCGATCTTCTGCCGTAGTATAAAATATTGCATCCGGTGTTTCTTCTAGTGTTTTGCTTCTTCGCGGATTAGGCCGATGAGTTGATGCGAGTGTCGACCCGATCTTCGGATGAACCTTCGGCAGTGTTTTCCAGGCGAGCATCTCCCCCTTTCTACCTATCTTACTTTTATAGTATTTATTCCCTCCTGTTGATCTATTGCTATCTGTGTTGCGATGCTCTAGTTTTTGTACCCGTGATATCCCTTGCAGCCTCATATTGCCTTGGACACATCCTATCACCTGTTGATTGGTAGATAGTTGGACTTGCGCGTCGTAGTCGCTTGCTCAAGTGCTGTTGTGTGTCGTCAAGTACCACAGTTGTTGGAGTTTGGCCGTGTGTTTAATGTTGGAGTTGATCATGGCTTTAATTACTGTTTAATAACTAAAATTGAAGTAGGTAATTGCAGAGGCACCGGTGGGTGATAGACAATATTTGGTTTCCGACCGCTCACTGGTGTCTCGTAGGACCCCGAGTTCTTGACACATGTTCCGAGATCGAGCGCGCTAACCACATGTGGGATGTGTGGGCACCCCATCGATTTAGTACCTGATTCCAAGTATTGTACTGGGGGCCACAACTAGTTTGAGGTTTTAGTACTATTCTGTACTTATGCCTTGTTTTACTGCTTTATTTAAATTGTGCGATGGATAGCACACTGTACTGTTTAGGATCGTGACCCGTTTTCGCTGTATCGACAAGCCCGAGAGTTTCGGGTTCCCAGTCGTTTACAGCCGGCTCCATAAACCCTGAGTCCGTCTCGGAGCCCGGCCGACTTCGTTGCGGGTAGACTTAGTGGGGTGGCCCCCATGTACTTGCTTTGGGTCTGGGAAACGTCATGACTTAGGCCCCGCCGACATACCGATGGGTGTATGTTAATTGATCTGGCAAAAAGGGTCGAAGTGCGTGTGGATATCTCATGCTAATTGCGTGTGGATACTTTGGTGCACCCCTGCAGGGTTAAATCTTTTCGAAAAGCCGTGTCCGTGGTTATGGACGACTTGGAGCACAGTTCTCGATCATAGACAACTATAACTAAAGTTTACTGTTATAATTTGACTTGTATCCGAGGTGACTAGTAATCAGCTCAACTGCAATGGAATGGCTAAATGAAAGTACCAACAACTGCTGGGTTTTGGGATATCTCATGCTAATTGTATTTGACTAGTAAGTGTCGCAACTACAACGGAATGGTTAAATAAAACTGCCCACTGCTTATTTTATCAGGATGACTATCTACGTTTGACTAGTAATTGCCGCAACTATAACGGAATAACTAAAACTGCCAACCGTGTGAGTTCCTCGGTTGACTTCTCGGTTGGTATCGAGGGGAAATACCAGGATGGGAATGTTTGGTGGTAGAATCAGGTTGGCTCCGAATAGGTCTTTCTTATCCCTCTCTGATAGCCGACAGTTATATCGAGTCTCTATAGGTTGTTTAGTGCATGCTGCGCTGCCGCTTCAGTCCACCATACCTATGTAGGCGAGGACCGCCGAATTCTAGTCTCGCCGTGTGCTGGCCTCAGTACTGACGCTCCTCTTTTTCCTCTGCCCTTTGTCGGCACCCCTTTTGTTTAGCAGGTTTGAGATCGCCGTCGTTAGCAGGGTTACCCTTCCGGCTTGGCCTGGGCAGGGTTATGGACGCCATTGGTTATTCTTCAGGGCTCTCAGCCCCATTTGCATCTTGTCCGTAGTCGGGCGCTATATCGTTTTCGAGGTGATCTGGATCTTTGTATATTATATTTGTATTCTTGACTCATTGAGTCGCTGCTGTATATATATCTGTTCTGTGGGTCCCATTGAGGATTGTTGTGTAATGTTATTACTTCGTTTTCCACCCGCACGAAAGTGCCTGGTGGGCGTCCTTGAATCCTTTCTATGCGGGTTTGGCGGGAAGCGCTAAAACTTGCATAGGGCCGATTTGAGGGTGTTACAACACCCCTGCAAAACAAAGTTAGACGCCTCTAATTTTCTTTGCATATTTTACGTGGTTTGGGGATTTCAATAAGTTTCGTTCTAACTTACGAACAAGAACCACAACATTGATGCTTGAACTATCAAGTGCCCGTTGTAAATTGAATCTTTACTATGATGGGAGAGTCAGACACCCGCAAAGCCACTTATGCAATACAAGTTGCATGTTGAGCGTGGAGCAAGTCTCATGAACGATGTCATGTAAGGTTAGCCCGGGCCTCTTCATCCCACCATACCGCAAGATGCAAAGTACACAAGAAGCAATTGATAATAAAAGCACCACCGTCCACAATGACCATTGCGTTCTACTCGTGCAACAGATCTACATATATACACGGCTCTGATACCACTGTAGGGGTTCGTAGCATGGAAAACAAAAAAATTCTACCGCATGAACACACAATCAAGATCTAATCTATGATCAAGCCAAGATCTATCTACTAGATTGTAGCAACGAGTCGATAGAATACTAACCCTCGAAGATCCAAAGCGGTTAACGAGAGCAGATTCTCATGGGTGATGTAGTCGTACACTTTCGATCTCAAGATTGCGTAGACGATCCTTCCGGCGCTGCGTTCCGGCAGCGCTTCCGCAGTCGGTCACACGTTCGGTACTCGATGAAGACCTTCCTCTCCCTTGTTCCAGCAGGCAGCAGAGGTTGTAGTACTCTCCTCGCGATTCCGGCAGCACGACGGCGTGGTACCGGAAGTAGAGGGGAGATCTCGCAGGGCTTCACCTTAAGCCGGAGCGAGTATGGTGGAGCAAGAGAGGTACCTTGGCGATCTAGGGTTTAGAAGCAAAAAGGGGAGGGGTGTAGCCAGGAGCTAGGCGGCGACAGCAGCAGGTGGTGGCGCCAGGAGCTAGGGTTTGAGGTGTAGGGAGAGGGGGTGCCCCGTCCCTCCTTATATAGGAGGGAAGAGGCGTTTTGGGGAGGAGGGAGTCCTCCTCCAACTCCTCCTCATGGCCGGCGGGTGGGAGGGAGAGGGACTTCCTCCCCAAGTAGGTTTCCTACTCTCCCTCCACCAAGCAAACTTGAGATTTGACTTTTTCAAATTGGCGTTTGACTTTCAAACTTTGATTTGATTTCTTCTCTTTATTTTGCCCATCCAAGTGACCTATTACATGATGTAACCATTCCACATTGTCATGACACATTCACGTAACCTTCCCCTCCGGAGTGTCGGACCTTCCAGACCCTTCTAGAACATTCCTGGTGAAAACACCGGAATCATTCCCGAACTCCGAAACAGGACTTTCCTTATATGAATCTTATTCTTAGGACCATTCCGAATCTCCTCGTGATATCCCGGATCCCATCCGAGACTCCGAATAACATTCGGTATCTTACTCATCATTCCATAACTACTCAACAACATCGAATCCTTAAGTGTGTCTCCCTACGGTTCGTGAATTATGTAGACATGATCGAGACACTTCTCCGATCAATAACCAATAGAAGAATCTAGAAATTCATATGGTTCCCACATATTTCTACGATTACTTTGCGATCGAATGAACCACTTACATACGATACCAATTTCCCTTTGCCTCACGATAGTTTACTTATCCGAGGTTTTGATCGTCGGTATCTCTTCATACCTAGTTCAACCTTGTTACCGATAAGTACTCTTTTCTCGTTCCCGCGATATGTGATCCCTTGTGATCCAGTCACATGCTTTCAAGCTAATTGGATGACATTCCACCAAGAGGGCCCAGAGTATATCTATCCGTCATATGGATCGACAAATCCCACTCTTGATCCATGTGCCTCAACCCATACTTTCCGAACACTCAATGCCACCTTTATAGGCACCCAGTTACGCTGTGGTGTTTGATGTCATCAAAGCATCCTTCTGGTGATGGTGATTTAACATGATCTCATGGTCGAAGGAATTA
The DNA here is from genome assembly GCA_916181665.1 of Avena sativa. Lineage (NCBI taxonomy): Eukaryota > Viridiplantae > Streptophyta > Magnoliopsida > Poales > Poaceae > Avena > Avena sativa. Next base: position 244,807,039 of record OV702297.1, read on the forward strand.
GGTTACTATGTATCAGAAATCTTATAGAAAATGAACTATATTAAATGACTTGATCTTTATGCTACGCTTATCTATAGGAGTATGTCCATCACATCATTCTCCTAATGATATGACCCTGTTGTTAATAACATCTCTATATTCATGATCAGGAAAGCATGATCATATATTAACCAACAAGCTAGTTTAACAAGAGGCTTTACTAGGGACTCTTTTATGTTTACAAATCACACAAGTATTAATGTTTCCGGTTAATACAATTATAGCATGGTATGTAAACATTTATCATAAGTATGAAGATTTGATAATAACCACTTTATTATTGCCTCTTGGGCATATCTCCAACAGTAGCTTGTTCGGTGTGGTTGCTCCACTGAATCTTGAGAAATTTGATGCTTCGGGTTCTGGTAGTTCTGAAAGCTTCTTCCAAAATACGGATGGGTACTTCAGGATAGGTCAGGTCATCGTTGATTTCTATGGTCCGGTGATCAATATTCTTGAACACTTCAGTCTTCTTCGGGACTTCGAGGAAATTGCGAAGTAATGAGATATGGAACACATTGTGCACGGCTGACATCTCTTCGGGTAGTTCCAATTGATACGACACTTCTTCTCGACGATTCAGAATCTTGAAAGGTCTGATATATCTGGGGGCTAACTTTCCTTTGAGTTGGAAACGCTACATTCCCTTCAATGGTGACACTTTCAGATACACAAAATCTCCTATGTTGAAGGCGAGGTCTCGACGTCTCTTGTCGGCGTAACTCTTCTGTCGGGACTGGGCTGTCTTGAGGTGCTCACGAACCTTGTGAACCTTCTCTTCTGCTTCTCGTAGGATATCGGGTCCAAAAATCTGACTCTCTCCTACTTCTGACCAGTTCAAAGGGGTGCGACACTTCCTTCCGTACATGAATACAAATGGGGCCATTTGCAAACTAGCTTGATAACTGTTGTATGAAAATTTTGCAAACGGCAGACAGTCTTCCCACTTAGATCCATATTCTAACACACATGCTCTCAGCATATCTTCGAGTATTTGATTTACTCGCTCCGTTTGTCCATCAGTCTGAGGGTGATAAGCGGTGCTAAAATCTAGGAGGGTTCCTAAACCTTCTTGGACTTTCTTCCAGAATCTCGAGGTAAACTGAGTTCCTCGATCTGATACGATGTTCTTGGTGACTCCATGCAAACTGACGATTCTAGCGATGTATAACTCCGCTAGCTTCGAACTCTAATATGTGGTCTTGACAGGTAAGAAATGAGCGACTTCGGACAATCTGTCCACTATGACCCAGATAGAGTCATTTCCCCTACTAGAAGTAGGCAATCCGGTGATAAAGTCCATTCCAACGGAATCCCATTTCCATTCTGTAATCTGCAATGGTTGCAAACAATCCAGTGGGTCTTTGATGTCCTACCTTGACTCGTGGACATATATCACACTTGGCGATATAGCTTCCGATTTCTCTCTTCATCTTATGCCACCAAAATTGCGCCTTCAAATCTTGATACATCTTCGTTCCTCCGGGGTGGATAGAATAAAGAGTATCATGAGCTTCCTTCAGAATAACTTCTTTCAACTCAGAATCTGCTGGTACACAAAGGCGTCCTCTGTACCACAGAACTCCTTCTTCGTCTTCGGTGAATCCGGGTACTTTGCCTGTACCGATATGACGCTTGATTCCGTCGATACTAGCATTTCCTTTCTGCGCCTCTTTGATCTGGCTGATCAAAGTGGGTTGAAGTTCTATGCTAGCCAAAAATCCTTCACTCTCTAATTCCATTCGAAAATCTTCCATCACTTTGTGCAAGCTTGGTTGCTCCTTCAAAATCATGGAGTTCAAGGGGCACGGGAATCTGCTAAGGGCATCTGCTACCACATTGGCTTTACCAGGGTGATAGTGAATGTCCAGGTCGTCATCCTTGATTAGCTCAATCCATCTTCTCTGCCTCATATTCAGCTCCTTCTGAGTGAATATATACTTCAGACTCTTGTGATCCGAATAAATCTCACAACGGTTTCCCATTAGGTAATGCCTCCATGTCTTCAGGGCTAGAACTACGGCTGCGAGTTCGAGGTCATGGGTTGGGTAATTTTGCTCATGTTGTTTCAGTTGTTGGGATAGATAAGATATGACTTTGCCTTCTTGCATTATCACACATCCGAGACCGATCTTGGATGCGTCACAATACACGTCGAAGGGCTTTGTGATATCCGGCATGATTAAGATTGGGGCTGAAATCAATCTCCTCTTGAGTTCTTGAAAACATGCTTCACATTTGTCGGTCCATTCAAACTTCTTGTCCTTCTTCAGCAATTGGGTCATGGGTCTGGTGATACTTGAGCTTCTATGAACTTGCGGTAGTATCCCGCCAATCCTACAAATGCACGAACTTGGGTTTGAGTGGTTGGGGTTTTCCAATATTCGACATCTTTCACTTTTGCAGGGTCAACAACAATTCCTCCAGCTGATACAATGTGGCCGAGGAATCCTACCTCCTGTAACCAGAATTCACCATTTGCTAAACATGGCATACAACTGATGCTCTCTAAGGGTTCCAAGAATGGTCCTTAGGTGTAGCTCATGTTCTTCTTCCTATTTGGAATAAATTAGAATGTCATCGATGAAAACAACGACAAACTTATCCAGGAAGTCCATAAAAATCTTATTCATGAGATTCATGAAGGAAGTAGGGGCATTGGTTAATCCAAAAGACATGACAATATACTCATATAATCCATATCTGGTGGTAAAGGCAGTCTTTGGAATATCCTCTGCGCGAATATTGAGTTGATGATAGCCTGTTCCAAGATCAATCTTAGAAAACACTTTGGCACCGGTCAACTAATCAAACAAATCTTCTATCTTGGGCAACAGGTACTTGTTCTTGATGGTGACATCATTCAACTTCCGATAATTCGTACACAAACGGTTACCTCCATCTTTCTTGTCCACGAACAAGACAGGTGATCTCCATGGTGACGCACTTGGTTGAATCAAGCCAATTTGCAACATGGCATCTAGTTGCTTCTTCAGTTCTTCTAGCTCATACGGGTTCATACTATATGGTCTTTGGGCTATGGGTCCGGTTCTAGGGATTAGTTCAATGATAAACTCGATATCCCGATCTGGGGGCATACCGGGCAAAACATCTGGAAATACATCGGGGTATTCACAGACTATCCGGACTTGGTCAATGGTAGGTTGGGCTACACTCTTGTTGCACTTTAATTGACGAGGTAAGGTTTCAGATATATGCTCGACTGATATTCCAGCGGTACTGGTCATGGTTATGGCTTTCTTGGCACAGTCAATCAATCCTTCATGTTTGGACATCCAATCCATTCCTAGTACTACTTCCAAACCTTTAGTTCTGAGTACTATCAGATTAGCATAAAAATCTATGCCATGGATTCGGATAGGGACGGGTTTGCAAATTTGGTGGTTGAACCGGGGATTTGAACAATCATAACATGCTTCAGTTTGGTTGGTTGAATCTTACTAGTGCATGCAAATTCTTCGGTGACAAATGAGTGCGATGCACCAGAATCAAACAACACTCGAGCAAGTACTGAATTAACAGAAAACATACCCAGCACGACCTCTGGCGCTTCCTGGGCTTCTTCAGCATGCATGAGAAAAAGACGGCCGTTGCGGTTGAGTGAATTCCCTGGGGAAAACCTTCTTCCAGGCTAAACACGACGCTGCTGTTCAGCTGGGGCATTTGCATTGGGGGCTGTGGTATTCTTCTTGTTGGGGCACTCGTTGGAGTAGTGACCCTTATTTTCACAGTCATAACAAGTCACTTGCGACTTGTCCTTTGCTGCAACAGGCACGACATTGCTTCCAGTCCTCGGGGCAGTGTTGGTGTTGGCGGTAGCATTGTTGTTATTGAACTTGGGTGGTGCACGGTTGAAATTGCTAGAGTTGTCAGGGTTGTTGTGATTTCCTCCGGGCCTTGGGTTTCCACGGTTGGGATAGGTCGAACGGTTCATCGGGGGTCTGTTGGTTCTCGGGGCAAATCCTGGAGATGGGTTAGGGCGATACCTTGGGGTCTGATGGGTTCCTGGCTGATGCATCATGCGATGCTTGCGGTTCTCATTGGCTTGGTTGATCTTTCCTTCTATCTGGATGGCAGAGTCGACAAGGGCTTCAATATCAGCAAAAGGGATATTGACTAACACAGTCTACATCTCATCGTGCAGACCATTCAGAAATCTCTCTTTCTTCTTGGCTTCGGTGTCGATCTCATCCGGGGCATACCTAGCTAATGACAAGAATTTGTGACGGTATTCCACTACGGTCATCCGTCCTTGCTTCAGTTCTCTGAACTCATCTCTCATTCTCTTGATCAAACCCGGTGGCACATGGATTCTGCTGAACTTGACCTTGAATTCCTCTCCGGTCATCATCTGTCCTCCGGTCATTGCACGAACGTTGTTCCACCATGCTCTGGCATCTCCGGCTAGATAGTGGGTGGCGAACAGAACTTTCTCGTTGGCTTCCACTCCAGCGACTTCTAGGTTGTTTTCCATGGTTTGCAGCCAATCATCGGCGTCTAGGCGCTCTTCCGATTTAGTGAAAACAGGTGGGTTGGTGTTCTGGAAATTTTTGAGCTTAGATCCATGGTTGTCCTGGTTTCCGTGGCCTTGATTGTTGTGGGCTAGCTGGGCTATCTACTGAAGGGTGGCTAGGTTGGCTTGACGTTTGGCTCTTTCAGCTTCGCAGTCAGAAACCAACATTTGCAGGATCTGCAACATCGGGTCCGGGGATGAACCCCTTCCTCCGCGTGGCATCTGAAGATTGAGATAGATCATAAGAAAAGAGGGAAATTTCTAAGGTTCCGGACCTTGAAAAGTTTTTAAAGTTTGACTCATATTTTCTAGCAACTTGATTTCCATCCATTCATTCATAGCACACGATACAAACACACAACACAACAAAGGTAAATAGATGGTTTTAAGAACCATTCTGGAAACTACGATACAGTGGGACCGAATACAACTCACTACGCTAGTGATCAAGTGCTACTACTCCTTGGAGTCGGTGTAATCGTCATACTCATCATTATCATCGTCATTGATGAAGGCGAAGTCATCCTCATTGCTGAAGAAATCCATAGCCTGATCCTCCAGAAAATCATCATCATCGTTGAGATAGGAGTAGGGGTCTCCACGAAGATCTTCTCCGGCATTCTCCCTTTCCACCAACTGCATGTCTCTTTCGTGGATGGTTTCCTCCAAATCCGAGATACGGTGGCGAAGACGGGCAATGATACGCTCCTTCTTGTCGAGTTGACGGCGGCGAGACTTGCGATCCTTCGCTAGCATGGCGATGGTCTGATCCTTCGTCTTGATGATGGCGTACTTGTGGTTGGAGTAGTCACGGCAATTATCCAATTCTTGCTAACGATCATGAATCATGAAGCTAAGGTGGTCCAACTGAGTCTTCAGTTCGTGGTGGTATGGGGCTTCCAGTGGCTGTCCCATAGCATCACGTCTTGGACAAAACTCAAAGTGGGTACCCTTGATCTGGTTGATACTCTGCCCACACAGACAGGCAAGAGCTTCCTACATGGACCTCGCAAGTCCATCGAGCCAGTTGTTCTCTCTTAAGATAAACTGAATTCCCTCGGTAGTGGGAGGTTCAATCTTTCCTCAGAGACTTGCAACAATTAGCCACTACAGATCTTCTCCTCCTTGATCATTGAGCTGAGCTCCGAAGAACTCGGGGTGCAGACGCTCCAGAAGTTCCGAAAGCTGGTCCAAATCCCGCTCAAAGATAAGGTCTCCTCCATTCCCCAACTGATAAAACTTTCTGTACTTCACGTCCATCTATAAGAATATAGGATGAGTAAGTTAGTAGAGTGATCAAGTGTGTCAAATTTTATGTATTTTGCAAGAGTTTTTGAGGAACATGAATTTTTATGAAAGAATCAAGGTGATAAGAATGGGAATAAGTTTTTGTAAATATTTGCTTCCTTTGGTTTTGAAACTAAGTTTTTGGTTCAAACGTCCAGTCTAACTAGGGTATCCTATGGTCAGGATGGCTCTGATACCAACTTGTCAACACCCGGATTTTTAATCCCAGATGCCTGTTATGCCATACATCGCAATCCCAGGATTACCATTTTTGCGAGACATAACAGTTTTGGATACCACAGTACATCATCCATTACAAACCATACATAAGGTTTTACACAAATAAGGATCTCATGATCCAGTTCTTAATACAACTCAAGCAGCGGAATAACGTAATAATAAAGGTAGCGTAGGCGAAGCTCCATCTTCGGGTCACAGGCAATGCTGACGATGGGAGATGATCCTAGTTATCGTAACCTTCCTGGGGTCCATCCTCCTGGTACTCCTCTTCATAGTCTGGCCACGGTAATAGCCAGGGACAAAGCCATGAGTACTCTTTAAGTACTCGCAAACTAATACTAACAAATGAAGGGGTTTTTTATAATAGGACACTAAGCTCTAAGGTTGTTTTGCAAAAAGCCAGATTTATCTCTACTAAGTTCAGAAGCAAGAAAAGCTAGTTGAAATTTTATAACACCTAAGTGGGAACTTGTATTTCATATCACAACTCTGTTTCGGTCAAGTCAAAATCTCAATTCATTTCACAAGTCATTTTGAAAACATCTGACGGGGGAATAGTATGGCCACTCCAACTGTCCATAACCGCGGACGCGGCTACTCAAATAGTTTCACACTCTGCAGAGATTGTACACTTTCACCACAACATTCTATACATCTGTTAGGAACAATTCCTAAATTCACCACACTGAGTACGCGGATAATCAATCCTAACCTTTCAATTACACGCCCTAGTACAAGCACCTCTCCTGTGAGTTTGGCCTCCCAACCATGACCAACTGTCATCTTGGGTACTGCACAAGTGGACAATCTTCACAAGGTAGCCTCAGCTCAGACCTTGGCCGCGAGGGAACCAATACTAAGGTATATAAGTTTCCAGTCAAGCCCTAACCAATTCTCTGGTAGTGTGGTTGTACGGTAACATTGGAATGGTATCACATCCAGACAACCATCAGTTTTATAAAAGGGCTAATTCTCATGCCTCAACATTTTCATCACCAAAATCATCTGGTGTTCGAAAATACATGTCAAAACATCTCAATAGAATGATCCATCATTCCAATGTTTTCATAACCATTTTCACCAAGTATTCCCATCTAAAGTTGATCAAGTTTTATGCTTAGCACTAGCATCTACAAATGGGAGTGAATACTAATGAGGGGTGGTAAACTAGTGGGGTTTAACTAAGTTCAATCTCATGCCTTAGGATGACATCAAGATTATCTAGCTTAGGCCAAATTTTATGCTCTTTATGCAACCTTCAATTATCTTTCTAGAATCTACAATTCACTTAAGTAAAATCTAAGTAAGAGCTATAAAGAAATAAATTAGAAAGCTTGCAAGTAAAACTAGGAATGGGGTTATCAAGTGGGGATGATCACATATGCTTAAGGCATATAGTTGGCATGGTAACAAGCAAGTATTTGCTTGCATAGGTATAGTATCTTGCAAGTGTTAACTTGCACAATCAACTAGTAGTATTAGGCTTGCATCAGTATCAGTATAAGCTTGCCATGTGCAGAGCAGTGGTTGAAGTTCTCCTCGGCTTCTTCTTCGTAGTATCCTCCTTCCTCCTCGTATCCTTGGTCGGTACTAGCGTCTATGAATAAATACGAGGTACACAATCACCAAACAATACTTAACTACTTTCAATCATCACACACAAGGGTTTTATAGATGATCTAGCATCATCACTAACATTCAAGATTAAAGCACTTGCATTATTTATTTATTTTTAGAAAAGTAATTTCTACTCATTGAAAAACTACTTAAGATTTAATATTCTCCAAACCAAACATGGGATCATGTTGACACATATCATCTCCACATATTTCAGTACATGGGAATGTGAGTTAATGTGGTGTCACAATTTAATAAGGGTTAACCTTTTATTTCATTTAAATAAAGTGACTAGAAATGTCTATGTGGCATTCTTTCATTACTTGAATATTATTTCTGTAAGTAAACACATATGTTTTTATATATTCTAAAAGGTATGATTAAATGTGATTTTTGAAAGTTGGAATCAACTCAAAAGCTATTATAGTTTAAATTTGAAAAATGTTTGAATGCAGAAAAGCTTCTGCCCTGTTATTTTTACCAAGGTTGATCTATAGATTCAAATGATTTGAATCCAACGGGCTTGGATTAAGCATTTCAAAACCTTTCTAACAAAATTGGTTTCAATCAATTTGGTTCAGTGAATTGAGCTAGGTTGATTTTTTAAACTAGGTACAGAACTAAGTTTGAATATAAATAGAAAAAACTAAATTCAAACGAGTGGGATGCGCGGGAAGGGTTATTGGGCCGGCCCAGTGTCACTCCGCAGCGCGGGGCGCAACTGACAGGGGGGTCTACTGGTCAGCGACTCTTTAAACGCGAAGCGGTACGGGGCGATATGGTGCGTTGGATTAGAAGTAAGATCAACGGCTGAGGGTCGTCAACGACGATGAACTAGTCACCGGCGAGCTCGAACCCTAGCGGCTCAGTGGGGGTCATGGGAGGCTCACCAGGGCTCAGGCGAGGGTCGGCGATGCGGGCGAACAACGAAGTCGATGACGATGGACTCAGGGGTGGTCGCGACAGCTCCTGGGGTGGACGAAATTGACGTCTCCTCTTCTCCTTTGCAGCGCCGAGCTCCGGCTAAATTCCGGCGATGTGCTTCTCGCCTTGCTTCGGGAATGGGGTGGGTGGTTCTGGGTGAGATGGGAGTGGAATGGTGTGAAGAATTCGAGCGGGGGAGGCCACTATTATAGTGGCGAGAGGGGACCGACGGGCGCAAACTGAGCTCGTCGTGGTCGACGGCACAGAGGGCTATCGGCGTGGGCGACGGTAGGGGCGGTGTTGTGCTCCCTGGCGAAGCTCAACGACGTGGTGGCGAGGCGTGGGGCGTGCTGATCGGTCGGAACGTTGCGGTGCTCTGAGCGTGCCGGACGGGAGTTTTAATGGCACACAGCACGCGTGGTCCGCGCGGCGGCGAACGGGCGTGTCTGCGGGGTTGCTGGGACGGTGGTGATCACGCATGCACACGGCAAGGGAGGTGCACGGTCTGTGGTCGTCTGTCGAGCATGGCGCACGGGGCGCGCTCTCGGCATGCTTGCAGAGAAGGTTGGTATGGTCTGTGCGTGTGGTCTAAGGGCTGGCATCGCTCGCGGCTGGGATAGGGAGTGGCGGTGGGGTGCTAGCTTGCTCCTAGACAAGGTTGGCAAGGCTAGTGTTGCTCATAGCTTGCTGTCGACTATGGGGTGGCAATGGTGCACTCGGCCTGCTCACCATTGATGACAATGGCCAGCTTACAGTGGTGCTAGAGATTAGTTAAGGTTGTTAGATGATCTACTAAGGCTAGTGGTGTCTAGAGAGGGAACAAGTTAGGCCAGAATCACTGCATACTATAGTGTTTAGGATTTGTTTGATTTGCATCTGCAAGGTGTTTGATGAAATGGCCGCATGAATTCAAGTTTTGAATTTTGAAAAGATTTCTGGTGGGTGTGCTAGGCATGTGCTGGTGAGTCTGTAGATGCTTGGGTTTTGAAAGTTGAGTTGGTTTGAGGGGTTTTTGAAAAAGTGGGATCTTCCCATATGATATAGATTCAATTTTAAACTGTCATTTAAACTATGCATTCAAATGTTTTTGGATGATCACAAGGTGGGTCTTGGTACTTTTTTATGAGTACTATCAAGGGGTGCAAAGATCCAAGCAAGTTTCTGTTATGTTCTGAAAAGTTAGAGATAGCCAAAGTAGGCATGGGAGTTAATTTGGCCAAAGTGACCATTCACTTAATTTGTTTGTTTTGATTTATTTGTCTTTGGGAAAAGTGTGGGGATTGTTTAGATGATGTTTATTTCACCTAAGAATCATTTTACAAGAAAAGAAACACATAATCATGGCAATTCAAAAGAATCCACATTTTAATGCACACTCATATGAATGCTTTCCTATTTTTAATTGGAAAAGTTTTTGTAACCCTAAATTTGGTGATTAGAGTTTGATGATTCTAGTTTAATATTTTTGGGATGTTACACTCGGAGTCTCTTCATTTCGGGATCTCCGTCTTCATATTCTCCAAGTCGGACTTTGTTTTTGAAAACGGGACATTTGAAGTAGACAAGATATACAGTAATCCCTTGTCAAATTGTTTGAGTCAGAGAAGATAAGATAAGAATTTTTTCAAAAATATTTTGATAAAGTAGTTTTCAAAAGTCGGTGTTTTTACAAATAGGGGATGTTCTTTCTAGCGACCACGCTAACTAAGGTCTCCTACAGTCGGGATGGCTCTGATAGCAAGTCTGTGGCACCCGGATTTACGATCCGAGAATACCCGTTATGCATACAATTCACGTTCCCATGATCAGTGAGCCATGAGCATAACCAACCAGTATCATTACATAATCCAGAAAGTAAAGATTACAAAACTTACAATGTGGCCATTATGGGGATTTCAACACAATTAGCGGAAGTCTTCAAGCGCAGAGCCCATGTCATGCAATAACCTACTGGCATGACTAGGAAGAGGCCTAGCTCGCATAGACGTCAGCAATCTCCATCGTTCCACTTTCATCTGAAAGTCTGGACAAGTAAATAGCCAGGAACAATGCCGGTGAGTACTTTGAATGTACTCACAAACCACCTTAAGAAAACAAATAATAAAGGATATGCAATATGGCTGTGGTAGGATGGATCCATAGGATGTTCTTTTATAAATTATTTTCTCTTGTAGATATAGCATATCTCTATATCTTTGTTGAAAAACTTTTGTAAAAAATTGGAAACCTTTTTGAAAAGATTTTAGAAAACACTAGGATTGGGTCACCCATTTGTTTTTCCTTCCGGTCATCCCATGACCAAACTCCTTCCTCCTTTTTCCGAACATCCGATGGTCAAAACACTTTCAAGCCATTGCTTTTGAGAAGTCCTTTTTGAAATCAAAACCAGTACCGCTACACAGCAACCTTCCCAAACGTCCATGACTGAGGACTTAGCTATCGAATAGATTTACACTCTGTAAAAGTTGTACACTATACCCACACCATCCGGGTACCTGCCCTGATATACGTCGATCGTGGGTAGAGTAACCGGTCAAGACCTTAGGAATGCCCACTTTAATATAAGTGTCTACCCTATGAGTGTTTTCCCCTCAACACCAGGATGCCCTGTAAAGTTCCAAAGCCAACCGGAGCACCTTTTCCACTACACCAAGTGTGCGCTTTCAATGAGGGGCTCATAGTAACACGTGGAGGCCCGTAGACCCTTCGTTCCTTCCCTCGGTCGATGTTTTACATGTACCGTTTTACCAGAGAAGGGCCACCCTCCAGGATATTGACATCCCCTATAGTAGTTGTGAGGCACCTATACCAGAATAGACAAACTTCCAGCCCAGCCCAGTGTAATGTGGTTGCACGGGTTAATTGTTCGGACAAAACTGCGCAGCTTGGTGTGTTTTCGTAAAACCTTTTTCCTCCATCTTTCGTCCAACCTTTTTGTAAAAAAAAATACCTTTTTTCCTTTTTAAACTCACTTGGCAGGCCAAACCTTTCCAAGATTTTCTCACGAAACATTCCTGTAAGATTTTCCGGGGTCTTCCCAACCCATAGTTTTTCTTCGTCTAAAAAGGGTTTCTAAAGGGGCATGGTGTTATACACCATCTACCATACTAGGGGCAAGTAGTTGTCATCAAATGGGGTTGTACTTAATAGTACAAATTTTAATTAGCTGCAGGAGCCAAGCCACTACCAGATATAAACATTTCACAGTAAACCAATGCAGTTTGTATAAAAGTAGATAAACATGCATAGTAAAATAGTAGAACAAAGGCTTATGAGCAATAAGGTGGCTTGCATGTGACCAGTGAGATGTCCCTTGACGGCGTTAGTAAAATAGTATACCGATAATAATAAATGAAAGCAATAATAATGCTCTGAGGCTTCCTTCTTCTCGAGGCACACAATCGCAGCTCTCGCCGTTATTGAACATACATGCACACGAACAACACCACAATCAATACAAGGCATACAAGCATCAATACATAAAACAAGCAATCATACAACACATGGTATAAAACAATAGGGTGCTGGATGGTTAGTTTGATGAGATTGGTAAAAAGGTTTGGAGTCATTGGAAGATGATCCTTTTGGATTTATAGCCTCGGAACTTCCAAAGAGAGGTTTTTTTTACCATGGACATGTTCTGTATGATACCATTGTATAAAAATGATACCATCAGATAGATATTAATAAAATGAATCCAACAAAAGTGGTTTCACTATTTTATCAATTTACATTGATTTATAATGATTTTTTGAGTGAATAAAACTCTAGTTTTAGGAAATTGTAACATCCCTAAAATCATGATATTTGCATATCATTCATTCATGCATATAGTTTTGAGATCAATTTCAAACCAAATTCAAAAAAACAGAAGCACATAGTGCTATCATTTTATGTGAGCAAACTTAAATCAAATGGCCATCCCCATTTGAGAGCTTGAAGGTTTTAAACCAAGATTGTTTGTCTCCCTTGTTGATTGGTTTGAGTGTGGAGTTTAAACAAAAAATTTACAAAATAGAAATGGTTTCAAAAACCATTTTCAAACATTTGCAAAAGAAGTGCAATGTTCCTGTTATTTTGTTTTTCCAAAAATAACCAAGCCAACTCAAAGTGACCACATGGTTTTATGCCAAGTTTTGTGACTGTTGCGCACTACAAAAATCCCAAAAAGATTTGAAATCAAATAGCTTTTGAAATCATTTGAAAACCATTCCTGAAAATCAATTTAGAAAAAGAAAGGAGAAAAGAATTGGAAAAGGGCCGGCGCCAGGAATTTGGCCCAGCAACAGACGCAGGCCCAACTAGCCCACCCGGGCCACCTCTCTCTGTCTCGCACGCGCGGACGCACCCAGCAAGTTGCTGACACTCGGACCCCGCTTCCCCTTTACTCTATTCGCTGACAAGCGTGCCCCGTCCACGACGTCATCGTCTTCCCCAAAATTCCGCGCATGAACTCCGCCACTGCCCGTTGCTGCTTTGATTCCGCGAGGTAATTGGCATTGAATCACTAAGCGTTTCTTGTCGAGCCTCTGCCTATTTAATCCCCTCTCTCTCGCGGCCATTTCCCCTCAACCAATTCCCTCTCCACGCCACCAGGCTGCTCGAAACTCGCCAGACGCCGCCGCTGTCCTGACGATCTCCGGGAGCAATTCCAGTGAGTCCCGACCGCCCCTGTGCCCCTGATTCAAACGATTATGCTCAGCATGAGCTCGTGCATCTTCTGACACCCGTGGCTTGCCTGCTCGTGACCCAGGATGCTCACCCCGTTCGTGCCCGCAACTGACCGAGCCGCCGCTCAACTCCGGCGACCAATTACGGCAAGCAGAGCGTGCCCCTTGCCCCCTCTTGCATACTAGGTTGTTCGCCTTCGTCTTGTGCGTCTTCTAATCCCTATGGTTCGTGCTAGGGCGACGCGAAACCTCGGCAACCAACTCGACAGCAACCACCCGACGCCGTGCTCAACTCCGACGAGGATTTCCTGCCATGCCAGTACGCCCCTGTCCAAGCAAAGACCATGTTGAGCTTCCTCGTGACCGTGCGAGTCTGGTAAGCCATGCCACACACCCCAGCCCTTCCTGTATTCGGCGGACCATCACCGCCAGTAGCGCCGCCGCCAGCAACCATTTGCGCCGCCCACCCTTGGTCGCACGCTTAGCAGCCGTAGGATCTAGATCCAGCGCTCTAGATTAGATCCGCATCGAAGGGGTAAGTGACAATCTGGGCCGTGCGCTTTAAGTTTGATCTGACGGTCCACGCTGGTCGATCCACGCGAAGCGGTACCGACGAATCGGAGCGCGACGCGTGGCTAGGGTTTAGTTTAAAAACAGAATTTGAATCAGATTTAGATCCAATTTTGAAATAGCTATAACTTTTGATCCACACGTTAGAATTTGACAAATTTTCTACCGTTGGAATCAGGGAGACAAGACCTTTCTGTTTATGCAATGTGTTTAGTGTTTAGTTTCTGTTAAAATGACTTTATTTGCAGAAACTTGTTTAAGACTATTTTGAGTATAGAAATTGTTTAGGAAATTATTTTAGTGTCAAATAAACTTGGTTTAGCAAGTTTTTGACTTGTTTATGGTTCAGTACTATGCACTTGCTTGGTTGGGTTTTAAAAATCATTCCTTAGCATCTTGCATGCATGCATATATATATATTTTTGATTGTATATGTTTTGTATGTGATTGTGGCTATATTTTATGTGTAGATTTTGGTGCTAGTGATTGTGATTGTGAAGAGTGCTACTCTCCCCACTACCAAGGCAAGTGGTACTTCATGAATATTTCCATCCCTATATTTTCATACAAGCATTAGAAATATTTTGCTAAGTCTTGCATGTGTTACTATTTTTGTCAAATGCCTTGTTGGGAAATCCTAAGTAGTTGTAGAATTGCTAGTAAATTTCTAAGTTAAGTTACTATGACATGCTTAGCCTAGCTAGTAGCAAACAAGGGTTGGTAAAATATACATGCTATGGTGAAAATATTTCTAAGTCTTTGGACTTAGGTTTTTCTTAATAAAACAACTAAGTCAATGAATCACCTGGGTGGAATGGGAATTGATTGGTGGTATTTGGTTGAGTGGTTACACAAGGCCCATGGTTATGGTTTACCTTGTGTATCTCACTTGTGGAAAGCCACCCAGGAACAAAGGGATTTTAGAGGCCAAGTGTTGAGAAGCTTATAGTGCAGCCACTTGGCAATATGGGCTCTGCCTGGATCACATAAGTTGCTAGAACTTAGCCATTTGGACAGTTGGTGGTAGTGGGAATGATAGGTTGGAGCGCGTCCATTTGGTCTAAGGAAAGGCTTCTGAAAGGTCCTGTCTTGGGAAACCAAGTCTGGTGGGGAAAGTGCACAACCTCTGTAGATGGAAAAATCTAAGTACTTAGCCAAGTCCATGGCAATGGACAACTTGAGAATCAAGGCATGGAAGCTATCAAGAATCTCATCACTCCAACTTCTAAGTAAAAACTTGTGGGTGAACAAGGGTGAAGGACCTCAATGTCTATTGATGGTTTCTTGGGAAAGTTTTGTCAAAGAAAAACTTAGTGATTTCAACTAATAGGAAAAACCTATTTTGAGCAAAGCAAGCCAAGCTACACTTAGCCAAATTTGCATATAGTATCTAGTCCACTTAAAATATACTAAGGTATCACTTGCCAATACTATTCCAAAGTATTGACCCACTGTGGATGTAACTTGTGATGTTGCAGGTTACTCTGATGAGGATTAGGTGTCATGAGTCTACACTCAACATGTTTGCCTGTGGCACATGAAGATGAAGACTTATATTTATTTACTTATTCAAACTCTTGTATTAGGCCTGTGGCCTTGAGTTGTAAAGACTATGTTTAAACTCTGGAATGGATGTAATAAATGACCTTTGTATCTGTGTACTTCATCTTAAACTGTGGATGCTAGCAATGATCCAGGGACTAGCATTGCAATCACAGGGATCCTTTTTCCTTTACAAAGGAGGGATCTTACAGAAATAATTCACCAGCAGGGTTCTAGAGCTCCAAAAATTATTTCCTTGGACTATTAGATTGGATTTGATGGACATATTCAAGAGGAGTTGGAATCAACTTAAAATAATTAGCAGAATGCCCTCAAGAAAATCCCAAAGCATTACTGGATGTTATTGGTATTTTTCACTAGATTAAACCTATAAGGGCTTTTGATGTGATTCCAGGGACACATCTTAAGTATTTGAAATACCTTTTAGCAGAAATTGGGGTCCTATTTTTGGGTTTACAGAGCTACTGTGGTGAATTTATTGGTGAAATAATTATACATAGAATAGTTTAATTCACCAAAATTAAGTAGATGCTTAATAAATTATGAGCTTTCGTGATTTGATGGGAATTGGTGCTGGTAAGATTTAGAGTTGGAATTAGGTCAAAACCATTTTTGGTTTTTATAGAGAATCTCTTAAAGTCAGAAATGGCCTGATTTGGTTATTTTGCCACAAGTAAAATAGGAAGCAATTGATTATGAGGTCAAGGTTGTGAGATAGGTACATGAAATACCTACCAGATACATTTGGGTTTACCTGATTTGGATTCGTCAAACTCAAAAAAATAATTGAGTATGAGGACTGCAAAAACCACAACCCACTGTGGCCTCCCATACAAGTCTTAGGATGCTTAACTTTCATATCTGATCATACCACGTCATCCTGTCAAACTAGGTTCATTCGCAGCTCTGATTCATCAACCGGATGGACCATTAGAACAGCTAAGCATGATAAGCACAATAGGTGTAACAGCTCTAGCAACGCTTCACAAGCCAAACCCTAGTTATGCTAGTAGAAGTGGATCAAGGAATATAGGCTACAAAGAGAACATGCATCAGATAGGATTACTCTATCTATCGATAAAAGACTTTAGAATTGCATGCACATGGCAAGAATGTAAATACTTTGAAAGCATAGGATTCATATGTATGTGTGGGGGTTTGCTTGCCTTTGCCTATTGATATCCAAATAGCAGATCTTCGGACACCTGGTACTTGACCTGATTATACTTGATCAAGTATTGGTCTTTGAGCTTCAACGGTGTTGATCTCGGTCTTTGATCTCGATCTCGATATCAATATCGTATCCTACCGGAGAAGAACAAAATACTGGAAAGGAAGGGAAATAATCAACACATGGCATTAATGCACTGCTCAAACAAGAATGATGATATGACAAGTTGATTAGTATTGAAATGTAAACTCTAAAACATGCTCGGCAGTTTAATCAGGGTTCCGAGGGGTGCAAACACTAACTCGGGGAAACTTCGAATTCATATGAGAGGGGTACATATAGTTCTTATAATTAACTTGCAATTGAAGTTGTTGAAAAATGCATGATTATAGCTTAAAGAGGTAGATCTCATTTTTCTGAACATTTTGATATATCATTTGTATTTTTCTGATTTAAAATGAATTAGTTATGAATTTCTCCAATTTTAATTTATTTTAAATCATTTTTGGAATATTAGAAATTAATTTACATTTTTAAATTACTTTAACATTTTTATTAAATAGAAAACGTTTCTGAAAATGTTTATTTGACTTACAGGATGGACCCACCTATCAGGTATTTAATAAATACAGAAAACAATTACAGAAATTAGATAAAAGAAATGAAAAGGAATATGACCTCATGCTGATGTCATGCTCACATCAGCAATGGAGGCTCTCACAGATAGAGCACGGGCTAGGCGTTAGGGGGCGCGCGAGCGAGCGAGAGCAGATGCGTTGAATGCGGGACTGCGCATTGAGTCGAACGAGGGCATCACGCCATGAAATGGTCGCCGGAGCGACATCCACGACGACGGCCGACGGCGGCATTTGCAGGTGGCTGCGGCGGCGATTGTACAGAGAGGGAGAGGGGAATCGAAGGGGACCACAAGGATCGTGGGCTCACCACGAACGCGGCGGAGGGGTCGGCGAGGCGAGGCATGCACGGACGGCACCGGAATCGATGGCGGTGACTGCGATGACCGGCGGGAGTGAGCTGTTGATTCGGAGGAATGAAGGCGCGCGGGGCTGCATGACCTAGCAAGAACGAATCAACGCATCAGGGAGATCTCAGAAGTGGCCTCAAAATGGCGAGAGGTGGACAGGAACGGTGGCGTCGCCGAGCTACTGCAAGCTAGGGTTTCGTCCATGGAGCGAGGAAGCGAGGGAGAGGGCCAATATGGGGCCTAGGGTTCATCCGAAGGCAGCGTCGGGTTCTTATAGGCATCAGCGGACGGCTGTGGGAATCTTGGCGCACGCCGGCATGGCAGAGCTCGACAGCTGATGATGGGCGTGTTGTTGACGCCTTGTTGGGAGACCCCAAGAGCAAGGTGTGATGAGCACATCAGCAAGTTTTACCTCAGTAAGAAACCGAGGTTATCGAACCAGTAGGTGGAAGGAAACGACTCAAAGGTGTTGCTAACAACTTAGAGACCTGCACAACACAAACTCAAGACTTTGCCCCAACAAATAGTGAGGTTGTCAGTCTCACCAGTTTGCTGTAACAAAGGATTAACAACTTGTGGGTGAACAAGGGTGAAGGACCTCAATGTCTATTGATGGTTTCTTGGGAAAGTTTTGTCAAAGAAAAACTTAGTGATTTCAACTAATAGGAAAAACCTATTTTGAGCAAAGCAAGCCAAGCTACACTTAGCCAAATTTGCATATAGTATCTAGTCCACTTAAAATATACTAAGGTATCACTTGCCAATACTATTCCAAAGTATTGACCCACTGTGGCTGTAACTTGTGATGTTGCAGCTTACTCTGATGAGGATTAGGTGTCATGAGTCTACACTCAACATGTTTGCCTATGGCACATGAAGATGAAGACTTATATTTTTTACTTATTCAAACTCTTGTATTAGGCATGTGGCCTTGAGTTGTAAAGACTATGTTTAAACTCTGGAATGGATGTAATAAATGACCTTTGTATGTGTGTACTCCATCTTAAACTGTGGATGCTAGCAATGATCCAGGGACTAGCATTGTAATCACAGGGATCCTTTTTCCTTTACAAAGGAGGGATCTTACAGATGGTATCAGAGCACTGTGTTGCCTATAGGATTATGACCCTAGGATTGGAAACCACTAAGGAAAAAAATTTAACTACTTCTACACTTGTCTATTTTTCTCGTAAACTTTTCTAATCTTCACTCTCATCTATATTTGTAGATGAACTCCATCAACGAAGCCGTAAGGAAAGGACCACTCATGACCATGACCTTGGAGTGTGAGACAGAGTTTCCCAAAATTCTTAAGGACCTCATGGTTGCATCAGAGATACAAGGTGCAGCTGTGTACAAAGGTTTTCCAGTGATGGATGAAGGAGTTGAGTACTGGTGGGTGCAACTTCACTTGTACAAAAACAAGGAAGACAACCACAAGGAAACAGGATTCTGCATGTACACCAACACTGTGGTGCACACCACATTCTTTGAGTCAGCAAGAGATGCAGCTTGGAGGACTATCAAAGAACTTAGTGCTAGAGTCAAGTGCAGAATGCTCAACCTCCAAAAAGACTTGAAGAAAGAGAAGGAACATACTCAAGAGTTGGAAGCTACCAACAAATCCTTAAGAGGAGACATTATAGACTTAGTGATGGAATCATGTGAGCAAGATAGGCTGATTGCTTCTAGAAACATTATGTTAGCCAATAGATCCAGTGAGATAGGATTGTAAACGTACTTCGTTAGTTGGACCACCACCTATCACCCTATTTTCCAAAATGTTGCTTAAAATAAGTTTGAACCTTGGTTGTTGTAATGGTTTCATGTATGAATGACTTGTGTGTTTTGCTTTCCAAGGATATGTATGTGAAGTTTTGTCTTTTGTTTTATCTTGAATTGTATTGTTCTAACTTTTCTATCTTATAAAATAGATGCCTATTACCATCAGCACTGTTGAGGAGTTCCAGGTTACCCGCTTTGGTCCTCGTATCGTTGAGCTTACCACTTTGCTCAATCTCCCTCTTCCCACCATCATGGTGCATCCCCTCACCAAGTTCGAGAGGAAGGACCTTTGGGGCTTCAAGGTGAACCAGCCCGGACGCCAGACAGAGCCTACTACGGAGGCCATCGTCTTCAAGCTTATGCACGATGACAGGGAGAGAGGCATGGAGGTAGTTATGCAGGACCTGATAGGACGTCTGCTAGGTCGACACTCCCGACAGGTTAGAGGCACTCACTTCCACGTCTTCGGAAGACGTGATGAGGATGGAGAGTCCATCGACTTCGAGGACGACTCGAGGGACGTAGCAGAACCGATACGCCTGTACCTCCAGGACTTAGAGTCTCTCATTAGGCACGTGGACACTGACAGGACCAATGTCATGCTCAGTAATGACGAGCTCCAGGTGCAGCTTCGCGAGAAGGACAACCTCTTCGCGCAGCAGGACGAGATAGTCAAGGAAATGGAGGCGAAGTTCGAGACCCAGGACAGGAAGTTCAAGAGTCAGGAGAAGCGTGTCCAGGATAGGAACAAGAAGATCCGGGATATGACTAAAGAACTGCAGTCCAAGGACTTCGAGCTAGAGCAGCAGCAGACGGTGATAGAGAGGCTTCGTTCCCAGAAGAGGGCTCTCAAGGCCAAGATAGAGTCCTTGACCACTACCATCGAGGAGAACAAGGCCGCGATGGAGAACGCAGGTCTTACCTTTGTCGAGGAGGAGATTGACGCCGATGAGTAGACTTGACTACTCGTTTATCTTTCATTATCATACTTGTTATTTGAGAACTTGTTATTGGACCATCCGACATGTGGATGGCTTGCTACTTGTGTGTCTTACTTTGTGAACTTGTTATCTTGTTGTTGAACTTTTATCTTGTGTTGCATGTTGTGTTTGCTTATGTGATGTAATGTGCATGAAAACATCTATGGGTATCTCATTCTTATCTCTATTTGAACAAACCACAGATGCCTCCCCATCATGCAAACCCCAACCCCAACAACAACAACAACAACAACATCACTCCAGAAATGCAACAAATGATGACTTCTCAAACACAGCTGATGCAGATGATGACAACATTCATACAGAACCAAAACAATAACAACAACAACAACAACCCCAATAACAACAACAACAACCCTCCGGGCTTTGATATGCTCACCAGGTTCTTGAGATTGAGGCCAGCTAAGTTCTCAGGGACGACTGATCCCATGGTGGCCAATGATTGGCTACGCTCGGTAAACAAGGACTTGGTAACCGTGGGCTGTACGGATGCTGAAAAAGTCAGATTTGCAGCACATCTGCTGGAAGGGCCAGCCGCCACTTGGTGGGACAACTTCCAGATCACCACTCCTATAGATGAAGTGACATGGGCTATCTTTGAGGATGGCTTTCGCACTGCTCATATCTCATCAGGAGTGATGAGCCTGAAAAAGAAAGAGTTCCACAATCTGAAGCAGCGCCACCGCAGCGTGGGTGAATACATTGAGGAGTTCAACAATCTGGCGCGTTATGCACCGGATGAAGTTGACACGGATGCCAAGAGAAAGGAAAATTTTCTTGAGGGCTTGAATGATGAGCTGAATCTGCAATTGGCTGTGGCCTATGTTCCCACTTATTAGTCGCTCGGTGACAAGGCTGCTATTTTGGAGAACAAAATAAAACAAGTAGAAAGCAGAAAGAGGAAGCACTCCGACAAGCATAGCTCGGGATCGTCTCACAAACGATCTCATTATGATGACAGTGGAAGCTCAGGATCCCACGAGCATGGGAAATTCAACAAGAACCACAACCACAACCGTCATGACAACAAGCATCATCGCAGTCATGACAATGATAAGTACAAGAACCACAAGAGTGGACATAAGAGCCACCACAGTGGTAATGGAAGTGGAAGTGGAAGTCAGCCTGTTAAGAGAGACATCAGTCAGGTTGAATGCTTCAAATGCAAGAAGATGGGGCATTATGCGAATGAGTGCCCTGAAAACAAAGTTGAAGGACCTATCAAGCCCAATCCTTTCCAGAAAGGACAGGTGAACCACATCAGTGTGGAGGAGGTCTATGAGGAGCCTGATGCTGTTGCTGGTAAGTTCAGACTCAATTCTTTTCCAGCATTTGTTCTTTTTGATACTGGAGCATTGCATTCATTCATATCAAAAGCATTTGTTGATAGAAATGGGTTTCCAACTGAAAACATTGGGTGTCCAATAAAAGTTAGTTCTCCGGGTGGAGATATGATAGTAAGTCTTGGATGCCAGGATCTAGTAATAGAGTTTGGAAAACATAAATTTCTAGTGAGTCTGATAATCCTAGATTCCCAACGACTGGACGTAATATTGGGAATGGATTGCATGGCTAAGTATGAAGGAGTACTAGATTGTGCCAATCGTACTGTTGCACTCACAACCCTGGAAAGAAAACAGATTAAGTTTAAGTCCAACTTTGAATCAAAAGGAAGTAAGCTAAATTCTCTTCAGGGGGTTAGCATGGACAGTGTGCCAATTGTGAGTGAGTATCCGGATGTGTTTCCGGAAGAACTACCGGGAATGCCACCAGATAGAGATGTGGAGTTTCTGATAGATTTGGTACCAGGGTCTGGACCAATAGCAAAAAGACCGTATAAAATGTCAGTTGATGAACTGAAAGAACTCAAGAAGCAACTTGGAGAACAGTTGCAGAAGGGATTCATTCAACCAAGTTCTTCATCTTGGGGAGCCCCAGTTTTGTTCGTAGAGAAGAAAGATAGAAGCCAAAGGTTATGCATAGATTACCGTTCACTCAACGAGGTAACTATCAAGAACAAATATCCTTTGCCTAGAATCAATGACTTGTTTGATCAGCTAGAAGGAGCATGTGTGTTCTCAAAGATTGATCTAAGGTCAGGCTATTTTCAACTCAAGATAAGAGAACAAGACATACCTAAAACAGCGTTCACCACAAGGTATGGATTGTATGAGTATACTGTGATGCCTTTTGGCATGACCAATGCTCCAGCATACTTCATGAATATGATGAACAAGGTGTTCATGGAATTTCTTGACAAGTTTGTTGTCGTTTTCATCGATGACATCTTAGTATACTCCAAGAGCAAGGAAGAACATGAAGGACACTTACGATTGATACTTGAGAAGTTGAGAGAACATAAACTTTATGCCAAATTCAGCAAGTGTGAGTTCTGGTTGGAGGAAGTTGGTTTTCTTGGTCATGTTATGACAAAGGATGGTGTAGCAGTTGATCCTGCTAAGGTTTCAGCTGTGACTGAATGGGAATCTCCCAAGTCCGTGAAAGAAGTTCGTAGTTTCCTTGGCTTAGAAGGTTACTACAGAAGGTTTATTGAGAATTTCTCTAAGGTACCTAAGCCCATGACAGAATTGTTAAAGAAAGACAAGAAGTTTGCTTGGTCTGAAGGTTGTGAACTCAGCTTTCAGGAATTTAAGAAGAGACTTGTGGCAGAACCAGTCTTGTGTCTGCCAGATTTGGAAAAGGATTTCCAAGTATATTGTGATGCATCTCATCAAGGTTTGGGTGCAGTACTTATGCAAGACGGTAAAGTTGTGGCATATGCCTCGAGACAACTCAAAACTCATGAAGTGAACTACCCTACTCATGATTTAGAGTTAGCCTCTGTCGTCCATGCACTCAAAACATGGAGACACTATCTTTTGGGGAAGCGTTGTGAAGTGTTCACCGATCACAAAAGTTTGAAGTATATCTTCACCCAGAAGGAAATCAATATGAGGAAGAGAAGATGGCTAGAACTTATCAAGGACTATGACTTAAGTTTGCAATACCACCCCGGTAAAGCAAATGTTGTAGCAGATGCTCTAAGTCGTAAAGTATTTGTGAATGGCCTTACCAAAGGAGAATTGCCAGATGATTTGTGTACCCAATTCAGAAAACTTAGATTGGAGATTGTGCCTGAAGGACATCTCATGTCTTTGGATGTTCAACCCACTTTGTTGGACAAGATCAAAGAAGCCTAGAAGACTGATAAAGAAATTGAAGAGATTAAGCAAAAGAATGGCCAAAGAAAAGCCAAAAATTTCCATAAAGACGAACAGGGTACTTTATGGCATGGGAAACGTATTTGTGTTCCACAAGACCCGGAGTTGCGGAAACTGATTTTGCAGGAAGCACACAACTCTCCGTATTCTATTCACCCGGGTAACACCAAAATGTACATGGACATGAAAGAAAGATTTTGGTGGAATAATCTCAAGAGGGACATCGCCGAACATATTGCCTTGTGTGATGTGTGTAGTAGAGTGAAAGCGGAGCATCAGAAACCAGCAGGTTTGCTTCACCCACTACCTATTCCTGATTGGAAGTGGGACAAGATTGGTATGGATTTCATTACCGGATTACCAAGGACCAGGTCAAGGTATGATTCCATATGGGTAGTAGTGGATCGCCTAACTAAAGTGGCTCATTTTATACCCATGAAGACAACCTATACAAGTGCTAAGTTAGCCAAAATTTACATGAGTAGAATTGTATGTCTACATGGTGTGCCCAAGAGTATTGTATCTGATAGGGGAACTCAATTCACTTCCCATTTTTGGAGACAGTTACATGAATCATTGGGAACGAGGTTGGAATTCAGTACTGCCTTTCATCCTCAAACCGATGGACAAACAGAAAGGACTAATCAGATTCTCGAAGACATGTTGAGGGCCTGTGCCCTAGACTATGGAGCCAGTTGGGATGAAAGCCTGCCTTACGCAGAGTTTTCTTATAACAACAGCTATCAAGCCAGCATTGAGATGGCACCGTTTGAGTTTCTCTACGGAAGAAAATGTACTACCCCATTGTTATGGAATGGTGTGGAAGAAAGAAGTTTATTCGAGCCAGATCTTATCAAAGAAGCCGAAGAGAAGGTCAAATTGGTTAAGGACAGGTTGAAGATAGCATAGTCCCGACAGAAAAGCTACGCAGATCCTAAGCGTAGAGAAGTCACCTACGAAGTTGGAGATTGAGCCTATCTTAGAGTATCACCACTTCGTGGGGTGAAGAGATTCGGAGTCAAAGGAAAATTGGCACCAAGATATGTTGGGCCATTTAAGATTTTGAGTCGCAAAGGAGAAGTTGCCTATGAAATTGAACTGCCAGAATCTCTATCAGCTGTCCATAATGTGTTTCATGTGAGTCAGCTTAAGAAATGTCATCCAGAAATGGAAGAAACTTCTTTGAAGGATATTATACCTTTGGAGGAGGTTCAACTAGAAAGTGATCTCACTTATGAAGAGAAACCCATCAAGATTCTTGAGACTGCAGAAAGAGTCACGAGGACTAAGACTATCAAGTTTTGCAAAGTGCAGTGGAATCATCATTCCGAAGAGGAAGCAACATGGGAAAGAGAAGATGATCTTCGGAAAGACCACCCTCACCTATTTGCTAGCCAATCCGAATCTCGAGGGCGAGATTCACCTTAAGGGGGTTAGATTTGTAACGTCCCTAAAATCATGATTTCAAAGTTTGCATATCATTCATTCATGCATATAGTTTTGAGATCAATTTCAAACCAAATTCAAAAAAACAGAAGCACATAGTGCTATCATCTTATGTGAGCAAACTTAAATCAAATGGCCATCCCCATTTGAGAGCTTGAAGGTTTTAAACCAAGATTGTTTGTCTCCCTTGTTGATTGGTTTGAGTGTGGAGTTTGAACAAAAATTTTACAAAATAGAAATGGTTTCAAAAACCATTTTCAAACATTTGCAAAACAAGTGCAATGTTCTTGTTATTTTGTTTTTCCAAAAATAACCAAGCCAACTCAAAGTGACCACATGGTTTTATGCCAAGTTTTGTGACTGTTGCACACTGCAAAAATCCCAAAAAGATTTGAAATCAAATAGCTTTTGAAATCATTTGAAAACCATTCCTGAAAATCAATTTAGAAAAAGAAAAGAGAAAAGAATTGGAAAAGGGTCGGCGCCAGGAATGTGGCCCAGCAACAGACGCAGCCCAACTAGCCCACCCAGGCCACCTCTCTCTCTCGCACGCGCGGACGCACCCGGCAAGTCGCTGACACTCGGACCCCACTTCCCCTTTACTCTATTCACTGACAAGCGGGCCCCGTCCACGACGTCATCGTCTTCCCCAAAATTCCGCGCATGAACTCCGCCGCTGCCCGTTGCTGCTTTGATTCCGCGAGGTAATTAGCATTGAATCACTAAGCGATTCTTGTCGAGCCTCTGCCTATTTAATCCCCTCTCTCTCGCGGCCATTTCCCCTCAACCAATTCCCTCTCCACGCCACCAGGCTGCTCGAAACTCGCCAGACGCCGCCGATATCCCGACGATCTCCGGCAGCAATTCCGGTGAGTCCCGACCGCCCCTGTGCCCCTGATTCAAACGATTATGCTCAGCATGAGCTCGTGCATCTTCTGACACCCGCCGCTTGCCTGCTCGTGACCCAGGACGCTGTCCCCGTTCGTGCCCGCAACTGACCGAGCCGCCGCTCAACTCTGGCGACCAATTACGGTAAGCAGAGCGCGCCCCTTGCCCCCTCTTGCATACTAGGTTGCTCGCCTTCGTCTTGTGTGTCTTATAATCCCTCTGGTTCCTGCTAGGGCGACGCGAAACCTCGGCAACCAACTCGACAGCAACCACCCGACGCCGTGCTCAACTCCGACGAGGATTTCCGGCCATGCCAGTACGCCCCTGTCCAAGCAAAGACCACATTGAGCTTCCTCGTGACCGTGCGAGTCTGGTAAGCCATGCCACACACCCCAGCCCTTCCTGTATTCGCCGGACCATCACCGCCAGTAGCGCTGCCGCTGCCAGCAACCATTTGCGCCGCCCACCCTTGGTCGCATGCTTAGCAGCCGTAGGATCTAGATCCAGCGCTCTAGATTAGATCCGCATCGAAGGGGTAAGTGACAATCTGGGTCGTGCGCTTTAAGTTTGATCTGACGGTCCACGCTGGTCGATCCACGCGAAGCGGTACCGACAAATCAGAGCGCGACGCGTGGCTAGGGTTTAGTTTAAAAACAGAATTTGAATCAGATTTAGATCCAATTTTGAAATAGCTATAACTTTTGATCCACACGTTAGAATTTGACAAATTTTATACCGTTGGAATCAGGGAGACAAGCCCTTTATGTTTATGCAATGTGTTTATGTTTAGTTTCTGTTAAAATGACTTTATTTGCATAAACTTGTTTAAGACTATTTTGAGTATAGAAATTGTTTAGGAAATTATTTTAGTGTCAAATAAACTTGGTTTAGCAAGTATTTGACTTTTTTATGGTTCAGTACTATGCACTTGCTTGGTTGGGTTTTAAAAATCATTCCTTCGCATCTTGCATGCATGCATATATATATATTTTTGATTGTATATGTTTTGTATGTGATTATGGCTATATTTTATGTGTAGATTTTGGTGCTAGTGATTGTGATTGTGAAGAATGCTACTCTCCCCACTACCAAGGCAAGTGGTACTTCATGAATATTTCCATCCCTATATTTTCATACAAGCATTAGAAATATTTTGCTAAGTCTTGCATGTGTTACTATTTTTGTCAAATGCCTTGTTGGGAAATCCTAAGTAGTTGTAGAATTGCTAGGAAATTTCTAAGTTAAGTTACTATGCCATGCTTAGCCTAGCTAGTAGCAAACAAGGGTTGGTAAAATATACATGCTATGGTGAAAATATTTCTAAGTCTTTGGACTTAGGTTTTTCTTAATAAAACAACTAAGTCAATGAATCACCTGGGTGGAATGGGACTTGATTGGTGGTATTTGGTTGAGTGGTTACACAAGGACCATGGTTATGGTTTACCTTGTGTATCTCACTTGTGGAAAGCCACCCAGGAACAAAGGGATTTTAGAGGCCAAGTGTTGAGAAGCTTATAGTGCAGCCACTTGGCAATATGGGCTCTGCCTGGATCACATAAGTTGCTAGAACTTAGCCATTTAGACAGTTGGTGGTAGTGGGAATGATAGGTTGGAGCGCGTCCATTTGGTCTAAGGAAAGGCTTCTGAAAGGTCCTGTCTTGGGAAACCAAGTCTGGTGGGGAAAGTGCACAACCTCTGCAGATGGAAAAATCTAAGTACTTAGCCAAGTCCATGGCAATGGACAACTTGAGAATCAAGGCATGGAAGCTATCAAGAATCTCATCACTCCAACTTCTAAGTAAAAACTTGTGGGTGAACAAGGGTGAAGGACCTCAATGTCTATTGATGGTTTCTTGGGAAAGTTTTGTCAAAGAAAAACTTAGTGATTTCAACTAATAGGAAAAACCTATTTTGAGCAAAGCAAGCCAAGCTACACTTAGCCAAATTTGCATATAGTATCTAGTCCACTTAAAATATACTAAGGTATCACTTGCCAATACTATTCCAAAGTATTGACCCACTGTGGCTGTAACTTGTGATGTTGCAGGTTACTCTGATGAGGATTAGGTGTCATGAGTCTACACTCAACATGTTTGCCTGTGGCACATGAAGATGAAGACTTATATTTATTTACTTATTCAAACTCTTGTATTAGGCCTGTGGCCTTGAGTTGTAAAGACTATGTTTAAACTCTGGAATGGATGTAATAAATGACCTTTGTATCTGTGTACTTCATCTTAAACTGTGGATGCTAGCAATGATCCAGGGACTAGCATTGCAATCACAGGGATCCTTTTTCCTTTACAAAGGAGGGATCTTACAGAAATAATTCACCAGGAGGGTTCTAGAGCTCCAAAAATTATTTCCTTGGACTATTAGATTGGATTTGATGGACATATTCAAGAGGAGTTGGAATCAACTTAAAATAATTAGCAGAATGCCCTCAAGAAAATCCCAAAGCATTACTGGATGTTATTGGTATTTTTCACTAGATTAAACCTATAAGGGCTTTTGATGTGATTCCAGGGACACATCTTAAGTATTTGAAATACCTTTTAGCAGAAATTGGGGTCCTATTTTTGGGTTTACAGAGCTACTGTGGTGAATTTATTGGTGAAATAATTATACATAGAATAGTTTAATTCACCAAAATTAAGTAGATGCTTAATAAATTATGAGCTTTCGTGATTTGATGGGAATTGGTGCTGGTAAGATTTAGAGTTGGAATTAGGTCAAAACCATTTTTGGTTTTTATAGAGAATCTCTTAAAGTCAGAAATGGCCTGATTTGGTTATTTTGCCACAAGTAAAATAGGAAGCAATTGATTATGAGGTCAAGGTTGTGAGATAGGTACATGAAATACCTACCAGATACATTTGGGTTTACCTGATTTGGATTCGTCAAACTCAAAAAAATAATTGAGTATGAGGACTGCAAAAACCACAACCCACTGTGGCCTCCCATACAAGTCTTAGGATGCTTAACTTTCATATCTGATCATACCACGTCATCCTGTCAAACTAGGTTCATTCGCAGCTCTGATTCATCAACCGGATGGACCATTAGAACAGCTAAGCATGATAAGCACGATAGGTGTAACAGCTCTAGCAACGCTTCACAAGCCAAACCCTAGTTATGCTAGTAGAAGTGGATCAGGGAATATAGGCTACAAAGAGAACATGCATCAGATAGGATTACTCTATCTATCGATAAAAGACTTTAGAATTGCATGCACATGGCAAGAATGTAAATACTTTGAAAGCATAGGATTCATATGTATGTGTGGGGGTTTGCTTGCCTTTGCCTATTGATATCCAAATAGCAGATCTTCGGACACCTGGTACTTGACCTGATTATACTTGATCAAGTATTGGTCTTTGAGCTTCAACGGTGTTGATCTCGGTCTTTGATCTCGATCTCGATATCAATATCGTATCCTACCGGAGAAGAACAAAATACTGGAAAGGAAGGGAAATAATCAACACATGGCATTAATGCACTGCTCAAACAAGAATGATGATATGACAAGTTGATTAGTATTGAAATGTAAACTCTAAAACATGCTCGGCAGTTTAATCAGGGTTCCGAGGGGTGCAAACACTAACTCGGGGAAACTTCGAATTCATATGAGAGGGGTACATATAGTTCTTATAATTAACTTGCAATTGAAGTTGTTGAAAAATGCATGATTATAGCTTAAAGAGGTAGATCTCATTTTTCTGAACATTTTGATATATCATTTGTATTTTTCTGATTTAAAATGAATTAGTTATGAATTTCTCCAATTTTAATTCATTTTAAATCATTTTTGGAATATTAGAAATTAATTTACATTTTTAAATTACTTTAACATTTTTATTAAATAGAAAACGTTTCTGAAAATGTTTATTTGACTTACAGGATGGACCCACCTATCAGGTATTTAATAAATACAGAAAACAATTATAGAAATTAGATAAAAGAAATGAAAAGGAATATGACCTCATGCTGATGTCATGCTCACATCAGCAATGGAGGCTCTCACAGATAGAGCACGGGCTAGGCGTTAGGGGGCGCGCGAGCGAGCGAGAGAAGATGCGTTGAATGCGGGACTACGCATTGAGTCGAACGAGGGCATCACGCCATGAAATGGTCGCCGGAGCGACATCCACGACGACGGCCGACGGCGGCGTTTGCAGGTGGCTGCGGCGGCGATTGTACAGAGAGGTAGAGGGGAATCGAAGGGGACCACAAGGACCGTGGGCTCACCATGAACGCGGCGGAGGGGTCGGCGAGGCGAGGCATGCACGGACGGCACCGGAATCGATGGCGGTGACTGCGATGACCGGCGGGAGTGAGCTGTTGATTCGGAGGAATGAAGGCGCGCGGGGCTGCATGACCTAGCAAGAACGAATCAACGCATCAGGGAGATCTCAGAAGTGGCCTCAAAATGGCGAGAGGTGGACAGGAACGGTGGCGTCGCCGAGCTACTGCAAGCTAGGGTTTCGTCCATGGAGCGAGGAAGCGAGGGAGAGGGCCAATATGGGGCCTAGGGTTCATCCGAAGGCAGCGTCGGGTTCTTATAGGCATCAGCGGACGGCTGCGGGAATCTTGGCGCACGCCGGCATGGCAGAGCTCGACAGCTGATGATGGGCGTGTTGTTGACGCCTTGTTGGGAGACCCCAAGAGCAAGGTGTGATGAGCACATCAGCAAGTTTTACCTCAGTAAGAAACCGAGGTTATCGAACCAGTAGGTGGAAGGAAACGACTCAAAGGTGTTGCTAACAACTTAGAGACCTGCACAACACAAACTCAAGACTTTGCCCCAACAAATAGTGAGGTTGTCAGTCTCACCAGTTTGCTGTAACAAAGGATTAACAACTTGTGGGTGAACAAGGGTGAAGGACCTCAATGTCTATTGATGGTTTCTTGGGAAAGTTTTGTCAAAGAAAAACTTAGTGATTTCAACTAATAGGAAAAACCTATTTTGAGCAAAGCAAGCCAAGCTACACTTAGCCAAATTTGCATATAGTATCTAGTCCACTTAAAATATACTAAGGTATCACTTGCCAATACTCTTCCAAAGTATTGACCCACTGTGGCTGTAACTTGTGATGTTGCAGCTTACTCTGATGAGGATTAGGTGTCATGAGTCTACACTCAACATGTTTGCCTGTGGCACATGAAGATGAAGACTTATATTTTTTACTTATTCAAACTCTTGTATTAGGCATGTGGCCTTGAGTTGTAAAGACTATGTTTAAACTCTGGAATGGATGTAATAAATGACCTTTGTATGTGTGTACTCCATCTTAAACTGTGGATGCTAGCAATGATCCAGGGACTAGCATTGTAATCACAGGGATCCTTTTTCCTTTACAAAGGAGGGATCTTACAGATGGTATCAGAGCACTGTGTTGCCTATAGGATTATGACCCTAGGATTGGAAACCACTAAGGAAAAAAAATTAACTACTTCTACACTTGTCTATTTTTCTCGTAAACTTTTCTAATCTTCACTCTCATCTCTATTTGTAGATGAACTCCATCAACGAAGCCGTAAGGAAAGGACCACTCATGACCATGACCTTGGAGTGTGAGACAGAGTTTCCCAAAATTCTTAAGGACCTCATGGTTGCATCAGAGATACAAGGTGCAGCTGTGTACAAAGGTTTTCCAGTGATGGATGAAGGAGTTGAGTACTGGTGGGTGCAACTTCACTTGTACAAAAACAAGGAAGACAACCACAAGGAAACAGGATTCTGCATGTACACCAACACTGTGGTGCACACCACATTCTTTGAGTCAGCAAGAGATGCAGCTTGGAGGACTATCAAAGAACTTAGTGCTAGAGTCAAGTGCAGAATGCTCAACCTCCAAAAAGACTTGAAGAAAGAGAAGGAACATACTCAAGAGTTGGAAGCTACCAACAAATCCTTAAGAGGAGACATTATAGACTTAGTGATGGAATCATGTGAGCAAGATAGGCTGATTGCTTCTAGAAACATTATGTTAGCCAATAGATCCAGTGAGATAGGATTGTAAACGTACTTCGTTAGTTGGACCACCACCTATCACCCTATTTTCCAAAATGTTGCTTAAAATAAGTTTGAACCTTGGTTGTTGTAATGGTTTCATGTATGAATGACTTGTGTGTTTTGCTTTCCAAGGATATGTATGTGAAGTTTTG
Source organism: Avena sativa (assembly GCA_916181665.1). Taxonomy (NCBI): domain Eukaryota; kingdom Viridiplantae; phylum Streptophyta; class Magnoliopsida; order Poales; family Poaceae; genus Avena; species Avena sativa. Next base: position 244,839,148 of record OV702297.1, read on the forward strand.
TCTTTTGTTTTATCTTGAATTGTATTGTTCTAACTTTTCTATCTTATAAAATAGATGCCTATTACCATCAGCACTGTTGAGGAGTTCCAGGTTACCCGCTTTGGTCCTCGTATCGTTGAGCTTACCACTTTGCTCAATCTCCCTCTTCCCACCATCATGGTGCATCCCCTCACCAAGTTCGAGAGGAAGGACCTTTGGGGCTTCAAGGTGAACCAGCCCGGACGCCAGACAGAGCCTACTACGGAGTCCATCGTCTTCAAGCTTATGCACGATGACAGGGAGAGAGGCATGGAGGTAGTTATGCAGGACCTGATAGGACGTCTGCTAGGTCGACACTCCCGACAGGTTAGAGGCACTCACTTCCACGTCTTCGGAAGACGTGATGAGGATGGAGAGTCCATCGACTTCGAGGACGACTCGAGGGACGTAGCAGAACCGATACGCCTGTACCTCCAGGACTTAGAGTCTCTCATTAGGCACGTGGACACTGACAGGACCAATGTCATGCTCAGTAATGACGAGCTCCAGGTGCAGCTTCGCGAGAAGGACAACCTCTTCGCGCAGCAGGACGAGATAGTCAAGGAAATGGAGGCGAAGTTCGAGACCCAGGACAGGAAGTTCAAGAGTCAGGAGAAGCGTGTCCAGGATAGGAACAAGAAGATCCGGGATATGACTAAAGAACTGCAGTCCAAGGACTTCGAGCTAGAGCAGCAGCAGACGGTGATAGAGAGGCTTCGTTCCCAGAAGAGGGCTCTCAAGGCCAAGATAGAGTCCTTGACCACTACCATCGAGGAGAACAAGGCCGCGATGGAGAACGCAGGTCTTACCTTTGTCGAGGAGGAGATTGACGCCGATGAGTAGACTTGACTACTCGTTTATCTTTCATTATCATACTTGTTATTTGAGAACTTGTTATTGGACCATCCGACATGTGGATGGCTTGCTACTTGTGTGTCTTACTTTGTGAACTTGTTATCTTGTTGTTGAACTTTTATCTTGTGTTGCATGTTGTGTTTGCTTATGTGATGTAATGTGCATGAAAACATCTATGGGTATCTCATTCTTATCTCTATTTGAACAAACCACAGATGCCTCCCCATCATGCAAACCCCAACCCCAACAACAACAACAACAACAACAACATCACTCCAGAAATGCAACAAATGATGACTGCTCAAACACAGCTGATGCAGATGATGACAACATTCATACAGAACCAAAACAATAACAACAACAACAACAACCCCAATAACAACAACAACAACCCTCCGGGCTTTGATATGCTCACCAGGTTCTTGAGATTGAGGCCAGCTAAGTTCTCAGGGACGACTGATCCCATGGTGGCCAATGATTGGCTACGCTCGGTAAACAAGGACTTGGTAACCGTGGGCTGTACGGATGCTGAAAAAGTCAGATTTGCAGCACATCTGCTGGAAGGGCCAGCCGCCACTTGGTGGGACAACTTCCAGATCACCACTCCTATAGATGAAGTGACATGGGCTATCTTTGAGGATGGCTTTCGCACTGCTCATATCTCATCAGGAGTGATGAGCCTGAAAAAGAAAGAGTTCCACAATCTGAAGCAGCGCCACCGCAGCGTGGGTGAATACATTGAGGAGTTCAACAATCTGGCGCGTTATGCACCGGATGAAGTTGACACGGATGCCAAGAGAAAGGAAAATTTTCTTGAGGGCTTGAATGATGAGCTGAATCTGCAATTGGCTGTGGCCTATGTTCCCACTTATTAGTCGCTCGGTGACAAGGCTGCTATTTTTGAGAACAAAATAAAACAAGTAGAAAGCAGAAAGAGGAAGCACTCCGACAAGCATAGCTCGGGATCGTCTCACAAACGATCTCATTATGATGACAGTGGAAGCTCAGGATCCCACGAGCATGGGAAATTCAACAAGCACCACAACCACAACCGTCATGACAACAAGCATCATCGCAGTCATGACAATGATAAGTACAAGAACCACAAGAGTGGACATAAGAGCCACCACAGTGGTAATGGAAGTGGAAGTGGAAGTCAGCCTGTTAAGAGAGACATCAGTCAGGTTGAATGCTTCAAATGCAAGAAGATGGGGCATTATGCGAATGAGTGCCCTGAAAACAAAGTTGAAGGACCTATCAAGCCCAATCCTTTCCAGAAAGGACAGGTGAACCACATCAGTGTGGAGGAGGTCTATGAGGAGCCTGATGCTGTTGCTGGTAAGTTCAGACTCAATTCTTTTCCAGCATTTGTTCTTTTTGATACTGGAGCATTGCATTCATTCATATCAAAAGCATTTGTTGATAGAAATGGGTTTCCAACTGAAAACATTGGGTGTCCAATAAAAGTTAGTTCTCCGGGTGGAGATATGATAGTAAGTCTTGGATGCCGGGATCTAGTAATAGAGTTTGGAAAACATAAATTTCTAGTGAGTCTGATAATCCTAGATTCCCAACGACTGGACGTAATATTGGGAATGGATTGCATGGCTAAGTATGAAGGAGTACTAGATTGTGCCAATCGTACTGTTGCACTCACAACCCTGGAAAGAAAACAGATTAAGTTTAAGTCCAACTTTGAATCAAAAGGAAGTAAGCTAAATTCTCTTCAGGGGGTTAGCATGGACAGTGTGCCAATTGTGAGTGAGTATCCGGATGTGTTTCCGGAAGAACTACCGGGAATGCCACCAGATAGAGATGTGGAGTTTCTGATAGATTTGGTACCAGGGTCTGGACCAATAGCAAAAAGACCGTATAAAATGTCAGTTGATGAACTGAAAGAACTCAAGAAGCAACTTGGAGAACAGTTGCAGAAGGGATTCATTCAACCAAGTTCTTCATCTTGGGGAGCCCCAGTTTTGTTCGTAGAGAAGAAAGATAGAAGCCAAAGGTTATGCATAGATTACCGTTCACTCAACGAGGTAACTATCAAGAACAAATATCCTTTGCCTAGAATCAATGACTTGTTTGATCAGCTAGAAGGAGCATGTGTGTTCTCAAAGATTGATCTAAGGTCAGGCTATTTTCAACTCAAGATAAGAGAACAAGACATACCTAAAACAGCGTTCACCACAAGGTATGGATTGTATGAGTATACTGTGATGCCTTTTGGCATGACCAATGCTCCAGCATACTTCATGAATATGATGAACAAGGTGTTCATGGAATTTCTTGACAAGTTTGTTGTCGTTTTCATCGATGACATCTTAGTATACTCCAAGAGCAAGGAAGAACATGAAGGACACTTACGATTGATACTTGAGAAGTTGAGAGAACATAAACTTTATGCCAAATTCAGCAAGTGTGAGTTCTGGTTGGAGGAAGTTGGTTTTCTTGGTCATGTTATGACAAAGGATGGTGTAGCAGTTGATCCTGCTAAGGTTTCAGCTGTGACTGAATGGGAATCTCCCAAGTCCGTGAAAGAAGTTCGTAGTTTCCTTGGCTTAGAAGGTTACTACAGAAGGTTTATTGAGAATTTCTCTAAGGTACCTAAGCCCATGACAGAATTGTTAAAGAAAGACAAGAAGTTTGCTTGGTCTGAAGGTTGTGAACTCAGCTTTCAGGAATTTAAGAAGAGACTTGTGGCAGAACCAGTCTTGTGTCTGCCAGATTTGGAAAAGGATTTCCAAGTATATTGTGATGCATCTCATCAAGGTTTGGGTGCAGTACTTATGCAAGACGGTAAAGTTGTGGCATATGCCTCGAGACAACTCAAAACTCATGAAGTGAACTACCCTACTCATGATTTAGAGTTAGCCTCTGTCGTCCATGCACTCAAAACATGGAGACACTATCTTTTGGGGAAGCGTTGTGAAGTGTTCACCGATCACAAAAGTTTGAAGTATATCTTCACCCAGAAGGAAATCAATATGAGACAGAGAAGATGGCTAGAACTTATCAAGGACTATGACTTAAGTTTGCAATACCACCCCGGTAAAGCAAATGTTGTAGCAGATGCTCTAAGTCGTAAAGTATTTGTGAATGGCCTTACCAAAGGAGAATTGCCAGATGATTTGTGTACCCAATTCAGAAAACTTAGATTGGAGATTGTGCCTGAAGGACATCTCATGTCTTTGGATGTTCAACCCACTTTGTTGGACAAGATCAAAGAAGCCTAGAAGACTGATAAAGAAATTGAAGAGATTAAGCAAAAGAATGGCCAAAGAAAAGCCAAAAATTTCCATAAAGACGAACAGGGTACTTTATGGCATGGGAAACGTATTTGTGTTCCACAAGACCCGGAGTTGCGGAAACTGATTTTGCAGGAAGCACACAACTCTCCGTATTCTATTCACCCGGGTAACACCAAAATGTACATGGACATGAAAGAAAGATTTTGGTGGAATAATCTCAAGAGGGACATCGCCGAACATATTGCCTTGTGTGATGTGTGTAGTAGAGTGAAAGCGGAGCATCAGAAACCAGCAGGTTTGCTTCACCCACTACCTATTCCTGATTGGAAGTGGGACAAGATTGGTATGGATTTCATTACCGGATTACCAAGGACCAGGTCAAGGTATGATTCCATATGGGTAGTAGTGGATCGCCTAACTAAAGTGGCTCATTTTATACCCATGAAGACAACCTATACAAGTGCTAAGTTAGCCAAAATTTACATGAGTAGAATTGTATGTCTACATGGTGTGCCCAAGAGTATTGTATCTGATAGGGGAACTCAATTCACTTCCCATTTTTGGAGACAGTTACATGAATCATTGGGAACGAGGTTGGAATTCAGTACTGCCTTTCATCCTCAAACCGATGGACAAACAGAAAGGACTAATCAGATTCTCGAAGACATGTTGAGGGCCTGTGCCCTAGACTATGGAGCCAGTTGGGATGAAAGCCTGCCTTACGCAGAGTTTTCTTATAACAACAGCTATCAAGCCAGCATTGAGATGGCACCGTTTGAGTTTCTCTACGGAAGAAAATGTACTACCCCATTGTTATGGAATGGTGTGGAAGAAAGAAGTTTATTCGAGCCAGATCTTATCAAAGAAGCCGAAGAGAAGGTCAAATTGGTTAAGGACAGGTTGAAGATAGCATAGTCCCGACAGAAAAGCTACGCAGATCCTAAGCGTAGAGAAGTCACCTACGAAGTTGGAGATTGAGCCTATCTTAGAGTATCACCACTTCGTGGGGTGAAGAGATTCGGAGTCAAAGGAAAATTGGCACCAAGATATGTTGGGCCATTTAAGATTTTGAGTCGCAAAGGAGAAGTTGCCTATGAAATTGAACTGCCAGAATCTCTATCAGCTGTCCATAATGTGTTTCATGTGAGTCAGCTTAAGAAATGTCATCCAGAAATGGAAGAAACTTCTTTGAAGGATACTATACCTTTGGAGGAGGTTCAACTAGAAAGTGATCTCACTTATGAAGAGAAACCCATCAAGATTCTTGAGACTGCAGAAAGAGTCACGAGGACTAAGACTATCAAGTTTTGCAAAGTGCAGTGGAATCATCATTCCGAAGAGGAAGCAACATGGGAAAGAGAAGATGATCTTCGGAAAGACCACCCTCACCTATTTGCTAGCCAATCCGAATCTCGAGGGCGAGATTCACCTTAAGGGGGTTAGATTTGTAACGTCCCTAAAATCATGATTTCAAAGTTTGCATATCATTCATTCATGCATATAGTTTTGAGATCAATTTCAAACCAAATTCAAAAAAACAGAAGCACATAGTGCTATCATCTTATGTGAGCAAACTTAAATCAAATGGCCATCCCCATTTGAGAGCTTGAAGGTTTTAAACCAAGATTGTTTGTCTCCCTTGTTGATTGGTTTGAGTGTGGAGTTTGAACAAAAATTTTACAAAATAGAAATGGTTTCAAAAACCATTTTCAAACATTTGCAAAACAAGTGCAATGTTCTTGTTATTTTGTTTTTCCAAAAATAACCAAGCCAACTCAAAGTGACCACATGGTTTTATGCCAAGTTTTGTGACTGTTGCACACTGCAAAAATCCCAAAAAGATTTGAAATCAAATAGCTTTTGAAATCATTTGAAAACCATTCCTGAAAATCAATTTAGAAAAAGAAAAGAGAAAAGAATTGGAAAAGGGTCGGCGCCAGGAATGTGGCCCAGCAACAGACGCAGCCCAACTAGCCCACCCAGGCCACCTCTCTCTCTCTCGCACGCGCGGACGCACCCAGCAAGTCGCTGACACTCGGACCCCACTTCCCCTTTACTCTATTCACTGACAAGCGGGCCCCGTCCACGACGTCATCGTCTTCCCCAAAATTCCGCGCATGAACTCCGCCGCTGCCCGTTGCTGCTTTGATTCCGCGAGGTAATTGGCATTGAATCACTAAGCGATTCTTGTCGAGCCTCTGCCTATTTAATCCCCTCTCTCTCGCGGCCATTTCCCCTCAACCAATTCCCTCTCCACGCCACCAGGCTGCTCGAAACTCGCCAGACGCCGCCGATATCCCGACGATCTCCGGCAGCAATTCCGGTGAGTCCCGACCGCCCCTGTGCCCCTGATTCAAACGATTATGCTCAGCATGAGCTCGTGCATCTTCTGACACCCGCCGCTTGCCTGCTCGTGACCCAGGACGCTGTCCCCGTTCGTGCCCGCAACTGACCGAGCCGCCGCTCAACTCTGGCGACCAATTACGGTAAGCAGAGCGCGCCCCTTGCCCCCTCTTGCATACTAGGTTGCTCGCCTTCGTCTTGTGTGTCTTATAATCCCTCTGGTTCCTGCTAGGGCGACGCGAAACCTCGGCAACCAACTCGACAGCAACCACCCGACGCCGTGCTCAACTCCGACGAGGATTTCCGGCCATGCCAGTACGCCCCTGTCCAAGCAAAGACCACGTTGAGCTTCCTCGTGACCGTGCGAGTCTGGTAAGCCATGCCACACACCCCAGCCCTTCCTGTATTCGCCGGACCATCACCGCCAGTAGCGCCGCCGCTGCCAGCAACCATTTGCGCCGCCCACCCTTGGTCGCATGCTTAGCAGCCGTAGGATCTAGATCCAGCGCTCTAGATTAGATCCGCATCGAAGGGGTAAGTGACAATCTGGGTCGTGCGCTTTAAGTTTGATCTGACGGTCCACGCTGGTCGATCCACGCGAAGCGGTACCGACGAATCAGAGCGCGACGCGTGGCTAGGGTTTAGTTTAAAAACAGAATTTGAATCAGATTTAGATCCAATTTTGAAATAGCTATAACTTTTGATCCACGCGTTAGAATTTGACAAATTTTATACCGTTGGAATCAGGGAGACAAGCCCTTTATGTTTATGCAATGTGTTTATGTTTAGTTTCTGTTAAAATGACTTTATTTGCATAAACTTGTTTAAGACTATTTTGAGTATAGAAATTGTTTAGGAAATTATTTTAGTGTCAAATAAACTTGGTTTAGCAAGTATTTGACTTGTTTATGGTTCAGTACTATGCACTTGCTTGGTTGGGTTTTAAAAATCATTCCTTCGCATCTTGCATGCATGCATATATATATTTTTGATTGTATATGTTTTGTATGTGATTATGGCTATATTTTATGTGTAGATTTTGGTGCTAGTGATTGTGATTGTGAAGAATGCTACTCTCCCCACTACCAAGGCAAGTGGTACTTCATGAATATTTCCATCCCTATATTTTCATACAAGCATTAGAAATATTTTGCTAAGTCTTGCATGTGTTACTATTTTTGTCAAATGCCTTGTTGGGAAATCCTAAGTAGTTGTAGAATTGCTAGGAAATTTCTAAGTTAAGTTACTATGCCATGCTTAGCCTAGCTAGTAGCAAACAAGGGTTGGTAAAATATACATGCTATGGTGAAAATATTTCTAAGTCTTTGGACTTAGGTTTTTCTTAATAAAACAACTAAGTCAATGAATCACCTGGGTGGAATGGGACTTGATTGGTGGTATTTGGTTGAGTGGTTACACAAGGCCCATGGTTATGGTTTACCTTGTGTATCTCACTTGTGGAAAGCCACCCAGGAACAAAGGGATTTTAGAGGCCAAGTGTTGAGAAGCTTATAGTGCAGCCACTTGGCAATATGGGCTCTGCCTGGATCACATAAGTTGCTAGAACTTAGCCATTTGGACAGTTGGTGGTAGTGGGAATGATAGGTTGGAGCGCGTCCATTTGGTCTAAGGAAAGGCTTCTGAAAGGTCCTGTCTTGGGAAACCAAGTCTGGTGGGGAAAGTGCACAACCTCTGCAGATGGAAAAATCTAAGTACTTAGCCAAGTCCATGGCAATGGACAACTTGAGAATCAAGGCATGGAAGCTATCAAGAATCTCATCACTCCAACTTCTAAGTAAAAACTTGTGGGTGAACAAGGGTGAAGGACCTCAATGTCTATTGATGGTTTCTTGGGAAAGTTTTGTCAAAGAAAAACTTAGTGATTTCAACTAATAGGAAAAACCTATTTTGAGAAAAGCAAGCCAAGCTACACTTAGCCAAATTTGCATATAGTATCTAGTCCACTTAAAATATACTAAGGTATCACTTGCCAATACTATTCCAAAGTATTGACCCACTGTGGCTGTAACTTGTGATGTTGCAGGTTACTCTGATGAGGATTAGGTGTCATGAGTCTACACTCAACATGTTTGCCTGTGGCACATGAAGATGAAGACTTATATTTATTTACTTATTCAAACTCTTGTATTAGGCCTGTGGCCTTGAGTTGTAAAGACTATGTTTAAACTCTGGAATGGATGTAATAAATGACCTTTGTATCTGTGTACTTCATCTTAAACTGTGGATGCTAGCAATGATCCAGGGACTAGCATTGCAATCACAGGGATCCTTTTTCCTTTACAAAGGAGGGATCTTACAGAAATAATTCACCAGCAGGGTTCTAGAGCTCCAAAAATTATTTCCTTGGACTATTAGATTGGATTTGATGGACATATTCAAGAGGAGTTGGAATCAACTTAAAATAATTAGCAGAATGCCCTCAAGAAAATCCCAAAGCATTACTGGATGTTATTGGTATTTTTCACTAGATTAAACCTATAAGGGCTTTTGATGTGATTCCAGGGACACATCTTAAGTATTTGAAATACCTTTTAGCAGAAATTGGGGTCCTATTTTTGGGTTTACAGAGCTACTGTGGTGAATTTATTGGTGAAATAATTATACATAGAATAGTTTAATTCACCAAAATTAAGTAGATGCTTAATAAATTATGAGCTTTCGTGATTTGATGGGAATTGGTGCTGGTAAGATTTAGAGTTGGAATTAGGTCAAAACCATTTTTGGTTTTTATAGAGAATCTCTTAAAGTCAGAAATGGCCTGATTTGGTTATTTTGCCACAAGTAAAATAGGAAGCAATTGATTATGAGGTCAAGGTTGTGAGATAGGTACATGAAATACCTACCAGATACATTTGGGTTTACCTGATTTGGATTCGTCAAACTCAAAAAAATAATTGAGTATGAGGACTGCAAAAACCACAACCCACTGTGGCCTCCCATACAAGTCTTAGGATGCTTAACTTTCATATCTGATCATACCACGTCATCCTGTCAAACTAGGTTCATTCGCAGCTCTGATTCATCAACCGGATGGACCATTAGAACAGCTAAGCATGATAAGCACAATAGGTGTAACAGCTCTAGCAACGCTTCACAAGCCAAACCCTAGTTATGCTAGTAGAAGTGGATCAAGGAATATAGGCTACAAAGAGAACATGCATCAGATAGGATTACTCTATCTATCGATAAAAGACTTTAGAATTGCATGCACATGGCAAGAATGTAAATAATTTGAAAGCATAGGATTCATATGTATGTGTGGGGGTTTGCTTGCCTTTGCCTATTGATATCCAAATAGCAGATCTTCGGACACCTGGTACTTGACCTGATTATACTTGATCAAGTATTGGTCTTTGAGCTTCAACGGTGTTGATCTCGGTCTTTGATCTCGATCTCGATATCAATATCGTATCCTACCGGAGAAGAACAAAATACTGGAAAGGAAGGGAAATAATCAACACATGGCATTAATGCACTGCTCAGACAAGAATGATGATATGACAAGTTGATTAGTATTGAAATGTAAACTCTAAAACATGCTCGGCAGTTTAATCAGGGTTCCGAGGGGTGCAAACACTAACTCGGGGAAACTTCGAATTCATATGAGAGGGGTACATATAGTTCTTATAATTAACTTGCAATTGAAGTTGTTGAAAAATGCATGATTATAGCTTAAAGAGGTAGATCTCATTTTTCTGAACATTTTGATATATCATTTGTATTTTTCTGATTTAAAATGAATTAGTTATGAATTTCTCCAATTTTAATTCATTTTAAATCATTTTTGGAATATTAGAAATTAATTTACATTTTTAAATTACTTTAACATTTTTATTAAATAGAAAACGTTTCTGAAAATGTTTATTTGACTTACAGGATGGACCCACCTATCAGGTATTTAATAAATACAGAAAACAATTACAGAAATTAGATAAAAGAAATGAAAAGGAATATGACCTCATGCTGATGTCATGCTCACATCAGCAATGGAGGCTCTCACAGATAGAGCACGGGCTAGGCGTTAGGGGGCGCGCGAGCGAGCGAGAGCAGATGCGTTGAATGCGGGACTGCGCATTGAGTCGAACGAGGGCATCACGCCATGAAATGGTCGCCGGAGCGACATCCACGACGACGGCCGACGGCGGCGTTTGCAGGTGGCTGCGGCGGCGATTGTACAGAGAGGGAGAGGGGAATCGAAGGGGACCACAAGGACCGTGGGCTCACCACGAACGCGGCGGAGGGGTCGGCGAGGCGAGGCATGCACGGACGGCACCGGAATCGATGGCGGTGACTGCGATGACCGGCGGGAGTGAGCTGTTGATTCGGAGGAATGAAGGCGCGCGGGGCTGCATGACCTAGCAAGAACGAATCAACGCATCAGGGAGATCTCAGAAGTGGCCTCAAAATGGCGAGAGGTGGACAGGAACGGTGGCGTCGCCGAGCTACTGCAAGCTAGGGTTTCATCCATGGAGCGAGGAAGCGAGGGAGAGGGCCAATATGGGGCCTAGGGTTCATCCGAAGGCAGCGTCGGGTTCTTATAGGCATCAGCGGACGGCTGCGGGAATCTTGGCGCACGCCGGCATGGCAGAGCTCGACAGCTGATGATGGGCGTGTTGTTGACGCCTTGTTGGGAGACCCCAAGAGCAAGGTGTGATGAGCACATCAGCAAGTTTTACCTCAGTAAGAAACCGAGGTTATCGAACCAGTAGGTGGAAGGAAACGACTCAAAGGTGTTGCTAACAACTTAGAGACCTGCACAACACAAACTCAAGACTTTGCCCCAACAAATAGTGAGGTTGTCAGTCTCACCAGTTTGCTGTAACAAAGGATTAACTGTATGGTGCGGAAGGTAATAGTGGTTTGCAGAAAGTAAACAGTAACAGTGGAAGATGTATCAATGGTAAAGATTCGACCACGGTCCATAGTTCACTAGAGGTGTTCTCCTTATATAAACAAACATGGCATGCGGGGTAAACAAATTACAGCAGGGCAATTGAGCAAAGCATAACAATGCAATGCTAGACATTCATGATCCTATGAGATTCGATTGGGCAATACAACAAGATACATAGACCGCCATCTAACATCATCTATGACTACAAATCCACCTTTGGGTTATCATCCGAACCACCTCCAGTATTAAGTTGCAAGCAACAGACAACTGCCTTAAGCAAAGTGTGTAAGGTAAACATTCCACTTGTTCCATGAACAAGAGACCGTTGTTTTCTCCCTAGTGGCAACAGCACATCTACAACCTTAGAGATTTATGTCACTTCACTTAGATTAAATAGAGGCATGAACCCACTATCTAGCATACATACCCCCTCTTGGAGTCACTAGCATCTACTTGGCCAAGATAGCTACTAGAAACAGAGAGCATGCAAGATCACAAACAACATAGACATGATAGAATCAATAAGACAAAACCATTAATCAATCTAACATAGTAATCTCAATATCCATCGGATCCCCGCAAACACAACATGCATGATTACAAATAGATGAGATATTGATCATGAACGGAGCTCACGAGGTCTAAACATGGTAGCACAAAGGAGGAGATACAACCATCTAGCTACTACATGGACCCGTAGTCCAAGGTGGAACTACTCACGCTTCATATCCGAGGCTGGAATGATGAAGAAGAAGGCCTCCGGGATGACCTCCCCTTCGGCAGGGTGCCGGGAAGAGCTTCAGATCCCCCTGATCTAGGGACGATGGTGGCGGCGGCTATAGACGGTTTCGTGGAATATTTCTCGGGTACTTAGGGTTTATGCATCGGGGGGTATTTAGAGGCGAAGAGGCGAGGCAGGGTGACCAGGGTGGTCACACACCCTAGGCGTGGCTAGGGTTAGCCCGTGTCGCCAGGGGGTGTGGCCCCCTGGTGCCTCCCCTTCATCTCGTACTCTGGCTCCATGGTCCCCACGGTAAAATATTGACTTTGGCTTTTGTCCCGTCCAATTCCGAGAATATTGATTTTCTGCCTTTTTGGAACCAAAAACAGAAGAAAACAGGCAACTGGCACTGTGGCATCTTGTTAATAGGTTAGTACCAGAAAACATATAAAAACACCTCAAAGTTTAGACAAAGCAAAGCAAAGTAGATACTAAACAAGCATGGAACATCAAAAATTATAGATACGTTTCCGACGTATATAACATCCCTAAGCTTAACTCCTGATCGTCCTCGAGTAGGTAAGTGATAAAAAGAATATTTTTTTACGTGACATGCACCATCAAAACCAAGATCTAACCATTTGTGAGCATTGAAAGCTCGGATCAAAGAACTCTAAACATGAGCATGAAAGATGGAGTTCTAACAGTAAGATAAAGTAACTATGCATGCAACAAGAAAGGTTACAAACAAATATCATGAATAACATGCATTGAAAAATGTTTGTTTGTTTCACATACAGAAAACATGGCATAGTGGCATTCAGCTTGTCCCTCATGGAGTAGCAAATAGATGCATAGGACACCTTCAAAGTTCATAAGAGTGACTAGATACAAATAGTTCAAGAACAAGTAATATCAACAATATGCATGAATCAGTAAGTTTTGGGACAATGCACATAGAACTAAGAATGGAAACTATACTATCTTAACTAGTGCCTAAAGATAGAAGGTGGAGACTCAATATAATAAAGAAAGAAAGGCCCTTCATAAAAAGGGAAGCAGGATTCAAAAAGAGCTTCCAAAAATTATGGTACTTGTTAGCTTTCAGCCCTCATTGCCCCTATCATAAGAATCTTGAAGTGATTAAGGTTAAAGTTAACAAACTATGGAGTATATGCTTGACGAAGTATAAGTTGGCAATCTCAAGTCCCTTGAATACGAGGGCCGCTTCTCATGCTACTCAAGTTTATTTACTTGCAAGTTCTTGTCATAGTAAGTACATGTGTATCATAGAGAACCGCCAGTGGGGTACCCCTTGCACATGATAAAGGAGCTATCCCATAATCAAAATGACAAGGCAAGCAGACAATGAGAATCTCAGCATTCTTCTTATTTACCATGGGAATATGGTGCTTTTTTCTCTCTTTCCTCTTTTCTCATATTTTTTTCTTTTTCTCTATCTCTTTTTTTGTAAGAAGAATTCTTCATAGATGTCACTATTGTGATGCTGAAAGTGTTCACCATGATTAGGAATGTCTTTGGCTAGCGGCCTAGGCATTTCTCTAACACACATACATAACTCCATGGACTTACAAGATCCCCTTCCATTTCACACCAACGACTTCTATAGACAAAAGAGCATGATATCAACTATGTACAAAGTACAAGTGCAATGTAGAAAGCATTCCCCATGGCAGCATGGTTATGCTAATTCCAACGTACAAGTGCAAGCACATACAACATAGATGACAATGGTTAAAGTTTATTAGGGGCAAGAAAAATAAGGTGTGCCATCAAGTTCGTGAGATCTTTAATCACTAAGTTTTCACATATCAAAATACTTTTTAATTGGAAGATATATGAAAACAAGAATATACTTGGAATGGTGTAATACACCATGCATAGGAATTTATATTGGACACTTTAGAATAACTTGGTTTCTTGGGAGTTGGATGCATGAGTAGAACTTACTCATACAAGTGGAGGCTAGCAAAAGACTGGGAGCGACCAACTAATAGAGCAATAATGGCCATAATCATGCAGAGCGACAAACATTACTAATCAAAGCATAAAGTGGTACTACAAGTCAAGGACTAAATGATGATAGAGGCTATGGTGACTTGTTCATAGTCATAACATGGTGTGAGCATGTGCCAAGTCAACCCAAACAAAGCATCAAAGGAGAATACCACAATACTATGCTTTTGTATGCTAAAACAACGCATGATTCTTTCAAGGCACACTAAGCAATCCCAATTGTTTGGAACAAGTCATGCTACAGCCATAATCATTGAGAATAAGGTCAAAAAACACCTAGCATGACATGATAAAGTCTAAGTCACAGTCGAAGCAAGCTCCTCTTGTACTACTCAAGCGAGAACTTTCTACTCCTTTCGAACACCAATCAACTTATTTGAAACAACACAGCAAGAACGGGGGTCCGAACTACTTTATTCAAGCAAACTAAGCAAAGCAAACAAAAACTAAGACGCTCCAAGAACAACACAATAGTGCATGAAACAATAAAAATGAAGAGTCTATAAAGACCTGAGCTTTTTATTGATGAAGATGGGGATGCCTTGGGCATCCCCAAGCTTTGACGCTTGTAACTCTTGAATATTTCTTGGGGTGACACGGGGTGGCATCCCCAAACTTGAGATTTTTTCCATTCTTCATCTCATTACATCATTCTATCTCTACACCTGAAATTTTTTCCTTCATACAAAAATTCACACAATCTTCATTAGCAACATAAGTGTATTCAAAAGATAATAGACTCTTGGGTTTAGCTTTAGAACAGCAAAACTTTCACTAAAAATACAAGATACTGTAGCAATTCCCTCAAAAAGCTCAATTTCCCAAAGAGAGCCCAAAAGGAATCAATAGAAAGTAAATGCAAATAATGGCAGAAATCTGTCAAAATAGACCAGCGGGTGGAAACCGATTTTTTCGAAGACCTTATGTTGCTCAAATCAAAAAGTGTTGAACGAAATAAAGTTATCTAACATACTGTGGGATTTTTTCAAAACATATCAGCTCAATCTGACTGACGGAGATTCCTCACAAATTTTTACGGTGGAGCATAAAAATCTGTTTCGGGACAGAAACTCCCCAAATCTTACTTCCCTCTCATTAGAGGTCATTATTGACATAAAAAGCAAACAAAAAGGATAATGAGAGGTCATTGCTGAGGTAATAACTTTGAAGACTCAAGAAAAGTCTTGGGTTATCTCCCAACAAGTACTTTTATTTAACGCCTTTAAGTTAGGCACAAGAAGCAAGAATCAAGTATTTTCATATGAAGAATTAAGATCAATACTTGCAATTTCTTCAACTAGGAAGGGTATCTCATCCAAATGAGTTTTGGAGGATCCCTTCTCATCTCTTCTTGGTTCACTACTTTCATCAAAAGGATTTTCAGGAACAATCCAATCAAAATTCTTTTCTAAGGCTTCATGCATTCCTACAAGTTTAAAAGGTATGGGTATCTTAATTTCCTCTTTGGGTTTGGTTTTATCTAAAGTAACCATAACATCTACACATGAGCCTATCATATTAAAACGTTCAAAGACCTTTTTGGCTTCCTTAGCAACATCATTGAACTCTTTTAGTAAAGTTTCAAGGATAAATTCTATCTTTTCAGCATCCTTTCCTTCTTTTAGTTTAAGGAACAAAATCTGCATCATCCAGTTAAGGTTAACAAACCTAGCCTCCAACATATGAACTAAAGAAGCTGCAGCAATTTCATAATTAGGAGCAAGTTCTGCTATAGATCTATCCTCAATATCCTCATGTTTGTTAACATGATTAAAGAATTCTTGAATATTTTCTTTCCCAATTATAGAGCCACTACCTATTGAAAGGTCTTTCAGGGTGAACTTGGGGATCAGCATGGTGAGCTAGAGCAAGGTGACAACTGGAGTAGGAACTATTTTTTTGTGTTTTTTATAAGAGAAAGCAAACTAAACTAATTTTTTTGATTTTTTGATAAAAAGAGGCAAACAAAACCAAGCAAAAGAAACCAAGGAAAAAAACAAAGTAAAGAGAAAGGTTGTGAAGGACTCCCCTTGTGAAGACGTGCTTAGCCTCCCCAGCAACGGCGCCAGAAAAGCTTGATTATGGGCGTGTTGTTGACACCTTGTTGGGAGACCCCAAGAGCGAGGTGTGATGAGCACAGCAGCAAGTTTTCCCTTAGTAAGAAACCGAGGTTATCGAACCAGTAGGAGGAAGGAAACGACTCAAAGGTGTTGCTAACTACTTGGAGACCTGCACAACACAAACTCAAGACTTTGCCCCAACGAAGAGTGAGGTTGTCAATCTCACCGGTTTGCTGTAACAAAGGATTAACTATATGGTGTGGAAGGTAATAGTGGTTTGCAGAATGTAAACATTAACAGTGGAAGATGTATCAATGGTAAAGATTGGACCGAGGTCCATAGTTCACTAGAGGTGTTCTCCTTAGATAAACGAACAGGGCATGTTGGGTAAACAAATGACAGCAGGGCAATTGAGCAAGGCATAACAGTGCAATACTAGACATTCATGATCCTATGAGATTCGATTGGGAAATACAACAAGATACATAGAACGCCATCCAACTTCATTTATAACTAGAAAATCCACCTTCGGGTTATCATCTGACCCCCCTCTAGTATTAAGTTGCAAGCAACAGACAACTGCTTTAAGAAAAGTGTGTAAGATAAACAATCCACTTGTTCCATGAACAAGAGACCGTTGTTTTCTCCCTAGTGGCAACAACACATCTACAACCTTAGAGATTTCTGTCACTTCCCTTAGATTAAATATAGGCATGAACCCACTATCTAGCATAAATACCCCCTCTTGGAGTCACTAGCATCTACTTGGCCAAGATAGCTACTAGAAACGGAGAGCATGCAAGACCACAAACAATAGAGACATGATAGAATCAATAAGACAAAACCATTAATCAATCTGACATAGTAATCTTAATGTCCATCGGATGCCCGCAAACACAACATGCATGATTAAAAATAGGTGAGATCTTGATCATGAACAGAGCTCACAAGATATAAACATGGTAGCACAAAGGAGGAGATACAACCATCTAGCTACTATATGGACCCATAGTCCAAGGTGGAACTACTCACGCTTCATACCGGAGGTTGGCATGATGAAGAAGAAGGCCTCCGGCATGATCTCCCCTCCGGCAGGTTGCCGGGAAGAGATTCAGATCCCCCTGATCTAGGGACGATGGTGGCGAAGGCTACAAACGGTTTCGTGGAATATTGATTGAGTACTTAGGGTTTATGCATCGGGGGGTCTTTATAGGCGAAGAGGCGAGGCAGGGGGCGGTCAGGGTGGTCACACCCCCCAGGAGCGGCTAGGGTTAGCCCGCGCTGCCAGGGGTGTGGCCCACTGGTGCCTCCCCTCCGTCTTGTACTCTAGCTCCATGTTCCCCACAGTAAAATATTGACTTTGGCTTTTGTCCCGTCCAATTACTAGAATATTGATTTTTCCATTTATGGAACCAAAAATAGAAGAAAACAGGCAACTGGCACTGTGGCATCTTGTTAATAGGTTTGTACCAGAAAACATATAAAAACACCACAAAGTGTAGACAAAGCAAAGCAAAGTAGATACTAAATAAGCATGGAACATCAAAAATTATAGATACGTTTCCGACGTATCAATAGCGAGCAGCTTGCTTGATCCACCGGCGAGTAAGAGGACGGGGAAAGAGACAGCGAAGGGGTACGGGGCCGCATCGGGCTGGTTTGGGCCAGGGATGGGTTGTAGCAAAGCAAGGGTAGTGGGCTGCTGGCCACTGCGTGTGTCCGACAGGGAGAGAGGAGAAGAGAGATGGGCTCGGCCCAGATAGCTTAGCTATAGGTTTTTATTTGCAAACCCTTTTTTCCTTTTGTGTTTTCTTTTCTCTCTTTGTATTTTCATTTTCAAATCATTTTTTGGATATTTTCAAAATAAAAAACTTTTGTAAACATTTTTGAAATACTACATGGGCCCTTATAACAATTTGGGCTCCATGATTTTGGGGGTTTTCAAATATTTCAGAACCATTTGAAAAAAATTCAAATAGAGGGAGGGAATTAGGGTTTAGGGTTTTGTGATTATTTTTTTCTTGCATGCATTTTAAAATGATGCTCATGAATGCACAATCAATTCCTTATTAGTATTTGGTAAAACTAGGTTTGTTACAGTGGCTGAGCAGAGACAGGATATATCAGATCTCAAGGCCCAAGTGGCCTAGTTGCTAGAGCAAATGGAGGCACAAATGGAGGAAATGTTGGAAGCAAGGTTAAGCCAGATCATTCCTCCTTAGCTGTGGGAGGGTCTAGCCTAGTGGAATGCTGCTGGTGGAGTTTGGCCGATACCCGTTCCCAGCATGTCCAACACCAACTCGGCCCAACACATGTTGCTGAACTTGGTGACCCCGCCCTCCAACACCTTGGCACAGCCGGTCGCATTGCTGAGCCCACCAGTGCCCAACACCAGCGCGCAGCCGGCACTTCCCAACACCAACACGCAGCCAGTGTTGCTTCATGATGCACGAGTAGGATGTTATGCAACCCCGCGTGTCCACATTTTCCAAGCTTGACGCCCTCTCGAAGGTAACTAATTATTCGTCATCGTAGGCCCGACTTCATACACCATTGTCGGTCTTTGATCGACTTCCACCTGATCATGATCCCCACCATGTTTTCCCGTAGGACGCTAATTGCACATTACTTTTGCATGTGGACGACGTGCTGAAGGATGTAGCCAAGGGTAGTATCATTCAACCGAAGATGCTCATGATGCACAACAAGTCGATCCCTGTTGGCATGTTCAGGGTCACCTTGGTAAGGATGTTGAAGGATTGCGACGACATTGACCCCCCAACCAACCTGAAGGAGCTGATGAGCATAAGACCCTTGGAGGTTGCTACGGCTGGCCCTTGCTATGGCCAAAGTCGCATATTCACCTTGCTATAGCCAAGAAAGGGCATCTCCCCACTGCCCCAATTGATAAGACATGGCAACCGGTGTTCGTCCACACCACCAAGAGGCGTCAGTAGTTAATCGCACACACGCCGTCTCCACATCCCGAGGACATGCATCAAGATGCACCTCACGTTGCCAACAATGAGGATGACGTTGATGGCTACCTCAACACCATGAGCACCGATGGATTATACATGCCTCATATTAGAGAGCCAGCCTCCCACGGTCAACAACCTGGTCGTCCCATGTCATGCACGCAGCGCATGCACTTCGGCGGCGCTTATGATCAAGAGACGCCTCCGGGTAATGCCGCTGGTCCACAACCCAAGCCGACGGTGACCATCAGCCCCACCACACTCCACAAGGCGGCCAAGGAGCAGTTAGGATGATCCACTGATCTTGCTGAGGCAGCCAAGAAGCTGAAGAAGGCCAGAAGCATAGCCAGAGCAAGAAGGCTTCGAGCCAGCCGCTTCCGAAGAAGATATTTCGGGCTTAGGACGGCGTGAGACGAGAGATCCGTGATTTCATGGCGCACATTGTGGGTAAGCCGATTCTAACTAAGGATATGCTCAAAGTCGCGGGTGGACCCATACAGGATATGAATTACTCAATTTTGTATCTTGAGAACACAGCTTCTTAAAGAGAAGAAGCTCGGGTACCCGGTATTCACATGCGAGGTGCCATCGGGCCATGGCTTCGTCGACAAAGCACCTGCAGACATATTCTTTGTGCGGTACGAGGACATATACAATCTCCTGCACTCGAAGCGGCTGGACTATTACTTGGTATGTATGTACTCGATCAATATGGTGTTGAAGGCCAAGAGGGAGAAAACTCGGGGCATCATGATTGTGGACCCCTACTACATGTGTGAGGTTGTCTTGGCCAACAATGGGGATCAGGCAATGGTGGCAGAGTACCTAGGGAATATCTTCCATGAGAACCAGACCAATGATTCCATTCTTCTGCCTTGCTTTCCCGAGTAAGTAAACACACATTAGGCCATCATCATAACAAATTCTTTCTTATACTTTTGTTGTCCTCTTCCAAAAATAATTAGTTATGTTTCAATTGTGTTGCGCAGAGGCATATACTTAACACTCATCTCCATTTGTCTGAGGTTGTCGCAAGCAACGTACTTCGACTCATCGAGTGACACAAAGCCGAAGGACTACGGCAGATTCAAGATAGTTCTAGATGATGCTCTACAAGTCTATGCTTCCAAGGGAGGCAAATTCTCCAAGGGAGGGGCAAGAACCAAGGATGGCAAACATGTGTTGTCATGGGAATGGCCACGGCAGATGCTACGATTGGCAGCGAGTAGTAGGAAGAAGGGCAAGGGCGGCCAGCCATCTATGGTGCAAGATGAGGGCGGAGACCCAAGGGTTTACCAAGGTTCACCCCCTCCCCCGGAGGTAAAGACCTACTCCTTCTAGATTGTATTATCGAGTGGTCACAATGGTGGCGAGCTCGGCAGCTAGGTAGCGAGTCGATGGGGTGTATGACGGAACATGATTACAGAGAGTACCCTAGGGAGGTTTATATAGGGGTACCTCGCTAGGGTTTACAGATATACAACCGAGTCAGTTAAGGACTCGGAGGACTTGACCTAATCCGACTAGGCCTAGCTATGCTTCCTGGCCTCTAGCTTCCAGTTGCCAGGTCCCTCCTTGAGTCGTGATCTAGTCGCCGTCCCGCAAGCCCACTCGCTAGGAGCTTGATCCAGTAGGAAACACCCTGCTGGGCATACCACATTCGGCATATCCCCATCAGTAGTGCCCGAGGCTATCATTGATTCAGTGTAGGTGTTCTTTGGCAGTCGGAGTATGCGGGTCCAATTTGTACACCCAGTCGAATAGGCGATTGAAACCTTCAATGAAGGAAGGAATCTCCCATATCTGTCTTGAGTCGCAGCACTGGCGTCCAATCAAATCACTGCGTTTGGGCGAATCGGTCGGCGATTCGAGTGAATGAAGTTTGACCGGCATCTTAGTCAAACTAGACGTTGGGTAATCCAACGGTAATATTGGCGTAATTACCATAAGGTAACGGCTCCTCTGAGATTGGCGGGAAGCGCCCCATTTATAAGGAGAGTGATGGGGAAAGTTACGAATATTCCTCGCATTTCTCTGACCCCGCGCATTCTCAGTCTTCTTCCTCCTCCCGATCAAAAATTTCTAGAGCGAGTGAGTCCAAATATCTGCTAGTGGCTCCTCTGAAGGACCAGTGGGGCAAATCCAATTGCACAGTGGCCTCTCTAAAGTCCTTCTAGGAGGCAGGGATTCTCCGTAAAGGAAAATGGTGGATCCCCGACGCTAGGGAGATGGAGCCCGACGCTCGCCCTAGAGAATTCATTTGTTTCTTGACCCACCTAGAAAGGGGGCTCGGCTTCCCCACGTCGGTCTTCTTCCAGCAATTTTGCGCATATTATGCAATCAAGCCCTCAGATCTGGGGCCACATAGCATGAAGCAGCTCACCATTTTCATGGCGTTCTGCGAGTGCTATCTGGGGTGTCGGCCCTATTTCCCCCTGTGGCTGGACTTGTTCCACGGCCGCGTCAGCCATGAGGGGTTAGGCGGCCCGATTCTAGCAGCGGGGAGCCTTACCTTCCAACTAAAGACCAAGGCTTCCTTTCTGGATCAGATGCTCCCAAAGAAAGTCGCCAGCGAGTGGAAGAAATATTGGTTTTATGTGAGCGAGTCGACACCGGACGGCGAGGTGTCGCTCCCAACATACACTACTGAAAGGAGTGAGCCGCGCCGGCTGCTAACAACCAAGCTTCCTCACGACTAGTGGATGGCCGTAGACGAGATGTTGACGCAGATCCAGACGCTCAAGAAGGAGGGTCTAGAGACCATCAACCTTTACAACTACTGGCTCGGGCGGCGACTGGTGCACTTTACCTCTTTCTTAGTCCTATTTGGATTTATGTCGTGCCCATCCAAGGCGATTTGAACCCACTGGACGTACCAATACACTGGCAAGCACGACGGGACGAAGGCGTGCTCGATGATTTGGAATGCTGACGATTCCGCTGCCGCGCTCAAGAAGATCACCAATTCGAAGTCCAGGCTCGCTCCGTATACCGCCACGGGGAAGCGCCAGGCACCGACAGTAAGTTCCTTCCTTGGCTTCGCAGTTGCAATGTTGCAGTCATGGTTCTCTGATAATTTTTCTTTGTCTTTGTCACTTATTTCAGTTCTTGGAGAACTACCTCCCTCCCATGGGCGATGACTCCTCCGGGTAGTTCGAAGCCTCGAGGGAGACATGCAGGAGCATAGCTCACGGCGCATGGCCACGCCTACAAAGGCCGCATGTAAGGCGGCGTCGCTCGCAAAGAAGAAGGCACCGAAGGCAGCATCGCCGCCGAGGCCGGCGTCCATTTTTGAGTCGGACGAGGAGGCCGATGACGCAGAGGTCGAGGCTTCGATGAAGATTCCGGAAGCAAAGGGATCAGGAGTCGAGGCTATAGTGGAGGGCGATATCTCACTTGCAGCGATCCCGCCACCAATCTTTGTGGTCCCGGGGCCGGGGTATGCCCTGGCCAGGGAGTCGAGGTCTGGGCCGGAGGAGCCTGCGGCTATGGGCTCATCGTCGAAGAAGCCTGTGGTGTCGTTTGCCTCGAGTGTGTTCGAGACAGGCCTCATGCGCAATCTGGGCCCGGAGTTGGAGAAGCCGGCGCACATCCGTAACGGTTTGCGCTTCATCCCGGTCGCCAAGGAAGTCTGTGTCGAGTCGTCCGGAGTGATTGTCGGGGTTCTTAGATGGGGTGTCGATCGCTCCATTTTGCAGGACCTGTGTCAAGAAGATTTTTCAGCCTTCGGTGGCCAAGGTGCTGCCAGTCGCTGCTGGAGGGGAATCCGACCCTTCCAAGAAGGGTGACGCGGTCGAGCAGCCGGCCGAGGGAAGTAAAAAGAGGAAGGAGGGCGACGTCGATTCTGCCGCTACTACTGAAAGGCCAGTCGGAGCCGCCGCGCCCTTGGAGGATGATGCGATCGCGGGATCGCATCTGGGCGAGATGACCACGCTGGTTGGAGTGTCGGTTCCCATGACTCGCACCCCGGCGGCGGTGGCTACAACATTTCCCTGCTTTATGGCGACGGCTACCGCTATGATGATAGGGATGCAGTCGCCTCAGGTGCCGGAGGTCGTGGATGGAGACGTTGGGCAGCAATGCGGGCAGACATCGTTCGTGCTATCGTCGGTGGATGCGATCGGGCTTCACAACATGCTAGGCGCTGCCATCCAAGTATGTCTAGTCCCCAAGGATCTAGTCGCTGAATTTCAATGGCTATATTCTTATGACTTTTGCTGTCTACTCCCCGAGTGGCTAGTCGCTGAATTTCAGCGGCTAGGCACTTAAGAACTTTTGTTGTCCAGTCCCCGAGTGGCTAGTCACTGTATTTCAGTGGCTATGCACATAATAACTTCTTCTATCCAGTCCCCGAGTGGCTAGTCGCTGAATTTCAGCGGCTAGGCACTTGAGAACTCTTGCTATTTTCTTATGTGTAATTTCCGTCGCAGGGCCTTCAACAGGAGTCATCGGAGAGGAAAGCCGCGAAGGAGTGCCTGGAGAACGACCTATGAGCCGCGCAGGAGGTTAACCAGCGACTGCGGGTGAGTATTCAAGCTTTGGGTGATTTTATGGTCTTATTTTGCGGGGTCTTATTTCAATTATCCTTTATAGAGAATCGCTTCGCCACGATCGCCAGGGCCCGTGAAGGTTACGTTCTAGCCTCTGGGCTGGAAACTGCGAAGTCGGCATTGTCCGCTGCGGAGGAGCGGATCGCCGTGTTGGAGAGGGAGCTGGAGACTACAAAAGCAGAGGCGACTTCGTCGGAGGAGAGGACCAAGGATACTCTCGTCGCGGCGGAGGGCGAGCGGAAGGTCTCCGATGCGTTGGTTGCTGGTCTGCAAGACCAGTTGATGGCTCTGCAGGACTTCACCATGGAGCAATGCCATTCACTTCTTGGTAAGTGTTCCTTTGATGTCTTCTTCGTAGTGGCAGGCGAGTCGCCACGCAGGAGAGTCCTCGAGCGGGTGAGGCTAAGGGTGCATTCCCTTGCGATTCTGACTTGGTATCGTTGCAGGGGCGATACGTGACGGAGATCCTGAGGTGCATACGTACAACGCTAAGAGGTGCGTGACGATGTTAGTGGACTCGGCCACCCTCTCGGCGGCGTGCATCCGGGTCGTTCTCCAAGGTATCTCGCCCACCGAAGTGATCCCTAGTGGGTTGATGGAGGTGTGGCGCTACCTCGAAGAGGCGCCGGCCATGGTCAACTGGATGGCGTGGTCGGCCTTTCGCCGCGGGGCCACGTCTGCGCTAATTCTTGGACTCGCACACTTCCCTGACGACTTCGACGTCGATGATGTCACCAGTGGGTATGCGACACCCCTGAGATCGGGGCTAAACAAATCCCAGACCTCCATCTGACATAAGCTTAACCTTGAGCTCGAGAATATCCAGTGAAGAATCGATAACACAACAGTGACCCTACGACACAAAAATTATTATACCAAGATCATAACTGAGCAGAGAACCAAATTATTACAAGCAGATGTCACTGATCACTAACATCAAACAACGGAAGGCAAATTATACTATTAAGTATAGCAAACTTAACAAATGGCCTAAGAGGACTGAAGCATAATGATGACGTCCCAGCCCATAGATTCTAGGTTACCGGCCGGTAACCCCAAGCTACTCGTCGATGTCAATGTAGTACGGAACTCGTCTTCGTGGGGGACACTTATTCTGCTACAAAAGTATCAACAAAGCAAGGGTGAGTACAGGGTGTACTCCGCAAGACGTATGGCTGGTGGAGTTGTTTTGCATAAAGCCATCTTTATTTATAAAACAAGAAGGAAAAGAATCTCGTTTAGTTAGAGTATTTTAAAAGGGGATAAGAGAGCGACATCTCCAAAGTATTGATCATCATATTTTGATATCCACAAAGTCATCATCAACTCTAAACTAGGATCACCCCCTCGTACCCATGAGGAAGCATCCTTAAGCAGATGTTCATCTGCCAAGTTTTATGATTAGTTTATAGTTCTCTATGATCTTAGAATCTGGTCACCAAGCATTCATAACCGTGAACACGGATTTTCAAAAGGATTTAACCCTGCAGGGGTGTACAAATTTACCAACACGTACTAACCTTCTCTTAATGCCACATGATTATCCCTCTTCCTTGGAAGGCCAGCAGAGGGTGGTTAGACACGACCTTTACCTTGCTTTCGTCTAAATCCATGAGTCTCCAAGAAATGGTTTTGTCAGCCCAATGTCTATGTCCAAGGATCGGGAGTACTCCCAGAGCCACCTTCCTCCTTGGTCACGCCCTATATGATGCACCATCTCCAACCCATCCAACTATGCAAATGCCAAATCTCAAACTACGGACTCATGGGTCAAACTAGACAAGTTAGTGAATCGAGGGGTTTTCCAGGCCCCCTGTGGCTCTATGATTATCTCGGTTCCAAAAGCAAGAACTCAGTTCCTAGTGGTGGCGAGCATGGGACTAGAAAAACCACATCCCACCGTGGCCTACCATACAAGCCTTAGCATGTTTAATCTCATCTCATCTCATCACGTTCTCCTGTCATACTAGATTATCTGCATCTGATACATCATCTAGATGAACCAGACTCAAAATCTATGCATGTCTAAGAAAGACACATATATAAGCTGTAGCAGAGCACACAAGCCAAACATAGTTATGCTAGGAGCAGTGGATTATGTAATATAAGCTCAAAGCGAGTAATGCAATAGATAGGATACTCTATCTATCGATAAAAGACCATAGTAGAATCATATGCATCATGGCAGGAATTGAAATGCTTTCGAAAACATAGGATTACATCATGGTGGGGCTATGCTTGCCTTTGCTAGTTGATAACTGCCATGATAAAATCCTATGATTTCAAAAGCATTTCAATTCCTGCCATGATGCATACGATTCTACTATGGTATTTTATCGATAGATAGAGTATCCTATCTGTTGCATTACTCACTTTGTGCTTATATTACCTGATCCACTGTTCCTAGCATAACTAGGTTTGGCTTGTGTGCACTGCTAGAGCTTATATCTGTGTCCTGCTTAGCCATGCATAGCTGTCAGTGCTGGTTCATCCAGATGATGTATCAGATGCCGAGAATCTAGTATGACAAGAGAATGTGATGAGATGAAATCAGTGATATGAGATTAAACATGCTAAGGCTTGTATGGGAGGCCACGGTGGGATGTGGTTTTAGTCCCATGCTCGCCACCACTAGGACTCGAGTTCTTGCCTCTTGAACCAAGACGAGCGTACAACCACACGGGGTTTATGGGGACCCCGTGATTGACTAACTTGCCTAGTAGATTCCATGAGTCACATAGTTCGGGCGTTCCATTCGACATGCATTCTGGATCTTCTCGAAGGCGGTGAAGGAGGTGCATTCATAACAGGTAGGTAAGTGTGGTTGGGGTTGCTTGGGATGGATGGATCCCCTGGTTAACCAACCTCGCCTCACATCTTTAAGTACCGGCTTCGGGATTTGACCCGTTACGGCAGAACCATACTTATTGCGTGACTCATGGTCTCAGAGAAAGCAAGGTAAAGGTCGTGTCTAACTACCCTCTGCCGGCCTTCCAAGGAAGAGGGATAATGATTCTAGCATTAAGAGAAGGTTAGTACGTGTGGGTAAAGTTGTACACCCCTGTAGGGTAATAATCTTTCGGAAAGTCATGTCCACGGTTATGGACGACTTGGGAATGGATGTGAGATCATAGAGATCTATAACATTATCGTAAAACTTGGTAGATCAACGTGTGCTTAAGGATGCTTCCTCATGGGTACAAGGGGGTTATCCTAGTTTAGGTGATGATGATTTGGTGGATGTCAAAAGATGATGATCAATATTTTAGAGATGTCGCTCTCTTATCCCCTTTTAAAATACTCTAATTAGACAAGATTCTTCTCTCTCTTGTTTTATAAACAAAGATGGCTTTATGCAAAACAACTCCACCAGCCATAAGTCTTACGGAGTACACCCTGTACTCACTCTTGCTTTGTTGATACTTTTGGCAGAGTAAGTATTCACCTAAAGACGAGTTCCGTATTATAGAAGACACCGACGAGTAGCTTGGGGTTCCCGGCCGGCAGCCTGGAATCTATGGGCTGGGACGTCATCGTTATGCTTGAGGCCTCTTAGGCCATTTGTTAAGTTTGCTATACTTAATAGCATAATTTCCCTTCCGTTGTCTGATGTTTGTGGTCAGTGACCTCTGCTTGTAATAATTTGGTTCTCTGCTCAGTTATGAGCTTGCTGTAATAATTTTTGTGTCGTAGGGTCATTCTGTGTTATCGATTCTTCTCTGGATATCCTCGAGCTCAAGGTTAAGCTTATGTCAGATGGAGGTCTGGGATTTGTTTAGCCCTGATCCCGGGGGTGTCACAGGTCTTGGTATCAGAGCAGTACCGACCGTAGGAAAACCTTGCTATTGGTCGATGTTGAGTCTAGTGATTGTGAAAACTATTTTAAAGCTAAAACTATTTTTGAAAACTCTAGTATGCTTCTTTTACTTCTTATCCAGGTTCTCTCTAACTCTAGGTTATCTTATCTTGTGTTGAATTTGAAAAACTTTTGATATCTCTTCTAGTCTTTCAAATTTTAGGTGCCTTTCTGGCATGTCGTTTCTAAGCTAGTTGACCTAGGGTTGAGTTCTCTAGAGTTGTGTGTGTTGTGAACTCCTTGTTTCCCTTGGCTCTTGTTCAGCTGAGAGATTCCTTTCTATCATGATCTCTCTATCTTTTGGACCCACAATATTATATTGTTGGATCTGAAGTATTCTGTTCTAGGATTCGAGGTTTCCTTTCGCCTCGTGTCCCTCCTTTTTGTTTGTTTAGGTACTTCAGAAGTCATTTCTTATCTTAGAAGCTACTTTGTGATTACTACCTTGTAGTGTACGCCATGTCACTCAAGTAGTAGTTACTTCCTTTCTCGGGTTTTAACCCTTGGAATTGAACCGAAGATCCCCGATTGTGCTGGATTCTGATGTTGTGAATCTTGTACATGAAGCTGACCTTTAACCCAAGATCATTCCTTTGACCCCTATTGTTAATGTTTATACATTACCTCAGGATGATTGGTACTAGAATTCCAGTCTTCACGCTTGTGGTTATTGTCGCGATTGATTTGTGACAACTAAGGACTTCCCCTACCAGTAGCTATGGAAGATGTCCTTTAATGGAACAAAACAGATCACAACAAGAGTACTCCTCGAGAGTCTGACATCTATAATCGTGACTCTGCCACACCTTACCCCTTCCTTGCATTGTTCTTCGGAAGATTGTTGACTTATGTATCCACATGTCGGGATTTTATCCTGAGCATGTTCTTTTTCCCTTGTTGTTTTCTAACCTTTGTTTACCAGTTGGTAGCGAAGCAGTAAATGTGCATTGGTGTCTTCCAATGCAAGATACTCTTGTGTCCGTCATGACAAACCATTTCGCGATGTTAGGAGATAAAAACTCCAGTACCTCGTCATTTCTAGGACCAGGTCAAAGTGTTGTAATCCGCAGATAAAGAGGCATTGATTACCTTCTATTTGTTCTACCTTAAAGTGTCACACTCTTTTATTAAGAGGTCGTGCTAAGTTTCCATGACCCCTTAATGAAGTGATACTCTTACACATAATTACCCACCCTTACTCGAGCTTCCATGCTCGTGAATGATCCGTGTGTGTAATAATGTGGTCATCTGAGATTCATAGAAATTATTATTGCTTTGATCTCCAAGGACATTTGTGTCATTCTTAGCGTGATTGGTTAACCCTATCACTAAGTGAAGTTTGACTATACTACCAAATCCGTTACTCTGGTACACTCTCTTCGGTCAAAGAGTTAGTCTTGTGCCAAAACTCTGAGACTAAGTTTGTTTACCTTACCAAGCAAGTTTCCTCTCGAACTAAGTGACTTATCGGTGGTTCATGATATTCTAGACGTCTACTAGAAGTATCACCTTGTTGCCACATGACCGTGTTGTAAAGTTCTTGAGCACGCAAGTTCTCTGAACTGCTCTTTTCTCCAAGGATCCCTGCTGGATACCCCTGAACTAGTTGGTTGAGCTTAAACAACAACTTGGAGAGTTGTAAGACAAAATTCTATCCGACCCAGTTCCTTCATAAAGGGATGTCTAGTTTTGTTCTTGCTGAAGAAACATAATATCTCCTTTGAGGATATGTTATTGTCCCCCACCTTTGATTTGATTTGGGTTACTGTCAAATCAAACTCAGTTCCAAGGATTATCTCGATGATGTTTATTCATGTGATGTTTCACTTGAGTACATCTTCGTGTCCTTTGATCTGACCAATATTTTTGTCTTGTTCACGCAACATATGAGTCCATCTTATTGGAGTGTCTCGATAAGTTTGTTGTTGAGCCCATTGATGACATCCTTATCTTCTCCATGTTAGATTTGATTCATATGGAACATTTGGCATTAATGTTGGAAACTTTCGAGAACCATCCTTGAGTCATCTCGAAGTATGTGTTTTGGATGTTAGAAGTAACCTTCCCCGGTTCATGTGCAAACATTGAAAGATGTCGCCGTGGATTCGAATAGAGTTAACTCTGTTCTTAAGGATACACCTGTGTTTTATTGTTAGTACTTCATATGTAGGCAGTTGTATTTCGACAAGTTGCTAATACATGGGTACATCAATCTAGCTCAGTCTTTTGGAGCTTAGCACTATAGTCCATATCTTGAGAATCTAGTGACTTTACCTTTGCGGTAAATGTTGCAAACTTTCTATTCAGACATGCTGAGTCTGAAGTATCATTCCACCTAAACAAAGTTGAATCTCAAGCAACAACGATGGTTGGTGTTCCTCAAGATTTTGACATAGGTCTCTTTGTCAATCTGGCAAATTGAGTAACGGTTGACACAATTAGCCGGAAAGACCTTTTGTTATATTCTCTTAATTCAGCAGTAATAACCACTCTTCATGAGGCTACTTCTATAATTTGTTGTAAGAGTTGTTCTTATGGTTTCCTTTGTATCCGAAGTTTGACCTTTACCTGATGTTTGATTTTCTAAACATCAAGGAGAACATTTAAAGTAGTGTTGCTAAATGTCTCACGGTCAATCCTCCAGACCCTTTTATGTTGGCAACTATTGTTGTGCTAAGTAATTGAAGTCTGAGAATGAAGTTTCTTTCTTCTCGTGTCATCGGAATCTTCTTATCTATTCATCTAGTGGTGTAAAGTGATATCATGATCTCTGGCAAAGTTTTTTGATAGACCTTGATGAATAAAGAGTTTCCTTCGTTTTCTTTCGCATGATTTAAGAGTGACTATGATTTTTGGTAATCAATAGTTCCTCTCGCTACATGTTCCTTGTGACTCTTAAGAGTCCTCTCCACGAAAACATCTCTCTGTCTTGACCTTCTGTTGGATGAAAGAGTGACCCTCTGTGTCAAAAGTAGTTCAACAGCTTGGTTTTGTTGATCCATATCTCTACAACCCAAAAATCTCTATTTAAGACGTTTATTAGAGGTTCCCTATCGAAGTCTGTGTTATCTTCTTTCTGTTGGAACCTCCCTTTTCAGAAGCATAAACCCTTTTGTAGGCCCCATGGTCTCAATCTTTATCAAGATCATCTATCTAACAACTTAATACCTTCCTCCTTTGTTTCCTCCGTTACCTTGACGTGTTTCATGTTCGTCATCTCAGAGTTGTTCTGAACACTCCATTCGTGAGTTGACCATGAGATACTACATGTGTTGTTTAGTGTGTCCCCTCTTATCTTTAGAGTGACATTGTTTCTTTCTCTCTCTGTCTCTCTTCCTACCTTTGGAATCTCGGGTCGAGATTCTCATAAGGGGGATAGAGCTGTAACACCCCAGTTCTAGATAAAAATTATTTAGGGTTTGTTGGTGCATCATGAGCATCATGTTTCAAATTGTGCATTGAATAAATAAATCAAAACCCTAAAACCCTAATCCTCCCCTCTCTTTTTGAAATGCATTCAAAAAGGTTTTGTATTTTGAAAAGTGCCAAAATTATGGATCCCAAATGGACTAAAGGGGCCCCAAAATGATATACTAGTTTTACAAACCCCTCTAGTATTTTTAGATAACTCAAAGCAGTTTTAAATTGGAAAATACAAACCTAAAACAAATTACAGAAAAAGAAAAGAGTTCCTGTAAAAAAAACAACCTATCCACTGCCTCTCTCCCTCTCTATCACCGTCGCCGTGACTACCTGTCGCCGCTGTCGCTGCTCCCCGCTATGCCGCCGTCTGCGATGACCCTTTCCTAGCGGCGTTGCCACTTTCTGGTCCATTGCATATCGCTCGTTTGAACGCACCCCTCCATGCTAGCTCGCTCGTCCTCTAGCACCCCAACCACCGTCGGCCGACATGTCTCTGGCGAGCCCATGTGGCGTCGACGTGGCACCTGCGTGGCAGTCACGTGGGTGTTGACCCCGCTTGGCCAGCGTGGCTAGTTGACCTAGCCCTGGGCCCAGTCGTCAGTGACTGAGGCTAGCCTCAGCCACAGTACCAAATGACCCCCTCCCCATGTGATGTCAGCCTTGTGTCATGCTGAAGCACTAATTAATTTTAAAATGGTTTAATAATTTCCAGAAATTGTTATAATCTTGTAAAATCAATAACTTATTATTTATAAGTCATAAAAATACAAATAATATGTCAAAATGTTCAGAAAAATGAGAACAATATCTTTAAACTATAATCATGCATTGTTAAGCAACTTACATGACAAGTTTAATTAGAACAACCTAGTAACCCCTCACAGGTGATTTCGGAGTTTCCCGAGTTAGGGTTTATGCCCCTCGGAACCCCGATTAAATTGGTGAGCCTGCCTTAGGGTTACATTTCAATACAATTCAACTTGTCATATCATCATTCTTGCTTGAGCATTGCATCGATGCCATGTGTTGATTGTTTCTCTTTCTTTCTGGTGTTTGGTTCTTTCCGGTAGAATACGATATCGAGATCGAGATCGAAGACCGAGATCAACACCGTCGAAGTTCGAAGATCGACGAACAATACTTGACCAACTATAAACAAGTCCAGTACAAGGCTCCCGAAGATATCAACGGGCAAAGGCAAGCATAGCCCCACCATGATAAAATCCTATGATTTCAAAAGCATTTCAATTCCTGCCATGATGCATACGATTCTATTGTGGTCTTTTATAGATAGATAGAGTATCCTATCTGTTGCATTACTCCCTTTGTGATTATATTACGTGATTCACTGCTCCTAGCATAACTAGGTTTGTCTTGTGTGCACTACTAGAGCTTATATCTGTGTCCTGCTTAGCCATGCATAGCTGTCAGTGCTGGTTCATCCAGATGATGTATCAGATGTCGAGAATCTAGTATGACAGGAGAATGTGATGAGATGAGATCAGTTATATGAGATTAAACATGCTAAGGCTTGTATGGGAGGCCACAATGGGATGTGGTTTTTGTAGTGCCATGCTCTCCACCACTAGGACCCGAGTTCTTTCCTCTTGAACCAAGATGAGCGTACAACCACACGGGGTTTATGGGGACCCCCTGATTGACTAACTTGCCTAGTAGATTCCATGAGTCACATAGTTCGGGCGTTCCATTCGACATGCATTCTGGATCTTCTCGAAGGCGGTGAAGGAGGTGCATTCATAACAGGTAGGTAAGCGTGGCCGGGGTTGCTTGGGGTGGATGGAGCCCTTGGTAAACCAACCTCGCCTCACATCTTTAAGTACCGGCTTCGGGATTTGACCCGTTATGGCAGAACCATACTTATTGCGTGACTCATGGTCTCGGCAAAAGCAAGGTAAAGGTCATGTGTAACCACCCTCTGCCGGCCTTCCAAGGAAGAGGGATAATGATTCTGGCATTAAGAGAAGGTTAGTATGTGTGGGTAAAGTTGTACACCCCTGCAGGGTAATAATCTTTTGGAAAGCCGTGTCAACGGTTATGGACAACTTGGGAACGGATGTGAGATCATAGAAAACTATAACATTGTCGTAAAACTTGGTACATCAACGTGTGCTTAAGGATGCTTCCTCATGGGTACGAGGGGGTTATCCTAGTTTAGGTGATGATGATTTGGTGGATGTCAACAGATGATGATCAATATTTTGGAGATGTCGCTCTCTTATCCCCTTTTAAAATACTCTGACTAGACGATATTATTCTCTCTCTTGTTTTATAAACAAAGATGGCTTTATGCAAAACAACTCCACCAGCCATAAGTCTTGCAGAGTACACCCTTTACTCACCCTTGCTTTGTTGATACTTTTGGCGGAGTAGGTGTTCACCTGAAGACGAGTTTCGTATTACATCGATACCGACGAGTAGCTTGGGGTTCCTAACCGGCAGCCTGGAATCTATGGGCTGGGACATCATCGTTATGCTTCAGGCCTCTTAGGCCATTTCTTAAGTTTGCTATAATTAATAGCATAATTTGCCTTCCGTTGTCTGATGTTTGTGGTCAGTGACCTCTGCTTGTAATAATTTGGTTCTCTGCTCAGTTATGAGCTTGCTGTAATAACTTTTGTGTTGTAGCGTCACTACTGTGTTATCGATTCTTCTCTGGATATCCTCGAGCTCAAGGTTAAGCTTATGTCAGACGGAGGTCTAGGATTTGTTTAGCCCTCATCCCGGGGGTGTCATAGGTTTTGGTATCAGAGCAGTACCGACCATAGGAAAACCTTGCTATTGGTCGATGTTGAGTCTAGTGATTGTGAAAACTATTTTAAAGCTAAAAGTATTTGCAAAAACTCTAGTATGCTTCTTTTACTTCTTATCCAGGTTCGCTCTAACTCTAGGTTATCTTATCTTGTGTTGAATTTGAAAAACTTTTGATATCTCTTCTCGTCTTTCAAAGTTTAGGTGCCTTTCTGGCATGTCGTTTCTAAGCTAGTTGACCTAGGGTTGTGTTCTCTAGAGTTGTGTGTGTTGTGAACTCCTTGTTTCCATTGGCTCTTGTTTAGCTGAGAGATTCCTTTCTATCATGATCTCTGTATCTTTTCTACCCACAATATTATATTGTTGGATCTGCAGTGTTCTGTTCTAGGCTTCGAGGTTTCCTTTCGCCTCGTGTGCCTCCTTTTTGTTTGTTTGGGTACTTCAGAAGTCGTTTCTTCTCTTGGAAGCTACCTTGTGATTACTACCTTGTAGTGTACGCCATTTCACTCAAGTAGTAGTTACTTCCTTTCTCGGGTTTTAACCCTCGGACTTGAACCGAAGATCCCCGATTGTGCTGGATTCTGATGTTGTGAATCTTGTACATGAAGCTGACCTTTAACCCAAGATCCATCCTTTGACCCCTATTGTTAATGTTTATACATTACCTCAGGATGATTGGTACTAGAATTCCAGTCTTCACGCTTGTGGTTATTGTCGCGATTGATTTGTGACAACTAAGGACTTCCCCTACCAGTAGCTATGGCAGATGTTCTTTAATGGAACAAAATAGATTTGTTTAGCCCTGATCTCGGGGGGATCAAAGATTCATAGCGTTGGGGCTTTATTCATTTGGCTGGTCGAATCAGGGGACCTAGGCGGAGCTCCTGGCACCGTCATATGGTCGAGGGGAGGCTGGGAATAGCGGGGCGCCGACGAGGTCTGCAAGCTAGGGTTTCAGGAAGCTCGACAGAGAGAGGGAGCGAGTATGGGGGAACAGAAACTGGACACGGCTAGGATTCCTCGTGATTCCAGGGGTCTGGTAGGCAGCGAACAATGACGGCGAGGATCTTCGCGCCAGCGAGCGGCGACACTATCGACACGCAGAAGCTTCCCGAGATTGACAATGCGGATAGAATGGATGAAAGGGTATGGGCCAGGTGGGCCAAGATGGGCCACGGATGGTCTCTGGCAGCAGCGCATGAGCGGCGAGGAAGGGCGAAGAGAGATGGGCAGGCTGGATGCAGCCTAATTAGCTGTTGCTGCTCTAATTTATTTCCAGAAACTATTTTCTTTTCCTGATTTCTTCTCCTATTTTGTAATTTCATTCCAAATTTTGTGTTGAATCATTCAAAAGTACCAGAGGAGTTTGTAAAACATTAAAATATTGTGGGGCCCTTTTACTCTGTTTGGGCTCCAAAAGTTTTGGTAGCTTTCAAAATATTCAAAATCATTTGAATGGATCTCAAGAGAGGGAAAAAACTAGGGTTTTAGGCTTTTGTATTATTTTCATTAATGCACAAGTTAATACATGATGCTCATGAATGCTCAAACAAGCCCTAAGTATAGATTAGCTAAAACTGGGTGTTACAGGGTACCCCTCGGCGATTGGCTCCGTAGAGATCTCTGAGGTGCTTAAGCTTACCACCAAGGTGGCTCCTTATGCCGAGCGGGTGTTGGCGATGGGCAACTTGCTGCCGTACCAGGAGACGGTGGTGGCGCTGAATGATTTCGAGCGGCAGCATCGCGACCTGAAGTCAGAGCATCCCTTCCGATCGGCTATGGCCAAGAGCCTTCCGACCTACCCGACGAACCCGTGGGAGCCCTTCATCCAGGTCAGGTGTGGTGGCGGCGGATCGTCTTCGAAGCCTATGAAATAAGAAAGTTCCTTGGGCCTTTTTGTATTAGTAATAGCGAGTAGATCTTTTGTATGAATCCTTGATCGTGAACAATGTATTTTGTTGCTAAGGGAAAGGAAAAATGTTTAATCAATTCGAGTTACTTTGTGATTTTGTTTGTTGTGCGAGTCCCCAAGCGCGTCCACCCTTTAATGGGGTTTACCTTGCGTGTTTGTAAGTTCATTTGTTTTATACTGGTAGTTAGTTAGAGTCGACTCGCCATGGCTCGTAGAGCCAGTTGCTTGGCGACCCCAAGGGGTGCTCTATACTTGGTTGTTTTTCCGAAAACTAGGGGGTCGGTTAGGAGAGTCCCCGAGCGTGGTAGTTATCTGTTCTAGTCGCATGCCCGAGGTAGGTGAGGATGTAGTGCGTTGTTTGTAATGTGTCGCTCCACCTGGCATGGAAAGCCAGTTGCGTGGCGAGTTCGGGGCAAGCTCTCTTACTTGGTGTGTTCTCGAGCCACGTGGGTTTAGACTTACGCGAGTCCCCGAGCGTGGTACTTAATCGTTCGAGTCGCTGTGCCAAGGATGTGGAGGATCAGTCGCTGTATGAAGCGTGTACGGTTGTCTTGGCCTGATGGGCTAGTCGAGCGGGGCGACTCCGATGGGGGCTCCGGGTTGCCGTTTTCGTGGATGACGCAAGGCCCAAATACTTTCGGTGCCCTTGTGCAGCACTAGTTAGCCGTGTCGGTCGCTCAGTCAAGGGTTGACTTCCATGGGTAGCGTATTGCTGAGATTAAGAGTGCGCTTGGCACAAGAATTTGGCGAGTAGGAACAATTTCTGTGAGCCGAGTTTATTATATTGCATGGCGGGGGAGTACAAGTCAGAGTTCTACGTGTAGAACTTCCTTATGAGGTTTACATTCCACGGCCGCTTGACGTCGAGTTGACCGTCACCTCGTACATCGATGAGGTAGTAGGCGTTGTTGGCGAGGACTCGCCCTATGGCGAATGGTCCCTCCCATGGGGGAGAGAGCTTGTGCATGCCCTTCTTGTCATGGATCAGTCGCAGGACCAGGTTGCCTTCCTGGAAGGTGCGAGTCCAGACTCGGCGGCTGTGGTAGCGGCGGAGTCCCTGCTCGTAGATGGCGGTGCAGGAGCGACATAGGTCGCGTGCTTCGTCGAGCTGGTCAACCCTGTCTTGGCGTGCGAGTTCGTTGTTAGCCTCTGCGTAGTGAACAAACTGAGGCGAGTCGTGTTCCAGGTCAGCTGGCATGATGGCCTCGGTGCCGTACACCATGAAGAAGGGCGGAAACCTAGTTGACCGGTTGATGGAGATGGGGATGCCTCATATGATGGAGGGGAGATCTTCGACCCAGCATCCCAGAGTTCGCTCGAGGCGAACTTGCAGTCGCGGCTTGAGGCCATGTAGGATGCTTTGATTGGCGCATTTTTCCTGGCCGTTTGACTCCGGGTGGGCGACCGAGGCGAGGTCGAGCCGTATGTTGTGCTCCTCGCAGAATTCAGCCATGGAACCCTTTGCGAAGTTGGTGCCTTTGTCCGTGATGATGCTGTGCGGGAATCCGTAGCGGTAGATGAACTCGTGGAGGAATTTGGCGGCGGTCTTCCCGTCGCGCTTCTGAACTGGCTTGGCCTCGACGCACCTATTGAATTTGTCGTTTGCGACCAGGATGTGGGTGTAGCCAGAAGGAGCCGTTTCGAAGGGGCCCACGATGTCCATTCCCCACACGGTGAATGGCCAGGTGATGGGGATCGTCTTGAGCGCCTATCTAGGGATGTGTGTATAGTTGGCATACTTCTGGCACCCGACGCAGCGTTGGACGATGTCGACGGCGTCGGCATGCGCAGTGAGACAGTAGAAGCCATGTCGCATGGCCTTGGCGACTAGAGACCAGGAGCCGACGTTGTGGCCGTAGTCGCCGGCGTGAATGTCCTGGAGGATCTTGCGTCCTTCCCCTGATTGGACACAGTGTTGGAACACGCTGGTCATGCTGCGCTTGTAGAGGTCGTCGTTGATGATGAAGGATTTGCAGCATCGCACTATCATGCGTTCCTCCGTTTCGTCCGAAGGCAGCATCACGCTCACAAGGTAGGCGAGGTATGGCACGGTCCAGTCGATGGGCTCCGAGACCATGGCGACCAGGGCAGGATCTGGTTGTAGAGGTATCCCGACGTCGATCTCCTTCGGAGGGGAACCTAAAGGCTTGTGGATTGTGTCGACGAAGACGCCCGCGGGTGGAGTTTGCCGAGACGATCCGGTACGGGAGAGGGCGTCGGCCTCCTCGTTCTTGTCCCTATCGATCCACTCGACGGAGTAGCCGGCGAAGTGGCCCCCAGCTGGTCCACCGCCTGGCGGTATGCTGCCATGTTGGGGAAGATGGTGTCGCAGGAAACAGCGACTTGTGCGGCGACGAGGTCGGAGTTACCGTAGAACCATAGGATATTGACATTCATCTCCTTGGCGGCCCACATGCCGTGAAGGAGGGCCTCGTATTCGGCCATGTTGTTGGTGCTGGGTGTGAAGTCGAGTGTAGTACGTAGCGGAGTTTGTCTCCTTTGGGGGAGGTGAGTATCACCCCAACCCTTGTGCCGTCCGCGTTCTTGGACCCGTCAAAGTGGAGCGACCAGTAGTGGAGGTATGGCAGCTTCTCTGGCTGTTGCATCTCTTCCCAGTCGACAAGGAAGTCCGCTAGGTCTTGCGTGGCTCATACTTGATGTTTTGGACGCCGATTTTGATGGCCCACTTGGCAACTCGCGCGGTCACCTCGCGGTTGCGGATGATGTCCTCTAGTGGCGCGGAGGAGACGACCGTGATGGATTGATCCTGGAAGTAGTGTGGAAGCCGCCGCTGGGCTCGGAAGACCGCGTATACTAGTTTTTGGTATTGCGGGTAGCGCTACCGTGAGTCCGTGAGGACCTCGCTGATGTAGTATACCGGGCGCTGTACGGGGCGCTCCTTTCCCACTTCTGGTCGCTCAACGACCATCACGGCGCTGACCACTCGCATGGATGCCACGATGTAGACGAGCATCGGCTCCTTGTCGACGGATGCGGCGAGTAGGGGTGTGGAAAGAAGCCCTTCTTTTAGTGCTTTTAGCGCATCGTCTGCCTTGTTGTCCCATTGGAACGTGGGGTTCTTGCGCATCAGACGATAGAGAGATATTTCCTTCTCGCCTAGCCGGGGGATGAAGCCACTGAGAGTCAAGAATCGACCAGCCAGCTTCTGGATATCGCGAGGCACTCGGGTTTCCTGAGTTGTGCGATTGTGTCGATCTTGGTGGGGTTCGCCTCGATGCCTCCCTTGGAGACTACGTACCCCAGGATCTACATGGTAGGCACGCTGAAGGTGTACTTTCCTAGGTTGAGCTTGATCTTGTACCTCCGCAGATTTGTAAAGGTTTCGGCCAGGTCGACGAGGTTGTTTCATCTTGATATGATTTTCTGAATATAGTCTGTATATGTATTTTTTTTCATGTATTTCTTTAGTCCGACATGTAAGATGTAACTTATAGGTAGCTGATTTGATGCTTATTTTGTTGGATAAATTAGTATACAAACATTATTGTAATGCTTATTTTATGGCCTTATGTTATGTATGGTCAAATTATTTTTATATTTTTTCATGAGTTTGTGAACTTAAAGTGTACAAGTACGTGATGCGATTTATGACTACGTGTTACTGTTTATAATTTTTATGTGTTATTTATATAAAAGTGGTGTTGTCCGCAATATGTTTACAATGTGCTATTGTTTATAAGCAATGGTAATATCTTCATATGTTGTTGTTTAAGACATTTTTTTGCTATTGTGAAAAAAAGACATTTTTTTCCTAAATTTAGTGGGTTAAAACACGGGTATTTCTATCCACGGGTATTTTTTTTAACCTGTTGGGTGACGGGTATAGAAAAAAGTTATACCCATTTATAGGTATGAGACGGGTGACGGATAAGATTTAAGGAGACGAGGACAGGTACAGGACGTACCCATACCCTGCGGGTGCCATCCCTAAACCCAACGAGTTATTTGCATTTTACTCGGCCTACTTTTATAATAACTTTTTACTAGTCCTCACCCATAACTACTCCTCCGACCATATTAGTTAGACTTAAATTTGTCTCTAACACTAAAACTTAACTAGATACATTCGTATCTATATGATTCTACGTCAATTAATATGGGTCAGAAAGAATAATATAATTTATAAGAGTTATATACACTTTTAGTCCCACATCTTGCCACGTGAGAGCGTTTTAGTCTTACATCTTACAAAGTGAACGCTACTAGTCCCATAACTTGCATCCTAAGAACATTTTAGTCCAATTTAATTAGACTTTATCGAGTTTGACTGATTTTGACCAAATTCATCAACTTGTGGCATCACATTTTTTTTAGAGCGGACGTATAAAATAGATAAAAATGTGGCAAGCTAGTGAATCGAACTCATGATCTTTGAGTTCCTATTCACCTCCTTAAGCCAGTACGTTAACGAGTGCTATAAAGGATGGAATCTTTTTATCTAATATAAGCGCCCACCTTCACTGTTAGCATAATTTTATACGCCATCTGTGAAGGTCTTTATTTAAAACTCGGGCTACGTGGCCTTTATTTGAACATTTGAAAAATGCAATTCTAAGCATCAAAATCACCTTAAAAATTACATATATGTGGACAATGATATAAGATTTTAGTGTGCAAAATTTTAGCCTGGATTGATTTGTATTAGAGGCCACAAAAAAGAAAATTCTAGCAAGATTTGAAGGTGCACCGCTTGCAAACCGGATCTCTAATTTTGTCTTTTCTACGGAGCCCAGAGCACAAATTATTTTATATTGAAAATTTATATTTCTTTTATAAATTTTTCAATGTAAGAATATGTATTTTTTGAATATCCAAAAGAAATGCTTAGATGTAGCTCGGATATACACACTCGATCAATAAAGATCACTAGTTCCGCCCTTTGAATGTGAGCATTTTTAAGTGTGAGCGCGCTTATATTGTATAAAAGTGTTACGTCCGTTTGTGTAACAATCAGCATCGTTCAACCCAATGGTTTAATAAAATGATTAGCAATGCAGAGGTCATGAGTTCAATTCCATTATTTTTTATATTTTTATTTAATTTGTAAAAATATACAAGGATTATTTGCTATAGGGTTGATGAATTTGGTCAAAATCAGTGAAACTCGATGAAGTCTAATTAAATTGGACTAAAATGTTTTAGGGATGCAAGTTGTGGGACTAGTAGTGCTTACTTTGTAAGATGTGGGACTAAAACGCTCCTACACCCCAAGATGTGGAACTAAAAGATCCGACGAACGAGAAAAATTTGGTCCAACACGCCTGGCTAGTAATTATGTGGGAAAAAAGAATACATAAACAGAACCGGTCGAACACACGAATAGAGCATCGACAAAGATTTTTCTCGGACGAGCGCCGCACGCCGCCAAACGGGAGGTCGCCTCCACACCCATGCTACCGTACTTTGTAGCTTTGCACCATGGACCATTGAGGTGTCATCTGACTAAACTAGCGAAGAAGATGCGACTAAAATGTTTTCATGTTTTTCTTTTGAAATGTGCATATATTAATATTCAAAGATATTAATTACACCCGGCCTCTTCAACAACGCAATACCCTATTGGCATTACGGATGCACACAGCCAACAAAAGATAAAGAAAACTAAGAAATAAAAGACCTGCTACAGTGTTCGGTCCTAGCAGCAACAGTATAACTGTCAACACCCGGATTTTTAATCCCAGTTGCCTGTTAATTATGCTATACATCGCAATCCCAGAATTACCATTTTTGCGAGACAAAACAGAATTGGATACCATAGTACATCATCCATTACAAATCGTACATAAGTTCTTACACAAATAGGGATCTCATGATCCAGTTCTTAATACAACTTCAAGCAGCGGAATACGCAATAATAACGGTAGCATAGGCGAAGCTCCATCTTCGGGACCACAGGCAATGCTGACGATGGGAGATGATCCTAGTTGTCGTAACCTTCCTAGATTCCATCCCCAGGTACTCCTCTTCATAGTCTGGCCACGGGAATAGTCAGCAACAAAGCCATGAGTACTCTTTTAGTACTCGCAAACTAATACTAACAAGTGAAAGGGGTTTTTGATAATAGGACACTAGGCTCTAGGGTTGTTTTGCAAAGCCAGATTTATCTCTACTAAGTTTAGAAACAACGAATGCTAGTTAAGATTTTATAATACCTAAGTGAGAACTTGTATCTTATGCCACAACCCTGTTGTGGTCAAGTCAAAGTCTCAATTCATTTCACAAGTCATTTTGGAAAAGTCTGAACGGGGAATAGTATGGCCACTCCAACTGTCCATAACCGCGGACGCGGCTATTCGAATAGTTTGACACTCTGTAGAGATTGTACACTTTCACCACACCATTCGATACATCCGTTAGGAACAAATCCTGAATTCACCATACTCAGTATGCGGATAATCAATCCTAACCTTTCAATTACACGCCCTAGTATAAGCACCTCTCCTGTGAGTTTGGCCTCTCAACCATGACCAACTGTCATCTTGGGTACTGCACAGGTGGACAATCTTCACAAGGTAGCCCCAGCTCAGACCTTGG
Source organism: Avena sativa (assembly GCA_916181665.1). Taxonomy (NCBI): domain Eukaryota; kingdom Viridiplantae; phylum Streptophyta; class Magnoliopsida; order Poales; family Poaceae; genus Avena; species Avena sativa. Next base: position 244,881,391 of record OV702297.1, read on the forward strand.
CTGTGAGGGAACTAATACTAAGGTATATAAGTTTCCAGTCAATCCCTACCCAATTCTCGGGTATTGTGGTTGTACGATAAAATTGGAATGGTATCGCATCCAGACAACCATCAGTTTTATAAAGGGCTAAGGATCATGCCTCAACATTTTTATCACCATAAATCATCGGTGTTCAGAAACACATATCAAAACATCTCAGTAGAATGATCCATCATTCTAAGGTTTTCATAACCATTTTCACCAAGTATTCCCATCTAATGTTGATCAAGTTTTATGCTTAGCACTAGCATCTACAAGTGGGGGTAAGCACTAATGAGGGGTGGTAAACTAGTGGGGTTTAACTAAGTTTAATCTCATGTCTTAGGATGACATCAAGATTATCTAGCTTAGGCCAAATTTTATGCTCTTTATGCAACCTTCAATTATCCTTCTAGTATCTACCATTTATTCCAGTAACTCTAAGTAAGATCTTTGATAAAGAAATAAAGTAATAAGCTTGCAAGTAAAACTAGGATTGGGTGTCATCAAATGTATCTAACCAAGCATGCTTAGTGCATTGCATAGGTCAGTTAACTCTCATAATTGCAAGTGTTAGCTTGCATAGGTATAGTATCAGCTTGCATTGGTCCACTTAGTTAGTAAAGCTTGCCTTGTGCAGAGAAGTGGTTGAAGTTCTCCTCGCCTTCTTCTTCGTAGTATCATCCTTCCTCCTCGTATCCTTGGTCGGTACTAGCATCTATGAATAAATACGAGGTACACAATCACCAAACAATACTTAACTACTTGCATTCATCACACACAAGGGTCCTATTGATGATCTAGCCTCATCACTAACATTACAAGATTAAAGCTTCGTTTAATTCCTTTTACTTTTAGAAAAGTAATTTCTACTAATTGAAAAACTACTTAAGATTTAATATTCTCCAAACCAAACATGGGATCATGTTGACACATGTCATCACCACATGTTTTAGTCCATGGGAATGTGATTTAAAGTGGTGTCACAATTTAATAAGGTTTTACCCTTTTATTTTAATTAAATAAAGTGACTAGAAATGCCTATGTAGCATTCTTTTATTACTTGAACATTATTTCTGTAAGTAAACCTATATATTTTTATATATTCTGAAAGGTATGGTTAAATGTGATTTTTGAGAGTTGGAATCAACTAAAAAGCTATTATGGTTGAAATTTGAAAAATATTTGAATGCATAAAAGCTTCTGCCTTGTTATTTTTACCAAGGATGATCTACAGATCCAAAAGACTTGAATCCAACGGGCTTGGATTCAGCATTCCCATACCTTTCTAACAAAATTGGTTTCATTCAATTTGGTTCACTGAATCGACCTGGGTTGATTTTTGAAACTGGGTACAGAAGTGTGTTTGAAATAAAATGGAAAAAGTTAAATTCAAATAACTGGGCTGCGCGGGAAGCGATACTGGGCCGTCCTGCTAAGCACATCGCTTACGCGGGCTGGTTAAGTCGCTGTCTCCACGCGTCAGTGAGACAGGGGGTGCAAAGCGGTATGGGGTGATGTGGTGCGTTCGATCTGGTTCTAATCCAACGGCTGAGGGTCATCGTCGATGTTGGACAACGCCGGCAAGACAGAAACCTAGCACGGCCAGTGGGTGTCGTTGGGGGCTCACCGGGGTTCAGGCGAGGGTCGTCGAGGCGGGCAAATGACGAAGTCGATGACGGCGAACCTCCTGGTACCGGCAGCTTCTCCTAGGGCGGCTCCAATCACTGGCCCCCTTCTTCTCCAGCAGCGGCAGAATCCGGTGAAATTTTGGCGAAGTGCTGCTCGCCTTGCTTCGGCAACGGGGTGGCACGATCAGTGAGGAGAGGGGAGTGAGATGGTGTGCTCAATTCGGCTGGGGGTGGACTCTATTTATAGTGGCAAGAGGGGACCGACGGGGCGCAAGGTGAGCTCGTCGTGGTCGACAGTACAGACGGCTATCAGCATGGGCGACGGTAGGGGGTGGTGCGGTGCTCCCTGGCGATGCTCAACGACACGGTGGCGAGACGTGGGGCGGTGCGGTTTGGTCGGAACGCGACGGTGCTCTGCGCGTGCCCGTCGGAAGATTTAATGGCGCACAACGCGTGTGGTCCGCGCGGCGGCGAACGAGCGTGTCTACGAGGTTGCTGGGACGGTGGTGATCACGTATGCACGCGGCGAAGGCGGCGCGCAGTCTGTGGGCGTCGATCGAGTGTGGCGCTCTGGGCGTGCTCTCGTCATGGTTGCTGGCGAGCTTGGCATGGTTTGTGCGTGTGGTCTAGTGGCTGGCAGGGTTCGAGCGCTGGACAGGGAGTGGCGGTGGGGTGTTGGCTGCCTCCTAGACATGTTGTTCAGGCTTGGTGCTTGCTCTGGCTAGCTAGCTATTGTCGGCTGGCAAGGGGATGCTCGGGTTGGCATGGCATGGGGCAAAGGGTAGGGGCTAGGGTTTGTCCAAGCACTGGTTGGCACTGGGGAGACAAGGGTGATCAATGGTGAATATTGCTTAGCCAAATTACTGCTCCAAACAGTGAAGTTAGGCCAGTTTGATTTGTTTCTGCCAAGTGTTTGATGAAATGGCCGCAAGAATTCAAGTTTTGAATTTTGAAAAGATTTTTGGAGGGTGTGCTAGGTTGGTGTTGGTGAGTCTGCAGATGCTTGGGTTTTGAAAGTTGAGCTTGTTTGAGTGGTTTTTTGAAAAAGTGGGATCTTCCCATATGATAAAGATTCAATTTTGAACTGTCCTTTAAACTATGCATTTGAATGTTTCTGGATGATCACAAAGTGGGCCTTGATACCTTTTTATGAGTACAATCAAGGGGTGCAAAGATCCAGAAAAGTTTCTGTTAAGTTCTGAAAGTTTGAGACAGCCAAAGTAGGCATGGGAGTTAAATTGGTCAAAATGACCATTCACTCATTTATCTTTGTTTTGATTTATTTGTATTTGAGAAAAGTTTGGGAATTTTTTAGATGATGTTTATTTCACCTAAGCATCCATTTAAAAGCAAAGGAACACACAAACAAGTTGGTTCAAAAGGATTCAAAATAAAATGCATACTCACATGCATGCTTTCATATTTTTATTTAGCAAAGTTTTTGTTAACCCTAAATTTGATGATTAGAGTTTGATGATCCAAGTTTAGTATTTTTGGGATGTTACAAACCTTCCCCCCTTAAACAAAATCTTGTCCCGAGATTTGAAAAAGGACGAAAAAGATTACCTAGGATTTGAAGAGATCGGGAAACTCCGTCCTGATGTGATCTTCGCGCTCCCAGGTAGCTTCCTCTTCTGTGTGGTTGCTCCACTGAATTTTGAGAAACTTGATGCTTCGGGTTTGGTTAGTTCTGAAAGCTTCTTCCAAAATACAGATGGGTACTTCGGGATAGGTCAGGTCATCGTTGATCTCTATGGTCTAGTGATCGATATTTTTGAACACTTCGGTCTTCTCGGGGACTTCGAGACACTTGCGAAGTAATGAGATATGGAACACATTGTGCACAGCTGACATCTCTTCAGGTAGTTCCAATTGATACGACACTTCTCCTCGACGGTTCAGAATCTTGAAGGGTCCGATATATCTGGGGGCTAACTTTCCCTTGAGTTGGCAACGCTGCATTCCCTTCAATGGCGACACTTTTAGATATACAAAATCTCCTATGTTGAAGGCGAGGTCTCTACGTCTCTTGTCGGCGTAACTCTTCTGTCTGGACTGGGCTGTCTTGAGGTGCTCACGAATCTTGTGAACCTTCTCTTCTGCTTCTCGTAGGATGTCGGGTCCGAAAATCTGACTCTCTCCTACTTCCGACCAGTTCAAAGGGGTGCGACACTTCCTTCCATACATGAATTAAAATGGGGCCATTTGCAAACTGGCTTGATAACTGTTATTGTATGAACATTCTGCAAACGGCAGACAGTCTTCACACTTGGATCCATATTCTAGCACACATGCTCTCAGCATATCTTTGAGTATTTGGTTTACTCGCTCCGTTTGTCCATTGGTCTGAGGGTGATATGCGGTACTGAAATCTAGGCGGGTTCCTAAACCTTCTTGGACTTTCTTCCAGAATCTCGAGGTAAACTGAGTTCCTTGATCCGATACGATGTTCTTGGGGACTCCATGCAAACTAACTATTCTAGCGATGTACAACTCTGCTAGCTTCGAACTCTGATATGTGGTCTTGACGGGCAAGAAATGGGCGACTTTGGACAATCGGTCCACTATGACCCAGATAGAGTCATTTCCCCTACTAGAAGTAGGAAGTCCAGTGATAAAGTCCATTCCAACGGAATCCCATTTCCATTCTGGAATCTGCAAGGGTTGCAACAATCCAGCGGGTCTTTGATGTCCTGCCTTGACTCGCTGACATATATCACACTTGGCGATATAGCTTCCGATTTCTCTCTTCATCTTATACCACCAAAATTGCTCTTTTAAATCTTGATACATCTTAGTACCTCCGGGATGGATAGAATAAAGAGTATCATGAGCCTCCTTCAGAATCACTTCTTTCAACTCAGAATCTGCTGGTACACAAAGGCGTCCTTTGTACCACAGAACTCCTTCTTCGTCTTCGGTGAATCCAGGTACTTTGCCTGTACGATACGACGCTTGATTCCATCAATACTAGCATTTCCCTTCTGCGCCTCTTTAATCTGACTGATCAAAGTGGGCTGGAGTTCTATGCTAGCCAAAAATCCATCACTCACTAATTCCATTCGAAAATCTTCCATCTCTTTGTGCAAACTTGGTTGCTCCTTCAAAATCATGGAATTCAAGCGGCACGGCAATCTACTGAGGGCATCGGCTACCACATTGGCTTTACCAGGGTGATAGTGAATGTCCAGATCGTAATCCTTGATTAGCTCAATCCACCTTCTCTGTCTCATATTTAGCTCCTTTTGAGTGAATATATACTTCAGACTCTTGTGATCCGAATAAATCTCACAACGGTTTCCCATCAGGTAATGCCTCCATGTCTTCAGGGCTAGAACTACGGCTACGAGTTCGAGGTCATGGGTTGGGTAATTTTTCTCATGTTGTTTCAATTGTCGAGATAGATAAGATATAACCTTGACTTCTTGCATTAGCACACATTTGAGACCAATCTTGGATGCATCACAATACACATCGAAGGGCTTCGTGATATCCGGCATGATCAAGATTGGGGCTGAAATCTCGCTACACATTTGTCGGTCCATTCAAACTTCTTGTCCTTCTTCACTAATTGGGTCATGGGTCTTGCGGTAGTATCCTGTCAATCCGAGAAATGCACGAACTTGGGTTTGAGTGGTTGGGGCTTGCCAATCCTCGACATCTTTTACCTTTGCAGGTCAACGGCAATTCCTTCGGCTGATACAATGTGACCGAGGAATCCTACCTCCTGTAAACAGAATTCACATTTGCTAAACTTTGCATACAGCTGATGCTCCCTAAGGGTTCCAAGAATGGTCCTTAGGTGTAGCTCATGTTCTTCTTCTGATTTGGAATAAATCAGAATGTCATCGATGAAAACAATGACAAACTTATCCAGGAAGTCCATAAAAATCTTATTCATGAGATTCATGAAGTAAGAGGGGGCATTGGTTAATCCAAAAGACATGATTGTATACTCATACAATCCATATCTGGTGGTAAAGGCAGTCTTTGGGATATCCTCTGCACGAATCTTAAGTTGATGATAGCCTGTTCTAAGATCAATCTTAGAAAACACTTTGGCACTGGTCAACTGATCAAACAGATCTTCTATCTTGGGCAAGGGGTATTTGTTCTTGATGGTGACATCATTCAACTTCCGATAATCCGTACACAAACGGTTACATCCATCCTTCTTGTCCACAAACAAGACAAGTGACCTCCATGGTGACGCACTTGGTTGAATCAATCCAATTTCTAACATGGAATCCAGTTGCTTCTTTAGTTCTGCTAGCTCAGACGGGTTCATACTATATGGTCTCTGGGATATGGGTCCGGTTCCGGGGATTAGTTCAATGATAAACTCGATATCTCGATCTTGTGGCATACCGGGCAAAACATCTGGAAATACATCAGGGTATTCATAGACTATCCGGACTTGGTCAATGGTAGGTTGGGTTATACTCTTGTTGCACTTGAATTGACGAGGTAAGGTTTCAGATATATGCTTGACTGATATTCCGGCTTTACTGGTCATAGTTATGGATTTCTTGGCACAATCAATCAATCCTTTATGTTTGGACATCCAATCCATTCCTAGTACTACTTCCAAACCTTTAGTTCCGAGTACTATCAGATTTGCATAAAAATCTATACCATGCATTCGGATAGGGACGTCTTTGCAAATTTGCCTAGCCTTGGTGGTTGATCCGAGAATTTGAACAATCATAACATGCTTCAGTTTGGTTGGTTGAATTTTACTAGTGCATGCAAATTCTTTGGTGACAAATGAGTGTGATGCACCAGAATCAAACGACACTCGTGCAAGTACTGAATTAACAGAAAACATACCCAGCACGACGTCTAGCGTTTCCTGAGCTTCTTCAACATGCATGAGAAAAAGACGGCCATTGCGGTTGAGCGAATTCCCTGGGGAAAACCTTCTTCCTAGCTGAACATGACGATGTTGCTGAGCTGGGACATTGGCATTGGGTGCTACGGCATTCTTCTTGTTGGGGCACTCCTTGGAGTAGTGACCCTTATTTCCACAGTCATAACAAGTCACTTGTGACTTGTCCTTTGCTGCTACAGGCACAGAATTGCTTCCAGTCCTCCGGGTAGTGTTGGCGTTGACGGTAGCATTGTTGTTGTTGAACTTGGGTGGGGCACGGTTGAAATTGTTAGCGTTGCCGGGGTTGTGGTGATTTCCTCCGGGCCTAGGGTTTCCATGGTTGGTATAGGTCAGGCGGTTCATCGGGGGTCTATTGGTTCTTGGGGCAAATCCTGAAGATGGGTTAGGGCGATTCTTTGGGGTCTGATGGGTTCCTGGCTGATGCATCATGCGACGCTTGCGGTTCTCATTGGCTTGGTTGATCTTTCCTTCCATCTGGATAGCAGAGTCGACAAGGGCTTCAATCTCAGAAAAGGGGATATTGACTAACACTGTCTGCATCTCATCATGCAGACCATTGAGGAATATTTCTTTCTTCTTGGCTTCGGTGTCGATCTCATCTAGGGCATACCTAGCTAATGACAAAAATTTGTCACAGTATTTCACTACGGTCATCCTTCCTTGCTTCAGTTCTCTGAACTCGTCTCTCATTCTCTTGATCAAACCCGCTGGCACATGGGTTCTGCTAAACTTGACTTTGAATTCCTCCCAGGTCATCATCTGTCCTCCGGTCATTGCACGAACACTGTTCCACCATTCCCTGGCATCTCCGGCTAGATAATGGGTGGCGAACAGAACTTTCTCGTTGGCTTCCACTCTGGCGACTTCTAGGTTATTTTCCATGGTTTGCAGCCAATCATCGGCGTCTAGGGGTTCTTCTGACTTAGTGAAAACAGGTGGGTTGGTGTTCTGGAAATTCTTGAGCTTAGATCCATGGTTGTCTTGATTTCCGTGGCCTTGGTTGTTGTGGGCTAGCTGGGCTATCTGCTGAAGGGTGGCAAGGTTGGCTTGACGTTCCGCTCTTTCAGCTTCGCGGTCAGAAGTCAACATTTGCAGAATCTGCAACATCGGGTCTGGGGATGAACCACTTCCTCCACGTGGCATCTGGAGATTGAGATAGATCATGAGGAAAGAGGGAAATTTCTAAGGTTCTGGGATTTTGAAAAGTTTTTAACGTTTGACTCAGATTTTTCTAGCAACTCGTTTTTCATTCATTCATAGCACACGATACAACACACAGCATAACAAAGAAAAACAGATGGTTTTAAGAACCATTCTGGAAACTACGATACAGTGGGACTGACTACTACTCACTACGCTAGTGCTCAAGTGGTACTACTCCTCGGAATCTGTGGCTTCATCATCCTCGTCATCATCGATGAAGGCGAAATCATCCTCATCGGTGAAGAAGTCCATAGCCTAATCCTCCAGAAAATCATCATCATCGCTGAGATAGGAGTAGGGGTCTCCACGAAGATCCTCTCCTGCATTCTCCCTTTCTTCCAACTGCATGTCTCTCTCGTGGATGGTCTCCTCCAAAGATGAGATACGGTGGCGAAGACGGGCAATGATGCGCTCCTTCTTGTCGAGCTGACGGTGGCGAGACTTGCGATCCGTTGCTAGCATGGCGATGGTCTGATCCTTCGTCTTGATGATGGCAGACTTGTGGTTGGAGTAGTCACGGCAGTTATCCAACTCCTGTTGATGATCGTACATCATGAAGCTAAGGTGGTCCAATTGAGTCTTCATCTCGTGGTGGTATGGGGCTTCCAGTGGTTGTCCATTTGCATCATGCCTTGGGCAAAACTCAAAGCGGGTTCCCTTGATCTGATTGATGCTCTGCCCACACAGACGGGAAAGAGCTTCCTGCATGGCCCTGGCAAGTCCGTCGAGCCAGTTGTTCTCTCTTAAGGTAAACTGAATTCCCTCAGCAGTGTGAGGTTCAATCTTTCCTCGAAGACTTGCAACAATTAGCCACTACAGATCTTCTCCTCCTTGATCATTGAGCTGAGCTCCGAAGAACTCAGGGTGCGGACGCTCCAGAAGTTCCGAAAGCTAGTCCAAATCCCTCTCAAAGATAAGGTCTCCTCCATTCCCCAACTGATAAAACTTGCTGTACTTCACGTCCATCTATAAGAATATAGGATGAGTAAGTTAGTAGAGTGATCAAGGGTGTCAAAATTTTATGTATTTTGCAAGAGTTTTTGAGGAACATGAATTTTCATGAAAGAATCAAAGGGATAAGAATGAGAATAAGTTTTTGTAAATATTTGTTTTCTTTGGTTTTGAAACTAAGTTTTTGATTCAAATGTCCAGTCTAACTAGGGTCTCCTATGGTCAGGATGGCTCTGAGACCAACTTGTCAACACCCGGATTTTTAATCCCAGATGCCTGTTATGCCATACATCGCAATCCTAGGATTACCATTTTTGCGAGACATAACAGAATTTGATACCATAGTACATCATCCATTACAAACTGTACATAAGTTCTTACACAAATAGGGATCTCATGATCCAGTTCTTAATACAATTTCAAGCAGCGGAATACGTAATAATGACGGTAGTGTAGGCGAAGCTCCATCTTCGGGGTCACATGCAATGCTGACGATGGGAGATGATCCTAGTTGTCGTAACCTTCCTGGATTCCATCCCCCAGGTACTCCTCTGCATAGTCTGGCCACAGGAATAGCCAGGGACAAAGCCATGAGTACTCTTTAAGTACTCGCAAACTAATACTAACAAGTGAAAGGGGTTTTTGATAATAGGACACTAGGCTCTAGGGTTGTTTTGCAAAAGCCAGATTTATCTCTACTATGTTTGGAAACAGCGAATGCTAGTTAAGATTTTATAACACCTAAGTGGGAACTTGTATCTCATGCCACAACCCTGTTGTGGTCAAGTCAAAGTCTCAATTCATTTCATAAGTCATTTTGGAAAAGTCTAACGGGGGAACAGTATGGCCACTCCAACTGTCCATAACCGCGGACGCGGCTATTCGAATAGTTTGACACTCTGTAGAGATTGTACACTTTCACCAAAACATTCGATACATCTGTCAGGAACAAATCCTGAATTCACCATACTCAGTATGCGGATAATCAATCCTAACCTTTCAATTACACGCCCTAGTATAAGCACCTCTCCTGTGAGTTTGGCCTCCCAACCATGACCAACTGTCATCTTGGGTACTGCACAGGTGGACAATTTTCACAAGGTAGCCCCAGCTCAGACCTTGGCCGTGAGGGAACTAATACTAAGGTATATAAGTTTCCAGTCAAGCCCTACCCAATTCTCGGGTATTATGGTTGTACGATAAAATTGGAATGGTATCGCATCCAGACAACCATCAGTTTTATAAAGGGCTAAGGCTCATGCCTCAACATTTTTATAAACATAAATCATCGGTGTTCAGAAAGACATGTCAAAACATCTCAGTAGAATGATCCACCATTCTAAGATTTTCATAACCGTTTTCACCAAGTATTCCCATCTAATGTTGATCAAGTTTTATGCTTAGCACTAGCATCTACAAGTGGGGGTAAGCACTAATGAGGGGTGGTAAACTAGTGGGGTTTAACTAAGTTTAATCTCATGTCTTAGGATGACATCAAGATTATCTAGCTTAGGCCAAATTTTATGCTCTTTATGCAACTTTCAATTATCCTTCTAGTATCTACCATTTATTCCAGTAACTCTAAGTAAGAGCTTTGATAAAGAAATAAAGTAATAAGCTTGCAAGTAAAACTAGGATTGGGTGTCATCAAATGTATCTAACCAAGCATGCTTAGTGCATTGCATAGGTCAGTTAACTCTCATAATTGCAAGTGTTTGCTTGCATAGGTATAGTATCAGCTTGCATTGGTCCACTTAGTTAGTAAAGCTTGCCTTGTGCAGAGCAGTGGTTGAAGTTCTCCTCGGCTTCTTCTTCGTAGTATCCTCCTTCCTCCTCGTATCCTTGGTCGGTACTAGCGTCTATGAATAAATACGAGGTACACAATCACCAAACAATACTTAACTACTTGCATTCATCACACACAAGGGTCCTATAGATGATCTAGCCTCATCACTAACATTACAAGATTAAAGCTTCGTTTAATTCCTTTTACTTTTAGAAAAGTAATTTCTACTAATTGAAAAACTACTTAAGATTTAATATTCTCCAAACCAAACATGGGATCATGTTGACACATGTCATCACCACATGTTTTAGTCCATGGGAATGTGATTTAAAGTGGTGTCACAATTTAATAAGGTTTTACCCTTTTATTTTAATTAAATAAAGTGACTAGAAATGCCTATGTAGCATTCTTTTATTACTTGAACATTATTTCTGTAAGTAAACCTATATATTTTTATATATTCTGAAAGTTATGGTTAAATGTGATTTTTGAGAGTTGGAATCAACTCAAAAGCTATTATGGTTTAAATTGAAAAATGTTTGAATGCAGAAAAGCTTCTGCCATGTTATTTTTACCAAGGATGATCTACAGATCTAAATGACTTGAATCCAACGGGCTTGGATTCAGCATTCCCAGACCTTTCTAACAAAATTGGTTTCATTCAATTTGGTTCACTGAATCGACCTGGGTTGATTTTTGAAACTGGGTACAGAAGTGTGTTTGAAATAAAATGGAAAAGGTTAAATTCAAATAACTGGGCTGCGCGGGAAGCGATACTGGGCCGGCCTGCTAAGCACAGCGCTTACGCGGGCTGGTTAAGACGTTGTCCCCAGGCGTCAGTGAGACAGGGGGGTGCGAAGCGGTATGGGGCGATGTGGTGTGTTCGATCTGGTTCTAATCCAACGGCTGAGGGTCATCGTCGACGTTGGACAACGCCGGCGAGACAGAAACCTAGCGCGGCCAGTGGGGGTCGTTGGGGGCTCACCGGGGTTCAGGCGAGGGTCGGCGAGGCGGGCAAACGACGAAGTCGACGACGGCGAACCTCCTGGTAGCGGCAGCTTATCCTGGGGCGGCTCCAATCGCTGGCCCCCTTCTTCTCCAGCAGCGGCAGACTCCGGTGAAATTCCGGCGAAGTGTTGCTCGCCTTGCTTCGGGAACAGGGTGGCACGATCAGTGAGGAGAGGGGAGTTAGATGGTGTGCTCAATTCGGCTGGGGGCGGCCTCTATTTATAGTGGCGAGAGGGGACCGACGGGGCGCAAGGTGAGCTCGTCGTGGTCGACGGTACAGACGGCTATCGGCGTGGGCGACGGTAGGGGCGGTGCGGTGCTCCCTGGCGATGCTCAACGACACGGTGGCGAGACGTGGGGCGGTGCGGTTTGGTCGGAACGCGACGGTGCTCTGCGCGTGCCCGTCGGAAGATTTAATGGCGCACAGCACGCGTGGTCTGCGCGGCGGCGAACGAGCGTGTCTGCGGGGTTGCTGGGACGGTGGTGATCACGTATGCACGCGGCGAAGGCGGCGCGTAGTCTCTGGGCGTCGGTCGAGTGAGGCGCTCCGGGCGTGCTCTCGGCATGGTTGCTGGCGAGCTTGGCATGGTTCGTGTGTGTGGTCTAGTGGCTGGCAGGGTTCGAGCGCTGGACATGGAGTGGCGGTGGGGTGTTGGCTGCCTCCTAGACATGTTGTTCAGGCTTGGTGCTTGCTCTGGCTAGCTAGCCATTGTCGGCTGGCAAGGGGATGCTTGGGTTGGCATGGAATGGGGCAAAGGGTAGGGTCTAGGGTTTGTCCAAGCACTGGTTGGCACTGGGGAGACAAGGGTGATCAATGGTGAACATTGCTTAGCCAAATTACTACTCCAAACAGTGAAGTTAGGCCAGTTTGATTTGTTTCTGCCAAGTGTTTGATGAAATGGCCGCAAGAATTCATGTTTTGAATTTTGAAAAGATTTTTGGTGGGTGTGCTAGGTTGGTACTGGTGAGTCTGCAGATGCTTGGGTTTTGAAAGTTGAGCTTGTTTTAGTGGTTTTTTAAAAAAGTGGGATCTTCCCATAAGATAAAGATTCAATTTTGAACTGTCCTTTAAACTATGCATTTGAATGTTTATGGATGATCACAAAGTGGGCCTTGATACCTTGTTATGAGTACAATCAAGGGGTGCAAAGATCCAGAAAAGTTTCTGTTAAGTTCTGAAAGTTTGAGACAGCCAAATTAGGCATGGGAGTTAAATTGGTCAAAATGACCATTCACTCATTTATCTTTGTTTTGATTTATTTGTCTTTGAGAAAAGTTTGGGAATTTTTTAGATGATGTTTATTTCACCTAAGCATCCATTTACAAGCAAAGGAACACACAAACAAGTTGGTTCAAAAGGATTCAAAATAAAATGCATACTCACATGCATGCTTTCATATTTTTATTTAGCAAAATTTTTGTTAACCCTAAATTTGATGATTAGAGTTTGATGATCCAAGTTTAGTATTTTTGGGATGTTACAATAACCACCACCAATACAACACCTGAACTCCAGGCTCTTCAAAAGCGACGCCTCCAAGAAGGGAACAGTGCACAAGCGCCGCCGTCGCCTGATCAAAGATCTAGATTTTCACCCTGAAGACAATCCCCACTCAAAACAATGCCTTCAAGAAGGTCATTGCCAGGCACAACCAGCTAAGGCCAAACCTTGGGTTTTCATCCTGAAAGGTAAGATTCTGAAATTCACCTGTGTTCCCGCCCCCACTTACATACGGCTGCTGTTTAGCCCAGAACACCAAGCAAGTCCCTTAACTGTACGGCGACTCAAACCTCCATAGATAGATCTCCAAACCTGGCCTTCATGAATTCTCCACCTCTGACTTCACCATGGATCGACAGTCGCCTGGTGGCAACAAAGGACAGAGCTTCGCGGCGCTTCCTCCAAAACCGAACGGTCGGTATAAAACATGGGTGCACACGGTCGAATACCATCCGATCCAGGGAACTGCAGGCATAGAAGCGCTGGTACATTCGCTGGCGGAGCCTTCCGGAACTCCACACTCCGGCCTAATCAACAACCATCCTCAGGAAGGTGATCATCTCCACACAAGAGGGACCCTAGGCCGATCCACCTTTATTCGACCGGCCGACCAACTCCGACGGGGGAGAAAGGCCACCACCACCATGCCCGGGCTCGCAGCCCTATGACCTCGTGAGGCCGGACGAACCCAGAAGCCATCCGACTGCCGGCTGCAATAGATCTGACAGGAAACGATCGAGATCGGGCTCGACACGCTCCTGCCATCACCGTCCGGAGGCTGAGGCCGGGAGGACAGCGCCGCCCCTGCCTACGACCTCCCACCGCCGACCGCCTAGGCCGCTGGCCGCCGTCGTCTGCCATCCCCGAAGCACGGTGTGCCATCCCCTTGCCTTGCACGCCCACCACGACCCACAGCAGGGCAAGCCCCGCGCCGTCGCCGACGCTCCCAACGCCAGAGCCACGTCCAGGCCTAGAGGTTCCACCCTGCGCGAGCAATCCTCGGGAAGGAGACGAGGAGGCCCCGCCGACGCCGGTGCCGGCCGGGCTTCGTCCTGCCGTGCCCTCCTGGCGGCGACAAGGGAGGGGGAGAGAGGGGGAGGTGGCGGTGGCGCCCGGATCTAGGGTTCCCCCTGTCGCCACGCGGGGGCGACGAGGGAGGGAGGGAGCTGTGTGCCCTAGAAGAAATACATATCCACTTAGACTCACGATCGATAGGAAGACTATAATCACGACTCATAATTCGTTTGCTTAATATACTAGGAATCTGATCCATCACCGTTACTCAGCCAGCTACCTAGGCCCATGGGTATAGGCGGTAAGATTTCTGTCGTAATGGTGCAGACCATGTTTATATCATGAAGATTTTACACAAGTTACTTATTTTTTTTAAACTACTTACCAGTAACCAACACATGTACATGCATCTTAATTTCGCTAGCCAAGTAGACCTCCCTGAAGGGTGTTGCATGATGAACAAATAAAGTATAGACAGAGGCAGGCTGAGAATTTGGGAAGGTATTCAAAACTTTGAAGGTTATTTTTTATACAACCTACATCCTGGCTAATGGACTGGAAATACTCCCTCATCTAGGAATAACTGACTTGAGTTCGTCTAGATTCGAATGTATCAAGACGCATTTTAGTGTATAAATATATTTGAATCTAGACAAACCCAAATCAGTCAGTTATGGTCGTGTATTTCGCCTCTCTGAGGCCTTTCATCTTCTAATTAATCACATGCAGTTCTCATGCATGGTTCTAAAAAACTCCAAGTCAGTTATTCCTAGACGGAGGGAGTAGTCTCTACTATTTATTAAAGGAGAAAACGACATGATTGTGGTACGTCGTACTCCTACCAAGTCTTGTGACCACGCGTGGAGCAATCCCGCGAAAAAAAAGAAAAATCTCACATTACAAATCTATCCCCATTTATGAAAAACCACCCCGCTCCACGCCCCCTGTCCCATGACCACATCCCCTCGCCCACGAGTCCACGATCACCCCGCCGCTTCATCTCATCTGCCTTCCTATTCGAGTGAGGAACCGTCGGGCGATGCATCGGAGCAAGGTGACGGCGCAGGATTGGTGGACGTGTTGCAAGAGGGGGACCATACACGTCGCCGCACCCTAGCTTGGAGAGCGCCGGCCCTCCTCCCCATCCCTACCTCGAACATACCGGCGTTGCCCCTGCCTTAGGCTTGCCGGCGCCGCCCACCAATCCCCTGCATCAAGCTCGCTGGAGCCGCATATCCCGTACATCGCGCTCAAGCCGCGACTCCCCTACCTCCATCTCGCGAACCGCAAGTACCACCCCCGTCGATCTCGGCCTCCTTCTCAACTACCGCCGCTTCTCCCCAACCTGACGTCGTAGTCGTTCGTCTCCGTCCGGCCGCCACTCCAGGTGCTGCACGAATCATGCGCCAATAGCTTCCGCCGCACTCCTTCTCAAGGTAGCTCTATCTCTGATGCTCTCTGTCTGAATAAGTGGTGCAGCACGTCCGGATGACCGTATGCCTGATGCTCATCAGCCCATGGAACGTAAAAATTTCATCATTGTTTACTTATACATGTACTCTAATCGTAGCTCACTTTTGTTTGGTTTCTCTACCTGAATATGTTCTCTACTGTTCAAAACTGAATGTAGTATTTGGTAGGTTAATTTAAGTGCAGGATTCATAGTTGAATGGTGTATGGTGTAGTTGGTTGTAACAGAAGATAGCAAGGTTATGCGAGGACATATATTTGTCCATTAACTATTTTGCTAAGAGTTAATATATGCAACTGGTAGGAATAAATTGATCGCTATGCAAAAATTATGTTGAGATGATGGTTTGGTGCCCCAAATGAATTGATTATTTGGTAATTGTGTCAAGAAAATATTGTCCAGAACTACGCAAAAATGAGGCGAATGGATATGGTCCAAATATTGTCAAAACAGTGTTCAATTATTTTAGACATCTTTTTTTCGTGTCAAAGTATTAGTTAAATTGTGTACAATATAGTGTTTCACTCCTGAGAAAGAAGACGGCACTCATGTTATGAAAGAGACAGTTCGCACTGAAAGCGGGGGTTGATGCATTGGTCAGATCAGATAATCCTAAGATGGAGGAGGTTCTTTCATATTAGATACGTTATCTAGGTTGTAGATACTAACCAGCTGCAGAATTTGGGTGAGTAACTGATGAATTTTGCCCCTCTAGCTTGCATTTTTTTTGTGTGTATAATGTGCATCATACTCTCTATTAGAGCTAGCTCATAGCGTCATAGTGTATCCTCACCTTTCCTTTGTCCGATATGATGTCTGAAGCATGCATAAGGGAAGTGCAAACATAGGAGTAATATACACCCCGGGTAAAACCACTACTATAAATCGCATGTCTTTATCTCTGTGCATCATCATGACATCATCACACATGTTTGTTCATAAAACTAATTTGCGAAAACCCTATTTTTGTTTGACATTACTCCTCTCCTTTATTTCACATCAAAATTCAGGATATTCTGCAATATTTTGTTTATCAAACCGTTTGCATAAGTCTATTAAAAAAACTAAATAAAAATAAAACAGTTTTGGGGGAGTTAGCCAGCCAGACTACCACCCCCAGCGGCCCAGATCCCTAACCCTAGCCAAACCAACCCCCCTTCAAACCCTAACCCTAACTCTATCCCCAAACCCACATCTACTCCCTCTCCCTGCCGCCGGACACCACCAGTCTCACCCCACCCTATCGCAAGGCTCCAACCACCTGGAACCGAACCCACTCACCACGCACGCCCGCTCCCCTGCACTCACCACGTCGCTCATGTTGGTCCCCCCATACCCGGCCCACTCCCCACCGACCCCGTCTTCCTGCGTGACCCCACCCCGTCTCGGTCGCGATCCCTTGTTTTCCTCGTTTCCTCTCGACACTGAACCCGCACCCCCGCCTCGAGCCCCTCTCCCTCACCTCGCACCCTCGCCTCCATCCTCGTCGCGAGCGCCGACAGGAGCTGTGCCGCCGCCCCACCTCGCGGTCCCCCTCGCCTCTCCCGGCCACCTCGTTGACCCGACCTCCTCTGCACCTCTCGCGCGCTCTCCCTCGCCTCTGTCGCCAGCGCGCGTGCGCCACCACCGTCTCCCCTCCCTCCCTGTCGTCTGCAGCAGCAACCGGAGCCGGTCACGCCTTCTCGTCGACCTCGCGCTCTCTGGGATTGCCGCCGCCAGGACCTCTTCCCCTACCTGAGCAAGCTCCCGTCGCCGCCGCTTGAACCCCAAGACGCCACCGCCGCCAGCGAGGCCGCCAAGCCGCTGCAGCGCCTCTGCCTCACGCGTGCACGTCGCCGGCCACCCCCATCTCCTCTCCTCGCCAGAGCCTCCTCTACACCCCCGTGGCCATCTGTCTGTTGTCGCCCCGCCAGTAGCAGTCCCTGGCCTTCCTTCTGCACGGTCGCGCTCGTCCCTGCCATGAGCACGTCGGCCTCCTCCTTTTTTATTTTTTCCTCTATTGTTACCACGCGTGTTGATGCTATGGAATTCCTGCTGCTTCAACCTCCTGTTGTGCTCTATGGTTGTGGGGTTGTTGTTCTGAAGCTGGAAATTGTCGATGTGCTCATCAAGACCTTCGCTTTGGTGTAGTAATCCTGCGGCCACCGAGTTTTTCCCCGCATGCCAAGACCGACGCGTGAAGATGTATCGAAAGATTCCCACCTTCGATCCCCACCGTCACGGAGCCGAAGATCTGAACTCCGAGCCCGGCGCCCTAGGAACTCCATGGCGGAATGCCATGATCTTCCACATGGATGACAAGTACTCGTGCACGGACCCGAGGGCCTTGATCCCGAACCCGGCGCCGCGCCAAGTTCTCCTTCCCGGCATCCGAAGACCGATCACGGCGTCCGAGGATCGATCCGTCGAACCCCCTCCGAGCCCCAAGTTCGCCGAACCCCAAAGTGTGACCCTCTTTTCCGTGACCTATATTTTATAAATGATATTACTTGTTGCATATAAAATTGTCATGCTTGCATACATATTGTCATGTGGGTTGGGGGCCTTATGCCGATTCACCTTATAATTAATATGGAGGCCATATGCGGGCGAATCTAGTCTAATACTGGCTCCATTTAAATTTGTGTAGCGAACCGGTGTTATATTTTACCTTGTTACATCAACATTTAAATTGTGGGGTATCTAAACAACTTGATCCACCTAATTAATTGTCGGGACTCCGTTTCCGCTTAATGTGGCCTAATTGCATTGCATATTTGCCATGTCATACATCATACATGCATCATGCCCGATCTTTTGCCGTAGTATTAAATAGTGCATCCGGTGTTTCTTCTAGTGTTTTGCTTCTTCGCGGATAAGGCCGTTGAGTTGATGTGAGCTTTGCCCCGACCTTTGGATGAACCTTCGACAATGTTTTTCAGGCGAGCAATCTCCCCGTTTCTACCTATCTTACTTTCATAGTATTTATACCCTCATGTTGATCTATTGCTATCTGTGTTGCGATGCTCTAGTTTTCGTACCCGCGATATCCCTTGCAGCCTTATATTGCCTTGGACACATCCTATTACCGGTTGTTTGGTAGATAGTTTGACTTGTGCGTCGTAGTCGCTTGCTCAAGTGTTGTTGTGTGTCGTCCAGTACCACGGATGTTGGAAGGCTGCCATATGCTTTATGTTGGAGAGGATCATGGCTTTAATTATTGTTTAATAACTAAAATTTAAGTAGGTAAATGAAGAGGCACCAGTGGGTAATAGACAATATATTGTTTTTAACCTCTCACTGGTGTCCCGTAGGACCCCGAGTTCTTGACACATGTTCCGAGATCGAGCGCGCTAACCACAGGTGGGGTGTGTGGGCACCCCCATCGATTAGTACCTGATTTCAAAGTACTGTACCAGGGGCCAGAAAGTAGTTTGGGGTTTTATTACTATCCTGTACTTATGTCATGACTTACTGCTTTATTTACTATTGCGCGTGGAGCGCTTGTACTGTTTTGGAACCCTGTGCCACGTTTTCGCGGTATCGACAAGCCCAGTCACACTTTCGGGTTCCCAGTCGTTTACAGCCGTCGTCACAAACCCTGGGTCCGTCTCGGAGACCGGCCGACTTCATTACGGATAGCTTAGTGGGGTGTCCCCCATGTGCTTGCTTTGGGTCTGAAAACGTCGTGTCCGAAACCCCGTCGACATACCGTTGGGTGTATGTTTTGTGATCTTGTACCTACCTGATCTGACAACAAGGGTGTAGGTGCGTGTGGAAACTTTGGTGCACCCCTGCAGGGTTAAATCTTTTCGAGAAGCCGTGTTCGCGGTTATGGACGACTTGGAGCACAGTTCTCGATCATAGACAACTATAACTAAAGTTTACTATTATAATTTGACTTGTATCCGATATGACTAGTAATCAGCTTCACTACAACGGAATGACTAAATAAAAGTACCAACAACTGCTGGGTTTGAGATATCTCATGCTAATTGTATCTGACTAGTAAGTGTTGCAACTACAATGGAATGGTTAACTAAAAGTGCCAACTGCTTATTATATCAGGATGACTATTTATACCTGACTAGTAATTGCTGCAACGACAACCGAATAAATAAAATTGCCAGCTGTGTGAGTTACTTGGTTGACTTCCTCGTTTGGTCTCGAGGGGGAAATACCAGGATGGGTATGTTTGGTGGTAGTATCAGGTTGGTTTCAAATAGGTTTTTCTTATCTCTCTCTGATAGCCGATAGTTGTATCGAGTCTCTATAGGTTGTTTAGCGCATGCTTCGCTACCGCTTCAGTCCACCATACGTATGTAGGCGAGGACCGCCGAATTCTAGTCTCGTTGTGTACTGGCCTCAGTACTGACCGCTCTCTTTTTCCTTTGCCCTTTGTCGGCACCCCTTTTGTTAAGCAGGTTTTGAGATCGACGTCGTTAGCAGGGTTACCCTTCCGGCTTGGCCTAGGCAGGGTTATGGACGCCATTGGTTATTCTTCAGGGCTCTTAGGCCCATTTGCATCTTGTCCGTAGTCGGACGTTGTATCGTTTTCAAGGTGATTTGGATCTTTGTATGGTATATCTGTATTCTTGACTCATTGAGTCGCTATTGTATATATCTGTTTCGTGGGTTCCATCGTGGACTAATGTGTAATGATATTACTTTGTTTTCCACCCGCACGCAAGTGCCTGGTGGGCACCTTTAAATCGTTTCTATGCGGGTTTGGCGGGAAGCGCTGAAACTTGCATAGGGCCGATTATGAGGGTGTTATAAGTAATTTGTGTGTTCATATTAGCTTAGATGAGCGATAAACGACTGACCAACTGATGTTCTATAGGAAGCCACTCCCTAGAACATCTTGCACACCACCGTCCTTGCGCTACCGCCACCGATCTTGGAGGCAGAGGAACGGCCAGTGATGCATCTGGTCACGCACGGTGCTGAAGCCACCGCTGTCAAGGCAGAGGGCCGAACTTTTCTCTTGCATAGTTTTCCCATCCTTCTGTGCAGACCTAGACTAACCGGTGGTTTGGGATCTCGAGAAAAAGCGATATATGTAGATGAATTGACTGCAATGTGTTGTTGTCCCCTGATTAGATAGCAGTAGGACTGAAGATGTGTTGCTATGTTCTTGTATGGTGCAATATTTAGTTCTGTACTTCTCTAAGGCTCATGTGCAGGTGTTTTACCCTTTGAACAGGGAAGCTGAAACTTTACATGATCAGGCTAGAAGGTCTGAAGCCAAATAGAAAAACTCTAATTCCTTTTCAATCGGTGACCACCTAGAACGATTTGATTACTGCTAATTTGCTTTCCTGGTTGCAGCAACTCACTTATAAATGAATGTGTATCATCTTGATAAACTGTCTGACTATTAGTACTGAATTGGGCACTTCACTATTTTTGATATTGTTCCATGCTGGTAGTGATGGAATAAATTGTGGACTGACACTTATGGTCACATGAGACATTAGGGTATCTATGTTACTCCATGGAATTATAGGTAAAATGATTGCCTGATGTTTATACATCGACAATATGATTTATTTAAGTTCTAGATAAATAAAAGTGAATTGTTTGTGTGCCTCGAGTCTTCATAATATGGGTGCTCATATTTCTGTCTTTGTTTAACGTAAAACATACGCTGGTTTAGATATGTCTTGATGCCATGAACATATCGATATCTACCGTTCTGTGTGGTTTCCCAGAGCGGTAGATCAGCATGGCTTCGGCCATCTCCACGAGCCCACGCCACCGTCCACGACGCCGTCGTCGGTGGAGTGGCACAAGTGTCCGCCCCACCCGAAGAACCCTGTGGTGTTCTTCGATGTCACCATCAGGTCCATCCTAGTCGGCCGCATCAAGTTGGAGCTCTTTGCCAACATCGTTCCCAAGACTGCCGAGAACTTCCGGTACAGCCATGGAACACTCGCTGCTCCAACATTACACACTTTCAGTTTGACTGCTTCTGCCGCTGCAGTATTTGTTTACTGATGGATATCTGCTTGTTTCTTTTGTTGGTTGCAGACAGTTCTGCACTTGCGAGCACTGATGGGGATTCCTGGCGATTTCTTATTACTATGGCCTATAATCTTATTTATTTAGAGGCTACTTCTGCAACTCTGAATTCCGTTCTCACTTGAAACATTTAGCTTCCTTTTGTGTACGGTTTAGTAGCGGTTAGTCTGGTGTTAGTATATGTCATGGGTAGTTTTTTTTAAGTGGGAGATTAGTTTGCCTGCAAAGTAATTGAAAGAAGGATTAATTGCTAATTTGACCTCTGTTTTTTTTCTTAAGAGTGGTGAGCAATTTTAGCTTGCACGGTGCAACTCAGAATTCTATTCTCACGTAAAACATTTAGCTTCCTTTTGTGTAAGATTTAGTAGAGGTTAGTTTGGTGTTAGTATATGGCATGGGTAGCTTTTGTTTTTTAAGTGGGAAATTAGTTTGCCTACAAAGTAATTGGAAGAAGGATTAATTGCTAATTTGACCTCTGATTTTTTTAAGAGTGGTGACCAATTTTAGCTTGCACGGTGTAAATGTTTTCTAGAGCATTGCCACTTGAATATCTTGTCATGCTTGCTCCATGCTATTAGTCTTGGGTGCCATAGTAGTCTGATATTCTGTTCACTTGATGTCCGATTGTTAGGACGCTAAAAGGGTATGGGTTTTTATGTAGTAGCCAAACAATATGATTGGGTCAGTAGCTTGAGATTTTTCTCGTACTGATTTTTTAATGGTAGGAGACAACTCTTATGCTACTAGGTGGCTTGTAATTACTAATAAAGCATACATATGAAAACATAGTCAAGTATGTTGTGCTTGCTTGCGACATGGATTCCAGGTCCATGCAGTTAGTAACACCACTGATTGTTACATATGTTAACTTGATTATGTTCATACACTCTGCTCTTGTTTAAGACGGATGCATTTGTGCTTGCTGCTGCTTTTCATTTTCAGGCAGAAAATATGTTCATTGTTACTGCTTAAAAGTCTCAATTATTTTTCTAAGTACATCAGAATATTTAGTGCTGAAATGTCTCAATTACTTTTCTAAGTACAACAATATATTTTCTAAGGGGGCACATCAGATTATAACTATGGGTATTGTATTCACAGGTATAAGCATGTAGTGTGTAGCTTTTACCAGATGAGACGACATCTGAAATTTCAAGGTATCAGCTAACCAACTAATGGCTTATTTGTCCATTTGTATTTACATTTGTTGGCCTGGTCTATGTATTAGAGATATTAGTGGTTATTCGTATTTCCTACATAAAAGTTTTATAACTATTAGGACCTCTGACGCTCGAGTTACTTAACTAATTTTAGTGAACACGGATACAACTACATGGGACAATAGAGTTTTATTATTTCAGTCTGGGTTACAGTCAGAAAGAAGTTCATCATGCTCTGTTTGGGCATTAGCAAGGAAAACACATCATGCCCTTTTTGCTTCTTTGCGCCGTTCTATGCTGAATGATTCATCAAGAGATGGTATAGACACATCAAGATTGGCATAATTCCTAGATCAAGTGCATCTAAACAGAAGTTGAACCAACGAATTCTTAATTGTTGCAAATCAAGGTTTGTATTTATAATTGTACACTAAGATATGTTGATAGCTGAATATAGTAGACTCGTCGATTATAACCCCCTATCTACCATGATTGGGTCACTTAACCCACCTAAGTATCGTAAACCGGGGAAATTATGGTAACTGTCTGTTGTTTAGCGGTTTTGGTCTATCATCGACGGTACCAGTTAGCCATACAAACATGTAGAAGGTCGGATTTTGATTGATGAGTCTAATTGACAGGAGCACCTTGCGAGTAGTTCTAGCTGTAGTTGGTAATCTATACACGTTTCTCTCTCTTAGTGAGTTTTTTTCTTTTGTTTTCGAGTTGTTGGCTTGTTCTTACTGTAACTGAACTTTCCTTCTACTCGTACTAAAATCAATGAATGCAGCGGTGTGTCATTCTATCAAGGACTGAACTTACTGTAACTGAACTTTCGATTTAGAGTTGATTTCCGAGTCGGATCACACCTGTGAGGATGCAAAGTGTGCACGGCATGCTCTTGTATTTACATTGATAAGTGCAACATTAGTGCAGTCTAACAGCACCCTGCAGTTGGAGCTGCTGGTTCCTGGGTGTTGAGATTGGAGAAAGCAGATGATGCAGCTCCTACAACATCTGCCATTAGCGCTAGAACTCTGAGTCTAGGACGGTGGCCCTCGTGGTGTCCGCAACCAAGGCGGAGGAAGAACGGGGCGGCGAAGGGCACCCTGGTGAAGACCAGTCGGAGCATGCGTTGTCAGGCACTCCGGCGACGACTAACAAGGGCATGCAGTGGCAGGAGCATGAGGGGCGCCTGGGCTACGCCGGTGACAAGGGAAGCTAGGACTAGGGGTTTCAGTGGAGGGCGGGCGGGAGTGGCGGCGAGCAGGTTAACTGGATGAGTTGTTAGTTCTTATGGTTCATTGCATGCCAGTTAAATGTGTTAATGTTGCTGCCTAAGTTTTCATATTTGACACAAAAGTGATGGAAGTTGGGCATCATGTGAACCATTCAATTACATGTCCAACTATGTCTGGGATCCATCAAATGATTTTGTCAAGTTCAGTATACTTGAACATTTTATTCTCAGTCTTACCATTTTTCTAACACTTTATGTCAAACAATTTAACAGATTGCATTGTCTAGAAGACTTTAGTGCAGTCGTGAGCCTGCCATGATACGATCTAGACTTTGTGTCACATGAAAAGTTATTAATATTGTGTCACCATTGAAATAATCGATTGATTCACGTGTCTAATATTTTTATTTTCCCGTGACAACGTACGGGCATTCAACTAGTAGATGTTAAAGTGTGGGAGCAGGAACAGAGAGAACCATTAGGTGAATTATAGTCCTTATTTTTGGCTCAATGCTTAAATATAATATCATTTTATGTCATTTTCGTGTTGAAGCATACCTGTCCAGATCTAAACTTGCCGAGTAAATCCATGAAATTTATATTTCCTCCTTGTCAAAATGTGGACCCATAAGTTGATATGACAACCTATACTGTGCAACATTAGGTAGATTGCAATGACTCTCATAAATCTCAATAGTTGGAAAGGAAAATTGTTATCCCTTGATGAAAGACTAGTTCTCATAAATTTAGTACTTACCAACATGGTACTGTATATGATCTCGTTTCTCTAATTACCAAAATATGTCTTGAACAAAGTGGATTATTTCCTCTCAAGATTCTTTTGGCAAGGGGATAGTGAGAAAAATAAGTATCGGTTGGCCAGATTGAATGTGGTTTGCCGTCTGAAGGAGTATGGTGGACTGGGTATTCACGATTTGCAAGTCAAAAACAGCGCGCTTCTAGGCAAATGGATTTTTAAACTACTTACTGAAGATAGTGTTTGGCAAACCATGTTATGGAGGAAATATGTGGGGTCCAAAGATGTGTCTCAAGTGGTTTGGAAACCTGGTGATTCACATTTTTTGGCGGGTCTTATGGCCACCAAAAAACATTTCTTTCGTTTTGGTACTTTCGAGATTAAGGATTGATCACAGATTAGGTTTTGGGAAGATAAGTGGCTTGGCCAAACTACTCTTCGCGAACAATATCCAGCTCTATATTCGATTATTAGACATAAAGGGGATACAATTTCCATAGTGATGGAAGACAATCCTCCTAATGTGTCTTTTAGAAGAAGTCTCATTGGTCCTCGATTGGTATCTTGGAACAATCTACTATTACGATTATCCACGATATAATTGTTCGACGGTGTTGAAGTGTTCAAATGAAATTATTAGAAAGTGGTAAATTGTCCGTTGGCTTAATATATAGAGCTTTGGTCCAACCTGATATCCCGGTCGATAATAATAGTAAGATTTGGAAAATGAAAATACCCCTTAAGACGAAGATATTTGTATGGTATCTACGTAAAGGTGTAATTCTAACAAAAGATAATCTTGCGAAGAGGAATTGGTATGGAAGTACACAATGCATCTTTTTTTATCATGATGAGACAATTCGTCATTTATTCTTCCATTGCAAATTTGCTCGCTCTATATAGTCATTCATCCAAATAGCTTCTGGTTTATCCCCTCCACGTTCACTAACCAATGATTTTGGTAATTGGTTGCATGAAATTGTTGATAAGTACATAACTTTGTTTAGGGTGGGAGCGCTTGCCATCGTATGGTCGCTATGGATTTGTAGAAATGACAAGATTTTTAATAACAGTAGGTCTTCTACTCTATAGGTTATTTATCGAGCGACGGCTATCCTACGATCACAGACAATTCTTCAACGCATGGAGTTTCGCGACTTATTTGTGGAGGGATGTACGCGATTGGAGGAAACGGCAAGGGATATTTTCTCCCAATATGGATGGCCGCGTGATTTGAGAATTGATCTACCTTAGATTGAAGATATTTATTTCGATAGTGCCTTTTTGTAATACTGTTTTACTTTTATTCCCTAGTTCTATCGTTCGTGTGGCTGTGTGCATCTTAGTTATGTAGAGACCGGGTGTAAACATTAAATATTTTGTTAATAAATGCGCTCATTTCCAAAAAAAATACATATTAGTTACTAACTCCTTTTCTTCACATAGTAGGCGGTTCGTGATTTGAGTAAACAAGTATTCAACTTTGCAATACATATCAAGTTTGCGTGTTCGCTTTACTGGGAAAGATATGAATGCAATAACTCACCAGGTTCAAGAAATATGAAGCAAGGAATGTTGGTCCCCAGGCTCTAAATCTGAAGCTTGGTGGTGTGTCAATCATGATTTTTTCTCGGTGACCAAATTAGTTGCTATATGTATCTAGATCAGGTGGTGCTATGCTCACTACCAAAAAATGTCCTTTTACAACAAATAATTTTTGTGGTTAAAGTTCCATTTTTTATGGTTGAAAAGACTTCTACGACGAATGCCCTTTGATCTTTTTTTTGACCATGGCGGATCGCATCCTTCAGTCACGAAAAGTCGTTCCGTCGTAGATCTGTTCGCTAGCCGCGTTAACTGCTGACGTCATACAAACTATCATGTGGCGAACACCGTTAATGGCCAGTTAGCACCGTTAACTATCAATAAAACCATGATAAAATACCCAGCCAAGGACTGATAATTATTAAGTGGATCGAACCATTAAGAGAGCCCAATAATATCATGGCCCGTTATTAGTGTTGTTGCTGCACAAATGGGCCCACTAGTGCTGCCCGCTGCGTCCCGTAAACTTTTGGGCTCATTAGTGTTTCGACCCACACCATTTGAAACGGGCCTATTTGTACACCCACAAACTATCGGGCTTGTTACTGTTCAGTTCTGTACTATTTAAAATTGGCCCTTTTGGCCAGCCCGTGCACTTTCTGGCTGTTACTGTATAGTCCTTTACCGTCTGATGTGGGCCTAATTTTATGACCAATTGTAGCCCATATACTTCTGGTCCTGTTACCGTTTAGACCCATAAACGGCCTACTCATATTCTAGCTTGTTACTGTTCTGGCCTGGTAAATTTCTCGGTCCGTTACGTTCTAGACTGGTGCAAATTCGGCCTGTTACTGTTTTGGTCTGCTACGATCCAGGACTTCTTTGGCCTGGCCTGCTACTGTTCTAGCTCGTTACTGTTTTTGGTCTTTCAAGGTTCTGACGTGTTACTGTTCCGGCTCATTACTGTCCTGGTTTGTTACTGTTTTGACATGTTACTGTTTTGGCATACTATAGTTTCGGCATGTCCCTGTTATGGCATGTTACTATCACTAAGCACGCCTGTGTGTGGCCCTTATTTTTACAGTTTTTTACAGTTTCAGTATTTCTGGAGCCTATTCCCAGAAGGTGTACAACCTACGAGAATCATTTACCATTCATCGTCGGCGCAATACAAGAGGGGCAAATAACAAAGCCCATATACCCTAATCGACCTGGCTAGCGCAGGTATGATACCGCCTATCACTATGTGCAGACGGAGACAACTAAATACCTACACGTTCTATGATATTAATCTAGATATTACATCAAATGCAAACTACTTGACATTATTACATATTATCAACTCAAGAGAAAGAAAAATTGGCATTTTAGTTGACAATCGAGTTGATAGCAGTCCTTAATTTGCTTTCTCCATCTATCACCTGCATGTCCCTTTTGAGTGTGACATCTACATTTGAAAATAACCTTGAGACATGATCTTGTATCCCCCTCTTTGGTGGCAATAGCAATAATTACAGTCCGAAACTAAATAATAACAAGTTAATACATCAAACAAGGCAAACTACTTATTTAACTGATATGACTGGAGCTATGAACTGGAGTTTACTACTGGATAATGGTTTAAATATATTGACCATCACGTCAAACAAATAGGATAAACAAGCATTAAACAAGTGTGCCTACCGTTAAACGAGAAATATAACAATGTGTGTGACTTAGAATTTTAGCAAATATAAACTAGCTAGGTCATTTCAACAAATATATATAAAAGTAGTTATATATCCTAAAATGCAAGAGACGTTGGGTGACTTGGAATTTACGGTGAGCTACATATTGGCATGCAGTTACTATCGTAGCTAAGAATGAACCAGACATAAATTATAACAACATCATGTGAGAACCTATAGAGCGGGAATGCAAACCACGAATGGACTATATAGTAGAGGATAGTTATGTCATTGTTTAGGATAAACTAGAACAAGATAGGAAATATAATGACGTCGCTTGTGAACCTATAGAACAAGACAAGCAAACATTAGACAAGTGTGCCTAAAATGAAATGAGCAATCAATCAAAGTGTTTCTTAGAATATCAGCAAATATAAACTAGCCAGGTCATTTCGACAATATATATGGAAGTAGTTCTTTATCCTGAAATGCAAGAGACGTTGGGTAACTCGGAATTTGCGGTGAGTGATACGTCTAAAACGTATCTACTTTCCCGAACACTTTTGCTATTGTTTGAATTCTAATTTGTGTGATTTGGATGCAACTAACACGGACTGACGCTCTTTTCAGCAGAATTGCTTTGATGTCTAGTTTTTGTGTAGGCAACTTTCAGGAAAAATCCCGAAAAATATCGCAAAACTCCAATTTTACTAGAAGACTCACGGAGCAAGAAGACGAGACGGAAAACGGTGTAGCACCCTGGGTAAAACCACTACTAGAAAACCGCGTGTTATTTTATTTATGCTTCATCATGACATCATGCATATTTGTGCACTAAACTATTTTCCAAAACCCTATTTTGTTTTCTACATTAGTCTCTCTTATTTCAAATTATAAGGCCCAATCATTCCAGGTATTTTATTTGTCAAAAAACTGTCTACAAAATATTTTAAATAAAAATAAATAAACTTATATTATTTTGGGAGGCAGCCAGCCGGCCACCTCCAAACCCTAGCCCTAGAAACCTATCCAATCCCCAAACCACCTTCTGCTCCTCCCACCCCGCTGTCGCCACACCGCGCGCGAGCGGAAGCCCGTCCCGCACAGCCTGTCCCCGACTCGGTCAACCCACCCTGCAGCGCACTTGGCCCACCCACCCCGCTGCTGCTACACTCCAACACACCCACGCGACTCACACACGTCCTAGGAACCCTCGTGTACACCCAACGCGCCTACCACCCTGGCCCCACCCCGCAGACCCGCTCTCTATCCCCACCTCGCACCGCGACCCAGCTCTTGTCGCACCGTCCCTCTCGGCACGCCTCCTCCCTCGACGCTCCCCACCAGCAGCCGCCACCCGAGGCTCTCCGCTCTCCCAACATCGCCCCTTCCTGCACCCGCCGATGCCCTGCCTCTTCCTCCTGGAGCTCGTGCCACCGCGCCTCCTCGGCCTGGGATCGCCAACCTCCGCGACCGCGGGCGCCCTCTGCTGCCGCCTCGTCACCCTAACCGACCACCGCCCGGGTCCATGTCGCCGCCGTGGTCCCCGTTGTCCTCCACCTATGCCGCCCTACCCGAGCTCGTCGGCCGCGTCTGCGTGCTGCCGTCCCCGCCTGCCTCCTCCACCCTCTGCATCGCATCGGCCGTCGCCGCTGTGGCCTTCTTCGAGCCATCAAGCGTCGCTGCGGGTTCTGCCTTCGCCTCTCAAAGCTCTACACATCCTGTCGATCCCGTATCAGGAGGCGCCATTGCCTCGGGCCCCTGCCACCTTCAGCCACTGATGGATTCCTCTGTGATGCCCGCGCGTCCCCTCCTAGCCACATCAGGTTGCCCAACGGCTACCGCACGGGTCCCGTAGGTTGCCTTGTGCCCGACCAGTTCCGTTCTGGCCTTTGTGTTTGGGTTGCGTTCTCTAACCAATGCCTTCTTTGTGTGTCCTTTTGACCGGTTCTCAAATACCAACTGTTTCCGAGACAAGATCATCGTCGTGTTGCTGCGTCCAGAGCTGCATAATTCCCGCCTCGCCAAGTTTGTCCGATGCTAGGACCTTCTGTCCAGCTGCGACATCTGGAGTCAAACACGGTGCTACTCGAAGGCCTTGATGCCTAATTCCAAGAACTCCCTCTCGGATCACCGAGAACTCCTGCAGAATCCGAAGACCTGAACACAAACCCCGTCGGATCTTCGATTCGAGAAATGTGACCCCTATCCAAGACCTACTCGCATACATATTGTTGGTGTTTGGGGTATTTTGTCGACTCATCTAATATTAAATATGGAGGCCATATGCGGGCGAATCTAGACTAATATTGGTCCCATTTAAATTTGTTTAGCGAAGCAGTGATATATTTGTGCCTTGATAAGACAACATTTAAATTGCGGGTATCTAAATAACTTGAACCACTTAATATTTGTCGGGACCCCGGTTCCGTTTAATATTGCCTAATCGCATCGCATCTTTTCCATGTCACGCATCATACATGCATCATGCCCAATCTTCTGCCGTAGTATTAAATAGTGCATCCGGTGTTTCTTCTAGTGATTTGCTTCTTCACGGATTAGACCGATGAGTTGATGCAAGAGTCGACCCGATCTTCGGATAAACCTTCGGCAATGTTTTTAGGCCAGCATTCTTCCCCTTTCTACCTATTTTAGATTTCTAGTCTTTATTTCCTCATGTTGATCTATTGCTATCTGTGTTACGATGCTCTAGTGTTCATATCCGTGATATCCCTTGCATACATATATTGTCATGTACACCTCCTATTACCTGTTGTTTGGTAGATAGTCGGCCTTGCGAGTCGTAGTCGCTTGCTCAGGTGCTGCTTCATGTCGTCGATGTTCCATCGTTGTTGGGTTGTTGGCACATGCTTAATGGTGGAGATGATCATGGCTTTAATTATTGTTTATTAACTAAAATTGAAAGTAGGTAAATAATGCAGAGGCACCGATGGGTAATAGACAACATTTGGTTTTTAACCGCTCACTGGTGTCCCGTAGGACCCCGAGTTCTTGACACCTGTTCCAAGATCGAGCGCGCTAACCACAGGTGGGGTGTGTGGGCACCCCCATCGATGAGTACCTGATTTCAAAGTACTGTACCAGGGGCCACAAAGTAGTTTGGGGCTTTATTACTATCTTGTACTTATGCCATGCTTTACTGGTTTATTTACGATTGCGCGTGGAGCGCCTGTACTGTTTTGGAACAAATATGAAATGTTTTGGCTATATCGACAATCCCAGTCACACTTTCGGGTTCCCAGTCGTTTACAGCCATTGTCACAAACCTCTAGGTCCGTCTCGGAGACCTTGCGGGTAGCTTAGTGGGGTGGACCCCCATGTTCTTGCTTTGGGTCTGGAAACATCGTGTCCGAAACCCCGTCCACATACCGTTGGATGTATGTTTTGTGATCTTGTACCTACCTGATCTGACAACAAGGGTGTAGGTGCGTGTGGAAACTTTGGTGCACCCCTGCAGGGTTTAATATTTTCGAGAAGACGTGTCCACGGTTATGGATGACTTGGAGCACAGTTCTCGATCATAGACTACTATAACTAAAGTTTATTGCTATAATTTTACTTGTATCTGATATGACTAGTAAGTGGGATAACCACCACGGAAATAATGAATAAAACTGCCAACCGTGTGAGTTTCCTCGGCTTGACTTCCTCGTTTGGTCTCGAGGGGGAAATACCAGGATGGGTATATTTGGTGGTAGTATCAGGTTGGTTCCGAATAGGTCTTTCTTATCCCTCTCTAATAGTCGACAGTTGTATCGAGTTTCTATAGGTTGTTTAGTGAATGATGCGATGCCGCTTCAGTTCACCATACCTATGTAGGCGAGGACCGTCGAATTCTAAGACTCGCCGTGTACTGGCCTCAGTACTAACCGCTCTCTTTTTTCCTTTGCCCTTTGTCGGTACCCCTTTTGTTTGAGCAGGTTTAAGATCGACGTTGTTAGCAGGGTTACCCTCCCGGCTTGGGCTGAGCAGGGTTATGGGCGCCATTGGTTATTCTTCAAGGCTCTTAGCCCAATTTACATCTTGTCCGTACTCGGACGCTGTATCGTTTCAAGATGATTTGGATTTTGTGCTATATATTTGTATTCTTGACTCATGGAGTCGTTGTTGTATATATCTGTTCCGTGGGTTCCATTGTGTACTATTGTGTAATGATATTACTTTGTTTTCTGCCCGCACGAAAGTGCCTGGTGGGCGCCTTTGAATCGTTGCTATGCGGGTTTGGCGGGAATCGCTAAAACTTGCATAGGGTGATCTGAGGTTGTTACAGAGTGGTATCAGAGCTCAGCAGTTACGATACCCCAGTGGTCCAGCCTATAGGATAACCTAGCTAACGGACGTTTTAGAGTGTCAAAACTATTTTTGGAAAGGTCGGTTTGATAGATATGAATAGGTATGCTTTTACTCCTTACCCCTATGCTATTCTCCTCTTACCCCTGCGTGTTTTGAATCTTCTCTCTTATCTTTCTTTGATTCTAGGAATTCTCGTGGTTGGGTTTCTGTCGTGCCTTCAGGGTTTCTCTTCCTCCTCTTGTAACGGTGTTCTGCGCCCGGTATTCATGCTGTCTGAGGGACCTTTCCTGTGTTGAACCTTTTCAGTGGACCAAAAATTTACTAAATTTTTTCTTTGTATCCTTCGGTGTTTCATCATCATCTACATCAGATCTGATGAAGAGTCTGTATCACTCCTTTGTTTTTCAAACGCTATTTGTCAAGATCATCAATATGAATTCTGAGAGTGGGTTGCATGGTTCTTCGATTCATGTACGGAGTAATGCTTCGAGTGCGGGATGGAGTCGCGACCATACCACTACTCTTATCATTCGCTTTTGTACATTGGATGGTGGATCAACAAAATTTTACTTATTCCATGGAAGATAGAGGTGGCCTTATTTTTGAGACCCCGACCTTCATCTTTGTTTATACGGAGTGTTCTCTCGACGAATGAGAGCATCAACCCTTGTTGGTGGTGTCGTCGATTTCAAGACGGAGAAAGAATCTTTATTAGTGGTGTCGCGAAGATCTACATGAAGCGAGAAGATTTATCCCATCAGCCTTCCTCCCCGTACCATGAGGCGAATCTCGAGTGCGAGATCCATTGTTAGTGGTGTAAAATTGTAGCACCCCGGGTAAAACCACTACTAGAAAACCCTGTGTTATTTTATTTATGCATCATCATGACATCATGCATATTTGTGCACTAAACTATTTTCCAAAATCCCTATGTTGTTTTCTACATTAGCCCCTCTTATTTTAAATTATAAGGCCAAATCATTCCGGGTATTTTGTTTGTTAAACAAACTGTTTACAAAATCTTTTAAATAAAAATAAATAAACTTATATTATTTTGGGAGGCAGCCAGCCGGCCACCTCCAAACCCTAGCCCTAGAAACCTATCCAATCCCCAAACCATCTTATGCTCCTCCCACCCCGCCGCCGCCACACTGCGCGCGAGCGGCAGCCCGTCCCGCACAGCCTGTCCCCGACTCGGTCAACCCACCCTGCAGCGCACTTGGCCCACCCACCCCGCTGCTTCTACACTCCAACACACCCACGCGATGCACACACGTCCCAGGTGTTGGAACACCCCCTGCCGGCTGGCCGGTCCCGAGGCTGCTCCGCACCCGAGAAGAAGACTAGTAGAAGGCACACAGAGTACACAAGTAGATGACACAGGGAACAAAGGGGAACTTTATTAAACTTTCTCTCGGTAAGCTCACGTACAATGATTGTTCCTCTATTTATAGACTAAGGGGGATACGATACCCACATGGGCCAACCCTAGCCTGGTAGATGCCACACCGAGTGGGCCTCTACCGGCCCAGTTTCCCAACACTCCCCCTGGGTATCTTATCTGTATAACCATGGCTTAAAACTCCGAAAAACCTAGTGGGAAAAATATGGAGAAATGCACACGGTATACTTCTTGCTATGTTGCACGAATTGCCTCATTAAAAACATCATGTGAGAAACTTCATAAAAACTCACTAAGGGAAAAAGAGTACAATTCACTTAACTATAAAGTTAAGCACTCAATCATCAGGATCAAGATTTCAGCGATGAGTTTGTGAAGATTCTCCCCCTGAACCTTGCATCTCCCTAAGTCTCATCATGCGGATCCCACGGACACATCTCTCGAAAGAAGATGCTGGCAATGATTTAGTGAACAAATCAGCGAGATTTTCACACGACTTAGTATGCAAGACTTTCACTTCGTTCATCTTTTGCAGTTCATGTGCATAGAAGAACTTGGGGTTTATATGCTTTGTGAGATTGCTCTTCACATAACCCGTCTGGACTTGTGCAACACAAGCGGCATTATCTTCATAGATAATTGTTGGGGTTTGTACGGTGTTCAGTCCACATGACATCTGGATGTGGCTGACTACTCGTCGAAGCCATACACATTCTCGTGATGCTTCATATAATGCTATGTTTTCCGAGTGGTTCGTCGAAGTTGACACAAGAGTTTGCTTAGACGATTTCCAGGAAATTGCCGTTCCACCACAAAGGAAAACATATCCAGTCTGCGACTTGGATGTATGCGGGTCCGAAAGTCCGAAAGGTACCCAACATCTGCATAGCCTACAAAAGATAGGTCTTGGTTCTTTTGGTAAAACAAGCCAAGGTCCTTTGTCCCTTGTATGTACCTAAAGATGTCCTTAACGCCTTTCCAATGCCTCTTGGTAGGCTCAGAACTGTACCTTGCAAGCAAATTGACGGCGAATGCAATATCCGGTCGTGTACAATTTGCGAGGTACATAAGTGCGCCAACTGCACTTAAGTAGGGGAATTCCGGTCCCAGAATTTCCTCCCCCTCTTCTTTAGGCCTGAACGGGTCCTTGTCTTGCTGCAAAGATCTTCCGACCATCGGGGTCTTAGAAGGATATGCCTTTTCAAACCCAAATCGTTCCAACACCTTCTGGGTGTAGGCCGACTGGTGAACTAGAATCCCAGCAGGGGAATGCTCAAGTTGTAGACCGAGGCAGAACTTGGTTTTGCCTAAGTCTTTCATCTCGAATTCCGACATCAGGTAGGAACTCGCTTCCTCAATATCGGCAGGTGTACCGATTATATTCAAATCGTCCACGTACACCGAGATAATACAGAAACCATCCTGGGATCTCCATATAAAAACACATGGGCAATCTTCATTGCTCGCGTAGCCCTTCTGATGAAGGAAATCGCTTAAACGATTATACCACATCCTACCTGACTGTTTTAGTCCATACAATGACTTCTTAAGCTGAACACTGTATAAGCTCCTGTTTGCTCTATCCTGGTTCGGGACAGGGATACCTTTTGATACTTTCATGATATGTCCGAATCCAAGTTACCATGTAGGTAAGCGGTGACAACATCCATTAGTTTCATTTTTAAGTCCATGTTTACTGCCATTGAGATCAAGTATCTAAAGGTAATTCCATCCATGACTGGGGAGTAAGTTTCCTCAAAGTCGACACCTGGTCGCTGAGTGAAACCTTGAGCAACGAGCCTTGCTTTGTACCTTACTACTTCATTATTCTTGTTTCTCTTTCGAACAAAAACCCACTTATGGCCAACGGGGCGAATGTGGGGAAGAGTTAGACAAACTGGTCCAAATACCTCTCTTTTGTTTAACGATAATAATTCAGCAGTGATTGCCTTCTGCCAATCTTTCTAATCCGACCTTTTCTTGCAATCAGCGAGCGTGTTAGGCTCAGGGTCAAGATTTATGATTGAGGCAATTTTCTTGGCAAAATTAACGTCGACATTTGCCATGGCTCGGTTGTATGACTCGCCCGAATTAACATAGTTAATGGCCATTTCGTCATGGAGTGCATCAGGCACATCCTCTTGCTCCACCGGATTTCCCAATCCAGGAGCTAGGTCCTTTAGCTTTCCCGCTCCGATGTGTGCGCACACAACTTCGCTGGGTATTTTTGATATAGGAAAGTTCAAGTCCGGAATTTCGTGCACTAAAATATTCGTACTTGTGCTAGGTCTCAATTGGTTCCCCTCAACAGGGGCAGACTGTAATAAATCTCTCTTATCCTTTTTCTTCGGGCGTCCCCGGGTACTTGGGATTTGAGAAACCGGAATCCGCGTCCTCTTAGGCCTTGGAGCAGGAGCGGGTATACCATCATTTTTCTTTGGTATTTCAACCCTTTCTGGTGCATTGCGTGCATGCACATGCGACTTTGTCACAGTCTTTAAATCACTAAAATGGTCGGGCAGTTGATTCGCTAGGGAGTGCAAATCTAGTATCTTTTGGACTTCTCTATTAGTCTCAACAGTGCGCGGGTCATGAGCGTGCATCCCCGTGGCTTTCCACGTGATTTCACGACTTTTGTCATCCAGGGGTTGATTACCTCCCCCCAAAGTCAGAAAAAGATCCTCGTCAAAAATGCAGTCAGCAAAACGGGCCGTGTGACAGTCACCTGTCAAGGGGTCCAAGAACCTGATTATGGACACAGTCTCATAACCAACGTATATCTCCGACTTATGGAGCGGTCCCATTGTTGATCGCTGGGGTGGTGGTATAGGTACATATACTTGGCAGCCGAACCTACGTAGGTGGGAAATTTTTGGTGCCGACCCTTGCGCAAGTTGGATGGGAGAGTGGATGTTGTAGGCCGATGGTCGAAAGTTGATGAGATTAGCGGCGTGTAACACCGCGTGTCCCCAACATTTAGTTGGTAAATTACAACCCTGAAGGAGTGGTCTGGCAATGAATTTAATCCTTTTAATCAATGCCTCTGCAAGTCCATTTTGAGTGTGGACATGCGGTACGGAGTGCTCAAGTTTGATTCCAGTTGCCATGCAATAATCATCGAATGCCTTTGAAGTAAATTCTCCGGCATTGTCCATTCGAATAGACTTTAAACGATAATCAGGGAATTTATTCCTTATTTGTATGATCTGGGAGATCAACTTTGCAAAAGCATGGTTCCTTGTTGACAGCAGGCAAACATTGAACCATTTAGAGGAAGCATCGATGAGCACCATGAAGTACCGAAACAGCCCTGAGAGGGGCTGAATTGGACCACATATATCCCCTTGAATGCGTTCCAAGAACGCGGGGAGTTCATCCTTCACCTTTAGGGGGGACGGTCTAATGATCAATTTCCCCGTAGCGCATGCGGAGCACACGAAATCATCGGGATTCGGGAAATTTTTCACATTAACATTATGACTGTTCGAGTTGTTAATTATATTTCTCATCATCCTAAGACCGGGGTGGCCTAACCTATCATGCCAAAGGCAGAATAGTTCGGAGCTTCTAAAGACAGTCTTAAGGGTAGTGTAAATAGGTGGTGCTACTATCTTAGTGTAGTACAGCCCAGTAGCTAATGAAGGGAGTCTTTCGACAACATGTTTACCATTTTCGTCGCGCTTGGTAATGAGTAGGAACTCCTTTCCATTCTCATCATCATCGGTTTCAACATAGAAACCATTTGCGCGGATGTCTCTAAAACTTAAGAGAGTACGAGTCGAATCCGGATACAACAATGTCTCTTCAATGATCAGAGTTGTTCCATTTGGGAGTATGATAGTTGCTCTTCCGGAGCCAACTACATTCGGACCGCAGCTGACGATTGTCATTATGTTACCAGGGTTTTTGGTAATGGACTCAAAATACTTTGTTTCTCTCAAGATGGTATTTGTGGTGCCGCTATCAGCAAGGCACGTTTCCTCCATTTGGGCACCACACG
This sequence comes from Avena sativa, assembly GCA_916181665.1. Taxonomy (NCBI): domain Eukaryota; kingdom Viridiplantae; phylum Streptophyta; class Magnoliopsida; order Poales; family Poaceae; genus Avena; species Avena sativa. Next base: position 244,918,953 of record OV702297.1, read on the forward strand.
CGTTCTAAAATATAGTGCCTAATTAATATAATGGAGCGAGGAAGATGCTACATCAAGTAAGTAAAACACATAAACATTTCAGAACATCACACAACCAAATAATGGAATAAATAAATGAAATAAATGGCATCCAATCGCCGAAAAACAAATAAATGTTATGCTCTCATAGAGCTTACAACCATATCGAAAATTGTATCTGATTATTTGCGGAAAAGAAATCATCACAACAAAAAGGAGCTCAGGTGGATTCTGCAAAGAAACCATCAAGCTCAGCCTATATCTCAAGGTCAGTGAGGTTCTCTTCGTTGGATATCATCATCGAGGCAGCGGAGATGTCTAGCTGAGGCGGGGGGGCACAACGTGCTCAACCTCCATGGGCACAGCGGCGTTCGTGGGAACCGCCGAGGGTGCTGCCACTTGTGCTACGTCCTGCGCCACTACGGGCGCGACGTTCTGCATAGGCGCCGCTCCAGGCGCCAGTGGTGCCTCAACCTAGACAACGTGCACCTCGCGCGCCTTCTTGTTGGCCTTGAACGCGTCCACGACGTGTTTAGGGGCCAAACACTGCCTGGAGAAGTGAGTCTTGGAGCCACAACGGAAGCAGTCCTGGGGCCTTGGCTCCCCCTTGCCCGCCTTGCGTTGCTTGGCCGGGGTGGAGGAGTTGGGGCCCTTCTTGCCTTGCTTCTTGTGGATGGGCTTGTGCACCTTTTAGGCACCGGCATTAGCCTCATGACTTGGTCCCCCCGTGAAGGGTTGCGCGGAGAAGTTCTTTTTCAGAACATTATCATGCGCCTCGGCCACCTGGAGAGCATCAATAAGCGCTACATATTCCGTGAATCCTTCCTGGCGAAAGTTTCGCGAGGACTAAATGTTGTCTGGATGGAATTTGGAGAGGGTTTTGTCTATCTTCTGCTGATCGGTGGTACTGGTCCCACACAGCTGAAGAATGGTACAAATCCGGTGCAACCTGGAGTTATACTCTCCCACCGTCTTGAAGTCCGCAAACCTCAGACGAATCCAATCTGCCTCCGCCTGTGGCTGAATGGTGTACTTCAGCCTAGAGAACCGCTTGTTGAGGGCGGTCCAGAGGGCAGAAGCACTCCGTTCTGCCATCTACTCGTTCTTGAGAGTCTCACACATGTGATGGCGGAGGAAGTGTAGGGCTTTGGCGTTATCCGCCGGGATGATTTTGCTGGGGGCCGCCGGGGTCCCCTCAATCAACGCATCCTTGATGCATCGGCCCTCGAGGACGATCTCAACATCCCAGGCCCAAGTCAGGTAGTTAAGCCCATCCTGGGTCAACTTCGGGAACTCACGGCTGCCGATTCCGGTCATCTGCAATTTATGCAAAGTGTGTAAGATTGCAGCAGGTAATCGGTTGCATAAATGCGATAATCGATACAATAATTCAAATATGATGGCGTTCCAAAAAAACGGTATAAGCTATCTATGAGATACAAAGTATTAAAAACATGCGTTAATTAATAACTATAGTAAAACATAGTTCAAAAGCTTATGTAAAATCGGACCGAAAACAAACCCAAAAACGGTCCAATAGCCCTACAAATGCGTGCTCCCATGCCCCAGTGTTTTTCTATGGGCCAAAAACGGCCCAAAACGCTCGGTTTCCCGCGGGCCGGCCCACCCCACACCGTCCCTGCCCGAGAACGGGGGACAGAGCACTGGTGTGCTCTCGAGTGGGGCGGCGGCAGCAGGCCGCACCGACGGCGGGACGAGGGCGGGTGGGGGTGGGGCGGCATGCACGGCGGCGGCCTGCAGCAGCGCCAACGGGGCGCGGCGGACGCGCGCGAGCGCAGCGACCAGCGCAGCGGGCGGCCAGCGCAGCGGTAGGCGCGCCAGCGCGACAGCCTGTGCAGCGGGCGCCGGCGCACTCAGGCGCAGCGGGCGGGGCCGGGCGGCCAGCGGGGCCTGCGCGCGTGGCGGCACGTGGCCTGCTCGGCCAGGCGGCGAGTGGCCAGCGCGTGCGGCGCGGGAGCGGCGGCGCGACGCCAGCGGGACGCGCGGTGTGGCGCGGCGGCGCAGGGCCAGCCGCGCGGCGCGGCGCGGCCAGCGAGCGGCCATGGCGCGGCGGCGCAGCAGCTGCGACAAGCATGGCCAGCGGGGCCGAGCGACGCGGCGGCGCGAGGCCAGCGGGACGCGCGGCGTGGCGTGGCGGCGCAGACATGGCCAGCAGGGCCGAGCGCGGCCTCGGCCAGCGAGTGTGCGCGCGTGCCAGCGCTGCTCTGCACACGAGCAGCCATGGCCACGAGTACATAAAGTTCATAAAAAAATAGATCGATTTGATCTAAAAACGGCCAGGATTAGCACGATCAGCTAAGAAAAAAATCCAGATCGGCACAACAGGTGCACGCATCAACGATACAGTCAACAAAATTCTAATCCGGGAGTGATTAGATCGACATTGGTCGGTGACAGCAGGTCAGCTCGACTCCCGGGAAGAAAAATCCGCACCTTAGATGGGATCTGATCTAAGATCTAAACGCAAATCTAGAAAGGAAATCGCGATACGGATCCATTTTTGCGGTCAGATTGGGGTTACCTTCAACGAAAGCCTTCACGATGCAGGCTTGACGGAGGCTCGACGGAGAGACACGTGCTGATAACGTGTTGGAACACCCCCTGCCGGCTGGCCGGTCCCTAGGCTGCTCCACATCCGAGAAGAAGACTAGCAGAAGGCACACAGAGTACACAAGTAGATGACACAGGGAAACTTTATTAAACTTCCTCTCGGTAAGCTCACGTACAATGATTATTCATCTATTTATAAACTAAGGAGATACGATACCCATATGAGCCAACCCTAGCCTGGTAGAGTCCACACCGAATGAGCCTCTACCGACCCAGTTTCCCAACACCAGGAACCCTCGCGTACACCCAACGCGCCTACCGCCCTGGCCCCACCCCGCGGCCCGCTATCTCTCCCCACCTCGCACCGCAACCCCGCTCCTATCGCACCCTCCCTCTCGGCGCGCCTCCTCCCTTGATGCTCCCCACCAGCAGCCGCCACCCGAGGTTCTCTGCTCTCCCGACCTCGCCCCTTCCTGCACCCGCCTACGCCCTGCCTCTTCCTCCTGGAGCTCGTGCCACCGCGCCTCCTCGGCCTGGGATCGCCGCCCTCTACGACCGCAGGCACCCTCTGCCGCTGCCTCGTCGCCCTAACTGACCACCGCCTGGGTCCATGTCACCGCCATGGTCCCCGTCGTCCTCCGCTTGCACCGCCCTACCAGAGCTCGCCGGCCACCTCTGCGTGCTGCCGTCCCCGCCTGCCTCCTCCACCCTTTGTATCGCATAGGCCGTCGCCACTGTGGCCTTCTCCTTCGAGCCATCAAGCGTCGCCGCGGGTCCTTCCTTCGCCGCTCAAAACTCTGCACGTCCCGTCGATCCCGCATCAGGAGGCGCCACTGCCTCTGGCCCCTGCCTCCTTCGTCCACCGACGGATTCCTCTGCGATGCCCGCGCGTCCCCTCCTGGCCGCATGAGCTTGCCCATCGGCTACTGCATGGGTCCCGTAGGTTGCCTTGTGCCCGACCAGTTCAGTTCTGGCCTTTGTGTTCGGGTTGCGTTCTCTAACCAATGCCTTCTTTGTGTGTCCTTTTAACCGGTTCTCAAATACCAACTGTTTCCGAGACAAGACCATCGTCGTGTTGCTGCGTCCAGAGCTGCATAGTTCCAGCCTCGCCAAGTTTGTCCGATGCTAGGACCTTCTGTCTAGCTGCGACATCTGGAGTCGAACACGGTGCTACTAGAAGGCCTCGATGCCTAATTCCAAGAAATCCCTCTCGGATTACCGAGAACTCCTGCAGAATCCGAAGACCCGATCATGAGCCCCGTCGAACCCCAAGATCTTGGATTTGAGAAGTATGATCCCTATCCAAGACCTCTATTTTATAAATGTTATCTATATAAACTGTTGCATATTTAATTGTTCATACTCGCATACATATTGTTAGTGTTTGTGGGTATTTTTTTTGACTCATCTAATAATTAAATATGGAGGCCATATGCCCCGAATCTAGACTAATATTGGTTTCATTTAAATTTGTGTAACGAACCAGTGATTTATTTTTGCCTTGATAAGACAACATGTAAATTGCGGGTATCTAAATAACTTGAACCACTTAATATTTGTCGGGACTCCGGTTCCGTTTAATATTGCCTAATCACATCGCATCTTTGCCATGTCATGCATCATGCGCAATCTTCTGCCATAATATTAAATAGTGTATCCGGTGTTTCTTCTAGTGCTTTTCTTCTTCACGGATTAGGTCGATGAGTTGATGCGAGAGTTGACCCGATCTTCGGATGAACCTTGAGCAATGTTTTCAGGCGAGCGTTCTTCCCTTTTCTACCTATTTTATATTTCTAGTCTTTATTTCCTCCTGTTGATCTATTGCTATCTGTGTTATGATGCTCTAGTGTTCGTATCTGTGATATCCCTTGCAGCCATATATTGCCATGGATACCTCCTATTACCTATTGTTTGGTAGATAGTCGGCCTTGCGAGTCGTAGTCGCTTGCTCAGGTGCTGCTTCGCGTCGTCGATGTTCTATCGTTGTTGGGTGGTTGGCACATGCTTAATGGTGGAGATGATCATAGCTTTAATTATTGTTTAATAAATAAAATTGAAAGTAGGTTGATAACCCACAAGTATAGGGGATCTCAACAGTCTTCGCGGATAGTATTACCCAATTTATTGATTGAACACAAGGGGAGCCAAAGAATACTTGCATCCCTTAACAACTGAGTTGTTAGTTCAGCCGCATCTAGAAATAGTTCTTGCTCACAAAATTTTTTCAGTAGCAACAGCAACAGTGAAACAAGAGAAATAGTAACAGTAACGGTAACAGTAGGATTCGAGTGCGGTAGGCATAGGGATGGATGGACGTTGCATGTACGAGTCTAAACATGTAACTTCAAGATCTAGGGCATTGCAGATAAATAATAACAAGTATCCAAGTACTAAATAATCCTAGGCATGTGCTCCAAATATAGTCATACGTGCTCGCAATGAGAACTTGCACATCATCTTCTGTCCAGCCAACCCATGGCAGCGGGGCCTCTAGGGAACTACTGGCAATTAAGGTTCTCCTTTTAATAGAGCACCAGAGCAAAGCATTAACACTCCATGAACACATGTGATCCTCACACCACAGCCATCCCCTTCGGTTGTCCCAATTATTGTCACTTTGGGGCCTTTGGATCCGGACAATGATATGTGTACACAACCTACAGATAAGATCACAAACAATACTATCATAATGATTAAATAATAAGTTTAGATTTGAGATCATGGCACTCGGGCCCTAGTGACAATCATTAAGCACAACAAGTTGCAACAAAGTCAAATAGCACTACTAGAGATACTAGGCACTATGCCCTAACAGATCTTATTCGATTACATGATAGAACTCATCCAATCCCTACCATCTCCAAGCCTACAACGCGGGATTACTCACTCATGGATGAGGGAAACATCGGTGGTTGATGGAGATGCGTTGGTGATGACGATGGTGATGATCCTCTCCAAATTCCCCGTCCCACAGGGTGCCAGAAGGGAGTTTCTGGATCCGAATCTTGGTTTCTGGTGGCGGCGGTGGAGCGGAACTCTTTCTGGAAAACTATCAAACCCCCCTCGATTTTTAGGTCGAAAGGCAACTTATAGGCGGAAAGGGAGGCCAAGGGGATGCCTGGGGTGGCCGCACCCCCTCTAGACGCGACCAGTGGTGGGCCCGCGCCTGGGGTGGGTGTGGGCCCCACAGGCCTCCTCTCCGGCTCTTCTCTTGGCTCTGTGGATCTTCTGGTGAAATATAATTTTTGGCATATTTTCCGGGTTTTTTCTGATAGTTCATTTTCTACACAAAAATAAGACACCAAGGTAATTCTGCTGAAAATAGCGTCAGTCCGTGTTAGTTGTATCCAAATCACACAAGTTTAGAGAAGAAAGAATAGCAAAGTGTTCGAGAAAGTAGATACGTTTTGGACGTATCAACTCCCCCAAGCTTAGCTTATTGCTTGTCCTCAAGCAATTCAGTTGAAAACTGAGTGCGATAAAAGAACTTTCACGAACACTTTGCTTCATATGATGTATATATTCTCAACACAGAAGTAGATGCTTAGACAATTCATAATAAGAAGTATGCAACAAAGTCTACTCAATAGTCATTGCAAGCTATGAAGAGAAAACCAACTCAATAATAATAAGTAGCATGAAACATAAACATAAGCAACATTGCAATGCTCATAATAAGGTATGATAGAGTAGTATATCGCTTGCCTTTGTTTGAAGAGCACAATATAAATGCCAAGCCACTTCTGAAGTTCACATGAAGACTAGAAGTAAATATATCAGAGATACAAGCATCAAAGTCATGACATAATTAACCAAGTTTTGGAACAAACACAAGAATGACAACTATGCTCTCAAGAAGGTGCTCATAGAATAAGTGGTGACTTAACAAAGTTGTGAAAACGGGTTTGAAAGGTTTGAAAGGCTTCCTAATGCTGAAAGGAAGGTACTTAGTAGCTTTGAGCTCTCATTGCCCCTATCATAGGCATCTTCATGTGGTTAAGGTGAAAGTGAGGTCCACTCTGAATCATATGCTTGACAGACCATAGACTGGAAATCCCAAGTCCCTTGATTACGAGGGTCGCTCCACATGCTACTCAACTTTGGTCACCTAAAAGTTCTTGTCATTGTAAATACATGCATATCATCGAGAAACGCCAACGGGGTACCCCTTGCACATGGTAGATGAGCTTTCTCATAACCAAAATGACAAGGCAAGCAGACAATAAGCATCTCAGCATTCTTTTTATTTACCATATGCATAGCTTTTTATTGAGGATGCTTCATAGATGCTCATTATGGTGATGCTGCAAGTTTCCACCATGATTAAGCATGGCTTAGGCTAGCGGCCCAGGCGTTTCTCTAACACAATGTATAAACTCCATGAACTCACAACCTACCCTTTTATTTCACATCGTCGACATCCGTAAGCAAAAGAGCAAAGAATCAATTGGATGAGATATCCAACAGGTGTTGAAAGCATTCCCTGTGACAACACGGTTCTGCTGACTCCCAGTATATAATTAGCAAGCATATAACTTTCATGGACTAGTTACAATGGTTCAGAATTATTAAGCGCAAGGAATAAAGTGTGTCATCAAGTTCGTGAGAGCTTTACTAACTAACTTTCTCAAAACAGACAAACATTTTATTTTGGAAGAAAACACGGCATATGGAATATGCACTGAAATAGCAAATGATGCTAATAGGTAGGTATGGTGGACACAGCTGGCAATATTGGTTTTGGGGAGTTGGAAGCACAAGTAGATCACATACTCAGTGCAAGTGAAGCCTAGCAATAGAGAGGGAGCGACAAACGAGGGAGCAATAGCTGTCATAATCATGCTTGCAACAAAATAGGACTAACTATGGCATGAAATTGATATAAGAACTCCGAGGAAAAAATAAATCATCGAGGCTTACTGACTATTGATTAGTCATATGCATGCGTGAGCATGTTCCAAGTCGATTCACATGAACAGTCAGAGGAGGATACCAAAGTATGAATAAAACAATGCAAGCAAACATTCATATGACATGCTACGAACTATTAGCAAGATGGAGCTAATCATAGACAAGCAAGAACTACTAAGCATCCATAATGACATACACCTTACACAAACAGGCTAAGCATGCTCACAATGAATAGTATATGTACAAGAATGAAACAAATAGAGTTTGTTACTAGCCTCTTACCACACCTCGCGTTGTCTTAATCTTCATTATTGCCCTTCACTTGTGTAACTTGAATAATTAACATGAAACCAATATCCACTGAGGACGGCTGAACCCTGCAAAGAACTCACAAAACCAAAGAAGAACAACAAATATTTTTGGTGTTTTCGTTTTCTTATAAACAAGCAAACAAAGAAAAAACAAACAAAAACAAAGCAAACCAAACAAAGCAAAATCTTTTTGGATTTTTCTTTTAAGGCAAACCAAATCAAAGAAACAAAGAAACAAACCAAGAGAAACAACGAAAATATTTTTGGTATTTTTGGATTTTTAGAAAGAAGAAACAAAAACAAAAAAGAAAGCGAAAACAATGGATATACAATGAACCGACTGAACATGATATATATATGAGTGTGTGATTTCGGTATACCTCCCCCCAAGCTTAGGATTTTGGCCTAAATGGGGCTCCATCCCATGGTGCCCAAGTAGATGCACCTCCGTAGTATGTCGAGGAAGCTCCCTCGTCCTGGTATGAGCTCGAGGCCTCCCCCGTGTAATACACAGGGGGATCGTATGATGGTGCTTCCTCCTGATAGTGCCCATGGAAGTTAAGAGAGCGCAGGTTGTCGTCCATCTCCGCCTTCGAGCGTGACCAAGGTCCCTGAGAAATACTGAACAAAGTGGTTTGGGGTAGAGGGATCTCTCTCTCTTCCCCGTCAGTAAACAGCATTATATAAACCAAGTTCTCAAGAGTAGAGCTAGTGGTGACATAGTGGTGCGCCTTTATGGCAGCAAGATCAAGCCTCTAAGGAGCCAAAACTGTATCATGTGGATCAATAGCAATGTTCAAGGCAGCAGTAACACGAGTAGCAATAATTCCCCCATAAATGGGCCCCTTAGCAGCTAGACGACGAGCAATGAGAGAACCAATATTATACTTATCCTCATTGTTGAGTGCAGTAGCTAAGAAGGCCAATTGATAGTTGGAAATATTACTAGTGTTCTCCCTACCAAGAACACTGCTGGCAAGATAGTAGGCAAAATACCTGATGGCTGGAAGTTGAATGTTCTTTATCTTCCCTCGCTTAGCTCTACGGTCATCATCATTGGTTATTCCTCGGTAAAAATCTAACAAATGAGCGGGTAGAGCTTGAATCTTCTTTGATGACCCAGTTGTACCAAGTCCCAGGGCCTTGCAAAATTGCTTCAAAGTCATAGAATGAGCCCTGCCATAAATTTTGATAGACATAGAAGGCTTGAACATACTATTAGTAAAGGAGAAACTCTCCACAAATATTTTAGTAAGCAAAGCGTATTGTGCACTCTCATCCTGCATGTAACTTGTTAGTCCAGCCCTCTGCACCAAAGTCATAAAATCATTAAGAATCCCAGAAGCTTGCAAGAAAGTTTGGCAAAGAAAGGTGGAGGGGTGCGCATCCCCTTCATCTCCCTCATCACCAAATCGTGGAGTGATGAGATCCTCATTGTATGAGGGTCTAGTACTGGTAGATGACCTTGGAAGCCTTGCCCTTCTAGGTGCATCACTCTCAAATATGTCACCAAAGTTGTGGTGGTCCATGACTTCCCTATTATGAAATTTTAAACAACCATCAAACCAAGTGATTTCTAAGTTGATAAATGATGAGCAACTACTATAGGAACTTGCTAGAGGGCTACACATGCATCAAAACAAATTTTCTAAGCATGGAACAAGAATGCAAGCTCAAACAACCTGTCACCTATAACATTAAAATACTCAAGATACAATCTACCAATCACAAATCTAATTGGACAAGTGTAGGAGGCACATACCAAGGATCAATCCCTCCAAAAATCAGCACTTGACATGGGCTGAACAAGGAGATCGGAAATCGCGAGCAAGAACAGCAAGAAATCGAGCTTGAGCAAGTTTTCTGGTGTTTTTCGGGAGAGAGAAAGAAGATGGCTTTGAGGAGGTAGCCTGGAGGGGCCCAAGTGTATTCAGCTCAGTTGAAGTCCAATCATCATAATTTTTGCTTATCTTAGTCATTAATTCTTCAGCATCTGTAGGAGTCCTTTTCCTGAAAAAACAATCAACAAAGCTATCTAGGTAGGTCCTAGAATCATCAGTTAGTCCATTATAATAAATATCAAGAAGCTCATTCTTAGGTAATGGACATCCAGGATGTGCATGAATAACGACACAAAACCTTTTCCATGACTCAAGCAATTCTCTTCTTCTCCCTGTTTAAAATCAAAAAAGTCTATCAAGAAGCTCATTCTTAGGTAATGGACATCCAGGATGTGCATGAATAACGACACAAAACCTTTTCCATGACTCAAGCAATTTCTCTTCTTCTCCCTGTTTAAAATCAAAAAGTCTCTGCAAAGCAGCATGTCTAGCACTGGGAGGAAAATATTTCTGAAAGAACGAAGCAATCAAACAATCAGGGCTATCAATGGAACCAGGAGGTAATCTGTTAAACCAAGCCCTAGCTTCTCCTTTTAGTGAAAAAGGTAAGAGCTTAGAAACAAAGTATTTGCGCATCTTAAAATCATCAGAGAACAAAGCACTCATAGTAGAAAGCTTATGCATATGAGCCACATCACTCTCATTTTCAGTTCCACAAAAAGGTTCTTTCTCAACAATATCTAAATAAGATAAATCAAGAGAGAAATCATAATCTTCATCTTTAATATCTATGGGAGAAGTGGCAAACTTAGGATAGAGGACAACTTAGGCATAATAGTACGTCTAGCAAGGAGACTCTTAATAGCACTAGTACCATGTGTGTTTCGGCACTCTTCAACAAAATCATCAGTGAACTCAATATAACCATCATTAATATCATAACTCTCACTATCCTCAGGTGAGCTAACAGGTGTAACAGTGTTTTCACTAGGAGTTTTGGTATTTCCTAGACTAGACATAGTAGCATCTAGAAAAGGACCTAATGAACCACTCGCATCAAGCACAGTAGAAGTAACATCATGAGTATACTCATCTAGGTCCTTTTCTAGATGATGCGAGTGGAGCCAAACATCATCACTTTTGATACTCATGATGTTACTTCTACTGTGCTTGATGCGAGTGGTTCATTAGGTCCTTTTCTAGATGCTACTATGGCTACTCTAGGAAATGCCAAAACTCCTAGTGAAAACACTGTTACACCTATTAGCTCACCTGAGGCTAGTGAGAGTTATGATATTAATGATGGTTATATTGAGTTCACTGATGATTTTGTTGAAGAGTGTCGAAACACACATGGTACTAGTGCTATTAAGAGTCTCCTTGCTAGACGTACTATTATGCCTAAGTTGTCCTCTGATCCTAAGTTTTCCACTTCTCCCATAGATATTAAAGATGAAGATTATGATTTCTCTCTTGATTTATGTTATTTAGATATTGTTGAGAAAGAACCTTTTTGTGGGGCTGAAAATGAAAGTGCTATGGCACATATGACTGAGCTTTCTACTATGAGTGGCTTATTTTCTGATGATATTAAGATGCTCAACTACTTTGTTGCTAAAATTTTCCCTTTTTCTTTGAAAGGAGAGGCTAAAGATTGGTTTAATAATTTACCTCCTGGATCCATTGATAGCCCTGATTGCTTGATTGCTACTTTCTTTAAGAAATATTTCCCTCCTAGTGCTCGACATGCCATTTTGCAGAAACTTTTTGATTTTAAACAGGGAGAAGAGGATAAATTGCCTGAATCATGGGCAAGGTTTTGTGCTTTAATTCATGCATATCCTGGATGTCCATTACCTAAAAATGAGCTTCTTGATATATACTATAATGGACTAACTGATGAATCTAGGACATACCTGGATAGTTGTGCTGATTGTGTTTTCAGTAAAAGAACTCCTGCAGAAGCTGAGGAATTACTGGCTAAAATAAGCAAGAATTATGATGATTGGACTACATATGAGCCAATTACACTTGAGTCAACTACGCCTGAACCAACTATGCCAGAGCCAACTCCAACACCAACACCCAAGAAGAGGGGAGTGATTGAATTAAATGATGAAGTGATGAAAGAAGCTAAGAAATGTCTTAAGGAGAAGGTATTAAATCTAAAGATGTGAAGAATTTACCTCCTATAGAAGAATTATGTAAGCCAACCTCCCACTCATCCACTATTGAGGTACACTTTTTACAATATTTTGATGAAGGTGATATTCCTTATTCTAAACCTCCTAATCAATCCTTAGAAGAATTTGGTATTTTTATTGTTAAGCAAGTTAAATTTAATAAGAGAGTTCAAAATCATTTGGTGGAAAACTCTAGAGCTATTAATGAGTTGAAAGATATTGTGGAAAGAACCTCCAATGATATTAAAATGCTTGTTAAACATTTCCAACTGGTTCAAACTCGAATTGATCAACTTGCTAAAGTACAATTGATTTGCTAGTTAATGCTTCTGGAGAAAAACATGCTTATGAAATTAGAACTAGGAGTGGTCCTTCCACTCAAGATCCTTTATATCCTGAGGGACATCCTAAAAGAACTGGGTAGGATTCTCAACAAGCTGAAAATATTGGTACTTCTTCTAAGAGAAAGAAAAAGAAACATAAAACAGTTGTAGAATCTTCTGAACCTCCTATAGATCCTAATAGTATATTTGTCTCTGATGCTGAAACTAAAAGTAGTAATGATAAAAATGATGCTCCTGATAAGGAAGAAATTGAAGAGGAACCTGAAAGGCACATTAAGAGTACTAAGTACACTAAGGAAGATTTTGTTGCTAACAAACATGGTAGTGAAAAAGAGTCTTGGGTTCAAAAACCAATGCCTTTCCCTGATAAGAAACACAAGTCAAAGAAAGAATAACACTATAACAAGTTTTGTGAGTGGCTGAAACCTTTATTTTTGCTAATTCCTTTGATTGATGCTATTAAATTGCCTCCTTATTCAAAGTATATGAAGGATATTGTCTCTAATAAAAGGAAGATTCATAATGAGGAAAATTCCTCTTTGCTTGCTAATTATTCCTTCAATGGTAAGGTTCCAAAGGTACTTGGGTACCCAGGGATTCCAACTATTCCTTTATCTATTAAAAATAATTATGTTAGAACTGCTTTGTGTGATTTGGGAGCAAGAGTTAGCGTTATGCATTTTTCTCTCTACAAGAGACTTCAACTAGAAAAATTAGTACCAACTGATATATCCTTGCAAATGGCTGATACGTCTACTACTATTCCTGTTTGTATATGTGAGGATGTTCCTGATCAAGTGGCTCATAATTGTTTGATATTAACTGATTTTGTTGTGCTTGAAATGCCTGAAGATGATAATATGTCTATTATTCTTGGGAGACCTTTTCTTAATACTACAGGTGTTATCATTAATTGTAATCAAGAAAAAGTAACTTTTAATGTTAATGACAAGGAGCATACTATTTATTTCCCCAATAAGATTGATAAGAGTGATGGCCTAAATTCAATTGAAAGTATTGAGGGCATCAAAGTTGGAGAAATATATTGTCCCATACCTCAAGAAAAATATGAAACTATTATGATTGGGACTATTGCTATCAAGATTGTGGTAACATAATAATTTAGTGAAATGCAAAGTTTTGTTTCATATAAAATTGTTTTGGTAACAAGACTTGATCAACCTTGTTAACAAAGGGATTTTAATGAACAAAACAATGTTTTCACCATGATTATCCTTGCTCACTTTTACTTTCTCTACTCCAATCTTTGCTCTTCTCCTTGTTCGTCTTTGTTTCGCTAGTAGCTTGCATTTTAGAGTGTCTTAGAACTTCTGTAGTTCTAGTCTTAGTTTGATTTTGCATCTTTCCAAAATCTTTTTCTGCGAGAAAATCATTTATCAAAACCTGAAAATTTCTCAAAAATAATGTTTCTTGAAAAATTCCAGAAAATTCATATTAATTTTTTACACCAAAAAAGGGGCAGAGAGGTACCTGTAGTGACCTAGGGGGGCCCACCAGGTAGGCACACCACCTGGTGGCACAGCCAGACCAGGGGCGCGCATGGCCATGGTATTGGCCACCCCTGGCCCTCCACTTATTCTCCTTCCTGCCAGTTCACTCTCTCTCTCTCTCTCGAAAAACACGAGAAAATTTCTCAAAGCTCTAGTTATTGCTGTTCTTGCTCCCGATTTTCGATCTCCTTGCTCGTCCCATCTTAGCTGTTGATTTTTGGATAGATTGTTCTTCGGTATGTGCCTCCTCCGCTTGTCCAATTAGATTTTTGATTGGTGGATTATATCTTGATTATTTTTCTACTGTAGGTGACAGGTTATGTGAGTTTACATGCTTGTTCTATGCTTAGAGAATTCATTTTGATGCATGTTTAGCCCTCTTGCAAGTCCCTATAGTAGTTCCCCATCATCTATTAGCTTGGAAATCACTTGGTTTGATGTTTTTCTAAAAATAAAAAAAAGAGATGGACAATCATACTTTTGGAGAAGTGTTTGAAAGAGATATGCCCAGAAGGGCAAGGCCTTCGAAATCAGCCTCTCAATTTAGGCCATCATATAATGAAGATCTTATGACGCCGTGCTTTGGCAATGAGGAAGATGATGGAGATGCGCATCCATCTACCTTCCCTTGTTTTTTCTTTTTGCAAGCTGCAGGGATCCTCAATGATTTCTTAATTCTGGTTTAGAGGGTTGGTCTAACCACTTACATGCATGATGAGAGTGAGCAATATGCCTTTATCACCAAAACTTTTGTGGAGAGTTTCACTTTCACTAACACTCCTTATAGGTCAACTATTTCATTTAAAATCTATGATAAACCTATCACCATGCCATAGGAAAGATTTTCTAGCATTATAGGTATTGGCATGTTAGGGACAACAAAGAAGATCCAGGGCGACCCGCTGATTTGATAGAGCTCTACCGAGGTGTAAGAAATGATGATGACTGCGCAGGCCAGCGTGGGAAGATAAGAAACATTCAACTCCCAGCTCTTAGATATTTTTCTTACTATCTTGCCACTAGCATTCTTGTTAGGGAGAACACTAGTAATATTTATAATTATCAGTTGGATTTTCTCATTGCTGCGCTTAATAATGAAACCAGGTACAATTTTGGTTCTCTCATTGCTCGTCGCCTAACTGCTAGAGGACCCATTTATGGGGGTATTATTGCTGCACGCATGATTGCTGCCTTGGACCTTCCTGTTGATCCTAATGATATAGTGCTGGCCCCGCAGAGGCTTGATCTAGCTGCAATGAAAGCACATCACTTTGTTACTGCTAGCTCTAGCATTGAGAGTTTAGTTTACAGGATGTTGTTTACTGACGGAGAAGAGAGGTAAATTCCCTTGCTACAGTCTACTTTGTTTAGTATTTTCAGGAGGCCATGGTCACGCTCCAAGGAGGAGGTGGATGAGTAGCTATGCTTGCTTGGTTTCCACGGGCACTATCAGGGGGATGCGCCCTCTTATGACTACTCTGCGCACAACACATGGGCTTCCTCTAGTTCGTACCAAGACGAAGGCACTTCTTTGTCACATTATGGAGGCGCTCCTTCTTGTCCAGGTTGGGATTGATCTCCACTTAGGCCAAAAGCCTAAGCTTGGGGGGAGGTACACCGACATCACACTCATCTACATATCATGTTCCATCGGTACTTTGCATATACATTTTTTGCTTTCTTTTTAGTTTTTGTTTCTGCTTTCCAAAACACAAAAAGACCAAAAATATTTTTGTTGTTTCTCTTTCCTTTCTTCTTTAGATTTTAGCTGTTTTTTGCTATAAGAAAAATCCCAAAAGATTTTGCTTTGTTTGCTTTTGCCTTCAGTTCTTGTTTTTTTTAAATCGAAAACCTAAAAATATTTGTTGTTCTTCTCTAGTTTTGTGAAGTTCGTTGCAGGGTTTAGCAGTCCTTAGTGACTCCTTGGAGTTTGGGTTTCATATTATTATTAAAGCCACACAAGTGAAAGGCAATGATAATTTATGACAACTCGAGGTGTGGTAAGAGGTTGGTAATGAAGTCTATTTGTTTTCATTTGTGTACATATACTCATCATTGTGGGCATGCTTATTCTGTTCGTGTAGGGTGTATATTATTTAATGGATGCTTAGTAGTTCTTTCTCTGTTATGATTAGCTCCAACTAGATAATAGTTTGTAGGATGTCATATAAATGTTCGCTTGCATTGTTCTATTCATAACTTGGTATGACATTGTGTTATCCTCCTCTGAATGTTTTATTTGAATCGACTTGGCACATGCTCACACATGCATATGACTAAACAAAAGTCAGTTAAGCCTCGATGATTTATTTTGCCTCAGAGTCTTGTGTCACTTTTATGCCATAATTAATTTTGTTTTGTTGCAAGCATGATTATGACAGTTACTGCTCTCTCAATTGTCGCTGTCAACACCCGGATTTTTAATCCTAGATGCCTATTATGCCATACATCACAATCGTAGGATTACCATTTTTGCGAGACATCACAGATTGGATAGCATGTACATCATCCATTACAAACCATATATAAGGTCTTCAATAAAATAAAGGATCTCATGATCCAGTCTTAATACAATCATAGCAGCGGAATAACGTAATAATAACGGTAGCATGGGCGAAGCTCGATCTTCATGGTCACAGGCAATGCTGATGATGGGAGATGATCCTAGTTGTCGTAACCTTCCTACGGTCCATCCTCGTGATAGTCCTCTTCATAGTCTGGCCACGGGAATAGCCAGGGACAAAGCCATGAGTACTCTTTAAGTACTCGCAAACTAAGACTAATAAGTGAAGTGGTTTTGAGTAGGAAATACTAAGCTCTAGGTTATTTTGCAAAAATCCAAATTTACCTTAACTGAGAAACAAAGAAAGCTAGTTGAAAGTTTAATAACACCTAAGTGGGAACTTGAATTTCATATCACAACCCTGTTGTGGTCAAGTCAAAGTCATGATTCATTTCACAAGTTATTTTAAAAATATCTGACGACGGAACATTATGGCCACTCCAACTGTCCATAACCGCGGACACGGCTATTCGAATAGTTTGACACTCTACAGAGGTGGTACACTTTCACCACAATATTCGATACATCCGTCAGGAACAAATCCTAAATTCACCATACTCAGTATGCGGATAATCAATCCTATCCTTTCAATTACACGCCCTAGTATAGGAACCTCTCCTGTGAGTTTGGCCTCCCAACCATGACCAACTGTCATCTTGGGAACTGCAAAGGTGGACAATCTTCACAAGGTAGCCTCATCTCAAACCTTGGCCGCAAGGGAACCCATACTAAGGTATATAAATTTCCAGTCAAGCCCTACCCAAATTTCGGGTATTGTGGTTATACGGTAAAATTGGAATGGTATCGCATCCAGACAACCATCAGTTTTATAAGGGGCTAAGGCTCATGCCTCAACATTTTCATCATCAAAATCATGTGGTGTTCGAGAACACATGTTAAAACATCTCATTAGAATGACTCATCATTCTAAGGTCTTCATAATCATTTTCACCAAGTATTCCCACCTAAAGTGATCAAGTTTGATGCTTAGTACGAGCATCTACAAGTGGGGGTTAACACTAAGGAGGGGTGATAAACAAGTGTATCTTATCTAAGTTCAATTTCATGCCTCAGGATGACATCAAGATTGATCTAACATAGGCCAAGTTTTATGCTCTTTATGCTACCTTTAATAATCTTTCTAAAATCTACAAGTCACTAAGTAAACTCTAATAGAAAGCTTTAATAAAGAAATAAAATAACTAAGCTTGCAAATAAAACTAGGATTGGGTATCAAGTGGTGTAAGCTTGCAAGTAAAACTTGCATTGTTAAGCTTAGCTTGCTAAGATAGTAGCATGCTAAGATATTAGTATAAGCTTGCTAAGTTGCAAGTGTTAGCTTGCCTTATGCAGAGTAGTGGTTGAAGTTCTCCTCGTCTTCTTCCTCGTAGTATTCTCCTTCCTCCTCGTATCCTTGGTCGATACCAGCGTCTATAAATAAATACGAGGTACACAATCACCAAACAATAATTACCTATTTTTATTTATCACACCAAGGTTTTCACTAGATGATCTAGCATCATCACAAACATTACAATCATCCAAGCACTTGTCTTATTTATTTTATTTTCTAAAAGTAATTTCTACTCATTGAAAAAACTACTTAAGATTTAATATTCTCCAACTAAAACATGGGATCATGTTGACACATGTCATCACCACATATTTCAGTACATTGGAATGTGAATTAAAGTGGTGTCACAATTTAATAAGGTTTAACCCTTCTATTTTAATGAAATAAAGTGACTAGAATTGCCTATGAGGCATTCTTTTATTGCTTGACCATTATTTCTGCAAGTAAAGCTAGATATTTTTATATATTCAGAAAGGTCTTGTTAAATTTGATTTTTGAGAGTTGGAAACAACTCAAAAGCTTTCGTGGTTGAATTTTGAAAAATGTTTGAATGCAGAAAAGTTTCTGCCTTGTTATTTTTACAATGGGTGATCTACAAATCTAAATGTTTTGAATCCAACAGGCTTGGATTAAGAATTCCAATACCTTTCTACAAAAATTAGTTTCATGCAATTTGGTTTTGGGAATAGACCTGGGTTGATTTTTGAATCTAGGTACAGAACTAAGTTTGAAACTAAATGAAAAAACCTAAATTCAGCTTAAGTGGATGTCCCCACCAGTCAGCGAGACAGGGGGTGCGAAGCGGTACGGGGCAATCTAAACCACACGATCAACATCTAATCAAACGGCTGTGACTTATCATATCTGTCGGGAAACTCCGGCGAGACAGAACCCTAGCGCGTCTTGTGGGGGTCGTGTGAGGCTCACCGGCGAGGGTCAGTGATGGGGGTGAACGACGAAGTCGACAACAGCGAACCTCTTGGTACCAGTGGCTTCTCCTTGGGCGGCTCCAATCGCTGGCTCCTCTTCTCCTCCTCCGTGACAGACTCCGGCAAAATTCCGGCGACCTGCTATGGGATGAGGTGGGGTGGTTCTGAGAGAGATGGGAGTGTGTTGGTGTGAAGAAATCAAACGGGGGTGGCCTCTATTTATAGTTCAGCGAGGGGACCGAAGGGCGCGGGTGGAGCTCGTCTTGGTCGTCGTCACAGTGGGCTAATGGCATGGGAGACGGTAGGGGGCGGTGTTGTGCTCCCTGGAGAAGCTCAACGACATGGTTGGGAGGCGTGGGGCGGTGCAACACGGTCGGAACACTATGATGCTCTGAGCGGGTCCGACAGGAAGTTTAATGGCGCATGGGCTCTCCTGGTTGCGCGGCGATGAACGGGCATGTCTTGGCAGTTCATGGGACGGTGGTGATCTCGCACGAAAGCGGCAAGGGAGGCGCGCGGTCTGTTCTCGCGTGTCTGGTGTGGCGCTCTAGCGCGCTCTCGACATGCTCGCAGAGAGGCTGGACACGCTTGGGCCAAGTGGTCCAGGGGCTGGCTGCGCATTGGCGTTGGACATGGGGTGGCGGTGGACGGTGGTCAGTGGCCCAGACAAGGTTGGCGAGGCTAGAGCTTCTCCTAGCTTGCTGTCGACAATGGGGTGGCAAGTTGAGGCTCGGCATAGTCACCATTGATGGAAATGGCAAGCTCACAGTGAGCTAAAGCTTGTTAATTGAGCTAGATGATCTACTAAGAGCATGCTGTGAGCTAGAGAGGGAACAAGTTAGGCCCAAAACACTGCTCACTATAGTGTTTGTTGTTTGTTTGATTTGTGTTTGCAATGTGTTTGATGAAATGGCTGAAAGAGATTTGTATTTGAATTTTGGGTTCAAACTTGGTGGGTGTATTAGTCACATACTAGGTAGTCTCTGGTTAGTTGGTTTTGCCAAGGTGCACTGGTTTGGTTGGTTTTTGAGAAATGGTGATCTTCACACATGATATAGATTCAATGTTGATTTGCCATTTGAATCAAGTTGCCAAATGTTTCTGTAAGTTTGAAAGGTGGGCTTTGGTTCACTTTTACTTGGTGTATCAAGGGGTGAAAATAAATGGAAATGTTTCTGTTTGGAATCTTGGACTAGAAACACTCAAAGTGGCCTAGTGAGCAAGATTGGCAAAAATGACCATTTGCTTATTTTGTTTGTTTTGAATTTATCTTGATTTGTTTCTGCATGGATTTGATTTAGATGATGTTGTTTTCATCTTTAAACCATTCCTTGCTATTCATAACAATCACACAAGTCCATTCATGCATTCATACAATCATCACATACACACATGCATTCATATGATGTTAATTAACAAAAGTTTTTGTTAACCCTAATTTTGGTGATTGGAATTTGATAATCATTGCTCAATATTTTTGGGATGTTTCAAACCTTCCCTCCTTAAAAAAATCTTGTCCCGAGATTTGAGAAAGAAGAAAAAGAAAACTAGGATTTAAAAAGATCAGGAAACTCCGTCTTGATGTAGTCTTCTCTTTCCCAAGTAGCTTCCTCTTCAGTGTGGTTGCTCCACTTGATCTTGAGAAACTTGATGCTTCGATTACTGGTGGTTCTGAAAGCTTCCTCCAAAATACAGATAGGTACTTGGGGATACATTAGGTCATCGTTGATCTCTATGGTTCGGTGATCAATGTTCTTGAAAACTTCAGTCTTCTCCGGGACTTCTAGGCATTTGTGAAGTAACGACATATGGAAGAAAATTATGCATTGCTGACATCTCCTCTAGCAGTTCCAGTTGATACGATACTTCTCCTCGACGATTTAGAATCTTGAAAGGTCCGATATATCTGGGGGCTAACTTTCCCTTGAGCTGGAAACGTTGCATTCCTTTCAAACGCGACACTTTGAGATACACAAAATCTCTTATATTGAAAGCGAGGTCTCGACGTCTCTTGTCGGCATAACTCTTTTGTCTGGATTGGACGGTCTTGAGGTTCTCACGGATCTTGTGAACTTTCTCTTCTGCTTCCCGTAGGATGTCGGGTCCAAAAATCTGACTATCTCCTACTTCCGACCAATTCAAACGGGTATGACACTTCCTTCCATACATGAATTCAAATGGGGCCATTTGCAAACTAGCTTGATAACTGTTGTTGTACAAAAATTCTGCGAAAGGCAGACAATCTTCCCATTTTGATCCATACTCTAGCACACAGGCTCTCAACATATCTTTGAGTATTTGATTTACTCGCTCCGTTTGTCCATCAGTCTGAGGGTGATAAGCTGTGCTGAAATCCAATCGGGTTCCTAATCCTTCCTTGACTTTCTTCCAAAATCTCGAGGTAAATTGAGTTCGTCGATCCAATACAATGTTCTTGGGGACTCCGTGAAAACTGACGATTCTAGCGATGTACAACTCTGCTAGCTTCGAGCTTTGATAAGTGGTCTTGACTAGTAAGAAATGGGCGACTTTGGACAATCTATCAACTATGACCCAGATAGAGTCATTTCCCCTACTAGATGTAGGCAATCCGGTGATAAAATCCATTCTAACAGAATCCCATTTCCATTCCGGAATCTGTAGTGGTTGCAACAGTCCTGTGGGTGTCTGATGTCCCTCCTTGACTCTCTGACAAATATCACACTTGGATATGTAGCTTCCAATTTCTCTCTTCATCTTATGCCACCAAAATTGCTCCTTCAAATCCTGATACATCTTCGTTCCTCCGGGGTGGATAAAATAAAGAGTATCATGGGCTGCTTTCAAAATATCTTGCTTCAATTCTGAGTCTGCTGGCACATAGAGACGTCCTTTGTACCACAAAACTCCTCTTTCATCTTTGGTGAATCCGGGTACTTTGCCGGTACCAATGCAACGTTTGATTCCGTCGATACTGGCATTTCCTTTTTGCGCCTCCTTGATCTGACTGATCAAAGTGGGTTGAAGTTCTATGCTATCCAAAAATCCTTCACTTACTAATTCCATTCTAAAATCTTCCAACTCCTTGTGCAAGCTTGGTTGCTCCTTCAGAATCATGGAGTTCAAGCGACACGGCAATCTGCTAAGGGCATCTTCTACCACATTGGCTTTACCGGGGTGATAGTGAATGTCTAGATCATAGTCCTTGATTAGCTCTATCCATGTTCTCTGCCTCATATTCAGCTCCTTCTGAGTGAAAATATATTTCAGGCTCTTGTGATCCGAATAAATTTCACAATGGTTTCCCATAAGATAATGCCTCCATGTTTTAATGGCTAGAACTACAACTGCTAGTTCAAGGTCATGGGTAGGATAATTCTTATCGTGTTGCTTCAGTTGGCGGGATAGATAAGAAATAACTTTGCCTTCCTGCATAAGCACACATCCGAGACCGTTCTTGGATGCGTCACAATACACATCAAACGGCTTCGTTATATCCGGCATAATCAAGATTGGGGTTGAAATCAATCTCTTCTTGAGTTCTTGAAAACTGGCTCCACATTTTTCCGTCCATTCAAAATTCTTATCCTTCTTTAACAATTGGGTCATGGGTCTGGCGATACCCGAGAATCCTTCTACGAACTTGCGGTAATATCCCGCTAATGCGAGAAATGCATGAACTTGGGTTTGGGTGGTTGGGGCTTGCCAATCTTTAACATCCTTCACCTTTGCAGGGTCAACGGCAATTCCTCCGGCTAATACGATATGTCCAGGAATCCTACCTCCTGTAACTAGAATTCACATTTGCTAAACTTGGCATACAACTGATACTCCCTAAGGGTTCCAAGGATGGTCCTTAGGTGTAGCTCATGTTCTTCTTCTGATTTTGAATAGATCAGAATGCCATCGATGAAAAAAACGACAAACTTATCCAGGAAGTCCATAAAAATCTTGTTCATGAGGTTCATGAAATAAGCGGGGGCATTGGTTAATCCAAAAGACATGCCAGTGTACTCATACAATCCATATCTAGTGGTAAAGGCAGTCTTTGGAATATCCTCTACGCGAATCTTGAGTTGATGATAGCCAGTTCTAAGATCAATCTTTGAAAACACTTTGGCACCAGTCAACTGGTCAAATAGGTCTTCTATCTTCGGCAGTGGGTACTTTTTCTTGATGGTGACATCATTCAACTTCCGATAATCCGTACACAAACGGTTACCTCCATCTTTCTTGTCCACAAACAAGACAGGTGATCTCCATGGTGACGCACTTGGTTAAATCAGTCCTATCTCCAGCATATCATCCAATTGCTTCTTCATCTCCACTAATTCATATGGGTTCATACTATACGGTCTCTGGGCTATGGGTCCGGTTCCCGGGATTAGTTCAATGATAAACTCGATATCCCGATCTGGGGGCATACCGGGGAAAACATCTGGAAATACATCGGGGTATTCACAGACTACTCTGACTTGGTGAATGGTTGGTTGGTCTATACTCTTGTTGCACTTGAATTGATGCGGCAAGGTTTTAGATACATGTTCTACTGATATTCCGGTTGTACTGGCCATGGTGATGGATTTCTTGGCACAGTCGATTAATCCTTTATGTTTCGACATCCAATCCATGCCTAGTACTACTTCCAAACCTTTAGTTCCAAGTACTATTAGATTAGCATAAAAATCTATGCCATGGATTCACATAGGTACATCCTTGCAAATTTGTCTAGCTTTGGTGGTTGAACCAGGTATTTGAACTATCATAACATGCTTCAATTTTGTTTGTTGAATCCTACTAGCGCATGCAAATTCTTCAGTAACAAACAAGTGCGATGCTCCAGAATCAAACAACACTCTTGCAAGTACTGAGTTAACAGAAAACATACCCAGCACGACATCTGGCGCTTCTTGGGCTTCTTCAGCATGCATGAGAAACAGACGGCCATTGCGGTTGAGCTAGTTCCCTGGGGAAAACCTTCTTCCAGGTTGAACATGACGTTGTTTCTAAGCTGGGGAATTTGCATTGGGGGCTGCGACAATCTTCTTGGGGAACTCATCGGAATAGTGACCCTTGGTTCCACATTCATAACAAGTCACTTGGGACTTGTCCTTTGATGCAACAGGGACAACATTGCTTCCAGTCCTTGGGGCAGTATTGGTGTTCGTGGTGACATTGTTTTTGTTGAACTTGGGTGGTGCACGGTTGAAATTGTTGGAGTTGCCGGGGTTGTTGTGATTTCCTTCGGGCCTTGGATTTCCTCCTCCACGGTTGGGATAGGTCGGACGGTTCATCGGGGGTCTATTGGTTCTTGGGGCAAATCCTGGAGATGGGTTGGAGCAATACTTTGGGGTATGGTGGGTTCCTGGTTGATGCATCATTCGACGCTTGCGGTTCTCATTGGCTTGGTTGATCTTGCCTTCCATCTGGATTGTCGAATCCACTAAGGCTTCAATATCAGCAAATGGGATATTGACTAACACTGTGTGCATCTCATCGTGCAGACCATTTAAGAATCTCTCCTTCTTCTTAGCTTCAGTGTCAATCTCATCCGGTGCATACCTAGCCAATGACATAAATCTGTGACGGTACTCAACTACTATCATCATTCCTTGCTTCAGTTCCCTGAATTAATCTCTCATCCTCTTGATCAAACCCGGTGGCACATGGGTTCTGATAAACTTGACTTTGAATTCCTCCCAAGTCATCATCTGTCCTCCATTCATGGAGCGAACGCTGTTGCACCATGCTCTTGCATCTCCTGCCAGATAGTGGGTGGCAAACAGTACCTTCTCGTTGGCTTCCACTCCTGCAACTTCCAAGTTGTTCTCCATGGTTTGCAGCCAATCATCTGCATCTAGGGGCTCTTCAGACTTAGTAAAGATGGGTGGATTGGTGTTCTGAAAGTTCTTGAGATTTGATCCATGGTTGTCCTGATTTCCATGGCCTTGATTGTTATTGGCCATCTGAGCTATGTGTTGAAGGGTGGCTAAGTTGGCTTGACATTCGGCTCTTTTAGCTTCGCGGTCTAAAACCAACATTTGCAAGTGTTGTGACATTGGATCAATAAAGATCCTAAGCCCCTGTGATTTACATGCTAGTCCCTGGATCAATAGCTAGCACTCATAGTCGATGAATATCATGTAAAACACAAAGTCATTATTACACGAGGAATCTAGAGTATAAAATTATTACAAATTTGCTTAGCATAAAGCTAGCTCAAATAACAACGGAAACATAAATAATAGCTTGAGTCCAATTATGCCCCAGGCTTGTTGAGTGTAGAATCGCGATCCCTACGCACCTTTCAATCTTCGGATTCTGCACATAAGATGTGCAGCCAACAAGTGGGTCAATACTTTGAATGTATTGGCAAATTACATCAAGGAAAGGAAAGACTAACTCTACATGCAAGGCTAGTTTAGGCTGTGCAGTTCATTTGCTCCAAGCTAATTTTCTCTAAGTATGGAGAAGAGAGAGAGAGTTTTCCTACTTTGTAAACATTTAGTTAAGTAATATAGGGTCGAATGGCACACGAGGATATTGCTCACCAAGTGTCCAAACAACCTAACACTTGGATATTACTCACCAAGTTCCTAAAACCCACCCAATAGCGATATGACTCACGCCTTGGTTTTTTTAGAAAACTTTAAGTTTGGAAAGAGAGACAGGAAGATCGTTCAGAGGCTCCATCCTTCAGATGCTCAAGTGTTCTTTTCCGTGAACTCGGTTGATCGATCAGATTGCAATACTCTTGAGAGTTTGTGCACTTTACCCACAATCCACGATCAAGTCCTTTTACAGACAAGACCATGGCGAGGCTTTCCCTTAGTAGCCCCTCTACCAGCTGGATCCAACCATGCCAAGAACCTCCAAATGTTGGTACCCTGGTGAGGTTTCCCACTAAGTACTAGACCAAGACAGAGCTCATATGTATTGTGGTTGCACTGGAAGCTTCTGAATTCTGAAACATGGCAGACTACTTTGATTCTTGGACGGCCGTCCCTCCACCAAAATCTCACTCATTTTCCCGACAACCATTCCGCCCAGAAGAAAACTTAGTTTTATTTTCAAGTGGATTTGAGAAGAAAAGGTTGCTCAAGAGACTCATGTAGCTGTCGCCAACACTTTGAAGTGAACTGGGTGCCCCTATTCGACACAATCCCCTTGGGGACACCATGCAAACTTATAATTCTTGACATATATATCTTGGCGAGCTTAGCACTTGTATATCTGGTTTTTACAGGGATAACGTGAGCCACTTTGGTAAAGTGGTCCACCACTACCCAGATAGAATCAAATCCTGATCGAGTCCGGGGCAATTCCGTGATAAAGTCCATGCCTACCTTGTCTCACTTCCAGTCAGGTATAGTTAGTGGTTGCAGCAATCCTGTCGGTTTCTGATGCTCGGCCTTAACTCTATTGCACACGTCACATAGGGAAATATACTCGGCGATTCCTCTTTTCAAATTGTTCCACCAGAATCTATCCTTCACATCCATGTACATTTTTGTGTTACCCGGATGAATTGAGTATGGTGAATCGTGAGCCTCCTGTAAAATCAACTTTTTGATATCGGAACCATTGGGAACACACAAACGTTTCCCATACCAAAGGGTTCCTTGTTCATCCAGACGAAAATCTTTTGCCTTCCCTTTACTTATTTTGACTCTTATTTCCTCCAACTCTTTGTCTCCATTTTGTGCTTCCTTGATTCTCTCTTGAAGTGTAGGCACTATTTCCATAGTTGCTATGTGTCCTTTCGGAACTATTTCTAGCCTGAGATCTTTAAATTGCTTGCATAAATCCTCTGGAAGTTCCCCCGCGGTAAGTCCATTGACATAAACTTTACGACTTAAGGCATCTGCTACTACATTAGCCTTTCTAGGGTGGTACTATAAATCCAAGTCATAATCCTTAATAAGTTCAAGCCATCTTCTTTGCCTCATATTCAGTTCCTTTTGGGTGAAGATGTATTTCAAACTCTTATGCTCCGTGAACACATCACAATGTTTGCCCATGAGGTAGTGTCTCCATACTTTGAGCGCATGTACCACCGATGCAAGTTCCAAATCATGTGTGGGCTAGTTGTGCTCATGGTTCTTAAGCTGTCGAGAGGCATAAGATACCACCTTCCCATATTGCATCAATACACTTCCAAGTCCCTGCCACGAAGCGTCACAATAGACATGGAAATCCTTTTGGATATCAGGCAAACACAGAACTGGTGTGGTTACAAGGCGTTTCTTCAACTCTTGAAAGCTTGCTTTGCATGCCTCGGTCCATAGGAATTTCTTTTCCTTCTTCAACAGTTCTGTCATGGGTTTTGCTATCTTGGAAAAGTTTTCAATGAACCTCCGGTAATATCCCATGAGGCCCAAGAAACTCCTAATATCTCCCACACTCTTGGGCGACTACCATTCAGTTACGGAAGCTACCTTACTAGGGTCTACGACAACTCCTTTTGCCGACACAACGTGGCCAAGGAAACCCACTTCTTTTAACCAGAACTCGCATTTGCTGAATTTGGCATACAACTTGTGTTCCCTTAGCTTCTCCTTAATTAGGTGCAGATGCCTCTCATGTTCCTTCTCATCCTTGGAGTAAATAAGTATATCATCTATAAATACCATGATAAACTTGTCCAAATACTCCATGAACACCTTGTTCATCATGGTCATGAAGTATGGGCATTGGTTAGACCAAACGACATCACAGTGTACTCATACAACCCATATCTTGTGGTGAAAGATGTTTTGCGCACATCCTGCTCTCGAATCTTTAGCTGAAAGTAACCTGATCGCAGATTGATCTTTGAGAACACACTGGCTCCCTTTAAATGATCAAACAGGTCACTGATGTTGGGTAGAGGATACTTATTCTTGATCGTCACTTCATTCAACGAGTGGTAGTCCACAACTAACCTCTTGATTTTATCCTTCTTTTCCACGAATAAGACAGGTGCTCCCCAAGATGATGCGCTGGGTTGAATGAATCCCTTGTCCAATTGTTCCCTAAGCTGTTTCTTGAGTTCCTTCAACTCGTTCGCATCCATCTTGTATAGTCTCTTGGCTATCGGCCATGTGTCTGGCATCAAGTCAATGAGAAACTCGGTATCATGGTCGGGAGGCATCCCTGGTAATTCCTCCAGAAAGACATCTAGGTATTCCTTCACAATGGGTAAATCCTCCAAGCTAACTCCCTTAAGAGAATTCACCATAATTTCATTAAGTGCAAAATTTGACTTGATACGGATATTTTTTCCTTCTGGTGTTGTGAGCACGAAGTACTTTTGGCACAATCTATGACTCCCTCATATTTGGTCATCCAATTCATTCCCAAGATTATGTCTAATCCTTGTGACTCCAGAACTACTGGACTTGTGGGAAAGATGTGTGTGCCAATCCTTAGTTCTAACCCCCGACAACCAGAGTTTGTCACTATTTCTCCTCCAGGAGAACTTACCCTTAGGGGAGAACTTATAGTCTCCGTAGGTATCTTGCCTCTATCCACAAATACCCTTGATATGAATGAATGCGATGCACGAGTATCAAAAAGAACAACTGCGGGAATGGAGTTGAGCTTGAACTTACCAATCATGGAGTCCGGCGCGTCACAAGAATCCTCCATGGAGACATGATTCAATGTGGCTTTGACAAACGGATTCGGCTTCTTCCCGTTTCCATTACCATGGTTGTGTCCATTGCCATTCCCATTGCCATTGCCATTCCCATTCTTTTTCTCGGGGCAAGTAGCTGCATAGTTCCCTGTCTTGTTGCACTTAAAGCATGTCACCTCACTGAGATCCTTTCCATTGCTGCCATTTCCATTGCAGTGCTTATGGCCATTGTGTTTGTGACTGCCATGGTGATGACCGTTATGGTTGTGGCCATTACTATTATAAGGTGGTGGTGATGATGTGCGCTGATTCTGGTACGGAACAAAGTGCTTGTGAGGGTTAGACTTCCTCTTGCGGTTCTCTATGCTCTTCCTCTTGGATTCAACCACAATGGCCCTGTACAAGAGCTCCTGAAAGTTGTCAAACTTCTAATCCACAATATGAATAGATATCTCATCATTGAGTTCTCTTAAGAATTTCCCCTGCCTCTTGGCATCAGTGGAAACATCATCGGTTGCATAACAGGCTAGCTTGTTGAAAAGCTCACCATACTCAGTGACAGAACGGTGCAGCTAGTGTATGTCGTGAAACTCGCGCCTTTTCAGAGTCATGACACCAGCAGCCACATGATGAGTGCGGAAAGCTATCTCGAACTGATTCCAAGTGATAGCATCAATATCCGGGTGGGTGACTTGGTAGTTATCCCACCATTCTGTAGCAGGTCCTTCGAGTTAGTGCGCGGCATAATGCACCCTGTCGGCTCCGACAGCTTGCACAGTGTCTAACTTCTTATTGATTGTGCGGAGTCAGTCATCTGCAACGATTGGTTCAGCGCTGCTAGTGAAGGTAGGAGGGTTCAACCTCAAAAACCGAGTCAAGCGATCTTGTTGAGGTGGTGGTGGAGGTGGGGGTGGCGGAGGTGGCACATTGTTGTTGTTTTGCATATTCTGAGTGAGGAGTTGGATCAGCTGGTTCTGAGTGGCCAAAAGTTGTGCAATCTCTGGAGGGATTTCGGTGTTTGCACGTCTTGGCGGCATCTGTGGGGTTTGAGCAACAAGTTAAGAAATAGACAAATAGACTAAGTAGTAAATTCCTACCCTTCTAAAAACACACAAGGCACACAAGGCATAAGCAGCACAAGTATAACACATAAATCATCCAAGTTTAACTAAACCAAACATGTCTTGGTGTTTATTACAATAGCGAATAATGTTCATCTATAGAATTTAAAGGTGGTAAAACTACTACACATCTTCCACGCCTTCCTCTTCCTCGTCCTCGAACAAGTAGCCCTCCTACTCTAGGGTTGACTTGTATAGCTCCATCTCCTTTGTGGTGGCTTCAAGCTTCTCTTGGAGGTCCTTTATTTCCTCTTGTAGCTTCTTGGTAGTGGCTTCTAGCTTCTCCTGAAGTCCCTCCTTCTCACCCTGCAGTTCTTCCACTAGACTTGACTTATTTGCGGCTTCAAGTTGCTTTGCCAAGTCCCTCTTGGAAGCACGCACTTCATTGATTATCTTGCAAAGGCCCTCGGTTTGCACATCAGTTTCCTCGATTTCCTTCATGAGTTCCCTAATCCTCTTGTTTTTATTTATCACCCTATTCTCTTGGTTAGTGAACTTCTTCTCTTGGTCCTTGAACTTCATCTCTTGGGCCTTCATTGCCTCCTCCTGCTGCTTGATTATTTCTTCCTTCTCCTTGATGAGAGCGCATAGCTCATCGTTCCTTAGCATATCGAGGGAGCTACACTTTTTGAGGTCATGGATGTGGCACTCCAAGTCTTGATATTGCGTCCTTCAGCGCTTGGTGGAAGCCCTTTCTTCAAAGTTCAACTCCATGGGAACCCCTTCCTCATCACGCCTTCCAAAAGGGTCACTGAAGTGTCCTTGGAGATATTCTTGATGGCGTCCACACAGGCTACCAATGAGTTGTTGCAAGCTGATGCTAAGGGCCTTCTCCTTGGAGTTGCTGATGATGTGGATTTCTATGTCTTCCTCTGGGCGCTCACCTCTATCTCATCCTGGCTGGATGACCTTGACTCCCCAGCAGCCGTCCTTGTGGAGTTTCTTCATTGGGCTTCCCTGGATTGTTGGCAGGGGAAGTTCCAAACGCGTGAGGAGGTCCATGAGGCATCCTCCAAAGCGAACGGGCTCGATGTCCGCAATGGTGTCATAGAAGAAGCTCGTCATCTTTAAGTTAGAGGAATGAATATTAGATACTTAAACAAGTAGGGAAAAGCAGATAGTAGAAGTGCGTAAAATAGCTTAGAAGAAAAGCAAGTAAAGCACACAGGTTAAAGGTGGTTCCAATCCTAGGGGTCATGTCCTACATGCAAAGATGTGCTCTGATACCATCTGTTGTGACCTTGGATCAAAAAAGATCCTAAGTCCCTGTGATTTACATGCTAGTCCCTAGATCAATAGCTAGCACTCACAGTCGATGAATATCATGTAAAACACAAAGTCATTATTACACGAGGAATCTAGAGTATGAAATTATTACAAATTTGCTTAGCATAAAGCTGCTCAAATAACAGCGGAAACATAAATAATAGCTTGAGTCCAACAACGCCCCAGGCTTGTTGAGTGTAGACTCGCGATCCCTATGCATCTTTCAATCTTCGGATTATGCACATAAGACGTGCATGTAGAGGTCCCAACCTTTAATAAGGTAGAGATCCATGTGTTTACAATGCTAGTCCCTGGATCAATAGCTAGCATCCACAGTTAAGATGTAATATCAAGAAACAAAGGTCATAATACAACTTTATAACCAGGAATAAAATAATTCATTACATCTTACATAGCTCATTTGGCTATCTCATTACAATGCAGCAGAAATAACTATAGCATGGAATCCTTCATCTTCAAAGTGCCACAAGCATTCATGTTGGTTGTAGACTTGTAATCCTAATCAACACACTTCACTAACATCAAACAAACCTGCAACATAATAAGTTACAGCCACAAGGGTCAATACATTTTAATTATATTGGCAAGTGATACTATGGTAGTATAGTGGTAACTATCATCTATATGCATTTGGCTAAGTGGAGCTTAGGCTTGCTTTGCTCAAAATAGATTTTCCTTATCATTTGAAAACACTAAGTTTTTGTTTGTCAATATCACCCAAGGCATCTACCAATAGACATTGGTGATCCCTTACCCTTGGTCAACCACAAGTTTTTAACTTAGAAATTGGGATGAAGAGATTCTTGATATCTTCCATGTCTTGATTCTCAAATTGCCATTGCCTGGGACACGGCTAAGTACTTAGATTTTACTCTCTCGAGAGGTTGTTCACTTTCCCCACAGGACTCGACATGCATCGAGACAAGATCTTTTAGAAGCCTTCCCTTAGACCAAAATGGACGTGTTCCAAACCTATCATCCCCTACCACCAACTGTCCATTTGGCTAAGTTATTGCAACCAATATGATCCAGGCAGAGCCCATAATGCCAAGTGGCTGCAATTGAAGCTTCTCAACATTTGACATCTCAAATCTATTTGTTCCTGGGTGTCATTCCACAAGTGAGATACACAGGGTAGGCCATTGAAAAATGGGCCCTGGTAACCACTCAATAAAAATCCATCCATGCAAGTCCCATTCCACCCAGGTGATTCATTCACATAGTTGTTTTATTAAATAAAACACAAGTCATAGACTTAGAAATATTTCATA
The DNA here is from genome assembly GCA_916181665.1 of Avena sativa. NCBI lineage: Eukaryota > Viridiplantae > Streptophyta > Magnoliopsida > Poales > Poaceae > Avena > Avena sativa. Next base: position 244,950,766 of record OV702297.1, read on the forward strand.
GCATGAGTATAGTCCACCCTTGTTTTCTACTAGCTAAGCTAAGCATGATAGTAGTAGGAATCTTAACTTAGGAAAATTCTACTAAGGCATCATCTACTAGGATTTCCCATGGCATAGCATACTTAGTAAAAATTCCATGCAAGTCCTAAAAAAATATCACTAATGCATAGTGAAAATATTGGGACAAAAGTATGAAGCACCACTTGCCTTTTTGGTAGATAATATAAGTTCACTCCTTGATCTTGCAATAGTCACACTCTTCAAATTTCACTACAATTCAATCAAGGCACAAATTCAATCTAACATTCAACAATTCATCACATAAAATAAAGAAAACAAAACAATGCATGCAATAGATGGTCTTATTTTGAAAAGTGGTTTCTAATAGGCTATAAACATTTTAAAACACCTATTGGTCATTTACAAAAGTGGCAAAACCATTTTAAGTGATGTTAGTGAAAATGGCCACTCTAAATCATTTTTGTTTTGCTAGAAATGATTTAAATCAAAGTAACAATTTCTAATGTTGGGAAAAATGTTTTTAAACACCAATATTAATGATTATGGTCATAATGTTTAAAAAAAATTCCATTTGCAAAGGGTTTCATCCAAAGTCCATTTTTAAATCAAAGCAACATTTTATTTTGTTTGGAAATGCCTATAAACAAGGTAATAATTTTATAGGGTTCACCAAATATATTTTTAAATCTCAAAACTTGGTGTTTAGGATCAGAGTGTTTAATTCAAGTCATTTTCAAAAGGTTTCACTCAAAGAATCATTTTTAAACCATAATCAGTATTTTTATTTAGCTAGAAATGATTTTATTCAAAGCAATAATTCCTAAGTGTCATAAAATATATTTTTAATTCCAAAAGTTGGTTTCTATGGTCAATAGGTTCAAAACAATCCATTTACAAAATATTTTACCCTAAAATAAATTTTAGAATAAGTTTTATACTCAAAATATGCCTAAACAAGTTTCTGCAAAAACAACTAATTTTACAAAAGAAAAACACTAAACAAAGGGCATGGTTGCAAAGTATTCTTTTTGCTGATTCCATTGATATAAAATTTGTAAACTTTGGACATGGTGATTAAAAGTTATGAATTTTACAAATCTAAACATCTAATAGAAATGTTTCTGTTTTTAAAACGAGAGCTGGGCTACATGTCGTGTTTTCATTGGTCGGTACCGGTTCACACGGATCGAGTGACACGGTGTTTTGGATCTAACTGAAATCACACGACCCTGATCTATGCATACCCTTTCGATTAGTGAATCTATCTACACCGCTGGATCAAAATCTAACGCTTCAGAGCAGCCTAACCAAAGACGGACGACGCGACGACGGTGGCTGGCGGCGGCACGCTCAGATGGTGATGGTGCCGGTGATACAGGAAGCAAGAGAGAGAGAGAGAGAGGGAGGGCTCACAGTGTTTGCCGAAGCTTGCTGATGCTCAACGTGTCCTTGGTTGGCGAAGGGGCGCTCGAGGTCGACTGGGATTGCTCGCCATAGTTGCTCACTGGCTCGGATACGGTCAATCGTTTGTCAGAGGCGGTTGTCTGGGACACAAGCGATCAAAACAATGCGTCAGGAAGATGCACATGGGTTCAAGGATCGCGAGAACACTCACCTGTGAGCAAGGGGCGCACGAGGTCGTCGTCAGTAGCTCGCCAGAGTGGAGGCAGACGGCGGCGACGTGCTGTCGTTGAGGTTGTCGATGTTAGGGGGCACGCGCGGGAGAGTGGGTGATACCAGGGGATGCACAAGAGGCTGGGGAATAGAATCGTGTGGTCGAGGGGTCAAAGCGATTGTTGGGTTCGCCGGAATTGTTGTCGCAGCTCGTCAGAGACAGAGGCGTTCACAGGTGAAATTGCGGCAGCCCGGTGGCCGAGAGGGTTGGGGGATTGAGGGAAAAGAGAGAGGAGAGGGTGCTGGTTAAGAGGGCGCAATCCGGTAGAGGAATTATCGCGGCGTTATGGAGAATTAAGCTGCGGAAATCAATGCTAGAAACGACGACCGACTGGTCACGCGCGGGTGAGGAAGACGACTGGTAGGTGGGGTCATTCTGTCAGCGAGAGAGAGAGAGGAGAACGGAGGGGTCCAAGCGTCAGTGAGGGCGCAGGTAAGTGCTGCGGTGCGAAACATTTTTCTGCGGGAGATAAGAAATGGGCCAGGTTGGGCTGGGTTGTTTCTATTTCATTTTTTGTTTCCTGTTTCTATTTTCATTTTCTGTTTTGAATTTGTTCAAATGATTTCAAACCTCTTTTTAATTCAAAACTTTTCCAAACTTTCAATATATTTTAGTACTGTTATAAATGTGTTTTTTAAAGACTATTTTGGAATAATCCCTTTATTCAATTATGGTTTATTCCTTATTTAAATTCGGCACTTGTTTTTTTCAAATAAGATTTTCATTATATTTTCAAACCCTTATTTGAATTATTATTTTCACCAAACCTTTTTCAGTAGGTTTTATTTATTCAATAGTATGTTAAATAATTCATTTTGAATTATTTAGAATATTTTAATATGATTTATTAATCATTTAAATTGGGCATTTGTTTTTTTAAATAAAATCAAATATGGTTTTAATCCCATATAAATTTTATTCAAATAATTCTTTGATTCCATTTTAGTTAATTAAATAACTTTTATTGCACTTGGGCAAATTCTAATTATTATTTTCCCATGATTTAATTAATCATTTACTTTAGGGATTTTTTATTTATTAAATATAATTTGAATATGGTTTTATCCATAAAATTTTATTGGAATAATCTTTATCCCTTTATTTTATTTGGATTATCTTTATTTCATTTGCTTATGGATTTGGCCAAGATTTAATTTGGCTTTTAAATATTCCTTATTTATTTCTTTCTTTCTTTATCTTATAAAATCCATATCTTTTTATTTATAGATCCAAAATTGGTGATTCCAATTTGTATGATTTTATTTAATATTTGTTTATCTTTTTAAACCCCTTTAGGATTATTTGCTCACAATTTGGTATGGACTTTAGATAGCATCTTTATTAGCTTTAGAAATTATTTCCTTTAACTTATTAAATTCATAAGTTTTTATCTATGGTTCCAAATTAAATGAAACCAATTTCTATGGTTTTATAATATTTTTATTTATCATCCTTGATCATTTATAAATGTTTGTTGAGCAATTTTTATATGGATCAAATCCATAGTCTTTGAAATATCTTGGAAATGATTTTCTTCCATTAAGGTTTTGGTTTATTTTTCCCAAGTTTGAATTTCAAGATACATTCATTGATGAATGCATTTCACTTGATTGAAATTTTGTTTGATTTGCTTTTATTCAAAGTTTGTTCAAGATGGGTTTTTAAGTTTCCATTGAGAAATCAAAAAGTTCCTTTTCACCCTAAATTTCATCAATTATTTATTTTGTTTATTTATTTTTCACATTTCAAAATTTGGGAAATTTTGGGATGTGATAGTGCAGCCAACAAGTGGGTAAATACTTTGAATGTATTGGAAAATTACACCAAGGAAAGAAAAGACTAACTCTACATGCAAGGCTAGTTTAGGCTGTGGAGTTCATTTGCTCAAAGCTAATTTTCTCTAAGTATGGAGAAGAGAGAGAGAGTTTTCCTACTTTGTAAACATTTGGTTAAGTAATATAGGATCGAACGGCACACGAGGATATTACTCACCAACTGTCCAAACAACCTAACACTTGGATATTACTCACCAAGTTCCCAAAACCCACCCAATAGCGATATGACTCACGCCTTGGGTTTTTTTAGAAAACTTTAAGTTTGGAAAGAGAGAGAGGAAGATCATTCAGAGGATCCATCCTTCAGATGCTCAAGTGTTCTTTTCCGTGAACTCGGCTGATCGATCAGATTGCAATACTCTCGACAGTTTGTGCACTTTACCCACAATCCATGATCAAGTCCTTTTACATACAAGACCATGGCGAGGCTTTCCCTTAGTAGCCCCTCTACCAGCTGGATCCAACCGTGCCAAGAACCTCCAAACGTTGGTACCCCAGTGAGGTTTCACACTAAGTACTAGGCCAAGACAAAGCCCATATGTATTGTGGTTGCACTGGAAGCTTTTGAATTCTGAAACATGGCAGACATCTTTGATTCCACCAAAATCTCACTCGTTGTCCCGACAACCATTCGCCCAGAAGAAAACTTAGTTTTATTTTGAAATGGATTTGAGAAGAAAAGGTTGCTCATGAGAGCCTTTATACTTAGAAAAATTCCTTGTCTTTCGAACTCCCCAACCATACTTTATATAAATAGCATAGCAAGGACTTAGCAAAAATAGGGGAACCTATTAGGAGGGGAAAAATCCTAAGTATAGAGCTACTCATGGCATACTACAAAATCATCGCACTTGCAAAAATAATACTAAGGGAAATTCTACTAGGACATCCTACACATGCATATTACAGAATTTGAATATCACATGCACAGGATAAAAAACTGGGACAAAAATATGAACAACTGGTGTAACGTTCCTTGATCCGAGCAGCACTCTACACAATAGTACTCCTCAGCGCACTCCGACCAATATAACGAAACACAAACATAGATCTAATCACAACTTGCACAAAAATAATGCCACAGAAATAATATGCATGCATGCAACATGGTAATATGCAAGATTGTGTTCTAATTTGACCAAGGTATTCTTTTGGGGTTGCTAATGTGTTGGGGACGTTGTTAGTATTAATTTCCCGCAGATTCTAATCAGTTTGGATTATTACTTTAATTTATAAGCTCATAAGGAGATCCAACCATATAATCAGCCCCAAAACATAACTAAATATCCTAAGAAATATTTTATAAAGTCAATAGGCAACAGAAAAATAAAGCCAACGCAACAAGAATCAACTAGAACAGAGTTCTAATTATTTTTCTATGAATTAAATACTCCAATCTAAAGATTAAATCCTACACAGATAATACAACTGAGAACTCGCAAAATTATTTCAGATATGTGATCTACACAATTTTGTGAATCCAACGGTATATTATACACAATATTTGGCCAAGTAGTTGAAATACTATGAATTTTGCAAGATTTAAATCTAATATGCCTATTTAAACCTAATCTTAACAGATCTGTGACAGGTGGCAGCTCCGGATTGGCCCAGCTAGGCGACGCGGTGTTGACGCAGGCGTGCCACACGGCATAGAGATACTCGCTGATACCCCTTTGCTACAAACATCTAATCTACACCGTTCAGTAGCGATCCGACGGTCAGGAATAGCGGCGACATACTGGTGGCGGTTGCGACGATGTTGACAGCGGCAGACAGTGGCGGTCGTCGGTGTCGCGGTAGTGACCTTCCGCAGCGGCGGTATTGACGGCAACGCTCGTCTCCTCTTCGCGGTTCCGTTCACAAGATCGTCGTCGCCTATCTCCTCCCCAAGCAGCGTCAGGCGGCGGCTGACCGTCATGAACCCCGACGAGGCTCTGACGACGAATTATGGGCGGCGTGAGATCCTAATCAAGGGGAAAAAGGCACTGGGCAATGTGGCCGTTAGAGGAGAAGGTGAGGGACTTAAAGGGGAAGGATGGGGCCTCGGTTTTTGGCGAAGATCTCACCGTCCGGAGCTGGTGCGGCGGAGCTCCGGCGAGATCGATTTGATATCGCAATCGGCAACCCTGTGGCGGTTCACGAAATAGAATTAGGGTTCTGGCGGAGCGAGGCACGGGAATTTAGATAAGCTTCGTTACTTGGCGGCAAGGATACAGATTTGTTCTGAATCCCGCCGAGATTTGTGGTCTATTGAGCGCGGTGGCGGCGTGTTCATCCTGGAGTCCGACGAAGGCGATGACATGTGGGCCCGAGCGGTCAGCGGGTGCTAGCAGGTTTAGGTGCTGGCGGGCTGGCGGCTGTGGCCCAGCTAGGGTAGGCGACACGCGCGCGGGGCAGAGGCTTGTGCGCCGGTCCAGTTAGGTTAGGTAGTTAATTTTTTTGTTCTTTTACCATTTTCCGATTTACCAAATCTTTAACAACTTTTGCATAACAAGTCCAAAAATAGTGAAACAAGTTTCTAATTTTTAAAAAAGGATTAGATCAACATGGGGTCATAGAGTAAACCTTTTTCATAGACTTTTGAGGATTTGGTTTAAATAACCTCCTCATATCTTATAGGGCTATAAGTGGGAAATATAAGGTTTGGTTTAGAAAGAGGGGTTTTAATGCAATTATAGAAAGTGAGGTAACATGATGCAAGGATATGATGCATGCTTCTAGTAACATCTTAATATAAAAATCTGGGATCTTACAGCAAGATTTGCAACATCGGGTCCGGGGACGAAGTGCTTCCTCCGCGAGGCATCTGAAGCTTGAGATAGATCATGAGAAAAGAGGGAAATTTCTAAGGTTCAGAGTTTTGTTTTTGAACAGTTTTCAAGTTTGACTCAGGTTTTTCTAGCAACTTGCTTTTCATTTATTTCTTCATAGCACACGATACAAACACACACCACAACAAGGAAAAACAGATGGTTTTAAGAAACATTCTGGGAAACTACAATACAGTTGGATCGGATACAACTCACTACGCTAGTGCTCAAGTGCTACTACTCCTTGGAGTCCGTGTCCTCATCCTCCGCAGGATCATCATCAATGAAGACGAAGTCATCCTCATTGGTGAAGAAGTCCATGGCCTGATCCTTGAGAAAATCATCATCATCACTGAGATAGGAGTAGGGGTCTCCATGAAGGTCCTCTCCTACGTTCTCCCTCTCCTCAAACTGCATGTCCCTCTCATGGACTATCTCCTCCAACTCCGTGATCCTATGGCGAAGACGGGTAATGATGTGCTCTATCGAGCTAACGACAACGAGACTGGTGATCCTTTACTAGCATGGAAATGGTCTGATCCTTCTGGGCGGTGGTGGCATAGTTGTGGTTGGCGTAGGAGGGGGCATTGTACAACTCCTTCTGCCGGTCATACATCATGAAGCTGAGGTGATCCACTTGATTCTTTAGCTCGGGGTGATATGGTGCCTTCAGTGGCTATCCTATAATGTCACGCCTTGGGCAGAACTCAAAGCAGGTACCCTTGATCTGATTGATACTCTGCCCACACAAACGGGAAAGAGCTTCCTACATGGCCCTGGAAAGTCCATCGAGCCAGTTGTTCTCTCTAATGGTAAACTGAATTCCCTCTGAGGTGGGGGCTTCAATATTTCCTGGAGACTTGCAACAATCAGCCATTGCAGTTCCTCTCCTTCCTGATCGTTGAACTGAGCTTCGAAGAACTCGGGGTGCGGGTGCTCTAGATGTTCTGAAAGCTGGTTCAAGTCACGCTCAAAGATGAGGTCTCCTCCATTCCCCAACTGATAGAACTTTCTATACTTCACGTCCATCTATAAGAATATAGGATGAGTAAGTTAGTAGAGTGATCAAGTGTGTCAAATTTTATGTAAGTTTGCAAGAATATTTGAGGAACATGAATTTTCATGAAAGAATTTTAAGTGATAAGAATGAGAATAAGTTTTCATAAATACTCATTGATGACCCACAAGTATAGGGGGTGTATCGTAGTACTTTCGATAAATAGGAGTGTCGATCCAAACGAGGAGCAGAAGGTGCTGAACAGTGGTATGGAGCAGGAACTCTCTGCAAATACTTAGCAAACGGATTTTTAGGGGTTTTCTGATAAGGCAAAAAAACAAAGTGCAAGTAACAAAGAACAAACGCAGCAAGTGGACCAATCCTTTCTTAGCAAAGGACAAGCCGGTGGAAATACTTATAAGGACCAAACGTTCTCGAGGACACATGGGAATTCTGTCAAGTGCTTTTGCTTCATATAGCTGAGTAATCTTCTTTGGTGTTGTAAGTGTTGTGTGGGTGGACCTGTGCTAATGTACCAACCTTACTTGGACTAATACGTACTTATGATTAAACCCCCTGCAAACATCCGTAACTACAGGAAAGTAATTAAGATATAAATCTAACCACAGCCTTAAACTCTGAGATCCTACACTCCCTTGTGCAAAGGTGTCCTAACGGGGGTTCAGGTTTCTGTCACTCCGGCAACCCCACAATTAGTAGCCAAATACACAATTCATTCCCCTAGGCCCATAAATGGTGAAGTATCATGTAGTCGACGTTCACATGACACCACTAGAAGAATAGCACCACAACTTAAATACTAAACCATTGAATAATAACTCAACACAAATCCACTAATAAAAAACATGACTTCTCCCATGTCCTCAAGAAATAAACGAACTACTCACAAGACATCATATGGATCAAGATCAAAGATGATATGATAATGGATAACAATCTAAACATAAACAATAATCCAATGGTTCAACTCACAAGCATCAACTACAATAGTAATTAACACCGAGAAAGTTTCCCCTAAGAACTAAAGCAATATCCAACACAATTGTTACAGCGGGACAAAGTGGTGATGATGGTGCTGGTGGAGATGATGGTGTGGATGATGATGATCCCGATGAAGCCTAGCTTGATGATGGTGTTGATGGCGATGATCTTCCCTCTCCGGGAAGGAATTCCCCCGGTAGAAATCTGTCTGCCGAAGAGATCTTTCTCTCTCTCTCGGTGTTTTTCGCCCCGCATAGGCGGCAGAAATCTATCTATGGTTGCTCCCCTAGCCTTAGGGTTCCATAGGGAAGATATAGGCGAAGGGGCGGAGTCTGGAGCCGGGCAGGTGGGCCACACCTGCCCTAGGCGCGGCCCAGGGTGTGGGCCCCCTGCGGCCCTTCTTCGTCCCTCCTTCTGGCTTCCTCAATCTTCTGGAAAAATAATATTTTCCCATATTTTCTGGTATTTTTATGATCTTCACGAAATTGCATCAAAACGCCCTCTTTTCCATCATAATCCAGACTCTGGCAGTCCATGCTCCAAGAATCATCCAACATGCAAAAACAGTGGAAAAGACATAAGTAATACCTCATAATAAGACAAATATCAATGAATAGAGGTAGATTATGATATAGAATGGTGATGCAAATTGGGCATATCAACTCCCCTAAGCTTAGATCTTCGCTTGTCCTCAATCAAAAATTGAGCTCAGTAAACATGTCCACATGTTTATGGAGTGAAGTGTCGATAAAAGAATACGCACAAGAAGCATCACACTTACCATTACACAACTCATAGAAGAAAGCAACTCACCATTATATAACTTAGCTTACAACCAAGTACAACAGTCACAATAGAGATGCATAAAGATAAATCATAATTTGAATTGGCAAACTTGTTCTTGGTCAGAGAACACCTGGAAAATAGTTTCACAAAAAGATTTTTGTAGAAGTTTTCACAACAAGAGAACTCTTTGCTTAAAATGGTTTTTCAATGAAGGCTTTCAAAGTAATACTCAATAGATAAGAGTTTGTGCAAACAAGGAAGATAGAGAACATGATTGAATAAATCACCATATGAATGCTTGAAACACAACAACTCAAATGCTTGCTGGAGATAGAGAGGAAGTATGTTTACTGAATCAACTTGGTAAATAGGAGAAAAGTCCCTTCATAGAGGGTAGCAGGGATTACAAGTCATAAAGAGCTTCCAAAATATTATGGTACTTACTAGTTTTGATCCCTCATTGCCCCTATCATAGGCATCTTGAGATGATTAAGGTTAAAATGCACAAAGATGGAGTATATGCTTGACGAAATATAAGTTGGCAATCTCATGTCCCTTAAATATGAGGGCCACTCCTCATGCTACTCAACTTTGGTCACCGGTAAGTTCTTGTCATTGTAAGTACATGCGTATCATAGAGAACCACCAACGGGGTACCCCTTGCACATGGTACATGAGCTATCCCATAACCAAAATGACAAGGCAAGCAGACAATGAGCATCTCAGCGATCTTTTTATTTACTATATTCCTAGCTTTTTATCGAGGATGCTTCATAGATAGCTCACTATGGTGATGCTGCAAGTTTCCACCATGATTAGGCATGTCTTAGGATAGCGGCCAAGGCGTTTATCTAACACAAAATACAGACTCCATGGACTTACAAGTTCCCTCTTTATTTCACACTGTTGACATCCATAGACAAAAGAGCATGATATCAACTGAGTACAAAGTACAGGTGCAACATTGAAAACGTTCCCCGTGACAGCACGGTTCTGCTAATTCCAACGTATAGATGCAAGCATATACAACTTCGATGGCACAATGGTTCAAGTCTATTAGAGGCAAAGAAATAAGGTGTGCCATCAAGTTCGTGAGAGTTTTACTAACTAGTTTTCACATAAAAAAATACATTTTAATTCGAAAGGTAGATGAAGCTTGAGAATTTGCTTGGAATAGCAATAATGCTACTAGGTAGATATGGTGGACACAAGTGGCAAAGGTTTTGGTTCAAAGGGATTGGAAACATGAGAAGTATGCCTTCTCAAAACAGGTTTTTGGCTAGCAAGGCTGGGTAGCAAGCAAGAGAGTTGAAAGAAACAAGCAAACATACAAGTAATAAAGCCAAACATGCAATCTTCCTTGAACACACGAAAGATCTTAAATAAAGAATACTAAGCTTATGAGCCAACAAGAAAGACAACAAATGATACTTGCAAGCATTTTCTCTTTTTCTTTCAAACTTTAAAAAGTATTGCTACTGACCAGAACTCGGTTCGCCAAAACCAATTTAGATCCACTTGATGCTCCCAAAGTGATGCTAATACTGATCAACAAGATCCATCATATAATAGGGATTGCAAACTAAAAGTAAGAAGTGCAAAAATTAAAAGGTGAGACTTCTCATTAATATTCCAATAAAGGCACTCACACCAAGGGATACATAGATAATCAACTAAAGGAGAGACACTTCCACATGCAAACCAAATTATAAGATAACCTCTCTACCAAAGATATGAATCCACTAAAATGGTAAAAGATAAAAGATAATGGTGGTGATACCGCGACACTCCCCCAAGCTTGGAACAAGCCAAGGGGATGCCAAACCTGATGATGAATTACTCCTTCGGTGGTGGTGGTGTTCTCTTGATAAGCTCCTCAATCAGCTTCCTTAACTCCTCAATCTCAAAGGTTAGGGTACGAATCAACTTTGATTTTTGCTCAATGCGGTTCATGGTCATATCAGACCGAGAGTTCTAGTCCTTATTATTCTTTCCCCACTCTTCCTTCTTAGTGTGTCCCTCCCCTACATGGTTAGAACGAGGCATATCCCACAACGAGGGCAAGTTCCCTTTGGTCACATGTTGAAATTGACGCTCATGTATAAGAGTGTGGAAGGGTTTCTTGGTACTTGGAGGAGGTGAAAGTGGAGATAGGGTATGCCGTCGAGATTTCCCTCCTGTAGACATCCGTGTTGTCCTCTTAAGCTTGATAGGTTTTGCCACCACTCTAATGCTTGCGACGGTAGCGAGGGTGTCCGGTTGCTTGTCCTCCTCCATGTCTCCTTCATAACCTACCAAAATCTCCTCCTCCTTTGGTTTGTGAGGATCGTATTCCTCGGGCTTCTTGCCTTTGTCGTTGGCGCAGACCATGGTACTCTAAACTTGAGTTTTCCTGAAAGAAACAGATCGAAACTGTAGAGGTCCCAACCTGATATAAGGTAGAGATCCCTATGTTTACAATGCTAGTCCCTGGATCAATAGCTAGCTAGCATCCACAGTTTAAGATGTAATATCAAGAAACAAAGGTCATAGTACAACTTTATAACCAGGAATAAAATAATTCATTACATATTACATAGCTCATTTGGCTATCTCATTACAATGCAGCAGAAATAACTATATAGCATGGAGTCCTTCATCTTCAAAGTGCCACAGGCAATCATGTTGGTTGTAGACTTGTAATCCTATTCAACACACTTCACTAACATCAAAAAAACCTGCAACATTATAAGTTGCAGCCACAAGGGTCAATACATTTGAATTGTATTGGCAAGTTTCACTACTAAGTGGAAATAAGTTAGAATCTATCAATACATGCATATTTGGCTAAGTAGGGTTTAGGCTCATTTGCAGAAAGCAATATGGTTTTATCCTATCTTTTCAAAATAGTTTTGATTTTTTAACAATCTTTCTGAACTCCTTGGCAAACTCCAAGTGCTTCTAATACCTTGTTGAGACCATCAAGTTTTACTTTGAGAAATTGGAATGTCGAGATCTTCCATAGCTTTAGGCCTTAGTTGCTCAGAGTTGTCCATAACCGGGGACACGGCTAAGTACTTAGAATTTGATCTTCTGCAGAAGTTGTACACTTTACCCACATGACACAATCTTGTCTTGATGCCACCAGTGGTCGCTGGATAAGTACACACCAAATGGAGTACCGGCAGATTGAGAATGTGACAAAGTCTTTCCATAGAAGTCCTCACAATACACAATGCTAGCTTGTCTACCAGGCACCAATGTAAGGATATATTTCCAATACACAATTCTAGTTAACCTGAAGATGCCAATGCAAGGGTCTTCCACTATGTAGTTGACTAAGACAGAGCCCATTTAGCATTTGGCTATACACGGAAGCCACTGTATGAGAAACATGTTCATTGAGTATAAAATTGAGTATACAAAAAGATCCTGGGTGGTTTTCTTCTAGTGCACATACAAAAATATATCCATATAAACATGGTTCCCTTTGTTTCCACCTTGTCCAAAATTGAGTATCCTCATTCCACCCAGGTGGTTCATTGAGTACTTGTTTTCTTATATAAAACATATATTTTTCCAACACTTCATATAATCATAATATGGTATTCCACCCCAAGTCTATAGCAGGGCTAAGCATACTACAACTACAATGTTTTCACTAAGGAAGATATAAGGATATCCTAATAGGACATAGAATAGCATAGTAATATAGTAGTCCTATCATGCATACTACACAAATCCACTAAGTGTAATGAAAATAGTAGGACATGGATGATAGTGTCGCTTGCCTTTTTAGTAGAGAATATTGGGTCACTCCTTGATCTTGCAACAATCACACTCTTCAAATTTTACTACAATTCAATCAAGCAAGCACATATTCAAACAATTCACCACATAAACCAATAACATCAAGTAATGCATGCAAGCATGCAAAAGATGTATTTTTGGAAAAGTGGTTTCTAATAGGCTATACACATTTTAAAACACCTATTGGTCATTTACAAAAGTGGTAAAATCATTTAAATTCAAGTTGGTGAAAATGGCCATTTAAATCATTTTTGTTTTGCTAATTTTTTTTATAACAAAGTAATATTTTGTAGTGTTGGTCAAATATATTTTTAAACACAAATGTTAGTGTTTATGGTCAAAGTGTTTAATACTAATCGATTTGCAAAAGGTTTCATCTAAATTCCATTTTTAAATCAAACAATATTTTTATTCGCTATAAATTCCTTTAACAAGGTAATAATTTACTAAGGTTCATCAAATATGTTTTCAAATCTCAAAACTTAGTGTTTAGGGTCAGAGAGTTTCAATCAATTCATTTCCCAAAGGTTTTAAATCAAAAGCATTTTTAAGCCATAATCAATATTTTTATTTGGCTAGAAATGCTTTTATTCAAATATTTAATTCCTAATTGTCACCAAATATACTTTTAAATCTACAACTTGGTTTCTATGATCAGTAGATTCAAAACAATCCATTTACAAAATATTTTACCCTAAAAATATTTTTAGAATAAATTTTATACTCAAAATATGCCTACACATGTTTCTGCAAAAACAATCAATATTACAGAAGCAAAACACTAAACAAAAGTCACATGGTTGGAAAGGTTTTGTATTCTTGATTCCAATGACATAAAATTTGCAAAATTTGGACGTGCAGATTTAAAGTTATGAATTTTACAAATCCTATCATCTAATAGATCAAATTTCTGTTTTTAAAACAATCTCTGGACACGTGTCTTAATCTTATTGGCGCGTACCAGTTCATGCGGATTGCGCTCTGTGGATCGTTGGATCTAAATAAGATCGTGTGGCACAGAGCACATGTTACCCCTTCGATCTAAGATCTAATCGTAACCAGGCGATTCAGATCTGACGGCTACCAGCGCATCTGCCAGGAACTGGCGGCGCTCGACGGTGGCGCGGCTCTGTCAGTGACGTTGCCGGCGAACTAGGAAGCAAGAGAGGAAATAGAGATGCTTACCGTGCTCGCGTGGTTGAAGTGAAGCTCAAGGTGGCCTCAGCTACTCGAGGGGCGCAAGAGAGTAGTGGCTATTGCTCGCCGGAGTTCGTGGCGTCATTGAGTCCGTCTGTTTGTTGTCGGAGGTGAGGTTGCAGGCCAAGCCAAAGCAAAAGAACGACGCAGTTAGATGCGCGCAAGGATGCTGAACGCGTGGCTAGTAACCAGAGAGGAGGGGGCAGCTTGTTCTTACTGGGAGGGGTCGCTGGAGAAGTGGCAGACGACGGCGGCGTTCAGAGGTCGTCCTTGCCGATGCTCTAGGGCAAGCGCGGCCAAGCAGGTGGCACTAGGAGATGCGCAAGAGTCTGCTGGTGAAACTCGTGTGAAGCAGGGGCCGAGGGGGTGACTGTCCTTGCCGGAATCGATGGAGGATCTCGTCAGAGCAGAGGTTGCTTGGGCTTGCAATTCGTGTAGCCTGGTGGCCGAGAGGGAGCGGTGTCTAGGGGAAATGGAAGAGGGGGCGTAGGCGTTTAAGTGTGCTTCATCGCTGGCGAGGTTTAATCGTGCATTCACTCGAATTTACGAGGAGTAATTGGGGAAGAAACGACGAGGTTGCGAGGGGGAACGGTCGTCGCAGGGTAGACGACGATGAGGTGCCCAGTGGGTCCTGTTCGTCAGCGAGGTGAGTGGGGGTTAGGTGGGGTCCGTCGTTCAGTGACCGAGTGGGTGAGCGCGTGGGTGGAAAATGTTTCGCGAGAGGGGAAGTAGTGGGCTGCGCTGCTGGGCTTTAGTTGGGCCAGATGGGTTGGGTTGCTTATTTCCTCTTTTTTTCTCTAAATCTTTTCTTTTTATTTTTCTATTTTTCGGTTTTGATTTTTGTTCAAATAATTCAAACACTATTTGAATTCAAACCTGTACCAAACTTTGAGTATATTTTTAATACTGTTTATTAACATATTCTAAAGTCCATTTTAGAATATTTCTTTTATTCTTTTAGGGTCTATTATTTATTTTAAATAGACATTTGTCTTTATTTCAAATAAGTTTTAAATATGTTTTCAAACTCTATTTGAATTCTAAATTTTACCAAACCTTTTCCAGTAGGTATTATTATTCTTTAGTGCAAAATAATTCATTTTGAATTATTATTTAAAATACTTTAATATGATTTAATGTTCATTTAAATTGGGAATTGTCTTTATTTAAATAAAATTGGATATTAATAAATCCTTATGATTTTATTTAAATAATACTTTACTCTTTTTATTAATCAATAATCTTTCATATTATTTGTTTGGCCAAGATTTAATTTGATTTTTAAATATTCCTTATTTATTTATTTCTTCCTTTGCCTTATAAAATCCATATCTTTTTATTTAAAGATTCAAAATTGGTGATTCCAATTTGTATAATTATATTTAATATTTTTTTATCTTTTTAAATCCCCTTAGGATTAATTTGCTCAAGATTTGGCATGGATTTTAGATAGGGCTTTATTAGCTTTGGAAATAAATTCCTTTTATCTTAATAAATTCATAAGTTTTTATCTATGACTCCAAATTGAGTGAAACCAATTTCTATGGTTTTATAATATTCTTATTATCATTCTTGATCATTTATAAATATTTGTTGACAAATTTTTATACGGATCAAATCCATAGTCTTAGAGAGTTCTTGGAAATGAATTATTCCATTAGGGTTTTAGGGTGTTGATTTAACTTTTCCAAGTGTTTAAATATCAAGATACTTTATTGATGAATGCAATTTCACTTGATTGAAACTTTGTTTGATTCCCTTTTCATTCAAAGTTTGTTCAAGATGGGTTTTGATGTTTCCATTTGGAATCGAAAAGTTTCTTTTCACCCTAAATTTCAACATTTATTTATTTTGTTTATTTATTTTTCACATTTCAAAATTTGGAAAATTTTGGGATGTGACAGAAATGAAAACACGAAGAGAACACGATGCACAAACCTCGGGGGATCCGGGGGATTATATATTACGAAGTTTCAAAACATAAGGAACGTTTTGACACGGAAACAAGGCGGAGACGGAGTTCGGGGGTGGCACACCCCCTCCAGGCACGGCTAGGCTGGGCCCGCGCCTGGGGTGGGTTTGTCCACCCCGGACTCTGTTTCCTCTCCAGTTCCGTATCGAAGCTTCCCTTATGTATTAAAAACATCAAAAAATATAAAAAGATTGGGGTTTCACGAACCTTCTGTTTTCACCACTTTTACCTAGTCAAAGACGAACTTTGCAGACTCCTTTTCTCCTTCTCCTGGAAGTTTCCTTTCCTCACAAATAAATACACAAACTTCAAAGGAAACATTAGTGTAAGCAAAACAACAAACCTTTAGGTTCACACTTTAGCTGAAATCCATCAAAACAAAGGCTTCTATAAGAGGCAAATGCAAATGATAACAGGAATATGTCAAAACAGACCAGCAAGTAAAGATTGATTTTTTTCGAAAACCTTATGTTGCTCAAATAAAAAAGTACATAACTAATGAAAGTTGGGTAACAACTTGGTGAACAAGCTCAGAAAAATACAGCTCCATCCAACGTACTGAGCTCCCTCACGAATTTTTATGGCTCAGCACAAAAATGTGTCCCAGGACAGCCACTTTTCACAACTCCTCTACTTCACAAAAGTAGTTGAACTCGACGCAAAAACCAAAACAAAAAGCATAAGGAGCAGTTATTACAAAGGTAATAACTTCCAAGACTCGACAAAACTCTTGGGTTATCTCCCAACAAGTACTTTTCTTTTATGCCTTTAAGTTAGGCTTGAAACTTTCAAAGATGCTCAGATAGGAGATATATATCTAGAGTGAAAAAGAGCATCAAGAAGCAAATAACCAAAACACTTGAGTCTAACCCACTTCCTATGCATGGGAGTATCATGAGAAAACAAATTGTTGAAACAAAAAGCCACAAGCATAGGAAGACAAAACAAATGCAACTTCAAAGCTTTCAACATAAAACGGGGAAACTTAACATTATTGAGATGCATAAAACCGTCTTTCCCTCTCTCATAATAACTTTCAGTAGCACTTTGAACAAAGTTGACAATATAACTGTCATAGGAAACAACTCTACCATCAAAATGAGCATACTTATAGTCACCAAAGAGAGGTTCAGGGTCATAAACCAGATCAATAGAAGCAAGCTGTTCCATCCTGAAATCTTTATTAGGCAAGCTGTTTTCACAAGGAGCTTTGGCAAATTTGGAAAAATTAAACTCATAAGACTCTCCATCAAACTTAGTCAAAACTTTTTCCTTCCTACAATCTATAATAGCCCCACAAGAGTTCAAGAAAAGGTCTACCAAAAATGATAGGACAAGTTTTGCTAGCTGCTGAATTAAGCACTAGAAAATCTGCAGGATACTTAATCTTACCACAGAGAACCTCCACATCTCTTACAATACCAATAGGGAAAAT
This sequence comes from Avena sativa, assembly GCA_916181665.1. Taxonomy (NCBI): domain Eukaryota; kingdom Viridiplantae; phylum Streptophyta; class Magnoliopsida; order Poales; family Poaceae; genus Avena; species Avena sativa. Next base: position 244,968,288 of record OV702297.1, read on the forward strand.
GGTTTCGTTATTTTCAAGGTGAATAACCACATCAATTTCCTCAAGATCACAAGGACCAATTTCATGCATAATTTCCCTATAAATCTCATAAGGAATAGCACTAGAACTAGCACCAATATCACATAAACCATAATAGCTATGGCTACCAATTCTAACAGAAAGCACAGGGACACTAGCTTTTCTAACTTTCTTAGGATGAGAAACAATATTAGTGGCATCTTCATAGAAGACAATGTGCTCATCCTCTATATTTCTAGTGTCAAGATCTATCACAATAGCTACCACAGGTTCAACATTCAATTGCTTATCGGGTTCCACAGTTTTTGTTGTACCTTTTTTATTTGCACTAATAATCATATAATACTCCATTACCTTAGATGGGAAAGGAACTTTCTCAACATGAGATTCATGCACAATATGATTAGTATTTAAAACTTCAGTACTTCTAATAGGAACATGACTAACAACATCTTTATAAGGATCATGGTAATTATTCCACTTCTTTTTGGGAATTTCTATATAAGAGGCAAAGGCCTTAAAACAGTTGGCAATACTTTGAGAATCAATACCAAACTCATTAATAATATCACATAACTCATCAGTTCCCATAAAAGATTTAATGCATTCATCATCCTAGTTTATAACTGACTTTCTTCCTTTGTCATTTCCCAAGCTTCAGTGTTCTCTTGAATACGGTCTAGTAGATCCCATTTAGCTTCTTCCTTCATACGTGTAAATGATCCAACACAAGAAGCATCTAGTAAATCTTTATCATGAAGAGAAAGCCTAGCACAAAAGTTATTGAAAATAATATTGTTAGGGAGTTCATGAAAAGGACATTTAAGCATTAGTAACTTCAGTCTCCCCCAAGATTGAGCTATACTCTCTCCATCACGAGGCCAAAAGTTATATATCAGATTTCTATCCTTATGAATTTCAGTGGGAGGATAAAATTTAGAATAAAAGAGAGATGCCATTTCCTCCCATTCCATGGATTGTCCATTCTTCAGCAGCTTATACCATTCTTCAGCTCTTCCTTTCAAGGATATGGAGAGTAACTTCTTCTTCACCTGTTTAGTTGTGATACATGCACACTTCAATAACCCGCATAATTTGGATAAAAATCAAGTGATCACCAGGATGGACAGTTCCATCCCCTAAATAATAATTATCCATAACACGATCAACAATACTTGTAGGTATCTTAAAACGATCTATCTCAACAGGTGGTGGTTAATCTACTACCCTAGCAGTGGTAGTAGTTTTCCCAAATAGAAAACCAAGTGGGTTATCCATATTGGAAACAAAGTAACAAGCAGTAACAAAAGAAATACTCACAGTAGAAGTTTCCTTTACTAGTACCACTCTTCAATAGCGCTTCACTCCCCGGCAACGGCACCAGAAAATAGTTTGATGACCCACAAGTATAGGGGGTGTATCGTAGTACTTTCGATAAATAGGAGTGCCGATCCCAATGAGGAGCTGAAGGTGTTGAACAGTGGTATGGAGCAGGAACTCTCTGCAAATACTTAGCAAAAAGATTTTAGGGGTTTTCTGATAAGGCAACAAAAGAAAGTGCAAGTAACAAAGAACAAACACAGCAAGTGGCCTAATCCTTTCTTAGCAAAGGACAAGGCGGTGGAAATACTTATAAGGACCAAACGTTCTCGAGGACACATGGGAATTCTGTCAAGTGCTTTCGCTTCATATAGCTGAGTACTCTTCTTTGGTGTTGTAAGTGTTGTGTGGGTGAACCTGTGCTAATGCACCGACCTTACTTGGACTAATACATACATGTGATTAAACCCCCTGCAAACATCCATAACTACATGCAAGTAATTAAGATATAAATCTAACCACAACCTTAAACTCTGAGATCCTACACTTCCTTGTGCAAAGGTGTCCTAACAGGGGTTCAGGTTTCTGTCACTCCGGCAATGCCACAATTAGTAGCCAAATACACAATGCATTCCCCTAGGCCCATAAATGGTGAAGTGTCATGTAGTCGACGTTCACATGATACCACTATAAGAATAGCACCACAACTTAAATACTAAAACATTGAATAATAACTCAACACAAATCCCCTAATAACAACATGACTTCTCCCATGTCCTCAAGAACTAAATGAACTACTCACAAGACATCATATGGATCAAGATCAAAGATGATATGATAATGGATAACAATCTGAACATAAACAATAATACAATGGTTCCACTCACAAGCATCAACTACAATAGTAATTAACACCAGGAAAATTTCCCCTAAGAACTAAAGCAATATCCAACACAATTGTTATAGTGGGACGGAGTGGTGATGATGGTGCTGATGGAGATGATGGTGTGGATGATGATATGATGATCCTGATGAAGCCTAGCTTAATGACGGTGTTGATGGCAACGATCTTCCCTCTTTTGGAAGGAATTCCCATGGCAGAAATCTGTATGCCGGAGAGATCTTTCTCTCTCGGTGTTTTCTGCCCCCAGAGGCGGCGGAAATCTGTCTGTGGTTGCTCCCCTAGCCTTAGGGTTCCGTAGGGAAGATATATGCAAAGGGTGATACGTCCAAAACGTATCTACTTTCTCGAACACTTTGCTATTGTTTCTCCTTTAAACTTGTGTGATTTGGATATAACTAACACGGACTGACGCTGTTTTCAGCAGAATTACCTTGGTGTCTTGTTTTTGTGCAGAAAATGAACTATTAGTAAAAATCCCAGAAAATATGCCAAAAATTATATTTCACCAGAAGATCCACGGAGCCAGAAGAAGAGACGGAGGGGAGGCCTGGAGGGGGGCCCAAACCCACCCTAGGTGTGGGCCCACCTAACCCCGCGCCTGGGAGGGGTGTGGCCACCCCAGGCAGCTCCTCGGCCTCCCTCTGCGCCTCTAAGTTTCCTTTCGACCTAAAAACCGAGGGGGGTTCGATAGTTTTCCAGAAAGAGTTCCGCTCCGCTGCCGCCACCTGAAACCAAGATTTGGATCCAGAAAATCCGTTCTAGCACCCAGCCAGGACAGGGAATTTGGAGAGGATCATCGCCATCATCATCACCAACGCATCTCCATCAACCACTGATGTTTCCCTCATCCATGAGTGAGTAATCACCCGCTATAGGCTTGGGGATGGTAGGGATTGTATGAGTTCTATCATGTAATCGAATAAGATCTGTTAGGACATAGTGCATAGTATCTCTATTAGTGCTATTTGACTTTGTTGCAACTTGTTGTGCTTAATGCTTGTCACTAGAGCCCGAGTGCCATGATCTCAGATCTGAACTTATTATTGAATCATTATGATAGTATTGTTTGTGATCTTATCTGCAAGTTGTGTACACATATCATTGTCCAGATCCAAAGTGAAAATAATTGGGACAACCGGAGGGGATGGCTGTGGTGTGAGGATCACATGTGTTCATGGAGTGTTAATGCTTTGCTCCGATGCTCTATTAAAAGGAGCACATTAATTGCCAGTAGTTCCCTAGAGGCCCCGCTGCCATGGGCTGGATGGGCAGAAGATGTTGTGCAACTTCTCATTGTGAGCACGTATGCCTATATTTGGAGCACATGCCAAGGATTGTTTTGTACTTGGACGCTTGTTATTATTTATCTACAATTCCCTAGATCTTGAAGTTACATGTTTAGACTCATCCATGCAACGCCCATCCATCCATCCCTATGCCTACCGCACTCGAATCCTACTGTTACCGTTATTATTACTATAGCTCCTGTTTCACTGTTACTTTGCTGTTGCTACTAATAAACTTCTATGAGCAAGAACTATTTCCAGGTGCAGCTGAACTGACAACTCAGTTGTTAAGGCTTGCAAGTATTCTTTGGATCCCCTTGTGTCGAATCAATAAATTGGGTAATACTACCCGCGAAGACTGTTGCGATCCCCTGTACTTGTGGGTCATCAAGACTATTTTCTAGCGCCGTTGCCGGGGAGCATAGCTTTATTTGTAAGTTCACTTGGATCTATTATTGTTCACTGCTACTCCTTTCATCATGGGAAAGTCTCGTGATGGAAAGTTCCCTATTTTACCATCCACTACAAGAAGAGGTACAGTCCTAAACACCTCAGCTGCTCTTGATTCACCGTCTGTTAAAAGTAAGCTTGTCACACCACCACCACATACTCATGCTACACACACTGCTACTACTGCTGAGTCTAAAACTACTTTTGATGCTCATGATGTTACTTCTACTGTGCTTGATGCGAGTGGTTCATTAGGTCCTTTTCTAGATGCTACTATGGCTAGTCTAGGAAATACCAAAAGTCCTAGTTAAGACACTGTTACACCTGTTATCTCACCTGCTAGTGAGAGTTATGATATTGATGATGGTTACATTGAGTTCACTGATGAATTTGTTGAAGAATGCCGAAACACACATGGTACAAGTGATATGAAGACTATCCTTTCTAGATGTACTATTATGCCTAAGATGTCCTCTGATCCTAAGTTTGCCACTTCTCCCATAGATATTAAAGATAAAAACTATGATTTCTCTCTTGATTTATCTTATTTAGATATTGTTGTGAAAGAACCTTATTGTGGGACTGAAAATGAGAGTGATGTGTCTCATATGAATGAGCTTTCTACTATGAGTGCTTTGTTCTCTGATGATTTTAAGATGCGCAAATACTTTGTTGCTAAGATCTTCCCTTTTTCACTAAAAGGAGAAGCTAGGGCTTGGTTTAATAGATTACCTCCTGGTTTCATTGATAACCCTGATTGCTTGATTGCTTCTTTCTTCTAGAAATATTTTCCTCCCAGTGCTAGACATGCTGCTTTGCAGAAACTTTTTGATTTTAAACAGGAAGAAGAAGATAAATTGTCTGAGTCATGGACAAGGTTCCGTGCATTGATCCATGCACATCCTGGATGTGCATTACCTAATAATGAGCTTCTTGATATTTATTATAATCGACTAACTGATGATTCTAGGACCTACCTACATAGCTTTGCTGATTGTGTTTTCAGGAAAAGGACTCATACAGATGCTGAAGAATTATGATGATTGGACTTCAACTGAGCTGAATACACCTGAGCCTATTTCTCCTGAACCAGTTATGCCTGAACCAGTTCCAACACCAACAACAAAGAAGAGGGGAGTTGTCACATCCCAAAATTTTCCAAATTTTTTAATGTGAAAAATAAATAAACAAAATAATTAATTATTGAAATTTAGGGTGAAAAGAAACTTTTTGTTTCCAAATGGAAACATTAAAACCCATCTTGAACAAACTTTGAATAGAATTTGAATCCTACTAAATTCAAATCAAGTGAAATGCATTCTTCATAAATGCATCTTGAAATTTGAACACTTGGAAAATAAACCAAAACCCTAAAACCCTAATGGAAGGAAAACATTTCCAACATCTCTCTAAGACTATGAATTGTTCTATATAAAAATTTGTCAACAAACATTGACAAATGATCAAGAATGACAAATAGAAATATTATAAAACCATATGATTTGGTTTCACTTAATTTGGAGCCATAGACAAAATCTTAAGAATTTAATAAGATAAGGAAACTGGATTTCCCAAAGCTTATAAAGCACCTATCTAAAAATCCATAACAAATGGTGACTAAATAATCCTAAAGAGAATTAAAAGGATAAAACAAATACTAAATAAAATTATACAAATTGGAATCACCAAGTTTGGATCTATAAATAAAAATATATGGATTTTATAAGATAAAGAAAGAAATATTAAATGAGGAATATTTAAAGACCAAATTAAATCTTGGCCTAATCCATAAGCAAATGGAATGAATATAATCCAAATCCAAATAAAATAAAAGGACAAAGAATTTTCCAAATAAAATAAAATGCCAATAACCAAATTCTATCCCTATTTGAATAAAGAAAAAATCTCTAATAAGAATGATTAATTAAATCATGGGAAAATAGTATTTGGAATTTACCCAAGTGGATTAAAAGTCATTTAATTAACTTAAATGGGATCAAAGAAATCAACTAAATAAATTTATGGAATTAAACCCATAATTAATTTCATTGGAATAAAGACAAATACCCAATTTAAATGATTAATAAATCATATTAAAAATATTCCAAATAATTCAAAGTGAATTATTTGACACCCTAATAAATGAATAAAACTTACTGAAAAGGTTTTGTGAAAAATTGAAATTAAATAAGGGTTAAAAATATATTTGATATTAATTGAATTTAAAGCAAGGGCTTTGTTTTAAATAAATAATATACCCTAAAAAGAATAAGAGAATTATTCTAAATTTGACTTTAAAATGTATTAATAAACAGTATTTGAATATACACAAAGTTTGGTTGAAGTTTAAATTCAATTAGTTGTTTGAAATGATTAAACAAAATCAAAACAGAATATTAGAAATGGAAAAATAAAAAGAAACAGAACAAAAAAAATGAACAAGGCCAAACCAGCCCAGCAGACCCAGTCCAGCCCAGCATCGGCCCACTCCATCTCTCCCCGCAGAAAACGCTTCACACCAGAGAAACGACCCGCATCATCGCTGACTAGCAGGCCCCACCTCCTCTCTCTCACGCTGACAGCACAACCCCACCCGTCAGTTTTCTTCCTCACCTGCCCGGTGACCACGCCTCGCCTGTCTTTTCTGCCTCGCATTAACTCGCTTCAATTCACGTAAATGGCTCACTTAAACCTCGCCGCGACCATGCGTACTTAATCGCCACGCTCCCCTCTTCCTTTCCCCCCAGTCATCGCCCCACCGGATCCCCCAGGCTGTCCCAATTCATCCTCACATCGCCACTGCTCTGACGAGCCTCCCCGAGAAATTCCGGCCACTCCTCACCGAGCCTTGCCCCCTCTACCACTCGAGCATGCTCCCCTCTCCCGTGCGCACCTTCCAGCACTCTCAGCTCACTCGCGCGTGCCCCAGAATCTCGGCAACGACGAGCACCGAGCATCGCCACTGTCTGCTCCAACTCCGGCAATATCTCCTGGTGATCCCAGACCACCCCAGACCCTCTCGTTGATGCTCTCGCATGCTCCTCTCTCGCGCTCATCTAACGCTGCTCTCTGTTTGTCTTAGCGCGCCCACAATCGTCGCCTCCGTCGTCGAGCAGACAAACCCGATGCCGCCGCTAGCTCCGGTGAGAAATCCATGTCGAACCAGAGCACCCCTTTGCCAACCAAGGATACGACGAGCTTCAGCACATCGCGGTGAACCCAGTAAGCCTCACCATCCTCTCCCTCGCTTCCTACATCGCCGGCGACACCACTGACAGACCGCGCCGCCGCCAACCACCGTCGCTCGCGTCGCCAGTTCCTAGCAAGCGCTTTGTAGCCGTAGGATGCACCACGTCTGGCTAGGATTAGATCCAATCGAAAGGGTACGCGTCCACCTGTGCTGCTCGATATATTTTAATCCAATGCTTCACAGCGGCCGATCCGAGCGAAACGGTATGGACGAATCAGAACATTCCACGTGGCCCTGCCTATTGTTATAAAAACAGAATTGATCTATTTGATGTTCAAATTTGTAAAATCTATAACTTTTGATCCACATGTCCAAATTTTCCAAATTTTATATCAATGGAATCAGCAGGACAAGTACTTTCTAACCAAGCACTTTGTTTAGTAAATTGTTTCTGGTAAAAGGGTTGTTTTTGCAGAAACTTGTGTAGGCATATTTTGAATATAAAATTCATTCTAAAATTATATTTGTGGTAAAACTTTTGGAAAATGGATTGTTTTGAATCTAATGACCATATAAACCAACTTGTGGATTCAAAAACATATTTTGTGATACAAAAGAATAAATCTTTGAATCAAAGCATTTCTAGTCAAATAAAAATGTTGTTTCTATGTTAAAAATACTTTTTGGAGAAAAACCCTTTGGGAAATGTTTTGATTTAAACTCTCTGGCCCTAAAAACAAGGTTTTATGATTTGAAAATATATTTTGTGAACCCTATAGATTATTACTTTTCTAAAAAGCATTTTCAACCACATAAAATAATGCTTTGGTTTAAAAATGATTTATAAGTAAAATCTTTTGCAAATGATTTTGCCACTTTTATAAAATGACCAATACGTGTTTTAGAATGTTTATAACCTATTACAAACCACTTTTCCAAATAAAACAATCTTTGGCATGCTAGCATGCATTGCTATGTTTCTATTATTTTATGTGATGTTTACTTGAATGGTAGATTGAAGTTTTGCTTGCTTGATTGAATTGTAGTGGAATTTGAAGAATGTGAATATTGCAAGGTCAAGGAGTGAACTTATATTCTCTACCAAAAAGGAAATTGATACTTCATACTTTTGTCCCATTATTTTCACTATGCATTAGTGTTATTTCTAAGTAGGACTTGCATGGAATTTCTGCTAAGTATAAACTATGCCATGGGAAATCCTAGTAGATGAAACCTTAGTAGAAATTTCCTAAGTTAAGATTCCTACTACTATCATGCTTAGCTTAGCTAGTAGAAAACAATGGTGGATTATATTCATACTATGGAATATTTCTAAGTCAAGGACTTGTGTTTTGTTTAATAAAACAACTAAGTGAATGAATCACCTGGGTGGAATGGAAGGAATGGTTTGTGTTTTGTGGTTACACAAGGATCATTTCTATGGTTTACCTTGTGTATCTCACTTGTGGAATGCCACCCAGGAACAAAGAGATTTGAGATGTCAAATGTTGAGAAGCTTCAAGTGCAGCCACTTGGCATTATGGGCTCTGCCTGGATCATATAGGTTGCAATAACTTAGCCAAATGGACAGTTGGTGGTAGGGGATTGATAGTTTGGAGTGAGTCCATTCTGGTCTAAGGGAAGGCTTCTAAAATATCTTGTCTTGGTGAAACCAAGTCTTGTGGGGAAAGTGCACCACCTCTGCAGAGTGTAAAATCTAAGTACTTAGCCATGTCCCTGGTAAAGGACAATTTGAGCATCAAGACATGGAAGCTATCAAGAATGTCCTCATCCCAATTTCTAAGTTAAAACTTTGTGGTTGAACAAGGGTTGAAGGATCACCAATTTCTATTGGGAGATGCCTTGGGTGATCTTTTCAAGCAAAAACTTAGTGTTTTCAAATGATAAGGAAAATCTATTTTGAGCAAAGCAAGCCTAAGCTCCACTTAGACAAATGCATATAGATAATAGACTCCACTATACTACCATAGTATCACTTGCCAATACAATTCAAATGTATTGACCCTTGTGGCTGTAACTTATTATGTTGCAGGTTTGTTTGGTGTTAGTGAAATGTGTTGATTAGGATTACAAGTCTACAACCAACATGATTGCCTGTGGCACTTTGAAGATGAAGGACCCCATGCTATAGTTATTTTTGCTGCATTGTAATGAGATAGCCACATGAGCTATGTAAGATGTAATGAATTATTTTATTCCTGGTTATAAAGTTGTAATATGACCTTTGTTTCTTGATATTACATCTTAACTCTGGATGCTAGCTATTGATCCAGGGACTAGCATTGTAAGCACAAGGATCTCTACCTTATTAAAGGTTGGGACCTCTACAGATGGTATTAGAGCACTGTGTTTCCTATAGGATTTGTAAACCTAGGATTGGAAAAAAACCCTTAGAAAATAGGAGTTGTAATTGTTCAAAACTTATTTACAAACAATCTTGTAAACTCTTTCCTCAACCTTTTTGGTTTTAACTCTACATCTCTTCTATTTAAACTTGATGGACAAAGACCTCACCATGAGCAAAAGACTTCACCAACTCCAATGTCTTCAACTTCAACATCATCAAAGACTTCAACTTTATTTTCACCATGGACTTCAACTTGGATATCACTAAAGACTACAAGTGAGACAAGAAATATTACTCAAGAGTTGAATGCTAAGGAAATACAACTTAGAAGGAACCATCATCACCTTTGAAGTTTTGTGACCAAGATGCAAGAAATTCTCCAAGGATACAAAGATATTGATCAAGAAGAACCAACTAAGAAGGATGGAATGCTCTCAAGTGAACCATATAGTTGGACCACCATATTAAGTTTAGATCAAACCCACCAACTTATGAGGTGTAGAAAAAATATTTTATTGCCTAAAAATGTGCTTGAAACTTGTTTGAGTGGAATGTTTGTTTGTGATTGCTTGCACATTGCTTGTGTGAATTGTGATGTGTGTGATTAGAAATAATTCCTTAGAAATCTTTTGCCTATTCTAATCCCAATCCAACCCAAACAGATGACTACTCCAAGAAACTCCAACATAAAGAATGGTGACAACATCAACAACCAAGAGATCAACATGAGAGAACTCATAGTAACCCAAACCCAGTTGAACCAAGTGACAACTCAATTTTGGGCCAACAACAATGATTTAGACCCAACCATGCAAAGGTTTTTGGAAACCCAAACCCAATTGTTGCATAGGATGACAAGTCAAATGATCAACATGGGAGACAACCCTTCCCAAGGAGTTTGTGACAAGGATGTCAAGAATGATATTCTAGAAGGAACCCAAGCTTGCAATGTTTGTGGAGACATGGATCACACTTCCAAATATCATGAAGATCAGTGCCCTAATTGTGAAGAGAAACATCCAACTAATCAATGCCCCACATCTCAAGCTACTTGTTTCCTGTGTGAAGGAAATAATCATGTCCCTATCGAATGCCCCATCTATTCCATAGTTCAACAAAGGAAACAAGGTGGAGTGCATCAACATATTGTAAACCCTCAGGACGGAACAACTTCTACCAAGAAGGATGATGACAAAGGAAAATCTCAGCTTGCACCTCCATGCAATATGACTCAATTTGATGGACCAAAGAGGAGACATATGTATTATCCAAGGAAAAGATTAAGGAGACCAGGAAACTTTCCCACCTTTGAGATAAGATATGAAGAGCATGAACTAGAAGCACTCCTAGCTTTGGAGAAATCCAAGAAGAAGAAGGACAAAAGTCAAGTGCAGTGTTGCCATTGCAAAGAGATGGGACACTATGCTAATGAATGTCTAGAGAACAAGAAGAAGTATAAGGAAATCAACCAAGTGTGGTGCAACAACTGCAAAGAGCTAGGCCATTATGTATCAACTTGTCCACAGAAGATACAAGAAGAGCTCAATCTTGTCACATGTTACAATTGTGGTAACCAAGGACATTATGCAAGCAATTGTCCAGAAAAGATGAAGCACAAGATAAAGCCTATGAAGTATCTCGGCCTTGTCACATGTTTCAAGTGTGGAAACAAAGGACACTATGCAGATGTTTGCCCAGAGAGGTTTCAACAAGATTCCAAGCAAGCCAAGAAGTAATCTAGTTGGAAATTTTTAAGGGTGGTAGTACCCTAGTTGCTTTGATCCAACTTGTAACCCCTATCTTTCCCAAATCTCGGGACATGATTATTTTAAGGGTGGTAGCCTGTCACATCCCAAAATTTTCCAAATTTTGTAATGTGAAAAATAAATAAACAAAATAATTAATTGTTGAAATTTAGGGTGAAAAGAAACTTTTTGTTTCCAAATGGAAACATTAAAACCCATCTTGAACAAACTTTGAATAGCATTTGAATCCTACTAAATTCAAATCAAGTGAAATGCATTCTTCATAAATGCATCTTGAAATTTGAACACTTGGAAAATAAACCAAAACCCTAAAATCCTAATGGAAGGAAAACATTTCCAAGATCTCTCTAAGACTATGAATTTGTTCTATATAAAAATTTGTCAACAAACATTGACAAATGATCAAGAATGACAAATAGAAATATTATAAAACCATATGATTTCGTTTCACTTAATTTGGAGCCATAGACAAAATCTTAAGAATTTAATAAGATAAGGAAACTAGATTTCCCAAAGCTAATAAAGCACCTATCTAAAAATCCATACCAAATGGTGAGTAAATAATCCTAAAGAGAATTATAAGGATAAAACAAATACTAAATAAAATTATACAAATTGGAATCACCAAGTTTGGATCTATAAAAAAAGATATGGATTTTATAAGATAAAGAAAGAAATATTAAATGAGGAATATTTAAAGACCAAATTAAATCTTGGCCTAATCCATAAGCAAATGGAATGAATATAATCCAAATCCAAATAAAATAAAAGGATAAAGAATTTTCCAAATAAAATAAAATGGCAATAACCAAATTCTATCCCTATTTGAATAAAGAAAAAATCTCTAATAAGAATGATTAATTAAATCATGGGAAAATAGTATTTGGAATTTACCCAAGTGGATTAAAAGTCATTTAATTAACTTAAATGGGATCAAAGAAATCAACTAAATAAATTTATGGAATTAAACCCATAATTAATTTCATTGGAATAAAGACAAATACCCAATTTAAATGATTAATAAATCATATTAAAAATATTTCAAATAATTCAAAGTGAATTATTTGACACCCTAATAAATGAATAAAACTTACTGAAAAGGTTTTGTGAAAAATTGAAATTAAATAAGGGTTAAAAATATAATTGATATTAATTGAATTTAAAGCAAGGGCTTTGTTTTAAATAAATAATATACCCTAAAAGAATAAGAGAATTATTCTAAATTTGACTTTAAAATGTATTAATAAATAGTATTTGAATATACACAAAGTATGGTTGAAGTTTAAATTCAATTAGTTGTTTGAAATGATTAAACAAAATCAAAACAGAATATTAGAAATGGAAAAACAAAAAGAAAACAGAACAAAAAATGAACAAGGCCAAACTAGCCCAGCAGACCCAGTCCAGCCCAGCATCGGCCCACTCCCTCTCTCCCCGCAGAAAACGCTTTGCACCAGAGAAACGACCCGCATCATCATTGACTAGCAGGCCCCACCTCCTCTCTCTCTCTCATGCTGACAGCATAACCCCACCCGTCAGTTTTCTTCCTCACCCGCCTGCTGACCACGCCTCGCCAGCCATTTCTGCCTCGCGTTAACTCGCTTCAATTCGCGTAAATGGATCACTTAAACCTCACCGCGACCATGCGTACTTAATCGCCACGCTCCCCTCTTCCTTTCCCCCCAGTCATCGCCCCACCGGAGCCCCCAGGCTGTCCCAATTCATCCTCACATCGCCACTACTCCGACGAGCCTCCCCGACAAATTCCGACCACTCCTCACCGAGCCTTGCCCCCTCTACCACTCGAGCCTGCTCCCCTCTCCCGTGTGCACCTTCCAGCACTCTCAGCTCACTCGCGCGCGCCCCAGAATCTCGGCAACGACGACCACCGAGCATCGTCACCGTCTGCTCCAACTCCGGCAATATCTCCTGGTGAGCCCAGACCACCCCAGACCCTCTCGTTGATGCTCTCGCACGCTCCTCTCTCGCGCGCATCTAACGCTGATCTCCGTTTGTCTTAGCGCGCCCACAATCGTCGCCTCCGTCGTCGAGCAGACGAACCCGACGCCGCCGCTAGCTCCGGTGAGCAATCCACGTCGAACCACAGCGCCCCTTCGACAACCAAGGATACGACGAGATTCAGCACATTGCGGCAAACCCAGTAAGCCTCACCATCCTCTCCCTCGCTCCCTACATCGCCGGCGACACCACTGACAGACCGCACCGCCACCAGCCATCGTCGCTCGCGCCGCCAGTTCCTGGCAAACGCTTTGTAGCCGTAGGATGCACCACGTCTGGCTAGGATTAGATCGAAAGGGTACGCGTCCACCTGTGCCGCTCGATCTATTTTAATCCAACGCTTCACAGTTGCCGGTCCGAGAAAAACGGTATGGGCGAATCAGAACAGTCCACGTGGCCCTGCCTATTGTTATAAAAACAGAATTGATCTATTTGATGTTCAAATTTGTAAAATCTATAACTTTTGATCCACACGTCCAAATTTTGCAAATTTTATATTAATGGAATCAGCAGGACTGTACTTTCCAACCATGCACTTTGTTTAGTAAATTGTTTCTGGTAAAAGGGTTATTTTTGTAGAAACTTGTGTAGGCATATTTTGAATATAAAATTCATTCTAAAATTATATTTGTGATAAAACTTTTGGCAAATGGATTATTTTGAACCTACTGACCATATAAACCAACTTGTGGATTCAAAAACATATTTTGTGATACAAAAGAATAAATCTTTGAATCAAATCATTTCTAGTCAAATAAAAATGTTATTTATATGTTAAAAATACTTTTTTGGGGAAAAACCCTTTGGGAAATGTTTTTATTTAAACTCTCTGGCCCTAAACACAAGGTTTTATGATTTGCAAATATATTTTGTGAACCCTATAGATTATTACTTTGCTAAAAAGCATTTCCAACCACATAAAATAATGCTTTGGTTTAAAAATGATTTATAAGTAAAATATTTTGCAAATGATTTTGCCACTTTTATAAAATGACCAATAGGTGTTTTAGAATGTTTATAACCTATTAGAAACCACTTTTCCAAATAAAACAATCTTTGGCATGCTAGCATGCATTGCTTTGTTTCTATTATTTTATGTGATGTTTGCTTGAATGGTAGATTGAAGTTTTGCTTGCTTGATTGAATTGTAGTGGAATTTAAAGAATGTGAATATTGCAAGGTCAAGGAGTGAACTTATATTCTCTACCAAAAAGGCAAGTGATACTTCATACTTTTGTCCCATTATTTTCACTATGCATTAGTGTTATTTCTAAGTAGGACTTGCATGGAATTTCTGCTAAGTATAAACTATGCCATAGGAAATCCTAGTAGATGAAACCTTAGTAGAAATTTCCTAAGTTAAGATTCCTACTACTATCATGCTTAGCTGAGCTAGTAGAAAACAATGGTGGATTATATTCATACTATGGAATATTTCTAAGTCAAGGACTTGTGTTTTGTTTAATAAAACAACTAACTGAATGAATCACCTGGGTGGAATGGAAGGAATGGTTTATGTAGAGTGGTTACACAAGGAACATTTCTATGGTTTACCTTGTGTATCTCACTTGTGGAATGCCACCCAGGAACAAAGAGATTTGAGATGTCAAATGTTGAGAAGCTTCAAGTGCAGCCACTTGGCATTATGGGCTCTGCCTGGATCATATAGGTTGCAATAACTTATCCAAATGGACAGTTGGTGGTAGGGGATTGATAGGTTGGAGCGCGTCCATTCTGGTCTAAGGGAAGGCTTCTAAAAGATCTTGTCTTGGTGAAACCAAGTCTTGTGGGGAAAGTGCACCACCTCTACATAGTGTAAAATCTAAGTACTTAGCCATGTCCCTGGTAAAGGACAATTTGAGCATCAAGACATGGAAGCTATCAAGAATATCCTCATCCCAATTTCTAAGTTAAAACTTTGTGGTTGAACAAGGGTTGAAGGATCACCAATTTCTATTGGGAGATGCCTTGGGTGATTTTGTCAAGCAAAAACTTAGTGTTTTCAAATGATAAGGAAAATATATTTTGAGCAAAGCAAGCCTAAGCTCCACTTAGCCAAATGCATATAGATGATAGACTCCACTATACTACCATAGTATCACTTACCAATACAATTCAAATGTATTGACCCTTGTGGTTGTAACTTATTATGTTGGAGGTTTGTTTGGTGTTAGTGAAATGTGTTGATTAGGATTACAAGTCTACAACCAACATGATTGCATGTGGCACTTTGAAGATGAAGGACCCCATGCTATAGTTATTTTTGCTGCATTGTAATGAGATAGCCACATGAGCTATGTAAGATGTAATGAATTATTTTATTCCTGGTTATAAAGTTGTAATATGACCTTTGTTTCTTGATATTACATCTTAACTCTGGATGCTATCTATTGATCCAAGGACTAGCATTTTAAACACAGGGATCTCTACCTTATTAAAGGTTGGGACCTCTACAGGAGTTATCACATTAAATGATGAAATGATGAAGGAAGCTAAGAAGTGTCTAAAGGAGAAAGGTATTAGAGCTGAAGATGTGAAGAATCTACCTCCTATAGAAGAATTATGTAAGCCAGTTCCCCACTCATCTACTATTGAGGTACACTCTCTCCAACACTTTGATGAAGGTGATATTCCTTATGGTAAGCCTCCTGATCAATGTTTAGAGGAACTTGACACTTTTATTGTTAAGCAAGGGTATTTTAATAAACAAGTTCAGAATCATTTATTGGAAAACTCTAGAGCTATCCATGAGTTGAAAGATATTGTGAAAGAACTTCTAATGATAATAAAATGGTTTGTAAACACTTTCAAATGGTTCAAACGCAACTTGATCAACTTGCTAAGGTACAAAAGAATATGCTAGTTAATGCTTCAGGAGATAAACATGCTTATGGAATTAGAACTAGGAGTGGTATAGCTACTCAAGATCCTTTATATCCTGAAGGACACCCTAAAATAATAGAGCAGGATTCCCAACAAGGTGAGGATAGTAGTAGTCCTCGTAAGAGAAAGAAAAAGAAACTAAGATAGTTGAGGAACCACTTGTACCTGTAGTAGATCCTAATAGTATATCTGTCTCTGATGTTGAAACTAAGAGTGATAATGATAAAAATGAGTCTCCTGATAAGGAGGAAGGTTAGGAAGAACCTGAGAAGCACACTAAGAACACTAGGTACACTAAGGAAAATTTTATTGCTAATAAACATGGTAAAGAGAGAGAACCTTGGGTGCAGAAACCTATGCCTTTTCCATGTAAGAAACACAAGTCAAAGGAGGAGGAACACTACAACAAGTTTTGTCAGTGGATGAAACCTTTATTCTTGCAAATTCCTTTGAATGATGCTATTAAGTTCCCTCCTTATTCAAAGTATATGAAGGATATTGTTTCTAATAAAAGGAAGATTCCTAATGAGGAGATTTCTACTTTACTTGCTAATTATTCCTTCAATGGTAAGGTTCCAAAGAAACTTGGTGATCAAGGTATACCAACTATTCCTTGCTCCATTAAGAATAATTATGTTAGAACTGCTTTATGTGATTTTGGAGCTGGAGTTAGTGTTATGGCTTTTTCTCTCTATAAGAGACTCCAACTAGAAAAGTTGATACCAACTGATATTTCTTTGCAAATGGATGATAAGTCAACTAATGTCCATGTTGGTATATGTGAGGATGTTCCTGTTCAAGTTGCTCATAATTGCATGGTATTAATTGATTTTGTTGTGCTTGAAATGCCCGAAGATGATAATATGTCTATTATTCTTGGGAGACCTTTTCTTAATACTGTAGGTGCTGTCATCAATTGTAATAAAGGAAAAGTAACATTCAATATTAATGACAAAGATCACACTGTCTATTTTCCCAAGAAGGTTGTTAAGAGCTATTGCCTAAATTCCATTGAAAATATTGAGGGCATCAAGGTTGGAGAAATATATTGTCCCATTCCACAAGAAAGTTTTGAAACTATTGTGATTGGGACAATTGCTATCAAGTATGAGGTAACATAATCACCTTGTGGAATGCAAAGATTTGTTTCATATAAGATTGTTTTGGTAACAAGACTTGATCAACCTTGTTAACAAAATGATCTTAATGAACAAAATAATGTTTCCACTCTGGTTATACTTGCTTTCTTTTTCCTTTCTCCTTCCTAGTTTTTGCTTTAGCTTTAGTTTTGCTAGTTGTTTGCTTGTTTGAGTTTCTTAGAGATCTTGTAGTTTGGCTTTTGGTTTGATTTTGCTTCTTCTGAAAAAACTGTTTCTGCGAGAAAATCAATTTTCATACCCTAAAAATTGGCCAAAAATAAAGTTTCCCGAAAAATCCCAGAAATTTCAAAATAAAATTTTCCTCAAAAAATGGGCAGAGAGACACCTGAAGTGACCCAGGGGGCCACCCCAGGCCACCACACCCAAGGTAGGCGCGGCCTACCTAGGGGTGGCGCCTGGGGGGGGTGGCCCACCTAGGCCCCTCTAGGCTGTCTCCTCAAATCCACCTTCTTTCTCTCTCCCGAAAAACACCGGAAAACTTGCTCAAGCTCGAGTTCTTGATGTTCTTGCTCGCGATTTTCGATCTCTTTGTTCAGCCCATCCCAAGTGCTGATTTTTGGAGGGATTGCTCCTTGTATGTGCCTCCTCCACTTGTCCAATTAGATTTGTGATTGGTAGATTGTATCTTGAGTATTTTGCTGCTATAGGTGACAGGTTGATTGAGCTTGCATGCTTGTTCTTTGCTTAGAAATTTTGTTTTGATGCATGTGTAGTCCTCTAGCAAGTTCCTATAGTAGTTGCTCATCATTTATCAACTTAGAAATCACTTGGCTTGATGGTTGTTCAAAAATTTCAGAATAGGGAAGTCATGGACCACCACACCTTTGGTGACATTTTTGAGAGTGATGCACCTAGAAGGGCAAGGCTTCCAAGGTCATCTATCAGTACTAGACCCTCATACAATGAGGATCTCATCACTACGCGATTTGGTGATGAGGGATATGAAGGGGATGCGCACCCCTCCACCTTTCCTTGTCAAACTTTCTTCCAAGCTACTAGGATTCTTAATGATTTCATGAATTTAGTGCAAAGAGATGGACTAACAAGTTACATGCAGGATGAGAGTGCACAATATGCTTTTCTTACTAAAACATTTGTGGAGAGTTTCTCCTTTACCAATAGTTTCTTCAATCCTTCTGTGTCTTCCAGAATTGATGCCAGGGCTCATTCTATGACATTGAAGAAATTTTGCAAGGCCCTGGGACTGGGTACAGCAGGTTCATCAAAGAAGATTCAAGATCTACCCGCTGATTTGTTAGAGCTTTACCGAGGAATAACCAATGATGATGACCGTAGAGCTCAGCGAGGGAAGATAAAGAACATTCAACTTCCAGCCATCAGGTATTTTGCCTACTATCTCGCCACCAGTGTTCTTGGTAGGGAGAACACTAGTAATATTTCCAACTATCAATTGGACTTATTAGCTGCTGCGCTTAACAGTGAGGACAAGTATAATCTTGGTTCTCTCATTCCTCGTCGTCTAGCTGCTAAGGGACCCATTTATGGGGGGATTATTGCTACTCGTGTTGCTGCTGCCTTGGACATTGCTGTTGATCCTCATGATACAGTTTTGGCTCCTCAGAGGCTTGATCTTGCTTCCATGAAGGCGCACCACTTTGTCACCACTAGCTCTACTCTTGATAACCTGGTTTATAGAATGTTGTTTATTGACGGGGAAGAGAGAGAGAGAGATCCCTCTACCCAAACCACTTTGCTCAGTATTTCTCAGGGACCTTGGTCACGCTCGAAGGCGGAGATGGATGACAAGTTGCACTCTCTGAATTTCCATGGGCACTATCAGGAGGAAGCACCACCATACGACCCCCCTTCATACACAGGGGAGGCCTCGAGCTCGTACCAGGAAGAGGGAGCTTCCTCGACATACTACGGAGGTGCATCTACTTGGGCACCATGGGATTGAGCCCCACTTAGGCCAAAAGCCTAAGCTTGGGGGGAGGTATATCGACATCACACACTATATATCATGTTCGGTCGATTCTTTGTATATCCATTGTTTCGCTTTCTTTTTGGTTTTTTGTTGCTTCTTTCTAAAAACTCAAAAATACAAAAAATATTTTTGTTTTTTCTCTTGGTTTGTTTCTTTGTTTATTTGCTTTTGTTTACCTTAAAAGAAAAACCCAAAAAGATTTTGCTTTGTTTGATTTGCTTTGCTTTTGTTTGGTTTTTCTTTGTTTGCTTGTTTCTAAAAAATCAAAAACAACAAAAATATTTGTTGTTCTTCTTTGGTTTTGTGAGTTCTTTGCAAGGTTCAGCCGTCCTCAGTGGTTTTTGGTTTCATGTTAATTATTCAAGTCACACAAGTGAAGGGCAATAATGAAGATTACGACAACTCGAGGTGTGGTAAGAGGCTGGTAACGAACTCTATTTGTTTCATTTTTGTACATATACTCATCATTGTGAGCATGCTTAGCCTGTTTGTGTAAGGTGTATGTCATTATGGATGCTTAGTAGTTCTTGCTTGTCTATGATTAGCTCCATCTTGTTAATAGTTTGTATCATGTCATATAAATGTTTGCTTGCATTGTTTTATTCATACTTTGGTATGATATTGTGGTATCCTCCTCTGACTGTTCATGTGAATTGACTTGGCACATGCTCATGCATGCATATGACTAATCAATAGTCAGTAAGCCTCGATGATTTATTTTGCCTCAGAGTTCTTGTATCACTTTCATGCCATATTTAGTCCTGTTTTGTTGCAAGCATGATTATGATAGCTATTGCTCTCTCATTTCTCGCTCCCTCTCTATTGCTAGCCTTCACTTGCACTGAGTATATGCTCTACATGTGCTTCCAACTCCCCAAAACCAATATTGCCAGCTATGTCCACCATACCTACCTATTAGCATCATTTGCTATTTTAGTGCATATTCCATATGCCGTGTTTTCTTCCAAAATAAAATGTTTTTCTGTTTTGAGAAAGTTAGTTAGTAAAGCTCTCACAAACTTGATGGCACACTTCATTCCTTGCGCTTAATAATTTTGAACCATTGTGACTAGTCCATGAAAGTTATATGCTTGCTAATTATATACTGGGAGTCAGCAGAACCGTGCTGCCACGGGGAACGCTTTCAACACTTTTTGGATATTTCATCCAGTTGATTCTTTGTTCTTTTGTTTACGGATGTCGATGATGTGAAATAAAAGGGGAGGTTGTGAGTTCATGGAGTTTATACATCATGTTAGAGAAACGTCTGGGCCGCTAGCCTAAGCCATGCCTAATCATGGTGGAAACTTGTAGCATCACTATAATGAGCACCTATGAAGCGTCCTCAATAAAAAGCTATGCATATAGTAAATAAAAAGATTAATGAGATGCTCATTGTCTGCTTGCCTTGTCATTTTGGTTATGGGAAAGCTCCTGTACCATGTGCAATGGGTACCCCGTTGGCGGTTCTCGATGATATGCATGTATTTACAATGACAAGAACTTTCAGGTGACCAAAGTTGAGTAGCATGCGGAGCGACCCTCGTACTCAAGGGGCTTGGGATTTCCAGTCTATGGTCTATGAAGCATATAACTCAGATTGGACCTCACTTCCACCTTAACCACATGAAGATGCCTATGATAGGGGCAATGAGAGCTCAAAGCTAATGAGTACCTTCCTTTCAGCATTGGGAAGCATTTCAAACCTTCCCAAAACCATTTTCACAACCTTGTTGAGTGACCACTTATTCTATGAGCACCTTCTTGAGAGCATAGTTGTCATTTTTGTGTTTGTTTCAAAACTTGGTTAATTATGTCATGAATTTGATGCTTGTATCTTTGATATCTTTAACTCTAGTCTTCATGTGAACTTCAGAGGTGCCTTGGCATTATATTGTGCTCTTCAAACAAAGGCAAGCGACATACCACTCTATCATACCTTATTATGAGCATTGCAATGTTGCTTATGTTTATGTTTCATGCTACTTATTATTATTGAGTTGGTTTCTCTTCATAGCTTGCAATTAATATTGAGTAGACTTAGTTGCATACTCTTTATTATGAATTGTCTAAGAATCTACTCCTGTGCTAAAAAAATTTACATCATATGAACCAAATTGTTCGTGAAAGTACTTTTATCGCACTCAGTTTTCAACTAAATTGCTTGAGGACAAGCAGTAAGCTAAGCTTGGGGGGAGTTGATACGTCCGAAACGTATCTACTTTCTCGAACACTTTGTTATTGTTTCTCCTCTAAACTTGTGTGATTTGGATACAACTAACACGGACTGACGCTGTTTTTAGCAGAATTACCTTGGTGTATTCTTTTTGTGCAGAAAATGAACTATGAGGAAAAATACCGGAAAATATGCCAAAAATTATATTTCACCAGAAGATCCACGGAGCCATAAGAAGAGACGGAAGGGAGGCCTGGGGGGCCCAGACCCACCCCAGGCACGGGCCCACCTAACCCGCTCCTGGGAGGTGTGTGGCCACCCCAGGCAGCTCCTCGGCCTCCCTCTGCGCCTATAAGTTGCATTTTGACCTAAAAACCTTGGGGGTCCGATAGTTTTCCAGAAAGAGTTCCGCTCCACCACCGCCACCAGAAACCAAGATTCGGATCCAGAAACTCTGTTCTGGCACCCTGCCGGGACGGGGAATTTGGAGAGGATCATCACCATCGTCATCACCAATGCATCTCCATCAACCACCGATGTTTCCCTCATCCATGAGTGAGTAATCCCCCGCTGTAGGCTTGGGGATGGTACGGATTGGATGAGTTATAGCATGTAATCAAATAAGATCTGTTAGGACATAGTGCCTAGTATGTCTAGTAGTGCTATTTGACTTTGTTGCAACTTGTTGTGCTTAATGCTTGTCACTAGGGCCCGAGTGCCATGATCTCAGATCTGAACTTATTATTGAATCATTATGATAGTATTGTTTGTGATTTTATCTACAAGTTGTGTACACATATCATTGTCCGGATCCAAAGGCCCCAAAATGACAATACATGGGACCACCGGAAGGAATGGCTGTGGTGTCAGGATCACATGTGTACACGGAGTGTTAATGCTTTCCTCCGGTGCTCTATTAAAAGGAGCACCTTAATTTCCAGTAGTTCCCTAGAGGCCCCGCTGCCACGGTCTGGCTAGACAGAAGATGTTGTGCAAGTTCTCATTGCGAGCAAGTATGACTATATTTGGAGCACATGCCTAGGATTGTTTAGTACTTGGATGCTTGTTATTATTTATCTGCAATGCCCTAGATCTTGAAGTTACATGTTTAGACTCGTCCATGCAACTCCCGTCCATCCATCCCTATGCCTACCGCACTCGAATCATACTGTTACCGTTACTATTACTATTGATCCTGTTTCATTGTTGCTTTACTATTGCTATTACAAATTGTTGCTACTGATAAACTTCTGTGAGAAAGAACTATTTCCAGGTGTAGCTAAACTGAAAACTCAGTTGTTAAGGCTTTCAAGTATTCTTTGGCTCCCCTTGTGTCGAATCAATAAATTGGGTAGTACTACCCACGAAGACTTTTGCGATCCCTTATACTTGTGGGTCATCAAAGGGGCGGAGTCGGGAGCCGGGAAGGTGCGCCACACCTACCCTAGGCGTGGCCCAGGGTGGGCCCGCCCCTAGAGGGGTGTGGGCCCCATGCGGCCCTTCTTTGTCCCTCCTTCTGGCTTCCTCAATCTTCTGGAAAAATAATATTTTCCCATATTTTTCTGGTATTTTTCTGATCTTTGTGAAATTGCATCAAAACGCCCTCTTTTCCATCAGAATCTGGACTCCGGTAGTCCATCCTCCAAAATCATCCGACATGCAAAAACAGTGGAAAAGACATAAGTAATACCTCATAATAAGACAAATATCAATGAATAGAGGTAGATTATGACATAGAATGGTGATGCAAATTGGGTGTATCACTCATTTCCTTGATTTTGAAACTAAGAGTTTTTTTGGTTCAAACATCCATTCTAAACTAGGGTCTCCTATGGTCAGGATGGCTCTGATACCAACTCGTCAACACCCGGATTTTTAATCCTAGATGCCTGTTATGCCATACATCGCAATCCTAGGATTACCATTTTTGCGAGAAATAACAGATTGGATATCACAGTACATCATCCATTACAAACCATACATAAGGTCTTACAACAAAATAAAGGATCTCATGATCCAGTCTTAATACAATCATAGCAGCGGAATAATGTAATAATAACAGTAGCGTGGGCGAAGCTCCATCTTCATGGTCACAGGCAATGCTGACAATGGGAGATGATCCTAGTTGTCGTAACCTTTCTGCGGTCCATCCTCCTTATAGTCCTCTTCCTAGTCTGGCCACGGGAATAGCCAGGGACAAAGCCATGAGTACTCTTTAAGTACTCGCAAACTAAGACTAACAAGTGAAGTGGTTTTGAGTAGGAAATACTAAGCTCTAGGTTGTTTTGCAAAAATCCAGATTTACCTTAACTGAGTTCAGAAACAAAGAAAGCTAGTTGAAAATTTAATAACACCTAAGTGGGAACTTGAATTTCATATCAAAACCCTGTTATGGTCAAGTCAAAGTAATGATTCAATTTGACAAGTCATTTTGAAAACATCTGACGATAGAACAGTATGGCCACTCCAACTGTCCATAACCGCGGACGCGGCTATTCGAATAGTTTGACACTCTGCAGAGGTGGTACACTTTCACCACAATATTTGATACATCCATCAGGAACAATCCTGAATTCACCATACTCAGTATGCAGATAATCAATCCTAACCTTTCAATTACACGCCCTAGTATAGGCACCTCTCCTATGAGTTTGGCCTCCCAACCATGACCAACTGTCATCTTGGGAACTGCACAGGTGGACAATCTTCACAAGGTAGCGTTAGATCAAACCTTGGCCGCAATGGAACCCATACTAAGGTATATAAATTTATAGCCAAGCCCTACCCAAATTTCTGGTATTGTGGTTGTACGGTATAATTGGAATGGTATCACATCCAGACAACCTCAGTTTTATAAGGGGCTAAGGCTCATGCCTCAACATTTTCATCATCAAAATCATTTGGTGTTCGAGAAGACATGTCAAAACATCTCATTAGAATGACTCATCTTTCTAAGGTTTTCATAATCATTTTCACCAAGTATTTCCATCTAAAGTGATCAAGTTTGATGCTTAGCACTAGCATCTACAAGTAGGGGTAAACACTAAGGAGGGGTGATAAACAAGTGTATCTTATCTAAGTTCAATCTCATGCCTCAGGATGACATCAAGATTGATCTAACTTAGGCCAAGTTTTATGCTCTTTATGCTACCTTTAATAATCTTTCTAAAATCTAAAAGTCACTAAGTAAACTCTAATAGAAAGCTTTGATAAAGAAATAAAATAACTAAGCTTGCAAATAAAACTAGGATTAGGTATCAAGTGGTGTAAGCTTGCTAGTAAAACTTGCATGGTTTAGCTTAGCTTGCTAATATATTAGTATCAGCTTGATAAGTTGCAAGTGTTAGCTTGCCTTATGCAGAGCAGTAGTTGAAGTTCTCCTCGTCTTCTTCCTCATAGTATTCTCCTTCCTCCTCGTATGTTTAGTCGGTACTAGCATCTATAAATAAATACAAGGTACACAATCACCAAACAATACTTAACTATTTTTATTTATCACACATAGGTTTTCTCTAGATGATCTAGCATCATCACAAACATTACAATCATCCAAGCACTTGTCTTATTTATTCTATTTTATAAAAGTAATTTCTACTCATTGAAAAAAATACTTAAGATTTAATATTCTCCAACTAAAACATGGGATCATGTTGACACATGTCATCACCACATATTTCAGTACATGGAAATGTGAATTAAAGTTGTGTCACAATTTAATAAGGTTTAACCCTTTTATTTTAATTAAATAAAGTGACTAGAATTGCCTATGAGGAATTCTTTTATTGCTTGACCATTATTTCTGCAAGTAAACCTAGATATTTTTATATATTCAGAAAGATCTTGTTAAATGTGATTTTTGAGAGTTGGAAACAACTCAAAAGCTTTTGTGGTTGAATTTTGAAAAAAATGTTTGATTGCAGAAAAGCTTCTGCATTGTTATTTTTACTATGGGTGATCTACAAATCTAAATGATTTGAATCCAACGGTCTTGGGTTAAGAATTCCAGTACCTTTCCAGCAAAATTAGTTTCATGCAATTTGGTTTAGTGAATCGACCTGGGCTGATTTTTGAATCTAGGTACAGAACTAAGTTTGAAACTAAATGGAAAAACCCAAATTCAAACTATTGGGTTGCACGGGAGTGTAACTGGGCCGGCCCATGACGCACAACGCGCGCGGGTGAGTTTAAGTGGATGTCCCCACCAGTAAGCGAGACAGGGGGTGCGAAGCGGTACGGGGCAATCTAAACCACACGATCAACATCTAATCGAACGGCTGTGACTTATCGTCTCCGTCGGGCAACTCCGGCAAGACAGAACCCTAGCGCGGCTAGTGGGGGTTGTGGGAGGCTTACCGGGGCTCAGGCGAGGGTCGGCGATGGGGGCGAACGACGAAGTCGACGACGGCGAACCTCCTGGTACGGGTGGCTTCTCCTGGGGCAGCTCCAATCGCTGGCTCCTCTTCTCCTCCTCCGTGGCAGACTCCGGCAAAATTCCGGCAACCTGCTGCTCGCCTTGCTCCGGGAATGAGGTAGGGTGGTTCTGAGAGAGAAGGGAGTGTGTTGGTGTGAAGAAATCAAACGGGGGTGGCCTCTATTTATAGTGCAGCGAGGGGACCGAAGGGCGCGGGTGGAGCTTGTCGTGGTCTTCATCACAGTGGGCTAATGGCATGGGCAACGGTAGGGGGCGGTGCTGTGCTCCCTGGCGAAGCTCAATGGCATGGTTGCGAGGCGTGGGGCGGTGCAATGCGTTCGGAATGCTGCGGTGCGCTGAGCGGGTCCGACGGGAAGTTTAATGGCGCACGGGCTCTCCTGGTCGCGCGGCGACGAACAGGCATGTCCTGGCGGTTTCTGGGACGATGGTGATCACGCACGCAAGCGGCGAGGGCAGCACGCGGTTTGTGCTCACGTGTCTGGTGCGGCGCTCTGGAGCTCTCTCGGCATGCTCGCAGAGAGGCTGGGCACACTCGGGCTGAGTGGTCCAGGGGCTGGCTACGCGTTGGCCTTGGACAGGGGTTGGCGGTGGACGGTAGTCAGTGTCCCAGACAAGGTTGGCGATGCTAGAGCTTCTCCTAGCTTGTTGTCGACAATGGGGTGGCAAGTTGAGGCTCGGCATGGTCACCATTGATGGCAATGGCTCACAGTGAGCTAAAGCTTGTTAATTGAGCTAGATGATCTACTAAGAGCATGCTGTGAGCTAGAGAGGGAACAAGTTAGGCCCAAAACACTGCTCACTATAGTGTTTGTTGTTTGTTTGATTTGTGTTTGCAATGTGTTTGATGAAATGGCCGAAAGAGATTTGAATTTGAATTTTTGGTTCAAACTTGGTGGGTGTACTAGTCACATACTAGGTAGTCTCTGGTTAGTTGGTTCTGCCAAGGTGCACTGGTTTGGTTGGTTTTTGAGAAATGGTGATCTTCACACATGATATAGATTCAATTTTGATTTTCCATTTGTATCAAGTTGCCAAATGTTTCTATAATTTTGAAAGGTGGGCTTTGGTTCACTTTTAGTTGGTCTAGCAAGGGGTGAAATGAAATGGAAATGTTTCTGTTTGAAATCTTGGACTGGAAACTCTCAAAGTGGCCTAGTGAGACGGATTGACATAAATGACCATTTGCTTATTTTGTTTGTTTTTGAATTTCTCTTGATTTGTTTCTGCTTGGATTTGATTTAGATGATGTTGTTTTCATCTTTAAACCATTCCTTGCTATTCACACAATCACACAAGTCCATTCATGCATTTATACAATCCTCACATACACACATGACTTCATACAATCCTCACATACACACATGCATTCATATGATGTTAATTAACAAAAGTTTTTGTTAACCCTAATTTTGGTGATTGGAATTTGATAATCATTGATCAATATTTTTGGGATGTTACAGTCGCTCCCTTTCTATTGCCATCCTTCACTTGCACTGAGTATGAGCTCTACACGTGCATCCAACTCCCCAAAACCAAAATTGTCAAAAACTGTCCACCATATCTACCTATTAGCATCATTGCTATTCCGTGCATATTTATTATGCCTTGTTTTCTTCCAAATAAAATGTTTTCTTGTTATGAGAAAATTAGTTAGTAAATCTCTCACGAACTTGACGACACACTTTATTTTCTTGCACTTAATAAACCTGAACCATTGTGACTTTCCATGAAAGTTATATGATTGCAAATTATAGACTGTGAGTTAGCAGAACCATGCTGTCATGGGGAACTCTTTCAACACATGTAAATATTATCCAGTTGATATCATCCTCTTTTGTTTATGGATGTCGGTGGTGTGAAATAAAAGGGGATCTTATAAGTCCATGGAGTTATGTATATGTGTTAGAGAAAAGCCTAGGCGGCTAGCCTAAGCCATTCCTAATAATGGTGGAAACTTGCAGCATAACCATAGTGAGCAATCTATGAAGCATCCTCAGAAAAAAATTAGAAAAGAAGAGAGAAGAGAAAAAAATATGCACCATGCTCATGGTAAATAAAAGAATTGCTGAGATGCTCACTATCTATTTCCTTGTTATTTTGATATGGGATAGCTCCTGTATCATGGGGCAAGGGGTACCCCATTGGCGGTTCTCTATGATACGCATGTACTTATAATGAAAAGAACTTACCAGTGACTAAAGTTGAGTACCATGAGGAACGACCCTCGTACTCAAGGGACATGAGATTTCCAGTTTATGACCTGTCAAGCATATAACTCATATTTGACCTCACTTTAACCTTAAACATTTAAAGATGCTTATAATAGGGGCAATGAGATCTCAAAGCTAATGAGTACCATACTTTTAGGCATTTGGAAGCCTTTCAAACTTTTTATTCTTTTCCTTCACTTTTATGTCAAGTCACCATTTATTCTATGAGCACCTTCTCGAGAGCATAGCTGTCATTCTTAGTGTAATGTGCTTGTCCCAGAACACAGTTAATTGTGACATAACTTTTATGCTTGTATCTTTGATATTTTTAATTCTAGTCTTCATTTAAACTTCAAAGGTGCCTTGGCATTTATGTTTTGCTCCACGATCAAAAGCAAGCAAGATACCACTTTATCATACCTTCTTATGAGCATTACAATGTTGCTTATGCTTATGTTTCATGCTACTTATTATTGTGTTGGAATCTCTTCATAGCTTGCATGACGATTGAGTAGACTTATTTGCATACTCTTTATTATGAATTGCCTAAGTATTTACTCATATGATGAGAATACATACATCTTATGAAGCAAATGTGTTCGTGAAAGTT
This sequence comes from Avena sativa, assembly GCA_916181665.1. Taxonomy (NCBI): domain Eukaryota; kingdom Viridiplantae; phylum Streptophyta; class Magnoliopsida; order Poales; family Poaceae; genus Avena; species Avena sativa. The sequence goes on from OV702297.1 coordinate 244,997,028, forward strand.
TCTTTTATTGCACTCAGTTTTCAACTGAATTGCTTGAGGACAAGCAATAAGCTAAGCTTGGGGGGCGTCCAAAACGTATCTACTTTCCTGAACGTTTTTGCTATTATTTCTCCTCTAATTTGTGTGATTTGGATACAACTAACATGGACTGACGCTGTTTTCAGCAAAATTGCTTTGGTGTCTAGTTTTTGTGCATGAAATCAACTTTTAGGAGAAATCCCGGAGAATATTGCAAAAATCCTATTTTACCAGAATACTCACGGAGCCACAAGACGAGACGAAGAAGGGCCACGAGGGCCCCACACCACCTGGTGGCGCGGGCCAGGCAGGCCGCGCCAGGGGGTGGTGTGGCCGCCTCGGGCACCACCTCGACCTCTCTCTTCTCCTACATAATCCCTCTGACCTAAAAACACAGGAGGGGTCGATGTTTTCTAGATAGAGTTCCGCTGCGCCGCCACCACCAGAAACCGCGATTCGGAACCAGAAACTCCGTTCTGGCACCCTGCCGGGATGGGGAATTGGAGGAGATCATTGCCATCATCATCATCATCACCAATGCCTCTCCATCAACCATCCATGTTTCCCTCATCCATGAGTGAGTAATCCCCCGCAGTAGGCTATGGGGATGGTAGGGATTGTATGATATCTATCATGTAATTGCACAAGATTGTTAGGGCATGGTGCCTAGTATCTATTGTTAGTGACTTTTGACATTGTTGCAACTTGTTATGCTTAATGCTTGTCACTAGGACCCGTGTGCCATGATCTCAGATCTGAACATGGATTCATGATGATATTATCTTACCTGCAAGTTGTTTACACATATTATTGTCCGGAACCCGAGGCCCCGAAGTGACAAAAATCAGGATAACCGGAGGGGATGGCTGTGATATGAGGATCATGTGTGTTCATAGAGTGTTAATGCTTTGCTCTGATACTCTATTAAAAGGAATACCTTAATTGCCAGTAGATTCCCATGAGGCCCAGCTACAACGGGCTGGTTGGACAAAAGATGTTGTACAAGTTCTCATTGCAAGCACGTATGACTATATATGGAACACACACCTATGATTATTTAGTACTTGGATGCTTTATATTATTTATCTGCAAATTCCCTTGCTCTTGATATTACATGAATATACTTGTCCATGCAACGCCCGTCCATCCATACCTATGCCTACTGCACTCAAATCCTGTTGTTTACCACTATTGTTACTACTGCCTTTATTTTACTACTACTGTTATGCTTCAGGCCTCTTAGGCCATTTGTTAAGTTTGCTATACTTAATAGCATAATTTGCCTTCCGTTGTTTGATGTTTGTGGTCAGTGACCTCTGCTTGTAATATTTTGGTTCTCTGCTCAGTTATGAGCTTGCTGTAATAAATTTTGTGTCGTAGGGTCACTGCCATGTTACCGATTCTTCACTGGATATTCTCGAGCTCAGGGTTAAGCATATTTCAGACGGAGGTCTGGGATTTGTTTAGCCCTGATCCCGGGGGTGTCACAGGTCTTGGTATTAGAGTAGTACCGACCATAGGAAAACCTTGCTATTGGTCGATGTTGAGTCTAGTGCTTGTGAAAACTATTTTCAAAGATGAAAAGTATTTGCGAAACTCTAGTATGCTTATTTTTCTCCTTATCCAGTTTCGCTCTAACTCTGGGATATCTTATCTGGTGTTGATTTTGGAATATCTCTTCTAGTCTTTCAAAACTTAGGTACCTTCTAGGCATGTCGTTTCTAAGCCAGTTGACCTAGTGTTGAGTTCTTTAGAGTTGTGTGTGTTGTGAATTCCTTGTTCCCCCTTTGCTCTTGTTCATCTGAGAGATTCCTTTCCATCATGATCTCTCAATCTTATGGACCTACAATATTATATTGTTGGTTCCACAGTGTTCTGCTCTAGGTTTCGAGGTTTCCTTTCGCCTTGTGTGCCTCCTTTTTATTTGTTTGGGTACTTCAAAAGTCTTATCTTCTTTTGGAAGCTACCTTGTGGTTACTACCTTGAAGTGTACGCTACGTCACTCAAGCAGTATTTACTCTTTTCTCGGGTTTTAACCCTTGAACTTGAACCTAAGATCCCTGATTATGCTGGATTCTGTTGTTGTGAATCTTGTACATGAAGCTGACCTTTAACCCAAGATCTTTTCTTTGACCCCTGTCGTTAATGTTCACACATTACCTCAGGATGGCTGGTACTAAAATTCTAGCCTTCAAGCTTGTGGTTTTTGTCACGATTGAATTGTGACAACTAAGGACTTCCCCTACCACTAGTCATGGCAGATGTTCTTTAATGGAACCAAATAGATCACAACAAGAGTACTCCTCGAGAGTCTCGCATATATATATTCGTGACTCTGCCACACCTTTTCTTCTTTGCATTGGTTTTCGGAAGATTGTTGACTTATGCATCCACATCTTGGGATTCTATCCTGAGCATGTTCTTCTTCCCTTGTTTCTTTCTGACCTATCTTCTACCAATTGGTAGCCAAGTATGTGCATCGGTGTTTTCCAATGTAAGATACTCTTGTGGTCCATCAAGACAAACCATTTCGGGATGTCTAGGAGAAACAAACTCTAGTACCTCGTCATTTCTAGGACCAGGTCAAACTGTTGTAATCCGCAGATCAATAGGCATTGATTGTCTTCCATCTGTTCTACCTTTAAGTATCACACTCTTTCATACTAAGAGGTCGTGCTGAGTTTCATGACCCTTAATGTAGTAATGCTCTTACACATATTTACCCACCCATCCTCGAGCTTTCGCACTCGTGAGTGATGCGCGTGTGTAATAATGTGGCCATCCGAGATTCTTAGCAACTATTATTGCTTAGAACTCAAAGGAAATTAGATTCATTCTTAGTGTTATTGGTTAATCCTATCACTAAGAGAGGTTTGATTGTGCTACCAAGTCCGTTATTCTGGTACACTCTCTTTGGTCAAAGAGTTAGGCTTGTGCCGAAACTCTAAGACTATGTCTTCTTGCCTTACCAAGCAAGTTTTTCTCTCGAACTAAGTGACATATCGGTGGTTTGGGGTATTCTAGATGTCTACTAGAAGTATCACCATGTTTCCACATGACCGTGTTGTCAAGTTCTTGAGCAAGCAATTTCTCTGAATTGCCTTTTCTCCAAGGATTCGTACTAGATACCCCTGAACTAGTTGGTTGAGCTTAAACAACAACTTGGAGAGTTGTAAGACAAAAGTTCTATCCTACTCAGTTCTTTCTACAAGGGATGTCTAGTTTTGTTTGTGCTGAAGTTATATAATATCTCCTTTGTGGATATGTTATCTTTCCCCACATTTGATTTGATTTGGGTTATCGTCAAATAAAACTCAGTTCCAAGGACTATCTTATGGTGTTTCTTCTCGTGATGTTTCACTTGAGTACATCTTCATGTCCTTTGATCTGACCAATACTTTTGTCTTGTTCAAGCAACATGTGAGTCCATATTCTTGGAGTGTCTTGATCAGTTTGTTGTTGAGCCCATCGATGACATCCTCATCTTCTCCATAATAGATTTGGTTCATATGGAACATTTGGCATCAATGTTGGAAACTTTCGAGAACCATCTTCGAGTCATCTCGAAGTATGTGTACTGGATGTTAGAAGTAACCTTCTCTGGTTCACGTGCAATTGTCGACGTGGATTCGAGTAGAGTTAACTCCGTTCCTTAAGCATACATGTGTGTTTTATTGTTATTACTCAGGCGTATGCACTTGTCCTTAGACAAGTTGCTAATACATGGGTCTAGCAATCTAGCTCGTATTTTGGAGCTTGACACTATAGTCCGTGTCTTGAGAATCTAATGACTTTACCTTTATGTAAATATTGCAACCTTTCTATTCAGATATGCTGAGTCTGAAGTGTCACTACAAGAGGAACCATGATATAGCAATAAATACTCTGCAACTATGCGTTGCCAATTTTTATGGTAGATACAGATATATGTGTAGCTAAGTACATATGTTGTGTGATTACGAACTGCTACAGATAGGAGGCGTAGCAATCCATGTATTGTAATTTGTACTAGTAGGCAATGGATATATGAGGCTAACTTTACTTTTGCAGCTGGAACAATTCAAACAATTGCACCTGTATTTAAAGTCCACGTGTCCATATAATTTTTTGATAAAAATAAGAATACAATAAGGACAATACGTTATAGAGAAAAACGTTTCTAAATTTGTGCGGCACGCCACACAAAAATAAATCAATTAGGACGCATAGACTCAATACTCGTGCACGTGGGGGCAAGGATATGCTACATCGTATTTATCTACTCCCATGCTCCATCATCGCCTCCCAATTCTCGTTAACCGTCCCGATCTACCATCTGGCCGCTGGCCGCCGCAGCTATAGATTTGGCCTCGCTGTAGTATTCTCCACACCACCGTCTTCTATTACACAACGGCCACCACGATGACCAGCCAACAATCAAGTAGCTCCCGTGGCTGTTTGGAGCTCTTCGGCACCTTCCCCAAGGTGCCATACTAGATCCCTAAGGCTGATTTGCGTGGAATCAGCAAGATAATGAGGTCTCGATCCCCATCTCAGTATGTCTATTTGTTCTTCATGTAACCATGTCGCTGCTCTAACCTTTCCCTATTTTATTTGTGTCTCTAGATCTGCGCATGAGAACAGATCGGTGGATGCAGGTAATTTCTCTGTCAATGGAATCTATGCAAAGACTTTAGCATTGATAGCATCCGGCGAGGTTCTTTCCTTTCTCTTATCTTTCCCATGGTCTTGATTTTGTGTTCCTGCATTCGTTTGTCTCCTTTCAGATAGCGGAACTATAGAGATAGGCATGAGACGGAGCCTGCACGATTTGTCGAGGGCAAGAGTGGGGCGCTTATCTTAGTGAGCGTTCTCTGCTATTTACTTCCATCTTTGAATTTATTTTATATTTTTGTTACTCTCTCCGATTCATATTAGTTGATATAGATTATCTAGACAAATTTGAGTCAACTAATATGGATCTGAAGTAATACTTATTGATCTGATTCCTAGTTGCCACCGAGCGAGACATTCACGACTGTGCGTCATGTGCATTAACTGTTCTGGCAAAGGAGCATAAGAGATGGTCCACTACAACTTCAATCATAGAAGGCCAATTACCGTTTGATTATAGTTCCATTCATCCCATCAGCAGCAAGGTACGTCCATGGATTTGAGTCAGACAGTCTGACTAACTATGCTCAAGTTTTGTCTGGTATATACTGATCTTTTATTTTTTGAAGTATGAAGTAATTGATACTGATGTGTTAAACGTTAGATCCTGAGCAATTACCAGTTATTAGTAATTATTTTGCCTCTAACTAGCTGCACACAATTTAGAGTTCCGTACCTTTTTTCATATTGTTCTACCAGGCTGCTGGTTCAGTTTAGTATGTTATAACATCCCAAAAATACTAAACTTGGATCATCAAACTCTAATAATCAAAATTAGGGTTAACAAAAAAAACTTTCCTAAAATAAAAATATGAAAGCATGCATGGTGTATGCATTTCATTTGGAATTCTTTTAAACCATCTTGTTTGTGTGTTCCTTTGCTTGTAAATGGATTCTTAGGTGAAATAAACATCATCTAAACAATTCTCAAACTTTTCTCAAAGACAAATAAATCAAAACAAATAAAATAAGGGAATGGTCATTTTGACCAATTTAACTCCCATGCCTACTTTGGCTGTCCTAAACTTTCAGAACTTAACAGAAACTTTTCTGGATCTTTGCACCCCTTGATTGTACTCATAACAAAGTATGAAGGACCACTTTGTGATCATCCAGAAACTTTCAAATGCATAGTTTAAATGACAGTTCAAAATTGAATCTTTATCATATGAGAAGATCCCACTTTTTCAAAAACCACTCAAACAAGATCAACTTTCAAAACCCAAGCATCTGCAGACTCACCCACACTAACCTAACACACCCACCAAAAATCTTTTTAAAATTTAAAACTTGAATTCTTGTGGCCATTTCATCAAATACTTTGCAGACACAAATTATAAAAATCCTAAACACAATTGTGAGCAGTGATTGAAGCCTAACTTGTCCCCTCTCTAGCTCACAACCATCTCAGTAGATCATCTAGCAAGTTAAACCAAGTACTAACCTCACTGTAAGCTGGACAATGACATCAATGGTGAACAGCCGAAGCTCACCATGCCACCCCAGTGGAGACAGAAGCTAGAAGGAGATTTAGCCGTGCCAACCTTGTCTAGGAGGTAGCCCCCCGTCCACCGCCACTCCCTGTCCCAGCCGCGAGCGTTACCAAACCCTGGACCACACGCACGGACCGCGCCCAACTCGCCAGCAACCATGCCGAGCATGCGCGAGAGCGCCACGCTCAACCGACGCCCACAGACAGCGTGCCGCCCTCGCCGCGTGCATACATGATCGCCACCAACCCAGGAGACCGCCAGACATCCCCGTTCGCCGCCCCAATCCACACAGCCACCGCTCGCCGTCGAAGACGTCGCCTCTGCTGCGCAGAGCATCACACGTTCCAGACCGTTTGCCACCGCCCATACAAGCGCATTAAAGCCGTAGAGCATCGCCAGGAAACCACCAAACGATTGCCACCGCCGGCCATGCCTCTAGCCGCCCGTAGCCATGTCGCCACCGTCGCCTGCCCATCCCGTTCGGTCTCGCCGTCGCGACTATAAATAGAGGACACCCCCAGCTGAATTGAGCACACCATCTCACTCCCCTCTCCTCATTGATCGTGCCACCCCGTTCCCAGAGCAAGGCGCGCAGCACTTCGCCGGAATTTCACCGGAGCCTGCCGCTGCTGGAGAAGAAGGGGGCCAGCGATTGGAGCCGCCCCAGGATAAGCCGCCGGTACCAGGAGATTCGTCGTCGTCGACTTCGTCGTTCGCCCGCCTCGCCGACCCTCGCCTGAGCCCCGGTGAGCCCCCAACGACCCCCACCTGCCACACTAGGTTTCTGTCTCGCCGGTGTTGCCCAACGTCGACGATGACCCTCAGCCGTTGGATTAGAACCAGATCGAACGCACCACATCGCCCCATACCGCTTCGCACCCCCACGTCTCACTGACCCGTGGGGACAGCAACTTAACCATCCCGCGCAAGCGCTATGCTTAGCAGGCCGGTCCAGTATCGCTTCCCGCGCAGCCCAGTTATTTGAATTTAACCTTTTTCATTTTATTTCAAACACACTTCTGTATCCAGTTTCAAAAATCAACCCAGGTCGATTCAGTGAACCAAATTGAATGAAACCAATTTTGTTAGAAAGGTCTGGGAATGCTGAATCCAAGCCCGTTGGATTAAAGACATTTGGATCTGTAGATCATCCATGGTAGAAATAACAAGGAAAAAGCTTTTCTGCATTCAAACATTTTTCAAATTTAAACCATAATCGCTTTTGAGTTGATTCCAACTCTCAAAAATCACATTTAACCATATCTTTCAGAATATATAAAAATATATAGGTTTACTTGCAGAAATAATGACCAAGTAATAGAAGAATGCCACATAGGCATTTCTAGCCACTTTAATTAATTAAAATAAAGAGAAAAACCTTATTAAATTGTGACACCACTTTAAATCACATTCCCATGGACTAAAATATGTGGTGATGACATGTGTCAACATGATCCCATGTTTGGTTTGGAGAATATTAAATCTTAAGTAGTTTTTCAATGTGTACGAATTACTTTTCTAAAAATAAAAGGAATTAAACCAAGCTTTAATCTTGTAATGTTAGTGATGATGCTAGATCATCTATAGGACCCTTGTGTGTGATGAATGCAAGTAGTTAAGTATTTTTTGGTGATTGTGTACCTCGTATTTATTCATAGACGCTAGTACCGACCAAGGATACGAGGAGGAAGGAGGATACTACGAAGAAGAAGCCGAGGAGAACTTGAACCACTGCTCTGCACAAGGCAAGCTAACACTTGCAACTTAGCAAGCTTAGAGTGATACTGATGCAAGCTAACACGTGCAAGATACTCTACTTTAGCAAGCCTTACTAATCAAGTTGACATGTGCAAGCTTATACTTGCAATTGGGAAAGCTAATACTTACTTGCTACTATGTCAACTATATGCCTTAAGCATATGTGATCATATCCACTTGATAAACCAATCCTAGTTTTATTTGCAAGCCCTCTACTTTGTTTATTTATCAAAGCTTTAACTTAGAGTTGACTTAAGTGACTTATAGATTCTAGAAAGATATATTGAAGGTTGCATAAAGAGCATAAAATTTGGCGTAAGCTAGAAAATCTTGATGTCATCCTAAGGCATAAGATTGAACTTAGTTGAAACTCCACTAGTTTACTATCCCCCATTAGTGCTTACCCCCACTTGTAGATGCTAGTGCTAAGCATAAAACTTGATCAACATTAGATGGGAATACTTGGTGAAAATGGTTATGAAAACCTTAGAATGATGGATCATTCTACTGAGATGTTTTGACATGTGTTTCCGAACACCAGATGATTTTGGTGATGAAAATGTTAAGGCATGAGCCTTAGCCCTTTATAAAACTGATGGTTGTCTGGATGCGATACCATTCCAATTTTATCGTACAACCACAATACCCGAAGATTGGGTAGGGCTTGACTGGAAACTTATATACCTTAGTATTAGTTCCCTCATGGCCAAGGTCTGAGCTGAGGCTACCTTGTGAAGATTGTCCACCTATGCAGTACCCAAGATGACAGTTGGTCATGGTTGGGAGGCCAAACTCACAGGAGAGGTGCTTATACTAGGGCGTGTAATTGAAAGGTTAGGATTGATTATCCGCATACTGAGTATGGTGAATTCAGGATTTGTTCCTGACGGATGTATCGAATATTGTGGTGAAAGTGTACAATCTCTCAGAGTGTCAAACTATTCGAATAGCCGCGTCCGTGGTTATGGACTGTTGGAGTGGTCATACTGTTCCCCCGCCAGGTGTTTTCAAAAGACTTGTGAAATGAATTGAGACTTTGACTTGACCACAACAGGGCTGTGATATGAAATACAAGTTCCTACTTAGGAGTTATAAAATTGTGACTAGCTTCTCTTGCTTCTCAGCTTAGTAGAGATAAATCTGGCTTTTGCAAAACAACCCTAGAGCCTAGTGTCCTATTATCAAAAACCCCTTTCACTTTTTAGTATTAGTTTGCGAGTACTTAAAGAGTACTCATGGCTTTGTCCCTGGCTATTCCCATGGCCAGACTATGAAGAGGAGTACATGGAGGATGGACCCCAGGAAGGTTACGACAACTAGGATCATCTCCCATCGTCAGCATTGTCTGTGGCCCCGAAGATGGAGCTTTGCCTATGCTACCGTTATTATTATGTATTCCGCTCCTTGAAGTTGTATTAAGAACTGGATCATGAGATCCTTAATTGTGTAAGACCTTATGTATGGTTTGTAATGGATGATGTACTGTGGTATCCAATTCTGTTATGTCTCGCAAAAATGGTAATCCTGGGATTGCGATGTATGGCATAACAAGCATCTAGGATTAAAAATCCGGATGTTGACAAGTTGGTATCAGAGCCATCCTGACCATAGGAGACCCTAGTTAGACTAGACGTTTGAATCAAAAACTTAGTTTCAAAACCAAAGAAAACAAATATTTACAAAAACTTATTCTCATTCTTATCCCTTTGATTCTTTCATAAAAATTCATGTTCCTCAAAAACTCTTGCAAAATACATAAAATTTTGACACACTGGATCACTCTACTAACTTCCTCATCCTATATTCTTATAGATGGACGTGAAGTACAACAAGTTTTATCAGTTGGGGAATGGAGGAGACCTTATCTTTGAGAGGGATTTGGACCAGCTTTTGGAACTTCTGGAGCGTCCGCACCCTGAGTTCTTCGGAGCTCATCTCAATGATTAAGGAGGAGAAGATCTGTAGTGGCTAATTGTTGCAAGTCTCCGAGGAAAGATTGAACCTCCCACTGCTGAGGGAATTCAGTTTACCTTAAGAGAGAACAACTGGCTCGATGGACTTGCCAGGGCCATGCAGGAAGCTCTTTCCCGTCTGTGTGGGCAGAGTGTCAATAAGATCAAGGGAACCCGCTTTGAGTTTTGCCCAAGGCGTGATGCTAATGGACAACCACTGGAAGCCCCATACCACCCTGAGCTGAAGACCCAATTGGACCACCTTAGCTTCATGATGTACGATCGTCAGCAGGAGTTGGATAACTGCCGTGACTACTCCAACCACAAGTCTGCCATCATCAAGACGAAGGATCAAACCATCGCCATGCTAGCAAAGGATCGCAAGTCTCGCCGTAAGCTCGACAAGAAGGAGCGCATCATTGCTCGTCTTTGCCACCGTATCTCATCTTTGGAGGAGACCATCCACGAGAGAGACATGCAGTTGGAAGAAAGGGAGAATGCCAGAGAGGATCTTCGTGGAGACCCCTACTCCTATCCCAGTGATGATGATGATTTTCTGGAGGATCAGGCTATGGACTTCTTCATTGATGAGGATGATTTCGCCTTCATCGATGACGATGAAGATGATGAAGCCACCGATTCTGAGGAGTAGTAGCACTTGAGCACTAGCGTAGTGAGTAGTATTCGGTCCCACTGTATCGTAGTTTCCAGAATGGTTCTTGAAACCATCTGTTTTTGTTTGTTGTGGTGTGTGTTGTATCGTGTGCTATGAATAAATGAATGAAAAGCGAGTTGCTAGAAAAATCTGAGTCAAACTTTAAAAACTTTTCAAAATCCTAGAACCGTAGAAATTTCCCTCTTTTATCATGATCTATCTCAATCTTCAGATGCCACGCGGAGGAAATGGTTCATCCCCGGACCCGATGTTGTAGATTCTGCAAATGTTGACTTCTGACCGTGGAGCTAAAAGAGCCGAACGTCAAGCCAACCTAGCCACCCTGCAACAGATAGCTCAGCTAGCCCACAACAACCAAGGCCACAGAAATCAGGACAACCATGGATCTAAGCTCAAAAATTTCCAGAATACCAACCCACCTGTTTTCACTAAGTCAGAAGAACCCCTAGACACCGATGATTGGCTGCAAACCATGGAAAATAACCTAGAAGTCGCCGGAGTGGAAGCCAACGAGAAAGTTTTGTTCTCCACCCACTATCTAGCCGGAGATGTCAGGGCATGGTGGAACAATGTTCGCGCAATGACCGGAGGCCAGATGATGACCTGGGTGGAATTTAAGGTCAAGTTTAGCAGAACCCATGTGCCACCGGGTTTAATCAAGAGAATGAGAGACGAGTTCAGAGAACTGAAACAAGTAAGGATGACCGTAGTGGAATACCGTGACAAATTCTTGTCATTAGCTAGGTATGCCCCGGATGAGATCGACACCGAAGCCAAGAAGAAAGAGAGATTCCTGAATGGTCTGCACGATGAGATGCAGACAGTGTTAGTCAATATCCCCTTTGCTGATATTCAAGCCCTTGTCGACTCTGCTATCCAGATGGAAGGAAAGATCAACCAAGCCAATAAGAACCGCAAGCGTCGCATGATGCATCAGCCAGGAACCCATCAGACCCCAAAGTATCGCCCTAATACAACTCCCGGATTTGCCCCAAGAACCCACAGACCCCCGATGAACCGTCTGACCAATCCCAACCGTGGAACCCCTAGGCCCGGGGGAAATCACAACAACCCCGGAAACTCTAGCAATTTCAACCGTGCCCCACCCAAGTTCAACAACAATGCTGCCACCAATACCAACACTGCCTCGAGGACTGGAAGCAATGTTGTGCCTGTAGAAGCAAAGGACAAGTCGCAAGTGACTTGTTATGACTGTGGAAATAAGGGTCACTACTCCAGTGAGTGCCCCAACAAGAAGAATGTCGCAGCACCAAATGCCAATGCCCCAGCTCAGCAGCAACGTCGTGTTCAGCCCGGAAGAAGGTTTGCCCCAGGGAATTCGCTCAACCTCAATGGCCGTCTTTTTCTCATGCATGCTGAAGAAGCTCAGGAAGCGCCAGACGTCGTGCTGGGTATGTTTTCTGTTAATTCAGTACTTGCAAGAGTGTTGTTTGATTCTGGTGCATCGCACTCATTTGTCACCGAAGAATTTGCATGCATTAGTAAAATTCAACCAATCAAATTGAAGCATGTTATGATCGTTCAAATTCCCGAATCAACCACCAAGGCTAGGCAAATTTGCAAAGCCGTCCCTATCAGAATCCATGGCATAGATTTTTATGCTAACCTGATAGTACACGGAACTAAAGGTTTGGAAGTAGTACTAGGAATGGATTGGATGTCCAAACATAAAGGATTGATTGACTGTGCCAAGAAAACCATAACCATGACTAGTACAGCCGGAATATCAGTCGAGCATATATCTGAAACCTTACCTCATCAATTCAAGTGCAACAAGAGTATAGCCCAACCTACCATTGACCAAGTCCGGATAGTCTATGAATACCCCGATGTATTTCCATATGTTTTGCCCGGTATGCCCCAAGATCGGGATATCGAGTTTATCATTAAACTAATCCCCGTAACTGGACCCATAGCCCAAAGACCCTATAGTATGAACCCGCCAGAACTGGCAGAACTAAAGAAGCAACTAGATTCCATGTTGGAAATTGGATTGATTCAACGAAGTGCGTCACCATGGAGGTCACCTGTCTTGTTTGCGGACAAGAAAGATGGAGGTAACCGTTTGTGTACGGATTATTGGAAATTGAATGATGTCACCATCAAAAACAAATACCCCTTGCCCAAGATAGAAGATTTGTTTGATTAGTTGACCGGTGCCAAAGTGTTTTCTAAGATTGATCTTAGAACTGGGTATCATCAACTCAAAATTCGTGTAGAGGATATTCCAAAGACTTCCTTCACCACCAGATATGGATTGTATGAGTATACAGTCATGTCTTTTGGATTAACCAATGCCCCCGCTTATTTCATGAATCTCATGAATAAGATTTTTATGGACTTCCTAGATAAGTTTGTCGTTGTTTTCATCGATGACATTCTGATTTATTCCAAATCAGAAGAAGAACATGAGCTACACCTAAGGACCATTCTTGGAACCCTTAGAGAGCATCAGTTGTATGCCAAGTTTAGCAAATGTGAATTCTGGTTACAGGAGGTAGGATTCCTCTGTCACATTGTATCAGCCGGAGGAATTGCCGTTGATCCCGCAAAGGTGAAAGATGTCGAAGATTGGCAAGCCCCAACCACTCAAACCCAAGTTCGTTCATTTCTCGGATTGGTGGGATATTACCGCAAGTTCGTAGAAGGATTCTCGAGTATCGCCAGACCCATGACCCAATTGCTGAAGAAGGACAAGAAGTTTGAATGGACTGACAAATGTGAAGTGAGTTTTCAGGAACTCAAGAGGAGATTGATTTCATCCCCAATCTTGATAATGCCGGATATCACGAAGCCCTTCGATGTGTATTGTGATGCATCCAAGATCGGTCTCGGATGTGTGCTAATGCAAGAAGGCAAAGTTATATCTTATCTATCTCGACAACTAAAGCAACATGAGCAAAATTACCCAACTCATGACCTCGAACTCGTAGCCGTAGTTCTAGCCCTGAAGACATGGAGGCATTACCTGATGGGAAATCGTTGTGAGATCTATACGGATCACAAGAGTCTGAAGTATATATTCACTCAGAAGGAGATGAATATGAGACAGAGAAGATGGATTGAGCTAATAAAGGATTACGATCTGGACATTCACTATCACCCTGGTAAAGCCAATGTAGTCGCAGATGCCCTTAGCAGATTGCCGTGCCGCTTGAACTACATGATCTTGAAGGAGCAACCAAGCTTGCACAAAGAGATGGACGATTTTCGAATGGAATTAGTAAGTGAAGGATTTTTGGCTAGCATAGAACTCCAGCCCACTTTGATCAGTCAGATTAAAGAGGCGCAGAAGGGAAATGCTAGTATCGACGGAATCAAGCATCGTATCGGTACAGGCAAAGTACCCGGATTCACCGAAGACGAAGAAGGAGTTCTGTGGTACAAAGGACGCCTTTGTGTACCATCAGATTCTGAGTTGAAAGAAGTTATTCTGAAGGAGGCTCATGATACTCTTTATTCCATCCATCCCGGAGGAACTAAGATGTATCAAGATTTAAAAGAGCAATTTTGGTGGCATAAGATGAAGACAGAAATCGGAAGCTATATCGCCAAGTGTGATATATGTCAGCGAGTCAAGGCAGGACATCAAAGACCCGCTGGATTGTTGCAACCATTGCAGATTCCGGAATGGAAATGGGATTCCGTTGGAATGGACTTTATCACTGGGCTGCCTACTTCTAGTAGGGGAAATGACTCTATCTAGGTCATAGTGGACCGATTGTCCAAAGTTGCCCATTTCTTACCCGTCAAGACCACATATCAGAGTTCGAAGCTAGCGGAGTTGTACATCGCTTGAATAGTTAGTTTGCATGGAGTCCCCAAGAACATCGTATCGGATCGAGGAACTCAGTTTACCTCGAGATTCTGGAAGAAAGTCCAAGAAGGTTTAGGAACCCGCCTAGATTTCAGTACCGCATATCACCCTCAGACCGATGGACAAATGGAGCGAGTAAATCAAATACTCGAAGATATGCTGAGAGCATGTGTGTTAGAATATGGATCTAAGTGGGAAGATTGTTTGCCATTTGCAAAATTTTCATACAACAACAGTTATCAAGCCAGTTTGCAAATGGCCCCATTTGAATTTATGAACGGAAGGAAGTGTCGCACCCCTTTGAACTGGTCGGAAGTAGGAGAGAGTCAGTTCTTCGGACCCGGCATCCTACGAGAAGCAGAAGAGAAGGCTCACAAGATTCGTGAGCACCTCAAGACCGCCCAATCCAGACAGAAGAGTTACGCCGACAAGAGACGTAGAGACCTCGCCTTTAACATAGGAGATTTTGTATATCTGAAAGTGTCGCCATTGAAGGGAATGCAGCGTTTCCAACTCAAAGGAAAGTTAGCCCCCAGATATATCAGACCTTTCAAGATTCTGAACCGTCGAGGAGAAGTATCGTATCAATTGGAACTACCTGAAGAGATGTCAGCCGTGCACAATGTGTTCCATATCTCGTTACTTCGCAAGTGTCTTGAAGTCCTAGAGAAGACCGAAGTGTTCAAGAATATCGATCACCGGACCATAGAGATCAACGATGACCTAACCTATCCCGAAGTACCCATCCGTATTTTGGAAGAAGCTTTCAGAACTACCCGAACCCGAAGCATCAAGTTTCTCAAGATTCAGTGGAGCAACCACACAGAAGAGGAAGCTACCTGGGAGCGCGAAGATCACATCAGGACGGAGTTTCCCGATCTCTTCACATCCTAGGTAATCTTTTTCGTCCTTTTTCAAATCTCGGGACAAGATTTTGTTTAAGGGGGGAAGGCTTGTAACATCCCAAAATACTAAACTTGGATCATCAAACTCTAATCATCAAAATTAGGGTTAACAAAAAAAACTTTTCTAAAATAAAAATATGAAAGCATGCACGGTGTATGCATTTCATTTGGAATTCTTTTGAACCACCTTGTTTATGTGTTCCTTTGCTTGTAAATGGATTCTTAGGTGAAATAAACATCATCTAAACAATTTCCAAACTTTTCTCAAAGACAAATAAATCAAAACAAATAAAATAAGGGAATGGTCATTTTGACCAATTTAACTCCCATGCCTACTTTGGCTGTCCCAAAAATTCAGAACTTAACAGAAACTTTTCTGGATCTTTGCACCCCTTGATTGTACTCATAACAAAGTATCAAGGACCACTTTTTGATCATCCAGAAACTTTCAAATGCATAGATTAAATGACAGTTCAAAATTGAATCTTTATCATATGAGAAGATCCCACTTTTTCAAAAACCACTCAAACAAGCTCAACTTTCAAAACCCAAGCATATGCAGACTCACTAGCACTAACCTAGCACACCCACCAAACATCTTTTCAACATTCAAAACTTGAATTCTTGCGGCCATTTTATCAAACACTTTGCAGACACAAATCATCAAAATCCTAAACACTATTGTGAGCAGTGATTGAAGCCTAACTTGTCCCCTCTCTAGCTCACAACCATCTCAGTAGATCATCTAGCAAGTTAAACCAAGCACTAGCCTCACTGTAAGCTGGGCAATGACATCAATGGTGAACAGCCGAAGCTCACCATGCCACCCTAGTGGAGATAGCAAGCTAGAAGGAGATTTAGCCGTGCCAACCTTGTCTGGGAGGCAACCCACCGTCCACCGCCACTCCTTGTCCCAGCCGCGAGCATTGCCAAACCCTGGAACACACGCACGGACCGCGCCCAGCTCGCGAGCAACCATGCCGAGCATGCGCCAGAGCGCCACGCTCGACCGACGCCCATAGACAGCGCGCCGCCCTCGCCGCGTGCATACATGATCGCCACCAACCCAGGAGACCGCCAGACATCCCCGTTCGCTGCCCCATGCCGCACAGCCACCGCTCGCCGTCGAAGACGCCACCTCTGCCGCGCAGAGCATCGCACGTTCCAGACCGTTTGCCACCGCCCCTACAAGCGCATTAAAGCCGTAGAGCATCGCCAAGAGACCACCAAGCGATCGCCACCGCCGGCCATGCCTCTAGCCGCCCGTAGCCATGTCGCCACCGTCGCCTGCCCATCCCGTTCGGTCTCGCCGTCGCGACTATAAATAGAGGCCACCCCCAGCTGAATTGAGCACACCATCTCACTCCCCTCTCCTCACTGATCGTCCCACCCTGTTCCCGGAGCAAGGCGCGCAGCACTTCACCAGAATTTCACCGGAGCCTGCCGCTGCTAGAGAAGAAGGGGGCCAGTGATTGGAGCCACCCCAGGAGAAGCCGCTGGTACCAGGAGATTCGCCGTCGTCGAATTCGTCGTTCGCCCGCCTCGCCGACCCTCGCCTGAGCCCCGGTGAGCCCTGAACGACCCCCACCTGCCGCACTAGGTTTCTGTCTCGCCGGTGTTGCCCAACGTCGACGATGAGCCTCAGCCGTTGGATTAGAACCAGGTCGAACGCACCACATCGCCCCATACCGCTTCGCACCCCCACGTCTCACTGACGCGTGGGGACAACAACTTAACCAGCCCGCGTAAGCGTTGTGCTTAGCAGGCCGGCCCAATATCGCTTCCCGCGCAGCCCAGTTATTTGAATTTAACCTCTTTCATTTTATTTCAAACACACTTCTGTACCCAGTTTCAAAAATTAACTCAGGTCGATTCATTGAACCAAATTGAATGAAACCAATTTTCTTAGAAAGGACTGGGAATGGTGAATCCAAGCCCGTTGGATTCAAGTCATTTGGATCTGTAGATCATCCATGGTAAAAATAACAAAGCAGAAGCTTTTCTGCATTCAAACATTTTTCAAATTTAAACCATAATAGCTTTTGAGTTGATTCCAACTCTCAAAAATCACATTTAACCATACCTTTCAGAATATATAAAAATATATAGGTTTACTTGCAGAAATAATGACCAAGTATTAAAAGAATGCCACATAGGCATTTCTAGCCACTTTAATTAATTAAAATAAAAGAGAAAAACCTTATTAAATTGTGACACCACTTTAAATCACATTCCCATGGACTAAAATATGTGGTGATGACATGTGTCAACATGATCCCATGTTTGGTTTGGAGAATATTAAATCTTAAGTAGTTTTTCAATGAGTAGAAATTACTTTTCTAAAAATAAAAGGAATTAAACCAAGCTTTAATCTTGTAATGTTAGTGATGATGCTAGATCATCTATAGAATCCTTGTGTGTGATGAATGCAAGTAGTTAAGTATTGTTTGGTGATTGTGTACCTCATATTTATTCATAGACGCTAGTACCGACCAAGGATACGAGGAGGAAGGAGGATACTACGAAGAAGAAGCTGAGGAGAACTTCAACCACTGCTCTGCACAAGGCAAGCTAACACTTGCAACTTAGCAAGCTTATACTGATACTGATGCAAGCTAACACTTGCAAGATACTCTACTTTAGCAAGCCTTACTAATCAAGTTGACCTGTGCAAGCTTATACTTGCAATTGGGCAAGCTAATACTTACTTGCTACTATGTCAACTATATGCCTTAAGCATATGTGATCATATCCACTTGATAAACCAATCCTAGTTTTATTTGCAAGCCCTCTAATTTATTTCTTTATCAAAGCTTTAACTTAGAGTTGACTTAAGTGACTTGTAGATTCTAGAAAGATATATTGAAGGTTGCATAAAGAGCATAAAATTTGGCCTAAGCTAGAAAATCTTGATGTCATCCTAAGGCATAAGATTGAACTTAGTGGAAACTCCACTAGTTTACTATACCCCATTAGTGCTTACCCCCACTTATAGATACTAGTGCTAAGCATAAAACTTGATCAACATTAGATGGGAATACTTGGTGAAAATGGTTATGAAAACCTTAGAATGATGGATCATTCTACTGAGATGTTTTGACATGTGTTTCCGAACACCAGATGATTTTGGTGATGAAAATGTTGAGGCATGAGCCTTAGCCCTTTATAAAACTGATGGTTGTCTGGATGCGATACCATTCCAATTTTATCGTACAACCACAATACCTGAAGATTGGGTAGGGCTTGACTGGAAACTTATATACCTTAGTATTAGTTCCCTCATGGCCAAGGTCTGAGCTGAGGCTACCTTGTGAAGATTGTCCACCTGTGCAGTACCCAAGATGACAGTTGGTCATGGTTGGGAGGTCAAACTCACAGGAGAGGTGCTTATACTAGGGCGTGTAATTGAAAGGTTAGGATGTATTATCCGCATACTAAGTATGGTGAATTCTGGATTTGTTCCTGACGGATGTATCGAATATTGTGGTGAAAGTGTACAATCTCTGCAGAGTGTCAAACTATTCGAATAGCCGCGTCCGCGGTGATGGACAGTTGGAGTGGCCATACTGTTCCCCCGTCAGGTGTTTTCAATAGACTTGTGAAATGAATTGAGACTTAGACTTGACCACAACAGGGTTGTGATATGAAATACAAGTTCCTACTTAGGAGTTATAAAATTGTGACTAGCTTCTCTTGCTTCTCAGCTTAGTAGAGATAAATCTGGCTTTTGCAAAACAACCCTAGAGCCTAGTGTCCTATTATCAAAAACCCCTTTCACTTGTTAGTATTAGTTTGCGAGTACTTAAAGAGTACTCATGGCTTTGTCCCTGGCTATTCCCATGGCCAGACTATGAAGAGGAGTACCTGGAGGATGGACCCCAGGAAGGTTACGACAACTAGGATCATCTCGCATCGTCAGCATTGCATGTGACCCCGAAGATGGAGCTTCGCCTACGCTACCGTTATTATTACGTATTCCGCTGCTTGAAGTTGTATTAAGAACTGGACCATGAGATCCTTATTTGTGTAAGACCTTATGTATGATTTGTAATGGATGATGTACTGTGGTATCCAATTCCGTTATGTCTCGCAAAAATGGTATCCAATTCTGTTATGTCTCGCAAAAATGGTAATCCTGGGATTGCGATGTATGGCATAATAGGCATCTGTGATTAAAAATCCGGGTGTTGACATATGTACATAATACTTGCCAGTTAACTTGCACATGCGAGCGTGCAAGTGTGCAACAGGTGGACTGTTCCAGACTTTCAGTTTTGTATATTGCAGCAACATGAAAATCTAATCAGTTTATTAGTGGCTGTATTTCGTTGTTTAATATTTGAAGGTTGTTTCTTTCACTGTCTGATGACTCAACAATTCTGCAGGTGCATGTCGTTGCTAAGAGAACTAAAGAGATATGAAGAACACTGTCATTTGTATTCATATAAGTATTATTCTTAGTGCATCAAGATGGTCGGGTGTAATACTATTGTATCAAGTCATGTTCCTGATTTGTGTTGTAATTGGGAATATATGACATCATTTTCTGGTTATTTAGATGTGTTTTCTCAACTGATTTTGATCTGTAATTGTGAATGTGTGTTTTGAATATATTGGGCATATCTGACATGATTCTTGTTTGAAATTAATTGGGCCAAAATAAGTCATGTGAAGGGAATTAAGTAGATGGTCTAAAATAACCATGTCAAATCGGAGAAAACCTAGAGACAAGCTAGATGTATATCGAATG
The DNA here is from genome assembly GCA_916181665.1 of Avena sativa. Classification (NCBI taxonomy): domain Eukaryota; kingdom Viridiplantae; phylum Streptophyta; class Magnoliopsida; order Poales; family Poaceae; genus Avena; species Avena sativa. The sequence continues at coordinate 245,017,071 of OV702297.1, forward strand.
AAATGAACCTCCTGGACAAACATCACATGGCTGTAAGAAACTTGTTTTGAACCACAAATGAATGGGTACCCAAATTGGGATACAATGCCATGTCACACAAGATCATGTCCATGTTCACCTCCACATTGGAACAAACCTCTCATCCAAGTGCCAACGGACAAAGGTGTTGCTATCCTTGACTTGTATATGTTGCTACCTAGCAACACCCTTATTACCAACGGACATATATCCATTGCATTGTACCCAAGCAACGACCAAAAACGCAACGCATTTTCTTTCGTTGGTATAGACCCTAGCAACGCCTACATGAACATTGAGATCCAGATCACTGTGTTGCTGTAGGTAGGGTCCTCTTGTAGTGTGTCATTACACTTAACCAAAGCTGAATCTCAAGCAGCAATGATGGTTGGCGTTTCTCAAGGTTTTTACATAGGTCTCTTTATAAATCTGGCAAGACCTTTTGTTGTATTCTCTTGAACTCAGCAATATCAACCACTCCTCATGAGGCTTCTTCTATGATTTATTATAAGAGTTGTTCTTATGGTTTCCTTTGTATCCGAAGTCCGACCTTCACTTGATGTCTGATTTCTCGAACATCAAGGAGCACATTTACAGTAGTGTTGCTAAATGTCTCTCGGTCGATCCTCCAGACCCTTTATGTTGGCAAGCATCTTGTTGTGCCAAGTAATTGAAGTCTGAGAATGAAGTTTGTTTCTTCTCGTGTTATCAGGAATCTTCTTATCTATCCATCGTAGTGGTGTAAAGTGATATCATGATCTTTGGCAAAGATTCTGGTAGACTTGGATGAATAAAGAGTTTCCTTCGTTTTTCTCAGCCATGTTTTAAGAGTGACTATGATTTTGGTAACCAGTAATTTCTCTGGATACATGTTCCTTGTGACTCTTATGAGTCCTCTCCACAAAACACTTTTTTGTCTTGGCCTTCTGTTGGATAAAAAATATGACCCTTCTGTGTCAAAAGTAGTTCAACAACTTGGTTTTGTTGACCCATATGTCTGCAACCTGAAATCTCTACTTAAGCCGTTTAGTAGAGGTTCCTCATCGAAGTCTGTGTTATGCTCTTTCTGTTGGAAGCTTTCCTTCCTAGAATCTTAAACTCTTCTGTAAGCTCCATGGTATCAATCCTTATGAAGACCAGCTATCTAACAACTTGAAACCTCCTCCTCTTGTTCCTCCATTACCTTGATGTGTTTCATGTTTGTCATCTCAGAGTTGTTTCTAAACACTCCATCCATGAGTTGATCATGAGATACTCGGTGTGGTGTTTAGTGTGTTTCCCTCTTATCTTTAGAGTGACCTTGTTTCTTTCTCTCTCTATCTCTTTTCCTACCTTTGGAATCTCGGGTCGAGATTCTCGTAAGGGGGATAGAGCTGTAACACCCCAGTTTTTAGTTATTACTAATTAGGGTTTTTGATTGTGCATAGCATGAGCATCATCATTTAAATAGTGCATTGGAGAAAATAATCAAACCCTAAAACCCAAGCTTTTCCCTCTATTTCTATTTGCAAATCAATTCAAATAGGTTTTGAATTTTGAAAAGTATCAAAGTGTATGGGTCCCAAATTGTCTAAAGCGGTTCCTACAATATTTTATATATTTTGAAAACCTTTTGGTACTTTTGAAATAATTCAAAATAGATTCAAAATAGAAATACAAAACAGATTTTGAAATCAGAAAAAGAAAAGCTTTTGTAAATAAAAAAGAGCAGCCAGCGCTTAATAGGCCGGCCCAACTCTCCTCTCCTCTCTGCCGCCCACCCGCGCAGCAGCCAGCACCCGCCGCGGCCCAAGAGAAGCCCACCCGGGCCCATACCTCTTCGCTGTCGTCTTCCTCGCGAGGAAGCTCCTCCGTGTCACCGCATCGGCCGCTCGCCGCCACCGTGATGCGCGCCTCATGCCGCGATGACCACCACCGCCTGGAGTGGAGATAAGGTCGCCCCGCGCCATGTTCCTCTTCTCCTCAACCTCTCACTCTCCTCCAGTGCTTCTCTCTCCCTCGTTTCCTCTAGACCGAACCCTAGCCGCCGCAGTCATCGTGCGCCGCCATCGTTCTGGCCTGCCCTGTGCCTCTCCGATACTCCCTTGAGCTTCACCTCCTCACCAGTAACCTCCCTATAGAAGGAATCGAGGAGAACCGCTCGGAATCGCCTGCATCGCCATCGTCTTCCTCAAGCCCGACGAGCACCGACGTCGCCGTTGCCGTTGCTCTGGTCCACCCCATGCATCGCCATCGCTCCAGTCCACTTCGCGGTGAGATTTCAATTCTGCGGACCCTCTCCACCCTCTCCCTCCCTCTCTGTATCGCGCTCTCTCCGTGCTCCACCGTCCGCCGCCGCGTAAGCTTGCCGCCAGCCGTCCCCGGTGACACAATAATAGCGGCGCCGCCACCAATGGGTTCCCCTTGCTCGCCTGGGTCAAACTAGGCTAGTTTCATAGCCTCGCGCGTGCCGTACTCACCGCCCCGTTGCCATGCTGTGACCCCGCCGGCGTGATGTCATGCTGACATCACCCGTGCGTCAGCCGCAGGCGGGTCAGCCTGGTCAACCAGGGTGGGTCCCGTTCCCGCCATCGTGGAGGCTGAGGTGGCTCAGGGCCCCTCTGTCAGCCACTGTGGGTTTGCACTGCCCTGGTGAAAAATGCCCCCAACCCTAGATGACGTCAGCATGTGGTAATAAATAGGTTTAACAATTTCAGAAATGATTATAAACTTGTAAATTCAATATCTTTTAATTTATAAGTCAGAAAAATATGAATAATATATCAAAATGTTCAGAAAAATGAGAACTATCTATTAGAGATATAATCATGAATTGATCAACAACTTAAATAACAAGTTTAATTAGAACAACCCAGTAACCCTAATAGGTGATTCTGTAGTTTCCCCAAATTAGGGTTTCTACCCCTCGGAACCCCGATTAATCTATCGAGCATGCTTTAGGGTTTTAATTCAATACAATTCAACTTGGCATATCATCATCCTTGCTTGAGCATTGCATCGATGCCATGTGTTATTTGTTTCCCTCTCTTTCTAGTGTTTGGTTCGTCTTCGGTAGAATACGATATCGAGATCGAGATGGAAGCTCGAGGACAACACCATCAAAGATCGAAGACCAAAGATCGACGAACAATATTTGACCAACTATAACCAAGTAAAGTACAAGGTTCCTGAAGATTTGCGTATCAGTTATCAACAGGCAAAGGCAAGCATAGCGCCACCATGATATAATCCTATGATTTCGAAAGCATTTCAATTCTGCCATGATGCATACGATTCTACCGTGGTCTTTTAACAATAGATAGAGTATCATATCTATTGCATACTCCCTTTGATCTTAAATTACCTGATCCACTTCTCCTAGCATAACTAGGTTTGGCTCGTGTGCACTGCTAGAGCTATCATCTATGTTCTGCTTAGCCATGCATAGCTGTCAGTTCTGGTCCATCCAGATGATGTATCAGATGCAGAGAATCTATTATGACAAGAGAACATGATGAGATGGGATCAGAGGTGATATGAGATTAAACATGCTAAGGCTTGTATGGGAGGCCACAGTGGGATGTGGTTTTTCTAGTCCCATGCTCGCCAACTGTAAGGTTCCCAACCTTTAATAAGGTAGAGATCCCTGTGTTTACAATGCTAGTCCCTGGATCAATAGCTAGCATCCACAGTTAAGATGTAATATCAAGAAACAAAGGTCATAATACAACTTTATAACTAGGAATAAAATAAATCATTACATCTTACATAGCTCATTTGGCTATCACATTACATTGCAGCAGAATATAACAATAGCATGGGGTCCTTCATCTTCAAAGTGCCACAGGCAGACATGTTGATTGTAGACTTGTAATGCTAATCATTAAACTTCACTAATATCGAACAAACCTGCAAAATAACAAGTTACAGCCATAAGGGTCAATACATTTGGAATTGTTTTGGCAAGTGATACTATGGTAATATAGTGGAGTTTATCATCTATATGCATTTGGCTAAGTGGAGCTTAGGCTTGCTTTGCTCAAAGTATATTTTCCTTATCATTTGAAAACACTAAGTTTTTGCTTTGACAAAATCTCTCATGGGACCACCAATAGAAATTGGTGAACCTTAAACCCTTGTTCAACCACAAGTTTTTACTTAGAAATTTGGATGATGAGATTCTTGATAGCTTCCATGTCTTGATGCTCAAATTTTCCTTTGCCAGGGACATGGCTAAGTACTTAGATTTTACACTCTACATAGGTGGTGCACTTTACCCACAAGACTTGGTTTCACCAAGACAAGATCTTTCAGAAGCCTTCCCTTAGACCAGAATGGACGCGTTCCAACCTATCATTCCCCTACCACCAACTGTCTATTTGGCTAAGTTATTGCAACCTATATGATCCAGGCAGAGCCCATAATGCCAAGTGGCTGCACTTGAAGCTTCTCAACATTTGACATCTCAAATATCTTTGTTCCTGGGTGGCCATCTACAAGTGAGACACACAAGGTAAACCATAGAAATGGGCCTTGTGAACCACTCAACACAAACCATTCCTTCCATTCCACCCAGGTGTTTCATTCACTTAGTTGTTTTATTAAACAAAACACAAGTCCTCAGACTTAGAAATTTTTCCATAGCATGAATATATATTCTTCCCTTGTTTTCTATTAGCTAAGCTAAGCATGATAGTAATAGGAATCCTAACTTAGGAAATTTCTACTAAGGTTTCGTGTACTAGGATTTCCCATAGCATAGTTTATACTTAGCAAAAATTCCATGCAAGTCCTACTTAGAAATATCACTAATGCATAGTGAAAATAATGGGACAAAGTATGGAGCATCACTTGCCTTTTTTGGTAGAGAGTATAGGTTCACTCCTTGATCATTTCAATGTTCACTCACTTCAAATCACTACAATTCAATCAAGCAAACAATATTTCAATCTACCATTCAAGCAACATCACATAAAATGATAAAAACAAAACAATGCATGCAAGCATGTCAAGGATTGTTTTATTTGAAAAAGTGGTTTCTAATGGTTCATAAACATTTGAAAACACCTAATGGTCATTTTATAAAGTGGCAAAATCATTTGTATAAGATTTTACTTCATAACTCATTTTTAGGTCAAGTCATTATTTTATGTGGTGCAGAAATGCTTTTAATAAGGCAAAATTCTATAGGTTTCACAAAATATATTTCCAAACCATATAACCTTGTGTTTAGGGTCAGATAGTTTATTTCCAAAACATTTCTCAAAGGTTTTCTTCCAAAACCATATTTAATAATTAAACCATATTTTTATTTGACTAGAAATGGTTTAAATCAAAGATTTATTCTTTTGCTTCACCAAATACATTTTTGAAACCACAATTTGTTTCCTATGGTCAGTAGGTTCAAAACACACCATTTTCCAAGGATTTTATCCTCAAAAACATTTTGGAATGAATTTTATAACCTAAAAATGCATACACAAGTTTCTGTAAAAACAAACAATTTAACATAAGCTTTTTACTAAAAAAAGTGCATGGTTGGATAGGTCTTGTTTTTCTGAATCCATTGATATAAAGTTTGCAAAATTTGGACGTGTGGTTTGAAAGTTATGGATTTTTCAAAATTGATCATCTAATAGACATGTTTCTGTTTTTAAAACAGATCTCAAGCCACGTGTCTGTTTCTGATTGGACAAAAACGTTTCGCACGGATCGGTCGGTGTGGAGCATTAGATCTAACTGAAAACGTGCGGCACTGATTGCGTACCCTTTCGTTTTAAGTGATTCTATCTATGCCCTACGATCTAAATCCGACGATGCACAACAGCTAATCAAGAACGGGCGGCGCAAGCGACGGTGGCTGGCGGCGGCGCGGTCAGACGGCGGCGGAGTGGGCGAAATAGGAAGCAAGGGGTCAAGGAGAATGGCTCACTAGAATCGCCTTGACGCACTGATGCTCAACGTGGCTTTCTTCAGTCAAGAGGCGCACGGGCGTTCTCAGAATTGCTCGTCGGAGATGCTCCTGGCGTCAGCACGGTCGGGAGTCGTCGGAGGCGAGGTTGCAGGCCACGCACGAGTGATTGGCGAGCACCTGGAGATGCAAAAGAAACAGACGAACTAAACGGCATGATTCACTGGTCAAGGCGCGCACGGAGTCGAGTTCTAGAGCTCACCGGAGTTGCGGGGGTCGTCGGTGGCGCACTGGTGAAGACGTTGTCGACGCTCTGGCATGCGCGCGAGCGAGCTGTTGCTACGGGAAGGTTCGTCAGGAGGTCGGGATCATGTCAGCATAGTCGAGGAGGCAAGGGGCGGCAAGGTGCTGCCGGAATCGGCTGGGAAAGCCGTCGGAGACAGTGGGGTTCGGAAGAGAAATTCGCGTAGCCTGGTGGCTCCTGTGGGGTATGGTCTAGGGAGAAGGAAGAGGAGACCAGGGCGGTTAAGACGGCGTTGTTGCATCACGGGATTAATCGGCCGTTTAACGCGAATTTAAGGGCGCAATTACGACAAAAAACGGCCGCGTGATTTGGGGATGAATGGGTCGCGGGGTTGACGACGAGGTGAGCTGGCGGTGGGGTCCGCTTGGCAGCGTGAGAGAGGAGTGGGGTGATGGGGTCCACGCGTCAGTGTCGCTGCGGATTCTTTCTTTGGTGCGAACCGTTTTTCTGCGGGAGAGAAGGAGAGGTGGGCTGGCTGGGCTTAGTTGGGTCTGGCTAGTTGGGCTGGGTCTTTTACTTTTTTTTTGTTCTGTTTGTTTTTCTTTTTCCTTTTCCTTTATTCTGTTTTGTTTCTGAACAACCAATTCAAACATCCATTTGAATTCAAACTTTTGCCAAAGTTTGTGTAGGTTTAAATATTGATTAGTAGTACAATCTGATGTAAGTTTTGGAATAAATTTTTTTATTCCTTTTTGGGTCTTTTAATTATTATAGTAGGTCCTTGTATTAAATCAAATAGGTTTTAATAATATTTCAAACACCAATTAAATTCTTTAAACTTTCCAAATCTTTTTAGTAGGTTTTTATTTGATTGTTTGGGTGTCAAATAATTCATCTTAAATTATTTGGAAAGTTTTTAATATGATGCATAATCATTTAAAAAGGGTATTTGTCTTATTTCCAATGATATTAAATATATTTTTAATTCCCTAAAGTTTATTTGGAAGATTTATTTTATTTAAGTTGATTAAAAACTTTTATTTCACTTGGTAAATTCCAAATATCATTTTCTCATGATTTAAATGATCATTCTTATTAGAGATTTGTCTTTCTCAAAATAGGGATAGAATGGTTTAATGCCATTTTATTTTATTTTGGAAATTCTTTATCCTTTTATTTTATTTGATTTGGATCCTATTCATTCCATTTGCTTAATGGATTAGGCCAAGATTTTAATTTGGTGTTTAAATATTCTTATTTAAGATTTCTTTCTTGATCTTATAAAATACATAACTTTTTATTTATAAATCCAAACTTAGTGATTCCAATTTGTAAAATCTTGTTCATTATTTGCTTGTCCTTTTAAATCTCTTTAGGATTATTTGCTCACCATTTGGTATGGATTTGTAGATAGGTTCTTTATTAGCTTTGGAAATTTAATTTCCTTATATTATTTAAATTTATAAGATTTTATCCATGGTTTTAAATTAAGTGAAACCAATTTCTATGGTCTTATAATATTTCTATTGATCATTTGTAAATGTTGGTTGACAAGATTTTATATGGATCAAATCCATAGGCTTGGAGATAACTTGGAAATGATTTTTATTCCATTAGGATTTTAGGGTTTGGTTTTATTTTCCAAGTGTTTAAATTTCTAGATACATTCATTGAGGAATGCAATTCTTTTGATTTGGATTTTATTGAATTCAAACTTTAATTAAAGTTTGTTCAAGATGGGATTTTTTTAAGTTTCCTTTTAGAACAAAAGTTTCTTTTCACCCTGATTTTCAACAATAATTTATTTTGTTTATTTATTTTTCACATTACAAGATTTGGAAAATCTTGGGATGTGACACCACCAGTAGGACCTGAGTTCTTGCCTTTGGAACCAAGATGAGCGTGCAACTACACGGGGCCTGGACAACCTCACGAGCAACTAACTTGTCTAGTAGATGCCATGAGTCACATAGTTCGGGCGTTCCATTCGACATATGCATAGAAAACCTTTTGAAAGATTTGCCGGGTGCAGGTGCATTCATAACAGGTAGGTAAGCATGGCCGAGGTTGCTTGGGGTAGATAGCGCCCCTGGTAAAGCAACCTCGCGTCACATATTTAAGTACCGGCTTCGGGATTTGACCTGTTACGGCGGAACCATACTTATTGCGTGACTCATGGTCTCGGCGAAAGCAAGGTAAAGGTCGTGTCTAACCACCCTCTGCCGGCCTTCCAAGGAAGAGGGCTAATCATGTGGCATTAAGAGAAGGTTAGTACGTGTGCGTAAAGTTGTACACCCCTGTAGGGTAATAATCATTTCGAAAATCCGTGTTCACGATTATGAATGACTTGGCGACCAGACTCAAGATCATAGAGAACATGAACCTAATCATAAAACTTGGCAGATCAACGTGTGCTTAAGGATGCTTCCTCATGGGTAAGAGGGGGTGATCCTAGTTAGGGTTGAGATGATGATGACTTGGTGTATATCAAAAGATGATGATCAATATTTTGGAGATGTCGCTCTCTTATTCCCTTTAAAAATACTCTGAATAGACAAGCTTCTTCTTCTCCCTCTTGTTTTTATGAACAAAAATGGCTTTATGCAAAACAACTCCACCAGCCATAAGTCTTGCGGAGTACACCATGTACTCACCCTTGCTTTGTTGATATTTTTGTAGCAGAGTAAGTGTTCCCTGAAGATCAGTTTGGTACTACATCAGCATCGACGAGTAGCTTGGGGTTCCCAGCCGGCAGCCTGGAATCTATGAGCTGGGACGTCATCGTTATGCTTCAGGACTCTTAGGCCATTTGTTAAGTTTGCTATACTTAATAGCATAATTTGCCTTCCCTTGTTTGATGTTTGTGGTTAGTGACCTCAGCTCGTAATATTTTGGTTCTCTGCTCAGTTATGAGCTTGCTGTAATAAATTTTATGTCGTAGGGTCACTGCCGTGTTACCGATTCTTCATTGGATATTCTCGAGCTCAAGGTTAAGCTTATTTCAGATGGAGGTCTGGGATTTGTTTAGACCTGATCCTGGGGGTGTCACATTCCTTCTCCAGTGGTTGCCTTGACGGGGGGATCTTCCGGGGGTGGTGGCTGAAAGATGGGTTGCTACTCATAGAAGGACGGTTCTTCATTTTCAGTCTCGGGGTTAGCAGCTTCATAAGTTGAGGGCGCTAAAGCAGGGACTTTCCTTTCCAGGCAGGCATTTGTGGCTTGCAGACTCTTCTCCTGGGTATGTAGTATGGCGAGATCGATACACATGCGGATATTCGGACAACCGGACTTGTCGAGGTTTTCTTGATGGCGCTGTAGTAGGTATTCCATATTCTCTAGCTGATTTTCAATGCAACAAGTGTGAAAAGACTCGGTGGGGAGGCCATCCTTGTTGGGCTTCCCAAACAAGTGGTAAGGGGTGTCTTTTAGCTCTTCTTCGTGGATCTTGCAGAGGCGTGCCATGATATGTCGTATAGCTCGCACGAATCCATCTACCCAATTGAGGTCAATGAAGGTGAAGATGATTGGCTCGGGGTCAGTTTCGCGAGCTGGAATGGTAGCCTTGATGACCCATTGGGTTATGCTTGAGTTTCTACGGGGAAGCTCTATCCCTTCGATCTTGGGTGGGGGACGACATACAATCTTTAGTAGGTCGTGTAGGTGATCCTCAAAGGGCCATAAGCTTTCTCCAACAATGAGGGTTTCCAAGCAGGAAGGAGCCATCTATAGAGGTTTTAGGTTAGAATTGAGTTTAGGCACAAGGATACAAATTCATCAGGGTGTACGGTTATTATTAGGCATGGGTAGGGGTTGTTTTAGGTTTCATTAGATGGCCATCCTGCTGAGGAGAGGTCTCAGTTTATGGGATTATGGGTGTTGGTGCCGGGATACACAAACAAGGTGCTCAATACGATAGGATCAAAAGATTCGAGGCAGACAAGCAACACATTTAAAGCATCACATAGGCACATGACAAGCAAACAAAGTGTACCATAGGTACCAAGGAAGGAATACACGCCATATATGGGGAGTCCTATATTGAGGAGATTTATCCTAGGTATCGGCGTCACCAGTGGTCTTGACTTCTGTCTTAACATCTAGGGTCGTCGGTGCCGCACTTGATCCCTTGTGGGTGAGGAAGGATTCCATTGGGTGGGCGATCTTCTAGTGTCTTTCATCGTTGGTGGTTCCTTTGGTTTGCTTGTCTCTGTTTCTCCTCATCTTGTGGTATCCATCTTCATAGTTTCCAAGCCATACCTGTTTGTAAGTCGTAATATTTGAAGGTAGATGAGATATAGAGTAAGCCATTTTCAAAATAGTTTAAGTCAGAGAAGATAAGATATGGAATTTTTTGAAAAGCTTTTGAGAAAATAGCTTTCGAAAGCCGATGTTTTCAGAAATAGTGGTTGTCCTGTCTAACGTCCATGCTAACTAAGGTATCCTATAGTCTGCATGGCTATGATACCATGTCTGTGGGACACCCATATTTACGGTTCGAGAAGTCCCCATTATGCCTGCAATTCACATTCCCATGATCAGTGAGCCGTGAGCATAACCGACAAGTATCATTACAACATCCATAAAATGACGAGTACAAACTTACATCATTGCCATTATGGCGATACAAAATCAACAGCGGAACTTCTTCAATCATAGAGTCCATGTCATGCCTTAACCTATAGGCAACTAACTAGGAAGACAACCTAGCTTGCATAGACGTTAGCATCTCCATCATTATTCTTGCTTCTGAAAGTCTGGCCAAGTAAATAGCTAAGAACAATGCCGATGAGTACTTTGAATGTACTCGCAAACCACCAAGATAAGGTAAAAAGGATAATGCATTTTGGATGTGGCGAGAAATCTCTAACTAAGGTTGTTTTGTAAGAAGCCTAGTTTCTCTTGAAGATATGGCATCTCTATATATTTGCTAAAAAAGAGTTTTGAAAACTATGTCTCCATTTAGAAATTTTGGATATCTCTATATCCTTGTTGAAAACCTTTTTGAAAACATTTTTTAGAGGAAAACCCTTTTTCAAACATCTTCGACCATCCCTGGTCAAAACAAAACCCGTTCTTAAACATTCCAACCACAACATGTATCTATGTAGTTGCCTCTACCACACCCCTTTCGGGGCCCTTCATTGTAAATGCTATATCAACTATTGGAAGAGAGACATACACCCGCTAGCCACTTATACAAAATAAGCCGTATGTCGAGCGTGGAACCAGTCTCGCGTAAGATTACACGTAAGGTCGGTCCGGGCCGCTTCATCAAACAATTCCGCGATATAAACAAGTACACGTGGGAGGGTAACAACTATAGGATGAATGCCCGCAAAAACCAGGTGTGTGTTGTCCGTCTAGAATTACTACACATAGATTTGCTCTGATACCACTATTGGGGTTCCGGTGTAGAAAACAAAAAATTTCCTACGTCAGATCGCCCTGACTGCCCAAGATCTATATATTAGTAAAGCAGTAACAACTAAGGTTTCAGATACATACCCTTGTATTCCGAAAGCAATTAATGTTCCGAGGGGAATGTGGTTGAAGTAGTCATGATCGTAGCTGACATCAAGGTCACAAAGCTCCTCGTAGGTCACCCCTTGCTCCATAATCATGCAGCCATCTGGCTCACGACATCTAATGTGCCCCAAGTGTGGCCCGTCATGGTTTCATACACATATGGTGTATTACGACGACCTCCAGCTCCCCGATCCCTGCTAGGAGTGCAGAAGTAGATCTCCATCTTGGAATCTTCGGAGCGCATTGGCGTGCTGCTAGTGCATTTTCTCTTGCGGGAGCTGTCCTATCATGGGGCCATACTAGCGCAAGGAGACAACTAGAGAGAGAGAGAGAGGAGAGGGAGGGAGCAGGAGGCGCATAGAGGAGGGAGGAGGGCTCCCAACTCGTGGCCTTGGTCTATCTTTCCTCCTCCAGGGGAGCTCTTTATATAGGGGGTGGGGGCAGGCTTGCCTCTCCCACAAGGCACCAAGCAGTGGCCAAGGGAGGGGGATTCCCTAGGCGCCCCAAACCCTAGGCGCATGGGCCCTCCCTCTTGTGGTTTCCATCATGGGCCCTTTTTCCCTAGGAAGTTTGGCCCATTAGTGGAATACCCTTTCAAATTATATTTTAATATTATATTTAATATTAATTACATTAATTAATATGTAAATACATATTACAAAATCCGATTTGACCCAAAACACCTTTCGATTCCCCTTTGATTTCCCCCAAACGACCTCGGTACTTCCTGGAACGATTATGGTTCTCTCATGGAACTTTTCTAATATCCTTTTTATTTCTCTGAACAACTTCAGATCTCTCTCCATGGAACACTTCTAGTTATCTCTTTCTCTAGTGTAATTCCAACTTATAGATTATCTCTAGCTCATCGTACCCTTAAGTGTATCTCCCCATGGCTCGGGAATGGCACAGACACGATCTCTATCAATGATCAACAGTGGGACCGGGATGCCCATATTAACCCCTGTACATTCCATGATGACGATGTCATTTGAACCGTAGGCATCGAGTCCAATTCCCTTTGTTTCTTTTAAATGACTTGTCCGAGATCCAATCATTTGGTATCTCATACCTTCTTCAATCTCGTTGCCGATAAGTACTGTTTCACTTGTTACCGCAATATTACATGTCCGTGACCTAGTCACATGTTGCAACATTATAGATGTAATTTTTGGAATTATGCCCTAGAGGCAATAATAAAGATGTTATTATTATAATTCTTGTTCATGATAATGTTTATATTCCATGCTAGAATTGTGTTAAGCGGAAACTTTAATACTTGTGTGGTTTGTGAACAACACCGTGTCCCTAGTACGCCTCTATGGACCAGCTCATTGATTAATGATGGTTAAGGTTTCCTAACCATGGACATGAGTTGTCAATTAATAATGAGATCATATCATTGGGAGAATGATATGATGGACAGACCCAAACTAAGCGAAGCAATTAGATCGTGTCATCGTGTTCATCTTTGCGAAGCTTTTCTTATGTCAAATATTGTATTCCTTAGACCATGAGATAATACAACTCCCTGGTATCGGAAGAAAGCTTTGAGGTCATCAAACGTCATCCTATGAGAGGGTGATCATAAAGGTGTCTCTCAGGTGATCGGAAAATACCTGTTGGGTTGTATGTATCGAGATGGGATTTGTCCCTCCCACGTTGGAGAGATATACTTCGGGCCCACTCGGTAATCGATATCAACACCGCTTGCAAGCATGTGGTTAAGGAGTTAATCACAAAGTGATATTGGATTACGGAATGAGTAAAGTACTTGCTGTGAACGAGATTGAACTAGGTATGACGGTACCGACGATCAAATCTTGGGCAAGTAAAATATCGCGAGACAAAGGGAATATATATATATATATGGTATTGTTTGAATCCTAGCATCGTGGTTCATCTGATATGATCATCGATGAATGTGAGGGAGTCAATATGGGTTTCCAGACCCCGTTGTTGATTATTGATAGAAGATCATGTCTGCATGTTCTCGAACCCGAAGGGTCACACACTTAACGTGTCTCGACGCTAGGATAGATTGGATAATTGGTTTATGATTTTTTGTTCGAAGTCTCGGATGGGATCCGGGACATCACGAGAGGTTCCGGAGTGGTCCGGAGAATAAGATTCATATAAGGCAGTACAATTTTTGGAGTTCGGAATTGTTCCGGGTTAATCGGTATTGTACCGGAAGCTTCTAGAACCTTCCGGAAGGGGACCAACATGGCCCCACCTTCCGGGAGGGGGCATGGGCCTATGAGGGAGTGCGCTGGCCGCATTGGGCCAGGGGCACAAGGCCCCATAGGGCCCAGCCGGCCAAGAAGGGATAAACCCTAATTGGACCTTCTAGAAGAGGGAGGGGGGGTTTCCTTGCCCCCCACTCTTCCTCCTTGGCCGCCGGTTTTGGACTTGGGGGAGGGGCTAGGGCTTCCGCCCACCCCTCTATATAAAGAGGGCTGGGGGTGCACCACCCCCCACACCTTCCCCTCAAGCCAGTCGCCCTGCTGCCCTCCTCTCTCTCTCCCTCCCGACTGCGTGTAGGCGAAGCCCTGCTGCAGAAAATCTCCACCAATTGCACCGCGCCGTCGTGTTGTAGATCCAACCCATCTCTCCACCATACTTGCTGGACCAAGGAAGGAGGAGACGTCGAGGTGCTGCACGTGTGCATCTCACGGAGGCATCGCCGCTTGTGGTGCTAGATAGGATCGGATCGCGAGGAGGAGAAGCGAGTACGACTACATCACCCACGTTCCGACGAACGTTCCGCTGTGCGAATCTTCAAGGGTATGAAGATCTAATCCAATCTCTCTCGTTGTTTGCATCTCCTAGATTAGATCTTGGCTTCCCTCTGTTTGCATCCGTAGAAAATTTTGATTTACTATGCCGCGAAACCCCTCAGTGGTATCAGAGCTAGATCTATGCGTAGATGTGTTTCACGAGTAGAACGCAACATGGTTGTTGCGGGCGTTGATGTTTTCTGTTGCAAGCCTCTTGTTTGTGTTCGTCTTATGACGCGGGATAGTGAGATTGAAGCGGTCCAGGCCAACCTTACGCGACGTCGTTCGCGAGACCGGCTCCACACTTGACGTGTGGCTTGTTCCACACATGCGGCTGGTGGATACCAGTTTCTCTCACTATAGTTGTCATGGGATTAACACTGGAGTTTGGCAACCATAATATCACCGTTGTGGCTTTCCGTAGGTAAGAATCGTTCTTAGCATCTACTCCCATAAGCCACGTAAAACATGCAACAACAAAGTAGAGGCGTCTAACTTGTTTTTGCAGTGAGTGTTTTCTGTGATATGGTATGGCCCGAGATGTGATGTGTATAATGTATGCGATGATCATGTTTTGTAATGTTTCACGACTTGCATGTCGATGAGTACACAACCGGCAGGAGCCATATGGTTGTCTTTATAATTGTGTATGACCTGTGTGTCAACTTCTTATACGCCATGTAATAGTTTCACTTTATCGCTAAGTAGTTAGCAATAGTTGTAGTTGCTATTCGTGGTGGAGGCAATCATGGTGGAGTGATGGAGATCATGCCGGCACGCACAAGATGGAGATCATTGCGCGAAGTTTGGCTATACCATGTCACATAAAGTTATATGCATGTGATGTTTATCCTTTTATGTATCTTATTATGCTTAGATCACGACGGTAACATTATAAGATGATTCCTCACTTAAAGATCAAGATAAAAACTGTGTTCTCCCCAAGTATGCACCGTTGCGAAAGTTCGTCGTGTCCAAGCATCACGTGATGATCGGGTGCTATAGACTCTACGCTCACATACAACGGGTGCAAGCCAGTTTTGCACACGCAGAAATACTTGGGTCTAACTTGACGAGCCTAGCATGTACAGACATGGCCTCGGAACACATGAACCGAAAGGTTAAGCATGAGTCATATGAATGATATGATCGACACTTTGTTGTCCACCATTGAAACCACATCTCTTCTCGTGAAGATCGGATTAGGTGTGGTGAATTTGGATCGTGTTCACTAAACAACTTGAGGGATGTTGAATTTAGTGGGAGTTCATCTAGTAATTTGATTAAAAGTTGAACTAGTTATCATGAACATAGTCTAATTTGTACTTGCAAATATTGTAGATCAAATGGCTAAGTCCAACTTCAACTTCAACGTTTTTGCTGAGAAGGAAAAGCTTAAAAACAATGGGTCTAACTTCACCAACTGGTTCCGCAATCTGAGAATCATTCTCTCTGGCGGTCAGAAGGACTATGTCCTTGAGAATGCGTTAGGTGACGCCCCTGCTACTACTGCGCCGGCTGATGAGAAAGCTGTCTATCAGTCGCGCAAAGATGATTATGGTGTGATTAAGAGCACCATGTTGTTTGCTATGGAATCGGACCTTCAAAATCGTTTTGAAGACTATCCCGGGCCCTTTGAGATTCTCGAGGAGCTGAAAACCATGTTTCAGACTCAGGCCCGTTCTGAGAGATATGAGATCTCTGAGAAGTTCTTTAACTGCAAGATGGAGGAAGGGAGTTCCGTTAGTGAGCACGCCATTAAGATGCCGGGCTACACTCAACGCCTTGAGCAACTGGACTGCAAGATTCCAGAGGAGCTCAAGATTGATAGGGTTCTGCAATCACTCCCTCCCAGCTACAAAAGTTTTGTAGTGACTCACAATCAGATTGGTTCCACTGATACGATCACCGAGCTCTTCGCAAAGCTAAAGGCTGCGGAGGTGGACATCAAAAAGGATAATCATGTGTTGACGGTCAACAAGCCCCCCACCTTCAAGAAAGGTAAGGGTGCAAAGAAGCCCTTCAAGAAAGGCAGCGGCAAGCGCGTTGCCCCTGCGGAGAAGAAGGTCAGGTCTGGTCCTAAGTCGGACACTGAGTGCTTCTATTGCAAGGACAAGGGTCACTAGAAGCGCAACTGTCCGAAGTACTTAGCGGACAAGAAGGCTGGCACCATCAAAGGTATATTTGATATACATGTTATTGATGTTTTCCTTACTAGCCCTCGTTTTAGTACCTGGGTATTTGATATTGGTTCAGTTGCTAATATTTGTAACTCGAAACAGGAGCTACGGAATAGACGGCGGCTTGCGAGGGATGAGGTGACGATGCGCGTTGGCAACGGATCAAGAGTTGATGTGATGGCCGTCGGCACGATCTCCTTAGTTTTACCTTTGGGATTAGTTTTAAACCTTAATAAGTGTTAT
The DNA here is from genome assembly GCA_916181665.1 of Avena sativa. NCBI lineage: Eukaryota > Viridiplantae > Streptophyta > Magnoliopsida > Poales > Poaceae > Avena > Avena sativa. The sequence goes on from OV702297.1 coordinate 245,033,952, forward strand.
TATGTGCCTGCGTAGAGCATGAACATTATTTCTGGATCTTGTTTATTGCAAGACGGTTATTCATTTAAATCGGAGAATAATGGTTGTTCTATTTATATGAGTAACATCTTTTATGGTCATGCACCTGTTGTGAATGGTTTATTTCTTCTAAATCTCGAAAGGGATGAAACACACATCCATAACATTGAGGCTAAGAGATGCAAAGTAGATAGTGATAATACTACTTATTTGTGGCACTGTCGTCTAGGTCATATTGGTGTAAAGCGCATGAAGAAACTCCATTCTGATGGACTTTTGGAGTCTCTTGATTTTGAATCATTCGACACATGCGAACCATGCCTCATGGGCAAGATGATCAAAACCCCGTTCTCCGGTATGATGGAGCGAGCAACGGACTTATTGGAAATCATACATACCGATGTATGCGGACCGATGAGTGTTTCGACGCGCGGTGGATATCGCTATTTTCTCACTTTTACCGATGACTTAAGTAGATATGGGTATATCTATTTAATGAAACATAAATCTGAAACATTTGAAAAGTTCAAGGAATTTCAGAATGAAGTGGAGAACCATCATAATAGAAAGATTAAATTTCTACGATCCGATCGTGGAGGTGAATATTTGAGTTATGATTTTCTCACGCATCTTAAGGCAAGCGGAATCGTTTCGCAACTCACGCGACCCGGAACACCACAGCGTAATGGTGTGTCTGAACGCCGGAATCGAACCTTATTAGATATGGTCCGATCAATGATGTCTCTTACTGATTTGCCGTTATCATTTTGGGGTTATGCATTAGAAACCGCTGCATTCACTTTAAATAGGGCTCCATCTAAATTCGTTGAGATGACACCGTATGAACTGTGGTTTGGTGCTAAACCTAAGTTGTCGTTTCTTAAAGTTTGGGGATGCGAAGCTTACGTCAAGAAGTTGATGCCGGACAAGCTCGAACCCAAAGCGGAGAAATGCATCTTCATAGGATACCCTAAGGAAACTATTGGGTATACCTTCTATCACAGAACCGAAGGCAAAGTGTTTGTCGCAAAGAACGGTTCCTTTCTTGAGAAGGAGTTTCTCTCGAAAGAAGTGAGTGGGAGGAAAGTAGAGCTAGACGAGGTTATTGAACCTTCTCTTGAATTGGAGATTAGCGCAGCACCTGAAATTGTTCCAGTGCCGCCTGCACCAACGATAGAGGAAGCTAATGACAAGGATCATGAAGCTTCGGACGATGCTGCTACTGAACGTCGCAGGTCGACAAGGTCGCGTGCCCCTCTTGAGTGGTACGGCAACCCTGTCTTGACTGTCTTGTTGGTAGAAGACAGTGAACCTACGAACTATGAGGAAGCGATGATGAGCCCAGACTCTGAGAAATGGCTAGAAGCCATGAAATCCGAATTGGGATCCATGAGAGAAAACCAAGTATGGACTTTGGTGGACCCTCCTAGCGACCGAAAGGCCGTTGAGTGCAACTGGATCTTCAAGAAGAAAACTGACACGTATGGTAATGTTACCGTCTATAAAGCACGGCTTGTCGCGAAAGGTTTTCGACAAGTTCAAGGTGTTGACTACGATGAGACTTTCTCTCCCGTAGCGATGTTTAAGTCAATTCGGATTTTATTAGCAATTGTTGCGTTTCATGATTATGAAATATGGCAGATGGATGTCAAGACTGCGTTCCTCAATGGAAACATTGATGAAGAGTTGTATATGATGCAACCCGAAGGTTTTGTCGATCCTAAGGATGCTGATAAAGTATGCAAACTTCAGCGTTCCATTTATGGACTGAAGCAAGCATCTCGGAGTTGGAACCTTTGTTTTGATCAAGTGATCAGGAGCTTTGGATTTGTTCCAAATTGCTACGAAGCTTGTATCTACAAGAAAGTGAGTGGGAGCTCGGTGATATTTCTGGTACTATATGTGGATGACATATTGATTATTGGAAATGACATTAACATGCTTAACGATGTGAAGAGTTATTTGAACAAGTGTTTTTCAATGAAAGACCTAGGTGAAGCTGCTTATATATTGGGCATCAAAATCTATAGAGATAAACAAAGACGCCTGATAGCTTTAAGCCAGAGTACATACCTAGACAAAGTTCTGAAAAGGTTCAGAATGGATAAGGCAAAGAAAGGTTTAGTGCCTATGTTGTTAGGTAAGATATTGAGAAAGGCTCAGTGTCCAGCTACGGTAAATGATAGGGAAGCTATGAGCAAAGTGCCTTATGCCTCGGCCATAGGTTCTATCATGTATTGTCACATCCCAAATTTTAGATTTGGTTCTGCATATCATTCATATCATTGCATCATACTTTTCCACGCAAAACCGTCGATTGAAAGGAATCGGCGAAATGCTATCTTCGAAACCCTTTTCTTTTCTACTACGAGGCTCCCGCGGGAGGCATTAGAAGAACTAGTGTTGCCACCCTTGTAGCCTAGTGGTTTCGCTCAACCCTTGACCCTAAATTGACCCCCTCGATTTTACAAAACCGTAGGAACAGGAATCGCTCGATTCGGAGCTCGTATGGAAAAGTTGCGGCAGTTTTATTAAAAATTAGAAAATCGGGCCGATTTTCTGAGTCCGTATCCAACCGTGCCCCGAATCGGACTAGGACCCGCGAAAGGGCCCCACATAAGAGGCCACCCCGGCCTCGATTCCCGCACCAGCCGCCGCCTCCTGGAACCGCCCCCGCGTGCCTCGACCTGCGTGCCCCGCCGCCGCCTCGGCCTCCGTGCCCCGCCTCCCCAGGTACGCCGCCCTGCCCCGCCGCCGCCGCACGCAGCCGCGTCCCGCGCCCGCAAAGCCGCCACCCCGCGCCTCGCCACCGCCAGCCGCCCGTAGCGCCGCCGCCAGCCGCCCGTAGCGCCGCCGCCGCCGCCTGCTGCGCGCGCTGCACGCCAGCCGCGCCTGCGCCGCGCGGCTGCCCCGCCTCCGCGCGCTGCGCCGCCTCCGAGCCGCCCGCGCGCGCGCGCTCTCCCGCCACCTCGCCGCTGCAGCCGCGCGCCGCTGCTGCCGCTGCATGCCGTGCCGCTCGCCGCTGCTGCTGCTGCCCGCGCGCCGCCTCAGCCCCGCAGCCGCGCCGCTGCCGCTGCTGCGCGCTAACGCGCCTTCGCACGCGCGCGCCTGCCCACGCACGCACGCACGCGCGCCGTCTTGCGCTGCCGCTCGTCGTCCGCGCTGTCGCGCCGCCGTTGCGTGATCACCTCGAATCCGTGCTGACCGTCTCTCTCTTCCGCGCAGGAGAAACGCCGTCGCCGGAACCGATCGCCGCCACCGTCCGGAACTCGCCGCCGTTCGCTTCGCCGTTTGTCCCCGGTGAGTCCGCAGCCGCCGTTAGATTTCAGATCAGCGGTTCAGATCAACCGTTGACCGGTCAGACCCAGGCGTTGACTAGTCAGACGCCCAGTCAGCGCCCAGTCAGCAGACGCGTTGACCAGTCAACAGACACAGTTGACTGGTTATTTTCGTTAATCGTTTTAGTTGATAGATTTCGGTAGAAACTTGTAAATTGCATAGAAATTAAACCGCTGGGCCAAAAATTGCAAATAAAATATGTGTAGATTCAGTGAGTCGTGTAGAATCTTTCTGTACCTTAGTTTCACACTTTTGCAGCAAGATTTAGTACAGTTTAATCAAATGAGTTAATGGCCTTTTCGGAGTAATTAATTCGTAGAAAAAGATCCGTAGCTCCAAAAATCGCGTGTGATATGTCCCTGGATTCAGTCGAACGAGGGGAATCTCATCGTGAATTAAAAGATAGGCTTACAGTAAAAACTTCTGCAGAAACTGCCTAGTGGCTTTCTGCAGTGTTTTAATTACTCGGGGAGTTTTATAATTCATTTTTGAGTAATTCCAGTTGGTACTGTTCCTAAATAGCAATGCCTATACAGTAGATTTTTCCCAAGATTTTACAAACAGTATACTACCGGTAGTGAATTAATTGAGTTCTAGCTCTAGTTTTGAGCACTATATCTTGCATAACAGTTTTCCTTGCGCTAAAACTATTTTCTATGCATGCAATCAGTAGAATTATTGAATAGGACTATGTGGTGCAGCGGTAGCACCAATTCATGTGCCTTGCATACCTTCATGCATCATCTTTGTTGCATATGCTTGTGGATTGTTTGTTTATGCTTGCTATTGTATCGTGTAGATTGTGACGAGTGCAACGCTTGCTCGTGTGTGGATTGTTCTTCAGACCGCTACAACCAAGGCAAGTAGATGCTACTTTGTTCATGATATCGTCCTACTATTTTCAATGCATTGTTGTGTATTTTGTAGATGCATTTATAGGATGATACTATCGCTATGCTACGTCCTATTATGTGGTAGGGCTTTCCTTGTAGATGAACCACCGTTGGTAGATGTGCTTAGCCATGCTATGTTGAACGAGGGCTGGGTTACATCATTGAGACTTGTTTCTAAAAGTATTGGCTTGTGAAAACTAAAACAACTTAATCAATGAATCTCCTGGGTGTGATGGTATTGATAATTTTTGGTGGTTTCATTGCGGAAAGGCACCCAGGTATCAAGAGAGAATGATTGGCTTCTTTATTGTGTAGCTTAAGTGTACAAGCATGTGCCAATAATGAAATGGGCGGTTGGTTGGACTTAGTAGGTTGTGGTAACTCGAACCCGCATATCCAGAGATGTAGAATTTTGGTAGGTTGGACCGGTGCGTGTCGGGATTGGGGTGCTACTTCCCGAACAGTCTCTTCTTGGACTCTCCCTATCATCACCCAAAATGAGAGTGATGGTACGAGCTGGGCTGGCCAAGTCACATGGGTAAAGTGTACTAACCCCTGCAGGGTGTATAATCTAATCGATTAGCCGTGTCCCCGGTTATGGACAACTGAGTTGCTTGATATTGATTCCATGACATGTTTCTCGCTCATTCCAATTTTCATAATTGTTTTAACATTGTTGGGTTAACTTAATTGGGATCTTTTCAAAGAAAATCAAAACTGTTTATGAAAGTAGGACAAATGTATTTGCAAATGCAAGCCAGACACAGCTCCACTTGCCAAATATGCATGTAGATGTTAGTACTATTTTCTCCATTACTAGCTCTACTTGCCATACATTCCATGTATTGACCCTTCGGGGCTGCTACGTTTCATGTTGCAGGATACTCCGATTCTGAGTAATCGATATAGGCCACGGTACTCCACTCGGCACTTGTTCACTTGTGGGCAATTTGAAGAATGGAGGATTTACTTTATTTATGTTGCTACCTGAATAATTTGAGCTAGCCTTGGGCTAAGCTTTTATTGTAATAATGGTACTCTGGATCTTTGTTATTTATGATACACGGATATTTTGCTATGTTATTCATCTCATTCTATTGTGGGCCAATGAACCGATCCAGGGATTGGCATGTCACATAGAAGCCACGGTCTTTTCAGAACCGCGGTGTTACAAGATGGTATCAGAGCCCGTGTGTCGATTGTAGGATCGTGACCTAGGATTGGATTAGGAAGCCATAGATTTATTAAAGCCTATATTAACTCTGTCTTTCATCTTATGCCCTTCACCCTCGTAAAATTCTTACCATATGCTATTCTCACACTTTCCTCTTTTACTTGATAGATGGGAGAATTCAGGACTGAGTATGCCACCATGGAGTCACCAAGGCCCTTTGCAAGGCAGTTAGCTCAGCTCTCGCAGTCATTGGGATTGCCACTGCCCATGTTCAAGGGAAGAAGTTTGTACACCTATGGATATGGAGAGGATGCATGGGAGATCACTACCTTTATATTCAGGGATGCCGCCTTGCCAAATCCAGTGCATCTGATCTACACCAAGACATACTGCAACTAGGGACTTGGAATCAACTTGGCCATACATGAAGCCCTGTCTCGCCAGTGCCATCAAGTCCGACACCTACTGCCAGCAGATTCACCCTACCGTGACTATGGAAGGCGTGATGAAGATGGGCACATTGTGGTTACCCCGGGCGACAGGAACAACATGCCGCCCCGTCGGAGGCACATAGAGGACATGGAAATAGAGAATGGAGCTCTAGCCGAGAAAGTAATGATGATAAAGGAGATTGCAGACTTTTGCCAGCAATGGTATGGTGGTCCAAGGACAGGAGATTGACACCCTGCATGAAGCTGTGGGAGTTCTGGAGAATGCCCTGATAGCCAGAGATGCAACCATAGCTCATCTTCATGGTACGCAGGAGAACACCCAGAACATACAACAGTTGCAGGGGACCGTCCAGGAAAGGGATCAAACTATTGAAGCTATGACAACCCAGATTGCCGCTCTCCAAGCACAGCTGAATCCACCCTCTGATGATGACAATGGAGATGATGGCAACAATGGGGATGATGATGACAGTGGGGACGATGATGATGATGATGAGGACGAGGATGATGATGATGGAGACGATGATGGTGGAGGAGATGAAGCTGTTGCAGTTGCAGCTGGGAGTGAAGAAGAAGAGGAGGATCCAGAAGAGGTGGAGTTTGAGATCTCAAGTGATGATTCAGGAGAGGTGTACACCCCGCCGCCATTGTTGTACCGCGAGCCGAAGCGTCAACGCATGACAGCAAGGACCTACCGCAACCTCTTCAAGGAGTAGATAGAAGTCCACCAATTAGTCCACGTTAGGCAAATTTGTTAGGATTAGTCTCGATCGTTGTGAAACTTAGTTGCTGTTAGTTTAAGAGTGATTAGTTTCTTATTTGTGTACTCCAATATCCCAGGATTTATTTGTGCGAATTTTTATGAAAGAGTTATGGCAAGTTTGGTTAACATCTGTGTTATTTTCGCTGAAGTTTTCTGCTGATACAGCAGTACTGTACGATTTTTCATATTTTTCTGGTAACTGGGAAAAATCTGAAACAAATTGGGCTGATGCAAAACTATCTGTACTATATGTGCAAAAATTAGCTAAATGTTCTGACGAGTTTAAGTCAGGCGGAAAAATTCGTGAACGCTGCTGGACTGTTCTGGCAGATTGTTGTTTTTGTTGTTTAGTTGATCAACTGTTTAGTTAACCATTGCCAACTCTTGTAAAACTATTTCAGTAGGTATACACTGCTAGGATAACCCCTGGGATGTTGCTGGATCACTTGTTTGTTGATGTGTTGCTTGCTTGTGATTGTCTGTTATTGTTTGTTGTTGATTGATCATATGCATGGGTAGAATCCTATTATCGTAGTTGATTCTTTCTAAACTTACCTGTGCTGAACCGCAGATGCCTCCCCGCCGTCAACCCACTGAGTTGAAGCAACTCATGGCAGCTCAGGCACAGCTGACCCAAGTGATGACTCAGTTCATGGCAGCTCAGAACAACAATAATGGAAACAATCAGCCTCAGGGAGATGCTCTCACCAGATTTCTGAGGCTAAGGCCAGCTAAATTCTCTACTGCAACTGAACCAATGGTTGCTCTCGACTGGTGTAGCATCCCAATTGTCTAACAATTGCAATGCTACTAGCCTAGTCTATATAATGGCTACTTCAAACATATAATTGTTGCATCATCATTATATCATGCTCATGTCATCATGCCTCCTTGCATTTGAGCATCATATAAAACCCTTTTTGTTTTGGTTCTTCTCTCATATGCATTGTTAATTGTATTTGCCTCTTGATATTGTATTTGGTTCTTGATATATTGTTTAATGCCCAAGCTGAGTTGGGGGCATATCTTTTATTAACTCCAGCACCTTTTCTTTCACCACCTTATAATTCCACCATCCAACTAAATATGAGCTTTGCACTTTATTTGAGTCTACCTCTAGCTCATGTGGGTTGGGATGGATCCAATTCTTTTCCACATGCTCTCATCTTAGCATCATGTTGTTTTCACATTATTGATATATGAGAGCCACTTGGCCACCTTTGCATGCCTTGTGAGTGGAACCCTTTTTCCTAGCTTCCATATGGATTATTATGGATTTATGCTCATGTGGGAATATTTTTGGGACTAGTAATCATCTAGTGGAACATACACACTAGCATGTCCCATTTTATTTCAAACATGGCCATCTCCAACTACTCCACATGGGGTATCCTTTCATTTCTTTTGCTTGGCTTTATTCCACCTTTGGAAATGCAAATGAACAATGCCATGTTTAATATTATTGTTTTCACAAGAATCAACATGGTATTAAATATTTTGCATGGGCCATGCAAGTGCCACCTTTTCTAGTATTTGGTTTTTATTTGAATCTTGAGTGGATCATCATCTCTCTCTCTCTATCTCTATCCTTTCTTTTGGCTTGATCTATTTTGATCTTGCTTAAACCCTAGCTTCACATCCCTCTCTTTTTCTTGACTTGATCCTGTTGGAGCTTGTCTAGGGCATGCTTGATCTTGTCATAAAGGACCACTCCATCTAATCTCTCCTCTCTCTCTAAACCTCTCTCCTTATCTCTATCTAAGCTAAACCCTAAACCCACCTCCCCTCTCTCTCGGCCCCCTCTCTACCTGCCAAGGCTACCCCACCTGGCCACCCTGGCCCACCTAGCTACCACCCCACCCCCAAACCCTAGCTACACCCGAGCCAAACCTAACCCTAACCCGACCCTAGCACCTAGCCGAGCCACCCCCTCTCTCTCAGCTCTCTCTCTGCATGGGGGCCCCTCCACCGAGCCTACCACCTCTCTGGCCTCACCCTTGCCCCACCTGGCAGCCCCAGCTGCACCTGCCCTGTCCTGCCTGCCCGGCCGAGCACGTGAGGAAAGGAGGAGGAAAGGTGGCCGAGCCACCTTTTCCATCTACCCCACCTCCCCACGGCACCTCCCTCTCCCCTCTGCTTTATCCTCTCCCGGCTCTCTTCTGGCCTCTCCAGATCTGGCTGAGGCGCCCTGCCGTTCCCCTCCCTTCTCCATCGCCGCCAGCTACCCATCGCCGGCCACCGTCGGCTTCGGCGTCCACCAACAGTACAAGGAGGCGAGCGTGGTGTTGTGGCTGTCGAGGAAGGTCGTGGAGCTAGCCAGCGTCGACCTGTACACGGAGCCGAGCAAGAGGAGCCCCAGAACCCTGCACGCCGACGCGCCTCGCCGAAACCCTAACCTCGCCGTCCGTCTGCGTCGTCGTCGATCGCCAGCGCCCCAAGCCGATCCTCCACCACCGACGCACTCACGGTGAGCTGGCCAACCTCCCTGACACCTCCGTTTCCCCCGCTGTCGCCTGTGCTCGCCGTTAGTTTCATCGAGCACCCTCTGCGCGCAGCTGCTCGTTTCTGTCCGCTCACTCCCGCCCCGCATAGCACCCTATCTAGGTCGCGCCGACCCTCCTGACAGCTACCCCGCCCTAGCCCAGCGGTGGCCGCCTCCGCGCGCACGGCCAGGTCGCGCGTTCGAGTCCCGCGCGCCGCGCTCTGCCGATGCGAGCACCGATCTGTCCTCTGCTCGCGGAGAAGAGGAACAGTACGGCCGCACTTTTTGCCGATAACCCCCTGCTGCTTTGCGTGTGCAACCCGCGGTCCAGCCTGGCCCATCTGTCTGTCTCGGTGAGGTTTTGCAGAAAAGCCCTCTGTTTTCTCTAGCCGTAACCCGCGCTCCTTTTTGGCCCACCAGTCAGCCGCCATTCGATCTTGCAAAAGAGCCCCCCTAGTATCTTAGTCTCAACCCGTGCTCCCTCGCTGTGCCGCGTGGCAGCCCCACACCTGTCCGCTGGCGCGTGGGTCCGCCTGTGCCGTGGCCCCACATGTCATTCGCTTGAGCTAGATTAGGCCGCGGTGTAAAAACCTTTTCTGCGCAGTGAGCTGCTGAGTCAGCCAGTGGCCCCACCAGTCAGTGTCTGAGGCTAGATAAACTTGAGTATACAAAGTATTTCTGCTTTCCTGTTTAAATTCAAATCTTTTCAAATTTAATTCAAAATCAAATTTAAATCTGTTTTTAAATAACTTTTAAAATACAAATCCAAATAATGCATATAATATATGTTTTGAAAACAGAAAAATATGAGGAATTCAAATATGTTATTCAAAATATATTTTGTACACTTTATTTTCCAAGTTAATTAAAATTACAATAAAATGCCCTTTTGACTTATTAAATTAATAACTTTTGTTTTATAACTCCAAATTTAACAAATGATATGTCTAAAATGATTAGCTCGACGAGACCTTTCTGTTTATGCATTCCATGTTTTGATTTGAAGCATGCATCATATAAATATAATGTGTACAGCAACTAATATGAGGTTAAAATGTGGTTAAAACTCAATAAAATGCTTTATTATTGTTTTCCACACCTCACCCATGCCATGCTACTTTATTGCCATGCAAATTGTGCATCATTCATCATGGCATGATTGTTTGCTTGATGCATTTTATTCATATGCTTGTGCCCTTTATCTATGTTGGCCCTTGTTTGTTTGGTTCTTCTCGAATAGACGCTGAGCAGGGGATATATCAAGAAACCCAGGAGCACTACCCAGATCCATACCTTGCTTCAACTGAGCTGCCAGGCAAGCACTACCACATGCTTGCATACATATAGTACCTATTGCCTCTTTCTTACTCTTGCATCATTGAGTCGCGATTGCATTAAATTGAATCCCAAGTATTGCATAGCCTTTACTTTTAAACCCCACCGAAGCTTGTTCCTCCATCCCATGAGCCATTACTACAGGAGTTGTTTGATCCATGCGAGTCGTAGAACAGCATGTGTAGGGTATGTGAGTGTCTGATGGATAATGAGGTACCTATACAACTTAATCTGAGTAGTAATGGGATAACTAATGAAAGTGGCATCGGTGAGCCATATTCGCTATTTGGTTTTTCAGGCTCACTTGTGTCCCGTAGGACCCCGAGTACTTGATTCCTGTTCCTTGAATATTCGCGCTATCCACATCTGGGAGGCTTATGAACCCCCCTGAGCCAGAGCTTGATTCATTCTTATTTCTTGGGGCCACAAACTAGTTTGAGGTTTTATTTACTATCCTGTACTTATGCCATGCTTTACTGCTTTATTTAAATTGTGCGAGGTACTGCACACTGTACTGTTTAGGGCCGTGACCCGTTTTCGCTGTATTGACAAGCCCAGTCACACTTTCGGGTTCCTAGTCGTTTACAGCCGGCCACACAAACCTTGAGTCCGTCTCGTAGCCGGCCAGCTTCGTTGCGGGTAGCTTAATGAGGTGGCCCCCTGAAATATTTCTGAATCCTGTGATCGCTTTGTCGTGACTGCCTCGTTGGTTTTGATTTGGTTTTTCCGAGGTTGATCGAGTGTGTGTTGCTATTTGTGCACCCCTGCAAGGTAAAACTTTCTGAAAGCCGTGTCCGCGGTTATGGACGACTTGGAGCACAGTTTCTCGATCATAGACAAGAATAACTAAAGTACCACTTCTAATTTGACTAAGTACCTGACTAGTAAATAGTGCAACACTCATGGAATGGATAATAAAACTACCAACGGATGGGGGGGGGTGTTCGTCCGCTTCCTCGTCGGTAAGCGAGGAGGAGGATGGATCTGTGAATATTACCGTTATAACTGTTATAACTGTTGTTATTAATTCACGGACATCCGTCTATCTCTGGTTAGGCGGATGGTTAGCGAGTATCTATAGAACTGTTGGGGTTTATCTTTTGCTGCAATTGCGTTACCCCAGGTTGTGTCCCCTTTAGCGGCATAAAGACTTGCTGAGTACCCCTAGGGTCTCACACGATAAATTATTGGTTCAGATGAACAGGTACACTCGCAAGAGGGATACTGGGTGGAGGAGACGGACGATGTGGGCAACGATCATTCGGTGTAGAGATTCCAGGAATGGGGATCCGTGAGATCTGTGGGCGGGATCTGCTTATTTATGGGGCATCTTATGCCGATTTGCTTCTTATCCGTACTCGGATTTTGTCTTCCGCTTCCGCCTGATACTCTATTGATTGATGTATGAGGAGATATCCTAAACTATTATATCTATCTAGGATATTTGGATCTTGCCGTATGGCGTTGCTATATTTCCTTTCTTTTTAGATGGAATGGCTCTGATGTACTGTTGTATGGTGGCTTGCATACATACCCATTTGTGTATGTAGTTGATCCCTTCGCCTGCCGATTACGCCGCCCGTTCTTGTCCTGATGTTTGGAAATGGTTGGGATGGCCGAAAGGTCTACCTGTGAGTGGCATTTGGGCCCCACCGTACTATTTCAACCATTTCTGCTCATCCAGGCTTGTAACTAGGAGCGTAATTCACCGAGGTAGTTACAATTGGTATCAGAGCCATCCCGCCCTTCAGGGTCTCAGCCAAATGGTCGTTGTCTGTCTAGCAAATATTTTTGGTAGCTATGTATACTAGGGAAAAACAAAACGCGAGAGTAGGACTGCTTCCATTTTTCTTCTTACCCAACCACCCACCCTTTTCTGGTAAGGAAGTGTAACGTTTTCAATCCTCTTCTTAAAATTCAAACTCGGATTCACGTGTTCTGGGTTCCGTAGTACCATAGAAAGTGTGAGTGTGTGTGTGTGTAATTCCTTGTCTATCTGTTGCATCCAACCTTGTTCTCGCAATCTGCCTTTGGTTATCAACTGTTGGTACATTCCATACTGACAGGATTTTGAAAACCGGCGCGATCTATCTGACTCCTTGTTAACCGGTGCCATCTTCTTAAGGGTGTCCTTCCTTCTAGCAACTCCACATTCTGTGTAAACATCAGTTGCTAATCTCTATCTGATAAGTGATTTTGCGCATCTATTGGTATTTTAATGCCAGAAAATGCGGAAAATTTTTCTTTGATACATCTGTGTTTCCACACTCCTTTTCAGTCGTGTGTGAGACATCATCTATCTTCCTTTTATCAGCATGTCCAGGCTAACTCATTCTTTTGTCACCGGCGCTTAATCCTGGAGTTTTGTTTCATCTCCTTTTCTCTTGGGCTAATTACATAACGTGTGTCGATCCGATGCTGATGATTGTAATTTGGCTCTCGGCATAGCTATATTCCACTCATGATAAGTGTCGATTGGAATATGGAAAAATGCTATCAACCGTCACCATCTGGAGGATAAGGTTATCTCCTGTGATTTTGAGTACACCGTGATCATATCTATGCATATTCGAGCATCTTTGGCAATCCGGAGTTTCTCAAGGCACTACGGCGGTCTATCATCTGTCCATCATGCTGCACATCTTTTTGAACCCCATATCTGCACAATTCTCCTGGATACGAGGGAATTGCATCTTTTCGCTTCTGATAGCTTTGCTTAAGGTATGAGCTATCATCGTTTCCTTATCCAAGATCTCTTTATCTTTTCACCTGTGATCCGGTCGACAATGTGAACCAGGTGATATCTCTTTTTCTTCCGAAGGACCAGATAATCTATTCTTCCAGTGCATCTTTTTCAACACGAACCCGTGCTCTTAATATTGATCTTTCTAAGAGCGTTGAGCTCAGAAAGTGTTTCGGGCATTTGATCGTTTCTCCCACCTCTTGAACTTGATATTCTGGGAATATCTTGTTAATCCATGGTGGTATATGTTGATAATATGCTTGCCTATTCGATATCAATGGAAGAACATGGAAGATCATCTGTGTCTCTTTCTCTCAAGCTCCGTGAGCACTGTCTGTGTGCAAAGTCTCAAAGTGAGAATTCTGACTTCTTGAAGTCACCTATCTCGACCACGTCCTTCTGCTAAATACATTACTTCAACTCTGGAATCAGCAAGTCCATTGTTAATTCCATCTTCCATCATCAATCAACCCGGAGTTTTCCTTGTTGGCAAGTTATCATCGTCGTTCCGCCGAAGTTTTCCTCAAGACTGCTAAATCTTTCTCAATCATTTCAAGAAGAACATGGAGTTCTTTCACCTCAGTCTCGTCAAGTAATCTCTTGAAACCTTCTCGCTCTATCGTCTATGCTCAATCCACCGGAGGCCATGAAGTCCTTCCAGATCTTGTATTCCTTCCGTTCAAGTTGGTGTTATCTTTTTCTGTAGCTGTTGAATCTTGCAGTTGTCTCCGTAATCTTCCTTCATATCTTTCCGGTGGCCTGGTTACTTATGATATGACGACAACATCATCACCCTTATCTATCTTGGATCCGGTGAATCATTTGCATCAATCTTTGTTTTCTTACGGAGTTCCATGAGCTCTTCTTGTCAATACCTTCAGTCTGTTTCGGTAGTTGGGTGGCATGGTTTCCTTATTCATGTGCGGAGTAATGCTTTGAGTGCGGGATGGAGTAGCTACCATACCACTACTCTTATCATTCACTTTCGTACATGGAATTGGTGAATTAATGTGATCTCACTCATTCCACGGAAGTTAGAAGTGGCCATTATCCCTTGATACTTTTACTTCCGCCCTTGTTTTTCCGGAGTGCTCTCTCGAAGAAAGTAATCAATAATCTCTTGTTGGTGATCTCGCCTTTCCACACGGAGCAAAATCCTCAATTATCTGGTGGAAACAAACGCAAACTCCTTTCGGTCCTCGTCTTTCTACCGGTGCTCGACATCCCCAAACAAGATGAAAGAAACTATCTCTCTCTTTGTTTCATCAATTCTTTTCTGTGGTAAAGCCAATTATGGTTGATGCCATCAGCCGCAAATCTATTACGTTAGCCTCAAGGCTAAAGAAAGCAATAAGTATCTCTACAATAAACTCCAGATCCTCCATATTCTTTGCTTCTCGGGTTTCCACCATGATCTAGCTTCGCATCCGTCTCTGGAAGTTATATCCGCGCACCTCAATTGTGTGATCCTTGGGTTCTTACCGGCGCAAGAAGAATCTAATCCGACGATGTCTAACTAAATCTTTCTGTTGATATCTAGGGACTCTATTGTTTGAAGGCAATATTGTTTCCGTACTTCATTTCTCAAATCCGAGAGGAGATACGATGCTATTGTCATAGTGGTCCAAACCTCTCCAATCTAGCTCTTTTTCTTCCGGCGAGATAAAGATTCATCCTCTCTCGTATCAGTAAATATTTAATCTCAATGGTGTGTCTTTCTTTATCCATGATGCATCATCTTGTCCTTTCTTTCACAAGTGGTTCTATTCTTTTATCATGTTTCTTGAGAAAACCGGAGCTATGTTCATCCTATCCTTCTTGTCTCACGACAACCCTTCAACTCTTCTAACCCGTTGTTTCTCAAGCAAAACACAAGACTCGCAACAAGTCTAGCAAGTTTTGCAAGGTGTAGTGGTCGCACCATTCCGTTCTTCATCATCTTGGGAACGCAAGGATCACCTTCGTTCCGAACACCCGCCTCTCCTTGTGTTGTTTTCTTTTCCTAGGAATCTCGGGGCGAGATTCTTGTTTAGTGGGGGAGAGTTGTAGCATCCCAATTGTCTAACAATTGCAATGCTACTAGCCTAGTCTATATAATGGCTACTTCAAACATATAATTGTTGCATCATCATTATATCATGCTCATGTCATCATGCCTCCTTGCATTTGAGCATCATATAAAACCCTTTTTGTTTTGGTTCTTCTCTCATATGCATTGTTAATTGTATTTTCCTCTTGATATTGTATTTGGTTCTTGATATATTGTTTAATGCCCAAGCTGAGTTGGGGGCATATCTTTTATTAACTCCAGCACCTTTTCTTTCACCACCTTATAATTCCACCATCCAACTAAATATGAGCTTTGCACTTTATTTGAGTCTACCTCTAGCTCATGTGGGTTGGGATGGATCCAATTCTTTTCCACATGCTCTCATCTTAGCATCATGTTGTTTTCACATTATTGATATATGAGAGCCACTTGGCCACCTTTGCATGCCTTGTGAGTGGAACCCTTTTTCCTAGCTTCCATATGGATTATTATGGATTTATGCTCATGTGGGAATATTTTTGGGACTAGTAATCATCTAGTGGAACATACACACTAGCATGTCCCATTTTATTTCAAACATGGCCATCTCCAAATACTCCACATGGGGTATCCTTTCATTTCTTTTGCTTGGCTTTATTCCACCTTTGGAAATGCAAATGAACAATGCCATGTTTAATATTATTGTTTTCACAAGAATCAACATGGTATTAAATATTTTGCATGGCCATGCAAGTGCCACCTTTTCTAGTATTTGGTTTTTATTTGAATCTTGAGTGGATCATCATCTCTCTCTCTCTATCTCTATCCTTTCTTTTGGCTTGATCTATTTTGATCTTGCTTAAACCCTAGCTTCACATCCCTCTCTTTTTCTTGACTTGATCCTGTTGGAGCTTGTCTAGGGCATGCTTGATCTTGTCATAAAGGACCACTCCATCTAATCTCTCCTCTCTCTCTAAACCTCTCTCCTTATCTCTATCTAAGCTAAACCCTAAACCCACCTCCCCTCTCTCTCGGCCCCCTCTCTACCTGCCAAGGCTACCCCACCTGGCCACCCTGGCCCACCTAGCTACCACCCCACCCCCAAACCCTGGCTACACCCGAGCCAAACCTAACCCGACCCTAGCACCTAGCCAAGCCACCCCCTCTCTCTCAGCTCTCTCTCTCTGCATGGGGGCCCCTCCACCGAGCCTACCACCTCTCTGGCCTCACCCTTGCCCCACCTGGCAGCCCCAGCTGCACCTGCCCTGCCCTGCCTGCCCGACCGAGCACGTGAGGAAAGGAGGAGGAAAGGTGGCCGAGCCACCTTTTCCATCTACCCCACCTCCCCACGGCACCTCCCTCTCCCCTCTGCTTTATCCTCTCCCGGCTCTCTTCTGGCCTCTCCAGATCTGGCCGAGGCGCCCTGCCGTTCCCCTCCCTTCTCCATCGCCGCCAGCTACCCATCGCCGGCCACCGTCGGCTTCGGCGTCCACCAGCAGTACAAGGAGGCGAGCGTGGTGTTGTGGCTGTCGAGGAAGGCCGTGGAGCTCCCCAGCGTCGACCTGTACACGGAGCCGAGCAAGAGGAGCCCCAGAACCCTGCACGCCGACGCGCCTCGCCGAAACCCTAACCTCGCCGTCTGTCTGCGTCGTCGTCGATCGCCAGCGCCCCAAGCCGATCCTCCACCACCGACGCACTCACGGTGAGCTGGCCAACCTCCCTGACACCTTCGTTTCCCCCGCCGTCGCCTGTGCTCGCCGTTAGTTTCATCGAGCACCCTCTGCGCGCAGCTGCTCGTTTCTGTCCGCTCACTCCCGCCCCGCATAGCACCCTATCTAGGCCGCGCCGACCCTCCTGACAGCTACCCCGCCCTAGCCCAGCGGTGACCGCCTCCGCGCGCACGCCCAGGTCGCGCGTTCGAGTCCCGCGCGCCGCGCTCTGCCGATGCGAGCACCGATCTGTCCTCTGCTCGCGGAGAAGAGGAACAGTACGGCCGCACTTTTTGCCGATAACCCCCTGCTGCTTTGCGTGTGCAACCCGCGGTCTAGCCTGGCCCATCTGTCTGTCTCGGTGAGGTTTTGCAGAAAAGCCCTCTGTTTTCTCTGGCCGTAACCCGCGCTCCTTTTTGGCCCACCAGTCAGCCGTCGTTCGATCTTGCAAAAGAGCGCCCCTAGTATCTTAGTCTCAACCCGCGCTCCCTCGCTGTGCCGCGTGGCAGCCCCACACCCGTCCGCTGGCGCGTGGGTCCGCTTGTGCCGTGGCCCCACATGTCATTCGCTTGAGCTAGATTAGGCCGCAGTGTAAAAACCTTTTCTGCGCAGTGAGCTGCTGAGTCAGCCAGTGGCCCCACCAGTCAGTGTCTGAGGCTAGATAAACTTGAGTATACAAAGTATTTCTGCTTTCCTGTTTAAATTCAAATCTTTTCAAATTTAATTCAAAATCAAATTTAAATCTGTTTTTAAATAACTTTTAAAATACAAATCCAAATAATGCATATAATATATGTTTTGAAAACAGAAAAATATGAGGAATTCAAATATGCCATTCAAAATATATTTTGTACACTTTATTTTCCAAGTTAATTAAAATTACAATAAAATGCCCTTTTGACTTATTAAATTAATAACTTTTGTTTTATAACTCCAAATTTAACAAATGATATGTCTAAAATGATTAGCTCGACGAGACCTTTCTGTTTATGCATTCCATGTTTTGATTTGAAGCATGCATCATATAAATATAATGTGTACAGCAACTAATATGAGGTTAGAATGTGGTTAAAACTCAATAAAATGCTTTATTATTGTTTTCCACACCTCACCCATGCCATGCTACTTTATTGCCATGCAAATTGTGCATCATTCATCATGGCATGATTGTTTGCTTGATGCATTTTATTCATATGCTTGTGCCCTTTATCTATGTTGGCCCTTGTTTGTTTGGTTCTTCTCGAATAGACGCTAAGCAGGGGATATATCAAGAAACCCAGGAGCACTACCCAGATCCATCCCTTGCTTCAACTGAGCTGCCAGGCAAGCACTACCACATGCTTGCATACATATAGTACCTATTGCCTCTTTCTTACTCTTGCATCATTGAGTCGCGATTGTATTAAATTGAATCCCAAGTATTGCATAGCCTTTACTTTTAAACCCCACCGAAGCTTGTTCCTCCATCCCATGAGCCATTACTACAGGAGTTGTTTGAGCCATGCGAGTCGTAGAACAGCATGTGTAGGGTATGTGAGTGTCTGATGGATAACGAGGTACCTATACAACTTAATCTGATTAGTAATGGGATAACTAATGAAAGTGGCATCGGTGAGCCATATTCGCTATTTGGTTTTTCAGGCTCACTTGTGTCCCGTAGGACCCCGAGTACTTGATTCCTGTTCCTTGAATATTCGCGCTATCCACATCCGGGAGGCTTATGAACCCCCCTGAGCCAGAGCTTGATTCATTCTTATTTCTTGGGGCCACAAACTAGTTTGAGGTTTTATTTACTATCCTGTACTTATGCCATGCTTTACTGCTTTATTTAAATTGTGCGAGGTACTACACACTGTACTGTTTAGGGCCGTGACCCGTTTTTGCTGTATCGACAAGCCCAGTCACACTTTCGGGTTCCCAGTCGTTTACAACCGGCCACACAAACCTTGAGTCCGTCTCGTAGCCAGCCAGCTTCGTTGCGGGTAGCTTAATGGGGTGGCCCCCTGAAATATTCTGAATCCTGTGATCGCTTTGTCGTGACTGCCTTGTTGGTTTTGATTTGGTTTTTCCGAGGTTGATCGAGTGTGTGTTGCTATTTGTGCACCCCTGCAGGGTAAAACTTTCTGAAAGCCGTGTCCGCGTTTATGGACGACTTGGAGCACAGTTTCTCGATCATAGACAAGAATAACTAAAGTACCGCTTCTAATTTGACTAAGTACCTGACTAGTAAATAGTGCAACACTCATGGAATGGATAATAAAACTGCCAACGGATGGGGGGGGGGGGGGTTGTTTGTCCGCTTCCTCGTCGGTAAGCGAGGAGGAGGATGGATCTGTGGATATTACCGTTATAACTGTTATAACTGTTGTTATTAATTCACGGACATCCGTCTATCTCTGGTTAGGCGGATGGTTAGCGAGTATCTATAGAACTGTTAGGGTTTATCTTTTGCTGCAATTGCGTCACCCCAGGTTGTGTCCCCTTTAGCGGCATAAGGACTTGCTGAGTACCCCTAGGGTCTCACACGATAAATTATTGGTTCAGATGAACAGGTACACTCGCAAGAGGGATACTGGGTGGAGGAGACGGATGATGTGGGCAACGATCATTCGGTGTAGAGATTCCGGGAACGGGGATCCGTGAGATCTGTGGGCGGGATCTGCTTATTTATGGGGCATCTTATGCCGATTTGCTTCTTATCCGTACTCGGATTTTGTCTTCCGCTTCCGCCTGATACTCTGTTGATTGATGTATGAGGAGATATCCTAAACTATTATATCTATCTAGGATATTTGGATCTTGCCGTATGGCGTTGCTATATTTCCTTTCTTTTTAGATGGAATGGCTCTGATGTACTGTTGTATGGTGGCTTGCATACATACCCATTTGTGTATGTAGTTGATCCCTTCGCCTGCCGATTACGCCGCCCGTTCTTGTCCCGATGTTTGGAAATGGTTGGGACGGCCGAAAGGTCTACCTGTGAGTGGCATTTGGGCCCCACCGTACTATTTCAACCATTTCTTCTCATCCAGGCTTGTAACTAGGAGCGTAATTCACCAAGGTAGTTACAACTGGTTGCGTTCAGTCAACAAGGATCTGGTAACCGTCGGATGCACTGATGCTGAGAAGGTGAGGTTTGCCGCTCACCTACTGGAAGGACCAGCCGCTTCTTGGTGGGACACTTTTCAGATCACCCACCCGCTGGATACTGTGACTTGGGAAATGTTTGAGGATGGTTTCAGGACCAACCACGTGTCTTCAGGAGTTCTGAGCCTGAAGAGGAAGGAGTTCCGCAACTTGCGCCAAACCAATCGCACCGTGGCCGAGTACATTGAGGAGTTCAACAACCTGTCTTGTTATGCACCTGAGGATGTTGACACTGATGCAAAAAGGAGGGAGAGATTCCTGGATGGCCTCAGTGATGAGCTTTCAGTGCAGCTACTGGTGGTTTATTGCCCCACTTCCCAGGAGCTTATGGACAAGGCCAGGATCTTGGAAGGGAAGCACAAACAGGTGGAGAACCGCAAGAGAAAGAGCAATAATCACCACTCTGGTTCACATCACAAGTCTCGCACTTCATATGATGGATACTCCAAGCATGGAGGAAGTGACCATGGGAGCCATGACCGCCACCACCATGGAGGCGATGGGCATCGTCATGACAACCATAGGAGCAGTCACCACAGCCACAAGGGAGGACACTCTCACCACTCTGGAGGACACGGTGGACATGACCGCAACCGTTATCGCAGCTTTGTGAAGAAGGATCTGAGTGAGGTGACGTGCTTCAAGTGTAAACAGAAGGGACACTATGCTGACAACTGTCCGGAGAGGAAAGGACTGAAGCCAACCAACAACGAGAAGGCCACAGTGAACCACATGAATGTGGAGGAGATTCCAGATGAGCCTGACCTTGTGATTGGTAAGTTTCCAATCAACACTCACCCTGCACTTATACTTTTCGATACTGGTGCATCGCAATCATTCATATCAAGGGCATTTGTGGATAAGTATAAGTTACCTACTGAGTCTATGAAAAGGTCTATTAGAGTGAGTTCACCTGGAGGAGATATGATAGCTAGTGCGGGATGCCGCAACTTGACCGTGAGGATTGGAACACACAACTTCATTGCACATCTAGTAGTGTTGGAATCACAGGGATTAGATGTCATTCTGGGTATGGATTGGATGTCTATGCATGAGGGACACATAGATTGTGCACAGCGAGCTGTTTCACTCAAAACCCCGGATGGTAAGAGGATTAGATTCAAGTCAGCTATACGACCAGGAAGGTGTAAGTTGAATTCTCTTCAGGGGGTTAGCATGGATACTGTGCCAATGATTAGGGATTACCCTGACGTGTTTCCGGAAGAGCTGCCAGGGATGCCACCTGACAGGGAAGTAGAGTTTCTTATCGACCTGATGCCGGGAACAGGACCAATAGCAAAGAAACCATATAAGATGGATGTGGATGAGCTGAAGGAATTGAAGAAGCAGTTGAAAGAGCAACTGGAAAAGGGATTCATTCAGCCTAGTTCGTCGTCATGGGGTGCACCTGTTCTGTTTGTGGAGAAGAAAGACAGCAGCAAGAGATTAGTAGTGGACTATCGCTCGCGGAATGAAGTAACCATCAAGAACAAGTACCCTCTGCCGAACATAAATGATTTGTTTGATCAACTGGAAGGAGCGAAGGTGTTCAGCAAGATTGATCTGCGATCAGGCTACTTTCAATTGAAGATCCGGGAGGAGGACGTACCAAAAACCGCCTTCACCACTAGGTATGGTTTATATGAGTATACAGTTATGTATTTTGGACTAACGAATGCCCCGGCATATTTCATGACCATGATGAACAAGGTATTTATGGAGTACTTAGACAAGTTCGTGGTGGTGTTTATTGATGACATACTGATATATTCCAAGGATGATGCTGAGCATGAGAAACATCTGCGACTGATTATGGAGAAGCTGAGGGAACACAAGTTGTATGCCAAATTCAGCAAGTGTGAATTCTGGCTTAACACTGTTGGATTTCTTGGACACGTAGTGTCAGGAGAAGGAGTCGCTGTTGATCCAAGCAAAGTGACTGCAGTAACTGAGTGGGAAGCACCCAAGAATGCGGGTGAGATTCAAAGCTTTCTAGGACTTGCTGGATATTACAGGAGGTTCATTGAAAACTTTTCCAAGATTGCTAAGCCGATGACTGAACTTCTGAAGAAGGAGAGGAAGTTCGAATGGACGGATGTGTGTGAAGCTAGCTTTTAGGAACTGAAGCGTCGCCTAGTAACCGCACCTATTCTGTGTCTACCTGATCTTCAGAAGGATTTCCAAGTGTACTGTGACGCTTCTCGACAGGGACTTGGGAGTGTGCTGATGCAAGATGGGAGAGTGGTGTCATATGCCTCGCGACAACTTAAACACCATGAGCGGAATTACCCCACACACGACTTGGAGTTAGCGTCAGTGGTTCATGCGCTCAAGGTATGGAGGCATTACTTAATGGGAAAACACTGTGATGTGTACACCGACCACAAGAGCCTGAAGTACATATTCACGCAGAAGGAACTGAACATGAGGCAAAGGAGATGGTTGGAACTTATCAAGGACTATAATATGAACCTACAATACCACCCAGGAAAGGCCAATGTAGTAGCAGATGCTCTGAGCCGGAAGGTTTATGCCAATGGATTGACAATTGGTGAATTGCCCGAGGATTTGTGCAAGCAATTCAAGGACCTTATACTGGAGGTAGTATCTGAAGGATACTTGGCAACAATGGAAGTCCAACCAACGCTACAGGACAGAATCAGGAAAGCTCAAGTGGGAGACAAAGAGATAGATGAAGTTAAGGAAAAGATGAAGGAAGGTCGAGCAAGGGAATTCCGCGAGGATGAGCAAGGAACATTGTGGTATGGAGATCGCTTGTGCGTTCCCAACGATCCGGAGTTAAGGAAGTTGATTCTGCAGGAAGCCCATGACTCGCCGTACTCTATACATCCGGGCAATACGAAGATGTATATGGACCTAAAGGACAGATTCTGGTGGAACAACATGAAAGGAGACATCGCAGAGCATATTCCCCTATGTGATGTATGTAGCCGAGTAAAGGCGGAACACCAGAAGCCAGCAGGTTTGCTACAGCCATTGCCCGTGCCGGATTGGAAGTGGGATAGAGTGGGAATGGATTTTATCACAGGATTGCCCAGGACCAGGTCAGGATATGACTCTATTTGGGTAGTGGTCGACCATTTGACCAAGGTAGCCCACTTTATACCGGTAAAGACGACCTATACGAGTGCAAAGTTGGCCAAGAATTACATGGACAGGATTGTGTGCCTACATGGAGTTCCCAAGAGTATCGTATCTGATAGAGGCACCCAATTTACCTCGCACTTCTGGCGCCAGCTGCACGAGTCACTTGGTACTAGATTGGAGTTTAGCACAGCGTTTCACCCACAGACCGATGGACAGACCAAGAGAGTGAATCAGATTTTGGAAGACATGCTGAGAGCTTGCGCCTTGGCTCATGGTTCTAGTTGGGATGAGAATTTGCCATACGCTGAGTTTTCCTACAACAACAGCTATCAAACCAGCATCAAGACGTCACCGTTCGATGTGCTATATGGGAAACGGTGCCGAACACCATTGCTATGGGATGGAGTAGGAGAACGTCAGTTGTTTGGACCTGATTTGATCAAGGACGCTGAGGAGAAGGTGGCCTTGATTAGGGACAGGCTGAAGGTAGCACAATCAAGGCAGAAGAGCTACGCTGACGCCAAGCGTAAGGAAGTGGTGTATGAGATAGGTGATAGAGCATACCTCAGAGTGTCGGCGCTTCGTGGAATCAAGAGATTTGGAATTAAGGGTAAGCTGGCACCTCGATTTATTGGACCGTATAGGGTCCTAGCACGCAAAGGATAAGTTGCTTATCAGTTGGAGTTGCTAGAGGCTCTGTCCGCTGTTCACAATGTGTTCCACGTGTCCCAGCTGAAGAAGTGCCATCCGAAGATGGTGGATACACCATTGAGAGACACTGTACCGCTAGAGGAGGTTCAGCTTGAGAACGACTTGACCTATGAGGAGAAATCGGTCAAGATTTTGGAGACAGCGGAGAGGATTACCCGTACCAAGACGATCAGGTTTTGCAAGGTACAGTGGAGCCACCACACCGAAGAGGAAGCCACTTGGGAGCGTGAGGATGACATCCGAGAGGACTACCCACACCTATTTGCTAGTCGCGCCGAATCTCGGGGACGAGATTCATCTTAAGGGGGTTAGTCTTGTCACATCCCAAATTTTAGATTTGGTTCTGCATATCATTCATATCATTGCATCATACTTTTCCACGCAAAACCGTCGATTGAAAGGAATCGGCGAAACGCTATCTTCGAAACCCTTTTCTTTTCTACTACGAGGCTCCCGCGGGAGGCATTAGAAGAACTAGTGTTGCTACCCTTGTAGCCTAGTGGTTTCGCTCAACCCTTGACCCTAGATTGATCCCCTCGATTTTACAAAACCGTAGGAGCAGGAATCGCTCGATTCAGAGCTCGTACGGAAAAGTTGCGGCCGTTTTATTAAAAATTAGAAAATCGGGCCGATTTTCCGAGTCCGTATCCAACCGCGTCCCGAATCGGACTAGGTCCCGCGAAAGGGCCCCACATAAGAGGCCACCCCGGCCTCGATTCCTGCACCAGCCGCCGCCTCCTGGAACCGCCCCCGCGCACCTCGACCCGCGTGCCCTGCCGCCGCCTCGGCCTCCGTGCCCCGCCTCCCCAGGTACGCCGCCCTGCCCCAGCCGGCGCTGCTCCGCAGCCGCCGCCGCACGCAGCCGCGCGCTATCGCGCGCGCCAGCCCGCCGCCGCCCACGCAGCCGCCACCCCGCGCCTCGCCGCTGCAGCCGCGCGCCGCTGCTGCCGCTGCATGCCGTGCGGCTCGCCGCTGCTGCTGCTGCCCACGCGCCGCCTCGGCCCCGCAGCCGCGCCGCTGCCGTTGCTGCGCGCGCGCTGTCTTGCGCCGCCGCTCGTCGTTCGCGCTGTCACGCCGCCGTTGAGTGATCGCCTCGAATCCACGCTAACCGTCTCTCTCTTCCGCGCAGGAGAAACGCCGTCGCCGGAACCGATCGCCGCCACCGTCCGGAACTCGCCGCCGTTCGCTTCGCCGTTTGTCCCCGGTGAGTCCGCAGCCGCCGTTAGATTTCAGATCAGCGGTTCAGATCAACCGTTGATCGGTCAGACCCAGGCGTTGACTAGTCAGACGCCCAGTCAGCGCCCAGTCAGCAGACGCATTGACCAGTCAACAGACACAGTTGACTGGTTATTTTCGTTAATCGTTTTAGTTGACAGATTTCGGTAGAAACTTGTAAATTGCATAGAAATTAAACCGCTGGGCCAAAAATTGCAAATAAAATATGTGTAGATTCAGTGAGTCGTGTAGAATCTTTCTGTACCTTAGTTTCACACTTTTGCAGCAAGATTCAGTACAGTTTAATCAAATGAGTTAATGGCCTTTTTGGAGTAATTAATTCGTAGAAAAAGATCCGTAGCTCCAAAAATCGCGTGTGATATATCTCTGGATTCAGTGGAACGAGGGGAATCTCATCGAGAATTAAAAGATAGGCTTACACTAAAAACTTCTGCAGAAACTGCCTAGTGGCTTTCTGCAGTGTTTTAATTACTCGGGGAGTTTTATAATTCCTTTTTGAGTAATTCCAGTTGGTACTGTTCCTAAATAGCAATGCCTATACAGTAGATTTTTCCCAAGATTTTACAAACAGTATACTACCGGTAGTGAATTAATTGAATTCTAGCTCTAGTTTTGAGCACTATATCTTCATAACAGTTTTCCTTGCGCTAAAACTATTTTCCATGCATGCAATCAGTAGAATTATTGAATAGGACTATGTGGTGCAGCGGTAGAACCAATTCATTTGCCTTGCATACCTTCATGCATCATCTTTGTTGCATATGCTTGTGGATTGTTTGTTTATGCTTGCTATTGTATCGTGTAGATTGTGACGAGTGCAACGCTTGCTCGTTTGTGGATTGTTCTTCCGACCGCTACAACCAAGGCAAGTAGATGTTACTTTGTTCATGATATCGTCCTACTATTTTCAATGCATTGCCGTGTATTTTGTAGATGCATTTGTAGGATGATACTATCGCTATGCTACGTCCTATTATGTGGTAGGGATTTCCTTATAGATGAACCACCGTTGGTAGATGTGCTTAGCCATGCTATGTTGAACGAGGGCTGGGTTACATAATTGAGACTTGTTTCTAAAAGTATTGGTTTGTGAAAACTAAAACAACTTAATCAATGAATCTCCTAGGTGTGATGGTATTGATAATTTTTGGTGGTTTCATTGCGGAAAGGCACCCAGGTATTAAGAGAGAATGATTGGCTTCTTTATTGTGTAGCTTACGTGTACAACCATGTGCCAATAATGAAATGGGCGGTTGGTTGGACTTAGTAGGTTGTGATAACTCGAACCCGTGTATCCAGAGATGTAGAATTTTGGTAGGTTGGACCGGTGCGCGTCGGGATTGGGGTGCTACTTCCCGAACAGTCTCTTCTTGGACTTCTCCCTATCATCACCCAAAATGAGAGTGATGGTACGAGCTGGGCTGGCCAAGTCACATGGGTAAAGTGTACTAACCCCTGCAGGGTGTATAATCTAATCGATTAGCAGTGTCCCCGGTTATGGACAACTGAGTTGCTTGATATTGATTCCATGACATGTTTCTCGCTCATTCCAATTTTCATAATTGTTTTAACATTGTTGGGTTAACTTAATTGGGATCTTTTCAAAGAAAATTAAAACTTTTTATGAAAGTAGGACAAATGTATTTGCAAATGCAAGCCAGACACAGCTCCACTTGCCAAATATGCATGTAGATGTTAGTACTATTGTCTCCATTACTAGCTCTACTTGCCATACATTCCATGTATGGAACCTTCGGGGCTGCTATGTTTCATGTTGCAGGATACTCCGATTCTGAGTAATCGATATAGGCCACGGTACTCCACTCGGCACTTGTTCACTTGTGGGCAATTTGAAGAATGGAGGATTTACTTTATTTATGTTGCTACCTGAATAATTTGAGCTAGCCTTAGGCTAACCTTTTATTGTAATAATGGTACTCTGGATCTTTGTTATTTATGATACACGGATATTTTGCTATGTTATTCATCTCATTCTATTGTGGGCCAATAAACCGATCCAGGGATTGGCATGTCACATAGAAGCCACGGTCTTTTCGGAACCGCGGTGTTACATGTATGCCATGCTGTGTACTAGACCGGATGTGTCCAATGCTCTTAGTTTGACGAGCAGATATCAAAGTGATCCAGGAGTGGAACACTGGACAGCCGTGAAGAACATCCTAAAGTACCTAAATAGGACTAAAGAAATGTTCTTAATCTATGGGGGTGATGAACAGCTCGTCGTAAAAGGTTACGTCGATGCTAGTTTCGACACTGACAAGGATGATTCTAAATCTCAGACAGGATACGTGTATATTTTGAATGGAGGAGCTGTGAGCTGGAGAAGCTGCAAGCAAAGCGTGATCGCGGGATCTACAGTAGAAGCAGAATACATGGCTGCTGCAGAAGCGTCAAGTGAAGGAGTTTGGATCAGGAACTTCATCACTGAGCTTGGCGTGGTTCCAAGTGCATTGGACCCACTGGAGATATTGTGTGACAACACTGTCGCCATAGCACTCGCTAAGGAACCAAAATATCATCCAAAGACCAAGCATATCAACCGCAAGTTTCATATAATCCGAGATTATATAGCAGATGGAGATCTGAAGATTAGCAAAGTACATACAGATCTGAATGTCGCAGATCCATTGACTAAACCTCTTCCACGTGTAAAACATGATCAGCACCTTAGTGCCATGGGTGTGAGATTGTTGCTAGACGTAAACTAGATTATTGACTCTATCGCAAGTGGGAGACTGTTGGAATTATTCCCTAGAGGCAATAATAAAGATGTTATTATTATAATTCTTGTTCATGATAATGTTTATATTCCATGCTAGAATTGTGTTAAGCGGAAACTTTAATACTTGTGTGGTTTGTGAACAACACCGTGTCCCTAGTACGCCTCTATGGACTAGCTCATTGATTAATGATGGTTAAGGTTTCCTAACCATGGACATGAGTTGTCAATTAATAATGAGATCATATCATTAGGAGAATGATATGATGGACAGACCCAAACTAAGCAAAGCAATTAGATCGTGTCATCGTGTTCATCTTTGTGAAGCTTTTCTTATGTCAAATATTGTATTCCTTAGACCATGAGATAATACAACTCCCTGGTATCGGAAGAAAGCTTTGAGGTCATCAAACGTCATCCTATGAGAGGGTGATCATAAAGGTGTCTCTCAGGTGATCGGAAAATACCTGTTGGGTTGTATGTATCGAGATGGGATTTGTCCCTCCCAAGTCGGAGAGATATACTTTGGGCCCACTCGATAATCGATATCAACACCGCTTGCAAGCATGTGGTTAAGGAGTTAATCACTGTCACATCCCAAGATTTTCCAAATCTTGTAATGTGAAAAATAAATGAATAAAATAAAACTTTGTTGATTTTCAGGATAAGAAGAAACTTTTTGATTCCAATTGGAAACTTTCAAACCTATTTTGATTAAGATAAATCCTAAAGGGATTTAAAAGTTAAATAAACAATAAAGTTAAAAAAATATTTAAAATTACTATTTTGGATCTTTAAATAAAAGATTTGGTTTTCAAAAGAAAAGGTAGATTTATAAATAAGGATTATTTTATGGAGCCAAAATAAACCTTGGTCAAGCTTTTGAAATAAAACATTTTGTTTTGATAAAAATAGTAAAGGTTTATTTAAACAAAATAATGAGGATTTAATATCCAATTTTATTAAAGTAAAGGATTTTCCCATTTTAAATAAAACATCAAAACTTATTAAATTATTTTAAATAAGTTTTCCCAAGTATTTTATATTCTCAAGTAAAACCTACTAAAGTGTTTTGGTTTTATTTTAGATTTCAAAATAAAGATTTTAATAAAACAAATCCTATTTGATTTAATAACTAAGGTCCATTTTATTTAAATATTAATGGACCCTAAAATAAAAATGTTATTTTATTTTAAACAAGTGTTCCAAATATCTTTTATTTTCAAATAAAACCTACTGATTTGGTTTTGATAATATTTAGTTTTCAAATGGAGATTTTATTAAATAAATCAAAACCCATTAGAATTAATAATTAAGATCTATTTTATTTAATTATTAAATAGATCCTAAAAATAAAAATTATTATGTTTTTTTGGGATTTGGTTTATGTTGTTAAACAGAACCAAAACTCAATATAAAGTTTGGTGGAAGTTGTTTTGAATTGGTTGTTTGATTTGTTTGTTGAATTGATTGTTGAATTTCAAAATAGAAAAAGAATTGGAAAAAGGAAAAGATTCAGAACAGGAAAAAATAATAAGAAAAAGACCCAGCCCAACAAACTGGCCCAACAAGACCCAGTCTAGCCCACCTACTCTCTCCCATGGCGAAACGTTTTTCACTGTAGACAGAACCCGCAGAGCAACTGACTTGTGGACCCCAACTCCACTCCCTTTCTTTCGCTGACGGGCAGACCCCACCGCCAGCTCACCGTCTTCAACCGCGAACCTGTTCCTCCCCTCACCTCGCCGGCCGTTTCTGGCTATAATCGCACGAGTAAATTCGCTTCAATGCCGCGTGATCAACGCCCCCTGACCACACTCGCTTAAACGCCATCGTTCCCTCCCCATTTTCGCCCAGTCACATTACCTTAGCGCGCCCCCAGGCCGCAGAATTTTGCCCTACACTACCACTGCTCCGACGACTCTCCGGTGCAAATTCCGGCGACCCCGCGCCGCCCCTTGCCTCATCAACCACGCACACATACTCCCCACCTCCTGGCGCATCTGTCCGTGCCTTTCGTTCAACTGCGGGCGCCCCAGAACGCCGTATTCGACAAGCTCCGAGCGCCGCCGCGTCTGGTTCTTCTCCGACGACCTCCCCCTGGTAAGCTAGACCACCCCGCGCCTTCTCCTTCACGCACGCATCTTCGCCAGGACTGTGCGCATCTGACCCTGTCTTCCGTTTTCCCTAGTACGCGCTGTAGCCTCGTCCTCGACGACGTCTGAGCAAGCCCGACGCCGACGACGTCTCCGACGAGCAATCGCCACCGTTCCCGTGCGCCCCCTGCCCAACGGCGAGCACCTTGAGCATCAGAATGTCACCGTGATCACTGTAAGCACCCTCACCTCCTCCCTCGCTTCTTAGATAGCCGGCACTGTCCACGTCTGACCGCGCCGCCAGTCGCCGCCGCGTCAGCGCCGCTGCCAAATGGTCAAAGCAATAGGGTCCATTGGATCTCGATCTGACGGATAAGATTAGAAATAAGCGAAGAGGTAAGTAGCGTCTGCGCGCCGTGCGATATGACTTGATCCAACGGTCTGTGTTAGTCGATCCACGCGAAACGTTTTCGACGAATAGGAAACAGACACGTGTCCCAGAGTTGGTTTTAAAAACAGAATTTGATCAATTAGACTTGTGATTTTGTAAATTGCACAACTTTTCAACCACACGTCCAAAATTTGCAAACTTTATATCAATGGAATCAGTGGAACAAGCCCTAGCCAACCATGCCATTTGTTTTTGCAGAAAGCCTCTGGAAAAATGTTTGTTTTTGCAGAAACATTTGTATGCTTGTTTAGATTATAAAAATTGTTCCAAAATGTTTTTGGGGATAAAATCTTTGGCAATTGGATTGATTTGAACCTACTGACCATAGGAAACACTTTGTGGATTCAAAAATGTATTTGGTGAAACAAAATAATGATTCTTTGACTTAAAACCATTTCTAGTCAAATAGAAATATGGTTTATTTGTTAAAAATGGTTTTGGAAGAAAACCTTTGGGAAATGTTTTGTTTTAAACTCTCTGACCCTAAACATAAAGTTTTGTGGTTTGAAAACAGATTTTGTGAGCCCTATAGATTAATGCCTTAGAAAAAACATTTCTACACCACATAAAATGATACCTTGTTTTGAAAATGGTTTATGAAGTGAAATCTTTTGCAAATGACTTTGCCACTTTATAAAATGACCAATAGGTGTTTCCAAATGTTTATG
Organism: Avena sativa; assembly: GCA_916181665.1. Taxonomy (NCBI): domain Eukaryota; kingdom Viridiplantae; phylum Streptophyta; class Magnoliopsida; order Poales; family Poaceae; genus Avena; species Avena sativa. Next base: position 245,065,046 of record OV702297.1, read on the forward strand.
ACCCATTAGGAACCACTTTTTCAAATAAAACAAAGCTTGGCATGCTTACATGCATTATCTTGTTTATATGATTTTATGTGATGAATTGCTTGATTGGTAGATTGAAGTTGTGCCTTGCTTGATTAAATTGTAGTGACTTGAAGAGTGTGATTGTAGCAAGGACAAGGGGTGAACTTATACTCTATCAAAAAGGCAAGTGATGCTTCATACCTTTTGTCCCATTACTTTCACTATGCATTAGTGATTTTCTCTAAGTAAAACTTGCATGGTATTTTGCTAAGTATAAACCTTGCTATAGGAAAACCTAGTAGATGAAACCTTAGTAGAAATCTTCCTAAGTTAAGATTCCTATTACTATCAATCTTAGATTATCTAATAGAAAACAAGGGTGGAATATACATTCACACTATGGAAAAATTTCTAAGCCTGAGGACTTGTGTTTTTGTTTAATAAAACAACTAAGTTAATGAATCACCTGGGTGGAATGGTAATTGCTTGGTGGTTTTTGGTTGAGTGGTTCACAAGGCCCATGTCTATGGTTGACCTTGTGTATCTCACTTGTGGATGGCCACCCAGGAACAAAGAGATTTGAGATGTCAAATGTTGAGAAGCTTCAAGTGCAGCCACTTGGCATTATGGGCTCTGCCTGGATCATATAGGTTGCAAGAACTTAGCCATATGGACCGTTGGTGGTAGAGTTTGATAGGTTGGAGCGCGTCCATTGTGGTCTAAGGGAAGGCTTCTGAAAAGATCTTGTCTTGGGAAACCAAGTCTTGTGGGGAAAGTGTACCACCTCTGCAGAGTGTAAAATCTAAGTACTTAGCCATGTCCGTGGTAAAGGACAATTTGAGCATTAAGACATGGAAGCAATCAAGAATCTCATCATTCAAATTTCTAAGTTAAAAACTTGTGGTTGAACAAGGGTTAAAGGATCTTCAATCTTTGATTGAGAAAAATGATTTTGTCAAGCAAAAACTTAGTATTTTCAAATGATAAGGAAAATCTATTTTGAGCAATGCAAGCCTCAACTCCACTTAGCCAAATGCATATAGATGATAGACTCCACTATACTACCATAGTATCACTTGCCAATACAATTCAAATGTATTGACCCTTGTGGCTGTAACTTGTTATGTTGCAGGTTTGATTGATTTAGTGAAGTGTGTTGATTAGGATTACAAAGTCTACAACCAACATGTCTGCCTGTGGCACTTTGAAGATGAAGGACCCCATGCTTATAGTTATTCTGCTGCAATGTAATGTAATAGCCAAATGAGCTATGTAAGATGTAATAAAATTATGTTATTCCTGGTTATAAAGTTGTATTATGACCTTTGTTTCTTGATATTACATCTTAACTGTGGATGCTAGCTATTGATCCAGGGACTAGCATTGTAAACACAGGGGACTCTACCTTATATTAAAGGTTGGGACCCTTACAGATGGTATCAGAGCATTGTGTTGCCTATAGGATTTGTAAACCTAGGATTGGACAAAAACCCTTAGAAAAATAGGAGTTGTATTTGTTCCAAAACTTATTTACAAACAATCTTGTAAACTCTTTCCTCAACCATTTTGGTTTTTAATTCTACATCTCTTCTATTTCAACTTGATGGAAAAACCTACCCCATGGCGAAAGACTTCACCATGTGCAAAGGACTTCATCAACTCTAATGACTTCAACATCTTCAACTCTAATGACTTGAACTTCTTCAACTCTAATGACTTCAACATCTTCAGCATATTCACCAAGGACTTCAACCATGGTTATCACTAAGGACTACAAGTGAGACAAGAAATATTGCCAAGATTTGAAGACTAAGGAAACACAACTTAGAAGGAACCTACATCACCCTTGAAGTTTTGTGACCAAGAGGTTTCCCAAGGAAACCATGACCTTATGCAAGAAGAATCAACCAAGAAGGATGGAAAGATCACAAGTGAACCATATAGATGGACCACCATATTTAGTTTAAGTCAAACACACCAACTTATGTGGTGTAACAAAAATATTTTTGGTTGCCTAAAAATATGCTTGAAACTTGTTGTTTGAGTGGAATGTTTGCTTGAGATTGCTTGCACATTGCTTGAGTGAATTGTGATGTATGTGATTAGAATTATTCCCTTAGAAATATTTTGCCTATTCTAATCCCAATCCAACCCCAAACAGATGACTACTCCAAGAGACTCCAACATCAAGGATGATGACAACAACAACAACCAAGAGGACAACATGAGAGAACTTATAGCAACCCAAAACTAGTTGAGCCAAGAGACAACCCAGCTTTTAGCCAACAACAATGGACTAGACCCAGCCATACAAAGGATTTTGAAACTTCAATTCCAATTGTTGCAAGGATTGGTTACTCAAATGATCAACATGGGAGAAAACTTTTCCCAAAGAGCTAATGACAACAAGGATGACAAAGATGCTATTCTAGAAGGAACCCAAGCTAGCAATACTTGTGGAGACAAGGATCATGCATCCAAGGAGCATGAAGATCAATGCCCCAAGAAGAGAGAAAGATTTCCCACCTTTGAAGAGCATGGACTAGAAGAACTCCTAGCTTTGGAGAGACCCAAAAAGAAGAAGAAGGACATAAGCCAGTTGCAATGTTACAATTGCAAAGATAAGGGACACTATGCCAGTGACTGCCCAGAAAAGAAGAAGAACCAAGGAAACAAACAAGAAGAATTGTTACCCAAGGAAAAGAAAGATATTAGCCAAGTGTGGTGCAACAACTGCAAAGAGCTAGGACATTATGCAAGCAACTGTCCAGAAAAGATGAAGCACAAGATAAACCAGCCCATGAAGGATCTCAGCCTTGTCACATGTTTCAAGTGTGAAAACAAAGGACACTATGCAGATGTTTGCAAAGAGAAGTTTCCTCAGGACCCCAAGAAGGCCAATATGTAATTTAGTTTGAATATTTTAAGGGTGGTAGTACCCTAGTTGTTTTGAGCCTACTTGTAACCCCTAGCCTCCCCAAATCTCGGGACGAGATTTATTTTAAGGGTGGTAGCCTGTCACATCCCAAGATTTTCCAAATCTTGTAATGTGAAAAATAAATGAATAAAATAAAACTTTGTTGATTTTCAGGGTAAGAAGAAACTTTTTGATTCCAATTGGAAACTTTCAAACCTATTTTGATTAAGATAAATCCTAAAGGGATTTAAAAGTTAAATAAACAATAAAGTTAAAAAAATATTTAAAATTACTATTTTGGATCTTTAAATAAAAGATTTGGTTTTCAAAAGAAAAGGTAGATTTATAAATAAGGATTATTTTATGGAGCCAAAATAAACCTTGGTCAAGCTTTTGAAATAAAACATTTTGTTTTGATAAAAATAGTAAAGGTTTATTTAAACAAAATAATGAGGATTTAATATCCAATTTTATTAAAGTAAAGGCTTTTCCCATTTTAAATAAAACATCAAAACTTATTAAATTATTTTAAATAAGTTTTCCCAAGTATTTTATATTCTCAAGTAAAACCTACTAAAGTGTTTTGGTTTTATTTTAGATTTCAAAATAAAGATTTTAATAAAAAAAATCCTATTTGATTTAATAACTAAGGTCCATTTTATTTAAATATTAATGGACCCTAAAATAAAAATGTTATTTTATTTTAAACAAGTTTTCCAAATATCTTTTATTTTCAAATAAAACCTACTGATTTGGTTTTGATAATATTTAGTTTTCAAATGGAGATTTTATTAAATAAATCAAAACCCATTTGAATTAATAATTAAGATCTATTTTATTTAATTATTAAATAGATCCTAAAAATAAAAATTATTATATTTTTTGGGATTTGGTTTATGTTGTTAAACAGAACCAAAACTCAATATAAAGTTTGGTGGAAGTTGTTTTGAATTGGTTGTTTGATTTGTTTGTTGAATTGATTGTTGAATTTCAAAACAGAAAAATAATTGGAAAGAGGAAAAGATTCAGAACAGGAAAAAATAATAATAAGAAAAAGACCTAGCCCAACAAACTGGCCCAACAAGACCCAGTCCAGCCCACCTACTCTCTCCCACGGCGAAACGTTTTTCACCGTAGACAGAACCCGCAGAGCAACTGACTTGTGGACCCCAACTCCACTCCCTTTCTTTCGCTGACGGGCAGACCCCACCGCCAGCTCACCGTCTTCAACCGCGGACCTGTTCCTCCCCTCACCTCGCCGGCCGTTTCTGGCTATAATCGCACGCGTAAATTCGCTTCAATGCCGCGTGATCAACGCCCCCTGACCACACTCGCTTAAAAGCTAGCATTCCCTCCCCATTTTCCCCCAGTCACCTCACCTTAGCGCGCCCCCAGGCCACAGAATTTTGCCCTACACTACCACTGCTCCGATGACTCTCCGGTGCAAATTCCGGCAACCCCCGCGCCGCCCCTTGCCTCATCAACCATGCACACATACTCCCCACCTCCTGGCGCATCTGTCCGTGCCTTTCGTTCAACTGCGGGCGCCCCAGAACGCTGTCTTCGACAAGCTCCGAGCGCCGCCGCGTCTGGTTCTTCTCCGACGACCTCCCCCTGGTAAGCTAGACCACCCCGCACCTTCTCCTTCATGCACGCATCTTCGCCAGGACTGTGCGCATCTGTCTCTGTCTTCCGTTTGCCCTAGTACGTGTTGTAGCCTCGTCCTCGACGACGCCTGAGCAAGCCCGACGCCGACGACGTCTCCGACAAGCAATCGCCGTCGTTCCCGTGCGCCCCCTGCCCAACGGCGAGCACCTTGAGCATCAGAATGTCACCGCGATCACTGTAAGCACCCTCACCTCCTCCCTCGCTTCTTAGATAGCCGGCACTGTCCACGTCTGACCGCGCCGCCAGTCGCCGCCGCGTCAGCGCCACTGCCAAATGGTCAAACCAATAGGGTCCATTGGATCTCGATCTGACGGATAAGATTAGAAATAAGCGAAGAGGTAAGTAGCGTATGCGCGTCGTGCGATATGACTTGATCCAACGGTCTGTGTTAGTCGATCCACGCGAAACGTTTTCGACGAATAGGAAACAGACACGTGTCCCAGAGTTGGTTTTAAAAACAGAATTCGATCAATTAGACTTGTGATTTTGTAAATTGCACAACTTTTAAACCACACGTCCAAAATTTGCAAACTTTATATCAATGGAGTCAGTGGAACAAGCGCTAGCCAACCATGCCATTTGTTTAGTAAAAAGCCTCTGGAAAAATGTTTGTTTTTACAGAAACATTTGTATGCTTGTTTAGATTATAAAAATTGTTCCAAAATGTTTTTGGGGATAAAATCTTTGGCAATTGGATTGATTTGAACCTACTGACCATAGGAAACACTTTGTGGATTCAAAAATGTATTTGGTGAAACAAAATAATGATTCTTTGACTTAAAACCATTTCTAGTCAAATAGAAATATGGTTTATTTGTTAAAAATGGTTTTGGAAGAAAACCTTTGGGAAATGTTTTGTTTTAAACTCTCTGACCCTAAACATAAAGTTTTGTGGTTTGAAAACAGATTTTGTGAGCCCTATAGATTAATGCCTTAGAAAAAACATTTCTACACCACATAAAATGATACCTTGTTTTGAAAATGGTTTATGAAGTGAAATCTTTTGCAAATGACTTTGCCACTTTATGAAATGACCAATAGGTGTTTCCAAATGTTTATGACCCATTAGGAACCACTTTTTAAAATAAAACAAAGCTTGGCATGCTTGCATGCATTATCTTGTTTATATGATTTTATGTGATGAATTGCTTGATTGGTAGATTGAACTTGTGCCTTGCTTGATTAAATTGTAGTGACTTGAAGAGTGTGATTGTAGATAGGACAAGGGGTGAACTTATACTCTACCAAAAAGGAAAGTGATGCTTCATACTTTTTGTCCCATTACTTTCACTATGCATTAGTGATTTTCTCTAAGTAAAACTTGCATGGTATTTTGCTAAGTATAAACCTTGCTATAGGAAAACCTAGTAGATGAAACCTTAGTAGAAATCTTCCTAAGTTAAGATTCCTATTACTATCAAGCTTAGCTAATAGAAAACAAGGGTGGAATATACATTCACACTATGGAAAAATTTCTAAGCCTGAGGACTTGTGTTTTTGTTTAATAAAACAACTAAGTTAATGAATCACCTGGGTGGAATGGTAATTGCTTGGTGGTTTTTGGTTGAGTAGTTCACAAGGCCCATGTCTATGGTTGACCTTGTGTATCTCACTTGTGGATGGCCACCCAGGAACAAAGAGATTTGAGATGTCAAATGTTGAGAAGCTTCAAGTGCAGCCACTTGGCATTATGGGCTCTGCCTGGATCATATAGGTTGCAAGAACTTAGCCATATGGATAGTTGGTGGTAGAGTTTGATAGGTTGGAGCGCGTCCATTGTGGTCTAAGGGAAGGCTTCTGAAAGATCTTGTCTTGGGAAACCAAGTCTTGTGGGGAAAGTGCACCACCTCTGCAGAGTGTAAAATCTAAGTACTTAGTCATGTCCCTGGTAAAGGACAATTTGATCATCAAGACATGGAAGCAATCAAGAATCTCATCATTCAAATTTCTAAGTTAAAAACTTGTGGTTGAACAAGGGTTAAAGGATCTTCAATCTTTGATTGAGAAAAATGATTTTGTCAAGCAAAAACTTAGTATTTTCAGATGATAAGGAAAATCTATTTTGAGCAATGCAAGCCTCAACTCCACTTAGCCAAATGCATATAGATGATAGACTCCACGATACTACCATAGTATCACTTGCCAATACAATTCAAATGTATTGACCCTTGTGGCTGTAACTTGTTATGTTGCAGGTTTGATTGATTTAGTGAAGTGTGTTGATTAGGATTACAAAGTCTACAACCAACATGTCTGACTGTGGCACTTTGAAGATGAAGGACCCCATGCTTATAGTTATTCCGTTGCAATGTAATGTAATAGCCAAATGAGCTATGTAAGATGTAATAAAATTATGTTATTCCTGGTTATAAAGTTGTATTATGACCTTTGTTTCTTGATATTACATCTTAACTGTGGATGCTAGCTATTGATCCAGGGACTAGCATTGTAAACACAGGGGACTCTACCTTATATTAAAGGTTGGGACCCTTACAATCACAAAGTGATATCGCATTACGGAACGAGTAAAGTACTTGCTGTGAACGAGATTGAACTAGGTATGACGGTACCGACGATAAAATCTCGAGACGAATGGAATATATATATATGGTATTGTTTGAATCCTGGCATCGTGGTTCATCCGATATGATCATCGATGAATGTGTGGGAGTCAATATGGGTTTCCAGACCCCCGCTGTTGATTATTGATAGAAGATCATGTCTGCATGTTCTCGAACCCGAAGGGTCACACACTTAACGTGTCTCGACGCTAGGATAGATTGGATAATTGGTTTATGATTTTTTTTCGGAGTCTCATATGGAATCCGGGACATCACGAGAGGTTTCGGAGTGGTCCGGAGAATAAGATTCATATAAGGCGGTACAGTTTTTGGAGTTCGGAATTGTTCTGGGTTAATCGGTATTGTACCGGAAGCTTCTAGAACCTTCCGGAAGGGGACCAACGTGGCCCCACCTTCCGGGAGGGGCATGGGCCTATGAGGGAGTGCCCTGGCCGCATTGGGCCAGGGGCACAAGGCCCCATAGGTCCCAGCCGTCCAAGAAGGGATAAATCCTAATTGGACCTTCTAGAAGGGGGGGGTTTCCTTGCCCCCCACTCTTCCTCCTTGGCCGCCGGTTTTGGACTTGGGGGAGGGGCTAGGGCTGCCGCCCACCCCTCTATATAAAGAGGGCTGGGGGCACACCACCCTCCCACACCTTCCCCTCAAGCCAGTCGTCCTGCTGCCCTCCTCTCTCTCTCCCTCCCGACTGCGTGTAGGCGAAGCCCTGCTGCAGAAACTCTCCACCAATTGCACCGCGCCGTCGCATTGTAGATCCAAACCATCTCTCCACCATACTTGCTGGACCAAGGAAGGAGGAGACGTCGAGGTGCTGCACGTGTGCATCTCACGGAGGCATCGCCGCTTGTGGTGCTAGATCGGATCGGATCGCGAGGAGGAGAAGCGAGTACGACTACATCACCCACGTTCCGACGAACGTTCCGCTGTGCGAATGTTCAAGGGTATGAAGATCTAATCCAATCTCTCTCGTTGTTTGCATCTCCTAGATTAGATCTTAACTTCCCTCTGTTCGCATCCGTAGAAAATTTTGATTTACTATGCCGCGAAACCCTTCAGTAATCTCACCAAGTCGGCCTTATGTATCTTACTTGTCACTGGGTGAACAAATCCCGGTCTTGATTCATAAGCCTCAACCTGTTCCTCCGGAATACCCAACGTACACCTTTATAATCACCATTTCACTGAGGGACGGTTGATGCAGTCCAAACAGCCTCAGGAGACAGTGAATAATATGATCTCATGGTCTAAGGCAAAGGAGACTACATTTCTTACTATTGCAACGATGAACCTCGTGACTTGCTCGTGTCATAATCTTTGGGTAATGTCCATCACATCATTCACCAGTGATATGACCTCGTTGTCAACTGACAGTATCACCCATGATTGGGAAACCTTGATCATATGTTGCCCAACGAACTAGTATGAATAGAGGCTACTAGGAACTTATGTATCATGTCACACCTGTAGCAATGTTTCAACTTGATATAGTTATAGCATAGTATGAAAGTATTATGAACTTATTGAAATATTACAATAATAACTGTTTATTATTTGCCTCTAGGGAACATTTCCTCCAGTCTCCCACTTGCACTAGAGTACAAAGAGTATAGCTCACATTTATTAATCATAAACCATATCACATAGGTGTTTATTGATCATGCATGCTCATGGGAAATGTCCTGTCCTTTTTTTGTTTTACCGGATCAGTATGTCTTTTGCAAATTGTTAATTTCTTCCCAATTTTTACATTCACTCCATTATATCATAATGGGTTGACGTATTTGTTTGGCGATAGAGTGAGACTTTGTTTCTATTGTTTACAATGATGATCGATCAGTCAATTTAACTTTCACTATTTTCATGTGAACCTTTGAAACACACTTAGCAGAAGTCAAACTTCTTTAGCCAAACTATAACTCTATATATAGATATAGATCCTAGTGCATAACATGCAACTATGTGCCTAACTTCGCTTCTGCCAACCAGAACCTTGGGTTATATTATGTTGACAATGTGGTTAATTGAAGAGCCTATGACTGAGGCATAGGAGATGCAACACATTTATTTATTTTAACCATATTTGTAATACTGAGACTAACTCAATACTTCATCCAAGTAAGAACTTCATTGTTTACCTTGTTCCATTGTGAACTACTTCAGAATCTTACCTAGGACATCCTAAACATCTTCAGAATCAAGTCCAGAAAGCATTCCACATTAATGTTTATTAAACTTACCAATCTATCTCGATAGATTTCATTATTTAACAACTTTTTCAACTTCATCCACATTTATTAACTTAAACATTGTTAATACCGATCGCATCATTCATATATGTCATACACATATTTCAAAATGATGACACACTCCCACTCAAATATGGCATCCATATATGAGATCAAGGGATTTCACTTAGCTCCCACTCGAAATATGTCTTACATATTAAGGTTTAGCCAAGCCAATATGCTCCCACTCAAATGAAATGCCTCTCAATAATCTTGGACATTCCAAAATTCTTTGATAATCATCAAATTGAGAATTCTAGCTGCGAGTTCCTATTATCCATATATTGCTGGTGTAAATCCAATTGACTAAAGCATCGCTACATTTCTAGTTAATTCATTGAATTTTTCCAAACATACTTTATGACAAATCGAGTATTTATTTCTCTCATTTAGTTTCATTTCCTTCTTATGACTTTGCAGTCATTTAGAAATATCAAGTAAACATCTTTACTTAATAAGATCAAGTAACATATTACTTTTCAATCTTAAAATGTCACTTAATATGTGATTTTATGACTCCTAGTCATTTCTCGCACTTAGGTCCATCACACTTCTTTGTATGTCATAGGTATGTCTTGTTCAAATAACATGACAACTGACACTACTAGAGAAAAGGCTATAGGAAACATGCTTATAGGAGGCACATTTAGACCATATGTGCCTCCTATAAAATAGGCGAGGCGCACTACTTCTCGATGCGCCTCTAGTATAAAAATAGGCGAGGCACATATGATAAGAATGCGCCTCCTATAATCCTTATACGGACGAAATCTAGCAGCCCCAGATTATGCGAGGCGCATTATAGTCATATGTGCCTCCTATATATCAGATAGGCGAGGCACATATGAGGAGAATGCGCCTCGCATAATCTGTGTGGGCCGGGTGTTAATAGGTGCTCGAATATGCGAGGCGCATATGGTCATATGCGCCTCAAATGCTTGATAATATGTGAGGCGCATTATGGCCAGATGCGCCTCGCGTAATACTATACGAGGCACACTTTGCAATATGCGCCTTGCGTAAGCTGGTACCTGGCAATAAGGCGACGAGATTTCCTCTTTCTCTCTCACGCAACCTAACCTTCCTGTCGCGCCGCCGCCATCCCCTTCCTGCCGCCATCCGCCCCTGCAGCAGCCCGCCGCCCGAAGTCCGTGCCTGTAGCAGCCCGCCGCTCGCCGTCCGTGCCCGCAGCAGCCCGTCGTCGAGGTGAGCCCTGACCCCCTTCCCCTCTCCCTCCCCTTCCCCCTACCCCACTTCCCCTGTCTGTGACATCTCGACGACCAGCCACAGGGGTCGACGAGCACCTCACCCGCGACCCGTGGAGGAGCACCTCGCCCCGCGACCAAGTAATCCCCTCTTCCTGCCATCATTCAGCTTATTTATTTCCGTGATTGGGCGCGTGACTTATGCTCTGCTGCAGGTTCTAGATGCACAAGATTCAGATGGCTGAGGCGAGGCGGCGGGCGGTGTACGAGGTGGAGGGGCTGCTGCTTGCGTGCCGGAAGCGGCTGACGGACCTGGAGCAGTCCATGTGCGTGGAGGGGAATAGGATGGAGGCCGTCACGCAAGAGCTGGACAACCTCGAGAGGGTCAGGTCGGTTGTGACTCCCCAATTGTGTTTTTCTCCTTGATGATTAGAATTCGTTTTTGATGCTATCGATCTGATGTGGGGTAGTTTTTACAAAGAGCAATTCACGAGGCTAGCTGACATAGTGAGTAGAAAGAGCCTTGGAATCATTTTTTTAAGTTGGGACGATTGAGTGGAAATTATGAAATCATCCCCAAGTATATTGAGTACTGAATTGCTCGTTTCTAACTAGCTAGGCACTATGGGAGATAAAGTTGTCGCCCAAGACAGAGATTACATGATATATTGAGCTGCTCCTGCTACCCTTTCAACTGTATAGGAAAACTCTGGTTATATCATCTCAGTGATCTCCTAATGTTGCCTTTTGGTCCTATCCCTCTAACTTAAGGCCTCCATTAGCAAAACATTCTATTGCACGCCTGTCCAGAAACTGACTCGCTTCATGGTTATTTAGTTGGCAAATATGTTTTGTCATATGTTAGGAAATTTCTTCCATGGTTATTTGAGCTGCTTATCTTTGCGAGAGCTGGTTCAACATTGTTCTCTTAGCTCATGCATTCAGCATAAAACGACTGCTTCTGCTGCTTCTTAAGCTGATATAGGAAACATCTAATTGTCCCATATGAATGCTCTGCTATTGGAACTCGGAACAGTCAATTAAATTTAGAAACACCTTCGTTATTACGTATTGAATCAGGGTAAAATACCCATGTTTATACTCATCAAGGGAGTCATTCAAACTGTGCATGAAGCAACTGTACGTCATATGGAAAATGGAAGGATTCAGGTCTGTTGTGTTTGTGCATCAACACGAAAGCAAATAACGGCTTCTGACTGCAGATTTACATTATAAATAGTGGATTTAACTTCAAGAAACATGTTCTCTTAGTCCAATACAATCATTTCTGTCAAGTAGGATGCAATCCAGACCTTTTCCCCAATTCTTGTGCATTTAGCACTATGGTGAATATGTTGTTTAATGGCATTTACTACAGTGCTTGTCTGATAAAGGACACAAATACAGGCCCTGGGAAGCAACTCGTTAGGTTTTTAGGATCACGGATAGTGCTTATGGAAGCAATTGGGCAGGAAGGGGGATTACTTGGCAGGAAGGCGGGATTACTTGATTTTTGTATACTATACTTCTGTACTATAATTCTGTATGCTTCTGTATTATACTTATGTACTACACAAATACTATACTTCTGTACTAAACTTTAATAGTAGCCACCACTTGTGTGTGTACTATACTTCTGTATGTTGCTGGCAAGTCTATGGATATGCAGTCCAGATTTTTTGTATGCTGTCGAGATTTTGCTGGAGTAATTTGGATAGGAAGCTGTTGATTTTTTGTGTGTATGATACTGTGTACGCTGGCCAGATTCTACTGTGTATGTTGTCTAGATTTTTTTGGTCTTTCTTCAAAATGCCGATGATTAGAACGTGATTTCTTACATCTTGTTGCACCCATATATATGCATGATTCTATCTTGTGAACTGCTAGCTATTGCTTTCCACTGACATAACTAATATCATCTTTCTTGTCTATAGGAGATGGCAAAGAAGTGCTATGTCGTGTACATCGGTCGGGTTCCAGGTGTGTACGAGGAGTGGAAAGACTGCCAGAAGCAAGTGAACAACTTCTCGGGCAACAAATACCAAGGCTACGAGAGTAGAGAGGTGGCGGATGAGAAGTGGAGGAGGCACGGAAGGAAGAAGTGGAGGAACTTCCTCGTGATAACCACCTTGTTGCTCTTCATGGTAGGTTATGTGCTCTACTTTATCTAGATAGAGCTCCATCATCGGAGTTGTAATGTGATTGTGAACTTTAACTCGAAGGTGTGAACTTGTGGCACAAACACTTGGTGTTGTGTGAAAATTTGACACTTGTTGATTCTACTTGATGTATGAACTCGTATGTCGTGATTGATGTGTAATGTATTGTATTCATGTTGGTTCTATTGTGCTTTTGTTTTGGCAAATTGCAAGTTTCTGAAAAATTCTATGATGTTTATACTGTATTTTGGACTGTATTGTATATGCGCCTCGTATATGTGAAGTATAGGAGGTGCATATCATATGTGCCTCGCATAAAAAATAGGCGAGGCTCAAAGCTAGAGGCGCATATGATATGCGCCTCGCATATGCTTTTAGGTGCGCCTCGCCTAAGGTTTTCTCTAGTAGTGTGAATCAATAATATGATTCTGCAAACTTGCAAAATATATCGTTCAATCCTACTTCCTTTAGTAAAATTATTCGTTGAAACTTTATGATCATTATCATTAGTTTCTCCTCTATTTGTAGTTTGGTTTCGCGAAACAATTTTCGCTGCACCAGTCAACAATCAGGAGGTAAGGTCAAATACCTTGTATTGATCTTTTACTTTCTTCCAACTATATCTTTATTAATACACATCAACCTAGGACGACAATAGGTTTGCCCTTTGTGGAATATGTATTCATAGTTTCCTGAGAATACACTAAAAATAATTGTTTATTCGCCATGATTTTCGAATTATCGAAATCTCTAGAAATTCGAACATGCCGTAACTCTTATGGTGTTGTTTCCATGAATCTTTAGATGTTCCTTTGTATTTCAACTAAGTGTTTGCTTCTTTCGATATCTAACTCTAAATGATAACTAAACCATGATAAGAGATAATATTGGACCATGTGGAACTGATACAAACGATTATGATGTTTATACCTTTAATTTTTCTAATTATCATACTTTGTGAAATATCTTTCACAAGTCCTTTTATGTCAAAATTAACTTAAATACTTTTAGCCATATCGATCAAATCAAAATTACTTGTTTTGAACTCATTTGAACAATTTAAATCATTTCAAAACTTCTATTTCATTAAGTAAATAAACCTATTCACCTTAGTCCACAATGAAATAATGATTTCAACTATTTGTTGAAAATACGATACATCGTTATGTATAAATTTCAACATTTCTTTGCATATCATAGTATTACCAGAATGCAGAGTTTTAGTCATTTTTCCAAACTAGGCATGGTTTTGCAAAGTCTCTAGATCAAATATCTAAGACCCCAATCTTCATTAACAATGAAAAACATGGAATAAACATTACGACTTAAACAATAGTGTTATGCCATTATTGATCTTTGGATATCTTTTAGAATTCTAATAGTTTATAAATGCTTCAACCTATTATCATTAATATAGTGATGAGAATAACTCATTTATAATCATAATGTGACCATACAGATATTACTCATCAGAAAGTACAACTAGATTGCAACGTATTCATTTGAACAATCGTAATTCCAAAAGCAAGGCACCCAAACAAGAATTATAAAATTATATTTAAGTCCACTATTCTAAATGATAATCTTTGACGAAAGGAGTGATGTTGTCCATAAACTAGTTTTCTTGCCATCATCAATCCATATTGCCTCTTTTCTAGCAATTCTCAAGAAGACCATCATGTTTTTCACAAAACGGGACAAGTATCCAATACTTTGTAAACTGCAATGAGTTTTGCAAGAAGTACATTTATAACTTTGTATGTCTAACATATACCCTTTTCACTCATGACCTCCATTTCAATCAAGCCCTTCTGAGAGTTCTCAACTCTTATCCAAGATTGCTAAGTGATTTTCCAAATATTCTGTTTTCATCCATTGTGATGGAAAACACATCCAATGACTCATACTTTATGTGCCTGATCTTGCAAAATAAAAATTCGTAGTATAAATCACCATCGAATGGAGAACGACTCATTGGATGATAATGGAGAAAACACAAACATTGTGGAGTCACCGGACTATGTCCTATTGGTTATTGTATCAGGAAGAGATGATCCTTTATTACGAGGATAACCCTTTGGCATGGGTATTAATCTATGAAGTTGGACCCTTCTGCTAAGTTCCATATCGAGCAATAAATTTCCCATGGTCGCAAAGGACCTCAATGAGATAGTCCATGATCTACTAAGATATTTGCTAATAGATATCTAGACTAAGTTCATAATTGGAGTTCAATTCACAATTGAGCTCCCACTAAAATTGTCATACCCTGGATGATTTTAGCGATCACACGATCCCAATTCACTATGCAACCCCCTATCTTCACGACCGGCAGCATAGATTCAAAGGTAGACATTCTCCAATGTTAATCACATCATACATGCGAATCATGCTCGATCTTTCGATCTCTTGTGTTCCGAGGCCATGTCTGTACATGCTAGGCTCTCCAATTAAACCTTAGTGTATTGGGTGGCACATGGCTTGTAACCCACACCATATGCAAACGTAGTTATGTCTATCCCCTGATCTTCACGGTCGTCTTTATAAAAACAAAATTTGTTGGTGTTTGCACACTAGGGGAGAACATAATGTTGGTATTAATAAGGATCATCCTATATAGTATGCTACCGTTGTGTATCTAATACATGCACACAAAAGGATGTAAAATAGGTATCAACATCACATGTATATTGTGGGAACCCGAATTTACGGTCCGAGAAGTCCCTGTTATGCCTGCAATTCACGTTCCAGGATTAGTGAGCCGTGAGCATAACCGACAAGTATCATTACAACATCTAGAAAATGACGAGTACAAACTTACATCATTGCTATTATGGCAATGCAACATCAACAGCCAAACTTCTTCAATCGTACAGCCCATGTCATGCCTTAACCTACAAGCAACTGACAAGGAAGACGGCCTAGCTCGCATATATGTCAGCATCTCTGTCATTATTCTTGCTTCTGAAAGTCTTGCCAATAGATGGTCCTTTATTACGAGGATATCCCTCAGGCGTGGGTATTAATCTATGAAGTTGGACCCTTCTGCTAAGTTCCATATCGAGTAAGAAATGTCCCATTGTCGCGAAGGACCTCAATGAGATAGTCCATTATCTACTATGATATTTGAAAAAAGATATCTAGACTAAGTTCATAATTTGAGTTTAATTCACAATTGAGCTCCAACTAAAAATTTCATCCCCTGGACGATTTATGAGATCACATGATCCCAATTCACAATGCACCCCCCGATCGTCATGGCCGGCAACATATATTCAAAGGTAGACATTATCCAATGTCAATCACATCATCCATGTGACTCATGATAGATCTTTCGATCTCTTGTGTTCCAAGGCCATGTATGTACATGCTAGTCTCGCCAATTCAACCTTAGTGTATTGAGTGGCACATGGCTTGTAACTCACACCGTATGCGAACGTAGTTATATCTAGCCCCCGATCGTCATGGAAAACTTCATAACAACAAACTTTGTTGGTGTTTGCACACTAGGGGAGAACACATTGTTGGTATTTATAGGGATCATCCTATATAGTATGCTAACGTTTATTATCTAATACATGAACACAAAGGATGTAAATAGGTAT
Source organism: Avena sativa (assembly GCA_916181665.1). Taxonomy (NCBI): domain Eukaryota; kingdom Viridiplantae; phylum Streptophyta; class Magnoliopsida; order Poales; family Poaceae; genus Avena; species Avena sativa. The sequence continues at coordinate 245,081,473 of OV702297.1, forward strand.
AAATATCACATGTATATTGTGATATGATGTGGTCCTTCTCGCGCCTTGATCTCCATCGAGCGCTAAGGCACGATCTCCATCTTGCCACCAGTTTGACGCCAAGTCCACGACGCCACCGGTAGGTCATCCATCGAAACGATGACTATTACTGACAACTTAGTATCATAACATTAAACTACTTTACATTCGTCACGACCAAAACCATATCAAATCATATGCCCTCCTGCAAAATAAAGTTAGATGCCTCTACTTTAACTTTTGCAAGTTTACGTGGTTGTTAGGTCTTTCGTTATAGAAACGTTTCTAATCTATGAACTTTACAATAATAACATGTATCCATACAGTTGACTCTACTACACCCATTCAGGGCCCTCCGTTGTACATGCTATATCAACTATTGAAAGAGAGACATACACCCGCTAGCCACTTATACGGAAGAATCCATATGTCGAGCATAGAACCAGTCTCGCATAAGTGTACGCGTAAGGTCGGTCCGGTCCACTTCATAAAACAATACCATGATGATATAAACAAGTACACGTGGGAGGGTAACAACTATAGGATCAATGCCTGTGCGTGTTGTCCGTATAGCATTACTACACATAGATTGGCTCTGATACCTCTATTGGGGTGCCGGTGTAGAAAACAAAAAATTTCCTACGTCGGATCGCCCTGACTTTTCCCAAGATCTATCTATTAGTAATGCATTAATGACCGAGGTTTCGAGGGGAACGTGGTTGAAGTAGTCGTGATCATAGCTGACGTCAAGGTCGCGAAGCTCCTCGCAGGTCACCCCTTGAGATCTCCGGCTTGGAATCTCCATAGTGCAACGACGTGCTGCTAGTGCATCGTCTCTTAGGCGAGCAGTCCCATCATGGGACCAAACTAGCGCAGGGAGATAACTAGAGAGGACGAGGCAGATAGAGGAGGGGGACGGCTCCCAACTCGCGGCATTGGTCTATCTTTCCTCCTCCAGGGGGGAGGTCTTTATATAGGGGGTGGGGACAGGCTTGCCCCTCCCCCAAGGCACCAAGTGGTGGACAAGGGAGGGGGCAGCCCTAGGTTTCCCCAAACCCTAACCCTAGCCGCCGGCCAAGGGAGGGGAAGTCCTAGGATCCCCAAACCCTAGGCACATGAGCCCTCCCTCTTGTGGTTTCCCTCATGGGCCCCATTTCCCTAGGAAGTTTGGCCCATTAGTGGAATACACATTAAAATTAGATTTAATATTAATTAAATTAATTAATATGTAAATACATATTAAAAATAGGATTTGACCCAAAACACCTTTTGGTTCCCCTTTGATTTCCCCCGAACGACTTCAGAACTTCCCGGAAAGATTCCATTTCTCTCACGAAACTTTTCCGATTTCCTTTTCCTTCTATAAACAACTTCGGATCTCTCTCCGTAGAAAGTTATCTTTTTGTCTACTCTGATTCCAACTTATAGATTATCTCTAGCTCATCGTAACTGTTAGTGTATCTCCCCATGGCGGGGGAATGGCACATATACGATCTCTACTAATAATCAACATCGGTATCGGGATGCCCATATTGACCCCTCTACATTCCATGATGACGATGTCATTTGAACCGTAAACGTTGAGTCCAATTCCCTTTGTTTCTTTGATATGACTTGTCCGAGATCCAATCATTTGGTATCTCATAACTTGTTCAATGTCGTTACCGACAAGTACCGTCTCACTTGTTACCACGATATTACATCCCAGTGACCTAGTCACATGTTGCAATATTATAGATGTAAACTCACCAAGTCGGCCTTATGTATCTTACTGTTAACACCCGAATTTTTAATCCCAAATGACTGTTATGCCATACATCGCAATCCCAGGATTACCATTTTTGCGAGACATAATAGATTTGATATCACAGTACATCATCCATTACAAACCATACATAAGGTCTTACACAAATCAGGATCTCATGATCCAGTTCTTAATACAACTCAAACAACGGAATAACGTAATAGTAATGATAGCGTAGGCGATGCTCCATCTTCATTGTCACAGGCAATGCTAACGATGGGAGATAATCCTGGTTGTCGTAACCTTCCTCCGGTCCGTCATCCTGATACTCCTCTTCATATTCTGGCCACGAGAATAGCCAGGGACAAAGCCATGAGTACTCTTTAAGTACTCGCAAACTAATACTAGTAAGTGAAGGGGTTTTGAATAGGATCTACTAAACTCTAGGGTTGTTTTTGCAAAAAGCCATATTTACCTCTACTAAGTTCAGAAGCAAAGAAGGCTAGTTGAAAGTTTTATAACACCTAAGTGGGAACTTGCATTTCATGTCACAACTCTGTTGTGGTCAAGTCAAAGTCATAAATCATTTCATAAGTCATTTTGAAAACATTTGACGAGAGAACAGTATGGCCACTCCAACTGTCCATAACCGTGGACGTGGCTATTCAAATAGTTTGACACTCTGCAGAGATTGTACACTTTCACCACAACATTCGATACATCCGTCAGGAACAATCCTGAATGCATCATACTCAGTATGCAGATAATTAATCCTAACCGTTCAATTACATGCCCTAGTATAGGCACCTCTCCTGTGAGTTTGGCCTCCCAACCATGACCAACTATCATCTTGGGAACTGCACAGGTGGACAATCTTCACAAGGTAGCCTCATCTTAGACCTTGGGCGCAAGGGAACCCATACTAAGGTATATAAATTTCTAGTCAAGCCCTACCCAAATTTCATGTATTGTGGTTGTACGGTAAAATTAGAATGGTATCGCATCCAGACAACCATCAGTTTTATAAAGGGCTAAGGCTCATGCCTCAACATTTTCATCATCAAAATAATCTGGTGTTCGAGAACACATGTCAAAACATTTCAGTAGAATGACTCATCATTCTAAAGTTTTCATAACCATTTTCACCAATTGTTCCCATCTAAAGTTGATCAAGTTTTATGCTTAGCACTAGCATCTACAAGTGGGGGTAAATACTTATGATGGGTAATAAACTAGTGGGGATTTACTAAGTTCAATCTCATGCCTTAGGATGACATCAAGATTATCTACTTAGGCCAAATTTTATGCTCTTTATGCTACCTTTAGTTATCTTTATAGGATCTACAAGTCACTAAGTAAACTCTAAGAGAAAGCTTCGATAAATAAAATCAAGTATTAAGCTTGCAAGTAAAACTAGGATTGGGTATCAAGTGGTGTAAGCTTGCAAGTAAAACTTGCATAAGTAGGGTATCTTGCAAGTGTTAGCTTGCTTAGTTAATAGATTTCTAATTCAACTAGTAGTATTAGGCTTTCCTTGTGCAGAGTAGTGGTTGAAGTTCTCCTTGGCTTGTTCCTTGTAATATCCTCCTTCCTCCTCGTATCCTTGGTCGGTAGTAGCGTCTATAAATAAATACGAGGTACACAATCACCAAACAATACTTAACTATTTCTAATCATCACACAAAAGTTCACACTAGGTGATCCAGCATCATCACCAACATTACAAGAGTAAAGCACTTGTCCCATTTATTTTATTTGAGAAAATTAATTTCTACTCATTGAAAAACTACTTAAGATTGAATATTCTCCAACTCAAACATTGGATCATGTTGACACATATCATCACCAGATATTTCAGTACATGGGAATGTGATTTAAAGTGGTGTCACAATTTAATAAGGTCTAACCTTTTTATTTTATTAAAGTGACTAGAAATGCCTACGTGGCCTTCTTTTATTACTTGATCATTATTTTTGTAAGTAAACCTATATTTTTTTACATATTCTGAAAGGTTTGGTCAAATGTGATTTTTGAGAGTTGGAATCAACTCAAAAGCTTTTATGGTTGAATTTTGAAAAATGTTTGAATGCAGAAAAGCTTCTGCCTTGTTATTTTTACCACGCGTGATCTACAATTCTAATGGTTTGAATCCAACGGGATTGGATTAAGCATTCCAATAGCTTTCTAAAAAAATTGGTTTCATGCATTTTGGTTTAGTGAATCGAGATGGGTTGATTTTTGAATCTAGGTAAAGAACTGTGTTTGAAATTAAATAAATAAACTTAAGTTTGAATTGTTGGGTCACGCGGGAGGCTTAACTGGGCCGGCCAACTACGCACAGGGGACGCGCGGGCGGGTTAAGTGAGAGACCCCACTCGTCAGTGAAACAGTGGGTGGCGAAGTGGTACGGGGTGATCTCGGCCGCACGATCTAACTCTAATCGAACGACTCTAGTTCATCGTCCATGTCGGGCAGCGCCGGCGAGACAGAACCCTAGCGCGGCAGGTGGGGGTCGTGGGAGGCTCATCGGGGCTTAGGCGATGATCGGCGATGGGGGCGAATGACGAAGTCGACGACGGCGATTCTCCTGTACCGGCAGCTTCTCCTGGGGCGGCTCCAATCGACGGCTCCTCTCCTCCTCTGTAGTGGCGAACTCCGATGAAATTCTGGCCACCTGGTGCTCGCCTTGCTCCGGGAGTGAGTGGGTGTGATCAATAAGAGGTGGGGAGTGAACTGGTGTGAAGAAAACAAGCGGGGGAGGCCTCTATTTATAGTGGTTTAAGGGGACCGACGGGCACGGGCTGAGCTCGTCGGGGTCGACGGCACAGAGGGCTAATGGCATGGGCGACGGTAGGGGGCGGTGATGTGCTCCCTGGCGAAGCTCAACGGCGTGGTCTTGCGGTGTGGAGCAGTGCTGAACGGTCGGAACGCGTCGACGCTCTGGGCGGGTGCGACAGTGATTTTAATGGTGCACAGGTGCTCCTGGTCGTGCGGCGGCGAACGGGCATGTCCGTGGGGTTGCTGGGTGTTGGCGATCACGCACGCAAGCGGCAAGGTCGGCGCGCGGTCTGTGGGCGTGTGTTGAGGTTGGCGCACTGGCGCGCTCTTGGCTCGCTTGGCTCGCTTGCAGAGAGGCTTGGCATGCTCGGGCAGTGTGGTCCAGGGGCTGGCAGTGCTCGAGGCTTGAACAGGGGGTGGCGGTGGACGGTGGAGTGCCTGCTAGACATGCTTGCTAGGCTTGGTGCTTCTCCTAGCTTGCTGTCAACATGTGGGTGGCAAGTTATTAGGCTCGGCATGGTCACCATTAATGGCTATGCCTAGCTCACAGTGGTGCTAAGGCTTGTTAATTGGGCTAGATCACCTACTGAGAGTATAGAGTGAGCTAGATAGGGAACAAGGTTGGCCAAAATCACTGCTCACTATAGTGTTTGTTGTTTGTTTGTTTGATGCCAGCAAGATGTTTGATAAAATATCCGAAAGAAATTCAAATTTGAATTTTGGATTCAAACTTGGTGGGTTTTCTAGGCACATACTAGGGAGTATCTTGTTAGTTGGATTAGTCAAGGGGCACTGGTTTCGTTGGGGTTTGAAAATGTGATCTTCACATATGATGAAGATTCAATTTTTACTTGTGATTTGAATGAGGTTGCCAAATCTTTTTGCAAGTTTGAAATGTGGGCTTTGCTTCACTTTTACTTGGTCTTGCAAGGGGTGAAAAGAATTGGAAAAGTTTCTGTTTGAAATCTTGGACTAGAAACACTCAAAGTGACCTAGTGAGCAAGATTGGCAAAAATGACCATTTGCTTTAATTGATTTGTTTTTTATTTTATATTTATTTGTTTCTGCTTGGAAATGTTTTAGATAATGTTGTATTCATCTTAGAACCATTACTTACTATTTATTTGAATCACACAAGTCCATTCATGCATTTATCAAATCATCACATACACACATGCATTCATATGATTTTAAATTAATCAAAGTTTTTGTTAACACTAATTTTAGTGATTAGAATTTGATGATCATTGTTTCATATTTTTTACGATGTTACAAACCTTCCCTCCTTAAACAAAATCTTGTCCCGAGATTTGAAAAAGAAGAAAAAATATTACCTAGGATTTAAAGTGATCGGGAAACTCCGTCCTGATGTGATCTTCTCGCTCCTAGGTAGCTTCTTCCTCAGTGTGGTTGCTCCACTGAATCTTGAGAAACTTGATGCTTCGGGTTCTGGTGGTTCTGAAAGATTCTTCCAAGATACAGATGGGTACTTCGGGATACGCAGGTCATTGTTGATCGCTATGGTCTGGTGATCAATGTTCTTGAAAACTTCGGTCTTCTCCGGAACTTCAAGGCATTTGCGAAGTAACGATATATGGAACACAATGTGCACTGCTGACATTTCCTCAGGCAGTTCCAATTGATATGATACTTCTCCCCGATGATTCAGAATCTTGAAAGGTCTGATATATCTGGGGGCTAACTTTCCTTTGACCTGGAAACGTTGCATTCCCTTCAAAGGCGACCCTTTGAGATACACAAAATCTTCGATACTAAAAGCGAGGTATCGACGTCTCTTGTCGGCACAACTCTTCTGTCTTGACTGGGCGGTCTTGAGGTTCTCACGAATCTTGTGAACTTTCTCTTCTGCCTCTCGTAGGATGTCAGGTCCAAAAATCTGAATCTCTCCTACTTCTGACCAATTTAAAGGGGTCCGACACTTACTTCCATACATGAACTCAAATGGGGCCATTTGCAGACTATCTTGATAACTGTTGTTGTATGAAAATTTTGCGAAAGGCAGACAGTCTTCCCATTTAGATCCATACTCTAGCACATAGACTCTCAACATATCTTCGAGTATTTGATTTACTCGCTCTGTTTGTCCATCGGTCTGAGTGTGATATGCTATGCTGAAATCCAGTCGGGTTCCTAAACCTTCTTGGACTTTCTTCCAAAATCTTGAGGTAAACTGAGTTCCTCGATCCGATACAATGTTCTTGGGGACTCCGTGCAAGCTGACGATTCTAGCGATGTACAACTCTGCTAGCTTCGAACTCTGGTATGTGGTCTTGACTAGTAAGAAATGGGCGACTTTGGACAATCTGTCCACTATGACCCAAATAGAGTCATGTCCCCTACTAGAAGTAGGCAATACGGTGATAAAGTCCATTCCAACTGAATCCCATTTCCATTCCGGAATCTGTAATGGTTGCAATAGTCCTGCGGGTCTTTGATGTCCCGCCTTGACTCTCTGACAGATATCACACTTGGCGATATAGCTTCCGATTTCTCGCATCATCTTATGCCACCAAAATTGTTCCTTCAAATCCTAATACATCTTCGTTCCTCCGGGGTGGATAGAATAAAGAGTATCATGGGCCTCTTTCAAAATAACTTCTTTCAATTCTGAATCTTCTGGTAAACAGAGACGTCCTTTGTACCATAGAACTCCTTCTTCGTCTTCAGTGAATCCGGGTACTTTGCCTGTAACTATACGATGTTTGATTCCGTCGATACTAGCATTTCCTTTCTATGCCTCTTTGATCTGACTGATCAAAGTGGGTTGAAGTTCTATACTAGCCAAAAATCCTTCACTAACTAATTCCATTCGGAAATCTTCCATCTCTTTGTGCAAACTAGGTTGCTCCTTCAAAATCATGGAGTTCAAATGACACGGCAATATGCTAAGGGCATCTACTACCACATTGGCTTTACCGGGGTGATAGTGAATGTCCAGATCATAGTCTTTTATTAACTCAATCCATCTTCTCTGCCTCATATTCAACTCCTTCTGAGTGAATATATACTTTAGGCTATTGTGATCGGAATAAATCTCACAACGGTTTCCCATGAGATAATGCCTCCATGTCTTCAGGGCTAGAACTACGGCTGCTAGTTCAAGGTCATGGGTCGGATAATTTTGTTCATGCTGCTTCAGTTGTCGGGATAGATAAGATATAACTTTGCCTTCTTGCATTAGCACACATCCGAGACCGATCTTGGATGCGTCACAATACACATCAAAGGGCTTTGTGATATCTGGCATGATCAAGATTGGGGCTGAAATCAATCTCCTCTTGAGTTCATGAAAACTCGCTTCACATTTGTCCGTCTATTCAAACTTCTTGTCCTTCTTCAACAATTGGGTCATGGGTCTTGCAATGCTCGAGAATCCTTCTACAAACTTGAGGTAGTATCCCTCTAATCCGAGAAATGCACGAACTTCGGTTTGAGTGGTTGGAGCTTGCCAATCTTTGACATCCTTCACCTTCGCAGGGTCAACGGCAATTCCTCCGGCCGATACAATATGTCCAAGGAATCCTACTTCCTGTAACCAGAATTCACATTTGCTAAACTTGGCATACAGCTGATGCTCTCTAAGGGTTCCAAGAATGGTCCTTAGGTGTAGCTCATGTTCGTCTTCTGATTTGGAATAAATCAGAATGTCATCGATAAAAACAACGACAAACTTATCCAGGAAGTCCATAAAAATCTTATTCATGAGGTTCATGAAGTAAGAGGGGGCATTGGTTAATCCCAAAGACATGATAGTATACTGATATAATCCATATCGGGTGGTAAAGGCAGTCTTTGGAATATCCTCTACACGAATCTTGAGTTGATGATAGCCAGTTCTAAGATCAATCTTAGAAAACACTTTGGCACCAGTCACCTGGTCAAACATGTATTCTATTTTTGGCAACGGGTAGTTGTTCTTGATGGTGACATCATTCAACTTCCGATAATCCGTACACAAACGGTTACCTCCATCTTTCTTGTCCACAAACAAAACAGGTGATCTCCATGGTGACGCACTTGGTTGAATCAATCCAATTTCCAGCATAGCATCCGGTTGCTTCTTCAGTTCCACTAGTTCAGATGGGTTCATAGTATATGGTCTCTGGGCTATGGGTCCGGTTCCAGCTATTAGTTCAATGATAAATTCAATATCACGATATGGGGGCATACCGGGCAAAACATCTGGAAATACATCAGGGTATTCATAGACTATCCGGACTTGCTCAATGGTTGGCTGGGCTATACTCTTGTTGCACTTAAATTGATGGGCAAGGTTTTAGATAAATGCTTGACTGATATTCCGGTTGTACTGGTCATGGTTATGGCTTTGTTGGCACAGTCAATTAATCCTTTGTGTTTGGACATCCAATCCATTCCTAGTACTACTTCCAAACCTTTAGTTTCGAGTACTATTAGATTAGCATAAAAATCTATGCCATGTATTCGGATAGGGACGGCTTTGCAAATTTTCCTAGCTTTGGTGGTTGAACCAGGTATTTGAACAATCATAACATGATACAATTTGGTTGGTTGTATCTTACTAGTGCATGCAAATTCTTCAGTAACAAATGAGTGCGATGCTCCAGAATCAAAAATACTCTGGCAAGTACTGAGTTAACAGAAAACATACCTAGCACGACATCTGGAGCTTCCTAGGCTTCTTCAGCATGCATGAGAAAGAGACGGCCGTTGCGGTTGAGCAAATTCCCTGGGAAAAACCTTCTTCCAGGTTGAACACGACGCTACTGCTGAGCTGGGGCATTTGCATTGGGGGCTGCGACAATCTTCTTGGGGCACTCATTGGAATGGTGACCCTTAGTTTCACATTCATAACAAGTCACTTGCGACTTGTCCTTTGCTGCAACATGCACAGCATTGCTTCCAGTCCTTGGGGCAGTGTTGGTGTTGGTGGCGGCATTGTTGTTGTTGAACTTATGTGGTGCACGGTTGAAATTGCTGGAGTTGTCGGGGTTGTTGTGGTTTCCTCCGGGCCTAGGGTTTCCACAGTTGGGATAGGTAGGACGGTTCATCGAGGGTCTGTTGGTTCTTGGGGCAAATCCTGGAGATGGGTTGGGGCGATACTTTGGTGTATGGTAGGTTCGGTTGATGCATCATGCGATGCTTGCGGTTCTCATTGGCTTGGTTGATCTTTCCTTCCATCTGAATGGAAGAGTCAACTAAGGCTTCAATATCTGCGAAGGGGATATTGACTAAGACTGTCTGCATTTCATCATGCAGACCATTTAGGAATCTCTCTTTCTTCTTGGCTTCAGTGTCGATCTCATATGGCGCATACCTAGCCAATGACAAGAATTTGTCACGGTATTCCACTATTGTCATCCTTCCTTCCTTCCTTTAGTTCACTGAATTCATCTCTCATCCTCTTGATCAAACCCGGTGGCACATGGGTTCAGCTGAACTTGACTTTGAACTCTTCCCAAGTCATCAGCTGACCTCCTGTCATTGCACGAACGCTGTTCCACCATGCTCTTGCATCTCCGGCCAGATAGTGGGTGGCAAACAACACTTTCTCATTAGCTTCCACTCCTGCAACTTCTAGATTGTTCTCCATGGTTTACAACCCATCATTTGCATCTAGGGGCTCTTCTGACTTAGTGAAAACAGGTGGATTGGTGTTCTGGAAATTCTTGAGCTTAGATCCATGGTTTTCCTGATTTCCATGGCCTTGATTGTTGTTGGCCATCTGAGCTATCTATTGAAGGGTGGCTAAGTTGGCTTGGAGTTCGGCTCTTTTAGCTTCGCGGTCAGAAACCAACATTTGCAAGAGTTGCAACATTGGGTCCAGGGCTGAGTTGCTTCCTCTGCGAGGCATCTGAAGATTGAGGTAGATCATGAGAAAAGAGGAAAATTTTCTAAGGTTCAGGGTGTTTTTGAAAAGTTTTTAAAGTTTGACTCAGATTTTTCTAGCAACTTGTTTTTCATTCATTCATTCATAGCACACGATACAAACACACACCACAACAAAGGAAAACAGATGGGTTTAAGAACCATTCTAGGAAACTACGATATAGTGGGACCTAATAAAACTCACTAATGCTAGTGCTCAAGTGCTACTACTCCTCGGAGTCAGTGTCCTCATCATCATCATCATCATCATCATCATCGATGAAGGCGAAGTCATCCTCATCGGTGAAGAAGTCCATGGCCTGATCCTCTAGAAAGTCATCATCATTGCTAAGATAGGAGTAGGGGTCTCCATGAAGGTCTTCCCCTGCATTCTCCCTCTCCACCAACTACATGTCTCTCTCGTGGATGGTCTCCTCCAAATCCGTGATCTGGTGGCGAAGACGGGCAATGATGCGCTCCTTCTTATCGAGCTGACAGCAACGAGACTTGCGATCCTTTACTAGCATGGCAATGGTATGATCCTTCTTGGCGGCGATGGCGTACTTGTGGTTGGCGTAGGAATGGGCATTGTCCAACTCCTTCTGACGATCATACATCATGAAGCTGAGGTGGTCCAATTGACTCTTCAGCTCGTGGTGGTATGGGGCCTCCAGTGGCTGTCCCATAACATCACGCCTTGGGTAGAACTCAAAGCGGGTACCCTTGATTTGATTGATACTCTGCCCACACAGACGGGCAAGAGCTTAATGCATTGCCCTGGCCAGTCCATCGATCCAGTTGTTCTCTCTTAAGGTGAACTGAATTCCCTCTACAGTGGGGGGGTTCAATCTTTCCATGGAGACTTGCAACAACTAACCACTGCAGATCTTCTCCTTCCTGATCATTGAGCCGAACTCCGAAGAACTCGGGGTGTGGACGCTCCAGCATTTCTGCCAGATGGTCCAAGTCACGTTCAAAGATGAGGTCTCCTCCATTCCCCAACTGATAAAACTTGTTGTACTTCACGTCCATCTATAAGAATATAGGATGAGTAAGTTAGTAGAGTGATCAAGTGTGTCAAATTTTATGTACTTTGCAAGATTTTTTGAGGAACATGAATTTTCATGAAAGAATCCAAGTGATAAGAATGAGAATAAGTTTTTGTAAATACTCACTTCCTTTGGTTTTGAAACTAAGTTTTTGATTCAAACGTCCATTCTAACTAGGGTCTCCTATGGTCAGGATGGCTCTGATACCAACTTGTCAACACCCGGATTTTTATCCCAGATACCAGTTATGCCATACATAACAATCCCAGGATTACCATTTTTGCGAGACATAACAGATTTGATATCACAGTACATCATCCATTACAAAACATACATAAGGTCTTACACAAATAAGGATCTCATGATTCAATTCTTAATACAACTCAAGAAGTGGAATAACGTAATAGTAACGATAGCGTAGGCGAAGCTCCATCTTCATGGTCACAGGCAATGCTGACGATGGGAGATGATCCTAGTTGTCATAACCTTCCTCGGTCCGTCATCCTGATACTCCTCTTCATAGTCTGGCCACGGTAATATCCAGGGACAAAGCCATGAGTACTCTTTAAGTACTCGCAAACTAATACTAGTAAGTGAAGGGGTTTTGAATAGGATGTACTAAGCTCTAGGGTTGTTTTTGCAAAAAGCCAGATTTACCTCTACTAAGTTCAGAAGCAAATAAAGCTAGTTGAAAGTTTTATAACACCTAAGTGGGAACTTGCATTTCATGTCACAACTTTGTTGTGGTCAAGTCAAAGTCATAAATCATTTCATAAGTCATTTTGAAAACATCTAACGATAGAACATTATGGCCACTCCAACTGTCCATAACCGCGGACGTGGCTATTCGAATAGTTTGACACTCTGCAGAGATTGTACACTTTCACCACAACATTCGATAATCCATCAGGAACAATCCTGAACTCACCATACTCAGTATGCGGATAATCAATCCTAACCTTTCAATTACACGCCCTAGTATAGGCACTTGTCCTGTGAGTTTGGCCTCCCAACCATGACCAACTGTCATCTTGGGAACTACACAGGTGGACAATCTTCACAAGGTAGCCTCAGCTCAGACCTTGGCCGCAAGGGAACCCATACTAAGGTATATAAATTTCCAGTCAATCCCTACCCAAATTTCGGGGTTGTACGGTAAAATTGGAATGGTATCACATCTAGAAAACCATCGGTTTTATAAAGGGCTAAGGCTCATGCCTCAACATTTTCATCATCAAAATCATCTGGTGTTTGAGAACACATGTCAAAACATTTCAGTAGAATGACTCATCATTCTAAGGTTTTCATAACCATTTTCACCAATTGTTCCTATCTAATTTTGATCAAGTTTTATGCTTAGCACTAGCATCTACAAGTGGGGGTAAATACTAATGATGGGTAATAAACTAGTGGGGATTTACTAAGTTCAATCTCATGCCTTAGGACGACATCAAGATTATCTACTTAGGCCAAATTTTATGCTCTTTATGCTACCTTCAGTTATCTTTCTAGGATCTACAAGTCACTAAGTAAACTCTAAGAGAAAGCTTTGATAAAGAAGATCAAGTATTAAGCTTGCAAGTAGACAACAACAAAAATTAGTAAAATCAAACGAAATCCACCTCCCCACCACCTCTCTTTCCCCACCCCGTCGGTTCCCCAACCGCAATCGAGCCTCCAATGGCACATCCTCCCAGATCGTGGAGGCCAAACCAGAGGAGGCGATGGGCTGGAGGAGCAGAGGTGGCGGGGGAGGGGGAAAATCGATTGAGGAGGAGGAGTGGACACGGAGGCGACAAAGTGGGGGAGGAGAGGACTCAGCGGAGGATGGCGCTGGCAGCAGCTCATTAGGAGAGGAAGAGGAGGTAGGGCAACCCGCGCTCCCCCTCCTGCGCTGTGCCAGCCCCTCTCACCTACCTCTTCACCCTAAAAGAACGGACAGCCGGAGAGGACATGCTCACCTCAACCAAATGGAGAAACCAACGGGGAATCCATGGCCTGGCAACGGGGGGTGAGGCGGAAGAAGCAGGACAGGTGGAGACTAGCTGCAAAAGGGAGGGTAGAAGGAGAGGCCGACGGTAGAGGGCGGGGGTTGCAGGGAATGGGAGCCGGAGTGGGCGATGAGACGGTAGAGGGCAGGGCATGGGATCCGAAGTGGGCAACGTGTCCGGGACAGGGAGATCAAGGGGAACGACGATCCACACCCAAACGTCGTCCGTCAACAGAGACCCATCCTCGCAGGGCCCACTCCTAGCAGGAGAAAAAATCGGCAGCGACGTCGGAGTGGCCGGTCCACCAGGATGCACTCCACGTCCTTCACCTTACGTTCCTAACAGTGCTTCACAATTGACCGGTGCAAAGCAAGGGAAAAAGAGTGCAGACGAAAGCGACGGGAGAAACCAACCCAATCCCTCTCTGTAACCGGCCCCCCATGCGTGTGGACGCATAATGTCATTTGGTCAGCGAGAAGTAGACAAAGTGACCAAACAATTGATCGCGTTGAACGGCTGGAAGAAACACACGAAGGCACTTGCACAGCACGCGCGGGCGATCGAATGGACGGCGATGGTGGGTGCACTGGGAGGCTGTTCCGTGGGAGAGTAGTCTCATGACTCTTATATGAGTAGTAATTGGTGTCTCCTAGTTACATGTCGGGTGGCTCGTATAAGAAGTCTACCGGGTCGCCAGTGGCGGCGGCCCATACGCTGACGCCGTACTTATTGAGTCTGCCCTTGAAGATCATGGAGTCCTATCCATCGAATGTGAGTGTGATAGCGGTGAAGGACTTGGGCTCGCTGCCGTGGCTGACGCGGAAGCGGTGGGGTAGGTCCCCAGAGACACCGGAAAAGGCAGCCACCGCATCGTCGAACTTGCGGAGCCGCTCGCGCACGTGATGAGGATCATGGTGGCATTGAGGTAGGTGACATCGTTGATGTTGGATTATTAGGCATAATTTTCACAATTAATTTTAGAATATAAATAATGACAGCAACAGCTACAATCACGTGAACCTTTAACGTACTAGATGCATTGATCAACATAAACAGTAGAAGAGTATACACACTAACAGGCATAGTAAAGCAACGAATCTGATGACGGTATACGTCCTTATCAGTTGCCGATGAATTCGCCGTTGGTGAAGTAGCCTGTCGAAGGAGTCGGCGTGCAGTAGGTCTGACTTGACGACCGGGAAGACGCGCCGTGATGACGAACTTGAGTAGTCGCGCAGAGCGCTTACCAAAAACCTTATTTGCCCTCTCCCATATAGGATCACAAAGACAAGTGATTCCGGAGACCTGCTCTCCTGACCGCTGGTGTACACCGTTAAGCGGGATGGAGTACACTACGGTGGAGGCGCAAGCAGAGAGGATGGCAAAACCCTAGATTGGTTTGGTGTTATACGTTGTAGAAGACGCGCAAGATTTTATATAGAGCGGCTCAAAAGTCCCATACAGGACACGGTGTGGACCAAGCCCACGTCGCGCATGTTCGGGTCGGTTACAAATCGCCCATGAGCGATTCGAATCCACTAACTGTTGACACGTCTGTCTAACCACACACATTTTCCTGAGCAGCAAAATAAATCTCTGCTCGGTGAGATTCGTGCAACCCGTGGTGCGCGCGCGCGTCGTGACAAGGCGAGCGTGCGTGTTACCGGCGGCGGCATCGGAGGAGAAACGCGCATGTAGCTCTGTCATTACCACTCACTTACAAAGTGATGCAACACTCCACCTTATAAGGTGGTGCAACTCTCCTTCAACTTACCATGTGGGACTAAACTTTAGCTCCCACTGCTCTTGCCACACACATGTGAGCTGCCACCAACTTGGGCCAAATCACATATGAGCTTCCACATACATGGGCTTTGAGATTTATGGAAAATCTGAAATCTCATATGGGTCTAATGATTTAGCCCATTATTTCTAACAATCCTCCACCAGATCTTAAATGCCCATTTGAAGATGTTCCAATCGTCGCTACTTGTTTATATACTAGTGTTTCAGTAGAGACTGCTAAGTTGAACTTCCGCCCATGTATTGAACTACGTCTATCAACAACTTGAACAATTGACGAACTTTGAATTGCAAGTTTGGTGCCAATAGATTTCACTCAAAATCATAACTAGTACCTGGCTGCCGGTAGCCTACCTTATGGGTTGGAGCATATGTGTCATACTCCCTAGTCCCTTCATGAGTTTACTAGAGATCACCCAAGTCTCATAGACCGCGACGTTTACGGTCGAGCTCATATAGGTTTATTCTTTCAAGAATGCCCTGTAGGACGACATCTTTGCTAATTAAAGCCAACAGAAACACATTAAGGCATGTTGCCAACCTGCCTTACAGATTATGAGAGTTATGCATCTTCACATAGAGAGGATTACAAAATACTCTCCTCCGTCAAACCACTAGCTTGTTCTTCCCATGTCCTAATTCACGGGATCTTCGATCACATAGATTGGGTTACCACTAAGGTGTGACATCCATGGGTCTCAACCCCATCTCCCTTGATGCACTTCCTATCACATTTCGTGATAGTCCCTTTGTAAAGGGATCTGCCATGTTTTTTATCTATTTGAAAGTACGTAACAGTTATTACTCCGGAGTTTCTCAATTTCCTGACAGATTTCAAACGTCTCTTCACGTGTCTTGATGACTTCGTGTTATCCTTAGAATTGTTCACTTTGACAATAACAGTTTGATTATCACAATTCAAAAGGATTACCGGCATAGGTTTTTCAACCATAGGCAAGTCCATCAAGAGCTCATGCAGCCATTCTGACTCAACAGTGGCTATGTCTAAAGCAGTAAAGCTCTGCTTCCATAGTTCACCTCGTCAATATGGTCTGTCTACGGGATCTCCATGACACTGCTCCACCTCCAAGGGTAAACACATACCCTCTCGTGCCGTAGAGTTCATCAACGTCAGAGATTCAGTTCGAGTCACTATATCCTTCAACCACAGCAGGGTGTCCTGAATAGTTAATCCCATAGCTCATTGTACCACATAGATAGCGCATGACCCTTTCAAGTGCATGCCAATGATCAATATCCGGGTTAGACATGAACCAACTCAACTTTCTCACAGCAAAAGAGATATCGGGTCTTGTAGCGCTTGCTAAGTACATGAGAGAACCAATAACTTGTCAATATTTTAGTTGATCTGTTGGTTCCTTCTTATTCTTTCGTAATGTCAAACTGGGATCATAAGGTGTTAGAGAAGTCTTGCCATCAATAAAGCCAAATCGGCTCAAGACCTTCTCAACATAATAAGATTGCATTAAAGTAATTCCATTCTCGTTCGAAATAAGCTTGATGTTCAGAATCACATCAGCCTCTCCAGATCTTTCATATCAAAACTCTTTGACAGGATAGACTTGACTTCATTTATCACTTTCATGTTTGTACCAAAGATCAGAATGTCATCCATGTACAAACATAATATAACACTATCGCCCCCACCATGGCGATAGTAAACACACCTATCAGCCTCACTAATGACAAAGCCAGCAGAAAGTAGAGTTTTGTCAAACTTCTCATGCCATTGGTTAGGTGCTTGTTTCAGGCCATATAAAGATTTTAATAACTTGCACAACTTTGTCTCTTCACCTTTTACCACAAATCCATTCTTTGATCCATATAGATATCCTCTTCCAACTCTACATTGAGGAAAGCCGTCTTCACGTCCATTTGATGAACAAGAAGACCATAGGAGGTAGCCATGGACAGTAGTACTCGAATGTTGGTCAGTCTAGAGACATGTGAATAGGTATCAAAGTAAATTCCGTCTTCTTTCTATGTGTAGCCCTTAGCTACAAGACGCGCCTTGTACTTCTCAATAGTACCATCAGGCCTTAGCTTCTTCTTGAACACCCATTTACAGCCCACAGGTTTACAACCATAGGGTTGTTCTGATAATTCCCATGTTCCATTAGAAAGAATCGAGTCCATCTCATTTTGTACAGCTTCTTTCCAATCATCTACATCAGGATATGCATATGCCTCAGCAATGGATCTGAGAGTATCGTCCATAAGGTAAACGATGAAATCATTACCAAAGGATTTTGTAATCCTCTGTCTCTTACTCCTCGTGAGAGGTTCATCGTCATCCTTCTCAAGGACTTCCTCACGTGGTTGTCCAGAATTCTCAATAGATGCACTAGATTCGGGAAGTATTTCAGAAGAAATTCTACCAATGCTATGCATATCTTTCATAGGAAAAATATTATCAAAGAATGTTGCATCAAGAGATTCCATTATAGTATCAACATGCATATCGGGTACCTCAAATTTAACCACTAAAAATTTATAGCCTACACTCCACTGTCTTAGGTCCGAGCTTGCATTTCTTGGGAATCGGTATGTTGACCTTCGCAAGAGACCCCCAAGTGCGCAAATACGAAAGTGATGGTTTTATCCTAGCCCACTCTTCATAAGGGGTCTTTTCTTTATTCTTGTTAGGAACTCTATTCAGGACATGACATGAAGTCAACAAAGCCTCCCCCTACTATGCCTTTGATAAACCAGTAGTGGCTAACATGATATTCACCAAGTCATTCAGCTTGCGGTTTTTCCGCTCGTCAACCCATTTCGATTGGGGCGTGTAGGGAGGCGTCCTCTCATGAATAATTCCGTGTTCCTCATAGAATTCATCAAATATTTTGGGAAAGTACTTAACACCACGATCCGACCTAAGACACTTGATCTTTCAATCTAGTTGATTTTCAACTTTAGCCTTATAAATTTTAAAGTAGTCTAAAGACTCATCTTTAGTTTGCAACAAGTAGACATAGAGAATTTAGTAGCATCATCTACCAATGTCATGGAATATCTTTTTGCATCTTTTGTCAACACAACATTCATCTCGCATAGATCGGAATGTATGAGTTCTAGAGGTGCCAAGTTTCTCTCCTCGGCATCCTTGTGAGGCTTTCGATGTTGCTTTGATTGCACACAACTATGACACTTAGAACCTTTGGCAATAGTGAAATTCGGAATTAAACTCATATTGGACATCCGAGATATCAAACCAAAATTAATGTGACATAAATGATAATGCCAAACACTGGTATCATCATTAACACCACCACAAATATGATTCACGGATTTATTACAAAATTCTGAAAGTGAAAACTGGAACAAGCCTCCAAACTCATAACCTTTACCAATAAATTGTCCATGTTTCGAAACAAAAACTTTATTGAACTCTAACACAACCTTAAACCCATCTCTACATAGAAGGGAGCCACTAATGAGATTCTTGTTCATAGTAGGGACATACTGCACGTTTTTCAGCTGCATGATCTTTCCGGAAGTAAACTTCAGATCTACCGTGCCAACACCATGAACATAAGCATGTGATCCATTCCCCATTAGGACGGATGAATCCCGAGCAACATGATAAAAAGTGAACATAGAGATGTCAGCACACACATGAACATTAACACCCGTATCAATCCACCAACATGGTGATTGAAATACTGAAAGGACAGTAAATAAATTACCATACCCATCAGTGTTGCTAGCGGTCATGACATTGACAGTCTTGCCAGCTTTCCCTCTACGATCTTCACGTACTTGTCAGTCCTTGGAAAAGTGGTCGAGATCTCCACATGAATAACAACATAGCTCGGCCTTGTTTGGCTTGTTCTTCTTCTTGAAGGTTGTAGTCTTTTCAGGCTTATTCAACGAGGGCTTATAGTTTCCTTTGTTCTTACCTAAGGATTTGCCTTTCTGCACATAGTTGGGAGGAGCATAACCCTCTCCTTTCTCAGTAGTGTCCTTAGCCCGAGCCTTCTTCTTAACATCAAGAGATGCTATCAGGTTTTCAACAGATATCTCATGTCTGTTGTGTTTGAGAGTTGTGGCGAAGTTCCTCCATGAAGAAGAAAACTTTGCAATAATGCATCCAGCCACAAGCTTGTCGGATAAGATACACTTGACGATTTCAAGCTCCTTGGAAAAGTACTGTATCTCATGAGCAGGGCCGGCTCTATGTTTTCTAGGTCCCTAGGAGAAGTCGACCGCATGGGCCCCTAAGACTAATATACATATAGGCATATCTGGAAAAATGGACATATATGTATCCACTTTTACTTCTAAAATAAAAGCTAACATCCAACCATATATTTTAGTCACAAAATGTAAGAAGTAGTATTTGCTGCTAGTTTGATTATCTCAAATAAGAAATAATTCCAATGAGTGCAATGATAATAATGCTTCACTGCTTCCTGTCAATAACCTCACGATTAGATAAATTTCTAGTGTAGTGAGAATATCAAAAATGTCTACCAGTGACATCTATAGGAAACTCCAGATCCAATTCTCTCACAGGCCCCTTTTCAATCAAAATATCCCTTTTTCTATTGTCAATATTATCCCATGTTCTGGGATCATATAAATATAAAAGAGAATAATCTTGTTCATCACCATTCCGAGTATCATGCGACGCAAATTTTCATCCTCCATGTTATCCTCATTAACATCAAGATCTACATTTAAATTCAAGAAACTACATTTAGTTACTAAATTGCATCTAAAAAATCAAAACTATTTAGTTACGAACCTGTATCCGAGGACTGTTCATCGGCCTGATCGTCAGCAATTTGAATTATGATCATTATCTTGTCAGGGATCAGATTTTTGACTTCGATTATCATCATTGACAATAACACTACTTGTTGTCAGAAAATACTTTTTTAAAACACCTTTTTGTGATTAAGTAAGTTTAATCTCTCGCTTTCTTTTGTTCCTTTTCGTAGCATCGGACATTTGTTTTGGCACCATATTCACCTAAATTGCGAAGGAATCAACTAGAATTGAATATAGAAATAGGACCCTACAAAATTAGGTCCAAAATTTTCATTGCGGATTGGGAAGCCAGTAGGGCCAAAATTTAAATATACCGGAGGGGAATCGGCCGTCCGCCATCTGCGGCACGCCAACGTCTGCCCGTGCGTCAGTGCATGTCAGCCCGTGCGGTGCGTCTCAGCGTGTGCGTCGCCCGAACGGGAGATGGATCGATTGACAGGCCTATCTATCGCTAGTTCGCGTCGCTTCGTGCGTATGTCGTGGGTTCACCGGCTGCTGCTTGCGCTTCCTACCAGTTTTAGAAATCATGGCGTGGCGTGGAATCGCTGGGAGGCTAGGCCTCAGTCCAATGATTTTTTAGGAGATGTATTCGACACTCTATATGCAGATGTATATATTTTTGGGTCCCCCTTCGCATGGGCCCCTGGCCGTTGCACAGGGTCGCCTAGGACTAGAGTCGGGCCTGCTCATGAGCCTGTTCAATTACAGAACGTTTGTTAATCATACTATAATTATGAACGTTCTCCATGATGTACAACTCACTGTCAGCATCTGATACACCGAACTTATAGTTCAGTGCCTTCTATAGCTCTTTTCCATCTTTGATATGCATGTACACATCAAACAACTTATTGTCAAGAACACTCAGAACGCATCCCACAAAGGCAAGATTAGTTTCCTTAAACTTGTTCTGAACCTTGTCAGATGTAGTTCCTTCAGGTAAACCCTTACTAGTCTCGAATACTTTTAGAGCTTGCAGACACAAAGTGGTCTTATACTGCCACCTCTTAAAATGAACACCGGTAAACTTTTTCGGCTTCATAGCATCGGCCAAGTGTCCCATGATTAATTCAGGAAATTGCCTATAATAAGGTTTTTGGATTGTTGGATTATTAGGCATAATTTCCACAATTAATTCCAGAATATAAATGATGACAGCAAGAGCTACAATCACGTGAACCTCTAACATACTAAATGTATTGATCAACATGAACAGTAGCAGAGTATACGCACTAATAGCCATAGTAAAGCAACAGATCTGATGATGGTATACGCACTTATCAATTTCCGAGGAAGTCGTCGTTGGTGAAGTAGCCTATCAAAGGAGTCGGCGTGCAGTAGGTCCGGCTTGACGACCGGAAAGACGTGCCGTGATGACGAACATGAGCAGTCACGCGGAGCGCTTCCCAAAAACCTTATTTGCCCTCTCCCGTACAGGATCACAAAGGCGAGTGGTTCCGGAGACCCGCTCTCCTGACCGCCGGTGCACGTCGGCAAGCGGGATGGAGTAGACTACGGTGGCGGCACAAGCAGAGAGTATGATAAAACCCTTGATTGGTTTGGTCTTATACGTCGTGGAAGCCGTACAACCATTTATATAGAGCGGCTTAGAAATATCGTACAGGACACGGTGTGGGCCAAGCCCACGTCGTGCATGTTCGGGTCTTTTACAGATAGCCCACGATCCGGGAGCGACCTGAATCCCCTAACTCTTGACATGTTTGTCTAACCGCACACATTTTCCGGAGCATCAAAATAAAGCTCGGCTCGGCGAGATTCCCGCAACCCACAACCCACGGCACGCGCGCGTCGTGACGTGATGAGGCGAGCGTGCGTGCGAGCGGCGTCATTGGAGGAAGAGCGCGTGTGGAGCTCTCTTATTATCACTCACTTACAAAGTGATGCTACACTCCACCTTATAAGATCGTGCAACTATCCTTCAACTTCCGATGTGGGACTAAACTTTAGCTCCCACTGCTCTTGCCCCACACACATGTGAGATGCCACCAACTTGGGTCAAACCACATATGGGCTTTGAGATTTAGGTAAAAACCTGAAATCTCACATGGGTCTAATAATTTAGCCCATTATTTCTAACAGTTGACCTTTGAGTGGTGGAGCGATACGGGACATCCTCGTCGAGCATCCAGTTGTATATGTGCACGACGCCTCCATTCCCGATGCAACACCTTCCGTCGAGGGAGACGCGGATGGTCGTGCCGTCCCCTGGCGAGTGACCATAGAACAACTCGTCGCGGAGGTGCGGCGAGCATGGTAGTGTCTGCCTCAAACCCCTGCAGGAATGTTCCAGTGGTTGGAGGAAAAACAATGTCGATGTACTCTATCATGTGAGAGAAAACCAGCTATCCTTTTCTCCTTCTAGGCAACGGTAGGGTATATGAGTAGATTGAGAAAAGGCGTGACACATGGCGGAAAGTAAGGAAAGCCACTTTATAGATGTTATAGGAAAATTGGGGAAGGAAAATCACAAACTGTTTGGGTGTATAGTGGGCATGGATCTCGGAGGCTGGATGAATGGACAAATAGGTCTTGTACCCATGTGTACAAGTAAAAAATTCATTCTCTTAAACCCTATTAAATCATAATAAAAGAATTATAACTCCTATTAAGGTGAATCCAATTCCTACTGGTTCGTATTAATGTCCTCTACCTATTACACCCCAGATATAATTTTAATCTGACAATTAGGACAGAAGTTGCAATAGAACTATTAAAACCCATATATTGGCAATCGAGAAATAATAATAAATACCCTATTGCATTAAATAGTATTTTGCATGCATCATCTGATCTATTAATGTTTAGAGAACTAATTACCACCATTTTGACATATTAAATTGGGATGCATGCATTTATGCATTTGTTTATGATTGTATGGTTGTTTATGTTGTATGCAATTGTTTTATTGATAGATTGCGGGGAGTGCAATGCCTATGATAGCAACGAGTGTTTGAAACACTCCAACAACTATCAAGGAAAGTAGATGCTATTTTGTTCATTATATTGTCCTAGTATTTTCTATGTACGTGTAGTGTATTGTGTAGATGCATGTGTAGGAAACTACTATCGCTATGCTATGTCCTATATACCTTGGTAGGAATTCCTTGTAGTTGAACCACTGTATGTGTAGATGTGCTTAGCTATGTTGTGTTAGACGAGGGATGGGCTATGTCATATGATAGTTGTTGTTGAAAGTGTTGTTTTGAGAAAATAAAAAACAACTTAATTAATGAATCTCCTCGGTGTGATGATATTGAGATTTTTGGTGGTATCAATGCGGAAAGGCATTCAGGTATCTAGAGAATATGATTGACTTCTTTATTTGGTAGCTGACATGTATAGCCATATGCCAATAATGAAATGGACGGTTGCCTGGACTTAGTAGGTGGTGGCGACTCGAACCCACATAGTCAAAGATGTAGAATTTTGGTAGGTTGGTACAGTGCGTCTCGGATTTGAGGAGCTACTTCCCGAATTGTCTCGTCTTGGTCTTCTCCCTACCATAACACAATATGAGTGTGATGGTACAAGATGGGTTGACCAGGTCACTTGGGTAAATTGTACAAACCCCTATAGGATGTTTCTAATCTAATTAAGTACTGAGCCATGTCCTGGGTTATGGAAAATTGAGTTCCTAAATATCGAGGTTATGTCACATATTATCGCTCATACCAATTTCTTAAATTACTTAATATTGATGCGTTAACTTAATTGAGATCTTTTCAAAAAAAATCTAATTTCTTTATGAAAGTAGGACAAAAGAGTTTATGCTCGCAAAATAGACAAACTTCCACCTAGCCAAATAAGAATGTAGTTTTTAGGTGTATTGTCTCTGTACTTATCTCTATTGGCCATACATTAAATGTATTGACCATTCGTGGTTGCAACATTTCATGTTGCAGGTTATTATGATTTTGAGTGACCGATTAGGTCGCGGTACTCCACTCGACATTTGTTCGCGTGTGGCGCAATTGAAGATGTTGCCTATTGTATATTTTGTCTTCCATTTTCTATTTAACTATTTGGAGCTAGCCATCACGCTAAGAATTATGTAATAATTGAATACTCTGAATTGTTTCATTATTTTTGATGCACGGATATTGAGTTGTTATTCATCTATGTTCTATGTAATCTAATGAACCGATCTAGAGATTGGCATGTTGCATAAAAGCTCGGCCTTTTCAGGCCATAGTGTCACAGATGGTATCAGAGCATGTGTGTTGACTATAGGATCGTGACCTAGGATTGTATTAGGAATTATTTAAACACCTTCGATTCTTTCTCATGTTTTCTATCTAGTATCTTCTTATCACTTTTAATTCTCATACTCTTATCTTTTCAACTTGTAGATGAACACCATAAACGAGTCTGTCAGGAAGGGACCACTCACTAGTATAAATGAGGCCTTTGGTCCAAATAATTAGTCCCGGTTCTTCCATAAACCAGGACTAATTCTCTAGTCCCAACGGCTAAAAACAGCCACAGGGCCTTGAAGCCACTAGTCTTGGTTCGAATGGGGCCTTTAGTCCCAGTTCGTGTAATAAACCGGGACTAAAGGTTCTGGCGTATGGACATTAGTCTCGATTTATTACACGAACTGGGACTAAAGATGGACTATTAGTCCCGGTTCGTGTAAAAAACCAGGACTAATGTCCCTACTATATCTTCTTCCTCCCCTGCCCGAGCCATTTCAAGATCACGTTGGTGTATCTCTCTGTTTTCTTCCCTCAAGCTCGACTTCATGCCCATTTTTTCTCAAGATTTGTTAAGATTTTTCGGCTCCACATCTATCCAAGGGTTCTAAAAGGTTAGCAACTTCATCTTTTTTTATCTTTCATTGCTTATTTAGCTCATTTCATGCTCTAGAAATGGAGGGATTTGTGAGTTTCTTAGTTTGGTAGTAATTTTTACAATAAATAAAATGTGATAGATGTGGATTCTACATATCTGGTATTAACGTAATAAAATCCAAGGTAAATATCTTTTTCAATATGGATTCTATCTATATCTAATTTGGCACATATAGCTAGTTTCGAAATTCATTTGATCTAGAGAAGCATAGAGATATACATAAGTTCATCATCTTGGTTGGCACATAGTCTCGGAATTTATTTGATTCACATATGCATCATGCCACCGTCCAGCAACAAAATGTCCTACTTATTCAACCTGTCTTTTGCAAACTCACAAATTGTAATAAAAATAGGGTTAATTCACAAAAGCCATTGTAACAAAAAAAGAAAACAGTAATGATCAAGTATTATAGGGCCTCATACTTATATTTGACATAAAAATCACAGGGATGGAGTGAGTGAGCCTAGTAGAATGCCCAATATATGTCCTTGTGCATATCACAATGGTCGCTCACACCACCCCCAGGATCACATCCGAAATAAAGGCACATATATATAGTTGTGCCCTAGCATTTTAATAATCGGCCATTGCAATAAGTGTAACAACCCTAGTCTTATTAAATAGTAATTAGGGTTTGAATGTGCATTCATGAGCATCATCATTAAAATGCATGCAAGAAAATAATCATAAAACCCTAAACCCTATTTTCCCCTTCCTAATTGAAACATCTTCAAAATGGTTTCGAATTTCAAAAAAGAACAAAAAGTTGGAAACCAAATGGTTAAAGGGTCTCTGAAATATTTTGAATAATTATAAAAGTTCTAGTA
The DNA here is from genome assembly GCA_916181665.1 of Avena sativa. Classification (NCBI taxonomy): domain Eukaryota; kingdom Viridiplantae; phylum Streptophyta; class Magnoliopsida; order Poales; family Poaceae; genus Avena; species Avena sativa. The sequence continues at coordinate 245,107,223 of OV702297.1, forward strand.
ATTTGAAATGGTTCAAAACAGTTTTGAAATTCAAATGCAAAAGAGAAAGTCAAAACAGAAAAATAAAAAAAATGGTTTCAGAAAATAAAAAACAGTCTCTAACCCTAACTAGGCCGCAGCCCTCCCTCTCTCTCTTTCTGGCTTGGCCCAGCCAAGGCCCACCTGGTGCCCGAAGCAGCCCAGTGCGGCCCGTACCCCTTCGAGTCTGTTTCGCGTCGTCTTCTTCCTCGATGGGAGAAGCAGATGGGTGGCCAGCGCTCCACCGTCCGCCACTGTTGCGCGCCAAGATTCCCGCCGCCGCCCCCGGATCCCTACAAGTACTCGACGCCACTACTGGATAACCCTATCCCCTCACTTCCCTCTCCCCCCCAAATTTCTCTCTGGCCGACAAACCCTAGAGCCAGACATCGCCGGTGCCCCGCGGTTCCCGACCACCCGTCGTCCATTTGAGCACACCACTGAGACCGCCATGATCGACTCTTTCATCTGCCTAACTCACGCGATCCGGAGAAGCCCTAGTCGCCGCAATCGACATCTCCCTCCCGAGCTCCGGCCGCCGTGCACGCCACTGATTCCGGGCTCCCCAGAGCTCCCCGAGCCCTCCACGAGCATCATGGTGAGCCTGGGAATCCTCCAGTACCCTCCCCTCTCTTGCTTGCTTCCGGAATCGTCCCCACGACGTGTGTCTGCGAGCACCGCCGCCATTTGCCGTTGCCGGCCAAGCTCCGACGACCATTAGAGGGCGGCGCCACCGCAGTTCGACTCACCTCGATCCCCTCTCTCTAGGAAGCACAGCCATGAAGCCCCGCGTGCAGCAGATCGATGGGGGCGTGCTCAATCTGAGAGCACTTCCATTGCTGACGTCATGCTGACGTTAGCATGAGGTCATAAATCCCCTTTTTGTTTTATTAATTGTTTTGTAAATTGATTTGTGTAATTATTAAATCCCTGACAGGTGGGTCAACCCTGTAAGTGAGATAAACAATTTCAGAATGTTTTCTGATTAATAAAAATGTTTAAGTAATTTCAAAATGCAAATTATTTTTATAATATTCTAAAAATGAATTAAAATTTGGGAAATTCATAACTAATTCATTTTAAATCAGAAAAATACAAATAATATATCAAAATGTTCAGAAAAATGAATTCTACCTAATTAAATTATAATTATGCATTGATAAGCAACTTCAATTGCAAGTTTAATTAGAACAACAAAACAACCCCTCTCATATGCCTCCGGGGTTTCTCCGAATTAGGGTTGGACCCCTCGGACCCCGATTAAAATCATTAAGCATGGCTTAGCGGTTTATTTCAATGCAATTTAACTTGCATATCATCATCCTTGTTTGAGCATTGTATCGATGCCATGTGTTGATTGTTTCCTTTATTTTTTGTATTTGGTTCTTCTCCGGTAGAATACGATAACAAGATCAAGATCGAAGATCAAGGTCAATACCATCGAAGGTCGAGATCAACACGTCGAAGCTCGAAGACCAATACTTGACCAACTATAATCAAGTCAAGTACCAGATGTCCGATGCTCTGATTTTTGGATATCAACTGGCAAAGGCAAGGGAAGCCCCACACATGATATAATCCTATGCTTTCAAGCATTTCAATTCTTGCCATGTGCATACGATTCCAAAGTCTTTTATCGATAGAAGGGTATTTGGAGTAATCCTATCTGATGCATGTTACCTTTGAAGCCTATACTCCCTGATCCACTGCTCCTAACATAACTAGGGTTTGAGCTTATGAAGCATTGCTAGAGCTATTTTATCTGTTGTGCTCTGCCATGCTTAGCTGTTACCACTGGTCCATCCAGTTGATGAATCAGAGCTGCGAATGAACCTACTATGACAGGATGTTGTGGTATGATCAGAGATAGATAATAAACATGCTAAGGCTTGTATGGGAGGCCACGTGGGTTGTGGTTTTTGCAGTCCCATACTTGCAACTACTAGGACCTAAGTTCTTGCCGATGGTCCAAGATGAGCGTACAGCCACACGGGGGCCTGGAAACCCCGTCAACCAACTAACTTGCCTAGTAGATTCCATGAGTCACATAGTTCAGGCTTTCCATTTGACATACGCATCTTGGATGTTCTTGAATGGAGGTGAAGGAGGTGCATTCATACAAGTAGGTAAGCGTGGTAGGGAATGGAGATGCCCGGCATCCGTAATCTCAAACCCTGTTCACATCATTAGGGACCGACTTCCGGACTCGACCTGTTACAGCGGCATCTACCTAGTGCGTGACTCATGGTCTCAGCGAAAGCAAGGTAAAGGTCGTGGTCAACCACTCTCTGCCGGCCTTCCAAGGAAGATGGCTAATGTACTAGCATTAAGAATCGGTTGGCGCGTGTGGGAAAAGTTGTACACACCTGCAGGGTTAAATCTTTTCGAAAATCCGTGTCCACGGTTATGGACGAACTTGGATACCAGATTCAAAGATCATAGAGAACTTAAACCTAATTGTAAAACTTGGCAAGTTAAGTAATGTGTGCTTAAGGATGCTTCCTCAGGGATCGAGGGGGTCATCCTAGATAGGTTCAGCTAATGATGATTCGGTGGATATCAAGAGATGATCAAGTCTAGAGATACCGCTATCTTATCCCCTTTTAAAATATTCTGATTAGTCAAGATTCTTCTCTCTCTTGTTTTACAAAATAAAGATGGCTTTATGCAAAAATAACTCCACCAGCCATAAGTCTTGCGGAGTACACCCTGTACTCACCCTTGCTTCGTTGATACTTTTGCAGCAGAGTCAGTGTTACCATAAGAAGATGAGTTCTTCACGGCATCGACATTGATGAGTAGTTTGGAATTCCCAGTCGGTAGTCTGGGATCTATGGATTGGACGTCATCGTTATGATTCAGGCCTCTTAGGCCATTTGTTAAGTTTGCTATACTTAATAGCATAATTTTCCTTCCGTGGTTTGATGTTTGTGGTCAGTGACCTCTGATTGTAATATTTTGGTTCTTCGCTCAGTTATGAGCTCGCTATAAATAATTTTTGTGTCGTAGGGTCACTGTTGTGTTATCAATTCTTTCTCTGTACGCTTTCGAGATTAGGTTAGGATTATGTTCAGACGAAGGTCTGGGATTTGTCTAGCCTTAATCCTAGGGGTGTCACAATAAGGAAGAACCAAAAACATAAACATGCTGGGGAGCTAAGAAATTCCACATATTAGGGAGTGCCTCTATATGGAGATCTTCTCGAACATGTCTGAGGACGGTATCCTAAGACATCTTCGAGAAGCTCCACCGTAGTGGTGTCGCTTCTCTCGCACACCATCTCTTGTAGTTTATAACTTTGCTAGCTAGATCAATATGCTGGTGGAGCTAACAAATTTCACATATTAGGTAGTGCCTCTATGGCGAGCTCCTCGGAGATGTCTGAGGACGGGGTCCTAAGACATCTTCGAGAAGCTCCGCCGTAGTGGTGTCCTCCCTCTCGCACACGATCTTCCTTGCAGTTGATATTTCACAAGGAAATCTATTTATAGATTAAGCAGCACAACATAGTGTCGACACTCACGACATAATGTCGACACTCACCCCTCTCATAGTGTCTCTACCCACCCAAGTAGTATCGCCACTCACTGGCATAGTGTCGGCACTCACGACATAATGTCGTCACCCACTTTTAGTCCCGGTTGGAGACACCATCCGGGACTAAACAGGCTCACGCCGGCCCCAGCCTGCCGAAACCCCTTTACTCTCGGTTTGTGTGTCCAACCGGGACTAAAGATGGAGTAGAAAGTTTTTAAATCAATGCATAGTTGTTTGATGTAAGCTCTATGCTTATATTTTTAGACTAATACTAATCATAGCATCGTGATTCTATATGATGTACTTATATAACATAGATGAGCCGACAATGGATGTACGCTGATCGAATCTCTAGCGAGTTCATTAAAGACATGCGTTCTTTTCTCATTGTGGCCGAGGAAAACAAATGGTTTTATGTGTTGTCCATGTGGTGATTGTCGGAATCAGAAGGAATACTCTTCCTCAAGGGTCCTTCACGGCCATCTTTTTCGGTCTGGTTTCATGTCTGGCTACAATTGTTGGACCAAGCACGGAGAAAGAGGGGTTATGATGGAAGACAACAAAGAATAATATAAGTATGTCAACTATCCTATGGTACTACTGTTTGGAATATGCCCTAGAGGCAATCATGTATGATGAGATTTACCATTGTATTCATAAAGATATTAAGTTGTCCTTGTATAAACATCTAATGTGTATCATTGAATATGTGATTCGGTTGTGGAACTATACATTCATGTTGTTTGTACTAAATATCCTTGGTCATTGAGGTTGTGCTGAACACACAACTTAGACCAATGTAAAATTTGGCTTGATGACTCGGTTCCACTTGTCATGGGCATGGAGATGCTATCCAACTTACACAGATTCGTCTAAAGAGTTTAGCGAGTCGGATTGACCCATATTGAGGTACAACGAACAAGTTGTCATTTGTATATCTCAATCAATGTAATCCTTAGAGCTGAGGTTATTGCATAGTCCGAGTTGAGGATTACCGATTAGGTTCTGTCAAACGTTGATCCGTAACTGGGCAGTTATAAAGGCAGAGTTTGGATCGACTGAGAATCAAGCTACGTGATGTGAATAACCAAGATGGGATTTTTCCCCTCCACTTGGAGAGTTATTCTCTGGGCCCTCTCGGATGATATGATTCGGAAAGCATGTCCATGCATGACTCGGTTAAGTGTTAACCGAGGCGATCGACTAAGAATTAGTCGGGTGAATCACTTATCTCGGATCGATAAGAGAGTCAGACTATTTAAGGGATGACAATTATTCCCCTATAGTCTGACAAGGTATATCGTGAGGCAAAAGGGACTCGGACGCAAGTCACATTGGAAAGGCAAGTCGTCATGACTCTTTGGTACTTGGGAGTCGACACGTTCTGCTAGGAGCCGCTACCGACTGATTGATTGAGAGTCGGACTCTAATCGTGTCCAAGTAGCCATGAGCCTGCGGGGTCACACACTTCAGAGTGGGAGAAAGTTTGGATTGGATCTAAATTGGAAATCTGGTTGGGTTGGACCCGAGCCTGATTTGGACTAAGTTAGTGAGTCAGACTCACAGGGACTAATATTATATGGGATTTAGTGAATGGGCCGTGCGAGCAGATCCCACGTTCACTCCCTATATATAGTGGAGCACCGTAACCTAGAAAGGTTAATCGTTGTTCGGTTAGGTCATTCCATGTGTTGGAAACCCTAGCTCCACAGCAGTCTTGCCGTCGTATTGAACCTAGCAGTTCACCGTTGGTGCTCCTCCTTGTACGTGTGGATACCAGCAGAGGTTATGATCAGCACCAGGACGATCGGATCGTAAGTACTGCACTGCATCAACTGACGCGCTACATCAGTAATCCACAACTGCACGTCTAGTGGTAAACCTCGTGGCCTTATACCTTAGCTGGATCTTGGGATCACCATGTTAGAGGGAAAAAGTTTTTGTTTTGTTTCTACGTGGCCCAACAGTGGTATCAGAGACATAGCTTCTGGTTTTAGGCTCGAGATCTCGCATATGTGATATGCGGTTGGCTGTAGATGAGATCTATGTGTTGTTTTGGTGGTCGATCTATGAGATAGATCGGTTTTGTACGAGGTTGATTGTACTCGGGGAATGGTAGATCGGATTTCCGTGATCATACTACTGAGGTCGTGGAACGAAATACCCCTACCGGTCGGCTTCCGCCATTGGGACCGCCGGCTTCGCCCTGTCGTAGCGCCTTAGATGTCGTTGCGAGTTTCACAACGCCGGTAGATATTGTATCTATGCATAACTTTTTTTTGCAGGAAGTTGTGAATGGTATGGTTCATGTGCATGTGATGTGTGTGTGTAATCCATATGTGAGCTGCGAATCATGGTTTTTGTCAGCCGGCTAGAGCCTAGGTGCTGTCATTTTAATGTATAATGACCCGCGTGTCGGATTCTCAATGTAATTTACTTTACTAAGCTAGTGTAGCTGTTTGGAGAATTCGGATGACATGCAAGGCGATGTACATGTCGGCGACATGGAGTAATATGGCAAGTGACAAGAGTTGGCACGAGTCAGATTACAAGCTTTGTGGAGATGGAGATCGCCATGAATGGAGCCATACCATCTCACATTATAATTTCTTTATTTTGTGTTATTGTTATGTCTCTGTTTTACATCTATTAGATAGTCGGTAAAATTTAATCCCTCAAAGCAGGTCTAGTCGGTTTTCCCCGCCAGTGTTTGCAACATCACAAGTCGGACATTTTTGGTAGTGGGCTCGTAAAATTGAGGTGCTGCCAATTCTTTCCGACTAGGTGGGTTCGAGTTAAAATCTTACTCTAGAAACACTCGGTAAGCTAGACGGGTCTATCACAACGGTCGTGGGGCTCAGGGAAAAGTCGGATGGGAGCCGGGGCATGTGATGCCACCCGTCCAACAGGAGTCGTATGATATACGATTGACAAGGAGTTGTCTACCTAGATCACTTGGCGGCTAGCGGTGATGCTAAAGCTCACTAGCCGACTTGCTTATTTAGAGTCCTGAATCACTAAGCAACCATCAGAGGGGTGTTGGTTCTAGTGGGAGCATAAAATATTAAAAAATTTAATATGCTTGCTCTTTTATGAATACATGTCTTAAGTGTTTTGCATATTTCTGTTGTAGATCATGGCACCAAGTAGCAGTCACTCTCAGATATCCGGTTTTGCGTTGAGAACCATTCTTGAGAAAGATAAACTGAAGGACACTAATTTTACCAACTGGTATCGAAATCTGAGAATTGTTCTCAAACAAGAAAAGAAGGACCATGTCCTAGATAACCCACTTCCAAATGAGCCGAATGAAAATGCGACTGTCGCTGCCACCAATGCCTACCGTCGGGCTAAGGATGAGTCCACGGATATTAGTTATCTTATGCTTGCTCACATGGAACCAGACTTGCAAAAGCAGTTCGAGCATGTTGAGGCCTACGATATGATTGAAAGCCTCAAAAGTATGTTCCAGGCTCAGGCGAAGACTGAGAGGTATCAAGTCTCTCGGGCTTTGTGGAGTTGCAAGCTTAACAATCGTGATGCAATGAGTCCGCATGTAATCAAAATGGTTGGTTATGTGCAGTCTCTGGAGAGGCTTGGCTACCCCATTAGAGAAGAGTTCGCTACGGATATAATTCTGAACTCTCTTCCTAGTGTATATGGGAAGCTCATTTCGAACTACCACATGCATGGTATGGATAAGAAGCTCACTGAATTGCATGGGATGCTCAAGAAGGCAGAGGCGGATCTCAAGAAGGGCGCCAGTCAAGTGTTGATGGTGCAGAATAAGGCTAAGTTCAAGAAGAGTTCTTGGACTAAGAAGAAGGCTAATTCAGGAGGAAAGCAGGCTCAGGACCCGGTCCCAAGCGCTTCCTCAGGGACTAAGCCATCTCCTTCAGCCGGGTCCACTTGCTTCTATTGCAAGGTGGATGGTCACTGGAAGAGGAACTGCAGCAAGTATTTGGCCGACAAGGCCAAGAATGGAGGTATGACTTTCGACTCAGGTACACTTGTTTGTAATGTTATAGACATATATCTTGCCGATGCACCTAATAGTTCTTGGGTATATGATACCGGATCAGTTATTCACATCTGAAACTCCTTGCAGGGACTGGTAAGAACTAGGAGCGTAGCAAGAGGCGAGGTTGATATTCGAGTCGGCAACAAAGCAAGAGTTTTTTCGTTGGAAGTCGGCACGATGCAGCTTCATTTACCTTCTGGATTCATTATGGAACTGAATAATTGTTATTATGTTCCAGTGCTCAGTCGAAACATTATTTCTGCTTCATGTTTGATGAGGTAAGGCTATGAGTCGAATATCAAGAATAATGGTTGTTCTTTGTATTCGAATGATATGTTTCACGGCTTTGCACCCGTCCAGGACGAGTTATTTATTTTGAATCTTGATGGTGAGTCAGTTTATAACATAAATGCTAAAAGGTTGAAACCAAATGATCTAAATATGACTTACTTTTGGCACTGTCGGCTTGGTCATATAAGTTGGAAACACATGAAGAAGCTCCGTGATGATGGACTCCTAACTTCATTCGACTTGGAGTCGTTTGAGACATGCGAATCTTGCCTACTCGGCAAAATGACTAGGACACCTTTTGCAAAGAGTTGTGAAAGGGCGTCCGACTTGTTGGGACTAGTACATAGTGATGTATGTGGACCAATGAGCATGATATCCAGAGGTGGTTATGAGTACTTCATTACCTTCACTGATGATTTGAGTAGGTATGGACATATCTACTTGATGAAACATAAGTCGGAAGCCTTTGAAAAGTTCGAAGAATTCTAGAATGAAGCACATAATCAACTCGGCAAGAAAATAAAGTTTCTTCGGTTGGACCGAGGAGGCGAATACATGAGCCATGAGTTTGATGACCATCTGAAAAGTTGTGGAATAGTTCCTCAACTTACTCTGCCAGGAACGCCGCAAAGGAACGGTGTTTCGGAAAGGCAGAATCGGACCTTATTGGACATGGTATGATAAATGATGGGTCAGACATATCTGCCTTTATCGTTTTGGGGTTATTGTCTAGAAACAGCGACATTCACACTAAACAGAGTACCATAAAAGTCGGTAGAGAAGACACCGCATGAGATGTGGACAGGCAAAAAGCCAAGTTTGTCTTTTCTTAAGATTTGGGGTTGTGCAGCATTTGTCAAGCGACTTCAGTCGGACAAGATCACGGCCAAGTCGGATAAGTGTATTTTCGTGGGGTATCCGAGGGAAACCTTGGGTTACTACTTCTACAACCGAGAAGAGGGCAAAGTGTTTGTCGCTCAAAACGGTGTCTTCCGTGAGAAAGAGTTTCTTAGTCGGGGAGTAAGTGGGAGCACGGTGCATCTCGAAGAAATTCGAGAGGAACCGGCTAGTAGCGAGTCGGCAAAAACCTTGGAGGTTGAGCTGGTCGTGGTAGCTGAGACGGCAATAGCACCTATACTACGAAGACCGGCGAGATTACAAAGTGTTCGTGATGTGTTACTGTTAGACAGTGATGAGCCGACAAATTATTCGGAAGCGATGGTGGGATCTAATTCCTAGTCATGGCTTGGAGACATGAGATCCGAGTTAAAGTCCATGGATGAAAATCAAGTTTGGAACTTGGTTGATCTGCCAGACAGTGGAAGACCCGTCGAGTGAAAATGGGTCTTTAAGAAGAAAACTGATATGGATGGAAATGTTTCAGTCTATAAAGCACGTCTTATCGTGAAGGGGTTCCGACAAGTTTAAGGAGTGATTACGACGAGACTTTCTCGCCTGTAGCGATGCTTAAATCAGTTCGGATCATGTTAGCTATAGCAGCCTATTTCGACTATGAGATATGGAAGATGGATGTAAAACGGCTTCCCTTAACGGAAATTTAACCGAGGACGTGTATATGATACAGCCCGAGGGTTTTGTCGATCCGGCTAATGCTGACAAGGTATGTAAACTTCAGAAATCCATTTATGGGTTGAAGCAAGCATCTCGGAGTTGGAATGTTCACTTTGATGAGGTAGTCAAATCGTTTGGCTTCATCAAGAGTGATCATGATTCTTGTTTATACAAGAAGTTTAGTGGGAGAAAAGTAAACTTTCTAATCTTATATGTGGATGAAATATTACTGATTGGAAATGATGTCCAGATGTTGCAAGAAACCAAGGAATCATTGGAAAGGAGTTTCTCAATGAAAGAGTTGGGTGAGGCAACATACATCCTTGGAATCCGGATCTATAGAGATAGATCGAGGAGGCTCATTGGATTGAGTCAGAGTACTTATTTGGACAAAGTGTTGAAAAATTTCAACATGGAATCGTCTAAGAAGGGGTTCTTACCGATGTCCCATGGTGTAAAACTTAGCAAGACTCAGTGTCCTTCGACAACTGATGAGCGAAGTCGGATGAGTGCTATTCCATATGCTTCTGCAGTCGGATCCATCATGTATGCCATGATTTGTACTAGGCCGGATGTTTCCTATGCTCTAAGTGTTGTGAGAAGATACCAGGCTGATCCTGGAGAAATCCACTGGACAGCGGCTAAAAATATCCTAAATTACTTGAGAAGGACTAAGGATATGTTTTTGGTTTATGGTTGTGAAGATGAACTCAGTGTAAAGGGTTACACGGATGCGAGTTATCTTACTGAATCTAATGATTCTCGTTCGCAATCCGGATACGTATTTATTATAAATGGAGGTGCTGTGAGCTGGAAGAGTTCCAAGCAAGAGACTGTGTCTGCATCTACAATAGAGGCTGAGTATATTGCCGCCTCGGAGGCAGCAAAGGAAGATGTTTGGATGAGGAATTTCCTCATGGATCTTGGTGTGGTTCAGGGCTCGTCCAATCCGTTAGACGTGTATTGTGACGACAATGGTGGTATTGCACAAGCCAAGGAACCTAGACAACACCAGAAGAACAAGCATATACTCATGCGGTACCACCTGATTCGTCAGTTCGTGGATCAGGGTGATATCAAGTTATGCAAGGTATACACGGATGCAAATATTGCGGATCTGTTGAAAAAGCCATTACCACAGGCAAAGCATGAGGCGCACCTAAGAGCCATGGGCATTAGATGCTTAGACATGTGATGTCAGAAGATTGACCCTAGTGCAAGTGGGAGACTGTTGGGAATATGCCCTAGAGGCAATCATGTATGATGAGATTTCCCATTGTATTCATAAGGATATTAAGTTGTCCTTGTATAAACATCTAATGTGTATCATTGAATATGTGATTCGGTTGTGGAACTATACATTCATGTTTTTTGTACTAAATATCCTTGGTCATTGAGGTTGTGCTGGACACACAACTTAGATCAATGTGAAAGTTGGCTTGATGACTCGGTTCCACTTGTCATGGGCATGGAGATGCTATCCAACTTACACGGATTCGTCTAAAGAGTTTAGCGAGTCGGATTGACCCATATTGAGGTACAATGAACAAGTTGTCATTTGTATATCTCAATCAATGTAATCCTTAGACCTGAGGTTATTGCATAGTCCGAGTTGAGGATAACCGACTTAGGTTCTATCAAACCATGATCCATAACTGGGCAGTTATAAAGGCAGAGTTCGGGTCGACTGAGAATCAAGCTATGTGATGTGAATAACCAAGATGGGATTTTTCCCCTCCACTTGGAGAGATATTCTCTGGGCCCTCTCAGATGAAATGATTCGAAAAGAATGGCCATGCACGACTCAGTTAAGTGTTAACCGAGGCGATCGACTAAGAGTTAGTCAGGTGAATCACTTATCTCGGATCGAGAAGAGAGTCGGACTATTTAGCGGATGGCAATTATTCTCCTATAGTCTGACAAGGTATATCGTGAGGCAAAAGGGACTCGGACGCAAGTCACATTGGAAAGGCAAGTCGTCATGACTCTTTTCTACTTGGGAGTCGGCACGTTCTGCTAGGAGCCGCTACCAACTGATCGATTGAGAGTCGGGCTCTAATCGTGTCCAAGTAGCCATGAGCTTGCGGGGTCACACACTTAAGAGCGGGAGCAAGTTTGGATTGGATCTGAACTGGAAATATGGTTGGGTTGGACCCGAGCCTGATTTGGACTGAGTCAGTGAGTCGGACTCACATGGACTAATATTATATGGGCTTTAGTGAATGGGCCGCGCGAGCAGAGCCCACGTTCACTCCCTATATATAGTGGAGCACCGTAACCCAGAATGGTTAATCGTTGTTCGGTTAGGTCATTGGATGTGTTGGAAACCGTAGCTCCACAGCAGTCATGCCGTCGTATCGAACCTAGCAGTTCGCCGCCGGTGCTCCTCCTTGTACGTGTGGATACCAGCAGAGGTGTTGTACGATCAGCACCAGGACGATCGGATCATAAGAAATGCACTGTATCAACTGACGCGCTACATCAGTAATCCGCAACTGCGCGTCTAGTGGTAAACCTCATGGCATTCTACCTTAGTTGGATCTTGGGATCACCACATTAGAGGGAAAAAGTTTTTGTTTTGTCTCTACGTGGCCCAACAACTACAATGGAAGACAATGATGAAAAAGAAGCAGAAGAACGTGCATCATATGAGCTAGATGATGATCTTGGTCGGGCCACTGCTGATGCAAAGGGATAATGTGAAAGAAAAAGGGAGAGGTTAAAATTTGAGAAGATGTTAGAGGATCACATCAAATTGTTGTACCTGAATTGCGAAGATGGCTACAAAAGCTAGGTAGCACACTGGAATTGCTGCAATGGAAGAGAGAGATCGGTGTGACTGACAAGGGATTAGAAAATTTGCTGAAAATAATGAAGAAGATGTTTCCAAAGGATAACGAACTGCCCACCAGTACATACGAAGCAAAGAAGGTTGTCTGCCCTCTAGGATTAGAGGTACAGAAGATACATGCATGCATTAATGATTGCATCCTATACCACGGTGAGGAGTACGAGAATTTGGATGCATGCCCGATATGTACTACATTGGGGTATAAGATACAAAGAGATGACCCTGGTGATGTTGAGGGTGAGCGCCCTAGGAAGAAGGTTCCTGCCAAGGTGATGTGGTATGATCCTATACTACCACGGTTGAAACATTTGTTCAGAAACCAAGAGCATGCTAAGTTGTTGCGATGGCAAAAATAAGACCGTAAGAAAGACGAGATGTTGAGACACCCCGCTGATGGGTCGCAGTGGAGAAAAAATGAGAGAAACTACCCAGACTTTGCAGGTGACACGAGGAACTTATGGTTTGGTCTATATACAGATGGAATGAATCTTTTTGGGGAGAAGAGTTGCAGTCATAGCACCTGGCATGTGACTCTGTGTACCTATAACCTTACTCCTTGGTTGTGCATGAAGCAGAAGTTCATTATGATGCCAGTGCTCATCCAAGGCTTGAAGCAACCCGACAACAACATTGATGTGTACCTAAGTCCATTAGTTGAATAACTTTTACAGCTGTGGCACGGACAAGGTGTGCGTGTGTGGGATGAGCACAACCATGAGGAATTTAACCTACAAGCATTGTTGTTCGTAACCATCAATGATTGTCTTGCTCTTTGTAACATTTTAGGATTGAAAAACAAGGGATACAATGCATGCACACACTGTTTAGGTGAGACTGAAAGTATTTATTTGGATAAGTAAGAAGAATGAGTACCTGGGGAATCGTCATTTTATTCCGCCCACACATTCCCTAAGAAAGAAAGGCAAGCATTTCAATGGTAAAGCAGATCACCAGAGTAAGCCTATCCACCATACTGGTGATGATATATTTTATATGGTGAAGGATTTAAAGGTAATCTTTGGAAAGGGTCCTGACGGATAGTCTGTTCTGAAGGATGCTGGCGGACAAGCACCCATGTAGAAGAAGAAATCTATATTTTGGGAGATACCCTATTGGAATGTCCTAGAAGTCCGCTCTGCAATCGATATGATGCACCTGACAAAGAATCTTTGCGTGATACTACTAGGATTCTTGGGAATGTATGGGAAGAATAAAGATACACCAAAAGCACGACAGGACCAACAACATATGAAAGACTGAGACGACATGCATCCAGAGTTGTTTCAAGGTACTGCCAGCTACGCTCTTACCAAATAAGAGAAGGAAATATTTTTTGAATGTCTGAGTAGTATCAAGGTCTCGTCTGGCTTCTCGCCGAATATAAAGGGAATAATAAATATGGCAGAGAAAAAAATTCCAGAACCTGAAGTCTCATGATGTAGTTTCTTCCGATTGCATTGAGGGGGCTTCTGCCGAAAAATGTTCAAGTACCCATTATGAAGCTATGTGTGTTCCTCAATGCAACTTTTCAGAAGGTAATCAATCCAGAAATTCTACCAGGGTTACAGAAAGATGTGGTCCAGTGTCTTGTCAGCTTTGAGTTGGTGTTCCCACCATCCTTGTTCAACATTATGACGCACCTCCTAGTTCACCAAGTCAAAGAGATTACCATTCTCGGTCCTGTATTTCTACACACTATGTTCCCCTTTGATAGATTCATGGGAGTCTTAAATAAATATTTCCATAATCATGCTACACAAAAAGGAAGTATCTCCAAAGGCTATGGAATAGAGGAGGTCATTGATTTTTGTGTTGACTTTATTCCTGACCTTAAGCCGATCGGTGTTCCTGAATCACGCATGAGGGGAGACTGAGTGGAAAAGGAACACTAGGTAAGAAAGCAAAGATATGTATGGACAAGCATTCTTTCACTAAACCACACTATACAGTTCTGCAAAGTTGCACCTTGGTGGCTCCGTATATCGGGGTACACAAGAATATTGTACAGTCCAACTACCCGGGACAGTCTGACTCTTGGATTAGAGATGAACACATGAAGACTTTTGGCGGTTGGTTGTAGACACAGATCATAAATGGCACCACTATTGGAGATCAGCTGTACTTGTTGGCCAGGTCTCCATCTTCAACTATATTAACTTTCCAAGGGTACGAGATAAATGGGAATATATTTTACACGCACGCTAAACATAAAAAGAGCACCAACCAAAACAGTGGTGTCCGATTTGATGCATCAGACAACAATGGTCATAAGGACACATATTATGGTGACATAGAGGACATATGGGAACTTGACTATGGTCCTTATTAGGTCCCATTGTTTCAATGCAAATGGGTCAAGATGACAGGAGGCAGGGTAATGGTAGACCAGCAGAACGGACTGACAACGGTGGATCTCAACAATCTTCCGTACTTAGACGAACCATTCGTCCTAGCCAATGATGTGGCTCAAGTTTTCTATGTGAAGGACATGTCTAGTAGACCGAGAAAAAGGAAATATAAGAAAAATAATAAATATCATACGATGAGCCAAAGCGCCACATGGTTCTTTCAGGGAAAAGAAACATGGTGGGAGTTGAGGACAGGATGACCATGTCAGAAGATTATAACAAACTTCATGAAATTCCGCCATTCAAAGTGAAAACTAACCCAAGCATCCCGTTAAATAAGGAAGATTCTCCATGGTAACGGACTAGAAGAAAAACAAACCACTAGATGTGGATGTTGGTGATGTAATAATATATTAAACCTTGTTAGCAAGCTTTTTTGAATTAACCCTTTTTTTACAATTTGTGAGATTGCTGAAGGTATGTAGAAAAAAAGAACATTTGATCACTTGAGCGAGCTCACAAGAATACAACAAAATATTCATATTTCAGTCCCAGTTCAGAAGGGCATTTAGTCCTGGTTTCTGAACTGTGACTACGGATCGGGTCTAAAGGCCACCCTTTTAGTCCCGGTCCAGCCACAAACCGGGACTAACACTCAAGACATTTATTAATATTAAAAAACCAGGATTACGGAATAAGGACTAAAGCCGCCCCCTTTAGTCATAATCATGACTAGTCCTATAGTACACAACTTTAGGGTTATCTTCGTTATCGTCATGGTCATCGTCGTCGTGTCTAGGTGCACACGGCTGGATCCTCAGCCCAGCCATGGCATATACCGGGGGCACCTACCACTCCGGCCTCGGATTCACGACGGGCGGGGTAGGGGGTTCCTAGATGATGATGTCGCTACCACCTCCCTTTTGTGGCTCTACGACGGGTGGAAGTGTGGGCACCGCAGACAAGGATGATCTCCCCCGGCGATGTAGCGCATCACGCTGACGATAGTATGGTTCGCCCACCATAGACAGTGGTTGGCTTCGCTGTGGTTCACCGGGGGCGGGCCGTCACCATTGTACCTGGCGAGCTCCCTTTCCTACCGGTTAGCGAAGAAGGCATTCCAGCTGTCGTAGTTGTCGGGATCCCACTAGGGATCCATCCGGTGCTCTGACATGAGCTCGAGGTAGAAGTGGTTCGTGATGGCCGCCTATCGGGCGGAACCTTGAGGCACAGGAGGGACAGCAACTGCTTGTGTATTAGTTGTGTGCTCCTCACCCCAACCCTATTTTACATAAAACTATTTTTACTAAAGGATATGTCTTGCCTCATCTTTCATATTCTCAAATGTTCTGGCTTTTCAAAACTTGAGCCAAGATGACTTTGACACAACCAATTACTTTACTAGTATCTACTTATAAAACTATGGAGACCTATTTATATTATCTCCTTATGGTTTCAAGAAAGAACCTTCAACTACCCTTATCCCTAGGTTTTTCCAAAACCTTTACTAAAACCTTTTTATCTCAATCTTGGTAGAGATACCAAGATGATCTTTATCTTACTTAAAAGCAAAACCCCTTCCCACATAACCCTTCTTACCTCAAGCTAGGCTTGGTGGTAACCCTAGTAGTAGTTAGATAAGTGATAAGATAAATTGCCTTGATCTGCTGGTTGATGAATTGCCTTGATCTGCTGTCTGATGATTGCCTTGATCTGCCGATTGCCTTGTTTGCTTAAGATCTAGAATGATCTAGTCTAGTAGATCATCCTCTAGGACCCAATACTTACTTGTATTAAACAATCTCAAGCTAAGCTTCCACATATGAATCTATCCTAAGCCCCTACAGCTATCATCTCATCTCATGCTTATCTCAATCTAAGGACAATCCCTCTGGATGGTTTCCAACTCAGTGGAGACCCCATCTAAAGCTTGAATACCATCTACTTAGTTAATACCTCAACACCATCTCCTTGATCATGACTTTTGAACCTATAATCCTCTCAAAATCATAAACACTTGCACTCTAGTCTAAAACCCTAAATCTCCCAAAATGGCTAAGTCTGAGTTTCTTATCCAGATGCAACCTTTGGAGCTCTACCTTTTCCAACCTATGTGCATTATTGGGAATGCACATGAACCATCTTGTAGTACCTCTTTATTACTACCAAGGACCACTCTTACCCTTGTCTAAGCCAATCTAATTCCCACCCATCCATGATGGCTTTGTAGTCAAGATAATAATCTTTTCTGCAAATCCTATCATCTTGCCTACTTTGGCAGAAGCTCACATCTATATGCCACCTCCCCTTGACCAAATATTTGCATGGTTGTGATCTACTAATCATGGTCTATCAATCCCCGCTTCACTTGTTTCCAATGGAGACTTGTGCTTCTTAAACACACATGGTTTAGGAGGCTACCTAATGTATCTGCTATGGCAGCCTTATTTTCAACAAAGTTGGCCATAACTCCAAAACCACCTCAAATCCAACCAATCCCAAACATTTATCCTTTGATCAACTACATAAACATGGTCTATCCATTCATATACCCCTCGTACCAAGGAGCGCTCTGAGCTCCCTAATCCAACCCTGTTTAGGTGGCATCAGAATAACTAAACCCTAGATCTTCTCTGAATCTCGTTTCCACAATTTCCACCACTTTCCCCCAAAACCAAGGTGAACCTTGATGCCTACCTCAATTTTAAATCATCTACCTTCTATATAAGTATCCCCAAATAATTCTCCCAATTATTTGCATTATTAAACTATTTTATTCCTTATCTTGCAAATTCCTTAAAACCCTTCTCTTCAAAGGAAAGTTTGTTTTTCTCCAAATCACCTTGCCAACTTAGGGCACATTTGGTTCCTACTTAACTTATCCTATCTTCCCAACTCAAAGATAAATATTTGGGAAATCCTTTATTATTTCTTTTTGCCCTTTTCTTAAATGGCAGAAACAAGAAATAATTCCTTAAAAATACTTTTCCTTCTCAATAAATCGCAATAAAATTCCACAATGTGTGTTATGGTATATAGGACCATATCACCTCAAAAACCAAGCTTGTCCCATGTAATTATGAAATAAGTTTCTAGAAACTACTTCTAGACTTTTTGAATATTTGAGTTTAAGTGCACCTTTAATTATTAGAAAAATCCCAAATAAACCTTGGAGGTGGACAATACCTATACATATCTACCAGAACCATTTTCCCACCTAGCCATGTGCAAATTTCTCAACTCCCTTCACAAGAACCAAAATGATCAAGTTTGCAAAATCAATTAAACCTTGCTTCAAACCAAATCCAACCATCCCCCAAGCTTGTCCAGCACATCACTCCAGTACTCAGCACTCTCCTGGTCGACACCACTGTAGCACTTCAGTGCCCCACCCGCTTTCCCCTTGTCTTTATGCTTGTCCATGAGAGGGACAAAGGCCTTGTCTTTTCAAGACAATTAAAAACCTTGCAGCTGCTGCACCCCATCACTCCACCCTTCCTGCACGACCAGAGACCCCTCTCCATCACCCTGTTGCCCAATGGATGGCCGCCACCCCTCTCTTGCTTTCCCCCATGGGAATAGTTCATCCTAGACCACACCACCTTGGTTTATAACCCTCCACCCACCCTAGCTCCTCTCTCGCTGGCCTCATTTCTCCCCCACACACCCACCTATCCTCCCCAGAGCATCCTCCCTCGCTCCCCTGCTTTGCCTGGATCAAAGGAAAAAGAAGAACAAGCTTCGGCCTCTACAAGAAATGGAGCAAGACTTCCTCCCTGCATCCCCTCTCCCCCTGCATGTCACTCTACTAGCATCCCCTTGACCCCCTCTTTCTAACCCCTCCTCTTTTTCCCACATGCAGGAGCTCTAGAAGCCACTCCAGTGAGCTCCGACGAGCCCCGTCCCAGGCGTCCCCACGCGAGCATCGCCCAGACGCGGAACCTACCACTGCCGCCCTTCGTTCTACTCCCCATGACGACCCGCGTCCCCTCCTGGTAAGCCCTCCGATCCCGCCAACCTCGAGCTAGGGTTTCAGACGTCGTCGGCCAGTCTCACCGAAGGAGATGACGGGGCACTGTCGGATTGACTCTAATTCGGCGGCCCTGCTTCCTCCTTACCCCTTCGCCCTCTCCATCACCTCCACGCGGGCCCAGGCCGGCCCAGTCGCCACCTCCCCCGCGCAGGCCGCTTCCCTATTGGGCCGTATATCCTTGGCGCGGCCCAGTAGCCAGTCGACCCCAGCCCTTTTCCTCTTATTTCTTGTTCTAGTTTATTACAGATCTACAGGATGCAGTATGGTTTAATTGTAAACAAAAATGAAAAGGACGAAAACAAATTTAGATAGTATTTTTCCCAGGTGCTCAAGCCTCTTAGAAATCATACAGGCCAAGTTTTGACTTAATTAGAAGGTTAAAATAAATATGATAAATCTTCTATCAAGATCTATCCATATCACTAAATAATAACTCCACAAAGTTTTACAAAACCAAATGGAGTAAATCCAATTGGCGATGAAAGGTACTAACAATACCTTTCCATTACCACAGGTCCTATAGTCATTTGCTTCCTGGTTCTCCCATAACAAAATTAACAACAACAACATATTTTTGACCTAAATCCAACTCCCAGTAAATCTATATCCCAATATGTACCAAAAATTAGGAGCCCCAGATTTATTGAGCTTTTATTGAATTATGGTGAATTGAACATTTCTGTGCATTGTTTGATCACCAATAAATTCACCATTTGAGTTCTGTGAATCCAAAAAGGGTATTTCCAATTTCTTCAGAAACTTATTTTCAGTACCTAGCCAGTGTAATTGGAAGCACATCCAAATCTTCTATAGGTTTAATCTGGTGAAAAAGACAAATCCCATGCAGTGCTGTCCTTGGGAATTTATCAAGGGCATTCTGATAATTGTTATAGGGTGAATCCAAGTATTACGGAATTTATCCTAGAGAATCACTCCACTAAATACTACCTAATAATCCAAGGAAATAATTTTTGGAGCTTTAGAAGTTGTCTGTTGAATTATTTCCTAAAACTAGGGTTATATCCACTACAAAATCCATTATAAATCAGGGGAAATTGATAAAATAGTGAAACCACTTGTGTTAGCTTTATTTTATCAATAACTATCTGAGGGTATCACTTTACACAATGGTATCATGCAGACCAAGTCCTTAGCCCAAATCCTCTCATAGTTAGTTCCTAGACGTTAATTCCAAAGGGATTCTGTTCCCCTAATGCCTCCTAATCATCTCCCAATACAATCAATCAAACCTCCAACATCCTACTGATGTCTAGCCTGTATTTATCCTTAGCTTGCTGTATGGTTTGATGCTTGTATATTTGTATTGATTGGTGTAATGTTTGTTTCCATGTATGATCGATAACAGCGATAGTTGTGATTGTGTGACGCCGAGAAGAAGGAAGCATCGAGGTTATCTTTATTATTATTGTATTGGTATTCTGGTTATCTAAACGCCATCAAGGGACTTGTCGCTGGTCACAGGCAAGCCACCTTCTTGCACATATGCCTGGTCCCATTATTTTACTTCTGCATGTTTTATCTACTCATTTCCACAAATTGCATTGTTTTACTATACTATGTTTTATATGGGGAATGTTTGGTCCTCCAAATAATTACCCCTTAGTACCTTTAGGTACAACCCATTGGTATAATACCTACCTTCCCCTTAGTATGGTAGATGGTGTTTAACACCATAACCCCTTGGAGACCCCGTTTTAGCCTAAGCAAAAGTGTAGGATGGGAGGATCCCGGGAAAAAGACTTTCAAAAATGTTTTATGAGAAAACCTTGGCGAGGCTTGGCCTATCAAGTGGTTTGGGAAAATTAGAATTTTTTTGTTTTACAAAATGATGGAGGAAAAATGTTTACAAAAACAGTCGGACTAGCCAGTTTTGAAGCTAGCGCAATTACCCGTGCAACCACATTACTCTGGAATGGGACGGGGCTGGGCTGGAAGTTTGTCTAATCCGGTATAGGTGTCTCAAACTACTACGGGGAAGAAAAAATTCCCGGAGGCTGGGCCTTCCCTTGTAAAGGCCCATGTGAAACATCGGTCTAGGGTTATTAAGTACCGTCTATATGGCGGCCAGACGATACTATGAGCCCCTCACTGAAAGCGCACACCTTGAGGGGTGCAAAACGCGCTCTGGTTGGCTAGTGAACTATATAGGGCGTCCCAGTTTTTAGGGCATTAACCTCATAGGGTAGGCAGTAGTATCGGAGAGGGCATTCAGAAGGTCTTGACCGGTTAGTCGACCCACAATCGGGGAAGATCAGGGACGGGTAATCGGATGGTGTGGGTATAGTGTATAACCTCTGCAAAGTGTAAATCTATTCGAATAGCCGAGTCCTCGGTCATGGACGGTTGTGCTGGCGGCTGTACAGCGTTGATGGTTTTGATTTAAAAAGGAATTCGGAAAAGCAATGGCTCTAAAATGTTTTTACCATGGGATTGTCGGAAAAAGGAGGAAGGAGTTTGGTCATGAGATGACCGGAAAGAAAAAAATGGGTGACCCAATCCTAGTGTTTTCTTAAAACTTTTCTAAAAAGGTTTCCAAATGCTTTACCAACGTTTTTCAACAAAGATATAGAGACATGCTATATCTACAAGAGAAACTATTTTATAAAATAACCCCTCATGGAGCCATCCTACCACAGCCATATTGCATATCTTTTATTATTTCTCTCTTAAGGTGGTTTGTGAGTACATTCAAAGTACTCACCGGAGTTGTCCCTGGCTATTTACTAGGCCAGATTGCAGATATTAAGAAGGAACAAAGGTACTGACGTCTATGCGAGCTAGGCCGTCTTCCCAGTCAGTTGCCTGTAGGTTAAGGCACGGGCTCGGCAGTGAAGACTTCCGCTTCTTGTGTTGTATTCTCCATAATGGCCTCTTTGTAAGTGTTGTACTCGTTAATTTATGGA
This sequence comes from Avena sativa, assembly GCA_916181665.1. NCBI lineage: Eukaryota > Viridiplantae > Streptophyta > Magnoliopsida > Poales > Poaceae > Avena > Avena sativa. Next base: position 245,128,818 of record OV702297.1, read on the forward strand.
TGTTGTAATGGTACTAGTCGGTTATGCTCATGGCTCATTGATCATTGGAACGTGAATTGTATGCATAACGGGTATTTTCGGACCGTAAATCCGGGGTGCCACAACCGGTAGCCCGGCGGGCATGGGTAGCTGGCGGCGCACAGCGCCTCGGTCTCCTCGAGGGTCAGAATGGCCCAATATTTGGTGTCCTTTGTTGTGAGATGGGAAGGTGTGGATGTGTGAATGACCATGGTGGTCGGCCTAGATATAGAGGTAAAAGGCGGGAAAACATGGCGGGAAGCAGAGGGAAATGGCGGGAAAGCTATCTTTAGTCTCGGTTTAGGGTTTTTTGTGTTTAGGGTTTAGGGTTTTTGGGGGTTGGGTTTAGTGTTGTGAATATTTTGGTATATTATATGTATTTTTCTGATTTTTTAATAAGTAATATATATTTTTAATCGGTAGATTATTTTGTTGTGAATATTTTGGTATATTATATGTATTTTTCTGATTTTGAGTTAATAAAATATTTTTAAAGTGTATATTATTTTGTTGCGAATATTTTGGAATATTATATGTATTTTTATCATTTTGAATTAATAAAATATATTTTTAATGTGTAGATTATTTTGTTGTGAATATTCTGGTATATTATATGTATTGTTGTCATTTTTAATTAAAAAATATGTTTTTTTCCAAGATTAATAGAATATTTCTTAAACAATAAATTATTCCATTTACATATGTATAACATAGTATGATAATAGCTTTAAATTATAGATCTTTTTTTCTGAAAATTTTGATATATAATACATAATTTTCTTAATTGTCACTATTTTTTTAATTTTGGCACCAAAAATACCCTTTAGCCCCGGTTTGTAATACAAATCGCGTCTAAAGGGGTACCTTTAGTCCCGTTTTGTATTACAAACAGGGATAAATGTGACACCCCCAGGATTAGGGCTAGAGAAATCCCAGACCTTTGTCTGATATAAGTCTAACCTAAATCTCGAAGGCGTACAAAGAGAGAATTGATAACACAACAGTGACCCTACGACACAAAAGTTATTACAGCGAGCTCATAACTGAGCAGAGGACCAAAATATTACAAGCAGAGGTCACTGACCACAAACATCAAACAACGGAAGGAAAATTATGCTATTAAGTATAGAAAACTTAACAAATGGCCTAAGAGGCCTAAAGCATAACGATGACGTCTAATCCATAGATCCCAGACTGCCGACTGGGAATTCCAAACTACTCGTCAATGTTGATGCCATGAAGAACTTATCTTCTATGTTAACACTTACTCTGCTGCAAAAGTATCAACGAAGCAAGGGTGAGTACAGGGTGTACTCCACAAGACGTATGGTTGGTGGAGTTATTTTGTATAAAGCCATCTTTTTTTGTAAAACAAGAGGGAGAAGAATCTCTACTAATCAGAATAATTTAAAGGGGATAAGACAGAGGTATCTCCAACTTGATCATCTTTTGATATCCACTGAATCATCATCAACTGAACCTATCTAGGATCACCCCCTCGATCCCTGAGGAAGCATCCTTAAGCACACATTGATCAACTTGCCAAGTTTTACGATTAGGTGAAAGTTCTCTATGATCTTAGAATCTGGTCTCCAAGTTCGTCCATAACCATGGACATGGCTTTTCGAAAAGATTTAACCCTGCAGGGGTGTACAACTTTACCCACACGCGCCAACCGATTCTTAATGCCACTATATATTAGCCCTCTTCCTTGGAAGGCTGGCAAAGAGTGGTTGACCACGACCTTTACCTTTCTTTCACTGAGACCATGAGTCACGCACTAGGGAGATGCCGCCGTAACAGGTCGAGTCCCAAAGTCGGTCCCTAATGATGTGAACTGGGTTCAAGATTACAGATGTCGGGCATCTCTTGTTCCCTGCCACGCTTACCTACCTGTATGAATGCACCTCTTTCACCTCCATTCAACAACATCCAAGATGCATATGTCGAATGGAAAGCCTGAACTATGTGACTCATGGAATCTACTCGGCAAGTTAGTTGGTCGAGGGAGTTTTCAGGCCCCCGTGTGGCTATACGCTTGTCTTGGACCAAAGGAAAGAACTCAGGTCTTAGTAGTGGCAAGTATGGGACTGCAAAAACCACAACCCACCATGGACTCCCATACAAGCCTTAGCATATTTAACTTTCATCTCTGATCATATCACGTCATCATGTCATACTAGGTTTATTCGCAGCTCTGATTCATCATCTGGATGGATCAGTGGTAACAGCTAAGCATGGCTAAGCACAACAGATGTAATAGCTCTAGCAACAATTCACAAGCCAAACCCTCGTTACGCTAGGAGCAGTGGATCAGGGAATATAGGCTATAAAGGAAACATGCATCAGCTAGGATTACTCTATCTATCGATAAAAGACTTTGGAATTGTATGCACATGTCAAGAATTGAAATACTTGAAAACATAGGATTATATCAAGTGTGGGGCTTCGCTTGGCTTTGCCAGTTGATATCCAGAAAGCAGAGCTTCGGACATCTGGTACTTGACTTGGTTATAGTTGATCAAGTATTGCTATTTGATCTTCAATCTTCGATGGTGTTGATCTCGGTCTTCGATCTTGATCTTGATTCCGATATCGTATTCTACCGGAGAAGAACCAAATACCGGAAAGAAGGGGAAACAATCAACACATGGCATCGATGCAACGCTCAAGCAAGAATGATGATATGACAAGTTGGAGTGCATTGAAACAAACCCATAAGCATGCTCAACCATTTTAAACAGGGTCCGCGAGGTGCAAACCCTAAAACAGGGGGATCCTCGAAATCACCTATGGGGTTCATTTTGTTCTTCTAATTACACTTGTTATGAAAGTTGTTTAACAATGCATGATTATAGATTAGTTAGATAGATCTCATTTTTCTGAACATTTTGATATATTATTTGTATTTTTATGATTTACAGATAATTAGTTATTGAATTTACAAGATTTAAACAATTTCTGGAATTTAAAACAAAATGGGAATTATTTTTTAACACCAGGGCTACAGCTAGCCAGAGGACTGACGGAGTGGCCCCAGTGTCAACTCAACTTCCACGTGGATAGATCGGGACCCACGGCTTTGGCTGGGATGACTGCGTCACGTTGTCATCAGCGCAACCTAACCCTAACCTTTTCTCACCAGAATAGGGCCTAGCCATAGAGGATGACAGGTGGGACCTGGGCCACGGTGGAAAGCCACGCAGGCGCCACGATCGTTCACCGGAGAACGCTGCAGAAGACGGTGAAGGGCGGCACTAGCAAGCAAACAGGGATGCGCAGTTGCATGAGTTCGATGCGGAGCGACAAGAGGAACCAGAATATGGCGACGCTGCTCCGAACTAGTCACAGGAGAAGGGAGTACGACGGCGGCCAGCGGCTGTGGTGACAGGAACATGTAGTGGAGATCATTTTAGAAGCAAACAAGGAAGGGGAGGGTACTGGAGGATTCCTAGGTTCACCGTGATGCTTGTGGAGGGCTCGGGGAGCTCAGGGAAGGCTGGAATCGATGGTGGAGACGGTGGCCGGAGCTCGGGAAGGAGATCACGATTGGCTCGATTGCGTGCGTCCTTGCATGCGTGGCTTGATGGAGAGGAAGAGGACGACCTGGCGGTCTCGATGGTGGCCTTGGTTAGACGGGAGGAGATCGGGAACGGCGGAACACAACGGAGCCCGATGGCTAGGGTTAGCCAAGATCACAGACGGAGAGGAACAAAACGAGAGAGGAGGGGATAAGGGTATGGGGAGAGAGAGATCAGCACGGTGGTTCTCGTGGCATTCTTATCCGGGCGCGACGACCTACGCGGTGGTGGGAATCGCAGCGGCAAGGATCGGGCGGCCACGTGCAGGACACCGAGCTGCTTGGCGTTGGGAGGAAGACGATAGGGAAAGAAACGAATCGGTATTGGGCCGGAAATGGGCCATATTGGGCTTCTGCGGGTTGCACGCGAGCGACAGGCAGAGGAAAGAGGAATGGGCCGGCCTGGGATGGCTTCTGGCTCTAGTTTTTATTTCTTGAAACCATTTTCCATTTTCTCTTTTGTAATTTCAAATACAAAATTGTTTTGTGTATTTTGAAAACACTAAAACTTTGTAAACATTTCAAACATTGTAGGGGCCCTGGTTACTGTTTGGGCTCCATACCTTTTCTACTTTCAAAACATTTAAAACCATTTTCAATGTGTTTCAAATAGAGAGGGGAAGCTAGGGTATAGGGTTTTGCTTTAATTTTTCTTAGTTTCATTTTTAGAATATGATGCTCATGCTATGCACATACAACCCTAATTACTATTAGTAGAAATAGGGGTGTTACAATTCTATCCCCCTTAAAAGAATCTAGACCCGAGATTCCTAGGTAGGAAGATAGAAGGAACATGGTCACACTAAACTTCAACGATCTTCCTGGAGAAGGTAAACCATGCCACCATGACGAGTGGATGAAGCGCTTCATAATCTTCGAGGTGGCTACTCACACTGAAGATAAGAGGGAATGACACGGAACCACAAACTGAGTATCTCATGGTCAACGCATGGATAGATGTTTCACGAACATCTCTAGAGCCAACGACATGAAACACGCCAAGGTAACGGAGGAAACAAAAGGAAATGGTTTTCAAGGTGATAGATAACTGGTCTTCATAAGGATTGAGACCATGCAGCTTACAGAAGAGTTTTGACTTCTGAGTAAGAAGGTTCCAATGGAAAGATCATGACCACAGACTTCGAGAGGTAAACCTCTACTAAACAACTTAAGTAGAGCTTTATAGGTGGAATAGATAGATATCAGCAAAACCAAGTTGTTGAACTACTTTTGAAACAGAAGGGTCACTCTTTCATTCAACAGAAGGCCAAGACAGAAAGGTGTTTTGGTGGAGAGGACTCATAGGAGTCACAAGGAACATGTAACAAGAGGAACTATTGATTACTAGAATCATAGTCGCTCTTCGAACATGTTTAAGAAAGAAGGAGGGAAACTTTTTAATTCATCTAGGACTATCAAAATCTTTTCCAAGAATATGATATCATTTTGCACCACCAAGATGAATAGTTTAGAAGATTCCTGATGACATGAGAAGAAAGATACTTCATTCTTAGTCTCCAAGTACTTGGCATAACAAGGCGCTTGCCATCATAAAAGGGTCTGGAGGATTGACCGAGAAACATTTAGCAACTCTACTTTAAATGTTCTCCTTGATGTTTGAAATACCAATATCAAACTTTTAACAAGCCTTCAATCAGTCATCAAGTAAATGTCAGACTTCGGATACAAAGGAAACCATAAGCACAACTCCTATAATAAGTCATAGAAGAAGCCTTATGAAGAGTGGTTGTTATTGCTGAATCAAGATGTTATGGCATTAGGTCTTCTGGCTAAGTGTGTCCACCACTACATCCACTTTCCAGATTTCCAAAGATACCTACGTCAAAACCTTGAGGAACTCCAAACATCACATCTACTTGAGATTCAGATTTCGGTTGGTGGAGGGATACTTCAGACTCAGCATGTCTGAATAGAAAGTTTGCAACATTTACCACAAAGATAAAGTTACTAGATTCTCAAGACACGGACTTCAATGTCAAGCTCCAAAAGATGAGCTAGATTACAAAACAAATGTATTAGCAAGTTGTCAGAAGACAATTGCATCTGCATGAATTGTTTGCAATGAAACACAACTGAATCCTTGTTGGGAAACATTTAGGAGGATATAGAAGTTCTGTTGAACTTCTTATCTTCCGTGAACAAATCAATCAGTGGCTTGGTGTGCTTGTAGGATCTTCTCGAAATGTGGAGGTATCAACCTACCATATCAATAATACCTCGCACATGCTTGACTAATTTGAAATGATTTCCAAGGAAGCAAAGAAAACTCTACTTGAATCCACGGAGAAACATTTCAACATTTGCACGTGAACGAGAGAAGGTTACTTCTAACATCTAGAACACATACTTCGAGATGGCACGAAGATGGTTCTCAAAATTTTGCAACATTAATGCCAAATGTTCCATATGAATCTTATATAACATGGAGAAGATAAGGATGTCATCGATGGGCTCAACAACAAACTTACGTATACACTCCAAGACGATGGACTCATATGTTGTTTGAATTAGGCATAGACATTGGTCAGACCAGAGGACATGAAGATGTTCTTAAGTGAGACATCACAACTGGATACACCATCAAGATAGTCCCCAGAACTGAGTTTGATTTGACGATTGCCCAAATCAAATCAAGGACATGGAAAGGTAACATATCCATGAAGGACATAATATCTTACTTCGGCACGAACAAAACTAGACATCCCTTTAAGGAGGAACAAAGTTGAATATATCTTTTTGTCTTACAACTCTCCAAGTTGTTGTTTTAATCTGAACCAACTAGTTCAGGGGTATACAGTACGGATCCTTCGAGAAAGAGAAGCTTAGAGAACTTGCTTGCTCAAGAACTTGACAACACGGTCATGTGGCAACATGGCGATACTTCTAGTAAGACATCCATAATATCACGAACCACCGATATGTCACTTAGTTCGAGAGGGAAACTTGCTTGGTAAGGCAAGAAGACATAGTCTCGGAGCTTCGGCATGATCCTAACTCTTTGACTGAAGAGGTTGTACCAGAATATCGAACTTGGTAATACAATCATCCTTTTCTTAGTGATAGATTAACCATCAAGCTAGGAATGATACAAATTTCCTTTGAGTTCAAAGCAATGACAATTGCTAATAATCTCAGATGACCACATTATTATGCGCACGCAACATTTCTGAGCACGGATAGCTCAGTAGAAGTGTGGGTAAAAATGTGTGAGAGCATTACTTCATTAACAGGTCCTAGAACTCAGCACGATATCTTAGTATAAAAGAGTGTGACACTTTAAGGTGGAACAGAACGTAAGATAATCAATGCTTATTGATCTGTGGATTACAAAATTTTGACCTGGTCTTAGAAATGACGAGGTACTGGAGTTTGTTTCTCCTGACATCTCGAACTGGTTTGTCATGACGAACCACAAGAGTAACTTGCATCGGAAGACACCAATGCAAGTGTACTACTTGGCTACCAACTGGTAGACAAAGGTCAGAAAACAACAAAGAAAAAATAACATGCTCAGGTTATAATCCTGAGATGTGGATGCATAAGTCAACAATCTTCTGAGGACCGATGCAGAAAAGGAAAGGTGTGGCAGAGTCACAAGTATAGATGTGAGTCTCGCGAAGAGCACTCTTATCGTGATCTATTTGGTTCCATTAAAGAACATCTACCATATCATGTGGTAGGAAAAGTCCTTTATCGTCACTGTTCAATAGCGACAATATCCTCAAGCTTGAAGGATATACTAGAAGGTACTAGCCATTCTGAGGTAATGTGTAAACATTAAACACGGGGGTCAACAAAATGGATCTTGGTTTAAATGTCAGCATCATGTAAAAGATTCACAACACCAGAATCCAGCACAATCCGGGATCTTAGGTTCAAGTCCGAGGGTTAAAACTCAAATAAAGGAATAACTACTAATTGAGTGACACAACGTACACTACAAGCTAGCAATCACAAGGTAGCTTCTGAAAGAAGAAACGATCTTCTGAAGTACCCGAACAAATAAAAAGGAGGCACACAAGGCGAAAGGAATCTTCGAGGCCTAGAACAGAACATTGTGGGACCATGAACTTAATATTGTGGCCCCAAAAGAGCAAAGGGATCATGGAGGAAAGAAATCTCTCAAATGAAACAGAACAAGGGAATCAAGGAACACACACAACGGACTCTAGAGAACCTAACACTAGGTCAAATGGTTGAGAACCGGCATGCCTGAAGAGGCAGCTAAGTTTTGCAAGACTGGACGAGATAGAAAAACTTTTCCAAATCAACACAAGATAAGATAACCCAGATTTAGAGCGAAACTGGATAAGGAGAAAAAGAAGCATACCAGAGTTTTCACACATAATTTTCATCTTTGAAAATAGTTTTCACAAACACTAGACTCAACATCGATCAATAGAAATGGTTTCCTACAGTCGGTACTGCTCTGACACCAAAACCTGTGACACCCCCAGGATTAGGGCTACACAAATCCCAGACCTTTGTCTGATATAAGTCTAACCTAAATCTCAAAGGCGTACAGAGAGAGAATTGATAACACAACAGTGACCCTACGACACAAAAGTATTTACAACGAGCTCATAACTGAGCAGAGAACCAAAATATTACAAGCAGAGGTCACTAACCACAAACATCAAACAACGGAAGGCAAATTATGCTATTAAGTATAGCAAACTTAACAAATGGCCTAAGAGGCCTGAAGCATAACAATGACGTCCAATCCATAGATCCTAGACTGCCGACTGGGAACTCCAAACTACTCGTCAATGTTGATGCCGTGAAGAACTCATCTTCTATGGTAACACTTACTCTGATGCAAAAGTATCAATGAAGCAAGGGTGAGTACAGGGTGTACTCTGCAAGACTTATGGCTAGTGGAGTTATTTTGTATAAAGCCATCTTTGTTTTTTAAAACAAGAGGGAGAAGCATCTCGACTAATCAGAATATTTTAAAGGGGATAGGGGAGCGGTATCTCCAACTTGATCATCTTTTGATATCCACCGAATCATCATTAGCTAAACCTATCTAGGATGACACCCTCGATCCCTGAGGAAGCATCCTTAAGCACACGTTGATCAACTTGCCAAGTTTTATGATTAGGTTAAAGTTCTCTATGATCTTAGAATATGGTCTCCAAGTTCGTCCATAACCGTGGACACGGCTTTTCGAAAAGATCTAACCCTGCAGGGATGTACAACTTTACCCACATGCGCCAACCGATTCTTAATGCCATTATATATTAGCCCTCTTCCTTGGAAGGCCGGCAGAGAGTGGTTAACCACGACCTTTACCTTGCTTTCGTCGAGACCATGAGTCATGCACTAGGGAGATGTCGCCGTAACGGGTCGGTTCCCAAAGTCGGTTCCTAATGATGTGAACAGGGTTCAAGATTACGGATGTCGGGCATCTCTTGTTCCCTGACATGCTTACCTACCTGTATGAATGCACCTCCTTCACCTCCATTCAAGAACATCCAAGATGCGTATGTCGAATGGAAAGCCCGAACTATGTGACTCATGGAATCTACTCGGCAACTTAGTTGGTCGAGGGGGTTTCCAGGCCCCCGTGTGGCTGTACGCTCGTCTTGGACCATAGGCAAGAACTCAGGACCTAGTAGTGGCAAGTATGTGACTGCAAAAACCACAACCCACCGTGGCCTCCCATACAAGCCTTAGCATGTTTAACTTTCATCTCTGATCATACCACGTCATCCTGTCATACTAGATTCATTCGCAGCTCTGATTCAACATCCGGATGGATCAGTGGTAACAGCTAAGCATGGCTAAGCACAACAGATGTAACAGCTCTAGCAACACTTCACAAGGCAAACCCTAGTTACGCTAGGAGAAGTGGATCAGGTAATATAGGCTATAAAGGAAACATGCATCAGATAGGATTACTCTATCTATCGATAAAAGACTTTGGAATCGTATGCACATGGCAAGAATTGAAATACTTGAAAACATAGGATTATATCATGTGTGGGGCTTCGCTTGCCTTTTCCAGTTGATATCCAGAAATCAGAGCTTCGGACATCTGGTACTTGACTTGGTTATAGTTGATCAAGTATTGGTCTTCGATCTTCAATCTTCGATGGTGTTGATCTTGGTCTTCGATCTTGATCTTGATTCCGATATCATATTCTACCGGAGAAGAACCAAATACCGGAAAGAAGGGGAAACAATCAACACATGGCATCGATGCAACGCTCAAGCAAGAATGATGATATGACAAGTTGGAGTGCATTGAAATAAACCCATAAGCATGCTCGACCATTTTAAACAGGATCCGAGAGGTGCAAACCCTAAAACAGGGGGATCCTCGGAATCACCTATGGGGTTCATTTTGTTCTTCTAATTACACTTGTTATGAAAGTTGTTTAACAATGCATGATTATAGCTTAGTTAGATAGATCTCATTTTTCTGAACATTTTGATATATTATTTGTATTTTTATGATTTACAGATAATTAGTTATTGAATTTACAATATTTAAAAAAATTCTGGAATTTAAAATAAAATGGGAATATTTTTTTATACCAGGGCTACAGCTAGCCAGAGAGACTGACGGAGTGGCCCCAGTGCCAACTCAACTTCCACGTGGATAGATCAGGACCACGGCTTTGACTGGGTTGACTGCGTCATGTTGGCGTCAATGCAACCTAACCCTAACCTTTTCTCACTAGAATAGGGCCTAGCCATAGAGGATGATAGGTGGGACCTGGGCCACGGTGGCAAGCCACGCAGGCGCCACGCGGGTTCACCAGAGAACAATGTAGACGGTGGTGGAGGGTGGCACTAGCGAGCAAATGGGGATGCACAGTTGCGCGAGTTTGATGCGGAGCGACAAGAGGAACCAGAATATGGCGGCGCCGCTCCGAACTGGTCACTGTAGAATGGAGTACGATGGCAGCCAGCGGCAGCGGTGACAGGAACATGTCGTGGGTATCATTTCGGAAGAACACAAGGAACGGGAGGGTACTGGAGGATTCCTAGGCTCAATGTGATGCTCGGGGAGCTCAGGGAAGGCCGGAATCGATGGTGGAGACGGTGGCCGGAGCTCAGGAAGGAGATCGCGATTGGCTCAATTGCGGGCGTCCTTGCTTGCATGGCTTGATGGAGAGGAAGAGGATGACCTGTTGGTCTCGATGGTGGCCTTGGTTAGACGGGAGGATCTCGGGAACGGCGGAACACGGCGAAGCCCGACGACTAGGGTTAGCCAAGCTCACAGAGGGAGAGGAAGAAAGCGAGAGAGGAGGGGATAAGGGTATGGGGAGGGAGAGATCAGCACGGCGGTTCTCGTGGCATTCTTATCCGGGCGAGGCAACCTCCGTGGCGGTGGGAATCGCAGTGGCAAGGATCGGGCGGCCGCGCGCTGGACACCTAGATCCTTGGCATCGGGAGGAAGACAACAGGGAAAGAAACGAATTGGTATTGGGCCGGAAGTGGGCCAAGTTGGGCTTCTGCGGGTTGCACGCGAGCGACAGGCAGAGGGAAAGAGGAATGGGCCGGCCTAGGATGGCTTTTGGCTCTAGTTTTTATTTCTTGAAACCATTTTCCATTTTCTGTTTTGCTTTCTCTTTTGTAATTTCAGATACAAAACTGTTTTGTGTATTTTGAAAACACCAAAACTTTGTAAACATTTCAAACATTGTAGGGGCCCTAGTTACTGTTTGGGCTCCATACCTTTTGTACTTTCAAAACATTTAAAACCATTTTGAATGTGTTTCAAATAGAGAGGGGAAGCTAGGGTTTAGGGTTTTGCTTTAATGTTTCTTAGATTCATTTTTAGAATATGATGTTCATGCTATGCACATACAACCCTAATTACTATTAGTAGAAATAGGGGTGTTACACTAAAGGGGTGCGGCTCACACGCGAAACGCGCCGTTCGAAAAACCCTTTAGTGCCGAACCGGGACTAAAGGGTACCTGTTAGTCTCGCTTTGATCTACCAACCGGGGCTAAAGGGGTATAAATACCCAGCCCGCACCCCGGTTCGCCATCGAATCGGAGCACGAAAACTTCATCTTCCCCGTAATTTGTCGCCGCCCGTGCCCGTGCGCCCGCCGCGCCTGTCTGCCCGTCCGTCGCCCGCACCCATCTGTCTTCCACCGCATTGGCCCCACCCCGCCCCGCATTGTCCCGCCGCACCACCCCCGAGCCATCCCGCCGCCTGCGCTCCACGCCATTCCGCTGCCCACCGTGCCGGCCGCTGCTCGCCGCCACCCCAGCCGCCTTCCCCCGCCACTCGCTGCCCAGCCTCGTCCCGGCTGCACCGTCCCCGCAGGTTAATTACTCTCAGATCCGATACCGCGCCGTTTATTAGTGTTAATTAGTGTAATTTTGGTTAGCATGTATAATTTAGTTAGTTAGTTGTAATTTGGCTAGTTTTTATTAGAGATTTTAGTTAATTAGTTAGTGTTTAGAGATTTTAGTTAGTTAGTTTATTAGATATTTTAGTTAGTTAGTGTATTTTAGTTAGTGTTTGGAGATTTTTGTTAGTGTAATTTAGTTTAGAGATTTTACTATGTGGAAAATATATGTATTTAGTGTTTATGTTTAGGATTAATTTAGTATAGAAATTTTAGTTATGTTTAATTTAGTTTATTTTAGTTGATACTATTTACTCTCGTCATGTTTAATTAAGTGTATAGGTTTAATTTAGTGTTTAGGATTATGCCGCGTCCTCATAGTAGACTTGGCGGGAACGACGGAGGACTACTAGGCTCCATCACCGGGTATCCACGAGACTAGGCTCTGCCGGGATGGCACTAGGAGGTGCTACCGGCCAGGAGGCGTATTTTGGTGAGGAATCAGGGTCTCGTCGTCGACCTAGATCTTGTTTGGTGGTGTTCGCGCTATCCAGGCGCGGTGCAGAGGGAGCCGGCCCCCGAAGAGGTGGTATCTCATAGTGTCACGGAGGAGGACGAGCACGTCCGTCGTTGCATGTATGCGTTGGACGTCTGTAACACCCTAAAATATTAATGAGGATCATTCTCTAATTAATCATGATTAGTGTTAACACAATCTTTTATTAATTAAATTCAAATCTTAATGCTTGTGTGTATGAATGATTGCAATGCCATGTTTGATTGTTGGAAATGATGAGAAATGGTTTATAGATCAAAACCACATCAACTAAGTCACTACCAAATCAAATCAAATCAAAACAAATAAAATGAAAATATGAAGCATAAGACCTAATGCTCATTTCTGCCAAAGTTAACCATTAGCTCACTTTGAGCATATCTAGCAACTAATCTCAAACCGAAACTTTCCCATTCTTTTCTCCCCTTGCTAGATCTAGTGACACTGAACCCAATGGAACTTACCAACCTTGCAGAAACTTTTTCAAATCTATTTGAGAGGCAATTCAAATTTGAATCTATCTCGTATGACAAGATAGCCAATTTTGAAAAACCCCTCAAACCAACACCACTTGGCACACCATTGCACCCAGAGACTACCAAGAATAGTACCAGATCACTCACCAAAAATCATTGAATTTGGAGATGATTTAGTTCATGCGGCCATTTGATCGACCACTTGGTGATCACAGTACAACTCCCAACTATCTACTGTTTGTGATCAATCAATTTATCATCCATTGTACCCCAAATCTTTACCCTAGCTCACCCACGATCACCCACAGTACCCAGCCGTGCAATTGATCCACTCTTCTTCACTGCCTTGATAAATGCTAGTAGTACCCGAGCTCACAGTGTCACTCGGACATGGACATCACGCCACAGGTCGCGCCTCACTCGCTCGCGATGTCTAGATAGTAGCCATGACCTCACCGACCCTCTCTGACCACCCTCGACAAACGGCGAGACGCGGAGACCCTATAACGGCCACACGCATTTAAGGCACGGACATGCCGAGAGCATGACGGAGCGCCGCATTCTCCTCGCGCACACACGCCGGGACTCGACCTCTCCTCCCGTACTCGTGAGCGCGACGTCACCAGCCACTGCCCAGACATGCCCATTGGCCGCCGTGCGACCCCTTGACCATCGTACTCGCTAACGAACACCGTCGTACCCGCACAGAATGCCAATGTAGCCTCACCAACTGAGACCACCCCTTGTCAAGCCACCACTCGCATGACGATCTCCACACCGAACAACATCGACCCATTCCCTTCTCCATGCCTATCTCGACCTGTAGCAACATCGTCGACGAGCCCTGACCATGCCGCACTGCCTCACCCTCGAGGGTATAAATAGAGACCACCCCCAGCCTCAATCTTCACACCGTTCTACTTCTCTCTCACTTAGAAACACCCCTGACCTGTTCCCGGAGCAAGGCGAGCACCCTGTCGCTGAAATTTGATCGGAGTCTGCCGCCGCCGTGAGGGAAAGGCACCGTCGAATGGAGCCACCCCAGGAGCTGCCGTGACCACCATTCGACTCGCCGTCGTCGACAAGCTCATTTGCCCGCACCGCCGACCCTAGCTGGAGCCCTGGTAAGCCCACAACCACCCTCGCCGTGCCGTTAGGTTGGAATCTCGCTGGAGCACCGCAACGTAGACGAGGAACCTAGACCATGGATCATGTTGTAATCGTAGGGATGATATTGATCGATACCGCTTCGCGTTAGATGACTCGCTGACGTCTGGGACTAGCCTGAGTGAGCCTGCTGCGTGCGCACTATGCAGTTGGGCCGACCCAGTAACGTTTCCCGCGCGAGACCAGTAATTCAAACCTAGTCTTTTTATTTTTATTCAAAAACCTTCTCAGTAGTGAACTTTAAAAATCAATTCATAGAGATTCACTGCACCAAATTGAATGAATCCAATTTGTTTTGAAAGTAGATAAAAATCTCTAATCACTCTCGTTGGATTCAAACAGTTTGAAACTATGGCTCACCCTCAGTAAAAATAACAAGGCAGTAGCTTTTGCAACTTTAAACATTTTTCTAAAATCAACCATGACTGATTTTGAGTTGATTCCAACTCTCAAAAATCATATTTGATAAGACCTTTTTGAATATGTAAAAATCTACATACTTATATACAGTAGTCCTGGACCAAAACTAAAAGAATGACTTTCTAGTCATTCTTAGCCACTTAAATATTATTAAATAATAGTGTTAAACTTTATAAATTAGGCCAACCAATCTAAATCACATTCCCAAGTATTAGAGTATGTGGTGATGACATGTGTCAACATGGTCCCATATTTTTAAATTGGAGAATATTAAATCCTAAGCAACTTTTCAATGAGTATAAATTACTTTCCTAAAAATAAGTTAAATAAAATCTTATCACCCTTTCTTGTAATGATAGAGATTATGCTATGTCATCTAGTGTGACCCTTGTGTGATAGATAGAAGTAGTTAAGTATTGTTTGGTGATTGTGTACCTCGTATTTATTTATAGACACTAGTACCAATCCGGGCTATGATAAGGAGGAATTCTACGAAGACGAGGAAGAGAACTTTGACCACCTTACCAATCAAGGAAAGCTAAGATAAACCATGCAAGTCCCACTTGCAAGCCTTTGTGATACCCCTTTTTACTATACCAAATCCTAGTTTTACATGCAAGCTTTACTTTAACAAAGTTGTTCAGTAGTTAATTAATTGGATGATTAGTACAGATGAGGAAAGTTTCATCAAGAGCTTGGAGCTTGAGGAAGATAGATAAACCAGCTTAGTACCCTACAACTAGTGACCCATATCCACCATCGATAAATGCTAGTGCTAAACTAAACTTGATCACTCGATGGGAACAAATGATTATGAAAACCTTGGAATGATGAGTCATTCTATTGAAATGCTTTGACATGTGTTATGGACACAATGACTTGAATATGATGGTGAATGAAGGATGTGACTTGACTTCGATAAAAACTGATAGTTGGGTTAGGATTTGATACCATTCCAACGTTTACCGTACAGCCATCATACCTAAATTTGGGTAGGGCTTGACTGGAATTTTATATGTCTTAGTATGGGTTCCCTCGCGGAACGAGGTGAGCTGAGGCTACCTTGTGAATCTGGTGTCCACCTATGCAGTGCACAAGATGACAGACGGTCATGGTTGGGAGGCCAAACTCATAGGGGAGGTTCCTATACTAGGTTGTGTAACTGAAAATTTAGGATTGATTATCCGCATACTAAGTATGATGGTTCAGGATTGTTCCTGACGGATGTATCGAATGTTGTGGTGAAAGTGTATCACCTCTGTAGAGTGTCAAACTATTCAAATAGCCGCGTCCGTGGTTATGGACAGTTGAAGGGCCATAATGTTCCGTTGTTAGATGTTTTCCAAAATGACTAGTGACTTGAAAGATGACCTTGACTTGACCCCACATGTTGTGGAGATGCAGTTAGATTCCCACCTAAGTAACCTAGACAATTAAAGATAGACTTTTATTAGTAGACACTGGCTGAAATAAAATTGGCTTGTGGCAAACAAACCTAGAGCCTAAGATTCCTATTAGATGGCCTTTTGCTCTAGTGAAAGTTTGCGATTACTTCGAAGTACTCATGGCTTTGTCCCTTGCTATTCCCATGGCCAGACTATGAAGGAGACTACGAGGAATAAGGACAATAGGACGCTTATGATAACTAGGATCATCTCCCATCGTCATCATTGCCTGTGACGTTCAAGATGGAGCCCCGATCACGCTACTTTTATTATATTCCGCTTCATTGATTGTAATCAGACTTGATCATGAGATCAACTATTTGTAAGGCTATTATGGTTTGTAATGGATGATGAACTATGATACCAATTTGTTATGTCTCGCAAAACTGGTAATCCTGGGATAGTGATGTATGGCATAACAGACATCTAGGATTAAAAATCCGGGTGTTGACAACGTCAGGGTCTCCGATACCTCGCAGGTTCTTTAGGCACCTCCCCTGAGATATTCTCCTATGATGGTTCCTACCTTTGGGTGTACACCTCTGGCGTCCCAGGAGTCAAGGGTCGACGTCTTGGTTGAGATAGATGTGTAATAGGGATATACTATCTTTTATTATTGTTGTATTAACTGGATGATTCGGGATGTAGTATTTTTTAATTGGTAATTTATCCTTCTTAAGTTAAGCTAAATTTATTTTTATCCTTCTGTTGTTGCATTAAGAAAAAAGGTTTTATCTTTCTTCTGTTTTATATAGTGAAGGTATGGACGGTATGACCCTGAAACAGGGGACATTATTGCAAACAAAGCCAGTGTTGCACCAAAGGATGCATTTATTAAAGTGATAGAAGAGGCTCGAGAGGGAAAGTTTGTTCCATACAGAGAGAACGATGAGCTGACAAAGGCACTCGGGAATCCTGAAAAGGTGGGATGAACACGAGGATATTGGACCATCTTTTCCAAGGAAGATTGGGTTTCCCCAGGACATTGACACTTATAGAAGCCAATCAAGAAAAACGAACCGACAGAAGGCGGAGGAGGCAGTGCGGTTGGAGGCGGTTAAAAAAAGGAACGAGGAATTTCAAGCCATGTTCAAGCTACCGCAAGAGTAGTTTAATGAACTTAGAGTACTAGGCCGACAGAAAGATCCTGCATTTGACAGCACGGTGGGACCATCTTAGCAGAGAAGCAGCATGGCTTCCACGGACGTACAAGCTAATAATGTACTGTTGATCAAGAATAATGCACGAGTGACAGATGATACGGCCGGTGCAATGATGGTTCGCTACAACATGGATGAAGTCAAGGCAAGGACTGCTTGTGAGCTACATGTGACACTGAAGAACATTTCCATGAAGGTGGCGCTCGACTTTGCTTTACCTTGTCCACCGGAAGCGACATATCATGGATGTCAGATTCCAGCTGGCTATGCTTGTGTCGGTGTGGATGAAGTTGAGCCGACATTTTGATCACTCGAGCTTGACATCCCTATAGGTGAAGGGGAGAAAACACTAGGAGAAAGTGGAGAGTGGGATAATTCTTTGGAAAAAGGAGCACATCGTGTTTCCAGGCTGGGTGCCAAGGCCATATTCTCCTACGAAAAGCAATCCATCACCTCCGAGGCCACCATCTCCTCCGAGAAGCAATCCATCACCTCTGACACCACCTTCTCCTCTAGAAAGCAATAGTCCACCCCTCCTCGAGAGGGAATGCAGCGCGAGTACATCTCCATCTTTGGCACCTCCGCCTCCGCCTTCGGCGCCCACTAAGTCAAAGGGAAAAAATCGGAAGAATAGCACCGCTTTGTCAAGGGATAACCGACGTGCAAAATGACAGGAGCCCCTACCAAGAGTACAACAGCCTCTTCCCAAGTTAGCTTACCATCGGACTGATGAGGAAAGCATGGTGATCTCCCAAGCCCAAGTGAAGGCCCATTTTGCACCAAAACAACCCGATCCAAAGTTGAAAGTTGATCAGAAAGTCTAGAAGAACTTCAAGGAATTCCTTGCATAACCACCCCAACATGTGCTACATAGGAAAGAGGACTATACACGCTGTTTTACAAAGAAAATGAAAGAGAAGACATCAAGCAGTAGTGCAAGCGGGAGAAGTTGAAGAGAAGTTTCCTAGCTCGGCAAACAGGCAAAACAATCGACCCCCCCCCCCCCCCGCTCAAGGTGTTACCCCAGCCTGCTCAAGATGCAATAAATATGGAAGAGGCTATTAAATTAGCCAAGGAATGTCAAATGACTATCGAGGAAATTCTAGGTGGCGGAGAAATCGCTAAGGCAACAATAGAACGGAAATATGTCTACGGGGAGCCTTTGGTCACCAAAGAGGCATTCGAGCATCTGCTAACACAAATATGACTTTTGCATGCCTGGTACTTTAAAGTCACAAAGGAAGATCTACAATATCTCTTAGTGAAAGTTGGAAATGAGTACTTCCGTCCAGATGACATGATCTCTACTAAACTTTGTGAATTATTTCAGTTACTCAACCAAGAAGCCCTCGACAAGTCCATCACCAGCTGCTATTGTCTGTAAGTAATTAAGTCTCTAGCTCAGATCGTTCCATTTATTGCCTGTAATTATCCTCACTATATCCTTTTGTGTATGCTAATATGCAGAATGAAGATTCAGGAATGTAGAATAAAGAGAATCTATTCCATTGGGTACGTTGACCAGAAGATAGTTAGTGGACATACGCTATTCGAAGCCCGAGGAAATAGAGCTTAACTTGCTAATGTTTTTGAAGGAGCAATATTACACTATGCAAATACTATTTCCTTAGAACTACGGGTGAGAGTCTTACTATCTTGTATACATTCACTTTTTATTTACTCAATGTTAAGTGTAACTGATGAGTATATAAACATGTACAACTTCCACTGGATTCTTATAAACATTGACGTTGACCATGCAAGAGTTGAAATCTCGGACTCATTAAATAAAGTCATGGAAGAGTACCATAGCATGCCTAATATGCTCCAAAGGTAATTTCAATCACTACAGCATCATGCTTATGTGTCTCTTTCGTTCATTCTCTAAGATGTCAAGTAATTAATAACTGATTCATTCATTTATTTTTTACCAGACAGGGTTTGGAAAAGGTTCACGAAGGAGGTTAAGGGTGAATGGCGCAAGGAGAGAGGATGATAAATCCCTAGATTGGTTTGGTGTTAAATGTTGTGGAAGCCGCACAACCATTTATATAGAGCGGCTCAGAAATCCTGTACAGGACACGGTGTGGGCCAAGCCCACGTCGTGCATGTTCGGGTATTTTACATATAGCCCACGATCCGGGAGCGACCTGAAACCACTAACTCTTGACATGTTTGTCTAACCGCACATATTTTTCTGAGCAGTAAAATAAAGCTCGGCTCGACGAGATTCCCGCAACCCACAACCCGTAGCACGCGCGCGTCGTGACGTGATGAGGCGAGCGTGTGTGCGAGCGGCTTCGTCGGAGGAGGAGCGCGTGTGTATGTCCCTTATTATCACTCACTTACAAAGTGATGCTACACTCCACCTTATAAGGTCGTGCAACTCTCCTTCAACTTCCCATGTGGGACTAAACTTTAGCTCCCACTACTCTTGCCACACACATGTGAGATGCCACCAACTTTGGTAAAATCTCATATGGTCTTTGAGATTTAGGGAAAATCTGAAATCTCACATGGGTCTAATGATTTAGCCCATTATTTATAACAGTTGACCTTTGTGTGGTGGATCAATACGGGACATCCTCGTCGAGCATCCAGTTTTATACGTGCACGGCGCCTCCATTTGCGATGCAACACCTTCCGTCGGGGGAGACGCGGATGGTCGTGCCGTCCCCTGGCGAGTGACCGTAGAACAACTCGTTGAGGAGGTGCGGCGAGCGTGGTAGTGTCTGCCTCAAACCCTTGCAGGAAGGTTCCAGTGTTTAGAGGAAAAATAATGTCGATGTACTCTATCATGGGAGAGAAAATCAGCTATCCTTTTCTCCTTCTAGGCAACGGTAGGGTATATGAGTAGATTGAGAAAAGGCGTTTCACATGGCGGAAAGCAAGTAAAGCCACTTTCTAGATGTGATAGGAAAATTGGGGAAGGAAAAACACAAACTGTTTGGGTGTATAGTGGGCATGGATCTCGGAGCCTGGATGAATGGACAAATAGGTCTTGTACCCATGTGTACAAGTAAAAAATCCATTCTCTTAAACCCTATTAAATCATAATAAAAGAATTATAACTCCTATTAAGGTGAATCCAATTCCTACTGGTTCGTATTAATGTCCTCTACCCATTACACCCTAGATATAATGTTAATCTGTCAATTACGACAGAAGTTGCAATAGAACTATTAAAACGCATATATTAGCAATCGAGAAATAATAATAAATACCCTATTGCATTAAATAGTATTTTGCATGCATCATCTGATCTAGTAATGTTTAGAGAACAAATTACAACCATTTTGACATATTAAATTGGGATGCATGCATTTATGCATTTGTTTATGATTATATGGTTGTTTATATTGTATGCAATTGTTTTATTGATAGATTGCGGGGAGTGCAATGTCTGTGATAACAACGAGTGTTTGAAACACTCCAACAACTATCAAGGAAAGTAGATGTTATTTTGTTCATTATATTGTCCTAGTATTTTCTATGTACGTGTAGTGTATTGTGTAGATGCATGTGTAGGAAACTACTATCGCTATGCTATGTCCTATATACCTTGGTAGGAGTTCCTTGTAGTTGAACCACTGTATGTGTAGATGTGCTTAGTTATGTTGTGTTAGACGAGGGCTGGGCTACGTCATATGATAGTTGTTGTTGAAAGTGTTGTTTTGAGAAAACTAAAACAACTTAATTAATGATATTGAGATTTTTTGGTGGTATCAATGCGGAAAGGCACCCATGTATCTAGAGAATATGATTGACTTTTTTATTTGGTAGATGACATGTATAGCCATGTGCCAATAATGAAATGGGCAGTTGGCTGTACTTAGTAGGTGGTGGCGACTCGAACCCACATAGTCAGAGATGTAGAATTTTGGTAGGTTGGTACAGTGCGTCTCGGATTTGAGGAGCTACTTCCTAAATTGTCTCGTCTTGGTCTTCTCCCTACCATAACACAACATGAGTGTGATGGTACAAGATGGGTTGGCCAGGTCACTTGGGTAAATTGTACAAACCCCTACAGGGTGTTTCTAATCTAATTAAGTACTGAGCCGTGTCCTGGGTTATGGACAAATTAAGTTCCTAAATATCGAGGTTATGTCACATATTATCGCTCATACCAATTTCTTAAATTACGT
This sequence comes from Avena sativa, assembly GCA_916181665.1. NCBI lineage: Eukaryota > Viridiplantae > Streptophyta > Magnoliopsida > Poales > Poaceae > Avena > Avena sativa. The sequence continues at coordinate 245,150,123 of OV702297.1, forward strand.
AATATTGATGGGTTAACTTAATTGAGATCTTTTCAAATAAAATCTAATTTTTTTTATGAAAGTAGGACAAAAGAGTTTATGCTCACAAAATAGCCAAACTTCCACCTAGCCAAATAAGAATGTAGTTTCCAGGTGTATTCTCTCTGTACTTACACCTATTGGCCATACATTAAATGCATTGACCATTCGTGGCTGCAACATTTTATGTTGCACCTTATTATCATTTTGAGTGACCGATTAGGTCGCGGTACTCCACTCGACATTTGTTCGTGTGTGGCGCAATTGAAGATGTTTCCTATTATATATTTTGTCTTCCATTTTCTATTTAACTATTTGGAGCTAGCCATCACGCTAAGAATTATGTAATAATTGAATAAGTTTCATTATTTTTGATGCACGGATATTGAGTTGTTATTCATCTATGTTCTCTGTAATCTAATGAACCGATATAGAGATTGGCATGTTGCATAAAAGCTCAGTCTTTTCAGGCCGTAGTGTCAGAGATGGTATCAGATCATGTGTGTTGACTATAGGATCGTAACCTAGGATTGTATTAGGAATTATTTAAACACCTTCGATTCTTTCTCATGTTTTTCTATCTAGTATCTTCTTATCACTTTTAATTCTCATATTCTTATCTTTTCAACTTGTAGATGAACACCATCAACGAGTCTGTCAGGAAGGGACCACTCACTAGTATAAATGAGGCCTTTGGTCCAGACAATTAGTCCCGGTTCTTCCATAAATCGGGACTAATTCTCTAGTCCCAACGGCTAAAAACAGCCACAGGGCCTTGAAGCCACGAGTCTTGGTTCGAATGGGGCCTTTAGTCCCGGTTCGTGTAATAAACCAGGACTAAAGGGTATGGCGTATGGACATTAGTCTCGATTTGTTACACGAACTAGGACTAAAAATGGACTATTAGTCCTGGTTCATGTAAAAAACCAGGACTAATGTCCCTACTATATCTTCTTCCTTCCCTGCCCGAGCCATTTCAAGATCACGTTGGTGTCTCTCTCTGTTTTCTTCCCTCAAGCTCGAGTTCATGCCCATTTTTTCTCAAGATTTGTTAAGATTTTTCAGCTCCACATCTATCCAAGGGTTCTAAAAGGTTAGCAACTTCATCTTTTTATCTTTCATTGCTTGTTTAGCTCATTTCATGCTCTAGAAATGGAGTGATTTGTGGGTTTCTTAGTTTGGTAGTAATTTTTGCAATAAATAAAATGTGATAGATGTGGATTCTATATATCTGGTATTAATGTAATTAAATCCAAGCTAAATATATTTTTCAATATGGATTCTATCTATATCTAATTTGGCACATATAGCTAGTTTCGAAATTCATTTGATCAATAGAAGCCCAGAGATATACATAAGTGCATCATCTTAGTTTGGAACATAGTCTCGGAATTTATTTGATTCACATATGCATCATGCCACCGTCCAGCAACAAAATGTCCTTCTTCTTCAAACTGTCTTTTGCAAACTCACAAATTGTAATAAAAATAGGGTTAATTCACAAAAGCCATTGTAACAAAAAAATAAAATTGTAAAGATCAAGTATTATAGGGCCTCATACTTATAATTGACACAAAAATCACAGGGATGGAGTGAGTGAGCCTAGTAGGATGCCCAATATAGGTCCTTGTGCATATCACAAGGGTCGCTCATACCACCCCCAGGATCACATCCGAAATAAAGGCACACATATATAGTTGCGCCCTAGCATTTTAATCATCGGCTATTGCAATAAGGAAGAACCAAAAACATAAACATGCTGGGGAGCTAAGAAATTTCACATATTAGGGAGTGCCTCTATATGGAGAGCTCCTCGAATATGTCTAAGGACGGGATCCTAAGACATCTTCGAGAAGCTCCGCCGTAGTGGTGTCGCTTCTCTCGCACACCATCTCTTGTAGTTTATAACTTTGCTAGCTAGATCAATATGCTGGTGGAACTAACAAATTTCACATATTAGGGAGTGCCCCTATGGCGAGCTCCTCGGAGATGCCTGAGGACGGGGTCCTAAGACATCTTCGAGAAGCTCCGTCGTAGTGGTGTCCTCGCTCTCGCACACGATCTTCCTTGCAGTTGATATTTCACAAGGAAGCCCATTTATAGATTAAGCAGCACAACATAGTGTCGACACTCACGACATAATGTCGACACTCACCCCTGTCATAGTGTCTCTACCCACCCAAGTAGTGTCGCCACTCACTGGCATAGTGTCGGCACTCACGACATAATGTCGTCACCCACTTTTAGTCCCGGTTGGAGACACCATCCGGGACTAAACAGGCTCACGCCAGCCCCAGCCTGCCGCAACCCCTTTACTCTCGGTTCGTGTGTCCAACCGGGACTAAAGATGGAGTAGAAAGTTTTTAAATCAATGCATAGTTGTTTGATGTAAGCTCTATGCTTATATTTTTAGACTGATACTAATCTTAGCATCGTGATTCTATATGATGTACTTATATAATGCAGATGAGCCGGCAATGGATGTACGCTGACCGAATCTCTGGCGAGTTCATTAAAGACATGCGTTTTTTTCTCGTTGTGGCCGAGGAAAACAAATGGTTTTATGTGTTGTCCATGTGGTGATTGTCGGAATCAGAAGGAATACTCTTCCTCAAGGGTCCTTCACGGCCATCTTTTACGGTCTGGTTTCATGTCTGGCTACATTTGTTGGACCAAGCACGGAGAAAGAGGGGTTATGATCGAAGACAACGAAGAATAATATAAGTATGTCAACTATCCTATGGTACTACTGTTGGGAATATGCCCTAGAGGAAATCATGTATGATGAGATTTCCCATTGTATTCATAAAGATATTAAGTTGTCCTTGTATAAACATCTAATGTGTATCATTGAATATGTGATTCGGTTGTGGAACTATACATTCATGTTTTTTGTACTAAATATCCTTGGTCATTGAGGTTGTGCTGGACACACAACTTAGACCAATGTGAAAGTTGGCTTGATGACTCGGTTCCACTTGTCATGGGCATGGAGATGCTATCCAACTTACACAGATTCGTCTAAAGAGTTTAGCGAGTCGGATTGACCCATATTGAGGTACAATGAACAAGTTGTCATTTGTATATCTCAATCAATGTAATCCTTAGACCTGAGGTTATTGCATAGTCCGAGTTGACGATCATCGACTTAGGTTTTGTCAAATGATGATCCATAACTGGGTAGTTATAAAGGCAGAGTTCGGGTCGACTGAGAATCAAGCTACGTGATGTGAATAACCAAGATGGGATTTTTCCCCTCCACTTGGAGAGTTATTCTCTAGGCCCTCTCGGATGATATGATTCGGAAAGCATGGCCATGCATGACTCGGTTAAGTGTTAACCGAGGCGATCAACTAAGAGTTAGTTGGGTGAATCACTTATCTTAGATCGAGAAGAGAGTCGGACTATTTAAGGGATGACAATTATTCGCCTATAGTCTGACAATGTATATCGTGAGGCAAAAGGGACTCGGACGCAAGTCACATTGGAAAGGCAAGTCGTCATGACTCTTTGGTACTTGCGAGTCGGCACGTTCTACTAGGAGCCGCTATCGACTGATCGATTGAGAGTCAGACTCTAATCGTTTCCAAGTAGCCATGAGCCTACGGAGTCACACACTTAAGAGCGGGAGCCAGTTTGGATTGGATCTGAACTGGAAATCTGGTTGGGTTGGACCCGATCCTGATTTGGACTGAGTCAGTGAGTCGGACTCACATGGACTAATATATATGGGCTTTAGTGAATGGGCCGCGCGAGCAGAGCCCACGTTCACTCCATATATATAGTGGAGCACCGTAACCCAGAAAGGTTAATCGTTGTTCGGTTAGGTCATTCCATGTGTTGGAAACCCTAGTTCCATAGCAGTCCTGTCGTCGTATCGAACCTAGCAGTTCGCCGCCGGTACTCCTCCTTGTACATGTGGATACCAGCAGAGGTTCTATACGATCAGCACCAGGACGATCAGATCATAAGGACTGCACTGCATCAACTGACGCGCTACATCCGTAATCCGCAACTGCGCGTCTAGTGGTAAACCTCGTGGCCTTCTACCTTAGCTGGATCTTGGGATCACCACATTAGATGGAAAAAGTTTTTGTTTTGTCTCTACGTGGCCCAACAACTACAATGGAAGACAATGATGAAAAATAAGCAAAAGAACGTGCATCATATGAGCCAGAAGATGATCTTGGTCGGGCCACTGTTGATGTAAAGGGATAATGCGAAAGAAAAAGGGAGAGGTTGAAATTTGAGAAGATGTTAGAGGATCACAACAAATTGTTGTACCTGAATTGCGAAGATGGCTACAAAATCTAGGTAGCACACTAGAATTGCTGCAATGGAAGAGAGAGATCGGTGTGACTGACAAGGGATTTAAAAATTTGCTGAAAATAATGAAGAAGATGTTTCCAAAGGATAACAAACTGCTCAATAGTACATACGAAGCAAAGAAGGTTGTCGGCCCTCTAGGATTAGAGGTACAGAAGATACATGCATACATTAATGACTGCATCCTCTACCACGATGAGGAGTACGGGAATTTGGATGCATGCCCGATATGTACTACATTGGGGTATAAGATACAAAGAGATGACCCTGGTGATGTTGAGGGTGAGCGCCCTAGGAAGAAGGTTCCTGCCAAGGTGATGTGGTATGCTCCTATACTACCACGGATGAAACATTTTTTCAGAAACGAAGAGCATGCTAAGTTGTTGCGATGGCAAAAATAAGACCATAAGAAAGACGAGATTTTGAGACACCCCGTTGATGGGTCGCAATGGAGAAAAATTGATAGAAACTACCCGGACTTTGCAGGTGACCCGAGGGACTTATGGTTTGGTCTAAGTACAGATGGAATGAATCTTTTTGGGGAGAAGAGCTGTAGTCATAGCACCTGGCATGTGACTTTGTGTAACTATAACCTTACTCCTTGGTTGTGCATGAAGCAGAAGTACATTATGATGCCAGTGCTCATCCAATGCTCGAAGCAACCCGGCAACAACATTGATGTGTACCTAAGTCCATTAGTTGAAGAACTTTTTAAAGCCGTGGCACGGACAAGGTGTGCGTGTGTGGGATGAGCACAAACATGAGGAATTTAACCTACGAGCATTGTTGTTCGTAACCATCAATGATCGTCTTGCTCTTTGTAACATTTTAGGATAGAAAAACAAGGGATACAATGCATGCACACACTGTTTAGGTGAGACTGAAAGTATTTATTTGGATAAGTAAGAAGAATGATTACCTAGGGAATTGTCATTTTATTCCGTCCACACATTTCCTAAGAAAGAAAGGTAAGCATTTCAATGGTGAAGCAGATCACCGGAGTAAGCCTATCCACCGTACTGGTGATGATGTATTTGATATGGTGAAGGATTTAAAGGTAATCTTTGGAAAGGGTCCCGATGGATAGTCTGTTCCGAAGGATGCTGGCAGACAAGCACCCATGTGGAAGAAGAAATTTATATTTTGGGAGATACCCTATTGGAAAGTCCTAGACGTCCGCTCTGCAATCGATATGATGCACCTGACATAGAATATTTGTGTGATACTGCTAGGATTCTTGGGAGTGTATGGGAAGAATAAAGATACACCAGAAGCACGACAGGACCAACAACATATGAAAGACTGAGACGACATGCATCCAGAGTTGTTTCAAGGTACTGCCAGCTACGCTCTTACCAAATAAGAGAAGGAAATATTTTTTGAATGCTTGAGTAGTATCAAGGTCCCGTCTGGCTTCTCGCCGAATATAATGGGAATAATAAATATGCCAGAGAAAAAAATTCCAGAACCTGAAGTCTCATGACGCAGTTTCTTCCGATTGCATTGAGGGGGCTTCTGCCAAAAAATGTTCTAGTACCCATTGTGAAGCTACGTGTGTTCCTCAATGCAATTTTTCAGAAGGTAATCGATCCAGAAATTCTACCAGGGTTACAGAAAGATGTGGTCCAGTGTCTTGTTAGCTTTGAGTTGGTGTTTCCACCATCCTTCTTCAACATTATGACGCACCTCCTAGTTCACCTAGTCAAAGAAATTACCATTCTCGGTCCTGTATTTCTACAAACTATGTTCCCCTTTGATAGATTCATGGGTATTAAAGAAATATGTCCATAATCATGCTACACCAAAAGGAAGTATCTCCAAAGGCTATGGAACAGAGGAGGTCATTGATTATTGTGTTGACTTTATTCCTGACCTTAGGCCGATCAGTGTTCCTAAATCACGACATGAGGGGAGACTGAGTGGAAAAGGAACACTAGGAAAGAAAGCAAAGATATGTATGGACGGGCATTCTTTCACTAAATCACTCTATACAGTTCTGCAAAGTTGCACCTTGGTGGCTCCGAATATCGAGGTACACAAGAATATTATACAGTCCAACTACCCGGGACAGTCTGACTCTTGGATTAGAGATGAACACATGAAGACTTTTGGCGGTTGGTTGTAGACACATATCATAAATGGCACCACTATTGGAGATCAGCTGTACTTGTTGGCCAGGTCTCCATCTTCAACTATATTACCTTTCCAAGGGTACGAGATAAATGGGAATATATTTTACATGCACGCTAAACATAAAAAGAGCACCAACCAAAACAGTGGTGTCCGATTTGATGCATTAGACAACAATGGTCATAAGGACACATATTATGGTGACATAGAGGACATATGGGAACTTGACTATGGTCCTTATTTTAAGGTCCCATTGTTTCAATGCAAATGGGTCAAGATGACAGGAGGCGGGGTAATGGTAGACCAGCAGAACAGAATGACAACGGTGGATCTCAACAATCTTCCGTACTTAGACGAACCATTCGTCCTAGCCAATGATGTGGCTCAAGTTTTCTATGTGAAGGACATGTCTACTAGACGAAGAAAAAGGAAATATAAGAAAAATAATAAATATCATACGATGAGCCAAAGCGCCACATGGTTCTTTCAGGGAAAAGAAACATGGTGGGAGTTGAGGACAGGATGAACATGTCAGAAGATTACAACAAACTTCATGAAATTCCGCCATTCAAAGTGAAAACTGACCCAAGCATCCCGTTAAATAAGGAAGATTCTACATGGTAACGGACTAGAAGAAAAACAAACCACTAGATGTGGATGTTGGTGATGTAATAATGTATTAAACCTTCTTAGGAAGCTTTTTTGAATTAACCCTTTTTTTACAATTTGTGAGATTGTTGAAGGTATGTAGAAAAAATAACATTTGATCACTTGAGCGAACTCACAAGAATATAGCAAAATATTCACATTTCAGTCCCAGTTCAGAAGGGCATTTAGTCCTGGTTTCCGAACTGTGACTACGGATCGGGTCTAAAGGCCACCCTTTTAGTCTCGGTCCAGCCACAAACCGGGACTAACACTCAAGACATTTATTAATATTAAAAAAACGGGATTACAGAATAAGGACTAAAGCCGCCCCCCTTTAGTCATAATCATGCCTAGTCCTATAGTACACAGCTTTAGGGTCATCTTCGTCATCGTCATGGTCATCGTCGTCGTGGTTAGGTGCACACGGCTAGATCCTCAGCCGAGCCATGGCATATACCGGGGGCACCTACCTCTCCGGCCTCGGATTCACGACGGGCGGGGGAGGGGGTTCCTAGATGATTATGTCGCTACCACCTCCCTTTTGTGGCTCTACGACGGGTGGAAGTCTGGGCACCACAGATAAGGATGATCTCCCCCGGCGATGTAGCGCATCATGTTGACGATAGTAAGGTTCGCCCACCATAGACAGTGGTTGGCTTCGTTGTGGTTCAACGGGGGCGGGCCATCACCATTGTACCTGGTGAGCTCCCTTTCCTACCGGCTAGCGAAGAAGGCATTCTAGCTGTCGTAGTTGTCGGGATCCCACTAGGGATCCATCCGGTGCTCTGACGTGAGCTCGAGGTAGAAGTGCTTCATGATGGCCGACTATCGGGTGGAACCTTGAGGCACAGGAGGGACAGGAACCCCTCCAGCGTTTAGCATCCAGCCGGCGGGCAGCCGGTGTAACATCCCAATTTTAGCAACCCTGATTTAATGTCCAAAAGGCAAAAATCAGGGGGGGACAAAAACTTTTTCTTGCACTGTGTGATTACTTGCTTGCTTGTGCTCAGCGACTGCTTGTGTATTATTTGTGTGCTCCTCACCCCAACCCTAGTTTACAGAAAACTATTTTACTAAAGGAGATGTCTTGCCTCATCTTTCATATTCTCAAATGTTCTGGCTTTTCAAAACTTGAGCCAAGATGACTTTGACACAACCAATTACTTTACTAGTATCTACTTATAAAACTATGGAGACCTATATATATTATCTCCTTATGTTTTCAAGACAGAACCTTCAACTACCCATATCCCTAGATTTTTCCAAAACCTTTACTAAAACCTTTTTATCTCAATCTTGGTAGAGATACCAAGATGATACTTATCTTACTTCAAAGCAAAACCCCTTCCCACATACCCCTTCTTACCTCAATCTAGGCTTGGTGGTAACCCTAGTAGTAGTTAGATGAGTGATAAAATAAATTGCCTTGATCTGCTGGTTGATGAATTGCCTTGATCTGTTGTCTGATGATTGCCTTGATCTGCCGATTGCCTTGTTTGCTTAAGATCTAGAATGAGCTAGTCTAGTAGCTCATCCTCTAGGACCCAATACTTACTTGTAATCAACAATCTCAAGCTAATCTTCCACATATGAATCTATCCTAAGCCCCTACAGTTATCATCTCATCTCATGCTTATCTCAATCTAAGGACAATCCCTCTAGATGGTTTACAACTCAGTGGAGACCCCATCTAAAGCTTGAATCCCATCTACTTAGTTAATAACTCAACACCATCTCCTTGATCATGATTTTGGAACCTAGCATCCTCTCAAAATCATAAACACTTGCACTCTAGTCTAAAACCCTAAATCTGCCAAAATGGCTAAGTCTGAGTTTCTTATCCAGATGCAATTTTTGGAGCTCTACCTTTTACAACCTATGTGCATTATTGGGAATGCACCTGAACCATCTTGTAGTACCTCTTTAGTACTACCAAGGCCCACTCTTTCCCTTGTCTAATCCAATCTAATTCCCACCCATCCATGTTGGCTTTGTAGTCAAGATAATAATCTTTTCTGCAAATCTTATCATCTTACCTACTTTGGCAGAAGCTCACATCTACATTCCACCTCCCCTTGACCAAATATTTGCATGGTTGTTATCTACTAATCATGTTCTATCAATCCCCACTTCACTTGTTTCCAACGGAGCCTTGTGCTTCTTAAACCCACATGGTTTAGGAGGCTACCTGATGTATCTGCTATGGCGGCCTTATTTTCAACAAAGTTGGCCATCACTCCAAAACCACCTCAAATCCAACCAAGCCCAACCGTTGCTCCTTTGATCAACTACATAAACATGGTCTATCCATTCATATACCCATCGTACCAAGGAGCGCTCTGAGCTCCCTAATCCAACCCTATTTAGGTGGCATCAGAATAACTAAACCCTAGATCCTCTCCGAATCTCGTTTCCACCCTTTCCACCACTTTCCCCCAAAACAAAGATGAACCTTGATGCCTACCTCAAGTTTAAATCATATACCTTGTATATAAGTATCCCCAAATAATTCTCCCAATTATTTGCATTATTAAACTATTTTATTCCTTATCTTGCAAATTCCTTAAAACCCTTGTCTTCAAATGCAAGTTTGTTTTTCTCCAAATCACCTTGCCAACTTAGGGCACATTTGGTGCCTACTTAACTTATCCTATCTTCCCAACTCAAAAATAAATATTTGGGAAATCCTTTATTATTTCTTTTTGCCCTTTTCTTAAATGGCAGAAATAAGAAATAATTCCTTAAAAATACTTTTCCTTCTCAATAAATCCCAATAATATTCCCCAATATGTGTTATGGTATATAGGAACATATCACCTCAAAAACCATGCTTGTCCCATGTAAAATTATCAAATAAGCTTCTAGAAACTACTTCTGGACTTTTTGAATATTTGAGTTTAAGTGCACCTTTAATCATTAGAAAAATCCCAAGTAAACCTTGGAGGTGTACAATACCTATACATATCTACCATAACCATTTCCCCACCTAGCCATGTGCAAATTTCTCAACTCCCTTCACAAGAACCAAAATGATCAAGGTTGCAAAATCAATCAAACCTTGCCTCAAACAAAATCCAACCATCCCCCAAGCTTGTCTAGCACTTAACTCTAGTACTCAGCACTCCCCTGGTCGACACCACTGTAGCACTTCAGTGCCCCACCCCCTTTCCCCTTGTCTTTTATGCTTGTTCATGAGAGGGACAAAGGCCTTGTCTTTTCAAGCCAATTAAAAACCTTGCATCTGCTGCACCCCATCACTCCACCCTTCCTGCATGACCAGAGACCCCTCTCCAACACCCTGCTGCCCAATGGATGGCCCCACCCCTCTCTTGCTTTCCCCATGGGCATAGTTCACCCTAGACCACACCACCTTGGTTTATAACCCTCCACCCACCCTAGCTCCTCTCTCGCTGGCCTCATTTCTCCCCCCACACCCCCACCTATCCTCCCCAGAGCATCCTCCCTCGCTCCCCTGCTCTGCCTGGATCAAAGGAAAAAAGAAGAACAAGCTTTGGCCTCTACAAGAAATGGAGCAAGACTTCCTCCCTTTATCCCCTCTCCCCCTGCATGTCACTCTACTAGCATCCCCTTGACCCCCTCTTTCTAACCCCTCCTCTTTTTCCCACATGCAGGAGCTATAGAAGCCACTCTAGTGAGCTTCGACGAGCCCTGTCCCAGGCATCCCCACCTGAGCATCGCCTAGACGCGGAACCTACCGCTTCTGCCCTTCGTTCTACTCCCCGTGACGACCCGCGTACCCTCCATCAACTCCCAATCACCGGCGAGCCCCTGGTAAGCCCTCTGATCCCGCCAACCTCGAGCTAGGGTTTCGGACGCCGTCGGCCAGTCTCACCGAAGGAGACGACGGGGCACCATCGGATTGACTCTAATCCGGCGGCCCTCCTACCTCCTTACCCCTTCACCCTCTCCCTCACCTCCATGCGGGCCCAGGCCAGCCCATTCGCCACCTCCCCCGCGTAGGCCGCTGCTCTGTTGGGTCGTATATCCTTGGCGCAGCCCAGTAGCCAGCCGACCCCACCTATTTTCCTCTTATTTCTTTTTCTAGTATATTACAGATCTGCAGGATGCAGTATGGTTTAATTGTAAACAAAAATGTAAAATATGAAAACAAATTTATATAGTATTTTTCCGAGGTGCTCAAGCCTCTTACCAATCATACAGGCCAAGTTTTGACTTAATTAGATGGTTAAAATAAATATGATAAATCTTCTATCAAGATCTATCCATATCACTAAATAATACCTCCACAAAGTTTACAAAACCAAATGGAGAAAATCCAATTGGTGATGAAAGGTACTAACAATACTTTTCCATTACCACAGGTCCTATAGTCATTTTCTTCCTGGTTCTCCCATAATAAAATTAACAACAAAAACATCTTTTGGACTTTAAGAATTTCCCTAGGTCAAACCAAATGAGCTTTTGACCTAAATCCAACTCCCAGTAAATCTATATCCCAATATGTACCAAAACCCAGGAGCCCCAGATTTATTGAGCTTTTATTGAACTATGGTGAATTGAACATTTCTGTGCATTATTTGATCACCAATAAATCCACCATTTGAGTTATGTGAATCCAAAAAGGGTATTTCCAATTTCTACAGAAAGTTATATTCAGTACCTAAGAAGTGTAATTGGAAGCACATCCAAATCTTCTATAGGTTTAATCTGGTGAAAAAGACTAATCCCATCCAGTGCTGTCCTTGGGAATTTATCAAGGGCATTCTTATAATTGTTCTAGGGTGAATCCAAGTCTCATAGAATCAGTCCACTAAATACTACCTAATCATCCAAGGAAATGATTTTTGGAGCTTTAGAAGTTGTCTGTTGAATTATTTCCTAAAACTAGGGTTGTATCCACTACAAAATCCATTATAAATCAAGGGAAATTGATAAAATAGTGAAACCACTTGTGTTGGCTTTATTTTATCAATACCTGTCTGATGGTATCACTTTTACACAATGGTATCATAAAGACCAAGTCCTTAGCCCAAATCCTCTCGTAGTTAGTTCCTCGACTTTAATTCCAAAGGGATTATGTTCCCCTAATGCCTCCTAATCGTCTCCCAATCCAATCGATCAAACCTCCAACATCCTACTGATGTCTAGCCTGTATTTATCCTTAGCTTGTTGTATGGTTTTATGCTTGTATATTTGTATTGATTGGTGTAATGTTTGTTTGCATGTATGATCGATAACGGCGATAGTTGCGATTCTGTGACGCCGAGAAGAAGGAAGCATCGGGGTTATCTTTATTATTATTGTATTGGTATTCTGGTTATCTAAACGCCATCAAGGGACTTCTCGCTGGTCGCATGCAAGCCACCTTCTTGCTCATATGTCAACACCCGGATTTTTCAATCCTAGATGCCTATTATGCCATTCATCGCAATCCCAGGATTACCATTTTTGCGAGACATAACAGAATTGGATACCATAGTACATCATCCATTACAAACGATACATAAGTTCTTATACAAATAGGGATCTCATGATCTAGTTCTTAATACAACATCAAGCAGCGGAATACGTAATAATAACGGTAGCGTAGGCGAAGCTCCATCTTCGGGGTCATAGGCAATGCTGACGATGGGAGATGATCCTAGTTGTCGTAACCTTCCTAGGGTCCATCTTCCAGGTACTCCTCTTCATAGTCTGGCCATGGGAATAGCCAGGGACAAAGCCATGAGTACTCTTTAAGTACTCGCAAACTAATACTAATAGGTAAGGGGGGGGGTTGGATAATAGGATACTAGGCTCTAGGGTTGTTTTGCAAAATCCAGATTTATCTCTACTGAGTTCTAAAGCTACTCACAATTTTATAATTCCTAGCCGGGAACTTGTATTTCATATCACAACTCTGTTGTGGTCAAGTCAAAATCTTAGTTCGTTTCAAAGGTCATTTTGAAAAGTCTGACGGGGGAACAGTATGGCCACTCCAACTGTCCATAACCGCGGACACGGCTATTCGAATAGTTTGACACTCTGCAGAGATTGTACACTTTCACCACAATATTCGATACATCCGTCAGGAACAAATCCTGAATTCACCATACTCAGTATGCGGATAATCAATCCTAACCTTTCGATTACACGCCCGAGTATAAGCACCTCTCCTGTGAGTTTGGCCTCCCAACCATGACCAACTGTCATCTTGGGTACTGCACAGGTGGACAATCTTCAGAAGGTAGCCTACCCAGTCAAGCCCTACCCAATATTCGGGTATTGTGGTTGTACGATAAAATTGGAATGGTATCGCATCCAGAAAACCATCAGTTTTATAAAGGGCTAAGGCTCATGCCTCAACATTTTTATCACCAAAGTTCTCAAGTGTTTGGAAACACATGTCCAAAACATTTCAATAGAATGATCCATCATTCCAAGGTTTTCATAACCATTTTTCCACCAAGTATTCCCATCTAAAAATTTATCAAGTTTTATGCTTAGCACTAGCATCTACAGGTGGGGGTAGTAATGATGAGGGGTGGTAACTAGTGGAGTTTCAACTAAGTACAACCTCATGTCTTAGGCTGATGTCAAGGTTTCTAACTTAGGCCAAATTTTATGCTCTTTATGCAACCTTCAGCATCTTTTCAAAATCTACTAGTCACTTAAATAAACTCTAAGTAAGCTTTGATAAAGAAATAAAGTAAGAAGCTTGCAAGCAAACTAGGATTGGTTTATCAAGTGGGGGTGATCACTTATGCTTCAAGCATATAGTAGGTGTAGTAACACGTATGGGCTTGCATAGGTAAAGTATCTTGCAAGTGTTAGCTTGCACATTCACTAGTAGTATTAGGCTTGCTAAAGTAGAGTGTCTTGCAAGTTTTAGCTTGCCTTGTGCAGAGCAGTGGTTGAAGTTCTCCTCGGCTTCTTCTTCGTAGTATCCTCCTTCCTCCTCGTATCCTTGGTCGGTATTAGCGTCTATGAATAAATACGAGGTACACAATCACCAAACAATACTTAACTACTTGCAATCATCACACACAAGGGTCCTATGGATGATCTAGCATCATCTCTAACATTACAAGGTTAAGGCTTGATTTAATTCCTTTGATTTTTAGAAAAATAATTTCTACTCATTGAAAAACTACTTAAGATTTAATATTCTCCAAACCCAACATAGGATCATGTTGACACATGTCATCACCACATATTGTAGTCCATGGGAATGTGATTTAAAGTGGTGTCACAATTTAATAAGGTTTTACCCTTTTATTTTAAATAATTAAAGTGGCTAGAAATGCTTATGTAGCATTCTTTTATTCCTTGAACATTATTTCTGCAAGTAAACCTATATATTTTTATATATTATGAAAGGTATGGTTAAATGTGATTTTTGAGAGTTGGAATCAACTCAGAAGCTATTATGGTTTAAATTGGAAAAATGTTTGAATGCAGAAAAGCTTCTGCCTTGTTATTTTTACCATGGGTGATCTATAGATCCAAATGACTTGAATCCAACGGTCTTGGATTCAGAATTCACAGACCTTTCCAACAAAATTGGTTTCATTCAATTTGGTGCACTGAATCAATCTGGGTTGATTGTTGAAGTTGGATACAGAAGTGTGTTTGAATTGAAATAGAAAACGTTTAGTTTGAATAACTGGGCTGCGCGGGAAAAGTTACTGGGCCGGCCTGCTAAGCGCAGTGCTCCCGCGGGCTGCTTAAGTGGGTGTCCCCACTCGTCAGTGACACGGGGCTGGGCGAAGCGGTATGGGACGACGTGGATCGTTCGATCTAGTTCTAATCTAACGGCTGGGAGTCATCGTCGACGCGAGACAACTCCGGCGAGAACGAAACCTAGCACGGCCAGTGAGGGTCGCTGGGGGCTCACCGGGGTACTGGCGAGGGTCGGCGAGGCGGGCGAACGACGAAGTCGACGACGGCGAACTCAGGGGTGGTCGCGGCAGCTCTTGGGGTGGCTCCAATCGCTGGCTCCCTTCTTCTCCGGCAGCGGCAGGCTCCAGTGAAATTCCGGCGAGGTGGTGCTCGCCTTGCTCTGAGAATGGTGTGGCACTATCAGTGAGGAGAGGGGAGTGAGATGGTGTGAATAATTCATGCTGGGGTGGCCTCTATTTATAGTCGAGCGAGGGGACCGTCGGGGCGCACGGTGAGCTCGTCGGGGGCGATGTTAGAGGCGGCTAATGGCATGGGCAAGGGTAGGGGACGGTGTGGTGTCTCCTGGTGATGCTCAACGACATGGTCTCGAGGCATGGGGCGGTGTGGTTTGGTCTGGACGGGCGGTGCTCTGCGCGGCAGAGGCGGCGTCTTCGACGGCGGGCGGTGGCTGTACGTCACGGGGCGGCAAACGGGGATGTCTGGCGGTCTCCTGCATTGGTGGGGATTGTGTATGCATGCGGCGAGGGCGGCGCACGGTCTGTGGGTGATGGTCGAGGGTGGCGCTCTGGCGCACGCTCGGCATGGTCTGGGCGCGGCTTGTGCGCGTGGTCCAGGGCTTGGCAACGCTCACGGCTGGGACAGTGAGTGGCGGTGGATGGTGGGCTGCCTCCCCGACATGCTGGCTAGGCTTGCTGCTGCTCCTAGCTTGCTGTCGACTATGGGGTGGCAAGAGGGTGCTCGGCTATTCACCATTGATGGCAATGGCAAGCTCATAGTGGTGCTAGTGCCTGGCTAATCTTCCTAGATGATCTACTGAGTTGTGTGTGAGCTAAATGGGGAACCAGTTAGGCAAGAATCATTGCTCACAATAGTGTTTGATGTTTGTTCGATTTGTGTCTGCAACCTGTTTGATGAAATGGCCACATGAAATCAAGTTTTGAATTTTGAATTGATTTTTGGTGGGTTTGCTAGATTGGTGCTGGTGAGTCTGCAGATGCTTGGGTTTTGAAAATTGATCTTGTTTGAATAGTTTTTGAAAAAGTGGGATCTTCCCATATGATAAAGATTCAATTTTGAATTGTCATTTAAACTATGCATTTGGAAGTTTTTGGATGATCACAAAGTGGGCCTTGATACTTTGTTATGAGTACATTCAAGGGGTGCAAAGATCCAGAAAAGTTTCTGTTAGGTTCTGAAAGTTTGAGACAGCCAAAGTAGGCATGTGAGTTAAATTGGTCAAAGTGACCATTCATTTCATATATGTGTTTTGATTTACTTGTCTTCAGGAAAAGTGTGGGAAATGTTTTAGATGATGTTTATTTCACCTAAGAAACATTTTACAAGCAATGGAACAAACAAACAAGGTGGTTTTAAAGGATTTCAAAATCCATGCATACACATATGCATGCATTCATGATTTCCTTTAGAAAGTTTTTGTTAACCCTAATTTTGATGATTAGATTTTCATGATCCAAGTTTAGTATTTTTGGGATGTTACATCATATGCCTGGTCCCATTATTTTACTTTCCATGTTTTATCTACTCATTTCCACAAATTGCATTGTTTTACTATACTATGTTTTATATGGGGAATGTTTGGTCCTCCAAATAATTACCCCTTAGTACCTTTAGGTACAACCCATTGGTATAATACCTACCTTCCCCTTAGTATGGTATATGGTGTTTAACACCATAACCCCTTGGAGACCCCGTTTTAGCCTAAGCAAAAGTGTAGGATGGGAAGATCCTGGGAAAAAGACTTTCAAAAATGTTTTATGATAAAACCTTGGTGAGGCTTGGCCTATAAAGTGGTTTGGGAAAATGAGAAAGGTTTTGTTTTACAAAATGATGGAGGAAAAATGTTTACGAAAACAGCCAGGCTGGCCAGTTTTGAAGCTAGCGCAATTAACCCGTGCAACCACATTACTCTGGAATGGGACGGGGATGGGATGGAAGTTTGTCTAATCCGGTATAGGTGTCTCAAACTACTACGGGAAAGAACAAATTCCCGGAGGATGGGCCTTCCCATGTAAAGGCCCATGTGAAACATCGGTCTGGGTTGGAAAATACCGTCTATATGGAGGCCAGACGATACTATGAGCCCCTCATTGAAAGCGCACACCTTGAGGGGTGCAAAAAACGCTCTGGTTGGCTAGTGAACTATATAGGGCGTCCCAGTTTTGAGGGGATTAACCTCATAGGGTAGGCACCAGTATCGGAGAGGGCATTCAGAAGGTCTTGACCAGTTAGTCGACCCACGATCGGGGAATATCAGGGACGGGTAATCGGATGGTGTGGGTACAGTGTACAACCTCTACAAAGTGTAAATATATTCGAATAGCCGAGTCCTCGGTCATGGACGGTTGTGCTGGCGGATGTAGAGCGGTGATGGTTTTGATTTCAAAAAGGACTTTGGAAAAGCAATGGCTCAAAAATGTTTTGACCATGGGATGGTCGGAAAAAGGAGGAAGGAGTTTGGTCATGAGATGACCGGAAAGTAAAACAAATGGGTGACCCAATCCTAGTGTTTTCTTAAAACTTTTCTAAAAAGGTTTCCAAATACTTTACCAACGTTTTTCAACAAATATATAGAGACATGCTATATCTACAAGAGAAAATATTTTATAAAAGAACCCCGCATGGAGCCATCCTACCACAGCCATATTGCATATCCTTTATTATTGCTCTCTTAAGGTGGTTTGCGAGTACATTCAAAGTACTCACCGGAGTTGTCCCTGGCTATTTACTAGGCCAGATTGCAGATATTAAGAAGGAACAAAGGTACTGACGTCTATGCGAGCTAGGCCGTCTTCCTAGTCAGTTGCATGTAGGTTAAGGCACGGGCTCGGCGCTGAAGACTTCCGCTTCTTGTGTTGTATTCGCCATAATGGCCTCTTTGTAAGTGTTGTACTCGTTAATTTATGGATGTTGTAATGGTACTAGTCGCTTATGCTCACGGCTCACTGATCATGGGAACATGAATTGTATGCATAACGGGTATTTCCGGACCATAAATCCGGGGTGCCACAGCCGGTAGCCCGGCGGGCATGGGTAGCTGGCGGCGCACAGCGCCTCGGTCTCCTCGAGGGTCAGAATGGCCCAGTATTCGGTGTCCTTTGTTGTGAGATGGGAAGGTGTGGATGTGTGAATGACCATGGTGGTCGGCCTAGATATAGAGGTAAAAGGCGGGAAAACATGGCGGGAAGCAGAGGGAAATGGCGGGAAAGCTATCTTTAGTCCCGGTTTAGGGTTTAGGGTTTTTTGTGTTTAGGGTTTAGGGTTTAGTGTTGTGAATATTTTGGTATATTATATGTATTTTTCTGTTTTTTAATTAATAATATATATTTTTAATGGGTATATTGTTTTGTTGTGAATATTTTGGTATATTATATGTATTTTTCTGATTTATAGTTAATAAAATATATTTTTAATGTGTATATTATTTTGTTGTGAATATTTTGGCATATTATATGTATTTTAATCATTTTGAATTAATATAATATATTTTTAATGTGTAGATTATTTTGTTGTGAATATTCTGGTATATTATTTGTATTTTTCTCATTTTTAATTAAAAAATATGTTTTTCCAAGATTAATAGAATAAACAATAAATTATTTCATTTACATATGTATAACATAGTATGATAATAGCTTTAAATTATAGATTTTTTTTTCTGAAAATTTTGATATATAATACATAACTTTCTTAATTGTCACTATTTTTTTAATTTTGGCACCAAAAATACCCTTTAGCCCCGGATTGTAATACAAACCGCGACTAAAGGGGTAACTTTAGTCCCGTTTTGTATTACAAACCGGGCTAAATGTGACACCCCCAGGATTAGGGCTAGAGAAATCCCAGACCTTTGTCTGATATAAGTCTAACCAAGGTCTGATATAAGTCTAACCTAAATCTCGAAGGCGTACAGAGAGAGAATTGATAACTCAACAGTGACCCTACGACACAAAAGTTATTACAGCGAGCTCATAACTGAGCAGAGAACCAAAATATTACAAGAAGAGGTCACTGACCACAAACATCAAACAACGGAAGGAAAATTATGCTATTAAGTATAGAAAACTTAACAAATGGCCTAAGATGCCTGAAGCATAACGATGACGTCCAATCCATAGATCCCAGACTGCCGACTGGGAACTCCAAACTACTCGTCAATGTTGATGCCGTGAAGAACTCATCTTCTATGGTAACACTTACTCTGCTGCAAAAGTATCAACGAAGCAAGGGTGAGTACAGGGTCTACTCCGCGAGACACTTATGGCTGGTGGAGTTATTTTGTATAAAGCCATCTTTGTTTTGTAAAACAAGAGGGAGAAGAATCTCGACTAATCATAATATTTTAAAGGGGATAAGAGAGCGGTATCTCCAACTTGATCATCTTTTGATATACACCAAATCATCATCAACTGAACCTATCTAGGATCACCCCCTCGATCCCTGAGGAAGCATCCTTAAGCACACGTTGATCAACTTGCCAAGTTTTACAATTAGGTGAAAGTTCTCTATGATCTTAGAATCTGGTCTCCAAGTTCGTCCATAACCGTGGACACGGCTTTTCGAAAAGATTAAACCTTGCAGAGGTGTACAACTTTACCCACACGTGCCAACAGATTCTTAATGCCACTATAGATTAGCCCTCTTCCTTGGAAGGCTGGCAGAGAGTGGTTGACCACGACCTTTACCTTGCTTTCACCGAGACCATGAGTCACGCACTAGGGAGATGGCACCGTAACGAGTCGAGTACCGAAGTCGGTCCCTAATGATGTGAACAGGGTTCAAGATTACGGATGCCGGGCATCTCTTGTTCCCTGCCATGCTTACCTACCTATATGAATGCACCTCCTTCACCTCCATTCAAGAACATCCAAGATGCATATGTCGAATGGAAATCCCGAACTATGTGACTCATGGAATCTACTTGGAAAGTTAGTTGGTCGAGGGGGTTTCCAGGCCCCCGTGTGGTTGTACGCTTGTTTGGACCAAAGGCAAGAACTCAGGTCCTAGTAGTGGAAAGTGTGGGACTGCAAAAACCACAACCCACCGTGGCCTCCCATACAAGACTTAGCATATTTAACTTTCATCTCTGATCATACCACGTCATCCTGTCATACTAGGTTCATTCGCAGCTCTGATTCATCATCTGGATGGATAAGTGGTAATAGCTAAGCATGGCTAAGCACAATAGATGTAATAGCTCTAGCAAAGCTTCACAAGCCAAACCCTAGTTACACTAGGAGCAGTGTATCAAGGAATATATGCTATAAAGGAAACATGCATCAGATAGGATTACTCTATCTATCGATAAAATACTTTGGAATTGTATGCACATGGCAAGAATTGAAATACTGGAAAACACAGGATTATATCATGTGTGGGGATTCACTTGCCTTTGCCAGTTGATATCCAGAAATTAGAGCTTCAGACATCTGGTACTTGACTTGGTTATAGTTGATCAAGTATTGGTCTTCGATCTTCAATCTTCGACAGTGTTGATCTCGGTCTTCGATCTTGATTTTGATTCCGATATCGTATTCTACGGGAGAAGAACCAAATACCGGAAAGAAGGGGAAACAATCAACACATGGCATTGATGCAATCCTCAAGCAAGAGTGATGATATTACAAGTTGGAGTGCATTGAAATAATCCCCTAACCAGGCTCGACCATTTTAAACATGGTCCAAGAGGTGCAAACCCTAAAACAGGGGGATCCTCGAAATCACATCTGGGGTTCATTTTGTTCTTCTAATTACACTTGTTAAGAAAGTTGTTTAACAATGCATGATTATAAATTAGTTATATGATCTCATTTTTCTGAACATTTTGATATATTATTTCTATTTTTCTAATTTACAATAATTATTTATAGAATTTACAAGATTTAAACAATTTCTGGAATTTAAAACAAAATGGGAATTATTTTTTTACACCAGGGCTACAACTAGCCAGAGAGACTAACGGAGTGGCCCCAGTGCCAACTCAACTTCCACGTGGATAGATCGGGACCCACGGATTTGACTGGGTTGACTGCGTCACGTTGACGTCAGCGCAACCTACCCCTAACCTTTTCTCACCAGAATAGGGCCTAGCGATAGAGATGACAGGTAGGACCTAGGACATGGTGGCAAGCCACACAGGAGCCACGCAGGCGCCACGAGCGTTCACCAGAGAACGCTGCAGACGACGGTGGAGGGCGACACTAGCGAGCAAACAGGGATGCGCAGTTGTGCGAGTTCGATGCAGAGCGACAAGAGGAACCAGAATATGGCGGCGCTACTCTGAACTGGTCATAGGAGAAGGGAGTACGACGGCAGCCAGCAGCGGCGGTGATAGTAACATGTCGTGGGGATCATTTCAAAAACAAACAAGGAAGGGGAGGGTACTAGAGGATTCCTAGGATCACCGTGATGCTCGTGGAGGGCTCAGGGAGCTCAGGGAAGACTGGAATCGATGGTGGAGACGGTGGCCGGAGCTCGGGAAGGAGATTGCGATTGGCTCGATTGCGGGCGTCCTTGCTTGCATGGCTTCATGGAGAGGAAGAGGACGACCTGGCGGTCTCGATGGTGGCCTTGGTTAGACGGGAGGAGCTCGGGAACGGCGGAACACAGCGGAGCCCGATGGCTAGGGTTAGCCAAGCTCACAGAGGAGAGAAACAAAACGAGAGAGGAGGGGATAAGGGTATGTGGAGAGAGAGATCAGCACGATGGTTCTCGTGGCATTCTTATCTGGGCGAGGCGACCTCTGCGGCGGCGGGAATCACAGCGGCAAGGATCGGGCGGCCGCGCGCGGGATACCGAGCTGCTTGGCGTTGGAGGAAGACGATAGGGAAAGAAACGAATCGGTATTGGGGCGAAAATGGGCCACGTTGGGCTTCTGGGGTTGCACGCGAGCAACAGGCAGAGGAAAGAGGAATGGGCCGGCCTGGGACGGCTGGTGGCTCTAGTTTTTATTTCTTGAAACCATTTTCCATTTTCTATTTTGCTTTCTCTTTTGTAATTTCAAATACAAAATTGTTTTGTGTATTTTGAAAACACCAAAACTTTGTAAACATTTCAAACATTGTAGGGGCCCTGGTTACTGTTTGGGCGCCATACCTTTTGTACTTGCAAAACATTTAAAACCATTTTGAATGTGTTTCAAATAGAGAGGGGAAGCTAGGGTTTAGGATTTTGCTTTAATTTTTCTTAGTTTCATTTTTAGAATATGATGCTCATGCTATGCACATACAACCATAATTACTATTAGTAGAAATAGGGGTGTTACAATTCTATCCCCCTTAAAAGAATCTCAACCCGAGATTCCTAGGTAGGAAGATAGAAGGAATAGGGTCACACTAAACTTCAACGATCTTCCTGGAGAAGTTAAACCATGCTACCGACGAGTGGACGAAGCGCTTCATAATCTTCGAGGTGGCCACTCACACTGAAGATAAGAGGGAATGACACGGAACCACAAACTGAGTATGTCATGGTCAACTCATGGATAGATGTTTCACGAACATCTCTGGAGCTAACGACATGAAACACGCCAAGGTAACGGAGGAAACAAAAGGAGATGGTTTTCAAGGTGATAGATAACTGGTCTTCATAAGGATTGAGACCATGGAGCTTACAGAAGAGTTTCGACATCTGAGTAAGAAGGTTCCAATGGAAAGATCATGACCACAGACTTCGAGAGGTAAACCTCTACTAAACAACTTAAGTAGAGCTTTATAGGTGGAAGAGATAGATATCAACAAAACCAATCTGTTGAACTACTTTTGAAACAGAAGGGTCACTCTTTCATTCAACAGAAGGCCAAGACAGAAAGGTGTTTTGGTGGAGAGGATTCATAAGAGTCACAAGGAACATGTAACAAGAGGAACTATTGATTACTAGAATCATAGTCGCTCTTCGAACATGTTCAAGAAAGAAGGAGGGAAACTCTTTAATTCATCTAGGACTATCAAAATCTTTTCCAACATTATGATATCATTTTTCACCACCAAGATGAATAGTTTAGAAGATTCCTGATGACATGAGAAGAAAGATACTTCATTCTCAGTCTCCAAGTACTTGGCATAACAAGACGCTTGCCATCATAAAAGTGTCTAGAGGATTGACCAAGAAACATTTAGCAACTCTACTTTAAATGTTCTCCTTGATGTTTGAAATACCAATATCAAACTTTTAACAAGCCTTCAATCAGTCATCAAGTAAAGGTCAGACTTTGGATACAAAGGAAACCATAAGCACAACTCCTATAATAAGTCATAGAAGAAGCCTTATGAAGAGAGGTTGTTATTTCTGAATCAAGACGTTATGGCATTAGGTCTTCTAGCTAAGTGTGTCCACCACTACATCAACTTTCTAGATTTCCAAAGATACCTACGTCAAAACCTTGAGGAACTCCAAACATCAAATCTGCTTGAGATTCAGATTTGGTTTGGTGGAGGGATACTTTAGACTCAGCATGTCTGAATAGAAAGTTTGCAACATTTACCACAAAGATAAAGTTACTAGATTCTCAAGACACGGACTTCAATGTCAACCTCCAAAAGATGAGATAGATTGCGAAACAAATGTATTAGCAAGTTTTTAGAAGACAATTGCATCTGCATGAATTGTTTGCAATGGAACACAACTAAATACTTGTTGGGAAACATTGAGGAGGATA
Organism: Avena sativa; assembly: GCA_916181665.1. Lineage (NCBI taxonomy): Eukaryota > Viridiplantae > Streptophyta > Magnoliopsida > Poales > Poaceae > Avena > Avena sativa. Next base: position 245,173,782 of record OV702297.1, read on the forward strand.
TAGAAGTTTTGTTGAACTTCTTATCTTTCGTGAACAAATCAATCAGTGGCTTGGTGTGCTTGGAGGATCTTCTCGAAATGTGGAGGTATCAACCTACCATATCAAGAATACCTCGCACATGCTTGACTAATTTGAAATAATTTCCGAGGAAGCAGAGAAAACTCTACTCGAATCCACGGCGAAACCTTTCAACATTTGCACATGAACGAGAGAAGGTTACTTCTAACATCCAGAACACATACTTCGAGATGGCACGAAGATGGTTCTCAAAAGTTTCCAACATTAATGCCAAATGTTCCATATGAATCTTATATAACATGGAGAAGATACGGATGTCATCGATGGGCTCAACGACAAACTTACGTATACACTCCAAGACGATGGACTCATATGTTGTTTGAATAAGGCATAGACATTGGTCAGACCAGAGGACATGAAGATGTTCTTAAGTGAGACATCACAAGTGGACACACCATCAAGATAGTCCCCAAAACTGAGTTTGATTTGACGATTGCCCAAATCAAATCAAGGACGTGGAAAGGTAACATATCCATGAAGGACATAATATCTTACTTCAGCATGAACAAAACTAGACATCCCTTTAAGGAGGAACAAAGTTGAATATAAATTTTTGTCTTACAACTCTCCAAGTTGTTGTTTTAATCTCAACCAACTAGTTCAGGGGTATCCAATACGGATCCTTGGAGAAAGAGAAGTTTAGAGAACTTGCTTGCTCAAGAACTTGACAACACGGTCATGTGGCAACATGGCGATACTTCTAGTAAGACATCCATAATATCACGAACCACCGATATGTCACTTAGTTCAAGAGGGAAACTTGCTTGGTAAGGCAAGAAGACATAGTCTCGGAGCTTCGGCATGATCCTAACTCTTTGACTGAAGAGGTTGTACCATAATATCGGACTTGGTAACACAATCATCATTTGCTTAGTGATAGATTAACCATCACGCTAGGAATGATACAAATGTCCTTTGAGTTCAAAGCAATAACAATTGCTAATAATCTCAGATGACCACATTATTATACACACGCAACATTTCTGAGCACGGACGGCTCAGTAGAAGGGTGGGTAAAAATGTGTGAGAGCATCACTTCATTAACAGGTCCTAGAACTCAGCACGATATCTTAGTATAAAAGAGTGTGACACTTTAAGGTGTAACAGAACGTAAGATAATCAACGCTTATTGATCTGTGGATTACAAAATTTTGACCCGGTCTTAGAAATGACGAGGTACTGGAGTTTATTTCTCCTGACATATCTAACTGGTTTGTCATGACGAACCACAAGAGTATCTTGCATCGGAAGACACCAATGCAAGTGTACTACTTGGCTACCAACTGGTAGACAAAGGTCGGAAAACAACAAAGAAAAAAGAACATGCTCAGGTTATAATCCCGAGATGTGGATGCATAAGTCAACAATCTTCTGAAGACCGATGCAGAAAAGGAAAGGTGTGGCAAAGTCACGAGTATAGATGTGAGTCTCGCGAAGAGCACTCTTGTCGTGATCTATTTGTTTCCATTAAAGAACATCTGCCATAGCATGTGGTAGGAAAAGTCCTTTATCGTCATTGTTCAATAGCGACAATATCCTTAAGCTTGAAGGCTATACTAGAAGGTACTAGCCATTCTGAGGTAATGTGTAAACATTAAACACAGGGGTCAAAAAATGGATCTTGGGTTAATGGTCAGCATCATGTACAAGATTCACAACACCAGAATCCAGCACAATCGGGGATCTTAGGTTCAAGTCCGAGGGTTAAAACTCAAAGAAAGGAATAACTACTACTTGAGTGACACAGTGTACACTACAAGCTAGCAATCACAAGGTAGCTTATGAAAGAAGAAACGGTCTTCTGAAGTACTCGAACAGATAAAAAGGGGGCACACAAGGCGAAAGGAAACTTCGAGGCCTAGAACAGAACATTGTGGGACCATGAACTTAATATTGTGGCCCCAAAAGAGCAAAGAGATCATGAAGGAAAGAAATCTCTCAAATGAAACGGAACAAGGGAATCAAGGAACACACACAACAGACTATAGAGAACTTAACACTAGGTCAAATGGTTGAAAACCGGCATGCCTGAAGAGGCACCTAATTTTTGTAAGACTGGACGAGATAGAAAAACTTTTCCAAATCAACACAAGATAAGATAACCCAGAGTTAGAGCAAAACTGGATAAGGAGAAAAATAATCATACCAGAGTTTTCACACATAATTTTCATCTTTGAAAATAGTTTTCTACAGTCGGTACTTCTCTGATACCAAAACCTGTGACACCCCCAGGATTAGGGCTAGACATATACCAGACCTTTGTCTGATATAAGTCTAACCTAAATCTCGAAGGCGTACAGAGAGATAATTGATAACATAACAGTGACCCTATGACACAAAATTTATTACAACGAGCTCATAACTGAGCAGACAACCAAAATATTACAAGCAGAGGTCACTGACCACAAACATCAAACAACAAAAGGCAAATTATGCTATTAAGTATAGCAAACTTAACAAATGGCCTAAGAGGCCTGAAGCATAACGATGACGTCCAATCCATAGATCCCAAACCGCCGACTGGGAACTCCAAACTACTCGTCAATGTTGATTCCATGAAGAACTCATCTTCTATGGTAACACTTACTCTGCTGCAAAAGTATCAACGAAGCAAGGGTGAGTACAGGGTGTACTCTACAAGACTTATGGCTGGTGGAGTTATTTTGTGTAAAGCCATCTTTGTTTTGTAAAAGAAGAGGGAGAATAATCTCGACTAATCAGAATATTTTAAAGGGGATAAGGGAGCGGTATCTCCAACTTGATCATCTTTTCATATCCACCGAACCATCATTAGCTGAACCTATCTGGATGACCCCCTCGATCCCTGAGGAAGCATCCTTAAGCACACGTTGATCAACTTGCCAAGTTTTATGTTTAGGTTAAGTTCTCTATGATCTTAGAATCTGGTCTCCAAGTTCGTCCATAACCATGGACATGGCATTTCGAAAAGATTTAACCCTGCAGGGGTGTACAACTTTACCCATACCCGCCAACCGATTCTTAATGCCACTATATATTAGCCCTCTTACTTGGAAGGCCGGCAGAGAGTGGTTGACGACGACCTTTACCTTGCTTTCACTGAGACCATGAGTCACGCAGTAGGGAGATGCCGCCGTAACGGGTCGAGTCCTGAAGTTGGTCCCTAATGATGTGATGAGGGTTCAAGATTACGGATGACGGGCATCTCTTGTTCCCTTCCATGCTTACCTACCTGTATGAATGCACCTCCTTCACCTCCATTCAAGAACATCCAAGATGCGTATGTCGAATGGAAAGCCCGAACTATGTGACTCATGGAATCTACTCGGCAAGTTAGTTGGTTGAGGGGGTTTCTAGGCCCCCATGTGGTTGTACGCTCCTCTTGGACCATAGGCAAGAACTCAGGTCCTAGTAGTGGCAAGTATGTGACTACAAAAACCACAACCCACCGTGGCCTCCTATACAAGCCTTAGCATGTTTAACTTTCATCTCTGATCATACCACGTCATCCTGTCATACTAGGTTCATTCGCATCTCTAATTCATCAACCGGATGGATCAGTGGTAACAGCTAAGCATGGCTAAGAACAACCGATGCAACAGCTCTAGCAACGCTTCACAACGCAAACCCTAGTTACGCTAGGAGAAGTGGATCAGGGAATATAGGCTATAAAGGAAAACATGCATCAGATAGGATTACTCTATCTATCGATAAAATACTTTGGAATCATATGCACTTGGCAAGAATTGAAATACTTGAAAACATAGGATTATATCATGTGTGGGGCTTCGCTTCCTTTGCCAGTTGATATCCAGAAATCAGAGCTTCAGACATATGGTACTTGACTTGGTTATAGTTGATCAAGTATTGGTCTTCGATCTTCAATCTTCGATGGTGTTGTTCTCAGCCTTCGATCTGGATCTCGATTCCGATATCGTATTCTACCGACGAAGAACGAAATACCAGAAAGAAGGGGAAACAATCAACACATGGCATCGATGCAACGCTCAAGCAATAATGATGATATGAAAAGTTGGAGTGCATTGAAATAAACCCATAAGCATGCTCGACCATTTTAAACAGGGTCCGAGAGGTGCAAACCCTAAAACAGGGGGATCCTCGGAATCACCTATGGGGTTCATTTTGTTATGCTAATTACACTTGTTATGAAAGTTGTTTAATAATACACTAGTTAGATAGATCTCATTTTTTTGAACATTTTGATATATTATTTGTATTTTTCTGATTTACAGATAATTAGTTATTGAATTTACAAGATTTAAACAATTTCTGGAATTTAAAAAAAATGGGAATAATTTTTTATACCAGGGCTACAGCTAGCCAGAGAGACTGACGGAGTGGCCCCAGTGCCAACTCAACTTCCACGTGGATAGATCGGGACCACGGCTTTGACTGGGTTGACTGCGTCACGTTGACGTCAGCGCAACCTAACCCTAACCTTTTCTCACCAGAATAGGGCCTAGCCATAGAGGATGACAGGTGGGACCTGGGCCATGGTGGAAAGCCACGCAGGCGCCACGCGGGTTCACCGGAGAACACTGCAGACAGTGGTGGAGGGCGGCGCTAGCGAGCAAACGGGGATGCACAGTTGCGCGAGTTTGATGCGGAGCGACAAGAGGAACCAGAATATGGCGGCGCCACTCCGAACTGGTCACGGTAGAACGGAGTACAACGACGGCCAGTAGCGGTGGTGACAGGAACATGTCATGGGGATCATTTTGGAAGAAAACAAGGAACAGGAGAGTACTGGAGGATTCCTAGGCTCACCGTGATGCTCGTGGAGGGCTCGTGGAGCTCAGGGAATGCCGGAATCGATGGTGGAGACGATGGCCAGAGCTTGGGAAGGAGATCGCGATTGGCTTGATTGCAGGCGTCCTTTATTGCATGGCTTGATGGAGAGGAAGAGGATGACCTGGTGGTATCGATGGTGGCCTTGGTTAGACGGGAGGAGCTCGGGAACGGCAGAACACGGCGGAGCCCGACGGCTAGGGTTAGCCAAGATCACAGAGGGAGAGGAAGAAAGTGAGAGAGGAGGGTATAAGGTTATGGGGAGGGAGAGATCATTATGGCGGTTCTCGTGGCATTCTTATCTGGGCGAGGCGACCTCTGTGGCAGGGGAATCGCAGCGGCAAGGATCGGCCGGCCGCGCGCGGGGCACCGAGCTGCTTGGCGTCGGGAGGAAGATGATAGGGAAAGAAACGAATTGGTATTGGGCAGGAAATGGGCCAAGTTGGGCTTCTGCGGGTTGCACGCGAGCGATAGGCAGAGGAAAGAGGAATGGGCTGGCCTAGGACGGCTGTTGGATCTAGTTTTTATTTCTTGAAACCATTTTCCATTTTCTGTTTTGCTTTCTCTTTTGTAATTTCAAATACAAAACTGTTTTGTGTATTTTGAAAACACCAAAACTTTATAAACATTTCAAACATTGTAGGGGCCCTGGTTACTGTTTGAGCTCCATACCTTTTGTACTTTCAAAACATTTAAAACCATTTTGAATGTGTTTCAAATAGAGAGGGGAAGCTAGGGTTTAGGGTTTTGCTTTAATTTTTCTTAGTTTCATTTTTAGAATATGATGTTCATGTTATGCACATACAACCCTAATTACTATTAGTAGAAATAGGGGTGTTACACTAAAGGGGTGCGGCTCACGCGCGAAACACGTCGTTCGAAAAACCCTTTAGTCCCGAACCGGGACTAAAGGGTACCCGTTAGTCTAGCTTTGATGTACCAACCAGGCTAAAGGGGGTATAAATACCCAGCCCCCACCCCGGTTCGACCACCGAACCGGAGCACGAAAACTTCATTTTCCCCGTGACTTGTCACTGCCCACGCCCGTGCGCCACCCGCGCATGTCTGCCCGTCCGTCGCCTGCACCCATCCGTCTTCCACCGCACCGGCCCCACCCTGCCCCGCGTTGCCCTGCCGCACCACCCCCGAGCCATCCCGCCGCCCGCATGCCACGCCATTCCGCCGCCCACCGTGCCGGCCGCTGCTCGCCGCCACCCCGGCGGCCTTCCCCCGCCGCTCGCTGCCCAGCCTCGTCCCGGCTGCACCGTCCCTGCATGTTAATTACTCTCAGATACGATACCGCGCCGTTTATTAGTGTTAATTACTGTAATTTTGGTTAGCATGTATAATTTAGTTAGTTAGTTGTAATTTAGCTAGTCTTTATTAGATATTTTAGTTAATTAGTTAGTGTAATTTAGTTAGTGTTTAGAGATTTTAGTTAGTTAGTTTATTAGAGATTTTAGTTAGTGTATTTTAGTTAGTGTTTGGAGATTTTTGTTAGTGTAATTTAGTTTGGAGATTTTACTATGTGGAAAATATATGTATTTAGTGTTTATGTTTAGGATTAATTTAGTATAGAAATTTTATTTATGTTTAATTCAGTTTATTTTAGTTGATACTATTTACTCTCGTCATGTTTAATTTAGTGTTTAGGATTATGCCGCGTCCTCATCGTCGACTCGGCGGGAACGATGGAGGACTACTAGGCTCCATAACCGGGTATCCACAGGACTGGGCTCTTCCGGGAAGGCACTAGGCTGTCGCGCTGTCCAGGAGCGGTGCAGAGGGAGCCAGCCCCCGAAGAGGTGGTACCTCATCGTGTCACGGAGGAGGACGAGCACGTCCGTCGTTACATGTATGCGTTGGACGTCTGTAACACCCCAAAATATTAATGAGGATCATTCTCTAATTAATCATGATTAGGGTTAACACAATCTTTTACTAATTAAATTCAAATCTTAATGCTTGTGTGTATGAATGATTGCAATGCCATGTTTGATTGTTGGAAATGATGAGAAATAGTTTATATTCAAAACCATATCAACTAAGTCACAACCAAATCAAATCAAATCAAATCAAAACAAAAGAAAATGAAAATATGAAGCATAAGACCAAATGCTCATTTCTGCCAAAGTTGACCATTAGCTCACTTTGAGCATATCTAGCAACTAATCTCAAACAGAAACTTTCCCATTTCTTTTATCCCCTTGCTAGATCTAGTGACACTGAACCCAATGGAACTTACCAACCTTGCAGAAACTTTTTCAAATCTATTTGAGAGGCAATTCAAATTTGAATCTATCTCATATGACAAGATAGCCAATTTTGGAAAACCCCTCAAACCAACACCACTTGGCAAATCATTGCACCCTAGAGACTACCAAGATTAGTACCAGATCACTCACCAAAAATCATTGAATTTGGAGATGATTTAGTTCATGCGGCCATTTGATCGAACACTTGGTGATCACAGTACAACTACCAACTATCTACTATTTGTGATCAATCAATTGCTCATCCATTGTACCCCAAATCTTTACCCTAGCTCACCCACGATCACCCCCAGTACCCAGCCGTGCAATTGATCCACTCTTATTCACTGCCTTGATCAATGCCAGTGGTACCCGAGCTCACCATGTCACTCGGACATGGACAGCACGCCACAGGCCGCGCCTCACTCGCTCGCGATGTCTAGATAGTAGTCGTGACCTCACCGACCCTCTCTGACCACCCTCGACCAACGGCGAGACACGGAGAACCTAGAATGTCCACACCCATTTAAGGCACGGACATGCCAAGAGCATGACGGAGCGCCGCATTCGCCTCGCACACACACGCCGGGACTCGACCTCTCCTCCCGTACTCGCAACCGCGACGTCACCAGCCACCACCCAGACATGCCCATTGGCCGCCGTGCGACCCCTTGACCATCGTACTCGCTAAAGAACACTGATGTACCCGCACAGAACGCCAACGTAGCCTGACCAACTGAGACCGCCCCTTGTCGAGCCACCACTCACATGACGATCTCCACACCCAACAGCGTCGACCCATGCCCTTCTCCATGCCTAGCTCGACCTGTAGCAACGTCATCGACGAGCCCTGACCATGCCGCACTACCTCACCCTCGAGGTAGTGCATAAAGACCACCCCCAGCCTCAATCTTCAAACCATTCTACTCCTCTCTCACTTATAAACACCCCTGACCTGTTCCCGGAGCAAGGCGAGCACCCTATCACCGAAATTTGATCGGAGTCTGCCGCCGCCGTGAGGGAAAGGCGTCGTCGATTGGAGACACCCCAGGAGCTTCCGTGACCTCCATTCGACTAGCCGTCATCAACAAGATCATTCGCCCATACCGTCGAGCCTAGCTGGAGCCCTGGTAAGCCCATAGCCACCCTCGCTGTGTCGCTAGATTGGAATCTCGCCGAAGCACCACAACGTAGACGAGGAACCTAGACCATGGATCGTGTTGTAATCGTAGGGCTGATATTGATCGATACCGCTTCGCGTTAGATGACTCACTGACGTCTGGGACTAACCTGAGTGAGCCCGCTGCATGCGCACTGTGTAGTTGGGCCAACCCAGTAACGTTTCCCGCGCGAGACCAGTAATTCAAACCTAGACTTTTTCTTTTTATTCAAAAACCTTCTCAGTAGTGAACTTTAAAAATCAATTCATAGAGATTCACTGCACCAAATTGAATGAATCCAATTTTTTTGAAAGTAGATGAAAATCTCTAATCACTCCTGTTGGATTCAAATAGTTTGAAACTATGGCTCACCCTTAGTAAAAATAACAAGCCAGTAGCTTTTACAACTTTAAACATTTTTCTAAAATCAACCATGACTGATTTTGAGTTGATTCGAACTCTCAAAAATCATATTTGATAATACCTTTTTGAATATGTAAAAATCTACATACTTATATACAGTAGTCCTGGACCAAAACTAAAAGAATGACTTTCTAGTCATTCTTAGCCACTTAAATATTATAAAATAATAGTGTTAAACTTTATAAATTAGGCCAACCAATCTAAATCACATTCCTAAGTATTAGAGTATGTGGTGATGACATGTGTCAACATGATCCCATATTTTTAAATTGGAGAATATTAAATCCTAAGCAACTTTTCAATGAGTAGAAATTACTTTCCTAAAAATAAGTTAAATAAAATCTTATCACCCTTTCTTGTAATGATAGAGATGATGCTAGATAATCTAGTGTGGCCATTGTGTGATAGATAGAAGTAGTTAAGTATTGTTTGGTGATTGTGTACCTCGTATTTATTTATAGACACTAGTACCGATACGGGCTACGATGAGGAGGAATTCTACGAAGACGAGGAAGAGAACTTCGATCACCTTACCAATCAAGGCAAGCTAAGATAAACCATGCAAGTCCCACTTGCAAGCCTTTGTGATACCCCTTTTTACTATACCAAATCCCAATTTTACATTCATGCTTTACTTTAACAAAGTTGTTCAGTAGTTAATTAATTAGATGATTAGTACAGAGGAGGAAAGTTTCATCAAGAGCTTGGAGCTTGACGAAGATAGATACACTAGCTTAGTACCCTACTACTAGTGACCCATATCCACCATTGATAAATGCTAGTGCTAAACTAAACTTGATCACTCGATGGGAACAAATGATTATGAAAACCTTGGAATGATGAGTCATTCTATTGAAATGCTTTGACATGTGTTATGGACACAATGACTTGAATATGATGGTGAATGAAGGATGTGACTTGAATTTGATAAAAACTGATTGTTGGGTTCGGATGCGATACCATTCCAACGTTTACCGTACAACCATAATACCCAAATTTGGGTAGGGCTTGACTGGAATTTTATATGTCTTAGTATGGGTTCCCTCGCGGGACGAGGTGAGCTAAGGCTACCTTGTGAATCTGATGTCCACCTATGCAGTGCCCAAGATAACAGACGGTCATGGTTGGGAGGCCAAACTCATAGGGGAGGTTCCTATACTAGGTTGTGTAACTGAAAATTTAGGATTGATTATCCGCATACTAAGTATGATGATTCAGGATTGTTCCTGATGGATGTATCGAATGTCGTGGTGAAAGTGTACCACCTCTGCAGAGTGTCAAAATATTCGAATAGCCGAGTCCGCGGTTATGGACAGTTGGAGGGCCATACTGTTCCGTTGTTAGATGTTTTCCAAAATGACCAGTGACTTGAAAGATGACCTTGAGTTGACCCCACATGTTGTGGAGATGAAGTTAGGTTCCCACCTAAGTAACCTAGACCACTAAAGATAGACTTTTATTAGTAGACACTGGCTGAAATAAAATTGGCTTGTGGCAAACAAACCTAGAGCCTAAGATTCCTATTAGATGGCCTTTTGCTTTAGTGTAAGTTTGCGAGTACTTCGAAGTACTCATGGCTTTGTCCCTTGTTATTCCCAGGGCCAGACTATGAAGGAGACTACGAGGAAGAAGGATAATAGGACGCTTACGATAACTAGGATCATCTCCCATCGTCGGCATTGCCTGTGACGTTGAAGATGGAGCCCCGACCACGCTACCTTTATTATAGTCCGCTGCATTGATTGTAATCAGACTTGTTATGTCTCGCAAAAATGGTAATCGTGAGATAGCGATGTATGGCATAACAGACATCTAGGATAAAAAATCCGGGTGTTGACAACGTTAGGGTCTCCGATACCTCACATGTTCTTTAGGCACCTCCCCCGAGATATTCTCCTATGATGGTTCCTACCTTTGGGTGTACACCTCCCACGTCCCAGGAGTCGAGGGTCGACGTCTTGGTTGAGATAGATGTGTAATAGGGATATATTATTTTTTATTATTGTTGTATTAACTGGATGATTCGAGATGTAGTATTGTTTAATTGGTACTTTATATTTCTTAAGTTAAGCTAAATTTATTTTTATCCTTCTATTGTTGCATTAAGCAAAAAGGTTTTATCTTTCTTCTGTTTTATATAGTGAAGGTATGGACGGTAGAGACGATGAAGAGCGCATGTACGACATGATAGATAAGGATACATGAGGTTACTATTACGATGGAGCAGCCGGTGGTCGAGATGATGATGGCTCCCAATACCTCAACTTGGATGGAGACTTTGGTGGAGACCATGATGGAGACGACGGTGGAGACGTCGGTGGAGATGACGGTGGAGACAATGGTGGAGACACCATAACAAAGTCCGGCGAGGTATATAAAGCCTCTATTGATCACTAGCTAGTAGATGCATTAGTTTATTCATATATATACTAAAGACTGTTCCTTCTCTTAGACCTCCACACTGGGCCAATCTTCTGCAAGGAAACGAGGCCCACCCAGAAATATGGCCGATGGTGTGCGTTTCAAAATTGACCTAGTCTGTTATCGGGGTGAAACGTTGGAGCCGACAAAGGATTCAAATGAATTTGTATATCAATGCAGAGTGATAGTCAGGGACACCATCCCGATCACCACTCAAGGGTGGAATAAGCCAGGAAATAAAAGGGATCAAGTTGGAGCAATTTTTGTCAATGACAGAGCCAAAGCTTGTCCATGGAATACGCTCATGACACACTTCACTCTACTAGACTTGGACACTGATGATCTCACATCGGTATTGAGGTTGGCAGTCAAAAAGTGGGCCCTTAAGAAGATGGACAAATAATTCAAGGACTGGAAGAAAATATTATGCCACAACTATGTCAAGAAGAAGCTGACTCCGCCATTTACTGGCGCACTAGAGAAGCAGCGGGATAACTGGGCCGCATTTGTGGAGTACAAGGGCTCAGAAGAAGCTAAGGCAAGGTCGGCAAAGAATCAGAAAAATGTGGCCAAAAAGAAATATCACCATCATCTGGGGACAGGTGGCTACAAGAGTGCCATGCCTTAGTGGGAAAAAACTGAGGCCGATATGCATGCTAAAGGGGTCATTCGAGCTACAAATAAGTGGCCCGTGAGGTCAAAAATTGGTTACTTGGGCATGGGGGATTGTATGACCCTAAAACAGGGGACATTATTGCAAACAAAGCCAGTGTTGCACCCAAGGATGCATTTATTAAAGTGATAGAAGAGGTTCGAGAGGGAAAGTTTGTTCCCGACAGAGAGAACGATGAGCTGACAAAGGCACTCGGGAATCCTGAAAAGGTGGGATGAACACGAGGATATTGGACCATCTTTTCCAAGGAAGATTGGGTTTCCCCAGGACATTGACACTTATAGAAGCCAATCAAGAAAAACGAACCGACAGAAGGCGGAGGAGGCAGCGGTTGGAGGCGGTTGAAAAAAGGAACGAGGAATTTCAAGCCATGTTGAAAGATCCTGCATTTGATAGCACGGTGGGCCCATCTCAGCGGAGAAGCAGCATGGCTTCCACGGACGTACAAGCTAATAATGTACTGCTGATCAAGAATAATGCACGAGTGACAGATGATACGGCCGGTGCAATGGTGGTTCGCTACCCCGTGGATGAAGTCAAGGCAAGAACTGCTTGTGAGCTACATGTGACACTGAAGAACATTTCCATGAAGGTGGCGCTCGACTTTGCTTTACCTTGTCCACCAGAAGCGACATATCATGGACGTCAGATTCCAACTGGCTATGGTTGTGTCGGTGTGGATGAAGTTGAGCCGACATTTTGATCACTCGAGCTTGACATCCCTATAGGTGAAGGGGAGAAAACACTAGGAGAAGTGGAGAGTGGGATAATTCTTTGGAAAAAGGAGCACATCGTGTTCCCAGGCTGGGTGCCAAGGCCATATTCTCCTACGATAAGCAATCCATCACCTCCGAGGCCACCATCTCCTCCGAGAAGCAATCCATCACATCCGACACCACCGTCTCTGTAACACCACGGTTCTGAAAAGACCGTAGCTTCTATGTGACATGCCAATCCCTGGATCGGTTCATTGGCCCACAATAGAATAAGACGAATAACATAGCAAGATATCTGTGTATCATAAATATCGAAGATCCAGAGTACCATTATTACAATAAAAGCTTAGCTCAAGGCTAGCTCAAATTATTCAGGTAGCAACATAAATAAAGCAAATCCTCCATTCTTCAAATTGCCCACAAGTGAACAAGTGCCGAGTGAAGTACCGTGGCCTAAATTGATTACTCAGAATCGGAATATCCTGCAACATGAAACATAGCAGCCCCGAAGGGTCAATACATGGAATGTATGGCAAGTAGAGCTATTAAAGGAGACAATAGTGCTAACATCTACATGCATATTTGGCAAGTGGAGCTGTGGCTAGCTTGCATTTGCAAATACCTTTGTCCTACTTTCATAAACAGTTTTTATTTTCTTTGAAAAGATCCTAATTAAGTTAACCCAACAGCATTAAAGCAATTATGAAATTAGAATGAGCGAGAAACATGTCATGAAATCAATATCAAGCAACTCAAATGTCCATAACCGGGGACACGGCTAATCAATTAGATTATACACCCTGCATGGGTTAGTACACTTTACCCATGTGACTTGGCCAGCCCAGCTCGTACCATCACTCGCATTTTGGGTGATGATAGGGAGAAGTCCAAGAAGTGACCGTTCGGGAAGTAGCTCCCCAATCCCGAAGCGCACCGGTCCAACCTACCAAAATTCTACATCTCTGGATACGCGGGTTCGGGTTACCACAACCTACTAAGTCCAACCAACCGCCTATTTCATTATTGGCACATGGTCGTACACGTAAGCTACAAAATAAAGAAGCCAATCATTTTGTCTTGATACCTGGGTGCCTTTCCGCAATGATACCACCAAAAATTATCAATCCCATCACACCCAGGAGATTTATTGATTAAGTTGTTTTAGTTTTCACAAACCAACACATTTAGAAACAACTTTTGGTGATGTAACCCAGCCCTCGTTCATCATAGCATGGCTAAGAACATCTACCAACGGTGGTTCATCTACAGGAAAGCCCTACCACATAATAGGACATAGCATAGCGATAGTATTATCCTACACATGCATCTACAAAATACACGACAATGCATTGAAAATAATAGGATAACATCATGAATAAAGTAGCATCTACTTTCCTTGGTTGTAGCGGTCGGAAGAACAATCCACACACGAGCAAGCATTGCACTCATCACAATCTACACGATACAATTGCAATCATAAACAAACCATCCACAATCATATGCAAGCAAATATGATGCAAGATGCATGAATGACAAGTGGGTCGATGCTACAGCAGCATCACATAATCTTATTCGGTATAGCTACCGTATGCATGCATGGAAATTATTTTTAGCACAAGGAAAACAAGTATGCAATTTATAATGCTCAATAGTAGAGCTAGAAACCAAATAATTCACTATTGTTAACATACTACTTGTAAAATCTTGGAAAAATTCTACTGTGTAGGCAATACTAAATAGGAACAGTACCAATTGGAATTTCTCAAAAAGGATTTATATAACTCCCTAAGTAATTAAAATACTGCAGTAAGCCATTAAATAGATTCTGCAAAATTTATTACTGTAAGCCCAACTTTTTAATTCACTTTGAAATTCCCCTTGTCCTACTGATTCCAGGGACATATTATTTGCAATTTTAGGAGTTACAGAACTTATTCTACGAATTAATTACTCTAAAAAGACCATTAACTCATTTAATTATTATGTAAAAAACCTTGCTGCAAAAGTGTAAAAGAATGGTACAGAAAGATTCTACACGAGTTACTGAATCTACACATATTTTATTTGTAATTTTTGGCCCAGTAGATTTAAATATATGAATTTTGCAAGTTTTGATCAAAATCTGCCAATTAAATCTATTTAGAAAAACACCCAGTCAACCCTGACTGTTGACCGCGTTGACGTGGCCCTGACTGGGCGCGCTGACTGGTCAGCGGTCAGAGGGTTGGTCAATGGTCCATCTGGACCGTTCGTTCCAGATCGAAGGGCAGGGAGGCACGCGAGAGGAGGAGGCTCACCGGCGGCGGCGGACGACGTCGGTGGCGGCGGCTCCGTCGATCCTGGCGGCGGCGGCTCGGCGTACGGGGTCGGCGGCGTGGCAGCGGGGCTTCTCGGCGTGGAGGCGGAGGCTGGCAGGGTCGGGGGCAACGTTGGCGCCCAGCTGGAGCGGTGGCGGCGTCGGTGGCGCGGCGTGCTCCTGCGAGGAGAGAAGGGGAAGGCGAGTCAGTGGGACGGCAGCGAGGTCGCGTGCATGGGGAAGGTGACGGCGCGGCAGAGGGCGCGCTTACCAGCAGCGGCGGCTGCGAGAAATCGGCGGCGGCTAGCGCGTGCAGGGGCGGGGCGGCGCGATAGGGAGAGGGAGGTGGCGGCGGCTGGGCTAAGTAGGGGCGGCCCGCGCGGGGTCGGCGCGGATTCGGCGGGCGGCGGTTGCGGAGTCCGGGGCGGACACGGCGGGCGGCGGCAGTGGCGCCGGCAGGTGGGCTCCACCTGTCGGTGGATGGCGTACGGCTGGCGAGCGGGCCCGGCAGCGGCGGCGGCGCGTACTATCTGCCGCGCGATGTGTTGTGGCTGCTGCAGCACGGTTGGCGGGTTGCGACGTGGCTGGGCCAGCGCGGCCCAGCAAGCTGGCTGGCTGCGCGCCTTTTTTTTTGTTCTTTTCCCTTTTCTAATTTCTGTTTTAGTAATTCTATCGTAACTTTTTCATACGAATTCCGAATTGAGTGATACAAAATGCTACGGGTTCGTGGAGGAACCCTCTATGCACCTGGGCCATCCATACACTCAAAATATAATGTTTTTGACAGAGGCACGGTAAAACCAAGCGTTCAAGTGTAGGCGTCAAAATGCAAATGCAAGTGGTTTGATTTGCCAAAATCTTTTCAAACTGAATTTTTGCATGGATGATCATGATGCAAGGACATGAATGATATGCAGTACCACATATAAAATTTGGGATGTGACAAGACTAACCCCCTTAAGATGAATCTGATGAATCTCGTCCCCGAGATTTGGCGCGGCTAGCAAATAGGTGTGGGTAATCCTCTCGGATGTCATCCTCACGCTCCCAGGTGGCTTCTTCTTCGGTGTGGTGGCTCCATTGCACCTTGCAAAACCTGATCGTCTTGATACAGGTAATCCTCTCCGTTGTCTCCAGAATCTTGACTGGCTTCTCCTCATAGGTCAAGTCATTCTCAAGCTGAACCTCCTCTAATGGCACAGTGTCTCTTAGTGGTGTATCCACCATCTCCGGGTGGCACTTCTTTAGCTGGGACACGTGGAACACATTGTGGACAGCAGACAGAGCCTCTGGCAAGTCCAACTGATAAGCAACTTCTCCTTTGCGTGCTAAGACCCGATATGGTCCAATAAACCGAGGTGCCAGCTTACCCTTGATTCCAAATCTCTTGATCCCACGAAGTGGCGACACTTGGAGGTATGCTCTATCAACTACCTCATACACAACTTCCTTGCGCTTGGCGTCGGCGTAGTTCTTCTGCCTTGATTGTGCTACCTTCAGCCTGTCCCTAATCAAGGCGACCTTCTCCTCAGCGTCCTTGATCAAATCAGGTCCAAACAACTGACGTTCCCCTACTCCATCCCATAGCAGTGGTGTCCGGCACCGTTTCCCGTACAACACATCGAACGGTGACGTCTTGATGCTGGTCTGATAGCTGTTGTTGTAGGAAAACTCGGCATACGACAAATTCTCATCCCAACTAGAACCATGAGCCAAAGCGCAAGCCCTCAGCATATCCTCCAAAATCTGATTTACTCTCTCGGTCTGTCCATCAGTCTGTGGGTGGAATGCTGTGCTAAACTCCAATCTAGTCCCCAATGACTCGTGCAGCTGGCGCCAAAAGTGTGGGGTAAATTGGGTGCCTCTATCAGATACAATACTCTTAGGAACTCCATGTAGGCACACAATCCTGTCCATATAAATATTGGCCAACCTTGCACTCGTATAGGTCGTCTTCACCGGTATAAAGTGGGCTACCTTGGTCAAATGGTCGACCACTACCCAAATAGAGTCATATCCTGACCTGGTCCTGGGCAATCCTGTGATAAAATCCATTCCCACTCTATCCCACTTCCAATCCGGCACGGGCAATGGTTGTAGCAGTCCTGCTAGCTTCTGGTGTTCCGCCTTCACTCGGCTACATACATCACACAAGGCAATATGCTCAGCGATGTCTCCCTTCATGTTGTTCCACCAGAATCTGTCCTTTAGATCCATATACATCTTCGTATTGCCTGGATGTATGGAATACGGCGAGTCATGAGCTTCCTGAAGAATTAATTTCCTTATCTCCGGATCGTTGGGAACGCACAAACGATCTCCATACCACAAGGTTCCTTGCTCATCCTTGCGGAATTCTTTTGCTCGATCCTCCTTCATCTTTTCCTTTACTTCATCTATCTCCTTGTCTCCTACTTGAGCCTTCCTGATCCTGTCATGTAGCATTGGTTGGACTTCCATTGTTGCCAAATATCCTTCTGACACTACCTCCAGTCTAAGGTCCTTGAATTGCTTGCACAAATCCTCGGGCAATTCCCCAATTGTCAATCCATTGGCATAAACCTTCCGGCTCAAGGCATCTGCTACTACATTAGCCTTTCCTGGGTGGTATTGCAGATTCATATCATAATCCTTGATAAGTTCCAACCATCTCCTTTGCCTCATGTTCAGTTCCTTCTGTGTAAATATGTACTTTAGGCTCTTGTGGTCGGTGTACACATCACAGTGTTTTCCCATTAAGTAGTGCCTCCATACCTTGAGCGCATGAACCACTGATGCTAATTCCAAGTCATGCGTGGGATAATTCCTCTCATGGTGTTTAAGTTGCCGCGAGGCGTATGACACCACTCTCCCATCTTGCATCAGCACACTCCCAAGTCCCTGTCGGGAAGCATCACAGTACACTTGGAAATCCTTCTGAAGATCTGGTAAACATAGGACAGGTGCGGTCACTAGTCGACGCTTCAGTTCCTGAAAGCTGGCTTCACATGCATCTGTCCACTCAAACTTCCTTTCCTTCTTCAGAAGTTCTGTCATTGGCTTAGCAATCTTGGAGAAGTTTTCAATGAACCTTCTGTAATATCCAGCAAGTCCCAAAAAGCTACGAATATCACCCACATTCTTGGGCGCTTCCCACTCAGTTACTGCAGTTACTTTGCTTGGATCAACAGCGACTCCTTCTCCTAACACCACGTGTCCAAGAAATCCAACAGTGTTAAGCTCGAACTCACACTTGCTGAATTTGGCATACAACTTGTGTTCCCTCAGCTTCTCCATAATCAGTCGCAGATGTTTCTCATGCTCAGCATCATCCTTGGAATATATCAGTATGTCATCAATAAACACCACTACGAACTTGTCCAAGTACTCCATGAATACCTTGTTCATCATGGTCATGAAATATGCCGGGGCATTCGTTAGTCCAAAAGACATAACCGTATACTCATATAAACGATACCTAGTAGTGAAAGCGGTTTTTGGTATGTCCTCCTCCCGGATCTTCAATTGGAAGTAGCCCGATCGCAGATCAATTTTGCTAAACACCTTTGCTCCTTCCAGTTGATCAAACAAGTCATTTATGTTTGGCAGGGGGTATTTGTTCTTGATGGTCACCTCATTCAGCAAGCGATAGTCCACCACTAATCTCTTGCTGCTGTCTTTCTTCTCCACAAACAGAACAGGTGCACCCCATGACGACGAACTAGGCTGAATGAATCCCTTGTCCAACTGCTCCTTTAACTGCTTCTTCAATTCTTTCAGCTCATCCACATCCATTTTATATGGTCTCTTGGCTATTGGTCCTGTTCCCGGCATCAGATCGATGAGAAACTCCACTTCCCTGTCAGGTGGCATCCCTGGCAGCTCTTCCGGAAACACGTCGGGGTAATCCTTAATCACAGGCACAGTATCCATGCTAACCCCCTTAAGAGAATTCAGCTTACACCTTCCCGGTCTTATAGCCGACTTGAACCTAATTCTCTTACCATCCGGGGTTTTGAGTGAAATAGCTCGTTGTGCACAATCTATGTGTCCCCCATGCATAGACATCCAATCCATACCCAGAATTACATCTAAACCTTGTGATTCCAACACTATCAAATGTGCAATGAAATTGTGTGCTCCAATCTTCACAGTTAAATCGCAGCATCCCGTGCTAGCTATCATATCTCCTCCCGGTGAACTCACTCTAATAGACTCTTTCATAGATTCCGTAGGTAACTTATACTTATCCACAAATGCCCTTGATATGAATGAATGCGATGCACCAGTATCGAGAAGTATAAGTGCAGGGTGAGTGTTGATTGGAAACTTACCAATCACAAGGTCAGGCTCATCTGGGATCTCCTCCACATTCATGTGGTTCACTGTGGCCTTCTGGTTGTTGGTTGGGTTCAGTACCTTCTTCTCCGGACAGTTGTCTGCATAATGTCCCTTCTGGCCACACTTGAAGCATGTCACCTCACTCAGATCCTTCTTCACAAAGCTGTGATGACGGTTGCGGTCATGTCCACCGTGTCCTCTAGAATGGTGAGAGTGTCCTCCCTTGTGTCTGTGGTGGTTGCTCTTGTGGTTATCATGGAGATGCCCATCGCCTCCATGGTGGTTGCGGTCATGGCTCCCATGGTCACTCCCTCCATGCTTGGAGTATCCACCATAAGAAGTGCGAGACTTCTGGTGAGAACCAGAGTGGTGATTGCTGCTCTTTCTCTTGCGGTTTTCCACTTGCTTGTGCTTCCCTTCCAAGATCCTGGCTTTGTCCATAAGCTCCTGGAAAGTGGGACAATAAACCACCAGCAGCTGCACTGAAAGCTCATCACTGAGGCCATCCAGGAATCTCTCCCTCCTTTTTGCATCAGTGTCAACATCCTCAGGTGCATAACGAGATAGGTTGTTGAAATCCTCAATGTACTCAGCCACGGTGCGATTGGTTTGGCGCAAGTTGCGAAACTCCTTCCTCTTCAGGCTCAGAACTCCTGAAGATACGTGGTTGGTCTTGAAACCTTCCTCAAACATTGCCCAAGTCACGGTGTCCAGCGGGTGGGTGATCTGAAAAGTGTCCCACCAAGAAGCGGCTGGTCCCTCCAGTAGGTGAGCGGCAAACCTCACCTTCTCAGCATCAGTGCACCCAACAGTTACCAGATCCTTGTTGACTGAACGCAACCAGTCGAGAGCAACCATTGGTTCCGTTGCAGTAGAGAACTTAGCTGGCCTCAGCCTCAGAAACCTAGTGAGAGCATCCCCTGAGGCTGGTTGTTCCCATTGTTGTTGTTGTTGTTCTGAGCTTCCATGAACTGGGTCATAACTTGGGTCAGCTGTGCCTGAGCTGCCATGAGCTGCTCCAACTCAGTGGGTTGACGGCGGGGAGGCATCTGCGGTTCAGCATAGGTAAGCTTAGAAAGAATCAACTACGAAAACAGGATTCTACCCATGCATTATGATCAAACAACAACAAAATCATTGCAGACAATCTCAAGCAAGCAACACATCAACAAACAAGTGATCCAGCAACATCCCAGGGGTTATCCTAGCAGTGCATATCTACTGAAATAGTTTTTGGAAGAGTTGACAATGGTTAACTATACAATAGATCAACAAAGCATTAAAACCAACAATCTGCCAGGACAGTCCATCAGTGTTCACGAATTTTTCTACCTGACTTAAACTCGTTAGAAAATTTTTCTGATTTTTGTGCATACAGTACAGAGAGTTTCGCACCAGCCCTATTGTTTTAAGATTTTTCCAAGATACCAGTAAAATATGAAAAATCGTACAGTACCGCTGTATCAGCAGAAAACTACAACAGGAATAACTCAGATATTAACCAATCTTGCTATAACTCTTCCATAAAATTTCGCACAAATAATTCTGGGATATTGGAGTACACAAATAAGCAACTAAACACTCTTAAACTAACAGTAATTAAGTTTTACATCGATCAAGACTAGTCCTAACGATTTTACCTAACGAAGACTAATTGGTGGACTTCTATCTACTTCTTGAAGAGGTTGCGGTAGGTCCTTGCACTCATGCATTGGCGCTTCTGTCCATGAACCAACCATGGCGGCGGAGTATACACCTCTCCCGAGTCATCACTTGAAATCTTAAACTCCACCTCTTTTGGATCCTCCTCTTCTTCTTCATTCTCTGCTACAACTGCAACAGCTTCATCTCCTCCACCATCCTCGTCTCCATCATCATCATCCTCGTCCTCATCATCATTATCGTTCCCAATGTCATTGTCATCATCATTGTTGCCACCATCTCCATTGTCATCATCAGAGGGTGGATTCAGCTGTGCTTGGAGAGCGGCAATCTGGGCTGCCATATCTTCAATAGTTTGATCCCTTTCCTGGACGATCCCTTGCAACTGTTGTATGGCCTGGTTGTTTTCCTGCACAGTTCCATTAAGCTGAGATATGGTTGCATCCTTGCCTATCAGGGCATTCTCTAGAACTCCCACAGCTTCATGCAAGGTGTGTATCTCCTGTCCTTGGACCACCATACCATTGCTGGCAAAATCTGCAATCTCCTTTACCATCATCACTTTCTCAGCTAGAGCTCCATTCTCCCTTTCCATGTCCTCTATGTGCCTCCGACGGGGCGGCATGTTGTTCCTGTCGCCCGGGGTAACCACAATGTTCCCATATTCATCACGCCTCCCATAGTCATGGTAGGGTGAATCTACTAGCAGTAGGTGTCGGACAAGATGGCACTGGCGAGATAGGGCTTCATGCATGGCCAAGTTTATTCCAAGTCCCCAGTTGCAGTATGTCTTGGGGTAGATCAGATGCACAGGGTTTGGCAAGGCGACATCCCTGAAGATGAATGTGGTGATCTCCCATGCATCCTCGCCATATCCATAGGTGTACAGCCTTCTTCCCTTGAACATGGGCAGTGGCAATCCCAATGACTGCGAGAGATGTGCTAACTGTCTTGCAAAGGGCCTTGGTGACTCCATGGTTGCATACTCAGTCCTGACTTCTCCCATCTATCAATTAAAAGAGGAATGTGCGAGAATAGCATATGGTAAGAATTTACGAGAGAGAAAGGCATAAGATGAAAGACAGAGTTAATATAGGCTTTAATAAATCTATGGCTTCCTATTCCAAACCTAGGTCACGATCCTACAGTCGACACACGGGCTCTGATACCATCTTGTAACTCCACGGTTCTGAAAAGACCGTAGCTTCTATGTGACATGCCAATCCCTGGATCGGTTCATTGGCCCACAATAAAATAAGATGAATAACATAGCAAAATATCCGTGTATCATAAATAACAAAGATCCAGAGTACCATTATTACAATAAAAGCTTAGCTCAAGGCTATCTCAAATTATTCAGGTAGCAACATAAATAAAGCAAATCCTCCATTCTTCAAATTGCCCACAAGTGAACAAGTGCCGAGTGGAGTACCGTGGCCAAATTGATTACTCAGAATCGGAATATCCTGCAACATGAAACGTAGCAGCCCCGAAGGGTCAATACATGGAATGTATGGCAAGTAGAGCTATTAAAGGAGACAATAGTGCTAACATCTACATGCATATTTGGCAAGTGGAGTTGTGGCTAGCTTGCATTTGCAAATACCTTTGTCCTACTTTCATAAACAGTTTTTGATTTTCTTTGAAAAGATCCCAATTAAGTTAACCCAACAACATTAAAGAAATTATGAAATTAGAATGAGCGAGAAACATGTCATGGAATCAATATCAAGCAACTCAAATGTCCATAACCGGGGACACGGCTAATCGATTAGATTATACACCCTACAGGGGTTAGTACACTTTACCCATGTGACTTGGCCAGCCCAGCTCGTACCATCACTCGCATTTTGGGTGATGATAGGGAGAAGTCCAAGAAGAGACCGTTCGGGAAGTAGCTCCCCAATCCCGACGCGCACCGGTCCAACCTACCAAAATTCTACATCTCTGGATACGCGGGTTCAAGTTACCACAACCTACTAAGTTCAACCAACCTCCCATTTCATTATTGGCACATGGTCGTATAGTAAGCTACAAAATAAAGAAGCCAATCATTTTGTCTTGATACCTGGGTGCCTTTCCGCAATGATACCACCAAAAATTATCAATCCCATCACACCCAGGAGATTCATTGATTAAGTTGTTTTAGTTTTCACAAACCAACACATTTAGAAACAACTTTCGATGATGTAACCCAGCCCTCGTTCATCATAGCATGGCTAAGCACATCTACCAACGGTGGTTCATCTACAGGAAAGCCCTACCACATAATAGGACATAGCATAGCGATAGTATTATCCTACACATGCATCTACAAAATACACCACAATGCATTGAAAATAATAGGATAACATCATGAACAAAGTATCATCTACTTGCCTTGGTTGTAGCGGTCGGAAGAACAATCCACACACGAGCAAGCGTTGCACTCGTCATAATCTACACGATACAATTGCAATCATAAACAAACCATCCACAATCATATGCAAGCAAATATGATGCAAGATGCATGCATGACAAGTGGGTCGATGCTACAATGGCATCACATAATCTTATTCAGTATAGCTACTGTATGCATGCATGGAAATTATTTTTAGCGCAAGGAAAACAAGTATGCAATTTATAATGCTCAATAGTAGAGCTAGAAACCAAATAATTCACTATTGTTAACATACTGTTTGTAAAATCTTGGGAAAATTCTACTGTGTAGGCAATACTAAATAGGAACAATACCAATTAGAATTTCTCAAAAAGGATTTATTTAACTCCCTGAGTAATTAAAATACTGCAGTAAGTAGGGTGTCAAGTGGGATCCCACCAAAATCCCACTTCTAGTTCATTTGTCAAAATCTAGTGTAAATTTTTGGTCAAAATTTGAACTAGATTTTGACAAATGAACTAGAAGTGGGATTTTGGTGGGATCCCACTTGACACCCTAGCAGTAAGCCATTAAATAGATTCTGCAAAATTTATTATTGTAAGCCCAACTTTTTAATTCACTTTGAGATTCCCCTTGTTCTACTGATTCCAGGGACATATTATTTGCAATTTTAGGAGTTACAGAACTTATTCTATGAATTAATTACTCTAAAAAGGCCATTAACTCATTTAATTATTCTGGACAAAACCTTGCTTCAAAAGTGTAAAATAATGGTACAGCAAGATTCTACACGAGTTACTGAATCTACACACATTTTATTTGTAATTTTTGGCCCAGTAGATTTAAAGATATGAATTTTGCAAGTTTTGATCAAAATCTGCCAATTAAATCTATTTAGAAAAACACCCAGTCAACCCTGACTGTTGACCGCGCTGACGTGGTGCTGACTGGGCGCGCTGACCGGTCAGCGGTCAGAGGGTTGGTCAACGGTCCATCTGGACTGTTCGTTCCAGATCGAAGGGCAGGGAGGCACGCGAGAGGAGGAGGCTCACCGGCGGCGGCGGACGACGTCGGTGGCGGTGGCTCCGGCGATCCTGGCGGCGGAGGCTCGGCGTACGGGGTCGGCAGCAAGGCGGCGGGGCTTCTCGGTGTGGAGGCGGAGGCTGGCGGGGTCGAGGGCGACGTCGGCGCGTAGCTGGAGCGGCGGCGGCGTCGGTTGCGGGCGACGGCGGCGGCGAGCGTGCTCTTGCGGGGAGAGAAGGGGAAGGCGAGTCAGTGGGGCGGCGGCGAGGTCGCGGGCACGGGAAAGGCGGCGGCGCGGCGGCGGGCACGCTTACCGGCGACGGCGGCGCGAAATCGACGGCGGCGGCTGCGAGAAATCGGCGGCAGCGGCTGGCTCGTGCAGGGGCGGGGCGGCGTGATAGGGAGAGGGAGGTGGCGGCGGCTGGGCTAAGTAGGGGGGGCGTGGTCGGCGCGGATTCGGCGGGCGGCGGTTGCGGAGTCCGGGGCAGACACGGCGGATGGCGGCGGTGGCGCCGACAGATGGGCTCCACCTGTCGGTGGCTGGCGTGCGGCTGGCGAGCGGGCCCGGCAGCGGCGGCGGCGCGTACTATCTGCCGCGCGCGCGCTGTGCTGTGGCTGCTGCCGCGCGGTTGGCGGGCTGCGGCGTGGCTGGGCCGGCGCGGCCCAGCAGGCTGGCTGCGTGCCCTTTTTTTGTTCTTTTCCCTTTTCCAATTTCTGTTTTAGTAATTCTATCGTAACTTTTTCATACGAACTTCGAATTGAGTGATCCAAAATGCTACGGGTTTGTGGAGGAACCCTCTATGCACCTGGGCCATCCATATACTCAAAATATAAAGTTTTTGACAGAGGCACGGTAAAAACCAAGCGTTCAAGTGTAGGCGTCAAAATGCAAATGCAAGTGGTTTGATTTGCCAAAATCTTTTCAAACTGAATTTTTGCATGGATGATCATGATGCAATGACATGAATGATATGCAGTACCAAATGTAAAATTTGGGATGTGACAGTCTCCTCCGGAAAGCAATAGTCTACCCCTTCTCGAGAGGGAATGCAGCGCGAGTACATCTCCATCTTCGACGCCTCCGCCTCCGCCTTCGGATCCCACTAAGTCAAAGGGACAAAAGCGGAAGAATAGCACCGCTTTGTCAAGGTATAACCGACGTGCAAAATGACAAGAGCCCCTACCAAGAGTACAACAGCCTCTTCCCAAGTTAGCTTACCACCGGACTAATGAGGAAAGCATGTTGATCTCCCAAGCCTAAGTGAAGGCCCATTTTGCACCAAAACAACCCGAGCCAAAGTTGAAAGTTGATCTGAAAGTAGAGAAGAACTTCAAGGAATTCCTTGCATAACCACCCCAACATGTGTTACATAGGAAAGATGACTATACACGCTGTCTTACAAAGACAATGAAAGAGAATACATCAAGAAGTAGTTCAAGTGGGAGAAGCTGAAGAGAAGTTTTCTAGCTCGACAAACAGGCAAAACAATCGATCCCCCCGCTCAAGGTGTTACCCTAGCCTGCTCAAGATGCAATAAATATGGAAGAGGCTATTAAATTAGCCAAGGAATGTCAAATGACTATCGAGGAAATTCTAGGTGGCGGAGAAATCACCAAGGAACCAATAGCACGGAAATATGTCTACGGGGAGCCTTTGGTCACCAAAGAGGCATTCGAGCATCTGCCAACACAAATGTGACTTTTGCATGCCTGGTACTTGAAAGTCACAACGGAAGATCTACAATATCTCTTAGTGAAAGTTGGTAATGAGTACTTCCGTCCAGGTGACTTGATCTCTACTAAACTTTGTGAATTATTTCAGTTACTCAACCAAGAAGCCCTCGACAAGTCCATCATCAGCTGCTATTGTCTGTAAGTAATTAAGTCTCTAGCTCAGCTCGTTCCATTTATTGTCTGTAATTATCCTCACTATATCCTTTTGTGTATGCTAATATGCAGAATGAAGATTCAGGAATGTAGAATAAAGAGAATTTATTCCATTGGGTTTGTTGACCCGAAGATAGTTAATGGACATACGCTAAGTTCGAAGCCCGAGGAAAGAGAGCTTAACTTGCTAATGTTTTTAAAGGAGCAATATACACTATGTAAATACTATTTCCTTACAACTACGGGTGAGAGTCTTACTATCTTGTATACATTCACTTTTTATTTACTCGATGTTAAGTGTAATTGATGAGTATATAAACATGTGCAACTTCCACTGGATTCTTATAAACATTGACGTTGACCATGCGAGAGTTGACATCTCGGACTCATTAAAGAAAGTCATGGAAGAGTACCATAGCATGCCTAATATGCTCCAAAGGTAATTTCAATCATTACCGCAGCATGCTTATGTGTCTCTTTCGTTCATTATCTGAGATGTCAAGTAATTAATAACTGATTCATTCATTTATTTTTTACCGGACAGGGTTTGGAAAAGGTTCACGAAGGAGGTTAAGGGTGAATGGCGTAAGGAGCTGACTTTTCACCTGATCCTGGTAAGTAGTATGAGAGCTAGGTCCGCGCATCTCTTCAATTCTAGTCTCCACACAATTATCATGCTTGATTATTATTTGATTGAATTATATTCTCGAATAGTATGCGAGGCAGCCACAAGGGACTAATTTATGTGGATATTACGTATGCAAGTTCATTCACGGGTGTATAGAGAAAGATATAGACTTTATTGAAGTACATAAATAATATATTCACAATTTATATTAGGGATTTCTATTTTCATGCCCCTGGTTCGTTAGTTATACTCAGTTTTCCCCAGCCGCTTAACTCTTCCTCAGTTTTCCCCTCGCTATGTTATGAAACCCTCGCAGGGACTCGGATAGAGGGATGCCGTCAGGTCAAAGGCTTGACCATTACATGCTGACTAGTGGGACCATGTTGGGCAGGGTCATGTGTTGAGAATTATGTTACATGGCATCGACCATTACATGCTGACGGGTGGGGCCGTGTTGGGGCGGGTCCTGCATATGTGGTTAAGGGTGGAGCCGTGTTGGGACGGGTCTTGCATACATGGTGAACGGTGGGGCCACATGGAGACACGTCAGACCAGCCATTCTTGCTCACCCAAAGCATTCACTTCCTCCCGAGCTTGGAACAGCTCCCACACCACCCCTCCACTGCCCCGCCATCGTGCCCTCCTAACTTACGTCATCCCTGGCCCCAGAGCCACGCCTCCCCCTAGCCGTGGAGCCCACTCCACCTCCGGCTCCACTCCCGGCCCTACTAGATCTAGCCCTTTCGCGGAGCAATATGCAATGTCAGCTGGTGTATCGACCATCCACGTCGAGCATGGAGAAGATTGGGTGGAATAGCAGGGATCTGACACATGGATTCCATATGGGTAAGCATCATTACCTTTATGGATTGATTATTGGCAGTATTTGAGCGTGAATCGCTGGTGCTCAATTAACTGCCTTGCTTTTTGAATAGGATTGATCCAGTGCTGGCATTTCGGCTGGCTGTTACACTGGGTACTAGCATAATTCATGGTTGTGAACAATATCTCTCTGGATTTTACTTCCCAGCGGTGGTTGCAACCTCCATAACTCTCAGAGATTTGATAGATAAAATCTGTTGTAAATTGCCCTGGAGCAGTGGCAATTCAGTTGATTTGCAATATTTAAACATTAGCGAGCAAAGATCGCTCCCACTAACTAGCGAAGATGATATGGTAATGCTTTTCTCTTTGAATGATGCCGAAAGTTTTGGTCTAATTCGTCTCCATGTGCATCCTAAAGTTGAGCACACGGGAAAGAGTGTTAAATTATCATCTGGTGGTCACGCATTATCAGGTGGTCGGGCATCATGTGTCTCTACTGTCTCTGCTAATAGTGTGCGCCCCGGCAATCCTTATAGGTCCACAGCAGTACCATCTGTTTGCACTGTGAGTGTAAGCCAAACCGCTAGTGTGGCCGATGTGGAGGACGAGGGCAGAGCCTGACGAGGGAGCGCCTCCACTAGATGATGAGGATGAGTTGATGTTTCCTGAATTTCTAGATAGATTCAGTAAACATGCACTAGATGATCAATACACGGATGAAATTGCCCAGGGTGCTAGATTTGATGACACTAATGACGAAGAGAATGAGGAGAACAATGACAGCCTCGTTCTAGCCGAGTATGATGGTGAGGACGTTCCAGTAATTGAGTAGGACAGGGACGATCCTAAGATTTCAGAAGGCACCGTATGTGAAATGATGCGGGACTGTAATAATTCCCTTAATACATATTGCATTCGCACCAATAATGATTATGATGTTATTAAGAGTGATCCAACAAGGTTCACAGTGAAGTGCCCATACAAGAGGTGTAGGTGGAGGATGCATGCATCCACTATACTCAATAGCAGTTTGGTTTAGGTATTACAACCAATTGTGTATTTTAGATCATTGTATAGAGTTTGTTAGCTGTACCTGACATTTTTATTATGTTTCACATAAAACTTAACCGGTTCGAACATTCTTGTCCACATCAAGGGGGACAACCAAAGACAAAATAAAACTAGCAAAGACTAGGTGGCTGGTAGATACAACCATGGATTGGATGAGAGCGAACCCATCACTTGGTCCAACAATGCTCACAAAGGAAGTTTCTCAAAAGTTTAATATTACAGTACCCTACATGAGGATGTTCTATGGAAAGGAAATGGCTCTTGAGAGGATCAATGGTCCATGGAATGAAAGTTTTCATTTGCTTTACAGCTTTAAAGCTGATGTGGAGATTGCTAGTCCAGGTAGTGTTGTACAGATAGACATGCATAAAGTTCAGTACAAAATAAGAGGGAAGACAATGGATAAGGAGTGCTCTAGAAGGGCTTTTGTTTGTTTCAAAGCTTGCTGGAAAGGGTTTCTGGATGATTGCAGGCCTTATTTGGTCGTGGATGCAACAACTCTTCATGGCAGATTTAAAGGATAGCTAGTAGCTGATACTGCAGTTGATGGCCACAATTGGATGTTCCCTGTTGCTTATGGAGTTTTGGAGATTGAGTAAGAGGAAAGTTGGACTTGGTTTCTAAGAATTTGCGCGACCGTATAGGTCATCCACCAGGACTTACTATCCACACGAACACTTGCAAAGGTTTGGAGAAAGCTATAGAAGCAGTATTCCCTCGAGTGGAGCATAGGTAATGTATGTGACACTTAGTGTAGAATTTTACAAATAAATTCAAGGGTAAAGTTTATACTGACAACCTATGGACAACTTCATACACATACAGTTTGAGGAAGCATCTATATCATTTGGAAGTGTTGTATAAACAAAAACCTATGATGAAGGAGTACT
Source organism: Avena sativa (assembly GCA_916181665.1). Classification (NCBI taxonomy): domain Eukaryota; kingdom Viridiplantae; phylum Streptophyta; class Magnoliopsida; order Poales; family Poaceae; genus Avena; species Avena sativa. The sequence continues at coordinate 245,203,275 of OV702297.1, forward strand.
TTGGATGCACATCATGTAATGGTGTGGTCAAGTAGTCAATTCAATGAAATTTGCAAGGTATACTATGTAACAAGTAACCTTGCAGAGAGTTTCAATGCAAAGGTCAAGTCATTGAAAGAGCTTATGCTGTGGCAAATATTTGATAAGATTAGGCAGATGATCATGATAAGGTCGATTTGCGACAAAGAATTGCATCAACAGTATCTCATCCTCCCATCTTTGATTAAGGCTTTGCATGCCAGGGCAAAACAATTGAAGATGAAATGCATTAGAAGAGAAATGGAGGTTGAGGTAACATACACTGATAGTAAAGATAGGCAATGGAGGTATCCAGTGCGTTTGGTTGATAGGACATGACATTGCAGGCAATGGCAGCTCCATGGGAAACCCTGCATACATGCATTGTTTTTCATGGGTGTTCTAGGAGGTGAAGAGGGTGAAGTTGATCAGTACATGTAGGAGTATTTCTCCGTTGCCAAATTTAGGGTAGCATATTCTCAGAATGTTCTAGCCTTGTTGGAAAAAGAGCAATGGATGGAAGTGGATCCAGGCTTCAAGCTATACCCTCCCGTTTTTACTAGACCAGCAGGTAGGCCAAGGAAGAGTAGGATAAGAGCTACTGTAGAGGGTGGTGCACCACCTCGACGATGTAAGTGCAAACATTGTGGGATCCTAGGGCACATTGCTAGGCTTTGTAAAAATGTAGTGGACCCAGCTTATGGAATGGATGATTAGGTGGGAGCAGCAAATGCATATGAGAATGAGGTGTTTGAATGAGAGGGGAATGAAGTAATGGATACATTGCATATTGAACCAACGTATCGATGGGGAGATTGAACCAAATGCAGGGGAGATTGAACCAAATGCAGGGAAGATTGAACCGGTCGATCGAGAGGAGATTGAACCAATGGATCTAGAGGAGATTAAACCAAATGCAGATGAGATTGAACCAAATGCAGGGGAGATTGAACTAGTCAATCGAGAGGAGACTATATCAACTCTATCGGATATTGAAGCAGAGTTCAAGCATAAAGGAATTACACGAGCAGATATTGATGAAATGGAGGCAAAGCTTTTTGAACCGTATGAACCAGATAATCGAAACGTGATTGAACCAATTGTACGACAGACGAAAGCACTTGATTCATTGGATGCAGAGAAAAAGAACAAAGGGAGAGATGGAAGAAGCTGATGGTGGACTCCGAGAATATTCCATCTAGGATCACCAAGAGCAAGGTGGTGAACCCAACGAAAAACACTAGGATCAAGAAAAAACGGATTTGAATTATTAATTTGAATTTGTATGATAAATTTGAACTAGTGTCATTGTTTGTATTGAATTCGAACTAGTGTGATGCTCCCAAGTTTGTTTGTTGGATAATACCATAATGTATGTGTTATTGCAAGTGTCTATTTTCATGCACCTAGTTGCTTAGCACTTCTCAGATTTGTCCTCGACATGTGGTCAACACATGGGTTTTAGTTAGTTCATGGCTTAAACGTTGTCCAATTGATCCAAAATTTTGCACACTTGTGTATCTTGGATTGATTTACCATTTAAAATTGGAAATTTTGGATTAACTTGTAGTCAGCCACAATTTTGTTTTTTAAGTGATTTAATTCAAAAAAAGTCAAAACATAGTGCAACCTTCAAATGGAGTCTTGTTATGTTGCCTACAACCTAGCATGTATAATAAAGTAAAAGGAAATAAAGAGAAACGGACTTATCCCCTAAACCACTTCTTAAATCCTTCTTGGAATGTGCTACTAGCTATGAGGATGCATGGCTTTCTACCCCATCGACCTCCAAAATAACCCATCCCAAAACATACTTTGTCTAAATGAGGCCAAATTTGGAACACTTGTGTATATTTGACTTGCAAACAATATAATGTCGGCCAAGATGAATTATTTTGTTCAAATAACACATTTTCCTTTTTTTTATGCCAAAAGCTTGAATTTTCCTTACTCATTTTTTATTTGAGTGTCCTTGTTTTCCTCAGCTCTACTCAGTTTTCCTCACTTTTCCCCTCCCGCTAAAGCTTTCCTCACTTTTCCCGTCTCTCCTGACTCAAACCCTCCCAATAGCTCAATTTGCTCTCAGTTTGGTTGCTACACTCTAATTGGTCGAGTTTTATGTCACACGGATCTTGGCCAACCACCATTAGATACATCATGATCCGACGAGATAGAGGTCTCTCTCTCCCGATGGGAGCACCTACCTTGTACGGAGAGGAGATCCCGAGAGGCTGGATGTCTCTCCCACCCTTTCCCTGTCGCACGTATACCAGCCGCATTAGTTTGGATGCGCTCTGATTGGTCAAGATGTATGTCCACGGATCTTAGCCAACCACCGTTGGATACATCATGATACGATGGGATGGAGGTCTCTCTCTCTCCTGATGGGCGCACCTACCCTATACACAGAGGAGAGCCTGACAGGCTGGATGTCTCTCCCTTCCTTTCCCCGACGCACATATACCAGCCACATCTTCCTCCCCTCATATCGATGTACGGTTGCGTGGCAGTCCGAACAGTGTGCGGCGGCGCGGTTCTAAGCGTGGCGGTACGAACGGCGTGCGGCGGTGTGGACCTAAGCCTGGCGGTCCAAATGGCGTGCGCTCGCGTGAACCTAAGCGTGGGGGTTGGAACAGCGTGCGGCAGCGCGGATCTAAGCCTGGAGGTCAGACCAGCGTGCGGCGGCACGGACCTAAGCGTGGGGGTCGGAACGTCTTGCGACGGCACGGATCCAAGCTTGGCTGCTGGAATGGCGTGAGGTGGTGATGACCTAAGCGTCTGAAATTTCTGTCTCTGTCCGTCTCACTCTTGTTCACCTTCTCAGATCCGTTGCTGGTGAAAGACACCGAGGCGGTAGCGGTGCCGGTAGTGGTCATCGATACGACGACGATTGAAGCCATCATCCGCAACATCACCGTGACAGTGCAAATCAAGCCCTCGTGAACCGATGTCGTGGGAGGCAGGCCATAGCCGCGGCTGGCTCGTCGAGGTGTAGTTCAATGGTGAAGGCCGGATGTACCTTTTGGCTGAATAGATGCCGAAGGGATGGCGGCTCACTGTCCACTTAGTATTGGGACAAGTTTGATCCCATAGTAGTTGACTTAGATTCATCTAGATATGAACGTATCTAGTCAAGTTTTAGTGCTAAAATGGGTCGGAGGGAGTATGCTTTGACAATCTCCGGTGGGCTTGTATAAATTTGATCGAAATATGTATCATTTGAATCAAAATTGACACTCCCTCCGATTCATACTACTTGACGTAAGTAGTAATATGGATGGGAGGGATATGCTCTAAAACTGATTCATAAGTAGTACGCCCTCCGACCCAAATTAGTTGATTTAGATTTTTCTAAATTCGATTGTATCTAGTCATGAATTAGTATTAGATTCATTCATATCTAGACGAATTTGAGTCAACTAATTTGGATCGGAGGGAGTAGTACTTTCTTTGACAGATCTCCTCTCTGGAGAAGAAGAATGCGCAACTGACAGGGACCCAAACTTGACCCTGTAGGCATTTGGCACGCCAACTATGGGCTGCTAGATCCAATGGCAAGCCACCCGAGTCCCGCAATGCATTCTCTTGACACCTTTGGGACCGCAAAGTGACTAAATTAGCAGGAACTCACAACCATCCATTAAATAACAATTCTACTCTCTAAATTAGTTATCAATTCAACTAATCATTACACGTGCCACCTTTACCACAACCCCATAGTGTAACTATTAGGACGGGGATGCCAACTACTAAAACTGCCCACATGAATCTACTATTCTCCTCCCCTCTTCACTTGAAGATCATGTTTTATATTTTCTACCACTTGATCAGATATAGCAAGATCACCCTCAAGTGTAAACTTCTCTTTGTGAATAATCTCTGAGTTCTTCGTTTCTTCCTCGATAGTACGCTTCAGCTCTAATATCAACAGCTTTTTACAGGCCAATTCATTAGCTAAATTGGCAACCATCTCCACCAAATCCATCCTCTGGATATACCACTGGGTTGATTCATATTGGTATGGAATGTACCATCGATCATCGGCCTGCATATCACACTGTGTCAATCCCAAAACAAACCCAATTAAAATCAGTACGACAGGACATGGCGGCAATTCAAATTCGACGGTAGTACAAAGAGAAGGAGCCACCTGCACTTCCGACATGGTAGGAGAAGGAGAATGTGGCCACGACATGATCGAGTCCCCACCCTCACGGGTGTACCCGCTACGACCAAACATTTAAAACTAATTTACCCCTGCAATATCGAGGAAATTACAGGAACTGAATCAATTAGGGTGGGCGAAGCAGGAGAGAAGGTCTTACCAATCACTACTAGCAATTGCTGCGATCGTGCGTCGAGCTATGGCGGCGGAACAAAATCCCGGTCGTCGTGGGTGGCAGACCTGCCTGCGGTCGCTACTGTCTCAACATATAATGCGTGCGGACAAAACATGTGTTGGAGCCGTGGTTGAGATGCATTGCGGCAGTCTGTCCGACGCCACCGTAGGACGGAGCCGCCGACGCACCGACAATGCCGCTCTGTCCGCCGGTGGGGTAGGAGCTGCTCAGGGCTAGGGGCTGGGAGCCGATGAGAGAGAGAGCCGACCTCACATGTGTCATACACGACCCCACCTTTCAATGTTTGGGGGAGTAGGTGCTCCGGGAATTTTCATATTTGCCATTTTTGCATATCTGCCAAACTTTTTCTTTGAAATTTGAATATTTTCCATATGACCACCACATGTCAGTGACACACAAAATGACAAATATGCAAGTTGTAATCTAAAATGTGGCAAATATGCAAATCCCCCCTCCATCCCCACATCACGGCCCCATCGGTCATTGGCTTCGACGGCCGCTGCATGACGGACCCATCGTTCATTGGCTTCGATGGTCCCATAGAACAAACTTTTTCTTTAAAATTTGCATATTTTCCACCTGACCACCACATGCCAGTGAAACACAAAATTGAAAATATGCAAGTTGCAACGTAAAACATGGCAAATATTCAAACCCCTCCTCCAGCCCTACATCACGGCCCCATCGGTCTTTGGCTTCGACGGTCCCACATGACGGCCTCATCGTTCATTGGTTTTGATGGCCCCATAGAAAGAACCTTTTCTTTGAATTTTGCATATTTGTCACATGACCACCCCATGTCAGTGACACACAAAATGGCAAATATGCAAGTTGCAACATAAAACATGGCAAATATGCAAATCCCCACTCCAGCCCCACATCACGGCCCCATCGGTCATTGGCTTCGACAGCCTCACATGATGGCCCCATCGTTCATTGGCTTCGATGGCCCTATAGAATGACCCCATTTTTCATTGCCTGCACCAGCCACCCAATTAGGAAAAAAGTGGCCCACAAGTCAGTGAGAGATGGATGGCGGGTCTGACATGTATCCTGGCCCCCACCTGTTAGAATGTATCAGCCATGGCAGGACCCGCCCCAACGCGGTCCCACCGGTCGGCATGTAACGGTCCAGGCCACATAACATAACGCTCAACGCATGACCCGACCTAACATGGTCCCACCAATCAGCATGTAACGGTCAAGCCTTTGACCTGACGGCATCCCTCCGTCCGAGCGCCTGCGAGGGTTTCGTAACATAGCGATGGGAAAAGTGAGGAAAAGTTAAGCGGCTAGGGAAAACTAAGTACAACTAATGAACCAAGGGCACAAAAATAGAAATTCCTTTATTGTATGTTGAGTTACATTCATAATGACATACTTCTTTATATATAGTTGGATGCGATGTGGGATAAGCTCTTACCACAACAACCTACTAGAATTTCAAGAGGAATTGTCGGGATTTTTGCTCAGGGAGGTCATAAACCCAAAAGGACAATACAATTTTGTGGAGATAATAAAGCATCCATGTAATGTAACGATGTTCATGTAATCAAATAGATGGGCTCTAGTCTCGGTTTTGGTACTCGTATACCAAGTTGTATATATGTTTGTATGCTCGTCATAGAAATCATATTATATATGCATCAACATATGCAATATGTAGTATCATAGAATATGTTTATACGAAAACTTGTTTGAAATGAAAACACAAAATTAAAAATAATTGAACAAAAAAATAAAAAATAAAATCCCATCTCCTACCACGGCAGCCGATTTCGCCAAAACGATGTCGCGATAGAAAACCTTTAGTCCCAGCTTGTCTTACGAACCGACACTAAAGGTCCTCTAGCCCAGGGCACCTCGCGGGGCCACATGGAGATCGTCTAGTCCCGGTTCGTAACAGAACCGGGACTAAAGGTAGAACTTTTAGTCCAAATTCCGTAGTCCTGGATGCACATACGGGACTATAGCCTCTTACGAACCGAGACTAGATGTCTGTTTTCTACTAATGACTGATGACCATGTTCCTGGAGTGTGACAAGGAGTTCCTAAACGAACTAACAAATATCATGTTAAGCATGAGACTCAAAGGAGAAGCCATGTACAAAGGATTCCCTGTGATGGATGAAGGTCAAGAATATTGGTAGGTACAACTCCATTTGTACAAGAGCAAGGAGGATGACCCCAAGAAAATGGGACACTGGATGTTCACCAATCTAGAACTTTATACATCATTATTTGACTCAGCAAGATATGATGCATGGTTGAAGAACTTGGAGAAAGACTTAGGTGGAGACTATATAACACCGAAGAGAACCCCAGGGAGGATAAGAAGGTCCATGACCTGGAGTCTACTAGATGGCATCTTAGAAGAGATATCATAGACCTAGCCATGGATTCATGCAATCTAGACACTCAAATTACTGCATTTAAGGAGCAAGTACCACCAACATAAACCACTCTTCCAAGGTAGTGCAAAATCCAAGAATAGTTAGATGATGTTCACCATATAGTCTTCGATAGGAATTTCGCTTAGTTATAGCCTTCGAATACCAAACATTGTAATACTTAATTTAGTTTTCCTAGGAGATGTTATTTTGATACCATAAAGTTTTAGGATTTTCATGAGAAATGATAGTGAATTAATAAAGGTTATATAATAAAATTCGTGGTAATTCTTGTTGCAGTTTTTTGCCTAATAGCTTTTACTGTGTGAATTTTGATATTTTATTGGTTTACCGGATTAAGCTCAAATTTTAGGATCTAGTTTGAAAATTGCCAATCTACAAGTAGAAAATCAGCTAAAATTTCTGACATATCTAAGATACTCGGAAAAATTCGTGAACACAACAGTAGTTTCAGGACATATTATGTCCTTTACTTATATAATTGTAGGATCACTCCCAAACGAATTATAGACAAAAGTAAACTGTTATGTAGATAGTATGCTGCAAAAACAAAGCTTCAGGAACATAAAACAAAACTATTTTGGTTTGAGTGTTTTTTGCAAACTGTTTGCCTATGTGCCTATAGTTTGCTTCATATAATTATGTGTAGTAATACTTCTCTAGCCCTTCTATCTATGCTCATCTATGCTGTCCCAATAGATGCCTCCCCATTGCCAGCCTGATGAGATTGCTTGGCTGATAGAAGCACAAGAACAGTTGACCCAAGAAATGACACAATCAAGTCAACACAACAATAACAACAATAATAACAATAACAAAAACAACAACAACAACAATAACGATGGGAACAACCAGCCATAGGGTGATGCTCTCACTAGGTTTTTGAGGCTGGGGCCAGCTAAATTCTCCACTACACCTGAACCTATGATTTCTCTTGATTGGATGTGTTCTGTGAACAAATCTATAGTGTCTGTTGGTTGTACTGATGCTGAAAAGGTGGGAGGCGCACCTGACCAATTGGTATGGTGGTCCCGTTGGTCACTCTAGAGAATGGCATGGTCGGCATCAGCCTGTCATATGTCACCTATAGCTTGTCGAACGTCTCGGTGGAGATCATGTTCAGGCCCACACCTTCGTTGATCAGGGTCTTTGCAACCGTGATGCTGTTGATCGTGGGTGTGTAGATCATGGGTAGTGCTCCCATGCCCCTGGTGGAAGCGGGGTGGTCACCGACGTTGCAAGTGATGGCATGATGTGACCACTTGAGCTTTGGGGATGGGACCCCAGGCCTGACGACAGCGACCTAGCGGGTGATAAGCTTGAAGTGCCGGTTGGACGCTGGAGCCTAGGAACCACCAAGGCTATAGGCTATAGTGCGGTGCATCTCCTAGTAGCCCCCGGCACCTGAGTTAGCATGGCTCTTCTCCTAAGGGTGTCTCCAACTCATATTCCATATATACTTAAACAACATCAATTCCTTAAGCGTGTCTCCCTACAACGATTCCCTTTGTCACATGATAACTTCATGATTGAACGAACCATTTACATACCATACCGATTCCCTTTGTCATGCGATACTTTACTTATAGGAGGTTCGATCATTGGTATCTCTATACCTAGTTCAACCTCATTACCGATAAGTACTCTTTACTCGTTCTGTGATATGACATCCCTTGTGACCTAGTCACATGCTTGCAAGCCAATTGGATGACATTCCATCGAGAGGTCCCAGAATATATCTATCTGTCATATTGATGGACAAATCCCCACTCTTGATCCATGTGATTCAACACATACTTTTAGAATACCCAATGCCACCTTTAAAACCATGCAGTTACGGAACTGGTGTTTGATGTTATCAAAGTACTCATCCTGTGATGGTGATTAACATGATCTCATGGTCGAAGGATTAGGTTACTATGTATCTGAATGCTTGTAGAAAAACAAACTTAATGACTTGATCTAATGCTATGCTTACTAAGGGTGTGTGTCCATCACATCATTCTCCTAATGATATGATCTTGTTATTAATAACATCCAATGTTCATGATCAGGAAAACATGATCATCTATTAATCAACAAGCTAGTTTAACAATAGCTTACTAGGGACTCTTTTATGTTTACAAAACACAAAAGTATTAATGTTTCCTTTTAATACAATTATAGCATGGGATGTAAAAAATTATCATAAACCCAAATATATAGTAATAACCATTTTATTATTGCCTCTTGGGCATATCTCCAACAGTATCCCACTTGCACTAGATTCAATAAACTAGACTACATTGTAATGTACCTAACACCCATGGCATTCTGTTGTTGGTCATGTTTTTGCCCTAGGGAGAGGTTTAGTCAACAGATCTTCCACATTCAGATCTGTGTACTTTGAAATCTTTATTCACCATCTTGGACATGCTCGAGAATAGCATGAAAATGTAGCTTGATATGCTTCATCTTCTTTTGTGACCTTGGCTCCTGTGCATTGGCTATGGCACCCATGTTGTCACAATAGATAGCCATTGGCTCCAACGCACTAAGAACCACACCAAGCTCTGTAATGAACTCCTTCATCCAAATCGCTTCTTGTGAATCGTCTGAAGCACCTATGTATTCCAATTCAAATGAAGATCTCGCCACAATGCTTTGCTTAGCACTCTTCTAGCTCACTGCTACACCATTCAAAGTAAATACATATCTAGATAGTGACTTAGACTCATCCGAATCGGTGTTTCAACTAGCATCGGTGTAACCATTTACAACGAGCTCTCATCACCTCCATAAGAAAGAACCATATCCTTAGTCCTTCTCAAGTACTTTAGGACATTTTTGACCGCTGTCCAGTGTTCCACTCCTGGATCACTTTGATATCTGCTAGTCAAACTAACAACATGTGCAATATATGGTCTTGTACACATCATGGCATACATTATAGAAAATATGGCCGAGGCATAGGGGATTTTTCTCATCCTCTCTCCATCTTCTGCCGTAGATGGACTTTGAGTTTTACTCAAGGTCGTATTTGGAAATATGGGAAAGAACCCTTTCTTGCTTTCTTCGATTCCAAACCTCTTTAGAACCTTGTCCAAATATGTACTTTGTGAAAGTGCTATTAAACATATTTATCTATCTCTATAAATCTTGAAGCCTAAAATGTATGCAGCTTCGCCAAGATCCTTCATTGAAAAACTATTATTCAAATAGGATTTGACAATTTTAAGAAGTTCTATGTCATTCCCAATTAACAATATGTCATCCACATATAGTACTAGGAATGCTACAGAGCTCCCACTCACTTTCTTGTACAAGCTTCTCCATAAGTTTGTATAAATCCAATTTTTTTTATCACCTTATCAAAATGTTGATTCTAGCTCCGGGATGCTTGCTTCAATCCATAAATGTATTGTAGAAGTTTTCATACCTTGTTAGCATCTTTAGGATCAACAAAACCTTTGGGTTGTACCATATACAACTCTTCTTTAATGTCACCATTGAGGAACGATGTTTTGACATCCATCTTCCATATCTCATAATCGTAATATGCAGCGATTACTAACAAAGTCCTCACAGACATTAGCTTCGCTACCGGTGAGAAAGTCTCATCGTAGTACACTCCTTGAATTTGTTGGAACCCTTTCGCGACAAGTCGAGCTTTATATATGGTAACATTACCATCAACGTCTATTTCTGCTTGAAAATCCATTTGTTTTCTGCAGCCTTTCGGCCATCCGGTAAGTCCACCAAAGTCCACACTTGGTTTTAGTATATGGATTCAATCTCGGATTTATGGCTTCTTCCCATTTGTTGAAATCTGGGCTCATCATTACTTCTCATACATCGCAGGTTCATCGGTGTTGTCCACCAACATGACATTCATAATAGGGCCATACCAATCTGGAGTGGTATGAACCCTCTTTGACCTGCGAGGTTCAGTAGCAACTTCGTTCGAAGTTTCATGATCATTCTCATTAGCTTCTTGTCTTATTGGTCCAGGCGGCATATGAACATCTTCCGGTGTTGCGCTACTCTCAAATTCGAGAGAAAGTTCAACAACCTTGTCGAGTTCTACTTTCCTTCTAGTCACTTATTTCGAGAGAAAATCCTCAAGAAAGGATCCATTCTTGGCAACAAAAACTTTGCCTTCGGATCTATGATAGAAGGTATACCCAATTGTTTCTTTAGGGTATCCTACGAAGACGCATTTCTCCGCTTTGGGTTCAACCTTGTCGGGTTATAACTTCTTTACATAAGCTTCACAACCCCAAACTTTAAGGAATGACAACTTAGGTTTCTTACTAAACCACAATTCATACTAAACAACAACTCATATGGTGCCCTATTTACAGTGAATTCGGCTGTTTCTAATGCATAACCGCAAAATGATAACAGTAAATCTGGAAGAGACATCATAGACCGAACCATATGTAAGAGAGTTAGATTACGATGTTCGGACACACCATTACGCTGTGGTGTTCCCGACGGTGTCAACTGTGAAAGTATTCCACATTTCTTAAAATGCATGCCAAACTCGTAACTTACATACTCACCTTCGCGATGAAATCGCAGAAACTTGATGTTCTTATTACATTGATTTTCTACTTCACTTTGGAATTCCTTAAACTTCTCAAAAGTTTCGGACTTATGTTTCATAAAGTAGATATACTTCTTCTTGATGTTGCCGTTCTTCAGATCTGCCAGGTACTTGGGTCAATTCCGCTTCTAGTGACCTTCGCCCTTGCAGTAAAAGCACTTAGTATTAGGCTTAGGACCAGCCTTGGGCTTCTTAGCAGGCGCGTCATCTTTCTTGCCGCCCTTCTTGAAGTTCTCCTTCTTCTTAGGATTTCCTTGCTTCTTGAAATTGGTGATCTTATTGACCATCAACACTTGGTTCTCTTTCTTTATCTCCACTTCCACAGACTTCAACATTGAGAAGAGTTGAGGCAACGACTTATCGATGCGATTCATGTCGTAGTTCATCACAAAGTTCTTGTAACTAGGTGTCAGTGATTGGAGGACATGATGAATACTCAACGCATTAGGAATCGCTATTCCCAAATCTTCGAGTTTCTTCGTGTGCCCAGACATTTTAAGCACATGCTCCCTAATGGAGTTGCCCTCTTCCATATTGTAGTTAAAGAACTTCACGGAGCCTTCATAGATTTCCACAACCGCGTGAATCTCAAATATCATTTTGAGCTCATTGATAATATCATGAGGGTTGCGTTTCTCAAAGCGCTTCTGAAGCTCTAATTCCAAATCATACAAGATGGCACACTGAAGTGTAGAGTATTGATTCTTCCAAGTGAGGTAAACATTTTTCACCTCATCGGTAGCATCATCTACAGGCGGGTCACCCAGCAGTGCATCCAGCACATGGGTCAAATGACCAGCATTGAGGACAATCCTAAAGTTACGGAACCAATCCGCGAAGTTTCTTCCATTGTTTTTCAACTTTTCTTTCTCTAGGAACACATTAAAATTGATGGTAAGGGCCGCCATGATCTACAACATATTTACAAAGGGTTTAGACTAAGTTTATGATAAATTGAGTTCAGTTTAATTCTTAATTAACTAGTTGAACTCCCACTCAAAAAAATATCCCTCACATTGTTTTAGTGATCACACGAACCAAATACACTACACCAAGTCTGATCATCACGAGAGATGATGTAGCTTCAAGGGCGAACAATCAACATGTTCATCATATCATCCATATGACTCATGCTTTAACTTTCGGTATTCCGTGTTATGAGACCATGTCTGTACATGCTAGGATCGTCAAGGTTAACCTTAGTATCCGCATGTGTAAATCTGGCTTGCACTCTTCGTATGCACACGTAGAATCTATCACACCGGATTATCATGAGATGCTTCGAAACGCAGAAATGTGTCAAAACAGACCAGCAGGTAATTGATTTTTTCGAAAACCTTCTTTTGCTCAAATCAAAAAGTGAAAAACTAATGAAAGTTGGGTAACAACTTGGAGAACAAGCACAAAAAATACAGCTCCATCCGAAGTGCTGAGGTCCCTCGCGAATTTTTACAATGCAGCACAAAAATCTGTCCCAAGACAGCCAGTTTTCACAACTCCTCAAAATTAGTTGAACTTGACACAAAAATCAAAACAAAAAGGATAAGGTGTGGTTATTACTGAGGTAATAACTTCCAAGACTCGACCAAATTCTTGGGTTATCTCCCAACAAGTACTTTTCTTTAATGCCTTTAAGTTAGGCTTGGTAGTTTCAAAGATGCTCACATAGGAGATAAATATTCGGAGTGAAAGAGAGCATCATGAAGCAAATAACCAACACATTTGAGTCTAACCCATTTCCTATGCATGGGGGTATCATGAGAATACAAATTGTTGAAATAAAAAGCCATGAGCATAGGAAGATAAAACAAATGCAATTTCAAAGCTTTCAACATAAAACAGGGAAACTTAACATTATTGAGATGCATAAAACAATGTTTCCCTCTCTCATAATAACTTTCAGTAGCACTTTGAATAAAGTTGACAATATAACTATCAAAGGAAACAACACTATCATCAGAATGAGCATACTTACAGTCATCAAAAAGAGGCCCAAGGTCATAAACTGGATCAATAGAAGCATGTTGTTCCATCCTGGAATCTTTATTAGGAAAGCTATTTTCACAAGGAGCTTTAGCAAATTTGGAAAAGTTAAACTCATAAGAATCTCCATCAAAATTAGTTAAAACTTTTTCCTTATTACAATCTATAATAGCTCCACAAGTGTTCAAGAAACGTCTACAAAAAATGATAGGACAAGTTTTGCTAGTTGCTGAATTAAGCACTAGAAAATCAGCAGGATACTTAATCTTACCACAAAGAACCTCCACATCTCTTACAATACCAGTAGGGTAAATGGTTTCCTTATTAGCAAGGTGAATAACCACATCAATGTCCTCAAGCTCACAAGGGCCAATTTCATGCATAACTTCCCTGTAAAGCTCATAAGGAATAGCACTAGAACTAGCACCAATATCACATAAACCATACTAGCAATGATCACCAATTTTAACAGAAAGCACAGGGACATGAGCTTTTCTAGCTTTGCTAGGATGAGAGATAATATTAGCTTTTCTAGCTTTGCTGGGAAAGGTATTTTCTCAACATAAGGTTCAGGCAAAATATGATTAGTAGTACAAACTTCAGTGCTTCTAACAGGAACATGACTAACAACATCTTTATAAGGTGCATGGTACTTGTTCCACTTCTTTTTGGGAATTTCGATGTAAGAGGCAAAGGCCTTAAAACAATTGGCAATACTTTGGGAATCAAGACTAGACTCATTACTAATATCACGAAAGTCATCAGTTCCCATAAAGGATCTTATGCATTCATAATCATAGTTTATACCTGACTTTCTTCCTTTGTCATTCTCCCAAGCTTCAGGGTTCTCTTGAATATGGTCTAGGATATCCCATTTAGCTTCTTCCTTCATATGTGTGAATGATCCAGCAGAAGAAGCATCTAGTAAATATTTATCATGAAGAGAAAGCCTAGCATAAAAGTTATTGATAATAATAATATTGTTAGGGAGTTCATGAATAGGACATTTAAGCATTAGTAACTTCAATCTCCCCCAAGCTTGAGCTATACTCTCTCCATCATGAGGCCAAAAGTTATATATCAGATTTCTATCCTTATGAATCTCACTGGGAGGATAGAATTTAGAATAAAAGAGAGATGCCATTTCCTCCCATTCCATGGATTGTCCATTCTTCAGCAGCTTATACCATTCTTCAGCTCTCCCTTTAAAGGATATAGAGAGTAACTTCTTCTTCACCTGTTCAGTTGTGATACCTGCACACTTAAACAACCCGCATAATTCATGGATAAAAAGCAAATGATCACTAGGGTCGACAGTTCCATCCCCTAAATAATAATTATCCATAACACGATCAACAATACTTGTAGGTATCTTAAAAGGATCTATCTCAACAGGCGGTGGTTCATCTACTGCCCTGACAGTGGTAGTAGTTTCCTCAAACAGAAAACCAAGTGGGTTTTCCATATTGGAAACAAAGTAACAAACAGAAACAAAAAGCAATACTCACAGTAGAAGTTTCCTTTACCAGTTCCACTCTTCAATAGCGCTTCACTCCCCGGCAACGGCGCCAGAAAATAGTCATGATGACCCACAAGTATAGGGTGTATCGTAGTACTTTTGATAAATAGGAGTGTCGATCCCAATGAGGAGCAGAAGGTGTTGACTAGTGGTATGGAGCAGGAAATCTCTGTAAATACTTAGAAAACAGATTTTTAGGGGTTTTCTGATAAAGCAAAGAAACAAAGTGCAAGTAATAAAGACAACGAACAACTGCAGCAAGTGGCCTAATCCTTTCTTAGCAAAGGACAAGCCGGTGGAAATACTTATAAGGACCAAACATTCTCGAGGACATATGGGAATTCTGTCAAGTGCTTTCGCTTCAAATAGCTGAGTAGTCTTCTTACGTGTTGTAAGTGTTATGGGGGTGAACCTGTGCTAATGTACTGACCTTACTTGGACTAATACATACTTGTGATTAAACCCCCTGCAAGCATCCGCAACTACAGGAAAGCAATTAAGATATAAACCTAACCACAGCCTTAAACTCCGAGATCCTACACTCCCTTGTGCAATGGTGTCCTAACGGGGGTTTAGGTTTCTGTCACTCTGGAAACCCCATAATTAGTAGCCAAATACACAATGCATTCCCCTAGGCCCATAAATGGTCAAGTATCATGTAGTCGACGTTCACATGACACCACTAGAAGAATAGCACCACAACTTAAATACTAAACCATTGAATAATAACTCAACACAAATCCACTACTAACAACATGACTTATCCCATGTCCCCAAGAACTAGACGAACTACTCACAAGACATCATATGGATCAAGATCAAAGATTATATGGTAATGGATAACAATCTGAACATAAACAATAATCCAATGATACCACTCACAAGCATCAACTACAATAGTAATCAACACCGGGAAAGTTTCCCCTAAGAACTAATGCAAGATCCAACACAATTGTTATAGCAGGATGGAGTGGTGATGATGGTGTTGGAGGATATGATGGTGTGGATGATGATGATGATCCCGGTGAAGTATAGCTTGATGACGGTGTTGATGGCGATGATCTCCCCTCTTTGGGAAGGAATTTCCCCGGCAGAAATCTGTCTGCCTTAGAGCTCTTTCTCTCTCGGTGTTTTCCGCCTCGCAGATGCGGCAGAAATCTTTCTGTGTTCCCCCTGGTATTAGGGTTCTGAGAGGAAGATATAGGCGAGAGGGCGAAGTGAGAGGCCGGCCAAGTGGGCCACACTTGCCCTAGGCGCGACCTAGGGTGGGCCCGCGCCTAGGAGGGGTGTGGGCCCCCTATGGCCCAGCTATGTCTCCCCTTCTGGATTCCTTCGTCTCCTGGGAAAATATAATTTTCCAATATTTTTCTGGTATTTTTCTGATCTTCAAGAAATTGCATCAAACCACCTCTTTTTCCATCAGAAACTTTACTCCGGCAGTCCATCCTCCAAGAAGCATCCAACATGCAAAAAAAGAGGAAAAGATATAAGTAACACCTCATAATAAGACACATATCAATGAATGGAGGCAAATTATGATATAGAATGGTGATGCAAATTGGACGTATCAGTTCCCAGGTCCCTTATATTGAAACTTTAACATCATCCTTTTTATTGTTTTACTATGAATTTTTAATAAAAGGCTGTGTGCATCAACCGATGCAAAGGCCGGGGTTCTACTCCCCCTCTTCGAAAGAAAATAAAAAATGGTCTTTGCTCATTTTTGCAATGTTTCTATATTTTCTTTGACTTTTTTAAAACATGGTCAGATGTGTCAGCATGAAAATTCTTTCAAAGAAGTTGTATATTTCAAAACAGTCATTGGTTTTTAGTATGACCGCGTGGGTATAATAATTATATATGAATTTCGGAAAAATTTAGAAGAAATCTATCATGCACTTGTACTTCAAATTTAACCTACTTTGGTCAATTGAAAAAAGTCATTTATGTATGAGAAATTAGATAGAAAGCTTGAAAATTCATGAAACTTGTTAACCATAAAACATACTATATTATGTGTGAAATTTACTATGTTGTGGCATTCAGAGCCATACTCTTTGCACTATCTTTAAAAACATTTACAAGCGACACTTCTAAAAATATTTGAATACATAGAAGTTGAAAATTCACATTAACAACATTAGTATGTCATGCCAAGATGCACCCATATAGCATAAATGGACATGTTATTATAAACTATATAGATAATGGCCATGACCTTGGTCATTATTTAGCTTGAAACCCAAGTATGTTAACACATCGTTCGTTATATTGTGAAGCAAATGTTTTTACAGAAAAAACATTCCTCTGAGCTCACGTTCTTTTCTCACTCTTTGATTTTCCCCTCCATTTCGAACCATATTATTCATAGTACTAGTACTACTCCTACTTGATTTACACAAAAACATTCCTCTCACAAGGAAAATTGAAATTGTCTCTTTTCCTAATACTTGTTGGAAACTCTCCTTGGCAACATTGTTTACCATGCCAAGATGCACCAATCTACTAAATATGGGAAAATTATCATAAACATGATGTTGGATACGGCCATGAACTTGGTATTTCGGCTTGAAACATGTTCACATACATGCTAGGACAATTTTGAAAAGGCAAATTTTTCCAAGGTTATCAAAACTCATGTTTAACATTTTTCATGGCAGGTAATACACGCAAAAGGATGCCATGCGTAAGTCTTTGTTTTTAGGGTTTTTCCTTTTTTCTATTGATTTGAAAATAGAGTCAACATTGTTGGCACGCAAATGAATAGCAAGAAGTTGAATCTTTCGAAAATCTTTGACGTTCTCGTATATTAATTACCTGATGGGTACAATACCTTTAAAGTCCCTATGTAAAATCTTAAGAGGAATCTACCATTTACTTGTACTTCAAATTAATTTGACCTAGTTTCAATAAATCCACATAATGCGATTTAAGTGCAGAAGTCACATAGGAAGCATGATCCACAATGTGTGAAACTATTGGCTTGTGGCATTCTAAACCATATTATTCAGACTTTTTGAATATAAAAAAATAACCGTCATCGCTAGGAAAAATTGAATGTATTTTTCCTAATTGTTGGGAACTCACACAAGCAACAATGATTACTATGCCAAGATGCACCCATCTACCAAACTAATGTAAGAACTCTATATATCAGATTGTAAACTATGATTTCCATATGTCCTTGATGACCTTGGTTGTTTGGTTGAACCGAGTAATGTCCATACGCATGATAGAGCAATATTATGAAACCGTTTTCCAAAACTTGTCTAATCCCATGTTTATCTGTAAAAGGAGTGTCCCAACCTTTACTAACATAAGGTGGTGTCCCCTGTGTTTACCATGCTAGTCCCTGGATCAATAGCTAGCATCCATAGTTTAGATGTAATATCAAGAAACAAAGGTCATAATATAACTTTATAACCAGGAATAACATAATTTTATTACATCTTTACATAGCTCATTTGGCTATTACATTACATTGCAGCAGAATAACTATAGGCATGGGGTCCTTCATCTTCAAAGTGCCACAGGCAGACATGTTGGTTGTAGACTTTGTAATCCTAATCATCACACTTCTCTAAAACAATCAAACCTGCAACATAACAAGTTACAGCCACATGGGTCAATACATTTGAATTGTATTGGCAAGTGATACTATGGTAGTATAGTGGAGTCTATCATCTAAATTCTTTTGGCTAAGTGGAGTTGAGGCTTGCATTGCTCAAAATAGATTTTCCTTATCATTTTGAAAATACTAAGTTTTTGCTTGACAAAAATATTTCTTCCAATCAAAGATTGAAGATCTTTTAACCCTTGTTCAAACCACAAGTTTTTAACTTAGAAATTTGAATGATGAGATTCTTGATTGCTTCCATGTCTTGATGCTCAAATTGTCCTTTACTAGGGACATGGCTAAGTACTTAGATTTTACACTCTGCAGAGGTGGTGCACTTTCCCCACAAGACTTGGTTTCCCAAGACAAGATCTTTCAGAAGCCTTCCCTTAGACCAAAATGGACGCGCTCCAACCTATCAAACACTACCACCAACTGTCCATATGGCTAAGTTCTTGCAACCTATATGATCAAGGCAGAGCCCATAATGCCAAGTGGCTGCACTTGAAGCTTCTCAACATTTGACATCTCAAATCTCTTTGTTCCTGGGTGGCCATCCACAAGTGAGATACACAAGGTAAACCATAGACATGGGCCTTGTGAACCACTCAACCAAAATCCACCAAGCAAGTCCCATTCCACCCAGGTGATTCATTAACTTAGTTATTTTATTAAACAAAACACAAGTCCTCAGACTTAGAATATTTTTCCATAGTGTGAATATATATTCCACCCATGTTTTCTATTAGCTAGGCTAAGCTTGATAGTAATAGTAATCTTAACTTAGGAAGATTTCCACTAAGGTTTCATCTACTAGGTTTTTCTATAGCAAGGTTTATACTTAGCAAAATTCCATGCAAGGTTTACTTAGCAAAAACACTAATGCATAGTGAAAGTAATGGGACAAAAAGTATGAAGCATCACTTGCCTTTTTGGTAGAGGGTATAGGTTCACTTCCTTGTCCTTGCAACAATCACACTCTTCAAGTCACTACAAATCAATCAAACAAGGCACAAACTCAATCTACCAATCAAGCAAACAACACATAAAATCACAAAGTCAAAGTAATGCATGCAAGCATGCCAAGCTTTGTTTTTGTTTGAAAAGTGGTTCCTAATGGGTCATAAACATTTGAAAACATCTATTGGTCATTTTGTAAAGTGGCAAAGTCATTTGCTAAAGGTTTCACCTCAAAAACAATTTTCAAAACAAAGTATCATTTTATGTGGTGTAATAATATTTTTTTACTAGGGAATTAATCTATAGGGTTCACCAAATAAGTTTTCAAACCATAAAACTTGGTGTTTGGGGTCAGAGAGTTTAAAACAAAACATTTTCCAAAGGTTTCCTTCCAAAACCATTTTTAATAAATAAACCACATTTCTATTTGACTAGAAATGGTTTTAAATCAAAGAATCATTATTTTGTTTCACCAAATACATTTTTGAGTCCACAAAGTGTTTACTATGGTCAGTAGGTTCAAAGAAATCCAATTGCCAAAGATTTTATCCCAAAATTCATTTTTAAACAATTTTCACATCCTCAACAAGCATACAAATGTTTCTGCAAAAACAACCATTTTTCCAGAAGCTTTTTACTAAACAAAAGGCATGGTTGGCTAGGGCTTGTCTTGCTGATTCCAATGATATAAAGTTTGCAAAATTTGGACGTGTGGTTTAAAAGTTGTGCAATTTAAAAAATTGGAATCCTAAAAGATCAATTCTGTCTTTTAAATCAACTACAGGCCACGTGGCTGTTTCTTATTCGCCTGTACCGCTTCACTCGGATCGGCTATTCTGGTGCGTTGGATCAAGTTGGATCATGCGGCTCAGATCGCATACCCTTTCAGTTTTAAGTGGAACTATCATGTCGCTCCGATATGGATCTAACGGCTCTCAGTGCCCCGACCAGAAACTGGCGGCGCTGCGGTGGCTACTGGCAGCGGAGCGGCCTGGTGGTGGCGTTGCCGGCGATGCAGGAAGCGGGAGAGGAAAAGGGGATGCTCACCGAGTTCGTGGAGTGACGTTGATGCTCAACTCGCTTGCGGTTTGTCAGGGGGCGCACTGGATCGGTCGTGATTCCTCGCCGGAGTCAGGGCGACGTCGGTCTCGCTCAGACGTCGACAGGGGCGACGCTACGGTGCACAAGAAGAAAAGGCAAGAACGGGTTTAGCTGTGCAAGAGGTTGGCGATCAAGCGTGCATCATCGAGAGGAAGAAGGGCGGTCAGTACTCACCGGAAAAGACTAACGGAGTGGAGGCAGACGGTGGCGGCGGTGGTCGTCGTCGTTGCCGAAGTTCTAGGGCGCGCGGGGACGAGCTGGCATTATGGGGAGGTGCGCCTGGGCTTGGGGAGTTTGCGAGTGTGGTCAAGGAGGCGAGGGGCGATGCGGTGCCGCCGGATTTGGTCGAGAACCTCGTCGGAGACGGCGGCGGTGCAGAAGGAATTTGCGACAGCCTGGTGGCTCTCGAGGCATGGTGTTTGGGGGAAATGGAAGAGGAGGAAGAGGGAATTTATCACGCGTGATCACCGTAAGGTGTAATCGCGGCATTAAAACGAATTGACGACGCGAAATCACTGCCAGTAACGGTGAAGAACAAGTCGCTGCGGTGAGGACGATGAACAGGAGGGGGTGGGGTCGGCTGGTCAGCGAGAGAGGAAGTGAGGGGAATGGGTCCACCTGTCAGTTGCTCTGCGGGTGTGAGTTCGAGTGAGAAAACGTTTCGGCAGAGGGGAGGGGAAATGGGCTGCTGGGCTGGGATGGGCTTTAGCTGGGCTGGGACGTTTTGCTCTCTTTTTTCTGTCTGAAACCTTTTTCTTTTTCCAAAATCAATTTCTGTTTTTGAATTTCAATCAACTATTCAAGCACTCAAATAATTCAAACAATCACTAAACTTTGTATTGAATTTGGTTATGTTTAACAACACAAAACCAAAGTCAAATAATAAAATAATATTTTTATTCTTTTTAGGATCTATTTAATAATTAGACCATAGTTATTTAATCAAATAGGGTTTGATTTATTTAATAAAATATCCATTTGAAATCTAAATATTTTCCAAAACCAAATCAGTAGGTTTTATTTGAAAATAGAGAATACTTGGAAAACTTGTTTAAAACCAAATAACATTTTAATTTTAGGTTCCATTAATAATTATAAAAATGGACCTTAGTTATTAAATTAAATAGGATTTGTTTTATTAAAATATTTATTTTGAAATCTAAAATAAAACCAAAATACTTTAGTAGGTTTTATTTAAGAAAAATAAAATACTTAGAAAACTTATTTAAAATAAATAAATAAGTTTTAGTGTTTATTTAAAATGGGAAAAGCCTTTACTTAAATAAAATTGGATATTAAATCCTTATTATTTTATTTAAATAAACCTTTACTATTTTTATCAAAGCTAAAAGTTTTAATTCAAAAGCTTCGCCAAGGTTTAATTTGGCTCTATAATATAATCTTTATTTATAAATCCACCTTTTCTTTTGAAAACCAAAACCTTTTATTAAAAGATCCAAAATAGTAATTTTAAATATTTTGAAGTTTATTGTTTATTTAACTTTTTAAATCCCTTTAGGATTTTATTTGATCCAAATAGGTTTTGAAAGTTTCCAAATGGATTCAAAAAGTTTCTTCTTACCCTGAAAATCAACAAAGTTTTATTTTATTCATTTATTTTTTTTCACATTACAAGATTTGGAAAATCTTGGGATGTGACAGGCTACCACCCTTAAAATAAATCTCGTCCCGAGATTTGGGGAGGCTAGGGTTACAAGTTGGCTCAAAACATCTAGGGTACTACCACCCTTAAAAAAATTCCAACTAAATTACATCCTGGCTTGCTTGGGATCCTGGGGAAACTTCTCTGGGCAACCTTCTGCGTAGTGTCCTTTGTTTCCACACTTGACTCATGGGCCAAGGTTGAGATCCTTCATAGGCTTTTTTAACTTGTTCTTCATCTTCTCTGGATAATTCTTTACATAGTGGCCTAGTTCCTTGCATTTGAAACACATTACTTGGCTGATATCTTTCTTTTCCTTTGGTATCATTGTCTCTTGTTTGTTTCTTTGGTTCTTCTTCTTTTCTGGGCATTCATTGGCATAGTGTCCCATCTCTTTGCAATTATAACATTGCACTTGAGTAATATCCTCCTTGTTAGGGTTGGGGCATTTCTTCTTCTTCTTTTTGGGTCTCTCCAAAGCTAGGAGTTCTTCTAGTTCATGTTCTTCATAGGTGGAAGATCTTTCTCTCTTCTTGGGGCATTGGTCTTCATGCTCCTTGGATGTATGCTCCTTGTCTCCACAACTATTGCTAGCTTAGGTTCCTTCTAGATTAACATCTTTGTCATCCTTGTTGTCATTAGCTCTTTGGGAAAAGTTTTCTCCCATGTTGATCATTTGAGTAACCAATCCTTGCAACAATTGGGATTGAAGTTTCAAAATCCTTTGTATGGCTGGGTCTAGCCCATTGTGTTGGCTAAAAGTTGAGTTGTCTCTTGGCTCAACTGGTTTTGGGTTGCTATAAGTTCTCTCATGTTGTCCTCTTGGTTATTGTTGTTGTCATCAACCTTGATGTTGGAGTCTCTTGGAGAAGTCATCTGTTTGGGTTGGATTGGGATTAGAATAGGCAAAAATATTTCTAAGGGAAATTGTTCTAATCACACACATCACAATTCACACAAGCAATGTGCAAGCAATCACAAACAAACATTCCACTCAACAACAAGTTTCAAGTATATTTTTAGGCAAACAAAAATATTTTTGTTACACCACCTAAGTTGGTGTGTTTGACTTAACTAAAATATGGTGGTCTATCTATAGGGTTTACTTGTGATCCTTCCTTCCTTCTTGGTTGATTCTTCTTGCATGAGATCATGGTTTCCTTAGGAAAAATCCTTGGTCACAAGTGAAGTGAACTCCTTCTAATTTTGCATTTCCTTAGTCTCCATATCTTGAGCAAGATTTCCTTGTCTCACTTGTCCTTAGTGACAACCATGGTTGAAGTCCTTGGTGAATATGCTGAAGATGTTGAAGTCATTAGAGTTGAAGAAGTTGAAGTCATTAGAGTTGAAGAAGTTGAAGTCATTAGAGTTGAAGAAGTTCTTTGCACATGGTGAAGTCTTTGGTCATGGGTTAGGTTTTTCCATCAAGTTTGAAATAGAAGAGATGTGGAGTTGAAACCAAAATGGTTGAGGAAAGAGTTTACAAGATGGTTGGTAAATAATTTTTGGAACAAATACAACTCCTATTTTTCTAAGGGGTTTTGTCCAATCCTAGGTTTACAAATCCTACAGGCAACACAATGCTCTGATACCATCTGTAAAGGGAGTGTCCCAACCTTTACTAACATAAGGTGGTGTCCCCTGTGTTTACAATGCTAGTCCCTGGATCAATAGCTAGCATCCACAGTTTAGATGTAATATCAAGAAACAAAGGTCATAATATAACTTTATAACCAGGAATAACATGATTTTATTACATCTTTACATAGCTCATTTGGCTATTACATTACATTGCAGCAGAATAACTATAGGCATGGGGTCCTTCATCTTCAAAGTGCCACAGGCAGACATGTTGGTTGTAGACTTTGTAATCCTAATCATCACACTTCTCTAAATAAATCAAACCTGCAACATAACAAGTTACAGCCACAAGGGTCAATACATTTGAATTGTATTGGCAAGTGATACTATGGTAGTATAGTGGAGTCTATCATCTAAATGCTTTTGGCTAAGTGGAGTTGAGGCTTGCATTGCTCAAAATAGATTTTCCTTATCATTTTGAAAATACTAAGTTTTTGCTTGACAAAAACATTTCTTCCAATCAAAGATTGAAGATCTTTTAACCCTTGTTCAAACCACAAGTTTTTAACTTAGAAATTTGAATGATGAGATTCTTGATTGCTTCCATGTCTTGATGCTCAAATTGTCCTTTACCAGGGACATGGCTAAGTACTTAGATTTTACACTCTGCAGAGGTGGTGCACTTTCCCCACAAGACTTGGTTTCCCAAGACAAGATCTTTCAGAAGCCTTCCCTTAGACCAAAATGGACGCGCTCCAACCTATCAAACACTACCACCAACTGTCCATATGGCTAAGTTCTTGCAACCTATATGATCAAGGCAGAGCCCATAATGCCAAGTGGCTGCACTTAAAGCTTCTCAACATTTGACATCTCAAATCTCTTTGTTCCTGGGTGGCCATCCACAAGTGAGATACACAAGGTAAACCATAGACATGGGCCTTGTGAACCACTCAACCAAAATCCACCAAGCAAGTCCCATTCCACCCAGGTGATTCATTAACTTAGTTATTTTATTAAACAAAACACAAGTCCTCAGACTTAGAATATTTTTCCATAGTGTGAATATATATTCCAC
Source organism: Avena sativa (assembly GCA_916181665.1). Taxonomy (NCBI): domain Eukaryota; kingdom Viridiplantae; phylum Streptophyta; class Magnoliopsida; order Poales; family Poaceae; genus Avena; species Avena sativa. The sequence goes on from OV702297.1 coordinate 245,228,154, forward strand.
CCATGTTTTCTATTAGCTAGGCTAAGCTTGATAGTAATAGGAATCTTAACTTAGGAAGATTTCCACTAAGGTTTCATCTACTAGGTTTTTCTATAGCAAGGTTTATACTTAGCAAAATTCCATGCAAGGTTTACTTAGCAAAAACACTAATGCATAGTGAAAGTAATGGGACAAAAAGTATGAAGCATCACTTGCCTTTTTGGTAGAGGGTATAGGTTCACTTCCTTCTCCTTGCAACAATCACACTCTTCAAGTCACTACAAATCAATCAAACAAGGCACAAACTCAATCTACCAATCAAGCAAAACAACACATAAAATCATAAAGTCAAAGTAATGCATGCAAGCATGCCAAGCTTTGTTTTTGTTTGAAAAGTGGTTCCTAATGGGTCATAAACATTTGAAAACATCTATTGGTCATTTTGTAAAGTGGCAAAGTCATTTGCTAAAGGTTTCACCTCAAAAACCATTTTCAAAACAAAGTATCATTTTATGTGGTGTAATAATATTTTTTTACTAGGGAATTAATCTATAGGGTTCACCAAATAAGTTTTCAAACCATAAAACTTGGTGTTTGGGGTCAGAGAGTTTAAAACAAAACATTTTCCAAAGGTTTCCTTCCAAAACCATTTTTAATAAATAAACCACATTTCTATTTGACTAGAAATGGTTTTAAATCAAAGAATCATTATTTTGTTTCACCAAATACATTTTTGAGTCCACAAAGTGTTTCCCATGGTCAGTAGGTTCAAAGCAATCCAATTGCCAAAGATTTTATCCCCAAATTCATTTTTAAACAATTTTCACATCCTTAACAAGCATACAAATGTTTCTGCAAAAACAACCATTTTTCCAGAAGCTTTTTACTAAACAAAAGGCATGGTTGGCTAGGGCTTGTCTTGCTGATTCCAATGATATAAAGTTTGCAAAATTTGGATGTGTGGTTTAAAAGTTGTGCAATTTACAAAATTGGAATCCTAAAAGATCAATTCTATCTTTTAAATCAACTACAGGCCACGTGGTTGTTTCTTATTCGCATGTACCGCTTCACTCGGATCGGCTATTCTAGTGCGTTGGATCAAGTTGGATCATGCGGCTCAGATCGCATACCCTTTCGGTTTTAAGTGGAACTATCCTGTCGCTCCGATATGGATCTAACGGCTCTTAGTGCCCCGACCAGAAACTGGCGGCGCTGCGGTGGCTACTGGCGGCGGAGCGGCCTGGCGGTGGCGTTGCCGGCGATGCAGGAAGCGGGAGAGGAAAAGGGGATGCTCACCGAGTTCGTGGAGTGACGCTGATGCTCAACTCGCTTGCGGTTTGTCAGGGGGCGCACTGGATCGGTCGTGATTCCTCGCCGGAGTCAGGGGCGACGTCGGTCTCGCTCAGACATCGACGGGGGCGACGCTACGGTGCACAAGAAGAAAAGGCAAGAACGGGTTTAGCTGCGCAAGAGGTTGGCGATCAAGCGTGCATCATTGAGAGGAAGAAGGGCGGTCAATACTCACCGGAAAAGACTGACGGAGTGGAGGCAGACGGTGGCGGCGGTGGTCGTCATCGTTGCCGAAGTTCTAGGGCGCGCGGGGACGAGCTGGCATTACGGGGAGGTGCGCCTGGGCTTGGGGAGTTTGCGAGTGTGGTCAAGGAGGCGAGGGGCGATGCGGTGCCGCCGGATTTGGTCGAGAACCTCGTCGGAGACGGCGGCGGTGCAGAAGGAATTTGCGACAGCCTGGTGGCTCTCGAGGCGTGGTGATCACTGCAAGGTGTAATCGCGGCATTAAAACGAATTGACGACGCGAAATCACTGCCAGTAACGGGGAAGAACTGGTCGTTGCAGTGAGGACGATGAACAGGAGGGGGTGGGGTCGACTGGTCAGTGAGAGAGGAAGTGAGGGGAATGGGTCCACCTGTCAGTTGCTCTGCGGGTGTGAGTTCGAGTGAGAAAACGTTTCGGCAGAGGGGAGGGGAAATGGGCTGCTGGGTTGGGATGGGCTTTAGCTGGGCTGGGTTGTTTTGCTCTCTTTTTTTTTCTGTCTGAAACCTTTTTCTTTTTCCAAAATCAATTTCTATTTTTCAATTTCAATCAACTATTCAAGCACTCAAATAATTCAAACAATCACTAAACTTTGTATTGAATTTAGTTCTGTTTAACAACACAAAACCAAAGTCAAATAATAAAATAATATTTATATTCTTTTTAGGATCTATTTAATAATTAGACCATAGTTATTTAATCAAATAGGGTTTGATTTATTTAATAAAATATCCATTTGAAATCTAAATATTTTCCAAAACCAAATCAGTAGGTTTTATTTGAAAATAGAGAATACTTGGAAAACTTGTTTAAAACCAAATAACATTTTAATTTTAGGTTCCATTAATAATTATAAAAATGGACCTTAGTTATTAAATTAAATAGGATTTGTTTTATTAAAATATTTATTTTGAAATCTAAAATAAAACCAAAATACTTCAGTAGGTTTTATTTAAGAAAAATAAAATACTTAGAAAACTTATTTAAAATAAATAAATAAGTTTTAGTGTTTATTTAAAATGGGAAAAGCCTTTACTTAAATAAAATTGGATATTAAATTCTTATTATTTTATTTAAATAAACCTTTACTATTTTTATCAAAACTAAAAGTTTTAATTCAAAAGCTTGGCCAAGGTTTAATTTGGCTCTATAAAATAATCTTTATTTATAAATCCACCTTTTCTTTTGAAAACCAAAACCTTTTATTAAAAGATCCAAAATAGTAATTTTAAATATTTTGAAGTTTATTGTTTATTTAACTTTTTAAATCCCTTTAGGATTTTATTTGATCCAAATAGGTTTTGAAAGTTTCCAAATGGATTCAAAAAGTTTCTTCTTACCCTGAAAATCAACAAAGTTTTATTTTATTCATTTATTTTTTTTCACATTACAAGATTTGTAAAATCTTGGGATGTGACATTATCGCTGACATGGCACGTAGTTCACGGGAGATGATAGGACATCATGCGTAAATCTTTCGTTTTTTATTTATTTCATGTCATCGTTTTCAAAACATATTCAAATTTGTAAACATGAAAATCATTGTACAAAGTCGGACCAGTCATCAAAACTCTCGGTGGTTTCTGATATAAAAATTGAGCGCCCCATGGATACCTCCAAAAGCTTTTTTTTTATTAAACTAACTTTCAACACAACCTAAAATTTACTTGTAGTTCAAATTTGACCTAATTCCCGTACATTGACATAAGTCATTCAAGTGGGAAAAGTTAGCTAGGACAAAGTTTGAAAACTCATAAAACATGGGGATAATAAGTACAACATGTCAGTCCACTATATAGGTCTGAAAACTTGTTTTGTGACATTCAGATCAAATATTCTCTAGACTTCCTTTATAGAAAAAATCTTGTCATCAGTCGAAAAATTGAGATAGTTATTTCCTGATATTTGGAAACTCACACCAACGGTAGTATTTACTACAAGAATATGCACCCATTTACCTCTGAAATGGCATTTAATTCAAGAGAAATCTATCATGCTTAATTGTATCTCAAGTTTGACCTAATTTTGTTAAATTGTAAAGATAGAAAATCTTAGCAAAAAGTCGAACATGTTGTCAAAACTCTCGGTGGTAGTTTATGATATATTAATTGACCCCCAATGGTTACCTTCAAAAAATCGCAAAACTTTTAAAGCACCCCTAATTTTCTTGTAATTCAAATTTGACCTAATTTCGATAAATCAGCATAAAGTCATTCGAGTGGGCAGAGTTAGGTAGGATGAAGTTTGAAAACTCATAAAACATGGAAATCTTAATTAAGTAAAACATGTTGGTTCACTTAATATGTCTGGAAGCTTTGCTTGTGGCATTCAGATACATATTCTTCGTACTTTCTATACGAAAAAAATATTGTTATTACTCGGGAAATTGAGAATATTATTTCCTAATAGTTGGAAACTCACATCGACAGCATTGTTTACTAAAAGAAAATACACCAATCTACCTCTAGAAAGACATTTCATTCAAGATCAATCTACCGCGCTTAATTTTAGCTCAACTTTGACCTAATTTCGTTAAATCAGCAAGAAGTCAGTAAAGTGTGTGAAGTTAGCTAGAAATCATGAAAAATGGAACTATAAGAAATCGTGGTCTCAAAACTCTGGGTGCTAGTTAGTTATATATTAAATGACCCCTCAATGGTTACCTCCAAAAAATCACAAAAAATTCAAAGCAAACTATGATTTACTTGTAGTTCAAATTTGACCTAATTTTGATAAATCGGCACAAAGTCTCATTCAAGTCGGCAAAGTTAGCTAGGAAATTTTAAAATTTGCAAAAAGGGGAAATTGAGAATGTTCTTTCCTGATAGTTGGAAATACACACCGATGACATAGTTTACTAAAATATGATGCACTCATATACGTTCAAAGAAAAGACAATTAATTCGAGAGGAATCTATCATGCTTACTTGTAGCTCCAGTTTGAAATAATTTCGTTAAGTTGTTAAGATGCAAAATCTTTGCAAGAAGTTGAACCTATTGTCAAAACTCTCGATGGTGGTTTGTGATATATTAAAAATGACCCCCCGATGGTTACAAAAAACAAATCGCAAAACTATCAAAGCAACCTACAATTTACTCGTAGTTCAAATTTGACCTAATTTTGATAAATAGACATAGCGCCATTCAAGTGGGCAGAGTTAGCTAGGTCGATGTTTGGAAACTTTTCAAACATGGGAATCATATAAGTAGTACACAACATGTTGGTCCACTATATATGACTGAAAAGCTTGGATTGTGCCATTCAGATCCATATTAAATTCTTGAGACTAGCTTTACATAAAGGAACAATATCGTCATCACTCGAATTGAGAATGTTCTTTCCCGATAGTTGGAAACTTACATCGGCGACATTCTTTACTAAAAGAAGATGCACCCATCTACTTTCAAAAAGACAATTAATTTAAGAACAATCTATCGCCCAAAAGTGTAAAGAGTAATCTATTAATAATGATCAATAACCATATAAAGAGGCCCAAAACTAAGTTGCTCTTTGAAACCCTATTACGTTACTCCATAATTAATGTGCATGCATAATCTCTTCTTTGATCCCCCTCTATTTTGAGCTATTTTCTTTACAGAAAATAACAATTTGACCTAATTTCGTTAAATCGACATAAATTCATTTAAGTGTACCAAGTTAGCTAGTAATCTTGATAAAGTCGACTAAAAACTCAGGAATTGTAAGAAAGCATGGTCCACTTTGTATGAAAATTGGGGTGGTGGCATTTTCTTATAACTGACGTGTGTCCCATAGGAGTACTGTGTGTACGGTCGATGGAAGTACAAGTTGCATCTAGGACCTTAGAAAATGAAAATTATATCGTCCATATATTTAGCATAAAGGACCCTGAAATTAATGAAGAAAGATAACGCAGTTGGGTCTAGATATTTCTCCACCAAGAAGCTGAGTCATACCCTTCGCCTAGTACCATTTAGTAACAAAAGAAATCATCGTGTTGCTCACTTTTGGTAGATCTTGTTGATGTATTGCATAGAATGCAAAAGGTCTTCATTTTTTTCAATATTTTTAAAACAGGGTCGACGTGCAAATTCTTAGCAAGAAATTTAATCTTTCCAAATACTCACTAGTTTTTCTGCTAATCGACCTAAAGTCATTTAAATGGTCGAAACTATATAGAAAGCTTGCATAAATCTTTAGAATTATTCTTAAACAATGCCAGCATTTGTCTTAAAAATGGGGCAGTGTCAAGCTTGCGCACCGAGACTAATGAGCGCTCGTCTAATCGACTCATTTTAGGTTGGTTTTTTTCTTAACGAACTTACATAAGCAACATTTTTTGCTCGTTAATGTTAACGAACTGAACAATATTTTATAAGACTTTCTTGAGCTACTTGTTAAGATCGGTCACAATAACGAACATAGAAAATGTATTCACCTAATTTCATGTATGGTAGTTATTTATTGTGTACCATGTAGTGCACAAGAAAGAGGGAGAGAGAGCAAGAGCTCACCCATGGTTGGATGGTTATTACGTATGAGAGAAGTGATACCCCTAGCTCACTAGAGTTCAAACCACGGGTTTGGTACTTTGGTGTCTCATACAAGGCGGAATATTCTTTAGTGGGAAGCGATGTTACAGTTTGTACGGAGGCGTGTATGCTGACTTCGTCAAGCTCAAGCCCCGTTGGATTAGTCTCAAGACACAGTATTTCAGAGATGGTCATATATAGAGGTTGTAGGATGTGCGTGTGTGCGTTCGTCCTTTAGTTTCTATTGAGTTTTCCTTGGTTATCTAGAAGTACCTATAATGCAAGTCAAACTTGGTCACTAAGAGTATATGCAGCGTTGGAATTTTGGGGTATCTAAAAGAGAATTTTTTCTTCTGATACCTAGGTCTAAAACTTGAGGGCATCACCTATGTATATGGACAAACCTATCTTTAAGATGGGACCCACTTTCTATACCATAAGCTTGTTGATTGTACCACAATGTATATAGTCAAACTTGTCTATAAGATAGGACCCAACACGTAAGAGCTACCCTCTAATAGTCTTGTGATGAAAAAAAAATTGTATTGCAATGTGTACTAGAAATCAATATTTTAAACCTTATGGACTACCCATAAGATAAGGTTGGTGACCCTTAAGGTTTTAGCTCGTTGATAGCCGCCACTACTTTTTTTCCTTATGGACAAGCTTGTGGACAACATAGTGGATGCCTTGAGAGGGTGAGTCTACCTAAGTTTTTCTCGACCCTAGGTCTAGTACAAGATCCATGTCTAAGGGAATCAAATGGCATGTTTTCTTTATTGGGCATTTCTACCGAGATGAGTGGATCCCCTAGCTGGTCTAAACAGTGGAGGCGATTTTATTCTCTTAGAAGCGAGCCTAGTAAATTTCTAGCCACATGTAGTAACGGCTTACGCTATGCTTGCTATAATGTATCGGGCCTATGGGATAACTACAATGGGGCCCATTATTAATGGTCCAGTTATATCCTATAATAGCCAACGAATGTGAGCTCTAACTCCCCTAACTCTTCCATATCCACGAAGCCTCGACGCTCGGCTTTGAAGGATGGTTATAAGGGTAGTAGGAGGTGACGTTCTCGTCGATAGCGAGGTGCCTATATATGGTGACTACGTCAAGCTCAAGCCCCACCAGATCAGTCTCAAGACACAATCTTTCGGTGGTGATCATAGGGTGGTAGGGTGTATGTTCTTGCGTTCATAGAGGTGATTGTGTGTATGCATTTGTGAGCGTCTGCATTTTGTAGTGGGTTTTCACAAAGAGAGATAGAGAGAGGGGCCTTTGGTTTCTATTAATTTTTTCTCGGTTATCCAAAAGTATCTGTAATGCAAGTCAAACTTGGTCAGTGATGTCTAGGGCCTATCGGCTCACTACCATGGGGCTATGTTATCAGGGAATTGGAGCAGGAAGTTTATCCGATGCTAAATTGAGAAAAATGAATAAGCAAGTAGTTATTTGCATGTTCTGGAAGGGTGAAAGACACTAGAGAAGAGATATAATGGAGATATTTTACTTTACTTCTTACATGAAGTGGGTAGGGCGTGCGTGCCTACGTTCTGGAAGGGTGAAAGACACTAGAGAAGAGAGATAATGGAGATATTTTATTTTACTTTACTTCTTACATGAGATATTTTATTTTACTTTACTTCTTAAGCTTAAGCCCCCTCGGATCAGTCTCAAGACACAATATTTCTGAGGTGCTCATAGGATAGGGCGTGCGTGCTTGCGTTCATAGGGGTGAGTGTGTCTACACATTCGTGAGCATCTCCGTTTTATAGCGGGGTTTCGCTAAAAGAGAGATAGGGGCCTTTTTTTAATTTACTGAGTTTTGCTCTATTTTCTAAAATAATGCAAATCAAACAAGGTCACTGATGTTTGGGGCCCACAGGCTCTCTACCGTGGGACCCAATCAGTGGTCGAGTTAATCGTGAGCAAATGTGAGCACCGGCTCCTCTAACTCTTCCTTCTCCACGAAGCCTCTGCGCTAGGCTTTGAAGGCACGCACATTTTCTGAGCAATGATGGTGGATTCAGTCATGCTGGACCGGCGAACGATGGGGGATATTGATGCGCAAGGTGGCCAGGTTAGGGTAAGTTTGGTCTCAGTTTATTTTCTTGAATTTATCTTATGGGGTCTCTCATGATTTTGGGGGTTTTCTCTATTCTGCCCGTCTCGATCGACGATGTTTCCTGGGTTCAGATGTCGGCATGGATGGTAGACGCGGAGTGGTACGACATTGTTACCAATACGGATCTCCACCTCCGGTGCGACTTGCGCCCTGGCGCACCCCGTTGCGTAACAGCGTTCGAGGGAACGAACTTTTTCCATAGGTTCTTGGGTTGCAACTACGAATGCTAGCGCTGCACGTTTGTCCACTACGTCGATCTACCGCACTCACTTTTTCTGCAGCGTGCGATGATGGCGCTATGGTTACAGCTTGAGATCCGGGATAAGCTCAAAGAGGAGGAGCAGGAGCACTAGCAGATGCATGCCGAGGATATGGCTGTAGAGTTAGCGGATGTTTCCAACTCACTGTACTCGGTTCTAAATAGGATAGATGCTCTTAGATTTGGGTAATCAGAGCTAGACATTAGGTTCTTAACCAAGCATGGTCTACAATCTAGATATTGAGCGTGCTCATCATGCTTTTTGTGGTTGGCTGTAGATTCCACTAATAATTAAGTAATCTCCTTTTGTTTACTAGTATTGACCATCACATAGTACTTCCACTTTAAATTACACTAGGTTAATTAAGATCGAAGTAGTTGACACACTGCTTAGAGCCTTTCTGGAGTTTGGGGTTATTGTTGTCTCTATCTATATATGAATATCACTACATTTTTGCACATTTGTGCACCTCCCCCATCCTGCACCTTCTTTACCCAGCAGCGTCCACCTCTCCATCGCATCAGCGCAATCTTTGATGACTCCGCAACCATCCGGATAGTTGTATAGGTAATTTCTATTTGAAATACTCGATCTATATGGAACATTAGGAATCTAGGATGAACATGGATGTAGAAATGGAGTTAGTTATAAGGTACAATGGAAATAGGAAGGTATATGCTGCCAAGAAGAGTCTTATGAGGATGGGAGCTTGGCCCCTGGCTTTATTTCACAGAGTGGCCCTCTGCTGACCAATGTAGAGGTAATTTGCGGCATATCGTTCATAAACAGATTGTTGTTTGCTGGTGTCCTGCATTGCTGAGTTTTTTAAATTATATTTTTCTGTTAAAGGGAACATGCCAAATCCTCGTCATTATATTAATGCACATATCCTTCTTTTCATTATGAAGTTGATGTGTTCTTTCCTAAAAATTTCTAGTTTTGTTGCATTTCATTTAGCATCATGTTCATGTCCCACCCATGGAGGAGGCAATGCATGAAGACATGCCTTAATAATGTTTATCGAGTGACAAGTGTTTTGATGTATACAACTGCTTTGCTATAATTTCAGTAAGCTGTGCTTTGTCCCCGAAAACATTTTTTTATAAAGGGCGCTTTATTCCTTAAAATGTCCCCTAAAATGATCATTTTTGTTGCATCATGATTTGCAGAAATGAAGTCATTCTGATCTCTTGACACTTACTAAGGCCAGGACTGATGATGTGCTAGTTAAGAAGGCAAACCCTGAAATACAGATCTTCTCATGTCGGTTTTGTTTCCCATGTTTGGGCAATATGCCTCATTGGTTATTTAACATTTTGCTGCACCACTCTGGAGCTTGCACGATGTGTGCAGCTGAATTTGGATTTTTTTGAAACATGAATTTGGTTTAATTTTGGATTTTTTATCTGCAGTTTTCACCTTATTCATATCGCTCATGGCGTAATGGTGCAGGTGACTACAAGGATTGGACAATTGTCTGTCTCCAAGAAAAATACAAACCTCATAGACACATGATTCCGTGCCTTCAAGAGAAAGAGAAACACCAGGAGGATGATGCGGCTCAATTCAATATAGAGCTTCGTTGGGATACCACAAGAGGAAGGTGTGAAGAGCACAGCAGTAAGTTTTTCCTTAGTTATGAAACCAAGGTTATCGAACTAGTAGGAAGAAGGAAACAACTTCAAGATGTTGCTAACAACTTGGAACCTGCACAACACAAACTCAAAACTTTGCCCCAACATACAGTGAGGTTGTCAATCTCACAGGTTTGCTGAAAACAAAGGATTAAACATATAGTGTGGAAGATAATAGTTGCTTGTAGAAATTCAACGGTAACAGTAGATGATGTATCAATGATAAAGATTGGACCGGGGTCCACAGTTCACTAGAGGTGTTCTCCTTAAGATAGATAACATGATGGGTGAACAAATTACAGCGGGGCAATTGACAGATTAAGAAAGCATAATAATGCATATACTAGACATCATTACTCCTATGAGATTTGATTGGGCATTACAACAATATACATAGACCATAATCCAACTGCATCTATGACTAATAATCCACCTTTAGGTTATCATCCGAACCCCTTTTAGTTTTAAGTTGCAAGCAACAGATAATTGCATTAAGCAATGTGTGTAAAGTAAACAATACAATTGTTCCATGAACAAAAGATTGTTGTTTTCTCCCTAGTAGCAACAGCACATCTACAACCTTAGAGATTTCTCTCACTTCCCCAGATTACTTGAGGCATGAACCTACTATCGAGCATAAATACTCCCTCTTGGAGTCATAAGCATCTACTTGGCCAAGATAGCTACTAGCAACGGAGAGCATGCAAGATCACAAATAACACAGACATGATAGAATCAATAATCAATCTGACACAGTATCTCAATATCCATCAGATCCCCGCAAACACATCATGTATGATTACAAATAGATGATCTTGATCATGAATGGAGCTCAAAAGATCTAAACATGATAGCACAAAGAAGGAGAAAGTACCATATAGCTACTGTATGGACCCATAGTCCAAGGGTGAACTAATCACGCATCATACCGGAGGCTGGCATGGTGATGAAGAAGGCCTCCGGGATGATCTATCCCCTCCGGCAGGGTGCCGGGAAGAGCTTCAGACCCCCCTAATCTAGGGACGATGGTGGCGACGGCTATAGACTGTTTGGCGGAGATTTGATCTGGTACATAGGGTTTCTGCATCGGGGTGACTTTATAGGCGAAGGGGAAAGTTCGGTGGGCTCTCGAGGGGCCCACACCTGGTGGCGGCGCCCCCTGGCCGCACGGCCCTAGGGTGTGGCCACCTCGTGGCCCCCCTTCGGCTGCCCTTCGGACTCTGTGTTCTCTCCAGTAAAATATTGACTTTGGCTTTTGTCCCGTCCAATTCCGAGAATATTTCCTTACTAGCTTTTCTGAAACCAAAAACAACATAAAACAGGCAACTGGCACTACGGCATCGTGTTAATAGGTTAGTCCCAGAAAATGTATAAAATACCTCAAAGTGTAGACAAAACATAAGAAATTCGATACAAAACAAGCATCGAGCATCAAAAATTATAGATACGTTTACAACGTATCAAGCATCCCCAAGCTTAACTCCTGCACGTCCTCGAGTAGGTAAGTGATAAAAATAATATTTTTTGAGGTGACAGGAACCATCACAATCTTGATCAAACCATTTGCAAAGCATTGAAAGCTGGGATAAAAGTACTCTAAACATGAGCATGAAAGATTTTGCTCTAACAATAAGACATAGCAACTATGTTGTCACATGAAAGGATACAAACAAAGGATCATGAATAACAATGCATTGAGAGACATTTGTTTGTTTCACAAACAGAAAACACATCATAGTGGTATTCAGCTTGTCCCTCATGGAGTGGCAAAACATAAATGCATAGGACAACTTCAAAGTTCATAAGTGTGACTATATACAAATAGTTCAAGAACAAACAATATCAGCATTATGAATCAATCAATATGTTTTGGGACAATGCACATAAAACTAAGAATGAAAACTATGCTCTCTTAATTGGTGCATAAAGATAGAAGGTGGAGACTCAGCATAAAAGTAAGAAGAAAGGACCTTCATAAAGGGAAGCGGGGATTTCAAGTTTCATAAAGTGCTTACAAATTTTATGGTACTTATTAGCTTTCAGCTCTTATTTCCCCTATAATAAGCATCTTTAAGTGATTAAGGTAAAACTGAAACAAGTATGGAGTATAAGCTTGATAAATCATAAGTTGGCAATCTCATGTCCCTTGAGTACGAGGGCAGTTCCTCATGCTACTCAACTTTAGTCACAAGCAAGTTCTTGTCATTGTAAGTATATGTGTATCATAGAGAACCGCCAACGGTGTACCCCTTGCCCCATGACACGGGAGCTATCCCATATCAAAATGACAAGGAAACAGACAGTGAGCATCTCATAAATGTTTCATCGACCAAGGCCTGGTGTGGGTCCCACATTACTTCTGTGGCGCATTGCCAAACTCCATGTGCCACGGAAGTTTGAGACTTCTGTGGCGCATTGACATATATGCACCACTGGACATCTTTTGTGGCGCATGGTCAGACCCATGTGCCCCAGAAAGTCTTTCTATCTATAGCTAGTTTCCTAGTAGTGCTGGAAAAACCACATCCCACCATGGCCTCTCATACAAGACTTAGCATGTTTAATATCATATCATCTTTGATCTCGTCTCATCATTTTCTCCTGGCATACTAGATTATCTGCATCTGATACATCATCTGGATGAACCAGCACTAACAGCTATGCATGGATAAGCAGGACATAGATATAAGCTCTAGCAGTGCACACAAGCCAAATATAGTTATGCTAGGAGCAATGGATACGGTAATATAAGATCAAAGGGAGTAATGCAACTGATAGGATACTCTATCTATCAGTAAAAGACCATGGTAGAATCGTATGTATTATGGCGGGAATTGACATGCTTTTGAAATCATAAGATTATATCATGGTGGGGCTATGCTTGCCGTTGCCAGTTGATAACAGATAAGCAGATCTTTGGAAGCCTTGTACTTGACTTGATTATAGTTGGTCAAGTATTATTCGTCAATCTTCGATGGTCTTGATCTCAGTCTTAAATCTCGATATCGATATCAGATTCTACCGGGAAGAACCAAATCACTGGAAAGAAAGGGAAACAATCAACACATGGCATCGATGCAATTCTTAGACAAGGATGATGATATGACAAGTTAATTTGCATCGAAATGAAACTCCAAGGCATGCTTTGAAAATTAAACAGAGTTCCGAGGGGTATAAACCCTAATTCGGAGAAAGCCGGAATCACCTGTGAGGGGTTACTATGTTCTTCTATTTAAACTTGTCATGGAAGTTGTTGAACAATGCATGATTATAGTTTAGATATGTAGATCTCATTTTTCTGAACATTTTGATATATTATTTGTATTTTTCTGATTTAATATGAATTACTTATTAATTTTCTAGTATTTATCCTTTTTATGAAATTTAAAACAAAAATAGGAATAGTTTTGTCACTAAGGCTCTCCGTAGCCCCAGAGGCTGACACAGGGGTCCCTTGGCCACCTCAGCTGCCACGTGGCAGGGTGGGGCCTGGACCAGGGCTTAACTAGGTCAGACCCCGCGCTCACTGACGTAATGCAGACGTCAGCGTGTTGTCACCCGACGGTGCCTCACAAATCGATGATGGATTGCGCATTTGGGACCGAATCAGGTAGCAGGAGGGGATGCGTTCGACGCAGAGCATCATGAGGAATCGACCAGCATAGGCTCCGCCCATTTTTGGTCACGAGAGTGTCGCCGGTGACCATGTATTGCGTCGGTACACGACGACAGAGTGCCAGGGAGGAGGGGCTAGGAGAGGTTCTGAAGAATCGTGAGCTCAACATGATGCTTGAGGCAGGGTCGGAGAGGCAAGGCGAGGCCGGATTCCATGACAACGATGACTGCCAGCATCGAAGACTAAGGTTCTGATTGGTATGGTTAGGACCATGCCGGCTTGCTCTGCTAGGGGAAAAAGAATGAGGTGGACGAGGAGGTCACCATGGTGTACCTAGCGGGGCTCGGGGTGCTCCAGAATGACAGCGCCCTAGAGCTCCGACGAGCTAGGTTTGTAGTGGATAAGGGAGAAGGGGAAATAGGGTTTGTTCTTTGTGGGTACATGGTCCTTATAGGCAGCAAGAGCGATGGTCGCACGTATCTTGGTGAGGAGTTCATCGTGGCAATGGCGGACAGCTCCGGCGGCGACACGCAGCAACTCCTCAACGGCGTCTTTCTGGCGCGGGGTAGAAGAAAAGGAAAAGAGGTGAAGCGGTACAGGCTAGCGCTGGGCCACGCGTAGGCCATGCTAGGCTGCGGTGCGGTGCGCTGAGCTGCAGGGAGAGAGGGAAAGAGAGATGGGCCGGCCTAGGCTACACTCTGGCTCCAGTTTTTCTTTCCGAAAACATTTTCCAATTATGTTTTCTATTTTCTGTTTATATTTCAAATTCAAATCTGTTTTGGGTATTTCAAAAATACCAGAAAGCTTTATAAATATATGAAATAGTGTGGGGACCTTTTAATCCATTTGGGCTCCATAATTTTTTATAGTTTTCGAAATTCAAAACAATTTGAATTGCTTTCAGAGAGGGAGGGAATTATGGTTTAGGTTTTTACTTTAACTTTCTTAGTTGCATTTTTTATATGATGCTCATGATGCACAATCAAAACCCTAATTATAGATTAGCTAAAATTGGGGTGTTACAGCTCTATCCACCTTACGACAATCTTAACCCGAGATTCCTAAGGTAGGAAAAGAGATAGGGAGAGAAAGAAACAAGGCCACTCTAAAGATAAGAGGGAAACTCACTAAACAACACATAGAGTATCTCATGGTCAACTCATGGATGGAGTGTTCAGAAACAACTCTGAGATGACAAACATGAAACACGTCAAGGTAACGGAGGAAACAGGAGGAGAAGGTTTCAAGTTATTAGACAGCTGGTCTTCATAAGGATTGAGACCATGGAGCTTACAGAAGAGCTTAAGCTTCTGAAAATAAAGGTTCCAACAGAAAGAACCTGACCATAGACTTCGAGAGAAGAACCTCTACTAAATGGCTTAAGTAGATATTTCAGGTTGTGAGGATATGGATCAACAAAACCAAGTTGTTGAACTACTTTTGAAACAGAAGGTTCACTTTTTCATTCAACAGAAGGCTCAGACAGAAAGGTGTTTTGTGGCGAGGACTCGTAAGAGTCACAAGATACATGTATCAAGAGAAACTTCTTATTACCAAAATCATAGACACTCTTGAAACATGGTTGAGAAAATGAAGGAAACTCTTTATTCATCCAGGTATATCAAAATCTTTGCCGGAAATCATGATATCACTTTACACCACCAGATGAATAGACAAGAAGATTCCTGATGACACGAGAAGAAAGAAACTTCATTCTCAAACGTTGTTTACTTGGCATAACAAGATGCTTGCCAACATAAAGGGTCTGGAGGATTGACCGAGAGACATTTAGCAATACTACTATAAATGTTCTCCTTGATTTTTGAGAAATCAGACAGCAAGTAAAGGTTGGACTTCGGATACAAAGAAAACCAGAAGAACAACACCTACATCAACTTATAGAAGGAGCCTCATGAAGAGTGGTTGTTATTGTTGAATCAAGAGAATATAACAAAAGGTCTTTCCGGCTAAGTGTGTCAACTGTTACATTAATCTTACCAAATTTACAAAGAGACCTATGTCAAAAACCTGGAGAAACACCAACCATCATTGCTGCTTGAGATTCAAGTTTGGTTAAGTGGAATGATATTTTAGACTCAGCATGTCCGAATAGAAAGGGTGCAACAATTAACACAAAGGAAAAGTCACTAGATTCTCAAGATATGGACTACAGTATTAAGCTCCAAAAGGCTAAGCTAGATTGTTATACCCATGTAGTAGCAACTTGTCGAAGGACAACTGCACACACATAAATTACTAACAATAGAACACACATGTGTCCGTAAGAAAAGAATCATAACTCTTCTTGAATCCACGGAGTAATCTTTCAACATTTGCACGTGAACTGGAGATGGTTACTTCTAACATCCAAAACACATACTTTGAGATGACTCCAAGATGGTTCTCAAAAGTTTCCAACATTAATGCCAATTGTTCCATATGAATCTAATATAATATGGAGAAATAAGGATATCATCGATGGGCTCAACAACAAACTTATCAAAACACTCCGAGAAGATGGACTCACATGTTTCTTGTACAAGGAAAAAGTATTGGTCAGACTAAAGGACATGAGGATATACTCAAGTGAAACATCACGAGTAGAAACATTGTCAAGATAGTCCTTGGAACTGAGTTAGATTTGACGATTGCCCAAATCAAATCAAAGGTGGGGAAGATAAAATGTCCAGAGAAGAGATACTATCTTTCTTCAGCACAAACAAAACTAGACATCCCTTTAAGAAGGAACACAGTTGGATAAAACTATCTTACAACTCTCCAAGTTGTTGTTTAAGCTCAACCAACTAGTTCAAGGTATCCAGTACGGATCCTTGAAGAAAGGTGCAGTTCAGAGAACTTGCTTGGTCAACAACTTGACAAGACGGTATTGTGGCAACATGGTGATACTTCTAGGAAGAAATCTAGAATATCACGAGCCACCGATATGTCACTTATTTCAAGAGGAAACTTCCTTGGTAAGGCAAGAATACATAGTCTCAGAGTTTCAGCACAAACCTAACTCTCTGACTGGAGGGAATACACCAGAATAACGGACTTGGTAGCACACTCATTCTTCGCTTAGTGATGGGGTTAATCAATCATGCTAAGAATGACTCAAATGTCCTTGGAGTTCAAAACAATAATAATTGCTAAGAATCTTAGATAGCTATATTATTACGCACATGCGTCTCTCACGAGCACGAAATCTCGAGAAAGGGTGGGTAAAGATGTATGAAAGCATCACTTCATTAAGAGGTTCATGAAACTCAGCACAACCTCTTAGTATAAAAGGGTGTGACACTTTAAGGTAGAACAGATAGAAGCTAATCAATTCTTCTTGATCTGCGGATTACAACACTTTGACCTAGTCCTAGATAAGATGAGGTACCGGAGTTGTTTTCTCCTGACATCCCGAAATTGTTTGTCATGACGGACCATAAGAGTATCTTACATCGGAAGACATAGATGCACATTTACTACTTGGCTACCAACTGAGGAAGACAAAGGTCAGAAAACAACAAGGAGAAAGGAACATACTCAGGATAGAATCTCGAGATGTGGATGCATAGATTATCAATATTCCGAAAACCAATGCAGAAAGAGAAGGTGTGGCAGGGTCATAAATATAGATGCGAGACTCTCAAGGAGTACACTTTTCGTGATCTATTTGGTTCCATTAAAGAACATCTGCCATAGCTTGTGCTAGGGGAAGTCCTTAATTGTCACAATTCAATCATGACAAAGACCACAAGCTTGAAGGCTATATTTAAAATTATCCATCCTGATGTAATGCTTGAACATTAGAAACAGGGGTCAAAGGAGTGGATCTTGGGTTAAAGGTCATCTTCATGTACAAGATTTATAATACTAGAATCCAGCACAATCAGGGATCTTAGGTTCAAGTCCAAGGGTTAAAACCCGAGAAAGGAGTAACTAATACTTGAGTGACATAGCGTACACTGCAAGATAGTAATCACAAGGTAGCTTCCAAAAGAAGAAACAACTTCTGAAGTACCCAAACAAAAGAAAAGGAGGCACACAAGGCGAGAGGGAACCTCAAATCCTAGAGCGGAACACTATGGATCATTATATTGTAGGATCCATAAAACAGAGGGATCATGATGGAAAGGAATCTCTCATGTGAACAGGAGTAAGGGGAACAAGGCACAACACACACAACTCTAGAGAACTCAACACTGGGTCAACTGGTTGAGAAACGGCATGCCAAGAAGGCACCTATCCTTTGAAAGACTAAGAGATATCAACACTTTTCCAAAGTAAACACCAGATAAGATAACCCAGAGTTAGAGTGAAACTGGATAAGGAGTAAAAGAAGCATACTAGAGTTTTCACAAATACTTTTTATCTTTTAAAATAGTTTTCACAAACACTAGACTCAACATCGACCAATAGCAAGGTTATCCAACGGTCGGTACTGATCTGATACCAAAAACCTATGACACCGCCAAGATCAGGGTTAAACAAATCCCAGACCTTCGTCTGACATAAGCTTAACCTTGAGCTCGAGAATATCCAGTGAAGAATTGGTAATACAGTTGTGACCCTATGACACAATATTTATTACAGCAAGCTCATAACTGAGAGAAGAGCCAAATTATTACAAGCAAAGGTCACTGACCACAAACATCAAACAACGGAAGGAAAATTATGCTATTAAGTATAGAAAACTTAACAAATGGCCTAAGTGGCCCGAAACATAATGATGACATCCCAGCCCATAGATTCCAGGTTGCCGGCCGGGAACCCCAAGCTACTCGTCGGTGTCGATGTAGTATCAAATTGATCTTCAGGGAACACTTACTCTGCCAAAAGTATCAACAAAGCAAGGGTGAGTATAGGGTGTACTCCGCAAGACTTATGGCTGGTGGAGTTGTTTTGCATAAACCCATCTTTGTTTACAAAACAAGAGAGAGAAGAAGCTCGTCTATTTATAATATTTTAAAAGGGGATAAGAGACCGACATCTCCAAGGTATTGATCATCATATTTTGATATCCACCAAATCATCATCATCTACCGACCAGGATCACCCCCTCGTACCCATGAGGAAGAATGCTTAAGCACACATTGATCTGCCAAGTTTTACGATTAGGTTATAGTTCTCTATGATCTTAGAATTCGGTCACCAAGCGTTCATAACTGTGAACACGGATTTTCGAAAATATTTAACCCTGCAAGGGTGTACAACTTTACCCACATATACCAACCGACTCTTAATGCCAACATTTTAGCCCTCTTCCTTGGAAGGCCGGCAGAGGGTGGTTGGCCACAACCTTTACCTTGCTTTCTCCGAGACCATGAGTCATGACTTAAGAATGGTTCCGCCGTGACGGGTCAAATCCTGAAACCGGTCGCTAGAGATGTGAAGCGAGGTTGGTTTACCAAGGGCGCTATCAACCCCAAGCAACAGGGTCCATGCTTCCCTACCTGTTATGAATGCACTTTCACCCGGCAAATCTTTCAAATGTTTTTCTATGCATATGTCGAATGGAACGCCCGAACTACATGACTCATGAAATCTACTAGGCAAGTTAATCAGGCGAGGGGTTCTCAAGCCCCGTGTGGTTGTACGCTCGTCTCGGTTCCAAAGGCAAGGACTCGGTTCCTAGTGGTGGCGGGCATGGGACTGGAAAAACCACATCCCACCATGGCCTCCCATACAAGCCTTAGCATGTTTAATCTCATATCACCTTTGATATCATCTCATCATGTTCTCCTGGCATACTAGATTCTCTGCATATGATACATCATATGGATGAACCAGCACTGACAGTTATGCATGGCTAAGCTGGACGCAGATATAAGCTCTAGCTGTGCACACAAGCTAAACCTAGTTATGCTAGGAGCAGTGGATCCGATAATATAAGCCCAAAGGGAGTAATGTAACAAATAGGATACTCTATATATCGGTAAAAGACCATGGTAGAATCATATGCATTATGGCAGAATTGAAATCCTTTCGAAATCATAGGATTATATAATGGTGGGGCTATGCTTGCCTTTTCCAGTTGATAAGAGATAAGCAGATCTTCGGAAGCCTTGTACTTTACTTGATTATAGTTGGTCAAGTATTTTTCATCAATCTTCTATGGTCTTGATATTGGTCTTCAATCTCGATCTCGATATCATATTCTACCGGGAAGAACCAAATAACCAAAAGAAAGGGAAAAAATCAACACATGGCATTGATGTAATTCTCAGACAAGGATGATGATAAGAAAAGTTAATTTGCATCAAAATGAAACTCTAAGGCAAGGTTTTCAAATTAATCGGAGTTCTGAGGGGTATAAACCCTAACTCGGAGAAAGCCCAGAATCACCCGTGAGGGGTTACTATGTTCTTCTATTTAAACTTGTCATGGAAGTTGTTAAACAATGCATGATTATAGTTGAGATAGGTAGATCTCATTTTTCTGAAAATTTTGATATATTATTTCTACTTTTCTGATTTAATATGAATTACTTATTAATTTTCTAGTATTTATCCTTTTTCTGAAATTTAATACAAAACTGGGAATAGTTTTGTCACTGAGGCTCTCCCTAGCCACAGAGGCTCACATAGGGGCCCCTTGACCACCTCAGCAGCCAGGCGGCAGGGTGGGGCCTGGACCAGGGCTTGACTAGGTCAGACCCCGCGCTCGCTAACGTCATGCAGACGTCAGCGTGACTTCACCCGACAGTGCCTCACAGATCGATGATGGATTGCGCGTCTGGGACCAAATCAGGAAGCGGGAGGGGTTACGTTCGACGCAGAGCATCATGAGGAAGCGACCAGCATAGGCTCCACCCATTTTGGGTCACCGGAGTGTCGCCGGCGACCATGTACTATGGCGGTATACGACGGAAGACAGCCAGGGAGGAGGGGCTAGGAGAGGTTCTGAAGAACCGTGAGCTCACCCAAATGGTTGAGGTAAGGTCAGAGAGGCAAGGCGAGGTCGTATTCCATGACAACAACAGCTGCCGGCATCGGGGACATAGCTTCCGATTGGGATGGTTAGGACCACGCCTGCTTTCTCTGCTAGGGGAAAAAGAACAAGGTAGACGAGGCGGTCACTGTGGTGTACCTAGCGGGGCTCGGGGTGCTCCAGAACAACGGCGCCCTAGAGCTCCGATGAGCTAGGGTTGAAGTGGATAAGGGAGAAGGAGGGAGAAGGGGAAATAGGGTTCGTTCTCTGCGGGTACATGGTCCTTACAGGCAGCAAGAGCGGCGGCCGCACGTATCTTGGCGAGGAGGTCATCGCAGCGACAGCCGACAGCTCCGGCGACACGCAGCAGCTCCTCGACGGCGTCCTTTAGGGGCGAGGTAGAAGAAAAGGAAAAGAGGCGAAGCGATACGGGCCAGCGATGGGCCACGCGTGGGCCGAGATGGGCTACGGTGCGCTGCGCTGATGTAGAACCCCCCGGGATTAGGGTTAAACTAACATCAGATCACCATCTAAGATAAGTTCAACCCCAAACACCAAACATCATAGTATGATTCGGTAACATTACAGAACACAGGGATTCAATAGCATAAGTTTAAACTCTTAACTGAGTAAGATATTAGATTTATAACAAACCAGAGGTCATAGACCCAACATTACATCACACAGCGAAAGAAAATATTTTTTTTCTACACAACAACTTAGCAAAAGGCCTAAGAGGCCATAAACAAAAGTGACGTCCATCAAATAGTCCTCAGGCTGCTACCTGGGACCCCCTACTACTCGTCGATGTCAACGTAGAAGCCACCTTCAGTCACAACTAGATCATCTGTAGAAAAACAACAATGGTGCAAGGCTGAGTATGAGAATGTACTCCGCAAGACTTAGATAACCTAGTATCTACATGCTCTGGCCAGAAAGGCTTTCTCTGGGTTTATTTTTGCAGAAATAAATCTTTATTTGTAAATAAGAGAGAGAAGAGGCTCGTCTACTCAGAATCTTTAAAAGGGATAAGATAGCGACTTCTTCATCTTGTTCATCACATCTTGATAACCACCAGCTTCATCAGAACCTCCTATCTAGGATCACCCCCTCAACCCAGAGGAAGCATCCTTAAGCTCACGTGGATCAACAAGTTTTATCATGGTTAAAGTTATCTATGACCTTAGAATCTGGTCACCAAGCGTTCATAACCGTGAACACGGCTTTTCGAAAAGATTAATACCCTGCAGGGGTGTACAACTTTACCCACATGTACCAACCGACTCTTAATGCGAAATATTATTAGCCCTCTTCCTTGGAAGGCCGGCAGAGGGTGGTTGACCACGACCTTTACCTTGCTTTCACCGAGATCATGAGTCACGCAATAAGTATGGTTTCCCCGTAACAGGTCAAATCCCGAAGTCGGTACTTAAAGATGTGAGGCGAGGTTTGTTCACCAAGGGCTCCATCGACCCCAAGTAACCCGGTCCTTACTTCCCTACCTATTATAATGCACCTCCATCACCTCCTCTTCCGAAAATGTTTTCAATGTGTATGCCAAATGGAAAGCCCGAACTATGTGACTCATGGAATCTACTAGGCAAGTTAGTCACTCGAGGGGTTCCCAAGCCCCGTGTGGTTGTACGCTCGTCTGGGTTCCAAAGTCAAGAACTCAGTTCCTAGTTGTGGCGACCATGGGACTACAAAAACCACACCCAACGTGGCCTCCCATACAAGCCTTAGCATGTTTAGTTATCTCCTTAGAGGATGTCACCATCTCCTACCTTTCTAGATTCTTCGGCATTTCTGATTCATCATTCGGATAGATCAGACGTTGTTACTATGCATGGCTAAGCTGTCGATCACAAAAGCTCTAGCAACGCTCAAATGCCAGACCTAGGTATGCAAGGAGCAGTGGATCAGGAGTATAAGGCTACAAGAGGGAAACTATGCAGCAGATAGGTAACACTAACCACTGACAAAAGACCACATTGGAATCGTGTGCATCATAGCGAGGAAGTAATATACTTTGTAAAAGTAGGTTTAGAATGAGAGGATATGCTTTCCTTCTCCGTCAGTAGACAGATATGGATCTTCGGTGTCGTTGACTTCAGCCTCGGGCTCGGATCCTATCGCAAAGAACCAACACCGGAAAGAAAGGCATCACTCAAAACATGTCATGTGCAATGCGCAATAAATATGGATGATATGACAAGTTAAATAATGTTGAAATGAACCCTAGAACATGCTTGGTCATTTTAAACGGGGTCCGGGAGGTCCAAACCCTAGAACAGGGGGATCCTCGGAATCACCTGTGGGGTTCAAATGGTTCTTCTAGTTAAACTTGTCATAAAAGTTGGTTAACAATGCATGATTGTATTGCTATTGCTTAGCTCTTATTTTTTTGAACATTTTGATATATTTTTTGTATTTTTCTGATAAATAGATAATTAGTTATTGATTTTACAAGATTAAATCAATTTCTAGAAAGATTAAACCAAATTAAATTTATTTACTACATCATTATGACGTCAGGGCCCTAACCCTAACTTTTCTCACCAAGGCTTTACCGAACCGCAGTGACTGACAGAGGGGCCCCAGGGCCACCTCAGCTAGCCATGCTGGCCAAGCTTGGTCAACAGCCACGCTGAGGCCACGTCGACGCCACCTAGACACCACGTTGGGCTCGCTGGTGACGTGTCGGCTGATGGCGAGGGACGGCGCTATAGGGCACGGGAGGAGGCGTGCTACGGCTCGTTCGAAAGAATGCACGGAGGAAAACCTAACTACGGCAGTGCCTCCAATTCTTGGTCATCGGAGCTTGGTCAACGACGACGGACGGCGGAAATGCTCTCTGATCTATGGTGCGGGTGCGGCACAGAGTGCTAGAGAGGGAAAGTAGGGTGCCTTGAGCACCGTATGCTCACCCTGGTGCGATTGATGGTGACAGCGAGGCGAGGCGGTGAACGGAGCAACGGCGAGGCAAGCGGCAGAGCACGTCAGTGTCGGGGAAGAAGCGGGCGATGCGGTCGATTGGCAGCACCCGGGATCGATTCCGTTGGCGAGGAAGACCGGAACGGTGAGACGGAGCTCGTGGTGGCCTCAAAAGGACCTGGGGTGGCCAGGGATGGCGACGAGCTGCCGGTAGGGTTTCGGGCCGGCAGCGGGAGAGGAAGAGGGAGGTCTGGGGAGAGAGGGTGAATGGATGAGGACGGCCAGGGCGACATCACGAGGATCTTATCCTCCCCAGAGGGCAGCGGGGCGCTGCGATTCGGGGCGAGGATCGGGTGACGGCGGCGCGGACACGCAGGAGCTTCAGCTCCGGCGTCGGCAGCGAAGACGACGAGAGACAGAGGCCGAAGCGGTATGGGCCGGCTCCTGGGCCCTGGGTGGGCCAGGTTGGGCTGCTGCGGGCTACGCAGCGCGGTAGAGAGAGAGGAGAGGGAGATGGGCCAGGGCCCAGCTGTGGCTGTTGCTGTTTTATTTTTTTCAAACTCTTTTCTTTTTCTAATTTCTGTTTTTCTCTTTTGTAATTTCATTTGGAATCTGTTTTGAATGATTCACAAATACAAGACTTTGTAGAAATATTTGAAATATTGTAGGGGCCCTATTAATCCTTTTGGACTCCAAACATTTTGTCATTTCAAAATTTAAAACTATTTGAATTGCTTTCAAAGGGAGAGGGAAAGGATAGGATTTTAGGGTTTGCATTATTCAAGAACTTGCTCACATGCATACTTTATTAAATTTAACACATGCATGCAATTCTTGAGTACTAATTACATATATTACAAGCTTGGGCTATTACAGCTCTACCCCCCTTACAGGAATCTCGACCCGAGATTCCTAAGTTTTAGAAAAGAAGGCAGGGTACTTAGATCGAAGACGATCTTCTCATTCGCAGGTTGCTTCATCCTCACGATGATACCACTGAACTTTCAGAAACTTGATGTTTTGACAACGAGTTTTGCGCTCGGTTTCATCAAGGATACGGACAGGATACTCACGATAAGTCAGATCCTTTTGGAGATCAAGAATTTGGTGATAAACACCACGGACAGGATCTTTGAAGCAACGCTTGAGTTGAGACACATGAAACATGTCATGCACCTCAGGGAAGTTTACAGGCAGCTCCAATTGATATGCAAGTTTACCTTGCTTGGAAAGAACGTGAAAAGGAGCAACATAGCGAGGAGCTAGTTTGCCTTTGATACCGAAACGATGGACACCCTTTAAAGGAGTGACCCGAAGATAAGCTTGATCACCAACTTCATATTCAACATGTTGATGGTGACGATCATGATAGCTTTTCTGGCGAGACTGAGTAGTTTTCAAATGGTCTCGAATGATACGAACTTGATCTTCTGCTTCCTGGATCATATCCGGACCAAAGAAATTTCTTTCGCCGGTTTCTGACCAGTTTAAAGGAGTACGGCAGGTTCTTCCATATAGGAACTGGAATGGTGCCATTTCTATACTGGACTGATAAATGTTGTTGTAGGAGAACTCAGCAAAAGGAAGGCATTTCTCCAAGTCCTTGCCAAAAGATATGACACACGCTCTTAGCATGTCTTCAAGGATTTGATTCACTCTTTTGGTCTGACCACCGGTGCTAGGATGATAATCTGTATTGAAGGACATACGGGTTACCATAGCTTGTTGGAAACTTGTCCAGAACCTTGAGGTGAACAAACTCCCTCAATCAGAGATTATTTTCTTTGGTACCCCATCAAGGACAACTATTTGAGAGATATACAGATCTGCTAACTGACTAGCATTGATGCTCTCGCGAACAGGTAGAAAGTGAGCAACCTTTGACAAGTAGTCAATGATTAGTCAGATGGCATCATTTCCTTTTTGAGTCTTAGGAAGACTAGTAATGAAATCCATACCAACTTTATCCCATTTCCACTTAGGGATTTTATGTGGTTGCAGTAGACCAGCAGGTCTTTGGTGCTCAGCCTTGATGCGACGATAAACGTCACATTCTGCAACAAAACGAGCGATATCCTTCTTCATACGAGACCACCAGAATCTTTGACGAAGATCCCGATACATCTTGGTACCTCCAGGATGGATAGAAAGAAGTGATTCATGAGCTTCGGTAAGAATTATCTGCTTCAAGTCATTTCCATTTGGTACTACCAAACGTGTATCGAAATATAGTACACCTTCCTCGTTAACAAAGAAACATTTAGCAACTCCGCTAGCAATGTTCTCTTTAATTGAGTCCATCTCAGGATCTTGCCTTTGAGCAGCTTTGATCTGATCCTCTAGAGAAGACTTCACTTCAAGAGTAGAAAGGAATCCACGAGGAACTACTTCAAGATTCAATCGAGCAAATTCCTCATGAAGAGAAGGTTGAGATTGTTTGATCATCAGGGTATTGCAATAAGACTTACGGCTCAGCGCATCAGCAACGACATTGGGTTTGCCAGATTGATAGTTGAGACCCAAATCATAGTACTTGATGAGTTCCAACCATCTTCTTTGCCTGAGATTCAGATCAGGTTGTGTGAAAATATACTCAGACTTTGATGATCCGAGTATAACTCGCAACGACTACCGAGAAGGTAGTGTCGCCATTGCTTAAGAGCATGAACAACAGCTGCAAGTTCAAGATCATGAGTCGGGTAGTTGTTCTCATGTGGTTTTAGCTAACGGGAGGCATAAGCCACCACATGCCCATCTTGCATCAACACACATCCGAGACCTTCGTGGGAAGCATCATAGAAGACAACAAAGTCTTTGCTGGTGTCTGGGAGAACCAACACCGGAGCAGTTGTTAACTTGGTTTTCAACATCTGGAAGCTTTCTTCAGCCTTATCAGACCATTCAAACTTCTTATCCTTATTAAGAAGATTTGTCATCGGCTTTGCAATTCTGGAGAAATTCTCGATGAATCAACGGTAATAACCAGCTATCCCTAGAAAACTTCGGACATCCTTAACGGATTTGGGAGACTCCCAGTCGAGGACAGTTTGGACCTTGTCGGGGATAACAGCAACCCCTTGGGTGGAAACAACATGACCAAGGAATACGAGCTCTTGTAACAAAAACTCACATTTGGAGAACTTGTCATAGAGACGATGTTCTCAGAGTTTTGTTAACACCAAACAAAGATATTCAGCGTGCTCTTCTTCAGTCTTGGAATAGACCAGAATATCATCGATGTACACCACGACGAACTTGTCAAGATATTCCGTGAAGATAGAATTCATGAGCCGCATAAAAGTGGATGGAGTGTTGGTAATACCAAAGGACATGACTGTATACTCGTAAAGACCGTAATGAGTGGTGAAAGCAGTCTTTGGAATATCTTCCTTACGGATCTTTATCTGGTGATACCCTGACCTCAAATCCATTTTGGAAAAGACAGTGGCACCACTTAACTGATCAAAGAGATCATTGATCCTAGGGAGAGGATACTTATTCTTGATAGTCACAACATTGAGTGGGCGATAATCCACAACCAGACGCGGTATATTGGTATCCCCCTTCTTAACAAATATGGTAGGACATCCCCAAGAAGATGTGATGGGATGAATGTATTCTTTTCCTTCTAACACCTCTAATTGCTTCTTCAACTCCACAAGCTCATGAGGAGGCATACGGTAGGGTCTTTTAGAAACAGGAGCAGTTCCAGGAACTAGCTCTATGACAAACTTCACACTTCGATCAGGTGGCATGCCAGGCAACTCCACAGGAAAGACATCCAGAAACTCACAAACCACGGAAACATCTTGAATCTCTAATGGAGGTAGAACTTCAAGATCATACAACTCTGCTTCAGGAATAGATACAGCTGAAGGAGATAGTGACCCTACGGTCCAATACTTTACTGTTATGCCAGCAGGACTGGTTAGAGACACAGACTTGGTTGTACAATCGAGAATAGCTTGATAGCGGGTCAGCCAATCCATGCCCAGAATGATGTCAATATCAGTTAACTTGAGGGCAATAAGGGAGGTGGGGAAAAGTTGAAATGAAACTTCGATTAGATTCCCATCACTAACCATGGTGGAACACTACCTAGAACCAGGAGGCTGAACTAGCAGAGGAACAGACAACACCTCAAAACTTATCCCATGCATTTGAGCAAAATCTTGTGACATGAATGAATGCGATGCTCCAGAATCAAACAAAACTTTAGCTGGAATCTGATTGATACGAAGCTTACCCGTGATGACGCTTGGATCTTCCTGAGCCTCCTCAACAGAGATATGGTTCAGGCGACCTCTTCCAGCACCTTTGCATAATGACCAGGCTGACGACAGTTGAAGCATATAAAACCTGATCCAGTACCTGTAGTAGGGTTATTTGATCCACCAGCATTGTTTGGAGCAGCATTCATACGGGAAGCATATCCAGAGGACCTTGAGGTGTAAGGAGCACGTGGCACAGCACTGTAAGACATGAAGACACGACACTTCTTATTGGTAGAACCAGCCTTGTTGTACCCCTCCTGAGGAGTCTTACGAGTTTCTTCATACTCCACTTTTCCACTCTCGGCCTTCATAGCCTTATTGACAAGACCTTGGAAGTTACCAAAGTCCATGAGGTGGATATCATGGCGAACCTCAGGATCCAGTCCCTTGCAGAACAGAGCTTGCTTCTTTGCATCAGTGGAAACCTCTTCAGTAGCATAGCAGGCAAGACGATTGAAGTTGCGCTAGTAATCACACACGGAACCAGTGCCCTGCTTAAGCTTGAGGAACTCATCTCTCTTCTGATCCATCAAACCCTCCGGAATATGGTAAGCTCGAAAGGCTTCAGTGAACTCTTGCCATGTAACAACATGTTGAGCCTCTTGCATAGCCAAGAAATTTTCCCACCAGGAGTTAGCTGCTCCCTCCAGATGATAGGCACCAAAAGTCACCCAATCAGCTTGAGCAACATGACCAACCTAAAGTTTGTGCTCCATAGTGCAAAGCCAGTAGTCTGCATCAAGTGGCTTAGTGGAATAGCTGAAGACTGGCGGAGTGAGACGTGTGAAGTCCTTGATACCAATTTGATTGTTTTGGCATTGAGCAGTGTTGCGCTCAATCCTTTCAAAGAGCCTCATGTTGTCAGCACGGTTGGTTTTGTACATGACCATGAGTTTAACCATGGACGGTGGTGGAGGAAGGTTGGAAGATTCACCCTCATTTGCAGCACCACGAGCATGAGCACGGGTACAGGCACGAGAGGTATCACCCATCCTGAAAGAATGAGAAAAGGTTAGACAAGGGATTCAAAGGAACAGGACGGAAAGATGAACAAAGAGAACTTGATATAAATGTATCATATTATCAAGCATGGTAGCATCAAAGCATACTAACGTATACACTAACTAGCTGACTTACAAACCATAATAATGGAATTCTAAGATGTTACACACCAAGCAAAAATGAGATATCTTGGAACTCTGAGAATAGCAACCAAGTACGGAGTACTTTAGAAGAACAACCCCAAAACCATGATTCTAAAAGTTTTGAGATATGAGGTAAGGAATGAAAACCTTTTCAAACCAAATAGGTTAAGAAGAACTCCAGCATCAGAAACACACCAAAGAAGGAGTAAAAAGAATCCTAGTCAGAGTTTCTACAAATAATATTTAACTTTCAAATAGCTTTATCAACTTCTAGACTCAACATCGACCAATAAAAGGGTTTCCTACAGGAAGTCCTACTCTGATACCAAAACCTGTAGCACCCCCCGGGATTAGGGTTAAACTGACCTCGGATCACCATCTAAGATAAGTTCAACCCCAAACACGAAAGATCACAGTATGATTCGGTAACATTACAGAACACAGGGATTCAACAGCATAAGTTTAAACTCTTAACAGAGTAAGATATTAGATTTATTACAAACTAGAGGTCATAGACCCAACATTACATCACATAGTGAAAGCAAATATGTTGTTATACACAACAACTTAGCAAAAGGCCTAAGAGGCCATAAACAAAAGTGTCGTCCATCCCATAGTCCTCAGGCTGCTACCTAGGACCCCCAACTACTCGTCGATGTCAACGTAGAAGCCACCTTCAGTCGCAACTAGACCATTTGTAGAAAAACAACAATGGCGCAAGACTGAGTACGAGAATGTACTCCGCAAGACTTAGATAACCTAGTATCTACATGCTCTGGATAGAACGGCTTTCTGTGGGTTTATTTTCGCGGAAAGCAATCTTTATTTGTAAACAAGAGAGAGAAGAGGCTCGTCTACTCAGAATTTTTTAAAAGGGATAAGATAGCGACTTCTTCATCTTGTTCATCACATCTTGATAACCACCAGCTTCATCAGAACCTCCTATCTAGGATCACACCCTCAACCCAGAGGAAGCATCCTTAAGCACACGTGGACAAGTTTTATCATGGTTAAAGTTATCTATGATCTTAGAATCTGGTCACTAAGCGTTCATAACCGTGAACACGGCTTTTCAAAAAGATTAATACCCTGCAGGGGTGTACAACTTTACCCACACATACCAACCGACTCTTAATGCCAAATATTATTAGCCCTCTTCCTTGGAAGGCCGGTAGAGGGTGGTTGACCACGACCTTTACCTTGCTTTCGCTGAGACCATGAGTCACGCAATAAGTATGGTTCCGCTGTAACGGGTCAAATCCCAAAGTCGGTACTTAAAGATGTGAGGCGAGGTTGGTTCACCAGGAGCTCCATCGACCACAAGCAACCCGGTCCACGCTTCCCTGCCTGTTATGATGCACCTCCATCACCTCCTTTTCCGAAAATGTTTTCAATGTGTATGCCAAATGGAAAGCCCAAACTATGTGACTCATGGAATCTACTAGGAAAGTTAGTCACTCGAGGGGTTCCCAAGCCCCGTGTGGTTGTACGCTCGTCTCGGTTCCAAAGGCAAGAACTCAGTTCCTAGTGGTGGTGAGCATGGGACTACAAAAACCACACCCAACGTGTCCTCCCATACAAGCCTTAGCATGTTTAGTTATCTCCTTCGAGGATGTCACCATCTCCTACCTTTCTAGATTCTCCGGCATTTCTGATTCATCATTCGGACAGATCAGATGTTGTTACTATGCATGGCTAAGCTGTCGATCACAGAAGCTCTAGCAACGCTCAAATGCCAGACCTAGGTATGCTAGGAGCAGTGGATCAGGAGTAGATGGCTACAAGAGGGAAACTATGCAGCGGATAGGTAACACTAACCACTGACAAAAGACCACATTGGAATCATGTGCATCATAGCGAAGAAGTAATATACTTTGTAAAAGTAGGTTCAGAATGAGAGGCTATGCTTGCCTTGTCCGTCAGTAGACAGATATGGATCTTTGGTGTCGTTGACTTCAGCCTCGGGCTCGGATCCTATCGCGAAGAACCAACACCAGAAAGAAAGGCATCAATCAAAACATGGCATGTGCAATGCGCAATCAATATGGATGATATGACAAGTTAAATAATGTTGAAATGAACCCTAGAACATGCTTGGTCATTTTAAACGGGGTCCAGGAGGTCCAAACCTAGAACAGGGGGATCCTCGGAATCACCTGTGGGGTTCAAATGATTCTTCTAGTAAAACTTGTCATGAAAGATGGTTAACAATGCATGATTGTATTGCTATTGCTTAGCTCTTATTTTTCTGAAAATTTTGATATATTATTTGTATTTTCTGATAAAAAGATAATTAGTTATTGCTTTTATAAGATTAAATCAATTTCTGGAAATATTAAACCAAATTAAATTGATTTACTACATAATTATGACGTCAGGGCACTAACCCTAACTTTTCTCGCCGAGGCTTTACCCAGCCGCAGTGACTGACAGAGAGGCCCCAGGGCCACCTCAGCTAGCCATGCTAGCCAAGCTTGGTCAACAGCCACGCTGAGGCCACGTTGACGCCACCTAGGCGCCACGTTGGGCTCGCCGGAGACGTGTCGGCTGACGACGAGGGACGGCGCTACAGGTCACGGTAGGAGGCATGCTACGTCTCGTTCGAAAGAGCGCACGGAAGCGAACCTAACTACGGCGGCTCCTCCGATTCTAGGTCACCGGAGCTTGGTCAACGACGATAGACGGTGGCGATGCTCTCTGATCTACGGCGTGGGTGCGGCACATAGCGCTAGAGAGGGAAAGGAGGGTGCCTTGAGCATCGTATGCTCACCCCGGTGCGATTGATGGTGACAACGAGGCGAGGCGGTGACCGGAGCAACGGCGAGGCGAGCGGCGGAGCACGTCGGTATCGGGGAAGAAGCGGGTGATGCGGTCGATTGGCAGCGCCCGGGATCGATTCCATTGGCGAGGAAGACCGGCATGGTGAGGCGGAGCTCATGGTGGGCTCAGAAGGACCTAGGGTGGTCGGGGACGGCGATGTGCTGCCGGTAGGGTTTCAGGCGGGCAGTAGGAGAGGAAGAGGGAGGTTTGGGGAGAGAGGGGGAATGGATGAGGACGGCCAGGGCGACGTCACGAGGATCTTATCCTCCCCAGAGGGCGGCGGGGAGCTGCGATTCGGGGTAAGGATCGGGCGACAGCGGCGCGAACACGCTGGAGCTTCGGCTTTGGCGTCCGCAGCGAAGACGACGAGTGACAGAGGTCGAAGCGGTATGGGCCGACTACAGGGCCCCGGGTGGGCTAGGTTGGGCTGCTGCGGGCTGTGCAGCGCGGCAGAGAGAGAGGAGAGGGAGATGGGCCACAGCCCAGCTGCGGCTGCTGCTGTTTTATTTTTTTCAAACTCTTTTCTTTTTCTGATTTCAATTTTTCTCTTTTGTAATTTCATTTGGAATTTGTTTTGAATTATTCACAAATACAAGACTTTGTAGAAATATTTGAAATATTGTAGGGGCCCTATTAATCCTTTTGGACTCCAAACATTTTGTCATTTCAAAATTCAAAACTATTTGAATTGCTTTCAAAGGGAGAGGGAAAGGCTAGGATTTAAGGGTTTGCATTATTCAAGAACTTGCTCACATGCATACTTTATTAAATTTAACACATGCATGCAATGCTTGAGTAATAATTACATATATTACAAGCTTGGTCTGTTATAGCTGAGCAGCAAGGAGAGAGGGAAAGAGAGATGGGCCGGCCTGGGCTGCACTCTGGCTCCAGTTTTTCTTTCCGAAAACATTTTCCAATTCGGTTTTCTATTTTCTGTTTATATTTCAAATTCAAATATGTTTTGGGTATTTCAAAAGTACCAGAAAGCTTTATAAAATATATGAAATAGTGTGGGCCCTTTTAATCCATTTGGGCTCCATAATGTTTGGTAGTTTTCAAAATTCAAAACATTTTGAATCGGTTTCTTAATTGGTTTCTTAGAGAGGGAGGGAATTAGGGTTTAGGTTTTTACTTTAACTTTCTTAGTTGCATTATTTTTATATGATGCTCATGATGCACAATCAAAACCCTAATTGTAGATTAGCTAAAATTGGGGTGTTACATGCCTCAATAGGGATTTTCCTGCTCCAGCATCAGTAAAACCGGATCCAAAGTGGTAGTATTCCTCATCTGTGTATCAGATCTCATCAGAGAGAACAGATTAAGATTTTTCCTCCCCGCTACTTCCACTTCAGGAGTTGGTTGGGTGGGTTTAGGGTTTTCCAAGACCTTGAAATCATCTACCTCCGCAGATACAGTATATCTCGATTGTTCTTCCGCCATGATCGTCTCCTCAGGGGTGGGTTGAGCGGGTTCAGCGAAACCGAGATAGATATTGATCTTGCCGATTGTCATGATGGTGTAGGTCATCATGGGATCCTTTGCCGGAATCCAGGTATCATCGAGAAGAACGATAGGGAAATCACTGGCATAGAGAATGCGACCGATGGTGACTATTTTTTCGATTCCCGCACGCGTAGATTCTGCCCGAAACGAATGTCCAAAGGTCGCCTGCCCCATGGTGGGTTCGAACTGTCGTCGGATTGATGAAAAGTATGCCATAGGGAGTTCTAAGAACGTTGAGAAAGATAGAGTGTGAGCCATACGGTGTTTCGGGGATGGTGAGCACAAGCTTACCTAGGTTCAGATCTAAATGTAGTGATCGGATCCTACTCCTTCTAGCAACCCAGTAATATATCGGGAGATCCGGATATTATAGAGGATTAAAAAAGAGGTTCGCATGCGCGAGTAGATTGTGGTTGTCTATGATTGTTCCCTAAAGGCTCCCGCCGGTCGGGTTTATAAAGGCATCAATACCTAGGGTTATAGTCGATACCTATCGGTGTACGTTACAGAGTCAGTACGAGTTACAACTTAGACTTCAAGTAATACTACATGACTAAGTCGGTAAGTCTTCTAGGCTTCGTCATAGCCGGAAGTGACTCCGTTTTCTTTCCCGGACTGAGCTGCACATGGAGAATAGCTCTAACCCATTAGTGGGCCACCCTGTTCAGCGAGTCCTATGGGTATAGCCAGAAAATATAACCCCAACAATGGATGCACCCTACTTGTCGATCTCATGGGGCCCCTTGAAGTTTTTGGTTTATCACTCATTGTGGACGAGGTACCCGAAGAACTTGGGCTCGAGTTGGTTGAAGGTGCTAGACCAAGCTCAGGCGACAGCCCTGTCATCGAGGATGTACCGCATGTTGCTTATGACTACTGTGGAGGCCTATTGTTTGGTGATGATGTGCGTGTCGACGTTGAGAGGCTTACCTGTTCGAAGTCGTCCATTTACCGGGTGCACCAAGTTGCTGGATATCGTGTGTTTTGCACATGAAGGGGGAGGTGGTGCGCAATTCTACCTATTTTGTGATGCACACTAGGCATAGGATGTCACACGACAGTGCGGCGTGCAGGACAAGAGGACCCCTTCACTGTCTGCACCTTTTAGCTTCTACTCAAATGCCCTCCTACCAAGGCAAAAAATGAAGGGAATATGCCCGAGAGGAAATAATAAAGTGGTCATTATCTTATTCCTTGTTTATGATAAATTTTTATTTTGCATGCTATAATTGTATTAATCAGAAACATTAATACTTATGTGTTTAATAAACAGATAAAGAGTTCCTAGTTATGCCTCTCATATAAACTAGCTCGTTGATTAACAAGATGATAAAGGTTTCCTGATCATGGACATTGGATGTTGTTAATGACGAGGTCACAACATTGGTGGAATGATATGATGAACATTAATCCAAAGTATAATAATACAATCAAAGTCATTATGTTTAAATTTCTATAACATCATTACAAGTAACTTTAGTCCTTATACCATGAGATTATGTCAATTACTAACAAAGGAAGAGTATATTGATAACATCAAACATCACACCATAAAAGGGTGACTATAAACATGGGTTCAGATACTCTGATAGTGTTATGTAGAGGCTCATGCATCAAGAGTGGGTTTTGTCCATCCCAATAATGGAGATATATACTCTGGGCCCTCTCGGTGATATCACATTGACATAGCTTGCAAGCAAGTGATGAGGATCACTAGAATGTTATATCCTGAGAACGAGAAAAGAGTACATGTCGGTAACGAGATTAAACTAGGTATGGGGATACCGGTGATCGAAGCTCGAACATGTAAAATATCGCGAGACAAAGGGATTTAGTTACAATGTTCAAGGTTCACACGATCACAAGAAGTCATTGTTGAATGTGTAGGAGTCAGTACGGATCTCTAGGTCCCGCTACTGATTATTGATTGGAGAGGGGTCTCAATCATGTCTGCATTATTCACGTAGTGTGACACAATTAAGGGATACTAACTCCATTTGGAGCAAATAAGATGCTAGATAAAGAATATCAAAGCGCTGGAATTGTTTCAGGTGAAATTGCTTAAATTGGTTCTGCATGTGAAATTGAAATGTTGCATGGGGTTTTATGTGAATGTTTGTTAATTAATGTAATTATCACAATTCTAAATAAAATAAATAAAAGAGTTTTATTAAATGAGATATTACATTAAATTTGGTGGAAATTTAATGGATGTGAGTGGAATTTTGAGTGGAGGAGTTTTTATGTGAGGGGAGGCATGTTTATTTGAGTGGGAGCTCCACCCACATGAATTATGGAAGAGGTGGGGGAACCACCATGGCCACGATGCCATGGGAGGTGGATTCCCCCTTCTCCCTATAAATGTTCTCCCTCTCCTCCTCTCATCTCAAACCTCCTCGCGAAGGATCTCTCTCCCCCTCTAGATTATTTCCCATGGTCTCGGCGTAGCGAGATACATGTTCCCGGTGGCTTTTTCTAGAGCAAGGATTTGCTTCTTTCGATGCTTTGCTAGAGTGAGGACTCGGAGTTTGTTGGGGTACCAGATGTGTGTGCGATCATGGATGCACCAATGCTTTGCAGTGCTGAACTTGCTGGTGTTGTACCTGCTGGACTTCATCACGATCTTGAGATCGGCAAGTGAATGACTACATCATCCACGAGAACCAATCTCGTAATGCTTTGTCAGTCTTCGAGGGTAAGTTCTCTATGTATGTATATCTACCCGTTGCTTGTATCTAGATAGATTGATCTTGGTGCTCAGTTGTTCATATCGTAGATATTTTTTCCTTTTCTATGCTATGAACCCAATAGTGGTATCAGAGCCGGATCTATGCGTAGATGCTTTGCACGGGTAGTATACATATGGTTGTGTGGGCGCTGATGGTCACGTTATTGCTTCTTATGTGTATTTCGTATATTGGTGGCATTGTGGGATGAAGCGGCCCGGACAAACTTTACATGTCCTTTGAGACATGTTTCATGCTTGACATGCAACTAGTTTTGCATAAGTTGCTTGCGGGTGTCTGTCTCTCCTACTATAGTAAATATCTGATTTATAACGATTTGCCAAAAATTTGATTATCATTGTTGTGGTTCCATGTTCGTAGGTATGAACAGTTCTATCTTCGAAAGCCCTCCGCCATGTAAAAACATGAAAAAGATAAATTAGAGGCGTCTAGTTTTTTGGTTTGTCGGGCAAGTACTATGATATGGTAGTATTATAATTTGTAGTATGGTTTGATACTATTGGAAATTAGTGTAAGTTCCATAGACCTTGGCCATACACATATAGTAATGATAAATATCATACCACGATGCACAAGATAATGATCAAGTGTAAGAACCATATCGTATCACTTTTAGCATATGATGTTTGTTTGCATCTTATATTGCTTTTTGGCGCTTTAGTGGCATTATAAGATGATCCCACATTTAAATATCAAGATAAAAATGTGTTCTTCCTTTAGTATGCACCATTGAGAAAGTTTGTCATTTCGAGACACCACGTGATGATCAGGTGTGATAGACTCAATGTTCGCATACAACGGGAGTAAGATAGTTTTACAAACGCGAGTACTAAGGATCTTACTTGGATAGCCTAGCATGTACAGACATGGCCTTGGCACACGAACCGAAAGGTAAAGAGTGAGTCATATGGTTGATATGATGACCATCTAGATGCTCGCCTTTGAACCTACAACAACTTACGTGATGATCGGTCTTGTTGTAGTGGTTCTAGTTCATGTAATCACCAAAATGACTCGAGGGATGTTGGTTTTGAGTGGGAGTTTAGGTAGTAATATGATTAAAGTTGAACTCAGTTTATCATAAATTAAATCAAATTGAATTTACATAATTTGTTATAGTCATTGGCATCCGTTCACTACTTTATGCTTAGTTATAGTTGAGATAATAAAACTATAAAATTATGGATATTTACTTTACAAACTGGAATCATATTGTTTTGACTGTCAATCTAAAGTTTAAAAGTCCTATTCCAAACTTTCACCAAACTCCATTTACTCCATGAAGTTTAATAAGTAGTATTAAATCAAGACTAACAATTCCAGTGTTAGTATCTATATATCATGTTTTCCTCCATGACACTTGATATTCAAAAGTTCATTTAGTATCAAGGTTATCTAGGAGCTGAAAGGATTGTTTCAGAAACCATCATGTGTGGAAGATATTGCGATATCTTAAACCATGTTTTGGTTGGAAAATGATAGAGTATAATTTAGCAAAATACATGTTCTCATATTATATGAGAATTTGCGAAGGTTGGAGGCACTAGGTGTCCTAATCCTCCAAAAAGGTTTTCGGAACTAACATTACACTCGTGATTCACCTTAATAAGATATAGTAGCTTGATCATGAAAGTTGTGAAATATTTGAAAATGTTCAAAGACATTCAAGATGCAGTGGAAAATCATTATAACAAGAAAATAAAAAGTTTATGATTGGATCATAAATGAAGATATTTGAGTTAAAAGTTCGAAAAACACCTAAGATTTGAGGAATTGTTCCATGGATTTGCATTTCCTTAAACACCATAGGAGTATGGAGTATTCGAGATATGTAATAAAACCTTGTTTGACATGGTAAGATCAAAGGTATTATTTATAAAACTGCCATTATATTTTAAAGATTAAAGCTTTAGAGACTACCGCTTTTACACTAAAAAGAGCACCATCATGATCCGTTGAAATAACACCATATGAGTTATGGTTTGGGATAAAACCCGAGTTATCCTTTATTAAATTTTGGTACGCTAGGCATAAGTAAAATGTTTATAACCAAAGTCGGATAAGCACGGCTTTGCAGGTTATCCCATAGAATTTGTTGGGTATTCCTCCATAACACCTAGGACAAAAGAATCTGTCGCTTGGAACGTCAAGTTTCTTAAGAAGGAATTTTTCGCAAAAGTTAAGTGGGAGGACAATAGAACTTTGATTAGTTTTATGAACCTAAGCAACATGTGCTATGTAGCACAGCGCCGAAAAGTGTCCTGAAGGCGGCCACAACGCTCATGGTTCTCTTGGTTAGAAAGGTTGTAATCTCGGAGATTTGAGTTTCTATTGAACCAAGTAGGTCGGGAGACCATCAAATAGTAAGATTTGAAGAACAAGTCGTTATTGTTTTGACAATGATGAACCGACTACATGCAAATAAGCAATGATAGGACCTAACTCCATCAAATGAATAGAAGTCATAAAGAATCCATGATGGTTTCCATAAACAAGAAATCAAGTTTTTGAACTTGGAAGACCCTCCGGAAAGGCATGAAGCCTATCGATCGTATTTGGATCTATAAAGAAATAGACATGGATGTTTCACATCTATGAAATAGTCGACATGCCAGAAAAAAATGTATGACAATGTTCAAGGAGTTGACTATGACAAGATTTGATCTTTCATAGCGATATTTAGTCTGGACGGATTATTTTAGCAACCACTACATATAATTTTGGTATATTGTAGTTGAACAAACAAATCAAAGTTCTTATAGTAGAATGGTTACCTAGGACGCGTACGCGACACGGTCCAAAAGGTTTTGTTAATTCAAAGGATGCTAAAAAGGGCATGCAGACTTCAATGGTTTAAGTAAGCATAACGGAGTTGGAATCTTCACCGTGATGAAACTGTTAAAAGTGTTTAAGTTCATCGGAGACGATGAAGATGCTTGTATTTGTAAGAAATTAAGTGGGAGCGCTAAGACATATTTCTAATATATTATGTGAAAGACATATTTTTGATTGGAAATGATGTATGTTTTATTGACATGGGTTAAGAATTTCATTAAAATTTGATTTTGATGAAAGACTTAGGAATAACCCAAATATTAGGCATGAATGTCTATATGGATAGATTGAGGCGCTAATATGGTTGTGTCAGAAGTACATAGATGAGATATTAGAAGAGTTCAATATGGAAACGACAAGAAAGGTTCTTGTCGCATGGAAAAGGGTTGAATCAAGATTCAAGTGTATTGACACTTGGTAAGTGAAACGAGACTCAAGTGTTTTGACACTGGGTGAGTGAAATCACAAGAATATTTTGATCAATCATACCATGATATGTACACATCCATATATGTCCTATTCTCTAAAAGTTATGATCATATACCGGAATGACTCATAATATGACCATTGGACAATAGTAAGTATATTCTTAGGATCTTCGGAAGAACTAAGAATATATTTATGTAAAGATGACAAACAGTTACAAATAGTTCATTGTAAAGTGTTACATTGTTACTAGTTTTTTCACAAGATACAAATTAAGTTTATCTCAATTTAAACTATGGGTGGCACAATGAAATGGAAAGGAGATTCGATGATGTATTTAGATGAGTTCCAATGTTAAGACATTATGAAGGATACTACAACAAAAGGCTAAGTATATGACTGATATTGTACCACTAAAAGAGAGCATTTGTGTGAAGTAGTTTTGTCGTGGGAATGGCCACGGTAGATGCTGTGATTGGCAGCGAGTAGTAGAACGAGGGGCAAGGGCGACCAGCCATCTGCGGTGCGAGATGAGGGCAGAGACACAAGGTTTTACCCAGGTTCGGGCCCCCGAAGGGTAAAGACCTACTCCTGCTAGATTGTATTATCGAGATATTACAGTGGGCAAGCTCTACGTCTAAACGGCGAGTCGATGGTGTGTATGAAGGAACATGAGTGTTATGGGTACCCTAGAGAATATATTTATGTAAAGATGACAAACAGTTATAAATTTTTCATTGTAAAGTGTTACATTGTTACTAGTTTTGCCACAAGGTACAAATTAAGTTTATCTCAATTTAAACTATGGGTGGCACAATACAATGGAAAGGAGATTCGATGGTGTATTTGGATGAGTTCCAATGTTAAGACATTATGACAGATACTACAACAAAAGGCTAAGTATATGACTGCTATTGTACCACTAAAAGAGGGCATTTGTGTGAAGTAGTTCTGTCGTGGGAATGGCCACGGCAGATGCTATGATTGGCAGCGAGTAGTAGAACGAGGGGCAAGGGCGGCCAACCATCTGCGGTGCGAAATGAGGGCAGAGACACAAGGTTTTACCCAGGTTCGGCCCCCTGGAGGGTAAAGACCTACTCCTGCTAGATTGTATTATCGAGAGATTACAGTGGGCAAGCTGTGTGGCTAGACGGCGAGTCGATGGGGTGTATGAAGGAACATGAGTGTTATGGGTACCCTAGGGAGGGTTATATAGGGACACCACGCTAGGGTTTACAGATCTAAAACCGAGTTGGATACGGACTCGGAGGGGTTTGACCTAATCCGACTGGCCTAGCTACGCTTCTAGGCCTTCAGCTTTGAGTCGCCTGGATCCTTCTTGGGTCATGATCCAGTCGCCGTCCTTCAGGCCCACTCGCTGAGAGTATGATCCAGTAGGGAACGTCCTGCTGGGTATACCCCACTCGGCATATCCCCATTAGTAGTCCTCGAGGCCATCGTTGATTCGTCGCAGGTATTCTTTGGCAGTCAGAGTATACGGGTCCAATTTGGACCCCCAGTCGAATCGGTGGTGGACTCTTTCAATGAAGGAAATATTCCTCAACATAGATCTTCAGTCGCAACATCGGCGACTAGTCAAATCACCAATTTGGCAAGTAGTTGAGTCATAGCTTTGGCGAATGTGTCGGCGAGTCGAGTAGACAAAGTTGGACCGACATTTTTGGTCAAACTAGCCGTTGGGTAATCCAACGGTAATATCGGTGTAATCACCACGCAGTAACGGCTCCTCCGAAATTGGTGGGAGGAAACCGCTATATAAGGAGAGTGATGGGGGAGTTTGTGAACCTTCCTCGCATTTCCTCCAGTCCTGGCGCATCCCTCAGTCTCCCATTTCCTCCCGATCCGGAACTTCTAGAGTGAGTTAGCGAACCCAGATCTTCGATTCGATGGCGCCCTCGAAGGAACTGTGGGGCAAATCCAAGTGCACCAGGGCGATGCTGAAATCCTTCGAAGACGCGGGGATCCTCTGCGCCGGAAGATGGTGAATCCCATCGGCCGGAGAGGTGGAGCCGGATCCTCGTGTCGGCGAATTCATCTACTTCACCAGCCACCTGGAGAGGGAGTTGGGATTCCCCACCTCGATATTCTTCAGGAGGTTCTGCGCCTACTACGCCATCAAGCCCTCCGATCTAGGGCCTCACAGCATCGATCAGCTAGCCATTTTCATGGCGTTCTGAGAGTGCTACCTAGGGTGTCGCCCCTACTTACTGTTGTGGCAGGAACTGTTCCATGGCCGCGTCGGACATGAATGGACCGGCGGCCCGATGCTGGCGGCGGGCGGCCTCACATTTCAGTTGAAGAACAAGTCCCCCTTCCTTGACCTCATGCTGTCGAAGAAGGCGGCCAGCGAGTGGAAGAACATTGGTTTTATGTCAGCAAGTCGACCCCGGACGACGAGGTGCCTCTCCTAGCATATACCGCCGAGCGGAGTGAGCCACGCTGGATGCAGGTGGATGAGATGCTAATGACAACTCGGTAGCTCAAGAAAGACGGGCCCGACACTACTAGGACAACGGCTATAGGTATTCCACACATCCGTGGCGCACGTGCTAGTGGTGCCCCACGGGTAAAATAGGTGTGAAGCACTGCCCACAGGTGCCCTACGGCTAACAGCCGTAAGCATGGCGCACATGGGGATGGTGCACAGGTGGGCCAGGGCACAGGTGGCCGTAGCACACATACTCGTAGCGCACTAGGTCAAGGTGCGCTACGGATGTGAAACTTAGCTGTAGCGCACACTGACCTAGTGCGCTATGGGCATATGTGCTGGAGCAGTTGGGTCAACTTAGCCATAGGGCACTCTGTCCTAGTGCCCTATGGCTAAGTGGCCTGCACAAACTCCCCCGCCCCCGCGTGGATCTCCTTTTTAGGCTTTAAAAAAATAAAAGAAAATGATAAACACTTAAAAAATAAAATCATTTCATATGTAGGTAGGTAATGTGGTATAGTTTTTAGGAAAATTAACAAACATGAGTTTCCACTTTTTCTGAAAAAAAAAGTCATGCCACGGTAAAATGGTCGTAACTTTTGCATACGATGTCGGAAAAAATTGTATAATATACCAAAATGACGAGAACGAGATTTCGCATCTGCTCGCAACCCCCTCTAGTCGTTTAGTGATTTTTTAGATTTTCAAAATTCGAAAAGAGTAAAAATTTACGGTCAAAAGACCGTTTTTTCTGTAGAAAAAAATAGAGGGCAACTTGCCCGTAGCGCACCACCACCTAGTGCGCTACGAGTAAGTTGGGCGGGATTCAAAATTTGAATCCGCACCCTGCCCACCTACCCCTCTTCTCTTCCCTCCCTCTTCTCCTTTTCATTCTCCTCCCTCCTCCTTTTCCTTCTCTCTTCTCCTCCTCCTCCTTTTCCTTCTCTTCATTCTCCTCCTCCTCCTTTTCCTTCTCTTCCTTCCCTTGCACTGACGACGGCGAAGGTGGCCTTCTCCTCCTCCTTGCTCTGGCATCCTCCTCTCCTTGCAGTAACAACGAGCGACGACGAACGCCGATGACCTCCTTCTCCTTGCGGCGACCTCCTCCCTTCAGTAGCCACACCTCCTTCTCCCTCTCTTCCTCGATGCCGGCGAGGACTAGCACGTCCACGGCCTCCTACACCTCCCTGCGGTGGTAGGTCGTGGCCACGGCCACCATGCTCCAGCGAGGCGACATGACGGTGGCGATGCGGACCCGATTGCTTTTGCAATTCAAAACGAGGGTGTTTTTTGCATTTTTTTTTGTTTTTTGAAAAAAACATCCATGGCGCACCTGTACCCCTACCCGTGGCGCACCTGGTAGTGCGCTACGCCTATCCCCATATAACCATAGCGCACCAGTGTAGTGCGCTACGGGCACTTTTTAGCCGAAGCGTACGCTTAGTAGTGCACCACTAGTGCGGCACGGATGGGATTTTTAGTTGCGCCATGAACAGCCCTTTTCCTAGTAGTGTGAAACCATCAACTTGTACAATTGTTGGCATGGGCGAAGATTGGTGCCGCTGGCCAGTCGCTCCCACTGGATGTACGAGTACACTGGCAGGGACAACGGGACCAAGGCCTGCACCGCCGAGTGGAAGGCCGACGATTACTCCGCCACATTGAAGAAGATCACCGACGTGGAGTATAGTGATCCAAAGGCCGGGATCACCCCATACACCACAAATCGCAAGGCTCCGAGGTGAGACCTTTTACCTTGTCTGTCTTCGCAAATGCAGAAATGCAGTCGCGGTTTGTTAACATGCGCTTGTCTTTTCAGTTGTTCCAAGTCATGGAGGGCTGCCTCCCTCCCATCAACGACGAGAGCTCCAATGAGATCGAGGAGGGCCTGAGCGAGTCCTCTAACGATGATGACGAGGCGGTGGAAGTTG
The DNA here is from genome assembly GCA_916181665.1 of Avena sativa. Lineage (NCBI taxonomy): Eukaryota > Viridiplantae > Streptophyta > Magnoliopsida > Poales > Poaceae > Avena > Avena sativa. The sequence goes on from OV702297.1 coordinate 245,271,828, forward strand.
ACGTGCCCGCAGCTCAGAAGATCCGCGGGCAGCGGCAGTGTGAGCTCGAGGCTAGCCAGAGCCTCGAGGGACATGACGGGGGCGAGGGCGATGCCCAAGAACATAGTTCGTTGTGCGTGTCCATGCCATCGAAGAAGAAGTCACCTAGGAAGCAGAAGGCGCCTAAAGCAGCGTCTCCGCCCCAGTCGTTGGCTAGCTCCAAGTCGACCAACAAAGATGATGATGCACAGGCTGAGGTGTCGACGAAAGCTCCGGCGGCGACGGACCCGGACGTGGTGGAGAACGAGGTGCCTCTGGCATCAATTCCCCCTCCGTTATCGATAGGCGTGGGGCTTGGAGCCATTTCAACCACAGAGGCCTCCCCGTCGAAGGAGGCGCCAACATCGACTGGAGTAGAGATCCCCGCGGTCGTGGCCTTGTCTACAAAGAAGGCTGCAATGTCATGGGCTCCTGTCCTGTTCGAGATGGACATCAATCACATGCTGGACCCAGAATTGGAGAATCCGACGCACATCCGCACCAGCCTGTGTTATATCCCAGTCGCCAGGTACGTCCTTGTCGGGTCGAGTCAAAGTAGCACTTTGTAGTTTTTATTTGAGTTGCTAATCGTTCCTTTTGCAGGACTGGCATGAAGAAGATTGATCACCCCTCAGTGGCAAGGTACCACCAGCCGCCACAGGAAGGGAGGCAGATTCCTCGAAGAAGAGGAAGGGCGACGAAGCAGAGGCACCCATTGAGGGCGCAAAGAAGAAGAAAGGCGATGAGTCCATCATAATTTTGGATGAGCCAGCCGACGCGCCAAGCGAAGACCCGACCGGAGTGGATGCGGCCGCGAAGGCCGACGTGGTTGCGAGGTCGCAGCAAGTTGAGCCAGCAGCGCTGATCGGGGCGTCGGAGCCCGCGACTAGCGCTTCGGGAGCGGTGGCAGCAATGTTTCCTTGCTTTATGGCGAGGGCTTCCACCGCGGGTGCCACGACGGAGTTGCCTTAGGTGCCCGAAGTTTTGGGCACGGACATCAAGCAGCGTCACGGGCGAACGCCCTTTGTGCTGCCATCAGCGGACGCAGTCGAGCTGCATAACATGCTGGGCGCAGCTATCTAGGTATATCCAGTCCCCGAGGATATGCTCGCTGAATTTCAGCGGGTAGATTCTTATTATTTTCGCTGTCCAGTCCCCGAGTGGCTTGTCGCTGAGTTTCAGCGGCTAGGCACTTAGGAATTTTTGGTGTCCAGTCCCTGAGTGGCTAGTCGCTGAATTTTAGTGGCTATGCACTTAGGAAGTTTTGTCGTCTTCTCACATGTGTCTATGTTTGCAGGGCCTTCAGCGTGAATCGGCAGAGTGATTGTCCGCCAAGGAGCGCATGGAGAGCGACCTCCGATCCGTGCAAGAGGTGAATAGGCAGCTTCAGGCGACTACAGGTAGGTGTTTAGGGTACCTTCTCAATTTCTTTGCTTCTGCTTGTTTGGGGTCTCACTCTTGTTTGCTGCAGAGGAGCACTCCGCCGTGATTGCCAAGGCCCACGAGGGTCTTGTCCAGCCAATGAGTTGGAAGTTGCCAAGTCTTCATTGACCGACGTGGAGAGGCGGGTCGCCGAGCTGGAGAAGGAGCTCAAGGCCGCAAAGGAGGAAGAGAGCTCGTCGGAGGAGAGGGCCAAGGCTGCTGTCACTGCAACGGCTGACGAGCGGAAGGTCTCTGACACTCTTATCGCCGGGTTGCAGGATGAGTTGTCAGGTCTCCAGGACTTCACCACTAGGATATGTTGTCCACTCCTTGGTGAGCTTCTTAAACTTGTTGTTGTGTCAGCGAGTCGCTTATGCCGGCGAGTCCCCGAGTGGGTGAAGCCGAAGTTGTGTGTCCTTCTGATACTGACTTGGCATTGATTGCAGGAAAGGTACTTGGCGATGACCTTGAGGCGCAGACGTATGATGCCAAACAGTGTGTGACCATGCTGGTGGACTCTGCTGTCCTCTCAGCAATGTGCATTTGCGCCATTCTCCAGGAGATCTCACCCACTGAGGTGATTCCCAGCGAGCTCACAGAGGTGTGACGTTACCTTGAGAGGGCGCCGAGGGTGGTCGACTATATGTCGCGGTCGGCATTTCGCCGCAGGGCTGCGACTGCGCTGAGCCTTGGGCTCGCGCATTTCCCCGACGACTTCGACCTCAATGATGTCACCAGCGAGTACCCATCGGTGACTGGCTCGGTGGAGATCTCTGAAGTCTTGAAGCTGACTGCGAAGGCGGTTGCGTACTCCGAGCGGGTTTTGGTGATGGGCGACCTTCTGCCATACCAGGAGACGGTGGTTTCTCCAAATGACTCCGAGCCAGCGCACCATGACCCCAACACGGAGAAACCATTCCGGTCGGTGATGGCGGGCAGCTTGACAACGTACCCGGCAAAACCGTGGGTTCCCTACATCCGTGTTCACGGTGGTGGCGGCGCGTCGACCTCGAAGCCTGTGGAGTAAACAGTTTGCCGACTAGCGTTTGTATTAGTACAAATAGATATGTGTGTGCCCCTGTATGCGAACAATATTTTGTTGCTATTAAGGAATGAAAACATATTGAGTCAATTTGATTTGACTTTGGTTTATTTTGTTATTCGAGTCCCCGAGAGCGTCCGCCCTTTAATGGGGTTTACCTCACATTTCTATATGCTTGTTTGTTTTTAGACTCTTAGTTAGTTGATGTCGACTCGCCGTGGCTTGGAAAGCCAGTCGCTTGGCGACCCCAAGGGATGCTCTATACTTAGCCGTTTTCTCTTACGCAAACGGGGTCGGTTGGGTGAGTCCCCAAGCATGGTACTTAGCCGTTCTAGTCGCATGCCCAAGGTAGGTGAGGACGGAGCGCATTGTACGTGACGCGTCACTCAACCTGACTAGAGGAGCCAGTTGCATGGCGAGTCCATGGCATGCTCTCATACTTGGTGTGTTCCCGCACCGCGCGGGTTTAGACTGAAGCGAGTCCCCGAGTGTGGTACTTAACCATTCGAGTCGCTGCGTCGAGGATGTGGAGGATCAGGTTGTTGTATGAAGCATGTACGGTTGTCTTGGCCCAGCGGGCCAGTCGAGCGGGGCGACTCTGATGGGGGCTCCGCTGTGTGTTTTTCGTGGACGAGCAAGGCCTGAATTTCTTCGATGCCCTTGCGCCGCACTACTAAACTGTGCCGATCGTGCTGCCAACGGTTGACTTCCGTGAGTAGCATGGTGCTGTAGTTACGAGTGTGATTGGCACAAGACTTGGAGAGTAGACACAATTTGTGCGAGTCGAATGTACTTTATTGCATGGAAGGGGGAATATATGTCGGAGTTCTAGGTGTAGAACTTCCTTAGGAGGTTTACATTCCATGGCCGCTTGACGTCGAGCTGTCTGTCGCCTCTAACGTCGATGAAGTAGTAGGCGTCGTTGCCGAGGACTCGTCCTATGGCGAATGGTCCCTCCCATCGGGGAGAGAGCTTGTGCATGCCCTTCTTATCCTGGATCAGTCGTAGGAGCAGGTCGCCTTCCTGGAAGTTGTGAGTCTGGACTCGACAGCTGTGGTAGCGACGGAGTCCCTACTGGTAGATTGCGTTGTGGGAGCGAGCCAGGTCGTGTGCTTCTTCGAGCTGGTCGACCCCGTCTTGGCATGTGAGCTCGTAGTCGGCCTCCGCGTAGTTGACGACCCGGGGCTAGTCGTGCTCCAGGTTAGTCGACATGACAGCCTCGGCACCGTATACCATAAAGAAGGGCGTGAACCCCGTTGACCGATTGACGCAGGTGTGAATGCCCCATATGACGGAGGGGATCTCTTCGACCTAGCATCCCGGAGTTCGCTCGAGGGGGACTTGTAGTCGCGGCTTGAGGCCGTGGAGGATGCTCTGGTGGGCGCGTTCCGCCTGGCCGTTGGACTCTGGGTGGGTGACTGAGGCGAGGTCGAGCCGTATGTTGTGCTCCTCGCAGAATTCGGCCATGGTGCCCTTGGCAAAGTTGGTGTCATTATCCGTGATGATGTTGTGCGGGATTCTATAGCAGTAGATGAGCTCACGGAGGAATTTGATCGCGGTCTTCCCGTCGCACTTCCGGACTAGCTTGGCCTCCACCCACTTTGTGAATTTGTCGACTACGACTAGGAGGTGGGTGTAGCCAGAGGGGGGATTCTTGAAGGGTCCAACCATGTCCATGCCCCATACAGAGAATTGCTAGGTAATGGGGATCGTCTTGAGCGCCGAGCTGGGTACATGCATCTGATTGGCGTACTTCTGGCACCCAACACAGAGTTGGACGATGTCGACCGCGTCGGCGTGCACGGTGAGCTAGTAAAAGTCGTGTCGCATGGCCTTGGCGACCAGGGACCGAGCGCCGGCGTGGTAGCCGCAGTCGCCGGCATGGATGTCTTGGAGAATCTTGAGTCCTTCCCTAGGTTGCACGCAGCGTTGGAACACGCCTATTACGTTGCGCTTGTGGAGCTCGTGTTGATGATGACGAAGGACTTGCAACGGTGCACGATCATGCGTGCTTCCGTCTCATCGGCTGGCAGGTTCCCGTTCTCGAGATAGACGAAGTATGGCGCGGTCCAGTCGCTTGGTTCTGCGACCATGGCGACCAGGGCGGGCTCTGTTTGCAGTGGGTTCCCGATGTCGATCTCCTTTGGAGGAGAGACAGAGGGCTTGTGGATGGTGTCTAGAAAGACACCTGCGGGTGGAGTTTTATGAGCCGACCCGATGTGGGAGAGGGCGTCGGCTTCCTCGTTCTTGCACCAGTCGATCCACTCGACGGAGTAGCCGGCAAAGTGCCCCCCCCCCAGCTGGTCCACTGCTTGGCGGTATGCCGCCATGGTGGGGGAGACGGCGTCGCAGGTTCTGGCGACTTGCACGGGACGAGGTCAGAGTCGCCGTAGCACTGTAGGCGATTGATGTTCATCTCCTTGGCAGCTCGCATGCTGTGAAGGAGGGCATCGTACTCGTCCATGTTGTTGGTGCAGGGGGTGAAATTGAGGTACAGCACATAATGGAGCTTGTCGCCCTTGGGAGAGGTGAGTATGATTCCTGCCCCTGCGCTGTCCGTGTTCTTGGACCCGTCGAAGTGGAGCGACCAGTAGTGGAGGTATGGCAGCTTCTCTGGCTGCTGCGCCTCTTCCTAGTCGACGAGGAAGTCCGCTAGAGCCTGCGACTTGATCGCTTTACGTGGCTCGTACTTGATGTTGTGGACGCCGATTTCGATGGCCCACTTGGTGACCCGCCCAGTTGCCTCGCGGTTGCGGATGATGTCCTGCAGCGGTGCAGAGGAGACGATCGTGATTGAGTGCTCTTGGAAGTAGTGCAGTAGCCGTCGCATGGCTCAGAAGACCACGTACACCAGTTTCTGGTATTGCGGGTAGCCCTGTCGCGAGTCCGTGAGGACTTCACTGAAGTAGAAGACCAGGCATTGTACGGGGCGCTCCTTGCCCTCCTATGGTCGCTCGACGACCATGACGGCGCTGACGACTCGCTCGGACGCCGCGACGTAGACGAGCATTGGCTCCTTGTCGACGGGGGCGGCGAGTAGCGGTGCTGCGAGTAACACTTCTTTGGGTGCGTTGAGTGCATCGTCTATCTCCTTGTCCCATTGGAACGTGGGTTTCTTGCGCATCAGGTGATAGAGAGGCATTTCCTTCTCGCTTAGTCGGGGGATGAAGCGACTGAGAGCCGCGACTCGCCCGACCAGCTTCTGGACGTCGCGAAGGAACTCGGGTTTGCCGAGCCGGGCGATCGTGTCAATATTGGTGGGATTCGCCTTGATGTCTCACTTGGAGACTACGTACCCCAGTAGTTGTCCAGTGGGTACGCCGAAGGTGACTTCCCTAGGTTGAGCTTTATCTTGTACCTCCGCAGGTTTGCGAAGGTTTCGGCCATGTAAGCGATTATATTGTCCTAGCGATTGGACTTGACCACCACGTCGTCGATTTAGACATGGATGTTCTAGCCAATTTGGCTCGCAAGGCACTCATGCATGCACAGCTGGTAGGTAATGTCGGCATTCTTGAGGCCGAACATCATGGCGGTGTAGCAGAAGGCGCCGAATGGCGTCATGAACATCGTCTTCTCCTCGTCCTCGACCACCATTTTGATCTGGTTGTAACCAGAGTACGCGTCGAGGAAGCACAGCGGCTCCGAGCCCGCGGTCGAATCGATGATCTGATCGATGCGTGGGAGGACGAACTGCTCCTTTGGGAAGGCGTTGTTGAGGTTAGTGTAGTCGATACACATTCTCCATGTCTTGATCTTCTTTTCAACCGGTACCGGGTTTGCCAGCCACCTAGAGTACTTGATGGGCCGGGTGAAGCCTGCAGTGAGTAGACGTTACACTTCTTCGGTGATTGCTCGACGGCGCTCTTCATTCAAGGGTCGTAGCGACTGCTTTATAGGCTGCGCTTTGGGGACAGCGTTGAGTTTTTGCTCAGCGAGTTCCATCAGGACACCTGGCATGTCGGATGGCTTCCATGCGAAGATGTCGCGATTCTCACAGAGGAACTCGATGAGCGCGCTTTCATATGAGGGGCTCATGCATGTCCCGATCGTGACCGTCTGGCTAGAGTCTCTTGGGACCAGCTTAATGGTGCGGGTGTGCATGGTGGCCTCGAACGCGGTCGACCCGGCGTTTTCCGTGTTGGGCTTCTTCAGGATTGTGGGGTCGTCTTTGTTAACCCCAATCGCGTATCTGGCGAGCTCTTCTGCGTGGTTGGCCTCCACGGCGATGACGGCGTCCGCGAGCTGTGTGCCTTTTTATTCGCAGTCGATGGCCATGTCGGGGTCGCCGTAGACGGCGATGACGCCGCATGGTCCTAGGAGCTTCATCATGTTGTACGCCTAATGCGGTGCCGCCATGAACTTGGCGAACGCTTTTCGCCCTATTACGCAATGGTAGGGGCTGGTGAAGTTCACCAACTCGAAGAAGATCCTCTCGGTGCATAAGTTAGCTGGTTTACCGAAGGTGACTGACAGCGTCACCTTGCCAATCGGGTATGCCTTCCGACCGGGGACGATGCCGTGGAAGGTGGTGAGGGTTGACTCCATCGACTGCGGAAGCCGCAGTCGCCTGAATGTGTCGAGGTAGAGAATGTTGATGGAGCTTCCGCCGTCCATCGATGTCTTGGGGAGCCAGTAGTCGCCTACTTTGGGCTTGACTACCAGTGCGACTCGCCCGGGATATTCGATCTGTGGCGAGTGATCCCCGTGGCTCCACGCGATGCGCTGCTCGGACCACTTGAGGAAGAGGGGGATGTCGACCTAGGACACCGCGTTGATGGCAACGACATGGGCGAGGACCTTCTTCTCGTGCTTGGTGCCGAGCCTGGTGAAGGTGTGGAGCGAGTCGGCCTTGTTTCTGAATGCCCCGCCGTTTGGCATGTTGTTGTTGGGGTCCTCCTTTGCGCGTCGTGCCTTCTCGTTATCCTTCAGAGAGTGGCAGTCGGTGGTTGTGTGTGTGGCGGACTTCCCCTCCCTGTTATGGAACACACTGGGTTGGTTGAGGAGAGCTGCGGGGTCGAATATCGGCCTCGCTCGGTAATTACCACCATTGCGGTGTTGGCTTCCGTCGCGGCGGAATCTCTTGGGGTCACGTGGCGCGTAGCCTGCGTTGGCGACGAAGTCAACTCGCCCATCACCACGGCGCTTGCCGGTGAGGCATGTTGCTGTAGCACAGCTCGCGCTGCCTGCCGTTGTCGTGGCCGCTTAGGCGGCGATTCCCACCCGACTCATCATTGGTTTCTTGGTTCGAATCTTCCTCTGCGTATCGTTTGGCAATCTCGAGGAGGTCTAGGATGTTGTCGAGCGTCTTGTACACCCGCTTGATCTTGGCGACCAGGGGCTCGTAGCGGCACGAGTTCTTGAAACAGTGGATCGCTGTGTCCGGGTGGATGCCGGCAGCGTTGATCCACAAGTCTTGCCACCGTTGGACCCAGTTTGTGGTGGCGTGGGTGTAGTATCCCTCGAAGTGTCTGACGAAGGCCTCGCGCATGTCCTCCCAGGAGTCGATGCTGTCTGCGGGGAGGGTGTTGATCCACTATCGCGTCGCTCCCTCCATCATTAGGGGAAGGTAGCGAGTGGCAAGGAGCTCGGTGTTGTCGGCGATTCCCATCGCCACGAGGTACGTGTCCAGCCACACTGCCTGATCATAGGTGGGATCGTACTTCTCGATCTCCTTCGGTGCTTTGAAGTTCGCTGGGTACTTCTCGCCTCGGATCATCAGTCCGAAGCACTCCAGGCCGACTCGACTAAGCAAGCCCCTTGGCTTGCTGTCATTATAGTTGGTGGGGGTGTGCCTCACATCGTTGGGCTGGCGTGCGTGCCAGCTCTGGTTTTTGATGATATGGGTCTGCGCGTAGACCGGCTGCCCGTTGGCGGGGACTATGTTGTTCAGCGGTCGCGGGTCATCGGTGGAGAGTGTTGTATGCGTGACCCGTGGCTTGTGCTGAAGGGGCTCGGGGGGCGGGCAGTTGAGTGTGTTTGCCATCGATGGGCGGCCGCTCGAGGCCGCCTTGCTTCCGGAGGAGCGGGAGTACATGCGCCCCCGCGAGTCGACTCCTGCGACTTGCTGCACCAACAGCCTTAGCGAGTAGGGCCTTGGTGTACTAGATTTGCAGCACGCCCTCCCCTATGACGTTGAGTTTGGCGACTGCTGCTTGCCCCGTGATGACGTTGTCCATCGGGGTGGAGTATAACGGGATACCTTTTGCGTCCCGCTCTTACGGAGAGATGAGGACTCTCGGCTGGTTGGGAGGGGGCGCGTGGCCTGGTGGCGGTGGTGGAGCCCCACTTGCTGGTGCTCCTGGTGGCGGGCGGGCGCTGAAGCCTGGAGGCGCCTAAAGAACATTTCATAATCCCTAGTGTTTTATGTGTTAGATAACAATATCAAGGATTATTTAATGTGTGTTGAAGTGTTGCAGCTCTCTCTAAGGATAAAAGGAAAAGGAATCTGCCTTTGGGAGGCAAATAATCCGCCCCCACCAGGGGCGGATAATCCGCCCCTCCCTTTTCCCAGATAGGCGCAAGCCCCGGAAGGGGGGCGGAGTTTCGGCCGGATTTTCCGGCCCTGCCGGATAATCCGCCCCTCAGGGGGGGCGGATAATCCGCCCCTCTTGTTCACTGCCAAGGCGCAAGCCCCGGAGAGGGGGCGGAGTTTCGGCCGGACTTTCCGGCCATGCCGGATAATCCCCCCCCCCCCCCCAAGGTCTTCATCACGTTGTGCAGGCGCCAGCCCCAGAGAGGGCGCGGATTTTCTCCCCAGAATATCCGCCCTGGGGGCGGAGTTTTCTCAGGGGGCGGATAATCCACCCCCAAACTTGTTCAACGGCCAGATCTGGGCAGGGGGTATTTAAGCCAGCCTTCCCCCTCCTGCCAGATCTCTTGGTTCATTTGAAAAAGTCAAGATCTGATCTGCAACCTTCATCCAAGAGAGCTCCACCTAGATCCACCCAAAGGCCCCATCCCTTGGGGAATCGAAGGAGGAGAACTCAATCTTCATCATTAGCAATCAAGTGCTTCATCTCCTCTCCATTCATTTGGAGAATCACCGATCTAGTATTTCTTGCAAATACCTAGATCCTTGTTTTGTTTATATTGATAAACATTGTTCTTGTGACAGCTTGTTGTCATCTCGGGAGCCCCCAATTCAGTTGTGGGTGTGTGCCCCAGTAGCATTGTAAAGGCATCGGTTCCCTCCTCGAAGGGTACCAATAGTGGAGAAGGTGGATCAGGCCTTTTGTGGCGAGATCCATCAGAGAATAGGGTGAGGCCTATTGTGGCGTGGTGGTCTTAGAACCGCCCACCCCTCCAACGCAGATGTACTTCCCTTAACAAGGAAGGAACTACAGTAAAACAAATCCCTGTGTCTCCGCGTGCTCCACTACGGTTTCCTCGCTCCTCTCTTTACGTGCTTAGTAGCTAGGGTTGCATATAGGGAAATTCTCGTAGTTACATATCTAGAGAATTTACTTTGTGTCAAGCCTAAAGTTGAAAAGGTACTAAAAATTGGGTAGCACCTATTCACTCCCCCCTCTAGGTGCCCATATGATCCATTTCAATTGGTATCAGAGCCCCAGCTCTTATTTCGGGCTTAACCGCCTAAGAGAAGTATGGGTTCCAAGGTAGATGGGAGTGATGCTCCGGAGGTAGTCACCATGAACGATCCCAAGACGTTGGAAAAAACCTTGATGAGTTCAAGGGAGTCTAAGATGGAAGAGATGCGTCAATTGATAATGCGTCTCTCCACATCCGCAGCATCACCTCCATCTAACTCTGAGGCTACCACTCCGCAATCCAAGGAAACGGGTAAAACCGATTCCAAAGATAACGAAGTGGTTGGTGATGACACTAGCAAGATCTCCTCCTCGAAAAAGGATAGTGGTAAGGATGGATACAATGAGGTTTCTCATGTGTATTCTCCTGATCCACCTATCCCTCACCCACATATACATAATAGGGGTGATCCACCCAAACTTTCAGCGTCTACTTTTACTCAATGGCAATTTTTGATGAAGTCTCATGTGTGCAGTTCCTCCATTGAGTTGTGGAAAATCATCGAAAATGGTCTTCATGTTGGAAACCCCAACAATATCACAAGAAGAGAAGTTGTCGATAGCCAACTCAACGCTATAGCTCTACACATGATACAGCTTGGTGTGGGTGACAAAGATATGCCACACATTCAGCATCTTAGTACGCTAAGGAAGCTTGGGATGCTCTCACCGAGCTCTACATCGGAAATGAAAGTATGAGAACGAATAGATATGATGCTTTCAGCAATGAAGCTGAAGGATTCTATATGTTGGATGGAGAAAACCACGAGGACATGTATAGGAGGCTCGAGGAAATAGCCACAACTTTTAAAAACCATGGTGCCGCTCATGTTGATGATGCATGGATCAAGCGCAAGTATATCAGTGCTCTTATGCCATTTGAGACCACATATTTGAAAAGTCTCCAAGGTAGGCATAACTACCACCTCATGACATCCAATGAGGTAATGCAAGAAATGGCCGCTTTCAAAGTGGCTGCCAAGAATGCCGAAGATGCTCGTGCACGAGCTATGGGGATGCAAAAGGGGGTCAACATGGCCTTGAAGACTAGTGTGATTGATCATGATGAATATGCCATAGAAGGTATGGACTGTCCTGAGGATATAAAAAGGATCCACGGACAATACCTGGCTCTTTATGTTAGAAACTTTTGGAAAGATCCGGCCAAGGCTAAAGCTAAACTAGAACGCAAGAGTGGAGCCTATGGAAGAAAGGAAAATGGTCCCAAGCTGAGAACATGTTTCAACTGTGGTGACCGGCTGCACTTTTTAGCTGAGTGTCCATATCAAAGTAGGGAAGATAATGGAGGATGACTTATTTTCAAAGACAATTCAAAGGCTCCACGCAAGAAACAGTTTGTAAAGAAGAATGCTTCCTTCAAGAAGCAACTAAAGATTGTTCTAGTGGCTCAAGAAGAATATTCTTCGGGAAGTGAAGATGAGAACGAGGATGATAGTTCTCAAGAGGTGGCTGCTATAGCCACCACATCTACAAAAAAATCTCTCTTCGACTCTCCGAACGAAAACATCGTCAACAAGAATGCTACTTGTCTCATGGCAAGAAGCTCCGAGGTAACTTCTTCTAACTCTTATTTTCTTAAGGCTATGATTGACATGGATGATCCTACTAGTCTTAAGGTTAAAGAAGAGATTATTGCTTTGGATTATTTCTATACTAACTTGCAAGGTGAGCACAAAATACGTTTTGAAGCTCTTATGAATCAGTTGGCCCAAAGTGAAGCTCTCTTTGAAGAAAAGGGCAGAATTGAAAGGGAGGATGCAATGGAAATTGCATCCTTAAAATATGCTCTAGAAGAAGAAGAGGCTCAGATTTCTCTTGAAGAGAGGCTTGAATCCATTGAGGAGTCACATGAAGAAACAGTGGCAAAACTGGCTAAGGAACGTGACAATGCAGTTACCAAAGCAAAGAAGTTAAAGAAGGAAAAGATTGACTTTGGGGCTGCTCATGATAGACTCTCCGAGGAATTGGAGAAACTTGACATCGCTCACAAGGCGTTGAAAAGAGATTTCTCCATTCTCAATGAGTCACATGATCAGCTCCAAATTCGATTGGCCAAGTATGATGTTCCTAGCACATCCAATTCAACATATAGTCACAAGGAAAATGCTAGTGTGGAAGAATAATTTGTCAAGGACATCACTCCCAAGGATAAGGGTGTTCTTGATGAAGTTCTTGGCAAGCAAAGGTCAAATCATGGTAAAGAGGGACCTGGATATGTCAACAAGTCCAAGAAAAAGAAAAACAAGAAGAACAAGACCAAGAATGTTCAATCAAAGACAAGCACCGCTGAGAAGAATGTCACCAAAGATAAAACTAACAATATTGGTTTTGCAGGGTCTCACAATCCTAATTATGAACTCTTTTGTGATGATTGGTGATGTTTATGCTTATTATGTCGGTCCCTTTGATGAATATATTGCTTAGTCTATTTGGGTTCCAAAGACCCTTGTTACTAACATGAAAGGACCCATTGAAAAATGGGTACCTAAAACCAAGAAGTAATTCTCTTGTAGGGCTATGCTTCCGGTGGGTCAAAATGGGTGTTGGATAGTGGATGCACTAGTCATATGACCGGAAGCAAGGACATCATCATGGAGATGCGTCCAAATCATGATAATATTACATTCTCCTACGGTGATAAGTCTAAATCTCAGGTATTAGGTCTTGGCAAGGTTGTGGTTGCCCACGATATCTCTCTCGTGGACGTCATGCTTGTTGAGACCCTCGGTTACAACCTTCTTTCTGTTCATGCCCTTGGAAAGATGGGTTTTGTTGTTTATCGATGATGATTTGGTGGTACTCTTGTGGAGCAAGTCTCTAAAGGTCGCTTTCGTTGGGTACGTCGAAAATGACCTGCATGTGGTGGACTTTTCGGGGAAAACCACTTCGGGCCCGATGTGCCTTTTCGGAAAGGCCGACGTGGGCTGTTTATGGCATCGCCGTTTATCCCATGTCAACATGCGAACTTTGCAAAGTCTCCACAAGGGTGGCCACATCCTTGGACTAAAAGACAATGTCTCCTTTGCCAAAGATCGTGTTTGCAGGGCTTGTGTTGAAGGCAAAATGCATGACTCTCTCCAAAAGAGGAAGACTATTGTGTCTTCAAAGAGGATCTTGGAATTACTTCATGTGGATTTATTTGGTCATCCTTCTCATGCAAGTCTTGGTGGGAAGAAATATTGCTTGGTCATTGTTGATGATTATTCAAGATATACATGGATCTATTTCTTCAAGCTAAAGAGTGAGACTCAACAAACAGTCATTGACTTTGCCAATGAAGTTCAACGTCAACACAATGTTCCTATCTTGGCAATAAGAAGTGACAATAGCTCCGAATTCAAGAACTACACTTTGAATGAGTTTCTAAGTGAAGAGGGGATTAGACATCAATATTCCGCTGCGTACACCCCTCAACAAAATGGTGTAGCCGAGAGGAAGAACCGGACTTTGATGGATATGGCAAGATCAATGTTGGATGAATTCAAGTCTCCTTACAATTTTTGGGCTGAAGCCATATCCACTGCTTGTCACTCATCGAACTGGCTCTACCTCTGAAAGATTTTGTACAAGACTCCATATGAAATACTTACCGGTAACAAGCCCAACATCTCATACTTCAGGGTATTCGGGTGTAAGTGTTTCTTTTTTATTAAAGGTGTCCGCTTGTCTAAATTTGAGTCCAAGGCTTTAGAAGGTATTTTTGTTGGTTACGGTGCCGAATCCCACACTTATAGAGTCTACAACAAGCTCACTGGGATTGTTGTAGAATCTTGTAGTGTGGAGTTCGATGAAAATAATGGCTCCTATGTAGGGCAAGTTGATGTTTGTGATACAGATGTTGAAATACCCCAAGATGCCATAAGAAGAGTGGGCATGGGATTTTTCCGCCCCATTGAGGAACCCCTTGTGGTGGATCGGTAAGGACAATGCTCTACTCAAGTGGAGCCCTCATCTACACAAGATCAACAAGCTCCTACTGTTGGAGAAAACTCTACACCGACACTGCAACCTACTGAAGATCATCAGTCTCCTGGACAAAATGGTAGTCCCAGGCCGGACTATCCGCCCCCTCCAAGGGGCGGACAATCTGCCCCTGACACTCCAACTTGTTCCAGGGGATCCGAAGAAGAAGACAACAGCCAAGAAGACTCCAGGCCGGATTCTCCGGCCCCCGAGGGCGGATTATCCGGCTCTAGATCTCCCAGCTCTGTCAGGCATTCTCAGGAAGAGGAAACTGGTGCCTCATATCCCAGGCCGGATAGTCCGGCCCCACCAAGGGGCGGATTATCCGGCCCTAAAGAACAAGTTCAGCAGCAAGCTCCTGTTGTCAACTCAGATCAAGATCAAGGGCAAGGTAGTGGACAAGACAAGGATACAAATATTGAATCAACTCCTTCTAGAAACAATAAGGACATTGAGGCTCGTCGCAAGGCTCGTTCTGATCGGAACCTTTAACTAAGGGGTCACACTCTTGACAAGGTTGTTGGTGATCTACGAAGAAGGGTGTCTACTAGAAGAGAACTTGCAAGCTTCTATGATCATCAAGCTCACATTTCCATGGTTGAACCGAAGAAGGTCTTTGATGCTCTTGAAGATCCTGATTGGGTTGTTGCAATGCATGAAGAATTAAATAACTTCGAGCGCAACAAAGTTTGGAAGCTCGTAGAGAAACCCAAGGACTGCCGCAATGTTATCGGCACCAAGTGGATTTTCAAGAACAAACAAGATGAAAATGGCATTGTTGTGAGGAATAAAGCAAGACTCGTGGATTAAGGATTCTCTCAAGTGGAAGGAATTGATTTTGGCGAGACTTATGCTCCTGTGGCTCGCCTTGAGTACATCCGTATCCTTCTTGCCTATGCCGCTCATCATAATTTTAAATTACAACAAATGGATGTTAAGAGTGTGTTTCTTAATGGTCCACTACATGAGTTGGTATACGTCAAGCAGCCTTCGGGTTTTGAGGACCCCAAATTTACGAACCATGTCTACAAACTCGATAAGGCCCTCTATGGCCTTAAACAAGCCCCACGTGCGTGGTATGAGCACCTTAAAGTGCTTTTGTTAGACCGTGGATTTGAAGCTGGGCAAATCGATCCCACTCTTTTTACTAAGAAGGTTTATGGGGAGCTTTTTGTATGCCAACTTTATGTAGATGATATTATTTTTGGCTCCACTAACCAAGCTTTTAACGATGAATTTTCAAAGCTTATGACTAACAGGTTTGAGATGTCGATGATGGGTGAGTTGAGGTTCTTTCTTGGATTCGAGATCAAACAACTTAGAGAGGGAACCTTTATTAATCAAGCTAAGTACATCCAAGACATGCTCAAAAGGTTCAAGATGACGGATCTCAATGGTGTTGCTACTCCAATGCAAACAAAGTGTCATCTTGAGCTCAATCCCAAGGGTAAAGACATGGACCAAAAGGTATACCGATCCATGATCGGCTCTCTCCTTTACCTTTGCGCATCTAGGCCCGATATCATGTTAAGTGTAGGAGTGTGTGCAAGGTACCAAGCCGCTCCTAAAGAAAGCCACTTAGTGGCGGTCAAACGAATCTTCAGATATTTGGTTCATTCCCCAAATTTTGGGTTATGGTATCCCAAGGGTTCAAGTTTCTCTCTATGTGGTTACACTAATTCAGATTGGGCTGGTGACAAAGATGATAGAAAATCAACTTCTGGTGCATGTCAATTCTTGGGCAGGTCTCTGGTGTGTTGGTCTTCAAAGAAACAGAATTGTATTTCACTCTCAACCGCCAAAGCTGAATATGTTGCTGCTGCAAGTGCTTGTACACAGTTATTATGGATGAGGCAAACTTTAAAGGAATATGGTGTCAATTATGACAAAGTGCATCTATTATGTGACAATGAAAGTGCTATCAAAATTGCTTACAATCCCGTGAAGCATACAAGAACAAAACATATTGAGATTCGCAACCATTTCATTCGGGATCATGTTGCTCGTGGCGATATTGCCCTATCCTTTGTGAGCACGAAGAACCAACTTGCTGATATTTTCATGAAGCCCCTTGATGAAGCAAGATTTTGTTATTTGAGGAATGAGCTAAATATCATAGATTCAAGGAGCTTGGCTTGACTACCCTTGCACACTCACTTGCTCTTTTTCATGTATTTGGTTTAGATGTGGGCATAGACATAGGGGGGGTGTGGTCCTAATTTATTGGGTTAACCCTCCCCCCATAATGCCGAAAGCAAGAAAATAATTTCCCTTAATATCATTTTGTGATATGTGGGTCATCGATGAGCATTGGTTTTGAACTCAAGATACATCTTCGCGGTGTCATGCCATGCGCTCCAACATGGTGGCTTCGGCCACCGCCCTCTTCCTAGAGAAGAATTGGTTTCTAATGGCTCTCTTTGGATTTTCTTGCATATTTATTGTTCTTATGGAAAACACACTCAACTTTGGTTTTTGTTTGATTCGGTTCTTGCAAATTTGGGTGTGTCGTACCATCTCAGTTTGTTGCTTTAAACCCAAGCCTTCTTTCCCCCTTGAACCATCTATTCTTGCACACAAGCCCTCTATACACCAGTGAGGGGTTTTGCAAGGGTGCTCCGATCTGAATCTGTTCTTAACAGAAAATTCAGAGGGGGGGCGGACTATCCGCCCTAAGTGGGGGGCGGATTATCTGCCCCGGGAGACTTCTGCCTCTTAAGGGATGGGTCGAGGAGGCCAGGATCAAACAGAGCAGCTAGCCCTCCCGGAGTCGATTTGACCACTAGATTCTCTGGGCCCTCCCTGGATCTTCTTCACCTCGCCTCCGGGTATCTTCTCCTCCACGATTTTCCTCCAATGAGTGAGGGTAACTCCCTCATCTCTCCTTTTGTATGGGATGCATTTTTTTGGTGGAAATCTCATTGTAGAAGATCCTTGGTGATTTCCTTGCTTGCTAGAATCAGTAGAATTGCAACCCTAGTGCCCAATATGTTTTGCTATGGTAAATCTGAGCGGTTCCAGAAATTTTCTGCGGGGGGCGGATTATCTGCCCCTGCCAGGGTCGGATAATCCGGCCTGGAGATTTCATCTGGTCTGGTTTGGTCCTGTTTCCTGCAATGCAAATCTTTGGCGTATGGATTGCTTTTCTACTATTTCTACAATTTCTCCTAGACTTGTGTGTGTATTTATCTCCATGTTATCCCTCTCATGCTTTTCACAGGTGGTTCCAAGCCTACCAAGACCTTCTCTCGTCGTTCCCGTGCCTGTTATCTCAAGCCCACTGTAGAAGGGAAGTTCATTGACGACCGAATTTAGCAGAGCAGCAAGAGAGGCTGAACGGATGGCAGAGGTAGGAAAGAAAACAAAGAGGACTGCATCTCGCAAGGGCAAATAGTCTTGGCCCAACTACAAGGCTATGGACAGTCTTCAGTATCCATTCGCCAGACTGATTACTATGATGAGGCTGACAGTGATGGTCCCCTAGAGGACTCTATGTTTTGGAATGCTCACTTTCGGGCTATTCATGCTGATGTGTATGCCACTCTCAAGCTTCACCCCATGCACCCCATCAATTTGACTGAGGCTCAATCCAAGGCAAGGCTCCTTGAGGCATTGGATGTGACCAACAAGATGGAGCTTCACCACCTTATGACTATCCAATGCAACTATGATTCCTCCGTGGTGAGGCAGTTTTTCTCGACACTTGTGATTTGCGGTGATGAGCGTCGTACTATGAAGTGGATGACCAGGACAACAATGATTCAGTCGGACTTCCGCATTTTTGGGCAGGTTCTTGGATATGCCTTCCATGGCCGTGACACCCCTTCTGGCCACCGTATCATTTCTCCACTGAAGCCATCCAAGGATACTGTGCCCGCTCCTTGCCTTTCTCCTGATGGTGTTGCTGGTACTTTCGCTGGACTCTCTCCCTTGTATGCCTCCCTCGTTGGCATATTTAGGGATTTCATATCTCCGAGTGGTGGCAACAATGACAAGATTCGTGGCCATCTAGTTCCTCTCCTTGCTTTTGCTCACGAGTGTGCCACCAACTCTGGTTCAGCTACAGGTTACAAACTGGATGTCATGGACTACCTATATCATGAGATGACGGATGCTATGATCAACAGGCTCTCTATTCCATATGCTACTTTCATTATGATGCTCATCAAGCATATGTTGCCTCATGAGGACTTTGGCACTGCTTTGGATGGGGTTCGCAAGCCCAAGAAAATCTACAACAAGGCTCAGAAGACCCATCACCCTTCCACTGCCCCTGAGTCCTTCATGCGTGATGCACGGGCTAGTGGTCGTCGTTCCGCTATGTCCCCAATGGCACGCGAGGTTAAACAGCTCACTTGGTTCCAGCGGCACATCCTTTGCATGGAAATTGACACTCACAAGGGCCAGTATGAGGCGTACCGGAGGGATCATGAGAGGGATCACACTCAGCAGCTTATTCTTCACCATGTCTCAGGTGCCACTGGCCATCCACCTCCTCCCACTGCTCCGGAACCGTATGCTTAGTGGAACACTTCAGGGATCAACTATGGTGAGCTCGAGAGTTGCCTCTTTCCTCCACCTCCGAGGGCACTCACTCCTCCAGCTGATGGCGATGATGATGAGTATGATGAAGAGGAAGGGGAAGGGGATGACTACGATGAGGATGAGGAGGCGTGATCTTTAGGGGCACTAGCATCGCTCTTCTTCCTTTTTGGCGTTTTGATGCCAAAGGGGGAGAAGTAGTTCTATTAGGTCTCATGGATTTGCAAGGGTCAGGCGCAAGGACTTGTCTTTCCGTCGTTTTATTTGCTTGCTTGTGCTCTTTTTAGCATGAACTTATTTGCTATTTGTGCTTGGTTATGTAAGACTATGTCGTGCTTTACACTGCTTGTTTGGTATTCTAGAATTCCGGATTTATATTGTGGATCTACCCTCATGGAATTCTGGATTTGTCTATGGAGTCTGTTTGATGGCATATGGAATCATGGGATTATCTAGTGTATGCATCAATATTGTGGGATGTGCTTGGATTCTAACAATCTCATTATTCTCTTTGGCTATAATCACATCCCGGTGGTATGACCTTGTTTCCCAACCCACCTTGTTTCAATTATCTTTGCTATGAAAGTTGTGTTCTCTCTAGTGTGTGTATTTGTATTCAAATGCATTTTGTAAATATGCACACATCTAGGGGGAGCTTCTTTCATTTTTGTTAAGGTGGCGTTAGCCGGTTTCATTGCAAATCCTAGTATTGTCATCTAACACCAAAAAGCGGGAGATTGAAAGAACATTTCATAATTCCTAGTGTTTTGTGTGTTAGATAAAAACATCAAGGATTATTTAATGTGTGTTGAAGTGTTGCAGCTCTCTCTAAGGATAAAAGGAAAAGGAATCTGCCTTTGGGGCGGGTAATTTGTCCCTACCAGGGGCAGATAATCCGCTCCTCCCTTTTCCCAAATAGGCGCAAGCCCCAGAAGGGGGCGGAGTTTCGGCCGGATTTTCCGGCCCCGCCAGATAATCCGCCCCTCTTGTTCACTGCCAAGGCGCAAGACCCAGAGAGGGGGCGGAGTTTCGGCCGGACTTTCCGGCCACGCCGGATAATCCGCCCCTGGAGGGGGCTGGATAATCCCCCCCCCCCCCCCCCCCCCCAAGGTCTTCATCAAGTTCTGCAGGCGCCTGCCCCAGAAAGGGGGCGGATTTTCTCCCCGGAATATCCGCCCTGGGGGTGGAGTTTTCCGAGGGGGAGGATAGTCCACCCCTAGTGGGGGGCTGATAATCCGCCCCCAAACTTGTTCAACGGCCAGATCTGGGCATGGGGTATTTAAGCCAGCCTTCCCCTCCTGCCAGATCTCTTGGTTCATTTGAAAAAGTCAAGATCTGATCTGCAACCTTCATCCAAGAGAGCTCCACCTTGATCCACCCAAAGGCCCCGTCCCTTGGGGAATCGAAGGAGGAGAACTCGATCTTCATCATCAGCAATCAAGCGCTTCATCTCCTCTCATCATTCATTTGGAGAATCACCGATCTACTATTTCTTGCAAATACCTAGATCCTTGTTTTGTTTATATTGATAAACCTTGTTCTTGTGATAGCTTGTTGTCATCTCGGGAGCCCCCAATTCAGTTGTGGGTGTGTGCCCCAGTAGCGTTGTAAAGGCACCGGTTCCCGCCTCGAAGGGTACCAATAGTGGAGAAGGTGGATCAGGCCTTTCGTGGCGAGATCCATCGGAGAATAGGGTGAGGCCTATTGTGGCGTGGTGGTCTTAGAACCGCCCACCCCTCCAACACAGATGTACTTCCTTTAACAAGGAAGGAACTGCGGTAAAACAAATCCCTGTGTCTCCGCGTGCTCCACTACGGTTTCCTCGCTCCTCTCTTTACGTGCTTAGTATCTAGGGTTGCATATAGGTAAATTCTCGTAGTTACATATCTAGAGAATTTACTTTGTGTCAAGCCTAAAATTGAAAAAGTACTAAAAATTGGGTAGCACCTATTCACCCCACCCCCCTCTAGGTGCCCATACGATCCATTTCAGGCGTGTTCTCGCAGATCACCCGCTCGGCCACGCGAGCGGGATCGCCGTCTTCGTCGAAATTCAGGGTGTGACCCTGAACGGTGGGATTCAGGAGTGTCCTGATGCGGCGCTAGTGGTAGAGCGATAACTCCTATGCCCTGGCCTGCTCGAGGCGAAATTTTTCACGCTCGGCTTTCTCCTTGCGCACCGCCTCCTCTAGGCGTAGGTGGGCTTCCTCTACTTCCCCCGCCGTTGTGGTCGACAGGATCGGTGTGGAGAAGGGGTCTGGCAGGCGCTCGTGCCGCTCGCCGTGTAGGTCTCGATGAAGCGACCGGATCTGGCGTGGAGTTCGCTAGAATTCTCCAACCCAGAGTCGGAATCAAAGATCTCGAGGATGGATGGATCCTCGAAATCCCCAACGTTGGAGACTCGCGTGATGGAGCCTTATGGTGACGCGGCGATGATGGATCTGGCGACCGAAGCTAGGGTCGCTGAGTCGGCGTCGGCGTGGAGGGCCGCATCATCCGCGGCCGTGTTGATCTCGGCCACCTCACTGTTGGCCGAGTTGTACTCGAAGGGAGGCGGTGGATGGTGCAGACCGGGATCTCAGAGATCTGATCGCATGGAAGCGAATCGCTGATGAGCGCCGAGTCCTCCGAGATGATGACGTCCGTGAAGTCGATGAAGAGGTTGATCATGCCGACTGGCATGATGACGTTGTGTGTGACCGGGCGCGACGCTGGGACATAGCTGTTGGGCAAGATCTGGAGGATCTCGTCGATGGAGATCATGCGGCCGGTGGCGATCGACCGATTGATTGGCAAGTAGGGTCTCGCCACAAACTCAGCCCTGACCGGCCAGGCCCCACGGTGGGCGCCACTATCGTGGGAATGGCCACGACAGATGTTGCGATTGGCAGTGAGTAGTAGAACGAGGGGCAAGGGCGGCCATCCATCTATGGTGCGAGATGAGGGCGAAGACACAAGGTCTTACCCAGGTTCGGCCCCCCGGAGGGTAAAGACCTACTCCCGCTTGATTGTATTATCGAGAGATTATAGTGGGCGAGCTTGGCGGCTAGGTAGTGAGTCGATGGGGTGTATGAAGGAACATGAGTGTTATGCGTACCCTAGGGAGGTTTATATAGGGACACCTCACTAGGGTTTACAGATCTACAACCGAGTTGGGTAAGGACTCGGAGGGGTTTAACCTAATTCGACTGGGCCTAGCTATGCTTTTGGGCCTTCAGCTTCCAGTCGCCTGGCTCCTTCTTGGGTCATGATCCAGTCACCGTCCTGCAGGGCCACTCGCTGAGAGTATGATCCAATAGGGAATGTCCTGCTGGGTATACCCCACTCAGCATATCCCCATCAAGTTTGTTATCAAACTAGGTGTGGTTCACAGCGGGCTAAAACTATGAAAATATACTGTATCACAATAGTATCGACATGATTTAACCCCAAGGAACTAAAGGTATCACCAAAGAACTAGATTTATACAATGCCATCTCATTAGAGAATTAGTGATGCATAGAGACGCCAAGAAATGCAAATACACATGGACCTAAAAGTGTCATATCCGAATATTATGTTTACCACTAGAAAACGTGTATATACAACACCAGAAAGCCATAGGGGTTGAATGCGCATGTTTTTCAAACTAGATTATTGACTCTAGTGCAAGTGGGAGACTAAAGGGAATATGCCCGAGAGGCAATAATAAAATTGTTATTATCTTATTCCTTTTTTATGATAAATGTTTATTTTGCATGCTATAATTTTGTTAATTGGAAACATTAATCCATGTGTGTTTAATAAACAAATAAAGATTTCCTAGTTATGCCTCTCATATAAACTAGCTCGTTGATTAACAAGATGATCAAGGTTTTCTAGTCATGGAAATTGGATGTTGTTAATAACGAGGTCACAACATTGGTGGAATGATGTGATGAACATTCATCTAAAGTATAGTAATACGATCAAATTCATTATGTTTAAATTGCTATAAAAATATTATAAGTAACTTTAGTCCTTAGACCATGAGATCATGTCAATCACTAACACAGGAAGAGTAACTTGATAACATCAAACATCAGATCGTAACAGGGTGACTATAAAGGTGGGTTCAGATACTCCAATAGTGTTATGTACAGACTCATGGATCAAGAGTGGGATTTTTCTATCCCGATGACGAAGAGATATACTCTAGGCCCACTCAGTGATATCACATTGATATAGCTTGTAAGCAACTGATGGGGATCACTAGAATGTTATATCACGGGAACGAGAAAAGAGTATATGTCGGTAACGAGATTAAACTATGTATGGGGATACCTATGATCGAATCTCGGACATGTAAAATATCATGAGACAAAGGGATTTAGTTACAATGTTAAAGGTTCATACGATCACAAGAAGTCGTCGTTGAATATGTGGGAGTCAGTAGGAGTCTCCAGGTCGCACTACTGATTATTGATCGGAGAGGAGTCTCGATCATGTCTGCATTATTCATAAACCCTAGGGTGACACACTCAAGGGATACCGACACCATTTGGAGCAAATAAGAATGCAGAGAAAGAATATCAAAACTCTAGAATTATTTCAATAGAAACCAAAATTGGTTCGACTGAAATTGCTGAAATTGGTTCTGCATCTGAAATTGAAATGTTACAAAGGATTTTATGTGAATGTTTGTTAACTAATGTAATTATTAAAATTATTAATAAAGTAAATAAAAAAGTTTTATTAAATGAGAGATTACATTAAATTTGGTGGAAATTTAATGGATGTGAGTGGAATTTTGAGTGCAGGAGTTTTTATGTGAGTGGAGGCATTTTTATGTGAGCGGGAGCTCCACCAACATGAATGATGGAAGAGGTGGGTTCACCACCATGGCCACCATGTCATGGGAGATGGCTTCCCCCCTCTTCCTATAAAATGCCTCCCTCCCCTCCTCTGATCTCATACCTCCTCGCGAAGGATCTCTCTCTCCGTCTAGAATATTCCCCATGGTCTCGGCTTAGCGAGATACATGTTTCTAGTGGCTTTTTCTGGAGCAAGGATTTTATGCTTCTGCTGGTTTGCTGGAGTGAGGACTCAGAGGTTGT
This sequence comes from Avena sativa, assembly GCA_916181665.1. Taxonomy (NCBI): domain Eukaryota; kingdom Viridiplantae; phylum Streptophyta; class Magnoliopsida; order Poales; family Poaceae; genus Avena; species Avena sativa. Next base: position 245,295,460 of record OV702297.1, read on the forward strand.
AGGGGTACCAAACATGTGTGTGATCACGGATGCACCACTGCTTTGCGGTGCTGGACTTGCTGGTGTTGGTGTTGAAAGCACTAGAATTATTTTAATGGAAACCGGAATTGATTCAGATTTGAATTGGTGTTGGAGTTGAGGTTGGTGTTGGTGTTCCCGCAAGTATCCTTGTAGACGCCCGTGGATTCATGGTTCCCGTGGATTCCACTCTCCTGGAGTCGTTGTCGGACTCGTAGTCTAGGATAGGAGCAGCGAGTCCTACTCCTGCTCAAAATCTCCAGCATTAGAGACTAGCACGATCTACTCGGTCTCGAAGGCTAGGGTGATTGAGTCTACGTAGTCATGAACGGAGGCGTCACCAGTGGAGTTGGGATCCAAGATGAGGACAGTGTTGTTAATAGTGTCGTCGGCCAAAATCTCGAGGTCAGCGGAGCTAGGGCTTCCAACGCTTTACCATGCTTCCATAGCCTCGGTGATTGCGGCATAGCCAATGAAGGCATTGATGCAGTCGAACGACACCATGCAAGCGCGCCAATGCCAAGGTGTAGCCGTCATTGATGACATACATCATGGGGTTGATGGTCATCATGCTGCCAGTGGTGATCTGGCCGGTGATGCACGAAGTCGATATCGCCAGGAATATCACACTTGAAGTCCCACATCCCACGATGGGCGCCAACTGTCAGTGCATTGATCCAGCAGATGCTACCAGGTGTAGCTTTCACGAGGCGAGTGAGAGAGCACAGACATTCCCGAATCTAGTTTGGGCACACGATGTTTACCCAAGTTCTTCCCATCACTTTTGATGTACAGACCTACTCTTGCTTGGATTTGTATTGCTCTAGATTGTCTATAGGGGGGTCACCGGAGGAGGCAAGTAGACTAGGCAGGGAGAGAGTTCACGCTATAGCATGATATGTGTTATGTCTCCTACTAGGGTTCCCTACGGAGGTTTATAAAGGGACCACGGTTAGGATTTACAAGATAGGATCTGGGGTGGTTTCGGATCCGAAGTAGCCTACTAGGCTGAGTGGGCTGTAGTTTAGTCACCAAGTCGACATGTTGGGTCTTCTAGAATGAGTCTATCTCTCCATGGGCTTCATGAGACCCCGCAGTCGCCTAGGTGACTCCATGTCATGGGTATACTATGTTGAGCATTCCCCCATCAGCGATTAGACGTTACCAGTGAACATCATCCCGATAGTGCTCCACATGGTGGGCGGTGACCTTGGAGTTCTCGACAGGTTCTATAGATCCATGACTTGATGATGAGATTTATCCACTTCCGGTTGCCATCATGGTTCCCGAAGTCCGTGGCAATGTGGTGATCGTCCACTCCGTGGAAACCTATGGAGGTCTCCTTCTCTTAGAAGCCACATAGAATAGTTGACGTCGCCGATGTCTAATATGAAGTGGACGTAGAAGGTAATGTTTATGTCTGCTAGAGTTTTGGCACAAGATTGGATAGTGGACAGAGGATGCTCAGGTTAAGAAGCATTGAAGGAGATAGAGGGGGAATGGGACGCGGCCAGCGCTCCAGTTGTGCCGGCCATGACGAAAGCATGAGGAAGAATAGACAGCCGAATCTCGACACTTGTATTCATCCTCCTAGGAAAGTATATAAAGAGAGATACACTAGGGGAGAGGGAGATATTACAACATGCTATAGGGAGATCATTATCACATGGGTAAAAACGGTCGTCAGAATTAGCGATGGACATGATCATAGAGTGTCAGTCTAATATGGATGGTTGCATGTTCGTTTTGGACACACGCGCATCACCTCCGAGGCACATGACAAGGCCCACTTATAGGCAGACCTACAGTCTTTTCAGTTGTAATTTATGATTTTTTTAGATATTTTGTCTAAATTTTGTCAGCTTGACCTTTTTGTCCTGGTTTCTGGAAGTTTCTGGGTCCGCCGGTGATTTCACATGCAAATGCCACCTCCTCGAGTTAGAAGGGGAGGAGGCGCTGCTGGTCTGCAACAACAAAAGAACACAATCTGGCTCCATCAAATTTCCCGCGCGTGACCATATTTGAGATGTTGTTAACCACTCCCCTGTTTTCATCCAAAATTAGAATTTTTGTGCTACCACTCTGTTTCTTCCTCCTTCCCAGTTACCAATTTTAGCTCCTTTTTTCTTTTCCGGTCATCTCCTCCCACGAACCGAGACCACCAATCCTCCACGCATATCCGCCTCCAGCGCTGGTCGCTGCACCCCGGCGGAACGAGCCCCGTTCCGCCGCTGCCATGCGACTCGGACAGCTCACGAGGACGATCGCTTTGAAAACAAGGCTCTGACCGGCGCTGTTGTCGCCGTCATCATCATTCGGCGCCGCTGCCGCCGCAGCACGCGCCCGATGGGCAACGTCTGCGTCGGCCCGCGCCGCAGCTTCGCCAAGAACCGCTTCTTCGGCACCATCTTCGGCTCCATCTGGCAAAATCGGTCCACTGGTTCGACGGGCCCCTCCCATCCCACCACCACCTCTCGCTCCGTCCCCCTCGTCCAGTCCACCGCCTCCGCTCCTCTCCCCGAGGTCAAGCCGCCTGAACCGGCCCATATGGCTCCTCCGGCACCCATCGTCATCTCCGAGCCGGCGAGACCGCCTCCCCAACCGCAGCCTGCGCCGGTGCAGAAAGATCCCGACCCATCGCCTCCTCCTCCTCCCGCTCAGCAGCAGCCGCCGTCGTCGCCGGCTCAGGCGCAGGCGAGGCAGCAGTCACGGCCAAAGAAGCCGTCGGGGCACATCAAGCGCATCTCCAGCGCCGGCCTGCAGGTGGTGTCGGTGCTCCGGCGCAAGACCGACAACCTCAAGGACAAGTACAGCCTCGGCCGGAAGCTGGGGCAAGGGCAGTTTGGCACGACGTACCTGTGCGTCGACAAGGCGACGGGGCTAGAGTACGCGTGCAAGTCCATCGCTAAGCGGAAGCTCATCACCGACGAGGACGTCGAGGACGTGCGCCGGGAGATCCAGATCATGCACCACCTCGCTGGCCACCCCAGCATCATCTCCATCAGGGGAGCCTACGAGGACGCTGTGGCGGTGCACGTGGTCATGGAGCTCTGCGCCGGCGGGGAGCTGTTCGACCGGATCGTGCGCAGGGGGCACTACACCGAGCGGCAGGCCGCGGAGCTGGCCCGCGTCATCGTCGCCGTCGTCGAGTCGTGCCACTCGCTCGGCGTCATGCACCGCGACCTCAAGCCCGAGAACTTCCTTTTCGTAGGCAACGAGGAAGACGCGGCGCTCAAGACCATCGACTTCGGCCTCTCCATGTTCTTCCGACCAGGTACGTAATCGATGGATTATTCATGCGCTGAATGTCAATTTCACAAGTAGTATAGTGAATAGTATGATACGATGCTGGCTCGTGCAGGCGAGATGTTTACCGACGTGGTGGGGAGCCCCTACTACGTGGCGCCGGAGGTGCTGAAGAAGAACTACAGCCAGGAAGCCGACGTGTGGAGCGCCGGGGTCATCGTATACATCCTGCTCTGCGGCGTGCCTCCTTTCTGGGCAGGTAGATTCATCATGCCAGCGGCACATGCTCCGTAGTTCTGAAACCGCAAGATAACATTTATGTGCAACGGATTCCGTGCAGAGACGGAGCAGGGCATCTTCGAGCAGGTGCTGCACGGCACCCTGGACTTCGATTCGGACCCATGGCCGAGCGTGTCGGAGGGCGCCAAGGACCTGCTCAGGAAGGTGCTCGTCAGGGACCCCATGAAGCGCCTCACCGCGCACCAAGTCCTGTGTGAGTTCGATCGCCGTCGCACCTACAGTTCTACTACTACTGTGTTTTCTTGGCTGCATTAGATCTGGCAAATGTGCGCTGGTCTCTCATGCATGGCTGTTCCCCGGCAGGCCACCCGTGGCTGCAGATGAGTGGCGAGGCGCCCGACAAGCCACTGGACTCGGCGGTCCTCTCGAGGCTGAAGCAGTTCTCGGCGATGAACAAGCTGAAGAAGATGGCATTGAGAGTGAGCGCCGGCCTTATGCCCTTATCTATGGTTTTCAAACTCTAAAACCGGTGGAATCTGAGGAAATATGATTGTCCACGCAGGTAATTGCGGAGAACTTGTCGGAGGAGGAGATCGCGGGGCTGAAGGAGATGTTCAAGATGATGGACACCGACAACAGCGGGCAGATCAACTACGAGGAGCTTAAGGCTGGGCTGGAGAGGGTGGGCGCCAACATGAAGGAGTCGGAGATATCTCAACTCATGCAGGCGGTAAGCTTCCTTTTACCATTATAAGCTTTATTGGCAAATGCTTTCGCCAAACTTGTGATGGAACATTCTCTGTTTAACTTCATTCTTCAGGCTGATATTGACAACAGTGGCACCATAGATTATGGAGAGTTCATAGCTGCCACTCTACACCTAAACAAAGTCGAAAGGGAAGACCATCTATATGCTGCCTTCCAATACTTCGACAAGGATGGCAGTGGGTACATCACAGCCGATGAGCTCCAGCAGGCCTGCGACGAGTTCGGGATAGAAGACGTTCGACTCGAGGACATGATAGGCGAAGTAGATCAGGACAATGTAAGATCATCGGATGAACAGTCGTGCATTGTTTCTGCTCTAGTACTAACCAATATGACATCTGTAACAAATGAAGGACCATTCAACGTTTTAAACCTGACGTTTTTTTTTTTTTTTTGAAAATGTTTCTGCAGGATGGGCGCATAGATTACAATGAGTTCGTTGCCATGATGCAGAAATCCACCGCAGGAAAAAAGGGTCATCACAACCTTAGCTTCGGTATTAGGGATACCTTGAACATAAAGTCAAATAGCTGACAATGTCGTAGAAGTGTTTGTATGTATACCCCGACCCCCTCTTACTCTGTGAAATGGTGTTGTGCATACGTGTTCTGATTGTAAATGAAAAGAAAAGAAAAAAGTTCAAAACAAACCTTGAACTTGTAGATGAAAAATAAATCGAACCTAAACTCGAAATCCAGGAAATTGGCACTCAGAATTTACCAATCCCGGTCTATTTCGGACCCTAGACCTGTGTGTGAGGTCGGAAGAAAAAAAAACTCCAATTTCTACCCCCACTAACAATATTGGCCCACCTGTCATGTCTATCTGCAACCTTCTCTCCTCTCGATAGTGCCCTTTCTCCACCAAACTCCATCGACTTGACGCGGTGGCGCGTCCTGCACAATAACGTGACGAAACGCATCGTTCACGTGCTTCCTCGCCCACGGTGCCACGCCCTCAAGAGGATGGATGGCTTGTTCTTCCTCGCCCGCAGTTGCGCGTCTTGCATATGAGCACATAAACAAAGAATCGGAAAGAGAGATGGGCTCGGCGATGGATTGTTGTGCGGGAAAAGGATCTTAGAGGTGGGGGCGAGGATGAGGCCTCTGAGTATTGTCATTGTGCTTGTTGCCCAGGAATAGAGCTTAGGGTCAATTGATTCCCTTGTACAGGCTTACTAGATCATGATGGCGCGCGTTGCCGCACCCGTCTATAACTTCGGTAGAGTTGATAGGAATCTATGTAAATATATGGTGATATGAAACATGAGAATTTAATTGAAAAAAGAATCACTTGGAATTTATGGATAACAACAAACTTGACATTCTAGATTACAAAACAAAGCACTGGTAATTATTCTTAGGAGGATACATCAGAACATATAACAAAGGATAATACAGCGAAACATATAGACCAGTTACCGAAACCTAATTATAATCTGTTATCAAGAGTTCTAGGACAAAGCTCTAAAGGCGGTGCATGATCGAACTTAAACAATCTCCCTAAGCACTCAAAGCATAAACACACAAATTTGTGCAATCTTGTTTTGTCTTATGATTTGTCACAGATTTTTTGTGATGGAAGCTCCTTTGTTCTTGGACCTCATAATAGCCAATTTTGTCTTGATTTTGTTGCATCCACATCTGACTGCCAAGTTATCAACTGATTGTTCTCTAAACCCTGATCATCACTGATGAACTGTTGTCCTGTTTGAGAAAATTGTCGATTAAATATTTAAAAAATGGGTGATAAGATTTATGAAAGGCAAGTATTTTAACTACTATATAACTGACAATTACATTGAGCAACAAACTATTACATGCACCAATTAAGAAACCATTGCCTTCAAAGGTTTAGGACATGAATTTGTGAGATACTATCGAACTTGAATTAGAACCTTTAGAATTGCGATAGGACCTGCTTGAAAATTATACCAGATACACGCAAGCTTTGTATTTTCCATGCGCTCCAAATATTCCGTATCAAAGTGAAATAGGTAGTATGCAAGATCTTAGTAGTAACATTTAACTTGAGTAGTTAGTCCAAACCAGAAGTTCATAGAGGTAAACTACTACAGAAAAAGATGCTTTGAGAAACTTGCAGCACCATAAAATGGATGCCATTGACACCACTCAGCTTAAGTACAACAATTCTTGCACAAAGTTCATCACCGTTGGTAGCAATAGCATCACAATATTATATAGGTGAGCTAATATATAACCCCTAAATTATGATGCCAGAAGAATATATGAAGATAGTTTACATTAGACTGGTTAAGAACTCGCCACAATTTTTTACAATTCTGAAATCTCAAGGCAAAGCAACTTATGTAGTAAGCACCAAACTGACATTCATAGCTAGCACTACCCCCAGATCAGCATGCGTCATGGAAGAACCACATACACGCACTGCACAACAAAATAATATGGAATATCAAAGGACTAACTTATGTTCTCTACATTTACAACCAGTACTGTAGCAATATCAGACAAAAACAAATACCTGATGCTCTCTGTTTGAACTAACACACCGGACTTCTATCTGGTTATATAACCTCAAAAGGCACTCTTCATGGGATAAACAAAAGACAGATATACTGCTTCCAGATGTGATGCACTGCAACATGTCTGAGCAATGTGAGATCTGGAAGTGGGTCAGCAACCCCGAATGAGATTTGGAACACACTAAGCAGAATTTTCCAGAGCTCGTGATAATTTCTGACATCACAAAAGCTAACCTGCGATCAAATCAATATAGAGAAAGCTAAATTCAACTGACAAGGTGTCAAACCAAAGGTCCGTGTCCAGACGCAGTTGGACCCACTCCCGATCCTTGCCATCCAATGGGTCACAACCTCTTCTGCACACCAAGTGTAAGCATCTGTTTTAAGAGAAAAATGCCAAAAGAAAACTGCTAACCTTTGGACAACTGGTGGAACCAGACAGTGCCGGCCGCGCGCTTCAGGCAACCTGATAGTGCCGACCCCTTTGGTCCACGGTTGTGGTCCCACCGTCAAACAATGGAGCTCTTTCTTCACATCCACTATGAAATCATGGACAATACGCTATTAACATGCTTTTGGTCCTCGTATTTTCAGGGAAAGATATAAGAACATATGAGATCAATCCACGTGTGGCACATGCTATTAAATCCTCCTTGTAGAATTTATTCATTTACTGAAGTCCGCGGCCATTGAGGACAGCACGGGTTGCCGCGCCCATCCATTTTTACGATGTAATGTAAAATTCTTAGTAAATATGTATAGCCATAAACATGAAATTTCAATATGTATCAATTGACACATAGTATATTAATCAGTTATTGGTAATTGTCCCAAATTGAAGCAGGCTCTTGAGGAAAGAATGACCGAATATGAGCTTTGGGAGACCAAATATTTAATAAAAGATGAGCAGTATAAGCAGTTCCTGGAATTGCAAAAATTCGCGCACTGAAATGATAACATCTAAATTATCACTGGCCATTGAACAAAAGGATTAAAGAGATGTGTCTCGAAACATCTAGAAATACAAGATCTATAATATAGTGACTATAAGTTTTATGACAAGGGGTCTTAATACTACCAAGGCATGGAGATTTATCTCCCGGTTCTAGCATTGGAGGAACTTTTCAATTCAGTGGAGTCAAAGGTGATGAAATTATCACTTGAAAAAATGATTAATGTGAATCTACGAGCATTCTTCCCTATATCAACTTTCTAGGATGAACTAACAAATATTTTTTCTCTTGCCTCAGTAAAAATACGTGCCTTGGTGAATGCATGCCTCCTCTTCACCAATAAACTGATGTGATGGACTTGTTCAAGTCTAGGAAAATGGATCAAAGTGGAAATTCAAAATTCTACGAAAGGGAATCAAACAACAAAACTGAACCTCAAAATCAAACTTTAGGAAGAGAGTGGGATGGGAGCGAGGTGTGTCTGACCAGGGTAGGATAGGCGTGAGATACCACCCGTTGTCGACGCCGATCTTTCCGAGGATAACCACCGTTCCCATCATCATCGATGCATATCTCTCTTATCCTTTCTTTGTGAGACAAATAATGAGATGAGATGAACCATAGGAGTGGCAGTACACTAAGTGGATACCTGGCTGACATCAATCATCATTGAGAAGAGAATAGACACAAATAAATGTGTTTCTTGCATGTTCTCTAAACTAAAATTCATGAGAAGAGAATATGCAAGAGATGAATATAACAAACTAACTTTTAATTGTTCACATGCTTAGAGAAGGAAAGATACAAATGTGTATACAGTGATATGACCAGTTATGCAAATACCTGTTTCACAAAAAAAGGGTTATGCAAATACCTGTTTCATAAAAAAAGGGTTATGCAAATACCTCTTTCACAAAAAAGGGATAAAAAGAAACCCATCCTACAACCATGGTAATAGGCTCACAAGCAAGGCCACATCAAGTGGGAACAGAGTGGACATATATCTACTCTGATTTTTCTACTAAAAAAGGTCAATCTGATCAGCCTTGATAGCTCCCTCATGTAGTCCCTAAATAATGTGTAGTGCCACATAATCATACATTCTAATTTAGAGAACGGAGTTATCACTTTCAAAATATTTCCTGCAGAACATGAAAAAAAATCAACAATCCTTTTTCTTCAGGTAAACATTATGAGTTTTCTCAATGAAATTTCAAGCACAGACACTGAAATTGCCAAAAGTCAGTACCTCGCGTGGACATAGAATCTGGAAAATAAATCTTACCATGTCAATCAAGAGGCAAACCGAGTCTAAAGATTATGGAGATTGCATCATAAGCTTAGGTGTTCCTCATCATTGCAAATTGATGTCGTGTCGCAGCCAAGGACAGCGATGCAGAAGGTGTAGAATTGCGTCTATCTTTTCTTCAACACAAGACAAAATGGTCGACTACTTACTATGTTGTAAATAATTTCCAATCAACAACCAATGGATATAATTGCATCAATTTGAGGCTGAAAAGGGGTTGCACGTACCTTCTTCAACTGCATAATCTGAAAGCATGTGTGACGCAACAATGAATTCCTCACCTGTAGCAATCTAGGCGGTGAATTTCTATATTGGCTCTAGCAATCCAGGGCCCTAGGCAGCAACTTAAAGGACACAAAATTCACCGCAGCCTCCCATGAAGGCACCGATGGGAAAGGCGACAATCCAATCAATTGCATACTTGGAATGGGGAAAAAGGTTTGGCTCGAAGGAGGAATTCAGAATGCACCGCCAACGCATCCATGAAGGAGCGACGGCGACGCAGGGGCTAGCAAGTCATCCGAGAAGAGCCAGCCCAAACGTCGAACTCCGCGATTCATGGAAGATGGAGATTCTGTCGTCGCCCTGCCCACACCACCGGATGATGTGCTTGACCATAATCCACCTATGGACGGGTTTGAAGGTCGCGTCGCCGGTCTTATGCCCGGCTCCAATCGCTCTTGGAGCAAGGCGCCGCTCAGGAGTCAGGAGTGTCTAGGCGGAGGGGGAACGGCGGCGCGAGGACGAGAGATAATAGGAAAAGTAAGAAAAGGAAAGGAAGGACACGCGGTCGCTTGGTCTGATAGAAGGCCTCAAATCCCGTTTAATCTTTTCGGGGCCCGTTGTATCACAAATGGTCCTGTTCAATCATAGGAGTAGCAGCCCTATCATGTTTGGCCCGTTTGGTGAGGTTGGACGAGCGAAACAACGTCGGCGATGCTGCGAGAAGGATAAATAGATCCAGAGTGTTGAACAACCCAATCCGACGGTGCAGACAGTGAAATCACCGTGAGTGCTCCTAGGTGGTTTAGTTTTACTGTTACTTAATAGTTATAATTGATTCACTGATACACGAGTTGATTGATTGACGATTCTCTTGCAGAAGCTCACGGTCAAAAGAAGGAGTAGCGGTTTCTAAGAACAAAAAATCATAGTAGACGTGTAGCAAAAAATCGTAGTAGCATACTAGATCAGACAAAATCGTAGTAGCAAACTAGATCCAATCGAGAACATGTCACGTATGTTACAAAATAATGATGGTGTACACGTTCGCCCCTGCTGCCGGCCATCGTGGCCCAGGAGTTTGTGTTTTCTGCTTCTCATCGGGAGCTAATTTCTTAGTCAAATTCTAAAATAGAAAGAGATCGGATAAGAAGATGGATATGATGTATGGATCCCACTATCAGTGAGTGTAGCCTATATTCCTGTCCAGGACTTTTTACCCCTACTATACCATTCTGGGTCCAAAATAGATTGGGATTGATAAGTTGAGAGTGCCAGTTTCCAGGATTCAGAGTTTAGGATTCTATTTATCTTTTATCTACAAGCTCAAGGTTTATTTTGGACTTTTCCTAAAAGAAAATGTCCATTGTGATTAATCCTTAGGAGCAATATATGTATGTTAATTAACTATAGAATATTAGCTTTTGTTCTGATTTTTTGTGTTTGGTCCAAACACCATATAATACGGCTATGTAGTTGTATCATTAGTAGAAAACAGGAGTTTCGTTCGGAGCATTAGTCCCGGTTTTGTTACGAACCGGGACAAATATTTTGGTTTCAATGGCTAGAAACGGTCGCAGGGTACGGTGGCCTCTAGTTTCGGTTTGGGACCTTTAGTCCTGGTTGGAGACACGAACCGGGACTAAAGGGTTTGCGGCAAGCTAGGGCCGGCGCTAGAGCTTTTATGTCTGGTTGGTGTCTCCAACCGGGACTAAAGATTGACCTATAGTCCCAGTTGGTGCCTCCAACCGGGACTAATGTGCTTACTATATCATATTTCTTCCTGTTCGAGTCATACTCTATTCTCAAGCTGCTTCTCCTCTCTGTTTCCTCCCTGAGCTCGAGTTCATCCCCATTTTTTCACAAGATTTGGCGGCACCTCATCTATGTAAGGGTTCCTAAATATTAGCAACTTTATCGTTTCATCTTTGATTGCTAGTTTGCCTCATTTCATGCTCTAGAAGTAGAAGGATTTGTGTGTTTAGTTTGGGAGTAATTTTGGCATAATAACATTTGGTCACTACTTTATTTTGGTTTTAATGTGATGAACTTGTATTAATTTGGTCACGTCTCTATTGGTGATGTTGTGTAATGGTTTTTGATATACTTATATAATTCAGATTTGGCTACTCCTTTCTGAGCTCGAGTTCATCCCTATTTTTTCACACGATTTATCAAGATTTGGCGGCACCCCATGTATCCAAAGGTTCTAAAAGGTTAGAAACTCCATGCTTTCATATGTAATTGCTAGTTTAGCTTATTTCATGCTCTCGAAGTAGAGAGATTTGTAACCACTGCAACTTCAAATTCTGGATGGATATAAACAAAATAACATTATCGTTATGCATAGACGTATATAACTATCATATTAAACAATAATAATCACAAAATTGTAACAAAAATAGGTTTAATTCAAAAAAAGCTACATAAGAAGACACGCTAGCTCAATACATCTTCGAGAAGCTCATCGAGATCAATATATGGGAGTGCCTCTATGGCGAGCTTCTCGAAGATGTCTGAGGACGGAATTCTAAGACATCTTCGAGAATCTCCACCACAGTAGTGTCCCTCTCGCACCATTGTAGTTTATAACTTCTCTATATAGATCAATACGCCCAGGAGCTAACAAATTTCATATATATGGGAGTGCCTCTATGGAGAGCTCCTCGAAGATGTCTGAGAATAGGATTCTAAAATATCTTCAAGAAGCTCCACCGTAGTGGTGTCCCTCTCGCACCATCTTGCAGTTTATAACTTCACAAGGATGCATCTTGCCTATTTATAGATTAAGCGCCACAACATAGTGTCAACACTCACCCCTGACATAGTGTCGCTACCCATCAAAATAGATTCCCACTCACGGCATAGTGTCGACACTCAGCCATGACATAGTGCTGCCACCCACCGAATACTATCGCCACTCACGATTAAATAAATCTAAATGTTTAGTCCTGGTTGGTGTCTCCAACCAAGACTAAAGGTCCATATTTAGTCCCGATTGGAGATACCATCCGGGACTAAATATGATCGCGCTGGCCCTAGCATGCCGCAACCCCTTTAGTCCCGGTTGGTATCTCCAACCGGGACTAAAGATGTAGTGCAAAGTTTTTAAATAAGTGCATAGTTTTAGTACGTAGTATGCCATCGCATCTGGAGCAAAATTATCATTGTATGCATATAATTTTAGACCGGGACTAATTTTAGCATCATGATTGTGTTTGATATACTTATATAATGCAGATGAGCCGCCATGGATGTATGTTGACTGACTCTCTAGCGATTTCATCAAAGGTGTGGGTTCTTTTCCCGATGTGGCTGAGGCAAACAAGTGGAATGGTTTTATGTGTTTTCCATGTAGTGTCTGTCGGAATCAGAAGTATTACTCTTCCTCACAGATCCTTTACAACTACCTGTTTCGGTCCGGTTTTATGTCCGACTATAATTGTTGGACAAAGCATGAGGAAAGAGGGGTTATGATGGAAGACAACAAAGAAGAAGAGAATGATGACAACTATCCTATGTTCGCTGAATACGGTGGTATTACAATGAAAGACAATGAAAAAGAATAAGCTGAAGAACGGGGATAATATGAGCTCGCTGATGATCTTGGTTGGGCCATTGCTGATGCAAAGAGATACTACAAAAGTGAAAAGGAGAGGTTAAAGTTTGCGCAGATGTCAGAGCATCAAAAAAATTGTTGTACCCAAAGTGTGAAGATGGCTAGAAAAAGCTGGGTAGCATATTGGAATTGCTGCAATGCAAGGCAGAGAACAGTCTGACTGACAAGGGATTTGAAAAGTTGCTAAAAATTATAAAGAAGCTGCTTTCAGAGGATAATGAATTGCCCACCGGTACGTAGGAAGCAAAAAAGGTTATCTGCCCTCTAGGATTAGAGGTGCAGAAGATACATGCATGCCCTAATGACTGCATCCTCTACCGTGGTGAGTAGTACGAGAATTTGGATGCATGCTTGGTATGCACTGCATTGCGATATAAGATCAGAAAAGATAACTCTGGTGATGCTGAGGGCGAGCGCCCCAGGAACAGGGTTCCTACCAAGGTGATGGGGTATGCTCCTATAATACCACGGTTAATACGTTTGTTTAGAAACAAAGAGCATGCCAAGTTGTTACGATGGCACATGGAAGATCGTAAGAAAGACGCGATATTGAGACACTTCGCTGATGGGTCGTAGTGGATAAAAATCGAGAGAAAGTTCCCGGCCTTTGTGACGCGAAGAACTTATGGTTTGGTCTAAGTAAAAATGGCATGAATCCTTTTGGGGAGCAGAGTTGCAGTCATAGCACCTGGCCTGTGACTTTGTGTATTTATAACCTTCCTTCTTGGTTGTGGATGAAGCGGAAGTTCATTATGATGTCCGTGCTTATCCAATGCCAGAAGAAACATGGCAATGATATTCATGTGTACCTAAGGCCAATAGTTGAAAAACTTTTACAGATGTGGCACGTACAATGTATATATGTGTGGGATGACCACAAACAAGAGGAATTTGACCTATGAGCGTTGATTCCCATAACCATCAATAATTGCCCTGCTCTTAGTAATATTTTAGGACAGACAAACAGGGGATACAATGCATGCACTTACTATTTAGGTGGGACTGAAAATATATATTTAGATAAATATAAGAAAAAAGTGTATCCTTGGAATCATCGATTTCTTCCACCCGGGCATCCCTTAAGAAAGAAAGGCAATCATTTCAATGGTGAGGAAGATCATCAGAGTAAGCCTATCTGCCGTACTAGTGATGATGTATTTGATATGGTGAAGGATTTAAAACTAATCTTTGGAAAGAGTCCCGACAGACAATCTGTTCCGAATGATGCTAGCGGACACACACCCATATGGAAGAAGAAAACTATATTTTAGGAGCTACCCTATTGGAAAGTCCTAGAGGTCTTCTCTACAATTGACATGATGCACCTAGCGAAGAATCTTTGCATGATCCTGCATGTATGAGAAGAATTAAGATACACCAGAAGCATGGCAAGACCAGCAACGTACGAAAGACCGAGAAGTCATGCATCTAGAGAAGTTTCAAGGTCGTTCTAGTTGTGCTCTTACCAAAGAAGAGAAGGAAATCTTTTTTGAATGCTTGAGCAGTATCAAGGTCCCGTCTAGATTATTGTCGAATATAAAGGAAATAATAAATATGGAAGATAAAAAATTTCAAAATATAAAGTCTCATGACTGTCACGTGCTTATGACGCAATTACTTCCGATTGCATTGAGGGGGATTCTACCAGAAAATGTTCGAGTACCATTGTGAAGCTATGTGCATTTCTCAACGCAATTTCTCAGAAGGTAATCGATCCATAAAGTCTACCAAGGTTACATAATGATGTGGTCCAGTGTCTTGTCAGCTTCGAGTTATTGTTCCCACCATCCTTCTTCAATATTATGACGCACCTCCTAGTTCACCTAGTTAAAAAGATTACCATTATCGATCCTGTATTTCTACACAATATGTTCCCCTTTGAGAGGTTTATGGGAGTGTTGAAGAATTATGTTCATAATCGTGCTAGGATAGAAGGAAGCATCTCCAAGGGCTATGGAACAGAGGATGTCATTGAGTTTTATGTTGACTTTATTCCTGACCTTAAGCCGATTGGTGTTCCCGAATCGCGGAATGAGGGGAGACTGAGTGAAAAGGCATGCTAGGAAATAAAGCAATGATAAGTATGGATGGGCATTCTTTAACTCAAGCACACTACACGGTGAATCAGTTGGTACCGCATGAGTATGTGTTTGTTCTTCTGATGTTGTCTAGGTTCCTTGGCTTATGCAATAGCACCATTGTTATTACAATACATGTCTAACCTACAAGATATAGTCATGTGTATCTTCTGAAATCAAAAGATGAGGCTTTGAGTTTCTTCAAAATCTATAAAGCTGAAGCAGAAAATCAACTTGATCGAAATATTAAGAGGCTTAGGTCCAATCATGGTGGAGAGTATTTTTCCAACAAGTTTGATTCCTTCTGTGTAGAACATGGCATAATTCATGAGAGGACTCCTCCCTAATCACCCCATTCAAATGGAGTAGCCGAAAGAAAGAACCGTACTCTAACAGATTTGGTTAACTCTATGTTAGACACATCGGGTCTCTCCAAGGGATGGTGGGGGGAAGCACTATTGACTGTATGTCATGTCCTAAAACAAGTTCCCATAAAGAACAAAGAAATTACTCCATTCAAAGAATGGACGAAGGAAACATTAAAACTCTCTTGGGTTGTTTGATAAAGGTTAATGTACCAATCCCCAAGAAGCACAAGCTTGGACCAAAAACCATTGATTGTGTTTTTCTAGGCTATGCTTTCCATAGCATTGGTTATAGATTCTTGATAGTAAAATTTGAAGTACCTGGCATTCATGTCGGTACAATCATGGAGTTGACTGATGCGACTTTCTTTGAGGATATCTTTCCTACGAAGGATAAACCTAACTCATCAAATCCGGAGATACCTAGTTCATCTAATCAAGAATTTGCTACATTTTCTGAACCTACCATTCCAATTGAACACTCTGAAAGTCCTAAGGAGGATGATAATAAAATTCCTAAAAGGAGCAAGAGACAGAGGACTGCAAAGTCCTTTGGTGATGATTTCATTGTGTACCTTGTGGATGACACTCCCACATCCATTTCAGAAGCATATGCATCTCCTGATGCTGACTACTGGAAGGAAGCCGCCCATAGTGAGATGGATTCCATCTTAGCTAATGGAACAAGGGAGATCACTGATCGCCCTTATGGGTGCAAACCTGTAGGATGCAAGTGGGTGTTTAAGAAAAAGCCTAGACCTGATGGTACTATTGAAAAGTATAAGGCACAACTTGTGGCCAAGGGATATACTCAAAAAGAAGGTGAAGACTTCTTTGACACTTACTCACATGTTGCCAGATTAACCACCATTCGAGTATTACTCTCATTGGATGCCTCTCATGGTCTTCCCGTTCATCAAATGGACGTTAAGACAACTTTCCTTAATGGAGCGTTGGATGAGGAAGTTTACATATATCAGCCAGATGGCTTTGTGATAAATGGTCAAGAAGGCAAGGTGTGCAAGTTGTTGAAGTCTTTAAATGGACTAAAACAGGACCCTAAGCTGTGGAATGAGAAGTTTGAAAGAACTTTAACTACTGCAGGCTTTGTTGTAAATGAAGCTGATAAATGTGTGTACCATCGCCATGGTGGGGGTGAGGGAGTCATCCGTTATTTGTATGTTGATGACATACTGATTTTGGGAACCAACCTTAATGCAATTAAGGAGGTCAAAGATTTCTTATCTTGTTGCTTTGAGATTAAGGATCTAGGAGTAGATGATGTTATCCTGAACATTAAGCTATTGAGAGTTGATGATGGTGGGATTACATTACTTCAGTCTCACTATGTGGAAAAGGTCTTGAGTCGTTTCGGGTATAGCGACTGCAAGTCTTCTCCTACACCGTATGATCCTAGTGTGTTGCTTCAAAAGAATCGAGGAAATTCTAGACACCAACTGAGATACTCTCAAATTATTGGCTCGCTTATGTATTTAGCTAGTGCCACGAGGTATGACATCGCCTTTGCTATAAGCAAACTCAGTCGATTTGTTTCAAATCCAGGAGATGATCACTGGCATGCTCTTAAGAGAGTTATGCGCTATCTAAAAGGCACTACGAGCTATGGCATTCACTATACCGGGTATCTGAGGGTACTAGAGGGTTATAGTGATTCAAATTGGATATCTGATGCTGACAAGATAAAGGCCACGAGTGGATATGTATTCACACTTGCTGGTGGCGCTGTTTCTTAGAAGTCTTGCAAGCAGACCATCTTAACGAGGTCAACTATGGAAGCAGAACTCACAGAATTAGACACAGCCACTGTTGAAGCAGAGTGGCTTCATGAACTCTTGATGAACTTACCTGTGGTTGAAAAACCAATACCCGCAATCCTTATGAACTGCGATAATCAAACTGTGATTTTCAAGGTAAATAGTTCTAAGGATAATATGAAGTCATCAAGACATGTGAAGAGGAGACTGAAATCTGTCAGGAAAATGAGAAACTCTGGAGTTATTGAATTGGATTATATCCAAACATCTAAAAACTTGGCAGATCCCTTCACAAAGGGTCTATCATGCAACGTGATAGAAAATTCATCGAAGGATATGGGTATGAGACCCACAATTTAAGCTTTCCACAGTGGTAAACCACTCTATCTGATCGGAGATCCCGTGAATTAGAATTGGGAGACAAGCTGTTGGTTAGCTGAGAGGAAAGTATCCCTACTTTAATAAACACCACTCCATAAAGATGCAATACTTTCCTATTCTGCACGGCAGGTTGATTTATTATCTTAATATGTTATAAGTGGCTTATCTTAAGCAAAGATGTTGTCCTGCAGAACATCTTTTGAAGAACACACCTATATGAGTCTGACTATTCAAACGCCGTAGTCTATGAGAATAGGATGCTCTCTAATAAACTCATGAAAGGTCATGGAGTATAACACATAAGCTCCACTCGCGGGGAAGTCCTACGGTAGCCTAGTATCGGTCAAGACTTTTTGTGAAGCTAGGTTCGCAGCAAACTTGCAGTTCAAGGCATAATCCACTATACAAGTTGCAGCCTAGTATAACATAAAGCTCTAGGTGAAAGTTCAACTTAACAGTATCCATTACAGTACCGGTATATAAACAATGTTTTGGAACCAAAGGCAAAATGCATGTGCCTCTAGGATCTGGTGAGGGATTGTTGGAATTTTTGTCTAAATAGGCCCAACCCATTTATTATATGCCAATAAATTCCTGAAATCCTAGAGGCACATTCATGCAAGGCAAGATCTGGGACAAATATTTAGTCCCATATTGCTAGTTGATTAGAATTCGGTCTAGCTTATAAAGAGAGCTCTTCCACCACTTGTACAAGATTGAGAAGAGAAGACATATAAACGCACGCTCCTCCTCCTAGCTTGCCTCGCCTCTCCTCGCCTCGTCACGTCACGTCATGTCATGATGCGCATGCCGTGGGTTGCGGGAATCTCGCTGAGCCGAGTTTTATTTTGCCACACATGAATGGTATATGAATAGTTGTACAGAAGCTGAAACCTTTTGCTCGAGTGGACTTTTAATAAGAGCTAAGTGGAAATGAATACGAACTGAGTGGAGGCTGTCCGGTTGGCTACCGCCTGTTCGCTTCAACTTCCGTCCATTCGTTTTATCTACTGCGCAGCCTGTCTGCCTTCTCTTTGTGCCTATAAGAGAGAGGTCGCGCCTTCTCTCAGACATAGTGTCACACATCCCTTTGCGTCTCCAGTTCTAGAGCACTGCGCTACCTAGTCTTCCCTATCCTGTCTTGTGGCGTGTACCGCGAGCCGGGATAGTAGGCCTCCGAGACTCCGCTGCTTCGAGTCCTGTAAGGGAGAAGGGCGATAAGGTTTTTGAAGAGCGCTGTTGGTGTGACTACTGACTTCATCACGGATAGCAATTGCACCGACGTCTTTTCCAACGAGGACTTGTTCCCTGACATCAGCAACCTCTTCCTCGACGACATGGCTGACGATGGTGCCAGCGCGAACGCTGGCGGTTCCTCTGCTAATGCTATGATGTACATTCTCTTTCTTAACTTTGTTCTGGTCATATCTCCAGTTATATGCCTTGCAATCCATTTGGTTATCTGCCTTAATATGTATTCACTATTTCACACGATTAGTATAATTTCTCTTATTCTATTCATGTTTAATCTAGCGTTTATTTTGATCAATTCGCTTGGTAAATTGCTCTTTTATTCAACAGTTAATATATCTCTCATTTGGAATATTTTTAACACTAACTATACTTAATCTTAGGTCAAATCGTAGACTTCCCGGTCGGTCACCCATCCTAGCACTACTCCACCCCCAGCACGCTTAACTTTCTCTGTTCCATCAGGTTGTCCTTGCGCAAAGCCCATTAGTACCTTGTATCAATCCTATTAGATTATATTAATATGTCACACGTCTTTATGTTTCGAAACTACAAAAATTATTTAAGTAAACAACAATAAATAGCTAATAATAATATTTTAATCCAATGAAAGTAAAACAACTAATTAAAATAATATTTTATTCATTTTTTGCCATTTATTCATTTAATTTTGCATAAATAATATCTTTAAATCCATAAATCAAAATTTGACAAATAATATATCCATTATTATCAGAAAAATGTGAGGAATCCAAATATGGCATAAAAATTCTAAAAGAAAAATAATTTTTCAATATTTTTTTTTTCCTTTTTGAATTTTAAAAATCTAAAAGAATCCCAAATGGCCTAAGGCGATCAAAATCAAACTCCAATTTTTTAACGCACATTTTGATAGGTCGTACTTTTTCTCCGACATCGTTCGCAAAAGATATAGCCATTTGAAGTTTTCATGATAGTTTTTGGCAAAATATGTCAAAATTCATGTTTGTTAATTTTCGTAACAATTAAATCACTTAATGTAACTATAGTCTGAAGGATTTTATTTTTAGAATTTTTTGGCATGCTTTCAAAACTAGCAAAGGCGATCTGGGGGGTTGTGGTGGGCAGAAATATCCCGCCACAGCATGATTTTTGCCCATTTTCCTACCGTGGCAGAACCCGTCAAAGTTTTCTTAGTTCCGGTTAGTGTCTCAAACCGAAACTAAAGGTCCATATTTAGTCCTGATTTGTGTTTCCAACCGGGACTAAAGGGTGTTGCCCATGTCCGCACCCGCCTCCACCCCTTTAGTCCCGGGACTAAAGGTCCCGTTCGAATCGGGACTAAAGGTTGTCGGCGTCATGGCTATTGGAACCCGGACTAGTGTGAGCATTAGTCCAGGTTTCTAAAACATTCAGGACTAATGCTCCGGAGGGCTCTAGACGAAAGCCCTGTTTTCTACTAGTGTTCTTAGCTTCTCTCAAAAATTTAGAGCTAAATAAACAGTGAATTACATAATCCAAAGAAAATAACTGAAGATGACATGCTTCAGGATTCATGTTATCATATGTGGATGCTTGAAACGGGTCTCACTTGGCAGGCAAAAATCCCTAATAGGATTACTTTTGAAAATCTTAGGTGAAGGCCTCGATGTTGCCTCCTTCCAACACTCATTGACATCCAGAAAGGCAAAGGCCTTCGCGGAGTAACATACAAACATGTTTGCTAGTATATATATAGATATCTATCTACTAATTTATTTTGAGGTAGGTTCCTCCAATACATTTCCATCAGCCGAAAATACGTTTTCAACCGATGCCGACCGCCGAAGTGAAAGAACAAAAAAAAAGTCCGCCCGACCCGGTCTGTGCCAACCTCGGCTTCCCCCGCGGTGGACCTTGGTGCGGGGACATCTAGGTCGTGCTCGGGCCTGCGGCGGTGCCGAATCTCGAATAGAGAGACCACGCGGCTCACGTCGGGAGGCGCGGAGGCGTGCCTGGGCGTAGAGCATCGGGGCGGAGATGGAATCCATCTTCCATGGCAGGTGGTGACCGACTCCGTGGTCTGGGACAACGCCATCCTGTAATGGCACCCCGTGGAGCTCGGCGCTGGGTGTGGCGTGGTGCGAGTAGTGGCAGCGCTGCCGGATGCCTTGGACCCCATTCTACTGTCTCGCTTTGCCGTCGAGCGCTAGCAGGGAGGCAGAGAAACTCTGGCGGAGCTTAGTTTAGGCCGACGGGAGTTGGAGAACAGGGAGATGTCGAGCTCCTAGCGGCTTGATGCGACAGAGGAGAGGGAGGCCTTCCTTATCCCCACTTGTGCCGACCTCCTCCGGCCGATGCGATTTGAGGAAAAGAGAATAAGATTGATTTTCTCTTGTACTGCTTCAATTTGGTTAATTTTGCTCTGCTACTGCTGCCCTGAATTCCTAGGAAGGCAATTTAATAGCTAGGGATGGGAATACCCGGCGACTAGGTGGTGCGAATAGGGCATGCCGACGCCACCGGCGACTCCACCGTCATCACCGTCAGCTTCCCTGATAAGACCGGCCACAACTGCGACCTGCAGGGTCCCGCTGCCTCAACATCCTCATCTAAGGTTCGTTTGTCAGGATCCTACTCTTCCTACATCCACGTTCTTAAATTTCAGTTTTCGTTGCTACTCTCCTAGATCTCTCTCTCAACTGAAACTGTTCTGCCTTCTGCCCCGCGGGCAGACATGGGCAAGGACGGGAGGCAGGGCCAACGACCCATGTTTAATTCACAAGTCCATTACATTACACATTCTGTTTCTTTGGATTGATGTAAAAAATGGTAAGAATGCCATACTCTTAGCTGGTTATTCTTTTTGTACATGATCCGACTATCGCCTTAAGTTAATACAGATAGAGATTGTCATAGTCTTGATCAAGGTTTACTTCTAGAGGAATTGATCCTCTGTTTAACTAATACTCACTCTGTTTTAAAATATAAGATGTTTTAGATTTGTTAAAAAAATATGTCTAAATTACTTTTTGATGTAGCCCGTCCTACGACCGCTACTACATCTACTCCCACGAGCTCCCCAAATGGACCCATGACTCGCACCCGAGCCAAACTCCTTCAAGCTAAGGTGAACTCGCTCCTCTCCTTGTGTGACTTCGACACACCCTTGGATGACTTGCTACTTCATACGCATACACTGTGCATCATCAGGTACGAAGAGAAGGACCCAAGGAACGGAGGGGAAGCAACCAGTCGCTGCCAGACGCCAGCGGTACTACCGGTTGAGCCGGCCGGTACTACCGCTCCAAGCGGTCCTACCGGCCCCAGCTACCGGACGCTCCAGGAAGCACCACTCCACGCCCCAGACGCAAGCGGTACTACCGGCCCAGCAACCGGTACTACCGGACAGCGGTACTACCGTCCCCTCCTACCGCTCGCCACAGGCGCCTCCGACAGAAACTCCAGGTCCTCAAGCGGTACTACCGCTCCCGAAGCGGTACTACCGATTGCGACCGGTACTACCGGTTGCCGGACCGGTACTACCGGCCCTGACTGATCCTGAACGCCTGACTTCGGCCCTGTGTCTTGTAACCCTTCCTATAATTTACCTTTTCGTTTCGAAACTACCTCTGTTTCGTGGCTGGACTATATATAGCCCCCACCCTCCATTGTAAACCCTAGACTTGGATAATAATAGATATTAAGGAAACCCTTTGAGGAACTTATATCTATTGGTCTCATGCTCCTACCAAGGAGCACCGGATTATCCACCCCCCTCTTGGATCTTGCCTAGTGCGTTCAAGTTGTACAAGGCCTTGGGTTCTCGGTTTCTCGCCCCCAAGTCGTCAAGATCTCACCAAGCACCTCGTCCCCCGTTGTTGGCGTGGAGAGCGAGCTTCGCCCAACACCGATCCTAGGGATTATGTTGGACCGGTTGCCACCGGCATGAGAGATAGGCGTGTATCGTGTTGTGGTGTGCGTGTGTTCGTGGTTTTCATCTCCTTCCTCGATTTCATCTCCCGACCACCGCTTCCCTCGTGTTTCTCGTGGAATTCGTGAAAGATCGGGCCAACCCTAGGGTTACCCCATAACATATTGGTATCAAGAGCACGGTTGATCACGAATTTCCCCCCAATTTTTCTTTTATCCCCCTTAAAAATCGAAAATCCCACCAAAAAGAGCCCCAATTTGCCTTCGGATCGATCTCTAGATTTGGTGAGTTTTTCGTGGTTTTGGTCCATAGATCTGTTGCTTTCGGAGTCGATCTATAGCCCCTGTTTGTTCCTAGCCCAGCCTTTCGGTCAGATCTTCACGAATTTGAGGATTTTGGTCAAGTTGAGTTCGTCCTGTCCTGCAACTGGCGGTACTACCGGCCGTGCAAGCGGTACTACCGCAAGTAACCGGTACTACCGGTAGTACAAGCGGTACTACCGCTCACCGGTACTACCGGTCGTTACCAGCGGTACTACCGCTCGACTCTGACCGTGTTTCCTTGCCCTTTGATGCCTTAATTTCGTTTGCTGACTTTATCACTTCGCTTGTTCGTGTTTCGCGTGTTTGTCGCCATTTTCACAACAGCTTCCGCATCAAAGTCACCACACGCTCAACGACACCGCGACACTCGAACATCATCCCCCACCAACGGTTGCAAGTCGTCAACAATACCAAAGGTATAGCTTGCACCACCTTGACAGCCCCATATCTTCCTTTGTGTGTATCTATCCTATGAGAGCAACTCATTTTGTGTTTGTCTAAGCATTGTGCACTTGCCTTCGGAAAGTGAGAGTGTGAGGCCAAATACAAAAGTTAACATAGTAGCATAGAAAGGGAGAAAAAGAGAAAGAATCAAAAAAAAACACAAAAGAAAAATAGAAAAAAGATACATAGTCTCCCAATACAAAGAGAATACCAAGCTTGTAAGCCAACAAGAGAGAGGAAAAGAGCGCACCAAGGCAAGTGCACAAATCTGTTGCTTATCCTCTTTTGGCAAACGAGTTGTGGTCTCTCCTTGCGTTGGCACGACAACCGAGCGTAGTCTTCATTAGGACCTTTTGTGCTAATTTTCATAGTCGTGCTAACCCCGTTTTTCTCCACGTGTGTGTTTTCCGTGTTTTTGTAGATCGTATCCTTTTGCTTTTGATCTTTGGTTCTTTACCACGTAGAACAATAACCTTTTGCTTGGATCGTTTCGTTTGGTTTTCCACAATCCTAACCTTCCACCAAAAGCTTTTGAGAGTTGTAGCATATTTGTGTGTGAGTTTCTTGCCCATTTCACTTTGAACGCTTTTTGATCATTTGTGTGGCAATTGGTTTGATATAATCTCCAAGGTGAGGTAAAAGGCTAACTCTCCGCACCCTTATTCTCCATATACAACCCTTGTTGGCCTTTCATCATGGACAGGCATGGAGAGCCATCCCAACCACCACAACCTCCGGAGGATGACACACAATTCATGACAAGATGGGACCATTGGAAGGTCCGAGGAGAATTCAACTATCGTTGTGAAGCTCTCGAGCGGCGCCAAGATGAACAATTTAGCGAAGCCCGTGTGGAATTCAAGAACATCGACAACCGCTTCGAAGAAGTCCGTGGACAAATGCATGCCATGCAACACAACCTCGATCATCAAAACGAAGCTCTTGGTCGTGCACTCGCCTCAACGGATGAGAAGCTTCAACGCCTAATTGATGGACTAGCAAGGCCACGCTCGCGCGAATCAAGCTCATCTCGGCACTCTTCAAGTGAATCAAGTGCACCTCGCCGTCAGGCTTCAAGGCACCGGCATGGACCCATTCTTCAATCCATGAGCTCCTCGCAAGCGGTACCATCTCCGCGTCACGCCGCAACGTCAAGCTATGATGGTGACCTCTCCGCAAGACCTCCAAGACACGAAGCAAACCGGCCACAACCAAGGGCACTTGTGATTCAACAAGAGCAACCTCACATGGACCACCAAGGCCATCGCCGTCGACATGTCCTTTCAACAACAAGTGAAGCATCCGAAGAGGATGAACAAGATCACCGTCGACGTGAAGCACTCGAAGATCCTCCAAGGCGTCATCATCGACATGATCGTCCACGTCGGCAACATGATGGTCATGACGAACCCCCTCCACATCAAGAAGAAGAAGAGCAGCCCATTGCGCATGCGGCTCGGCGTCCTCCACGCCACAGGACGCAAGACAATGCTCCTCGGCATCAACCACGACAAGAACAAGAGCAAGCTCCACAAGCTCGTCTTGAGGACCATCAACTTCCTCCTCGTCCTCAACCGCATCAACAAAACGAGCAAGCTCCCCAAGCTCGTCGTCAACACCAAGTTCCACCACCAAACGCGGCACCTCAACAACCGCAAGAGCAACGCAACAATCACCAAGCAAGACATGAGAGCTCGGATGATGCTGATGACCGCCCAAATCATGGCAACCGACGCAACCGGAACCGCAATGGAGAAGAAACTTTCGGCAAGCTCAAATTCACCATGCCCAAGTTCACCGGTTCCAATGAGCCCGAGGAATATCTCTCTTGGGAACTCAAGGTCGACAAAATCTTCCGCATGCACAACTATAGCAATGAGAAGATGATGGCCATGGCGTCCCTCGAGTTTGATGAGTATGCCAACCTTTGGTGGGAACAAGTCCAACTCGCTCGCGAAGCAAAAGAAGAGCCTCCAATCGCAACTTGGCAAGATATGAAGGCTCATATGAGATCCCGCTTTGTTCCTTCACACTACACGCGTGACCTTTTCAACAAGCTTCAAACGCTTAGTCAAGGGACAAAGACCGTGGAAGAGTACTTCAAGCAAATGGAGCTCAACATGATCCGTGCCAACATTGAAGAGCGAGATGAACAAACAATGGCACGCTTCCTCAATGGCTTGAACCATCCCATCAAGCGCATCACCGAGTTCCAAAAGTACAACAACATGGTTGAGCTTGTGCACATCGCATCAAAGGCCGAGCGTCAAGTGCAAGAGGACATCAAGTACAACAAGCCAAAGACGTACTTCACCTACAAGCAAGCACCAACCACTACTCCAACGACACCAAGTGGAAGCTCCTCAAGTACCACCAAGCTTCCATTCAAGCCAACCCTCCCTCAAGGAAAACAGCCCCCAAGTGGCAAACACACAAGGGATGATCAACCATTCAATGGTGAATGCTACAAGTGTGGAGGCAAAGGGCACAAGTCGAATGCATGTGGGAACAAGAAAGTTTTGTTCATCCATGACAACGGCGATGAAGAATACTTGAGTGAAGAAGAGTTTGATGCAAGGGTCAAGGAAGCCATGGCAAGGCAACATTTGGAAGAGGACCAAGAACTTCTTGTGTGTGAGCATGACGCAAGTCCATCGCTTGTGGTAACAAGGGTATTGACTACACAAGTCAATGAAAATGAAGACCAACGCTCGAACATCTTCCAAACTCGTGCCGGCATCAATGGGAAGTCCATCAAAGTTGTCATCGATGGAGGGAGTTGCCACAACCTTGCAAGCACGGAATTGTGTGAGAAACTCAACCTCACCCTCCATCCGCATAAACACCCCTACCATATCCAATGGCTAAGTGACCAAGGATCCGTCAAGATCAAGCACACCGTCTCGGTGACGTTCTCAATTGGGCACTACAAGGACACGGTAGAATGTGACGTGGTCCCAATGACGGTTTGTCATATGTTGCTCGGAAGACCATGGCAATATGAAAAGCGTGCTTTGCATAATGGTCACTCAAACACTTACACCTTCAAATGGCTTGATAAAACTTGTGTGTTGCAACCAATGACTCCTAGCCAAATAATTGCGGACAATGCAAAGGCTTTAGCGAGGGCGCAATACACAAACACACCTTGTGAGAAGAGTGGTGAGCGAGAGAACCACACCATAGTGAGTGAGATCTACAAGCCAAACTCGAGTGGAAAGACTAAGAGTGTTCTTCTTGCCACCAAAAGTGAGATGAGAGAAGTGCGGAACAACCCATCCATCTTGCACTATGTCCTTGTATGCAAGGGACTAGCGCAAGGAGCTAGCGACTTGACAAATGTTCCTCCTTCTTTGATGGCTATTTTGCAGGAATTCCAAGATGTATTTCCCGAAGAGCTTCCTCATGGCCTTCCTCCTCTTCGTGGAATCGAGCACCGCATCGACCTCATACCTGGCGCCCCACTCCCAAACCGCGCCGCGTATCGCACGAACCCAGAAGAGACGAAGGAGATCGAACGTCAAATCAACCAACTCGTCTCCAAAGGTTTGATCCAAGTAAGCACTAGCCCAAGCGCGGTCCCCGTGATTCTAGTCCCAAAAACGGATGATACGTTGCGGTTATGCATGGACTGCCATCCAATAAATGCTATCACCGTGTGTTATCGACATCCTATACCGCGTCTTGATGACATGCTTGATGAGTTATGTGGAGCCACTATATTTTCGAAAATTGATCTTCGTAGTGGTTACCATCAAATTCGCATGGCCGAAGGGGATGAGTGGAAAACCGCATTCAAGACCAAGCTTGGTCTCTATGAATGGTTGGTTATGCCTTTTGGCTTATCTAACGCCCCATCTACCTTCATGCGTCTAATGGACCATATTTTGAGATCTCTCATTGGGAAGAGTGTAGTTGTTTACTTTGATGACATTCTTGTCTATAGCAAGTCACTAGAGGAGCATGTTACTCATGTTAAGGAGGTCCTTCAAATCCTTCGTCATGAAAAGCTTTATGCTAATCTCCCAAAGTGCACTTTTTCTAGAGACAAGCTGATTTTCCTTGGTTTTGTCGTGTCTTCTAATGGCATTGAAGTTGATGTCTCAAAAGTCAAGGACATATGAGATTGGCCCATCCCTACAAATGTTAGTGAACTTCGTAGTTTTCATGGGTTGGCTGGCTTTTACCGTCGTTTTGTCAAAGACTTTTCTACAATTGCTTGCCCCCTCAACGAATTGACCAAGAAAAATGTCACGTTCGTTTGGGGAAAAGCACAACAAAAGGCTTTTGATGAGCTCAAAAAGAGGCTCACCGAAGCACCACTTCTTGCATTGCCGGATTTCACAAAAACCTTTGAGATTGAATGTGACGCTAGTGGTATTGGCATTGGTGGCGTCCTTATGCAAAATGTGCGTCCTATTGCTTACCATAGTGAGAAACTTGATGGCGCATGCCTCAATTATCCCATTTATGACAAAGAACTTTTTGCCTTGGTTCGAGTTCTTCAAGTGTGGCAACACTATCTTTGGCCCAAAGAATTTATCATCCATTCCGACCATGAGTCGTTGAAGTATCTTAAGGGCCAAGCCAACTTGAGTAAAAGGCACGCAAAATGGGTTGAGTTCATGGAGTCTTTTCCTTACATTGCCAAATACAAGAAGGGCAAAGAAAATGTGGTAGCGGATGCCTTGTCTCGCAAAAACACAAGCCTTCTTACACGACTCGAAGTCAATGTCTTGGGTCTTGATGACATCAAATCTTTATACGCGTCCGACTCTTTCTTTGGACCAATATTTGCACAATGTTCAATAGACAAAGGGATTGATGATTTCTATTTGCATAAGGGTTTTCTTTTCAAACAAAACAAGCTTTGCATTCCGAAATCGTCTCTCCAACTTTTGCTTCTTCAAGAGTCCCATGGTGGAGGCCTTATGGGTCACTTTGGCCGTGACAAGACATATGACATGCTCTCCACTCACTACTTTTGGCCAAAGATGAAGCGCGACGTGGAGCGCCACGTCCAACGATGCACTACATGTATCCAAGCTAAGTCTAAGTCCAACCCCTTTGGTCTTTATATGCCTTTCCCTATTCCTCATGCACCTTGGTCGGACATTAGCATGGACTTTGTGTTAGGCTTGCCTAGATCTAAACATGGACATGATTCCATATTTGTAGTCGTGGATCGCTTTTCGAAAATGGCACATTTCATTCCGTGCCATAAGACCGATGATGCTTCACATGTAGCCAATTTGTTTTTCAGGGAAATAATTCGGTTACACGGTGTGCCTAGAACAATCGTCTCCGACCGCGACGTAAAATTCATGATCTACTTCTGGAAGACCCTCATGGCCAAGCTCGGCATCAAGCTCCTCTTCTCGTCCGCCTCGCATCCTCAAACCGATGGACAAACCGAGGTCGTCAATCGAATTCTTGGCACACTCCTCCGGGTGTTGATAAAGAAGAACCTTAAAGACTGGGAGGAATGTATTCCACACGCCGAGTTCGCCTACAACCGCGCCAAGCACTCCACCACAATGAGGAGCCCGTTCATGATCGTCTATGGCTTCGAGCCTCTCACCGCGCTCGATATCCTTCCACTTCCACTTCATGAACGTGCCAATATGGACGTTGTCAAGCGTGCCCAAACAATGAAGAAACTCCATGAAGACACACGAGCTACGATCGAGCAACAAGTCCTTCGCCAAGCATCAAGGCTAAACAAGACCAAGAAAGAGATGATCTTTGATGAGGGCGACCTTGTGTGGATACACTTGAGTAAAGACCGCTTCCCAAAGGAACGCGACTCCAAGCTAAAGCCAAGAGGCGATGGACCATTCAAGGTGCTAAAGAGGATCAACAAAAACGCCTATGTCATCGATATACCAACATCGAAGTATCTTGTGAGCTCGACATTCAATGTCAAGGACCTCTCACCCTACCATGGCGAAGAGGAAGTTGTGACGGTTGAAGAGTCGAGGACGACTCTTTCCCAAGGGGGGGGAGCTGATGCAGCCCGTCCTACGACCGCTACTACATCTACTCCCACGAGCTCCCCAAATGGACCCATGACTCGCGCCCGAGCCAAACTCCTTCAAGCTAAGGTGAACTCGCTCCTCTCCTTGTGTGACTTCGACACACCCTTGGATGGCTTGCTACTTCATACGCATACACTGTGCATCATCAGGTATGAAGAGAAGGACCCAAGGAACGGAGGGGAAGCAACCAGTCGCTGCCAGATGCCAGCGGTACTACCGGTTGAGCCGGCCGGTACTACCGCTCCAAGCGGTCCTACCGGCCCCAGCTACCGGACGCTCCAGGAAGCACCACTCCACGCCCCAGACGCAAGCGGTACTACCGGCCCAGCAACTGGTACTACCGGACAGCGGTACTACCGCCCCCTCCTACCGCTCGCCACAGGCGCCTCCGACAGAAGCTCCAGGTCCTCAAGTGGTACTACCGCTCCCGAAGCGGTACTACCGATTGCGACCGGTACTACCGGTTGCCGGACCGGTACTATCGGCCCTGACTGATCCTGAACGCCTGAGTTCGGCCCTGTGCCTTGTAACCCTTCCTATAATTTACCTTTTCGTTCCGAAACTACCCCTGTTTTGTGGCTGGACTATATATAGCCCCCACCCTCCATTGTAAACCCTAGACTTGGATAATAATAGATATTAAGGAAACCCTTTGAGGAACTTATATCTATTGGTCTCATGCTCCTACCAAGGAGCACCGGATTATCCACCCCCCTCTTGGATCTTGCCTAGTGCGTTCAAGTTGTACAAGGCCTTGGGTTCTCGGTGTCTCGCCCCTAAGTCGTCAAGATCTCACCAAGCACCTCGTCCCCCGTTGTTGGCGTGGAGAGCGAGCTTCGCCCAACACCGATCCTAGGGATTATGTTGGACCGGTTGCCACCGGCGTGAGAGATAGGCGTGTATCGTGTTGTGGTGTGCGTGTGTTCGTGGTTTTCATCTCCTTCCTCGATTTCATCTCCCGACCACCGCTTCCCCCGCGTTTCTCGTGGAATTCGTGAAAGATCGGGCCAACCCTAGGGTTACCCCATAACACTTTTAGTGTGAGGTTTGGAGTGAATTTACACACTAAAAAAGGTTTTGATACATTTCTTTCGTAAAGCTAAAACATCTTATATTTTGAAATGGAAGAAATATATGGTTGCCTCGTGTGATGACAGTCCCGTAGTAGTGCTCTGATATCAAATGTCAGTCTGACCGCACGCGGGCCAGCGGTTTACGTAAATACCGTCTTAAAAAAAGCGATCGGATCAGACCAAGCGATAAAAAACTACTAGCTAACTAGCGATCACATGATATGAACATTTCAGTTAGTGAGTGTGGGTGATCCAAGTGTAGAAGATGAGGTGAAGAGAATCATTATAAAAACAATAAAGTTTAGATTTGAAAAAGTTTCTTTTGTCGATGACGAGCAAGCTTGCCGACGAGAGGATAAACACGATGATTGCAAGAGTGAGGGATGC
This sequence comes from Avena sativa, assembly GCA_916181665.1. Lineage (NCBI taxonomy): Eukaryota > Viridiplantae > Streptophyta > Magnoliopsida > Poales > Poaceae > Avena > Avena sativa. The sequence goes on from OV702297.1 coordinate 245,326,345, forward strand.
CTGTGGTGCACAGACGAGCATGTTTTTTTTGGTACCAAAGAGCTACATCGAGAGCTAGAGAAAAAATATTTCTCCTCGTTCACAGCTTGACATCCAGTGATTGAATTTAGACGTCCATTATATTTAACTAGATCTAGCAAAGAAAAAATTTAAAAATTTATATAGAATTAGTATCATAATAACGCACGGGCATTTAGCTAGTAGATATAGATTAGATCAGCTATTTTTCCTTCTGTGTGGTGTACGCACTACGCAGCCAAAAAGATTACAGCTGTTTGGGGCGGCCGTGAGGAGTCTGGAAATTATATGGTTCTGGTTTTTTTGCCGATTTGGAGGATCTCACGCACCATGGGTGGGCTGCAAGCTGCGTGGATCGGAAGATTCTGTTGATTCGCTTCCGTGTTTGATCGCATGGAGTCTAGGCACAAAAAAAAAGAGTCCAACTACCTTCATGTACGTACTACAGCCGCGCATTCATCAGTTATTAAATGAAAAAAGAAGACAAAATGGATCACGTCACTACCAGAATTGATTGTTGGAGGCGATTTTTTTTTTTCACCTCTGACTCACGTGGATTTTCTGCTCCTATTTTTTCTGCCGTGTGGACTCTGCGAAAGCGAGAAAGCAGGGCCGGTCATGTGATTTTGGGAGCCTGGAACGAGACTAAAACTTAGGGTCTTTAATGTGAATATCACAATAATAATAATAATAATAACGAATAGTGTGAATTATATGATGTTAATAAAATTTAAATGCATTCAAAAGCAGTACACATATCAAACAATTTATCCATATTACCTTTAAAAAAAATTCTACCATTTCACGCTGAAAGTCACTTATGATGGTGTTGATGTCGATGTGATCGAATAATTTTTTTTTGGTGCATAATGTTGCCAAACCATTTAACCACTGCGAAGTCATTGTTGACCTTAAATAGTTCTTCAATAATTTTAATTTTGAAATTTTTCTTTCAGACAATGTGACAATCACAGACACAATAAATAAGATACGATAAACAATAGAGATAGATAACAATCAACTTCTTCGACATGCTCAAAAATCTCCATGGCAGAAATTTGGCAAGGTGAATCTTGTCATCTTTAATTTAGAAATAAGATGATATACCAACTATGCATAATGTATGTGAAGGTAGGTTGAGATAATTGTAATACAATATTCAATATACCTCATATTGGTCAAATCAAGACGTGCGGGTGTGATGTATTATCGTGATCGAGGGCCTAGATATTGAAATTGACAAGATGATGAGTCGATGAACAAACTATTGAAATCAAATTAGGAGAAATTTAGAAAATGACAAGAACCCTACATCGCAGTAAATTGTTTGTGTCACATTGCAGCTAGAAGATCAACAGACGACCGATCGCCGCGTCGATGAAAAACTGAAGAACGCCCTGGCCTTCCCTGCCCGCACGCAGCACGCGAATTGTCAGTCTTCGTTGGTGGCGACCTGGGCCGGTGGGCGCGCAAAGCAGTCAAGCAGACTGGAAGCGAGATTGATCATATATTTTCCTGCTACGTTCAGCTGTGCGGGCCTTTTTTTCTCCTCAGAGACGATCGCTACATGGCCATGACCATTAATCCTTTTTTCCCTGCCTCTAGTCTGCTAATATGTATTATGTATGCATACAAGTAGTAGAACGTACATGAGATAGAAGGGGCCCTTGATTTTTGGGCCCTGCCTCTAGTTTTTTTCCGTGGATATTATCTATACTTAATAATAATGTATGAAGTGTTTTTTGCGGTCTAACATTTTTTAAACCGTTTTGCCCTCCTATCAAATCACCTATTACCCCTAGCACCACCGGTAAGTTTTGATGATTTTCTTTTCCCGATCTTTGTTCCGCTTGCATACATCGTTTCACCTGGACTTGGGCTCAGTTTGATCCTTTGTTAGGATCCACATGGTCCACATGCCCAATCGTTATTCGGCGTAGCTGTTTCGCTGCTGGCTGTATTCCTTGCCCAGGCGTATATTGTACCATCTCGCTTTCTTAAACGAAAATATACCAATTTATATACTTAGACAGATTGACTATCAACACGCCAAGCAACATGATCTCAATGGAATATAATGGAACGGCAATGGCAGAGAGAGGAGGCCGACGACTTGTTGTAGTGCCGGCGCGAGGAAGCTTTGCTGGGGCGACCTCATGTGATGGAGGTTGACAAGGGTGGCCTTGGGCCCGTCAATGTCAAGGTAGGTCTGCAGAAGGGCCCCGACGAGGTTGGGGATGGAGATGGAGGCGCTGGGCAGCCCTCGATGATGGGCGGGGGTGATGGCGCTTAGAGCTAGGGAGGGCTCGCGCAGAGGGACGGGGGCGCACCCATGGCGATCCGAGAGGCAGGGCGCTAGCGAGGTTGGGGGATTGGGGGATGGAGGCCTCGATGGCGTGCGACAGGGAGGCGGGCTTCCCCAGATGGGCGGGGGCGGTGGCGCTCAGAGCTAGGGAGGGCTCGCGCAGAGGGACGGGGGCGCACCCCCATGGCGATCCGAGAGGCAGGGCACCGGCGAGGTTGGGGAATAGAGGCCTCGATGGCGAGTGAGCGGGGGCGGTGGCGCTCAGAGCTAGGGAGGGGTCGCGCAGAGGGACGGGGGCGCACCCATGGTGATCCGAGTGGCAGGGCGCTGGCGAGGATGGGGGATGGAGGCCTCGATGGCGAGCGACAGGGAGGTGGGCTCCCGCAGAGGGGCGGGGGGCGGCGGCAGGAGGGAATCGTGAGGGAGACGGGGCCTTGGGATCAATCTTGCGGTATATGGGGGTTGGTAGCGATGGATACAGTGTCCAGTGTAGGGGTCGGTCGGGTGCCTGAGCGTGCATGTGCATACGTGGTGTTATTGAGTGTGTCTTCCAGGACGTGTCTGGTGTGGGTTGTGTGTTGGGTATGTGTCTCTGCTCTGGGGCAAATAAACACAAGAAAAAACAACCAGGACATAAGTATTTAGTAGCAGTATGATTTTGAATATAGAAACAACAAATCAGAGAGGTTTAATGGATAGTACCATTTCAATTGGTGAATAAATGAGTTGAATCCTCATGTCATTTTAACAAATGAATGTTTTAAATCATTGTTTTTTGATTTTTACTATTATATGGTATAAAGTTGCGTAAATCAAGGACTCCCGACTATTCAAATTAAATTCATGTATGAATTGAAAGATATAGTGGTGTTGCCGTAGCAACGTACGGGTTTTGTGCTAGTGTATGTATACACCCTGCCCCTCCTAGGGCCGGCATCGGAAGGAACGTTAAGGAAAGTTTGAAAAGAAAGGAAGACACCGAGTCGCTACCGTGTACTCCCTCCGTTTCAAAATGTAAGATGTTTTAGGTTTGTGAAAAAAATGAATCTATACTTCTTTTAGCGTGTAGATTCATCCTAAAGTTGAGTGAACCTACATACTAAAACAAGTCTAGATTCATTTTCTTTACAAAACTAAAACATCTTATATTTTAAAACGGAGGAAGTACACAATGTTGGTTCGGAAAGGGGTCGATTCAGACTCTCGGGATCGTTTTCCATCTGAGCAGGTATGAGAGACTTCCTTGCGGCCAGCAAAGGAAGTCTGATCGGATCGCTCATGTTAAACAAAAACAAAAACAAAGCGGTACTACTGCCCACGATTGCAAGTGCTGCCGTGCGCTGCCGTGGCACGATTTGTGCTCTGTTTTGCACTGCTGTAACCTGGTTTTCCTCTGTCGCGGACTGTTTTTGAGTTGATTTTCTGCCGTGACTCAGATTTTTTGTCAGAATTCCACTGTAATTCAGAGATGGATCTTTAGGCAAAGGTTAGCTGTTGTTCAGCGAGGAATGTGTACAATGATTATTTAAATATGATGAATCATGTACCCTCTGATCTGAACAATATGAAATGGAAGTTTCTACACACTGAAACATCGGCGGAATACAAGTAATGGGAAGAAACAACGCAGTGTGTGTTTCATTTATGCGTTGAACTTTCCCCTGGTCTGCAGTTCGACGATACTATCGCTTTCCGTCTTGCAAAAAGACGTGAGGATACACGGATATGCCGTTGGTGGATTGAGGAGATACATGCGAGAGGTGTCTCAAGAGATACTTTTTGGGAGAACTATAAGAACTTCTTACGTGCTAAATTTTTGGCAAAATCAGAGATAGAGGACAAGGTGGTTGTTCCGGTTGAGGTTGTACCAATGAGTGGGCTGAATGAGAAACTCAAAAAGGTAGTATGATCAAAGGCAAAGTTGTAAGTTGATGATTGATGGTGGCAGCTGTACTAATGGCATAAGTAAGGAAATGGTGGCATCTTTAGAGTTGTCCACATGGTGTATTCGTGAATCGAAGCATCTCGAGTGGTTGAATAGTTACGATATGCTGAAGGTTACACATAAGATGCGTGTGTCATTTATAGTTGGTGAGTATGTTGAGGTAGAGTGTGATGTGTTACCACTAGAGGTGTGTGGGATGTTAATTGGGCGTCCATCGCAGTAGACCACAATTATATGCATGCAAGCCGAGCCAATACTTATACTTTTGTGCATGATGGCAAACATAGGACACTAAAGCTTATGGCGGATGATATGATCACGGATGATGTGGTGTTGGTTGTGGGCAAGGAGAATGCGCACAAGGCTATGTCGTGATCGAGGACTGTCACACTTCAAGAAGGGGAGCATATGATGGAGGGGTCATCAATATTCATGATATTTCAGCTATACCCGTTGATGACAAGCCAGTTGTTTCAGCTATGCATGTTAGTGACAAGTCTGTTGAAGTCAATCCACTTAGCAATGAAAGGAAGGATGATGCAACAAGTTCTACACTTCCAATTTGTGTCGATAAAGGCATTCAGACCGATGATATTTGTGATGAGAGTTGGAGCAGGAGTGCGTATGCACAAAGGAAAGATGGACGTGTTCATCAATTGTGTAGTCTGGGCATTGCACCTGTTTTGCAGGGTCATACAGGGAAAGTTCATGTTCATGTTCGGAGGAGTTCATTGAGAGATGACAAGAAGAAGGTGGTGGCGCCAAAGTCCAAGGTCGAGGAAGGAGGTGCCAAGTGCAACATAAATTCAAGCTAGCCGAGAGGGAGGATGTGGTGATTGTAGGAAGGAAAGACTTGAAGTTGAAGGTGAAGAGTGGCGATGTTTCTGATCTGATACCACCTGATGGAGAAGACCTTACAACATTGAGGACAATGCCTTTCCAAGGATGAGAGTATGATGTGGGCATTCCATTAAAGATTGGCACACGAGGAAATCCTACAATATGTAATGATAAGTCTAAGGTCATGTCAAACGTTGCTGCTATGTTATTGAGTCCGAGTCCAGGTTAGGGTCAAGTCGGTTTGTGTGTTTGGTTTGGGTATGTCCAACCGACTAGTTGCAGGACTCCTATACAAAGGAGCCAGGGGCCTAGGGTTTACGGATTTTAGAATTGAGATTTAGACATTGTGTCACACGGGTTTTGTATCATACCTCCGGGGGACAGCGCTGCCCGTTATCTATCATGTTGAGTGATTGCTGCGAAGTTCTTGTGTGCATCAAGGATTATCGAGATGTTGTTTGAGGCATGTTCTTTATCAATACATTGCTTGATGGATTCATTCCTCTTCTTCAGGTTGCGTTTATTGCATAATTGGGAGATTACCTACCTGGTTGACTCGCTATGAAAGATTGGGAAAAACTCCTAGGATCATTGGCATGATCCTTATCAACAAGTCCAAGTTGCTCGAGAGGCAAGAAGAGAGACACCAATTCCTACGTGACAAGCAATGAAGGATCACATGCATTCCCGCTTCGTTCCATCGCATTACACTTGTGACCTCGTCAACAATCTTCAAAAGCTTAATCAAGGAACCAAAAGTGTGGAAGAGTGTGATACGCCCAATTTGCATCACCATTCTATATCATAATTTACCTCTAATCATTGATATTTGTCTTATTATGAGGTATTACTTATGGTTTTTCATCTGTTTATGCATGTTGGATGATTCCTGGAGGATGGACTGCCGGAGTCTGGATTCTGATGGAAAATAAGGCGTTTTGGTGCAATTTCGCGAAGATCAGAAAAATACCAGAAAAATATGGAAACATATTATTTTACCAGAAGATGAAGGAAGCCAAAAGGAGGAGCGAAGAGGGGTCGTAGGGGGCCCACACCCCCTAGGAGCGGGCCCACCTGACCCCGCGCCTAGGGTAGGTGTGGCCCACCTGCCCGACCTACGACTCCTCCCCTTCGCTTTTATCTTCCCTATGGAACCCTAAGCCTCAGGGAGCGACCACAGATAGATTTCCGCCGCCTCTAGGGCCGGGAAACACCGAGAGAGAAAGATCTCTCCGGTAGACAGATTTCTGCCAGGGGAATTCCTTCCCGAAGAGGGGAGACCGTCGCCATCAATACCATCATCAAGCTAGGCTTCATCAGGATCATCATCATCATCCACACCATCATCTCCACCAGCACCATCATCACCACTCCGTCCCGCTGTATCAATTGTGTTGGATATTGCTTTAGTTCTTAGGGGAAACTTTCCTAGTGTTGATTACTATTGTAGTTGATGCTTGTGATTGGAACCATTGGATTATTGTTTATGTTCAGATTGTTATCCATTATCATATCATCTTTGATCTTGATCCATATGATGTCTCGTGAGTAGTTTGTTTAGTTCTTGAGGACATGGGAGAAGTCATGTTGTTAGTAGTGAATCTGTAATGAGTTATTATTCAATGGTTTAGTATTTAAGTTGTGGTTGTATTCTTCTAGTGGTGTCATGTGAACGTCGACTACATGACACTTCACCATTTATGGGCCTAGGGGGATGCATTGTGTGTTTGGCTACTAATTGTGGGGTTGCCGGAGTGACAGAAACCTGAACCCCCGTTAGGACACCTTTGCACAAGGGAGCGTAGGATCTCAGAGTTTAAGGCTATGGTTAGATTTATATCTTAATTACCTTCCTATAGTTACGGATGTTTGCAGGGGGTTTAATCACAAGTATGTATTAGTCCAAGTAAGGTCGGTATGTTAGCACAGGTTCACCCACACAACACTTACAACACCAAAGAAGAGTACTCAGCTATTTGAAGCGAAAGCACTTGACAGAATTCCCATGTGTCCTCGAGAACGTTTGGTCCTTATAAGTATTTCCACCGGCTTGTTCTTTGCTAAGAAAGGATTGGGCCATTTGCTCCATTTGTTCGTTACCTTTGTTACTTGCTCTTTGTTTTGTTGCCTTGTCAGAAAACCACTAAAATCTGTTTGCTAAGTATTCACAGGGATTTCCTGCTCTATAACACTGTTCAGCACCTTCTGCTCCTCGTTGGGATCAACACTCATATTTATCAAAAGTACTATGATACACCCCCTATAATTGTGGGTCATCAAGACTATTTTCTTGCGCCGTTGCCGGGGAGTGAAGCGCTATTGAAGAGTGGAACTGGTAAGGGAAACTTTTACTGTGAGTATTGCTCTTGTTACTGCTTGTTACTTTGTTTCCAATATGGATAACCCACTTGGTTTTCTGTTTGGGAAAACTACTACCACTGCTAGGGTAGTAGATGAACCACCACCTGTTGAGATAGATCTTTCTAAGATACCTACAAGTATTGTTAATCGTGTTATGGATAATTATTATTTTGGGGATGGAACTTTCCATCCTGGTGATCTCTTGCTTTTTATCCATGAATTATGAGGGTTGTTTAAGTGTGCAGGTATCACAACTGAACAGGTGAAGAAGAAGTTACTCTCCATATCCTTGAAAGGGGAGCTGAAGAATGGTATAAGCTGCCGAAGAATGGACAATCCATGGAATAGGAGGAGATGACATCTCTCTTTTACTCTAAATTTTATCCTCCCAGTGAAATTCATAAGGATAGAAATCTTATATATAACTTTTGGCCTCTTGATGGAGAGAGTACAACTCAAGCTTGGCGGAGATTGAAGTTACTAATGCTTAAATGTCCTATTCATGAACTACCTAACAATATTATTCTCAATAACTTTTATGCTAGGCTTTCTCTTCATGATAAAGATTTACTAGATGCTTTTTGTGCTGGATCATTCACACGTATGAAGGAAGAAGTTAAATGGGATTTCTTAGACCGTATTCAAGAGAACACTGAGTCTTGGGAGAATGACAAAGGAAGAAAGTCAGGTATAAACTATGATTATGAATGCATTAAATCTTTTATGGAAACTGATAACTTCCGTGATACTAGCAATGAGTTTGGTCTTGATTCCCAAAGTATTGCCAACTATTTTAAGGCCTTTGCCTCTTACATAGAAATTCCCAAAAAGAAGTGGAATAAGTACCATGCTCCTTATAAAGATGTTGTTAATCATGTTCCAGTTAGAAGTACTCAAGTTTGTACTACTAGTCATATTGTTCCTGAACCTCATGTTGATAAAATGCCTTTCCCAGCTAAGGTAAAGGAGTATTTTATGATTATTAGTGCAAATAACAAAGTTACAATGAAAACTGTGGAGCCTGGTAAGCATTTGAGTGATAAACCCGTGGTAGCTATTATGAAAGACACTGTCACTAGAAATATAGAGGATGAGCATATTGTCTTCTGTGAAGATGCTTCTAATATTATCTCTCATCCTAGTAAGGCTAGAAAAGCTAGTGTTTCGGTGCTTTCTGTTAAAATTGGTGATCATTGCTACTATGGTTTATGTGATATTGGTGCTAGTTCTAGTGCTATTCCTTATGAGCTTTACAGGGAAATTATGCATGATATTGGTCCTTGTGAGCTTGAGGACATTGATGTGGTTATCCACCTTGCTAATAAGGAAACCATTTGCCCCATTGGCATTGTAAGAGATGTGGAGGTTCTCTGTGGTAAGATCAAATATCCTGCTGATTTTCTAGTGCTTAATTCAACAGCTAGCAAAACTTGTCCTATCATTTTTGGTAGAACTTTCTTGAACACTTGTGGAGCCATTATTGATTGTAAGAAGGAAAAGGTTTTAACTAAGTTCGATGGAGATTCCTATGAGTTTAACTTTTCCAAATTTGCTAAAGCTCCTTGTGAAAATAGCTTGCCTAATAAAGATTTCAGGATGGAACAACTTGCTTCTATTGATCCAGTCTATGACCTTGGACCTCTTTTTGGTGTTTGTAAGTATGCTTACTCAGATGATAAAGTTGTTTCCCATGATAGTTATATTGTCAAATTTATTCAAAGTGATACTGAAAGTCATTTTGAGAGAGGGAAACATGGTTTTATGCATCTCAATGGTGTTAAGTTTCCCCGTTTTATGTTGAAAGCTTTGAAGTTGCATCTGTTTTGTCTTCCTATGCTAGTGGCTTTTTGTTTCAATAATTCATTTTCTCATGATACCCCCATGCACAGGAAGTGGGTTAGACTCAACTGTGTTGGTTATTTGCTTCTTGATGCTCTCTTTCATTTCAGATATATATATCCTTTGTGAGCATCTTTGGAAGTTTCAAGCCTAACTTAAAGGCATTAAAGAAAAATACTTGTTGGAAGATAACCCAAGAGTTTTGTAGAGTCTTGGAAGTTATTACCTCAGTAATAACCGCTCCTTATCCTTTTTGTTTTGGTTTTTTGTGTGAAGTTCAACTACTTTTGTAAAGTAGAGGAGTTGTGAAAAGTGGTTGTCCTGGGACAGATTTTTGTGATGTATGGTAAAAATTCGTGAGGAAGCTCAGTACTTCGGATGGAGCTGCATTTTTCTGAGCTTGTTCTCCAAGTTGTGACCCAACTTTCGTCAGTTCTACACTTTTTGATTTGAGCAATAGAAGGTCTTCAAAAAAAATCAATCTTTACCTGCTGGTATGTTTTGACAGATTTCTGCCTTCATTTGCATTTGCCTCTTACAGAAGATTTTGTTTTGATGGGTTTTCAGTTGAAGTGTGTACCCAAAGGGTTATTGTTTTTGCTTACACTAATGTTATCATTGAGTTCATGCAAGGGTTTTGTATGAAGGAAATTCTTAGGAGAAAGAGAAAAGGAGTCTGTAGAGTTCGTCTCTGAATAGGTAAAAGTAGTGAAAACGGAAGGTTCGCGAAACCCCAATCTTTTTATATTTTTGATGTTTTAATACATAAGGAAAACTATGAGACGGAATAGAAGAGGAAACAGAGTCCGGGGTGGACAAACCCACACCAGGCGCGGGACAATCCTGGCCGCGCCTGGAGGGGGTGTGCCACCCTCGAACTCCGTCTCTGCTTTGTTTCCGTGTCAATACCTTCCTTATGCCTTGAAACTTTGTAATATATAACCCCCCGGATCCCCCAAGGTTCATGCATCGTGTTCTCGTCGTGTTTTCATTTCAATCTGTTTCTGTCAGGAAATCTTCTCAAGTTTCAGAGCACCATGACCTCCGCCAATGATGAAGGCAAGAAGTCCGTGGAGATAAAGTTGGAAGAACAAACCATCACAGGAACAAGGGAAAGGAAACCTGCTTTTGTAGGAGCAATTAACACTGCGGATGCTTTTTCTTGTCACATGCAGGGAATCGTAGCCTTTGGTCCAGATTTCAGATACTGCCCCGAGGCAGTGGAAGCCCTTCGAACCACTGGTGAGTTTTGTGAAAGATACCGTGCTTTGAGGATAAAGGTGGATGAACTTCAAGAGGAGAACAACAAGATTCTTAAGATGCTGGAGGGTTTTCTTATTCTAAACAAGAGAACACCACCACAACCAAAAGAGTAATTCATCATCAAGTTTGGCATCCCCTTGGCTTGTTCCAAGATTGGGAGAGTGCCGCGGTATCACCACCATTATCTTTTATATTTTACCTTTTTAGTGGATTCATATCTATGGTAGAGAGGTTATCTTATAGTTTGGTTTGCATGTGGAAGTATCTCTCCTTTAGTTGATTATCTATGTATCCCTTGGTGTGAGTTCCTTTATTGGAATATTAATGAGAAGTCTCATCTTTTACTTTCTGCACTTCTTTATTTTAGTTTGCAATCTCTATTATATGATGGATCTTGTTGATCAGTATTGGCACCACTTTGGGATCATCAAGTGGATCTAAATTGGTTTTGGCAAACCGAGTTCTGGTCAGCAGCATTACTTTGAAAGAAAAATAAAAAAAGCTTACAGGTATTTTGTATCATTTGTTTTCTTTCTTGTTGGCTCATAAGCTTAGTATTCTTTATTTAAGATTATTTTGTGTCTTCAAGGAAGATTGCATGTTTGGCTTTATTACTTGTATGTTTGCTTGTTTCTTTCAACTCTCTTGCTTTCTACCCAACCTTGCTAGCCAAAAACCTGTTTTGAGAAGGCATACTTCTCATGTTTCCAAAATCCTTTAAACCAAACTTTTGCCATTTGTGTCCACCATATCTACCTAGTAGCTTTTGCTATTCCTAGCAAATTCTCAAGCTTCTTCTACCTTTCGAATTAAAAAGTATTTTGTTATGTGAAAACTAGTTAGTAAAGCTCTCACAAACTTGATGTCACACTTTATTTCTTGCCCCTAATAGACCTGAACCATTGTGCCATCAAAGTTGTATATGCTTGCATCTATACGTTGGAATTAGCAGAACCGTGCTGTCACGGGGACCATTTTCAACATTGCACTTGTACTTTGTACACAGTTGATATCGTGCTCTTTTGTCTATGGATGTCAACGGTGTGAAATAAAGAGGGAACTTGTAAGTCCATGGAGTTTGTATCCTGTGTTAGAGAAACGCCTGGGCCGCTAGCCTAAGCCATGCCCAATCATGGTGGAAACTTGCAGCATCATCATAGTGAGCCATCTATGAAGCATCCTCAATAAAAAGCTATGCACATAGTAAATAAAAAGATCGCTGAGATGCTCACTGTTTGCTTGCCTTGTCATTTTGGTTATGGGAAAGCTCCTGTACCATGTGCAAGGGGTACCCCATTGGCGGTTCTCAATGATATTCAAATACTTACAATGACAAGAACTTACCTATGACCAAAGTTGAGTAGCATGAGGAGTGGCCCTCATATTCAAGGGACATGAGATTGCCAACTTATATTTCGTCAAGCATATACTCCATCTTTGTGCACTTTAACCTTAATCATCTCAAGATGCCTATGATAGGGGAAATAAGGGCTCAAAGCTAGTAAGTACCATAATCTTTTGGAAGCTCTTTATGACTTGTAATCCCTGCTTCCCTCTATAAAGGGACCTTTCTCCCACTTCCAAGTTGAGTCAGTAAACCTACTTCCTCTCTATCTCCAGCAAGCATTTGAGTTGTTGTGTTTGAAGCATTCATATGGTGATTTATTCAATCATGTTCTTTATCTTCCTTGTTTGCACAAACTCTTATCTATTGAGTATTACTTTGAAAGACTTCACTTGTGAAAAACCTTTTTGAGCAAAGAGTGCTCTTGTTTTGAAACTTCTACAAAAAGCTTTTGTGAAACTGTTTGCCAGGTGTCCTCTAACCAAGAACAAGTTTGCCAATTCCAATTATGATTTATCTTTATGCATCTCTATTGTGACTGATGTACTTGGTTGCAAGCTAAGTTATATAATGGTGAGTTGCTTTATTCTATGAGTTGTGCAATGGTAACTGTGATGCTTCTTGTTCGTATTCTTTTATCGACACTTCACTCCATAAACCTATGGTTTACTGAGCTCAGTTTTCGCTTGGGGACAAGCGAAGTCTAAGCTTGGGGGAGTTGATACGCCCAATTTGCATCACCATTCTATATCATAATTTACCTCTATTCATTGATATTTGTCTTATTATGAGGTATTACTTATGGCTTTTCATCTGTTTATGCATGCTGGATGATTCCTGGAGGATGGACTGCCGGAGTCTGGATTCTGATGGAAAAGAAGGCGTTTTGGTGCAATTTCGCGAAGATCAGAAAAATACCAGAAAAATATGGAAACATATTAGTTTACCAGAAGACGAAGGAAGCCAGAAGGAGGATCGAAGAGGGGCCGCAAGGGGCCCACACCCATCTAGGCGCGGGCCCACATGACCCCGCGCCTAGGGTAGGTGTGGCCCACCTGCCCGGCCTCCGACTCCGCCCCTTCGCCTATATCTTCCCTACGGAACCCTAAGCCTCACGGAGCGACCACAGATAGATTTCTGCCACCTTTGGGGGCGGAAAACACCGAGAGGGAAAGATCTCTCCGGCAGATAGATTTCTGCCGGGGGAATTCCTTCCCGAAGAGGGGAGACCGTCGCCATCAACACCATCATCAAGCTAGGCTTCTTCGGGATCATCATCATCATCATCCACACCATCATCTCCACTAGCACCATCAGCACCACTCTGTCCCACTATAACAATTGTGTTGGATATTGCTTTAGTTCTTAGGGGAAACTTTCCCAGTGTTGATTACTATTGTAGTTGATGCTTGTGATTGGAACCATTGGATTATTGTTTATGTTCAGATTGTTATCCATTATCATATCATCTTTGATCTTGATCCATATGATGTCTCGTGAGTAGTTTGTTTAGTTCTTGAGGACATGGGAGAAGTCATGTTGTTAGTAGTGAATCTGTAATGAGTTATTATTCAATGGTTTAGTATTTAAGTTGTGGTTGTATTCTTCTAGTGGTGTCATGTGAACGTCGACTACATGACACTTCACCATTTATGGGCCTAGGGGGATGCATTGTGTATTTGGCTACTAATTGTGGGGTTGTCGGAGTGACAGAAACCTGAACCCCCGATAGGACACCTTTGCACAAGGGAGCGTAGGATCTCAGAGTTTAAGGCTATGGTTAGATTTATATCTTAATTACCTTCCTGTAGTTACGGATGTTTGCAGGGGGTTTAATCACAAGTATGTATTAGTCCAAGTAAGGTCGGTATGTTAGCACAGGTTCACCCACACAACACTTACAACACCAAAGAAGAGTACTCAGCTATTTGAAGCGAAAGCACTTGACAGAATTCCCATGTGTCCTCGAAAGCATTTGGTCCTTATAAGTATTTCCACCGGCTTGTCCTTTGCTAAGAAAGGATTGGGCCACTTGCTCCGTTTGTTTGTTACCTTTGTTACTTGCTCTTTGTTTTGTTGCCTTGTCAGAAAACCACTAAAATCTGTTTGCTAAGTATTCATAGGGATTTCCTGCTCCATAACACTGTTCAGCACCTTCTGCTCCTCGTTGGGATCGACACTCCTATTTATCAAAAGTACTACGATACACCCCCTATACTTGTGGGTCATCAGAGTTCTTCAAGGAAATGGAACTCCAAATGATCTGTGCTAACATAGAAGAACGAGAGGAGCAAACCATGGCTTGTTTTCTTATGGGCTTGAATCACCCTATCAAGCGCATCGCGGAGTTCCAAGCCTATCACAACATGGTTGAGCTTGTGCACATTGCCACCAAAGTTGAGTGTCAAGTTCAAGAGGACCTCAAATATAGCAAGACGAAGACCTATTTCACCTACAAGTCCTCTACTCGCGCTCTTAAACCAAGTCCCAAAGGAAGCACTCCAAGTAGCTTCAAGCCTCTGTTCAAGTCAACAACCTCTCAAGGAAAATCGCTCCCAAGTGGCAAGCAACCTATGGAAACAAACTCCATGCCTCAAGTAGAATGCTAGTCATGTTTGTCAATAACAATGGCGAAAAGGAATACTTGAGTGAAGAAGAGTTTGAAGCAAGAGTAAAGGAGGAAATGGCACGACAACAAGATCAAGGTCTTGACACAAGGAACTAACTACTCCACAAACATTCCTCCTTCTTTAATGTCTATGTTGCAGGAATTTGATCATGTGTTTCCCGAAGAGCTTCCTCATGGACTACCTCCTCTTCATGGAATAGAGCACCACATCGATCTCATACCCGGTGCATCGCTACCAAACCATGCCGCTTACCGCATGAACCCAGAGGATACGAATGAGATAGAATGCCAAATCCACCACCTCATCTCCAAAGGTTTGATTCAAGAAATCCTTAGTCCTAGTGCAGCCCCCGAGATTCTTGTGCCAAAAACGGATGATACGTTATGGTTGTGCATGGATTTTCGTCCTATAATTGCTATTACCATATGCTATAGACATCCTATACCTCGTCTCTATGATATGCTTGATGAATTGAGTGGAGCCATGATTTTCTAAAAAAATGATCTTCATAGTGGCTACCACCAAATAAGTATCACCGAGGGTGATGAGTGGAAAACCGCCTTTAAGACCAAACTTGGTCTCTATGAATGGTTGGTCATGCCTTTTGGCTTATCTAATGCCCCATCTACCTTCATGCACCTTTTGAATCATATTTTGCATTCTCTTATTGGCAAGAGTGTTGTTTATTTTGATGACATCCTTGCATATAGTAAGTCGCTTAATGCACATGTTACTCATGTCAAGGAAGTTTTGGAAATTCTTCTAAAGGAAAAGCTTTACACAAATATTAAAAAGTGTTCCTTTTCTAAAGATAAATTGGGTTTCCTTGGATTTGTTGTTTCTTCGAATGTATTGAAGTACATACTTCCAAAGTTAAAGATATAAGAGATTGGCCTACTCCCCAAAATTTTAGTGAACTTCAAAGTTTTCATGGGCTTGCCGGCTTTTATCATCGCTTTTTGAAGAACTTATCTACAAGTGCTTGACCTTTAAACGAAATGACTAAAAAGAATGTCAGCTTCGTTTGGGGAATAACACAACAAAAAGCATTTGATGAACTTAAAAGTAGAGTCACCAAAGCACCTCTTCTCTCTTTATCGGATTTCACAAAAACTTTTGAGATAGAGTGTGATGATAGTGGTGTTGGCATTGGAGGAGTCCTTATGCAACACGGACGTCCCGTGGCCTACCATGGCGAGGAACTTGATGGAGCACGTCTTAACTATCCAATTTGTGACAAAGAACTTTTTTGCTTTGGTCTATGTCTTGCAAGTTTGGCAACATTACCTTTGGCACAAAGAGTTTATCATACACTCCGACCATGATTCATTGAAATATCTTAAGGGTCAAGATCATTTGAGAAAAAGGCACGCGAAGTGGGTTAAAGTTATGGAGTCCTTTCCCTACATTGTAAAGTACAATAAGTGTTAGGGCGTGACCCTTAGGTTGGCTGATCTTTCACGATTCTCGGGGATTCACGGTGAATTCAAAGGGGGAGAGGAAAAGGATGAACTCGATTAACACACACCCTAAGAACACGCGGGGAAAATCACGCAAAACACAAACACGACACAAGCCTCTGGCTCATGTCGGTGGCTACTGATCCAAAACAATCCCTAGGTTCGACATTGGGCAAGACTCTCTCCCAAACCAAATTAGCAAGGGAAAGTATCTTGGTGAGATCTTGATGACTCCATAAGAGCCAACTCAATATGAAGATCTTGTACAACCGAACGCTATAAAGTAAGATCCAAGAGGTAGCAATATTATGTGCTCCTCATGAAGGGGCATGAGACCAAACTAGATAGAGATCCTCAAGGGGATGTCTTCTTCTATTTCTAATATCAAGTGTAAGTCAAAGGGGTGAGCCAAATGGGATATTTATAGTGCTAGGGGCAAAAGGGTAGGTAAAGGTAATATTCTAGGGCTTCAAAACCAGATCTGTGCATAGAAAGGGAATTCTGGTGGTAAGTTCGGTGGCGCCGGAATTCTCACCAGAAATTCCGTCAGTCGTCGGTTTCATTCCGACATTTGCCGAAACGGTGTGCTGGGGTCGATTTCGTCTCGGCGCCAGAAACTAGGGTGCTTTGCCAGATATGGCGCCGGAACTAAAGGCGATTCCGGCGGGCATTCTGGTTCGCCAGATCTGGTGGTGGTTTGTCCTGGAGTTTCTGGCATGGATTCCCAGTTTGCCAGTTTTGCCGCCAGATTGAGATGGGAATCTTCTTGGGAGTGATTGGTTCTTTCTCTTGGCGTATTCGTGTGGTTCATAGCTAGGGATGCAAAAAGTATGGGAGAAGTAGTAGGCCATTCAAAGGCGAGTCAAAGTTACAAGATGGAGGAGCGAGTTAACCTTATCATGAAGAAGCTTGGCTCGAGATCTAGTCATCGGTCCACTTGGGGGACTTGGTGCTGAAGATGTAAGGGCATCCGTAGTGAAAGTGCAATGGACGTCGCCTAGAGGGGGGTGAATAGGCTTTTAAAAATATTACGGTTTAGGCTCAAGTAAATGTGGAATAAAACTAAGGTTTAATTTATTGAGCACAAAACCTAACCAGTAGGTTCACCTAAGTGCACCAACAACCTATGCTAAGCAATACAAGCAACAAGGTGATAGCAAGATATAAATACTTCAAGCACGATGGCTATCACAAAGTAAAATGCATAAGTAAAGGGATTGGTTGAGAGATAACTGATGGACGCGGAGACGAAGATTTGTTTCATGAAGTTCACTTCTAAAGAAGATACGTCTCCATTGGAGAGGTGCGATGGTGCAATGCTCTCCGAACGCCACAAATGGATCACCTCGAGCTGTGGTGGCTCGATGCTCACCCAACACCACAAAAGGACTCACCCCGGATGTGGAATCACACAACTCACCGACGCCACAAAAATCTCACCATATTCTCCCTAGTGCACACCACAAAAGGCGGGCACTAGCTCCACTATGGGACGCTTGAGGGCGGTCACCGAATCCATACAAAATTGGGGCTAACTCCACAACTCAATTGGAGGCTCCCAACAACAAAGCCACAAAAGGCTACAACGCCACAAAAGGCCAACAAAGCCACAAAAGGCTACAAGACGACAAAAGGTCAACAAGACCACAAAAGGTCAACAATCCAACCACACAACCGTCTAGGGTTCCAAGAACCCAAGAGTAACAAGCCCACAAGCTTGTAGTCGCCGAATCTCCGAGGTGAACTCAAACCTATGAAACAAATGCAAGGGCAAGTCCTTCACTCCCAAATTCCAACAAAGCTACAAAAGCTATTGGGGGAATAAGGGAGGAAGAACACAATAGGAGAAAACAAAACTCTCCATGATCTAGATCCCAATGATTCCTTCACAAAGAAGGGATTTAGCTTGCGAGATTGTAGGTCTAGATCTCCTCTCTCAAATCCCTCAAAAATATGCAAGAATCATAGGAAGGGAAAGGGGAGAGGGAAAGCTTCTTCAAGGTCAACAATGGAGGAGAGAGAGAAAGCCAAGAACCAAGAAAAAGCTAGTACCCACGAAGGGGAAGTGGAGCCCCTTTTAAAGGGCTCCCAGATCTGCCCGTTATGGGCAGTCGCGACCCTGGATGGAACTTTCGGTGGGAGGCCGGAAGTTCCGGTGGCACACAACCAATAGTCAAAAAACGCGATGCGAGAGACTGAAAACGCGAGCCTGGACGGAACTTCCGCCGGTCCACCAGAACTTCCGGTGGAAATTCCGACTGAAGTTCCGTCAAATATGGCACTTCAATAACAGAAGTTTACTGATCGTGAGCGGAACGAGAGCCGGATTTTCAATCGGAACTTCCGGCAACAACTAGGCCCAAGCGGAATTTACGGTGGAACTTCCGGTCCAAATTCCGTCAAATAGAGACTCAAAAACAGAGAGGTTACTGAACATGAGCGAAAGAAGAACCTGAACTTCCGGCGGCAAAATGCCATAGCAGAACTTCCGATGGGTAGCCGGAACTTCCGATCAGGGAAATTCTAGAAACCAAAACTACAATAACTTTCGCATCTGAACTCCAAACGAGATGAAACCAATTTTGTTGGAAAGATAACAACGAATAGAATCCAACATAAACTCGCAAGATAAAAAACTCCCAAGGTGTGGAGACGGAAAATCGCAAGATCAAAAACCGCAATAACCTTATTTGATGAACTAGAGCTTGTTATGATGATGACCACGAGCTCTAGATCCTCTCATGGACAATAACCAAATAACAACCAAGAAAGATGATGATATGAATTCAAAGGTTTGAGATCTCTCTGAAAAATGCGATCAAGACACCCGCTTGATAGAACGACTATATATCCTAAATCCGGTCTCCCAACTAACAACATGAGACCGGCAAAAGAGAATCCCTATCAAGATCATACCTTTTCCTTGAGCATTCCACTTGAACTTTATGTAGACCGTCTTGTTCTTCTCAAGTGGGAACACCTTTCTTGTTTGCTCTTCCCTGCTCTTGCTTGATGAAGACTTGCAAATTGCTCCCGATACTCCATGGGGAAACCTCTTCTTGAACTTGTCTTCAGCATTCCATGATCACGAGGATGGCAAGCTTCAAGCATGAGATCTTCTAGAGATGTCACATCTTGATCTTGCCCTTCTTCATCCCTTCTTGAGGTTGATCCATCTTGATGCACCTCTTTGCACTTGTCTTGATCAACCTTCAAGCTCCTTCTTTCTTCATGAATCCAATGGCACAAAGCCCTTGGACATTTCTTCATCTTTCAACCTTAAGACCAACACATGGCCCAAGCGATGCCAATGGACAAACCTACAAGTGAAACTCAATTTACATATTAGTCCATTGAGATTTTCATTAATTACCAAAACCACACATGGGGGCATACATGCCCTTTCATGTAGGACGGGATTCATCATTTCCTCCCTTGGGAAAGAGTCGTCCTCGACTCTTCACCATCTTGATTTTCAACATCTCGATGGAATGGTGAGAGGTCTGCAACATTGAACGTATTGCTTACGAGGTACTTGGAAGTAGGGATGTCGATCATGTAGGAGTTGTTATTGATCTTATTTAAGACTTTGAAGGGGGGATATCCTCTTGGCTTGAGCTTTGAGTCACGCTCATGTGGGAAGCAATCTTTATGTAAGTGGATCCACACGAGGCAACCTTACTTGAAGACCATATCCTTCTTGTCCTTGTTGAGCCTTGATGCTTGATGAAGAACTTGTTGCTCGATAGTAGCTCTTGTCTCTTCATGTAGTTTCTTCATTTCATGGGTACGCTTGTCGGTGTCCATGTTTGTGCATTCATGAAGGGGTAGTGGTAGCATGTCTAGCGCGGTCATGGGATCGAATCCGTAGACGACCATGAAAGGGATGTTGCTTATCGTAGAGTGCTTGGAGTGGTTGTAGGCGAACTTGGCGTGTGGGATGCACTTTTCTCAATCTTTGAGGTTCTTTTTGATCAATATTCGGTGTAGAGTGCCAAGTATTTAGTTGACGACCTCGATTTTCTATTGATTTGAGGGTGCAAAGAGGACAAGAAGAGAAGCTTGACGCCGAGTTTTTCCATGAGTGTCTTCCACATGTAACTCATACATTTGACGTTGCGGTCGGAGATAATGGTTCTTGGCACACCATGAAGACGGACAATTTCCCTAAAAACCAATTTGCAACATGTGAAGCATCATCAATCTTATGGCACGAAATAAAGTGTGCCATCTTAGAGAAGCGATCAACTACAACAAATATTGAATCGTGGCCATGCTTTGATCTAGGCAATCCTAACACAAAGTCGATGCTTATGTCCGACCAAGGTGCATATGGAATAGGAAATTCCATGTAAAGACCAAATGGTTAGACTTACACTTAGTTTGTAAGAACGTTGTGCACAGTTGGACGAGGCGCTCCACGTCTCGCTTCATCTTTGGCCAATAGTAGTGGGTAGCCAACATATCGTATGTATTGTCACGACAAAATTGACCCATCAAACCTCCACCATGAGACTCTTGGAGTAGCAAAATTTGGAGAGATGACTTCCGAATGCAAATCTTGTTTTGTTTAAAGAGAAAGCCATGAAAATAGATGCCATCAAATCCCTTGTGAGTGGAGCACATAGAAAATATTGGACTAAAGAATGGGTCAGAAGCATATAAATTTTTGATGTCATCAAGACCCAAAACATTCACTTCAAGGCGCGTCAGGAGGGTGGTGTTTTTGTAGGAAATAACATCTGCAACCACATTATCTTTGCCCTTATTGTACTTGACAATGTAGCAAAATATCTCCATAAATTCAACCCACTTTGCGTGCCTTTTGCTCAAATGAGCTTGACCCTAAAGATTATTCAACGATTCATGGTCGGAGTGTATGATAAACTCTTTGGTCCATAGGTAATGTTGCCAAACTTGGAAGACAAGAACCAAAGAAAAAAGTTCTATGTCATAAATTGTATATTTAAGACGTGCTCCATCAAGTTTATCGCTATGGTAGGCCATGGTACGTCTGTTTTGCACAAGGAATCCTCTAATGCCAATACCATTAGAATCACACTCTATCTCAAAAGCTTTTGTGAAATCTGGTAAAGCAAGAAGAGCTTCAGTGAGTCTCTTTTTAAGCTCATAAAATGCTTTTTGTTGTGCTTTTCCCCAAACGAATGTGACATTCTTCTTAGTCAATTCGTTTTAAGGGAAAGAAATGGTAGATAAGTCCTTCACAAAGCGACGATAAAAGATAGCAAGGCCATGAAAGCTTCGAAGTTCACTCACATTTTGGGGAATAGGCCAATCTCGTATGTCTTTAACTTTGCAAGTATCAACTTCAATACCATTTGATTAAACAAAAAATCCAAGGAAACCCAATTTAACTTTAGAAAAGGAACATTTTGGATAATTTTCATAGAGCTTTTCCTTTTGAAGAATTTCCAAAACTTCCTTCACATGAGTAACATGCGCATCAAGCGACTTACTATATACAAGGATATCATAAAAATAAACAACAACACTGTTGCCAATAAGAGAATGCAAGATATGATTCATGAGTTGTATGAAGGTAGATGGGGTATTAGATAAGCCAAAAGGCATGACCAACCATTCATAGAGACCAAGTTTGGTCTTGAAGGTAGATTTCCACTCATCACCCTTCGCCATGCATATTTGGTGGTAGCGACTACGAAGATTATTTTTTGAGAAAATCGTTGCTCCCCTCAACTCATCAAGCATGTCATTAATACTAATGCTTTCTTCAATCAAACCTTCTATAGAATCCCAAATTTCTAACATTGTAATGCTACATGATTTAATAAATATAATGCTACTTCCAACATGTCATTATTGCATCATAATAATATCATGGTCATGTGTCCATGCCACATTACATTTGAGCATCATATTAAAACCCTTTACATTTGGTTCTTCTCCTCATAATGAATTTTCCTTATTAATTGTATTTGCCTCTTGATATATTGTATTTCCTTCATGAGATATTGCTTTAATCCCAGATTGAGTTGATGGCATCATCACTTTAATCTATCTCATTTCTACTTTGTGGTTTGTATCTTGTCCAATTGGTATTCTCTATAACTATACCATATATGATGGCAAATGGGTTCCTTTTTATTTTTTATATGGTTTTGAACTCATGCCCATTTTTTTATCAAGTGCATGTGCCATATTACTCTCTTCCTATCCAATACATGCATGTGTCCTTTACTCCATTCCAACTTACATGTGGTCTTGTTCATCTTTTGCTTCTTAGTAAATCGCATGTAAGAATAGCTCTTTTCTACACCCATCAAATGATAAGCATATACTTGTATCTTCTCAAAATCTGTCTCTATCTTTTCTTCACTCCATATAGTTATGCCATGACATCTCTCTTTAATCTACATATGGTTATGGTCCTTTTCTTGTTGATAATCCTCAGGTGATCGTGACCATCTTTATCCACATAAAAACATAGCACTAATTCTTTTGCCTATTTGTTTATGTGTTGAAGCTAATTTTGTTTCTTGCCAAAAATCTCTCCAGGTTCTAATCTACCCTACCTACCCGAGGCACCATCCCCTCTCAATCTAGGAAACACCCTTGCCTTCCCATCTCTCTGATTAGAACAAATCTGAGCCGATCACCAAACCCTCCCTTGCACATGAACATGGATACGCCCATGAGCATGTCCTTCTCGTGAGCCTCCCCGCTCTCACCTTCCCCCTCCTATTCTCTCTGGTCCTTTCCTCTTTCAATGGGTTAAAGCAGCAGCAACACCCTAGAGCCTCATGAAAACCTACCAGATCGAGATCCTCCTCTATTCCCTTCTCCAGCAAGACAACATCATGTCACCGCGTCCAGACGCTATTTCAAGCCACCGGGGACAAGTAGTAGAGGAGGGGTACCACGAGGAGCTGCTGCAACCGATCGTCCCCTGGAGCGTGCCAGAGAAGGCCAAGAGCAGCATAGCTCACCGATACCATCCCCACGCACCACGTCGCTCGCCCTCTTAGCACCTTCCCATCATCGTCGATCTCGACCTTCCCCCAAGCACACCAAGGATGCTAGAAACCTCACGGTGAGAACTCGCCCTCTCCTCTCCCTGGTTCGTCCCTTACCTTCTCTCCGCTTGCTGCGTTCTATGTATGCGCACCGCGCTTGTAATCTCCTGGACCCTACGCTCTAAATCACAAGCCGGTATAACTCAAAAGTGCATAAGGTGGTTCTACCACGAAGGCCCAAAGGCCACCCATGTGCAGGCCTATCTAAACGAAGCAGGGCACAGTACCGGCCAACCACCCTATCCACTTCTCATGGTTATAGCTTCAAGTGCAAGAGACGTAGCCGGCTAGACTGCGAGTCAAGCATACACAAATGAGTATGTATTCCAACGACATACAAGAGTACATTAGAGCCAAACCATCTAAAAGAAATAGAAATATTCAACACCTTACGACAAGACCCAAATATCCTAGATAGTTCTAATAGTTTCATATACATCCTCATACAGCACACATCAGAGTATCAATCGGAAGCGGAAGACAAGATCCGAACACGAACAAGAAGCAAATTGGCATAAGATGCCCTGAAAATAAGCACATCCCGCCCATAGATCTCACGGATCTTCATCCCCGGAATCTCTACACCAGACGGTCGTTGCCACCATCATCGGTCTCTTCGAACCAGGTAGCCTTCCCGTGGATATACCTGTCTATCTAAATCAATATTTTATCGTGTGAGACCCTAAGAGAATTAACAAGTCTTTATGCATCTAAAGGGAACAACCTGAGGGTTACACAATTCTAGCGAAAATAAAACCTACCAGTTCTATAGAAACATGCTACAACATCTGCCTAACCAGTGATAGACGAACACTCATTAAATAAACAACACTAAATTACCCAACAGAGATATATCAACATAAATAAACCTCGCTCACCCACCTCCCCGTTCCCGAACGAGAAGGCGGAAGAACATCCCATCAGTTGGCAGTTTTATTAATCATTCCATGAATATTGCACTGTTACGAGGCAAGTTTTAGTCAATTTTAAAAAGGTACTTTACTTATGCTTGTCTATGATCGAAAAGCTGTGCTCCCAGTCATCCATAACCGCAGACACGACTTTCAAAAAGATTTACCTTGCAGGGGTGCACAAATAGCAACACACGCACGATTAACCTCGGAAAAGCCAAATGAAAACCCAACGAGGTATCACGACAAAGCATTCGCAAGATTCATATTTGATTTCAGGGGGAAACCCCGCTAAGCTACCCACTACGAAGTTGGCCGGCTCCGCGACGGACCGAGGGGTTTTTGAGAACGGTTGTAAACGACTGGGAACCCGAAAGTGTGACTCGGCTTGTCGATACTGCGAAATCATGCCGCGATCCAAAATAGTACAGACGCTCCACGCACAATAGTAAATAAAGAAGTAAAGTATGACATAAGTACATGATAGTACTAAAGCCCCAAACTACTTTATGGCCCCAAGAAATTAAATATGACTCAATCTTGGATTAAGGGGATTCATGGTCCCACATGCGGATAGTGCGATAGTCAAGGCACAAGAATCAAGTACTCGGGATCCTACGGGACACAAGTGGGCGGATAAAACCAGATCTCAACTATTGCCCACCGGTGCCTCTTTCTTTAGTTATCCCATTACTACTCAATTCAGTTGTTTATGTACCTCATTATTCAAAGACACTCACAAACCCAACACATACAATTCTACGACTCGCATGGCTCAAACAACTCATGTAGTAATGGCTCATAGGGCAGAGGGAACAAGATTAAGTGGGGTTTAAAAGTAAGGCTATGCAATACTTGGGATTCAATTTTATTTGGATCGCGACATATGATACAAGAATAAGATAAATGCAATAGGAAATATATGTAGTGCAAGCATGTGGAAATGCTTGCCTGGAAATTTAGTTGAGAAATAAGATGGATCCGGATAATACTCCTGAGGCTCCTGATATTCTCCTTGCTTAGCGTCTATCCGGCTAAAAACCAAACACACAAGGTCCAAAATAAATACATAGCACAATCATATAAATCATATGCAACAAGCAAAAAAGGAATGCCATGATGATATGATGCACAATTTACATGTTATGACATAGCATGGCATGGGTGAGGTGTGGAAACAATAATAAAGCACTTTGTTAATTTATTTAGGCATGTTTTACTCCCATAAATAGTTCCGATTATTTAATATTTATATGATGCATGCTTCAATTCATATCATGGAATGCATAATTGAAACGGGCTCGTCGACCTAATCGATTAAGACATATCATTTGTCGAATTCGGAGTTACCGAAATAAAGATATGATTTATGTCGTTTTTAAATAGAATAAGCAAAATGTTTAGTGGTTCATGTATTTAGAAAAATGAAAATTTTTGTTAAATCTGAATTCTTTAGCCAATATCCAACAGTTTTGGTCTTAAAAGTTTTTAATTTAAGCTTTAGATTGACAACTATGGATATCTGAATACATAGGGTGATTCCTGCAGAACCTATGGTGGCCGGGGCTTGTTTTCGCAATTAAACATAGAAGTATGACGGTCTGCTTGAAAAGTCGAGTTAGCTGATTGTTTTAGCTCGAAACTTCAGTTTAGGGAACACGAATCAGAATGGAGTAACAAAATAGAAAAAAAAGTTTAGTGGTTCATGTATTTAGAAAAATGAAAACAATTGTTAAATCTGAATTCTTTAACCAATGTCCAATAGTTTTGGTCTTAAAAGTTTTTTAATTTGAGCTTTAGATTGACAACTATGGATATTTGAATACATAGGGTGATTCCTGCAGAACCTATGGTGGTCGGGGCTTGTTTTCGCAATTAAACATAGAAGTATGAGGGCCTTCTTAAAAAGTTGAGTTAGCTGATTGTTTTAGCTCGAAACTTCAGTTTAGGGAACACGGTTCAGAATGGAGCAACAAAATAGAAAAAAAACAAGGGGCTATCCGCGTTGGCAAGATTTGATCCATAGTTCTCCAGGTTGAGCTAGCGAAGGACCAACCACTAGGATACTCTTAGGATTGATTGAGAACGAAAAAGACGAGGGTCTCTTTTAAAGGATCAACACCGGTTAATGACTTTTATGTGTTCGTTTGCATAGTTCGAGCCGGCAAAATAGATAAATAAAGGGAACAATTTCTGGGTGATCTAGGCTTCAACTCAGAACTTCTGGGCTACAGATAGAGCTGGCAACCATTTGGCTATGGTACGTTTGATGTAATCATGCATATCGACACGATTTTAAGGTAGATCGGGGCACTATAGTCAGGTTGGAACAATGACGGAACTGAAGAAGCACACTGCACCTGAATTTTAACAGGCCAGCGTCTGCGCGCACGCGATGGAACTAGGTTGCGGGGAGGATTCCGGCCGACCTGCTGAACCAAAACGAGCGTGCAGTGGCTCTTTTCAAAGAGGGAAGATAGGGCTATAGATAGGTGCTCGTGTTTTTGACAGAGGTGGATGGTGGTGCTTGTGAGTTTACGACGAATAGAGGCGAACACAATGACATGTCAGAAAAACTTACAGGCAAAAAAATTGCAGAGTAAGAGGAAGCGGCTTTGGTGGAAGTTGAAGACAGGGAAGAGGGAAAACGGAACAGAGGGCTCACCACGAAGATGAACGCATGCCCGGCGAGGTTGGAGAAGGGACGGTGAGGTCTAATTCCAGGCGGCGGTCGGTCTTGATGATGGGGAAGAAAATCCCGAATTGGACAGCTTCTGGCTGTTCCAGCACGCAAGGCTCGTGGGGAAGAACAAGGGGACCACAACTGAGATCTTGGCATCCTCAAGTAGGCGTGCGTGCATTCATGGCAGCAGCGAGACGGAGAGGTCGTCGATGGATTCTCCATTCCTACATGGAGACCGAGAAGGCAACTAAAAAGGATGGGTGGCGTCGGCTGATGGGAGGAGCAGCCCTAGGTTTGCTTGGGGCCTGGAAGTGGAGATAAAGGGAGTATAGGAGGTGTGGTTGGATTAGAGGTGGTGGAGGAAAAAGGTGAAGGAGGGAGGGGTCATGCTTCGGTCATGACTCGTGAGTGAGGAAGACGACAGGGGAGGAATTTCTCCTGCTAGGGAAGGTGTATGGGCTTCGTGGGCTGAGATCAGTGGAAGCAGAGACAAGGCCCCGATTGGGCTTTTCCTGCTGCTGGGCGACGGTCGGCCCAAGCTCCTGCTACTCGACTCAATTTCCTGGAGTTGTATGCTGTCGTTGCTCTGAACCAGTAGTCTACTGTTTCACTGCTAACTGAAGATCAGAACGGGACCAAAGTACTGTCTCTTGCCTAGATTTTTAAGTGAAGCCGGATTAGATCAGAATTGAATAGAAACAAACATGGTAGGATTTGGATGCCATGGAACGTCAGATCATCCGGGTTAGCCTAGATCGGCATTTGAAAGAAGAAAAGAAGGAATTAGAGAAAATGCACGAAATTGATTTCTGGCAAAACATTGGCCTTCTCCACAACCAGTAGAAGATGTTTCCAGAATTAGAGAGAAGCAAAACAGTGTTAGAGAGGAAGAACGACACATGGTCATAACCAAATTGTAAGCGAGTAAAGAATATCTCGTTACCAAGAATACACAAGGAAGCAAGATTGAAATGGAGGCAAGAGGGGGTTAGCAAAAGCACTAGAAAAGAACATGGTAAGAATAAAATGGCGGATCCTCTCATAGTCCCATGTGTATGAATTAAACACAAGCAAAATAAAAGGACCCCGAAAGAGCAATATGTGGTAGAATGTAGCCAAGGTAAAATGGGCAACATATGGTGGTACCGATCCACACATTCACATATGGGCGAGCTATAAAATACAAGCAAGCAAAAGAACCCATATGACATATGTTGTAGAATTAGGACTATATCAAATGGACAATTAGAGTGGCATGTTAGTAGGTGGAATGAACTCAAGATATTTGCCCTCAACTCAATTTGGGCATTACATCATATATCAGAAACCAATTACAAGATATCAAGAAGCAAAGACAATATATCAAGAAGCAAATATTAAAGAGACAAATGCAATATGAGGAAAAGAACCAATGAAAACAGTTTTAATATGATGCTCAAATGCAATGTGGCATGATGTCATGAGCATGATATTGTGCAATGCAATTAATGACATGTAGGAAGTAGCAATAAATAAACTAGGCAAGTAGCATTATAATTGTTAGGCAGTTGGGATGCTACAACTCTCCCCCACTAAAGAGTAATCTCGCCCCGAGATTCCTAGGAAAAGAAAAAGACCAAGGAGAAGCGGGTCTTCGGAACAAAGGTGATCCTTACGCTCCTAAGACGATTTCTAAACGGAATGGTGCGATCACTACACCTTGCAAATCTCGCTAGACTTGTTGCGAGTCTTGCGTTTTACTTCTTGAAAAGAAAAGACTTGAAAGAAAGGAGGATTTTGGCGATACAAGGAAGGTAGGATGGATATAGATCAGGTGCTCCCGAGGAAGACGATAAGAATATAACAACTTCTTGAAAGAACTTGAGAAGACGATGAATCAAGAAGAGAAAGGAAAAACACAGCGTTAGGATAAAAGATCAACAGGTGCATGTGCAGATGATTATTTCCTTCGCCGGAAGAAAATAATAGTTTTGGAGAATTAATCAACTACTATGAAAATAGCATTGTGTCTTCCCTTAGATTTAAGAAATATAGTCCGGAAAACAATATTGCCTTCAAATAATAGAGTCCTTGATATCAACGGAAATATTTGAGTTCCTGAATTCTCGGATTAGATTTTTCTTGCGCCAATAAGGACCAAAGGACCATGTAATGGAGGTGTGTAGATTTATCTCCTCGAGAAAGAGTGGCGCGAGTTTATGTTTGAATCCTGAGGAATAAGATGAATGTTGAATATCTAGAGTTAATTATAGAGATGCTTATTGCTTTCCTCCACCATGAGGTTATTGCAATAGATTTTGCGATTGATGAAATTGACCATAACTGGCTTTACTAAGAGAACAGATAGACAACTGAAGTCAGATATATATTCCATCCATCTTATTTGACGATGTTGAGCCCCGGAAAAATGAAGAGTATCAGAGAGATTTTGCATTGGTTTCCACCAGATCGTTGAAAATTTTGCTCCATGTTGAAATAGACGAGACCACTAGGAAGAGATTATTGCTTACACTCTTGAGAGAACACTCTGGAAAACAAGGATGGAAGTAAAAGTATCGAGGGATAAAGGCCACTTCTTACTTCCGTGGAATAAGTGAAATCACATGAATTCACCAATTCAATGTACAAAAGCGAATGATAAGAGTAGTGGTATGGTAGCTACTCCATCCCGCACCCAAATCATTACCTCGTACCTGAATAAGAAAATCATGCAACTTAATTCTCGAGTTTCAGACTAAAGATCTTGATAAGAACTCATGAAGCTCCACAAGAAAACAAAGATTGATGCAAATGATTCGTCGGATCCAAAGTAGATGAGGATGATGATGTTGTCATCGTGTCAGAAGTCGCAAGACATCAGAAAGATGTGAATTAAGATCACGAAGACATATAAAAGGTTTGACAGATAGATTAAGGATAGACCCCAAAACTTGAATAGAACAATTGTGCAAGATTTAGAAAATCTCCATTTCATTCGGCGGATTTGAGGATAGAAGATAAAGAGATAGGGTTTTATATATTTCCTGAAGATTCGGAGATCAAACGAATTTATCATCCTTCTTGATAATATCTGAGAGAGAATTGATCAAGATTTAGCCGTCCTTAGGAAATCTTCTGTAGAACGACAATGATAACTTGCCAAACAAGGAAAAGCTCCGGATTTGGTGGAAAACTAATGATGGGCGAAGATTAACAAATGATTTTGATGATTCCCGGTGTAACACCCTCCTCTGATAAGGCTGAGTTCATGTGTATAGTGCCAATCCTTGGATCGGTTCACTAGCACACACAATACAGATGAATACCAAAGAATTTAACAGTGCATCATAAATAACGAATTGATCCAGAATTTGCAATTATGACAATAACACTTAGCACGCATGCTAGCTCAAACAGTTCAATAGCAAAAAAAATCTTAAATATATAGTAGACTCCATCTTCAATTGCCGACAAGAGAACAAATATTGAGTGGAGTACCGCAACCTAGTCGATCACTCGGAATCAGAATAACAACTTGCAACATAAAATGTAGCAGCCCTGAAGGGTCAATACTTGGAATGTATGGCAAGTAGAGCTATTAAAGGAGACAATAAACCTAGCATCTACATGTATATCTGTCAAGTGGAGCTATGGCTAGCTTGTATTTTCAAATACCTTTGTCCTACTTTCATAAACAGTTTTAGATTTTCTTTGAAAAGATCCCAAATATATTAACACATCAACAATAAATCAATTAGAAAATTAGAATGAGCGAGAAACATGTCATGAACTCAATATCAAGCAACTTAGATGTCCATAACCGGGACCGGAACATGGCTAATCGATTAGATTATACACCCTGCAGGGGTTAGTACACTTTACCCATGTGACTTGGCCAACCCAGCTTGTACCACCACTCTCATATTGGGTGATGATAGGGAGAAGTCCAAGAAGGGACCATTCGGAAAGTATCTCCCCAAACCCGACATGCACCATACCAACCTACCAAAATTCTATATCTCTAGCTACGTGGGTTCGAGATGCCACAACCTACTAAGTCCAACCAACCGCCTATTTTATTATTGGCACATGGTTGTACACGTAAGCCACAAAATAAAGAAGTCAATCATTTCTCTTGATACATGGGTGCCTTTCTGCAATGATACCACCAAAAAATATCAATCCCATCACACCCAGGAGGTTCATTGATTAAGTTGTTTTAGTTTTCGCAAACCAACACTTTTAGAAACAACTTTCAGTGATATAACCCAGCCCTTGTCCATCATAGCGCGGCTAAGCTCATCTACCAACGGTGACTCAACTACAAGAGATCCCTACCACATAATAGGACATAGCATAGCGATAGTAGTTTCTATCATGTATCTACAAAATACACCACAATGCATTAAAAATAGTAGGACAATAATCGTGAACAATTAGCATCTACTTGCCTTGGTTGTAGCTGAAGTCGTTCAACACTCGTAGCAATCACACACGTTGCACTCCTTGCAATATATCGAGCAAACAATTGTATACAACATAAACAACCATACAATCATAAACAAATGCACAAATGCATTCATGACAATTTAATAATTCACAATGGTTGTTGTTTCAGTTCTCTAAACAATATTGAAGTATATGATTCATGCAAGAGACCAATTAATGCAATGGAGTATTTGTTAATAATCATTGATTGCTAATATAGGGGTTTTAATGGTTCTGTTATAACTCTTGTCTTAACTGTCGAATTAAATTTTTTTTCTGGTGTTTACTGGATAGAGGACGTTAATACGAACCAGTAGGCGCTGGATTCACCCTAATACGAGTTATAGATCTTTTTTTATGATTTAAATAGTGTTTAATGGGTCCTAAATCATTTATATAGTTTCTGTTGTCTAAAAATCAAACTAAAATCAGATCTATAGTCTTCACGGGATTGTCATTCCAGGACATATTATTTGCAATTTTCTGAACAGTACTTATTTTCTTCTGAATTTATTACACCAAAAGGGCCATTAATCTATTTAAATCTTCACGGCAAAACCTTACAGTCAAATCCTGAACTAATTGCATATTGATGGTCTACTTGGAACTAGCTTTCCATCGGTATATTATTTATATTTTTGTGATATGCAAATAATTTACTATGAATTTAATGATTTATAAATCCATTAAAACTAATTAAATCATTACGGTAAATATCTACCGCAAATATTAGTTATAATCCAATATTATTAATCTACATTAGAGTAGCTTTCTTTCAACATATTGTTCATATTTTTCGGAGTTACAGATAATTTCCTATGAATTTATTAACATAAAAGACCATGAAAACTAATTAAATTATTATAGTAAATACGTATTGTAAAAGTTATATCCAATTAGATATTATTATTCTAATCAATTTTCTGAATCCATTGATATATAATTTGCTATTTTTGGATCTATGAATCTTTTTATATGGTTTTTGCAAGTTTATACAATTTCCTGCAATTTAAATTCAATAAAAAATCTCCAGGGAATATTCCCTGGGAATATTCTATGCTGACTAGGACTAGAAGATGACGTAATGATGACATGGCATTGATGAGGCAGCTGACCGGGAC
This sequence comes from Avena sativa, assembly GCA_916181665.1. Taxonomy (NCBI): domain Eukaryota; kingdom Viridiplantae; phylum Streptophyta; class Magnoliopsida; order Poales; family Poaceae; genus Avena; species Avena sativa. The sequence continues at coordinate 245,358,588 of OV702297.1, forward strand.
AACGACATGGCACATACCGGTTTGATTAGATCTCGACCGTCGGGTTAGGATCCGATGGATAGGAGAGGAGATTGACTCGATTTTAGATCATAATAGATAAGAAAGAGATCTGTGTTAGAAAGACAAATCTGTAGATCAAATCGAAAAACATTCAACATGAATGTTGTAGAGATTCATTAGAGCTACCTTTTCACCCAACGGATTTTGATTTGAAGAAACGAGCACGAGTACATCTTGGATTTACACCGTCATATCTGAAATATTATGGTGCGAAATTCTCCGGCTATGGTGGATGAAAAGAGGTGAGGATTGTCGAGATTGAAAGATTTCGACAAGATCTACAACTTTCGTGTTTTGTCAGAAGGCAAACGATGAAGTCTAGATGGGTGAATAAACAAAATAAGATTCGGGCATGTGTAGATTCGGGATTTCGAGAAAGGAAACTAATATAGCTGTGGCTCCGGGGGATTATACAGGGGTTTAGGACGATGGAGAGATAGCTCTTGGAGTAGGGAACAAGTAGAAACAAACGAAAGTCGATTCAGAGTTGTAGATTAAAAGATACAAGTGTTTGAATAGAGATAGGCTTAGAAAATTGATTTTTGCACGCTTTTTAAAGCACATGAGACATCGATCAGCACTCGTGACTGGGTTCTCCGGTCGGCTAGCTAGGCCGGCCCATTTTGTTTTTTGTTTTTTGTTCTTTTCTTTTTTTTCTATTTTGGTATTTTCTCTATATCTTTTGCACACAAACTCCAAATGACACGATTCTTGTTTCTAAATTTTTCTAAAATTCAGTAGACCATTGTAGAATTATATTTGTACTAGTTTGGAAGTAGTGGATTTATAAATCCTTATATATTTTATTTTATTTATATCTTTATTTGTTTGTTTTTATTCCATAACTTTTTCATAATAGCTCCAAATGAGCTCAATTTTGTTTCTAAAATTTTGTAATATTTATTGGATCTTTTTAGGCTATAATTTAGCAATAACCGATGCCTTAACAATAGTGGGTTTTTATAAAGCCAATTTAATTCCCTTTAGGATCAAAGTGGCATATACTATTTAGGGTTTTTGATTTTTATTTCGATTTGAGAAACTTTAAGATGCCAAAATGCAGTGAAATGATCATGAATGGCATGCAATGGAAAAATTTTCCTAGTCCCAATTTTCAAAATCTTGGGATGTGACACCCGGATTGTAGCAATGTCTTTAGTAGAAAGACGTGGTCGAGATAGGTGACTTTAAAGAAGTCAGGATTTATACTTTGAGAACTTTACATAGATGCGGTGTTCCCGAAGCTTGAGAGGATGAAAAGAGGTTGTACTTCATGTTATTTCATTGATATAGAATAGGCAAGAATATCATCAAGATATACCGCTAGGAAAGATCAACATAAAGGCCAAAGATTGGTGTCTAGAGAAATGCATAAAAAGAATAGACTATCTGGCTCTTCGGAAGAGAAAAGAGATGCCGACTGGTTCACCATGTTGATCAAACACCAAATGAAAAGAGGAGATGAATAGATGAAATTCTCTCGTATCAAGAAAACCTTGCAGATATGGTGTCCAAAAATATGTGAAGCATGATAACGGATGATAATCCACCATAGCGCCTTAGGAAACCTCCGGATTGCCAAAGATACTTGAATATGATAAAGATATGATCATGATATAACTCAATATCACAAGAGAATAACCGACATCATTTGCATGATTAGATTGATAACATTAACCATATTCCACTCTTAATAAGCGTCATATAGCTATACCGAGAGCCAAATTACAATCACAAGTATTGGATCGACACATGTTATGTATTTAGCCCAAAAAGAATTTGCAGACGAAGTAAAACTCCTGATTGAAACGCCAGTAGCAAAAGATCGAGTTAGCGTGGACATGCCAAAAAAAAGGGAATAATATATCACACACGACTAAAAAGGAGTGTGGAAACACAGATGTATCAAAGAAAAAAAATTCCACATTTTTTTAGCATTAAAATACCAATAGATGCGAAAAACAACTTAATAGATGGAGATTAGCAACTCCACATCACGTGAAAGCATGCCTAAAATATGAACACCCTTAAAAAGACCACGTAGGTTTACAAAGAGGCAGATAGATCACGTCGGTTTAACAAGGTCTGTCAGTATGGAATATACCAACAATTGATAACCAAAGGCAGATTGCGACAACAAGGTTGGATGCAACATATAGACAAAGTATTTAACACATCCTAATGTACTACGAAAACCCCAAACACATTAATCCTAGTTTGAATTTTTAGAAGAGGATAGACAAACATTACACTTCCTTACCAGAAAAGGGTGGGTGGGAGGGTAAGAAGAAAAATGAAAGCAATCCTACTCTCGCTTTTAGTTTTTCCCTAATATATATAACCACCAAAAGTATTTTCTTGACTGACAACGACCATATTGGCTGATACCCTGAAGGGCAGAATGGCTCTGATACAAGATGCAATCCCCTCGACCCTACGCTCTAAATCACAAGTCGGTATAACCCAAAAGTGTATAAGGTGGTTCTACCGCGGAGGCACAAAGGCCACCCACCTGCACGTCCGTCTAAATGAAGCAGGGCACGGTACCGGCCAACCACCCTACCCACTTCTCGTGGTTATAGCTTCAAGTGCGAGAGACGTAGCCGGCTGGACTGCGAGTCAAGCATACACAAATGAGTATGTATGCCAACGACATACAAGAGTATATTAGAGCCAAACCATCTAAAAGAAATAGAGATATTCAACACCATACGGCAAGACCCAAATATCCTAGATAGTTCTAATAGTTTCAGATACATCCTCATACATCACACATCATAGTATTAATCGGAAGAGGAAGACAAGATCCGAATACGGACAAGAAGCAAATTGGCATAAGATGCCCTGAAAATAAGCACATCCCGCCCATAGATCTCACGGATCTCCATCCCCGGAATCTCTACACCAGACGGTCGTTGCCACCATCATCGGTCTCTTCCAACCAGGTAGCCTTCCTGTGGATATACCTGTCCATCTAAACCAATATTTTATCGTGTGAGATCCTAAGGGAATCAACAAGTCTTTATGCATCTAAAGAGAACAACATGAGGGTGACACAATTGTAGCGAAAATAAAACCTAGCAGTTCTATAGAAACATGCTACAACATCCGCCTAACCAGTGATAGACGAACGCTCATTAAATAAACAACACTGAATTACCCAATAGAGATATATCAACATAAATAAACCTCGCTCACCAACCTCCCCGTTCCCGAATGAGAAGGCAGAAGAACATCCCATCCGTTGGCAATTTTATTAATCATTTCATGAATATTGCACTATTACTAGGCAAGTTTTAATCAATTTAAAAATGGTGCTTTAGTTATGCTTGTCTATGATCGACAAACTATGCTCCAAGTTGTCCATAACCGCAGACACGGCTTTCAGAAAGATTTACCTTGCAGGGGTGCACAAATAGCAACACTCGCATGATTAACCTCGAAAAAACCAAATGAAAACCCAACGAGGCATCACGGCAAAGAATTCGCAAGATTCATATTTGATTTCAGGGGGACACCCCACTAAGCTACCCGCTACGAAATTGGCCGGCTCCGCGACGGACCGAGGGGTTTTTGAGAACGGCTATAAACAACCGGGAACCCGAAACTGTGACTGGGCTTGTCGATATCGCGAAATCGTGCCACGATCCAAAACAGTACATGCGCTGCACGCGCAATTGTAAATAAAGAAGTAAATCATGGCATAAGTACATGATAGTGTTAAAGCCCTAAACTACTTTGTAGCCCCAAGAAATTAAATATGGCTCAAGCTAGGATTAAGGGGATTGATGGTCCCACATGCGGATAGTGCGATAGTCAATGAACAAGAATCAAGTACTCGGGGTCCTACGGGACACAAGTAGGCGAATAGAAACCAGATCTCAACTTTGCCCACCGCTTCCTCTTTCTTTAGTTATCCCATTAATACTCAATTCAGTTGTTTAGGTACCTCATTATTCGAAGACAATCACAAACCCGACACATGCAATTCTACGACTCGTATGGCTCAAACAACTCCTATAGTAATGGCTCATAGTATAGAGGGAACAAGCTTCAGTGGGGTTTAAAAGTAAGGCTATGCAATACTTGGGATTCAATTTTATTCGGATCGCGACATATGATGCACGAATAAGATAGATGCAATAGGTACTATATGTAGTGCAAGCATGGGAAAATGCTTGCCTAGAAGTTCAGTTGCGGAATAAGATGGATCCGGGTAATACTCATGAGGCCCTGATATTCTCCTTGCTCAGCTTCTATTCGGATAAAAACCAAACACACAAGGGCCAAAATAAATACATAGCACAATCATATAAATCATATGCAACAAGCAAACAAGGTATGCCATGATGATATGATGCACAATTTACATGGTATGACATAGCATGGCCTGGGTGAGGTGTGGAAACAATAATAAAACACTTTGTTAATTTATTTAGGCATGTTTTACTCCCATAAACAGTTCTGATTATTTAATATAATATGATGCACGATTCAATTCATACCATGGAATGCATAATTGGAACAGGCTCGTCGAGCTAATCGATTAAGACATATCATTTGTCAAATTCGGAGTTACCGAATTAAAGATATGATTTATGTCGTTTTTTTAAATAGAATAAGAAAAAAGTTTAGTGGTTCATGTATTTAGAAAAATGAAAACAATTGTTAAATCTGAAATCTTTAACCAATATCCAACAGTTTTGGTCTTAAAAGTTTTTTAATTTGAGCTTTAAATTGACAACTATGGATATCTGAATACATAGGGTGATTCCTGTAGAACCTATGGTGGTCGGGGCCTGTTTTCGCAATTAAACAAAGAAGTATGAGGGCCTTCTTGAAAAGTTGAGTTAGCTGATTGTTTTTGCTCGAAACCTCAGTTTAGGAACACGGTTCAGAATAGAGAAACAAAACAGAAAAAAGGGCTATCCGCCGACGTCTGCGTGCATGCGATGGAACTAGGTCGCGGGGAGGATTCCGGCCGACCTGCTGAACCAAAACGAGCGTGCAGCCACTCTTTTCAAAGAGGGAAGATAGGGCTACAGATAGGTGCTCGTTTTTTTAACAGAGGGGGATGGTGGTGCTTGTGAGGTTACGACGAAAAGAGGAGAACACAATGACATGTCAGAAAACCTTACACGCAAAAAAATTGCAGAGTAAGAGGAAGCGGCTTTGGTGGATGTTGATGACATGGAATAGGGAAAAAGGAATAGAGGGCTCACCATGAAGATGTAGGCATGCCCTTCAAGGTTGGAGAAGGGACGGTGAGGTCTAATTCCAGGCGGCGGTCGGTCTTGACGATGGGGAAGAAATCCCGAATTGGATAGCTTCTGGCTATTCCAGCACGCAAGGCTCGTGGGGAAGAACAAGGGGACCATAGCGGAGATCTTGGCACCCTCAAGTAGGTGTGCGGGCATTCATGGCAGCGGCGAGAGGGAGAGGTCGTCGATGGATTCTACATTCCTACATGGAGACCGAGAAGGCAACTGGAAAAGGATGGGTGGCGGCGGCTGATGGGAGGAGCGGCCCTAGGTTTGCTTGGGGCCTGGAAGTGGAGATAAAGGGAGTATAGGAGGGGTGGTTGGATCGGAGGTGGTGGAGCAAAATGTTGAAGGATCGAGGGGTCATGCTTCGGTCGTGACTCGTGAGTGAGGAAGACGACAGGGGAGGAATTTCTCCTGCTAGGGAAGGGGTATGGGCTTCGTGGGATGAGATCAGTGGAAGCAGAGACTAGGCCCCAGTTGGGCTTCTCCTGCTGCTGGGCGACGGTCGGCCCAAGCTCCTGCTACTCGACTCAATTTCCTGGAGTTGTATGCTGTTGTTGCTCTGAACCAGTAGTCTACTGCTGCACTGCTAACTGAAGATCAGAACGGGACCAAAGTACTGTCTCTTGCCTAGATTTTTAAATGGAGCCGGATTAGATCAAAATTGAATAGAAACAAACATGGTAGGATTTGGATGCCAGGGAACGACAGATCATCCAGGTTAGCCTAGATCGGCATTTGCAAGAAGAAAAGGAGGAATTAGGGAAAATGCACGGAATTGATTTCCGGCAAAAGATTGGCCTTCTCCACAACCAGTAGAAGATGTTTCCAGAACCATAGAGAAGCAAAACAGTGGTAGAGAGGAAGAACGACACATGGTCATAACCAAATTGTAAGAGAGTAAAGAGTATCTCGTTACCAAGAATACACAAGGAAGCAAGATTGAAATGGAGGCAAGAGGGGGTTAGCAAAAGCACTAGAAAATAAGATGGTAAGAATAAAATGGCGGATCCTCTCATAGTCCCATGTGTATGAATCAAAGACAAGCAAAATAAAAAGACCCCACAAGAGCAATATGTGGTAGAATGTAGCCAAGGTAAAATGGGCAACATATGGTGGTACGGATCCACACATTCACATCTGGGCGAGCTGTAAAATACAAGCAAGCAAAAGAACTCATATGACATATGTGGTAGAATTAGGACTATATCAAATGGACAATTAGAGTGACATGTTAGTAGGTGGAATAAACTCAAGAGATATGCCCTCAACTCAACTTGGGCATTACATCATGTATCAAAAACCAATTACAAGATATCAAGAAGCAAATATTAAAGAGACAAATGCAATATGAGGAGGAGAACCAAGGAGAATAATTTTAATATGATGCTCAAATGCAATATGGGATGATGTCATGAGAATGATATTGTGCATTGCAATGAATGACATGTAGGAAATAGCAATAAATAAACTAGGAAAGTAGCATTACAATTGTTACACAGTTAGGATGCTACATCGCTCTAGCCACGCGCAGAAACAACAACAACAGCAACTCGCCACGTCGTTCTGCCCGGAGCGAGCACCTGTCACCGCTACGGTTCACCGAAGTTTTCCATTGCCGTAGTCACTGCTGATCCATGCCCGGTCGTCCTACAACTTCCCGTCGACGTCCCCCTGGTCTTGTATCTCCCCTCCGAAGCTGATCCGCCCCATAGTAGCACCGCCCCTCGCAAACAACAACCTTGCCCGCTGTTCTTCCTCCACTATCAGCTTCCTCCGACGACCTCCTGCGACGCCCTTCACGCTCCTACAAAGAGGGAACTACCCTCTTTCCATAGCCCCTGATCTTTCTCAACACGGAGCGCTAAATCTCTCGCAACCTTCACCGAAAGTCAAGCTCATCTCACATTATTCCGGATAGAAATTTTAGTTTTACGTCTTTGTTTTTTCCTTCAGTTCATCACAAGATTTCTTCGTACTCTGTCCACCTCTAAGGTAGTTCTTAGCCTTTCCCTATTATCCTTTGTGCCATCTACCATCCCCCACAAGCGATGTTCAAATCGGAGCACCAGCGCTCTCCAGATCATCTTCCAATGTGCAGAAAAACTGTCTATTTTGCTGTCGATAAAATTCAGTATTTCATCATCTATTTGCTATGTACATAGAACTTACAAGGGGAAACTTTGAGCACCAAAGTTGTAATTCTAGGTCCCCTCTACTTTTATTTTTATATATTACAAAATTCCTCACCGTTTGCTCGCCATCTTCATCTAAAGATCAAACCAACTAGCCTCATTCGCAATGCTTGGGTTTAGTTTCGTTAGTTAACATCAACACCTACAAGAAGCTTTTCTATTTTAGTCCCTACTTTTTAGTTTGACTCAGCCCGTAGTCCCTGCCTCGCACACGTGTCATCCGTGCACCGACTGTGCAGTTGCCTCGCACATCCTGCAGTCTCACATGTCATTGTCTATGTCTAGAACCCACCTGAGTAACAAAAGTTTCCAGAACAGTTTCAAAACCAATAAAAAATCCATAATTATTTTAAATATAATTGAAATCATAACATTTGAAATAATTTGAATTTGAGAAAACTTATAAAATTAAATGTGAATCATTTCTGGATATGAATTCAAGACTATTTTGAAATTTTTCCAAAGTTGAGCCTAGCTAGTCAAACCTTTGAATTTTGATCCTTTTTAATTAATTTTCATTTATTCATAATTTTAAATTCATATTTTCAAATAATATAAATGATATATTTTTTGTGATAAAAAATGCCAGGAATATGATTATGCTATCTAAAATAATTTTTGAGTAACTATTTTTTTGAAATTAATTAAATGCAATTAAATGATTATTTCTTATATATTCATAACGTTTAATTAGTATGTCCAAATTCGACAAATGATATGTATAACTCGATAAACGCGACGAACCCTTTCCAACTATGCATTCCATAATATAAATTGAAGCATGCATCATATAAATATTGAATAACCAGCAACGTTTATGCAAGAAAAACATGATTAAATAATTATAAAAATTCTTTATTCTTGTTCCCACACCTCACCCTTGCCTATGTTATACTATGCAATTGTGCATCATTCCATCATGACATACCTTGTTTGTCGCATATACTTCATATAAATGCACACTTTATTAATTATGGCCCTTGTGTGTTTGGTTTTTATTCCGAATAGTGGAGATATGCCAATTGGGTTATCCCGGAGGCCGGATTCGACTGGCCCAAGACGGTGTCAAGTGGGCTAGCAATGATGGCGACTGGAAAGAAGACTTCGGCGAAGATTGGTGACTGGACGCAAAAGGCCCAATAGAGTATCTACGCCCAATCGGATTAGGTCAAAGCCTCTGAAACCTTTACTGAATCGGTTTGTAAGCTTGTAAACCCTAGAGAGGTACCCATATATAAACCTTCCTAGGGTCCTCATCATGCTCACGAGGTATTAGCTACCCCATCCTTGCAACTCGCTACCCATACCCCGAGTTTTCCCACCTTGTAATCTCACTCTCCATTAATACTATCAAGCAGGAAGTAGGGCTTTACCCTATGGGGGCCGAACCTGGGTAAACCCTTGTCTTTTCCCTCAATGTTGATCCGTGGATGGAAACTCTCTCTTGCCCCCTTTCGACTCAACTGCTGCCCCTGGTAGCGACTGCCGTGGCCATTCCCACGACAGTGGCGCCCACTGTGGGGCTTGGTGAGTCTAGGCTTAGATCTGCGGCGAGACCCTACACTCCCATTCGCTGGCCCTTCGCTACCGGCCACGTGATCGCTACCGGTGGGTTCTTCCATATCAACCTCTTCGTCAGTTTCGCCGACGCCATCAACCCAGCGGATCCCGCCGGACCCATCGTCAGCAACGGGTCACCCCCATGCGATCTGCTTTTGGAGGAGTAGATCTGATCGATCACCCTCCTCGCCTCCAAGTACGACTCAACAGAGAACGGATCAGTCGAGAGTAGATCCAACCTCTGTGATGATGACTATTCGGCGATACTTGTTCCGGCTGCGGGGTCCATCTCCCCCGCGTCGAAGGCCGACTCCATCACGATTGCTCCAATGCTGGGGACTACATGGATCACTCGATCCTCCCGCTCTTTGACTCTGACTTGGGGATCAGAGTCACCATATGAGATCTACCCCGTCACCATCACACCATCTACATGGCGAATGCGGAAGAATAGCCGGTGGATCCTTTCACGACCCCTCTCCCACCAACCGCAATCGTCGACGAGATCGAGCGGCACCGTGTGGCCTTGAACAAGGCCAGGGAGAAAGAGAAGAATGAGCACGAAAAATTTCGCGTTGAGAAAGAAACCGCACAATAAATCTCGCCTTACCATCAAAGCCGGGTGACGCAGCTGAAGGGAATATGCCCGAGAGGCAATAATAAAGTGGTTATTATCGTATTCCTTATTTATGATAAATGTTTATTTTACATGCTATAATTGTATTAATACGGAAACGTTAATACATGCGTGTTTAATAAACAAAAGGAAGTTCCTAGTTATGCCTCTCTTATAAACTAGCTCGTTGATTAACAAGATGATCATAGGTTTCCTGATCATGGACATTGGATGTTGTTAATAACGAGGTCACAACATTAGTGTAATGGTGTGATGAACATTCATCCGAAGTATAGCATTACGATCAAAGTCATTGAGTTTATATTGCTATAACAACTTACGAAGTGATCCTAATCCTTAGACCATGAGATCATGTCAATCACTAACACCGGAAGAGTTTCTTGATAACATCAAACGTCACACCGTAACTGGGTGATTATAAAGATGACTTCAGAACTAATAAAGTGTTATGTTGAGGCCCATGGATCGAGAGTGGAATTTGTTCATCCTGATGACGGATAGATATGCTCTGGGCCCTCTCGGTGATATCACATTGATTAGCTTGCCAGCAAGTGATTTGATCACTAGAATGTTATATCACGGGAACGAGAAAAGAGTGCATGTCGGTAACGAGATCAAACTAGGTATGGAGATACCGATGATCGAATCTCGGACATGTAATATATCGTGAAACAAAGGGATTAAGATACTAGCGTAAAAGGTTCACACGATCACAGGAGTCATCGTTGAATGTGTGGGAGTCAGTATGGATCTCTAGGTCCCGCTACTGATTATTGATCAGAGAAGGGTCTCGATCATGTCTGCATTATTCGCGAACCATAGGGTGACACACTTAAGGGATACCGACACCATTCGGAGCAAATGATATGCCAGAGAAAGAAAAAGGAAAGCGCAGGAATTTATTTCACTAGACACCAAAACTGTTTCGGTTGAAATTGCTGAAACTAGTTCTGCATGTGAAATTGAAATGTTGTAAGGGGTTTTATGTGAATGTTTGTTAATTAAAGTAATTAACAAAATTCTGAATAAATAAATAAAAGAGTTTTATTTAAATGAGAGCTTGCATTAAATTTGGTGGAAATTTAATGCATGTGAGTGGATTTTTGAGTGGAGGCTTTTTAATGGGATTGGAGGCTTTTCATTTTGAGTGGGAGCTCCACCCACATGAATGTGGAAGAGGTGGGGGCAGCCCCCATGGCTGGGCGCCATGCCCGTTGGGTGCCCCCCTCTCCCCTATAAAAGGCCCCCCTCTCCTCCTCTCAAAGCACACCTCCTCGCGAAGGATCTCTCTCCCCCCTTTAGAATTTCCCCATGGTCTCGGATCAGCGAGATACATGTTCCCGGTGGCTTTTTCTGAAAGGATTTGTTGCTTCCGCTGCTTCGCTAGAGCGAGGGCGCGGAGGTTGTCGGTGTACCCGTACGTGTGTGCTGGACTTGATCGTGCTGGACCGGCTGGACCAGATGGACTTCATCACGATCTTGAGATCGGCAAGCGTTCGTCTACATCATCCACGAGTACAATCTCGTTAACGCTATTCGGTCTTCGAGGGTATGTATTCTATGGATGTATATTCACCCGTTGCTTGTATCTAGTAGATAGATCTTGGTACATAGATGTTCCCATCGTAGGAAATTTTTTGTTTTCTATGCTGCGAACCCTACAGTGGTATCAGAGCCGGATCTATGCGTAGATGCTTTGCACGGGTAGTACACATATGAGTATGTGGGCGATGATGATCATTTTATTGCTTCTTAGTTGTACTTTGGATATTGGTGGCATAGTGGGATGAAGCGGCCCGGACAAACTTTACATGTCCTCGCACATGAGACCTGTTCCACGCTTGACGTGCAACTAGTTTGCATAAGTGGCTAGCGGGTGTTTGTCTCTCCTACTATAGTCAATATCTAATTTGCAACGAGTTGTCAACAATTTGGTTATCCTCGTTGTGGTTCATGTTCGTAGGTAAGAACGGTTCTATCTTCGAAAGCCCTAAGCCACGTAAAACTTGCAATGGATAAATTAGAGGCGTCTAGTTTAGATTGTTGCTGGGCTAGTGTTATGATATGGTGATGTTGTAAGTAGAAGTATGAGGTGATACTCTTACAACACACATGATGTGTAAGTTCCATAGACCTTGGCCTTACACATATAGGTATGATAGTGATCATACCACGGTGCACATGATAGAGATCATATGCGAGAACCATATCATTCCACTAATAAACATGTGATGTTTGATAGCATCTTATATTGCTTGTTTGGCATTTTATTAGCATAATAAGATGATCCCTCATTTAGATATCAAGATAAAAATGTGTTCTTCCTTAAGTATGCAGCGACAATGTTTCGTCGCTTCAAGACATCACGTGATGATCGGGTGTACTTGAATCCACGAGCACATCTCGGGTGTAAGACAGTTACACACGCGAATACTAAGGTTCTTACTTGGCGAGCCTAGTATGTACAGACATGGCCTCGGAACACGGACCGAAAGGTTAAGCATGAGTCATATAGTAGATATGATGCCCATTTGATGCTCGCCTTTGAAGCTATACCGACTCACGTGATGATCGGACTTGGTATGGTGGATTTGGTTCATGTAATCACCAAAAAGACACGTGGGATGTCGTTTTTGAGTGGGAGTTCATTTCTAATTTGGATTAGTAGAACTCAATTTATCATAAATTAAATCAAAGTGAATTTGCATAATTTGTTGTAGTCATTGGCATTCGTTCACCACATTATGCTTAGTTGTAATTGAGATAATAGAACTATAGAATTCTGGATATTTACTTTACAAACTGGTATCGTATTTTGTTGAGTGTCAATCTAAAGTTTAAAGTCCTATTGCAAACTTTGAGCAAAATTCTATTTACTCCGTGAAATTTAATAATTGGTATTAAATCGAGAGTAACAATTCTAGTGTTAGTATCTTAAGTATCATGTTTGCCTCCATGATTCTTGATTGTTTTAATATCAAGTTTATCTAGGAGCTGAAAGAATTGTTTCAGAAACCATCATGTGTGACAGATATAACGATATCTGAAACAATGTTTTGGTTGCACTATGATAGAGTATAATATGTGTTCTCATATAGGATGAGAATTTACAAAGGTTGGAGATGCTAGACATCCTAATCATCCAAAAGGGTTTTGGAAAGTAATGTTATACTCACGAATCTCCTTATAAGCTACATTAGCTTGATCATGAAAGTCGTCATGATAAGGATGAATAGAAGATGTATGTAAAGTATTTACTACACTAAAAGATTACTAAAGAATAGATTTTAAAAGAATACCGGTCATTTTGATGATGGTGATCTAGTTCAAAGTGCAAGTCCAAAGGTATTATTATTTGAATATACACGCTTTGGACTATGTGTCATGTATATGGCGCCACTTTTGATGTTGATAGATTTTTTTAAAAAAGGAAAAGAAAATGCTGAAAGAGAATCTATAAAATATATTTGGCAGAAAAGAAAAGATTGGAAATATCCAATTTAGGTATATAGATGATATACAGGTTATGGTTGTATTCTTTGCTTGTTAAATAATGTGGTTCTTGGGTATTGGATACCGAATTGGTTGGTATGAAATTTCATACGGAACGACGCAATTCATAAACCACAATGGCCTAAGAAACTAGCAAGAGAATATGTGATGATGTTCATCGAAAACAAACAAACCGTTGTTTGTATTTCTCGTTGACATCAAAGCTTGACTTCAAGATTTGTTTTAATAATTGTTATTTAAATCAGGTATTATGAGAACAAAGGTTGTTCAAATAATTACCGTATTCCATATAAGATGGATGATTTACAAATCTAGTTGAAGAAATCACATCCATAAAGCCTAATGCTAAAATGTCGCAAGACAAATGATTGGAAGATCACTTACGAAGTGACATCGCTGTTTAAATTATATTGGAAAGAAAACATGAAGAATCTCCATATTCATGGATTTTTGGAGTCTTTGATTTGATCAACTGACGCTTGTGAGACTTTCCACATGATAATTAAAACTTCGTTCAAAGGCCAAAGAAGAACGAACGACTAAATTATTGGAATTTATACATATCGATGTATGTAGTCCATTATGTATAGTCGTAAGCGATGGATTTCAACTTCATATGCTTTCTCCGGAAATTTGAGTGAATGTTCACTTAATGAGAAAGAAGTATGAAATATTTGAAAATGTTTTAAAGACTTTCAAGATGAAGTGCAAAATCATTGTAACAAGAAAATAAATGGTTTATGATTTTATCATAAGGGATTTGTTTGAGTTACAAGGGTAACAAGAAAATAAATGAATTATGATTTTATCATAAAGGGATTTATTTGAGTTGCAAGGTTTAGCAAAACACCTAGATTTACATCTCCCGAAACACCATAGGAGTATGGAGTGTTTGAGATTTGTAATGAAACCTTGTTTGATATGGTTGGATCAAAGGTGTTATTTATAAAACTGCCATTATGTTTTAAAATATTAAAGCTTTAGAGACTACCGCTTTTACACTGAAAAGAGCTCCATCGTGATCCGTTGAAATGACACCATGGAAGTTATGGTTTGGGGTAAAACCCAAGTTGTCATTTCTTAAATTTTGGTATGCTAAACATAAGTAAGATGTTTACAACCGAACTCGGATGAGCATGCCTTTGTAGGTTATTTTGAATAACAATTGGTTATTCCTTCATAACACCAAGGACAAAAGGGTTTGTCGCTTGAAACGTGAAGTTTCTTGGAGAAGGAATTTTTCGTAAAAGTTAAGTGGGAGGACAATAGAACTTTGATAAGGTTAACGAACCTTAGCTAAAATGTGCTGAGTTGCGCAGCGCCGGAAATCGTTCCGAAGGCTTCCATAATGCTCATAGCTTATGTGCCTCAAAGGTTGTGGTCACGGAGATCTAAGTTCCTATTGAACCAAGTAGGTCGGTTAAATAATAAAATGCTAAGATTTGAGAGTAAATCATTATTGTTTGACAATGATGAACCGAATACATACAAAGAAGCGATGATGGGCCCTGACTCCGTCAAATGGCTTAAAGCCATAAAATCCGTGATAGTTCCATATACGATAAATCAAGTTTTGAACTTGGAAGACCCTCTGGAAAGGTGTAAAAACCTATCAGTCGTATTTGGATCTATAAAGAAACAGACATGGATGTTTTACATCTATGAAATAGTTGACATATCTGTAAAGTATTTTACGACAATGTTTAAGGAGTTGACTATGGCAAGATTTGATCTTTCATAGCGATATTTAGTCTGGACGGATTAAAGTAGCAACCACTACATATAATTTGTTATATGGTAGATGAATAAACAAAACAAAGTTCTTCTAATAGAATGGTTACCTAGGACGTGTACATGACATGGTCCAAAGGGTTTTGTTAAATTCAAAGGATGCTAAAAAGGGCACGCAAACTTCAATGGTTGAAGTAAGCATCGCGGAGTTGGAATCTTCACCGTGATGAAAAAGATTTTTTCATCAGGAGACGATGAAGATGCTTGCATTTGCAAGAAATTAAGTGGGAGCGCTAAGACATATTTCTAATACATTTTGTGGAGGACATCTTGTTGATTAGAAATGATGTATCTTTTATTGACAAAGGTTAAGAATTTCATTTTGATGAAATACTTAGGCAAAACCCGAATATTTAGCATGATAGTCTATAGTGGATAGACCGTGACGCTAATATGGTTATGCAAAATGTACATATATGAGATATTAAAGGAGTTCAATATAGAAACAACAAGAAACGGTTCTTGTCACATGGAAAGGAATTGAATCAAGATTCAAGTTTATAGACACTTGATAAGTGAAACAAGATTCAAGTGCTTTGACACTTGATGAGTGAAATCACAAGGATGTTTTGATCAATCATACCATGATATGTACACATCCAGATATGTCCTATGCTCTAAGTGTTATAAGCATATACCATAATGAATCATAAAATGATCATTGGACGATATTAAGGATATTATTATGATCTTTTGGAAGAATTAAGAATATATTTGTGTAGAAGTGACAAACAATTACAAATAGTCCATTGTAAAGCGTTACATTGATACTAGTTTTGTCACAAGATACAAACTAAGTTTATCTCAATTTAAACTATGAGTGGCACAATGAAATGGGAAGGAGTTTTCATGATGGATTTGGATGTATTCCAAAGTTAAGACATTGTGACGAATACTACAACAAAAGGCTAAGTATATGACTGCTATAGTAGCAGCAAAGGAGGGAATTTGTGTCAAGTAGTTTGTTATCAAACTAAGGCGTTGTTCGCAACGGGATAACACTAAAGATATATTGTACGATAATAGTATCGACATGGTTTAACCCCAAGGAACTAAAGGTCTCACCAAAAGACCAAATTTATACAATGCCATCTCATTGGAGAATGAGTGATGCGTGAAGACGCAAAGACATGCAAATACACACGGACCTGAAAGCATCAGATCCGTAGATTATGTTAACCACTTGCAATTGCGTATTTGGAACACCAGAAAGCCATAGGTGTTCAATACACAAAGTTTTCAAACTAGATTATTGTCTCTAGTGCAAGTGGGAGACTGAAGGGAATATGCCCGAGAGGCAATAATAAAGTGGTTATTATCGTATTCCTTATTTATGATAAATGTTTATTTTACATGCTATAATTGTATTAATACGGAAACGTTAATACATGCGTGTTTAATAAACAAAAGGAAGTTCCTAGTTATGCCTCTCTTATAAACTAGCTCGTTGATTGACAAGATGATCATAGGTTTCCTGATCATGGACATTGGATGTTGTTAATAACGAGGTCACAACATTAGTGTAATGGTGTGATGAACATTCATCCGAAGTATAGAATTACGATCAAAGTCATTGAGTTTATATTGCTATAACAACTTACGAAGTGATCCTAATCCTTAGACCATGAGATCATGTCAATCACTAACACCGGAAGAGTTTCTTGATAACATCAAACGTCACACCGTAACTGGGTGATTATAAAGATGACTTCAGAACTAATAAAGTGTTATGTTGAGGCCCATGGATTGAGAGTGTAATTTCTTCATCCCGATGATGGATATATATGCTCTGGGCCCTCTCGGTGATATCACATTGATTAGCTTGCCAGCAAGTGATTTGATCACTAGAATGTTATATCACGGGAACGAGAAAAGAGTGCATCTCGGTAACGAGATCAAACTAGGTATGGAGATACCGATGATCGAATCTTGGACATGTAATATATCGTGAAACAAAGGGATTAATATACTAGCGTAAAAGGTTCACACGATCACAGAAGTCATCGTTGAATGTGTGGGAGTCAGTATGGATCTCCAGGTCCCGCTACTGATTATTGATCGGAGAAGGGTCTCGATCATGTCTGCATTATTCACGAACCATAGGGTGACACACTTAAGGGATACCGACACCATTCGGAGCAAATGATATGCCAGAGAAAGAAAAAGGAAAGCGCAGGAATTTATTTCACTAGACACGAAAACTGTTTCGGTTGAAATTGCTGAAACTAGTTCTGCATGTGAAATTGAAATGTTGTAAGGGGTTTTATGTGAATGTTTGTTAATTAAAGTAATTAACAAAATTGTGAATAAATAAATAAAAGAGTTTTATTTAAATGAGAGCTTGCATTAAATTTGGTGGAAATTTAATGCATGTGAGTGGATTTTTGAGTGGAGGCTTTTTAATGGGAGTGGAGGCTTTTCATTTTGAGTGGGAGCTCCACCCACATGAATGTGGAAGAGGTGGGGGCAGCCCCCATGGCTGGGCGCCATGCCCGTTGGGTGCCCCCCTCTCCCCTATAAAAGGCCCCCCTCTCCTCCTCTCAAAGCACACCTCCTCGCGAAGGATCTCTCTCCCCCTTTAGAATTTCCCCATGGTCTCGGATCAGCGAGATACATGTTCCCGGTGGCTTTTTCTGAAAGGATTTGTTGCTTCCGCTGCTTCGCTGGAGCGAGGGCGCGGAGTTTGTCGGGGTACCCGTATGTGTGTGCGATCACGGATGCACCACTGCTTTGAGGTGCTGGACTTGATCGTGCTGGACCGGCTGGACCAGATGGACTTCATCACGATCTTGAGATCGGCAAGCATTCGTCTACATCATCCACGAGTACAACCTCGTTAACGCTATTCGGTCTTCGAGGGTATGTATTCTATGGATGTATATCCACCCGTTGCTTGTATCTAGTAGATAGATCTTGGTACATAGATGTTCCCATCGTAGGAAATTTTTTGTTTTCTATGCTGCAAACCCTACAACAGCGACTCAACCTATCCACCTAGGGACAATCCCAGAACTTCAACGACGAGCACGATCCGGCGCGCGCGATTGACCGACCGCATGATCTGCCACAACGTGCCACCTCGAGGCAGTCGCATGGAGCACCTCCACAACCCCGCTCCACACCTCCTCCGGAGCAGCCGGGATACCAATCGCACTATGGGAGTATGATTCCAATGGCACCCCCTCTACTCAACTATGATGGCCAATGTCATCACGAGCCAAGATGCGATCGCCAACCTAAACCCCATGGGCGAGGGTGCGATCCAAATAAAGTACGCCGAGGCCCTGCTGGCCAAAGCTGTCGAACAGCAAAACGCGGGCCACGACTCAAAGGGGCGAGTTTATTCCAAATCCACCAACAACAGGGCGACATCATCCAACAACAATAACTTCCCACCTTCGAAGCCACGGCAGCAACAACCAGTGGTCGCCAACCCCGTGCACTCCACCAACGAGCGACGCGACCTACGCAACACACTCCCTAGTCATGGCAATCTTAGCCGAGTCTTCCCGCCATGCTTTGAACCGATGGTCCGAGGCGAAAACTACCCTCCAAATTTCAGAGGGACGAAGGAAATCGAGAAGTATGACCCAACGTTCGATCCCAAAGTATGGATTGACAGTTATCTCATGGCGATGGGGATCGCCGGCCTTAACGGTGTATTCGCCACTCGTTACCTCCCCCGGATGATGGAGGGCGCAACTCGCCAATGGATCAACACCCTCCCCCACAACAGCATTGACTCATGGGAAGAGATGCGCAAAGCCTTCATCAAGCATTTCGAGGGCTCCTACACACGCACTACTATGATCGAGGACCTGGAATGATGCGTCCAGGGCCTCAACGAGTGGACCCGCCACTAGGTTCAGCACTGGCAGGACATGTGTATCAACACCATAGGCATTCACCCAGACACGGCTATCCATTGCTTCAAGAATGCCTGTCGATATGAACCCCTGGTTGCCAAGATCAAGCGGGTGTACTGAACGCTCAACAAAATCCTTGACCTCCTCGAGATTGCCAAGCGCTACTCAAAGAAGGACCCGATCCAAGAGTCCAACAATGAGTTGGTCGGAAGGCGCCGCACGAGGATCCAAAACAATGGTTAGCATCGTGAGCTCCGCTATAGCAACACACGCCAAGTGACCAAATGTCATAGTGACGGCAGGTCGAACTTCATCGCCAACACCGGTTATAGCCCATGTGACCCCAAAACCTTTTGCCGCGAGTGGCACAACCCACGCGACAATACTACCGCAAGGCCGAAATTCAACACCGCGGTTCTACTAAACCAACCTTGTGTCTACCAAAGAAGGGAGGGCAAACCCGCCACCAACACAACCGTCGATTGCCACTCGGTCAAAGAGATCAAGAAAGCACTCCATGCCAAGGAGGGCCAGAACCCCAATCATCTGTGGGACAATGGAAACGCCAACGCGTTCAACCACTCAGTCGGCTCGCTCCACACGTTCACCGGTATGGGGACAAGGCGCAAGAGGAAGGTACTCGCTCATGTTGTTGCTGTCAATGCGGTTTAGTAGGTCGACATCCCACGCTAGCTACATCGGTAAGAACAAAGCATTACATGGAGTCGCGATGATCACATGCCCATGATCGAGTACCCAGGGCGAGTCTCCCTGGTCGTTAAGCCCAAAGTGGCTAACTACTGGCTGCCAAACACGCTGATGGATGGAGGAAGCTCCATCAACATCTTGTACCTGAATACATTCAGGAAACTGCAACTCCCGCAGTCCATGGTTGAATGGACCCTCTGTACCTTCCACGACATCGTTCTAGGCTATAAGGCATATCCAATTGGCAAGGTGATGCTGCCAGTCACCTTCGGCACACCATCTAACTTCCGCACTAAGCAGATCATCTTCGAGGTGGTAAACTTCTGCAACCCATATTACTGCATGCTCGAGCGACAGGCGTTTTACAAATTCACGGCAGCCCCTCACTACGCCTACAACATGATGAAGCTCCCAGGCCCCCACGACATCATCACCATGCGCGGCGACCCGGACATGGCCATCGAATGCGAGGATAATGGCACCCATCTCGCCGACGCCATCATCACCGAAGGAACAAATCACGCCGATGAGCTTGCCAAATACACGATCAAGATCGACAAAGACGACCCCTCCATATTGAAGACACAAACCATAGCAAGCTCCGTACCTGCCACCTTCGAGGCTTCCACACACACTAACCAAGTCGAGCTCGTTCCTGACGAATTGAGCCAGCGGGTCACCGTGGGTACACACCTTACGCATGCATAGGAAGGATAGCTCATTGAGCTCCTCCATGAGAATCGTGACATCTTTGCATGGAAGCCATCTGACATGCCTGGTGTCCTGAGGGAACTCGCTGAGCACAAACTAAACACCGACCCAAAAGTACGGAAAATAAAGAAGTCGCTGTGACCCTTCAATGAAGAGCGTTGCCGTGCAATCGCAAAGGAAGTACAACGAGTATTCGCCGCAGCATTCATCTGCCTCATAAAATACTCCAAGTGGCTAGAAAACCTATTCCTAGTGGTCAAGAAGAATAACACCTAGAGCATGTGTATCGACTACACTCTCAATAGCACCTTCCACAGAGAGGAATTCGTACTTCCGCGAATCGATCAGATCATCGACTCGACCGCGGGGTTCAAGTCACTCTGTTTCCTTGACGCCTACTCTGGGTATAACCAGATAATGGCGACTGAGGATGAGGACAAGATGGTGTTCATCACACCATTTGGATCATTCTCCTACACCTCCATGACCTTTGGCCTCAAGGACGTCGGGGAAACCTACCAAAGATGCATGCAGGAGTGCCTGGCAAGCAAAATTGGCCGCAACTACATTGACGACATGGTCGTAAAATCGACTCGGAAGGACGACCTCCTTGTTGACCTCGCAGAAACTTTCACGAATTTGCGGAAGTACAAGATCAAGCTCAATCCGGAGAAGTGCATGTTTGGCGTGCCCACTAGACAACTATTGTGGTATGTCATGTCCAAACGCGGCATCAAGCCAAACCACACCAAAATTGGCACCATCACGCGACATGGAAAACCGAGTGCATGCGCGATGTACAAAAGCTGGTAGGGCGAGTGGCGGCTCTCAATCTCTTTATCCCTCGGCTCGGTGAAAAGGCAATGCCTCTTTATCGCCTCATGCGTAAGAACCCCACATTCGAATTGGAAAACAAGGCCGACAATGCACTCGCCACACTAAAAGAAGTGCTACTCTCTATACCGGTGCTTGCCACACAAAAGCAGCGCTACCCGTGGTACCAGAAACTGGTATACGCGGTGTTCCGAGCCTAGCATCGGCTCCCGCACTACTTCCAAGAGCGCCCCATCACGGTCGTCTCCTCCGATCCACTCCAAGACATCATCCGAAAACGCGATGGAGCGGGGCGAGTGGCCAAGTGGTCCGTCAAAATAGGTGTCCACAACATCAAATACGAGCCACGCAAGGTGATAAAGTCACATGCACTCATCGACTAGGAGGACGCCTAGCAGCCAGAGTCGTTCCCCTACCACCATTGCCGGTCCCTCCACTTCAACAATTCCAAGAACACGGATGGTGCAGGAGCCGGAATCATCCTCACATCCCCCAAAGGTGACAAGCTCCACTAGGTGCTCCATCTTGACTTCACACCCTATACAGAAAACATGGCTGAATACGAAGCCCTCCTTCACGGCATGTGATGGGTGAAAGTGCACATATCGTTTGTAGCTAGTTTCAAAGTTAAGATGTCGATCCTCAAAGTTGTCACAGGTCTTCGAGTGATTTGACTACACGTGTTGAAATAAGAATATAATTTGGATTAAAGGAATGCATTTAAATAAAACTAAAATGTGAACTTCAGAATTAAAAAGCATAAAAGTAAAGAATGATTTTTTTGTTGTTTTCTGGATATGACAAAATAGGCGCGGGGAGATTCAGTTCATGGTGATAGTGAATGTTCCAGGTGGATGAGTGATAAGTGTAACAATTATAAGCTTATAAGTATGTGTGTAGGCGAGCAACCCTTAATTATCCGGAACTCCTCTTGGTAGATTTCATCCTAACTTCAGTAATCCTATTATCCTGTTACCACAACCATAGTCACTTACTAGACGATTAAGATCCTTCAGGTTTCTTAGCATTTAAGCTCCTTAGACCGGACTAATGCAATAAGCATAGAGGATCCTCGTGATCCTCGAGTCAAACTAGTTTCTCATTGATATCCCCGTGTCACTCGGGGATCGCCGGTCTTCTAGCGAACAAGATTCTATCTATGTAGAACAAAGCATCATGTTGTCTGGGCCCTTAATTGGACAACAAGCATTAAGCATCACATAGATAGTCAAGCACACATAATATAGTAATTAAAATCAACCACAAACTTAATGGAAATTATATAGGCACATCACATCTCACCAATATGTTACATCTCCCACACCTAAGGGAATTTACTCACACATGAGAGAAGAAAGCATCATCGTTATAATTAAATAAAGGGGTTCTTCTTGATATTACCATGGAGATCCACAATAAGAAATATAAATAAATCCAACACAATGAAAGACAGGAAGAACAATCTCAAACCCTAGTCTTGCAAGGTGGAGATCTCTCTCTCTCTCAAGTACAAGTAATGGCTATGGAGGTGTGGTGGCTAGGAGATCAAAGATCGTGGAGCAAGATGAAGAAAGTCTTCTCCTTCTTCTCTAGATCACTTCTTTCTCCCTTCTGGATGGGATGGCGGCTCGTGTGTTCTGTTTTAGACCTCCGCCTCTTCATGAAAGTTGTCCCTTTAAAAATACGAATCGATGGCAACTACACGACAGGAACTATACAACCGGTAAAATATTCCTGCATATAGTTGCTCATTAAAGCTACTGTATGCTCCCCTTGATTGCTTCCAAAAAGAGACTTTCTTGTTTATGTCTGAATATTGTGTCTCTGCTATTAAAACCCTCTGTTGATATTCAGAACGTGAAACACACATTAAAAACCAAGTTTTCTTTACTACCGAAGTATTAGCGTTACGTAAAGCTAGAAAACCATCAAATCCAAACGAAAACCATCAATAGAAACCATAAAAAAATGTGTCGAATCTCACAGATATCAACTCACCTAAGCTTAGATGTTGCTCTCCCTCGAGTGATAAGAAAATAAGAAATGATAGTGGAGATTCGAGACTTAAATAAAAGAACTTAGAAGCTCGAATTGGTGTCAAATTCTTTTCTTCACAATTCCTGCAATCTTAAACATGATCATACAAGTATTCACAAGATTGCATTGAGTTCACTTCCTAACCATGTATATATTGCTAGCAAATAAATCATATGCCTAAGAGAGTGTCAAAAGTTTTGCTAGGAAAGTGAAACAAATCCTTTAGGTTTCTCTCTTCTTGAGAGATGAGTTTTTTTGCTCTCGTTCCTTTAATCAATTAAGAGTAATCAAGTTGGCACCAACAACACTTAATTTAAGAACAACTCATCTAATCCCATGTTAAAATTTCAAGACTCTCAAAGCACCTTTTTTCTTTCCTGGTTTTTCAAAAACTTCAGCTCTTTCATAGAGAAATCATGCCATTGTTTTAACATGTTAATTGGGACTGTGTTGCGCACTCGTGACCATGCCAATAGATAAATGTTGAGCAATAGTGGGTCAGAGGAGTACTACAACTTCACTTGGAACGTAAAACCACAAGGAGACTAAAATTTTATCCGTCATAGCATTGAAGCTACAGACACTTACAAAACTCAATAGCCGAAATCAAGTGGCTTCCCACATTTAGATCATTCGTTGGCCAGTGGAGTTAATAGTTCCCCATGGAGTATGACAGTGTTGTAGTGACATGCGTAAAGCAATATCATATAGTAATTATTAGAAAAAGCAGTGACCTAATCTCTATTACTTCGAATCATCCATTTTATTAGACAATTTCATTCAAGGGTGCTATCAAGTCTATTTACATTAAGCTCAATGGGGTTGAGTATTTTCTAAAATCAAATCCTTTGGGCTAAACATGGACTCAAGTCATCTCTTGGATGCTTTTACTTGTTGTAAAAATGTCGGAAATATTTTAACCAAGTTCATTACTGATTATTTCAAAGATAAAAGAGGATACTGGCAAAGGAATAGAATTTATAGGATAACAAGCTAAGTGGGGAGTGACTCAAGTGCAAGCGAGTAAATAATTTTAGGATCAATTTAAAGTTGCAGAAGAGGTGATGAAAGGAATGTGATACCTCCTCTTGCTTGCTTCGTTCTAGTACTTGAGTTGAATCCCCTCTATATTTCCCTATTGCCATGTCACCTGAAATTGAGCAATATCCGAGAAAAACAAAGAAACAAATTTGCAATAAAAGTTACAACTAATTTTTGTGTGTTTTTGGTTTAACAATGCGAACTGAAAGTAAACATGGAATTCTTTGAAAGGAAAATTAATCAAAATAAGAAATAAAAATATGAATGCAAAGTTTTGAGGTTCTCAAACCTCCCCCAAGCTTAGGCTTTTGCCATGCTTAGCTGTTGTTGTCGTTCAACGGCCGGTACATATGCTGCTGATAATAGTCGGGGAAGTGGGTCATGAAGTGAATAAAGTTGTGAGTTAAGGCACTCACATCCTCATTCACTCCATGCAGAGTTTGGTCGATCTCCCCAACATGCTGGTTGAGCTGTAGAAAATCTTCATAGGGGACATTGTTGAACCCCTGCTTCTGTTGTTCCTCATTGGGCCATGGGTCCCAAGGTCCCCCCTGCTGCTGCCGCTGCTGTCCTTCACAAGCAGGGTTATCCTCCTGCTACTGCTGCTCTCCTTCTTCATCTTCCTTGGAGTGAGGATAGAGTGCTGCCATGATCTCTATCACTTGATCCTTGGTGAGGATCCAGTTTTGCCTCTCCTAAATCGAGAAAGCTTGTGGACAAGGAAATGGAACCTGATCATCCCATGCAACATCAAGATAACCAAATTGATAGGCTCGGAGCCTCCTGTTAGCTCAGTATACACCGAGGAAGCCACAAGAAGTTATATATTTGACATCCATAAGTATGGAGCCATCAACAGGTTGCATAATCGGTATCAGAATTCCACGGGCTTGGAGTAGGTGGGTTACCAATCCACCGATGCGAATATCACCTTTCTTTTTTTGCTCTGGTAGCGAAGGTGCTGGAGGAATAAAGCTGCAGGAGTGGGACTATGCTATGCATCAGGGAAGAGTGCCTTGTGATCACGGCCATGTCTGCATTGTCCATAGAGCCGGTGTCTCCTCTTCCCAACAAAGTGTTAGCAAGAAACATAGCAAAGTAGCGGATGGTCGGGTTCTAAATGGTGGACATCTTCTTCTGGTAGAAGTCCCTGCCACCATTAACCGAAATAACCTCCCAAATTTCTCCACTTGAGACGCTATACAGGTTTGTAACAGTTGATTCCCCTTCTTGAGGGAATCCAAAAGCTTCACAAAATTGTTGAAAAGTGATTTGATATGGCTGCTGGTTAACGGTGAAACTTATTGTGCATGCATTACCTTTCTCCTTGTAGTCGTCGTAGAAGGAGATGAGGAATTCATGGGTGAGATCGGCATAGGTGTAGTGGTTTGCACTGGAAAGGTTGGATAGCCATACATTTGCACACATGTAGTCGAAGTCCGCCCTCGGCCCTGCTGAGCTGAGAAAGCCATCATTGGCCCATCGTGTGGGCATCACCTTCCATGCTAAAACCATGGAGTATTTGTTGTTGAGCTCAGCCCGGAGCCCCGAGCCGTCACCATGTTGGATCTTGCCTTGCAAAAAATACTACCAAGCTTGTTCATCTTGATGCATGATCTAATGATTCCCTGACTCAAATGAACGAAATCCATGAAGTATCAAGAGTTCTAGGTGGATTTTGAGAGGTTTGGAGAGAGAATATGAGAGAAATAATGAGGTGGAGAAGAAGCCCTAGGTGCCTCGAGCGTTTAAGTGGTCGCGGCAAACTATACGACGGGAGCTATACGGCCGGGTTAGGTAGCTCCCGCCGTATAGTTGTGGTGGTGGCGAGGGTTAGGGTTTCTCCATGCTAGATCACAACTATACAGACAGACCAAAATGGTCCCGCCGTATAGTTAGTCATTAAATCTTCTGTATCCAAGACCCTTATTTTGAGAATTTTGTCGATAACTATAGGACCACAACTATATGGCTGGAATAAATATTCCCACCGTATATTTGGTCGTTACAACTCTTGGAACAAGCTTTTGCGCCCAAATTTTCAGAGATTCACTTTTTAATCTGGACAATATGATTACGCTAGTTTCTACATGTAAAAATCAAACTTTATTTTCTACACTAAATCTATGCTCATTCAGTCAGTATTTCTACTACTTTTTGACAGTTGCATCTTCACGGGCGCGCTTCCGCAAGAATGTTTGTGAAAAAGTTGTAGGAATGCGATGAACTTTTTTTTATTTAAGTTTATTTTATTGATATGATGGGTTAACTCTTAAGAGCGGTTGAATACTTCAACCTCTTGTTTGTTCTCGTATTCTTACCCTGGGCTGCCCTTTATCAAAGGCACTTACCACATGGACTTCTTTTGCCGGTGGAACATACCTTTCTCATGCTTCTAGTTTCTTTGGAAAATACCTGATGATTTCAGCATCATAAACATTGAAGATTATTTTTCCTTTAGCACAATCAACTGATGCTCCTGCACTTCTAAGAAAAGGTCTTCCAAGTATTATAGATAATTTTTTCATCCTCTGGCATTTCAAGAATAATAAAGTCGGTGGGAATAATATGCTCATCTATTCTAAGTAGAACATCCTCGATCATACCAATGGGTTGTTTAGTGGATTTGTCAGCCATCTGTAAAGTGATAATAGTAGGGGAGTACTCCCCTAATCCTAACCTTTTATAGAGGGAATATGACATTACACTAACTCATGCACCTTAATCACACAAGGCATTATGATTATCAGTTTTGCCAATTGAGCATGAAATATTTGGTATTCCGTGATCTCCTGATTTAGACAATAGCTTCCCATTAGTAGGGTAACTGGTCACCATGGCAACGGTTTATCTCTTTCTTTCTATTAAGAATATCATGGAGAAATTTAGAATAGGTAGGAACTTTTTTTTGCTTCTGCAAATGGAATTTCTAGAAGAACACCACTTAATGCTTTTGTGAAAGAGTCATAGATTACCTGATCCGGCGCTTTATTTTTGCGATATGGATATGGGAGTTTCTTACTCTTATCTTTTACCTTTTGTGGGGGATCAGGATCTTTAGTTACTTTATTTTGTTATTGCTTATCGCTTTTCTTCTTTTCTATTGCAACTACTTCATCTTCTTTGCTTGTGTCTTTTTCTTCTCTTGGATCAACAGTCTCTACATCAAAGTCATAACTATCATCCTGTGCATCATTCTGCTCCTCCAAGGTTTGACCTTGTGTTTCTTGAGCATTCTCATCTTGAGGATCCACTAGTGTATCATCTTCTTGGATTGCTTTGAGCAAGGCTTTTTCCCTTCGGTCTTTTTCAGCTTCATATTCTGGTGGTCCTAATGGTCCTTTAATAACTGCACCTCTCCTTGTAACAACATTAGTAGAAACAGGAATATTTATATCATCTTGAAGAAAAAATTGATAACCATATGCTATTTGTTCACATTGGGTTTCAATCGTACTAAGGTACATGTGAAATAATTTTATTTCTTAGCCAATTTCATCATAATTTTCTTTAAGGTCAGCCAAAATCTTCTTGTGTCTTGGAAATTGCTTATGTAGGTTATTATGAGACTTGGCCTGTCGATGTTTCAATTCTTGAAAAACTTTTGTAGTTTCATCCTCATCAGTAAAGATTGTAACAAATCTACTTTGTTTTCCTTAACAAGTTCAGAAGGTATACCTTTTATTTCATGGTTTTGCATACTTCACGCATAAGATCAAGAATTATACGAAGTATTCCCTTTTTTGGCTTAGTGCCAAAATCAGGATTATATAAAGAATCATTCTTAGCGCTAGTAGACATCAATTCCAAACATGCTTTAACAGTTAAAGTATTTATTTATCCTCCTACTGATAAATCTAGCAACTCTCTGCATTGAGTATTAAGACTGTGGTAAAATAAGTGGCAAACAGTTGACTCAGAATAGCCATTATTAGGAATACTATTGATCATTCCAAAGAATCTATCCTAGGCTTGTGGGTAGTTTTATCCCACATTCTGACTGAAGTTTCCTATATTCTTTCTAACTTCAGTTACCTTTTAAAAAGGATTAAACCTATTTATGAATTTAACAATACATTTTTCCGAACATTTTATGTAATGACGAGGGAGAGAATATAACCATTCTAGAGCCTTACCTTTAAGATACCAATGAAATAATTTTAAACGTGAAAAATCTCTTGGCATACCTTTTGGTCCAAGTGATGTTATCACATCGTCGAACTCTCTAAGATGTCTTCCTGGGTCTTCATCTTCCTTTATGCTGAAAGATTTTTCTTGCAAAATTTTAATAATAGCACCATCAAATAGATATTCTCTAACTCCATGATTAGGAAATTCTGTTGGTTGTTTAAGAAAAGCAGAATTTGGAGCACTGTATTATCTGACAATTTTCTCAGGTTTCTTGGGAGTTTTCCTGTGGATGGACATGATTTCCATGAAGTCACTTAGATTTTCAACTTCAACCTTGTTCGATCTCAAAAGTTTTTCAATAATTTCATCATGCCTACGAACAGGCACGTGATGAAGATAATCTGGTAGATAGGTCCTACCAGAGCCTGTAGACCCTTTGTCTCCTAGGGAGACTATATTGTAATAGTAACACCTGAAATGTCAAGAGACAAACACTTAGCACTTAGTTCCTCGGCAACGGCGCCATAAAATAGCTTGATGGCTGCAAGTGCACAGATCATTTGTAGCTAGTTTCGAAGTTAAGATGTCGATCCCATAGGGAGCCCGAAGGTAAGTGTTTATGGGTGAAGTCTCTATCACACTCAAAGTTGTCACAAGTATTCGAGTGAATTAACTGCAAGTGTTGAAATAAGAATAGAATTTGGATTAAAATAATGTATTTAAATAAATCTAATATGTAAATTTTAGAA